>CM065776.1:46551218-51551218 GCA_033296515.1 Macrochelys suwanniensis
TAATTTCTTGTACACATTGCAGAAGCAGTGTGTCACCTGGAATGACACTAACTGAGGAGAGGGTTTGAGGATCATCTTGTGAAGGACAGTGTGGGAGAATGCACTGAGAAGGCTGTGGGGAAAGCAGATATCATACATGGAAGACAGGGGAGAGGGATCGCTCAGTGGTTTGAGCATTGGCCTGCTAAACCCAGGGTTGTGAGTTCAGTCCTTGAGGGGGCCATTTGGGGATCTGGGGCAAAAATCTGTCAGGGACAGTACTTGGTCCTGCTAGTGAAGGCAGGGGACTGGACTCGATTACCTTTCAAGGTCCTTCCAGTTCTATGAGATAGGTATATCTCCATATATATATATATATATATATATATATATATATATAAGAGAGGGAAAGAAGAGTAACTTGAGTTGAGATAAGGTCAGATTAGTAGAGAGGAGCAAAATTAAGTAGGCCCTTGAAAGCAATCACAAGAAGCTTGAACTTGATGCAACGAAGAAGGAGTGGAGAGATTCAAAGGGTGGAATGACATGGACAAGGACAATTGTTTTACTGGTTACATTTTGTATGGATTGGAACTGATTCGTTTGGAAGGTCATTGTGCAGGAAGTTAAAATGCTATTGGTTGAATTATTCAAAAAATATTGACAAATATGGTAGTGCTAACAGTTATTTGATGTTTTCTGGCATAGTTTATGTCTATATGTTGGTTATCTAGGAAACAGAAGTAAATATAAGCAAAATATATACTTCCCCTAGCTAGTAAACGGTGATATCATTCACCATGCTTCCCTCATTCTTGCTATTTTGGACAAGAAGATATTACCCACATATTAACTGTCCTCTACTGAATCACTCATGGTGTGAGCAAAGGTGGCAAGGGTTGGAGTGATCAAATGGGACAAATCTGCCTCAAAACAGAGAGAGCTCAATAGTTTTCACATTATTTATCACCTCATTGGTTTAATACAATGATCTTTTTCAGTGTGATGGGGTGCATTTTCCTCCACAGCTCTGAAAGAGTTAATGTGGGCCTGGCGAGTAGGCCAGCCATAATTAAAGAGGAAGCCCAGAGAAGGAAGGAAATTGGAGATGACTATAAAAGCAGGAAGTCTGGAGCAGCAGAAAGCTGCAAAGAAAGAGGAAAGAACTCTGCACCCACCATCTAGGATTAAAGTGTAGACAGCCTGGTAAGGTCAATGAGGAAGCCCAGGGAGAAAATAAGCCCTGGGACCCTCTCTGAAGTAGGGAAGTCTGGGAAGAGGCCAGGTGTGACATGGAGCAGCTGCTGGGGTGGAGTAGCCTCTGGTAGTGAGCCCTGATAAAAGGGGCAGGATCTGGACATCCAGGGAGTTCACCTGAGGAACTGTGTAAAGAAAACTTAGGGATGACAGGTCAAGTTTGAGGAGGGCAGAAGTTGGGTTAAATTACACTTCTAGTCTGAGATTTATTGGGGGAATCTAGGGAAGCACCCTGTGAGTCCCAGCGCTGAGAGAAGGGTGAACTCGGAGAGGCCATCTGACAGACTATGGCCGGGAGGCAGCAGTAAGGAGTCTGAAGGAGCAGACCTTGGCTGCTGGTTATAGGTTCCTAGATTGGAACCCAGTTTGGGAGAGTGGGCCTTCCTTCAGCAAAGAAAGCTTCAGTGTATTTCAGCTCCATCTTTTTTCACTTCTTTAGATCAATGACCAACCTAACTATTCTGATACATATATGGTCAAATTTGTTTCAGTAAATAACCCCTCAGGGTCCTTGGTTAAACACCTGAGTCCCCTTTTGCACATGTCATTTCCATGATGGTGTGTGAACTGGAAAATTGTGCATGGCCATTTAGATGTTTGAAAGCTGTTTACACACAAAAGTACTGATTTGTGTGTGCAGTTGCAGGCTGAACTCTGGCAATTATATTTTAAAATATAGCCCCAATTTCCATTATATTTTATTTTACTTTATTGTAAAAAGAAGCTTGAGGTGGTGTGGTAACCTACTGTATTGTGTTAATGCCACTCCTCATTTCTGGATGGGAATTGCAGGACTTAGATGCCATGTTTAAAGGAATTTTTTTTCCTCTTGCGTCAACAGCTGGCTCCTTGCTGAGCTCTACAGGAGTTAGTTTCAGTGGTTTCTTGAACTCTTATGTGGTTAGAGTTCTGTATGGCTAGTTTAAAAGGTCTCTCGTGTAAACTGACTCAGTCAGCCTGGCACTGTTTTCTTTGGACTTATTGATGCCATGGGATTTGTGTACCTTCATGATTTTAAGGTCTCGCTGAAACCTCTCCTGAAGTGTGTACTTAAAGCCAGCTACCATTAAAGAGAAAAAAGTTGATTGATTTATTTTCTTAATCTATATGCGTTTTTTAACATGGGGCAGCCACCATCTGATTAGCTTCAACTGGTCATTTGTATAAGCATTTTTGTGCTTAATAAATCTATATTGCACACAAAAAACATGCTGAAACAGCATTAAGTTTGTAAAGCCAAGCACTCAAATGGTAGCAAATGCCAGAATTAAGGTTACCTCTGCAACTTTAATTCAGCCTGTTTGTGTATGTGCATTATGATAGTCTTTAATTATGTGATCAAATACTTTTTTCCCATAGGGCCCCTTCCCCATTCAGTGCACAGAATGGACCTGCTCTGAAGGTGAATCAGGGTTATATAGTGAAGCAGACTTTTGTCTGTAGGATTCCTGCCTTTTTTGTAGAAGTTGGAAGGGGAGCAGCGAATGAGGCAAGGGACTGCAGCAAGGGAAAGGACAATCTCTTAGTTAAGGCACTTGGAGGCTGCTCTGGAGAACTGAATTCTATCTCTGCCTGTAACACAGAGGTCCTGTGTGATGCTAGACAAGTCCCTTAAACCAAACTTTTTACAGGTGGTCAACTAAGGGTATGTCTATGTTGCAGCTAGGAATGTGCCTCCCAGCCCGGGTAAACAGACACATGCTAGCTCGGCTTGAGCCAATGTGCTAAACATAGCAGTGCGGACATTGTGGCATGGGTGGCAGCGTGGGCTAGCCTCGGGAGAACAAGCCCAGCCAACCTCTTGGGTCTGTACTTGGGTGGCTAGCCCATGCTGCTATGTCCACCCTGCTATGTTTAGCACAGTGGCTCAAGCAGAGCTAGTACGTGTCTGTCTACCCATGCTGGGAGGCATGCTCCCAGCTGCAATGTACACATACCCTAATTGCTTGCTCCTCGTTTTTGGGGTGCCTGATGTGAACCCTGGGATCTGATTTGCAGAAGCTGCAAACTGAAGACAATGGGAGCTGTCCTTTGAACATAGGAAGTGCTTTACAGTGCTAAGTACTCTGAAAAATCAGGCCCTAGATGTCTCAAATTGGGCATCCAAAATTCATGATTCCATTGACCATAATCTCTCTCTCTATGCCTGAACTCCTCATCTGTAAAATGGGGATAATACCACCCCCCTGTCCTCACATGGTGCCACGTGTTGAGCAGCGAGGATATAACATGCTGTTGAATAGTTGCTCATTAATAGAGCACCTTTGAGTCTGTGTACTGAATGAGGCAGGGATCTTGGGAAAAAATAATATGCCAGTAGTTTATTTGACCAAAAATGCAGTTTGAGTCAACCCAAAACTATTTGTGAATTTGTGAGTCTTTCTGTAACACTGTTGCAAAAAAGCAAACATCATTCTGGGATGTATTAGCAGGAATGTTGTAAGCAAGACACAAGAAGTAATTCTTCCGCTCTACTCCACACAGATTAGGCCTCAACTAGAGTATTGTGTCCAGTTTTGGGCACCACATTTTAGGAAAGATGTGCACAAATCGGAGAAAGTCCAGAGAAGAGCAAAAATGATTAAAGGTCTAGAAAACATGACCTATGAGGGAATAATTGGGTTTATTTAGTCTGGAGAAGAGAAGACTGAGCGGGGACATAACAGTTTTTAAGTACATAAAAGATTGTTAGAAGGAGGAGGGGGAAAATTGTTCTCCTTAACCTCTGAGGATAGGACAAGAAGCAATGGGCAGCAAGAGCAGTTTAGGTTGGACACTAGGAAAAACTTCTTAACTGTCAGGGTAGTTAAGCACTGGAATAAATTGCCTAGGGAGATTGTGGAATCTCATCATTGGAGATTTTTAAGAGCAAGTTAGATAAACACCTGTCAGGTATAGTCTGGATAATACTTAGTCCTGCCCTGAGTGCAGGAGCCTGGACTAGATGACCTGTCGAGGTCCCTTCCAGTTCTATGATTCTATGAAAATAAAAATCTAAGCTGAGTATGGGTGGTATATGGGCCTATTAGAAGAAGCATGTACTTAAATTCCTCATATGAACGAGGATCACATTTATCTCCTCTTTACCCTTTCTCCTTCAGGAGTAATTTGGCATTCAGACCACACAGCAGCACTCCCTCTTGTATAGGATCAGGTTAACCTGCACTCCCTGCCCTGCTCATCATGTTTTACCGTGCATTCAGTGTGCTAGGGACCTACTAGATAAACAAGGTAGAATCCTAAACAGGGAATGATTTTTTTTCTTTTAAATGCAGTTTTCAGTTCCAGTACCTATGAGGCTATGACTGGGCTATGATCTGTGTATATGGACAGAAACTTGGTACAAACTTCAAGTTAAGCAGCAAAATCCCTCTTGGAGGAAGGTGGGCAGGTTTAGGACCACTTAAAGTTTTATTACCTGGAGCAATTGAAAGAACCCAAGCAGCAGAGTTTCTAACTACATTCACTTTAACAATCTGTAAACTACAAACAGTATACATTCAAAACAACATCAACAGGCCATCTTTTATATCTACAGAGCTCCCTATCTTGAGTTCTGCTGCACAAATGCTTCTCAGTCCTTTCCTGAAAGAAACACAGCCCTTGTTAAAGCTCTGAGTTTAACAGGCTCAGAGGTAGCTGAATATCACAGGTGCAGGTAGGAAGCTGGGATTTGATTCCGAATTCTTCACATCAGTGCCTAGTTTGGGAGGAAATTCTCCTAGGGGAACTACTGTGAGAGGTGCATCATGGCTACAAGTCCTAGTCTGGTAATTACTGCCAGGGTTTTTTTTTATGCCCTATCATGTTAGTCTATAAGATTTAGACCTCGTGTAATTTTTCCACAAGGGAGGAAGGACTGGCAGTGGTTAGGAAACACAATGATTGGGAAATAATGAGGGAAATACAGGAAACGTTTAGACCTAAGCAGAACTGATGGGTTTTTTTTAACATATGGAATTTTTTTGCTCAGATTTACATATAGCTCTAAACAAAAGGATTATCTCAGAATTGCTGCATTTCTTTGCATCACACCTAAACTCTTTCTTCATTCACACAAACACACAAAATACTCCTCAGACTTTTTTTCTTTCATAGCATATAACAGCCTTTTATTATCAATATGTCACTTCAGACTGCCTGACTTTTTTTTTTAATCTCACACTTGAAAATTGCCAGGTACAAAAAAACTGACCTCATACTTAGTGATTTCTTTTTCTGGATCTGCTTCTTGCCTGCTAGGTAGGAAAATAAGTGGTATCAGTAATTACACTGAGAAGTGGGAAGGGATAGGAAACAAAGGGCCAGTCCTGGCTTCCTCTGTGGCTCCAGTGTTCAAAGGCACAAAATGGTTGCAGAGTCATTTTAGCCAACTTGTCAAGGATTTTGCTGACATAGGAGAATCCTTGGGAGGCATAAAAGTGGAGCCCCCTCTAGGCTAAGCCTTCTTAGTCTCGCAAGGACAATGTCAACTTGCAACCCAGTCACTTACTAGAAAAAATAAAACATTCAAAATGGCAGTAAGTACTTACTACACCTTCCCAAGAGTTGGAAATTTTTGTAATGTTACAAGCAGTTTCCTATTTAAAAAAAAATATTGTTCTCTCCCTTTGCTGCAGCATAACAAGGCTCATGCAAACAAGAAGGGAAATCACGTGGGCGCAAGGATCAGGGTTTTATTTATTTGAAGTCCTCTTGTAGGATGGGGGCTTCACAGACACCTACATGGAACCCTGTCAAATATACAATATAAACCAACTGAGGCCTCGTTTAAACAACAATCTACTTACAGGCAGATCCTGGTACCCAGGTAGAGCTCATTGTAGATCGGAGCCTGAAAAGGAAAACAATTTTTTTCTCTAATCTCTTTGTCTAAGAATCTTGGCTATTGCAAATAGCAATAGTAAATTAAGTGTTTTCAGAGCAATATGTATGTAAGGAAGTTGTGTCTGTCTCATAAAGGAAAAATGTTTGGTTTTTGCTAGTTCGTTATAGTGTTAATATCTGTAATTTGAATTATTTAGACACAGAGTTCTGTGGTATATTCTCCATTTTCCCTTTGTTTGGCCATTATCTGTGTTTGGATCATATCCTTTGAATTAAAAAGCAAGCCGTGCTCTTTGCTTTGTTGCACAATCACCATTCATTTTTACTGATTATGGTCAAAAAGCAACATTCTAACACTGTAATGGCCTGTCACTTCTTTCACCCCCACCCAAAACGAGAGATTCCCACTTATGATGGGTGAGCTACCTCTGATAAAATAAGAACTAATAATGTCATTAATAAGATGATAATTTTTGCCGATTTCTCAAACCAAACACAAGCTGATGTTTTTGAGGGTTCTAGAAAGTTTAATTTAAAAAAAAGACAATGTGAGCATCTAATGACAGCCCCCACAGGATTCAGATAACTCCCATTGAAGTAATAGGATATGATGCCTTTCTGGTAAAACACGAGGGGACTATGCATGATGAAATATTTAAACCTTGGTCACTTCACTGTGTCTCCTCCAGTTCCCCAGTACCCTCTGCAAAATGCTGCTGCTAAAAACCGTCTTCCTGTTCCATCTCTTTGGCCATTTCACTGCCTTCTTCAAATCCCATCACTGAATTTTCTCTCTCCTTTCACTTAAAATTCAAGCTTCTGAACTTCAAAGTTATGCCCCACTTTAGTTTCCCCCCACATCTCTGTTGTAATTTCCTTCTACTCCCAGTCTCGCTCCCTTTATTCTAAGCTTTCTTTTCCTTCCACTCAAGGTTTGTACCTTTGGCCCAGAACACCCTCCTTGTCTTTGCCAATTAACTTCCTTCTCTTTATTCAAACTTCTCCTTTATAACTTTTCTTCTCTGGAGCCTTTCAATGATAATCTGCCAAATATAGATAAATGAGCTATTCAAACTGCTCCTAAACTGTACTTTCATTCATGTATCATGTATGTGAACTGCACTATCTGTGTCTGATTAAGATTGTAAATTCCTTAGGACAGAAATTATTGTTGCCTTCCATATTTACATATTATTAAGCACAAAGTGCTTAATAAATTATATATAATAATAAAAGCTCCAATCTGGCCTCAGTCTGTAGTGACTGAGGATGAAATACCATTGATTTCAATGGGACCAGGACTTCACCCTAGAAGTACTACCATCTGATCATATGGACCACTTGGTGGTCTTGTCACTTATAGGCAGACTCAGCAACAAGGCCAAGCTTGACTGGATACTCATCTCTATGGGGCAGGTTTGAAGGATATTGGTGGGCAGTGCAGGGAAATTCAAACTGTGGCTTCCCATGCTATACCAGTTCTGAAGGTAGCAAGAAGACTTCAGCATCCTGGTCTCTAACTTGCAGCATATGAGTAATTCCTTTTAAAATACTTTAGTCTCTTTTAATCAGTGCTTGCTGCCAAGTCTGCCACCAGGTCGAAAGGTTCAACTTTAAACTGTACTATTTAACATATATCACTTCAGCAGCCATCTGGCATTAGCACGAGCACACTCAGTGGGGGACTTCTTCTGCACAGTGCTATGAAGCCAGACTGTCTATATGACATGATGGAAGCTGCGTCTCAGTTCACATTCATGACGTAATGTGTACCTACAGGTTGGAGCATGCACTGCTACCTTCTGTGATCAAAAGCAGGTGTTTCCCTAGAGTCTTATCCGAAATAAACTCTCAAGTATGCATTTGATCAAATTCTTACTGAACCTACATGGTTATTCACCTGCATACATTTTATTATGACTACTACTGTATGCAAACCACATGCCTGAACAGTTACACTGATCAGTCACTTAGAAATAAAGATACATAGGTATAAGTAGAATATCAATAGAACTGTAAGTGTTTTTTTCTGGTCTCACATGTATTAAAGAACATGGCTTACCATGTTTCATACAGTTTAATAGATATGCAGCGATGGGGTAGAATTTGGGTCTGTTTCCTGAAAATAAAAGTAATTAAAACATTTTTGGTGAACACCAGGTTCACACAAAATATTCTAAATGTTCACATGGTAAAATTAACTTAAATATGCATCTGTTACACAATACTGAAAGTATCCTTGTGTTGTCAGGATTTTGATAATTTCTGTAACGTTGGCCAAAATTCTCTCTTCTGGTTTGTACTATATGGCGCTATAGGGGTTCTTTTACTACCTTCATCACTATGGTATCTGAGCACTTTCCAATAGTGCATTAAACTGTGTAACTAACATCTGTCACATGTTCATGCATGGGTATTGATGGATAAAATATTCTCCTGCTGCGTTTCTATCTCCAAAAGTCTACTACCTCCTTCTTCCCCCGCACCCTCACTCCTCATTCAAAGCCCACTCCCGATTAAGCATTAAAAAACCATAGGAAACAAGAGTAGGGAAAATTAGTTTTGAAGTACTTTGGATTGCTACACATGCAAAACTTGCTTGACACAAACAGTGAAGAAATGAAAAGTTGAGTTTGCAGCACATAGTGTGTGGTGTAATGGTAATTGTAATGGTACAGTGTGACTGTGAGTGGAAGAGTAGAGCGGTATATACTGTTAAGTGAATTAGCTTTTTATTTCCTTGCTTTTGTAGATTTGTGTGAGGTAGGGTGTGTGAGTGTAACACCCTAACTGTTTCACATTGAAGTTGTCTGTGTATTATAGATGGGGCTGGTAGCTCCACCTATTAAGGTTGCCTGACACTTCCCATCAAAAGACCCTGTTCTTAAATATCATAAGACCCAGTTCTTAAATGCTTATAACTTCACCAAACTTTAACAATTTGGGCAGAAATTTTCCATGCTGTGTTTCTTCCTCAGGACGAAATTTTGTAGAATTTCAACAAAATGGTTCAGCCATTTCTGAGGACCAGGCTAGTGAAAAATAAGTTGTTTGGCCCATGGGGAAAAAAAATAGTTCTAGTGACCTTTTCAAAGCTCGAGTGCCCCCATGCTTTGGAGCAAGGACTTGAAATTTGGCAAGGGAAGTGGCCTTTGTGTCAGAGATTTTTTCTTTTGCCATTTCCAGGAAAATATAAGCAAATTTGGTCACGTTATAGAATCATAGAAATGCAGGGCTGGAAGGGACCTCAAGAAGTCATCAAGTCCAGCCCTCTGTGCTGTGGCAGAACCAAGTAAGCCTAGACCATCCCTGACAAGTATTCGTCTAACTTGTTTTTAAAAATTTCTAATGATGACAATTCCACAGCCTCCAAGGGAAACCTATTGCAGAGCTTAACTACCCTTATAGTTAGAAGGTTTTTTCCCTAATATCTAACCTAAATCTCCCTTGCTGTACATTAAACCCATTATTTCTTTTCCTACCTTCAGTGGACATATTTGAAGATTGTTATTAGGTCCCGCCCCCATCATCATCTTTACTCAAGACTAACCACGCCCACTTTTTTTAACCTCTCCTCATAGGTCAGGTTCAAACCTTTGATCATTTGTTTTGCTCTTCTCTGGGCTCTCTCTAATTTGTCCACATCTTTTCTAAAGTGTGGCATCCAGAACTGGACACAGTACTCCAGCTGAGGCCTCACCAGTGCTGAGTAGAGCAGGACAATTACCTCCTGTGTCTTACACATGACACTCCTGTTAATATACCTCAGAATGATATTAGCCCTTGTTTATTGCAGCTGTGTCACAGTCGACTCCTATTCAGTTGGTGTTCCACTGTACCCCCATACAAGCCTTTGAAAAATTGCAGTTTGCACATACTCAGTAGCTGCAGTGCTCTAGCAAATCTCTAAAAACTCCAAAGATTCCGTTCACATTGAGCATGCTCCAGACTGGGGCTGAGCAGGATTTTCCCTGCAGTGGTAGTGCTGAGCTGCTGCAAACTGTTCCGGGGCCAAACACCAGCACTGAGATCAGGGAGGCTACTGCTTCTGTGCTCTCAATGACATCCCTGTTGGCACCGAGGCAGCATGGAGGAGAAAGCTGCCTGACTTAAATGCAAAGGAGATAAGAGCTGGAGCAGAGGACGAGGCAGCAAGGGGAGTAGATTGCAACAAGGAGCCTGGGGGTGACACACAACTGGGACTGGGGGCTGGTGATGGAATGAGGGAGGAAGGGAGGGACGAAAACTGGGACTGAGTTGGCATGGGTGGGGGAAACTGGTACTGAGAGCTTGATGTGGAGAAGAGGCAAAGGATTCATTAATCTTTTTGTTTTCTTTGTTTACTTGTTTTGTTTTGTTTTAAAGACCAAAGGGGACTGTTAGATTATCTATTCTCTCCTCAGGGACACTAGGAATGGGAGCTGGCAAGAGAAGCAGGAAGTGAAGGTGGGGGGTGAGACTAGGAGCCAGAGGCTGGGTGAAAGGGAGGAGCTAGTGGGGGAGATGGGGACAAAAAGCTAGAGGGGTCGGGGAGAACTGGAAATAGCTGTGTAAGCACACCAGGAAAGGCAGTGAGATTGGGGGGGGGGGGAAGGGGCAAGAAGGAGCAATCTTGAGGGGAATTGGCAGAAGAGTCTATGCCCACTAGAAAAACTCCTCTCCACTGCCTAGACTAGAACTGATAATTTCTGTGTCTCTCCATTCCTCTTTTGTCAGTAAATATCTGTGAAACCCACTGGCAAAGTGTATCATAACCCTCTAGTGCTGGTCCCATGTAGAGGAAGACATCCTACTACCGCTGTCAGTTACTGCATTAGCTCAAAGTGGCATAGGTTTTTATGGTGGATCTAAAGATTCCAATGCTGCTGATGACCCATGTTGGGGTCTATATTAATTCACATAATATAATTTTTGTTTGTTTTTTAAGTTTGCTTTTTTGAAAAACGTAGGAAATTACACACCCAGAAATGAAATTAAAATAACATTATTAAGGTTGCAAAGTCAAGCACTCAACAATTAAAAAATTCCAGAATTAAGTTTGCCAGTGCTTTTGAGTGCTTGACTTTGCAATCTTAAGGTCCTTTTAATGTAATTGTTGTATGTAATTAATACATATAAAGCCAGTGGAAATGATACTTCTAAAATAATTACATAGGAATTTCATGCCTTTGTTCCTATTACACACCAGACAATTGTCTAAACAAAAGTGTCTTCACTGACTCTGACAACATAAAAATGTATGACTTCAAGACAGTCGCCAGCTCAACAGTAGATATGAATGATCAGGCTAGAATTTGCCTCAGCCTTTACACCTACTTGTCTGAACGGCCTTTAGCTACCCAAGGGTACACGATTTCTAGCCACCATCTCTCACAAACATCAAAGAATGTGAGGAAAAACAGCATTTAGTTTTCACAGCTTTATCAGACTGAAGGACAAAACTGCAGGTTAAAGATAAAGAAGAATTTCTAATCATTTTCCAGATCATTCATATAAAACAAAGTTGCAGTAACCATGGAAACTTGCAGAGTCATTTGAAATCCACCCTGAAAGAGGTATTATAAATGTAGAATATGACAGAGAAGCTTATATTAGGATATTAGACGGGCCCGTCCAGTGGCAACACAACTCCCACATCTGAATTTGGATCTCAAGCTTTATTATTAATTATTTGTATTGCATTAGTGCCCAAAGGGCCCTCGCTGTCCTAAGTACTCTTCAAACACACAGATAGACATGGTCTCTTCTCTGAAGATCTTACATACCCGGGCCCCAATCCTGGAAACCCCTCCATGGAGGTGCAGGGGGCTGCCTACACAAAGCAACTTCCAGGACTGGGGGGGAGGGTCTAGATAAAGAAAAAACACAACAAACAATAGAGAAGTAGGGAGAGAGGCCAAAGAGAACCTACAACTATATCCCCTTGTCCTCCCTTTGCTGGTCCCCTACCCCCAAAGCAAGTGGCCTTGGGCTTGTTGCGTATAATTTTTAAATAATGCTATTGTGTTTCATCTTTCTCTGTAGACTATCCCTCCTCTCAGTGTATATTGTTAAACAGGGATTAGTAATGCTATCTGCACACCTCCCTCAGAAGCTTTGGAGAAGGATCCTATGGGAGGATCCTTCTCCATGTGGAGCTGGAGACTTCTGAGCACGCAAAGATTCTCCCATTCTCTGTGCAGCTGTTTATGGGATGGGGGCACAAGAGGAATAATGGTGAGAGAGACCCAGGATAATGGTGGAGAAAGCTTATTGCCAGGCTGTTCCTCATGCTTGAGAGGCGCTCCCTATAAACAGCACCAAAGCTACCTCATCATTCTCCTTTGAATCCCTCCTCAAATCTGCCCTTTGCCATGATGACTACAATTAGGCTGTTGGTACGCCAAGACCCCTGTCTCTCTTGCTGACCAATATTGTCTCATTTTTTCCTGGTATTCCGCCATCTGTCTGTATCCATGCATTGTGTCTTGGTTTATACTTAGATTGTAAACTATTTGGGGCAGGGAACCATCTTCTTGTTCTGTGTTTGTGCAGCACCTAGCACAGTGGTTCCTGGACCATGACTTGGGCTGCTGGGCACTATGGTAATACAAATAATAAATAATTCATCTGATAATGCCACAAAGACCTTGATGCTCTGCAGAGGGATATAAAACACTGAGAAATACTATGCAAATGTTGAATGCCTCTGCAAGCTTAGAAAGAAACAGAAGGCCAGGCTAGCATTGCAGAATGGAGAGCATCAAGAACAGTAGATAACATTATTATTTATTTGCATTGCAGTACATTTATTGCAATAGTATCCCTAGGCTCCTATTGGGCTCAGAGCTCTATTGTGCTAGGGATTGTGAAAATGCATAGCTATAAACCAGTGTGACTCCATTGACTTCAGTGTAAAAGTCATTCCTGACTTTCAATGTGGAAAATAAGAGAATCATGCCCCAAAAAAAATTTCTTAACTCTCCTATAGTATTTGTGAGTGACACAAGCTGCACATATATATATTCAACAATTCATGAAGTTTCCGTGGATGCATCTGTCATTAGCGAGTCAAAAAAAAGTTATCTGAAGAGAAAAGAATACTGTAGATATGACCTAGAAGGCGCTGGTAATCCAGTACATTATGGGCTAAATTGTGCCCACCCTGCTTTGGTACCTGGAGAGGGAAGAGCAAGGACCCTATTCCCTCCTCACCCCTTTGTGGTTGCCCACTCCCAGCCCTTGGATTTAGTGAGCATGGATTCTGCTCCTAACTCGCACTTACTGTTGCACTAGGCATTCCAAAGGGGGCAGGGAGGAATGAAGATCGAACAGACCAGTGGCCCTCCACAAGATGGTGAGTATCTTGTGCCCTTTCAAAAGGTGCAGAAGCAGCTGTCGTCCCCAGCACTCCACAATGCCTCCACAAGTTGCTGCTGGGGTGGTGTGTTCCACACCATTCCTTCAAACCACAGCTTAGTTGTATACACCAGATTTTCAAGAGATCACTCCAGTGGAATTAACACTTTAAAAAAAAACTCTGTCCCTACATGCATAGTACTGTTCATGGGTCACTTCTGCAATCCCAAGAGACAAAGTATAAATACCCCTCCTTGTCTGATTTAATCGTACCTGGAAATAGTTGAACCTTTGTCCTGGTAAAGTTTATAATCTCCCTGCAGACTGTAAGATGTAATGTAGACACCTGAGTCTCGACTGGGATCAAAAATTCTGAGCCATCATACTAGAACTAATGAAATCCTACTCTTTTGCTCCAATGGACAAAGGCTAGTATATAAGGTACATGGATTTTTCTGTGCAATTTAACTTAAGATGGTGGAAAACACCCCACCAAAAAAACCACCAAAAAACAAGAAGAATCCATAAATACATAATTCCATTCCATCCAACACACTTGTGCTGCAATTTGCCTTCATGGAAAGAAGGCAGCACATTCCAAAAAAGGGGTGGGGTTGGGTTAAAAAGTTCTCTATGCTTAGTCTATTCTTTTTAGAAAGGAAAAAAAAAGACAGATTTAAGTGTGGAACTCAAAACTGCCTGGAGGTTTTTCTAGCCTCTGTGCTTTCTGTTTTAGTTTAAATGCGGAGGTTTGCCATGGAAACAGCTGTGTTACATCCCACCCATGCAAAGACATATAGCAAAATCTTAAGCTATTCACGTAGCAGCAGTCAACCAAACCCTGAGGCCCCTACTTTGCTTTTATTCAGTTCTTACTCAGGCCAAACTCTTTTCTTTGCCTGAGTAAAATCCAAGGATTTGGCTATTTGTAAGTATTAAATCCGCTTCCGTTGTTATTATTGGTTGGCTTCTGACCAGCCCCAGTTCCAGTGCACAGAGTTGGGAGAACAATCTTCCCCACCATGTGCCCTATGCAAACACCAGGTCATAACCTAGCCTTTGTGGGCTCTGAAGAGGAGGACTACTGGAGTCCAGCACCATTGCTGGGGCCAGACTCCCTAGAGGGGTAAAAATAGGGTCACTCATGACCCTGTGCTTCTTGCATCAGCCACTGGAGCTGGCTCCACACTGGGCAGAGCACACACTGCACTAGGATTGGGTGGTGATATGCTTTTACTGCTGTCCTGGAAGCATTGTGCCTGCCTGAAGCATTGTGCAGGATCAGGCACATAAGCCCGCCTGAAGCACCATGCCTCCAGAAGCTGCTGCCAGATGCTGTCCCTGTCCCTTACCGCAAGTTGTAGATTACTTCCACAATTCGTCCGGCAGCGTCACTGACATTCCTTTACTGAAAAAAAGCAAAAAAGCAGCAACTTGGGCTTCTTTTTTTTTTTAACGGAGAGAAAATGGCTGGGTGAAAACTTTCAAAAGGAGAAAATGAAGCAGACCTTTTAGCTGCAAGGGGAAAACTAGCCTAAGACTGACTGTGATGTGGTCATTGTTTCCATACCGTTTTGTTTATAACTTCAAACTTTTCTCTCAGACCACAGCATTCAGCTGGCAGCTATTTCTAGGTTATTGAGAAAGGTCTTACACAAATTCCAGTTCTGCCATGTGACCAGCACTTACATGGATAAGAAATGGAGTGGTGGGAGTACTCGTGTTGATATTTACATTTCTCAGCTTGCGACTGTACAAGACAATTAATTATACAGCTGGGCTACAGGTCATTGGAGAAGCAAGCACACCATTGTATATCAATGTTTTTTTTCTTATGAAGGGAAATTCATCCTTAGTTCACTTAGAGATGCAGATTATGTCGTCACTAGGGATTCCTGCTATTTTAGCTCCTAAGCTGGGGTGTCCTTGAGGTTGTTCATGGTCGCTGTGCCCTCATTTTGGGCCAGATACTTAAATGATGTAGGTCAATGTAGTTACAATGCTTTACACCCCCTCAAGGTCTGGCCCTTTAATACTAATGTTGCCTGATTAATAACTTTGCCCATTTCCTCCTGTCAGCTTGCAGCACTGCTCAGAAGTGCCGTAGGCTGGCAAAGAAAATGGATCTGCCCAATTTCCATTTTCTCAGTTTTATTTTTTTATGTCAGGTTTATGACACGCTTTAAGCCAGCAAGAATCTAAGTAATCACCTCCCCTGCCACAAAAGGAAACTGTTTTAATAATAATAAAAAATCATTCTCTTTATTTGTATGCCTTTTTCTTCCTCCAAGCCTCTCAAAGCACTTTAGTAATTAGCAAGTTACTAATTAAGCCTAGGAACACCGCTGTGAGGCATTTAGATACACAGGGCTTTCTGCACTGTAGCGGGGTGGAACCCCGCTCGGGCCCTGAGGGGCTTGAAACAGCTCTGGGAGAGGGCTGAGGCTCAGAAGCTGGGCTGATTGGCCGGCTGCACGCTCTGCAGCCGGTCCGGTTTCGAACCGCGCCCAGGGCCCATCTGTGCACGCTCGTGCTTCACACGTTGCATTTCCTCACCCTCGCGTCCCGCCTCGATACCAAATGGCGGGACTATCTGCCACCGAAGGAGGGTGAGGAGCCCCGGTGGGCCAGCCTGTATTCCACCCTGGTTCCACGGCCCGCCGGGGATATTGGCTGGAGGCTCCTTCACGGAGCCGTGAGCACGGGCGTACACCTGGCGCGGTTCACCCCAATCCCCGAAGCCTGCCCTTTCTGCGGCGTGAGGGAAGACCTGGCGCACGCCTACCTCGAGTGCGCCAGGTTGCAGCCCCTATTCCGGCTCCTCCGGAACCTCTTGCTGAGGTTCTGGCTGCACTTTTCCCCGCACTTGTTCCTGTTCGCACACCCTGTCCGTGGCCCCACCAAGTCGCGAGACCTCCTCGTCAACCTCCTCCTGGCTCTAGCTAAAGTGTCCATCTACAAGACCAGGAGGAGGATGCTAGACGAGGGGGAGCTCTGTGACTGTGGGGCCTATTTCCGATCCTCCCTCGTGTCACGGATCCGGGCAGAGTTCCACTGGGCAGCGTCCGCTGGCTCCCTCGACAGCTTTGAGGAGCAGTGGGCGCTGTCCGGGGTTCTCTGCTCGGTCTCCCCATCCGGTCTCCTTGTTTTGAACCTTTGACCCTCACTTGATCCCTGTTTTTTTCATTAGTTGTCCCCCGGATTTACTTGGCCCCTGGGTCTAGTGGTCCCTCCCGCTAGGCTGGGGGAGGGGCTTTTAGCAGTGGGCGGGCTTGCGCCCGCCCACCTCCTGGGGATACCAATAGGAGCTGGGCTGATTGGCAAGGAAGCCACAGGTGTGGCCAGTTAATCAGGGCCCAGCTGGCCCTTATAAGAGGGCAGTGGGCCTGGAGCAAACAGTCTCCCTTTGCTTGTAGAGGGAGAAGGGCTTGGCTGTAGGTACCTAGGGTGAAGCAGGGCTGGGGAAGGCCAGAGGAGCTGGGGAGCGCCGGCCTGAGAAAACCCCAGGCTGTGGCCTAGGGTTAGGCCCAGCTAGGTACTGGGGTTGTGGGGGCAGCCCACAGGTAGGCATAGGCAGCAGGTCCAAACCCCCTTTGCCTGTGATGAGTGGCTTATACTGCAGTCTGCCCCAGGGCGCGGGGGCTAGCTAGTGACTGGCAGTAGCCTACGACTGAGGTGAGGTGGGGATAGTGGGTTGGGGGTCCCCTGGGGAGGGGAGACCCAGCTCTGTGGGGTACTGCTGGGGGGCAGCACCCCAGTTAAAGGGGCACCGGGTCCTGGGAGGGACTCATGGGCCCGAGTGGTCAGGCAGATCACCGGCCTGCAGAGGGCACTCCAGAGGCTGGTGAGCTAATTCCCAGAAGAAACCAGCCGCAGGGGTGAGTCCAACCCTCTCACATGCACATATAACTGAAAGGGAACTGTAACACTACACAACAGTTTAGGACACATACAACTGTGACTGACAGCGGGTGAGGGTGATTGCACAATCAGCTGAAACTATAGGAAAATTTAAGTAGGCAGAATTCAATTAGGTGATTTGGGGATTCCACCAGAAGGCCGAGGGGGGGGTTTCCCTCCAATTACACAAAGTGGTATGGGATCTTTAATTAACACAAGTGGTCTAAACATCAGTTTTATATCTCATCCAAAAGGTGCTACCTCAGTAAGGCAGGTTTCCCCTCCCCTAAAACTCTACTGGGCAGTGGGACCTATTAAACCAATCTTATTCTGGAACTTTCCATTAAATCCAGTTGAGGGATGGACTCCTCCATAGTAACCAACTCAAAAAGTAAAATACTTTGAGAGGACATCTCCCAAAAGGATGAAAACCACCTGGGCTGGAACCCTCCTTTAATAGTGTATTTCCTCTTAAAGGTGACCTGTAATGGAAAAGAAAATTTGAGTTTCATCCCTCCTTGCTGCTCTAGGGTTTCCTACCTCCTCCCTAGAAATTCCAAACTTGTCTACTCTATTTTTCCTGAAAGACACTGTGGGTGACTGGAGAACTCATAAGTGGATGACATCAGATACCATTAAACCTGATTAATTGGGAAGTAAAGTGATTATTTGTAAACACTTATTAAGATCAAAAGACTGGGGAACACTTGGGACAAAAGATATCTTTGTTTAAAAATTGATCCAGACCCTTACCCTGTCGTGTTTTAAAGATTGGGGAAAGCTTGCAGGCCATAACGAAGATCTCCATTGATTCCTCCAATAAAACTAGAGCAAACCATACTGATTTTTCTAATGTAAAAGAGAAACTGGGGCTTTTATTTAATCCTGTCAGGCCACATATGCACATCATAAAGCAGCACATGAAAAAATGACACATCCCCAACCTTTTTCTTTTCCAGGTCACCTTACATACCCCTCCGGGTATGTGATATTTTAAAAAAATCCTATCTGAATAGGAACAATTGTTTCAGATAATCAGATAATTGTAATGTATTGGAAGATTTTATTATTGAAGTGCAGGAGGGCTTTTATACAGATGCTTACAAAAATGAGGTAGTCACAAGTAAATAAGCAGCATGAACTCCCTAACTTACTGGCCCTAACGATGGTGGCTTAGAATCATAGAATATCAGGGTTGGAAGGGACTTTAGGAGGTCATCTAGTCCAACCCCCTGCTCAAAGCAGGACCAATCCCCAATTTTTGCCCCAGATCCCTAAATGGCCCCCTCAAGGATTGAACTCACAACCCTGGGTTTAGCAGGCCAATGCTCAAACCACTGAGCTATCCCTCCCACCTTGTGTGGTCCAACAAGAATCTGAAGGAAAGAAGTAGCCCTGCCTTCCCACAGCAAGTATCTTCATCCCATCTCTGCGACCTGGTCCAGTCTTCAGTTTACTTTCCACTTTCCTTTTCTCACAGCAAACACAGAGGGGCATTTTCTTTTCATTTGCAGTAAAACTTGAGGTATGAGCTCTCCTTTCTGATACAAAACCAATCTCCAGGAATTCAAGAGTTCTGTAAGAGTGAAATTCACCCCTGTGCAGTGAGCCAGCATGAGGCTCTGCACCACCTATGTCCCATTTTGAGAGAACAAATGGGATTTAAGCTGCATATAGGCATAGTTGCTGGAACTAGGAGTGCTGGCTTGCGGTAGCAATAACAATCCAAATACATGGTTTCTCCCTTCATCACCCCCCTATAAAAATAGTTCCAGCACCACTGCATATAGGCCTTGTGCTGGTCCTCTGCACCAGAGTGAATTTCACCTTAAAAAAAGCAATACCGAACTCTAGCCCAAGAAGGTCCAAAAACAGAGTTTAGACAGCTTGGTCCCCTGAAGATCTGTTTAGCAACAGTAAGGAGCAATCCTCCCTACTGTGACTAATGACACACCTTTGTGTCAACTGTCCAAAATGGGCCATCTTGATTATCACTTCAAAAGTTTTTTTCCCCTGCTGATATAGTTCCTCTTAATTAATTAGCCTCTTAAAATTGGTATAAGTACTTCCACCTTTTCATGTTTCTCTGAATGTATAAATATCTGCTTACTGTGTGTTCCATTCCATGCGTCCGATGAAGTGAGCTGTAGCCCACGAAAGCTTATGCTGAAATAAATTTGCTAGTCTCTAAAGTGCCACAAGTAATCCTGTTCTTTTTGCTGACACAGACTAACACGGCTGCTACTCTGAAACAGGTTAATAGAAATGTCCCCTGAGTTTTTGGTGTTAAAGTAAGGGTGTGGAGAGTAGACTGTGAAGACTTCACCAAGCTGAGAAACAGTGATGAAAACGTTTGCGGTGGGAATGCTTGGTTCTGTTTCTCCACCTTCCTCTCAGATCATGCAAACATATCACAACGAACAAGGAGGGCTTCTAAATTCCCCCAACCACTTTTCTTCTTCCTGTAACTTGAAGGGAAAATGTAATTACTGCTAGGACAAGGTCCATGCTTTTGAAAATACATAAAGACTCTGATACCACCTTGATATACAGGCTGAACACCCAAAGAGGCAATAGCAGAGATGAGGGAAAGCACAGAGAAGATAGTGATTTAGCCTTAATTTTTAAATTTAAAGGATTAAGTCCAACGCAAAGGCATACAATTACATCTGCTTTGGGATATCCTGTTTTCTGCACAAGTAATGAAACTCCAGCAATCTGTTTATGCCTGTTTTTTTCCCTTTAATCTCAAAACTAAGTTCCCTCTGTAGGAGGTTAGAAAAGAAAATATGGTCTCTTGCTACAAACTGTTAACAGACTCTTGGGTTTGCTTTGCTCATTTTAAGTATTTTGCTTAGTTTGGCCTGTCACTCTGTTTTTGCTGGAAACCTCATTTTTCTCTTGGTCCGCTTTCCAAAACCACAGTTCACTGAAAATGAATTCCTACTCCAGGGTGTCACTGCTTTAAGGACTCCTTGCTTTATACATTAATTTTATCATATACCTGCACTCTAGATTTTAACAGCTGTATTTGTACCAATGCAGGATACTTGTACCATTTTGTTCTTAACATTTTAAATGCATACTGTGAAAGTATTAGCTAGTTACAAAGGAGGATCCAGCTGGCGTCTTTCATGGAAATGATTACAGCAGAAACATTTGCAATCACTTAAGAGTGGGCTCCCATAATGCTTAGCAGAAAAGGCTGAAAACAATTCAAAGTCAATGCACTGTAATCTAAACGGGGAAGACGAAAATGAAAGACAATTTGTGGCAAGCAAAGGAGAAGACTTCCTCAACATTCAGGGCCTGCTAGGTGCAAGATTCTTAAATATGTTTAATCTGACCTACTACATATGCATAAGACATAAACGGGGATGAAACAAATATTTTGTAGCTTGGCTACAGACATGACATCTGTTTCTACTTTAAGTTATACCTCACTTTGGCGTGAATCCAAAGATCAGCAGTACTCTGCAATGCAGTGGAAGTTTAAAAATGAGTATATGGGCCATATATTCAACCGGTGTAAATTTGTGTAGCTTCTTTGAAGACAATGCAGTCTTTCCACATACTCTCTGTCTGTTTTTGCTTTTGCTCTACAGAAAGGTATGATGGAAAAAGTCCACACTAGAGCTCCAATCTTAAGAACATAACATAAGAATATAAGAGCAGTCATACTGGGTCAGACCAATGGTCCATCCAGCCCAGTATCCTGTCTTCTGACAATGGCAAATGCCAGGAGCCCCAGAGGGAGTGAACAGAACAGGTAATCAATAAGTGATCCATCCCCTATCATCCATTCCCAGTTTCTGGCAAACACAGGCTAGGGACACTTTAGAGCATGGTTTTATATCCCTGCCCATCCTGGCTAATAGCCATTGATGAACCTATCCTCCATGAACTTATCTAGTTCTTTTTTTGAACCCTGTTATACTCTTGGCCTTCACAACATCCTCTAACAAAACATTCCACAGACTGACTGCGCATTATGAAGAAATACTTCCTTTTGTTTGTTTAAAATCTGCAGCCTATTAATTTCATTTCATGACCCCTATGAAAAGGAGTAAATAACAATTCCTTATTTACTTTCTCCACACCAGTCATGATTTTATAGACCTCCATCATATCCCCCTTAGTTGTCTCTTTTCCAAGCTGAAAAGTCCCAGTTTTATTAATCTCTCCTCATATGGAAGCTGTTCCATACCCCTAATCATTTTTGTTTCCCTTTTCGTACCTTTTCCAATTCCAATATGTCTTTTTTGAGATGGGGCAACCAGATCTGCACACAATATTCAAGATGTGGGCGAACCATGGATTTATATAGAGGCAATATGCTATTTTCTGTCTTATTATCTATTCCTTTCTAATGATTCCCAATATTCTGTTAGCTTTTTTGACTGCTGCTGCACATTGAGTGGATGTTTTCAGAGAAATGTCCACAATGACTCCAAGATCTCTTTCTTGAGTGGTAACAGCTAATTTAGACCCCATCGTTTTATATGTACAGTTGGCGTTATGTTTTCCAATGTACATTACTTTGCATTTATCAACACTGAATTTCATCTGCCATTTTGTTGCCCAGTCACCCAGTTTTGTGAGATCCCTTTGTAACTCTTCGAAGTCTGCTTTGGATTTAACTATCTTGAGTAGTTTTGTATCATCTGCAAATTTTACCACCTCACTGTTTACCCCTTTTTCCAGATCATTTATGAATATGTTGTACAGTACTGGTCCCAGTACAGACCTCTGGGGGACACCACAATTTATCTCTCTCCATTCTGAAAACTGACCATTTATTCCTACCCTTTCTTTCCTATCTTTTAACTGGTTACTGATCTATGACAGGGCCTTCCCTCTTATCCCATGACAGCTTACTTTGCTTAAGAGCCTTTGGTGAGGGACCTTGTCAAAGGCTTTCTGAACATCTAAGTACACTATATCCACTGGATCCTCCTTGTCCACATGCTTATTGACCCCCTCAAAGAATTCTAGTCTTGTTACAGTTGTATACAAACTACTGCGTAATGTTTTGCTGGGAATCATTGGAGTTAAGATCCTTGTGCCCAGAAAAAGCCCCGCATAGTCCTAGGCATCAGAATCATTCTTGTGTTGGCCTTTAGAATGAAGAGTTTATGTATATTAGAGGTATAAATGACTGAAAAGCATCAATGCTAAAATAATGTGAAAATAAAGCAGATTGCTTTGGAGACGACTCAGTGTGCAATGAACATTCCTCTCTCTCTCCCCCGTCCCCATTAAATGGGTCATTTAACATGCTAGGGAATTAAGAAATTAAAATTGGGGGAAATCCTGGCTTATATTTATCCAGGGCTCTAAGGTTCGTGAAATGAACCTGCTGCCCGTTCTTATCCCCCTCCTTGCATTTCAGAGTGTGTTCTCCTTCTGTTGTGTACATAGAGCAGTGTTGCCAACTCCCATGATTTTAATGTGAGTGAGTATATACTGTTTTACTTAAATCCCCAGCTCTTGGAGACAAGGGATTTATGTAAGAATCTTACCTTTCATTTAAAAAAAATTGTGAAGAAAAGCCTGGAAATGTGATTCAAGTGCACCCTGAAGTTTCAAAAACCAGAAGACAAATGAAAAAGAGCCCAGTTTTTAAAAATTATCTTATGATTTTGAGGGGATGGACTTATGATTTCTGAATGTTTTGGGGTTACCAATTACTACATGGAGTTTACTATAGCTTTGGAGTCATTGGGCCAGAGAGCGTGATAATGACTCTATAGCCTGGTGATTGTAGCACACAGCAGGGAGGTGGGAGACCCAGGGTCTAGTGCTCCTGCTCCAATGACTCTTTAATTACTTATACACAGTGGAATAGGTTCAACAGGAGTGAATGAGGGGTCTCCACATCAGACTATCCCATAGCTCAGTGCAGAGGCAGATTAAGATTTATTGGCCCTGGGCACAAAGAACATTTGGGCCACCCACATGACCCCCCTGCCACGAGGCCCTTCCCCTTGCTCCTCTCCTTCCTCCCATAGCCCTGCCTTCTCACCTGGCCAGAAGCTGGGCCGTGGTAAGGGCTGTCCAGGGAGCCCGGGCCACTGTGGGGAGCCCTGGACCCCTCCACCTGCCCTGGGAGGCATGCCCTGGTGGGCAGGGACACAGGCCAGGGGCTCAGGGCAGGTGGAGGGTCTGGAGCTCCCCACAGCTACCAGTGCTCCCTGGGTGGCTCTTACTACAGCCTAGGCCCTAGGGTGACCATACATCCCATTTTGGCTGGGACTGTCCCCCTATTTAGCCCTGCCACGAACATCCTGATTTTTTTGGCAAAACTGGGCATTTGTCCTGTTTGTTCTTGCCAATTGTCAGTTGCTCAGGGGGTGGGGGGCAAGTTGCAGGGCGAGTGGGCTGGAGGGGAGAGGCTCAGGCCAGGTCTGCATTGGGGGAGGTGGGGGTGGGAGAGGGGCTCGGGCCAGGCCCACACAGGGGGAGAGGGGCTCAGGCCAGGGCCGTGCAGGGCCAGGGGGAGCAGGGGTAGGGTGACCAGACAGCAAATGTGAAAAATCAGGACGGGGTGGGGAGTAATGGGAGCCTACATAAGAAAAAGACCCAAAAATCAGGACTGTCCCTATAAAATCGGGGCATCTGGTCACCCTAGGGGAGAGAGGCTTGGGACACGTCCACACGTGGGGGGGTGGGGGAGAGAGGCTCAGGGGAGGGGCTCGGCCAGCTCTGTGAGGGGTGGGGGGAATATGCTCACCCTATTACAGCTGGGCTCTGGCTTCTGGCCTGGCTAGAGGGTGGGTCCTGAGGGGGAAGAGAAGGAGCAGAGTGGCAGGGCCAGAGTTCCAGAGCTCCTGTGGTGGCCCCCGAATTGGCTGGGGCCCCTGGGCACAGGCCCTGTGGTAATCCGCCACTGACTCAGTGGTTAGACCATTTTCCTGAGAGATGGGAGACTCCTGTTCAAATCCTTTCTCCCATGGGGATGGGGGATTAAACCTGTGTCTCCCATATCCTGAGTAAGTGCCCTAGCCTCTGGGATAGAAGTTGGTCACTGTCACTGCTACTGCCTCCTCCTTCAGACAAATTCTGAATGAGCCCAATCTGGTGGGCAGCCTCTGAGCCCACCTATCAGATCAGACCCTGCAAGCAGGATAGGCATTCACATTTCCCCAGGTTGTGGGTCGTTCTGGGGCTTAGGTGGATGATAGGTCCCGATACCTAGAGTGAGGCCACAGAGCATAACCTCAGAGTCAGAAACTTAGCCACTGAGAGAACTTTTACTCCGGAAACTGAGTCACAGAGTGAATTTAGAAGTCTATAGGGTTAAGTAGCAGCAGACTGAGGGTTTTGTGGATCACAGTGAAGCCTAAAATTGTGGCTTAGATGCATAAGTCTGGGGTTTAGGTGCCTAGGTACCTTTGTGGATCTGGGCCTAAGTGACGTGCCCAAGGTGACACAGGAAGTCTGTGGTGGAGCAGGGAATTGAACCCATATTGCTGGCTAGTGCCCCAACCACTGGGCCATCCTTTCTCTTGAAACAGGGCCTTGGATTCTCATAGTAAAAGTCTGATCCTCTACTGACTGAGCTGTCCGGGCTCATAGGTTATCTCTTGGACACCTCTGATCCCGATCACAGTCATGTGGACTCTCTCTCCTTCCATTCGTGATCTTAACATCCCTGTGTCAACTACAGCAGCATGTTAGGAAGTATTTAATATATTTTAGCTGTCTTTTAATGTGATTTGCATCTGGAAACAAAGGGGAAATCCAGCACCAGCCGGCTCTGTGGACTGCCAGTATGTCAGGTCTGCGGACCACAGTTTGAGAATCACTACTATGGCATTTACAAAAGTCAAGAAACAGCAAGGTGTTGCCTGCCTGCCTGCCATCTCTCTCTCTCTCTCTCTCTCTCAATGCCCTCTCAAAAGCATATAGAAGGTTTTAGTCCAAATTTAATTCTAATCAGAGTGTAGGAATTGCCTAACTGGTCCTTCTTTTCTGGTATACCATCTCCAACAGTCATCAGTACCAGCTGCTCCAAAGGAGGGTGTAAAACCCCCGTTAACAGGGTCATAAACTCTAAGGCACTGCATATGGATGAATCCTGCAGAGATGTGCTTGAAGCTTGCATAAAGATGAGTGTAATTACTGCTGATTCCTAGTGATTCATCCTGTTATCTCCAACCTAGACATAAGAGGGAAAGGAGTGTGTCTCTTGGCAACAGTAGGAACTGCAGATTGAGCTAGAGGAGGCCCTGCTCAGAAATCCTAGAAATGGCTAGTCTTGGGCAGAATGTGCTTATTCTGAGGTTTATCTCTATCTCTATCTTCTATATTTACATTACTACAGTATCTGAGCACCTCACCATCTGTAATGTACTTATCCTCACAACACCCCTGCAATGGAGGTAAATAGTTTAATCCCCATTTTACAGATGAAGACCTGCGGCACTGAGAGACTAGTGACTTGTCTAGGGGGACAGTCTGTAGCAAAACAGGGAATTGACCCCCAGGTCTCCCAAGTCCCAGAGTAGTGCCCTAACTGCAGGGCCTCCAGGCTGCTCTTTGTTATTTAAGTCACTAATACAGCCAAACAGAGGAAGGGGGGTTGTTTGGATAATGTACATTCTGTATATTTTCTGTTAAGAACAGAGCGGGATCTCTGCCTGCTTACACTGCTATAATAAACAACTATGTCAAAACATACTTATGAGGGGACTTTCTCAAACCCAGTCAGTTAGTGTGTCTCGTATCCTGAAGTAAGTAACTGGTATCCTGTATATATTTTTACAAATCCCATCTAGTGTAATTTTGGATAATAGAAATGACTAACTTTTTGTTTCCTATTAAGCTCTTTCCTTCAATAATACCTTATGGCAGTAAATTCAACAGTTCAATTATACACTGTGTTTAAGGGGGGGAAATCTTTCTTCCGTTTTAAAGTCCTTGGATGTCTACTAGTTTTTAAATTATGGGAGGGGGTAAACAAGAGTTCCCGGCTGATTTTCACTGTACTCTTCATTATAGTACTTTTGGCTAAGATCAAGTGTATACCTCTACTGTGTCACTTCCTTACTTGTCTCTTCCCTACATTAAATAGCCCTAGCCTTTTCAGTTGCTCACCAAACTGAAGTCTTTCCATGTCTCCAGTAGCTCCCGTTGTTCCCTTTTTATTTCTGCTATCTTGTTTCCGAAATTGGGTGACCAGAACTGAATACACAGTGAAAGGTGGTGGTATATTATTTGGGAAAAAATACTCCTATCAGATGGAAATGAAAATTCGTCGCTACTGTAGCAAGCAGAAAAGAACAGCAAGTGAATCCCTGGAATGGGATATTTTGTTCAGAATGTGTAAGGTTCTAAAGCGTTTAATGAAATAATACACCAGTAAGTTGAAGAGTAATGAAAATATATGGAGCTTTATTTCATCGGCTTAGTCTGAGGACTTTCTGGAATTAGCTCCTTGAATCCCTAGTCACGATGGCACTATGTGTGGTCTCAAGATGTTGTCCAGACTGTACAATGTCTCTGTGAGAATGGACCAAGGGGGAGAATGTATGTATTACAGATGAGATGGGTATTGGTTATGTTCCACACCTGTGATATTGGGTGCTGTTCAATATTCACACACTCCATTATTTTGCTATCCTATAACAATATCCCAATGAACCAAATAGTGGATGAACGTGCTGCAGTAAATATGAGGCACAATAGGAGAGCAATGTCAAGTCCCTAAGCATTATAGCACAAATCATTATAGCACTGACATGATACACTGTCAGTCAGCAATAATGACGGTGCAAATGATGGAATTTAGACCAGGAACCACCATGGCATCTCTCATTTTGAGCCCAGATGAGCTGATAGTTTTTTGCTGCTTGATTTTTGAGGGAAGAGGTGGAGGGAAAATCCCCAGTAACAAGAATTTAAGATAGACCAGAAAACAGGATCGGGAGATATTACAAAAGGGAAAACTAATAGGAAAGGCAAACGTGTTAGTAATACTAGATTTTTCTTAGGAGAGATGGCTTATGGGAATTCAGTTATGTTTCACATTTATATAGCGGTATGTCTTTGATAAAAGCTAAATTTGGTGAATGTTAGAGTGATACCATAATAAAGAGAGAAGAAGATGACTTTGGCAGCATCATTTTGGACATGCTGAAAAAGTGGGGAAAGCCAGTGAGGAGATTACAGCAGTTAAGGTGAGAAATCACCAGAATATGATCTAGCATTTTGGCAATAGGATTTCTGCAACCACAAATTAGGCAACCTATTAAGTATGCAGCATCTGGTCCTCAAAATATTAATCTCACATTAAAATTAACCACATTTCAACTACTCATCCCTCCTAAAACGTGCACTGTAGGATGTCATTGGTCTGAAACATGACTATGCTCACATAAAAAGTAATTAGCTAGACTAGGATTATGCAGAAGCATAAAGGGAGAGTGGAGGGAGAAAGGGTTCTTGTTTTATCTCAGAGGTTTTTGATTTATCAGAGCTGGTTCACCCATCACCAGATCAGTGGTACCCAAGAGAAGACCTGGATGTTTCATTAAGAGCAATAAATTACTTATTGACACTTAACCAGATTATGGGCCTTCAGAGGTGAAAGTATTAGCACAATAGGTTAAGTAATAGTGTTGTTCATTTGTAAACCAAAATCAGCATTGTGGAAAGACAACCAAGATTATTATTTTTTTAGCTGAACTGAGCAACCTACGGGCCTTAGCTAGCTCTAAAACTTTGTTTGTTTAAATAACGGGGGCACTGCTGTCTGGCAAGAGTGGTTTTTTAGATTACTTTAGAAAGGTTACTGGCATGTACGAGTGGATAAATACAGACTATCTGTCACTCCACTTAAAAGCTATCTGGTTATTAATCAATTAACTTTGAAATATGCATTGAGGGGAACAAGCAGGTTTGGTTTTTAAGGCCGTTTTACTAATAGCAGGGATACCAGGAAATATATTTGTCTTTTGTTGCTGTTTTTTAAACAAAACTATTAGGAGTGGATGACTAGGAATTTGAATGTGTCATTGCTATATGCCAAAGAAACTTCTACTCAATGTTACTCTTTTTTTTTCAAAAATGTGATAACTCAAAGGTTAGTTATTTAAATATTTGAATGTTTTTCAAGCTCCCCATGGATAAACAATAAACCTTTGTGTGTTTCTTTTTTATTCTAACATTTCTGATGTTAATTTTGTCTCGCATTTTACAAACTTTCAAGAGATGGCCCTATTTGTGTTCATGAAATTCTGCGGGCTATTGGCTACCCTGAGGTGGGTCTCTCTCAATATCTCTTGTTGGAGCTATTCTACTTTGTATGAATAATTCAATATTCATTGGGCTAGAGAGTGATACCAACTGTATAGGCTGGTAGCTATGGCACTCACTGCGGCTGTGGGGGACACAGATTCAAGTTCCTATTCTGAACGGGGCAAGGCAGGGAGTTGAATCTGGGTCTTCCACATCCTAGGTGAGTGCCATAATCACTGGGCTATTGGTTCTCCTGAGGTGGGACTTTCTTCCTCGCGCTGAGCAGAAATTCCATCCTGGACCCGAGAAAGTTTTTTGTCAAAACTTTGATATGGTACTGAGACTTTCCATAAAAAGTGTATTGGTTTCAACTGATGGCATTTCCCATTGAAAAGCCATTTAATCACAAAATTCCTGACTGGCTCTACTAGACTGTGTGATTTATACACAGCGCCATGTAGGAGAAGGTATGGAGCAGAATGTGTCTTGGAGGCACTGAAGTTCCTGGGGAATTGTTCATTCTCTCTCTCTCTGGAGCTGATCCTGACAGATGCAGGGGTGCTGGATCTAGGCGTACTAAGGATGGAGCAGCATCCCCTGGCTTGAAGTGCTTTCCATCATATACAGGGTTTATAGTTTTGTTCAATGGCTTTCAGCACCGCCACTATAAAAAATGTTCCAGTGCCATTGGACAGATGTTGACTTCAATGGGAATGGAGTCATTCACAACACCTCATGGGATCGGACCAGGGGGTGAGGAGGGAGGGGTTAAATTTTAAAGTCACAGATATGAAAGTTAAACCATTCATAACTGCAGCAGAATTAATAGATGAGCTCGTGTTGTATTTTAAAGGGCCAATCCTGTCTTCATTAGAAGATTGGACCAAAAGTATACCATTGTTTCTTTCTCTCATAATCATAATCTTCATAAGTTAATTGGTGAGTTACATGCCTCCTGCTTAGGAAATCCACCCAGCATGTGCGAGAGAAATATATTTCTGTGGAGGCACTCGGGTTGCTCTTTGTTTAATTCATTTGCCAGCCTCCCACCTGCTTCGTTGGGACCATGTGCCTGCTGCAAATATTCATATTCAAACCTCGAGGGGGAGAGAATGCTTTTCATTTTTTTTCTTTTGAGCTCATAAATATGAATAGCAGACTCTGAGAGCTGAGCACTCCGTGGAGCTTCAGGGTATGGATGTAATAACAGAAGAAGCCTATTGCAGTGATAGCAGCAGCAGCGCCACATAGCTGACTAGCTGGCACAAAGCCAAGCCATAGCTCTTCAGACCTCTCCTTAAGCTACAAGCAAACGTGGCTCAGCAGTAAATTCTCCAAACCCCAGCGCATGCTCCCAAATGAAGGAATTTCAAGGAGACTTTGCCACGCTCTCCTTAGCTCTGGCATACTTGCTTTTGAACGCATTTCCCATCCTCCATTTCTCCCGCTTCTGTGTCCTTCCAAACCCACTTTTTAGCACCCCTTGCCAAAACAGACTGATCATGTTGGTGAGAGCCAGTTCAAGCTTTTCCAGACTTGTCTCTCTTAAAACCCTGCACAGTGAGGTGCACAGTCTCTAAACAGGTATTTTTGATCATTATCGAGCATACTGTCAGGTTTAGTCATTAGAAAGAGAAGAAGTAGAATGTTGCATGGTATTCAGGGTGTCCAATGGCAATTACGGCTTAGTTGTGTTTTTGCATAGCCTCCTCCAGACAGGAAATGCCAGCAGACACTTCAATCTGAAGTATATGCAGCCACAATAGTTACCAGTGAGTAATGAAGAGTAAGACAGCAATTCCACTTTTGACACAAAATACAGCGGAGGGACTAATAAGAGGTCTCCCTGAGTCAGGTGATGACATGAGCATCTCCGCTTTCATTTAAGAAAACAAATCTCGCCTTCATGGTTGAAAAGAGAACTTTGAAAATGTAACCCGTGTGTGCCCTTAAACACTCAAATCCGAGGAGAAACAAAAACCCCAAATGTGTTTCTCTTTTGTAATATATCATGAGTTTTGGGGGGGTCTGACTCATGATTTTTGCACACTTGGAGTTGGCAATACTGACATCTAAACCACACCCCCCTGATCACATCACCAGGCCCCTGTCCACCCACCTCAGGGAGAATCCTGTCATCAGGGGGTCTGTGGACTGCTTTTTTCCACATATTTTAAGAGAGCAGGAATTGGGGCAGCAAACATCAGCCCCATGCTCCCTCTCCAGTTGTGGGTTTTCTGGCATGTGCCTGTACCTACATGGCACTGTGATTTTGGCCTTCAGTGGCATGTTTTCACTTAGCTTAGAAATGGATAGATCATATTGTCCAAGACATACAGTGCATACAATGCAATTACTGTGAATGAATCACCATTAAACTCTAAAATGGGAGCTTTGTTGATCATTCTTCTTTAAATAAAAGAGTACTGCTAGATGCCCTTGCCAGACGGAGACCATAGTTCCAACCTACCCTTCCCAATTGCCATTCATATCTTAGAGTAACATATATATTTAGTTCTTTAATGTGTCTGGTTTAAAAAACCATGAGTCATGTGGATTTGGTTGCAAGCTAAATAGCTATTATACTAACCAAAGGGTGTGCCCTTCCATGGGCTTTTCATTTTTGGGGACCATGTTTATATGCAGCAAGCTCAGTATCTGTGAAACACGGCACAGCACTGATTGGGGGAATCAGGACAATAGAAAGTTTTATTATCTAAAACAGGTTCAAACAAAGCAGCTAAGTAGTGGTTGTATATTTTGAACTCCTATGGGTTCAGGATATACCACAATTTTTGTGTACATATATAACAACCCTCTTTCCCCCCAAAAAACGTAGCTCAGATGTTTTCTGGGTCTAACACTCCTCCTTTTCCCTGAATCATTATATTAAAGAAATAACACTCTAATTGCAGCCATCCAGCTTTCTCTTTAAATATTGCTGTAACTACCAGCTTTTTTCTTCCTGATCTTTTTTTCCCCTTTCTATACTTTAAAGTCAGAAGCATAATCTAAATGAACTTTCTTTGCTTAAATAGTGAAATCAAAAAGGAGTTGAAAACAGTTTTTAATAACTGGAAGAGGGGGGGAAATGGCTAAAATGTATTTGGAGTTTTAGAGAGATACTGTACTTCCCAGCCAGCTGCAATGCATCAAGGCAGACCACGAAATGGCTTTGTAGCAGTTCCCCAGAGCACACTGGAAAGTAAGCCAGATGAGACTGTTTTGACTTTTTTGTTCAATGGTAGGGGAGGCAGAGAAAAACAATTGTGCTGTATGCCCCTGCACTAGGCTGATGTAAATATATATTTAATAACAAAAATAATATAGAAAACATTACATCTTAAGTTTTACTTATACATTGAACATATATTAGACAAATTCAAGACAACCAGGATGCTATACTGTTAATAAATATGAATGCCTAAAAATATGCCTAGTTTTGGTCAGATTCTGCTCTTACATATACTGGTGTAAGTCTGGAATCATTTCATTGAGTTAACTTCAGATTTACATTAGTGTAACCAACAGCAGCTATTTTTTTTCTCAGAAAACAAAAGCCATTACTCTGATGTTGACTCGGGCTGTGTTTTTACTTTCTTCCTCTTATATGTAGATAAAATGCAGCCCTCGGTGCTGTAGAAGGGGAGGTGAATTGCCTGACTTCAGTACTGTCTGTGTCTATCCGACGTAAAAGTTGCAATGATCACAGGGCTAAGGAAGGACAGTTTCCTCCCCGGGATCTGAAAAAGTTAAGCTGAAATCGCAAGAATGTCTGAGCTGAGTCCTGTCTAACTCCCTGCCCCCATCCTCCAGACTGCATTTGATTTCAATAAACTATTTGGGATGGAAACCATTCCAGAGGTCTAGGGTGACTCATGCTATCTTCTCTGCTTTACAATCTTTAAAACACAAGTCAGGCTTTATAAAAAGTTCTATCTTATCTGATGAAAAATAGTACATGCAAGCAACTTCTCAGTCCCTTAAACATATTGAGCTTGATCCAGCCATCCTTTACTTCAGTGGCACTTCTCAGGTGAGCAAGGATTACAGGCTCGTACCTCTTTTTTCTAAAAGAAAGTATCAGATTTTCTGGGAGTTTTACTTGCATAAGATGATGATGTGGATATTTTTCATTCCAAACTCCCATGCTCTGGGTGAAATCATAGCCCCACCGAAGTCAAAGAAAAAACTCCCATTGATGTCAGTGGAGCCAGGATTTCACACTATAACTTATTAATTCCAAACTTTTACTAATGTAGGGACCAGTCCAACAAAATAGGAACCGTTCTCATACCAAAGACAGCTGCCCAGAAGTGCCCAGAACTAATAGCTATTGATACCTCAATAAGGTCCCAGTCCTACTAATTCTTACTACTAATACATGGGAGTAGTCTCATTGAACTCAGATTTAGATTCTCCCCCCTCATCTGCACACAAAAACACAATGCACCTTTCCAGTTATGCAGTTTTATATAAAACTGTGATGAAAAACTTGTGTATAACTGCAGCTGGTGACCAATTTATATTGTGAAGTGTGATGACTGATAGCCCTGTATAATCAGTGATCCTAGTTAGCATAACTGTATCTGCTATTCAAAGTAATATTTCTGAGTCTTGCTAAGATTTATATAGACCATTTCATCCTGAAGCATTTTGCAAAGAAGAAACTAATACATGTTTAGGGCTTCTGGGATTTTGGAGTTTATTAATTTCTTTTTTCAGGATTTATTTTGAGCAATTTTTGAATTTTATGTAGATGTCTAAATCAGGGTTTTCTCTTTGTGTATACTGTAATGAGTAATGTATGTTATTATGTATTATATATTATAATGAGTAATCTCTTTGTAATGTTGCCTAGTGAACTTTAACATACTACTGTTTCAAACAGCACTATGGTAAAAGCTCACTAAGGAACCTGGGTGCTAACCAGTAGGGTCTACACGAACCAATTAATGTGCAACACGTTAGTGCATTTTAGCAATCACACTCCTTCTGTAGTGCATATTACCACTCCATGTAGACAAGCCCTTAGATACAAGTAACCATTTCCGATGGTTTTCCAGTGTTTATCGAACTGATTTCTTTCTTTTGTTTGTGTGTCTATTGGGGGTGTTTTATCAGTGTTAATCAGTTAAAATCTAAACTCAGAAGCCCTATACACATTTCATGTTGTACAGGGCACACTTCCTCCACCACTGAAATGCAATTACCTCTGGGCTGAAACAAATCTACTGTTTAACAGTACACAGTAACATTACACAAGAGTTTTTAGGAAAGAAAGTGAAAACTATTATGTAAAGACAGGACCTGATCAGTCCAATGAACACTCAGAAACCCTAAAATATTGGGTAGCTTTAAATTAGTCACCATTTAGACCCAACATCGCTAAAACAGTTCAACAAGAATATCTCAGAAAGCAAAGCACTGGAGAGTGCCACCTCACTGCAATGTTAAGTCAGCTTCCCTTCTCTGCCTCTGCAGGAAATCCCAGATCCTCTGCTTTGCTCTTTCTTCTCTCCTCCCTGCCATTCTTACCAGTGAGCCTGCCGCTCTGTGCACAGCGAGCAGTCAGCACGGCTGCAGCGGTTAAGTGCCAGCTGGACAGCCAGCCACTTCTCAAAGACCCTCTGCCCACCTGGCTTCCTGTTCAGCTGGTGTTCCCCTCCCTACCCACAGGTCTGAATGCCTCTCCAAAATAGCACTGCCAATATCACTGCATCCGCACAGCACAGTCATTCTGGGCGCATAGGCTATTACAGACCTGAGTTCAGGTAGGAAGAATGTAAGTACCCAAACTGAAATTTGACTAGGACTCCTGGGTTATCAACTTAAGAATTACCCCCCACCCCCCAAAAAAATTGTCTTGGGATATTTAATCTCCAGAGACCACAGCTGGTTAGATCCTCAGTTTCATGTCAAAGATGGCAATTCTAGCAGCACAGTGCCCCTTAGAGCCCTAAGGACATGTAGATGCATATTTAGAATTCTATGGTGAGGGAAAGGTGTTGAGATAAGCCAGCTGTTGTCACTCACTTCCTCTACCTTCCCCCTCTGCTCCAGGCCCACCCCTCTCTCTACTTTGGCTCCCTTGCCTTACTTGAAATGCACAATGTACGCTAACACAGTGACATACATGTCTTATTTTGTGCACAAACTACCTGACCTGCCTGCACGAATCCCTGATTTGCAAGGCCATACAGCTACATATAGTTGCCTACGAAGCCCTCTGCGAGTGCACATCAGAGATTTGCATGTGTATATCTTGTGTAAACTAGGCCTAGGAGACCAGATTCCCTGGTCTGTTCTGGACCCTTCATGTCACTCTAGTAGCTCACAGGCAGGGCTGGCGCACCCACTAGGCCACCCTAGGCGGTCGCCTAGGGTGCCGGGAGCCAGGGGGTGGCTGGTCACGGCTGTCTCCCACCCTCCCGGCTCTGCAGCTGAGCCAGGAGGGCAGCTCGCTGCGGCAGGGCCATAACGGGGCGCACTGCTGGCAAGGGTGCCCCATCTTCCCCCGACGCCGAAGCCGCCCCAGCTTACCTGCAGGGGGTCCCTTCCGCCAAAGCCGCTGGACCAGCGGACCTCCTGCAGACAAGCGGCTTCGGCGGCAGGGTGAAGGTGCTGCTAATAATACTCTCCGCCGAAACCGCTTCCACTTGCCTGCGGGAGGTCCGCGGCTTCGGCGGAGGCTGTTATTAGCAGCACTTCTGCCCTGCCGCCGAAGCCGCGGAACCAGCGGACCTCCCGTAAGCAAGCGGCTTCAGCGGCAGGGCAGAAGTGCTGTTAATAATACCCTCCACTGAAGCCGCGGACCTCCCGCAGGAAGCAGTTTCGGCGAGGGGTATTATTAGCAGCAGCTTCACCCTGCCGCCGAAGCCGCTTGTCTGCGGGAGGTCCGCTGGTCCCGCGGCTTCGGCGGAAGGGACCCCCCGCAGGTAAGCTGGGGCAGCTTCAGCGGCGTGGGAGGAAGGGGCGCCCCTGCTAGCTCCCTGCCAGCCTGAGCGGGGAGCTGGGGGGGCAGCTGTGGCGAGTTGCCCCCCTGCCCCCAGATTCCCGCTCAGCTCCCGTGGGTGGGAGGGGGGCTGAGCGCCTGCGGGTGGGGGGGGGGTGAGCACCCGTGAGTGGGTGCGGGGGGGGGGCTGAGCAACCACGGGTGGTGGGTGGGGGGCTGAGTGCCCGTGGGTGGGGGTGGGGGGCATTACGGGGGCAGCATTTCGGGGGGGGAGTGCAGGGCTGGTGCAAGGAAGTTTTGCCTAGGGTGCGAAACTTCCTTGCACCGGCCCTGCTCACAGGGTCAGCTGAGGAGTCTACCAGGGTGTACAGCCAGCATAGCAGGCTCTAGGCCACCCTCCCTAATGCCTCCCCAACACACACACACACACACACACACACACCCTGGTGTAGCAAGTAGAGGTGGTTGGGAATTTTTTGACAAAACATATTTTTGTGACTCACTTCAGATGTGAGAGACCTAGGTTCAAGTTCTTGCTCTCGGTCAGTCTCTCTGGTGCAAAGATGACTTATTTATACAAAGTGGAACAGCTACAACAGGAGAGTGTGAGGCAGGACGAGAGACTGCTCTGTCTCTTTGTGTTTAGGGCACTCGCTTGCTCCTTGAGAGACACAAGTTCAAGTCCCTGCCTGGAATCAGGTGAAGCAGACACTTCAAATTGGGTTCCCACCTCCTGTGTAAATGCCCTGGAGCACTGGGCTATTGCCTACTCTGGAGTGGGGTGTGCATGCTTTCTCGCTCTCTTTTACTTTCATGAAAAATCTCCAGAGGTCTCAGTTTCATTCCAATGCAAAATGCAAACAAATTCTGATGTGTGGCTGTTGGGCCACATCTTGAAATGCCCCCTGTGACGTTATTGACAATAACTGGGACCATATAGATCATTGTTACAACCAAGGTCCTGTAGTGGCACCAAATCTTATATAAAGGGGGTCAAATGAGGTGTCTAAGTCCAGGTTATGCTTGGCTGGTTATGATTATGTCATTTATATGTATGTATCAGTTTTGTAGCTGAAGTTATGAATATTGGCTTTATACTGTCTGTATTTCAAACTGGGGCTGGGCTTCTGGGACCCAGGACAAGCTATCAGCTCTGCCAGGCCTGCTGGATGGCCCATTAAGAGCCATCAGCGATACAATGGCCCCATTGAGAGAAGGCAGACACACCTGTGACTCAGCAAATTATGCAGGGACTTGCCCATGTGACTCCAGACTCCATTTTGCTGTGATTTTCCACAGTAAGGAAAGAGGTGTCTTTACACCTGGCAGAAACTATAAAAGGCAGCTGCCTCATCTCCATTTTGGTCTTCATTCCTGCTTCGTACCTCTGGAAGAACCTTTCTACAAATGGAAGCTTTGAACAAAGGACTGAAGGACCCATCCCAGCTGTGGACGTAATCCAGAGACTTGATTTGAATTTGAACCTGCAGTTATTCCATCTCTGCAAGCCCGAACCAAGAACTTTGCCATTACTGTATGTAATTGATTCCTTTTAACCAATTCTAGCTCTCACCTATACCTTTTTCCTTTTATGAATAAACCTTTAGATTTTAGATTCTAAAGGATTGGCAACAGCGTGATTTGTGGGTAAGATCTGATTTGTATATTGACCTGGATCTGGGGGCTTGGTCCATTGGGATCGGGAGGACCTTTTTCTTTTACTGGGGCACTGGTTTTCATGACCATTTGTCCCTATAACGAGTGGCACTGGTGGTGAGACTGGGAAACTGGAGTGTCTAAGGGGATTGCTTGTGTGACTTGTGGTTAGCCAGTGGGGTAAAACCAAAGTCTCCTCTGTCTGGCTGGTTTGGTTTGCCTTAGAGGTGGAAAAACCCCAGCCTTGGGCTGTAGTTGCCCTGTTTGAAGCAATTTGTCCTGAACTGGCACTCACAGTTGGGTCCCGCCAGAACCAGCATCGTTACACCCCCCCATCCCGCCCTACCCTGCCCGCATCACGGATGTAGTGCAAGCAAGGTGTGGGGGTAGTCAAAGCTGGGTAGGAATCAATGGGCGCTCCTAGTCCTAACTTCAGAGATCCTCACTCACTCTCCTACAGCCATAGCAATGCTGGTAGCTTTCTGCCAAACTGCTGTTGGCTGGCAGACAATGCCTACACTGCAGCCACTCTGGTGCAAATCCTAAAGTGCATGTAACACTGACAGACGCCGGTCATCAGGATTTAACCTGGGACCTCTGGAGCTTAGGGCATGAGCTGCTATTGCATGAGCTAAAAGCCCTATGGCTCTTAGCTAAGGCTATAGAGCAGTCTCAATCTCTCTAAGTGGTCTCAGTGCCACTAGATGGGACAGAACACCACACCCAGAGGTGTGTGGGTTACATACTTTCCCTAGCTGAGGAAGCACATCCCCGAACTTCAGAGACTTCCCAGTTGAAATCCCAAACGAGCCCACACTTGTATCGCTGACAGACCATTGGTCATTAGCAGACACGATCGAAACTGGGATCTCTGGAGCTTAGTGCATGAGCCTCCACTGCATGAGCTAAAAGCCAACTGCCTGTTAGCTGAGGCTGTAGAGCAGACTCATAATATCTATCTCTCTCTCAGTGTCACTAGATGAGACAGAACACCACACTCAGGAGGTGCGTGGGTTACATACACAAGATGGGTTAATGCTGATTTAGGAAGCATTAACTTATCTGAACTTGAGTATAATATGAAAGGGAACATGCAGTTTAGAGGGGCTGGTTCTTCGGACGACATGTCTGTCTCTGGACTGCCCACAGAGGACACCAAGGGCTATGTGCTGGAAGGGAAACATTCTGCATAGCCCTCATTCCCATCCATATGACCTGTCTGTAGTTAAGCTTCCCTCCACATCATGCTGATAGGGAGAAAATGAAGGCCTATGATCCTATATCTTATGATGCTGGTTCTTGCTTAGCAATTGTACCTTGAAAGGGTCAATTCTACCTACTTCTATAATGCGTTTCTGGGATAAGATAGTGTTTATAGATTAGTCATTGCTAATCTCTTTGCAGATGTGCCTCACTTAAGTTTTTGCTCAGATTTCGTGTTGTTACACATCCGATATGTGTCAGTGAATACATGCCTGCTTTCCTTTCTACAGACAGGCAGCGAGTCCTAGAAGACATTTGACTCAGTGTTTATTCTGCTCTTTTTAATAATTTGAAGTGTGATTTCAGCTATTTATAAAATAGCATCAAAGGCACAATAGTTACAAATATTCAGGATAAATGTTCTGTTCTATTTTAAAATTACATGGAGGATAGGAGTGGTGCTTAAAATCATTTCAACCAGAGATAGAAGAAACTTAATTAGGTTAATTTTGCCCATCCTGACTTCCATGTAGGATTATTCTCTATGGTATAGTTTCAAGTACTGTGTCTGGTCCAGTCTTGGATGAGGCAAACAATGGGATTTCCACCATTGTTAAGAATTTTTTCTGATATTCAGCCTGAACATTCTGTTACTGAGTTCCATCCTATCACTTCTAATTAAAATGTATCCCTTTGGACCACCCTCAACAGTTCCTCTCCCTCCTGGGGCTCAATTATGGCCTTGGCTAGAAGACTCCTCTTGAATTACATGAGAGATTCAGACTCTCAGGAGAGAGAGGAATCCAATAGTTTTTTTCCACCCCTAATTTCTATGTGTGCTTCAAGCAGTGCTGCTCTGTACTCTAGTCAAAACTTAGCATTACAGAAAATTCCACAGTCTAGTCCTATGATTCTAGCCACCTCACTTTTACTCCATGACATGAAGAGTGCAATAGAACATTTATTCTAAATATCTTTAACTACTGTGCCTTTAACAGTGTTTTATAAACAGCTGAAAACCTATTGCATATTTTACAAAAGAGCAGAACAAACAGTGACTCAAATGTTTACTAGATATTCTACAGCCTTCAGATACTTGCCATTTTTAATAATCTCGCCCTACTATAAATTCTCAGTAGTAGCTGGAGGCAGAATATATTCCTAAAGGAGAAAACAACCAAATAACTCCTACTGTAGATGAGCAGGTTGATGTTTTAGATATCAGAAAACAGATTAAAAATCTATTTCCCAGTACAAACCTTACATACATAATTCACTACATAAATATGAAGAAACAGCCTAAAATTTGTGGGGGTTTTTAATTGTAAGTTACTTCTTATTCAATTCAGCTGCTGAATTCTGCATTCCCTCAGCCAAAGGGTGACAGAATGAAACTTTACACCATTTACTAGCTGATTCACAAAACTGAATCATAAGAACCTCACTGAAGGCAAATTAGCCTTTGTTACCAGCAGGCATCTAAGTTAAAAATTGCCCAGTCAAGAGTGCTTCTATAGCAGTTATGCCAGGGTTGGGGGGCAGGGGAATACTGCTTTTCTATATCTGTTTTATTCATTATTCCTTATCAATGAAATCCACATTAACCAGACAGAAAATGTCTTTAATATTGCAGGCAAGCTTACATGTACAATCTTGCATCTTCCAGAAGGAGACTACAGTACTACTGCTAGTCAATCAATCAGGCATTGATCCTGTCTCCACTGAATACAATGAAAAAACTCTCATTGATTTCAATGGGACCAAGTTCAGGCCTTCACTATTACGATTTAACAAAATCCCACAGTGCTAGATATATCTTGACAAAACTCAGAGTTCACAAATATAATCTCAACTGTTGGAGCTGCATAAGCATCAAGAGGTGTAATTCCTTTACTCTCTAACTCCTTTTACTGCATGCACATAGCCCAGCATGATGGTGTGTTTCATTACACCTAGTGATCTTCCTTGCATTTGGGGTAGCAGTCTGATTTTTGCTTCCAGCAACTCGGAAGGAACAGAGAAATCTGAGAGTCTGGAAACTTTGCCAACAAAAGTTCAGCTGGGCCAATGCAGTCTAAAAATCATCTGGAATGTGACACCCTCAAGTGCTTTCCAATGTAAGTTATGGATTTGGAAGGAGCTGCGGAAAATGTAATGTACCCTTACTCAGAGCAAAGAAAAAAGTGAACGTCCTTACAAGCTAAGACATGCATGGCCTCCTCTAGTTCACTTTTCTCTTCATTACACCCCAGACTCTTCTGATATCCTGCATATCAAGTGTTTGTGTACTATAGCTGGAGTTCAGAAATGCTGTGTGATTAATCTTGCCCTAAATTTTTCAAGTTTAAACAAACAGTAAAACCTAAATTTTTAGATGCGAGTTTGTCTAAAGTGAGTATGCAAAATGCACACACGCAAATCGAGGCTGCATGTTTTCTTGCACAAAATCCTTGAGTTACATGAGCATATCAGGTATTTCAGGTGCACATCTAGGGTGTGTGCAAAAATATGGACATACTTCTGTGTAGTCACTTTAAAAAAATTAGAGCTGGCAGTATACTACAAAAATATTTACTAAGGATATGACTGTCTCATATTCTCCACCAAGTGCAAAATAATAGCTTCAAGCAATATTTCACAAGAGATCTTAAATTCTGAGTTGAATTTTATAAAGTGGTGTTTAAAAGAATACTCACAAAAATTAGAATATGACCAGGTACTCCCCTAAACTATAGAGATACGCGTAACAGAGCTGAAAAGCTTTTATATTTGGCTTCTCTCCAGTTTCATGGAAAGGGTAAAAGGAGGGATCCAACTTTCATTTGCAGCCAGTGTGTTTTTTGTTTTTAGACGTAAGCAGTGCATCATCATGATGAATTCAGTGAGGGAGTTCAGCTCCAGTTGGCTGCATCATCCAACATCTATTTCCCATTAACTTAGAAGACAGAAAACACAGGCAGTCACACTCGCCTTCATGAATGGTGAGCTTTTCACAGGAGAGTGATAGAGAGAAATTGGAAGAAAAAAAAAACTAAATCCCCAAAAGTCACTGCAATGATGTTGCTTTAACGAATGGTCATGATGCTAGTCCTGCAACCCTGATTCTCATAAATACTAATTGAAGGATCAGATTATTTAATTCAGCCTAGCTTAATACACTGAAGTTCACTTTACTTTCAGTTATGACTAAAAGAAGCACAAATAAAATAAATAAAAACTTGATTTTTGTAGGGAATCCAATAACTGGCATTTTTAAAGGTCTAGAACTGGCATGATTAAAGGTCTAGAAAACATGACCTATGAGGGAAGATTGAAAAAATTGGGTTTGTTTAGTCTGGAGAAGAGAAGACTGAAAGGGGACGTGACAACAGTTTTCAAGTACAGAAAAGGTTGTTACAAGGAGAAGGGAGAAAAATTGTTCTTCTTAACCTCTGAGGATAGGACAAGAAGCAATGGGCTTAAATTGCAGCAAGGGCTGTTTAGGTTGGACATTAGGAAAAACTTCTTACCTATCAGAGTGGTTAAGCACTGGAATAAATTGCCTAGGGAGGTTGTGGAATCTCCATCGTTGGGGATTTTTAAGAGCAGGTTGAACAAACACCTGTCAGGGTATAGGGTATAGATAATACTTAGTCCTGCCTTGAGTGCAGGGACTGGACTAGATGACCTCTCGAGGTCCCTTCCAGTTCTATGATTCTATGATTTCACAACACCTAAAGTGACAGCTACCAACAGTGGGCCAGATCCTGATCCAGTCAAGTCCCTGTTATGCCATCATAGCAATACAAATAAGACCGAAATGTGCCCTACATTGGAACCCTAAGATTCCCTTGGCTAGCAATTCCTGTTTGTGTATTGGCCCCTGGGAGGCCATAACAAATTGGCACAATTTAGAACAGGCCACTAGTTATGGCCCCAGAATCTGGGTGTGGAGAGCTGCCTTTGATGCTTTGGTCCCACTCAGATGTTCCAAACACTGGTTTGGCACATATGCATAGAGCTGACTGAAATGTTTTGAATTCTGAAAATTCAAATAAAAAAAACCAGGGGAAATGTGAATAATTTTCCCTTTTCTGCTAGCTCGACTAATGAGGATTGAGCCCATGGATGTTAGTTACACCTTAGGGAGTAGGATAAGCTTCACTTCTTGTTAGAGATGTTCTAAGGATAGAATCTTATCCTAGACTACCTCTGTCCCCTTCCAAAAATGGATAGTTTAGACAAAATGGTACCTGGACTGAATTACCCTTGATTTTGAGTTTGCTTTTGGAAAACTAAAACCTAACCAATTAGATCAGTGGTGAGCAGCCTATGGCCCACTTCCTGCAGCTCCCATTGGCCAGGAATGGCAAACCGCGGCCACTGGGAGCTGCAGGCGGCAGTGCAAATGTAAACAAACGGTCTGATGGCTTGCCAGCGGATTACCCTGATGGACCGCGTGCAGCCCGCGTGCCACAGGTTGCCCACCACTGAATTAGATGTTGCAAAGAAACAATACGGCCTCCTCAGCACATCTCTACTAATTACATTGTGTATTTTACTTTTTCTCAGAAAACTTAATTTTAACTTTTATGGCTGGCACACTAGGACACTACTAAAAAGTAGTTTAGACCTAATCATATATAGTTTGTAAATAAACAAGATTCTGTTCAAAACCTAATATGATTAGAAATATTTTCATGGAATTCTTTGGTATTTCAATATTCCCCAGAAGTGTTGGGAACCCAAACCCAAATATTATAATAATATATGAGAACCAAAAAGTGAAACAGATCATTATACAATCTGCAGACAGACACAATTAGAGTTAACGTTGCAATATATTTGCATTTTTATCCTGAATGTTCAGATGTTCATAACTTCCTGGAAAAAATATTGCCTGTTCAGCTAGAATTTTCTGTTCTTACCCTCAGGTCATTGGTGGATTTTTCTGACAACTTCAACTACATTTAAGTTAGGGAACTGAAGAAAAAAACTGTACTTTTCTTACTGAGCTAACATAGAGATGGGGAGGGTATATATATTCTGTGTGCAACTTATGGATTCTAGCACATAAAATTTGAAATGTTACAGAAAACAAATAAATAGTAGATATTAGTAGCCAGGTATACATCCCACTGAACTGTCAAATTCTTGGATATGATCTTTTTTACGAGATTCTATCTAATACATGTACCTAATAATAAAGTGCTCAGCTGCTCCAGTGTGCTATTCAAGATCTCTCTTATGCTAGTCACTCATTCTTACATTTTTATTTTTCATAGCCTTTAGGCAGAGAGGGTCAGCTACTTAAATATCTCTAAACGTGTTATTGAAAAGCCTCTCAGCACTGTCACAGCGCATCAATGGCCACATTTCTTGGCGTAGACTAGCCAGTAGCTTGCCCTGCACAAAACCTGAATAATTACGTTGCCAATGAAAAACCTGTTATGAGAGCACTAAGGTCTAATACCAGGGTGCACAAACTGGGGGGGTGCAAGAGATTCTCTGAGGTGGAGGGGGCTAAGAAACGTCAGCCTTTCACCCTTTTAAAGAACAAACATACAAATAAAAGCACATGCTAGCTTATTTTCAACAATTTGATAAGTTTCATCATTACAGAAGGCTTACTGTGCCTTTAAAATTAATTTTGAGTCTCATTAATTTAAAAACTCGTTTAATGATTAATAAGTGATATTAAGACATAAACTGGCAACATAGATAATAATAGTTGAGAGCCCAGGACCTCTTGAATGAGTCAGATGTTCTAACAGTAAACCCAATGAATGGACTCATCTCTGTGTTTCCCCTCCACCTTCCAGTCTGAAAAACAGTTTCAGATTACAAGTAATGCAAAAAAACCTAGTTTCACATTACAAGTAAGGGAAGGAGGGGCACAACAAATCCTGTGAATGGTATGGGGGAGCTTGATTGGAAAAGTTCTAATAGAAACTGCTTATTATTTCACACACTCCCCTGCCTTCTAAAAGACAGTTTGGGCCAGAATCTTATATGGATATTCAGTGCAGGGGAGAGTGGAAAGAGCCTTCACTTTGTGTGTGAAAGGGCCAGGCTGCGAGGCACAATTATAGTTCCTGTGTCCAAGGGCACATAGGCACTGGCCTTACTATACTCCTAGGGGCCCCCAGAGCCCCAAAGAGGTGGAGAGGAGATGTTGTCATGGCCCACACCAGTGCACAGAGCAGGACTGGTGCATACGGAGGGTCTGCTGTATGCTGCAAAGGGACACTCACAGTGATTGCTGGAGTCTACATCCTGCTGTTGAGCTGGATTAATTCCTGGTGCTCCTCTGGGGATAGGGTAGCTCTGCACCAACCACATCACAAAAGGCACATCTGTGCCTTAAATGGGGGTGAGCACCATTTCAGTAATCTGCTTATTGAAAGTGTTCACCAAGCAGACTGCACCAAAATATACTGTAATATTAGAGACTTGTCAGTGCATTTAGAATTCACACACACTCATCATTACTGTGTGTCTTCTCACTATCTTCATAAGTATAAAAGTGTGTACGCTCATCAGGATTGCTTGTGAGATGTAGTACACTACCTTCTTTTCTTCATAAAAGGACCTGTATAAAATGACAGTAGTAAAGGTGTAAAACATTTTAAAACAGCCATTTCCAACCTACTAAATTAAATCTGAAGCAGCATATTCTTCCCTGGTGTAATTCTATTGGCTTCTGACTTGCTATTATTTAACCTGTTTTTTCGACCAATTGTTTTTATTGTGGTTGTTTTGTTTTATTTTTGTTTTTTTGAGGTTGAGAATCCTTTTAAAAGTACTTTCTTAGTTTTTATGTCCTTTTTGGTTCTACTATAGATCAGAATCCTGTCAATACTAAATTTGTCAGCCTGGTAAATAGAAAGGGCCAACAAAACTAACTTTATGTGGTGCTTAAAGTAGACAGAGAAGTAACTGTAAAACCCTAACCATTGAAGTCAATGGGATTTTCCATTCAGTTACTTCAATGGGAACAGAGTCAGACCAATGGTGCGAGTTCTTTTTAAGTTCCAGTTGATGGTTTATAACACTAGAAAATGGTCTAGAGGTGAGGTGAATAGGGTTCTAAAAAACAGCTTGCTTCCTAATTTGCTGTTAGGAAAGTGAACCTTCAAAAATTGCCACATAAAAATTGTCTGTCTCTGTATTAAAGTATGACCATTGACCTAAACTAGAAATGTTGGTTGATAGGGATCTTAAAAGTAGAGAGTGCATGCTGGGACTGATGCATTTAGCAAAGGAATGACAAAATGATTTGGTTAAAATAAGAACCAATCTGAGCCTTCAGTCAGGATTTGAACCAAACCTTGATTTTATTGGCATTCCAGGAAGCCTCTTGGCCCCTACACAATGTATAGCATTTGAGGGTTTAAGAGAAGATGGGAAATACTGTACATACATGAAATAACAGCTACTACCATCCAGAAACCTGTTGATTGACTGTCATGCTAGAATTTGTGTCACATTTGAGTAGGATGGCTAGTTTTAGTGGAGCAGTCCTGAACTATTCCATTGAAACTAAGATTTTGTCCTCGCGTCAGTATAATAATGGGAAGTTGTCCTTTTCATCTGGTCCTCTTGTCCATACAATAGCACTTCTCCCTGGGCTATCAGGTTGTACCTGCCACCAACCTCCCCACTTTGTCTTCTGTTTTCCCTGGAACCAGCGGTGATAGTTGCTCTTCCTGAGAACAAATTAATTCAGCACAATTATTATTTAGTTATTTGCAAGTGCCAACAGCCCATGATATTGGAGAGATGGAAGTCTTAAGACAGCAGTGACTGTAGCTCTGTTCTTTGTGCTAGTGGAGAACCTGCTGGGCTTGTTCTCATACTGTTAAGAAAGAACTCACTGGGCAACTTCTCCAAAGAAATTTGGGAGGAGAGGGAGACTAAGCTCAAAGGAAAAACTTCCTAATAAAGGAACATAAATATCCATTGTTGTTTCTTATCAAGAGTGAACATCAGACTGATTGGCCTTGTGTCCTCTTTTACCACTACCAGTTTTGTTACAGTTCTTCACAGATTATCTTCTAGGAAGTGAGACAGGATCCAGCAATAAGAGGTGCAAGAAACAGTACACACAGCTGAGGTGGGAAAAGGAAATAGAGAGCACTGAATTCTTTCAATTAAAAAAAAAATTATCACCCTCCTGCACTGCACTTAGTTTCACTAGCATATGTGCTTTAGTTGAGAAAGGCATAAAACATAGTATAATTTAGGCATTTCCATCCCTATTGTGGCAGGATACAATAAATATAGCAATCCACATTTACACTGGCTAAATTCTGAGGGTTTACCAAACTGTACTTTGCCTTAAAATTAACTATTGAAAAATTTGGCTGCACGGTGAAAAATAGCTGCTGATTACTGGTAAAGAACCAACCAGTCATTTCTAAAGTAAAATGGATACCGCCATCTAAATCCTAAAGTATTAAAATATTAACAATTGAAGTTTTCCATATCTCTGTACAAAATCCTCTTTGCAAACACAAAATAATTTCTAGTCAAAATAAAAAGAATATAACTGGCTATTTAGAAAAAAATCTTCCCAATGTCATCTAGTGAGCACCTTCCCTTGGATATGGATCCTTCATATTTGGATCCTGTTTGGTATGCATATCTACAATCTAGCATAGCCAGCTTTACAGGTAAAGACATGTTGCTTACTGCACATGTCATCTAAAACAAGACAGAGGGGTTTTTTTATAGAAAGCAAATTTAAGTGAATTGAGCTTCTGAAGTGACTGAATTCCTGCAGGCAATGGGTAACATTTTCAAAGTGCTTAAGTCTCATGTTTAAAAGAGACTTAGGCACCCAAATCTCATCAGTGAGACTTAGGCTCCTACATTACTTTGACACTTTTGAAAATTTTACCCAATGAGAAAGTTCTTTCCTTCTGGGGCTGCTTTAATAAAAATTCCATGGCTACTGAATGAATAAGGCATTTTTTGCTCCTCTCTTCACTGTGAAGCTAATGGAGGGAGATGTCTCTGTTATTAATATCTTCACTGTTGCAAAGCAGGAGGAATAGAAAGAATTGAGGAAATTAAATTACAAAGTAAAATACAGAAAATTATGTAGGGAAGCTGAAATATAGCACCTAGACTTGTCAATGACAATCTCATCATGTAGTGCGCCAAGTTGTTCTCTGATGTAACTTCATGGAAGTTATACCAAGAATGAATTTGACCTGATCTGGCTTGAGAAGTATGCAATGTTTATAAAGGATAAAGTTGTTCATGGATGTCCTTGCATGGATGCACAGTGAGGAGGAAAGGCCCTTCGTTTTGCATGCCCCATACAAGACCTAGACAATTGCAGTCTTCACTACTCTCCCAGGGGCAGGTAGGGAGGGACTGGGAAAAGACAAGACCTTGGCTCTTGCAGCACAATTATTTACAGAATGAGACCAGTGAAGCACAGGAAGTCAGTTGCACCCCACCAAAAGGGTGCAACAGTGGGCCTGCCAACAGTTTCCTCCCCCCAACTCAAGTGCTGGAGATCATGTCCCTACTACTTCTGACACTTTGATATTAAATCCACTGCTGATTAATGAAGCTAGCAACCAATAGCAATCAGTCCCCAGCCAGCTCAGGAAATAAATGTGTTTTTGTATTGAGTCCTAAAGGACCAATTTTGACTTCCATTGCGAATGAGTACTAGAGTTGAATTGCCCTCCTCCAAGAAGGTCTTGTTGTCCCCGAACAGCTCAATCCTGGCGACAGACAGCAAGGACCTCCTATTGACTTCAATGGGAGGTGTATTGGACTCCAAGAGCATTCCGACCAGTCGTAAAGGCCATCTCTATATATGAGGGGGTGGTTTCAGAGATGTAGACTCTTTCTTCTCAGCATACTATAGCTCTGTAGTAGTGCATTTTCTAGGAACAAAGGATTTGCCATACTGGATTAAACTAATGGACTGGACAACTATTTCAAATTGAAATAGAAATTCAGTAATGGCCTGAGGATTAGCTTATAGTTCTTTGAAGAAACAAGTAGGGGAAAATTACTCTTTCCATGAGTGGATCCTCTCACTGGAACTTATTGCAAAGAACTCTATCTTTCTGACCATTTACATGAGCTTTTTTAATAGATATGCTACAGGATAGAAAATTATAAGAAATAAATCTCATTTGGCTTCCTCTGGAAGCTCCTATCTTTCTAAGCTTGCTTTTGTAGCAGAGTTGTCAGGGGATATTTTGTATTATTAGCCATTTCAGTTTGAATTCTGCCTAGGGCATTGCTGGCTACAGTGTGTTTAGACAAGATAATTTCTTCAAATGCTGAATAAGATGTAATGTAAAAATGAATCCCTAGAGTTGGGTGGCTGGTACTATATTTTTCTCCATTTTCTCTTTTTTTTTCAGTTAGGGCTGGTTGGTCAAGACATTTCTATTATACTAAAGGCTGCAAGGGATGTCATGTTACTCTTTCCAATGAATTTCAATGTGCCTATGCTAGCAAAAGTGTTTACAAAGTAAGAACTTTGCAATAGCCATTATTTTCCACTTCACAGTGTGGTTCCAAAAGGAGAGAGAATTCACTGGAGACCCAGTGTTCTTCGGAAACACTTTGATCTTTCCAAGCATCCGAGATGGCCTTAGCATTCTTGAGTAGACTTGCGAAGCAACGTTTTCCACCTTCTCCTGAGCATACCCAATTGCTGTATGCCATGATCACATCAATATGAATAAGACCAGCCTGAAGTCTTTGGGAAAGGGGGATCAGATTCTCTTTTAAGGAGAATAGGAATGATGATTGTTTCAGACACACCCCAAAATGAATGAATGTTACTTAACTTAGAATGTGTGTGTGGTGGAAGAGAAGAAGAGATCTCTCTAACCCTTCTCCCTTTTCACCAGCCCAAGAAAGAAAAGAGCTGGAGATTCACTTTAGTAAAGAACAGAAAGCTGAGCTTCTCCCTTACACGTCTACCTCCCCCAAATCAGGATGGCTCAGGGCTTCATAGGCCCCAAAGGTCAGCTATGAGTCTGAGAATACCATTCAGAATGTGCTATACTCACTATAGCCCAAATTGTGTCTGGCTGATGTGTGGATGCACAAGGGACAGATATCTCAAGTCTTACCTCTGTTCCCTACTCCCTCTGTGCAGCTGCCAGGTACAGTCAATCTCTGTCCAGAAAGAAGCACAAGAACTACTTCCTAATCACTCAGAAGGGCTCCAAGTCACCCTAACGGGGGTAGAGAAAAATTGAGTTCTTTGTCCTGGACCCACAAACTGGACAGCAGAACAGGCCAGACACAAAGGGCCCAACTGCAAGTGGCCCCAGCATGGCTGCTGAGAGCGGAGAAAAACGTTTTTCTCCTACACATGTACAAGGCAATTTTTTTTTACCCTACACTGAGCTCCAATGGAACTACTTAAGATTACACTGGTGCAATAAAGAGCTTCCTCCTTGACTGTAGTTTCTCCAAACCTGCTATGGGTCTGATGGAGAAATCCACCAGTCAGTAGGGAAAAGCTATGCTGATTGGTTGCCCTTCCTCTTAGGGAAGGACAGTCAAACAAAGCTACTACACTTGCTGAAGGACCACTTCGTTCCTCAGCTCATGTAAGAGGTTTCTTCATCTCCCTCTCCTGGATCACTCCTGTCTCAGAGCCAGCTGACTTTACAGCTCACGTGTGGTGATGAAGCGCTGGCAATGGTGTCATTCCCCCTCCTGCCCCTGGCGTCCCCACCCAGATCTGAAAGGGTGGGAGGTGAAAAATCCCTGTCACCAAAACAAGGGCAGGCTAGTGTAGATGTCTTTTGAATGGTTGTGGAAATGGGCAGGTGAACCTTCTCCCACACCATGGAGGAGCCCTGCAAATCAGACAGTAATTTATGTAAATATAGATTCTGCTTTTTTTTACCCCACAAGATGCTGGCTGATATGGAATTTGGCATTTTAATCCCAGTCCTGCAAGCTGCTCCATGTGACTGGACTTCTGCACCAGCACAGAACCCCATGTTGGATGTGTCCTCCTAGGCCTTTAATACACTAAGATAGACACGCCACCTTTATCTGAAATAATTCAGATGAATTAGAAATTACTTTATGTGACCAGATTCAACCCACCTGTTTGGTGTATAGTGATTTATGCTCCCACTGAAATCATTTAGAGTCAAAATTATATTTTAATGCAGCAAAGAGACACTACCAGGTCACAGAGTCAGATGATTGATTTCAGAGGGACTACCCCAAGCATAAAGTACTATTTATTGTGAATAATAGTGTCAGGAACATCATTATTATTTTCTTTCTTGACATGAGCCTCACTGAGTGAGTTTGATACAGTTTAAGAAAAATTCTGCCTCTTGGGTCTTCTTTCACACCTTGTTTTTCAACTTCTTTTGACCCAGAGGAGTCACTTTGGATTTACCCTGGTGTACGTGAGAGTAAAATTTAAATATAAAGGGCTGAAATATGTTAACTAGGTTCTCTTTTTTGTCATATTGTATTTCAGTCACTATCACACACATGAAATACACAGACTGCCTATAGCATTTAAGGTTTTATGCTAAGTATTGTTGTTTTATTACTGTATTATATTCTGTTTGTCTGGTACAGGTGGTGGAACTAGGAGTGTTGGGGGCTTGAAGTGTATTCCATCATCTAGGGATTACACTTTGGTTAAATAGCTCTCAGCACCTCCTCTGGGCTAATTTTTCCTGCTGTTGTGTGGTAGAGTGTATTTTGTCAAACGAATACATGATTTAAACCTATCCTTTAGCCAGAATAGGTATAATTAGATGTTTTAGGTAAAAGTATGAAGGTTTGTTTGTGATGCATGTTTTTAGCGTAGGGTGGCCAGACAGCAAGTGTGAATAATCGGGACAGGGGGTGAGGGGTAATAGGAGCCTACATAAGAAAAAAGACCCCAAAATCGGGACTGTCCCTATAAAATCCGGACATCTGGTCACCCTATTTTAGCGTCAGTGTTCTAGTTTGTTAGAGCAAGTCCCATACCATGTCCGAGTATTGGTCTGGATATAAACACACTTCCACAGCGATGAGCGAGAGGTCACTAATTTCTCCTTTGACCGGTTCTGGTAACGCTACGGCATAGAGCATTTCAAATAAACCAACGTGGCATTAGCTGCTGAGCCAGTGTGGCGTGCCCGTTAAACTTTCGACGCTGCTGTATCCACTACAAAGTGAGGTGCTTTCTGCCAATGTCCAGTGCCTGCAGCAGCTCCCATTTCCCCACTACCCGGCACCTGGCCGAACACAGTGGCGCTTCAATATACACCTAGAATCTGACCATTTCGGCAAGGGTCAAGGAAGGAAAACAAGAGCTCAAAGAGCAGACGTGCATCTCCAGTGCGCAGAGTTAGCATCTCCAAAGGCCGGCTGCTTTCCTCTGCCATGGGCTCCTCTGAGCTGCCTTCAGCGGGAGTCGCGGCTGCCCTGCCCCAGGTATACAGCAGCCTTTTGGGAAAGCGGGGACCTGTTGCTGCTAGTTCGTGTGTCTGAGCAGGAATGTCTCTGCCTTGCAAGAACAAAAAGAGAGGGGTGGGGAGAAGTTGTGAGCAACTGCAGCCCGCAGGCCCCTTCCGCTGCTGAGAGCTGGGGCCGGCTTGCTTGGATCCCAGCCCCCCGAGGCTAGTTGCCTTTGCAATTAACCGCGTCTGTTCTCCTCTTGGCTCCTTTTAATGAAGCTTCGGGTTTTGAGGAAGGGAAGCCACTTACTGGAGGGGGGTTGGGCACTGCTCCGCGGGAGGCAGAGCGAGCTGCACCTGAACTACCCACGGCTGTCCCGGGCCAGGGCAGCGGGGGCAGGCAGACCTGAGCCGTTGGAAACTCAATCTTGGCACTTGGGGATGACCACGTCAGCTTCCCTGTCAGCCTCCGCAGATCACAGCGAGCGAGGCCGCCTGCTGCAGGGGAAGAGACAAGCGAGCCGCGGGTTGCTGATGCTGGAGACAGATTTAACCCCAAGTGCCTCTGGCTGAGGCCATGGCATAGACAATCTGGCACTGTACTAGACTGGGCAAGGCACTGGGAAATAGTGTGACCAGATGTCCCCATTTTATAAGGACAGTCCAGATTTTTGAGTCTTTTTCTTATATAGGCTCCTATTCCCTCCACCCCCTGTCCCGATTTTTCACCGTTGCTGTCTGGTCACCCTACTGGGAAAAGCTCATCTCCTAGTGTCCCCTGCCCCGCTTGTGTGTTGCCCTGGGAGCCAGCCAGAGCCCTGCAGCTGGCAGGGGTGGGAAGGAACGGGGTGGGGGAGGGGACCAGGAGGTGAGGGAGCAGAGATGTGCGGGACCCAGACTCGGGGCGCTTCATTGAAAAGGGTCGGAAATATGTGACACCTCTGATCAGCTGGATTTCTGTTCCAGAGGAAAGAGGGCACATGGGGGTGGGAGGAAGGGGGGGCAGGTAGCACAGACAGGAACGATGTTAATATCCTTATAGCTCGCTGCAGAAGACGTTAAAGGAGCTGCCTTTTGCTGGCTGGGCGCTGCTAACGAACAGTGGGGACCATTGCTCAGACTGTGTTTCTTCTTTGGTGACCGCTCGGACAGCTGTGCACCCACACACACTCCCACTCCTCGCCGTGCTCTCCGTGGGGCTGAGGGTGGCACGGACATTGCCAGTAGGGTGGGAATTTAGCTGAACCCCAGCGCCCCCCGCCTGTCCCGCTGCAAAAACCGAGGGAGGAGAACACAGTGGGGGCCCGGGTCCTGGCTGGCGTCACCGCCTGGGACAGAAGCAGGCTCGTCTGGAAATGAATTCTGCTTTGAACAGATGCAGGCGAGGTGCTGCTGTGCCCGGCGGCGGGACGCAGGGCACCTACCCCCGTGGTTTATTGATGGGGGGCTGGGGCTGGCTGCAGGTGGCGGATCAGGGGGCTGGGGTGCAGTAGTGCGGTGACGCGTGGGGCTCTGGATCTGATGGGGTCGGCAGGAGCCTCTGGGTTGTGCTGCTGCCGCGTGGGAGCCTGGGGAGCAAACCCACCCCAAGCTCCAGCCCGATCCAGCTTTCCCCTGCTTCCCCCTTCCCCACCCACCTTGAGCCGGGCAGGGCGCGAGGTATCGCAGGACCTGGACAGCTCCTGCTTTGAAAGCAGCTTCCCGGCGGCAGCTCGAAAGCTCCCGAGCCGGCTGGCAGCTCCCAGCCCCCCAGCACCCCCCACCCCAACGGGGAAGCCAAACCAGACAGCGAGTCAGATTTTCCTTTTTAAAGCCTCAAAGTGGCCACGTCCTCACGAAGAATGGAACCAATTTGCCCCCCCCCCGGCCGCCCGCCGCACCCCCAGTCCTCTGCCCCGCCCTCGCTCCGGCCCCCCCCCCCCCCCCCCCAGTTGCTGCCAAAGCTGCCGGGGCAGGTCGGAGATAAGGAGCACGTGACGGCCTGGGAGCCTCGCTGGGCCCCCAGGGCTGCTGCTCCGCCATTGGCTGCGAGGCGTTCGGGGACCCGCCAGCCCAGGGAACCTCCTGCCGTATAAATACGGCCGAGCGGGGCTTTATTATTTTAGCATCCCGGGCAGCAGGTTTCTGCTAAGTTTGGAGTTACTCGCCACGACTGTATGCCTGCGTCCCATAGGTAATATCTAACCACCGACCAGGGGCTCTGCAACACAAGGAGTCTGCATGTCTAGCAACTAGACATGCTCAGCTTTGTGGATACACGGATTTTGTTGCTGCTCGCAGTAACTTCATACCTAGCAACATGTCAATGTAAGTGCTTTCAGCTTGTTTGCGGTGTGGGGAGGTCTCTTTGCGGGGGGGGGGGGAATCCTAGACTCCCCATTCTCCCTAGACTTCTTGTCCTTTGAGGGTGAGGAGGGGGTGGTGTCTGTCAGTGTGGAGCTGTACAGCCTGCATCTAATGTCATTGCCACTGAGCCAGTGCAGATTGTCCTCCTCGTTCGGATTTTCAGCTTTTTAAAAGCCCCCCCTCCAAAAAAAAACCCGCTCTTTTTCTGTCTGAGGATGGCAGGAGGCCAAGGAGCTCCCCCTTTCTCCTTAAAGAAGATGGGCTGTTTCCCAAAGGAGAATGGAAAGTTTTCATTTGTGAGCAGATGCTTCAGCTTCTAGCAGGAGGATATTTACAGGAGGCAGAGCAATCCTAGGCAGCTGCACTCAAATTATACTTGTGTAGCGCTTCAGACTAACTTTTTAAAAGGTCCGTGACGGGGGAGGGGTTGGAAAGCAACAGCTTACCCTCTCCTTGCAAGAACAGTACCGTTAGGGCGTTGTACAGCTTTGTCTGGGCTGCTGCTGCTGGCTTCTGCCCAAGTGGCGCCTTCTGGAGGGAGGAAACGAGTAGTGCAGGGAACCCGGGCTCAAAGTCTATGGAGTCTGGATGGATTTACTCTGGAAAAGAATGGAGAGTGTCTCGGTTTAATAGATCCAGCCCCGAAAGAGAAGTTATTAAAGTTCAGATCTCTCGGGGGTTGGCTGGTTGTTTTGTAGAAAAGTTAAACTCGTGCATTTGGAGAGAAAAAGAAAACACTTGTTAGGGAAAAAAAACCCTGACAATGTGAAAAAATAATGTTTCTTGAGCTAGTGTGTAAAAAGTGAACTAATATTCCTAGTATTGCCTTATGAAGACGCTGAGCTCTTCTCTTGCCCGCTCACTTAACTCGGGAATAGTGCCCTCTTCTGGTAAACTTTCAATCCAGACGTTAGCGGTCTTAACAAGTCTTGTCTCTTAACTGAATGAGAAATTCAGGAGTCCCTTTGCTTTAATGCAACGTTTGAAATTCATTTGCACACCTAACACTTGTTCCTTTAAATGACTTTCTATAAAAATGAGCTGCACGTAGAGCCCATGTGGAAGCATCTCTAGACAAGCGATCTAACTGGCTAAATACATCTGTGCCAGCTGTATTCCTTCAAATAACACATGGATGCCATAAGAAAGCTTTGAACACAATATTGCTATACATTTCCCCTAAAATATCCAATATGTTACACACAAGCAAACTCTGTTTGTTCTACAGATTATGCTTTTACTCAATTACATCCTTTCTGATAGATGGTTGATCTGTCAAGAGCATTAAGTCAGCAGTGACTTTGCAATGGTGACCAGTGTTGAATAACTGATTGTCCAGAGCACAGAAAAGGACTTAAAGATGTAAAAAGTTACCATTGTAGTATCTTTACGACCATACTGGCTTCCTCTCTTCCACTATCTACTTATTACCAATTTGACCCTCACAACTCCCTGGTTGAGGCTAAACATAGACATTTTTCTCCCTCTGGTGGTAAGAAGAAATAGTAACACATTTTGCAACTCCAGTAACATTTTAAGAGAGAGAGACCTTCCAAAAAGAAAGGGAATCCCATTATGTCAGTCAACCCTAAACTTAAGAACATATGACCTTTTCCAAAAGGATAATAAGGAGAGACTTTAGCCTAAAATAATTATCGTTTAACACCCCAAATTTTATATTTTTATATTAAACTGCTAGTTTAGATAACTAGAATTCAGTTTTGTATTTAGGAGCACACCAAACTGATGTTTTAGTAATATGTTTTACATATCAATATTCTGTATATTGGATTATACCAGTCATCTTTCTGTTAAACTGTACCAACCACTGGCATTGGTCTTGATCCTAATAAATTGCCAAATTGAAAATTTAAGAGACGCAAACCCAATTTTTAAACGTATCAATTCAGTGTGGTCAAAATATAGTGTAAAGTACAGATTAACATGCTCAATTTTGAGCCAGAATAGACACCTTTTGACTAAATTGCTTTCAGTTTGTAAAAATTAAATAAAATGAGAAAAACATAATGTTACAGATTTTTCATTTTGGGGATTTAAAGCACTAAAAAGCAGTGAGAACCCCTTGAACAATTTGTTATGTAGTACTAAATATCAAAGGTGTCCATAAAGAAAGTTATTTATCATTTAATGGCTAATCTAATTACTTTCCTATACAATGAATCTGTAGTCATTGTGCTTAGAATTCTCATATCAGAAATATTGGTGAGTTGAAGTAGACCCCTCCCCCAACCTCATAAAAATGAGCTTGGAGCCATTTACAAGAAAATGGAAAATTATTCCTTTCAATCAAGATCTTTGCATGCATCAGTGTTGCTGGATTTGTCCCTCTGTCTGTCTCTCTTACACACACACACTTGCTCTCTTCTCCTTTTCCTCCTCCAACCCACCCCCACCCCTAGGCCCAATCGTTATTTTGAAGGGAGATTTTCCTGAGAAAGGGCTGCAGGATCAGGTCCACAGAGTACATCCAAGTCTTACAATATAACATGTAGCTTTGTATTTAATTTCCTTAGTCAATCTGTTTCTCCACTTAAAATCTCAGTAATTACTACTGTAAACTAACATTTTAATAATATTAATTAAATGTTGGGGTATTTTACAGGCATTGAAATGTAAGCTTTTTAAAATTATTATAATCTACAATCTATTTTTTCTTCTTTTTCCTTCTTTTTCCAGCAAATGAGGTCAGTATAATTTCATTCAATATACAATATTCACCCTTAACTAACAAGCTAGGCACCTTTTTTCTTCAGAATTGGCATTCACTTACCTTAATTCCCAAGATGATCATGGAAAAGTTAGCGATCATTAAGTGCTATAGGGACTGTCTAGAAATGTGCCCACCCCAATTTCCAAATGGGCAGGGCTTTTTTAAGAGACTGCCTTCATAGGTGAAAATAATATAAAGAGGAAATAACATAGCGGTGACATTTGGATATTATACATGGCCCTTGGGTTGGAGATTATTATATTTTAAAGTTTACGTATCTCTGTAAACGTAATTTCATCAAAAGGATTATGAATGAATTCAGGTGTGCTTTTATTTATACTTTGCATGCTGTGGTAAATATAAACTAGCCAATTTCATACATAAGTTTTTAACAGATAGCTGTATGCATTAATAATCTAACATAATGTGTACTATATACATAATTCCTCTTAGATTTTAGAGCAATTTCACAAATATAATCAATATTTTAATATTGTAACAAAATATAGAACTTGATTTAAGAGGCTGAATCTCTGTGTTTGTACATTATAGTAATTTAATAGGGTTTGGATGGAACTGTTATTAATTTCAGTTATGTTATAATTCATTCCTTTTTAGGCAACTGGAGGGCGGAGGGTAAGCATTGTTATTATTTATTATTGTTTGTTTAAAAAATTTGATAACATGAAATTTTCACAGGCAAACTAACATTTTGTTTGTTGAATATAGGTTGAAAGGAAACACATTTAACCTGTTTTTCCAGACACTTGACCAATTTAGCACTTAAATTATTAGACAGTAAAAAGAAGAAAACAGCTGTTGGGCTATATTTACACCAGTGTAAACACAGATTCTGGATTTACACTGATTTACCTGAGAGCAGAATTGTGCACACAGAGAACTAAGTTATATTTAGGAAAGCATTCGTGAGAACATTTCAAAAAGCAATTGATGACAAATCCACATTTTACACAACAGTGACGCCTATTCAGGTCTATAATGACAGAGAAAATACATGTTGCTTTTATAAATAAATAACATATTAGTGCAAATTATTCAGTGTGGAGTAAAACAAAAATCAACTTTACATGGATGTGTTTCCACAGACTATTCTGTGCTTATCTAACTAAAATATTGTTATAGTCTACTCCTCCTTCTCAATAAGTTATAGGGAAAAGATCAGTTATATCTATCAAAGTAACTATAATTGACATATATAATATAGTAGTTTTGTCACACTTTCACAAACTGATTATTCTAAGCAATGCAATTTGTTTATATGTGATCATATATTTTGCTGGAGGACTGAACAGCAAATTACATTGTTTTCTTTTTCTTCCTGCAGGGTCCCAGAGGAGACAAAGGGCCACGAGGAGAAAGGGTAAGGAACCACGATTGTTGTTCAACTATTTATGTTAGAACAATTGTCTATGGAGGAACAATAGGAAAGAACCAACCACATTAAAGCACAAGTAATTAAATAAATTCACTTATGAGAGTTTTGTGTAGACACTTTTATAAAAGATATACTACATAGCAGACCAAATTCTGCCCTGAGTGACACTTGTGCAGCCTGGTTAAGGTACCTGGGGCTGCCCAGGTGTGAGTTCAGAACTTGGCCTAGTACCTTTGGTCAATAGTCTGAAGAATAATTTCCAGCTGTACACAGTGGAGGCAGGTGACATGAAAGTGGAGAAGAAAAGCTGACAGAGAAAGGTGCAGACTCAGAGCTGGTTCAAAGCATTGGGTAAAGATAAAACTATGCAAAACACTAAGCAGAATAGACAAAGCCTGCCCTGAGAAGCTTTCACTTATCGTAAATCAAGTATACATGGTTTGAAAAAACTTTTGTAGGCAAATGTATGCTGTGTATATTCCACTGGTCAATGAGAAGGTGTTCATTAGTGGAGTTTGTTTATGTAACTGTAAATGAAGATAGTTACATATCTAATTACAACTTTCACATACTCATATTATTTACATCCATTTTCTTTTTCTGGTTTGCTTTGGTGTCACACAGCAGTTTTTTTGGGAGGCATATTTTTTATCTTCACAAGGTGCAGTAGTGATGGCTGTGGTTTTGCATCATTTTATATCACGGAAATGCCATGATATGGTGCATATTTTTTGTAATGATCACTTACAAGCTTTAAAGCTCACACTGTAAACCATCAAGAAGAATACATATACTTGGGACTGTATATTTGCTTTACACTACTTACTTCTATCTAAATCCATTTGAGAATTATTTTCCCTATTGTAACAATATATAGATTGTGTGTGCGCGTGTGTACAGTGGTCTCAATCTTGCTCCAGCTGAAGTCAATGGGCGTTTTACCACTGATTTCATTTGGAGAACGGTTTGGACCCAAAATACAGAGTAAACTAAATGCTGTCCTCAATCACACCTGTAACTGAAGGCACAATGTAGCAGGGTTGCATGGGTGTAACTGAGGACAGATTTGGCTCACAATGTGGTTGTGTATATGCAGTTTCAAGAAATTATAGCAAACGAAGAGTATCATCAATTGTGGTAGAAGGACAGAACAGAAAATCTTTACAGCACTCTGTTTTGCTTCTGTTATCAGATTTGTAACTATATTGGGCAGATCCACAGCTCATGTAAATTGGCCTCATTGCACTGAGTGTAATGAAGCTATACTGATCTACACCAGTGGAGGGTTTTGCCCAGCAAGCCTCAGCTGACTTCCCCCAAGTTTTCATGGGCAATTTTGTACACCTAATCATTTGTGCCCACAGTTGTTGCATGTCCAGTTATTTGTACCTGCAGAAGACTTAATTTGTGACATTTGGGCACAAATGACTATGCCAGTGTCTGCCGCCCATACTCACTTTGAATATCCCCTTAGTGCTACTTAAGTGAATAGGGATGGCAGAATCGGGCCTTGTGTGTGAAAATTGTGTGTACAAAATTTGACAGTACTTCAAAATTGAACACCCCAATTTAGCAGCCATTTTTGAGAGCCTGGATCTAATAAAAGCTCCAAAGAGCCTCTAATGCTCTAAAACGTAGCAAACGTACTGTTATGGTGAAACAACATGGCAATGGGAGTTCAGACTGTGCTAACTTTTTAGAAGTTAACAATCAGTGTTGAAGTTGCATATATGGGAATGTTGGAGAGTATGTCCTAGCTTCTTTCGTACCTATGATTTCACAAGTTCAGAGTCTTCTTCAACTACTCCTAACATTCACTTCATTTTCATCTTTTTGACTCTAGGGTCCACCAGGTATACCAGGCAGAGATGGTGAAGATGGTCCACCAGGGCCACCAGGCCCCCCTGGTCCTCCGGGTCTTGGCGGAGTAAGACATCCAAATTTTCATTACTGAAACTGATCATCCATGCATTGTAGCATCTGATGATTAAATATACATTTATCAGAAAACAAAGGCATTTCACTTTAGAATAGGAGAAAACATTCTGTTGGGCTTGGAGTGGGACGGGATTCTTCATTCCATTTCACTGAAATGTTCTTCAAGGGGTATATTTCCCATGGTGAATTTGGGACCCATATAAATGTCAGTAGGGTGCTTAGGACATGCATGAAGGGGAGAATTAACTCCTTGATTACCTAATGCTATCTTTTTTCTTCTCTGAACATCTCAGATCTGTGCACCCATGCCATATTTTTGTTATTCAGGAATTAACTAAATGAAATCCATACTGATAAAGCACATGGATAAACAAGACAGCACTTTTTGCTGTTGGCTTCAGGTGAGGGGAAGTTAGTATTGAAACCAAGTGTAGAAATAATATAAAATATATATAAAATAATATAAAATATAAATAAAATAAAAACATAGCAAACGTACTATTATGGTGAAACAACATGGCAATGGAAGTTCAGACTCTGCTAACTTTTTAGAAGTTAACAGTCGGCGTTGAAGTTGCATATATGGGTATATTGGAGAGTATGTCTTATCTTCTTTTTTACTTACTAGCTAATAAATTATATCTTTCTTCCCTCTGAATTTTTCAGTATGAACAATATTAGTGTCTCAGAGCTTAAATGGATTGTGTCTCCTCTGCCCTTCTTGCAGACACAATGTATGCTTCGCTTGTTCTCGGAAGGCCTTGATATGCCTGTTTAACCCTTTGAGTACCCTACATTAACTTGATGAGAGGCATAAGGTCTTAGAGATGACGTGTTAATGGGCAGGCACTGTAAATCCCTGGGGCACCAGGGAGATTAACCCACTTTCATCTTCACTGGGAGAAGAAATGGGTTTGTTGTTTTGTTGTTTTTTCCCTTTTAGCAGACATAAAACTGAAATAAAAAGATTAAGTTAAAATAATAGGAATTTAAAAGGAACCCAAAGCATTAAAGGAATATTTTCTATTTCATCTTGGTTTAAGAGTTGGACAGAGCATTTTCTCTCTAAAGATTTCAGTAAGGAAAACATCACCTTCTATAAAAGTCTGCAAGGTTCATGTTGATGGAAACTCATAAAGTCCGCTATAGTCTTCTTGAGAATGTAGGCACTTCAGATCTTCTGAAGCTACAGAGCCCTAGCTCACTTGCAGGTTCAAAGGGGTGGAGCATTAAGTCCAGCTGGTTGGTGCAATGATAAATGTACATAGCGTCTCAAATTGAGTCTTGTCCAAAATGATTAAGGTAATTTAAGAATATTTACCTCTTCTAAATGGGCATAAGTTTTATGTTCTGAATTTTCAACTCACATTCTCAGTCTCTCAGCTACTGTTGAATAAATGTTGCTGAGAGAGTTGTGTGAAATGGCATAATTATTGCTAAGGAAAATTTAATTTTTTGAATAAACACAAATGCACTCAATAAATGTTGCCATTATTATAGATTTTAAGGAATTAAAATAAACCGTTATCCAGCAAATATAACAAAAATCAGATAATCTGAGCATATAAAAATAGCTCTAAAAGCCTGATAGTATTAATGAAGTTCTTATATGTAATATGAATTTCAAACATTTTCTCTCCTACAGAACTTCGCTGCTCAATATGATCCATCTAAAGCAGCTGATTTCGGCCAAGGAGCCATGGTAGGCAAACATTCTCCTTCATTCGACAGCTTACATAGATATGTTTATTAAATGTTTCATTTGGATCTTTACTACATATCGTACGTGTATTATAACTGACAACATAGTTTAAAATGGATGTGATGATCATATCATAGTCTGAGTCAATGTAAAGTTTTTGCTGCCCTTTTGATGTAGGGCAATTGAAAATGTTTACAGTACATTCTTAGAGGTGGACCTTTTGCTGGTGTATATCTGTAGTTCCTTTGACATCAGTGGAGCTATGCCGATATAGACCAGCTGAGGATCTGACCCTTATTTTGTCAGGGAAGCTCATGGTCTGATCTTAGATAATTTTATTTTATTCACTATCCCTTTCCCCATAATGAGATATAAGAAAATTGTGTTTTGGGAATGAAGAAAGTTGACGGTGAAATTAATCTCAGTCATACCAAGTTAGCCCTGGTAAGAGCTACCTCAGCTAATTCATCTCAGCACCATTGATATGATGAACTAATGGGAGCAAGTTCTCCCCCACAACTGTACGACTCCGTTGACTTCATTGGGGTTACTCGGGTTTAATAAGGGCATAATTTGGTCCCTGGATTCCATTTTGAGTCATCTACTTCCAATACTTATCACATCAAGAGTAATTAGGCAAAACAGACATATAAAATAGCTCTCACAATACAGAGTGAATTGAGTAAAGATCAAATTGTATTTGATAAAAAACATATAGGCAAAGCCCATCCTGAGGGAGAGCCTTTTCTACCTACTACTGCTAAATCTGTAGAAATGGACATTTTAGAAGTATATTTGCTTCTCCATTTGGATCATGTTGTATGTGTATGTGGATAGTAGAATATGAGCTAAATTCTGCCTTCAGTTACATCTGTGTAACCCTACTGTGGTCAGAGGTGTAAATTAAGGTAGAATTTGTTACTGTCTCCAGGAACGGTGACTACACACAATATTGGTGTTGTCAATATACTTAAAATGTCATCAGTGAGTTAAATTATGCCCCATTTTACAGCTGTGCAACCCCCTATTGAAGTTACTAGTGGTTGTATGGTTGTAATTCAGTGTAGAATTTGTCCCCAACTTGTTCAGCTAAACTGTTCAGTACTGGGGCTGATCGATTAGTGTTTCCATTCCTGAAAACAGCTTAGATATGAAACTTCCATAAAAAGATGTTGACACACTTGCATGTCATAGCATTAATTGCACTCATTCCCTCCATACCCAATATGTATCACTGTTGTTCAGATTTCTCAGCTGTATATGAACTCTGGTAATAGATCATAAAAATGTATTTGTACTTTGACAATGTATAGAGAAACAAATAGCAGAGTGTCTCATAATGCTTCAGTGACAACTCTGGGGAGGAATAGAACAATTTACAACTGAGCATCTAGATGGAGGCTTTCTCTGTCCCTGGGAGGAAGTGAGAAAATGTAGATGAGGATTCATTCACCTGTGACTGTCACTGTTGCAAAGTGCTAACTAAAGTATTTTCCACAAAGAGTGAACAAATAGAGTATATCACCCCCCTACCAGCAGCACCAATGGTGCTACATGGACAAAGATGAGCCTATGCCCCCTTGTTAGCTAATATTTTTTTTTCTCCTGTGACAGCCCTAAATAAAAACGTAGTGCAGTGAAAATCAATCTGCATTCAAAGCTTTCCTTATCTTCAATGAGAGTATTGAGTGCAGAAGCACTGAAAGATTGGACAGAATGGAATTTATACATATTCAAAATGAATCTGAGCTATGCCCATGTTTACTGTACGCCTACCTTCCCCACATACCAATAATGTATATAACCAATCATGTGAGAGTAAATAACTATGGTCTCCATGAAAAGGTAACTGTGGGTAAATGATGAATTTTTAATGGAAACCACTATACCTACAGGTACTGCATGGGTAAATTCTGTTAGCATGAGTGGGAATAATGCACCCATATGGCGAGAAGAATGGACTCCTTAATCATATCCAAAAATTGTGCGATTTCATAGTGAGAAATCTCTTAGAACTTGAGTTTTAGCAAAATCTGCATGTAGGAAATATTGTAGTCTTTATTTCTAAATGCCACAGAAAAAAGAAATAGGGGAAAAAATGGGTGTTTTAATTCACCTTCATGCAGAGAGCCAGTGCAAGGCTTATGCATCACTCCAGTCCCACTTATATCCTATTTTGAGGGTTTAAGTGAGACAAATAGTCCACAGGCCTTGTTCAGGGAGTCCACATAGCGGGAATTTTACTCGAAATCATTACATATTTTGGTAACCATATCACGTATTGTAGAATACAGTTTGTGCAGTCTCACCACCCACTAAGATTTCTCTCGATCCCATAGGGAAATGTCCTTTCAATAGGCATATGTTGCTTTCATTAGTTTTAATGAGGACTGTCCACATTTTTAAGAGACCCTAATGTTACATATTGAAAAGCTGTTATATATTCTTTCATCCTGCTCTCAGAATATCTAAAAAGTTCCCAAATTTGTGTTTTAGATTATTATAATCTGTTAATACTTAATTATTTCAGTTATGACATAAAGCACTCTAGAGCCTATAAAATATGAATTTGTATGAATTTGAAGTTTAGATAGATGAGTTTGGGGTGGCTTATTTGTTTGTTTCTGTGTTTGCTTTGTAATATATATAACAATTGTTAACAAATGGCATGCTAGTCTATTAACAATCCTCTTTAAGGGCATAACTTGGCTTCATAACATCCATTTAGCAGAATAAACTAGTAACATTTTATGGATTGCCTTGTGAAGTTCAAAAAATGCAAAATGGAGAATTTAAATAAAAAGAATTTCTCTGTATCTGGCAAAATATTACATATGCGATGTATACACAGAGTCACTTTCCAAAGTAGTACACTGACAGGGATTTTGCAGTGTATAGTAATAATAGTATATATAATCATTCATTTTCTAGATTTTTTTTCTCTTATTGCCCTGCCATGATATCAGTTTTCATTTTTCAATATCTCTTCCTTTCCTTTGAAAAGCCACTGACAAGGTCGAGAGACCCTAAAATGTAACATTCTTTAACAATGGCTTTTTTGTTGTTTGTTTATGACTGTGGGGATGTGCATAGTTGTGACATCATCCTTTCACACTGCCTGTTTGCTCACAAGAAAAGTGCAGGCAAGCCAAAAGGAGGAATGACCATGTCCAAGGGCACTTGTATCATATCCTCACCTACAAGCCAAAAAGAAAGTAGGAAGTCTAATGACTTGCCAGCATTGGCAGTGTGCCTTTAATAATTTAATTATATCACATATATACTGTAGTGAGTTGGTGGTAAGTTAACAGGCGAAGCAGAGTCAGGGGCCGCCTAGGTTCTATTCCCAGATCTGCCTTTGACTGGCTGTATGCTTGAGACAGATCACTTTAACCTCCTGTGCTTCAACTATAGCACAATGGCAGCTGTAATCCCTTCCTGCCCCTCAGGGATGTTGTCAGACTTAATGAATTAATGTTTGTAACGTATTTTGTGCTCCTCAGATGAAAGGCGCTAGATAATGACCAAGTATTATTATTATTGTGCTAACAGGTTTTTTAATATATTTTTTCTAGGGTATAATGGGACCCAGAGGTCCACCTGGAACAAGTGGATCCCCTGTAAGTGTATTCAGATTACAGTCATTGGGGTGGGGAGAAGGAGTATATGCGTATAGAATATGAATAGTTTATTCTATAAGATGATATTAAGAAAACTTATTTTTTCTAGGGTTCTCAAGGTTTCCAAGGACCTGCTGGTGAGCCTGGTGAACCTGGTCAAACAGTAAGTAGATTTTTTTCCCTTTTACTGTTAATTTGAAGGGGATCTGAACTCTGAAATTTTTATATATGTGCATGTCCAGGGGTATTTGAATTTGTTGTTTCTGTTTGCTCCTGTCACAGAGATAGGCCTGGACAGTGAGGCTCAGACTTCCACAAGTCTAAAGTCCATAAACCACAAAACTTGGGATGGAAGGACTCAGAACCAGGGTCCCATGTCAGGCCCATCTCTAATTCAAATTGAACATCAAAGCAACTGAGCAGTCTCACTTCAATTGTCCAACTTCACATAATCCTTGTGCTTTTTTTATAGGGTCCTGTTGGTTCCCGTGGTCCAGCTGGTCCTCCTGGAAAGGCTGGTGAAGATGTAAGTAGTTATTAAACACCATTCCTCTTCTTTAGAGTCAGATGTTCATGATTAAAATCTCTAAGTTAAACTAATCTTATTTTAATGGCACCCCTAGGTGTTCTGGTGACAATTACTCAAAAATATAAAACATCACCAAAAAACAAACCACAACTCCCCAAACCATTGATTTTATAGAAATCATGTTGCATTTTGCAAACATAATGTAAAACAGACAAATTTTAAATCTTTCCAAATGTAACTTTGAGCCTCAAAAATACAGGAAAAGTGAAATTAAAGCAAATGTAGCATCCATGGACTGAAGAGAAGCTCCATCAGTTTTTAAAAAGTGGTTCCATGTCCTTAGTTACACAACTAGTTTTCTTTTCTGTTGCTTTTTAGGGTCACCCTGGAAAATCTGGAAGATCTGGTGAGAGGGGCGTTCCTGGTACTCAGGTGAGAAATTGCCTATCATATATTAAACAGAATAATTGCCTCGTAGTTGATAAAACCTGGGGACATTTGGGAAAAGGAACATATTAGCAGACTAGTAATACTGACCTGAATGGACTACTCTGCTATTCTGCTGCCATTCCATACCCTAAGGGATTCTTCTGTATGTATATTCTTGAGATTCTGTGTATCAGAAACGTTTAAGGGCTCGTATTAATTTCTTTTTTGGTGGGGGGAGGGAATTTCACAGGAAAAGGAGACTAGATCCTTCAGTGTAGAAGACTACACTAGTATAGAACATATTTGGTGTCCTGACAACAGCTATGATCTACACCCTATGCATCCCCACACAAGAACTTGGCAACTGGCTGCTTATTGTTAATAATTTTGCTTAATAGTTAAGGGCCTGACCCTGTGATGGATGGGAATTGACAGTGCTGAGTATTTCACAGGTTGCTAAAGTTATCGTGTTTCCCTTTAGCTATAATTGCTAATGTGAGAGACAGTCCTTCACTCTCTCCCTCTCTGTTTCCTTTAAGGGTGCTCGTGGTTTCCCTGGAACTCCTGGTCTTCCCGGCTTTAAAGGAATTAGGGTGAGCATATTTCTTACCTATGTGGTCAAGTTTGAAAATATCTCAGGATATTGAAGTCCCCATAAATCTTTCACAGATTAATGTGAGAGACCTTGTAAGTGTGTGGACTAGCAAAATGAGTCTTGTTAAACCCTTGAGTGTGTCCAAGATATAACAAAATGGAAGAAAAAAACAACCATATGATTAGCATTGAGGGATAGTGGAAAGATGGACCTTCCATGTGTGAATGACAGTTTGTAGGCATGAATAAAGATTGGCAACAAGATACATTTTAACAATTATTTTGTATCCAATATAGGGACACAATGGTCTGGATGGTCAAAGGGGACAAGCCGGTGCTGCAGGTGTCAAGGTAAAAACTAAATCAGAATAATGGAGTTTAAAACATAGGGCACTTACAACTTCTTCCAGCAAAATACACATGTTGTTATCACCAATTCCTCTCCTACATTGTCACCTAAACATTTCTCAGAGTGAAATAACTCCGACATCAGCTGACCCATGTAACAGAAACACGTGATTTCTTAACAAGAGAGATCATGCTTGAGGCCTTGAACTGTTACTCTCGAGCGTAGTTCTACTGAGTAAGAGCTGTAGGATTGGGCCCCTAACAATTAGCTTTCCAGCAATATTAAAAAAATCATGATTCTCCTGCCCCTACACCCTAAGTCCATTACAATGAAAATCTCTCCCCTTTCTGAAAAAAATTGTTGCCTTAGCCATGTATTGTGGTGCTGCCTTCTGTTAGAAAATTGATGGTTAGTGATGTTGCTTTAATTTAGATTGAATTGGTCTTTCTGGGCTTTTTTCTTCACAACGCCATACTTCAGCAACAGATTTAAAGACTAGCCTTGCAAAACTGAATTTAAACATGGCAGAGAAATGCAGAATCGGATAAACACAGACATTTTAACAACTTATTAGGTTCCCCATCTAGTCATTCTTTCTTTCCTTCATACTTTTCCTTCCTTTTCTTTTCAGTCCTTCATAGCAATGTTGATAGAAACAATCAATTGGGAGCTGGAATGTTTCTGCTTATTTCACACTAGAGGTTGGATTTTGACAATTATTAAATCAGCAATCCTCAAATTTCACACAATTCCTTTCGTCACTTTTTTCTGGGGGCCTAGTAATGCTGTTGATTATAGTACAGAATTCTCATATCTCTATGCAGCATGCTATCTGATTGCTGACCTCTTCAATGACAAGCTGTTAGGCTATCAACATTTCTGTTAAATACTTTTAGATGAAAATCAGACAAAAATAGTGAAATGAATGAGAGAGCAATTATTAACACATGAGTTATGAATACTAATATGACTGGAAACAGATTAAGCCAAATTCACTAATGATGTATCTGTGCTGATTACAGGGAAGTTACACCAGGGTTAAATCTGGCCTTGTCACTTCTTTGCAGGATCCATGATTAAGGGAGAACAGATATATTCACAGGGACTAATTTATATGAATCCATGACATATAGAATGCAAATTATAACACTGATTCATAAAGCTAAATGAGCCACTACTTGAGGAATTTTAGTTCTGCTACACATTATATTATACCTTTTTATTGTCACAAACCAAATACGTCATGTGGTATCACTGCATACAAATATATGCAGGGCTTTGGAGCGGAGCCCGCGGAGCAGATCCAGAGCAGTGGAGCTGCAGGTTTTTGCCTGGAGCTGGAGCAGTGCCAGAGCACAGCTCCAAAGCCCTGAATATATGTTACACTGTCAACCAGCAAAACGTATTTGTTCTCAAATTACATTGCAACAGTTCTTGCAAAACCATATTGTAGCGTCATAATACTTCTACAGAGCAAAATATTAGTGCTCTAGCACAGTGATATATTCACCTATGGGACAGCATCCAGGGCAGCATCTAGTGGTCAAAGGACAGAAAAAGGTGTGTTTAGTTGGATGACTCCCATACATATCTCTGATCACTGGCCTCAAGATACAAGGTGCTGGGGTAATGGCTTACTTCTGTCATTAGATGGAGTGGGCTGACCCAACATTTGCAAAACAAAAAAAAACCCTACTGAAAAATACTTGTCAAATCTGATCTTTTACTCACTGTACGGGTATGTTCTACATGTTAGATATGTAAAGGTAGGGACTTTAGGGGCAGATATGCTCTTACTGAGGACAGTGATATGATTCCCACTGAGATCAATTAGAGTAAGATCAGGCCCTTAAAATCTCTGTAGGGCCATTGAACAGTCCATTAGAAATGTAATTTAGGCCTAACTGATGAACAATTTTTTATTGTTAATAGGGTGAACCTGGTGCCCATGGTGAAAATGGTAGCCCAGGACAAGCTGTGAGTATTTGCTATTGTTCATAATGTAGAAAGCAGCTAAATCTATAAGATATTTCTCAACTAACTCTTCTAATGCTTGCCAATCACTGTGGTCAATTTTGTTAGTCAATCATCCTAATATAACAGTGCATGTTGAACTGAAATGACATTCTTTGCCTGATCAGAATTAAAATCTGAAACCTATTCCTCTGAAGGATGTTAATATAGCGATGGAGGTAAAACTGAAGTCATGTCTTGCTCAGTGAATGTTTTGCCACACGTATAAAATAACTAATGAAATGTATTCTTCCAGGGTGCTCGTGGCCTCCCTGGTGAAAGAGGAAGAGTAGGTTCTCCTGGACCCGCTGTAAGTGACTTCATATCCGTATATTTTACTTACGGTAACTCATATTTATTGTGCCTTTTCCGTAGGTATTCGTTAATCCTGTGTCAGAAGTTAATTCTCATATTTTTTGTCCTGTAGGGTGCTCGTGGAAGTGATGGCAGCACTGGCCCCACCGGTCCTGCTGTAAGTTCCAACTTTGGTCATTTGGGGTAGGGTGGTGGTTTATTTTAGGTCTCCTGAATTATGCAGAATTTCCCATTGTTCAATGAGATTATCTGTGTGGCCTTTTTCTGTTTATGATTGTCTGTTAACCAGCAGAGAATCAGTAAAATATGAAGTATAATGTCATTTTCAGTCACCACTTGCTGAGATTCTCAGACATTAACATTAGTAGAACACACCTGACATCTGAAAGGATCAAATTGTACTCTCATTTACTCATTTGTATACCAAATGGACCAGGCAGCTGGGATTTTCTTTTACTTTTCAAGGGCAAAACCAGACCATTTTAATTGTTTCAAAGGCAATTTTTTCACACTGAAACAAATTCAGAAAAGTTACTACTGATGTAAAATCCTAAGTAGTGGCTGACTTCAGTGAAATCACTCTGGATTTACACTGATGTGAGATCCAGATCAGACCTCTGTGTGTGCAGAATTACTAACTTCGACATACCAAATTTCAACGTGTCTTTAATGTCTTAGATTTAATGTCTGATCCTCCTCAAGACTTACTTGAAAAAAAAATACCCCAGTGCTTTTCCACTTCCATTCTCCATGCCTCTCAGAATTAAAAACATTCCAAACATCAAGATGATGGAAGTTCAACAAACGGCTACTTTTCATGCATATTACTTCTGATATGGATTTTTAGCATACATTTATTTCATATGTATCATACAGGGTTTTTTTTAATGTTAGCAGATACAACCATTGTGATTATTACCTCTGAGTTAAAAATCATGGAAAAGAGGGATCATGGTGGTTCCTTCAGTTATATAGTACACTGGATAGAAATAATCTACCAAATTCTCCTCTCAGTTACACTGGGAAACCCCATTGACTTCATTTGGATCTATGGGGGGTCGTTGCTGTGGATGAGTTACCCCACTGTAACTGAGAGAAGGTCTAGCCCAATAGAAACAGAATGAGATGATGACGGTACCAATAATCGGTGAATCATAGTTATGCTTTCCCTTAATAATATAAGAAAGAATAACACACTTTTTTGTGTAGTTAAGAAGAGCAAAATAAAATGAAGGCTATCAATCCACAAAAACAAAGACATTTAGTGCTATCTCTAACTCATCCTGTTGTGTCTAGGTACTGTATGCCAGAATATTTGTCCCATAATTATTCCAAGCATCAACTCTCACAGCAGCACCTAGATACGACAAGGCTAGTGGAACAGCAGGTTAATGCTGAAATATCTTTGCTTTTGCCATTTTTAAAAACAGAGTCACTTTAGTTGAATAAAGACGTTTATGTTAATATCATCCTGCGAGTCTATGTCACAAATATAATACAATTTGCCACCCCCAGGCCACCCCCAGTTCTGTATTGTACTCATTGGAGTAGAGATTGAAACAGTTGAATGGCTAAAGTGCTGCATAACTGTTTAAATATGGCAACCCACAGTGAGTAGGGCTCACTGTGGATTGCCACAGTTACAGAGCGTAAGTTGTCTCCTATTCATCACAATGGAAGTGAAGTCGCATATTGTCTCTTCCACCCACAAATCCTGGTTTCCCTTTGGAGGTAATCATGGTAACTATTGTACAATCCATTCACATCTTAGGGTCAAATTCTGCCCTCTGCTGTCCTATGGCCAGATCCATCACCTATTGAAGTCAATGGAAGGACTCACATTGACTTCAGTGGGAGTTGCTTCAGGCAGTAGAGTGCAAGATAATGCAAAGAGTTGAGGGAACCTGTCCCTCTCCCATGCAAGCATCTGGCCAGTTGCCCTACACAACACACATGCCTAGTGCAGTGGGGTGTACAGTTGATAACCATCAGCAGCAAGGAGTGGCTGGTGCACCGCTCCTGGCCAGAATAACATGCTCCCCCTTTGTTTGTTGTGGTAGTTTGCTGTGAGGCATCCTGCCTGGCACTAGCAGAAGGCTGCCTCTGCCCATCCTGTACTTTCCTGTCCTGCTCATGTGTTTTGGCTCTAGGACAGAAGTCTTCCCTCATTTATAAAGTCTTAACCCACCATACAAATATTATTCAGTATCAATCCTATTTCTAATTGTTTATAGAAAGCTGAACTTATCACTTCTGAGATTCAGAAGATGCATTGATAAGTAATTGATCAGATACGTTTGTATTTTGCCATATATTTATTTCAACAACTAAAGTGCCTGTGTTTTCAGCAATCTCTCTAAACACTTTGTCTCTTTCATTTTGTAGGGCCCCATTGGTGCTGCTGGTCCTCCAGGTTTCCCAGGTGCTCCTGGTGCCAAGGTATGAATATCTTCTTTTAGAGGAAGGTGAAATGTATCATCTAATTCTTATGCACAGCAAAATGTGCACTCACATCTGACACTGCAGTGCTTTCAAACCAAACATTACTGTTACAGATCAGAATAAGGAAAAACCCTTACAGTCTTTTGGAAACATTATTACATATATACATAAGTAACAATATTTTGAAATATGGCAGCTTTTCCACACAGCTAGACTATTTTAATTTATTTTTTCCTAAATAACCACAGGGAATGTTTACCCCAAATGATCATATGGAGCATGTGCCCAAAAGGATTACATAAAATATGTCGATTGCATACAGGATTGTAAAGTCCAGCTGTGGGCTCTTTGGTAGAAATCTGTTCCATATTCAGCACTCAAACTGATTGCTGCATTGGCATTGATGTAAACTGAATTTCTCGGAGCAGAATGAATGCAGAATAATCAGTAGAGGAAATGCCAGTAAGACACTCATACTCTGGACCTGAAAGCAGGATTTCCTCTATGGTTAATAATAGATTAGATGAAATCTGAATCTAAGAAATGAACAGATAAAGGCACTTATGGAGATAGAGCCTGGTTCATCACTGCTTCACACCTTGTGCAGTTATGTATACCTGTGACAAGTGGAGGTGAAACATGCCAAATCAGCATAGTAGCATTTTACACCCACTTTATACAGGTATCAAAAACTACACAAGGTGCAGGTTGGTGGAGAATCAGGCTCCTTATTTCCTGAGTTCCAAAAATTACTATGAAGAATCTACAATTAAAAATAATTATAGCTTCACTTTAACCCTCAAGTAAATAACTTGTCCCCATTGCAGACTATAGGTTAGCTAATCCATTTGCTGTAGGTCAGATCTTGAAGTTCTTATTGAGTTAAAACTCTCATTAAATAAAATGGGATTTTTTGATGGAGAAAGAATGGCAGGATTTAGGCCAGTGAGTCAAGTTATACCCCATTCGGGAGCTGTATTGACAACTTGCCAAGAGGCCAAGGACTACACTGGTTTTGAATACGCTAGAGTAGTTTGCTGGTGCTACCCTCCTCCTTAATACAGATGTGCTTCCCATGAAGACTACATGTCCCAGCAGACAAATCTATCTTGATTCATATTTAGATAAGAATGATGGAGAATTGTTTGCTGGGATCCTTAGTCTTTACAAACTGAAACTCTGTATTGAAGACGAGGACACACGCAGGCCACATTCTTGCTAGAAGGCAATAGCTTTAGAAACCAAAGAAAACCTTACCCAGAGTGTATCCAGTAACAGCAGAGAGTTTGTGCAGTCTGTTTATGAATACATAGGTAATCAGAACAATTATGGGTCCGAGGGCTGAGTTTTAAAGATTCTGTCTCAGCTAAGATAGCCTCTAATTCTGATGTACCGTTGAAAAAAAGAAAAAGGTAAGATCCCATAAAAAGGTGTAATTCATACCCTGCCAGTAGTTTATTATAAGTTCAGATGCCAAAAATTAAATTGGACAGCTCTTGCCTGGAGGCACTTTGAGACCGATTCACGGTTGCCCTGCACCTTGTGTCATTATTTGCAACAGTGCAAACCGGTTCCACAATTAACTTGCTGTGTGATCTTGGGTAATAACATATGGTCTGATTTTTCAGAGGTGCTGGGGACCCGTAGCTCCTATGACTTCCATGGGAACTACATAGGCTTCCAAGGCTCAGTGCCTCTGAAAACAGGTAAAAAGGCTATGTCTACGCCATGACCTAGGGGTGTGATTCCCCAGATCGTGTGCATATCCTCATGTTAGTTCTCGTTGAGCTAGCACAAGTATAAATAGCAGTGTAGCTGCAGTAGCATGGGTAGAGGCAGTGGAGGCACAGCTGAGCCGTGCCAAGTACACACCCACCCACCTAGCACCAGTGGGTATTTGGCACGGCTCAGCCATGCCTCTATTGCCATTACTCGTGCTACCATGGCTACAGTGCTAGTTATACTCACGCTAGCTTTCATCGAGTACATGTACACAAGTTGGGGAATCACACCGCAGCTCATGGTGTAGACATAGCCTCAGTTTCTTCATATCTCACACAGCAATAACAAATGCTGCCATTTATTATTAATCTCGGGTTGCAGTGGTATAAATAGTGTATGCTGAAAGACACCATGCTGTGGTATATCCACGGCACTGTGCTTGTAAATTAAAGGTCTGATACCATTTTCTCAAATAGGGTGATATCGGAGCTGCTGGTGCTGTCGGTCCCAGTGGTCCTGCTGGTCCAAGAGGTGAGACTGGACTTCCTGGTGCTTCTGGCCCCGTTGGCCCTGCAGTAAGTTAGCTTCAATCTTGCTATCAGCAAATGTGAATTCTTGGAGCTCGGGGAAGTAAGCAGAAGATTATATTAACCGATACCTTTTGTCTTTCTTATTAGGGCAACCCTGGTGCTAATGGCATTGCTGGTGCTAAAGGTGCAGCTGTAAGTATCTCTAAATTCAAGCTGAGTTGCTTCATAAAGCATGTTTCAATTAAAGTGACAAAGAAGATAATGAGATTGTTATGTTCTTTCTTTCTTTTTTGCTTAACAGGGTCTTCCTGGCGTTGCTGGTGCTCCTGGTTTGCCTGGTCCTCGTGGTATTCCTGGACCCGCTGGCCCAGCTGGTGCAGCTGGTGCTAGAGGACTTGCTGTAAGTGGCATAGTCTATAGTGTATCTCTATTTTATAATGGCCAAAGTATCCACACTTGTAAAACCTGCTGGATATATTTTATCTTTAATGGCAAACATTTTAGTTTTTCTTTCCAAGGCATTTCAAGTTACACATAGCAGCCCACTTCCACATTTTGCTACCACTTGGCTTGTTGTGACTTAAGAAATCATATGTTGCACATCCTTCGGGTGTGATGACCATAAAGCTCAGTAGTTCTTGCACACTAATGCTATCCAAACTTGTGTAAGGCAAAAAGATGCAACAACAGTCTTAATGCCAGGCCCTCGGCTGGTATAATGCCAACTGAGCAGCAGGCCCTGAATGCGTTAGGTTAATTGATGTTATTTTAAATGATCTTTTAACATATCATTTTCTATGAACGTTCCATGTGTGTTAAACCAAAAAAGTCTGTCAGACATGTACCAGGAATGGCCCCTGATTGTCTATCAAAATAGAACAATGCAGGATACCCCCGTTAGATTATTGAATAGTTCTTTGCTGCATAGAAAGCTTGCACAGGTGGAAGAAAGTATTTTTTCAGGGCGTTTAATTCTGTGACCTCTTCGCTTGACTCTAGGGTGAGCCTGGCCCTGCTGGATCCAAGGGAGAATCTGGTAACAAGGGTGAACCTGTGAGTATGGTAGCACATGAAACATGTTTCAGTGAATGAATCTTAGCCTGTCGCATAAGATTCTGATCTTTTTCTCTGTTCACATTAAAACAGGGTGCAGCTGGTCCATCGGGTCCCGCTGGTCCAAGTGGTGAGGAAGGCAAGAGAGGCTCTACTGGTGAAGCTGGTGCTACCGGCTCCCCTGGTCCAGCAGGTCTAAGAGTAGGTTCTCCTTGCACATTTCAGCCATAAGCAAATAAGAAGGGAAATGACACAGGAAAGTTAGGACAACAAATACAAATACAAAAATGAAGAGTCATTAATGCTGCTATCGGTGCTATTCCGGCTAAGTCGAGCCCCCTTGGAATGTCCCCGTTGAACAGATATTGTATCTAGTGATCTGAGCCATTTTCGCATAGTACATATTAATGCTGAAAATTATACTTGTCCTCAAAGTATATGTTTATGGTTGGTTTCAGTTATTGTTGTTTGTTAAATATTTATTGTTTTTAGAGCCCCACAAATGCACTTAGCCCTTTAAAACCACATTGATGCACATACATGTAATCGAAAGCAAGGGGCTTGATCCTGCCAGGCTGGTGAGGATCTCTGACAAGGTGCTGACGGCACCTCCAGCTGGAGGGGAGCAAGGCCAGCTTCCTGCAGGAGGCACTCAGCCCCTCGTAGGATCAGGCGCTCACCCGGAGAGGAAAGAAAAGGGAATGCTAATCCGATATGTGTTTCAGATGAAGATTAGTGGTTGGCTATAGACAGAAAGGCCCCGATATTGCAGTCTGAGCTGCATGGGTAGTTCCTTGTACTCATGTGGAACCACCCGGGAGTCAGTAAGGCTCTGCGTGGGTGCAAGGGCACAACTGCCTGGATCAGATTAGAGGATCATGGCCAAAGTCTGGCCCCAGATCCAGAGCTGAATTTTACCAAAGACTGCGGGTGCTCAGGCCAAAAGTTCTGGTTCCACCCATTAGAGCTCTGGGAAGACACAAAGTCTCGATCTCTCTCGGGATCCAAATTTCCCCACAATTGAGGGTGCTCAGATCCAGACTCATCTGAGATACCAGCAGTTCTGGTTTGTATTCTGAGCTTTAGCAAACTCTGCCTCAGCATGTGACTTGATCTCTTTTCCATTCTTAATCTGCTTTGTGTTTGTTATTCGTAGGGCGTTCCTGGGTCTCGTGGTCTCCCTGGATCTGATGGCAGAGCTGGTGGTATGGTGAGTTTTTGTACAATTTACTTCTAGTCAAGTCGTGTAATGCAGGATTTCTTTATTTATATATATGGATGATACTTATGGCTAATTGTCTCTGCCTTGGTTTTTAATTTAATTTTTTTTATTTTTTATTTTTTTGGTAGGGACCTGCTGGAAGCCGCGGTGCTCCTGGTCCCGCTGGTGCTAGGGGTCCTGGCGGTGATTCTGGTCGCCCTGGTGAGCCTGGCCTCCTTGGTCCAAGAGTAAGTCTGAACTCAGTAGCTTTGCTGGAGAATTGCAAAAAGGGAAATGACTTGCATTTTATGGGATAAAACTATTCAAAAATTGGAGGATATGTTTGTCCATTATCACAGAGGATAACTGGCCAATTTCCATCAGCCTGTCATTATACAGATCTCTTGGTATTATGAGTGCTTTCTTCAACAAAATGATTAAACAACATCAAAACATTTAATGAAATTAATTATTATTATATAGTGCTATTGTGGTAGCAACTAAGGGCCCCAATCATGGACCAGGACCCCATTGTGCTAGGCACTGTACAAACACGGGACAAAGAGATGGTCCCTGTCCCAAAGGTGATTCCACTGATTATTACCAAGGCTACGTTTATGTCACCGAACCGGTGACTTCCAGAGACCTCAGTGACATTTTCTGCTTCAGCCCCTGGGACTGGGACTGGAGCTGGCAGCCAGCAGGGCCCCGGCAGGGTTCCAGCGATGGGCGACAGCCTCCTCAGAGTCCCCTGACAGCCTCCTCAGGGGGCCCTTCTTAGGGTTCCAGTGACAGACGACAGCCTCCTACCCATGGGAGAGAAGGAAGAGGGGGAACCCTGCAGCTCCCAGCCACCATGGTGGCAGGAGACACTATGGTGCTGCAGCAGCAAAAGTCACAGACAGGTCACGGCTTCCCTGACTTTTTGTTTATTGCCCATGACCTGTACGTGACTTATACTAAAAATAACCATGACAAAATCTTAGCCTTAATTATTACTTATACAATGTGGTAATTATGATCATAGTTCAAATTTGTGTGTCTGTTACAGTGTTCTCTAAGTCACATTGTCCCATGTTGTTGTTCACGTTAACTGAAAGACCAATACATCTTGTCCATAAATTCACATGAGTTGCTAGGTTATCTAGAGCTCAATCCTGCTCCCATTAAAATCAGTAGCAAAACTCCCACTGAGTTCAGTCGTGCAGGATCTGGCCCTAGTCTGTCACTGCCTTCATGGCATTGGTTTTATTCTCTCTAATTCACCCTCTGTAAAATTTGTCTCCATCAGCTTTCTAATGACTGTGTAAACCATTAGCCCTCAATTCCGCAAACACTTATGCACCTACTTAACTTTAAATTTGTGAATGTTTGCAGGATTAGGGCCTAAATGAGTTTAACCAAGTCGCACACATATTATAAAATACAGTATACGGAATTAAAATGAATGTTTTCAATCTGTGTGGGAACATATTACTGAGTTCTGTTTTAATGTGTTTTTGGTGCAAACAATAGGAAATAAAGACTTATTTACTGCAACTTATTTAGATAGTGTATAGAAAAAGATGGGGGGGATGTTTTGGTTTTGGGGTTTTTTATGATCTGAATGAATTTCATGACAATAAAACCTTTCTGTTTTAGGGTCTTCCAGGTCAACCTGGTAACTCAGGCCCTGCTGGCAAGGAAGGTCCCGTTGTAAGTATTCTTTTCTTTTCATTATATTTTCCAAATATATATTAAAACACCAGTAATAGCTATATTTAGGAAGCTGAAATCACATCGCTCAGCTTTAGCACAATTATGTTTAAAGTCAGTGAGATCTATTTCAAAGTATCCATTACAGTTATATATTTTATTGCTCAAGGGACTGATCCAAAATCCATGGAGGTCAATGGGAGTCTTTCCATGGGCTTTGGATCAGGCCCATAATCCCAAAAAGTGAAGTAACAATAAAAATATGGTTACCATTGTCACAGAAAGGAGAAAACATGTACTGAGTGACTATATATTCAGATATGCTCTCCAATTTTTAAAAGTAAACCATATGCATTAGATGTTTGCTGCTTCCCCATACAGGTAACTCTTTTCTTTACATCACAGAAAGAAACTGAACCATGGGCCAGTGATTAAAAAACAGGCATTCAAAAGTATGATTGATTTTTCTAGGGTTTCCCTGGTGCTGATGGTAGAGTTGGCCCAACTGGTCCAGCTGGTGCAAGAGGCGAGCCTGGCAACATTGGATTCCCTGGACCAAAAGGTCCCAATGTAAGTACAATAGAGCAGAGCTTTATATCACTGTGAGCCTATTTCTTGGTAGAGAATTATCTTCATAATAATTATAGTTAAGCACTTGAATCTGCTTGCATGCCATTTGCATTGTTATTTATTGAGCATATTTGAGTATAGTATACTTAATGCTATCAGGACATTTTTGTCTCTCTAGTAATTTGTGCAGTAACCCAAAATAGAAACAATATTTTTTCAACAAACCAGTAGAAAATGTTTAAGGCTTTTATCAGATTAAGTGCATATTACAATATATGTTCATTTTAGTGCTGCTCTCTATATTTAATTGTTCTATAAACATTGGTCCCCTGTATGCATTTCAACTATAGAGGAACTGCAGGGTCTGGCCCTTCAAAAGCTTTCTGAATATGCCTGTATATATACGGTCTGATCTAAAGCCCGTTGAAACCAGTAGAAATACTCCCATTGACTTTAGTGAGTTTTGGATCAATCCCGTAGGTGTGATAGGTAATTTTTACACTCAACCCCCTGGATTTATGGTGTTGCCTAGTGAAAGCCACCATTCACCACATCTCAGAGAGCAGAACTGAGCCCTGCCAATATAGATGAATGGGGATTTGAAAAAAAGGACAAGGTAATTATTTCTATTGTATAGATGTTTTCTCCTACCTCTTCAACTATCCAGTGAAAAGGTTTGAAAATACAGGGATAAAGGAACATTATAATAGATTTTGTGGCATGGAAAATAACAATCTTTGATTGGCACTTTAACTGTTTCCAAAATGATGACTTGTTTAATTCGATTTTGTTTCTCCCCTCCCCCCCAACTGTAGGGTGAACCTGGTAAACCTGGTGACAAAGGCAATGTTGGTGTTGCTGGCTCACGGGTATGTGTATATTTTATCTAGTAACATATAGGTAGGAGAGCAATAACAGATATATTCAAGGCCCCCACAAAGAGAAGATAGCATTAGTTTGTGCAAGTGAACCAAAGAATAACTGATGAAATAGGAGAACACTCTGTAAATATGAGTCTAACCTTCTATCGGTACACATTGGACTCACGTTAAATGTGAATTACTCTGCTTGGTTCATCCCATACATCAGACCCCTTCCCATAGCCTTCCCACAATACAATTGTGAGCACTTCTGCTATCTTCTTACAATGCAGCTATTAAACACAAATGGATAGAAATCTGAGCAGGATAAAGACTCTTATTAACTAGACCAGTTGCAGGTACAAAATAAGCTGTTGTGGTCCTATACTTTCAGAACAAGTGTGTAATTCAGAAAGACAGGAAAGCTTGGATTTATAAATGAGTCATTAAATCTTTCTCTAATACTGTGTTTAGGGTGCTCCTGGTTCTGATGGCAACAATGGTGCTCAAGGTCCCCCTGGCGTTGCTGTAAGTAACAGCTTCTACATCATAAACCTAGTTGCAGAACATTCTTGGTTTAATGTTAAACTACAGGACTTCCAATATGAAAAACCTTCTCTTGTATTTCCAGGTCCTAGTTAAGCATTTTTCTTTTTAATTCCTTCTAGGGCAATCCTGGTTCAAAAGGTGAACAAGGTCCAGCTGGCCCCCCTGGCTTCCAAGTAAGTAAATATTAATTTGCCAAATATTATCCCATATATTTTATCATTCATAGTAGCAAACACTATAGTTAATATTTAACTCTCCCGTTCTTTGTAAGCCCACCTTCGCCCATTCAGAACTTTCTTAGTAGATCTCTATATAGCCAGCTGAAATCTCAAATATTTAGACTTCTTCAGTGTAACTGTGTCAAAACACTCAATTTATGAATAAATGTCAAAAATATTTGGACCCAGATGTCCTTTTTTACTCCCATGCAGTGGGACTACACAGTTGTTCTCATAACTTAGGACCTGATCGAAAGCCCATTGAAATCATCTGGAGTTTTTCAGTGGGCTTTAAATCAGGCCCTGAAAGCAAAACATGTCCCTTGTTCTTTCACGTTCTAAGCTTGGCCTCTTACTGCTGCTTTGCTGTAAGATGTGTAGGCTCTTCGGTAACAATCTGAAATGCATTCCGTATTTCAGGTAATAACTTTATTCATACATGTATTTCTTTTCATTTAGGGTCTCCCAGGCCCCTCAGGCGGTGCTGGTGAAGCTGGTAAATCAGGCGACAGAGTGAGTAACACAAGCAGTAGTTTGCAAGTAGTGACAGTTGAGTCACCTAAGTGCTGTGATTAAACTCATACATAAGATGAAGAAAAACTACGTCTAGTTTAGATCCTCCATTTACCAAAATGAAAAGTGTTCCATATTGTATGCAAAGTTTCTATCTAATTCATTATCAAAGGCAGCAACAAATCAAGACATTCACTTAGCAATTGAGTATTTCTTATTTCAAAGTTCTAGCATGAACAAAGCCAAATCCTGATACGACTTTTCAAGCCTGACCTGACTTACACTATGTATTCAAGGCTGAATATCTTTAAAATAGACTGACAATAAATGGAAATTATTTAACAGAAAATTTCCATTCCAAAACTTCAGTGTCTGCTATTCCTCCGGCATTATTTTAGTTTTATGCCAGTGTAATTCCATTGAAATCTACTGAATTACCCTGGCATAAAATTGGGGTAACTCAGTGGTGAAGCAGGCCTCCAGAGTCTGCATAAGTTTGAAAGCTAGACCTGCCAGTGCCACGGGATACTGTCTGGCTGCATGTTTGGGGAGGAAAGGGTTTCTGCACCCTTTCGTCCTCACCCACCTTTGTGCACCAAAGGCCAGGTTGTGATGTGCCGTATTTGTCATATGTTATTGCACTGAAAAGTATTTCTAACTAGTATTTTAAAAAACAAATGTAATACCACAGCCATCATGACAAGCCTGCTTTAGAAATCAGCTTAATCCATGTTTTTCTTTTGTCTAGGGTATTCCAGGTGAATTTGGTCTCCCCGGTCCTGCTGGCCCAAGAGTAAGTTACTCTTCATGGTACATTTTCAAACTCTGTCTTGATAGAGTTTTCTTTATTTATGTACATTTCTAATAAGACTTAATTCTCATTTCTCCTGAGTTTATCATCAGCCCCAGTGCATGCGTCAGAGCCTGCTAACCCTCCTAGGTAGTGGGAAAATAATGGAGATGGCCCACTGCTCCCTCCCATGTCATTTTTGACCTCTGTATAGGCATAGAAGGCCTGGTCCAAAGCACAATGAAAATAATAGATTTCTTTGTGCTGTGGATCAGGTACGCTGTGCACTAAACTACTGGCCATGACCCCAACACACCTAATCACTTCCAAACCTACCTTACCTCCAACCCTAGCATGAGAGTGTAAAGAGATGCTGCAGAGGCTTCTCTGCATTGCACAAAGTGATGCAGAATCCCCCTGCTGATGCTCAGAAGTACTATACTTCTGCTGGGGTGGGCATAGAAGGCTGCTCCGGCTTTGGACACTGATTCTTTAAAACACCTGTTTAACTAGTGGCTTTTCAAAATTTGACCATATGGCTACTAGCAGAAACAAAAAGCAAAGAGTTCATGGTGGTAGAGTTCTCCTGCCATGCAGGAAAAGCTCTGATTGGGAGAAATAATGTACATTTTATTTATGTTGTCCCTATACTGCTTATCAGAAAACTATGGTTGGCTTCAAAACACTTAGAAGCTGGGAGATGCCTTTTTTTTTAAGTGTATATATAAACACTTAATGTTCTTAGGGGTGATAATGAGCATTACTGAATTAAAACAGACAATAAAGATGCTTGCTTGATAATTGCAATGGCCCTAATCCTGCAAGCTGCTCCATATGGTTGGACCCCCATTAGAATCCTAATCCTGCCCTCAAATTGGCCTGTGGGGCGTCAGTTCACAATTGTGCATATGGATCTTGTTAAGAGAAGTTGTGTGCATCCTGTCCAGAGGCAGAATTTTGTGCTTAGAAAATATTTGTATTTTAACTGGCAATCTCTCTCGATTAAAAGATTTTGGGATTTTATATTGGTAGATATGTGTCAAAAGCTATGGACCAGATTCTCTACTGCCTAGTGAAGTCATTTATACCTGTACAAAGTGGGTGTAAAACTGCCGTTCTGATTTTTTGCATTTTGCACCCAGCTTGCACAGGTATAAGTGATTGCACAAGGTGCAAGGTCTTGGAAAACCAGCCCCTTTTGAATGTGAACATGGAACACATTTTACACAATGTAAATGCCAATGTCATTTTTTTAGTTTGCACAACTCACATCAAATAAAGAGTTTGGTGCAATCAACCAACCCTTTAATGGCTCTGGTTTATAGAGGACAACTCAAACCAACCTGTCTCTTTCAGGGTGAACGTGGCGCTCCAGGTGAAAGCGGCGCTGCTGGTCCTGTAGGTTCCCTGGGAAGCCGTGGTGCAACTGGCCCACCAGGCCCTGATGGTAACAAGGTAAGCCTTTGCAAACTGCTACTGCTATGACTACTGAAACCTTGACGACCGAGTGCGTGATTGTAATGACAGTTACCTACATATATCCCTGAGACAGTGGGCCAGATACTCAGATGGTGTCAAATGGCAAAGCTCCATTGAGGCTTAGTATGCACTAATTTGTTATGCACTGAAAAATTTCCCTTCACAGAGGATGGGAGTGGGATTCCAACTAGGAATCACTGATACAATTAATGTTAGCTAAGTGTTCCATTCACCTCTTTTGAATTGGATTCATACTGTGCCTGACTCTTTGTGCCAAACTTTCATCAATGCAAACATTAGCACCTACATTTCTATATCTTAATTACTGATATCTGTGCAAGCGTGTGAGCCCAATGATGAGCTGACACAAAACTGCCCCCCACAAAAACAAAAGCCTGGTTGAAGCCCAGGTGAATCTGGTGCTTAAGTTTCACTTGACCCACAGATCAAGTTGCAAAACCTGGAAGCAAGAGCATCATTTAGTGACTGAGGATCACAGCTAAAGTCACAGATAAACAAGGAAACCAGGCATTGTCTTATCTTTGCAAAATCTCGTCAGTAAAGTTGAGTTTGGAATCCAGGCTCCATTCTGTCAAGACTTCCAGATTCTAAAGAGTAAGGGAAATGGTTCTGATTTGGGCCTTTTCTCTAGTAGAAAATTGGAGACGCAGGAGAGGGGTGCAGGTTCCTAGGCAAAATGGAAGATTATATTTGTTTTGGAAGATCAGGCTGTTCACCTGAAGCAAAATTCAGCCATTGGGTGAACAAGCACTACTCCACTGCCTTCAGGGAACTCTATTGAAAGCAATGAAGTTGCACCCATTTACCACAGGGACAAATTTAAAAAAATCTTGTAAAATTTGAGGCGTACTATTTGACGATAAGAATGATTTATTGAGTCAGTCCTTTCAAAAATTAGAAGAAAGATGGGGAATTCAATGCTAAGATAATTTTGCTGAGACCCTTACAGAACGAATCATTCCTTTCTTACATGTTCCCTTGTAACTGCTAGGGTGAACCTGGCAACGCTGGTGCCCCTGGTGGTCCAGGCCCAGCCGGCTCTGGTGGAATCCCAGGCGAAAGAGGTATTGCTGGTGTCCCAGGAGGCAAAGGTGAAAAGGTAAGTCACCAGTTTCAACCAGTTTCATTGCAACTGAAACACATGTGCACAGGTTGCGGGGAAGAGTGGGGGACTGTTTGTGTTTTAAACCATTGAACATAGAGGTCACCTGAATATAACTTTCACCAAAGCTGAAAAGTTACGTGAAACTGTATTTCACAGACACCCACCACTAGCACATGAGTAAATGGACTATTTTCTCAACAAAGTCATGATCCTGTGAGGTGCTGAAAGCCTCCTCTCTGATGCCGGCACCCTTGAGTACCCTTGGGAATCAGTAGGAGTAGTGGTCACTCAGCACTTTTCAGGACTGGGCCCCATAAGTTTACTGAAAGATATATTAAACTTGTCTTCAGTGAGTACTAATTACAGTAAGAATGGAGCTATGTAAAAAGGGCTCCGCCTACCTTGCTACAACTCGTTGAGGGCTGAGCACTAGTTACAGGGATGAGGCCTGCAATTGCCTGACACTCTTTATAAGATACAGTATCTAGGTAGCTGCCATGTGGATCAATGCAAAGCAATAGAACATATTTGAGAATAACAATTAGGGCTGAATCGTATTCTGATTCCTTGAGGCTACAGTGTTGGCCAATGACTATCCTTTTTGTGACCCATGTTCACTATGTTACCAATTTTATGCTCCAATTGTGTTAACAGTTATTTTTCCTGCTCTAAGCATAAAGTATAATGCATATTCCCAGGAGAATTTATACATATTGCTTTTATGGGCCAAAGGAAAAGGGGGAGTGATGGATTTAAACTCAGCGGCCTGATTCATATCTCACATTGGTGCAAGCCAGGCTGAGATCAGTAGCAAGCCCCTCATCTTTTTCACAGATTGTAATTTGTAATTGAATCTTTAATCCCATTCAAACACCCTGTGACCTGGGAGGAAGGTCTATGGGTATGGAGCAGGATTTCCATGTTGGGAGAAGGGGAACTGAACTTGCAACTCTTTTAACTTTTGTTTTGTGCTTTTTGGGGTGGCCCTGTGTCATTCCTCTTCCTCTGCAACTTCACTCCACAACTCACTGCTTAGCACAAGCAATGGGACACTGAGCAATGCATTTGCTATTAAACTCTCATTCAGGAGAGTCAGATTTTAGTCTGCATGTTAAAAAGAGAATGTACCCCAAAATGAAGCTTTCCTTCTGCGCTCAAGATACACATACAATAACTACACATAAAGAAGGAAGGAATTATGTCTCCATGTATGAATAAGAGTTGAATGGGCACTGTGATGATGCAGTTAAAATAAACAGTTTAGATCTCTTTTTGTCTCTGGCCTTCATTAACATTATAACATGATGGGGTTTGTTTGTTTTTTCCTGTTTCCAGGGTTTACCAGGCCTCAGAGGCGAAGCTGGGGCAACAGGAAGAGATGGCTCTCGAGTGAGTATATCAAGTCATTCTATTATCACTTAATTTGGCTCCGGACACTTCATAAATGCTGCTGTTGAAGGAGAATGAATAAGATTTACAGGAGTATGTTCAAGCCTTTCCCAGAGTCTAAGATCTGTTCAGTTCTTTTGCACAGTCAACAACAAAATAGTGTTTAGACTTCAGCGCTCCATATTTTAAAGAAAAGTTTTAAAATACACCAGCAAAGTAAAATAATAACTTTATTGAGTAACACTGAGACGGATTAATCCAGATTCCCAGCTTTCCCTAGTGGAAGGGAACCAGAGATGTCTCAAGACACTAAATGTTTTGCATTAATAAACTTAAGGATCTCACATTTCATTGCTTTCATAGGCTGAGCTCCTTGCACACCCCAGGGACTTCTTGCATCCCTCCATTCCAATCTCCCACCAGCTCCTTGTGTGCCACCCTCCTATCCCCCTCTATTTCAAGACTCCCTGCAGCTCTACCACTCCTTTCCCCCATGCCGGGGCTCTGTGTACCCTCCCTTTCTTCCCTTCTCCCCCATCCCAGAGGTTCTGTGTGCCCCCCATTCCTCCCTTCCCCCATCACCACCACCACCATTATTATTTCTTTTCTTTCTGCCTGGTGATAAGTCATTTGGGGTCTTTAGGGTTGGGAAGATGGACAGGGCTGAGACGGTGTTGGAAGGTGTTGATGGCTGCCGTCAACTGGTTTTTTGTTGTTTTTTGTTTAAATTATTTATAGACAATTAATTACAGACCTGGCTGAAGTGGATGGTTCTGTTAACCAGATACCAGGGGCTTTGTGTGCCCCCATATGCCCCTTCTGCTTTTTTGATTTTCACCAAAATCAATAGTGTTCTCCCCATTGATGTCTAGAACACGCCCTAAAATTTCAAAATTGATTAGATGCTGTGTTTTTGAGTTATCTGGTTGCATACAGACAAATGCCATTGATCTGAGTATAGGGCCTTGCTTCACTCAGACAGTTATGCAATGTGATATTACCCTTTAGTTACAAATATTCACACTATATGGGCCCGAAACTGCAAACCCATGAATTACAGTAGTAAAACTCATGTGAGACAAGTAAATCTTTCATTGAAGTCAATGGGTCTGCTGAAGTAAGGTTCCAGGATCAGACCCTATATATCCTTTATACATTAGGTGACGTGGAAAAGGGTTAAACAATAAACATATACAAATTAAGTACCCAGCCCTGCAATTGTTCAGTGTGTGGACTCCAACAAAAGTCAATGAGAGTTATGAGTGTAGAAACAGTGAGGTAACACTGAGCTCATTTTTCATTTGTTCTAACTGAAGATCTCTTCTACCCCAAAGGCACATTAGTTTTTTAAAGAAGGCGCTCATTTTAATGTGAACGCTCAAAGAGGCTTTGAGATACTCACAGTCCTCCTGGGAACTTGTACTTTGGGAGGAAGAGAGTAATGAAACATTTTTTCCTCCCAAATTTTGCATCATATAAATTCATAGCTATTAAAACAACGTTGTCACACTGCTGTCTCCAGAAGGAAGAAAAGGAAAGGCAATGGAGCAGAGAGAATCGCCACTCTTTCTTGCGTGAACGTATGTAACCAGAAATCATGCCATGTTTCTGTCTTGCTCTTTAGGGTATTCCTGGTGCTGTTGGATCCCCTGGCCCTGCTGGTGGCCCTGGTGATCGGGTATGTCTCCCTTTGCTTTTTTGTTACCAGTCAGTGTAACTTTTGTATGAACATTTAAAGGCTACAGGGGAAAACATAACCAGTCTCTATTTAGAATAAAAAGAAATTCCATTCTAGCTAGCGTTGTAAATAGACATTCTAAATCTTTCATATACTGCCCATATTTGGAGGCTATAAAACCTCCCTTGCAAGTGAAGAAGGATTGCCACAGCAGTGCTCTGTCCTACGCAAACAGGTCGGGGTGGGAAGAGTTGTGGAAGTATAGTGGGACCATACGTAGAGAAGTTTCTAGATTGGGCCCTGCCTTTCTGACTTCACATAGAGCCTAGTTCTGATTGCACACTTAGCATTCTGGTGGGGAGGTGAGCAGGCAGGGGTGATGGAGGAACACATATCAGCTCATCATTGTTTTGAAATATCCTGGCATTTAATCCTTGGTGACAATTTCAGGAAATGTCCAAAATCCATGAGAAAAATGCAACTCAGTAGCATTAGATAGGTGAAAACTGGAATATTTCTGATGAAGAATAATATGTAGTGGCGATCTCTTCTCACTTGCATGCACAGGGGAGATGAATACATAATTCCCCCGTTAATCAAAGAGAAGGCCATATTACCTAGAGTACATCCCCATTCTGATTACAGTCAGTGTGACTGCCAATGGCACATCATAGTGAAAATGTTCTTTGGTATATTTTAGGGTGAATCTGGTCCTGCTGGCTCTGCTGGCCCTGCTGGTGCTCGTGGTTCTTCTGTAAGTAGCAACTTAGAGAACGTTTCCAGATGCAAAAATGCTACATTCAGAAAACAACTACTCTTGAGTGCTGACAGCTTTAGTCCTTGATATTTCTTATCTCACTCTAGGGTGAACGTGGTGAGAGTGGTCCTGCTGGCCCTAACGGATTTGCTGGACCTCCTGTAAGTACCAAGTGTATGATTCACTGTCAAACACTGCAACATTCTGTTGTGTTCCTTTAAAATATATTTTTAACATTTTTTTTATTCCTCTATGTTTTTAGGGTGCCGCTGGCCAAACTGGTGCTAAAGGCGAGCGGGGTCAGAAAGGACCTAAGGGTGAAATTGGTCCACAGGGTGCTATTGGCCCAGCTGGCAATAGCGGACCAGCAGTAAGTAAAATGAATTTACTGTTAAAATACACTGATCCTTGATTAAACTGTGCAACCAGTACAGCTGGCAAGTAGGCTTTGAACTTTAAACAGTTTTGTTTTATTTGTTTCTCTCCAAGATTCATAGTTTCAAAACTAAAGCTTTAAGCTGCGAGAAAGGTGGTGATTTTGGTTTGTGAGAACTTTGTCATCAGTTTATTTGGGAAACTCAAATGAACTCCCTTGCCTCCAAGGACTCTGATATTGATTCAAAACACTGAAATTTGAGCTAAAAGCAAAACCATAAATGTGTCCAGGTTACTAAGAAGACCTGAGATCATCAATACACCTGCAGTCAAGTTTCTTGTGGCTTCAGATAACAAATTTTAATAGTTGTGATAAAGGTTTTTATTCATTTCTCTTAACAAAAGCTGTTATAATTTACACAGTCTGTTTATTTCCCATTTATAAAAATGCACCTAGCCAAGACTGTAGGCTCAAGTGTACAATTTAATTTTTTTAAAGTGCATAAAACAAATTCAGGTTCTGCCGGGATCAGTATTAAATGCCTCCTAACACAAGAACCAAAAATCCCCCACAGCCCCCTCACTTTGTTCATGTCCACTCAACTGACTCCTTCAGATAGAGGTTAGGAAAATAAATAAGTTTTTCAGCATGCTATGACGGTCAATATATTGAGGCTGTGTTGGGCCAAGCAAAGAGATGTCTGTGGGTAAATTCCAAAGTTGAGGATCCCTCACTAATGGCATCCTATCAAAGATAAAATATGTTCTTTAGGGGCTGGACTTTCAGACCCATACTCCTCTTGTACATGTGCACCTGCACATGTGGTTTTGACGGAACTGTCTTCACATCCAAGTGATGTAAGATGTGGGGACCAGGTTGAAAAGATGCTGAAAGTCAGGACCTAGATCTTTAACTATTCCCGTTTTGAAACTTTACAAGAGGAAATTTCTTTACGGGATTGTTTAGGGCTTTACCCTTCTCCATATGCTTCCAGCTAGAGCAGTATCCTGCCTTGGCCTTACTCAGTCTATACAGAGTTGTTGTAATATGCATACAACACATATGTAAGTGGTTTCTTCATGCCCTTTGCTAACTAAGCCATTGCTATTTTGTTTTGTTTCTGAGTTTATGGGTGTGCATGTGACATTTGGAAGCCAGTTTAAATTGAAAAATCTTTCACTTAAAGCCTGAAGCCCTTACTCAGTTTGTAGCAAGTCCTTGCTATGCTGACTTCCATGCGTTCACCTGCATAAGGTATGAGTGAAAGCTAAGCAAGGAACTCAGGATTTGGCCCCAGTATTAGAATATGTTTTCTGATATTGGAGGGGGTGGAGCAATCCTGCTTCCATTAAAGTTGATGGCAAAACTCCCATTAACTTCAGTCGGAGCAGGATTGGGACCATATTCTATATCTGGAACTTTGGAGTTGTTTTGTTTGATTCATCATTTTCCCTTTCTCCTCCTCGCATGTAGGGTCCCATTGGTGCTGCAGGTCCTGCTGGTGGGCGTGGTGATGGTGGTCCTCCTGTAAGTCTTCAAACTTCTTACACCTCCATTTTCTATTGACTTTGAATCATCGTTCAATGATTCACCTTCCAATGATTCAGCCCTCACCTTCCCCTTGATTTTTATTTGTAGGGCGCCACTGGTTTCCCTGGAGCTGCTGGCAGAACTGGTCCTCCCGGCCCTGCGGTAAGTAATTGGTGAAAGTAGTTTATCAGCTGACAGACAGGCTGAACCACGTTATGGACAGATCCCGATCTCAGTTCCATCTAGATAAATCATTGACATGAGAGGAGTTACTCCTGCATTACACAGGTGTAACTGAGATCAGAGACAGGCCCTTCATTACTTAGCACCAGGTGTTTCAACGTGCTTAGGTTCATAGAGTTGCAGATGGGTGCCTAGTGGGAATTTCAAAAACTCCCCCATTGGGAGTTAGGTGCCTAGGCACTTTTTGAAATCCCACTAGGCATGTCTGCATTTCTACGTGCCTAAATACCTCTGTAAATTGTACCTTTTTTGCTAGTTTCTGCTACCCGTATTCACACTGAGTAGCAACTTACTCTGGGAGCAGTTCCATTAAGTTCAGTGGGAGTGTTCCTAGGGTAAGACAGTCCTCAGCTTGGGAAAGCGTGGCAGAAAGTCACTTTTTGCCCACATTTTCAAAACTGAAATTCTGCCCTCTTAAAGTGCCCTAAATTGAGCACCCAAAAATGAAGGGACCCAAAATCACTAGTTCCTTTTGAAAATTTGGACCCTTAATTTTGTCCCACCCAAAGCTTTTCTTTCAGATCCAGTATGTAATCTAATGACACGTGCAAAGGCTGGCACATTCATCATGAAGGTGCTTCCATTCATTTGGAAAAGACCTCTTTTTTTTTTTCCTTGTCTGACATTCCTGTCTTTAATTATGTTGGATATCACCACATGTCTGACAGAGCTAAAAGCTACTATAAAGGGTCCAGCCAGACTGGAAGAAGAAAATACCCTGTTATAAAACTGATTACAGTAATGTTAATAATCACAGCCAGTAGGCACAGAACCAAGACTATAGTTTATTCTGGGCCAAATTGTACCACTCTTATTCACACTGCTCCTTGGGTAGTTCCATTGATTTCAGACATACATGCTGAGTAAGAGAGGGAAAGTCTGGAACTTCTAACTTTCTAATGGAAGTTAGACCCCCCTAAATACATTTGAGGATCTGGGCCTAAATCCCTAATAAACTATCGCTGAGTGCCTTTGTTGTTTCATTGAGAAATGGTTATTAATCTCTTTCTCTGCAGGATAGTGAACTTAATGCTTATATTTAATCCTAGGGTATCACTGGTCCCCCTGGTCCTTCTGGCCAAGCTGGCAAAGATGGTCCTAGAGGCCCACGTGGTGATACTGGTCCAGTTGGTCGTCCTGGTGAACAAGGTATCATTGGCCCAGCTGGTTTCACTGGTGAGAAAGGTCCATCTGGAGAGCCTGGTGGTGCTGTAAGTCATACAACATCTCTTCACATTCCTAAATGTTGCTTTTAATGTAAATATTACAAATTCCAGTACAGGTCTTGTGCTTCAGCTGTTTTCTCTTTTAGCCCCTATCTGGCAAAGCACAGAAGCTCATGATTCCTTCTGAGTATGTCCTTAAATCCCACTAAAGTCAATGAGACTTAAGCATGCATTTCACTTCAAGCATGTGCTTAAGTGCTTAGTTGAATTGGGGCTGTGAAGGGCAAAGTGTGTTGTAAGCTCTCTGAGTCAGCTTCTGCTGCCTTTAGTCCTGCCGAGTAGCATATTAGTCTGAGAACACCCTTCTGAGACCAGTGGGGCTATTTGTAGAGGAACATACTATTTGGGCTGAGTAAGGGTGGCAGAATTTGGCTTTCTGCCATTAAGCTGTGGGGCAAGCATTTTGCTTTTCCACGCAATAAAAGACCAAATATAATGCTAAGGAAGGAATTTGTAATCGTATGTTTTAGACAATTTCAGGTCACTTATGCATCAGAATCCCTAATAAGTGGTTGAGGTCTAAGTGATCTAAACTGTAGGTTTAAAATTGTACAACAACAACAAAATTGATCAGCCCTCTTCAACTTGCACTCTCAGAATTACTAGCCCTGCTAAGGCCAAAATGATATTTTGAGGTCCTAGAGTATAGGCTACCTTGGGTTATTGCTGTCTGCTTCTCTATCAGTTATTCTTTCCATGATCTATTTTATTTACAGCAAACAGTTCATTCGTAGTGCCACACATGATTTGTGCATGCAACTGACAAATTGCTAATGAAAGCTGTGTAGTTAAATCTTTATGCATCATGTTTAAAAATTTCCCCAGTGTAAATCTTTGTAGAACATTTCTGAACAAGAAAATCTAATTCTGTATTAGAAATATTGGATAATGGAGTTAATAGGCCCGATTCCCCACCACTTTACCCCTAGCATAGTCATTTGCACCTGACTTAACATTTTACACTCACATTGCAGAAGCATAAATGAATATGGGCCCAGGCTGACTATTCTTGGACCAGACTAGCTCACCCCTTCACAATTTCAGCAAAGCGGAAGAGTACAGCAAAGGACTCTAACATCAGAGTCTATGTTCACATTGGTATCTTTAAATCCTTCCAAAGATTAGAGGATCAGTTTTTATACTATAGCATCTCATTAAATAGATTTATCTAGACTTATGGATTTGGGGGGAGAGATAGCTCAGTGGTTTGAGCATTAGCTTGCTAAACCCAGGGTTGTGAGTTCAATCCTTGAGGGGGCCACTTAGGGAATTGGGGGCAAAAAAAATCTGTCAGGGGACAGTACTTGGTCCTGCTAGTGAAGGCAGGGGACTGGACTCAATGACCTTTCAAGGTCCTTCCAGTTCTAGGAGATTGGCATATCTCCATTTACATCCTATCACTGTACTGAAAAATACCACATTCCTTATGCACAGCCCTCTCTCTATGCAGCCAAAGGCATGGGATATTACAAGAGCTCAGCAGAACACGAAGAAAAATAAATTTTTCACCAACAAACCTTTTCATTGGAAAATATTTTGTTGGAAGAGTTTTGAGCAGCTATGTATATTAGAGACTTTAACTTTGAAATGTAATGCAAAGTACAGAATGTCTAACTTCTCTTGTATGGGAATTATTACTGAGAACTATTTAGTGAGATTCCTCTGAAAGCACTTAGTGCAATTATGGGATCAAATCAAATTGCAAAAATATAGTGTTGGTAAAAAATCCGTTCAGATTTGCAATGCTACTGCAAAGCTCCATTTTCTATAGACAAGGACCGTAACATACAATGTTCTCTTCTTGCTTCCTCAGGGTCCTCCTGGTATCTCAGGACCTCAGGGTATTCTTGGTGCTCCTGGTATCCTTGGTCTGCCTGGCTCTCGGGGAGAACGTGGTCTTCCAGGCATTTCTGGAGGAAACGTGAGTCTATGACATCAGTTGTATTCCTTTTATCAGACAACTTCAGAGATAAAATTGACATTTTCTTTAACATTTAATCTAGGACATTTAGAACCAGATTCTGACCAATGGAGTCAGAACAATGTAAAATTGGTGTGAGATCAAAGAGTGGCTCACTATATCTAATGCTTGCTTCAAAGAAACAGTAAGACTGATTCTGAGATTTGGGATTTAAAGTATAGTAGAACCTCACTAATTCTGACGAATACGCTAATCTGTACATCCCATCCCTTAATTTGCACCCCCCAAAAAATCCCTTCTTACATTTTGGTATGCATTTATCCCCTGTTCTTTTTAATTTTGTGTGTTTACTTTCCCACTAATTGCAATGCACAGTAATTAGTAATGGATCACTCTGTCATTAATGTTAATTAATGAGGTTCTCTTTTACTTTGTATCCCATGACCTAAATCAAGTCAGTTATACACTTACGAATTAAAATGTTCTTTAAATGACACACAGATGCTCATGTCACAAATTCGCCTTCATCAGGATCTTAGAGAGACAAGGTGGGTGAGGTAATATCTTTTATTAGACCAGATTCTGTTTGGGGGAGAGACAGGTTTTCAAGCATATGCCAAGATTTTCCAAATGGCAGCAGTCTAGGACCACATGCAAAAATCCAGTTGCAATGTTGTGTCTAACTCGCACGTCAAATTACCACACACACACACACACACACACACACACACACACACACACACACACACACACACACACACACACACACACACACACACACACACACACACACACACACACACACACACACACACACACACACACACACACACACGTCCTGTTGGGCATTCAACAGCCATTTTCAGCTGTAACCTCCTTATTTGTGTCTGGAAATGAGGACACGGATTAGGCATGCATTTATACCTAACCCTCGGCACTTCCCCTTTTGAAAACCTGTTCCAGGATGTGTAATATTAATCTTTCACTATAAAGCTTTGGTTTTCCACATGGGCTGGGGGAGGGAGAAGGCACAAAGCATGAAGTAAAAAGATTGCTTTTTTGTAGTCAGATGCCTATGTTAGTTTCTCCAAATTCGGCTTTACTTCTGGAACTCCTTAAAGAGATATATTTCTCCTATGGGTGCAGTTCATGGGCAGAAATAAATATTCAGAAAAGTGTTGCTCGATGAAGCCAGTATGTGAAATGCAATACCGTGTCCTACTCTTGTTCCCTTGCTAGGGTGAGCCAGGACCTGCTGGTATTTCCGGTCCTTCTGGTTCACGTGGTCCCTCTGGCCCCTCGGGTGCTTCTGGTGTGAACGGTCCCCCTGGTGAAGCTGGCCGTGATGTAAGCTACATTTGATATCATTTTGGGGAAGGGGGGTTAGTTCAGAATAATGGGAAACGTATGTAGAAAAACAGGACATTGCTGAAGAAAGTTCTGCTAGCAAAATTACATCCTACAGAGTTTTAGAATTAAAGCAGGATCTTCGGGAATCCAGGCCCCACATCAGAGGAGTCCTAGATGGAGCAGTGAGTCCAAATCATAGTGGGAAGGGAGCCAGCTTCCCTCACCTCCTATGCTGCAAGCTCTTCCAGGCAGGGATCATGTCAGAATAGGGCCTCAAACATGATTGGGGCTTCTGGGTACTATGGTAATATAAGTCAAATCAAGGACTCAGGAATGGGAGGAAGATAAGAGTCCATTAGAGGAGCTGAGAAGGATAATCTATCCTGGGGGTAGAGGACTGGGCTAGAAGGAAGAATTTATCTGGGAGGCTGGTTATCCCATAATTTTTTAAGTACTCAGAACCAAACATCATTTAGACATAATTCACCTCTGCTGCATTTGTATCTCTTGTAGTGAGTTAATGAAATGTAAAAACAACATTGAATGGGGAATGCAATACACATAATCCTAAAAACACAGTCTTACCTTTGAATTCAAAGCCAATGTTAAGGGACAGAAATTAAGCACATAACTCGAGTTTTCAGAATGTAAGCTGTTAATGATCGCACAACACCTAGCATATTTTAAGCACTACCAGAGAAACAATGGGAGTTAACTGCATGATATCTCCCTATGTGCTTGAACTGACAGGAAAGAGCCCATAAAAAGTAAGGGTTTTAAAATCTGAAAAGACATATGCAGTCTTAAAACGTTAAGGAGCAGACTATGGTTTTTAAGCCACACGTCTATGCAGTGGATAACATGGAGCCATCTGTCCAGGAGGCGCGCCAGAGAGGCACAATCAGTGCTGACACTGCTTCTTGTGCACTAGTGAGAGTGCGAGGGGAGCCATCTGCTCCCCCTGATGTATTGGCCTTGCTCTGCAAGCTGGAAGGAAGGCTATTGTTCCACCTCCTCTCTGCCCTCTTCCCCGTCCCTGGGCGGGGGGGGGGACCAAATCCTTGAGAGAGGAAACCCTTTGCCCAACCATGCTGTGAGGAAGGCATCTTTACCGGCCATACAGCAGCCATGCGTAATCTAATCCTCTGGAGAGTAAAAAGAAAGTATAAATAAGTTATTCTGCCCCCTGTAACTGTAGAATAATCCCCTTGATTGGTACACACTGGTGAAACTTAATTGATAAGTTTAAGCGATACCTCAGGTTATTAGATGCTCCAGGAACACAGTGTGATCAGAGAACATTCACTTTATTTCATGAATTTCTTTAAACATAAATAACTTGCATGCTCTGTGATGTTCACATCAAGAGAACACTAGTTAAGCATCCATAACATCAGGGAAGCAGCTGAAATCAACCAAAAGGTCACAGAGGAAGACATTTATGCTTGCTAACACGAGTTGGCACTAATGAAGTACCACAAATAGAGTAACTGGGCCATGAATCTACTGTTTGAAGTCTGTGTAATGCATTACATTGATTTCACCATCCCTTTGCCAGCCCCCACCACTGGCACTTTTTGCAAATAAGCAGGGTGTCCTTTGCTAGGGTGCCTGTTAAGTGAAGGCTACTGCTGTATTGAAGTAAAGATCGTTTTAAAGGATGGAGATGAAAAACAATTTTCTTCTTCTACTGAATCTGTCCCCTGCCTTCTAAAATATTTGAATTCCATCCAGTCTTTTATACGACTTGAACAGATTTAAAATATCTGAGGATGGCCTTTATATGGCACGTAAAAATGTACAACTTGTCAGGATCCATCCAGAAAGTAGGTAGCAAATATAATATGTGAAGTTTCCTTGTAGGCTTTGGTTGGTTGGTTGGTTTTGTTTGTCAAGAATTGTGCTGTCTTTTTTTTTAAATGTCTGATAAGTTTCATATTCACAAAGAACTGCAATTGGATGCACAGCTCTCTGTTGATATTAGGGTGACTGGTTTCTTATGCTGTTTTAACAGGGCAATCCCGGTAATGATGGTCCTCCAGGCCGTGATGGCGCTCCTGGTTTCAAGGTAAGCTTTTCTCCTTTGTTTCATACTTGTGGCAGATGTGTCGATCCTTATAAGAAGCCAGTATTGCTAGACTGTCTGCTTCCTCTCACCTTCCCTTGTCTTTAGGGTGAGCGTGGTTATCCTGGCAGCAATGGTCCCGCTGGTGCCGCTGGTGCTCCTGGTCCTCATGGTTCAGTTGGTCCTTCTGGAAAGGCTGGAAATCGTGGTGAACCTGTAAGATAAGACTTTAATTTCTCATATTACTTAAAACACTTGCTAGTCCATAACACAGATATTAACCATGGAACACTTACTGCTCACTTGTCCTGGCAACAAGTAGATACACAGGGCACTGAGCTTTTCCATTAATATGATGTTATAGCTTACATGTATTTTATGTCCGTGTTTCAGGGTCCCGTTGGTGTTACCGGTCCTGCTGGTCCTGCTGGTGCAAGAGGTCTTGCTGTACGTAATTTTTTTTTAATCTCTCAGCAAAAAAGTTTAAGTAAGAAATGAAAATGTATGCTTCATTGCTCATTAAGGACCCAGTCTTGGGCAATAGAGTCCTGAGAGGAGTATTATGGATTTGAAAATATTTATATACCTAGAATTGTTCAAATCTAGATCTGTATCTCCCTCCCATGGGACTGATCCACACTCCCTTGAGCAGATTCCACATGTGTTAACAGAATCTATGTGCTTGTTTCGCGACGAGAATATGACATACTGTAGACTACTCATGATTCATTTTCACGTTGGCTAACTATGTCTAGAAAATGTTTCAAAACATTCCATTTTATGTTTCTTTTTTTCTTTTGATGTGTTTTTCTTCTCCAGGGCCCACAAGGTCCACGTGGTGAGAAAGGTGTAGCAGGCGATAAAGGACCTAGAGGCATGCCTGGTTTTAAGGGACACAATGGATTACAGGGTCTGCCCGGTCTTGCTGTGAGTAAACATTTGTAATAATTTAGAACGGGGAGCACAACGGAAATAAATAAAATTACCACAATATATAAAGAGTCATATGGGAAACTCTGTAGACTGACACCGCCCCACAAATCTTTCAAAGGCTGCGAAATATGCCTAGATAGTTTAGTGTTTGTTGCCATCCACATAAAATATCAAATTTTTAAAAGGCCTCTAAAACTATTCCTATGAATGTCATACGGCACACTTGAAACATAGAGACACAGTTTTAGATATTGGTATTGAAGTGTGGCCAACATTATATTTAAAAGCATATTCATTTATTATAATACAATATTTACCCATTTCTGTTACAATGTTGCAATACTTTAGCACAGAAAAATGCAAGAGTCTCGTATAGATTGTATTCTCTTTAAAAATGTGACATTCCCTTTAAGAATTTTGACTTTTAAATAAAAACCTCTTTTATTTATATAGAGGAATGTTATTGTCTTAAAACATCTTCCTTAGATTCCAGTTGATTGTATGGTGCCTTTCCCTCCCCATGCCCCCAAGAATAGCTACTTTAACTCTGACTGTACTTCACTAAGAAGGCAGGGTCAACACCAGCTTCCCATTCTCAGAGCTCCAAGCCTTGGGGCATGGCTGACCACTATCATATTAATATAACGGTCTATCAGTATTTTTAATCCTGGTGTGATTTTTCTTTTTTCCAATAGGGCCACCACGGAGATCAAGGTGCTTCTGGTTCCACTGGCCCTGCTGGTCCAAGGGTATGGGAATTTAATTGAATACTCTCTATTCATTTGGAATATGGAAAGGGCAAGTAACCCTCTCCAATGCCTGTGACTTTTTAAAAATATATTTCTATTTCTTTTGTATTGTTTACTTCCATTAAGAAGTTGTTGTTCTGTTGTAGGGTCCTGCTGGTCCTTCTGGTCCTCATGGTAAAGATGGTCGCAATGGAATTCCTGGTCCTATTGGACCTGCTGGTGTGCGTGGTTCTCAGGGTAGCCAAGGTCCTAGTGTAAGTCTGATTTTTTTGGTGATACATTAAGGGCACAAGCTGAAACCATCACTTAATAGCCCCAGTAGTTCGGGGGGAGGCGAGTTAAGAAGAGGAAATGGAAGAGATTTCTAAGTTACTTTTTTCTTAAACAGGAGCAGACTTTTTATTTCACATTCTAACATGTTTCCCTACAAAATTAAGATTTGTTACAGGATAGCATTAAAGACAGCTACAGTACAACTGCTTATGGGGGCCTACAGATGAAAGCACAGAACTAGGATTCTGGAGAGCTGAGTTCTAGTCTTGGTTCTGCCATTGACATGTTTTGTGACCTTGGGCAAGTCACTTAATATTTTTGTGCCTCGGTTTCCCCAGCTGTAAAATAGGGATAACTATATAGATCTTAATTTGGAAAGCACTTTGAAACCCTCAGATTAAGAGCACTGTATAAATGAAAAGTGATATCATGATTATTATAATTATTCCTATTCCATAGTCTGACTATATGACTGATCCTGTCCCTCACATTTCTGGTGCGCCATTCAAACAGTTAAATTAAATAATCATGTAAATTAAATATGGGGCTAAAATGAGAAGACTGAAGCAGCTGTTCATCTAAGTTCTCTCTCTATACGAGAATAGCAACCTTAGACCTAATTGCAGAGTCCTTATTCAAGTTGATGAGCACTTACAGCTTGTAGCCAGTGAGTACATACACAAAGAAGATGCAATGGCCCTAAATCTTGCATCTGTTACCCTTTTACCCTGCAATACCCATCAAAAAGCAGCTCCCTACCAGCTATTTGAGACTGGAGCTGAGGCTCCTGTGCCTTAGAGTAGGGCTATTCATGCATGTAAGTAATTGGGTGTAGTGTGCACATCAATGCAGTGCCCAGACTTATATAATGGGATGCTCTTTGTCTTCTAACGTTGAATCTCTTTAGGGTCCACCCGGTCCACCTGGTCACCCTGGCCCACCTGGTCCCAATGGTGGTGGATATGAAATTGGCTATGATGCTGAATACTACCGGGCTGATCAGCCATCTCTCAGACCTAAGGACTATGAAGTTGATGCCACTCTGAAATCATTGAACAACCAAATTGAGACCCTCCTGACCCCAGAAGGCTCCAGGAAGAACCCAGCCCGCACCTGTCGTGACTTAAGACTCAGCCACCCAGAATGGACCAGCGGTACGTTAATGCTAGATGGATGCCTCTTCTGGCTCGCTGGTTGTATTCAGCTTGTATTCAGTAGCTTTCTTTCAGTGTGTTTTCCTGATTGACTATGGTCTGATGTCAGCAATTTACCCCTGTGTTGAGAGCCAACACAAGGCATATACACTTTAAGTCTTCTTAAGGTCAATTAGTGGTAGTGAAGTGGTGTATAATACTTGTGCTGGCCATTGGCCAGAGGGTAAATTTAACTCTTAACACTCTGGACAGGCAGTGAATATTATTAAACTAATAAATCACCAATGAAACAATAACTCCTACCTCTACTGCCAGCACAATCACACAAGCTCACCCTGAAGAGTTTCCCTTCATTTTCACCATGGTGCAATCCCCACCACAAAATCAAGATGATAATTATGTATGCTCAGCGTTCAAAAGTAATGCAGTGTCACACATTAGCAATATTCAAATACAGATTTCTTGTGGTTTGCAGGTTGCCACTGTAATACTGTACACAACTATAGTATCTATCTTATCCCTTTGGGTATTTATGCCATGCCCATTACCATAGTAGCTGAGTGCCTGCAAGAGGCTGAATGCATTATTAGTGACCAGGGTTTTTTTTTTTCAATGACAGGATTCTACTGGATTGATCCCAACCAGGGGTGCATCATGGATGCAATCAGAGTGTACTGTGACTTCTCCACTGGTGAGACTTGCATCAGTGCTAATCCAGAAAACATCCCCACTAAGAACTGGTATGTCAACAGGAACCCCAGGGACAAGAAGCATGTGTGGTTTGGCGAAACTATCAATGGTGGTACACAGGTGAGTGGCCAAACAGTGCAAACTCAAGTGAATTTGTTTCCTACAGTGCTGTCTAAAGAGTTGCCTGCAGAGTAACCTTTTGCAAAAGCACAGACTAATGAAAACTCTCTCCTAGTGGAGGGATAGGAGGGAATGCACTAGCCTTTCATCTTTGGAGGGCAGAATTCAGAGTTTGGTTTTGGTCACAATTGCAAAATGGGGTTTGTTGGAATCATCCTAGTTTCCCTTTGGGAACATCACAGAATCACAATGCAATTTATCACAACTTAACATGTTTACTAGTCACTGCTCAAGGAAAGCCTGGGATTGGTATATCAGGCATGTTCCAAGTCAGTATGGGGATACAGGCGCTGAATAGGAATATGTATCAAAAATCCATGCAGGACTTTTCTTACATTTTTGCAAACTTTATAATTTGCAGTCAATTTATCTTTAACATGTTTCTCTGACTTATATGGCACATGCTTGGGAAGACCTTTACAATAGAAACACGGCAGTGAATTCCTCCTAAAGTTATGCCATCATAACTCTTCACACTACCATAATTAAAAGAAGAGAGATGCCCACCAGTGCGTGGATGTTTACATTTGTAATTTCTAGTAATATAATGAACAAAACAGACACACAACCCCCAACTGTAAATAATTCCGTTTGTTCAGTCACATAGCTCTAATTAGGTTACTTTTTTAACTGAGTAGTTTTGGTCTTGTGGTGAAATCTCAAAATGCTCAAGATCACAACCCCCTGAATTCCATGATTTCACATTCCTGTAGCATCCCTGTTCACTTTAGACCCACGCACACACATCCTGTGAGCATATTATATCCCATTACAGTTCAACAAATATTTGATTTAGAGTTCTTCCCTCCTGTTTTTAGTTTGAATACAATGAGGAAGGCGTGACATCCAAGGACATGGCCACCCAACTTGCCTTCATGCGTCTGCTGGCCAACCATGCCTCCCAGAACATCACCTACCACTGCAAGAACAGCATTGCATACATGGATGAGGAAACTGGCAACCTTAAGAAGGCTGTTATACTGCAGGGATCCAATGATGTTGAACTACGAGCTGAAGGCAACAGCAGGTTCACTTTCAGTGTTCTTGAGGATGGCTGCTCTGTAAGTACTACTGAAAGCATGGTTTTGTGTTTACTGTAGTGGTAGAGTTGGATATTGATATAGAGCTAGATTACCAATCTCCTCTGCAGGACATTAGTCATTAAAGTTCATATTGTGTCAAAGATAGTTAGTCTCTAGTGTTGAACCCTAAAGCCCTCTCAATAGGTGTGCACAGGCCAAAACACAGAAATATCACACTTTCACGTACAGGGGAGCCGGAAGGTGGAGAGCACATTACAGGCATTTCACCCCTCTACATGCCAAAGAGAAAGCTGCATTCAGCTGTCTAACCCAGAGCACAGAGGGAATGATGTGCAAACTGGAGAAGTGGCAAAAGTCCATACATGCAGCATATCCAGTAGTCCAAAATCCTACACCTGCTACTCCTCCATATCCTGCCTAGCCACTGGAAAGCATCTCCATACTAGCTGCTTCAGGCAGGAGCTGAGCATCCTGTTCTTCAGCCCTACATTCAGTTCTTGGAGCTCAATGACCAATGACTGTGGCAGTGTCCTCTCTCTGAGGATTTGATCCCTAGTGCATATATTCCTATATTAAAGACAGAACACAGAATCTGCTATTCTGAGTGATCAGATAGCTGATATGTTAAGTTAAAAGATTAAAATAAATATGTTTCTTTATATGAAAGATCTGTAGTTGGACATCTAACTGACGACCTGTGCTAGCAAAATTAGTTGTAACAGATTTCAGAAGAGATTAAATTCACTGGAAGAAATGTTGGTACCATAAACAGCACAATAACTCTTCTAACTATCACTGTTATTATCTTACAGAGAAAGACCAATGAATGGGGCAAAACAATCATTGAATACAGAACGAATAAGCCATCTCGCTTGCCCATCCTTGACATTGCACCTTTGGACATTGGTGGCGCTGACCAAGAATTCGGTTTGGACATTGGCCCAGTCTGTTTCAAATGAATGAACTCAAACTAACTTAAAACCAAAAAAAAAAAAATCTCTCTTTGCCATTTCTTTTTTTATACTGAAAGCTGACTCCTTCCATTTCTTCTGTTCATCTACTTGCTTAAACTCTGGGCAAAAGAGAAGGAGAAGGATTGATTGGAGCGTTGTGCAATGCAATTTAATACAGCCCCAAAAGGACTCAGAAGTCTTTCAAGATTTTAACACCTTGTTTTGGGAAATGTCAGCCTTTGTAAAAAAACAAAATAAAAAATCATGAAAGTTTGCACCACTTGTGGCCTTTGAATATCTTCCACAGAGGAAGTTTAAAACCACAACTTCCAAAGGTTTAAACTACCTCATACACTTAAAGCCAAGTGTGATCCACATCCACAGTAGGTACTTCTCCATATGATCTGAGGTGCTTTTAGTTCCATTCGTAATACAAAGGTGCTAATTTCAGTATGATAGAGGATCTTTCCAATACTTGAACTTTGATGGTGCTAGCAGCATTTGAAATACCACTTTTCTGTATTAAGTTGTATTGTTTCTTTGAAATCTGTCTCAAAACTTTAGTCAGAATGTCCCATCTCACCCCCAGATTAAGCATGTGGATCATTTCTCTCCCCCCGCCCCATCTTCAACCTCTTCCTCCAAATTCAGGTGCTCATGCTTTTAAATCTCATTTTCATCCTCTACGATGGGTAACAAGAAAGCATCATTTCTCAAAAAAAATTGTACCTATTTTGTATATGTGAGATGTTTAAATAAATTGTGAAAAAATTGAAATAAAGCATGTCCAATGTTCCAAAAGAAAACATTGAATGAGTAAAGTTCCTTGCTTAAGTGCATCAATAGATATTTGTACCCAGTATATGCATTGTTAATTACCTGGCTTCTTAAAGCAAAAAAATAAAAATTAAAAAAAAAATAGCAAGATACAGCACTTCTGCTAAAATATCTGACTACATCCAGGCCTGTATTTGGTAGTTCTGAATTATCTGTTTGCTAAATACACTAAAACATTCATTGAAAGCCTGCTTGAGTACAGTTAATGGTGTAGCAATAACACAATGTAATGCATTAAGCGCCAATTAATGCTCACCTTTTTCTATAAACTATAAATGTGATATAACCCAGGGTCTGTCCTTCTTTGCTAATTCTTGGATTAAATTGGTTATACAAGAATGGGAATATGCAATCAGATCCAACATTAGATCTAGAAAAAAAATCATATTTTCTTTACTCCATATAGCAAAATACGTCATTGTTCGATCATGCATACCCCGCTCAACTGTGACATGAAATGGCATTTTAAATGATCTTATCTTATCTCTGCGTGCACACATACACACACACACATATGCGCACACACACATAAAGTCTTTTCTGCTCTTTCTGGCATTTAGTCTAATCAGTGAGGAAGTTGCTTTCTCTTTCTGAACTAAGCATGCAATACATTTGCATAGTTTCATTTGTCTGTCTTTGCCTGTTTGTTGCAATGAGATATTTATTTGCTGTATTCCAAGACCATATGGAAATAGCTTGTTGATATGTTTGTGTACTCAACTCTTCAGTTCAACATCTCTGTTTTGTAACGTCTACAGACAATCTGGCAGCACTAGACAGCCTGGTATGACACTGCTGATAACAAGCAATAATGGATTGTTGCCTTTTGTTAAAATATTAAAGAGATTCATGGCCAAATGCCACCTGGTGTAGAGTGGGTGCACAATGTAGGGAGGGAGCACAGGGATCTGCATCTCGCCCACTCTCTGTATCCGACAGCAGCAGCAAGATAGGATTCTTGCTTAGCACTGGTGAAGGAAAGGACCCAATTACCCTGGTTCCGAAAGGCCATTGTGTCCTGGCTGGTGACAAGCTGTTCAATCAGCTATCGGTAGGAGCTTTGACTTTCTTGAATACATATGCAGAAGTCAAACCAGGGAACTATTTAAAATTTTGTTCTCTAGATTATTAGAAGGAGGATGTTTTGTTAAGCACTAACAGTACCCTCAGCACCATACAAGACACAAGAGATGCTACAGTCCCTACCCCCAAGGAATTTACTGTCTTTGGGGCATGGCAGTACTTTCCTGACATAACTGGACTGAAATTCTGACTGGATTAGCGTTTCTGGGTGTCTGAGATTAGGACGGAGTTTCAGAGACAGACAGCAGCAGAGAACACATAAGGACAACCAGAAGCAACAAAGCAAGTAGTGAGATGGGCTTTGCTAATGGATATGGTGTGAAGGTAGATTTGCAGAAGGTTTACAGAACAAAGCTCTCTGTAACCAGAGTGGAAGTACCATTGGAGAGGTGAGACGCCTCTCTGAACAATGTGGAATCCAAAGAGAGAGATCAAACTAGAGTTATCCCTATATATTTTAGACTCCCCGTTGGGGCCATGAGTGGGGGAGCAGTCCTATAGGGGAGTTGGACAGGGTTGAGGCAAGAATCAGGATGAGGATGGGCTGAAGAGGGTTAGTAAGGAGTCTGGGTTATACCTGAGTTGAGAAAGTGTTGTGAGGCTGGAAATGGAGGGTAAAGGAAAGTCTCAGGCCCTGGGCAGATTGGGAAAGGTTTGCATGAGTTGGTGCCATTAGGTTGGTGAGAGATTATTAGAAATCATGAGAGGGAAGCTTAGGTGCAATCCAGGGTAGGGGAGAGGCAGGACAATGGGGGCATACAGGAGTAAGTAACCTTTAGGTCTGGCTGAAATAGCTCACATAACTTGCAGACACTTACGAGTAGGAAGGAAACTACAAAAGACAGCTGCTACCCACTCAGCTGCCTTCTCTCCTATTCCAAGTAACCTATCACATTGCACCCTCTGCTGCTTGGATGCTAGAACCCATAAAACTTTCATTTAACCCATCATGTGATGCACCAATGGTAACCTCTAAAATAACAACGTAGTTTGAGATTGTGCGCATTACACATGGAAATAGCGTTAGGGAAAATAGTTACAAAACAGACTCTATGAGGTATAGCCACACTACTCACAATTGACAACCAGGGGTGGCAGGTTTGTAGAAATTTTGGTGGTGCCCAGAACCTGCCCCCTTCCACCACCAACTCCACCCTTCACCTGCCTAAGGCTCTGGGAGGGAGTTTGGGTGGGGGGAGGAGGTCTGGGGTGCAGGCCCTGGGCTGGGGCAGGGGATTGGGGAGCAGGACGGGTGAGAGGTTGGGGTCTGGGAGGGAGTTTGGGTTGGGGGAGGAGGTCTGGGGGGCAGGCCCTGGGCTGGGGCAGGGGATTGGGGAGCAGGACGGGTGAGAGGTTGGGCTCTGGGAGGGAGTTTGGGTGGGGGGAGGAGGTCTGGGGTGCAGGCTCTGGGATGGAGTTTGGGTGCAGGCTCTGGGAGGGAGTGCAGAGGGCTGGGGGTGCAGGAGGGGATGAAGGGTGCAGGCTCTGGGAGGGAGTGCAGAGGGCTGGGGTGCAGGCTCTGAGAGGGAGTTTGTGGGCAGGAGAGGGAGTGTGGGAAGGGGGTGGGGGTGCAGGCTCAGGGACGGAGTTTGGGTGCTGTGTTCAGGCTCCGGGCTGGGACAGGGGCTGAGGGTGCAGGAGGGGATTAGGGGTGCAGGTGCTGGGACTGAGTTTGGGTGCAGGCTGGGGGTGGGGTGCAGGCTCTGGAAGGGAGCTTGGGGATGGGAGGGGGTGCAGGCTCTGGGAAGGAGTTTGGGGGCCAGAGGGGGGCAGAGGGAGGGGGTGCAGGCTCTGGGAGGGAATATGGGGGGCAGGAGGGGATGTGTGGGAAGGGGGTGGGAGTGCAGACTCCATGTGCTGCTCCCCACAGGCACTTCCCCCACAGCTACCCATTGGCTGCAGGGGCACTTGGGGCGTGGCACAGACCCACCCTGCCCAGGGGCTGCAGGGAGGGGCCGGCAGCCATGTGGAGCGAGCAGGGAGGAAGCCACTCAGCTCTGCTGTGCTGCTGGTGGTGAGTGGGGGCCCTGGGCTGTTTTAAATGGCGCAGGGGACACACAGAAGGCAGGGCCGAGGAAGAGACCCGGCCCCAAACATTGCTGGATCCAGACCCCGGGCCAGGAATATTCCTGGTGCCCAGGCACCAGGGGATCAAAGGACTCACCACCCATGTTGATAATGACACATGGGAGTTATACAGGTCATCCCAAATGAGTGCTGATAAAACCTTTATCCACCATCAGGTATTCACCACATACATTGCAGAACAAAATAACTTTCCTCTGAGTTACACTTTTTAAGATAAGTGACATTAATAGGCAGCAGATTTAAAACATACATAAGGAACCTCAAGAGAGATGGATCTAGAATGGCTGTTAAAATGGGTCACTGAAAATCAGCAGCAGCAGCAGCAAGCCACCCTACAGCAACAGCAGCAGCAGCAGCTGAAGTGAATTAGTCAAGCAGGAGTAGCAACAGAACCTGGTACAGCAGATGCTGTTTGCGCTCCAGCTTCAAGGAGCCACCAGGGTGGCGGCAAACACTAACCCCACCCCCCCCCCCCCCACACACACACCGACACACACACCAGCACGACGCCCATCCCAGTGAAACTGGCCAAGATGGGCCCAGACGATGACCCTGAGGCATTCCTCACTACTTTTGAGTGGGTGGCATCTGCTGCAGGATGAGCCCTGAAAAATTGGGCCATGCTAGTGGCGCTCCATTTGTTGGGACCAGCTCAAACTGCCTACCAAGAACTTGACTTGGCTATGTGAAGGTAAACGAGGCAATCCTCGATTATTTAGACATCCTGAGGAGACCCACCGGTGGCAGTTCCAGGAGGTGTGCCCTTCAGGTACCTATGGATGGTAGCCCGGAAGTTAAAAGCTCACTGCTGGCTGTGGTTGAAGCCAGAGTGCAGGATGGGTGCACAGGTGGCAGAGCTCGTACTCATAGAACAATTCACCCAGATTCTACTGGTGGGAAGACAGGCTGGGTGTTAAGGCATCAGCCTGAGACCCTGAAGAATTCTATGAGTCTTATGGAGAACTACCTAGCCTCCTGCAACACCCCTGAGATACCTAGTGGTGGGGGAGTCACTGAGAGACAGGGAGACATGCCAAGAGCAGTGGCATGGGATACAAGGCCCAGCTTGGCCCCACAAGGACCCTTGATGGCAGAGAAGAAGCCAGGTCCCCACTCCGGGGCAGTGAGGAAGGATGGCAACTTGACAGAACCCCCTGGTGCTTTTAAAGGGCCTGCAATCCCACATGGTAGAACCTATGGCAAAGCCCCAGAGAAGTCAGACCGACAGGGCAACAGCTTGCCATGCCACACCCCGACGTCTGTATTGTAAGTTAGATCTTATTGTATTAGACAGCCACAGATAATCCACAAAATAGGCCACATCTCCCAAAGAGATACAATTTACAAATATGATAAAAATTTAATACAATAATGCTTATGTATATGAGGTCTTAAATTGGAAGCCTCCAATTTAAGACCTCATAACTGTGCACTACAGTAATTCATTAGTTAAAATGCATTGCACCTTTCTGAAGTAGGAAAGAAATATGTTTCCTCATTTTATAGATAAGGAAACTGAGGCACAGAAACGTTAATACAATGCCTAAAGGTAGGCAGGCATCCAAATTCATATTGAGGCAAATAAGTGGCTTTCATAAGTGGTGGTTACCCATCCGCGCTGTGGGTACTCAGTATCTCTCAAGCCAGGCCTTTTACCTACTGTAGGTGGCTGAGCATGGATTTATATGCTTGATTTTATTTTTAGGTACCAAAGTTTGATAATTTTGGCTCTAATTACATGAGCTGTTCTTGTATAAAGATACATGCTGTGAAAATACTAAGACCTCTCCCATCTTAAGGACTTATATGGGATGTAAACAAAAGACTATAGAGCTGGTTGGAACATATTTAATGAAGCTGAAATTTTTTCATGGAAACATATCAGTTCAGATGAAAAATTCTGCCTGATTTAGAGTGACCTGGGATGAAAAACTCTGAGAGCAAGAACTTAAACCTGGGCAGAGATGAAAGTAACTTAAAGGACTTACCAGTACACCAGAGTCCTGAACGGGGAGGCGGGGGGACCTCAACCAGAAGGGGCGGGCCCTCAACCGGAAGAGGCGGGGCCTTTAAATCCCTGGGCCCTTTAAATCTCCGCCAGAGCCCTGCTGCCAGAGCCCAGGGGTAGTGGCGGCAGCTGGGAGCCCCCGGGGCTCTGTCGGCAATTTAAAGGGCCTGGTGCTCCACTGCAGTAGCAGCGGCCAGGAGCCCCAGGCCCTTTAAATCACCGACAGAGCCCTGGGCCACTGCCACTACTCCAAGACTCTGACAGCAGGGCTCTGGCAGCAATTTAAAGGGCCCGGGGTTCTGCTGCGGTAGCAGCGGCCAGGAGCCCCAGGCTGTTTAAATCATCGCCGGAGCCCCAGACCACCACCGCCACTGCCCTGGGGCTCCGGCAGCAGGGCTTCAGCGGCGATTTAAAGGGCCCGGGGCTCCAGCCACTGCCGGGAGCCCGAGGCCCTTTAAATCGCCGGCCTGGGGAAGCCGGTACAGTAGGCAGTGTACCAGCTCTTGCCATACACTATATCGGACCATACCGGCTTACTTTCACCTCTGAACCTGGGTCTCCTCCACTCCAGGCGAGGACCTTAACTATTGAGGGAGTCAAGACGGGAAAAGAACGGACAGACTGACACATGTGTGCGCACACACACAAAACAACCCTCCATCTCTCCCTGATTCAAAAACGGAAACAGACATTTTGACATAATTCTGTTTTTGTGAAAACGTTCTAAGACTTTTGTTTTCACTCCAGTGTGGAAAAACTACAAATATAAAAACCTCTGAAGTTGCCGCAAAATGGAATTACCATCTTCTAGTGAAAAGTAAGTCACGCTCCCCTCACAATTACCTTAAATGTATGTAATTGTCCATTTAAAAACAAACTTTTAGAGACCATTGATTGACAATTTTTTCTTTCATTCAAATAGTAGAGAAAGCAACAGTCCTGACAATACAAACACACTTCCACCGTAGTGCACTGAAAAGTGCTATTATTATTTTTAAATTTTGTTTTGCTGTAGAGCTTAGCTGTCAGGATCCTACAGAAGTCATTTTTCATAGCAGCTATTTAATCCAATTTACATTATTGAGGGCTGACATTTGAAATGAAATTGTAAGGACTGTATACAAAATTAGGACAATGAAATAGAAATAAATATCCACTTAATATTGAATAAACTAGTTCCCTTGGAAATGTTTAATGATCAAAAGTGAGGCATAAGTCACATCTTGAATTTAGATAGAAACATAGAATTCATTTTGAACTTAGATGACTGATACTTATGCCAGCAAATGACCATAGATTTCATTTACTGTTCCTTCATAAATCACAAATACAATCTATGTTGCAATCTCATGCAGAAAGAAAATCCTCCACAGAAACACGGTTAAATAAACATTTTATAGAGCTTTCATAAATTACTCCTGTTGCTAGAAAATTGCTAATTTTAGGCAATCGGTCACTATAGTTGCAATACAAAAAAAAAAAAAAAAATCCTGAACACTACTCCTAGTTTCAAACACACACTCTACAATTACATTCTTAATTAGATAGATCTTATTAGCCAACACACAAGCACAGAAATGCAACAATATAACAAATGTTAACATCTAAATTCACTTCCAGATACAAGGATTTGCATTCCCACAATTACCTTGATGGTCTTTATGTTAACTTTTAAACAGATAATATGTTACCCAGCCCCCCACACCTCTTGTTGTTTTTCAGGTTATAGACATTGTTTTCTTGGCTTGAAATGAAACATAAATCTTGTATATAGCTTATTTTGCATAATTAGTAAAACAGCAGCTTTATTGCATCTCTATAGATCAGGGTTTCTCAACCTGCAGCCCAATTAGCACAGAGCTGTGGCCCAACTGTGTGCTAAAAAAAATTCAAAATTTGCCACTCTGGTCTGGCAGGGGGCAGGGCTGATTGAGGGGGAAACAGCATCTTGCAGCCTGCATGAGTGCTCCTGCCAGCAGGGGGCTGGTGAGTGCTGCAGGGGGGAAGGAGAGTGGGTCTGTGGGTAGGTTTGGGGGCGGGGGACTCTGGGCAGTGAGGGGGTGGGGAGCACTGAGAACTAGAGTTTTGCCAGGGTACTGCAGCACCCCCAGGTTTTAGGTGGGGCTCCGCTCCTGGGGTCGGGTCTGGCTGCCCATCCCCACGCAGCGGGGTCCAGGTCTGGCTGCCTGGCTCTGCGTGGCAGGGTTCCAGGGTCCAGTACCTGGCCCCGTGCCCCAGGGTCCAGGATCTGGCCACCCAGCCCCATGCGGGGGAGTTTGGGGTCCAGCGTCTCGCCCCGCTGCAGGGTCAGGATCCCAGCTGCCCGGCCCAGCACCCTGCTCCTGGCCCCATTGTGGGCAGGGGGGGCTGGGCATAGGGGACTGTGGGGGCTTTCGGGGGGCACTGTGGTTCTCAACCTACAGCCCAATGTAACACATTGTGGGCCACTGCCCTGTGCGGGGCTGGGTGGCTGGACCCCAGACCGTGCCGCTTGGAACCAGGCAGCCAGCAGCCGGACCCCGGGACCCCACCGTGTGGGGCCGGGCAGCCAGACGCCGGGACCCCGCCATGTGGGGCCAGAAAGCCAGACCTCACCCCAGGAGCGAAGCCCCACTTAAAATCCGGGAGTGCTGCAGCATCCCAGCAAAACTCTAGTTTCCAGTGCCCACCACCGACCAGATGTCCTGATTTTATAGGGACAGTCCCGATTTTTGAGTCTTTTTCTCATATAGGCTCCTATTACCCTCCACCCCTTCTCCTGATTTTTCACATTTGCTGTCTGGTCACCCTACACCACCCACCTCACTGCCTAGAGCTAATGCTAATTGGGCCACAGGTTGAGAACCACTGCTGTAGATAAATAGCTACAGTGCACCACCTATTGGCTTAAAAGGTAACTACTGGGCATTGGGGATTATGTAGCTTTGCTTGCATTCAGATGAACCATTTTTCACTATCATGACTACTAAAAGCCTGAATGTAGCCTCAGCCTTCTGAGTTACTTGTGGCCAAGAACACCACAAATACTAATTCTGCAGTAGGTCAGCTCTTTTAGAAGAAATGGTTTGCTGCAGGTACTGCAAACGTCTATTGAGCTAACATGTAGGATGTTGCCATGCAACAACAACCCCCATCTTATTTTAAGTTGACAACACATGCTGTAATCAGTATTGTGGAGCAGGTAAGAGCAAAAGTATTAGAAACTCTCTTCAAACTAGAGTTATGGCAAACAGGTGTTTTTTATTTACAAACATCCAAGCAAATCATTTTGAGTCTGATCCAGCAAACCCTGACATGTATAACGAGGGGAACCTGTTAACAGTCTTCAGCTATCTGAAGAGCTGTTATAAAGAGAACAGTGATCAATTGCTCCCCGTGTCCATGCAAGGTAGGATGAGAAGCAACTGGCTCAATCTGCAGCAAGGGGGATTTAGGTTAGTATGATGGGGAATATAAACCTCACACTGGAGGATGAGGAGTTAAGGAGCAGCTCTATCAACCACACCTGCACAAGCTGGAGACAGAGTTCAAAAAGGAAAGCAGAGCTACTCAGAGGAAGTAGCAGAGGAGGGAAGTAGGTCTCTGTTCTGGGAAAGTACTGCGTAAGTGCTCTTGTTGCCTGGGCCTTGGCAACACCGATAAAGCCTGCAAAGGAGAGACTGGTGACTAATTGTGACAGACAGAAACTTTATTTGTGGTTCTTTAATTTACCCCATGGGAGGAAAAAGGGGACTTAGGTGGGAAGTGATCCAGGGAGTCAGTTGCTTAGCACCCCAAAGTGCAGGACTTAGCTGCCCACTATTGGGCTCTAGATTAGAGCCTGGTGGAGAGAGTGGGGCTGGGCTCCCCTGCAGGGCCGACTCTAGGTTTTTTGCCGCCCCAAGCAAAAGAAAATTTTGGCTGCCCCCCACCCCAGCCCTGGGCACCACCCCCCTGCTGCCCCAGCGCTGGGCTCTCCCCCAACTAGTGCTGACTCCACCTGGTCCCCCCTCACCTCCAGCCGGTCCGGCTCTGGCAGGGTCGGGGTAAGCAGCGGGGCTCCCGGGCTGCGCCTCAGCGCAGGGTCCCTCCAGCTGGGGCTCCCACCTCCAGGACCCAGGATTGCAGAGCCGGGGGGACCGTCCCGGCAGGGGGATAAGGAGCCTGGGCAGGGCAGCCTCAGAGGGAGCGGAGCCCCAGAGAGGGGACGCAGGTCCTGCACAGCAGCACCCCGAGCACCAGTCCCCTCTCTGGCCCCGCTGCTGCTCCTGGGTGTCCTGCTGCAGCCCCGGCTGTGGTGCTGGGGAGGCGGCCGCCCTGCTGCAGCCCCTGGGAGGCTTGGGCCGCTCCGCCCAGCCCCGGCTGCAGCACTGGGGGCAGCCACCCTGCGGCACCTGCAGGCGGCTCTGTGCACCCTGAGGGGCGGCCCCCAGCCCGAGTGTCCTGTGCTTGGAGCCCGCCTGGCCCGGCCACAAGCTGCGGGCACTGCTCCCTGACTGCTCGGCCGGCGGCACGAACCGCAGCGGCCCCAGGGTGCCCCCCGCACACGGCGTGCTGCTGCTGCCAGGGCTGGCTCTAGGCTTTTGCCGCTCCAAGCAAAAAAAAAAAAAAAAAAAGATGGCCAGAATGCCGCCCCTGAAAATGTGCTGCCCCTGAAAATGTGCCACCCCAAGCATGTGCTTGGTTTGCTAGTGCCTAGAGCCGGCCCTACTCCCCTGCCAACTCCAGAAGGTGTGACAACAATCGGAGCCTTTGCCTGGGTGGAGAATCCAGCTGGGGAAGACCCCGAAGGTATGTCTGTGCAGCAAAGAAAAACCCATGGCTGGCCCGTGCCAGCTGACTAGGGCTCAGGCTGTGGGGCTGTTTCATTGCTGTGTAGACTTCTGGGCTCTAGGACCCTATGAGGCTGAGCCCCGAGAGCCCAAGTTCGGGTTTTCCTTTGCTGCGTAGACATACCCTGAATGGTCAAGGGCTCAGACCAAAGTCCCCTAACTTAAGGTGAAAGCCCTGAAGCCCTTGGAGGTGCTGAAAGACTTCTCTGTGATAGTACCAAGTTAGCAAGGGGTTTCAGCCAACCAAGTTTTTCCATACTAGAGGTGGCTTTATTTACTTCCTGTTCTAAACTGTTGTGTAGAGTTGGTATATGCCAAAAGGGGTGGACTGGAACACGTGTCCTGGCTGGAGGGCTGTCACAAAAGAAGGGACCATAATTGTAACTGAAAAGGGGGGATGTTAGGGAGAGAGAGAAACCTGCTGCACCCCTGTGCATGAAGTAGCATTGGTGGCGTGTTCCTTTTTACAGGTAGATATTAACAAACCCTTTCTGACTATAAAGATAGTTAAACCCTGGAATAACTTGTAAGGGAGGTTGTGGGATCTCAGTCTTTGGAGGTTTAAGTCTAGGTATACTTGGTCCTGCCTCAGTACAGGGGGTTGAACTCGATGATCTCACGAGGACCATTCCAGCCTTGCATTTCTATGATTCTATATGAATCTCCCAGGGACGCTAATGGCAGTTCCAAGCACAGTAACAGTGGGCTTCCAGGCTCAGGCCCTTTCTCTATTTCGCATCTCATGGGTTTCTAGACCTTGTGATTCACTTGAAGTTCCAGGTATGAACAAATTCAAACACTCAAACTCTGGTGAAACTACTATATTTTACCCATTTTTTGGTGAACCCCACAGATTTCTCATGTTTGCCATGCTAACATGTATGCTCCACCGAGGTCTATTCTCAAACCTCTGTGAACATTTCCATGACCCTGGCCTGATTTGGTAACAGCTCAATTAAAAACTGACCAATTAAAAATTTCCCTCTCAACCAGGGGGGTGCAGCTTTTACAGGTGCTTGCTGACTCTTTTTATCAAACTCAGCCAAGTTGGTTATTTGTGTTCAAAGCAGTCCAAATGCTGGCTTTCTTTGGCTCCTGGGCCTGTTTGGAAAAGTCCTATAAGGTATAGAAAGTTTATAATACTTTATAAAACTATAGAATCTAATGATATCCCAGCTATAGAATTCTATAGCCTGGCTAAATCAACCCTCTAAAAAGACTAATCTATATTAAATTTTGTGAGGCAGAGCCTCGGCCCTACTAGGATACACAAATGAGCTACAAAGCTAACTTTACTGGCTATGTGGGGTTTATTTTGTGTAAGGGAAATCCCAAAGTGAAAAAGAGCGGCTCTATGCCAACCCTATCCTAGTCTAATGTCAGGAGCCAGAGTGGGAAGTAAGGTGTATGGACAAAGCACCCCTTTGCTCCAGTAATCTTCATTCATCAAAATGGTCATCTGGGAGTCACAGAACAGCCCTAAACTGCATTGGCCTCAAGACTGGAGAGCCATAAAAGTAGCAAAGCCACCTTTGCACCCATCCTCTCCTCTTCCCCCACAAAAGTCATTCAGACTCAAGTATCCAACCCGAAAGGATTTGATTAATTTTTGTAGAACCCCTTTGCTTTCATTCTATTAGAGGACTTTTCCATAAAGAACTAGGAACATAATATGGACGCATGGATCCATAAAATAGAGATGTGAATTGTTGTGCCAACCTACATTTGAAAGTTATTTATCAGCTATCTAAACAGTAAATGAAGTTATGTTGATGTGCAAACAAAAAAAAGTTAGGTTAGATCTAACTAAACAAAAAGCAGCTATTTTAAGGAGCTGCATAAAGCTTGTATGTTTTACCTACTAGGTCTGTAGTACATTGATTTCAAGAGCTTCATGTGTTGTAGAGCCAGTGTTGCCAACTACCATGTCTTACAATGTTTGGTGGTTTTTGTTAATGCTCCAGCTCCTGGAGTCATGTGATTACATGAAAATCTCACTTTTCATTTAAAAAAGAAGTATCTAGCCCTGAAATAAAGTGAACCCTTAAAGCTCAAAAAAATAGAAAAATAAAAAGAACCCCCAATTTATTATTTTTTTTAAAATGTCAGGATTTAAGTCGATCTCATGATTTTTGAGAGCCTGAGTCCTCTTTTATGGAATGCTTGGGGTTGGCAATAGTGAGTCAAAGTGTCAACTCTAATAACAATATTAATAAAAGCATAGATATTAGAGGTATTATATTACAAAGACTCACTTACTGTCCCGTTAAAACATTTATTTAAAATGTACAATATGTAGCAGATTGAGTAATGGAAAACAAACAATAACAGCTGCCCTGCAAACTCCACTTACCATGCTTTTTAACAAATCTAGGCCAATCCATAGCTGTACAACCATCCATGTGAATGTGAGAGTGACAGATCTTGGCAAGGTTTGAGAGATGCCTGAAAGGCCTAAAATCTTTTTGAAAGATCATCACAAGGCCTAGCTTCATCAGCACTTACAGCAATCCAAAGCAGTGCCATATTATCACAGTGACAGATCAATATCAACCCTAGTGATTGATGTGTGAATACTAAATGAAATTATTACTGTACAAGTCTAATCTATAATAATTGATGCAAAGAAATATTTTGGATTATTATTCACTGATGGTGTTGGAGGAGACTAATGCTTAAATGAGTTTGTGGTTCACATGCCACAATACAGAACTCCTTATATAAACAAGAAAAAAAGTTCAATAACTCCAACTTTATCCTAGAGAACAATGCTTTCTATCAAGCAGCCCCGTCCCTTATAGCAGTTCTGTAGTGAGTGCTGACTCTCTGGTATCCGTACCTGTGGTCTTGCTCCAAGTATTAGAGTATCTTCCCTGCATTGTATCCTACCTAATTCTCTATTTTAGTAACAAAATATAAATTACACTTTGCATTTAATGTGCCGTAGTGCTTTCTACGTAAAAAGTGCAAATAAAACAAAGTTATTAAATCAATAATCTTATACTTTATATAGCACCTTTCATACTGAAGGATCCCAAAGCACTTTAGAAAGGATATATATATTGCATACAGAAATCTCTTCATGAACTGCTGCAATGCATATGCCTATGGGATTAAATGCAGTAGCTGTTCAGCAGTATGCAGCAACTCTACACAAAAATTTAGAACAGGAAATAAACAAAGCTATCTTTAGTAGGGGAAAACTTGGTTGGCTGAAGTCTCTTGCTAATTTGGTACTATCTCCGTAAGGGCCTCGCCCTGCACCTTTGAAGTCAATGGGTGTTTTCCTACTGACTTCAATAAGAGTTCAGAACCAAGCCCTAAATAAGTTAAACGAGGAAGAGTTGGTTCTAACCTGCCCTACCTCACCAGATTCCAAAGCCCATATAAAGTTTCAGGAAGTTGGCCATAACTCTAAATTGACTCTCTGTAGATAGCATATCTTTATAATGTTGACTTACTCATCTGGTTTTTCTACATTTTAATTAGATATAATTATACAATGCATCATAAATCCAAGTGCATAAACATCACTTGGGCAGAAAAATCTGGGATGACAAGAAATGTTACAAAGATAGATGTGCCATCAGTCATAAATAAAAAAGAATTATAAGATGGTTGTTTTTTCCATTCTGGTTTTTGTCCCATATGTTTGCTCTGCTTTGTCATTTTGATCTTTATGTTTGAATGACAAGTTCTACAGTGATGGGATACCATGATCTTAGTCAAAGGTCAATTAATTGCCATCAGTGGTAAATAGGACCAATGGTCAATGATGGGATGTTAGAAGTTACTACAGAGAACTTTTTCCTGGGTGTCTGGCTGGTGAGTCTTGCCCACATGCTCGGGGTTCAGCTGATCGCCATATTGGGGTCGGGAAGGAATTTTCCTCCAGGGTAGATTGGCAGAGGCCCTGGAGGTTTTTTGCCTTCCTCTGCAGCATGGGGCACGGGTCACTTACTGGAGGATTCTCTGCATCTTGAAGTCTTTAAACCATGATTTGAGGACTTCAATAGCTGAGACATAGCTGAGAGGATTATTCCAGGAGTGGGTGGGTGAGATTCTGTGGCCTACATTGTGCAGGAGGTCAGACTAGATGATCATAATGGTCCCTTCTGACCTTAAAGTCTATGAGTCTATGAGTGAATAGGAGTCAATTTTACAGGCGCACAATTTCAGTGCCTGAAATGTTGTTACAACAAATCAGTAGCATTTGAGGATGGCAAAAGAAAAGATTGTAAATAGAATACTGCTAGAAAGCTGCAATGTGAAACTGGAGTGTTCTGAGCTGCCGGTCCAGGCACTTTGATATGCCATTTCCCCAATGCTATTAAATTGTGCTATTTCCCATCAGTATTTGTGGTGTTTCTAAAGCATTAAAATGTATAAAAATGGGAAGATTCAACTGAAATTAAAAAACTTGCGATCAGTGTTGGCTTTAAACTCTGGTTGAAAATTATATCTGGTGGTCATCTACCATAGATGTTGCCACTTGAATCAACAGTGCCCTCAAAAGTGCTGCTAGGCAAGTGTCATTTGTGACATTGTGACAGAGGGCTGGGCACAAACTGCTGAGCCAGCCCTCTGTCACACCAGCTCCAATTAAGGGAGGCAGACAGAAAAGGGGAAGCCAGAGAGTGGAAGGAGATTGGGAGCTCTTTTCTCTCCTCACTGCAGAGGCTGGGGAAGTCCTTCAGACTGAAACCCCCATGCTGTATATGGTGAGAAGGTGGTGGGATTGCACCCTGTAAATAAACTGCACCGGTGACTGCTGAACCTGAAGGTCTCTGAGTGGTTTTTGGAGCAGAGCAGAGGCTGGACCAAGGGGCTATGCCCTGTGACAGACGTTGAAGCTTGTTAGCATAAAGCAAAAATAATTGAAGGGGAAATGGTTTTTGAGGCCAGTGATGCAGATTGTGCATAAACAAGTTCTGGCTGAAAACCTCAGAGCATTGCCTCTCTTCTTGTGGTATGCTGCGGTCACTAAACAAAGGGTGTGGTGCTAACAACCACTCACTTTAAAAGGGAGGGTGCTGGGTGCTAGACAACTCACTACACCCCTTGGTATGACAGCCTGAAGATGTTTGTCTTAGGGTATATCTCAAGATAGGTTCTATTCTCAGGGTTTTTTAAGGTTGGACACAGAGTAGGTGTGTATTCAGTGGGTCGTGAAGAAGGGCAGTTCAGATCTGGTGCATTCAGAGGGCTGACATAGATTCTGTTAAATCTGTCTATTTATAAAAAGGAAACTGGTACAGGTGCTTGTTACATTTTTATAAACTGAGTGAAAACAGAAAATATTAATACATAAAAACTATTATCTTGGGAAGTTCTATGGCCTGTTATTCAGGAGGTTAGATTAGATGATCACAGTGAACCCTTCTGGCCTTGGAATCTATGAATCTATGTGCTCATTACCACTTGACTGCTGTATTATATTTAGACACTGTGGGAAATACTACTATCAAATTCTAGAATGATATTTTTGGCTTTTATCGTCAAAGACCACAGATGCTCCAACAGGCTTTTCTGAAAATGAGTTAAGTAAAAATTATTCTTTTTTTCTTTTTAAAATAGAAATGAGAAGCCGTATTTTTAGGGTTTCATTCTCATTCATAGTCACCATAATATAAACTAATTTGTAGTGCACTTTTTTATACCAATTTTACTAATATTTACCAGCTGTGACACTTAATATAAATATTGGTTTAGTAAACTAAGCCCCCCCCAAAACTAATTGCAGCTTCATGAAAGCACATAATCTCACAGCCAAGAGGGCAAACAATCTTGGCTGGGATTTCCAAAGAGGCCTAAAAGGAATCAAGTACTCAGCTCCCATTCCCTTAAAGTCCTCTGAAAATCCAAGCCCTTATGCATGTGACTCAAGATAAAGATATTCAACATTCCAGCCTGATATCAACTAGTATGTCTTTAGGAATCTTTAAAAAATGAAACCATTTAGAGAGACTATTGCAAGAAAGTTTTCTGCGGGGTTTTCCAGAATGTGAAAAGAGGTTCTCACAACCTTTCCAAAGCAACATGTAACTGCTATGAATCATTCCTATTGCTGAGTAACCATCTCAGACAGCTGATTTAAAGCTGGGCACCAACGGCACCAAATACAAGATGTGCTCTTACTGGGAGTGAGTTTGAGGAATAGCTGGAATGACCTGAAGAGCTGTAGGAAAAGTTGGAGTTTTAATCAATACATCATCTTCCTAAAACTGCTTGTCAATGACAAAAAAGTGAGCTTTGTGGTTTCCCTAACATCATCCAAGCAGACACCCAAACAATATGAGAGACTGTGTTCATGGTTTTTTTTTTTTTTTGGTTTTACAGAAACAAGTTCAGCTCAGGACCATTAAACACCTTTGGTATATGAGCTCTTTTAAAATGGCTTTCCTGTATGTAAATATTATTCCTTTTGTTAAAAAACACCAACTACTATGTAGTTCCACTCCTATTTAATTACTCCCTAGGGGTCTTTTTAATGGTCTAATCTTGTTAAGTATTAGAAATAAGAATAAATGTCTTCTAAATTCTCTAATTTGACTGCTGTTTATACATTTAGGTCTTGTCTGCATGAGAAAGTTGCATCAGTTTAACTAGAGGCTTGATTTTAAACCAGTGGAGTTAAATTGATTCAAACCCTGGTGGAGAAGTTCTTAGTTCAGTTTACCAGTGGAAGCTACAAAGGGTCCTGTAGCACCTTATAGACTAACAGATGTATTGGAGCATAAGCTTTCGTGGGTGAATACCCACTTCGTTGGATGCATGCAGTTTAACAGTGATTATTTCAGTTATCTAAATTCAATTAAGAACAGACTTAAACTAAATGGACATGAGCCACACCTCTGAAATAAGAGTGTCTAAAGAAGGATCTTATTGTTTTCATTAAATACGTTTAAAAATTATTCAAGTTAGACTGGTTCAACTTTCTCATATAGGCAAGACTTGAGGAACAGGAAAATGTGGACTGGAGGAGCCAAGATGAATACCCACCTGCGCTGAGGGTTCAAAGTACACATCACATAGTTCAAAATAAGGAGGGTTTTCTAGTATTGTGCACAAAATCAAATGTGTCCTTTAAAAGAAACCACCTATATTTTGAAATCAAAGGAAATCTTGTTATAGACTTAATTGGGCGGTGAGATCAGGCCCTCAAGGAATAGGAGGAGATAGCTGTGACATAGGACATAGGTGCTGAGAAATCCAAGGTACAAGCTAAGATAGTGACATATCTGTCTAATCTAGCCTGTATTTTATCCATTTTGAAGAAAATTAATCATACTCTCTCTTTGCTCTTCCATTCATTTTGATCTTCTCCATACCCCTGTTTATGTCTTTCTGCTACCTGGTGACTTTCTCTTATTGTACATATTTTCCTGACGCCGAGTTCTCTTCTTCCCTGCTGCCCTTGATGTGCCACCTGATTCCCTTCTGCCTTGGATGTTCCTCTCCCATTGACAACTCCTAATAGTGCCTCTTGTTCAATGAGATTGCTCCTCCTCCTCCCCCCTCCCTTTTTTTGGTAGTATTAACTTAATGTGGAGGCAGGGAGACTGTTTTATAAAAGCATCTGGAAACAAGGCAGATAAGTTTTCTGCTCTTCTTAGAAAGTCTGGTGTCTGTAGAACCAGGTGGAGACAAGAGGGAGGAGCCAGAATTACATAACTTATCAGCTCTGTACAGACTACCAAAAAGTGCTTCATGGCCCACACTTTGGCAACTGCTTATCTAAAAGAACAGTCTGAGTCTGAGATGCCATGTTAACAGTCAGAGCAAGAGTAACATTTTGTTTAAAGTAGACCTGTATAGTACTGCTGATGATCTGAAAGTTCATTGAGGCTGAACATATTATTTGGTTAGACAATTAATAGATTGTCAGAATAGTGATTCCTTGACAGACCTGGACAAAGACAATCTGTAAAGTCTTTGAGTTCAAGGAGGAAGTGTAGGGGGCTTAGAAAATCAATAATTGCCTGCAATGTTTTTCACCATTTTCATCTAGTTAGTAGAGGAGAAGCAATGCTGAGAACGAGACTTTACAAACCAAAAGCTCAGTTTTGACTTATTAGAGGGTCTAGCATCCTTCTCAGTATTGGTAAATTTACTAGCAAATAGGGAAATAAGGTACTAAGTTTATAGAAATTGCAGTGTTTCTTCTAATGAATAGTAATTCACTTCTGGAGTCAGTCTCTTGGTATATCTGGCAGACTGCGTCCATCCTGCTTGATATGAGTTATAACTTTTTATATCATGTTTGTGACTCTCTAATTCTTAGGTGTGATATAGTGATGCTACATGACAGTAAGACTGGCTGCAACAAAGAGCTACCTGACATAAATGAGATTTTATGCAAACCTACAACTACTCACTGGTGGCAGCTCTTAGATCAAAAGTATTAGATGGAAGCTGGGGAAAATGTTTTTATAAAATGCCAACCAGTATCCCTATAAAAACAGGAACAGATATTTTCTTCAATCCATATAATATTTTAATCCTAGACATACAAATTATCCTAATGAAGTTACTTAGACTAAGATCTTCAGCTCAGAAACTACCATTTTGTTCTGTGTTTGTACAATGCTTAGCTAGTCTGTGACTGAATCCCCTAGGCACTACTACAGGACAAATAATAAATAACTGGTTTCCGTGACAGGAAGACAGCAACTGTATATTGCCTCAATAATGAAGTCACCCCAAAATGATGTACTGAGCTAGGTAAACCCCTCATCTCCACATGAACAGACACAAGAATGCTTAAAGATTTTCCTCTGAATACTCATGCATGGTTTCCTGGGGGACTTCCAGGACGGCCTGCTGAGACAGTGAACTGAAAAGCCCTTGATCTGTGAGATAAATGAGCGCTTTCTGCTATACCAAAGTTACAATGTATAGCAATAATAACTTCATATTGTTATTGTCCACCCAGTGATATTTCGTAATAAGGTGTAACTCTGTTTAGCTACCGCTTTATTTTCTGCCTTACTCCCTGTTATCTACACCATGACAGTGTTATCTGATTTCACTTAAGATAACTAGAATTCACTGTGGAGACTGTTAAGCAGGGTAGTTGCTACTGGGACATATCAGAGAAAAGGACTGTGATCTCTTTTTATTTCAGAGGAGTTAGGAGTAGAATAATTGCTTCAGTATCTGGATCTCAATCCAACTCCCACTGAGGCCCATGGAAAGATTCCCATTAGACTGGCCCTCTGGTAAGGACACAGGAATTTCAATTCCTCCCTTTTCCCAAACCCAAAGACTGCCTAAAGGGAGCTGGTGATGGACAATGGGGGGACAGAGAGCCAAGTGCCCAGAATAGTGCTAAATCTTGTTAGAGGGTGAGTGATTAGAGTCCGAAGAGTATGTATCAGTAGCCTTCGGAACAAGGTTTATAATGGCCTAGTATTGTTACTGATGCTTAGCAATACTGAACAGGTAAGCTCTCTAAAATATTCCAAAACAAATTGACCAGATCCTCAGCTGGTGTAAATCACTGTAGCACTATTGAAGTAAATGGAAGTAGGTATATTTACACCAGTGGAGGATCTAACCCCCTCTCTAGAGTTAAGCAAATAGAAGAAGCTGCTACTGAGGAAGGCACTTTTTTCTGTGTTTTACCAAATGTCCTACTGTGGACACTTTGCACTACTCTAATGGCATATAGGGGCCATTAAAGGAGGGTTACATGGGTCATTCCCCCGATGTATGGAGGAAATCTGTGGGTGGCACAGAGCTGGTGTAGCAGCAGGAGATGTGACCAAAGGAAAGGAGGTGTAGCCAGCATGCTAGTGGATTCCAATAATCCATGGGTCCTGGACTTCCCCTTTTGGGGTTTGGGTAGCCAGGGGCAATTTACAGCAGCCCTGAGGCTGCCCTATGTTCTCCTGTGGTCACATTCAGCCCATGGACTGTCCCTGGATTTTGAAGGGGAGAGGGACTACAGGTGGTAAAAAGCTACCTCTGTCCCATCTCCAGTCCTGCACCAAACACAGTTCAGCCAAGCCAGATGATCTGGATCTTAGTTTTCTTTATAACCCTACAGCGGTCAAGAATTTTCTATATTACTGTCATTTTTAGTGAAAGTAGGAACTAAGATGTGATTGCACCTGTTGCAAGGCAGTAGTAAAAAGCCATTCCCCTGAATTATTGCTGTAGGAATGTACTAGAAGAGAACAATATTTGTTATGATTCATTGATGAAATAATACTGTGAGAAGCTAGAAACAATATTTTTTCTATAAAAAAATACGCATAAATCAGTAAATCATAGGGAGAAATTTGTAAAACTAGCTAAACTTTCAAACCATTTATCAGAGTGTTTACTGTTGCTATTTCAAGGTAAGTGAAGCAATAGTAAAGGACAAAGGTTTCTAATATTGTATGAAAAAATAAGGAAAGTCAATTTGTAATTAATTCTGTCATTTCAGCTTCAAAAGTAAAATCTATAAAGTTCTTGGTTTTGTTCTTTCAGAAAATTTTCAACAGTTGCAAACATATGCACCTGGAATTAACTGGACAATTTTCCCCTGAGAAACAATGAGCATTCTTAAAATACTAAAGAAATCTTAAAATACTAAAGAAAAAATTGGGGCTTTTGTTTGTTTTTTGTGTGGTTCCCCCCCGCCCCCCCATGAGTAAATTGAGTTGAGAAGTTCATAGACTACATGCCAACATGTGAAAGATTACAATAAGCACATTTAACAGGATGGATGGAAACAAGGTGTTACTTTTGCTCGCACTGAAATCAGTATGTTTTTAGTGGTAACATATACACATGATAAATAGAAGTGGATGCCTTCTATCTAGGGAAACTGAGCCCCATACATACATCATTGAGACCATATACATATATGTATGTTTCCATGCAATTACCCTGTGTGGATTTGTGTGTGTGTGTGTGTGGATGAGATCTTAAAAATTAAGGCCCTGTTTGTGGACATAATGACCCCAATACTCTCATCTGACCATGCTGCTGTCAGTGCAAGACTGAGGAGAAGAATCAGAAGTGGCTAAAACCACTTTTGCGCTTCTCCAATTCTGGGACTGCCTGGGGACCAGTCTATTATCCTGTGTAAATTATAATAGCATAAATGCTGCTGCTGTTACCTATCTTTTGTGCCTAGGGCCTCCGGGTCATTTGGGCAGCCCTTGTCTCCTGGACATGCAGTGGAATCGGATAGCATAGGAGTCACTATGGTAGCTCTATACCACCCGAGGCTTCCCCTGTGGAAATTTTCAGGCACAGGACCTGCCAAAGCAGGATCAAGCATCGACCTCTATTGCCCAGGATCCTAAGAGTTGGGGTTTGTTTGATGTCATAGACCAAAATTGCCCCTTCTATGCTCCTGTGTCCCAGCAGTCCAAGTGGATGTGCCTTCCAGCAGAGAAGTGGCTGCAGTTCAATTCAATATACTTTATATGTATGAGAAATTATAGTGCAGAGAAGTTGGCAAAGTGTAAAATGTAGGGTTGGTTGAAAAATGGTAAGTAACTTCCATGAAAAATTTCAAAAGAAATACAAAATGTTTGGTTTTTCCAATTAAACAATTTTCCAGATATTTTCTTCCTTCCTCTCTCTTTTTACCCACTGGAAAAAGGAAGGGGACTGTGATACAGCATGGCCAGAAGGCAGCAGGAGAGTGATCTAGGATGAGGAGAAGCCTTATTCCCTGTAGATTAATTAAAAGCACCTGAAACCAATTAGAGCACCTGAAGCCAGTCACCTGATAAAATCCCCCTGCTTCAATCAGCCAGAGGAGGAGCTGGAGCAGAGTGGATTGGTGGTGGAGCAGAGAGCAGTTTGGAGGAGTGAAGCAGAGTGGATTGGTGGTGGAACAAAGAGCAGTTCGAAGGAAAGCGGAGGAGAGTTTTGAGAAGTGCTGTAGCGGGCTAAGAAGACCAAGATCCTAGGTAAAGGGACACCTGGCTTGTGCAGAGGGAAGGCAGGAAGCCCCACAAGCTGAAGGTCAGGAGAGGGAAGTAGCCCAGGGGAAAGAATCACTGGTACAAGTGGTTCACCTGCTATCATAGGGCCCCTGGTCTGGGACCCGGAGTAGAGGGTGGGCCTGGGTCCCTCCCTCTCCACTCCCCTTCCCTGGGATACTAGTAGGATAGCTGTTACCCCAGTTCAGGGGCAAGAAATGGCACCCTGAAACCCCCCCACAAGAAGAGAAAGTGCGGGACCCATCATAGCAGTGCCGGCAATTTGCCACACGGACAAAGAAACAAAGTTTTTCAGTTGTCAAATATTTGGATTTTGACTAAAATGAAATTTTTTTATTAAAGGATAATTTTTTGCCCCCAAAAAAGAAATTTTCAACTGATCCTAATAAAAAGGAAACATATTGGGTCTGCAAAGAATGGGGCTTCACGGTCTGTTTGTGGCTTTATCATGGATCTTTTAGTCCCTATTGCTATTTTTGATTGCATAGAAGGTTGTTCTCGTGAAATGCTCTCTCTTTTTCCTTGCCCCTTATGCCCTCATCTCATTTGAATTGAGAGGGGTTTTTTTCATTTCTGATCATTTGAGGAAATAAATTTCTCATGCTCTCTTGTATTTTATACAGAGAAAGTATGTTTCTATAGCTCTACATTGGTTGCACAGTTGTTCTTCCCTGGATTTGGATTGAGACAGTCATGCACATTTAAAAATTTTATTAATGCTAATGTTAAAAAAATTATATAATACATAGGTTGAGAAAAGAATGTCCGTACATCTGGGTATAGTGCTTAGATTATCCAGAAATACGAAGTTTGTTTTTAAAGTCATAAGATACATATAGTGCGTAATCAGCAATAACCCAAATTTAGGTGAACGAATGTAAGAATACAGTTTAGATCTTTAGCATCCATGCAATCGGGTACATTACTCATGAAAAAAGTTATACAGAGAGTTATTGGTGGAAAGCAAAATATATCAATGAGTGAAGATTGTTTTTCAGTAATTGAGAATTTAGGATAGGTTGTCCATTTAGAGGGGAAAAAACAGTCCACCAGGAAAGTATTTGCGTTACTTTCCCAACTGCTCTTCTTTTGTACACCTAGTTTAGGTCACTGACTCTGCCTTTGGTTAGCTGTTGAGTTAAGCTGCCAGTTTATATTCTATGTGGAGTCGTGTAGCAGTCTAGTTTGTTGCTGTTTTTAAACCTTTCCTCAAATGTTCTTCAGGGTTCGATGAAGTAAGTGATGGTGATTTCAATATAAATGCAGCATTCCAATGTTTATCTCCTCTTGTGAGCTCTACTCCTACTTCTCTTTGTTGAAATGTATGTAATTTAGAACTCCTGCAAGGTATTATGTGCCTCCTGTGAGAATGAGTGCCTTTAACTCTGTGTGATCAGCTTCTTGCTGGATCTGGTGCTTTGAATGGCCACCTACATTGCAAGGAAATAAGGACAAAGAAGTATATGGAAAATACAGGTAAAATGTTCTCTTTTAAAAAAAAAAGACAATACCACAAAATTTCATCTGTGATATGCGTCCATTTGCTGCTTGAGGGATCATTCCTCTGCCCCCTTGCCTGGATTGCTGCTGTGCATCACTCATTGACTTGTTCCTCTGCCTCCTCATTGGCACCTTCCCTTGGTTTCTCAGCTCTGCATCTGCATGTTATGCTTGCATTAGATAAAACGAGGAGTCCTTATGGCACCTTAGAGACTAACAAATTTATTTCGTGGGCTAGAACCCATTTCATCAGATGCATGGAGTGGAAAATACAGTAGCAGGTATATTTGTACATAGTACATGAAAAGATGGGAGTTGCCTTACCAGGTAGGTGGGGGGTCAGTCTAATGAGATAATGTAATCATCAGTAGAATACCAAGGGAGGAAAAATCACTTTTGCAGTGGTAATGAGGGTGGCCCATTTCAAACAGCTGACAAGAAGGTGTGAGTAAGAGTAGGGGGAAATTAGTATTGTAAAATTAGGTTTTGTAATGACTCATCCACTCCCAGTCTTTATTCAGGCCTAAAATCCCTCTTCTAATAAATTACCTGTTGCCTTAAAATAGTTTCTCAGCCAACCCCCAGCTATAGGAGGGATCCACCATTCACAGACAGCCTCCCACCTTGAGACTGACCCAGCAACTTCTCAATTAAAAACCCCCTTAGTTCCAAATCTGTTTTTAAAAGACTCGCCCCCCTGGGGTTGACTTTGGGAGAGATACTGACCTGATATTTGGTCAGCCCTATTGCTGGGAGCATGTGGTAGGAATTTTATCTTGAACCAAGTTTAGTTTAAGTGATAGGACTAGAAAGCATTTGATCTTTTTCTCTTATAATCATTTTTTCCTTTAGTGCCTTGTACTGACTTAAAATCTCTCCGTGTAGTTAAATAAACTTATTTTAGTCTCTAATCAAGCTAAGCCATTCCACTTTGGGTAACTTCAATTAAAGCAGCAAACAGCTGGATATTGTTCCCTTACAGGGGCAATGAACTGCCCAGGAGAGGGCTGCACACTGCAGGACATGCTGGTTTTTTGGGGAGGGGGGAGGAATTTAGGACTGAGTGTATTGGGGGCACCCTGCACCTGGTAACCAGGAGTGGTGGAAGCCAACCTCTGGCTGCAGCTATCTGCAGACGCTCAGGACAGGCTGTTTGGGAGCAGTCCAGCCTAGGTTAGGTGCTCTAGCGTGAAGAACCCGACGTTGCAGGGAAGAAGAGGATGACATAACCCCTCACGGGCCCCACTTGCACAAGCGGATGTCCTAGTGTGTGTACATGACTAACAAGGGAGACTCTGCAGGGTCCTGGAAGGGCTTCAGTAGCTGGGCCTCCTAGCATACCTGCCATAGGGCAAAGGATGGCAGGTGCGGTGCTCGCCTCAGGGTGACCAGATGTCTCAATTTCATAGGGACAGTCCTGATTTTTGGGACTTTTTCTTATATAAGCTCCTATTACCCCCACCCCTGAGTTTTCACATTTGCTGCCTGATCACCCTACTGGCTCCTGGGCACGTGTCCAAGGCAGGACGCACCACCTGGCCACCAGCGAGCCCCGGGGGAAGGGTCGGGTTACAACATCAGCCCAGGACAACCGTGCCCCGCCAGCATCAGCCCCACCCCTGCCTCAGCGGCTCCCGCCCGACACGAGCCCCGGCCCCGCCCCTGGTCCATGCCCCGGAGCAGCTACAGGGCCCCGCGGCCAGGGCGGAGGCGCGCTGGGGGAGGCAACAGGCGGCGCGGGGCGGGGAAGGGAGGCACCGCCCGCTGCTGGCGGCTGAAGTGAAGGCAAGCGGCGCTGCCGGGGTAGAGGGCTGCGCCGCTGGGCAGGGCAGGGCAGGGGGCGTCCTCTCGCCGTCCGCGGGCGTGTCGGGCACCGCTCCGCGGCGCTGCTGGCGCCGGCGGCAGCAGCGGCGGCTCGTCTCCCCTTCGCCGCCGCCGGAGACCCAGTGCTGCCCCGCTGCGCCCGCCCGCTCCATCGCACGCTGTTGTCATGGAGGAGCCAAGATGGCGGCCCTGGCCTACACCCTGGGCAAGCGGGAGATCAACCACTACTTCAGCGTGAGGAGCGCCAAGGCGCTGGCGCTGGGCGCCGTCCTGCTGCTCGCCGCCTGCCACGCCGCCCTCCGCCGCTACCGAGGTGAGGGGAGGGCCCGGCGCTCGGAGCCCCGGCACATCGGGGAGCCGGGCTGAGGTCCGTGGGGGGAGCCGGGACCCGCCGCACCCCCGTGGGGGAGGCATCCCGGTGGGTCGCTTTCCCCCCCGCGCCTCCTGCCTTGTAGCGGCACCGGGGTGCTGTCCCCGGCGTAAGGCGCTGCGGCTCCCGGCATCAGCCGCGGGACTGACCCGAGCTCCCCCCCCCCGCCCCCCGCGCGGAACGGGCGCTCCGGGGCCCGGCCAGGGTGGCTGGGTGCCCAGCGGCTGATGCCCGCACGCTGGTGTCGCACGGAGGGGCCAGCGCCGCTTTGATGGATATGATGGGGACGGGGGTGGTTGCAAAACTTCGCCATAGTTGAGCATCATCTCCCCGTCCCGTCCCCCGTTACTTGTTCTCGGAGCCGAGCTGGTCGCCCAGACTGTTAGGGACACCTATTGCCCTATTGGCAGGAGGTAATTGAAATTGGCTGGTGTGTTTAGTCAGGTCCCTGCCCGGAGGACCTGGCAGTCTAGGACGGTCCAGTGCAAACAGTAAAGAGGCGGGGGAGTGAAAATAGACAGCCCCTAGCTGAGCCGGACCGGCACTGGGACGCGTGGGGAGGAGAGGACAGGACAGGGAATGAATCCAAACTCCTATAGATGCCATTTAAAATGGTGGATGGCACCAGCGTGTTATACACCAGCCCATGGCTTTGTTCAGATTGGACTATACAGTCAACAGAAATGTGCCTTGGTCTCAGCCACCTTGCAGATTTCTTTCCCCCCTCAACATTACAAAACTTGCATAGGTTGCCAGGGGTTTACAATTATGTGTGGTGGTGTTCACCTTTAGGCCACTGGTTGGGACCAAAAGTCAACAGCTATGTGTAAGCACACAAGTTGTACAGCTTTAACTATACTGGTATAGTTTCAGTGGTACAGTCCCCCTTCCAGTGATTGCAGTTGTATATGGGTAAAAATACAGTACTTATACCAATATTGTTTGTTCCCATACTGGAAGGGGAATAGCCTATACTGTATAAATACTTTCAGACCTGTATATGTGCATCCACAATATCCGTATAACTATTTTGGGCTGGAAAAAAGTCAGGTCCTTGACTGAAATAGTAATAATGGTGTAAAATCTTAATTGTTTGATATATGCCCTTGTTCCATGTGAACAATTGACTTAAACCCAAAAATCACTGTCACAGATGCCCTGTTTGATGAAAGCAAATAAGATACTAGTGTCAGTGTGTCTCCATGGGTCACAATTGAGAGTACCAAATTCAGGACAAGCTGCTGGAAAAAGGGCAGATGCCCCAAAACAGGTGGTTATTCTTCCAGCAGATATACCAATCCAGCAACAAAAGTAAACTTCTGTCTCACCGCACTGGCTAACAAGAAGTCAGAAATGCAGCCTCCTTAGGTATTCCAGTCACGGATTCAACACCTAGACTTAATGAGTGGTTCTTTAAAACCAATTTCATCAAACAGAAGGGTTCTTCTGATCCCAAAGGACCAGCAACTATCTTTACCCAATAATCATGCTGTTGCCAATCCTTTAGTATCTCATATCTAAAGGTTTATTTATAAAAAAGAAAGAAAGGTAAAAGTTAAAATTGGTTAAAGGAATCAAATACATGCAATAAATGCAAAGTTCTTGGATCAGGCTTAGAGCAAGTGATGAAATAAACTGCTGGCTTGTCTCTGGTTGCTTCCAAATCACTGGAAGGTCCTCAGTCCCTTGGTTAGAATGCTCCCATTAGTACAAGTCCAGAGGTTTGAGGAGGACAAAATGGAGATGTTTCCAGGGCCTTTTATAGCTTCTTCCAAGTGAAGGGAAACCCATTGTTCTACTTTGTGGAAAATTATAGGTAACAAGATGGTGTTTGGAGTTACATGGGCAAGTCACATGTCCATACAGGCTTTGCTTAGTCAAGGCCATTACCCATACTCTAGTGAGAACATTCACATGAAACGAAAATAAGAAAGAAAAACTTGTAGCACCTTAGAGACTAACAAATTTATTTCAGCATAAGCTTTCATGGGTTAATACCCACTTCATCGGATGCATGGAATGAAACATACAGTAGACAGATATTTATATAGTCAGAGAAACATGATAAGGTCGAGGTGCATAGACCAACCTTAAGAGGTGAATTAGTTGAGAGGAACCATAACAGCGGGGGAAGAAAAACCTTTGAAGTGATAAACAAGATGGTCACACAGGTGTGAATGAGGATCGTTAACTTAAGGGAAATAGATTCAATCAACGTAATGGCCGAGCCATTCCAAATCTCTATTTAATCCGGACGCAATGCAACCTAGTTTGCATATCAATTCGAGTTCAATAGTTTCTCTTTGAAGTCTGCTTTTGGAGTTAATCTGTCGCAACACTGCTACCCTCAAGTCTGTCACTGAGTGATTAGGGAGGTTGAAGTGTTCTCCTACTGGTTTTTGAATGTTATGATTCCTGATGTCAGATTTATGTCCATTTATTCTTTTGCGTAGAGACTGTCCGGTTTGGCCAATGTACGTGGCAGAGGGGCATTGCTGGCACATGATGGCATATATCACATTGGTAGATGTGCAGGTGAATGAGCCCCTGATGGCGTGGCGGATGTGATTAGGCCCTGTGATGGTATCACTTGAATCGATATGTGGACAGAGTTGGCATCGGGCTTTGTTGCAAGGATAGGTTCCTGGGTTAGTGTTTTTGTTGTATGGTGTGTGGTTGCTGGTGAGTATTTGCTTCAGGTTGGGGGGCTGTCTGTAAGCAAGGATTGGTCTGTCCTCCAAGATCTGTGAGAGTGAGGAATCATCTTTTAGGATAGGTTGTAGATCTTTGATGATGCGCTGGAGAGGTTTTAGTTGGGGGCTAAAGGTGACGGCTAGTGGTGTTCTGTTATTTTCTTTTTTGGGCCTGTCTTGTAGTAGGTGACTCCTGGGTACTCTTTTGGCCCTGTCAATCTGTTTTTTCACTTCAGCAGGTGGGTATTGTAGTTGTAAGAATGCTTGATAGAGATCTTGTAGGTGTTTGTCTCTGTCTGAGGGATTGGAGCAAATGCGGTTGTATCTTAGAGCTTGGCTGTAAACAGTGGATCGTGTGGTGTGTCCAGGATGGAAGCTGGAAGCATGTAGGTAAGTATAGCGGTCAGTAGGTTTCCGGTATAGGGTGGTGTTTATGTGACCATCACTTATTAGCACAGTGGTGTCTAGGAAATGGACCGCTTGTGTGGACTGGTCTAGGCTGAGGTTGATGGTGGGATGGAAATTGTTGAAATCATGGTGGAATTCCTCAAGGGCTTCTTTTCCATGGGTCCAAATGATGAAGATATCATCAATGTAGCGCAAGTAGAGTAGGGGTGTTAGGTGACGAGAGCTGAGGAAGCGTTGTTCTAAGTCAGCCATAAAAATGTTGGCATACTGTGGGGCCATACGGGTACCCATAGCAGTGCCACTGACTTGAAGGTATATATTGTCCCCAAATGTGAAATAGTTGTGGGTGAGGACAAAATCACAAAGTTCGGCCACCAGGTTAGCCGTGGTAGTATCGGGGATACTGTTCCTGACAGCTTGTAGTCCATCGTTGTGTGGAATGTTAGTGTAGAGGGCTTCTACATCCATAGTGGCCAGGATGGTGTTGTCTGGAAGATCACCGATGGATTGTAGTTTCCTCAGGAAGTCAGTGGTGTCGCGAAGATAGCTGGGAGTGCTGGTAGCATAGGGCCTGAGGAGAGAGTCTACATAGCCAGACAATCCTGCTGTTAGGGTGCCAATGCCTGAGATGATGGGGCGTCCAGGATTTCCAGGTTTATGGATCTTGGGTAGCAGATAGAATGTACCTGGTCGGGGTTCTAGGCACATATCTGTACAAATTTGTTCTTGTGCTTTTCCAGGGAGTTTCTGGAGCAGATGGTGCAGTTTCTTTTGGTACTCCTCAGTGGGGTCAGAGGATAAAGGCCTGTAGAATGTGGAGTTACAGAGCTGCCTGACAGCTTCTTGTTCATATTCCAACTTATTCATGATGACGACAGCTCCTCCTTTGTCAGCCTTTTTGATTATGATGTTAGAGTTGTTCCTGAGGCTGTTGATGGCATTGTGTTCTGCACGGCTGAGGTTATGGGGCAAGTGATTTTGCTTTTCTACAATTTCAGCTCGAGCACGGCGACGGAAGCAGTCTATGTAGAAGTCCAATTTGTTGTTTCGACCTTCAGGAGGAGTCCACGCAGAATCCTTCTTTTTGTAGTTTAGGTAGGAAGGATTCTGTGGGTTAGAATGTTGTACAGAGGTCTGTTGGAAAAATTCTTTGAGTCGGAGACATCGAAAGTAGGATTCTAGGTCACCGCAGAACTGTTATCATGTTCGTGGGTCTGGAGGGACAAAAGGAGAGGCCCCGAGAAAGGACAGATTCTTCTGCTGGGCTGAGAGTATAGCTGGAAAGATTAACAATATTGTTGGGTGGGGTAAGGGAACTGCTGTTGTGGTTCCTTGTAGCATGCAGCAGAAAGTCCATCAGGTGTGGATGGACGTCTTCCATGGTGCATTGTGAGTTAAGTGTTCCTTGATGGGTCATTTAACTTGAATAGTCCCTTCAAGATGTGCAGGCTAAATACCTTGTTGGTGTTAACACAGGAACAAACATTTGAAATCCAGGTACATAGTTAATATTCATAACTACAGATACAAAAATAATACATGCATACAAATAGCATAATCATATTCAGCAAATCATAACCTTTCCATAGACACCTTGACATACTTTGCATAAGATTTGTTGCAATTATATAGCAGTGGTAGCAACAATGGTCATATTTTAATCAGATAACGTCACAACTCAGTAGGTAGATTTTTTTTTTTTTTTAGTGGAAGAGCCAAGGCATGAGAAAGTACAAACATAATTCAGTTTCTATATCCTTTGAAATGACCCATATTAAGGTTGAGGTATTTTGGCAGGACAGTACAGAGAAACTTGCACTGCTGCTTGTTCAGTGGATAATTAGAACATTTCAGTTCCAGTGCTGCAAATCCAGCATATTCCATAAACAGCGATGAAAAATGTAAAGGGATCTCATCACCTGTTTCTAGTTTACACACACAACCCTGCTTCACAGTCCGGTGGGTAAAGTAGGATGTTTATCCACAATACAGCGTAGTAGGCCTTGTCTACAGTAGGAAAATTGGACATGTAAAAATTGAACTCAGTGCACAGTTAGCTAACTGTTAAAAATGCTTGTGTCCTATTATGCTACCACTTTCACTCTGGTTACTGCAAATGAAGCTGTTCTAACAATGTAGTACATATACACATTTTTCCAATATAGGCTCAGTCTGTTTCAGAGATGTCAAGGAATGTAATGAACACCTTGTGTGGATAGAGGAGGGGTAGGGATAGTGGAGAGGGGGGTCTGTGTACAAATCAAAACCAGCAAAATGTCTGTTTTTGTTTTCCAAAAGGTTCATGAATAATCACACTCTGCTAATTTCTCAAGTTTTCGCATAAAGTGAAATTGAAACTGTACGAAGAAGGACTGGATATGAGTTTCTTAGATCACACCAAACCACTGCTGATCATACAAAACCTTAAAACAGTGGCTCTCAAACTTTTTTACTAGTGACCATATTAACATGCCAAGCCTCTGTGTGCGACCCCCCTTATAAATTACAAACACTTTTTAATATATTTAACACCATTATAAATGCTGGAGGCAAAGTGGGGTTTGGGGTGGAGGTTGATAGCTCGCGACCCCCTATGTAATAACCTCAGGGGTCGCGACTCCCAGTTTGAGAACCCGTGCCTTAAAGGTGAAGAAGATTGCATGTGGTTTTGGAGAGAAATCAGAAGATTGTGCATTCATAATTTGCCACAGCCAGTAAAAATGTGTTTTATTCCTCTTTCACGCTACTTAAAAAACCCAAACTTTTAAATTAATATTGCACTTAAAAGAGCATAGGCCTAGATTATTAGCTCAGACCTTTTTTATGTTGAGACTTGTTTCCTAAATCAAGTGATGGTCATTACCTGATCCTTTAGACAAGGGACAAAAACCTTTATGATTTGCTTAGTCAAATGTGCAGTGCTACACCTGGAGACAATTAGTCAATAACATACTTTCTCTCTGTGATGGTAAAGACTAGTATTGTAGACTGTTAAAACAGTGAGCATTAGAGAGGGACAAGAATGGCAATAGCCAGTCACTAGAAAAGCAAATGAAAAAGTGGGCAATCCTAAAAATGGGTAAAGACATATGAAGATGGGGGAAATTATAATGTACAGTGATCACTATTTCTAAACAATCTCATTTTCTCCAAAGAGAGTGCAGGTTAGTATAATTTTAATGTGTTTTGAACAGTAATTGGATACTATGTAATTTTTTGGTGGCTAACCTGTCCTTTCCCCCTTGTCCCTTAGTCCAGTGGCTCTCATCCTTTCCAGACTACTGTACCCCTTTCAGGAGTCTGATTTGTCTTGCATACCCCAAGTTTCACCCCACTTAAAAACTACTTGCTTGCAAAATCAGACATACAAAAGTATCACAGCACACTATTACTGAAAAATTGCTTACTTTCTCATTTTTACCATAGAATTATAAAATATATCAATTGGAATATAAATATTGTACTTGCATTTAAGTGTATAGTATATAGAGCAATATAAAAAGCCATTGTCTGTATGAAATATTAGTTTGCACTGACTTTGCTAGTGCTTTTTATGTAACCTGTTGTAAAACTAGGCAAATATCTAGATGATTTGATGATGTATCCCCTGGAAGACTTCTGTGTAACCCCACGGGTACGTGTACCCCTGGTTAAGAACCACTGCCTTAGTCTGCAGAAACGTGACTACTCACATGAGTAAAGCATGTGTGTAAATGTTTGCAGGTCAAGGCTTTAGCTTTTATTGTCTCAATGGTCTTTTTCTGCTTTTGACTGAGGAGATGTACTTGCTAAATGTTTTTGATTAGATTTTGTTTTCTGTTGAAACATGGTAAAAATTGCTCTTATTGCATGTTTGGAAGAAAAGTTAGTAGGAGAATGATGGAAAATTGTAGGTCTTATTGGCTAATTTTGGCTTTGATCCTGCAACTGCACATGGGAGTAATCTTACAGATGTAAGGGCTTGTCTACACTGGCACGTTACAGCGCTGCAACTTTCTCAGTCAAGGGTGTGAAAAAACACACCCCTGAGCACGCGGCAAGTTTCAGCGCTGTAAAGTGCCAGTGTAACAGTGATCCAGCGCTGGGAGCCGTACCCCTTGTGGAGGTGGGTTGTTTTTTTGTTTTTGTTTTTAATAGCACTCAGAGAGCTCTCTCCCAGCACTATGCTGCGACTACACAAGCTATGTTAAAGCGCTGCCACGCATGCCCTAAGTAATCTATTAAATTCAGTGGGACTATCCACTAGTGTACAAATGATCATGTAAGTGCAGGACAGTGGCCTGTACGTGGCGGCAATGGAATCTTTCCTAGTTATAAAGAGACAAATTAAAATTTGATATAGCTTTCAAATTAACTGCTAATGGTATGTTATGTGGATACATAGAACTTAGTTATAAGCTTTGATATAGTACTGCATAAACTGTCTTTATGCAAAATTGTATGAAAACTAGCTTTAACCTATCTATACATTCTCCAGAGTATTCATTTGCCTAATTGTTTATAAAATGTCACAAATCTTAGCATTAGTATTGTGTATTTTGTTGTCTTAGTAATATATATGTCAAAGGTATGGTGTTGAAATCCTATTGGGGATAGGTTTTTGTTTATATTTTTGCTTTTTTTCTTTATTAAATGGATCACCAAATATTCTGCAGTTATGTACTATTTAAAGTTATTTTACATTTAATAAAATATTTATCATGGTTGTAATTCATGTATCTGAAAATAAGGAAGATGCTTTCTTTGTCCATTCGGATTCAGAGCTTGTTTATTATGAGATTGTGTTGTTTTTCTCATTGGATGGAGACTGTTATTCCATGAATTCAGTAGAAAGATATACAGAAGGAATAACTAACAAAATAGAATTAAATTATGTTCTCTAGAAATTACTATGCGTGTATGCAGTATGCATGCTTATTAAATTTCATGAATATTAAACTTAATTTATTGTTTTTGCTATTTCACATAAAACATGAGGGGAACAAAGAATAAGAACTTCCAACATTTTAGCTATACCAGAGCACTTTTTAGGGTGCTTTTTATTATCCCGTAAAAGGAATTGCTCTCAATAATGGTCATAGATAGGGTAGGTATGTTTTTTTTTGTTTTTGTTTTTAAAGAAAGTATCATGGCCCTTTTTTTTTGTTTTGTTTTGTTAATCAAGTGATTCATCCGTCTTCTTCTGTTCCTAGCACTTTCTAATGCCTACATTGGCTTTTCTTGGAAACACAATTTATGGTGGTCTGACTCTGCTTATTTTCTCTCCTTATTTTGATCCATATTCTTTCCTTTTCTACCCTGTTCATACCCTTTCCTTCACTAATAGTCACTTTTTGCTTCCGCATTTGTCATTCTCCATCCCTTCCCTCCTCCAAACTCCTCCATCTCTCCAAAAGATCTTCTATTGTTACATGTTAACAGAAGTTCTTATGTCTAATGATAGAAGATAGATATCAGATGTTGGGAACACTTCTAGTGATCCCTTGGAACATACTGTCTCACTGACCTAAGGAGCTAAAACATTCAAACCCAGTTGTTGGTAGAGTATGTTGAAGGTATAATCCCATGGTCTGAAATTATCTCTGTGTTAAAAGGATTAATTTTTGTATGTATGTCCTCTTGGGAGTGATGAGTATTTGAGATTCATCCTATTGGTGATGCATGGTATGTGTGTGAGAGCGGAGATTGTTGCAGTTGCACATAATAGTAGAGTCTCAGCTTTGTTATAGTTAAGGCTCAGGGCAGGTCTACACTTAAAAAAGCTGCAGCTGCGCTGCTGTAGAGCTTTAGTGAAGATTCTACTATGCCAGTGGGAGAGCTTCTCTTGTTGGCATAGTTAATCCACCTTTGCCAGAGGCGACAGCTGTGTCAACAGGAGACGCTTTCCTGTTGACAGCAGGGTTTATGTCAATATAACTAGGTCACTCGGGTGTGGATTTTTCACACCCCCGAGCAATGTAGTGACCCCATTGTAAGTTTGTAGTGTAGACCTTGCCTCAGAATTGCCTACTGTTCTAAAGACTATTCAGTGCTCTATGGGTAGGTCTACTCTGCAGTCAGGAGGTGTGATCGTAGCATGTATAGGCATAGGCGACCTAGTTGTGATCTAGTTAGCTCACTAAAAATACCACTGTAGTCTAGCCATTCAAGTCTAATTCCACCTGGGACCCTGGGTGTGTACTCGGGGCTAGCCCATGCTGCTGCCTATGCCGTTGTGGCTACACTGCTATTCTTAGTGAGCTAGTCTACTTATGCTGCAATCACACTTCCTGATTGCAGTGTAGACATGTCTTAAAATCCAGATGTTGACTCAATTGTCTTAAAATTTGTTGCTCATTTTGGAGTTGTGAGGTAGGGGTAGTGGTCCAGATTTGGAGTCATTTGAGCAAGGGATTGCACAAATACAGTCCCTCCCTCTCCCGCAAATCATGTGTTTACAAAATCATTTGGTTCTTAAAACATTTGTTTGTCAACACCTGGAGCTCAAACTATTGATCTTATCTTCCCTGAACTGATCTTACCTGCTCAGGATTTAGCTCAGCAATGTTCAGTATCCACTGCCCCCCTTCCCGGGGAAGTAAAATTTAAAAGTTATTGAAAAATTAAGTTTACTACTTCAGATTGGGTTGACCCTAACTGATGAACCAAAGAGAGTGAATTGTGTTTATGTAGCAAGACTGGGGCTCTGTTGAAGCTAAACTAGGGTTTTTGATTTCAAAAGGGCTAACTTTAAAAAATTAAGGAAATTAATTAGGGAAGTGGATTGGAGTGAAGAACTTGTGGATCTAAAGGCAGAGGAGGCCTGGAATTACTTCAAATCAAAATTGCAGAAACTATCAGAAGCCTGCATCCCAAGAAAGGGGAAAAAATTCATAGGCAGGAGTTGTAGACCAAGCTGGATGAGCAAGCATCTCAGAGAGGTGATTAAGAAAAAGCAGAAAGCATACAAGGAATGGAAGATGGGAAGGATCAGCAAGGTAAGCTACCTTATTGAGGTCAGGGATAAAGTGAGAGAGGCTAAAAGCCATGTAGAGTTGGACCTTGCAAAGGGAATTAAAACCAGTAGTAAAAGTCTCTATAGCCATATAAATAGGAAGAACAGAAAGAAAGAAGTGGGACCGCTAAACACTGAGGATGGAGTGGAGGTTAAGAATAATCTAGGCATGGCCCGATATCTAAACAAATACTTTCCCTCAGTCTTTAATGAGGCTAATGAGAAGTTTAGGGATAATGGTAGGATGACAAATGGAAACGAGGATATGGAGGTAGATATTACCACATCCGAGGTAGAAGCCAAACTCGAACAGATTAATGGGACTAAATCGGGGGTCCAGATAATCTTCATCCAAGAATATTAAAGGAACTGGCACATGAAATTGCAAGCCCATTAGCAAGAATTTTCAGTGAATCTTTAAACTCATGGGTTGTACTGTATGACTGGAGAATTGCTAATATAGTTCCTATTTTTAAGAACGGAAGAAAGGGTGATCCGGGTAACTACAGGCCTGTTAGTTTGACATCTGTAGTATGCAAGGTCTTGGAAAAAATTTTGAAGGAGAAAGTAGTTAAGGACATTGAGGTCAATGGTAATTGGGATAAAATACAACATGGCTTTACAAAAGGTAGATCGTGCCAAACCAACCTGATCTCCTTCTTTGAGAAGGTAACAGATTTTTTAGACAAAGGAAACGCAGTGGATCTAATTTACCTTGATTTCAGTAAGGCATTTGATACGGTTCCACATGGGGAATTATTAGTTAAATTGGAAAAGATGGGGATCAATATGAAAATTGAAAGGTGGATAAGGAACTGGCTAAAGGGGAGACTGAAGCGGGTCATACTGAAAGGTGAACTGTCAGGCTGGAGGGAGGTTACTAGTGGAATTCCTCAGGGATTGGTTTGGGGACCAATCTTATTTAATCTTTTTATTACTGACCTCGGCACAAAAAGTGGGAGTGTGCTAATAAAGTTTGCGGATGACACAAAGCTAGGAGGTATTGCCAATACAGAGAAGAACCCGGATATCATACAGGAAGATCTGGATGACCTTGTAAACTGGAGTAATAGTAATAGGATGAAATTTAATAGTGAAAAGTGCAAGGTCATGCATTTAGGGATTAATAACAAGAATTTTAGTTATAAGCTGGGGACGCATCAATTGGAAGTAACGGAGGAGGAGAAGGACCTTGGAGTATTGGTTGACCACAGGATGACTATGAGCCGCCAATGTGATATGGCAGTGAAAAAAGCTAATGCGGTCTTGGGATGCATCAGGCGAGATATTTCCAGTAGAGATAAGGAGGTGTTAGTGCCGTTATACAAGGCACCGGTGAGACCTCATCTGGAATACTGTGTGCAGTTCTGGTCTCCCATGTTCTAGAAGGATGAATTCAAACTGAAACAGGTACAGAGAAGGTACAGGGCTAGACAACAGGTACAGAGAAGCTGCTAGGGTGATCCAAGGAATGGAAAACCTGTCTTATGAAAGGAGACTCAAGGAGCTTGGCTTGTTTAGCCTAACCAAAAGAAGACTGAGGGGAGATATTGCTCTCTATAAATATATCAGAGGGATAAATACCAGGGAGGGAGAGGAATTATTTAAGCTCAGTACCAATGTGGACACAAGAACAAATGGATATAAACTGGCCATCAGGAAGTTTAGACTTGAAATTAGATGAAGGTTTCTAACCATCAGAGGAGTGAAGTTCTGGAACAGCCTTCCAAGGGGAGCAGAGGGGGCAAAAGACATATCTAGCCTCAAGACTAAGCTTGATAAGTTTATGGAAGAGATGGTATGATGGGCAATTAATTGGCCTTTGACTATTAGCGGTAAATATGCCCAATGGCCTATGATGGGATGTTAGATGGGGTGGGATCTCCGTTACTACAGAGAATTCTTTCCTGGGTGTCTGACTGATGAGTCTTGCTCACATGCTCAGGGTTTAGCTGATCACCATATTTGGGGTCGGGAAGGAATTTTCCTTCAGGGCAGATTGGCAGAGGCCCTGGGGTTTTTTCGCCTTCCTCTGCAGCGTGGGGCATGGGCCACTTGTTGGAGGATTCTCTGCACCTTGAAGTCTTTAAACTATGATTTGAGGACTTTAATAGCTCAGACATAGGTTAGAGGTTTATTACAGGAATGGGTGGGTGAGCTTCTGTGGCCTGCGTTGTGCAGGAGGTCAGACTAGATGATCATAATGGTCCCTTCTGACCTTAAAGTCTATGAGAAGCTAGGGCTCTGTTGTCATAGTAACTGGGTAGCACAAGGTGACATTCTCTGGTCATTGACCCTGAGCCATATGCATATATTCTGAGTTTCAGCCCTATCCTAAGCAGTTTTCAGAGAAATTTGTGTTATGCACATTAGCTGTTTTCTTCCTGCATTCCGCTGGGACTGTTTTGGGAAGTTTTGCCCCATGACCAAAGTTTCTGGTTTTAGAGCCAACGTTTTTAAGTGCTCTAAAGTAGAAGTACATACTGTGAAGGAAATGAGCATTAAATAAATAGAGGGAAGATGAAAGGCTAATAAGCACTTAGGATATGTCATTTTGGTCTTTGGCTGTTTCCTGAACAATGGGAGTATTTGTGAACAAAGAAAAGATAGTTGGGTTATTTTTCAAGGGATTGACTGATGCACAGCATCCCTACTGTGAGTTGCTCATAACATTTTCAGATTTTTATATCTTTTTTGGGTGCAAATCTAGGGAATATGGGGTGTTGGAGCAGTGCGGGGGAGGGTTGGGAGAGCTCTTGCCCTCTGCAATGTTTCATCCTTTAGGGCTAGACTCTGGCACAACTGCTGAGGGTCCAGCATACCCCTAAACTACTCTTACTAGCATAAACCACCCACATCCATACCCTGCATTTCTATCCCCACTTCAAAACATGCCCCACTGACTCTTAGTCCCTTCACTGTTTCTGCACTGTGTCTAGTTCCTCAATCAGTAGGGCCTCTACTGATGCCTACCCCTTCATGGGGAGGATGGTTGGGGAGGGAGGATTGGGCTGTGCTGGATCAGCAGAGAGATGAGGGATGAACAGATGATACAGGGACTCCAGTGCCTTCTGTGACCGGTTTAATCATTGCCCATGACTGAGAGTCCGTGAATGGAAATAACTGATCTGTGGAACATGGCAGTGCTGACGGGTTTTTTAAAAAAAGCATGCATTCTTAACTGCCCAAAACCATTTTTTATGGAGAATTAATTTTGTGAATTTGTCTTATGTTTTTCTGGGCCCGTTCTGCTAGCCTACATCAGGCACTTGGTTACATTTTCAAACAAATGCCTCTGTGCTTTCTCCCATGCTATTCCTCATGCTTGGGAAGTACTCCCTGTGACGGTGTACCCCATAAGGCTTTATGGGGAGAGGCTCATAAATGTATACATGATGTAACTGGAAAAATGTTTAGGCTACATGTGCCATGTAACATATCTCTGTGAAAGTTATGACCTACTGAATCTATTCCTCCTGTTGGTATGCATGTATCGTTGTAGTTGGAGTTATGAATATTGGTTTTATATTTGCTGGTTTTGTACATAGCCTTTGTAAGAGCCTGGGATCACGTCTTGAGAAAGGTATGTGCATGTAAAGAGACCAATCAGGAAACCCTTACACAGACAATAGGAGGTGCAGATCCCAATCCACATCTGGGCCTGGACAGGAATGCAACTGGCTGGACTGGTTAGGGTGCATGGACATGTGACTTGCCCATATGATCCCAAAACTCCAGGGTAAGATGATGCTACACAGGGAGTGGGGGAAAGGCTATAAAAACCCTTGGAAGACCCCTCCATGTTGGCTTCAGCTGGCTAAAGAGAGAGGCTCTCCACCCCCCAAGGACATATCTGAGAGAGACTGAACAAAGGACAAAGACAATAGGGGGGGTGAGCGGTTGCTGGACCCAGGCTAGAAGTTCTACAGCCTGTAAAAGGAAAACTGGTGAGGCTTTTATCTGTGTTGAGTTGAATTAGTCCTAGATGTGCGTGTTTTATTTTATTTTACTTAGTAATTCACTTTGTTCTGTCTGTCACTACTTGGAATCACTTAAATCCTACTTTCTGTACTTATTAAAATCACTTTTTACTTATTAAGTTACCTGGAGTACGTGTTGGTACCTAGGGGAGGGGCAAACAGCTGTGCATATCTTTCTATCTTTGAAATAGAAGGCGAACTATTTATGAGTTTACCCTGTACAAGCTTTATACAGGGTAAAACGGATTTATTCAGGGTTTGAACCTCATTGGGAGTTGGGCACCTGGGTGTCAAAGGCAAGCTCACTTCCTGAGCTGCTTCCAGGTAGGCCTGCGGCCATTAGGGGATGTGGTTCGGACCTGAGTCGGTGTTTGCAGCAGATCAGCGGAATCTGGCTCAAAACCGACAGGATTCGGGAGTCCCAAGCCGGAAAAGGCAGGAAAGCAGGGGCAGAAGTAGTCTTGGCACACCAGGTGGCAGCACCAAGGTGGTTTCTGTGATCCCAACCCGTCACACTCCCCATAAACATCTGCAAAACTAATTAATTATTCTCCTTCCAAAACCTCAAAACTCTCCTTTGCCATGATGCCTACAAAAAACACATGACATTAGTTAGGGTGCTAGTGTGCCGGGACCACTGTCTGTCATGGTAACCAAATATTGTCTCGTGTCTTTTTACTCCTCTGCCTATATGTATCTGTTATCTCTTTTCTCATACTTAGAATGTAAGCTTTTTAGGTAAGGGACCATCTTTTTGTTCTGTATTTGTACAGTGCCTAGCAGAATGAGGCCCTGGTCCATGACTAGGGCCTCTAGGTGCTATGTTAATACAAATAATAAATAAAAGTAATAGAATGCTGAGTTCAGCTACGTTCAAACCTCTGTAAACCAGGAAATACAGAGTTAAGATGCATACAACTAAACTAGGTTTAAATTAGGTGGATCAGTAGTGAGTGATGAAAGACTATATGACAGCAACGTTATCTGGCTGGATTCCTCAATGTAACAAGCTCATGCGTTTAGCTGTAAATCCACTCTGCTGGGGGATGTTGAGTCTTACTGAATCAGTGGTGCAGATGGTTTGTTATCTAAACCGGATAAACTATAGGAACCTTAGGAGCAGCCACACCTTGAGAGAAGGCATGAGTTGAACTTTTTACCTTGGGTTTATATTTCTGTTTAATAAAACCAAATGCTATGAAGTGTGAGAGTGTGTGTGTGTGTGTGTGTGTGTGTGTGTGTGTGGACTGTGTTTAGAGCAGCCTGGGAAAGGTGCACACACTTAGTAATACAAAAGCAGAAAAAGTTTAGCAATTGTTTTTGTACATATTCATAATGTATCTCCCATTAGTTTTCAGCATCTACAAAGTTCAATTCTTTGTAATAATGTTTATAATTGCAATGTACAGTGCTCTGAAATCCACCCTAACCACATTGCCAAACTCACCCATTTCATCCTCTGCCACAACAACTTCACATTTAACAACTGCTTTGTCCAAACTATGGAAACAACCATGGGTATTAGGATGGCTCCCCAATATGTCAATCTCTTCAGGGGCCACCTTGAGGAAGAATTTCTGGAAAAATGCACCATAGAACCAATTATATACTTGAGATACATAGACGATATTTTCATCCTCTAGACAGATGACCTAAGCTCCCTTACAGATTTCCACCACAAATTTTAAACAACCACAACCCCTCTCTCAAACTCTCTAGAACGCACCCATAGCAGCATCAACTTCCTAGACACCATAATCAGTTTCAACAATGGTGTTCCACTGCACCCAATATTCTTCATAGTGATGATATGATATGGTTATAGCATAATTACGATGCAATTTTATGCAAGATAAGTCATGTGAGGTGTCATTAGAAAAGTTATGATTAGCTTAATATGATTATCCTATTTCTATGCATGTATCATTTTTGTATCCGAAGTTATGAATATTGACTGTGTATCTGTATTTCAAATATAGTTACACCTCATAGTTACTCACCTAGTGGGTAATGCCCACTAGACATGCTTTCAGTCTAGATAGCTGGTTGTGAAGAGCCTATTCAGGGCAATGATCCATTAGGGAGAACAACAGGCCTTAGGAAAAGCTTATCTCCCACCTGGTGAGCCTTCCTGAGAATGCTACAGACAGCCCATGAGTGATGGCTGCTGAGACTCTACAAGGGCATGTGACCAAGCCACATGATGCTGGACTCCATCTTGGGAGGTCAGTATTTTTCCACAGAGTGGTCTGGGAACCAAGCTTTGGAACAAAGGGTTCCCGCCATATGCAAAAGCTATATAAGGCCGGGAGTGACTGACGGATTGGATCACAGATACCCCCCTGGGGAACTGCCAACTGATATCCTGAGACTACTTCTAACCCGTTTTCCCTACCAGCTTGGGACTCCAGAAACTTGCCTTGTTTGAGCCAGACACGCTTGCCTGCTGCAAACACCAACCCAGGTCTGAACCACATCCCCCAAAAGCTGCAGGCTTAACTGAAAACAGCTTAAGAAGTGCTCCTGTCTCCAGCACTCAGATGACTAGCTCCCAATGGGGTCCAAACCACAAATAAATCCTTTTTACTCTGTATAAAGCTTATACAGGGTAAACTCATAAATTGTTCACCCTCTATAACACTGATAGAGAGATATGCACAGTTGTTTGCTCCCCCCTGCCTCCAGGTATTAATACATATGCTGGATTAATTAATAAGTAAAAAGTGATTTTATTAAATACAAAAAGTAGGATTTAAGTGGTTCAAAGTATAGCAGACAGAACAAAGTGAATTACCAAACAAAATAAAATAAAACACGCAAGTCTATGTCTAATACAGTAAGAAAACTGAATACAGATAAAATCTCACCCTCAGAGATGTTTCAATAAGCTTCTATCACAGACTGGACGCCTTTGTAGTCTGTGCACAATTTTTTCCACTGGTACAGCCCTTGTTCCAGCTCAGGTGGTAGCTAAGGGATTTCTCATGACTGCAGCTTTCTTTGTTCTGTTTCACCCCCTTATATAGCTTTGCACAAGGCGGGAATCCTTTGTCTCTCTGGGTCCCCACCCCTCCTAAATGGAAAAGCACCAGGTTTAAGATGGATTTCAGTACCAGGTGACATAGTCACATGTCCTGTGAGACCCCAAGCCTGCCTTCCTCCCAGCCTGACTCACAGGAAGGCCTGCAAGCAAACAGCCATCAAGATTCCAAGATTCCAGACCACTATTAATGGCCCACACTTTGCATAATTACCATAGGCCCTCAGAGTTATTTCATATTTCTAGTTTCAGATACAAGAATGATACATACATACAAATAGGATGACCACACTCAGTAGATTATAAGCTTTGTAATGATACCTTACAAGAGACCTTTTGCATGAAGCATAGTCCAGTTACATTATATTTACACTCATTAGCATATTTTCATAAAATCATATAGAGTGTAACATCACAGTGATGTCATCTGTGGTTCTTCACTCCTCACATAAGAAGACTCCTGGAAACACCTGAGAAACAAAGACTGAATTTGGGGAAGTGCTGGACCGAGGTTCAACGGATTTCTAGCCTGTGTATGAAACACCTGGGGATTCCAAGCTGCAGAGCAAGTGTAGCTTGTGCCTTAAGAATGTACAAGTCTGCCTGTACCATCAGTGAAGGTGAAAATCTGCTATTCATACCCAGTCTAGCTAGTATATTAATCTTCATTTGCGTTTTTTGTTTATTTGCTAGGTAATCTGCTTTGAACTGTTTGCTATCCCTTATAATCTCTTAAAATCTATCTTTTGTAGTTAATAAACTTGTTTTGTTTTAATCTAAACCAGTGAGCTTTGACCGGAGTGCATGTGGAAAATCTCTGCTTGGTTACCACAAGTGTGCATTGCTCTCTTCACATTGAGGGAGAGGCGAATTAAACCCATGTATTGGCCGTATTTGACCAGGGCAGGATGGTACTGCTCTGGGGTCCTAGGTTGGGAAGCTGGTAGCTTGAGAGCCTCTGTTTAACTGCAGCTGCGTGTGTCCATACCTGTATGAATGCTGGTGAAAGTGCAGGCTGGAAGGCTTTGCAGCTTGTCACAGCAATACAGGATGGAATACAATAGGCCTTAGGCGAAGCTGTGAAAGGAAGCCCAGGCTGGTGGGTCAGGGGGCTCAGTTGTACCCCAGTTCCAGGTGGCATCCTGGGGGGAACCCGTCACAAATGAAATCCTACAAATGACTACAGTAGAACCTGAGAGTTACAAACACCTTGGGAAAGGAGGCTTTTTGTAAATCTGAAATGTTCGTAACTCTGAACCAAGTGTTATGGTGGTTCTTTCAAAAGTTTACAACTGAACATTGACTTAATACAGCTTTGAAACTTTACTGTGCAAAAGAAGAATGCTGCTTTTAATCATCTCAACTTTTCCTATGCTTGTTTCATTTAAATTTTCTTACCTCGTCAAATCTTTTTTTAAACTTTTCCTTTATTTTTTTTGTAGTTCACGTTTAACACTGTACTGTATTTGCTTTTTTTCTTCTCTGCGTTGCTGCCTGATTGCATACTTCCGGGTCCAAATGAGGTGTGTGGTTGACCAGTCAGTTCGTAACTCTGGTGTTCGCAACTCTCAGGTTCTACTTTATATACAAGAACCCCACAGATCACCATTGTTACCTCTACAGATCTAGCAACCATCCCAGACACACCAAGACATCGGTTATCTGCAACCAGGCGCTCGGATACTACAGACTTTGCTCCGAAGAGAAAGTCTGGGATACACATATAAATTCATTAAACTGCCTTCACTAAACAAGGACACTCCACCAGAGAAGCAGATCACATCATGGAATAAGCCACCCGGATATCCTGGGAGAACCTGCTTTAAATTAAAAATAAAAAAACCTACTGACTGCACCCTGCATAGGTGTCCCCTACTGCCCCATGCCAGTATGCTGATGGGGTATTATCAAACAACTGCAACCCATATTGATGGGGACCTCTTCTGATAGAAATCTTTCCCCAGCCCCCTATCTTGGCCTTCAAACAACCCCTCCCCCACCTTACTTTGCCAAGCTGATCATCAAAAGTAAGATTCCCACACACCAAATCAAAGCAACACCAGACTTTGCCAGAACAACAGATGCAAAACCTGCAGACATATCTTCACTTCTATTGTGATCAATACCTTGCACAACACACCTTTCAAGATTAAGAAGTCCTATACATGTTTATCACAACATATGTTGTACCTCACCCAGAGCCCTACATGTCATCACAGTAGCTATGTGAGTGAAACCAGCTAATCACTATGCTCTCACACGAACTCCCTTCGAAAAGTGGAAAAAAGACAAAAACAGTGCATCACCCATGGGTGAACACTTTTCACAATGCAATCACTCCATACCAGACCTCTCAGTCCTTGTCCTCAAAGAAAACAACACCTTCAAAAGATGAGCCTGGGAACTTAGTCATAACTCTGATAGACCCTAAAAATCATGGTTTTAATTATAGTCCCTTACAACAATTTGTAACACACCCTACTCCCTGTTAAAATGAAGTGCACATTGAACAGTTTAGTCTCTTACAGATGTGTGAATCCCTTATGCTTAACAATCTGTCCCAACTTGTGTTTAGCTTACACTCTGGTTATCTTGCCCAGATCTGAAGGAGAGTCCTGTGAAGCTCAAAAGCTTGTTCCTCCCACCAACAGAAGAAATTGGTCCAATAAACAATATTACCTCACCAACCTTTTCTTTTTCTCCCTCTCATTGTGGGACCAACACTGCTACAACTACACTGCAAAAAAAAAGTATATTAATGACATTTGTAGATTTCACATTTTGCAGGAAATATTGTGATATTCATGACAGAGTATATAGCAAAATTTTTGGGAGTGAGCTATTATGTGATATTTATGTGATTTCCCTGTCTAAAGCAAGAAGACATGAATTCATTTTGTTACCTATTCACAATATTAAATAGGTATGTGGCAGCTTATGATTTGAACTCATGGTACAAGGACGGAATTTTCCATTTGTAGCTGAATTCTCCCATATAAGCTTTTTCTTTGATACTTTAAATTTTGTTTTATCTTCCATAGGAATTCACTTATTTTGTCATGGCCGTACTAATGTGAGAGCGCATATACTGAGAATTTTATTAGTTAATCAATGTAATTTTAATAAATGTTTTTGTTCAGTCAAAAGTTTTCTCTGTCCCTTTGTATTCCTTTATTATTCTGCATCTTAAGTATGTTTTTTTTACAATTTGTATGTCATATAACCTTTACATATTTATACATATATCAAGTATAATTAATACTAAATTTAAAAACAAACTTTTTTTGTAGTTAGAAGACAGGTAGTGCTGAAAATATCTCAAGTCTTCCCAACAACCAGGAAATAAATAAATAAATATAGATATAGATATTTATCTATATAGATATAGATATATAAAAATATGTTTTAATTAGGTGGCATATTATTTTTTCGAAGAATATCCAGCAGTATATTCTTTCAGAACAAAAGGTTTAGATTAGTTTAGATTGGGTGGGAGATATAACTTGCATGGGATAAGAGAAGAAATATATAGCGAGTCATCTTTTGATTGCATGCCTTAACTATTCATTTTTGAGGTAGAAGAGCTATTCTGTGAAAACCCTACTGTATTTTTGGGGTCGTGGGATGTAAGTTAGACTCCTTTTTTTATACACTGTCAATTTTAATTATTTATTCATGTTTTTGTTTATTAATACATCTTCACCCAACACTGAAATACATGCAGCTATTCTGTGATAGCAACACTACCCTATATTGGGACCAGTGAGTTGTTGTCTCGAAGTTGTACTTAGAAAACTGAAGATACAGGTTGGGGAAGGTATATCAAATTACAAACAAACCCTGAGCAATTCTGTCTAATGAAAATTAGTCAGGGGAAGAAAAGGAAATGGGTCGATTCTGTATGTTACCACAGCTACATCATTACAACGTGAATCTGCTGCTGTCTGTGAAAATTACTGACAAGAAAATAGCCTTTCTTTATTCAGTGTACTTATTCCTCCCTTCCTCTTCCACTGCCTCTTGTCTCAGTGCAGATCCTCAAGTGATCTGTGTTTAAGCTCATATTAAGCAATTTCAGCACACTGTATCTCTTTCCTACAGATTTTCCCGTAACTTAGTTATAGAAAATTACTGAAATAAATATTCCCTCCAGTTTTCTTCTCTCTAGCTCCATGCTATAAGAAACTAGTGTTCAGTTTGCTTTGCTGAAACTCTGCTCTCCACATACAAATTCTATACGATTTTTCCATACTATGAACCCAAGTCTAAGGTTAAAGCTATTAGAACAAAGTGTGGTGTACATATGAGAGAATTTTGTTAGTTACTGCAAAGGCTGTGATCTCCTCATACTTTTCAAGCTAAGCAGGATTTGGCTGGGTCAGTACTTAGAACACCTCCAAAGAAATCCTAGGTTCTTCATGGCGTGGTGATGATTCATTAGGTAGCTTTCTCTTTGAGTCAGTGTTTGGGGACACTGTACAGTTAAAGGTGTCCTCTTTTGGATCAGATGCACAATTGAGGCTTAGGCTAGTGATAACCAAAAATCTCATAGTAGACTTCTCAAGACTAAGATGGCTAATCCTGATGTCCAGAACAAATTTCAGTTCAGATAACTACATTTTTCTAGTGTGTAAAGTTGCTGTGAACTGCTAAACAGCGGGTGCATTTTACCATATAGGTGGCTATAAACCAGTGATTCCTAAATAGTTTGTAAAGCACTTTGGAATCATTCTGGATGAAGGCCTAGTGCCCATGAATATCATTTATTTTTTCATTTTTGGGAGAAAGTTCAGAAGTTGTAACTTTTTCAATATTGATTTATTGGAAAAATAGTATCTTGGCAACAGCAGCAAAATCTTTCCTTTTTCTTCAGGCCCAGGTATTCATAACTGTTTTAAAGAGGCCTTATTTATTGGTTTCATACCTAAGATGTTCATTTACTTGAGCTTGAAGAAAAAAATCACCATCTCTGTAGCTGACCCTTAGTTTGCAACTTTTAGACTGAAGGAGCTGACTGCAGTGCAGAATCAGAGGCTACAGAGAATTCCTATACAAACCACTTTCTGCTGAAACAATGAGATCTAATTCCAACCGCTTTAAGATAGTAATTACGTTTCAAACAAGCAGATACGAACAGATAATCCTGTACATTTCTTTTTTAGACGTAGATTGTATATAAAATGCTTAAAGTATATGCTAAATCTTTACAGAAGAGCATTGCATTAGAATACTAATATGTTAATCACTTCACCTTATGTTATAATTGTAGGATGATAGGTGGCGCAGTGGATTGATGCTGTGTTCTTTTAACTCTGGAGGCCCCAGCATTAATCTGGTTCAGGTCACTACCTGCTCCTTAGTAGAAATTAGGTAATCATCACCTTTGGCTGGACAGAGGAATGTTTTCGACAGAAATGAGGGGCAATAAATGGCAAAATGACATGGGGAAGTTTGTGCGGGACCTCCTTACAATATACTTGGCTCTAGTTAGTGCTAATGATTTCTTACCTTTGTGTGGTCTAAACTTCAACTATTTATTTTAAAAAAAGATAAAGTAGTTGATGGTTAAGATATTGTATGATACATTTTGTGGTTGGATTCTAATTCTAGTGTAATTTTTTTAAGGTGATGATACATGTGAATATCTTCTCTCCAGTGGGAGATTTCTTGGGGAAAAAGTATGGCAGCCCCACAGTTGTATGATGCATAAATATAAAAATAGGTAAGGATATCACCTTACATTCTTTTATTTTTATTCTATTCTCTACAGGGGAAAGTAGTAAGAAATCTGTATACTGGACTTCAGTCTTTTGAGTCCCTATAGCCTCATCTCTTTTGGCTGTCTTCATGCTTGCATCTGATTGTTTTTAAATGGGTTACAGTGAAATACCTAATTTATCCGAGATCAGAAAAGGGCCCTTAGTGTAAGTCCTTTGTGGCAGATATTCTTTTCATTATGTGTCTAGAGTGCTAAGCATAATAGGATCGTGCTACTAAATATAAATAGATAAGAGTGGTAGTAATAATTTATACTGCAGGTTTTGTTTATTATGAAGAATTTCAAGATAGTTCAAGGTGCATCACATATTTTATATATGGATTCAAATTGTGATTTAAAGGGCAAATACAATTCTTAGTTATATTATCCCAAATAGTTAATGTATATTCACTTTTTAGAATTTTTTCTTAAGAAAATGCACTAAATAATGTTGAGAAATAAAAGTACCTAACACTTTTCTCTTCATTCACTTAATATAGAAACTATGACAGATACCTTTATCACTCAAAATTATTCTGTTACTTAACAAAGTTATACAACTACTCAGGCTTTTTGGTTTTTCAGCACCACCTAATGGGAAAGAGAGTCCTTTCACGCTTACAGTAATTTGTGTAATCAAATAGTCAGGGTGGCTCCTTATTTCATAATTATCCTTTGTTATATGTAATGCATTCAGTATTTAAAAAAAAAAATTACCCTTCTTTAGAGTTAGATATAACGTTTAGAATTTTCTGTATAACATTCATGATTTCCTTTAAGGAATTGTCAATTTCCTTCATTAAATGGATTCCTTAAATAATGTAATATGTTAATTTTGTAATGCTGTTTTATTTTTCAGTGAAGCAAAAAACTGCCTCCTAGACAAACATATTGCATTTATAGGAGATTCCAGAATTCGCCAGTTGTTTTATTCTTTTGTAAAACTTATAAATCCTCAAGTCAAGGAAGAAGGAAACAAGGTAAGACTGTCTCCCCCCCCCCCCCCCCCCCCATTTGTCACTTAACTGTTAAAATGTACTTAATTTCCAGGTTGAAAACACCAGAAACTGGGTTTTTTCTAAGGACTTTGATGTCTGGAATGGGCATTTGTTGGGAAATAATGCTACTTGCTATCCTAACATTCAGGAAAGGGAACCATGCAGCATAGTTCCGCAGAGAAACAAATCAAGCACTTGAGTGGGAGATTGAGCCCAAGCAATTGTCAGAGGGTGATAACAGGAATGTTTGACATTCTGAGAAGTGAAATGGGAAGTTTTCAGAGGGAGGGTTCAGCAGATGATAGTTGAACAGCCTAGGAAAGAAAACTAAGGTGGCTTGTCCAATGGCAACTAAGTGAGATTTGCTTTTCTGATGAGAAAATGTGGCTGTCACAGTGTGTGATGACTTGGAAATTTGTCTGTACAATTTATGAATTCTCTGTGAGATTATGAACTCTCTCTATGTATCTTTACCAAGCTGCAAACTCTGTTTTGAATGTGGGGACAGGGTGCCTTCTCTGTGATCTCTTTATCTTCATACTGGACTGAAATGCCAAAGCATAGTGATGCAGGACTGACAATAGACAGTTGTTAAATTGGTATGGTCCTCTATTCAAATAAAACATCCGAGACAGTAAGATAAAGTCTACCCCAAGAACTGGCTAAATGGGGAGGGGTCACTTGGTAACAAAGTCATCTGGTATTGGGCTCTGGTCACCTGAGGAGGCTGATCAGGAGGTCACCTGACAGAGGGACTGGAAGGTTATAAAAGCTGCTCTGTTGGGAGTTCTTTGGTAATTTTTCACCAGTTTAAGATGCAGGAGACAGCTGCAAGAACTGGATGAGGTTGGGACAGGAGGAACCTGCCTATCTACCTTTCTGAACATAGATGGTCCTCTATGGGAAGAGTGAGATACAGTGAGGGGTATTGTGTTCAGGATGTGTGTTGTTTTCTATATGATCTATATCCTCTATGTATTTGTCATGCTTAAGAAAAGAGCAATAACGTGTTAGTATCTGTGTTATATGTTACACCTATCATATGTCCTTCTGAAGAGGGGAAACTAGAAGGCTTACACCTTTGGAGTTCTGGGAAAGGGTGTGTTTAAGCTTGGGGTGGGGGGTGTCTGAGGAGTCAGAAGAGGGACCAGAGGGACTAGGAAGATGGGCCATATGGTTGCAGCCTAGACAGAAGACCCGTGATCCAAAGATGTCCCTAGGGACCCAAAGATCGGGATAGTGGGCTTTGTTCAGACTTCAGCGGCTTAAAACATCCAGGGAGCCAATGTCAGGGTCTCCTCATAGCAAGCTGAGGAGCCGCCACCAGAGGGAGCCCAATCTGATCTATGCCAGCATTTTGTTTTTTTTTTTTTAGCCAGTATTAATTCAAATCTCATTGTAAGTCACTTCTTGAAAGGTTAATTGCTGATTTAATCTGCACTGAAATCCTAGATGCATTGACTGATATACAAGTCTGATTGGGGCTGAAATTTAAAAATAGCTTTCTGCCTTGCCTTTCTTGTAAATCCCACTGAAAAACAGTTGTGTGTTCATTTTCTGAAGATAAGTGTGAAGCACAGCTTGCTAAGTGGAGCCAGAGATAAGCTAAATCACTATAGTCTATCAGGCAGCCAAATCATTAACTTCTTCTGCTGTTCAGGGTTTGTATTGAGCTTCAGGTCAGACTTGTTGTCAAGGCTGATTCCCCACTCTGGCACTTCGAGTGCAGAAGGTAGGGGACCCACAAGGACTCTAAAAATTAATACTGGCTACTCCAGGCTTGTCAGCTTTTCTCCGATCTTGAAGTACTTGATGCTGCCACCACCCAAGTGCAGAACCCCTTTGAGAACCCAGGAAGGTGCACTTGGGAATTCCTTCCTGTGGGGTACCCTCAAGCCCTTTCACCCCACCCCCACCCCCAGGGAAGAGCTGAGAAAGAGGGAGGAAAGGAAATCAGCTGTTGCAACCAGCTAATTAAACAACATGTGCACAAACTCTTAAGACACAAAAATCCAATTCCGTTCTTAAAAAAGGTAAACTTTATTAATAAAAAAAGAAATAAAATACGTCTGGGAACTTAGGCTTTTGCTAGATTAAAAAAAAAACTACAAGGATTAAGCATCAAGAATAGCTTTCTTGAGGTCCAGCTTAAAGGTTACAAACAAAACAAAAACACTTGGGGTTGGCACAGGGGAGTCCACAAGCCATAAAGAAATAAAAAGAGGGAAACCTAATCGCGTCTTCCTAGACATTTCCTGATCTACTTACATACCTGGGGTTCAAATGAGTAGTTTCTAGGTATGATACTGAGGATTTTTCATACCTGGCCCCAAGCTTCTTACAGCATAACTGCAGCCCTGTCTGCCTCTCCCCGGAGAACAACCACAGACAGACAAAAGGGGAGTCGTTTTTCAATTTTAGAAAGTTCTAGCCTTCCCATGGGCTCTTTTGGCCAGGGGTCCACTCACTTCCTTTTACCTATGCATAGCAGTGAGACTTTTTAACCCTTTACAAGTAGAGCGATTAGAGAACAGCTACTAGGAGGGATTTTATAGCTACTGGCTGGCTGGGTGTCCATAAAAGGGAGCTACCCTCCCACCCTTCATTTATCACACTTGTCAATTCTTTAATACAGCCAGGGTATTTAAATGAACAATAGCAGTCTGTCTGGCAGGCAGCATGTAATTAAATTTCACTTGTCAAAGCCAGATGTTTGGCTGATTGGATAACAGGAGTTTTCCTAGCCTGGGGGTTGGTGTTGGATTGCTTGCCAGAGGTGGGGAGTAGTTTGACAATTATGAGAGTTTGGTGGGGAGGAGTAGTTGGGTTGGTTCTGAGCTGGAAGACCTTTGTGTCAAATGCTTATGAAACTGATGGGGTAACAGTGCATTTAATAGACATTGGAGAATATCTGAAGTTTCAGGATGGCTGAGTAGAGGGAATCACTGGCTTATGGAGAAAGAATGGGTATATTTGTCTGCAGTACCTCAGCTCAGTTTGTGGAGGGAAAGTGTACTTTGTCCTTTTTGTTTCAGGGATTGAAACTGAAATAATAGAATTCCGTTTAATGTTAAAGGAGTATCTGTGTCTACTGTAATTAAGGAAGCCTAACTTATTCCATTTTAATCTCCTGTTTTCAGTCAGTAAGTTATGAATTACATATTCCAGGCTTGATTTCTGCCTGTGGTGATTTTATTTTTTTCTGGAAACTGCGCAAAATTGGTTCAGCTGTTAGAGTACAGGGGGAGCAGGAAAGTAGGCATACTAGTGGTATAGACCAGGGAAGTGTGAGAGGAAAATGTTTTGTTTTTATTTCGGTCCTTTGAGAGGAATATTAAGGAAAATAGTGATATCTAGAAAGGAAAGATTTCAGACTTTTTGAATCATTTGGTAATAGAAAGCTATGGTGTTTCCAGGAGCTGCTAAGGAGACATAGCACCATATTTCTGAGCTACACTTCAAAGTTTTGCCAGCATAGCTATATCAGTTAGGAGCATGAAAAAATCAGTTACACCTGCAACAAAAAAACAAAAAACAACTTATACTAGCAAATCTTATTTCCTCCGGGAAGTGGTATAAGCTGTACAGACAAAAGAACTATTTTTGTGATATAAAATGTCTCTTCTAGGAGCTGTACTAGCAAATACTTTTTAGTGTAGATGAGGCCTTAGATGGGAGATGAGTAGAGACCTGTGTGGATGCAAAATTTGTATCCACACCCGATCCACAAAAATGGTCCCCAGATATTCGCAGATTTGCAGGGCTCTAGAGATGAGAGGGATCAGTATTTGAACATACACTGCCTTCCAGTAGAACAAGTTTAACGTCTTTTTTTATTTTGGCAGCATGGAAACATTCTTTTTGAAGACAAATCTGCATCAATTAAAGTGGTAAGTTTTTTGTGGTAATAAGCTCCAAGCTATAATAATCAATGTATAATTTTATATGCTCCCCCTATACTTCAGGTGAAAACAATTAAGGACCTCTTTTCAGAGATACTAATCAGTCACAAATTAAACAGAAGTCAATCAGGATTGCAGGTGCTCAGTACCATTTATGGTCTGATTTTTTTTTTTTTTCCCCCCTGAAGATTTGTATCTTAAAGTTTAGTGAAATCTGAGTAAAGTCCTTAGAGGTGTGTTTGGGTTGTGGCTTTTTTGTGTGTTTTGTTTTATGGATCATTTCCATTAACTTATAGGAGCTTTGGACTCGATAGTAGTGACATACAATATTAGTCCTCTCATCATATTTCATAATTGACCCTTCCAGTGGAAGTGGGTTGTGATACTTGGAGCAAGGAATGTGATAAATGTGGATGAGCTTTCTGTACCACCCCAACCAATTCTCTGCCCCGGGTCCACTTTGATTGCAGTAACAGAGTGAGCCAGATGCATCTCAAGTGTAGAAGGTTTTTACACACACACACACACACACACACACACACACACACACACACACACACACACACACACTTATGGGTTGTGGGTTGGTTTTGAGGAGAACTCTGTTCTCCTTCCCCATCCCCAGTGGTGTGGGAGTGGGGTATTCCTCCTGCAAAGACCTCCGTAGCATTACTTTCTTCCCACTCCTTTCCATATAATTCATCGAGAGAGTGCATGTTGAGTGGATTACTTAGGTCTTTGGAGGGAGCTATGATTTAAAAAGGATGGTCGGTTTGTGTTCAAGAGAGCAGAAGTGTAACTTTGTGCTAGACAGTCTTTCTGCCTTCATTATAAAGTTTTCTTGTAGTTCTTTGTTTTGTATTTTCCCTTTGATCTGACACTGTCTCCACTGTACTTTTTTAGGAGACTGCAGAACCTCTTGATTGTGGAAGCAGAAACTACTTATGATGTTAAGTAGAAGGTTGGGCCTTAAATGGCCTCTCAGATTTATTTAGGAGAGGGAATAACATTAGCTGAGGTATAAAAAGTTTTCATAAATCTTTTGGAATTAATTTAGAGATTTTATTTTTATTGAGGGGAATTATTTTAATAAAGTGCAAGTCATTAGCCCTTTTTGTTTCCCTCCGCTCTATTTTTAGAAGCCAGTAACGTGAAATGCTAGCGTTAAATGTTAGGACTCAACATAGTTTGAAATCTGGAATCTTAAGCTTTCAGAAAATTGGTTTTCTAGTTCAGAGATTTGCAAGATAGCTGTTGCGAAAAGTTGTGGGGAATGGAGTGAAAAATTAACTAGAATACGCTGTTGTGATCCGTTGTAAACCTTAAAACATTTGTTTCTGTCCTTGATATTATAGGAAAACTGAGACTCTTTGCTTCCAAGTGGTTTAAAGGTTTAGATTCGATGTGAAATCCTGGCTCCATTGAAGTACATGACAAAACTCCCATTTATTTTACCCTTTGTTCTTTGCTGAATAAGACATCAGATCTTTCATCTATGATCGGTCCATGAATGTTGTAAAGAAATGAAGCAAAATTTGGACCAGTGTAATTTTCCATGTATGAAATGCATTACTTGCAGTTGATATACACATGCATTTTCTTAATGGTGAACTATTAAATTTCCTCACAGATATTAATACATTCTTTTTACAGGATTTCCTGTGGTATCCAGAAGTTAATGGCTCTATGAAGCAACGTATCAAATCTTGGGTTGAGGTGTGTTCTGAAAATATACTGACTTTAAAAAATACCAACAGATTGAAGGACCTAGTCTCATATTGTTCCATGTGCTTAACTCGTATTGTGTACAAGTTCTGGATGTAGATAAAGGAGAATAATTTTAAAAATTGAAATCAAGTTATACACTAAGAGCTCTAAAAAGATGTAGTGTTACATCTATTATATGAACAGTGTATATTCACACAGAACAAGCTAATACAAACTGTAGAAGTTCACGCTGTGGACTCAGAAGTTTAGAGCTCAAATGAAAGTCTCCAAAGAATCCCACTGCTCTGTAGTATCTGGTGAATTCTTGCAAACGTACTGTCTAATATGATTCTTGTTTTTATGCTATCCAGCATGTTAGGTGTTCTTTAAAATTTCTGGTTAACAAATTACTATGCTTAACAAGTATAACGATTTGAACATGTATCTCTCTTGATAATTAGTAAAGTTATTCACAAATTGACTCTTACTAAAGAATAGTTGCCATTTCTGGGTTTCTTCCTTTGATGATTCTATAATGGCTCATTATGCCAGTTTCCACTACCCACTTGTTAAATTTTCAAACAAACATCTCTGTGCTTTTTCCCATGCTGCCCCTCAGGTTTGCGAGGAGCTCTCTGTAAACATCTGTGAAGCTACCTCTCTATCCTCCTTCAAAACCCTCTTTAAAATTGTCCTTTTCCATGATGGCTACAAAATGCTTGACATCAATTAGGCTGCTAGTGTGCAGAGACCACTACCCATCATGCTGACTAATATTGTCTCATTGTTTTCTTGTAACCCCCCATCTGCCTCTATCTGTCTCTTGTGTTATATTTAGATTGTAAACTCTTTGGGGGTAGGGATTCTTTGTTCTGTGTTAGTACAGCACCTAGCATAGTGCGGCCCTGTCCATGTGTAGGACTCTTAGGCATGACAATACTACAAATAATAATAATTATAATATAATTATTTAGACAAATATCTTCAGTCATTGGCCACTTCATAATGATAAACATGCCAGCTCACAAATGTCTAGAATATTTATTTCAGCTGCTATAATACATGTTTGTGTGATTTAGCAATGCATAGCATCTTATGAGTAGATGCCTAGATAGGCAGTATTTCAGTTTGCTCTTCAAAATCATTTATTGAGTTAGCTTTTAAACATATGGAAACATAATGATACTTTGCACTTGCATAGAACCTTACATCTGAGGATCTCACTGCTTTATAAATTCTTTAGCCTCACAAGACAGCTGAGATGTGATAAAATCAAGGCACAGATGTTAAATAACTTGTGCAATAAATTGAATAATAGCTTTTAGTGATTTGTGAAGATATTTAGAAGACTAATCTCTCTCACTTTGTGTTTTAGGGTTCTATTGCAAAACCTCATGTAATTGTAGCAGGAGCTGCTACGGTAAGCTTTTCATGCAGTAGGCATTCTGGTGTGAATGTATGGAAATTATTATAGGAGAAGACACATACTTCTAGAAAAGTGACAAGAGGAAGTAGTTACTTTAATTTCAAAAGGGAAAACATACACTGATTGTCAATCTTCTATTCCAATTGTCTTGTTCTTGTTTATAACAAATACTTTTTAAAAATCAGAGTAATATTTGTATGTAGATTTGTGTGATGTACAGTAATATTTGCTCACTATTTCATTGTTAAAGATTGTGTTTTGGCTTGATGCATGGATGAAATGTAGAACAAATCCTATGAGAAGATAGCCCAGGTACTTCATAAAAGTTTTTTAAATATTTTTATGAATAATTCGGCCAACTGAATATAAATTTTTTAATGAATATTGTTTTCAAAAAAGTATTGACCTTGATGATGGTCCTGTCTGCAAGGTTTTCCTTCCAGAAATTCATTCTTCTTACTTAATTTAAACTCTTTTGTTCTCTGTCGACTTGTTGAATACCCCCTTCTGCTGCTGCCAGGAACCACCTAAGCATCTGTGCTTCCTGAGACTGTGAGCTTTGACATCCTGATTCAGGAATCTGAACCTCAGGGCAAGTCTACACTAGAGTGCTACGTCATCACAGCAGCACTGATGCAGCTGCGCCACTGTAGTGTATCTGGTGAAGATGCGCTATGCTGATGGGAGAGTGTCTGCCACCGACATAGTGCGGGTGTGGACAGCACTTAGGTCACTGTAACTTGCATTACTTGGGGGGGGGGGTGTCTTTTTCACACCCTTGAACAACATGGTAGTGTAGACTAGTCCTCATTCTCTCCCCACCTCCAGTAGGAAGAGGAGTAGGGCCCTTCCCCCGATGCCAGGTATCAGCACCACTTCAGGACATGGACTAGTCTTCCTACTATCTCCCACCTTTAATGACATCATCCTGGTTAGCAAAAATACCCCAATTTAGTGTAAAGGCTATACTTAGTTGCAATTCAACATGTTTTAATTATTACCAATTAAAAAGAATCGATCTTTCTTTAGGAAAATAACTAAAAAGTACAAATGCAAAACATGATTTAAATCATCAGCTTCAATCAAGGTTTCCTGTTTGCTGATTTAAATCATGATTACATTTGTCAGTTTAAATCGCTTTGGTGTAAATCAGTCCACCCTAGCTCAAATTCAGGAGTAGCACACTGGAAACAAAATCTTTTGAGTGCTGCTATTTGATCTGTGAATTTGGAGACAATACTTGTCTAGGAGTCCTGCTAATCTATAAACCTCTGGACACCAAAAGTTTCCAGGAAGAGGTGATGTGAACTTCTTGACTACATCAGACTACATGTATACAAAAGCCATATGTCTGCTGTCTGGAGTAGTATTCACATTTGTGAGCCAGCATCAGGGCCAGCTGTTACAAACCAGGGCACAAACCCCAAACTGATTGTGAGATCTATGCTTAAATTTCACCAACTAAGTAAGTATCAAGCATAAACTCCTCAAGCACTATAACAGCCTTGATGTAGAGTCACAGACAGTCCTCTTGGATACTCCAGTCTGTCTTACCACCCCAGGCAAGCCTGCCTTTGTGACAAATGGTACCTCACACCAAAATTATGCTACTCCCAGGCCCAAGTGACCGGTCACTTCCCTTAAGTCAGTTGCATCTCAGAACTCAAACCAAAAACAATGCTTGTAGCCAATGCTATAATAAACTAACTGAAGATTTATTAACTAAGGAAAAAGAAATGATTGATTAACTATTATTAACTAAGGAAAATAAATGTTATGTACAAAATTAAAGCAGGTAAACATACACACACAAATGAGTTATAGTCTTCGATTTCAAAAGATGATAGAAGCTGTTGTAATATGCAAGTTCTATATGTCCGTTAGGGCTAACCCAAGCTAAACTGCTCAGGGTGCCTTGCTTATGCTTAGAAGTCTTTGCCCTTCAGAGTTCAAGCAACATAGGGAGAACAATTTCTTCTTGACAGGGATTTTTATTCCCTTCCCCCAAAATTCAAGCTGATGGGATGAGTGTTTCTGCACTGTCTCCTCTTCATGGGTGTGGGGGGAGTAATCAACAAAGCCTTTTGTCCCCTGATGTTGCACAATAGCTTGTCTGATGTCTATGGCCTTGTTTCATTGGGCAGGAGATGACACCTCTTGTGGTAAACTAGTATTTCACACTTGTTAATGCATCTCTCCTGCCTGTGGGGCTTTATAGTTTCAGAGCAAACACCTTAATATTACCTTATAACATGGGACACAGATATTATGTGTGAGATTAATGCATGCAACAATTTACAAGAATTTCATACAGTCTAAACACATTTTTATAAATCTAATACCTGTTTTAATAATAACAACACACAAATGAGCCAGACTGGTTTCCAGCTGTGCATTTGTCAGTGTTCAGTGAGGCCTGGGGATCTTGGCATGAGCTAGTACCTGGTCTGCCAGCATCACTCCACCTTGGGAGATTTCAGTATCTATACAGATAATAGCCAAAAACTCCTATCTGAACTCTGTGCTTTTTGTTTCTCGTAAGTTTTCTTAGTCTCTCTTTCAGACATACATCCACCAATACCCCAGACAAAATAGTAAGGCCTGGTCTACACTTAAAATTTTGATTGACATAGCTATGTTGCTCAGGGGTGTGAAAAAAATCACACCCCTGAGAACCATGGTTGTGCTGACCTAACCCCTGGTGTAGAAGTAACTAGGGAAGAAATCATCCATTAACCTAACTACTGCCGCTTGGGGAGATGGATCACCTACAGCGACGGAAAAACCCCTTCTGTCATTTTAGGAAACAGTTATTCTGCAGTACTACAACAGCACAGCCAGAGTGCCGTAGGTGAGCCTTTATAGCACCTGTATTGTAGACATGGTCTAAGGCTGGACACTAACATAAGAAACTCAAGAATAGCCCACCAATCCTGACTGCACCATGTCCTACCCCACATAGAAATGAAAACTCCCTGATATAAGATGAAAAAATCACCACCATACTCTACTCCTGAAAATCAAATTCCAAAATGTATTTACAGAAAACTCTACCCAGTTAAGAACTAGAAGAACCAGTGAAGCACAACTCTTGTTCCCTAACTACTGCTTATAGATAGTCCAGTACCAAAAGGCCCCCTTCTACTGAACTGCAATCAAGGGCATCACCTTTGACTTTGAACTTTGCCTTTGTGGATATGAAAAAGAAAAATGAGCCAGCAATACACAGATGACACTTAGTTCTCTGTGTCTTTTATCTCCTACTAAACAGCACCATCTTCCAGTTAGCCAAAGTTGAACTTGTGCAAGACTGAAGTAATACTCAGGTTTCTGAAGCACTTTCCTATTTCTGCTGCCTGTGTCTACCACCACTACCAAGCATGTCTGCCTTCAGATTAAGTTGTTCTGCAGCCTTTGGGTCCATGGGTAGGGCCAGCCCACAACATTTTGGCACCTGAGGTGGGGAGCTCAAATGATGCCCCCATGTCCCCTCGCTTGGGCCAAAACTGTGAAAGGTCTCAATTCTGCCTTCCTGTTCTGCTCCTGTCATGGTACTGCTCTGCTACCTACCCCAATAAAGGAGAACGAACAACTTAAAATGCCTTGTTCAAAAATTTTAAGTAACACTTAACTTTCAAACAAACAGCAAATGTACAGCAAATGTAACTTCTCTTGTCTGCATAGTAAACACTGGCATTTTTATCTGTTTGAATAATCAAAGTGGTGCTTTCTGTGCCTTCTTGATTGCAAAGATTTGAACTGCTTCCTGAAGGTCCACAGTCTGGGCTAGCTCATGCTCTATTGAGATGATTGTAAGGCTGATCAGCCTCTCCTGTGTCATTGTGGAGCGTAGATATGTTTTCATTAACTTCAGCTTGGATAAGCTGCGTTCTCCACTGGCAACTGTTACAGGAAGTGTTAGAAGTATGCGCAGAGCAACAAGGTCATCTTATTTGTGCACTGTGACAAAGTTCCTCCTCTACCTTGGTGGGTCCTGCGCTTATTGGCGGACTTTGCTCGCCTCAGAGATCTTCCCCTCTGGTAGAACCCACAGTTCAGGTCAAACTCCTCCTGTGTCTGATCAGGAGTTGGCAGGTTTGGGGGGAACCCGGGCCCGCCCTCTACTCCGGGTTCCAGCCCAGGGCCCTGTGAACTGCAGCTGTTTAGAGTGCCTCCTGGAACAGCTGCACGACAGCTACAATTCCCTGGGCTACTTCCCCATGGCCTCCTCCCAAGACCTTCTTATCCTCACCACAGGATCTTCCAGCAGTGCGCCTTCTCCTCTCAGCTCCTAGTGGCTCTTGCTCCCAGCTCCTCGCACGCCACACCACAAACTGAAGGAAGGTCCTTTTTAAACTCAGGTGCCCTGATTAGCCAGCCTGTTCTAATTGATTCTAGCACTTTCTTCTTAATTGGCTCCAGGTGTCTTAATTAGGTCAAGCAGGTTCCTGATTGCTCTAGTCACTCAGGGAACAGAAAACTATTCATCCAATGGCCAGTATATTTTCCTTCTACCAGACTTCTGTACCCCACTCGTCTGGGTCTGTCACAGCACGTATATTCCAGAACAGCCTTTGGAGTTGATCCTGCTGAAATGTATCTTCAAAGGGCTTTCAGTTCATCATCTAAATCACTCGCATCAATATCGCGCATGTCATCATGTGTCAACACTGCTGTAGTGCCCTGCATTGCTGGTGTAGGTCTTCTTCAGGTATAGTGTGTTTTGGAATATTATACAACATCCCAAATATACTGCTGTGTTCCTTCACCTGCATGAAATGTTCTTCAACTGACCGTATTGCACAATCTAGCACCTGGTTAAAGAATTCAACTTTGAATTGTTGTTTGGGGTCTCTTATGGGATTATCCGATGCCTCCTAATCAAAATGTCTTCTTCGGTGACTCTTGTATTCTTGAATGGGTGGGGAAATAGCTTCAGTGTGAAGTTCGTCTGCCAACTTCTGTGCACTCTTCAGAACGTTTTGTTCACTCTTCAGAACGTTCTGTGCACTCTTCAGAACGTGCAATCCTTCATCTGACCGGTAAAACTGTAGGTATGATTTTGCTTTGTCCAGTTGTTCCATTGCTCCAGATATATCAAGGTCAACACTTTGGAGTCTTTTGCTTACAACATTTATTTCAAACAGTATGTCATGCCACAACACTAAGCCACACAGAAATTTGAAGTTATGTATGTTTCTGGTGATTCCATTTCCCTCTGCAAAAGCATTATCCTCCATAATGGCAACTATGGCATCATCTATCTTCCCAATTTCATGTTTGATAGGCTTTATCGCCTCCACTTGACTTTCCCATTGTGTGACACTCAGTGGTTTCAGTGTCAGAGAGGAAGTTCCCAGATGTTGCTTCAAAATTTGCCATCGATAAGTTGATGCAGAGAAAAATACATAGATGCTTTGAATTACATTTAAAAATTTAGCAGCCTCACTAGAAGCTGATGCTGCATCACTGACCACCAAGTTCAATGAATGAGAACTGCACGGGACAAAAAAAGCTCGAGGGTTTAACTCTCGGATCCTGTCTGCACTCCTCCGTTCTTTCCTCTCATTTTGGCACCATTATCGTAGCCCTGACCTCACATGTCAGCTATCGCAATTCCCGTATCTTCCAGCTTTTTAAGAAGCACATTAGTCATACCAGCTCCTGTAGTATCATCAATGTCAATACATTGTCCGAGAGCATTTTCTAGAGTCACCATTGCAGGGACATTTTCACTAGGTCCTGTTGTTGTTACAAAACTCATAATTAAAGTCATTTGTTCCATATGGCTGATGTCAGGTGTGCAGTCTAGAATAACAGAGTAATATCTTGCTCACTTCAGATCTGCCATAATCTTCTGTTTGACTTTTGTTGCCAGTAACTGTATGATCTCATTTTGAATTGTTTTTCTAAGGTAATGGTGTGTGTACATTTCTTGGGTGGTGACTCTTCTTAGATGCTCCTGGAGTACAGCATCAAACTCAGCCATCAGCTCCACAATTTTAAGGAATTTTCCATTGTTTGGCACATACAGCTAATCTGAAGTGCCACCCAGTGCTAGGTTTTGGGTAGCAAGCATTCTCACAATGACAATGAGCCTTTTCAGAACATTTTGCCAGTAAAGAGACTCTGATGCAATCTTCTCTTGATGCTGATCATCTGTGGTGGCCTTTAACCTTAGTCTTGTCTCAAGCTCTTTCCACCTATGGAATTCTCCCTGGTGATTTGCTGCCTTCTCATGGCATGCCAGATTTCTAGCCAGATTTTTCCAGTCCTTTGTTCCTGTAGAACCCAATGTGGCTGGAATATTAGACTGGAAGAGTTTGCAACAAAAACAGTATGCAGCATTCTGGGTTTTTGAGTACATAAGCCATGGCCTCTCCACTTCGTTACCATTGGGGATTTCACCCCAGTAATGTGTTGGATGGAAACTTCTATTTTCGTTGTCTTTGGGGAACATGAAGTTTTTAACTTGCTGTGGCCCATGCATTACAAGCAAGTCCCTCAGGCTACTGCTCAAGTGGGTCCACAGTCCTGGACCTTAGACATCTAGACTTAAGGAGCTAAACTCAGCAGCTGCTGTTTCTTGAGCCTCCGCCACACTCTTCTCTGGTCTACACTTTTCTTCAGGAATGTGCATGGTTACATCCATTTGAGATGGAGAGATGGATGCTGCAGTAGCCGCCAGATCACCTGCACTCTGACTAACTGGAAGATCAGGCATCTCCTCACCACTCACATCCTCACTGGGGCCGGAAGGCTCACCGTGAACATTTTGTGTCTATGTATCTCAGGAGAGCTGCTCCTTGCTTTGCTTTGCTTTCTTTCTTTTTCTGAATGCTGCCCCAGAGGAGCGTTTTCTTCTTTCACTCATGACTGCTGTTCTGTGCCAGCTATAGTGGCTCTCAACTCTCAATTGAAGGGGACAAATAAGCAGGCTGGTAGCAGGGCCTGAGTGAGGGAAGATATCAGCATCTTAAGGGCCTAACTGGCTCCTACTACTTCAGTTGACTGCCCGTTCTCCTCAAGTGGGTTCAGGGAAGCAGCAGGAAACAGGAATCTCCCTGAAAAGTTGGTGTCAATCAGTCCAGGCTCCTGGGGGTGCTAGAGAGGTACATAAGAGGCTTCTTGGGCTTAGCAAAAGTATCTGTTTTGATATTCAGGGTTCTCTATCAGATTGGGCATAGCTTCTGAATAAATTTGTTTCTCCCTCCAAGTTTGACCTCTCACAATAGCTACTTTCCACTGAAATAATGAAACTGTTGACCAGCTGGAACAGGCCTGAGTGTGTGGAAGAAGAGACCTTACATAGGATATGGACCTAGATCATGTAATTCACTCCCACAAAACATTACAATGGCTACAGGTCTCACCACGTTCAGGCTAATACAAAACTCATCTTTTTGGCTCAGCATTCCCTCTGTAATGTCAACAGAGACACATACAGAACAATAATTTAAAGAATTTCCTAAACTATTTCTTTTACAGGCTGGGAAGGAAGACAGAGAAAGATTGCTATTGTAATTTGTTTATTTAAATATTTGGGAGACACTTGGATACATAAATGTTCCCCTTCACCGTAGTACTTAAATAGATACCACCACAAATATTCATAGCTATTTCTGGTATAGTACTGTTTTTCAGGTACTTTCTTTTTCAGAAAATGTCAATTGAATGAATGAATACACTAAAGGCCTTAAAACCCTCTAGGCTTTGCTCATACAGACCTCTCATTAAATTCAATGAGAGTTTTGCTTGAATAAAGTCTATAGGATTTGACCCTAAATCTTGGCTCTATATGTTACTGCTACCTTAATACTATTCCATCAAGTCAGTTAATTTCCAAATTAAATTTGTATCAGAACAATTTTTGAGCAGACAAATGCCACACTTTGTTAAACAGTTGTAATGTATATCTTGGTACTCTTTATGATAATAGTTCATTTTTCTGTTATGCGCCTAGCCTGTCAAACCAAAACATGTTTTTAATGCTATAAAAAGAATTAAAATATTTAAGAAATAAACAGGTTCTGTAATAGTATTGAAAATAGCTGGGAATGATGGAGTGGAATCAGTCAAGTTTTATGATCGTATATACTTTAGAGATACAGAATCTGAATTTTTTTTTTTTTATTTAATCTTCTAGTGGTCTATCAAGATTCACAATGGCAGCAATGAAGCTCTCACGCAATATAAAATCAATATCACTTCAATAGCACCTCTCTTGGAAAAATTAGCAAAGAGTAGTGATGTATACTGGGTCTTACAAGGTAAAATACAGTAGATAACTGTAATTTGTGCTGTAATTGTCTGATTTGAATCACAGTTTTGCAGGCTGTGGAGGACTAAACCATCTTTTACTGCCTTGCTTTACTTATGAACAATCTTGGGACATAAATATTCAGAAAATTTTTATTCCAAATCTGGAAGACTTGGATCTTTGTCAGTATTGGTATGCTAGATTCCATCAATTTCCTCTTGACTGTACATTCCATGTGTTTGACCTGTTCCTACCCTCATGAGTTAGAGCTATCTGAAATTATATGTGTTGACAGTTATATCTAGACATAAGCAGTTGATTACTTCTTCCTGAAAAAAAATCTTAATCCCCCTAAACACTGGCCTCTTGTTGAAAGATTCCTGTAATAAAACTTCTTCAAATTGCTTGACTTATACAACCCATGATAAAGCTTAAGAGAAATGCTCCTTTCAAGTTTTTTTTATGCTATGGAGTTAGCCATTAGCCAGAAAGGCACACATTTTCCAAAGAGGAGCACTGAGGCTGGGCATACCCATACCCAATATGCAACCATGACTACAGTTAATTACATACATCAAATAGACTGTTGGTGTAAAATATTTTCAAACTTTAATAACATGGCTGATTTTTAACTTAAATAAAAAACAGCAGAGTAATTAAGAAAATGTTAAGCTTGCTTAGTTAATGGTTTACAAGTCAAGTTTTGCCAAAGTTCAGGTTACACATGCAGTCTCAACTCTTTCACCTTTTATGTATTGTATTTGTTTTTAATTATATGGTCACATACAATTTCTCAAATAATACAACATATGCAATTTTTCTATGACTTCCTGACCTTATTTTGTGCATACTTATTAAATGTAGTGCTTACTACTCTAATTAGCCCCATAGCAATCAGTATCTGTATCTGAAACCTGGGAGGGACTGCTCCTGGTAGGAAGCACTGTGCACATTAGTGTTTTGCAGGATTAAGCCCTCAGAAACACATGTGGAGCATGTGATAGTGTTCTGTACTATTCTGTACATCAATCCATTAAAGTCATTAGTATGAAACTACTCCTGGGAGAATTCTGCGCTACTGCATGCACATAATTAATGAGCTGTGCATATTTTTAATTTTTTGCACAGAAAGAAGCTTCTGCTGAAATGTTGCTGCAGTTCCGCCTTTTGCCCACCAGAGGGCACTGTGGCACAAGAACAGCAGCAGCTCCCAGCAGAAAATAACTTCTGCAGTTCTGCCTTTTTCCCACCAGAGGGTGCTGTGGCAATAGAACACAGCAGCAGCTCCCGGCCAGCTAGGGAAGACAAAGAGCCTGCCTTCTTCGCAGCACCTGTCACGCAAGGTCAGGAGACGGGGCTATGGGGAAACAGATGGCATGAGGAGTTGAGGGGGGTGTGGTCAGACAGGAGCTCATAAGGGCTAGTAGGGGAGGACACACTGGGGCAGGGGATGAATGGGGGAGTGGAGGCACAGGCCCACAGGTGGGAGGGAAGTGCAGGCCACATGGTGATGGGGGAGTGGGTGCAGAGCTACATAGCGACAGAAGGTGGCTGAGCGAGGGCACAGCAACACATGGGGACAGGGGATGGGGATTCAGGGACCCATAGGGACGGGAGTGGCTGGGTGGGAGCACAGAGACACATGGGGTGGGGGTACAGAGCCACATAGGGACAGGGGAAGGGGGTGCAGGGCCACATGGGAATGGGGGGAGTGGGTGTCTAAGTGGGGGTGGAGGGACACATGCAGCCGCGTAGCCAGGTCCAGATTACAGGGGGAGCGGAGCTAAAAAAGGGCAGATTCTGCTCACAGGGGTAGCGGCCACTACCTCTGCTCTCCCCCTGGCTACGCTACTGGACACATGGACGGGGGGGCGGTGCAAGGACACATGGGGGCGCAGGAACATATGGGGACAGGAGCAGATGTGCCACACTGAATGGGAGAGGCTAGGGGTGAGCCAAAGTCGGCATAGGGGAAGCTCCCTAACAATCCCTTGATGCCCGCCCCAATAAAACCTGTTCCATACTTTTCCCACCCAGACCCAACAACCTTCCAAATTCGCACCCAAGCTCCTTCCCAGCAATTTATTTCCCCCTCCCTTAGAGTTCCTTCATTACTCCTTACTCATCGAAGCCTTTGCACTGCTTCTGAGGGGTGTGAGAAATATAGTCCTGTATTGTAGTTTAAATGAATATTACTCAGAATTCTGTATTAATATGCCTAGTAAGGAATCTATTTGTCAAAAAACATTTCCTGAATCTTTTTTTGTTGTCTGTGTTGTTACAGATATACTTGCTGACAGGTATTTTGAAATAAATGACCAAAAATAATTGAAACTGGTGTGATTATATTGTGTTATTTTGACAAAGTATTCAGAATTCTGCAGCATTTTAAACTATTGTGCACCGCATTGTTAAGTTTTTGTTGTAGAATTTTAATTTTTTTGGTGGAGAATCCCCCCAGGAGGAGTGGTGATGATGGGTGATCACTCGTTAGTGAGTATGATCATCTTCCATGGGAGTGGCTAATAAGGCCAATCCTTGAACCACAAGTTCTATTACAATGAGAAAAAGCTACACTGATACAGCTCAGGCGATGTTGAATTTCTGCATCAATATCTGCCTTGGATGAAAGATGACTTCCAAGATAGAGGAAATGATCGACATTCTCCAGTGCCATTCCATTGATTTTGATAGATGGGGCATGTAATACCTCATTTGGAGAGGGCTGATAGAGCACTTTTTAGTCTTCTTGATATTAAGAGTAAAACCAAGACACGCATAAGCATCGGCAAACACATTCAAGATAGTTTGAAGATCTTTCTGAGAATGGGCAAAGATTGCATGGTCATCAGCATACTGAATTCCACAATAGATGATGTGGAAATCTTACTCTTGGCTTTCAGCCTGCTAAGCCTGAACAGCTTTCCATCCATTCTGTAAATGATTTCAATGCCAGCTGTAAACTTCCCAGCAATTAGGTAAAGAATGACTGCAATAAAAACCGCAAACATGGTTGGAACGATGATACAGCCCTGTTTGACTCCTGTTTGTACTTTGAAAGGTTCACTCTAGGAGCCAGTGCTACTCAAAACAGTCGCTTTCATGTTTATCATGAAGCAATTTTAGGACATTGGATATCCTGTTAAATTCATCAATCTTAAAAAGTACAGTCCAGAGGGCATGGTGATTCACTGAATCAAAGGCTTTAGTTAGATCAATAAAAGCCATGTACAGTGGTCGGTTTCGCTCCCGACACTTTTCTTGCAGCTGCCGTGCTGTGAAGATCATCTTCGCTGTTCCACAACATCGTCGGAACCACTCTGTTACTCCAGTAAAATTTCTTCTGATGGGCAGAAGGCAGGTTGCAAGGATCCGCACCAGAACGTTGCTTGCAATGGCTAGGAGGGATAGTTTCCACAATCCACTTTGTCACCTCTTCAAGAAGGGGGATAATCGGGGCATCCCTCATTTCACTGGGTATCTCTCCTTTATGCAGATTTTAAGGATAAGCAGGTAAAGCTGCCGAATTAGCTCTAGTCCACTGTTTTTAAAGATTTCAGGGAGGATCCTATCTAGACCTACTGCCTTGTTGTTCTTCATCTGCTGGGGCATTGTGTACCTCATACAAATTGGGAAGGTCTCCGAGCTCATCCCTAAAGGGTCGTTGAGGGATTTGCTTAAGGACTTCATCTGCAACCACAGAATTACGGTTAACGAGATCTTCAAAATGTTCTTTCCAGCGAGAGTTGATGGCTTCGTTGTCCTTCAGAAGTGTGGTTCCGTCCTTAGAGCAAAGAGGATTCATATCATGACAAATTGGCCCATAAACAGCCTTGGTGGTACTAAAGGAACCACATGTACTGTGGATGTCCGTGAAATGTTGTAGTTCTTGCGCTTTCTCGGTCTCCGTTTGTTCTTGAGTTCTCTGGTTTTACGTTGTACTTCCGTCCTCGTCTTGGCATGGGCTTCTCTCTTTATATTAAAATTTGTCATTCTGCCAAGCACGAAATGCCATTCTCTTCTCATTTATGAGTTGCTCAGTTTCAGCATCATTCTTGTCAAACCAGTCCTGATGTTTTCTGGTTTGGTATCCTATACTTTCCTTACAGGCACTGATGATTACTGCTTTCAGATGGCTCCAATGTTCTTCAGTTTCTTCTGGAAACTCTGATGGGAGCTTTTTTTCTAAGACTGCTTGGAAGTGGTCATGCTTAATAGGGTCCTTCAAATCTTGAACCTTCAACTTGCGCCTGACCTGCTTCTTTTGTATGAAAACATACAAAATAACCAATTCTTACCCAACATTTTACAGTTTCAGTATATCATAAAGTAATAGTAAAAATTATGCGGAAATATAGAGGCCATATACATTAGTTCAGTTAAGTGCTTCATATCCTGAACTCCATCCAGCTGTCTTGCTGATTGGAAAAAAAGTGATATATTACATTAAAATATATACTTGGAGAACATGTATAAACATTCGATGTCAGTAAAGGTATACTGGACTATGAAAATAGCGCAAGTATAGAGGTATGAAAAATATAAGTGTTTTAATGTGTTTTTAAGGTTATAGGAAACATAGTGTGATGTATTGAATTATTTGAGAACTGGTGTTTGAGCATGAATTTTAAGATTGTGATGTAATGAATATGAGGGGACAGAATTAAGGTAGCTAATCCTGTTTTAATTTTGATGTTTCTGGATTTTTAGATTAGAATGTAAACACTTACGTAACCTTAGCTGTATTGATAGCTGATGTGCCCATTCTAATGTTCAGTTGACATATTCAACATTATGAATTCTGAACAAGCAGAGTTAGACTTTTTTAAAAATAAATAATCCCAAACGAGTATTGATGTGGGTTCATTGGAATGTGCAGGAGCATTTGAGAAGAGAAAATCTCTTCTTTATCACAGGACTAAATACATGTTCTGAGAGGTTTTAGGAAAACTTGCTCCCAAACTAAATTCTTGCATGCCAGATTGAAGATTACAGTGAATTATTGGTCTTAAACCTCATAAAAAACAAGGATTATAATACAAATGGTAAAATGTTAATTTTACCATCCAGCGTAGCACTGAAAAATCATGATTAATCTTTTAGGATGAATATAGTCTATAGAATTTGAGTTATGATTATTGATTTTTTTAATAAAGCTTAACGTTCTTTTAAATTCAGATCCTGTTTATGAAGATATGTTGAGTGACAGTAGGAAAATGATCACTAATGAGAAAATAGATGCTTACAATGAAGCTGCAATCAGTATCCTGAACAGCAGCTCCAGAAATTCCAAAGCTAAAGTTAAAGTGTTCAGTGTTTCTAAACTCATAGCACAAGAAACTATCATGCAATCTTCAGATGGCCTGCATCTCCCAGAATCAAGCAGAGAAACAGTGAGTACTTTCATTGTTAGTCAACATAACAAAGAATTAATGATGGAGCAAAATTTTAATTGAACATGTACTCATAGTATGAACTTTGGTGTCCCTTGATGATTGTAGTCTTAAAAATGACATGCAAGAGTTTTCCAGGAAATTGTTTGCAAGACCCCAGCAGATAAGAGTATCTTTTGGGATCTTGCAAACAAATTTACAAGATGCTACTTGCCATTTTGTAAGTAACTATGTAGCTGTTATGGTGGAGGTTGGGGGGATGTGGGGAACCCTTTCAGGGGATCATCATCCTATATAAACCTCTGTAAAGGCTCCCTGCAGCACAACATTGAGGAAGTTTGTGGTTTGTGGGCAGGCTAATATATAGGCAGAAGGTGGGTTATTGGATCCATGTCTATGTAGGTCAGCTGGAAAGCTGCATGAGTTACTGCAACACTGAGTCTGCAGTAAAGTTTGCAAAGCAGTTTTGCTGCCATTCCACAGTTTGGGGCAGAAGTATTACATTTCCACACCCTCCACAGCAGACCTTCTCAGGTCTACTTATATGAGTTGTGCTCCAGCCCGTGATTTTGGTTCTTGTTGCTTTTTCAAAATCAATAATAAAAATTAAAGCTGTTTGTTTACATTAGGACTCTTAAAAATATTGATTTAGATCTGTTAATATGGGTTATTTTAATCCTGGAATTTGTGTGTAACTAGCTGTGTGCGCATATATGAAGTGCTTAAATATAAAATGATTGGGGAAAATGCCTCTTTATTAATGTGAAATATTAATAAAGATATTTGAAGAAAATCTATGCTGAGAATGTTTGATAGCTAGTTACTTGTTTCTTTGACAGAGTGCAATGATTCTTATGAACGTCTACTGCAATAAGATTCTGAAGCCCATTGATGGTTCCTGCTGCCAGCCTCAACCTCCCCTCACTCTGATACAGAAGCTAGCTTTTTGCTTTTTTGCTTTGTCCATTATTGGATATTTAATTCTCAGTTTTATTAATCGTAATAATCATCGAAAAAACAAGCCATGCACCGATATGGAAAGTGGAGAGGAGAAAAAACCTGTCACAAATACATCTCCTGTTTCAACTCTAGAGACAGCGTTACACTCCTTCTGCAAGCTGGGTCTAATCATGGCCTATTTCTATCTGTGTGACAGAGCAAATCTATTCATGAAGGAAAATAAATTTTATACGCATTCATCTTTCTTCATACCAATCATCTACATCCTGGTTTTGGGGGTATTTTATACTGAAAACACCAAAGAGGTAAAGATCATGCTGGCGTCATTTCCCAGTTCAGGATTGTAATTGAATTCATTTTTATTTACTAAAATATTACAGGTCAAATTTTCAAAAAGATATCACTGATGCACTCACAAAATATATAGTGGCATATGGTAATTCAGTAATTGTACACAAACTGGTAATTAGGTGCAAAAGGACGTTTTTGCAAGTGCATTGGCTAAAGCATTTTGTGGGTGCAGCTGTTGGTAGGGTTCATCCATCAACTGTCCATAATGCATCAGAGTCAAATCCTAGTTCAGACTAGTGGATGAGCATTGATTTATGGGGCAACATCTAATACACAGTGAACTTTATATAATGTCATTAGTGTAGAAGTTTTTCTTCTTAGACCCAACTGCCCATAAAGTGGTTTATTGTTTTGAACTTTCTCCTCATTTTGTAGATGTTCGTTGTACTTGTTGGAATAGCAACACTCTTGTTTTGTTTTGCATAGACTAAGATGTTAAATAGAGAGCAGACAGATGAATGGAAAGGCTGGATGCAGCTTGTTATTTTGATTTATCATATCTCTGGAGCAAGCACTGTAAGTGATTTGAATTGAATTTTTTTTTTAAAGTAATGTGATTTGGATTCAATGCTTTAAAGGGGAAAAAAGCTGCTGCCATTTACTGCCAAGATACAGAAGTTAAAATATCCAAGCATTTATTAGACTTGAGTATCATAAATAGTTCACATTATGCTCCTCGTTTAACCTTTAATTTCGATGACAATTTTTGTGAGGCCTCATTTATATAATTTCCTTCAATAAGTAAAGATATTAATGGGGCTATACGTTTGTTTGTTTTTGTTTTTTTTCCCTTCCATATATCCAGTGAAGGGGAATTATTTTCTCATTGTGGAAGACTGTATTAACTTAGTTACAAAAAGTTGCTGGAGACAGCTTTTTTGTGTTTTAGGAGTTGAAACTGTTAAAGGGCAAACTTTCAATAACACTTGTTTTCCCTTTGAATCCAGTTATAGACACACAAGAAAGTAGAGCTGTTGATACAGTTGTAAGAAATTTATTCAGATTGTACAATTTGAGAGAGGCTAGGTCAAAAGAGAATTGCTTTAAGTAGTAGTAAGTAGGTCATAAAATTTCTTTCTTTTGTTACAGTTGGTTTACAATGATACAAAGTTTTATGAAACAGAAACACAACAAGCCTAAAATACAGAAGAACTTTCTCCTCTTCTCCCCGAACTTATTTACAATTAATAGTGTTTAAAAAAAGAGAGAGAGAGCTTCTGTGGCCCTCTGTAAAATGGTAAATTATTTTTCTCAACAGTTTTTGCCTGTGTATATGCACGTTCGTGTTCTGGTTGCTGCATATCTGTTCCAAACAGGTTATGGGCATTTTTCATACTTTTGGATCAAAGGAGACTTTGGATTGTATAGAGTGTGTCAGGTAAGAATAAATCTTTCACTGATTTATATAAAAATATGTCCAAGTTCAGATCTCTCTCTACTCACTAAATTATCTGAGTATTTTGGTTGGTATTCATAACAAACTGATCATTGTCTCTGTCTGTCTCTCTAATCTGGTCTATTTAATGTAGTCTGATCAATCTAGTCTATTTAATACAAACATATTGAAAATTTTTAGAATGTGGCTGAGGTGAAAAATAATCATTCTTAATGTTTTCATCAGAAATTGGGCACAATAAATAGGGGTAAACATAAACCAATGTAATATTATGAAAAGGCAAGACTGAAACAAACTTTATCTAAATTATCCATTTTGGATCTTTCTTTCCCCAACCCATCCCCCCATCTTGTCTGTTTAATGTGGAGATTCTATTTTACATACCCCTAGAGCATTTTTCTGTTGGCTCTTATACAAATAGATAAAAGTTTGGTGAATTCAGGATGCTACCGCCTGGAAACAAAATCAGATTTTTCTCATTGTGAAGAGTGTGATGCTTCTTAGGGCAGCCACGGCTGTGAGCCACCATGTTGCCACCTGCCTCCAGCGCAAGGAAGTCTTGCCTGTGCAAGCTGAGTGTTGACTCCCTCACACAAACAGCCTGTCAGCCACTCAAGTACTCTCCTCTGGGCTATACCAGCCCTGCATTTGCCCTGCAGGCTGACAATAAATGTACCCCAGGCCCTGGGTCCCTTCAGAGTGTCCCCCTATGTTATCCAGTCCCTGATCACTAGATACCCTCAGAAATCCCAGATCCTCTGTTCCCAAAGGAAGAGTGTACCACAGTTTAACAGTTTTACCTTAGACCAACACTCCTGTGTCACACATAGCACTTGAGTTTGATTATAGTAAACGAAAATAAGATTTATTTTAGAATAACATTCAAATAGAATGGTTGCATAAAAAATAAAATTGTAAAATGTGAACTAGGGCATACACTCATTATTAGATAGGAAAGGTAACTATTAAAGTTCAGTCTTTTGCAGCACTTGATAGCCCCAAAGAGCTAGGACCCAGTCTTTCATGAAGCTCCCTCACTTAACAAGGTACCTTCTCGTGAATGGATCCACTCTGAGATATACCAAATAAGTTTTTTGCCTTTATTCACAGACAGAGCAATCCCCTCACTGTCATATTGTTCCTTTTCACTTGCAAGTGGTTTCAATGTTTATAGTGAGTCATGTATGGTTTTCCATTGACTTGTCTATGTTGGTGCAAAGGTACACAGTTGAGCAATGTATTACATAATCAGCTAGCCAGGGAGGGTGATCACCCAGACATATATCCTGGTGACTCATTTTCATTCCAAAACCAGAAGGGAATAATTTTGCATGTATTTATATTATTTCTTAAATATCACCCTATGATGGGTTTCCCGGGGTGCAGCTTGGAAATGGGGTACCACTGAGCCCTTGGCCTCTGTCTCACCAACCTGGACTCCCTGTAACACTGTGATGCTGTGACAAGCTGCACGCCCCTCCAGGTACTGCACTTACACAGACATCCACAGGGACACATCCTGCTGAGTTACATGAATGTTTTTGCCAGCCACTCATGAATCAACAATAGGCTCCAGCCAATTCCCCACAGCTCCCCAGACCAGGACCCAGAGCTGTACCATCTTGCCCTGGTCAGAAGCCTGACCAGTGTAAGTTTATTACCCAGTCCACCCCTCCCTCAATGTGGAGAGGACATGTACCAGCTCTTGTTCCTGAGCAGATTTCCCATGCATTTTAAGCAAAACCCACTGTTTCAGGTAAAATATAAAACAGATTTATTAACTACAGAAAGGTAGATTTTAAGTGATTGTAAGTAGTAATCAATATAGATCAAAGTTGGTTACATAAGAAATAAAACTTAAATCACAATCTGAGTCCCATAAACTAGACAGGATTTAAATCAAGCAGTGTCTCACCCTGATGTTATAGTTCCTTAATACACAAGCTGGGATTCTCCTTTCCAGCCTGGGACCACGTCCCCAGATCAGACTTTGTTCTCCAGATGTGTTTCCAGGTGTTGAGTTGTTGGGGGAGAGAGGGGCCAAATGATGATGTCACTTCCCCTCCTTTATAGGTGCCTCCAGCTTTCCGGAAAGATCTTTTGCTATGTATGACGAGTCAAACAGTCTCCATTGTTTATGTTCTCTCTCTGAGAGGTCTCCATTGTATACAATTTCCGGGTTAGTCCTTGTGAGTGTGTATTCCCCTTAATGGGCTGTTCCATTGTGTATTCCCCGTGTCTGGCTGTTCCATTGTTGTACCTGAAGGGCTGGTTGTGAGTGTTCCCAACCTTACAACATATTACAATAACACACATAGTAAAACTTCATAACTTCCCTTACTATTATAGCACATACAATCTAACAGGATATTAATGTTGAACAGATCAAAACTTTTAAAATGAAACATCACAAGGCATACTTTGTATAAAACATATAATTATATCACAATGATAAATATGGGGGTGCCACGGTGTTGCTTTGGGGTGCCGAGTGACACACCCATACACAGATCTCACAATGATTAATGAGTATTGGTACGTTACAAGCTTGTAGTAGAGACTGCGCATGCTACTCTTTATGTATAATTACCATGAAAGTGGTATATTAGGTGTAGTGAGTTTGTGGGGTCTGAGACAGTTGTTTGTAAAGAACAGTGTGAAGCCTTTACCAATTGGCACCAATGGGTCTTAAGGAGTTTTTCTTTCTCTGTGGATGAGAGCAATTGAATTCAGCACTTCTGCACATTGGATTGCCTGCTTCCAAGACTGCAAGTCTTGCTTTGGATGGGACAAACTACTGTCATCTCTGGTTTGAACTACAGCCATTTTCATTCAATTAAGTTCTGGAAGCTTTAAGCTGCTGTATGCATGTTGGACTTATGACCTCCCTCGTCATTAGTAAAATAAAAAGGGTATTGGGTGTTTTAGTTGAGGTCATTAATGCTCCCCTAAAGGATGGTTGAATGGCTGCTTCACTCAAATGAGTGCTTATTAGGCCCTGTCACAGCTTCAGGGTAACTGCACCTTTAACCCTCTCTCCTCCATGGTCTGGTCCAGGAATGTCCATTCAGGTCTCAAGCCCCTAACTGTCACCTCTGTCAGGTCTTCTACCAGATCTATTAATTATTCTCTTTTCAAAATGAAAGGGTATCTCAAAGTCCACTGTTGTTCATAACAATCAGTTGTTCCAATACAAGGATGACTGGAGAAAACATTGTGCTGTAGGGGTTTTTTGCCCAGTTAATGTGAAGAAGCACACTATACGTTTTTAAAATATGTGACTGGTTCACCCTGTTGGTATCAAATGGTATCTTCATTCAAACAACAAACTACAACCATTCAGCTCTACTTCTTTGCTAAAGTTTGAACTGCTTATTGAGACAGCCATTCAAATTTCAAGAAAGGTAATATTGTAGGTGTTTAAATTGATATGCATAATATTTATATAATTTGTATAGTGTTAAAGAAAAACCCAGTTTGATGGTAATCCTAAATGGGAAAAAAAACTCTTCTCTTCTCATCCCAACCACCCACAGGTTTTATTTCGTCTCAATTTCCTGGTTGTGGTGTTATGTATAGTGATGGATCGACCTTACCAATTTTACTACTTTGTTCCACTAGTCACTGTCTGGTTTATGATAATCTATGCTACATTAGCTGTATGGCCTCAGATAGTCCAGAAGAAAGCAAACGGTAAAGTAAATTTTGTTTCTTTCCTTTTACTGTAAAGGTGTTTACATGATAATGTACACAATTACAATCATATACAAAACTTGATAACTAGTGTGTTTGTCTTTATTTGGATATGTGAATAATGTAGAAGTAAATTCTATAAATATGTTAAATCACTGTCCACCAAACTTGGAAAGATAGTTTTCACTTGCTGTAGTTCTCAACAGTACACATCAAGTGTTTGTTGAACTGTATCCTTGCTTAAATTTGTTGGAATATGAATTATATTTCTGAGGTTTTGAAAATTGTTTGGTGAGCGCTGCAAGAAACAAACAATTGCTGAATGCAAGCTAAAAACCTCACGTGAACTTGCTCCTAGATTGCTATACCTGTATTCATTGAAATCAGAGTTTTAATGTTAGCTGTGGTTTTCCCTTTTATTTACAAAAACTCACTTTTTAAAAAGTGGAATGAAATTCAAAACTGTATATTACCAACCATTCTTCATTGTGGAACTTTGAGAGGGAATGGCATAGTGTATTTTCTACCTTACAAACTAAAGTTAGTACTCTAGAAAAATACTTTGTCCACAGAAAACGGACAGCATGAACAACAGTATTGCAAACTTCCCCTAGTCTGTACTGCCAATGTACCTCAACACTCTTCTTGAGGGACCAGTTTTGTTATCTCTTACCTAGTAGGGGTCTCCTTGCTGCTACAGTGTATGTCCCCTTTGCTGAGATTGTCAAGGTGGTGTTAAATGCATTATTTCTTGTAATGTGGATGCTTGTTCTTTAGAAACTTGAAGTGAGACCACCAACTTGTTTCACATACTATAGCTCAGTGAACAGCTGTCATGTGGTAACTGTTTTTGGAGATCATTTACCTCACCTAGATTAGAACCAGTGACCTCGAGAGTAACGACTCTATATACTATCATAACATAGATCCCCACCCCTTTTTCTTCGAGTAGTGTCGCTGTAGGTGTATGTGCATCCTCACACTACTGATTGGAGATATTTGATAGGAGTGTTAGTTCAGCTTGTACATGCGCTCTCTCCTCCTCATGCTTTCCCTTGAGGCAAGTTAGCTCTGTGTGGGCGAACCACCCTCAGTTCCTTCTCAACCATCCCTGGCTAGAGACAGCAATTAGAGAAGTCTGTTCATGGATACTTTATTCTTTAGAAATTCGTTCTTACCTAGTTTGTGTTTTTTGTAACCTCACTTTTGTCGATAAAACTGTGTACTGTAGATGTAGACAAGGCCTAATAGGATGGCAGATACTTTACAGATATTTCTCAAGGAGGTAAAAGACACTCACCATAAATTGCTGGATATTTTACGTTCCTCCTCCTCCTCCAAATGCTCCCCATCAACGAGGCACTTTTGGACCCAGCTAAGCTTATATGACAGACACCAGCATTGGCCACACCAACATGCAAATGGGACAATACAAAAATATTATGTACCTCCCAGTGTTACCTGGGGTCTTTAGAACTTTTAACAGGGGCAACTTAATTATTTTATTTTAGGCAGTGTTAGGAATAAATTAAAAGGAATTTTGTTTGATAAGATTTATGCAAGTAAACGTGCTTTCCTTAAAATGGCAGTTTATTAGATTTAAGCACATATAAGCAATAGATTTAGAACATTTTAGAACAACAATTTGGAACAATATTAAATAAATAACAGCAGGTTTGCTGTTGCCAGTTGTTTGCCCATCAGGGAGTAAGGGTGTCAGGAAAAATGTTTTAAGATGGCTTTAGAGGATTGCTTTAAAATACATTTTATTAGCTAATTTTTTATAACTAACTTTTATAAAACATAGGTTATAATGCTTTTTACTGGGTTTTTTTTTTATTCTTAATAAATTTTTAATAGTAGAGGTGTTTAGATTTTTTTTTTAATTATTAAGATTTTTAGTTTTAGTTGTTTACTTGTCTATTCCCTTTTTAAATTCTGATTAGCAGAAATTGCCAACTAGATATGACCTTGCTTCTAAAACCCTGTCGTCAAATTAACTCTTAACTATGTGGTGTTTTATTTAATTAATTCAGGGTGGCTGAATGCACATAATATGTCTGCAATTAACTTGATTACATTCTGGGGTATACACACCCCTTAAATTCAGGGCAACACCAGGGATACAGAATTTATTTTTTCCCACCCTCTGCGTAATTCCATTGTGATAGATGCAGTGAACTCCCGCGTCCGGCAACAGCATTCAAAGTCCACCCCTTATGATAGGGATTGGAAGCACCTTGACTTATTTGGATGAAAGGCCTACTCTTCTGCTACTCTGCGATTTAGAATAGCAAACTACCATGCCTTAACAGCAAAATATGATTACATGAACTATACCAAACTTAACATCTTTATTGGCCATCTCACTGAACCATAATAGGAACAATTTCAAGCCATTACCAATGAAGGGCAGTTGGTGGTCAAAATAGCACTCCAGGCAGTGATTGACACATCTGATACAGTGACCCAATCCATCTCAAAAGGTTGTCATGCAAAGAGCTTCGTGGTTGCAGCTTTCAGGTTTCCCAAAGGAGGTGCAAACAACTATTGAATACCTCTCCTTCCATGGCTCTGAGTTGTTTTCTGAGAAGATCAATGCATCACTCCACACACTTAGGGATTCCAGAGCCAAACTTCAGTCACTGGAGATCTATACAACCAGACAAAAGAGAAAATTTAATCCTCAGTCTTCTCGCAAACTGCATGCACCACAGTTCCCACCACAACACTACTAAAAGCCACAGAGAGAGAAATCCAAATTCCAGAGACACAAACCGTGCCCTCAATCTTCAACATCACAGTCTGTCACTTCAAAACATCAGTTTTGACATCCTGTTTGAGGCCACTCCCTTCATCATCAGCTGCCGCTTCCCAACCTGTTGCATCCCTTTGGATGTTGCCTTGTTTTGTTCCACCACAACTGGGAACCCATGACATTCAATAGATGGATTTTGGAGGCTATTTCCAATTGATATTCGATCCACTCCATCTCCATCCCTCTTCAGGGATCCTTCTCATGAAAGATAGATCACCTCCTCCAACTGGGAGCCATAGAACCTGTCCCTCTACATCTTCATACCAAAGGGTTTTACTCTCTATTTCCTGGTCCCCAAGCAAAAGGGACGTTGGAGACCCATACTGGATCTCAAGGCATTGAACAAATACTTCAAGGCCCAAAAATCCAAGATGGTCACACTAGCAGGGATTATTCCATCTCTGGAACAGGGAGATTGGTTCTCAGCCCTGGACCACCAAGATGCGTATTTCCATGAATCATCTGTGAGATGGTAGGGTCAATATCTCAGATTTACTCTGAGTCAGGACCAGTACAGAGTACTCCTCTTTGGCCTCTTGTCGGTTCCCAGAGTATTGTCCAAGATCCTTTCTGTAGTGGCGGCTCACCTACATACCCAGGAGATCATGATCTACCCATACTTGGACGACTGCCTCCTGAGGGCCCACTTCTTTGAAGAAGTTCTACGGGCCACCCAAGGAATTATGGATGTATTCACAAACCTGGGCCTGCAAATCAACATCCAAATATTGACCTTAACTCCAGTACAACGCCTGGAGTTTATGGGAGCCGACCTTGACTCACTGGAAGTGAGAGTGCTCTTTCCACAACACAGATTTCACAGCATGTCCAGGCTTATAGAGACAGTTCAAACCAGCCTTCTAAGTTCTGCCAGACATTGCTTCCTGCTTCTGGGGCACATAGCCGCTGGTATGTTCGTAATGTTTCATGCCAGACTACACATGAGGTGTCTGCAGACATGGTTCATCTCGGTTTACAGGCCGCACAGAGACAGGTTAGACAAACCTCTCTCGATGCCTTCCAGGGTCAAACACTTCCTGGATTGGTGGAAAGATGCAGGAAACGTTTGCACGGGGGTCCTGTTCACTCAGCTCCCTCCTCTCCCTTGACATCAATTCTCACTATGGACACTTCCCTCATGGGTTGAGCTGCACACCTCAACAACCTCACAAACTCAGGGCAAATGGTCGCCCTTAGAGATGACTCTCCACATCAACCTCGTCAAACTCAGGGTGGTCAGGAATACTTGCGCTTACTTTCTCCCACTGATCAGAAGTACACACATGAAGGTTACAACCAATAACATTGCGTGCATGTACTACATAAATCATCAGGGAGGCACCTGATCATTCTCTCTCTGCACAAAAGCATTAAAGCTATGGAACTGCTGCATTTGGCACAATGTTCTAATATCAACAGCCTACCTACTAAGAGTGCAGAACATAACAGCAGACAGTCTCAATTGCATGTTCTCATACAACCACGAGTGGGAACTGAACCCAGCAGTACTTTGCAGCATATTCAGTCAATGCGGGACACCATCAATACACTTGTTCACTACTTACCTGAACAGGAAATGCCCACACTGCTGCTTCAGGATTGGCCTTGGACAGCACTCATTAGGGGACGTTTTCCTTCTTCAATGGGATGATGGCCTTCTTTATGCCTTTCCCCTGTTCCCTCTGTTGTTGAAGGTCCTGTTGAAAATAAAAAGAGAAAAAGCAAACATTCTACTGATTGCTCCCATCTGGCTGGGACAAATGTGGAATTTGTACCTGTCACAGCTGGTGATGTGTCCACCCATCTCTCTTCAACCCACTACTTACTTCCTCTCACAGAACAAAGGAGACGCTCTCCATCCCAACTTGCGAATACTCCGGCTCAACGCTTGGCTCTTTCTTGGTTCCAACGCATAGAGAGCACCTGCTCTGAGGGGTACAGAAAATGTTACTACACAGTCGGTAATCAGCTGCCCGTCATACTTACCTGTGGAAGTGGTCCAGGTTTTAGGTTTTCTGTGATTCCAGGCAAATTATCCTGACATGCTACTCTCCCTGTGGTGTTAGATTACATACTAGCTCTTAAGAAAACAAGGCTATCCCTCAGTTTGCTCAAGGTACACCTGGCAGCCATAGTGACTTTCCATCCACAAGAGTTTTCTCACACCCAACCGCAAAGAGATTTCTCAAGGGCATAACGAACCTCTTTCCCCAGCCCAGATGCCCCACTCCAACATGGGACCTAAATCTAGTTTTAAAGAGCCTAATTAAACCGCCCTGTGAACCTATGACCACTTGTTCACTTACACACCTGTCAATGAAGACTGCATTTCTCGTGGCCATCACGTCAGCTAGGAGAGTAGGGGAAATAGCTGCACTTATGACGCACCCCCCTTTACAGAATTCTTTCACAGCAAGGTTATTCTCAGACCACACTCAAAGTTTATTCCTAAATTATCCTCATTTTTTTCACATAAACCAACCAATTCATCAGGGGGTTGGACTAGATGACCTCCTGAGGTCCCTTCCAACCCTGAGATTCTATGATCTCCCAACCTCATCCTAAGCCTCACTGTTATAACAGAGAGGCCATAGTGAACATGCTAGATGTTGGGAGACTTCTGCCCTTCTGCCTGGACAGGATGAAGACTTTTAGGAAATCTCTCAAGCTCTTCCTTTCCATTGCGAAAAGATCTAAAGGCACAGCAATATAGCCCCAGAGGCTCTCTAAGTGAGTCTCGAACTATATTAAGCTCTGCTATCATGTTCGCAACATAATGTCTCCATCTGGAATTTGCACAAACATGAGGTCCGTTTCTTCCTCTGTCGCTTTCTTGAGAATGTCCCTATCTCAGAAATCTGCAGAGCAGCCACCTGGGCGTCTGTACATACCTTCACAGAATACTCTGATTATTGAGGACTCTGCTTCTGATGCTAGCTTCAGCTCAGCAGTATTATCCATAACAGACTCGACTTCGAAGCCCCAACCTCCCATTAGGGATACTGCTTGGGAGTCACCTACAGTGACACACCCATAGGAACACTACTTGAAGTAGTAGTAGTTACTCACCTTGTGCAGTAACGATGGTTCTTCGAGATGTGTCCCAAATTTGGTGCTCCAGAAACCACCCTCCTCTCCTCTACTTCAGAGTTCTTGATAGGGACTCTGTGGTAGAGGAGAAACTGAGGGTGGTTGGCCTGCGCAGCACTAATTAGCCTTGAAGCACAGCACGAGGAGGAAAGAGAGCAGGTGCAGGCCAAACAGACATTGCTACCAAAGATCTCTGATCAGAAGCGCAGGGACGCACATATACCTACAGTGGAGCACCCATAGGGGGACACATCTTGAAGAACCATCGTTACTGCACAAGGTGAGTAACTTCTTCCCTCATGTATTAATGGTGTAATACTCCAATTGTGTAGATCGCATTTTTGATAGTGGAGCACTTTAAATGTGTATTTGGAATACATACTGCAGAACTGGTAATTGGCCTGTACTTTGACACGATGTCCAGAATGTTTGCTGTTAATTTTAAAGCACTGACAATTAGCTCACAAGGTTATATGTAGCACTCTGATATTTCTCTTACAACAGCTCCTCCTTCTTCATGTGCACTGTGCAACAGAAGTCCCACTGTGGACCTCACAGCACTACTTTCTGAAAGCTCCTTTCAGTGACCACTTTCCTTCAGCTCTGTGCCTGTTGCCCGCTTCCAATCTGTGAAGCAGGAGTGAGAGCTATTCTCCACTGCACAGCTGAGTTGTGGGATCAAAACAGTGTCAACCAGCAGCCTGGGGGAGTGGTTCCTTTTGGCTAGCCTTGGCAAGATACAGCTCCTCAACTGATTAGTTCAGTTTATGAGCAGCGAAATTAGATGTGCCTCATAGTACCTCACTCCTGACTCACAATTTAAATATACACTCATTTTACGTAATTGCTCTTAGATTTTTCATGTGTAACTAAAATTAAAAATTCCCAGGCTGAGTTTCTGGCAAAACTGAGTCTTTAATGCAGTGTTTGCTTTTGTAGGGTTAAATTGTGCCCTTGGATATGTGCACATCAGTCTCATTCAAGCCAGAAGGGGTTGTACTTGTGCATCTGAGGATAGAATAATGTGTGAATTTATGATTGTGAATTGTTTGTGGTGTGGATTTTACTTTATATCAAAGAAAGCAAAATTACCAAATTAAAATGTTTGGATAATGGCAAATTGTGACTGGCTAATACCTGGACAATATACATATTAAATTATAAAGGATATCTGTGTGTCACAGCTACTGACTTCTTATTAAATGTGTTATTGGTTTTTGTTTTGAAAAATAACAGCCAAGTACTCATTGATTTTTTTTTTTTTCCAATTCTCCCACAGGGAACTGCTTCTGGCACTTGGGCTTACTTCTGAAACTAATTTCCTTACTTATGTGTATATATTTTCTAGCAAATTCTCAGGTTTGTAAATTATACTTATCTGTATCCTTAGAGAATTAATAGTAGCCTTTGTATTCAGTTTGAAAAGCCATTCTGAATAGAACATTATGACCAGTTTTCTGTTACTATATAGGAGAGTTTGGGGGGGGGGGGGGGTGTAATTGAATATTTAAATGCCTCCTTTTCGCCCTGGGCTGATTCTATGTGGGAGTCTGGAATTTTCAGTATCCTACATTTTTGTTTGTTTCTCACAACACTTTTAAAATTCACTGTTCTTTCCCACAATGTTATATACATTGAGAGATCAGCTTTATATTTATCTTTCGGGGCCTGTCTGGCTAATTTATTGGGTGTGGGGGGAAGGTTGTGCTGTTAGCGCTTATGGCCAGTATAGTTGCAGAAGAGCAAGCTGCATTCTGTTTTCTCATGCATCTCAACAAAATTGTCAGCTAAATCCTGATGTCAGAAATTTTGTCAGTGGTGAGCCATGTACAAATCAAAGAACAGTTTTACTTTCAGATGCCAGGTGGAGCTGTAGTACCAGGAGTTAGAAAGATTTCCTTTTTCTTCACTACATTTCCTATGATTGAAAATAGAAAAAAATCTAAATTTAAAAAGACAGATCTCACTTTGACATAGAAACCAAGCAAATGTGGCACAGAAGTCATTGGAAATTGACACCAACATATATAGCTTCTGTTAAGGTTTTTCCCCAGCCCCCATGGTGCTACATGGAAGGCCTAATTTTGGCCGCCATTTGTCTGTTGAAAACTTTGGAAACAGGAAGGTCTGCACTCTTTGAAGGATGTCAGTTTCTCATGAGTGAAATTCATGCCTACACAGATTTCCAGGACAAGGTTTATGTACCACTTAAGATCTATTGTTGAAGGTTGAAGTGGCACGTAAGTAGTGCATAGGCTTTTTGTAGATCTTCTGTATCCATGTGAATGTCATGCCAAATGCATGACTTATCTCGTACTGTATCATGTACAGGGAACAGAATGAAGGGCAGAATTTGCCCCTTACTAAGTAAACAAAAACAAAAAAAACACCATCTCCCATTAGTTTTAAACCCTAGTCCTGAAGTTTTCTGTAAAGCTTTCATTTACATCTCTCAACACATAACTGATTGTCTCCATTTAAGCCCACAGTGCAAAATGGAGTGGTGAGAGGAAAGATGGTAGATGCTTTTATCAATGGGAAATTAGTGGGAAATGTTGGATGCCTTTTAGAGCACTTCTATCATGGTGCATGGAGAATCACATGTATCTGTAGAAATATTCAAATAATTATTTTGTATTAACAGAGCAGCTAAGTCATGGACCAGGATCCCACTGAGCTAGGTTCTGTAGAAACACAGAACAAAATTACAATCTCTTCTCCAAAGAGCTTGTAATCTAACACAATATGTCATACTTCTGACACATTTATAAGAGGACCCAATAATGTTGGAATAATCTTAAAACTCCAGCTCCTCAGAATGATTGAAACAAGATTATTTGCTGGTGCAGTTGATTGAAAAATGTGGGGAAAATGTTTAACACATTTTTTAGTTGAAATTTGGAATGTTCAGAAAACTTCAACTACCCTTTAAGTTGATCAGAAAAATAAAACAGATTCAGGAATACTTTCAGGTAATTCTGCTCCTTTTCAACCACTTCTAGTCATTAGTAAAGATTTTAATCTTCTGGAGGAATCGTAGACTGGCCTCCTTCTTCCCCACAATTGGAGGAACACTTTCTGCAAGCTAATTCATGGAGGGGTATGAACAATGATCTCTGAAAAGGAGACCATGAATTCATTTCTTCTGGCTGCTGAGAACTGCACTGACTACAGATAGGGAGGGAGGATTAGGAAATAATGTACAGTATATCATGATACAGTCAGAGGCACACAGAATGACAAGGTGTGTGTGTCCAATTTGTGTTTAAGGGAGAGGGGGTCAGGCAGCAACTTGGGGATATTGTCTAGTGAGTATCAGATATGTATATCTAATACTTTTATTAAAATAGGTTCATTCAGTTAGATAATATGAAACAAACAACACATTTTTACTTCTTCCATATCTGAGAATATGCAGTGTTTAAATTAAATGTAGGGAATGGGAAGCATGCTGCAGCTTAACTGTACATCTGTAGTGTTTTGCCGTTCAAAAATGTATCTGCACTCATTTCAGGGTTTTGTTTGGTTTTGTTTTTTGTTTTTAAGGAAGGAATTTGTTTCAGGCTCTTTCCTCTACCTGGTAGAACATGACATAGGCAGGGTAGACAAATGTCCTAGCTGCTTTAAAATTAATTGATGTGAAAATTGAACTATTAAACCAACATTAACTGACATAAGTATTCTGGGCCTTATCTTGAGAGGGGTAGAGTATGCACAAGTCCTGTTGCCTTTATTTTTAGGTGAGGCCAATTAAACTGATTTAGTAGTGGTATGATGGTATTAAAATATAATGAAATTAATTAAATGTATTAAATGGGGTTGAAGTCAATGTTAACATTCTTGCCATGTTTGTATTTTGCAGGGTGTATTTGAGAAGATTTTTTCTCTTTGGCCATTATCCACATGTTTTGAGCTGAATGGAAATGTCTATGAGTGGTGGTTTAGGTGGAAGTTAGACCGCTATGTATGTAATCCTTTCATAAATTAATTATGGTCTTGTGTTTTAAGAAATATTCCTGAACATATTTTAACTTTTAGAATCTACTTCTCCCTCTTCCCCTGGAAAAAATTTGAAGTTCCAGGCACTGGTTTGTTGTTGGGCCAGGGAGCATCCACTTTTACTTCAAGTATTTGTCAAAGCCATGCAGAAAAGATGGAAGCTGACTTGTTTATATGCTGAGCCTATAAAGTGTCCATAATCAGAGCTTTGCATATTCTGTCTTGTCCCAGACTTAAATTTTTCTGGGAGAGAGCTGACTTCCATGGCACTTCAAGGCTAAATTCTGCAGGAAATTGAAATTGCTGCAGTAATGTGAAATAAATGGTAAATCCTTTTTTTTAAAAACCCAAAGGAACCTCCAAAAAAACTTTAATTATATAAACAACATGATTTATAAATTAAGGACATTTCCATGGGTGTTCCTTTTGAATATTCTGTGCTGCTAAAATCAGAAGGTCTTGATAGAGAATTTATTTCACCTTTTATGTAGAGATGCTATTTTTATCTTATCGTTTATAAATATATTTTAAATACTGTGTTTTTAAATCGCTTTTCGAGAGGGCATTCTTCTTCCCCCAGAATGTGGTGTGCTGGCAGAGAGAGAGATTTCAGCCTGTTCTCTCCTGTATCTTGTTTGGGTAGTGGGAGGATGTGAGGCCAGAGCACATTTTTCTTCTGACCTCTTCCCAAAGACATTGTCTTGCCTGCTGTGATTGGGTGCAGCAGTCTTCAAATTCTTCTTTCTGCTCCACAGAGTGGGTGGTCTGGGACCAATAATGGCACACCTTCTCCACCTGCTGCCAATTTTAATAACTGCTTACATTTTTTGCATGCCCCGGGGAGAGCAGTGTACTTAACAAAACTCCAAATCTCACAAATGTTGCAGTTTGTGAAGCATACCTTGCATTCTGGGGAGGTGCTAAAGTGCCAGAACACCAAAAAATTTAAAATGAGCGGCGGCAGCAGGGCTCTGAGCCTATTCTATCTCATGGAACTGGAAGGACCTTGAAAGGTCATCGAGTCCAGTCCCCTGCCTTCACTAGCAGGACCAAGTACTGTCCCCTGACAGATTTTTGCCCCAGATCCCTAAATGGCCCCCTCAAGGATTGAACTCACAACCCTGGGTTTAGCAGGCTAATGCTCAAACCACTGAGCTATCCCTCCTTTCTATAGCCTGATGTTAATGGAGGAGTTTGGAGTAACGTCCTAGACCACTTGATGTACAACTTTCCAGCTGGAAAATTCTGTTTCTGTGAGGCAGAAGAGCTCCCTTGAATGTTCCTACCTACTGAGGTGGGGAAGGCCACAGAGACTCATCCATTAAACCTATTTCACTAGCGAAAGACCATTTCCAAAACAGGCATAAATTCTATTGTCATTTCTGCAGATTTACAGAGAAACATGGGGTCCTGATTCTAAAAAGTATCTGAATGGTACTTGAAATTTTGAGTTTCATGCATTAATAGTAACTAAAACATAATAAAATGTCAGTATTTATTGAGAGTAATAGTTCTAAATTAAATGTCGTTTGTTATAATTTCTGTAAGCTACAGGGAGCCTGTTCTATTTCTTGAAATATAACTAAAAAAGTACCTCTTCTGGATTGGGCTTTGATACTACAAATATCTTAACAACCCTGTTACCTTGGTGTTTTTACCTGTTTTTATTAAATGCCACAAGTGAGTAGTTATCCTGTTTTTCTTTTGCAGGTTGTCTTTCACGGGATGATATTCGCTTTTATTTATCTGGCATTACAAAAACGTCAGGTGCTTTCGGAAGGGAAAGGAGAGCCTTTCTTCTCTAACAAAATTTCCAATGTTTTACTATTTATTTCTGTAGTTTGCTTTTTGGTAAGTCCACAATATGAATTGAAATTGTATAAACTTAAAACAGTCATCCTGAGGATGGTCAGCTTTCTGGAGAAGTTCCTGTGTAGCAATGAGTGGACATTTCATAAGAGATGGTCGTGGGTTGCAGAAGTTTATTGCAGCTATATTTTATAAATAGTTACTACCCATCCTAAACCTTCACTGGACTCTTTTTTTTCCCCTTCTTCTTCTTCTTCTTTTAGTCAATTGTAGATTTAAATATTACAGCTTCTCCTGTTGATTATCTTGGATGATCTTAGTAAGAATAATGTGGTAGATGACCTGTATAAACAGTCAAGAAATGAGCTAATGTCTAAGTGTGATTAACAAAATTGTCAGTGGTGGGGTTTTTTGTATTTTAGAGTACAAATTATTATTGCATTCATCAGCTGCAAAACAGTGTTTGAGAAATGCATAACTAACTAGAAAGCAGGGCTGGCTCTACCTTTTTTGCCGCCCCAAGTTGCGAAGCAAAAAAAAAAAAAAAAACCCTGCCGTGGCAGTGCCGCCGAAGCAAAGAAAATTAAAAAGCTGCCGCAGAAGTGCTGCCGAATCAAAAAAAATTTAAAAGCTGCTGCAGCAGTGCCATCCCAAGAACGGCCGAACTGCCGCCCCTTCAGATTTGCCGCCCCAGGCACCTGCTTCCTTAACTGGTGCCTAGAGCCGGCCCTGCTAGAAAGTGTAAAGAATCAACTCCTCCCTCCCCACACCACACCGCTGCTGTTTTAACATATTTTAAAATGTTTTAGCCTGTTGTAAAATTTTAAAATCTCTTAAGCACAGTCATCAAACAGACTGATATGTATATTTATATCTTGTAGACCTACTCTATCTGGGCTAGTAGCTGTAAAAACAAAACTGAGTGCAATGAACTGCATCCTTCTGTTTCTGTGGTGCAGGTAATTATGTTCCTTTTCCTTAGTGACAGAATCTAGATTCTATTTAAAAAATATATAGTCTGTCTCTGATGTCTTAGCACTTAACATCAGTTGATGAACATCATTTTCATGTATGAATGTGAAAAAGAGCTTGTTGCATTGCTGGTTTTATAGATATATAGATAGGTAGATATAGAGAGAGATGCTGCCTGAATGCGTACTGCCGGTTCCAAATGAGGTGTGTGGTTGACTAGTGACTACTAGTCTCACTAGTGTGTGTGTGTGTGTGTGTGTGTATGTATGTGTGTGTGTGTGTATGTATATGTGTGTGTGTGTGTGTATATATATATATATATATGTATATATATAGTACTATGTTAAATGTAAACTACTTTAAAAAAAAAAGGGAAAGCAGCATTTTTCTTCTGCATAGTAAAGTTTCAAAGCTGTATTAAGTTAATGTTCAGTTCTAAACTTTTGAAAGAACAACTATAACGTTTTGTTCAGAGTTACGAACAACCTCCATTCCTGAGGTGTTTGTAACTCTGAGGTTCTACTGCATATAGTGTATCCCTGATCCTGCAAACATTTATGCACATTCTTATATTACGTATTTACTGTATGTATTTTTTAAGTTTTTAATATGTACATATATAGCAAAAATATTGATTACATTATTTTTCCTACTGAGTTATAATGCATAATCTATTCCCAATGACTTTTCACACATGAATCTTATTCTGTTTAGATTTTAGCTTTCATCCTCATCAGGAACATTCCTGGATATGCCCGTTCTGTATATAGTTCATTTTTTGCCTGGTTTGGCAGAATTTCTTTAGAGGTAAGTAGAGTGATCACAAATGCAATAATAGGGTGTTTCATTTTAGGAATCTATAAATGGTGGGTTTATAATGTACATTGTAGTGTAACTCAATAAATAGTAAAAACATATTTTTGGTTCATTTGCTTTGATATCCCACTGTGGCTGTTGATATTCTTAATTGAGAGAGACAAGGTGGATGAGGTAATATCTCTTATTGGATTGACTTCTGTTGGTGGGAGAGAGACATTTTTGAGCTTCACAGAGCTCTTCTTCTTCAAGTCTGGCAAAGGTAACCAGAGTATCACAGCTGAATACTAGGGACACTTGGTTAAGTGTAAGCATTTAACATGTTGCAAGAAACCACTTACAATGAAGTGGGCAGTCAGTACCTCTTCAGTCATAGGTCAAAGGAGGGTTGTAGGTTACAGATTGTTGTAATGAGCCATAAAACAGTGTCTCTGAGACTATATGATTTTTAGGGCTTGTCTACACTGGCACTTTACAGCGCTGCAACTTTCTCGCTCAGGCGTGTGAAAAACCACCCCCGAGTGCTGTGCTCCCAGCGCTGGTGGAAAACGCCCCTCGTGGAGGTGGCTTTTTTAGAGCCCTGGGAGACCTCTCTCCCAGCGCTATGCCGCGATGCGTGGCAGCACTTTAATGTTGCCAGTGAAGACGTGCCCTTAATGTCTATGAAACTAACGAATTTAAGTTCTCAACAATTTGTAACCTGCTAACCCTCCTGTGGCCTATGACTTCAGAGGTGTTAATTGCCCACTTCATTTTGAGTGATTTCTTCCATTATGTTTTAACCCCTTATGCTTAATTATCTGTTCCACCTTATATTTAGTTGATACTCATCAGAATGTAAGAATGCCCTTATCGGGTCAGTCCAGTGGTCCATCTAGCCCACTATCCTGTCTTCCGACAGTGGCCAGTGCCAGATGCTTCAGAGGGAATGAACAGAACAGGATGGTTATTGAGTGATCCATCCCCTGTCATCCAGTCCCAGCTTTTGACAGTCAGAGGCTTAGGAACATCCAAAGCATCCCTGATCATCTTGGCTAATAGCTATCCCTGGATCTATCCTCCATGAACTTATCTAATCCTTTTTTTAACTCAGTTATACTTTTGGCCTTCACAGCATCCTTTGGCAACAAGTTCTACAGGTTGACTGTAAGAAGAACTTGGTTTGTTTTAAATCTGCTGCCAATTAATTTCATTGGGTGACCCCTGGTTCTTGTGTTATGTGAAGGGGTAAAACATTCACTTTCTCTACACCGTTCATGATTTTATAGCCCTCTATCATATCTCCCTTTAGTTATCTCTTTTCTAAGATGAACAGTCCCAGTCTTCTTAATCTCTCCTCATATGGAAGCTGTTCCATACCCTTAATCATTTTTGTTGCCCTTCACTGTACTTTTTCCAACCAGACTTGCATGCAGTATTCAAGGTGTGGGTGTTCCAAGGATTTATATAGTGACATTGTGATACTGCCTATCTATCTTTTTCTTAATGGTACCTAACATTTGGTTAGCTTTTTTACAGCCATTGCACATTGAGCAGATGTTTTCAGAGAACTATCCACAGTGACTCAAGATCTCTTTGTTGAGTGGTAACAACTAATGTAGATTCCATCATTTTGTATGTACAGTTGGGATTATGTTTTCCAGTGTGCAGTACTTTGCATTTATCAACACCTGAAATTCATCTGCCATTGTCTTGCCCAGTCACTCAGTTTTTGACAGGAGTAAGCCATATATCAACTAATGTAGTAGTAATGATTATATTCTTCTTTATATTTAAATTTGTAAACTCAGTCTCTTTTCCTTGTAGCTGTTCATCTGCCAATACCACATCTGGCTGGCAGCAGATACAAAGGGGATCTTGGTGCTCATTCCTGGAAATCCAATGCTCAACATAATTGTCAGCACTTTTATATTTGTGTGTGTGGCACATGAAATTTCTCAGATCACTAATGATCTAGCACAGATGGTTGTTCCTAAAGATAATGCGACTCTGCTTAGAAGGCTGCTATGTATAGCTGGGTTTTTTTCTGGACTCCTCTTTTTGTCAGCAATTCAAGATCAATCAAGGCATTAACTTCAAGAAGTCCTTAAAGTTTACTTCAGGCTTACTTTGTGTGTGCCTGAAGAAAAATATTTAACTGGAGATACAAAAAACTTGTACAGTGCTAAGCAACAGCAGAAGGACATCTAAATGAAGTCTATTGAATGTGTATATAATGGAAATGTACATATTTTGTGTGGAAATATTCTTCTCAAAGGAACCTGAGAAACAAGAATGCACTGTACAGAATTGCATGTGAAAAACAAGTGTTTTTTTCTACTGGATATATTTCCATGTAAATATCTGTTTAAACGTAACATGAAGAAGAGAAATGGGTGGCTTGGCAGCATAATTTGGAGATTACTGAATTAACTTTACCTTGATACACCTAACTTGTGGATATTTACTAGCATACTACAGTATACATGAGACGTGCTTTAATTGTTCTCAAGAAACTTTTTGTAACAACAAAGACCTGATGTGTACTCTTCAGCTAATGGTCATTTTTTGCTAATTTCAAAATGAAGTTATCTTACTGGTAATCAGGGTCATTTTCCTAAACTATGTGCTAACTCATTGTTTAGGGATCAATATTTTGGGTGTAGCTAGTATGTAATATATGAAACCCTTTATGCATTGAACAAAACCCCATCAATTTAAAGTGATTCCATGTAACATTCTAGCCAGGTTTACATAGTACTTCATAGGTGTTTTGTATTTTTTTTTCTGAAGACAGTTTTCAGTAAATATTCTTCAGTTCTGGAAATACGGGATTTGTTAAGAATGCATAAGTAATTTTAATTTGAATTTTCTACAAGTATGTTTGCTTTTTCATCAGCATTTTCCAATTATTGCTCTTTCAAACTCTCTGTAGTTCACAATATTAATACAGCCCCATTGAAAAAACAATGATAAGCAATATTTCAGCTGAATATTGAAAAGCTGGGAAAATTCCCACCCTTTTCCATTCAGACATCTACTGTATTCAGATCTTACAGAGAAGGGCATATCAGGGGCACAACCACCTCAGAACCCCCAGATCGTGCATGACTTGAACTAGGTCTCCCTAAGGAGCTAGAGCCATGTTAGATCTTACAATAATGTCTTCAGTGAAGGTATGGAGAGCCAGCCTGCATGGGAAAGATTGGTTGACTAGCAGTCTGGCCAGCTGCAGACAATGGGTCCCTTTTTAAAATAACAATGAAATACGGTTAAGGTTCATTGTTCAAGAGGAACCAATTCTTCCATTCCAATTTAGCAATATCTTTCCTTTGTTGCTGTGATTCAAACTAAGAATCAAACGCTTTTTCTTTATCATGTAACCTTTTGCATACAGCATCGAACTGAAAGAAATAGCACTTCACATTAGAACTGGTAGGTTGCAATTTTAAATTCTGCAAATTCAGTGGAACTACGGTGATACTTTGTTCCATTGAACCATAATAATAGTCTTCATTTTTTGTGAGTTTGGCTTACGTAATGCTTGGAGGTTCATGTGTGTCTTCGTTCTGTCCTCCTTTTGGTGGCTACTGTTTAGCACTCAAAGAATGAATATGACATTGTTTTCTCAACATATGTGCAATTATATGTAATGATAAACGATATGAATCTTAATTTATACAGTAAATGGTCTGATATTTATGTATTTTCTGATGTTATCTCAGTTGAACTGTGGAGTCCGAACTTGCAAAGCCACCTGTGTCTGTAGGAAAACTTTCTTGACAGTGAAAGAATAGCTGCAAAATTTTGTTCCAGTAAAGAAAACAATTTCTGTAAGAATGGTGGAGCCAGTAATGAGAGGAAGATAGCAAGACAAAAGATAATACAGCTTTCAAGAATAAACTCTTAATGCATTAATTCAACAATCTTGGATATGTCAACTAGTTTTATTAACAAGCTTGAGGAAAGATGCTCAATATGTTCTCAGTTTTCTTTTTGGACGTTATTTCCAATGTTTGGAAAGTCATCCTTAGCCACTGATCAGTACATCTGATTTATTGAAAAACATGGTATAGCTGAGCACTGTAGAGATAGTTGCTATGGACAGGATGTACAACCTACATCTATACCATTGTTAGAAATAAGAAAAAGTAAGTTTTGGGGGAATTTTTTTGTTTTCTTCACAAACTAAGTATTGTAGATATTTTTATTTATCTGTTGTACAGATTTGGTTAAAGATTATTTTTAATGTTTGAAATAGTGCACTTGTTTGCTATTACTGTATGTGAGAGAAAATATATTTTCTTTTAAGGTTATGTGAAAATATGAAGTAATTTAAACATTAAATAAATGTGCTGTGGATGCTTATTTTTGTACTGTAAGGAGCATCAATTACTCGGGTTCTTTCTTATATTTTTCTTACTGTTTAAACCTAGATCGGTGGTAACTTATTAGTATGCCTAGCCAAAGTCAGAGGTTCAGGTTATAGGGCACCTCCAAAGTAATTCCCTACCCACCATTAATTCAGCTAATCCTTTTCTAAGGGAAAATGTTCACCCTCACAAACAGCAGAAGTAACAGGACTGTGCATATGGTTACAAGGTGGGGTGGAGAGAGGACCCACAACAAGCCAAAGTGTGGCTGCTCCATTGTCACTACTGTAGCCTAAGGGATTCAGCAACCCTCACATGTGCGGGAGCCTAACTAGGGTTGCCAACCTTCTAATCGCAAAAAACCAAACACCCTTGCCCTGCCCTGCCCCTTTGAGGCCTCACTCCCCACTCACTCCATCCCCTGTCACTCCACCGCTTGCTCTCCCCCCCCTCCCCCCTCGCTCATTTTCAGCAGGCTGTGGCAGGGGAAGAGGGCGGGGTGAGGCCAGGGGTGAGGGATTTGTGGGGGCAGGAGAGGACTCCAGGCTGAAGCAGGGTGTTGGGGTGTGGGAGGTGGTACGGGCTCTGCACTGGGGGTGCAGGCTTTGGGGTGGGGCCAGAAATGAGTTCAAGGTGGGGTAGGGGACTCTGGGCTGGGGGGTATGGGAGAGTTTGTGGGGTAGGGGAGGGGGCACAGAGCTGGGGCAGGGGGTTGGGGTGCAGGAGGTGGGGAGGGGGCAGGCTCTGGGTGACGCTTACCTCAGGCGGCTCCCGGGAAGCAACCGGCATGTCTGTCCAGCTCCTAGACACAGGCACAGCTAGGGGGCGCTGCGCAGCGTGTGCTGCCCCCACCCGCACGCCCCCGCAGCTCCCTTTGGTCGTGGTTCTCGGCCAATGTGAACTGCGGAGCCGGCGCTTGGGGACGGGGCAGCGTGCGAAGCACCCGTGGCCACCCCTATGCTTAGGAGCTGGAAGGACATGCCATCCGCTTCTGGGAGCCGCACAGAGCCGGGTAGAGAGCCTGCCTGCGCTGCCAACAGGACTTTTAACAGCCCAATCAGAGGTGCTGACTGGAGCTGCAGGGGTGCCTTTTTGACCAGGTGTTCCAGTCGAAAACTGGACACCTGGCAACTCTAGGCCTAACTGATGAATTGGTGTAAATCCAGTAGGCCCACCCCCAAAACCACCTCCTATGGCTGTACAAAAGAAACTCCAGCAGAGCATGGATCCACAACACACAGGGGATGCAGGCCCCTTATCTCAGTTCCCAGCATTTCTCCTCCAAGTGTGTGGTAGTTTAGAAGCTAAAAACTGAGATGAAATGCAGAATAAAAGCATACAGGAATATTCTTCATATCAGGATGGCAGAGCCAGGCAACTCCTTCTGAAACTAATAGTATTAGAATGGGAAGGTAACTATATTCATTAATTGCGATATTGACCAGGGCATCTCTTCGACTCAAAGAAAACCCCCCAGCAGGATCAGCTCAGTTTCTCTGAACCTATGACATCAGGCATCATTACCTTCTTTGAGATCCATTGTTGGCCATAGCAATTACCATAGCACTGGACTCTATGTAGGCGTCATGACCCAATAAAAACAGTAACCAAAATCCTGTAGGTAAATTAAGTATTTACCTACTGTATTTATTGCAAAAACTGATGTTTCATATATCTAAAAAAGAAAACCCTTAAAACCCTCTGTTCATTTAAGTTGCTGCACTTCAACCTTATTGTAATGATACAATGGAGTTTCAGTTCTTCCCCCTTGGATCTTAATCATATGGTCAAAATAGGGCTGTGAATTTACATGCTAACACTTTTAACTATCCCCAACGTGGTGGTCAATTTATATAATTAAATATAATTTATTTTTATTTAGCTACAGTTTTGTGAGTCCATATTTCTAATCTATCTGTAATATGTAAATGATGAAATATTAGGTTCACGTGAGATGGGATAAACTTGTCTAAAATGAATGTTGCTTTTTACAAAAAGGACAGTGAAGAGGGTGCTGATACCAAACCATTAACATCACCAGATCCTTTTCGGACTACATAAAGCTCATTTGTTATAGACTTGCCATTTATGATCTTAAACTGACAACAGAATAATCTTGGAAATTCACTTACATTTCCCAGTGCTATTATGTATCATCAGTGCTTTCTTGTTCTTATATCTAAATGTAGTTTTTTATTTCAGTTGAACTGATAATCAATAATCAGTAGAAAAAAGCAACTTTTGGTATAGAAACAAAACAGACTAATTTCACAAGATCTATTATTAATATATTTCAATTTAGTTTCATACCGAATTGGAAATTAGAAATTTTGAGTCATTAAATCTGTGCCATATAACAGTTGTGTTGACACTTTATGTATTGAAAATTTTTCATAGAAGCCCAAGTGCAGCTAGAAATCCATTGACAGTCAGTCCTCCATATTATTGGAAAAGCCATCAACTCATTCAACCCAATCAACTTACCAGAGTCCTGGGGCGATAGGGAAGTGGTGACTGGGACAAGCAGAGGATGCCACTGGCAGTCCTTAGTCACAACTCTACACACAGGCGGCCTTAGGGTGAAGTTTGTTTTCTGCAGAATGGCAGATACAGAGCTCGGAGCTCATATCCTCCTAAGGTGACAGAAGCAGGCCTTTTTAGGCACAGCGCTGTTCTCTCCAATCCAGGGAAAATGGGACTGAAAAAGAACCTTAAGCACAGCCTACCCTTTCCATACTGCTCCTGGCTGGTCACCCAACTTAGCAGTCAAAATAAAGCAAAGATTCACAGATTGACATTTGGGTCATGGAATGTCAGAACTCTTTTTGATAATGACCAAAGACCAGAACAAAGAATAGCCGGTTATTGCCCAAACACTGAAGAGATATAATACATCATTCCCCCATTGAAATCAGACTTGCTGATGAATCCCACCCTGAGGACATGGAAGCAGGCTACATATACTACTGGAATGACAAGGACAAGCCAAAACAGTCAGGAGTAGGTTTCACCGTACAGTCTGACATTGCCCACAAGCTTGACTCACTCTCCAAGCGAGTTAATGACCGACTTATACTGCTCCTCATAAACTAGTCGAGAGACCAGTACGCCACCGTTATCAGTGCCTACGTGCCAACAACAGGCCAACAACAGGCCAACAACTATAAGACAACATACGTGGTTTGAGGTATTGGCCTTATGACGTGCTCTCTTCTGCGAAGACCTCACATGCCACTTCTCAAAAGCAGACAGAGACTCATAGCACAGATCTCTCTGTCTGGGTCTGACCAGTGCAACGAGTTCTCAGATTTTAATGTCTGCATGTTTGCAGGCTTTGAGATTGGCCTTCATGGTGTCTTTATATCTGAGGATGGGTCAACACTGAGTGGGTTCCTGTGCTGAATTGGCAGTAGAGCTTCACTTTCCATAAACGGGAAATCTCCATGTGGACCACATGTCTGCCCTAGCGAAGTTGAGCCCTGATGAGCATGCTCTTGATGCCAGGGATTTGGCACTTCAAAGACTTCGGTGTTGGAGATCCTGTCCTGCCAGTTAATGTTGCAAATGGATCTTAAGCGGTGAAGGTGGAAGCTCTGCAGCTGTTGGATGTGGCGTCAATACAGCATCCATGTCTCGCAGCCATAGAGGAGTGAGGTATGTACAACAGCACAGTAAATTTTTATCTTGGTGCTGAAGCAGACTCCATGCAGCATCAGATGAACATGTTAGATGCCTTATGTGCCTGGAAGAAGGCATCCTCCTAGGAGTTCTGTTTGTTGGACTTTCACACCCAGAGCATGCATAGACAAACAGACCAGACTACAGGTGCTTCTGCTTAAAGAAGCTCTTGCTGCTAGACCATCTGATTCCAAAGGATCATCGGATTCAAAGACCAAGAGGCTTATTTCAGTGCTGATGGCTTCCTCCAGCAAGGCTAAGTTGTCCAAGGGTTCCAAGTCATCAGAATCTTTGTTAGTGATGGCTCCCGATCCTTCAGTTAAAGCTGTCAAGACTTTGGGGCACAGTTGGTAGAAAAGGGCCAACTGCCTGTTAAGGAACCTAAAGCCATTTCAGTTCTGAAGAAGTAGCTGAAGGAGAAGACTGCAACTGTTAGCAGTACCAGATGCCACATCTCAGACTTATCAGATCTATCCGATTCTGACATAGCCTCTACGGTTCTGACTTAGAAACCCAAATCAGTTCTGTGTTCCACTTCGAAGTCCAGAGTTGTGGAGCTGAGTATTTCTCTGGAACTGGTACTTTCCAGGCCTGTGGCGCTGGTTCTGTCCTCCACTCCTATTCTGGGACCATTGTTGGATCTGAAAAGAATGTTAACGGAAGTGCCTGGTGTGCACCTCCCTGCATCTGACCATTCCTCTGATCTGACTGATAGGAAGTTATCAATGAGGAAGACCACCTTCTTCAATTCTGCAATATGCTGCTAAGATTCCCCTATGGGATCTCCAGGCAGATATCGCTCACCATTACTCTCTCCTCACCCTTGGTTCTGTTGCTGTCTCCCTTGTGGCCCATGGCAGTTTCAAGATTGGATACTCCTTTAGAGGAGGATAAAGGAAGAACTAAGAAACCTGATTCATCCCAGGTAATGCCTCTTTATCCTTTTGCTCCTCCTCCTGTGGGTATGTTTCTGGATCCCAGCTACTGGAAAGACTGGCAAAACTGGTCTTCAAGGCCCTGTGGGTTCCACCACAGAAATTTTTGGATCATCCTCCTTATTGGAGGAAACATCTCCTTTCAATTCATAAGGCTCTTGTGGTTCAACGTCCCTGTATCCAGTTTCTCCGCATCCATTTGCAGTTCAGACAATTGTGCCTGCTAAATGCTTTCTGAAAAAGAGGATGAGGAGATAGATCCTCTTTTTGAGAAGGAACAAATGGATACTGACTTTGATCTTGATTTGTCACCTAATGAGCATGTGAGTGTAGTATCTGCTTCCTCTCCTTCTGGGGTTGCTTTGTAATTCCATTGTGATGTTGTATGGAATATGGATGACCATTTATAATATTATCAATACCAATATTACAAAATTGCAATGGATCTTATACTAGATATGCCATGTAAGGTATCAGTGGAAAGGGTATGATTTGCTAAATATGCTAAACTTATTTATATGTATGTATCATTTTTGTGTCATGAGTTATAAATGTGTTGTATATTAATATCTCAAACTTGTGCTGTGTATCTGGGTGATACCTCCAGACAGATTGGCATCAGCACTATCCAGTCTGCTTGGTGGGCCATCAAGGGTAATCAGCTGTACAATTAACCCATTGAAAGAAGCCAGGGGCTATGCCTATGAATCACCAGGACATGTAGGGATATGCCTATGGACAGGGAACTCTAAGTACTTTCCATGCCCATGTGCTGTGAGCTTATTTGGGACAAAGGATGTACAAGCCACATGGCAAACGATATAAAAAGGCAGTTGCATCACCTCCATTTTGTGTTCAATCCTGCTTCTCACCTCTGGAGTAACTTCTCTATAAACCTGAAAGTTTGAACAAAGGACTGATAGACCCATCCAAGCTTTGCAGAGGGACTTTACAAGCCAGCAAATTCACCAATGCTGCTAAGAATATGATATGTATGTATGATACATAGAATCATAGAATATCAGGGTTAGAAGGGACCTTAGGAGGTCATCTAGTCCAACCCCCTGCTCAAAGCAGGACCAAGCCCCAATTTTTGCCCCAGATCCCTAAATGGCCCCCTCAAGGATTGAACTCACAACCCTGGGTTTAGCAGGCCAATGCTCAAACCACTGAGCTATCCCTCCCCCATACATATGACGTACATATATATCTGCTTTGACCATATAACAACTCTTTCTTTTCTTTTATAATAAAACCTTTAGTTTAAGATACTAAAGGATTCGCTGGCAGCATGGTATTTTGGCTAAGAGCCAAACTAGTATTGATCTGGTAATGTGGCTGGCCCTTTGGGGATCAGAAGAACATTTTGTATAGTGAATAGAGTTTTAAGTAACTTCTCACTTTACTTGACCTATTTGATTGGGAGCCAGAGACTGGAATGCAATAAAGGGGGCTGTGTAATTTATTTATTTTTTGTAAAGCTTCTTGATAACCAGTGTGGGAGATCAGGAGCACAGTTTGTGATTGGTTGGTGAACCTAACTACTGTGTTAACCACCAGTTTGGGGGGAATCTGCTCTCCTTTTTGCAGCCTGCCCTGACGTTGGCATTTTCAGTTTGGGCTAAACTAGGCCCCTGGGGTCACATCCATGACCGTGTAGACTGCATGAAAGCCATATTGAACTTATCTAAGTTAGCTGTGAAGGAAACCTCCCATCCAGTATTTGACATTATTGAGGCTACCTCCACAAATAGGATGTTGCTCCCTATCCTAGACATATTTTGCAGCATGTTGAGACTGTTTGATGAACTTCTGCTTCCTGTCATCTTATTTCCAAGAAAGCAAACTGCATCAGATTCCCCATGAGGGATTTTATTTCTTTTTTACACATCCTCTGCCAAATTTGTTGATTGTGGCTACTGCCAGTAACAGGTTTAGGTCTGACCAACCTCACTCCACTCCTGCTGAGAGAGAGGGATGGAAAATTGATACACTTGGGAGAAAAGTTCTTACCCTCCTCTCTGGGAATTAGAGTGGCTAATTACTAGGCAATTAAAGGTCCATTTACCAATTCTACCTGTGGCAAAGGTTTGCTTTCTTTGTACAATTTTTCCAGATGATAAAAGAAGGCTGGTTAATGCTATTTCGACAGAAGAACTAAGTGTTGCAAAGCATGTCCTCAGCATTGTTTGATGCTTCAGACTCTTCCCCCCCAGAGCATTGGTATTCGCAGTTACCTTGAGGAAGCATGCTGGATTCTTTCCTCTTCTCTGGCTGTGGACACTAGAATCAAGGTGGAAGATCTCCCGGTTGAAGGGAAAGTCTTTTCAACAATAAGACTGATACATTGTTGGAAAAATTAAAGGCAATTAGATCCATTACTCCTTCTCTTAATTGTTATCCCTGGATCAGAAAGAAATCTTCTACTCCTTTTTGATATCAGAGGCAATATTACCCTCAGTCATCTGCTTATTTTTTCCTCAAATCAGAGACATTAGCAACAGCAACCTCCATCTTCATTCCAGACCCAGCATAAAAAGAGGTCTTTCAGATCCAGATCTAAGTTGAACAGTCTGCTCCCCCTTCTTCTTCCTTGAAGACCAGGCCTCAGATTTGATGTGAGGATCGAGAGCTGTGGACCAATCAGCAAGAATTCATCCATCCTTTTATTTGAGGACAGGCAATTCATCAACAGATGGAGGCTGATTACATTGGACTTATGGGTACTAGAAATAGTAGAGAAAGTCTATACTATGCAGTTCAATTCCCCTCCTCTTTTCAGGGAACCTTCTCCATGAGGTTATTCTACATACAGAAGAATACGAGCTGCTCCAGATAGGAACTGTCAAGGAGGTACCAAAACTTCTGTGGGGTCAGGTGTTCTATTCAAGATACTTCCTGGTACCGGAAAAAAGATGTTTTAGATTTAAGAAAATTGAACAGATACAAAACCGGAACGTCTGAACGTATATTAACTATGGTCTCCATAACTCCCTCGCTTACAGTTATGGATTAGTTCTCCACTCTCTATTTAAAGGATACTTATTTTCATATCTCTGTCCAACACAGTCATAGAAAATATCTGCATTTAATGGTGGTGGGATGCCATTTTCAGTACAAGGTGCTCCCATTTGGGCTGTCCACAGCACCAAGAGTCTTTTCAAAGGGCCTTTCTGTGATAGCACATCTAAGAAAATGGTATTTTTGCTTACCCATATTTGGACAATTGGTTGCTAAAAGCTGCTGAACCCAAAGATCTGTTACCTCAGATCATGTTTACAATCTCCCTCTTTTGGATCTGGGTCTGCTTCTCAATGTCAAAAAAAAAAATCAAATATTGGTCCAACTCAAAAAAAAGTTATAGGTTCTATATTGGACTCAGTAGCATGGAAAGCTTTTCCTCCAGAGAACAGGTTTCTAAAAATTGAGCAAGTGGTTTTGCCAATTCAGACCTGCCAATTCTAGAAAGTGAACGTCTTCATGGGTTTGATGGCAGCTATCACTTGTATAACTCCTCCCTTTGCTTGTCTCAGAGTGAGACTGATGCAGCACTGGATGTCTCGAGTCTAAACACCCAATCAGGATAGTCTTCAAACATTTGTCACCATGCCACAAGATGTTCTAAATACACTACAGCAGTGGACGGACAGATCCAATATTCTCAGAGGCATCCTCTTCAATCCCCCTCGCCATCGCTCACAATAATGTCAGGTGCAGCCAATAGTGGATGGAGGAGCCCATTTAAGCTGGCTTACACTCTGGGGTCACTGGGCTTTTCAAGAAAAGAGCTTGCATGTAAATGTTTGGAATTAAAAGCCATTCATTGGGCCCTCAAATCTTTACTTCCTCATACAAAAGGGAAGGTTGTTTAGGTAGCAATGGACAATACAACAACTATGTATTATGTGAACACACACGGGGGTCTTCATTCTTTCCAGGTATGTGCCAAAACAGTCCGATTATGGAACTGGTGCATTCTTCATGAGATTTATCCAGTGGCCCAGCATTTGGCAGGGGAGAGCAACAAGCTCGCAGATTGTCTCAGTAGGGACTGTTCTCAGATGCATAAGTGGTCCCTGAAGGATCAAGTAGCACAAGACCTCTCCAGTTGGGATCGGTCCAGTGTAGACCTGTTTTCTGTGAGGTTCAACAAAAAGCGGCTCTTCTCTTCAAGAGCAGGCAGGGACAGTCAGTCCATCTCAGGCATCTTCCTTTTGCACTGGGGAAGGGGCTGTATGTATGCTTCCTCCCCTTTTCCATTAATTCAGAAAGTGATTAAAAGAATTAGTCAGGACAAGACAAGAATCATAGAATCTCAGGGTTGGAAGGGACCTCAGGAGGTCATCTAGTCCAACCCCCTGCTCAAAGCAGGACCAACTCCAACTAAATCATCCCATGATAATCCCAAAATGATATTGATTGCCCTGGTTGGGCTGAGACAGCAGCACTATATGGACCTGCTTCAGCTATCAAATGGTTTTTACATGCATCTTCCTCTGTATCCAAATCTCTTGTCACAGCAACGAGGAAGCATTCTTTATCCAGATCATCAGTCTCTTCATCTGACTGCTTGGGCTATTGGACTTTGACTAGTCTTAAACACTCATGTTCCTTATTGGTACAGAATATACTGTTGACTTCTAGAAAACCATCTACTAAAAAGTGTTTCTATTTAAAATGATCTAGATTTGTTTCTTGGATTTACTAGGGGTTGTTTTTTTCCCCCTGAAACCTCATGCTAAAAAGGGGAGTCTGTGTTGCATGCTTTAGCTGCCAGAAGGGTTCTTATATATTATTTAAATAGAACCCAAAGTTTTAGGAGGTCATGTGGATTGTTTCTTATGCTAAGAAAAATAGGGGTCAGTGGGCGTGTCTGCTCAGATTACTTCCAAGTGGTTTAAACAAAGCAGAAATTCCTGTATGTTCTGTTGTATGGTATCATTCTACTAGTACTGTAGCAGCATCTTTCGCTTGCCTTAAACATCTTCCTATTAGGAAAATGTGCAAAGCTGCTACTTGGAAGTGAGAGCACACATTCACTAAATGTTAAACTCTGGCTCTAGCTTCACGAGTGGATGCCACATTTGGCAGAGCAGTGCTTCAATCATTATTTAATTAGGACTCTCTTCCCACCTGGGTTTTCAGCACTGCTTGTCAAATTCCATAAGTGGGAATATTCAGAGCCACTCAAAGAACCGAATAAGATTGGTTACTGTAACAGGAGTTGTTCTTCAAAATGACTTTGCATATTCACACTTCCCACCCACCTTACCCTCTTTCTCAAAGTCCTATTATGGTCTCTAGGTTAGCACTGGAAGGAACTGAGGCAGTAGAGAGTGAAGCACCCCCTTATATAGCCTCATCCTCTGAATGTCTGGAAACGCTGAGGGGAGGATTAGAAGGAGATCCACATACACTCTAGTGGGCGCTGCTTGGAGAAGGTTCTATTGTTTGGCACCAGCAGGCAGCGCAATACTCCTAAGCGTGAATATACAGTGATCTTGAAGTACTCTGGTTACAAATAAGCAACTTTAATTTAATACTACCCAGCTCCTTTTCTTGAACTATTTTATAGAGCAATAAAAAGCATTGAATTGTACTTTTTTCTCTTTAGCCTCTATCCATGAATGTCAGAGCTAGCCCTGTCAACTCATGTTCTGGATATTTCTGAGGCAGAATGAGGGGAAGCCTCAATTGAGGAAGCGTGTAAAATGGTTTGTGAAAGGGGGCTTGGAAGGCTGGGTGGCCTGGAGTCTAAATGGAGTCTAAATCCACTGTCCTGGGCTACTTCCTGCCAGTGTCTCTTCAGTTTGGGGCGTGGCCAGTTCATTGGGTGGTTCGCCTCCCATAGCGCCACTTGTGGATGTTGGGCTCTGTCCTGCTGCAGTCCCAGACTCCTTTGGGTGGGGCAGCTGCAAGTTAGTGAGGGCGAGCCCCACAATGTCTCTGGGTTTCGCTCAGTTACCTCAGGTGCCAGAGGCTCCTAGATCTCCATTGCAGTCTCCCTTGGCTGGAGAGACAGTTCTTATGCCCAGGTGGCTGCCTTGGTTGGCAGGCTCGTGACCTTTCTTCTCAGGTAGGGAGGCAGCTGGCTCCTGCCTCTTCACCAGTCAGCCCCACACTGAGCCAGATTCTTTCCTTTTCTCCCCGCTCCAGGCCTGGAATTGGCTGCAGATATACCGGGGTAGGGCTAGCTGGGCACAAAGGTTCTCTTTAACCCCTGGTGTGCTGGCAAGCAGTTTCTCTGCTTCATCACATGATTCTTAATCATTTATTTCCCAGGTATTAGTAGTTGAAATATTATTGATGCTTGTGGATGTGGCATTTGGTCATCTTGTTCTTTAGAGCAGTGGTTCTCAACCAGGGGTACGTGTAGCTCCAAGGATATGCAGAAGTCTTCCTGGGGGTACAGCAACTCATCTAGATCAGTAGTTCTCAACCAGGAGTCTGGGGGGCTGTGAGCAGGTTTCAGGAGGTCCTCCAAGCAGGGCCAGCGTTAGACTAGCTGGGGCCCAGGGAAGAAAGCCGAAGGCCCCCCCGCCCCGCACTGGGCTGAAGCCCAGGGCCCTGAGCCCTGCCACCTGGGGCTGAAGCTAAAGCCTGAGCAACTTAGCTTTGTGGGGGCCCCTGTGGCATGGGGTCCCAGGCAATTGCCCTGCTTGCTACCTAACTTTGGCCCTGTCTTTTATATGCAGAAAACCAGTTGTTGTGGCACAGGTGGGCCGTGGAGTTTTTATATCATGTTTGGGGGGGGGGCGGGGCGGCGGGGGCTGCAAAAAGAAAAAGGTTGGGAACCCCTGATCTAGATATTTGCCTAGTTTTTTACAACAGGCTACATAAAAAGCACTAGTGAAGTCAGTACAAACTAAAATTTCATACAGACAATGACTTGTTTATACTGCTCTATATATTATACACTGAAATGTAAGTACAATATTTATATTCCAATTGATTTATTTTATAATTTATATGATAAAAATAAGAAAGTAAGCAATTTGTCAGTAATAGTGCGCTGTGACACTTGTATCTTTTTGTCTGATTTTTTAAGCAAGTAGTTTTTAAGTTAGGTGGAAGTTGAGAGTATGCAAGACAAATCAGACTCCCGAAAGGGGTACAATAGTCTGGAAAGATTGAGAGCCATTGCTTTAGAGAACACATTTCTGTTGTAAGGAAGACTCTTGCTGCCATCCAGAGCTCACCAGTTTGAGTTCTCAGGCCTTGTTACAGCTTTCCCACAAAGTGGCAGATGCCACTAATACACTGGGTTTTGGATATGTCACATCAGCTCAGGAAGCTATTTAAAATTTGTACTTATAGCCTAAAGAAATATAGATGCTCAGAATCCAAAGGACACTGGCCATCAGATGATAGTAGTTTTAAAGCATGTACAGTTTTGTACCTCAAGTACAGTGTCCTATTAAAGTTGAAATGCTAGCCTTAACTTGTGTAACAGCAAAACAAAAATACAGATCCTGGAAAAACAAAGCACAAAGATGAGTTAAAAGCAGAGTATCAGCCCCAGCATCATGATCCTGCCAATCCAATGGGGATCCGCTACAATGACCCCTTTGCCAGATGACTGCAGAAGTTTTGAAGGTTTGTGGCAATTGCTCTACAGCCAAAATGCTTCTGAAATAAATGTAGTCAAACTTTACTAATTCTGGGTCACTGAGAACGAAAATGATGCTTAAAATTGTTGTTTGGCTCTAGTTTTCAAGACATGCTATTGGGTCAGTATATACGACCCTTGACTTGGGAATGGCGGAGGATAAGTGAGTTATAAAGGGAAGGGATCTCAATTTAAACCAGAAATGACTAAAATACATCTTTGACTGGATCTATGAATAAATCTATGACTGGGTTTGGACAGTACTTGCTTTTTAGGCAAAACAATGAATAATGCAATCTGAAGCTGGTATTGCGTCATACATGATATGAATTGCATCATGTTATTCCTAGAAGTCATGGATGATGCAATCATAACGAAGCTTACATCACTCTGCTGAACAAATTGCCCTATATCAGCTCTAGAAATCATACAGTGTCGTGCTCTCTTATTTGTCAGTGTTTGATTTTGCAAAGGGACACATTTCTGTTTAGCCAAAGTGAGCAGAGATGCCTCGTACTTGTGTGAACAGTGCAGATAACTTCTGCTATGTTTGTGGTGAAGTGACTTTTGCATCACAAAAGTGCAGTATAACCACTATGGTTAAGAAAGCCTATCACCTTTATTTTGGCTGCAAAATTGGAGATCAGGACAAGAGGTGGGCCCCACACATATGCTGCAACACTTGTGCAAAAAATCTTTGCCAGTGGTTGAACAGGAAAAGGAAATCTATGCCTTTTGCAGTGCCAATGATTTGGAGAGAGCCAACAGATCATACCAGCAATTGTTACTTCTGCATGGTGCCTCCAGTTGGGAAAGGTGTGTCAAAGAAGAAAAAAAGTGGACTATGCATTATCCAAACATTCCATCAGCTATACGCCCAGTACCCCACGGAGAAGGACTGCCGGTTCCTGATGCACCAGAATCATTCTCACTTGAGTCAGACGAGGAAGAGGATGAAACTTCTGGTCCTGAACCATCAATGTCACAGGACCCACATTTTCTCCCATCCTCCTCCTCTGAACCACACCTCATAACACAAGGTGAACTGAATGACCTTGTCAGGGATTTGGAACTACCCCAGAGTAAGGCAGAGCTTTTGGGCTCCAGACTACAGCAGTGGAATCTCCTGGCAGGTGATGTTAGGGTTTCCATGTTCCGTGACCGTCAAAAGGATCTTGTCCCATTCTTCTTCATGGAAGGTGATCTTGTAGCCTGCAACAACATCGATGGTGTGATGGCAGCCCTCAACATCATTCACGATCCAGATGAGTGGAGACTGTTCATTGATTCATCGAAGATGAGTCTTAAAGCTGTTTTACTGCATAATGGCAATGTTTTGCCATCAATTCCAGTTGGTCATGCAGTCCATATGAAGGAAACCTATGACAACATGAAACAACTTTTGAGGTGCATAAACTATGACTAACATCAGTGGCAGCTTTGTGGCGATTTGAAGGTTGTTGCTCTCTTGCTTGGTCTGCAGACTGGATACACAAAGTACTGCTGTTTTCTCTGCGAATGGGATAGTCGTGCAAGAGATTCCCACTACATCAAGAAAGATTGGCCACTCCGACAGTCATTGGAGCCTGGGAGGAAAAGTGTTCAGCATCCACCACTTGTTGAATCAAGGAAGATTTTGTTACCACCCTACAGATCAAGCTGGGTCTGATGAAGAACTTTGTCAAGGCCATTGAATAACGTAGCTGAAGTCGAAGTATCTTATTTCAAACTTAAAAGTACTTACCCCTGGTCCACACCGCGGCGCGCTGGCTCCCCCGTCGACTCCGCCTGCTCCGTTCGCAGAGCAGGATTACCGGTATTGACGGGGGAGCACTTCCTGGTTCGATTTATCGCGTCTAGACAAGACGCGATAAATCGAACCCAGAAGATCGATTGGACTCCTCCGACGCGACGGGTAAGTATAGACGTACCCTAAGATAAAGGAAGGTGTCTTTGTTGGTTCTCAGATTCGTGAACTTCTTCGAGATGATGCATTTGACCATGCACTGCGTGGCAAGGGAAAAAAGGCATGGAAAGCCTTCCAGTTAGTGGCAGTAAATTTTCTCTGGAACAACAAGGCAGACAACTACAGGTTGTTGGTGGAAAACCTCCTCAAGGCATACAAAAGCATTGGTTGCAACATGTCACTAAAGATACATTTTTTGCACTCATCTAGATTTTTTTTCCACCGAACTGCGGAGCAGTGAGCAACGAGCACGGCGAGCGATTTCACCAGGACATTGCAACAATGGGGAAATGCTATCAGGGCAAATGGAGCCCATCAATGCTTGCAGACTATTGCTGGACAGTGACAAGAGATGCTCCATTTAATGAATACAAGAGACAAGTCAAGAAGCACCGAGTAGACACTGAATAGGACTAAACTATGTACATAATAGTTTTTTGCCTTTTGTTTCATAATAAATTTTATTTATATAACCCCTTTGCTGATTTTTAAAGTGTAACATAAACAGGACAGGTGAAATAGTATCATGTAAAGCAACCATAAACACATGAAAAAACCTAGGTTTACAATTTATGATTAAAACTCTACTATCTACACAATATACATAGACATAAAATGTAAAAACTTAAATATCTTAGAAACAGTAGCCAATCAGTTGTTTTAATTGTCATATTTGAATTCAGCACATCAAAATACATACTAAATAGCACATTTTATCTCTGAAGCAGACGACTTCTCAAAAATTGTAGACCAGTGTTATATTTGAATGGAGATTATAGAAATGTCATAGAAATTAATAAAATATTCAGAAAAATGTTACCTAGAAGATTAGAAAGAGATTCTGATAAATATAAATGTATATGCACAGAGACATACATTTAGATCCTTTTAACAAACCCATAGATTTTTAAAAGTACCTTGTTGCATGGATAAATGCCTCTGTCATTATATTTTACCAGGTAAAGCAAATAAGTATTAGAGAGAAACACTAATTACCAGAAATATTATCTGAGAGAATGAGTTACTCTGAGTTGTATTGTGTATTGATATTCTGCCAATTTTAAGATTTTTTAAAAAAAATATTTTTAAAAGACTGCACAATGAATATATAGAACAGTCATTTATGCCTTAAACTACATTGTTACCTTAGAAAATACATCACCAAAATGATTAATTTCTGTTAAAAAATATACATACAAGAGAAAAATACTTAAATTTTGGCACAACATGGACTAAACATGGTTTGTTTAAAGAAATGGATTTCTGTGTGCTGTGATCTATTATCTATGTTCTTCTAAAATGTATGAATTAGTGGATGGCCAGATTGTTGAATATTTTGTCCTGCAGAGCTTGTGTACTGACAAACTTGACGGTGATGATAAAGTATTGTAGAGTAGTCAAAACCAATTTTTCAACATTTTTAGCCCCTTTAAAAACAGCTATCTAGGTTTTTATAATCACGCTTGTCACTAGAGTATCTGAGTGTCTAAATAATATAATGCTACTTTAGATTTAATTAAGCCTCAATATATTTCACAAACTTCAGTATTGCTCCAGTATGAAAGTGAGAAGGAATAACGCATTACATGTGGGAGGTGCTTTAGAAATGTCAGAAATTATTATATTTCAGATTCGCAAAGATGTGATGCTGGTAAGGCAAGTGTGCCATCCTACCAACAAAATGTCAGCACATCTTCCCCAAATGGTAATGCTAAGGACTTTCTGGCTTAGCAGAGATCCACTGATTTTTTAGCTAATTTTTCGACTATTTCCTAGATCGATTCCTTCTAAATCAAACATTAAAAAAAAATTTCTATAGAAATGAGTCTAAAAATCTTTGAATCTGGCTGTTACTTTGAAAGAACTCCCCTTTTCCTTAGAATACTCGGTTGATCATAAAGACAGTGAGAAGAAAGTTTGATATTTATTAATATGTTTATTTTAAAGATAGTTTTCTTAATGTAACAAATATAAAAAGTTATCAGTGTTTTACAAATTGTCAAAAATGTCCAAAGTACAAAAAAGATACGATACACTAGTTAAATGGAAATGATTGTACAATCTGGCACTGAAGTACTTAATACTGTGGGCATGCACACTGTACACCGCATGCATTATTTGCACAAATAAGGAAATAAGACATGATTACTGCATTATCTGATTACAAATTCATTGCTTCTGTCAACTTTCTTTCTTCAGGGATACCATTTACCTGTAAATAAATAAGAATGTATATAATCCATTAATGGTTACAGCTCCTCTTAGAATACAGAACTATATTGTCAACATTATAAACAGAAATTAAGTATCCTTTCCCTAACCCTCCAGAACTCAAAGTAGAACTGTCAGCAACTCAAGCCCATGGCCACCCAACTATCCATGTTTGATGTAATGTATGACAACTTTAGACTTCTTTTTCAGATTCTTCCAAACCTGAATCCAAATCCAAACATGTCTCCCTTTTTAGCATTCCTGTATTTAGACAGGCCTGCATAACTTTTAGCTTGTTTGGAGTAAGCAAGTATAGTAGATGTGAATAACAACTCTTTTTTGATGTAAGGATGATCACACTATATGAAATCCATGGAGAGTAATTTAATCCACTCACTTTAAAGATACTTTCCATCTCCTAGACCAAAGAATTTTTGGGTAGAGGGATAGGAAAGAATTAATGTGACTGTGAATCTACCCCTCTACAATCATAGAATCATAGGACTGTAAGGGACCTTGAGACATCATCTAGTTCAGTCCCCTGCTCTCATGGCAGGACTAAGTATTATCTAGACCACCCCTGACAGGTGTTTGTCTAACCTGCTCTTAAAAATCTCCAATGATGGAGATTCCACAACCTCCCTAGGCAATTTATTTCAGTGCTTAACTACCATGACAAGAAGTTTTTCCTAATCTCTAACCTAAACCTCCCTTGCTGCAATTTAAGCCCATTGCTTTTTGTCCTATCCTCAGAGGTTAAGAAGAACAATGTTTCTCCCTCCCCCTTGTAACAATCTTTTATGTACTTGAAAACTGTTATCATGTCCCTTCTCAGTCTTCTCTTCTCCAGACTAAACACACCCAATTTTTTCAATCTTCCCTCATAGGTCATGCTTTAAAAACCGTCAATCATTTTTGTTGCTCTTCTCTGGACTTTTTCCAATTTGTCCACATCTTTCCTGAAATGTGGCGCCCAGAACTGGACACAATACTCCAGTTGAGGCCTAATTAGCGTGGAGTAGAGTGGAAGAATTACTTCTCATGTCTTGCTTACTATTCCTGCTACTACATCCCAGAATGATGATCACTTTTTTTGCAACAGTGTTACACTGTTGACTCATATTTAGCTGGTCCACATGACCCCCAGATCCCTTTCTGCAGTACTCCTTCCCAGGCAGTCATTTCCCATTTTGTATGTGTGCAACTGATTGTTCCTTCCTAATTGGAGTACTTTGCATTTGTCTTACTGAATTTCATCCTATTTACTTCAGACCATTTCTCCAATTTGTCCAGATCATTTTGAATTATAATCCTACCCTCCAAAGCATTTGCTACCCCTCCCAGCTTGGTATCATCCGCAAACTTTATAAGTGTACTCTCTATGCCATTATATAAATCATTGATGAAGATATTGAACAGAACCAGACCCAGAACTGATCCTTGTGGGACTCCACTTGTTATGCCCTTCCAGCATGACTGTGAACCACTGATAATGATAACTACTCTCTGGGAATGGTTTTCCAACCAGTTCTGTTACCAAAGAACTAACAGAGACCTGGCTGGAGGAGAGCGTGCAACTCAAATTGGGGAACACTGCATATCTTTGTTTAAGACCATTTCTGTATTACAAGAATATCCCATAATTTTGTTAAACCAACAGCCCAAGGTAGGTAGCATGGATTTAGTCAGCCTGCTAAGGAACAAAAGTGAATAGCTATCAAAAGAAACCTAACAGGGGATGTACCTTTTCATCTGGTAATTTATTTGCTGTTCCCAGCAGTGCAATACATATATTAGATGAGTGTTTTGACTTACTATGTTTTGGTTTTATTAGGGCTGTCAATTTAATTGCAGTTAACTCACGTGACTACTCAAAAAAATTAATCACAATTAAAACTATTAAATGCGATTAATCACCATTTTAATCACAGTCACAGTGTTAAGCAATAGAATAGCAAGTGAAATTTATTAAATATTTTTGGATGTTTTACTACATTTTCAAATATATTGATTTCAATTACAACACAGAATACAAAGTGTACAGTGCTCACTTTATATTATTAGTTTTGATTACTAATATGTGCACTCTAAAAAATGATAAAAGAAATAGTATTTTTCAGTTTACCTCATACAAGTTCTATAGTGCAATCTCTTTATCATGAAAGTGCAACTTACAAATGTAGATTTTTTGTGTGTGACATAACTGCACTCAAACAAACCAATGTAAAACTTTAGAGCCTACAAGTCTACTCAGGGTATGTCTATACTACCCGCCAGATTGGCAGGCAGCGATCAATCCAGCGGGGGTCGATTTATCATGTCTAGTCTAGACGCGAGAAATTGACCCCCAAGCACTCTCCCATTGACTCCTGTACTCCACCGCCGCAAGAGGCGCAGGCGGAGTCTACGGGGGAGCGGCAGCAGTCGACTCACCGCAGCAAAGACGCCACGGTGAATAGGTCTAAGTATGTCAACTTTAGCTACATTATTCACGTAGCTGAAGTTGCGTAACTTAGATTTGTAAGTTCAACTTTCATGATAAAGAAATTGCACTACAGTACTTGTAGTAAGTGAATTTAAAAATACTATTTTTTATTTTTACAGTGCAAATATTTATAATAAAAATTAAATATAAATTGAGCCCTGTACACGTTGTATTCCGAGTTGAAATTGAAATCAATATATTTGAAAATGTGAAAAACATCCAAAAATATTTAAATAAATGGTATTCTATTATTGTTTAACAGTGTGATTAATCATGATTAATTTTTTTAATCGCTTGACAGCCCTAGTTTTTATCTCAATTGTTTTTATCTTTATCACAATTCCACCCTTTGTTGAAAGTACAACATCAGTGTCAGCAAATATCAGTCTAGTCATACTTTTAGAAGTCCTCATGAGGTAACACATACAGTGGAAAATTTGTTTAGTGGGTATTAAAATAGTTGGTGAGAAAGGACGGTTACTAGCTATATTCTCTCCTCCCTCTCTTTAAATACTAATTAGTGCTGTCTACTGGGCCTCTCAAAATCAAGTGCTCAATTATTTATATGTTGTTGAACAGTTGCAATATTATTTATATTTTTGATAGAAATTCAATTTCCTAACTCTTCAAAGCAAAAAGGAAAAATATTTCTGTAACTTTCCTGGCTTAAGGGACCATACAAAAGCTGGGGATAACTGAAGTGCACTGAGCTCTGCCCTTCTCCCCAATGTGGCCTCTATGTTGGGGCTGGATGGAGGATGTGGCAGAGGAGCTCGGTACATAGAATCATAGAATCTCAGGTTTGGAAGGGACCTTAGGAGGTCATCTAGTCTAACCCCCTGCTCAAAGCAGGACCAACCCCAACTAAATCATCCCAGCCAGGGCTTTGTCAAGCCTGACCTTAAAAACCTCTAAGGAAGGAGATTCCACCACCTCCCTAGGTAACCCATTCCAGTGCTTCACCACCCTACTAGTGAGAGAGTTTTTCCTAATATCTAACCTAAACCTCCCCCTCTGCAACTTGAGACCATTACTCCTTGTTCTGTCATCTTCCACCACTGAGAACAGTCTAGATCCATCCTCTTTGGAACTCCCTTTCAGGTAGTTGAAAGCAGCTATCAAATCTCCCCTCATTCTTCTCTTCTACAGGCTAAACAATCCCAGTTCCCTTAGCATCTCCTCATAAGTCATGTGCTCCAGCCCCCTAATCATTTTTGTTGCCCTCTGCTGGACTCTTTCCAATTTATCCACATCCTTCTTGCAGTGTGGGGCCCATGAGCTGACAGTTCTTCCACAATAGAAAACCTTGTAGCTACCCTGATGTGGCTATTTCCCTAAAAGAGACAGAATGGAACACACCAGAATTTTTGGCCCAAATAGATAGTCATGTGAGAGCTAACTTTGGGGATGTCATAACAAGCACTTATTTGAGGGAAAGGAAAGGAAGGGACATACAACATCTGGGCAACAACCTCGAACCTGAATTGCAAAATGAAACACCTTTCCGATCAGATAAGCTAGGGGACATGATGGCAGATTACATTCCCATTGTAATGTCCTCTTCTGCTGCTGATCCTCTTTTTTTTGTTTCCACTCAAATGAGCAAAAACTGGGATTTTAACCACCATTCACATTTACTAACAATTTACTATTATTTTACAGAAATTTTACCACCAGTTGCTAGAGATCTGAATTATGGGGCAGAAGTTGCCCAGTACAGTGTACAGTTCTATCAGCTTCTAGGTGCAGAGGACATGGATGCTTCAGGTAGTCCAATTTCTTCTTGAACACTGACATCCCCAGTGAGAATAGCAACTATTTCTATTCCTTCTGTTTGCTGTGGCAAGCACTGCCATAGTTCCAAAACAGTTTCTGGAAAGAATATCTGCCACTAAGTTTCAGTGAAATGGCAACACTGTATAGTTTCTAGTAACACAAACATTGAACAAAGGGGACACATCATTTAAGAACAGTGAATGCTCTGCAAGTTTCTTCTGTCTAGAACCATGCACTTCAGTGTGACCTTGTCTAAAACTTGGTTTCTTTCAAGTGGAAAATAATCTTTGTATTTTTTTTAAAAGAGGCTGAATTGTGTGGTGTTTTCACAACTGACCAAAATACACTTTTCTCTGTGGGATGAGCTTCACTAAATTTAAACCCTAAGCCTCAGGACAGAGAACCACTGTGCCACCTATCACTTTATTAAAATTATCTGAAAACATAATTAAAACCATTTAATGATATTGTGCAGAATTATCAAATTTTATACGTGTTTTTAATTCTTAGATAACTAAAAAACAAGGGCATAAACATCTATTATATACTTGCCTCAAATCTTTGAAATGTTGTCATACGAAATTCTCCTTTAATCCCCGAAAGCAGTAATGAAGAAGAAGAATTTTGAATGAAAACACCAAACAAGGGTTTCTTACATATAAGACAAACCTTTGTCTAAGAGGTGCACACACATTATGATACGTATAACTCTTGTTTCTGCTGTGGATACTTTCCTTCCCATGAGCAATCTCAGACTTGGTTGTCCCTAGCACACCCACCGAATAACCCTAGCATACCCACATAATAACCCACCCATTTTGGCCACTGTATTTTCCTACTATGATTCTTATCCTCTTTCCTACAAATGTAGATTTCTTTCTCAAATCAGAGATGCTAACTGAAGATAAGCAGATGATGCCTCACATTTTTGCGCTCTAGACAGATGGAGTTCATGCACTAAGGCCAATGGAAATCTACACCATGGATTTAATTGTTCTGCCCAGAAATTCCCTGATCTCCATTGTTTATATCTGGTAAAAGCAAGACAAAAGCACTACTTTATCACTCACTGTGCTTGACAGTAGCAAGAAGAAATTAGATGTGGCTAGCCGTTGGGGTGATAAAGGCTAGTCTATGTAAGAAGATCTCTGTTTTAACTTCACCGGATCTGTGTTACCAGTCCCACTTGCATTGCAACCTTTCTGCCTACACTCAAGCTGCTCCCTGCCAAACATTTCCAGTGATTTCTCCATGAAAACTGGAACTATAATTTTGCAACATCTTATAACATTTCAAAATTGTTTCCACAGGCCAAAGGTTGAGTAAGTATTGGGTGCTGATTGCTCCCCATTACCACCTGATCTTTCAGCATTTTTTTTTATACTGACCTGCAGTCTGCTGCTGTGGAATCTGAGTCTGATGTGGCAGGTTCCTAAAAATAATAATTTAAAATCTTTAAAATATCTATATATTATGTAGAGTGCACATCTATGAATACAGTCATGGTATTTAAACTGTACACGCATCATTCTTCTATGAGGCAATAACAGTTTTCCCCAAATGGATAAACCAAGTGGCCAAAAGGCTAAGCAGTTGAACATGAGCAAAGAACTAGATTATTGCTAAAGCATAGTAGTATGAGTCTCATTATGTTACCCATGTTCAAATAATAAATAATTTATTAAGTGAAAAATGTAGCACAACAGAAGGAAGGTGAAGCAAGCTGAATTCTAAAAATGTAGACACTTGAAATACAGAAATGTAAAGATAGGCCGTGTAACTATAAAGGTAAATTTCTTATTTTGGAAGAAAAGAGAAACACTTGTTTGTTTGTTTGTTTGTTTAAGTGGCTCTTTGAGGAGGTTTTGAATGTTAGAAGTCGGGCTGTTGATTAATTGCAGTTAACTCACGCAATTAACTAAAAAAAATTAATTGCAGTTTTAATCACACTGTTAAGCAATGACTACCAAGCAAAATTAATTACATATTTTTGGATTTTTTTCTACATTTTCAAATATATTGATTTCAATTACAACACAGAAAACAAAGTGTACAGTGCTTACTTTATATTCGTTTTGATTACTAACATGTGTACTCTAAAAATGATAAACAAAAGAAATAGTATTTTTCAATTCACCTCATACAAGTGCTGTAGTGCAATCTCTTTATCGTGAAAGTGCAACGTACAAATGTAGATTTTTTTGTTACATAACTGCACTCAAAAAACAAACCAATGTAAAACTTTAGAGCTTACAAGTCCACTTCTTGTTCAGCCAATCGCAAAGACAAACAAGTTTGTTGACATTTATGGGAGATAATGCTGCCTGCTTATTATTTACAATGTCACCTGTAAGTGAGAACAGGCATTCACACTTTTGTAGCCAGCATTGCAATGTATTTACAAGGCAGATATGCTAAACATTCATGTGTCCTTTCATGCTTTGGCCACCATTCCAGAAGACATGCTTCTATGCTGATGATGCTCGTTTAAAAAAAAAAAAAGCATTAATTAAATCTGTGACTGAACCCACTGGGGGAGAATTGTATGCCTCCTGCTCTGTTTTACCCACATTCTGTCATATATTTCATGTTATAGCAGTCTCGGATGATGACCCAGCACATGATGTTCGTTTTAAGAACACTTTCACTGCAGATTTGACAAAACGCAAAGAAGGTACCAATGTGAGATTTCTAAAGATAGCTACAACATCTGACCCACGGTTTAAGAATCTGAAGTGCCTTCCAAAATCTGAGAGGGACTAGGTGTGGAAGATGCTTTCAGAAGTCTTAAAAGAGCAAAACACTGATGCGGAAACTACAGAACCTGAACCACCAAAAAAGAAAATCAATCTTCTGCTGGTGGCATCTGACTCAGATTATGATAATGAACATGCGTCAAGTCTGCATTGCTTTGGATTGTCATCGAGCAGAACCTGTCATCAGCATGGATGCATGTCCTCTGGAATAGTGGTTGAAGCATGAAGGGACATATGAATCTTTAGGGCATTTGGCACGTAAATATCTTGTGACACTGGCTGCAACAGTGCCATGTGAATGTCTGTTCTCACTTTCAGGTGACACTGTAAAAAAGAAGCGAGCAGCATTATCTCCTGAAAACATAAACAAACTTGTTTCTCTGGGCAACTGGCTGAACAAGAAGTAGGACTGAGAGGACTTGTAGGCTCTAAAGTTTTACATTTGTTTTATTTTTGAATGCAGGGTTTTTTTACATAATTCTACATTTGTAAATTCAACTTTCATGATAAAGAAATTGCACTACAGTATTTGCAATGGGGGAATTAAAAATATTTCTTTTGTTTTTTACAGTACAAATATTTGTTATCAAAAAGAAATATAAACTGAGTACTGTACATGTTGTATTGTGTGTTGTAATTGGTAGAAAACATCCAAAAATATTTAAATAAATGGTATTCTGTTATCGTTTAGCAGTGTGATTAATCATGATTAATTTTTAATCACACGATTAATTGCAATTAATTTTTTTAATCGCTTGACAGCCCTTGTTAGAAGTAGTCTTAGCAGATGTGGATTAGTGGTTAGAGTGCAGGTTAGGCAATTATAGCTGCATTTATTTATTTCATTTATAACTAAAAGAAAAAAAGCATCTATCCTTGGCTACAGGGTAACAAGAAATTTTGCTTTTAGCTATTTTGAAAAAGCTTGATAGAGACCAGCAGGGAAAAACCTCAGAGGGGGTTTAAAAACACTGTAAAATTCACTTCTTCCAATTTACATAATTAAGGTGGTGACAGTATCAGGATACTTTGATTTGCATTAAACAGTAATTAGTTCTAAGAATTAGGCTTTACATAAGTAGAATTTAATTAGATATTAAATTAAATAGGGAATCCAACATGACAGACAAAATGGCAGTGACAGGGATGACATAGTTTAAATTTAGAGAGTGGAAAATTCCAGAAGTTTCCAGCAACTCAGGGGAAGGAGCTCTACCCAAGATGGCATCAGGCAGAGGAGCTCTACCCAAGATGGTCTTGGGGGAAGAGCTCTGTATCTAAAAATAGGTATGACATAACGGGGAGGAGCTAGAAAAGCTAGAAGCTGATTAGCTGAGATGAGCTGACCTTGAGAGAGCAACTAGTATATGAGGCCAAAAGCTAGCAGGCTGAAAGTGGGGGGTTTGGGGGGCTTGTGAAGATCAGAAGCCTCAAGCAGCAACCAGAACAGCAGTGGCTAAGACAACTGCAGCATCTTAAGAAGATTCCGGAAAACAGTTACCTGGAAAAACAGCAACAGCAGCAGAAGTCTAAAGGTCACCATGGCAACGACCTTTAGAATTCATAGCAGCGCAATCGGCAGCAACTGCCGCTACGCCTGCAGCAACAGCAGCCGTCATCTCCAGGTGCTGACAGAGCAGAACCACCCCTGAGACGAGTCAGAGGGAATTAAGAAGATAGAGTGTAAGTCTGATTTTACCCTCTCCTGATAAAGGGTGTTTGGATACGTTTGTCAATAAAGCTGGATGCCTGTGCTTCTGAATGAGCTCCCTCCTACCCATCTTGCGACCGGCTGATCACTGCTCACAGGATGTTAAATATTAAATTATTAGATATTAAATGTTAGATGTTTAGTGTTAAGTAAATGTTTTCTTTTTAATCTGTGAATATGATAATGGTTTCTCATATGTGTATATAGACAGGGGCGGCTCTATGAATTTCTCCGCCCCAAGCACGGCAGTCAGGAGGCCTTTGGCGGCACGCCTGCGGGTGGTCCCTGGTCCCGCGGATTCGGCGGCATTTCTGCCGGAGGTCCGTCGGTCCCGCACCGTTGGCGTCCCTGCCGCCGAAACCGCGGGACCGGCAGACCTCCCGCAGAAACACCGCCGAAGGCTGCCTGACTGCCACCCTCCCAACGACCGTCATGCCGCGGCTTGCCACCCCAGGCACGCGCTTCTTGCGCTGTTGCCTGGAGCCGGCCCTGTATATAGTACAGTATTCGATTTTAACACTAAGACTAAAGCCTTTGTGTGTGTGGGGTCTCTATATGCCTATTACATTGTAAATGCTACATAGTCTAAGTCTCCTGTGTATCCTGTGTATTTTATTTTGTTGCACTGCTTTATTGTATAATTCTTAAATGTAATTCTATGGTGTTTTATTAAGTCCTATGTATCTTTTCTTGCTTTATTAAACTCTCTCTTTTTTTTTATTTTGGTTAAATAAATACGTCTTTTGTTTTTGAAGAATTTCTGCTTGTGTGGGTCAATCCTTGAGCGGAAGGCTGTATCCGTGCCCTTTCAGGGGTTAGCTAAACTAACTTGCTCTGGGGAGCCCTCTGCAGGTCGGAGACAGGCACCCTGGCAATTCCTTTAGGATGGGCCACAACCTTGTTACCCTTCTGTTAAATTAGAAGCGCTATCGTAGGCTAACATAATTGGCGGGCTTGTGCTCAAGGCACTAAGAGCCCCACGCAAATTTGTAGGTAACATAATTGGCATCTAAAATGTAGGGTAACACCAGAGCCCCAGTCATGAAAACACCAATATACCTGCTTAACTTTACTCACATGAATAATCCCACTAAAGTCAAAGCAACTATTCATCTGAGTAAAATTAAACACGTGCATAAGCATTTGAAAGACCAAGGTCTAAGTGCATAAAGTTAGGCAGGGAAGTATTCTCTCACGGATACAGGCAACTCCTTAAAAATGGCTAACACAACATATGGGGCATAAATATACTTTCACAGCACAACTTCAGTTGTTTTCAATGCACTAGAAGCATATATAAATATGCTTACCCAATCAGTTCTAATTTCTGATTATACTAGTTAGAAAAGGAAATGGAATGATACAGATAGTGCTTATCAAAATATAAAACTAAATATGTTTTAATTTAACAACTTGCTACGTAATGTGCAGAAGAAGCTGCCCTTCAAAATACAGGAAAGGCCACATAAGTCTGGACAAACTATGCAAAGCCTAATTGGTCTGTTAATTGTAGTCTATTGTAAGCAGCCACATTTTGTGTCAGGTAGGGAAGAAGTGAGAACACTCAGTTTGTCAGCAGAAGCTAGGGTATGTCTAGCATAAGACATGCCGCATATGTTTCCAATTAATATTTTCAGTATACTAAATCAAATCCACACAATTTCTGCATGCCTAATTGTAAAACTAGAAGACAAAAACTTAGGTGGCAGAAACCATCTTACATACAAAATACGATATCTTAAAAGATTTTTTTTTAACAGATGAGCTGTTTTCTGACTGACTATATCAAAGAGCAAACAGGGATACAGTTTTCGAATAATGGTAGAGTAAGTTCACTGAACAAAATCCATCAGTCACGCTAACATTTCCATCAGTCACTTAGTATAATGGGAATAAACTGTTTTGGTAATAGAATATTGTGAAAGGATCAATGCTTCCTGCTTTAAAAATAAACACTGAGGCAAAGCCTTGGCAAAGCCCATCATGCTGTGACAACATTGTATTCCAGACATACTCTCTTCTAGAAAATATGTTGTATCCTTTCTTGAAGGAACTTCCCCTCACTGTAGTAAAAAGTAAAACAACATTCTCAATGTAACTACGAAAAATGTACATATTCAATTGATATTTATCACATACAATATTAAGTTTTATGGAAAAACCACAGTAACCTTCACTCAGAAATAGGACAGCATGACAATGTGACAACTTCCATCTTTGCTACATTCTTTATTTGTATCCAATTTTATAAATACATTTCAGATGTAAATTAAATTTTTACAAAGCATCCACATTGCTTGTTTTACTAAGGGTAGGTCCACACTACCCGCCCGATTCGGCGGGTAGAGATCGATCTGGGATCGATTTATCGCGTCTCATCTGGACGCGATAAATCAATCCCAGAAGCGCTCCCCCGTCGACTGCAGAACTCCTCGCCGAGAGGAGGAAGCGCTGTCGACGGGGGAGCCTGCCTGCGCCGTGTGGACCCGCAGTAAGTAAACTTAGTTTGATCTAGGAAACGTTGACTTCAGCTACGCTATTCTCGTAGCTGAAGTTGCGTTTCCTAGATCAATCCCCCACCCCAGTGTGGACCAGCCCTAATTTAGAGTAATTAAAAGTGTAGTTCTTGTTTCCACATATAATGCTTATGACATGGATAGGGTGAAACCTCATTGAAACTGATGGGTGTGAGAGACTCCCTTCATTCAGGATAAATGTAAGAAACAGTTAAGCTCCTTATTAAAGCAAAATAGCTGAAACAAGAGGAGCCACCATCCAAAACACAGGCCACAAATAAGGCAGTCAGAGAATCTAAGCTATGTGGATGGAGGGGTTTTGCTGCAGAATGAATGCAAACAAGAGAGGAGTATGTGGCTGGGTATTGTTTGGTGAAGGTGTTTGTGTCTACCACCAGAAGCAGCCACAGAAGCACTGGAAGCATGGTCCTGAAAGAAAAAGGAGAGAGAGAAAGAGAGCTTTTTGAGCAGAATGCTGTCTGGAAAGGCAGGCCTGGAACTGTAAGCAAAGAAACTGCCTCCTGTTGTTTGGTTCCTACTGTGTTCAGGGAAATGGCATTTTGTGTGCATTTTTGGTAAATAAACAAGATTGCATCAAAGAAATATCTGATTCCATTATCAATTTATCCGCCAGATGCAAACAACCCACCAGACCCTGAAAATGGTCTAGCTGCCTGGATCAAAAGAGATGATAATACATAATCTGGAAGAGGAAGTAAAGAGCCTATCATGTTGAAGATTATACTGACTTTGGTTCTGCTTCCATAATTCACTACATACAGGCATAATGCTGCATCTGCAAAGAGCCCTCATTGAAGCCAGCAGCGCTTCAAGAGGGCAGAGCAGTGAATTGCAGGATTGGCCCCTTAATATTGTCACTAGTATTAATTTTATTACAATAACAACTAAAATATACTAGTGTTGTACAAATCTATAGGGAGAGATAGTCCTTGTAACAAGGAGCTAGATGGGGAGATGTTCCTCAGTGAGAGATGTCAAATTGTGAGATGAACATCATGAGGACTGAGCGATACAAAGAAATCTAGAAAGGTCAGAAATGTAGTCACAAAGTAAGAATCAATTTGAAAAATGATTAACTGTCATGTGGGACAGGAGATAACAATTGTAAAAAAGACACACAGTTTTAAATTTGCTATTTGACTGCAAGGATAGCACAGCCTGATAATGGCCTCTTGCAGTTTCACTTTTCCTCAGCATGTGTTTATATCTGGAACAAATGGACTACAATCCTGATTGTGGGCTGTGGACCAGTAGCGCAGCCAGGTCCGGAGCGCAGGGGGAGCGGCGCTATAAAAAGGCACCTCTCCCTGTACTCACCCAGCCGCGCTCCGGGTCTTCGGCGGCACTTCGGTGGCGGGTCCTCTCTCACTCTGGGTCTTCGGTGGTACCTGCCGCCGAAGACCCAGAGAACCGCCGTGTGAGTGCAAGAAGCGGCGCTTAAAAAGAAGCGGCGCCTTTTTTTAGCGCTGCTAAAAAAAAGGCGCCGCTTCCTTTTTAAGGCACCGCTTCTGCTCACAGGGGGAGCGGCCGCTTCCCCTGCTCCCCCCCTGGCTACGCTACTGCTGTGGGCATTACCATAATATAAATAATAATATTCCCCAGAGACAAAAAGTGCTTTCATGGAAGGGAGCTATGTCATGGAGCAGGCAGTAGCATAACCACGGGGGGAGCAGGGGGAGCGCCCACTGAGCAGAAACGGCGCCTTTTTTGTGCTCCGGCGCTTTTTGCTCCTGGCGCCTTTTTTTGCTCCCAGTGCTTTTTGCTCCCGGCGCCTTTGCTCAGGTGCTACCAGCGGAGCGGAGCTAAAAAAAGCACTCACCCGCCAGCACTCCAGCTGTTCGGCGACACTTCAGTGGCAGGGCCTTCACTCGCTCTGGGTCTTCGGTGGCACTTCGGCGGCGGGTACCACCAAAGACCCAGAGCAAGTGAAGGACCCGCCACCGAAGTGCCGCCGAACAGCTGGAGTGCCATCAGGTGAGTACAAGGGGAGGCGCCTTTTTTTAGCTCCGCTCCCCCTGTGCTCTAAACCTGGCTACACTACTGGGAGCAGGGACATGATAATCCCTCTTAGTAGACTCAGTAATGTGAGGAATGGACAACCTTCAATTCCCATTGCATTGTGGAACTATACCTAAAATGCTGTGTTTAGTTCTCAGTACCTCAATACCAAAAGATAGATAAGTGGGAGGGATATCAGAGAAACGCAGTAAGTATAATTAGGGGGCTACACAGGCATTGAATAATGAGGAAAAAGGAAAGGAACTAACTAGACAGATGGGGGATAGCATTGCTGTCTAAAAATATTTGTAAGATCTGAACAAGGGAGAGTGGTTAGAGTGGTAAATGGGGATATAAGTAAAATAACTGGATTAATAGCTAAATGGTAGGAAAAGTTATCTAACAGAGATGTGTGAGACTATGGAATAAATGCCCAAGAAAGGTGCAGGATTCCCCATTACATGAGACATTTAGGGTCAGATTCTGATCTTATTCATATTGATTAGTACCTTATTTGGTGAGTAGTCACACCGAATCAATTAGAGGAGTAAGCTACTACACAACTTGAATAAAGATATCACAAGTTGGCCCATAAAGACTGATGAAAGCACTTTAAAAAACCACCTCCTCTTGGCAGGAAGATGGACTAGTTGGTCATACGCATTCTTCTCATCTCCAGCATCATCCTTATTAAAGGTAGATTCTTTCTTGGATTGATTTCCCCCCACATAAAGACAAGATAAGCAGTTTCTTTGCCTTTATTTATAATGCTCTCAGATTTGAAAATATAACATACCTTTCAAAAATTCATGGGGGGGAGCTTTAATTTTAAACTAGAGGTTTACTGAATATGTTATGTATGCTGACGAAATTAACTCCATCATATTTTGTTTCCTGCATTAACAATTGTATTTTGTCCTTCACATTAGATTACTTCCCCACATTTGGGCATTAGCAGGTTATTATTGTATGTTCCCTACTAATTTTGTCCAATTCTCCATTACATCTTTATAACTGAAACAGAAGCCAATCAATGAAGGTGAATTTGATGTTTAATCACAGCAAAAATCAAAAATTATTTATTTAAAAGCACAAATAGGAATGCTTCTTGCTCTTGGAAATGTCAATTAACTGCTGATGATGAGCCAGCAGAGGGCGCATGGGAAAATGTTTTTATGAAACTTCAACAGTAATGGCTATTTTTTGTTTTGTTTCCATTGACTTCAGAGGAAAAATGACTGCAAAGGGCTGGAGTAAGCATGTTTGAGCAGAGCAGAGGAAAGCAGAAAAACATTTTTCTAAACCAATTTATTTCATATTCTCCAATGTATTTTTACATTGACATATCTATTTAAAAGTACAGGTTGAGACAAGACTGCAACAATATTTCCTGAGTATCTCTGTAGAGAATTTTAATCCCTTCTATTTAATCCACTATTATGATGTTGGTATCCAAAATATGTCTTAATATTTATACAGTATAGATATGAAACAAGAGAACAGTTCTTAACAGAATGTCACTTTAGTAATATGTGTCCTATATGAAATACGAATCAGAGGTAGTCCTTACTCTGGCCCTAATCTGCTACATATAATTCTTCTTGAAAATATTATACTCTAATGCAATGACAGTAAAGAGACACTGTCGAGATAAAAAGTAATACACAATTTTTTAAAAAGCTTTTTGTGTTACTAATTATAAAATTATTTTGTATTACCATTTGTGCTGTTTTATTTACTTTTTGTATTTCATTCAGTTTGGATAGTGAAACTTCAATTTCACTTTCTGGTTTTCCTGCACTAGCACAATATTATTACTGAGATTTCCAACACTCAAGAAAAGTTGAAAGGTCAACAAAAGTAGTTCTAATGTAAACATTAATATTTTCTTTGGAGAACTAGAGACAAAATAGATTTTCTCTAATTATTGCAGTGTTCTATTTCTAAATCATAGTATTGCCAAGCATTTACAAATTATGAGTCAGGCCTCAAAGCAATCATGTTTTTTATAAATCAAAAAGAACCCAACATTTATTTAGCTATTGATTTTTGAGCCATTAGGGTGGACTTAGATAATGTTTTCAAGCTTCTCTTTGCAACCATAAGGCCTACACATTTTAAATAAAAACTAAAGCTGAGATGCTCACCTAATCACATGCTTCCCACAAGTAGGGCTTTAAGAAACACACCATATTGCAAGAGTTGGCAACCCTGCTTATCATCCTACACAAAATTTAATGGTAGAAATATTTGGACTGAGGATGCTGGAGGAGAGGTAAATATAGGTTAAGAAGGGGAATTGATGAGTGAAGTAGTGTTTATCAGGAATTTTTCAACAGACAATGCCCTTTTTGCATAATCAACTTTCCCCCCCACCTTCCCCAAAAAATTCCTGACAGAAAATTAAAATGACAGCTCAGCTTCACTTACAAATGCCTTCCCAGCTTGTAGCCAGCAAAGCCTAATGATTCTGTTTTGATTCTCTTGAAACAGAATTTTTCTGGAACTCCCTTCCTGTTAAATTTTTCCCAATTTGGGATGGGTTTTTTCCCCCCTGCCAAAAATGTGAAATTTTTCATGAGAATTTTCTGGCCAGTTCTAGAGTGAAGTGTGGGCGACTACTAAATTACTTAACTGACCGCTTATTTCTTTGCTTTTTACAGTTTGCAGTGATGGAATATGCAGACTCGTAACCTTAAACGAAAGATGACTAAACTTTTTGGTGGGGGTATTTCACAGCCCCATTTCCTGTGGCTGAAACCTGCAGACTTGCCCTCACCTGTCAACCTGTACAAACCTGTTCCCACTGCCCCACTCCACAATATGTTCTCCCTCCTGTATTGCTGGTCCCCACAGAGCTGTGGGGGGGATAGGAGTGGCTTAAGGTCGAGGCCAGGGGGAGCAACATTGTGGAGGAGCAACTTGGGAGAAATTTGTGACCATATATGGAGCTATAGGGGGCCTCAGGATGTGCATATGAATGAAGATATGAGGAAAGAGGCACATGGGGAAGAGGGGTAACAAGGTTATCGTGGAGAGCAAGAGAAAAACAGCAGACTTGAGCTAGGAGGGGCTTTTGGGAAGGAGCAACTATACTCTTAAGCTGCTTTTTCTTTCCCATTCCTATCATCAGTGGTTCTTGCAGCTTGAAGTCCCACTTTTTTCCAATCCTCTCCTAACACAACCCTGCTGTGTACCCCTATATTCCCTATTCATTTCCCTGCATCCTCATCCCACTGCTTCATGACCCTTCACCCTTCATTCGTTTCCTATAGAGCTGCTGTATGGTGCATTATGAGGAATTGGAAGAAGCGTCAGAATATCTAAGGAGCAAAGAGGTTGATTAAGGAAAAAAGGGAGCAAAGGTGGTGACTGGGGATATGTGGGGGTGAAAAGGTTTTTGGTGGGGGAACAAAACTTTGTAAGGAGGCTGAGGGAGTGCAGTGTTTCTGCATCAAGGTATCAATATTACTTAAAGAGCTCCCTCAGTATTAGTGCTTCTACTCTCCAACAGACGCAGGCAGTAGTGCCGTGGGAAGCCTATGATACGCCAGTGCCTTTGTGAAGAGGCACCTGCCTCCCCCAGCATTGTTGCCCAAGTGAACCAGGGTATAAACCCTAATCCTCCAAGCCCCACTTTCAGGCTACTGCCTCACATCCTTGGTCACTCTTTCTACAGCCTCATCTCTTTCCCAGAGTCCAACCTTCCACCTTGACTCAGCAGAGATATGTCCAGAATGCCACAGGAGCATCAGGGACAGAGCAAGATTAAATTTTTTGACGAGCTAAGTTTTGAAGAATGGAAATGATAATTTCTGGTTTTCAATGATGTTTTGCCTCTAGTCTGGGAGGGAGGCTGACAGCAATGGAAGTAGCTGATATATCTGCATAGTTCTGTTGGTTCATATTAGTGAAACTAAGATTTCATTTCTGCTTTAAATGCAAATTTCAAAGCAACTTTAACTATGGAGTTACATAGTACATGAATACATTCAGAAAAAAAACATTGGCTTCCCAGCTAAACTGTATAGCATAATCATTATAGGCATTAAAGATCTAAATTGATACTTACTGCTGTGTTTGCATTAGTGGCATGCTAGTATTATCATAGCTGTCTGTGTGAAGAGGTGGTACAATCTCACCAGTAACTGGGTGAAACACAGGAAGTGTTGAAAGAGGCCATGCTATCTCTCTATTTTTGGACATCTCACGAAGCTCTTTAGTGGATTTCTGTATAGCACTGTGGTGGACCAACTGGATGCTATGTTAAAAGGAAATAAAATAAATATTTTTCTTAAAAGGGGTTCTAAGAATATGGATAGTTTTGTAAAACCATTGAAAAAAATTTTTTCTTTAAAATACAAGGATTTTGATGCATACTACAGCCTATCAGTAGAACAATTATAGTAGAGGTTCAGTATAAAACAAATATTTAAGTTATTTAATTTTGAAAGCAAGAATTGTTTTATCAGACTATGCTGTGAGGAGAAGTATTTTTCTAAAATATCTTAGACTATGCAATCTAATGTTCCATTTATTTCCTGCTGTAAAAATAAAAGTTTTGGTAACTTTTATATTGTTGTTTCTTGTGGTGGATTCCTACATAATCACAGAAGCTTCAATTTTATAGCAGAATATTATCTAGGCACGGGGTTCCTTTCATGAAAGTTCTTTCATCTGTCCATTGCCTTGTAAAAATGTAGATTGGGAGTCACATATGCATGAACATTAATTACATAATAACATTATTACTCTAAATGATTTTACATTAAACTGATCTTTATTAATTTCAAACCCTTTTTATTCTGACCTGCTAGCCTTGCCACACATCTCTGTTTTATAGCAGCTTTCACATATATGAATTAGACTGTGAATCAAGGAGAGTGAGAGAAGAGCATGACACATGTATGAAGCATGACAAGCTACTGAGAAATGAAAATTAAATGAGAAAGAAAAATAACAGGAAAGAAGACACTTACTCTGGTGTTTGCATGTTTCTCTTTTCCCTAAAAACAAAACAAAATTTATGAATTAAATAATAGCATTGATAGTTGGAACATTAAATCTATCTGCTGATGGAAACAGTACATGATGTGGAAATGCTGACACTGTTACCACCAAATTAAGTTGGTAGCATTTGCCACCAGGTTAATGATAAGAACTGGATGAGCACACATATAGAGCTGTTGATACTTATGACAGACGGACAGACAACCACACCCACACAGAAGTGAATGAAAATGCAAGTTAAGGAAAAAGCTTCTGGCTAAAATAAATTCTATGACAAAATGAAATCAGGGTACATGTAAGAGATGGAAGAAACTACGTTACTTGCTGCTTTTGTTTCATATGTTTGGCTTTTATAACCCTAAATTGAATTTAGGTCCTTGGTAATATTTATTTTACTAGTGTTAGGGTCTTTTTCATTCACTGAACATTAATTTTAATTTTAGTCCAATTAAATAATTGTCCTGAATTGGTGGGTCCTTTATTTTTATTTTACGTTTTTTGTGCATGGACAATTTAACCATTTTGAATAGAACTACAGTCCCTAAATCCATTCTCTTGGAGATTACTATTAATTTTATAGCATGTTTAGATGGAAAACAGTACAATATATATTAAATATTTCTGCTGGTCTGTTTAAAAAGTATTTTTATGAACTGAATGACACTCTTCTACAGAATGCTTTCATATGAATTACAATCTCAGAAAAATCTACAATTACTAATTAGGGTTTTAAAGTACTCACACTCCTTCCCGTCGGCAGCACATGATATAAGCAAGTATTAGAAAAAGCACCAGTGCTACTGCCGAGGGCACTGCCAGTGTGATTAGGAAATCCGAGTAATAGTCTCTGCTTTTCAGTGTATCAGACGGTGGTTTATATTCTCCACCATCAGGTAATATTCCCTCTCCACGGATCACTTCCTGATAGGTGGAAACTTGTTTTGTTTTATCAACCTGATACAAAAAAAAGACAATTACATAACCAATTAACAAATGTATCTGGAAAATGAAAAGAATTTTAACCAATCAGAAATCAGAAAAAGAAACACTACACAGCCTTTCAAATTATATAAAATCTCACAACTCCATTTATTTTTCCAAAGACTTCTTCATGTAAGGTATTCCATTGTCTTAATTCACGTTAAAGACCAAATCACAGAAAATGCTCATTAACCTCTGCTGTGACTACCCCAAAATGGTGACAATTTGTTACGTGAACTGGACTGAGACCACCAATTCATTTTATTTAAGTCACTGAATAGCTACCAAATAACAGCAGAGGTCAATGAGCATACAATAAACTCTCTGAAAAATTATCGAAGTCAGAAAGCTACCAAATAACCATTTTTTGGCCAATATCAACCAGGGCAAGCTTTTGTACTTTTAACTGGCGCTAGGGAAATTTTACAGCCAAAACTTTTTTTGGTGAAAAATGATGATTCAGCGACACCAAAACATTTATGAAATTAGTGTCAATTTAATCAATTTGTTTATCGGGGGGGGGGGCACCCCCAACATTCTGAAAACCTGTGAAATGTTTCATTTGGATATTTTCAAAATGAAAGTTTTGATTTTATTTGAAATTACTTCTAATTTCAAATTTTCCTTTGATTCTAAAAAGAAATAAAAAGAAACACTGACACAATTCATTTTTTTAACTTTTTGATTGGCTGAAAATTTCAAAAATTTCATTTTTGGTTCAAGCTGAAAAAAAATGATGGAACTGCCATTGAACCAAAGAAACTCATTATTCACCCTTCTCTTCTTGTAACATAAAGCAGAAGGGGTGTATAGATCCTATTATTAATTCTCTCCGATATCCAGTGCCCCTGTTTTTGATTAGGTAATATTTATCCTGCTTCTGTTCAATTATTCATTCCACTCACACTACCATAGCGTACTGTACATCACTAGAAAGTAGAAGAAAGAAGAAATGTAGCACTTTCAAACCCTAAGGGGGGGGGAGAATTAATGTTATTAATTACTGTATAATAGTAAAGCTCAATTATTTAGTATTAACTTCACAATAAGGGATTTTGAACTTAATAATTATATGCCCTGGTTGTACTTGTACCTATTCAATCTCAATATAAAATAAGATAATCCCATACAGTAACATATATGAACTAGTAGACTTCAGAATATAATTAATACATTAGGTGAATGTTTCTTTCATTCATTTAAATCTAGGTAACAACAGACTCGTTCATTTCATTAGATGAAATATAGCCTTATTAATTATTGGATGAGTTAGAAGACGAGCATAAAGTGACAAATTAAAACTTAAAAAGACAAATTTTCAAAAGATTACTAAAATATTTATTCAGCAGCTGAATAGTTGTACAAATGAAAACAGTAATTTAAAAAAATTGTTGACTAGAAGACCATTTATCTCCAAATAATCTATGAAATCACTAAAAATAGATATTTTAAAAGCACTTTTGAAGACTCATTCTAAACATTGCCATAGCACAAGGTAAACATTTTTGATCAGTCATATAAATGAAGTTAGAGGATATATTCAAAGTTCTGGTTTCACCGAATTAAAGAAATTTTGCTGATTTTCAGATATATTGTAAGTAACACTTCGACTAACTCATTCTCATTTTGCATTATTTTATTTTACATAAGGAAGTAAGATTATATATATAAATGTATTCATTAAGAAATAGATCAATAGCAAATATCAGATTATTGTAATATAAAAATACATCCTTTGAATTTATTTTATCAAACACTAATTTTTGTTATTTGATCAAATAAATTCAAAAGACGTACTTTTGTATTACAATAATCTGATTATTGGCTATTGATTTATTTCTTAATAAATACATTTGTATATTAAGCACATTTCTTAAATACTAAAAAGTAAACCCTGCCCTGTGTTGCATGAATGTGTTATGAATGACTGGAAAAAGGTTGTAGGAAGTCTCTTCTACCTGTTCCTTTGCCCCCTAGTTGGTGTTCAAAGGAAGTGAGCCTGGATACCGTACTGAATGGAATCATGCCCCTGATGGGGGCATAGTTTGCTCCTGCCTCTCAGCCACTACCACTAGCCACTGCATTCAGCAGTATATGCTTGCCAGGGATGTACAGATCCATCTCAAAGGACAAGAAATGGTTAGTTGCAGTAATTGGTTCTTTGAGATGTGATGGAGTCATGTATTCCACTTAGGTGTGTGTGCACGCAGTGCACTGGAGCCAGAGAATTTTGTCTAGCGGTACCCGTAGAGGGGCGGTATTCTCACTCATGGCCATAGTCCTTCCTCTGGCTATATGAGGCAACACTGCCCTGATCCCCCCTCAGTTCCTTGGCACCGAGTGCCCAAAGACTAGACTCCGATGCAGAGGGGACAGAGGATCAGTCATGAGATACACATCTGCATCACATCTTGAAGAACCACATTTACAGTAAGTAACTGTTTCTTCTTCTTCAAGTAGATGCAGCTGTGTATTCTACCAGGTGATTCACAAGCAGTACCCACCCCAGGAGGCAAGGCTCCGAGGCCACCTAAACAAGGATTGCATGACTACCCCCTACCAAAGCTTGCATCCGCCCTGGAAGATGTGGTAATGGCATAACGGTTCATAAATGTATACATGGATGACCATGTAGCAGCCCTGCAAATGTCCAAGGTTGGGACATCACAGAGGAACGCTATTGACGCAGCTGACGCTTTTACTCACTGAAGACATTTCATATGCAGTCTTGATACAGGTGGATATCCATTTAGAGAGAGCTGCCCCACTCCAGCAGAACAGGGGTTAAAAGCAGCCCTGGAGAGGGCTGCAGCTGGGATACAAGGAGTGAGGGCAGCTGAGGGAGTAGCTGACCACAGGTGTGGCTGGCTTAATCAGGCCACAGCTGGCCCAGAAAGGGGCTGTGAGCCAGGAGCTGAAGAGAGTCTCACTCTAGCCCTGGAGTAGGAAGCAAGGTACCTGAAGCAGAGCAGTGCCGGGGAAGGGCAAAGGGAGCTGGGGAGCTGCAGCCTGGTAGCCCCCCAGGCTGCAGGCCTTGGTGAAGGCCTAAGAAGGTACTGGGGCTACAGAGGTGTAGCCCATGGATAGGCAGAGGCAGCTGGTCCAACCCCCTTGCCAATGATGAGTGGCCATTACGGACAGCATTTTGTCCCAGTGAGAGGGAGCTAGATGACGACTGGCAGTAGCCACTGAGGCAAGGTGAGGATAGAGGGTTGGGGGTTCCCCGGGGAGGGGAGACCCAGAGCGGAGGTACTGCGGAGGGCAGAACCCCAAGGTAAAGAGCACCGGGATCTGGGAGGGACATGGGGGCCCTAAGGCAGGCGAGACACCGCCTATAGAGGGTGCTCCAGGCTGGACAAGAACTAATTCCCCAGACAACCAGCAGGAGGCGCCGTGCCGGTGAGTCCATGGTCTGCTACAGACCTGCATATGACACAAACAGCTGAGGCAAGGCATGAAACTGTTTAGTCCTGTCCAGACAGAAGGCTAAACATCGCTTAACATCTAATGTATGAACGTGCTGCTCCTCTGGAGATGAATACGGCTTAGGAAAGAACACTGGTAAATACACTACCTGGTTCAAATGAAACCGAGAAGCCACTTTAGACAAAATTTTCGGGGTGTGATTGTAAAGTCACTTTATCCATAGATATGTATCAGAGGGGTAGCCATGTTAGTCTGGATCTGTAGAAGCGACAAAGGGTCCTGTGGCACCTTATAGACTAACAGAGGTATTGAAGCATAAGCTTTCGTGGGTGAATACCCACTTCTTCGGATGCAAGCAGTGGAAATGTCCAGAGGCAGATATAAAAGTGCAGGGAAGATTCAGGCTAGAGATAACGAGGTAAGCTTAATCAGGGAGGGTGAGGCCCTCTTCTAGCAGTTGAGATGTGAACACCAAGGGAGGAAAAACTGCTTTTGTAGTTGGCTAGCCATTCATAGTCTTTGTTTAGTCCTGAGCTGATGGTGTCAAATTTGCAAATGAACTGAAGCTCTACAGTTTCTCTTTGGAGTCTGGTCCTGAAGTTTTTTTGCTGCAGGATGGCTACCTTTAGGTCTGCAATTGTGTGTCCAGGGAGGTTGAAGTGTTCCCCTACAGGCTTTTGTATATTGCCATTCCTTATATCTGATTTGTGTCCATTTATCCTTTTGCGTAAGGACTGTCCAGTTTGACTGATGTACATAGCAGAGGGGCATTGCTGGCATATTATGGCATATATTACATTGGTGGATGTGCAGGTGAATGAACCGGTGATGGTGTGGCTGATCTGGTTAGGTCCTGTGATGGTGTTCCTGGTGTAGATATGTGGGCAAAGTTGGCATCGAGGTTTGTTGCATGGATTGGTTCCTGAGTTAGAGTTATTATGGCGTGGTATGTAGTTGCTGGTGAGAATATGCTTCAGGTTGGTGGGTTGTCTGTGGGCGAGGACTGGCCTGCCTCCCAAGGCCTGTGAAAGTGAGGGATCGTTGTTCAGGATGGGTTGTAGATCACTGATGATCCGTTGGAGAGGTTTTAGCTGAGGACTGTAAGTGATGGCCAGAGGAGTTCTGTTGGTTTCTTTCTTTGGTTTGTCTTGCAGCAGGAGGCTTCTGGGTACACGTCTGGCCCTGTTGATCTGTTTTCTTATTTCGTCATGTGGGTAGCGTAGTTTTGAGAATGCTTGGTGAAGATCTTGTAGGTGTTGGTCTCTGTCAAAGGGGTTGGAGCAAATACGGTTGTACCTCAGTGCTTGGCTGTAGACAATGGATCGTGTGGTATGTCCGGGATGGAAGCTGGAGGCATGTAGGTAGGCATAGCGGTCAGTGGGTTTTCGGTATAGGGTGGTGTTAATGTGACCATCGCTTATTTGCACCGTGGTGTCTAGGAAGTGGACTTCCCGTGTAGACTGGTCCAGGCTGAGGTTGATGGTGGGGTGGAAGCTGTTGAAATCGTGGTGGAATTCTTTCAGAGTTTCTTTCCCATGGGTCCAGAATATCAGAATTATCCGTAGAGAACTGTGTGCATGAAAGTTCTGCCATCAGAGCCTGCAACTCACAGACTCTCCTTGCTGATAATAGTGCCTCTTAATTAATTAGCCTCTTATACAGTTAGTATAGGTACTTCCACCTTTTCATGTTTCTCTGAGTGTATAAATATCTTCTTACTGTATGTTCCATTCTATGCATCCGGTGAAGTGGGACTGTAGTCCATGAAAGCTTATGCTGTAATACATTTGTTAGACTCTAAGGTGCCACAAGTACTCCTGTTCTTTTTGCTGACACAGACTAACACGGCTACTACTCTGAATCCTTGCAGATGTTATCACTAACAGGAATGCAGTCTTCTGACACAAAAGCGGAAAGGGACAAGATGCCAGGGGCTCAAACGAAGGTCCCGTTAAAACTGCTAGGAGCGTGTTAACGTGCCACAGAGGAATCAGCTCTCGGACCGGAGGATGGAGATAAAGAAGTCCTTTTAAGAATCTTGCTACTGTGGCACTGGAGAAAACTGCTCTTCCCTGAATAGGGGGATGAAATGCTGATATTGCCACCAGATGTACTCTCAATGAGCTAAGCACAAGGCCCAATGACTGAAGGTGCAGCAAGTACTCAAAGTTGTCCTGAATAGAAGGCAGAGTTGGTTAAACTCTGTGGGCTAACAACCACACCAAAAACTGCTTCCATTTTGCCGAATAGGTTGAGCCCTGCATGGATACAAAATTTGTATCCACATCTGATCCGCGATCCGCAAAAATGATCCACAAGATATCCGCATTAATGGATGCAAAGCAAATACCTGTGGATTTGCAAGGCTCCCTGAATAGGCCATTCTGGTAGAGGGCTTTCTACCATTGAGTAGGACCTCTTGAACAGCCATGGAACACCACAATTCCTCCTTGTTTAGCCATGGAGCAAACATACCACAAGATGCAGGGAGCTGAGCATGGTATTTAAAGTGTGACCATGATTCTGTGTGAGTAGGTTTGGACAGAGACGAAAAGGTATAGGAGGCTGAACTGACAGTGCTAGAAGGCCAGAGAAACAGCACTGTCTCAGCCACAATGGGACAATGAGAATGAGCTTGGCCCGATCCGCCTTCAGCTTGAGGATGACCTGTGGGATGACTGGGATTGGGGGAAAAGCATACAGACGTGCTGACTGCAGCCAAGATAGAAGATATCAGACAGGGAGTCCAGTCTGAGGCCCTCTTGAGAGCAGAACAGATGACATTTCCTGATGTTGCTCGTAACAAACAGGTTGATCATCGGAATGCCCTAAACTGCAAAGATAACCCGGAGCACACTTGTCTTCCGAGACCACTCGTGACTCAGGGAAAAATTCCTGCTGAGATGGTCTGTGAGATGATTCTGGACCCTGGGCAAGTGGTTAGCAATCAGAATGATACTCTCCTCAATGAAGAACTGCCACAACCTGATTGCCTCTTGGCAGAGCATCCTGGAGTGTGCACCCCTTTGCCTGTTCACATAATACATTGCGGTGTTATTGTAAGTATGTGAATGAACCACTGAGCCCCTGATACTGTTCAGAAAAGTGTGACATGCACCATAGATGGCCAGAAGCTCTGGTAAATTAATATGCAGTGAGGACTCCTGCTCTGAACACAGACCTTGAACGTACAGCAACCCCAGATATGCTTTCCAGCCCATCAGTGAGGCATCTGTGACAACAGACCTGGTTGGTAGGGGCCAGATGAAGGGAACTACCTGACAAACATTCTCTAGAAGTGTCCACCACTGCAAGGAGTCCAGGACCAGTGGAGGGAGACGGACCATTCTGTCCAAAGAGTAAAGAATGGTACGGTAAACTGTCCTGAGCCACATTTTAAGGTGGCAAAGGTGTAACTTTGAAAACTGGAGCCACATGTCTGCTTGCCTCAGGCACATCTGGACTGGCGTAGAAGGCTGAGACTACAGACTAAGGCAAAGGTGGTGAATCACTTGAAAACGGTCAGTTGGTGCAAATGCTCTCAAACTCATAGAGTCTATGAGGGCTTCAATGTATTCAATTTTCTGAGTGGGAAATTTACTCTTTGGTATTTAGGATGAGACCCAGACAGTCAAGCAAGCACAGTGTAGTGTCAACATGGGAAAGGACTTCCTTTATGGGCCTGCTCCTCAGTAGCCAGTTGTCCAGGTATGAGAAAATGTAGAATCTTTTCTTCCTGAGGTATGCCATCCCCACGACCATGCATTTGGTAAAAACCTGAGGTGCAGAAGAGAAGCAGAAGGGAAGCACCATACACTGAAAATGGTGCTCTGTTATGAATCAAAGAAATTTTCTGTGGCTTGGCAAAATCACCACATGAAAGTAGGCATCCTGAAGGTCCAGAGCAGCAAACCTTTTGTTCTGAGATAATGTGGGGAAGATAGTTGACAGAGTGACTATTCAGAACCTCATGTATCTGATGTATTTGATGGGGCTGTGCAGGTTGAGTACAGGTCTTACCCCTCCCCTGGATTTGGGCACCAGAAAGTAATGGGAATAAAAGCCCTGACCCTGGTGTTCCAGAACACCCTCCTCCACCACTACCAAAGCCAATACCTAGTGAGCCTGCTCAAGGAGCAGTATCTCATAACAGGGGTCCCTGAAGAGGGACAGGGAGGATAGGTGGTGGGGAGGCTGGAAAGGAACTGGGGGGCCCTAGCTCAATCTGATGGTGCTTAGGACCCAGCTATTGGTGGTGATCAAACCCCAAGCACTGTTTGGCAACAGGCTGGCTCTCTTTCACAGTAGGGGATGGGAGAAGACAGTGCTGACTGGAATACTGCTCTGGACCAAAATGGTCCAGAAGGACAGGGAGGAAAGGTGAGGGGTGCTGGGGGAAAGTGTGTTGACTGGCCAAACCCTCTGGGACCTAGCCCCTTTCTGGGGTAGTCTCGGGGTTAGGATGGGGGCGGGGAGGCTGCCCAAATGTGCACTGAGAATGATGCTACTGCTGTTGCTGTTGACACTGTAGTGGGACCTCTGCACTGCACTAGAGCCCTTGAAGGAGTGCAGAGTCTCATCTATCTTGTCCAAAAAAAAGCACTCGGCTGTCGAAGGGCAAATCCTCTATGGCCTATTGCACATAGGGAGCAATGCCTGAATTCTACAGCCAGGATGCCCTTCTCATGGTCACTGCTGAGGCCATCACTCTGGCTGATGTATCCGTGACATCCAGTGTAGACTGCAATGAAGTTTTAGCTACCAAGCAGCCATCAGTGATAAATGCCTGAAATTCCTCAGGCAGCTGGTCCAGAAACTTAGACATAGCCATCCAGTTCACATAGTCAGATTTGGGCAGGAATACCTTCTGATTAGCAATGCATATTTGCAAGAAAGAGAAGATGTAAATCTTCCTACCTATCACATCCATCCATTTAGTCCTCATCCTTGGGAGTGGATTTAAATCTCCCCTGCCAGGCTCTATCATTCACTGCAGTTATGTCCAGGAAATTTGGGGCCAGATGTGAATAAAAATCCTCAAATCCCTGCACTGGAATGAAGTAGCATTTCTCCATGCACTTCACAGTAGGCAGTACCAAAGCTGGCATGCTCCAGAGAACCTTAGCACGCTCTAGAAGCACATCATTAATAGGGAGGGTGATTCTCCCTGGGGCAGACAGCTGCAGGATATCCAACAACTTATGGGTATTCTCCTGCAAGAACTCTGCTTGAATACCCAAGAAAGCAGCCAAGTACCGCAGAAGGTCCTGGTACACCTTGAAATCCTCCGGTACCAACAGAGAGCAAGAGCCAGGCACCGTGGAATCGTCTGGGGATGAAGATGAAGCAGTTAACTGTGCCAGAGCCAGATCCTGCTACAGGACTGACAGATCTGGATGGGATGATACTGAAGGCTCTTCAAGAGGAAGGTGCTTGGGCCTGTGGCAGATCGACGGTCACCACCACAGACCTGCCCAGTGATCTTGCCTTAGAGCAAAATGAGAAATGGGAGCTACATGACTGAGGAGTATCCCATGCATTTCATGGAGGCCACTGATATGGGTAAGTCATCGCTGACCCGTAGGAACCGGGCCAGGGGCCCCATCCCAACTGCAAGACAAGAGCCAATCCCGGAACCCACAGTGTTCCATGAATGGCCCCCATTGAGGGTCAGGTGATGGAGTGCAAGAGGAGAAAGATCCCAACCTGAACACCAAAGAGTCCTGGGCTTTGGGGATAATGGTGGAGCTAGCCTTGAGGGATAGAGCAACCTGTCTGACTCATCCGTAGCCCAGAATGAACAGGGAACTGGTGCAGAGGGTGGAGATGGTACTGCTGGCACCAAGTATGTCTCCATCATTTCCAGTGCCAGAAACAGAGCCAATCCCGAAATCGGCACTGGTACCAAGGTGAGAGACTGTGCTGAAGTGGAGGGCGGTGAGCGCCGCCATGGTAACACATTGGTGATGCTGACAGCAGGGGTGCCAAAGTAGTTCCAGGTTCCCAGGAGTTCCCTTGTGCCAAGCCTGGCCCCCACCAGACTTCCACTGTGGAAGGGAAACATTGGGGTACAGTGCCAACAGACTCACGGGTTCAGCAGCCTGCCCAGCCAACTGGGTATAAATGATGCAGGGTTGGCAAAGCCCTGGACCAAGGGAGAGGTCAGGACAGAAAGGCAGAGAAAGTCCATTGCTGCCTGATATAATGCTGACACAGAAAAAGTTGGTGCTGGCATTGCATTCATTGGTACTGGACTCAACAGATGCCCTAGAGCCAGAACCAGAATTGACAGTACGGGGTTTCTGACCTTCCTGCATGGTACCGGGGAGTAGTTGATGGGACCTGCGGCATCCTGTGCAGCGGCATTCACACCATACTAGTCCGGACTCTTCCTGGAGGAGGCAGATGAGTCCCGACGTGATCTGGAGTGACCTTGATCTGTCTTATGTGACCTTTTCCTGGGTGCACTTGACTGAAAGCGATTCCCCTGTCTCTTTGGAGAGGCACCAGCTCCAGAGTCTGAAGTGGCAGAAAGTTCAGAACCCAAGGGCAATCTCCGATCCAACCTCAGTGCAGAAGGAGGCCACATGGCCTGGTCGAGCAAGTGCTGCTTTAGATGAAGATCCCTTGCCACCCAAGTCCATTTTGTGAATGATTTTCAAATTGAACACCACTCCTTGATATAGGCTTCACCTAAGCACAGCAAGCACCAAGTATGGGGATGATTGTTAGAGATGGCTCCCCCACACAACAATGTTTAAACCCTGGTTAAACTAAAGCTAACCAACACTAAATCTAACTATCACTATACTAAGGGTACTAATTAACTATTCACAACTAGAAAAGTCACTAAGATATAGAGAGATTGTGAGGTTAGGAACCATACAGAACTCCAACTCCAGCCACAGGTAGTAAGAAGGAACTGAAGGGGGTTGTAGTGGCGCCGCCTCATATAGTCAGGGGAGGGACTTTGGCCATGAGGCGCAAGTGCCACCCCTCTAACGGTACTGCTGGCAAAATTATCCGGCCCTGCTCTGGTGCACATACACCTAAGTGGAATATGTGGCTACATCTACTTGAAGAAGAACTGAATGCACATGGATACCAAGTTGTAATTGCCATGATTTTTTTCCTTCCCAATGACACTGAATGAGATTCATATTTAGCTTATATGCTGTCACTCCCAAATTTTTCATCAATCCACTACTTTCCAGAGATTTGCTTCCTTGTCCACCAGCAATTTTTCTCTAAGGCTAAGTCAACACTAGAGACCTTACAGTGGTACAACTATACCAATGCAGCTGTGCCTGTGTAAGATCTCTTGTGTAGCCACTCTATGCCAACAGGAAAGAGCTCTCCCGTTGACATAATTAAACCATCCCCCAAAAAGAGGCGGTAGCTATGTCGGCGGGAGAAGCTTTCCTGCTGACATAGCACTGTGCACACTATCACTTATGCCAGTGAAACTTGTGTCGCTCAGGGTTGTTTTTTTCACATCCCTGAGCAGCATAAGTTTTGTTGACATACATGGTAGTGTAGGCATGGCCTAAGATGCTTGTTACCAGAAGTATTACTTTACTTTTATTATTACTGAATTTCATCTCATTGCATTCAGTTGACTTTTCTAATCTTTCCCTGCCACTTTGCAGTTTTGTAACATCATTCTCCTGCTACATGTCGAGTTTTGATATTGCTGGTATATTCAATGAATGTTAATTTTACATCTGTCTAGATCATTAATTAAATAAAGTTGCATTGGTTTAAATGTTTGGCCTTTTGTGGTGAATCACATGACATTGTTCTTTGTTAAAAGTCTTGTGATTAATAAACACTTCCTGATACTGTGAATCAGCTCTTAAATTAATCCATTTAATGGTATATTAGTATGTATCCAGTGTTTAAATAGGTTTTTATTTGACAATATAATGAATGCCTTACTGAAGTCCAAGTGCTGTATATGTCTTCAACATTCCTTTTGTACTTCACAAGGTAATTAAATTTGTTTGGCACAACTTATTTATAACTGGAAGTTTTGTGGGGTTTTTTGTTAAATTCAGTCTTCATTTTAACATAGTCTTCATTTTTTTTTTAAATTTTGAAGTGTGTTTTGTCTTTTAATAGTGCAGGCAAATATAAATCAAAAGGTGGCAAATAAGTTTTCTAGTCACTTCTCTTCCTGCAAGCACTGACAAAAAAGGGAGTCAAGCAACATGCCATCCTAGGAGTGCTCTAAAGAAGAACTGCTGCCAGTAAATACTCTGCTGATGCAGGGCAAGGAAACGGAAAATGACTCCTTTACACCCATCAGGAATAGGATAGGTTTTCTTTTTCATAGATTTTCAGGCCAGAAGGGACAATTATGACAATCTAGTCTGACCTTCTGCATACGACAGGCCACAGAACTTCATCAAGTAATTTCTTCACCAAGCACATCTTTAGAACATGATTCTTCTTCTGAAATAGTGGGAAGCTGAGCATGTTCTCTTTTCAGGCAGAGACTCTCAGAAGCCTTGCTTATGCCTGGTGCAACCTCCCAAGTGCAGAAGAACTGGGTGTTTTCAGTTTAATTTGAATAATTAAATTCAAATTAAACTGGGGGGAGGGATAGCTCAGTGGTTTGAGCATTGGCCTGCTAAACCCAGGGTTGTGAGTTCAATCCTTGAGGGGGCCACTTAGGGATCTGGGGAAAAAATTGGGGATTGGTCCTGCTTTGAGCAGGGGGTTGGACTAGATGACCTCCTGAGGTCCCTTCCAACCCTGATATTCTATGATTCTAAGTTAAATTTGCTTCTGGTGCAGTTTTACAATTTATAATTGATTGATTGAAACCCAAACAACAACTTATTTATAGTTACATTTAAAAAAACCTCAATAACTGCTAAAAGAATATTATTTAGGTTGTAAAGTCAAGCACTTAAACATTAGGAAAGGCTAGATTGATGGCTTCCTGTTAAATTTTAATTCTGCCTCCTTCTGCAGCCAATTTGTGTGTTGTGTGAAGCAGAGGTCAAGTGGAAAAAAATAGTAAGTGAGCATTTAAATAAAGACTATTATCATAATGCACAAACAGCTCACTTGAGTACTTGACTTTTCAATATAAATGTTGTTTTTATATAGGTTTTTCTTAATATAATTTCCTAGGTTTCTTTTTTAAAAGGAAAAAATAAAATACGAATTCTATTTCATGCAACTGTAACACCCTTTCCCTCATACATCTTCATCAGGGTTTGAGCCCTGAACCTTCAGCACTGAGCAGAAGAACACTTTTTTATTCTGGGGAGAAGGAAAGATTGGCACCATGAGCTGGGTTGGGAGGAGTGGTTACAGGAAGCCCAGCCCTATCCCAAACTTTTGGGAACTCCTGCCCCATGGGGAGCTCCCGAGGAGGCAGATGGGTGGAGGTATATGTTCAATGCCGGGAGGTGTGTGGTCAGATGGAGGGAAGTCTGAATCTTGCTTCCTCCTTCACTCCACTTGCTGCTATGGGAGCTGCTCTGGCAGCTACCAGATGTTCCCAGTACACTGTGTGATGAGGCGGTGCTAGAAATACCACCTGCCTTGGCCCTGGTCTACACTAGCGCGGGGGAGGGGGGTCGATCTAAGATACGCAACTTCAGTTCCGCGAATAGCGTACCTGAAGTCGGCGCATCTTAGATCGACTTACCTGGCCGTCCTCATGCCGGGGAGAGAGGCGCAAGCTGGAGTACCAGAGTCGACGGGGAGCGCTTTCGGGGATCGATTTATCGCGTCTAGATGAGACGCGATAAATCGATCCCCGAAAGATCGATCTCTACCCTCCGATCCGGCGGGTAGTGAAGACCTAGCCTTAGAATGTTAATGTTCAGTTATTATTGTGGCAGGCTGCCAAAAAATTCCTGACCAGTGCAAGCAACAGAAGGGAAATGACTGAGTTATTAATTGTAAAATGTTTAAACCTGAACAAAATTTCATTGAACAAGCAAAAGGCACATCTATAGCCCCATGACTTTGTCCCTGCGAATTTCAAAGGCCTGCTGCAAACAATGGAGGTGTCAGAGCTTCTTTACAAAAAACTGCAAGAATCTCTATAATGGAAAGTGTTAGACAATGTTGTGACATACAGGCCCACTTCTGGTTCACTACCCTGTGTCAGCAACTCTTGTCAGGCCTGAATTGGTCTGTTATTAGACACCTTTCTACAGACATCCCTAATTTATGCTCATTTTTTCAGCAATAGAAACCAGAAAGTGGATATTTTATGGATCTTCCTTTTGCAATAATTTTCATTTTTACAGTTTTTAGGCAACTTTCCTGATTCAAAATGTATTGAAAGACTGAGGATGGGTGATCTACTGGACCGCACATGGACAGGTAATTAGGTGTTTACGTTTTAAAATCCCCATTCTGATAATCTCTCCAAAAAATCCTGGTAAGACATTTCACTTGTTATTAACATACTTCTGAGGAGTATTATTATTATACTTATTGCTTATTAACTTACTTTGTAGCAGGGTGGCACCCCGCTCATGCCCTGAGGGGCTTGAAACAGCCCTAGGAGAGGGTTGCAGCTCTGAAAGCTGGGCTGATTGGGGGAAGTAGCTGCAGCTGGGCCACGCCCCAAACAGAGTCCAGCTGGCCCCTATAAGAGGCTGCGAGCCAGAAGCCCAAAGAGTCTTCCTCTGCCTGTAGAGGGAGAAGGGCCTGGATGCAAGGGCTAAGCAGGGTACCTGAAGTAGAGCAGGGCTGGGGAAAGGCTAAAGGAGCTCTGGCCTGAGAAAACCCCAGGCTGTGGCCTAGTCTAAGGCCAAACTAGGTACTAGGGTTGCAGGTCCAAACCCCCTTTGCCTGTGATGAGTGGCTGATACTGCAGTCCGCCCCAGTGAGCGGGGGCTTGATGGTGACTGGCAGTAGCCTAATACTGATGTGAAGTGGGGATAGTGGATGGGGGTTCCCCTGGGAGGGGGGAGACCCTGAGATTAAGGCTGTGGGGTATTGCCAGGGGGCAACACTCCAGTTAAAGGGGTCCTGGGAGGGACATGGGGCCAGAGCGGGAAGGCGGATCACCGGCCTGCAGAGGGCGCTCCGGAGGCTGGGTGAGCTAAGTCCCTGGAGTGACCAGCAGGAGGCGCCGCAGGGGTGAGTCCGACCAGCTGACATACTTATTAACATATTTATTAATGCTTATTAACATACTTCTGAGGAGCATGTAAAGATAAATAAATATTTGTAAATGCAATGAAGATAAATGCTATGTGTGTTAAGTATTACCAGGTGATTCAGCTTATTCTGCTAGCTCTTTTAAAATTTCTGCATACATCTCATTTGGCCCTACTGAGATACGGGCTCTACTGAACATTCCCTCACGATCTTTGTTTAACATTGTTTGTATTACATTCTTCCCATTCCTCTATTTGCTTTTTGTTTAAAACTGAAACTAACCTTTTAAAAATTCAGCCCATAACAGAATTATTATTATTCCTTGGCGAACAGTAGGGATAGCTCAGTGGTTTGAGCATTAGCCTGCTAAACCCAGGGTTGTGAGTTCAATCCCTGAGGGGGCCATTTAGGGATCTGGGGCAAAAATTGGGGATTGGTACTGCTTTGAGCAGGGGGTTGGACTAGATGACCTCCTAAGGTCCCTTCGAACCCTGATATTCTATGATTTCTTTCCTTAATATTTCTCCTTTACTTGATAAACCTGAGGAAAATTTTCCAGTTTCATTTGGCTCCAGTAGTTAATCTTATTTTCATTTTCTGCCTCTTATTTAATGTGAGATGTTTATGATCAGAAGAAGTTTTTAACAATTTATAAATATTGCAACCAGGTGTGGTGGTGCATGCCTGTAATCCCAGTTAACTGGGAGGTTGAGGCTGGCGGGTTGCTTGAGCTCAGAGGTTCTGGGCTGTGGAGCGTGAATGTGAAAAATCGGGACAGGGGGTGGGGGGGGTAATAGGAGCCTATATAAGAAAAAGACCCAAAAATTGGGACTGTCCCTATAAAATCGGGACATCTGGTCATCCTAGGCATATTAGTGCAGTGAATTAATGAACCAGACATTCATTTATGGGTTCAAATCCTACCTAAGTTACTACAAAGGAAACTGAATTTGGTGGTTTTAGTCTTGCCTACACTATAATACACATAGCAAAATCCCTCCACATTCTAGCAGTCTCTGCTGAAGGAAGAGTTGTGTCTGATCAGTCACAAGTGAGGTACATTTGGCAGAGTTGTTTGGTGAGGCTTGCAAAATACTTGGCCACACTATGTCCAGCTCTAAGTAGCGCATTTACAAACACATCACTTCTTATGTTATCACAAAGTAACTCACCAAAGAGATTTTACACCAGTCAATATTGAACTGAGTACGAAATTTTTTATCACAAGTTATTACAGGTTCCATTTCTTGGCTGCATCTCAGCTGATTTTGTGGATTTTCCACTTCTCGTAAGCATGAGGAGAATGGAACATCTGCACCAACCATAACATAGACACTGCAGAAAGATGTGTGACAAAGTGTCACCAGGATATCCATTAATAAATAAATATCTAATGAACACAGTCTAGTCCTCTGCATTCCAATGATCACTATAGTTCATTTCTAAAACAGCTAGTTGGGTTTTATAGGCTATGACATCACTTTTTCCAACGTAGGCACAATGAACTGGGACCAAACTGTTTCTCTACCTACTTATTACATTCCTACTACTGCTTGAGTGTACTATGTGATTATGACTAGCAGTAGCCAGTTTTCATTTAAAAAAAGTTATGAAGCTCAAATCAGGATTTTGAGGTAAAAACAGCAATAAATTATTGATAAAGTACTTTCTGAATTTCTGTTAAAATAGTTCCATTTCATATAAGAGAAAATTTTGCTCACCATAGCATTCTTGAAAATTCATGTATATAAGCATTTCTTCCCACGTATAATTGTAAAATGTATTTGAAAATGCTTTAAATTAGAACTGCAATTTATAAAAATTTATTATTGATGCCAACCTGCCAGCTTCTCTCAACAAATTCCACAATACAGTTATGGACTGTCAATACAACATTTTACAACATACTAAAAGCAGAGTGTGGGACAAAACAAACTGATTTTAATGTCAAAGTAAATAAAACAAGGGCTACTGTACTGATACGATAATTCATTTTCATACTTATCTCAATTGAATGTAATCAATTAAACTGTTACAGAATATAATCTGCTGCACCAGAAAGTCACAGAATCCAGGGACCTTGAAGCAAAATTAGGTCCAGTTTGCCAGGAAGTACACAGAGCATCATCTGAGCAATGCTCAAAAACACCACAGATGAAACTCTACATAGCATCTTGTATACACTGGTGTGGCTAACACAGGATGAGGAACCTGCTTATCTCTTTAGTTCATGTGTTTAAAAACTCCAGGAGTTAGTTTACTAGCCAGCATATATCACAGTGATACATACATAATCCAGTTTAAGACACTGTTCAATGAATAAACTTCACTGATACCTTACTTGGCGGTTGTGTGCCAGATTTTCTTTAGCTGCTGTTCAACTGTAGTGACAGACTTCAAGAAGCCTCTCAATCAAAAAACATTAAAAAAGGAAAATTTTGCCCAAGGCATATTTCTCTAAGTTCTTATCTGTGTATTTTTAAAAATTACTTTCCTAAAACTTTTAACGCAAAGGCATGAGCCCCTTCCCAAGCAATATTAGTCAGTGAACTCTAAATTTAAGAGCTATTATATTTAGGGTGACCAGATGTCCCAATTTTATAGGGACAGTCCCGATTTTTGGGTCTTTTTCTTATATAGGCTCCTATTACCCCCCACTCCCTGTCCCGATTTTTCACATTTGCTGTCTGGTCACCCTAATTGTATTGGAAGATGTAGCTTTAAATGGCCCTGTGATGTTTGTAACAGAATGCAGCTGAGCTAATTTTAAGTTTTGTGAGGTCTATGTTGTAGAACTTCAGAGTCATGAATCAAAATTAGGCTCTGCAGTTACTGGGATATAAGACTGGAATTGTAGATTAAGAGAGTCTTATTTCCTTCCACATGTTTTGTAAGCAGGGAAAACTGTTAATGTTTCTTTGATTGTAAATTGCCAGCACCTAACATCAAAAGACCTTGATCCCCCTCTTCCCCCCCCCCCCCATCTGGGGCCTCTGGGCACTTATGTATTTTTAATATCTAATAACAATTTCCAAAAGTTTTTTCTTTAAAAAGTAACTTCCAAAAAGTCTTGAATGCCTGAAAGGAACATTAAACACTTCAGTGACACTTATTTTGAATGCTAAAGATGTATAAACAGATTAGATAATATATGCATATACTTACCCCTCTTTCATATCATTAATAGGAAGTGGAACTCTGCCTCCCCTGTCTAGAGCTGAGGTGATGTTTATAGCATTCAAACGCTCTGGTTGCCACACATTTTTCACTGCTCCAAGAAAATCTCCAAGAACCTCACTTGCTAACATTTCTTCTACATTCATGTTCTTTACGAAGAACTCCGCTTGAAATGGTAAAGGAAAATCTAGTTGTGAAGGAAAAGAGTTATGTCTTTATTACAAAAGATCTAAAATAGTGGTTGAGTACTGCACTACTGACTTATTAAAGAAGACTGAGGAGACACCTTCCTAAAATCCTTTTATGATATCAAGTTATATTCTGAATCTGATCTGGCCACTCTTGTTTAATGATCAAACTATGTTTATTTATAATAGCACCAACTATTTTTTAAAGAAACATTCAAGCTTTGCCCTATTAATAGAGCTATTGGTAACCTGAAAATAACCTGAGGGCTGATCCTCAGCTAGTGTAAATTATCATAGTGCTGTGACTTCAATGAAGCTATGACAATTCACATCTGCACAGGATCTGCCCCCTGAAGACAACACTTAATTTGCATTAAATGAAGAAAATTGCAGCTACCCTGCTCTTGGGCAAAGAGGACTGACCTGCAACGACTACAAGTCCCAGCCTGTGATGCTTCATACACTGACCAAAGTGACATGAGATGATTCATTCAAGATGAAATATTGTAGGCTGGAACCTGTAAATGCAATAGGCCACAACTCCACATTGAAACTGAAGGTGATGACAGACTATATTGTAGGTCTCACTTTAGTTTCCTCCTATCTAAGTAATCAGTAAATTCAAAATGCACAAACTGTCCACACCAACAATTAGAATGGTCTGCTAAATGTTAATGAGAGCTGGGCAAATAACTGATTTTTTCAATTGGATGGCAGTTCTGAAATATATGTTTAAAAAAAATCAGTTTGGTCAAACCAAATCTGACTTTTTTCTGACTTTTCAGTTAATTGAGAAATTCCATATCAGGTATATTTCAGAGCAGGAATTCAAACCCCTATCTCCATATCCCAGTTGAGTGCCCTAACCACTAGACTAAATATTATAAGGGCAGTAGCAGAAGCAGCAGCATTACCACCACAACCTTCACCTCTTCTTCCTCTGGTTATTTTGTGAATGGTCAAAATTATAAGTGTCAAATTCATAGATTCAGGTTGACCAAAACAGATTTTTCAGTGAAAACTCAATTTGCCTGAAAAAGTTTGCCCTGTTCTAATTTTAAGACAGATCAGTTGTGTTGCTATTTTTAAGGTGACTTATATTGCTTTCAGTTTTGAACTGTGACCTGTTTGCAACTTGGTAAACCTGAAACATCTACTTTTTTAAATGTAAAAGTTACCACAGAACATTGTCTGCTGCACTGGAGTGCTGCAGTTTTATGTGCAACTATTTTTGTGGTACTGTGCATTTGCATCCTGTGCACACTCTCAAATTCAATATGCACATTTCATTTTACCCCCACAGATAAATATTCTAAAATCATGTAATCTTAACAATTTATCACTTATGCCATCTAGAGTGCTGCAAAGTATCTTCTGTACATACCTTCTGCTGACATTATATTAATGATCAAGTTATGTCTTGCAGTCTCAAAGGTGCGCCTGTTATAAGCAGTGATCTAGAATAAATACAGAGGACATCGAAATGGTAGTACAAATATGAAAACCAAAATTAATGAATTCAGCATAGAAAAGTATTGCTTTTCTTAAATTAAAAATATTCACTAATATATGTAATTTTTTATTTTTGATTACTAAAAAAACCTCTATGGACTATAAATATAGAAACATGAAAGATAAATGAATAAGCACGCCTAGCGGCTTTGATGGTGCACTATATTAAATAGAGACATCTTATTGGGATTTTCACACTAGTCTATCTAGTTATTTATACTGCACTGATATTCTCAGATACCACATGAATAACATATTTACATACAAGTGGTTGGCCTACCCTAGTCCTGTATTCTTTGCTCTCTCTGCTCCATTTCAGGAACAAGAGAGAGCAGTTTGTTTATTTGTTTTCTGTATTTTTTTTCTTCTTTTATTGACCTAAGTATGATAAAGTCAGAGAGTAGAGATGAGTTATGTGTTTTGTCCTGAAGGATGTAAGGTTTCTATTAATTCTTAGCTCTAACCTAACTAGTGATATTTATAGGAAAAAACATTGTAAGGTCTTCGGGATGGTGGCCATCTTTTAGTTTTATATTTCTCCAGTGCCTAGCACAATAGGATCTTGATCCATTACTGGGGCTTCTGGGCACTACCACAATACAAATAATAAGAATGCCAGAGTCTTTATCTTTAGGTGATTTGAAAGCTGTTGGGAGATGCAGAGTATATGCTCCTTATTTTTTGAAAAATGTGTCTCTGATATAATGTACAAGTACACAAAAAGGTACCTTTTTAAATGCATGAAGGTTCTGTGGTATTCATCTGATGGACAAACATAGTCCCCAGTGATTATTCTTTGACTGTGTTGAAAAGTTATACCATGACTGAACTCATAAGAACTTTGGAATATGGTCTATCAGAATTATGTATTTTTCCCTCAACAAAGGGAGGTAACAACATATCAGAAGGTGGAGGAGAGGATAGTGGTTACGTGAATGAAATTATGCAGTGTCTCAGGAAAGGGTAGGAATAGCATAGTGGAGCACATTAGTTAAAAATAAACCAATAAATGACTAACTCACTTCTTGAAGGTGTCCCAGTAAAAGTGGGCCTTGAAAGGGATTGGAATGAGGAGAGGATATTGTCTGGCATATTAGTTACAGGGAAATGTATGTAAGTGAAGAGGATAAAGGTTAAATTGTAAAAATAGTGTACTCTGTGTAAAATAAATGTTAAAAAAACAATAGAAAATTAATCTCTAATTTGAGAGCTTTTTAACAAAATAATTTAGCACTGCAAAATTAAATCTGCTGAAAAACTAACAACTGAAGCACTAATATTTAGAGTGGCATTCTTTCCTTTTTTTTATTAGTAATTTCAGTTTGACAATAAATCCAAAAGATAGATAAATCACTTATTACAGCTACATCACAAACTATATATTTAAAACTCCTATAAAAGATACAAAAAACCATACACCTATTTACTAGGGAGTAAATCAAATAAAACAAAATCAAGCTTTGGTGACAAGTAACGTATTTTAAACCTAAGCCATATAAAATATATATCTACATTTTGACATCTCACATCAAAATGTGGGCCCCAATCATGCACTGGTATCACTAGCATATTTCTGTGTCCATGTAGAATCTTCAGTCCTATACTGGGATTTGCTAATGCATCTGTGCAAAGATCCTTGTACCTGTGCAAAGTCACACTGACTTCAATGGTATTCTATATAGGAGCAAGAATCCATCCTCGCAGATCCTGATGCAGGTTTGGAAACAAACACCGTTTAAAAAAAGAACAATTTTAAAAACAGTTTATTTAAGCAATCCAGGGTTCTGATCCTGCAGACTGTTCTGCACATGGTTAACGTTATGCATGCGATTAGTGCCACTGAAATCAATTGGACTAACTATGTTGTGACGCTCTGTACGCTGGGGGAACACCCAGCACCCACATGTTCATCCTTCTAAAATGACTCTGTGGTATCCAATGCAAAGTTTGTCATGTCGGGTGTCTTCAGAAGGCTAGTGCTGCACTGAGCATTGTTATAGTAATGTTATATTATAGGTTATAATTTCATGTATGTAGTTATGAGGCTGAAAATGTATCCTCATGGCTTAAAATAAGCCCAGGCAAAAACTCTCCAACAGCAGAGAGGCAGTTCACACCTCAACAGGGCAGGTATGGGACAAACACAGTCCAGCCTCACAGGAACAAAGGATGCTAGCCTAGGCAGCAACAAAAGGACTCTTGAGTGAGTCACCCCCCTTCCTTTGGCCAGTTTGGGACTGCGATAAGGTAATGCTCACCGGACTCTCAAGAGGGAGGGGCAAAGCCAAGAGGGAAGAAAGAACATGATAAAAGGGAGAGATGTTTGCCTGGCTCTTCCTCTCTCTCCCACCTACATCTACAGACACCACACCAAGTGACTGAAGCACAGATCAAAGAGGAGAGCCTGGCTGAAGAACAACCAGCCAGCCTGTGCTGAGAAACATCTAAGTTTGTAAGGGCGTTGAAAGTGTTAAGATCAGCTTAGAATGCATTTTGCTTTTATTTCATTTGACCAAATCTGACTTGTTATGCTTTGACTTATAATCACTTAATCTATTTTAATACAGTAGCTCCTCACTTAACATTGTCCCGGTTAACGTTGTTTCGAAGTTATGTTGCTGCTCCATTAGGGAACATGCTCGTTTAAAGTTGTCCAATGCTCCCTTATAACGTCGTTTGGCTAACTTTACAAGGGAGCATTGCACAAGTTCCTCTTCTCCGCCTCCTCCCTCTCCCTTCTTCCCAGGGCTTCCCCCGCTGCCAAACAGCTGTTTGGCGGCGCTTAGGACCTTCAGGGAGGGAGCGAGCGAGCAGGCGGGAAAGCTGCCCCCCCCCCCCGGCAGGCAGGGCCATGCAGGGCCTTTAGGGGCTGCAGGACCCTGGCCTAAGGGGGCCCCGGGGCCCTGGCCTGCAGCTCTAAATCCCCTTTCGGAATGCAGCCCTGTGAGCACGGGCTGGAGGACTCAGGAGGAGCAGGGGCAGCCGCGCAGCCAGCGGCCGGAGAGAAGCAGAACTTTGAAGGGGAAAGCTCCACTTCTCTCTGGCCACTGGCTGCACGGCTGCCCCTGCTCCTTCTGAGTCCTCCGGTCCGTGCTCGCAGGGCTGCAATCCGAAAGGGGATTTAGAGCTGCAGGCCAGGGCCCCAGGGCCCCCTTAGCCCAGGGCCCTGCAGCCCCTAAAGCCCCTGCGTTCCGGGTGGCCCTGCCTGCCAGGGGGGAGGGGGACAGCTCCCAGAATCGTGGCTGCCAGAATCACAGCCATGGGGGCGGTGCCACACTGTGCAGCACCACCTGCACACCCCCTGCACCAAACAGGAGCTGACCCAGGTAAATGCTCTGCACCTCCTTCCTGCCCCAGCCCTGAGCATCCTCCCACACCCCCACCCTGAGCGTCCTCCCACACCCTAACTCCCTCCCAGACCCTGCACCTCCACCCTGAGCGCCCTACCGCACCCTTACTCTCTCCCAGACCCTGCACCCCCACCCTGAGCCCCAGGAGGAGAATGGAGAAAAAAAGAATGAAAAACAGGGCAGAGGGAAGATGAGAGAGTGCTTCCCCCACAGGAGCACAGGGCCCCACTAACTCTAAATCCACCACAGGTGGGAGGGGGAGGAGCGGGGAAGTGCCACATCTCTGCTCCTCCCCCTCCCTTCCAGAAAGTCCTAAGTGCTGCCAAACAGCTGTTTGGCGGCAGGGAAGCACCTCATTGTCTGCAGCGGGCTGTGCCTGTGTGGGGTAAGCCAGGTGCACCTCCCCACCACAGTACAGTACTGTACAGTATATAATCCCTTTTGTCTGCTCCAAAAAAATTTCCTTGGAACCTAACCCCCTGCATTTACATTAAATCGTATGGGAAAATTGGATTCGTTTAACATCGTTTCACTTAAAGTTGCATTTTACAGGAACATAACTACAACATTAAGTGAAGAGTTACTGTAGTTAATAAATCTGTTTATTCTACCTGAAGCAGTGTGTTTGGTTTGAAGCGTGTCAGAGACTCCCCTTGAATAACAAGCCTGCTACATATCAATTTCTTTGTTAAACTGACGAACTCATATAAGGTTGCAGCATCCAGCGGGCATAACTGGACACTGCAAGATGGGGGTTCCTAGGGTTGTGTCTGGGACCGGAGATACTGGCTAGTGTCATTCGGTTGCACAATCCAAGGAGCAGTTTACATGCCAGAGGCTGTGTGTGAACGGCTCAGGAGTGGGGGTTCTCACAGCAGAGCAGGGTGAGGCTGGCTTCCAGAGTCAAGGATTGGGATGACTGAGCAGATCACCGGTCCAGATAACACCAGAGGGGAACGTCACACGTGTACATAAAATTAACGACGTGTGGAACTGTTTGTAGGATCAGAACCTAGGCTGGTGTTTACAGTTTTATCTTTGGAGAAAAAACAAGTTAATAAAATCAAGAGAAGCAATTAATCAAGAGTTTGACACAAATACATGGCTGTCTAAGCAAAATTGGTGGAACTGGCAAGTTCATTTAGCAATTTTTTCATAATGTTGTGAGCTGCAGAGTTGCACCATTGACTTCCTAATCTGTGGTGTGGGACCAAAGGCATGACTGAGAATCCTATAGCTTTTGTCTTTCAACTGCTGTTCACTATAGAATTAGTACTTTTAAAATTTTAGAATCATATTCATATCAGTGATGTAGATACAACAAATAGTGATTTCTGTCAGCATTAGTAATTAGGAGATGAGAATAGGAAAATGTTTTAGTGTTAGTTGTGAAAGTAAACATGAATAATTTACCACTGAGTGATAAAAAGTAAATAAAAAATCTGTTCATTGAGTTAACAACTAATTGTTTGCACCGAAGGGAAAGAAAAGTGGTATATTTCTAGGGAAGAGAAGTGCAAAGTTAAATATTTAGACATTCTTCATTGTTTATGAAGTTATTTTGCACACTATTTCACATTAAGTGATAAAGATTTAAAAATGAAATAAAACCTTCTGATGCTTTTAAAGGGAGTACCTCAATGATGGTTGGTTTGCCCACATTTTCTATAGTTGGTGATCCATAGAGCACTCCATCACTGAATGGTGTCCTCTGAATGTAGCGTAGCCATCCAGGTCTGTCAGGGTAACCCATTAAGTTGGTGTTAAATGTTATAGGATCATTACTTATCTCACCTAGATAAGATACACAATATTAGAATTTTTTCAAAAAATGAACTTTATGCACCTTATTTTTGAAGTTTCCATTAAATAATTTTGAGTTCAGTTTTGTCATATAAACACAATTACTATAATGTTTTGTAACACATCATTGCAGTTCCATGGGAAAATAATAAAATTTTAATTTTCTTATTAAAAAAAAGTGCAGTTTGAGAGACCCACACTCCTGAGTCCATGCTTCAGCATGTGTAATTGGCAGGAATCCCGTATTTGAAATGTACAGCCAACAGAGTGGAGTGTGCTTGTACTTCCTTAGAGCCCTAATGACCCCTTCTGCTTCCACCCATCAATTGCTAGGTCCTGGCTTCACAGGGGCTTGGGTTTCCCAGAACACCAAATCATCCAGCCTCCCTACCAACAGAAGCAAAAGGATCCAAAGCCCAGTATTTCCAAGTAACAAACCTTTAAATTTTTAAAGGCTCTAGAGACAATGTCTATCTCTGAGGACCTTATTGTAAGAGGGACACTATGGTTTTTTTTCCCCACACCTTAACATGTGTGGTCATGTCAAGACACACGGGTCCTCAACACTGACAAATGAGCAACAGATTTGCTTTAGAGAAACTCTTCCAAATTTACCCCTAGATCAGAAGATTGGAAAGAGGCAAACATTGCCAACAAGCTTGTGCCACAGGACAGAAGAGGAAAAGGATTTTATTTTTTAAGAAATTTGTGATAGCCTAAAAGACAGGAGGACAAGATTTCTCTGAGACAATTTTAAACTGGTAAAATAACACTTAAATATGTCAAGTATCAGAGGGGTAGCCGTGTCAGTCTGGATCTGCAAGAGAGACGGAGTCCTGTAGCACCTTATAGACTAACAGATATATTGGATCATAAGCTTTCGTGGGCGAAGACCCACTTCGTCAGACGCATGTGGTGGAAATTTCCAGAGGCAGGTATAACCATGCAGGCCAGAATCAGGTTTGAGTACTTAAAAAGGTGTGCTGGCCTTTTAAGGGTAGGCTCCTCATTGAACACGGTCCTGCTCCTGATTTCAGCACAGACCACAGGAATGTTGTGATCTGCAGTTCCTAAAGCTGATGAAAGTTTGAGACTCCAGGAATGGTATGCTGGGAATAGGGTAAGTAAGCAGCTCTTTTTTCTCACAGCAGGAGGATGCAGATAATGAGTAGGAGCTGTGGACAGGAAGTATCTTGGAAGGACCCTGGGCAGTGGCCATCAAAAGTACCATGTAGAGAACCGGATGGCTGGAGAAGTGCCAGAAGAGGAAGCTCGATATTTAAGACTGTTTTATTAGGTGATGTTGGGAAGGGCAAAGAACAAGTGGAAGCAAGTGAAGGAAGAGGCCTCGGGGAAGGGAACATGGGGGCGGTTGGGGTTTGAACCAGGCACTTGTTTCCTTTTCAGGCCAAGTATACAGCTGCCAGTAGAGGGCAGGAAGAACTTCCCATTCAGTTCGCTACATGAATGGAATGAGTTTGCACAGACATTCAGGAAGAGAACCTGTAACCTAGAATGAGAAACATCAGAAAAAGATTGTGCAGACTCTCAAGAAGAGAGACCCAGGAAGCAACAGTGGGAGATTGGACAAAGAAAGTGTATGATTCAGACTTCGGCTTATTTGGATTTTCATAACCCAGATGATGGTCTTCATTTTACTTGGAGAGTTAAACACAAACCAAATACAAAAATCAATGAAACCTCTGGATTTCAGGGGAAACTGAGAATCAACCACGATACTACAGCAATATAAGACATCAGTCAAACATGTTACCATGGCAACCCAGAAAGCCCTCCCAACATCACTTCTCTGGGAATAATCTCACCAGGGTGCTACAGTCGCTAGGGTTCATCATAAATAACCCCATTTAACAGTTTGTTCCTCAAAGTCAATTTTAATACATCAACAGTCTGAGATGTGGCTTGTTTCAAAGTCCTTGTCCAGGAAAGGCTCTATGATGCTAAGGATCTGGCAGAACAGATTTGTCATACACAATAGTTTTAAACAAGGACTATATTGCAAATGTTGGGCCTTGATGATCAATGTGGTATTCGTGGGGCAATTTCAATAGATCATGAGGTCACAATTGTACAACTCAGAGATTCACATTGTATCTGTGTAACATGCCTCAGACATGGAATTGAGGAGCAATGTTCTGGAGACAATCTGCAATTAGGAAAGGACTTTCAAATTCCTTCCATTTACATCCCAAAGTTGTTATCTCAGGAGGGGGCAAATTGGGCCTGAGAGAGGCACATTTCACCCTATTATTGGCTGGCAGTAAAACTCTAGCTCCAGCAGTCACACACATGGAGCACAAACTCAAGAGTAAGAGTCTGTCAAGACATCCACCTTTAGAGAAGAAGATTAAAGAAAATAAAAACAAATTCTTTTTTTTCTCTTGAGAATATTTTAAACATGACATTCAAACTAATGCTATTTTTTCCCCAATGTGGTTTCAAAGTACCATCTTCCAAAATCAAAATTAAAAAGATTGTCAATTAACTCTTCAATTTTACCTGCTTCTAGAAGGCTAAATAATTTATAAGCAAAGTGGGGGAAATGTCCTTTATCTTCATATAGTTTTTTAGATGAATTCAAACCTATGTTTTCTATCTTGCTAATGATCTTCCTTTGGTTTTACTTCATGGATGTAAGTAAAAATTCTATACTTATGAAAATATAGCCCTTTCTATGACAAAAGACTGCTTTACAATTTAAAAAAGTTACTGCATGTAGAAACAAAATAGGATTGAAACCAAGAGAGCTTTTGTTTTCTTTGAAAGAAAATAATCATCACTGCTCTATGGTAAAGACACTTACAATATTTACTTTAAATGTTCCTTGTGTATTTAAAGTTATTTTATAAAATGTATAAGATGCTTTTTGACACATTGTTAATATCACTATTTATTTGGTAAGAAACTGATACAATCTCAAATGGGGCATTTTTTACAAAAAACACGACATGACTCAATCTTTCTAAAATTAAAATGAAGCTTGTACAACTACAGATTTAATGGGATAGCAAAGAAAAGTGCCACATTCTAATCTTAGATTCAGAACATGCATTACTGAACATTTCAAAGTCCATAACTGGGCTTCTAAAGATGCACAGCAATGCATACCTGTAGTTCATAAGCCTTAAGATTTAAAACCACTTGAAATTATCCACTTACTTTACCAGTATAGAAGAGTCAACCTAAGTTAAAAGTGTTGCAGTGATATATGTTCAATACTGTACCACAAAGTATTCTAGATACATTTGAGATCTTGAATTTAAAAGTAAAAATGATATTTTTCTATAACATGGAAGATCTAAGCATCCCATACCAGGCTTTGGATAAGGAGGAAACTCCCCCTTAAAGTATTCTCTCTCCAAAACATGAACAAAAAGAACTCCAGCAGAAGGGTATACATTCCGATCAGAGTGCACCTTAGAGAGAATCGTGTACACTGAAAAGCAGAAGGAAAGATAAGAGACAGAAAAGTAAAAAGTGAGACATGCTCTAGACAATACAGCATGCATTACTATGGAAATTTTCATTTCTAGGGAAAGGAAAGCAACAAGCATTAGATACCTGTTAATAAGTTTTTAAAAGATCGTGTGGGTTTAAGAATACAATGCAAAACAAATCCTCTTTGCCCATTATGTATCCTCCAAGTCCTGTCCAAGATTCCAGTAAACAAAATTAGACAGTTTTTAATATTTCAAATGCTAATCACATACTTACTTTTATAATAATAATAATGATAGATAATGAAGAAACCAATGAGTATTTTTGGAAACTTGTTTATTTGTGATATTCCATATATCAATAAAAACACATGAGTGTATAATCAAATTTCCCCCATATTTTTAACAACAAAAATAAGGAACAGAAGGAACAAAGTATACTGGCTTAATAACTTGTTTGTAAAGTAATTAAATATGAATATTTAGTCAAATACATCCTGATGAAGGTTGTTTGTATGCAAGCAAGAACTTCATTATTATACCTTATTGTAATTTTTCCTTGTTCTTTGTTATTCTGTATTTGTACACTATCAATAGCCTCAGAACATAGGGTAATATTCTTCCACTGTTCTGCATGCAAGACTCCCACGGACATCTATGGTAGTTCTGTGCACAAATTGAGGGTAGAATGAATTATATTAATCACACCACACACCAAGGGTAAAATAAAAATGTCATAATTCCTCAGTGGCATTTTTTAAAATAATTAATATTTACTACAAAAATTGAATGCTTCTGTCTTCTGATTACATCTCATGGTCTAAAAAGACATATTACTATCAAAAGTGTATATAAACTACGTATATACAGTTATATTTGACACATCAGATATGTGAATTTTAGTTTTTCTGTTGCTCAAGGAAAACTTCAGAAGCTAAATTTTAAAGGAGTCTCCATCCAGCCTCCCATTTTTCATTTACAATTTTGCAGGTACAGCAAACCAGGTATTCAGATAAAAATAGACATACCATTTTTATTTGCTGACATTTGCAGGTTCAAAATGGGAGCCCAATTTAAAATCAGGCCCTATATATGTGATATAAAATTAGTTTTATATATGGCACTAATCTAAACAATAACATAATACATTGGTGTGACACCTCATCTTCCCATAAGTGAAGAAGATTCACATTCTGTCAAACTAGAATTTTACAAAAAGGGACTCAGATAAAATTCCAATCCATTTTTATTTCTCCATTTAAATTATAAACTTGAACTCTTTTAGAAACAACTGCTTTTAATGTGTGAAACCCCAGTGAAGGTTTTCCCAAACACTGGAAAAATCAGATTGCACACACAACACAAGAACAGAGTTGGATGGGGATGATATGCAATTCACACACATTCACATTGTGCACACCTGGCTCCTTCCAGGTTTTACTTAAATTGTTCAGCTGCAGGATTTACAATTGTTTTAGAGAACTTAAAACTTGTTCTCATGAAAAATAGCTTTGATGGTAATCAAAATGAGACCCGATCAGTGCCCTTTTCAGGGGTAAGCTTTGAAAAACATTGTGTCAAGCAGCATTTCATGGCATTCAGATGGGCTGGCATAATTATAAATCCCCCAAAAACCTTCTACAACTGCCTGAATCCGGAGAAGAATGTGCATTTGTCCTAAGCTATCGGGATGAAAACTAACTGGACAGAGTATCTGCAACTCCTAGACTGATGTCATAAATTCTTAAATGCATAGTATGCTGAAGATTTTTCTGGGTTTTTTTTTTTTTTTTTAATTATTTCATTTTCTAAAGTCTAGGATGACTAAAGTTATTTCTCATTAAGTGCATTCGCAAAAGGATATAGAAAAGTGTCAGATACTAGAAGACTTTTTTCTAATTATCCCCTTGATAATTTGGGATTCATTGGGATGTAATGCCATCTTCACCAAACTTAAAATAAACTCCACTTTAAATATAAATAGGCGATCCTCAGCTCATAAATTGTCATAACTACATTGAATAGAATGAGGGTCTTCCACCAAAGACTGTAGACCCTCGAAGCATAGAGTTTCATTGATAATGAATATCAATATACCTTTCAGATAGGTGCTATGGAAGAGTGTGTAAAAATAGCAGATCTGCTACTGCAATATTTAATTTCAAGATGCATGGTCTTTTGAAACAAATTTTAATTAACCTTTTTCTTTTAAGCATTAGCTAAACAAGATGTGCTTGAAATTTGCTGTCTCCAGTTTGCTATCTTTGATTTAATAACTCTGTTCTTTGACATCTTCCAAACTTTGTGTTTATTCCCATTATAAATATATAAAGACAGGCTCAATGTCAAATGCCTCAATATTTACTGTATTACTGTGTGTTTAAAAGTGAGTTATATTTACTATCATAAATAGCTTTCTAAAATAAATTCACTATTTTAAAGAACAGTACAATATAAGCAAAAGGAAATCCATGTCCTCCAGCTGACTGAAGTGGAGCCACCACAGGCTAGCCACCCATCAGAGCATGTCTCCAGCAGAGCTACATGTGTTTGGGGCCATGGTGCTCGTGGTGAAGCTGCCAGGTCTCTATAATTCCCTGTCTCTGAAGAAGGCCCTTGTGCTTGCAGCTAATAGGCACAGGGAAATTTGGTGGGGGCCCCACTTCTGAACTTTTATTAGATTTATTATACTAAACAGCCGCACCTTATAATAATTTTATCAATAAGAATGAATTCAAATGGTCGTGATATGTAAATACATTTTATGAAAACAATCTGGATTAATAAACCAGTTATTGTTAATATATTTAAAGCAGATTTCATTTAACTAAACTAACCTAGAACAATCTGCTGCACATAATCAAAGTTGGTAAGTACACCCACCATCTTGCCTTAGTGACCCAATAAAGTCTTGCACTTTTGTAAATGAACTATAAACAGATCAAGGAAATGATATAATTATATAGGAAATTGTATCTAAGAAAATCTGAAGGTAATTTGTAACATATTATTAACAGAAAAGGTGAAAAAGATATGCTGACTTGATGAAACCTAAAGAGAAAATTAATCTATTTTTTCTGTTCTGGATGCTTTGCTTTATACCTTAAGGCAGTGTTTCCCAAACTTGGGACGCCGCTTGTCCAGGGAAAGCCCCTGGCACGCCCGGCCGGTGTGTTTACCTGCCGCGTCCCGCCAGTTCGGCCGATCGCAGCTCCCACTGGCCACAGCTCGCTGTGCCTGGCCAATGGGGGCTGCGGGACATGGCGGACAGTACATCCCTTGGCCCGTGCCGCAGCCCCCATTGGCCAAGCACAGCGAACCACGGCCAGTGGGAGCCGCGATCAGCTGAACCAGTGGGACGCGGCAGGTAAACACACCGGCCGGGCGTGCCAGGGGCTTTCCCTGGACAAGCGGCATCCCAAGTTTGGGAAACACTGCCTTAAGACTTTAATACTACAGCAAAGATCAGTTTAAAAAAAGAGAATCAATGAAAAGGTAAGGTAAACTTTCTCCATAAAGAATACTTATAGAAGAATTAATAAGAGAGACTACACTGGGGAATTTCTGCAGAAAAATTCTTTCTCTGACATGTCTTATGTCTTACATAGGCAGTTTACTGGATATTGCCACATACACTACAATGGGTGCTCCTGATAATGGGACATATTCTGTTGTTGAGGCAAGTGTACCATTGAGGACTTTCTGCAGATGTAAAACGAAGTTGGTGGACAGTTAAAAATAAACGTCAGAGGAACTAATTAATCCTAAAAATGACTTTACCAAGTTGAACATGCTAAAAGCAGCTTTAGAATTTGGCCCACACCTGGAATGTAAGCTAGGGTTTCTCTTTACTGAAAAAATGAGTGGTGTTTTAAAATGTTCACTGATGTGTTTGGATTAATGTTTTTAACACTAATTAGCACCTAGTATAAAGTCATATTTTAAAAAGTTGGCTACCAGTGCTACAATGCTACAATGCTTTAAATTTACAAAGCATGTTACAAACATTAGTTAACCCTGACAATAACCCTGTAAGTTAGTTTATAGTATTGTAATTATTCTAATATAATCATTTATTATTATTATTAATACTGTTACCTAGGAGGAGTCTTGGGTTAACCAAAACCAACTAGCACATTTAAGCAGTAGTTGCTCTTTCTACATTAGGTTGAAGTCCTGTTTAAAACAGTGTTAAAACTGTGTTAGCAAACATCTTTTAAAAAACAATTCTATTTTCCTAATCTAGATGGGGCCTTGAAAGGTAGAGTTTTACCCTCTGGATATATATTAGCTTCATTAATGCTAATGTAATTAAGCACATGCATCCATAAAAGAAAAGACACATTAATCCCACTTCCCCTTCTGTTTTAATCAATAATCCCCAGCCTTTAAAGGGCAAACTCTAAAATATTTTGAGAAAATAAACCCCCTAAATTTTCCTATTTTCAGTTTCTAATCCCAATTCCACTAATTTGTCCCTAGTATCTTAACATGTTATCTATTTTATGCCCTCATTATCATATTAATTTAGCTTCATACTCATTAATGGATTTTATCCTCTCAGCACCCATGTGAGGCACAGAAATATCTCCATTTTAGAGATGGGCAACAGAGGCACAAGGCACATTGGTGAGGTTGCCAATTTTGGTTGGACATATTCTTAGAGATTTCATCACCTGACAAAATCTTGCACTGAAGATTAATCTTTAAATCCTGGAGACTCCAGGACAACCCTGGAGGATTGGCAATCTTATATATTGAATAACATGCCCACACAGCCACTCTGAAAGCCTGTGGCTGAGCAGGGAATTGTTTCCATTTGGTCTCCTGATCCTAGTCCAGTACCTAATCCACTAAACCATCCTTCTTACTTATGTATAATTCAATGTACTTTGAATGATATAGTCTATTCATTGTATAGGATTAATTTTGACCTTACATATATTTATCTTATAACCACATATGAATTGTAATAACACAACTCTGGAGACTGGGATTTGGAAAGTTCTCCTTCACAGCCTTTTCTCTCCCTCCCCCTGATGTTTCTTCAAAATGAGAAAGGAAATGAAAGATGAATCTTCGGTCCAATACGCCACTTGCTGTTCCTCTCCAGCTGACAAGAAAATATCTCATTTATGGATAGTTAGTTATCTTCAGGCTGTGCAGCCTTTTAACAATCTTCTACGACTGACCGATTATGGAGAAAAATGTGCAACTGTCCTAAAATGGCAGAAGATGTAACCGAACATTCTCACTGACTCCCAGTGTCATTACCATGAGCCAGATTTCCAAATATTCTGAATATTGTTCGACAGGTTTTGTGTGACTCCACCTCCTGGAAGGAGAAAGTTTTGGGCTACTGTGGAAGCATTCTGTGCCTGCTATGAAAGGATATTTAATTTCTTTACTAATGGTCATACATGATATATGGTCCCAGATTAGGTGCTCTCAAGGCATGTAGGGAACATCATCTACCTTCACTGCACTGTTTTTGCTCCTCCTTTCCCCCCGACTCCATAAAGAGCTTTCTGTGAATCCTAGGATGTACATGCTGGGAAGGGTTGGAAGCTGCATAGGCCTTGGGGATAAGTAGACAGGCTGGGAACAGAGGGGAGAGGGAACATAAATTGTCTTTCTCTGGCCCTGTAACGATTCCCCTGGGAAAATAATACTGCCTCAGACTATTACCTCTTATGAGTAGTGTTCTTTCTCCTTCCCCCATAGATCCTGGGGACAGGCATAGCCAAGAAGTCACCCCACTGGAGCTGCACTGTCAGAGAGCCTAGAGGCTATAAGCTGTCAGAGGCCAGAGCTAGCAGAGAAGACCAGGATCTCAGTGTGGATGACCCTGCTCTCCCATGGACTTCAGAGGATCAAACAGGTTTGGTGACAGGCCTGCAGCCTATTCTGCATGTGAGGGGGGGAAACCCATTCTTCTCAACAGTGAATGTGGGGGATCTCCAGAAGGGAATCCATATAGAAGTTTCTTCCTCCACAGCTCCTTTTCCCGGTTCCCTGGGTAAGTGTGATCCTGGCTATAGCTAGAGCTCTAGGGAAATCCAGATCCTTCACCTAGCTAGATGATCCATGAAAAGTTACTGGCATTTTCTCAGATAATTGTTGGTCTTAGTAAAATTCAGCTACAATATTCTATGTGTATTCCTACAAATGAGTAATAAAAATTGTTTTTTCTACATATAAACATGGAATGAATTATTTTAATAGTTATAAAAAGTTATTGCATTAAGCACACTGCAAAGATGTTTTAAGCAACCAGCAATGACAAGAAAATATGCAATATTAGGTTATACACACAGCCATTATTTTAAGCAAAGCCATAGGCAACAAAAAATTTTTTTTGAGGGAAACTAAACATAAAGACATACAGACTCCTGACAGTTTAGAAGATTAAAGAACTATAAGATTGTTTTTCAAAATTACTTACCTTGAGGTGTCATTTTATTAATACACATACACTGAAAAAGCAAAGGTAATATTGAAAGCAGATGCTGACTGAACCCACAATGGGATTTAAATTTACAACCTAAACTCACCATTCTTTTCAGCAGCCCTTATTCTGCTGATAATATAACTGTTGGGTTTCTTAGTCTTCCAGTTAATTGTTCCATTTATCCCTTCAGCAGAGCTTAACAAAAAAGCTTTTCAAAATAAAATAAATGCAAACAAAAAAAGAATTAATGTCAGATTAACAGACTCCCACAGATCAAATGCCATTAGTTGGGATCAGATTCTTTTAAAGCCAGCTTTTGTTTTCAACTTTTCTTCAGAGTGTATTAACAGAAATAAATAAAATAGATGATGCTGGTTTATATATCCCTCTGGCAGTCAACATTTGGCATGCTATCTCCAAATAAGGCCAGATCTAAACTTCTGCCAGCCTACCTATGTCAGACAGGATGTGATGGTATGTGATCTATGACCAACACAGCAATACCAGCAAAAGTGCATAGTAAAAGTACAGTTTTTCAGTATAACTGCATTTGCAGCAGCAATGTTTGTTTCGCTCTGGGGATGGGGGTGTAGAAAAAACTATACTGGTAAAGGTGCAGCTTTGCCAGTACAAAGTGCATCCGAACTACGAGTGCTTTGCCAGTATAATTCCCCCAAAGACCAACTGAATCATTATGGGCCTAAGTGTGCTCCACATCACAGCCCGTGTAATAATGTGCCATGTGTAATATATTAAAATTCTCATAAAACAAATTCAAATAGATTGTTCAATAGAGGATTATGTTTATGCAAGTAAGCAAGGAATTTTAAATATAAAGGCTATATTTCAAAGTGTTTACTGTGACAGTTAATATAAATCTGGGCATGATTTAGAGTTTACCACAATATATTATTACTGGAATGTTGTTTGTTGTTCTAAATGTATGAAACATTAATCTTAAAATCAGTGTAATTTCTACCAGCAAGGTCATTTAGTTCAGAATGATAGCAAAATCAATGTTATGTTTACCACTGATCTTTTTTAAAAAACCAGCCCATTAACTTACTAACAAAAGGATGTCTTAAAGACGTTTGAAGAACGTCATGTGATGGGAAATGGGTAGGTTACAATCAACAACCTTGCATGTATTCAGTTTGGGGGTAAGAAGAAGCATTAATCTTCTGAAATGAAGTTAAACTGTTTTTGTCTGATTTTTAAAGGTAATGTGAAGCTGTAGCTTCTTGCCTGGGACCCAAAGGTGGAAGTAGGGATGACTGATAATAAATGGGATGGGGGGCTGAACCCCACGCATTAAATCCCCCTTTATTTATTTAACACAAAAGCTCTTCTGGCACATGACTTTTTCTCCCTTCTCTCCAGCAGCTCAATGGAAAGCAGCAGCAGGGTGGATGGGACAAGGGGAGAAGGGAATTGTAGATTCTAGCCCCATCACTGAAGAACCAGAATAAAGTCCAGGATGGGAGGGGCAGGTGGGCCACATTAGGATAAAAATGTGCTAACATTCAAATTCTACTTGTGCTGGCTACACTAGGGTTTTAAAATGTCTTAGCTAATACATACTAATAGTGTAAAGGGAAAAGAAACTAGTCAGATTTTCCATGCAGGCATAAAAACCAGTCGCAAATTAGCCACTGGGTCAACGGGGCCCATGCTCGGGGGCCCCGGCCAATTGTGTGGCCCCCTGAAAAATGGGAGCCCCAACCCGCTCTGCCCGGCACACCTGCCGTGGAGTGGGATTGGGGCATGGGGACTTGCCCCACTCCATCCACTCACGTGTTGCTCCTGCCGGGGAGCGGGGTTAGGGTGTGGGGGAAGGAGCGCCGGGCAGGACAAGCCCCCGTGCCCTGACCCCATTTCCCCGGCAGGAGTGCCAGGGAGGAGTGCGACTGCAGTCAGAAGGGGTGGTGAGGGGCCCTCACTTGCTCTGGCCCAGGGCCCCTCAAACTCCTAATTCCCCACTGATAAAAACCAATGTAACTGGCTCCTGCCCATCACACACTCTGGAATCCCCGACATAGTCAGAGGTGGGGAGGGATAAGGATATGGCCAGGACAGGCTGTGTGCCAACGATCCCCAGATGGTCATGGCCCCTTGGCACTATCGCCAGCTGATTTATATTACAGTAGCCCTTAGACTAGAAACAAGCAAAGAATTTTCAGATTTGGAAGATGGTAATGGGTTTAAAGGACTAATTAAAAACACAGTAAAGTCAACAGAAGCAATCAATGTCAAGACACTGAAATTTCTGCATAATTAGTGTATTTTTTTTAATTGTTCTTATTCTCATCTTGACACACACAGACTTACTCCACTAACTCTCACTCCCCTTATTTAATTATAAGGAAACTGGATGTCTCTGAGGACTTCGAAATAAGATAAAAGCATTTCATATCTATGTCATTTGTTCAAATCCAGCCAAGCTGGTGATGACCAAAAGTTGACAGAATTAGAAAGATGTTCAGTGGCCAATAAGTAATTTCACTAGTTTCAGTTTCTTGTATATGGATATTCAATTCACAGAACCACCATTACCCATTTGATAAGTCTCAGTAAAGAAGCCAATGGCTAAATGAACATGGAACACATCATTTCAAAGACAGTACCTCCAGACCTTTCCTGGGCATTTAATTTTATTATTAAAATAAATCATACCACCTTAAAATTGTTAAAACCTCAAGTGGGGCATGGTGTATATACTATCCAACCCCACTGGTACTTCAAATACCTTCCTTGAGATTACATAAAAATATTATAATTTCAGAACAATTTATATTTACATTATGCATATCAATATTGTGTCCATGGTAACTCTGCTGGGTTGTGGAGTCAAACAGGAAATGGTTAAGTGTCTGAAGAGTAGATGCAGCTGGATCTCATGCACCTATGTGGCACAGCTGCTATGTATGAACGAAGGAAGACACAAGACATGGCCAGATTAGAAGGAAAGAACTAAAAACTGTGTTTTTAAAATACTTATTCTCCCCAAAGGAGAGGATGTTATTTTTTGGAGTTGATTTATATCTTTTAGCTCTGGGCTACACTGGGGAGGGGGGGGGGGGGTCGATCTACGATACGCAACTTCAGCTACGTGAATAACGTAGCTGAAGTCGGCGTGTCGTAATCGACTTACCTGGCCGTGAGAACGGCGGCGAGTCGATCGCTGCTGCTCCCCCATCGACTCCATTTCCGCCTTTCACCGAGGTGGATTTCCGGAGTTGACGAGGAGCGCGTTCGGGGATCGATTAAGCGCGTCTAAATGAGACGTGATAAATCGATCCCCGATCGATTGCTCCCCGCCGATCCGGCGGGTAGTGAAGACAAGCCCCTTAGTAAAGGCCATTTATTTGGACTTTGATTATACTCTGGAAAAGAGAGAATTTAAAAGTTTATTTATTTTGTAACTTTGTACTACCAGAAAGGGAAAGCCTACCCTATGATAAAAGCAAATAAGAATTTCTGAAGTTTAATTACAACATACTAATAGCCTTTAAATGTTCACTGTCAACTTGAAGTTCACCTAATTTTTAAAAAGGTTAGCCACTTTCAGATACTACATCTGGCCTACCTCCTCTACCATGATATGTGATTTTTATGCTCACATTTTACTACTTCTGTAAACGTGTATTTTCTCTCCCCTGGTGCGATGTGAAAAACCACACACAAGCACAAGTAACTGGCTATAATACAGTAAATATTGTCAACTGTAAAAATAAACTGAAAACGTATGATAACCTTAATTTATCTTTTGCTTTAGGGGCTCCCAGGTAAAACTGAGGTTGCTAAAAGGAGGTTTTCTCCAATCCTAGTCACTATCCCCTTTATCTAATGCTTTATGAGAAACAATTCAACTGGCTTAAGCGGGATGAGGTGCGGGGAGGATATCTGTTACTGGCTCTTTAGTTTCTACATATGCTTCTAAAATATTAATATTTCTTTCTGTATTACAAAGGTTACATTTTTATTCTTATGAGAATGAATTAAAATAGCAACTTTGTAAAGTTATCCAAACCGGGGGGAAAAAGACAAATCTAACAGTTACATTTTCTTGAATTTGTTTTTTAAGGAGTTTTTAGAGATCTATACCAAGATTTCTAATGGTCAGACTCTATGCTTTCTTCAAGTATCTGAGGGGAAAGAGTTGTATAACTATATGATGACACTTCTCAGTTTGATTAGAAACTGTAAATCCACCTTTCAAGTATCCAAAATAGTCTTAAATTTTTTTCATCTAAATTATGCCACCATACAAACAAAAAAAACTTTATTCCATAATTGCAGTCAATCCATAGTCACAATCAGATGACTATATTGTAAAGACTCACCCTTCTGTATCTACTTATCTCATTAATATACAAGCTTGAAATACTAATCAATCTTTTATTTTTTTTTATTTTTTGATGATGAGTTATGTCAGCAGGAAGGACAATATGGGATGGATTAAGGCATAAGCACTAGGTGCTTAGGGCTGTTCCTCCTTAAGTCATGCAAGTAAGAATCCGAACTCCTACTTAAACAAATTTCTAGCCCTCATGGTGCAAAGAAAACACTGAAAAAAAAAATGAAGTAATTGATGCAGTGATGTCTGAATCTACAGATGGACAGAAACAGTAGCTCTGAGAGTGCAAACTACTCCATTCTTTTCAGTGAGTGTTATTCCCAAGACCCAGTCCACTGCTTGAGTGGTCTAGCAAACATTATTCTAGTGATCATTCTGTGGCAGGAAGAGAAGAGTGCACTGGGTCTAGCCCAGTTGCATAAGCAGATACGCCCCAGCTTCTGGAATAAGTAATGGGGGTCTAATGTTTCTGCTGCTGCCTCTCCAAAGGGGGAGGGGGGACCATTCTTGCTGTTCCTGAGGCACCTATATTATTATGCCTCTACTAGAAGGAGGAAGCCCCTGCACTACCACTCCTAGTAGAAGGGGTGGGGGAATGCCAGGGCTGTGGAATGGGGACAAGGCTGCGAGGGAACAGCCGCAAGGGGCTCCAGGTTCCTTTAATCTGACTCTAAAGACAATATGACTGATTTATATAATTTTTCGAAGAGAGAAATCAAGTATACGGCTTAATCTTTGGATAATGTAGAGGTCTTTATCTCAGACTCTAGTAAACTCTTTTCCTCATGTCTGAACTGATGACTTGATAATGAAGTCTAGTTTTAACAGCAATTATTGAAGTCGTAGTTCTTTGAAATTTATAAACATTTTTAAAGCTTGTTCTACCACACTATGGAGAATGTCAAGTCTTATCTTCCCTGGCTTTGCTGGAGGACTTCCAACGGCAGGGGGAAGAGGTCACAGATGGTCATCATTAACTCTCCATATCTCAAATGAAGAAATCAAGGATTCTGAATCTTAAAGTTCATTAGACAATGGAATTAAATGTCAACAAAAAAACTCCTTGAAACAATAACTAAAAATCCCATATCCTTTCACCTTTTAGTCTCAAATGATATAACTTCTAGTCAACATGCTTTTTCCAGGGTAAATAAGACCTTTATTTCTGAAATAAGCTTTTTTAAACCTTTGTTATTTGTACATCATAAAGAAGCAAAAAGGAAAAGAGCCTGCACTTGTGCTATTGCAGATCAAGTGCTATAACTAAAGGAGAGAGTAAGATCTGAATTACCCAAACTTGCAAAAGACAAAACTTCAAGCAATGCCCTCAATCAACATGCAGACCATCTACTAGTAGCAGTAGATGTTGCATGCACAGGTTAAGAGCAATTTAAAAACAAAACAATGCTTCAATGTATTAGGGGATGTGGAATGGCTTCCAAAATCCTGACTGATGTGCAAATAAGAATTCAGAATTAAGTGAATATCTTCAAATATATAACCCTGAATGAGATAAGCCCCAATTATCTGAGGACAAACCCTCTGTGACATGCTACCAGAGTTGAGATCAGCAAAGAATCCTAAGGTAAAGTCTCTTTGATAACCGAGGGTCTTCTGTTTTGAACTCACTCCCCATTCCATAGAGTAGTGGTCACCAGAGGCCAGATTAATAAATCTTTCAGGTTCAGCAAAGATCCTTTAGCTATTAAAGAGGGAGAGGTATAAGATGGTTACCTTATGGGCAGTTCTGTATTTTGTGTGTGAACTCAGAGCACAGGATGACATCTATAGCTATATTTTTGTATTAGGGGTGGCCAAACTAACTGACCCTCCAAGCCACATACAATAATCTTCAGAAGTTTGAGAGCCGGGTGTGCCTGCTGGGGTTCAGGGCTTCAGCCCTACTCTTGCTGAAGCTCCAAGCCCTGGCAGGTGCCTCCTGTGGGGTTGAAGCCCCAAGAACCCCCTCCTTGCAGGGCATAAGTTCCTAGCCCCATCACCCTGCTGCTGCAGGACAGAGGCCCTGAGCTCCCCCTGCCCCAGGCTGATAGGTGGAGAATGGGGGGGCGGGGGCTCCACAAGCCACGCGCCACACTTTCACTGTAACAGAGCTGTATGTGGCTCACGAGCCACAATTTAGCCACCCCTTTTTATAAAGTTGAAGAAACTAGTAAATGAAGCTAATACTGCAATAAATAGAGTATTACAGAAGTTTGATATAATGTAAATAAATGGCATCTGCATGCTAAAATACATCTCTTATTATGATGGAGTCTTTAAACCACACATAGTGGCCCACAACTGTATCTTATACCTTGCTTACTTGGGTTACATTGTCAGACCCTTTGAATAAAGCAAGGCTGTAAAGCCTCGAATGGGTTCGTTTGCCACATTCCCACTCCAGAAACTCATAAAAACCTTTAAAAGTACTAGATTTAATAACAAATACTAATCTGTTATTTTAATTCTGTGTAATTTATCCCTTCTGAAGTTAACCCTTCATTGACTACACTACTTATATCCTGCACACTAAGCCCATTCATCTGTACTGTAGATGTAAATAACCTGAGGTCTCTCACAGTAAGCACAAGAAATGAGCAACTAATCTTCCCAAAACTATTTTTTTCACTTTCTGTATCTATCCAGTTAACACTGCTGAAAATTTATGTCTGTAGAGATTGGCCTAGCTCCTCCTTTTACTAACAATCTAATCCTTTGCGGGGCGGGGGGGGGGAGAGAGAGAGAATGGGAAGCATGCTTCTGCTCTCCCAACAGGGGAGCTGTTTCACGCTATGCTTGCTAGATAGAACTGGTATGATCCCAACCTTGCATTACTTTGGTGGATTAACCACAAACATATGAATCAAAACCCAAAACACTTGTTAGACTCCACCCCAAAACATTTCACATTACTTCCATTTTTAAAATATTTTAATGCAAGTGATCCCAAGTGCCACTGCTTAGTACAGGCATTGGCAACCTTCGGCACACAGCTCGCCGGGTAAGACCCCTGGCGGCCTGGGCTGGTTTGTTTACTTGCTGCGTCTGCCGGTTCGGCCGATCGCAGCTCCCACTGGCTGTGGTTTGCCGTTCCTGGCCAATGGGTGCTGCGGGAAATGGCGTGGGCCGGGGATGTGCTGGCCCCTGTTTCCTGCAGCCCCCATTGGCCAGGGACGGCGAATGGCGGCCAGTGGGAACCCCGATAGGTCGAACTGGCGAACACAGCAAGTAAACAAACCGGCACGGTTCACCAGGGGGCTTACTCTGGCGAACCGCGTGCCGAAGGTTGCCGATGTCTGGCTTAGTAGTGAGATAATTAAATGGAAATAAACTTTTGATCACAACAAAGGGACAGAGAAACTATGTGATAAAACCACCATGCTGAACAGCTATATACGCTTTTTCACTGCAAAATCCTGGTACCCTAATGATAAAGTTTATGGGAGTGGCAGTGCAGCGGCACAATATGAAACCCTCCTCTTTTGGTGCAGTCCTTTAACCTTTTTGGTAGGGTGGCCTAACACTTTCCTTTATAAGAAATGTCTCTGCTTGAAGAGACAATTCTTTTTGTGGCAGGACTCTGAAAACAGTATGATCATGTGATTAAAGACTGACATAAACATATGCAGAAGGGAGCAGAATAAAAGTTGCCATCCTGTACAACCTTTAATTCTGGCACTTTAACTTCTGAGTGCTTGACACTATTGTGACCATAATATTCTTAAGTCTTTCTTGTATATAATTATTTGCACAATGCCAGAACCATGCATGTTGCTTCAGACAGAGCTAGGAGAAGTGTCTGCAAATCCTATGAGGTCCTGAGAGGTGACGGGAAAACAGAATCTTTGTAGCCTTCAGTAAAACTAGATATACGCTCACTACGTGAATTGAGTACAGGGATCTCTTTTAAATGACTGTGCCATCGAATTCTCTTCATGCATCACATCTCTTGTTCTTGACATGATTACCTACAGCCTGTTAATCTAAGGAGGCATGTATACCATATTCATTACTATGCCATGAGGTACCTCTCTCCCATGTACGTCATATCCAAAGTGATGACTACTCCTAAAATGGGCATGTTACTCCCGGTGCAGTGGTTGGGATGGGGAGAGGCTGACCAGCAATGCGTTACATGGAAGGTGGCCATCACATCCCAGCTAGCATTCCTGTAGATTTTTATAGCGTCAGGCTGCTGTTTTATAGCGTCAGCACAAGCCTAGGGGAGGGGGCAGTTAAGGCTGTGTCAAGCCGATGCACTGATGCCGAGGCTCTGAGACGGGCTTTGCTGCAGAGACTCCTGTTTTCCGTAATGAGCCGATGATCGCAGGGGCGGCTGCCTGCTCGGGCCGGGGCGGGGGGGGGGGGGGTGCTGCTGGGGAGCGAAGGGGAGAGGGGAATAAGGCTCCCGTCGCTGCGGCTGCTGGAGGGCAAGGCAGGGTTAGAGGGGCCGAGGCTGCTGGCGGGGAGGGGACTATGGGCGCCGCTACTTGAAGGGAAGGTGGGAGGTTTAAAAGGGGAGCTGCTGCTGCTGCGGGATATCGAGGGGGCCGCTGCCCTGGGGGGAGTGGGGGGCTTGTGCTGCAGTGAATGGGGGGCCGAAGAGAACAACGCGGGCTAGAGGGGGCCGTGGCCGGCGAGGCAGGTTGGGGTTCGGGGCGGCCAGCGAGGGGCTCACGGGGCCCCGCCTGCTCGATGCGGTGAAGGAGCCGTTGCGACCAACCTGTCAGCAGGAGGGTGGTGAGGGCGCCCCCGCTCCGCCTGCTCTGCGGCCAGGGCCCCGGCGTACAGCGCTGCATGGCTCCTCGCTCCTCCGGCCGCCGCCGCTGCATCCTCCGCCCCGAGCCGCCGCCCGACACCAGCCAGCGGCATCCCCCCGCCCCTAGTGACGGTCTCCAAGCAGCGCGGGACTGTCGCCTGCGCGAGGCATGCTGGGAAGAGCCGGGCTCCCCTCAGGCCCGGGAGCGGGCCTATGCGCGCCCCTGAGCCGCGAGGGCGCGCACAGGCCGAGCTCGGGATGTGTGTGGGGCCTGGGAGGGCTCTCAGGGAGGGGCCTGGGGGAGGGGCAGTAAGCGCCCTCAGAGGAGCCTGGTGGGGCGCCCCCGCTTCCAGTCACTGTTTGGGAGTCACAAGGGCCCCTGGCTTCGCAGGCTCTGGCCTGTACTTAACCCTGAGGTGGAGCCCGGAGCTGACTCCTTCCATCCACTGCTGCCTGTGCTGCCCTAAGCACTGGTGCTACAATATTAGCCAGCCCATTACACAAGATATGCGCACACATAAAACTAATAATAATAATAATAAAGGGAGGAGGGAAGAGTCCTTGCTCCCATCCCCATATGTAGCTGTGTATCTAGCCCTATACATTTATTTTATTCTATGTTTAGGGTGGAATTATCAAAAGTGTATCTTAGCGGGAATCTTTTACTAATTGACTTGAATAGGAGCAGAATTAGGCCAATCCAGCACTTTTGAAAAGTCTACTCTTATTTATTCAGTTTGTAAAATGAAGTTGTCCTCTACTGGTTCAAACCATTTCAAAGTCACTGAAATCTCTAGACAACCTTTTGAAATACTTGGAAACAATGTTTCTGACCTAAGGAAAAATGAGCAGCTACTGTTGTGTTATCTTGTACAACTTTATCGCCCATACGAATTGGCAACATAAGAATGCACAATTTCAGTGTTTTGCTTTGACACTGTAAAGCTTCAAACTTCTGAGTGAGCAGGATCTTCGATCAGAACAAGCTCATTTTGATTCAGTCTTTAGCTTGTAAGCTCTACTCAGTAAATGCAATGTCATTTCAGAAGGTACTTATTTTGCAGATTCTAATGTGCGCAACTCACATGGATATGACAGGGCTCCAAGGCAATGCTGAGGCTCTGTTTGCTTGTCATCTGCATTACTTTTAAGGCAATCTAAAGGTTCAACACAAATAACATGAAGACCCAATATTTTATCATATCTGGCTCATTGCCTAGACTCCTGAAAATGAATTCAAGGTTTTTGTGGTTTATCAGAAAATTGCATGTGCTAGCAAACTGTGCATGTGTATACATTATTTTTCAGAAGACAAAAAACTTGAAATGGTAGTTGACATACATTTTAATGATGGATTTAGATAGAGAATATGAGCAGAACTTGTCATAAATTCAATACCGGTCATTTTTACAACAACTGTAGATCTATCATCACTATCTGACAAAGCTATGTTCGCATAGAGAAAAGGTTTTTTTGTTCAATAACTGGACTCCCATAGTGTCAGGAAGCATGGGGTAAAGTCAAATGATGCCATCAGTCCTGTCTGCGACTCATAAAATAAGACTATAGAGTTCTTCCCCCTTGACATAGACACTCTTGGTGGTAATTGTCAGGACTAGGATTCAAATCTTTTTGTTTCCTCCATATGATCTGATGTGTTTGTGTGTCTAACCTTTTGATTGTATGTTCTACAATCTAATTAACTATAGTTTCCTGTTTGTAAAACGTATTTTTATTTAAGGATGTAGAGACCTTTAGATACAGAACTCAGCCTGTGTATTATAGAAAACTTGATTTCTACAACTTTTGGTCCTTAAGTTTTGTTGGGTTTTCTAAACTCTGCTTCTCTGGAGTTTAATCCTCCAGGATGGGGAAAGTCAGCATTGCACCTGCTGTAGTACCTACAGGCCAGATTTAAAAAGGTATTTAGGCGCATAAAAATGCAGATCGATACCTAGTGAGATTTACAGAGCATCTCTCTGCATCTAAATCTAGATCCATACCCTTTGTTCTTACCCCACATTAGTCAGGGCAATATTATAAGAAGTCATACCTTCCCAAATGTCAGCTGGTCACTCCTATCTTGTCATGGGATGACAAACAACAGAATAACAAGGTACTGAAGGATTAAAGAAAAACACTTAGTTCTGAATTAGTATGACTAATATTCTCTATATCATTTGTCACTCTTTTTATTTACCTTGGGACTTTATTGTGTATTACTGAAAGTGCACTGTTACCCCTTATGCTGACCACAGCTGTGATCAATATGTAGTTGTGCTGCCAATTAAGGCAACTTCAGTTGCAGAACAAATGTATATAATGGCCCTTACATAAGTGGGTGCTGTACATATTGTTAGTCCTGATTGAGCAGCCTGCCAATTCTGCTTATTGTATACCAGGGAGGGTAAATTGATAATATCTTGTATGATGCCACTGGAGGCTAATGTCCTCTATTCATAGAACAGTGCAGTGTGGGCAGAAAAGTGAAAACTTTCCTACACTGCCCAATCAGTAACCTCAACTTTGATCTGAATGGACTGCTCTCTAGATAGAAAAGGTTAGTCACCATGCCCATTCAAACCTTGTCCTCCCTGTTAAAAGCCAAGGTTGCCAACTGTGATTTGATGGTAGCTTTTCAGATATGGCCAGACCTGCAACAAGAACTGAACCACAGACTCATTTTACACAAGCAATTACATGGCAACACGTTCTCTCCCTTAACCATTGTGCTTGGATTCAAACCAGCATCTAGAAATGAGACTCCTGTCACTTTTCCCACCCCACCTGAGCTAGCAAGTCTATAGCTTTTGGGTGAAGCTGTTTAATATTCATGCTTCGGTAGTTTAGCTGACACTGGTATACCAGTGTCCAATATGGAATTGTCACCCTTGACACAGTTCCAGTGGGAGATCTTTTCCTTCTAAGCACTTTACCTCAAGCAGTTTTCTAGCCCTGCTGTAACACAACCTCTTGCTGCCAGTCAGACATGCACTCCCTTTACGTCTCTTTTTGTTCATGCTCTAGATACAATATATAACAGGCTATAGATCCAGAAGGGTACAGAGGTGTGCAACACCAGTACTTTAGTGTTGGGACAGAAAAAGGAATTGCTATAGACAAGTGGTGTTTATGGGATTTGGCCTATGGTCTAAAGGTAGCTCAGTGGATTGCTTTAAAAAGAACCGAGTTCAGTTCTCAAACACTGCCAAGAAGGAATAAAACCACTTTTGAACTAGAATAGATGCGGGGGAGGGGGTGTTGTTTTTGTTTGTTTATTTATTTGGGTTTTTTGTGTTTTTTTTTAATGCCAAAACCACAACAGTCTTGGTTGTCCTAGAGCCAATAGTTTAAAATTAAGATGACTTGTAGAATTTATTCTACAATGTTTGAAAAGTTGCTCTCTTTTCTAGGCCCACTATCATGGATCTTTGATGCATGAGAATCTAACCTAATAAATCTGTTTGTCTCTTCACTACACTTGAGACTGAAGTCAAACTTTTCAACCATAGATGCCTATTGACTACTGGGAGCTGCAGGCATTCAGCAGCTCTGAAGGTCAGCCCACTCTTACTTTAGAATCCTAACTTTTAGGCATCCATCATAGGCTGGTCTCCACTATGGGGAGAGCAACGCTACTGCAATCAATGCAGCCGGGATCAATTTAGTGGGTCTAGTGAAGACCCCCTAAATCGATGGCAGAGTCATAGGCGCCGACTCCGTGGGTGCTCCGGAGCTGGAGCACCCACAGGGAAAAATTGGTGGGTGCTCAGCACCCACCGGCAGCTCCCCGCCAGCCCCATGCCCGTTACCGGAGCACTTACCTTCACCCCGGACGCTGGGTGACGTTGCGGGGCTCTGCCCCCGACGCCGGCCAACATTACAGGGCCCCGCCCCACGTAGCGGGGCCCCGCCCCCGACGCCGGCCGACGTTGCGGGGCCCCGCCCCCGACGCCGGCCGACGTTGCGGGGCCTCGCCCCCGACGCCGGCCGACGTTGCGGGGCCTTGCCCCCGACGCACCCAGCGGAGCCGACGGAAGTCGGCTCCTATGGGCAGAGTGCTCTCTGGTCGACCCCGGTACTCCAGCTCTCCGAGAACAGTAAGGAAAGTTGACCGGAGAGTGTCTCCTGTCGACTCAGCACAGTGAAGACACTGGGGTAAGTCTACCTAAGTTATGTCGACTCCAGCTATGTTATTCATGTAGCTGGAATAGCGTAACTTAGGTCAACTTACCCCAGTAGTGAAGACAAGCCCCATGTTTGAAAAGATTTTTGTGTCTGTGTATGGTTCCAAGGAAAAGTTGCTAACCATGTGATAGTGTGTTTTATTATATATGATTTAAAAATAGAATGATCATCACCCTTGTTACACATTACCATTTTATTTAATAAAAGTCTAGAGCAGTTTGCAATAAAACTTTCATTACACTCCCAGGACTTCCCCTGCCCCTTAATCTTCACTGCTAACTGCTGACATTCAGCATATCAATGTGATAAATCATAAGTGCAATACTTTTTATTGCTAGTCCTGTAGACTGTACCTAATTAACATTTTATCTGTGCAGCAGTGCTATATAAAAGCATATTAATTTTTTTGGCAAATTTCTCTTTTAAAAATACTTTAACACAGCTTTAATTTTACTAGAAAAATGCAACAAAGGGGACATATTAAGCACTCACTTAATAGTATTTATTACAAGGAAGAAATCAGTTGAAACTATCTATCGAATTTTAATTTTAGAAACACAGATTAAGTTCTCTCTTGAGCTGATTTAGTCTGCATATCTCTGTTTTTATGTAACTTGACATGGAGAAGTGGAGCACAAAAGCTTGAGTTATGTAATGTAGCATTTTTCTCTTGAATCTGGCAGCTGTCTTGGAAAACTTATCATGTGGTCAGGAAAAGGACGCTGTCTATATCCAAAGATAGAAGTGGTGTAAACAAGCACTTTAAAAAATTCTTGGGAAAAAATTTAACGCACTGTAAGTTAAAACAGCCCACAGGCAACTTTAACTTGCTGAACCAGCACTTATGTAGCCAATCACCCTACATCTCAGTGACACTGGCGGTATTACAGAGGTCAGTTTCAGATGGCTGAACTATTTTTGAACAGTTTCTGGAGTGTTTCAGATACAAACATTAGCTCTTCTTTTCTAACTTTTTTTTCTTTCAAAAGCTTGGCTCATGTGGACAACATAGGAAAAAACCCTTTCTCTCCATCTGTGTATGGGGAAGCATCTCAGGGCAACAATGAATTTCTGGATATTATTCCACAAATCTTCTCTTTTGTGAGGGACTTCCCTTTCAAGACTGTTGGTATCATAAAACAACTAAGTACTGTAGCTGTTTCTCTGGCAGCTGTGTCTTAAGGTATGATAGTCAATTCTCGATCAACCCACCCCCTTTTCAGTGAGAATGCAGGCTAATCAAACTTGGTGATGTTAGTCGTCCAGCCCTATTCCATTATTTCACCTCGGCTATACTTTCTTGTCTAACTTCTCCCTTCTTCTGCATTTCATTTTTACCCCATGTTTGACTGCTCCATTTTTGCTGCACTTCCATAGCACTGAACAGAGATGCCATCCAAGATATTCTCCTCCCATTGTGCCAGAAGCTGCCACCAGCCTTCTAGTAAATCTGTGGTGTGATATCAGAAGGCAAATAACTTGGGGAAATGTACCCAAAATGACATTTTTATATTTAGTGGACAGGAAACAAAAGGAGGTAAAGAAGTCAATCAGGTGTGCTACAAATCACTTTGTGGTGTGTAGACTGAATTCCTTAATGATATTCCCATTAAAAGTTCTTGCTGCCAAATACTGTTAGCTTTCGCCCTCAGAGCTGTCTGCATTTACATAAAGTACTGTTCTCATGTCACTGCCACAGACAGCAGCTCCATGCTTTGTGAGAGACAGAGAGAGCAAGCCCTGCAAATGAATTCATACAGCAGCCCAGTGTAGTGCATTGTTAAGAATCATGGGATATCCCACCAGAAATCCATCCCAGAACACCATCTAGTACAGCACCACTCTGGACATAGTTGTGTGGGTAGTGCTTTGCAGTGAGAAAGCTCCACCTGTGCAAAACTACCCCGGGCTAGGGTAGCCTGGACTAACTCTGCAGTGAAGACCTACTCCTAAACATTGAGAGAAGAAGATGCAGGTAAATTGAACTCTGGTTTCTTATGATACACCAGAACTCCAAACTACAGGGTCACTACCCAGTCTATGTTCAAATTTCTCTATTTTACGTCTTGGAAAAGTAGCAGTTCAGAGGTATCTGATGGTTTCAGCCATTTGTTGACTTTCTTAGAACATAATTTTTTTTTTCAAAATGATTCATTGCCAGGATATCACTTTTTCTAATGTGTCATGTATGTTTGTGAATTATACAAGATAATTCCCATACCCACAATTGAATTCTACATTCAGATATACCACAAAGCAAAATCCATTTCACAGGCTCACCTATGACTATCCACTTGGATTTTTTTTTTTAAAGAATACTGTGCAGCCAAATCACATCCAGATGCACAAGAATGAAATATCTAAAGAACGGGGAAGTCTGATTGTATCTGCCATTCTTTATTTTGTCAGATTTTGTTGTCTTTTCTCCTGTGTTATATTTTTACTGTTAAAGCAACACATTATAAAACTCTACATGCCTTTCCTCAGTGGAACCCTATGCTTTTTAGAAACTACATAGGTGAGTGGTTCCTCTTTATCACTGAAAAGCAGCCATTTCTGGGGAGAAATTTAGATGCTACTCTTTGTCAACTTTATATACTACATACTAGCCTCTTCTACTAAACATTTGCTCAATAATATCTTACCCAATCAAAGGCTGTCTTTTTGTAGGGGGTGGGAGGAATGAACACGGGTTTCCTGTACTTTTCAAAAGATGTTTTGATGCTTGCTGAAAAGGCGTTTAATAGTGATGAGCTGACCTCATTTTTAAAGAGTTCTCAAAGCAGAGTTTCTTGTTTTTTGTTTTTTTTAAATGCTCACATTGCTGCTCCAGGGGAGCCAGACTGGATCCATCTAACTCACCTCAACATGCCCCTGACTGATAAATCAGATAGGATATAGACACAGAAGTACTTATTTTAAGTTTTGCAGATCTATAACTCTTACTGGACAAATAGATCCTCTTTTTAAATAGCATTTGTGTGAGCTTCTGTTTTGTTTTTTAAATTTTTGTCTTGAAAGGATTTCTGTATTGCTACCAATATACTGTCTACTGCAGTTAGCATCAATCACCTTGTAGTTGAAAAATAAAACAGAAATAACAAACACAGGGCAATAGCTGGATGGGGAGCTGCTTGCACAGAGAAGTGAAAGCAGCAAGTTTAAAATAAGAAAAGGAACTGGCTATAGTCTTCTTCCTCACACCCTTTCTATTTGAAAAAAAAAAGACTATCAATATGTTAAACTGATTATCTCTGATGTTTGTGGTGCATTTTCTGTTCTCAGCGTTGCTGTCTGTGACAGTTGATCTTGGAGATGAAAAATCATTTGGCATGTACTCCAAAAGTGGTAACTGATTTTTAAAAAATTAAAACAAAAAACAGCGAAACTTACAAAACCAATCAAATGTTTAGCTTCCTTGCCCAAAGTAGAATCAAACATGAAATAAGAGAATAATTACAAAATTAAAGTTGGATAATATTCACTTGCATCACTGTGCGTAGAACACTGTCTCCACTGTCTGATGTTCTGTTCCCCGTGGGAGTACTAAAGGAATAGCAATATGTTCTGAATTATTAGTTCATCTTCTGTCGTCTCAGTAATGTATGCATTGTATTATGCTCAATGTCTCATACAAAATACAGTTTTAAAAAAAACAAGGTACTGTTCTTCTGCTTCCCCTTCTAGTTAATGACAAACCTTGCAGCAACCACCAGGTGTGTTATTGTGCTGCAGTATTTCAAACTGTAATTTCCAGGTATAGTGAGTAACTTCCCAGCCTGTAGTTCTATGGAAACATAAATTGTTCAGCGAGATGGTGATAATCTATGCCCTTATTGTTCCCTCACATGGAGAAACCTGCACAGCACATCTTCCAGTAAAGGATGAGGGGAAAGCTTTTTTTTTTTTTTTTTTTTTTTTTTTGCGCCACCAATTGGCTGCTTTGGCATGAGGGTTTCAACTGGCAACAGGGACCTATTAAGCTCAAGACTTCATCTCAGGCAGAAGGTGAAGAAGGCTCAGGGTGGAAAAGGCACATTGGTGGTTTCAAACCTTTAAATTCCCCCAAGCCTTTTTTGGGAGGGAGGGGAAGAATGCAAAACAGTGGGTTCTTCCCCTCCTTTCTCTACTCCTCACTCTGGTGGAGTCCCTTCTTACAGAAACAAAGTCTTGACATTTACTGTTGCCAGTTGAAATCCCCCACCCCACAGGAGTCCATTCATGGGTGGGTGGGAATGCTTTCCCCTCATCCTGGCTTTTTAAAAAAAATTTTTTTTAAATGCACAGCTAATCTCTTAAATGCACACTCCACTCTTCCTCAATAACTGCTGCTGGGCAGCCATGTTCCCCCAGCAGGGAAAGGCAGAAAGTGGACTTTGTGTACTGCAGGGACAAGGATTAGCCTTGAGCGTGAAATTCATCCCTGGGCAGAAGTTCTGCCTAAGGCCTAAGCACCATTCAAGTCTCACTGCAGCTTTCAAAATAGGTCGAAAGGGGACTTGAGTGGTGCTTAGGACTAATGGTGGACTGTAGTAGGGTGATCACCCCGCTCCGGCCCTGAAGGGGTTAAAGGCAGCCCTGGAGAGGGCTGTGGCTGGGGAAGGCTGATTGGGGGAAGCAGCCACAGCTGGCCCTTATAAGAAGGCTGTGGGCTAGATACTGGGGGGTTGTCTCTCTCTCGCTGTAAATAGAGAGGGCCTAGCTGCCTGAGACCAAGGTACCTAAGGTAGAGCAGTGCTGGGAATAGGGCAAGAGGGGCTGGGGAGCTCCAGCCTGGCAATTCTCCAGGCTGCAGGCCTTGTGTGGGGCCTAAAATAGGTACTGGGGCTGCAAAGGTGCAGCCTGGGGTTAGGCAGAGGCAGCTGGTCCAAACCCCCTTGCCAATGATGAGTGGGCATTACAGACTGCAGTCTGTCCCAGTGAGTGGGGGCTAGATGATGACTGGCAGTCGGCACTCAGGCAAGGTGGGTGAGAGGGTTGGGGGTTCCACTTGGGAGGGGAGACCCAGAGTGTGGGGCTACTGCTGGGGCAGAACCCCAGGGTAAGAGGCACTGGGGTCTGGGAGGGGCACGGGGCCAGCAGCAAGTGATACATTGGCCAGCTCTGTGTTGGAAAAAGAGCTAATTCCTGGACTGCCAGCAGGAGGCACCACCCTGGTGAGTTTCCGCATCGCTACATGGACTTCTGCAACTGGGTGAATTTTCCCCTTTAACATTAAAGAGGCAGGAGATGAGGGCACCTGGAGGAAGGGTAAGGGCAAGGGTGAACACACACAGAATGTAGGTGGGTGGACCAGAGATATAGGATGTGGTACCATGTGGAAGCCGTGATGGGCACAGGGGGGCTGGAGAGTACAGCATCTAAAATTTTTAAAGTCCCAGAGTGCTCTCACTGTAGGAATTCAGGTGCAGGAAAATCTGACACACTGCTTTCACACTACCTAATAAGAATAATTATGTAGGACCTTTGTTGATTGAACTATAAAAGTTGTGATGTAGTTTGCATTGTAATTTTAAGACCACATAGGGTATGCTTACACTGCACTGTAAGCCCTGGGTTAGTTGAACTCAAGTTAGCAGACCTTGGGTTTGTTAACCTATTGCTTGAGCATCTACATTAATTTGTAACTGCAGGTTAGGAATTGTTGAACCCTGGGTGCCAACCTGGGGCTCCAGTGTCTACACTGCTTTATAATGGGCCTGAGCCTAACCACCCATATTCCAGACTTCCTAGCACTGTTCCAAAATGTGTCCGCTCTAGCCCTTTGTTTGTGGTGCAGCATGGGTAAAATTTGACTGGCCACCAAACTGGACAGTCCAGAGGACAAAGTAAGTTGGCCTGTGAGAATGTAGGATACTTCTGGAGGACTCCCAGAGCATAAGTCCAGTGGGGCTGTGTCTATGCTGGAAAGTAATAGGGCTTGAATTCTGGGTCCCAGCTTGGCTTACGCTTGGACCCTTCACACCCATGGGGTCCTGGGACCCTGGGTATGAGCCCTGGGTTAATGTAATTTGTGTGTAAACAGAAGGAGAGTTACGCTTAAGCCTGAGTTTGAACCCTGGTCTACGTCGCAGTGTAGACATAGGAGGAAAAGAGCCCAGTGCCTATGGCAATAAAATAATGGAATTGCAGTGCTGGTAGGCGAAGAACATGGTTTGAGGGTTAATTTGGTTGGTTTGTTTTTTATCCTTCCTCCAGTGTATTGTCTCCCTCCACAGATGTGGAAATAAACCTATTTTCTATGAGGGGAAGATTATGGTATTTAGGCCTTGCAGAAGCATGGAGTGTTTATATTTGTAATTTTATTTTAAAGGCTATGGGAGAGGTAAGCATGGTACACTGGGTCAGGATATACTAGGTCAGGAGAAGTGTTCCAGCCATAGGAGAAGACGGCTTGGAGAGGAGAATGGGAGGATGCTAAGGGGGCAGCTCTCTGTGGGTAGAACAAAGCAGGGAATAAAAGGCATGAGAGTAGAGAAGACCAAGTATTGCAGGTTTTTGAAGATTAGGACAAGAATTTTACATCCTAGGTAGAAAGTGAGATGAAGGCAGTGAAGGAATCTGAGGAAGGGCAGGCAATTGTTGGAGCATTAGGTGAGGCTGATGGGTGTTTGCAGCTGCACTCTGGATGGGCTGAAGGAAGGGATGATGTGAGGTACCATAACCAGCTACCTTGCACTTTGTTGTTTAAATACAAGCACTCAACATACAAAATTACTACTTTTTTTTTCTAAGAGTCAGTGTATTTCTTATGTAATATGTCACTGCTATTTTTTTGTGCAGAATCATAGCATTCTGTGGAAAATAAAATATCACCAGCCTCTAATTATTTCTGTGTTTAGCCAATTACAGGAAGTCAAAGAAAAAAAATAGCTACACAGTTATGTATAGTTCTTCAGATGACACTTCTATTTATCTTATTAATATAGGGCTTTTCATAACAGAAAGATGCTGGCAGAAAAATGATCTGCCTCTAATAGAATTCCCTGGAAGCACAGGGAAAGGTAATGCCTGGAGAGGTTTAAATAAAAAGTTACAGCTTTCAAATGAGAGAACCCACAAATCCTAAAAACATTATAATAAATTTAGCATAGCTAGGGAGTCCATTTGCCATGGACAACCACAATTTATATTGGTCCTGCAAAACCCAGGAATTATGCTACATATTCTTGGGTACCAGCTACTTGTACCTTATCTAACTATTTACAGGAATATACAGAGAGTAATCAAATATTGTCAAGTAGTTTTACCATGCATTTGGGTGTAAGAGGCCCCAATCTGAGTCTATCATTCGGTTTTCTGCTTGCTCCCCAGTCCAGTAGAGCTGTATTGAAGAGAGAATAGGTTGATCCCGACAATGTTCCATCTAATCTCCGTTTATATGCTGCTCTTGTCACAATGTGTCAGGCACTTGTTGATTTTTGTGGTGGTGCTCTGCCTATCTACACTTTGGTGTTTTTGTGTACTACCATAGCACCTACAGGCCTCAGCTGAGATTGAGGACCCATTGTATGAGGCACTGTTCAAATGTACTAAAAACTGTCCCTGTCCTGAAGAGTTTACAGTCTATTAGGGTATGTCTATACTGCAATGTAAGCCTGGGATCAGACTCCAGCCCAGACCTAGAATTCTGCAGAGGGAGTGGGTTCAAGTCTGAGTCCTGCAGGGACTCAGGTCCAAACTCCATCATTTTTGCAGTGTGGACACAGCTTGGAAACAGGAGCAGCCCCTGGTTCAGGTACTGCTGCTCAGCATTTAACTCTTCCATTTTATTTTGACTGGGAGCTGCAAACAGAGTGAATCTGCAATGGCCAACAAAAGAAAGAAGTCCTTTGCCAAGCACGCTGCTACCTGGTCATGGGAGCACAGTCAGATTTTGGTTAATCTCTAGTGCAAGGTGAGCAAAATGTTGATTTCAGCAAGAGTTCTAGGAATTATTGCATATACCAGGAGATGGAGAAGAAGCTGGCAGCGTTGGATTCATCGAACTGGTGACCAGGGCAAGAAGCAGATTAAGCAGATCAAGAATGGCTACCGAAAAGCCAGGGATGAGAACCACACCTTTGGGAATTTGCTGTCATCCTGTCCTTTTTATGAGGCAGTTGACCAGGTGCTGAGTACTGCACCAAACATGGAGGAGCCACAGCTGGGATGGTGACTTTCTGACTCTAGGATCCAGTATTGGACCAGAGGGGAGCCAACAAGCCCTGGATCAAGCTGCCTAAGTGACTCTCTTGTGCTCACACTAGTCCCTGAGGAGGCTTTGCCCCCAAAGCAGCTGCAGCGTATCCGAGGTCCCTATTCAGAGGAGCTTTTTGCTGATGCTCAAGAGGAGCCAGCTGCTGCAGAACAGGCAGTAGAAACACAAGAGGCAGAAATAGCCCCTCAGCCTATTTAGTTTCTGACTCCATGGTGATTCTTGTTAACATAGGGATGGGGGGGATTTCTGGTTTATGACCCAATGAAAAATTTATTAAAAGCTGTTGCAGCAGCATGTGTCTGCTAATGGTGGACAGCATGCCAGTGCCTTGGTGTCATCCCACCACCATCACGTGGAATTCCAAATGAAGTGTGAACAAGCATTTAAAATTAAATTTTTACTAGAAACTTGCACATTCTTACAAAGATGGGGAGGGGGGGCATTAGAGAGAACCGTATAGTGCCTTCCCTTTTAGTGTGTCCTGCTGCACAAATCAGCCATGCCACAACATAAAGTTACATGTAAACAGTAAACTGTTGGTGGGTGGGGAGGAGGAGGGAAGAACAGGAAAGTTAAATGTAGTTCACAGGTGACAAAATCAATGTCTGAAGTACAAATGGGGGTTTTTATATAGTCCAGAAATGTGCCGGGGAAGTGGGGTTAGGTGTGTAGTTCTTTGAGAGTTGTCTGTTTGCATGTAGTCCCCGGGCAGATATGTTCAGAGTATTTGGGGGGAGGGATAGCTCAGTGGTTTGAGCACTGGCCTGCTAAACCCAGGGTTGTGAGTTCAATCCTTGAGGGGGCCATTTAGGAATCTGGGGCAAAAATTGGGGATTGGTCCTGCTTTGAGCAGGGGGTTGGACTAGATGACCTCATAAGGTCCCTTCCAACTCTGATCTATGATCCTGCATCAGAAGGTCTGGGGAGCCATAGGGAGGCAGTAATCCATCTGGATGCTAAAGCAGCACCTTGTTAATTTTTCTCCCATTAATTTTGACCCAATCCCAGGAGATAATAGCTGCAAACCTTTCCCTTTCTAGGAACTCCAGATAGGTAGTAAAATTTCAGGGACAGGCATATTTTCCAGGCTCACCTCTGGGCTCATCAGTCCACTCCACTCATACATGTGCTGCTCAGCTGCCAGAAGTTTGAAAACCTCTGTGGCTTTTCACTGGCAGCTTGGAATAAAATGCCCTTTGCCATTCAGAAGTCTCGAGAATGTGTTATGCCCTCCAGAATGTGGAATGTGTGAAAGGACAGAGAAAGCTTAGGTAGTAAGGCATGCGTCCCCTCCAAAAAAGGCCCAGCTGGTCTTCAATTTTAAAACAAAAATCAAAAGTAAATTTTACTTACCACAGTTCACGCACTCTTTTCACTGTGATTAACTCAGTTGTGTCCATGGAGCTTCTGGGAACTGAAGCATTCTCTCAGAATATATTAAAGCTCAGTTTTACAATGTATCACTTTTTTGGCCTTGAGATTCCATAAGGCAGTTTTGCCCACAGATGCACGGAACCTATTTTGAAGTAGTGAGACAATAATGCTCTGTCTGATGTCTGCTTTTAGCCCCTTCCACCTCTGCTTATCCTTCCATCTCAGCAGTGTGGGCACACTCCAGCAGGTCCCTGGGATTCAGAACTGTCACAGACTAGTCCAACCAGATGCATTTCAGTGATTACTTTATGGTGGACATTCTGGGCAGGACCAAGAAGCAGGAGCAATACCAGAGGGAGAAGGATTCACAGCAAGTGGAAAGGCACAGACAGGCTGTCAAGCTAGAGGACAGAATTGCAGCATGGGAGGAGAAGCTTGCAGTGCAGTCTCTGGAGTAGGAACATTGGCTGAGGGAGAAAGAGTGCAGCAGAAGGACCTGTTTGAGAGGCTACTTACCAGGAACACTGGATAATTCCATCGTTGGGCGTCTTATTCAGCTGGACAGGGCAAATCTACCCTCATGCAGTCCTCCACCACCTTGCAGGCCTCCACCCCGTGTGTAATGGTGCCAAATGCATGCTAAATCTGAACAGATAGGAAAATGGGGGCCAGGGAACACACAACATTAGGGGATTGATTTGTTGTGCTTTCACTGTTTGTACTGTTCAATGTTTGGTGTATGCACTTTGTTTTATTAATGCTTTTAGCACTGGTTTATTACTGGTGGTTTGGGTGTGCTAATCACAGCTGATCCTGGGCTTACATTGCAGTATACATGTAAGCGGGGGAATAGTCCCGCTATTGTGGGGAACTTTCCTGGCTTCTGCACTACCCCGGTGAAATGGGCTAGCGGAAGGATCTGAGTCCTCGCTCCCACTTCCTTTACCCAGAGTCCTCCCTGTCCTCGAGGACTCCCCTTGCACTCTCCTGTCTGGCAGAGTCCTTGTAACCCCAACAAGGCTGGGCCCAGGATTCCTGGGGGGCTCGACCCCCAACCTTGCTGTGGTCACCTAGGTCAGGGGCTAGGGTGTCCCCACTCCGGGGTACTCTTTCTGCATTTCACTAACCCACAGATCATTGCACACAATTTAAAGCAAATGCAAATTATTTAATTAACAATTAATTTTAAAATGAATAAGGAAAAAATGGGAAAGGTTAAGAAAACACATCACCCCGCTCTGTGGCAGGGAACATCACAACAGTGTCTCTGCAATGTCAGGGCAGTTCAGTCTGTTCCTGTGTAAGTCCCAGGCCTCCTTTTCAGGCCCTGGCTGTGCTGCAGGGACGCTGTGGCTTGGATACTTGCTGTGGCGGTGGCCACACGCTCGCAGGCTCTGGGTGGCAGGACCCTTCTTCCCAGCATTGCCCCCGCTCTGTCGGGGTTTAGATCCCCCTGCAAGTCTGGCCTGCTGGGCCCCTTGGCTGAGGTGTCTCCCTGCGCTGGGCCCACTGTCCAGGGTCCCCCTCGCTCTCCCCAGCTGCTCACCGCACCCAGCTCCGGACGGCTCCAGCCCCAGCTCCACCCTCTGCCTCAGCTCCAGCTCCTCTGCCCCAGCACGGCGGCGGCGGCTGCTGCTGCTGCTCTGCCTCCAGCCCCCTGGGCTGCTGCAGCTTCTCCCCCCAGGGCAGGTCTGTGTCTCTGGGCTGTGCTCTGGCTTTGGGGCTGCACCTCAGCTCCCAGGGCAGGTCTGTGTCTCTCAGGGCTACTTTTCTGGCCCCTCTGGATCTGGCCCAGCTCAGCTCTGGCCTCTGCCCTCTCCTTAGCTCGGCCCCGCCCCGTCTGACTCAGGCAACTTCAGCTCACATGGAGGACGGGATCCACCCTGACCTCCTGACTCCCTGATTCGCCTGCCCGCCCTGTCAATCAGAGCTGACCTGGAGCACTGGCCTCTCCCCATTGCCCCTGGGGACTGTCAGTCCCATCGACCCTTCCCCTTTTGGTACTGGGAGCTCTGAATGTTAGTAAGGGGATAACAGTCCCCTTACATACACATGACATGACAAACATAAGGTGGGAGGGGAAACAGAGGCAGTGACTGATGAAGTGACTAGACTTGCCCAAGGTTACATAGTAAGTCAGTGGCAGCACTCAGAATAGAACACCTGTCTTCTGACTCCCACTCTGGTGCCCTATCCACTAAACTCCACACTAAAACAGTTCTCTGCCACAGTGGGGAATGTATGGAAAAGCATGATTCTATAACACTGCTGGAACTTTGCCACAGCCTTTAGTAATGGCAAGTTTGGGCCCACTGTCTTCTATGAAATTTAAGATGCAGTATTTTTGTTGTAGGATAATTCACCAACAGCTTAGTTTTAAAACAAACTTAATTAGGGCACAAGAAGATGAACCTGTGGCTTAGTTTGGATTTACAGTAAATTCTCTAACAGAGCCTTCTAAGGGGCCCTAGACAGCAGTTTTTGCCTAAGCAAAATACCCATTAACTTCAGTGGGAGTTTTGCCTATAAAAGGACTGCAGGATTGGACCCCGTGGTAAGCTGAATCAAATTGTGCACATATAAACCTGTGGACCATGCTTCTCATGCTCTAGATTGCCAGAATTATTGCCACAGGGCAAGCTAATGATTGGGCTTGCTTAGCTAAGTTATAAGTTTGTAGACTTCAACTTTCTCTCCACAGGTTGATTTTTAAATGGAAGGGGAGGTGTCCTGCATTATATTAATGGAGAATAGAGAGGATCCAGAATTATTAATATATTTTTCTGCTGAGTAAGGACCACGTGTTCAGCACTGTGGATGGTAAGGAGCAGACAAAGACTCTGTCCCAAGGAGCTTACTATCTAGGAAGACCTTAAAATACACCACAAATTAGATACATAGAATACTGAAAGGACAATTTTCCATTGTGTTGAGGACCAGAACAAAGGCGATTTACCATTTCAATCTCAAACTCTATTTTGAGGCTTAAGTGCAGATAAGCTTTATGAAAGCTCTCTGCACATAAGTTAATTCCAATGCAAAATAGTAGTAGCACCACTAAAGAATCTCTTCTTCAGTGAAGAATGCTTCCTAGAAGGACATATTTAAAAATGACAAGGTGCATGGTAGCAATGTGTTTTGAAGTGGGATTTGAAAAAGGAAAGGGTAAATATTTGCTTCACTAGGCTAGGAAGGGCATAGGAGGCAGTATGAATGCAAAGGAAGCAATCAGCTGTGAAGTAGAATTACTGGAGTTGTACAAAGAAATCAGAGATGTCAGAAGGGTGGAGTTGTGAAAGTGAGAAGTAGTTTAAAGTTGAGGGGAGGAAAAAGTGGGCAAGTGATTCAAATAAGCCGATGTGTTCTACACAGGAGGGGAGACTATTTTTGCAGCTACCGTTTGCACTGACTGCAGAGGTGCCAATTGGGAATTAGGAAAGGCAGCAAGGGGGAGGTGGCAGTAGTCTACAAGAAAGAACATAGACAAAGGTTCTAGCCACAGGAATTAGGAGGAAAGATTGATTTTAGAGATGTTGTAATGGAAGAAGCAACAGGATTTGGCAACAGCCTGGATGTGGTAGGAGGCGAGAATGGACAAGAAAATTATAGATGTTGTGTGCTGGGAAATGGGGATGGTGGAGTTGTAAAAGCACAGAAAGGTGCTATTAAATCAGGGAGGACTGCTGTGACTTATAGACAAGCCTGAGGTGATAGAATGTTCAGCTCCTCTGCTCTTACTAGAGATCCTAATGTTTAAGCTAGTGTGTACCACAAGTAAATGATTTCCTTGGTTTTGGAGCATTCCATCTCTTACACATCAGTTACTGGTGGACCTTCCCTGTTTAAGAAAGGTGTTCACTGGTGGGGGGCAATTATCTAGCACCTTTTACATGTGCAGTTAGAGATTGTTAAAAAGCTTAGACCCAAAACTAGAGCTACCTTAACGCTGTTAAAATAGGAAATGCACTATCCCCTGAATACAACAGAACTTGTTTTTGAGGCACACACTTAATCACATAAGATTGTACCTTCTGACCTGTAATGCCTCTTAACAAACCTATGAAATACCATCCTTAACTATTTCAGCAGCATGTAAAATACACACCAGAAAACATTTCAGTTCCTGCATTTATTTTTCAGTGTAATTAAAATGATTTCTGGAAGCTTACAGTATCATGCCAAGTAAAGGGTGTGAGTCCCAGCTTGCGTAGACATATATATGCTGGCTCTCATTTGAGCTAGCACACTAAAAATAGTAGTGTAGCCATGGTAGCATAGGCAGTGGTAGCATGGGGCTAGCCACCCTGAATACCAACCTACTTGAAACCTGTGTGTATGTACTTAGCATGACTAGCCAGTGCTGCCACTACCCATGCTCTCCCCTTCCCCCTCAGCTATACTAGTATTTTTAGCATGCTAATTCAAATAAAAGCGAGCACAAGTATGTCTATACATTCTGGTAGTGTAGATGTTGCTTAAAGTCAGCTCGCTGTCTGAGACATATCAGCCATCAGCAATGCACTTCCAATTTCTTGTAATCTCTTCCAGTGGTATAGTAGTTTATGAAGTTGATGCCATTTTACAGCAGTGGCATCTCTTACAAACCTTCTTCAGCAGTAACTTGATTTCCTTGAGTGCAATTCTCCATCTCCTTCATCAGGTCTGATGGACTGATTTTTTACGATAAAATTAAGTCTTGTTGTTCCTTCATAGAATGTCTGGGGACAACAGCGAGTGGAAGAAGTCTACCACCTCCTCCTTTGAATATCATCTTTCTTGAAACATTTTAGCAAAGTTGTTTGGTTTGATAAAGTGATGTTTTGAGGAATGTAGATGGTATTCCATAATGTGATTTTTTTTTTTTTTTAATAACCTCAGCTGCTCTTGCTGATTGGTGTAACTCCAGTGAAGTTACTCTGGATTTACAGAAGTGTAACTGAGACCGGATTTGGCCCTGAATGCCTGACTATTCCACATTTAGTCAAACGGAGTAGTACCTTACTCAGCAAGCAGTCCGAGTAGAATCTATGATACTCCTTCCAAATAAGGTTCTATTCAATATGAGCAGAACCAGGCCATATGATATTCTCCACCCACCCCTCAAAAAACAACACAAAACTGGTGAGTGTAATGTTCATTAAGTTCCTGTAAACATAGTTGGGTAGAAACCTCATAAAACTAGTTTTCTCTTTCGGAAGGTCCTGGAGATAAGCCCTATAAGTGTCCGCAAAGCAATTTTGTGCTGTGCCTATTGAAGCTTGCAGACACACTGCAGCAGCCATTCTTGAAAATATTTCCAATCTCTGGCCAGGCTTTTGTACATCACTAAGCGAGTGATGAAGTCTTTTGGCAGTCATCACAGAATAGTAAGCGCTTGTTTCCACTCTGCATGACTGGCTTTGACAACAAAGGACCAAAGTTCTCTCTCTCTCATTCTCCTGCTCTATATTAGCTGTAAATTGTGTAGTGCGCCCCACACAACTTTGATCAACTAGTCACAACAGAAAAGACCTGTTCCTCACTGTTAACGGTGTTACCCAAGCTATAACTGAAAAGGCAGGATATTGATAATTGAGCTATGTTTATTACTAACATCAGTATCTTGGTTCTTATTGTTTTACTTTAACAGCGTTGAGTTGTTTCTTCACCAAAACATCTATCCATTATTCCTTCAGACTAAGTAACTTATCATACAGACACATGCGCTTGAACAATGGTTGCCGCCTACAAGAGTATTTGTTGGAACTATCCAAATTTTTCATCTTTAATCTCTCGATTTGTGTTTGGAGTTTTAGCATTTTTGGCCCTCTCAGATAAAATCTGATTACTAGTATAAACAGTCATTCTGGTTTGGTTGAGTTCATATTGGATGGATATCTTAACTAGATGGAATGTATTGTGCATACATCTTCCACTAACAGTTTCATTAACAGCCACAGAAAGCATTGTTTGTTTTGTACTGACCCACTTAAATAATGCCCCAACAATAAATACATATTCCTCTCTGATCTAGAGTTCCTTGAAAATAGATAAAATAAATGCCAAAATACCATGCCAGAGAAGAAAAAGATGTCTTGTGATTAAAGCCTATGACTGGGGAGGTTGTGAGATCTTGGGTCTCTCCCAACTCTACAAAAAAATGTCCTGTGTGATTTTTGGGAATATCTGAAAACTTTTACTTAAGTGATTCAGATACCTAAAGTTGAGCATTGAGGTCTGTATTTAATCACTTAAAGAAAAGTGACCTGACCTAGGTATCTAAATATAAATTTAGAGAGATTCTAATCAAGCCCCTTTTATTTATAACTACAGAAAATCAGGCCAAAGTTATTTATAACTTCTTGCTGCAGAAATTTTCCCATAGTATAAAGGTGATAATACTTCCTGTCCTGAAGAATGCAGTGAGGCTGAATCAGGTAAAGCTTAAAAAGCACATTGAGATCCTCAGATGGAAGGTGCCATGTAAGTACAATATACTATTATTAATTGTTCTGTTTGGAGCTAGTTATGCCCCTCAAGTAAGTATGCCTTTTAAACATGTGACTTATACATAGATTATGCTCTATCTAATTGGGTTTTTTAAAATGTAATATGGGACCTTGAGGTGGAATTTCTCCCTGCTTTGCCATGTACTTTTAGTTTACAGAATTCACTCACATAAATTCTCTACAATAGTGCTTTCAGAAGTTCATAGGTGTTTGAGGGTTTGTGTGCACTTCTGTAAATAAGAAGCTGTATGACAGCATGTCTACTGGTCTTTTAAGTCAGAGTTGGGACGCTGCACAGGAAGGTTAGAGAAGCAGCTTTAAGGATACTATAAAGAGCTGTTTTCCTTGTATTTGAGATGAGTTACTTTGCATTGAGCTTTCTCTACACACAAAATTTGTACCAGTTAAGCTAAAAGTGACACAGAATCAGCCTCACAATCTTCCAAGGCTCAAATCGGTGACAATGTGTGCCAAAGACCTGATATAAGGAATGAAAAATCTCACTCACACACACACACACACACACACACACATATTCAGAAACGTTAAAATGCCTAGGAATTCAGTCCTTGAGTGTCAATTATTCTTTCTGTAACCTCAAATTTTTGATTCTTTGTTTCTGATGTAAATAATTTAACACTAAAAGTGAGAGGACACCAGATTTTTGCAGAATATAATTAACTTTGGAACTAATTAGGTACAATTGGCCAGTATGTGTGTCACTGACACATGACTGCGTTCAGGTTATATCAGAACTTCCACTCCTAGCTAGTATTGGCAGTGAAGTTCAATACCAAGGAGGGGCTATGTAAGGCTCTGTTAGGTGTCAGATGACATCATAATCTAGGTCCCTTCAGATCATCTGGGACCATCTAGGTGAAAGTTAAAAATCTTGTGGCATGATATTCCTTCCCTCAATAAAACAGGGTTTACTTGCCTTAGCTATGTGTATTAAGTGAAAAGTATTATTTTTATTATGTAATAATAGCTGCTGTTTTCACTTACACATTCAAATTGACTTAATTTCCAATATCTAACTCATTGTTTAAGTTCTTTGGGTTACCTTGAGTATGCAAGGTAATAAATTCTATTCTAGCCTCATGTTTATTTAAACATGTTTTATTTTAATATACCTACACACACAGTAAAATCTCTTCCCATGGCTATTTCCTCACTAATAACTTTGCTTCTGCTTACATCTTAGAAAACTTGTCTTCTCTGAGGATGATCATTTCTTTTATCATTTTAAGTGCTGAAAGTTTGGTGATTAACTTCTTATTTATTTCTTTGTACTCATTAGAGATTTTTCTGATTTCTCTTATTATCCTAAGGGACACTTCCTAAATTTTTGGCTAAGTTTGACTGGAGCCTAATCCTGTGCTTGTTGAAGACTGTTATATTTCTCTACGTTTTCATAAAATTTTCACCAAACCTAAGAGCAATAAAAAAAATTGTCCAAGACAAAGTATTATGACTATGACCAAACATTATGGTAGTTTGAGACTCTGATGTTAGCTAGTAACAAAGGCATAACTCATTATCTCTTCTGTCCAAGCTGAGAGACATGCAAAAAGTTAATTGTGTCTTAAAATTATGTCCATAACATAAGCTGTTTTTAAAGCCTATGGATCTGATCCAATGTCCATTAAGTTAGTGGAAAAGACTCTCATGGACTTGATGGGTTCTGGATTGAATTACTATAACTTTTAACCTGTATCTTTTTAACAGCATCTAAAATTTGCTCAAAGATGAAATGTACAATGCAAGCTGCTTATATTTTAAGTAAAAAAAATTCTCAGATTTGTCCAAATATGTATTTGTAACCCTTCTGCCAGGCCGAGTTGATAGCAGTAAGGGCTGGATTCAGTACATAGCCTCTCAACAATACAATGCAAAACCGGCTTGATCCCCCACCCAGTGACCTGGGAAAATTACACACTCACCCCAGGCGCCTCAAAGAGGTAATACTTCCCCTCTCACAAGCACAGAGTCTCAGTGTAGGAAAAAATCTTTAATAACATGAGGTAAACAACTCAGCATTAAATTGGGAAAACACCACAACTAGTGTTCATAAACACAAACCATGAACCAGAAGACCCACCCCCAAGCAGATTAGGCTATGTCCTTTCCCTTTGATTCTTGAGTCCAGCAACCCAAAAGTCACCCCTCCCACAGTTTCTGTTCTTGGTCAGTGCAGCCCCCCCCTAGAGTTCAGAAGTTCATCTGCAGAGTTTACCTCCCAGCCTGGGTGGAAGCAGGGGGAGGTATGGGGTCACCTTACATGCTCTGCTGCTTGTGTTGACGGTGGATTGCCATGGGGTTCTGCTGCAGTCTTCACCACAAGCGCTTCTCTCCGCCAGCCATCCTGCTAGTTGTTCACCAATATAGCTTCAGGTCCTCCCTCTACTTAACACAGCTCTCAGTGATTTCAGCTCTTTAACTTCAGCTCTTTAATGATTTCAGCTGGTAGGAGGGGAGCCTCAGTGCTGGTGCACCACTAGCCCAAAGTAGGTCTAATGCTTAGATCTAGGTATCAGTGATTTCAGCTCTGCAGCATATAACAAGACTCCTAATGGAATCAAAATTAGCTCTATTACACAGTGGAAAGAGAAGGGATCAAGTTGGTATTCAGGGCCCACACTACCAGGTACAAATACCTACCCCCAACCTCTCTCAATTCACTCGGTTTTGGAACCCATGTCCCTTGCCGTGTGAGTGCTACTTAGTTGAGGGTGAGTCCCTCCGTCATAAAATGCCAAGTACAGTTCTACTGTCCTTGAGTCACATAACGCGGATAATAACACTTTATTCTTCCTGCCTCAATAACAAAGAGACTGGGGATCCTGCAGCAGCCAAAATGACCATTTGGGCAAGCAGTCCCATCATGCTAGGCAGGGTGGGTGTGCCCAGGCAAACGAGATCAGCCACTGAAGTCCTTTTCCACAGCTCCCCACCAGATGTCAGGGTAGAGCCCGTTCTGACTCTGCTTACATCTCCATCTGATTTGACCACAAGGGCTCCTGTGGTTTTCATTTAATATCTTTATTTGAATGCAAATGCTAATATAACAGTAAACTAAGGACCTGCTCCACTTGAAGTTAAGGAACAGGATCAAGTCCCATAACAATTCTAGAAGAGCAATTCTGGTACTGGCACACCAAATAAATGTATGTATATGTGCAGCTATATATACATAATGATTATAACATCTCTTATAGTCTCATGCAACTACTGGATAAAGTACTTCCAAATAAACACACATTTTGCAATATTTGTAACTCTTATCCATCTCAATATACACTTGCACTTACACATTCAATACACCCATTAATGTTCACATGCCACCACTCTCTCCTGATCTCATGAAATGGCACTGCACTGGAGCTGCACACTTCACATGATCTTCCAAAAGGTGGCAACATTATGCTTCCAAATTAGACTTTCTGTTGAACAGCTGTACAAGTCTTAAAATCTTTATACTGTACATTTCTAGGTACACTAGGGATTTCTGTCTTTCAGCAAAATGATATAATTTTTCATGTTCTGCAGTCAGTCCTCCTTCCACTCTTCCCTACATATAAACCAGGGGTTTTATCTATAACAAATTTCCAGATTTAATGATGGGGGAGGGAACCTTGCATCTGCTACCTCTAGGATTCAGTCTGCGACTTCTGTCATGTACAGCAGTAAGCCATCACAATCAATCTGTTTCAAAGAGATGTAAATATATAAAGGGTGTGCTGTAGTTTGGTCATACCAGGCAATGATAAACTGTCACTATGTAAGTCGTGGAAGGGCAACTGTTTAACTTAGAATTTTAGTTAAAAATAATTGCTCTTAGTTTATTGAATTATTGAAATTCTATTTATAGACTACTTTTTTGTTGATCTTAAAGTAGTAGTATTTAAATGGTAAATGTTACAATTTTTAAAATCCCACACATTTCTGATAATTTTCAGAATTTATATCTGTATATTTTTCTTCACTCCAGAGCACATGCACACATTGTCAATCTACTCTTATTACACTCTATTGTAGTAATTGTAATAACACTCTATTGTACCAGCCCCTCTTTTGCTCTTCTACTGGATACTTCCCATTTTCTGGATTAGTCCCTTTATATCTATTGTAACCCTTTTCTCCTTTGTTCTTGCTTCTCTTGAGTAGCTTTTACTTAAAGATGGTGAATAGAACGGCTCAGAAAATCTGACAGAATCATTTTCTCCAAAAATGCAGTTCCATTGAAATCAAAGCTCTTTGCAAAATGTTGTCATTTCACCAAAATTTTGTATTGGGCTGGGTAAAAAATGTTCTGACAATGTCAAAGTGTTCTATTTTGACATTTTGGGAACAAAACAATTTTTTGTTTTGAAATAACTTTTTGTTTTGCCTTTACTTGGTATTATATTATATATTATACCATTTTTAAAGAGTCAAAATCAAAAAGTTTTGATTTTGTCACAATGAAACATTCTGATCTGTCTTCAATGAATTTTCTGTAGTGAATAATTTTGAAACATTCAGGTTTTGTTCCAGTTTGAACAAAAGTGAACTTCAAACACTCGATCCTTTACAAAACGGAAGGAATTTCCACCATCCTCATAGCTCTAAAGAAAATCAAAATATTTCCCCTGCCATATTTTATGCTGCCCCTGTCTCTGCCCTAGTTAATATAATTTCTTCTCAAAATTCATGGCAAAGTACTGCCAATAGACTATTGAAAGGTAATTTCTTATATGCTCATTCAGTTTTTTCCAAGTTCTCCTCAGCTCTTTCTGTTCTGCAGGTGGAGACAAGAAAATAGCTGCCTTATGATGAGAATGATTTGGTCTTGCTGTCTCCAACTTCACCAGTAAGCAGATCTACACTGGTGCGGAGGAGTAAGTAATTGCTGTTGGCCAACTCTCCCTCCTTTTTCTCTTTTGCAAGAATAGAATTCCTGTCTGCTCCTGTGGATGACCCAGCTAGACACTGCCCCATACTCAGGAGGGCAGATGGTAATGTTACAATCTAACCCTCAGCTTGCTCTTTTTCTAAGTTAAATCTTTTTAAAAAAAAAAAAATTTCCACCCAATGCTCTAATCACTCTATGCCCTCTTTGTATTATTTCTCTCTCCTTGTTTGTATTTTCTGTCTGTCTATCTAAAGTTACAGATGTACGAATGTCAGGTTTAGATATACCCACATTACCCTAGTATGTGAGCACCTCACAATCTTTAATATATGTATCCTCACAACTTCCCTGTGAGACAGGAAAGTGCTGTTATCTGCATTTTGCAGATGGGGAACTAAGGCACAGACAAACTAAGTGACTTCCCCAAGCTCATACAGGAAGACTGTGGCAGAACAAGGAATGGAATTTGAGCCTGGTACTTAGGTGCTGAAACTAGGAGTGCTGGGGGTGCACTCCTAGTTCCCCCTGGCTTGAAATGGTTTCCATCATATACAGGGTTTACAGTTTGGTTCTATGGCATCAGCACCTCCTCTATAAAAATTGTTCCAGACCCCTGGCCTGGTAAGTTCTAGACTAGTGCCTGAACCACTTGACCATTCTTCCTCCTGTTTCACTTCCAAATCATTAATGAAGATATTAAATGAAACCAATACTAACCATGATTCTGCGGTACTTCACCTGACAACCACATCTGCACATCGCTGTTGGTCATTATTAACACTTAGGGCTAGTCTACACTTACCCACTGCGTCGGAGGCTTCGGCTCGATCTGGGTTCGATTTATCGCGTCTTGTCTAGACGCGATAAATCGAACCAGGAAGTGCTCCCCTGTCGATGCCGGTAATCCTGCTCTGCGAACGGAGCAGGCGGAGTCGACGGGGGAGCCTGTGCGCCGCCGTGTGGACCAGGGGTAAGTACTTTTAAGTTCGAAATAAGATACTTCGACTTCAGCTACGTTATTCACGTAGCTGAAATCGCGTATCTTACTTCGAACTTGGGGGCTAGTGTAGACCAGCCCTTATTTTAATCATTCAGCTGGTTCTCAAATCTCAATCCACATTATAATTTTTCCTATTAAGGGTAACTTGAATTAATTTCAAGAGTAAGATTTCATGAAACACTATCAGTTCTTTACTAAAATCCAAATATATTGAAGCTACTGCTTTCTCATCATGCACTAATATGATCAGAACGTAATTAGGTGCTATTAAACACCAATAAGAGCTCTGGAAGAGTTTTTTTATAAGCGTTTTACAGTATTCTTATAACAAAACCGCTGCTGTTTCTTAATGATTCCTTCAAATAAATGAGTTAAATTCTGCCCTCGCATATGTATGTGTAACTCCCATCAAAACTGATGGGCCAAATTAATCTTTGATGTAACTTCATGGACTTCAGAGTTGTACCACAAACTAAATGGCACCACCTCTTGCAATGGAAGCTGCATATGTATCTCTGAGGGCAGAATTTGGTCCATGCATTTAGATTCTCAAAAATGTCTCAGCTATATAAAATCACCTATCTTTATTATTGCATTCACATGAGAATAATAAATGTATTAATTGGCCCCGTTCAAAGAAAACAAACTTGCATTTATTAAATTCAAACTTTTTAAAATGCCATATATTAAATTCACCAGGGTGAAAATGTTTCCTTCTATGTTTCCTTTGGGTTGGTAAACATGAAACTAACGCACAATTTCACTTCTAAGAGTTAGGTAAAAAAAATATAATAATTTCAGAATTTAAAAAGACTTTGAGAGTTCCCCCTGTGCAAACTTCATTCTCTCCATTATTGTTAATGCTTCAGCTGTTCACACATCCCTGCTCAAAATTCACTGGAGATGGTTTCCATGGAAACCAAAGAATGTGTGCTGATGAGTCTTGAAACAGACAAATAATAATCTCTGCTTTTTACCACTGGGCAAAGATTTACTTCTCTAATGTTTAATGGAAGGCTCTGGAGCCTATTGTGATTTCAGAGAGAGGCTGGAAGGAGGCCAGGTCTGCCATACTACACCTGAAAGATACATATTAGCTGAGTTTAAGGATAAAAACAACCTATTCTCCACTGCTTTTGGTTCTCTAGAGTGATATCAAAGAAAGGGGAGAATATTGTGATAAATCTGCTGATTATCTGTAGTTCAGCTGAAATGGGGAAGGTTCTGTGGTAATTAGGAGGACAGTTGGTGAGGAGTAGGTTAGGGAGAGGGATAGGGAAACCTGGTTGGAAAGTGGTTTTTAGAGGCTGTTGGCTGAGTGTTTATTGGGAATAATAGGTGCTAGAGTTTATAAGACTCAGCAGCTGAAGCACCTTAAACACTTGCATCCAAGTTGTGGTACACCTAGCATTACCAAATACCACATATGTAAAGGACTGTTTTACCACAGTGACCCCATGAGAGAGGGCAGTGATTAAAGAGTCATAACCTGAAGTTAAATGACGTGGGTCAAATCCTCATTGAAGTCAATGAAGATACTCTTCTGACTAAAGCAAACAGGATACGGCCCCTGCTTCCTATTATAATTCTTGGTCATATTGTCACTACAGGTAGAAAACCCAGGGGAGGGAGTCAGAGAGAGAGGAAATTCATGGAGTTTCCTCTAAAGCAGTCTCACTGAGGGGTCAAGGAAGAGGAAGGCTAGAAGAACTAACCTTTCCCAGATCCTCAGTATCTGTGAGGAAAGGCCATTTCTCCTCCTTCCCCGCCCCTCTTAGGAAAAAGGAAAACAGTTGTCCCCATGACTTTACTAAAAAGTTCCAATTGTCCTACAAATGCAGATCTCATAATAATCATCTAAAGCCGACCAAGGAGCTGCATTGCTTACAGGGCTTTATAATTGAGTGATAGCACCAACTGGTACAAGAGAAACACAGCCCAGAACTCAGTTAAAATTAGCAGGTAAATAGCTAAGGGAATTGTTTTTAAAATAGTTTCTTGTAAAACCCTTTTATCCCCAAATTTTCCCATGTATTCTAGTGTCTAGAGTTGCAAACAATTATTTGGATTTTTGTGTAATGTTTTGGTTTTATGACAAACACAAACAGAAAAATAGAAGGATGTGTACACAATCAATTATAGCACTTTAAAAGTTGAAGCTTATCTGTTTACTAATTTTATGGGGATGGACATAGGAAAGAGCTTAAAGTTAGGTGTGTTGGGGGGTTACTAATTAGAAACACAATGGTTTTAAAATACTCTTCAATATGAAACTGTAATCCACTTTTCAGCTGAAAAACAAGTTCAGCTATTAGAGGTTGTAAAGAAATCCCATGTATAAATGCAAAAGCAGGGAGGGGAGTCAGTGAAGCAAACCCAGGGAGTGCCCAGCCCAGGTAAATGGTGGCAAGTTCCCAATTCTTCTTAAGAATTACACCAGCTGGAATGTTCATCTGACATAAAATAATTATACAAGCAGCAACTGATTTCAGGTGTCACCTGGGGACCCATCTTTCATTCACCTTCAAGTTGCTAGAGGAGTGTTGTCTTTGTCTCCTTATACCTTCTTACACGCTGCCCCTGCCATTTAGAATAGCTCCCCACTTTCTTGCATCATGATCCCTCCCTTTCCTCCTTCATATCTCTCCTAAAGACCTACTTCTGTCATGTAGTCTTGTAGTGAATGCTCACCAATGTCTCCCTGTATCTAAACTGTTCTCCCACGTATCATACTTATCTAGATTTGTAAGCTTTTGGGAATGAGGACCTTGGGCCAGATTCTCCATTGACTTCACTGGAGTTATGCCAACAAAGAAACTGGCCCCTCGTTTTCCCACATCTTTTGTTCACTGTCAAAAAGTAAGAGAACAAGCCCAAGAAGGCCGATATCTTTAAGTGATTGTTGCCAATCACTTTTCTGTGCTATTTTGTGAGCCCTGTACGTTATCTCTGACTGCAGATTCAGTAAAAAGTGACTCTGTTAGTCTCCAGCATCTCTCTATCTCTCATGAATCTCAAAATTCAAGCAAACCTTACTCTTCTCCAAAAGAGTATCAGGGATTGCTTCTCATTTAAAAGGTCTGAATGGTGAAGCAACAGAAAGATAAGTGAAAATAGTGAAAACTAAAACTAGGTAAACAAGTACTGGAGAGGGTGGCAATTTCTAAACACCTGGCAGAACACAGTACAACAAAGGATTGAACTAATGCACTTCAGATTTCATCACAGGGTGCCCAAATCTTTCTTACACAGTGGGTGAGGGTTAGCTCACCCATGACACACTGGTGTGACTTTATCCTGCATGTGACACATTTATGAAAAATGTTGTCATGGTCTATAACTCCTGATGTGATTAATGTCGGTGGCACACCTCTGAGGTCATTCATCAATGGAGGGGGCTTGCCTAAACAAGAGTTCCATTTAAACTTACGAAATGAGTTAAACTGATTTAGTTAGGCTGGTGCAAAGTCCTTATTTCAGTTTACAAGGGCTGTGCACTGATCTAATTAACTTAAGATTGATGTGATTTTTAAACCATTTTTAATTTATGTGTAACTTTCTTATCAGTGTAAGACAAGGCCATAGATTCTTACCTTGTCTTACACTGAGTTTTTAGCTAGCAGTGTAACTAAGTCAGTGTAGCTGCATTGGACCAAACCATTGATGTAGTTTCAGTGTAGTAGCCGTGTTAGTCTGTGTCAGCAAAAAGAAAACAAGAAAAATACCTGTGGCACCTTAGAGACTAACAAATTTATTTCAGCATAAGCTTTCGTGGGTTAAGAACCCACTTCATCGGATGCATGGAATGGAACATACAGTAATCAGATATTTATACATTCAGAGAAACATGAAAAGGTGGGAGTGTCTATATCAATGTTAAGAGGCTAATTAATTGAAAGGAACTGTTATCAGTAGAAACTTTTGAAGTGATAATCAACATGGCCCATTACATTACAGACAGTTGACACAAAGGTGTTAAGAGTCTTTTAAGGAGGGGAAATAAATTCAATTAACATAACGACCGAGCCACCCACAGTCAATATTCAAGCCTAAGGTAATGGTATCTAGTTTGCATATTAATTCCAATTCAGCAGTTTCTCGTTGGAGCCTGTTTTTGAAGTTTATCTGTTGCAAAATAGCCACTTTAAAGTCTTTCATTGAGTGATTAGAGAGGTTGAAGTGTTCACCTACTGGCTTTTGAATGTGATGATTCTTGATGTCAGATTTGTGTCCGTTTATTCTTTTGCGTAGAGACCGTCCAGTTTGGCCAATGTACATGGCAGAGGGGCATTGCTGGCACATGATGGCATATATCACATTGGTAGATGTGCAGGTGAACGAGCCCCTGATGGTGTGGCTGATGTTGTTAGGTCCTATGATGGTGTCACTTGAATAGATATGTGGACAGAGTTGGCATCGGGCTTTGTTGCAAGGATAGGTTCCTGGGATACCGTTTTTTGTATCATGTGTGGTTGCTGGTGAGTATTTGCTGCAGGTTGGGGGGCTGTCTGTAAGGGAGGACTGGTCTGTCTCCCAAGATCTGTAAGAGTGAGGGATCATCTTTCAGGATAGGTTGTAGATCTTTGATGATGCGCTGGAGAGGTTTTAGTTGGGGGCTGAAGGTGATGGCTAGTGGCGTTCTGTTATTTTCTTTGTTGGGCCTATCCTGTAGTAGGTGACTTCTGGGTACTCTTCTGGCTCTGTCAATCTGTTTTTTCACTTCAGCAGGTGGGTATTGTAGTTTTAAGAATGCTTGATAGAGATCTTGTAGGTGTTTGTTTCTGTCAGAGGGATTGGAGCAAATGCGGTTGTATCTTAGAGCTTGGCTGTAGATAATGGATCGTGTGGTGTGTTCAGGATGGAAGCTGGAGGCATGTAGGTAAGTAAAGCGGTCAGTAGGTTTCCAGTATAGGGTGGTGTGTATGTGACCATCGCTTATTTGCACAGTAGTGTCTAGGAAATGGACCGCTTGTGTGGACTGGTCTAGGCTAAGGTTGATGGTGGGATGGAAATTGTTGAAATCGTGGTGGAATTCATCAAGGGTTTCTTTTCCGTGGGTCCAGATGATGAAGATGTCATCAATGTAGCGCAAGTAGACAGAGCCAGAAGAGTACCCAGAAGTCACCTACTACAGGATAGGCCCAACAAAGAAAATAACAGAACGCCACTAGCCATCACCTTCAGCCCCCAACTAAAACCTCTCCAGCGCATCATCAAAGATCTACAACCTATCCTGAAAGATGATCCCTCACTCTTACAGATCTTGGGAGACAGACCAGTCCTCCCTTACAGACAGCCCCCCAACCTGAAGCAAATACTCACCAGCAACCACACACGATACAAAAAACGGTATCCCAGGAACCTATCCTTGCAACAAAGCCCGATGCCAACTCTGTCCACATATCTATTCAAGTGACACCATCATAGGACCTAACAACATCAGCCACACCATCAGGGGCTCGTTCACCTGCACATCTACCAATGTGATATATGCCATCATGTGCCAGCAATGCCCCTCTGCCATGTACATTGGCCAAACTGGACGGTGTCTACGCAAAAGAATAAACGGACACAAATCTGACATCAAGAATCATCACATTCAAAAGCCAGTAGGTGAACACTTCAACCTCTCTAATCACTCAATGAAAGACTTTAAAGTGGCTATTTTGCAACAGATAAACTTCAAAAACAGGCTCCAACGAGAAACTGCTGAATTGGAATTAATATGCAAACTAGATACCATTACCTTAGGCTTGAATATTGACTGTGGGTGGCTCGGTCGTTATGTTAATTGAATTTATTTCCCCTCCTTAAAAGACTCTTAACACCTTTGTGTCAACTGTCTGTAATGTAATGGGCCATGTTGATTATCACTTCAAAAGTTTCTACTGATAACAGTTCCTTTCAATTAATTAGCCTCTTAACATTGATATAGACACTCCCACCTTTTCATGTTTCTCTGAATGTATAAATATCTGATTACTGTATGTTCCATTCCATGCATCCGATGAAGTGGGTTCTTAACCCACGAAAGCTTATGCTGAAATAAATTTGTTAGTCTCTAAGGTGCCACAGGTATTTTTCTTGTTTTCTTTTCATTGACGTAGTGGTTCTCATTCTTTCCATAGAACACCCTAATGTCCACTGAGCCATATGGAAAGGATTGCATGGTCACATCTGGTTGTTAACCCCTTCCACCCCCCCCCCCACCCCCCATCCTACCAAGAGAAGAAAGTTTGCACTAGGGCATTTCAAGTGCATCATTGTAAACCATAACTTTCAACAAGCTTATCCCCATTTGAAACCAGGGTAAACTGCACTGGTGCAAGTTAGGGTTCGCACACATGCCCTGTTTAAAATGGGGGTTTGCACTAGTGAAGCTTGCTGGGTGTAGCTTTATTATAGGAGTTTTTGCCACCTGTACACTTAGCCTCAGAGGCAAATTCTGGTTTCAGTTAATAGGTATGCAATTCCCACTTAAAGGCAAAATTATTATGTTTTTGTCTGTGTACATAGGGCAAGAATTTGGATCTCAGTAAACTAGAAACTAAGAATCGGTTTGAAGAAAAGAAGGTGTCAAATCAAACTATGATCTTTAATAATCTTCTACCCACATGTGCTTGCTCTCTCAGGTATTAAATGTTTGGTTCTTGGTCATCTTTGTTTAGGCTTATTGTGTGTTACTATTTGGTTTTATGTAATTTTTTTAAAAAAAATCATGAGTCATTAAAATTTAGAGAATCTGATTAGGAAGGGCACTGTAAAGAAACTTGGAGGTCCCTGAAGATAAAGGGACACTAGATATTACAACATACATTGAAAACCTTACCCCATTATACTGAATTTGGACATGGAGTTTGAAATGAGTTAATTTTTTAAAGGGATGTCTGATCCTAATGAATGGTAGGGGGAGGAAAATCTAATTGTTGTGGTGACAGTGTCGGATATGTCTGACGGAGAAAATTTCACCTACAGCAAAAAAAAAAATGTTATGTAAAGGATCCAAGGTACATTTCCCTCTCCCTCTTCCAGCTACATATGCCAGGATGAGATAATTTGTGTCACTCAGATATGCCTTTGATTTGGATGATTTGGCAGGAAAGGGCACTGTGACCATTAAGTAATCTTTAGTAACAAAATATGTATTTCGGGAGATGTTACGTCTGTAGAAAGTAAAACTGAAAGCCTGGGGGAGGTGAGAGAGAGGAAACAGACACTTAGTTTTGAATGAGAGTTTAATGATATTTACTATTTTGGGATTTAATCATGGTGGAATAAAGTGGTGGTTTGCCCCAGGAATTATCATAACCCATTTATTTTATGAAGCGAGTGTTTCTGCATGAAAATGATTGTTTTCCATTTTCCATATCATATATATTAGGGCTGTCAAGCGATTAAAAAATTAATCAAATTAATTGCACAATTAAAAAAATTGCTGTTAAACAATAATCCAAAAATATTTATATAAATAGTATTTTGTTTTCCACATCTTCAAATATAGATTTCAATTACAACACAGAATACGAAGTGTACAGTGCTCACTTTATATTTTTTTATTAGAAATATTTGCACTGTACAAATAAGAAAATCAACCTTCTGCTGGTGGCATTTGACTCAGATGATGGAAATGAACATGCGTTGGTCTGTACTGCTTTGGATCATTATCAAGCAGAACCCATCATCAGCATGTACGTATGTCCTCTGGAATGGTGGTTGAAGCATGAAGGGACATATGAATTTTTAGCGCATCTGGCAAGTAAATACCTTGCAATGCCCGCTAAAGTGCCATGCGAACGTCTGTTCTCACTTTCAGGTGACATTGTAAATAAGAAGCGAGCAGCATTATCTCCTGTCAATGTAAACAAACTTGTTTCTCTTAGTGATTGGCTGAATAAGAAGTAGGACTGACTGGACTTGTAGGCTCTAAACACTGTTTTGTTTTTGAGTGCAGTTATGTAACAAAAAAATCTACATTTATAAGATGCGCTTTCACGATAAAGAGATTGCCCTATGGTACTTGTATGAGGAGAATTGAAATACTATTTCTTTTTTTTTATAATTTTACAGTGCAAATGTTTGCATGAAAAACAATATAAAGTGAGTATTATACACTTTGTATTCTGTGTTGTAATTGAAATCAGTATATTTGAAAATGTAGAAAAAAATCCAATACATTTAATAAATTTTAGTTGGTATTCTGTTTAACAGTGCAATTAAAACTGAGATTAATCACAATTAATTTTTTGAGTTAATTGTGTCAGTTAACTGTGATTAATCGACAGCTCTAAAATATATATAATCTTCTACATCTCTCAGTACATATAGAACATCAAACTCATAACTTTCATGACTTTATATGAGCACCAGTAAGTAAAAATGTATCCGAAAAGAGGTACAGCATGTAAATTCCTCATCTGAACAAGTGTTCTCAGAGATTAAACTTGTTTGAGTCCCTTTTTATAAGAGGAAAGGAATGTTGGCCCAGAAGGTTCCAGGGCAGTTGGCAGGACAGTTGGTTAGAGAGAAGGGAAAACATCAGGATGGAGCACTGGTGAGTTTGGGGAGAAAAACACCCCAAAAAAGGAGTGGAGTTAAAAAATGTGGTGATTCTGTACATTAGGGATAGATGGCTTTGGGGATAATATTCTAGTCTAGTACCAGTTAATCTGTCAGAGAACCTGCTCCTGCACCCACTGAAAACAATGGGAGTTTTGCCATCAGCTTCAACAGGAGCAGAATCGGACCCCTAGGAAATAAAGACAGAGGGCCAGATGATCAGATGGTGTAACTTGGCACGGTATCACTGGAGTCAGTGGAGCTATGCTGATTTACTCTAATTGAGGACCTGGCCCAGTAAGTGGGGCCAAATTCTGCTCTCTGTAACACAGCTGTGTCTTACCCTGGACTGCTGTTCATAACTTCAGTTGAATTACTCCAAATTTAGTAATGTTACTGAGAGCAGAATTTGGTCCATGTTCTTTTAACGTGTTTTAATAAAACCATTAATGGGTCAGATCCTACCTAACTCTTCTGTGGATGCTCAGGAAGGGATGAAAGAAGAATACAAGGATACTTATCTCTTGTATGACCAGGCAAAACTACAGTCCATGTACTTTAGGGAGCACAGGGACTGCTTCCTCTCTTCTCCTCTGCAGGAGCACAGCACCCCAATGTGGGAGGCATAGGAGGCTGTGCCTTAGCTCTACCTCTTTCCACACCAGTGCACAGAGTGGGACCATTGTACAGGAGGAATAGCCTGCACCCTATGAAGCATACAGTAGTAGGCACATTTTCCCCTGAAGGATTTATTATGGGCTGAGTAGTAGGAAGATGAGGGAGAGTTCTAACAGCCACATACTATAAAGCAAGATATACTTTTTTGTAATTTTATGGAGCCTTTGCCGCTACCCAACAGCCACCCACATTGGCATAGCCCCAAGGTTGAGAAACTGCTAATCTAGGTCTGAGAGAGTCTCCATTTCCCCTCCAAGAAGCTGAAAGAGGAACCGTTCAAAATGTGCAGTAAAGATTCTGGTATATACTTGACTCAGTTATTTGTTTATAGGGCAATGACTCATCTAAGCAATATGAACCTGAATACTAGCACTATCACTAATTTCCTATTGCAGATCTTGTTTTGTTTTAATATGGAAAGCTAACTATCAAAAAGTGTAAGTGTGTGTACATATCGGTGTGGCCTGGCCAAAAGCACAAAACATTTGTGGTGTTAGAAAATGTTGGTCTGAACCATTTACAGAATTACTTTGTCAATTTCATTTTGAAAATATTGAATAAAATAGGATTATCCTGAAACATGATATGAACAAATCCTGGCCACAGGCATGGGACATGTATAGTTTTGAGTAATCTGTGTCTTTTATTTCTTAGAACATTCAAGTTCCTTATTCATGGCTGTGTAGTTTGCAACTACTAACTCTAGCTTTAGTGTTATAAAATCAGCTTTGTGGGTATGAATGAGAGTATCTGGGCCCGCCTCGTGGGTCAGACTTTTTGTGACCTAAGAGCCCAATACCTCTGAGTTGTAGGAGCCTTCTGATCCCCAAACCATTTTCCTTTTTTAAAATTAAATCTTCAGTCTTTATGGCTCCTTTCCTTCTTTCCTTACCTGTGGCTATGTCTTATCTGTTCTATAAAACACCTAGCATACTTTTTTTGATGTTGTAGTAATAATAATGGAAGACAATGGCAAGCCTCTGACTTCATAGGCGACCAGAATCAGATACAAAACTTCCAAGTTTACTACCTGGTGCTCAGGGTGGGAGTAGTGTTTTTCTTCACCTTTTTGAAGAAATTAAGGAGTTATGAATAACCATTCATACTTTGAGCACAGGAGAAGAGAGGTTTTTATTTCAGAACTAGGTGTAGAATCTGTAGCAACGGAGCCGAGCAGGCCCAATGACCTTCCGTGAGCCAACAGTGACAGATACAAGTTCCAGCTGGATTTCATGTTGATGCTTGCTATGCTCCATTTTATTCTGCAAAGTGTTAATTGACCATGCATTTAGTCTGTGTCCTTTCCATGCCAAGCCTATACTCTTGGCTATCCCAGGACAATTTCTGTGGGGTTGGTCTCTTACCCAGTGCCCACTATGCCAGACCAGAGCAGTAAGCGTCATTCATTCTCCAGACAAAACAGTCTGATACAGTCCATAGTAGCTGCAGTGAAAGAAGCAGAGAAAAACACACAGGACCAAGTCCTGGGATTCTGAATGCCTGCAGCTCCTGCTGGTCTGAATGGGGATTGCAGGTACTCAGATTTGGTTCACAAGGAAAGAAAAGTGTATATGCACTGCATAACTGCTATGGAAAACACATGCTTGTTACTCTAACTACTTACTAAGATTTTTAAGAATGCAAGAGCCCATTCCTTTCACATGAGTAACTTCGCTCACAAGAGATTACTTGTGTTTAAAGTGCAGGATCAGGCCTCAAAAGTTACTATAGTTCAGCTTTACTCCTTGCACATCTGAATAGTGGAGAGAAATGCACAGTGCCCTGCCCTGTTCAGAATGGGTTTCTCACCCTTCCCTGGAGGATGTCTTTTTATTAACTCAGTTTAACTGTGCAGACTCTCATGTTACAGTATCTCTGCCGTTGATGTGATATTCTGATTTCCTTGCAATGCCACTCCCTTGTTCTCCTCCATGCTCAGACAACTCAAAATTCCTTTCCAAATTTCTGTTCTGCTGCCACTCTCAAATGTAGTCCTACTGGATACCCACTGATTTTCTTATTTTAACCACTCCATTAATCAGCCTCAGAGAAGGTGGTAAGAGAAGTGTTTGAGTTAAACATATTTCTCTGTAGTAGATACTTGAGAGTAATGGGGAATGCTCCAGACAGCAACCAAAAGGGTTGGCTGGGACTGAGAGTCTAAGCCTCCTTGACACAACTATGCATATTTTATCAGCCTTTCTCCCCTTCCCTGGTAGCAGTATAGTATTTACATTAACATTCAAATAGTCTAGTGCTGTTTACAGTTGGGTGACAGTTTTTTCCCATTTCAGCCATGAATGTGTGTGGATGTTTTCAGTTTTAGCAAGACAGATTCACAATTCTAATTTAACAAAATGCAATATTAAAAAATATGGGTCAGGCACTGCACAGTGAATCCAATGAAACTCTAGAATAACTCAATGATGTCAATAGTTTTACATCAATATAAATGGGAGCAGAATTTGGTGCCCTGAGTCAAAGTGAGTTTCACTTTAGTAAGGACTACAGGATATCGCCCAGTGTGTTTTCTTTTATAAGATGAGTTTTTTTTTCTTTCAGGTGACAGTTGTGTCAATTCTGTTCTCATACTCAACATAGTTAAATCACAGATGCAAACCCTTCTTTCCTTGTAACAGATGTGCTCTGTCCTGACATTCATATCAAAGTCTGACATTCAGAATATTTGATGGAAACATCGTTTAACAAACAACAAAATACATGAAATATAAATATAGTGCCATATGCTGTTTTAATTAGAGCAAGCCTAGAATGTGCACATGTTCACTGTCCACATCCAGGCCGAGTCTGTGTTTTAATGTACAGATGTAGGCCTATCAAGACTTCCACCTGAAGGAGTGTCCCTCCTTTTGGACAATTCTCCTACTTCAATGCTGTCCTCTTCTATTCTCTTCCAGTTCACCATTACCTGCTCAGTCCATTTCTCTTCCTCTCACACTTCTGAATTGCATGACCAGATTTGGGAACCAAGTGCTGATCAGGATCACCCCATTTAACCTCTGAGCACTCCCTGCATCTGATTCTGGTGGTGAAATATGCCAATGACTGATTTGACTGAAGGAGAGGAGCAGGCTGGCAGTTTGAAGGTATGCAAAACTCACACCACATCAGCAGGATTGGAGGGATATGAGGAACTGGGAAACAAGACAGGTTCAAAAGGACCGAGTAAGAAAAGGGGAAAGACAGGAAAACTGGAGAAACAAAATCCCAACTCTCCCATCCCATACAAACTCCCTCAGCTGATGCACAAATCTTTCTCAGACATCAGGCTGGGACTTGGCAATTATGTAGTTGTGTGGACTCTGGTATAACATAATCATAATTAAAAACAGAAGACTGCACTTAAGCTTGGCAGAACTGATAAAATAGTAATGAGGTAATAGTAGGCAGGAATATATTTATCTATGTTTTGGATGGCCTATACAGGACTCTTTGTACACTACATAGAACACCTTGCATTGACCAGTAATACCACTAGTGAATTTAGGCTCTATTAACCTCCCCCTTGTTTATAAGTACATTTTTGTGTGCACTGTGTTTAAATCTCCCGATTACTTGGATGGCACCATGGCTATACCGCTGGCAGTAGCATGACTTACTGCTACCTAGTGCTATCGTCCATATTCATTTACATCTTGATTTATGTTGCTGTGGGATGACAGGAGAAACAAAACCTCCTCCAATCTGGTAAAATGAGTCTCTGCACACACTGTATACACTTGTGTAAAAATAATAGATACCATAGCCTTTTAAGCCTGCACACCCAATGGGTGCTTTCACCCCACAAAACTCAAAAAAAGCTCTCTTGCCTGTTACTGGTGTGCTGGGCAACAGAAGCACATTAGCACTCCCCTACCTGAGAGGTGCTATGCAATGCTAGCCATGCCTCATTGATCTCTCTCTACTCCTGGGGGAATTTTGTGGCAAAAAAATAAAAATTCTGCATGCAATATTTTAAAATTCTGCAAAATTCTGCACATTTTATCTGTCAAAATAACACAATATAATCAGGCCAGGTTCAATTATTTTGGTAATTTATTTCAAAATATCTGTCAGAAAGTATGTCTGCAATGATACAGACAACAAAAAGGATTCAGGAAATGTTTTTTGACAAATAGATTCCTTTCTAGGCATATTACTACAGAACTCTGAGTAATAATTCATTCAAACTACAATGCAGAACCATATTTTCCACACCACTCAGAAACAGTGCAAAGCGGGAGACAGGTGTAACAGAGGAGCTGAGGGAGAGGGAAGTAGTTGCTAGGATGGAGCCTGGGAGTGAACCGGGAGGGTTGTTGGGTATAAGTGGGAGAAGTATGGAACAGTTTTTGGGGGTGGGTGGGGGAGGGATTGTTAAAGTGTTGGGGAGCCTCCCCCATGCACTCTGGCTGACCCCTAGTCTTTTCCATTCAGGCAGGCACATCTGCCACTCAGCCATACCCTTTGATGATGGGATGCAGGTGCAGCCCAGTTAATGGATTAATTGACACCCTGCCTGGGTGTTGGCTACTTTCCTTGCTATTGCCTCTGGGGAGCTAATATCTGGCTGATTCCCCAACTTACAGCATTTTTTTTAGTGACCATCATACTACACAATTCTCATAACTTCATATGCATTAATGATATACATATATGGATAAAGAAATGACTTTAAGCAGATCATAACCTTTCCCCTGATACCTTATAAGGCATGCTTTATATGTAAGATCACGATTATATAAAAATGAGGAATATGGAGGTGCCAGGACACTCCCCCAAGGTACAGAATGTCACACCCTTCCCCTGTTCCTGTGTATCCCTGCACCCTCTCCCCTCCATTCCCATGTGGCCCTGCACCCCCACTCAGCCACCCCTCCCCCACATCCACATGTGGTCCTGCACCCTCCTCCCCAATTCCCATGTGTGCCTGCATCCCCACTCAGCCATCTTCTCCTCGCATCCTCATGTGGCCCTGCACCCCCATTTAGCCACAACCCCATCCCAGTGTGACCCTGCACCCCCACTCCCATTCAGCCCCGGGCTCAATGCTGTTACCCTACTAGCTCCTGTGCCCCACTCCAGTCTGTCCCCCCAACTAGTCCTTCTGAACCCTGGTTTATGTGACCCCCCCCCCAGCAGCCCCATATGCTTTGCTCTGTATATTCCCCCATATCTCCTCACATAGCCCCACGGGCAGGGTGCTGTGTGGAAAGCAGCCTCTCTTCTTCCCTATCTGTAGTTGGCTGCTCCAGCCATGAGCTGGCTTCCCGCTGTTCTGGCACCACAGCAGCCCCTTGTGGGCAAAAGGTGTAACTGCAGTGCCTCTCCAGCAGAATATATTTTCTGCAGAGAAATAAAAATCTGCAGGGAGATATGAATTCTGCACATGCTTTCCCCCCAGGAGTATCTCTCTTACTGTCCTCCAACAGTCTGTAGCTCAGGCAGTCCATTTATTTTTATTTTCAAAACACCTCTCCCAGCTCCAATTTGCAGGCAGTCAGGAACTCTCTTAGTAACAAATAAAACTGTTTGACCTACAACTGACTTTTTTTCCTGGGCTTTTTTCGTACACATCCTCTCCACCACACAATACCATCTTCACCTCAGTTGAACTCCACCTTCACCTTTCCCTCCCTTTTGTTTATATTTTACATAGAGATTGCATGATAGTTAATTTGCTAACTTCTATGTTTATACTATATCAGAGTAGCAATTTGATTTTATTCTTCTTTAACAAACTTGAGCTGTTTGGACTTGACAGAGAGGAAGTAATTCATAATTGTTCTCACCCTAAACCTTTCTCTCCTTTATAGTACTTGTGTGAGAAATATACACCACATATGTATATGTGATAACTATGTGATAGATTTATCATTCACCTTTAACCACCTTACTTGCCCTCTGCCCACTAATCCAGATCTCTGGCACTTGTTCTAACATCCCAATCAACTGAATGGCTGCCATTTAAAAACAAATCAGTCTGCCAGAAAAAATATTTCCTTCTTCCCCAAATATCGAACTTCCCACAAAACCAGCACCCCAGTTTGAGGCCCAGGATGGAAAAGATTCAGCCCTGCATCAATGGACAGCTTTTTCTGAACATAAAAATGTCATAGCTTTAAACTTTTGAGGTCTTATATCTTTATCCCTTATATCTGAGGGATAGAACAGGAGTTCTATGCTATTGTGAGGGGGATATTTCCAGTTCTGTATGGGGTCCAGCATGCTCTTCTGGCCATGCAAAGGCGTGACAGGTTGGATTTTAAAGCAGTGACAGTCTTAGATACTGAAATCCTTTTACATTGTTTTTAGAGGTTTTAACTGAATGGCTCCTGTTGAACCTTAGACAGTTGGACTCATGGTAATTAAGGCACTTGCCTTCACAAGTAAGCGGATACAAGAAACAATCCCAGTAAATATATTTAAAACTCTCCCAAATTTAAACTTTTCCATAGTGTGACATATACAGAATACATGACCGACACTTGTTAATAACTCACTCATAGCTTTGCCATTTGTGAGTAAAACAGTTTTGGAAAAGCTCTAACACTTGTATTATTTGTGGTAGGCTTTTGAAATATGGCAGGAGGAAAGCCCTTTGGTAAGGAGTGCCCTTTCTTTGTCCCATGAAGTTCTATCTAGGTTTTGCTCTGATATACATTTTGAAACTTGCCATTTCTCTTCTCTCACTTGTATTCCTAATGATTATTTTGGCAGCAGGCCAAAATAATTGAACATGAATATCCTAAATAGTAAGGTGGCAAGCATTGCACTGGGAGTGCCTGGGAATGCTGCAGAGGGTGAGTTGGTTTGGGTCCCTATCTCTCCCCCATCCCCAGCCAAGCATGTTGTCCCAGAGGCAGTGGTGTAGCCAGGTTTAGAGCACAGGGGGAGTGGCGCTATAAAAAGGCACCTCCCTGCTCCCCCTGTACTCACCCCAGCGGCGCTTTAAAGGGCCTGGGGGTCCAGCCGCTGCAGAGCCCCCGGGCCTTTTAAATCCCCACCTGAGCCCGGCTCTGGCAGCAGGGCTGAGGGGTGCACTTTAAAAGGTCCGCAGCGGCAGGAGCCGCGGGCCTTTTAAAGCCCCCCCCCCCCCCCGCCCGGGTCCAGCAGCGGGGCTGGGGGGGCGCTTTAAACGGCCCGTGGCTCCCCACAGCGGCAGGAGCCGCCGGCCCTTTAAAGCACCCCCGCAGCCCCGCTGCCAGACACGCGACATGTAGAAAGGAGCCGTGGGCCTTTTAAAGCACCCCCGAGCCCGGCTCCCGCAGTGGGGCTTGGGCAGCGCCTTAGCGCCACTTCTCCTCACAGGGGGAGCAGCCGCTCCTCCTGCTCCCCTCCTGGCTACGCTACTGCCCAGAGGCCTAGCTCCTTCATCTCATGTATGCTAGGATCTCTCTCACTGCCTGGCATTAGAGGGAGAGGGTGGGGAGAGAAAGCAAGGCTTGTCTCCCTCTAATACCCCCCTCCAGAGTGAGGTACTCCTCCATTCATGGATAACAGCCATCTCCTGCTGTCTATTGCTGTGATTAGTCCTGTAACTACAGTGATAGAAGTTTGTGCTGAAGGTACAGGGTGTTCAAACCCTGCTGATGATGCATGGTTGTGGGGGGCGGGGGTGTGTGTGTCAAAACTTGTTTTTACCTTTTTAATAAAAAACAAACCCTAGGAAATTATGCTCAAAAAGCTGTGGTACAAGAATGTCATTTAATTTGCAGTCTAACACTCAAAAATTAGGAAGTACCAGACTTATGCTTGCTCCTGCATCCTTAATTCTGCCCCCTTGTATGCGTGCATTATAGTATAGATACTCGTCCTTTCCTCCTCCCCCTCCCAAAAACCCTAGTCTCATGAAGTGCACAGGATGGAAACATGATGGGGCAGAATTAAAGTTGCAGCAGCAACCTTAATTCTGACATTTCCCGACTTCCAAGTGTTTGTCTTTGCAACCTAATCAACATTCTTTTAATATAGCTTTTTGTGTGTAATCTGTAACATACATACAGTAATTTTCCTCTGTACTATACAAATTTCCTTTGCTCTCTCGGACTAGCTGCACATCAGTAAAATATTCTTGAATTTATATAACAATATCCTTATTGTAATAACTTTCCTTCAATTACTGTTCTTTGTAGCCAGTCAAATATTAGCATGACCTAGGCCTCTTATGTAGTTTCATTATCATTAGAGGCAGTTCTTTTTTTAGCTAACTGCAAGTAAAGGCCTCTTTGACACTGTTCCAGAGCTGTGAAGGAGTTTAACTTGTCCTAAGTGAAATTAATACAACCTTCTGAAATACTCCAAGTGGATGATACTAATGAGCCTTCATCTTGACCATCATGGATTCTTGGTGTTTGAAACAAATGAGTTGGTAACCCTTATGCCTCTTGTTTATTTTTGTCTTGTGCTAGGTTGGTAAAGAATGATCACTAATTTGAATCTTCTTAGCCGAACAAACAATGAACGCCCTGTTCAAACACAGTCTCTTTATTTGTGCTAGTTTATATAAAATCAAATCATATTCATTCATTATCAAATATATTTCAATGTTAACAAACAAGACTAAATTGTGTTTTATGCTGTGCAGATCTGCATAGCAAAAGAATCCCTTTCTTCCTTAGTGTCTCTGTGGGGTAGCCAGGTAGAAGACTGTCCTAATCAAGGATCAGAACATGCATGGAAATTGAACTACCTTCTTAAGCATAGATGTGATCCTCCAAGGGTTGGGATACATTAGAGGGAGAATGCTGACCTGGGTTCCCTCCACTTCTATATCCCCCACCCCCCTGTTCTGCAGATTAAAAAAACACTTGTCTCATAAATTGGTCATTCAACATCATTTTATAGCCACTGAATTCACTCAAAACAATGTATCCATGACACCAAACAGTAATTTTTAAAAGCAAATACAATTCACTTACATCCTAAAATATATGGAAAATAATGATAAATCAGCCTTGGCACCTTGAATCCAAACTGGTTAGAAGGACACTCACTGATAAAAGGTTGAAGAGACACTGTCAATTTAAACATACTGGACCTGATTTTTCTGACACCTGAAAAAATCAAGAGCAATTTGATTGAAGTTAATGGAATTACACTGATGTAAGTGAAAGAAGAACCAGACCCCATTATACATAATAACACCTTAAGGAAATTCTGCTCTCACTTCAATCAGTGTAAATCTGGAGTAACTCCATTAGCTTTAGTGAAGATACTCTGGATTTACACTGGTGTCAATGAGAGCAGAAAATGGCCCCTTGTCTTTTCTGTGCAGCATTTTAATATTTCTCAGAAATTTAGAGCAACATCAGCAATGCTTTAATGGAGCATAAAAACACCTTCCAATCAAACAAACGGGTTGCCATAGTAATACTAAGAATTAAAGGACCTTATTTTTCTTGATTTACATAGTTGAGTGCATGGCTGCACTCATAGTTGCAGGTCTTATCTTTCATATGGTGACATTTTATTTAAAGCAACACAAAATGCATTGTACTGTAGTACATGTAGCTGTAATATAGGTACTGTGTAAATCCAGATGTAGGCCAAGAGTTTCAAAAGAGACTAGTGACTTTGGGTGCCTAACTTGAGCCACCTTAAGGGTGAAATCCATGAATGAACCTATGTGTTGCAATGCTTACCATCGGGGCGCTTAACTTTTAGGCAGCTAGAAAATCACAGATATCATTGTGATCCATAAAGCTGGGTTACTCACTCAGGATCATAGGCACCGACTTTAGTCGGCGCCAGTGGGTGCTTGCGCCCCCTGCCCCAACCCCGGCCCCGCCCCAACTCCACCCCTTCCCCAGATCCCCGCCCCCGCCTCCTCTCCTGGGTGCGCTGCATTCCCCGCCCCCAGGCTTGCAAGCCTGGGAGGGAGGGGGGAGAAGCAGCTGAGCACCCACTGGCAGCTCTCCGCCAGTCCCCCCCCCAACCCCCGCGCCCAGCTAACCTCTGCCTCCTGAGGCGCCGCGGCAGCCAAGCCGCTTTTCCTGGACTCACAGGCTTGCCGTGCTCTCCAGCTGATCGGCGGCAGCAAGCCTGGGGGAAGCGCAGTGGCGGCCCTTCGGGGGAGGGGTATGGGGAGGAGGCGGAGACAGAGCCGGCTGGCGGGGAGCTGCCGGTGGGTGTTCTGCACCCACCAATTTTTCCCTGTGGGTGCTCTAGCCCTGGAGCACCCATGGAGTCAGCATGTATGTTCAGGATCCCTATACAATGAATGGAAGAGACAGGCGCCTTAGGATGTGATCCACAAAAGCCAGCAAGCTAGGTAGCTCCTTGCCTAAGCTAATCTGTGGGAGGTGCCCTTGTGTCCCTTTCTCTGAGTTAGCAGCCTAAGTCCAGGCTGCAGGGAGGAACCTATATCTGCAAGCGATCCTCAAACAGAAACCCCTCCCCTGCCTTAGGGGCCTATGTAGTTTCTTCTGCTAATGTGTTAGATGACGGCCTCACTCCAAATGACCACAGGAAGAGGGAATGGTGGTGCCTCTGCTCTATCTTCTCCTGCCAATAATTTTTAGCCCAGTGGTTAGAGCATTCAGTTGGGTTGTGGGACACCCTTGTACAATTGCCCCCTCTGCCAGAATGGGAAAAGGATTTGAATAAGGGTCTCCCATCTCTGAGTGCCCTAACCACTGAACTAAGGGATAGTCTGATGTGGGGTTCTCTCCTATTGAAGATCTTCCACTGTGGATAAAGATAATGAAAGTCATAGGGCCAGATAAAGAACGAATGACTATATAGTCCAGTAGTTAGGGCACCCATCTGGGGGTGGAGGGCAGGAGACCCTGAGTCAAGTTCCTCTGCTCCAACTACTCTTTCAGTATCCACAGTGTAACAGCTGTGAAATGAAGTTGGGTCTTCCACTTCCCAGTTGAGTGCTCTAATCACTGGGCTAAAAGTTATAACACGGAAAGTGGTGGCATCATCACCTCCTCCTGGCTTTTGAATGGGGCCTGATGTGTTACGTGTATTCAGTGGATGCACACTGAATCTGCACTCTTGGGTGAATTAGGTGGCTGAATGACTATCTTCCCCTGCTTCATGAATTGCTCCGGGGCTTAGGTGGGAGATATGCATCTGGATGCCTAGAGGGAGGCAGCAGTGCACATGCCCAGAGGCAAAAAGTTTGGTGCCAAAGGAATTTTTACTTTGAAAAACGTAGGCATTAAGTGAGTTTAGGCACCTACAGGAGTTTTGTGAATCAGTGTGGGACTTAGGCATGTAAGTCTGGGGTTTAGGCACCTAAGCACTTTTTTGAATCCCCTCAAAGTGCTTACCACCAGCATTCTGAAAATCAGCTCTCCAGTTGCATGCTGTTTATTTAAAGGGTGCAACACATACACAAACCTCTCCCTCTCTCCATCTGGAAGCTCCAGGCTTGTTGTGTGTGCTCATCTCATCGGTGTATACGAAATGTGATCCCTTTATTACTGAACCTTTCAAGATGCACTCTGTGGAAGTATGATATACAGTTTTGTATAACTACTTGGCAGAGTAATGTAATGTTACTCTGATATATTATTTACATCATATAAAACAATTTACATACATTCGTGATGGAAGAATAGAACCCAAAGTTTTATATGCAAAAATACAATTAGAAAAAATTCTGATTTTTGATGTTTATAACAGTGGGTGTGTACCACGCAGTTCTGGTAACAGGTACAAATTTTAAAATGAAATACAATATTTAATCTCCTTAAAATTTTAATTCACTTCAATCATGTTTCATCTCCTGTTAAGGTGTTTATTCATTTCAGTTCTCAGTATCATAAAATATGAATGTCAAATCTCCCATGGATCTCTCTCTCTTACATGCTAAATTGTTTTCTAGCTGCTCTGCATGCTTGTTCTGTATTCACAAAGTAAATAAGACATTTACATTTCTGTTTAAAGTTTCTATTCATCACTACGCTCTGTTGGGTCCATATAAAGGAGACTTCCAGTTTTGTTAAAGCAATACTCTCTATGAAGGTTATTCTTTGTGGTTTTATTTCCAAAGAACTCTCCCTTTCTCTAAATTGATACTGATATTTACAATGGCACTGTCAAGCAGTTTAGGCCAAATTTGATTTACTTTCAGATGTTTAGAATCTTATGAGGAACATTCAGTTTTGCAGATATTAAATATCTATTTAAAGATGATCTATGGCCTTTTTAGGTTTTGTACTGGGGACTTACGTGGGGGTTTGAATCTTTGACTCAGCAGGCTGGGAAGAAGTTATTCCATGGCTCCTCTGAATTGTAGTAGGGTTTGTGGCATGATCCCTGGACTTGATCTTCAGTCACTTGGTACCTTTTAGTACCTTTTAGATCCACCTGTCATACCCTATCCCTGCATGCTGCTAGAAAGAGAACTCTGGCATATCAGTATTCAGCAGTGTTCAGGGAGCACAGAATTTCCCTGTGTGACTTTATTATTTGTATTATTCTAGTGCAGGGGTAGTCAATAGGTGGACCACAGGCCAAATCCGGACCTCCAGATGCTTTTGAACGGACTTCAAAATCTTTTATTTACTTATTTTATTTACTGAAATACATTTGTTAGTCTCTAAGGTGCCACAAGTATTTTTCTTATTTTCTTTTTATTTACTTATTATTATCATTGGGTTTTTTGTTATTATTTTCTCTGTAGTCTGGACCTTGACTATACCCTAACCACAAAATTTGGACCTTGACAAAAAATAATTGACTACCCCTGCTGTAGTATGTAGGAGACCTAGTCATGGACCAGGATCTCATTGTGCTAGGTGCTGTACAGACACAGAACAAAAAGACAGTTCCTCCCCAAGAAGCTCATAAACTATCTACCTGGCTGTCTATCATATTTTACAAGGACATGAGAGCATCACATGTATTCTCACATGGCTACATAATCCTATCTGTGAGGAGCAAGACTGTGAAGAGATGCTATACAGGAATGTGCAGGCTCCAGCTGAAGACTTGGAATGACACTGGCCTTTTTCAATCAATTTTTCAAGTCTGTTTTCCTCAAAGCATTTACAACCTTTACTGATAGTTGATCTCCATTCAGGTCTGTCCTTGACTATGTCTTTGAAGTTATCAATATTTATGATACATGAAGTGAGATTCTGCTTAATGGTGTCTTTGAAGAGTTTTTCGTTGACCACTCCTCCTGCACTTTCCAAATTTCAGCTCACCACAGAAAACCTTTTTGGGCATGTATAATCATCCATTCTGATAACATGACTTGTCCATCTCAGATGAGCTTTGATGATCATTGCCTCGATGCTGGCTGTTTTTGCACTTTCAAGGATATTAATATTTAAGACTTTGTCTCACTAGTGGACCTCCAGACTGAGAGGGGACAATGCATATGAAAATTTTCAAGTTGCTTAATGTGTCTGTGGTAAACTATCCTGTTTCACACCCATATAAAAGGAATGCTATTGCAGCATTGGATATCATCAGTTTTATTGACTGTTTGATTGTGTGCTGGTTGAGTATTCTATAATGAAGTCTTCCAAAGGTCTGGCTTGCCTTTCATATTCTATTTGATGTGTCTTGATCCAGGGAACCTCTCTTGAGATGATACTGCCAAAAGACAACAGATTGATATTGACAGATGAGGGAGTGCACATAAACAATTAAGACTATCTATATTGGTCAGCACGATAGGCAGTGGTCTCTGCACACAACAGTCTAGCTGTTGTCAAGTGCTTGTATTCCCACATAGCAATACACTGAGTGTTTTGATGCTTTTCAGGGCCTAGGGCAGTGGCTTTCAGCCTTTCCAGACTACTGTACCCTTTTCAGGAGTCTGATTTGTCTTGCATATCCCCAAGTTACACCTCACTTAAAATCTACTTGCTTACAAAATCAGACATAAAAATACAAAAATGTCACAGCACACTATTACTGAAAAATTGCTTACTTTCCCATTTTTACTATAACATTATAAAATAAATCAATTGGAATATAAATATTGTACCTATGTTTCAGTGTATAGTATATAGAGAAGTATAAACAAGTCACTGACTGTATGCAATTTTTGTTTGTACTGATTTTGCTAGTGCTTTGTATGTAGCCTGTTGTAAAACTAGGCAAATATCTAAATGAATTGATGTACCCCTTGGAAGACCTCTATGTATCCCTGGTTGAGATCCGCTGACCTAGGAGACCTAGTCATGGATCAGGACCCCATGGTGCTAGATGCTGCCATGCGTATGCAAGGTGGTAATTATTTGTTCCTAAACATTAGTAACTTTTCTAGTTAATTGACTTGGATTGCAGAAACTTTCTTTTCCCAAAGAGGAAACATTTTCTGGAAAGGCACAATTTGAGTCTGGGAAAAGAATCCCAATTCTGTTAAATTCATTTCTATTTTTGTCCCTTACTATGTCAGCTTGTTAAAATAACTTTGAAAAAGAAGGAACACGATCATATAGGCAACCAGTCTTGAAAGGGACTTGTTTTCCCATCAATATTTATGTGTTGGATATTGAACGTCACAGAAACAGAGAGATTTTGAATTGAGTATATTTGATACTCACTAGATAACCAAAGCTCTAAGCCTGTAAACATTTAAGAAAGTGTGTAACTTTATACACTTTCCTTAGTCCCCCCCCCAAAAATAATGGGACGACTTGTGTTTAAAGTTACACACTTACCTAAATCTTTATGGAATCAGGACACAAGTGCATGTAATATTTCTGTTTTTTCATTTTTTTTATCATACACATCTTCTGGATGCTTAAGCAATTAAATGAATGAACTCTATGTGTGAATTGCTATATGATTTAAAAATCGTTACCTTCTCGAGTGCCAGTTTCCCAAACTACTTTAGGAGAGATTGCTGGATCGCCTACTCTGGAATTTTTCTTATAATTAGTGCAAAACCTGGAAGTTATTGTGGAGAATGTTGGAGCACTAGCAATATTTACCTAGCAACATAGAAATGCCCATAGTGGCTGGACTGTTTGTGTGCTCTAAAACAGCAAACTAGAGTAGCCCTATCTGTTCAACATTTGAATACATTTGCTGGAATTTAAGGGGATGAATGCGCATATATTGTAACTCCAGTTTTTTTAATATCTTTTTCACTATTTAATTGCTTGCACGTTGTGCAAAGGCCACTTGACTTAAAGAAATTAACGTGGGGGCGGGAAGTCCAAGGTCCTGATCCTGCAATGAATTCTCCGGTGGCGCTTATTGCAGAATTGAGGCTGAAGTGCAGCTTTGCCCTTCCTCCAAAGAAGCCCGCTGGTTTCGGTCTGGCCTGCGGAGGACGCTGGCTGTCTGCACCGACGGAGGAGTAAGGACGGAGCATCATTCTCACCGGCAGCCGGCGGGGCCCCTTTTCAAAGGGATCCCAGAGCCAGCCGGGGTGGCTGAGCAGCCAGGAGCCTACAGCAGGTGCACGGCCCGCGCCCATGGAAGCGTCTCTCTGTCCCCTCCCCACCGGCTCTGCCGCCCAGTGAAGCCCCGAGAGGCAGAGGGCGAGCGACCCGCGGCTGCGCTCGCTGTCCCCGCTGGCCGCAAGGGCTGTTCTGTGCCGGGCTGGTGGGTTCACGCCGCTCCCGCGCCCCGGCCAGTGCGTGAGGCCCTCGTGCCGTGACTACGGCTGAGGGACTCGCCTCCCCCGCGCGCAGGGGGAGGAAGTGACCTGCCCGCAGGCGGGGGGGAGTCTGGCGATCTCGGGGTGCGGCGCGGCAGGAGGGGCCCAGGGGGGTGCAGCAGGGTCAGCAGCCGGCGCCCTTCCGCGCGGGCTCGCTGTGCGGCCGGACTGCAGCGGGAGCGTGGCTCGCCCCCTCCCCGGCGGAACGAACCATTGCAGCTCGCCGCGGAGGTGAGGCACCTGTCATCCGCTGCCCGCGCTCGGCCTCCGCTCGGCGGCGGCTGCTGGCAGCGCACCCCCGCGCGCGGGGCAGACGTTCCGCACGCCGGGCCCTGGGGGAGCCGCTGGGCGGGCGCCGGGCTGCGGCGGGGCGCGGGAGCGCTCTCCTCCCCCCAGCTCCGTGTGCGCGGAGCCTGTCGCTGCCCCAGCCGCCGCTGCCTGCAATGGCGCTGAGTAGCGGAGTCGGAGGCTGCTGCCCGCTGGCAGGCTGGGGGCGGCAGCCGCGCGCTGCCTTCGCACAGGCGGGTCGGAGCCGGGGGCTGGAGGAGCCGCAGCTCTGAGCGCGCAGGGAGCCGCGGGAGGTGGAAGGAGCCCAGCGCGGCGTGCAGCTCCTCTCCCGGGTAAGGGGCCGGGCGCGCACCGGGGAGCAGGGGCTGAAGTTAGGACTCGGGTGCAGCTTGTGCGCGCGCCAACGGGAGACATGCCCGGGGGCTTTTGTTTCCCTGTAGGCTCTAGCCAGAGCCAGCGGGGTTTATGGCCACTGAGCAGCTTTGCTCCCTGCCATGATTGCCCGGGCTACTGCTCGTACGCAAGGTGGTTCTTGGGCCAACGCTGGTGTGGGATCCTCTCGCCTTCGAGTCCGGAGAAGCCGGTTCTTCATAGCACTTCCCCTTTCAGAGCGGTTTGCTAAGTGACGCCAGACAGGATCCTTTTACCCTAAGTTAGCCTTTCGTTTTCTTTTTCTTACAATCATTGGAAACATCGGCTGGAGTCTATAAAGGGAGAGGCAAAGGGAAATGATCGGTGGCTAAGAAAAAACTGCTACATACAGCCCCCTTCTCCATAAGTGTTGGTCTTTTTTTAAATTGATCCACAGTAGCAGAGATGCTGCTGCTGCACCCCCTGGTTTGAAGTGGTTTACAGTTTGGTTCAATGGCTCTCAGCTCCCCTACTATACAAATTGTTCCAGCGCCCCTGCACAGCAGTTGAGCCACAGCTGTGGGCAGTCCTGTGCTGCTTGTGCATGGATAGCTGGGCTTGAGTTTGGAGGTGATTTAAGAGTGTGTTTTCTTTCAGGAAGGTGATGAGGGGATTGTGCATTCATAGACACATAATATTGCTTGGTCTAAAGTAACCTCTTAGGCCTAAAGATTGGCGAATAAATGTGTAAGGTACTTGATCCGTAATCTTCCTGCTCTAAAGTGCTAAGTGTGACTGCAGTGTTATAGCATTCCTCCCTACGAGTGAGGAGCACAGCAGCCCACATGCGTTGCATTTGGAGCTTGCAGCAATAAGTTATAGCCTAGAAGAAAGACGAGGAAACAGAAAGATGCTAATGAGAGAGATTTTGCTCTCTATTAGTCATGTGTTGTTCTCCTGCAATTCTCCAGGCTAATGTTCAGACTGGAATCAGACCCAGTTCTCATCCTTTACCTTAAACACCATTCAGAGCCCCCCCCCCCCCCCCCAACTAAGAATCTCTAAATTCATCATGTTGCATCATGTAACTTTCCATGCAGTTTATTATATTTAAAACAACCCTTTGGGTTTGGCCACTCTGTGGGCATGCATATGTGACCTGGAAGGAGAGATTTAGCCTGTAGCTCCATTTTTTGCAGTTCGCTAGATGCTTCCATGCTCTTTGTCATGCTAAAATAATACAGCAAGTGGAAAGGGGCAAGTCTTATTAAATTTCACTTCACTATTTTCAACACAGAATGATATCTGTGGGTGCAATTTTTCTGATTCTTTTGAGCTGTTGTTTCATTGTTGAATGATCATTCTCTGCATAGAAACACCATTCAAAGCATACTGTTGTGTAGTTCAGAGACAACCTAGGTGGAATTGCAAATGTTAGCAGCTCAGGGAAGCACAGTCATCACGTTTGCATGAAGTATTTCATGCCCAGACATAAATAACACAGAGATTTTAGCTCTGTTTATTTTGTCCTTTACCATCTCCAGTCGAAAAGTTTGACCGCAATGCAACATTGGTGACATCATTTTCCTTGTAATTTTATTCTTTGTAATTTTGTGTCTGCTTTAGAATTTTAATACATGTGTGTATTTTGATAATGATGCTGTGTGAAGGATGAATCCCTGCATTTTTGTAATTTTTATTTCTAAATATCAGTTATATCAAATAACTTTATTAAAATTGAAGTAATTGATTTAGATTTGAAGAAATACAAATGCATGACTTGATTCAAAAAGCTGTACTTTCTGTTGCAGGTTAAATCTACATTTGTTCTGGAAAGCCATCAGTCTTGCTACTTTGGTGTCATGGTTGCTTGCACATATTTAGATAGTATCTGTCAGAATACCTACTGAATATGGCCCTGATGGAGACCAGTGCCATCTGAGAGGCACTTTCTTCTCAACCAGAATCTCACTAGTAACAGAAGACTGAGAGTGGTATATCAGTCACTATGTACATTGGTTTTGCACTCCTGAAGTAAACATGATGAAAACAGAGTCTTCAGGAGAAAGATCAACCCTCCGAAGTGCCTCTCCTCACAGGAATGCTTACAGAACTGAGTTCCAGGCACTAAAAAGCACCTTTGACAAACCTAAATCAGATGGAGACCAAAAAACGAAAGATGAAGGAGAGGCCTCTCAGCAGAGCAGGGGGAGGAAATATGGCTCAAACGTCAACAGGATTAAAAACTTATTTATGCAGATGGGCATGGAGCCCAGTGAGAGCACTGGAGTTACCCCTAAAACCAGAGGGAAAAGTGGTCCCCTGTCTCCTCAAAGAAGAATTAGGCCCAAAGAATTCATGGAGAAGACAGATGGCTCAGTTGTAAAACTAGAGTCTTCAGTTTCAGAAAGGATTAGTAGATTTGATACTGTGCACGATGGTCCTTCCTATTCCAAGTTTACTGAAACTCGAAAGATGTTTGAGCGAAATGTTCATGAAATGGGACATTCCAATCGCTATTCCCCAAAGAAAGAGAAAGTAGTTTCCAATGAACTCCAAGATGAGTGGTGTAGCTCAAAGTCTAATAGAGGCAGTACTGATTCATTGGACAGTCTTAGCTCAAGGACAGAGACTGTCTCTCCAACAGTGAGTCAGCTCAGTGCAGTGTTTGAAAACACTGATTCACATAGTGTAATCGTTTTAGAAAAGTCAGAAAACAATGCAGAATATTCTGTTACTGGTCACTACCCACTAAACCTATCATCTACTGTTGCAAATCTATCCTCCACTGTTGCAAACCTTGATGGATTCAGTCCTGTAAAAGATGCTAATACCTGGTCTTCACCAGCCAAACAAACTACAAGTTCAGTATCTGTTGAGACCTTTCAGCAAAACAGTACGTCTTCAACAATAAGAGAAGACGCTTCTAAAAGCACTTTGCCAGTATCAAAAACAAATGAAGAAATAAGGAAGAATAAGGAAGCAAGTTATGATCCTGTTGTTGTTTGTGCAGCAACTAAACAAGAATTGGCCAGCATCATTAACAGTGAAAAGTGTGAAGAATCCTGTACCAGGACTAAGGAAAAAATAGATTCAGAAGTTTCTTTACAACAAAAAGAACATTCACAAAATGCAGAGAGTGGCTGTGTTGGCATTGGAGCTGCAGACATACCAAGAAACTTGGTAGTAGGTGGTGATTTTGCAGCAGATGTAGCTTCAGATGCTACTGAATCCCACTATGATGATGCCAGTGGAAAGGAAGTCCAGGAAGACTTGAATAACTTTCAGAGTTCACATGTATATATGCACTCTGACTATAATGTCTACAGGGTGCGATCAAGGTATAATTCTGACTGGGGAGAGACAGGAACAGAACAGGATGATCAAGATGACAGTGATGAAAACAACTATTATGAACCTGATATGGAATATGCTGAAGTTATTGGATTGCCAGATGAAGATGAAATCCCAGCAAACAGAAAAATTAAGTTTAGTAGTGCTCCAATTAAGGTAAATTCCTCCCCCTGAACTTTGATTCTTATTTGAGCTTAACTTTGTTCAAGGTAGATTTTGACAGCTGCATCTGTTTCTGAAAAGATTGCAGAGGTCCTTGAGACATTTTTGTTGTTGTAGCTGGCAAGTGAGCATAATTTCAAATGATTTAAAGAGAGCTGAGTTCTGATGACCCTGTCTCATTTCCTAGTCTACTTTATGGTTGATTAAACCAGCAGAAATTGAGAATGAGCTTCAGGTTTGTGAGGCTTTGCAATTGAAACATACACATTCTGATTCATAGGATTTTATAAATAGCATGGTGAAATATAAAAGGTGTCTATATGGTGACCATCATATTTACATTATTTTTGAAATTTAAAAATATTTATTTTCTGCATCCCAAACAGCTGCTCTTACTTTAATGAACAGCTGTGAAGAATTAAAGTTACTGGAGTGAAATACTGTATGGTATGAAATATAATGTGCTGTTGAACAGCGACTGTGATCCACTAGTATTGGATCATTAATCTTATTTATCTGCATCAGTAACCTTTAGTTGCTAGCTTCTTCACCAGTCAGTCTTTCTTCATGCATAAGTAAAGTAGGCATTAGTATAGGTGCTTTAGCTTCTTACGTACATTGACATATACTAGAGGTAATTTAAAGGTCAATCCACTGAAATATACTTGATATAAAAACATTGTTAAAAATAACATCTAAGAATGTGGACTGCTTCGAGTGTTTTAAGTTGGGGAAAGAGTAGGGGGCACAATGACTTGTTATAACAGCATTTTACCTCTCAGAATCAGGGTTGAATTACTTATAGGTTGCAAGTGAAGTGCATTTGATAATCTCAGTGTAGTTGCCAATGGACACTTATCCACACTGAAAAAACACTAAGCTATTTGGCACACCTGACAGTCTTTAAAGAGCCAAATACTGGGCTGGTGCAGACTAGGAGAAAAATAAGATTCTTTTCTGAAAAGTGGCACTGTAAAAATGATTCCATCTTGTTTGACTCATCTGCTTCCTCTATGTATTCTGAGACCACAACTACTTAATTTAGTGTCAAAAATAAACATTTTGCAACTTGTCCCATCCCCCTGGATCCAGCTGCACATGAGTGAGCTGGATTCTATTCTAGCTCATACTTAATCAACACAGTTGTTAACTAAATTCCAGTTACAGGACCAAATTCTGTCCACTGTTACACCTATTCAATCCCATTGAAGATGTGCCTGATTCTCCACTGCCTTCCCTCTTGTATAGTCATTTATAGCTATGCAGAGTGAATGCTAAACACTACCAAATTAGAAAGGAAGCATTTTAAGACCACTTTTCACCTGTGTAAATGACTACATAAAAAGGAAGACCGTGTTCAGTTGGACTGAAGAGGTTAAACAGATATAACTGAGGGCAGAATTTTGCTCTGCAATTAGAACTTTGAATCTCATTGAAAGCAATAAGATTAAACAGATGTATCTCAGATATACCAAACCCGTGAAAAAAGCACAGAAATTGGGCTAGTTTTTGGCTTGTTTGGCTTGCAGCTTGTTGTGTCTTCTTTTTTTAATTGGCTCTCGGCAAGCAGGGGTAAGGGGCGGGGGAAAGCAAGGCAAGGTGGGGCGAGAGTCAGGGGTGCACAGCGGGCCCACCACAGTCCCAGACTGCAGGCCGGGGGGGATCTAGTCACATAGAGTGTTGGAGTTCTTGGGGATTGGCTTGTTTTTGGCCTTGTTTTGGGCCTTGTTTTGAAATGAGATTAACTTGTTTTTTGGCTTATTGTGAAAGTCAGGGTGCTTATTTACTGCATTAAAGTTGGCAATTGTGATATATATTTGGGCATAATTTGTATGAATTTGTATTATTGGTGATGCAATGAATTTGTATTATTGGTGGTGATGCAGGAGTCAGGAATAACACATCTTGATTTTCACACCCGTGGATACATTTGCAAGCCTGTCAGGTTGAAAAATAGTCTCTTTTTTTTTATTTGTGGACTGAGCAAATTTGATCTAGAAATCACTGACAATAAACATGGAATTCAGTGAAGTGTTAGTAATTGTTTTAAAAATTTCCCCAAACTGAAATGTATAGAAGTAAGCATTTATAAGACCAATAGAAATGTTTCCATAAATTTGTTTTATAAATGATTGCACTGGAATTTTTTTTAAACAATAAACATTCCTCTACCATGGTTGAAACCTAAACATTTCAGCATTAGGAATCTGAAAGTGAAACTGACTTCATTAATTTTTATTGTCTGGGATGCACAAAGTAAACAAGAACATAAATAGAAACAAAACAACTGGATTTTTAAAATTATTACACTTTTTATAATTGAAAGGGTTTAGTAATGTGATTAAAAGAAACTTGTTTACAATGTATGAGTTCTAAATCAGCAATGTCCCTGTCAAGCATGTTGATATTATGGAAACTACTTGTGAATGAAGCAAGCAGAATCTGACCTTATATATGTAAGAGAAAACTTTACCTCATACTACTCATTCCATGAATAAGGTCACTTTAATTAAAAACAAAATATTAAAAGACATAATACTGGGATCTGCTTTGCCAATACTTTCTTTGCACTTCATTCTTTGAGCAAAAATCTCAACACATAAATCCAAGAGATTATACCCCTGTAGATCATTCCCTTCTATTCCAGTTTTGTTAGAAATAAGGTAGAGCGTGTAATCGACTACAAAGGCTTTAGGGAAGCATTCTTTACGGACATCCCCAGGCAATTCTAATAGGCAAGACTTGTTTAGTTTCCTGGAAAATCTACAAATTATGGAAATGTTATTCCTCAAATCACAGTTCTCCTGAATCAGATAATCATTTAGCAAAAAATGTTCAAAGTTAACACAGGCTAATTTTTTATATTTTTAAACTGGTCAATTTTTTTTCTTTAGATGCTGTCCATTCCTGTTTTAAAAATTTTCTAACAGTAGTGAGCTATAAAAACCCTCTGTGGTCCTGAATGATTGTCTCATACAGTTGAGCAAAACAGAATAATTGCTTTAAAAGTATTCTCATTATCTGAACTCTTAATGATACGTATACCTAAGGTAGAAGAGAAGTTTTATTTCAGTTATGTTCAAGTAGTATTACATATTTCTTTGTAATAATGACTGCCCATCAGGAAAAAACAAATCCTCAAAAGCCATATATGCGTAAGTGATAAAAGGGACATTGACATTTTAAAAAACAAAGCTTTTTATCCTTTGTTTTTCCCTTTTATATTTGATATCTATTTTCTCACATCTATAAGCTCCCTTAAACGTCGCCATTGGTGATGCTATCCATGTGTGCTCTAGTGGAGTATCTGAGAAAGTGGAGCTCTGCTAGTGGTTTTCAATGACCTGAAATTTCTACTCTCTTGTTATGAGAGCTGTAATTAGCAAGGGAAAAGTTTGATTTGACCTTGAAGAAATAGGGCATAGACCATTGAAATTCAGTAGCAAAACTGCAGTGGGAGCAGATTTGGGCCAGGTTGTCCTTAAAAACTTTGTTCCAATGTTTCAGTTTTTATTACTAATCTGATCACCAGTGTTGTTACTATAAAACATTCCCTGACAAGCTTCTGTCACTCAAAGGGAAAGTTACACTGTTTTAATTATTTTGGCCCTGAGCATCTCCTACTGCAGAGAGGAGGGAAATTGTGGAAAAAGCTGCAGTGGTAGAGAAGGTGGAGGAGAAAATGGTTTGAGAGAACCCTGTGTAGTTGTTTTTTGTCCTGTCTGCAAAAAATTGTGCAGCCTCTTGGCCATGTGAAAAAAGGAAGTGAATCCGTGGGAAGGTTTTTCACTAAGAGCAAGAACTGCTGTAAAATTTTTGGAAAAAAATGCTGCTTGATTACTTTCCCTTCTTCCCTCTCGCACTCACTGTAATTCCCTGAGAGAATCTGCTCAGGTTGTGGGGCTATTCATTGTGGTATAGATGTCTGGGTTCAGGCTGCAGCCTGAGCTTTGGGACCCTCCCATGTCGCAGGGTTCTAAACCCAGGCTGCAGCCCAAGCCCAAAAGTCGACACTGCAGTGAAACAGCCTGAGTCCTATGAGCCTAAGTTAGGTGGCATCGGCCAGCCGCAGGTTTTTAATTGCAATGTAGACATACCCAGAAACGTCAAAGAGCACAGCTTTGGGCTAGCCAGCAGTGGCAATAGGTCACAGCCTGGACATGTTGCTGTGGCTGGTGGGTGCAAGTTAGAGGGGAAGGTGGAAGGAGAATCTTTCTCTGCGGGTGACATGGAAACTTGTGTTTCTCTGGCCTCCACTGCATTTTCTGTCCCCACCCTCTGCCTGCTTCACATCCCTGCCGGTCCTATGGACCAATACGGAGACCAGTAAAGGGGACCGTGTACCAGCTCTTGACAGCAGCTGTTCAACAATGAACTTTTTGTATACATTTGAGAAAGAAGTATGGTCTGTGGGTAGGTCACAGGGTTTGATCTACACTTGAGAGTAATATTGGCATAGCTGCATCCATCAGGGGTGTGCAAAAACCACACCCGACTGTCATAGCTATGTTGACATAATACCCAGTGTAGATGCAGCTGTGTCAGCGGAAGAGTGCTTCTGTTGATGTAGCTAACGTTATTTGGAAAGGTGGTGTTTCTACACCAACAGAAAAACCCTTTCAGTTGGTGTAGACTGCATCTACGCTATGGTGTTGTGCCACTATAGTCTCCATAGTATGGATGTATCCTTGATCTCTATATTGTGTCAGTGATTGCTTTGTGAACTTGGGTAAGGCATGTCATCTCTCTATGCATTACTTTACACATCTTTAAAATACAGATAATACTCTCATAGCTCAGTCTGTGTAATGACAATTTAAATATTGTTCTACTCCAGGCATTTTTGTGTAGGAGGGGAGCATATAAACTAGTTGATGTCCAAAAGGCAGCATTAATTTGACTTGATCCTCATTAACACCCTCTTGTAATCCTTGCTAACACCATCCTTCCCCAACGTAACTGATTTGAGGTAAGCTTTCAGGAAAATGTAATTAAATATAATAGTGTTTCCCAAACTTGTGAAAGCTGAGCTTCTCTTCAGGAGACTGAAACCAGTCCCACCCACAATCCTGAAATGTGGTGTTAAAGGACTACCCCAAATGAGAGCTCACTGACAGTAAATAGTATCAGACTTCACAGTGGGATACTTCCTCTTCTTTCCTTCATGTTGTGACAAGCGACTAAATTCTTTAAAGGCCAATGTTGTAAACTATCCTCATTGGCATTCAGGGTTTCAGCAAGTTCACATAGAGGTTGCTGAATTAGGTACACTTGGGTCACCGTTTCAAGAATTTTGCAACCATAGCAGCAAGAGATTTCTTATAAATATACTTTAAAAATATGAGGACCAATTAAGAGGATTGTTTATAGCGCCCTAGCTGGTCCATCCCGCCCCAGTGGGACGTGCCCCACACTTTGGGAAATGTTGTAATATAGGAAGTAAAATCAATAGGTAAAATTTCACTGATTTAAATGGTAAGAACTAAATGCTGTCCATCCGCAAAGCAGAAGAAAACCCAGCAAACAGCCAGAAACCAGCTCAAAGAGTAGCACGTACAATGTGTGAGGCCAAAGGAAATTCTGCCATGGTGCACAAGAGTGTGCTGGTAGTTCACCTGGCCAGTACAGTTAAATGCACTGTGCATGCTATGTCTCAAATCCTGAGCTGCACAAAGCGTTCCCCCAATCTTGGAACTGTGTGGCTCCCATTCTAGGCCCAGGTGAAAATTAAATTAACTTCAGAGATATTTAGCTTCGAAAGGCCGTTTCAGCCACTGCGGATTGCTGGGTGTTTGGTATGCCACAGCCACATCACCTGTGTTAGCTTCCTGGTGGGGGAAGGCTAATTAAGGCTGCTTTGCACTGCTCAAACTTTGTTTAAAAACAAAACCAACCCCCCCCAAAGCTTTAAGGGACTGAAGGTTCTGGCCCTAAGGGCTAGTCTACACTTACCGGCTGGATCGGAGGAGTCAGATCGATCTTCTGGGTTCGATTTATCGCGTCTTGTCTAGACGCGATAAATCGAACCAGGAAGTGCTCCCCCGTCGATGCTGGTAATCCAGCTCGCCGCGAGGAGTAAGTGCTGTCGACGGGGGAGCCTGCGCACCGCATGTGGACCACAGGTAAGTTCGAACTAAGAGACTTCGACTTCAGCTACGTTATTAACGTAGCTGAAGTTGCGTATCTTAGTTCGACGGGGGGTTAGTGTAGACCAGCCCTAAGTTTTCAACCGGGCAGGATTTATGGGGAGAGTTTGAGGTGTGTGTGGTGCTATCCAAAACATACGCATGTTGACAGTCTTTAATATTTATATTGCAGTCGCACTTTGTGGCTTCAGGCAAGTTCGGCGCTTCGTTGTGTTAGGTGCTGTCAGTGCACCTAAAGACATGGTCCCTGTCCTGAAGAACTTCTGGCACAAAGAAAACAAGTTACACACAAGTGTTTTTCCCATAAAAAGGAGCAGGAGCTGTGCAATGCATTGACCTTGCCCGTATGTGGCGCACACACTGCTACTTCTTTTGAGAGTATCCAGTTACACGATGCTGCCCAAAGTGAGCAGACGTTTTGGCCAGGACTTGAAAAATAAATCCAACACTTACTAGCTAAAGCAGTGGCTCTCAATCTTTCCTGACTTCTGTACCCCTTTCAGGAGTCAGATTTGTCTCGCGTACCCCCAGATTTCACCTCACTTAAAAACTACTTTGCTTACAAAACCAGACACAAAAATACAAAAGTGTCTCAGCACACTATTACTGACAAATTGCTTACTTTCTCATTTTTACCATATAATTATAAATCAATTGGAATATAAATATTGTACTTACATTTCAGTGTATAGCATATAGAGTAGTATAGACAAGTCATTGCTTGTATGAAATTTTAGTTTGTACTGACTTTGCTAGTGCTTTGTATGTAGCCTGTGATATATCCCCTGGAAGACCTCTAAGTACCCCCAAGGAGAACCACTGAGCTAAAGGACTAGGTCTACTTTCGAAGCAGAAATATTAATGGCTAGGGCCCCTCCTGAGCCACATCCCCTCCCATCCTGTCTCCTCCTGGTTGATCTCGGTCTCACCCGTCAGGGTCCAAAAGCCCTGGTCTCCTATTGGTGTTTCTCCCTCCCAGTAAATGCCTCCCAGGCCATCAAGAGACATTTGGGGCCCCAGTACATCATGGTTGCTGGGGCCCTACCCAAGCTACAGACATTTTGGGGGGCCCCTGAGCTCAGGCCCTTGGTACAATTGTATCCGTTTCCCCCTCTCATCAGCCTTGCATTGCCTCCCCTTCTATAGGTATATTATAGATCATTTAAAACTTACTCTCCAGTTAATCAATGCACTGCCTCCCCCTCCTTCCGTTAATCCTGTTACAGTGGATGGGAGTGGCAGCCCCCCCAGTGCTCTACTCCTAACCGTGGCAGTCAGGTACCCTCGACCACCCTAACAGTGAAGGCAGCAAAACCTCCCCAAAATGCTCTGTGGAGCAGTGACTGGGCCTACCCTCCACCCCCCAACAATGACTTCTGGGACCCTGAGCAGCAATGGCACTGGAGCGGTCTCTGTGCAGATTTGGGAAGCTATTAGTGCACTAGTTAACCTTACAAATGTGAATGGAGTGTATCTACATAACCATGAGGGCTAGAGAATTTTTCTGGGGGTGAGGAAGGTGAGATTCTACAAAAGGTGATGGCACTTATATGGGAAAAAATCCTATTTCCTACTCATCATGGGCTAGTGGGTTTTTGAAGCCCTGCTTGTGACCATTAAAGCCAGTATTAGGACCTCTGCCTCTTCATCCGTTTCCATTTCTTTTTCTTTCTCAGTCTCTCTTCTTCATTTTCCTTTTATCCATTTTGATTTTTGTTGCCCCTTTTCTTCCTTAGTAACTCATGCCACAGTTCAGGGCAACTGCACCTGTATTCCCCCTCTGTGTTTCAGCAAGGGCACCCACTCAAAGCTTCAGGCTCCCCTGGCCATCACCTTCAGTGGTGACACAACTCAGTCCCTTCTGACCAGGGTATTTCCAGGCTGCACATCCCCTGACTATACTGTAGTATCTCAGCAAGGGACTCTGCCTAAGCAGGTCTGTTTACTTTCTCTTCAGAGATTAGTAACAGAGTAATTGCCCACCATTATAAAGTACCACACAGTACTTCCTATGCAAGTCTATTTATTCTGAAGGTAAAAGCACTACAGAGAAAACATTAAAAACAATACAAGAAGTTACACATATGATGATGATAAGGTTACCAGAGATCACCCCCAACCCTAATAGGGATGCTGGCAGGAGCAATCCTTCAAAACCCCACTCATGGAGTTTCCTTGTGCTTTCAAGTTCATCACAGCTTCATCTCAGAACAAGCACCTAGTCTTATGGGGACTCAGTAGGCTCAGTCCTTCCAATCCTTCCCTAAGGATTGGGGCCCTCTGTGGACCAGGGGTCTTGTCCATTTGCTGGATCAGGAAGAAGGCCAGGAGCCTGTTTAAAACCAGACTATTTATCTAAAACCCCTTTTTGTTGGTCCCTTGGGGAACCTGCTTTGAACTAGTACTTCTCCAGGGGGTGGCTCCAAAGGGCTCATAACTGGAGGTATTACATTATCATCCCCCTCCTTCTGGAGAAGTTACATACAATTCCAAAGTAACAGATACACAGTTGCATTCTGAATACAATGAACCCCAAAGGTATTAAACCTAATTCAGTAAGGTTTAGCTTAATTCAGTAAAGTTTATCTTAATTCCATAAAGTTTATCCAGGATATTGTCAATCTGTCACAATACCTTTTCTTTAATAATAATATTAATTAATAATAATCATTAATAAAAGTAATTAAAAAAACAATCTATGTTGATGGGATAGCAATATGCAGCCACAGTATGAGAGTCAGGGCAGCATAGTATGTGAAATGACTGTTCTGCTAAGAGGATAGTGGTCTGGTAACTGAGAAACATGGAATTTAGTTCTAAATTTCCCACAAATCCTCAGTTTATATGGTCCCATCTTCTAGAAAGTTTCCATACCATGTAATCATGTTGGAGGATCTGCTGACAGAGCTGTACACTTGTGTGTGTGAGATGGGGTTGTAAGCGACTTCCCTCTTCTACTGATATTTCTCCAGAAAGGGAGGATGAGGTCACTCGAGTTCTCACCTTATACTCTCCCTCATTGCCTGCCAAAATGACTGATCAAAATCTATCGGGGATCGATTTTTCGCGTCTCGTTAAGACGCGATTAATCGATCCCCGATCGCGCTCCCCGTCAGCGCCGGCAATCCACCTCATTGAGAGGCGGAAGCGGAGTTGACGGGGGAGCGGCAGCGATCGACTCGCCGCCGTCCTCATCGCCAGATAAGTCGATTACGATACGCCGACTTCAGCTACGCTATTCCCGTAGCTGAAGTTGCGTATCGTAGATCGACCCCCTCCCCTAGTGTAGCCCTGGGCTGAGTAATACACCCATTGCAAAGGTGTTTTCCTATTAGAAGGGCCTTGTTCAAATAGTACCTTCTTCAAGAGACCTGATTTACAGGATTTTTATAGAATCTCTGAGAAGATGTTTTACAAGAAATGCTGTGATTAGACTATAGTACAAAGAAATACAAATGACAGTGTGATAAAATAACGTTCTTCAGATTTCTCATATATTTGATGGTGGTAAACTTCATTTTAAAAAATCAGTTCAAGGAGTACATTTTCAGTGCAAATCTTTCTGTTAACGGAAATAGTATTTGTATTTCTTATTCACTGTTTACCTCACAAGAACATATCCAGAAATGTAAATGGACGGGGGTGGGGCGGGGAAGAATCTGATCCCACGTTTACTTAGACTTGTCTACACTGTGCCACAGTGCGAACTCAAGGGGTGTGAATTGTGGCGTACTCTGTAATTCACATCCCTCTAGTTCACACTGCAGTGCTGTGTGGACTAGCCTTTAGTGTAGTATTTAGAGATTATTTAAGTATTGATGGTGGTGTTGCTGCTGTAGAAGACACAAATTGTAAACCACTTGGGGCCAAGCAGTTTTAATCTAAGGTCCCCATCCTGCTAGTGCCTACTCATTTGCCTTACCTTACATACTTGAGTAGTCCTGTTGTGTGTTTTCTCAGAAATGTCTTAAACACGCACACACACACAAGACAGAGATCTAGAGGAAGTGTTAGATGTTAAATGAATACAGTAGAACCTCTCTAATCCATATGTTGCTGAACCGCACACTTCAGAATGCTCAAGGAAAAATGAAGGTGTAGAGTATAGGTCAAATCTTAAGCTTTTGAAATCAATGAGCGTATTGCCCTTTGTTTTGGTTTGACCCCTCTCTGATTTACTCCACTGGTGGAAGAATGGTTTTGTTAAGGCATGAGACTAGGAATCAGATGTTCTAAGGCTTGTCACAGATTTCTCGTGTAATCTTGAGCAAGTCACTGAACCTCTGCCTTGGTTATTTCCTTCTGTAAAATGGAGCAAATAGTTATGAACTTCACAGGTGTGTGGTTAAGCTCCATTTATCAATGTTTGCAAAACAGTTTAAGATGCTTGGATGGAGAATGTTAGGATAGTTAAAATATTTTTTATTTTATTACATAAAACAAAGTTACACATTTTAAATAGTATTGTTACCCTTCTGACCCAAATGATTAGCCATTATTTGGAACTTGCGGGTTGTTAGGAGGAGAAATTGATGATAGCCAGGTATTTCTTTGATGCAATCCTGTTTATTTATGAAGAGTACAAAGTCTTGTTTCTCTGAACACAGCAGGAATCAAACAGCAGGAGACAGTTTGTTTTGCTCACAGATCCAAACCACTTTCCAGCAGTGCACTGCCCAAAAGAGCGCGCACTCAGCTTTTTCTCAGGGTCAGCTACAAATGCTCCTCTGATTATGTCTGGTGTTTGCTTGCTGTCTTTTGTGTCTTGTGTGTGTGCTTCTGTGGTGTTTTTGCTGCTTCTTTTCCAGACACACAGCTGCAGTCTTTTCACTACCCTGCTCTGTATTTGTAATCAGACCCACATGAAACTGCCTTGGATTGCATGGCCCAACCATTGCCTAGGCTTGTATGTGTGCTGGTCCTTGGGCTGTGATTTTCCATTATTTCAGCTATCACTGAATAAAGGGGCATGTCATTGTTCCCTCATTTACCCTGAATGGAAGATGGTTGTCACACCCAGCAGCTTCAATGAGGTGTTGTGATTGCCCAAACCTCAGCATAACAGTATTAGGAAGGGTAGCATATTATTGCACGTGATGTAAGTAATAATGAAAAATTCCATTACAGAGATCAGTCCATGCAGCATTGGCAAGGTCCAAATCAGTGGTCCCCAAATTGTGCGACATTCTCCCTGGGGGAGGGCTGCGAGGGAAGGAATGTTTGGAGGGTGTGAGGTGGAGCTTGGGCCAGCCCCCATGTTGGGGCGGGGAGGAAGCACACCATAACCCCTCTCTGTTCCCATTCCAGCTCTGACCTCAGCCGCAGCTCCAGTCCACCCCCTAGCCCAGCTCCTCCTCTAACCCCAGCTCCTTCTCCATTCCCAGCCCTCCAGTCAGGTCAGTTACAAGTGTCTCCCTTTCGGCGGGGGGGGGGGGGGGGGGGTGTCCATAAACAAACCACGGGGAATCAACACAAATAAACCGAGTTAATAGGTGAGAGGAGGAAATGCCCTCTCAGGGTATAACAGAAGCAGGTACTTCCTTTCCTCAAGGAGGGACCTTCAGGCAGTAGTTGATGGAGAGATCCTGTCTTCCCTCAGCCCTTTTCTCAGGAGCTGCAAGGTAAAGGTCCTTTTTCTTTCCTTCTACTCCCTTTTAACTCCTCCTCCAGTCTGTGCACCTCTTGCAGGGCAAGGCTGGCTGAGGCCAGAGCAGCTCCTTTCCCCCTTGTTGCCCCGTGTGGGATTTGTATACCCCATCACAGACCGGAAGAGAGGTTTATTTTGAATGTGCTTAGTCTTCTTAATTTTTTCATGTATTACCATAAAATGGAGTTATACAGTCATTGGATGAAAATCTCATATGGAGTTCATATATCTCAGAGGAGAATTTTGCTGTATGGATGTACATAACGCTTATGTATATTAGTGTAATCTTTAAAAACAAACAAAAAATCCAGTTATATTTGTGTACCTTTAGGAGAACAGGACTCCATATCTTCTGGTATAATGTCTGCTGAGTGTTTTTAGGATGTAATTTGCTCTGGAATGCTGTATTTCAAATAATATCAAACTTTATTTTTCATAGAGCCTGGGATACATGGAAATAATTATTCTGTGTTCCACCTCTTTAATTTATAGTGGATGTTTATTCCACCTATTGGTATAGAGTCAAGAGATTGTTCAGGTCATTTAGCTCTTTTCCATGGTATAAAGTCAATGTGAGTTGTGCCTGCAGAATCTGGCTCGGAGAACAAAACCTATGAAATTTTGGATGATATCCTAGCCAATGCAGTAAGTTCCTTTAGGCTAAGCACATCAGGAGTTGTTTCATTTTCCCCTCTTCTGTTGTCATTTACCACAATGGCCAATATATCCAGTGAATAATTTCTTCTTGTATGAGATGATGCTGCAAGTCCAAAGGGGATCTTTTAATATTCAGACCAGATTCCATGTGCTTCCAATGCCTTTTTACTTGTCAAGATGACTACATTTCAAATGTACTGCTAATGTTGCTTATAGAAAGGCAATAGCATCTGCGTGTTCTAAAAGGCCACTGTCACAGACTTCCCTCCAAGTCACCAAGCCCACAGCCAATATAGGCTCACTTTTAAGGTTCTCAGAGTGTCATAAACAGACATTCCAAGGTTATACCACAACAGTGCAAACTTATCAACAATTGTCAACAATTTTAAGAAGGACCCTGTAGCTGCTGGGATTCAAACATTCACCTGATATCTCCACATTGTTAAGAGTGAAAAGATCTGCTGATAATAGATGAGTGTTGGTAACTAGTCTTTAGAAGGCACTCTGAGTACCTGTCTCAGACCTGAAGAAGAGCTCTGTGTAAGCTTGAAAGCTTGTCTCTTTCACCCTAAGAAGTTGATCCAATAAAAGATATCTCACCCACGTTGTCTCTCCTTTAAACAGTTGCAAAGAGAATGATAAATATAGCATTTATTTTCATTATTTACAAGGCCCAACACAATAGAGAAGTGATTTCACTGAAAGGGCACTACTGAAAACTAGCTAAGTAATTTATGTAATAGTTTAGGAAGCTTAGATACAAAATATTGGTAGAGAAAGTATGCTTAGTCCCATTTTCTTTGGAACTTTGTGGCATCTGAGAGCAGATTAACAGGCCTCGTGGCTTTTTATTAGGGCTGTCAAGTGATTAAAAAAATTAATCATGATTAATCGTACTGATAAACAATAACAGAATACCATTTATTTAAATGGTTTTGGATGTTCTTCACATTTTCAAATATATTGATTTCAGTTTCAACACAGAATACAAGTGCACAATGCTCACTTTGTATTTTTTATTATAAATATTTGCACTGTAAAAATGAAAGTATTTTTCAATTCACTTAATACAAGTACTGTAGTGCAATCTCTTTATCATGAAAGTTGAATTTACAAATGTAGAATTATGCACAAAAAATAACTGCATTCAAAAATAAAATTGCAAAATACTATTTCTTTTGTTTATCATTTCTACAGTGCAAATATTTGTAATAAAAATATAAAGTGAGCACTGTACACTTTATATTCTGTGTTGTAATTGAAATCAATATATTTGAAAATGAAAGAAAAACATCCAAAATATTCAATACATTTCAATTGGTATTCTATTGTTTAACAGTGCGGTTAAAACTGTGATTAATCGTGATTCATTTTTTTAATCGCAATTAATGTTTTTGAGTTAATCACATGAGTTAACTGCGAGTAATCGACAGCCCTACTTTTTATGGTTTCCACTCCTCTTTACCTACTCCTTCTTTCTGAGGTATTGGTTGTATCTCCTTTTTACTAAACTGGCAGTCTGATTGTAAAAATGCATCCTTGAGTTTTCATGGTTGATTCCCCCCAGTCATGCATGAGAGAACACTGTCACTAAACTGGATTAATGGCCTTTTTGGTCCATTTTTCCTGCCATAAGGAGACTGCAGCTCTAATGGGTGTAGGCCTGAGATAGCTGACTTTCCTCTTAGAACCACTTGAATACAAGTGCCTTTCCTTTCAACATGTTGAGCCTTGACCAATAAGGCATGGTCTGTATTAGAAAAATGACATGTTGATGATGGATGTCAGCAAAGGGTGCAAATGTACCTGGTTAAATGGCACCTAAAAACAATTATTTCCATCTTTTCCTATGTAAAACATATATTAAGTAATATCTGCTACTGAATTTTGATTGTTCCAAGAATACTTGATTTTACAGATCCAAAATTAGCATAACAATTTCCTGAAATATTTCATACTTGTAATTATATGCCCTATCTAAGCATGTATAAGTTTTTAAGGGAATGTTAAAGATTTAACAGAACTCTACAAACATAGATTGAGTTTTTTTAATAGAAGGAAGGGTGAGTCAAATAAATATCTTTTTAGTTAGAAGGTTAGCGTATTAAGGATATGTTTCTTTTATCTGTTAGAGTTCGGGGTTTTTTTTAAGTAGGGGATAAAGCTGGATTGTAGTTGATCAGTCGTCATGAAGCTTAAAACAACTCAAAAAGTAATTAAATGCAGGAGGAACCTAATTTTTTCACTTGTTTTTCAGTGGCTAAAATTTAGCTTTTTTAAAAATTAATCTCTTAGGGAACTCTTCAAAAGTAAATGCAGGGCAACAGTGTGGCCGGTTAAACAAACCTGTTCACCTGCCTGCTGCATTCTAGCGAGTGGATATGATACTGAATTTTACTGCATTTGCATTTTCTGTGTACTTCATGAGTCTATAAAGTTCAATATTCTGCCACTTCACAAGAAGAATATAGGCGTGAAATCCTGGCCCTATTGATGTAATGGAAGCTTTGCTATCTCGGGTCAGAATTACACCCCAAATATATAGCTGGGATTCTATGACTTTCACCCATATATGTGTGCAATTATGATCCATAACAAAGTTAGTAGGTCTAATTTTAGGGTTGCCAGCCTTGACAGTATCCTTTTAATAAGTTTCCTGTTAGGAAAACCCAGCCAAACTGCTATTTCCTGCTGTTAATATAATCAAAATAGCTATCTAAAATAAGGTGTTTGAAGTTTTTATTTTTAATATGTGATTAGATTGTACTAGAGCATACAAATTTGACCCAGATTTAAAAATAGCATTTCAGCAGTGCAAAAATAGAAGGGCCTGGAAAAATCCATCCAAGTAAAGCTTAGCAATTAAATATCAATAACCAAGATGGTAGATAAAATACAAAACAACCTAGGGAAAAGATAAAGTTTGTTGAGTAGCCAAATTCATTTACAATGGAAGCAAAAGACTCTTGCCTTTTAAATTTAACTATGGCCTAAATAGGTTAATATGTATTCCTCTCACTTAAATTGTTTCTGTAATACTAATGAGAGTTACAGTTAGGACCCTGAACATCAAGTTGAAACCACATGCTGAAATATCCAAATCAATTATTTTATCATAATTTTACATTGTACTGTACTACATTGCAAATTTTAAAAGTAATCACTCTATATAATGTACCAAATTCCTAACAGTTTCATTTTATCTGTGGACTTCTTTCCAATAATGATATAAAACAGGCACACTGTTAATTGCATATAGCTTAAGAACTGCTGTTAGAAGGGCCGATTTCTGTTTTGAAAGATGACTAACAGCAATTCATAATACACTTGGGAGATGATTAACAAGTTAAGTTTTTGATAGCACTTTGCATAAAAGGATTTAAATGAAAGACAACAAGAAGTTTAGGGAAAAAAATCTCTTCATGTGTTCTTTTAACTCAAAAGTTGATGTGGTAGAAATAGGTTTAAGACTATGCATAATTTTTTTTATTTTCACGGCAAAGGGTTGTCTGTCCCTCTTTAAGCCCTGAGGGGAACCTCTGTTATGATGTGTGGTTTTCAAGGGCATAGCTTAACATTTACCACCTGAGGAAGGCTGGATTTACCTTCTACCACTCTACGAAATCTCTATAAGTTTGGCCTGAGGTCACTGGCAGATCTACATGAGGTGTTTCTTCCCTATTGAAGGTAAGCACGCTGCCTAGAAAGAACGTTTAGGCTACATGGGCCTACAGAGCAGTAGATCAGGTCAAATTGTAGTGCAGGGGTGGCCAAACTTATTAACCATCCGAGCCACATACGACAATCTTCAGAAGTTCGAGAACTGAGGCACACCTACTGGAGCTTGGGGCTTCAGCTCCGTGGGAGGTGCCTGCCAGGGCTCGGGGCTTCAGTCCACTGGGAGGCACCTGATGGGGTTCGGGGCTTCAGCCCCACTCCTGCTGAATCACCGGCAGGTGTGCCCAGCGGGGTTGAAGCCCCGAGACAGTCCTCCCCCCTGGACAGAAGCTCCGAGACCCTCCTCCCCACTGGGCACAAGCCCCTACCCCACTGCAAGGCAGAGGTCCTGAGCTCCCCACACCCAGTCTGGTAGGTGGAGAATGGGGCGGAGGCATGGGGGGCTCTGTGAGCAGCACTTTAATGGTAAAAGAGCCGTATGTGGCTCATGAGTCACAGTTTGGTCACTCCTGTTCTAGTGTTTCACATAACTGTGCAGAAAGCTGACCATGGGCCAATGATCTTAGCTTTAATAAAGCATTACAGATATTACACATTGCTTTTGCATTTTTAGCATTTAGGAATTGCAGTGGGTGTTTTCTTTAGCACTTGTATGGCAGTGCATCGGTAGCATTGCACTGAAAGTCATTGAAGATTTCCTTTAAATATGCAGTTGAGTCCTTTACTTGCTATTTTGTCTTGATCTTATCTAAAGTAAGTGTTGTGCATTGTAGCTTTTTTAAAAAAAGCAGTCACTGGTTGCCTTCTCCTGCAGTTTTTTCCCTGTATTGATTCTGGGCACGTGCCAGTCTCTGACTGTTTCCAGTGATGACCCAGGACATCTTTCTAATTTTTATTCTTTGTTGTCTTGTCCTCTAACTCTTCTTTTTGGCATTCATATATGTGCTATAAAAACAAAAAGCCAGACTTCCTTTTTATTTTAAGAAATGACAGTATATGGATTTGTGAATACTGTATGTGCTGAACATGCTATACTTTGAAGATGGCAGAATTCTTTACTATTACATTTTGCAGTATTGTTTTTATGCATATGCATCTCTCAAAGAAAGCATTAACAGATTTAATGGTCCTGTAAATATATAGAAATTTGATCTGATTTTTCAGTTTTCAGAAATTGAAGATGACTGGCAAAATATAACCTGACTAGTTTTTAATATGCTTTTCACTGAGATTTTGGTGTGGCATTATCTGTCTCTAACTCCCTTTTTCATTTTGTCGTGTGGTCACGTTTTCTATGAGTGTGTCCACATTGCAAATGAAGGTCTGATTGCAACGCAGTTAGGCATACCTGTGCTAGCTTTAATCTAGTTTATGCAATGAACAGTGGTAGTGAGGACATGTTGCATGCTTCAGTGTAAGCTAGCTTCCCCCGTCGAAGACTTCCGGGGATCTGAGTGCATACTTGAGCTGCTGGCCTGCACTGGGGTCCATACTGCCTGCAGAAGTGGTGCCAGGGTTTTTGCCGCCATAGGCGGCAGCGCTTCTCTGTCGTAATCGGCGGCGCTTCGGCGGCAGCTCCTCTGAAGATGCGTTCTCGGTGGCGTTTTGGCGGCCGCTTTTCTTGCCGCTGAATCGCCTCTGGGAAATGAGTCGCCGTCGAAATGCCGCCCCCCCCAAATCCTGCCGCCCTAGGCGACCGCCTAGGGTCACCTAGTGGAAGCGCCGGCCCTGACTGCCTGTAGTGGGGCGCAACTCCACAACTCACTGCTGCAGCGCCTCCTGCTGGCCATCCTGGGAATTAGCTCTCGGCCCTTCTAGTCCGCCTTCAGCTAATGGTGTCCCACCTGCCGTCACTGCTGTCTCCACTCTTTGGACCCACGTCACTCCCTGGACCGCAGCATCCTCTTCTCGGCACGGCCGCCTGGCCGTGCCCCACTCCACTTTCTCCCTTGCCCCCCTTTCAGGGGGGCCAACAGTCCTTAGTGCTGCCACTTGCCTCAGCAGCCAACTGCAGTCCAAGGTCCAGCCCCTTGCCTCAGGGGCAAATTGCAGTCTGGATACCGGCCGCTCTCCTCATTGGCAAATGGGGGCGGGGGGAGAAGGGGCCCAGGCCCACCTGCTACTCTGGGTCTTGACCCTGGGACCCTATAGCCAGCAGCCACCTACTTCCCTCCTCCAACCTGCTGCCTGTTTTCTCTGGACCACTTCCCCCCCCCCCCCAACCCTGTAGCCCTAGCACCCTCTCAGACCTTGTAGCAAGGCCCCAGCCTGGCAATGGTCAGCCAGCAGCTCACCCTCACACTCTGCTGCCCCTGCCCAGCACTGCTCTATCTATAGCACTTCTTCAGACAGCCAGTCCTCCTCCCTTGCCTTCCAGGGAGAGACTCCCCTTTTGTCTGCTGAGCAGCCCTTGATATATGGTCCTAGTTGGTCCTGATTGGCTGCTCCAGCAAGCCTTCCCCCTATTAGTGGGCCCAATAAGTCCTTTCCTGATTAGTGGGTTTTTATAAAATGGAGAATCCAGTTCTCCTAGAACTGGAAGGACCTTTCAAGGTCATCAAGTCCAGTCCCCTGCCTTCACTAGCAGGACCAAGTACTGTCCCCTGACAGATTTTTGCCCCAGATCCCTAAATGGCCCCCTCAAGGATTGAACTCACAACTCTGGGTTTAGCAGGCCAATGCTCAAACCACTGAGCTATCCCTCTCTGGTGCTGCTTTTAACCCTTCTCTCTGTGTGGGGCAGCCGCCCCACCACACTGCCAAACTTCAGTACTATTGTTATTTGTGCTAGCTAGATTAAAGGTAGCTCAGGTATGGCACGCTGCACTTGCTGATCACACCTTCGCTTACTGCGTCGATGTAACTGATGAGGTCAAGGCCTCAGTCATGCAAAGATTTAAGCATATGCTGTAGTCTTTGCAGAATTGGGGCTTGTATGTTTTATGTATGTGATTTTCTGAAGCACTTACTAAGTTATAAAAAAACATTTTGGGACAGATGTTTAGCACTACTGTATTTTTCATCCTTCCTGGTGAGGCTATCGAGGACCATTCAATTACACATTCAACATGTGGTTAGATTTTTGATAGTTTATTTACTATGATGATTAGCTGCTATTTTGTTAAACTAGGCCTTCCTTTCTCTTACCTAGGGGAAAAGCTATTTAAAGTACTACATAATTCATATTTTTGTAGCTGTTTTAATTCTGTCTAATATCTTCTCTATTTTCTATCTTTGATATGACAATATTTATTCACTGAAATAAAAATGTGAATATTCATGTGTCAAAGGGTGAATTGGCTAGAATTTTCAAATGGAAGGTAATTTCATTTGTTGTTAATGACTTACTTGCAAGATCTTTTCTTTGGATATTTGTTTAATTAAAATTGGTTATTCCCTAAACTCCATTCAGTATCTCAAGTTAGCTATTTTACTTGGTGAAAACACTTTAGGTAAAACTTACATAATTTATCATATTTCCTTTAGTTGGAATCTAATGGCAAAATTTATAACTCAGTCTCTTTTGTAAGTCTCTTATAAGACTGCTCATCAAATTAATTTCTGTCAAACAAGATGTCTCACTTTGGGGGATAAATTAGCTAGTGAACAATATAAATATTTACATGCAATTTCCAGTTAATCATTTCTCCAATTTATCCATGCCTGCTGTTTCTCCTATGAATGCATTCTGTTGCCAGTCTGACGGGGCTAGAACCCGGCTGATCTCTCTTTGGCTTGGGGCTAAACCCTATCTCTTTGGATCAAATTCTGCCTTGCTATACAATAATATAGTGACTCCACTGTTTTATCTCAAGTAACCAGCAAAACTGGCAACTTATTTAATTAGGTTTTGTTGGCTTTCCTTGGGAATTTGGAAGAGGATGTTTTCTCTCTTCTTTATGGCACTTGAGCAGGCATGCTCTCAAAATTGGATGACAAAATTAAGGCAAAGCTAAGAAACCAACAAAGTCTTTAGGAAGTGGTTAGCCTGCTCTTCCCTGGTTCTTTCATAGGTCTCAAGATATTATACGTGCAGCACCTAGTACCTGGAGCCTCTTCCTGATGTGGTTTACTGTGCGTCAACCTTTTCCATCTATGCACCTCAGTTTCTCAATCTATAAAATGAAATAATGAAACTTATCCTTCTTTCTAACTTTAGTTATGCTCTATGCTTTAAGATAGTTAGATGTTGTTACCAGTTTTGCCCGTTACTTTGGGGTATGCTAATTTATTAGGGTTACTCTTCTGGGGGATGGGTTCTGTAATTCTGTCAATGTACTGTTTGTGTCACTTGTATTCTCATATGGAGCTCTACTTCGCCCTTCTGCACGTCCCCTCCCAATGGAGCTATCCTGCAGGACCTAGGTTCCCCAGGGCTGGGTTCTTCCAGCCCTGGAATATATATATATCTCACACTCACACACGCCAACTAGCACTCCCAAGCAGACCCTTTATATGTCCCTGGACGCAACAGGCTGGGTCAAGCAGCACACCGCAATAGAGTACGCCTGAGCAGGCTGGGTCGAGCAGCACTTTCAAGTTGCCACCCTTATATGCCCCTGGACTCAGCAGGCTGGGTCGAGCAGCACTTCCAAGCTGCCACCCTCCTATGCCACAGGTTCAGCATGTCCCTATCCCCACTTTCATGTTACAATTGTTCTGGTAGTAACCCACTTGATGAGCAAACCCCACAGGATTTTTGGGCGCTGCAGGGATCTTTAGCTTAGGTAAGAGGAGCGTTGCTGCAGAGCAACTGGGGAAGCCAAAAACTCAAAAAAGAGAGAGAGAGGAATGGAGGGAAGTAACCAGCTTAACCATGAAAGTTATTTATTACCAGGTAATAACCATCCAAGGAGAGCCAAACAAACAAAACAGTTACAATGTTAAATCTAGCTTAAATTTGATTACAAACGTCAGGTTTAGAAAACTATAATTGATCACACAAGTCACACAAGTCAGACTTAGAAAGCTATATCTAGAGTAGAAAAAAGAGAGTGAGAGTTAGGTTCTCACCACTCTGTCCCCGGTGGTGGTGGTAGCTGAGGGTTTGGAGTGCTGGAGACAAGCAGAGCTCCCCAACACGATCAGTCAGGAGAAGGTGAAGTCCCAATGGCACTGATGCAGATTTTGGATCCAGGCATCAGAGCACTTACTTGAGCGTGGGTAGGGGGTTTTTTTGGGTAGGGAAATAACAGTGGTTCAAGGGAGAACACTAGATTTGTTTATGGGTAAACTGATGGCTCAAGGGAGTATACCAAAGTTGTTTTGTTCAGGCTAGACAATAGGAACTGATCCTTCTTGGCTATGGGTGGTGTTCCTTCGAGGGAGCTCACAATGCAATTAGGCAGCTTCCGTATTTTGGATACCAATAAAGAATTTATTACTAGAATTGGTCTGAAAACTACTGAGCTGGGTGTGTGCAGGCGTGGGTTCATTAACATCTGGAGCAGAGATCCCCCATCATGCGGTGCTTCCATGCTTTTGTGGTCCCAGAGTTCAGTGCGGTTCTTGCCTTGGAATCTCTGTTCTGCATGCTAATGAAAGTGCCTCCCTGTCCCATCTTCAATGCAAATGAGGCTAGGGGAGTTGCCTTAATCCTGTCACCCCTGTCAGGAGAGGTTTAGGTGTGTCTCCCACTGCCTTTTCATTGCTTTTTGTAAGTCTTTCTTCTGATCGGTTTTGGTTCAAGCAGAGGCTGGAGGGGAGGGTGGGCCCTTCGTGAATCAGACAGGCTGGATACTGTGCCCTGGTTCCCCAAGAACACAGAGCTAATAGGTAACAATGTTAAAACACTACACCTCTGCTAAGTATTATACCTTTCTTTCTGGTGGACTATTAACCCTAGTTAATAATAATGGTATCTTAATTATTTTTCTCAAAACCCTCAAGACACACTCTTCTAATCAAATAAAATATATGATTTTATTGCTTGAACTCTAGAATGTTGAGTAGGCTCTCTTTTCTGTGTTATAAATCTTATAAATACATTCAAAAAACCCTTTTGTTCTCCTATTTCTCCCTGCCCTGCAATGCGTACCAGCCTATGTAACATAGCATGTAAGTTCTTTGAGGCAAAGTCACACATTTTTATTTGTCTATAAAGTACCAGGCACATTTTTGGTGTTCTATTAATAAATGGAGATTTTTCTGGCCAGTTCCTTAAAATCCAAAGAGTAAGGAAGGGAACACTTTTCACAGAAGACCATCAACATTTGTATCAAAAGAACTCCCTTTGTTCTCGACTACTCAGCAGCCAGACGAAAGAAAGCATCTAAAAAGCTGATTGCTGTGTGACAAGGTGTCACGGAGTGTGGGGGAGTCAGGTCCTGCACCCCTCTTCCCGGGATTCAATGTGACTCTCAGCCAGCCAGTAGAACAGAAGGTTTATTAGGGTTGTCAGGAAAGAGTCCAAACAGAGCTTGTAAGTATGACCAGGACCCCTCAGCTGGGCCCTTCTGGGGGGCAGGGAGCTTAGACCCCAGCTCTGGGGCTCCCTGCGTTCCACCACCCAGCTCCAAACTGACCAAGAGCCAGCCAAACCTCCAGCAGGCTCTTCCCCTTCCCCCGGGGCCCCTCCCCTAGCCTTTTACCATTCTCCCAGCCAAAGGTGTCACCTCCCAACCCCCGTCCTGGCTCATGTTACAGCCTCAGGTAAAGTCTCGCATTCCCAATGTAGCCTTTCCCAATGCAGCCAGCCTCTCAGGTCAGATCCATCTCGCTCTCTACTCCGTCACATCGCTCCCCCCTTCGAGACTGAACTGAGCGGGGTCACTCTGACCAGTGGCCTGGGGAAGTTCAGGGCCCCCTCTCCGGGACAACGCATCCGCTATCAGGTTGGCACTTCCCTTCACATGGACCACGTCCATGTCGTAATCCTGCAGGAGCAGGCTCCACCTCAGGAGCTTGGCGTTGGCCCCTTTCATCTGGTGTAGCCAGGTCAGGGGCGAGTGGTCGGTGTACACGGTGAAGTGTCGCCCGAATAGATACGGCTCTAGTTTCTTGAGGGCCCACACCATGGCCAGACATTCCTTCTCGATGGCCGCATAATTCTGCTCTCGGGGTAGCAACTTCTTGCTTAAATACACGATGGGGTGTCTCTGCCCCGTTTCATCCTCCTGCATTAACACCGCCCCCAGTCCCATGTCTGAAGCGTCGGTGAACACCAGAAAGGGCTTGTCAAAGTCTGGGTTTGCCAGAACCGGGCCCCTGATCAAAGCCTCCTTCAGTGCACAGAGAGCCCTCTGGCACTCCTCGGTCCAGACCACCTTGTCTGGCTTCCCCCTCTTACATAGCTCAGTGATGGGGGTGGCTATGGCGCTAAAGTGGGGCACAAATCTTCGATAGTACCCTGCCATCCCAATAAAGGCCTGGACCTGCTTTTTGGTTTGGGGAGCGGGCCAGTCCCGGATCACCTCCACCTTGGCTGGTTCTGGCTTTAGGCGGCCGCTCCCCACCCGGTGTCCCAGGTAGGACACTTCAGCCATCCCCACCTTGCACTTCTCCGCTTTTACAGTCAGCCCAGCCTCCCGGAGTCGGTCCAGCACTTGTTTAACCTGGGACACATGGTCCTCCCAGGTCTGGCTAAAGACACAGATATCATCGATATACGCCACAGCGAAGCTCTCCATCCCCTTCAGTAGCTGATCCACCAGGCGCTGGAAGGTGGCTGGCGCTCCCTTGAGACCGAAAGGCAGGGTCAGGAACTCGTAGAGCCCCAGAGGAGTAATGAAGGCAGATTTCAGCCGGGCATCTGCATCCAGTGGCACTTGCCAGTAGCCCTTTGTAAGATCCATGGTGGTGAGGTACCGAGCCCCTCCCAGCTTGTCTAGGAGCTCGTCCGGCCGGGGCATGGGGTAGGCATCGGATACAGTGATGGCATTGAGCTTCCGATAGTCCACACAGAACCGGATCGACCCATCCTTTTTGGGGACCAGCACCACCGGCGAGGCCCAAGGGCTGGACGACGGCTGGATCACCCCCAAAGCCAGCATGTCCTTGACCTCTCTTTCCAGGTCCCGAGCTGTCTTCCCTGTGACTCGGAAGGGGGAGCATCTTATAGGTTGGTGCGATCCTGTCTGCACCCGGTGGACAGTCAGATTAGTGCGACCAGGCTGGTTGGAAAACAGCTGTCGGTACAGATGCAGCACCCCTCTGATCTCAGCTTGCTGGGCAGGGGTTAGCTGATCGGAGAGAGGGATTGTTTCTTGGGAGGGACCAGCTCCGGTCTCAGGGAATAGATCTACTAGAGGGTCACTTCCCTGCTCCTCCCAATGTCCACACACGGCCAGCACCACATTCCCCCTGTCATAATATGGCTTCATCATATTGACATGGTACACCCGGCAGTGGTGTGCCCGGTTAGACAGCTCCACCACATAATTTACCTCATTTAGCTGCTTGACAACCTTGAAAGGGCCTTCCCAAGCGGCCTGCAGCTTGTTTTTCCTCACAGGGATGAGAACCATCACCTGATCCCCGGTGGCGTAGGCGCGGGCCCGCGCCGTGCGGTCATACCAGACCTTTTGCTTCCTCTGGGCTCTGGCCAGATTTCCCTTGGCCAGGCCCATGAGCTCAGTAAGTCTCTCTCGGAAGGTCAGGACATACTCCACCACTGACTCTCCCTCGGGGGCGGCCTCCCCCTCCCATTCGTCTCTCATCAGGTCCAGGGGCCCCCTTACCCTCCTGCCATATAACAGTTCGAAGGGCGAGAATCCAGTAGACTCCTGAGGCACTTCCCTGTACGCGAACAGCAGGTGCGGTAGGTACTTGTCCCAGTCCTGCGGGTGCTGGTTCATAAAGGTTTTCAGCATCATCTTTAGCGTCCCATTGAACCTCTCCACCAGCCCATTGGACTGGGGATGATATGCTGAGGCCCAGCTGTGCCGGACCCCACATTTCTCCCACAAGCACCGGAGCAGGGCCGACATGAAGTTGGACCCTTGGTCTGTCAGGACTTCCTTGGGGAACCCCACTCGGCTGAAAATGGTCAGCAGCGCATCCGCCACGGTGTCTGCTTCAATGGAGGATAAGGGCACCGCCTCGGGGTAGCGGGTGGCGAAATCTACCACCACCAGGATGTATTTCTTCCCCGACCGGGTTGTCTTGCTGAGAGGCCCCACTATGTCCATGGCCACCTTCTGGAAGGGCTCCTCTATGATGGGCAAAGGCCTCAAAGCCGCTTTCCGCTTGTCCCGAGCCTTCCCCACCCGCTGACAGGGGTCACAGGACCGGCAGTACTGATGGACAGTTGTAAAGACCCCAGGCCAGTAAAAGTTCTGTAGCAGCCTCTGCCTGGTGCGCCGGATCCCCTGGTGCCCTGCGAGAGGGATGTCATGGGCCAGGTACAGTAGCTTGCGGCGATACTTCTGGGGGACCACCAGCTGCCTCCTGATCCCCCATGTCTCCATCTCACCGGGGGGAGCCCATTCCCGGTACAGGAACCCCTTCTCCCACAGGAACCTCTCCTGGCAACCTCTCCACATGGTCTGTACCTCCCTGCGGTCAGCCAGGTCCCTGAGCTTCCGCAAGGAGGGATCTCTCTGTAACTCGGCCTGGAACTCAGCCGCTGGGGAAGGAATGGGAACCTGTTCTCTCGTGCTGTCTGTGTCTGAGGCTGCAGCCTCTCTGCGCCTGGTCCTGGGGTACTCCCTCCCCACTGGGCCAGGGTCTTGCGCCCCGTGCAAGGCACCCTCTCCGAGGCCCGGGCGTAGCGCCCCTTGCCGGCTCTGGCTACGGGTCACGACCAGGGTATCCCGGGATTCACTGGGCCAGTCTTCTAGGTCCCCCCCCCATCAGTACCTCAGTGGGCAAATGCTGGTGCACCCCTAGGTCCTTGGGGCCCTCCTTGGCCCCCCATTTCAGGTGTACCCTCGCCACGGGTACCTTGAACGGGGTCCCGCCCACCCCTGTTAGGGTCAGGTAGGTGTTGGGTACCACCCGATCTGGGGCCACCACCTCGGGCCGGGCCAGCGTCACCTCCGCGCCCGTATCCCAGTATCCAGTGACCTTCCTCCCATCTATCTCCAGGGGAACAAGGCACTCTCTCCGAAGGGACAGCCCCGCGCCCACCCTATAAACCGAGAACCCTGAGTCCGGAGCATCCAGCCCCCCCGAGGAGCTGGTCTGGGGCCTTCCTCCCTCCGGAGCCGTTGATAAGCTGCCAGCCCCCCTCTTCTGGGCTGTCGGCCCCTCATCTGGCTGGGTCCCTACCCAGTTAACCCGGTGTGGGTTTGGTCTGCTCAGTCTGTCTCTGATCTTGGGGCACTGGGACCGTACGTGGCCCCTTTGGCCGCAGTGATAGCAGCTCATGTCCCGTTGGTCCCCTCGAGCAGGTCGGTTGGTTCTGATGTCGGAGGTTCCCCTCGGGAGGGGGTTCTCCCTATTTCCCCTTTGGGAGGTCCCATGCTGCCTCTCTTGCTGCCTCAGGGTGGGCCTGCTCCTTTGGGATTCCTCCCTGCCACCCCTTGACCGACTGTTCATGAACTCGTCGGCCAGCCGCCCTGCGTGCTGCGGGCTCCCTGGATTTTTGTCCATCAACCATAGCTTCAGGTCTGATGGGCACAGTTCATACAGTTGTTCTAGTACGAATAGTTCGAGCAGGTCCTCCATAGTTTGGGCCCCAACGGTCCACTTGCGGGCGTATCCATGTATCCGGTTGGCCAGTTGTAGGTACGTGATCTCAGGGGTTTTTCGCTGATCCCGGAACCTTTGACGGTACATCTCGGGAGTCAGCCCAAGCTCGCAGAGCAGGGCCTTTTTGAACAGTTCATAGTCCCCAGTCTCCGTCTCTTTCATTCGGCCGTACACGTCCAGGCCTGCAGGGTCTAGTAAGGGGGTGAGATACTGGATCTTGTCTGCAGGGTCAACCTTGTGCAACCTGCAGGCATTCTCAAAGGCCGCCAGGAAGCTGTCTATGTCTTCCCCTTCCTTACGCCGGGCCAGGAAGTTACGATCAAACTTCCCTGTAGTCTTGGGTCCCCCCTCACTCACCGCAGCCGGGGCCTCACTGCTCCTCAGTCTGGCCAGCTCCAGCTCATGCTGGCGTTGTTTCTCCTTCTCCTCCAGCTCATGCTGGCGTTGTTTCTCCTTCTCCTCCAGCTCATGCTGGCGTTGTTTCTCCTCGTGCTGACGCTGCTTTTCCCGTTCTTCCCGCTCCTCCTTCAGTTCCTGCTGCCTCAACTCGAGCTCTTTCAGTTTTATCTCCCTCTCCCAATCCAGCCGCCTCCACTGCTGGGATGGGGAGCTCCTCCGGGAAGATCCCCTGCTGGCCACCGGGGTCAAGGTGCCCTCGGTATTTGCTGGGCTTTCCCCAACCTCTCCCCTGGGCAGAGGCGAGAGGGGTCTTGGGATGTCCTCGGCAGCAGTCTGCCCCTTCCCAGCCAGGTCGGGCCCTGGGGCCCATGCTGCGTCTGTCGGGCAGCTTCCCCCAGGGACAGGGATCGGGTCATCCAAGCGATCCTTCTCCTCCAGCTGCGCAATCAGCTGGTCTTTGGTGGACTTCCCAATGCGCAGCCCCCTCTGCCTGCACAGCTCCACCAGGTCGTTCTTACGGCGCTTAGCATACATCTTCCTGCTAGCCACTCTCAGGCCGGTGCGGTCTTGGCCCCCACGGCTTCCAGGAGGAACCCCTAGTGTGCCAGCCCTTCTCACTGGTCACACCCTCAGGGTTAAGCGTAGCTCCTCCGCCCCCCGAAACCGCTTCTCTCTGCCTCTTCAGCAACCTGCTCCCCGTCAATCCCCCTTCGTTGTACTGCCCTCCAGTCACTTACTGCAGGAAGTGCCGTTCATGGGGTGCAGAAGATCCCACCGCTGCCACCAGTTGTCACGGAGTGTGGGGGAGTCAGGTCCTGCACCCCTCTTCCCGGGATTCAATGTGACTCTCAGCCAGCCAGTAGAACAGAAGGTTTATTAGGGTTGTCAGGAAAGAGTCCAAACAGAGCTTGTAAGTATGACCAGGACCCCTCAGCTGGGCCCTTCTGGGGGGCAGGGAGCTTAGACCCCAGCTCTGGGGCTCCCTGCGTTCCACCACCCAGCTCCAAACTGACCAAGAGCCAGCCAAACCTCCAGCAGGCTCTTCCCCTTCCCCCGGGGCCCCTCCCCTAGCCTTTTACCATTCTCCCAGCCAAAGGTGTCACCTCCCAACCCCCGTCCTGGCTCATGTTACAGCCTCAGGTAAAGTCTCGCATTCCCAATGTAGCCTTTCCCAATGCAGCCAGCCTCTCAGGTCAGATCCATCTCGCTCTCTACTCCATCACACAAGGTTTATACCCATTCCTTGTGTATAAACAAGACTGCAACAAAGAAAGTACCAGACACCATCAATTTCTACTTCTGACTAGAACATCCCCAGGGCCCTGAAACTTGACTAGCTGTTGGTGTCAGAAAGGGGCAACAATAATGTTGTGTGTCCTGAAAGCAAACCATGTCTCCTTTTATATCTTTATTTATAAGAAACACTTGTTGGGTGACAAACACTAAGACTTATTTATATTACCATCTACAAACATGAGCATGGAACAGAAACAATATTCAGGAAATCATGGATAAATCAAAAATAGATGAACAAAGCAGGCTAGTTTAATCCAAAGGTCTAGGTACTTATGGTATTCATCTCAGTAATTATTACTTATTTTTGTTTTGGAGGTGTCATGAGGCCTCAAGTAAGATCAGAGCATGCCATTGTGCTAATCAGTGCAGGTAAAAGAAATTTCCTCCCACTCAGAGAATATAGTCTAAATAGACAAGACAGAGAAAAGGTGTGAGGAGAAATTGAAACACCAAGAGGTGAAATGACTTATCCAAAATCACACAGCAGGTCAGTGACTGATCTGGTAATAAAACGAGAGGTCTTCCAGCTCCCAGTCCAGCCCCTCTCCACTAAACCAAATTGCATTTTTATTGATGTCTGGGCATCTCACGACATTAGTGATTTTATCCCACAATACCCCGGTGCAAAATGAAAGTTCTGTCTCCTTTGTATAGAGGCACAGAGACTGAATTGTTCAGGGCTACACAGGAAGTGTGTGATAAAGTCAGGAATTGAACCCAGACCTGCTGGAATTTCCTTAAGCAGAAGATTACCCTTTTTCATTGTTTAGATTCAGGATAGAGAAAACCTTTTCTGTTCTCCTGTACTTATAAACAGATATGCAACTCATTTCACCAGCTTTATAGTACTGGTGAAATGATGTTTCAAGAAACTGAGAAGAGGGTGATGATGCATTTAGGGCAGAATTCTTCTCACATGTGATTTTCATTGAAACTAAGGGGTTTGCCATGAGCCAGTATCTGGGAAATAATTTAATCTTGAAATGTATGTAGAGAAGAAGTGGGAAACTGGAAATCTTTTTATAACATCTTTATAACCGCCTATTCTTCATAATGGGGGTACTAAGTTTCTTCATGGAGCCAAACCCCAGGTAGTTGAATAGTTATTTGAAAACTTTTTGGTGTCATGGTTATATAATTGTATACTTGGCTTAGCAAAGTAGGAAATAAATCATGATCCCCCCCGATTACTGAGATATTCTTCCTTTTCTTGATGTTAAGCCACTTAGACAGACAGGAAGCGGTGGAGATTTAATTATTAAGAAACTGTCTTGGTCTTATTTGAAATGTTACTTTAAAACTACTCAACCAATCAAATTAATAACCCCTCGTCAAAGCCTACCCAAATGGTAAATGCTGACAGTATGGAATTTCTATTAAATTTATATTCCTTGCAGCAACAGAGTGCCTACAGCATTGAAACTTTGTTTTAGGGATTGAAGTTTCATACTATTATGATGTACCCTACAGGTAATGTATTGATTCTGTAGAATCATTTATGTTACTGCTTGAATTGCCCTTCCTCACATACAAACATTAACACAAAGATATAATATAATAAATAAATACTTTTCTGTTTTACGTAACACATTTATTTGATGATATCAAAGCATTTTACCGTCAGCTGTAGGTTATAACTATTATTTCTATTTATGTAGTTCCAGGATTGGTTGGAGACAAGACCCTTTCCCCGAGGAATTTACTGTTTAAGGTTCTGATCCTACAGCTGAATCCTGATGGACTGACCCTTGCACCTACACACATCCTTCAGTGGGGCTCTGTGTGCGCACAGGGTTCCACCTGTTCAGATCCAATGGCAGAATCTGGCCTAAATAAGAATATCTTGAATAAGACATCTTGAAAAAACAAAGATTGCTTCTCTGTAATTGGGGTGGGATACAGATAGGCAGGCATGTATTATTATGTGTATTTTACACAGGGGGAAGCTGAGACAGAGATGTTAAGTGACTTTTGTTCCATGGTGCCTGAGCAAATCAGTAGCAGAGTCCGGAACAGAAACCAAGAGGCCTAAGTCCTACTCCCGAGTTCTGGTCAGTAGCCCACACAAGAAGCACTATACAGTAGAACCTTGGAGTTACGAATACCAGAGCTACAAACTGACCAGTCAACCACACACTTCATTTGGAACCAGAAGTAGGCAATCAGCCAGCTGCAGAGACAATAAAAAAAACCAAAACCCAAATACAGTACTGTGTTAAATGTAAACTACTAAAAAAAAGGGAAAGCAGCATTTTTATTTTGCATAGTAAAATTTCGAAGCTGTATTAAGTCAATGTTCAGTTGTAAACTTTTGAAAGACCAACCATTATGTTTTGTTCAAAGTTACGAACATTTCAGAGTTATGAACAACCTTAATTTCCGAGGTGTTCGTAACTCTGAGGTTCTACTGTACATTTGCTGCAGCATCTCCCATTGAAGAAAGAGATTTGTCCTGTTGACTTCCAGTCGTTTGGGAAGTAACTGATGTACAGTATATCAAAGATATCTACACAGCCCCTATATGGACATTTGGGGCTGACTTTGGCCCAGTATAAAGAAATATCCTCTTGTTGTGCTTCCTGACCAGAGAAGCATAATGGGAACTGTGGAAAGCATGAGAAACACGAGTCATCTATTGTAGACATAGTGTGATCCATATCCTTTTTTCAATTTTCTTTTAGCCAAACTAAAAAGGAATTCATTTCTGTGATAGCTAATGAAAATTTTATTCCCAGTTCCTAAATACTTTCAATTTGTAATGCGATTGTTCTTATTACTAGCACTTGGAGTACATTACATAAGACTGTGTGTTTGGATCTGCCCAAACATATTTTGTCTTTATTCAAGGTTATCGTGTTGATATGTAAAGACACGTACTGTACAACTAATCTGTGAATTAATTCATTGCTTAGAAGAACTTGATCTGATTCATAAGGATAAGCCCTGCTAAGCTTTGTAGTCAAAGTGAATAATGCTATATAAAGTATGCTGAAATATAAATTGCAGACGCTAATTACTGCTAAATAATAAAAATTTGCCCAATAATCGAGTAAATGAATGTTAATTAGCACTGTTTGAATGAAGATATTAGATAGCTAAAGCACAAACAAATGTTTACAAATAAGTAGCTGAAATTCTCCCTGCATATAAAAACAGGAATATGAGGATTTAATTCTAATAATTTGGCATTCTTTTTATTTGTGCACAGAATCACGGTCAGTGATATTACATAGGCAGATAATATACTGTTGCTTTGCCTAACAAGAAATACTGCAGGAGAGGGTAGCCTAGGTTGCTATAATTTTAAGGTCAGTAGGATGAGAGTCACCCTGAGGGATTTTCTTAGGTTTGGAGAGACATGAAGAACAAATACAGTGACCACAAACACAGTTAGAAGTAAGGAATTTTGTCTGTATTAAGTTGTTACAATCACACACACATATACAAAACCTGAGAGAATCCATGCAATAGCCAGTGCTATATTCCTATTCACATACCCAAAGATATCATAGAGTTGGGTGGATCTCTCAACAGGTTATAATCGTTGGCGAGTGTGAGGGGTTCTCCTGATGGGATCTTTCCTCCCAACCCCTACCAGGGAACCATTTTTATTTGGGTCATGACTACGTCTAGCACCTTATGCATATGCATAAGGGTTTCAACCCTCCTTTCCTTATCTGTGCTTCCACACCCCATAAACTTTGGGGTGCCCTGTTTGTCATAGGTTGTCCACTTAGTTCCCTTTGTTCTCATTAGCATCTACATAAACATGTTCGCATGGTAACAGGTGGTTAGAGCAAAACTTTCCATATGTTACAATCAGGTGTCTTGTGGTCTACACAGGTATATTGTAGTATATTTTCCTGAACATCACCTATTGTCACTTTCTTTACAGTAACCTTGTAACTTTACTGGAACAGGGTTATTCCTGGGGTACCTACTTATGTCTACCCGTTTTAGGCCCAAGGCTTTTGTAAGTATGTCTACACAGCACCTAGACACCCGTGGTTAGTCAGTGCCAGCTGGCTTGGGTTGCAGGGCTGTTTTGTTGCTGTGTAGACCTCAGTGCTTGGGCTGGAGCCCAGGCTCTTGGACCCTGCGAGGTGGGAGGGTCGCAGATCTTGGGCTGCAGCCTGAGCCTGAAATCTACACTGCAATGAAACAGCCCCACAGCCTGAGCCCTGCGAGCCTGAATCAGCTGTCAGAGGCAGCCACAGGTGTCTATTGCTGCATAGATATACCCTGTATAGCTAAGTTGAAATCTAACAGGCCTCAGTCTGTAGGCCTTGCTTACAACCTTATTTTGCTTATATTACTCATACACACCTACCACTCATAAATTGATTATTGTTAATCACAACAATAAATCCTCTATTAAATGATTAAATAAAATAATTGGCTACAAGAGTTTGCAAAAAGTGTTTATTATGGCTCTAATCCTGCAAATTGCCCTGTCCCACTTTGGGCTGATTCCTGCACTCAGGCAGGGTTCCACTGAATTCCATTTGGGCTTCCAGTTAGTGGGACTCCACATGGTACTCCTGGGGGAATTCTGTGCCACTGCACGTGCGCAGAATTCATGTCCCCCGCAGATTTCTTTGCTTCCCTGCAGAATAATGACTTCCTGACTGAAGCAAAGGGAAGCTGCAAAAGCAGTCACGCACCACTTCCTAGCTACACAGGTACATCATTTCAGGCATCCGGAGCAACCGTTGGCGAGGTAAATTACCACAGGGCTGGGGACACCCCAGCCAGTGGCTCCTACCCTGAGCCAAGATTAGCTGCTAGTCCTGGCTGGGCTGGAGGCAGGAGAGGACGGGACTTCCTCTTCCCCTGCAAGGAGTGGCTGGGGATGTGTCAGACCCACCCCCAGAAACTGCCCCCAGCTGCAGGAAGCTCAGCATCCTACCCTGCTTCCTGCTCCCATTGCTCCTCGGCTGTGGGGGAGGGGTCACTATATGGGGAGCTGCTCCCCCATCCTCCCAACCCCTGTGCATCTGGACCTCCCATACCCAGACACCCCCACCAAGCCTCACGCTGTACATCCAGAACCCCCCTAGCCCTCCATACCCGAACCCCACCCCTGCCTGAACCATACCCCACTCCATACCTGAACCTCAACCCCTGCATCTGGAGTCCCACTGCACCTAGACCCTCTGCTCTGGACCCCCACCCCTGCACCCAGACCAGACCACCCCACCCTGATGATCCCCACCCCCTGCATCACCCTGAGCCCCCTCATCCAGACCCCCATGCCACTGACCCCCAACTAGCTGCATCCAGATCGCCACCCCACCAAGCCCCACTTCCCCAGTACCCAGACCCCTCTGCTGTGCCCCAACCACTTTCACCTGGAAGCCCCTGAACAGTTCCATTGTCCCTGCACCTGGAACTCCCCGCAACAAGACTGTGCATCCAGATCCCCCCCCACACCTAGACCCCCCCCACAGAGCTGCCTGCACCCAGATTGTCCTACACAGAATCCTCTCACAGCACACCTGGATCCTCCCACACTGAGCTCATCCACACTTGGATCCTGCCTGTTTGAGCGTGCCTGCCCCACACCTGGTGTGCCTGGCGCATAGGGGCAGGGTCCCAGGATGTTTCTGGGGAAGACCCAGGCCTTGTGCTGTGTCAGGGTCAGGTGCAGCCTCACCACTGAGTCCGTATCCCGGGGTTGGGGAGTGGAGAGGCTGCAGGGTGATCTCCCACCTTCGTACAGCCACTGACTGCCATGCTGAAGCCTCTGTATTTATTTATTGACAAATAAAACTTGCAGAATTTTAAAATGTGCGCAGAATTTTAATTTTTTTGGCACAGAATACTTTCAGGAGTAACGGGAATTTACAGGACTGGGGCCTAAGCTAGTAGTTTGGATACTAGGAATTGCTCAGGAGCCTATACTCTTTTCTTTCCAAGATCTGATAATCTTTAAAAATACTGTTTTTGGTTGGAGAATTTCAGGCCTGAGAACCTAACTGCTATAGTTTCTCACTATAGAGAGAAACTAAAGAAATTTAAATCAGCCGGTCACATTTCATTCCACATAACTGGATCAGTTTAAAACATATCACATAATGTTCAGTTTATATTTACTTCATCATTTGTCATTTTCTTTTTATTTTCTCGGCATTTACATTTTTCAACATCTTTTTTTCTTTTAGGATTTTTCTGTCCCTTTGGTAGGTTGTTGTTTTTCAAACTGATGTCATATGTCTTTGTTTTCTTCATTTAAAATTTGTTCATAATTCATTTTTTTCAGGTTGCACACTTTTCTATTTGTGTTTCTTCCATTGTCTGCATACGTGTCTGATCACATACATACCAGAATCCCCAAAACTGCTGGGATTTTTTATAGCTTGTTTCAATTAGTGTCAACGTGTTCAAACAGATCTGATATTGGTAGAGCAATTTGCATGAGGGGCAAAGAGTGAACAATGGCTAGATGTCTTTGTTTGAAGCCAGTAATTTAATTTTGGCCTTATTTTGACATTTTTTGCTTGCTTCACTTAATATCACAATAACATTTTATACTTTATTTATTATATTAATGTGTCAGTCACATTGTCTATATAAGCAATTTAAATGTTAATGATATTTTTCTGAAATTAATATGAGATATATATATGTGTGTGTGTGTGTGTGTATCTAGGTATATAAAAATATCAAAAGGTGCAAATGTAAAAGCTCCTGTATTTGGTGATATTTAAATAGGTACAGTAACATAACACTTTGTCTGCTTAAGTGAAGGCTGCTTATGTCTCCTGGGATTCATTGACTGAAGTTCCACTCTTGCAGAATTTACTGTTAGACTTCAAAAGCTGAGTTTGTGCAGCTTATGCCTCTGCAGCTTCCTTGCTGCAGAGCTGAACTTCAACCCCACCAAGTATAGGAGTTTCCACAGGACGGATGCCTGCCATCTGATGTACAAAGGTTTCTGGTATCCCCATATCCCTTCATAAAAGGTTCTTCTCACCTACCCATATGTTAATGATTTGCCAGCTACAGTCATGCCCAACAGTTTACATTAAATTTCCATTGAGTTCAGTGGAAGTTTGGGGTACACAAGGAATGAAGAATTTGACCTGGTGTGTTTATTTGTACTTGTTCTTCACACTCTACCTTTTTTCCGTATAGCATTTGATCCTTTTTATACAAGGTACTTTTCTTATAGCTGCATGGCTCTTCAGAATTATGTTGACTGACTTGATATAGCCAAAATGTTGGCAACCACACTGTTCTATGATATCCCATTCAACATTGTGTAAAATTAAGTAGTGAATAAATCAGGGTGGATTTGATTTAAATCATGATTTAAATCACTAGTCAGGAAGACTCGATTTAATCATGGATTTCTACATAAAAGTACATTCTTGTTGGTTGTTATAACCTTAATACATATTCTTCACCACTCAGAGATAGATGTAGGTTTCATTTTAGAAGGTGTAAACTATACATTTTTAAAGTGATTTATTTTGAAAACTTCAGATTAGTTTTACAGCCATATCAGAAAATGAATGATTGTTTGGTTTTCATTTACCAAAGGTAATGGAAGCAGATATTGATGAAGTCATTGGGAGGTGAACTATCTCCAATTCAACAGGTTAATCATTAATAATTGGAGGATTTTCTTGCCATGTTATCTTAGGAGGAGAACATCACCAGACAGACATTTAAATTGTTTTATTTAACTAAAACAACAATGTTAAGCATTCTGGATTTTTTTCTTCAACAGCAAACATATAATATTTTAACAAAACAAGCATATGAATTTTTGAATTTAGTTAAACATTCAAGTTTTTTAAAATCAGGTTTGTTTTTGTTAAAATCGTTTTTAACTAAAATAGTTAAATGAAATATTTTTTTAAAAAGTTAAATCAACTATGTCAGCCAGGTCAAGATGAGAAACTTAAAATATTGGCTTTTGCAGCTAACTCAGTCGTCTTCACCTTCATTTTCCTGTTTGTTCATAATCTGGAAAAGAAAAACAAGCTTTCCTGCTTTTTCAGGTCCCAAATGATTTCTCAGTTTGGAATGAATTAGTCCAAAGGAAGAAAATATTCTTTCTATACCAGCAGAAGAAGCTACTGCTGTTAAAAGTGAGATTATCATTTCAACAGTCTCTGAATCCAAGTGCTTAAGTGACTTCCACCAGTTCACTGGTGTGACTTTCTTTAAAACATCATCAGCAAACATATTTCTTGAATGGTTCACCGTTAGCTCTGAAGTTTATTATAGTTGGCATTCTGGAGGGATGATTGCTGGATGTCCATGTCATAGCCAGCTCTTCTTCTTCAGCTGGAGATAGTGCTTGTCCCATTCATTTTTTAATGCTTGTAATTTAACTCTGTCATTGCATATTTCTCTTTTTAAGATCTCACTCAGTTTATTCCAAATTTCAACAGTGTCAGCAATAAAACAGCTGTTTCCCTGCATTTGATTCAAGGCTACAGAACTAGGCTTCAGGGTACTCAGCATGTGTTCAACATTTCTCTTAAGCCCAGTGTTGAGAATTTTGGCTGTGACAATGCCATCTATTTTTCCACGATTTTGTTCATAAACTGTCCTCAGATTAGGCCAGTTCTTGATATAGTGCTCAAAACAGTCCACTACTGAGTTCCATCGCATGTCTTGCGGGAGAGTTAGCTTGGTTCCTCCCACCTTTTTCAGAGCAGCTGCTGCAAAGTGGTTGTTACGGAAGTATTTTGCAATTTCAACAACATTAGTCTTTCTTTCTGGAGCACTTAAGTCTTTGGCTAGGAGGTGCATCAAATGAGTACTGCAACCGTATGTTATTAGCTTGGGACTCTCTTCACTCTCTTCTAAATTTCTTTTCATCTTGGATACATTTGCAGCGTTGTCTGTGACCAAGCTGCATACTAGACACTTTAATTTTTTTTCACAGTTTGTTATAGCTTTTACTGCTACTTCTTGTAAGTATTCTGCTGTGTGTGCATTTCCTGATGTATCAGTTGTTTCTGTAAGGAAGACATTCCCTTCTTCTGTTGTCACACAAGCACATACAACAAGATCATTGTGGACATTGCTCCACCCATCAAGATTCAGGTTAACAATTTCACCCTCTAGACCTTTTGCACACTGCTCAATTTCTATTTCATACACTTTATCCAGCAATTTGCCTGTGACATCGGCTCCGTTGGGTGGACTGTATCCTGGTCTTAATGATGGAACCATGTTAATGAAGTGTGGGTTCTCAATCATATGGAAAGGAGAGTTTGTTGCATAAACAAACCGGGCAATTTTTTCATCAGTTACCTCTTTTTGTAATCTGCTGGTTCTTATCACAAACTTATCTATAGTTGTTTCTGAATGATGGAGATTTTTTTTCTTTTTGCTACAGGTGATATACTGTGGCTATGTGACATACATGATGTGACTGAAACACTATCACTGGCAGATAACTCTGAAACTATAGAAAACGATGGTGATCTTGAAGGTGGATAGTCTTTAGAATCCTGTATGTTGAGGATGGATTCTCCTAAACAAAATAAGTCAATGCAGTTATTTAATTATTATTACCATACTGCTCATTTAGTATTACTCATTGCATTCACTGACACTCAGTCCTACTTTAAAGGTGAAATTGTAAAAGAAAGATCTGCCTATTTCAGCTATTTATTTTTTATCACAACTGCATCTAAAATGATAGTACGATAGAGTAACAACTATATTTTTTGCTCAAACGTGAGAATTCAAGAATAGTCCAGAAGGAAGACAGACAGTCCTTAAGAAAGAAGTATGAAATAAAAAAGTTTACCAACCTGAAGATCCTGCATGTTCAGACATGTTCCTTTCATCATCTTCAGTGCAGCTTCTTCCTGAGAAGGAACACTTCTCATGATGTTGTTTCATTTGGGCAATCAGGCCTTGCATGTCTTTCTTGCACTGTTTGCATTTTTCATGCATGCCTATCTTACCCACAGGTAAAGGAACTTCATTAAAATACTCCCAAACTGGGTCTCTTTTTCGGCCTGTTGCCATTATAGGTTTTCCCTTCTAGTGAGAGAGTGGTATGGTAGATCTCAAATCAATGAAGGCTACACTCAGAAAGACCTCAAGACTTCTGGAATACGCTGCTCAAACAGTTTCACGTTTGTTTCTACTGCCTGTCCCTCCCTTCTCACATTTATCTCCAGACTTCTTCTCCTTATCCAGATCTATTCCACTCTCAAGAATCTTTTGTTCATTGAACTTTTTGAAACTTTGCACTTTTAGAGAGAGGTAAGGGATTGACTCTGTGTACACAAATTTGCAGAGGGACAATAGGGTTGAAGTTTGTTATTTCTCACCTCTATATATTATATATTTATTTATTTTAAAACATTTTTGCTCTTAACAAGCATGTTGTCTCTGGAGACACAAATCCACTGTTTGAGAACTGCAAAACTAAGCATCTCTGATGGTATCTTTTAAACTGAGCACTGAGTCCCATGATATCTTCTAAATATTTTAAGTTATCAGTGAAATGTCTTCTCCATGCCTGGTCTAGCTGCCTTGTATGTGTAACCCAGTCTCCATCTAATATTCACAATAAATTAATTTAAAAAACTTCCTCCTGTGTTAAAATACATATACATTAATTTTAAAATGTTGATCTCTCCTGTTATAGAAATATGAACATAGCTGCGCCTAACAAAAGAGCATGGAGCTAATAAGTACAAAAGATTTCAAATTCCAGAACCAGAGTATACAGTGCAGTATGCTGGATACACATTATAAAGTATCTTGGCAAAGCTTTTGTACTTTAAGGTGAGCACAGATGTACAATGATGAATTTTTTAAGATATAAGGTGATATACGTCTATGAGTTGGATTTGCGCTGCTGTTAGAATCAGTGCCTTAGGAGAGAGCTGCTATAGCAGTAGGGTTAAGACTTCATTCAGAAATGTTTCAAAGTGGAACAGTGTCCCACAGTGACAAAAATAGAGATTGAACACACAAGAACAAGAGTATTGTCCCAATTTTGCGGTGGGTCGTGTGATTCATCTATTGTTTATTTGTATGGGTTCCTGATTCCACAGTTGACTATTCTGAAGGCAGTGCTTTTTGTCAGAAATGTTGCAGTCTTTGTGATAGGATAAAACACGTCTGTCATTTTTGCATCTGGTTCTCTATTTTCCCCTTTGGTTTTGTTTTCATTCCTTATTAGTGATCTTCATCTCTCTCCATCGTCCCAATTTTTAGTGATGATAATTTGAACACAATACCCAAACACTGACTTGTCTTGCTGGTGTTTAAAATAGTTTATTTTAATGATATCAAGATTAATTGAATTACATTGTTTCATCTGTACAATCTAGAAAAATGACACATCAGCTGAGTCATTTTATTGTATTACTTTGAAAACCAAAGCAGATTTTTCTCTTATTTTCAGTATGAATTTCTTTACTCGAGTCTAATGACATTACCCGAAAAGTAAAATATTCACGTTAAAAACAAAACAAACAGCACGCACTTATTCTCCCTCCACCCCTGCTTCCAAGACCCTAATATGCTACCAAAGAGGACAATGTCCAGACACTCTCTGCAAGAATTATCTGTATTTTAGCATCTTAGAGCATTTCCCATTTTTGGACAAGTATCTTAACAATATTTAAAGTATGATTCAGATGCTTTAAATTCATCTTAAGGAATCAATTGTAGGTGTTCAATAAAATGTTGTACATGTTATTCTATTTATAATGGCACAGTAAACAGTTAATTGCTATTATTACATACATTTCTCCCCATTGATGTTGCATGGGCATCTGCTTATGTCTCCTTGGGACACATTTACGCCATTGAAAAATCTCCCTAGACTGATGTAGGCTTTCAAGGGTTGTTAGATCTGTGCATTCCAAACCTCTGGTAACAAAGTGGCAAGCTCTGAGGTTTATCTAGAGGCAGAATATTTCTAGAATAGTGTTGTGATTTTTTTTAAACAGACAGACAAAGGAAAAAAACCTTTAGGAGAAATAAATAGAGTTTGAGTACATTAAGTGCTTTAAGAGAATAGAGAACAAGAGCATTATAATGAAATGCAGATTTCATTGCCTTATATATCTACTTCTGATTCCTTGCTGAGATACTAAAGAATAGTAAGGACCTAAGATGTAGACTTAAGCTCCCACAGAGAATTTCTGTAGATCACTGGCGTTTAATGAAGAAAATTTCTCTTGTGAAGTTAAGAACAGGATGGAAAGTGCATGTAGTGCCTACCAGAATGCATCATCACTTGCTTTGCGATGTATCTCTACAAGAAATTCATGAATTCATGAAACATCTGGGTCCTTGCACTCAGGAATGGTTCGTCTGGTTTTTCAGCAGTGTTCTGTGGGATTCCGCACTGCCTAGAATCTGGCGCTAAGTAAAGGTCATTACTTTGCTGAAACCTGGGAAACCCACACTTGCCTTCGAGCTACAGACCAATTTCATTTCTCAGTGTCTGCTTTAAGGTGCTGGAATGTCTGATTTTAAAAAGAAGTTCACCATCTGTGGAAGGCATGCTGGCACCAGTGATCATAGTACATGTTATCAAGTACTGGCACTTACAACTTTCATCAAAAATGGATTCCAAGATAAACTGAAGACTGATTCAATTTTCCTTGGCCTAACTGAGGCATACAATACAGTTTGGCACATGGGCCTTTTGCTGACATTTTTTACACATATGCCAGATTGGTTAGTATGTGCAGTGGCTCTGTTTTTGAGAAATTGCTGTTTCCATGTGCATATTGGTGATGAAACAAATGCGTGGAGGCACCAGAAGAACAGCTTCCCACAAGAATCGGTATTATCTCCAATGTTGTTCATCTTATATTTGAATGACCTACCATGTACCGGGTCTCGCAAGTTTGTTTATGCATATGCCTTGACACTCAATCACACTCCTTTGACATACTTGAGAGTGTACGGAACACAGTTATGGCGTCTGGCCAATTATTGTCGTCAGTGGCGCCTGATACCAAATGGAAGTAAGACTGTGTCAAGTGTCTTCCACTTACATCATGCACAAGCGATCAGAGAACTGAACATAGTTCTCAATGGTCAGTGAATAAAGCATGATTCACACCTGGTTTATCTAGGCGTCACGTTGGACAGAGCTCTCACATATAATGACCATCTTATAAAGACAGTGACTAAGGTCAAAACACAGAACAACCAGCTCTGAAAACTATCCGAAACGACATGGGGTGCTAATGCCCAAACATTACGCACTTCAGACTTGGCACTCTGTTACTCAGTGGCAGAGTATTGTGTGCTAATATATGGGCTCAGTTGTCTCACACAAAGATAATGGATGTACAACTTAATTCAACCATGCATATTATTTCAGTCACACTTAATTCTACTCCTCTACAATGGTTACCGGTTCTCTGTAATGTTGCTCCACCCAGTGTTTACAAAGAGGAAAGCATAGCAAAGCTCATGACAAAATTGCATAATATGCCACATATACCATTAATTAAAGACTTGTTTAATCTGCCACATGGTTGTCTGCCCTCACGTCGCCCATTATGGATAAGTTTACCAGGTGAGGGATTTACAGTAGAAGATGCATGGCGAGCTTCATGGTCTGCAGGGAAAGTGACAAATAATTATCTTGTCTTGGACCCCATTCAGTGTCAGTCCAGGTTTGACTTGCTGCGAAGGCAATGGAGCCTTCTGAACTGGTTTCGTACCGGACATGGAATTTGTGCTGCAGTGGAATTTCATGGCATTTTAGAGACAGTCCACTATGAAAATGTGGGCAGCCACCAACTATGACACATATTATTGAGGACCGCAAAATGACTCAACTTCCTGAGGTCTTCGTGCCTTGAACATCATCAATAAGAATGCTGTAGCTTGGCTTGACCAGATTGCATACGCCAAATACATCGACAAGAAAAATAGGACAAACAGAAATCCCTGTAAATACTAGGTTTGTATTTTGTTGCTTAAAAAGTAAGCCGGTAGGTTGTTGCATTTTAAATGGTGTGTTATACTCTAATGAGGTCTAGAAAATGATCTTGGGATTTTTTAAAAACAAATTAGGGTGTGAAGACTAGTTTTATCCTCCAAGGGGCAGAATCTCAGTGTGTGTAAATTGGCATAACTTCATTAAAGTTAACGAAGCTATGCCAATATATACCCGGCGAGGATCTGACCCTAAGAATATGCCCTTCTCTTAAGACTTTTTTTTCTATATAACAAACAGTATCACAGAATATTTGTGACAGCATTTTACATTTCATCATTGAAAATGGATACCAACATTTTTATGCCTGCCAACACACCTGACTGGTTACTGAATTATCCTGCCTTAGCTTCTGCATATGTGCAGGATTAAACAAATGAGAGAGAGAAGAGTTATCAATTTGCAAGTATTAAGTTTTCCACCTCAATTTAGCAGATTACCACACAAGAGCTCTGGATTTTTCTAACGTGTTAGAAATAGAAGTGACAAATATGCGCCAGCTGTACAGTGCTAGTAAAGTCAAGTATAGCAGGCTACACTAGGACTTCAGAGTTATGAACCCCTCGGGAATGAAGATTGTTCATAACTCTGAAATGTTAGTAACTCTGAACAAAACCTTGCGGTGGTTCTTTCAAAAGTTTACAACTGAGCATTGACTTTATGCAGCTTTGAAACTTTTCTGTGCGGAAGAAAAATGCTGCTTTCTCCTTTTTTCGGTAGTTTGCGTTTAACAGTACTGTACTGTATTTGCTTTTTTTTTTTTGTGTCTCTGCTGCTGGTTGATTGCATACTTCTGGTGTCCAAATTAGGTGTCACCGGTCAGTTCATAACTCTGGTGCTCGTAACTCTGAGATTCTACTGTATTTCTGTTTTGTTTTTGTTTTTGGTTGTTTGTTTTTGCATAGCTAACCCCCTCATTCTCTAAGCAAGCTGCATCAGGGCCGTACTGACTTTTAGGCTCCACTTCTGTCACATGCTTTCAGATAACTGAACTGATTCAAGGACCCAAGGATTATGATGTGGAAGTAGTGGTCCAAGCAGACAGAAGTACAAGGTAACTGCTTCAGAGCACAAGTAGGAGTGTGAATATTTCTGCTTGCTTGATCTTCTGGATGTCTGGGCTAATGTGAAATGAAAGTGGCCAGCAAAATAAAAATGACCAGCTCTCCACTCTAAACTGCTGAGTCACAACTGATCCACTCAGGCAACAGACAAGTCTGAATAATAGAAGAAGAAACTTAAGAATCTCACTAGCAAGGAAAGGAAGACATTTGTCCTTCAGAGGATGACAAATTATTCACATATTTACTAGTAGAAGGGAAAGTAGACCAAGGCTCATCAGAATGAATTATGTCAATTTTTGATTAGAAATCTCAATGTCCTAAACCAGAGTATTCATCTGGGTTTCTATTCCGAATGCAAGCACGTAGTAAAAAGCACTGTTGGGACACTCACTGATCTTCAGATTGTTAGCCATTTCAGTTTGCTCTGCTTCCCCCAATTCTAGAATATCTTTATCTAAATCTTATTCTAAGTTTTATTTTCAGTTACCTTAGTGATGAGCATAGTGTCAGAACTTAGATTTTCCACCTGTATCTCCCCATTGTGATAATTGTGATGACTTGCATACTGCATTGGAAGGTGAATTCAGCTGTGACATTGTCTGTGTCAAAGCTGCTCACTTTTGGAGGGGAAGACAAGGAGGATGACTCCGGTCAGGAAAGTTAATGCATTCTGGAGAGGACACCTGAATCAGCAGCTTACTGTTCATATGATTTACTCCTTCAGTTCAATGTTTTACTGCTTATATGCTGTGAAACTACACAGTTGTTAAGGGAGTTTAGTGGAACCTGGGAGAATTAAATTCTATTTCTGGCTCTGCCCCAGACTTGCTCTGTAATGCTGGGCAAGTCACTTAAAGTAATACTTTCAAAAGTGTCCATTGTGTTCTGCTATTGTTCTGTGAGCCTGACTGCATGTATCTAGGACTTGATTTTCAAAAGTGTTGAGCACTTGCTACTGCAGCTGAAGCAAACAGGAACTGTAGATTATTAGCACTAATGAGAAATCAAGTCGTAGGTGACTCAAGTTGGTCATCCAGTCATGGAAGCACCCAGAATTAGTGGGCACTCTTACAAATTTTGGCCTTCATCTCTCTGTTCTTTAGTTTCCCATCTTGCAGATGCAGATAATAATGTCTTCCTATATTGTGGGGATGCTGTAAAGATATATTAATTTATGTTTGAGAGGCAGTCAGATGATTTGGTAATGAGTGCCACAGAAAAACCGTAAGTAAATTACATATTCAGTGTGGAGAATTGATAATTTATAGTAAATAAGGGCAGGGCCACACGTTAAATGATGAGACTAAAAGGAAACAATGGATTGCTCTCATTCCCTGGGCACCATCAGTCATGTTTGCTGAATGAGGCAGGGATCTTGTGGGAGAAAAGAAGTATGTGACTATGTAATTAAAGACTCATGCATATGCACAAGTGGGGCCAAATGAAGGGTGCAATGGCATTTTCTAAATTTTGAGTGCCAGACTTTGCAACTTGAACATTTTTTCAACCTAGTTTTTATGTAATATATTTACATGCATCTTTTTCTAACCATAGTGAGAACATCTCAGTGTTCTCCAGTTTATATTCCAGTAAATAGTAGCAGTAGTCAGTACAACACCAAAAGAGCCAAACAATTCTTTATATATGTGTCTTCTAAGACTTAGAAACAGATTTTTTGAAAGGGAAACAAGAAAATATGTTAATTTAGTTTGCAATAATTACCTTGAGAATTGTCACAAATCTTTTACTTCATTTTCATGATTTTATGCAGTTTTGTATAAATTATTTGAGCCCTGTGAAAACAACTAAAGAAAGGAGGACCTGTTTTTTCTGCACAATTTATAAGTTTGGGTTTAGCATGAATTTGCATTTGTTTTACTTCTGTTTATGGTGTTTTCTGTATGTAAATAGCTTAGGCACTGAATTATGAATGGATATGAAGAATGAGCATAGCTTTTCACTGAAAATGTGAAGCGTAGATATTGGAAAGGTCAGGGAAACATAGGTTACTTTTAAACTATAGTAAAGGTTCATTATAGATCTTTGCTTTTAGAGTTTTAAAAGCGGTTGAAAATTCCATACAGCCAAAGGTAAATCAAAGTGCAGGGACACCAGAAAGGAAAGACATTTTTAGACAACCCATTAACAATCTAATGATGTGACGGACCTAGAGGCAGTTTTGGAAGTGTCAGTAAAATTGCCTGTGAAGTCTGTAAAGCAGCCAAATGCTGTTGCTTAAAGCATGTCTTCTGCTTGACATCTGGGTCCTTTTTGGCCAACCTTAACCTTTGTCTAGTTATAAATTGTGACCCTAATTCTAATTTTACAACAGGAAAATGTTAATCTTTTTTAATAAGTCTATCCTGGAAACATTATTTTTGAAGAAAAATATTGGGTTACTTTTATGTAGTAAAGAAACAATTGATTTATCTTTAACTTTTGTGGAGTAATGTGTTTGCACATTAGGGCTGATCACAAATAAATTGGACTTTTAACTAAATGAATTTTTTTCACAGAAGGTATCTGCTCTGTGAAAAGTTTCAGCTATTTATTTTAAAAAAACCAGTCACCTGAAAATTTGTTCTTTTATTTGAGAGGGAGATGATCCCAACTTTCAGCCAAAACTTTTAATTTGGAAATGTTGGAATGTTACATTTTGATCTAAAATGTCAGAAAGATGTTTCAACATTACTCAGATTAAAATTTTTTGGCTTGCTTTGACATTAAACTGCATCCCCTTGAGCCTCTACGGTGCCTTATGTCCCCATTCTCTTTTCTGGGCCAGAGTCCCCAGCTGGACTACATCTCACAGGATACACCAGAATATTGTGACTTCTATGATGCACTGCAATGGTCAGCAAGAGGGGAGATTAAAGTCATCCAGCCACAGAACCTGGCCCCTGAAATTTCTTGAACTTTTGTCAGTTGTTGTGTGAACCAAACCCCATTTTCTGACTAACTGTTACTGCATAATACTTACTAAGGCAGTCCGTGATATTAAATATCCTTTCACAAGGTTCATTATCACAAAATATCTCCATATTCCTTTCTGATTCAACAGCTAAAATGCTAGTCTACACCATGGCTGTGTCCTGCGTTGACTACCTCCTCCTCCCTGGTTCCCCCAACACTCATGGCAACAGGGTGGCAGTGTCTGTGACCATGCTCAAGGGTGCAGGGCTCTTCTGTTGACCAGTCCTGTTAACAGGACTTCCCAAAGCTGCTGAGTAGATTCTGTTGACTTTTTGTGACAGGTGTGGCATACTATTGGTGTTTGTTTACAATAGCACCTCCAGTTTTCTGGGTCACTTTCCAGACATTTAAGAATGAATGATCTGTGTCCTGAAGAGCTCACAGGCTATAAAATGGACTTGATCCTCTGGTTAGAAGCATACAGGAGCAGAGACTAGGAACAGGCAGACTTGGGGAGAAAGCTTAGGCTGAGTTTATATATGTCTTGTTGTTGTTTGAATTACCAGTAAAGACAATCCCCAGCAAGGGGACTTTGGCTTATACAGCATTTGTATACTTAATTTGGAGTAAAGTTGGAACATCACCTGCTCACACTCCTCTGCAGTCCATCCAAATGCAGCTGCTAACATTATTTCCCTCACCTGTTGATCAGGCTACACAGACTGCTCTCTTGAGATCTTTCAAATGCCTGTAGTGCCAAATGTACATATCTCAAACTCTCCTCTAGGCCTTGCACAACTCCACCTGGCCTGTGTACTAGATAGTGTTATATCATGTTTGCCTCATCCCCTTTACTCTCTCTCATTTTCTTTTCCCACTCATATCTTTCTGCTTTCCTCTTCATCGCCCCCTATATGGAATGATTTCCAGATTCCAACACCCCAAGTTCCATGCCTTTCCATGTTCAAAACTTGCCTGAAGATTCTGCGTCAGATTCTCTATTATATTGCAACCATTTTTTCATTGCTCTGGCAGCCTAAAGGGACCATAAAATTGGCAGAAATGAGCTCTGTTGCCATCTCAACAGTATCATTTGTTGTTTTTTTTCTGATACAGCACTTAGCTTCCTGCAGCAGCTTGAGTATGAACTTTTCACTGCTGTAAATTTTTTGCAGCCTTGCTGGACAAGGAATCACCATTATAGACAACCCCAGCTCTAGGATTCAGACGTTAGCCAGGACAGAATAATCTTTTTATTTTTTTTCTTTGTCTGACTGGTAAACGGTGTAAACTGAGCATAATCTTACTTTCATGCTCTGAAATCCTAGTTTGTTTTTAGCTCAAGTAACTCGTATCTTTTTACTAACAAAAATCATTTCTCATAAATGTGAGCGAAGGTCTTGTGTACTGTTGGCCTCATTCATCACTGACTGTAAAATAACGCATTAGAACCACAAGTTTTTTTTTTTTTTTTTTTTTAAAGTCTCTCAATTTTGTAATCCAACAAATCTGAAGTTTTCTTTGGTAGCGTTGATGTAAATGAAAGTGACTCATCAGAAAAAGACTAGATTTTCTACATAATAGGTTCTATTGGATTTGTCAATTCATCAATGCCTTACTCTGTATTTCAGAATTCATAATAATAATAATAATAATGCCTCAATATCACTTAACCTCTGTTCAGTTACTTTAAAGGAACATTGTCCTTTTCAGTGAATGAAAATTCTGCAGAAGGAAGGATAGTGATTTATGTTGAATATATGGTAATGCCAGTGAGCTGTGTTTCAGCAATGAAGAATGTGATGATGAAATTCTTTGAATATTGATATAAGGAATGAAAAACAAAAGAGAGAAAATAGTGGGCATTTTTAACAGACCATCAGACCTAGAGAGAAGTGAAAATGAGAATCTAGATCAACTATTGTGACAGAACCATTATATTTCCTGTATCCAGGGGAGGAATGTAATTATTCCTGTCTTGTGAGTAATGCATGCAGACAAACGCACATTGTCCGGTAATGCTGGAAGGACAAGAGACATTGGATGTGGTTTAATTAGGCCACAACTTTATTCCTAAATCCCTGGGAGTACCTGGCAGATGAAATTGTATGGGTAATTCCATATCATTTTTCATATAGGTGGGGCGCTGGTGGCATCCTTACCCATTCTGATCCCCAGCCAACTCACTGCTGGGACCTCTCCACCCCCACCCTCAAATGAGGGTTAAGTGGAGGCTATAAAGAAGGGGGGGGGGTTGACTCACTACCATATCCATCAGAGGAGTCCCAAAAAGTTTCTGCTCCTTTAAAGAAAACCTCCTTTAAATCCTTTTCCAATCCATTTAATGATCACCATATCCATTCCCTACAGTGTACCTGCTGCACTGGACATCTGCTACAAAATGGTGCCAGGAATTAGCTTGGTTGCCTTCTCCCATTCTTAGCTGAACTCCCTGACATCTACTGATGCTTTTTTTTAATATCGGCCAAAAGTGTATCAGCTCCCTAGTCTGACAAGTGGACCTCATCCCCTTCTGAATAGCTCTGGTGCCCTGTATTCTATGCCTGGATGAGAAATTACCAACCCCCTATGCCACCTATGAATTTTGCCACCTCCCTATTCACAAACCTCCTAGCCTTGTTGACTCGTAGGGGCTTCAAAGCTCCCCACCACACCCTGTGTTGTAAAATGTCCAACCAAATAATTTTTACTCTTGGGAAAAGTTCTATGATCTGGCTGAAGTCCTTAGCTCTGAGCATTAACTCCTTTACACATTCCCAAATCATTTTTCCATTAGGTGAATCACAAGTGTATCTGATGCCTGCTCATGGGCCACCATTGTGTACAAAATGGGCATCAGCTGGTCCCATAATATCATAGAATCATAGAATCTCAGGGTTGGAAGGGACCTCAGGAGGTCATCTAGGCCAACCCCCTGCTCAAAGCAGGACCAACCCCAACTAAATCATCCCAGCCAGGGCTTTGTCAAGCCTGACCTTAAAAACCTCTAAGAGAACCAAATTCTGGGAAATGCAAGAAACGTAGTGAGTGAAGCACAGGTGGACGCAATGATTAAAATCTACGAGTATAGAAGAATGCTGGGGGGAAACCTAAACACCATAATTAAAGCCTGATTGTCTACAATTTCTCTGAATCAGGAAAAGCAAGGAGCACGAAGTAGCTGATGTATCTTCCTGAACAACTACTCAAATATCTGTTTTTAAAAAGCAAACACCCTCAAACCTTCAGATCCTTCCTTAAAACTCTCATCCTTCCAGATACCTTTTCTATCTTCTTATGAACTGTCATCTCTATACTTTCCCTTATCTGATCTGCTGTCGTATAGTTTGACTCTTTTGCTTGCTTTTTCTAACTTTAATTGTATTCTCTCCAGGACTGGAAATATGTCTTACTATGTTTCTGAAGCAGCATATACATTTATGGCACTACATTAATGCTTTTTATAATAAAATGGACAGAAGCAATGTAATATTACTATTAATTTGCATAGTGATTTCATGTATTACTCCTTATTGTTCATCCTGATTGGTGCTCTACAAGGCTTCAGTTTGAGATGAAGCAAGTTGAAGTGTCAAAACAAAATTGCCTTTAAACTTCACAGTATGAGATTTCACTAACTGTTGTAGTGCTTAATCATCATGGGTTCTGTTCATATATGGACGCCTGATTTCCAGATTTTTAATCTATTGAACATAGTCATACCTGCCAACGTCATCAAAGAAAAATGGAAAAGATTGTAAATATCCTTAAGTCCATGACAGTTGCATAACTATGCCAAGAGACCTAGAAAAAGGGATCTAGAGCATGGGAAAGTGACTCAGCCATTCTTTCTTGCTATTCAAACCCCGCCCCAGCACTCAGCATTTCATTCTTCACCTCTGTCTCTCAGCATTTCAGTATTATTTTTCTCCCTCCATTTTTCACTTTTAGACGCTCAAGTCAGGGGCATAAAGAACTGAGAGACTGTTTATTCTCCTTGGCCCAAACTGGGAAGTGGGCAGCAGTGGCAGGATTTTGAGCTCCCTGAGGCCAAGATGGCGGGGTAGGGGTGGCATTGCCAGTAGTCTCTTCATCCTCCCTTCTCTGGCAGGTGGAGTGTGAGTATGTAGGGTGTTTGAAAATGAGTTGACACAGAACTGGGAGGAGCACCTGCTCTCTAGTGTCCCAGCCTGGAATTAGGCAGAGCTCTCCCTGCTATGCATAATGAGGGTGTCTCTCCCCCGCCCCCAGTGTGTAGCAGGTTTGATTGTCTGCTCCTTCCCCCAGGAGGTGAGGTGGTGCAATAGAGAAGGACAGCTAGTCAGATGAGGAATTCCCTACAAATCTGTAGGAGGGTCTGAAAATCTATAGAGCAAGGCTGCAGTGCTGTGTGTTCAGTTTACCTTGCAGAATGCTAATAATAGTTTTGGAATAGTAAGATGTTCTGATTCTCCTCTCCTGGTTGTACCTTAAATCTGACATTCTGCCTGGGGGATGAGAAGTGTTCAGAGTTAGCCACCTATGCCTCAGCCTTCAATTCTGTCTCTGCAAATCCCTTTATAACACTTCATCTTAGTCTCAATATAACACTTGGTCATATTGTACAATGAATTTACATGATTATAGAAATTCTAAAAGGGCAGATTGGAAAAAAATTCCTTAAATATTTCTAGCCTTGCATCAATGGAAGTCACAGGGGTTGGTCCTGGAATTTTGGTGAGGGGAAAGTGAGTTCAGCACAGCTAACCAAGCAACAAAATGGGACATTTACTTAAAGAGTGTGACAGCATGAATGTGAGCTCACCCTTGCAATTCCTGACCTTGATCTAGATGCCAGTTCTAGTCAAATCATGTCAACATTTATTGACTTGCCAAAGTTTACTGACTGAAAACATTAACTTGGGCAGCCTACAAAACTGCTTTGTATACCAGACAAAATATTAACCAGTACTTCACTGCAGTAAAGTAAATTAACTAAAATAGCCAGGTTTAATGTAAACTTTTTGTTACTATATTAAAATAGATGAGACATAAAGTATAAATTAAACATAAAATGAAGAATTTATACATTTTACAGAAGATAAAACAGAGTATTTAAATTCTTACCAAAGGGCTTTGTTAACAAAAAAGTGTTTTTAAATGTACCATAAAGGCTTCAATGCTGCCAGTTTGTTGACTACTGGTAGAATATTTTATATCCCATATAAATACTTGAGAAAGACATTCTTCCTGTCTTTGACATTATGGCAAATCCTCCAGGTGATGAGATACTGAACATATACAGTGCATCAGAATGGAAATTCTGCGTCAGATCAATGATCCATTTAACTCAGTATCCTGACAGTGGCCAATGCCAGCTGCTTCAGAGGAAATTAACAGAACAGGGCGGTCCTCAAGTGATCCATTCCTTGTCATCCAGTCACAGCATCTGCAGTCAAAGGCCTAGAGGCACCCAGAGCATGAAGTTGTATCATTGACCATCTTGGCTAATAGCCATTGATGGTCATAACCTCCCTGAACTTATCTAATTCTTTTTTTAATCCAGTTATAGTTTCAGCCTTCACAACATCCCCTGGCAACTATTTCCACAGGTTGGCTATGCGTTGTTTGAAGAACTATTTACTTTTGTTTGTTTTAAACTTGCTGTGTATTAATTTCATTGGGTGACCCCTGGTTCTTCTGTTATGTGAAGGGGTAAATAACACTTCCTTGTTCACTTTCTCCACACCAGTCAGGATTTTATAGACCTCTATCGTATCCCCCCTTTAGTCATCTCTTTTCTAAGCTGAATGGTCCCAGATTTTTTAATCTCTCATATGAAAGCTGTTCCATACCTCTAATCATTTTTGTTGCCTCCCTCTGTACCTTTTCCATTTCTAATGCATCTTTTTTGAGATGCGGTGACCAGAACTGCATGCAGTATTCCAGTTGTGGGCATATACCATGGGTTTATATAGTGGCATTATGATATTTTCTATCTTATTATCTATCCCTTTCCAAATGATTCCTAACATTCTGTTAGCTTTTTTTTACTGCCAATGCATGTTGCTCAGGTGTTTTCAGTAAACTATCCACAATGATTCCAAGATCTCTTTCTTGAGTGGTAACAACTAATTTAGATTCCATCATTTTGTATTGATAATTGAGATTATGTTTTATAGTGTGCATTTCATCTGCCATTTTGTTGCTCAGTCACCCACTTTTCTGAGATACGTGTATAGCTCTTTGGAGTCTCTTTGGACTTAACTATCTTGAGTAATTTTGTATCGTCTGCAAACTTTGCCACCTCACTGTTTACCCTTTTTTCTAGATCGTTTATGAATATGTTGAACAGCACTGGTCCCAGTACAAGTCCCTGGGCGACACCTATATTTATCTCTCTCCATTGTGAAAACTAACCATTTATTCCTACCCTTTGTTTCCTTTCTTTTAACCAGTTACTCATCCATGAGAGGACCTTCCCTCTTATCCCATGACTGCTTACTTTGCTTAAGACCCTTTGGGAGGGATCTTGTCAAAGGCTTTCTGAAAATCCAAGTATACTATATCCACTGGATCACCCTTGTCCGAATGTTTGTTGGCCCCCTCAAAGAATTCTAGTAGATTGATGAGGCATGAGTTCCCTTTACAAAAGTTGCATTGATTCTTTCCCCAACAAATCATGTTCATCTGTGTGTCTGATAATCCTGTTTACTATAGTTTCAACCAAATTTCCTGGTGTTGAAGTTAGGTTTACTTGCCTGTAATAACCAGGTTCTAGACAGAAGATCCAGTCTGTGTAAAGGCTTTTACGTTAATAGAAAGATCCTAAAACCAGTCTATCACATGTAGCATTTTGACCACATTATAGTCTTTTTTCTTAAAGTTTTAACACTTTTCTCATCTTATTGACCTCTGTTCTTTCATTTGGTCTTCGAATCAAAAATCATGTTTTGTTGCCAACATTTTTGGTACTAGCCTCTGATTTATTATTATTTGTTTAGTGCCTAGGACCCCTAGTCAAAGATTGGGACCCCACTGTTGTAGATGGATAGGAAAAGTCATATCTTACAGACGTTAGGCTGAAGGAATCTGCATGATTTAGATGTAGTCTGGATGTGAGGAACTAGAGAGAAGCCTGAGATGAAGCTAATGCCCAGGTTATGGACTTCAGTGACAGGCCGGATAGAGATATTGTCAATTGTGACTGAGAAAAGAGGCAGTGAGAAGGGCTTCAGTGCGGGGAGGGCGTGGATTAATAGCTCTCTTTTAGCCATCTTGAATTTAGTTGATGACTAGGCATCCACAAAGTGTCAGAGAGACAGGCTGCGATTTTTGGTTGGGCAGAAGAAGAGAGGTCTGGAGGCAGGTGAGTGGGTTGTCTGCATAGAGATGGTAGTTGAATTTGTGTTTGCAGATGAGATTACCCAGAGATAAGAGGAAGCGGGATAAGAGAAATGAAGGGCAGAACCCCGACAGAAAGTTGTAGAGTGGATGAGAAGGATACTCCAAAGGAGATGCTGACGGAGCGATTGGAGAGGAAGGAGGAGAACCAGGAGAAGACAGACCACAGAAGCCAAGGGAGGGCAATATTTCAAGAAGAGCATGATCTTGTGTCAAAGACAGCTGACAGGTCAAGGAGGATAAGGATGGATACTGGTTCTGAGATATGGCTAAGAAGAGGTCAATACAACCTTTGGCAAGAGCAGTTTTAGTGGAGTGCAAGGAGCAGAGGCTGAATTGGAGAGGATCTAGGATGGAATTGAAGGAGAGGAACTCCAAAAAGTGTTTGTGAACAGCATCTACAATAAACTTAGAGATGAAAGGGAAATGGAGTGGGAGATAGAGAGGCAAATGTGGTCAAGGCTGGAGTGTTTTAAGATGGGAGAGACTAAAGCATGCTTATATTCTGAGGTAAAAGCCAGAGAGAGTGAAGGGTTAGAGAAGAGCAAGGCAGGGGATGAGAGTGTGTCCAAGGGAGATCAGAAAATGGGATGGGATCATGGGGCAAGTGGAGGGGTGAGAGGAGGAAAGCAAGTGAGAAATTTCAGTGTCCGTGACAGAGGAGAAGGAGAGGAGAGAGATAGGTGGGGAACTGGGAAGAGAAGGCATGCTGAGGGGAGTGGGGAGGTCACATTGTATTTTATCAGTTTTTTCTTAGAAGAAATCAGTGAGATCCTTGCAGAGAGAGAATTGGAAGCAGGGGAGGGGAGGGTTTGTGGAATGAGTCAAAGGTGCCAGAAAGGCACCTGGGATTGTGAGTGGGGGAATTCAATTAAATTGCAGAAGTAGAGTTCTTTAGCAAGGAAGATGGCAGAACCAAAGAAGGAGAGAACGATTTATAGTGGAGGAAGTCAGCCTGGTCAGGGGATTTTCTCCAGAGACACAGTAGCACAAGAACAGGAGCAGAGGAAGCGAATGTTGTGGAGAATCAGGGATGGGGGTTGGCAGGGCAAACTTTGTGATGGGAGGTGTGAACAAAAAATTAAGAGTGGAGGTGAATGAAGCATGGAGAGAGTCACCAACCATATCAATGGGAGAAAGGGAAGAGGAGCATGGAGGAAAGGGCTGATAGCAGATGAAAAGTAATCAGTGCTGATGGCCTGGAGACATGGAAAGGTTGAATCACAGAGCAGGAGGTGGGGGACACTGATGGGCAATTCTGAAAGAGATCAGGTGATGGTTGGAGAGGGAATACTCACAGAGAGATCAGACAGAGAGCAGGGCTTGGTGAAGACCAAGTTGAGTGAATGGCTCCTTTGATGGCCTGGGGAGTTAAACCAGGACGTCAGGTCAAATGAGAAACGAGGATGATGAAATGTGCAGCTAAGGGGTCAGATGGGTCATCGATATGGAAGTTGAAGTCTCTGAGGATGAGTGGCGGGGGAGATTGTCAGAGGAGGAAGAGAGAGTGAGAGCTGGGAGTCAAAATCAGAGGGGAAGGCTGATGAAAAGAGCGGGGTGGGCACTAGATGACAGCAACATTGAAGAGGAGAGAAGAGTCAGATGCACTGTTGTTCATATGAGAAGAAACAGTGAGAAAGGCATGAGGGTTGGGTTGGAAGTGGTAGGAATGGGAGAGAAGCCCAAACCCCTTCTCCCCATAGTCTGATCCATGGCGTGGAATGTGAGAGAAAGGCCTCTGTAAGAGAGGGCAGCTACGGAGGCAGTGTCCAATGAAGGGGTTCAGGTCACTTTGAGAGCCAAGAGCTGAGGGAATGAGAAATGAAGAGTTGGGGATGGCTGTGATCTTTTTGGAGATGGAGTGGGCATTCCAGAGACAGCAAGAGGAGGGAGCGGGGAAAGCAATGGATGGGCATGAGGTTCGGAATGGTGGAGGTGGCAAGAAAAGTGTGGGAGGTGGAGAGGCAACAAATGAAGGGAGAAGCCAGAGTCGAGACAAATGGCACCAGTGAGCAGGAGGATGGAGTTGTAGGACCTGTATTTTTGCTGGCAAGAGGAGGGAAGAGGTGTGGGTGGAGAGGGAAAGATAAGTAGGCAGAGTTGGTAGGAACTGTGGCTGGGAGAGGATAGCCAGGAAGAAGAGATGGAGCTAGTGGGAAGGAAGGGGGAGAGAGGGAGGATGGCGGTTGGACCAAAGTTTTGATTTTTCAGAAATACTGAGCAGCCATATCTCATCTGGAGTTGTAGGTTCAGCTGTTCTGAAAATCAGGCCCTAGGTTTCTTGAGTTATGCACCCAAAAACTCAGGCACCCAAAATCAGAGGACCACTTCTGAAAACCCTGACCTGTATTTGAAGTGTTTTATCATGTCCATTCCTAGTTGGATTATGAGTCTGTTTACTGAGAGAATTAGTGTTGGCCATTCCAGCAAGTTTATCCTCCATTCATTTTGAAACATCACAAGGGGCTCTTTAACTTTTACATGCACACCCACCAGATGGGCATAAAGGACTTCCGTTTAAGATTCCATCCAAAGATGGCATGCCTTCACTACTGCCATGCCCAGAGGTGGGGATGCTTCAAGTTAAGCCAGTCTCAGAATACTTAATGGGTTCTAGCTGTTACAGGCCCTGTCTATATTAAGAAAATGTGCGCCTGTGTAACTAGTCAAAGTTACATTTATGTAAATCCCTAATGTAGATTTGCTGCACCAGTGCAAAGCAGGGTTGATGCTGATGCAATTTTGCCTGGTAACATGCCAGTGTAAACCCTGCTTTGTGTTGATGCAATGTGCCTACATTAGGGGATTGCAGTGGAGCAACTACATTCATAGATTCATAAAATGTAAGGCCAGAAGGAACAATTATGATAATTTCATCTGACCTCCTATATAACACAGGCCATAGGTCTTCCCTGAATTAATACTGTTTGAATGGAGCATATCTTTTAGAAAAACATCCAGTCTTGGTTTTAAAATTTCCAGGGATGGAGAATCTACCACAACCATTTGGTAAGTTGTTCCAATGGTTAAAATTGACTATTAAAATTGGCACATTATTTGTAGTCTGAATTTGTCTAACTTCAGCTTTCAGCCATTGGTCTTGTTATACCTTTGTTTGCTAGATTGAAGAGCTCTTTATCAAATTTCTGTTCCCCTTAGAGGTACTTATGTAGCCACCTCAGTGAGACTTTCCTTAATGCAGACTGGGCCACAGTAATCTATTTAAGAATGGTAAGCTACTTACATTCACATTGCTTTGGGGGCTGCACAGGATTTGAATAACATTTTATTAATTTTTCAGAAATTAAACTTACAAAAACAGGTTAGGGAAGATTGTAAAGTACTGAGATATTTTTATAGACATGTTGGTGTGTGGATACCTCTTAAAAGCTTAGTTGTGAGCTCTAGAATGATGGAGAAAATGGAAAACACAAAATATAGAATATAGAAAAAACAGTGATGCAAAGAGACCAAGAATATAACTATGCATAGTTCAATTAAGGGCAGTTGACCTGCATCTAGTCTGGATGTATGAGCAAGAGAAGGGACGATTAATATGGCCAATACTGGATCATAAAATAGAATTTTCTTTTTTTACTGGAGCTTCCTGAATCATAACCTGTCATGAGTATCTAGTTGGCACACAGATCTAGAGAAGGTTGCTAGATCTGATCATCTCTATGACTCCTTAATAAAAGGCTTAAATAACAGTCCTCTCCCCCCCCCAATATTTTTAATAGTAAGGAAAAGTTTTTTCCATCCTTCCTATGGTACAGGATAGGCTTGACATCTCACAAATGCTCTTGGAATTAATGTCTCCCTTCTATACGTGCTTATAACCTCTTTTTGTGGTAATCGGAGGTATGCATGCACATGAAATGAAGACTATAACTATGTCTTCACCATTTCTTGGTGTCTGTTAGTAAATATTCTCTGTCTGCTCATTCAAAAACAATATACCTAGTAGAATAACTGAAATTGCCAGTAACAGCGAATAGTTACGCAAGTTAATTGCTCATTTTTTAGTTTTAAAAAACATAATTAAACCTTTCACATTTATAATTGTCTTGAAGAGGTGGCTTAGCTGTTCTCTACTGAATCTGTATGCTGGAGTCATTTTTACAATGAAAGTCCCAAAGATGTCAGTTGTACTTGCTGCATTAGTTGGTATGTCCTGTTTTGACCAATTTTGATTATATATGAAGGATCTGGTTCTTCTTGCCTTATTCACGTGAGACAAAGCTTTTACTGGACTTTTATTGTGAGTAAAGCAAGCAGATTTGGCTCAAAATGAAATGTACTATTAGTTAAAACAAAATTGTTTTCCATTTAAAATTTTTATTGTAAAATTATTTTGTGTACTTTATATTAATCTTTTTTCTTTAAAGAGAAGAAAACAACATTATTTTAAATAATTTAATATGTCCCACTTTCTGGTGGAAAATTTCAGAATTTGATTGACACATATCGTACCTAGTTTTAAACAATTCAAACAGTACTGACATGTATTTAAGCACTAGTTTTTGACTAAAATTAGAACTACAGCTTAGCACTTATATAACACTTTATATTCCAAAGTGCAAAGCACATAAGAACTAAAAAATTATAAAAGTTGTGTTTTTGTAGCCTATAGATTTAAATATACCATGAGTAAATACAATTAAACACAAGGTTCTTTGCAGTTTCAATTGTGGAAGTCTGAGAGTGACAAAAATGCCATTGAATTGAATACAAAAGGAGTAACTGTGTTCTTCTGGAGCCAAGCTGGTATATTAACACGGGTCTTTTTAAAAAGACTTTCAGTATCTGTGGGTTTTAATGTAGGCGGTAAACTTGCCACAGAATGATAATAGGATAGTACTCAACATTTCTAAAAAATGTTTTTTCCCCACCAGATTTGCAGCCTACACAGTAAAGTTATGTACTTGTATAATGAGAAAATGTAATTTCTAAATGCAGGAATTCACTGAATATAAAGTCTCAAATGGCATAGAGGAATACAATTTCAGTATGAGGCTTTTTTTAAATGAAAGGACAAAGGTTTGTTAAAGCTGCAACAGTTTGTCATGCTGTTGTGCCTTGAATATTTGCAAATTGTTATAACAAAGAATGCAATGTGTATGCATGTTTCAGTGTAAAATTGCTAGGACAAGACTTAAAGAATCAAACAAAACAAGAAATTGTGCTGGGGCCGAGGGAGAAAAAGAAAGAGACTGCTGCAGCAGATTGAAATAAGTGAGAGCCTCCATGAGATCAGAAGCTGGCAGTATTTCAGAACTGACATATCAGTACAGATGTGGAGTGAAGTTTTTTCCATATTAACTTTTGACTGTTAGTGACAAAAGCTTCTTTTATTCAAAAGCACAAGAATAATAGAGACTTGGGGAATTTTCATAGACAAGTGTTAGTGTGTTAAAAAACCCGTGTTTTATTGCGATCCCTTATTTGAGTCTTAAAACTGTATTGGTTTGAGTTCAAATGCTTTTTCTTCTCTTCTGGTTCTTTTATCCAAAATTTGTCAGAAAGTATAGAATTGTTTATATTAAACCTGCTAGAGTATATTCTCCACTTGATGTGCTACTGGTAGTTACTTGTCTGCAATGAGAGGAGAATAAATTGAAACTTGTATGGGATAAATGCAATTGATGTAGACGCAGTGGCAAAATAAGGACAGACACGTGCATGGAATTAAATGTCAGGCCGCAACTTTTATTAAACTTTAACACAAGGGAGGGGCGCTATCTGTTCATCACCCATACTCTCCTATACCAAGTATTTAATTGATTCCAGTGCAGGGGTTACATGTCTCCTTACTATATAACCTGTAACTGGTGCCAGTAGAGTAGCCAGGGGGGAAGCAGGGGGAGCGGCCGCTCCCCCTGTGAGGAGATCTGGCGCCTTAAAAAGCGCCACCCGAGCTCCGCTGCAGCGCTTTAAAAGGCCCGCCGGCGGCTCCCCGCGGCTCGCAGCTGCGGGCCTTTTAAAGCACCGCCCGAGCCCAGCTCTGGCAGCCGGGCTCGGGCAGCACTTTAAACGGCCCGCGGCTCCCCTGAGCCCCGCTGCCGGAGCCGGGCTTGGGCAGGGATTTAAAAGGCCCGCGGTTCCCTGCGGCTGCAAGAGCTGCGGGCCTTTTAAATCCCCGCCCGAGCCCTGCTGCCAGAGCCGGGCTGGGGGCTTTAAAAGGCCTGCAGCTCCTGCCGCTGCGGGGAGCCACGGGCCTTTTAAAGCGCCCCCCCCCCAGCCCCACTGCCAGAGCCGGGCTGGCGGGGGCGCTTTAAAAGGCTCGTGGCTCCTGCAGCCGTGGGGAGCAGCAGGCCTTTTAAAGCGCTGCCGGAGCTGGGCTCCGGAGGTGCGTAAAATGGCCCAGGGCTCCTGCCACTGTGGGGAGCTGCGGACCTTTTAAAGCGCCGCCGGAGCCCCACTGCTGGAGCTCCGGTGGCGCTTTAAAGGGCCCGGGGCTCCACAGCAGCTGGAGCCCGAGGCCCTTTAAAGCGCAGCCGGGTGAGTACAGGGGGAGCGGGGAGGCGCCTTTTTATAGCACCGCTCCCCCTGTGCTCAAGACCTGCCTACGCTACTGACTGGTGCCAGGGTTACAGGGCTTCTTACTATATAACTCATCATATAGGATAGGTTCTCCTGAGTGGGTGCAGCAAGGTGGGGACTTTGGCCTCTAAAGGCCACAAGGTCTCACCCTTTCATTTGAGCCAAAAGCCCATTACCAAAATCCCATGTCTTTTATCTCTGGGAACCATTCATTGTATTCTCTTAACTGGAAGCCAGCCACAGAGGGTGCCAGCGACTAGCTTGTTCACTCCCCACACCCAACCACACTTCCTGGTATCACAATTCCTGCCCAATCCATTCCCTCAAATCGTATAGCCATATGTCAGCACTTCCATCTGATAAATGTACACTATCTTCACTGAAAACGTCCGACTGATTGTAATGGATGTCCCTGTGCTGTATCACTGAACCCCTGTGTCCAGGAATATCTTGGTGACTTTGCTTCACTGTCTTTCTAGCCTTGTCCATGTGGGCTAGGTCTGCAGCTCCCAGACAGATCCACTTTGTGAGCATGTCTGACCATACCTCACCTCCAGCCATGATTGCCTAATTAAGCTAACATCTCTCTGGATTCTGTCACTTAAGTTAACTCCTGTACAGCCCCCGAGATCATTCTCCCTATGGTGAATAACCAGGACGTGAGGTGCTTGTCACTGAGTGCAGAAGTGGCATGAGCTGATCCCCATGCATCTCTTTTCTGCCGAACCACTGATGCAAACTGCTTCGGCCCTGAAGCCCAGCTGAGATCCAGCTGCCATCCTGGCTGGCTCTTGTGGGTCTAATGCATTAAAGAGTGCCCACAAATCTAGATATTGCATAGGCTCTGTGTAGCTTCTGGAACAAACTAGCACATTGGGTTAGTTATGTTTTGATGTTCCCTGCCATCTTTTCCATGGTGCAGATGAAGGTCCTGTAACACCCTATTGCCTGCACCTGCTATGGGCCAAAACCCCCTGCAGCTGCTGATGTCGCTGGCCCGATCCTGAAAGATGAATACCAAATTTTGGTGGGTCAAAATCGCAGTAGCAGAAGGATTTTCTCAGTACCACACTGAATTGATACCTTGTCAGGCAGCTGCCATCACAGTGTATGAACAGCAGTCCTGGCTGCAGACTCTGGATTTTTAGCAAGGCTCTTCTTGCCTTTTTGGGCACAAGTGCCCATTTGCATATTACTTCAACACCATGTACACCCCCTTTCCCTTCTGGTCTGTTTTTAAGTACTTTAAGTGCAGGGACACCATTCCTGCAGATAGTTTCATGTCTGTTGTATATGGGACCTGTCTGCAGCTGCCATCAGCACCAGCTCACTCACTCTAAAAGAGCCAAAGAAGGCAACAACAAATGCCTCCTTAAATAAAACGGCCTACCTCCCACAGCTGTAGACCCACAGCAGAGCCTATACTAATCCTGTCAGGGTTTCCAATGGTATGGGTAACAGAGGTGAAAGTGGGCCGGTACAGCGTACTGGTAAGAAGTGGTCACTGGTATGGGCCCGTACGCAGCCGGCATGTGGCAGTGCTTTAATGTTGCTGCCCCTTCCCCCCGCCCCCTGGGCCACTGATGTGGGGGCTGCAAAACGGGCAGCTGCCCTGGAGCCTGGTGATTTAAAAGGGCCTGGGGCTCCCGGCTGCCGCCGCTGCTACTGCTGTTACCCTAGCAGTGGCTTTAGCCCCAGGCCTTTAAATCGCTGCCAGAGCCCTGGGCAGCACAGGCTGGGCAGCGCTGAAGGGCTGGCTAGGGGAGGCTGACCCCCCCCATCCCCGCCCCTTCTGCCCGAGGCTCCGCCCCTTTCAGGGGCCCAGAGCCGGGCCTCCGTACCGGTAAGACTTTTAAGTTACTTTCACCCCGATGGGTAACCTCTTGTCCTTTTGGTGCCCACCTTTCCTGGATCACCCTTCTAAGTTTCCTCACTATGAAGTGTCCACATGGGTCTGGGAAACGCACCAACCTACTCCAGTAGGACAGGCCCACCAGCTGGCCAGAGATAGTAAAGGAGCCAAATCCCAGTGGGTCAAAGACACCAAACTCCCTTGTATGTGGATGTGGGCCACCTACGGTGAAGCCCTGCCTGTGTCCTAAATTCCATGAACTCTGAATAGATGGTCTTATAGGTCCTCTGAGTCCCTGGGATCTGTCATCCTGAAATTGAGAGAGAGCATCAGCAACACCTTTATCCACTCCTGGGGCATGCACTGCATGAAAAAGGATGTTAAACCGCAGGCAGCCTCATTACCCAAGCAGTCTTAGCTGACTGTCTGTTTACAATATGGACCACAAATTGGTTGTTGCACCAGAAATGGACTTCTTTGTTCTGAAAGTTTTCTCTCCAACTAGTGACTAGGGAAAAACTCAAGGAAGGCGATGCCCCTGAGCCACCGAACGTTCTGGCCACCTCTATGCACACCACTCTCCTTGAAAGTAAACCCCCAAATCCTATGCCTCCTGAGGTGTTAGACTGTACCTGCAGCTCAGTTTTGAGCCACCAGTTCGAACTCCATATTGAAACCCCATTACACTCTTCTAGGAATCTTTCCCACACTTTAAAGTCTTCTTTTGTTCCCCTTGTCATTCTGATAAAGCGGTGGGATTTTCACACTCCAGAGGAGGCAGATACCAGATGGGCACAAAATGCCCAATCGGGAGCCACCACCTGGCATACAAAGTTTAGGTGTCCCTTGACCACCTGTTGTTCTGTCAGAGTAATTTTCTTTGCTCCCTTGAGAGCCTGTATCAGTACCCTGACCAATTCCAGCTTCTCTATAGGTAAACTAGAAAATCCCTGAATTGTCCGTCTGGATACTCAGGTACATTAAACTTTGGGTAGGGCCTTTTGTTTTTTCTGTGGCCAGGGGGACTCTGAAACACACAGCTGGGTTCTGAAAGGCCTGAAGCATGTATAACAGTTGTCAGTCCCTAACCTTTTCTGCAAATGAGAAGTCTTTGAGAGAGTGCACCCTGTGATGCAGGCCAGTCTCACGCAGTTGCCCACTGAATCTTTCAAAAGCAATACATGTTGCAGAGCACCCCAGGGGTCTGGCTTTATCAAAATAGTAACAGCCTTCCAGCTGAAACCCAAGCAGGTTAAAGTCCCTGGGATTGCACTGGAAGCAACTGGAATGCAGACTTGATATTGCATTTTGCAAGCAGTGCCTCAGAGCCACATTCCCTAACCATGGCTAGCACAGCATCAAGTGATGAATATCTCACTGAACACAGCTGATGAGCCCTGTAGGTAGGACAGGTGATGGATAAGCTTGTATTCCCCCTTTGCCTTCTTCAGTACCACACACAAGGGAGATGTGCACAATTCTGGTGCTGGAATACATTGGAAAGGGCCAGCCACTCTCCCTGCTGCCACTCAGTGGTGATCTTTGCCCTTACTATATGCTCAAAGCCTTTAATGGACTTCAAGTTGTTTGCTCAGGAATGGCACCTCATGCTTTCTTAAGGGATTTGAAAACCAGCTGAAAATCCATTTAATAAATAATAAGTAGCATCTTTTTTCTTAGGGTAGTTCAATAACAAGTTCCATAACACCTGTATTTTTATTGGAGAAGGAAGGAGCCTTTTCCATAGTTCCTTCCTCCCTCTGTAGCATCTCCTAAAGCACTGGGACCTGGCAGACCCCTTTCCTACTTCCCTGATGGAACTGCCCTTTACTCCCATAACAGGAGAGTGCACTATGCTAACCCCCGTGCCTCCGACAGTGGTGTTTGAACCTGCATGGGAACAAAAACATTTCCCATAGTTAATACAACGCACGCACTGGCTTTTATATCTGCATTTTGAAACCAAGGTTTTGGCACTCGTAACCTACTGTCTGTGAATGCCAGCTGGGTAGGACAATAACGAGTCATGGACTGCAGCCAAAGTTCCTGGTCTATTTTACAACAGGGTAAATCCAGCTCTGCTTAAATTCTCTGTCACACCTTAACCATACTACCCACCCTCATTTGTAGCATATGCCCTTGCTATTAAATCCTCCTACTTAAGGAAATACACTTCTCGGAGTTCCTCACACAAATTATACTCACATAAATGTGAAAGGCTGTGGACTGGTTCTTGAAAGTTTGAGGCACCTTAGGTCTGTGGAGTTTGTCCTCATTTTTGTGCTTTTTGCCCTCTTCCTCTGTCTTCCCTTTCCTGAACAGCAAAGGAAATAAATACACATATTCCCCTTTCCAAATGTTTTCTTTAACCCCTTTAGACAGATGATTCCTGAGTGAGCAGTCGGATCCCGCATAAGCTCTAGGGACATCAGCTGTTGTGTCTTTGTGTTTCTTTAGGAATGGTGCCATCTGTTGACATGCAGGGGAGGGGCAGGGGTCCCTCCCTAATTGCTCTGTATTCCTTTGTGGGATATCAGGCCCACCCAAATCTGTGACAGTACTACCCCCTCATCTGAGTGGGGCCCACCGTTATCAGGAGGCTGCCCAACCTATGGACCACCAAACCCAATGATTTTGCCAGGTTAGCCCATCTCCCTTGAGGATGGGGTGTCCAATGGAGGAAGGACCTGTGCCATTGCCCATACCTCTGAGCGCCGAGGTTTGCAATCTCCTCCTTCAGTATCTGAGGGCTGCTGACAAACTCCACTGCTGCATCCTGAGGATGCTTGCTGGACTCTTGGTGGGTTACGGGAGTGAGGTACAGGCCGAGATCCTCACTATCCTCAGATTCATACCATGAATCCATCCTGTGAACCTCCTATATGAGGGATTCTGGGTCCCAACCAGGAAGGACAGACTCTTCTGACTCACCACCATTTGCAAAATGAACTGTCTCTGCTGAGGTCTTGGCTCCTGCCCAGTTGCTCTCAACCTCTGACTCTCCTCCTGCGCCTGTTGCAGACCATTGGTCCTTGCCTGAGCTCCATTCCTGCAAAGACTCAGCACATCCTTCCCCATGGGGCTTTGATCCCAATCCCACAGTTGCCTGGCAAAGCTGCACAAATGAGCCCTCGCCCACCTCTGAGGCCACCACTCTTAGTGTGTGCATTAGGGGAGGGTAGCGTCCCTCCTGTGTCTGTGGGAGAGCACACCTACTGCCTACATCCTGACATCTGCTGCCTCACCCCAAGGGGATGGGTGTATCCTGCCTGGCTCCTTTGGAGCAGCTCCTGGAGTGGGCATCTGCAGGCCTGCTAGCCGTCTCTTTGGCCCAAGCCCCACAAGCCCCTTCCCTCCTCCCACAGGAAGCTGGAATTGGGGGGTGGGTAGCAGGATACAAGTGTGCTCCTGCAGAAGGAGCAGTGTGCTCCTGCAGAAGCTGTGGTATGCCTGTGGCCTCTCCTCCTGCTAACCCGGGGATGGGGGAGGTGGAGGGCTAAAGTAGTGGATCCCGCTCTGTTAGGGCCACCTGGGGACCCAAGTCCCCTCATAGCCATCGTAATGGCACCACATGACACTTGTCCTCCTCCCCAGCGGCTTCACCATGTGGCCCCTGCCCCCCCTCTAGCAGGGAGGGTGAATGGGTAGCCAGCATGACATCCCTCCCCAGGGGGGCTCCTGCTCTGATAGTGGGCAGAGCCCCAAAGCTGAGGGTCAGGAGTACGAGCAGCCTGCTGGGGGAGGGACCACCTAGCTGGGCACACCCTCTGCCCCTGGGATCCTTAGCACCTTACGCTGCATCCTGAGGGAGGAGGACAAGGGTTGCTGCTGCTGCTGGAAGCAGCTGAGTAACCCTTTCTTTGCTGGAATGAAATGGAAAGAAACTCCACATGGCCCCTGCACCTGGCTAAATCCTGGGAACTGGGGAATGCTGGCCAATCAGCACCCTTCTCCCCCAGCTGGCCAATAGATGCTAGAGACTCCCGGGGGAAGGTGCTACCTATTGTCCTTTGAGTGTCTCCCTCCCTTGCTGCTTGGACTTTCCCCTTTCAGCGTTGATGTGGGTGGGTGGCATTTTCATCCATACACTGCAAGCAAAAATACACCTACATAGTTTTAGGCATAGTATTTTACTGCATTAATCAAGCTGGTACAAAGTAACATACTTTTATACATTTCTAGAGTATTTATATAATTAAGAAAGGGATAGATAATAAGACATAAAACATCATATTGCAGCTATATAAATCCATGGTACGCCCACATCTTGAATACTGCATGCAGATGTGGTCGCCCCATCTCAAAAATTATACATTGGAATTGGAAAAGGTTCAGAAAAGGGCAACAAAAATGATAAGGGGTATGGAATGGCTGCCATATGAGGAGAGATTAATAAGACTGGGACTTTTCAGCTTGGAAAAGAGATGATTAAGGGGGGATATGATAGAGTTCTATAAAATCATGACTGGTGTGGAGAAAGTAAATACGGAAGTGTTATTTACTCCTTCTCATAACACAAAAACTAGGGGCCACCAAATTAAATTAATAGGCAGCAGGTTTAAAACAAACAAAAGGAAGTATTTTTTCACACAACGCACAGTCAACCTGTGGAACTCCTTGCCAGAGGATGTTGTGAAGGCAAAGACTATAATACGGTTCAAAAAAGAACTACCAGTAGATAAATTCATGGAGGATAGGTCCATCAATGGCTATTAGCCAGGATGGGCAGGGATGGTGTCCCTAGCCTCTGTTTTCCAGAAGCTGGGAATGGGCAACAGGGGATGGATCACTTGATGATTATCTGTTCTGTTCATTCCCTCTGGGGCACCTGACATTGGCCACTGTTGGAAGACAGGATACTGCACTAGATGGACCTTTGTTCTGACCCAGTATGGCCATTCTTATGTTCTTCATAAAACATATATGAATTGGGTAAATTTAACAATATTTCTCTCATCCATACACATCAGCTGGGTCCAAGTTTGATCTCTCTCTAGTGCAAAAACTGGTGTAGTTCCATTGAAGTCAAAGGAGCTACTCCTGAATCGTCTATGTGTGAGATCAGAAGGGATCCCTCTTTCTTCAGCTGAGGAGATAAGGGATTGTAGATGACGAGGGTAAGCTCTTTGGGGTAGGGACAATCTTTTTGTGTCTTTATACAACACTTGGCACAATAATGGTTCTAGAAAGTTGTATCTACGGTCTCATGCATCTGTGATTTTTAGTGACTGTTAAACATGTTGTATTAGAAAGGCTTAAAGAGGTGTTCGGGAGATTATTACTCAATTATTACTCATTTCCATGTTTTCTTGTTCATCCTAATACTGAGGTGTGGGATGCGAGATCATGAAATCAGCTGGTTGCTGTCAAAACTGCATTTAACCCTGCATCTTAACATTGTGGAGGAAGTGCAAAGTGTAGCTAGATAGGACCCAGGTAGTTTGTGTACAGCTATAATTTGATAACTGGTCCACACTTTATATGAAATGAGTGCTCACAAACCAAAGCCATCACATTGGCAGTAACTGGCACCTTTATCAACCTCAGCACAGAAGTCAAGGATTAAATCAGCCATGTAGAGACTGACCTCCTCTTTCGCTACTGGAAATAGTCCATCCTGGTCAGGTTTGAGATCCATTGGTGTGGTGTGTATATGTGTTTCAGAAGCTTGCTGTACAAGAGTATTAAATTGTTGAGGTGGCAGAAAGAGCCGGGTAGAAATTACTTGTTTGCATAATATTCCTGACTTTATTCATCTTTAGGACTTTATTAGGTAAAATTCAGCCACATTCTTTTATTTGTTTAAAGAATGCAACATACGTATATATTAAATTGTGTCTGTATTTGAGAGAAATTATGAGGTATATTTAATCGTAAGATTTCTACGATAGTGCATTTTTTCCTGACTATTGCTCATTCCTTGGAAGAGTTAAACAAAATTACTCTTTTCATATGGCTGAATGTTTATTGCTGAGGATTCATATTTTCCTTTATCTTCTATTTCTTTAACTTTTTGAACTACATTATCATCAAAGAATTCTGAACTGAAGTTCTTTTCTTGTTATCCTTCTTTCTGTACTTCCAGTTTACTGTCAGGATAATTTGGTTGCAGTTCCTCATGTTCCCTGCAGGGGACAGCAACTACCATTTGCCAAAAATAATGTTTGGCACCCTCTGTTGGTCCCTCCTTTCAGTCTAATTCTGGTTGTTCTCCTGACTCTGATAAAGAAGGTAGTAGAAAACAGCTCTGAAGAAGAAAATTTCCTGAAAACCTACGTAAAAAATTAAATAAGTGAGAGAAAAATGAAGCAAATTTTGAACAGCTATACAATTTCTAGCAAAAATTTGTGAAGGGAGGTTGTAATCAAAAATCAAATTTTTGATTAAATATTTAATTGAAAACTCAAAAATGGGAATTTTTGACTATCCCTTTTGTCTCTAGACTCAGATGGAGGCCCCAGAGTTCCACAAGGCTATTCCATTTTAAAACTAGAAAGATTCTATTGAAGACAATTAGATAGCAGTATTCTTAGGTAAAATGTTAAAATGCCCCTTCCTGACCCTTAAAAAGCCTTTGGGGGATTTAGAAGCAATCCTGAAGAGGAAACTGAAGTAAATGTGTAAATAATGGTTTCCAAGAGAGGGTCTTGTGGTAAATAGTGCCAAGAATTTTCTCTTTCAAAAAGGTTCTCAGTGTTCATAGACTTCTGGAGTACTGTTGATTATTGCTGTTGAGAAGTCAAAATCCACTATGGATTGATTTAGGTTGAAAACATCTCCTTGTAGTAGGCTGAAAAGAAGCCAATCTCTCAGGTTGGGGTCTCAGCAAAGTCAACTAGCCCACAGGCTTTTTCCAAGAATGGAAGCCCATTTGTACAAAAGTATCTTGGAAATGAGCTAAGTAGAGAAGACTGTGTCATTGTTAGCTTCTGTAGTACTGATAAGAAGCAAAGTGCTCCTCTATAAGGCTGGACATTTACTTTGCAGAGAAAGGGGTTCAAAAACAGGCACTTTCTGGGAAGCAAGCTCATTGTTGCTGACATTGGTGGGAAAAATAATTAATTGAACTATGGATGGACTTGGCAGGCCATATTTTCTTTCAGATGACCAGTTTCTCTGTACTGAACTCTTCAACTTGCATGATCTTATAGTTTGCATGTGTCATCACTAGATTTGATAGAATAAAATGTACTGTACTAAACATTAACCATAAAATATGTGAGAAAGTTTGATTCTAAGTTTTTGTTATTTGAAGGTTATGTGTTTTGGTTTTTTTTGATGTTGAGAAAGTTATGTAACTACGACATATTCTGGGGCTTGTAATTATCAATGTCACCCTGAAGTCCTGGCTGTAAAAGTTGTTCCTGGGTTTGAATACTGCATACTTTCTAGAGTTCAAAAGAAGAGGAAGGAGAGCTTATTTGCTGTCATGTATAATAAATGGAAGTTCACAGCTGAGTTTTTCCAGGATTAAAAAAAAATGTAGTGTAGTTCTTGTAGGAGATATAATTCCAATAGCAGAAATACTCAGAGTACATACCATCCTTTAACCAATTAGAAACCCAGTTTGACTGTTATCTCTGTCTTTTATCCCATTAGGAAAATGGCTTATCTTTTGCAAGTACATATCAATACGCAAAGCAGGGAAAAAGGAAAAGAATAGAGCTGGTTGAATTTTCTTGTTCAAAGACATTTTTTGAAGAAAAATGGCCTTTTTTTTTTCAAAACGAGAATTCTGACAGAAAATATTTTCACTTTGAAATGTCCTGTTTTCTCTCTCCCCCCATGAAAAGGTACGCCAACACTTCAGCTGGGAGAGCATGCTACCCAGGACAGATAGGCCGACACATTTTTGCTCTGTTCAAGCTAGTATGCTAAAAAATGGCAGTGTGACCACAGTGGCATTGGACGGTGTCTTGGTTTAGCTGCCCAAGTACATACCCAAGGGGCTGGGTAGGTTTGTACTTGGGTGACTAGCCTGAGCTCACTGCTGTCTGTGCTACTGCGACCACGCTGTTGTTTTTAGTGTGCTGCTTTGAGGAGAGCTAGCGTGTGGTGGTCTACCCACACTGGGAGAAACCCTCCCAGCTATAGTGTAGACATACCCCAAATTTTTAATTTTTGTTGAAATATCAGAACATTTTTGCAAAATATTTCAAATGAAGCAAAATTCTTAAGACAATTTTTTTGTTTTTTGTTTTGAAATTTTTTTGACTAGCTCTAGAAAAGAATATTAAGAGTATATCTTGCACTGGAGCTCTGTCCCTTGCCTGGCTTTTCTCATTTTTGATAGATTTTCTAGCATTGGTTTTCTGCTGATAATGTTACCCTATTCTTGATTTTGTGAGGGTTGTGCTTTGAAAATAATGAACATTTTTAAAGGGTCTGGATGCAAGAGTGGGTGACTGTCGCTGATTATGAAATATTTTTCCAAATAAACTAAATAAATAATTTTCCAAATGACACTGTGGATTTACATCTTATTCTACAGGATATTAGAGACTGGTCCTCTAAACTTTCTGGTGAGACTGAAAACCTTCAAGAAAAGCTTCACTGTGTGAGACAAACGTAGGCCTTCTCAGCACCCACACATGCATGAAGGAGTTCATTAGAATTAATGCTGAAAATGATCTGAAAGCTTATGCAGGAAATTAATCATCACCACATAGTGTTACTGACATTTTTATCTAATAAATTAAATGATGAAATATTATCTCCATTCAAATTTCCAGATATTAGAAATATATGAAGGTGCAAGTGCTGAAATGTTTTTTCTTGTATATGTGCTATTTGATCTTGCGGAGTTTGACGGTTGTAATGCCAGAAATATTTCATGTAATGTTGTGGAGGATGAAATGTCTTGATTAAATTGGAGACATTGGCCACAGCCAATAAAATTAGACTTAATAAAAAGAATGTAAAGTGATTAATATATAGGAGTAAGTAGTAATGCAACAGGTGAAAGGACAGGTGGTAGAATACGTTATAGAAAAACATCTGGAGATTATAGTGGATTATAAATTGAGTAAATTAAAATATATGGTGATCTCACAAAAGAGGCAAATGCCTTATTAGATAATATTAGAAGGAGTCCTGTGTGAAACAAGTGAAACAGTTTCACTTTCCTTGGGATTGGTAAGGCCTCATTTGGAGTGCTAACCCCCACAGTGAAAAGTTAGAGCACAGGCATCCTCTCTAAACCATATTATTTTAATATCATGTGTGCATACACACCTTAGAATGGAATTATATCTATAAAAATCTTTGAAGATATCCATATGGGATTCATGTCGTAAAGATTCATTTAGAAGTCTTCTTTGCCCAGAGGAGCTTGTTAACCACTTCCTGGCTGGGATAAGAACTTGTCCCTCACGGGTACCAAGTACAATGCCTTCCAGAAATCTAAGGGTACGTCTATACTTACCTCCGGGTTCGGCGGTAAGCGATCGATCTTCTGGGATCGATTTATCGCGTCTTGTCTAGACGCGATAAATCGATCCCGGAAGTGCTTGCCGTCGACACCTGTACTCCTGCTCCGCGAGAGGAGTATGCGGAGTTGATGGGGGAGCCTGCCTGCCGCGTGTGGACCCGCGGTAAGTACCTTGTAGTTCGAACTAAGATACTTGGACTTCAGCTACGTTATTCACGTAGCTGAAGTTGCGTATCTTAGTTCGAACCGGGGGGTTAGTGTGGACCAGCCCTAAGTATGTTACATCAACACTGTTACCTTTACCAGTCAAGCTTTATTTGCTAGGACGTTGAGCCATAAGCATTCCGAGTTATCAGTGACTTGGAAATAGGTAATGCCATATTTGACATACAGTGCCACTCCCACTCCTCTTTTGAACCCTCGATCCTTGCTAAATATAGGGTTGCCAACTTTCTATTGGCACAAAACCGAATACCGTAGCCCTGCCCCTTCCCTGAGGCCCCCTTGCACTACTTTCCTTCTCCCTCGGTGGCTCGCTCTCCCCACCCTCAGTCACTTTCACTAGGCAGGGGGTTGGGGTTGGGTTGGGGTGTGGGTGGAGGTGAAGGCTCCGGGGTGAAGCCAGAAATGAGGAGTTCAGGGTGCAGGAGGGAGCTCGGGGCTGGGGCAGGGAGTTGGGGTGCAGGAGGGGGTGGGGGCTCCAGGGTGGGGCTAGGGATGAGGGGTTTGGGGTACAGGAGGGAGCTCCAGGCTGGGGGGTGGGGCGGAGGGATTTGGAATGTGGGAGGGGGCTTCAGGTTGAGGCAGGGGATTGTGGTGTAGGATGGGTGGGATGAGGGCTCTGGGCTGGGGATGCTTGCTCTGGGGTGGAGCCAGGATGAGGGGTTTAGGGTGTGGGAGGGGGCTCTGGGCTGGGGCAGGGGGTTGAGGTGTAGGATGTGGATGAGGCGTGGGATGAGGGCTCTGGGCTGGGGGGTGCGGGCTTTGGGGTGCAGGAGGGGGCTCTGGGTTGGGGGGGACTCAGGGCTGGGAGTTGGGGTGCAGGAGGGGGTAGGGGCTCTGGGCTGGGGGTATGGGCTCTGGGGTGGGGCTGGGGATGAGGGGCTTGGGGTGCAGGAGGGAGCTCTGGGTTTGGGGGGGCTCAGGGCTGAGGCAGGGGGTTGGGGTGTGGGCTTACCTTGGGCGGCTCCCGGACAGGCTGCCTGCCTGTCCTGGCTCTGTGCTGTGCCCTGGAAGCAGTCAGCAGGTCTGGCTCCTAGAGGAGGCGGGGGGGCAGGAGGCTCCGCGGCACGCACTGCTCTTGCCTGCAGGCACCGCCCCCCCCAGCTCAGTGCTACTAAAGTTAAGAAAAATACTTTACAATTATAATGAGATGTTAAATGTTTGTCTTTTGAAATGTAGATCACTTGTCATCCATTATTGCTTGACAAAAACCACTTCTTTGATTGTCAAGTGAGGAAAAAAAATTCTTTAATGCTTCAGGTTTTTATAGCCAAAGCAGTAAATGCCTTTAAGTGGGTCAGAAGTTCATTACTGCGACCAATCTGGAGACATAGTCATAAGTATTCAGTAGTAGTTTACAGATTTGAAAACTCCTTTCTTATGACTTTGTGTTGTCTAAAATTAGAATACACAGTCTGAAGGGCATTTGGAAACATTGGACACTGAAAAAAATATTTAAGCAGCACATGTGAATAAAACCTTGCTGAAGGACTGAGATATTGTCAGAACTCCATTTGTGCTACCCTAATTAAAGTTATGTCAGTTTTCCCATTTCACACACGTGGTTTTAGACATTGGTAAAAGTCAACTGTAAGAATTCCCTTCAGGTTGCAGCTTTTGTTTGTTTGTTTTTTGTTTTTTAAAGAAAAACCCTATATGGATAGAAATTGGCTCATCAGTTATGTTATCAGAATACTATAGAAAAAATGAGGTCAAAATATAGAAAATCTTATTTGTCCTGAATGGCCATGTTAAAAGTTCATTGTCAATGGAAGGACTCCATGTCTTCAGTGGGCTTTGAATCAGGCCCTAACAGTACAAATTAATACACAATAATTTTTAACTTAAACAATACACGTCTTTCATAGTTTCAGATACAATTTTTAGAACAGTCCTCAACCTCCATGCCCATTAAAGGGAAAAAAGAGTGAAAGGTTCCAGTGAATGTTCAGCACATCTGGACAGATACGCGTTAGGAAAGGACAGCTATGTTTACATCAGTAGTCAAAGAAACAGTCCCTGGTTAAAGTCTTCCTCTAGACATTGACAACCATTTGAGGAAAGTACAGCTGGTTGTTAATGATCTCTGTGGAGTAGAAGTTGGTGCCTTCTGGTGCTTTCTTCTTTAATAACTCAAAGAGTTTTTTAATTTTTCTAAATGAAACTTTCTCAACACATCAATCCATAATATTCACCGGTGTCACTGGGTATTCTGAGAAAATTTATACATGAAAAACAACTAAGTAATTTTGTTTAGATAGGCAGCTGTTCCTGTCTGTTTAGTCAGTTTCTATAGGTAGCGTGACTTAGCTTGGGGCTTATGTCTTGCATCCTTGGAACAGAAAACTTCAGCGGTCTTTATTGTAGTGATGGACTGTGCATCCCATCTTGAGTTATTGGCTGAATGGATTAAGATTTTTTGCCTCTTATCCCTTGGAAGAAACCAGTAGGTATGGCTGCCAGACTCCTATAGCCAGGGACTGCAATCTAAATGCTGAAATCTGTTTCCACAAGTTTCATCTACTCAGTGCTGTTTGCTTAGGAGACATGAGCTTGATGAGGGTGTAAACTTGCAGCTTCATGGAGGAGTTGTCCCCTTGTGGTCAGTACAGATTTGCTGATGTGCCAGACTTGGGGAGTTAATGCTTGTAAGCACTTTCTATGTGTGGGATAGTTGGGTATATTGTTGCCAGTGTTGTGAACCCCAGTGCCAGTAAAATGATGCACAGTTTTGGTGCGGGATGGAAAGAAAATGCTTGTTGACAACCAGTTTTAGTGGTTTGTGAGTTCTGGTACCACCATTGGCAGTGTGTGGGAAGCAACTGAAGACTACTCAACGGGATTCTTCGTCATTGTAATGAGGTTATATAGTAATCTTTGTACTTCGTGCTTCTATGGTGCCTTTCATCTTAGGTTAGTACTATTTGTGCAAGGAGATTTAACTAGTGCTTATGGGAGTGGCACATATATGTTGTATGAAGAGAATGGGGAAATGGCAAAGCAGCGAAGAGTTGCAAGAGCATGGGGTGAGACAAGAGAAAGGGGAGGACAAGAAAGGACATCACACAACAGAAGAAACAGAAAAGCAGATAAAAGAAGACAGGAACAGAGGAGAGGCAGAGATGCAAGAAAATAATTAGAAGGAAAGTTTATCCAGTCAGAAACTGTACTTTTCCTCAATCCCAGAGGAGAAGAGTTGCTTCGAGAGAGGCTGGATCAGATTTGGGAAGTGACAGGGGAGTGATGAATCACCTGACTCAATGTTAGAAAACAAACAAAAATATTATTACCTTATTGGTGAAGTTCTGTTCCATGTCAAGACATAGTTGAAAATCTATACTCTGTTTTTTAATCTTTTGAATGATTATTAAATAACAAAGGAAATTAACACACCTCCCCTTCTCTCCAGTAACACTGAAACTTTGATTAGAGAGGGGGAGAGCGTAGACTTTACCTTGGAAAGTTTAGCTTGTGCTAAAGTTCCTTTACTTTGCCGTGTCTTGAGTTTTAGAAGGTATTAATTATATCAAGTAAGGTAACTCTATCTAACATTAGACCTTTAAATACAAATCAGCACAAGGTCCGGGATAAGTGCATCATGTACTCTAAACCATCATTAGAACTCCTGTGTTATTATTTAAATGCAGAGGATGTGCTTGATACTATATAAGACAAAAATAAATACAGTCCCTGCCTCAGGGAGATTGCACTCTAAGATCTGGTTTACACTTAAAAGTTTTGCTAGCATAGCTTTGTTGGTTATTTAAAATAATCAACTCCGCAACCGATATAGCTATGCCAGCAAAAGCCCTAATGTAGATGCAGTTATGTCATCAAAAAGTCCTTTTGCTGAAATAGCTTGTTTTGTGGGGGAACTGGTATAAGTTATACTGGCAAAAGAACTCTTTTGCCAGTATAAGCTGCATCTACACTAGGAGGGTTTGCCATTATAGCTATACCATTAGTACCTCTTAGTATGTGTCCATACTAGGCAAAAAAGTTGTTTTTTTAAACACGTTAGTTGACAGGTGTTAAAACTCTCTTGTAGATAGGGCAATTTGTATTTTAACACCTGCTAGGTGGTAGTGGTCAACCTGGAGCCTAAGACTGATCCCTAGCAGGTAACATGTTCAGAAAAGCATCTGTTTTCCTAGTGAAAACAGGCTGCTGCTGGGGAGACCTATCTGTTCCGAGACCATGAATATTCCAAGGTTTCTATGCTGACAGCTACTTCCATCTCTAGGAATACCTATGCTACAGACGCTTGTTGGTATGGCTATGTTGGTAGAGCCATATTCTTATAATGGAGATACAGCTTATACTGGCAAAGTGTGTTTTTAAGTGTAGATCATACCTAAATCTCCCTATGAGAGAATGGTTATATAGAGCAGTTTGCCTCATCTGTCTTGCATGGTTAGGTTGGTGTCTGTTCTGTGTGAGGAGGCATATCCCTACCCCTGAGTTGCTGGGAACTTGTTATATGGCCCTCCACCTCCAAGATATAGCCCCCCAAATCAGGAGGCTCTTCTGATGTGTCTGCCAGAACCATCCAATGTCAGGTGAATTTGCTATAAAAGTCATGGTCCTGTTACAGGTAATCTGAACCTGAATCCTTCCCATGCTGTCAAACATTGCTTAGGACATGAACAAGCAGCAAAGAAAAAAATAAAATAAAATGCTACAGAAAGGGTCAATTATGCATAGGCACGGAACTAAGGGTGCGGGGGGTGCTGCAGCACCTCCAGGTTTTATGCCTGGCTCCACTCCCAGCCCCGCATGCTGGGTCCTAGCCCCGCGCCTAGGGGTCCTGTCCACTGGCCCTGTGCCTCCGCTTCTGGCCCTGCATGTGGGCTACCGGCCCCACTCCCGGGGGTCCCGGCTGCTGGCCCCACACCTCTGCTTCTGGCCTTGCACCCGTGAGTCCCGGCTGCTGGCCCGTGCCTCCGCTTCTGATCCTGCACGTGGCCACAGGCCCTGCGCCCAAGAGTCCTGGCCACCAGCCCTGTGCCCGCCCCCAGCTATGGCCCCAGCCTCGGCCCCCTTACCCCTGTCCGGGTTGTCCCATCCTGGAGACATGGCCTTGCTCCTGGGAAGAGGGAGGGCGAACACGGACGGAGGTAAGGGGGCTGGCTTTCAGCACTCCCACTATTAAAAATGTTCCAGCACCACTGAAATCATTGTTAGCTAAAGACAATGAAATCAAGCTACAGGTGAGCACCTGTGCAAGTAAAATCATGGTTTTATAAGCTGTGATGAAGATTCTAAGTCAACAATATATTCCTCCCAAGGGGGACTTGTGCATCAGTTTCTGTAACTAAGAATTTTTTTGCTAATAGCTTTAGGGCTACTCCAGCAGGTTTGTGCCTTTTCTTCAATCTCCCAAGAGGTTGAAAGTGTGTTAATATAAACACAGATATTAAGATACTTTTGGTCAGCATGTTTTATATTATGTCTAGCCAACCATGTACTGGCTCAGACTGTAGCTGCCTTCTCCATGTTTTCTGTGAGCTCTTTAAATGAGACATAGGAATTTTACAAAACCATGAAAGAAGAGGAGGAAATGATGCAGCTATTGATTTGTTTTCAAAATGTGGCAGATAACCCTATTCTCTGAAAAGCACCAGAGCAAGAATAAAAACAACATGTACAAAGGTCATTATATGTTAGAATTGTAGTTGCTATTAGCAAATTCTGGTTTGCTTTGAAAATGAGATTTGAATAATCAATAGGATACCGGAAATAACAGTTCAATGAGTAGTATAATTAGATTATAGGAAATTTTATATACAATGAGAAAATGAAGGCCGTTGGTCATTTTTTTCAGTGTTAGTTACCTTCATTTAATCTTTTTAAAATAAGAAAAATATGTCTATTTGGGGAAATATAGAACCTATTCATTCATTTCCAAAGCTATGTGTGGGAGATCTTGAAAGTAAAATTTAATGCGGACCTGCAAATTCAATGTCACATCCCTTTGGACTTCACTAATTTAATAAAGGAAATATGAAATTTTCTGTACTGAAGTGCTAACAGAACAGACTCTGTGATAGAACTTACTTTATCACTGGGCTAAAATAGCATCCAAATCCTGAATAATATATATTTTAACAGAATTAAGGTCATCTTGATGAGTATTTTGTAATTCTACATTTTAGGCTCAGTAATACTAACATGATTGCTGTAATCTAATGACATCTGTCACTGACAGCATATTATTTTCCTTTATGATGTTTGTTTTTGTGTTGCTTGATGACATAACTGCACTTGCTTATGAGTTAGGCCCCTGAGTCATTTTGCTGTGGCATAATAATTTTGTTAATGAATCACTGTTCTTCACCCTCTGCACACCAATTTGTAACTTATGGATTGGTTGTCCTGTTGGCTCTTTAAATGAAAGGGAAAAAAGCATAGCTTGTTTTTGCTAAAAATGTTGGAGCGTCTTTTCTATCCTGCTTCCTTCTGTTACGGGTTATGCTTCCTCAGTCTTTTTTTTTATCTGCCTCTTTAAGAACAGTTGCAGACCCTGCCCTTCTTTGGCATGACCTTTTTTTGAGTAACTTTTTAACATGGCTGATACCAGGAAGGAAATACAGGGAATCCGGACTAGAACCTCCAACTCCTAGTCATTCTTATGATAGTAGTGGAGCTGCACACTTTATCAGTGATGATTTTCTTCTAAGTCAGTAATAAAAATGTTAAATAGCGTAGGGCTAAGAACTGATCGCTGTGGGACCCCACTAAAAACACACCCATTCAAGGATAATTTCCCTTTACAATTATATTTTGAGATCTATCAGTTAGCTAGCTTTTAATCCATTTCATGTGTGCCATGTTAATTTATATCTTTCAAGTTTTTTAATCAAAATGTCATGCAGTACCTTAAGTAAATGCCTTACAGGCGTGCATTACATCAACACTAGTCCCTTTATCAGCCAAACTTGTAATTTCATTTAAAAAAATCAAATTAATTTGACAGGATCTGTTTTCCATAAATCCATGTTGATTGGCATTACTTATTGTACCCTCCTTTAATTCTTTATTAATCGAGTCCTGTGTCAGTTCCTCTATTATCTTGCCTGTGATCGATGTCAGACTGACGGGCCTATAATTACTTGGGTCATCTCTACATGCATGTAGTCTGTTTGTTGTTTTTAAATTATTTTCCTCTTATGTTATGATTTGTTCCTACTGTTAACATTAAACATTAGTTTAGTTTAAGAAGGCTGTCTGGTCACTTTATTTACCACTGGTCCCAGACTCCTGAAGGGAATGACCACAGGTGCTGACCCCAGTGGGACCTATTGGGTGAGAACAGTTGGTACACACGGTACTGTGGCCCAAGGCCCGGTCTAAGAGTTGGAGAATCATGTGATTCCACTCCACCCTTTGACAGGTAGAGGCATGAAGCTGAACACCTGAGAGGGTGCACTCACAGAGACCATAAAGAGGATAGAAGTGCAGCTAATCCTGCAACCATGAAGACTCTCTCATTGCTCATAATGACACACCTGGAAAAGAGGCACTGTGTTGAAACACAGCATGTGCCATGACACACCAGTTCTCCTGGTGGTGCCTTTGAAGAGGGGAGCACAAGGTATACATAGACTGGAAGGGAAAGAAACTGTATCATAGGAGAGGGAGTGAGGGACAAAGAGGAGAGAGAAAATATATCTTATTGACAGCTATGACATTGTGTAAAATCCAATACAGCAATGTTCAAATATGTTTCTCAACTCAATACATGTTTAACCTCTGGGTTATACCAGTATTTCCAGATAAATATAAAACCACTGTTTATTTGATTCCCTTCCACCCCCCAGCCCCAGTAAACTGAAACTCATAGTACAATACTTGGGTAATATATCTGAGGGGATAACACTGTTTACAAGATTACTAGTAGTTCACTATATCTTAAGTTTCCTTTTAAATCTTCTTCTGTTTTGAAATATCAATAAAGAAATGACTTTAATCTGCCCTGCTCCCAAACTGCCCAAATCAATAAAAAAAAAACAACCCTAATGTCTTTGGGCCTGTACACCCAGCAGGTCATAGATGTGAAGGAAATTTGGTGGATCCACCTCACTTCCTCCAAACTCATGAAGGGAAAAAATCCATAGTATGAACCCAGTATAATTCCCACGCCGATCAATGGCCAGCCTCCCATTTACTGGAGTGTGAGCTGGATCAAACCCTTGCTTTCAGAAGACAACATATTTGACAGACTTATTCTCTTCCTGCCTTCTGGTTTTCAAAAGGAATTCTCCACCTCCTAACAATGGTAACAAACCCCTTCCCCAAACTCAGAAATTAACCTTTGCCTTTTCCCCCCTCCACCTTTTGAAAGAATATAAAGGTAGGGAGGGATAGGCACCCTTACTGACCAAACTAAAATTAAAGCTTTATAAAATAGTAATCTCCGTTCTTAAATGTGTTGGTCACTGGTTGGATGTAATGATCTGACCATTTGAAAAAAAAATCTTAAACTAAAATGGTGGAAATAAAAGTTCGCTTCTGCCTACTCATAACTACAAAATTGCTGCTGTGTTACCGCTACATGGAATAGTGGCTAGTGAAGTCTAGGCCACTTGTCTTAATGCACCAGAAAAATTATATAGTAAATTCCCATGAGTTGAATATACATAGACTAAAAGTGGTGATACACAACATCTGCAAATGATTAAGTGACAAGAGTCCTGTAGTTTTTAGGCCAAAATCTCAGTTCAGATCAGTGGCTTCCAATGGGATTGAGATCTGAGAAAGGAATGCAGGACAGGCCCTTGTTGAATTCAGTTACATTTCCTGCAGTATGTCTTCAAAACAGTGAACTTCTTAGACATATTTGGCACAGACTTTGGGGGAAATTAAAGGCCATGGACCAGATCTTCAGCTGGTATACAATATGTTGTCATAGCTCCTTTGATGTCAGTGGGACTGTGCCCTTTTACACCAGCTTCATATTTTCAAAAGGGGCAACTATCCATTCTTTAAATTTATGCCTACTCAATCATTTGTAAGCACAAATAGAATTCAAATGCCTAGCTGATTTGCAGATCAAACCAGGTAGACAGAAACTGAAATTCTATCCTTTGCACCTGAAAATGTTTTTCTGAGTAAATGAATGCAAGTACAAAACTGGAATACAAAATTGAAAATATGGCACATAAGGTAAAAAAAAATTTATACTCAATGTGTTAATTGTGCCACATATAATGAAGCTGAGTTTGTGACAGGAAAAGGAAACAGAAAGGAGTTAATTTGATTGTTACAACAAAAAGTGAAACAATTGATAAGTATATATATACACTGTACAAATTTATAAAGTCTTTTTAAAATGCTGTTTTCAAAGTCAGGGATCATTCTTGCAAAAGTATTGAAGAAGCACAAACTGATGTGTTGTGTCAACCTGACAACAAACCATTCTATGGTTGGTTGAACAGTCAAAAGCCAAAGAAAAGACCATATTTATCTCCTCCCTTTCTCAGGGGACTATGGCTAGTCCTGAGTCTAAAAAATAATACTCAAAAAGCACAGAAGTAAACAGCATTCAAGGTATTTTAAATGGATGTCACCTCATAAATCACAGATAGCAGTTGGTTTTGACTTATGCAGCAATGAGAGTGATGAGACACAAATTCACAAAAATAAAGAATATTTGGTTTTCTTTCTTAATGTGAATGTACTACATGTTTGTCTCAATACTTGCTAATGTTACCAAATTTTACAAGACTAAGCACAAACATCCTAAAATGCAATAAAAAATATAGTGCCAAATCCTTTAACTAAAATCAATGTCACTTTTGCCTGGATAAAGACTATAAAATTTGGTCCATAAACTAGGCTGATCAGCTAAATAAATGTCAGCAGTAAGCATTACATTCTGCAGTAAGCGTCCATTTTCAGGTTTTAAAAGCTTCCTGGAAATTTTAACCTTTCGGTTACATTTTTTAAAAATATGAGTTAAAATATATATTGAACTTAAAACTGAATAAGTTTGTTTCACACTTCAAGAATATTTTCACACACTTTTTAATGAATAGTCAGTTAAAATGGTTGTTTTAAATGTTCAAATTTGAGAATATGCACTTTGGTAATTTTGGGGTTAGGCAAATAAAGAGGTTATGAAAGAGTCAAAATAGCATATTGCACATCCACAGTGTCATTTTTCTTATTGATTTAAGTGTGCACTTTGGTCCATTATTTTGAAGGTGTTTAGGTGCGAGACTCCCAGTGATTTCAATGGGAGTTAGGTGTCTACATATCTTTAAAAATGTAGCCCCCTAGTATTTACCATACGTACATGCACAAGTGAACATATCTGTGCCAATCTGCACAATTATACATTCGGATCAGTGGATGTGTACAATTTGTGTTTCTTCCAATATGTTTAAATGTTATTTTTAATTTTAAAGAGAAATAAAGTTCATGTAACATTATGGTCCAAGATTTTACATGCATAAAAGTAGGGAAATTTTAATACATGATTTTTGTTCATACCATCAGTAACTCAGCCATGTTGCAATAATGACCACCCTCGAAAAGAGACATCCTGATTTAAGTGTCCGCCTTGTATACTAGCTCCTTTGTTATTTTCTTGTTGTATTAACTTGCAGTAAGGATCTACTCTTATCATGCAACAAGAAATTTACTTACCTATCTTCCTTAGGGATTTCTGTAATACTTTTCAAATAGTATCTAAACATTTCACTTTACTTGAGCTTTATTTCTGGATCTTCTCTGCTCTTGAAGGGGAAAGAGCTAGGAAAGGAAGAGATTATCACTAGAACTCCCTGTCCCTTAGTGTCATCTAACTCTAACCTTCTGCACCAACATTCCACACAAAGATGGACTACAAGCCATCAGGAACAATATCCCTGATAATGCCATGGCAAACCTAGTTGCTGAACTTTGTGATTTTGTCCTCACCCACAACTATTTCACATTTGGGGACAATATATACCTTCAAGTCAGCGGCACTGCTATGGGTACCCGCATGGCTGCACAGTATGCCAACATTTTTATGGCTGACTTAGAACAACGCTTCCTTAGCTCTCGTTCCCTAATGCCCCTACTCTACTTGCGCTACATTGATGACATCTTCATCATCTGGACCCACGGAAAAGAAACCCTTGAGGAATTCCACCATGATTTCAACAATTTCCATCCCACCATCAACCTTAGCCTAGACCAGTCCACATAAGCGGTCCATTTCCTAGACACTACTGTGCTAATAAGTGATGGTCACATAAACACCACCCTATACCGGAAACCTACTGACCACTATACTTACCTACATGCCTCCAGCTTCCATCCTGAACACACCACACGATCCATTGTCTACAGCCAAGCTCTAAGATACAACCGCATTTGCTCCAATCCCTCTGACAGAAACAAACACCTACAAGATCTCTATCAAGCATTCTTAAAACTACAATACCCACCTGCTGAAGTGAAAAAACAGATTGACAGAGCCAGAAGAGTACCCAGAAGTCACCTACTACAAGAGAGGCCCAACAAAGAAAACAACAGAATGCCACTAGCCGTGACCTTCAGCCCCCTTCTAAAACCTCTCCAGCGCATCATCAAAGATCTACAACCTATCCTGAAAGATGATTCCTCACTCTCACAGATCTTGGGAGACAGACCAGTCCTCGCTTACAGACAGCCCCCCAACCTGAAGCAAATACTCACCAGCAACCACACACCATACAACAAAAACACTATCCCAGGAACCTATCCTTGCAACAAAGCCCGATGCCAACTCTGTCCACATACCTATTCAAGTGACATCATCATAGGACCTAACAACATCAGCCACACCATCAGGGGCTTGTTCACCTGCACATCTACCAATGTGATATATGCCATCATGTGCCAGCAATGCCCCCTCTGCCATGTACATTGGCCAAACTGGACGGTCTCTACGCAAAAGAATAAATGGACACAAATCTGACATCAAGAATCATCACATTCAAAAGCCAGTAGGTGAACACTTCAGCCTCCCTAATCACTCAATGACAGATATAAAAGTAGCAATTTTGCAACAAAATAACTTCAAAAACAGGCTCCAACGGGAAACTGCTGAATTGGAATTAATATGCAAACTAGATACCATTACCTTAGGCTTGAATATTGACCGTGGATGGCTCGGTCATTACGTTAATTGAATTTATTTCCCCCCTTAACACCTGTGTGTCAACTGTCTGTAATGGCCCCTGTTGATGATCACTTCAAAAGTTTCTACTGATAACAGTTCCTTTCAATTAATTAGCCTCTTAACATTGGTAGACACTTCCACCTTCTCATGTTTCTTTGAATGTATAAATATCTGTTCACTGTATGTTCCATTCCATGCATCCGATGAAGTGGGTTCTTAACCCACGAAAGCTTATGCTGAAATAAATTTGTTAGTCTCTAAGGTGCCACAGGTATTTTTCTTGTTTTCTTTTATCTAACTCTAATTTCATTTTGACATAATATGGACTATTGTAATCCCATGTTAAAGGGGGATTTTATTTTATGAAGATGTGAATCTTCACATGGGAATTTCTTTTCAACTGTGGCCCCAAAAATGGACCTTTGTGTTGAGCTTTCTCTCTTTTCCAAGGAGGATTTCTGAATCCCTTGTCACATTCTTACAGACAGGGAGGAACTTGTAGTGGGTGTACATTTGTATAGAGGCAAGAGAGTTCAAAGTACAGCTATTAATCTGTCTAATGAATAAAAAGCTTTGTAAGTGGCATAACATTTTGAAAAGGAGCACGTTTCCTGCATACTCAACAGATCTGATTACCATGTGACAATTACAATAGACTATTGTATGGGGTAAAAAAGAGGCCTTCAGAGGCTTGCAAACATTTAATAATGTACCAGAAGACAGCTTTAGTTTACTGGCAATATACAGTTCAGATTTAATTTTTAGAGCATCTCTTGTTTCTGCATAGTAGATTGCATATGCTTAGCTTTTGCTTTATCCTTTGCTACTAGGTTTTGTTGAAGATTAGTATGTACCTAGGATGATTTTTTGGCTGACCCATGCTTTTGTAGTAAAGTGAAGGTGATAGGAAATAATAGCCCAATGTTGATTCTTTTTTCTTTTCTTTTCTTTTCTTGTAAATGATCTAGGCCTCTGTGTATTAGGCCTATAAATGCTGCTCCTCTTTTCAGTGGCAGTCTTGCCCTCTACTGCTAGTGCAGTTATGTCATTAGTGGAGGTAACTCCTGAGGCTGTGTCTCCCCTGAGAAGGTGAGTGGTACAGAAATGGAAGCATCTTCCTAGTGTTTGCAAGTGAGTATGATCACAAATAGAAGATGATGGAGCGGTGCTCCAATGGGAAGTGACAGGAAGAGCTATATTGGGAGGGAGAGCTGGTTTGAGGATGGAGGACTGATGATGGCAACCCATTAAGTAGGAAGGCATTGAAGCAGGTCCTAATACAGAGATCCTGTCTACTCCTTCCATCCCACTTCAGAGATGAGTCTGGATGGTTCACCTGTCTCTGACCCCCTCTTGGCAGTCTCTTAGGGCATGTCCACACTTACTGGGGGTCGATGTTGCTGTGATCAATGCATTGGGGGTCGATTTAGCGGGTCTAGTGAAGACCCGCTAAATACTAGACCCGCTAAATCGACCACAGATAACTCTCGCATCTACTCTGGTACTCCACCGGAATGAGAAGCATAAAGTAAGTCAATGGGAGAGCATCTCCTGTCAACGCAGCACGGTGTAGACAACGCAGTAAGTCGACCTAAGCTGTTATTCACATAGCTGGAGTTGTGTAACTTAGTTAGACTTACCCCTGTAGTGTAGACAAGATGTTATTCTGCTAAAAGAAGGGACTTGACACTTTTCCTCTCCATTCAGACCCCTGTCTCAGGACTTGTCTTCACTACAAAATTGTTTCATGTTAAAGCATGACCTTGAACAGTTGAGTTAAGTAACAGTGCTGACCATGATATTGCAGTCAGTTTAGACAAGAAGAAGTCTTGTTCAGCATTGTCAGCTACTAATAGCTAAATTAAAGTTTTGGCATTGAAGGTGGAGTTTGTGTTTTTTTAAAAACAGAGCTAGATAGATCTAGTGCTCTCAAAACCCTTTTCTAAAAGTGACACAAGTTGTTCCAGCCATTCTTTAAAGGAAACCTGGCCAAATCTGACATCTAAAAATGCACTTCAAACCCCTGATGGTGATCATATTGCTGAGAATTACCATAGTTTGTGACACCTGATGTGGGAAATCCAGTGAGAGATTGTAGACCTGCTTTTACTCTGCGTTAATAATAGTTCAGCAATATTTCGTATTGAATGCTAAAATGCTTCTGATGTTAAACTAGAGGAACGGAATCTGATTTACACTCCCTGAAATTTCATTGCACTCTGTTTGGCATGATGGCTGCCACAGGCAGCTACAAGCTCAGAAATGCCAAATGTAATTAAAAACTATATGCTCTAATATATTTCATAGTATATATAGGAGTGTGGGTGTTTTTGCCATATAGAGAAAGCAGGGTAGGTTTTCTCTTAAAAAGAATATTAACCAAATGCTAAACTTTAACTCAGTGGCAGATTAACGTATGGGGCCTGGCCAATTTGGGGCTCACCGCAGGAGCATCAGAACCTGGGTAAAAGTGGGAGGGCCACCAGTGCCAAAACTGTGGCCCCGCAGCCTGCTCCTCCTCTTCCGTCTGAGGCCCCTCCCCCTGGCCAGGCCAGAAGCTGGAGCCAGGGAGTGGTAAGAGCTGCCTCGGACCCTCCATCTGCCCTGGGCGGGGGTGGGGGTACTCGAGAGCAGCCCCTAGCTGTGTCCCTGCCCCCGGGCACACTGCTGCCAGTGGGACCCAGGGGAGGGGGCAGAGGCTCTGGTCTGGTCGCCTGCCCCCTCCCCAGGGCCTAAAGATATCCTCTGTGGGGATAGGGTTGCCAGGCATCCGGTTTATGACCAGAATGCCCGGTTGAAAAGGGAACCTGGCTGCTCCAGTCAGCACCACTGACGGGGCTCTTAAAAGTCCTGTTGGCCGCCTGCAGCAGACCAGGCAAGGTACTGCCCGGCTCTGTGTAGCCCCTGGAAATCTGCCAGCATCTCCCTCTAAATCGTAGGTACAACAGTGGCCACAGGAGCTCTGTGTGCTGCCCCCGCCCTGAGCGTCAGCTCCGCAGCTCCCATTGGCCGGGAACTGCAGCCAATGGGAGCTGTGGGGGCGGCACCTGCAGGCAGGGGCAGCGTGCAGAGCCACCTTCCAGCCCCTTCGCCTAGGAGCCAGAGGGAGATGCTGGCAGCTACTCTGGAGCCGACTGAGGTAAGTGCCACCTCGGGTCTGCACCCCGCCCCCCCGCCCATGCCCCAGTCCTGAGCCCCCTCCTGCACCCAAACTCCCTCCTGTAGCCCACACCCGCCCCCTCCTAATCCCCAACCCCGTGCCCCAGCCCCAAGCTTCCTCCTGCATCCTAACCTCCTATTCCAGCCCAGAGCCCCTCCTGAACTCTGAACTCCTTGGCCCCAGCCCGAACCCTCCTCCGGTACCCCATACCCCTCATTCTCAGCCACACCCCAGAGCCTGCACCCCCCAGCTGGATCCCTCACCCCCTCCTACACCCAACCCTCTACCCCAGCCCGGAGCCCCATCCCAGACCCTGAACACCTCATTTCTGGCCCCACTCCAGAGCCCGCACCCCCAGCCCAGAGCCCAACTCCTGCCCCAGCCTGGATCCCCCTCCCACACTGCGAACCCCTTGGCCCCATCCCCCAGCCTGAAGCCCCCTTCTTCACTCCAATCCCCTCATCTCTGGCCTCACCCCAGAGCTCACACCTCCAGCCGGAGCCCTCACCCCCTCCCACACCCCAACCCCCTGCCCAACCCTGGTGAAAATGAGCGAGTGAGTGAGGGTGGGGGAGAGCGAGCGACGGAGGGATTGGGGGTGGAGTGAGTGGGGTTGGGCCTCGGAGAAGGGGCAGGGGCAGAGCAAAGGTGTTCGGTTTTGTGCAGATAAAAAGTTGGCAACCCTATGCAGGGAGAGGAAGGTCACAGGCAGTGAGGAGCGGGGAGGGAGGGCTCCTCCGGCGCAGCTCCCACTGATACTGGCTCAGCCTTATCAACCGCCACACTCCACCCGGGCTTGCTCAGTGGCTGCACCCAGCTCCCGCTGCCAGACTGCCCCTGCCAGGTCCTGCTGCTGTCAGGCTGTACCCTCTGAGTCCTTCCTGCTCCCGGTGACAGGCTGTCCCCGCTGCTGCCTGGGCTTTGTTCCCCAGGCAGCAACCATGTGCGGCATCGCTCCTCCTGTTGCCTCTTGCCTGAGGTTTGCAGTTTGGGGGTTCAAGCCTCCCCTGCCTCCACAAATTGTGCCCATCACTGCCGCCCCAAGTCAGCTTGAGGCTACTATGCTCATGTTAAAAAGTGTGGGGGGGCCATGGCCCCCTTGCCCCTCCGATTCTGGATTCCCAGGCACCCAAGATGTGGGGGGCCCAAATGCTCTTTGTGCCCAGGACCCCGATTAATCTTAATCCTCCTCTGCTTCAACTTTTTGAAGTTTTGTGTGTGCTCAGGGACCGTTTCTTGACACAGAATGCTACGCTTTATAGCATGACAAAAATGGCTCATGAGAACAGTTCTTGCTGTAAGTATCAACTGATTCAAAGGGAGAATGTGGGGCTTTTAAGAATCCACTCTGGCACTTTGTGCACTCTGCATCTGGTTTTAAATGTATTGCTTCACGAGGCACCATGCAAGGGGTGATTTGCTCTTAGAAGTATAAGGTGAAAAAGCTTCAGAGAGTTATATTGAAGAACTGAAGTGCTGTGCCAAGTCTCAGGTCAGCTGTATGTGAAGGAGGTGAATGCACCTTACTGATATTTCAGCAATGAAATCTTTTTACCCTGACAACTTTAAGAAGTGTTTGAAAGGCTGCCTGTGCTTTCACCTCAAATGTGGGTGGAATAGATTGTCTGCAAGATACTTCTGAAATGGGACAGTCTTTCAAAGGTTCTTCATTATCAGCTTAAAACTAGAGAAAGCACTCTTCAATCTATTTTAAACCCCCCTGAAAGTGACACTCTGTACTGTTTGCTGTCTCTGCTTCAGTACCCAATGATATTTCATCATTTTTCCCGAGTGTTATCAAATCTCTGAGGAAAAGTCCATTTTTGTAAGGAAATTCCCCTTGCTATCTATAGCCATTAAGCAGTGCCACATACATTATTCATCCCTGACTGAGGTGATACTACTTCTGTCTTTTTCTACCTATAAATAGTTTTCTGAGAAATTAAGAGAAGCGATCCAAAGGTAGCATTTCTTTTCTCTCATGCTGGAAGAGATGACATCAATGGTGACAGGAGATGACATTATGGAAACAACTTACCAGCTTTGGATGAAATTCTGGCCCTTAAAGTCAATAGTGTTTAACTGGTGATTGTAGTAGTAGAGCAATACTTTGTTGTAAAGGTTACAGTTATTTCTGTGGGCCAGTAAAACTGTGCATTTTCATGGGGTCGTAAGGGAAGAGGAGGAAGGCTTTCTATCACTCAAAAATTTAACTGACTTCTGTTATTCAAGGCAGCCAAGCATTAAAAGGGGGTGGTTTATTAATTCATGTAAGTGGGAACTCTGTATCTATAACGATGAGACCACCTCAGTCTTTCCTTGCACTGTACAGTTATGACAACTGTGATGGGTTGGATCACAGAAACCCCTTTGGGGCTGCCAACTGATGTGCCAAGACTACTTCTGCCCCTGACTTCCTGCCCTGGCAGCTTGGGACTTCAGTACCCTGCCTGGTTTGAGCCAGACCCGCTAGCCTGCTGCAAACCCAGACCCAAGTCTGAACCACGTCCCCTAACAGCTGTAGGCTTAGTCAAAAGCAGCTTAAGAAGTGTTCCTGTCTTTAACACTCAGATGCCCAACTCCCAATGGGGTCCAAACCCCAGTATTAATACATACTCTGGGTTAATTAATTATTAATTAATTAATAAGTAAAAAGTGATTGTATTAAAGAAGGATTTAAGTGGTTCCAAGTAATAGCAGACAAAACAAAGTGAATTACCAAGCAAAATAAAATAAAACACGCAAGCCTATTCCTAATACAGTAAGAAGACTGAATACAGATAAAATCTCACCCTCAGAAATGTTCCAATAAGCTTCCTTTTACAGAATAGTCTCCTCTAGTCTGGGTCCAGCAATCACTCACACCCCCTGTAGTTACTGTCCTTTGTTCCAGTTTCTTTCAGGTATCCTTGGGGGTGGAGAGGCTATCTCTTGATCCAGCTGAAGACAAAATGGAGTCCCAGGGGGTTAAATAGACTTTCTTTTGTGAGTGGAGACACCCTCCTCTCTCCTATGCAAAGTTCAGCTCCAAGATGGAGTTTTGGAGTCACATGGGCAAGTCACATGTCCATGCATGACTCAGAACTTACAGGTAGCAGCCATGGTTCACTTGCTGCCTTGAACATCCTCAAGTAGACTTCTTATGTGGATTGGAGCCTTCCAAGGTCCATTGTTCATTAAGTGCTTCTTGACTGGGTACTTAACTTGCACATTCCTTTCTCAAGAAGCTGACCAAATGCTTTACTAAGGCTACTTAGAAATCAAGGAAGTACACAGCCAATATTCATAACTTCGAACACAAAAATGATACATGCATACAAATAGGAGGAATAAATGCAGTAGATCATAACCTTTACAGAGATATGTTACATGGCATATGTAGCATAAAACATATTCCAGTTATGTCATATATACATTCATAAGCATATTTCCATAAAGCCTTATGGGGTGCACTGTCACAACAACTATGGCCTTAATTTTCCCTTCGGTTGGATGTGTGAAATCTGTGACTTTAAGGAGTGTTTATGACCCAATGTGAGTAGCATTAACCAAATGCACATAAGACACGTACATTCGTTGCATAGTCTAACCTAAGTAGCAACAGTTGAACTATGCCAAGAAGCTAATTTTGGTCTCTTGCTTCTTAATGAGATTATATCACAGGAAAACAGTGCCAATACACTTGCATTTTATATTGTTTTGTCATTGGTGGTGAATAGATGAGAAGCATCAAGGTGTTTGATTTAAGAAATAAAAGCAACCCAGTAATATCAAATCACTTGTTTTGTTGAGCTTTTGGTCTTTAATGTTCTTGCAATAGAGCCATCTGGTAGTCTTCTCCAAAGTACCCCACAAAAAGATTATCCATTTCTTTCTTAGTTCTGTTTCATAGCTGGAATAACAAATCATCCAGAGTTTGGCCATCTATAGATTCTTGTCATGTGTAAGAAAGTATAGTGAAAGATGCATAGGTACATTATATTTAATGTTGCACTTGTAAAACAGAACCATGTTGCTAAGACATTTAAACGCTAATCGGGTAGAGGGAGGGGATGGTAATCCTTTCCTGATATATTGTATCCTTTGACCGAATGCATATGGTGTTAAGTACAGGAGTGTATTTTTAACATCTGCTTATATTGCAGTGAATTAGGGATAAAAATTCAGTCTTTCTTGCTTCAAGAAGTCCAAATACTGCGGTAATCAACCTTCTGCATCAACCACCTGGACAAACATTATTGTTTACAGTATGTTTGTTGTGTTCTTGAATTTTATTTTTTAGTAGACTCGCAGTAATTTATATAAATAGTAGAAATCATTATTTAATTTTTCATAGCTTTTTAGATAATGCACAGTTTAGAAAGCTGTTGCATATATTTACAACTCTTTAATGAAATAACATGCATTCAGCAGTAAACAAATAGGGCCAAATACTACCTCCTGCAAATTACCTGGATCCATTGCCCAAAAGTCCCATGTAAAGGGCACAGATCATGCTCAGCTACCAGGTTAAGAGGGAGAATTTTGTCTTCCTGTTGGTCCTACATGGTAGCCCTATTTGCTCTTCGCCTTTGAGCAGGGGATCAGAATTTGGCTTTATGTGAATAGCCAAGCTATGAATAAGTTCCTAAACGGTGATGTTACATAATGTTTTAAACATGGACTTTATACTGCAGAAAACACTAAAATATATCATATGTTCAGATAAATTACTTACACTTTTTAGGAGTTCTACTGTTTCACTTGCTGTGTTTGCTAATTATTAAAGAATAAAAATATTTAAAGATTTCCACCATCACTACTCTTCTTTTCCTCTAATTTGATCCTGCAGCCAAGCTGTAATGATTTTGTGATAGGATAATCATTTTCATCGTAAAATCATTTTTATAGTTCTTTGCCAGTCCAGAGAGTGGAGAATATAGCCTTCCTTCCTGCAGGTGGTGCTGTCATTGCCCCTACAGAGTAAAGGGTTTGTTGGCAGCCAGATTCCATTCTCTAGTGCAGTGTTTCCCAAACTTACAACAGTTGCGTACCCCTTTTGAGGCATTTGTCTTACCGGCATACCCCTTCTCCGGTGAAGATAATATGTGGGGGGGAGGTTAGCCACATTTTTATAACACACTCCTAATTCGTTTCATTCTGGATTAAGTGTTTATTAGAAATAAATACAAAATTATATTACATACATTTGAAACAAACATTTTAATAGAAATAATAGTTACATATAGAAACAGTACTAGAAATAATTAAAATAATAGAAGTGAATCAACAGTCTGGCAGAACAGCGTGTGTGTGTATGTGTGTGTGTGTATATATATATATATACACACACACCATTCACCATATATATATTATATATATATATAAAATATGGTGAATTCGTACCATTCTGAAATTAAAATACACTGGTTTGGTTAGGTTAGTGAAGAAAGCACTAGATTTAATACTTACTATTTTGGTACTGAAAAATTTTCAGTACAAACCAAACTATTCAGTTTGAGGGATGGAACTGCTTTTGACCAGACACTATTGAGGGAAATCTGGCTCGATGTTTGTGATCTTAAGACGAAGATGGGGCTCCACGTCAATAAGACGATTTCGTTTTTTTGCTTTGATGCCAACCAGCGCAGAGAATCCGATCTCGCACAAATACGAGGTGGGAAAAGGCAGAAGATACTTGACAGCTTTGTCTGATAGAGCTGGATATTCAGAGCTAACCCCCAACCAAAATGACGTCAGTGTATTTTGCTCAAATTTTGTTTTCAGGAAGCTATCTGAAGCCAACTCCAAGAGCTGTTCTTCTTCTGAAGCAGAGAGGTTATTTGGCAATGTTTAAACATTGATGATAGAAGGGTTCCTTATCCGTTCAAAGGTGCAGTCCGGTTCAGGGAAATACTTACAAAGATCTTTCTGCAAGCTTTCCAAATGCTGCTTCATGGTTTGCAACACATCACTATCAAGTTCGTTAGTCAAGTTTATTACTAAGTCATGAAGAGATGGAAAGGAATCCAGTTCACGATGACTAAGACGTTTATGCCACAGTTTCAATTTTGCGACCATGGCGCTCACTTTGTCTTGAATATGGATATGAGTTTCCCTTGCAAGGATAGATTGAGGTTGTTTAAATGAGCAAAGATATCTGCAATATATGCTAGTTTGCATAGCCACTTCCAGTTGTGTATACCGTCTCACAGGTTAAAGGTTTCATCTAAAAAAACTTGCAGTTCTTCTCGCAGCTCAAACAGGCGATTCAGAACTTTTCCACGCGAAAGCCAACGCACTTCAGTGTGAAATAGGAGTTGTGTGTAATCACTGCCCATCTCATCACAAAGCCGAGAAAACAGCCGGGCGTTCAGAGGGCGGCCTTTCACAAAATTGATTATTTTCACAGCTTCATCCAGTACTTGCTTTAGATCTGCTTGCATGTTCTGGGTGTCGAGTGCATCCCTGTGAATGCAATAATGAGTCGATTTTGCTTCTGGCAGAACAGCTTGAATACGTGCAACAACTCCTTTCTTCGAACCAATCATGGCTCTGGCGCCATCCGTGCTTATTCCAACACAACAACTCCAATCCAAGTAATTGTTTTTGATAAAGTCATCAATAACTTTAGAAATAGCTTCTCCAGTTGTATGTATTGGTATAGGTTGGCAGAATAAAATATCATCGTGGACTTCATTATTCAGCTCGTGTCTGACAAACAACAAAATATTAGCTAAATTCACAATATCAGTGGATTCATCCGCTTGCAGGGCATAGTAGCGACTCTTTTGTACTCTTGACAATAATTGTGCTTTACGTTTTCGGCCATACCTGTGATTCTGCGATGAACAGTGTTATTTGAGAGGGGGACACAATCTATAGCTTTGCTAGCCTTGTCTCCAATCATCACTTGCACCATTACTTTGGCTGCAGGTTTTACTAATGTCTCGCCAATCACTTCAGCAGCTCCGGACTTTGCAATTAAGTGCGTCACACTATATGAAGCTTTCAGAGCTTTCATATTTTCATCTCCTGTCACATTATGAATTGTTTTCTAGGACTTTTGGAGCTCTTTGCACCTATTTTCGAAGAATTCTACAGGTTTTCCCTTGTATTCTTTGTTTGCTATTGAAATGGCGTTTTCGGTTGGATGGTTTCATACTTTCATTTGAGAGAGTCTCGTAACAAATCACACATAGTGGAACAGGCTCCACCTCATCGCCAGTCCACGAAAATCCCAGTTTAAGGTATTCTTCAACATATTTGTGGGCTTTTTTCGTTTTCTTTGCAGCTGATATGTTCAATAAACTTACAGATGGTTCACATGGTTCACTAATTTTGTCGTCACAATTGTCTGATGTAGCCATAGCACTGCATTTTTCGGCATAATGATCACTAACATTCGTATTTCCTTCATAATTTTCTTTTGTATGTTTCAAACGTCCCGTTTTTAGCCAGTGATCCATTGTAAATGTGTTTAACAAAAACAAAGAGAGAAATTTTGTATATTAATACACACTAAGTATGTACTTGCTATGATCTTTAGATTACTACAAGTAGTTATTCACTTTTATCTTTTATCTGTCAGTATGACTTCTGAGCATGCCACAAAGGCAAGTGTATTGCCCGAGCCGCGGTAACGCGCACACGTGGTTTGCGTCGGCTCTGCTGTGCTATTAGATGTTATTATTTACAATGTAAACCTGTGTGTATTTCTACTGTACAAGTGTACACCATTCTTGTATATTAAATTTTAGTGAATTGTTTTCTGCTGTTAAAAAAAAAAAACTATGATAAAGTAAAATAAAAAATTCTGCAGCGTACCCCTTGAAACCCTTTCGCGTACCACTAGGGGTACAAGTACCACACTTTGGGAAACACTGTTCTAGTGGGAGGAAGAACTCCTGCAGATTACTCTGGATCCTAGCGTGTTTCCTTCTCCATTGCTTGCTTCTGAATTTTGTTTTCACTGACGCAGCACTGAAAGCCCCTGGGAGAGTAGTTTGCATAATAATTGGTAGTTCATATTTGTTCTCTTCCTTGCCTCACCACCATTTTAGCTCACTGGCCTTAGGCTGATACCAGTACTAAGGGTGCTATTGTGTGGCATAGAGTCACATCGCCACCAGCTTCTACTCCTTAGCTACAGGAGTATGCATCGGTGAGGGAAATCAGCTAGAGCAGTAGTTCTCAACCAGGGGTCCGCATACCCCTGGGGGTATGCAGAGGTCTTCCAATGGGTACATCAACTCATCTAGATATTTGTCTAGTTTTACAACAGGCTACAGAAGAAGCACTAGCGAAGTCAGTACAAACTAAAATTTCTCAGGCCTCTGTGCTGTTGTCTCCTGTCTTTTCTTGTTCTGCCAGCTTCAGCAGTTTTTGTGTTCTTGTGCCTCATAGTTGCCCTTCTGTATCTGTGTACTCTATGGGAAGGTGATTTTCACCTGTTTGTGCTGCAATTGTGGGGATAGTTGCAAGTCAGCACTGAGGCCTCTTTCTGTTCAGATTGCCTAGAAGCATGGGCAGCTCGTGGTTCTTGCATTTGGGGAGGCTGGCCAAAGCACCGGACCGTGGCCCCACCCACTGCTCTGCCCCAAGGCCCTGTCCCCACTCTGCCCCTTTCCCCTGAGGCCCCACGCACGCTCTGACCCAGGCCCCCGCTCATGCTATGCCCCTCCCCCAAGACCCCCTTGCCCGCTGCTTGCTGAGTCCCTCCTCTCCTCCACTCCTCCGTCCCCCAAGACGCCCACCACCCACTGAGTCCCTCTACCTTCCTCCCCCAAGACCTCCACTGCCTGCTGCTCGCTGAGTCCCTCCACCCCGCCTACACCGAGTGGTGGGGGGCCATGGGGAAGTGGGGTGGAGGCACTCAGCGAGCGGAGGGCAGTGGGGACCTAGGGTGGGGGGATGGAGAAGAGGAGGGAGTCGGGACTCGGTGAGTGGGGAGGTCATGGGGGAGAGGAATGGAGGAGGGGAGGGACTCAGCAAGTGGCAGGCGGTGGGGACCTCTCAGGGGAGGAGAGGAGGGACTTAGTGAGAAGTGACGGGCGGTGGGGGCCTCGGCGGAGCAGGGATGGGAAGAGGCAGAGGGCAGGTGGGGCCATGAGGGAAAAGTGGGAGGGGGCTTTAGGGTGTAGCACAGGGAGGGCCACCATGACCCAGGCGTCCGTGCTTTCAGAGGCGACAGGTTGCTGGCTGCACTGCAGGGGAGGCTTAGCCTACCCTGGCCTATTATACCTGCCACCTATGCCTGGGAAGGACTTTTGGACATACAGGAGCCTGGAGTGATAAATGTTGTTGCAACTGGGTAGCAGGATGGAGAAGGACGAGAAGAGACATTCTCACAACAAGCTGAATCTGGAGTCCTGATGGCCACGAATAGCATAGATACTAGTCTGGCAACAATTTTTTATACAGCCTGCCATTTACTGACTATGGGGACATTCATATAATATGTCACCTTGAAGCACAAAATGGGGAGCAGTCTTTTAAAAAAGCCCTTAGATTTCTTGGAAGTGGAGATGGAAATTTTCTCTGAGGAAGAGTCAGGCTTTTCCAACACCGGCTGATAAGAACTAACCTCCTGACACTGATTAAAGAAATCTTGGCTACCCTTTATCTGGGGCATCTCCAGTGGAGGCATGCCTGATTTTTGTAAGCACTGGAAGACTTGCCTCGAGTGCTCCCAGTTCAGAAGTCTGTTCAATAGGTTGTAGATCTTTTTTCATTCACAAATATATGGCCCAGCTGCCCTTCCATCCATGATCATATGATATCTTGATGACAAATACAGCAATTGCTTACACTTTAGGAAAATATTTAATAGATTTTAGCTGTCTTTTATATGATATAGGATATAGAAACAAGGAGAAGAGGCAGTTCTCTTAAAACTACAACCATGAACCACAAATAGTCTGCAGTCCATACTTGGGGAACCATTAAAGTAGAACATTTTGTTTTATTATGACTAGGCGCCACTATTTGTAATTATTATTATTATTATTATTATTATTTTTATTTTATTTTAAGTATTTATGATTTATATTACAGTAGGTCTTACCAGACCCCATCAGGATCAAGGCCTCATTGTGCTGGGCATTTTACAAACACAAGGTAAAAGAACAATGTGTTCCAAACACCTTACAAGAGGCAACATGGGTGAATTAGGTGAACCATTAACTGATGAATGAATTAACGCCTCAGGCTTGTGTTCTTACAAAACTAATTGTTGTTGGACAATGTTGACTTTTTACTTGCTTTATTTGGAAAAACAGGAGTTGGCACAACTCCTACATATTCTTTATAGCTGAGGGTAAAATGCAAAATGGTGATGGACGCTATTGTCAGTCTACTTGTAATAGAAAGTATATAAAATGTATGGAAGACATGAAGGTTGTGAAGTTTCTAAAATGCATTGCATCGCATCTCATCTACATTTGGTGAGAAAGTGCCATAGAGGCAGTGGCGTAGCCAGGTTTAGAGCACAGGGGGAGCGGAGCTAAAAAAAAGGCGTCGGGAGCAAAAAGTGTCAGGAGCTAAAAAAGGCGCCGGGAGCAAAAAAAAGTGCGCCTCTCTGGCTGCAGCATAGGAGCAAAAGGCCTCGGAGCACAAAAAAGGCACCGCTTCTGCTCAGTGGGGGAGTGGCCGCTCCCCCCCCTCCCCGGCTATGCTACTGCATAGAGGGAGAAAGTTGCGGAAGAATCTTCTGATGTGTTCAGTTATATAGCTTTTTGGAAGGAATGTAAGGCCTCATACTTCAGGGTTTAACTGTGTGTCTCCAGCTATTATGGAATAGGATGAGGTCTTCATACTGGGGGTGTGGGGAGGGGTGCATATTCTTCAACATCTATGTACTGTTGCCCCTTTTGAACCCAGTGGCTTGTCAAAGTTCAGGGCCCTGTGGATGTTCCAATTAAAAGTAGGAATTTTAAGGGTGTCTGGTATTTCTTTCATGCAGGATTGTTTATTTACAAGGAATGCATGAACTCCTGCTTCTTCAAATGAAGGATAAACCAAGAACAAAAGAAAGAGTTTCTTAGCTTACACTCGCAAGCCTCTTAAACCAACACCTAACCCAAATCCGCGCCCCCACCCCCGTCTTGGGTGGAAGAAGGGGACTTCTGATTAACTCATCCTAACAGTTATGTTAATTGAAAGGTGTGTTCACATCCAGTTTCAAAGAAGTTTGCAGTTCATGAAGTCACGGTACCTCGCGGCATAAAAGTACTATGGGTCTGATCCAGTGTGGCCATTTCTGTGTTCCTATGAACTGTGCCAATCCACTTGCCACAGGCCTCTTATGCGGAATGTCTAGAATAAAGTTTGTTCCAGGAGTCAAATGTTTGTGGTTTATCCTAGGGCTCAGCAGGCCATGTTCTGTGTGGCTGTTCTGCATGCTGATGGCAGGTTGGACAGAGACATGGTGCTACAGCTGTAGATTTTTTCTTTTACATTTAGCTTGTAGCATGTCATTTTTTGCTTCTTCCACTTTCTAAACAAAATGTAACTACATTGAGGAAATGTCATAGAGATAAATCCTTGACATAAAATCATAGTCACATTTTCTGATCTAGACATTAGCAGAAATCATGAAGCAATAAACCTCTTTAGTGTAGGAGCCTCATTCCTGAGCTAAAAAAGATCCGCTGGCATTTTTAACATTACAAGTAAACTAATCAGTTCATTAGGGGATAATAGGATTAACTAATATTTGATGCCCTAGATGAGTTTTCTAATAGCAGTTGCATTATTTACACTCTCTAACTTAATCTTGCAGCTGTGTCTTAATATTGCAGTAAACTCTTTGGCTTTTTCTTATCTGATGTTATATTTTAGAAAAGTGTGTCAAGGGATGTCTAGAATTATCTCTAAATTTTTCCAATATTAGACCTAGATAAGTGTTATATCCTTAATAGAAAATGTTTCTGTAATAAAGCCATGTTTAATCATTTTTTTAAAAAAACCTGTCTTTGAAAATGTAGCTGGAAAAAACACAATGAATTGATCAAATTACATTGGGACATTTATTTCTATAAAATAATTTGCATAATACAAATTGAGTCTCAGTGTCCTGTTTGGAGTACAGGGAGGAGATTCATTTTATGAAATTGAATTCTTGATAACTAGCCATTAGCTGAAATATGTCTTCCAGAGCTGCTTGAACCACAGAATTACTGAAGCAGCATGTGGGGAATCAAAACACTATGATAGCTTGCTGGCCAATATCTGTGGTTTTACTACATGAGCCACTCTTGGAGATTAGCTTGTACATGGCATTGTGATAGAGCTATTTGCTGCTTAGTCTCAACAATAGTTCAGAAGTTACGTAGTCAAGAAAAATAATTACTTAATGTTGTATGTATTGTATGTGTTCAGCACAAGGCTTTAGATGTTTTCAGAACTATTATACACGTATTTTCAAATGGTTTTGAGAGCCAGTACCATACATTTTAAATGGTCCTTTCAAAGTTCAAACCACTTGTATTGGCTGCTTTGCAAACTCCTCTCTTAGGGATTTTGTCACGCAGATATTTGTATATAATGTTCCCGTATCTGGGGAGAAATAAAAGCAAAAGAACAGAGTAGAAAAATCAGTGTTTTAAAATATAAATCCAGTTTTCAATGGACTGTGTGCTGTATGCAGATTTTTCGAGGGATTAAAAGGAAGATTATCCAACTAACCTAAAAGTACAATAATAGCATCTGTTTTTAAAATGGGGAAAGTGTATTTTGATTTGTGCTACAAAAATTTATAACCAACAAGGAGAGTTAGTAGATCAAAAGGACAATGAAATGTTCCTTGTGGCAAACAACACAGGAGGAAATGACATAGTTGTTTATAAAACAATTTACTTCTTTTCTTACTTATGTTCATACAAAAAGGACAATTGCCCAATCCTGTTAACCATTCTGTTCGGTCAAACATTTAAAATAAACTATAGAATTACGAGTTGGTCATAATTGCAGGAGAATTTTACTGTTTCTGGTCCCTTTATGTAGATGGGTCAGGTGGCAGGACGGAGTGACAAATGGTTTGGCAAGATCTCTCATTCTAAACTACCTACCTGCATCTTTAAATGTCCAGGTGCTGGTATTATCTATCAATAGGTTTAAGTGAACTTGCCTTAGAGTGTTATTACCTTATAGTCTAAGACAGAGGTGGGCAAACTACGGCCTGCGGGCCACATCCAGCCTGTGAGCCCATCCTGTCCGGCCTCTGAGCTCGGCTCCCCGGCCCCTCCCCCGCTGCCCCTCCACAACATGCTGCTGCGCGGGCAGCGCTCTGGAGGGCAGGTCTGCGTGCTCTGGCAGGGCAGCACAGCAACATGTCTGGCTCCGGCCGCTGCTCTGAGTGGCGTGGTAAGGGGGCCGGGGCCGGGGCCGGGGCCGGGGTTTGGATAAGGGGCAGGGAGTCCTGAGGGGCAGTCAGGGGACAGGGAGCAGGGGGAGGTTGGATGGGGCAGAGGTTCTGGGGGGGCGGTCAGGGAACGGGGCAGTTGGATAGGCGTGGGAGTCCCGGGAGGGGGGCGGGGTCTGTCAGTGGGCGGGGGTGTGGATAGGGGTCGGGGTAGTCAAGGGGCAAGGGGGCTTAGATAGGGTGTGGGGTCCCGGGGGGGTGGTTAGGGGTGAGGGGGTCTCTGGAGAGGGCGGTCAGGGGACAAGGAGCAGGGGGGCATAGATAGGGGGTGGGATCTCGGGGGGTGGTGGTTAGGGATGGGGGGGTCTCTGAAGGGGGTAGTCGGGACAAGGAGCGGGGGGGTTTCGATGGGTCAGGGATTCTGAGGGGGGCAGTCAGGGGATGGGAAGTGGGAGGGGGCGGATAGGGGGCGGGGCCAGGCTGTTTGCGGGGGCACAGCCTTCCCTACCCGGCCCTCCATACAGTTTTGCAACTCCAATGTGGCCTTCGGGCCAAAAAGTTTGCCCACCCCTGGTCAAAGAAGTGGAAAAAGTAAAGTTTACATAGTGGACCAGAGTCACTGCCCCTCAAAGTGTGATGTGTTTCAAGGGGAGTCCTTCCTAGAAGAGGGCCAGGCTGTGCTTTCACTCTGGCTTTTCCTTGGTGTTTCTTCAGGCAAATGGGCAGATTTAGTTTCTAGCGGGTGCCTCATAGGTTTGATGGAGTCTTCCCAGAATTGTGCAAATTCAGCACATCCCCTATACCTCCTAGCAACATCCCTTTGCCAGCCACTGTCACCCACTTTTCAGTCTTTGTTAGTCCCTACATCTTACATCACTGCAACCTTCCCCAGTAGGCTTTTCCCATGGGGATTCTCATAGAATCATAGAATCTCAGGGTTGGAAGGGACCTCAGGAGGTCATCTAGTCCAACCCCCTGCTCAAAGCAGGACCAACCCCAACTAGATCATCCCAGCCAGGGCTTTGTCAAGCCTGACCTTAAAAACCTCTAAGGAAGGAGATTCCACCACCTCCCTAGGTAACCCATTCCAGTGCTTCACCACCCTACTAGTGAAAAAGTTTTTCCTAATATCCAACCTAAACCTCCCCCTCTGCAACTTGAGACCATTACTCCTTGTTCTGTCATCTTCTACCACTGAGAACAGTCTAGATCCATCCTCTTTGGAACCCCCTTTTAGGTAGTTGAAAGCAGCTATCAAATCCCCCCTCACTCTTCTCTTCTGCAGGCTAAACAATCCCAGTTCCCTCAGCCTCTCCTCATAAGTCATGTGCTCCAGCCCCCTAATCATTTTTGTTGCCCTCCGTTGGACTCTTTCCAATTTATCCACATCCTGCTTGTAGTGTGGGGCCCAAAACTGGACACAGTACTCCAAATGAGGCCTCACCAGTGCCGAATAGAGGGGAATAATCACGTCCCTCGATCTGCTGGAAATGCCCCTACTTATACAGCCCAAAATGCTGTTAGCCTTCTTGGCAACAAGGGCACACTGTTGACTCATATTCAGCTTTTCGTCCACCGTAACCCCTAGGTCCTTTTCTGCAGAACTGCTGCCCAGCCATTCGGTCCCTAGTCTGTAGCAGAGCATGGGATTCTTCCGTCCTAAGTGCAGGACTCTGCACTTGTCCTTGTTGAACCTCATCAGATTTCTTTTGGCCCAATCCTCTAATTTGTCTAGGTCCCTCTGTATCCTATCCCTACCCTCCAGTGTATCAACCACTCCTCCCAATTTAGTGTCATCTGCAAACTTGCCAAGGGTGCAGTCCACACCATCCTCCAGATCGTTGATGAAGATATTGAACAAAACCGGCCCCAGCACCGACCCTTGGGGCACTCCACTTGATACCAGCTGCCAACTAGAGATGGAGCCATTGATCACTACCCGTTGAGCACGACCATCCAGCCAGTTTTCTATCCACCTTACCGTCCATTCATCCAGCCCATACTTCTTTAACTTGCTGGCAAGAATACTGTGGGAGACCGTATCAAAAGCTTTGCTAAAGTCAAGAAATAGCACATCCACTGCTTTCCCCTCATCCACAGAGCCAGTTGTCCCTTATATCATAGAATCATAGAAGATTAGTGTTGGAAGAGACCTCAGGAAGTCATCTAGTCCAATCCCCTGCTCAAAGCAGGACCTACACCAACTAAATCATCCCAGCCAGGGCTTTGTCAAGCCGGGCCTTAAAAACCTCTAAGGAAGGAGATTCCACCACCTCCCTAGATAACCCATTCCAGTGCTTCACCACCCTCCTAGTGAAATAGTGTTTCCTAATATCCAACCTAGACCTCCCCCACTGCAACTTGAGACCATTGCTTCTTGTTCTGTCATCTGCCACCACTGAGAACAGTCTAGCTCCATCCTTTTTGGAACCCCCCTTCAGGTAGTTGAGAAGACTGCTATCAAATCCCCCCTTACTCTTCTCTTCTGCAGACTAAACAAGCCCAGTTCCCTCAGCCTCTCCTCATAAGTCATGTGTCCCAGCCTCCTGGTCATTTTTGTTGCCCTGTGCTGGACTCTCTCCAATTTGTTCACATCTTTTCTGTAATGGGGGACCCAAAACTGGACACAGTACTTCAGATGTGACCTCACCAGTGCTGAATAGAGGGGAATAATCACTTCCCTCGATCTGCTGGCAGTGCTCCTACTAATGCAGCCCAATATGCCGTTAGCCTTCTTGGCAACAAGGGAACACTGATGACTCTCATCCAGCTTCTCATCTACTGTAATCCCCAGGTCCTTTTCTGCAGACCTGCTGCTTAGCCAGTTGGTCCCCAGCCTGTTACAGTGCATGGGATTCTTCCATCCTAAGTGCAGGACTCTGCACTTGTCCTTGTTGAACCTCATCAGATTTCTTTTGGCCCAACCCTCCAATTTGTCTAGGTCACTCTGGACCCTATCCTTACCCTCCAGCGTATCTACCTCTCCCCCCAGCTTAGTGTCATCTGTGAACTTGCTGAGGGTGCAATCCATCCCATCATCGAGATCATTAATGAAGATGTTGAACAAAACCGGCCCCAGGACCGACCCCTGGGGCACTCCGCTTGATATCGGCTGCCAACTAGATATCAAGCCATTGATCACTACCCGTTGAGCCCAACAATCTAGCCAGCTTTCTATCCACCTTATAGTACATTCATCCAATCCATACTTTTTTAACTTACTGGCAAGAATACTGTGGGAGACCGTATCAAAAGATTTGCTAAAGTCAAGATATATCATGTCCACCGCTTTCTCCATATCCACAGAGCCAGTTATCTCATCATAGAAGGCAATCAGGTTGGTCAGGCATGACTTGCCCTTGATGAATTCATGTTGACTGTTCCTGATCACCTTCCTCCCCTCCAACTGCTTCAAAATGGTTTTCTTGAGGACCAGCTCTATGATTTTTCCAGGGACTGAGGTGAAGCTGACCGCTCTGTAGTTCCCCAGATTGTTGTTCTTCCCTTTTTTAAAGAAGGGCACTATATTTGCCTTTTTCCAATTGTCCGGGACCTCCCCGGTTCGCCACGAGTTTTCACAGATAATGGCCAATGGCTCTGCAATCAGATCAGCCAATTCCCGCAGCAACCTTGGATGCATTAGATCTGGACCCATGGACTTGTGCATGTCCAACTTTTCAAACTCACAGTGGATTAGGAAGGAATGTTTGGTCAACAGCAGTTGAAAACAAACAAGGGCAGCCTTTATTTCAGTAGGTGGCTAGGACAGTTCGTTGCCCAGTATAGGGTACATCCTCAAACCCAATATTGCATTGTGTGCCCCAATGACTTCTCAAAGCTCCTCCTCCCATGTCCTGATTTTCTTCAATTATCTTTCTATTAAGTAGCCTTTTCGAGATGATAGAATATTGGTACTAGGGGTTCTGTCCATAGAGTCTTTAGTACTGCATCTTTCATTAAGTATTAAAGGTGAAACTTGGCCTTTATTCCTAAGTAAAACACCCTCTTTCAAAGGCTTTTTAATATCCTCCCACTATTTTTTGTTAAAATAATGAACTTCTAAAGGAAAAGAAGTGGGCACACTCTTGATGTTCAAAGAGCAATCAAAACTTTTTTCAAAGGAACAAAATCCTTTCTGAAAACCATCTCTCTTTTTGTTCTCTGCCACTTCAAGGTCAAAAGGAAGAAAGCTTATAAAACATTCATATCTGGATACCTTAAAGTGGGTACCCTTGGGGTTTACAAAGCTAAGGGAGTAATTTCTTAATCCATTAGGGCACATTTAACCAGATCAATAGCTACATCATGAGCTTTAAAAGGCCATGACTTGTAGGAAGAAATGTGAATGTATTTTTTTATTATTCAGAAAATTATCCTTCTTTGGTATCCCTATCACCTGTGGGTAGGATGACCATATTTCCCAAAGAGAAAATGGTACACCCCCAGCTGCTCACCTGAGCCCCCCCCCCACCCGTAGTTGCCTGTCGCTGGAACCCTGCAGGGGCCCCCTCAGGAGGTTGTTGCGTAGTCACTGGAACCCTATGGGGGCCTCACATGCTGGAATGCTGCTTCCCCCCCCCCAACCCTGCTGTGGGCTGGCATCTCCACTCATCCCCTCTGCACCGCACCCCACTTTTTTTTACAAAAGTGGTAATTTGTCCTGTTTGCTCTTTCCAACAGATCAAGTCAGGAAGAGCAAACGGGACAAATGCCTCCTTTTGGAAAAAAAAGTCAGGATGGCAGGGACAGGTCTTAATAAAGGGACTGTCCCAGCCAAAATGGAACATATGGTAACTCTACCTGTGGGAGAATACTTTTTATAAAGCAATCACTCCATATGTGACCTGTCAGTCCTCATCCTCAAAGGAAATCTGTACAACACTTTCAAAAGACAAGCCTGGGAGCTTAAATTCATAACTTTGCTAGAGACTAAAAATCATGGACTGAATAGAGGCACCGCATTTATGGCTTATTACAACAATCTATAACCCACTTACAGCCGCCTCCAGCTGCCTTACTCCCACCCCGTTCCCTTTCCCCCTTTTGACTGAATGGTTGTTAACAGGCTACTTCATCTTGAATAGTCCATGTAAATATGTGCTAACTACGTCAGCTAAAAAATCTGTTCCAGCTTGTATTTAGCTGTGACACTTTGATTATGTCCCCCAGACCTGAAGAAGAGCTCTATGTAAGCTCAACAACGGTCTTCCCAACAGAAGTTGGTCCAGTAAAAGATATTATCTCACCCACCTTGTCACTCTAATATCCTGTGACCGTCATGGCTACAACGCTGTTAACTCAACAGACATTCTAGGCTTCAAAGTGATATTTGGGGTTATCATGTGTGCTGGTTGTGTTGGTGTGTGGGTGGTTGTGTTGATTTGTGAGTGTGTTGTGTTGTGTTCTGGGAAATTTGTGTTGTTTTGTGTGGATAGTGAATGAGGAGTGTGTGCTGCCGTAACGGCCTATCTGTGTTTGGCGTTATTGTGGATGCTGGTTGTGTTGTAGTGTGGGTAGTTTTGAATAACTGGCAGTTGGTCAAGTAATCCACCATCTGTGTAGTGTACTTCATACAACCAAGGGAAGTGTTATTACCATCGTACAAGGACTGGTGTGACCTCATCTGGAATACTGTGTGCAATTCTGGTCTGTCATCTTTAAGAAAGATGAATTCAAACTGGAACAGGTGCTGTGAAGGGCTACTAGGATGACCTGAGGAATGATGGAAAACCTACCTTATGAGAGGAAACTCAAAGAGCTTGGCATGTTTAGCCTAACCAAAAGAAGGCCGAGGGAAGATATGATTGCTCTCTATAAATGCATCAGAGGGATAAATACCAGGGAGGGAGAAGAGTTATTTAATTAAGCACCAATGTGGACACAAGAACAAATGGATATAAACTGGCCATCATCAAGTTTAGGCTTGAAATTAGATAAAGGGTTCTAACCAGAGGAGTGAAGTTCTGGAACATCCTTCCAAGGGGAGCAGTGGGGGCAAAAAAACTAACTGGCTTCAAAACTGAACTTGATAAGTTTGTGGGGGGAATGGTATGATGAGACTGCCTACAATCGCATGTAGCCAATCTGTGACTGCTAGCAGAAAATATCTCCAAAGGCTGGTGATGGGACACTAGGTGGGGAGGGGCTTTGAGTTACTGTGGAGAATTCTTTCCCAGATGTCTGGCTGGTGGGCCTTACCCACATGCTCAGGGTCAAACTGATCACCATATGTTGGGTCAGAAAAGAGTTTTCCCTTGGGTCATATCGGTAGAGAGCTTGGGGTGGTTTTTTTTGCCCTCCTCTGCAGCATGGGGAATAGGTCACTTGCAAGTTTAAACTAGAGTAATTGATGGATTCTCTGTAACTTGAAGTCTTAAACCATGATTTGAGAACTTCAGTAACGCAGCCAGTGGTTAGGGGTCTATTACAGAATTGGGTAGATGAGGTTCTGTGGCCTGCGCAATGTGCAGGAGGTCAGACTAGATGATCATGATGGTCCCTTCTGACCTTAAAGTCTGACCTTAAAGACCTTAAACTGTTGCAAACAAATTAATTGTAGAGTAAGCATGGTGATTTGTTGTTACCTCTGATACCACAATGGTCTCGGACTCTTGAAATGGCATAGATACATGCCTTGCTGTCGCACAGATATAATTGATAAAGTTAAAATGGCTGAGAACTTAAAAATTGGATGGTAACAGACCACAAATCCCAGTGATGATTTAGCCTGGTGAAATTCTGAACAAAAAGAGCTCTCAATCAAGCTTGTAGCTGTTTCCATTGCTTCACAATCTGACTCAACACATATTCTAGGTCGCAGTAACACACAAACTGACAATCCTGCAATCTTGTTATATAAACATTTTAATTTTTTTAATAAGTTTAAAATATTTAATGTTCAACAAACATAATGATTTTTAAAACTTGGAATTAAGTGGGCCTAGGTGGCATCCATACTGACAGTCCATCACAACTCTATCATGTAAAGAATTCACTTTCTAAGAAGTGATCAACACCATTGAACATCACATGAAAAGGTGATATCAGTAATTATTTTTTAGTGAGTTATTCAAAATATATTTATTTTATGGTGTATTTGTGTTTGAGAAAGAACAACAGTGCATTTGTAATGTACTCAAATGCCTGTTTAACAATTAAAGCACTAACTTTACAACTGAAGTCTTTCCCTTCTAGGAGCATTGAGTTTAATTTTGGGAAAGGAAAGGTGTGTGGAGGCAACACTGTATTCTGATCCATTCTGACTTTTCATGGATAGAGAGAAGAAATATTAAATAGTTTAGACCCCAAAATGAATTTATTTTAATGTTGCTATAATCTGATGGTAGAATAGGTTATAAATACCTATTTTTTTTCTAAAATGTCAATCTAGCATTATTAATAGAGAAGTTTTTAAAAACCCACCATTTTGGTGATACCTGCAAAAATCATTTTGCATTTTGTGATCCCTCCACTGGTTTTTCCAGCAGAAGCAAACTATTCCAAGATCAGTGCTGATATCATCCATTATATTAACACATAATGAAACAGAACAAACTTTTATTAATTGCAGCTCAATTTGAAACAGAAGAACATTAAACAAGTAATAAAGTTGTATGCCTCCTAATTTCATTCTTTGGAAAACATGGAGAATATAAAAGTAATTGATTGTGTTATTTAAATTAGAAATTGATGTTCACATCTAAGAGTCTGTTTCTCTCATTCAACTGAATGTGATTAGATTGTAATGTCTGGCTGTTCTGGCGCTGAAGCTTTTCTTTGTGAGTCAGACAGACAAAATTATTGTTGTAAACTTGAGTGAAACTGAGGTTTTTAACTTTTCAAATCTGGGCTTTCAGATAGTGTCATCCGCTTGACTGTTTAATCATTCATAACAATGCCTTCAATAGGGATTTGTTTCCAAGTTATTAATTGTCTTTTAACATAATGGATTACTTGTTTTTTGTTGCATGCCTATAACAGAGTGTGAAATTTAAACATTTTAAAAGCAGCATGTGATTTGCATATTGTGTGATTGTCACAATATTTTTAGTTAAGAGAATTTATTTGATAATAGGATCAAATTAAAATGGAACAGTATTTTTCTGAATGTTTGCAGAGGTTAAGTTTGTTTTATATTTATAATTGTTCAGAAGTACAAAATTAATGTATTTGATTTCCATAAGCATTTGAAGGCACAGACCGGTGGTTAGGGGCAATGCAGAGTTGCACTTCCCCAGGGAGCACTAGGAGGCATACGTTTCTGAGGCTGATTCCTTGATATGGAAGTGAACTGTATTTGTTAATATTCTCCTTTATGGAATGCTGCCATCCTACTTCACTCTATGCCAGGGGTCTCAAACATGCGGCCCACGGGCCGCATGCGGAGCTCTTTCCCACGCCCCCCCTTTTTAAAAAAAATTTGTTTTTACATTATTTTTTTTTACCCCCCAGGCAGTTCCCGCCGCCAGACAGTTGTTCTGGCGGCGGGAACTGTCTGGGGGGTAAAAAAAATAAATAAATGTGGGGGGGGGGCGCGGGGAGCCCGGCGGGCCTCAGGAAAGAGCTCCGCGGGCCGCACAGGAAGAGCTTCGCAGTTTCTGGGAGGGAGTGGGGAGGAGCGGGAAGCCGTGCACACAGGGGAGGAGGTGGAGAAGGGGCGGGGCCTAATTGAAGGGGTGGAGTGGGGGGCGGGGCCGGGGCAGCGAGGGGGCGGGGTCAGTGATGCGGCCCTCAGGCCAATGCACTAGTCCTCATGTGGCCCTCGTGGTAATTTGAGTTTGAGACCCCTGCTCTATGCACACAAGTCCCTGTGAGAAGCCATGTCCCCCTGGATGAGTAGAGCGAGATGTCCTTGGGCTTCATTGAACATAGGGACTGCAACTGTATCTGGCCTCTATGTAAGATATGTAAGGTTGTTGGGAAGTTTCCTTACACTCTTCCTCCCTGCTGTGCACCTGGGAGTAGAATCTAGTCCTTGATAAGAGTGTAAAGGCAGTCTAGGATAATTGATCATGCAGTGTTTACTATTTAATTTATTTTGGAAATAACATTTAAATATGTTACCTGTACAAAACCAGTCATTTTGTGTATATATGTGGCATAGCGTGAAAAGTATTGTGCAATATCTGTCAGGCTAAATTCTAATCTTAGTTTACATTAGCTTTTCTTCCTGCCCAACTAATTTAGCTGCACTTTCTTATCGTTTTTCACCTTTCTAGTATCTCTTGAGACACATTTTAAGTCGGTTTGCTTGAATTAAGGGCAGCGAAGGCTTTTGAAATTGTGTTTTTGCTTTTAGAGGAAGAAGCTTCACTTAGCTCTATAGTAAATGTTGCTGCTAGAGACTCTCTGGCCAAAATTGGCTTTTGCAGTTATGCAGATATGAAGGGGTGCTTCCAGTTTCACCATTACTCAGTCACCGAAAGCTCTTTTGGCAGAGGTACAGACTTGTGCTTCATTATTATGTATGGCAATAAGAGAATAATGTTGCAGGGCACTCTGAGCATATGGGGGAAATGGGTGAGATTGGAGCTTTTCCTTTGTCCGGCTGTTGGAGGGGGCCCCTTCTCACTTGAAGACCTCAAACTGTAGCCCCCCCCAAAAAAAATATTCCACCATTAGATCTGTACTGTAGGAACTACCATGGGAATATTAATAATAATTCCAGCTCTGGACTCCAGGAGCACTGGACAGGAGTACTGTTGGTAGAGGTTGTACTGAAGATGTACTAAATCAAGCATCCTCTGGCTGCCCTTGCTACACGCCCTCCATAGCCAACTCCACCCATTCTTTCAATTGCTTGAGCTCCACAGTGGAAGGTCTGTCTGCTGCTGGGTGTGCTTAGTTATGGTTTATATTGGCAGAAGCCAACATAAATCAAGAATTAATCTAGCCCTTGAACAGCAAAATATGGCAACAAAAATAATATGCATTTGGATAAGTACTAATCTTGAGCATGAAGGACCACTTTTTGTATTCCTAAGTGCATGGTGTGCAAGCATGATACCTGGTTTTTTACATCTGTGCACATCTCTTGCAGGCATCTGGTTTTGAAAATGTAGCCTTTAAAGTCTATTGTGTGGATGAAAGAAACAAAAGGCCTTTCCAAAATAGAGAGAGAGAAAATTCAGGCTTTTGCATAAATCCCTTTGTTGTTAGGTAGTCCTTGAAGTGAAATCAGTTTGTTTAGGGGATAACGGCATAACAACTCTGCCTACATTTTTATTGTGCCTTTGATGATGAGTTACGTTAAGGGATTTAGCAGTAATCAAATTAAAATTAAGCCATGAAAAATAGTAGAGATGCTCCATTTTGAAAGCTAGAATATGAAACAGATTTTGACAGCTGCCCTTTAAGAAAGGTGGACAGACTTGCAAGCTAAATAGAGGTAAAGTAAGATTAGCCATAAGGCAGTTTTTATGAGGCCTGCACAATCAGATAAGGCAGAATAACATTTAGGAATTGTGATTGTTTTATTTTTCTTCCCAAAAAGAAAAATCACAGGTTTTCCAAGACCTAGAACCAGGAGTTTTCTAATCCTTCTACAGAAGGTTAAATAAAGATGCAAAAATAAATAAGCTAGTGGAATTAAAAAATAAAATAAAAAAATAGCCAGTTTATCTTCCTTGCTAGGTCAACCTAGTATCATAGTCTGTTCTTATTTTAAAAGTCAAGCTGTATTTTCATCTGATGTCAGTTTTACAAGACCCACACACCTTACTTAAAATAAATAGGTAAAATTAAAGTTTTACTATTGCACTTAATTTCATTCTCAAGAGAAAGAACAGTTTTATATCCATCATGGTAATTTCTGTTATACACATTTTCACTGTATTCAAATGACACTTGTATCTTAAGCGGGGAGGAGGGTGGAACCGCCCAGAAATATTGGGTCTTCTGTACACTCCTAACTTTGTTGATATTGGATGTAATCTTAACTATGAAATAATCTAAAGTCTTACACATTTAAGAAGACTAATCTTAATGTAATTACAAATGAGATAACATTGCATAGGGTACTTTCTCTCCCTCCAACACTATTTATGCCTTTACTAACCCTACCCCCCCACACACACACCTGTAGTCATATTTACACAAAACTAGGCAGTCATATTCTTATATGGCTCTTAATAGTGCAATTCTAAAACCTTGTGATTAAGTTACAGTACAGCGATCTACAAAGAAGCTTTCAATGGCTCAGTACATCCATGTATCTATTACACACACCAATGATCCTGGTTATGACTGACTCTGTCCCCCTCAGGCAGCAAGGAGTTTTAGGAACCTCTTAGGGTTCAGTGAAAGACAGGCGTTCTGCAACATGTTACTCAACAGCTGCTGCTAGGAAACTTAGGAAGAGAGGAGAGAAGGAATTGGGTTTTAAGTATTATACAATTTCTAGGATTACGGTAACTTTCAGCTTCCCTCGTGGTTAGTTTCACCAGTGGCACTCTCAGTGGCTTTGTGTAAACAAGATACGGAGTTGTGCGAGTCACTCCCCCTTTTTTTTCCCTATTAGGCTGCAAGTAAAAAACCAAAACAAGTGTTGTTTATCTGTAAGTTATTTAAAAATAAGGAAACTAAAATTGCTTTCTACTTGTTTCACAGTCACTAGCATGGACTTAATTCTTGCTATGTCTCCCTTTCCTAGGTAAAATAGCTTTGATTAGGTGGAGGTTGTCTGGCTGAGAAAATTACACCAGGTGGTTGGTTGGTTAGCAGTTTTGTTTGCCAAACACCTGAGCTCACAAATAAATGCCCCTTTCATAAAGGACCTGTGACTTACAAGACTTATTTCTATCACGCTAAAAGATACACCCGAAACTCGCCGTTTTGAAAACTCTATGGTTACAAAAAGTTGCTTCAAAATTAACTTTACACATATTTCCTTTCGCCTTCCCCCATCTCTCCGTGGATCTTGAATGGTTTATTCAGATTCCTCTGAAGGCACTTAGGGTGCTCTCCTCCCACTCTGAACCTGACTCGGAATAGCCGCTGGTGTCTTCTGCATCAGAGATGGGCGAACATTGTCCACACATGGTCTGGGGCGTTTGGGAGTGAGGACCACACAGCTCCCCCAGACTGCCGTGTGTACTCGCACCGGCTGAAAGGGGCAGGGAGGGCACTAGAAAATTAATTTCAGGTCTGATAGTCCTATTCGGAGGGATGCTCTCAAAATCCACCCTGAGCCCAGGCTGGAAGGGCTTGAGAGGGTACAAAATGTTTTGTACCTTTCATGCTAAATGGACAACAACAGGGCATGTACAAATTGATTTTAAATTTCAAAATATTGGCAGTGTCATTGTTATAAAATTACCAAATCCGTATAAACTCTTCTGTATCGTATCCCAAAACAAAATTGTACTGTTGATATATGCCATAGTGGGAGAAATATTATTTGATAAAATTGGGTAAAATGAGTTTGTAGTCCACAGGTTGTACAGTATTTGGGTTCTGATTTTAAATACCTACATATGTTTAACTGCCCCCGTCTCCTCCAATCCTTAGTATGCTGCTTGTATTTTTAGATTGTAAGCTGCTTGGGCGACTGTCCCTTACCATGTGTTTGTATAGTGCCCAGAGCAGTGGGGGCCCTAATCGTGTTTGGGGCCTTTGAGTGCTAATGAAATAAAAGAGCAAGATTGTCCCTTGTCCTGTGTGCTTGAGAATAAGAGAGCAGAAGGCAACCCCTCCCCTCTTTACTCTTCCCTGCAGTCACTATGTTCCCAGCTGGTCCCAGCACAATGGGGCAGACAGCCTTACTGGGGCTGCTGTGTCCTCTTCCAGGAACCGACTGAACCTTCAACCACGCCCCCTAGTATGTTAGCCAGCACAATAGCGTTGGGTTGGGGACATAATCTGCTGCTCAGGTTAATCAGTAGAAGTTTAGTTCCTCTGTAGAGAACCAGGAAAGAATTATGACTCTGAGTCACAGTTTCTTCCCTGATGTGCTCCTGGGGTATCATAGCTACAAATTAACCCCTACCTAGATTAGACTGCTAAAGGTATATGTGATCTGAAGAGAAACCTAATAATGGTTAGCAACCCCCACCGCCTTCACCAAGGCTAAATATCAAAGGCCTGTGCACGTCTTAAATATTGTTTTGGAATAAGTGCCAGGGATGTTGTTTGCTGATGATAGATATACAAGTGATCAGTAAAATTCTTCTTTGCATTTCCCGCTTTTTGCCAAGGAATTCAATAAAACGTAAGAACTTGGATCAGTAAAATGAACTAACTTTCCATAGACCCTTATTCTCCAATCAGATCCATATGGGCAGCAGACCTTATGCCTTTGAACAGTGGTTTACAAACTTTTTTTCTGGGGACCCAGTTGAAGAAAATTGTTGATGCCCGTGACCCAACGGAGCTGGGGATGAGGGGTTTGGGGTGTGGGAGGGGCTCAGGGCTGGGGCAGAGGATTGGGGAGCGGGGTGAGGGCTGTGGGGTGGAGCCAGGAATGAAAGGTTCAGGATGTGGGAGGGGGCTCTGGGATGGGGCAGAGGGTTGGACTGCAGGAGTGGACCAGGGCTCTGGGCTGGGGATGAGTGGTTTGGAGTGCAGGAGGGGCTCCGGGTTTGGAGGGGCCTCAGGGCTGGGTCAGGGCTCTGGGCTGGGGGTTCAGGCTCTGGGGTGAGGCCAGGGATGAGGGATTTGGGGTGCAGGAAGGGGTTCTAGGTTTGGGGGGGCTCAGGGCTGGGGCAGGGGGCAGGGCTCTGGGCTGGGGCTGAGGATGAGTGGTTTGGGGTGCAGGAGGGGCTCCAGGTTTGGGGAGGCTCAGGGTTGGGATGTGGGGTTGGGTTGCGGGAGGGAGTCAGGGCTCTTGGCTGGGGATGCAGGCTCTGGGGTGGGGCCAGGGATGAGGGGTTTGGGGTGCAGGAAGGGGTTCCAGGTTTGGGGGGGCTTAGGGCTGGGACAGGGGATTGGGGCACGGGGTTGGAGCACGGATTTACCTCCGGTGGCTCCCGGTCATCAGTGCAGCTGGGGTGCACTGCGGCCCGCGCTGCGCCCCAGAAGCAGCCAGCAGCAGGTCCTGCTCCTAGGCGGAGGCGCGCAAGCAGCTCTGCGCAACTCTCGCCCACAGGCACTGCCCCCCAGTTCCCATTGGCCGGTTGCCAGCTAAAGGGATTGCGGAGCCGGTGCTCGGGGCGGTGGCAGTGCGCAGAGCCCCTTGGGACCACTGCTTAGAAGTCGGACCGGCTGCTGGCCACTTCTGGGGCTCAGTTGGAAAAGGTAGACATTAACCTGCCTTAGCTGGGCAGCACCGCTGACGGGACTTTTAACATCCCGGTCGGCGGTCCTGACCACAGATAGGCGACCCAGCACCTTACATGCCGTGACTCAGTAGTAAGTTGCGACCCATGGTTTGAAAAACACTGCCCTTGAAGACCCTGCAAACACTTATGCACGTCAATACCTTTATACATATGACTAATCCCAGGATCTCGCATCATATACACTGCAGGAAATATTTACATTTAAACAAACACTTTTCATTTAAATTTACTTTTTAGATTCCTGAAAGCATTTCTCTTCATAAGTTGTGTACATCTTTTCTTTAGTATGTAAATATTGGTCTGAAGTTGCTGCCGATAACCTTTAAATACCACATCTATTCTTAATTAAGGGAATTTACACATGTAATTCCAATCAGCATTAATGAGAAATACACATTCCCCTTGTGTATCACTGGAATAGGACAGACTTTTTGTTTTAGCCAGGTTTCATACTGATTTACAAATATTTTATTTACAAATAAAAAATCCTTTCTCTCTTTTGTTCTAGTGTTCTTAAAGTCTGAGTCTTTAATAGATAACTCGCAGGTTAAAGTTTTACCACGCTGGCAGACTTTTTTGACCTCACCCACAAATCTTCCTTTTCGCACAGTGAATTTCCCGTCTCCTCCATCCAGAACAATGGATTAATTAATTCAGAATTAGTTTACGTATTTGCATATAGCAGCGTGAGTTACAAATGCTACGTACCAATCATTATTCTCACATATAATCCTACAGTAGCTGGTAGCCTTAATTTTCTCTTGAGTTAATAATTCATTTGGTTAGTAAAGTTAAAGGAGACTTGCAAAGGATTATTTAAAATGGGTTGCCTTTAGTTTTACTATCTTACGTTGTGCAAAAAAGGCTTGAATTTTTTTCAAAGGTTTTTTTTTCCTGCTTATAGTAAGCTTTAAAAATATCGGCCTTTCAGCCCTGACAGGATGCCTTGAAACCACAGCCAAAACGCAGTAACATAACAGGTATCTGTTGTTAAAGAAAAATTATTGTAGCGTGTTTGTTTTAAGACACAGATTTCTGACTCAGAAATTTTAAGAAATAGTAGCAATAGCCAAACAAATTAAATTTGCGGTAGCAAAAGTTTGTCAAAATTGATTGGTGGCTTCCTCTGTGTGATTACTGTACCAGTGGCTAACCCATTGCATTTTACTTTAAGCAAGAGTCACAAACCATAAGACGAACCCTTAGCGGGGAGGGCAGAATAGTTTGTCTCAACACCATAGAGTCAATGGAAGCAGCAGCAAATGACAGAGAGAAATGGAATGGAAGAGACGTTGGCACAGGAAAGATTTTTTTTTTAAAGTCAGTTTGTTTTCTCCCGCTTGCTCTCTCGTTAATTATAATTATTTTTCTACTATTACTATGACAATAAACACTAGTTTATTTCATTAATATTCAAATATAAAATTGGTGGGGGAAGGCTCTTTAAGTTTATTCTTGTTACTGAATGTTTTGGATTAGAGTAACTATTGAAATAATACTAAGTCTATTGAAAATCTCATTATGTTGGGTTTATAACATGTCATACACAGATTATGTCCCTTTTAATGTGTTACCTGGAATGTGTCCAGTTCATGTTAAACAGTTTCAGTTCTACTTTTAATAGAAATGTGCAGCTGTTTGCAAGCAGAATTCTATAACTGTGTGCAACAGCATTATATACTCCATTGTACATAGGAATCTACTTCAGCTAGTGAAACAACTAAAGCATACTTTCCTAAATGTTCAGAATTTCCACCCTAACCAGCCTGGTGTTGAGAGGTCTTTTTGTAGTCCTACAAGTGCAGATTTTTGTAAAAGTGAAATAAAACTTTCTTACCTCAGTCTTCTACACCAGTCCAGACAACTGGGCTGAAGTTCCTACCAACTAGCAGATGGCGACAGAAAGTAAGCCTGTTGATGTCATCATTTCTCCTTATGTAAGGGGTTAGACGAAGGTTTCTAACCATCAGAGGAGTGAAGTTCTGGAACAGCCTTCCAAGGGAAGCAGTGGGGGCAAAAGACCTAACTGGCTTCAAGATTAAGCTAGATACATTTATGGAGGGGATGGTTTGATGGGATAACATGATCTTAGTCAAAGGTCAATTAATTGCCATCAGTGGTAAATAGGACCAATGGTCAATGATGGGATGTTAGAAGTTACTACAGAGAACTTTTTCCTGGGTGTCTGGCTGGTGAGTCTTGCCCACATGCTCGGGGTTCAGCTGATCGCCATATTTGGGGTCGGGAAGGAATTTTCCTCCAGGGTAGATTGGCAGAGGCCCTGGAGGTTTTTTGCCTTCCTCTGCAGCATGGGGCACGGATCACTTACCGGAGGATTCTCTGCATCTTGAAGTCTTTAAACCATGATTTGAGGACTTCAATGGCTGAGACATAGGTGAGAGGATTGTTCTAGGAGTGGGTGGGTGAGATTCTGTGGCCTGCGTTGTGCAGGAGGTCAGACTGGATGATCATGATGGTCCCTTCTGACCTTAAAGTCTATGAGTCTGTGAGCTGCCTCTCAGACTTCAGTGGTTTCTGCCTCAAGGAGGTGAAGGACATATATCCAGCAGGCAGACTGCTCAAAGAAACAGGCCTCAGGGGCCTATGAGTCCTTTGGTCACACATCTGTGTCTATGGCCGCTGTTGCAGCCTAGGTGAAGCACTGACAGCAGTGGGCCCACATGTCTCAAGCTCCCTCCCTGGGATCATGGTTGACCCCCCAAAAAAGGGGGGCTGAGGCACACCAGAGTCAGGGGATGCACGAGCTGCCATGCTCCAAGGCAGGCAGGTATTATGGGACCCTTATGTATTTTAGAGGAAATACACACTTAGTTGTATGTAGCCCAGCATTTTCAGTTAAGCCACAGCTTGGAAAAGGATAACTATCAATTGCCATGGTAGGAAAAGTTGAGCTAATAGAGGGAAGAAGCAGAATAACAGTGTTTCTCTCTTTTTTTTAAAAAAAATTTTTTTGTTGTACCGTAGCATGTGTAATTTTATGGCTGGTAGCAGTTTATTTCTGTACATCATTGGTATTCCTCTTGTTAAAATTGAATCTAATCCCTTCACATGCCATGAGAAGAATGATTAGCTCCCCTAAATACATATCCTGTTTCCATTTATCTGAATCTGAACTTCTGCAATGCTACTATTCTTAGAGAAAATTATTTTTATACCTCTCTTCCTCTTGCATCTATACCCTTCTCAAACCTTTCCTCCAGACCATCCCTAAAATACATCCCTTCCTCTCTCTTCTTACTTCCAAGACTCTTCTATCTAAGTGGTTCTCAACCCACAGCCCGTGAGCAGTTTGTGGCCCAGTCAGCTCACAGGTGTGGCCCATGTGACATCCTGAGGGCCGTAACAAAGGCGTGGTGGGAGGTCTGCCTTCTCTGGGTGCAGGGCTGGGAGGTGGGGGTATGTGTGCAAAAAATTGTGCTGTGCAGGATTGGCCCAGTATCCGCTCCTGACAGGATCAGGCCCAGCGGTGTTAGCCCCTCTACCCCAGCAAGATCGGGCCCGGCAGGAAGTGCCAGGGTGCTCAGTGCCCCTCCTCCCCCAGTCCCTCAGGATCATGGGTCCAGTGATCCTGGCTGGATCAGGCCCCCCGGCACTAGGACCATGGCAGCAGGCGAGCAGGGTGGGGTGCATGGCTGAGCTAATGTGCAGCCAAGGTAGGAGACCAGCCGGTGTGGGGAGGGGTGCTGGGGTGCAGAGGGCTATGGCCGTGAGGAGGGGAGTGAAGCCGGTAAATGGGAGAGACACTCTAGGTGGGGGGAGGGGATACTGGGTCACAGTCCCTGGATGGGGGGTTGAGTGCTGGGGGGCAGTCCTTGGGGGGGCTTGTGCTGGGGAGATTTGCTGAGGGGTACTGGGGGGCAGTCAATGGGTGGGGGACTGGATGCTGGAAGGGGCAGTCCCTGGAAAGGGCATTTTGAAGGGAAGGCACATGTGCCAGCCCAGTGTTGGGGGTGTGGTGTGTGTCTGGATGCTAGGGGGACAATCCTGGGGGCGTTGATAGAGGGCATTCCCTGGCTGGGGGGGCAGTGGCTAGGTGCATGCGGGGCAGTTCCTGGCTGGCGGGGTGCCCCATCTTTGCAGGCAGGCTCTACAGCTGTGCTCTCCAGACGCTCAGCCCAGCCGTGCCGCCAGCGGCACCATGGAAGTGAGAGTGGCAGTACACCATGCCATTCCACCTTTACAGTAAATTAATTTTAACAGTTAATGTTTTTACTTATTTTGCTAATTTAAAATGTTCTTGGTAGACATTTGCCAGTGTTGAAATGAAAAGTAGTATGTTGATTTGAATCATATTGCTGTCATAGAACAAATCCGAAACTTTATTCTTTTGTAGATTTATAGGTAGTATATATCTGCATGGATGCGGCCCACATAACACATAGCTGCATATGCAGCTCACAATGATAAATAGATTGCGAACCACTGAGATTTTAATACATCATTTCAGGTATGTGTAGGGCAATGGTTTTCAAACTTTCTTTCTGGGGACCCAGTTGAAGAAAAGTGTTGATGCCTGCAACCCAGCGGAGCTGGAGATGAGGGGTTTGGTGTGTGGGAGGGGCTCAGGGCTGGGGCAGAGGGTTGGGGTGAGGGCTGCGGGGTGGAGCTGGGAATGAGGGGTTCAGAGTGGGGGAGGGGGCTCTGGGCTGGGACAGAGGGTTGGAGTGCGGGAGGGGGGTCAGGGCTGGGGGTGCAGGCCTAGGTGGTGCAGGCTCTGGGGTGGGGCCAGGGATGAGGTGGTTGGGGTGCAGGAAGGGGTTCCAGGTTTGGGTGGGCTCAGGGCTGGGGCAGGGAATTGGGGTCGGAGGTGGGGTGTGGACTTACCTCTGGCGGCGCAGCCAGGGTGCAGAGGCAAGCTTCCCGCCTGTCCTGGCACTGCGGACCGCACTGCGCCCCGGAAGTGGCCAGCAGTAGGTCCAGCTCCTAGGCAGAGGCGCACAAGCAGCTCCGTGTGACTCTTGCCCAAAGGCACCCTCCCCCAGTTCCCATTGGCCATTGGATTGCGGAGCCAGTGCTCAGGGCGGGGGCAGCGCATGGAGCCCTGTAGCCCCCCTCCGCGTAAGAGCTGGACCCGCTGCTGGCCGCTTCCAGGACATAGAACGGTGTCAGAAAAGCCTGCCTTAGCTGGGCAGCACTGACAACGGGACTTTTAACAGTCGGCGGTGCTGACCAGAGTAAGGCAACCCAGTGCCTTACATGCTGCGATCCAGTAGTGGGTCGCGACCCACGGTTTGAAAAACACTGGTATAGGGGACTGATCTCTGTTATATGTGTGGAAAGCAGTGGCGTAGCCAGGTTTAGAGGACGGGGGAGCGGAGCTAAAAAAAGGCACCGGGAGCAAAAAGCGTCGGGAGCAAAAAAAGGCACCGGGAGCAAAAAAAAAATGCTCTGCTCTGGCTGCAGTGTAGGAGCAAAAGAGCACAAAAAAGGCGCCGCTTCTGCTCAGTGGGGGAGCGGCCGCTCCCCTGCTCCCCCCTGGCTACGCTACTGGTGGAAAGTGCCAAATTGAAAAACCCACAAATATTTTTTGAAATGGAAGGCTGTGCTCTTGCCATTTTAAAGTTCAGATGCTTACTTAACTGCTATGTTTTCTTTCTTTCCTCATATTTTCTCTTCTGCTCTCTCTCACCTTCATTGTAGTGGGTAGGTTGCTGAGAAAATGTTTCATTGGGCTCTGAAAACAGTTAAGTCAGGGCTCATTTTGATTTCTTCTGGCAGGCTATTTCAGAGTCTGGGGGACCCAACTCTGAGAATACTTTACCTTTGACTCTCCAAAGTTTCACCTTCAGCCTAGAAGTGTTGATGTGTAGGGACCACAGTTTTCTTTTTGGAGCATGGATGGAGAAAACTTGTAAACAAAAGGTGGATAAAACAACGTGTATTGAATTGGAATTGTGTAGAGACCTCATGCTATCAAAAACTTATATAGCTTCTATATTCATATCACTGTATAAAGGGATCAGTAGCAGGTCATAAAATAATCAGTTGATGGGCCCAATCCTGTTTCCACTGGAGTCAGTAGGGGTTTTGCTGTTAATTTCAAAGGGATTAGTATCAGGCCTTATATGTGTGCTCTCAAAGAAAACAAAGTTGCAAAATATGGAAAGATACTGTTGACTCTAGGCATATGAAATTTATTTTCCCGAATCCCACCCAACTGCATTTATCATAATTTAAAACTGCATCAATCATTACTATTTTTTAAATACTGGTTTAGCCATATAATATTTTTCTTTGTCTATTCATACAGCTACAATGTACACACGCACATCTGAAACCTTTTGTTTAGCTAGGTGGCCAAAACAATTTTTTGAATTATATTTACAGCTGGTGTTCAGAACCAGTTATGCAGCCCACCCAGATAAAACCCCGCTTTTGGCTTGTTTCACAATCTCTGTTTCCCTGCATACCATATTAGGAGGCAGCAGAAGGCTAAATTTCTCTGGAAATGGAAAGCTGCCTGATTTTTTGAAGCATTGATGTGATTAACTGTAATGTAATACACTTGATGTGAAGCTTAACATTTAAACATTCTTTTGCTTACTCTAGGTAGCTTTACATCTTACTAGGATGCAATTCATTGTGCTAAAAAGAAAAGAGTGAGAATGTGCATTAAAAAAAGTGTAGACAGCCAAAATTAAATCTGCCTGCAGGTGCAATTAAGGGAAAGTTAAATCTACACTGTGCAGTAAGTGAGTAGTGATCTGGCACTGGGAATGCTGCATTACATTTTACATTTGAAAGATGTTTACAAAATACAACAGATCTTTCATGGTGTTACAAAAGCTTTTCCTTTTAATCCTCTTAGCATTTGTCTGTTAATTTTCATATACAAATGGGGATACCAACATGCTAAATGGCTGATTGTTGGTGAAAATGGAACACAACAGTTTCACTACATTAACTGGCCTTTTTTACATCAATACATGCTAACGCTAATGTGAACATAGCTATAGGGTTTCAAAGATTTTTGTTCCCTTTTAACCATAAACATTTTAGTCAGAGTACAAAAGTATGCATTTGTTTGTGAGACCAGGTGATAAATCCTTTATATTATGTGCCAAATATAGCTAGAGGGTGACATTCACCCCTTGCAGAAGAGAAGGCCAGCCCAAAGACTGACCCACATTTAAGTCCTATTTTGATGGTTTCATTAGGTCTTAAGTGATACATAGCCCACATTCTGGTCTTCTGCACGAGCAAGAATTTCACTCAGTGCGAGTACTTTCATAATAAAGCATAACATATGATGATTTTCACATATTCAAAGGAATAGTCTTTGTGGATCATTAAAATGTATTCTTATGTTAACCTAGCCTTAATTACCAACAGAGCTCAATAAATAAGAAGCTGTGGTTAAAAAAAAAATGAAAAAATTTTCTTTTAAAATTTGTAGTTAAATTTATCCTACTTTAAAGTATTTTAAAGTGAAATCAGTGATTATAGAAAGTGTGAATTTGACAACTTTAAAGAATCAGAAATCCTCCTTTTATTCATAGGTTATATACGTCACAGGGTATGGCAGTGCAAGTATCTTTACTTGATGTGTCTCAATCCTGATATGAAGAGACTTCTTGTGGTGGGAGAGTGACCAGATCACACCTTAAGCCAAGGAAGGGGGGAAGATTGTCTGGCTTGCCAGGGGGAAGGGGCTTATCGCTTTAAGGGTGGGGCACGGGGAGGTGAGAGAAAGGCGCATACACTGCTGCAAACCCATCCCTCAGGGCCCGGAAGGGCTGGAGAGTTGAAAATGTGCAAGCTGGAGGAAGAAGTTACTTTTCCATGAACCAAGTGGAGCAGCACGCATGCTCCCACCCCTTGGAAGTGTCAAAATACCAGGTTTGGTTGGGACCTGCTGTGGGCATCACTCTAGCTGCTCCTTTCTCAGGGGGCTAGGAAATAATTTTTTCCTCACCCCCAGATTGGCAAAGGTGGAGTGGGATTTTTTTCACCTTCGCCACAGGGAGTTTAGGGGGGGCTTTATTATGGTGCATAGGGACAGGAGTTAGGCTATGATGATGTACCTCATTACATAAGCGTGCAGCAGATGTCCAGTGCAGATACTCCATAGGCAAGGGATAGTGACCGGATAAATGGCTTGGTAAAGGACTTAAAAGAGGTGCTTGCTAAAGGAGCCGAATGGGGGTGGTTCAGGTCTACTATAACTGGCATGGCAGGAAGCAACCCCCCCTTCCTTTATAGCCTATCTTAACCCGCATTTGAGGGTGGGGATGGTAAAGTCCCAGCAGCGGGTTGGCTGGGGACCAGGATGAAAAGGGGGGAGGGGACGCTGGTGGAAACCCCTGGGTAGATATTGAAATGATCATGGAGTTGCCTGCACTCTACACTGTTATCTACCGGATACTCTCAGATATCTAATAGTAAAGTTACCATCTGATTAAACCATATCCAGGGTCTCCTGTCCTTTTTTGGGGAATAGTTGAACAATAGATCATTCTCTTTGGCCCGTTAAATCTTTGCCCTGTTGGTAAAGACTTCCAACATGGGTGCTAATTATTGCCAAATATGAAATTCACTAGGATTGACACCATTGAATATTAGAGAAATCTAAGAACAGCTCACAAAATGATAATGACATTCTGTCACTAACAACCTGAACAAGATTTGGACCAGTCATGTAGATTTGAAAAGCTCAGTCTCCTAAGCTATTCAGTTCCCAAATCAAACTGTTTCCAGTTCACTACAATACTGCCTATCATTTTCTTTAGAGTTTTGGTAAAGGCTTAGCTGGCATTCCTAATAATGTAATAGTGTTAATGTTTGTTCAACATACAGAATATACTGTAAATGTGTTTTAAGAAGCACATTTAAAAAGGAGATTTGGATGGATAACTTCTAACAGTTCACCTGATTTGCCTTTTTCTAGTGAATTGATAAAGTTTTCTTGAATGGTTTTGTTCAAAATTATTTGCTCAATAATTCTTGGTTTATAAATAGTTCACAAGCAATTCCTTGTATTCAGTATATAAAATTCAGGTTGTTTTGATTTATTTTTTATTGAACACATAGATGTGTGCCTCAGTGGGTCACAGCCAAGAATACCAGATTCACCCCAAACTGGTGGTAATTCTATCATTAGATTATACCAAGCCAGTCATAAAAGTAAACTTCTGTCACACCAGACTGGTTAACAAGAAGACAAAAATGAAGTCTCCTTAGGCATCCCAGCCCTTACCTCACCACCCAGACACTAGACTTTATGATGAGTGGTTATTAAAAACCAATTTCATCTAGGTATGTAATAATGTGTAAAAACAATCGTGTAACCGATTAAAATTCTATTGGTTACATGGTTAAATGTTTAACTGAGGAACTAAGAGTGCGGGGGTGTGTGTGCTGAATTACCCCCACGTTTTAGCTGAGGCTCCGTTGCCGCGCCATGCCCGCGGATCCCCGCTGCCAGTCCCGTGCCCGGGGTCTCAGCTGCCGGCCCCACGGCCAGGGCTCTACACAGGGCGGCAGCAGAGCCCTGGGCACGCGGCAGCAGCCGGGATGCTGAGCATGCTGGGATGCCGGGCGTGGGTAGCAGTAGAGCCCCGGCTGCGGGGCTGGCAGCCAGGATCCCGGGCGGAGTTTAATTGTTAACCGGTTAAACTTTTACATCCCTAATTTCATCAAACAACGGGTTTTTCTGATCTCAAGAGATCAGCCACATAGCCAAGTCAATATATATAACTCAGATCTTATCCAATAATCACACTGCTGCCAGTTCTTTAGTAACTAAATTTTAAAGGTTTATTTATGAGAGGAAAGAAGAAGAGAGTTAAAATAGTTAACAGATCTTGTACATACAGTAATTTCAATGTTCTTATATCAGCTTTGTAGCAGTGATGTTATAGACTGCTGGCTTGTAAAGTCGCTGGTAACTTCCAAAAGATTGGAAGGTCCTCCGTCCATAGTTCAAATATTTTCCTTTTAATTGTAAGGCCACAGTCCAGAGAATCAGAGCAGGAAAGAGGCAACATGGAGATGAATCAAGGGTCTTTTAGACCCTCTGCCATGTGCTTGGAATTTTACTGTCCCAAACCAAAGCTCGCAGCAGTTTGTGGAAAATTACTGGCAGAAGATGGAGTCTAGGGTCACATGCCCTTGTATGTCTTGCTGACTCACAGAGGCAGCTATTACTCTCTGGGGCATCCATAGGAAGGCTCACTGGGTGGGAGGAGCTTCTTCTATGTCCCGTTATTAGAGTGAAGTGTCCGTTAATGGGCCATCAAACTTGAATAATCCCTTGTGCTGGCCACAATGTGCTGGCCAGACTGGATGTAAATTACATCATGGGTGTTACTTCAGGAACAACACATTTAAGATATAGATACATTGTCAATATTCATAACTTCAGATACAGTGATGAGAGATGGATTTAAAGGTGATTATCATACTTAGCAAATCATAACTTTGTCATTGACACCTTACGTGATGTACTTTGTACAGTGTCTAATAGTGGCAATATCATTGTTATAAGTGGTCATATTTCAATCATATGGCATCACAATAGGTCACACAATATATTTCTGTTTCCTGACTAGATGGGTAATTATTTAGAATTAACTCATATTTTAAAAATGGCAATTCATTTTGTGAGTATTCTCGAATATTTGCTTTAAATTGACTATTTGACATTTGCTGACAATCAAATTATCTGCTAGAATAGTCAAAGAAAGCAAAGGCTAAATGCGATACAAGCACAATACAAAATTCATTTTAATTTTTTTTGTATTGATCCAGCTTGTATAGAAACAAAATATTGAGATGTTCTGTGGGGTTTAATTGTGTTTTGAACTATACGATGAGATATCACATTTGATTTCTGTAAGTGTGGGGAGGGGGTTGATTCCTGTCAGGGAAATGTTAGAATGGAAGATAGTGTTCTGTACTAATTGGTGCATGGGGAGGCATTGATATCACTCTTAGATAAACCACGCTTCTCACTCTTCTAAGCAGAAGAAAGATAGCACCATGACTTATGATAGCAATTGTAAATGATGTGAAGACATGGGGAAAATATTGTAGCAATTTCAGAAATAAGAGATTAATTAAAGAAATTAGAAATTTTGCCTTACATCATCCCATGTGTTCAAACTTATTCAGACAGTAAAGTACTAGGTCCAGGACAATCTAGTTAATACTGTTCTCTATTCTAATTAATTTGTCAAATCAGTTTATTACAAAAAATTTTTTTCCTCTGCAGGGTTACTTTGGTGTTTCTTAGTTTAAAAATAAACACTCCAGCATACTAGTCTGTTACCTTGACAACAGCAAGGCTTGCTGAAACAGTGATAAAGGCATTTACAGCTGCACTTGATATTAATGTTGTTGATATTTCTGTACATTAGTTCATAATTTAACTGTTACATAAGAGCTTCAGATATGGTATGAATTTTGAACAGGAATACTTGTGGCACCTTAGAGACTAACAAATTTATTTCAGCATAAGCTTTCGTGGGCTACAGCCCACTTCATCGGATGCCCACGAAAGCTTATGCTTAAATAAATTTGTTAGTCTCCAAGGTGCCACAAGTACTTGTGTTCTTTTTGCAGATACAGACTAACATGGCTGCTACTCTGAAACCCGTCGGTATCAATTTTGATATTTCTACAGCAAAGCTTCCCCCCCGCGAAATGAAATCTATTCACAGAAGCAGTCATGAATTTTGAAGACACCATGCAAATAAAATCTAATATAGGCTAGCCTTTGATACTTAATATATTCAAAGATATATATGAATTATATGAATCTTTATCATTTTGGCAAGAAATGCAGCTATTATTTTGCAGTGGCTTTCTTCAGCATCTGAAGTATTTGAACTATTAGAAGAGTCTGTAGTGTATTCTATTATTGTAAAAATAAACAGGAAATATATTCTGAGACTTTTATGAATATTACCATGTATTAAATACCAGTGCAGCAAGTATTAAAACACAATCATAACTACCTAAAATGAAAGATATTTGCCATCATTTGTGAATTTTAATGAATGTTCCACCATTATATAGAATTCTGACTTGTCTATAAATGAACAAGTATTGGTTTTGAAAGAATTATATCACATGAATATTAACTAGTACTTGCTATGTTTACTTACTCTTTATGGCTGGATTTTTTTGATGATTGCCTTTTGGCTAAGACTAAGTTTAGAAGTTGAGAAGCGCAGTGGGGAAAGTAACTGAAATACTTCGCTGATAGATTGTATTTTCTAAATGGACAACCTACCTTATATTCTCAATTACCGAGGGACAATTTTCATTCATTGATATATTTTGCTTTCCACAACCCAATCTCTGTACAGCTTTTCATGAGTGATGTACCCGAATACTTGTATGCTAATATCTAAACTGTATTCTTAAATTTATTCACCTAAATTTGGGTTATTGCTGATTATGTACTATATGTACCATATGACTTTTAAAAACAAACTTTGTATTGTGGATAATCTAAGCACTATGCCCAGATGTACAGACAGTGTTTTCTCAACCTGTGATTTATATAATTTAAACAGCTTTAATAAAAATTTAAAATCTGATTCAGTATCAGATAATGTCAGTAACGGGGAAAAGCTATCCTTTGCTTGCAGTTTACGGAGTAGATGGTATCACATGTCTACTTAGTCTCCAAATTCTGGGAGCCTAAAGGAAGTATTAGATTTAGAAAAAAGACTGGCATAAGTTTTTGACATTGCTAGAAGCTTGCTGAAGAATAGCATGCTTTATACCTTCATTTTCTGGGGGCTGTTGTTTTGAACAATCTATTGTTTTTTTATTTTATGTTCTGCTAGGAATGTAACATATTGAGTATGTCAACACTGCAATTGGAAGTGTTATTGCAGGTCAAATAGGCATATCCGTGCTAGCTAGTTTACAGCTCCAGCTGCACTGGAGACATACCCATAGGATGGTTTGTTTCTCTGAATGTTTTACACATAGCTCTCTATATACTATGAGCAAAATACATGAAATCTTCCTTAAATAAATATTGAACAAAGGCCCAGAGTTTGAAATAGGAAGTAAAAATAGGTGATAAAAGTCTTATCAGAATTGCAAAGCAAATATTTTTTCAGTAGTTTACACTAATGAAAGAGAGGCTTAAAAACAGGTCAGTGCAGGATAAAGGAACAGTTGCATTTGAAATAGATAAAATTGAAAACACCTCTTCAAAACTGATGATGATATTGATTCAGTAGCACCATTAACATAAAAGAAATACTTTAAGTGATACCAGTACTGTGTTATCAGAATTTCCAACTTATACAGTGGAATGTGCATATTCCTACATATATTTCTATCATAAGCACCCAGTCTAAGCATTTTACTATTTTTCAGTCATAATGCATTTAAAATAAAAAAGAGGAAAGATAAAAAAAATAAGAACAAGACCTTCCCCTTCCCACAATTGTAATTAATCAGTAGATGCAGAAAAAAGTTTAACCATGTATAAATAATTGTTAGAAAGTCTCAGTACCAGTACCAAGGTGACTGTTATCCCTCCCATGGGAGTTGCGGGTGCTCAACACTTCTGAAAGTCAGGCCCTAAGTTTAGAATAATGCTGTAACACTAGAGAGTTGTAATATGGAATGTGTATAATAGAGACATGGGGGGATGACTGGTAGTTGAGTAACTCCTTCATTTCTGTAGCACATTGAATAGAATTTTGCTTTTGGGGTAGTATATGGAAATGTGGGATTAATTAAAGTAGTTGTTTTGTTCAACAGCTCACTTCTAGATTTCTTGAGGCATTGTGTGGGGGAGGGGATGGCCTCTTTGCCAAGTCTAAGTTTCCACACACACTGCTGTTTTCTTCAGTTACTAAGATAAAAACCACAAACTCAGCAGTTTTAATAACTGCTAATTCTATTCCCAAGAGAGCAGCACTTGAGTATCAGAAGAGCATTTTTAACTCTGAGCCAGGGTGAACCTTTCAAAGAAGGGATCAAGTTTCTCATTTTGCCACTTCTTCAGATAAGTAGCTTTTATGGAAAAGTTTGCTGATGCAATTTTTTTGCTTACTTTCCAACATGAATATTTGTAGTGGTCAGAAACTGTAGGAATTGGTTCCCTAGAAGTATGGATGATGGATAGATGTAATAGAGAAACTATATTGAATTTACTGTGTTTGAATAGCAAAACATTTACCACCTTCAGTGTAGTCCTCCTGTTTTTTTTCAGATCACCACAGGAAAATTTCCTCATATATCTCTTATGTTGACTTAGAGCCAGATTTGTCATGATCAGCATTCTGAGATATCTTAGTTCATGATCTATACAGAAAAGAAAACAATGTTTTATGTAAATTGCACTGCTCATGAAAGGTGCTTGGAACCTGAAGTCCGCCGTCTATGCACAGAATAGGCAGCATCTATGCAAGCTTCCCTTGACAAATGTGGCTGAACTGTGTACTTGAGGGCCCTCTTCAGGGGAGAAAGAGGAGTGTTCAGTCCTCATTGCTCCTTCAGTCCCCAAACTAGACTGAGAATACTAACAAAGGTGATGGAGGGTTTTGTGATGCTAGACACTGCTTCACTTTGAACTCTACTGAGACTACCAAACTCTCTTCACATACACTATCAAGCATCTATCTATAAGCATTTATCTGGTATCTGCTAACCTGGCCAAGATTTTAGGACTTGATCCCAAGCCCACTGAAATCCATTTAAAGACTCCCATTTATTTCAGTGGGCTTTGGATCAGGCCCTTGAATGGGTGATGTAGTAGAGAAAGCTCTACATCCCATCACTGCAGTCTTTTTCATTTAAAAAAATGCAGACACAGAGTATACAAGAAACCCTTTTTCATCAGTGTTTGCCTTACATGAGAGTGCATATAATTCATGCTATAGCTACAGGACTCTTTTTTATTTCTTTAAATGGTTGTTACTGACAACGCAATTGCTAACTCCACCTCAGTTGGTTTTGGGCTGTGGAAATCTGTATTAAAAATATTACTTTGATGTTCCTTGCTTTACAGAGAACTTATGTTTCTGACTGTGAAAGAAGAGTGTTGCATGGGAGTAATTGTGGGTGTAGATAGCAGATGGTTATGTATGATTGCTGCTGGAAAGTTTCCATTTCAAGGAGACTGTTATTTTGGGGGCAATGGTCTATCTGTCATGAAGGAAATAGAAGAGGGTTCAAAACATTCACTGAACCAGTGGAAACTACATTATATAGAAATTAAAGGTGAAATTAAAGCTTATCTGGTCTTCTTCCCAGTGAAGTGATCAATAATGCACACTCATTCTGTGCTGGCTGATTCACCAAATCAAATAAGAACTGACTTTGGAGAAAGACAGTTACTCTGAATCCATCTGCTTTTATGCAAGACACTGAATTATTGGATGTGCTTTTAAAAAACCTTGAATACTTCCAGAACAAATGTGAAAAGAATCCAAGATAAAGTGGATGAAGAAAACTCAGAATCCCTTATCATTTCATTAACCCCCTTATATTGCGTAATAAAAATATTATAGCATACCTCCAACAGAGAAATGTCCTCCAGTGCTTTTCCAAAGATTCCTATTACTTTAAAAGTTTTATTTCTAGTCCTCAAGGGACAGGGTTGGATATAGTGCTAATATTAAAATTGAGTACTTACAAGAGATTTTAATCTCTGTTCATAGAGAATAATTTTAGGCCATTACTTCTGAAGATAATTAGGTTAGAAAATAATGTTGGGGTTTATGTGTCTCTAATGTTATAAAATCAGCAAAACAATGATCACATAAAATAAGTTCTCAGGAGTAATACATGAGGCCACATCTTTATGTATCACTCTCTTTACTTTCAGCGCTGCTGCCTGTAAATAATTCTGTTTCCTTCAACGTAAAGGCTAAATTGTAAACCCTTTTGTATAGGGCAGCACATTGTTGCACTGCCTCAAGAAAAGCCTGGGAAGAAATCTGACTCTTGGCTTCCCTATGGTCCAGCAAGGATGTAGCCTGCACCACTTCTATACCTGTCAGAGACTGTGTTCCCTGACAAGTTTGCGTGGGAGAGGGTATTGCCTTGACTCCATCCACCAATGTAGGAGACGTAATAGTGGTTCTACAGAGACTTCTCCCTCTGTCCAGGACGTGACTAGCCATGACAAGGGAGTACACCCCCTTAGTCTTTTGTGCAAGCACGCAGGGTGAGAACACAATCTGGCTTATATAAAAGAAAATGTAAATCATAAAACCATCTGTTTAAAGCATCTAAGTGCTGAGAATTCCTGCACTCCCTCATGGCCACTTTAAGATGGGGGCCATTGAAGGAACAGAAGCACCCCAGACAGTTAAGCAGAGAACAGCAGGCATGTGTCCATTTCTTCAGTATCCCATACAGTTCACCCAAAACACCGCTACCCTGCTTCCTGGTCCCACCACGAAGTCCCAACATCAACAGTTTTCCTGCAGCCCACTGCTATGGATAAATATTGAGAAGCCTTGCTTTTCTCATCGCTTGTGTCTCCACAAGCCCATGATCTTCACCCCTGTCTGGCTTAGGCTACAGGCAGCAGAGATGGGAACAGAAGGAGTACGCTAGAAGTATAAAAAGAGAGCATGAGAGAGGGCAGTATCCTTCAGCACACTCTGCTTACCCCAGAATGAGTCCCACCCCAAACCAGTCTTCCTCCCTACATAAGAGAAGAAAAACACCCCTAAGTCATTAATACTTCTACCGCAAATGGCTGTGATCAGCACCTATACATGCTGCCCTTTATGAAGCTTTCAGCATGTGTGTAGCCTGTACACACCAGAAATGACACCTGCAGCTGGCAAGAGCTAGATCTGGTGGATATGGTGCCCTGTCCCCAGATGTAACTGCAAGTAAATATCTTATGCCAAGTGTTAGGAGCATAGGAAGGCAACAGAACATGATGAAAGTGTGTCTCTCCTCGTGTTGTTCTTCATGATGAATAGCTGCTAACTGAAGTCTCCAGCAGTTGTCCACAAAGCCCACCAGAAGTGATGTATATATGCTTCTGACAGGAGAAGGCTATATGGACAAATAATTACACAAATTCTGCTTCTGTAGCAATAGGAATAGTACAGATTGAGTGGCCTCCACTTGAATGTTGGGGAACCAACCCTATGGATTCTACTAAAAGTGCTTCATAGAAATAAGCATTTTTAATAACACTCTAAGGTTACATGAAGCTTCACCAAAGATGCGACAAAGAGTCCTGTGGCACCTTATAGACTAACTAACCTATAGACTAGGTTAGTCTATAAGGTGCCACAGGACTCTTTGTCGTTTCTACAGATCCAGACTAACTCGGCTACCCCTCTGATACTGTTCACCAAAGATGTGATTAAAATGTCTAGAACATAGACAGCATATTTAAGACTATCAAGAAAAATACTGAGATAGAAGAATATAGATGATTGGTCTTTCTACTGAAGTGAAAGTTGCAGACATTTTCATTTAAGACCCAAACTGTCATCTCTGCTAAATATTGATCTACATCAAGAGATGTTACAGGATTTTGTCGAGGAAGGATGTGGGACTGAGAAAATTGCTGGCACCTTTATTGTCACATTAAATTATGTTGGAGATCAGGATAAATTGCTGAAAATAGCAAGAGAGCAGTGGGAACATTCATTCAAGGGAACAGGAATTTGCTGGAAGCAGTTTTGGAAATTTTCCTTTGTGAATTAGGTAATAAAAATAAGTTGCCAGAGGAGGAAGAGAGAATCAGTCCTGTGATAACTACAAACTGACCCATGAAATGTGTCTTCTAATTCAAATAAGTCCTGTAATTTTATTAATTCTAATGAGAATGGAAAATACTTTACCGTTACTGAATAGTAATTGTTAACACATTTCTCTTTACTTCAGTTCTGCAAGTCTGTGGCGTGACTGCTATTTGTTTTGAGGTAGAGCATAAATGTCGTTGTAGAGATAGTGACAAAGTGAGTTTAATTCATGAGTTTAATAGAGACGGGTGGTTTATCTTGGATTTCACCTAAAGCGTCTTTTGACAGTTATGAGCTTTTAATGTATACACAGTTTAAAATTTGTAAAACACCTTAAGGGAAAAAAAGAAAGACTCTCTTGGATACGGTTTCATTAATATCAGTGGAATTAATTATTTGTGCTAAAGTACAGAGATCCGATACAGCTTGGGGGCAGAACCAGACCTGATAGTCACTGGCAGCAGGAGAATGCCACACCTTCTCTTTCTTCTTTCTTTTTTCTCCTTCTTTCTCTCCTCAATATGTTCTTATACTGTGCTCATCACTCTGGTATATGTATGCCTTCCAGCAGTGCATTAAGCAATGTGATTAGTATCTGTCATGTGTTTGTTTTCTCATCTTCTCTCCAGGGGAAGAAGTTTGTGCAAAGTAATGTTTTTGTTCTGAATTTTTTTTAAACATATATCTATACAAATGTTACCATGTGTTTATGTTAGATAAGGCAAGGTCAAAGAAATGTGCATAGCACTCAGAGGGGAAGGTGGTGAGGTTTGTGATGGTCCTTAGTTCCTGTGGGAGTTCATTCTCTACAGTCTTGGGCTGGTCCCCAAGAAAGCTTTCTCTTGCTCAGACAAGCTCTATTATTGAGAGTTCCATTGTGCCAGAACAGGGGTGCCTCCAGGAATTTTTCCTATGGTACGCCCCATCAATCTCATTGGAGCCAACCCCCTGCAGCCAGTGGCCCCGTGCCTCACCCACTGAGTTTGCAACATGCTTAGTCCCTGCCTGCCAGCCTGGCTTGCCCAGTGCAGTGTTACTTATTGTCCACCCCTGAAAAGGGACATGGGCTTCTGGAAGTAGGGTGAGGCTTGGCAGGCCCCCGGAAAGGACCCCTCGTTTAGGAGCCAGCCCAAAAGGCAGTGACAAGGAAGAGCAGCGCTGGCTGCCCAACTGCCCACTCGGCTTTGGCCCTGTTGGCCCTGCATCATGACTGGGTGGGCGAGACCAAAATCTAGTGAATAGCACCGTGACCTGGTGCTACTGGTGGGGCCAAACCTGAGTGTGCATTGGGGCAGCCAGCGCTGCTGCTCCTCACCAATGGCAATGTATGCACTGTATGTAACGTGTGTATAGTTATGGGCATCACTGTGCCAGAGCTTTAGGCGATCTTTTAGATACTCTGGGCCCAGGCCATCGAGTGCCTTGAAGATAAGGGCCAATATATTCAATTTGATTCAACTTGGAAGCCAGTGTAGGGAGTGGAGAAGAGGTTTGATTGGAAGTTTTTAAGAACCGATTAGACAAACACCCATCAGGGATGATCCATTCTGTGTGTACTTAACTCTGCCTTAGTATGGGAGAATGGACTGGATGACCTCTTCAGGTCCATTCCACCCCTACATTTCTATGATGTGTTTGTAGAAACCAGTGTTGCTGAGGAGACTGACACTTTGGGGTTCAACCCAGACCAGTAAGGGGTTGTGTCACTGCATGCCCTGCAACCTCGGTTGTCTTGAATGGTATGCTGCAGTGGCACTCAGCCGTGACACCAACAGCCAGCACACAAGCATGCAGGTCACACCTTGGCTTGCACTGGCCAATTACTTTTTGCAGGGTGACCCCATTTCCGAATTTCCCCAAAGCTGTCTGCCCTGTGGTGTCTTGCACTCTCCTGGAATGCTCACAGATGTTATTAAATTCGCTGCTGCTTTAAAGAAACAATAAACAGAGGCTCATTAATTCAACGGGGATTTGATAAATATTCTTATTTCAATCACACCATGAACTGGTTTATAGTAAAACAAGTTTATTAAACAAAAAGTCATAGGCTTAAATGATACCAAGTATAAGGAATAAAAATAGAAAGGGTTGCAAGCAAAAATACACATCTAAGACTAAAACCTGATTTAAGTCTCTTGTTTGAAGAAGTGTTTCTCACCAAGTCTTTTCCAGCATGGCTGACCAGACTCTCTGGGCACGTCCCTTCACAGAGCTTAAAGTGCTCTGTTTCTTTGTCTCTTCAGGTGAAGGATAACTTAGGGGTTCGCTCCCCCTCTCTTTATAGGCCAGTATATCTTCTAATTCTGTTCTCAGATAAAGTTCCTTTTGTCCTGCTGGGAAGAAATGCCATGTGGTTTGGTGAAGACTTCATGCTGGTTCCTCCCCCACTGCTGATTACTGAGTGGTGATCTCCTCTCCTTGTTAGCTTGATGGCTTTTGTTTGCCTTTTATGTAAATGTATTTCCAGTGCTTCTCAGTTTACCATGGAGACACATTCAAACAGGCGGGACCACATTTCTTTGTGTAGGCTCAGGTATTTCCACATCCTCAGCAGAGCTGCAGATCAGTCTGACTCTGAGCAACAGTGCTACCCTTCAGGAACCCTCCTCCTGCCTCGCAGTGCACCAGACTCCAGCATCTGCCAGCCTGTTCCTTCTCCTGCTCCTCAGCTTGCTCCTGCCCCAGCCTTGCCTGAACCCTGTCCTTGCTCTGCATTAACCTCACTCCAGCCTCATCACCAAACTGCTCCAGCCCTGTCTCTACCTCCTGATCCCCACTAAACTCCCAGATTCTGACTGCCTGGGTTTGATTTTTGGCATGTATCTGGACTTTGACTTCGGTATCAAGTTGGCTTGTCTTTGAACTCTGACCACCCGGTTTGACCTCTGTCCTGCACCTGTACTCTAGCTACGGTTCTGACCCTGATATGTCTGTGGCCTCTGATCTTTGTTTGACCCTGGCCATAGGCGCCAACGGCGCCGGTGGGTGCTCGCGCCCCTGGCCCTGCCCCCATTCCACCCCTTCCCCAAATCCCCGCCTCCGCCTCCTCCCCCGGGCGCGCTGCATTTCCCCTCCACCCCCAGCTCCCCCAGGCTTGCAAGCCTGGGAAGGAGGAGGGAGGGGAAATGCAGCCTGCCCACCGGCAGCTCCCCGCCAGCCCCCCCGCACCCAGCTAACCTCAGCCTCCGCCTCCCAAGGCGCCACCCTGCCAAGCCGCTTTTCCTCGCTCACAGGCTTGCTGAACGCCAGCTGTTCGGCGCGCGGAAAGCCTGGGAGGGAGGGGGGAAAGCGCAGTGGCGGCGTCTCAGGGGAGGTGTATGGGGAGGAGGCGGAGGCAGAGCTGGGCTCTCTGCCTCCTCCCCATACCCCTCCCCCGAGGCGCCACCACTGCATTTTCCCCCCATCCCTCCCAGGCTTGCCGCGCGCCGAACAGCTGGCGCGCGGCAAGCCTGGGAGCGAGGAAAAGCGGCTTGGCGGGGTGGCACCTCAGGAGGCCGAGGCCAAGGTTAGCTGGGCGCGAGGGGGCTGGCGGGGAGCCGCCGGTGGGTGCTCTGCACCCACCAATTTTTCCCCGTGGTTCAGGAGGGTACAGGGTCTTCTAGCCAGCCAGAAATGGTAGAAAATGTTACTCATGCATGCCACTATGTGAAAGTTTAGTGTCAGTGAGGAATCCACCAGCACTCCGAGGCTCTGGACTGAATTGAATAATTGTGGGTATGTACCTTCAGCCAAAGGAGACTCCACAATGGCTGGAAATTCTATGAAGTGTTTTCCTCTACCCGCTACATAACCTTTGTTTTGCTTAGGTTCAACTTCAGCTAGTTGTTCTTCATCCATGAGCTGATCCCATCAAGCACTGCACTGTTTTGATGGTAGTGGTATGGTCATATGTGGCAACAGATAGGTAGAGCTGTGTGTCAGCTGTATTTGCTGAGACTTGGAGTCCATGTCATCTGACCAGTTCACCTATTGGCTGTATGTAGAAGTTAAACAGGATTGGAGAGAGAATTTATTCTTACTGGACTCCATGAGAGAGGGGTGTAGTGTGAAGGTGCAGTGTCCCATCCCTACTCATTGGGTGTGTTCTTCTAGCAAAGGCTCAGACCTTTCTAGGGAATTACCCTGGATCCCCACTACCTGTCTCAGGTGAGGTGAAGCAGCAATATCTTAAGGTTACCAGTGTTCAATGCTGCAGAGAGGTGCAGGAGAATGAGAATGGAGATCTACATTCTATCCATTGAGAGCAGGTGATCATCCATCAATGCTACTGAAGTGGTTTCAGTTCCATGTCCTCTCCTGAATCCAAATTGTGCTGGGTCGAGGATGTTAGCTTAAATTAGGTGAGCCAGTAGTTGGCCTTTGACTATCTTCTTGATGAGCTTGTTCATGAATGAAAAGAAAATCAACAATAGGTGAGGTTCTTTTCATCAAGGCTTATGTCTAAACTTACTAAGCCCAGGGCTACACTAGGGGAGGGGGTCGATCTACGATACGCAACTTCAGCTACGGGAATAGCGTAGCTGAAGTTGGCGTATCGTAATCGGCTTACCTGGTGATGAGGACGGCGGCGAGTCGATCGCTGCCGCTCCCCCGTCGACTCCGCTTCCGCCTCTCGATGAGGTGGATTGCCGGCGCCGACGGGGAGCGCGATCGGGGATCGATTAATCGCGTCTTAACGAGACGCGAAAAATCGATCCCCGATAGATCGATTGCTACCTGCCGATCCGGCGGGTAGTGAAGACCTGCCCACAGGGTATGTCTATACTACCTGCCGAATCGGCGGGCAGCGATCAATCCAGCGGGGGTCGATTTATCGCGTCTAGTCTAGACACAATAAATCGACCCCGAGCGCTCTCCTGTCGACTCCTGTACTCTGCCGCCACGAGAGGCGCAGGCAGTTGATGGGGGAGCGGCAGCAGTAGACTCACCACAGTAAAGACACCATGGTAAGTAGGTCTAAGTATGTCGACTACAGCTACGTTATTCATGTATCTGAAGTTGCGTAATTTAGATCGATTTCCCCCCTCTCCCCCTTCCCCCCCCCCTCGTGTAGACCAATGCTTAGTGTCTGGTTAAGAAGATAGTCTACAACAGCACTGAAGGGTTCTGGGATGGCAATGCATCTTTGTTAAACACTCAACTTAATTTGGAAGAAACCAGTTATTTTCCCATTTACAAGAATGCATCTTGAGGAGTCATCATATAGAAGATAGAACATACAACAGGGCTGGTCAGGGAGGCCTCTCAGTTTTAAGATCAGCCAAAGCGATTCCCTGTCGACAGAATCAAATGCAGCCATGATATCTACAAATGCAGTCTGAATGGGGTACTTGAATTCCCAAGACAGATAGAAGAGTAATGTCACAGTTGTTACAACAGTCTTGTTTGCTGCCTTTATACTTGCAAAGCGGTAAAATAATGTTGTCTTTGCCAGTCGTAAGGGGCTGACTCTGTTCTCCAGATTATATTTACCTAAAGACACAAAGGAATAGCTGGTGCAGAGCTTAACAGTTCTCCAGGAATTTCACAGACTCCTTCCACCTTATTTCCTTAAGCTTCTTTTCAGCTCCATGGATTTCATCAATAGTCAATTCACCGGGATTGTGCTGAATGGGTCATGTCGGCAGCAGCCTTAATACCAGGGGCCTCAAAAATGGGATGTAAGCCTTGAATGTATGAATAGGGAATCTCAAACAGAAGTAGGGAAGTGATCTTGCCTCTATGCACAGCATTAGTTAAGACCACTACTAGAATACTATGTCCAGTTCTGGTGTCCACACTTGAAAGATGTGGCAATACTGGAGATGGTTCAAAGGACAGCTGCAAAAATGATCCAGGAGCTGGAAAAAAATGTTTTACAGTGTGAAGCTTACAGCGCTCAATCTATTCAAATGATCAAAGAGATGATTGAGAGGTGACTTGATTGCTTTCTATAGGTACTTACACATCGAAAAGATACCTGATAGTGAGGGCTTTTCAGTCTTACCGATGAAGACATAAAAAGGTCCAGTGTCTGGAAGTTGAAGTTAGACAAATTGAGTGCAGGGGACTGGACTAGATGACCTCTTGAGGTCCCTTCCAGTTCTATGATTCTATGAAATTCAACTTTTTAATGAGATGCAGTTTCTTACCAGTGAGGGTAATTAAACATTGGAACAACTTACCAGGGGAGGTAATAGACTCACTATCACTTGGAGTCTTTACAATGAGATTAGATCTCTTTCAAGAAGCATTACTTCAGTGACTGGGGAATTCTCCAGCCTGTGTATGCAGGACACCAAAATAGGTGATCCTAGTGGTTCCCTTCTGACCATAGAATCTATTAACTGAGATCAGAATCAGGTCTTATATTTCTAAGAACAGCAAAGTGTCCACAGAACCTCCCAGAAAATGCAACAAATGCACTGATGTAATAGTAGGGGACTTTATATCAGGGTTGGTGCTGTGAAATCCCCACACATTCTGCCGTGGCAGGATCTCTTTGCCTTTGTTGTGTGATGGAGTGTTCTCAGACATGTGACTCTCCTTAGTGTCAGAGATACAGTCAAGATACTGACTGTGAGTCACACATTTCAGAACGCAGAGATAAATGGGACTGAGTCAGGAGGTCTTTGACCCGTACCTACTTTCTTTTTACTGCATACAGATTGGAATCAGTAGATCCATAGATCATCTCTGGCTGAATGCTGACTATAGGGAAAAGAGCCTATGTGATTCTCCCCATCCATCTGTTCAAGCCCATTTTGAGAACTATACAGGAAAATACAACATAATTTTCTGAAACAGAGGTTGCAAAGTTTATTTTAAGGTGAATTCCCACCCTCTCTCAATTTAACAGCCATTGGAATCCACATCTGGGAAGATGTGAACTTTGAAACAATATTGAGCATGCTCTATTAATAATGCCATTGTTAATATTATTTAATAATGAAAACCATATATTTATGTAATAAACTTACAAAATGTGTTAAAATGTGTAAAATGACATGTCTTCCTAACAAAATGAGCTTATAAGATAAAATATTAAAAAAAGAAGATATTTATTCACTGATGCATAAAATGCTATTTAACTTTCATTAATTAGAACTTAAAATAGACCACTTGAAAAACTAATCATTTTTTGGATAGCCTTTACAAGACAGAGAGATTCTTATTGCAGTTAAGGAACTCCTTTTTTAAAGACCTGTCCAGATCAAAGAGGCATTTCTCACCTTTAAAAACCCTTTGCAAATCTACCAGTTACTAAAGATGCCCTATGCAAAAGATTTCTTCCCAAGAAAATTAATCTTTTCAGAACTTTCAAGCCAAGCTGTTATAGCCTGTAATGGTTTAATGTAAAGATAGAAACCTACTGTTTACTTTCTATTGTATCTAGAAATTAATAGATCATTCAGGGCCTTTTGAAAGAAAACTGTATGTGGTGGGTCCTTATCTGGCAGGCGAGAAGAACAGGAGTTTTTGTCTTTGTAGGGGTCCGCCTCTCCAGTTGGCAGCAAAGAGGGAAGAAATGGAAAGTTTACCTGGATGGAATAAGGAGGAAGAGGAAGTGGCTGGACCAGGTGGGGGGCATTGCTCTTCCAGATGACTGGGGAGAGGGAGTATTTATACCCAAAACAGTTTCATAAAATCCCTCTCTCAGCCAAAATAATTGAGGATCCCTCCTTGTGACGAGTGTCCAGTGCAGGTACTCATTATGTCCTGCCCTGTTTTCTGACCATCTGCCCTGAAGTAGGCACTCATGGTTGTGAGCCGCTCCAAAGAGCATGACAATCTTATCACAATTTCTGTGTTACTAGTAACATAGTATTGTACTACTGGTTTCTTTACAATAATCTTAAAATAGCTACTATTTTAGGGGAGTTAATGTGGTGCTAAATTGCTTCCACAGCACTGCAGAGAAGATTTTATTACGTTGGTCAGTAGCATCAATACTTTGAGTGATGACTGCTTTCTTCATGTTCCCAGTGGGACTGTAAGGTTTTCTCGACAGTCCTACTAATATGAAGGTGATGGAGAGTTCTGCCAAGAAAACTTGTGATGAGTTTAGCTTCTTGGAGCAAGCATATGAACTCTAGGCTTAAATCCAATGCAAAAATGTGCCAAGACACCATCTAAAACTCAATGTGCCTACAAGCTAGAAAGCCTTCTTTGATGTGATTATGGAGATTTGTTATGCAAACAAGGCATTCTAGACGGCAGTATGGGTTTAATTGTTGCAGTCTTATTATTTTTACTTCTTTTCAGTCAGTATTTCCAAAGACAGAAAATATCATATTGCCTCTATATAAATCCATGGTATGCCCACATCTTGAATACTACATGCAGATGTGGTCGCCCCATCTCAGAAAAGATATTGGAATTGGAAAAGGTTCAGAAAAGGGCAACCAAAATGATTAGGGGTATGGAGTGTCTGCCATATGAGGAGAGATTAATAAGACTGGGACTTTTCAGCTTGGAAAAAAGATGACGTGGGGAGAATATGATTGAGGTCTATAAAATCATGACTGATGTGGAGAAAGTAAATAAGGAAGTGTTATTTTCTCCTTCTCATAACACAAGAACTAGGGGTCACCCAATGAAATTAATAGGCAGCAGATTTAAAACAAAAGGAAGTATTTTTTTCACACAACACACAGTCAGCCTGTGAAACTTCTTGCCAGAGGATGTTGTGAGACTATAAAAGGGTTCAAAAAAGAACTAGATAAATTCATGGAGGATAGGTCGATCAATGACTATTAGCCAGGATGGGCAGGGATGGTGTCCCTAGCCTCTGCTTGTCAGAACCTGGGAATGGGCGACGGGATGGATCACTTGATGATTACCTGTTCTGTTCATTACCTCTGGGGCACCTGGCATTGGCCGCTGTCAGAAGACAGGATACTGGGCAAGATGGATACTGACCCAGTATGGCCGTTTTTATGTTCTTGTTCTTAATTCAAAAATATTATAAAGTTGAATTGAGGAATGTATGCCAAGAAATAAAAAAGATATTAAATGTGGGGGAAGGAGGGAGATGGGGAGATTTCCCCCCCAGTTTGTGCAATTAAAAAAAATAAGCATGGAGTGCATCTAGTTTTAGACAGAAGTGGAGTCAATTATGTTGCTCTTTCAGCTGTCAAATTGCTAGGTGGGAACAACACAGATTCCACTAACAGTACCATTTAAGCCTACAATCATTTTCTTTTACGTGTTCTTCAGGAGCTAAACTTTAAAAGTTGTATCACTCAGTGACATTTTTAAAGCAGTTGCCATTTTTATTTAGGGCATATTTAATAATATATGCTGCACAAACATTTTTGTAGTGTGTAAAAGATCTCTCTACCATGACCATCTGATGAGGTGCAGCCTTTGTTCTTACATTTGATCTCTGACTTCTATTAAGAATTCAAACATAAAAGTTGAATGTGAATTTTTAAACACTGAACGGACATCTCAGCTACAGAGTCAGAGCATGGTGAGTTTAGCCACAGCCCTGCCTTTGGCTTTCCCTTCCACTTGTGGGGTGATAGCCTTGAGCAGTCCTTGCATGTAGGCAAAGGTTGATTAACATCTGAACAGAGTTGCAGTCAGGGAAGGCTTCTTGTGACCTCTCTGTTTTGGTGTTGATCTGGTGCACACATTGATATTGTTCATAAATATTATTTTGCTACCTAATTCTGCCTTCCCTTGTTGAGCGCTTGTAAAGACAGAAAAGGGGAGAGAGTGAAATTGTGTGTGGTGTGTGTTTGTGTTGGGGGTGTGGTGTGGTGTTTCCTTTGTTTAAAGTAACAAATGCAACAATAGATGTAGGACTGAAGAATTTAGATACAATATTTATCTCCAGCACTGCATATTCCTTCACTACTGCCACGGTGGGGCAACTAAGTAACCAGAGGGATTATTTTAAAGCATAGGATCCAAAATCTGAACAACTATCTCGTTCTTTCTGACTCTATAACTCTACAGAAGGCCTCAGTAATCCCTAATGAATTTAAAAGCCATCAGTATTTATATTGACTGACAGGTAAACAAATTCAACAAACATACTGCACTTACCATAGCATTTGAAAAGTTTGTGTGTGTATACACATACACATAGATATTAAACATGTCATATAATAGAGTTGAAATGTTAAATCTGTCTTAATTGTACAGTAATGATGCCATACTCTAATCTTAACATTTAAAAGTACAGCATAATCTTTAATTTTATATGTAAATGTTTTTTCATATTAGCAGTAGTCAGCTTCAGCTTTGGTTTTGTGTGTGCAAATTGGACACTCGGGAAGAAACATCAGAGTTGAGATTAGATACAAGTAATAGTTAATCACAGTAGTTCCTATGTATTCTACTTTTATAAGTATTTGGAGATCTTTACTATCTAGATGGAGCAATGTTTGATTGGAACCATATGTTTGTGTATTTAATTATTGAAAGGAGTAGAATGACTCAGTCCTTCTAAAACATGTTCTGCATTTATAACCACATATGGTAAAAATGAATTAGTTATATTCAGAATTGGTTTTCAGTCCTTAGCAGACTGTTTGATGAATAAAAAAGCGCTAATTTAAAAACCTGAACTTTGAGGGGAGGAGGGGAACATTGCCTTAAAAACCCATTTCAACCAATGTAATAGAAAAAGCCATAAAAATGGATATGTATAGCAGCTATTTTCTTAAGTTAACCATCTTTTCTGGAATGGATGGTTGATCAATATTGGCATATTTTCAAAGGTTTTCAACACATACTCCAATGAAGACTATGACCGGAGAAATGATGAAGTTGACCCAGTGGCTGCATCAGCTGAATATGAACTTGAAAAGCGCGTGGAAAAACTGGAACTTTTTCCAGTGGAACTAGAAAAAGGTATGTATTCTGTGCACTATTTGCAATTTCTCTAAACTGATGTGCAAATCTTTAAAGGGATTGCTGCACTTGCTTAGAGGGCATAACTTTAATTCTCAAGGAACCATTGCAAATCTCTTGGCCTTTCAGACTGAAAAATATTCAATAATATTATTTAAGGAACCAGTTCAAGGACAATTGTTCTGTATTTCTGTAAGAATGTTGTTTCTTGTAGTTCACCTTACACATTAATCAACATGATTTTTCATAGTAACTTTTTATTCTCCTCTGGAACATTAGCCATCTTGCCTAACCTATAGTAACCTTTTCCAAATGGCAAACACAATATTATCTATCTTTGGTGTGTTATTAAAACTGCAGAAAATTAAGGGTCTCACCAAGGAAATAATGAAAAGTGGGTTTAATGACATGAAAAAATCAAAAGAAAACAAAAGCCAGACACAAATGTACTTCTTTAAATGCCAAATTATTTTAAAATCAAACATATATTGCTGCTTTTACTTGTCTTCTCCACAGATGAAGATGGCCTTGGCATCAGTATTATTGGAATGGGAGTTGGAGCAGATGCAGGCCTTGAAAAACTGGGAATATTTGTCAAAACAGTAACAGAAGGTGGGGCAGCCGAAAGAGATGGCAGGTAAACTAGATTCAGTGTTTGGAATCTTCCTCAACAATAGTTATTATGGATATTGATTTTTGTAGAAAATAATTTCTGGTTGTTTGCATATGGCAAAAAGTTGTGTGTAATTTTATAGCTAGAAATTTTAGTTAGTGTTAAGGCCCAAATGTTCTAATCTGGGTACCTAAAGGTAGGCTTCTAAATAAAAGTAGTGACCTGAAATTTCAGAAGATAATTATTTTGATTATCTCACTTGTGATGCTTTAAAGAGGCCAGATTTGCAGATGGTGGTTGCTCACAACTTCCTGAAAACCAAGCCCCTTTAGCATTTGGTTGGTTGTCCAAAATCAGAAGTGCTGAAGTATTTATAATGTCTTTAAATGGTGGTGAGTGCCTGCAGCTCCCATTGGCTTCAAAGAGAATTTTGGATGGTCAGTATCTATGAAAAAGGGTTCCTCAGCAACATTTTTCTAGTTTTTCCTGTGCAGTTTTGTGTCCTTGAGTTCCTCATTTCTTACTTAACATGCACTTTTTGAAAATCACTAATGCAGAGTGATCTTCAGTATTATAAATTCTTCTTTGAGTGATTGCACACGTGCATTCCAGCTCTTGGTAACTTTACTCTTTGCAAGGTGGTGTCAGGAAATAAATCAGTGGGGACGTGGCATGTCCGGCCGATAAATGGTTGATGCAAACAAAAGTGCTTTTACTGAAAGCTTTTACTTTATTTAGTCTCCAGCACTTACACACGTCCGCAGCAGGTTAGGGGAGCACCCCAAATAAACCCCAGATTAATATTTATGCAAGGTCTTCAGGAGATCTCAAGTGGATATCTGTAGACTTCTGGTGGCCACCCTTCTGTCTGCAGGGGAGCTTGAGAGGGATCCCAGAAATGTCCGAAGTGTCCCAAGTATTCAAATGTCCACTGAGTTCAGACCTCTTCCCCCTTTTATACTCAATTACATAGCTTGTTTATAAAAAACAAAAACAAAAAATCCTGCTGAGCAGAAGTTGTGTGGAGTTTTCCAGCCAGCGAATTTTCCATCAGTTAACCAGATGTAGTTCACATAGCAACTGTTAAAATATTGCCAGACTTCCCATCGTGCAAAACCTCATGCTTCAGCAATTTTGAGAAGCTCAAGTCTGGAGGGCACATGGCCATGCTTACTCCTCATGGGCATTCACTTCCCCCTCCCCTCCTGGCCTGTTAGTTGTGCTAAGGTTTCAGTAGCTGCCTTTTTAACTGCTTTCAGCAATAAGCATAATAATAGGTATTCCAGCTGCTGGCAGTGGTCTAGGTATGTTACTAGGCTCTGGGCTATCAAAAATCTCCCCCCTACAAATTCACCCAGCTCATGAACAGTTACTGTGTTTTTCAGTAGATCAGGATCACTTTCTGTATCAAGTGTTCATGTTCGGCCTTCTTGCCTGCCCCAAGAGTGTTTCTTGAGGTGCTGGCAGTGGTCGCAGCTTACCTTCGACATCTGGGCATAATCATTTTTCAATACCTCAGTGACTGGCTACTCAAGGGTCAATCTTATAATGAGGTTTTTGCCACCATAAAGATGATGAGATCTCAGTTCTGCAAGCTAGGATTGCCACTCAACATTGTACCAGGCTCAAACTGAATTTCTCAGAGTGGAGTTCATAGGAGCCTCCTTAGACGCTATACCAGTCAGGGCTTATCTTCCCTCCAACAGATTCTCGATGTTAGCAGATCTCATCTCAAAGATTCATATCAGCCCACAGACATAAATAAGAAGTTATCTTCAATTGCTTGAATATATGGCAGCCTGCACCTTTGTGACACCACATATGAGGCTCCTCCTTCGATGTTTCGAGGACTGGTTCAGGATTGTTTATACTCCAAACAAACACAGCCTGCACAAGTTGGTGTTAGTTCCTCATCAGGGAGATCATACTAGATTTTTGCTTTGGCCCCTTTAATATTTGTCTCCAATTGACTAATGATCAGGCAGCTGAGAAAGAACTCTCTCATGTTCTTTCCAAAACACTTCATTCATTTGAGACAAGTGTACACAGCTCTCTGAATATGGCGCAGCCTATCCCTGAATATGGAACATCTATTGTGCATCAGCTCTGGAGGTTCTTTCAACCTCATCCTTATATGATAATCAGTAAATCAGTAAGCATAATAATCAAAAGACCATCTTTTAGCAATAAATATGAATATATTTTGAGGGATGTCTCAAATATCCTAGAATAATTGAATAAAGATTGGGGTGGGATTTCTAATATTGTAATTTTCAGATAAGAATTGTACTTCAGTAGCTACAGTAAATTTTCCATGTCTTTCTGCAAAAGTCAGCAGAATACTCCCGGTATTACTTGCCCTTGGGGAAGATGAGAAACCTGTAGTGAGGGAATTCCGAGTGACTGAGCACCACTGTATTATTCATGCTGCTCCAGACATAGCAGATGTTGGGTAGTTGCCATGTAAAGGGCATTCTGTGGTAAATGTCATTGGCCAATTTAACCAGAGAGGTTGCTGTAAGCACCAGTCCAAATTAAGAATAGGATAATAGATAGTTAGAGGTAATAAAAAGTGAAGGAATCACTGAATATGAAATACCAATACTCTTATCATATGTGATCGGGTAACTGGCTACTTGGTATAAATAATCTCCCAGTTCAGGTACAGGACAGGTGGATGATGTGTCATTTGAAAATATTTTTCTGATAATAAATTTACCTGAGAACAGCTGCTGAGGAATGTGTAACAGTTCATAACTTGAAACATATACTAAATTATATCTCTGCAAAATTTGAATTCACATTTTTAGGCCCTAATTCTGCAACCTTTCTGATATTGAGTAGCAATTATGCAAGTTGTTCCAGCAACTTAAATTAGCTCATATGGGTGAATAACTGCTGTTCCCGGTAAGTGAGGCTTGATGAACTGGCCCTTAGAAAATAATAGAGAAACCACCACTTTCATTAATAATACAATGCTGTTAAACTTTTTCTTTTTAAGTCTTTGTCACCCGTAAACCCTTCTCCCATTTGTTACTTAATTTGTTCACACACACACCAGAGCTGGTGAGAAATAGCATGTTGTTGTTCAGATTGGTGTCAAGCCATTCAACACATCTCTAAAAATGAGTCAGAAACAGGCTGGAGGAAGAATCATATGGGGGGGAAAGGTTGAAAATAACTGTCTGGAAATTAATTGTAACTGGTATATATTATATAAACAGGTGTAATAATATATATCTATATCTATAGATATAGAGATATATCTATAGATATATATATATTATAAATGAATAACCATCCTTCATCTTCATATATATTATACAAATTCCTTTAATATTTAGAAAAAAGCATGCTGTTGATTCTGCTGTTTAAGAAAGGGTTTTAGGACTCAATTTTTCCTCCTGCTCCTTTGTCATTGAATGCTGATTTTGTAAAGACAGTGATGTGTGTACACCATCCAATACAAACCTGACAAAGTCATCTTGACAGTTATATCTTCAAAATCCCAGATGGATAAAGAGAGAGGAAAAAATTCAATTTACTGAAAAGGGACTCTGATTATTTTATTCTATAATGTTAACATACATTGAGTGTTACCTCTACATTTTTTTATTAGCACTTTTATTCCATTTTTACATATTAAGGCCTGAGTTTCAAAAGGGCAGATACAAAATGGATGCTAATATATGTAAGCACATATTTGCCTAATTTCTGTCTAGTTACTACAGTTCCATGTGCAAATTGTGATTTTCCACTTGCAAATGACCAGCTATTTGACAAACTGGCCATTTGTGCACAAATAACAGATTTGAATGTGGAATCATGTTCATTGCAAAAGCAGTTTTAGCAAGCAAAAATGCACATTAATTTCTTTATGCACTGGCCTTCTGACAAATCAGTTCTCAATTACATAGAAAATCTTATTAGTATTGCTTATTTTGCTAGTGTCTCCAGGGTCAAGGATTCTTTCCAAACATAGAATAAGACATGATTGGAAAATAAATGTGATTACTCTTACATGTGTGTATATATAGGAATACTTACTTGGCATCATATAGAAAATGTCGTTTTGGATGGCACATATTACGTATTTGGAGGACTAAGAAGACTGAAATAAGAAATGGAAATAAATTAGTAAGCAGCAAAGAAAAGAAATACAGAGAGAAGTAATAACCAAAGTGGGCTAATGGAGAAAAAGACTCTCATAATCTGTCAATCTTTTTATATTATTGACGTATGTTCACTATAACAGCAACAGTTACATGTATAAAAATGACATATGGTTCTATAAAGGGGGTACGTGGAGTTGCAAAGATGCAGCTTGTAGGGTCCAAGACCCACAACTATTTCACATTTGGGGACAATATATACCTTCAAGTCAGTGGCACTGCTATGGGTACCCGTATGGCCCCACAGTATGCCAACATTTTTATGGCTGACTTAGAACAACGCTTCCTCAGCTCTCGTCACCTAACACCCCTACTCTACTTGCGCTACATTGATGATATCTTCATCATTTGGACCCATGGAAAAGAAGCCCTTGAGGAATTCCTCCATGATTTCAACAATTTCCATCCCACCATCAACCTCAGCCTAGACCAGTCCACACAAGCGGTCCATTTCCTAGACACCACTGTGCTAATAAGTGATGGTCACATAAACACCACCCTATTCCGGAAACCTACTGACCACTATACTTACCTACATGCTTCCAGCTTCCATCCTGGACACACCACACGATCCATTGTTTACAGCCAAGCTCTAAGATACAACCGCATTTGCTCCAATCCCTCAGACAGAGACAAACACCTACAAGATCTCTATCAAGCATCCTTACAACTACAATACCCACCTGCTGAAGTGAAAAAACAGATTGACAGGGCCAAAAGAGTACCCAGGAGTCACCTACTACAAGACAGGCCCAAAAAAGAAAATAACAGAACACCACTAGCCGTCACCTTTAGCCCCCAACTAAAACCTCTCCAGCGCATCATCAAAGATCTACAACCTATCCTAAAAGATGATCCCTCACTCTCACAGATCTTGGAGGACAGACCAATCCTTGCTTACAGACAGCCCCCCCAACCTGAAGCAAATACTCACCAGCAACCACACACCATACAACAAAAACACTAACCCAGGAACCTATCCTTGCAACAAAGCCCGATGCCAACTCTGTCCACATATCGATTCAAGTGATACCATCACAGGGCCTAATCACATCCGTCACGCCATCAGGGGCTCATTCACCTGCACATCTACCAATGTGATATATGCCATCATGTGCCAGCAATGCCCCTCTGCCACGTACATTGGCCAAACCGGACAGTCTCTACGCAAAAGAATAAATGGACATAAATCTGACATCAGGAATCATAACATTCAAAAACCAGTAGGAGAACACTTCAACCTCCCTAATCACTCACTGACAGACTTGAGGGTAGCAGTGTTGCGACAGATTAACTCCAAAAACAGACTTCAAAGAGAAACTGTTGAACTTGAATTGATATGCAAACTAGATTGCATTACCTCAGGATTAAATAAGGACTTGGAATGGCTCGGCCATTACGTTAATTGAATCTATTTCCCTTAAGTTAACGATCCTCATTCACACCGGTGTGACCATCTTGTTTATCACTTCAAAGGTTTTTCTTCCCCTTCTGTTATGGTTCCTCTCAATTAATTAGCCTCTTAAGGTTGGTCTATGCACCTCCACCTTATCATGTTTCTCTGACTGTATAAATATCTGTCTACTGTATGTTTCATTCCATGCATCCGATGAAGTGGGTACTAACCCACGAAAGCTTATGCTGAAATAAATTTGTTAGTCTCTAAGGTGCTACAAGTTTTTCTTATTTTTAAATCTGTGTTATCTGATACAGTAGTTCACATACAGATGCTTGAAAATGTGTTTCTTTTACTATTTTTATATCCTTTTTCATTTGGAACTTTGCCATATGAAGCAGTAGATTGTGTTATAAATAGATGTTTAAAATCTAGGCGATTCTTCCCTTAGTAAAACAATATAAGACTTTATCCTTCATTCATTGTACACCCAAGACTCCCTTTCAAGTCACTGAGAATTCCTGGTATGCAGGGGATGCAATATCAGACCTCTTAAAGATAATTCTAAAGACTAATTTACCCTATTTGAAGTTTAGGCATAATCTACTGAGTAGTGAGTGGCCCGTTAGGTACATGATAGATTATTAAAATATGCTTTTGCTCTAAAGAATACTCAGTTTTCAAGTAGCATGAAATACTAGAACTGCAGTTTACATTGTTCTTCAAGATTGTTTAGAAAAGGACAATGTGTAAATTATTCAAATATCTCAAGGTATGTCTACACTACAGCCACTGTAGCAACATAGCTCTGATGCTTATGATACAATGCTCTGATACACAGGCAGTAACATAATTTTGTATTTTTTTTCCTTGCTGTTGCTTCTGTACTCAGCAATACGAAATAGCAAAGCATGCTTTGCCCCACTCCAGGAATGCATTTAAGCATGTGCTCATATACCAATGAAGTCAGCCCTTTCCTGAATTGGGGTCTATATCACATACCAAATATGCTGCATAATATTGTATGGATGGTATTTATCTCATTTTTTTTTTATTTTGGTAAAACTCCAAACGCTTTTTTAAAAGCTACAATTATTGCTTCCTTTTATGTTTTGATGAGTAATTTAGGGATTTTTTTTTCTGAAAGGATCCAAGTAAATGACCAAATTGTAGAAGTGGATGGAATCAGTCTGGTTGGCGTTACACAGAATTTTGCTGCAACAGTTCTCAGAAACACCAAAGGAAATGTCAGGTGAGTAACTATGTTTGAGAAGAACATACTGATGGTACTAAACATTTCAAATTATTTAGTTGCTTCCATTAGGAGTCTCAATTTCTTGGGGTAGGGCAATACAAGAAAGTGGAAAGGGAGAGGCCTCTCTGTCCTTTTAACCTGTGACATCTCTGCTGGGACTCCCAGTAATGGTATAAATGATATTAATTTTTTGTGATATGACTATGTGACAATTAAGACTTGGATTGAAACCACAGGTAGGGTCAGATCCTCAGTTGCTGTAATTTGGTCAAAATTGATTTCTTTCAAAGGATTTAAACCAGGCTTGACCCATTGTTCACATAGGCCACCAAATAGGTGTCAGTCAAATTGAAACCTCAAGGAGAATCATTACCAATACTATCCCAATATTAATTCACTGAGCCACCCTTTCCACAGTACTTGCTCTAGGTTTATCCCCATATCAGATAGTTTGTCTACTTCCTTGCTATAAAATGTGTTATTCATTTGATTAGCTCCTGTTAGTTAAAAGGGATTGTTGCAAGTGTCAGTAAAATAGTGAACAGGATAGAAAATATTGTAAAATTCACTGAGCAAAATTCTTAATACAAGATGTAAATTCATAATGCAAAAATGTAAAATACTTGTAAGAACCATAATACAATAATGTACATTCTCTAACCATTAAACTGTTGTACCAATTTTATAAAAATTATATATATATACTCATGTACTCTGTTAAATTACCTGCTAATTGCAACAAATATTTAACTTTGACAAATTAATAAACAAAAAAAATGTGTAGCATATTGTAAACTAATATCCAAACTGTAAATGCCTTCGGTTAATTGCAGTTCCCAAAATTTGCTGCACAGAGGATAGACCTGACTTCTGATTTATATGATTTGGGCCTGTTCCTATTCTTGTTGAACTCAATGACAAAACTATTGGTTTAAATGGAAACAAGGTCAGCCCGCTCCAGTTGCAGTGTTGGGTACCTGCTATAGTCGTGACAGTAAGACTTTTCCAGCTGACCCTAAAGTAACATTTTAGGAGGATGTTAGCTTTGGCACTGGCTATGTAGACCAGAGGTCCCCAAACCGTGTGGCGCACCACCGTGGGGGGTGGAGGAATGTTTGGGGGTGTGTGGCTGGGACCTGGGCCAGCCCCCATGCAGGTCATGGAGGAAGTGCTTCCCCAGCTCCGCTCCTGGCCCTGACCCTAGCTGCTGGCTCCTGCTGCCAGCTCTGCACTCGGTGCTCCGGCTGCTGGCCTCGGCTCTACTCTCACCCCCAGCTGTGTCCTCAGCCTCTGCCCCATTACCCCTGTCCACGTCCCCTCCTCCTGGAGCCGTGGTCCTGGCCCTGACTCCAGGGGAGGGGGAACAGACAGAAGTAAGGTGGGGGCATGAGGTAAAAAGTTTGGGGACCACTGATGTAGACTGTGCAGATGGACAGAGTGCTGGGTTTTTGTTATGGTTTATATTTAGGAAAATAAATATTGTAAAAATTGTGGTTTAGTTACAAGAGAGTATTAGTCTTCTGAGTAACATATGCAATTGTAGCTATGTTAATTGGGTCCCAATCCTGTAAAGACTTCCACAGAGATTTAGCTTTAGGAACTGGGAATTGGTGGCAATCATCTGTCTTGAAAAGTGAAGAGCCAAAGCAGTTCTGTAAGTGTGTGTCATGCTGCAGCATCACAGGTGGCTCAAGCGTTCAATTTTCTAGCAACAGTCCTTGCCACAAATAGTGCAGGTGTAAGGCTGGGGGCTAGAGGATGAAGCCGGTGCACTACTAGTGCTTGAGGCCTAATGCCGTTTCCTCTTCATTCTCTTGACTTTCCTTGCTCTCAACCACCTCTCTTCAGCCTCTTTGACTCCCTGGCAAAGCGCAGCCCTCTATGTGGCCTATCACTAGTTACATATTCCCAGATTGCAGTATTGATGTTGAAAGATTTCAAGTCCCTCTTGCAAAAGTCCTTGAGCTTAAGCCTACGTTGACCCAGTAGCTCTAGAAAATCCACATTTTCTCTATACAGGGAATCCTTAGAATGTATCCACCCTGTGCAGATGACCAAGCCAACGGAGATGTTTGTGTTTGAGAATAGGGATTAGATTTGGTAATTTTGCTTTCTCAAGTACTTTGTTGTCAGGAACTTTTGATTTCCTGTTTGATAGTAAGAATATGGTGAGGACAGCAGGTGTGAAGGTGTTTAGCCTTCTTTCATGTCGGCTGTAGGTGGTTCAGGTCTCACCACAATAAAGCACTATGCTCAAAATGCATGTCTAGTAGACCAGAATCTTGGTGTTCAATGTTAGTTTCCTGTTATCCCACACATGCTTGGTCAGTTGGCCTAATATAGTAGCTGCCTTTTTGATATGAGAATTTACTTATCTCCAGATGACGAGTTTATCTGATACAATTGATACTATTGATCCTAGATAGCAGAATTTCTGCACAACTTCTAGCATGGTGTTAGCGATTAAAGCTCTGGTGTAATATACACACTTTGTGCTATTATTGTTTTCTTTAGACTGATAGTTAGTCCACATTCAAGACAAGCTAGCACAAAGCTATTGAAAAATTGCTGAAGCTCTTATTCACTATGTGCGACGAGCATTGAATTATTGGTGAATAGAAGTTCTTTTATCAGCGTGTGTTTGAGTTTGCTTTTTTCTCTTAAATGTTGTGACACAGAGGCCCACTGGTGGTTTACTACTCTGTCTCAGCAACTTGTATCAGGCCTGACATACTCACTACCCCTAACACACTGTTGTCATGATATATACCCAAAAGGTGACATGTAATATCATATAAGAAAACTAATAAATCACTGATTTTTAATGTTCTTGCATGTGTATCTATAGGATGTGTACAAAAAGTTATGGATATGTGTTAGAATCATGTTCTTAAAATGTGTTTGGCAAGCAATGCATAATCCCAGTCTGCCATAGATGATGGAATGTGTATTTGCTTGGCTGACCAGTCTGGTCATCAGGCAGAGACAATAAAGGTGCATTTACACAAAAGGTAAACAAAGCTATTGAACTAGCAAGGGAAAGAGATAACGACTCAGCTGTCACCAGCTGGAGAGGAACCAGCATGAAATCTTCTCCAGACCACATGGCATCTCTTCAGAAGGACAAAAAAAGAATTTTATCTGAGAATACATTTCAGTGGTTTACTGGAATATAAAGACAAGGGGTCTGAGCCTCATACAATATTACTGTACTATAAAAGTGTACCAAGTGAGATCTTTTATGAAAGCTAATGACACACTGGTGATTAATATCATTGGGGAATGTGTGTATTAACCCTATATGAGGAATTATGAATGCTCACTGATAATATAATTTAAAGTCTGGGACCAAACAAAGGGAGAAACCAGTTTTCTCCCAGATGGGAGGGAAGGCAGCTATCTACCTGTTTCAATGAAATTCATACTCCTGGGTGCATTCTGTACCAAAAAATTAAAAATTCTGCAAAATTCTGCAAATTGTATTTGTTAAAATAATACTACATAATCATGCCAGTTTCCATTATTTTGGTAATTTATTTTAAAATACCTGTCAGCAAGTATGTCTGTAACAATACATTTCCACTGCTTGCATCCGAAGAAGTGGGTATTCACCCATGAAAGCTTATGCTGCAATACCTCTGTTAGTCTATAAGGTGCCACAGGACCCTTTGTCGCTGTAACAATACAGACACACACAAAAATTCCCCCAGGAGTAGAGAGTTAAAGAAACCCCTATGACAACTCAGTGACTGTTTCTCTGCCCCCTTCCCCACCCCCAGAGCCCAGCCGGGGGGCCAAACACCCACAACCCCTCCCCCACAGAGCCCAGCTGCGGGCTCCCCCAGCAAAAACACCTGAACTTCCTCCCCCACCAGAGCTCAGCCATGCCCCAGCCCAAATACCTGCACCCCTTTCCCCACAGAGCCCAGCGGCGGGGCCCCTCCGCCAATACACCCGAACCCCCTCTCCTCCCAGAGCTCAGCCACGCACCCCCCAACCCAGATATCTGCACTCCCCCCACCCCAGAGCACAGCCGCGGGGCCCTCCTGGCCTAGATACCCACACCCCCTCCCCATCCAGAGCCCTGGGATCCAGAGGGAGAAACAACCTGATGCTCAGTCCCAGGCTTGCACAGTTTCCTGCGCGCTGCCCTCTCCTTCCCTCAGGGCATCCTGGGACCTGCAGCTGCCAGGAATCCACTAGCTTCCTCTCCCTCCCACCCAGCAGTGTCTTCTATGTGCAAGCTGGGCTCTGCCGAGTCCAGTGGCCCCTAGTGGTGGCTAGCAGCACTGCAGCCCATTTCTGTGGTGGCAAGGAAATTCTGCGCACACAACATTAATTTCTGCAAAATTCTGCATTGCGCAGTGGCACAGAATTCCCCCCAGAGTAAATTAAGCAAGGTGTGACCAAAAACAATGGAAGCCCCATTTATGTTTGAATCATCAGTGGGAGGGGAAGACAACAGAAAGGGAAGAACATCATGAGGTCACCTTGAGTTTTCAGACAAAACAGTGAGTTTGGGAAGATAAAAGGAGAGAGAAGACGCCATCTTGGCATCCATCACTGGACAGACACAAAGGGCCTGAACTCTTGCACTGCAAAAGATGGGTCCTTCAGCCAAGGGGGTTGAAGTCTCTGGGAACTGAATATAGATGAGAAACATGCTTAGGCAAAGATCAAGGGAAGACGGTCCCTTGTACTGTTTTGGAAGGGCCTGACTAAGAGAGGGAGTCAGCTGTGGATGGAAAGAAAATGATTGCTAAGAAATCTACCTTGAACTATGGCTGTAGCTTGTTTGAATGAAGTCTTAGGGTAAGTCTACACTACAGTGCTACATCGGTGCAGCTGCATTACTATAGCACGTCGGGGGAAGATGTGCCATGCCGACAGGAGAGCACTCTCCCATTGACATAATTACTCCACCTTAGAGAGAAGCATAAGCTATGTTGTCGGGAGAATGTCTTCTGATGACATAGCGCCGATGTGGACAGCATGAAACTTTCGTCACTTGGGGGGACTTTTTCACACCCTTGAGTGATGTAAATTAGATCGACTTAAGCAGTAGTGTAGACCTGCCCCTAACCATTAGCAAGCATATTTTACTTTTATTTGCTTGTAACCATTTTGTCTTTATCCCTTCTACTTGGTATCATGTAATGTAGGTCCTTTTGTTAATAAACTTGTTTTATTTTTACTGTAATCCAACTCAGAGCATTGTTTGAATTGAAAGGCTTTTTTAACTCCAGTTAAAGTGATAAGCTGTGCTTTTGTCTCTTTTTAAAGGAACAACAAACCTTATTAATTCTCTCTGTGTTCCAGGAGGGGGCTGGACACTTCAACCCTCTCTGGTTTGGGGGAAATTTGGGACTGGGGGTATGTTGGGGTCGTCATGCAAGTAGTCACTAAGGCTGATGAGGACCAGAGTGGAGCTGTGATGTAACAAGCAGGCTGCTAGAGTCAGAGGTGCTCAACACACAGGCTTTCAGTGTGTGCTTGTATGCTGGCTTGGAGCATCCAGACGGAGCTACAGCTGGAGAGCATTTTAAGGCATTCAGGGTTACAGGACAAGTGGTGACATCATCTCTCATTCGTCTGAATTGAACCTTAAAACATTACATACGTGTAATGTTGAAGAGTTTTCCATCTGATCTTGTACGGAGATTTGCATCTTTAGTGATAGATGAGAAAGCATGACGAAGTAGCAGAGGGAGGAATATGCCAAAGAGTACTGGTGCCAAAACACATCCTTATGCTTTGAAATCCACTGCAGTTTTTGTAAGCTTAAAATCCTCCATGTATTTAATTATTATTCAGCGTACTGTGGGGCAGATTGCCCACTTCCATGGAAAATAACAGGTTTGGTAGGAAGGAGAAAATACAAGGTATGACGGGGCAAGGCCAGATGGCTATTGCAAAGTGGTGAGGAACCAGTATGTTAGCCCCAGGCTAAACAAATCCCTGATACCTCGTTAACCAAATGGCAGTTGCTCCAGGTTAATCAAGACACCTGGGGCCAATTAGATCCTTCTAGAAAAAAGCAGTGGAGATGGCTAGATTGATTAGGACACCTGAAGCCAATCAAGGGTTGGCTGGAACTAGTTAAAAGCCTCCCAGTTAGTCAGTGAGGTGTCGATGTCAGGAGCTGTGGAAGGAGGTTATGATATTGGAAAGAGACCATATCAGGCATAAGGAAGGAGGCCCTCAGGTAAGGGTGAAGTGGAGTTGGAGGAAGTGGGGGGCTGCTGTGGGGAAGTAGCTCAGGGAATTGTATGTGTCCTATTTCTAAAAGGTCAGCTACCATAGCTGATACTATTAGGGTCCCTGGGCTGGAGCCCGGAGTAGGGGGTGGGCCCGGGCTCCCCACCTTTTGCCTCCCCCCAATTAATCACCAAGACTGGGAGACTACAGAGACTGTGCAAGGGAGGGTAGCTTCTCCTCACCTCCCTCGCTGGTTTATGATGAAAATGGCTCAGTAGGCTGTGACCCTTGCCTCTAGAGAGAGAAGGGCTACAAAGAGAGTCACAGTGAGCCTCTGAGGCTAGCACAAATCTGCCAGGAAACGCAGGATCCACGGAGACAAGGACAGAGCTTTGTCACAAAGGGGATCCTCACATAGCTTTCCTTAGGTCCTTCATCATGGATTAAATTATAATCTGACTGGTTGCCACGCAGACCCTTTTGTCATAAAATATCCTATTGTACTAATATTTCTTTGTTGCTGTTCTGCGCACATTGATGCACAATGTACATCCCATACACAAGGATCAGGTCCTCAAGAAATCCATTTTGAAGCACTTGGAGGAGAGGAAAGTGATCAGGAACAGTTAACATGGATTCACCAAGACCAACCTGATTGCCTTCTGTGATGAGAAAACTGGCTCTGTAGATATGGGGAAAATGGTGGACGTGATATACCTTGACTTTAGCAAAGCTTTTGTTACGGTCGCCCACAGTATTCTTGCCAGCAAATTAAAAAAGTATGGATTGGATGAATGGACTATAAGGTCGATAGAAAGCTGGCTGGATTGTCGGGCTCAACGGGTAGTGATCAATGTCTCCATGTCTAATTGGCAGCTGGTATCAAGCAGAGTGCCCCAGGGGTCGGTCCTGGGGCTGGTTTTGTTCAACATCTTCATTAATGATCTGGGTGATGGCATGGATTGCACCCTCAGCAAGTTCGCAGATGACACCAAGCTGGGGGGAGAGGTAGATACTCTGGAGGGTAAGGATAGGGTCCAGAGTGACCTAGACAAATTGGAGGATTGGGCAAAAAAAAATCTGATTAGGGGGCTGGAGCACATGACTTATGAGGAGAGGCTGAGGGAACTGGGCTTATTTAGTCTGCAGAAGAGAAGAGAAGAGAGAGGGGGGGATTTGATAGGAGCTTTCTACTACCTGAAGGGGGGTTTCAAAGAGGATGGAGCTCGGTTGTTCTCAGTGGTGGGAGATGACAGAACAAGAAGCAATGGTCTCAAGTTGCAGTGGGGGAGGTCTAGCGTGGATATTAGGAAATACTATTTCACTAGGATGGTGGTGAAGCACTGGAATGAGTTACCTAGGGAGGTGGTGGAATCTCCATCCTTAGAGGTTTTTAAGGCCTGGCTTGACAAAGCCCTGGCTGGGATGATTTAGTTGGTGTTGGTCCTGCTTTGAGCAGGGGGTTGAACTAGATGACCTCCTGAGGTCTCTTCAAACCCTGATATTCTCTGATTCTATGATCATTGGCTCCTTACAGGTCTCATTTATCAGGGAGAGGTTTGAGTTTTTACATTGTTGCTATTTGTAAGCTCAAAATACTGAGTTTTCACAGAAAAACTGATTGAACATATCAGTGTCACAAATGGATAAAGAAGATTTTAATAAATAATATACATATTTCAATGAAAATATTTTATAAGCATATACATGCACACTTACACAAAGCGTATGCCATTAGCACCCCTTCCTACTAATGCAGGTATGTGCTGAAGAGAAGGGATGGGGTAGAATTTGATACAACTCCCTTTCTGATTTTGCTTCTTTTAAGAAAACTGTATGATAAGGACCCTCCAGGTTCCTCAATTCTAATTGTGTCCCAAGGTTCCATGGTCCACCTCACAGGGAAGCCCAGGAATGTGTGAAATGTAATTGGCCAGACTGCTTGGGATCAGTAGTGTGAGAAGATTTGCCAAGCTCCATCATGAAGTCTGTGACATAGACGTCGTACACAAGTACTGTTAGGCCCTGGCAAGTTACATTGTTTTATGTTCTGCTTACTTCAGTGCACTGTGTTTGCTTTTAATTACTTAAAGCTAACCACATTCCTGAAACCATCCCCTAACATCTGTCTTAATTTAATGCCTTTTGAAGGTGAATCTTAGGATGCCAAAGGTTACTACCAGCTTGAAAGTGTGGCTCTACCATAAACATAAACATTTACTTATAGAGTAGATTGGATCAAATATTGGTCTTTTAAAAACATTATTCATAAAAGGGGATTGCATATTTTGCTGTCATTTTTATTCCCTCTTATGCATTTAGAAGCCATGAACGCTGGCTGTGCTGTAAAGGAAAAAAAATCTGTTTCATGGCAGAACCTGTCTCCTGTTTCAGCTGCTGTGACACAGTAGTAGGGTTTCAGAACAATCTCTCATCCCCCCTCTCTTTCATGGACACACTTTCACTCTGTACCACACAACCTCCCTGGCCTTAGGAGAGCTTACAAGGATCATCTGGGACAGGATTCCTCTCCTTTCCACAGCTGTTTGTGTCTGGCTGCTGTAAATATAGGGAAGATTCATGCTGGCATTTGAGCAGCATCACTTCTTTAGCAGCGGCCATTAATGATTCACATCACTTGAGGGGAAGGGGGAAAGGTTGGATGCTGAGACTCCCATGCAGGTAAAGAGTCGATACCATTTCTGATTCCTACCTTCTGCCTCTCATGTTGCCAGGGATCACTAGTACCCCATGCACAGTGCAAATGATCTACTACCCCCTCCTTTTAAGGAGGAAATGAGATGGGAAGCTACACAAAACTGAAAATGGAGACGCATTGGTGAGAAAATGTGGAGGTAGAACTCCCATGCTATCTATTAAAGATGTCTCTGTAGCAAATCCACATACCAACCTCTGATGGGAGAGATCACACACATACTGTTTAATGGAATTAAAGTTCTGCTTTAATTACTATATATGTTACAGTGTTAACTTAATTAATTTTACATAATTGCTTTAATGAGCACTTTGTGGCCTCTACACTGTCCAAGCGACATCATGTGAACTAACTAACCAACCTAACCTTTAATGAGCACAGCTTTTTTTTTCACATCATGAATACAGCACATACGGCGTATACGCATGTTTTCTCTGGAATGCTGCAGCACACAGTTCTGTGTGTCTCCAACATTCCTTCCTCTTACAGCCCAAAGCATTATGCACTGCTATTTTTCAAGTAGTCTAGCAAAATACATTTTAGCCTTTGCATAGGGGTTTATACTTGATTGATCATGTGGAATACATTTATGAAAGGAGTGAAATTGAAACTACTTTCTTAATCTCACCAATGATTTGGTCACTGCTGCTTCAGAAAGCTAGTATAATGCTGATATATAGTGATTTCCCCCCTTTGAGTTTTATAAGCATTTTTGAATAGTCATGACAATGGAGGCTAGTGACCTAGAATAGATTCTTCAATATTGCTTCCAGAAAAACGTAACCAGCCTTCTGTAACTGAGATAGTAGAGACAGTGAGAACAAAGCCATGCTGTCTATCTTTTAAACTGTTACAGTTCAAGATAACCCCCCACATCCAGCAAATTAATCACATAAAAACTTGAAGGAGCTGAGGGGTTTCTATTATTTCAAATGTTATGCTATTCAGAAGAATTTCCATACCAGAATAGAAGACCATTAGTCCAACCAGTTTGGCATCCTATGTCTGGCAGCAGCCTATATGCTTTATAGGAAGACATTCACCAACTGTACTCCGTACAGGGGCGCTGGAACAATTTGTATAGTGGCAGTACTGAGAGCCATTGAACCAAACTGTACACCTGTATATTTTGGAAACCACTTCAAGCCAGGAGGTCTGGCAGCATCCCCAGCACTCCTAGTTCCAGCACCTATGCTCTGAGGGAAAGGGAGGGGGAATTATTTCCTAATCCCAGCTGGCAAATGGTTTCTGACCTAAAGAATGAGAATTGGTAGCCCTTATAAGAACATAAAAAAGGCCATACTGGGTCAGAAAAAAGGTCCACCTAGCCGAGAGTCCTGTCTTCCAACAGTTGCCAATGCCAAGTGCTTCAGAAGGAATTAATAGAACCAGTAATCATCAAGTGATCCATCCCATGTTGCCCATTCCCAGCTTCTGCAGCACAAAGGCTAAGGACACCATCCCAGCCCATGCTGGCTAATAAGCATTGATGAACCTATCCTCCATGAACATATCTAGTTCTTTTTTGAACCCTCTTATAGTCTTGGCCTTCACAACATCCTCTAGCAAAGAGTTCCACAGGTTGACTGTGCATTGTGTGAAGAAATACTTCCTTTTGTTTGTTTTACACCTGCTGCCTATTAATTTCATTTGGTGACCTCTAGTTCTTGTGTTATGAGAAGGAGAAAATAACACTTCCTTATTTACTTTCTCCACAGCAGTCATGTTTTTATAGACCTCTATCATAACCCCCCTTAGTCGTCTCTTTTCCAAGCTGAAAAAGTCCCACTCTTATTAATCTCTCCTCATACGGAAGCTCTTCCATACCCCTAATCATTTTTGTTTCCCTTTTCTTAACCGTTTCCAATTCCAATATATCGTTACGAGATGCGGCGATCACATCTGCACTCAGTCTTCAAGATGCAGGCATACCATGGATTTATATAGAGGCAATATGCTATTTTCTGTCTTACTATCTATCCCTTTCCTAATGATTCCCAGTATTCTGTGTTAGCTTTTTTGACTGCCGCTGCACATTGAGTGGATGTATTCAGAGATCTATCCACAATGACTCCAAGAACTCTTTCTTGAGTGGTAACAGCTAATTTAGACTCCAACATTCTATATGTATAGTTGGGATTATGTTTTCCAATTTGCATTACTTTGCATTTATCGTCGTTGAATTTCATTTGCCATTTTGTTGTCCAGTCATCCAGTTTTGTGAGATCCCTTTGTAACCCTTTGCAGTCTGCTTTGGACTTAATTACCTTGAGTAGTTTTGTATCATCTGCACATTTTGCCACCTCATTGTTTATGCCTCAATTATGAATATGTTGAATAGTACTGGTCCCAGTACAGACCCCTGGGGGACACCACTATTTACCTTTCTCCATTCTGAAAACTGACCATTTATTCCTACACTTTGTTTCCTATCTTTTAACCAGTTACTGATCCGTAAGAGGACCTTCCCTCTTAGCCCATAACAGCTTACTTTGCTGAAGAGCCTTTGGTGAGGTACCTTGTCAAAGGCTTTCTGAACATCTAAGTACACTATGTCTGCTGGATCCCCCTTTTCCATATGCTTGTTGACCCCCTCAAAGAATTCTAGTAGATTGGTGAGGCATGATTTTTTTTATAAAAGCCATGTTGACTCTTCCCCAACAAATCATGTTCATCTCTGTGTCTGACAATTCTGTTCTTTACTATAGTTTCAACCAGTTTGTCCGGTACTGAAGTTAGGCTTGCCACCCTGTAATTGCCTGGATCACATCTGGAGCCTTTTTAAAAAATTGTCATCACATTAGCTATACTCCAGTCATTCAACTTTAATGTGGCAAGTCTAACTACAAATGTTATTTCAACTCATGTCAATGTGAAGTCCTCTTTAAGCTTCTGGAACTATTTAGCTCACTGATATCTTGCATTAATGAATTCCACAGTCTGATTTTACACTGGAGGGATTCTTTTTTGAAATACGTATTGTCTTTTAGTTTCACTGAGTGTCACCCTTCTGTCATCTTTCTGGGGCTGGGATAAAGGGCATTGTCAGACCAATACCATTCGGTATAGTGGAGGGCTGCAATAGTTAAGGTTGGGAAGTCCTTCCTGTTTAAAAGACTGACTCTTCTAAAATTTTGCACTGGTTACTCAGTTTGATTTGGAATTTGGTATGCCTCATGGGGGCACAGGGTTCGGGTAATGATCCAGATTTGGGGCCATTTAACTGAAGGCATCCGGAGTTACAACCCTGTGGGAAAACCCCCAGCTTTTCTGAAGATGGATGCATTTCCAGCTTCTTTTGTGCACATATAGGACTCAAACCAGGGCTGAGATCCTTGCATCAGGATCTCAGACATTCAAGGGTTACCCGACAGAGTCCATACCACCCAATAGCCCTTTGGGGGAAATCACATTACAGCGTTATTTGAAGAAGGTTGGTTCTCTAGATAGGCATGTGCCTATCAGTTATAAGGCTCATGCATCACACTGATTACACTGCATGTGCAGAGAGAAAGAGAGGCACTAAGGGAGTTGAAAGCCAGCTGTAGCTCACAGGACTTAATTGCTCCAGGGGAATGTTATAGGCATCAACTTTGAACACTACCAGGCACTGTGAGTTCGCATCTAGCCCTGGGCAGATATCCTCTGTCAAATGATTTTCTTTATTATGGAGGAATGTAGTCTGACTACAGCAGCATATTCAGAAGGTGCTCATACTGTATTCAGAAGTTGCTTAAACTATGTTTGAAATGACAGTAAATTACACATGCAAATGCTTGCTGGAAGGGGAGGGTGATTGGGTTGGAAGAGTAGGTGGAAATGGAAAGGGGTTTGGAGCTGCAGTGAGGGGAGGGATGATCATGGGGGGAGATAAAATGGGGGAGTGTAGGTAGGAGAGGGTTGCGGGGGTCAGATGAGAAGGAGAGGGTGGGGGTTTAGAAGAATGGGAAGGGAGAGACAACTGGGAAGCAGGTTTGGGGAGTGAGTCATAGGGGGACTGAGGGAGAATAGGGGCAGAGGCACCTGTCAGTCCCACATATCCCTTCCATGTGTCTGCCTGGATTGGGGGGCTGCCTGTCTTAGGGGGTCTGAGCCTCTTTCCCTACCTTTATTTGTGTCAGTTTCTGGGGGACCCCCCCTCTCTACAGGGCTCTGATCCCTCTGTCGCACTGTCTGGAGTGGCTCATGATCTTGGGAACCAACCTTAGGACAGACTGTTACAAACCAGCGCATAAACCCCAAACTGACTGTGTTCTATAATTAGATTTCATCAACCTAGTATCAAGTGTGAACTCAAGCACTATAATAGCCTTAACATGGAGTCACAGACAATCCTCTTGGGCTCTCCAGTCTATCTTGCCACCCAGGCAAACCTGCCTTTATGATAGATGGTCCCTTACACCAAAAATCACAACAATATTCAGGTTACTCCCAGTCCCAAAGAACCAGTCACTTACCCCATGTCATTTGTACCTAAGGGCAGGTCTTCACTACCCGCTGGATCGGCGGGTAGCAATCGATCTATCGGAGATCGATTTTTCGCATCTCGTTAAGACGTGATTAATCGATCCCCGATCACGCTCCCCGTCGGCTCCGGCAATCCACCTCATCGAAAGGCGGAAGCGGAGTCGACGGGGGAGCGGCAGCGATCGACTCGCCACCGTCCTCATCGCCAGGTAAGTCGATTACGATACGCCGACTTCAGCTACGCTATTCACGTAGCTGAAGTTGCGTATCGTAGATCGACCCCCTCCCCTAGTGTAGCCCTGGGCTTAGATCTCTCACCAAAGACAAAGCTTGTAGCCAGTCCTGTAATAAACTAATTAAAGATTTATTAACCAGGAAAAAGAAATGATAGTTATTTATAAGGCTAAAGCAGGTAAACATACACACACAAATTAATTAGTTTTAAGTTTCAAAAAGTATTAAAAGCTGCTGTAATATGCAAACTGTATCTGTCGTTTAGGGCTAACCCAAGCTAAGCAGCTTGGGGATCCCATGCTTACACTTAGAAATATTGCCCTCTCTAAACTCCAAGCAACATATGATACAGTTCTTTCTGGTCAGGGATTTTTATTCCTTTCCCATAAAGTTCAAACTGTGGTGGGACGAGGGTTTGTGCACATCCCCTCTTCATGGGTGTGGGGGAAGAAATCAACAAAGTCTTTTGCCCACTGATGTTCCACAATGGTTCATCTGGTGTCCGTAGGCTGCCTTCTGGTGGACAGGAGATGACACCTCTGGTGGTAAACTAGTATTTCACACTTGGTAATGCTTCTCTCCTGACTCTGGGGGGTTCCAGTTGCATAGCAAACACTTTTATAATTACAAAGCAAACACTTTACTATTACCTTATGACATGGAATACAGATATTATAAGTGAAATTAATGCATGCAGCAACTCACAAGCATTTCATAAAGTCCAAACACTAAACGCATTCTTATAAATTTAACATGTATTTTAACAGTGCTAACACACAGGTGAGCCAGACTGGTTTCCAGCTACTTATTTGTCAGTGTTCAGTGAGGCCTACGCACCTTGGCATGAGCGGGCACCTGGTCTGCCGGCATCACACCTCCATCTGTGTCCTCTTCCTGTGAGCCAGGATTTGGGGGGGGGGTGCTCTCCTGGGGCATCTGAATCCCTCACCCTGCCTCCTGTGTGTGTGCCAGGATCTGGGGGACCCTTACCCATCTGACACCCCTTTAACTCCCTCATGTGAGCTGGGATTTGGGGGACTTCCCCTACTAGGGGCATCTTTGCCCCTTTTCTTGCCCTCCCCAAGTGATCTGGGGGGCAGGTCTTGTTCCTCTACAGGGGTTTGAAACCCCTGCCTCTCTGGGAGCGGAGCTCAGAGCAGGTATACTGGGAGCATGCTGAGATTGAGGTGGGGCATTGAGAATAGGCATGCTCGATGCATATCACAGGTTCTCCAGCACTGGTGAGGGGGGATGAGAACACTCACAGACATGAATGGAGCAGTTCACCTATCTGACAGCTATTGTTTTGCAATGTATTCATCTCCATAGGGTGTTTACGTCAAATGCATATGGGGGGTGCACATATGGCCATGTCTTCCATGGCTGGCTACCACCCTTAGAATTGAGGAATACTGCATAGAATATTGGTCAGCTACATACTGTGTATTCAGGGTGTCTGCATTATGTCAGAATACTGACAGGTATGGTGGGTAGGGATAAACCAGTGTTTAAGCTTAAGAAATTGTTTATCGCAGGCTATTGCATTTCCCAAGCCTAACTTAACAGCTACTTCTGTAGCATTTTACACATAGCTGACCCACCATTAGTGTGGGACCTCTTAAATGAGAATAACTAATCTAAGTGCATTAACATCCAGTTTATACTACTTTTACTTGGACTTTCTCATTGTCCTATTTAAAAATCAGTTCAATGTTGTTGTTTCATAATATAATTGTTTTAGGTCTTTGCGACTGTTTCATTTTCAGATTGTTTCTTATGTGAAAGTACATGGACTAGGATGTGGTAATTTGCTCATTCACATAGAGAATCTAAAACGTCATGACCTCTGTAGTTTGAGGTTGACCTTTCTAAAAGAGCTTGATCTTATTCATGGAAAACTGTCACTAGATCTAGGTTATGTTGTTGCCACTAAATAGAAGTATCTATTCATACAGGGTTCATGCCACGTAGAGGTATTTGGTGTAAAATGTGCCATGCTTGTTCGAAAATTGTTTTAAATGTGTTCTGAGGCAATGCTGTCTTCTTAAGTTTGCACAGAGGCAGACTGAAACAGAGGGCTAAATTCTGCTCTCTTCTAACCATGCCACTTCACTGAAATCAGCTGTTTTTCCTCCATGTTATTTCAATGTACAAACCACTGCAGAACCCCTGTACTTTAAGTTGAAAAAGTTCAGGAAAGTAAAGTATTAAGTATGCTCAAAAGTATCATTAGGCTGAAGGAAATCTGGGAATTGTTGCCAGATTCAGTGGAATTCTATCTTAACCCTCCAGGAGGGTTTTTTTGTTTGGTTGGGGTTTTTTAGTTTGTTTGTTTTTTTAAACTAAAATAACTCAAAATGAATCTGAAAATACTAATGTGCTGCTCATAAATTAGATGTCGCTTACGGAATAGTTTTAAATAAAATTGACTCTTTATTTCACCCTGTTTTACAAACAGAAATCCCAATTCTGAAATGACTTGTGCGCATGCTTAACTTTACATACTGTGAGTCTTCCCAATGGGAGTTAGGGTAGAATTTTTGGCCCTGTCTCCTATACATATCTTTCATCTCACCCTCAAGATTTGCCCTCAAGGATTTTTAATTCCCCTGTATTTTCTATCTCCCCATGTCCAAGGGTAGAGTCAAATATTAATTATATTTCTAGCTCCAGACCTGTTTATTTTAACAATGCCTTTTAGGAGAGTTACAGTGTAGTAGCCGTGTTAGTCTGTGTCAGCAAAAAGAAAATAAGAAAGAAATACTTGTGGCACCTTAGAGACTAACAAATTTATTTCAGCATAAGCTTATCCAACGAAGCGGACTGTAGTCCACGAAAGCTTATGCTGAAATAAATTTGTTAGTCTCTAAGGTGCCACAAGTATTTCTTTCTTATTTTCTTTTAAGAGAGTGTTTCACTTCTAGTCATTGAGTAAGATGGGTCACTGTTAATATCAAAGTCAGTTTATGCCATGCATTTGGCAGCTACAATGCTGTTTGTGCTGTTATGGCTCTTTGTGAATATCAGAAACAATTTACAACAACAAAAGTACCCACATTTGAAAATGGCCCAGATGTTTAGTATATAGCAGTGGTCTGTAGTAATACTTCATGTTGCTGCTGTGTTTTATTGTATTTTATAGTAATATAATGTATAATTGCTGTGTTTATAATTGAGAGAATTGTCATGATCATGAAGTCTCAAAGAAGTTTAAAAGGTTAAACTTTGATTTATCAGAAACAGGGCTACTGTATAAACAGCTTCTTAGGATATTGTGGCACATAGATTTTACATTTCTCTTTTATTTGATAACATTTTTGACCCTTTAGACTGACTTGCCAGTTCTCAGATACATGTGCCTAATTCTAGTGAACCAGTGGTGGAAAATATATAATTAGTCACTTTTATTTAAGTATGTACATTTTGCTTCAATGACTAATTTTCCGGGAAGTGATTCACAACCTTCTGCCTCTTTTTTCATATTTAAACATTTCTGGTTATGAAATTTTCTATCTTCATATTTAGAACTGGATTAGGTTTGAATATCTAATTAAACGTTTTAAAAACTCTCTCTCCATAGAAGCATTTATTGATAATTAAAGCTTTATACATCAAAAACATTATTTCATGTATATTAGAGAGTGTGATTATTTATTCTCTTTTTGTGACCTTGTTTGCTTTGCCTGTTGTAGAAATGTCTTTATTTTATTGCATGTAAGCAGATATTTTAAAACGGGGAATGTAACAAGGCAACTGGTCTAAAATATCCTTATTTAGTTTAGTTTGTGTTCTGAAAATTGTAGTCACTAAAAACTGAACATGTCTTTTGGAAATTTACAACATCATTTCAAGAAAAAAACCAAACATTTAGCACTGCTAAATATTTATTTTCTAACATATTCTCAGTCTATCTATGGCAGCAGATAACTCACTTAAACCCCTGTTTAAATTGTAGGAGTGTAGAGTACTTGCTTTATTTCTGTTTTGGAAAACACCTGGTAGATGCTTTGATGTCATTGTGTGAGGGTTTTATTCATGTATACACTCTAAGACCTTTATGTGTCATTGAGCAGACTTAATGTTGGTGTCTGTTTCAAGGCCTGAAAATAATATAACAATAAACCATGAGTGCCTTTCGAAGGAGAGGAAAAATATATTATATTTTAAAACCTCTAACAATAACCTAACATAGCCTACCTTCATAAAAATGTCAGGCCATTCAATTCCAGTATTTCAGGACTAGGGTTGCCCATTGTCTGGTTTTCAACCAGAACGCCCGGTCAAAAAGGGCAGCTCCAGTCAGCCCAGCTGACCAGGCCATTAAAAGTCCGGTTGGCGGAGCTGGCAAGCTCCCTACCTGACTCCGTGCGGCTCCTGGAAGTGGTGACATCTCCCTCTGGCTCTGAGGTGCAGAGGTGGCCAGGGGGGCTCCATGCACTGCCTCCACTAATGGGAGTTGCGGGGGCAGCACCTGCGTGCAGAGACAGCACAGACCTGCCTGGACGCCCTGACACCTAGGAGTCGAGGGACATGTTGCCACTTCCAGGGAGCTGCCTGAGGTAAGTGCTGCCTGAACCCCCTCCTGCACTCCAACCCTCTGCCCCAGCCTGGAGCCCCCTCCCACACCCAAACTCCCTCCCACACCCTGCACCTCTTCCTGCACCCCTGTCCCAGTCTGGAGCCCCTTCCCGCACCCTGAACCCCTCATTTCTGGCCCCACCCCGGAACCCGCACTTCCACCCCAGAGCCCACACCCCCTCTCACACCCCAACCCCCTGCCTCAGCCCAGAGCCCCCTCTCACACTCCACACCCCTCAGCTCCACACCCTAGCCCAGAGCCCCCTCCTGCACCCCAAATCCCTCATCCCTGGCCCCACCCCAGAGCCCGCACCCCAACCTGCTCTAGTCCGGAGCCCCCACCTACACAAACCCCTCATTTCTGGCCCCCCCTGGAGCCCGCACCCCCAGCTAGAGCCCTCACCCCCTCCTGTACCCCAACCCCCTGCCCCACCCTGGTAAAAATGAGCAAGTGAGGGTGGGGAAGAGTGAGTGACAGAGGAAGGGGGGATGGAGTGAGTGTTGGGGGCGGGCTCAGAGAAGGGGCAGGATCTGGTAGGACGTGGTTGTTTGGTTTTGTGCAATTAGAAAATTGGCAACCCTATTCAGGACCCTTCTTGGTCTAGAAGCAAGAGCTTTCCAGCTGGAAACATAAAATTCTCCCCTTTTCAGTGGTGAAAAATCTCCAATTTTTAGTCCCAAGAAGTCATGAGCTATCAGATTTTAAACCTATTGCTGGTGCAAGACTGCATGTTGCACATCCTAGGCCTTTGGACAATGTACATAATGCCTGTATGAAGCTGTTATGGAGTTTTACGTCCCAAAGGAAGGGGATTACAGGGAAGAGGGCAGTGAGGTGTCTGATAAATGCTGTGTATTACATGGGTCCACAGTTTATCATATGGGTATTACTGTCACATGTACTGTATATCTATCACAGATGTCTTGGTGATATCCATCTAATAAAAGCCTGTTTAAGTTAGCTAGTTTAAACCAGAATTAATTTTTGCTGTATTCTCCCTTTACTTGTTGCTTCATAGGACAGACTAATGTAAGACAAATGTGGATGGTCTTCATCTTTACTTACAACAACCATGTTAAGGACCTAGTGCTGCTTCCACTGAAGACTGAGAGTTTGGCCATTTTATTCATTTGGAGTAGTAGTAGGCCCTAAAACTATAGATCAGAAGAGACAGGAACAGGCTGTGCTTGGTGCTGTGTCATTATGTGGAAGGGATAGGCCAGAGAGGCCACAAGGAGGTGCTTTATCCCTCTGTCATGGTCCGGTCACAGTGCCAGATTTAGTGACAGCAGGATCAGAGTGCTAGTTTGAGAGCTGGTTTGATGAGGGTTAAAATGCTGATTTGTATTCTGGTTCTCCCTATGTTTCCTGTTGACGTTAGAAAGCTAACTATGTTCTTTGTGAATGGTTTGTTTTGTTCTCCAGCTTGGACTCTTGGCCTCATCATTTCAAATGGGGTCATTTTAGTCACCTTTCTTTCCCCTTTGGAAGTCATCCTTGACTACTTTGCTTCTGTGGTGTGCAGCACATCTCCAAATTGTATTCCTTTCTAGTCTATGACTTCATGGGTAGATTGGTTTAATTGGATTTAAATCACCAATTTCAATCATAATTTAAATCAGTAAACAAGAAACCTCTATTTAAATCGTGAATTTTAATTGTGTATTGCATTTGTACTTTTTAGTTATTTTCTAAACAAAGGTTGATTTTCATTAGTTGGTAACAATTGAAACATACTGATTTGCAACTTGATATAGCCTTTCATTAGATTTGGTGCTTTTTTTAGCTAATCCAGAGAATACACTGTACTGTACTTATTTATTTAAGCAGTTATATAGCTTAACTTGTATTTGTTCGGATTCTTAATAGTTACATTTTTTTAAAGTATTAGAAAAGGGTGACTGATGCATCCTTTATTTGATGATAATTTTGTATTTGTGATTTTTGTCACAAAAATGAGGGATAGCTCAGTGGTTTGAACATTAGCCTGCTAAACTCAGGGTTGTGAGTTCAATCCTTGAGGGGGCCATTTAGGGATCTGGGGCAAAAATCTGTCAGGGGACAGTACTTGGTCCTGCTAGTGAAGGCAGGGGACTGGACTCGATGACCTTTCAAGGTCCTTCCAGTTCTATGAGATAGGCATATCTCCATATATTTATTTTATTTATTTATTGTTAATGAAAATTCAAATTTGATTAAAATGCACAAAACATATTTTACGTTTTGTAAAGATGTTATTAAATAAAAATACATTAAAAGCACTGGATACATCAGAAGACAAGTTTTTTTCAAAACATGTTTTGCACTTAAACAAAGGAAGTATGAATTGTAGTTAATAAATTGAACTGATTGTTTCTGATCATCATGTCCTTCCAGATTTTAGAGCTTGCAGATCTTGCCCTCTCACACTTAGTTGGCATTCATAGATTGGATGAGGAAAACAAGTTTTCCTGCTTTTTCAACTCCCAAATGGTCTCTGAACTTTGGCTGGACTAGTCATTAAACTGAGCTAGTTGAATAAACTGAAATGAAAAAAATATTCTTTCTGCACCTGCAAAAGAGGCTACTGCTGTCAAAAGCTGGTTTAACATTTCAGCAAACCCTGAATCCAGGTGCTTAGCCCGTGACTTCCACCAGTTCAGTAGGTTAACTTCCTTTAAAACTGGGCATCAAATATGTGTTGCTTAATATTATTTTATGTATTTAATAGATTATAATAAGTTTAGGTCTTAACATAGTTTGTCAATTTCAGAGTAATTTTAAATAGGTTTATTTTTAAAAAAATAATGCTACATTTAATTTAAATACAAAAATCTGGTTTTTTTAAACCATTGATTTTTTATCCACCCTTGTCTAACAGATTACTTGGCATAGGGAATGGGCCTGGGTTTATCCACTCACGGGACCTTGTGTTACACAGATGCCAAATTCCAAATGACTCTCAAGAATGCACAATGCCAACTAATACAAATCAAATTTTTCCTTTTACATAGAATATAATGCACTCTCCAGTGTCTTATATATGTTCATCTTTTGCGCCAAATGTTTAGGAAACAACTAAATCACCATATGGAATGTCTTGGTGGCCTGATTTTGCTTTACAGATCTGCATAATGTTTTTCAGCTGTAAGCAGCTAATCCTCTTTCTAGCATGTTAAGAAAATACTCTTCTAACTTTGATTCATTTAAATTCCTAAGTGTCTTCTCGTTTATAACATTGGTATTATAGTGTGATTATCTGTCTTTACTACTGTAATACACCAAGCATCTAATTACAGTACATCCAGTGTACTGGAAAAAATCTGTGTTATAACCAAAGCTGATCCTAAAATGTAATTGCTGAAAAACTGAAAGCAGTGGGTTTCAACCAAAGCAAGGGAAACCTGAACAGAGAATAAGTTTTGAACCTGCAGCAATAACAAACTTTGGGAGAATAGTGTAGTGACAGAATTTCATGAAATAACAGGAAAACATAAATGCAGTTTGAATTAGGAAAATAACATTAGTATCATCTATAGATGTATCCATGGGAAAAGATGAAAATCAGAAGCCAAACTGATTGGACAAAAACATAGAGACCAATTCTCCACTTTAGTGGGGGTGGGATGGGGCCACAAAGGTGTATATAACAAGCAGGAAATGCAATGCAGGCAGGGGAGGATAGAACAGTGGCTCTGTAGTACATTCTTCTCCCTATAAGCCCACATAAATCTCTCTATGCTGCTACCATGTGACTGTTTTTTTGCAGGCTTGTGGGAGGAAATGTGCTGCAGTTATTGGATTGGAAGTGATGATTACTCCTTCGGGAATTCTGCACCAAAAAATAAAAATTCTTTGCACAATATTTTAAAATTCCTCATATTTTATTTGTCAAAATAACACTATATAATAATGCCAGTTTCAATTGTTTTGATAATTTATTTCAAAATACCTGTCAGCAACTATAGTAGAACCTCAGAGTTAAGAACAGTTTGGCAATGGAGGTTGTTCGTAACTCTGAAATGTTGATAACTCTGAACAAAAAGTTGTGGTTGTTCTTTTTACAACTGAACATTGACTTAATACAGCTTGGAAACTTTACTATGGAGAAGAAAAGTGCTGCTTTCCCTTTTCTTTTTTTAGTAGTTTACATTTAACACAGTACTGTACTGTATTTGCTCTTTTTTTCCCCGTCCCTGTTGCTGCCTGATTGCGTACTTCCGGTCATTTGTAATTCTGGTGTCCATAACTCTGAGGTTCTACTGTATGTCTGTAACAATACAGATACAAAATAAATTCCCCCAAGAGTAGAGAGTTAAAGAAACCCCTATGACAACCCAATTCCTGTTTCTCTGCCCCCTAACCCCCCCAGAGCCCAGCTGCGTGGTGCCCTCCAGCCCTTCCTCCTCCAGAGCCTAGCCATGCCCACCCCCCAGCCCAGACACTCGCACCACCTCCTCCAGAATCCAGTTGCGTCCCCCGCAGCCCAAACACTGCACCCCCTCTTCCCCCAGAGCCCAGCTGCTGGGTCCCCCCAGCCCAGACACTCACCCCCCACCGAGTCCAGCTGTGGGGTGCACCCCAGCCCAGACACTTGTACCCCCTATTCCCTAGAGCTGCTGGATGCCCCCCCAGCCCACTCTCACACATCCCCTACAGCCCAGAACCCAGAGATCCAGAGGGAGAAACAGCCTGATGCTGGGTCCCAGGCTTGTGTGGAGTTTCCTGCACGCTGCCTCCTTCCTTTAGGGTGTGCCAGGAACTGCAGCTGCTGGGAGCCCTCCGGCTCCCTTCTACTTTCCTCCAGTAGTTTCTTCTATTTGCAAGCTGGGGACCCAGGCTCTGCAGGGTCCAGTTGCCCCTAGTGGTGGCCAGCAGCTCTGCAGCCCATTTCTGTGTGGGGAGGAAAGGGAATTCTGCGCAGAACATTAATTTCTGTGTAAATTCTGCATTGCGCAGTGGTGCAGAATTCCCTCAGGAGTAGATGAAGTATGTAACAAATTTTCCCTGCTCTGGGTCTAAATCCATGGGGTTCACACTCTGTGGAGGAGGAATTTGGAGCCAGACTTCACGAGCATTGTTAGTGTTGTTGTTTTTTTAACAGTCATTTCGTGATCTGGTCACACCATGTCTGGTGTATATTGTTTCTTCTCTGGCAAGGAATGGTCCACGTAGTGGGCTTTGCATATGGTCACAGCCGGATCAGATATTTTGCACAGTTAATGTACACCTGGCTCTGACCAAAAATCAAACAGAGCTTGCAAAAGGACTGAAGAATAATCTTGTTCAATAATGTTTTATGCAGGTTTGTAATTGGACGAGAAAAGCCAGGACAAGTAAGTGAGGTTGCTCAGCTTATTAGCCAGACCCTAGAACAAGAGCGTCGCCAGAGAGAGCTCCTGGAACAGCATTATGCACAATATGATGCAGATGATGATGAGGTAATATAGTTGTTATCATTCCTCCTATTCATTACTTCATAATGTTCCCTTTTCGATTTCCAGTTCATTCTTTCTAACGGGCTTTGAGATAATGGTGAGTGGAAGCAGTGTCATATGAAAGCTAAATCTATTGTACCATGCCTGTAAAAACACACACCTGTTTTACTAATACATATATTCCTATGGTGCTCAAAACTGTAACCATGCCCACACTGAAGTGCATATGTTTTTTAATCAATATAGATCTTTAAGACTGCTTCTACTTAGGGCTGTGATGCACAAGCCAGCACAATAGCTAGTGTATATGACTATGAATCTTATGAATGCTTGGTAGGAATCTTGTCCTGTTGTTGCATAGGACAAGATTCCTAAATCCTCTGTTTCCATTAGCACAGTTTAGTAGCACAGGGCCAGATTTGGTCTAGATTTTCTATACAGTCAGTCAAAGAGACACTTGGGTCTGCTATCTATCTCTCCACCAACTCTAATAGTTTCTTTACCGATTTTAGCATGTGTCCTTCAAGAACAAAGTCACTAAGTTTTTCAGCATGTATTTAAAATAATCCTTTTGTTCGAGGAGAGTGAACATCAAGTTGATTGACATTTCTGTAAGCATTGCTCTTTTGTGGAGGTGTCTGCTGTGTCTATAGTAAGGAAAGGAGGTTGGTTTTCTAATACACTGAAGCATTATTCTCTCTCTGGGAAAATGATTATTTTTTATCTTCCCGTAATTAATTTTTTTGGGTTTCTGTAGAGAGATGCATGAGGGCAATTTGTTCTTTATCATCCTCAGCCTCCATTAAATGAACTAGTAAGAAGTGTTGTTTTGAAACTTCCATCTAACCCACACCATGTACAGCCTTTATTGAAATGCATGTTCAGAGTCCTCATATTTACATCTCCCAACACCCACAATGTACACATATACTCATTCTGACACCAACAGGCTTTAGCCATACAATCCCCTTAATTTCTCCCTAACCCCTTACAATGCCCCTCTCCCTACCTCTGATGATAAGACAAAAAGCAATGGGCTTAAATTGAAGCAAGGGAGGCTTAGATTGGATGTTAGGAAAAACATCCTGTCAGGGTGATTAAGCACTGGAACAGATTGCCCAGGGCGGTTGTGGAATCTCCATCACTGGAGGTTTTTAAGAACAGGCTAGATAAATGTCAGGAATGGTCTAGTTATTATGTAGTCCTGCCTTGAGGGCAGGGGACTGAACTAAATGACCTACTGAGGTCCCTTCCAGTCTATGATTCTATGATGAACATCTGTTGCCTGAAAGAAATCTGTTTCTCACCTTTTGGTGACCAGCCCCAAGTCAAAGATCTTAAGAACATCATTTTCAGTGTATATGCATAACTCCTTGCATTATCAGTGGATACATTTCACAGTGATTATGAGGACCAGTTTGACACAGGCTTTCATTAGAGATCTTATATGACTGTTTGGTGAACTAGTATGTTCACTAGACCCACGGGGTCCCTGGTAACCCTTAAATACCCCAGTGCCCTCTGCCAGTTGTCACCAAGTGATCCCTGGGTCACAGATGGTGTTGGTGATTCAGTTGGTGACACTGTTTCCTTTGAGTCAATTCTGACTTAATGCCCCAAGAATGGTGTTAGAAAGTACTGTGTTGTTGGAGGTGCCTTCTTTCAGGTGGGACCTACTGCAAAATTGCCTCATCTGACTATTGTTTTGTCATTGTCCTTTCCCTCCTCCCTTTTGTTTTATTTAGGCTTGGCAGAATTTGGTTTTTATTATTTTATAATTTGAATGGATAATATTGATGTTTATTTTTAAGCATTTTTTCTATTTTTAATCTATTTAAATTTTCACATGTATGCAAAATTATGTGTTTTATGCATTTTTTTATTTTTATAGATTATTTAAATGTTCACAGTTGTGGGAAATTATGAGGGGAATCAGACAATAATTATTTAATGACAGTAGACGTTAAGATTCAAAAAGTTAAATCTTTATAACCGTTTAAACACAAATTGTCAACATCACAAATCAAGTTATACAAAATAGATATGCTTAAATCAAGTTCTAATAAGCTTTCAAGCAGCATTTTTCTTACTTTGCCTATCTGTAGATTTCTGTTACTATCAATGAAAATATTTTGTCGTTGGTTTACGTATGTGCAGTGAAATCGCCGTTTGTTGATATTTACTGATAAAAAATCCAATCCTTCCAAGCCTGTTTTATTCCATCCACCTGTTGCATTTTGTCATAAATCATTGAAGACAATCACCGCACCGCAGCTTAAGTGGGGTGGGAGAGTAGTCTGGCTTGCCAGGCAAAGGGATATACCTCTTTAAGGACAGAGAGGCACAGACCTTGCTGCAGATGCAGAGTGGGCCATCAAGGGAACACTGAGTCATCCCCCAGGTAACTGGAAGAGAGGGGAGATTATATAGGGGAAAAGCCCTCTTTCACTGGGACCAAGCGGGGCAGCAGCCACCCTCTTACTCTTGAAAGTGGTGAAATATCAGTGGCGAAATATCAGGATCTGCTGTGGGCATTGCGATAGCCACTCCTTCCTGGGGGGTGGGGCCGGGGGGACTAGAGAGGAATTTTTCCCTTATTGCCAGATTGGCCAAGGCAGAGTGAGTTTTTTTCATCTTCCTTACAGTGGATTCGGGGGGAGAGGGGCAGGGAGCTTAGCTGGGGCGAGCATGGAATGGGAGTTAGGCTATAATGTAGCAACTCATTATGTAAGTGTGGGATGGATGTCCGGTGCAGGTACTCTGTGGGGAATGAAATATTGATCAGAAAAATTGTTTGGTAAAGGATTTAAAGGAGGTGTTGTTTAAAGGAGAGGAAAGGGGGTTTGGGGCTCCTATGACTGGCACAGCAGGGAGCCACCCCCCCACCCCATAGTAGCCTACCTTCCCCCTCATTCAAGGGAGGGGATGGTAATGTCCCAGAAGAGGGATAGCTGGGGATCCGAGCGGGGCGGGGGAGCTGACAGAAGCCCCCAGAGTAGATACTGAATTGATCATGATGCTACCTGCACTATACACTTTTATCAGCCGGATACTCCCAGACAGTTGTTAATAAAGTTGTGCTCTAATTAAACTACTTCCACTAATTAAACCACTTCCAGTGTCTCCTGTTCTTCTGGTATAGCCGGACAATAGCTGTCACATTCCTTCTTTGCAGTAGCTGTATTTCATGGTGAATGATACGCAAGCTCTGTAGCAACCTTGCAAATTTCTACTCACCCACTTGCTATGGACAAGTATTTTTGTGTTTTATTGACAGATGAGTAAAATATTTTTAGTTATTTTTATTACATCAATGCTCTGAATAGATTTTCAATTGTTATCCTTATTTTATCAGTGTTCAAAGTAACATGAGAACCAGTTTAGAAAATGACACGAGTTACACGAAGAAGCAAAATATTATTATGTTATGTGCATTAATATCCAAATACCAAAAGATTGTTTTTAAATGGGGACAAATTGTTAAGCAAATCCAGTGTTTCCAATTGTAGTAACTAGAAATGTTGTTGTGAAAGTGGTAGTTGACACCACTCCAGAATACTTCAAGTGTCTTTCACGTGATGAGCTGAGCGCAAGCTGTCAGAAAAAATTGATGAAGAGATAGCATTAAACTATGTCCATAGTCTATTAAGTACCATTTCATCACTATTGGAGACTTGTAGATAAACAGAAGATTAATCTTTTGTGATCTTAGTTATGCTAAATGGACAATTAGTCCCGATTTCCTCCAGTGTACGTGAGAAGAGAGTCAGGGCAACTCTATTTATTATCTATGCTATTAAGCAGTATGAATTAATATGTTTTCCATTTAAGATGGAAAAATATAATAGAGTTACTATTCACGTTTTTAAAGATGATTTTATGGTATTAACTGCTGTAGTGTACAGCAAAATTGAATGAATAATGTCAAATGAAATCCACCCTGATATAGAGAGCTAGCAAAAGGCCGATATACCACTTAAGTTTTCCCTAGAACTTAAGTGTTGAATAGGCCTTTTGCTGACCTAATTGTATGGGGGAGAATTTCAGCCATCATGAAGACAGTATGAACTGAACTTTTGCCGTCAGAGTGCATAATATAACTTCTCATTTGGCTACCGTATAGAAGAATTCTTTTTTATTTTTTGTTGTCAACCATTTTAGAAAACTGAGAGAGAATTTCAAGGAGCCTCAGGCAACTACAATAACAATAACAATTGTTACCTTAAAAAGGTTTGTTATTTTGAAGCAAATAACTTTTGTCTGTGCTTTGCTGCTTCTTTTACACTAATTAAATTTTCATGTGTGGCTTATTACCTTCACACAGGGTCTGAACAACCTAATAATAGTTTTATGTGACATAACAGGCAGCAGACTTTATTAATCAGTCAGTGTATATTCATGACATATACATCAGGTATTCCCTTAAATTGCCATGTTGTACTTTTTTAAACACAATTTTTGCATTATTTAGTTACTTAATTATAAGGGTCCAATCCTGCCTTTTTTTAAGTCATTAGCAAAACTCCCACTTATTTCAGAGAGGGCATGAATGGGCCCATTGTCACGAATGATATTACACTGCCGTTGCAGATTCTATACTTTGTTCAAATACCAGCCTATGGCCTTGTCTATTCTAGAGGACTCAGGTGTTTTGCTTCAAACAATTGTTTTGCATCAGCTGAAGCAGAAATGATTGTGTGGGTGCACACAAACCATTCTCAGTTGGTGTAAATTTTTCCTTTGTGTCTACACAAGTACTGCCTTACACCTATCAGTTCAGATGGGGTGAATGTCAGTTTTGACAGCACCCTCATCTGGCAAAACTCTGCAGCCTGTCTACAATAAACTGTTGCCCCAACTTAACTTAAATTAGTTTAAAAATGCTCTTCTTTCTATTTAAGAATGGTCTGTAAGTCTGTAAGGAATCAACTTAAGCTAAATTGGCATAAGCCGCTCTTAAACCAAATGAAGACTGTCCGCACATGGTTTTTTGCCAGTTTGGCCAATCAGTTTTAAAAAGCCCCTTTATCTAAACCGATCTAAGCTAGTGCATAGACAAGGCTTCAGTTCACTGGCTGAGTCACATCTCTGCCTCCATTTACCCATGCCCATCACAGGTCTTCAAAAATACACCCCCAGACATGGTCCCTCTCGGTGGAAATGGCAGTTATGCTGTGTTCCTCATGGCTTGTTACCTGTCAGCTCTCTATTCTTCTAACATCTCCGTGTCTCCGGAAGGTTTGGAATATGTGGCATATGGCAGAAGGGAGAGATTGCAGGCTCAGCCAGTGCTGTCTGTGGAGGGGAGAGGGATGTTTCCAGTTAATACCCGCTAATGTTGGTGGGGATCGTGGCTAGTAGAGGGGAGCATTTTGGAGGGTGTGGGATACTGGGAGGAGCATCCCTAAAGGGAGAGGGTGGGGGGCGGGCAATGAGAAGACTTCCAGTTGGTGAGCTAAGAAGGTTCACCAGGTGAGGGAGCTGTCAGTTGTGGCAGCTGCCAAGAACGACAGCTGCAGAATTGACATTGCACGAGTTGAATTTGTTTGTGATCTAGCTAAGTGTGAATAGAAACAAAAAGTTTCCTTTCAGATGGTATCGTAACATACAGTGCAGTGCCAGCATATTGAAGACTCTAGAACAAAACAAATTTTCCCACTCAGTGAAAACCAAGTTTACATCAGAATATATTGACAACCTGGCTACGTAGTGGGGAAAAATCCATGCCTTTGATATTTAGTTCTAAGGATAGTAGTTTTCTTAGGTTTAAGAGACTTCAGGTATTTTAGACTCCCAAAATTGACCTGCTCTAAAATTTGAATGATCTGATTTGAGAATATCCTTCACAATCTGACTGTATATGTAAAAACAAAGTTAAATTCAGCATCCTATAATCAACAGATGAAAAATACTATTTTTTAAATGGCAAGTTTGAAAGTAAGACCTAACCAAAACAATGTTTAAATTCACTTTACTGGCATCTGCCACAGAATTTCACTAACAAATACTGATCCCAGAGCTGTGTTGGAGCCCTGCCCAAAGACTTGGGAGTTGGAGCAAGTTCCATGTGTTTCCTTTGCCAGGTGTTTCCATCGATAACACTGATGCACTACAAGAAAGTAAACCAATAAATCCATGCTAATTTCCAAGCATCATTAGAAACAGGAAAACAATAAATGTGTTGTTACATGGAAAAGGCCAGTATTTGGTGGAAAATAAAGTTTCTGTTCTGTCTATGAGCCTGATTCTGCAAACATGAATATGAATAATTTTGCTTATGTGAGTAGTCTCCTTAAATTCAATGTGTTACTCATGTGAGCTCTAAGACTATATTCTAGTGAAGGATACAAAACTGAAAGCAGTAAAAGAATGATAAATAAATAAAATAATTTGGAGGAATATGTAACTGTTCTGAAGATCCCGTTTCAGCACTGAATACATATAAAATATGTCTATGTATAAAATATACTAAGTATGTAAAATATATGTATATTGTATGTTGTGTGTGTATGTATATATACACATACACACAACATGTATAACATTATTACAGATGCACAGACAGGTATATTGAATTAGGCCTTATAGGACTAATATTCACATTTCACTAATCCACATCAATATGTGTGGATTGGTCATACCAAGGGGATGACATAAATTCTTTTAATACTTCTTTTTACTGAAAGAATACTAGCAAATTCTTCATTCTACAACTTTCTTTTTTTTTTTACTCTTCTCTAGAGTAATCTTAAATTGAAAATAAGGTTTCTTTTTCTACAAATCTTAAACTTTCCTATGAGATTTGCTATTTAGGTGAAAAGTGGTGATATTTATTATATATTCATTGCCAATAATATTGTTCATACTTGTGTGTAAAGCACCTAGCATGCTATTAGCACCGTTTAAATAATGGGGTTGATTGGCAAAGGTGAAAATGGCAGATAGGTATCTTAAGTCCCGTTGAAAGGCAATTTGAGTTAGGCGCTTAAATGCTGTTTGTGCCTTTGAAAATCTCCCCCCAATATTTAAAATATGTGTTAATAAAAAATGGCACTAGCAGTTACTTAGAGCTTGATGAGAATAGATTTGTGATAAAAATGCTATGAACTTTCATCTAAGGATCTGACAGCACTTTACAGATGTTAATTAAACCTCACAACACTTCTATGGGGTAAGTAGTATTATTCCCATTTTTAAATAGGGGGAAGCTGAGGTGCAGTGGGAGGTTAAATGACTTTTCCAAGTTTACATAACAAGTCAGTGACAGAAATGGTAATTGAACTCGGCAACCTTGACTCTCAGGGCCTGATTCTGGGCTTCCAGTCTAGCAGTGCAGAGCAGCTGTAATGCCTTTGTAACTGGCTGCCTGAAGAACCCCTCTGAGTGGTGGAAACCTGGACAGCCTAGGGTCAGCATAACATCTCCCACACCACTCTCCATGTTACCCACTAGAGTATAGGACGTAACAGATTAGCTCTCTGACCAGCCAACCCCAGCTGTCATAACAGCATAACTGTACGTACAGCACAGATATTATTAACCTTTACATGATGTCAATTAAGATTCTAATTTAAGGGGAGTTTTCCTTATTACATATTAGTTTGGAATTCCTGGCAGTGTTTTGCAATAATTATATACCTTTTTCTTCTTCCTTAACATTATATTGTATTTCCCGTTGTTGAGAAATGGTTTGAAGATTGTTTATAGTTTTTCAGCATTCTCTCTATCTTGTAAGAGAGCGCTCATTACACAAACCGCATTTCACCAACTCAAGAAACACCAACCGCTGTTCTTCAAAACCAGCAAAATCAGGTTGCTCATACAGGGTGAAATCCTGTCCTCATTGAAACCAATGAGAATTTGGCCATTGACTCCAGTGGGTCAGCTTTTAACCCCCATTGATTTTTTTTTCCAGAAAAGTATCTTTCCATGCAGATGTTATGCTGCTTATATGAATTCAGACATAATGAGTAAACCACCATTTATTTAAGTGCACCAGGGCTTTTCAGCCCATGGGTCACAATCTCCAGTGGTGTTATAAACAAGTGCCAGGGATCAGCACAGCATTGCTAAATGAGAATGGGTCCCAGCTAAACCGTTGTTAAATGAAGAAGGGCGGGAGTCTTGCTACTAAAAAGATTGAGAGCCACTAAACTACAGCTTTATAAAGGCAGACTGATCTTTTCTGAAAATGCTGCAGTACCTGTGTTTTTGTTTTCCTGCAACCCAGTGCACTAAAACATTATGATTGAGCTGTACTTTTACCACTGAGATTCCTAACTGCTTGTGCCAGATCTGAGAGAATATAACCTTTGTTGCATGCAGAATCTTGTATGTGCATGCTTACTAATCTCAGTGGCCATATGGAAGTGTTCAGGTGTTACAGATTTAACTTTTTAATTACAGTGCAAACAAGCCATGTCTAATAAGAGGATAACTGAAATATTTTTACTCCATAATATTAAGACAGGTGAATATGCTACAGATGAAGAAGATGAAGACATGGGACCTGTCCTTCCAGGAGGTGACATGGCCATTGAAGTGTTTGATCTTCCTGAGAATGATGACATGTTTTCCCCAACCGAGCTGGACACCACCAAGCTTGCTCACAAATTCAAAGAGGTAAGATGGACAACTGGGCGAGATTTCTGGGACAGCACTGGTTCTAGTAATCTCATTCTTCAATTATTTGGATTTCTCTTTGAATAACAGAATTGATTCCCAGCTCATTTATATAGTCAGCAGTTGTAAATGGCTCAAGCAGTCATGCTTGAAATAAGTGAAGCCCATTTTCTCAGTTGTTTTTAACATTTGTTGCCAGATATCTGTTATGTTGACAAAGGCTCCGCAAGGCATGAATCGTTAATAGTGCTCCTTATTAGAACAATTTACAGTTTGATAAATTTTCAACAAAAAATCCTTTTATGTCTCAGCACTTTATTTGCAATTTTTCAGCTAGGAGAAGAAGCTGTGAGTTAGTTCATTGCTGGCAGATCGATTGTCTTTCTAAACAAATGTTTACTCTAAGATTTGAATCTGTAGTTCAGGAGTCTCAAAACTACGGCCCAGGGGCCAGATCCGGCCTGCGGCTTCAATTTGTCCGGCCCCCCCAACCAATTGCTGCCGCCTCGGCGGCATGTTGGTGGCAGCTCAAAAGCTGCCGCTGCCTCAGTGGTATTTCGGCGGCGGGGTCCCATCAAAATCGGGCCCGGCACCCCAACCAATTGCTGCCGCTGCCTCAGCGGCACTTTGGCGGCATTTCGGCGGTATTTTGGCGGCAGGGCCTAAAGCCGGCCCGTGAAGCCCCTTTAAAAATCTAATGTGGCCCTCATCTCCTAAAGTTTGGAGACCCCCTGCTGTAGTTCATTGAGAGACAAATGGGCTAAACTTCAGTGAAAATGAATGTAGTGGACTCTCTTAGTTCCCTCTACTCACATCACAAAATCACTCTTAAGAGTACTGCAGTGCGACACGTCTGGAAGTTGGTTTAAGAAAGGCTCCTTTTTTGGAGAAGCAGGCACGTTGCAGGTTGGGTTTGAGGTGCTTTGATGGTGCTGGGTGGGGAGGAGGCTTGCACAGCGCCTGCTTGTACTAAGTCTGGCTTGGGTCAGCGATGTTAGTTGCAGTCAGTGAATCACTCACAAAGCATGACAGACATATCAGCTCTAGTGCCACTGTACTTTAGGTTCTGAGCTCTTGGTATGGTTTGTGCCTCATCTTCCACAAAGTGCGATGTCAATGGGGACGTGAGACGTATGCAGTTGCAGTTAGTGCTCCCCACGTGGCTGGAGCGATTGGGCCAAGAACCGTGACAATAAAGTCCATTTTTCTTTTTTAAATAGGGTGAAGATGGAAGGGGTGAGAGCAGCCGGAGCCTCATGGGGGAGGTGAGCGGCAGCACCCTCATGGGGCCAGTGGGGACATGTAAAAGAAACAGTCTCCCCTGCCCTCCCAAAGCCAGTTCTCTTATTTTCTGTAAATACATATGATTGGCACTGGGAGTTAGACATAGCGGGTAACCAGTCACTGTGTCATTCCTCACTCAGCTGGTGGTTTCTTCAGCCTTAAGATTGTTATTGTTCATAAGTGCTTCTCTCTGGGAGGAGTTTTTCAGCAGATTTTGACATTAACTCTCCTCATCATGATGGCTGGTTTTAAGACCCTGTTTTTAAAATCCCAGACTATAGACAATGGTGAGCTGCTGTGTTAAATTCTGTCCACACTGATGGCCTGATTTTCCACTACCTTGCATCCTGTGTAGTCACTGATACCTGTTTGAAATGAGTACACAGTGCTTATAAAATACTTCCATTCTGATCTTTTAATGTGTACATCCATTTTGCTCTCACTATATAAAAAGCTATCCAAAGTGCAAAGCAGTGATGGGAAAGCTGTGGGCCTTTAATTAAATTACCCTTAAATCTCTGCTTGAACATAGTTTCCATTAACTCTGTTAAACAGTTAGCCCATCCAGTGTGGACTGGGTTACACTGTGTTTGAATATGCCCAAACTGGCTTTTAAACTGTTTATGGAACTGGTTTACTTAACTCAAAGCCTCAGTGTAGATGATATCACAATCAGGGAGTTGGGAAGCTGCAAATCCAGGTGGCTCTAAGAGAGCTTGATGAGGAAATGTAACCACACAAGTCCTACTTATATTACAGCTGAATCTTAGATTGCTAACCCACATAATTATAAGCAGAATATGAACACAGCCTTGTTGTTTGTTCACTGTATGCGTTTAACAGGATATAGCTAAGTTTTGTTGATTTAGGGCTGGTCCACACTAGGGGTGGGGGGGTCGAACTAAGATACACAACTTCAGCTACGTGAATAACGTAGCTGAAGTCGAAGTATCTTAGTTCGAACTTAAAAGCACTTACCACGGGTCGAGACGCAGCAGGCTCCCCCGTCGACTCCGCTTACTCCTCGCGCGGAGCTGGAGTTCCGGTGTCGATGGGAAGCGCTTCCGGGATCGATTTATCGCGTCTAGATGAGACGCGATAAATCGATCCCAGAAGATCGATTGCTACCCGCCAAATCATGCGGGTAGTATAGACGTACCCTTAGAGTTAGTTCATGTTTTTAATGGCATTTGCCCTGAATTCAGTCAACATTAGATGTGCTACTGGTGCTATTCACACTCACTCTGATGTTTTCTGGGGTTGTAGTTAGAGAGGAGCTATTCTTTCTTATTCTTATCATGGAGCTACATGACAGTATTGAATAATAGTAGATTGGACATAATCTTCAAACATAACAGTGTGACCTAATAAGTTAAATTGAATTCAACTGTTGCAGATGAAAAATATGCTCAAATAAGTTTGACGTGTCTCTTATTTAGGAATCTTATACTTTTGTCACACATTTTTCTTTTAGTAAGGAAACTGGAATACATACATATATTTTCTTGGATTTTTTAAATGTAACCTGTGCATATTTGTAGGCAAAAATAAAACATAGTTACACAGCCAAGCACGCTTTGAACTTTGGATGAACTTGAAAAGAGACTTTTTAGGTAGTTTCTTTCCTATTACAATACAAAAATGTAGCCCTGGATATGCAAACAGACTCTCCGTGGTCTTAGACAAACCACTTTAAACCCTTTTTTCTCTTGATAAAATATTGTCAGTACTATTTACATTGTCGTGAGGATAAGTTAGTTAATATTTGAAAAGCACTTCTGAGGATGAAATACTTTACATAATGTAAAGTATCATTGTTAACAATGATCCCGTATAGCACTAGAAAAACTTACGGTGCTATATATAAAAATCTGAAATAATGTTTATGTGCCAAGAATGTGCATGGCATTGTGTAAAACACTGAAAGAAACATGCACGCCCTGTTCCCCCAGGGAACATGCATATGATATATCTAAGATCCAGATTTTCTTGCCAAACCATTTACTTAGCCCCTTATTTAGTGCTAAAACAGAAATATACTAAAATGTCCATTACATCTCTGCCTTCAGTCAAAGAGTAACATATATTTGCTCTCTGTATAGCAAAACATAATTCCTTTTGTCCAAACAAAAACATTCCAAATGTCCAGTCTACACATTGGTATGTTTGTGAGAAAAGTCTTTGCTTCTGTTTCTACCTCAGTGGGATCTGCTGTACCATGTGCTGATTCAATGATCTGACTGACTGATCAGTATTCATTTTTTACTTGATAAGAGAAAGCATAAAAATAACAGATAAAACCATCTGTACCTGAGCAGATTGTAATTTATGCAACAGTTTTGGGTATGTTTGTTTAATATCACCTGGATCACATGGATTGATCGGACTTCAGCTGTCGTTAAGACTGCGCCGATCACAACACGTCTGCCATTCTTCTCGCACTCTTGCCTTTCTTCTCCACGTTCGTCCGAAACGTTTAACGATGTCATCTCCCCATCTTCTTGGAGGCCGACCGGGGGGTCTTTTCTGTTCTCGCGGGTACCACTCAGCAATGATTGCGGTCCACCTGTTATCCGTGAGCCGTGCTGTGTGGCCCGCCCATCGCATCTTGTTATGTCTGCTTTCCACGACAATATCTTTCACACCGCTGCGTTCTCTGATGATTTCATTTGGTATACGATCCAGAAGGGAGATTCCCAACATAGCTTGTTCCATTACCCTTTCAGCTATCAACAGCCGTTGCTCTTCTCTCTTCGTCAGTGCCCACGTTTCACTGCCATACAGCATGGCTGGCAGCACTGCTGAATTGAAAATATTTTTACGTGTGGTCTTGTCAATTTTTCCTTTGAGGACGTCCTTGATGGAATTAAACGCACACCATCCTGCCCGAATCCTTTGCGAGAGTTCTCCGTTCAGGTCTTGGCGCATATTAACTTCTTGGCCCAAATATATGTACTGTTCCACTTCTTCGATGTCTTCTCCTGTTACCGTTATTCGGGCTTTTCGTAAGACGTCTGATCACATATATTTCGTTTTGCAGCGGTTCATTTTCAGGCCGACCTGACTACTTTTCTTGTCGAGTCTTCGTAGCATGCTCTGCAGTTGGTTGGTGCTTTCGGCAATTAGTACAATGTCGTCTGCAAATCTGAGATGAGATAATCTCTCTCCGTTTATGTTGACACCACTCCTCCAATTGATCTTGTTCATAACCATTTCGAGGCAGGCGGTGAATAGTTTCGGTGAAATTGTATCTCCTTGCTTTATGCCTTTCTCGATTGGGATATGGAGGGGAGTTTCAAGGAGAGTAATGTCTGTTGTACATCCAGTATTCGCTTCCTTCAACAAACTAATGTACTGCGTGTTAATGCCCTGCTCTGCGAGCGCCTTTAATATTGCATTAAACTCAACGCTATCGAAGGCCTTTTCATAGTCGACAAAAGCAATGCACAGCGGAAGTTTGTATTCCCTCGCTCTTTCTAGGAGCTGGCTAAGGGTAAATATATGGTCGATTGTACTGAAATTTCTTCGAAACCCTGCCTGCTCTCTCGGCTGTTGTTCATCCAGACTCTGCGAAAGTCGATTCGTTATCACCTTTGTGAAGAGCTTGTGGATGTGAGAGAGCAGGCATATAGGGCAGTTGTTCTTAAGATTTTCTCGATCACCCTTCTTGTGCAGCAAGATGGTATTCGACTCCTTCCAGCTTGATGGTATTTTTCCTTCTTCAAGATATCGACTGAATCTTAAAGCGAGGGCCTTCCAAAGTTTTTCGCCTCCTGCATAAATCATTTCTGACGTTATTCCATCTTTGCCTGGAGCTTTTCCCTTCTTCATCTGGTGTAGTGCGCTTCGGACTTCGCTGATGATTATTGGGGGGACGCGTTCTTCTGACTCTTCGAGGGTTGGGAGGGGGACGTTGCTTCTTGATTTGAACAGTTCTGTATAGAAGTCCTTGCAGACCTCCTCCATCCCTGCTCTGTCGATTACTGTCTCTCCATCCTTGTTCTTCAATGCTGTTAGGCTCAATCTATACTGTGTCAATTCCCGCTTGCATGTCCTGAGGCTCTTGCGTGATTCAGCTGTTTTAAGGAGCTTTTCCTTCCGGAAGTTCTCGAAGTCATCCTTCAGTTTTCGCCGTATAAGCTTGCACAGAATGGAGTACTCGAGGTTGTTATCCAAGCTCCTTTTCATGTTTCTCCACTTCTCCAACAAGCTTTTCATTTCAATCGAGATTCTTCCCTTTGCCTTCTTCAGCTTTTTAATTTCAGCTGCTTTTATGCAACATCTCAACTTGTCAGCAAAGATACTATAGTCCTCATCACACTTTTCCATCTGGCTCCAGTCAAACCCAGAAATCGCTTTTTTCAGCTTTGCTTCATCGAATGTCTTCGGCTGCTGTTTCCTGTTTGCCATCTGTAACGTCTTCTTTTCCACCGCTTCGTCGAAAATCAACTTCGCTCTAAGCAGGCGATGGTCACCGCCGGTGTTGAATGGCTGCACCACAGAGACGTCTTGAACGATGCGCCTTTTATTGACTAACATATAGTCGATTTCATTCTTACTCTTCGCGTGTGGTGCAATCCATGTCCACCTTCTTGAGATCTTCTTTTTGTACCAGGTGTTTGCCACGTACAGTTCTTTCATTTCTGCCATCGCTACCAGCCTCTCTCCTCTTTCATTCCTTTCACCACTGCCGTATCTCCCTATGAACTTTTCGCCAGCTTTCCCTCGCCCGACCTTGGTGTTGAAATCTCCCATCGTGACAGTGTAAGTGGACTTTTGCGCGAGAGCTCTTTCAAGCTCTCGGTAGAATTCTTCCAATTCTTCGTCCTCACTTGCACTTGTGGGAGCGTAGGCCTGGATGACCTTGAGGGTAGCTTTTGACTCCATCTGAAGATGCAGCACACCGATACGTGATGATGTTAGCTGGCATGATATGACTTTCGGAGACCAATCTTTATTGACGATAAATCCAACTCCTCCAACTTTTCTAGCGCCATCTCCCTTTCCGAGCCTCACAGCACTTCCATCCTTCCAGTTGACTTCCAACTCCTTCTTTCGTCGGGTTTCGCAGACACTGAGAATATCGCATTTTATCCTTTTCTTCTCCTCCATCAGATGGTTTAAAGTTTCCTCCTTTGCCAGTGACCTACAATTGTAAGTACACACAGCGAGGATTGTCCTTTTCCATGTTGGCCTAGCACCTGACATTTTGAGCACCCTCTTGTCGCTCAATTTCCGCTCCGCCACCGTAGAACGTGCATTTACTCGTGTTGTTTTAGCCGTTAACTTCAAGCCATCCCACTGGCTAGGTGGGCAGGCATGCGTACCTCCTCAAGCTTAGCTAGCCTTCAACCTCTAAGGAGAAGGAAAAGCGCTCTTTCCTCTGAGAGAGCAACCCTCCTCCCTGGATTGGATAGTCCGACACCTTTGTAGCATGGTAAAACCTACCAGGGCATACGCTCTGCTACCATAGCTGTCAGACGGCCAGGGTCACCGCTGCACCATGTTGAGGCGCTGAGGTAGGATTTTGCAGCAGCAGGGATTTTGTTTAATATAAGTCTCTTTAATAATAGTCTAAATATAGTTCGCTTGCTTGTGAGCTTTTGTAGGAGAGATGGAGAGGGGCTGCAAGCAGATGGCCCATGGCATCAAATCATGAAATTCCGTTGCATCATTACCTCTGGAAAGGACATAGTCTAATACAGCCATCCTCCCCTTCATTTCATCTTACCCCAAGGCAGTGAGATAGCTGATCTAAGTAAAGGTTTGGTGTTTACATAAATACCATATTTTTGAGGTGGCTCTCTTCTAATTTTTCCTGTTCTTCCTCCACCCTCAGGAGAAATTGTTTTTCTAGCCGCTCACAATCACCAGCCTGATCCAGGCCTTGCAGTGCAAGGACCCAGGTGTGAAAGAGTTCAGAAGTCTGACACATTATGGATGTGTCTTGTAGATACTAAACATACCATCTCCCTTACAAATCCTCCACTTCTATCTGGACAGAGACGGAAGAGTCCAAAAATTCCTCCTTTCCTGATATAGTTCCAACATCTAGTGATCAAAGAGTGGAAGGCCCACTTAAGCTCTTTGAAGGTACTGTGGCAGTGAAGATCACTGGTTAAGCACCATGTGGGGACTGGTGCCACTGTGAAGGAGCAGCTGTGACTGCTGGTCCAGCTATTGAAAGCTGCATAACAATTGTGCACCCCACTCTAGAGTTAACAGGGTTTGTCTCCCTAGCCCATCTCCCCACATCTCACCCATATAATGTTCTACTACTTGGGTTTTACACAGGTGAAGTGAATTAAGTGAACCACTAGCCTAAGCTATGTGTTCCTATTGGAGCTAGGAAGACGCTTGTTTCTGTTTTATCTGACTCCTTCCCAATTTTTGTAATTGTATGAAAGAAAAGATATATTTAAAATATCTGTACGCACAAAAGCATTCTCTTTGCCGCCTGTACTCATCCTCTCTTTCTCGGGATGTTGTCTTCCTCAGTTCCCCAAAGCCATAGATTGGAAACGGAATATGCAAGAACATTAAAGAGCTGTACTATTGGAGATAGCTCAGCTTCCTCCCTCTGCATCCTAGGCCCCATCCTGCAGTCCTCTAAGCAAGAAACTTCCATTGATTGCAGAACTGGGGCCAATGTGCATGCAGCGAAATTCTGAACTCTCTGCTAGTCTTACCTAGTCAGGAATGGCAGGTGACAGCATATAATTTACAGTCATCTGTATTGGCTTTTTGTAACTCAATTGGGTAAGCATTTAGCCCGCAGGAGAGCTTCCCTTAGATATTTTTTCTTTTTTTTAATCATAAAATAAAGGTGAGTCATCTAATCGTGTGGGAAAGTTTTGAGTCACCAAATAATGGGAAACTCTTTTTAAATTATAGATCCAGATCCTCAGCTGGTGTAAATCTGCATAGCTGGTATCCTGATTTGTACCATCCAAGGATCTGGCCCATAAACTTTCCTCTCCTAGCCTTGAAAAAGGAGGAATTCTTGTTGGAGGAAGTATCTGTAGTAATATGCAAAAACACTACATTGTGTGTCAGTTAAGGTTGATCTATAAATAACATACTTAGTACAAGATAAGGAAATGAAAAATAAGGCACCTAACTGTACATACCTTTACTCTTACATCAGGAGACACACACACCTGACCATTAGCACAACCTCCATATATACCACAACTTCATCTCTGCCCCAGTAGAGAAGTCTTCCTTCCAGCGTCTGTTTCACCAACCTCACCACCACCCCCATCACCGCCAAATACAGACCATATTTGCTTTATACTATTCTTTCTGCTCAGTTCTGGACAGTCACACCAACACTATTGTCACTTGTCCCTAGCAATGTGCCAAAGCTAGAGCTTAATGCAGGGGATGGGACTGGGGATTTATAGTCTGGCAGCATTTATAGAGTTACATCTGTAACAAAGTAGCAGCTATTATTTTTATGAAGTAAAGTATCTTCATGCCAGTGCCTTGTTGTGAAAGTGGAGCCCCTGAGCCAGCTGGGCACTTTCACGAAGATGCTGGTATTGATCATCATAGCTGTTGCTTTTGCCACAGATCCTAACTTTGAAATGTATTCAGCCAGCTCAAGAACTCTGGCCCTGAACTGACTGACCTGTTTTATAGACATCCTGGTCTCCAAAAGAGCAGTCATTCCTTTTGCCAGAGTTAATCTTCTCCAGCATACCACAAATGGCCTTGGGCTAGGAAAACCCTTTGCCCACACTCTGTGTTAATCCCCATTTTCAGCTGCAGGGAGCATTACTGCATGTGACAGGAAGGCGGTGTTATGAGCGTCTCCTGAACTGGTCCAAAAGGCTCCTGCATACCCTGTTAGAAAATGGAAGTGGCTAATGTAACTCATGTTGTCCAATGGCTAAGCATGGTTTCAGTTGTGTTGAATAACATAATTTTTTGTTAATAAAATAGTTACATAACCCTAGATATATGTCCAAACTCTCACTATATACAAACTTTTAAACCTTGTTTTGATTTGATAAGATTGGAAATTAATTAACAAAATTTCTTTGAAAATCCTAAGAAAATTTAAGCATTATGTAGAGATTATGCATTGCACATTTGGAGCAGATGCACTCTGTTTTTCATACAAAAGAAAGAGCCTGGCTGCTTTAAGTACAAACTATACCTCAACCTTAACTATGATGTAACTGCTATTCAGCCTTCATCATCTATAATAAATAGGACCCTAACACATTCACGGTCCATTTTGGTCAATTTCATGGTCATAGGATTTTAAAATTTGTAAATTTCATGATTTCAGGCATTTAAATCTGAAATTTCGCGGTGTTGTAATTGTTGAGGTCCTGACCTAAAAAGGACTGGACTGGACGCGGGGGGTGGGGCTCAGAAGGTTATTGGGGGGAGGTTTCCAGTACTGCTACCCTTACTTCTGCGCTGCTGCTGGTGGCGGCGCTGTCTTCAGAGCTGGGCAGATGGAGAGCAGTAGCTGCTGGCAGGGAGCCCAGCCCGGAAGGCAGAGCCACCGCCAGCAGCAACGCAAAAGGAAGGATGGCATGCTATGGTATTGCCACCCTTACTTCTGCGCTGCTGCTGGCAGGGCACTGCCTTCAGAGCTGGGCACCCAGCCAACAGCTGCTGCTCTCTGGCCTCACAGCTCTGAAGGCAGTACAGAAGTAAGGGTGGCAATACCATGACCCCACTAAAATAACCTTGTGACCCTCCTGCAATTTCCTTTTGGGTCAGGACCCCCAGTTTGAGTCTCCCCATGAAATCTGTATAGTATAGGGTAAAAGCACGCAAAAGACCAAATTTCACGGGGGGAGACCAGATTTCACTGTCCATGACGCATTTTTCATGGCCGTGAATTTGGTAGGACCCTAATAATAAAAAGGTTAAGATACCTTAGGGTAAAGTTGCATTTGGGTAAATATAGGCATTCTTTTGAAAATGTAAATATATATATTAAAATAAATAATCCCTCTCCATGGGACTCCCACAGTCACAGATGGTCCAGTGAAACTACAATGTGCATAAACTATAGACTGAGCGCTTGTCTTCATTGCACTGTTCTCTTGAACTATAACTCAAGTTTTGACCCTAACCTGACTCCGGTCCGCACGCAGAAATCTCTGGTTTGAGTTAAGTGGCGTTTTAAACTAAAGCTAGATGGTCCATCAAGTATAGGTTGATGCTCCAGTGCTGCTGATGCTCAAACGAGTAATGCAGTGGGAACTCAATTACAGGCTATAGCTCAGATTAGCACTGCTCATCAGATGCTAATCCAATCACTTTGTGTAGCTCGAGTGTAATATTGCAGTGTGGCTGACCTCACTCAAATTAGTCTAGCTCAGGGGTCGGCAACCTTTCAGAAGTGGTGAGCCGAGTCTTCATTTATTCACTCTAATTCAAGGTTTTGCGTGCCGGTAATACATTTTAACATTTTTAGAAGGTCTCTTTCTATAAGTCTATAATATATAACTAAACTATTGTTGTATGTAAAGTTGGGGGAAGGGATAGCTCAGTGGTTTGAGCATTGGCCTGTTAAACCCAGGGTTGTGAGTTCAATCCTTGAGGGGGCCACTTAGAGATCTGGGGCAAAAATCTGTCAGGGGACAGTACTTGGTCCGGCTAGTGAAGGCAGGGGACTGGACTCGATGACCTTTCAAGGTCCTTCTAGTTCTAGGAGATTGGCAAATAAGGCTTTTAAAATGTTTAAGAAGCTTCATTTAAAATTAAATTAAAATGCAGAGCCTCCCAGACTGGTGGCCAAGACCTGGGCAGCATGAGTGCCACTGAATATCAGCTCATGTGCCGCCTTCGGCACGTGTGCCATAGGTTGCCTACCCCTGGTCTAGCTCAAGTGGAGTAACTCAAGCTAACTGTTGGAATGGAGACAAGCCCTATGAGAAGATCGCCACTTTTTCCTCTCCCCTTGCATGCAGTATCTGTATGTATGGAATCCTCCCAGCAAGCTTCTCTATCATTTGGAGCTATTAAATCACCTGTTTCTGTATTTGCTTTCTGAGACATGCCTGCTTAATCCAATCAATGGGACTTTCTATGAACTCCAGCGTGCACTGGGACGTTTTCACATTCAAATCAGAGGAGAGCAAAACCAAGCAAGATAAAAACTATCTTCATCTCTTTCTTTTTTTTTTTTTTTGAGTGCAAGATGTTTCTTTTTGCCAGACAGATTGGGTGTCCTAATCTGAAATTATGAGTGGTTAGGCAGAACCCTTTCTTTAATTAGGTTGCACAGACTGAGTCATTTTGCAAGCTAGACATTTTAATTTACAATGTACTGCACTGCAGCACTTTTCTAGGCCTTCTGCTGTGTAATAAGGCATTCAACTGGCAGCACAAGCTCTCAAAATATTGGAGCACTCAGTCTCTTAGCTCACTTGTTTATTTTGTCCTTTTAATTTTAGTTGCAAATCAAACATGCAGTTACAGAGGCTGAGATTCAAAAGCTGAAGACAAAGGTAAGGATCAATACATAGTTAATTCGTGCTGATTTTTTTCCCTTTTATCTGATGGAAGACACATATCTGTATGTAAACCAAAGTTCTTATTAAGAAAGACTAATTAAAATGAAACTCAAATTAAACTTGTTTGGGTGTAAGTCTTCCAGTAGACATTTCAGTAAAATCTAAAGCATAGCTATTGAGAAATTGCTAAAATATCTAGTTTTCATTAAATGTGCATTTTGAAGGATAACATAATGACTAAAAGACAGATTTTTAGCTTTGTACTGTACTAATTCATTTTCTTTAACAATTCCATACATTATATTTATATTCAATAATTGTAGCCTTCTTAATAGTTTTCTGATCAGTAGAGATCTGAAGACTTACTATTTTATTCTCCCCCTAGAACTTTTGGCATTTTCCTTTCCTTTAACTATTAATTTCTTTGGATACAATATTTGCTTTTTGCATACAAGAGAAACTACTGCATACAGTTTAAAATGTGTTATAAAAGGCAAAAGCTGATTGATTTCATGGAGGAAATTATCTCACAATTGGCTCTTAGAAATTGGATTTAATTTATTAATATATAGAAAATGTATTTTCTTATGTTTGGCCTTTTAATACCAATGTAACCTTTATGAGGAGTTCAGTTTTTGATAATGATTCAGCTGTTGAGTAATAGGTTTTATAATAACGTTTTATGTACATTACAGAAGAAAATAAAAGGAAGACAAAAGAGCAATTTTTTAAAATTAAAAAAGGATTCAGCTGTTTTTTTCTTACAAATATCCACACCCATCATATAATTTGCTTAGTATTTATCAAATAGATCAGCTAAGATTACTGTTAAAAGGCAATTGTAATTTGATTTTATGTGAACTCTCATAGTTCTCTTTCATTTTAGAAAGCCAGAAATGTCTTTGCCTCCTTCCAGTTTAAGCTCTGATCCAGCAATTGTGCACCCACATGAGTACACCTTTGTGCCCATGCACAGCCCCATTGACTGACTTCCCTGTAATGCATCCTGGATGTAGGCATTCATCTCTGCAGATCCAGTTGCACTATTGGAGTCATTGTCTTTTTCTTTGCCACACATTTTTCCCTGACCTTTTTAGTAGAGCCATGGCTATTTTTGGTTAAACTGCCAGTAAAACAATACATTCAGTCTACAAGTTAGTCTGTTTGTGTGTGCATCATTTATGATATCAGCACAGCTTTGCCAGTACAAGTTAACTGCTATTGGTAAGTAAATAGGCAGTGCATAAAACATTATTTGCTTTTTGTAAATTGTATGGACTTTAATCTGCAAGATGCTGAGAAATCTGGCCCTGATCCAGCCAAGCACTCAAGCCTGCAGTTAGTTTTAATAATAATAAATAATATCTAGATTTTACCTAGCACTTTTCTTCCATAGATACAAAATCACATAAAAAAGGATTAACTACACTGAATTTATTGGGTAAAATCCTGACTGTTGAACCAATGGAAAGACTAAAGCACTTCTGTTGGTCTAAGATTTCACTCAGTGGGACCACCAATGGGCTTAGCCTTAAAGTTAATCAGGTGCTTAAGTGCTTGGCTGGATCATGGTTAGAGTGGTCAGCCCCCTTGCAAGACAGAGCCCTATAAATATAATGTACATTTTTCTATCAGTAACATCTCATTGATAATTTAAAAAATAAACCAAGTTTAAGATTTATAAACTAGAACCAGATTTTTCCTATTCTCATAACAGCTTTAAAAATTAGTTGAAATGTTGGGCTTAAAACTTGTCTGTTTAATTAAAAAAAAGCTTCCAAATTAAAATTCGATATTAGCTCTACTAATACTTCTCTCAGTATATTAAGATACCAATCTGCCTTTTTAACTTTCTAAATTACACTGATTATGACTAAGAAATTACCAATGCGTGAAAACTGGTGCAATAAATTTCAAGTTCAAAAGAGTTTCTAATTTCAAAAAGAAGGCAGTTAGCTAGATAAGGCACAATTAGCTTTTCCTCCATTGTTTTCTAAATAGCTTTGTGGTAAACTCAAATATAGAAGTTACAATTTGTAATTCTAATAATAAAAAATCTTGAATTTCTTAATCCATAGTGCTTTCTAACATACATGGTTCAGATGCATGAGGTAAACACTGTGTCCCAGGCACACCACCAGAATGCACCAACATTAGAAATCTGGAATTTTAAAAATGCTACCACATTCCACAGGAGCATAGAAGCTGCAATGGATGCCAGAAGCAAAAGACTCAGATTAATTTAAATTTATTCATTCTTCCGTGTCAAACATGTATTAGAATTTCTCATTGTACAAGAATGCTCTTTGCATTAGTAATGCACAACCTTTATAATCATTAATACACTGCTATTCACGCCTCTCAGTATTTCAAAGCATCTTGAATTACTGATTTTTAATGCAGCTTTTTACTCTGTATTTTCTGTGTCCAGCTACAGGCTGCAGAGAATGAGAAAGTGAGATGGGAACTGGAGAAGACCCAGCTCCAACAGAACATTGAGGAGAATAAGGAAAGGATGATGAAACTAGAGAGCTACTGGATTGAGGCCCAAACCCTGTGTCACACTGTGAATGAACACCTCAAAGAGACTCAAAGCCAGTATCAGGCTTTGGAGAAGAAATATAACAAAGCAAAGAAATTGATCAAGGACTTTCAGCAAAAGTAAGCAGCTGCTACAGGCCAAAGATTGAATTACTGGCCAGATAGGGAATGTTTATGTCATATAACTGCATCTCTTTTGAAATATGAAACCCAGTGTTAAAGGCCTGTAAGGTAAACAACATTTTTCACTTTGCTACCAACCATTGGGTTTTTTTATTGCTGAAAAATGTCAGCATATTTTTAAATGACTAACAATTAATTTGCAGTATTCGTCTTTGAAGTGTTAGAGAGTCATATTTGCAGCAGTTTGTTATGATGATGTTGCAGCAGTTTGACTAAGTATTGTTTTGTATTGACGCAACATGAAGAAGCAAATCATGTTGAGACATTCTCACACTGTTTTTCTTCTTCTCATTGTACAAGAATGCTCTTTGCATTAGTAATGCACAACCTTTATAATCATTAATACACTGCTATTCACGCCTCTCAGTATTTCAAAGCATCTTGAATTACTGATTTTTAACACAGCTTTTTACTCTCTGTTTGCTATGTCCAGCTACAGGCTGCAGAGAATGAGAAAGTGGCTCTTGAGAATGTTTGAATTGAGCTGAACCAACTAGAGCATACCTAAACAGTTCCCCCTGACCCCCCATTCCTGACATCTGAGCAATAGTTTTTTACATTTATACAATAATTTTCATTCTTGTAAAATTTGTAAAATTCTTTGACTAGAATTGCTTCATCTGCTACTGAAATCAGCCATTTCTGTAATGAAACTCAGCTGTTTTAACAGTATATAGCAACAACAGAGAGCTCCTAGCAGAAGAATTGAATACCCTATCCCACTGAAACTGCAAGGAGGATTTTAGGTAGACAAAATGTTATTAGCCACAGTGGAATTTTGTCTGTCTACCAGAACTAACTGGCATCTCTTGTGAATGGTGCCATTGGATCAATAATGGCCTCAGCTTTTCAAGACAGTAGAAGTAGGGCCAAACCATCAGCTGGTGTGAACCTGCTTCAGTTGTACTACCCAGAGTTACAGCAGTGGAGGATCTGGCCTTTAATTTTTGACTGCCTCAAAATCCTAAATTACCTCACTGATTTACTTTTAATTTTTGGATAATTAGTTTTGTACCTTATGAGCTAGAGATGTAAATTCAGTGATGATACACAGTCATTTTCATTCCTAACCGAGCGATTCCATCCCAACAGTAACTGCAAAATTCAACATAATTTGAACTAATGATGCTTTATAAGTACAAATTATGAAAAGGTATTTTTAGTTAATCACAGTTTCAACACAGTTGTTGTTGACAGTCTGAATAAGTGGGATTTTTACCTTAATTAGTTTTCCACAATATCGTTACAGTTTATTCATTTGGGTTGGTAATAATTGCTCAGTTGTTTTCTCCTACTTGCAGCTGCATGTTTAGTATTATCAGATTAGTACCAAATCTCCTGTTAACTAAGGATTATTTTTTAAACAAATGGGTATATTAATGTGTATTGTGCTGGTACATTTGTTAATTTCCTGTTTGAATCTGTGATTGCTTTAATACCAGCAAATGTTTTTTTTCCCTTAAGAGAACTTGACTTCATCAAACGCCAGGAAGCTGAGCGAAAAAAAATAGAAGAACTGGAGAAAGCGCACCTTGTAGAGGTTCAAGGTTTACAAGCTCGCGTGAGTACTGTTCACTCAAGTGTCTGAAGAATAAGGCAATACTGTCTGATAACCTGGAAAAAATGCTAGTTATTCATTTTAGTTAATGATTGGATTTGTTCCTTTTAGATTAGAGACTTGGAAGCTGAAGTTTTCAGGCTGTTGAAGCAAAATGGGAGCCAGGTTAACAATAACAACAACATTTTTGAAAGGCAAACATCTTTTGAAGTTTCCAGAGGTGATCCAGTGGAGAGCCTAGATGTACAGCAAGTGTCTTGCCTGGATGGCTTAAGTCAAGGTTTGTTTGAACCAACCCTACACTCCTGTTAATCTAATTTGCTGTGTAAGAATGTTACAGTTGTGACTTAAGAATTTACAGTAAAGAATAAATGAATATCATAATAATCCTGCATGCATCCGACGAAGTGGGTATTCACCCACGAAAGCTTATGCTCCAATACGTCTGTTTGTCTATAAGGTGCCACAGGACTCTTTGTCGCTTCTACAGATCCAGACTAACACAGCTACCCCTCTGATATATAATAATCCTGTCATTTTCACAAAAATGCAGTATCTGATAGCAAACACTTTGTGTTATACTATTTAGTGGCAGTGCAACACTACAGAACAGCTGTAAAATGAATATTAATCAGTAAGTGTAAGTGATGGAGGCCTGTTAATAAAGCAGAGGTCATTATTTATTCATTAAACCATCAGTGAATTTTCAGTGGGATTGCCTACAACATTTAAGTTTCATTCCGTGTTGTGTTGTGTCAATAAAATAGGGGAAGATTGGGTTTTTTCCTGTGTCCTATGTCTGTCTTTAATTACCCAATCTACTAAAGATCAAACAGGAACAAAATTGCCAAAACGAGAAAAATATAATAAAATGTCTAATTATTAATAGATCTCTTGTATGTACAAAAAATAAACAAATGAGCATGTGTATATACAGTGTATGTATACAGGTACTAAATATATCTATCTATATTATATACAGATAGGTATGTACATAAATGTATATATACTCACCCGTGTCTGTGTATGTGTGTTTGTGTGTACACAAATGGAAGATAATACACAGGCATCTGAATTATAAAGTTTCATTGACATATCAGGACATCATCTTAACCATGAAAGTGAAATTCAAATGGTTTGTGATGTCATCAGACCCCTAAAATGTGTTTATATGACCTTAGTAACTGATTTACTGTTTTGTGTTTTATATATTCAAAGAACATCATAAGATTTTAATAAGAAAAATGTGTTTTTATTAAAGTCATACACAAAATGCTCTTCTCCATGTTGTTTCTCTAACGAACAAAATATTTGTTGTAATTTAGTTATTTTAAGATAGCTATGGACAGCTCATTCCTGGGGTGCTGGGTAGGTGGCATTGGAAGTAACTTAGTCCACCATCATACAGTTGATTGTTGATCATTTCCATATTAATTAATATGTCATGGTCCAATGCTTTTCTCTGCACTTAAAAAAAAAGTCTTATTTCATGGCTGTAATATCACAACTTCCCTCCAATTTATCAGGTTTCTCCTCTATAACCCAACAAGATTAAGACGCAGGGGGCTGGAAAGTATAATGTTACTTATCCCCATTTCCCAATAAATAAGGAATAATCAAATGCACATAGAATAGGAGGAGACTGGCTAGGCACTAGTACCACAGAGAAGGATGGCATGAGAATTATAATAAATGATAAATTGTATGAGTAAACAATACGGATTAGTAGCAGAAAGCCCAATACTGCGTCATACTCTTGTATTAACAAGAGTCTCCAGAATGAAATCAGTGAGGTAGTTGCTCCTTTCTATTGAATATTGGCTAGACCTTATTTGGGACTTCAGTGCCCATTGAAGTCAGTTTGAGTTTTCCATTGATCTTTGAGCAGCGTTTTATTTTTTATAAAGTAGACAAAAGTGAAGGGAGTTCAGAAGTGATAGAAGATCTTGCCACTAACACCTCTGAGGAAATATAGAAACATGGGTCATGTTCAGTCTGGAGGAGATGGAGACTCGATAATTCTCTACAGACTCACATAGAACTGTTGTAAGAATACAAGGAATAATAATTCTTATCAATGAACAAGGGACAGAGCAAGAAATTAATGGGACTTAACCAGCATTAAGGGAAATGTGTGTTAAATTTAAGTATATAAAATACTTTAACCATAAGCATAGTAAAGTGGTTGAGACAGCTGTCAGGGAAGGTTGACGAGGCCACTTTGCTAACGATGCTATCATGCAGACTTTAAGAAGTTAAATCTATCCTGCAATGACAGATAGGAAAGTGAGAAGGGCTAAAGACCCACTAAAGGTCATTTCCAACCCAAACAAAAATGATCCTATAAAAACCCTTATTCTTAGCTTCCCAAGACCATACAGTAGCCTAACAGTTGCAGTGCATTCTGGACCAGTTCCTGCAAAGTTCTGAGTGCCCTCAACTCTTTTTTGATGCCCACAGGATCCTTACAGGATGTGCTCATTTTTTTTCAGGATTGAGCCACATGTGAATGAACTGCAAGTTCCTTATCAAATAGTCATTTAAGAGCCACTGAGGGTTAATTATACAGATAAATCTTGATTTTACAAAAGTCACAGGGGCACCTAAAACCTTTGTGTAATGAAGGGCGCTGCTGCTATATGAATATTAAATAATATTAAAGACTAGTTAAAACAAAAATCCTCTCTGGCATAGAAGAATGCATTAGATTACCTGATGTGTTGATTTTTGGCAGACTTATGAACACTTTATTGATATTTTAATTATTGCTTCATGTGTGAACACAAACTAAATATTTCTCTGCAAGCAAATCAATCTGAATTATTGTGTTTAACATAAGAAAAAAATGATTGTCCTGCTAAAACTGTTCTGCCACATTGCAGAATTCGTTCCCATAAATCAGTTTGTGCATGTTCCTTTCTAGTAAGCATTTATAACACTGAAATCTCTGAAATTTACAAAAGCACTTATCATTACAAGAACGTTTATGTCTCCCAGACAGCCCATTATATGTTGTATCAGATATTTACAATAATATTTTTAGTGCAACTCTTGACAAAAATGGCTAAAAAGTGGTTTGGGTCAGAAAACTGGCTGTGTAAAAAAGGTCCTCTTCTGAAAAGTATTCAGCATACTTGCTCTCTGTGTGTCTGCATCACAGCTGCATATGTTGCTGACAGAAAATGAATCTCTACAACTGTCATTACTACAGAACCAATACAACCATAGATATAGAGCTGAAATCTGTTCTAAGGCACCTGCCATCATTGTAACTAAGCACCAGTCACTAAGGCTAAAATTTTACAGATTGGTTGCTGAGGTTGGACCAAATTCTGTTGGTAAAAGAGGCAAGCTTTTGAGATACCCAAAGCTCTTTGTCAGGTACTGGAAAGGTACATGGCTACAGCACTGCAGACAAAACTGGTTACAGAAAGTTAGACATCTGATTCCATATTTAGGCACCTAATTAATTGGCCTGCTTTTCAGAAGGGCTGAACACTCTCAGATCTATGGCCTTAAGAAGTATGTAGGTAAGAATAGGAGCTATGGCTGCTCAGTAGAGCTAAGCAGAAATCTGATTTTCCCTTTCATGGGAAATGCCACACTTGCATTTTGAGGAGTGGGAGGGGAATTTGGAACAAAACGGAAACAAAGAATTTTAAATTTCCTGCAAAACAAACTTAATTTTTTTTGTTTTGTTTTGGACTGATTGCAATGTTTTGTTCCAACTACAGCATTAAAAATTAACTTTTTATAATATAAAATTATAGGAATTTCTAAACAAAAAAAAATCATTTTGAAACAACAAAATAGACATGTTCCATTCTGAAAATGCTGAAATGGAACTTTTTAACATTATTTTGAAATGCTTTGGGTTTTTTTGTTTTAAATGACATTTCATTGAAATTGACACATCTGCAAAATGTTTCATATTAAGCAAAAAAGCAGTTTACAGTAGAAGAACATTCCATCAGAAAATTCATGATTAACTACAGTGCTCACCACTTCTGAATAGTTAGACAGCTTATTGGGTGGATAGATGTGGATTTAGGTGCCCAGGTTTGAACATTATAGTCTAAGTACAACCTTTATTGCAAAACAGTTACATTTTGACTGCAGAATATTATTTGTGCTAATGCAAAAAAGCAGAAAGAACCCAGCATGATTTTCAGATTCCAGGCTGAGTTTGCAGTTTTGACAATAAAAAACAAAGAATCAATTGTAAATTAAATAAATATATAAAAAGTGTTTGTGGGCTTCCATATTTCTTTTCACTCAATTAATTCCATATCCGTGTCTCTCTTCTGACTATACTCATGCTTTAAGGGTAACTTTGTTCTGAGGGAGGATCTACTTTTAATAATGCCATTCATGTGTAAGCTTTTTAAGAAAACCACATCTCTGGTGTCTAGTAACGCTTTCATTAACTAATCACCCTATGCATATTCACAGAAGGAGCTGTTAAGGGTGGTGATCCCAATGATGTCTTTGGTGAGTGCTTCTCCAGAGCAGCATTCTGTGATGTGCAGTGTATTGTGCAGTTTTTGTGACAGTCACGTGTTGAGGTCCACTCTGTGTTTTTAGTGCTTAGAACTGTAATTCCATGAGTGTGACAAATACAGATTAATCACCAGCATTATAATACTGTACTTCTTAATATGTGGCTAGATCCTGAGATACTTGCTCAGTTTTTACTGAGTTCTGAGGCAAAACTTGTCTTCACTAGAAAATCAGGTTGTGTAAGAACACAACCTTGAGGTATCATATTAATTCACATGATGTTAAATGTGAGTTGGTGGAAGGACCCCCACAAGGTTTGTGTGGGAGCTCCATTCTTGTGTCGACTCCCTACAAAGATAGTTGCTACTGATGCTTACCTGGTAGGTAGGGGGTTGACTTCCAGGACAGTGCAAGGCAAATAGATTCCCCAGGAGTCATCACTTTACATCAATCTGCTTGATCTCAGGGCAGTTCAGTATACTTGGCATCATTTCCTACGCAAGGTAGGGTAGGACAACAGAGCAGCCATGTTCTGTATAAACTGCCAAGGAAGAGGAAGATCCCAATCCTTAAATCCAAAAGCCATAAAACTTCGGAATTGGTTGATATCGCATCAAGTCAACATCTCATTGGCTTACCTACCAGGTCTGCAAAACATCACAGAAGACACTCTAAGCAGGCTTTTCTGCCTGGTCTACACATGACAGCTGAGCGCTTTGGTAGCTCAAAAGATTTGTCTTTTCTGGGGCATTTCAGGGAGAGAACTCTTTGTGATGCTACCCACCATGAAATGCTGGCGTGTCTGTTCGAATGGGGGACTTGGTCACAAGTCCTTGGGAGATGCTGTCCTTATTCCTGGCCTTGAACTCTCATATATGCCTATCCCCCAACACCATTGCTTCTTAGGGTCCTCATCAAATTAAGACAAGAAAAGGCAGTAATCATTTTCATATCACTGGCCTGGCTGAGGCAAGTATGGTTTCGGGACCTGATTCACCTGTCTCTCCGGTCACCTTTTCACCTCCCTCTGACAGCAGACATAGGAATTGGGCACCATAACCCATTCCAGACTCTCCTCACTTCATCTCAAAGTCTGACTCCTCAATACTCGGGCTTAGAGAGAGTCTGTTCTCTTGAGTTACAGACTGTGCTGTTGAACAATAGGAAACCTGCCACAAGACTTACCTGCAGAAGTGGAGGCATTTCCAATCCTGGTGCACCCAATGGTCATTACCTGCTTCTGAGTCTCACCTCATTCACATACTCAATTACCTGCTAAATCAGTAAATGCTGGGCTTGTCAATGAGCTCTCTTGAAGTCCACCTTGTTGCCATTATAGCTTTTCATCTACCACTCCGAGGATTTTCAGTATTTCTCATCCTACCACTGAGACACTCATCAACGGCTTGAACAATCTTTTCCTTCATGTTAGAGAGCCTACCCTGCTTTGGGAGCTTACTCTACTTCTTGATGCCTTGTGGAAAACACCCTTTGTACACATTGGGAGTTGTTCCCATCTACATTTATCCTTCAAAACCTCGTTTCTCGTAGCCATCACTTCAGCCAGCAGGATAGAGGAATGGGGAATGCTTATGGCTGATTCTCCATATATAGTATTCTGCCAGGGCAAAGTGATTCAGTGTCCCCATCTTCACTTCCTACCTAAGTTCTCATTTGACTTCCACATCAACCAAGACATTCAATTATTGGTATTTACCCAAAACTCATGCTTCCAGGGAAGAAGCCAGCCTCCACACTCTTGATGTAAGAAGAGCCATTGCCTTCTATCTCGACAGGACTAAACCACTTATAACCTCCCCTAGATCTTTTGTTGCCTTTTCAGAAAGGCTGAAGGAAATCTCTGTTTCTGCGCAAAGAATATCTAAATCGGTATCTTGGGTGCATCCTTCACCTAAGGTGATGGCCCATTCTGCCAGGCACCATCTGCCTCTACAGCCCTACTTAAGAGCATACCCATCACAGACATACCCAAAGCTGCTACCTGTATGCACCTTCTCTCGGCACTATGCGTTCATGCTTCCAGAGCAGACATAGCCTCGGGGAAGGCTGTTCTCTGAACTATACTGAATCCACCTCTTCAGCACTGTCCTCCATAATTAAGGCTTTGCTTGGGATTCACTTGAAGTGAAAGATCCGTAGGGACCAATGTTCCCTCTAATTTTTGATAGGTCATGTGCGCAAAAAAATTTCTTCTGTGCAAATTTTTGACAGGCCGTGTGCACAAAAAATGTCTTCTATGCAAATTGTTGTGCTTCTGTGCAGATTTTTGTGCACGCGGTGTTTCGCCGTGTGCGCGAGGTTTAGGATCTGTGTGCGCGCAGACACGCGCACAGCTTAGAGGGAACAGTGGTAGGGACAATAATGCAAAGAAGGAGGAGAGGTTACTTACCTATACAGTAACTAAAGTTCTTTGAGATGTTTTGTTTCTATGAGTGCTCTGCTACTCTCTCTCCTTTACCCTCTGCTTTGGAATCCTTGCCTGCTGTACGTCAGGGTTGAGAAGGAACTGGAGCAGCAGCAGTCTGCTTCTCCCTGTATACCCTCAGTCTGGAGCACGTGGAGATATAGAGCACACGTGCTATCCTGCGGACATTGCTAACAAAAATCTCTGATCAGAAGGACATGGGCATGCACACACCTAAAGTGGAGCATCCATAGGGACAAAATAATGTGAAGAACTCCCGTTACTGTACAGGTAAGTAACTTCTCCTTCCTAACACAACTTGCAGAAACGCTGGATTTGGAGAGATTTTGAAAGACAACCAGCTGCTAAGGAACTGCAGCAGGCGCTAGTTGAGCTGTTTCCCTCCATGCTAGCATTGAAACCCTTTATATTGAAATGGTCCTTAGACTTGAAAGCGAGTCTAATTAAAATGTTTTTTGGAGGAAACTAAAGAAAGTTGTAGCACTTTTGTATGGGGTGTTTTACAAGCTTTCCCAGGGGTTAGAAAAGTTCATATAGAAAAGTAAATTTATTTAGTGTAGGCAAGGCCAATGGGACTGCTCATATGAGTCAGGGTTTGCAGGGTCATGCCCTTCATTTATACCCTTGAAATCAGTAGTGCTCCCATTATCACTTCCAAGACTATGTGACTCTGTAAGTGCTTCATATTACTCCAGTGTTTGTAGAAGGTGAAATTTTCAACTAGCTTTGTAAGTTTGCTTATAGGAGGAACCCAACCGAAGAAGTGGGTATTCACCCACGAAAGCTTATGCTTCAGTACCTCTGTTAGTCTATAAGGTGCCACAGGACCCTTTGTCGCTTCTACAGATCCAGACTAACACGGCTACCCCTCTGATACCAACCCACTATGTGATTTATTTCAGAGAAATGCACAAAGAGTTACACGGCTGACCTTAATGTTACAGCTTCAGTGAAACTTGGTGCTAAGGATTGCTTTTTACCCCTCCCCATGGGATAGCAATAACGTCTCTCCCGCCCAATGAACTAGAGCATAGGAAAATGAGGAGGTGATAATCTACTTGAGATCACTTGCTAACTTTGGTATGTCCGAAGGTTAGTGCAATGTAACTCAGTATAGGAGTTACTGAAAATCTACTGAAAAGCTTTGAGACAATTCACTGTAGCTCAAATCCTGAGGTCCTTAGTCAGCTTGGAAACTGTTATCAATCTGTGTAGGAGAGTGCCCGGTGATACTGGGTTAGCGCGTGCGCACACACACACACACACACACACTTTAATACTTGCAAGCTATACAAGGTGCTCGATTTTTTTTTCACGATAAAGACTAATATACTGAGTTCTGTGTATATAAAATATTTGTGTCTCGTTCAAGAATTGCACAGGTTGGTCTCTGCTGATCTCTGATCGTCAGTGGTTGGAACAGGAACCAGTTTATCCCAGCCAAGATTTCCACCTGGTTACTATCTAGTTGTACAAGAAACATACATTTAATTACTGTGTTATGAATGCTGTGGTTATTGTCTGTCTTTATAAGCAGATCAAGTTTGGAAGTTCCCCAACTTGGCTATGCAGACTTGGAACTTAACCCAGAAAGCATCTCAGTAATTGACAAAACCACAACTCTTGCATTGTACATATAGAAAAGTAAAGTAAGCTTATGGGTTCTAATACAGATTGTGTTTGAGAGATTAGTGGGGAGAGGGAAAATTGAAACTGTAAGGAATTTATTTTCTTTCTTGGCATGCAATAAGAGAACAAATTTTAAAAGATTGATTGCATCTTATTACTCTTTCACAAAATGTTTAGTTTGCCAAAATATTCAGGCCTCTTTCAAGTGAAAGATAAGAAGCTTTCTAGAAATACTGCAATTATGTTAACACAATTTGTTGAGAGAGTCATGTATTTAAGTTTAACCTGACTAATACACTTTGTTCATAAGGCATTTTTGAGCAGATCACCTTTGAGCCCAGGTTTGTGTTTTGTGAAAACGTAGTTCTTTCATTGTTCCATTTTTTCTGAAATGTTATTTTTGAACATGTGCTCCAGATAAGGTGTAAATCAGCCCATGGTCGAGGGAAGAGAGAAGATCTAAAAGAGCAAGCCTTCCATTTCCCTTTGACAATTAGGTTGACAGAGTTTCATGGTAGGCAGGCACGCACATGTGTGCGAGAGAGGGAGGGAAGATAGAAGGATACTGGTACCCAGTTCTTTTTATCTGTGTTAATAATCATGTGTCTGTAATCTCTTCATATGGACTGTTGGTGACATTCACCCCTCCCTGTAAAAATCCCAAGTGTTAAGGCTTTGTACAGAGAGGTAGGCAGAGGTTGGGTGGCGGAGTTCACCTCCCCAACCTGCATTCGGCCCTCTATGGTAGCTGTTCCTCTCTGTGGGGTCGGACAACAACTACTACCCTGCATGAGGTTTTGGGGCCACTTGGTCAACATAATAACAGATCCAGGAGTCCTTCTCATGGCCCACCTTCAGCAACTCCTTTGTCAGCTTTTCAGCATGGGCACAAAATGCCCCTCCATCTCACACATGGGCACACCTGTATGATCATTCCATCTGTGCCTCTATCCTATGAGGGCCAAAGCAATGCTTGCAAGGTGCAGAGGGCCTTTCATAGACCCTCCTGAGTTGATTAATTTCATCCTATTTGCGTTGTCATGACAAGGCTCAGGAAATGCCTTCGACATTTTCTTGCATGGAAATTGTATTTCAAACCTCTTCAGGTTTTCCCACAAAGCTGTCACATTCACTTGCTTGATGACCTCATGAAGTCATTTTACTGTTGGAAAGGTCAGAAACAGTCAGCTCCTGTAAGTGGCTAAGGAGGTTGTGCTAACGGGATGATCAGAGTGAAGACTGCCTTCTCCAGAATCCTACTACAGAAAGGTAATTTGAGGAGAAGCTAATGACACATGGTTATGTGAGGATGAGGATGTCTTTATATTACAGTAACCTAAATCTCCATTGTGCTAGGACCATTTGTTCTAGGGTGCTGGTGGGTTTGTTTTGTTTTTTTGGTTGGTTGGGGGATTATTTGGTTTGTTTTGGCTTTAGAAGGCTTCAGATGTTTGAAAGAGTTCTGAATAAGACAGGGGAAGATCCAGTGTGATGATGAGAGGAGCAATTCAGAAGGGGGCAGGGAGGCATAAAGCAGCAGCTGAGGTTGGTAACGGTCCATTAAGAAAATGCTTTTGTTCACAGAGTGGATGGGGATGAGAATGCATATGTCATGGTTGTATTGTCAAACATAAACCTGGAAACCAAACTCCTTCAATCTCCAGAGAAAGACCAGGATTCCTCCGTCACGCCACCTCCTTTCTTTTATTGATTTGACTAATAAATTGCAACTCTCACAATTGTATTGCAGACCAGCAGGAATTTAAAAACAGTCTGATAAATCAGATTCCTCATTTTATAGAATAGATTCATAGATATACAGGAACTCCTCACTTAAAGTCGTCCTGGTTAATGTTGTTTAGTTGTTACGTTGCTGATCAATTAGGGAACATGCTCGTTTAAAGTTGTGCACTGCTCCCTTCTAACGTCGTTTGGCAGCCGCCTGCTTAGTCCACTGCTTGCAGGAAGAGCAGCCCGTTGCAGCTAGCTGGTGGGTGGTTGGAACCAGGGTGGACCGGCAGCCCCCCTATCAGCTCCCCGCTCCCCTAAGTTCCCTGTGCAGCAGCTGCCCAGCAGGCTATCAATTGCAGGCAGTTCAGCTGTCCCTCCCCCACTGCCATGTGCTGCTCCTGCCCTCTGCCTTGGAGCTGCTCCCCGAGACTCCTGCTTGCTGCTTGGGGGGGAGGGGAGAAAAAAGGGGGCTAATGTCAGGTTGTCCCTCTGTCCCTTGCTGCACCCCGCTTACCCCATCTTCCATAGAGCACGGGGGACACAGGGACCAGACGGAGGGAGCTGCTGGCGGTCTGGTCTCAGCTTGCTCATCTAATTAACAAGGCAGTATACTTCTGACCCCACTCTTCATTCTTAAAGGGGAAAAGCTCTCGCTCTCTCTAACACACAGTGTGTGTGTGTGTCTCTCTCTCTGTCTACCCTCCCTCCTTTCCTGCTGCCTCGTAGAGTGTGAGAGTTAACCCTTGAGGGCTCAGCCAATTGCTAGTTCATTTAGCAGTAAGGCATTCCCTGGGAAATATCCCACCCTCTGACTCCTCCACCTCAACCAAGCTTCACAATCATCATCACTGTGTATCAGTATTACATTGTTTGTTTAAAACTTATACTGTATATATATATATATATATTCTTTTGTCTGGTGAAAAAAATTTCCCTGGAACCTAACCTCCTCATTTACATTAATTCTTATGGGGAAATTGGATTCACTTAACATTGTTTCGCTTAAAGTCGCATTTTTCAGGAACATAATTACAACGTTAAGTGAGGAGTTACTGCACTGTGTATACACACACAATTGGCTGAATCCCTGGAAAGGTTTGCAACCTGAAGAAATGTCGTCTTAGAGTTTCTTTTAAACATAAGGGCCAAATTCATGTTATATGTATGTTAGACTCATTTACACTCACTCAGACATCATTTATGCTCAGATACCATTAGCCTGTTTACACCCACACATGAGGAAGCAGCTTCTTTCCTGAGCCAAGATCAACGTGGCACAGGACAGCATCTGTTATGGCTTTCTGATTCTTAAGCTGCACACACCCTGCCATCATCCTGCTCCTCTACCTTTAGGTGGCTGGGGTGAGCAATTGGCAAATCGAGCTCGTATGCCAATTGAAAATTCCCCTTTGCCACAGAAATTACTAATGGACGAGCAGTGGCCAGATTCCAGCCCCTTTGCAGTGCTCAGGTGGCCAAAAAGGACCAGGCCAGGGGCAGGTAATTTGGCCCTGTGAGTCTAAATTGGTGTAATTTATTTGCCAAGGAGCTAGAAGAGGGTGTACATTAAGGACGGATGAGGGTTACTTTAATATACGCCTTCTTCCTGTTCTTAATTATGTAAATTACAATGGTGTGAACTTCCTTGCATGTGGATAGAGTGGGTATGAGGGAGTCTAAGTTAGTGTAAGTAGGCCTAATTTACACCACTTTACATATCACTTATGTATTTGGCACCATGAGATGTTGTGTTGTTTTGTATTATGACTGTTATATTATGTTATGACTTTGCAAAATATTGCACTGATTTACTGGGTCTAATTTTTCAATGTATGCAACTTTGGGCCTAATTTCCATGCCCAGTTACTAAAATTGCATTTGTAGATTTGCTAATAGCTTATGCAAATGCCTGGCTTTTTATACATTCATATCGTAAATTTGTACAGACAGTTTCAGTGATTGCGTGTGCAAATAAGGCATGCAAAAGTGCATGCACATTTGAACATATATTTGCAGATCAGGCCTCTGTGTGTAATCTGACAAGAGTTAAATTGCTAATCTTATCCAAAGAATGTTGTTATTAAATAACTTTGAATCCTGTTTTCATAGATTTCAACGAAGCAGTCCCAGAAACAGAGAGGCTGGACTCCAAAGCACTGAAAACTCGAGCCCAGCTTTCAGTAAGGAACAAACGGCAGAGACCTACTAGAACAAGGCTCTATGACAGTATCAGTTCAACCGATGGAGAGGACAGCCTTGAACGAAAGGTGAGAAGGCCTTCGCTTTCTCTTATTCATAGGATGATGTAATTTGTTTCATCCTGTATCTTCGTCCTTTCATTTTAGTGTAGGTAGAATGTATTCATCTGTGACCAACATATTCTGGATAACAGTCTGAACAGTGTGCAAGTCCTGTCGCCTTGGAGGCAGCACATCTGTTTTTCTCACAGGAACAGCAGAATTTCTGTCTTGTTTTCATGTATTATGCTATTGTTATGTAGGTCACTTCATTGTTTTCCCCATTTGAACTAACAATGAGCACTGTGCATAGCGGGTCATTTAATTTATGTGGGAGGAGAAGCGAACTTGAATCCTGCATTTGTTTGTTTCTCTTTGTGAATGACAGTTAATTTAATATCTACTTTTGATTTTGCTGATCCTGACTCTTGAACATGTAAGCAAATTATTAGTATGAAACACCTATGTGTGATATAAAAGGTAATAGTGTGACTTACTAGAACATTGCTTAAAAATATGAAGGCTCTACAAACTGTTGTTAAATGAAAGGATTGCATGTTCAAAATAAATATTGATCTGATTGGTTGCTAAATAGCATAACTTGCTTTATAATCTCTTATACCCACAGCCTTCAGACAGTTACAGTAGTCCCATGCACATTTCAAAATCACCTCTGCCCATATTTGTGAGAGCATCCTCACCAGCATCAGATTCTGGTGCTTCCTCCCTCTCCCCAGTGGGTAGCAGTGCAGCCTTCTCACTTGACAACGTAGCTGAAAACCAAGAAGGAGGACAGCAGCACAAAGGAGGTGTGCTTTCCCATTATGCTCGGGAAGACACTCCACTTTCCTCTCCTTCAAAATCCAGTCACAGTTCTGAAACGTCTCCTTTGCATCACCCAACCAACAGGAATGTTTTACAAGATGAAGGTATAATTATTTTTTATAAATGAGTCAGTGCGTCACTTTGCTCACTTACGTTTATGTGGTGCACTCTTCTTGTTTTATTAGCACTTACGTCTCTAACGGGCCCTGTTCTCAAAACTTCTGTTAGACACCTTGAAGTCGGAAAATAGCAGTTCTCTTCATTTCGTGGTAGGTGGAAGGGACACAGATTAAGTCAAGACCAGAATTGTTGCCTCTTTTTCCCCTCGAGCTGATTGAAAAAAGGAGGGGGGAAATCACAGAAGTATTTTGAGATTTTTATCCCACATGTTTATTGTTTTATTTTATTTGGAAATTTAAAAAATTCAAACATTTGTCAAAATTCAAAAAGCTTCAGTCAGCTCCACTTAATTCCTGAGTAGAGCATACCGGACTAGTGGTTAAGAACATTCTTCAGTGTTTATACTGAAATCCTGAGAGGCACTTTAATAAAACTTAGTAACTCAAATTCTGTGGGTTGGACATTGGTACCTGTGTTTCATGGTGGAGGTTCTATGTAGAAGAGCATAGCATAGATGTTGTAGTTTTGTTAATAGATGAGAGTCTATGTGGTCTTCTGGATTAAGCAAGAGACCAAAAACCAGGAACTCCTCTGTTCTTAACTCAGTATTTCTAATTGCTTGTTATGAAGCTTTGGCCAAGTTTTCTAAACTCAGTTTTATTTTCTGTTTTCTAACTCAGTTTCCTGAGATGTAAAATAGGGATAATGATACAGTGCATTTTTATGTAGCTCAGGCAGGTATTTCAAAGATTTGTTTGGTTGAGCTGCACTTTGAAACTACAGTGTAGTATAAAGTACTACTCCTTTTCCAACTCCAGTGTAGTGCCAATGTGTCTGATTTAGGCATTTGAACTTATAATGTCTGTTTACTTAGATCTGGGCATTCCTTAATCATTAGTCAAGCAAAACTAGCATTAATGTCAATGGGAATTCTGTCCAATAAGGACTTAGGACTGGACCTTTAACATCTTCATAAAAGATGCTCACTGAATTAAATTAACTAAAAATAAATACTTACTCTGGTTTTGTTGATCTGCTGTTGAAATTTTTTTTTATTAGGAGTCAAGTTTTCCCCCTATCATAATATGATAGACAATAAGGCCCTCTACAACAGATTCTTACCAAGATACTGGGTTTGGAAAAGGTAAACCCTAATGTCAGCATTCTGACCTTGACACCAGAAATTCCTATTATATAACCCTGTGTATGGTACTCTAATTGTGGGATAGCTGATAAATTGGAGTAAAATTCAAAGCTTGAGTGCAATGCGTCGGCTGATAAAAAACTGTAGTTTTGTGTAAATATGTTAATTGGTGAAATCATAAGTGCTGCATGACCTCAGTGAAAATCACATTTGATGAAAACTTGGCTGAAACTAGTGGTTTTAGATCTCAAAATCTAGTGAAATATGAACTTGCCTGGTAAGCCCTCCTTTGTTCCTTACTATCATCTTTTTATATGTGTTTAATGACATTGTTAATTGTAACAAGGGGATTTGAAGCCCACTTAGTGCCCCCTTCCCCCCATTGTAGGTCCTGGAACTAATCTATATTTAATTGATACAGAGGTGATATGCTTTTTTCACTATGAACATTATATGAACAGCCAGTGCTTCTGTGTGTAACTAGAGTTTAATGAGTATGTTAAAATCAAAGTAGAACAAGTTAGTTTCAGACAGAAACATTTACATTTAATAAGTTCTCCAGTACAGCGATATCCTCAGGTATATTTGGCAGCCAGTGTTCCAGTGACTGCTTTATAATAGCATTTAATTATTAACTAGTCTTAAAAAATGTTATTGTACAGGAAATGGGCCAGTAACTAAGCACAGTACATTCTCTTGTTGTGTTTGTGGTATGGGTTGAGCTGGGTTTGTTTTAGAGACTGAGAGTACTCATATGTGCATGCACACTCCTGTGTAGGTAAGTGGCTATTGACTAAACCTGTAATATCGCACCATTCTATATTCTCTGGTTAATGATGGCACCTTTCAAGTATTTGTCTGAAGTGTTGTGAAAAGCCATAGCTCTAAACAGTTACAGCATAATGAGAGAGATTACATTCCAAAGTTATTTTTAAGTGTTTCTAATTTTTTTTAGAATAGTTCTAGCTCAGATTCTCTCTTGGGGTGTGGCCATTTTGTACAGCAGTATCAGCATCCCAACTCTAAAGACAGCAGATGTGGTTACTGACGGATCCTCTGGTGCTGTAAAGCTACTTCCCCAACCCTACTGCTTCTGGCGTAGGAAGTGTGGTTCTGGGAAGAGCTAGGCATGGGTGTCTCTATCAGCTCCTTGGTGCTGTTAGCTGTGGATGTGAGTTAGAGTAGTGCTTTCCCTGAATTACACTGTGTACTACTCGGCTGTAGCTGAAAACCTGGGCTTTGGTTTATAAAGAAGCTCCTTTCAAAATGACTAGGCACTAAAAAACCAGCCAGCCAAAACCCAATTAAAGTAAGAGTAAAACATTAGAAAAATTTAACAAAATACTAAAAAGCCAAACAACATGATCAAAACAGATGATCAAAGAGACATTCAGTCATAGGGGCCAATTACACCACTGGTGTAAATGGCACATCTCCAATAACTTAAATAGAATCATGAGCACAGAAAATTTGCCCCAGTATTTTTAGAAATATCTCCTTTGCCACCAAGGAAAAATGTAGTATAAGTATTTAATTGGCTTAGATTTCTGTGCTACTGTGCGATCAGAGAAATAACATCCCTAATTATAACAATAAAGGAAATAATACAAATTGAAATCTTAATTTTCCAGGACCAATATGTAGTCTTTTGATATTTGAAAATATGCAGGATGTTATGCACAAGGTCAGATTAAATTATCATATTGGTTTCCTCTGACCTTAAACATCTTTGAAATCTATGAAAGTACTGTTTGATCATAAACTGCTAATATATTATTTGCTATTCATCTAATGTTATACAAATATTTTTGTGTATGATTGGTTTAATAAAACACCTGTATGGATGTTGTGTAGCATTCTAGTTAGTGACAAGTTCTGAAGGAACACAAATATGAATTTGAAGAACTACTAACTGTGGTGTGTAACCCACTTAAATCAGCCTCTATACCAGGTGACTAGAGGTGAGCTAATATAACGCTGATTTTTTTTAAAAGGTTCCAAAAGCAGTCCTGGCAATAACAGGCTGGTAAGCCTAATTTCAGTACCGGGCAAATTGGTTGGAATATAGTAAAGAACAGAATTATCAGACACATAGATTAACATGATTTAGTAGGAAAGAGGAACATGGCTTTTCTAAAGGGAAATCATGCCTCACCAATGTAGTAGAATTTTTGAGGGGGTCAGCAAACCTACGGACAAGGGTGTTCCAGTGAACATAGTATACTTGAACTTTCAAAAAGCCTTTGACAAGATCCCTCACCAAAAGCTCTTAAGCAAAGTAAGTAGATATAAGATAAGAGGGAATCTCATGGATCAATACCTGGTTAAAGGACAGGAAACAAAGGACAGGAATAAATAGTTTTCAGAATGGAGGTAAATAGTGGTGTTCCCCAAGCATCTGTTCTGGGACCAATGCTGTTCAACATATTCACAAATGATCTGGAAAAAAGAGGTAAACAGTGAGGTGGCAAAGTTTGCAAACGATACAAAATTACTCAAGGTAGTTAAGTCCAAAGATGACTGCAAAGAGCTACAAAGCAATCTCACAAAACTGGGTGGCTAGGCAACAAAATGACACATGAAATTCAGTATTGATAAATGCAAAGTAATACATATAGGAAAATATCATTCCAACGAGATATACAAAACAATGGGGTCTAAATTAGATGTTATCGTGCAAGAAAGAGATCTTGGATCATTGTGGCTAGTTCTCTGAAAACATCCGCTCAATGTGTAGTGGCGGTCAAAAAAGCTAACAGAATGTTAGGAACCGTTAGAAAAGCGTTAGATAATAAGACAGTAAATATTATAACGCCACTATATAAATCCATGGTATGCCCACACCTTGAATACTGTGTGCAGTTCTGGTCTCCCCATCTCAAAAAATATACATTAGAATTGGAAAAGGTATAAAAATGGTAATAAAAATGATTAGGGCTATGGAACAGATTCCATATGAGGAGAGATTAAAAAGACTTGGACTGTTCAGCTTGGAAAAGAGATGACTAAGGGAGGTTATGATAGCAGCCTATAAAATCATGAATGGTGTGGAGAAAGTGAATAAGGAAGTTCTGTTTGCCCCTTCTCATAACACAAGTACTAGGGGGCCACCCGATGAAATTAATAGGCAGTGGGTTTAAACAAAAGGAAGTATTTCTTCAGACAACACACAGACAAAAGTATAAGTGGGTTCAAAAAAGTGTTAGATAAGTTCATGGAGGAAAGGACCATCAATGTCTATTAGCCAAGATGTCCCTAAACTTCTGACTGCCAGATGCTGAGACTGGACAACAGCAAATGGATCACTGGATAATTGCCCTATTCTGTTCATTCCCTCTGAGGCATCTGGCATCAGCCACTGTCAGAAGACAGAATACTGGGCTAGATGGACCATTGGTCTGACTCTGTGTGTCCAGTCTTATGTTTTTCCAGCATTATGATCCAGGCATGCTCATTTATTAGGAGATAATGGCATGCAATCTAATCATTTTCAGTCAATCTGTTTATATCCAAACTAGTTAGTTAATAATATCTCTTGCATGATGCCAGGGACAGCCAGACAATGACACGAGTAGGCAGTTCATTTCTGTACTCCATTCAGAAGCCTTGTCCATTTCACAGTTTCAGAATGCAGGGCCCTCATGAACCTATTATCAAGGAGAAGGGCAGGTAGTTTTGTCAGGGATAACGTGGAAAGTTGTTAAAATGTGCCAGTGCTGTCTATTCTGAAACATCTCATTTTCTCAGAAAGAGACACCTTTTCAGTATACACAGAAAGCACTGACAGAATAAATTGTGCCAGATCAATAGAACTGTGTCAAGGTCCTTACTGTATCTGTTGGGCGTGGAGGGAATCCGTCTGGAAAGTGAACAGGCAGCAAGATTGAAAGTCAGGATCACAGAGGCAGGTAGGGAAGCTCCACATATGTGATGGAGTGAAAAGGAGCTATTTCTTTTATACTCTAAATTAGCAAAAGACCAGTTCCTTCTAAAATCTAGAATTAATTTATTACCAGTGTAAATCCTTATCTGCAGATCCTAACTCACCAAAATAGTCTCATTGATTCCCATGGAAATAAATAAGGTTTTACAGGACTGACCCCAAAACATATATAATCCAACAAAGCCATGTTTGTTTTTCAGTTGTTAGTAATATTTTATTTTTTTTTAACTTGAAGTGTGTTTCACAACTTTTGTAGTGTTCATCTCCCCAATTGTTTCAGCTCAGCTCTTCTTCCTCTTATTCTTTTTTCATTGTTTTCTCTTCATGGTATATCCTCAAAGCACTTTGTTCTAATAATGAAAAATGTATAAAAAACTTCTATCACAGCTTGTTTCCCTGCTTTGAGTTATGGCTATAGATGATATTCTAATACACAAACTGGGCTTCTCTGTATATCACTAACATTTCAAAATCGGGACACAATTTCAAACCAAAGTCAATGCTGGATTGAATATCAACCTGGATTTGATCTTTTTTGTAGCTCGTGTTTTGGTGTTTTCACTCTGTCCCTTTCCTGTCTGCCTGTCACAAACCCAACACACATTGTAGATGCATTCAGTTCAATTTTATTTTAATTTCAAATAACAGTGATAAAATAAGGGGACTAGTCTGGGAATTCCTAATGCTAAAGGAAATACAGCACAAAGTTTACAACTGTTAAATGACAAGAATACACAATAAAGACAAAAGAGACACCTTAAGACAATTGTCTTTCTGTACACTGGGGTAAAAATTGCATAGTAGTCTCATCAGCCTTTGTTGTAGACTAGATTGCTGCTCAAGAGAGTTTGGCATGTGTTTTGCTGCTTTGTGTATTACTACTCTTACTCCTGGGGGGAATTCTGTGCCAAAAAAATAAAAATTCTGCTCCAAAAATTTAAAAATTCTATGCCCAATATTTTAAAAGTCTGCATATTTTATTTCTTAAAATAACAATATAATCAGGCCAGCTTCGATTATTTTTGTAATTTATTTCAAAATACCTGTCAGCAAGTATGTCTGTAACAATGCAGACAACAATAAAGATGCAGGAAATGTTTTTTGACAAATAGATTCCTTACTAGGCATATTAATACAGAACTTTGAGTCATATTCATTTAAACTACAATACAGAACCGTACTTCCCACACCCCTCAGAAGCAGTGGAAAGGCTTGGGGGAGTCAGGGGTAATGGAATATCTGAGGGAGAGGGAAATAATTTCTGGGAAGGAGCCTGGGAGTGAACTGGAAGGGTTATTCGGTGTGGGTGGGAGAAGTATGGAACGTTTTTTTGGGGGGAGGAGAGGGATTGTTGGGGAGATGGGGAGCCTCCCCTATGCAGACCCTGCCTTACTCCTAACCTCTCCCATTCAATCAGGCACATCTGCTCCTGTCCCCATGTCTCCCTGCACACCCCTCCCCCATCCTCCTATATTCCTGCACCCACACTCAGATACCACTCCTTCCCTCCATCCCCGTGTCCCTGCACCTCAGTCCAGCCACTCCTCTGTTCCCATGTGGCCCTGCATCCCCACTCAGCCACCCCTGTACCCCCATCCCCATGTGGCCCTGCACCCCCGCTTAACAGCCCCTGGCTCAATGCTGTCACGCCACTAGCTCCTGTGTCCCTTCCCCCATCTGTCCCCCCTCCCCCTAGCCCTTCTCCAGTTTTCAATTGGAACGCCTGGTTGAAAAGGGATCCTGGCAGCTCTGCTGACCGGGCCTCTGAAAATCCGATTGGCGGTGCAGCGGGGCTAAGGCAGGCTCTGCGCAGTTCCCATAAGTGGCCAGCATGTCCCTGTGGCCCCTAGGTACAGGGGCAGCCAGGGGGCTCCATGCGCTGCCTCCCCCCGAACTCCGGCTCCGCAGTGTCTATTGGCTGGGAACTGCGGCCAATGGGAACTGCTGGGGCGGGTGCCTGTGGGCAGCACATAGAGGCCCCAGGCCCCTCCGCCGAGGGGCTGTAGGGACATGCCATCTGCTTCTGGGGGCTGCGTGGAGCCAGGGCACACAGGGAGCCTGCCATAGACCCGCTGCGCCGCAGACTGGGAGCCGCCTGAGGTAAGCGCCGCGTGGCTGGAACCCGCACCCCAACCCCCTGCCCCAGATCGGAACCCTCTCCCATACCCTAACTCCCTCCAAGAACCCGCACCCCAACCCTCTGCCCCAGCCAAGAGCCCCCTCCTGCACCCCAAACCCTTCATCTCCAGCTGGAGCCAGCACTCCCTCCTGCACCCCAAAATCCTGATCCCTGGCCCAGCCTCCTGCCCCAGCCTGGTGAAAGTGAGTGAGGGTAGGGGAGAGTGAGCGACGGAGGGAGGGGGAATGGAGTGGGCAGGACAGGGTTGGGGCCTCAGGGAAGAGGCAGGGCAAGGATGTTCGGCTTTGTGCAATTAGAAAGTTGGCAACCCTACTTCTGAACCCCCTCAGCAGCCCCATGTACCCCACACTGTCCGTCCCTCCATATCCTGTCTCTCCTCACCTGGTCTCCTGGGCAGGGTGCTGTGAGGAAAGCAGCCTCTTCTCCCTATCCACAGCTGCCTGCCCTCCGATCTGGTGCCACAGCATCCTCTGGTGGGCAAAAGGTGTAACTGCAGCACCTGTCTAGCAGAATCTATTTTCTGCAGAGAAAAAAATCTGCAGGAGACATGAATTCTGAACATGCGCAGTGGCACAGAATTCCACCAGAAGTATATTCTTTGGCTCCCCTTTTGGGAATTTGATGCTTGTTTTCTGTTTCGGCATAAGGCAAGGTGTCAGATCTTCATGAATGCCTTATGTAAGGCATAAACCATGGTCGCTGAAAACAACTTGTTTTTAGAGTGTATTGTATTCCTTGGCCTACCACATCATGCTTCATGGGTCGCTTGTGCATTGCTTTTATTTCATGAACAAAAAATGCCAACATGTTATTTCCAGTGTAAAATATTTAAGTTTCTCAGTTGCTGCACTGCAGCAAACTATTTTTGAGGAAGCCCTTAGTGATTCTGCAAGCTGTTCATGCCAGTTCAGCCCTGTGCCTCTGAAAAGCCCCTTTGAATGAATAGCATACTGCGTAGGGGACTTAGAGGGCAAAGCTGTGCTTGTGATAGTTTTTGTTTTTTGCTTGTATAACGTCAACAGACCCCGGTCGTCGTCGGCCGGGATCAAACCTTGGGATCTTAACACGTGAGCCTCTACTGCATGAGCTAAAAGACACATGTCTCTTAGCCAAAGCTGTAGCAGTCTCATCAATGTCGAGCTGGTTTAGCTGCCACTAGAGGGGAACAGAGTGCCACACCAAGCAGGTATGGGTTACGCTTGCTTATTTATTCTTAATTCCGAGGGCTTAATTTACCCCAGTGAAAACAGGAGTATATTTAGTGAAGCCAATGGAGTTGTTCCAGTGCAGAACCAGTGTAAATGTGATCAGAATCAGGATGTGAAACTATAGTGTAAAAGTCACGAAGAAACCTAAGGAAATGAATGGCTGATCTTCATTTATTCCCTGTAGAATACTTAGAGACATGGTCAATCAAACCCACATTTGTGTCTGACATTTTTTTAACTGCTATATTTTTTTCATTTTGTTTTCTTTAAGTGTTTTACAGCACTTTTGTATAGTCGGTTTCACTGTTTTGACTATAGGGGCTCTGTTATCTATTTCCCCTTTTGCTTTTTTAGGGTTATCACACAGTAACAGAGAGAGGAAAGATATGATTGTAAAATGGCAGAGATTGCCACAGGGTCTCAGAGCAGGTGTAAAAATGGAAGCTATTTTTAGCTCATTTTTACAATTTGACTAGATTACAAAATGACAATGTCTCCTTTAATCAAGTCATGAAAATAAAATAGTTTATTATCTCTTGGCACTCCTGTCATAAAAATTATCCAGTTCTCCAAAGCTGCTGGAGTCTTTCAGAACAGATATTCAACAGCCATCTTTGACAGTAAAGTATACTCCCAAAAAGCTTGTTCTTGGCAAAAATAGAGATTAGATAGATCCTCCAGGGGTTTAAAAATGACTAATTTTTCATATTTCTCTTTATTAGCCTTAGTGTGTGGCTCGCCTTAGTACAAATTCTTACATTAAAACTCAATTAAAATAAGACACATCCCCATTTTCCCCTCAGTACTTTCTTTCAGGTTTCAAAGCAGTTCATTGAGGTACTTCTTATGTCAGTTTTGCCACTTCTTCTCAAAGAAGGGATGTTATTTATGTAGTTGCACCTAATTAAATGACATGCCTCACTATTTATATAGATATATAGTGTGTATGTATGTACAAATGCACATGTACACAAACTCTACTGGAGTTACTGTTTAATATCAGATAAAATAATCATGTATATTTTTTTTCATGTACAAAGATATCGTAGGTGGTCACACAGGTCCCCAATCATCAAGAGCAACCAGCCCTACTATGGGGCAGGCAGAAAAAATAAAACGAAAGCTTGTGGATCTTGGGTAAGCATTTTTTATTTAAAAACTAGGTTTTTATTAGAAGGGGGTGGAAAGCTAAGTTTCAAATGACATTTGTTGATGGTCTCTAATCTTGTTATAGGGCTCCCTTGAGAAAGAGTTCCCACAAGGGCAAGAAATGGAAAGAGAGAGAAGTCATTAGGGTGGCCTGTGGCACCAGGTATGGGTAAAACAACAAAGATGTAATCGGTCTCATACCAAAATCCTTGGCAAAACTGTGCTATCCAGGAGATAAAATCACCAATAGTCCACCTTGCCTGTGTGTATTGCTAAAATAAATTAATACCCCTGGGGCCAGCTTCCATGAACCCTGTTATAGCCAGTTGTTTTTAAGGAGAAACTGACATTGATGTGAGGATATTTTAACAAATAGCAAAATAATAAGTACTCATACTCTGAAAATAGAGTGAGCCACATAATGCCCAAGATAGCCCTGTTCTCCCATGGACAACGATGGGAGTTGCACACACAGATTATTAGAATTCACACACACATACTTATATGAAATATTAGGGCTGTCAAGCGATTAAAAAAATTCATCATGGTTAATCGCGGTGTTAAACAACAAAAGAAGACCGTTTAAATATTTTGGATGATTTCTACATTTTCAAATATATTGATTTCAATTACAACACAGAATACAGAGTGTACAGTGCTCACTTTATATTTATTTTTTATTACAAATATTTGCACTGTAAAAAAACAAAAGAAAAGGTATTTTTCAATTCACCTAATACAAGTACTGTAGTGCAGTCTCTTTATCATGAAAGTTGAACTTACAAATGTAGAATTATGTACAAAAAATAACTGCATTCAAAAATACAACAATGTAAAACTTTAGAGCCTATAAGTCTACTCAGTCCTACTTCTTGCTCAGCCAATCTCTTAGACAAATAAGCCCACTTCTTGTTTACAGTGTCACCTGAAAGTGAGAACAGGCACATGGCACTGTTGTAGCCGGCATCACAAGGTATTTACGTGCCAGGTGCACTAAAGATTCATATGCCCCTTCATGCTTCAACCACCATTCCAGAGGACATGTGCCTATGCTGATGATGGGTTCTGCTTGATAACAATCCAAAGCAGTGCGTACCGATGCATGTTAATTTTCATCATCTGAGTCAGGTGCCACCAGCAGAAGGTTGATTTTCTTTTTTGGTGGTTCGGGTTCTGTAGTTTCTGCATCGGAGTGTTGCTCTTTTAAAAGTTCTGAAAGCATGCTCCATAACTCGTCTCTCTCAGATTTTGCAAGGCACTTCAGATTTGTAAACCTTGGGTTGAGTGCTGTAGCTATCTTTAGAAATCTCACATTAGTACCTTCTTTGGGTTTTGTGAAATCTGCAGCGAAAGTGTTCTTAAAATGAACAACATGTGCTGGGTCATCATCCGAAACTGCTATAACATGAAATGTATGGCAGAATATGGGTAAAACAGAGCAGGGGACATACAATTCTCCTCCAAGGAGTTCAGTCACAAATTTAATTAACATATTATTTTTTTATGAGCGTCATCAGCATGGAAGTATGTCCTCTGGAATGGTGACCGAAGCATGAAGAGGCATATGTGGCACGTAAATACCTTGCAACACCGGCTACAAAAGTGCCATGCGAACGCCTGTTCTCACTTTCAGGTGACTGAAAATAAGAAGCAGGCAGCATTATCTCCTGTAAATGTAAACAAAATTTTTTGTCTTAGTGATTGACTGAACAAGAAGTAGGACTGAGTGAACTTGTAGGCTCTAAAGTTTTACATTGTTTTGTTTTTGAGTGCAGTTATGTAACAAAAAAATCTACATTTTTAAGTTGCACTTTCATCGTAAGGAGATTTCACTATAGTACTTGTATGAGATGAATTGAAAAATACTATTTCTTTTATCAGTTTTACAGTGCATATATTTGTAATAAAAATAATAAAATAAAGTGAGCACTGTACACTTTGTATTCTGTGTTGTAATTTAAATCAATATATTTGAAAATGTAAAAAAATATCCAAAAATATTTAATAAATTTCAATTGGTATTCTATTATTTAACAGTGAGATTAAAACTGCGATTAATTGTGATTTAATTTTTTTAATTTCAATTATTTTTTGAGTTAATCCCAGGGAGTTAACTGCGATTAATCGACTGCCCTATAAAATATATATGCGAGGCCCTTACCCTAAAAGCTTGACATACATTTCACCCAACGCTGAAAAGCAGCCTCTGATGGAATGGAGGACAGCAGATCTTAAATACATTTTACAGCAGCCCTATAGATCAGCTTGTTTCAGAAAGTGAACAGCTTCATAACAATTTGAAGATACATAGGAAAATTACATATTAGAATTAATTGCTTAATGTGACACCATCTTCAGCACCTCTGTTCACTGAAACACAAAAACCCAGAAGTGGCAACACCACGCCTCTTTCTGAACTTTCCTTGAAGATCTCCTGTGCAAGTACTGAGGAGCTCTGACCAGATCCCAGACCTAGGTAGGATGACTGCAGGCATGAAAGGGTGAGCCTTTGAGTTAAATACCAGAAATGTTATAGGAGAATAATACATTCTAAAAACTGTAAAAAAACCAAACTGATCCAAAACTTGCAGAAAGCAACACAAATGCAAAAAAACCCCAGTCATATAAATAAAGTAAATAAATTCATCCAACTGTGAATTCTCTGCAGAAATATCTTTTTTACTTGCGCACTTGCACAGAGATTTGTGGAACTTTGCTGACATTCCAACATACAGATAAGTTAAAAACTTTTTACAAGCATTAAGCCAAAGTTCTAACCTTGTATCTGAGAGGAGGATTGTTGCGCTGAATATAATGTTCTAGAATCTAGATTGATGAACACAACTCCCAGTGATGTCAGAGAGAGTAGCTAGCCATGTCCTATTCTGGGGTAAATCACTGCAGCCCCATTGAAATCAGTGGAGCTACATCTGTTTACACCATCTGAGGACCTGACTCATTGTGTGTCTCTCTAAGGCTGTGTATAGCTTGTGCGATATATTGCTGTATGTCTCTGGGGAAAAAGAGAAATTTGTAAAAGAAAACTGTATGCAGTGATGCGTATCTGTGAGAGATCTAGAGTCTTTAGTGAGTATATTTAGCATTTGAATGACAAACCAAAGGGGAAAAAATGAATCTTTCCTTGCCTGTGAGAAATAACCCCTAGAGTAGAATTGTTTTCTTATTTGGCTGTACAAAATATGTGTTCCTTCCTGTGAGAAATAGTCAAGAGCAGACTGAGAATCAGTAAATAGTGAAATATAATCCTAATCATTCATTTCTATTAGCCTTTCATTTTTCACTGCTGAATATGCCTGCTTTTGGATTCAGTTGTTGAAGGCAAAGATTGGTATTGCCTCTCTCAAAATTCATGCGCTTTTAAAACTCTCATTACGCCTCTGTAAACTAGAACGTTATTATCACTGTGTAACATTTTAAAGACTGCTTGTACTTTCCTTTGTTTCTAACTCTAAAGAATTTGCTTCTCAAGATCTTTGGATTCTAGGGAAGGATGCTGTCCCTGGAATCCAAAGATGAGGAAGCTCTTTGAATGCAAGGGACCGATCCCATGACAACATCCTACTATAATGATTTATTCCCATTAGAGCGACTGATTGATGTAGGATTAATCATTTTGTCATAAAACATGCTTCATGCACTATTTTGCCATTGTTGGCATTTGTACTGATTGTACTCTCCTCCATGGCTACCACTGGTCATAGATAAATCAGAACTGCCTCAGTTCTGCAATGCAGGTGGGAAGCATGAGTTCTCCTGCCCATGCAACAGAATGAGCCTACATGTTATCGAGCCCAGCAATGTAGAGAACACCTCTATTCTTCCTTGCACAGCAAGATTTGGGGAAAGATCTGGGGTAAGCTTAAGGGAGGAGCAGGAGTGAGGCTGATGGATCTTCCACAGTGTGGATGGCCATCTTTACTGGGGAGGGGGATTCCTGCTCTGCCGCTGTGGGTGGACCTTATGCCAAACCTGGCTACTCATTGTTGAGGCTAGGGATGGGAAGGAATTGGCCTAGAGCAATCAGGCTTGTCTGCTCCAGCCAGAGAACAGCTGATCCATTTTCTGCTTACTGTATTTTAAATGAAATGTGTTTTTTTATCTGAAGTTGCGTTATGTGTTTTAAAAACATACATGGTCATTTATCCAGCATTTCTCTGGGCTGGCAATAGAGTTCAGTTAGTGTGAATGGCCTGTGCTTTGAGATATAGTATGGTCAGAAAAAACAACACTCAGGCACTCTTCAGTTCTCATCTGCTACCAACTTGCTTTGGTAGTCATTTACCCTCTCTCTGCCTCGGTTTCTCTATCTGTAAAATGGGTGCAATACTTCCTACTTCACAGAGCTGCTGAGGATTAGTAAGTAGGTAAATGGTTGTAAATCAGTTTGAAGGCTTGAAGTGATAAGTATTACTACCCCTTCTTAAAAATACTGCAGCATGCTAATATATGGGGCTATTTGGAAATGGAATTTTTAAAATAAATATGGCCCTAGGTTCTGTACAATCATTATGAATACATCCGAATTTCATTAGCACAAATAAACGTCTCCACCCAACAAAATATACCTATCTCCATGTGCCTGCTCTGAAACTCTAATGAGCCCTCTTGATCTAGATCAGGGGTAGGCAACCTATGGCACGGGTGCCAAAGGCGGCACGCAAGCTGATTTTCAGTGGCATTCACACTGCCCAGGTCCTGGCCACCGGTCCGGGGGGCTCTGCATTTTAATTTAATTTTAAATGAAGCTTCTTAAAAAATGTTAAAACCTTATTTACTTTACATACAAAAATAGTTTAGTTATATATTATAGACTTGTAGAAAGAGACCTTCTAAAAACATTAAAATGTATTACTGGCACGCAAAACCTTAAATTAGAGTGAATAAATGAAGACTCGGCACACCACTTCTGAAAGGTTGCCGACCCCTGATCTAGATTATATTATTCTAAAGTTAGGGTAACCAACTAAAATAATGTGTATGTATGAAAGAAGAGCCTTTTGAGGTGTCACGGCCTTAGGAATATACCCACCATATACAGATAAAAAGCATAAGAAAGACAGAGGGCTAAAATCCTGCTCTTACACCACTATAAAGATCAAGGGGACTCCATTAATTCCAATGGAGTTATGCCGGATTTACACTGGTGGCCAAGGGTGCTGGAACAATTTGTATAGTAAGGGTGCTGATTGCCATTGAACCAAACTAAACCCTCTCTGTGATGCTGGTGCAACTAAATACAGAATTTTGCTGTGAGATCCAGGGGCAGAGTTAAATACACGTATTTTAAAGCAATAGAACCATTCAGTTCTGAAACAGACTATCATAAATCCTGCTCAGAAGGTATCTCAAATTGTAGCCAAAACCCATGGGCCAAATTCTGGCCTCAGTTAGGTCCCGGCAGCCCCAGTGATTCTAGAATGTAAAGTCTTTGGGGCAGGGACCCAGACTTTATAGCTTGTCCATAAAGCACCTAATACACTTGGACACAGTAGAGGTAATAATTTATCCTGTTAGTCTTATAGCTTGTCCTCGATGATGACATTCAATTCATGCTATTTTTGTTTTAGCAAAGGTAAGCTGATCATTTGATTAGGCTTACCTAAAAAAAACTTAATATAGAACAGTCTTTAAGATTTATGTCAGGATACTGATATTACATATAGAGAACTTGAGTTCAAAAACTACCCTTTTCTCCCTTTATCTAATGGTATGTTTTCAGAATACCAATATCTACAAGTTATTTTAGTGTTCAGCCATGTTTTTAGAAGTAATTACTCTTTTTGTAATTATGTTATTTTAAATCATTATTAATTTGTTTATTGAGTTTTATAGTCTAACACAGATCCTGGCTCCTTTCTGTTAAACAGGACCACTAGAGAGATGCTGGAGAGCTCAGCAAGCAATGCATCTATGTCAGAGCGATCCTCCTCTCTCCCCCATAGCATACCATTCACATGGTATGGAGAGAGTGGCAGGGGATCCAATTCTTCCAGCAACCTTCCTTCATCTAGCAGCTCAACTGAACCATCCTCTGAAAATCTAAGTCCAGCTAAAAAAGGGTCCAAGGTAGAAAACAAAAGCTACCTTATTCCCAGTATGTGGGAAGCTCAATGCTTCAGGATAAATAAAGAGCCAATGTGGTAATACTGCAATAAACAATGCATGGTGTTCATTGTACAGTAAAAACACACCATTTTTAACACTACCATTCCAGATTGTATATACCTTTTTATTCTCTCTCTCTCTCTCTCTCTCTCTCTCTTGATGTATGTTACAAGTAAGATAGGTATGATGTGCTGCACCATACCAAATAGCACCAGTGGAAAATAGCATTTTTGTCCACAGAACAAATGCTAGATTTGTGTATTAAATTACAGATATTTTACCGCATTTTTCAGGACTGATTGTTGAGGGGAGGGAATATCTAACTGTTTAACCTCTCAAAGTGAGATATTTGCAAACTAAGAAATGTTAATAATGTACACTGTTTGCAGTGTTGTTGTAGCCCTGTCGGTCCCAGGATATTAGAGAGACAAGGTGGGTGAGGTAATATCTTTTATTGGACCAACTTCTGTTGGTGGAAGAGATCACTTTCAAACTTCACTGTCAGTTATTTGCCTTTTCTCCACAATAACAAATCTGCCTGTTGCACATGTTGGATATCAGATTTAATTCCATTTCTGAAGATATTTGAAGTAAAAAACATGAATTATTTTAAATATTTCTGTGATTCCTTTCTATGTGCATGAAAGCTTTCAGCATGGTAGCCCTAAAATGTATTGTACATAACTTTCCTGTGTTGTTTAATATGTTTTCATCTGTGGGAAATATTTCTCTAGCAGAATATATCTTGTTATAGCCTGTGCACGTCACTATTTATATTGGGCTGGAAAGGAAACTGAAGTGGTCTGACCCTCCTTTTCAGGAGTGTGACTCCAAGTGACATTAATTTTTCACATATGCAGTAGCAATTTTCAAAGTTTTGAAGGGCATCTACCATTCCTTAGGGCCTACATAGGAATCTACAAGATCGCAGAACTCTGAGTGGAAACAAAATCTTACCATTATGCGGAGAGAAAGACAAGATTACCTGCTTTGGATTGAGCAAAGATAGGGCACATAAAGGTGACATGGGGTGGAGGGGGAGGGGAGATTTTCAAAGGGACAAAGAGTAGTTGGGTGTACCCAACTTTCATGTGATGTTATCATCCCACTAGTTCTCCAGAGTGACTTCCAACAGAAAAGGGGAGGTCAAGACTTGATATTCTTCATATTTTTTAAAGAGCTAGTTGAAAAACGTGGAGTTTTTTGTTGTTGTTTGTTTCTTTGCACTGACTTACACTTTTAACATTATTGCACATTCATCTCTGGATTTGAACATCAAGGATGTGGAGTCTGGATCTGTTTGTTTTGTATTGAACCTCAGGCGCGTCAGGAATGTCTTAATTTTTGTTGTTGTTTTGAAATTAAATTGTTTTTCAAACTCTAATACAGATCTGTTTCCAATTGTAGTATTCCCCAATGGTGATTTTTATGAATTTCTAGGAATATATATAAATTATGGAGTAATATTTTGCTCACCCTTGCTATAAAGTATATTTGTCATTTCATTTTTAAGAAAAATAAATGTCTATTTTGTGGTTACTGTTGCAGCGAATAGCAGCACCTAACATCAGAAGGTCTCCTTTACCTTCTGTCTCATCTAAAGGTTTAGGCAAAGAGGGAAGAACCTCTCATTTCTGAAAGAGTTTATTTAGGGCCCAATCCAAAATGGATTCACAGGATGATTTCCTTGCCTTTTCAATAGTGACTTTCATTTCTCCCTCATCATCCACCCTCTCTCCTACCCATTGTGTAACTGCATGTGCTGTGTTTGTCCTAAATGTGTGGAGGGCAGGCACCCTGGAAGGCTGCAAATGCTATTGATCAGCCATGAGAAGCAGTGAAGTTGGCCGCCTCAGAAGGGGCAGGGAGTGTCATCTCTAAGTGGAAGCCTGGAAATTGCTCTCGGACATCTTTGTTACTAAGACACTAACCTGGCAACAATGTCTCTTAAACACATACCACAGTAATATGTTGTTTGCACTGTTTTTGTAGCTGTGTTGGTCTCTCTAATACCACAGTAATAGACATATTACATATTATTTCACAAAACATTAACAGTAATAAAGATTGGGCGTCCTTATAATAATTGGTTCAGTAAATTATTGAAATCACTCCTGAACTATGCCAGCCTGGAGGGAAAAAGCAAGTCTCCTGCAAGATGTGTATGTAAGATCTTATGCTGACTTTGACCCATCTTTTTGTCTACAGAATTTCACATTCACTGATGACTTCAGTCCCAGCAGCACAAGTTCAGCTGATTTGAGTGGTTTAGGAGCAGAACCAAAAACCCCTGGTTTCTCTCATTCCTTAGTGTTATCATCAGATGAGGTATGTCTCTGTCATTTTTACAATGGGCAAGAGTTAATTTCATTCTCTAACAGGATTTTTCTGAATAAGTATTCAAATGATAGTTATTTTCTAGAAACATTATTGGAAAAGAAGAATTTGATTCCTGCTTTGCCTTTTATTACAGTATTTCTCATACTTCAATATATATAGGAAATAAAATAGGGAAATAACAAAATAAGATTGAATTCCTAAAACATGCTGCACCCAGGCCTTTGCCACCATTTCATTTCTGTATATTTTTCCTATATTTACTTTTAAGTACATGCACACGGACCAATATACACATTTGTTAATGTCATATGTTAAAATAAATATAACTGGGATGCCTTTGAGGGAATATGGAATGTGGGCTAGCTAGGTTGTAGAGGTATGGTATAGTTAGACCAGCTGGTGAAGCCATTTATGATTGAATTTTAAGGACCAAACTTCAAAGGTGCCTCCACCCAACCTCTGTGTGTGTGTGATGTGTGAAAGAAATCACCTGTCTGTGCAGTTTTTGCACACTATTACACATGTCTATAATGTGTAAACTTTATACTATGCATATTTCATTTGCATTCAATTTGTGCTTGGTTTGTGCATGTGCAATAAAGTTGACCTAAATTCTGTGCTGTTTTTTGACCAGAGGTTGTTTTGTTTTGTTTCTTTGCACACATGTTAGTGTGCAAAAATTGTGCCCATTGGATTGGGTGCCAAAATTACATGTCACAAACAGAAGCTATGAATTGAAAATGGGGTCCTAAAACAAGCTTGGTAAAGTCACTGGGCCAGCTCGTCTGTGGAGCTACAGTTATTTACACTAGCTGAGGATCTGGACTACTGACTCACTAAGCAGAAGATCATGTCTAGGTCACATGTGAACCCAGAGGAGTTGCCGATGAGCATCTTTATCTTTTTTATAAACACAGAACCTGTAATCCACTGTCAATGTTATGGTGAACTCCATATTTTCTTGTGTGAGATACATGCCAGGATTAGCTCTAGAGAGCTTGATTTTGAAACATCTGTTTCTATTATTCTCAGGGCACTTATGCTTTGTTGTTGTTAATGTATGTTAATATATTATTACAGATTAATATTAATGCCTGCTCTGCATGTGTTTAAAGGGAGATGACTGTTCCATACAGCCACAGTTGTCAAAATTTAAGTTTGCAAGGCTAAAAGTCCTATAGACACTATGGTAGGAATGTTGCTGCTGTTTAAGAGTAGATGTTTACTATGCCCACAGTAGAGTACCGGGCAGTGGTCATGTGTGAATTGTCTGTACTAATGAGAATAGCCAACTGTAAAGATCTGATCATTTAGACTTATTCATTCTACATGATCTTTCTGTTTTGACAGTACATTTAACTAAAACCTACATTATTAAATATTTTTGCTCTCTTATTATTTCACATAATTCTTATTGTGCTATGTATTTTAGTGTAGATAATACTCTGTATCCGGTACGTCGAACGATAAGTTTGAAAATGCTTCCATTTTTCTTTTTAAGCCCTCTCTCCTAATATTTGGACTTTGCTGTCTCTGCAATATCTAATATAAACAGGCCTATAAAAATAAAATAAAATAATGGCCTCTCTGTCGTCTGCTGCATACTAAATAGCAGCTTCTGAATCAGTCAGTGTGTCCAGTGAGTGCTGCAGAGGACGCCTACCCGGCCCTCGTTTTAGGGGATGTTGCTTGGACCAGTCTGTAGCCATTCACTGCTGACCGCTACAGATCTGGGGTTATTAGTGGCACTGCCAGGAACCTCTCCCACAGACCTCCCTGCTGGAGACGACATAACCACCTGTGAGGCAAAAGAATGATAAGCAAGGGGTGGGGTGCAACACACATTCTTATTCCACTTCATATCCCAGAAATTAAGGGTCTTTGCTGCTTCCATTGAAGTCATTGGCAAAGCTCCCATTGACCAGTGGTGCAGGATCAGGACAGGCCCTAACTAGGAGATTGTGTGCTTTGTAGTTAAGCTTTTAGCATAACCTTTCTGGGTTTGGAAATAGTTTTAAAAGCGCTCTGTTTTTCAAAAACCAGACCTGTTTGCAAATCGCGGTGCTGCCCTTGCCTGAACTCTCTCGCACACTGTTACATGTTCTGTATTTTGTTTCTATAATGCTTTTCTTTCCCATTTCTTTGTTGCTCCCTCACTCAGAGCCTGGATATGATTGATGATGAGGTGAGATACTAGTGAGCTCTTTGTGGTGGACTGTGTGACCGTGGCGTGGCAATTTGTTGTCTCATTTGCAGATTTGCATTTCTGATCTTATTCTGTCGTGCGGCAAATCTCCCTTTTAAAGCACAAACACAACCCCACAGGTGTCACCCTTCCTGCTGCAGTTTTCCGGCTTATAGCAAATTACAGTCCTTGTGGTTTGTTGAGGTGTCTTGTGGGGGCTGCATTTCAGAACAAGTACACTGGACTGAATCCTTCGCTGTGCTGAGCTCATGCTTGGTGCAGAGTAGGCAAAAGCTTAGGGTTTATGCCATCTTTCCCCATCCCCGATCAAGGGGCCTGCTGGGGGCTGAAACAGCCCCCAGTGCAATTTAAACCAGTCTAAAGACTTATAAATTACGCCAACTGCAGCGGTCCCATAGCAACTGCTCCACTGACCAAGGATTGATCAGCACATCATGTGTTCCAGCTCAACACCAGCATACCCACTATGCAGCACAGGGGGCGAGAACAGGTGGCACTGAGCTGGCTATGCCAGCTTTACATCACCCAGGAATCCCCAGCTGGCTCCTTTAGCATAGCTTTCCTGCTGTTTCCTTCACACAGCACAGAGCGGCCACATCAGGAGCCAAGGATGTGGCTCGCTGTCTGTTCTAGACTGTCACTGTGTGTCTTCTCGTAGTCTTCCATGGATAATAACTTTGGCTATTTATTGTCATCATCTTGAATGTTGGCGTGGTTTTCTAAGGAATTTTTTGAATTTCATATTTTAAACTTTCCAAACATACCGGAATGCACCTTTAAGGTAGACCACAAAATTCCAGCATATCCTTAAAAACATTCTGTCCAAAGACATGTTCAAAGATTAAAACCTGGAGAGGGGATGGGAATCTTCCCATTGTGAATTGTGCCACCTAGCCCTAGTCAGTCAATGTCTGTGATTTCCTCTTTCTTGTGCCTGCATACAGAACACTAGAATGACCAAGCTATTTCTGTTACACTATATGGATATCTGGGAAGATACTGTTGTAATATATTGGTGTATCGCTACTGAAGTGTAGTAATGAAAATAGTACAAATACCTCTACTGTAGTGTTGCAAGTATGTGCAGCAATATGCCATTACTAGTCAGTTTTGCCCTTTTAATTATACTGCATCATATTTTTGTCACAGATCCTTGATGATGGACAGTCTCCTAAACACAGTCAGTGTCAGAATCGTGCTGTTCAGGAATGGAGCATACAGCAAGTTTCCCACTGGTTAATGAGCCTCAACTTTGAACAGTATGTTTCTGAATTCACTGCCCAAAACATTAATGGAGAGCATCTCCTTCAGCTGGATGGGAGTAAGCTTAAGGTAATGGACTGTCTTGGGGACAAACTTTGAATGTTATTTATTGTCACTGAAGATATTCTTAGAGAAAAAGAGAATTCCTTAGGTGTACAAAAAAGGACTGTATGGAATGAAGACAGACTATAATAATAGACATGCTACAGAGGGCCAGAGTATTACTAGAATCATTTAGATCCATTTTTTTAAAGAAATTGAGACCCATTTGCTTTGCAAAAAATGTGGGTGCATGGTGTACCCACATTTGCATGCACAGATCAGGTAATTGCATGCATACGTGATATTTGCATGCACATATTTCTCATCCAATCCTATTTTGTAAAAATGTGAGTCATGTAGGATGGTAAATATCAGCACACAAGAAGTAGAGATGAAATATCGGTAAGCTTGGCAGAATTCAATTTTCTTTTTATAATTTCAGCAAATAATATCTGTTTATTGTCAAGCATTTTTTCCAGTATGCATTGATTTAAATTTTCACAGTTGCAGGAAATTATGGGTGGACGGGTCAGACAGTAATTATTTTATGAGAGTGTATATATTGAGAGTCAAGAAGTTAAAGCTTTATAACTGTTAAAACACAAATTGTTAACAGCACATTTCAAAATGTACGAAGTAAATATCCTCAAGTCAATCTCTGATAAGTTCTCAAGCAGCATTTTTCTCACTTTGCCTATCTGTTAATTTCTGTTGTTACCAATGGAAATATTCCCCCCCCCCCCCGTTTGTGTGTGTGTGTGTGGTGAAATCAGCATTTACTGACATTTACCGATTTAAAAAAAAGATCAAATCCTTCCAAGCCTAAATATTGGTGAAGAGAGTGCCTTGTACAGCTTTGCCTTTTCTCATCACTCCATTTATATGCTTCATTAACAGTCTCTACCACACATTTGTCTATCATACATATCAGGAAAGGGAGTTGGCCCTGGATAGTATATTAGAACTAGATACATAGTTTAAAAGTTTTGATATATAAAGTGTGCATTAATTTGTTGCAATGAAATCATGAGCATATTGCTGATAAAATAAATAAAAACTGGAGTTGTACGTGCTCAGCATATGTGAAATTCAGGCCCTTAGCATCTCAGTGGGCACACAAAATTTACCAGCTATTTGAAAATTTGGGTTTTAACCTTTCTGTATCCCCAGGATTTTTTATGGGGGAAAGAATGGTCTTGTGGTAAAAGCAAAGGCTGGGACTTAGGAGATATGGGATCTGTTCCTAGCTCTGCCACACACTTCTGCAACTCTGGGCAAATCACTTAACCTCTGTGTGCCTGTGTTTCTCGGTTGATCAAAATCTTTAATATTCTATAAAGTTTTGATTTCCTTATGTGGAAGGCATCATACAATAGAAGGGCAAAGTATTATTTTCAGTGCACTAACGTTATGTCATGAACTCCTGTTTCCTACCTGACTTTAACTCAAGCTTTGTTCAGTTTTCACTGTTTTCTAGTTTAGTTGAGTTATTTAATTTACATAATTTGGCCATAAATAAAACTGTATTGGATTCTTTAATTCTCTTATTTTCTTTCTTTCTTTCTTTTTCTTTCTTTCTTTCTTTCTTTCTTTCTTTCTTTCTTTCTTTCGTATTAGGCCCTTGGTATGACATCTTCCCAGGACAGAGCAATCATTAAAAAAAAGCTAAAGGAAATGAAAGTATCCATCGAGAGAGCTCGAAAAGCTCAAGAAAAAATGGAAAAGCAAAGGGAAAAGCTTAGGAAGAAAGAACAAGAGCGGCTTCAAAGGAAGTCAAAGAAACTAGACAAGTCTTCATCAGATGCAACAGAGGGCGCTAATGAGCAATGATGAGCCAGAACTACTACTATGTTAGTTAATGTGGAGACACTTCAGGCAAAGAAACTCAAGTTGTCTACAATACCCCTCCCATTTTCTTGTGGTCATTACACAGGAATATGTACACAAATATGATGCTATAAATAGAATGAATAGGGAAGTTTATATTGTGTGACTACTTTTCCTGCAGTTACAATACATGCTCTTATTTTTGATCTGCTGAACAATCCAAAACCATTATTTTATTTTATTTGTTGTTGTTGTTACTTGCAAGCCAGGTATTCTATTTTGGAGAAACATTGAGGGGTTTTCCTTTCAAACTGCTAGTTTGTATTGGGCTAGTTGTGTTTGGTCACATTGATAACCAGTGCGACAAAGAGGGATGTGGTCCATTGCATCACAACCACATTTTGAACAGGATCCCTGGTGGCTGATTGCAATGATCAGTGGAGATTTTTGAACCTGGGTAACTGGAGTTGTTCCCACATCTGTTACCATTGACTCATCTTTCTAACTGGAATCTCAGCTCTTTTACACGACTGATATTTAGTTCTGTCTGCTGGAACAGGCTACAGCTCGCATCAGTACCTTGAAATGCCACTGTTTTGCAAACGTAATTGTTCAGTGACTTGTAATTATATGCTGGAGATAAGGACAGGCGAGTCACTATCCTTTCTGGGCAAAAGAGGGGAGGTTAACGCTCTTGTGAACTGTACAGTAATTTAACACAAGAAGGAGGCAAAGCTGGTTTACAAGGGGTTCTGAGGGTAACATTTATCCTCCCGATATCTGAGCAAGGCTGACTTTCTAACCTTGGCACAACAGATAGATCTTTAGAATATACTGGTCATTGTGCTCATGGGGTATACAGATCAACTTTCCTGTAACACACTATAAGCTTCCTTTTTAAACAGATTCTGAAAAGAAAACTGGGTGTTTTTGCAAGGGGGGTGGGTTGTATTTTTAAGGAAAATACCACATCTTCGGATTCTGTCTCCACTGAGTGCTGGGAACAGTGAGCTTTGTGCTCTGACCTGCAGAGCTGTGATCTAATCACAACTGCTGTCTGCTGAAATGATCTCCAAATTTGAGTCTGCTAAAGGCTTTGTTTTCAATGACGTGCACTTTAAAAAAAATGCTGTTAAAAGAAAAACAAGATTTGCTAATATTAAGGCCAACTAATATAGGCTACAATACAGAAGAAGGCTACTAAATGCAAACCTGTCATGCACTACCTGTTTTAAATAGAGTGTCCTGAGGACACCCCCACTAAAAATTCAGCCTTGAGGCATTCTTTGCAGAATGTTTGGAATGCTTAAATTGACTGTTGCGCTACATACTTCAGAGATTTCTAGTATATAGATATGTCTATTAATGAAGCAAACAGTATAGTCTGGCACTATGTGATATTAGTCTCTTAGCAGCCTCTATCAAAGTTTTCTTTATTTCACCAAATGAATGGGAGGACAATGAACAAGCTTACATAATGGGAAGATGAAGATATTACATTATTGCTTTGTAGTCAATGCTTACTGTGTAGTAGCATTTGTAGGTTATAGCAACATCCCTCCCTTCAATGCATTCCATAGGTATTGACATAAGTAGTAATCTCTATGTAGTCAGTCATGCCAGCAGTTAACTCTTATTTAGTTAGCTATTGATGCAAAATTAAAAACTTGGAGATTCAGCAGACTGAAAGTTAACTGCAAATGCTGAATGATTTTAAAGGGATTTTTTCCCCCTGTCATATACTTTGACATTTACCTTTTTTAAAAAAAAAAAAAAAAAGCTCTTCTGAAGCTCAGAGTTCCAGAGTTCTGCAATGTCTTAACTGGGATGCTAGGCTGATATTATCTAACATTTTGTCAAATTTTCATGTTAATAATAATAGTATTTTTACCTGTAGAAAGCTCTGTAAATAGATACAACTTAGTTCATTCAGTACGAATAATCTGACAAATCTACTTAGTAATGGCTTCCTTTTTGTTTCCAAATCTACTTTCTACATTTTTCTGGTATATATTTCATTGATCTGTAATGAAACTGCTCTGAAGGACACTCTATTAAAACTGCGTTGGTATTTCTGGTAGGTCTTGCTGTTCCTAATGCTGCCAGAGAGAAAAAGAGGCCATTAGTGGAGAAATATAATTTTGGGGAGAAATCACCTCTTCAGTTGAATCTTTCTATCTCCCTTCTAGGAGACAAATTATACTACAGTGTCATGGCGACGTGGTGAAACTAGTGCTCAGTTATTTTAGGAGCTTATGAAGTTATATTTAGGTAAGAGAAAGTTATCTGGAAGAAACTGGAAATGTACTATTTTAAATACTATGTTGATAAATGCATTAGATGATTTTTTTCTCCTTAAGTTATGTTTACATGATGGTAATGTTTTAAGTGGTTGTATATAATAGACTGTGGGCCTGTTTCTATTTATGTTCTTTGTTTTCTTAAAAGCCCAAGGCAGACTACTGTGTGTGTTATGCATTGATTTTTCATTCTTGCTGTTTAGAACAAGTGTCCAGTTAACCTTGTTGTAAATCAAGTTCTTATTCTGCAGGTAGCTAATTTGATGCTAATAATTATTGTTTTTACTGTTGTATAGAAACTTTAGAGATAAATGGTGAATTTAAACTTTTTGTAATTATTTGAGTTTAAAATCTAACTTTAAAAAATAGATTTAATCAGTTAAAAATAAAAGCATAAAATGCGAAGTGACTAATGAAAACAAAGTGGACAAAGCAGTATCTGAGTTCTGCTCTTCCTTCTATGATAAGGTATATTTTTAAGATTCCATTTTATTAAAGATAGTCATTGATGTATGGCACACACAGTCATGTCACAATCACAATGTTTGTGACCAATACGGTTTGAGTTGTTATTGTTTCTACAAGACCATAAAAGGTTTGTCACAATTTTTCTTCACCTATTGAGAAACGATATGCATTTGCCCATTACATATCTAATTGAAAACTCAGAATGCCCTTAACCACCCCTGTAAGCTTCCCCTAAGAACAATGCTATTTTAGAATAGTGTGTTACCTCTATCATAAGAAGGAACAAAATGGACAAATGTCCTGTATGGAATGAATAGATGAATCTTCTGCTCCCAGCCTAGCTACCAGGGTATCTTCCACAAATGTGATTCTAAACTACTTTTGTGGCTTCCTGATCCCTAGGCAGCCAGTCACCAGTCCCAGTGAGTAATTTAGAGCAGTCTCAGGTATTCTGTAAGGTGTGCTAGCTTCCTAGGGGCTCTTCTGCAGCCTGGTGTCCCTGGAGCACATCAGCACTCTGGCCATATTCTCTCTAATCCAGCCATACAGCCTATGCCAGCTCTACCCCAGTTAGTGCACTCGCAGCTAGCTGGTTAGATAACATTCACCCTGTTTTGTATGTGGTAGCTGAGTTCTGGGAGTTCTGGATGTGCTAGTGCCAGTAGGTTTGGCAGGCCTAGTCTATGTACTTATGCGCATCTTCTAGCTATCAAGACTGTGAAAGAGTGAATGAAGGAGGCAGAGAGTGGGATTTTTAAGATGTAGGAAATAGAAGATGCAAAGGTGCTCTCATAGCCCCAGAAAAGCTAGTGTCTGCACTGAAATCCAGCAGTAGCATTGAAACCATTCTGGAACAAAAGGCCATGGTTTGTTCTGTACAAACTGCCACATATTTATGGGTCTCATTCCCCATTGCCTGGCACCTTGTTGAGTCATTTGCATCTGGGCAAGTGAGTGCTAAAGGCTGTCATTCCGATTAAGTGGTGTTGGACACCCACTGTGTACCAGTGTAAGTGATTACACCAAGCGCACAGCAATGAGGAACTCAGCCCATTTAATGTTGCATAATGCAGATTAGTATTGTCCACCAGTTTTTGCATTTCATCTGCCTGCCTTAGCAGAGCTAATGATGTTCATGTACATAAAACCCAGCACAATTAATGGAGTAAAACTAAATAGTGGAGCAAAAAAAGTAACAAAAGCTGTGCAGAGCTGGGTTATGTTTATATATCAGCTTGGGTAGGTGCTTTTATGTCAGTAACCATTTATTGTGCTATGATGGAGCAGAGACAATGCTGCATTTCTAAGCAAGAGTGTTCACAGGATCTAGAGCAGCATTTCCCAGAAGCCACATCAGCTCTCAACTCCCATGGATGTTAGTGGCAATTTAGGATGTTTATCATCTGGAAGCCTCAGGTCTCCACGCGTCCACTATGCGTTCAAGCGCCTGCTGCCATCCATGCAATTGTGTGATTTCTAACTCATCAGCAATTGCTGTTTAGAGCACACTCAGTTGCATGAGAGACAGGCAACCAGAGGCAATGATGCCCACCACAGACGATCAGCAGCAAGAGTACTGATTGTGTTCCTGTTGAAATCAAAGAAGGAATAGGCAGTAGTATCATTTTGTATATGTGTGGCTGGGATATACTGTTCTAGTTTAGTATCCTGTACTATGGAACTGAAAATCGGAAGGAAAGTTTTGTATTTGCGTAGCCATATTTCTTTACAAGGTATCTTAAAGAGTGATTTGTACAGGGTGCCAGATCTGGGATTTAAGGACAATTTTCAAGAACAAGGTTTATGTGTCAATTCCTTAGCAGTGTTTTCAAATGGATAGAAAAATTGTGTGTCAAAGAGAAGAGACAAGCAAAATGTTGTTTTGGGACCTGATCCTGTTCCCACTGGAGTTTTGTCATTGAGTTTTGTGGGAGCAGGACTGAGCCTTTTAATAGCACTTGCCTAGTCCTGTGCCTCATCTAGAGGCCAGGCAAACTCGTTTATAGCTTTTGTTCTGTAAGCTTTAAAATCTCAGAAAACCTGTAACGTGGTCCAAAACTCTGAAAAATAGAAAGTTGTTTGAAAAAGACGACATATTTGAGCAACTTGGAAGTCTTTAACAGTTCAAATGAAAGGGGCACAGAGTTCACAGATAATTTTTTTTAATCAATGATTCAGAATAATGAAAGAAATTAGCGTTTCTAGAAATGCTATGTTTAAGTGATGGGGCTTGTGGTCTGATTTTTAACAAATACTTTTGCATTTGTGTGTGTACATATACATACACAAATTTACACACTGTATTGAAGAGATTAGTAGCAGTTAATGTGTAGGTAACTATGAGTTTTAGGGCTATATGCACATAAAACACACACCAAGAATTCTGATAACATCATGAAACTCATAAGAGCAAAGCTCTAGCAGTTTGTATCACTTGTATAATAACTCAGTTGTGTTTTTAGCCTCACAGTTTTCATGTTATGTTTTATATACTTGATGAATCACAAGATTTTAAACAAAAAAATTTATTAGAACCATATACAGACTGTTCCTCTGTACATCTCTCTGCATGTTGTCCTTGTGTTCTTTTAGCAGGATTGATTTATTAGAATTAGTATTACAAGAAGAAAAACTTTTTGTACATTTTGTAAACTTAGCTTAGATGTCTATTGGAGAGCTTTGAGCACTTGATTATTGGGCAGGATTGTGATGTCAGAAGTGACTCATCCAGTCATCACACAGTTAGCTATACGCCATGTGCATGTTGCACAGTCCTTTCCATCGAAGCTCTGTATGTGTTTTATTGCATTTTCTCACATTTTAAAAACTGTCCTATTTGAAAGCTGTGATATCACAGTCATGAAACTGAGCCCTCTGATTCCCTCCTTGCCCTAAGATAGGCCTTCTTTCACTATCTGGCAGTGGGTCTGGGACTTTTCTTATAGCCAGTAAATAATGACTAAAGGGATGTGTATGTCTTGTTTGGAGGTTTTGCCTTTAGCTCTTTGTGCTGCTTGTTTCTTTCAGAAGTTTGGACTCTTTATTAGGCACAAATCTCCTAGTTTATCAGGCTTAATCCTGTGCAGTGTTAAGGGCCTTCAGCACTGTTTGGCTTTGGAGGAAGGCGCTCAGCATTTTACAGGATCAACCTCAAATTGAGCAAAAAAAAAAGGGGCCTAATCCTGCTCCTGTTGTTTTCAGTGTGAGTTTTGCCATTGACCACAGTGGAGCAGACTTGGTGTAAATGCAGGAAGACTCACAATATTGATGAAGTGTCCAGAAGAAACAAGAATTACATGGCACGAAAGACAATAAGGAACAAATAAGCCTCCTCAAATGGAGATGACATGGTGCACAGTGAACCTCCCCAAAATATATTTGCTTTCCCTGGCTCATTTTCCGTCATAACTACTGCTTTTGTATTTTTCAGTGATGTTGCACTTATAAATCACTGGTAACTAACAAGTGTTATACATATTGCTAAAAGACTGGGCAGCTAAAACATAGAAATGCACTGTGCGCCACTGTAAAAACTGGCTGCTTTTATTGTTTCTTTTTATCTTAGAGAGGGAGACGGTTATGTTTCAGAATTTTTTTAAGGTCAAATGTGTATGAATTGCATGTAATCCTGGACTTTTCATTTGTACATCTTGGTGTCTAATCATCTGCATGAAAGAGACAATAGTGCCCTGTCTGAGCTTGTTCTCTTGTGCTTGGTTAATATGTACTTTTCTGGATTGTTGAGTTTCCAAAAACAACATTCCTTTACATTTGGTTATTTGGAGGCATTCAAAGCAAAACATCATGGTGGCCCTTTGTTTTCTTACAGATTTTTAAAAAAAACCCAATCACCTTTGATTAAAATTAATTTGTTAGTGTAAATAAATTTCTTGCCAATGAGTATTATTGTTAGACAACGAATGCAATAAAAAGAGAACTACTGAAACTTGTTACAAGAATTTTTATTTAGTCTTCATGCCTCTGTTATTCATTCCAGAATTAATAAGCTGCTACCTAGATTGGACAACTACTGCTATGTGTTAGGGTCTGTCTATTGCAGAATAAGATAGGATGCGACTTTAAAGCACAATAGCTGTTCCAAAGAAGATTAAGCCACACAAAGGCACTCTTAGTGCAGAATAAGTGTCCACATGGCCAGCTAGCTATTCTGAGCCATTTCTCCTTGTAGGCAAGCCCTTAGTTATGCTTTTGGTGACTTTACATAATTGTTCTTTCCTTCCTTTCCCAACAAGTCTAAAGTTCATTTAAACTCATCTGTTAGCCGGAAGATCAGGACAAATGGTGCAGGATTCAGGTTTGATCTTATTACACTCCATGATTCTTATCACAGGTCCTAGTGAGTGCCCCTTCCTGGCCACCCACTAGGACGTCTGGGAAGGGAATCCAAGCCTCTGCGCTCTGGATCCCCCGTGGGTGGTTTAAACCTTTGGAGTCTTGGCAGGTTGCAACAGTGGTTCCTCCCTTGGCCTCTCTGTCACATTTCCTAGGCCCTGAGGCTGTCTTTTGCCCCTTAGAAATGGAGCTACTAAGCCCACCTGGCTCAGTCTTACCCTTGGTAGTTCTTAGGGATCATCAGTGTCCATGAAGGCAGGCAGGGTGTTACATGATGGGTGAGCTCTCCCCTCCTGCAAAGACTCTTACCCCGCTTGTGTGACCTTGCACTCTCCTGCCTGACGCTTCCTGACTGGCACCCCCTATTCCAGTGGGTTCCCTTATTTAAACAACTCTTGGTCACCTACCTGCCTTTGTTCTGCTCCTGATGAGTCTCCATTCTTCCTACCTTTCCCCTTCAAGCTAACAATGGATTTGTAAGGATGCAGCTGTTTTTTAGTATACCAAGATCTAAGTACTGTTAGTAGTAACCTTAAGTATTTTCCATTGTCCCTGTCGGGTGTGTACCAGCTACAGGACTGTCGGCAGAGGTGGAACAACATACACATAGTTATTCATGCCATAGTCATTTTTCATAATGCAACTTCACAAAATCAACCAGAACTCATAAATTGTAGAGACACATTTCCAGTGCATCACAATTCTGTTAAAAACCACAGTACCATGGCATTATATGGCTGATTTTTCTTAATGTAGTGTTGAAATGTAACACACCTGCTGTTATATGATCTTCCTAAGTGGACCTAGAAAATAGGCCACTAGCAGTTCAGTGCAACGTAAATTGTTGGGGCTAGCCATGGCAAAACTTTTTAAAGAGAGCTGTATCACTTTTGGTAAAGCAAGTACAGTATCGTGTGAATTCACTCATTGTGACCAAACTGAAACTTATAGGGGGCATTTCTCAAACTACCTACTGGTGCTGTTCTCCTGCTCAGCACAAATTTAATAACTATATATAGCTGAAGTAACGGCCATCACTGCAATGGAGTTACTCCTGGCAGTATCTGGACCAACATAGTCACCATTGACTCTGGATGGAAAAGGTTCTGAGTTCAGGCTCTAAGTTTCCCAATAGCTGGTGTCATCAAGTGTCATGTTTCAGCAAAATGGTCCCCACCTGCTAGAGGGTGAAAGGATCATTTTAACCCTTTAAACAATAAGGTACTAAGGGTGTACTTGTTTATTGGTATATTGTATAACTCGCTCTTCCAACCCTGCCCCCACCACTCACACTCTCAACACAGTTGCATCTGTCCATCCTCCCTGCCACTCCCCACCACAAACTGGTTCTGTGTCATTTACTCCATAGTCCTGGAATGGCCTGCCTCCTATCTGCTGTGTAGAAGAGAGGTGCCTCACAGTGTAGTTTTCATCAGTATTTCCTGCTGGTCCTGTTTCGTGAGTGGTACCTTATGCTATGTTGAAAATTGTATGTTCCACAATCTACAACTTGGACTGTAGTGGGGCTTTAAAAGGGGATCAAAGAAAGATTTGGAATTTCTGACCTCAGTCTCCCAAGGGAGGAGTTGGCATGTAGAAGCGTTTTACTGTCTACAAGCATAGGCTGGTCTTCCTCCTCTTCCCTGTATTTTAGCAGCTGTATGGAAAATTGCAGCCGTAGCTTTACATAAGTTGTTTTATGTGCTATAGTTGTTCTTTACAGCAAATGCATGTGGGTAGAAGGCAAGTAAGAGGACTGTGCCCAGGCCACAGCCAAGTAGTGAAACTGGAAAAATGGCATGCAGAAAAAACAGACTTGAACCAGCGGAAGGTCAGGCTTGAAATGTGGCTGAGTCATTTGGTCCTGTTGCTAGAGATTCCGGCTAGAATCACTTTACATGTAGAGTTGTGTTTACTGTCAGTTTTTCTGTTGCATAATTAAGCTGTGTTTAAAGATCACTCTATACTAAATGTTTTTTGAGACAGCACTAACGGGGCCTATATTGAAAAGAGTGCTGTGTCCAACTGCCAGTGATTAATCTAGAAAACTCAGGAGCTACCGGTAACCCTGTGCTCCTCACAGCAGGGCAAACAGTTAGTGACTGGGACCCTACAGGGTTCAGACAGACACGTAGCTTGTGCCACGAGATGGCCAGAGCAGCACAGGGCCCCAGTGCTGACAACACATGGCTCCTCAGAGGCCAAAGAGGTTTGTAAGCATAAGATAATGCGTTTGCATGATTTTTGATGTGCTGAGGTACTACTACACTATATTTACAAAATGCCTGTAGCTATTCATTTAATTTTCCCCCCTTCCATTGTTACATCTTAGAGTTCATGACTGACAGCAGAACATACATACCACAGCAGTGAGGAAGAGACACAGCTATAATTAAAATAAAAACCAGGATCAATACAGGCTTTATTTTTCCCAGGACCAAAAATTAGGATAATAGACAAAACAATGATTCCAAATTATTTGACATTCATTTGAAGAAGGTTTAATCTAAAGAATAAGAGGTAAGATGGATCACATTTTATATAAGACTTTTACGGTATAATTTCTTTTAGTAAAGATGAGAACATTCATGGTTACCAGGTTTACAATCAACAACATTTTTGACACTGTACCTCAGAATTAGGAAAAGCACAGGAAGTAGTAAAGCTAAACATTGTTTATAATGATGCACCGAGTATTATACCACAATTTCAGATAAAAAAAAAATCAATATTGATATTGCTCATCAGAAACATGATACTGTAAAAATCAAAATTTTGTCAGGTGATGTTTTTCCTTATAAGAATTTTGTTTACAGAGTAATTAACCACCAGACTAGAGCATATGCCAGAACTAAGTATATTTGAAGACATGCGTCTTTCTATTAGTACTTCCCCCAAAAGGGCCCAGTTTGTCCTTTGGGAAAAGTGGGGAGGAGGAAGCTGTGCTTTCCCTACTGTTCATATTAAACAAATGCTGCAGGGAGAGAAGCTGCTGGGGGAGCCAGTTTGCTCCCCCTAAAATAAAGGCAAATGATCACACAGTGCATTCTCCAGGATTCAGGGGTTAGGTTCATGCTGGAGCATGTGCAGTTCCTCAGAGCATGTACAGTTTGCACCAGATGTAAGGCACCTCCCCTCTCTTCCAGACCCAGGCTCTTCACTGCCATGAGTTAGCTCCCACATTGCCAGGAAATCACACTATGAAGGCAATATGAGCAAAGAAAGCATTTTTAAAGGAAAACTGCACCCTGTTTGCTCAGCTCAGAAATATTCAGAGCATAACGGACGCAGATCATTCAAATCACATGTGGCTTCTAGTTAGCTTCCAGGGGTGGTTGAGGTGGGGCAGCGCTAATCTGTGCTCTGGTCCCCATGAGCCCTGGGGCTGTTACAGCAGCGAGCAAATAGCCAGATCACAGAAATGCCTTGGCCATGCCTCTCCCCACCCCAACTAGCACTGGGGCCCAGCAGTGGAGAAGGGATGCAGAACTGACTCTGCACATGCTGGCAGGACCCCTAGCGCAACCAGTGAGGGGGCCATACAGTTGCTTTGTATTCCCCTTGAGCCAGACCCCACCAGGCCCTTGGGTGTTTCTGTAAAAACAACGCATTCTCCATCCGACCGCAGTTGCTGCTGCCAAACTGCTATGATTAGAAAGTAATCGAGTATTGCAGAAATTAAAAGCTTCCTTAGATCGCAAAGTCACAACAACCTAGCCATCATGGTACAGGAAATTTACCGTTTTATCCCCTTGTAACGCACTAGTGGCATCCACACCTGAGTTGCTCACTTTGCACAATGCTCTCTCTCCATTAGCAGCACTGACGATAGAGCCAGACGTGTCTGGAAAAGTGGCTCAGACAGCAGAGAGAGGATGTGGAGCGAGCAGTCTCTAAGCAGAACACAGAGGCGGGGTAGCAATAGGGAAGGGAACCACTAGCAGTTCTCTCTACTCCTAGGTTGATAATGCACAGGGCCTTTTTTAACCATCGGTTAGAATTCTACCTCTGAGGCTGATATTTTGCTCTCATGGTTTAGAATATTACTAGCCCCTTTGCCCATCCTCATCCAGCCATGGGTAGAATTATAACCTAGCTAATTAGCATTTTTCCCTTCTATTGTACATGGATTTTTTACATAGAGGATCATCAAAAATAACCCAAGTCAGAGCTCATGGTAGTTGCTTCTGAGTACGACATAAGAACATAAGAAAGGCTGTACTGGGTCAGACCAAAGGTCCATTCAGCCCAGTATCCTGTCCACTGACAGTGGCCAATGCCAGGTGCCCCGGAGTGAGTGGACCTAACAGGTAATGATCGAGTGATCTCTCTCCTGCCATCCATCACCCCCCTCTGACAAACAGAGGCTAAGGACACCCAGAGCTTTAAGACAGGTTGCCTAGATACTTGCTCTGCGTCAGTGTTCTACCAGATACAGTACAGCGTTCCCCCATTGCAGATCAGGGAGCTAGCACTGAAGTGATGCTGCTTTCACATTTTCAGTCATTCCTCATAATTTTTCTGTGCCCTTGGCATCTCTCTCCCCAAGCTACAGCTGAAGAAAGAGCGAGAGAGTGGTTAAGTAACCTGTCCCCAGCAACACAGCTCCTCCGTGGCAGAAGTGTGACTAGAATGCAGCTGTCCCTGAGTTCACTCTACAAGACCATACCGCCTCTCTTCTTGCCAGAGAAACAGTGGCAGACTCTTTAGCCTAGAGGGGGTGGAGTAGCATACTGGCTAGTAGACAAACGTCATACGAGCCTCACACATACGATTACACAGAGTGGACTGTGTCATTCTAGCAAACAGCATTATAATAGTTTGTTTGGTAGAATCCTTTGCTGAGAGTGTGGCAGTTTCACACTGCATGGAAATTAAACATATACTGCACCAACTGCACTCCCTGTGCTAAAGGCCTTCCCCTATGGTGCAGCTTTCACCTCTGCTCCCCTGGCTGTACACAGAGACCGCAGGCTCCAAGGCACTGTTTGGTTAAGGCATTTCAGACCTCTTCAGAAAGTAGAGATTTTTGAACTCATTCTTTGAAGGGTTATTTAAATCATGCACCTAATACTCTTGTATGCAGGCAAGAGTATGTCTGAGAGAACAGGTTCATGAGAAGGCAACACATGGGTTTTAAATAATTTCTGGCAGCATAGGGAAAATTAATAAAGGGGTGAAAAGGAGCCCCCCCCCAAGCAATTTCGGTCGGTGACCCAAACTGTGAAATGACGTGTTTATTCAACACTGCCTTCATTATTTTACACACTAAGCAGATCAACTCTCCCAGAGAAACAGAACCCTAACGTCTGATCACAGTTGGTAACCAAAGAACCAACTCATTTCCAGCCATTTTCTTTTAATGTTGAATTTGTAATTTACGTCCACACTTTGTTAGTGGCCCAGAATCTTCCACATTAACACCCTCCCCTCCCCCCCCCCACACACATATTCTTTTACCTTTAAATCCATTTCCGTTCACCACTGAATAGAACTTACATTAGTTCCTTGAGACGAGGAAGGCTAGGAATACATTTTCATGACTCTATTGCAATGTAGCTTGGAATTAGCAATTTAGAAGAAACTGAACCCTCCCCCCTAACAAAGTCTATCCAGAGTGGACTATAGTTCACAATAAAGAGCTCTGTGGAATACTGTGCCTATGAGCAGTTTCCCAGAATACACTGCAGCAACTGAACTTCCCTGAAGCACTGAGCCATTCTCAGCATACACCTGGGTCACTGTAGGTTTTGCAGAAAGAATGTTCTGGATCCGGATTACCTGAAGAGGGAAGAGTTACATGCAGTCAATACAGAAGTTGTACTACTTTTATAGAAGCTGATAAGAGTTCAGCACAGACAGGACATTTTAAATAGTATATTAATTTAAGCTAAATAGTTAAATTCATAGGTTCAGTCATCATAATGGTCCCTTCTGGCCTTAAGATCTGTGCCCCCGCATAACATAGGTCATAGAATTTCACCAAATGATTCCTGATTTAGCCCACAACTAGAGCATACCGTTCAGAAAGCTATCCAGTCTTGATTTAAAGATGTCAGGTGACAGAGAATCCACCACATCCCAAGGTGAGTTGTTCTAACAGCTACTTATCCTCACTATTAAAAATGTGCACATTATTTCTAGTCTGTATTTGTCTAGCTTCAGCTTTCAGCCATTAGATCACTCAATATCTTCATCTGTTAGATTAAGAGAAAACCCTTCTAATTCAGAAGTCTTCTCCTTCTGTAGGTACTTTTAGACCGTGATCAAGTCACCTCTTAACCTTCTCTTTGTTAAACTAAATAGATAGGACTTCTTTGGTCTCTTTTCAGACCTTGGATCATTCTTGGTGTGCTTTTCTGAACCCTTTCCAATTTGTCAACACCTTTTTGGAAGGGTGGACACCAGAACAAACACAATGTTCCAATGATTGTCTAAGGTAGCTGAACATTTGACGGTGAAACGTTCCACTACTATGAAATGTTACAATTTTGGTGTCAACAGATCCCTGAGCACAGAGTTTCTTGATGATGGCAGCAAGAGTCCATATAAAAAAGGTTTAAACCCACAGGATCAGATTCAACCACTCTTTGTCGCACGGAGTAGCATCATACTGTGCAAGTACTCCCATTGGTATTTTAACTGAATACTCTTACTGAAACCACACAAGAGCAAGGATTGCAGAAAGTAGCTCACTAGTGGCCATTATAAAACCTAAAAAGTAAATGAGAAAGAACAAGGAAAAATTTAGCCTTGTTCTATTCTCAGGCAATATTTCTTTTATGAATACAATTAAACTGAGCTAGCACCAAACGTAGTTCGTCAACATTTAATTAGACTGCAGCTGCAGAGAAAGCAGCCTGGAATTGACTGAACTAGCCCATGGAGATTTTTTCTGGTAATCATTGAGGCATTTTAAGAGATATTATCTGGCAAGGCTCACAATGGTCAAGTACTCAGAGTTCAAGCTCTTCAAGTAAATTTGGAGTCTAGCCACTAGTTAGGAGGGTGGCTCCTAAGGTTATTCACAGGTAATTCCTTTTAATATGAAATGTTAGCTAAGGGGTGGGATTTTCCAAAAACATTGAAATGACTTAGGAGCACAAGTCAGTCCGTGGGACTTGAGCTCCCTACCTCAATTTAGTGCTTTTGGAAATCCCATCCTACCCATCCATGTACAGGCGAGTCGCATCTTAGGCGCATTTAACATGCGCGAATTCAGCTTTGCGCGGTCGGCAAAAACAGAAAAAAAAAAGAAAAATAACCATTTTAAAATGGCATCGGTACTGCGGGCAATTCCGTCCACCATTCAACTCAATGGCGTTTCACTATATGCGGTTTTTCGCTTTACGCGCTAACCGCGGAACGGAACCCCCGCGTAAGATGAGACTTGCCTGTATCACCCTTTTACATGGCTGTAAGCTGCTCTCTCTTGGCAGTTGCCATCTTGCAGGTCAAAAAAAGCAAAGCAGGCAGTGGCTTTTTCCAGCCCCATCTACTTTGCACTGTTCCTGACCACAGCCCACATCTTCCTAGTCTTCTTCACCATACATACATCCTGCCCTTGCGCCACCCTGCCTGAAGAAGCATCTTCTGCTTCATGGTTCACAGAATCCAGGGGGAAGTCAGCTCGGGTTCAGGATCAAGGTCCAAGCAGCTGGAGGGATTGTTTCAGTCAGGGTGGCTGAGAGGTCGCAGCTGTGCAGCATGTGGAACATAACTTGTTGGGAAAGTGGGAGTGTAGTCACAATAGTGCAGGGGCACTGGGCAGATCAGACTCTCTGCTCTGTCCTGTAAGCTGCCATGCATCGGGTAAGTTTTATCACTATCTGATAGACACCAAGATGACAGAGATTTAAAGAGGTATCAATATGGAGTTCAAGTTTTTTAGGAAGTCAAGGCATGGCATGTTGCTTGTATGTTCCTGGGAAGGCAGAGAAGAGGATCACAGCTTTGACGAGTCTACACTCTAGAGGGAGCACCATCTCCCCATGCTCTCTCAGGAGACCTGCTGAAGTAGTGCCCATTCTCCGCACAAGGACTATCTGAGCCCGATTAATCACTGTGCTGCTCCAGTTAATGTCAGCGTAGTTCCTCAGATATCAGTGCAGTTACTCGAGCCTCGGACCAGAGTAACGCAGTAGTGAATCGGGTACTTCAGCTGGGATTTTCTAAGGGACCTAAATGAGTTACACCCATGACTCCCATTGAAAGTCAGCGGAAGGCAGTTGCTTAACTCCAGATGAGAAATTCAGCTGAGATTTCCGAAGGGGCCTTTCTGCTTAATTTATTTCCTGATTCTGATGCATTTACTCAGGAATGTTAACGAAAAATACTTGAATTCACATAACCTCAAGGCACTGGTTATTGTGGATTATGGCTAAAGATACCATATGATAGAACTGAAATGTTTCTCCCATTCAGCGCCATTAAATGCTACAGAGATTAGCATCAATAGCTGATTTTTCTGACTGATCGCATTACTACTCTAGGATACAAGCACTATTTCATAGAAACCAGACTGAAGTATTTCTTTAAAGCTCTGCATTGTTCTTCTATTTTGTTTTAGAAGAGACACACCAATGTTTTGTCAACACACAAATTTTGTACTAGTATAGCTATTTTGGTTAGGAATATAGAGTGGGGGGGGGGGGTTAAATTTGTTTGTTATAATGGAAATAATTATTCTGGTACAACCCTTAGTGTGGACACAGTCATACCAGTATAAAAGTACCTTACACCAGAATGGCTTATTCTCCTTCCCATAATGGAATAATCTGTACAAGTATAAACACTTTCATACTTGTATAACTGCATCCACACTGCGGGGAGGGAGGACGCAATTGTACCACTTTAGTTATATTGGTCTAGTTAAAGCAATACAGTTTTACAGTATAGACAAGGTCTAATCTTCCAATAGAATCTGTCAAACTAACCTCAGAACCAGGAAGATTCTCAGGATCATAGAAGATCAGCTTCATGCCATTGGGATGACATCCTCCCCAAATATCCCCAGTGTAAGGATCAATAGATAAGTTATCGACTAGCGTGTCCAATTCCAGCACCTATCAAACACGGGAGAACCCAACACAGTGACACACACGTCAAAGTCACAAACTTCATTTATAGCCTCTCTTTATTCATTCATAATCAGCATATTTCTCAAAGGTAACACTTACAAACATTTGGACTGAAACCACCATAAGATTTTCCCCTCACTACACCTTTTGTCAACATACAACATCTGCTGTACTACCCAGATATGTGTGTGATGGGCACATTATAAATACTTACATACTTGCTTCAGCAACTCTTTCCAGCTTCTAGAGCTGAAGGAAGGGTCATATTATTAGCCTTAGTCACCTTCAAACCTTATGTTTTTATATAGGCGTGAATGGTGCATTACAGGCATACAAATTGGCAGTGTCCCTCCCAGCTAGGACTGACAACCTGAATTAAAATGGAACAAAAAGAAAAGGGGAGACTGACTCTTGGGGTCAGCAAGGAGAAGAGACAGATTAGGTGGAAAGGAAAGCTGTCCTTGGGAAAGTTATCTGCTGGGATGCTATCAGCTGCCACACTGGATCATACCCATGGTTCATCTTGTTCAATATCCTGTCACCAACAGTGAAACCACAGTATAAGAGGTCGAAATTGGGCAATTATGGAAAAACCTGCCCAGAGGGGTTTATATCCTTTCCAAAACCTTTTTATTCATAAATAATCTTATCCAGTGTAACTGCAGATGTTCTCATTTCCATGTAACTATCCAAACAAAGGCCTCCTTATAAATTCCTCAGGGCAGAGGCAATGTCTTTATGATAACATGCATGCCAGTGACATCATGTGCAAATATTTAATATTAAAAATAGATCTGCTTAGTGGGCCAGATCCTTACTCCCCTTTGGCTGGGTTGTGCTGCTCCAGTGGCTTAAGGCAGCCTTAAAGTTGGTGTAATCAGCCCCTTGAGAATTTCCCCAGCATAGGGGGAAAGCCTATAGCAGCGGGTACTAAGTCATCAACTCAGCGCCTGGTACAGGGAGTGTGAATAGAACAGCTCTACATCTGCTGATCCCCAGCTGGTGGAATGGCCCTGGAGGAGTGTTGACAGTCTTGGTATTTCAGAGCAGCCCTGAGGTTGCTCTGGTTTATGCTGGGGACCAGGATGCCGCAGAACCAATTCCAGAATCTGGGGTCTGAGTAAGAAATCCCTGGAAAGGAAAGGAAATTGAAAATAAGGAAGAGTTAAAGAGTTAATCCTTCCTCAGCAGGGTGGACTAGATGATCTCTTGAGGTCCCGGCCAGCCCTATGTTTCTGTGGTTCTATGATCCTTTGTGTAGGAGTAGAGGAGGGAAAGAGACATGAGTGACTGAAGAGACATTAAAAAGCTGGCATTAGAAATAGCTATGCAAATTAGTCCCCAAATCAGAGTCTCTGAGTTCCTAGCTGGAATTGTTGCCTGTTAATGAAATAAATGCCTGCAGAGTGAATGATGTGAAATTTTACCCAATTTGTGTGTTAACCCCCGGATCCTATTATTAAATAGGGAACAGTAACCAAACCATTTGGGGTGATTTATAGAAATACCAACAACGGGAGTCCCTCAGCTAATACAGATGTGTGAAATGTGCTACAGCCTGTTCTACAGGCCCACAGCAACCACAAGCTATATTACCTTAGCATACCATATGTGTTACCACCATCTCATAACACCAGCCTTGTATGCTATGGGCCCGATTATCTCTAGGCAGGGGGGAAATAACTCCCATTGACATAAAAAGGGAGATGTCCAAATCCCAAAGCAGAAGAATTGGAATATTTATGTTCTGTAAATTGCCCTCTGTTTCCCAGTCAGATACTACTTGCTGCTCTGAAAGCTGCTTTCTGTTTGCAGGCTACATTAATGAGCACTAACTGCACCAACAGGTCGATGGCGCCCAAAGGAGAACTTGATTGATGCCAAACTCAAGGTTCGTTTTAAGGTTGCTGGTATTAGGATGCAGTGAACAATAATAATTACTTACATGAAATTCCACAGGAATACCTCTCCCCTCAGTACCACAAGAGCCAACCACAGCCCCCCAGCAGTTTGGTTTGCATGTATATTAACACATTCTCTACCCATAATCAGGCTATGATTGAAAGAGATTTAGGCTCCCTAAAGGGCACACACTACATTTCAAACACAGATTAGGCTTTTGTTCTAAGTGGCAAACTGCTTACCTTCAATTGAGTTAGACTCCAGTTAGCATGTTTTTCCATAACATGGATAGTATGAGCCATCAGGTCAGCAATATAAACATACCTTCAAACGAAAGAGTCTATTAACAAGGTATCTACACAGAGATAAAAGTAAATTGATTCTTTATGTGTAAGCCTTGATTTTCAGATGCTTTAAACTGATATTTTGAAATATTTATAAGAATTCCAAGCTGTCCACCACACACTGAACTCAAGATAGATAGCTGAAGTACTAATAGTGTTCCAAGGTGTTTTAATGTAACAACCAGGACTCCGATCAATAGTGTCACAAATACATATTTTGTAAAAATACCAGTCACAAATTGTATAAATAGTTAACACTCAGAAACAGGCTCCCAGTCTGTTTTAGTCTGTACAAGTTAAATGAACAGTTGCCCTTATTACAAATTTTAGAAGGAATTTTATCCATTAATGATTGCATTTTAAAAAATGTAAGTATCAGTTTGGTTAAAATGTAATATCTTTGATATTATTAGATAAAATACCACCAATGGTGGAATAAAAAAAAATAGAGGAACATACATTTTATCTTCTGTTATATAATCACTTCAGATTACTTATTACAACCATATTTTACAAAGAGCACCCAGTGAACTAACCAAACATACACCCGCAAGTCAATGTAGATGTCTAACCACACAATCTGCACATGCAAATATTTGCATGTAAAAGTCAGGAATATTGTCTGAGTTTCTTTTCATCATTTGATCCATCAAATGTATAAGGAGACCAAATGACACTTACTTTTTGTCTGGTGAAATGTTAATTCCATTGGCTGAATAAAACCCAGAGGCTACCTCTTTAACTTCTGTTGGACTGTAGTAGACAACATTTGACCAGCTCAAGCCCAAGAACAACTCCAAGTACGTCAAGATGGAGCCAAAGAAATAGTGGTCATTAGTAGCATAGAAATGATCAGGTCCCAGAGCCACAACATCATTCACGCTGAAATGAGAAAATAGAGCGAACAAATATAGAGGTTTGAGAATTAGTGTTCTGAAAAGTTTTACAGGATTGTATTAAAGTTGGGCAAGGAGCAAGAGTTCTCTTTAAAGAAACATTGTGGATGATTGTTCTTCTATTTCTTGTCCAGTATGACTTGCAGAGAAGATGAAAGATTTCCTAAACCACAAGAAGAAATTAAGTTTTCTGTTTGATAATGTAAGATTCTAAACAGAATATTCAGAGGCATGTTCATGTAGTGAAAATTCTAATTACGTATGAAACTGGATTACAATAGAGAACAGAGAGAAGTGCCATATACACCTTTGAACATACTTAAATGGGCATCTGAGGCACTGGTAAACCAGATGCCAGCTCATGCCAAGGCTCCTAGGCCACACTGAACACTGACCAATGCATAGGTAGAAACCAGTCTGGCTCACCTGTGTGTTAGCAATGTTAACCTAGATCAGGGGCTCTCAAACTTCATTGCACCGCGACCCGCTTCTGACAACAAAAATTACTACATGACCCCAGGAGGGGGGAATCAAAGTTTGAGCCTACCCGAGCCCCACCGGCTCGGGGGAAGGGCAAAGCCAAAGCTCAAGCCCCACCACCCAGGGCGGGGAAGCCAAAGTCCAAGAGCTTCAGCCCTAGGTGGGGGGCCTGTAACTTGAGTCCTGCCACCCAGGGCTGAAGACCTTTGGCTTTGGCCCCAGGTGGTTGGGCTCGGGCTTTGCCCCCACATGGTGGTGCTTAGGCTTCACCTTCAGCCCTAGGCCCCAGCAAGTCTAATGCCAGCCCTGGCGGCCCCATTAAAATGGGGTCACGACCCACAGTTTGAGAATCCCTGACCTAGATCTTAAGTTGTTAAGAATGTGCTTAGACCTGATGAAATGCTTGTTGGATGTGCATCTACTGAATTCCCTTATAACATCTGTAGCCCTGGGTATAAAGTTCTATTGAGCATTTGCATTGTAAACATCTGTAACTGTGTAACTCAAACAGGAGAGAAGCTGTCTCTAATGCAAAGGCTGGCTTCCTACAGGCCGCCTTTGAAACCAAATGAGCCATTGTGAGACATCAAAGAACAAAGACTGTTAATTGAACTCCTCCCCCTCTCCCCCAAGGAGAAACAGGGTTCTTTTTGCTCCTTGGACACTAAAGGGACAAGAATCACTAAGCACCAGCAGAAGATCCTCCCCGCCCTTCCCCCCCGCAGCTGTTTTGCCTGAGTTAGCCCTAAAGGACATATGGATTCTGCTTATTATATAAGTTTCTATTACTTTTTGTCATCTAAGACTAACTCATTTGTGCATGTATGTTACCTGCTTTAACCTTATAAATAACTCATTTCCTTTTCCTAGTTAATAAATCTTTAGTTAGTTTATTACAGGACTGGCTACGAGAGTTGCCTTTGGTGAGAGATGTGGGGTACAAACTAACTTAGAGTAAGTGACTGGTCCTCTGGGAATGGGAGCAATCTGAATAGTGTTGTGATTTTTGGTAGAAGGAACCATCCATCACTGAAACAGGCTTGCCTGGTCAGCAAGATAGCCCAAGGGGACTGTCTGTGACTCCATGGTAAGGCTGTTATAGCACTTAGAATCATAGAATATCAGGGTTGGAAGGGACCTTAGAAGGTCATCTAGTCCAACCCCCTGCTCAAAGCAGGACCAATCCCCAATTTTTACCCCATATCCCCAAATGGCCCCCTCAAGGATTGAACTCACAACCCTGAGTTTAGCAGGCCAATGCTCAAACCACTGAGCTATCCCTCCTCACAGTTGTTATTTGGTTGGTGAAATCTAATTACAGAGTATACAACCAATGTGGTGTTTGTGCCCTATTTCCTGACCGTCTGCCCTGTGGCCAGACCCCACATTCATCCAGTCCAGACAGTGTGACATTATCATCCTGAGCACACTGGTCAGGGTTGGTTCAGTGTTTGGGAGGATTTGTGACATTTTACTCCCAAATATGGAATGAAGTCATGTGGGACCAGATTCACAAAGGGACTTAGCGTTGTAGTGCTCAGCATTGCAACACCTAGCTTATAGGAGCCTTGAAAAATCACTGGAATACACAAAACTTGAGTTAGGGTATGTCTTCACTACCAACGTTAAAGCGCTGCCTCACCTCTGAGGTGAGGGCCATAGCCGCTGAACTGAGACGTTCCAATGGGGGTCTCTCTCAATCTCTCATTGAAGCAGTTCCACTTTAAATTAAATACTGATAGGGACAGAGGCAGAGTGAAAAATCACACTGTCCAGTGCACTCACTTGAGAGGTGGGAGATCCCTGTTCAAATCCCTTCTCCTCATCAGGTAGTGAGAAGAATTGAACTAGGGTCTCCCACATCTCAGATGGAAACCCTAACCACTGGGCTAATAGGGACGTTTGTTTTCTCTCCCACCCCCCATTTGTTTTGCATAGAGTTAAGGGTGTTCTGAGCATACCTACTGGAATGGGTCTTGCAGGCACAATGGGCATTCCCCCGCCTATCTTCCCCCGGTCAGAGTGGCTTAGGCATCCAAATGCCCAGGTGCAGAAACTAAGGTGCCTAGGGGACATTTACAGCAAAAATGTAGGTGCCAAGTGAATTTAAGTGCCTGTGCTATTAGGCAGGGGTTTATGGATCGCCGTGGTGCCTAAAACTGTGACACAGACACCTAAACCTGGGCTTTTAGGCACCCACATCCCTTTGTGGATCCAGGTCTTAACTTACAAAGGAGACAAGAGAGATGTGCAGTAGCTTGGCAGTATCCAGATGTGAAGTACTGATGAAAGCAGTGGGAAAACATATAAAATGGAAAGGTCCTCTAAGGTTTACATTTCCTTGAATACTTTCCTTGAATATAAATTAAGCTTTAACAAAAACAGCCTTTAGCCAAATAGAGGCAGGTGCTGTGGTTTGGATTCAGTACCTTGACAGAAGTTCATGTCGGATAGTTTTCAGGTGTACAAGAGAATTTTCATCTTCTACAAATTTAAACACCTCAACTGTGCTCTTGGACTCTGGATGATTCACAACGAAGAGGTACACTGAGTCATCTAGAGAAAGAATGTGGAAAAATTGTTGACTTTCACAAGAATGACAGGGCAGCTTAAATGTCTGTGTCCGGTTAGTATCTAGCCTTCACTGCTGTAGTATATGAGTGCTTTTTGATGTATTTACACTCAACACCCCTGTGAGGTGGTAGAGGGGGATGCCAATAGACTGAAGGGTCTTCTACGGACAGAAAGAGCCTTTAGAGCAGTGATTCTCAACTGTGGTCCACCGCTTCTTCAGGGAAAGCCCCTGGCGGGCCGGGCCGGTTTGTTGACCTGCCGCATCCGCAGGTTCGGCCGGTTGCAGCTCCCACTGGCCGCGGTTCGCCGCTCCAGGCCGATAGGGGCTGCGGGACGCGGTGGACAGCACATCCCTCGGCCCGCGCCGCATCCCGCAGCCCCTATCGGCCTGGAGCGGCAAACCGCGGCCAGTGGGAGCTGCGACTGGCCAAACCTGCGGATGCGGCAGGTCAACAAACCGGCCCGGCGCACCAGGGGCTTTCCCTGAAGAAGCGGTGGACCACAGTTGAGAACCACCGCTTTAGAGGATGACATGTCTCTATCAGTCATTCAGTACCAAAAGCTGCAGAACCAGAGGTTCATTTCAGCCACAAGCCAGTCTCCCTTTTTGGTCACTATTATGCGGTGAGCTAGAGGAGAAATGCTCATTGTGCACAGGCTATATATGCCGCACAACAAAGTTTCAGTTAAAGCTCATAGCACCAGAACTGCAGTATCTGAACAGTGATGGAGGCATTATATTTGCACATACACTGAGTTGTCTTCTCCTACTCCCTACTCCTATAAACACCCATGCCGTAGAGCATTCAAAAACTGCAATTAGTTATTGTGCCGATATTACAGGGCGTGCTGTGCATCCAACTCTTGTGCTGTTTTTATGGGAGTGCGACCTTAGTGATACCTTATGGGTCTCCCCTATGCTCAAGGGTGAGCCCCACAGCTCAAAGACTGGGTCCCTGGCTTCAGCACCTGTTTCCCACCAGAGCTCCTCCCGCAGGTCCAAATGATCTTGAACCCTTGTTGGAGGCTTCCTCTCTGGGGAGGTATACAACCAGTGTGCTTGCAGTGACACTAGACAACCTTTCCAAAATAAGACATCATTTATTAGTCCACAGGAACCCATTGTGCAGGGACATCGTGTTAAAATGGTAAAGAAAAGGCTAAAACACAACTCTCCCCTAACCTGGCAGTTTTTCCTTTCTTGGTTAAGAGGGTCCCTCTTTGCCCTGGCCTGGAAGACAGACAGCATGCCAGCAGCTGTCCAACAGTCCCAGACTGGAATACTCTTCTTCCACGGGGAGAACAAGTTCCTTCTACAAGCCCCTTAACACTTATGTCCTTTGTTTCAAGTTCCAGTGATGGTGTTTTCATGTGTGCTGCCCTTCCCAGTGTTCATTTTGTGGTCAGATAGGTAATCACCCACCCATATTCCAAGACATTAAAAGTTAATGGTCTGGTGCTGTTCTCCATTGGAGCTCCAAGGTAGCTCTATCTATGTGTTTATAGTTCATTCATGCCAGCCCAGACATAAATATGTGACCCACACCCAGTCCATTCAATGCTTATTCTTTCACTCCTAACGTGTCTCTCTGGAAAAAAGTTAATCCCTAGAGACCAAGTAAGAGTAGGCAGAAATACAAAAGTGAGTGGGTAAACTGAGTCACACATAATATGCATAAAAATACAGACATTTCCCACATTCTCCATAGTTATATTAAATATACGGGGCATATTTCTATCTTGAAGAAGATAGTGTGTCAGTTTATATAAACACATGTACGATTCTTTGACCATGGGATGGTGTTCCAAGAAGAAGGAGTGCTAGGCAGAGATGGGCTCCACCTGACGAAGAGAGGGAAGAGCATCTTTGGAAGCAGGCTGGCTAACCTAGTGAGGAGGGCTTTAAACTAGGTTCACCGGGGGAAGGAGACCAAAGCCCCGAGGTAAGTGGGGAAGTGGGATACTGGGAGGAAGCACAAGTAGGTGAGTGCAAGAGGGGAGGGCTCCTGCCCCATACTGGGACAGCAGGACGATCGGTGAGTTATCTTAAATGCCTATACACAAATGCAAGAAGCCTGGGGAACAAGCAGGGAGAACTGGAAGTCCTGGCACAGTCAAGGAATTATGATGTAATTGGAATAACAGAGACTTGGTGGGATAACTCACATGACTGGAGTACTGTCATGGATGGATATAAACTGTTCAGGAAGGATAGGCAGGGCAAAAAAGGTGGGGGAGTTGCGTTGTATGTAAGAGAGCAGTATGACTGCTCAGAGCTCCAGTATGAAACTGCAGAAAAACCTGAGAGTCTCTGGATTAAATTTAGAAGTGGGAGCAACAAGGGTAATGTCGTGGTGGGAGTCTGCTACAGACCACCAGACCAGGGGGATGAGGTGGACGAGGCTTTCTTCCAGCAACTAACAGAAGTTACTAGATCACAGGCCCTGGTTCTCATGGGTGACTTTAATCACCCCGATATCTGCTGGGAGAGCAATACAGCGGTACACAGACAATCCAGGAAGTTTTTGGAAAGTGTAGGGGACAATTTCCTGGTGCAAGTGCTGGAGGAACCAACTAGGGGAAAAGCTCTTCTTGACCTGCTGCTCACAAACAGGGAGGAAATAGTAGAGGAAGCAATAGTGGATGGGAACCTGGGAGGCAGTGACCATGAGATGGTTAAGTTCAGGATCCTGACACAAGGAAGAAAGGAGAGCAGTAGAACAGAGACCCTGGACTTCAGAAAAGCAGACTTTGACTCCCTCAGGGAACTGATGGGCAAGGTCCCCTGGGAGAATAACATGAGGGGGAAAGGAGTCGAGGAAAGCTGGCTGTATTTTAAAGAATCCTTATTGAGGTTGCAGGAACAAACCATCCCGATGTGTAGAAAGAAAAGTAAATATGGCAGGCGACCAGCTTGGCTTAACAGTGAAATCCTTGCTCGTCTTAAACACAAAAAAGCAGCTTACAAGAAGTGGAAGATTGGACAAATGACCAGGGAGGAGTATATAAATATTGTTCAGGCATGCAGGAGTGAAATTAGGAAGGCCAAATCACACTTGGAGTTGCAGCTAGCCGGAGATGTTAGGAGTAACAAGAAGGGTTTCTTCAGGTATGTGAGCAACAAGAAGAAAGTCAAGGAAAGAGTGGGCCCCTTGCTGAATGAGGGAGGGAACCTAGTGACAGAGGATGTGGAGAAAGCTAGTGTACTCAATGCTTTTTTTGCCTCTGTCTTCACAGACAAGGTCAGCTCCCAGGCGGCTGCACTCCGCAGCACGGTATGGGGAGGAGGTGACCAGCCCTCTGTGGAGAAAGAAGTAGTTCGGGACTATTTAGAAAAGCTGGACGAACACAAGTCCATGGGGCCGGATGCACTGCATCCAAGGGTGCTAAAGGAGTTGGCCGATGAGATTGCAGAGCCATTGGCCATTATCTTTGACAAATCATGGCAATCGGGGGAGGTCCCGGATGACTGGAAAAAAGCTAATGTAGTGCCCATCTTTAAAAAAGGGAAGAAGGAAGATCCGGGGAACTACAGGCCAGTCAGTCTCACCTCAGTCCCTGGAAAAATCATGGAACAGGTCCTCAAGGAATCAATTCTGAACCACTTAAGGAGGGGAAAGTGATCAGGAACAGTCAGCATGGATTCACCAAGGGCAAGTCATGCCTGACTAACCTAATTGCCTTCTATGATGAGATAACTGGCTCTGTGGATGAGGGGAAAGCAGTGGATGTGCTATTTCTTGACTTTAGCAAAGCTTTTGATACAGTCTCCCACAGTGTTCTTGCCAGCAAGTTAAGGAAGTATGGGCTGGATGAATGGACGGTAAAGTGGATAGAAAACTGGCTGGATGGTCGTGCTCAACGGGTAGTGATCAATGGCTCCATGTCTAGTTGGCAGCCGGTATCAAGTGGAGTGCCCCAAGGGTCGGTGCTGGGGCCGGTTTTGTTCAATATCTTCATCAACGATCTGGAGGATGGTGTGGACTGCACCCTTAGCAAGTTTGCAGATGACACTAAACTGGGAGGAGTGGTTGATACGCTGGAGGGTAGGGACAGGATACAGAGGGACCTAGACAAATTAGAGGATTGGGCCAAAAGAAATCTGATGAGGTTCAACAAGGACAAGTGCAGAGTCCTGCACTTAGGACGGAAGAATCCAATGCACTGCTACAGACTAGGGACCGAATGGCTGGGCAGCAGTTCTGCAGAAAAGGACCTAGGGGTTACGGTGGACGAAAAGCTGAATATGAGTCAACAGTGTGCCCTTGTTGCCAAGAAGGCTAACGGCATTTTGGGCTGTATAAGTAGGGGCATTTCCAGCAGATCGAGGGACGTGATTATTCCCCTCTATTCGGCACTTGTGAGGCCTCATTTGGAGTACTGTGTCCAGTTTTGGGCCCCACACTACAAGAAGGATGTGGATAAATTGGAAAGAGTCCAACGGAGGGCAACAAAAATGATTAGGGGGCTGGAGCACATGACTTATGAGGAGAGGCTGAGGGAACTGGGATTGTTTAGCCTGCAGAAGAGAAGAATGAGGGGGGATTTGATAGCTGCTTTCAACTACCTAAAAGGGGGTTCCAAAGAGGATGGATCTAGACTGTTCTCAGTGGTAGAAGATGACAGAACAAGGAGTAATGGTCTCAAGTTGCAGAGGGGGAGGTTTAGGTTGGATATTAGGAAAAACTTTTTCACTAGTAGGGTGGTGAAGCACTGGAATGGGTTACCTAGGGAGGCGGTGGAATCTCCTTCCTTAGAGGTTTTTAAGGTCAGGCTTGACAAAGCCCTGGCTGGGATGATCTAATTGGGTTTGGTCCTGCTTTGAGCAGGGGGTTGGACTAGATGACCTCCTGAGGTCCCTTCCAACCCTGAGATTCTATGATTCTATGAATCTCAAACAGCCAGCTCTTTTGTTTTAATATACTACTACTTGCTGTAAAAATCACACTTTTTTCTCCCACCCATGTATCAGGTTATTGATGGTGCAACATGGAGGGTAACAGGGATAGCAAAGGGTTTTAACGATAATAAATAATAATAATTGAGATTTCTTGTCTCCATTTAACAGTCTTCTTACCTTTGTCCATGTATGTACTGATCCCATGAGGGTTAAATGATGCCAGATCAAACCCGCGGCTGATTCTCAGTTCCACTGCTCTTGGGTTTTCATCATTCAAATCCATCAGAAATATTTCACCTGGCTTGTCTGGAGCAAAGCTTTTTAACCCTGGATATTTTAAACCCTTTAAGATTAAGTAAATACAACAAGAAAGTTAAGAGGATCCTAACAAAGCTGCCATGACTAACTCTTTGTTTTGGTTTGTGGATATATCTCATGATACAGCAACAACCCTACTAATCACGTCTCTTTCCTGTTGTTTTTTGTTTCATGCTCTCCCTAATCAATTGATCCCTCCTTAACTCTCACTATGCTGCCTGCATCCTCCTCATGTTGCAACCCAGCCACATTTGTGCACTCTCTGCACCATATACTGCTCATGCCCCCATCACCACTGAATATTCTCACAGTGCTACTGCCTCTCCACACCCATCTGCTGCTATGACACCCTTCCGCAAAGAAACGCCCTCATTTTGCTGCATCCCAGAGACATCCGTTCCCCACTGTTTTTCTGAACACCCCGCCCCACAAACTGCCACAGCATCCACAGTGCTGCTCCAGCACCCTCATTCAGTGCTGGTAATCCCCCTCAATAGCCACCAGCCACTACTGCTCTGCCCAGACCCTGTCTGAGCACCCCTGTTTCTTGTGATGCTAGCCCCTCCAAGGCATCTACCTTCCCTGTGCTGGTTATCCCAAGACAATGCTGCATACCCACACAGGGCTTCTGACCCCCACAGTGCAGATCCCCACTTGCAATATGCACCCAGCCACTCTGTGCTGGTCCCTTTCAAAACAAGCACCTCTCACCCCAGCTTTCCTGCCTCCCATTCTTCTCCCCCCACCTCAAGTGACTTCTAAGGGCCTGTATCCATCCTGTCTCTACCCCTTTTGGCTCCTGACTCTCAGTCCCATGTTCCCCCACTTTAATATTTCTTCAGGACACAGCGTCATTGCTTTCAGACAGCTCAGGTGACTGCAGCTCTGGAACACCACTACAGTTCAAGGTAATACAGGGAATCTCTGAATTGATCCAGGCTTTCTGTTCAAAAAGTTTTCAAAATATGGGCAAACAAAGTTGAAGGGCCACAGTTAAGCGCACCTGAGCGGACAAGGAGACTACCTAATACCCAATACAGTTCCTCTTGGCAAAATCACGAGAGTTGTCAACAGGGATGCTATCACACGTATTGCAATATTGGTTGTTTTTCCAACAGTAACAGTTGGAGTCACATGAATGAGACTCTCAGCATTCACGTAGCAAAACACAGTTCCTAGCCCTCACTGCTGTGGAGAAAAGCTTGAATACGTGTATCCTAAGGGTTCAATAACCAGGAGGTAAGTAAAAAGAATCCAAAAGTTAATTTAAGGGGGGAAAATCATGATTTTTAAGCCAATCTCCTGATTTGGGGAGGCTGACTCAAATGCTGAACACTGGGTTGGCAATACACCAGCAGAATGTAAAGTCACATGTGCCAATGACAAAGGTTGTATAACAATAGCCGCAACAACATTGCAAGGTTAAGAAATGAACTTGCCCAAGTAGGAGGAAATGCAGTTTGAGCTAACTTAAGTCTGCATTTTTCCCAGGAAGCAGCGCACGCAAAAAATGTTCAGCCTGCAATTTGCAGGTATTACGCCTGAGCATAATAAATTAGTACTCAAGCACCTGCACAGGGTGGGGAGGTGGGAGCTCAGATACTTACAGAACTAATGAAAGCCAGACCATCAGGAAGGATGTCAATATCTTCTGCACCTCTTTCTGCAAAGACAGACAGAGAAGTGGTTTATTCAGAAAGTGTTTACTACTCAAATCTTTGTTCTCTCACATAATTCCACTTTCAAGAGATAGCAACTCGATACTGTTTTCAGCTACTGTGCTACTCGTACCATGTGTCTAAAGAATTAGCAGAAGCTTCAGAAGCTACTGAAAATAACAACAGTGCACAAATTCCAAGTTAGTGTTCAAGTTTATCCCCCTCTCTAGGATCTAGGCTTGTCTGACAATTCAGACGCGCTTCCTCCCCCCACCACTGAATTATCTGTTTGAAAGGTTGACCTCCAGGTGCCCTTCTATCCTAGCTACCTAGTCCCCTCTGACCCTGAACCCTAGTCTACACTAGAAAACGTATCCATTTCTGACAATAAGATCAGCAGCGGAACCAGCAATGAACATTGTTTAACTGCAAGTGTAGACCATAGATTTTAAGGCCAGAACCATCACAATCATCTAGTCCAAGCTTCTACATAACAGAGCCCATAGAATTTCACCCAGCGATTCCAACAGTGCAATAACTTGTGGTTGACCTGGAACATCCCATTAAGACAGACATCCAATCTTGACATTAAGACTCCAAGTGACGGAGTATCTACCACATCTGTAAGCTGCTCCAGTGGTTAACTGTCCTCACTGTTAAAAAATGGTCTCATTGTCAATTTGTACTTTGCCAGCTTCAACTTCCAGCCACTGGATATTGTAACATCTGTGCCTGCTAGAATAACGAATCCTCTGGGGTCAGTGATCTTCTCTCTGTCTAGGTAGTTTAAGACCTTGATTAATTCATTTCTCAGCCTTCTCTTCAATATACTAAAGAGACTGAACTCTTTTAGTCTCACTGTAAAGGGTGTTTTTCCAGACCACACGTTAGCTCCTCTCTGGACCCTCTCCCTTTTTTCAGGAGACCACCACAAAACAGAATTCTAAACAAGTTTTTTAAAACAACAATTTAAAGATCCTGCAGAAAGTATTGCCTTTTTTAAGAGGAAAACCTCTGTAAACTCATCAATAGAGCAAACAAGAAACTATACCAAGGGCTTATCCTGGCCAAGCCACTGACTTTCTGTGGCTCAGTTCCCCATGTGTAAAAATGGGGATAACAACATTTCCTTACCTCACAGGGGTGTTGTGATGTGCTCCAATACTACAGTGGTGGGGGCCATATAAGTACCATAGACAGACTGTGCTGGTAGAATATGTTGGTTTGTGAACAAGTAAATCATGAGCTGTGATGATGTCATCTCCACTAAAATCAAACGAGTTTTCCCAAGTTTGGAAACAGAAAAATTAAATTACAAGTTTATGAAGCAGATAAACTAGAGGAAAAGCTACACACTAAAGTATTCATTACAACCTTAAAGAAGCGACAAAGGGTCCTGTGGCACCTTATAGACTAACAAAGGTATTGGAGCATAAGCTTTCGTGGGTGAATACCCACTTCTTCGGATGCAAGCAGTTTTCCACTGCTTGCATCCGAACAAGTGGGTATTCACCCACGAAAGCTTATGCTCCAATACCTCTGTTAGTCTATAAGGTGCCACAGGACCCTCTGTCGCTTCTACAGATCCTGACTAACACGGCTACCCCTCTCAACCTTAAAGAGATTGCACAACCAATCAAATATTGACTATTCATTTCTGAACAACCTTCTAGTTAGATAAAGGTGTGACTACAATTCAAATTTGTTGGATTAGGTCTTGCTAAACAACCTCCCTCATCCACTATGTGTACACAAGAGGGATTAGTTCTTTTACAGAAGACATTATTAAGCTGTAGATCGATTATCCCACTTCTACAGGCCTGTGTCTACTTTGGCCTTTTTCCAGAAAGTTTTTCATTGTTGCTATTGCTCTGAACAGATTTAGGTGACATGATAGTTAAGATCCCCATCTACCACTGGTGAAGCTTCACTCGTAATAACAACGGTGGGAAGTCTTTAAAATCGCTAGCATAGATCAGGCCTAAGGAAGTCACACCACAAGAAAAAGAGGAGTAGTGGGAAAGTTGGGGGGGGGGGAGCCTTTAAAATATGCTTTATTTACTAATTGTTAGCAAGAGAATTGAGGTGTGTTTTTAATTTTTGAATACTTTCTAAGATGCTTCAGAGTGCCTGAGAGGTACCTTCTCCATGAAAGAAAAATGTCCAGTCTATGTAGAGAGTTCAGCAAGCTTTTGCATTGTGCTGCACCCTCCTTTGAGCCAGCCTGAATAAGACCATTTTAGGCCAACAGAGCTTTACAAAACAGGATTCTAACTTCCTTACTCCAAATCACCAATTAGATTTTTAGTCTTTAGTGTCTTAGGTCCTCTTACGAGAGGAGGGGCAACACTGAAACGAAAGCTTTATAAATTCAGTTGTCCTTGCTGAAGGTGTTTCTTCAGTGTTTGAACCACAGCGCACTGAAGATTACTCCCATTTATCCTTCATTGCAGAAATTCATTAGTAGGATTTTCCTTACCACAAACCCGATCTCTACATAGCATGAAAGAATGCCAAGGGTCAGAAACAAACCACCAAAAACCCTATCACACTCACATGAAGGGGAAACATGTTTTCAGTTAAATATGGTGAATGAACAGTGGTGAATGCTACATTAGAGGATTGGTCTGCTTCACTACAGCCAACAAAAGCCACATACTGCTCCATTGTTACTTCATAGCTGTCAATGTTTGCATTAATAATAGGGTTTTATGGCACTAAGCAGTCAATAACACAGGGAAATCTTTGAAAGTTGCACTAGAACTTCATCATGTTACCCAAGAGGTGTAGAATATATGCACTTTTGAATAGAACTTGTTGATTGATCAAATAATTTTTAATCTAACCGACTAACAGCGAAGTGAAAGACAAGGGTTCTCAAATTGTACCTGTGACGGGTTGGGAATCACAGAAACCTGCTTAGTGCTGCCACCTGGTGTGCCAAGTCTACTTCTGCCTCTGCTTCCCAGCCTTTTCCAGCTTGGGACTCCCGAATCCTGTCTGCTTTGAGCCAGATTCCGCTGATCTGCTGCAAACATAGACCCAGGTCCGAACCAAGTCCCCTAACAACTGTAAGGCTCCTGGAAGCGCTCTTGCCTTTGACACCCAGGTGCCCAACTCCCAAGGAGGTTCAAACCCTTAATAAATCCGTTTTACCCTGTATAAAGCTTATAAAGGGTAAACTCATAAATAGTTCGCCTTCTATTTCAAAGATAGAAAGGTATGCACAGCTGTTTGCCCCCCCAGGTACCAACTCGCACTCCAGGTAACTTAATAAGTAAAAAGTGATTTTAATAAGTACAGAAAGTAAGATTTAAGTGAATCCAAGTAGTGACAGACAGAACAAAGTGAATTACTAAGTAAAATAAAATAAAACACGCACATCTAGGACTAATTCAACTCAACACAGATAAGAGCCTCACCAGTTTTCCTTTTACAGGCTGTAGAACTAGCCTGGGTCCAGCAATCGCTCACACCCCCATTGTCTTTGTCCTTTGTTCAGTCTCTCTCAGGTATGTCCTTGGGGGGTGGAGAGCCTCTCTCTTTAGCCAGCTGAAGACAAAATGGAAGGGTCTTCCAAGGGCTTTTATAGCCTTTCCCCCACTCCCTGTGTAGCATCATGTTGCCCTGGAGTTTTGGGATCACATGGGCAAGTCGCCTGTCCATGCACCCTAACCAGTCCATCCAGTTGCATTCCTGACCAGGCCCAGATGTGGATTGGGGTCTGCACCGTCTTTTGTCTGTTAAGTGCTTGCACTTAACTTGCACATTCTTTTCTCCAGACCTGATCCCATGCTCTTACAAAGGCTATGTATAAAACCAGCAAATATAAAACCAATATTCATAACTTCAACTACAACAATGATACATGCATACAAACAGGAGGAATAAATTCAGTAGGTCATAACTTTCACAGAGATATGTTACATGGCACTTGTAGCATAAAACATATTCCAGTTACATATATACATTTATAAGCATCTCCCCATAAAGTTTTATGGGGTACACCATCACAGTACCTATGGCAGGAAAGGACTTTTAGCATTTTTAGTCTTAATAAAGATTAAATAGTTATGATGTCTGAAAGGTTCATGTTTAAGTACATGCTAAATGTCCCAGATAGCCAGGACAGATCCATAGATCACAAAGCCAGAAGGAACCATTGTGATCATCTAGTCTGACCCCTGAAGGATAAGGCATTCAACACTTAAAACCCACTTCTTCAGGCCTCACAAAAGTCTCACCCGTCTTTTCTCTAAGTGAAACTCCAGCCTCTATTGGGAAAAAACTTTTATTGCATTTCACCAACTGAGGCAAGATATACGAACACAACATTTTAAAATGAAGATGTTCGCTACAGCAAAATACAGAATTCATGAAATACATTTATAAATCAGGTTAATAAAAGAGGAGGAAACTGACAGCTATGAGTATTTCTCATACAGAGCTCCAGCATGAGCTGAAAAAACTCATTACTCTATCCATGTGCCCATGAAAGAGGAAAATGTATTAATTCTTTTTTGTAGCTGTTCAGGCAGAGTAATGTTTACATTACATATATAATGGCGGTATAGGACTGTAACTGAATTATTTTTCAATATAGACCCCCATTCTTAATATTTTTAGGACATCATTCTAATGAAATTTTGGCAATCCTATTTATGAGCTTGGGGAAGCCTCTACCATTCATTAAATAAAGTTTGTAGAGAGCATGGAGGGTGGGAGAAAAGGGCATAGATGACAAAGATATGCACCCATCATGATTAGACCAAGAATGGACTTTACTTACTGATAGAAGGAAGCCATCCACTACATGCTACAGGAAAACCACATCTTTATTAGATTAGAACCTCGGCTACAGCCAACTGCAGAAAGCACGCATCAGGGTTGTGCTGTAAAGGGGACTTGAAGTTCATCTTTGCACTCCCAATCCTACAGCTGCTCTGTGTAGGCAGATCCTATTGTCTCAAGTTAAAGCAACCCTCAGGCTTCTCTAAATTTATACCAGGCTACAACAGCTACCAGGGTCCAAAAATGTAGCCAAAGATAGGAGTAGCACATGAGTACTTGTGGCACCTTAGAAACTAACAAATGTATTTCAGCATAAGCTTTCATGGGCTACAGTCCACTTCATCAGATGCATAGAATGGAAAATATAGTAAGAACATATATACACATACAGAGAATCATGAAAAAGTGGAATTTGTCAAACTAACTCCAAGAGGCTAATTAATTAAGGAGAGCTATTATTAGCAGGAGGAAAAACTTCTGTAGTGATAATCAAGATGGCCCATTTCAGACAGACAGTTGACAAGAAGGTCTGAGGATACTTAAGATGGGGAAATAGATTCAATTTGTGTAATGACCCAGCCATTCCCAGTCTCTATTTAAACCTAAATTAATGGTATCTAGTTTTCAAATTAATTCCAATTCGGCAGTTTCTCGTTGGAGTTAGTTTTTGAAGCTTTTTTTGTTGCAAAATTGCCACCTTTAAATCTGTTATTGAGAGACCAGAGAGGTTGAAGTGTTCACCTACTGGTTTTTGAATGTTATGATTCCTGATGTCAGATTTGCGTCCATTTATTCTTTTGCGTAGAGACTGTCCGGTTTGGCCAATGTACATGGCAGAGGGGCATTGCTGGCACATGATGGCATATATCACATTGGTAGATGTGCAGGTGAACGTACCCCTTAGGGTGTGATACATGCCATCATGTGCCAGCAAAGCCCCTCTGCCATGTACACTGGCCAAACCAGACAGTCTCTACGCAAAAAGAGGGGAGGGAGGGGAGTCTCGCTCCTCCCCCCCTCCTGCCTCGTAAACGCAGCAAGCCAGCAGACTGCCGTGGGCAGGAGGCAGGGGAGGGACGGGGGGAACCTGCATGCCACGTCCTCACTCCTCCCCACTCCCTCTTGCCTCCTAAACGCAGCAAGCCAGCTGATTGCCGTGGGCAGGAGGCGGGGGGAGGAGGAGGAAGAGGAAGGCGCTGATCTATGGGGTCCGCTGGTGGGCGGGAGGCACTGGGGGAAGGGGGGCGTAGGGGAGCTGCCAGCTGTGGACAAAGCAGGCAGCCAAACAACGTAATAGCGGAGCATTGCACAACTTTAAATGGAGCATGTTCTGTAATTGAACAGGGACGTAAGAGCGAAACAACGTTAAGCAAGAGGACGTTAAGTGGAGAGTTACTGTACTTTGCCTGACGCTGAAATACAGCCATCTCTGGCTAGGAAGAAATGTGGCGGTTGCTTAGCAGCTCCTCGCAGCATTACACAGCCATTTAGGACAGGAACTGGAGAATAGCATATTAACAAGCTGCAGGCAAAAGTTTAAAGAAACAGAAAGCAATTGCCTAATGATACATAATCTAATGGGTTCCTATTTCCAGTTCATGTAGTCTTTCCATGCTTTTATATAGAATATTTTATTTTGTTCCATATACTTTCTTTGTGGGGATTGTGTCTATTAGGATCATTCAATTTCCTCCCTTTTGTTTGCCTGGGACCACCTCAAAGTCATTACAGCACCCTCTGCTGAGCCAAAGGGAGCTGGACAGAATTCTGCTTACAGCCTGTCAAAGATGCCTCACACTTCAGTCAGAAGAAATCAGACAAGCCATTAGACAGAGGGGCACTCCAACATGATGCTTCTAGTCAGTGTTTGGGCTATCTGTACAGCCCTCCCAACCTCTGACCATTCACGGAGTTTGGGACCTGAACTCAGATCCCCAGTAGGGCAATCCATAGATCAGGGCTGGCCTCACTCCACACACATTCATAACTTTTTTGCATAGGTGTATGCTTTGACCACAAAGATCACGGAGAGTCAAAAAAAGAAAGAGGAAAAGACAACCAAAGATGACTAAAACCAGTGACTAATGTCAATCCTCTACTGCTTTCGCACCAAGAAAACCAGAGATGTCAGTTCTTCCTTTCTTGATCTGTGCCAAAGGGAATAAAATGAGGATCAAACACCAGAGAACTCTATTTGTAGAGGGAAGCATAAGTAGTCAATTGCTTTACAAGCATTTCCACCTGTTGTCAAGTTATTTCTTACATAACAGGTTTTGATTACTGCTCGATACTGCAGTCATGTATGACCAATTATGAAAGGAAACACTAAGCATTTTTCACTCTGCAGTATAGCAACCTCTAGTTATAGATAGTGACAATCAGTAATGTTACTGACCTAAATATTAACCTGCTCTTAAAGTTAATACCATCTTATCCTCAGACTGAGTTCTCAACTCTAATCATGCGCTTCATTAGTGCTCCTAACCTTTAGGAATTAACTTAGAAAAGACATCCAGAATATAGGGGAAAGGAGAAATACTCAGTAGAAATAATCTTTAAGAAGTTTATTATATGGAAGGTAGCTCAAGATTTAGGATATGATAAGCAAAAATCTTAACAGTTGAAGGAATTCCTGAAATAGCCTGGTATAAGACCTAGAGAACATTTCAGTTTAACCACATATGTGAAGCGAGTGATGTGAATGGCAAAAGTCAGGAGTCAAGAAGCTAAGAATGATCTGAGTGAGGATTTTATACCCCCTGAAGGCAAGAGACATTTATGGAAAGTTCTATAACCTTGTACCTTGATTTTCTATCAGATGGGGAGATGTCAGAGAGGGAGTTATGTGACAGCGAGAATGAGATGTTCTATTGAAAGGAAGAATAACAATGGCATACAACACTGTACACTAAGCACATTAGTCCTACATTGTAAGACAAGACTCATGATTTATGCATGAATTAAAGTAGCGTTTATTGAATAATTTTAATCTTCAATTACCTTTTTTTTAAAAATCATTCTAAATGCACCACAATGTGGAAATGACTCACAGGTGCCAAGTGTTTGTTCTCCAGCATGGAATAATTTTCCTGGGAGGCTCAGGAGCCCAGCAGGAGGGATGTTGGTTTTGATTGGTACAGCCAGCTGAGGAAGTTGTCTACACCATGAATCAACAAAGGGTCCTGTGGCACCTTATAGACTAACAGAGGTATTGAAGCATAAGCTTTCGTGGGTGAATACCCACTTCTTCGGATGCAAGCAGTGGAAAGAAGAAGAATACCCACTTCTTGCATCCGAAGAAGTGGGTATTCACCCACGAAAGCTTATGCTTCAATACCTCTGTTAGTCTATAAGGTGCCACAGGACCCTTTGTCGCTTCTACAGATCCAGACTAACACGGCTACCCCTCTGATACTTTACACCATGAATATTTACCAACAAAACTTGCCTCTTGTTGGCACAGCCTTGCATGCACCTACGCTCAAATTGGAGTCCTGACAATACCCGAACTTCTGTCAGTGAAGTAAAACCACTTCCCTGAGTGACAGAAGTCTCTACTGGTATTCTTCTACGGGGACAATGCCTGTGTGGATGCTGTATTATGTGTATCAGTACAAACATCCCTCCAGAAACAAGCCTACAATGCCACTGTCCCCACAGCAGTGACAGCTCTGGTGGAATTTTGAACTCTGCTGCCCAGGCAGCAAAAAAATATGGTTCTGTCCCCCAGACATGTCTCTACCATGCAGAGCTAGATGCCATACTGAGCGGGGATCCCACCTGTGAGTGACAGCAGACACCTCGTGTCACCCAGAATAAGGCACCCTAGAATTGCACAGTGAGGAAGAGTTTGTTGAGGATGAGGATATGGAGGATTCAGAACCAACAGACAACCAGGACCGCTTCAAGACCAAGCTGAACCCAGAGAAAACCCACTGAAGAAAGGGACAGGGGCTCTAATTGGTGTAATTTACTGCCCCTATTAATGCACTTTTTTCCTCCATAGCTTGAGAAATGTCCCCATTTCCTTCCCTGCCCTCCCCTTCCCAAAATGGCAGCTGACTGCACATGGTCAGGGAGCAAAGGAATTCTGTTTTAAATTAGCCTGTTTATTTTAAGAGCATGCACTGTCAGTAAAACGCAAAAAAAAAAAAAAAAAAATCAATAGAAAGAAAACTGGATATATACTCTGGAAATACCTTAGGTGCATTCAATGCACATATCTCTACAGGCAAAATAATTCAATTAAAATTACAAAATGCAACTAATATTCAATGCATTCAGAACAAAAAAAAGAAATACTTCCAGTCACTGAAAGCAACATGAACCAACACCTGAGAATTCAAATTAAACACACTGAGAATTCAAAAGAATGCTTGCAAGCAAGCCAGTAACTGGGGATTCAAACTACATGATTTGGCAGAAAAAAAGAACACCTCACTAACAATATTTGAGTCCAAAACAAAATTACTTGGTATGGTCAGATTCAGGAAAGAGACAGAACAGTTTGTGGCTGGTTTAGGGGGCTTGTCTTGGACAGGCTCACAAAGCTAACCAGCAGTCCACTGGTCCTTCCTCCACTTGCAGCTATGCAAGTTTGTCTTGACCCAGACATCTTTCCTGTTCTCTGGAACAATTTCACTGAACTTTTCAAACAAGTAGTATTTGAGCTTTGCTCACACATTTCTAGCCAGAGCAGCCTTTTTTGCTCCTGCCACGGTAGGACACTCCACAATGAGCTCCGAGAGAACATGGGGCTGGTGGTATATGGGCCCAGGCACCCATGAGTCATCTCAAGTGGCTGCCTTTTCTGGGCCTTTGAAACCTTTATGAGCGATATATTTGCCAGGACCCTTACTTCCTGTAATAAGTTTAGCAGTGTTTACTATACTATCCCAAAAGTTACCTAGGCCACCAGCTTGTAACAGCCAGAAGGACTGAGAAGTGCCCCCATATACTCACCATGCTGTGTGCTGTTCTATGGCCCTGAATAGGGTTTCCAGGTGTCAGGTTTTCAACCAGAATGCCCGGTAGAAAAGCAACCCTGGTGGCTCCAGTTGGCACCACAGACCAGGCCGTTAAAAGTCCAGTTGGCAGTGCAGTGGGGGCCCGGGGCTAAGGCAGGCTCCCTACCTGTCCTGGTCCGTGCTGCTTCTGGAATTGGCCGCCGGGTCCCTGTGGCCCGTAGGTGCTGGGACGGCCAAGCACTGCAAGGCTCCACGCACTGCCGCCGCCTCAGTGCCGGCTCCACAGCTCCCATTGGCCGGGAACTGCGACCAATGGGAGCTGCTGGGGGTCAACACCTGTGGGCATGCAGGCAGCACGCACCACAAGGAGCCACCTGGCCGCCCTTGCGACTAGAGGCCTCAGGGACCTGGCGGCCACTTCCTCTGAGCTGCAATAAGCACCGCCAGGACGCCGAGCCCCCCTCCTGCACCCCAAACACCTCATCCCCAGCCCCACCCACAGACAGAGTCTTCAAACCCCACCCCCTTTGCACCCTAACTCCCTGCCCCAGCTTAGAGTCCTCTCTCGCACCCCAACCCCCTCATCCCCAGCCCCACCCTAGAGCCCACACTCCCAGCAGGAGCCCACACCCCCTCCCGCACCCCAACTCCCTGCCGTATCCCGGTGAAAGTGAGTGAGGGTGGGGAAGATCCAGCAACGGAGGGAGAGGGGAATGGAGCGAGCGGGAGGGTGGAGCCTCAGAGAAGGGGTGGGGAATGAGCAGGGCCAGGGTGTTCGGTTTTGTGTGATTAGACAGTTGGCATCCCTACTGCACTCCTGTCACTATCTACAAATGGCCTTCGCATGCAAGACCTCAGAGTGATCCCAACGAGAGTTGCTATGCATCAATCCCACTATCTGAGATCACCATTTTTAGGAGCCATCACAGGGACATACACAGAGATAGCGCAGAACCAATCAAATCATTGTGCTGTTCTACAGAATGAGCAGACCCCATCAATAGGTCCAGCCTTTGCATACACCTGCAATCACCACTACACTGAAAGACCTGTTAAGAGATATGCTCATAAATGAACATTGCAAGTAGAGTGTGATAGCACCCACAAACCATTTTTCAAGTGCATATTCAATTTCATAGCTACAGTAAAGACTGGTTGTGGAAACGTAACCTAAAGCATCCGTCTTACTATGATCTCAATGTACAGAAATACAAGATGAAATTATAAAAATAATAGAGGAAGTTAATTAGCAGACAATACCTAAAATGCATTTATATAGCCAAGGTAGGTCTGATATCATCGTAAACAAGCAATTATAAAACCCATCCAAAAATCCAATAGATGGCATTATGCAGAAGCTAGATAAACCACAAAATTAATTCAGCAAATTTTGGGACACCGTACGTGTATGTTAACTGTGTACAACCATCATGAGTCTTCCATTTAGTCCTCCAACCACTGCCTGCCCATTCAAGATGTGAAGAAAAAGAAATGCAAGCATCAAGCCAAAAGATGGATTAATGCTAGACAGACATTTGATGATGTTATCTTCACAGATAAGACAATTGTGGAGATGGAGTACAGCAAGATATGTCTTTCTTGCTTAGGACTTCACTATCTCAAGCCATGATTAAAGCATACATGGAAACTTTGTTTTGGAAGCAATAAGTAGACAGTGTCAGTCCTAGACTCATTTAAAAGCCACAGTAAATACAAGCAGACAGACCCAGAAAGGAGAAAATGTGAGTGCAATCTACTACTGTAATTAAAGTTGGTCTGGAATTTTTCAACTAAAATGTTTCATCAGACAATGCCAATTCCTCAAAACCAAAACTGTTCATTGACTCCTTACGCTAAGCAATCTGTTCCATCTTGTATTTTGCTGTCACACTCGGAGTATGTTTCCCAGACCTGAAGAAGAGCTCTGTGTAAGCTCGAAAGCTTGTCTCTCTCACTGACAGAAATAAAAAGCTATTACCTCACCCGTCTTGTCTCTCAGAGGAAAGATCCTATTTCAACAATTTCTTTTACTTGAAAAAAATATTTTTTAAGTTTTAAAATTGTCAGTTGCATTTCAAAATGAAAAGTTCCATTTTCCCACTCCGAGATTACTTTCGGTTTCAAAATTTTAGCTTAGTAAGAAAAAAGTTAAAATGGTCAAAATCAGAACAAAACGTTACAGTTGACGAGAACTAAACTTTTTTTCTCCCCCAGTTTGCAAAATTTTGTTGAGATTTTGACAGTTCATCCCAATATTTCAGGGTAGGGCAGTGGTTCCCAAACTGGGGTTCGTGAACCCCTGGGGGTTCGCAAATGTTACAGGCGGTTCTCAGGAAAAAATTCCCTAATAGCGGACAGAGCTGTCCATAGGAACCCCGGGCACCACGGGTCCAGCTGCCTGGAGCCCCTGGACTTCCAAGAGCAAAGCAGACCAAAGCAAGCATATCTATCACACTGAGGAGATTTAAACTTCAGGACTCCTTATAAGAAATGGAAAGAGGTGGATATTTTTTGCTGTTTTTAAAATTAAATAGGCAGCTAGTATTGTTTTTAAAATTATTATGAAGAACAAGTTTAAGTTTTGTTGTAACGTGCATTTTTTGCCTGGACTGCTCAAGACTTGAATGCTTGTGTCGGAGGAACTCTTCAAGTTGGCTTCTTAAATAGCTTCATGCTGTTTCACATCTGATACTCCTTGATGAAACATAGGAGCCTTGTCTTATGACAGGCTTATTCAAAGTGATATAAGCTAGAAAAGGGAGATCTTGGAAGAGTGTTGCCGTTTTCATAATGTAATAAATACTGTAATGATAAATAATTAATAAGTGTATAATAAGCATGTCATAAAAACAAATTGTATATTTCCAAGATCACTGCTTTTATAATTTATACTCAGATAAAGAAGAAAATCCCTGGAAATATTCATTTTTAGGAGGGGGTTCACGAGACTTGACATTTTAGTGAAAGGGGTTCACAGGTTGTTAAAGTTTGGGAACCAATGGGGTAGGGGGAAGATTTTGAAATCTCAAACATTTTTGTAGGATAGGATACTCATTTGCTGCCCAGCATGAACTATAATCTCAATATGAGATTTGACAGGGCACTGGAGTGAAGGACGAGGGTTCAATCCTGGATGAGGGAGCGAAGGGTTGTCTGGAGTTAAATTTATGTAATAGTTTTTAATGCTGTTGGATGCCATTGGAAGTTTGTTAGAGCTTCTGTATGGTTGTGCATCTTTTACATTGTTAAATCTAAATACATTGGTAAAATAAAATTACTATATTTGTCACTGTCAGATTAAGAGCAGTCCAAGGGCAAAGGGTAAGGGGAACCCAGATATCTAGCAGTGAGTTTCAGCTGGCCTGACCAGCCTAGTGTAACCCAACTCGCTATTGTCATAATCTGGATCTAAAAGCGGTCATTCGCTATGTCACTGGAAAGCTCAGAACTCACTGGTTATTAATATCGTTGTGTAATGCAAGCAACTGATGCAAAGTTATGGACAACTAAAGTTATGGACAACAATTAACAATTTATAATTCTTAAAATGTGTTTGCCAGTCAAACAGGAGTTACACTGCCCTAAACAAAGTAATGTGGTTTCTTCATCAGGCAGTTACTTTCAAAGTACTTTGAGGGCCTGTCTCCATGTACAGCATTACACAGGCGCAGCTGTACCGCTTTAGTGAAGATGCTACTATGCCGATGGGAAAGCTGTTCCCGTCAGCATAGTTAATCCATCTCCCCGAGTGGCAGTAGCTATGTTGACGGGATAAGCTCTCCTGTAGACTTAGCGCTGTCTATACGGGATGTTAGATCAGTAGAAGTACGTCACTCAGGGATATGGATTTTTCACACCCCTGAGCGACCTAGTTATATCAATATAGGTCTGTAGTGTAGAAGGGGTCAACTAAAAGCAAAACAAATTGGTGGGTTCAGTTATATAACAATTCCTGATTTTGCCCAGCTCTAAACACAAGCGGAGTGTACCCTTTTCCCACCCTGGATGTAGATTTCTAACAATTAAAAAGATCACATTGGACTGAAGGTTGCAATTCAGGTGTGTAGTTGTGCCAACTTGAAAGACATTTGCTTTTTTTAGAGAATAACCTCCCCCCCTTCCTCCCACCAAGTTTAGTTTCTGACTTTTTTTTTTAAGTTGGCGTTCGAAAGCAAAGTGAACAAGAGTGTAAAAACATGAAGTGGGAAATTCTATGTGGAAAAACAAACAAAAGTGAACTAGATAGCAAAACCAAGCCTGCAGTAACTTGAAAACTACCACTGCTGAATGGTTTTTAACATGACAATAGACTGGAACAGCTGCTCCATTCTCCCATGTACAAAATGAGTAGTTTAAGATTACTTTATTCAGAGCCAAGATAGTCAATTAATCACATGCCCACTCAAGAGGCCAGACTGACTAGGCTAGTTTTGCAGATTAATACCGATATTACAACATTTTATTGGGGGATTTTAAGAAAAAAGACTGACATACACATGCAAATATCCTTATATAATTACAATGGGCCAGATCCTGCAAACACATGAGCAGCCTTACATGGCTGAGTCCAACAGAAACACGAATGAGTAATTTTACTCAGATGGGTAGAAGTGTTTCAATTTCCTGGCTTCCTTTATGAATTCACTGGCAAAACTATGTTAACGTAGAGTTGAGGAGGTTGGTGGTATGCCATTTCCTTGCAGAAAGCTGAGCTGAGCTAACTCAAACTTCTGAAAACTAGGAAACGCAGAGTTAAGGTTGTCCATGCAACCTTAACTCTGCCCTCTTTCAGCAGTGCCCCAATATGCCCCATTAACACAAAAACCTTTACTCTGCCAGCCTCACTATTGCTGAAATGTACAAGCTCTTCACCTCTTTTTTACAGCCCATTCACGCTCACCCACAGAATGCTATCTAACACTATTAAAGGACAAAAGGAAAAGAAAATGGTTGGCAGAGTAAAAGGTATGTGTGTTAACAGGGTGTATTGGGGCACTGCCGAAATGGGCAAAGCTAAAACTGCATGGGCAACCTTAACTGCTCATGTCCTGCTTTTCAGAAGTTTAAGTTTTGCTCAACTCAACATTCAGCAATGGGATGACACACGCACCAAGCAACCTCAACTCTGCGGTAATGTAATTTTTTGCCATTGAATTTCCTAGGGTTATTTTTAAACAGGAAAAATATATGTTGTTGGTAGGAATTAGTAGTCATTTAGGTAGCTGTACATATCATACCCTGCAATTTGCATACCGAGCCAGTCAGCTGGGGCCCCACCAACCCTACTTTGGACACACCTCCCCAGCCATGCCCTGACCCATTCACTGCATTACCCTCCAACCTGTGCCCCTCCCACTACTGTACCCAGCGCCCCCCCGCCGCCGCCTCCAACCACAAGCAGGGAATGCATCTCTCTGCTGTTTCCACTCCTTAGTATACAAATGTGTCTATTCCCATTACTCGAGTGGCTCGAGGGAAGGACAAATATGTTACAGTGGTGGTGTTTCTGGTCATGTTTCAGAATGGTTGGAGGGTGGAGTTTGTGGCAGGGCGAGCGAGAGAAATAACACACAGGGTTTCTGTTGGAAAATACTGACAGGTTTACTTTTGAAAGATCCTCTGACCCCATCCAATGGACATACCCTATCTCTGAGAAAGCATGGGGGAGGTCAGAGCTTGTAATGTTTCTATGCCGTACAGTCCACGTTGTCTGGTCAGCCATGAACCCTTTGATTTCCCAGTCAATATTCTTCCAATGCTTATTAATAGCTTTAATAGTGTCACTGTAGCAATTATTCAGATGCTCAGCCAAATCAGTGAAAACGATCGCAGCTCCTGGCCACAGAGCCAAATCTGCTGTCATACATCCATGCTATGAGTCTTTGGAAACCACCACATTTATTTGCTCAGAGGTCTGGAAGAAGCCACTTTCCCACGGTTAGTAAAATACAGATTTTTCTCAAACATCCAATCCTAGACTAGCCTACCACCCCATTCTCATTTCCCACCCCCAACGTAGCCACAATCTCTCCCCTCCCCCCCCCAATTCCACAAACACCAATATAACAAAAGTTTTGGTTTGACCCACTGCTACCTATTCTGCTTTGTTCACAATAAACCTTCCCATAAATAAAAACACATTATAATATAACAATGACAACTTGTAGCAAGCAACATGAATTATTAATTCTTTATTGCATGGGTGCACAAAGATTAAAACTAGAACGGTCAGTGGCAAGGTGTTTGCCAGGGACAATGTTGCCAGCAAATTCCCTTGAACAATCCAGGCAAACAAAGTGGCTGCAAAAAAGCCTTCATTTTTTTTCCCCCCATGTATTGGTTCATATGCAATGTAATACTTCCATATTGCCTGTCTACATAAGCAAAGAAGGGACTATGTTCTTAAACACCGTTCCCAATTTCAGTCCCCCAAAGATTCAGTGGGCGCCGTGCACTACCTTGGGTAAAACTTGACAAATTGAAACTTTTTTGACCCACATAACAGCAATAGTTTGATCTCCAGCTCTGTGCAAGAAGAACCCACCCAGAAACTATTTTAAAAATTGATATTTTGGGGGACTTATATTTCCACAACTCCAAGCTCAAATTAGCCCAATTTTGGGTCACTAACCCTGCGCTGACCCCTCCTGAGGCAAACCACATTTCAAAGGAATCCAACTAAGCATGTTGATTTTAGAGGACTTAGAAAGGTCAATCTTTAAACATAAGTGGTGATGCAACCTCTACTATCTTGGTGCTACCATCCAACTATTATTTGGGGCCCCAATCCTGTGAAGTGAATTTTGGAGTGACATTTTCAATTTCATATCAACTTACTGACTTTTTAATTTGCAGCAACTTCTTGACCTTACTAGTTTGTTCTGTATTTATACAGCGCCTAGCACAATGGGGTCCTGGTCCCCGACTGTGGCTCGTAGGTGTTATAAGAATACTGCTACTATTAATAATCACCCACTGATATGTTGGAGCCACTGAGTCCGTTTCCTTGCTCTGACTTTGCTCTGGGGACCAGCAGATGACAGGAATGCACCTGAGCAAAGTGCTCAGCTAGGGTTGGGAATGTTATGACAGAGGAGTAAGGAGGATAGCTGTAACATTGTGTATTTCTCAACCCCAGTCTCCGGGCAAAAGAGGGCCGTCAGCATTCAGCTAATCTTCATATAAATACCAGGCCCCAAGATGTTCGTGAGGGACAGTTAATTATCTTGTTCAGAAGTTAATCAAATTGTTTTCAAGTTCTATTTTCCTGAACAGAATGAGCATTTTGCAAAAGGTTTTGTAAAGACCCATTTGCTTTTCCCAAATGGGAGTGAACACACCAGATTAAAGGGATCGCTCAAGAATACCTTTTACATGAAATATTATCAAGGGAAATGAATATTCTGCCTCTTCCTCTAACAAATATGGGCTCAACCCAGAAGAATGAAGTGTTTTCAAATGTAAGTTCTACTGACCTACCCTCCCCACAATGACCAGGACCCCATTGTGCTAGGCGCTGTATAAATACAGAACAAACTAGTAAGGTCAAGAAGTTGCTGCAAATTAATTGGCAAACAGTAGGGATAGCTCAGTGGTTTGAGCATTGGCCTGCTAAACCCAGGGTTGTGAGTTCAATCCTTGAGGGGGCCATTTAGGGATCTGGGGCAAAAATCTGTCAGGAGACAGTACTTGGTCCTGCTAGTAAAGGCAGGGGACTGGACTCGATGACCTTGAAAGGTCTTTCCAGTTCTAGGAGATTGGCATATCTCCATTTATTTATTTACTATCTCTCACAAAAAATTCTACTGATGTTTATTCAACTACACAATTTTGAGTTCAGAAAGAATTTTGATCCCTGCAACATTCAGGAAGTAAGATTTGTGAAGTCAACAGTGTGATTCAGCTAGGTCAGAGGAAAAGCTGTAAATTCCAGCTGATCCAAAGCATTCCACAAAAAATAGACAAGGGAGTTCAGCCACATACAGATATTTATAAGTACAACCCTGTTAGAATTTTGTTTTAACAGCCATTAGAAAGAGCCTATTAAACAAGACATAGGCCTAATCTCCCCCACCCCCCAAAAAAACCTTGTATTCTTAAATCAGCAAATCCACTCATAAATGCTCTGAAACAGGAAGAAAACAAGTTAATGGTAACTTCAACATTTAAAACGGCTAAACCTATTTTGACCTGGCTGATTTCAACATGTGAAACGTTTATATAAATAAAAAAGCCATCCTAATGATGCTGAGCTTACTCCCTCAAATATGAAGGAGATATTTTAACCAAAGAACGTGTAGCTAATCAAGTGGCTAACAGCCATGAGAATTTATAATTGCTCATTTAGCTAAAAAAATAAATCCCAGTTTTCCTTGTGTGCAACAGAAATACTAAATTAAGAGGACAAAATTACCACAATGTATACCAAATATATAGACATGCTAAGTTGCACATAAATATTGTATTTGTTTCTATAAAGAAAAGGAGATGAAGAAATTTACATTTTAGTTTTCTTCATAAACAGGTCACATATTAAAATTAATTTTTATGGGACAGTGTTTAGGTCTGTACAAACAAACACACAGAAGAATAGCTTCAATGCTTAGTATTTTCAGGCACGTCCTATATAGAAAGTAATGGCAATCCCCTTTTCCTAACTTGGCTAGTCACAAGCATGGACGCTCTATCTTTCAAGTGTTATAGCTCACTTGCATATTCAGGTTAAATTATGCAATACATTGAACTTTGGAATACCATAATATGGTAATGAGAAATGGGAGTGTGCTGCTGTATGTATCTCATATACGAAACTCCTTTTCTATTTCTCCACATCCACTTTGACTGGACTCTGATCTTAAAACCACCAACTCCTCCCAGCATTTTGCCAGCTTGCTTTTATCAGCACGCCAGTTAACTGTGCTGTTGCTGTCTCTGAAAGCCTTCACACTTGCAGAAGCTCCTGTAGGAAATGTATTACCAGCAGATAGGCATCTGAAGGCATGTCCCACAAGCATGGCCACACCTCGGTGTGTGCATTTCAGATATGCAACAGAGCTTTAGCTGGTCTCTCCATCTTCATGGTACTGTGACAAACGTTATGAAAAGACAAATAACATTGACAATGTACTAATACAGCCTCTCATCCCAGTACTAACAAACTTTCCTTCGATTCTGAACATCCAGCTGTTCACAACAGAATTTTCTGTCTGCTGTTCAGGGGATTTACAATAGCAAAAAGAGTATTTATAGGCCACAATTATTTTTGTTTCCAGAGTCAGCTTTTTAAAACCTGGCTTTAGTAGCTGACTTCAAAGCAAGGTTCCCAATACAAAGTACTTAGTCTATCACATACATACCAATCCCTTTAATAAGGTGGCAGTTGGGAAGTTCCACTGCTTCCAGCTCTCTGGAGCCATTCAGTTTACGTCTGCAAAAGGTAATAATACAGTTTAGTGTAACAGATCAAAGAGAGTTTTACAAACTGAAACAGTATTGGCTGATATATGCTGGCTAGCATATAAATATAGATCATAATAATATGTATTATCTGCACCATATACACAAGTATGCATTAAGTACAAATATTGCAACAGTGATATGGCTTAAACTGATCTATACCATAATCCTTTTCACTTATGCTATGTATCCCAGAACACCTTGCACTTATTGAAGCATTTGGCACAAGGAGATAGGAATCTTGTCAAAATCAAGATACATTCATTCTATATCTTAGTACAAGCTAGGGAGGTACCTTCATGGACCAATACCTGGAATGTGAGTATCTAAAATAAAGATAAGGAAGGAACAGTACAAGACATTTGGGAACTGAGACAAACTGATGGTTTGGGTTTTAGTGATGTATAAAGAGATGTGTAACTTGTAAACTAGAAAGGTCAGTGGCAAGGTGTTTGCCAGGGACAATGTTGCCAGCAAATTCCCTTGAACAATCCAGGGAAAACAAAGTGGCTGCAAAAAAGCCTTCATGGTTTTTTTGTCCATGTATTGGTTCATGTGCAATGTAATACTTTCATATTGCCTGTCTACACAAGCAAAGAAGTGACTATGTTCTTAAACACCATTCCCAATGTCAGTCCCTCAAAGATTCAGTGGGCGCCGCGCACTACCTTGGGTAAAACTTGACAAATTGAGACCTTTTTGACCCACATAACAACAATAGTTTGATCGCCAGCTCTGTGCAAGAAGAACCCACCTAGAAACTATTTTAAAAATTGATATTTTGGTACAAATAATACCAGCTGAAATGTGTAATGTGGGGCGCACCCTTTCTGCATAAGTGAATGTAGCATCACTGCAGAAGACTGCTCTTTGGAGACTGGTATCGTACAGAACATTTTTCCTGTACCATATTAATAAACCTGACTGACATTGGTTACTTGGTCTCTTGAATATATTTCATAATGTACCAAAAGTGTGGTCAAGCAATTGACTATACAATTTATCAACAGGCTAATGCTCAAAAGGTCCCCACTTATCTTTACTTTAGCTATAGAACGAGTCACTTCTCAGTAAAATGCTACTGCTAAAATATAAAATAAGCATCAGAGGGGTCTTCATATATTAATCTTTATAACTGCAATAGTGCCAGATCCAAACATTCAAAAATCATGAGTCAAACTTTAAAAAAAAAAAAAAAATCACCCACAGACATTATAAATAATAATTCTGGCACTTTGTTAATCTTCTATTTGTGAGCTTTTAGTGTACGCTCACATCATGTTTTCAAGCTTTTCTCTGCAATGATGATGGCTAGACACTTTCATTAAAAGAAGTAACCTGAAATTCTCACATAACTCAACGACTCCAGGAGCTGGGACTTTAGAAAGTCATCCATTATTGTGGCATAAAACAGCAAGCATTGGGAACACTGTATAGACTAAACAAACAATTATTTTTAAGCTTTGATGTCCAGAAGTTAAGCAACTCTAGCTAGATGGGTTTTGTAAAGTTACACTTTATGCCTAAATTACAATACTCTAGATACCAGGGTGCCACATAGGGTCTAACACACTAACTCAGTATTTCAGAAAAAAGGGTCACCTTCTTTTCCCTCAGTCCAATTACTATTTTGAGGGTCCGTTAATTCCATCCTTCCCTATCACTCCTATTGCTTTCCAATGCCGAAGTATTTTTACGGGCAGCACTCCCTGTTTGTGAATGACAGGAGGTACTGTTCTTGGTACAGCATGTTTGGTCTACGACTATTTTGTTTCCTCCTGTGGTCTCTAACCTCCCTCTTCCCAGCATCGCCTTTTTGCTACTCTTACCCCTCCCCAATGCTTATAGCATCAGACACTGTGGGCCAGATGTCAACAGCCGAAAGGCCAAATGATAAGAAATAACGTGGTATCTGTAGGACAGACTGACCCAGTCTCCTGGTATGCCAGGGAGATTCCCATTTACAAGCAAAAACCTCCCAACTCCTAATTTAATAACGTTATCTGCTACAGCAATACTGCCTCTCCTGCTCGGCTCCAGCCACGCCAAACCCTTTCTCAGTTGTCTATTACTTTGGGCTGGGAGGGGGAAGTGGAGGGACAGATGTACTCCATGTTCTATTTGTTGGGCATGTCAGTGTGTGTGGCCCATGCAGATAGTCCCCATCCCCGGCAGCAGCCGTAGGGTTGCCAACTTTCTAATCGCACAAAACTAAAAAAAAAAAAAAAGACCAGGGAGGACACGTTTTCTGAGCTCCTCCATTGCTCAGAGTCCCATGCATGAGAGACTAGAGATTTGAGTAAATCCCTGGATTCCCTCTATGCTGGAGGAAGGACCAAGAGATGCATCAAGATGTGCACAAAGACATCATGCAGCTCTGCACGCAAATGCAGATGTTACAAAACATAATGGAGCAAAATGCCCAAAGACTTCCACTTGCACTGCATGGACAATTTTAATGTTCCAGGGACTATCCACCCCCTACACTCTCAACGCACCGGCATCGCCTGCTGCAATACCTTAATGCCAATGACAATTGAGAACTGCTCAGTAAAACCGAGTTTTGTGAAGTCATGCTTTATTTACTGTTTCTTACAAAGCAAAACATGTGACTGCCCAAGTCAGCACCACTATTTCCAGACTCATAGCAGGTGTTTACATATCATTTAACATTCATACACAAGCACAGAGTGATAGATGTGGCAATTTCCTGTAATACCCTTGAAAAACCTTATTAAGTTGAAGTGTCTTTGGAATCTGTTGTATTAAATGCAAAGATGATGTATTATTGTGGGCTGGGATTGCATGTAATCTCTCTGGGGCTAGATGGGAGGTGAACTCTAGGAAATGTTATAAACTTTAGAAGGACTGTACTGAACAATGGGCCAGACAAGAATGGACTTTTGGGACAATCAGTGTCAAGTGTTTGCCTGGGACATCTCTAGAGGGAGGTGAATACAAATTTCCCACTTCCAGTTATGCAAAAACCCAATCTCTTGAAGCTATGCCCTGAGGAGAGGACCATTGTCTGCTGATAATCTGCTCTCAGAGTCTCAAGGTCAAAGGCACAAGCTGTAGAAGGGAAAGACTAAAGACTAACTCACGCATGGGTGGGCCAGTTCTGAGCTGAGGCTGTTATGAACTTGTAGCCACAGAAAAACTCTTTAATGGGGTTTGAAGAATTGACTCTTACCAGAGCCCTTGTTGGAGTTGGGAGGTGATCTCTAGTAAGCTTATTAGCATGTGTGTAACTTCTATTGCTTTTAATGTTTTCTCTGTAATGCTTTCACCTTAAGAATAAACATACATGGTTAGAGAGGGCTGTGTGGTAACTTATAAGTGCTGGCAACTACACTGCTTATAGCTTCTGGAGAGAAAGCAAAGCACAGAAGCTGGCCTTTCAGGCAGCCTGGCTTGCTGGGAATATCAAAGTGTAGGCAGAGAACTGCCTGGAAAAACCTTGGTCAGGAAAGTGAGAGACGTGAGTCTCTACCCCAGAGGGGAGATGGCTGATTAGTTGGGAGCCTAGAGTGGTAGCCCTCGATAGACCATGGAGGGGGAATACGGGTGCAGTTGCCCAGAACGGTGACACCTAATCATGAGGCATCTCCAGAGTCCTTTCAATCTACCAAACACACGTTCAACGGTCATCCTGCACTTGCTCAGGTGGGAGTTAAATCTGTCCTTGCTGCCATCCAGCGCTTCGGCAGCCAAGGAAACAAAGGCTAGGGGAGGTCCCCGAGAAACACTGTTGGCATTTCAACCTCACCAACATGTATGCGCTGGTCTGAGAAAAGTGTCCCTGATTGCACCTTTCAAAAAAGTCCAGTATTTTTGAAGATGTGAGCATCATGCACCTTCCCTGAGCAGCCAATGTTAATGCAAATTGAATTGACAATATCTTTGAAGCCCAGGTAACAAACATCATCTGCTAGGCCATGTCAACACTAAAGTTTTGCCAGCATTTTCTCTAGTATACAGCTGTTGATATTAGTGTCGCTAGAACAGAGATGGGCAAACTACGGCCCGAGGGCCGGATCCGGCCCCTCAGGGCTTTGGATCCGGCCCGCGAGATTGCCATTCCCGTGGTGCCGCTGGCCCCGCACTGCTCCGGAAAGCGGCTGGCACCACATCCCTGCTGTCCCTGGGGGAGAGGGGGCAGAGGGCGCCGCGCTCTGCCCTTGCCTCTGGGTACCTCCCTCAAAGCTTCCACTGGCTGCGGTTCCCCATTCCCGGCCAATGGGAGCTTTGTGGGAGGTACCCACAGGCAAGGGCAGGGCGCAGAGCCCTCTGCCCCTCTCCCCCAGGGACCGCAGGGACGTGGTGCCAGCCAATTTTCAGAGCGGCGCGGGGCCAGGGCCAGGGCAGGCCCCGGTGCGCGCCACTGTCATACCAGAGCTGCTCCAGGTAAGCGGCGCCGGGCTGGATCCCCAACCCCTCCTACACCCCGCACCACAACTCCCCGCCCTGAGCCCCCTGCCTGCACCACAACCCCCTGCAGCATCCCACACCCCTCCTGCACCCCAATCTCCTGCCCTGAGCCCCCTGCCGCACCCCACACCCCTCCTGCACTCCAACCCCCTGCCCTGAGCCCCCTCCTGCACCCCACACCCCAACCCCCTGCCCTGAGCCCCCTCCTGCACACCTCACCCCTCTCACACCCCATACTCCCTCCCACACCCCAACCACCTGCCCCAGCCCTACATTCATGGCCCTGCATGCAATTTCCCCACCCAGATGTGGCCCTTGGGCCAAAAAGTTTGCCCACCCCTGCGCTAGAACATGTGAAAGCTTCGCTGCCTATGCTGATGCCATGCATCCTCACTGCGAGAGATTGCATCAGCAAAACCCACAGTGCAGGAAGGACAGGCATCCACCAATGAAATGTCCATCCATGATCCACCAATGCTTGCATAAACAAAGAAAAGTACCCCTTTCTGTTTATGTCCTCAGAAGCAAGCTGGTGAGAGGCACAGAATCAGGAAGTGTGTCCCATATATTGCCCCCTCTTCCATTTGGGAAGCCCATTCCATCAAATTCCTCTATTATTTCCTGCACATTGCCCAGAGTCACAATCGTGTGCAGCAGGATATACTTGATGGATTTTCACTTCTGGATAACAACTGACTTCCCCACACCATAGATTTTCCAACATCAAGGTGACTGACTACTGACTAATAGCAGCCCCGAGTTGCAAGCCTCCAGAGCACAATCACCACTCATGTCTCCACTGTCAATACAGCTCCCATTCTAGTATCCCTGAGCTGGAGGACTGGGGCACGCATGGCACACACCTCCAGGAACATGGCCTTCCACGTGCAAAAGTGCTCTGGCCACTACTGATCATCCAGATTTGCATCATTATCCAATCCCACCACTTGGTTCTCATTTCACAGGTACAGATACACTTCTCCACAGTTTGTAACTGGTCAGTGAATGCCTGAAGCAACTGGGGACTGTCATTCTCATTTTTGCTGCTGTAGGACTACTAGTGGGGGTAGTTGAATTTCACAATACAGAAGAATTACTCACTCAGTCTCTAAAATAATGAAAATTTTGCTGATCTCTTCAGCATCTATGCTTCTCCCAGCAAGATAGCAGAGAAATTGAAAAGCAATGAGAAGACCGGAGGGTATTTTAATAACAGTGTGAAAAAAGATTATGTGATGGAACAAAGAGAATTGTGGAAACTTGACCTAAGTTGCCATAATTCCCTGAGAATGCTGGTATCCCACAATGCACTGTAAAAACATCCCAGAAGAAAATGAGACAAACGGTGGTGTGGTGGATGCGTATGCTTCCTGCTCTGTGGCTTTTGCTGATGCAATCTCTCGCAGTGAGGATGCATCAGCAAAGCTTTCACATGTTCTAGCGACACTAATGTCAACAGCTGTATACTAGAAAAAATGCTGGCAAAACTTTAGTGTTGACATGACCTCGCACATGAAGTTTGCCACCTGGGCTTCGAGGATATTATCATTTCTACAAAGGTCTCAAAATTTATAACTGAAAAACTGATCCTCATCTCTTTAGTAAATTCACTTGGAAACTCCTCAAAAAAAACCAAAAAAAACCCCGTAGTACACACTCCCTCCCAGCCATCCCTTATCCCACCACTAACACCACAAAAACTGCAACATTGAATGTCCTCATGTGACTATCACAGTGTTTCTACTGGTTTTAAAGAGTTTCTTGCTTGAGACCTATTTCTTCTACATCTGAGGAATACAAAAATGGTTTAAAACAATGACAAATTTTCAAAGCAATAGAAGCTTTTGAAGTACACTCTCTGCATGAAGTGTTTAGGGGAAAGTTAGCATCTGTCAGAAGTCAATAGAAGCTTTATCATTTATTTCAGTGGACATTGGATCAGGACCTTATTTATTATTATGAATTTTTAAAACTAAAGCATAATAAGAACAAGAGGAAAATAAGCAGAGTGTCAATGCCTTTAACAATCACACATCTGAAAATATAGCAGGTCAGCTACATCAAGAATTGTTCTTTTAAGGAGTGGAGGCAAAAGTCTATGAATAGTGTGAACTCTTAGTGTGCTCAGACACCACAGCAGAGATAGAATGTGAATAAGATGCCTCCATTGCTGTAAATATTAGCAATACAGTATGATGCATAAACCAATTTAATAAAAATTAATCACTTTTCACCTCCAGGAATATTAGAAATTATGTTAAATGTGTTTGAAAAAAAGACAGACATTGATAGGACTCTTTTCAGTATCATATCACCAGACCACAATGTGCCCAGAACTCAAGGGATTAATGTGAACAGCAGCAAAGCTATAGAGAACTTCTTAATTTTCATTTTCTTTTGGAGTGGGAGATGGGTGTGGAAAGATATAAAAAAAAAATCTCTCACTTTCCAATCTCCTCCTTCGAGTACTTATTAGAGGAAACTAGACACCAGTCTCAACTCTTATCTTACATTTCCAGTCCCCACTACTGCTGTATTAGCAAGGTTGCAATGTAGCCGTCTTATAATGCAGTACTGGAAAAATGCACACACCAGAAAAAGTCATAAAAATACAATAAAAATTAAACAGAATATTCACACAGTGCTTTTAGTTTGATCTATTTCTAGCATATAACTTTACCAGTTTTCAATATTATTTCAATCCTGTTTATTCAGCTTTCGACAGGGGCCTGCTATTTACTATGCTCTGAAACAGCTCACGTAAAAAATAAACTGGGAATGCTAGAACTTTATCAAGATCCCTGTATTGTGAGACATAACAGTAGCAGTTTCTTGTTGCCAACAAATTACCCAATTAGTGCTCAGACTAGTGGTAGGACCAGCGCTGAGCTGAATTTAGTTCAAAACACCATATTTCTCTTAACACACTTGTACTGCATTCTACCCTGTACAAAAGTAGTAAAAAGTTTCTTTGTACTTAGCTACGTTAGATCTAAAATTTAAATAATTTATATTTTGTTACTTTGATGTCTTGCAAATATTTTTACATCACTCATTACCAGGATAATGACTCCACTGTCACCAAACAAAGTAATTCCACATTCACTTTTCTAGCCTAAAGCTACTAAAGTTACATGGTTATGTTTCCAGAGAAGCTATTTCTGTAATATTGTATTGACTAGACTTTGCTATATGCACTCTCTACTTCTAGGGTTTAATAGCTTTGATTCGGTTTAGTATTCATCTCACTACTCAAAACAACTCCTCTGAAAGTTGAAACTGATGTGTTCCCTTAATGAAAGTATACTGGTTCCAGTTCCAGCTAGTACACAAACGGATTTGCTAGTGGCTGTTTAATCACACGTTCTGGCTTTAAAAAAAAAAAGAAGTTATTTATTTTTGCAATCGAAGTTATTTCGCAAAACAGGTTCTTTTAAATGAGTGATTGGTGAAATTGTGTTTACCTTTCCTGACGGCGTGTCAACATACCCTAAGTCATTATGACCTCTGTTGGAAGAGGAACAGGCAAGTAAACAAAGCTAGCCCCTTAAGGTTCAAATAGGCCCTATTAGCTCGAGTTAGCAAAGGATTTGACATACCAACCCAGCTACGACATCACCCTACTGTAAATCTGATTTATCTGGGGCGAATATTTCTGAAGTTAGTTTCAAGGCTGGTTTAGAACGACCAATGCAAACGCAAACAAAGCAAGTGCTCCCATTGCCTCTGGAGCATACAAGGGTAGTTTACACTAACCCCTCCCTTCCTCCGACAAATTCAGCGGCATTTCTGCTCGTGCAGGCTTTTGCGAAAGCGGCATGCCACGCTAGACAGCGAGACGAACGGCAATCCCCTGGGAAGACAGACAACCACTTTTTTGAACCGTGATGTAATCTCAGTTGCTCAGCGATCCAGGCTCTACAAAGCCAGTCCTACGCCGCTTTGCGCTCAGCCGGAACCCCGCGGGCAAGCTTTGCCAGCCGATGAGGGCCTGGGAGGAATGCACGGTCGAGCCTTCCCTTCCGGGCACGTCTGCTCCACATGCCCCGTGCAGAAGGACAAGAACTCTGGGTGCGCTCGTCAGGACTCGCGGGACCAAAGAGCGCCCGCTAGACCGGAGTGACTTCTAATTCCAGTCCCCACCTGCGGCGGTGCCGTGAACGCCGGGCCGTTGAAACACCCCCCGCCCCCATGAGGGAAGGAAAGCACGAGCTCGGCGGACAGACCGAGGACGTCCCCGTGTCTCCCAAGAGCTCGCCAGTCTCTCCGTGGGACAAAGCTCACCAACGTGCCCCGGCTCGGGCCAGCTCCCTGAGGCGGGGCTGCAGCCACTTACCGAAACTCCATGAGCCTCTCCCCGAAGAGGGCTGCAAGAATCCCGGCCAGGGCGAGCACCAGCACTTTCCCCATGGCTGCTCTGTGCCCCCCCCTCGCACAGCAGACTGAGCGCCCCCGCCTTTGGCCGAGCACCCAGAGCCCCGCCTGCTGCCGCTAATTGTCCCCTCCCAGGCCGCTAATGGAGGCAGGAGCTCCGCCTCCCGCCGCTCGCTGGCGCCGCCTCGCCCCGAGCTCCCTCCCTCGGGCATCGCTAGCAACGGGGAGAGACAAAGCTGCGTACAAACTCCCCGGGCAGGAGAGAAAGGGCGAGGGGACGCTTCTAGCTCCAGCCTAGCGAACACCAGCCGCAGGACAAAGACCCTGGGCTAGATTCACACAGGAACATGGGGCAACTCTACCCTACAGAATTAATTCGCCGCACAGCCGCCGCAGTAACTGAATCGGTTTTACGGGTCCACACTATGCTCCTGGTGTCACGCTGCGCGACCTCACCAGGAGCGCTGGCACTCATCTAACTCTCAGCGTGGGGCGTTATGGGATGGCTTCTGAAAGGCAGCAACGGTCAGTGTAAGCAACACTGTGTCTACGCTGACACCACCTCGCCCTAACTACATGTAAGGGGACTGTTATCCCCTTACTAACATTCAGAGCTCCCAGTACTAAAAGGGGAAGGGTCGATGGGACTGACAGTCCCCAGGGGCAATGGGGAGAGGCCAATGCTCCAGGTCAGCCTGATTGACAGGGCGGGCAGGCGAATCAGGGGGTCAGGAGGTCAGGGTGAATCCCGTCCTCCGTGTGAGCTGAAGGTGCCTGAGTCTGAGTGAGTGGGGCCGAGCGGAGGAGAGGGCAGAGCTGAGCTGGGCCAGATCTGGAGGGGCCAGAAAAGCAGCCCAGAGACACAGACCTGCCCTGGGAGCAGAGGTGCAGCCCAGAGACAGACCTGCCCTGGGAGCAGAGGTGCAGTCCAGGGAGACAGACCTGCCCTGCGGGGGAGAAGCTGCAGCAGCCAGAGCCAGAGGGCCCAGGGCAGCAGCCCAGGGAGCTGGAGGCAGAGCAGCAGCAGCCGTGCTGAGGCAGAGGAGCTGGAGCTGAGGCAGAGCGGTGGAGCTGGAACTGGAGCAGTCCGGAGCCGGGTGCGGTGAGCAGCTGGGGAGAGCGAGGGGGACCCTGGGCAGTGGGCCCAGCGCAGGGAGAGGCCTCAGCCAAGAGGCCCTGCAGGCCAGACTTGCAGGGGGATCTAAACCCCTTGACAGGGCGGGGGCGACGCTGGGAAGAAGGGTCCTGCCACCCAGAGCCTGCGAGCGTGTGGCCACCGCCAGAACAAGTGTCCAAGTCACAGCGTCCCCCCTGCAGCACAGCCGGGGCCTGAGAAGGAGCCTGGGACTTACACAGGAACAGACTGAACTGCCCTGACATTGCAGAGACACTGTTGGGATGTTCCCTGCCACAGAGCGGGGTGATGTGTTTTCATTAGCCTTTCCCATTTTTCCTTATTCCTGTTACAAATTAATTGTTAATTAAATAATTTGCATTTGCTTTGAATTGTATGCAGTGATCAGTGGGTCAGGGAAGCATCCTGTTTAGAGAGAGTACCCTGGAGTGGGGACACCCTACCCCCTGACCTAGGTGACCACAGCAAGGTTGGGGGTCGAGCCCCCCAGGAATCCTGGGCCCAGCCTTGTTGGGGGTTACGAGGACTCTGCCAGACAGAAGAGTGCAAGGGGAGTCCTCGAGGGCAGGGAGGCCTCTGGGTAAAGGAGGTGGGAGCGAGGACTCAGATCCTTCCGCTAGCCCATTTCACCGGGGTAGTGCAGAGACGAGGAAAGTTCCCCACAAGAGCGGGACTATTCCCCCCCTTACATACATCCACCTACACGCTGCACCTCTCACAGCCCAGGTCTATGGGGGGGGCGGAGCGGGAATCAACCTAAGATACGCAACTTTAGCTACGGGAATAGCATAGCTGAAGTCCACATATCTTAGGTCGACTTACCTCGGCGTCCTCACAGCAGCGAGTCGACCGCTGCCACTCCCCCGTCGACTCCACTTCCGCCTCTCGCGATGGTGGAGTTCCGAAGTCGACAGGGAGAGCACTCGGGGATCGATCGCTACCCACCGATCCGGCGGGTAGTGTAGACCTGCCCACAAAGGTGACGTTATTAAGTCAGTGTAGTGGGCAAGTTACATCGGCAGGAGCTACATTTTAGGGTGAACACTTACAGAGCTAGGTTGACCTAAGCTGCCTTATGTCTACTTAATTCTGTAGTGTAGACCCAGGGTTAGGCAGACACCTAGCCTGAGGCACCAGTCCGCATGCACACAGGCACCTAGGGAACTTCTACTGCAAAAATGTAGGTACTGTGGGAGTTTAGGCACCTACAAGGTTTGGTGGCATATGAGTGGGGGATTTGTGAATCCCTGATTCTGGAATTTAGGCAGCTAAAGTGGCAGTTGGGTGCCTAAGTCTTTTGGGGAATCTTGGCCCTGTGTCTCCAGTGATAAGAAATGACCAAATATTTCCCATTAAAAAGCAATGAGGGAAAACTACATATCCCCAAGGGAAACAGGCACAACCAGCATTACTAACCTGCAACTATTCAAAAAGCGTCAGCCAGGCCTCCCTCAAATCATGAGATTAGTTTAAAAATCATGAGATTTTAAAATAATAAATATTGGGGTCTTTTTCTTTTGGTTTCCGAGCCTTTTAGGTTCACTCCATGTTTGCGAGCTTATCTCTGAAACCATGAGGGCTAGAAATTTCCTTTTTGTAAAAAAAAATGGAAGCTGTGATTCTCCTGCAATCTCTTCATTTCAACATCTAGGGCAAATCAGCTGCCAGAGAGCAGATGTGTTCCCCTCCACCCCTTTGATGTCCCACTCTGCATGCGTGTGGGACTCAGACATTTTTATTCTTGGTTCCACACAGTGTTTTTACATGTAGGGAACCTAGGCACACCAATATCAAGTGGTTTTGCAAAGGTCACTCTGGAAAGCTATTGCAGATCTAGGAATTGAGAGAAGATCACCTGATTTCCACTGCAGCATTTTAACAGAAAGACTAAGTTCCTCACTTCACTGTAGCAATAACATTTTGTAGGGATGCTCCTTGCAATAGGAACCCCACTATAGAATGGCACCCACCTGCCCAATCTTTCCAATCACATAGGGAAGAGGTGTTTCTGGTCTGAATGTCTCTTTGTGCTCCATGGCTTTCCTACGAACAGAGGTGCTTGTCCTTTTGTGGAAACCTTCAGAAAGCAGCAGCTCAGACTTGGAGGCTCTGCTCCATATGCATTCTCCCAGGTTGTTTACAAAGGTGTTCAAAACACTAACTATTGAGATTCATCCCTGTGTAAATCCATTGGCCTGAGATTTGCAGGTCCCAAACCTACATGTCAGAGCAAAATAAAAAGATGTGAAGTATAGAGAACAGCTATCCTAGGGCAGAGATGCTAAATAGATATTAGAGCTGATCTGTGTTTCTTCTGTCAACATTTAAAATTTTGAAGTTTCACATCAACATTTTGCTATTTCAAAATTTTTGACAGGCTTTGTAATTGGTTGAAAAACTGGGGAGAAATTGTAAATCTATTGTTGAAAATTTTCCCTTTTCCTCCCTCAAAATTCAAGATGTTGAGAAAAATTTTCACCAAAATTCAAATCAATGTGACCAGTTTTAATACACTATTTTAAAATAGTCCTCATCAGTTGTAAACTGTAACTCCATTAACTTCAATAGAGCTTTGCTAGTTTACACCATCTGCGTTTCTGAACCAATATTTAAATTGATATTGTCCCTTTAAGTTATCTGAACAGGACAAGCCAGTGATGCATTTTGCCAGACGTGTTCCAAAATAAATATACAGGAATTGCACTTGATGTTTTTAACATTTTATTAATAATTTATGAATGTTTTCCTTTGCTTAATAAATATTTCCTTAAAATCCTTAAATGTACCTTCATTTTGGATTGCATCGTGGCTAGAAGTAACAAACAATGGCTAGCCTCTCTTAAACTGCCCCAGATGTCTGAATATATGCAAGGCTACATGTTAGTGACTTCTAGGTGCATACAGCTGAGACATGAAATTTAGTTTAGTCAGAATCTACCTGAAGATATTTTCTCAGGCCTTCTAATATATGCTGCTTTTTCATTCCAATTTCCATCAACCTCCCCATGCCACCCCCACAATATGCCTAAAACAAACAAATAATTTTGATAATTTGGGACTGTTGGCAGGCTACTGACAACATCTGTTTCCTCACAAGCTGACATAAAAATGAGACGGCTGGAATTGTATTTGCCAATCTTTGTAATGCATTTTGAAATTCTCAGATGAAAAGCATCAGAAGAACAAAGTGATATCATTATTATTTGATTGTTTTATTTCTGTAATAAAAATCCACACAGAGCTATTAATGAAGCACTGAGCAATAAAGGAACACTGTTAGCCCTTTTTTCTGTAAAGCTTATACATGTTTTGCCTAACAGAAATGTTTGTTCTTCTCTTTCTGACCATATACATTTTCCACACTAATCTATATTTTAAAATGGAATATTCCATCAAATGAAGAGCAGATGGTCACCCTAATTAGAAAGGGACATCAGTGATTTTAAAATCCTGTGACAAAGAACACATCACTCCATCAGTGTCACTGAGGTATAGAGTCACCTACCATATGGCCAGCTTCTTTGAAACTGCTGAGCGACTCAGTTAGTAAGTTGCGCCTTTGTTCATTCAGTCATGTCTCTAGTGGAGCCTCTTTACTCAAACTTCTGCAAATGAAGGTGTTTATGCCATGCATTGAAACTACTTTCATAGAGTGTAGAGCCACAGCGTCCATTCCAACTCCCACAAAAGTCCATGGAAATTCTCCTATTGACTTAAAAGGGAACTGACTCAGCCCAGATAGTAGGAAGAACCTCAAACAAGAAATATCTCTTGCTTACAAATTGCACTGTAAACCCTTTATTTCAATAATTCCAATTGTATCTCTTACTCAAATGAACTGAGAGTGTTGTCAAGCCAGTTTCTGATCTCATTTTCTCCACTGTAAATCCTAAGAAAATCCTCTGACTCCAGTGAAATTACTCTGGATTGATGTTCGTGCTCAGGGGTGGGCTAACCTTTTGGCCCGAGGGCTACATCGGGGTTGCAAAACTGTATGGAGGGCCGGTAGGGAAGGCTGTGCCTCCCCAAACAGCCAGGTCCCCGCTCCCTATCCGCCCCCTCCCACTTCCCACCCTCTGACTGTCCCCCTCAGAACCTCTGACCCATCCAACCCCACCTGCTCCTTGTCCCCTTCCCACACCTCTCTACACAGAGCACAGCATGCTGCCCTTTGCTTGGGGTTTCATGGCAAAGGCACGATTTAGCCCTCTGCCACCAAAGTCTGCTGCACTCTGTGGGGATGGGTTAGGGATTCACCGCCAGAGGAAGGGCAGGGTGTGTTTCATCACTGCCCTCCCTCAGGGTTCTACCAGAGGAAGGCAGCTTTAGTTTTCACCAGGTGTTCAACAGAAATCACACTGGCATCCTGGCCATGCCCCACTTCCCACACTGCTCCACACTTTTCAAGCTGTCCTGATGTCTTGTGGGCTCTTGATGGATGGGGAGCTGACAGTCATCACACGCTGCTACAACCTTCCTCTCGCAAGTTTTCTACCTCCAGGGATCATGTGTCCATGATGAAGTGCAAGTCAGTGGCAAAACTGGGAACAGACTGAGAACTTCTGACTTACAAAGAGCAAAACATAGGATTGGGCCGTGCTGCTTTCCTATGCAGCCAGTTAATACACAGGTCTGTAATTACCATTATATCCTTTATAAATCCATCCAGAGGGCTCCTTTTAAAACATAATGGCCTCAGTTCATTGCAAGCTCTTTGACTAGGGTTTCTTACTTTGGACCGCCCCCGCTTCTGGCAATTACCAAAATGCAAATAATAAATAATAATCATTAGGCATAGGGCCTGAATTGATAATTAAAATGAGCAAAAGTTAAACTTCATTTTAAAATGTGCAGTGATTAAAATAAGGAAACACCCTTTACCCTAAGATGGCTGCAACAACTGAAATTCTAGAGATTATGGTTGTACAGTTTCTTCTACTGATCCACACCATGGGAATTAGCTGGTTTTATGAGGTAATTAACTCTTTTTCAGTGGCAGACTTTGTTGGCTTAGTAGTGGCAGATCAGATGTCATGACTGATGAGCAAAAGATTTCTCTAACGTTGATTGGTGAAAGACCAAAAGGTACGTTCAGTTTGGTACTATTATTTTACCGCTTTCATCATGAGCTTGATTAAGTTGTTATAAAAATGAGGAATTCAAAGGTAATTTCTCATGGAACTCTAAAATGGTTTGTAGCATCCAGCTGAGTAGATATTTAACTTTTTTATGGTTGTATATACTCATGGAAACAAGCATGTTTATAAAACAACAAAAGATTCAATAAGCTTTGTGACTGCTGAACCATGGACTAGGAGCCCATTGTGCTGGGTGCTGAACATACACAGAAAAAACAATTGTCCCTGCCCCAAACAGCTTACAATCTAAGTAATCTACTAAGCTTTTCATAGAATTATAGGCCTGGTCTACAGTACGCGGTTATTTCGGAATTAGCTGAGTTAATTCGAAATAAAACCGATTCCGTCCACATGACCAAACAGGTTTTTTCAATTTAAAGGGCTCTTTAATCCGGTTTCTGTACTCCACCTCGGCAAGTGGAACTGCGCTAAAATTGAGATTGCAGTTCCAGGTTACAGGTACTGTGGACGCAATTCAATGTTATTGGCCTCCGGGAGCTATCCCAGAATGCTCCCTTGAGACCGCTCTGGATAACACTGTCAACTCCGATGCACTAGCCAGGTAGGCAGTAAAAGCCCCAGGAACTTTTGAATTTCATTTCCTGTTTGGCCACCATGGTGAGCTCATCAGCACAGGTGACCATCAGCACAGTCCACCATCACAGGTGACCATACAGAGTCCATCATCACAATACGGCGGGGACTGCAGGAACTGTGGGATAGCTACCCACAGTGCACTGCGCCGACATTCGATGCTAGCCTCGGTACTGTGGACACACTCTGCCAAATTTGTAGCTTTACCCAAAGTTGGGTATATATAATTGTAACTTGAGGATTAACAGGTTCATGGCCCAAGATCAGGCCCAGTAAAATTATTGTAAAATTATCATATAATTTGGGAACCTCGATGTGCACAGGTGCAACACTCACACCACAGGAACTCTTTATATATATTTATACAAATATATGATTTATTAATAATTTAGCAAAATTATACACACAGTTAAACTCAACAAGGCAGAATACATAATACAGAAAGTACACTTGAATGGCCATGCTCACACCCTTATCTTCCTTAACCTACTTAACCATTATCTTACATATTCAACCATTATCTAACATACTTAACCACTATCTTTCTCATCACCGTCATTGTCCTCATCTTCCCTGGTGGCCATCATTCTGACCCGTTCCAAGGTCTACATCTCTCTACCTCTGCTGCCCCTGGGATGTTACTTTTATAGTACGTTACACTGACACTGCCATGTCCAATGCATATTTAATAGAGGTCCTTATTTGTATTTCCTCCCCTTAAGGTGTCCGTTTTCTATAGGTTATGATTTATATGATTCTATAGGTTTCTATATGTATGATGTTACCCTATTAGTACACACATCAATTTGTTGTCATGGCATCTTTGCAGTCGGACATTCTGTCCAGAACCTTCCAGATGCTGGGTGTCAGCTATGTTCTGTGGTTGGCTGATGTCAGTATTCTGGACAAAATTCCCCCTCTTGCATGCTACTTTCAGTTCCCTATAACTTATGAGTTACTTACATTTATCTATGCCAAAGGTTATAGGCCTCAAGCCTCATGCCATCTGCTAAAGCCAAATCTTACAGGATAAAAGCCTGTTGGTTCCTTGCATTACTACTAAATATAATAAAACAGAATAACAAAGCAATTAATATAATACAGGTAAACTGGCCCACTGGGCTACAGGCCCCCCCTTGATAGGGTGATTGCTAATTAACCTTATCGCATAAATTAGGGCCTTACTGTATGTTTAAAGCCTGTGCCTTACATACACTACATGACTTATGGAAGCATCGCCTGCCCAGTCAAGATGTGGGTATAAATGCCTGTGGGGTGTAACAAAATTTAATGCGACCTTACACTCCAATTAACCATAAAAATATATTAATATTTGGTCATTGCCATACTGGCCACACCCAATATATGTCACCCTATATATATACTTGGCTAACCAGGTAGGTTACCAGTGATGAAGATGACGATGGATCCTGTTGGTATCTTCCTTCTGGCCACACCGCAGTGTGTTCACCTCAAACATTACTTTTAATGTACTGATGTACTGATCCTCTTGTTAGAGCACCAGGCCATCCGTGAAATTTTTCACATTGGGAGGTATACCACCAGAGGAGGTACATTGCTGTGATAGTTGTAGACATTATCTTCAAGGTGACCTACTGAGTGGAGCTGCCATGTGATCAAATACATCCCCATCTGGACTGGGCCCAGTTAAGGAGGTACCATAATGTAATCTTAGTTAAATAAGAGTCTTAATTAGGGTGTACTGTTACAGACCCCGTTTCTGAGCTGCCCTCAGTAGAGAGCAGTGGCATTCCTTAATAAGGATTAGAGCAAGTGGCTTTTCCTGTTTCATATTTAAAAACAACTTTAATACCACTGTTTTGCAACTATATATTTTTTGATTAAATGTGGGACTTTTTCAACCCATAATTATGCTATATGTGTATACTGTATGCAGAAATTGATATATGACATATGGTTTTCATTATACCTTTGATATAAGTGTAGCCACCTACCACCCTGGAGTTATTGATGAGAGGCTGGGTCTTTTTTCCAGGTTACTACAGGTGACATGGTTACATTTGTTAGCTGAGGGTTATACCTCTACATGGTTACCATATGTTCAGTTTTCATACATATTATGTTCCAATACATATATATACACATTGATATCATTAGTTCAGGCAATAAACTTAATACTGTTTGTTTTGATTATTCATTTTCCCCAAGTTTGGTATACTGGGGACGAGATCACATGGCTTCAAGGAAGGCACCAATGTACCAAAAAGTATCCTTGCACCAGAGCAACAAAAAGTGTCCTTATATCGGGCTGCTACCATTGACTCCAGACCACGGTTACTTTAGCATTAAGAGTTCATCATTTGGAGGTTTACAACAAAGTCTATTTTCTTTGCTTTCTTCATATGGTTCAAACACTGGAGCTTGTGAGTCTGCCTCTTTGAACAAGCTGTTAGGACCTCAAGACTGCTGCAGAGCACTAACAATGCTGTCAGCATAGTGCTGCAAACTGGATTTGGGTCCTCTCTGAGGGTCTTGTCTTATTGCTGAGTACCTGCAAAGACATGTCTCTCCTCTGGTACAGCATAGTGAGATTTGATGTTATAGCATTTACTAATTTAGCAATTTAGATTCTTTTGCTATTCCTAAACAAAAACACCAAAATATTTTACAAGGGCAAATTCACAAATAACAAATAGCTAACTAGTTAACAAAAATACTTTTCACTAGACATATGCACTCCCCCCCATTGTTGGGGTAATAACCCTGATGGTTATATTAATACCAGGTTACGTTAGCTATATTATGGGAACCAAGCAAAATATATGACCTTATAAAGCACTATAGCTATAATATAGCTATTAATCTTGCATTAATAGGATGGTGGTTTGCTCACGGAACTGTTGAATTGTAATTTGGGTTTTGTATATATATATATATATATATAAGAGTTAGTTCCGCATAAATTGTTCATTGAGACAAACATACCTATATCTTTGATCAGAGGGGTAGCCGTGTTAGTCTGGATCTGTAGAAGCGACAAAGAGTCCTGTGGCACCTTATAGACTAACATACGTATTGGAGCATAAGCTATCGTGGGTGAATACCCACTTCTTCAGATGCATTTCCACTGCATGCGTCTGAAGAAGTGGGTATTCACCCACGAAAGCTTATGCTCCAATATGTCTGTTAGTCTATAAGGTGCCACAGGACTCTTTATATCTTTGACTGATTTTTGCAAACATTGAACCACCCCAGGTGTCATAGAAGGACAGACACCATGGTGGTTAGATTCTAATGTTACTACTGAAATAGTGTGGTACCTCAAAGAAAAAATATTTTACTACTAATTGCACAGAAGATTATTGTTGCAACAAAAACTTTCCCAACATGTGAGTAGAAAAGGAAAAAAAATGGTTTAATCACGTGACACAAAACATAAAAATAAATTCAAAAGAGAAATAAATTCAGAAAAAGTTTAAACAAGTAATTCCAACATACCACCAATGGATTAAACACTGTTATTTAGAGCAGGTCCAGGAATCCTAAGGGTTGAAATTATTAATTTGTTCTAGGTATAGAGCCTTGGTTTGCCTATAACGTAAGTGTGACAGGAACCTGCTTTTCTTGAATCTTTAAATCCTAGATTAAAACAGAAATGGGTGGGGAAAAAAGAAATAAATCAGCTAATATTTTTCAGGAAATATGAAGGCGAAACTGTAATTAGATTAATTCCACATTTTACATTGACGAATTAGGACCTATAATGATAAGCATGATTTATCTTGCAGATAGCAAAGTTTGCTACATGTTGAAGAAACTTCAACACTTCCTTAAAATAATGATTCCTGCATAAAGCAAAAAGATTATATGTTGCTGGCTTTCTTTCTCGTATTGGGTAAGTCTGGAGTTGCAACTAACCTGATACCTATTTATGGAATAATAATACAACTGATTAGTTAAATTTAGAAGGTATGTAGAATACAGACATGCAAGTAACAAGTACTGAATGACTGGACTTCTCCTAAAGGCATTACCTTGCTTGCTTCCATCACTTACAGGTTAGGAGTAGTAAAGATTTTCTTTACCTTGTACATGCACATTAGACATATTAGACATAACCTTTTTGTTTAAAAGGAATCTTCTTCACTCTCCCCCTCTACAACATCCAATTGCTTATTTCCTAAGATGAAAGTATCTGACTTACTCAACTCCTCCCCTAGCACTGTTGCCAGAGGACTTCCCATATACGATTAGATGTTTACGGGGGGCGTTAATTATAATTATTTTGCTAAACTTCGAGTTAGAAGCAGTTTGCTTTGCCTAGTTCCCTTTTTTCTCCCAAGCAGAGTACAAAAGCACTTCTCCTTTTTAGCAACATGTTAGCTGCTGGTCAAAGCCTCAATGATTTTTGATTCTGAGGATTTCTTTGACATTACAAGTTAAAGGCACAGAAACTGTTGGTTTGGTGGATTACATGATATGGGAATGTGATTTGCAAGAAGTGGTATCATTACTTAAGCCCAGGGCTACACTGTGGGGGGGGTCGATCTACGATACGCAGCTTCAGCTACGTGAATAACGTCGCTGAAGTCGGCGTATCGTAATCGACTTACCTGGCCGTGAGGACGGCGGCGAGTCGATCGCTGCTGCTCCCACGTCGACTCCGCTTCCGCCTTTCGATGAGGTGGATTTCCGGAGCTGACGGGGAGCGCTTTCGGGAATCGATTAATCGCGTCTAAACGAGACGCGAAAAATCGATCCCTGATAGATCGATTGCTACCCGCCGATCCAGCAGGTAGTGAAGACAAGCCCTTAGGGTACCAAATGTGTTTAAATGATATAAGTGCCTTGTAAAATCCCAAAGCAAGTTCATTTTCATTTCTCATATAATAATCTCATATACATGAAAATTGACTATCTTTGTACATGCCTGGTCATCACTACAGCACAAATTTGGTATTTTGTGTCTCATTTTTAAATTTTGTATTTTTTAAGTAAAGTTTAGTTGTTAAAAAAAAAGTAAGTTTAGTTACGTTTTAGTTTCTTTAGTTTGATGAATAAAAGTAATGTCCTTTATGATTGAGTATTCAATAAATGTTCGCCTTTAAAAAAAAATTCCCTGGGTGCACACCCTAATGAAATGTTCTGCGCACGCCTATGTATGGGATAAAGGCATGGTTACAAGGTCTTTATGACTTGTGGGGAAACAAATCTTTTGGTACCTTCTGGTAAGGGTTTTCCCTGGTTCCTTTAATACCTCTTAATCAACCATTTTTACATTATTATTTAATTTAGTCTTCTGGAATTTTAACACCCTGCTTAGGTGGAAGGACTTATACTTATAGCTGTGCTCAGTCCTGTTGCTTTTAATTTATTTATTTACAGTTATTACTCATCAACAAACGTTAGTTGGTACATTACTCTAGACGATGATCATATGACGTATTAGACATATGACATATTAGATGTATGATTATACACTATCAGTCAGGGTGATTGAAAATAGCCTGGCTATGGTGATGTTGCATTCGTATGAAATGCATGATCTGTTATAGTTTATGTTATGTCTTTGGTCGACCACACAATTCTCAGCTGACTACTTCACTTTTTTCAACTCCTACTTAAATGAGCTCAAGTACATTATATTAACTAACTTTACTCTAAATCTACATAAAAACACTAACACTACACACACACACATATATATATATAGGGACGTCCCTCCTTAAATAATTAACCCCTTAACTGGTTCAACAATTACTTAAACAAGTCCCAAGAAAAACAGAGGGGAGGGAGGTTTTGCTTCCTCTCTCTTCCCCCGATGGATTAACTCAGGTAAGCTGGCCCACTGAGCTACACCTTCCTCTCCTCCAAGTGCTTCAGTCTGGTTTCCTTGAGGACCTGCTCCATGATTTTTCCAGGGACTGAGGTGAGTCTGACCAGTCTGTAGTTCCCTGGTTCTCCTTCTTCCCTTTTTTAAAGATGGGCACTATATTTGCCTTTTTCCAATCGTCTGGGGCCTTCCCCGCCATGAGTTTTCAAAGATAATGGCCAATGGCTGTGCACATCACATCAGCCAATTCCCTCAGCACCCTCGGATGCATTAGATCTGGACCCATGGACTTGTGCATGTCCAGCTTTTCTAAATAGTCCTTAACCTGTTCTTTCACCACTGAGGGCTGCTCGCCTCCTCCCCATACCATAGGCCCCTGGTCCCACCCCAACTCGGGCCCTCCACCTTCTCCGCCTCCTCCCCATACCCCTCCCCCGAGGCGCCGCGCTGCGCTTTCCTCCCTCCCAGACATGCCGCCGCCGATCAGCTGGAGCACCTGTGAGCTCAGGAAAAGCAGCTTGGCTGCCGCGGCACCTCAGGAGGCAAAGGTTAGCTGGGCACAGGGGGGAAGGGGGTCTGATGATGAGCTGCCGGTGGGTGCTCTGCACCCACCAATTTTTCCCCATGGGCGCTCCAGCCCCGGAGCACCCACGGAGTCGGCGCCTATGCCTCATACTGTGTTGCCCAGGACAGCAGTGTGGGAGCTGACCTTGTCTGTGAAGACCGAGACAAAAAAAGCATTGAGTACTTCAGCTTTTTCCACATCATCTTTTAATATGTTTTGTGAAAAATAAATTGTTGCTCTGTACACACTTTATAGCTATTAGGCTGTTAATTGGAATCTGTCAAAGATGTGCTACTAAAAGTCATCATTTTCCACCTCTTGCACTATAATCCTCAAATAAATGGACATTAGACATTCTTAAGTTGCTGAAACTTCTCAAAAAGGAATATTTTCTAACCATGAAATTTTGGCCTACATGTCCTACCCCTGCATCGGCCAGGGGAATGCAGAAGTCAGCCAAGGAGCTTGAACCTATGTGACATGACTTAGCCTCAGTTCCGTTGTCCACATCACCAAGTCACCACCACAGCTGACCTCTTGCTGGCAGAGAAGTTAAGGACAGACTAGGCATAGGTTTTACTCTCACGCCCCTTTTCCCTCAGCAAGAGTGAATCTGGCCCCTTGTTTGAACAGTAAAACATTTATTCTCCTGCCTCCCAATTAAGTTCCCTTTTTGTTAATGGGAGTTGCGCACACATATTAAGAAACCTGAGACGCCTAATATATATGTGCAGAGACAGAGGTAGAACAGGTGGGACCAAACTTTTCTATGTGAAGCAGAGTTTAATCAATATTACATGAATTTAGATTATTTTAATTTATATTGTAGTGATTACTATTTTGCACCCTAATAACTACCTTGAGCATGGCTCACTTTAGTTTTCCTCTGAATTGCAGGAATCTCTACAGTAGTAAAACCACATTGCTTTTGGGGATCATTACAGTGCAAAGTTTTTCCCTTCTAGTTGAATATAAGAACTTTCACACTTGTACCAATCTGTCTGTTCACAATCAGCTCAGCTCAGCAATCAGATTGTTGTTTTCACATTTCATGAACATTTGGTAGTGTGTCACCCACTGCTGTGGTGGAATGTTGAAATGTTTTCATCCTGCCATTGTTACAGCCCTGTTGGGTTCCTCTATTTCTACTTGGCTACCTTCCAGCATTGCTCCATTCGATTCAGAATGTTTCTGCCTGGGTTTTAATCTGAATGGCACTCTCCTCTTACATTTCTTCTCTACCAAAGAGAGGCTATACTGGCTCAATGCAAACTATCATTAATTTGTTTTTGAAATTGAAAGCACATCATCAAGTTTCTGCCTCTTGCTTTAGTGCAGATCCCTGCGTTCTGATTAGCTACTAATCAGTATACTACTAGTATGCTGCATAGCTGTTGAGAAATAACCATACACCTATTATGTAAATTAGTACTCCTCAGCCAATCAGAATAAAGAGCTCTGCAACACAAACATGACCACACTATTGTAAGTCATTTATAGTACAACTGTATTCCAATTGTCTCGAACAATTCAGTTTGGGCAAATTTATATTATATTCCAGGAGATTTTAAAAACGGAACAGCTTCCTGTTGGTGGTCACCCATATTCAGAATCAGCATGTTTCCCCATTTCTCTGGTCTCCTTCCATCTGGGTTTTTCCCCAGGCTAATTTCATGTATCTATCCTGTGTGACTAATTTGCTCAGGTCCCTGCTGGACTGCTCCACTCAGCCATGATCATCACTGGCATGAAGGAGAATGAGCCCTCCTCAGAGGGAAGGTGGTACAACTTATCAAGCAGAAAAAGAACACAAGGGGAGCAGAGAACTGAAAACCAAGCTTTAGATGAAAGGCAGCTAAGTGCTACTCAGCTCAGCTAGAGTTGAGAAGATTGGTCTTTATCTTCTGAGGCTCAAAGCATGTGCAACTTCCAGTCTAATCACTATGGCCCAGATTCTTAAAAGTATTTAGATGCTTAGGATGGGATCCATGAAGGGACTTAGGCATTGAATTCTGAAAGTCACAGCACCTAACTTTTAGGCACCTGGAAAATAACAGGAAGAGCACCGTTCCACAAAGCTGAGTTAGAGGTCTAGATCCCCTATACAATGAACAGGGAGAAACAGGCACCTAAGAATGCAACCCACAAAGCCAGCATGCTAGGCATGGAGCTGTCTGAGTTAGCCAATAGGAGATGCCAACTAGAGGGCTAAACATCACACCTCTCTCCAAGATAAGCATGTAAGTCACATGCCTCCCTACAGCCCAATTTCTGTTTAGCAATCCCTGAATGGGAACTACCCACCAGGAGTCAAGCAGCTTAGGTGCCTCTTGGAGGGATGAGTTATTACCTGCCTCACTCTACGCAACATGTCCAGAGGTGGAGAAATTGGTTCTCACGTTATAACTTTTAGCCCAGTGGTTAGAACTCTCACCTAAGATGTGGGAGACCCAGGTTCAATTCCCCCTGTCTGCCAGAGAGGGGAAAGGATTTGAACAGGGGTCACCTACCTCTCAGGTGAGTGAACTAACCACTGAGCTATGGGATATTTTAGTGGGGGTAAAGGGCCCTTCCTCGGTATCTCCTCATGAAGCTGTTCCATGGTGGATAAATAATGAAAGAATGATTGGAGCAGGGGGACTGGAATTGGGGTCTCCACATCCCAGATGGGTGCCCCAGCCACTGGACTTTAGAGTAAAAAACACATATAAAAACAAGAAAAAAGGTCTAAACTGAAAAAGCTATTTCTGTTGTGCCTGGTTGAACCCTACTAAAGGCAAACAAAATTCAGACTGCACAGGGTTGTGTTTGTCCAATTCCTGCATTATTACTGCAATGGAAAGGCCAAGTCATGTGATCTTTATTCATTTTATAACGTAGTCAAAACTCCCGCTGACTTCTTTGAGAATAAGCCTGAGTGTGGACAGAGATAAAATTAGAGTGAAAACTGAGTTAAGGTCCTGGAGGATTTGGCCCAAGGAATATAGAAAAAATTAAAACAAAGGAACAACAAACCCTACATGTAGTTCCTTATGTAAAGAGTTTCTTATGCTTCTGAAAAAGCTGTGATTGGTCACTATGGCAACTGACATGAAATGGAAATAAAATGCTTTTAATACAACAAGCTGACTTCTCCCCACAAATTTAGAAACTGTAATCAAAACAGGCTGGAGCAAATATGTCCTTACAATATGCACTTTTTAATATTAAGAAAAGGAAATACAAGCACAACCAGCATACAGAGAACTTTTAAATGTCAATGTATTTTACCATTTTAATGACACGGTCATACAACAGGCAGAAAAAGCATTTTTAAAGGAATCTCTTTTAATAACCCTGACTTAACTTATGAAGAATTTAAGCTTTACATGGAAAAGGTTCCTTTCAGTTTTCCTGAAATTTGCAGTAACTTTAGGTGCTCATGAAAGCACCAGATTGACAGACCTGGACACTGAAATCCTCTCTGGGGAATCGAAGAATCAATTGAATTCAATGATTAATTGTAGTGTAGAGCATCAACTGATAGCCAATGCGAGTGCAATAGTTCACAGGTAAGTCTTGCATCCAGTCCTCATGCGAAACTCCCATTTCTATCTGTTGTAATTTTTCCATGAGCAATGCAAGCAGGATTTGGCCTGCATCATACCCTACTGAAACAGTATAGCACCTAATACTACAAACTCTTATTCAGCATTTGTCACATCATTACTTCATAGTACTTCTCACATGAGTAAGCATTTGCATGATTACATCCACAGAAAGTAGAACAGTAGTAATCTCAGTGAAAAGAGTCCATTTAACTACAGGCGTAACCTAGGCAGGCAGCAGGACTGTTCTCTCTTAGGCATAGCATGTCCATTTATTATTACTTCATCTTCCATTCTGTCCTCATCTTCTGGTGCCAGGTCTACACTAGGCGGGGGTCGATGTAAGGTATGTAACTTCAGCTACATGAATAACGTAGCTGAAGTCGACGTACCTCGCTCGACTTACCATGCCGTGAGGACGCCGCAATGTCAACTGCCACCGCTCCCACGTCGACTCCGCTTCTGCCTCTCGCCAGGGTGGATTATCGGAGTCGACAGCAGAGCGATCGGGGATCGATTTAGCGCGCGTCTACGCTAGACGCGAAAAATCGATCCCCGAAAGATCGATTGCTACCCGCCGATCCGGCGGGTAGTAAAGACATATCCTGGGAGTTTCTTTCACCTGTTGTACCTTGTCATTATTCTAGACTAAGTTCTCTAGGGCAGGGACTATCCTGTTTACATGGTTGTACAATGCCTAGCACAAGGCACATTACACACCATTGACGGGGGCAGGGTCACCCAGGAGGGTAGTTTGCCCTCCCCCCCCCATTTGAGAAGGCCCCCAAATTGAGTGGTGCTTCAATCTAGCACACTGGGTCACAATGCTACTCACTGAAATTTGGTCTGACACAACAGAGGGGCTGCTGTGCCAAACCTGAGTGCCGCCATGGTAAGTTAAAGTGAGAGTGGTTCAATTCTGTGTACTATGTGAAAAATTTCTGTGAAAGCCCCTGTTTCTTATATATATTTATTAGGAAAAGTCTCTCAGACACTGATTCAGTTTTTCATAAATGTAATTTTCACAGCCCAGACTAAAGTTCCTAGGAATAGCTTGTTATGAACTCCTCTTCCTCAATCAAACTTTAAGACGTCTGTTTAAGCCACTTCTGTTGTGAACGTTGGCGTAGTGAGGCCAGGCAGCTAGTGGTTGCACTTGGGAAAAGGGATGACTGAGACATTTCCTGTTGCAGGGTCCTTTAAATATACAAGGAATTCTGTTCATCTCATTGCTATGAGATGACACTTGTTTATGAAGAATCACCTTTTAATGGCTTCTCTTGAAATGGAGTCCTTTGCTTCATGTAAGCAGAACACGATGAAAGAGTTGTAAAAGAAGCTCCAACTCAGGAATGTCACATCACAAGTTCAGTTACAAGAACTCCAGAATATTTTAAATAATGCAAAATGCTGTGGCAAAGCTGCAGAAACGGGAGGGACTGCTCTTAACACAACTATTCCATAGGTAAGATTTTTATGGAGCCTTCATGATACTGGCAGGAGTTTTGGGTTCTTGCATTTATAAATCCAACACAGTTATCCTCTAGCATGTGGTAATGTCCATTGAAGCAAACATTCTCAACCAAGCTGAACCTAGGGGCTTCATTTCTAGAGTATATTGTTTATAACTGCTGTTTTACACACAAAAACAAACAAACAACACTCTCCCTCCCACCATTTTCTGCTTTGGAATGTAAGGAAGAGATGTGGGTATTAAAATAAAGAATTAAAAACTGGTTGCTCTGCAGTATGTTTGATCTTGTTCTGTATATTCCTCGAAGGGAAACAAACTAGTCACTGTCTCAACTCCAGTTTAAAGAAGACAACTTATTTGTAAATTAATCATAATATTTCAACACTTCTCGTACCCAATTGCCTCTGGGCATCTTAAAATAAATATGTAGCAGCAGAAAAGACTTAATTCTCTGGAGCAGAAGTTATACAGAAACACACCAAAAATAAAATTAAAACCAAACAAGCTTTAGCTAGGCCACTGCCAATCACTTCATGGTTTGTCAGAGTTAGAAGGCAGATGTTTTGGCACGAACAAAGCAATAAACTTCCATTACAATATGGATCAGGGATAGCAGTGTCAGCACTCTTGATTTTATAATATACATGTGGCTTCATACTAAGCAGACGCAGTTTTTTAAGCAGAATCTTCAAGAGCTGAAAACTCAAAGCCAGTACTTGCTGAATGGGAACATCACTGCAGTTCGGCAATAGTTAGTGACTATATTTGATCCTGACACCAGTGCCAGATACATAAGAAAAGTTAAGCATGTGCATAAATGATTAAATGATTGGGGCCCCAACTTCTTTACTACTTTATTAGAACGGAGGAGAAAAATTAAATGGTGACAAAGAAGTGAAGGCGAACTCACTACTAGGCAAATAAAGAGAACAAAAGGGAACAGAAGAAAATTATTCATTTCCACTTTTCCCATTCAGACCTATTCTGCAACAGAGCTAACAACTTAACTACTTCACTTTGAAGTTTGCTTACGGCCAGAAACAAATGTATGTGAAGTGACACCTTGTTAGTCAAGGTATCTTCTCTGTATGTGTCTTAAGTTACATCTATGCACCTCCACCTTATCATGTTTCTCTGACTGTATAAATATCTGTCTACTGTATGTTTCATTCCATGCATCCGATGAAGTGGGTACTAACCCACGAAAGCTTATGCTGAAATAAATTTGTTAGTCTCTAAGGTGCTACAAGTTTTTCTTTCTTATTTTCATTATCCATGTCACAGGCTCTCCTGAGCCAGTGGAGCATCTCACAAAGCAGGCTCGCCTTAATTTTAAAGTACTAAACTGATACTTAATTCAAAATAGCAACCTGGGCTTTAAATCCCAGAACAAACAGTCTGCTGGTCCACCCAAAAAGTGGAGTCAGGTTTCTTGGCTTAAGATACTTCCTCCCCTCACCCAGCTACATCCAGAGGTAGCCTACAGGAGTGGCAACCATCCCTTTTTATTTTGTCTGCTAGGCCCTGATTGGCTTCCACCCTACCAGCCCTTCTAGCCACTGGAGGACCAATTCTTATAGGTCATTCTGGGTGGCATCTCTACACAGCTCTTGGAGGTCTGAATGTGCTGCTCTTTTTCTACAAAAGGACACCTTTTTGGGTGGAGTGTGCTCAGGCAGTAGGGCCTTTAGCAAACACCTGATATACCCTTCATAATCTATTGTACTGACAAAACCAAGGTTTTAGTTCTGTTACCATTACAGAACCAATGCAGCTATGGAAGAGTACAGTGGATTTTATTCTGTTTTGTGACTCGTCAGCAATATTTTAATTGTATATAATTGCAATGTTGTATTTTTAAATGAATCAATCAGACGACGGAAGAATCTTTCTTATTGGCGATGATGCAAGAGCCAGAAAGAACTCAGCATTCTTTTAAGGTTTTCAATCTGCAAAATAGCCTTTTTACTTGCAAACAGAGTGAATTTGGTATGGACGTCATCGAGAGAACAGATATGGAAGCCAATAATGCCATTTTGCTGACTTTATCTTCTTTTTAATTTCTGGCCCACATTACTGTAGTATCTGAGCATCTCACAGTCTTTAATGTATTTTTCCTCACAGCACCACAGCATCCCTATTTTATAGATAGGGAAATGAGGCACCAAGAATCTAAGTGACTTGCCCAAAGACACCTTCCTTTCCACCCACCTTTTGGACAGCATTGGTCCAACGTGGGTCCCTCAGCAGAGAGCAGCTACTGTGCTTCTCTGAAATCTCCTGCTGGCAGACTTTTCTACCTTAGCTGCCCTTATATACTGGTTTACACCAGCTTACAGATCTAAATGTATCTCAAAAAATACAGAGAGTCTAAATAATAAATATGAAGAAATTTTAAGTGCGTCTCCAGTATGAGAGCTGGAGAAAGTGTACTGCAGTACTTACATTTCATCTGCGCTTCTCTTTGTATGCAATCCCTAACCAGTTCGCAAAGACCTTATCAACTGTCCATCTACTCTTTGACTATTACACTCCCGTCAGATTTTGCACATATGAACAATCGTAGCTGAAAATGAAAGGAGCTGTGGGCAAACAAAATCATCTCAGCAAGCTAAGAATCAGAATGACATACTTGGAGATAGATTACATAATCAAGAGCTATCTATGACATTAAATGTGGTGATTGAAGATCCTTTGTTCAGTACAACAGGATCATTTTAAGAATAGTCTAGAAGGCTACAGTTTAAAACACCTCCCACACTGCTCTGATTATGTCACTCCCATTCTTTTGAGTTTCTTTACTGGCCTCCTGTCTGCTTCTGCATCAAGTGCAAACTCTTTGTCTTTACCTTCAGTGCTCTACACAACTGTGCATGTGCCCCTTACTTCCCATTTCATTTTTAATTGGCATGTAGACATACCCTAAGTGACCTCCCTTTTGTCTTTGAAATCCCATTCCACAGCTCAGTACCTTTAGTTAACTTACTTACCCCTGCTAATTTCTATTCTGCTGCTCTCTACTCCTTCCTTCACCCATGGTCCCAAAAAAAAAAGACAAGAAACAAAGACTTCCACTGACTTCAATGGACTTTGGAGCAGGCCTAATATAATCTTCTTAATTTGAAAAAAAAAATCCTCCAACATTTGGTTCCTGTTCCTTTTGAAATTAGCGACAAACTCCTATTGACTTCAGTGGAAGTCAGATTGGGTTTAAAGGCCTGTGTTCACTTTTACCTTACTTGCAGTTGTCTTTGTCTATTCTCTCTCACTTTGGTCTGTTGTGATCATATATTGTTAGATGTTTAATTTACACTGTAGCTTTTCAGGGTAGAGATCTTGTTTTCCTACAGAGTACAATGTATCTGTAAAATACCAGTCACACCTGCAGTGCTATGGATCCAATCCATAATAAATAAAATAAAATAATAATAATAATAATAATGTTGGACTATTGTTTGATGTCAGCATTTTCAAAATATTTGCAGCATTTGGGCTCATCCGACATCAGTCTTGACTTTCAAAATCGAACTGCCACCTTGTGGTACAATTTGAGAGAAGTCTGTAGAAAATTAGATCTATAGAGATCTGGGTTTTTTGCCCCTCCCAGTGGTCTTCAGAGTTTCACCTTTTCTTTCCAAAATAAAAAATCCAAGATACACTACTCCACATTCGGAGAGAAAGTTTTATTATGATTATTTGTCAATCCAAAAGATAGGGCCATTTCTAACAAAACTTTACTCATACAAGTAAAATCACATTGAATCCAGTTGGATTACCCATATAACCAAGAGTTTGTAGGACAAGGCCCATACACACATATAACATAACCTTATAATTAAGGTATGATTATGTTATGGAAGTCACAGAATCCGTGACTTCCAGAGACCTCCGTGGCATTTTCTGCTTCAGTCCCAGGGGCTGCGGGACTCTGGAGCTGGCAGCCAGCAGGGGCCCGAGACGTTTCAGCGCTGCGGGCGGCCCTGCACCTACCAGCCGCTGGCCTCACAGCTCTGAGTCGCAGCAGGGGTATCCTAGAGCCACAGCAGCAGTGGGTGCTGGATCCCCCAGCCCCATTTTGTCACAGTTATTTTTAGTAAAAGGTCAGGTCTACTACCGGACAGGTCACGGGCTTCCGTGAATTTTTGTTTATTGCCCATAACCTGTCCGTGACTTTTACTAAAAAGAACTGACAAAATCTTAGTCTTACTTACAGTTATATCTATTTTTTTCCTGCAAAGTCACCAGTGTTTTGAGACTGCTATATATTACAATCAGTTTCAAATCTAGGGGGTCTGATTCTCATTAACACTAAGGTTCCAGATATTTATGCCCATTTTAATACCTTTTACGCTGCCAGATTGATATAAAGGGGTTTTAGCATAAATGAGAGTCAGACCCATAGAACAGATCTTTCAACATCTCACTCAATAGGTTGCAAGACTGTATACATCTCAGATCAGTGATTTATTTAAACTAGATGAAAAACTAGTACTGCATATAAACACAAAAGCTTTGTTAAGGTGAAGTTATGGTCGCAGCCACCTATTAGTATTTTGATTATACAGCATCTCTTGAGAAGGTAGTAGTTAAAAACACTGCAAATGTTAGGAACCCAGGAAATGCAGCGGATGTAGCAGAGCCATCCACCAATGAGAATGAAAAAAGGGTTTATACAAAAGACATGATGATTGTATGAAAAGTCCTGTACTGAAACTAATCTCAAGTTAAAGCTAGGCCCAAACAACTACCAAGAGCACATACCAAAGAGCTAGTTTGATCCTTCTGCCCACGTGGCAATGGTAGAGATCTGACTAGTCCCTTGCCTCACAGCTGTATGTCTTATTATGTATTCTTTAACAATTCTGCATGTGGTTAGATCCAGAAAGAGCCAGCAGTACTTGAACTGAACAATCAAAACTAAAAAGGATGGAGATATTATGACCCCCTAGAGTATCCCAGTACCAGAGGCCAAGAGGCTCACTGGTATCTTATAATGAGTTTCAGATGGCCTGACCAATTCAGTGTACTCCAACTCACAGGGGTTATAGTCTGTATATAAAAGGTGTCATGCACTGTGTTTTTGGAAAACCATTAACTCACTTATCATTAAAATTCCTGTGGGATGTATGTATGCGGTCTGTACTAAAAGCTGTGTATATACACTGGAATGATGACTAAAATGTGTTTAAGGCAGGCATGTCTTGGGGAGTTGGTAAACAGGACTGCCCTAGACAAAGGAATGTATTTGCTTCTCTCACCAGCCCACTCATCAGGCAGCGACAATGAAGGTCAATTCACATAGAAGCAGGGGTGGCGCCAGCTTTTTTGCCACCCTAGGCAGCGGCGGGAGAGGCTGCCGCCAACATGCCAACATGCCAACAAAATCCCTGCTGGCAGCCGCTGAGGGACCTGAAACGCTGCCCCCCAAATCCTGGCGCCCTAGGCGACCGCCTAGGGTCGCCTAATGGTAGCGCCGGCCCTGCATAGAAGGTAAACAAAGGTATCAAGCTAACAAGTCAGAAAGGTGACAGCTTCCTGCAGGAAAGAAAAACTTTATCTGGACTATAAAGAAGGGGATCTGAACCTCAAGTGGCAAGCAACTGAATCACCTGATTATATACACAATATTATTGTATTATAAAAGTTTATCAAGTAAGGTGTTTCCCGAAAGCCTCTGATATACTGGTGATTAATATCATAGTAAAATGTATGCATTGACACGATATAAGGAATTACAGATACTCATGGATATTAGGCTTCACAGTCTGTATCCAAACAAAGGGAGAAACAGGTCTCTTCCAGACAGGAGGGAAATGTCACAGATGGAATGTCACCTGTCTACTATGTAAATTAAATATGGTGAAATCAAAACCCTGGAAACCCCATTTACATACAGAGGGATGGGAAGCCCACAGGAAGGGGGGAAAGCATGAAGTCATCCTGCCTCTTGAAACAAGGTCATTAAACTTTGGAAGATACAAGCATGGGTGGTGGTTACAATAGGCTGGGGGAGGCTTTACCTCCAAACACCCAGGTGTGGCTCTGTCTGTGCTCCGTCCCCAGGCAGCCCCCTCCTGCTTCCTGCTCTGTGGCTCTTCCCTTGTCTGTGCTGTAGCCCCAGATTGGGGTGGGGCTGGCGCAGGGCCCGGAACTGGGCCCGCGCCACCCGCCCAGTGCTCCGAGGGATGGGGGCACTCCAGGGCTGAGTGCACTGGAACCACGCCGTCTGCCCACCCAGCACTCTGGGGCTGGGAAGCTGGGGCTATGCCGCCCGCCTGGTGCTCTGGGGCTGGAGTGGTGGTGGTGGCAGGGGCTACGCCACCCTCCCGGAACTCTGGGGTTGGGGGTGGGGCAGGGGTCACGCTACCTGCCCTCCCGGCGCTCCAGGGCTCAGGCCGCCCTGCCCAGTGTTCTGGGACTGGAGGCGCTAGCCTGGGGCAGGAGCTGGCGGCTGCAGTGGGGGGGGGGGGCTCTGGGCTCCGGGCTCCAGTGGAGGGGCACGGAAGGGGTGGGGCTTTGGGCAGAAAAGGCAGGTAGTTCATATGCCACCCATGGATATAATAAGCAAGGACAGAAGCCATCTTTGGCATCCATCACTAAACAGACACAAGGGAACAGAGTTCATGCAAGCTGAAAAAGTTGGGGCCCAGCGGGGTGGGTAGAAGTCTCTGGGAACTGAATATAGGTGAGAAACCTGCTTAGGCAAAGATCTTTCACCTTACAAGGTAAGAGGTGACAACCCCTTACTGGCCTGGATTGCATCCAGAACCTGAACTGTGACAGACAAAGTCCAAATTTTCCAAAATGACTAGTGATTTGGGATGCCTCAGTTGTTGGATGCCCAATGTGAGACACCTTAAGACGGCTTGATTTTCAGAAAGTGCTGGTCACCCACCTGAAAATATCTCCCAGTGCTCCCCTTACTAAAGACTATGCTCCACATTTTAAAGGGAATTTAAGCATAGTTGTGCTCAGCTTTGTAATACATAACTGATTTAGGCACTTCTGAAAATAAGATTTAGGCTCCTAAATCAGTTAGGCATTGGAACACTGAGTGCAGCAACACTTAATACCTTTAAAAATTGGGGCCAGTGTCTAAATGGCACACTCAAACCCATGACAACATCCATAGCTTCATCCACTCATCACCCATTTTGGAGCAGGTCCCTCGGCCTGCTTTGTATTTGCCCATGGTGGGAAAATGTCAAGTGTTTGTATACCTACAGTTTCAAAATTAGCCACTTACCTTGGGTGCCCAACTTGAGACATCTTGGGTCTGATTTTTATTGCTGCTAAACTCCTGCAGCTCCCATTGAATGTTGTTGGATTTGTGGGTGCCAGGGACCCTTGAATTGAAGCAGTGGGTGTTCAGCACCTCTGAAAAACAAGTCCAAAATGTTTCAAATTGAGCATTCGAAGGGTGTGTCAGCTAAAGTAAGTGGCCATTTTTGAAAATGTGGTCCTCAACTGTGTGCATGGCAGACTGTGTACAATTGTAGGTTTTATGTGTGAAACTATAGTGGGTAACGTTTTCCAATGCTATGCCATGAAGCTTTTGCACGGCAGTTCTGTGACAATGAAGGTTTGTGTGTCAAGAGCAGAGCGGGACAGAAAATGGTAATTCTGTTTCCAGGAGGATTTTGAAATCTGGGTTCATTCCAATTCAGAACAAAAAAACCCACACACCCCCAAAATTTTGAAATTCTCCACAAAACACAATCACGGTTCTCTTCCCAGCTCTACTGCCCTGGAGCCAGGAAACCCTGCAATCCCAGGCTGCTCAGGAGCTGTGAGCCTAGAAGTTTGGGCTCTTAGGGCTTCCATGCTCTTGGCTCCTCATCAGCCTGCCAGGCAATCTGCCAAAAAGCTTGGGCTGCCAAGGAGCTGGCTGGGGGACCTGGCAAGAACCCTGGCTGGTGTCCAGTGCAATTGTGTTGACATCAACGTAGTCACATGAAACGTTTTCATTTTGACCAAAAAAAGTGTTGTTGATTTTTTTTTAAACCCAGCTCCAGCAAAAAGGCTAATGTGGAAAGTGCTGTAATGGGTCTTGTTACATGCAAGCGATAAGACAAGCAATTAGAGTTCTGGCAAGAACCTTGCTTATAATGAAGATCCACAGGTCTTGAACTTGGGTTTGTTGGCAGCTTTCGTGTCCTGGTTGCCGTCTGGTGGCTTGCTAATCACTAGCAGGTTGAGTGGCTAATGGAACCCTGCACTGCTCACGGTGTCTTGACTGGAGGAGTGCCCAGTCCCACCTCTTGATCTGACCATGCTTTTTAAGCTGGAAGGAGGCACAGGAAGTTGTCTGTGCAACTGGGCAAATTCCTGGCTGGCTGCTACCTTGGACCCTGCCTTCTTGCCTGACTCCTGAACCCAGCTATCCTGACTTGTCCCTAATTCCTGCTTTCTTGGTACTTGACTCAACTCCTGACTTGACTCAGGCTCTGACCCTTGGGTTGACTTCTGACGCTGACTCCTGCTCCGACTACTAGGACTGACCCAGGGCCGGCCCTAGCTTTTTGGCCGCCCCAAGCAAAAAAAAAACAAACCCACAAGCACCGCCCTCCCCAACAACGCTGCCCCGCCAAAACGCCGGGGGGGGGGCAGTGGGGAGGGCGGCATGCCCGCCGCCCCGCTCCCCCTGCCAGTGGGGAGCGCGGAACGCCTGCCGCCCCGCTGCCCCGGCCGGGGCACCGGCGGGGAGCGGAGCACGCCTGCCGCCCTGCTGCCCAGGCTGGAGCGCCGGCGGGGAGCGGAGCACACCTGCCGTCCCGCTGCCCAGGCTGGAGCGCCGGCGGGCAGCGGAGCACGCCTGCTGCCCCGCTGCCCAGGCCGGGGCGCCGGTGGGGAGCGGAGCACGCCTGCCGCCCCACTGCCCCGGCGGGGAGTGGAGCACACCTGCCGCCCCGCTGCCCTGGGGAGCAGAGCACACCTGCTGCCCCGCTGCCCCGGCGGGGAGTGGAGCACACCTGCCGCCCCGCTGCCCCGGCCGGGGCACCGGCGGGGAGCGGAGCACGCCTGCCGCCCCTCTGCCCCGGCCGGGGCACCGGCGGGGAGTGGAGCACACCTGCCGCCCCTCTGCCCCGGCCGGGGCACCGGCGGGGAGCGGAGCACGCCTGCCGCCCCTCTGCCCCGGCGGGGAGTGGAGCACGCCTGCCACCCCGCTCCCCCGGCCGGGGCGCCGGCGGGGAGCGGAGCACGCCTGCTGCCCCACTGCCCCGGCGGGGAGTGGAGCACACCTGCCGCCCCGCTGCCCTGGGGAGCGGAGCACACCTGCCGCCCCGCTGCCCCGGCCGGGGCACCGGCGGGGAGCGGAGCACGCCTGCCGCCCCTCTGCCCCGGCCGGGGCACCGGCGGGGAGCGGAGCACGCCTGCCGCCCCTCTGCCCCGGCGGGGAGTGGAGCACGCCTGCCACCCCGCTCCCCCGGCCGGGGCGCCGGCGGGGAGCGGAGCACGCCTGCTGCCCCGCTCCCCCGGCCGGGGCGCCAGAGGAAGAATAGTTTTTTTTGCAAATTAAAAAACAAACAAACAAAAAAAACCCTTGAGTGCCGCCCCCCTCCAGGTGCCGCCCCAAGCACGTGCTTGGTAGGCTGGTGCCTGGAGCCGGCCCTGGACTGACCACCCAAGCCCTGGTCGTGATGTTTACTGATTCCCTGAGAAATGATACCAGAGCTAAGCACCTTTTAATTTAATTGTAATATTTTTGCACAGGATAAAAGTCCGACTAATGAAACTTAACTTATGTGGACCCCCTAATGATACTTCTTCATATTGGTCTCATAGCCACAGCTGTCTGTGCTTGCTTTGACAGAACTCAGAGTATGGTGACATCCAAGATAGGCATTTCAATGTCTGAAATGCTCCTTAAATAGAACAAACAGATCAGCATGACTTAGTGATAAAATTACCTTCTGGTTTACAGGCTCTCCGGCCTGCTCTATAGGGAACTCAGCACGCCCCTCTGTGCGTAATATAAACAAACACAGTTGATAATAGACACGGGTGAGACATATACAAAAGGAGAGAGCATGGAAGAAAGGATTACTCGGGCTGCGACTGCCAAGTTAATGAAAAAAGCTTTTCTTGAAGCTCTAAAATCAAATGACTACAAAACGCTGGAAGATCTTTTGTTACAAAAGCAAATAGATGTGGACACAGTGTTTGAAGTGGAAGATGAGAACCTGATTTTGGCATCATACAAACAAGGTAAAAGCAGCAGCAGCTGCTGCTGCATTTGCAAAACCAAAGCAAACTGGTCTTAGTAGCTTACTTTTGCAGAAGCAATTGTCGTGTTTTATCCCTTCAAAATGTTATCACTTAAATTGATTCATGAGCTATGATTTACATAACTAGGCAAAGGTAGCTCAGCCTTATGCTTTTTAGAGTAGCCTCTGATGATCCTAAATATATTTATATGGAGATTAAAAACTAACTGCTCCCTCCTCTGGCAGTGTAAGTCACCAGGAGCTGAATAACTGGTGTGGTAGTGCTGCACTATGCCTCCTATTTCAGAGGCTCCTTACATCTTGTTGGTGGTTTAGGTTGGGGGTAGGCCTACCACCATCCCAGAGCTGTAGGTTCAGGAAGCCTGGAGAAAGGATTCCTTTGCTCTTCCCCCACTCCTCCCTCCCCGTCCCGCAGAGAACCCTAGAGCACAGCCAGAATATGTGAGTACATTGGTATATATAAATTCCCTGTACATACCCAATCAAGCCACATGGCAAAACCGACCCAGAAACCTATGTTGTTTCAAGCTTCCCATTTTCAGCTTCTAGCAAAATACAGTATGTTCCCCTTAGTTCAATCCCCAGGAAATGGCCTTGGCCTTGAATGTTATTTGATGGGAGATGTTTTCGTTTTCAAAATCATAGACTTGAGATGCCATAGTCTATTGTCAAATCAGAATAAGTAATCTATTGCCACCCTGGGAAAACAGTCAAAACAAACACTTCAGCCATAGAATCCTCTTCATGGGATGGAAAAAAATAAATAAGCTCATAGCTAGGTACTGACCAATTTCCAACAAATTTATGCTTTAAAGCAATAAAGCAGGTTTTATGCTCAGCTAGCATCAAAACATCCCAATATTTACTTTCTGCAAGATTTCTCACATGACTCTAAGAAGCAGTAATCAGCTGCCTTTTTCAGTTATTAAGCACACATGGAAATAAACACCTTCAGTTCAATCTCTCAGCTAGTACAACAAATAACCTTTTTTTGTCCATGTTTGAAGGGCTAATAATCTCACCTTTGCTTATTTCCTGTGTATCTGATACATGGTTTTTGCTTCTCTGGTTTCAAAGAGACAATGGTGATGCACAATCAATATTTGTTTTACTTGGATGGGATCTGAACAATCCCACACAGTGATAAATATAACACCTTAAAATATTGTCTCTTGTATTGCTCTAAGACTAAAGGCTAAAGAAGGTTCGTGTGTTCCTACAAATGTAACCCATTTTATTTAAAATGTGCAAATTGAATGAAGACAACCATAGATCTATATCCTTGGAGGGGTCTTTCCTCCCTCATGAGGCACATGCACCTACCTGTCTCCCCAAATCACGATAATGCATTTATTCTCTTTGTTGGTTGAGGGCATTCCACTGACTCTAGGGAAAATCCTGTCTTTGTTGAATAGCCTGAATAACAAGGCTTTGATAAAGGGAGATCCAGGAGGGCAGAAAGAAACCATCCTCATGAAGGCCCTGATTCTACACCATTCAACTCAATGGGAGCTTTGCAGGATCAGAATAGGATGATACTATATCCCCATGGCTGCTCTGTTTCCTCACTTCAGGAAATGGCTGGAGGATTCAGGTAGGACTTGTCTGCTGTGCCCAAACTCTTTCACTTTCCTGTTCCTGGGCCACTCCTGGAAATATCCCGTGCCCTAGTGCACAAGCAGTCTCTATGAAGCAAAACTATAAAAATGGTATAGTGGTGTTTCATGCTTGCACTTGTGTATCTAGCAAGAGCTTCCATATCAAATTTTTACCATTTATAGTTTACAAATAAGAATTGACTAGCCACCAACTCACAGGCTCAGCTTGGTATCTGAAAAATCAAAGCAGGACTCTTTCAGTATGCTATAGCTCATTGGCAACAGATTCAGAAAGTCTGGAATCTGAATCTAGCTGGCCAACTTTGTAGTTCATGTATGAGTCAGGCAACTTGCTCTTCTACATCTATATAGGCTGTACCATACTGGCTGTAATAAAAGCTTGTATTTCTCCGCAAAATAAATAGATACATCTTGGAAGCAGATAGGCGCAGTATTAGAATACTGCATTCATAGCTACTTTTATGACTAATATTTAAATGAAAATCAAGCATTTTATAGAGTTTTTTTAAAAAAACCAAACTATATTACCAAGCAAAGCATATTCTAGATATGTATTTGCCAATTTAATTATGAGGTGAGTGACTTAGATTCACTGGAAGAGGAAAAGATTCAATATTACAAGAACAAGTTATATACTACTCGTTCCTATTTTTTCCTCTCTCTAATACAGTATATATGTTTAATGCAACTATGTTAATGTTACATTAAGGGTGAACATTTAAAATCATGCATGCTAGGAAGTGCAGAAATTAAGGTTCCAAATAACTTGATCCCAATGTACATCCTAAATCTTTTTTGGTATGCATTTCATGCCATAGAAGTATTAAGCCTATGGATTTATTCACCATGCGGGGAGGAGAACGGCGGTGGGGGGGAGGAGGGTGTTATTGGGGGGAGACAGAAATAGAAAATGTTATATATGTGCAATGAAGTGCAATCTTACATATTGCATTTCCTGAATTTTAACTGAAAACTTATCTTTGTCTTAATGTACATTTTTGTACTTAGAAGGGGTAGTGGTTAGAGAGCAGGACACAAGGTCTGTAACTCTGCTGCTCCTGCTCCAGATTATTATTAAAATCACCACTTCTGGATGGTCTATGTGCAATCATCAAGAAGCAGGCATGTTTTGGGTACAATATGGGGATGCTGGTGGGGAACACACTAAGTTCACTACGGATGCTGTGCCGTGTGGAGAAGATAAAATAGTTGTGCACATTTCTAAGTTCTGCTTTTTAAATGTGGGTGCTGTCATGTCCTGCTGAGTGCTGGCCAGTAGGTTTGGCCTAAATGCCACCAGACATCACCTCGTGAACCTCTTGCTTAACTCAGGACTGGCAAAAATGACACAAGATTTGATTTAGCGCCATTCTAATTTTGGTGGCTTGATGACCGGTGCGATTAGGAGAACTCACCTCAGAACAGTAGCGAGGGCTGGTGATCAGGCCACTGTGTGCAAGAGCACGACCTTCTAGTCAGTGTTGGGGAAGAAGCTGGGAGAGTGAGATGGGAATCAGGAGCAGCAGCAGCCAACCTGCTCCTTCACCCTGCAGGCCCAGAAGGAAAATGCCAGCGATGGCCATGAGGCTGTTGTCAAGTGTAATGGGTTCCGTAATGTGAGCCTGTGTTTCAAAGAAAAAAACCCACTGTTGCAAGATATTGCTACATGGTAAAATGCCGAGGGAAGAGAGGGTATCGGCAAAATTGCCAGAAAGAACAGTGAACACGCCAACTAACTTACTGCATTGTTATAACACTCAGCTGTACACCTGCGAAGGGTGGCAGGTGACAGAATGTAATACGGCTGCAGCTACATTACAAGGGGGCAGCCGTGCAACATGCAGCATGAGCCCTTCCACAAGAAGGCAGAACCCAGACCCTGATGTGAAATCCTGAGATCTCCTACCCAAGAACAACATGATGTGCTGCTACCTGTTGAGTCAGAGATCTAACGAAGAGTCCCGCATTAGAACCGAAGGGTGTGATACTCAGCTCTCATTAGACATACTCATGCTAGCTCGCCTTGATGAGCTAAAAACGGTTGTGTAGCTACAGTAGCAAGGGCAGCAGCACGTGGTGGCAATGGGCTCGCCAACCTGAGTACAAACCCGCCAGAACACCCCGAGTAGATACTCACCACAGCTAGCCGGTGCTGCCTCTTGCTGCTTCCCACACTACCCCAACTACACTACTATTTTTAGCTCAGGGAGAGCTAGTGCATGTCCAACATGAGCTGGGAAGCACACCACCAACTCCTAGCGTGGATGTAGCCCGAATGCTGCTTTTTATTCAAATGTAGCGTTTGCTCAGCTCTTACCAGATCAAAGATCCTATTTCCTCCCCTTCCCCGGCCATATGTTTCAGCTGGTGGCATTTTAAATGCTTTAGGTCTTTTTATTCAGTCTTGGAGGCTGCAGGAAGAAAAAACTACCCTCGGAGTACAGTTACGTGGCAATTCATCTGTTCAAAAATCAATCCATTCAGTTGCATGCTGGCAGTGCTTAATGAAAGTAAGGTTATTACTCAGAGCACTTTGCATACACTAGACCCTAACTGATTAAATTACATTAAAACAAATCAAAGCTGAACTCCAACACCCTTCCACCCCCCTCCAATTAATCTAATTTAGTGGCTCATCTGGAAGATTCTTATTCAAGGCTGGTAATGCATCTTCACTTTTTACAGGATATTGGCTGCCTAGTTATAAGTTAAAATCATCTTGGGCCACTGGACTGCATATATCAGCCCTGTATGGATATCTGGAGAGCCTCATGGTACTGTTAGATCACAAAGCCGCCGTCAACTACAAGCCAAATGGGAAAGCTGCTATCCACGTGGCATGCGATGTGGCAAACGTTGAGTGTCTCGCGATCCTTTGCAACCATGGAGCTAACATTAACTGCTTCTCACTGAGCGGCCACGCACCCTTACACTTCTGCATGACCAAGGCCTCTGTGCCTTGTGCCCAGCAGCTCATTTGGAGAGGTAAGTCAGATTATAACTTAGACAGTCAAGTACCTTTGAGGTTTAACAGGAGTTTAAAGGTCTGTACAGGGCCGGCTCTTGGCACTAGCAAAGCAGCCAGGTGCTTGGGGCGGCACTTTTCGAGCGGTGGCATTCCGGTGCTAGCCATCATAGGCGCCGACTCCATGGGTGCCAATGAACCCACCGGCAGCTCCCCGCACCCCACCCGCCCCAGCTCGCCTCCGCTCCGCCTCCTCCCCTGAGCGCGCCGCCACCACTCCACTTCTCCCTCCCTTCCTTGCCGCGTGAAACAGCTGTTTGGCAGCAAGTCTGGGAGGGAGGAGAGGCAGAGCGGCAGCGCGCTCAAGGGAGTAGGCGGAGCAGAGGTGAGCTGGGGGGGATGCGGGGAGGGCTGCAGGAAGTAACCAGTGGGGGGGGTCGCAGAAGAACCGCTCCCCACCCCAGCTCACCTCCGCTCCACCACCGCCTCCTCCCCTGAGCGCGCCGACGCTCCACTTCTCCCCCCCTCCCTCCCTGGTGCGGCAAGCCTGGGAGGGAGGGGGGATAAGCGGAGCGGCGGCACGCTCAGGGGAGCAGGCGGAGCAGGAGTGAGCTGGGGGGGGGCGCAGGGAGGGCTGCAGGAAGTAACCCTGGGGGGGAGGGGCGCAGAGTAACCACTCCCCGCCCCAGCTCACCTCCACTCCACCACTGCCTCCTCCCTCGAGCGCGCCGCCTCTCCGCTTCTCCCGCTTCCTCCCAGGCACGGCAAGCCCGGGAAGGAGGGGTAGTAGGTGAAATGCGGCATGCCTGGGGGAGGAGGCAGGGCTGGGGATTTGGGGAAGGGGTTGGAATGGGGCGGGAAGGGGCAGAGTTGGGGCGGGGCTGGGGGTGGGGGGGTGCAAAAAGGGGGGGGATGGGCAAAAATGTTTTGCTTGGGGCAGCAAAAAATCTAGAGCTGGCCCTGGGTCTATATTATTTTGTTAAGAAGCAAATAATCATATTTCATGCTTTTATAGCTCCCTAGTGCTTCACAAACAATACCGATAGAGCCCCACCGAAACACAGCCAACTCAGAGGAGGGCAGCAGTCCAGCTGCAGTTTGGAGAGCAGGAAATTTCAATCTAGGGCACCAGGACAAACCCTTCCTCATGCCAAAAGTGGTTTTTAATGCCCACACAGAGTAGGCAAGGCCTCAGCTGTAAAAATAAATGCACACAGCCATAATATGTGCTGGCGTTTGTATATCTGATAGATAAACTGAGAGTGTTTTTCATTTGAGTTCACCCACCCTGAAAGCCTACAGCTTTGTCCTTGTCCTGAAGTTACAGGAAGTGTGTGTGGGGGGAGAGGGGGGGAGTAATTCCCATTGACTTCAGTGGAAGCAGGATAAGCCCTTAAAATAACTGTAAAGGAAGGAAAAAAATCTATATTACTTACAACCCCCTACCCCCAAGCTATCTTCAAAGAACGTTATTAAGTTGCTAAGTCAAATACTCAAAAGTTAGTAAATACCAGAATTAATGTTGCCTGTGCAGCCCTAGTCTGGTCCCTTTGTACATGTAATTATAGACTGTATCATAACATATATGATCACAGGACCTCTGCCTCCTTAATGGATAGTACTTGTGAATGAATGAACGAACCGCTTATTCACTAGCTTGTTTTATCCTTGTTAATTGTGTGGCCGCCGGCTTTATTTACTGCAGATTCTGGGTTTGGGGCCAGGCTCTGAAGACAATTATTGCTTTCTGTCATGGGGTCTCTCCCCACACTGGTGCCTCCTGCTGGCCATTTTGGGAATTAACTCTGGCCAGCAGGTATGCCCTCCGGTGGTGGGGGCTCTCCCATCCTCATCTCTGCCTGCAGACCCACTTCAGTTCCACCCTCCGGCTGTGTCACAATCCAGGTTCCCCCTTCTGGGGGACTTCTTTTGCAACAGTCTAGCCACATCTCACAGTGGCTTGGCAATCTATAACCTGGCTGCTTCTTCAACGGTGAGTGGGGGGATGCAGGCCCACTCACTACTCCGTGTCCCAGCCCAGGGACCCTGTAAACAACAGCTTTCCATTCCCCCTCCTTTCTTTCTCCACCAGTCTGTCTCAATTCCCTGGGCCACTTCCCTGCAGCCCCAACACCTTTGGCTCCTGCACCCTCTTCCCAGGGCCTCGGGCCTGCAAGCCCTATTCACAGTGCTAGTCTCTGCAGCACTCTAGGAAGCCAGCCCTCACCCTAGGGCTTTCAGCAGCAGACTCCTTTGGGCTGGCCTGCAGCTTCCTTTTATATGGGCCAGCTGGGCCCTGATTGGTTGGTCCAGCTGCTGCCTAATTGGCTGCTGCCACTGTCCTAATTGGCTGTTTTCTTGCAGCCCTCCAGGCTGGGTTTTAACCCTATCAGGGCCAGTGCAGGGCAGATGCCCCGTCACACTTTTCTTCTGGGCTTATGGCATTCAGCAGTATAGTATCTGAGCACTTCACAAACACTAATGAATTTATTTTCACAATACCTCTGTGAGATGAGCTGGTTTCATTACTCCCATTTTACAGATGGAGAACAGAGGGGCAGAGAGACTAAGGTCAAAAGTGTCCACTAATTTTGGCCAATTTGAGACTGATTTTTCAGAGTATTTAGCACTATATAGCACTTTCTATGTTCAAATCACAGCTCTCATTAACTTCAATTGCAGCTGTGATTACTCAGCATTTCTGCAAATCAGACCCTAGGGTATCAAGTCAGGCATCTTGAAAATGAGAGACACCCAATTAGTGACTGGGTATGAAAAGTTTGATGCTAGTGATTTGCCTTGTATCACATAGGAACTAGGGTGACCAGACAGCAAGTGTGAAAAATCGGGAGAGGGGGTGTGGGGTAATAGGAGCCTATATAAGAAAAAGACCCAAAAATCGGGACACTCCCTATAAAATCAGGACATATGGTCACCCTAATAGGAACACTGTGACAGAGGCAGGGATAAAATCCAGTTCTCCAAAGCAGTATTCAACTGCCTTAACCATGAAACCATACTTTGTCTTCCTGTAGTCCCTTGCATGCCTTCTGTCATGGCCAGGTCATGGGTGACCAGACCTAGTAGTTGGAGCCAGAATCTGCAGTCACGAGCCAGGACTCCTGGGTTGGGATACCAGGAGGTCAGAAGCAGGAGACAAACTGGAGATCGGAACCACAAGTTGGGAACCAAAGTCTAGGCTGGGTCAGGCTACCAGCGGGTCAGAGGCAGGAGACAATCTGAAGGTCAGCAACCACAGGTCAGATACCAGGAGTCAAGTTGGGTCGGAATGCCAGGAAATTGAGCCGGTGAATGGGTAGTACAAGCCACACAGCCCAGAGCAGGGTGAAACCTAGTTGTTCAGACAGCTTCCTGTTTCTGCTGCTGGCTAATCAGCCGCTTTGAGACTCTGCCAGTTGGACCTCAGGGTGGGCCCTCGCACAGGGGCTGGGCTTTATGGGTCTCGGGTAAGCTATTGCTAGCAGGCTGCTAGGTGGAGGATTGGTGCAGGGCTACACCCATGACTCTTGTGGGCTTGGGTTTGAGACTCCGGAGTGATGGTGTCTCTTCTGCAACAAATGAAGTAAGGGTACAGCAGATAATACTTGCTTCATTTCCCATCTCTGATGCATCCTCTAGAGTAGGCCCATCCTGTGCACTGAATGAAGCAGGGATCCTGTTGATAAAAAACAAAAAGTGATAATGCAATTAAAGACTCTATTGTAATGCATATGCACAGACAACCTGACTTCTGCTATTGCTTAACTTTTGAGTGTTTGGCTTTGCAACTGTAATGTTTTTTATGTAGTTTTGTGTGTGTAATTTCCTAGGTTTTTTAAAAAAGCAACTGGAAAAACAGATATGCCGTCATACTGACACCCACATGGGTCATCAGCAGGGTTGAAACCTTTAGATGCACTACATAGAACTCTGCCACTTGAGTTAACGGAGTAACTGATAGCAGTAGTAGGTGGTTATCCTCCTTGTGGACTAGCTCTAGCAGGGAATGAGACACTTTGCCAGAGGGTTTCACAGATATTTGCTGACAGCAGAGAAATAGTAAGATTCAGAGATCTTGGGTTCCATTCCAGACTCTGGAGGGGATTGTGCTCTACTGGGCACAGACTATCATGTCCATTCCCCCAAACATGGCCCTTTCTGCCCCTTCCTCTCCAACCTATTCCTATCCCAGTCCTGTCTCATCCCCATGCCTGGCATCTCATCCCACTCCCATTCTCCTCACTTAGCCACTCCCAGTCTCCACTCCTCAGGCTTCTCATCCTAGTTTCAGTCTCCTTCTAGTCTCCCCCTCGCCCCCCGGAATTCCCATCCCAGTCTCACCCCTCCCCACCCAGTCCTGGTAACCTGACTTAGCCATTCCCAGTTGCTCCCCACCTGTCGTCTCCTTGCACCCAGTCTCCCTCTGCCCCACAGCCTCCAGTATCCCTCCCTAGGCTCCTCATCCAATCTCAATTCCCTCCACTGACTCCTTGTCCCCATCTCTTTGCAGAGCCAGTCCCACTTCTCCCCTCACACCCTCCTTCCTCATCAGATTTCCCCCACCTCCTTCCCACTGCCCCACTCATTCATAATCCCAGTCTCCTCCTTGCCCAGCCAGTCCCAGTCTGCTCTCTTCCTCCTCATCCACTCTCAAGCTCTTCCACAGCCAGTGTTTCCCTGTCCTCTTCTGTTGTCTCCCTGCCCAACTAGTCCTGATTTCTTCTGTTTCCCCTTGGCTCCCAGGCCTGGTCTCCTGGCCCAGCCAGTCCCAGTCTCCCCACTGGTTCCCAGTCCCTTCTCCCACTACCCTCAGTCTCCCTACCTCCCCAGACTCCGTGTCCTAAACAACTTCCCCCACCCTACCACCTGTTCTGGCTCTTGTCTCCTCTGCATTTGATTTAGGCAGCTTCCTCCCTGCAGTCTGGGACCAGTGGAGGGAGGGGGTGAGGGACAGGGAGAGCGCAGGAGAGAGCCAGGCTACCTGCTCTCAGTTCTGGTGTCTGGACCCAGACCCACCAAGGCTTGGAGCAGCCAGAAACTGCAATTTCAGGGAAAACCCTGCTCAGCTCCCTGCAGCCACAGTCCGGAACATGCGCAGTGCAGGCGGAGTCTTCAGGGACTTAAGCTGCAAGTCTCTACTGAGCATGTGCAAACTTTGATTTTTAAAAAATATATAGCTTGGCCAAAGTTGGGCCAGTTTTCACAAGGATGGCAAAAGGCACATGCTGACACAAAGGCCACCCCTCTTGCCAAACGTAAAGTCCTTGCTCCAAAGCAGGGGATGCTAGAGCTGCTAAAAGAAAAGGTAATTAGAGCCATATATTTCCCCTAGCTTTGTACTCAGACATAGCTAAACCATCCTGGCTGAAATTAAAAAAAAAAAAAAAATTCAACCTGAGACAAACTCTCAGCATGGGAAATTGCAGCCCAGATGCTTAACTGAAAACAGGGTCTTATAATGGAAAAAGTTGGGTAATCTCAACAATAGGCAGTGCTATCAGTCCCACCTATTATCAGAATCATGGCAAATGCAAGTGCTTTGGTTTCATTTGCTACATATGTCATTACTGCAGACCTTGCCTTAGCCTGAGTTCTCAGAGCCAGCATATGCTCTGGGCAAAGCAATGTATGATCCCAAATAAATTACTACACCACTTTCCTTCAGCTGGAAGATACCTATTATTTTGTTTAATAGAAAAGAAAATTAACGCCATCAATTTTATTCTGCCTGAAGCAAATAATCCTGACAGCAGGAGTTAGATTCGCTACCATAGGAAAGCATAAAAAGTCAAACGTGCTCTTGCAAATGCAGTGTAAGATGCATGTAAATGAAAGTATGTATTCTAAAGGATTCCTCCTCCCATTTATCACTAACATAATAATACCTTATAATTACAGAGCCTCCTTTCATCCAAAAGCACTTTACAAACTTAAACTCCTATGCAAACTAAATATCGAGACTCCACACGTAATGGAACCACCTCTGGGGTGAAACATGGCAGCTGATTATCAGGGCATGGCAATGGTACACAGTCAGACATGCCTTCAACTAACATGTCTGTACTGAAGGCTCACAGATGTACCTCTCACCCCTGCCCTCGCCTGACTCACATCTCCAGTTGTCTCTCTGATATCCCAGCAACAACTCAAGCTCAGTGTGACCAAAACTGAGCTCTTCGTCTTTCTCTGTTTCCCCCTTCTCTGTTAATGTTAGCAAACTTCCTGTCCCTCAGCCTGATGAGACAGACCTAATTTTCCACAGTGCTTTCTCCTCACCCATTCTTGATGCTGGCACAAAATACCGCCTGTGCTAGCAAGGGTGGAAAATTTTAGAGGAATCAGCCCACTGTAGACAAAGCCATGTAGAGGCTTCCATAGGACCGAACACCAGGAAATCTATGATGCTTGCACTTACTCTCTTCTGTGCTCCTGATTCTGCTGAGTTTGATTCCCCTCCATTCTAGGAAGTGGAATCTGTCAACTTGTTTTATAAACAGTGTTTAATTTTGCTTCTGCAATGGCTTGCAATTACTTGGGGGCAGACTGTTTGTAGCTAGGATGGAGTGAGATGGTCAGAGACTCAGCCACAGTAATCAGGAAATAAAGGCACTCCCAATGATTTCGGCAGAAACAACACAAATATCAAGACAGACTTCATGCTCCTTTTCCTTTCATGCTTCCATCGCTCGGAAGCTGCAGACACTGATTGGCCAGTAGATGGTGCTGTTGTTTCAGCAGGAATATTATTAATTTAGCACCGAATGCTGCACTTATACCAAACCTATTACCAGCTTGAAAAAAAGGCCTGATACTCAGCTGATGCCAGTGGAGCTACACTGATTGACACCACCTGAGGGTCTGGCTCAAAATGTTTTTCCTCCTGGGCTCCCTATTAATGAGGTGCATGCAGCAATCACTGTCAGGTGTGTTGATTTGTGAGGGGCTTTCTACGGGCATTAGCAGTCAAAAGTATCCCCTTTTCTTCACTGCCTAATTTATAGTAGAAAGAATTTCAGATTTGGACCTGAAACGGAATGAACCCAAAAGACAGAGATGGGCCCAAGCTGGGAAGCTTGGATCTGGAGCCAAATGTGGATTTTTTAAAAGCTCATGGGCTTTTAGCTCTACAGTGGAGGTACAGGAAACTCAGATTGACATGGACCATCTCCACATGGAACACATATCCTTCCACACAGCTTCCCAGTCTTTGAAAGGTTGGCTCCAAAGTTGGCCACTGACTGTGCCCCCTCTTCTGTACCTCTCCTATATTCTTCTCCAGGGGAGGGTGTGAGTTACTGCAGACATTGCTGGTGGTAATTTCCAAGAGATTTTTGGAAATTTGCATGGCCCTGACTCTGCTCCCGAAGAGACCTGGTCGGGAACCTTTCAACTCAACCAAAACTTTTTGTGGGAAGGTACCAGTTTCAACTAAATTTTGTTGGGAAAGTTTCTTAGATCCAGGATGGAATTCCTGGGCCGAGGAGGGAGCAAGAGACCCCAGAATAGCAAATAGCCTGATGGTTTGGGCATTCCTCTGGGATGTAGAAAACCACATTCAAGCCCCTGTTTTGCCTGATTCAGACCAGGGATTTGAATCTGCAGCTCACACAGCTTGGTTGACTGCCTTAACCAATGGATTATTGGCTATTCTGGGGCAGGTATCTTCCAAACTCTCCTATTGGAGCTGTTCTACTTCGTATAAATAATTAAATATTCATTGGGCAGAAAGCCAAAGAAAGACGATAGCCCAGTGGTTGGGGTGCTCAACTGGGATGTGGGTGACCAAGGTTGAAGTCTCTGCTCTGCCTGATTCTCCTACCACCAAGGTGAGTGCCCTAACCATCAGTTATTGGTAAGGCTGTGAGTTTGTCACGGATTCCATGACTTTCCAAGACTGCCGTGACTTCTGCAATGGCCGGTGCACCTAGCTCAGGGGCAGCTCAGGCAACCCTTGTGCCAAGTTGCACCAGCTGCTGCTGGGACAGTCTCGGGCCACTGTGCTCCCTCCCCAGCAGCAGCAGAGTTCGGGTATGGGAGGGGGCGGGGCGGCAGGGGGCACAGGACAGGGCTTACCTGGGGGCTCCACGGAAGCGGCAACATCCCCCTCGCTCAGCTGCTAGGCAGAGGCATGGCCAGGCAGCTCTGTAGCCAGGAGGCTATTTTAATCTATTCCAATCTTATGGCTGGAGCCACCAGGTGGCAATGTCACTTAGTCTTACCATTTCTTTTTCTTATCATACGAGTAGTGTCCAGTCTTTGAAGAAATGCTGTATTGTTGTTAGTTGTGCTTTGAAATTTCTTTTTGCGAGAGCTGTGGCAAGCAGTAAGGCAGTTTGCTTTGTGCCTTAATTCCTCTAACTAGAGTCAATTCTTGGAGACAGAGTTGCTCTCCAAGAACTGGGCAGTGATTCTTATGCTGAGTTTCTTGAAAGGGAGGATTTCCTGCATGCTGTTTGTGACCACCTCTGTTCAAGAACTTGTGTATATAGTTTAAAATGAACAAGCTGAACTAAGAATATACCCTGACTCTCATTTCTCTTCCAATGGGAAGCCAATCTGCAAGGCCTCTACAACTTGACTGAGAGGTGACACAATTCTGATCTATTCATATTCTGATCCTCTACCAGTTAACATGGTATTTGAGCAGGAGAGCCACTGCTCTCTTGACACATTTTTCTCCTTTCTGCAGCATGCTGTGGAGGAGAGCATGTGGCCCTCTGGGAGGAACTTTTGAGCCAGACAGGCAAGCAAGGTGATATGTGTGCTATAAATACTTAGAGAGACAGCCCAGATGAGATGTATGCATGTCTAGAAAGAAAGAGATTTTTGTGTTTGCTTTTTTGTGGTGATGGGTGACCTTATGGAAACCTAGATACAGATGTATGCATAGAGAGAAGAGACTAAAAGGTGGGGAAAGAGGATATAATAAGTGGAGCTTTGATTACAGAACAGAGCCATCATGTACAGTATCTTTGTGAAACTGGCTTAGAAAAACAATGTATTAGCGCAATTGTCTCCCTTGATTCTTCTTCTTAACAGGAGCAAATGTGAACATCACAACAAACAATCGGGATGAAGAGACTCCCCTGCACACAGCTGCACGTTTTGGCATCCCTGAACTGGTGGCATTTTACGTGGACCAAGGCGCAAATGTTGATGCTGTCAATGCCCACATGGAAACTCCACTGGCCAGTGCAGCTTACTGGGCCCTTCGCTTTAAAGAGCAGGTGTACAGCATGGAACACCACCTAATCTGTAGGATGCTGTTAGACTATAAAGCAGAAGTTAATTCTCGTGATGAAGATTTCAAATCACCACTCCACAAGGCTGCCTGGAACTGTGACCATGTGCTGATGCACGTATTGCTTGAGGCTGGGGCTGAAGCAAACCTGATGGACATCAACGGCTGTGCCCCCATACAATATGTTCTGAAAGTGACATCCGTGCGGCCAGCTGCGCAGCCTGAAATCTGTTACCAACTTTTACTGAATCATGGAGCAGCTAGAATATATCCTCCACAGTTCCACAAGGTGAAGGATGTATATGGTGCATTGATGCTACTCTAGAGTAAAGTTAGAGTGAAGAGATGATATTTTGGTCTGGATTAGCTTTTAGGGACCGATTCAAAGTTCAGATTTGAGTTCAAATAAGGTTAGGGTTTGAATCAGGATTTGATGGTGCCAAAACCTTGTGACCTGTTCTTGTGAGTCTTTGGCCCAAAATGACAAAAATCTTGAAAGATCAGCTGTTCTCATGAGATTTGCACCTTCTCGTTGTTCCAAGAGAGCAGCTACTAATGCCAGAAATAGACCCCTTTTGATTCTGGAGCCAACCAGAAACCAAAACTGTAAGAGTTGGTTCAAATCTAAGGATTCAGTTCTTCCCTCATTTCAGATATACCAATATGCCTTAGTCAAACCCAAATTACTGGGCTCAATATAGGGGGAACCAGGTGACATTTAATGGTTTGTGATATATAAAGGAGGCAAGGCAAGGTGATCTACCAGTCCCTTCTGGCCTTGAAATCCATGAATTTATAATGAATCATTTACCCCTGAAATTTGAAGGCATCACATTTGAGTTTTAGTCCTCTTCTAATATGCAGTATAAATGGGTAAAGCCAAAGAAGAGGGTTGACTAGAGAGTAGCGAGGAAGAAGATCAAAATATTTGCAAGATATCCCCCAAAGAGTTTCTTGAGGTCTGGAAAGTCCAGGACACTCATCCACATGGGATATATAGATATAGATATATCATTACTCCAGGCGAGGAGAGGGCTTTCTGTACTCAGTATGGAAAACAATATGAACCTATCTATGTTAGCACCTGCGGTGTTTTCACCACTGTTTGAGGAAGTTCCTATGTCAAGACCAGCTTGTTTTCATAATATAGACTGGGCCTTCGCTTGAGAGAGTATTGTGTAGAGGACTGGGAGTCAGGCCTCCTGTGTTTTATTTTTGTCTCTGCCACTGACCTGCTGTGTGATGGTGTGTCAAGTCTCCATACCATCATTTAACCACCTGTAAAATATGTAATGTGATATTTTAGCTGATAAGGGTGCTCTGAGGCGTACATTATTAATGCCTGCACAAGGCTGTGTGGAAAGGTAAGCATCCAATAAATGCAAAATGGTATTGCATGAATGTGAGCAAGGGCAGGATTTGGTCCACTCTCAATTAACAAACCATATTAGAGTAAGAATTGTGTCCAGGGCTCTTGCATGATTTAAAAGCTTGACTGCCTATTTTTAACAGTGTTATTTTCCCTTCCTTCCTTTTACAGTGTTAGTCAGGGCAGGACTTTTGTTCATATTCAAGGACCTGTTCTCTGCTCAGGCATGCATGAAACTCCTGTGATTAACATTCATCAAAGTTATGCCCTATGGGGGGGAAGGGGAGTGGGGGAATTGTTAGTACATTTGTGACTGACAGCCTTGAGAAACCAAGGAGAAGATTGCTTCCATTCATGAAGGTACACTCTAACCCTGATGTGGCCTAATGGATAAGGCAGAGGGGTAGGAACTGTGAGAACTCTTTTCTATTCCTTACTGTGGCACTGATCTGCTGTGTGACTGGGGGCAAGTAATTCAGCCCTATTTAAATTGTAAATGGCCATCTCTTACTATGTCTTTGAACAGTGTCCAGCACAACAGGGTACAGATCTCAGCTGCAGCCGGTAGGTGCTACTGAAATTTAAAGAATCATAATGTCTGCTTCCCTCTTGCAGGTGTTGCAGGCCTGTCATTCCCACCCGAAAGCAATTGAGGTTGTCATTAATTCATATGAACACGTCAAGTCAACATCAAAGTGGAGCGCAGCTATACCTGATGACGTCTTTGAGGTAAACTTTTAATGAGATTTCACTTGTGTCTGCAATGTTTGCCTCCCTAACATTTCCACCCAGTCACAGAAAAGTGATTGTAATTACAGATAATGCTTTGGAAAGCCTAATCCAAGAGGACACAGAAACAGGAAACAGAGAATGCAGTGCTGGTTCTAAGAAGTAGCACTGAGAATTTCAGAGCTATGTGGAATATTTAGGTCTATATTGCAACTTGAAGTCACAGTTCATTTTTGAACAGGGTATCGGAGGGAGCACACAGCAGGAAAAATAAAGATACCTGACATTTTTCATGTGGAAAGTTTTCGCACAGAAAAATACTGTATGGTCAACAATGATTTTTTTCCTTTGTCAGAAAATATACATTCTGAGCCAAAAAAAATTTGATTTTCCAGTAAGAAATATAAAAAACCCATTTTCATTTCAAACCAGCATTTTAAATGACAAGTTTTGTTTCATTTGGACATAAAAAGTCACCATGTTTCTGATTTTCAGTTTAAAATAAGTAAACAAAAGGATTTGCCGCATCAACATGTCACTTTGAAATGACAGATTTTCAGTTTTGACATTTCCGAGTCAGAACTTTTCAGAATTTTTCATTCTGGTAATTTCTTGTTTTGATATTTGAACTTCCTATTCGGCTTTGGAACAGAAACTAATTTCAAAATGTCTAAATTTCCTGTGGGATGGAAATTCCATTTTTGGAACTTTTCTAAGTAACAGTCCCTAGAGGAACTCTGGCCGAGCCAGGCACTGTTTCTCCAGGGCATGGGAGCTCCATTATCCTTTAAATCAGTCTAGCACGTGTTGATCGTGCCCTGGTTCATCTCTGCTGGCTAGGATGGGGGGAAGCAGATGGCTGTGGCTCCTTCCACTTTGGAAAGCTTAGTGCCATTGCTGCTGCTAGGTTCATGCAGTCTCTGCTGTCAAGGAGAGCAAGGATTGTGACCGTGGCTGACCCATCTGCAGGGCCCTCAGTGAGTAGATTTCTAACATCAGTGAATGGTATAAAAATGCCATGTTGCGTGTATGTGACACTTCATGTGTTTGAGCCCTGTTATGGTATTTCTGGCAATTTGGTCATAGCTCCAGAAGGAAATTCATGACATGTATAGACATCCATGAATAAGGCTACTGGATGAAAGCAGAAGGGGCCTGGGGTGGGGGTAATTTAGGTGAAAAATTTCAGCATAGACATACCCTGAGTCTCCTTTGAAATCAGGAATAACTCACTGAAGTCAATGGAGGAACATCAATGTGAAGCTGGTATAAATGGGATGAATAGTGTAATAGAATGAGCAACTGTATTATACTATTCTGCCACTAGGTGGCACTGTGTGTAAAATACTTTATGCCACAAGTACTCCTTATTTTTGCTGATACAGAGTAACACGGCTACCACTCTGAAACCTTTATTTAAAGGTAAAATTAGCCATACCTGGCAGTGCATTACAGGATCTTATGATGAACACATCTGGTGTGGATAAGCAAGCTCTTTAGCCAGTCCATATCTGGTACAGAAGTACATGACATGGTGTTTGCGATGGGATTAAGAACAGAAACAAAAGGAAAACAGCAGACCGAGGGAACAAAGGTTGAAGGATCTCATCAACAAGCCACTCTCCAATGCCCTGAGAACTTCAGCTTTGACAAACTTTCAGAATAGACAGACTGGAAGCAGTATTTTGCAAGATTTCACATTGCTAACAAGGTCCACAAGGAAACTAATGATATACAGGTATCTTCTTTAATTTATGCTGTGGGGCAGCAAGCAGAGCATATCTTTAAATCCTTTTACTTTACTGATGACAGTCACAAAGATGACTATGAAAGGGTTTGAGTCATACTTTATATCTCTGAGAAATATGAAAGAGCATGTTTTCACCAGAAAATTCAAAGACCGGGGGGAAATGGTGAATGTCTTATTGCAACTCTGCATGCATTGGCTGAAAACTGATTCTGAGAAAGCAAAACATGAAAATACCAGAGACAGTCTTTCACAGATGAAGAGAGATCTAACTCTAGCCACAGCTATTCAAATAGCAAAGCAGCCTGAACTGGTGAGGCAGCAACAACATGACTAACTAAACTCGACAAATAAGACACTAGGTTGGAAGCTGTGAACAGATGCAGCAGGAGTGCTAAAAGTCATTACCATAAGACCCCTGATGAAAAGAGAGAGAATTCTCAGGCTAAGAGGGACAAATTCCAGCCTACGTGCACAAGGTATGGAAAAAGTCATATCCTAAGAGATGGTGCATGTCCAGCCAGAGATAGATGGTGTATTAAATGCAAGAAGTATGGACATTTTGCAGCTGTTTGCCACACCAAAACAGTCAGGGAGTTGACTCATATTACAGACAATCAAGAGCCATTGTTTCTGGGATCTATTACGTGTGAAGACCTAGAGCCTGCCAGGAAAGTGAAATTAAATATTCATGGCAAGATTATTGATTTTAAAATTCACTGAGGAGTTGACATCACAGTTAGCTCAGAAGAGATTTACAATCACCTTCAACGCCTCCCAGGGCTGAAGTCACCTGACACAGCTCTCACTAGCCCTGAGGTATTCTGAATTGCATGGGCCAGTTCACCACAGAAACAACTTACAAAGACAGAAGCTATGCATTCAGAGTGCATGTGTGCAAAAGATCAAAGACCAACAACTTTCCCAGCCACAGTGTGGCAGCCATGATGGGCCTAGTAAAAAAGGTGGAAGAACTGGATGGAGGATTTGATGAACTTGAACTTTTGAAAGGAGACCCAGCACAAATCAACTTAAGAGACAAACACCTCTACCAGAGAGACCTTGGAAGAGACTAGTTACAGATTCATGCAAATTCAGAGGACATCATTACCTGTTCATTGGGGATTGTTTTTCCAGCTATGTAGAAATTTTGTTCCTGAAAGACATAATATGTCACAGTGTTACTGAGCAACTGAAGTGCGTGGTTGCTCACATCAGTATTCCAGAACAACTAGTGATGGGTGATGGATCACAGTTCACTGCAACAGCATTTAAGACATTCCAAATGAAATATGATTTTGATCATATTATTAGAAGCCCACAGTACCTGCAAACGAATGGAGAGGCTGAGAGTGCTGTACAGGTAGCCAAGAAAATCCTATTCCATTCCTTGCTCTTCTCAGCATAGGCGTAGTTTGACTTATATATTTGGGGGGGCAGGGCCTGGCAGGGCTTGGCAGGGCTGGGGCCAGCTCCCCATGGCAGGGCCCGGAAAGGGAGTGTCACCTCCACCCCCTGACTACTCTTAGCAGGCCACCCAGCCTGTCTGGGTTGGGCGGGGGGCACAACCAAAAATTCTAACTCAAAAGGGGAGTCAGGGGCTCAGCTCAAAAACTTTGAAAACTACGGAAAGTAGGGTGCATGCAGGGGGTAGCTAAGGCTGTGTGCAGTGAGGGGTGTAGCTCAGGGTGCAGGGTGGGGACTAACTAGGGGCTGTGTGCCGGGAGGGCCCCCTTGTGGGCGCTGTTCCCTGAGGGCTCTGTCGACCTCAGAGCCTGGTTCTGCCCCACCGCTGGGCAGATCTTACCCACTGCAGTCAGAGGGGGCTGGGAGTTTAGGAGCATCCACAGCCCCAGACACCAGCAGTAGGAGATGGGGGAGCGCCACGGCCGCCCACTCCATGGCACCAGCCAGAGAAGCAGCCGCCCTGCACTGCTCAGCTCTGGTTTCCTGCCTTCGACCTGACCATGGTGTGGGGTGTCAGTAGGGTGACCAGATGTCCCTATTTTATAGGGACAGTCCTGATATGTGGGGCTTTTTCTTATATAGGCTCCTATTACCCCCCCACCCCCTGTCCCGATTTTTCACATTTGCTGTCTGGTCACCCTAGGTGTCAGGGAGGGGAAGAAGAAGAGGGGTGTGTGTGTGTCTTCGCCTGGGCCTGCCCCGCTCTGGTTAAGGCACTGCAGTTTGGGGGGACAATGCCCCCACCATGCCACCCCCAAATGCCGCTCATGCTTCGAATTACAGATCAACACCAATAGTGGCTACTGGATATAGTCCAGCACAGCTCCTGATGGGAAGACAACTCAGAACTACTGGTCCTATTTTGGAAAAGAACCTATCTCCATAGTGGCCAGAAAGAGAGTAGCCAAATCGGATAAAGAGGTTAAATGAGTTTATGAACACTTTTACAACAGATGTCACTCAGTTACAGAACTGCTGGGTCTAGAACATGGTGACTGTGTTTATGTCAAATTGGATGGAGGAAAAGGATGGACAACTCCAGGTGTCATAAAGAGAGAGAAATCAGCACCCAGATCAAATGTGATCAAGTCCAGTGGTGGAGAGTTCAACAGAAGTCATTGACATCTACAATTTGTTCCTCAGAAAGAACAATCAACAGAGCAAACTCTACAGGTGGCAGATACAGAAGAAGACGACTCAAGACAGTCGTTGCAACTAATGGACAGCCAGATGACCAAGCTGTTACATGTTTGGGTCACGTAATTAGAAAACCGGAATGATATTGAGACACGTAACAGACTGATAAGTACTGAACTTCAAAGATAATGTGATAGTGTAAGTACTGTAAATGGTAGGAAAGTAGATCTTAAAGGGGGAGATGTAATGGAATGCCAAACCATATTATACTGTTCTGCCTCTAGGTGGCACTGTGTATAAAATACTTTATTTAAAGCTAATCTTATTAAAACCATACCTGGCAGTGCTTTAAAGGATTTTATGATGAACACGTCTGGTGTATATAAGCAAGCTCTTTAGCCAGGCCGTATCTGATACCGAAGTGCATGACAAATATCAGACCCAAAGATACTTTCAGCTGTTCTTAAACTCAGGCAACCCTGAAAGTCTGAGCCAGATGTAACAGTCTCACTTAGGGTATGTCTGCATTTATATCAAGCTAATTTGAGTACTAGCAGCAATGAAACCACGCAGTATGGGCTTCAACATGAGCTGTACAAGCACACCTGGAACCCGGAGTAATTACTGCAGCGGCTGGTCTGAGATACAGTCTGTGCTGCCGCAGCTTCATTACTACTAGTATTTGAGCTAGAATAAAGCTAGTTTGGGTTTGTCTACACAAGTTGGAATCATGCCCCCGATGTGGTGTAGACACACACGATGCCACTGCTCAGTAAAATGAATATGTCATTGCTGCAAAATGTATCATTGAACCATGAGATGGTTATAAGTGTTTTCTCCAGATTTGCCCAGTTTTATGGGAGACAGGGTCTTATTGACCTAAAATACATTTTGTTTTGTCTTTGCAGAGGCACAGAGATTTCTACGACTCTCTGTTCACTGTGTGCAGTAATTCACCACGGTCGCTCCTGCATTTATCTAGATGTGCTATTAGACGAATATTGTTCAAAAGATGCCACAAAGGAGTCCCTTCACTTTCCATTCCACCTCCATTGAAGAAGTACTTGCTTTTAGAACCACAAGGAATAATTTATTAAGCCTTAGCAGAGCAGATGCAGTAATCTGATAGTACCTGCAATCTCTGGGTCTGCACACATGTGGAGGGAATTACCATCAGGTAGTTTTCACTAGGGAAAGTTGAAGTTCTTGGCAAAATTCTTATGTAAAGAAGGATCTGGTTTAATAAATACCAATGCCGCTGCTCTCTCCATTATATATACTGATCCTTTGTTCAATCTAGTTTTAAATTAACTGAACCAAGTGCAATTTCCACCACTTCACTTAGGGAACGATTCCACTGTCTATTAGGTACCACTGTTGAGAATGTTTTCCAGATATCCAACACAAACTGCCCTTGATATTGTTTCAATTTAATTTTCTTCAACCATCATCTCAGGAAGAAGAAAACAGGGTAGTGTCAGAAAAATTTCTCTCTCATCAGAGTCAGCTACATCTTTCCCCAGAAACAAAAAGATCAAAGGGCTTTGAATGAGGCCCATAAACTGAGTTACTGTATTTTAAGAAGTTTCCCTATGGATTGCCACTGAATTGGATGTTACTTTATTATATGCTGCATTGCATCATGTCATATAATGTTTTGTCATTCACTGTAATTACATCATTGTGTAAGTGGAGCAAAGAAGAGATTAACAGTGTTTACGTTCATATCTGCGTGTGATGAAATTCCTACTTGTGTGCGTAATGTGTATCATTCACTAAACTTGCATGCTGCTGAAGAGTTCACCATCACTGCTGAACTGCATAATATGGTAACTGCGGCAGGTCACCATTGGTGAGAGAGAGCAGCCATATAGGGGGCTTGAGTTTTAGCGCTCATAGGGTAAGTCTACACTTCAATTAAAAACCCGCGACTGGCCTGTGCCAGCTGACTCAGGCTCACGGGGCTGGGGCTGGTTCATTGCAGTGTAGATGTTCAGGTTCGGGCTGGCGCCCAGGCAGTAGGACCCTCTGAGGGGGGAAGCCCCAGAGCACAGGCTGCAGCCCAAGCCTGAACATCTACGCCTCAGCTAAACACCCCCACAGCATGAGCCCCACGAGCCTGAGTCAGCTGTCACGGCCCAGCTGTGGGTGTTTAGTTGCAGTGCAGACCTACCTCAGTGTGCACTACTATGCCTCACACTTCAATTCAGATGCACCCCTGGGTACCCTCTAGTTGCATCTGTTGAAGAGCAACAGCTTACCGCAGCCTGCTGTGCACCGACGACTGGATCAACCCTGAAAAGTAAAGCAGAATGATTACAGCACGCTTGGCTCCTTATTTATCCTGAGCAATAGGAGTTACATTTCAGTCAGAGAGGTGGTATAGTCTGAGAGGTGAGGTGCCTCCATTTTATTCCTGGCTCTGCTACTGAGGTTTTGTCTAACCATGGGCTTGTCACTTATCTCCCCTATGCTTCAGTTTCTCCATCTGAATAAAGGGGGCAACAATTCCTCCTTCACCGGGTGTGACAGGTTATACCCCTTAGGAAGCCACCTGATGTCCTGAGATACCACTGAGTCTACCTGTTCTGCCAGCATGGGCCCCCTTAAACCTGTCTTGCTGAGACAGGCTATTAAAGCCTCCTCTAAAGCACACACAGGCAGGGCCACACCCAGCTGCAGATCAGCTCCGGGAAGACTCAGTTTAAGGGACTTGCTCCAACACTCTGGTGCTCACTCCTTTTAAGGGGTACAAACCCAAAGGTTTTATGAAATTTGCCCTCTCCCTCAATGTGGAGAGAGGTGTGCACACTTCTTAACCCCTCCTCCCCCCATTAGAAATTACAGAAACTAGGTTTAATAATAAACAAAACAAATTGTATTAACTATAAAAAGGCAGATTTTAAGTGGTAAAAGGGATAACAAACAGAACAAAGCCGATTACTAAGCAAATGAAATCAAACACGCAAACTAAGCTAGTTTCACTAAAGAAATTGGTTACAAATAGTATTTCTCGCCCTAGATATTGTTGCAGGCACTTTGCAAAGTTTCTGTGGTTCAGCGTTCCAGTTATATTCCTTTTCAGTCTGGACTCCCCCCTTGCCTTCCCTGCAGGTGGCTTTTGCAGTCTTTTTTCTTGGGCAGACAGCCATGGAGAGGAGGAGACCTGTTGGCCTTCCTCCCCACCCTTAAATAGGATTTACATAAGCTGGAAATCCTTTGTTTCCCAAACTTGACTGCCCACCCCGCCTTCCCTTACAGTGGAAAGTTACAAGAAGTCCCAGGTAATGTTTTAGTATCACCTGACTCTGTAGGATCACAGCATCCATGAGTCAATGGCAGTATGGAGTGTCCATAGGAAGGCCAAGCTTTTCACAGTCCATTGTCCTCGCTGATGGGCCATCAGCCCTGTCTGGCTTTTCCATTGTTGTACCTGAAGTGTTATCAGTGAGTGTCACCCAAAATAGCATAGTTGAAATACAGATACATATTCAATATTCCTAACTTCAGATACAAAATTAAACAGGGATACAAATTGGATAATCACATTCAGTAAATCACAACCTTTCCAATGATATCTCACATGAGCCATCCGGCATAAAGTATATCTCAGTTATGTCATATTCATATCATAAGCATATTTTCATAAAGAATATGGAATGACACGTCACACCGGGCTGTTGTGAGGCTGAATTAATTCATGTAGATGCACTGCTTTAAGTTCCTTCATGAAAAGCACTACCTACAAGAAATATAAAGGTAGGGGTGTGTGTGTGTGTGTGTGTGTGAAAAGAAAAGAAGAAGAAGAAGAAGAAGAGGTGTGTGTGTATATATGCTAGATGAATTGACTGAGATGAATCTCAGCCCCTGGGATGATGGGGGAGCACATAGGGCAGAAGGAGTCCATAGAATGTATGTTAGAGTATGGACATGTAACCTGACCTGCACATACTTCTTTATCTATTTTCTGTGCTTCAATCTATCAGGTTCATACTAATCACTTTAGACTCAGCAAAAGAGACTGTGCTAAGAGAGGAGTGGACCCAGAACAGGACTGGGAGCTGGACACTCCTGGGATCTGATTGCAGCACTGAGTCTGATGCCTTGTTTTGTGAAGGTAGTGGTGATTGTTGTGTGTGTTGTAGCTGATTTCTTCATGGTAGCACCCAGAATATGCTAGGTGTTTTCCAGACATATGAGAAAGGCTAGCCTGCTTGATTTCTCTGCCTCACTTTACTTGTCTTAAAATGGAGATAGCAACACTTACAGAGATGAGTGGAGTAGTTCATAATTAGAAAACTCTTTGACGATTGAAAGCACTGTATGGAAGGGCAAGTATTATCATTATATTATTATTAAAGCAGTTTGACCTAACAACTGACCTACCTTGAAAGTTTTCCTATAGTATAGTTCCCACCTTCCAGATGCCTGAATTGTATTTTTAAACCAATCTTTACTATAGCCCAAATTTAAAAATGAAACAATAATAATCATACCTAGATCTTATAAAGCACTTTTCATTAGTAGATAAAAGGAGGTCAGCATCATTATCCCCATTTTACAGATGGGAAAACTGAGGCATGGGGCGGCAATGTGATTTGCTCAAGGTCACCCAGCAGGCCATTGACAGAGCCGGGACTATAACCCAGGCCTGCTGAATGTCAGTCCAGTGCTCTAGCCACGAGGCTTACCCAATTTACTTTTGTTTCATCTTGCTGTGAATTAAATCAGAGAATGTGCACTGTGATAGGAGAGAACACTGGTTTGTTTACATTTAGCTAGACAATAACTCAACTTGTTATTTAACATTGTCTGGTTCAGTCAGACACTTTTAAAGAAGAATAACACTGACCATTAAAAAAAAACCATTTCCCTTGTGAATAAAATGGGGGCATGTAGTGTACTAAGTGTTTACAGGGACCCCTACTTGCTGAAACTAAGCAAGGATTCTTGAAAGGTCTCAGTGATATTGAACTTTATTAATGTTTTCATAGACATGGCCGGGAATGGTGAACCGCGGCCACTGGGAGCTGCGAGCGGCCATACTTGTGGACGCTCAGGTAAACAAAGCGTCTCATGGCCCACCAGGGGCTTACCTCGAACAAGCCGCGAACCAAGTTTGGGAACCCCTGCACTAAGGCCTAGTCTACACTAGTGCTCTAAGTCGATGTAAGTTATGCTAATTAAGTTACATAAGTAGTGTAACTTAAGTCAATGTAGCTTACATCGATTTAAAGTGGTGTCTACATCGCTCTGTTGACTGAAGATGCTCTCCTGTCAATGTAGCTTCTGCCTCTTGTTGAGGTGGATTAATTAAAATGATGGGAGAGTGCTCTCTCGTCGACTTATCTCTCGTCGACTTATCACGTCTTCACTGGACCCGCTAAATCGATGCCAGTGGGGCCAATTTAGCCCGTAGGGTAGACAAGATTTGCAATTTTTTTGTCAGTAGCCAGTACTGTTTATTTAGCATCAGAATAATCCACTTGATGTGGTCCCAGCTTGAAGCAATCGGCTGAGATTTGCCCAGAGGAATTTGAAAGAAACCCTGGAAAAGGTTAGGTTGTCTAAAAAATAATATGTTTTATAGGAAACGTATCTGTGTCACAGGGGGGTCAGAGAAAGGCTCTGCAATCAGATAAGGGTGAGATAAGACACTGTCTTCTAAATGAATTAATTTTTAAATTTGATAGCTGTGTGAGCCTTTGTAGTCAGTAGAAGACAGAATGAGATCACTGGTTTTATTGAACTATGCTGGTTAAGAAGGTGTGATTCTGCATCTGGAAGAGGGAGGTCTAAGGGAGAACAATAGGGTTTTTATGACCTGTCATAGTTAGGACTCCCTTGCTGAGAGAGAAGAAAAAAGGCTGTCACCACTGTTCCTAAATTCCCTCCTATCCTCCCCTTTTGCAGTGCGCACACTTGTTTTTTATTCTGTGGGCACCCAGCCTCACTTCTAAGCTTTGTACCAAGCAGGTGCCAGATTATAGCCATTGTGGGATGTGACAGGGAGCACAGCGGGATCAGGCTGATTATAATGATAGGAATTTGCAAGCTGTTATAAACACTGAAGAACATCAGTATCCCAGAAAAGTCAATTGATACACTTGGACTGCATTTTTTGTTTTAAGGGAGCCCAACAGTAAATGAACCTAGTTATTTATTAACTTGAGAAATTCCAGCATTTCTTTTTGCTGTCTCATTCTCTCCTCCCACATGCTTAATGGAAACCCCCAAGTGAGACACCTGGTAGGTACCTGGAACTGGTTCATTGTTTATTTAGCTGAGAAGATACATTTATTGTTGATTCTAACTGACTGCAAGTCCCTGGCACTTGCAAACTATCAAACAACTCCCAGAATTGTTTTTTTTAATATACTTTTAAAAATTGGATGGCTTTAGATTGGTGGTACTAGGAGACAAAGCCTTCCCCTTTTAGGTGGTGAGTTCAAATCCAGCCATGGTCAATAATGACAAAAAGTTTTTCAGGGCTCTTTGAGGCTTATGTAAAATCAGTTGCTTTTTTTCTGTCAGGTTCCCAGCAAAGAGGTATCCACATTACAATAGTCTTCACCACACAACCTAACTATACTATCTAAAGATGGAATGGGCATGGAGATAGAACTAGCCGCTGCATTTCTAGGATGTGGCCACATCCATTAGGAACTGGAAGTCATCACAAATTCATTCTCAACAGGCCACTCATGGTAACAATTTTCCGTCATCATTATTATTGAGAGCTGCATGTTAAAAGTTGCACACCAGAAGCCATTTGCAGTGTGTAACAACAGCAACTTCATTGAATGTACTAATATATAGACAGTGTTGCACGTTCCAATGGGCCAACAGCCATAAGAACATAAGAAGAACATAAGAATGGCCATTGAGGGTCAGACCAAAGGTCCATCTAGCCCAGTATCCTGTCTTCCTACAGTGGCCAGTGCCAGATGCTTCAGTGGAAATGAACAGAACAGGTAATCATCAACTGATCCATCCCCCTGTCGCCCATTCCCAGTCTCTGGCAAATGGAAGCTAGGGACACCATCCCTGCCCATCCTGGCTAAAAGCCATTGATGGACCTATCCTCCATGAATTTATCTAGTTCTTTTTTGAACCCTGTTATAGTTTTGGCCTTCACAACATCCTCTGGCAAAGAGTTCCACAGGTTGACTGTGCATTGTATGAAGAAATACTTCCTTTTGTTTGTTTTAAACCCGCTGCCTATTAATTTCATTTGGTGACCCCTAGTTCTGGTATTATGAGAAGGAGTAAACAACACTTCCTTATCTACTTTCTCTACACCAGTCATGTTTGATGGACCTCTATCTTATTCCTCCTTACTCGTCTCTTTTCCAAGCTGGACAGTCCCAGTCTTATTAATCTGTCCTCATATGGAAGCTTTTCCATACTCCTAATCATTTTTGTTGTTCTTTTCTGAACCTTTTCAAGCATTCTTTCTATTAACGATCTACATATATATGGACATTTCCTTTGCAGGGCACTTTTATAACATCTATTGACTCAGGCCCTACTTTTCTACTGACTGAGAGAAGACAACTGCACCCATATGAGCCCCATTGAGTTAACCACATGATACATGTCCGTAGAGCAGGAGGTCTCTTAGGTCAAAGTCAGTCTAGCTGTATTCTATACTGTGTGTTTCTCTAAAGTCTTGTCTTATCTGATCAGCACTTAGATCCTATGGAGATGAACCTGAGCTAGATAGTTGGGTCAGCAATACAACACTTTAAAGCAGCGTTATGGATAGCATTGCTGGCCTAGTGCCAGCTGTGACACCTTCCCATAAGCAGAAGCCAGAGACTGCAAAGCAACAGCAGGAATCCTGGAAAGAGCTCCTCTAGGCAGTGAAATAGAAACCTTTGGTAAATCGCTGCTAATTCACTTGACTATCCAGCCACAAATTTCTTCAAAGCCTTTGCAGTTCATCCTTGAAGCAGGCTATTTATCCCGCACGGCCTCCTCATGAAACTCTGCGATGCCACTGGGCTGAAATGAGCAAACATAGAAGGCCAAATTCTCCGCTGATTCCCATGGAATGCAGCACCATTGACTTCAGTGGGATTGTTCAGGGTTTATGTGAGCAGATGTTTCAGCCCCGACTGAGTAGATTTCCCCTCTTCACATAAAATTCCTCTTTGTTAGGATGGAGGGATGCTTGTGTGCACTTTGTTCCTGCTGCTGCTCAGGAGGACAACAGGGCTGGAGTACATTGTGTAAATAAACAATTTACATGAAGAAAATATCTGACTCCATGTCACTGATTTCTCATTTAAATGGAAACCACCCAGGCAGACCCCCAGCTTGGCTACTGCTTGGCCAGCGGGGAAGCACGATATAGAGTGTGCTGGAAAATAAAGGATTGAGTGGTGATGTTTAATGTGCAGCTTTTTAGCTCCAGATTTGATTTTCTGCCATCAGCTATTTTGTTAGTGTTCAGTTGAGAAGCCAGCTGGTGGTTAAGTGTCTCTGGAAGATTTGTATTTTAAGGAGGGACTTGGAAAAAAGAGTGAAGTCATGGCTTTCCAGGTCAGGGAACAGGTCCCAAATACAGGGTCCTGCCCCATACTTCTACCACACGTTTAGGCATGGGCAACTGGAGACTTGAGTAGGAAACTAATTTTCTTTCTGCCTTCAACATCAACGCTGGGGCAACTGACTGCACCCTTCCACACTTGCTTATATGATATCATCAGTTCTCTTACTTTCCTGTGCTAGAGTGGTATAGCCAGCCACAGGTTTTGTTGAAACCTCAAGTTAACTGGTCTGAGGAGAAACTTATGCTGATCTCAAAAGACAGCAACATTTAGCTTTTCCAGAGTTGTGCGTCAGGCACACACCTAAAACTTTAGGAGATCTTTGGCTCTCCTGTGGTAGGAAAGCTGGGAGAGGCTTGGCTTTAAGTTGTATGGCAGAGTTAGTGCAATTAAAATGATCTCAGCAGCCCAACACAGTTATATTTTAAGCATTTGCTTTGTCACCATTATTTCAAATCACTTTAAGACTTTTGACAAGAGATTTGGCTTGTGGGACCAAGCGTTTGTAAATTAAACACATACCACATCAGCCTCTAAAATGGGATGAGAGATTGAAACAGTCCCATATGTGATGGCTTTGTGTGGCATACACGATCTGTAGAACTCTGCAAAATCAGAGAGACACTAACCTAGGGGTCGGCAACCTTTCAGAAGTGGTGTGCCAAGTCTTCATTTATTCACTCTAATTTAAGGTTTCACGTGCCAGTAATACATTTTAACGTTTTAGAAGGTCTCTTTCTATAAGTCTATAATATATAACTAAACTATTGTTGTATGTAAAGTAAATAAGGTTTTTAAAATGTTTAAGAAGCTTCATTTAAAATTAAATTAAAATGCAGAGCCCTCCAGACCGGTGGCCAGGACCCGGGCAGTGTGAGTGCCACTGAAAATCAGCTCGCGTGCTGCCTTTGGCACACGTGCCATAGGTTGCCTACCCCTGCACTAGCCTTTCAACATGTTGCAGGGTCTGCAAGGCCCCTGCTGGGGGACTGCTGCTTTTTTGAAGTGTTGCAAGGTGCAGACAGTCTGGGCACAGCAGTATTTCCATTTACTTTCAAGCTATGGAAGTGGATTCTCCCTGGACTCACTGGAGTTTGCTCTACAGCTAAATAACAGAACAGAATGTGCTATTAGCAGAGCTGCTGAAGCCTGGCTAGAGTCTGACACTTTAACCTCTCTGAGAATTATATTAAGGCACTGGATAGATCTACAGCCGTCTCTATTTGTAGAACGGCAGGGATTTCTGGTACACACAAGTGGGTCACAAAAGATTGCTATATACAGTAAATGTCAGACTAAATTGGCTAGCTGCTCAGAAATCTGTCTGTGACTATTTCCAAATGCAACTCGAGCTTTGTACCATCCAGAGGTCTGGATAATCTGTTTGATTTTAATACATTGTTATAGTTGTAACAACATACAAAAAAATTTTATGTTGCTCCTTACGCTATGGGGGCAGTGTATTCAGTGCTGCTGAATTAGAATTACAGCTTTTAAAACAAGGACAGGCGTGTTATGGTGTTGATACCACTGATGGACTTCCATGCACTGGTATCTAAAGCTAGAACTAACTGGGGGTGTTGATATGAGCCCTTTGCTAAGTGCTTGAATACCGATGCAGTTGAACCCTTGCGACAATGTAACTGACATGCTTTAGATTATTTGAATTGCTATTCCCATCAATTTAGATTATTTTAACAACAAAATACCTTAAAATAGGAAGCTACATTGTCTGAAAATATCAGTAAAGAAAATCTCACTGATTTATTTATTTATTTTTAGTTTATTTGAATCCAGATGTATTTGACCAAGAAAGATTTTCCGTACCAATTCCATCAGATCGCACAACTGGTGAAATCAGACACACAATGGGGAAAAGACAAAACTGTAAATATGCAGCTCCTATAATTTTAGCAGCAACAAGCAGGGACAGAAGAATAGCAACATTCAGAAGTTTACTTTAGTAATATCATTATAAATTACATCACAGCTTTTTTTCCATGAGAGTGCCACAGCACTTCGAACCTATATGCATTCAGGTAGCACTTCACACCTTACAGAAATCCAGCCCCTCCAGGTGCAGGGCAGCACCCAGGCAGACAACAGTACAGCACCTGGGGAAAGATTGAATAGGGGCCAAGGATAGCAGGGAAAATCCCTTTCCTAACAAAAAATTCCCTAAGACTTTCAACCTCCGTGCAGAGAAGAACTGACCTTGTTTTTTAAGGTATCATCTGTGAGACACACTTGCACTAAACTCTATTGAGTTAAATGTATCTATGAGGGATGAGTCAACCCAGGCAAGTTTCAAACCTGTTGTTTCCTGGAGTTTGAGGGGCAAGCTGACCACTGTGGTAAATGTGTACAACCCCAGTGAAGTCAAGGGAGTTGTGCCTGCTTATGTCAGCAGTGTATTTGGTCCTAGGTATTTTGAAACTAGAAATGGGCTCAAACATAACTGTGGATCTCATCAACTTTGAACTGGGAATTGTTTGAAATCTGGACTCTAATTTGTGGTTTGGGCCCATCTGTGTGTTAGACCAGCCTTGCCATATCTCTCCTGCCACCCTCCCTGGTTTAAAGCCCTTTTGTTCTTGCTGTGCTGGTGGGAGTTTATTCTCATTTAAAATCATCTGCAATTTAGGTTTCCTTCAATAAATTATGCAACCACATGCACACATGCTCAATATGCAAACATAATCCAAGACTATCCCCTATAAACTAAACAAGCTCCTTCTACAGGCTGAGAAGGAAGTAGGCAATAAATAATTATATTTATTTCTGTTTTTAAATATGTGGGAGGTGCTCGAATACTACCTTCCTGGTGGCCATATAAGTACATAGATAGATACATAGGATTAGATCATATTCATATTAGATTAGATTAGCAAAAGATGGAGTACCGTATGTACTGTAATATCCGTCAAGGCTTATAGGTTTTCGGTGAAATCAGGCTTGTAGCATTAGTGATCTGGCAGATGCACAGCATTCCATTCTGCTAGGTAGTTATATACATAATGCAGTTGTCTTCATTATTACTCCCCCTCTCTATTTTAGAGTCTAAATTAACTGTGTGGTTTAAAAAATCAGTATTTATATATCTATTTATATTTATAATTATTTTATATATAGATATATACACACACACACAACATTATATATACAATAATATTATATACATATATCATATTATATTATAGATTGCATTATATATATAATAACACAGGTTTTCCATAAAAGGTGCCTAGACTAAGGATCTACCCTGAAATGCAAGTGTGCAACTCACACTGAAATCAACAGGCTAGGGTCTCACCACAGATACACTGATATAAATATGGAATAAAGTTATTGATATCAATGGAGTTGCATAAGATTCACACCTGTGTAGTTGAGAACTAAATATGTCCCACTGACATCACTGAGAGCTGTACATGTAGACAGAGAGAGAGAATTTGGTTCTTGGTCTGGAAGGGAAAAATATTTATTTTATATAAAAAGCCACCATGAAGTTTGGGGAAGGATTTCTCTATGGAGTTCCCATATGTCAGGTCAAAGTAAATTCTTGAATTAATTATGAAAATGAAAGATTGCCTCATACATTTTTCCCCTTTTTATTTCTATTTATTGTTGGAAGTCAGCTATAACAATGTTGGTATATTATTTCAATTTTCTTTTCTGAATGTATAATAAGGTACAACAGTTATGAGTTCAGCCTAAAAAGGTATCTATCACTCAGCAGGTCCTTTTGTTTTGTATCCTTTAATATTATCAGTGTTTTAGAACTATTAATTGCATCAAAGGACAGAAAATGATCGAAGCTGTACACCGGCGGCAAGGTTGTACTGGTTTCCATGCATTGTCACATACTATTTGAGATATTGTGAAGTTGAAAAAACAATGATTAATTTGTTTTTAAAATGTACATGAATTTGATCAAATGTTTTCACAACAAAATAGGGAAAACTCCATGTTTCTAAGGATTTGATTTGTTAGTGAGCGTTTGGACAGAAGAGGGCAGCACACGATGACTTCTAAGTGATGCACCTGATTCTGTTAGAGTTTGGAGTCACACAGCAGTAGACTCCTTTAACAGTATGTACGCACGCTGTAATGGAAACAGGCAGAAATGTAATGATTGTAAAATGAGATTTCTCTAGGTTTTGCCAGTCTGAATGCTCAGAGCATTTGATACGCGTTTGTGAAGTGCATGGTATAGGGAAAGTGCCACATGGGGATAATTTTATGATTTATTACTAATGATTTTTTCTAAAAGTGAAAAACTGATAGACCTGAATTGAATTTACATGGGGTAAACTACAATCCACATCTCTGATGATTCACTTTACTCCCAACCTTCACTGCTATTCCACTCCTGGACCTTTTCTGAGCAAACACTGTCAATAAGGCAAAGCTGGTGGTTTAAACCATTGTACTACCCTACCTACCCCCCTTCAACTACCCAGCTTTTGATCAAGGTTTATTTTTATTGTATTTGGCTTTTCTTACCACTAACCAACAGTAATTCATTTTACTCAGTCTGCTGTCAAATGTCCTTCACTTCTTCCATTCACAAAGCTCCACTACTCATCCTTGATCCTCTTGCCCCCAGCCCAGTGGCACAGTTGTCTTTGTCAGTGCTTCCTCCCTGTAGGCCAACTGGTGCATCCTAGAATGTGCTATACCTGCTGCACAGGTCTTTGAGGGGCACAATGGGCACTTCCTTTTGGAGAAACAGCCTAACCGCTTTAAAGCCCTGAACCGAGGAACAGATTTCTGTGTCAGTGCTAACATCATTGTTCCCCTTGTCACTTGCATTTTTAACCTTCGGTTCTTCTTAACAAGTTTCACGGAATGTGGAAACCACTTTTGTTTTTTCGTTGAGCAGAGGTGGAGGTTGCCTGCATGGCTCCCTATAACTCTCCTTTTTCTGTGTTGCCTACAAAAAACTTGAGAACAGCGAGGCCGCTGGTCAGTAGCGTAGCCAGGGAGGGAGCAGGGGGAGCGGCCGCTTCCCCAAGGAACAGAAGCAGCACCTTTTTTGTGTTCCAGCGCCTTTTGCTCCTGCGCTGCAGCTGGAGCGGAGCATTTTTTTTTTGCTCCCAGCGCCTTTTTTTGCTCCCGACGCTTTTTGCTCCCGGTGACTTTTTTTAGCTCCGCTCCCCCTGTGCTCTAAACCTGGCTACACCACTGCTGCTGGTGTGCTGAGACTACTGCTTATCATGCTGACCAATATTTTCTCATTGTATTTTCCCATCTGGCTCCATCTGTTGTCTCTTGTCTTATAGTTGGATTGTAAGCTTTTTGGGGAAGCTCTTGGACTGTAAATTCTTAGTACTCTCCTCATTCATTCCCAATCCCATTCCTGAGCATGTTCCCTCTGGCCCCACACTGGGTCCTGGTCCCAGTCTCCTTGCCAAGCAGTCCCAGTCTTTCCCTGGCTCCTTGTCTCTCTCACACTCACACTGAATTCCCCTGTTGCCAACTCCCAGTCCCAATCTCCCCATCCCACTATGTTCCCTCTGCCCCACTCCCACCCCTGGTTCTTGTCCCCTTTGTATTCAAGTCAGGCAGCTTCCTCCCCTATGCTTCCTGGGCACCAGTAGGGAGAGCATTATGAGCACAAGAGAGACAGTCTCCCTACTCAGTACCATGGCAACTCAAGCAGCAACTGCAGGGAAATCCCTGCTCAGCCCCTGCAGCCCTGGGCTGGAGCGTGCTCAGTGCAGATGGAACCTTTGGAGAATTTAGTGGACAAACTCTGATGAGTCTCTACTGAGCATACACAAACTGAGATTTTTTCAAAGGCTTATAACTTGGTCAAATATCAACATTTCCCCCGCCCCATGGGAATGGCCAAAGGCTCATCCTGACAAGAGGATCACCCACCTGTCAAATTTCAAGTCCCTACTCCAAAGCATGGAGGCAGTAGAGCTTCTCAATAAAATGGTTGTAATAATTTATTTAACATGGACAAAAAACCCTCCATGTTCTCCTTTAATCTCATTCTCAGAAATAGCCAGGCCATTTTAGTTGAAACAAATAAATAAAACCAAAAAGCCCTCAACCTGAGGTTCTCACGGGGCATGGAAAACTTCAGTCTCAGCAGTTAAAGTTTGGCAAAGTGAGTGCTGCCTAGTGAGTGCTGTACAGTTCTGCTGCCCTCAGTTCACACAACAAGGATAACAGCCCTTTATTACTCGTGCCCCAATAACAAGGAGACTGGGGATCCAACACCAGCTACAAGTGATCATTTGGGCAAGTAATCCCATCATGCTGAGCACCTAGGCAGGGTAGGTGTGTCCATGCAAACGAGATCAGCTTCTGAAGTCTTTTTCCACAGCTCACCACTAGATGTCAGGGGAGAGCTCATCCAGACTCTTCTTAGGCCTGGTCCACACTGGGGGGGGGGGGGGGGGGGGTGTTTGATCTAAGATACGCAACTTCAGCTACGTGAATAACGTCGCTGAAGTCGAATATCTTAGATCGATTTTTAAAAGTACTTACCCTGGTCCACACCACAGCAGGCAGGCTCCCCCGTCAACTCCGCTTACTCTTCGCGTGGAGCTGGAGTTCCGGTGTCGATGGGGAGCGCTTCTGGGATCGATTTATCGCATCTAGACGAGACGCGATAAATCGATCCCAGAACATCGATCGCTACCCACCGAATCGGGCGGGTAGTGTGGATGTAGCCTTACACAGTTGCACAATAATACGTGGGTTCCTTAAATGGCAGGCTGCGTGGCAGGATTTTTTTCTTTTTGGACAAAGGAAATAAATGGATGAGTTAGCAGCCAGGTTGAATTAGCAGCATCAAAGGCCGGATTCAATATCTAGGGGTTTTCTCTTAACAATACAAAACAGAACCAGCTTGGCTCCCACCCCTGGATGCCTGAAAGGCAATACTTCCCCACTCACAAGCACCGAGTCTGTATAACAAAAGAAAAATTGTATTAAAAGAGAAAGATAATCCAGCATTAATTTGGGAAAACACCACAACCATGATTCAAAAGCATGTAACCATAAGCAACCCTCCCTCCCCCGGCAGTACATTGGGCAATGCCTCCGTTTCCCACCTTGTGGTGTGAAAGTGCAACAAACGAATGTCCCTTTGACATGCCACTCCCCTTCCCCTCTGCTGCACCCCACTCACAGTTGGTTGTCCTTAATCAGTAAAGAGCTTGAGTTCAGAGGCGCATCCACATGGGCCCAATTCCCATCCCTGAAAAAGTCACATGTAGGGGGCATTGATCAATACTTCTGCTGCTGTTGCCACTTCTGCAACTGGCTTATTAATGCTACCACTGTTATTTCTACCAGCTCTGGCCACTCACTGCGACCGTCCTCTCCATTGCTGTTCATCTCTGGCACTGGCCACTTCTGTGATGTGATATTTTCAGAGGTTCTCCCCATTAGCCTGGCTCTTTGCAATTTCAGTGGGTAGCAGGGAACCTCTATGCTACTGCCTCTTTGCTGTCTTTCAGTGTAACACTCTCCTATACTAGGTCTAAGGCATAGTCCCTAAACTTCAGTTCTAGTAATCACTGAACAGAAACAAGGACTCTCAACTGAGTTTAAAAAGCTCTGTCTTTTAACACCATAGAGAAAGCATCAACTAGCATCTAAAACCCTTTAGACAGAGACTACACCACTCATCTTGAGTAGGAATTGGCATCCCTACGCAATGCTCAGCAAGTTAGGTTCAATGTAGGGTGACACCCTCAATCAGGGCATGCTAAGCACAGTTCTGCTGCCTTTTACTCATACAATAAGGATAACAACATTTAATTACCTCTTTACTCAATATGAAAGCGAATTTCAACCCAAAACCTGCCAAAATTGATCACTTTGGCAAAGCAGGTCTGTCTGCTGAACACCTAGGCAGAGCAGGTGTGTCTATGTAAATACAATCTGCTCCTGAAGTCTTTTCCCACAGTGTGTCACTCAATGTCAGGGGAGAATGCATTCAGACCCTGCTTACAGATGTTTTCCATTATGTACTGATCTGTGTATCAGCAACAATCAGAATAAATAGCTCCTAGAAAAAGCAAATTGGATTCATTGTAACTTGGATTTGAATTTTGAAGCGGTTCCTGAAACATGCTCAGGGTGGTGAGGAGTGACACAGAATGACTAATCCTCCCAGCTTCTGGCTTGTGTCACATAAACATGTTTATAAGTTACTGCTGGTATTGGAACACTCTGTACTTTGTTTCACCCCCAATAAGTCGGGAGAATGTAAGAACAATGCCAAGAATAATGCTGTTGTTTTCCAGCTGGGTGTCTAAGGACACACATTTATCAAGCACAATTCTACGAAAGATGATGGAATGCTGTAAGCAAAAGAAAATGTCAAAGCGTTCAGCAGCTAGCAATGGAACAACAACCTTGTGTTATTTCTCTCTTTGTGATCATTTACACCTTATTTACAGCATTGTTTTGTTTCCCTTTATCCAATGCTGGCTGCAGATCTTCCCTTTCCTAAAACTAGCCCATTCATTTCAAAGTGTCCGGATATAAACAGACTATGGGAGGCAGGCTTAGCTTTTTAGGCTCGCAGCCCCAAACAGCTGGAATCATCTTCCTGCTTCATTGAAATAGGCTGGCACGTTGTTAGGTTTTAGCAAACTCTTAATTCTTTATTTTAAAAAAGCCTTGACTGTCAGAAATGAATGGGAGTGGTGACCAGTCACTGTTGTCTGCTGATACAAGGCCCAATCCTCTTGTCTCCACGTGCAGGCGAAACTCCTATTGCATTCAACGGGAGCTCTTCCTGCTTCTGGACAGAAGGGTCAGACCTTTGTATGGAAATGTTCTGCACAGAGTTGTGCTTACCCCACAGAGTTGGGCTCCAGATCTGGACTGAAACTTTCCCAAAGTTGAGGGTTGTTTAATGCTCCGCAGTTGGTTTAACTTATTATAGAACTAAAGGCTAGTCAAGAAGTTCAGTCCCAGATCTGAACTCTCCTCCTTCAAATTTCTCCTCTATCACAAGGCCTGTAAAACATGAGCCAGTTATTAGTGATTAGGCTGAGGGGCATAAGAGGATAGCTGGCACTTAGGCTATAATATTTTCAAATGCAATTGTGTATGTGTGGATAAACATGTTTTTATATAATAGAATATATGTAAATATGTTTCTATATAATATAAAGACTATCTAAACATATTGCACTGTACCTCTCTTTCCCCCATCCATGTCACTAGAATGTAAGCTCCTTGGGGATGGGACTGTGCCATCTTATATGTTAGTGCAGCATCTGGTACAATGGGACCCCAGTCCTGATTAGGATCTCTTGCTGATAATGTAAAGTAAGGCCTGGGCTACACTAGAAAATTAGGTCAGTTTAACTACATCGGTCACGGGGTGTGAAAAATCCACAACCTTGAATGGTGTTGTTAAGATGACCTAAGTTGCATATAGACAGCGCTAGGTCGACAGAAGACTTTCTCCATCAACCTAGCTCCCGCCTCTCCAGGAGGTGGATTACCTAGGCTGATGGGAGACGCCCTCCAGTTGGCATAGGTAATGTCTACATTGAAGTGTTACAGCACCTCATCAGCAGCTGTGCCGCTGTAGTGTTTTAAGTGTAGACAAGCCCTAAATGTTAACTAATGACTGTTGTCTCCTTGGAACCTTCCAATATATATATATCCTCTCAGTCTCAATGAGCTGCCCTGGATCAAAGCCCATTTAAATAAATGGGAGTCTTTCCATTGACTTCAGTGGGGAATTGGATAAGGCCCAAAAAACTAGCTAATACTTATCAGTGCTCTATTATTTTTTATCATATATTTCTTAATATTATCAGTCACACTTTACATTAAGGTTCCATTTCTAATAGTTCATAAAGGGTTAATAAATTATTACTGTATGCTATAAGAAGTTACAGACATGAGTAATGTGTGTTACATGTTATTATAAGCACAGCAGCAGTAGGTGTTATATAGATGGTTATAGGCCGTGGTTATATGCAATCTATTGATTTTATAAAAACTGACAACAATTGGGTAACCATTTATTTAAACATCTATTAACCCTTTATAAATGGAATCTTGCTATAAAGTGTGACCAATATATCTTTACTCTGTTAGCAGGTGTTTCCCTTTAAAAAAATACATGATTTTAGCTTTTCTTTTAGCCTTTCCTGGGCAGGTAGCTTTGTCTGAGTGTCCTGTCTGAACACATGGAATGAAGATATGCCTCTCTGAAGGACTAAGCTGTTCAAGAAGGAATGTCCCCTGAAAAATCTATTGTCTCCTCTCACAATAGATGCTGCAGTTCCTGTAAAGAAATAGGAGTCTCTGCAATCCTTTATGCTCTGTCTGACTGTGATGGTGGTAAATAAAGATTTAAAGTCAAGACACATTCTCTCTCCTGAACATCAATTCTCTGGGGTGGAGAATAAACATCTACTGCAGAGCAGAGGAGGTGGCAAGGACAACTCTCTGGATAAGGGCAGAAAACAGACCCTATGGCCATCCCTGAATACTAATATCTATAATATAATTTCCTAAGTCTGTCTGAAACAATTTCTGATCCCCCAGTGAATAGTTTCGCTGTTTTTCCAGCTGCTTTGGCATGGATGGTGTCATTCGATAGGCAGCAGCCTCGAGATGTGCAGTGCAGTCTCAGATCGTTTGCTGAAGTGAACTGATAATCCAATGGCCTTGAAAAACCATCAGAAGTTTGTGAAGGTGGGACATACCTCAGATGTCACACTCCTACCACTCAGCTACATAGGATATTATGCTCATAATGTATATAGGACAGTACCAGTGGTGGGAAGAGGGACAAAGAGGAAAGAGAGAACTCATGCAGTGAACTGGACCCAATATGTGATTTTTGTGCATGTGAGTGTATGATGGGGCATTCCAGTGTGCAAAACTCCAGATGTACTGGGTCAGATATTCACAATTAAGCATGCATAATTGTACATGTCTAGGGCCTGATGTCAAGCTTCTTGAAATCAATGGAAAGACCCCCAATGACTTCAATAGACTTTGGATCAGGCCTCTGATGAATACATGCAAATCCCCAGCATGTGTGCCACTCAGGTATTGTGCACATGCCTGGCCAACCATGTTCCTAGCTGCCAATGTACATGTGCACATACCTGCTAGCACCTGTAGTGGAATAAACCACCCTAAAACAGGGGAGGAAAGCCGGGCCATGGTCGGCCCTTATGTGTCAACCTGCAGAGTAGGCCAGTGGTGCAGGGTAGTACATGCTGCACCATCCCAAGGGTGTTGCACTGTGGCTGTGCTACCCATGAGTTCTGACAGGCATTGTCTCCCCAGAGTTCCCCGTGGGGCAAGGAGGCTCTTAACCATCCCAGAGGTAGACTAGTGAACTCATGGTATGATCTGTGCCATAATTCTCTCTTTAAGCATGGGATTGTCTTTCAATTAAAAATTACCTTCTCAGAGCACATTGCTGGCTGTGCTGCATGTCACACATCCTTGCTGACTGATCCGGAGAAAGGCCCTTGCTTTTATTACTCTGTTTATAGGCTCGGGTTTTTTAAAGAAGAGCCAGCAGTACTGGGAGCTGTATCTCTGATAGATAAGGCATAATCACAATCATAAACATTCACTTTGGGGCATAACTGGGCCTCAGCTGGCCCAGGGTTTGATTCCTGGTTCTGCAACTGGCCTGCTGGGTGACCTTCAGCAAGTCACTTAAATCGCTCTGTGCCTCAGTTTCCCTGTCTGTAAAATGGGGATAATGATACTGCCCTCCTTGGTAAAGCACTTTGAGATCTATGGATGAAAAGTGCTACAGAAGAGCTAGGAATTATTATCATTAATTAAAATTCCAAAGGAGCAGTTCGTCACCCCGGATTTCCTTGTGTGGCTAATGGCATTTCAAATAATTGTAAATGATGTGTTCTGGAAGTTCTCAATCTCTCTGCTCTCCCTGCATTACCCACCCATCCCAGTGGTTCATGAAGATATAAAGCCAGGTTGTCGGTGTGCCTCTTACGGAGGCACAGCACAGAAGGTGCAATTCAGGAGAAGGGGTGGAAGCAAAGGTGTCTTTAGCAACCTTTGTATTCCCAAATGCTGGGCTGTTCTGGGGCACAATCATGGCATAAATTAAAGCAGCCCCTGAGCTCCTTTAACTTATGAACCTTCCCCCCAGCTACCAATGGATGCTCTGCAGCCTAGAGTAGCGGGAGTGCAGAGCGCTCTGGCCACTCCCCCTCCCATTTCTGATATGCTTCCATTCACTTCTCTGCACCAAAGATTATAGGTTGAGGACATGGCATATACCTTGACTTTAGCAAAGCTTTTGATACGGTCTCCCACAGTATTCTTGCCTGCAAGTTAAAGAAGTATGGATTGGATAAATGGACTATAAGGTGGATAGAAAGCTGGCTAGATTATCGGGCTCAACAGGTAGTGATCAATGGCGTGATGTCTAGTTGGCAGCCAGTATCAAGCGGAGTGCCCCAGTGGTCGGTCCTGGGGCCGGTTTTGTTCAACATCTTCATTAATGATCTGGATGATGGGATGGATTGCACCCTCAGCAAGTTCGTGGATGACACTAAACTGGGGCGGGGAGAGGTAGATATGCTGGAGAGTAGAGATAGGATCCAGAATGACCTAGACAAATGGAGGATTGGGCCAAAAGAAATCTGATGAGGATCAACAAGGATAAGTGCAGAGTCCTGCACTTAGGACGGAAGAATCCCATGCACTGCTACAGGCTGGGGATCAACTGGCTAAGCGGCAGTTCTGCAGGAAAGGACCTGGGGATTACAGTAGACAAGAAGCTGGATATGAGTCAACAGTATGCCCTTGTTGCCAAGAAGGCTAATGGCATATTGGGCTGCATAAGTAGGAGCATTGCCAGCAGATTGAGGAAAGTGATTATTCCCCTCTATTCGGCACTGGTCACATCTGGAGTAATGCGTCCAGTTTTGGTCCCCCCACTACAGAAAGGATGTGGACAAACTGAAGACAGTCCAGAGGAGAGCAACGAAAATGATTAGGGGGTTGAGGCACATGACTTAAGAGGAAAGGCTGAGGGAACTGGGCTTATTTAGTCTGCAGAAGAGAAGAGTGAGGGGGGATTTGATAGCAGCCTTCAACTACATGAAGGGGAGTTCCAAAGAGGATGGAGCTAGGCTGTTCTCAGTGGTGGCAGATGACAGAACAAGGAGAAATGGTCTCAAGTTGCAGTGTGGAAGGTCTAGGTTGGATATTAGGAAAAACTATTTCACTAGGAGGGTGATGAAGCACTGGAATACATTACCTAGGGAGGTGGTGGAATCTCCATCCTTAGAGGTTTTTAAGGCCCGGCTTGACAAAGCCTTGGCTGTGATGATTTAGTTGGGGTTGGTCCTGCTTTGAGCAGGGGGTTGGACTAGATGACCTCCTGAGGTCTCTTCCAACCCTAATCTTCTATGATTCTATGATAATTCTTTGGGCACTGTTTTGGTTCCTATTATAAGCCACCAGAATGGCATAAAGGGATGGATTTTGCCCCATTGTGGCTATTTTTCCTGTAAAATGCATATATTCGCAGAAATCAATTGCACTGTTAGGAAGTCTCAGATATTATTTCAAAGACATTAGAAAAAGTGTCCTGAGCTTCAGGGAGTTTGAGAGAGTAAAAGGCAAATGCAAAGGTGCTCACACGGAAAAGGAGTTTTTCCTTGTTCCATTTTTTTAACAAGGAACTGAGAGAAAGAGACTGGGAATCACACACCATTGAGTCCTCCTTTTGCTCCTGATCAAACAGATTGAGAGTTTTATAGGGCACACGTGGAGAATTATAACCTGATAATGTCAAACCATCATTGCTGCTGTAAGGGAAATTCTCACCTCTCTAGCCTGGTAGGGATCATAAAGTATTAGATAAAGGTGACATGATTTGCTGCTGGGCTATTCCATGAGCTTTTGATAAGGTTCTTTGTAAGACTGTTAAGGAAAATATATTGGAACAGGGTAAGGGACAAAGTCTCATTTATTAAATGCTGGCTAAGCAAAAGGAAAGAGAATGGTAGTGAACAACAACTAAGCAGACTCAAAAGAGGTTAATAGGAAGGTGTGGCCCAGGCAATAGTAATAGGACCAATGTTCACATTTTTATTAATGCTTTGGAGGAGCAAACTAACAGGGAGTTGGCATGGTTTGCTGATGGCATCAAGATGCTGACTGTGCCAGGCCCTTATGTGAGTGCAAAGGGAGGGAATGATCAGGAAGGTGCAGAGACTGCTCGAGCAAAGAACTTCAGCACTTGCTTATCTCTAAGTATGTGAGTAATCCCCTGGGCTTCAATGGAGCCTCTGACATGTTGCTGAATCAGGAGCTTGGTGCACCCCTAAGGGAGTGGGGAAGAGGTGAAGCCAGGTCCTGTTCCCCAGTACACTAGCTCATAGAACCCCCATGAGGCATTAGATTCGATTTTTAGATTGCTGTTCACAGCATCCCTCTATCTGTGTTCCAGAGGGATGCAGTATGCAATTGCAAAATGCTGATAGAATCACTTTGTTAGTAACGTTTCAATAACATTAATAACAGTGAGATGATTTTGGACAGTTTGTCTCACTGCTTAAATATGATTGATAGGTTTTTACATTTACTCAATTTTTTTAAGGGAAAAGGCAGAATATGCTCAGAAAACTAAGTCTATTCTGCCTATTAAAATATGCATCTATGCAGCTGTTAAAAACAGATCACTTGCATAGGAGCCGACTTCCGTAGGCTCCGCTGGGCGCAACGTCACCCGGCATCGGGGGCAGGGCCCCGCAACGTCACCCGGCGTCCGGGCCGAAGGTAAGTGCTCCGGTAACGGGCGCGAGGCTGGCGGGGAGCTGCCGGTGGGTGCTGAGCACCCACCAATTTTTCCCCGTGGGTGCTCCAGCCCCGGAGCACCCACGGAGTCGGCGCCTATGATCACTTGTCTCATTAGCCCAGAACTAAAAGGGATAGTGCTGCCTATCAGGTAATAATGTATATTTATCAAGGGCTAAATCCTGCCCCAGACCTGTGTAGTTGGGCTTGGTGTAGGTGTTAAATATATGTGTATGTCAGGAATCCTACCCCAAACCGTGGAGTGGCAGCAAAGTTGCTCTCCTGCCACTATAGCAGCCATGAAGTTGCACAGTGAAGATGCTGCTGCACACTTTGTTCTGTGGAGGGCGAGGGTGGAGGCTCCACTATCCCTGCCTCTGAAACCAGGGATTCTGGGATCAGCCCCTAGACTCCAGAAATCCTGCCTCCCCTGCTGCAAAGAACTACACCAGTTCTGCTGCATCTAAGGCCCTTGAGGACTGGGGTAGGATTTAGAGTTCACATTGCTTAATACTACCTTGTGGCTTCCAGTCCATAATATTATTCACATCACCTATATAAAGTGACTTAGAAAATTAGTCTTGCACATGAACAAACATTCTTCTCCACTCTTTCCAAGTTCTTTGCATGCCACAACGGTGGTTAATTAGGACCTTATCCAGGGAGGCTGAGTACCCCTTGTTAATGTACATTCAGCAATTTGAAAGCATAAAGGCTTACGTAATAATACAGTTCCAAAGGTATTTTTTGCAGATGAAGACTGGAATTTTCAGAGGCACAAAGGGCAGCTAGTTGCCCAACTACCCTTTGTGCCTTTGAAAAACTCCCTTTAAATACTTACCTCACCCACTGCTTCTCCCAGTTCAAGTTGTTTTTTAGCTCAGCAATGATTGAAATGAGTGAACATTATGGGTAGTTTGCACCCTGTTTTAAAAACAATGGCTTCTGAAAAATTCAGCATTGGTTGGAGATGATAGGCTTCTGAAAGCTAGAGAATAAATGTTCTCCTTTTTGTAGCACACAATAAGAAAACCATGTTTTTTCTCAAAACTATCTTCAAGGATTTAAAAACATTTACATGCCATTCTCTTCTGAGCTGAGAGCCAAGTTCCTAGAGCAAGTTTTAATGGAAACTACACAGTTTGAAAATAAGGACCATTAGTGGAAATACAGACACAACCAGTGGTGGAGCATATATGCTATGAAATTTATATTTAAACAAATGGTATCGGGTCAAATGCGATGAAAACCAAACTTTTGGAATTGAAAATTCAGACCAATAGAAATATTTTAATGCAAATATTATTAATGTAATGGAAACAATGTTTGTACCCCAACATTGTGTTAGTAAACTTGGTCATTTTTCATCATGTGAGATTATAGGAAGTAGAAAATATACTAGATAACGGATTCTTAGTCGTCCCCCCCCATAGAGTGAACCCCATCTTAATAGAGAGATTGTCTCATGGCTAACTCCCTTTTCATTCAAGACTGGGTATATTACCTCCCAGTTCCTATAACATACCATTCCTTTGGCACCTACAATAATTGCTCACATAGAAAAGTAATATTAAGAAAAAAATTAACATATGTCTTACATGCCACATTGCATTGAAAACTGGATAGGGAACTAGCACCAGAAGATGATAGCTTTTCATACATCACAAGCTGCTAGGTTTAATTTTTAAAATTAACCTGGTCAATGTTTTTTAAATCAATAATTATGTTGTACAAACAACATTTTTCTAGATGTAGAAGAGAGTGAGGGTAAAGTGGTAGTTGATAAACAGCAACATTGGAAGACAAATTCAAAATATGCTCTTGCTCTTTTCTTCAGTTATTTTAAGAAAAATCCCAGTTTTTCCTTCTACTATTGTTCCCCCTCAGACTCATGTAGTGTACTGATTTTTATTAGATCACTCAGTAAATGCTAGTTTTGATGCATCTTTCCACTTTCTCTTGGCAGTTATGATAAAGAGGTCACTTTTGTTTTTTTAAACGTGTGGCTACACCAATCAGCAAGATGCTTGATTCTACAAGTGTTGATACTCCACTATCCTTATCAATATCTGGGTTGTTAGCAATAGCCCAGACGAATTTTGCTCTCCCATCTGTCTCCATGCATCTTCTCTTGACCCATACCTGGATTGCAAGGTCTTTGGGGAAGAAGCCACCATGATTATTTATACAGTTCCTAACAGCATAGGGTCCTAGTCCATAGGTTTTATATTTACTCAGTTGGCACTACAAATTTATTAGTAATGGAGTGGTGGCATTGCTATTCTTTATTCCCAACCATTCCATCACCTAAAACCCCCAAAAGTATATTAGAGAAACAAGGTGGGTGAGGTAATATTGTTTGTGGCTCAGATTCTGTTGGTGAGAGAGACCAGCTTTCAAGCTTTACACAGACCTCTTCTTCAGGTCTGGGAAATGCACTCAGAGTAGCACAACTAAATGCAAGATGGAACACCTTGTTTAATATATTCCAAGGGACCATTCAAGGTGAGGTGGCCTGTTAACACCTCTCCAGGCAGTGAGGAAAGGGGGAAAAAGGGGTGATGGGAGGTTAAGTGAGTTATAGATTGTTGTAATAAGCCACATTCAGTTCATGATTTTTAGCTATCTAGAAAAGTTGTGAATTTAAGCTCCCAGGCTCATCTTTTGAAGGTGCTGTGCAGCTTTCCTCTGTGGATTAAAAAAAAAGTCCTATGACAACATGTAAGCAATAGCTGTACTTAAAAATCACAGCAGCCCTATAGCAAGTGGGAGGCAAGAAAGTCAAAAGATTTTTTTTTTTTAAATACAGAAGTGGTTCATGCTAAGAAAGCCTTTGAGAATGCCCCATATAAAGAGCTCTGGAAAGCACCTGGAGGACTAGTTGCAAGTGGCCCAGGAGAAATGGAAGGGTGCATCAATCAAGACTTACATTGACTTCTGGGTTGAGATTTTTTTTCTCCCCAGTGGTGATCTTGTATAGTTGCTTCTTTCATTGATTTCTTGTTGTCTAAATCCAAAGGGAACCCAAGTGGTCACTTATCTTTTCCTTATGGTCTGATCGAAACACAGTGGGCCTAAAACACATCATAAAACATTTAAAATTGGCAGGTGTGTAAATGATGCTCAAATTGAAAAAAAAGAGTTACCTTGTTAACTGCAAGCGTCTGTACACTTTTAGTCCTTATTAAAAAGAAAACAGTTGTTTCACAGAGTTTAATCCTCCCTAGCCAGTCTGCTGAAATAGTTTTTTTTAATAAGTGCTGACAGAGCAAGACATTCTTACAGTGAAACAATGGCTTACAGTTTAGCTGATATTTGGGCTGATATTCTGCAAAGCTAACTTTACAACTTCTGACAAATCGAGGTTCTACAATCCACATAAAGCTACACCCTGAGTAGACCCACCGCAATAATGAAGTGAAAGAACAAGTCCGTTTAAAAAAATTTATTACAAAATTATATAACACTTATGTACAGTACAAGGCTTAAAATTAGAAGCCTCACCCTCAAAACAAACTTCAAGAACAGCTAAAAGAATCTAGTGCAAAGTAGTGAAGCCCTCAAGTAGTTAAATACAAAAGAGACTCCTTGTGGAGTGCTGATATGGTATGCATATTGATATCAACCTATGGCACTGAGTGTGTTTTGAATATAGAGTTGGTACTAAAGACTCACTGAGCATTAGGAAGTTGCCCTATAATTCAGCATAGGCTTCAAGATAGTGCTGTCCAGAATACTTCCACCTCCAAGTATTATTAACATTGGTCACAGCAGCATAAAAGTGTGCATGTTTTGAAAATAAAGGCACTCTTCTCCAGGGGAGGGACATGTGGTTATATATTACAAAAGTACTAAAGAGCATGAGAGCACAGATCATGCTCAGGCATTAATGAGCCTAGAGAAAGAGCCAAAATGTATGTTCACTTGAAATGAGAGACTATGTCTAGGTGCACTTCATGACCTTGTCTAGCATTCAAGATCTATAAGCTACTGAAGCACTGTGACACAGTGAAGATGACCTTTTTCCATCTCTATATTTTTTAGATTGACGATATTTGATTCTAAAGAGTTGATAAGGAAGAGAAATGTATTCGGTCAGCCCATTTTATAATTTTTTTTATTCTATCAGATCATCTTTGGAAATTCCAGATCATGCAAGGTGATAAACTAAATTATTCACCAACTTTTATGAAGTGCATTAAATCATTTTGCTCAGTAGATAAACTTAAGTAGTTTCAGTGCTAAGTTTTTCAAACAGTTTCTATAAAAACAAATGAAACATTTATAAGAATCTACAAGTTCAAGGTCAACATGGGAGTCTACATCAAAAGGGCTAGAAAAACCAAACATCTTTTGAAGGTGGAACATCTCTGAAATTTTACTAAACATATGGACTAAATCTATACTAATGGAATAAAAAAAAACAACAATCATACAGTACAGTTATACGCAGTACCAGTTAAAACTCATTCTGCTGAACAAGGTAGAACAGTCTACTATTGCTTGGATTAAGAATTAAATTAAATCTGATGTCCACAGCAAGAATGTTTAGTGGCTTTCTCTCTGTTTCTAGCCAAGATGATCTGCATTACAAAACCATCCCTCAACTGAGCATGGATGCTAGTTGTTCATGTGAAGTATTGGATTCTCCATACTTGGGCTCCTTTGAAAAATCCAAGCCTATATGTTTGGCACAGCTCTTACAGTTCATACATGTGGGCTACATGTGTCATTATGTCTGTCATAGTCAAGTGCATTCCCCAAGATGCATACACAGCCTTCTCCAAGTTACCTTGAACACAACTTGCTTGTTTTTTTTAAAAACAACGCCTGAAAATGGCACCAATCTTCTACCCATTCAGGGCAAGTAATAAATATTATCTAATAAAGCTATTTCTGGAATAAAAGTTGTTTAACATTTACCATTGGGAAGTGCAGGGAGAAAAATTGAACTTCCTAATGTCATAAGATACTTTGACCCACATGTGGCTACCAACCTGCCACACCTTAAGGTTCCTATCCTGCTGCTGCCCTGTCATGTTAAAGTGGATCTGAATATGAAGATATTGTACACCTGTATACACACTTAACTACAGAGTTCTGTAATATGGTGAAGCTCTAGTGACTGTTCTGGGAGAAAAATAGGCACCTAACTGACAATTGTCAGCATTTAGAGGTTCAAGAGTTAAACATGGTTCAGAAACTGTATACATCTATTTCATCAAGTCTCAGATCATGTGCCTGAAAAACTGAAGTATTAATCTGAACTTCTTATGTGCCTTTTTGGGTATGGGCAACATTGAAAGATATACACATCTTTAGATTCTCTTTGTACTGAACTGCACAGGTCAAACTGTGCAGTCTAGACCAGGGCCAGCCTTAGGGAAAATGGCACCCTGGGCCAACTTGTATTGTGGTGCCTCTGGCCCCTGCTGCCTCCCTATCTATCCCCACATCGCCTCAGGCCTCTACTGCCTCCCCATCCATCCCTCTATTGCTCCTGAACCCCCACTGCCTCCCCATCCATTCCCCCATTGTCCCTGGCCCTTCTGTCTCCCTGGGCTCCCCATTGCTCCTGGGTCCTGCTGCCTCCCCTCACATTGCCCAGAGTTCCTTTCTGCAGACTTGCATCCCAGGCCAGCCCCGCTCCTTGCCTCTTGACCACAGCAGCTGGAGAGTGGCAGCGGCCGGTCAGGTGCCCAGCTCTGAAGACAATGCCACTGCCAGCAGCAACGCAGAAGTAAGGGTGGGATGGTATAATATTCCCACCCTTACTTCTGTGCTGCTGCTGGCAGTGCTGCCTTCAGAGCTGGAGCTCTGAACTGCCCAGCTGAGAGGTGCCGGGGCTCAGTGCTGGAAAGCTCTGGAACAAATTAAGCACTGATGGCGCCCTGCTGACCACAGCACCCAAGGCAGCCGCCCATGTTGCCCACCCATAAGGCCAGTCCCGGTCTAGACTATAACCTCCAGATCTGGAGCATGATCTTTCCTTTCCTTCCAACAGACTATAACCTCCAGATCTGGAGCATGATCTTTCCTTTCCTTCCAACAGACTGACAGTCCTTCTGTTCCAGGACCTGTTGGAAGGATCTGTAGAGTAATGCCCTCAAGTATTAGTCCTGATTGAAGAGACAGTTTGATTCCCTTCTAACAACTCGACATTTCTTTCACACAGCTGCACTTTGCCTCAGAGTTTTTTGGTTTACTTGGGATACACCAATCATCTGCCTCTGTAGCCATTTGGTAACGCTTAAAGGCAGACTTGTTGAACACAGGGAGCTTTTCTACGGATTCTGTTGAAAGAGCCTAAAACAAAAAGATAAATAAATACAGGAATTATTTATTCAACAATCTCTTTCAAGTCACTGTTTCATGACAGTAAGAGTTCTAAATATACCATTAAAAAAAAAAATCATATCGTTACATGTATATTGCTTTATGTTTTAGAGATCTGAGCCACTGACACTACAGTTACCTAGATAACCACATACTTGGATTAATAGTCAGTTGAGTGTTATTCTTTTGCATCTGTAATAGGCCATAATAGTGTGCTCTGTTGTGCTTGTGTTTGCTATGGAGAGTTTGGACAGGAGAAAGATGTGCTGTCATTAAGTGTCAAGTCATGTTGCGGTCAGATTTTACAGGCCATGAACCTGTTTGTGTTCTGCATGATACGACTTCTTTGGGGCAATTTAAAATCAAGGTAATCCTGGATATAGCAGGACAACCTCTTTCACACAAGGCGCGAAGAGGCATTTAGTACATCTCACCCCATTTTACAGATACAATAGGATTCTATGATGAATACACAGGTTGGGATGGTATTAATAAAAAGCTACTGTAAAGTGGAACACTTCTTTATATACACACCATTTCATAGCTTGTGCTTAGATACTTAAAATACAGTTAAGTTTTGTAACGCAGTCAGTTTAAGTACCTCTCAGAAGTAGATGCAAAGAGTATAAAAACAAAGGTTTTTGGTAGTGACCTGCAGAAACCTGGTGTATGTAGTAGACTGGACTCTTATCTAATGAAGAATCTGACATAATTTGAAGTATTTAACTTACCCAGAATTCAGCATCTGTACACTAGTTGTTGAACAGGTAAGTTATTGGTAACAACTATTTATATTTCCTTATAAGGCTGGATGTCTCACCGCTGAAGATACTGATCAGTGAAGACTGAATATCTCCTACTTGAATCTTTGTAATGTTGGTGCCTCAATTCTAACCAGCACCCCTAGTCCATAAGTTTCTACTTAACAACTCTGTGTATGTGTAGGGGGCCCTCAAATACCAGTGTAAATTGGACCAGCTGAAAACTAGTGCAATTTCTATTTACCCTACAAACTTACCCTCAGCTCTGAAAATCAAGCCGAGTAATTTCTAGCTCACCTGCAACAGACGGTCTGCAGGCCAAGTTAGGCCTTCAGTCACTTTTGTGTAGAACCACACTTTAATATTGCTGATTGACATTACTTTCATGTAACAAAAGCACATACCTTCAGGTAGATAATAGCATCTGTTCCGTAACCTGGTACAGAATATAGATTCAAGTCTCCTTGAAAGTATTTAGCATATAGACGAGAAATTGGCAAGCCATACCCAAAACCAGCCTAGAAATAAGTAAAGTACAATACATCAGAATAAAAAAAATTCCATTTCCAGAGAGCATTATGACTGTACAAGGGAGACTGTTTAGGTCCCTGAACATCTCCATTACTGCACAGCTTCTCTCCCGCCTCACAAAAAATGTTAACAAAGAAGCCTCATTTAGAGCACTGGAACGTTATGAAAAAGTTAGTCTTATCCTCAATCATAAAACATGTTGAAAGATCTTTCAGTTCAAATCTTCAATTGGGGAATTATATATTTTACACCTCTCACTTTTACATACAGTACTGTACTTAAGTTTCCTCAGCAATGCCTTCTCTTTTTAACTAGATATGAGGTAGAAGCAGAGAGCTGGAAAGATGGCAAAGAAGCTTGCGATCTAAGCTTGTCTCCTAAAGGGCCCCAATTTGGGGCAGGGATGTTAAGAGTGCAAGTGAGGGAAGAGAACCAAGATGCAGAATGGCTGGCTATGTAGCTTCAAAGAAAAAGCAAAGGGAACCCTTGTAATGCCCTCTACTCTGTTCCTCCTGGCAGCAAACGTTGGCTCAGTTGCTGTCAACAAAACTTATCAGGATATTATTATGGGGAGGAGTGAGGATAGGGAGCAGAGATCACTGAAATATTGTTCCTTCCTTCAGGTTGCGGCTCTTGAGAGGGATTCTAGCATAGAGATGTCCACAGGTTGTTAGACAAACCAACGCGTCTCTGCTTTTGACCCAGTCACTAGAAACGCATCCCAACTAGTCAATCATTGCTGGGAGAACCTAACTTATTCTTAAAACAAACACATAGCCCAATTTGAACAGTATTCCTAAAGGCTATTAACATAGGATTGGGGCACAAGGAGGGAGCAGAAGCCACTGAAAGACTGCCCCCTGTAACATGTAGTTTCTTTGTTCACCATTTTTGTACCAAATAGAGATCATTCTTCACTTTAGAAAAAAAAAAATCTAATGTGCAAGATAAGAGTTGTTTTTTTTAAAATGCAAAGGGTATGAGACATTAAAAAGCTGCCTAAAGTGGAGATGGGAGAGACTTTTAAAAGGTACAAATGAAGAAAAATGCTGAAGGCTTAGAATGCCACTGGTCCCATTCCAACAAAGTATGTATGTTTTATTGTTCAATTCGCCTGTGACTATCTTACAAAGCAGTGAGACTCTGAGGAGCTTCCAGGTACTTTACTCTATCTTACAGTGTTCCTTTATAAAGTTACTGTAGATTTCAGATCTTACCAAAGGAGCATTACGAGAGTCATCCATCACTGGTCTTGGTGCTGTGGAATACATGTAGCTAAACAGGAGATTGATTTTCCTCAGTGGAACACCACCTCCTGTGTCAGATATCTGATTGAAAAATTAGTCAACTGTAAGTCTGTACTAGAAATAGCATTGAACATTAGCAGCTGAACCCATCCACCAGTAACCCATCAGTTATTCCTGATTAGATACCACAAAAGCTTAGATTTAGGATAAATAACCTGTCTAAAGTAATCTTCATCTGAAGACCCTTTAGTAGATATTAACTTTGTCCTACAGTTATAAATCAGCAAGCTTTTCTATTGCTATTTGATGGAATATTCAGTCTTTATTTCATTTATGGGCTATTGCAGTCAAGTCATAGATTACCTTAATTGTCAGGTCTTCCTTTCCCAGAACAACAGTCACTTTAACTGGAGAAAGGGAAGAATTGTTCTCCTGATGTTCAACTGTTGCCCTCATGGCATTCTGTGGAAATTAAGATATTAACTGTATGTCACTACTGCAGCACTACAGATAGTAGGTTCTGGTGTGGTTCCTTCCTCTCCCCACCTCCCTCTTACAAGTGCACACCAGGGCTTTGTTCGAAAGAGTTGACTAAACTTCCCCTCCCACCTCCTAATTGTTTGGTCTTTGGGGAGTGTTCTTAGCAATTTAGTATAGTGGGACTGAAGGAAAACTTGCATCTGGAAGTGACTCCCAAAGCACACATTTTATTTGGGGTTGAATTATTGGAAAGGGCACTTCAATATATGTATCAGAAATTAAGCTGTACCTGCCCAACATGAAGATTAGACATTATAAATTTAAAAAGGAAAGCTGTAGTCAGATTCCAAGACAACAGTCATGCCCAGTGATCACTGAAGAGTCCTAGGTGCTTTACCCCAAACAAGCCACATACCATCTTTTCAATCCCATTACCTCTTGGTCTATTTTTGTTGCTACCACATTCTCTTTTCTTTCAAGAGCACACATACGCTACATTCCCTACCTCACAAATATTGAGATTTTATTTCTTCCTCTCACCAATCTTGTATTTGATATAAACTAACCAAGATGTTTATACAGGGATGCATGCTCCTTTGATGTTTCTCATTCCTCTCTTTGCATATCTTTCTGTGCATCACAAGTTTGACAGATACCATGAAGCCCTTCTTACTTCACTGACAAAAGGGAAACTCCAGAATTCGCAAGACCAAGGTTAATAAAGGGAAGAATATCCCCCTCCATCCACACAACCCCCCTTCCCAAGGCTTCACTACATCTGAATCCCAAGTCATTCCTATCTGCTGCCACCATCCTTTCCTCTAGTGACCAGAACTACAGTTCCTCTATGGGCTGTATCTCCCTCATGATCTTAGGCAAGACAAACCTAAAACCAAAACTGGTTACAGACTGAAATACATTAGTTCATGCTCACAGAACTGGGCAATGGCATGCTCATAACAGAAACATGGGTTTACAAACCTTGAAGAGCTCAAACAGTATGTGGAAGAGGTGGGAAGGAACATAAACAATGTGAATGGGTTGTCCTGGCACTCTTCCTAGAAGGGGGGGGGGGGGGGGAAGAGAGAGAAGAAAAACATTTTCCCCATTTTAAGGCTTTTCTTTTGTTGGTTTTGCTTCTCAAATCAACTCTACTGTAAGCAAATGATGTCCTGCTACAGTAAATAAGGAAATGAGTGGAAGAGTCTTATTTTCCCCCCAAGAGCACATCATATACCAATTTGTTCACAATGCATTATTTCATGAACATCACTGAGTTATTTTTAAGTGACTGCACATCATTCAGTTTTTAGCATTCCTATGGAGTGGGCAAGAATTAACTGGCCAGAATCAGACACACACAGAGTGTGGATTAGAACTCAGCAGTTCCTGGATTCTAGGCCTGCATCCACTTTCTAAAGTGTAAAGAGAGCTTATTCCTTGCCATCATATGCCAGTGCTTGTGCTTTTTAATATATAGTCAGGTCAAGTATGTTCTCTGCAGCATTTGCAAGAACCACACCTTAAAAAAAAAATTCATAATTGAGAGTCAGAAAGTTATACCAATGCACTATCTTATGGAACCAAAATGCAGAGATAGCTTGGATTTCAACAACTGAGGTGAAAAAGGCAATTTGGAGGAGTTTAAAGAAGAGGAAGGGAGCAAACATGAGACTAGTCATCTGGTAAACAAGCTTCAAGAGGAAGCCATATATGAACTACTCTGACAAAAGCACGAAGAAGCGATTGAGTGAAAGGGTCTCCTAGAGCTGGAGAAGTCAGTTTGGCTATTGATAAGGATTATTAGTCTGCAAATAAGAGATTAAGCCATTACCTTACCATTCACTTGAAAAAGACTTAATTCTGGAGATGCCAAGTAATACTGGTCACAGAGTCTCCGGGAACTTTCAAAAGCATCTGCAATATTTTTTAAATTTTACAAAAGTAAGTGTACGCAGTAGTAAAGCAAAATGATGTTATAATATAGCAATGTATTCTCTTTTGCAACATATCACTTCATACTACATTCATATCTGGTGTGTTGGAATATGTAAACATACATGTTTTTAACATTAATATTTATAACAGATGCTACATTCATCACATGATACATAAAAGATTTAAGATTAAATATGCAAATTTAGCAGCATCACTAGGTTTTACAGAATAATTTGAGAGTTTTGTAGAACAGATGCCTAGAGAGTGAAAGATAGAAGTTTGCCACCACACACAGCTGGTGTTGATTTGCCATGGACTGCTCCCACCTCATCTACCACTCATTAATACTTGATCAATTATGTCTTAAATTACTTCTAGATGGATTCGTCTGCTATTTTGCACCCTCTTTAAAACCAGGAGATCAACTAGTCTACAGCTAATATAACTGTCAGGTACTTAAAAGAAGTCATTTTCAGCACCCCATATAAGCACAATCTTTTGTCTGCATGTCAGTGCTAACCATGAAGAGAGCCTACTGATTTAACAATGTACATACCATTCACCACTCCCACCACATCACAGCATGGATCAATGCTCCCAATGTGGTGACCCGAGTTGGTATTGTCGTCAAAAAGAAGCACTGTTTAAGATAAACCAATAGTGTATTTCATTTCCGGTAAGCAACAAAATTATGAAAAAAAGGCAGTTCACATTCACATACTCTGATCAGGAAAATCTTCCTTTCATTTTTTGCAAGTAATTATATCAGATACTGTGGATTTTTTCTTCAAGTCTCCTCCCCCCGCCAAAAAAAAAAAAAATCCAATGGGAAAAAGAGTCTAGAATTTCAAGACTCAAGGCAAGGCCGGCTCTAACTTTTTTGCCACCCCAAGGAAAAAAAAACAAAACAAAAAAAACGAGCGCCGCCCCACCGAAACAATTAAAAAAAAAAAAAATAAATAAAACCACACACCACCCTTGAGCACTGCCCCGCCAAAACAACCCCACCCCCCCGAGCGCCGCCTCGCTGAAACAAAAAACAAACAAAAAAAACCCCACCGAAGTAAAAAAAAACCAAACAAAAAAACCGAGTGCTGCCTCGCCGCTCCAAGATTGGCCGCCCCTTAGAAGGCGCTGCCCCAAGCAGGTGCTTGGTCGGCTGGTGCCTGGAGCAGGCCCTGAGTCAAGGACAGGGAGGGTTTGGTGCTGAGAGAACTACTGCTTATTGCAAAGACACAAACTATGCCAACTTTTTTACTGGTGGATCAACATCTAACGCAGGGGTCCTCACAACAAATTTTTTGGTAGCCTGAGTGAGTTGGTGGCCACCCTGACAATGTTTCCTAAAATATCTAATTAACTTTAAGGGTAAAAAATAAATATGCACATGTACAAATCATTGTAATTCATTTATGTAGAGGGGTTTTGGTTTTTTTTGCCGCCTCAATAATAATTTATAGTTGTCTCTATTCTTTACTGGACCTACACAGAATAGAAACACAAATAAGGAGCTTTGCACATTCTTGTCTTTGTTGTTATTTCTACTGCTTTTTCGAATGTGCTTTGCACATTCTTGTCTTTGTTGTTATTTCTACTGCTTTTTGGTTGTCTGTTTTTTATAAGACTTAAGTAATTGAATGTTTGTTAATATCACTTTTCACAGCCTCCCAACTAGCTGAAAAGTCTGCTGTGAAAAGTGAAACAAAACATATAAATATCAATTTTCACAGCAGACTTACCCAGTCCTGGCAAGCCAGGGAACAAATTGAACCCTGGATGGGGAGGTGGATAGGGAGACAGTGGGGGCAGGGCGATGGGAGGATGGATAGGGGGACAGGGAGGCAGCGGGGGTCAGGGGTGATGCAGTGGGATGGTAAGCCGAGGGCCAGCACCCGTGGCTGGGGTCCAGGGCTGGAGCCTGAAGCCCTGTGACCGGAGCCTGCCACTGCCACCCCAGGGCTGAAGACAGAGCCTCATCACTCCTGGAAAGGAGGGGAACCTCACTGGCTGCTTGCTCATCTGGCATTTGTGGCTCCAGAGGCGAGCAGGGCCCAACTTTAGCTGGTGGTCCTGGGACAGGGGCCACTGCTCTGCTCCCCGCCCCACCCCCAGTTACCGCCCCAGAGGCTGCGGCCACAAGAAAAGCTCCTAGTGGCCACATGCGGCCACAGTGGCCGAATTTGAGAAATGCTGAAAAAAAGTCTATTCATATGCGAGGATGATATCACTAGATTTCCATACAAGCCTTTTCATTAGTTTAGAGTTAACACTGAAGTTTCAAATTAAGGTAACTTGCATAAATATTCTGGAATTCTTCTAGCTCATATCTGCAGTTAAAAATACTAGAACGCTAGTGACATATAAAGTCACCTGAAACACTCCTCTAACAGTCATAAGAAACTTTTACTTTAACATGGTCCACAACACTTACAATGCATTTTCTCAGGGGAAAAATGAAGACTTACTGTGTTGGTTTATTAGCATCCGGATGGATATACGATTCATGTAAAATCGATCCAAGAAGTACTGAATATTTTGATTGGTGACTGGGTCCACTCGAAAGATGTCTTGGTATTCAATTACTCCTTGCGCCATTATAGGAACAACATCGTGGTGTCTATTTCGGACTATAACAAGTGCATCTATAAAGCTAGATAATCACACGACAAATTCAGATAAATATTTAAGACTGCACATGGGCAAGTTTCAAACAAGAAATTCTTTGTAGAAGCATCTTAAGTTATGGTGCAACGAAACACTAACTTAGTCAAAGTTCTTATATATATTTAAAAAAAAAAAAAAGGGGGGGGGGATTATAACAAGTGCAATTGTGTTTTAAGGCCACCTCATAGCATAACCTTCAAAGGACAGACCTCATCACTAACCTAAACAGAAGATCACACTTTTTAAATACAGGGTCTGATTTACCAGTGCATTACTTCAGTTTTACATCAGAATAATTGGATGGTAAATCAGCCTCCTAAGAAGTTAGTCATCTCTCTGATGATTTTCACTTTGAAGGGCTTGTTTACACATAAAATGCTACAGCGACACAGCTGTGCCACTGCAGTGCTTCAGTGTAGATACTACCTATGCCGATGGGAGGGATTCTCCCATAGTGTATGTAATCCACCTCCCTGAGAAGCAGTAGCTAGGTTGACGGAAGAATTCTTCCATCAACCTAGTGCTGTCTACACCACATGTTAGGTTAGTATACCTATGTTTCTCTGGGCATGGATTTTTCACACTTAGAGAGACCTAGTTATACCGATGTAAATTCCTGGTGTAGACCAGGCCAAAGTCATTCTTTTCCCAAGGGCAGATAAATAAACTTCTGGCTAAGGTAGAGTGGCAAGCGAAACTGCCTGACTTTGCCAAAAGCACTTACAATCTACATACAACACTCTCTCTCTCCACCTGTCCTTAAGTTTTCCCATGTCTAGCCACTTCCTATGTCTTAATCATATACACAATATTTTCTTTTGAGAGGGCTTTTTGGCCCATAGGTGAAGTGAAAGACTACATTAGAATATTAGTAATATCAAATAATTAGGTCTAATTGTTCATAAGAACCTGAGTTGAATCAAAACCAAACCAAACCAAAACCAGCACTCCAACCTGCAATAGAACTTTAACTGGAGTGGGATGTCCCAGAGTATTTTTATTTAAAAATTTCCCCCCTCTCATGCCGGTTACAATACTATTAGACTTGTTGGCCCTGAAAACAAGATCTGTTGAGATATCAAAATCTGTCAGCTTTATTGCATTGGCTTGGTCAGTTTCAACATGTCACATTTATTTAAAAAACTGCTGCAAGCCAATGTAGCTGCAACATGGTTAGCACTTAACATGCCTTGTACTGAAACCAAGCCCAGTCTCCAGGTCTTTCAACTATGTTGGTAACCCAGCATAGTCAGTCATTGTAAACTGAATGTGTTATGGAAAATGGAAAGGAAGAGGAGAAACGAAATGCTTACTCGGATAAAACCCTGTGGTCCTCTGGGTTTTTTTGATGGAACTCAACTAGATCCATTAGACTCTGAATGTACCTAGAAAAGATTGTTCACAAAAAACCAAAAGGCTGCTTATTTAACTGTTTGTTAAAAATGTTAAAGTAGCAGAAAAAGTTCTCCTCCTCCAAAAATTACTATTTAACAAGTTAATAAGTTGCCATAGCTCTAAGATTCCACTCAAAATGAACTTTTGCGTAGTTCCATGCTTATTGTCAAAGACTCCCACCCCCCTGCCAGATGCCAGCCAGCCCTACTAACTCTACATAAAATCTGACAGTGAAGCAGTATTTGTTTTGGCTCATCCACTGCCTATAGTAATAGAGATTATGCAAGCTAAATTTCACGGTGTCAAAGAGTAGAATTTAATATCTGAAATTGAAACTCTTAATAATTTTGTTGATTGGAGAGCTAGAATAGGATCCACCTCACTCTCCTATTGTTGTGCTAGTTCTAGAGAGCCGAAAGAATTTGAAAAAAAATCAACTTACTTTTGTCCCTAAGAGACCAGATTAGATTTGTTCAATGGTGTAGTCAAGTCATTTGATTAAAAAAAGTGCCAGTTTGAACATTGTTTTACAAGTTCATAATCTCATTTTATTATTACCTGTAACATTTTTCACTACTGTCTGGTTTGTACACCAAGGCATTAGTAATGACAGATTTTCTTGGCTTTATTTAAGTTAAACACAGGAATAGTGGTTGAACATTCTAAAATCTTCCACACTGTATTTTGTGTCAATGCTCCCTTTGACAAATTGGTACAAAAAAAGGCTAGCAAGAGGACCTAGAGACCTACTATATATTGCCTTAGGCTATTGTAATGTAGGGATATGCAGGTGGTCAGGATTTCATTTATTTTGCTTACATGTTATTTTTCAAGACTTTTTATGCAGTGTTGTAAAAACAAGTTATGGTTGTTTACAATTCTGTTGATAAGAATGGGACTGTGTTTTTTAGGATGTTTAAGAGATCATAAAGATGAATAAACGGGTGAAGTCATATTTGAAGTTGCTTTCACCTTACATCCTTGTCCTCCAACCATATACTTTGCTATTGTCTTCTCTTACTCCAAAGATATCTAGTATAGAGTTGTCACCTCTATCATAGTCTGTATTGAGCACTTAAACAAAATCCTTCCCACTTACCAGCTTTTTACCAGCTGAACTGATGGAGTGCTCAGTAACTGATCAGGAAGCAGGTCAATTTCTCTCAGGATATTTGCAAGCCTCACAGGAAGTTCTTGCCGCAGAAATGCAAAAGAGGTTCTTTCACATCCATTACTTGAACCTATCAAAAAAGAAAAGTTAAGTATTTTTTTAAAACGTATTCAACATATAAGTGTGAGCAAGTTTCTTACAGACTCCCTCAAATCCCAGGATTACATTATTGCAGAAGCACAAGAGCATAAATATGTAACAACCTATCAAGGATGCTATTTCTTCTTTACTCTAGACCTTTTCTAGATGACTGCAGTAGATACCTAGCTCAGCAAGAAACAGACATCTGTATAATGACATCTAATTAAAGGCATATTTTGCATTTAAAGTTCAAGCAGGGGGATTCCCTCTTCATCACCTACGGGAGCCTACGTAAACAGTGTACTCTTACGGGTGGTCTGCCAACCCCCCCCCCCGCCCCGCATATATGTGAACAGACAACTGGAACATAACTGTTCACAGCCACTAAAGGTGATAATCAGCTCTGCAGAACAAAGCATTCATATTGTGACCATTACATTAAAAAAAAAAATCACATCTGTTCTGTTCACATGCACTACAGTTTAAGAAACACAGACAGTTGAGCTATTTAAGGTGCTCCCCATCAACAATATTAATGCACAAGATACATTTTTACATATTTTTAGATTAACTTTAATTGAAACAGCCATAGACTCTTTCAGCTTCACTGCAGACTTGCCAACAGCACAGACTTCCCTTTACTGCCCCAGTCAGAGAACAGCACCTCTGAGGGCAGCACTCGAGTGGCGTCGGGCAATGTCAGCAACGATACACACATGATCAAATTCCTGATCCAAGACTCATTCATTCGTTGCACTAACTGATTTTTACCCTGGTAGATCGCGGCTGTAAAACTGCCCCGCTTTGCTGACTTCAAACCTTCCGGAGCAGACATAGGTGGGTCCCGTCCCACCGGCTGTTTATAAAGGTAACATCTAGGGTGACCAGATGTCCCAATTGCACAGGGACAGTCCCAACTTTGGAGTATTTTTCTTATATAGGCTCCTATTACCCCCCCCCCCCCTCCCGATTTTTCACACTTGCTGTCTGGTCACCCTATAACACCAGGTCAGCGCAGCAGCCTCCTCGCTAAGGGAGCAGCGTCCCACACCCCTGGCAGAGGAGCGCGGGGGCCTCCAAGCAACTCCTAGCCAGGGTCTGGGGCAGAGGCTTCAAGAAGCCACGTGGCTCTAGACGAGGGGGGGGGGCACCTGTGTCTGGCTGAGACACCCCAGGGAGGAGCCGGCCGGCCAGGGGCAGCGCGCTGGTGGCCAGGGGCATCACCGACCGCTAGAGCCAGTCCCGGGCCAGGGTCCCTGCCGGCAGCACAGCGCCGGAGGCGGGCAGGAGAGCTGCCCCCTCCCCCCATGCCGGGGACCCCCCCCGGCCCGTACCGAAGTCCAGGAACTGTTGGATGGAGAGCGGGGAAGGCGAGTAGCGGGAGAAACGCTCCACCTCGCGCGGCACCCGGCTGCTGACCCCGCCCGTCGCCGCCAGGGGGGCAGCGCTGCGCAGGGCGACCCGCGCGGCTCTCATGATGACGGAACCGGCTCTCAGACGCTCGCGCCACTGGAGCGCTTCGATTCCTGAAGCTGCCCCTCGCGTGCCGCGCTATTTACCGCGCACAGACCGGCCTCCAGCGGGGCGGGGCCACGGCAGGGGGCGTGGCTCCAGACAAACCGCGCCCAACAGAACCTTCCCCGAGCCGGGATGAGACAGGCCAGGGGTTCTCGCCAGTACCATTGTCTGGCAGCGGGGGGGGGCTTGTGCTAGCCTTCACCCCAAGAGAGCCCAACGGGCGCTGGGGAGAGAATCCAGGGAAGGAGAAACAGGGGCGGAGGGGCGTGGCCTCTGCTCTGCCTAGATGCCGCTCTACTGTCCTTGTTTGCGAGGCAAATCAATGTCAAACCCCCTCCTCCCTCCCGAGGAGTGAGTCCTTCCAGGGAGTCACCTCATCGCTCGCCTCATTGGCTGTTCCGGCCGAGTTTGGCCTTCTAGAGCGAGCCAATCCGCGGAGCTAGACCCCACGCCCCTCTTGGGCCCCGCCGCGGAGTAAACAGCTCGACTCCGCCCCCATTCCCGAGGGCGGGGCCGGAGCAGCTCTTCCTAGAATTCTGAGAACGGAGGCGGGGCTAGGCCCGGGGACGGGCCGCGGGGAATCGCCGCCAGGTGCTGCTGGGCTGGTGCTCAGGTGTCTCCTGGCTCTCGGGCCGGGCGTTTACACGGCGCGCAGCACAATGGGCGCTGATGCAATACAATGCAATGCAATCGCAGCAAACTTAGCATTAACATGGGTGGCGCGGTGCCCCCCGCAGAAGCCTCGGCTAGGCCAGGGCCCCCCATTGCGCTGGCCGGAATGGTGCAAGCTCTCCCCATTTTGCTGTCTCATACTATTTGCTGGTGTTTTTCTTCCAGCCCCAGAGCTCTGTGGCCAGGGCAAGGAAGTTTTGCCCCCAACTACGCATCCCCCCCCCCCCCCCCGGAGCAAACCACCATCCCCACCCGCGGCAGCCTTCCCACCCACTCGTGGGCCATGGCTGGGCTCGGCTCCCCGCCCCCCCTGCAGCTGGTGGGGGAGCTGGGCTCGGCTCCCCCGCGGCCTGCGATGGGGGTGCAGGACTCGGCGGCCCGCAGAGGCCTCAACTGAAACCCCCGCGGCGGGGGCTCAGGGCTGGGCTCCCTGCGCCACCCACCGGGCCGAGGCTTAGCTCCCCGTGCCCTCCCGCGGCACCCCACCAGTGCCCTCCACCCGTGGCAGCTGACCTCGGCCGGGGGCAGGGGCAGCAGCTCAGGGGAAGCTGCGTTCCCGGGGGCGTTTTGAATCCCCGCCGGGAGTCTCTACCCCCTAAATGCTGGCGCCCTAGGCGACCGCCTAAGGCTCAGATGACTGATGTCAAAGAAAAGACCCCAAACTATTCTTTTTTAGTCTTGCAATTTGTGAACAGTTGGGATGGGTGATGCTAATATAAATGACAGCCCTTGACCCAAAGCAATTACAGTCTAAATAACCAAAATATAGGAGGGGGAGAACAAGGCACCAAAAATAATAGGATGCTACAGCACAGACTAACTGAGTGTGCAATTCTCAACCAATTATTAGCTGCGAATTCCACGTGCCACCTGCATAACCATTCTTATTTGGCAGTTTTCTGTATGAGGCTGTTTACTATACTGTTAAATCCAAGAAGCTGGGGCCATTGCAGTTTAAGGAAGAAGCAGTTGCTTTATAGGGGCTGGGTTGCCTCCTTCTGTAGGTAGTTTAAGGTTCCTGCTGTCCTGCTAATGCTGTGGGATGTGGATATGGGACAAACTCGGACTAGGAGGCTAGTGAGGTTTTCAACTTCTCCCTTTGTGTTGGGCTGTAATTGTGATGTAGTACTGGGGATGGATATTAACAGAGGAGATGGGATCTGTGCAAAGAACATCCTGAAATGCACTCAATGTTTCTGATAATGGGATTTGGAGCTTTTCACCTCTAGGTCACTTAAGCGTCATCCTGGGTTGATAATGACCAAAGCCCAGATCCACAAAGTATTTAGGTTCCTAACTTCCATTGATTGTAGTGGAAGCGGGGGGGAGGGATAGCTCAGTGGTTTGAGCATTGGCCTGCTAAACCGAGGGTTGTGAGTTCAATCCTTGAGGGGGCCATTTGGGGATCTGGGGCAAAAATTGGGGATTGGTCCTGCTTTGAGCAGTGGGTTGGACTAGATGACCTACTAAGGTCCCTTCCAACCCTGATATTCTATGATTCTATGAAGCTTGGATCCTAAATGTCTTTGTGGATCTGGGCCGAAGGTCTAAAGACAACTGTTTGACCCTCTGGTAGTTTGGTTCCTAGTGGCCTTCACCTTGTGATCCTTGTTTGTTGTCTCTAGAGAGGGGCTAGGGAATGATGGACTGAGCTACTCTCTCACCTTCAGCTGCTCTCCTCTGGTCACAACTAGGGCTGGGAAAAGTGCTCTATCTGCTTTGTGGAGAGAGGACTTCAGTCTCCAGTACCATTTGGCATTTTCACAAGCCATGAAGTCACTTGAATAAAAGCAAAGGAAAAAAAGATTGCATAATGAGAACAAGGAGTGCAATTGAAATGTGGTGCTAATAATTCCATCCTGGGTGACATCCTAAATGTTGATCGTTAACAGCAGGCCCAACTTCCACTAAAAGCTATGCTATAAAGGAATGTAGTCTCCATCCACCTATATAACTCTAATCAATATTATTTATATTTTCATATGGAAGGGAGGATAGGGCTCTTAACCAAATTGTTTGAAAATATAGTTTAACGTATAGAACAAAACACTCTGTACTTAAGATTTCTTCTGGTGCTTTATCCCAACATTTTCTCTTCCTAGGTCTTTCTTCTTTTATCCCTTTTTATTCTCCCACTTGCAGGGCACTTGCAATTTGCTTGTTTTACCTCTCCTTATCCCCCTCTCCTACTCTGCCCTTGCTGCACTCACTCTACCGAACAGAAGTGAAATTCTATCACAGAAGTAGCAGTGTGGAAATTATATAGCAAAAACAAGGACATTTAATAGTACTGGTTTATCTTAAATTAAAAATAAATTAAAGTCTAATGCTCTTGCCAGCAGACTGTATTTTAATTGAAAGTTGTTTGAGTTCATTTCATTTAAATGTTATTTAATCCACCTGCCAGGCATGGATAGCTGTCATGCAGATGATAAAAAACAAAGCATCTCAAATTACAAAGCACTTAAAAAAAATATGGCCCTGCTGATTGTAATGATCCATTGAGAACATGGAAAGGCCCTCAAGAGTGACCACTTTCAAAATCAAGTTTTGAGCTTACAACCTGGTTAACAGAGCTGGCGTTAGACTTGCTGGGGCTCAGGGCAGAAACTAAGGAATGGGCCCCCACCCTGCCTCCCTTATCTGTTTACACATTGGATTTCTGCAATGTTTCTGAAGCCAAAGCCTGAGACCCACCATGTGGGGCTGAAGTCCAACCCCCCCTGTGACATAGGGCCCTGGGCAGTTTCCCTGTTTGCTACCCCTTAAGGCCAGCCCTGCTTGTTAATGAGTTCATTTATGGTGGGAAGTTTCCTTGTCTGAATTCTCCAGCTCTAATCCCCCCTACAAACACCATTTTTATAATTTGCCTGGCTGTTCTCATTGCTTAATACAAATACCATCTATATCCTTAATGAGTAGTCTATTATTACACACTGAGTTCTAAACAGGAAAAATCTACAGGGTGTAGCCCCTTTTGTTCATATTTTTATCATCACTCAAATGCATTTTGTACTCCAGTAATTTTCACTGCATTCCACTGACTGTTAAGCAGTGAGTGGGTGAATAAAAGACTTATGGGTTCTATTTTACTCTTGGTATACTGGTACAACATAATTGTTGAAGGGAGAATATCAAGAGTGCTGCCCTCCCCCAACTAATAAAGGGCTAGGGCCCCAGGAACACAAAGACCTAGATGTTTTTGAAAACCAAAAGGCAAACTTCTGTAATAGGCTACTGTGAGTACCAGCTACCCACACGTATAATCCAACAATGAAAAGAGCTTTATTATTCCAATAATTGCTTCTGGAAAGAAATATATTCTCCTTAATATTGTGACATTGTCTGTATTTATATTTTACTAAATGTAACTGTGTGACTGTTTATAACTGGGGACATTACAGCATGTGTTGAGTAACGTAACTTTGTGTTCTTGTGAACATTACTGGTGGCATTTTCTGGTAGCAATTGTTAGGGATATTCTGAATATTGGACTAGCACTTAATTAGTATTCACGAACCTAGGAATTTGGCTGGATTCATTATCAATCAAATTAAAGGAAAAGAATGGATTGCAGATACTTAAAATGGAACCCACTTTAAGTATTACTCAGCAACTTCTCCTAACCACAGTGTTGTTTGTTCCTGCTTTGGCTCCCTACTTACTCCCTTCCATTGCCCCACTTCTGACCCCAGCACTACATGGCCCACCAGCACCTGTCCACCATCCATAATATCAGAAAACTGCACTCTGACTAGTACTGAAGCACAATATCAGATTCTAAACATTGGGATTCATCACATCTATTCATTGTCAATATTTCAATGTTCTCTTCTGAATAGGGTTGCCAACTTTGTAATATTTTAAAACTGGACACTCCCGCAGGAGTGCCAGAACCTCTCCTGCCTTCCCCCTTACCCCCAGGCCTCACCCCTGCCCCATCTCTTCCCCCTGAGGCCCTGCCCCATTGACTCCTTTTTCACCTTCCCCCAGTCGCTCGCTGCTTTTTCCCTCCCCTCCCTGCGTAGGTTGGGAGGGACTTGCCTGCAGAGCCAGGGCTGGGAGCTGAAGCCACCCGGTGAAGATAGGAGGTGGCCCTGGCTGAGTAGGGGCTGGCGCAGGTGATGACTAGATGCCTCCCCGTCTCCTGCCTGCAGTAATCAGACTTTGGGTATCTGGTCAGTAGATCTGACCAGACACCATCAGGTCCCATTTTCGACCGAACTTTCCGGTCAAAAACCATACACCTGGCCACCCTACTTCTGAAACATTACTGCATCCCTGCTTCAAGTGGGTGTTGTGAAAGGAAGCTATAAGGCTTGCAATTGTTCAGTCACCGTAGTATTTTCTTGGGTTTCCTCATGGTGTTCTTAGCTTTGCTTCGGTTTTGCTCTTTAACAAAACATTGAAAATCCCTTTGCTCTCTACCAAAACACAGTAAAAATGCTTCCTGCTCTCCTGCATCAATTCCTGTCATAAATAAGGATAGTCCCTTTCTACAAGGATACCAGGAAGTCCTGAATCTAAGTGGAAGGAATGGCCTTGTGTCTAAACACAGGATTAGGAGTCAGGAGAGGAGAGTTCTATTTGTGACTCTCTCTCTCTCTGACTTCTTGTGCAAATACAGGCAAGTCAGTTACTCTCTGAGACACTGTTTCTATTTGTGAAATTGACATAATACCTACCTCAGAAGGGCAACAAGAGGCTCAATGTCAAAATGCTTCAAAAACATTCAGAAATTCTCTGCTAGAAAGCAAAATAGAAGAAGAAAGTATTATTAATGAGGGACATATCTTTCTACTCTCTTCTTTCTATCTCCCCATAAAGTTAAAGTACTGATGTACAATGGCAAGAACTTCGTCAGGTTGCTGAGACAGTCCATGGTTTCAGCTAAATTAAGTTTAGTAGGCAAAAGGTTGCATGGAGCTACATACAAAGACTTTCCATTGCTTGAAATAAGTTTAGTAGGGGAAAGGTCACAAATAACTGCATTGGCTATTGCACAACATCCTCCTTACTTCTCATATTTCGCAGAAGTCAGAGTACAGTAGCTGGATCATTTTACTGCTGCATGAATACACAAGACGACAAGCCAGATGGAAAAAAATCTGTCTAGTGCTATAATAATCTTTCAGTAATGTAGATACCAACTGTCCAGTCATAAATAGGAGACTCCCTTTCTTTTGCTTCCCTGCCCCCAGTATTCTGATCTCATGTTTTGTTTTTAACTCCTTTAAAATTACATTTTAAAAAGGTGAAAGGGGTGGACAATGAATGACTGCATTTAAAATATTTCTAGATCTTTTAATTAGGGTAGCCAGACATCAAGTAAGCTACAAACGTCTCAAGGTGGGGGTTGGAGATAATGGGAAGAGAAGAAAAACTACAAGGCTTTTATCAATGCTCTGGAAGAAAAAGCATAGGAACCCAACTGTGAAAGAAAGGTGCCTTCAACAAATATGCCTTGAGGAAGAGCCTGTCACTAGAGGATGGATCTTCAGCTCGGGAGACTGTTTACTGTGCATAGGAGGACAGTCATCTTCAGCCTCAGAAGTTCCACTGTGATCAAGAATGCTGCTGTAGAGAAAACAGAGGTGATACGTGATGAGGTCAACCTAAAGCAGCCTGGTGGGAAGAAGATTTGTTTCCCCAGACTCAGCTAGTTGTCTCAGAACTGTTGAGGTAGCCTAGCTGAGGCAGAGGAAACAAAGAAAGAGCAGGATCAGCAGTGTACAGGCAGTGAGGCCAGGGGAAGCAGTGGAGCATAGTTTTCTTTGTCAAGTAATTACACACGTCCATTCCACTGTAGCGTATGCATGCCTTGTGAACCATCGCCAAAGAACTGTTTCCCTCAGCAATACCTGTTGGAGTGGCTCGAGTGCCATGTGGGAGGAGCCACTGGACTGATGACGAGGGACAACTAAGGAATAACAGGGTCGTAGGAGGTTGACAAGGAGGTCTCGCAACTTCATGGGGCCACGGATAGGGTGTGCATATATGAAAAGGTGTGGGGGAAAGTGCAGCCAGAACCTCAATAGGAGGTTCTGGGGGAGCTGGAATAGGGGCTGCAACCTGGCACATTCCAGATAGGGGTGCACCAGGGTCCCCCTCATGTTGCAAAATAGACTGGGGATGGGGGTGAATCGCTCCAGGTACATGCCCATTCTCACAGCTCCATGATATCCCCGGCATGTCTCCAGGCCAGTTGTTGGAGCCGCGTGGACCCTCTGCCTGCCTGCGGTGTGGGGGGGCCTGCTGAGAGCAGCCCCCAGCCTGTGTCCTCACCCACTACGCCGCCCACCCAGGACAGGTGGAGGGTCTGCTGCTGCCCGTGTGGCTCTTACCATGGCCGGGCTGTGGCTCCGAAGTGCCCCACTGCCCCACCCAGAGCCAGGTTGGGGAGAGGCATGTGGGCAGCTGTGGTGAGCCGGCGCGGAGTCGCAGACCCTCCACCTCCATCTGCCCTGGGCTGGGCAGGGGCCGGGGCCAGGGGCTGTGCTAACCACCCCAAACCCAGGGTTCACCTGCCACCCATGGGGTTGCACCGATCATACCCTCCAGTTCAACAGCCAGTTCCCCAATGGGATCTCAACCTTGGGCTAACATGTGAATGGGGCCTCCCTTTGAACCTGTCACAGCTGCTCCCTACCCCACCGCTCTAAGAAAGTGGTGTTTCTGGCTGCAGTAACCTCAGCAAGGAGAGTGGACGAACGAGAGCCTTGGTCTCAGCATCTCCTTACGTGGTTTTCCATAAGGATAAAATTTACCTATATCCACAGTGTGATACAGCATGGCCAGAAGGCAGCAGGAGAGTGATCTAGGATGAGGAGAAGGCTTATTCCCTGTAGATTAATTAAAAGCACCTGAAACCAATTAGAGCACCTGAAACCAGTCACCTGATAAAATCCCCCTGCTTCAATCAGCCAGAGGAGGAGTTGGAGCAGAGTGGTTTGGTGGTGGAGCAAAGAGCAGTTGGGAGGAGTGAAGCAGAGTGGATTGGTGGTGGAACAAAGAGCAGTTCGAAGGAAAGTGGAGGAGAGTTTTGAGAAGTGCTGTAGTGGGCTAAGAAGACCAAGATCCTAAGTAAAGGGACACCTGGCTTGTGCAGAGGGAAGGCAGGAAGCCCCACAAGCTGAAGGTCAGGAGAGGGAAGTAGCCCAGGGGAAAGAATCACTGGTACAAGTGGTTCACCTGCTATCATAGGGCCCCTAGGCTGGGACCCGGAGTAGAGGGCGGGCCGGGGTCCCTCCCTCTCCACTCCCCTTCCCTGGGATACTAGTAGGATAGCTGTTACCCCAGTTCAGGGGCAAGAAATGGCACCCTGAAACCCCCCCACAAGAAGAGAAAGTGCGGGACCCATCATAGTAGTGCTGGCAATTTGCCACAACAGCCAAAATTCTTGACAAAGGTGGTCTCCAATTTCCATATAAACCTGACAATTTATTTGCCAGTGTTCTTCCCAAAGCCTCACTTGCACACAGAAGCGCAAAAGCTTCATTTGATGGATATGAGGAGAGCATTGACCTCATCAGACCATTTTGATCCCCCACACTGTTACTTGTTGCAGTTGTGTACAGGGTAAAGGGCATACTGGTTTCCACTCAAAGGATTTCCTCTTGCATTTGGTTGTGCTATCGCTTAGCTAATGTTACACCACCCCCAAGAGTATTAACTCATTCATCTAGAGAGCAAGTGGTGACAGCAGCTTTCCTAGAGCAAGTTCCTCTTCAAGACATTTGTAAAGCAAGAACCTGGTCATCAGTTCACACTTTTGATGAAATTTCTAGTCAGTCCAGGAATTATGCCAGCTTTTAATGGAGTGTTCTTCAATCACTGTTCTGGGCCCACCTCCACATTAATCTGTTCATGAATCGCCTACAGTGGAATGAACATGTGCAGTCACTTGAAGAAAAAAAAGGGTTACCTACCTTTCTGTAACTGCTGTTCTTTGAGATGTGTTGCACATGTCCATTCCACGACCTGCCCTCCTTTCCCTCTCTATCAGAGTCTAGGTGGGGATTCAGGGACCCTCTTATACTGGCACACAGTGGCATGCAGCAACTGAGGGTACTCAAACCACCCTGAGGGGTGCCTCTGAGGGAAAAAGTTCTCCAATAACTGTGCACAAGGCAAGCACACACCTATAGTGGAATAGACATGTGCAACACATCTTGAAAAGCAACAGTTACGAAAAGGTAGGTAACTGTTTTTTGTGTACAAGAGCTCCCATTACTCTGTACAGCACTGTGATGAAGACTGGTACGTGAGAGACACTGCTCAGGGCCAAACTATGCTTCAGCAGTGGCAGAGTTAGGGTATATTTTTCTAGCGGAATTTGGGAAGGGAGGTAGTAAACCAGGATTTGTTTTGGACCATGTCAATGGGTGGCTGCCTCCCCCACCCCGTCCCCCCCCCCCCCCCACAGCCAGGGGTGATTCTGCAGCAACCTGCCTCAGTTTCCCCCTTGAAGGAACTTCTTGAATAACTCCAGACATGCTTTTTTGTTCAATATTACCCTTTCCCCCAGGGTTTAATTTTATCAATATAAAATCAAACAAAACTCAGCCCTGGGTCTTCTCCCCTACTCCCGAATCTGCTCTCTGAGCCAGGCCACTCTCAGCCCTACCTGTCTGGAGTCTTTTCTTACTCTCATGGAATGTGCTCTCCCTGCCAATCAGCCTTCTTCAGCCCTCTGGCTCTAGCTTCTATGTCCAGACCCACTCCTCAGTCAAGGATCTCCTGCAAGAGTTCTTCCACTATCTATACTACAGCTTCCTCTACTTTTTTCTTATTGAGCCTGAACCTCTCCCTGATCATAACATCCCTCTGCCCCAGCTTCCTGCATAGGGGAATCATCTCATTCCGGCTCAGGTGTGCCTATTAAGTAACTAGGGTTGGCTGGCCTCAGGTCTCTAGCCATTAAAGGGACAAGCTACCCTGTTGTAGACCAGAAATCTAAAGAGCACAATACTCTGAAAAGCAGCAGTTCTAGCATTGTCTAGAATGGTCAGATTTCCTGATAATTGAATGGTTTCATGGGCATGCTCATGTAGAGCACATTAAGGAAATCCAATCTTGAGTGGACAAATGCATGAATAACTGTGGCAATAAGTATCTGCATAATAGTTCCAATCAAGCCAAGCACAGCTGGAAACAAACCTCTTTTGACCACAAGAAATATCAGGAGCAATCAGGCTGGAAGCCTTGCAGAAGCTTCACCTAGTGCAGATTATAGCAGACTCACAATAGGACATAAGTGGTGCATAGGCCTTGCCCTGGACCCTAGACCAGGGGTGAATTTCACTCCACCTGCACAGCCTTTTTCACATTGAAGCCAGTGGGAGTTATCATTCAATGCAATGCAACAAGCCCAGCCATAATAACTGCAGTTATATATGGATATGAAGCAGTTTGTTCATGAAAAGGCCTGATGAAGAACCAGTACAAGAAAATTGTTGCTACCCTAACATTAAAGTTGTTTGCCATTGCATCTGTCTGCTGACACTCATACTCCAGTATTTTTGTTTCAGATGACTAACGGGTATCTAATTATGAGTAAATCATCAACAGCACTGTTGACAGAACATTCTCAGATCCTGAGAACTGCACATATATAAGGGAAAGGTTGCATTAATTATGGAACTAGTTCTGTCTTGGTGTGTACTGTATTCAGTTTTAGCAAGATACACAAAGTCTTATTAGGCAAGACTGGCCCTTTGTGCAATTTTCCTCATATTCTTTATTGCTTTATATGTACATGCTGTCAGGATGGCTTATTGTGTTGGTATTTTCAAAAAGATTTTTTCACTACATTGACAAAATAACACAGATCAATGTAGCCCTCACCAAATAACTCCCCTTTTTGAAGACTTCATAAAATAATTTACACTAGGGTGATAGTTAGCATACAAGATTTCAGTCCAAATGCAATGTTTTGTTTTTTTTAAAAAATCACTATTTTATTCTTTTCTAATTTACTGTAAGTTAGACATCAGCAGCATTTTAGATATATAGGTATAGATGCTGTGGTGTGTGTGTGGGTGTATATGTATTTCACACACATACAATGGTTAATTTATATTTGGAAAAGAGATTTAAAAAGCACAAAGGAAGTGAGATTTTCTGCACTAAAATGTCTATCGGGGGAGGTAGGAAGGGGAAGGCAAAATGTGTGACAATACATTGTGAAAAAAAATTGTGATAATTTTTAGTTCCCTATTATTTGGAAAAGCATACAAATGTATAAATAATCAATCACATGCTTTCAAAAAGCTGGCATTGCGCTTACTAAACTTTCTTCAAACAAAACATAATACTAAATATTTACTGAAAGTAGAACACAGTTTACACAAACAGACTAATGTTTTCCCCCTCTGTATGTGCCATGAGAACAAATGGATTATAGGTCTAGACTGACATAATTCAAAGACTTCGGGGTTACATTGCTTGCTTCCAGCTGCACAATAAATAAACTCCATTTTAAAACAATAAGGCTCAGTCTGCCTCTTAAGTGGCAAATAATACATTCTGCTCATATGTTCTCCCATTCACATGGCTATTGTCTGAAAAGTGTCACTTGCCTACTCTTAAACTGCACGTGCTAACAACAAAAAATATGGATTTAGCATTTGAAGGTCTGGAAATTTCCCATCCAGAGATAGAGAAATAAAAGAAGGCCTCGTTGCTGTCAATTCTGTACATATTTAGACAATATGATATTTTAATGTTCAAAAGAAAGAGCAACGGAACTCTTAGATTTGCCTGTACTGTAGATATACCAGCCAAGGAAGGTAAAACAAAGCCTGAGCAAAAGAGCAAAGCAGCTGAGAACACTTGGCAACAACCACCAAAAGGTCTTTCCAGCCTTCAGCAAACTAGGAGAGGAGACTGCCGTCCTTTGAGGTAGCTGCTACTGTAGCAGCTTTCCCTTTTCTTTTATATCTCCACTCCAAACCAGTTGTGTGATAGAACCCAGATTACCAGACTATTTGTAATCTCTTACATGATGGAACTGGAACTACCTTGGGTGGCTACTCACACATTCCCGGAATACAGAATATTCTGATACTTGTGGGAATGGTGTGGGCCTGCCCCTGCCGGGGAGGACCCTATCCCCACCACATGGCTTCGCATGCATGGTATGCATGAGGTCACACCACAGGGGTTGGGGCAATCTTAAAGAGCTCGTTGCCCTGCCCTTAGCGGTGTGACCTTGCAGGCACAGTATGGCATGTTCTTAAAAATGGCATCCCCTATCCGATATCGGACAAAACCACATCTGTTTTTATCCCAGTACCGGATGGGGAACAAATCACCCCAAAAAAGGACTGTCCATTCCAAAAATGGATGATTGGCCTCTCTAGACCTACTAGGCCTAGTGCCTATAAGGCCTACCTTCTGAAGCACCTAGTCTTTGCCTCTGAGATATAGTGTGCTGAGCACACTACCGGCACCCTAGGGGTTTGAGGTACAGAATAGCCTCAATAATTACACAGATCTTATGCCAAATATCTAAAAGACTTAGAATAGAGAAGGCTCACAGAGAACATCTAAATTATACTGGAAAGGGACCAATTCACTCTTGCCGAGTAATAATTTGATTTGATTTAGTAACCTGTGAAGTGGTTCACTAAAACGATGAACTTTAAGGGCACTATAAAGAGTGTGATTATCGATACCTACTCTAGCTGACCTTTATGTGCTGAAAAGATCATGAGATAGTCCAGACAGAAAAATTACAACCTCTTATTCTCTTTAATGGCCTGCAGTTGAAAAAATTGGCTCTATTGAGCTCCAGTTAAAAGTTAAGGCACGCAGATAAAGTAAGTTTAACACCTGCAAGTTAAAGCTTTTCAAATGTGTTATTTATCAACCTTAAAGGCTAAACCTTTTTACTCAAGGGAAGCCTGACTCACCAGCCTTAACTGAACCTCAATCCCTCAATTCTTTTCCACCCATTGCCTACCACTTCCATTAACTTTCCCTGTTTTGTTTAAGGCTCTTTTGTAAAAATGCTGAAATATAGCTAAAGCCTCCAGTTTTCAAAGGCACAAACGGAAGTCAGGTGACCAACTTTCATTAATTTGCAGTAGGAATAGATGGCTAACTGCCTTTCATGCCTTTGAATATCTCCCCAATATCCAGTGCACCTAGGAAGTATGCATGGGCAGAACAACATATGCTTCTTCCTACTGTATCATCTAATTTGTACTTATATTAGGTGGCTTGCAAAACATTGTTAACTTTCCAGCACACCCAGTTCAGGTATTATATCCATATCTAGTAGTTAACATTCTGAACACATCACCTTTGCAAGTGTCCTTTTAACTTTCTTTAAAACCTCGTCACACTAGTCCCACAGACGTCAGCATGTTGATTACCACAGTGTTCGGGAACTGACATTAGAACGCTGTCACTCATCAGCTTGATTAGGGACCAAAAATGTCAAAGCATGCCATTGAGTATATCCCTTCAGCCCTGTTCACAGCCTGCTCCTATTAATGCTATAACCTGGGAAACACTACAGAGGAGAAGGGGCACAGCCAGGAAAAATATCATTTTTCATTATTTAAATAGTACCCTAGAAAATTCCTACCAATCATGGTAGTTAAGTTATAATTTTCCACACCAGTTGAAACTTGTATAATTCTATTCTGTTTTATTCAGGTTCTTATACCACTCTCTTCACCACAGTACATATGTGCCTTCCAGGAGTGCATTAAGAAACATGACTAACATTTGGCACATGCAATTCTTTCTCCCCAGTGGAAAAATTCCGAGTTTATTTATTTATCTGTTTTATGTCTGCTGTGTGATTTTTACTGAAGGCATGGTGAAAAAGCTGCATCTTGCACTTTGAAGCGAAGGGTGTGAGATTTGTGATGATCCTTAGTTGCTGTGGGAATTCATTTCATAGCCTTGGGCTGGCCCCAAAGAAAGCTCCATGTCCTGCACAAATGAGCTTTACCCTTGCCATGAAGAGCTCCACTGTGCCAGAGGAGCAGAGTTGTCGACCATGGCCCTCATCTTGGAGCTTCAGATGACCTTTAAGGTATCTTGGGACTAGACTATTGAGTGCCTTGAAAATAAGGATGGAAACCTTGGACTTGACTCAGTATTCTATGGGAAGACAGTGTAGAGAGCAGAGGATATGTCTGATGCGTTCATAGTATCCTGTGCTGCAGAGGAGAGATGCTGTAACATTCTTTATTGGAGTTTCCTACGGGCTGATGACTTTGTGCCCAGGTATATTGTAGTGCTGTAGTCTAAAAGAGAGATGGTGACAATATGAATAATTGAGCGCACCAAGATGGGACAGTCTCCTTGCCAAATGGAGATGGTATAAAGTGCCACTTGTGGATATTATGCTATGTGAGAGCTTAGTGCTAGTGTAGGAATGTTCCAAGATTCCTTGCTGAGAACTGACTTTGAACATGGAAGGAGTTTTATGTCATGTATTATTTACAAATGGAGGACAGTGTGCATAGCTTGGCCCGTGGGTTGGGGCTGAGGCCTGATCCAAAACCCACAGAAGTCAACTAAAAGTCTCCCATTGAGTTCAATGGGCTTTGGATGAGAGCCTGAGTCAGATAGGCAAGAGAGAGCCCAATGAAGGGTGGCAACTGTAAAAAAAAAAGCAGAAACAGAAGACCCAACCCACTTTTGCTTCATTTGTTATATTTTTCCAGATTGCAAATAAAGTTAAAGTTGAATGATATTCAGAAAAAATATTTTGTTGTTTGGTTTGCCACTTACTCAGCTCCCTACTCTAAATACGGATTAATTCAAGTTACAAACTGAATATTTGCCTATGATTTGACAACTTAAAATGTCCAAAGTCTTTAGTTAAAATGGTAATGCACCATATCACAATATGCACTGTATTACCTTTTACAGTGTGAAATATTATCCCTGTTATACTCTAAGAAGTATTTCTATTTAGCCTGCCAGTTTTCTGACAGCATCATGTTTATTCTGTTAAAGCCTCTCAAAATATTGGCAGTTTTTTCACAAAGGTGGCCGGCCACCTTTCTTTTTGAGAGTGTAGTTTTTGCACCTAAAATTTGTAAATCTGCATGTGCAAATCTACATAACTGCAGTTTTAGTTACCTGATTATCTGGGATGACAGGCCTTAACATGGCTGCAAATATAGCCTTATATATTGACTTTAAATATTTTAGTCACTTGTCAGATTTACAACTTTTCTTACAGTTTTTATAAACTAAAATACAAATAATAGCCAAACCATGACAGATGCAGAGCTGCTCAGTAATAGTTTATAAATACTATATATTGACCTGGTTATTGGGAAGTTTACTATCTGAATATGTTGGCTTAGTTTAATAGCATCTGTAAGGGGAAAAAAGAAGCTGGAAGAGAAATAATAGTCTAATATAAGCCACCTGTCAGCAGACAGTTGAGGGTTGTTAGAAGGCAATGCACCAATGCCAGAACCAAAAAAGGCCTGGGAACCAGAGATCAAAAGGAATACAGCAGTTTAAAAAGGGACTCCCTCTGAAGAGAGAGGGAGTAGTTGGGAACAAGCTGTTCAGGGAACCTAGACTGACACAGATATCTGTTGAGAGGGTATGAAGAAAATAGGCCTGCCTAAACCACAGGATCGTAGGGCTTGTGGTAAGATAGACCTGCATGTAGAATATTTGTTGTTTTAAAATAGTTCTCTGAATACTTCATTCCTACCAGTAAAACAAACAATACTTTGGTTTAAGAAGGCTGTCTGGCTACAATATTTACCACTGATCACAAAGTCCTGAAGGAAAGAAACACAGGTATCCAAACCCAGTAGAATCCACTCAACCCAGTTGAATTCCACCCCAGGAGAAGTAAATGTATGAGGCCTAACACCCAAAGAAGTGTACTCAGAGAAACAAGGAATGGCTATTCTAAAATATATGTTTATACTGGAGAGTGATGAAGGGTCATGCCTATTTGAATTCTAGGAAGTAGTGGATGGTAACCACTAGAACTAAATTCCTGCCCCCTCATGTGAAGGAAGGACCAGAGGACCTAGGAGACAATGTAAGATGGGAAACAACAAATGACAGAACAGGAATGGGAGTGTGTGTCGGTGGGTGGGGGAGGTCAGAGGTTCAAAACAAGGGTACCAGAAGGGGACACTGAGTTAAGAACCCTGAACACAGCTCACAACTCTGCAAAGGAGTCAATGGATGCCACCCACCTTTGCCTGGATGTGAGAGATAACCAGGGAATGGATGGAAGCCCCATAGTTGCAGAAAATCTCCCTGTGGAACTGCCTGGTCCTGGACTGATGAATGGCCATCTTGGGTAACAGCAGAAGGAGGTCGACAAGGCGATCCCACAACTTTGTGAGGCCACTGACAGGGAGTGTGTTAGTGAAAAGATATGGAGAAAAGTGCAGCCAGAACCTCAGTTGGAGGCTTTTGAGGACCTGAAAGACAGGCTGAAATCTGGTGCACTCCACATAGATATGTGCCAGGATCTCCCTCTTGCTGCAGAAAGGGCTAGCGTTGGGGGCATCTGTGAACCATGCCAGCCATGCTCATGGCTGTGTGAAAGAGGTGCCAGTTAATATCCTTGGCAGGCTGTGCAACTAGCATGGAATAAGAGACTGATCTACTGGAGGGCCTTACTCTCCCTGGGTAGCTGGGGAAAGGTCATCACAGACAGCTTTAAGACTGAAGTCCTCTTTTTGGGCCAGATTCTGCAATCCTTGCTCATGCTGAGTTGAATACAGGAAACGCTTTGTTATCCGGCATGTTGGAGGAATAGGGGGTGTCGGTTAGTCAAAAATCCCAGTTAACGAAGAGTTATACTTACCAATAAAGGGAGGGAGTTTGGGTATGGGAGGGGGCTTAGGGCTGGGGGATGGGGCACGGGAGGGGTTTCAGGGTGCTGGATTCAGGCAGCACTCATCTTGGGTGGCTCCCTGCAAGCAGTGACATGTCCCTGCTGCTCCTAGGTGGAGGTGTGGCCAGGCAGCTCGGCACACTGCCTCTACCTGCAGGCACCGCCCCTACAGTTCCCATTGGCCACAATTCCCAGCCAATGGGAACTGTGGAGCCAGCGCTTAGGATGGGGGCAGCACACAGAGTCCCCGTGGCTGTTCCTCCACTTAGGAGTAGCAGGGACATGTCGCCGCTTGCGGAGAGCTGCCTGAGGTGAGCTCCGCCCAGATCAGAAATCAGAGATTGCAGAAATGCCAGTTTCTAGAGCTTTCCATTTGGTAAGGAACCGATAACAGCATTTATTGTATATGATAATCCTATTGCCCTAAATGCTGTGAGTCAAGGTTACTCAGAATGACCAAAGGGTGGCAGAATCAATACAACATGGGCACTAATAGTGCAAGTTTCCTCATATAGTTCCAACTTGTAGGGGTCACATCCAGGGGATGACAGTAGTTTAATTTCCATGCCCATTCAATCAGGGTACCTCTGCTGAACTTGCCAGCAAGGGTGAAAATTAGTCCCTCTTGTATTGGTGGTTACTGTGCTGTGGATACAAGACCACCTGTTTACTGCAATCTGAACCAAGACTTTCAAAGCATTTCACTTAGGACATTGTACAGCTGTCAGATGGTAACTTTAGATCACAACAGTTCTGGGTTGGATTTGAAGCAATGACATCCCAGAATTACAAATCCCTTAACCATTTTCCTCAATCATTCAGTCCCCTATTTTGTTTATACAAAGTACTGAAAAGAAAAGTCTAAAAATAAGAGTCATTTACTTAAATGTATTTTAGTAACAAATGACTTCCATTAAAAGTTGGTGATGGGAAATGTTAATGGAATAGCAATCAAAACAGTTAAATAGAATAGTCAAGTTACTTCCTGCGAAGATAATTATTATCAACGTACCATGGTACATTGGGGAGTAAATTAGTTTAAGCAAATAATTGATATTTAAGGTTTGTACATGAGCTATTGTTGGAGAGGAAAGCCTCAGGGTTAATTTGATTTTATTTCATTTTGAACATTTTACTAAAACAGCACAGTAAACAGGTGAGAATGGGAGCCTCTCTCTGCCAGCTCATCTTCAGTCAGGCGGAATAAATCTCCACTAATTGTAAATAGATATGCTTGTGTTAGGTTGAAAATTTAATAAAGTAGAATGTCATGGAATCCCAAGTGCTCTACAGACAGACTAAGTGAGGACAAAGTTCAGTGAAAAGAATGTAATGAGTGAAAGAAAAGTATTGGCTCTTGAGTTAAATGCCCAGATCTTTAAAGGCATTGAGGCACCTACCGCCCACTGAAATAAGTGTGTTAGGTGCCTAAATATTGTTTGGGATCTTAGTCTTGGTGTGTTCTGAGCCCAGATTTCTGATGCTAAGGCCTAGTCTACGCTACAAAGTAGGTTGATGTAAGCCACCATGTGTTGACCTAATCCAAATTCAGGGCTGGTCTACAATAGTGTCCTAAGCTCCCTGTTATGAAACTACCTTTTGGAGGGGTTTTTCACTTGGCTATTTGAACTAGCTTAAATATGATACTTTGAATATAAGTTCTCCACCAAAAAGCAAATATTCTTACATAGTGTGAGTAAAATCAGTTCATTTGTTTTGTTAGACTAGCAAACTATTCCCATCTCATTTTCTTGGGGAGGTGGGAAAAAGCAAATTTTTAAAGAAACTCTTCTGCAGTCATTTTGATTTTCCTCTAAGCTGCTTCTCTTGACAAATAAATAATTAAAATACTTGAATTGTTTTTGATTGAAAATAAGGTCTCTGTGGAACAAGGAAGCATAATGTAATAAAATGTAACATCCTTGTGGGGGGGCGGGGGGGAATGCCAAAGAAAACGACCACAGTAGCAATTATCTTCAAAAAGGGGAACTACACAAAAATGAGGAAACTAGTTAAAACAGAAGTAAAAAGAACAGTCACAAGGATGAAGTGCCTGGAAATGGTATAGAGACTATTTAAAAACACCATAACAGAGGCTCAGACTAAATGTCTACCCCAAGTAAATAAGAATAATAATAATAAAAAAACACAGAACAAGCACCAAGAAATGCCACCACAGCTAAGCAGCGGAGTAAAAGAGGCACTAGAGGCAAAAAGGCATCCTATAGAAATCAGAAGTCAAATCCTAGTGAGGAAAATAGAAAGGAGAACAAACTCTGGCAAGTCAAGGGCAGAGGCAGATAAGGGTTTTGTGGGGCCCTGGGACAGAGCATGTGGGGGCTCCTCCCTATCCCTTCTGCATGCAGTCGTCCCGCCCCCCCGCCCCAGCACTCCTGCCGGGGCACGGAGGCTTGCCCCGCTCCGCCCAGCGCTCCTGCCAGGGAGCAGGGTTGGGGCGCGGGGGCTTGTAGGAGCGCTGGGCAGGTGGAGCAGGGCAAGTCTCTATGCCACGACCCTGTTTCCCAGCAGAAGCGCCAGGTGAGCGGGGTTGGGACCCCTGGGGATGGGCCCCATTGGCCCAATGGCTAATCTGCCACTGGTCAAGGGTAAAAGTAAAACAAGGCAGGCCAAGAAAGAATTTGAAGGGTAAGTAGCTGAAGACAGAAAAACAAGGAGCAAATTTTTTTAAAGTACATCAGAAGCAGGAATCTTGCCAGTCAGTGGGGCCACTGGATGATCAAGGTGCCAAAGGAACACTCGAGGAAGGCAAGTCATTTTTTTGCATCAGGTCTTCACTGTAAACAATGTGGGGGGAGATCCCTACACTTGAGCCGTTCTTTTTAGGTGACAAATCTGAGAAACTGTCCCTGATTGAGGTATCAGTAGAGAAGGTTTTGGAACATATTGATAAATTAAACAGTAATAAGTCACCAGGACCACATTGTATTCACCCAAGAGTTCTGAAGGAACTAAAATATGAAATCACAATACAGCTAACTGTGGTATGTAATCTATCACTTAAAATCAGACTCTGTACCAGATGATTGGAGAGTAGCTAACTTAACAGCTATTTTTAAAAAAGGCTCCAGAGACAATCATGGAAATTATGGGCTGGGAAGCCTGTCAGTACCAGGCAAATTGGGTGAAACTATAGTGAAGAACAAAAAATGATCAGACCATAGATAAACACAATATGTTGGAGAAGAGTCAGCATAGGTTTTATAAAGGGAAATCATGCCTCACCAATCTATTAGAATTCTTTGAGGGGGGTCAAACGTGGACAAAAGTGATCCAGTGGATATAGCATACTTGCATTTTCAGAAAGTCTTAAGGCTCTTAAAGTAAGCAGTCATGGGATAAGAGGGAAGATCCTCCCATGGTTCAAAAACTGTTTAAAAAGACAGGAAACAAAAGGTAAGAATAAAAGGTCAGTTTTCACAATGGAGAGAAGGAAATAACGGAATCCCCCAAGGAGTTGTACTGGGACCTATGGTATTCCACATATTGATAAATGATCTAGAAAAAGGGGGTGAACAATGCGGAGGCAAATTTTGCAAATGATATAAAATTACTCAAGATAGTTAAGAACAAAGTTGACTGTGAAGAGCTACAAAGGGATCTCACAAAACTTGGTGACTGGGTGACAAAATAGCAGATGAAATTCAATGTTGATAAGTGCAAAGTAATCCACATTGGAAAACATAATCCCAACCACACATACAAAATGATGGAGTCTAAATGAACTGTTATCACTCAAGAAAGAACTTGCAGTCATTGTGGATAGTTCTCTAAAAACATCCACTCAGTGTGCAGCTGCAGTCCAAAAAAAAAAAAAAAAAAAAAAGCTAACAATGTTAAGACCCAATAGGAAATGGATAGATAATAAAACAGAAAATATCGTAATGCCACTGTATAAATCCACGGTAGGCACACACCTTGAATACTGAATGCAGTTCTGGTCACCCCATCTGAAATATCAAATATTACAATTGGAAAAGGTGCAGAGAAGAGCAACAAAAATGGTTAGGGATATAGAACAGCTTCCATATGAGGAGAGATTTAAAAGACTGGCACTGTTTGGTTTAGAAAATAGATGACTAAGAGGGGAATATGATAGAGGTCTATAAAACCACGAATGATATGGAGAAAGTGAATAGGGACATATTATTTATCCCCTCAGGTAACACAAGAATGTGGGGTCACCTAATGGCCTTAATAGGCAGCAGGTTTAAAACATACATAAAGAAATACTTAACACAATTCACAGTCAACCAGTAGAACTCATTGCTAGGGGATGCCAGGAGGCCAAAATTATAACTAGGTTAAAAAAAATAGATGAGTTCATGAGGGTAGGTCCATCAATGGCTATTAGCCAAGATGGTCAGGGATGCAACTCCATGTTCTGAGTGTCCCTAAACCTCCAACTGCCAGAAGCTGAGAGTGGACAACAGGGGATGGATCACTCAAAATTGCCCTGTTCTATTCATTCCTTCTGGAGGATCTGGCATTGGCCCCTGTGAGAAAACAGGTTAGTGGACTCAATGGACCATTGGTCTGACCTAGTTTGACCATGCTTGCATTCTTAAGGAAGCCTCTAGTAGCAACATTTGCATTTTAATTTTGTCCTCATTTCTGCTAATAGATTTTATCTGGTGAAATGATAAGGGGCAAATGGTACATAAATTAGCATCATTTTGGCTTAGATATTGGGGTGTTTTGTGGGTGAAAAAAAAGTTAATAATGGTAATAAAAAACTTGTGAGTAGAAGGAGAAAAAGGTAATAGGAAAAAGCAAGGTGAAAATGGACAATTTCCACCCATCTACTCTTCCCCACTTTCCTTCTCTTTCACCTTTTTCCATCACCTGACATTCCATTTTGCCTAATCTCTCTGCTCCTTCTCTCTACTGCCCTTCCCTCTCTATTTTCAGAGAGTTTAAAGTTCCAACATTAGTCACTTTTGTAACTGGGAGAAATCAGATCCAGTGATTTAGCCCTTTATAGAACTTTCTGAATTCTATAATTCAAACACTCTTCTGCTTTGAAAGGTTTTGTGCTATTTGAGAGTGCATGAAAAAGTGAGAGCGAAAAGGAATAGTTATTTTTATCTTTTAAGAAGATGGCGGTCTTCCTTCCCAACCTGACAAAAATAGTTTTCCAGAACAGAATTCTAATTTTTTTTTACAAAATCTTTAAAAATGGTTTTGGGTCCAGAATATACAAATTCTATGTCTAATTTGAGTGCAGAATTGTGGCAATTACATATGCAAAAGTCACTTCATTTTAAAATGATGGTTTCCAAAACATATTTGTTTAACATCACTCTACTAAGAATGGTTGCTTGTCTCATTGTTCATATGGTATTTAGTATTTTATGTTGTTCTTCCCCTTCTCCTTTCTTAGCACATAAAACAGGTCACAGATAAGCTGACAGGTGAGGTAACTAGAGCAGTCAATGCTACTCATGTTGATTTTAGAATACATCAGTTGTTCACCTTCCAAGAATTCAAGGCTTTTTTTCAGTCTCGGATCACATAGAGGATCCTGTCATTTGGCTACTTCCATATAAACAGAGCAGTGTTCTGTTCAAGACATGCCTGCCCTTTTCTTCAAGCCTCAGGCTTGATATACATGCATGCATGGGACACCACACTAGAACTCTCCAAGGGAACACTCCAGATGAGACATAGCCTGGGACCCCTTCATGGAAACAGGTTCATTAGGACAATCTAGACTGAACCCCACCTGCCAAGGGCACTTTCTTGTCACTTTGTTGTTTTAGGCCAGGGATTGGCAACCTTTGGCATTCAGCCTGTCAGGGAAATCCGCTGGTGGGCTGGGACAGTTTGTTTACCTGCAGCATTCGCAGGGTCGGCCGATCGCAGTTTCCACTGGCCGCGGTTCAACGTTCCAGGCCAATGGGGGCTGCGGGAAGTGGCGCGGGCTTAGGGATGTGCTGGCTGCCGCTTCCCACAGCCCCCATTGGCCTGGAACGGCGAACCATGGCTGAAAGTCCAGAATTTCTAAAATGGTGCCCCAGGAAAGAGCCGTGTGTGTGTGTGTGTGTGTGTGTGTGTGTGTGTGTGTGTGTCAACAGAATCACAGCTCTGAGGTAAAAGACAACAGGGAGCATGTGCAAGATTGGTGGCTATTGAGCATGTGGAGTAAGGGGTAACAGAGAGGTTAGTTAACTGAGCAGCTAGCCAGTCATAGCCCACTCATACCAGTCACAACTTATTTTAGAGGTCAGATCTGACAATCTTAATTCTGAGGTAACAGTTGGTTCTGAGCATGCGTGAATGGGAAAATTGCTAAAGGGTAGTGTTGCAGGGTATGCACACCCTATCCCCCTTTGGAGCAGACCGAGGGTGTGATGGCCCCACAGTTAAAGTCCACCAGCCTGTCCTTGGGCTCAAGACAGTACAGCCTAATGGCCAGAGGCAATATGGCTTCCCTCATGTTCAGGGCTAGGCAGCCTAATGGCCAGAGTCAATACAGCTGCCCTTGGGTTCAGGTCTGTGTGGCCTACTGACCAGATTCAGGAGCCACCATGTCGGGGGTGTGTGTGACAGCTGGTGTAGGGGGGCCTGGGCACTCCCTATTCCACTGGGTCTGTGCCCAGGGCCCTGCCAGTGGTGAGCATGCTCGCTACCGAGTCAGCAGGAATCCTGCTGCAACATGCTGACCTTTCCCGGGGGTTTATGGTTAGCCAGTTTTAATTTTTATTGTAGTATAGTTTAGTATAGTATTTAATATGTGTATGTGTAACACCGACAGACCCCAGTTGTCAGCGGATGGGATCGAATCTGGGGCCTCTGGATCTTAATGCATGAGCCTCTACAGCATTAGCTAAAAGCCAACTGTCTTGTAGTTAAGACTGTAGAGCAGACTCATTAATCTCTCTCTCTCTCTCTCTCTAAGGTCTGGTTTACACTACCCACTGATTCGGTGGGTAGCGATCGATCTTTTGGGGATCGATTTTTCGCGTCTAGTGTATATCAATCCCCGATCGCTCTCCTTTCAACTCCAGTAATCCACCCCGGTGAGAGGCGGAAGCGGAGTCGACGGGGGACCGGCGGCAGTCGACATTGCAGCGTCCTCATGGCACGGTAAGTCGAGCGAGGTACGTCGACTTCAGCTACATTATTCACGTAGCTGAAGTTGCATACCTTACATCGACCCGCGCCCCTAGTGTAGACCTGGCCTAAGTGGTCTCAGTGCCACTAGATGGGACAGAACACTACACCCAGGAGGTGTGTGGGTTACATATGCTTGAAGTGTGTGCGTGTGTGTGTGTGTGTGTTTTAATTCATATTTTACTTATGAAATTTTTAAAGCAAAGTTAAGAACTGGTGTCAGCAATTTGTTACAAACTGGCCACTTGTAACGAAGTGCTTTGCTTAGAATCATTTATACTATTTGCAACAAGAGATTGTGTTTCAGGGATTTTGTGCTTTGTTTAGGATTTTTAAGATACAGTGTATTAGGGATTATTAGTTACATTAATAAAATATACTTTGTTTTGGAAAGAATACTGCCTGTATCAATTACTTTATTGGAAGGTTATATCCATGTCCTTTAGTGTTTCCTTAACAACCCTGGAAGCTTTTACCTCGGGAAGGACAGACTAAGGGGGTAATAGAAAGGATAATATAGTAGCATCCCATAATCCATTTTTTGGGTAACAGTCTCTCCAGTTCAGGGGTGAACCAGATGTACTGCTACTACATGTCTGCTCTGTGGACAATGTAGTCTGTTTTCAAGGCTGCCAGTTTGGCACTTTTCATAAATAATAATTTGACCTTTCTTTCCCCCAGACAAAAACAAAACAACAATAAAACAAAATCAAAAGCAAACATTTGTGATAACCACTCATAGTTCTTCTATGCAATGTCGGTAGAACACTGAACAAGATACTGTATTATTATCTCTTCTCCAAACAAACAAGCTGTGACTAGCTGGACTAAATATAGACATAATTAGAGTCTGGATCACATCTGCTGGTAGACATAAGGGCACAAAAAAAATACCATCTCACCCAAATGGAAAATACTTAGCATAACAAAGGAATGGACATCACATAACATAGATCAGGAAAACCAATCCATTTACACCCAGATGCATGTTGGTTATTGTTGTTTATTCTTGACAATACTCTCTCTCTCTTTTTTTAAGCTATAAACAATAGGACTACATGGCTTTCATTTTTCATCTAAGGGACAATGCCCAGCCTCCATTCTGCAACTGACCAGTGAGTAAAAAAAGAAAAAGTTATTTATAGTTCCATGGCTTTCCAGATTCATGGGGAATGTTTGTTTTTTGAATTCACTGAAAGATGTAAGTACTAATACAAATAATATGACATTTTCATTCATGCACAATGGCGCCACAATCCATAACCCACAATGACTCTCCTGCATGACTCTTCAGCATTTTTTGTGTCATTGGGTTCCTCTGTGTTTGTTTCTGTACTGGTCTGCATGTGCATGTGACAAAGTGTACATGTGTAGTGCTAGCTGTGTTTTGGTATCCAATCAGAAAGACATTAAGGGAAAACCTATACATGTCCACATTCAGAATATGTATCTATGATCCATGATGATATTTATGATCCAAAAAACATTGGGGTTAGGCCTAATTTAATCCTTCTGGTTTTGACTAATAACTATTAGTGAACATTTTGTTTCCCTTTAATGTAGAAAAAATTCCACATACTCTTAAATTCTATAATACTTTTCCATAAGAGACTGGAAATTAATAGGTTTAATATGGTTCTATAAAAATTATTCTATAAACCTATCAGTCAAAATTCTCATCTTGTGTAAATCAGCATCACTCTGTTGAAATTAGGAGGACCTAACTAATTGAGCATATTAACATGGAATCTTAATATGTCTGAATCTGTATACAGGATCCTCAAAGTACAAATGGAGGACAAGATTTTCAAAAGTGTTTAATAATCTTGCATACCTCAATTTTTGAGTGGACAACTTGAAAAAAAATCGTAAAAGTGCTTTTATTTTCCCTCAGTGCTTTTTGAAAATCAGGACCCAGGCTCAAATTTGACACCCAAGTACTGAGGCAACCCAAATCACTACACGCTTTTGAAAATCTTGGCCACAGAAACTGCTACAAAAGACAAATGAGTCAGTGCTGTGTTCTGTTTCCTCCTCCATACCCCCCTATAAAAAAAACTATGCTTCTCTTCGTTCAAAGTTACTCTTGCAATGGGGAAAGACTTGATGTGCATTCAACAAGTGTGGTTTACGTGGTCATTAGGAGGCATGTATATTGTAGCTGATCTCTGTAACTAGTGAATACTGGATTTTTATTTTTTTTAATAAAGAAAAAAATTGAGATTCGGTATTTAGTTATTTAGTTTCTTGGGTGTCATTGTGTTTGAAATGAATGGGCCCAAAGAAAGATTTAGTAAAATCAGAGTTATTTTGTCTAGTTAGAGATTTTGAAATGGGATTATGCATCATTACAAAGTATCCATATTGGCCACAATCTTGCATCTTGTTTCACACAGGCAAACTACCGTGTCTTTGCACTGCCTGGGTAAGATCTGTGCATGTGGAGCAGTGTAGGATCAGGGACATTATTTGTGTTTTTTACTGTTCCATTCAAGTTACATTTTTTCAATTACACTGATGAATTATTTGTCAAGTTGCCTTGTGTTGTACCTAAAGATCCTGAGTTTGTTTTAATTTTTACTCATTTTCAATGTTTATATTTTGCGACTAGTGTCTTCCAGTTTTATTTTTTTTAAATCATTTTTAGAGTTTATTTGAATCGTAACAGCAGACATTTGATCAATAAACAGAAGTAAAATAGATTTTTTAAAAAGAAAGAAGAAAACCTTGGAAGATGTTTAAAATAGCCTCATATCCTTTTTTGCACCCTACATTCCTACACTGGGTATCATCACATACACAAAAGCAGCTTACCATATTGCTGTTATGCAAGAAGTGAGAGCTCAAAGAGGAAGAGGTACAGGGCTATAATTACAATAGAGAGCAGAGATGGCAAACACGATGAATTCTACTGGATGTCCTTCTAAAAGAATATTGCCATTTCCTGGGTGTGGGGTTTTTTTTTTTTTTTTTTTTTGCAGCACTTGCTTTTAAAAACTGATGCTTGTAAAATGTATCTCTGTGTGTGTGTGTTGGCTTTGGTTTAAAATGGAAACTGGACTCCTTAGTTACGACCCATATAACAGTCAAAATATTGTAGAATGGACTAAATCACAAGCCCCTTTGCTTCTCTACAATCAGGCTCCCCAGCAGGGTTTCTGACCATCAGTTGGCTTGGCTGAGTACAAAAAAGAGCGTGGAGTGGCTCCATGGATACTGCACAAAGGGCTGTTGTGGATCCACTCAGGCTGGAGGTGGTACACAGACCACATTCAGACAATGAAATCTGAAAAACAATTGCTATTCTTTCAACGTGTCACTGTACAATGCATCTTTTAAATTTCACAAATATAATAAACTCATCACCCTGCTTTGTCCTTGAAGTTTAAGACCATCGATATGCAGCACATGGTCCCAATTCTCTTCTGCTCTGCAAGTTGAGTGGGTCAGAGGCCCAGTGTCAGAGCCAAAGGTAAACCAGAATTATAAGCCAGAGGTGGAGCCAGGGATCAGTACCAGAGAGACAGAAGTCGAATGTCAGAACCAGAGGGTCAAGCAGAGTCATAAGCCAGAGCCAAAGACAGGGTTGCCAACCCTCTCGCTTTCACCAGGAGTCTCCTGGAATCATGCTCTATCTCCCGGGGGTTACTTTAGCCAAACTGGGAGATTTTGGGTGCTAACAGTCTTGCATGGCAGTGGAGCGAGGCATGCTCCCTTACTTACTGCGGCTCTGGAAGTGGCCAGCACCGTCCCCGTGGCCCCTGTGGGGTCGGGGGTTTCTGCGCACCCTTCCTACCCCAAGCGTTGACTCCACAGCTCCCATTGGTTAGGAACTGTGACCAATGGGAGCTGCGGAGGCGATGCCTGAGGACAGTGGTACATGGAGACCCCCGACTCCCCTGCCTAGAAGCTGCTGCCAGAGTGATGTGCTGATCGCTTTTGGGAGCTGCTCGAGGTACGCGCCAATCCCCAACCCCCTGCCCCAGCCCAGAGCCTGCACCCAAACTTCCTCCCAGAACCTGCACCCCGCATCCCCACCCGCACCCCAACTCTCTGCCTCAGTCCAGAGCCTGCACCCAAACTCCCTCTCAGAGCCCAACCCCTCACCCCCTCCTGCACCCCGACTTCCTCCCAGAGCCTGCACCCCACACCCCAACCCCATGCCCCAGCCTAGAGCCTGTACCCCACACCCAAAGTCCCTCCCAATGCCCCCTCCCACACCCCAACCCCCTGCCCCAGCCTGGTGAAAGTGAGTGAGGGTGGGGGAGAGCGAGCAACGGAGGGAGGGGGGATGGAGTGAGCGGGGACAGGGCCTCGGAGAAGGGGAAGGACATGGGCGTGGCCTCAGGGCAGGGGTGGGGCAAGTGTCTTTGGGTTTGCATGATTAGACAGTTGGCAACCCTAGCCAAGGATCAAAGCCAGAAGTCTAAAGCTGGAGGGGAGCAGCACATGGAGCAGAGCAGGAGGTGGAAGGAGGCACTGAAACAAAGCAGGAGCCGGAACAGAGCAGGAGCAGCTGTAGGCAGGGTGCACAGTGAGCAGCCACTGATCTGCTGTAGAGGGCATGTTTATAAACCAGTCAGGGGCAGTGGCCACTCTATTAGTTCCAAGGCAGTGCAGCTGGGCTCGCTGGTTGCCTAGCAGCAAAGGTAGTCAGGGAGCAGGCCAGCAGCTAGTCCTAACTGGTTGGTCCCTGACATTATCAATTGCTATAAGATGCCTGGATATAATTCTTTTTAATAATAAAGATAGAATCATAGAATTATAGCACTGGAAGGAACCGCAAGAGGTCATCTAGTCCATCTGCCTGTGCTAATGCAGGATTAAGTATATCTAGAGTATCATAACATGAATCAAAACACAGGAAATATTAAAAATGACCTTTAGCAAGTTGAAAAAAATGCACAAATATCAATGGATCCAAGAAAAAATAATAATTGCATTATAGTATAATTACATGATGTTTCTGAGCTACCTGCTCTTGTACCACCACATACACATAATGGGCTCCAAAACTGCTGCTTCAGAACTGAACATGAAGACTTGACACACACTCAAAAAAGAAAGCAAGCATTGGTGCAGCCTTGCAACAATCTAATGGAAAGAACAGTAGAGATAGCAAAGTAAGGGTGGGTCCAGAACACTCTTACATCAGACTATTACAGGTGGAAGCACAGGTGAACACAAGGAAAATGTAATACACTGATGCAGTCATTTTTGCACTAAAATTACAATACGGTAGCTCTGCTAAAGTACCTGCAGTTGCATTCTGGTGATCTCCAGTTTATTCTAATTATTGTCAGGACATGACACTTAGAAATAAAGGTTACCTGTTGTGGTGGTATGGAATTTTTTAAAAATACAGATCACCATACTCAAGAGGGAACAACAACTTGATTCAATTTTTGTTAGCAAAATATTGCTGCTAGATGGCTAAATAAATGACAGTTCACAACCCTAATACAGGCTATGCATTGTGTGACTTTTCTCCTTTTTCTTTTTTACATCTTCAGTTCCTTCTATCCTACAACTTCTCTTTTTTCATCCGTTTTGTTTTTTCTTTTCCCCTTTTTTATTCCCTCCATGTGTCTTTTCCTTTCTTTCATCGACATGTTAATTTGCTGATGGTTTTCTATCAGTGGGATCAAAAGCAGAATTTGGCTCAATATTTATAATAAGGCAGAGCAGCATCCCCTTTCTTTTGAGACTTTCCTTTCCCCCTTACTATCTGTTGTGTCTTCCCTTATATTTTGACCCTAATTTCCCCTTATTGATTCTCTCTCCTTGTTTACCTCTTTTTCTCCCTGTCTGAATTACAGAGCTAAGTCCACCACCAAGCAGATGTGTTGAGAAGAGATGACCTTGTCAAAGAGTACCTGCCCTGGGACACCTGCAGTACTTTATAGGCATTCCTAGCACCAATACTGACATTCATCGATTAATATTGTTCTACAGATTTTTATAGTTACTTGAAGAATTCTGAACACTTCCATGGCTGTTTTTAAATACAAATACTTTAACTGAAGATAGTAACCCATGAAATATCATCTCACTAAATCTTTGGAAGTATAAGGCTTCCAGCACAACCTATTTCCATAATATAATTAATTGTTACACTGCCATCTAGTGGTAGTATGCCACAATAGCCAGACAATTATATCCTACCATATTTATTTTTATTCTTATGTGTGTACTACTACTAATAATATAATAAATGGAGATATGCCAATCTCCTAGAACTGGAAAGACCTTTCAAAGTCATTGAGTCCAGTCCCCTGCCTTCACTAGCAGGACCAAGTACTGTCCCCTGACAGATTTTTGCCCCAGATCCCTAAATGGCCCCCTCAAGGATTGAACTCACAACCCTGGGTTTAGCAGGCCAATGCTCAAACCACTGAGCTATCCCTCCCCCACTATTAATATAATAATGAAGTATTATTAGTGAGAATAAGACTGCCCTGCTGTCTTCCCTGTCAAACTTACAGCTCATGGACTTGACAGAAGGATCTGAATGGTAATTATATAACAAGGAGAACAGTATTTTGTCCTTTCCTTGTATTTATTAAATCAATTTTATATTAACAAAGACAACTCCGTTCCTAGTAAATATCAGAATTAACAAAGATTATGTGACTTTTCACATGTAATGAGAAGGTTGACTAAATATAAGGAGTCAAAAAATTGAACAACTATTTTCTAGCAGAGCATCAAACTAGATAGTACAACAATACACTGGGAAAGACAAATAATATGAAAACAAACACTTATTTTAGGGAAATATCAAGTAGGATTTTTTTTTTTACAAGCAAACCCCAACCAGGAATTTCAATGCATAAATGAGGATGTAAATGCATAAAAGTTAAGAAATTAAAAATGATTGTTTCCACTGCATCTACTACTGAGCCACACTGCACCATACAGACTGTATTAAAGCAATAATATAATTATAAATGTAACCCTTCTGCCAGTCAGAGGCGGCAGCAACAAGGGCCGGGTTCCGTATCTAGGGGTTCCATTCCAATAACACAATGCAAAACCGGCTCGAGCCCCCACCCAGTGACCTGGGACAAATATATATCACCCCCCCCGGGCGCCTCTAAGAGGCAGTACTTCCCCTCTCGCAAGCACAGAGTCTGAGTGTAGAAAAACCTTTTAATGACAGAGAGAAACAATGTGGCATTTTGCTGGGGAAACACCACATCTAGGATTTGTAAACCAAACTGTGAACAACGACCCACCCCAGCAAATTGGCCATGTCCTTTCCCTTTGGTTCTTGAGTCCAGCAACCCCAAAAATCACCCAAAGTCCCAAAAGTCCAACAACCCAAAAGTCCAGACCCAGAGTTCAAAAGTTCATCTGCAGAGTGTTACACACCCTCCAGTCTGGGTAAAAATGGGGAGGGGAGAGGTAAGGGGCACCTTACGTGGCTTGAAGCTGACGGCCCCATCCCTTCGTGGGGCCTCGCTCGGCTCTGCTCCGCCAGCCATCCCACGAGTCACTCCGCTCAGCCGTCTCTCAAGCCGCTCCGGCTGTCCCGCCAACTGTTCCGCTCCGCCAGCAGCTCCGCTCCGTCAGCCGGCCTGCAAGCCGCTCCAGCTGTCCCGCCAACTGCTCCGCTCTGTCAGCAGCGCCGCTCCATCAGCCGCTCAGCAATAGATCTTCTGGCTCCCCCACTACTTAACACAGTGCTCAGTGATTTCAGCTCTTAACAATTTCAGCTTTTTAGTGATTTCAGCTTGTAGTTAGGGGAGCCTGTGTGCTCATTTGCACACTTAGTCCAGAGTAATTCCAACTCAGCAGCTTGTGATTAGACTCCTAAGGAACTCAAAATTAGCTCTGATATTCCACAGTGGAGAGAGAGAGAGGAGGTGCAATTGACATTTAGGGCCCTCATAAGAAGCCCATGCCACCAGATACACATACCTGTCTCCAACCTTTCTCAATTCACTGGGTTTTGGAATCCATGTCCCTTGCCTAGCAAGTGCTGCTCAGCTAATGGTGAGGCCCTTCATCATAACAAAAGCCCACTGTCCTTGATTCACATAATCAGGGTAACAACACTTTATTCTTCCTGCCCCAATAACAGAGAAACTGGGGCTCCCACAGCAGTCAAAGTGACCATTTGGGCAAGCGGTCCATCATGCTTTGCAGGGTGGGTGTGTCCATGCAAACAAGATTAGCCCCTGACATCCCTTTCCACAACTCACCACCAGATGTCAGGGTAGAGCTCATCCTGACTCTGCTTACATAAATACAGCTCTGAAGTGCCAAACATCACATTGGTATAACAGAGGCAAATTATGGTTGCTGTGGGAGAATTTCTGAATTTTCTAACAGTTTGTATTTAAATCCTTAAACTCAGCATTGCACTGATACACTTGTAGCAGTACATGATAAATTGGTTTGAAGGTGTTTACAGTGTGCACTATATAACTTCTGAGCAAAATACTGTTCCCAGTGAAAATGTAAATTTTGCCATTGACTTCAATGTGATCAGGATCTGGCCTTATATAGACATAGGCCTCAATCCTGGAATTCACTGCACTCAGGTGGACTGTTGTTGCCCACACATCATCCCATGAAGTTCACTGTGGGTCTGTGAAGGCACAAAAGTCCACCCATATGCAAGAAGCTGCAGTATCAGGGCCACAGTCCTTTCCATATATAAAAAAGTAAGATGCAAATTATAAAATAATTCCAAATAATCTCAGCATGTGCACAGTTCATAGTAGTGAACGTTTCCTGGCTTTGTAATAGGTAGAGATGCATGCTTTATAAAAATAGGACAAATACTGCAAGAAGGTTGAGTAAAAAAGTTGGACATTTGGCTGTCTGACTGTAGGGTAGGCAGAGCAGATAAACTTGCTATAAAATAGAACACTTCTATTTAAAGCAAAAGATCTTGTCACCCTAGTAATGAACCATATTTACTGGAAAGAGATTTATGTATATCCGTTATGCACTAATCATATTTACTGGAAAGAGATTTATGTATATCCGTTATGCACTAATCATAGTTAGTATTAACTGTTTCTGTTATCCCTAGCTGAAAAACACAAGTAATCAGTGATGTAGACAGGCATATATTCATCCCTCTAGCATTCAGAAGTGACAGAGATAGACTGTGGTCCAGCTTGTGTGACTTACTACCTTTCACCAGCTATTTCGACCACAGTTATCCTTAACTCTGACCTGTAGCGATGCCCGGGGAGGGCGGGGGTGAAACAACCAAAAACTTCTAATGTGCCTTTCAAAGTCAGTTTACTCTAATTAGAGATTTCAAATGTAACACTCGTCATTGGGCGGGATCAAACCTGGGACCTCTGGTAGCTATATGCCTGAGCCACTGCCGCATGAGCTAAAAGCTAAGTGGCTATTACCTAAGGCTGTAAAGCAGACTCATTAATCTCTCTTTAAGTAGCCTCGGTGCCACTAGACGGGACAGAACAGCACACTCAGGCGGTGTGTCGGTTACACAAACACTAAAATCCCTTAATCATGATCATATGGATATCGCATGACATCCCTACAAGGCAAAGTTAAGTTGTCTGGGGTCTTTAACTGTGCATTTCCATACCTTAACATGTCGGCATTTCTTTTAAGTAATCTTAACTCTGAATGTCCTGGATTTGTAATGCTTGGCTTAGGATAATTACAACATCCCTGTAATTATTTTTACCCTTAAATTACTGACACATACTCTCAATCTTAACTCCATTTTAATATACTTTTGTCTTGGAATAATAATAATAATGCTGCTGCTGTTGTCTAGTAAGAATTAAACATTTTTACTGCTCGTTTTGTAGCTGCACTGCATGTCGCAGAATCAGTCTAATAATTATAACTCCTAATAATTAGCAACTGTTCCTGTGTGCTTTATCCGGGGCATTTACACTATTTGCCTCCTCTGCCAGCTGCAGTGACAGAAAGTCAAGAAAGACACACAGCGCCTACAGGCTGCTGGCAGGCAATTATATATAATAAGGTGCTACAGAAAGCACAGCACAGCAGGTGCAGCTCAAAGAGGAAGAGACAAAATGCTAGGGTTGGCACAGCAATGGGAAGGAAATCTGGGATATGAATTGGTGGCACACAAGGCCTGACCCAGAAAAATATGCAGTGCCAAGGAGGAGTAAAACCTTTATCTAGCAAGAAGCTGCAGCTTAGACAGAAAGAGGCTGTGGGGAGTAAGTGATTGGAAGTGAATCCCAGAAACCATCATCTATAAAAGGTATTTACATAGCCTTTTAAAACAGGCAGCTATGTTTGTATAGTGCCTTTCAGCCTGAAGGATCCCAAAGCACTTCACATGCTCTCACACCACTGAAACACAGCCCAGTGCACAAACTAGGAGGCAATAGGTGTATAACAGGGTGCAAGAAGTGAGTACCTATTGAAGTCCCAGGGCGGTGGGTGGTCACAAGCGTGCACACATCTGAATGTCCCTCCCACAGCCTAAGGGGAGGAGCTACTGGACCCAGGGCTCAAGCAAGTTCGGGGGGCAACAAATATTGAAAACAGGCACAGGAGTGAGGGTCACAGGGTCAAAATCAGGGAGCCAGAAGGTGATAGTGAGCAGAGAACCCCAGACAGCATCCATTGCTCCTCGAAGGTGTCCAGGGAGCCAGTGGACGCAGCCCAGAAGAACTCTGCCCTGACTGTGGGTCCTATTTCTGTTCCTCCCTCAGTCACAGAGCACCTCCCTGTCCAGCATCCTCCTCCTGGTATGGCGGATGGACACCTTGGCCAGTGCCAGGAAGAGGTTGTTGAGGAGTTCTCACAAATTCGTGGGGCCATGGATGGAGTTTACATATATTAGGAGGTGCGGGGAAAAGTGCAACCAGAACTGAAGGAGAAGATTCTGGAGGAGCCGGAAAATGGGCTGCAACCTGGCACATTCAATGTAAATGTGCGCCAGGATCTCCCTCACACCGCAGAAGTGGTCAGTGTCCAGAAGTGGTGGGGTGAACCATGCCACGTACATGCCCATGCTCACGGCTTTGTGAAGGAGCCACCAAATAATATCTCCAGTGGGCCAGGGTGGAATACAGGCTGGCCCACTGGGGCTCCTCACCCTCCACAGGTAGTAGGAGGTCCCAACACTTGGTGTCAGGGCTGGACACAAGGGTGAGGAAATGAAAGGTACAGGGTATGAACATGTACAGCTGTGTCCTAGGCATGGTTTGGAAACAAACCAGCTGCAGGTCATGTAGCTGGCTTGGGTTATGCTGGGGAGTGGCCAGGGGGGCTCGCAGGGCGGGGGCCCGATGACAAGGTACAGAGGGCCACGGGCAGGCAGGGAGCACCCTCCCACAGAACCCGCTCACGAACGCCTGAGGGGAGGGCAGGCTTGAGTATGCGCTAGGGGACATGGTGGGTGGGGAGCCCCATGCGCTGGCCAAGCACCAGGGGATCCACCCAGTCCCCCTGGTCATAGTCCAGGAAGTCTATGGTCCTGGTAGTATCTGCCAGGACCAACCTCCAGTGAACTGAGGACTCTGCCACCTGCACACCAAGGTGGGGGTTGTGTCAGAGGGGCTCTGTGGGGAGATCTTCCCCCTTGGCACCCACCACAGACCTGGTCACCGAGACCAGCTTCCAGGTCTGGACGAGATCCTGGTAGAAGACTGGAGCTCAGAGAGGTCTTGTGGAAGATCCTGTGAATGGAGGTAAAAGAGCTGCAAGTTTTATCAGAGCCCTCAGAAGCAGCGGAGGAAGGCGTTGTGACATTGCACCACATAATGCTTTATGGAAATACGCTTATGAATATAAATATGACATGACAGGGATATGTTTAAAGAGAATAAGGTTAAAGGCCACCATAGATGATGAGCATCAAGAGAAGATTGCATCAGAGTCTCTTTACTGGCAAAATGTTCTGAAAAGGCTCATTGCTATTGTGAGAATGCGTGCTACCCAAAACCTAGCACTGCGTGGCACTTCAGATCAGTATGTATGTGCCAAACAATGGAAACTTCCTTAAAATTGTGGAGCTGATGGCTGAGTTTGATGCTGTACTCCAGGAGCATCTAAGAAGAGTCACCACCCAAGAAATGTACACACACCATTACCTTAGAAAAACAATTCAAAATGAGATCATACAGTTACTGGCAACAAAAGTCAAACAGAAGATTATGGCAGATCTGAAGTCAGCAAGATATTACTCTGTTATTCTAGACTGCACACCTGACATCAGCCATACGGAACAAATGACTTTAATTATGAGTTTTGTAACAACAACAGGACCTAGTGAAAATGTCCCTGCAATGGTGACTGTCCGAGAGCATTTTCTAGAATTTATTGACATTGATGATACTACAGGAGCTGGTATGACAAATGTTCTTCTTAAAAAGTTGGAAGATACAGGAATTGTGATAGCTGACATGAAAGGTCAGGGCTACAGTAATGGTGCCAACATGAGAGGAAAGAATAGAGGAGTGCAGACATGGATCCGAGAGTTAAACCCTCAAGCTTTTTTTGTCCCATGCAGTTCTCATTCATTGAACTTGGTGGTCAATGATGCAGCATCAGCTTCTAGTGAGGCTGCTGAATTTTTAAATGTAATTCAAAGCATCTGTGTATTTTTCTCTGCCTCAACTCATCAATGGCAAATTTTGAAGCAACATCTGGGAACATCCTCTCTGACACTGAAACCACTGAGTGCCACATGATGGGAAAGTCGAGTGGAGGTGATAAAGCCTATCAAACACCAAATAGGAAAGATAGATGATGCCATCGTTGCCATTATGGAGGATAATGCTATGACAGGAACTGTTCGTGGGAGAACAGTGGCAGAGGGAAATGGAATCACCAGACACATACATAACTTCAAATTTCTGTGTGGCTTAGTGTTGTGGCATGACATACTGCTTGAAATAAATGTTGTAAGGTGTTGACCTTGATATATCTGAAGCAATGGAACAACTGGACAAAGCAAAGTCATACTTACAGTCTTACTGGTCAGATGAGGGATTTCAAAATGTTCTGAAGAGTGCACAGAAGTTGGCAGAGGAACTTCTCACTGAAGCAATTTTCCCACCCATCCAATAATACAAGAGTCACTGAAGAAGATGACATTTTGATTACGAGGCATGGGATAATCCCATAAGAGGCCCCAAACAACAATTAAAAGTTGAATTCTTTAACTAGGTGCTAGATTGTGCAATACAGTCAGTTGAAGAACATTTCATGCAGCTCAATGAACGCAGCAGTATATTTGGGATGTTGTATAATATTCCAAAACTCCTCACTATATCTGAAGAAGATCTACACCCGCAATTCAGGGCACTAGACACAGTGTTGACATATGATGACATGCGCGATATTGATGCGAGTGATTTAGGTGATGAATCACTAAATTGGGGGGAGGGATAGCTCAGTGGTTTGAGCATTGGCCTGCTAAACCCAGGGTTGTGAGTTCAATCCTTGAGGGGGCCATTTAGGGATCTGGGGCAAAAAAAATCTGTCAGGGGACAGTACTTGGTCCTGCTAGTGAAGGCAGGGGACTGGACTCGATGACCTTTCAAGGTCATTCCCCTTCTAGGAGATTGGCATATCTCCATTTATTTATTTATTTTAACTGAAAGCCCTTTCAAGATACATTTAAGCAGAATCAACTCCAAAGGCTGTTGTGGAATATATGTGCACAAATAAGATGATCACCCTCTTTCCAAATTCTTTTGTTGCTCTGCGCATACTTCTAACACTTCCTGTAACAGTTGCCAGTGGAGAACACAGCTTCTCCAAGCTGAAGTTAAAAACACATCTACGCTTCACAATGACACAGGAGAGGCTGGTCGGCCTTGCAACCATCTCAATAGAGCATGAGCTGGCCCAGACTGTGGACCTTCAGGAAGCAGTTCAAATCTTTGCAACCAAGAAGGCACGGAAAGCACCACTTTGATTATTCAAACAGATAAAAATGCCAGTGTTTACTATGCAGACAAGAAAAGTTACATTTGTTGTTCAGGCGTTTGAAAGTTAAGTGTTACTTAAAATTTTTGAACAAGGCATTTTAAGTTGTTAGATCTCCTTTATTGGGGTAGGCAGCAGAGCAGTACCAAGAGAGGAGTAGAACAGGAAGAAGGCAGAATTGAGACCTTTCACATTTTTGGCCCAAGCGAGGGGACATGGGGGCGTCATTCGCGCTTCCCGCCTCAGGTGCCAAAATGTTGTGGGCCGGCTCTGGGGGCCAGGGTCACAGACTCCGGGTCATCTTCCAGCTGGGTCCCTGAAATGGCACAATGGCCTGCGGAGATGAGAAAACAGGAGGCGGATCCTCAGCATGGCGCCTGTTTTGTTGGTGCTGTGCAGCCTGTCTCAGTCCCAGGCAGAAGGGGCGGCGGCAGAGGGAGAACAGCAGCTCCGAGTGGACTGGGAGAGGGAAATACAAAACCATTTCCCGGGGGGTTGTCAACAGAGAAGGAAAACAGGACAACCCTGGGGGTGGCAGTAGCATGACAAGTGGAAGAGGAAAGGGGAAGGGTTGGGAGTTGTGGCAGGGATGAGAACGGAATCGGGACCAGGGGCCTCAGCAGCTGGGCTGAGACTATAACAGGGTTAAAAAAGGAACTAGATAAATTCATGGAGGATAGGTCTATCAATGGCTATTAGCCAGGATAGGCAGGGATGGTGTCCCTAGCCTCTGTTTGCCAGAAGTTGGGAAGAGTGACAGGGGTGGATCACTTGATGATTACCTGTTCTGTTCATTCCCTCTGGGGCACCTGGCATTGGCCACTGTCAGAAGACAGGATACTGGGCTAGATGGACCTTTGGTCTGACCCAGTATGACCGTTCTTATGGCCACCAAGGTGCAGCACCACTTGACCGGGCACAGGTGTCAAGGAGATGGATGTGGGATGGGGGCTCTCTATGATGCCAGGCCTGGGTGCCACAATGGACTGGGTGGCCTCAATGGTGGATTAGCCATTGGGCCAACAGGGCCCATGCCCAAGGTCCCTGACCAACCCAGAGCCCCTGCATCCCGACTCTGCTCTCTGGCAGCAGCGCTGGGCACGGGGGACAGAGCTTCTCCAGTCATGGGGCCTCAGTGAGCGGGGGTCAGAAAGGAACAAACGGGTTGCAGGGCACAGTGTGGAGGCGGGGGACCCTAGGTGGAACCCTAGGTGGAAAAAGGGGGAGGAATCCAAGTGGAATGGGGGGGGTCAGTGGAATGGGGAAGGGGCAGAAAGGGGTGGGGCTGTGGGCGGGACTACAGGCAGAAGGTGTGGAACATGGGCAGGACCACAGGCAGAAGAGGTGGGGAGGGGCCCCAGGAAACTTTAATCTGCCTCTGGGTGGCCTCAAAATGGATGCTATTTGCGGCCGGGCAGGCGGATGAGCCCAGGAGTGCCCCGAGAGTGAGAGCAGGGGCGGTGGTCTGGGGAAAGGGAGAGAGAGGAGGAGGGGACGATGCAACAAAGTCATTGCCCAGACTGGGGCCCGCTGGCAGGGGTTCGTCCTCCCCTGGATGACAGGGGTCAGACCCCAGGCCTCGATCTCCTAAAAGACAGAGTAGAAGTCCCAACCTGCTCCCACAGGATCCTCCCTGTCAGTGACCAATGCGACGTCCACCTTGACGCTGAAAGGGGGCATGGATGACAAAGGGGCAGAGCGACTTTCTCTGATGCCTTCTTAGAAGGGATACCAGGAGGGAGGGTTGTACCCCCCCATTGTCTGCCATGGCCTCCTCAGCAGGCTCCACCCGCTGGACCATGGCAGGGGGCACAGCGGCAGTCTTGACAGCACTAGTCCCCTTATGGTCTTCTGGGGAGCCTCCTCCCATTCCATGCAAACAGATGGTGAGGTGGGGAGCCCTCCAGCCTAGCGCAGCTGGGGGAAGGCAAGTCTAGGGGAGGGAAAGGAGCCCATGTGCTTCCAAACAAAAGTCACTGCTCATCTCTGCTGATAAAGTCCCAGGTGGAAGCAGTGTCAAGGTGAGTGGCTAGGCTGAGGAGTGGAGGCAGTCCCAGATGGTGTTTGAGGGCAGTAGAGGGGGTAGCAGTGGTGGGGGTGGGGAGGATGGACTGGGGGGAGGGCTTCATGCTGCTCCCCCCTTAGAGACAGCAGTGACCCCCGCAGGCCCAGGAGGTAACAGAGATGATAAAGTTACTCAGTCCAGCAGCAGCAGCTCCTCTTACTCAATGTCAGCAACAGGCTCCCAGCCAGCGAGGCAGGGTGACTGCAGGGAGTGAGTCCCTGTTGGGAATCCAGGGATAGGTGGCTGGTAAACCTGCACTCTGATCACTTAGGAGCTAATTAGTTCACCAGGAGAAACTGATTGGGGTTAATGATGCAATCAGGCTGGGTAGGTAAGACCTCAATTGGCCCCATTAGCCCAGTAGTTGGGGACTATTTAGAAAAGCTGGACGAGCACAAGTCCATGGGGCTGGATGCACTGCATCCGAGGGTGCTAAAGGAGTTGGCCGATGTGATTGCAGAGTCATTGGCCATTATCTTTGAAAAATCATGGCAATCGGGGGAGGTCCCGGATGACTGGAAAAAAGCTAATGTAGTGCCCATCTTTAAAAAAGGGAAGAAGGAAGATCCGGGGAACTACAGGCCAGTCAGTCTCACCTCAGTCCCTGGAAAAATCATGGAACGGGTCCTCAAGGAATCAATTCTGAACCACTTAAAGGAGGGGAAAGTGATCAGGAACAGTCAGCATGGATTCACCAAGGGCAAGTCATGCCTGACTAACCTAATTGCCTTCTATGATGAGATAACCGGCTCTGTGGATGAGGGGAAAGCAGTGGATGTGCTATTTCTTGACTTTAGCAAAGCTTTTGATACAGTCTCCCACAGTATTCTTGCCAGCAAGTTAAAGAAGTATGGGCTGGATGAATGGACGGTAAGGTGGATAGAAAACTGGCTAGATGGTTGGGCTCAATGGGTAGTGATCAATGGCTCCATCTCTAGTTGGCAGCCGGTATCAAGTGGAGTGCCCCAAGGGTTGGTGCTGGGGCCGGTTTTGTTCAATATCTTCATTAACGATTTGGAGGATGGTGTGGACTGCACCCTTAGCAAGTTTGCAGATGACACAAAACTGGGAGGAGTGGTTGATACGCTGGAGGGTAGGGATATGATACAGAGGGACCTAGACAAATTAGAGGATTGGGCCAAAAGAAATCTGATGAGGTTCAACAAGGACAAGTGCAGAGTCCTGCACTTAGGACAGAAGAATCCAATGCATTGCTACAGACTAGGGACCGAATGGCTGGGCAGCAGTTCTGCAGAAAAGGACCTAGGGGTTACAGTGGATGGAAAGCTGAATGAGTCAACAATGTGCCCTTGTTGCCAAGAAGGCTAATGGCATTTTGGGTTGTATAAGTAGGGGCATTTCCAGCAGATCGAGGGATGTGATCATTCCCCTCTATTCGGCACTGGTGAGGCCTCATTTGGAGTACTGTGTCCAGTTTTGGGCCCCACACTACAAGAAGGATGTGGATAAATTGGAAAGAGTCCAGCAGAGGGCAAAAAAAATGATTAGGGGGTTGAGGCACATGACTTATGAGGAGAGGCTGCGGGAACTGGGATTGTTTAGCCTGCAGAAGAGAAGAATGAGGGGGGATTTGATAGCTGCTTTCAACTACCTGAAAGGGGGTTCCAAAGAGGATGGATCTAAACTGTTCTCAGTGGTAGAAGATGACAGAACAAGGAGTAATGGTCTCAAGTTGCAGAGGGGGAGGTTTAGGTTGGATATTGGGAAAAACTTTTTCACTAGTAGGGTGGTGAAGCACTGGAATGGGTTACCTAGGGCGGTGGTGGAATCTCCTTCCTTAGAGGTTTTTAAGGTCAGGCTTGACAAAGCCCCGGCTGGGATGATCTAGTTGGGGTTGGTCCTGCTTTGAGCAGGGGGTTGGACTAGATGACCTCCTGAGGTCCCTTCCAACCCTGGGATTCTATGATTCTATGAAGTCCTGTGATTTGGAACAGAGATTCCAAGGGAATCGGGGCCTATCACACATTAAAACTTTAGAATGAGGCTTACATTTCTCAAGATACAACCATATAATTATAATGATTTTTTAAATTGGATCTTAAAATTAGGCTTCTAAATCCACTTTTAAGAACCATAAATAATTTTTTTAGATGTGGTTCACAGCAAATAGCCATTTATTTATTTTATTTAAACTTGTATTGTCTTAGTTTGAGAGGGTTGACATATCGTTTGTTTGGGTTGCTTTACCAAGATGATGACTGTGTTTAGGACCCTGGTCCATCAGTAGCAATCTAACCTGTTCTAGTCTTAAATTTTTTAATTTAAATACTGTGGAGAAAGTTGCCTGTTCACAACTCTGTGCTGCCAGTTGTTTGGAATCGTAGGCTTTGTCTGTACTAGAGACCTGGCAGCAGCATAGCTGTACCACTGCAGCTGCCTGCACCGCTGTAAGATCTCTCATGTAGCTGCTCTACGCTGGCAGGAGAGAGCTCTCCTGCTGGTCTAATTAAGCCACCTCTAAGGGCTGGTCCACACTGGGGCGGGGGATCGATCTAGGAAACGCAACTTCAGCTACGAGAATAGCTAGATCGAACTAAGTTAACTTACTGCGGGTCCACGCGGCGCAGGCAGGCTCCCCCGTCGACAGCGCTTCCTCCTCTCGGCGAGCAGGAGTTCCGCAGTTGACGACGGGGGAGCGCTTCTGGGATCGATTTATCGCGTCCAGATGAGACGCGATAAATCGATCCCAGAAGATCGATCTCTACCCGCCGAATCAGGCGGGTAGGGTGGACCTACCCTAAGGAGCAGCAGTAGCAGCTATGTCAGCAGGAGAGTGTCTCTCCCTGACATAGCGCTGTCCACTCTGGCACTTTTGTCGAGCAGGGGAGTGTTGGGTTGGTTTTTTTTTTTCCACAACCCTGACTGACACAACTTTTACTGACAAAAGTGCTAGTGTAGACACAGCCTTAATCCAAACAAAAAAAACCACCTAACAGCATGTGCTCACACACAACAAAATTCAATTAACTTAACCAACCAGTAACTCAAAGCAATAAAACAACCCCCACCCCAGACCCTGTCTGGAGAATTATTTTCTCTCTTCTGTGAAGCTTAAGCTGTCACACTTCTTTGCTATGTGCTTTTATCTTGCTTGCATTAGTGTCATTCAGATAACCAGACTAAGCATTGCTGTTTAACCACATCCAGTATACTGAATTAAGGAAAAAACAAAAATTATTTTAACTGGAAGGAACTGGAGCCCAAACCACAGACCTACAAAATAAACCATGGACAAGAACAAGGCTACAAAATGCAATTGCTGAGGGCAGTAGCGTAGCCGGGGGGGAGCAGGGGGAGCGGCTGCTCCCCCTCTGAGGAGAAGCGGTGCTAAGGCGCCGCCCGAGCCCAGCTGTGGGAGCGGGCTCAGGGGTGCTTTAAAAGGCCCGCAGCTCCTGCCGCTGCAGGGAGCTGCCGGCTCTTTAAAGCGCACCCCCCAGACCTGCTCAAGGGAAACAGGCTCCTAGTTATCCCCTGCACCAGCTGTACGGGCTGGGAGAATTCCCCCATTCCCTTCCCCTCAATTTGCATTGGACTGGGGGGCTTCCTCCTCCACCCCCTGCCTGCTCACCAGCCCGTCCCCCACACAGTTTGCCACCCTCCCAGTCTCACATGGTCCCCATTTTCCTCATAGTTCACTGTTCTCCCCTCCTCCTTCATTTTCTGTGGTCCCCCTTCCCTTCAGTCTGCTCCACTCCTCCCATGTTGCAGGGGGGAAAGTGTTACCTACCCCTCTATGCTCCTTTTCTGTTTGCTATGTACCTTCCCTGCAGCTCCCAGGTTCCCCCTTTTGCTGTTTGTTTGCCTGCCTCCACTGCCCTGCTCGAGCACCCTTTGCTGTCTGTTTACCTGCCTTTAGGGTGACCAGATGTCCTGATTTTATAGGGACAGTCCTGATTTTTGGATCTTTTTCTTGTATAGACTCCTATTACTCCCCACCCCCATCCCGATTTTTCACATTTGCTGTCTGGTCACCCTACCTGCCTTCCTTAGGCCACCCAAGCCCCCAACTCCCTGCCCCCCAAAAATGGACTGGCAGAGCTCTCAAGGTGGAGTCATCCATAGGAGCAGAGAGACTTACCCACCTCTGGCAGTTGCTAGGCAGAGGGTGAAAGCCAGCTGGTACGGTCCAGTACGGTGTACGGGCAAGAGCCAGTATGCCATGCTGGACCAGACTGGCTTCCCTGGCGGTGATTAAAGGGCCTGGGGCTCCAGCTGCTGCGGGGAGCCCCGGGCCCTTTAAATCACCGCCGGAGCTCCGGCAGTGGGGCTCGGTGGCGCTATAAAGGGCTCGGGGCTTCCTGCAGCGTCCGGAGCCCCTGGCCCTTTAAATCAACGCCGGAGCCTGGGCTTGGGCAGCCAGGCTGCGGAGGTGATTTAAAGGGCCTGGAGCGCTGCGGTGGCCAGAGCCCCAGGCCCTTTAATTCGCCCCAGGGCTCCCAGCCACCTCTGCAGCTGGTAGCTCCTGAGTGATTTAGAGGCCCTGGGGCTTCCAGCCACAGGCAGAGCCCCAGGGCCTTTAAATCCACCTCTTCTGATTGAGGCCACGCCTCTTCTGGTTGAGGCCACGCCCCCTGCTCAGGACTCCGGTGTACCAGTAAGTCCTCTAAGTTACTTTCACCCCTTGTGCCAGGGGTCCCAGGGCAGGAGGTAAGGCATCTTTGGAAACCCCTAGACACTGCTCTCTTCAGTTAGACTCGCCATATTTGTTTTTCTTCTTTGATTGGCTGTTGATCCCACTCCTCCTTCAATCTCCCTAATGCAGCCATATAATATAGGGCATATACCCATGCTCAGATCTCTTATCTGACACCCCTTCTTTGGTCTGTGGGACTCCCACAGTGTAGCCACCTGAGACCCTGAAACTAGTGCCTCAGACCTCTTGAGCCCCACAATCACTTACATGTGCTCCCCTAGTGTTCCATGGAAGCTGTGGTGACTCTGGGCTTCTAGTTTAACCTAATTGATGCCATGGCAGTAAAGCAAGGTACACAGACTTAGCAAAGGAATCTCTGAAGCCCAATTGCTTTACAGTTAAAAGCACTCAAAAGTTACACATCTCTGAAAAATAACAAGTCCTGAGATGTGCCCTCCCTAGTCTGATCTGACCAGTTGTGTGAGTCTGAGCTTTGTCAGCATTCAGGTTGGGCAGTCCCTGTCCCCTCTCTCTCCTCCATGTCTAGCTTACATGTGGCAATGGCTGGCTCCCCTCCTCCCCCTGCTTCAGAGCTGTATTTGTCTCCTTTTTCCATGTCCTCAGCTGAAGAACCCCAGCCCCACCTCCCTCCCCCGTGTCAGGCTTGCCCCTCCTGTGGGCCTCTGTGTAAAAAAACATTGTTGCATGGAGGGGCAGTAGTTGAGAGACCCTGTCTGGAATTCAGTAGAATTATAGGGTTGCCTTGGGCAAGGTTAGACATTTGTTTGGCACAAAACACAAAATGGAGTTCACAATTTGATACAGACATAGCCCCAGCACTCTGTCACATACACAAAGAAGCAAACAAAAAACCCAACATGGAACTAACACGTTTGCTAACCATGACCCTGATCATTCTGCTTGCATCCTGCATCTTTCTCTCATAAGATATTCAGGGCACGGTCCATCTATTAGTATGTGTGTGTACAGCAGCACCAAATGCAATCGGCACCAATCATGATTGAGGTCTTTGGGCACTACTGTAATAATAATAATTAATAATTAGGGCTGTAAATTAATTGCAATTAACTCAAGTGATTAATGCAAAACAAATTAACTAGATTAAAAAAAATTGCTATTAAATCTTAATTGTACTGTTAAACAATAGAATACCAATTTAAATATTTTGGATGTTTTTCTACATTTTCACATATATTGATTTCAAATATTACACAGAATACAAGGTGTAGAGTGCTCACTTTATATTATTATTTTTGATTATATACATTTGCACTGTAAAAAATAAAATAAATAGTGCTTTTCAATTCACCTCATACAAGTACTGTAGTGCAATCTCTTTATTGTGAAAGTACAACTTACTAATGTCGACTTATTTTTTACATAACTGTACTCAAAAACACAACAATGTAAAACTTTAGAGCCTACAAGTCCACTCAACCCTACTTCTTGTTCAGCCAATCATAAAATAAACAAGTTTGTTTACACTTATGGGAAATAATGCTGCCTCCTTCTTATTTAAAATGTCACTGAAAGTGAGAACAGGCTGTTACACGGCACTGTTGTAGCCAGAGTTGCAAAGTATTTATGTGCCAGATATTCTAAACATTCATATTCCCCTTCATGCTTCGACCGCAATTCCAGAGGACATGCTTCCAAGGTCAGGACACTTGTTAAAAAAAAAAAAAAGTGTTAATTAAATTAGTGACTGAATTCCTTGGGCAAGAATTGTATGTCTTCTCCTCCGTAGCTTTACCTGCATTCTGCCATATATTTCATGTTATGAAAGTCTTCGATGATGAGCCAGCATATGTTGCAGATTTGACAAAACGTAAAGAAGGTACCAATATGAGATTTCTAAAGATAGCTACAGCATTCCACCCAAGTTTTAAGATTCTGAAGTGCCTTCCAAAATCTGAGAGGGACTTGGTATGGGACATGTTGTTAGAAGTCTTAAAAGAGCAACACTCTGATGTGGAATCTACAGAACCTGAACCACCAAAAAAGAAAATCAGCCTTCTGTTGGAGATGACTGCTTTGGATCATTATCGAGCAAAATCCATCATCAGCATGAATGCATGTCCTCCGGAATGGTGGTTGAAGCATGAAGGGATATATGAATATTTAGAATATTTGGCATGTAAATACCTTGCAACATTGGCTACAACAGTTCCATGTGAACACCTGTTCTCACTTTCAGGTGACATTGTAAATAAGAAATAGGCAGCATTATCACCCATAAATGTAAACAAACTTGTTTGTCCTAGTGATTGACTGAATAAGAAGTAGGATGGAGTGGACTTGTAGGCTCTAAAGTTTTACATTTTTATTTTTGAGTGCAATTATGTAAAAAATAAATAGATCTACATTTGTAAGTTGCACTTTCACGATAAAGAGATTGCACTACAGTACTTGTACGAGATGAATTGGAAAATACTATTTCTCTTTTTTTTTTACAGTGCAAATATTTGTGATCAAAAAGAGTAATATAAAGTAAGCACTGCACACTTTGTATTCTGTGCTGTAATTTAAATCAATATATTTGAAAATGTAGAAAACATCCAATAATATTTAAATAAATGGTATTCTATTGTTTAACAATGCGATTAAAACTGATTAATCATAATTTTTTAAATCACACAATTAATTTTTCAATTGTTTGACAGCCCTACAAATGATACTAATAAGTTTTAAAATCTAGTCCCTTCTTCTGACACCAGTTTCCTACTCCAGACAACAACACTATCCCTCTGCTACACAGTGGCAGAATTCCAGGGCTTCTAGGTAACTGACCAGTGGAGGAGGTATCAGTGATGCTGGGTGTGGCTATATTCTAACTCCTTCACACATATACATCAGTTCTGGAACAGAGACAGTCAAACAGCACACAGATTATCCTCTCTTCCCGAAATTTCAGCCACACACCATCACCCAGTTCCCAGGAAGCAACTCTGCACCATAGACTGATTCTAGCAGATCAAACCTTCTTGATGCTTGCAACAGCTTCCTCTCAAATGACATTTCAATAACCAAACCACCCCACAAACATTTCTTCCAAGACTAACAGCTTTCTCTCATGCTAAGAAAAAGAACTTTGAAGACTGTGTAACAGTGCTCCAGGGTGACACCTGCCTTAACAATAATAATTTCAGAAATGATGTTCCACATTTCTTCTAAAACTTGCTTTGATTCTTTTCCCATTTCGCCTTTTGAGGCTTTGCTCAATATGTGGCCTTTGAATAGCCGGAAGGCACTCTGTACCATTCTCTGTTATATGCAGCGCATAGGTGAGATTTAAAGCATAAAGTGCCTAAAAAGTATTGCCATTTCCATTAGGCCTTAGATATGTCCATGATATTCACTTTTAAAAAAATCTTTCAGTTACACTTCCAATAAGGTTTTCATTTCCTCTGTTGTTGCCCTTTGTTAGACAGAAGTTGCCATTGCCTGAGATGTACTATGTGCTCACAATCCATTGTCTCTGTGTGATGCTCCCTGGGGGAACTCAGGTTTGCGAGGCACCTTGCTACTACTGCCCTTAGCATAAGGAAGCCTTGTATGTACCTGCCTGGGTCAGCCCCCTGCCCCCACAAGTGCTCCCCTCTCAGCCCTGCAAGCTATCCTGTCCCTATTTAGGTAAGCAATAGGCACTCACCAATCCCTGAGCCCTCTAAGCGTCCCTCTGGAGTGTCCAGTCCCTAATCTACTGAACACTCACAGTACTCACAGATTATCTACTCTGGAAGGAATAATACACACCAGTTTACTAGTTTTACTCAGGATCACCACTCCACTTAACACACAGCACTTAGATATTTTTGTAGTGAAAACAAGATTAAGTTTTTATTTTCAAATAATGGAGATTCAAATGATGGAAAGAGAGAATATTGGAAACAAATGGTTACATATAAAACAAAATCATAACATGCTTGCTAGAACCTAAACTTAACTCACAAGACATTCCCTTGTCTCCCCCAGGATAGCTTACCCCAAGTCCTTTCCCCAGCATTTTCAACCAATATGGCTGAGATCCCCACATTTCATAAGATCAAGTCTGCTGGCTGCTTCTCTTCCCAGATTGAAGGATATTAGGGCACCTCTCTGCCACCTCCAGATATACCAGACCTTTGATCTTCATCTGAAAACAGCGCCCCCTTTTTATCTATTCCTGTTAATTTTCCTTTGAAGTTCCCACAAGCTCTTTATTAGTATTTGATTTAGGTTATGTCTACACTAGCACTTTTGTCGGTATAACTTATATCGCTCAGGGGTTTGAAGAAAACACCCCCTGAGCAACATAAGTTACACCGACAGAAGTGGACAGCCCAATGTCGGTGGGAGATGCTCTGTCACCAACATAGCTGCTGCCGCTTGTTAGGGATGGTTTAATTATGTCAATGGGAGAGCTCTCTCCTGTTGGCATAGAGTGGCTACATGGGAGAACTTACAGCGGTGCAGTTACATCAGTACAGGTGTGCTGCTGTAAATTCTGTAGTCTAGACATGGCCTTACCATGCTAATACACTTCTATTGTAGGACATACAATACACAACGGTTAGCTAAGGAGATAAATGTCTTCCACCTCCTGTCTAGAGAAGTTTGTCTAAAGGCATACTACCTTCAAATAATCAGCTCTATCTACAAGGCCTTAACAACATAACTGTGTGTGTGTGTATAATATATAATCAGCCTCTATCTTCTTACATATAATCCTCACATGCATCCCATAGTGATTATGGTGACTACTATGACACTGGCTTTCGTTAGAGACCTTACATGACACTTTTTGTAGGACTAGAATGTAGACACCAGACCCAGGGATCCCTGTAACCCTTATGTACCCTCATGCCTGCTCCCAGCTGACATAAAGAGGGCGTTGGGTCAATGTCCCTTTTTGTGTCTCAAATTGTTTCTCATAATAATCTAATGTGATTTTTCATTAACATCTAGGATTTCAACAAACTACAATAACAAACTGTGAAAAGGATGATAAATTATTTTTCATTTTAAAATATACTTGTACATAGACTTTGCAAATACAAGAAAAAATCAAATGTTGGACCTACCAAACCTGACAGTATCATTTAAATGTTACAAGTGTGCATGTGACAGACAATGGGATAAAGGGAGACATTGTATTTTTGTAGTTTTATTAGTCCTTTATTTTTACATTATGTTTACATAAACTTTTCCCCAAGATTGTACCTTTAATATCAGATTTGTGTGTCAGGTGAGTTGAGAAGTGTTTTAATATACTGGATACTATACATATTTGTATCACTGCCCTCTTTTGTATGGAATACAATATGTCAGATCTGCTCCATTTCTGAAGTTGCATTATCTTGCCTCTAAATGCTGACCTAAAAATATGTTTAAAGGGCTAAAACTACTGCTGTTTGAACTCAAAAGTCAAGAAATTCAGAGTTCAGGAGGCTTTGAGAACCTGAACTCTGTCCTGTTGCACATTCACCTTTATAGTTAATTATTTAATTACATGATCATCTAATATCAGATGGCTGAACACAACTACTTGCGAAATTTTACAAGTATGAATTAAATGTGAAGACAGTCTGTCCCAATTCTGTATGAGTGATGCTGAAAAATGTATTGTTTGTTATGAAGTGATGTTGAATAGATATTACTAGCAATGATGTTTTCTTGAGAAAAATGAATATCAGTTATAAATGGTATCAGTGTCATAGAAATATTAGTATTTTACATAGCACCTTGTATGCGCATGCTGCTTTATAAACAGCTAAAAAGACAAGGTGTCCGTCTGTCCCTTAGAGCTAGCAATCTAAATTAGATCAAGAATTCAACAAAAATGACAAGCCTATATTGTGCAGGGGTAGGGAAGGTAAGAAATCAGTGAACACAAGGAGTAGCGAACTCATTGAATTGATTAATTTTACAGGTTTTAGTTTGGCCCCTAGAATTGGTAACTCCCAGGAGCACCCCTAGAGCACCTTTTTAAAAGATAGGTTCAACAACATTAGTTTCTCTCCATTCCTCGATATAATAGCTAATTTCAAAGAGAAATTGTATATTTTTATATGCACCTAAGCCATTTTATTCAAAATTTCCTTCCAAGCTTTTGTATGGAAGTCTACCATTGACTTCACTGGTAGCCTGTTACTGTTTGTTAATTTTTCATTTTTTTTCAGCACCTTCTCTTTTGACATTGCATTCTCTGACATCTTTATCCTTTGAAAAGAGTAGGTGTCATCTAACAATGAAGCTACAGACTTGATGTAATCTCTTCCCATGTCAATTGATCTGGATGTAGCACATGTCCCTATGCCAAAAGTTTGAATGTAGCACATCTCAAAAGTGCATCTCTGTGGCTTGGATTGGGGGTGTACTGTGGCTTTAAAGAAGAGTGGTGTGAGCAATTACTGAAACACAGAATTGCATTAGTTTGTAACAAAAACATAATGGCATTTAGGATAATAATGTATCATGTATCCTTTGAAATGGCCAGTAAAGTGTTGCTAAATACTACATCTTTGACCTGTAAGGTCAAAGAGTATGGACTTTGTCTTCCTCTGTTTTTGATAAGTGCCTAACACTTTGGGTGCTACCATAATAATAATAGTAAATAGCAGCAGAAGCAAAGAGGGTATCCTGGTAAAATGGTCTGGCTTTGTCAATTCAGGAACACTGCATGACAGCAAAAGCCCCTTAGAAGGTATCCAGGAATAGGCTCAGAGCAATGAGGCAGTAGAACAGGTCCTGCTCTTCAGATGGTGTCTCAAATTGGGGAGCCAAAAATCGAGGCACCTCGGCTTACTAGTCATGTTTTAAATCTTGGCTAAAGCCTCTTTCCGTATACTCCTGTCAATGGCACAATAGCTCTTAGGAAAACTTAAAGGAAAGAGAGAATCCCTGGGGCATTTGCTACCTTGCCTCCAATTGAACTGGGGACCACTGCGTCCTTACCAGCAACTGACTTACCCTGCAAAGCTTTTTGTTTTTGTAGTGAGGTCTGTGATTCAGTGCAGCCCAGCTGAGTGTGATTGAACTGGATGTGGCATGAGCCTCCGATGCCTTTTTACTGGGATCTGAGCTGTGTGCCAGATGTGGCAAATTCTTCAGCACCACTTGCCCTGGTGCCTTTGTACTGTGGGGTGAACGTTGTATGTTCTTTTGAGTTGCATATAATATTTGGTTGTGGCCCTTCCCTGTGACACAGACTGGGTGTGGCCTAACTCTCTTACTTTGAAATGGAGCATATCCCTGGAGTCCAGACCATCACATCCATGGATTGCCACAGATGGAAGTGCGGCCTTTCCTCACCCAAGTTGCAGACGAGGTGTTTATGCCACAGCCTGAATGTGGCCCAAGTTCTCGGCCACACACTGGACGTGTGACTTGTGCCACAGCCTGGGGCAGGACGAGTGACCCAGGTGCTCCTATGTCACAGTCAAATCACTGAAGGTGACACCTGCTACGCTCCCTTTTGGCCGCTGGGTCGCCGCGCCAGGGCCTGGCCGGGACAGCTACCCCCTCAGTGAGTGACTCGCGGGGGTGGGGCTCTCTCTCGCTGAAGATGCGCGGGGCTGGGCTGCAGAGAGGCGGGGAGATGTCAGCGCCAGGGGCGAGGAGGAGGAGGGAAGCGGCTGTGCCCGGGAGGGGCCTGGCCAGCGTGAGGCAGCACATTCTCCCAGCCGCCGCCGCCGCCGCCGCCGCAGCAGCAGCAGCGATCCCCCTGCAGTAAGGGGCACCACAACAAATCGCAGCAGCCGCAGCAGCCATTTGGGATTCAGCCTGCCCGTGGACGCCGGGCTCTGTGTCCACCTCCTTCCTCCCCGCTGCCCGGGGCCGGGGGAGGGCTGCGCACTGCCGGAAGCCCATTCGACAGCTGGCGGGGAGCACAGCAAGGTAAAGCCCGGGTGTGCGCGCGTGCCCCTTGGGGTACCACTGGCAGCATCACCGGCCCCAACACTTGCGCCGATGCTCCGCTGTGGTCAGGGGGAAGCTGTGCTCCCGGGATGCAGGGCTGAAAAGCATAGAAGGGTCCAGGCTGCAGCCGCAAAGGGGATGAGAGTCTCACCCTTTGAGCATCTTTTCTACAACTAAAATTAAAAAGCATCTAGCCTGCACGCAAATGGGGGGGGGGGGAGGCACTGAAAATGCCTCCCCTCCCCCCCACCACCTGGGAAACAGCTCGGAACCGCTCTGCAAAGTGGTCTGGTGATTGTAGGGCTCCCCTAAATCTGAGGGTGCTCCCCCCATCCGGACAAAGGCCGGGAGAGCGTGTGCAGCAGGGAGGTTACTGGGCTCTCCCACAATTACAACTAGACTGGTCCTGGGCTGTAGAGGGACCAGTCCTGCTCGCAAGGGGATGGACTAGCTGGCCTCACAGAGCTTTTTCAGTTTTGCTTTCCCAGATATATCTATCTATATCTGGGAAAGCAAAGCTGGAAAAGTGAGAAAAATATATCTCCCACACACACACTCAAAAATATTGCCTGGGGTGGTAATTGTTAACCCCGACACACGTGCCTGCCTCCCTGTCCTTGTCCCAGTTTACAGCAAAGCCTGTTCATATCAGTGCATCGTCAGAGCAGGTGCCTCCTACTACGCTGGGCGGGGTGGAGAGGATAGGATATGGTGCTTGGAATAACTTGGTTTGTATCTCAGCACTGAAGCGGTTAAATCAAAACCGGTTCCTATGTTTAATTTCCTGTTTAATAAAAGAAACAGGCTTACTTAAATCCACCAAAGCAAACAGAATTAACATTCAGTCTTCTGCTATAGCTAGTTTCACAACAGGGTGTGACCGTGCTAGGTAGGAAACCCTGACTCAACACTCTGTTCACAGGAGCGCTAGTCAGGCATAGCAGCTTGTAGCTGAGGAGGCAGACCTGTGCCTAATGTGTGGGTAGGGCAGGGCAGAAAGGCTAATTAAGCCATTAGCCAGAGCCCACAAATAGGCACAGGAACCAAGTGAAAAGGGGAAAGCAGGTGGTCAGAGAGATTGCTCTCCCTCTGCTCATGAAGGGGCTAGGTATGCTGTAAAGGTGGGGGGACTCGATTATAAATAAACTGCACAGGGTGCTGAATCAGCACAAGGGTCTCTGCATGGTTTTGTAGATGGAGACAGAAAAAGGCCCTGTGACACTGGGTTAGTAAAGGATGGAATGAGAGGCCATTTTCCTATGATTAGTGAGTTAAAATCAATTTTTCAATATAACGTTTTTAGGGTTATGTCTGTCCATTCCTGGGAATTCCCAAAGATCAGCAGGCAGCATAAGCCTCCTCCCCACTGTATATATTGTTTGAAATAGCATAGGTATAACAAATATGCCATGCAATACTGTCCAGAAGCCTCTCAAATGTCTGATGTATTACACAAGTCAAAAGCCATACTTTTAAATTGTCACAGGCCTTGTCTTGGTGTGAAAGCAATCTTTTCCCTGGGCCTTGGATCCACTTCCACTTACCAGTATCGCTTTTAAGATCCAGTGTGGAAAACCAGACTGAAGTAGCGTATGATTGCTCATATGAGTGTTAATACAGAGTACAATACTCTACCTTAAATACTTATGTCCTATAGAATCTAAGCAGACTAAAACATTGTAACCTAATGAATACTAGGGAAAGGCCTGACATGTTCTAGGCTTTGCACCTGGTAATTTATCTTGACATAATTTTTTTCTTAGATCTCCTTTTCTGTATGAGGAATAAAATTACCTATAAAACATGCCAAACTTTCAACAATGCAATTCAGCAAAATTCTATCAGAGGATGGAGGGGAAAAAATCATACACCTTTCTGATGGCTGAGAATATTACCAAACCTGGATGGAATTCTATCATCGTTCACCAATGTACCATATCTTGCTGCTTCTAACACATCACCTTTTTTAAGAAAATGAGGTGTTTTCCTTCTGGGGGGAGGCTCCTTCCAAATCTCTTCCTTCCTTCCTTTTAACTCCCTTTACATGGTCAGAAGTCCAAACAGGAAATCCTCCCCCGCCAACTTAATGGGGAACGATAAAGCTCATTAGTGTTCCTCTGAGCTTCAGCAAGAGTGGGTTGCTTAACCACAATTTGGAGTGTCAACTCCCCCCAAAGGTTGAAATTCTGCCTCAGAGAGCCTCTGCAGTGGTCCCAAGGGAACAAGCTTATACCCAGATCTACCATGTTACCACTGGATCATGAGGCTGTCCCCATTGTGTGCATTTTTCACCAGTTAAAATCCAAACTTCTTGTCCCATTCTTCCCCTCTCCACATGCACTCCTCAGGGGAGTTCAATCTCTGTGACACATTCCCTTCCTCTCCCCCCCTGCCCCCCAACCCACATAAGTGCTTGAGGAGGGCTCTGGGGCCCCGACTCTGTGGAGTGGAGGGAGAAGCACAGAGTGGAACCAGCTGGTTTCCTCAAGACTACCCCACGTGAAGAGCAGACACCAGCACAAGTTAATATAACCTGAATCTGAATTAACTGCACTGCTTTCCTCTCCACAGTGTGGGAACCTTCTTTCTAAGCCCTGGTCTACACTACGAGTTTAGGTCGAATTTATTAGCGTTATTTCGATTGATCCGTGCACCCGTCCACACGACGAAGCCCTTAACATCGACTTCTAGGGCTCTTAAAATCGATCTCACCACTCCACCCCCAACGAGGGGATTAGCGCTTAAATCGATATTGCCGAATCGATGTAGGCTAGTGAGGACGCAATTCGACAGTATTGGCCTCCTGGATCTATCCCACAGTGCAACATTTGACCGCTCTGGACAGCAGTCTGAGCTCCAATGCTCCGCCCAGGTAGACAGGAAAAGCCCCGCGAACTTTTGAATTTCATTTCCTGTTTGGCCAGCGTGGTGAGCTGCAGGTGAGCGCAGATCTCATCAGCAGAGGTGACCATGATGGAGTCCCATCAAAAGGATTTTTTGCTCCCCCCTCAGTTGCTTTCACGGAGGGAGGGGGGAGCAAGGGTTAGGCTCATTTCCTTCTAGCTGCAGATGGTACAATATGCGGTGAGCAAGGAGGCGCCTTCCCTTCTAGCAGCAGATGGTACAATATGCTTGATATCCATCATCAGCTCCTGGCCCCCTCAAGGATTGAACTCGCAACCCCGGGTTTAGCGGGCCAACGCTCAGACCGCTGAGCTATCCCTCCGCCCGTGTTCCAGGCAGTACTGAATCTCCCTTAAACAAAACGTAAAAAAGAGAATGACCAGAGTCACTCTGGTCACTCCCATTTATGTCCAAGCGCCCCCGGCCAGCCACACCATAGGCCGCCGGCCAGGAGCACACGAATACCAATCATATTGTACAATCTGCTGCGAGAAGGAAAGGAGCTTCTGCTGTGTGGTCCCGCGACCACGACCATTTATGGCATATTGCACCATCTGCAGCTAGAAGGCAAGGAGCTCCTGCTGTGTAGTCCCGCGACTACCAGCCTCAGGCAGAATGGCCCCCTCAAGGATTGAACTCGCAACCCCGGGTTTAGCAGGCCAACGCTCAGAACGCTGAGCTATCCCTCTGCCCGTATTATAGTGTGACTGAATCCCCACTAGACCTAATGTCCAGGCGTACGCTGGAGATGTACGGTAATTGTGAGCTGAGCAGGCTTCCGTAGCAAACACGGAAACCCCGGAAAAAAGGCGCGAAAAATATTGCTTTCACGGAGGGAGGGATGACATGTACCCAGAACCACCAGCGACAATGTTTTCTGCCCCATCAGGCTTTGGGATCGCAACCCAGAATCCCAATGGGCGGCGGAGACTGCGGGAACTGTGGGATAGCTACCCGCAATGCAATGCTCCGAAAGTCGATGCTAGCCCCGCTACTGTGGACACAGTCAATCGACCTCATGGTCTTAACGCTCTTTAGTGGGGACACACACAATCGATTCCATAAATTCGGGTTTTAAAATATCGACTTCTATAAATTCGACCTAATTCTGTAGTATAGACGTACCCTAAGGACAGCTGCAGTGTAGAGAGACACCCAGGAAGAGCTAAGGTTACAACGGCTGTGGGAAGATGGTGGCTGGGTGGTAAAGGTATAGGCAAAGTGCACTCAAGCAAATACCCTTTTCTCTCCTTTCAATCTCCGTTTGTCTGCAGTTAAGGGTCTGAACTCCTTTCTTCTTCTATTGGAGAGAGGGGGCAATCTACCCCATCCCTTGGTAGTATGTTCCAATGTTGAAACATTTTTTGCTTTATTTCCAATGTGATTTTTTTTCTATCTTCAGCATCCAGCCATTGGATCTCATCATGTCTTGTCTCACAGATTTAAAAGCCTTCTTTTATCAGATATCTTTAGAGTAGGTAAATATAGATCAAGTTCAAGTAACCTTTTTACCTTGTCTTCTGTTAAATAGATTGAGCTCCTTAACTCTTTTGTTGTAAGACGTGGTTTCCAGATCTTGAAACGTTCTTGTCTCTTTTCTGAACTCTCACATCTTGCAACAATGTGGACATGAGAACTGGACACAGTATTAGAGTAGTGGGCTCACCAGTGCTATAGAGTAGGGGGAAACTGCACAGGGAGGGGATGCTAGTATTACTCTTCCAAGCTCCAGCTGCAATATAAGTTCCACCTACTTGAGACATGAAAATGAGCTGCTCCTCTGAGGAGATTATGTAGATGTTCAAACTACAGGCTCCCTGTCACAGGGGTTTCAGTAGTCTTATGGACACTCTGCTGGGCTCCTTGGGTGTGCATTCCTTGTGGTGGCTCCTGCTTGACTGAGGAAAAACATTGGTGAGGTATCTCCCAATGTCACGTACTTGTGGTGCCAAAATGAGCTGCTGCACTCTGAGTAGATTGTATAGATCTTCGTAATACGATCCTTTCTCTTCTTCCTTGTGTGCTTTGCTGAGCAGGGAAGGAGATGTTGACATTTGAAAAATCATCATTGACATTTTGAGGTAACACCCACTGACATGAATGGTGCAGTTCACACCTCTCTGATCTATTGTTTCAAGCTCTCAGCAGATGCAAGCAGGCCGCACTGTTTTCAAGGTTTTTCTTTGCAAACATGAGGTTTGGAAACTTAGCCAGGGTCTACACTAGGAGCCAGAAGCAACACATGGAGGGGGCATGCAGGGACACTTGTCCTCCCCCCCCGTCCCAATTTCTGCCTTCCATTTGACCCTGCTCACTGAAGTGCTGATGTAGCGGGGCAGAGCCTACCCAGTCCCCTGCCAGCTATAGATGCAGTGGGCTGGGTGGGATTAGCCTGCTTACCTCCTAACAATCGAGTGCCTTCCCCTCTCTGTCTTCTCCACTGGGACACGAAACAGCTGGTCTAATGGGACCGCAGTCCATGCTGAGCTTCCATCCTCCTCATCTCGATCCCTGGGCCGGTCTCTCTCCCACCGATGCTCCCAGGCTCACACCCTTAGGCAAAACAGCTCCCGATCACAGCCTCACCCTCCTCCTGCAGCTAGTTCACTGGCCAGGCACCCTGTGGGATGGGCCTTCTCACCTGTGAAGGGCTTTTCTCCAGCTGCCAGCAAAAGTCCAGCCAAAGTCAGCAGGCAAGTTTCAACTTTCCCCATGTCTCCCCTCCTCCCAGAGGCGATGTGTGGGCTGGTCATGTCTGTTTCTTCCCCCCCCCCCCCCCCCAATCAAGAGGGACCCATCATCTCTGCTGGGAGCACGTTTTCTGGTATAGGTATACTAGTGTGTTCTATTGGCAAAACAGTCCTAGTGTGGATACAGCTTATATTAGCAAAAAATGGGCTTTTGCCAGTATAGGTTTTTCCAGACCCCTCTTTTTCCCCCACTCCCACCTCCAAGCAAAGTAAGCTATACCGTCATAAGCACAGTTTTGTTTGTATAAACTGCATCTACCCTAGGGGCTTTTGCTGGCACAGCTGTGTTGGTGAGGGACCACAGTTCTTCAACCCCTGACTGACAGAGCTATACCAGCAGAAGTCTGTAGTGTAGATGTGGCCTTGCTTTAAAAATAAATAAATAAAAAATCTGAGATTCTGAAAAATAAGATGGCAGCTGATTCGCCATTCTGGCCCAATCTAAGTTCTACTGCTACTCAATAGTTCCTTATTTATACATCTAAGGATTGTGTTAGCTCTTTTTGCCACACAACATTTCACTGGGAGCTCATGTTCATTTGACTACCTACCATGATTCCTAAATTCTTTTTGGTCATTGCTTTCCAGGGTACAGTCCCCCCATCCTGTAAGAGTAACATACAGTCTTTATCCCTAGATATATGATTTTGCATTTGGCTTTATTAAAAGCATATGTTATATGATTGGGCCCATCTTACCAATTGATCCAGATCGCTCTCTGTAAGTGACCTGTTTTCATTTACCACTCCACCAACCTCTGGGCCATCTGCTAAGTTAATCAGCAATTATTTTATATTTTCTTCCGAACCATTGATAAAAACAATGAATAGCAGTGGGCTGAGAACTGATCCCTGTGGAACTCCTCTACAAACACATCCATTTGTTGATGATTTCCCTGTTAACAATTATATACTGGGATCTATAAGCCAGTTTTCACAACAGTAAGTGCATGGGAAGCTATTTGCCTCGATAATATACACAAAACATGCTAAAAAGGCTTGGTTACAGTAAACATTATAGTAAGAGAGGGCTCAGTGCGGAAGTGACAAAGTTTCTGGAAATCATTTTCTGGGATGATAATGCACCATGGAACACTGTTTAAATTACTGCAGTGACTAAGGGCATAGGGCCAAGTCCTGCCCTTACTGGAGGCAATGAGAGTTTCTCACTGACTTCTATGAGGGCGCAGTCAGGCTCACGGAGTGGTGCAGGTAACCGACTATGCACACTATTTGAAAGCATGGGCCTGATCCAAGTCCTATTGAAGTCAATAGGAGTCTTTCCATTGACTTACACCAGGCCTGATCCAAAGCCCATTAACAGCTGTGTTCTGCCCTGTATACATATAATTGCACTATCTGATGAATAATCAATGTTCAGATAACTTTCGAGTCCCAGCAGTTAATCACAGAGCAAATGTACCTTTTTACCCTATTTTACACTGGTCCCGTGCCTGCATATTGGTTCCATGGGCCTGGAGAGAATAGGCTGTATCCTCCTGAGGTATAATCCCTCCCTGAAGTCCTGGTGCTGCTCCATGTCACTTCTTCTCTCAGAACTGTCTAAATGCCCCAGTTTGGCTAGTAGAATAATTAATGTTTAAGTTAGTAAAGTGAGTGGTTTCATTCAGCTTCACTCACTAGTAAACAATTATACGGGGATATTTTTAGGAACACTGCTTTGCGTTTCCCAATCCTCCTTCCACATCTCTTCCCTCTCTCCATGTTTCTTTGGGTCTCTTTCACATTTACCAGTTCAGTTGTTAATTGGGGGCAAATACAACTGAACTATTCCCCTTATAAAATCTAATGAATACAGCAGTTATGTTAAAAAAATGTGGAATGACATATTCTTAAGTGTATTGCTCTGTGCTATAGTGATATATAGGACTATATCTCTCTGTCTTCTGTCTCTTTATTCATAACAGTAATGTGCTGGAAAGATTTTCCACTGCACTTCTCACAACACTAACAAAACAAAGTTAGTGGCTTATCTAAACGCATGGGCCTGGTTTTACAATATGTATTACATGCACAGGAGTCCGAGAAGTGTAGGACTGGAAGGGACCTCAGTAAGTCATCTAGTCCAGTCCCCTGCATTCAAGGCAGGACTACATAATAACTAGACCATTCCTGACAGGTGTTTGTCTAACCTGTTCTTAAAAACCTCCAGTGATGGAGATTCCACAACCTCCCCAGGCAATTTGTTCCAGTGATTAACTACCCTGACAGGATATTTTTTCCTAATGTTCAACCTAAACCTCCCTTGCAGCAATTTAAGCCCATTGCTTCTTGTCCTATCCTCAGAGGTTAATGAGAACAATTTTTCACCCTCCTCCTTGTAAAACCTTGTATGTACTTGAAAACTGTTGCGTCCCCCCTCAGTCTTCTCCAGACTAAACAAACCCATTTTTTTCAATATTTTCTCATGTCATGTTTTATAGCCCTTTAATTATTTTGATTATTCTTTGGACTTCCTCCAATTTGTTCATATCTTTCCTGAAATATGGCACCCAGAACTGGACACAATACTCCTGCTGAGGCCATATTAGTGCAGAGTACAGTGGAAGAATTATTTCTCATGTCTTGCTTGCAACACTTCTGCTAATACATCCCAGAGCGATGCAACAGTGTTACGCTGTTGACTCTTATTTAGCTTGTGATCCACTATACTATAACCCGCAGGTTCCTTTCTGCAGTACTCCTTGATAGGCGGTCATTTCCCATGTTGTCTGTGTGCAATTGATTGTTCCTTCCTAAGTGGAGTACTTTGCATTTGTCCATATTGAATTTAATCATATTTACTTCAGACTATTTCTCCAGTTTGTCCGTAGCATTTTGAATTTTAATCCCATTATTGAAAGCATTTGCAACCCCTCCTAGTTTGGTAGTGTCCGCAAACTTTATAAGTGTACCATCTGTCATTTATCTAAATCATTTATGAAGATATTGAACAGAACGGGACCCAGGACTGATCCCTGTGGGACCCCACTCAATATACCCTTCCAGCTTAACTGTAAACCACTGATAACTACTCTCTGTTTTCCATGCAGTTATGCACCCACCTTATAGTAGCTCCATCTAGGCCAGTGGTGGGCAACCTGTCGCCCACGGGCCACATGCACCCCGTCAGAGTAATCCAGTGGCGGGCCGCGAGACAGGTTGTTTACATTGACCATCTACAGGCATGGCCACCCGCAGCTCCCAGTGGCCGCAGTTCACTGTTCCTGGCCAATGGGAGCTGTGGGAAGTGGCGGCCAGCATGTCCCTGTGTCCTGCACCGCTTCCCACAGCTCCCATTGGCCAGGAACAGTGAACCATGGTCACTGGGAGCTGCGGGCAGCTGTGCCTGTGGATGGTCAATGTAAACAACGTGTCTTGTGGCCCACCACCAGATTACCCTGATGGGCCGCAGGTTGCTCACCACCGATCTAGGCTGTATTTCGCTAGTTTATTTTATGAGAAGGTCATGCGAGCCAGTGCAGTCAAGATATACCACATCTATCCCTTTTCCCCCATCCACAAGGCTTGTTACCCTATCAAAGAAAGCTATTAGGTTGGTTTGACATGATTTGTTCTCGACAAATCCATGATGATTGTTGCTTATCACCTTATTATCTTCTAGATGTTTGCAAATTGATTGCTTATTTGCTCTGTTATCTTTCTGGGTCCTGAAGTTAGGTTGACTGGTCTGTAATTCCCCAAGTTGTTCTTATTCCCCCTTTTATAGATTTGGCACTATATTTGCCCTCATCCAGTCCTCCAGAATCTTTCCTGGCTTCCACGAGTTTTCGAAGATAATTGCTAATGGCTCAGATATCTCCTCAGTCAGCTCCTTGAGTATTCTAGGATGCATTTCATCAGGCCCTGGTGACTTGAAGACATCTAACTTGTCTAAGTAATTCTTAACTTGTTCTTTTCCTATTTTAGCCTCAGATCCTACCTCATTTTCACTGGTGTTCACTATGTTAAATGTCCAATTGCTACTAATCTTTTTGGTGAAAACTGAAACAAAAAAGTCATTGAGCACTTCTGCCATTTTCACATTTTCTGTTATTGTCTCCCCCACCCCCATTGATTAATGGGCCTACTCTGTCCTTGGTCTTTCTCTTGCTTCTAATGCATTTGCAGAATGTTTTCTTGTTGCTCTTTATGTCTTTAGCTGGTTTAATCTCATTTTGTGCCTTGGCATTTCTAATTTTGTCCCTACATGCTTTTGTTTGTTTATATTCATTCTTCATAATTTGACCTAGTTTCAACTTTTGGAAGGACTCTCTTTTGAGTTCAGATCATTGACGATCTCCTGGTTGAGCCAGGGTGGTCTCTTGCCATACTTCCTAACTTTTCTATGCAGTGGGATAGTTTGCTCTTGTGCTCTTAATAATGTCTCTTTGAAAAACTGCCAACTGTCTTCAATTGTTTTTCCATTGAGACTTGCTTCCCATGGGATCTTACCTACCAACTTCCTGAGTTTGCTAAAGTCTTCCTTCTTGAAATCCATGATCTTTATTCTTCTGTTTTTCCCTCCTACCATTCCTTAGAATCATGAACTCTATCATTTCATGATCACTTAATCCAAGCTGCCTTCCACTTTCAAATTCTCAACCAGTTCCTCCCTATTTGTCAAAATCAAATCTAGAACAGCCTCTCCTCTACTTACTTTCTCCACCTTCTGAAATAAAAAATTGTTGCCAGTTCATTCCGGGAATTTGTCAGATAATCTGTGTTAGTTTGTCCATAAGCAATATAAAAGAGCCATCATTTTAATTTGTTGAAGTGTTCAAAGTTATATGGGACGTTGATTTTTTTTTTTATTCGGTCAATTCGGTTTCCATTGCACATTTGGCTGGTGCTGAACTGAAAACTATTTTTAATATAACCCTAAAATTAAGGATTTAGATGGGGAAAAAAGGGGCCCATTTATTCACCCAACTACATTTAGAGACAGAAAGATGAAACACTTCAAATGTTGGAGAGAAAAAAAGTTTCTGGATGTCTAAATGTACAAAATCTGTGTAATTTGGGAATTAAAAATGCATACAGATCCAATTAAAAAAATGTGTATACAGGAGTTTAAAAACTGTATTACAACTATGTAAACCCAAAGTACCTCTCCCAAATCTTTAAGAAAATGTTACCTATTAAGAGAACTTACTACAAAATTTACACTTACACTTTAAGGCCCTGATCCTGCAAACTTTATCCATGCATGGTTGCTTCATTTAGTTTTATGGGAATACTTTTATGAATAAAATTACTCATGTGCTTAGACATTTGTAGTATTGGGCCCCAAATATGTGGGTTTAAGTTGTGCAAAATGTTGTTGTTATATTATTCCGATAATATAAAAATATTGCTTTCCAGAGAGATCAGAATTATTATTAAGGGCCAGAGTGTGATGTCCTGAGTCATGTGCAATAATACCACCTACCATGAATAGTCCGATTATAGTCAATCAGGCTACTTGTGGAGTAAGGGACTACTCAGTGTCAGTAAGGATATTGTAATTTGGTTTTAAATAAATATATAAAAATTAACTGTGAGTACTAATGATTTGTTCACAGACTGTCAACCCATTAATCCCATACTGCACATGGACAAAAATACCCCTAACAACAACCAGCCTAAAGGAAAAAGTAGTTAGTGTTATATGCGATGCTTGTAGTATTAACAGAGTAGCTTAAAAATCTCTAACCTTTTGGAACTAAATGAGAAATTTGACCTAATCATATCCCCAAGCGTGCAGTTATCTATTCAAGTGCATAATCTGCTGCACTTGGCAAAGCTTGTGAATGTTGTATCCCTTCCTTTCACTATCTCTAGAATAATAATAAAAAAAAATGTGCTGATGGGATCAGAAGGTATTGTAATGAAGACAAAAAAACAGTTATGCCGTTCTGCATTTGTGCTGAGAAAGCCCATGGGAAAACTGTCCCATTATTTCCTGCAGTATTTTATTCTTTGGGGAAAGTTGATTACTTTAATAGTGAGAAAACAGAAGAGTCTATTTTTTTTACCATTATTCAGCCTGTTCAAATGCCTTGAAACATATTATGTAAATTCTGTATTATTTTATATTTACCATTTATGCCTGGTAATTATACATTAAAGCCCATTTAGTTTTATCTCACCAGTCCAAGCACAGAAGAACTGAAAAGAGAAGGATAATTGTATTTCCTGTAACTGACAAAGACTAAAATGATAGAAACATTGCAGTCTTTTAGCTAATGCACTTTGAATCTTGGGCATGTCTACACTAGTGAGCTTACAGCGGCACAGCTGTACCGATGCAACTGCACCACTGTAAGATTGCTCGTGTAGCCACTCTATGCCAACAGGAGAGAACTCTGCCATTGACATAATAAAACCACCTCCATGAGAAGCGATTGCTATGTCAGCAGGAGAAGCTCTCCCACGACATAGCACTGTGCACACTGGTGCTTCTGTTGGTGTAACTTATGTCGCTCAGAGGGGTGTTTTTTTCACGTCCCTGAATGACATAAATTATACCAACAAAAGTGGTAGTGTAGATGTGACCTTATAAGTGATCCTTTCTTTACAGTTTACTATAGCTGTGTGATTATTATTTTTTTCTTATTTAAAATATTTGTATTCTACAAAATGCATATGAAGACAGAGAAGAAAACAAATATCGAAAGAAATTCTGCATGCCACCAACAAGGTAAACCACAGAAAACAGAACTATTATGTATAATTATAATCCACATATTAGTATTAATCTCACAGATAAAAGTATAAGGACGAAATCCCCTCTGTATTGTTTTTTTAATCTTTCAAGTAAACAAAGTTCTTTCCTGAATCTCACATGAATGCAAATAAGGCTTCAGTGAAGTCAATGGGATTGCATTAGTATAGATGAAGTCAAAACCTGGTCTCCCATTTCTATGTACCAATCAATTGGCATCCTTTTTTGAGACCTAATTTTTCTCATTTGGGCAACAAAAATGATTAGGGGTATGGAACAGCTTCCGTATGAGGAGAGATTAATAAGACTGGGACTTTTCAGCTTGGAAAAGAGACTAGTAAGGGGGAATATGATAGAGGTTTATAAAATCATGACTGGTGTGGAGAAAATAAATAAGGAAGTGTTGTTTACTCCTTCTCATAACACAAATGAAGGGGTCACCAAATGAAGTTAATAGGTAGCAGGTTGAAAATAAAATAAGTATTTCTTCACACAACACACAGTCAACCTGTGGAACTCTTTGCCAGAGGATGTTGTGAAGGCCAAGACTATAACAGGGTTCAAAGAACAACTAGATAAATTCATGGAGGATAGGTCCATCAATGGCTATTAGCCAGGATGGGCAGGGATGGTTTCTGTAGCCTCTGTTTGCCAGAAGCTGGGAATGTGTGACAGAGAATTGATCACTTGATGATTATCTGTTCTGTTCATTCCCTCTGGGGCACCTGGCATTAGCCACTGTCTGAAGACAGGATACTGGACTAAATGGACCGTTGTTCTAACCCAGTATGGCAGTTCTTATTTTCTTATGCTTCTAAAACAAGACATGCTCTTTGTAAAAAACCAAACTTTTCCTATGATTTCATTGTACCTGATATAAATAGAGGTTGTTGGAATGTTTGCCACTGTTGTTGTGCTTGTTATTTGATATTATTAGGCTTGGCAGAATTCTTTTTTTAATAGTTTCAATGGATAACATCAATCTTTATCTGTAAGCATTTTTTATTGTTATCAATTTAAATTTTCACAGTTGTGGGAAATAGTGGGGGAGGGGTTAGAAAATAAGGAGGGTCAGATGATAATTATTTAATGACCGTAGACACAGGGATTCAAAAGTTAAAACTTTATAACCAGTAAAACACAAATTGTCAACGTGTCACAATATAAAGTAAATATCCTTAAATCACACTCTAGTAAGTTGTCAGAGAACACACATCTTGAACACAGCTCTGCAGGACTCTTACACGCTAGTCAGTTCCAACCTGCCACCCAGTGACCTCCTAGCAGTTTCCAGAATAGAAGCTGAACCCTGACTCAGGATTCCAGTCCTGAAATCTGATTGGCAGACTGCTGGGAGTCCTGATTGGTTCACATCTTCTATGTAAACCCAGCACAGGAACAGGAAGTTGTCCATGTAACTGGACTATATCTGCTTTTCAGATACCCAGTTGGAAGAAAGATGGTTTTGTGGACAGGGCACTGAACTAGGACTTAGGCCAACACACACACACACCAGCTGGTTTACAATAGTATTGCTCTTATTTGATTAATGTCAATAACTTATAATGGAGGGGATCATATGGTAGGTGCAGTTCCTTTTGACTGCTGACTACTCTTGGGTATGATCCCAGGGGACACTCAATGCCCTGGCACTGCAAAGAGGTCACTCAGCATTGCGTAGGCAGGGCAGCCAGTGTTGCTGCTGGTAGGGGTGGGGTAGGCATCCTTTACTACGGCACCCATATTGGCTCATCATACAAGCCTTCACTGGTAGTAGCTGGTGCCTCCAGTGTGGTGATTGGGGCTGTCCTCTCCCAGCAACTTGGTCCCAAACAAGTATTACCCCCATGAACTTATTACTCAAGGAATCTGACCTCCACAGAGCTGAACTACAAAATACTTGACAAGGAATTCCTGATGATAAAAACTATCTCTGCAGAATGGTGGTACTAGCTGGAATGAGCATCACCCAGTCCAGGTATTCACTGACCATAAAAACCTAGAATACCTATGTAGGGCAAAAGCTGTAAACCAATGGTATCTTCAGTGGGCCCTATTTTTCTCACAATTCAATTTCATTATCACATACCACCCCGGATCAAAAAATGGCAAGGTGGACTCCCTGTCCTGAATATAGAGTACCAATCCATGAGACCCCAGCCAGGAACCAACCCTCATTCTCTCATATCGTAACTTTCTCAGTTCAGCTTATCACCAGGATATACGCAAATTGATATATTCTGCCTCTGCTTCAGAAATTCTGCCTGATGAACAAGCTATTATCGATAGGCAACCATATGACTCCAGGAAAGGGATCATGTATGTAAGGGACCACATCTATGTGCCCCCAGGACCCACAAGCGTCGCAGTTCTGCAACTATGCCACGATTTCCCCCTAGCAGGATACTTGGGGTACTTCAAGATCCAAAGACTAATATACCACTCTTTTTGGTGCCCCTGGATGCGGCTGACCATATTAATTGCCTCCTGCAATGTTTATGCCTATGCCAAGACCCCAAGCCACAAATCCAGTAATCTCATTCTCCCTTTGGACACCCCATCTTTACACTGGGCAGAATGATATTACTGGACATTGAAAGGGATTTTAGTTTTAAAAGGCTGCATTTAAACTGACTTGGACTTCTTTCTGGTCCAACAAATAGATGGGACCTTCTGTCCAAAGTCTCCCACCCTTGTGGAAGGGCTGAAAGGACTTTTGCTTGCTAGGGCTCCATAAGACTGATGTGTGACCTCTGGTAAGCTTTTAGCATGTGGATAGGAATTTTTATTGTATTTATACATTTTCTCGGTAATGCTTTTACCTTCAAAGTAAATGTGCTTGCTTAGAACAAGCTATGTGGTAACCTAACTCCTGGCAATATGCTGTTCATAGTTAGCAGAGAGAAAGCACAGCAGAGGAACTGGCCTTTAGGCAGATTGATTTGCTGGGGATATCACAGTGTAAGGCAGCCTTAAACTCCCTGGTCAGGAGAGAGAGAGAGATGCAGGTCTCCACGCAAGAGAGGTGATGTCTGGGAGCTAGAAATCTTAAGTGGGTGCCCTTGAGAGACCATGGAAAGGGAATACAGGTTCCATTTCCCTGAAACTGTGATAGTGCGGATGGAGTAACAAAGAAATAAATTACCTCACGAGACAGATGTTAGTCATGTCTCTTAGTGCACTACTGGAAGGTACTCAGTTACTACTGTGATGAGGGTGGTATAAGAATCTATGTAGAATAGACTAGAATCGCATATGCGATAAAAGGAAATGGTGAATCAAAACCAAATATCATTGAGATGAAAAACACACAGACAATGAACACAAAATAAATGAGTTCCCAGACTATAGGGCTGGTCCTCTAGTCCAGTGGTTCCCAACTAGAAGAAAAAGTTGACAAAGAATACATAACAATTTTATCTTCCACACATGATCACCCATATTCAATTCCCTGCTCTACCACAGGCTGCTTGTGTCCTTGGGCAAGTCACTAAGAGTACATCCACATGTAGGCAGCGAGGCTTGACTGAGATAGCAGCATAGGCGTTTGGGCTGGAACCTGGGCTCTGAAACCCGATGAGAGGGGTGGGTCTCAGATCCCAGGCTCCAACCTGAATCTAAATGTCTAACTGCTACCGTTAGCCCTGTAGCATGAGACTTACTGACGCAGGTCTTATTTTGCAGTGTAGACATATGCCTCAGTCCCCCATCTGTAAAATGGGATTAATGGCAATTCCCTACCTTACAGGCGTGTTGTGAGGCTAAAGACATTAAAGAGTGTGAGGTGCTCAGATACTGCAGTGATGGGAGACATAGAAGTACCTGAGATAGATATGACACCAACAGTTCTAAAGCCAGTTGCAAGCTCCTGTGCATTGCTGGGATATAAGCAGTGCATAGGCTGTGTGCTGGCACTCTGCATAGTGGAGAATTTCAAAAGCAAATCTATTTTAAAACAACTTTCCAATAGTAATGCATTTGACATATGGAATAGCCAATATCATACATTTTCTATTCATGGAGTTAATAAACGTCAACTAAATAATTGGGGTCATATACAGTGATTGAAAAAGAGCATATATTCAATACCAGCATAACGCCTCATCTCAGTCTGCTGGCTGGCTCAGATGTCCTAACAAGGGGGTAATGGAATCTGACTTTTTGATTTGCTCTGAAATCCTAGCAGCGGACTTCTTGGCCATTTGAAGCCTGGTAAGCTAGTTGGAAGATCAAATAATGTAATTACAGTAATATGCATAGGAAGACAGCAACTGGAGACAAATGTTTCAGTTTCATTGTATCATTTAAAGAGGGAAATGCAGGACTTCTTGCAGCATTCCTCAAATGAAATTTAATGCATTATCTTTGCTGTATATGAGGTTCACTGTGTTAAAAACGACACAAATGTAATAGAACATTATGGCTCTTAATGAGGGGTTTGCAGTGTTATAAAGGAACAGGTGAAAGATTAAATAGCTGATGCTCAGATCATGGAAAAAGCCATTTTGATTTCCTGACATTAAAAGAACCAGCGATTGGAAACCTATTCAACTGATATCTGAAAAATAGCTTGAAAGAGAAGTTAAGCCCTCAGGGTTTCTGTCATCAGCCTTAAAACAAATTTGCATATTTTCTGCATAGAAATGGGATCCCACTCCCTGTTGCCAAACTGCAGAACTAAAAGGATGCAAAAAGCTTTATCTAGTCCTAAGGGCTCCTAGGGGAAACTCTATAATCAGCATTCAAATGTGTGCAACAGATTAGGAAAATGACTTCAAATAGGATTTAGACCACATCATTGCAAGGCCCACAAATCCAACACAGATTTTAAAGGCAGAGTAATACTGATATAATTAAAAAGTCCATATTCTTTTCTAATCATTTGCCTGTTCAGAATATCCCATCCTTATATTGACTGATCACATAGTTCATTGGCATCCAGAAATTATTATTGTTGCTTAAGGTAATATTGTTTTGTGCTGTTTATGTGGACTACCATTGTTCTGGCTGTTTTGTTTTCTTTTTCTCAAAGTGAAAACAATGAACAATGCATTTATGGTTATGAATGGAGCCAGGACAGAAGGAGTAATCCAGCTGGCTATCAAAAAAAATATGGCCACGTGTAGAATTATGCAGCCAGATGGGCCAGAACTTGTTAGCTAATTGAATCTTCCATAGTCATAGTCCCACTGCTGTTTTCTACATTTACACTGAGCTGATAGAGAATGAATCAGGAAACCACTGTAGGCTTGGAAGCCTGAGAATCCTGAAACGTACTGTGCCATGATGCAGCCCACAAACTTCAGCCCTACATTCTGTGTTGAAGTATGGCTTGGACAAAGAGGAGTTTAACTGCTGGTGTGTTTGTGCTGGTGTATGGCTTGAGCCTGAGGAGCATTAACTTGCATGACTTGCCATATTCAGCTCAGTTTGTGCTGAAGCAGATGCTCTCGATCCTCCTCTTTCTGCTACTGCTATAGAATTGTAGAGTGTTTACGCATTTACTCCATATTGCATGGATTTCTCTGTCTCCTCTGCCTCCATAAACAAAAATATCTTCAAGGACAACATAAGAATTTCAGTTGTGTATTTGGGGTTCAGAGGACATTTTGCTGTCATTACTTGCTATATCATGGACTAATATTACTTGTTTTGAGGGGGGAAATTTGTGACAGCACAAGAATCTGATAGCTTGAAATGTCAGGTCTTTTTTAGCATGCAGATTTACAGGTGATCTGTCAGAGCAGGCACTGATTTATATGTAGCTGTCATTAGTATCAATGGAGAGTCACCCATTTAAATTTCCCATGCATTGCATCAGACAATAGACCTCTGTTGCATGTACATGCCATTTGCATTGGCCAGATTGATTCTGAGCTGTAATGTGTATGTGGTCAGTGAGGTATGAATTAGAAATACAAAAGGATGTAATTGGCTCTTTACACTAGACTCTGTACTAGTGTCTCTGAAGGAATCTTTATGTAAAGTATTATTGAGCAAATAAATCTCTATTGATGCCATTACACGATAGTACATAGTGGTTCTGAAGCTGATGTTACAGACTGAGTAAATACTCGGCGAGTTAAGTCAATGATTTGTGAAGTAACCGTATGGTTTAATGGCTAGAGCACAGGTCTGGCATGAGTTAGTTTTCTGAGAGAGACTCCTGCTTCATATGATCTTGGACAGTCACATCACCCCTCTGTGCCGCAGGTCACCTATCTGTAAAATAAATAAACATAATACTGATTTTGAGGGCACACTCAAATGACTGCAGAGACTAGTGACTGTTCAAAACACGGAGATCTTATTTGTTACGAAGACTTTGTATGAATCCTTAGAAGGAGGAATGAATTTCATCCTTTGAGAAGAGCAATTACTTCACTCAGGAGAAGATTCACTTTCACCTCCACACCACCACCCCCGGCAAATCCTTAGTGCCAGTCTGGCTACTTGGCACAGGGGGGACAATTTAGCCCTCATGATGTAAAAATGGTCACAAAAGTAATAAGGCTGACATTATTATTTAGAGTTTGATCTTGCACCAAAGTATGAAGTTTACAACCGGGGTCAGTGGAAAGATGATTGAACTCCTGGTGTCTAATCCAAAGTTTATTGAAAACAGTGGGAGTTTTTCAGGCCTTAAAGCATCCATTTAAAGGACTGACAAAAAGCAGTTGCTTCACAAAGGTGACTTTCTAATAAAGGTATTAAAGTTAGTTTTACCCAATGTTTGTGGCCGTGTCATGGGGTCTGTATACCCTGTCATGGCTCATGTGTGGTCAAAAGAAAGGGAAGAGGCTGTACTGCAGTCGGTTAGGGCCTATGCTGATGACCCTTATTATAAAATGTGGTAGTACAGCCTAGTGGCCGGAGTCAATAGAGCGGCCCTTCCGCTCTGGGCAGCGTGGCCTAATGGCCGGAGTCAATAAAGTCGCACACCTCTGTGGGATTGTGTGGTCTATTGGCCCGTTGGGGAAGTGGGGCACCACTCACAGGTGTGTGGCACCCAGGGTAGGGGGACTTGGGCCCACCCTGCTCCTCCGAGCCCCAGCCCAGGGCTCTGGCAGTGGCAGGGTTACTTGCCATCGAGTATCCTCCTGAAACACGCTGACTGGTTCCCTGATTCACCCACCAGAGCAAAGTCTGAGTCCCTTGGGCTGCTTCCTACCCTGCCTTTGCCAGGGGTCCTCAGGCAGTGTAGCTCCTGATGGCATGGTCTCCTCTCTGGGTTCTTCAGGCAGCCTGGAATCCATCTGGTGCTTTGCGTGCCTTGGCTTTGGGCCTGTAGCAGCTCCTTGGAGAGAGCCTACAGTCTGCATCCTCTCCCTTCCGCAACCTGCCCACACTGAGCTGGGCTGTTTCCTTTTATATCTTGCCTCCACCCTGAGCATGCCCAGCAGCAGTGAAGGGGTGTGGCTTCCTCAGCCTGCAATGCACAATTAACCCTTGCGAAGCCAGGGTGGGGTAGGTACACTCCGTCACAGGGAGATTTTGGGGTGGTCTCTTAAAATGGGAAGTTGTCTAACAAAGATTATTTTCCATATTACACTGTAATACTAAGGATCAATGCTTATATACATTTACCATAATCTCAAATATCATTTTTGATGCAATCAAGTAACATTTTTCAGTAAACAGAATTTTTTTTTAATTCTGACCATTTTTCTCAGTTTCCATAACTTTATTTTATTTTTCAACAGAGTCAAAATGTCAGACAAAAGTGATTTAAAAGCTGAGCTTGAGCGCAAAAAACAGCGCTTAGCACAAATAAGAGAGGAGAAGAAACGGAAGGAAGAAGAAAGGAAAAAGAAGGAGGTAAATATTCACAAACTCATTAAAATGTCAGAAGCCTACAGAAAGGTCCAAGGTTTAGCATCCCAATATGGTTTATATAGGGCAGGTGTCATGTAGGAAGTGATCCTCATAACCACAGCAGCTTTAAGCCTAAAATAAAAATGCTTATGTTCAACCACGAAAGTTTGAAATAAAAACCAGCTTTGGAATACACATGTTGTCAACAGAGAACAGTTTGGACAACATGTTGTGCATGTGAATGTAGAAAGGAATAAGATTTGCCACAATGCTTTCTTCTGGGAATTCCTTTAGTGGAGGGAGAGGGGTTCATTGTTTTTGACCCATTACAAGCTAAGTAAGTGTTTTGGGGTTTTTTTGTTTTGTTTTTTTACTCTTAAGACTGGCTTGATTGCTGGCTAAGGTAACAGATTTACAGTGATGATTCTTCACTAAAGTAAACATAATTGCAATTGCATTTTAGCCTCCTGGCATCAGTGCGTCTTTCAGCTCTATTAAAGTTTGATTGACATATTAGTTTATTTGTCCTTGACAATATGCATTAGGTTTTTCATTAAGGGATTTGTACTTCTTTTTATTCAGTCACTTAGTGAAATAGAGGTGAGAATTGACAGGGAAAGGATATTCATTTTCATGCAAAGTCAAAGAAGCATTAAGTGATTATGTTTCTTTTCCTTCAAATGTCAACACTTACTGTAGTTTAAAGCACCTGTTATCCCTTACTAATAACTGGTTTGCTTTTAAACTGACACCTTAATATCGTTCATGTGTTTCATAGAATTACTATGGAATCTGATGCGATACAAGAAATCAAGGTTCCAATTCATGTTGTCTCTTAATATTTTTTCATTTTATACAGTTCTGTACAATTACTGATAAACAGTCCATAAAGTCAGTTAGGGAGGGGAAAGGAAGAAGAGCCACCTTACTCCACTCCTTACGAGGTTTTAAACACAGTGTATTAACAGCCAGTTAAGAGAGACATGGGGAAAGAAGGGAGCCAAGCCAATGGATTGTATGTCTTCTCACAGACATCAGGAACCAGGAGGTTTCAAAGCCACACCTCTTGCCTCTCTTCTGCTCTTTCCCCTAGCGAGGCTTGTGTGTGTGTTTGTAGGGGGGCATTCCATGAACGCTAACTCGGATCTCAAAGAGTTATGAACACGTGTTCCCCTTTCTATTGTTTTTTCCCCGTGGAAGGAGAACATTTAGCCTCATGTAGGCCCTATACCTGGAGCATTGCTGTCAGTGGAAGTTTTCCCATTGAATTCAGTGGGAACAGAATCACAGCCATATTTATTTATTACTTTCAGGTGTGTCAGGGTCAGTACATATTTTAGCTAAGAGCTTGTCTACAGTAGAACCTTTCATCGGCACAGCTGCACTAATGAATCTGTGCTTCTCTAGTGCTTCTGGTGAAGATGCTTTAAGCTGAGGAGAGAGAGCTCTCTTGTTGGCTTAATAACTCCACCGCCACGGGAGGCGGTAGCTATGCTGGTGGGAGAAGATCTCCTGCCGACATAGCACTGTCCACACCAGCACTTAGGTTGGTGTAACTATGTCGCTCAGGGGTGTGGATTATTCACACTCCTGAGCAACATAGTCATACTGAAATCATTCTGTAGACCAGGGCTAATTCAGTTTGACTGTCTCTACTTGTAACATGTCAGCCTTCTTATGCAGAATCAAGATCAAAGGTCTCTCTTAACCTCCCAATATTCTACAGTACAATGGCATCTGACAAGTAATAGGGAAAAGATTTGAATCATAGCTTAAGAAATATTCCATATAATTCTGTACTGGTTCCTGCAAACATCCCTTTGGCTCAATCCAATCTCAAACTCTGGCAGAGTCCTCCTATTATAAATCCAGTATAAATGAGCTGCGCAAGTGTGTCTTCATGGCTGTCATAGTACTCCATAATAGCCCAGGAACCATGGTGCATATATGTTCTCCTCCCACTTAATCAAGAAACCTCATTGTATGTCATTCAAGCTAATTGTTTATTATCTTTATTTCAGGCTGATCAGCAGCAAAAGAAAGAGCCAGTTCAGGAAGATTCGGATCTAGATCGCAAAAGAAGAGAGACAGAGGCTTTATTACAGAGCATTGGTATATCCCCAGAACCACCTCTAGGTACTTAGATGAGCACATTGTAAACATGTGGCTATTACACAATTAATGCATTCTTTTTATTAAAAGCATGCTTTGCTTTTGTGTTATTTGGCTGTATTAGTGAAGTGAACTCTTCTGCTTAGAAACCATTCATATCATATCATTCCTATTCTCCCGTTCACAGCATTTCCAGCACTTGCCAATGCAGACCATCAGCTTTATTTCTGACAGGACTTTTCATAAACACAATTCTAAACCATGTTTGATTTCTTTGGTTGCTGCTCTATTTATATTCTCTCCTATCTTTCCACCCAATGATATTCATATTATATTTCATTAATACCAATTATTGGATATAAATACAGTTTTATCATTTTTATATTCAAAGAAGGAAAATATCTCTGTGGAAGAAATATCTTCTTATTATGTGAAATAATTTTAAACAATCAAAACTGAAGAGAACTAAAAAGGAAATATCCAAATATTAACAGACCTACAGTCAAATTATTATTTTAGATTGTTTTATATAGTTTATTTGCTTTGATTGCTTTTCTGTTTTTGACTGTTTAGTTCTTAAACCCTAGATTCCTCACCTTAAACACATATGGGATGATTTTATAATATGGGTTTCATTATCAAATCTATTTATGTTAACATGTCGTGCATGCAGTGTTTTATTCTGTGTTGCTCAATGTGTGATCCCAAATGTGAGAAATTATTTTGCCTGTTTTTCATTTGTTTCTCTCTCCCTCTCATTCAAAAGTGTCTTAAATATCTTGGATGAAATCATGTCCCCATTGAAATTAATGAGGAGGAGTTTTCCCATTTATTTCAATGGGGCTAGGATTCACCCCCTATACTGCTGCCTGCAATACTCAGGAACATCCAAAAGCTCAGCAAAGCATTTAGGCCCTGATTCAGAAAAGGACTTAAGCACATTCTTATGTGCTGTCCTGAATAGGGGGGCTCTCCTGAACTGGGGCCTCAGTTCCTAACTGAAAGCAACTAAAACTTAGATATGTGTCCCTATTTTAATAAATTATGATGCTGTAATTCCAGCAATGAGGTATCAGATCCTGAAAAAATGGTCTGACAATTAATTGTTAGGTTATTTTAACTTATTAGAAAATGCATTTTGTACATTACATAGAGATATTATAAAATCAAATAAACAGTAATTTTTAACAGAGAAAAATCACAAAATATAAATATTTATCTACTAAGGAGCCCCAAAATTATTATGTCCTGTCTATTGCACATAGAGTCATAGAGTTTAAGGCCAGAAGGGGCCACCACATCATCTACTCTCACCCCCTGTATATCACAGGCCATTAATACCACCCAGCAACCGCACACTAAACCCAACAACCAAACACATGTAAAACCATTGCAGAGTAGTTCAACTTCCTATCCTGAATTAATAATTTTCACTATGACACTATCCAGAGAACCTTAATTTAACATATATAAATTATTAATTCTTGTTAAACAATAGCATTTCCTTTTCCCCCATATAAATTGACAATCAAAATCTCTTCATAATCCCCCTCAATGAAAAATTTCTGGAAAAATACACCATGAAACCAATGATATAACTGAGATACATCAATTATATTTTCATCCTCTGGACAGATTACCTGCACTCCCTCATAGATTTCTACCACAACTTCAGCTGTCACCACCCATCCATTAAACTCTTTCTAGAACACTCCCACACCATCATCAGCTTCCTGGACACCATGGTTAGCTTTAACAATGGACTCTAACAGGCACCTATTATACAATAAACCCACAGATCATCATGCTCACTTCCTCAGATCCAGTAACCACCCCCAGACACACCAAGAAATTTGTTATCTACAGCCAGGCACTCAGATACCACAGAACATGCTCCAGAGAGAAAGTCTGTGATAGACTTTAACACACTTAAAACTGCCTTCACCAAACAAGGACATTCCACCAGAGAAGTAGGTCACATAATGGATTGGGCCCCTGAAATATCTTGGGAGAACCTGCTTCACCATAGGGGAACCCCTCCCCCCCAACCTTACACCCATAGATGTTACCTACAACCCCACACTGGAACCCATATGGGATATCAAACAATTACAACTCATACTTAATGGGGACCACACCCTGAAAAAAAATCTTTCCTGACCTCCGTTCTGGCCTTCAAACACTCCCCAACCTTGCTAAGCTCATCATCAGAAGACACCACAGACCAAGAGACACCAAGTTAAAGTGACACCAGATCCTGCCAGAGCAACAGATGCAAAACCTGCAGACATATCTCCGCTGCTACTATGATCACTACCCCCACAATACACCTTTCAGAATCCATGGGTCCTACACATGCCTATCACAACATATGGTGCACCTCATCCAGTGCATCAAATGCCCCAACAACAACGTGGATGAAACCAGACAATCACTATGCTCTCAAATGAACTCACACAAAAAAATGATAAAAGAAAAAAACACGCTATCAATTGTGGGTGAACACTTTTCACAAAGTGATCACTCCATATCTGACCTCTTAGTCCTCACCCTCCAAGGAAACCTGCATAACACCTTCAAAAGACCAGACAGGGAACTTAAAGTCATAACTCTGCTGGACACTAAAAACCACAGACTTAGAGTCACTGGTTTTATGGACCATTACAAGTTGTAACACACCATGCTGCCTGCTAACCTTCTATTGTCCTACAACACGTTGAACCCCTCGTGCTTAACAATCTGTCCCACCTTGTATTTAATTTGAACAGCCTGGTTTCCTTCCCCAGACTGAAGAAGATCTCTGTGAAGCTTGAAAGCTTGTCCTGTCCATCAACCGAAGTTGGTCCAATAAAAGATATTACCTCACCCACCTTGTCTCAATCAAAGGACATTAACAGAGCTATAATTCTCTGCCTTTGGATATGCATACAATATCCAGATCCCTTTGGGGTTACCTAAAACTAAGGTTACATCTACACTTGGAGCTAGAGATGTTATCCCCAGCTTGTGCAGACATACACTAGCTCTCATCAATCTAGAGTGCTAGAAACAGTAGTGTAGGTGGGGTAGTACGGGCAGTGGAGAGCAGCGACATGGCACTTGCCATGACATAGAATCATAGAATATCAGGGTTGGAAGGGACCTTAGGAGGTCATCTAGTCCAAACCCCTGCTCAAAGCAGGACCAATCCCCAATTTTTGCCTCAGATCCCTAAATGGCCCCCTCAAGGATTGAACTCACAACCCTGGGTTTAGCAGGCCAATGCTCAAACCACTGAGCTATCCCTCCCCCCTAAAAAAGTACATGTACAAAGCTGCCTGAACCCCATGGGTACGTACTCGGCATGGCTAATCTCTGCCATCACTCCTGCTGCCTGTGCTGTCCTGGCTACAGTACTATTTTTAGCATGCTAGCTCGATGAGAGCTAGCCCAAGTATGTCTGTGTGAGCTGGGAATCACACCCCTAGCTCCATAGTATCGACATACCCAAAGATGCAAAACCACTGCATGCCTGTACCTGCCAAGAGACTGTCATGAAAATGAATTCATTTTTCATACTCTAGTCATTTCTCTGCCAATCCCTAGTGAGAATGTGTGTGAAATATTTGACCAAATGGAAAATCCAAGTCTCTTGACAGGTCTGTCATTATATATTATAGGGTATAACAAAATAGTTAAAAGTTTTACTCTGTTAAATGTAAAAGGAAAATGCACATGATTTAAAACAAATGGAAATCTTTACTGTGCATTAAAATCCTTCTATGTTTTTTTCCATGTGACTGCTTGCAAGGATACTTGCATTAAATCTGGAGTGGAGACATCTTTCTTTCTTTCTTTCTTTTTGAAGGACAATTAAAAAAAGATATATTTTTTTTACTTTTTGTATTTATTGTTTCTACACTTAAGATCTTTAACGCTTATGAATTTGTTCCTTTCCTTCTTAGTAAGACAAACCTGTCTTTGCATGTATATACATGAAATATATCAGCTCCTGAAAGTAAAGGAAAATGCCTAAGGGTCTGATCAAATGCCCATTGAAATCCATGAAAGTCTTTCATTGATTCAGTGGACATTGGGATCAGGCCCTCAAACAGAAACAGTAACACTCTGCAACTGAAATTACCTAAAAATCCAACCACAACAATACATTCATATACATTCTCATTGCTTTTGGAAGAGGCTTTTTTACCTGGTTGGGTTTCCCCATTCTGTTTTTACTTTGGATCTGATTTACACAAAGAAACTGCAGGTCACATTCAATAGATTTTGATTTAAATTAAAATGTAATTGTTTTATTGCCTCGTGCCATTTGATTTTAGCAGAAGAGTTCACTTAGATTTCAAACAAATAAACAAAAAGGTTTGATTTTTAAAAATCTTCTACAATTCAAATTTAAAATTAGCAAAAGAAACAGCAGTGTTGCTTTACTTCCACAAAAAAAATAAGAAAGGAATACTTGTGGCACCTTAGAGACTAACAAATTTATTTCAGCATAAGCTTTTGTGGACTACAGTCCGCTTCCACAGTATCCCTACGACCATTATGTATAGAATCACAGTTGGCTTGCAGACCTGTCTAAATTCATTACAATTTTAAAATTTCCAAAAATATTTAAAAATTCACTTGACTCTTTTCCTTTTCTTTTCCTTTCCTTTCCTTATTTGCTTTCACCATTTCAAACTCTCCTAATCATTTATCCACTATCATTTGGTTGATTGGTTTTGATTTGTCTGACACTGCTCTTCATCAGTGCAGTCGCTGCATGTTTTAACATGGGATACCTGTTATTTTCATTATTTAGTCCCAACCCCTATGTCTCCCTCTTCGAAATCAGTGAGCACCCCCAGTGAAGCTGGCAGCCAGGATTCAGGAGATCTGGGACCAATAGGAAGGTAAGACAGACATTAGATAATGTTGAATGAAAGTATTTTTTTCACTCCCCACTTTTTTAATTTATTTAAACAAGAACATTGTAGGTCCAATATATACATTTGTTTCTGCATTCTCCACCATGTGTTACCATTCAATAAGGCTGGTGTCAGGTATGGAGTAAAGGTATGCAGCAGTCTGATCTTAAGTTATAGACATCAGAAACTAATGCAAGAAGCAGAAATCATATATATGTATATTTAATCTGCCCACTCAGAATGGAAACGTGGTGAGCACCAAGGACATAGAAAATCCTGCAAACCCCTACCCATGTGAGTAATCCTTATTCATATAGGTAGTCCCCATATTGGCCACATCATTCCACGTATAGCACCTGTCTATCTTAAGTTTTTATTCTGCTGTCCAGCACAGGGCATGGTAGTAAAAGTGTGTATGTAAGAGAGGGATGGGGAATAGTTTATTTGGAAACGCCTGGGAACACATAAAAGTGTTTTACTAATGTTCCTCTCTGCAACACTGTGGCTATCAGATAGCTGTGTGTGTGGAATGGGAGGAAAGTGCTTCATCAGTGTAAAAGGGGATATGTTATGTCAATAAGAGACTGGCTCCGAGGCCACCCGGAAATGCCCTTGTTGCATCTTGAACGTATCACAGATATTGGGAAATGTAATGACAGCACCATAGTGTTTCCCAGGGCATCCTGAGTATAATGGGGACAGCCATGGTCCTGACTTGAAACCACAAGAGATACGAATTTCTGCGCCATATTTCAGGGACAGAAACCACAGGTGAATGGTGGATCATTGAGGAGTGGTTAAGCACTCTGTGACTGTTCAGTCATCCACAGGAGGGTGTGTGATCCAAACCTCCATGAACTCCTGGGAAACAGCCTGTGAAGCTCTGCTGACTACTCTGCAGTTTGGAATTGCCCGTCAGGGTGACCACACCCAGCCGTACCTGTACATTCGTAGACACTATTGACTCTGGGCTTCAGGTGGCTTCATTTACCAGGTTCCAAGACCATATAGAACTCATTTTTCATTCCCTTGGCCTACACTACGATTGCTATATTATCATGGCAAGAGCTGATATAAGAGGAAGTTAAATAAGCCATTATCCATAAATAAGCAACATTTCTGCTGGCATGATACAGCTAGTACTCATGCTAAACGCACCTTGTACACAGAAAGATCATATTCTTGATGCTGAAAATGTACAGTTTCCTTACTTAACCTAATGAGCTCTCTTTGCAGTACCACTGTAGTATTTGGGCTACATAGACACTGAGGAAATGCATCCATTCCCTCCCCCACCCCCCCATCCCAGAAATGCGGCATGCAGTGGAGTTAATTAAGTAGCAACCCGTTAGTGTGAATAAGGCAGTTCAAAAACTGGAAAAGAATGTAATGCCAAATTCATAGTCAGACAGCCAACCCTAATCTGTCAACACCCCTTGGATATGAGAGGAAACGGCAAATATGTGCAAGAAGCATGCACATACAGGCTGCTATTCGCAATGCCACTGTTCCCTACAAAATGCCCCTGTGGAAATGCTATCTTGGGATTCAATACGTAATGCCACAAAACTTCCTCTGGATCATTTGGGCTCAGCCAACAAGGGCAATACCATACTGCTGCGTGCCTTGTAACTCCTTTGGTCAGAAGGAAGGCAATAGTATCAGGAAATATTGAGGTTATGGCCACCTTTGTAGTGCTGTAGCTATCTCAGTCACCATCTATGAATGGCTACTTTCTGCTTTAATCTGGTATTCCATAATAGCACTGGAATCTGCATGAATTATTTCCCACTGTCTAATCTGGTCCATAGTGTTTTCTGTGGCCACAGCCACTGATCCTCCTAGTATTGTGTCTAAGTGGATGAAGGCATTGCACTGGATTTTTTAATAGTAATTCCTACTTAAGCAAATCTACAGTGCTGTGCCAAAGGAAGCAGGAGTTTTTACATGTCTTGAAACAAATCTGAACCCAATGAGGTCAATTATACTACTCTGGTGTGTAAAATTTGCTTGCATAAATATAAAAGTCTGCAGGATCAGGTCTTATTCAGTGCAGTATAAAGAAGAGTTGGATTCTTAGAAAAGATTTTCTTATGGTGAGGAATTTTATCAACTAGCTGTCCTTATGTTTCAATACTATTGTGATTTTTTGTGCATTTTAATCCGCTATAAAAGCTGGGTTGGCTCATGTGCCCTTTGGTTGCTGTTTTTTTGTTCTTAAATTTTCTCAAGAAGTGAGTGGCAGAGTATAGTATATGGAGTATTTTTGGGTACAGAATTGCAGTGGTAATCCTAGAACTAGGGCTGTAAATTAATCGCAGTGAACTCAAGCAATTCACTCAAAAAAATTAATTGTGATTAATCGCAGTTTTAATCGCACTGTTAAACAATAAAATACCAATTGATATTCATTACATATTTTGGATGTTTTTCTACATTTTCATATATTACTGTATTCTGTGTTGTAATTGAAATCAAAGTGTATATTTTTTATTACAAATATTTGCATTCTAAAAATGATAAACAAAAGAAATAGTATTTTTCAATTCACCTCATACAAGTACCATAATGCATTCTCTTTGTCGTGAAAGTGCAACTTACAAATGTAGATTTTTTTTTGTTATATAACTGCACTCAAAAACAAAACAATGTAAAACTTCAGAGCCTACAAGTCCACTCAGTCCTACTTCTTGTTCAGCCAATCGCTCAGACAAGCAAGTTTGTTTACATTTACAGGAGATAATGCTGCCCTTTCTTATTTACAGTGTCACCAGAAAGTGAGAACAGGCATTTGCATGGCACTTTTGTAGCTGGCATTGCAAGGTATTTACGTGCCAGATATGCTAAATATTCACATGCCTCTTCATGCTTCGGCCACCATTCCATGCTGATGACGCTCGTTAAAAAAAAATGCATTAAATTAAATTTGTGACTGAACTCCTTGGGGGAGAATTGTATGTCCTCTGCTCTGTCTCGGATGATGACCCAACACCTGTTGTTCATTTTAAGAACACTTGTACTGCAGATTTCACAAAACACAAAGAAGGTACCAGTATCAGATTTCTAAAGATAGCTACAGCACTCGACCCAAGGTTTAAGAATCTGAGGTGCCTTCCAAAATCTGAGAGGGACAAGGCGTGGAGCATGCTTTCAGAAGTCTTAAAAGAGCAACACTCCGATGCAGAAACTACAGAACCTGAACCACCAAAAAAAGAAAATCAACCTTCTGCTGGTGGCATGTGACTCAGATAATGAAAATGAACATGCATCGGTCTGCACTGCTTTGGATTGTTATCGAGCAGAACCTGTCATCAGCATGGACGCATGTTCCCTGGAATGTTGGTTGAAGCATGAAGGGACATATGAAACTTTAGTGCATCTGGCATGTAAATATCTTGCAATGCTGATTACAACAGTGCCATGAGAACGCCTGTTCTCACTTTCAGGTGACATTGTAAACAAGAAGCGGACAGCATTATCTTCTGCAAATGTAAACAAACTTGTTTGTCTGAGCAATTGACTAAACAAGAATTAGGACTGAGTGGACTTGCAGGCTCTAAAATGTTACATTGTTTTATTTTTGAATGCAGTTTTTTGTACATAATTCTACATTTGTAAGTTCAACTTTCATGATAAAGAGATTGCGCTACAGTACTTGTATTAGATGAATTGAAAAATACTATTTCTTGTTTTTTTACAGTGCAAATACTTGTAATCAAAAATAAATATAAAGTGAGCACTGTACACTTTGTATTCTGTGTTGTAATTGAAATCAATATATTTTAAAATGTAGAAAACATCCAAAAATATTTAAATATGTGATATTCTATTATTGTTTAACAGTGCAATTAATCGCGATTCATTTTTTTAATCACTTGACAGCCCTACCTAGAACCATAGAAATGTAGGGCTGGAATTGACCTTGAGGAGTCATCATTCTAGTCCATCTCGCTGCACTGAGGAAGGACCAAATATACCTGCACCATTTCTGATAGGTGTTTATCTCACCTGTTTTTAAAAATCTCCCAATGATGGGGATTCCACTATCTCCCTTGATAGGCTATCCCAGTTCTTAAGTATCCTTTGCGTGGACATAGAGAACAACTAATCAACATCCTCTTTAACTAAAGACTATTATTGGGTCTCCCTTAAGTCTCCTTTTCTAAAAACTAAACATGCCCATTTTTTTTAACCTTTCCTCAGAGGTCAGGTTTTCTAAAACTTTTATTATTTTTGTTACTCTCCTCTGGATTCTCTCCAGTTTGTCCACATCTTTCCTAAAGTGTGGCACTCAAAACAGGACACATTATTCAAGTTGAGGCCTCACCAGTGTCAAATAGAGTTGGACAATTACCTCCAGTGTCTTACATACGACACTTCTGTTAAAACACCCCAGAATATTAACATTTTTTTTGCAACTGCATCACATGTTCTCTTTTGATGCTGTGTGGTTCCTCTCTGAGTTACTGGACTTGAATTGGGGTGGGGGGGAACCACAGCTATTTGCATCTAGGGTTACCAGGTGTCCAGTTTTCGATGGGAATGCACGGTAGAAAAGGGACCCTGGTAGCTCCAGTCAGCACTACTGACTGGGCCATTAAAAGTCTGGTTGGCGGTGAAGTGGGGCTAAGGCAGGCTTCCTGCCTTCCCTGGCTCCGTACGGCTCCTGGAAGCAGTGGCATGTTCCCACTCCAGCTTCTATGGATAGGGATAACCAGGGGGCTCCACATGCTGCCCCTGCCCCAAGCGCCGGCTCTGCAGCTCCCATTGGCTAGGAACCATGGCCAACGGGTTCCTTTCCAAGCTGCAAGGGTGGTGCCTGTGGATGGGACAGTGTGCACAGCTGCTTGGCCTTGCCTCCACATAGGAGCTGGAAGGGGGACATGCTACGGCTTCCAGGAGTTGCTTGAGGTAAGCGCTGCCCGGAGCTTGCATCCCTGACCCCATCCTGTGCTTCAACCCTGTGCCCCAGCCCTGATCCCCCCTCCCGCCCTCCGAACCCCTCGATCCCAGCCCAGAGCACCCTCCTGCACTCCAACCCCCTCATTCCCAGCCCCACCCCAGAGCCCGCACCCCCAGCCAGAGCCCTCAACCCCCCCTGCGCCCCAACCTCCTGCCCCAGCCCTGATCCCCCTCCAGCTCTCCGAATCCCTCGGTCCCAGCCTGGAGCACCCTCCTGCACCCCAAATCCCTCATCCCTGGCCTTACACCAGAGCCTGTACCCCCAGCCAGTGCCCTCACCCCCACACCCCAACTGTCTGCCTCAGCCCAGAGCCCCCTCCCACACCTTGAACCCCTCATTTCTGGCCCCTCCCCCGAACCCCGAGTCCAGAGCCCGTACGCCCTCAACCCCCTGCCTCAGCCTGGAGCCCCTTCCATATTTCGAAACCCTTGGCTCCACCCCCCAGCCCAGAGCCCCTTCCTGTAACCCAAACCCCTCATCCCTGGCCCCACCCCAGAGCCCATATCCCCAGCCAGAGCCCTCACTGCCTGCATCCCAACCCACTACCTCAGTCTGGAGCCCCCTCCTCCACCCTGAACTCCTCATTTTTGGTCCCACCCCCGAGCCTGCACCCCCAGCCAGAGCCCTCACCTTCTCTTGCACCCCAGCCCCCTGAGCCAGCCTGGTGAAAATGAGTGAGTGAGGGTGGGGAGAGTGAGCAATGGAGGGGGATGGAGTGAGCAGGGGGCGGGGCCTCAGGGAAGGGTCTTGGATCAGGGGCGGATCAGGGGGCAGGGCAAGGGAGTTCGGGTTTGTGCAGGTAGAAAGTTGGCAACCCTATTTGCATCTTTTAGTTACAATAGCATCTCACTGTCTAATTATTTGCATAATTTTCTGCCCATGGCAGAGCAGTTACTGTGACCTCGAGATTGTGTTTTATGGAATATGGTAGCAGTTTTCACTTTAGATTGGCTCTTCCTACAGATCTAGGCCCACGGAAGACCATGGGAATTGTGTTCCAAACTTTTTCCCAACCCCCTCTGAATTGTCACACAGCCCTAGTCCCTAGACCCATTAAAGTCCTGCCCCCCAATTGTGATTTTCACCATCAGTTTGTCTCAAACTGATTCAATCAGTAGCTGCAATGATTCCATTTTCCTCCTAATATTGTTTTGCTTTTGAATACAGTGCCTCCACCCTCAGGTTAACTACACTTTACATTACTTCATGTCTTAAGGTCATACACAGAGGCCTCTTGCTGCTGTGATGGCATGGGTGGGACAGATGCATATCTAGAGCACTCAGCTGCCTGATGAGTTATAGAGTGTAGCTGAAAGAAGACATGTTTTCGGATGCTTTTGTAATAACTGATTTGTAGCTTTTATTTTTAATTTCTCTGATCACCAGTTATGTCAGAAAAGGGTGTCAAATGATGGCAGATGTTCTTAGCACCTAATAATTATAAGAAGTAAGATTTTCTTTGCTGATCTCTCCCTTTCCCAGTGTCTGTAGTCTTCTCATCCACCAAGCCCCTGTTCTGTGTTCTTTTCATGCATTTTGCATAAAACCACTGTAGCGGGTCGGCACCACCATGTTGTGTGACAGACATTTGACAAAGTTACCATATTTAGTGATGGACATTGAAGGGGGTTATGTCATTCCATCATTCAGTTTTTTGAAAAATTACTATGGACCTCAGAATTTTTACCATGGACACTTGTGTCCGTGTATGGACACATTGCTGATCCCTGTTTGCAATGCTTTATTTTTAATCAGTTCCTTATCTAGTAGAGTGGAAGAGTACAATATGACTGGTTAAACAGAGAATTAGGATATCACACTCCTTTATGAGGGTCTGTTTCACTGGAGCTAGATGTGAGTCAAGAAGAAAAGGAAGAGGGCAGATCTCAATCTGTGTTAGTAATATAATTACTAGGAGATTGTTTATTTTGGTAAATGGATGCGATTCAGGCGGTGTATGTCCTCTCTCATCTCTCCTTTTTGGATACAGCAAAGGTCTTTCAGAAGAAAGTAATAAAGCGAAATTTCTAATCTACTAAAGCCACTACAATTCAGTAGGGCTCAGTTGCCCTATCATTAAGTTAATATATTTGACAGATTCTGCACAGTGATGTTGTTGTGCTATTGCTCAGGTTTCAAGTTGCCAGCATTTAATTGTATTACTGGTTTCACAAATGATAGGGTCTTCTTAAAGTGTTAGTATAAAAAGCAGGTGTGGTGTTATTGCCTGGGAGCAGCAGTAATAGTTTTCACTGACAGCAGATTTTTCTTCATTGTGTGAAAAGTTGTTTTTTTTAATCACTTTTAAAGAGCTGCTTTAGTTACCAACTTACACACAGTTCCGCTTGCTGAGCTAATAAGGAATACATTTAAAATGATATCCAGATCATAGTGAAAACTCAGGGTCCATTGGAAGGAAAATAAATCAGTCATAAGAACTTGGGAAAGGGTTCCAGGAAATTAATCTCTCTTTCCACCTAGGTCATTAAAAAAACCTTCCACTTATCTGTATTATTACTCTGAAATTTGAATGTCAGAAATCAAATTGCACACACCAGAGGGATAATCATTAATTAAATTTAGGATTTAAATGACAGAAGAGAAATGCAGTATGCAGGCTCAGTTAGACATACACAGTACATTAGGTGCCAGAGGTGAAATATTTTATTCTAATAAAGAAATGAATTACTTTTGTCCACTGGAAAATGTGATGAGGACAGTGTGAAAATTGGTGAGAGTGCAGTTGTATGCATATATGGTAGAAACAGCCCATAAATCTGTCTTATTCTATGAGATGGGCATCACCTGAATAGAAACATACAGTCTCTCCCTATAAAACAATCCAATGTCCGACACTAAAATACCCTATACAAAGTTTCTGAAAGTGTGTGACAATGTTGTTCTAAAAGCAGTGGGAATTTCCAACTGGGGCAGCTGAGATTAGAAGTAGGTGAAATGTTGTAATATAGCACTAGGGAAACTTATAAACTAGCTACCATACTCAGTTGCATCTCCTAGAATATACAAGATAAGGAAGATTACCATTGCATGACAAGAGAGTACCACACATCATTTATTACATTTCCTCCCATAGTTACCATGACGTTGTCATCAACCTCTTGGCATGCGGGTCCAATCTTCTAGCTCAGTTCGTTGTAATGGGATAGATTGTGCTTTAAGGTGCTGTCATGAGTTGTGCAGAGGGAGCTGCACTACAGCTAGTGCCTCAGGAAGAATTCCAGCTTACCCAACTGACTTTCTCTGGGAATTCTGAGGTATCGTGGTACAGCAGGACCTTTAAATGGAAGCAACATGAAATGTCTGGCCTACTTCCTGTGCCCAGCTTGTCTATATGACAACGGAGCCTTAGGCTCACCTTATTCCCATTCAGGTAGAGCTAATGCTGACACGAGCCTCACATAGTGCCTGAGCTGCCTAGTCACATTATGGCTGGATCCTCTACAGGCACATAAGAGGACTGGGGTTGGGGAGGTTTCTTGCAATCTTTCCCCTCCTTTAGTGCCTGCTCAGGAACAGATGCAATCTGATCCTCCAAATTCAAAGCATGTACATACATTAGATGTGTATAAAGCCCTAAAGTTCCAAAGATTCTCTATGCCAACATTTTGCTATCCTATAAATATAAGAAGACACCTTAGGGACAATATGAGGCAGTTGCTTTTAAGTCTCTCTACATCTGACCTAGACAGTGAGGAATATTTTTCAGTGCCTGCCAGTTATAAAGTCAGAATGGTCTATATTAATTAGAATCAGTTGCAAGCCATTAGTGTGTGAGCTTGTGGCATCATTAAGGACTTTCATATATGCAGTTCAGTCATCTGGATCTTTGAGTATTTTTCTCATTAGCAATTTTCTCCATGGTATAAATTGGAGGAGGCAGGGAGGTTGCCATTCCCAAAGGAATGCTTTATAAAATGTCTTAGAAACATGAGCTCCAGCTGCATTCAGTAAGCCCATCTACACTTATTACATTGCTAAGCTTAAGTTTAGCAAGAAAAACAGAATTTTTCTGAGTAACATGTTAGTTATATTAGACTCGTGGTTATCTCTAACTATTCAACTTGATTTAGGGGTAATTCTGTCTTACTTCCAGAGAAGTAAGTCTTCTGAAAGAGAAAAAAATTCCTTACTCAGTACCCTTCACAAATAATTTGGGTGATTAGCATGCCTGGAGTCAACTTGCCTAAACTCAAAGTCCTACCTAGAAGGAATCCTCAGTTAGGATTTTTAGTAGTTTATTTTAGAACAACATTGGGAACATTGGCTCACGATCAGACACCTCTTTTTCTAGCTTTAACAGTGTGAGAAGGATGTCTGGAGGATTAAAAACAATCAGTTCTAGTTTGCAAGTGTCTAAGAAAATGTATGTTTGAGCCTAGTAATTCCAGGTATTAGAGATGTAGAACTTTGTATGTTTTGGCTTTGCTAAAGATGTGCAATAGATGCTAGTGGTCAGAGAGATTAAATAGCTGACTAAAAGTTAGCATCGTTTGTATTAAAGCAATTTATAGTGGATAAAGTGGTAGACTTCCCAAGTAAGACACCTGAGACCAGGATGAAAGGTGCTTGTAACATTTTGTGCCAGGTTTGTGGCTTTATTCCTAGATATGATTGCAGAAATAATGCGTGAAGGCCATGAATGCATGGATCACCATAGTCAGGTCTGCATCTGAAAGAATGGGGCATACTCTTCTGGATAGTTGTAGGTGAAAATGGGTGGTTTTGTCACCAGGGTTATTTGGGCATCTGCTAGCACTGAAGGTTATAAGCCTAAAACTAACCATTCAAAGGAAGGGCCATGGAAAGCTCCCATCTTGGCTTCAGACCTAAAATTTCCATATTGTTTTTAAAAAACAAGCTAAATTAGCAGCTACACAACAAAGATAATACAACATTATATTGTTAATTGTGAAACCACAGCAATAAATCACTTTAGTCTTAAAGTAAATCCTTTCACTTGTTTAACAGGGGCAAGCCAGGCTTTAGCAGAATGGAAAGGTGTCCTCACACAAAATTTCACCCCAGTTTCAAACTGGTGCAACCTTTGCACTCAGACATGTCCTTCTTTTCTGAAGCACCAGGAAAACAAGAACCCTCAATGCTAATTTCATGTTCAGTATGGTAAAATCTCTCTCTCCATTTTGGTCTAGACCCTACTTATCTTATTCACTCAAATAGTCCCTTTAGTACATGTCTATAATGCCATGTCTGTCTGTAAATTCTGAGGATGACCAAAAGGAACGTTATTTTTAAGGCAACAGATTACAGAATGGTGATTTTGAAGAAAACCTCTGATTCTCAAGAGCAGCCATCAAGCCACGCAGCCTTGTAGCCCACAGTTCTGTAAATTGCTGAACTTCTTCTGTTTCTGAAGTCTTCCATCTTCTCCTTCAGTTCAACAATGTCCGATGATGATGAAGCCACCAACCTGCATGTTATCTGTTTGATTCCCTTGAAGGGCTGTAGTGTTCTTTTCCTTCTGTGGTTCCTGGTGTCTGGTAAAAGGCCAACAATGCATTTTTTCATGGGATCTTATCCAAAGCCCGTTAAAGTTAATGAAAAGAATCCCATTAATTCAATGGGCTTTGGATCCAGCCCCTGCAATTCTTTTACAATCAAGGAGACAAGGACATATTAGCTTTCTGAGATATTTTGGCATAGACATAAAAAATACAGTGGCTAAAATATTCTAAACTTTCTTTTCTGACCCAGCTTATTCTTGGGATTAAACATAAAAATAAGATTGAAGAGTTGATACATATCGGAAGGGAAAGTGTTCAAGTGGCATTACAGATTCCTGTGCTACAGGAGCAAACAAACCAATGGCTTCTCTACAGATCGGTATTATGTAATCCTGTCTTCCTTGTGCACATGCTTTTTATTAATCCAGTTTCAAATAACAGTCTACAGTTTGTGACACTTACAGTAAGTCTTTGTAGATTTGTGGGCTCAGCAAAAGCTTCTAACTGTTTGACCTTCCGTGCTAGCAGATACAGCATGCTGTTGACAGTAACCCTGCTGATAAATTAACATAAATGTCAAGACCAGAATTTTGGGTAGCAATAGGATATAAATTAGATCAGTGTTACGATAACTCGTGTGATATAATTAAACAGATTGAGCCAATTTAATTGCTGACTTACATTCATATGACTCCATGGGACATAAGTCAGCAAGGAAATTAGCCCACTATATCTACCTTCTTTCTTTAAACCATGTTTAAAATGGTTTAGTTCTAGTCTGAATTCAAAATGGGCATCAAAGCCAGTTTAAATGTAGCCCCACAGTTTATCTGTGATTTAACCAGGATGCAGAAATATATAAATCTCCATCTTCTTTGTAAATCGTCCCTTTTAAAAACATTTTTTTGTAGAACACACACTCTCTTGTTCAGAGCCATTATTATTGCTAAAGGCTGCCAGGCTGCCAAGAGATAGTGCTTCACTCTCAGGGAGGTCCCTGTCATTCTTTTCATTGGCTGAGATTGGAAGTCATGGCGTCCATCTGTTTGGAAGTGTAATTATAATCCAAAGTGCATGACTGTGCTCCAACATCCTTGCCAAATCCCCTGTTCACTTAATACATCATGGCATTTTATCGCATTGTAATCACACATACTCCATGTACGAACACTCTTAGTGATGGATGAGCATTCTGTTTGAATTAATATCGTAAGTAAACCGCTTGTTTAGTAAAACACAACCTTCCAAAATACTGATAACCATCTTGTTGGAGTTTTTCAGCTTCAGAACTAATAGTGCAATGAAGGTATTTTCCCTTAGATAAGATTGGCAAAGTGCATCTGGTCTCCAAAACAGAGCGCATATGGTGTGAAGGTGATGATTTAAAGGCAGAGCAGCCATTGAGGCAAACTGTACTTTTCTATTTCTGAACAACAGCTTTTGCTCTTCTGTTCCTTCATAGATTAGTTGCTTTTAATAGACGCGTTAACTTTTTAAATTGTGAAAGTAAATAAAAAAGGATCATTGCCAAAAAACCCCCAAAGTTATAAAAATCCCATAATGATAGTACACCGCAGTTAACAGAATGAACGGGAATAAGAAAAAATATGTATCAAACATCTGGAATACCTTTTCTCAATAACACCTTTCTATTATAGTGTTGATTAATAAGAAATTTAAAATAGAAGCGTTAGAGAAATTATGGCACGTTACAAAAAACAAATGTATTTTTACACCTCCAGAACTCCATCAAAGAAGATTTCTGTAGCTGAATCAACAATTGGCTCAACTATAAATTCATCTTTTTCATTACAATCTGGAGAGCTTTCAAAACTAAATAAGATTTAACCACATAGTAAATGGTATTACTGAGTCTGCAAAAAGTCAAAGGAGAAGAAGATAGGCAGCAATGTTTACCTTCATAATGAAAGTACATTCAATCACATACTTTAAAAGTAGTCTGTATTCCTGGTGTCTTTTAAAATACATTTCACAGTAAGCTTATTCTTACATAAATTTTTTAAATAGATGAGTTTGATGTCATCAGTTTTTCAATGTATTCCTTTAATTTGCAGATGCACCATACTTTAAAGTACTTATTGGTCTGAGCCTTGTGGAAATTTTGACCCAAATCTGAACTTTCTGATATGGGACCAGCTCTGCTTCACAGCAGAAGCAAAAACTGTGGTGTTCTGTGCAATGTTTTTCTTATTGATCGATCTTTTTGCCTGCTCCATTCACAATGAAAAACAATAACTACGGCCTCTCCAAGTATTCCAGCAAGTAGCTGTCATGGTAAATTCAATCTTTGTTGGCTCTTAAGAAAGGCCAACAGGGAGATCAGAGGGAGAGCATGAGATATGTATGTCCATGATCCCAACGGCAGTGGTTTGGGAATGCATGGGCCTCCAGAGACAGGAGGGAAGAAGTGCCTCATGCGTCTGGCGGTGGCATTTTGCTGGGTCTACCCATTGCCACCAGCTATTGGGACAAGGGAAATGAGGATAGCCACTTTTCCTTTGATTTTAAAGCCACTTTATACTCTAGTGGGCCAAGGTGCCTCAGTGCTGAGTCTGCCACATGTGCTGCCCTCCTCCATATCCTATCTCTTGTGTTTGAATTTAGCAAATTGTCATGTTAAGCATTATGGGATATGCCTTAGATCTATGGAAAAACTCATTGCAGCCTTACCCATGGCGTCATGACCAGCTCCTCCATAATATAGTTAGGATTAGGTGGTAATAATATTACCACTCTTGAGAGACCATTTTAGGACAGGACATGTTACTTTTGCTGGGAGTGTCATTAATGAAACACATGAATATTGCAGTTCATCTGTTCCCTGTGAAGTCACTGCACTGTCAGTAGTTTTTCCATTTACTAGGAAAGCAAAACAGCTCTTGATGACAGGAAATGACAGACCAGAGTGTGTGCTTTCCTCCTGTCCTGCTCCAAGGCCCAATTTTCAATGCTGTGGTGTGATTGTCTGCCCTAGCAGAGGCCCCTTTGGAAGGCTAGCTTTTCCATTGTTTCAATGTGTAGCCTCTCTGAAAGCACTGATTTTCAGGCTAGTGACCTGAGAGAAGAAGAGAAGCTGTGTAGAATAAACATTCTGCAGTATCAGCAATTGAAGTAATAACTTAGTTTCAGCTTCAGGGAGGGACAGCTGCAATAATGCTTCCACCAGGTTGCACAGGGGATTAAGTGTTGGACCTGATATTTGAATCTGATCATGTCAGTGATATTTGGAGCTTATACATTTCATTTTTATCCTGTGGATTTAAACTTTAGTAGGATCTTTAATATCATTTATTATATAATCATATATTAATACCAATGACTTTGGAGATTTCCCTCTTATACTCTTGTCAAAGCCTGATCCAAAGCTCATTGAAGTCAGTTGAGAGATTGCTACTGAATTCAGTGTGCTTTGGACCAGACATTCAGTGTTTAAATACTGTGTTTTCATTGGTGGAGCTTTCTAAAATGTTTCAAATTTGGACCTGGGAATATCTGGGAAAGCAAATAGTTTATCACCAGAGTAATAACAAAGAAATCAAGTAACCATGTAATCTACATAAAAACCACTAAGATTATATGATTGGAATAAGAGCTTCTGGAGGTGTGGTTCAATAATACGTGGTAGCACAACGGGGTCCATGTTTTCTTATGTAGTAGCAATACAAAATTGGGTATTCCTTTGCTCAGATCTCTCTCACGTTCCATCGTGACTCGTGCAATTGTCTCTACTAGTCTTCCTAAATCCCTGCTCTGAATTAGGGAGTGCCAAATGCCAGGGCCAGATTACTAGTAATGTCAAGAAGCAGAAAAATATCATAGACAGCTAGACCACACTGACTGTCTGATCCTGTTCTCTTCTTCCCCGTAGTCTTTTTGCAGGTTATTCTAGTGTGGGAGAGAATGGAGACTAGTTGAAGGATCAGTGATGTCTTTTTTCTACTAACTGGTGAAGGAATGTCAACATCTAAGGGTATGTCTACACTGCAATGAAAAACCCACCTCTGGCTCATGCTACTTGACTTGGCTCACAGGGTTTGGACTAAGGACTATTTAATTGCCGTGTAGATGTTCAGACTGGAGCCTGGGCTCTAGGACTCTGTGAGGTGAGAAGGTCCCACAGCTCTGGCTGCAGACTAAGCCTGAAAGTCTGCACTGCAGTTAAACCGCGCCTTAGCCCGAGTCAGCTGGCATGGGCAAGCCAAGGGTGTCTAATTTCAATCTAGACATACCCTAAATGCGCAGTCCTGAATTTCACTCATGACAGATAGACATGATGCATGTAGAGTAGTAATTGAGTTCATATTATTAGGTAAATGCAGAATATTACAATGTGGAATTCGGTTGGAAGAGTTTGAAAATGGTTCAGTTTAGTTGGGCATAACTCAACTTCTACCCACACGTGTACCTTTCCTATTAAGTTGCAGCCATGATCTAAAAAGCCTCATTCCTTGCATGCAGCTTCTTGTTCAAGGAAAGCTGAAGAACAATTCATATTTGATAATGGCTACACTGTTTTTCAGCCTACAAACAACCAAGGGCAGCAACTGCTCAGCAAACATGTCACAGGAAGATTGATAGCGGGGCTATTGTTTGTCACTGTGTGGGAGACTTATGCAACGAACTGCTTTGAAACAATGTAGTGCAGTCTGACTAAAATAACGTCTGCACTTTCTGAATGATGGGAATGGCCTGATCTGGCTCAGTTCTGAGCTGCTCTCTCGAACTGTAACTCATTGAGCCTTCATTTGTGGAGTTTCCTATAAATTCCTCATTTTGTGTGTGTGTGTTTGATTCACCCACAGAAGAAACAAAATGTTCAAGGCTCAAAAGTAATGGATCTCAGGAGACCGATGGAAGCAAGGGCATCTGCAAGGAAGCCCCGTATTCCCATACCAGCTCCCACTTCACCCACTCCCCTCCATCTCTCAGACAATGGGTTTTGTAGATGTTAAGGCCAGAAATGATCATTAGATCATCTAGTCAGATCTCTCGTATAACGCAGGCCATAGAACTTCATCTGGTTACTCTTGTACTGAGCCCAATAACTTTTATCCCCTGGAATGTTCCCTTGCTGGGGTGTTTCATACACCAGGCTAAAATAGGTAAGTGTAACGGGGCAAGACTCACCCAGCGGTGCCTCCTGCTGGTCGTCCAGGGAATTAGCGTTTCCAGCCCCGGAGCACCCTTTGCAGGTCACTGTCCTGCTCGCCGTTGGCCCAGTGTCCCTCCCGGACCCCGGTGCCCCTTTGGCTGGGGTGTTGCCCCCTGGCAGTACTCCCTCAATCGCTGGGTCTCCCCTCCCAGGGGAACCCGTCCACCCTCTAGCCTCACCTTGCCTCAGCCTATGGGCTACTGCCAGTCACCATTAAGCCCCCGTTCACTGAGGCAGACTGCAGTCTGTAATAGCCAGTCATCATAGGCAAGAGAGGTTCAGGCCTTCTGCCTTTACCTAGCCCTGGGCTGCCCCTTCGCAACCCCAGAACTTGCTTAGGCCCCGCACAAAGCCCTGCAGCCTGGGGGGTTTCCAGGTGGGAGCTCCCCAGCTCCCCTTGCCTTCCCCTGGCACTGCCCCACCTCAGGTCCCTGTTTAGCTCCACGGCAGCCAGGTCCTTCTCTGACCACAGCCAGAGACAGACCATTTACGCCTGGCCCACTGCCTTCTTAGGGCCAGCTGGGCCCTGATTAAGCTGGTCACAGCTGCGGCTGCTTCCCCAATCAGCCCAGCTTTCCCAGTTGCAGCCCTCTCCAGGGCTGCTTTCAAGCCCTTGAGGGCAGGAGCAGGTGATCACCCCATAAGTAAGTTACTGCTTAACTTCCCAATTGTTTGTGGTGAAATGGGGTGATGGCATCAAGTGACCACTTCTTGGCTACACGCTTTCTATATCCTCTCAGATATGCACTGTAGAAGAGTAGAATAATTCTGAAACCAAATATTGCCATACAAATAAATCAGAATTAAAATAATTCTGCAAAAAATGACCCCTCCATTTTATAGTTTCAGACTTTCAATACTCTTAAGCAGGGCTGGCACGCCCACTAGGCGACCCTAGGCGGTCGCCTAGGGTGCCGGGAGCCGGGGGGCGGCTGCCCGCGGCTGCCCGCCGCCCTCCCAACTCCACGACGCAGCCGGGGGGCAGCAGGGAGCCGCCACGGGGGCGGCGGGCGGTGTTAGCTGGGGGGGGGGGGGGGGGTGGGCACGAAACGTCCTTGCACCGGCCCTGCTCTTAAGGAGAATATATGTTGTGGGCCTTGTTCTGATTTCAATTGCACTCCACTCATCTTGGCTATTTTTAATGTAAATACAATGAAAATATGGATTGAGACTTCATTTTTTTTCCATTTACATGTTTTTTTGTGACTGAACTTGGTGAAAAGTGCCTTGAAAATGGAAATGTCATGGATCTGATCCAAACTCCATTAGAATCATTAGAAAGTTTCTCACTGGACTTCAGTGGGTTATGTCCTCAGAATAGGTCCAGTGTGGTAGTAGCAGTGTTAATTCCCCGCATTGCTCCAACAATGCATCCATGCTGACCTGCAAACAACACTTCTAGGCACAAAATTGGTCTTTGGAACCTGTAAAATCTGAACTATTTCCTTTCCCTTCCCCTAATTTTGGGTATATACAAGTGTCAAGGCTAATTTCAATTTGCATTTAGGGAAGAAATAATTTCTAGTCCTTTGTGAAGAAAACCCTGAAAAAGTAAGTCAAGCCCTAGATTTAAAAGCTTGCCACTGATTTTTCATGGCGCTCATAGGACACTCATGGTCTCCCCTACAGATGTCCAAGGAGGATTAGGCTTAGTGTTAATACTCGTCCGAATGCTCAGAGATTCCTCCAAGTAGCAAGAAGTAGCAAGGGACAATTCTAGACCCTGGCTTATTCGGAATATTGTCCCTTGTAAAATGTTCTGTCTTTGGCCCTACGCACAGACAATTTTTACACACAATTGTTACGCACAATAATTTAGGCTCTATTTGTCCTGGAGCAGGAAATTAGTGACCTGAAGCCCCACTTCCTGCAGACTCAAGTTTGGCAGTGCCCCAAAGAATCATCTTACTAACAGGGCCGGCTCCAGGTTTTCTGCCGCCCCAAGCGGGGAGAAAAAAAAAAAAAAGCCACGGCAGTGCGATCGCGCCGCTCCACTCTTTGGCGGCAATTTGGCGGCAGGTCCTTCACTCCGAGAGGCACTGAGGGACCTGCCGCTGAATTGCCGCCGAAGACCCGGACGTGCCGCCCCGTGGTATTGGCCGCCCCAAGCACCTGCTTCTTTAGCTGGTGCCTGGAGCCGGCCCTGCTTACTAACCATCCCTCAAACCTTGTGGACAGTTCTGTGCACGGTGGTAGGATCACAGTGGATGGAGGTCTGTTACATTTTTGAGTGGAGGTTGACATTTTTTTTTCCATACCCACCTAAAACTGCTAAAGCTGGCTTTGTCTCAGAAGGGTGGAATGTTATTTTTAAACATTTATATTAGTGTCCAGAGGCCTCAAATCATGTTCAGGGTTCCATAGTGCCCCATACACATAAAGTGACATAGTTCTAGGTCTGAGGAACTTGAAATTTAGGAGGATTGGGGGGTTGAGTCTCCATGCTCATAACCTAGATTGTAAACTGTTTAGGGCAGAAATTGTCTCTACTACGTTTGTACTGTATGTAAGGAATCAGACCCTGCTCTCTGATTGTGGCCTGCAGATGCTATTGTAATAACAATAAAGGTGATATCATTCTGTTGGAGAAAAGAGGTACAAAGCTACACAAACAAGCTACATATATCTTTTTCCTAAGTGTTTGGAAAACATAGGTGTGCAAATATAAGTGGCCCCAAGGTAGCCATAACATTAAAAATTGTCACTTACTCATGAAATCACACTATGTATTACTGCCCTTGGCAGCATTTCAGGGGTCATTTTCACAGAAATGGCTTGTGTTTCTTAGCAATCTCTCTAGTGCATTAGGTACTGAGATTTTTTCCTACCATCAGACATTCAAATCTTTACCTGTATTGCAGGGACAAATTCCACTCTTCACTAATGTCTTGATTCTTCGCTGCCTGTTTACAACATCCTAATTTAGGCAGACAAGATAGGCTCCTGCTCTAAAGAAGTCTCCTAGAATAATCCTGAGACACATCACAAAATCTCTGGACAACATTTTTGTGCTGCACATCTCCCATTATAGCTCATGGGAGCGAATGCCCGTGCATCATACCAAATCTATATATCTTCTTGTTATAATTCTTCGTTGTTTGTACATGTTTATGGGTATGAGATTGATTGTTTTTCATTTTGACATGTCAGAGTACAGCACATGTCCTTGCTCAACTCCCCAAAGAGTGAGTTGACATTGATGAGTTTATCAAATATAGTAGGTTGCACCATTTATATGGATTGAGACTGTTTCTTCAGATTATACATTAGCAGGTTGCCATTTTGTGGTAGGTACTGTGCAAAAATCTGCATTGGATGATATGATTTGTACTGGGTGAACATGGTAAAATAATATTCTGTGTACAGCTTTGAAATCTGGATTGAAATAAATAGGGTTGGATAAAAAAAGATGGGGAGCTCACCAATTTAGGGGCCATTATGATGTGTGACATCAGATAAGTTAGTTGTTTTTGTGAAGGAGAAGGAGGCTTGTTTCACTTTGTTTTAACATCTGCTAATGAAGACCATGCATAGTCTAATGCTTAAATCACAGGAAAGGGAGTTAGGGAGACTTGGGTTCTCTGCCTGCCTCTGCCACAGACTGGCAAATTACGTGGGCCAACATTTTAAAGAGGCGTCTCCAATTGTGAAGTCAAAAATCAAGACACCTGGAATGAGTGGCCACTTTTGAAAGTTTCGGTCTGAACCTCTTGGCATTTCAATTCCTTCATTTATAAATTGGGGGATTACATCACTTCACAAGAATGCAGAGAGTCTTACTAGGGCTTGCAAAGTGATCTGACCTCCTCAGATGGAAAGTTTCATTGTGCTATATTATAAAATCTTCAGCTAAGGCTGCATTGCTGGATTACTCATCTATTCTTTGATAGCACAGTGCTTCCATCATGAAGAAAAATTAGTGGCAGGTAATTATATTGAAATAACTTTTTTTTAAAAGTCAGGATGGATTCTTATATGGTGAAAAAAAACTTGTTTGTTTACCTTGTCCCACAGAATATTAAACATTATTATTTGTGATACAGGACATCACAAAAAAGACTTTAACTTGTATATAATGGTTTATTGTCAGTTTCAGAAGACATATTAAGGGCTAAATTCTTCAGTGAGGTTTCATGGGGAGAGTTCAAGTACATCACGTCATACATTCCATCATTGTAACCTCTAATAAATTACTACTACAAATCTTACAGCTTATTGTGAGTACACAGGGAACAACTAGTGAGTCTGTAAATTGTTCAGAGGTCCAAATTACACATTTTCATTAAGTAAATTTTGAAAAAAAAGCCTGAGACTGAAAGTCTCTTTCCTTTGTTTACTAGTACAATGTACTCCAGTTCTATGTAATTTTAATAAATTACCTGCTCTTGTAGTCTAGCATCAAACCTTGTTTGACATTAATTGTGGCTCTCAGTTGTACTTTGAGGTGTGTCCTGTGTATGTACCATATACAGCATGTAATTAATGAGATGAGCTTTTTTCCATCTTTCAGTTAATTCTGTGTTCTTTTTTTCCTTTGTGCTGCACGGCTGATAACTACCTTAGGACCCTGCAGTGGGACACAGACCCCTCAGTGCTGCAGCTCCAGTCTGACTCTGAACTTGGGTATATGTCAGCTCTTTTGTTATTCATTTTGTTATTTCTTTGCAAGAGTTATGTTGAAAATGCTTCTCAATTGGGCTGCTTTTGTGTGGGTTTAATTTATTATTATTATTATTGTTTTGGTGAATCTAAAGTACCATAATTTAAGTTTTCTTTTGTTAGTTTCACCAGTGATATTAAGCTTTGGCAGAGACATTTTTTTAATGAGGAAACGGGGAAAAAGCCTATAAAAAGATGACCTGCAATTTCTGCTGTCCGAGACCAATAACAAACATTACCATTTCATTATGGATGAAATGTTGTTATAGTGACACTTTAATTGAAAATGTAATATATGCAGTTAATTATACCAATGTCCAGTTACTATTTGTTAATTCTGACTTTTCATACTAAATTACTCACAGGATCCTCCCCTATCCCCATCTTTACCATAGTTAAAATTAAAGTTGTTCCCTTATACAGTAATAATCTCACCTTCTCCTTCCTTAAGAGTTAATAATGTGAACAATTATATTTGTACCCTTAGCAAATAAAACTATCACTTTCACAGCCCCAGAGTCATTTTGCTTTTTAATTGAGTCTATGTCAGTTAAGGTTTGTTTACTTATAATTAGGCTGAAATTAATACTTTTTCTAGCCTGGGGTACTTTTGCCATGTGCTTGTGGAAAAAGTTAACTGCTTTGAATAACTGAAACTAACCACTACCACTGGGTGGTTTTTTTAAAAGGGTCAAATTTATTTAGTATGAAAGGTATCTATTGTTGTACAATAGTGAAATCCACACTATGAAGTATTTTTATAGTGGACCAATCAGTGGAAATCAGTTTTAGCCAATGACACATGAAACTCCAAATATTTCCTGATTCCCCTAATGTTAGCATCACACTGGAGATGGAACTGAAGTTCAAAGTGAAAATATGGCTTGGTGATGAGTCATTTGATCTTGATTTGGATATCATCCATGTGATCACAAAAGTTAACTATCACAAATAGTTTGGCCGGTGTGGGAAATATTGTAGCACAAGACTCAGAGGCTAAGCAACCCAAGCATTTCCTGCCAATGCTTCTCAAGGTGTGAACATTGTTTTTTTTTTGTTTATATTGTGAGAGTTAATAAGAGTTTGAGGTTATAAATGAAGAAATAAAATGAGAGGGAAAAATATGCCACAAAATATAGGCATGAAAATCCACATGCAGTGGTGGTAAGGAAACTTTTCCTGTTGAGAGGAAATCCATCAAATTGTGCAGAATTTAAGCTTTTGTTTAAACAAAATTTTCCAGGCCTGATGTTTCAGAATGTGAAACTTCTAAATGTGAACGTATATAGTACTATCTTTGTGAGTCTACAGGTAGATATTTCTAGTGCTTATGCTGCTACTCATAGTTTTCACATTGACAGCACATTGAAATTGACAAGATTCTGGTAAATTCCACAGCTGATAAAGACCATGCCAATTTCACTTTGCTTGGTGGTTGGCAAAGCTATGAGCAGTAATCTAGTCAGGCACTAGACTGTTCATAGCGGGAGAAGAAGAAGAAGAAATATCAGAAGAGCAGCCGTGTAGCAGACACCCTCCCACTTCCCTGAACTACAGACAGAAGTCCTGGGGTAGGGTTCACCAATGTTACTCTTCCACTCCAGAACTGTTAGACAGCTTTTGTCCTCCTCCTTTTCAGTGGCCAATTGTGATGGGAGGTGTGGCTTTAGTTGTAGCCAACTCCTACAGTACTAGCTGGAGAATGATAGAAACAATGGAATTTTCAAAGTGTATTCACATACAGAATCCTAATAGAAATCCTAGCATCCCTTCCCAGCAATGTGGGTTGGAAGGTGAGCATCCCCACGAATCAGTCACCCAAGTTTCCTTTCCTTTAGAAGGAAAAAGCAAGGAGCAGGGGCATATATAGCACATATATGGATAAGCACCATGACAGCTAGGAGCGTTCTCTCATGCATGCACTGACAGTGCAAAGAAAGGAATGAAGGATGATCAGGAGAGTGAATTCATAGCAAGTCTGGGTGTACCACAGGCACATGTTCTCCAGTGCATGATGAGTTCTGTCCATTTCTCAATAGCAGCCATTCTTCAGAAGGACAGTTTTACCAGGAGAAACGGAGCCTCCTCTGATGGTACAGAAATGTTAAAAAGTAATGATACACAATAAATTCTGTAGATTGCATACAAATTGTTCATATGGCTAAAATGCCTGTAGTGGATTTGTATCTCTTCTGGTTTCTACAGACATAGGGATATTTTTTTGATGTAAAAGACTAGAGATTTAGCTGCTCAGTCCCTAGTGACATTCCATGACTAAGACCCTATGAACAGCTTTGAAAATGTATCCCTTAAAGATTCTGCAAATCCAAAAACACTCAGCGGGCTGTAGACTCAAAGGGCTTAAGAGCATCTAAAAGGAAAGATGCATGTGAATGGGAAGGTGACATGGTTGATGGCAGATGTGTGTGCTGCCTTACAGGAAGCTTGAGTTCTGGAATAGGACATTTTAGCTTATAGCTGTGGAGCTCAGGTCCTGAATGGAGGTAATGTATTTGTGATCAAGGGCTAGACCAGCTTTTGGCTATACAAGCATCCTTTGTTGGCTGATTCATGGAGCCAAAATGTGTGCTATGAGGCCACACACTTTCAGATTAAGAAACACCATCTGATATAACAAGCAATTATCAGTGCGAGACACTAGTGAGCTATGGATCCGTAAACAATGCCTTAAGTAAACATGTTTGAGATTAAAAATGCAACATGTTCTTTCAGTGAAGTTCTCTAAAATGGACTTTAACTCATGTGGAGGCTATCAGTCTGCAAAGCAGTTGACCAAGTCTCAAATTAGACTTTCACTCCTGCAAAGAGTTATTGAGTGAACTTATACAGTATTATCTTTAGTATTGAATGGGATTCTATAAAGGTAACATGCAGGCCTATGATTTTAGAAGCATAAATTAGTATGGCACCAATACTCAGTTGAGACCACAATAAAGAAGTTATATGAGTGAATAACATTTTGGGATTTCAGTAAAGAAATCATAGGCCTAGATAGGAGGTGACTACGTAGGATAAGTCTATTTAATCATATAAACAATGTAGATTTGAAATCAGTGATGGTAGGAAAAGGACAAGTACACGACATTTAACTTTAATGTTTAAAGTCTGAATCTTCACCACATTTAGTCAAAGTTGCTACAGATAAGCAGCATGAGAGTAAACTTTTGGTAGGTGTTACAGATCCCAACAATGTATCACAGGTAGCAGAAGTTTCTAGGTTTACAGGTAGGGTTTTAAAACATGAATTGCTTTTCTTCACATCAGCAGAGGCACATCCTTGAAAACTGGCATCAGGTGGGCTCATTAATTCTCTAGTAAAAATGAATCACAAGCTGTAACAGCTGCTAATGCTGTAGTCACGGATTGTTACTTGGTATGACTGATTCATACCGGTTACCTAGTGAACTTAATTGTATATAGCACAATAACACTGAGCGAGTCAGATGAATCAGAAGAAAAATACATATAGCTGATGCAGCAGTAGCTGGAGAGCAAACTAGCTGTCATCCATATAATACTGGTTTACTTTTGGGACCCTTATTTCCTTTCATATATCACCTTTTATGAGGAATAATCCTTAAACACAGACATATATTCTGACAGTCATGGAGAGGGGATATACAAGCTGTATTTGAACCAGTTTCCCAAACTGAGATTTTATTACAGGGTACTCGAGTTGATACAGAGCTATGAATTTACTTCCCGGCCTTCCCAGAGATGTGCGCACACACTTCCCAAAGGTTGATCTAGAGACAACCACATTTTAAATTTGTTTAGTCAAATTATTAGTTGCAAATTAATTCATCTGAGGGATGTTGCCATTTTTTGCTCAATACACTATTGACAGATAAATGTTACTGCATCCATCTCTACAGATAATTGAATAATATTAAGGAAACAATTCAACAGTTGTTTGCCCAATCGGTCACTAAATACATTCCATGTGACTAAACATTTTCATTGTTTGACTAGTTATATATGGAGATATACTTATCTCATAGAACTGGAAGGACCTTGAAAGATCATCAAGTCCAGTCCCCTGCCTTCACTAGCAGGACCAAGTACTGTCCCCTGACAGATTTTTGCCCCAGATCCCTAAATGGCCCCCTCAAGGATTGAGCTCACAACCCTGGGTTTAGCAGGCCAATGCTCAAACCACTGAGCTATCCCTGCCCACCCCCCATTGCGATTATTTCAATAACCAGCAACTCTACTGCTTGGTTTTCTTGCTTATTTCCATGCAGTTTATTTATAGTTAGGGAAACAGAGGGAAAGCAAGACAATTCATGCCTCTATGCCAGCTCTATGTTCCTGGTGACTCCCCCACCTTTCGCAGGACAGCTCCAGTAAAGCTATGTTGGCAGGATTCCCATGGCCATCAAATTCTCTGGGAACCTTCCTTTAAGAAGGATACTCATCAGGAGGGCAATAATCAGTATTTATTCTGTTTCTCCCCAGCTCCATATAGGTTATGGAGAGATGCACTTTCCCCCTCAGTTCTGTTGGCTCCTTTCCCAGCCTGTCCCCATCACTATGTGGATCATAGCACCTATAGGTGTGTAGAGGGTATCCATCCATCCTCTGTGCATGGATCTGCTGAATACATGAACAAGGCCTATGAACACAACATCTCTTGCCCTCCCTATTACATCTCCTCCCCACAACATGAACTCTACCCCAAAAAAGCCAGAAATATGTAGCGCACAGTTTATTAACTTTAATTCTATTTTAGCTAGTAGCTCTCAGGTTAATTTCCTTCAGTGTAAAGTCAGTGTGTTTTATTAGATGCTTCCCAAAAAAACTAACCATACTTAGTTTATTAGTTTTCATTTTAGCAGACACTAAAATGTTGTCATCCTGTCTGTGAAAGCTCACTGTGGTATTTTAAGGCAACAGTGCTATATACTTACTTGAGTAACCTTCTGATCTCACATTAAATCTTAGACGCAGACTGCACAAGCTAGGTGTGTCAAAGATTACTCAGGTTGATTTCTTACCTCGGGAAGTGGTGTCCTACTCCAAGGAGACTCAGACGCCTCTTGCTACACATCAGTCTGAAGGTAAAATAGTTCCTATTTCCAAATTTGTCAAGAATATTTTGTAGCATGGATAAAAATAATATAAGCTGATTTGTTTGGGTTTTTTTTTTAAATGCGTGAGAATGGTGGTATTTCTATTTATCACATATTTACTGTTTGTGTGATAAAGGGTTGTCATTGAGAGTAATTATAATAATGAGTTTAAATATGGTGAAATTAAAGTACAGCAGCCTTACAGCAAAGAGTGTTCTAACAGTGGTATCATTAGGGCATATTTTCAAATAAATCACTCTCTATCTAGTTAAGAGATTGCTTCATGCTGTTTTCTTGCTTTCTCAAGGAAGTGTATTAATTCCTAAGGTTCTGTGAGGCAATATTTGAATGTTACTCTAATAACATGGCTTATTGTGATGATGTCTTCTCTAGTGGATGGTCCCAGCAAGATTAGAACCTGCAGCTTACAGCTGTTCAAGGCAGGGCCAGCTCCAGGCACCAGCTTTCCAAGCTGGTGCTTGGGGCGGCAGGCGAGAATGGGGCGGCAGTCCAAGTCCTGCGGCGGCAATTCGGCGGCAGGTCCGCTCTTCCCGCCGCCGAATTGCTGCCGCGGGACTCGGACTGCCGCCCCATTCTCGCCTGCCGCGGCGGCAATGGGGCGGCAGGTCCACCGCTCTCCCCTTGCCGCCGTGGACTGGGACTGCCTAATGTCTGTATACATAGAGTTGCTGTTTGTTATGTTCAGTGTTGTCATCAATAAAGATATAAAATGAATACTTGGTATTCTAGTACTGATCTGACCATTAGCTTAGGTTACTTAATACATATATTTGCCTTCATTGTGCTGTGCTGGTGTCACTGGCATAGTTTGACTTCTATATTTGGGGAGTGGGGCAGCTCCAGTCAGGCCAGTGGGGCCATGTGGTGAGGCAAGTTCTGCGCCTGCCTGAGGCTTGCAGGTTGGGGGAACAAGGCTCCCTGTGGTCCCCCAAAACTATGCCCATGGCTGGTGTATATTGATTCTAATTTAATCTCGTACCAGTTAAACAATAGCCTGGTGCAATATGCGCCTTTTCCTTAAATATTATATTTGTCATTTGTCACCCTGAACAGAAAAGGTAGAGGAAAACTAAAATATAACACACTAAGAACACCCCTGGAAAGGTCATCATAAGAATTAGAGCAATACCTGAGGCACATGTTATAATTAGGGCATATGAATGAACAGGAAATGTTCAAAGGATAACTGGGTGCTGTACTACATAAAATAATGTTGACCCTCCCAACTAGGATAAGAATAACATATAAGTAGGGCCCCACCAAATTCACGGCCATGAAAAACATGCCATGGACCATGAAATCTGTTCTTTTGTGTGATTTTACCCTATGTTATACAGATTTCACGGAGACCAGCATTTCTCAAATTGGGGGTCCTGACCCAAAAGGGAGTTACAGGGGGGGTGTCACAAGGTTATTTTAGGGGGTCATGGTATTGGCACCCTTACTTTTGCGCTGCTTTCAGAGCTGGGCAGCCGGAGAGCGGCGGCTGTTGGCCAGGCACCCAGCTCTGAAGGCAGAAGAGGTGGCAATACCATACCATGCCACCCTTACTTCTGTGCTGACTTCGAGCTGGGCAGCCAGAGAGCGGCGGCTGTTGGCCAGTCACCCAGCTCTGAAGGCAGCAGCACAGAAGTAAGGGTGGCAATACTATACAACGCCATCCTTACTTCTGCGCTGCTGCTGGTAGCGGCTTTGCCTTCAGACCTGGGCTCCAGGCCAGCAGCCGCCACTCTCCAGCTGCTCAGCTCTGAAGACAGTGCCGCCACAGGTAGCAGCACAGAAGAAAGGGTAGCAGTATTGCAACCCACCCTACAATAACCTTGCGACCCCCGCAACAACTACTTTATGGGTCAGGACCCCTACAATTACACCACCATGAAATTTCAGATTTAAATAGCTGAAATCATGACATTTATTATTTTAAAAATCCTCTGACTGTGAAATTGACCAAAATGGACTGTGAATTTGGTTGGGCCCTATATATAAGGATCAAGAAGATTGCAATGGGTGAATCAATAAGTTTTCCTAAATGTAAGTTATTGCCTGAAAAGATAGATATTTATATATTGGAAATACGCCTGCTTGTTTTTTTACAACTGGGTTATCTCCTGTCTCTTTAAGATTACAACAGGGGAGGGCCCTTGTGCCAAATATTCAGTTTCCCCTCCACTATATAAGAAGCTTACTTTCCAATAATTTGTATTTTATTCACCTGCTGTAGGACTATAGGCCCACATAAGACATGGGTGAACTATGGTTTTAAATTGAGTTTTGATGTTAACACAAGACCCAAAGCATGTGACCAAAAAGAATGAACTAATGAGAAAGGAGGGTTGTTTGTTTTAAATGTGTAGTGACGCTTGACATTTCTGCATCATCTTATTTAAGGTTTGGGTTGAGGTAACAGAAATAAAGAAAATATGGTTAATTGGGTATGAGGCACAGGAAATGATTGGTTTGTTTAGTGTATTATCAAAAAATGCTTAGTTTAGTAGTTAGGGGAAAACATGGCAAAATGAGATAAGAAAGGGACCTTGAAGAAAGGGGCCTAGTCATTGCTCTTGTCTTGACCGGGGCAGAGGACAGGGTTTAGCCCTATGCTGCTTCATCTGACCTCACCTAAGGTCTGATAATCAGCAGTGACATCACTTGTCTGCCATAGTGTATAAAAAGACAAGGATTTTAGGGGTTTCTTTGTGAGAGCTTTTTCTTAGCCCCAGGAGTAACGCCATGGAGAGAAGGTATCCCCAAGTCTGATCCTGTTGTGAGTATTTGGCCAATGCTTGCAACTGTATTGTTGCTAGCATATAGAGTATGAGCGTGTATATGCTTGTGTGTATTTTGGATCTAACCAACACCAAGTGGCCTTTGGACTAATAAAGATATGCCTGTGTGGAAACTGAGTCATGGTAAACCTTAATAAACTTATTAGGAAAATTATTCCCAACACCCGGTGCCAGAAGTGTGCAATTGTGTGGATGAGTTCTCGCTCCCCTCAGACACAGCCTCGTGAGCAGCATCTCCTGATGGCTCGGCCTGCCATTCAGATTTTCTGGAAGAGATGGAAGAAGTGAATGCTTCAGGAGGCTTTTTCAAATTCAACTTTGGGTCAGGCTTTCCTCATTTATCTGATACCTGGTCATTGGAGAAGTCAGATTTGTCACAGATGCAGAGACTACTTCATGGGCTTCAGGTCTGTATCCACCTCATCTTTGGGCCATGTCAGAAGGTCAGTGCTAGATAGGGAGAGGATGTCCTTCCTTCCTGAGGCAATTTCCTTACTGTAGCTAGGAGATGCTAAAGACATTCATTAATATGAGTACTTCTCCTGGTGCAATGGCCCAGGCCGTCACACCCACTGAACTGTCTTTTCTAACAGCCTGAACTGAAGTGCGTGCCTCTATACATCTGTATGAAGAAGTGGATGATAAAGATCTCCTTTACTACTAAATCCTCTGATTGAATGCCTTGCCTGGGTGAGTTATCCCTTTAAAGATGGCAACCCCTTACCTTTCCAAGGGAAATTAGCAGGAAACTGGTAAGGGAGGCCTGCCATTTCATAATCTGATGTTAAACATCTCAAGTGAAAAATGTGAAGCGGACAAATCTGGATTCAATTTAGGAGAATCTTTGTTCAACAACATATAGTCAGGAAAATAAATGTTAATAATACATAGATGATCAAACTCCAAACTGGGAGAACAAAGCCAAGTATTGGGCCAGATTCTGACCTGTTTTACACCAGTGCAAATTAAGAGTGATTCCCTTCACCTCAGTGGAGTTACTTCTAATTACATCAGTACAACTAAGACCAAAATCCTGCCCATTGGTTGCAAACTAGGGGAAGATAGCATATGCAGTGGAGGCCCTGAAGATAAGTTTAGACTGCCTTGCACTTGAGCAAGGACTAGTCAATGGGATACTCTGTCTGAAGAGAAGAGTGAGAACTATATTGGTTGCTATGTTGGCATATATGGCAGGTCAAAAGCGTTGCTAGGCAAACAATGTCAGGGTGAACTGGATGCTCCAAATAGCCTGCACTGACAGAGCCCTTCCTAAATACCAGGTCTTTCTGTGCTTGGCTAATTCTGACCTTCTAAGTCAAAGTTATAGTGAAGAGGTAGAGGAAAGACATAGAAGTTTATGGTCACACCAAGCCTAGCAAGGTGAAGAATTAAAGTTCACTGTATGCTCCTCATCTCTACTTCTGCTGGTCCATCACAAGGTGAGACAACCCCACTACAGAGAAAAGCATTTTTTTTTAATTGGTTGATAATCCTCCACCCTCTGTGGTCACGTTCAAAGAAACAAAAACAGGAAGAACAAGGTTCAATACTTAAACACAGGAAAGAATATTCCCCCCAATGTCTGCTCTAAAGTGGATGAAATATGTTGAAACTATTCTTCATTTCTAGTCAGCTGCAAGGGATTCCCCCTTCACAAGTAAAATTTGAAATAAATACCAGCCTTCCTGTAGAGAAGGAGATCCAGGAAAGAGCAGCTTAGACTTTCGAAGTGGTAATTAGTTGGACTCACCAAGGGATAAATAGGTTCCATATTCCTGGTCCCCCAGTCTGCTGGGAATTTACCTTCCAGGTTTACATTCCAATCTCCTAAATCTCTTTATGAAGGCTGAGCCTTTCCATATTGTCTGTCTGAAAGATTTAAAGTAACAATGAACAGAGGGAATTGTCTTGTAGAAACAGACCCAAAGAAAACTCTACAATGTTCCCTTAGTGCCAAACAGCAAAATATTCCCAATAGTCTCTTGAGAGATTGGTTTACCAGTGGTGAGTGAGAACGTTTGGCCTTTTCACTGTCCCAAGGTAGCTTGCCATGACTGAGCCAGTTACTCAGTTCCTAATGTCTCAGAGTAACAATGCTTATTTACTTACACAATATTTTGACAGTCAGACTCGTAAGATGTACATCTTAGCCACTAGAATCCTTGCAAAATGCAGGATTTCAGAAGCAGACTGGCTCAACCCTGTTTTCTGGTTGGAAAAAGACAATCAATAAACCCTACAACAGGGTTGATAGTTACTTCATCTAAGCCAGGAATTTTTTAAAAATCTCTTTTTCAGAGACCTGCAGCTGTTACAAATCAGGTGTCAGGACTAGACTTTCGATCAACAGAAGTTTATATCTTTTTAGTCAGAAAGGGACATGAGAAACTCAGGTTTAGGAATACCAGCCTGGAGTCTATTCCCTCAGAGAGGTTGCTGCCTTTAGAGCACTGAGGGATATAGACTTATCCCCAGTTGTAGTTGCACCCCACTGGCCTGGATTCGGGACCTTTATAAACCAGTAGAGGAAAAATTCATATTGATAAGTACCGCTTGATGTCTGAGTTTTAGCTACTGTGAATGCTAGAGTCTCAGCTCCCCTGCTACTGAAAAGATATCTCCTGATTTTAAAAGAAATAATGACATTATTCTTCCCTACCTAAAAACAGATTACTTTTCCTTTTAAGAGCAGGTATTTCTCTTTATTTGAGGGGAATAATAACATATTATTTCTCCCACCCACTCTGTTATTTCAGAGGATGTGTGTATGTATCCTTTCCACCTTTTGAACACAACTACCTAATTCTCTTGCTTTGTTTAGGTCAGAGTAAGCGTCCACCCTTTCTTTTCTTTCCTTCCCAGAAGTGGATGACTTCAAAAAATCTAGATCCTGGGTTTGGAGTCTGGGTACATCTACACTACCCGCCGGATCGGCGGGTAGTGACCGATCTATCGGGGATCAATTTATTGTGTCTAGTGTAACCGCGATAAATCGATCCCCGATTGCTCTGCCGTCGACTCCCATAATCCACCGCAGCGAGAGGCGGAAGCGGAGTCAACAGGGGAGCGACGGCAGTTGACCCCGTGCCATGAGGACGCGAGGTAAGTTGACCTAAGATACGTCGACTTCAGCTACGCTATTCTCGTAGCTTAAGTTGCGTATCTTAGGTTGACTCCCCGCTCCTCCCCCCCCCCCCCCCCCCGTGTAGACCATGGCTAAGAAAGACAGGGTTCCCTCCTCCTTGTTAAGTCATAATTGGACTTGAATTTTGGTCTTTGAACATATTCAGAGACATCTTACCTTCACATCCTACATTTCCATGAAAAGCATGTTAGGCTTGATTCAGGCCTGAGTAATGCCAGTTTTTATCGTAGGGAGCTTTTGATGGTGGGAATGCTCCTTAGAGAAGGGATTGCAAGCAGTAGAGAAATAAACTTAAATTGTTCCACTGCATATTCTCATAAGTAGCATTTCTAAGTAGCCTTTACCAGTGACTGCATCCCCAGAAGTAATTCAGAGCTTGCCCTTACCAGGTGGCACACCAAGGAGAAGGCAATAGTGCCTGATCTCTGCCAGGGATGCAGCTGTTCCCAGTAGTGCAGGTGTGTGTAATGGAGTACCATCAACACTATAACGCAGACAGGAGAAGTATCTGCCCTTTGTAGTGCTTTCTTCTCTCTCTCTTTTAACCAGAAGTAAATTCTACAAGTTATATTTTTTCCTCTTCTATCATGCTAGTGGAATCTACCCTCTTATTGGAGATATTAAGCTTGTGCAGTTTTTCAGGCTTATTAGGCTACTTATAATAGGTACCTGGGTCTGAAGACTGTTACTGACAAATAAGCTCCTTATATAGGGAAGGGAAATTTGAAATGTTGGCATGAGAGATTTTCTGACCTTCACTTGATACCTTGTTTTTATACAAGAAGATATTATTCTCCTGCTATAAACAGAATGACCTATTCCTAAATTATAAGGATTGTGCCAAACTCAGCCAAGGAATCCAACTCTTTTGACTTCAGTGGAGTTGCATCAAAGAAGCTTCGGGCTCAATCTAGCTATTGCAATGTATTCCTAATGTTAATATGGGCTATTTAGGAAAGAGAAAGAAATAACCATTGCATTCAGTTTTGAAGTAGACCAAATAAAGTGGCAAACCTACTGTGGAGGCTCACAGGTGGGTAGGGTATTTTGTATTTCTTGGCTGTTGTAATTCTTCAAAGTAATGTAACTGAAAGTAATATCTTTTTAAAAATGAATCGGGACCACCCCATGTCCAGGATTGCCAACTGCAGGAGTTAAAAAAATCATGTTTCAGGCCCCAAAAATCATGAGATTGGCCTAAAAATAATAAGATTTTTTAAAAATAATTCCTTTACAGTTATTTTTGTCTTCTGGTTTTGATCCTTTAGGGGGCATGCTTTAAAGCTTTTCTCTGTAACTATGAGGGCTCGAAATGTACTTTTTTAATGGTAGCAGGGATTCTGGCATATTCACATGATTTCAGGATCTAGAGCTTTAAGAAAAACACCACATATGCTAAGACTCCTCATAAAAATGATGATACCTGGCATGCTGTTTGTCTGTGATACAAAGTGTATGTAACAGACATGTCAAGACACACAAAAACGCTTGGGAAAGGTGGAACAAATGAGTCTGAAGGACATGGAGATGATCAACAAGAGACAAGGAAGGTGGAGATTACACTACTGAAAGAGTCACAATAAGAAAATAAAGAATGAATGTCGAAAATCCAAAACATAGTTGGGAAAGAATCACCACATAAAGCAAATAAATGAAAGAGAAACAAAACTTATAACAACCGCTCTGCTGCCATACTCATAGGAATAGGGCATTATTATTATTAACACTGATGGTGTCACTGATTTTGTTCTAATTATGCAACAGACTGTTTTTAGACTGGTGCCTGTTACTTGATCAAATGGGTATAAAAATCGATTTGTCTTTTCTCCCTAAACCAAACCATACCAGAATCAAACTGCAGCATCTCAGTAGCTGCCAATCAAAAGTCTACATTTTACAATAAACGTCTATATTTCCCTACACTCTTCAGCCCTAAGTCTGCACTTTTTGTCTCTAGCTGGGATTAACAGCTTCCTCCCAAAGCCATCGAGGCACTTTGTAGGGCAGCTGAAACACTGCTGGAAAAATGCCAGAGTTTTGGGGGCTAAAGTCAAGCACAAATGCAGACTTTCCCTTGTGTATCAGCATGAGATGCTGTTGCTATTTCACCCAGCCATAAACATCCAAATTCAAACCCCCTTTGTTTAATCAAATCAACAAAGATTAGTTTTTGTACCAGACTGTACTAGACTGGATGAGACTAAAAAAAAACAAAAAACGGTAGTAAAAGATTTTGTAGACACTGAATGTCACGATGGCATCCCCATCCCTTGATATCCCAAGTTATTTTAAAATTATTCATAAAAATATATTTCAAAAGAATATGAACAGCACCCTCTGGTGGTATAATGATAAATTGACACTTGATCTGTAAGAATGATGTACAGTATTCTCCTTTTCAGAAAAAATGGTTGTTTGGTGCAGTTATTTTGAAACGCATATAGAAAAGATTGGGAGCACTTCTCTACAGTGAGAACTTTTATTTAACTAGAAACATTCTTCATCTGAACTTATGATCATGCAAATTAATAAAGCCCCAGAAACCATGATCCTAAATGTGATATGAAAAAAGGGAATATAATTACATGGAACATTGGTTTATAGAGAAGAGACCATCAGCTACAACCTTAAGGTTGGACCACATGAAAAAATAGGCTGTTGGTACTGTTGCAATAACCCAGTAGGATTTGTGATCATACCCTAAATGTATGTGCACAGTGAAAATTGCAGTAAACCACACTTGCTGTTAATCCCCTGAGTTAAACTATGACTAATGCATTCTGAGAGTTTCAGGGACAATTTATTTTTGCCTCTGTTAAAGTCACCTACATCAACTAGATTACCAATTACAGTTGGTCTATGGATGATTGTTATCACTACAGCAAAGGTTGTATTAAGTGAATAGCAAGTTATTAACTATCATGAATTTTTAGCCTGTATTTATGTAGATATTTCTTTGGTTAAGAGTTAGGACAATGGCCTGGTTTTGGAAATTGTTGGCTGGCAGTTTTGGTGCACAGAATGGCACATTTGGCATTGAAGTAATGATTTCCTTTGTATGGCAAACTAAAGAAGTGTAGGAGCATAGGAGATGGGTGTGGATCTCTGGGTTTGGAGGGAACAGGCTGAGGGAGTAAAACTCCCCTGAAAGTTATAGTTTCAGTAAGAAAACCTTGCTTCATTTGGCAAACGGAGAAGGAAATGTTAGCCTGCTACATGCATTGTCTACCTGTGTGTTTATCAGTTATCACTGCAGTATCCTCTGGGTGTGAAGGTGGTGAAAGTGGGGACTTCTGGAGGAAGGTTTTTCATAGGCTCATGATGATACTGAGCAGAGAGCTCTCTTGATTCTAAACTGCTTTCAATAGCTGGATTGGAGAATTTATGAAGTATCAGTAAATCTCAGGAAATTGCCTGCTGAGCGCTGGTTTAATAGACAGACGATTGGCCTGGATCATCCACTGTCACAGTAAAACACACAGTAGGAAGTCTGGGAGAGGGTAGCTCTGCAAGGATCTCTTCACAGAGTTCATTCCTGATTGTTCCATTGTGGGAGAACAGCAGGGGTGGTGAATGGTTTGACTCCCTCAGAAAAGGTTACAAGGATTGTCTGCAAACCTAGCAGGATCTGGGGGTGAGCTGTTGAAGACTAGGGCTCTCTGCATGGAGGCCTTGTGCCTCCATACTACCCCCTAGCTCTGGTGGTCCCCCCAACGACAAAGCAGTATCCTCAACAGAAAAGATAATACAGCCCTATGCTAGAGTATCTTTCCTAGTAATTCTCTGAAGGGCTGGAAGGTGGACAACATGCTTCCCTCACATCTGCACCCATGCCAGCCCCAGCCCATCCTGTCTCCATCTCCTCCTCCAAGGTAAATGGTAGGTACAATATATGGTATGGTTAACACAGAACAGAGAGGCATGTCAGCTTTAATCTAATCTTGGGGCTTTGGCTTTCTTGAGGGTAGACTGTTGCATAGGGAACATTCCCTACATAACTAGGATATTCCTTCAAAGTTATTGCAGATGGAAACAGGAATGATCAAGGAATGTCTATCCGTGCCCACCCTCCTGGCAGTTCCCACCTGATCCTAATGGATGATCCCTGTTCAGGGCTGCACAGGAAGCTGACCCCCCTCCTTCACCAAAGAACTAGACCAGTCTGTCCTGGGGGGAGTAATCTTGCTTAGCCCCCACTTGTAAGAAGTTCCAGTTCAAAACATTAAACTAAATGAGATCCTGGGACACCTGGTGACAATTGGCAAAAACCAGAGCTGTGATGCTAATGGTCTTGACCTCAGACTCTTTTAACTAGCCCCAAGTCATCTGTGTATCCTGACATTTGAAACCCTCAGTGATTCATGAGTTTAGAGACAGGCCCACTAACACCTGTATGCAAATATAGTCCCAGCCTGGGTGCAAAACTAAAACCTCATCTTAGTTCTTTTCTCATATCATTGGGAAAGATCCTGGTCATTTTAACCCAGGAACAACTGACATGTCAAACCGCATTGAAATAGCAGTCTGACTTCAAACTGGCTTGCTCCTAGCAGATTTCAAATCTTCATTTTATACATAATTTTGTTCACATAAGAAAGGGATTGAAATGAGGTGGGGGATATAGAGAGCATCGATAGCCTGAAATTGCTTATGAATATGTATTATTTTTGTCAATACATTTGAGTTAAGAGTTTTGAGATAGATTTGGAGCAACATTTCTTTAGGAAATAGGGATTTCAGGAATTGATAGCTGCTAGGTAGAGGAAGGTTGTGGGTTTATTCTCTCATGTTGTATATCTTCGTTATATTATATTTATCCCATTGATAGTATTTAACTGCTCTGTGTATTGACATGTATCGTAATTGTACACAGTGGTCACCATTTTAAAAAAAACATTTAGACAAATTCTATGAACTCGCCGCAGTTATACCCTATCTTATACACAGGGGGAAATCGCTTTACAGAGAACATTCCCTTCACAGTTAGAATGTTGCTTTAAATGTATTGCGGAGGGAAACAGCAAGGATCAAGCTCTACCAGTGCTTGCCCTTCTGGCAATTCCAGCATGATGCTGATGAGCGATTCCTACTCAACACTCCAAAGGAAGCTGACCCTCTCCTCCTCAGATATCACAGTTTCACAGCCATTGGCAAACGCTGTCTGTGTAATGGTGACCAGCGTGTCTGTATTAAAACATTTAAGGATAAGAAGAGATTGCTTTAGAGAAGTAGGCATTTGTAATCCTCAGTGGTCTAATTAGTACTTACTATCTATAATACATTGAAATAAGCCTGAAAGTAGATAGCAAACCCATGCCAGAATAAGTTAAAGCCATAATATGGAGAGTCCATCATCTGTCGAATAGAAAAGACATATGGCAGAAGTAGATGGGTGAAAGTACCCCCATCCTCACAGTTTGGGATTTGTTTCTAGGCACTTCCAACTCAAAGGAAAAGCATCACAGTCTAGAATCCCCTGCTCTATTCTAGCCCATGCAGCTAATGATAATGAGGGGTCAAAATTATATAGCCAAACATTCTTGTTCTACAGCTCCCTATCATGGATTCTATAGGTGAGGCACATCTCAGGAAAATAGCCTAATTACTCCTCTGAGGTCTGTTTTATATAGGGTGACCAGACAGCAAATGTGAAAAATCGGGACAGGGACTGGTGGGTAATAGGAGCCTATATAAGAAAAAGACCCAAAAATCGGGACTGTCCCTATAAAATTGGGACATCTGGTCACCCTAGTTTTATAGTTTCTTTTACTGGACTCATCAACATAAGAGAAGCCACCTGCCCTGAAAGCTGACTGATAGAAGATTCTCAGCGCTGCCCCCAGGACTGCCCCACTCTGGGTAAGGCACTGCAGTTTGGGGGAGCAACACCCTTGTACCCTTTCAACTCTGCCCATGGGCTCAAGGTTTCTGCCTGCATTGGGGTTTCAGCTCCCTTTACTCCTGGCTTCAGCTGGGGGAGGGGAGGAAGCTTGGGGTTTCAACCCCTCCTGCTCCTGCTTTAGTGGGGGAGGATGAGCTTGGGATTTCAGCCCCCAGCCCTGGACTGCTCCCAGCTTCAGCCCACCAGGACGTGGGGGAGCCTGGGATTTGGGACTTCAGCCCCACGCCACTCCCTGCTTCATCCCCATGTGTGTGTGTGGGGGGGTGCTGGCGCTCGGAACACTGGATTTCAGTGTGCCCCCAGACCCCCTGAAAGGGCTCACGGACCCCCAGTTGAGAACCGCTGGAATAGCTGGTATTCTTGAATACACACATTTTACTTACACTGTGTTTAAGGTATATATGTTATAGGAAAGGTAGAAATAAGTCAGAATAAAAACCCAGGACCTACACAGACATCCAAAATGTATAGCATCAGCCCATCCCTAATTATTGATTTCAACAGAAAAATTATAGAATAGGACAATGAGGTGTTTTATGCGGGCTGGGGGTGGGGGCGGTTTACACTTGTCCCAGACATGGACTCGCTACAGAGCTTGCTTATACTCACCAGATGTGTTCCTCATAAGATTCTTTAATGCTCTGTCAGTTATGGCTGAGGTTCGTTTAAATAAGGTATTTCACAGACAGTGCCACCTAGTGGCTGAACAGTGTAATAGCGTTTAGCATTTCATTACATCTCCCCCTTTAAGTTCTACATTTCTACCATTTACAATATTTACACTGTCTTTGAAGTTCAGTACATATTAGTCTAAGTGTCTGTGAATCATAATGACTTTGTTATTACATGGCCCGCATGTCTAACAACTTGGTCATCTGGCTGCCCATTAATTTTCAACAACTGTCTGTAGTCAGTTTGGAATCCTTGAGTCTCCTTCTTTTTGTTCTGTATCTACTATCTATAGAGTTTGCTCTCTTGGTTGTTCTTTCTGAGGGAGAAACTGTAGATGTCAACCATTTCTTCTGAACTCTCCACTGTCGGTCTCGATCATATATAACCTGGGAGCTGAATTATTTTTCTTTATGACAACTGGCATTTTCCATCCTTTTTATTCATCCATTTGACATACCATAGGGGTTTCTTTAACTCTCTACTCCTGGGGGAATTTTTTTGTGTCTCTGTATTGTTACAGACATACTTGCTGACAGGTATTTTGAAATAAATTACCAAAATAATTGAAACTGGTGTGATTATGTAGTGTTATTTTGACAAATAAAATTTGCAGAATTTTGCAGAATTTTAAAATATTGGGTGCAGAATTTTCAAGTTTTTTGGTGCAGAATTGCCCCAGGAGTAACCTGTATGCATAGCTTTTGTCTTTGTAAGTTTTTCTATGGTGATCTGGCCCATGCAATTCAGAATACCTCCAGGATACTTCGACTTTGGGAGGGGTGGAAGGTGATTGTAAGTCCCTTCTGAGATGCCTGTGACATCAGCTAGTTTCAGGTTTTTCAAGTTGTTCTTGCTTTTTGTTCTGTTGTTTGACTAATTCTGACTGTTTTTGCCCTCTGTAGAACTGTGGTTTAGGATTCAGTCTCTCTTCAATTGTAGCTACTGCAAAAGGTTTATATCTGTTAACCCAATAACCAGCTTGTCTCTGGTACAGTATCTTCCTGTTTTGCATTCCCAGAATCATAGTTTTCAGCCAATGTCTGCAGAGCTGTTATAAAACATTCAGCGTTTTCCCCTGGTTCTTGAATTCTCTGGTGAAACATGCTCCTTCTTAAACCACATTTCTCTGAGGTTTAAAGTATGAATCAAAAATTTCCAGAACACTTTCAAAGTCATCTTTGTGACTGTCTTCAGTAAAGTCAAAGGATTTAAAGGTATGTTCTGCCTGCTTCCGCATAGCATAAATTAGAGAAGATACCTATACATCGCCAGCTTCTTTGGGAAGTTTGTTTGCAATTTGAAATATTGCAAAATACTGCTTCCAGTCTGTCCATTGGAAAGGTTTTTCAATGCTAAAGTTCTCTGGGGCATTCAAGAGTGGCATGTTGATCAGATCCGGCAACCTTTTTTGCTGTTTTCCTTCTGTTTCTGTCCGTAGTTTACTCCCGATGCCATGTCATGCTCTGTTATCAGATATGGACTGGCTACAGAGCTTGCTTATGCACACCAGGTGTGTTTATCATAAGATCCTTTAATGCTCTGTCAGGTATTGCCTCACCCACCTTGTCCCGCTAATATCTGGGACCAACATAGGCTGTATGCAATGGATTAAATAAGGTATTTTACACACAGTGCCGCCTAGTGGCAAAATAGTATAATATAGTTTAGCATTCTATTACAGGGGACAAATGTGATTCGCTTTCTCTGAAGCATCCTACAGTCAGCACTGTCACCGAAAATATCAGATTGGATAGACTATTGATCTGACCCAATAGGGCATTTTTTGGGAAGTATCCTCAGCCAGTGTAACTTATCCATGACAATGTACACCAGCTAAGGGGTCTGCATCCTTATCTTCTAGCTGTGTATGTATGTTTTTAGAGAAAATTGCTGAATTAGTTAACTCAACAATAATATTTTAAAAAAAATCTTTATAGTCCCGCATAGGGAACAAGTTAGGGAAGAGTAACTCTGCCATTTAGAAGTTCATCAATTTGACATCGTTTAGTAACAACAGGCAAGATCAAATTCCCATTGCAAGCAGTGGAAAGACTCCCACAGACTTCAGTGGGAGCTGGATTGGGCCCAAAATGAAATACTTGCCATGAGCCTAAGTAACTAAAATCTCTCATAGTGTTGTCATGTGAAGCTGTTTTATACATTTTAGAATCCTTTTGTTTGAATTTGATTAAACATAAAAGTCTTTTGCAAGGCCTTCTAGCTTTGGAAAACAAAGTAGCTTGCATAACAGCTAAGTAACCACATACCATCCTCCTTTCTCCCTACTTAATGGTCCTGACCCAGATCTTCAGAGATATTTAAGCACCTAACTACTACTGATTTCAATGGGAGTTAGGCACCTAAATACATCTGAGATTCTGGGCCACTGAACCTGCAAACACTTATGCATGTGCTTATCTTTATGCTCATGATTAGTCCTATTGACTACTCAAGTGTATACTGTTAAGTATGTGCGCGTTTGCAGGATCAGGGCCACGGTTTATAATTCTCACTTGGTGCATCCCATTTTCCAATTGACTGCAAACTTGGTAGTGGAGGGAAGGTTTCTCTCTGTACACTTTGTAAATCTATATCACATTTATCATAGCAGTATCTGTAAGTCTGTAAGTCTGCACATTGCAGACACAATGAATAAATAATAATAATAGCAATAAATAGTTTCATCTCAGTATGTTTTTCTTAAGAAAAAATACTGGGTTTTATCGCCTATATTTACCTGGTCAGTTAATTATGTCAGCTGCTTAACAACATCTATCAATTCACTGAACTATAGGAATTGCAACTGTGCTCTGAGATCAGGCACATCTTGCAATAATTTATAAATGTTACATATTAAAAGTAATACATTTGCTTATTCTTGAACTTTTTCAAAATGTCCCTCTGTGAGGAAATGTGTTTGTATTGTTATTAGTTTTGACAAACTGGATTGTGTCTTGGCCATTGTTGAATGGTTCTCTGTGCCCCCAAGCCCACTGAGAGACAAAGAATTTGTAATGAATTTAATTAAAACTTTATGTGGTTTATGGCGCTCACTTCCAGCTGTTGTGCCATTCTTCTCCAGTGAATGAAGTTTTCTCTAATGCATAATGATGTGTTTTACATGAGAGATGTTTGAACCTCTTCTTACTAGCCCTGAGGTAGTTTCCATGGTATGAAACAGTGGCAAAATATATTGTTTCTTAAACTTAAGTGAGTTCTGTTTGTGTATGTTTAAATGGCATATACCTCAATGCATAGATATATCTATTAAAGTGGGTTAAAGAAATAGACTATGTTTCAGCAATGGTCATTATGGGCCAGATCCTCAAAGGTATTGAAAACAATGGGCGTTAGGACCTAAATACCTTTGGGGATCTGGGCCTGTAGGCTAGATTGTGCAGCCCATGTTGGTGAGCATTTACCCACAGAAACAGTCCCAATGACATGAAAGACCCTGAGTAGTTGCTAAGCATCGTGAGTAAGGGTCTTCACCAGCTGGCTCCTTGTTGCTAGCTATCAATCCCTCTCCCCTGCCTCAGTCCCTCCCCCTCCCCCCCCCAAAACCTAGCACCTAATTTGGAGATTTCTTGCACACGCAATGTTTTTAGAAATGTGGAATACTATAGTCTTGTATTATTTATTGTGAAAAGGCCAAATTTTGAGCTCCTTTCTCTGGGTCCAATTGCTTTCTCGTGTATAAATATAGAACAATTCAGGAGGGGTTGAAGGAAGGGAACACATTTTAGAGAGTTAAGTTAGACTATAAGCTCTCAGGGCAGGGATTTTCTTTTGCTCTCTTTCTATAGCACCTAGGCCCTGATTTAGCAAATTACTCCAGCACATGCTTAACTAATGGGACGTAAGCACATGCTTCTACATTATGAATCATGTGTATTGTGGTAGCACCTAGGAGCCCCAATCATGGACTAGGACCCCATCATGCTACACACTGTACAAACACAACATGAAAAGATGTCCCTGCCCCAAAGAGACTCCAAAGGTTGGACTTCAGCACATGCTTTCAGCATAAGCTCACACAAACGTGCTTTGCTGATGTGGGGTCCAAATGCTATGCAGCCCTGATCCAGATTAGTGTCATGACTAGGGTTTGGCCGGTCAGGCCTAGTGGTCAGAGCAGTGGTGGTCAAAGCTGGAGTTAGGAACCAGAGGTCAGAGCCAAGGGTCAGAAGTCCCAAGAGCAAGCTGAGAGGCGATCCATCACTACCATTGGTCGGCAAGCCCAGCTTATTGCACAGGCACTTCCTAGAACTCCCCTTGTGCTGAAGTAGGGTGCCTGGACCAATCAGGGGCCATGAGGGAAGCTGTCAGTCTGGCCTTCCAAGGTGGAACTTCTTGTGGTGTTTATTGCCATAGGGTTTGTATGATAATACATGTGGCCCTCTCATGGCTGCCGGGTAGCGGCACAGAACAGTCAGCTGCCATGCAGACCTGGGTTCTAGTTAGGGTGACCAGATGTCCCCATTTTATAGAGACAGTCCTGATATTTGAGGCTTTTTCTTATAGAGAAGCCGATTACCCCCACCACCACCCCCGTCCTGATTTTTCACACTTGCTGTCTGGTCACCCTAGTTCTAATCCCTGCCGAACCTCACAACTGGGGCTTTTAGTCACTACTATTATATAGCTAAACTAATGGTAGAGGTCTGTGGAATTTTCTGTTGGGGTGTGTGTGTGTGTGTGTATGTATCTCCCTTTATAAAAAAAGGAGGAGGAAGTTTAGCCATCAAACCCCACACATCACCCATGATCTGCACATATCTCAGGTGATCAGCAGGTCAGCACCATCAGCACAGAGGTGCTATGCATCTCTCCCTGGCTCCCTGCCAGCACAACTTAGGTTACATCCGCATTACCCTCTGAGTGGATGGCCTGTGGGGTTGGGGAAGGAAATCATCCGTTATAAATAGCTGCTGGTGCAGCTTCCCACTTAATTGAGTGGGCTTGGTACTGGACATTACTGAGCCTGCATTTAGCATTGGGCTTGAACCCAAGCCTTTATGATATAAACTGGATTAAAGGGGTCAATCACAAGAGCAGAACTAGGATGGCCTGGTAGTTAAGGCACTGCATTAATGCTTAGGAGATTTAAATACAGTTCCTGTCTCTGCCACAGACATGCTTTGTGACCTTGAGCATGTTACTTAATCTTTCTTTGCCTCCAGCCCCCATCTATAAAATAGGGGCAAAATACTTCTTGTTCCCCAGATAAGTCCTTTCTGTTTAGACTGTAAGCTCTCTGGGGCAGGGACTGTCTCTAACTATGTGTCTGTTCAGTGCCTAGTACAATGGGGCCCTGATCTTGGTTGGGGCCTCTAGATGTGGCTGTAATAAAAACCAACAATAATATGCTGACTTTCCCGTAAGCAGACTTCTCAATGTATTTTCTGAAACATGAGGAGAACCAGTACAGTAAGCTGGGACGTGGCTAGGGCTGGTCAGAAATTTTCTGATGAAACTTTTTCCATCTGAAAAGGCTGATTTTTCTTAATCTAAACATTCTGCGGGGACCTGTCAGTTTTGATGAAGCTTCTGACAGAAGCCAGGCTGGTTTCTGACAGAAACCTGCCCAGTTTCCTGCCAGCTCACCCATCCCCCCCACTCCATGCCAACCCATCTGGCAGGGAGCTTGGGAGCTGTCAGGCTGCCATGGAGGTGGGCAAGCTGGCAGGAAACCAAGTGGGTTGCTGCAGTTGAGGCACTCAGAACTTCCAGGCTCTTGGGTAGTTTGGGACTCCAGGAAACATATTTGTAATGTTTGGTGTTTCTGAAACAAAGTATTGTGGGAATTCACTTCTGAAAAAACATGTCACGGTTTGGACTTTTTGTTCTCATGTGGGACAAAACATTTCCGAAACCTTGAAATTTTTTCATGGAAGTGAAATTCAGTTTCCCAGCCTCTCTAGTCATGAGGTCTTTGAGCTATGCCAGGTTAGGGTTGTTGTCTAACGGAGGTCTCGCTCTCTTCCACCTGGGTGTTTGGGGCGCTCTCACTTAGGGTTTCTGAAAGTGGCATGCAGACACCTGACTATCTCAGAGGCCAACTTTCCCTCAAAGAAGTAGGGCTCAGTGTTTCTTCTGTGAAAGAGTATGTCTTGCTGTAGCTGGGAGAAGGAGGAGGTGGGTGGGACAAGTGATTCTGCTAACTCTTTACGAAGCTCACTTTTTCAGTTCTTATTTTTAAAAATCTTGGCCCAGAGAAGTCTGGGGTGTGGGCAACCCAAAATGCAAAGGTGTCTTTGTCAGGGTCTGTGTAGGATAAGGGCTCAGTTGTGGAAGAGGAAGAAACTTCAAGAAGTTCTCTAGAGAAAAGGGGAAGGACAAAATGGCTTGAGGAAATGGGGCAGCCCTAGGAAGTTCTTGCATCTTTGCAAAGAGTGGTTTTATCCATTGAGCCATCCCAGGGGGCAGATGATGGAGCCTCTAAACCTTCACTGGTTTTCAGTTGAGTGGTACTGACAAGGAGACCTTGGGTGGAACTAAGTGTGGAGGAGGAGAGACAGTATTTTTTTGACTGGCAGTCTCTCCTGGGGTAGCTGTTGTCAGACAGGAAACTGGATAAAAGGTAAAAATCACCATGTGTGGGCACCTCCTCTATGATATTGAACATCTCAGTGAGAGAGGCAGAGCCCTGTGGTATCACCTCTCCAGAGGATGAGTCTGGGAGTAGGAGATCTTCAGTGCAACAGAATTGCTGCGTCTCAGATAAGAACAAAATATCAGTGGTTAGCTGGAGATAAGCCCGTCATAGGGGGATGTGAATTTCTTTGTCCACACGAGTTCCTTCGTTTAACATGGATATTTGCAGCTTATCCAATAATATTAATGTGGCATTGTTCCCCAGTTGATGAGACATTTCGTAGGAGAGTGTCAGTCATAAGTTAAAGAGCAAAAGGCTTTAAGGGAAGATTCACAGACAAGGTGAGACTCAGTGCCCAGTGGGATGGAAGAGGGTTCAAGAAAGATGGGAGCAGCATGAGTGAAAGAAGAGTAACAATCAGCTGTGGAGAGAAAGAAGAGGCCAAGAAGAGCAGAGCCAGCAGGAAGGAGGTGTGTGATAGATTGGAGATGAGGGAGCAAGAAGGAGCAGGTGGAGTGAGTTTGGAAAACCACAAAGGCCATTTCAGATTGTCCTCGGAAATGAGGAGAATGCCCATAAAATGGGCAGAGGAAAGGAATGACAGGAACCAACATCCATTACCAAGAGCAGCCTGACCAGAGACTAATGAGTCAGCCTGTTTCATCTCCTTTGTATCCAGGTTAGACAATGAGTGCCAGATTGTCTTGCAATCTGGCTCCTTTGCAGCACTCGAGCAGCATAAAGGAGCCAAAGTCTGGCCTGGTGAGCTGAGAATCCCCCCCCCCCCCCTCCCGAAGGGAGGTAGGAGTGTCAGTGGGATAAAACCAGCAGAGCCAGCTCCTGGATCAACTTCCCCCTCCCCAAAGCATAGAGGAAGGGATGGGGCAGAACACAGCTCCCCTGGCCAATTGTCAGCTGGTGGATAATGCCTGAGAAAGCATCTACAGCTGGCATAAAACAGAACAGTCTGAATTTATGCTGTGGCGAAAGGTGAAGTAGCTGTGGCTTCAGAATCAGAGCTGTAACTTGCTCCCTTATGGTAGCCCCCTCTGTCCTGCTAGCATAAGCAGCAAGGCAGATCCACGTAGAAGCTATGGAGTGCAGCAACAGAGCGCATGACTCTGTGCACTTGCTTTTAGCAGCAGAGAGAGAAGGCAGAAATCAGCTAAGAAAGGAAAAGGAACAGTGAAAACACAATATTTTTTCTCTGTGCTTTCTAATGTATTGCCTGGCATGGCTAATTAACAAAGGAGAACAGTATATGAGAGTCTCAATGATAGCTGGTTTTATTAGCAAATGAAACTCCCACAGCAAAGGCAGTGGGGATTGAAGAATGGGGCTTGGCTCAAGAAAGGTGTGAATTCCCAGTGTATCAAAGGACTTGTCTCCACTTACCGGGGGATTGACACGTGGAGATCGATCCTTAGCAGTGAAGACCTGCTAAATCGACTGCCCATCGCTCTCCCGTCGACTCCAGTACTCCACTGGAACGAGAAGCATAAGGTAAGTTGACGGGAGAGTTTCTCCCATCAACTCAGTGTGGTCTAGACACCGCAATAAGTCGACCTAAGGTATGTTGCATAACTTAGGTTGACTTAGCCCCATAGTGTAGACCTGTCCTAAGGGATAAAACTATTACCCTCTCTGCCACATTGTGCATATAAAGCAATGATGTTTTATGGAACTGTGTTACTAAGAATGATGGACAGGAAGTGGTAGCTGGTGTCTCACAAGCTGTCCTCTCCCACATCCCACCCTGGTCTACATCCCACAATCTCTTAACTTCTCTGCAAGTTGATCCTGTTTTCACTGTGGAAAAAATGGGACACTGTCATTACTGATGCCACTGGGAAGTGATTTGGTGAGGATAAGGCAGATTGATTGGGAAAGTTGGAAGAAAACGGAGCACCCATTTCCCTGCCCTCTCATCCTTTCAGAATGAAAAAGTAATGGACAAGGACTCTGTCATTCCTTATTGTTTTCTCCTAGTCCCAACCTCTCTACTCCAGTACATTTCTTCCCCCAATATATCTCCCTCTACTGAATCTCTAACACACACACCAGTGATCCATTCACACCCTCCTTTCACCAGTTGTCTCCATTCTCCTTGCACTCAGCCTTGCTAACCTGACTCATCCCTTGGTCACCCCAGAACCTCCCCTCAGCTCCCTCTGGCCTGATGCCCACCTGCTCAGAAACGTTCACACATCTGTGCCCCAAGCTGAGAATCCCTCCTTCCAACCTAAGCCATGCCAGGCTCAGAACCACCCCGTCAGCTCTGAATCCTCACATATCTGATATCCTGCGGAGCACAGCACCCCATCACCTTTCTTTCTCTCTTTTTTAATTTTCCTTTGTTTTCTATTCCTCTCTTTTTTTCTTTCTCTCCCCATCCCTACCAAAGCAGGAAAGATGGAGGATCATGAGGTAAATTTGGTTAGCATGAATATGGAAACAGATACATAATCATATGGGTCACATAAAGGAAGCAAGGGACTACATTGTGGCTGTCTTGGTATTTCAAGAGACTTTTCAGTGATTGATTCTAACTCACGAAATAGAAATAGTAGGGAAGGAAAGAGCACATGGTAAATGATCGAATCTACTCCTTATTGTTCAGCAGGATTTCAGTATCTTTAGATGGGTTCCAATTGGTATAAGGACAAGTTGTAACTTGATATTAATAATTTTAATTCCATTCTTTCAGAGCTGTTCACATTTTCTAGTTAATCTCACTGTTAGGAAAGATTTGCGGTTAACTGGATTTTTTTGTTTAAATCTTCTCTTTGTGCTCTAAAATTCACGTGTCAGAGTTCACAGAAAAATATTTATATATTCCAGAGTCTAAGGTATTGAATGACAAAGGCCATATTTTTTAATGAGTCTCAAATTGGGCTCTATGGTCCAGATCCTCAAAGCTATTTAGATGCCTAAGGGAGTTAGGTGCCCAAGGATCTGAGCCTAAAATTGTATGCACATCTGTGCGCCCACAGTTATTCATGCTCACTTTCTTGTGAGTTAAGACACTGTTAAATACAAATAGAGGCACTTAGAGGTCTCAATTTCCAATTTCTGGAAGCTCAGTAAGAGGTTTGCTTGAATAAAGACTGAGGAAGAATTTAGGATTGAGCCCCTATTTGGAAGAGAATAATTTAAATATCAAAGTTTGTTCAGGAAACAAAAATTGGAGACATTGGAAATGATGAAGAATAGGAGAACAAAGGCTACAGAGATTCAAGTATATCAGCGTTTATAGATAAAGATAACAGAATTAATTTCATGTAAAAGAACATAAGTGTTAAACTGTGGGAGAACCTGTGAGAGCAGCTGCCATAGATTTGGAAATTTAGTTAACTTGGGTCAGCACTATTCATGGAAAAGTCAGTTCATGTGGACAGACGTAAACCATAGCTGGGTAGCAAGAACAGAAGACTAGAAAACATTAAATGGAAAAACTGTGCAGCCCTTTGTCTTGGGGCAACATTCTGGACTTATTGAAGTAAAAAGAAAGCTCCCATTGACTTTAATAGGACCAGGATTTAGCCCTAGGATAGGGAGTTAAGAGTTTTTTATGTGCCACTCTTTATATAAAGTTGCCCATTTTATTTTCCTTTTCCTTGTTTCTGTCAGTGATCCTTAAGAACCCTGACTTAGTCATATTTTTACAAGAGTTTTTCACATGCCCTTGAGATCCTATGATGTAATATATCCTGGTGTGATTATATTTATCTTATTGGAATTCCTTGAATGATTTTCTGTGCTTTGTTTTATATTTTTTATTTGAAGTACCATGTGATCTGTGGAAAATGTATGCATGTCTACACACATATATGTAATCTCCCATTCTGTGATGAAATATGATAAAAATGGTTAAGGACATGATAAGAAGTAAAAAATGCAGCTGGTGATCTTAAATATGTCTATGGATTTGAAAGACTGTAGTAGCCCTACAGTCTCATATTAGGCTATTGTTTCTAGCAGTATTCCCTTTTTCAAAATACTACACATTTTTAAGTGCACTTACTGTACTTATCTGAAACTGAAATGTTAGGGCCAGACTATGTGGAAATACTTGCATGGGGTCAGAAAATCCAATAAAGCTTTCTCCAGAAGAAACCTGAGATTTGGCTCATGACCCTCTTATAAATACTCCAAGATATACATAGATCCAAAATCAGGGAAAGACTCACCAAAAGAAATGAGTCCTGAGAAGGGATCTGGTGGAGTATAATTATGCAAATAAGACCTTTTCATGCTCTAGATTAATTTACCTATTTAAGTAGAAGCTTAAAAGAAATAAAAAAGTGGTATCATTTCTTATCTCGATGCGTGTTTTTAATTTTTGTTTTGGAATCTGGTATCACATTGCTTCTGTCTCTGAAGATATAGATACTTATTTTATGTAGAGCTGGTCCAAATCTTTCTTACGAAAAAATTTTCATTGAAACATGGCCTTTTTTGAAAACACAACTTTTCACAAAAAAGTACTTAACAGTGTCAAAATTATTTTCTGGAAATAAGGTATAAATTTCAAAATAAGGTGTACATTTTTAACAATGAGGGTAAGTAACTATTGAACAATTTATCAAATGTTATGGTGGATTTTCCGTCACTGGCATTTTTAAAATCAAGATTGGATGTTTTTTCTAAAAGACCTGCTCTAGGAATTATTTTAGGGAAGTTCTGTGGCCTGAGTTGTACAGAAGTTCAGACTAGATAATCACAGTGGTCTCTTCTGGGCATGGAATCCATGAACAGATGAATAAAATGTATACATTTTTATCAGTATTTTAATCATTTTTATTGAATTAGTTTAGAAGTCATTATAGAAAATACTTAATTTACCAATGTCCACCTGCTCTCTCTCACATACACACTTATGCCTCAGGCTGAGAACCATTCCTCTTCTAACCTCACCCATCCACAGCACAAAACCACTCCTTCAGCTTTCATAGATTCACAGAAATATAGGGTTGGGAGGGATTTTGAGAACCAGTCAAGTCCAGCCCCCTATGCTGTGGCAGGACCAAGTAAACCTAGAAGACCATCCTTGACAAGTGTTTGTCCAACCTGTTCTTAAAAACCTCCATTGATGGGGTTCCACAGCATCTCTTAGAAATCTGTTCCACAGCTTAACTACTCCTAAATCTCCCCACCCTGCATTTTAAGCCCATTACTTCTTGAACCATGTGAACACGCTTGACATCCCCAGGGTCACAACACTCACCTGCCAACATCCAATCTCCCTTTTTCTCTCACTTTCCACCTGTCTTCAGCCATGGAAAAATTTACAAAACAATTTCAGTAATATTTTTGGTAAAATTTCATTTAAAATATTGCAAAAACGTTGCACAAGTGGTAAAAAGGTCCATTTTGAAACTTGTAAAACTTCTTAATTTCACCATTTTTCACATAATAATTTTCTTGTTTTTTGACCAGCTCTAATTTGATTGTCAGTTTATCCAGGTGAAAATAAACACAAATACATTAAAACTAATTGTATGAATATTCTTGAAACCATCACTTGGTTAAATGACAGCAGTATAAGAGTGCAAATGGAACAGTGAGATGTATTAACAGAGGTGTCGGGCACAAATCAATGGCTTGAGTGAATATGCATCCAGTAGAAGCTTCACATTCCTCTACTGGACATTAGGGGAGAAATCCTGGCTTCATTGAGATAGATGGCAAAACTCTCAGTGACTTCAATGGGGCCAGGACTTCACTCTCGGGGGCTAATTCTCATTTACACTAAGGCTGCTTTTATATCGTGCTAGCAGGCTGTAGATTACATTGGCATTCCCTGTTACCGGCCCTCTACACTACCAGAGTGGTGTAAAGTAGCTTTAGTGTAACTGAGAGTCAGGACATAGTAATTTACACTTATGTAAGAGATTTGGCCTGAAATGATACTATTCAAACAGTGGCACGCTGCTTTAATCCAGTAGCAGAAAAATCAGCATCTCATCTTCAAAATCCTCCCCGGCCTCACCAGCACATTCAAATAAAAGACTTAATCTAGTGGTTCAGCTGAAAGAAATTTAAACCGCAGTTCACTGATGTTGAGCCCGGTATTTCGCATCAGGAAACATAAAGAAAAGCATCAAAACACATAGCTGAAGGAAACTGTTAAACAGACTCTGCACTGAACAGTAAGAATTTTATATCAAATGGTTCTGATTGCTTCTTCCCCTCTCCTCCCCCCTGCCCAGCACTCCATTCTGATGGTCTTAATTTATAACATGTACTAATGAAAAAATCAGTGTATGCACAATGAATAAAGTCCTGATAATTCTTGAGCCTTGGGCTGACTCAGGAAGAGATGGTCTCCTTATCCTGCCCCTGAAATCTCCTGCTTTACTGGTGCCGACATGCATACACTTTCATATCACTAGTAGCTTGCATTTTTGTTTGTATAAATATGCTGATTTTTTTGGTTTAGATTTAGAAAAAAACCTAGCAGCCTGTTTGATTTGTTGTAATAACAGCATGCTTTCTGCATGGAGTCATTTTCTTTATCTTCATAGCAAGATAACATACAATTAAGGAGTGATGTCAGCTTATAAAATTTTGGTGTAAAATTTTGGTCACACCAAAATACCATACTTTTTAACAAAACTGGCCGACATGTCTTTTGGCAGCAGCTGCTTGCCATGTGATTTAAAACTTCCTGTCACTATAATTGATGTGTTTTTATTCTTTCCACTTCCTGAAGCCTGACCAGAATTAAAATTGCTGTTGGAATTTCCTGTCAAAGCAACTCATTTATTCGCTGAGCAGCGCACTGACAGTACTTTGATTGGACATTGCCTTCAGCTATTCTTGGGCAAAGAGATTGCTGTGAATTATACTCCTAGTGCAGGTTTGACTTCCATGCATGCCACATCTGCAGATATATACAGATTGTCCATCATGCGGTAACCTTGTCCTAATGAAAACTCCACATGTAAAAAATGTTAATGATTTGAATATCAAACTTGGCCACCTGCTGGGGCCCTGGTTTTTGTGTTTATTTAGGAATAACAGGAGCCCCGCAGAGCTCTCAACTGATTGTCTCACCATAACCAGAAAGGGTTCTGCTGTACTTCTACATTAAAGAGAATTTACCCTCCTTTATATCTTCCTTGTAAAAAGCTAACATGTTTGGCTTTTTAATTTGCTGCTCCACTATGCTAACTACATTCCACCCCAGAGATGGCTGCATTTCATTGGTATATGAGTTTTCCCTATGGGTTCTACTTTGTACTGTTCATAAAGTGCTTTGGGATCTTTCAGGATTAAAGACACTGTAAACAGGCTGTTCTTATTTAACATATAGGCACAATGTGGTGATGTCGTGGTCTATTAAGGGAATGAACCAAAAATACACTGAAGAATGAATCATTGACTTGCATCATCTGTAATTCAGTGTTTTCCTGTTAGGGTTGATAGACAATTATGGTTTATTTTTGGAAAGCTGAATAATGAGGATAAATATTGGGTTGTTCTGCAGTTATAACTGATACAAAGTCACTGCCAGTATCCCCAGATGTAAAATGGGTGTAATGATGCTTATCTTACCTTTGCCAAGTATTTTGATATCCTAGGTTGAAAGGTGCTTACAAACCTGCATATTTATTATTAATTATTAATAATAATTAATAAGTTTTAACATATATAGTTTTGGGGGTAGGGAGGCCCTAGAGATTCATGTGTAGTCTCCCTTCCCCCTACTCATCCCTGACCAAGGATTTTTCCAAGCACTCTTTCATCATTTTAAGGAAACAGCTCCAGGAATTTGGGTTTCTTGCAGTGGGCAGGTTGGAGATCATAGGTCTCTGTATGTGAACTGCACTGCATCTGGGGCTAAAGAAGCAAGGTCCACTGCAACTGAAATGCCATTGCAGGAGGGGGCGATGGGCAGAAGTGTAAGCTCCAGACTCTAAGCTCCAGAATCTGTTTATGGCAATACATTGTGCTGTGCATTTGAAAAAAAGGCTCTGAAAATGATGATACGGAGTCTGTAAAAGAGAGAGATTTCAAACCGCAATAGGAAAGAATAGTAACAATCATGTGAAGTTTTGCTGACCAGGCGTACATCTAGGGAAACTTCTGAACAAGTTGAATTATTCTCACAATTTGCATTTAAAAAAAAAAAAGAGTGAAACTCACCCCTGTACAAGGGAACAGCACTAGCCTAATGCACCACTTAAGCTCAGGGTTTAAATGGGACTAAAGAGATGCCAAAGTGCAGCGCCCTGGACAAAGATAAATTTCCCCTTGAGTTGGTACACACTCCTCATTCATTATTTTCCATTTGGAAGTGTAATATTCTGCAGAGCTGGGCCTAAGGTTGCAAGTTGTCAAAAATCAAATGGAAAAGAATACAATGAGAAACTTCCAGGGTGGTGGCTGACACTCTTTCAAGTGCAGCGTGTCCGGTCTCAATAAAATATTTTAAAATATTTTTAGTTTTCTAAAAATAAATGTAAAGTGCGATCAGAGCAATCTAAGATCTTCTGAATGGCTGTTCTTAAGGCGGGGGAAGGAAGAAATGAAGAGTGGAATAATGTTAAAAAAAGAAAAACACAAACAAACTTGGTACTCTGCTGCTTAAGCAGCCACGTCAGCCTAGATATAAATGCCCAGTGCAGAACAAGCCAAACCAACAGTTATGAAGGCTCCAGGAAAGACATAATGCTGACACAACATTCACCAAGTTTCCAACTGATTTCAATCACTAGATAAATATCAGTTTCAGCCCTAAATGATATTCTTAAGTAATTGTCCAATGCCCAGTTGGGCTGGAATGGTGTTCCTTTGGAACTAATTCAGGCCAGCTTTTAACTGCCGGGGAGTGCTGGGCCAAGATCAGACTTGAGGGCTGGAGCCTGAAATGCCATTAAACAGGCTGTAGTCAAGACGACAAAATGCTCCATGTGTTTAGTCTAATACGCCATGGGACTTGTTTGCGACAGTTACAGTATTAAAGCTGTAATTATAGCCAGTGAACCACAGATGTACTGTAGCCATAGGGTTTAAACAGGGTGTTATTGCACTGGAAACCACCTCCAGTAGGTTATAAGTTCAAAGGATCCACGTTTCCCCCCCGTCCTCCCAGTGTTAAAGTAGATACTTCTGAATAATTACCATCAGGGACTTTTTAATATTGTGACTTGTTTCTTGGCTCTCTGAGTGTTTGTTTCATAAAATACATAGTTTATACTTCCATGATTTATTTATAGTAAGTATTTAAAATAAAGTCTAAGTGAAATACCATTTTTATGATGTTTCAGTGGTGGTTAAACATGCCGCTGTGCTGCTGTGTTAAGCCATGGCTGATGTAAATGCTAGTACTTTCTACTTGAGCAGAGATTGAAAAGCCCAGCGGACAGAGGACATGGATTTCAGTGTAGTAAGTAGCAGAAACAATTTTTTTTATCGAGGTACCTCAGAATGTAGAGAAGTAGGAGCTGGTACCAAAAGCTGCTGCAGAGGATTTGTTGAACTTTACGCAGAAAAATTCAGGTTACCTGGCATTAGATATGTGCCACTATGTGGTTTAGGAAATAAGCACTATGGAAATGATCTTAGCATAGAAAAAAGCCTTATGCCAGGCGCTATCGGTGTTTAAGAGCAGATATGAAGTGACTAAATTCATATTCTTTGCTTTCCTGAGCCCCACAGATAAAATTTGTTATTTAGATTAAACAATGAGATAACTGAATATTGACTCTCCATTTTAGCACTGAGTACAACAACTTTTTTGATTAAGCAGAACTGAAATGGTTACCATGTAGGAAAATACAGGTAATATTAAGATGAAATATGTCTGCCTAGGGATCCATTTATTTCCCCAAAATAGCCAATTTCTTTTTATATATGAATGTCTGTATGTTTATATATATTTAAATGCCCCATTTGCTACACTGGTTTTAGCTTCTTGTTAGCATCACTTCTTGTTAGCATGATGTTCTACAGCACAAGGCAGCTGGAAAAGTGAAACATGTGTTCAAGAATTTATGCAGTGTCTTTACTTTCTTTCATTAGGAGAACTAACAATAATAGGTGCATATTATAAGTTAACAGTGTTAAGCAGTATGTTATAGCCATGTCTGACAGATATGTTGTTTACATTCATATTTTATATTGGTGAAACTGTAGCTTTTTTACAACATGACATTTTTCAAATGCAATATTTATATCGGTGCCTCCATGCATAGGAAACTTAGTCATCTAAAAACATGATATGCTTTAAATCCACTTGTCTCCTTTTCACTAATAAAATATTTCAAGTGATTTCCTACCAAAGTATGGAGCTCAGCATGTTCTTTATTTGAGGCCTTTTAGTAATTGTTGAGAGAAAACTTTTGCACCTCATACTAACAATAACCTATCTTATTTTAACGTGGCTGAAACTTGTGCTGCAAGTATATACAACCCTCCCCCATGAAGAGTGCTTTTGTTGAGTATAACTGTCTTTAGTGCCGTGTATGCCCTCAGTCTGTACATGCAATTTCTGCTGATGTCAAGGGGAGTTGTTTTCACAGACAGAGCAGGTGGCACAAATCCTGATATGCAGTTTTTACTCAGTCCTTACTTGGACAAAGTCCCACTGAGGATGTGCTACCTACCCTATGCCCTTCTGACAATGGCCCCCGAGGGCCCTGGACACTGCTGGGAATTTTCAATTCTTTGTTGAAAGTTATTTACTTATATCTATGGCAATGCCTTGGGTAGGCATTGCTAACAGAAGTTTAAATAGTGGCTAAGAATATGCCCTTAAAGCAGCAGTTCCCAAACTTTAACAACCTGTGATCCCCTTTCACTAAAATGTTAAGTTTCGCGAACCCCCTCCTAAAATTGAATATTTCCAGGGATTTTCTCCTTTACCTGAGTATAAATGATAAAAGCAGTGATCTTGGAAATATAAAATTTGTTTTTGACATGCTTATTACTCACTGTTTATTATTAATTATTATTTATCATTACAGTATTTTTATTACATTATGCAAACAGCAACACTCTTCCAAAATCTCACTTTCGTAGCTTGTATCACTTTGAATAAGCCTGTTATAATACAAGGCTCCTATGTTTCATCAAGGAGTATCAGATGTGAAACAGCATGAAGGTATTTAAGAAGCCAGCCCAAAGAGTTCCTCCAACACAAGCATTCAGGTCTTGAGCAGTCCAGGCAAACAATGCACATTACAACAAAGCTTAAACTTGTTCTTCATAATAATTTTAAAAACAATACTAGCTGTCTCTTTAATTTTAAAAACAGCAAAAAATATCCACCTCCCTTTCCATTTCTTATAAGGAGTCTTGAAGTTCAAATCTCCTCAGTGTGATAGATATGCTTGCTTTGATCTGCTTAAGTCTTGGAAGTGCAGGGGCTGCTGGTCCTGTGCTCTGTCCACCATTAGGGAATTTTTTCCCCGAGAACCCCCTGTAACATTTCGCGAATCCCCAGGGGTTCACGAACCCCAGTTTGGGAACCACTACCTTAAAGTCACAGGAACTAATACAGAAAAATCTCATTTAACTTCACTAATGTTAACTGAAGGGTAGTTTCCCCCTTCCCATGAATTCTGTGTCAGACAAACTTAGGACCATAGGAATTGTCTTACTGGATCAGACCCAAGATCTGTCTAGTCAACTGTCTTTCTTCTGGCATTGGCCAGTGCCAGATTCTTCAGAGGAAGGTGCGAGAACCCTGCAATAGGCAGATGTGAGATAATCTGCCTCGCCATTCCCCCACAAATGTCTGATCCTAATCCTTAATAGCTAGAGATTGGCCTTTTGTTGGCTCTCTCCACAGGGGTAAATTTCCCCAGTGAATGGATGATCATGTTATAGCTAGCCCAGTCCTGCACCTCATCTCCCCTACCTCCAATGTGGCTCAACAGCTGTGCTCCCCTGGTGATTTCTTTAAAGGGTGCCGTGTCTGATCCCCTTTATGGCCAGCCAGCCAGCAGGCTCAGAAACCTGAGCAGGGCTGCAATGGTGGCTGGCCCCTGTGTAGGGAATGCATTAGGGGAGGAGGGGAATATTCTTTGGGTATCTCTTTGGGGTGGACCACAATCCAGCTAACAGCTTGAAGTTATGTCACACATTGTCTGGCACCTCAGTTCTATGAATGGGACTAGGTTAGTTCCCAGAGGGGGAAGATCTGTCTCATATTGATCATTGGAAGTGATGGATACCCTGTTCCTTTATCACTTCCCTTGTCACAGAACTGCCTACTGTAAACTGTTCCTCTTTTAGTGCCTTTTTGCCCTTTCGAGGTTTCCAGAAACACTAGAGCATAATAGATGTATTCCAGGCTTAACAACTCTCACCTACTCCATCCCTTTCAGACAGCTGTTAATAACTATCAGTCGGAACCTGGCCATCTCAGTAGAATAAGTTTATGTTTGGGTGACAATGAGCTAGTGTGATAATTACATAACGTTTTACATGGTGATTGTGTTTAAAGTCCCAAACGGGAGTTCTGTGAGTGCGTCTATGGCAGAATTCTGCCTGATGAGTAAGTTTTTGGCTAAACATGCTGAAGCAAAAAAAAGCCACAAACTAATAAGTAGGATGTAAACTAAATAAACGTCTCTTCTCTCCTTCATATACTGTTCATGCAACTCCATTGAGGGTTGATTGATTCCTACATTATACTGAAGGAGATAAGTAAATAGAATGGCTCCAGGCCTTAATCATAATTATTGTGAAAGAAAGAAAGAAAGAAAGAAAGAAAGAAAGAAAGAAAGAAAGAAAGAAAGAAAGAAAGAGAACACCATCGAGAACAAGAGAAGCAAAATCTACAAGGATAATGGTGCCAATGGTTGCACATCTTGAGCAGTTGATGCACTCCATCCTTTAGGTATTGCCTTTTAAAGTCAGTTGGGAATTTATATCTGTGTGCATTACGTTCCTTCCAGGTGCATTAGATTATACCAAGTGCAAAGGTCTCCTTTCTGATCTGCATCATGTACCTCTATAAAGGATCTTTAGTGCATTGTCTGCATTCCTTCCGAGTATGGGAAAGAATCAACAGATTGGTAAAGATAATTCAACTAAACAAGTCAACCCCTTCCGCCATGCACTTATGCAAATCATTTGTACCTATTTTTGACCAAGTTTTATATTTGTTAGAAGCCTTGGGTAAACTTCTGGTCTCAGTAACACTCCTGCATCTTCATAAAGTCACTGGAGTTTCACACTTGTTCAGTAGTTGAAAATAGCATTTGGCCCATTGAAGTCGCTGTCTTTGCTGCAAGTTTAGCTCTGTGGGACATGCCTTCTCTTTCCAACAACCAACAGTAAGATGCAGTGTAGTCTAGTGAAATGCTTTGTGGCTAGAACATAGGACTAGGACTTAGGAGAACTGGGTTTGACCCTTGTCTATACCGGAGATTGTGTAGTCTCATAGTCATACTGCATCCTATGGAGGTGAAATGCTATTCTTTCTCTGGTGAAAGGATGAGAAAAAGAATGAACCACAGATATCAGTCACTTCACTTAATGCGCTACTAGAAAGTGCACATATTCTGAGGTAGTATAAGAATCACTATAGAATAAAACAGAACAATTTTGTGAGACACGCCCCCCTCAAAATTTTATGGCGGGAACAGAGCCTAAACTAAGCCAGAGTTTCAAACACTGAAGATATATTAATATAGGCTTAAGTTCTAGATGTGTATGTTTAGTCTGCAGTGTATTCACCATATACAAGGAATGTGTTTGTCAGTTTGACTCTTTAAATTAGCTTTTATTATTATCTATATGGCATCACTGGCATGCATTGTGTTTTATGGACAGATCCCTGCCCTGAGGAACTCACTATCTAAGGGCCTAATCTTTGCATTCACTTATTACTAAGCATAGTGCTCATAATCTTGAAGAGGAGGAGTCTGGGACATCCATCAATAAGCAATAGGAAGGGAATATAGTGGTTGGGAAGAGTTGTTTTTCAAAATTAATTTTAAGCTGATTGTATCAGTTGTTCTGGGCAATAACCTGTCCTTGTGTTCTGCCAGTGGCACAAAGTAGGCAGTAAACCAGCTGAATGAACTGCTGGATATGGATTCTTTGGCATAATGGAATCCCTAGATGGCTTACCCCAACCCCTCTCCTGGGCCTGCTGTAGGGCTGTTTCAGAGGGGAAGGTGATATGAGCAGGTTGCATTTGTTCTCTGTCAGTCAGTTCCTTGGGAGTTCATGCTAATAAACGCAATTTAGAGCAGCCCTGAGACTTTTCTCTAAGTTATGCCTGCAGTCATACTGGTCCTTGGTAGTCCCACAATTTGGGTATGGGGGAGAGCATGAGGGTGATAAAGAGGCATAGTTACACAGGATTTAGGACCTGATTCAAAGCCATTGAAGTCAATGGAATTTTTTCTATTGACGTCAAAGAGCTTTGGATCAGAGCCATAATGCATAATTGGAAAGAATTACAAGTATGACTAACAGTTATAATGCAGGGAGATTTTAGCTCACCCCAGGGTGGTAAGTTTCATGCCTCCTTAGTTCTGAGAAAAAAAGAAGCACGAAAAGCATGCCCAAAAGCTGCTATTCTGCTAAAACTGGTCCACTGAGACAATCTTACTTGTCTATTGTTTTGTTACACCATATGTGATCATGTTTACTTTTGTACAAACTGTGATAGTTTCGTTGAAGGAGTTGCTGTCCTAGTTTCCAGATAAAGGAATTGGTACTCTATTCACTGGTACAGTCCATTAAATACAATCTATTGTAAACATAGAAAAATAAACTTGAAATTGATAAAGAGGTGTTCAGTTTAGTGCTATTATAAAGAGTCCAGCTAGTGGGGAGATGGTATTGATTTGTCTTCATATAATCTGTCAATTACTCCTACCCATAAGAGCCAGTATAACTTCAAGCAAGCCTTGGGAATCGTCTCTTTCTTTGTAAAATAAAAAGCCTCAAAGTCTCATGCAATCATACTGTGTCTTTTGTAGATATCATGAGAGTTTGGGCTCGTGTCTCTACTCATAGGATAAATATACCGAAATCCTGTTAGCTGAGTTTTATATAAGAGAAATTGGTTGCATAGAGAAAGTGTCTACCTAAAAGCCTGTCTTTCTCATGTGAAAAAATATTTCTAGAATCCAGTGATTTTTCACTGTAAAGTTATTTTTTCCTCCTGCATAATTTTTCCTACCCAATAAGAAGTTTGGGTTGGGAAACACTTTTTTTTTTTGCGGGGGGGGGGGCAAATTGGGAGGTAGTTTGTGTGTATGTGAGGCTGCTGTTTTAATTTGAAAGAAGAAAGATTCCTTTTGAATTACAGAGGCATTTATCTGCAGTGAATTTAGATGAGCATAATGTTTATAGGGGAGCAGAAAGTAAGTTGACTCTGATAGTGGAACACCACATGAAAGCCCCACATTTATTTGAATGCATTACAATATGCAAATATAATGAACCACTAATTACAGTGAAATTGGTCTGTGAAAAAAATGACATTGCTTTTAGGTTACTGGTCCTTCAGTGAGAACCTGAAAGAGTCTTAAGAGGGATATACGGTGTATGATTTTCAGAGATATTTACTACATTTAAGTATTGAGGTTAGTTTTAAAAACTATTTTGAATGCATGAGATTAGTAAGTATTTGGATGTAAAAAAGTGTTAAACTAGTTAGTTGAGGTGAAACTGACTGTGCAAATGACTAACATCAGGCCTCTGCATCACTGAAGTAGCACTTAAACCTGGGTTTGGGGGCTGACATGGGACTTGTTGTATGGAGGATAATTCACCTTTGGTGGAGGTGAATTAGACCTTCTCTCTATATGCTCCATACAAAATCATCAAAATAACAGTCTTCAATTATACATTTTCTGGGAAAAGGTTATTTACGCAGAGAATCATAGCTGTAGAACTGAAATAGTTTAAGTATAGATAGTCTGATAAATATTTTCTCTCTCTCTCTCTGGAGTTCTATGTGCTAAGAGAGAAAAGAGCCATCATGAACCGCTGTGCTGATCTGAAAGAAGAATTTTGCCCTTTATGATTTTTAATCTTATTTTAATCTTCAATATATTAATAATAATTCTACTCAGCGCCGGTGCCTTTAATCTGTAAATATCATAGTGCTATTTGTCTGGCTTGACTAAAGGCCAAAAGCAAGGTACTGGAGGCAACAATCAGAGGCATGCTGTTTGCAGACGACGCTGCCCTGGCCACCCACACAGAAACCGATCTCCAGCATCTGATTGACCGCTTTTCCAGAGCTTGCGAAGAGTTCGGGTTGACAATCAGTCTTCAGAAGACCAAAGTTATGGCCCAGGATGCAGAACATCCAAGCATTGCCATCAGTGACTATGTGCTAGAGGTGGTCAGTCAGTTCACCTACCTTGGATCTACCATCACGGACAACCTCTCACTGGACCCTGAGATCAACCGTAGAATCGGCAAGGCCTTCACAATTTTGGCCAGATTGTCACAGAGAGTATGGAACAACAACATGCTGACCATCAACACAAAGGTCGCTGTGTACCGTGCATGTGTGTTAAACACTCTTCTCTACGCCAGCGAAACTTGGATCCTCTACGCTTCGCAAGAAAAGAGACTGAACACCTTCCACATGCGCTGCCTCCGTCGCATACTCGGGATCACTTGGAGTGATTGAATAATGAACAACGAGGTGCTGGAACGTGCCAAGATCTCCAGCATGTTCACTCTCCTCCGTCAACGCCGCCTCAGATGGCTTGGCCATCTAAGTCGCATGGAAGATGGACGGGTCCCCAAAGACCTGTTGTATGCCGAACTTGCTTCCGGAAACAGAGCTACAGGACGGCCCCACCTTCGCTTCAAGGATGTTTGTAAGAGGGACCAGAAGACTGTTCAAATCGACATCAACAGCTGGGAAGAGCTCGCCCAGGACAGATGCAGATGGAGACACGCTCTGACCACTGGATTGAAAACTGGTGAAGACAAGCTGCGGCAGCTTGCCGAGGAAAAGCAGGTTCAACGAAAAAGGAAGCAGCGGCTCCAACCCACAGCTGACACCGCCTTCAAATGCAGCAAATGCAATCGAGACTGCCACTCTCGTGTGGGGCTCCACAGCCACAACAGATGCTGCACAACCATCAACTAAACATTCCCCATGGGCGCATATCCATCGTCTCTCGAGACTAACGGACGCCAACAATCATAGTGCTTTACAAGGGCTGGTAAGTATCATTCTTATTTTTTACAGACAAGAAAAATGGGGGTATCTACACTGCAAGTGAAGGTGTGATGGTAGCAGATAGGCGTACCCATGCATGCTTTAATTTAGCTAGCACGAGTGACAACAGCGGTGTAGATGTGGCAGCTTAAGTTTCTGCTCAGGCTAGCCACCTGAGTACAAACCTGCCAGGGAGCCTATGTTCATACTTGGGTTGCTAGCCCACTGAAGCCTGTGCCACTGCATCTACACTGCTATTGTTATGCATGCTAGCTAGATTAAAAGCTACATGTGCTACAAGCACACTCTCCTGTACAATGGAGACAAACCCTGAGGAAAAGAGATGGTTGAGTGATTTGCCCAAGGTAATCAAATGAGTCAGTGGCAGAGACGGGGCTATAATCAAAATCTTTGGACTCCCACTTTGTATCTACTAGACAGTGATGCCTCACAGTATGTTATTGGGACAAGCAAAAGATATATTTTGCGTTGCAGTAGCTTTCATTTTTAATCTAGAAAACTGCAGGGAAACAGCCAGTAGAGTGTGCTGCTGACTTGTCATAAGAGAAAAAATTTCCCTAGTTGCTGCTTCAAAAAACCTAAATTTTCTGTCCCCTTTATTATTTCTTAAAAGAAAAGTTGTCATGCCAGTTTAGAATTTGTCTTTTTAATGTTGCCTTTTCCCAAGAACCTTCATATAATCAACAGGCAAAATGATTTTGGATCATCCCAAAGGTTGGGGGACCAGGAGCCAGTGCTAGTACAGTAGGTTAGAGTAATGGAGTTAGGTTGTCTCATTTTTCTTTTAGCTTGAAGTTCCCATTCTGAAGGTCCCATTCATGAAGGTCCAAAAAAAGTGTTTACATTTCCAGTTTTCCAGCTGACCTTACCAGTTATCCTCTGACCCGTGTTATGATCTAAAAACATCTGTGAAACCCTGGCAACTTAAGTATTTGGAGATTGAGCTTGTACAGAATCTCTCATCGCCTTTCCCCTTGCTTATACAGGCATTTTGGTATTTTTTTCCAGAGCCTGCATAAGAATATTTAAAGGTGGTTTAATGAATTGTTTTTAAAAATGCACCATATCACTATATTATGTTATCTTTTACGATGTTGTCATAAGTATTTTTTTAATATGTAACTAACTTATTAAAAATTGCATTTCTCTCTGAATCCGAACTTCTCCCTATGTGGCACTTTCCCACCAACTGGGAATGTAGGTGATCAACGGCCTCTGAATCTGGTAGGTGCCACCTTTGGATGCTTGATTAGCTGGCAGAAGATGTACTATGACAGTATGAAAAAAATCTCACGTTGGCAAATGAGCCCACACCTTCTACCACACATGCTACTCTAAGATTATGAGTTAAACAAACCCACCCAGTCATGTTTCATAGTGGATAATTTTGACTGGTCAGAAAGTCATAAACAGAAAGACTAGCAGTAAAGATGATAGGCTTGAATAATTCTAAACCTTTATTACTGATAAAAACAGATGAAAAAAACCAGATCCTATTCTTCACAACGTTCACCTTCCAATCCAATTCTGAAATGCACCTCTGGTTTTCAAACTCTAGTTTAAAGAGATGGGCTCAATTTATTATTTCTGTTTTGTATCAAAAATGGCAGATTCACATTAAAGCAAATGTGTCACACTGACATAGCCTTAAGGGACTCTTAATTTTGAGACTTAATTACAGGGATGGTGACTTTCTGTACTCATTGGAACACAAACAACATCCAGTAGGCCAGGAGGAATTTGAATTTCACACCAATGTGAATTCAGAATTCCTGTTTGGTGCCTATGGGAACAAAATCTGTTCCCTGATCCACCGGTACTATCCTCCTGGTTCCCTAGTCTTGGTCCAACTTCCAGGTCTCTCCTGCTCAACATAAACAAAGCAGCACAAGTGAAAAACTGATATGGACAAATAGAGGTGGCCATGACGGGAAGAGAAGAATAAACAGCTAGTAGAGCAAGTGCATATGAGAACAAAGAGGGAGAGTCAAGAATGTGCACAGTGCTGCCACTGGTAAAGCTGCATTGGTAGTGGCAATGGTGGGAAATATTAAGGGGGGCGGGGGACATGACTATTTTAGAAAAGAACTAAGATGATTGAGGGACGTTCACAACTCTCGTGGTGCTGTTAGTTCAGTTTTGTGGCTGCAGACTCAACAGGATAGGAGTGCATTGATTTACAATGTGAAGACTCTTTAAAACCAGAAAGTTCAGAAAAATTCATATTTAAAGAAATGAAAGCCTAGCTGGTAGAGAGTCCAGCAAGATCACTGTGAAGATCCCCATTCCATGATTTCCACAGCATCTCCCCGAAAGTGTAGAAAAAGTATTTTTTCTCTATCATTTTCCGCAAAAAGACTACCCTGACCAAGTCTGCATTCTTGGAAAATAGGGCAAGTTAATATCGTCATACCTGTTTGTCAGGACCCATGCTATGGGGCATGGGTTGAAGCCAGGGCTTTGTTTCCAGGGGATGTCGTCCGAGTTTAGTCTACCGAATCAAGGCCAGAAGTAACAGTTCATACTAGTGTCAGGATGTAAGATCAGGTCGGAGTTAAGGTTGATGAGCTACACCGGACTGGAGCCAAGTGAGTCAGCCAAAATAGTGTTAGCGGAACAGAGGCAAGGTGAAGTGTCAGAGCAGAGCAGGGGACCAGGAGCAAGGCAATGTATCATGAGTGTGTGGCTGGATCTGTTTGCACCAGGAATCCATTTAGTTGCCCAGACAACCTCCAGGTGTTTCCCCTAGGCCTTAAATAGCCTCTCTGGGCCAATCAGGGAATGTAGTAGGCTCTGCCAGTCAGAATTTTTGTGAGCGGGACATCCAGTGATGCTTGTCCCCCCAGCCTTGTGCTGAGTCCACAAGTCAACATGTCTCTCAGATCATTGGTCTGTATAAATATTCTTGTTTCCCTCCACCACGTTACACACCCTCCCTTATTGCATGCATAAAAAGGGCCCAGATCTGCCCTTCAGAACCTGTGTGCCACTCTAACTGCATTTAACAGGAGTTGCAGATACTTATATGAAGGTGGGATTTGGCTCTATTTTTATTTGGGGGTATTGAGAGAAGCAACTGGTTAATTCTTGTGAAATGTTATGGTGTTTAAGTGTTGCTGACTTCACTAAACTGGAACACAGTAGAAGCTATTCAAGGGTCATCATTGATGGTGCCCATTACTGACTGCAGATACAAAATTGGAAAAAAGAGTGACCTTAAAGTTAGTTCTGAATAGGGTGACCAGATGAGAAGACCTGAAAATCGGGACTTCCCGCTGGAAGTTGTTGAGCAAAAAAACAGACGACCGGAAATCGGGACAAAAGCACCGGTCGGGACGCGGAACAAAAGATGAAAAATCGGGACGGTCCCGATTTTATCGGGACATCTGGTCACCCTAGTTCTGAATGAATATGACAGAAGAAAAGCTATTGATTAGAACTGGGTGAATAATGTATTTTTTGGCTCGCTGGCAATTCCCATAAATCAAAAACAAATTGTTTCATTTTGACTGTTTAACATTTTAATGTGTTAAAAGGTAAAATTAAAGACATTTTGATGCTGATGAAGCTGAATTTTCCAGTGAGAAAAATTTTGGTTGAAAAATTTCACCCAGATCTACTTTTGAGAGTTTGATGAAGATGAGAACTCAGTATTGTAAAACCAATCAGTGGGGCCATTTAATGAAATGACTCTCTCTTTCTCTCCCCTCCCCCGAGGACAAAAATGTAGAGACATGCTTCATGGACCTGTCTTATCTGAATGTTTGTGCTTCCATGAAAGATAATCACTAGGTAAAGGGAACAACATAAAAAATATATGGGATGTCTGAATACTTATAGCTATATTGAGTGCATATAGGTAGGCATAAGCTTCAGTTAAGTTATTTGGGTCGTATTCTGCTGCATGCACAATTCCCAAAGATCTGGTGGTGCAGTACAGTTGTGTGATGACCTGAAGACGTTGTATTAAGTTCTCTGCTGTATTTCTTATATTATTCATGTTGGCAAACTGTTCTTGAGATTCTGTACACAGTTTTATCACTACTCCTTATTTTTGTTTGCTCAAAGCTTTCTGGAAAAAAAATCTCCTTTTGAGAGATTTGGGATGCTTGGTTTCAACTCAGAGGTGAATTGTTCTTGTAATTGAGGAAAGTCTCTTCAGCCATTAAAAAAAAAAAAGTATGCTGAAAATTGTGAGTTTTTCCCTATTCTCCTAAAAAATAGATGAAGGGTTAAATTGAATCTTATAGTTACTATTGTTATCCCTCTAACATTTAGCACTCATTAATGTAGTATCTGAGCATCTTATAATCGGAAATGTATTTACCCTCACATTCCCGTGAGGTAGTGAAATACTATTATCCCCATTTTACAGATGGGGAACTGAAGCACCAGTTTGCCTAAGGCTCCAGAGGAGTCTGTGGCAGGGCAAGGAATCGAACCAGGCTGTCCCAAGTCATAGCCTGGTGCCCTAAGTATTGGACCATCCTTCCAGTGCATGGCCTGCACTTGTTTCAAAATAAAATGTGATTCTCATATCTCTTTTAGTGAAAAAGTGGCATTACTTAAATAAATATTACTGTCTGTAGAGAAAGACCAGGTTTCCAACAGGTAATCTGGAAGATCAGTCTGATTATCCCAGATGTTTACAAAACAGATACACATCACAAATAGAGGAAGTCTATAATCTTAAATTCACAGCCTTCTTGCAATGTAATATTAATGCAGTGCAATTGTGTAAGCAGTAGAGAAATAAGAAAAAATAAACTTATCATAGTGTACATGTTTTAAAATTTAAAAAATACTGAGCACTGAGTGTACATTGAAGGGACTCCTGTTCCAAACATGGCCTCCGTTTGTGACACAAATTACAGAATTTACACATGCAAAATTAATGTGCATGCATAGATGGAGTGCAAGCAAGTTTTATGCATGTAAATTCTATTGTATGCATGCCCAAGTCACAGTGAAAAGACTGCACACTGCTTGCACACAACTGGAGGCTAGCTAAAACCTCTGAAAATGTGGATGCTGCTGTTTGAGACACACATTTTACACTCAGATACATGTGCATAATGTTCATTGATTGCACTGGGAGCTGTGCTCTCATCTATAAAGGCAGTGTACCACAAATCATGTTGAATTATTGGTTTTAAAAAGTGCATCGGTTAGAGGAAAGTAGGCTTGTGACAAATATCTGCAAAGATTTACTTATGCTTTTAAGCGCAGACAATAATTTACATTCTTAAATAGAACCTAGTTCAGTTTTTCCCAGGTTTAATCATTAAACAGGGAAAAACTTAATTTCACCAAGTGCAATCAAAGAATTTTGTACAGTAGCAATTAAAAGTACAAAACTGGAATCATGGCTACAGCAAATTAAACATCGGTAAGCATTGGTGTATTTTTAGCATTCGTTTCAATCAAAATACAGAAAGGGCTTTTATTTGTCTTCAGTGTTATTCATCAGGTGTAGCTCTTGTTTCCATAATTCAACAGCTCCACTAAAAACACACGAGTGCTTCTAAAAACTGATTTACCAATAGCACGAAACTCCTTTTTTTGTACAAGACAAACTAGGTGAAAATGTTCAGAGGAGGAGTGATTGTGGTTCGCTTGCTTTGGCAGGAAGAGACTTCCAGCTATAGTTGAACTGTTTAAATAAGGAAACCAAGAGCTATTTTGCTGTTTCTGTTACTTTTACTGTACTTCATGTGTGGCACTGAGTTTTCCTTATTGTAAATGCCACACATGAAGTCATAGGAGTTGTTTCTCATCATTCCTAGCTCCTACCATATTGGGGAAGTAGGTCTATTTATTGAAATGCCCAGACTTTTGTGTCTAAGTCAGCAAGCAGAGTCCTATATATTCACTATATAATTAACCAGATGGTAGCTCTAAATTCTGTGTCCAAACATGTTCACTCCATTTTGCCATCTCTGTTCACGGACAGAATGAAGAACTGGCTCTGTAGGCATGTACATCTCCAAGTGCGGTTCCATTGTGCCATGGCTACAGGAGCAGGATGCTCAGGGGCTAGGGAGTCTGTGATCCTAGCATGCTGGAGAGCTATGCTCCACGGGGGGTGTTAGCATAGAAGGGAGTTTGTCAGGGAAGGAGGGATGGGCCAGGAAAGGTAAAGTGGTATAGTCAGTAGCTCCATCCCTATGTGGATTTGCGGGCCCCATCCTGCCTGTCTCCCAGGTAGCAGAGCAGCTGCAGAGGCTACTGCAACCATGAGATGGCTCCACTGCTGCTTTACTACCTGGGCAGTAGATTTGTAGATGCCAAGGCCAGAAGGGACCATTGTGAGCAGGTAGTCTGATCGCCTGTGTAACACAGGCCATGGAATGTCCCCAAAATAATTCCTAAAGCGTATCTCTTAGAAAAACAACCAATCTTGATTTTAAAAGCGCCTGTGATGGAGATTCCACCACCCTTGGTAAATTGTTACAATGGTTAATTACTCTCATTGTTAAAAATGAGTATCTTATTTCCAGTCTGAATTTGTCTAGCTTCAGCTTCCAGCCATTGGAGCATAGGCTTCTGTTCCCTTCCATTCCTTTGGCTCTCCCCTTTGCTGAGTTCATTCACTTGGGCTTTGCAGAGGGGAGAAAATTTGGGCCTTGTTCTGTGAAACGTTTTATAATCGTTATGGTTTCCCATCTACCTTCACCCGTCTCAATTTATTTTTTCCGAGAGAAAGTACTCTCTTGGCTTCTGTGTGGATGAAGATCCAGCTCTAGCTATTATATCCTGCCTCTATCTACAGCCCTATTCTCTGATGCCAAATTCTCATCTACTCTTCCTCTAGCTTCTGTTTTTCTTTTCCAGGTCATTTCACCCTCTGTTGCGTATGGCTCTCTCTCGCCTTTGGGGACTCTTGCTGTTTTATAGATCCACTCCCTTTTGTCAAAGCCATTCTCCATCCTACAGAAATTCAGTTGGTCTCTCCCATGAAGTACTTTAGCTTAAACTTAATCTAACTTTCATTAAAGCTTGTTCCTGTTACTTGTTGTCCTAAAGCACCAATCAGTATTGCAACAGTAAATGCTAGTTTAGTGCAGATGGGAGCATTAGAGGTAGACATAGGGATGTGAAGGGATATGGCAGTTTGTAGTCTGCGTCATCAATAGGATTGCCTCTGAGACAAAGTCCTTGTATCACTGCGGTGATGTTTGTGTCATAGTGTGATGATGTGGTGATGCAGACATTGCAGCTTGTTGCAACGTGATGTTGTGTCAGCTCTGAAGATAATTTGGGATGGTTTAAATATTCCATGAGCTGTATGTGCAGGCGATGGGGTAATGAACACATAGACCATAGACAGAACTACTGAATAAATCACACATACCCCTGAGGAGCTGGGGCTTGACCGCAAGTCCTTCAGTTTAAATACTGAGGCCTCTACCACTGAACTTACGGAGAAAACTCCTAGCTGGTATTAGTAGTAGCCTCTCTATAGGTCAGCCTCTGGAGAGTAATAGCGCGCGGCCGCGCGCGCGCACGCACACACACACACACTCACTCTCTCTCTCTCTCTCTAAAACAAACAGAACTGGTATGCTGCACAGGGGCATGTCAATCTATTCATCACTGACTCATGCAGCTTCTGCATAGGGATTTGCCCTCGCACTTGCATGGAAGGATCATTGACCTCCTCCTCTGAACAAGTAAACAGAGCCGGTATTCATCGCTATGGGATTCTTGGAGCACAGTGGAGGGAGAGGCAGCAGTCAGTATACTAGAATGTGGAACCTCAAAAGTAGGGAGATGAGCAGGTTAAAAAGGAACAGTCACCAACCCCATCTTAACTTGTGAACCCATCATCAGAGTCTGAGACTGTAGCATGCCCAGAAATGTTATCAAAATTGCTGTTGTCCACCAACATGCAGGTAGGCCAAGCAGACAAAATGACTGTGGGCCATGTGTATGGAGACACTTTCAATGCTCAAGTTGAATTTCAGTGCTCAGGTGTTTCTCTTTCCCCTGGACTGCTGCTTCTAAATTTTGTAGACTCCTGTACAAAGCTTTTGGGAACTATTGTGCGTGAAAGCCATTTTGCTGTTAAATATTGGCATTCAGATACATAACTAAATATATTGAAAAAATGATTGTGGTGACATTAATTATAAATATCAATCTAACTTGTTGCCAATGTCTTAATTTCAAACACCTCTAAAGAGGTTTCTAAGGGATTTTACCAGCAGCACTATAAATTATTTGTTAATGCATGATGAAAAGGCTGGATTGTTTATATTTCAGTGCTATCATCTTAATAGGCGACTGCCAGCCTACCACCCACATTAACTATTTTTTTCCTTCAGGAAGGTGTCTAAGGTGGGGGTCTGTTGTGGGCAGCTGAAATTTCATGTTTATATTTCAGAAGGCAAGCCGAAACCCTCAGTATTTGGTCTCCAGCTGAGCGAAGTACACATTTAGAAATTACAACATTGGTATTGGCTATCTGTAGCTTTAGGAAGTGGCTGAGAGCTGGCAGTGAGTTAAAACTGGGCGGGAGTTCAATATCGGAGTTCTGCTGCATGTTTTTGTAGGATGTGTCTGAATCCTGGGCTACACTGCAGTATAGTTTTGAAGTAAAAGTACTTGAAAAGGAAATGTAACCCTTAAGCAGCTTGTCCACATTTTCTGATATAGACAGGTTGCGCCATTGTGCCTTCAGAATTATGTTTGGGGTGGGAGCCCGTAACCATATATTTTGGACCAGATTCTGATCTCATTTACACTTGTGTAAATCTGGGTAACTCCATTAACTTGGGCAAAGGAGTGACACTGGATTTATACTGGTGTAATTGAGATCAGAGACTTTAGTCTTTACCTAAATGCAATTTTGGAGTATGACTTTAACATGAGTCCTATTTGGTGACAGAAATAGGAGATCATGCTTCCCTGAGACAGGGAAAGACATAATCCTGTTATCCAGGAACGAAGGATGGTCTTGTGGTTGAGGCATAGAACTACCAGATTGTGCTACAGACTTCCTGTGTGACCATGGGCTTGTCACTTTGGCCTTTTTAGTGGTGCTGAGGTGCCAACATATGATTTTAGATGCTATACTTCTAGGCATACAAGCTGGGAATTTTTAACCTTAATCTGCAGGCTCCCCTTGGTAAAAGGGAGGCTTATCTGCAGGCTCCTCTTTGCAAAGGGAAGGCTTACTTGCCTCCAGTGATTGCACTGGCTGCAGTAGGGTTGCCAACTTTCTAGTGGCACAAAAATGAACTTCCTTGCCCCACCCCTTCCCCGCAGCCCCGCCCTTGCTTGCTCCATTCCCCCTCTCTCCGTCACTTGCTCTCCTTCATCCTCACTCACTGGGGCAAGGGGTTGGGGTGCAGGGGGGGCAGGGCTCCAGCTGGGGGTGCGGGCTCTGGGTTGGGCTGGGGATGAGGGGCTTGGGGTGTATGAGGGGCAGTAGCGTAGCCGGGGGGGAGCAGGGGGAGCGGCCGCTCCCCCTTGAGCAGAAGCGGTGGAAGCGGCGCCTTTTTTTAGCAGCACTAAAAAAAGGCGCCGCTTCTTTTTAAGTGCCGCTTTTTGCACTCACCCGGCGGCGCTCCGGGTCTTCGGCGGCAGTTTGGCGGGGGGTACCACCAAAGACCCGGGGTGAGCCGCCGAAGTGCCGCCGAAGACCTGGAGCGCTGCCGGGTGAGTACAGGGGAAGGCGCCTTTTTATAGCGCCGCTCCCCCTGCGCTCCGGACCTGGCTGCGGTACTGATGAGGGGGCTCAGGGGTGTGGGCTCCAGGAGGGAGTTTGGGTGTGGGAGGGGAGTCCGGGCTGGGGCAGGGGGTTGGAGAGTGGGAGGGGGTTTGGGGTCCTGGCGGTGCTTACCATGGCTCCCAGGATGCGGTCACCAGGTCTTTGCAGCTCCCAGGTGCATGGGCGGCCAGGGAGGCTCTGCATGCTGCCCTCGCACCCGCAGGCACCGCCCCTGCTGCTTCCATTGGTGTGGTTCCCAGTCAATGGGAGCTGCGGAGCCAGTACTTGGGGTGGGAGCAGTGCATGGAGCCTCCCTGGCCGCCCACGTGCCTATGAGCAGCAGGGACCTGCCAGCCACACCGGGAGCCACGCAGAGCTAAGGCACGCAGGGAGCCTGCCTTAGCCCTGGGCCCCCACTGTGCCGCCAACTGGACTTTTAACGACCCAGTTGGCACTGCCGCCAGGGTCCCTTTTTGACCGGGTACTCTGTCGAAAACCGGATGCCTGGCAACCCTAGCTGGCAGGTCGCTGCTCCGTCCCTTCAGGCAGGCAAACGGTGAGTTCCTTCCTTCTCACCAGTCAGCCCCTGACTGAGCCAGGCTCCCTTCTTTTCTCCCCCTCCTATCCTGGCATTGGCTGCAGGTATAGTGGGGCAGGGCTAGCTGAACCCACAGATTTTCTTTAACCCCTGCTGGGAGAGGTGGCAGTTTCTCTGCTCCTTCACCGGCCTGTAGTGTAGGGTTGGGTACGCTTGAGAAATAGCTCCTCCCATCATGGTGAGCTGGAGAACAAGCTTCAAAAAGGAATTTTGGCCATAAGGGCCTGCTGCAAAGTCTGTTTAAGTCAGTGGAAAGACTCCCATTGACTTCAGTAGGCTTTGGCTCAGGCCCCAAGAGTTTTTGTTTTATATGAATATTGATTAGGGTTCCCAGGCATCCGTTTTTTGACCAGAACACCCGATTTAAAAGGACCCTGGTGTCTCCAGTCAGCACTGCCGACTGGGACGTTAAAAGTCCAGTCGGTGGTGCAGCGGGGCTAAGGCAAGCTCCCTGCTTGTCTTGGCTCTGCGCAGCTCCCCGGAAGCAGCCGGCATGTCTAGCCCTAGGTGCAGCGGCGATCAGGGAAGCTCTATGTGCTGCCCCCACCCCCCAGCGCTGGCTTCACAGCTCTCATAGGCCAGGAACTGCAGCCAATGGGAGCTGCAGGGACGGCACCTGCAGGGGCAAGCAGTGCACACTGCGCAGAGCCACCTGGCTGCGCCTCCGCCTAGGGGCTGGCTTATGCCGGCCACTGCTGGGACCAGCGTGGAGCCAGGGCAGGCAGGGTGCCTACCTTAGCCCCACTGTGTCGCCAACTGGGAGCCGCCTGCGGTAAGTGCTGCCTGGGCGGAGCCCACACCCGAAGCCCCCTGCCCCAGGTTGGAATCCCCTCCTGCACGCTAACTCCCTCCCAGACCCCACACCTCCATCCGCACCCCAACCCCCTGCCCCAGGTCGGAATCTCGTTCTGCACCCAAACTCCCTCCCAGAGCCCACAACCCCTCCCACACCCCTAACCCAGCCCTGAGCCCCCTCCTACACTCCAAACCCCTTGGCCCCAGCCCAGAGCCCCCTCCTACACCCCAAGCCCCTCATCCCTGGCCCCACCCCAGAGCCCACACCCCTGCCAGAGCCCGCACTTCCTCCCATACCCCAACTCCCTGCCCCAGCCCTGAGCCTGTTCCCCCACTCCAAACCCCTTGGTCCCACCCCAGAGTCCCCTCCTGCATCCCAAACCAATGATCCACCATCCCCATCCCAGAGCCCACACCCCCATCCTGTGCCCCAACCCAGAGCCCCCTCCCGCACTCTGAACCCCTCATTTCTGGCCACACTCGGGAGACCACACCCCCATCTGGAGCCTGCACCCCCTCCCACACCCCAACCCCCTGCCCCAGCCCTGAGCCTGCTTCCCTACTCCAAACCCCTCGGCTCCAGCCCGGAGCCCACTCCTGCATCCCAAACCCCTGATCCCTATCTCCACCCCAGAGCCCGCACCCCCAGCCGGAGCCCACACCCCCTCCCACACCCCAACCCCCTGCCCCAGCCCTGAGCCCCCTCCCACACCCTGAATCCCCCATTTCTGGCCACACTCCGGAGCCTGCACCCCCAGTTAGAGCCCTCACCCCCTCCCACACCTCTTTCCCAGCCCAGGGAAAGTGAGTGAGGGTGGAGGAGAGCAAGCGATGGAGGGAGGGGGGCTGAAGCGAGTGGGAGCATGGCCTCAGAGAAGGGGTAGGGCAGGGGCAGGGCCTCGGGGAAGGGGCGGGGCAGGAGGCGGGGCAAGGGTGTTCAGTTTTGTGCCATTAGAAAGTTGGAAACCCTAATATTGACTGTAACCAGTGTTTACGAATCCCTGGTGTGGGGCAGCTGAGTGTCTAATAAACCCACCCAATTGACATCCCCAGTATGTAAATCAATGTGTAAAACAGACTCCTGGGCCTGCACAATGTTCTCAGATGGAACCACTTAAACTCACTAAAAAAACCTGCTTGGTTCTTTTGAAAGAGTTAATTAAATTGACTAGAATATGCAATAAGGAAAGGATCCAGGGATCTTAGGTCGAAGAGTGAAATCATGCCCCTTACCAGTAGAGAAAAGAATGGTAATTGCCAGCTGTATGAACATATTTTGCTGGCTAGCAAAGAAGTGGCATTGACAACTGGAAAACCCACTCTAAGAAAAAAATGTATTTTTGAGGCAGGCCCGTAGCCAGGACTTTCATTCGGGAAGGCTCATAAGTGGAATCAAAACTCTTGGAGGTAACATGAAACTGCATTAGAAGGTTTGGGGTTTTCTTGTAATCCCACATTTAATTCTGTAAATATTTCATGCTGGAATAATAATGTTGTAGGTTGGTTTTAGTCAACGCCCCATCATCCTTTTTCTCTCTGACCCATTCCCCCTCTCTCAGCAACACACTTGTTTAGAAGGTGGTGGTCTTCATGGAAATTAGGACAAAATCCTCCTGTCAGATTTGCTATGGGGATTGCAATTGCATGGCCAATTCAGCAAGAGATTTCAACATATGGCTTGAGACAGAAAGGATGGTCCAGTGGTTAGAGCACCTGGGATTTGCATTTAAAGTTAGGTATCTGCTTATGTACCTTGCTGAACCAGGGCCTTTAACCCCTCCTACACATCCTCCCATTGACATCAGTGGAAGCTTTATCCCGGGATCAAATAAAGAATACAAATTAATGAGGCACAGTGTAGGCCAGAGAGCAGGACTTTGTCCTAAAAATGGTGGAAAGAATGGAGGTGTGTAAAACAAAAGGTGGCCGCAGATTCTGGCCATATAGCTTGGCATTTCTGCTTGCCAAAATGCTGTTCTATGTGTGAGGTGGAATAATATCAAGAATCAGCTTCTACAGTCCATAAAGCCAGTTTGCATTATTCAGTGGGTAGAGAGGTAACTTGCTGCTAGTGATCTCAGAGTTTCATTGTACAGCAATCTTTACTGCTCATAGCAAGTGAAAATCATTTCCGCTATAGAAAGCGCAGCGGGCTCTTAGAGTGGTGAAGAAAGGGACTGGAGGTAAAATTCACCCCTCCCCTAGCCCAGGGCAGGCATAGTACACCAGATTATGTGCTGGGCTGGATGCTGCAGCCCTCCCTCTGCACCACTTGTGCAGTGTGTTGGGGAGGAGGAGCCACTGGATCTCAGTAGATATGGATCCTGTGGCCCTTTCCTTGGCCACTCCACAGCTCAGCCCTGTTAGCACTCTTCACAATGGACAACAAGAGCCAATACTGTGACCCCTCTTGGCACCACATGGAGGGCACAACAGCACTCCCGCAGAGCTGCACTGCTTGCTCCGTATACCCCAACATAAGGGTTAAATGAGGTGAAAGACCATGAACTAGCTCTCCACACAAGGTGAACGTCACGCAGTATGAACTAAGGACACACACAGAGTGATTTTTCCAATTCACACTTTCTTCTGCAGAGTATTTCCATCGAGCACCTTTGTGCTTTCTCCCAGACCCACCTTCTGATTTGTGGTAGGAGCTCCCTGCAAATATCCACCACCTTGTTGCCCTTGTACACATGCCTCTTCAGAACTGTCCCCTGCCATGATGCCTACAAAAAGAAAAAAACAACCTTAACAATGTCTGGGCAGCTGGTGCACTGTGAGCACTGCTGATCTTCTGACCGGTATCATCTCTTGGTGCTCCCCCACCTGTGTTTGTCCTTCCTTTCTTCCATCCTCTTGTATTTTCTACTAAAAATACAAAATAGTCACAGCGTAACTTGATGCCCTGAAATTTTTTTTTTTTTATAATGCTTCAATTTGGAATGGAATCCACTGTGTTTCTTAGATCTCATTAAAAGTCAAGGTATCAGTTACAGAATAAATTCCTAAAATCTACTTTAAATCAGGAGTATTACATATTTACTATTTGATTAATATTTTTGTTGACATTTGGACCAAAACAGGAAAATAATTTGTGTGACCTTTATTCCCAGCTGCAGAATTCACCTTCAAGATGAGAGTGAGCCTAGAAAATGTAACCCCAAAGGGTGAAGTTTTGAGAGTTATATGCAGGCAAGAGAAATCTGAATCTTAAATAGTGAGGGAATGTGGTAACATTTTACAGTTTCTTTTATTAATAATACTCAAGGAACAGAGCCCTGGCGTGGGAAGTTTTCTGCTTATCCAAAGATGAGGTTTGGCAGAGGGAAAGGCAGGGCAAGCTTCCTCACCAACATGTTTAAAATCTCTGATCCAGGGAAGCCACCTTATGGGTGAGGGGATAATTTAGGCCTTATCTACACACAAATGTACACTGGTTTAAATAAACTGGATTTACTGAAACTCCTGCAAACTCTTGTGTGGGCACTCGATTTCATAAATTCATAGACTATAAAGCCAGAAGGGACTGTTGTGATCATCTAGTCTGACCTCTTGTATAACACAAGTCATAGAACTTCATTAAATTTCAGTTTCCATTTTAGCTTAAACCTTCTTCCTAACTGACTTAAGCTAAATTGAATAAGTCTAAGCCCTGGTCCACACTGCGATGGGGGGCGGGGGGATCGATCTAAGATATGCAACTTCAGCTACGAGAATAGCGTAGCTGGAGTTGACGTACTTAGATTGACTTACTGCGGCGTCTTCACAGCGGTGAGTCTACTGCTGCCGCTCCCCCGTCGACTCCACCTGCGCCTCTTGCGGCGGTGGAGTACAGGAGTCGACGGGAGAGCACTCGGGGATCGATTTATTGCGTCTAAACTAGACGCAATAAATTGACCCATGATAGATCGATCTCATAGCGTCGATCCCCGCCATAGTGTAGACCTGCCCTACTTTAAACCAAAATTAGAGTGTTCACACAATCTTTCGCATTGATTTAGCTAAACTTGTTTAGAAAATTCACACTTTTAGTTTAAAGTATGTATCTCTGTGTAGACAAGGCCTTAGTCTTTGTGGCTATTCAGTCTTTAATTTCTCTCTTGAGGCTGCCAATGAGGGCTCAGTGCCTACTGTATGCTGTTGATACTTGTCCATTAGGAGTTAGACTTTGACCACCGTTTTATTTTACATACTCCAGTGAATGGCTATCACATAGCAAGTGCTTCTAGTCATTGGGAAACATTTGGGCAGATGACATAAAAGTCAAAGACTTTGAAGTTCACTACCAATTCTTTCTATTATCCATTCCTGTGAGTGTTGTCTTTATCCCTATTACATTTAATCTTTACTAGCCAATTGTATTTGTTGTTGTGGATGGTTGTATATTTCTGCTATATCAGATAGCACCTTGATATTTGGAAAATAATATGACTGTCAGGGCCAAGGCACCGGTGGCCAGGAGCCAATTAGCAGGAATCAGACCAGGCTGGAACACAAGAGATCAGAAGCAAGAGATAAAATGGAGGGCAGGGATCAAGAATCAGGATCTGATGGCAGGAACAGATAAACACCAGACCAGCAGTCCATGGCAGGGCTCCTCTAGCTTAAATAGGGGCTGTGGCCCAATCAGGAGCTTTGGAATTCTCCCAATCTGCTCATTGGGGTTGGCAGTTGGGCTTCATAGACCCTTGACCCAGCTGCTGTCTGTAAGTGGCCTGTTGGAAGATTGGAGTGTGATGACTCCATGGACCCAGGTTTGATGCCCATAGTGTCAGGCCACATCTTAAATTTGCACCAAGACCATCCTTTGCATTCTTCTCTTTATTACTTTATAAACCTAAGAAGCAGGCAGGTTGCCAGGTTGCTTATGCAGCTCCAGCCATTTCCTGTTGAATGAACATCATAACAAACGGTGTTGCATGGCAGCTACCGTATGAAAGGAATCAACACATCCTTATTTAGTGGTGGAGAATTTTTGGGAGTTCCAGAAGCACATCTTGAGGTAGAGAACAATATTTCTTTTATTTAATAAATGATTTACAGTTGTTTTGTATGCTGTTCTTGCAATTTATGATAAAGTTGCACTGGAAAAACAGATGAGAGTGAAAATAAAATTCCTGAAATTCTTGGAAGAAGAAAAAAAAATCTGCAATGATTGTTAACATTACAAAAAGGGAGCTGTTTTTCAGTGGCCTATCTGGATTTCCTTAACGAAAGGATGAAAGTAATTTTTATGGAGCTCTGCTGAGAGCGGATTTAGATTTTTCTCCCTGCATTGTTTTATAGTGCTGCCAAGAAGTATAATTGATGGGGAAGGAGTAAATATTAAAGATAAAATATATTTGTCATTGACTCTGGAAAATATTTTTTCTTTTTACAAAACAACATTCATAATAAGCTTAATGGGGCTGAAAAGTGAGGGACAGGCAGCAATAGAAACAGAAGTCCTCTATTAATTCTAAGCTACAGTGCACCTGCCTACCATTTTACTTGGCCTATGCATAAATACATGGCTTTGGACCAGGTTACCATTAATCTCTCATCTTTGATGATTATTCAGTCATTTAATCCACAAAATACTTTAAATGGTATATTATAAACCTTTGATTTCTAAATGATTTTACTCACAAATCTCTTTCTCTCCGTGGGTTTATTGCATTCCTTGGCTGATGGAAATTCTGTCTCCACTAGAAAGTGCCAAGCAAACCATGAGGTATAGAAATCGATAGGCCCTATCTTGCAAGTTGCAAAACAACTCCCAGGAGAGGCTGAGCACTCTCAACTCCCACTGAAATAGATGGGAGTCGAGGGTACATGGTGCCTTGCAGGATTGGGCCATTAGGAAGCACAACTGGCTTAGGGCCTGAACCTACTCCCACTGAAGTCAATGAGAGCTTTTCCATTGACTTCTGAGCGTGAAGAATAGAGCCCTTAATGTTGTGGTAAAAGAAAATCTGAATGCAAGAGAAATACAAGAAGGACATTCTAGATTTGTTTCATTGTTGTAGCCACTGGAAAAGCTAACTGGAGTAAAGGAAAAGCAGGGGGCCCTATCCTTCCCCCCCTCCTACTGGATATAACTAAGTCCAGCTCAGTTTACTGGGGTTTGCCCTGGGGAAGTGGGAGACAAGGGCCTCAGCAGCATTTTGAAGTTTAGTTCTTTATTCAGAAACGTCTATAGCATTTCATTGTTGAATGCTGCTAATAGGGAATGTGTAGATTTAAAAAGAACTGGCCTGATCCCTTGCCCAAAACTGAAAAAAAATTATTTTGAAAAGCACATTTCCCTTTTTCTGCCAGTTTATATGTTAGTTGCTTTCCTCTCCACTCCTAGTATTGGATGAGCGCTGGAAGCAGAAGAACTAGAATGGCACAAGAAAGGCCATTTGTGTTGTATTTCTGACCTGGATGAAACCTGAATGTTCTGGAAATTTGAGAAGGAAAAGATTTTTCTTGTGAAATTTCCAATGTAATTTTCAGAATGAAGAGCTTGGAATAAAGTCCTCTATGCTTTGGAGAAGCATCTGAACTCTGGGATGTTCACCAAAACCAAAGCTTTTTAAAAAATGGTATTAAAATGAAATGAATGCTTGTGAAAGATGACAGATTGATAGGCCTGGAGACTAAAGATCTCTTCTTATGCACAGAACAGGAAGATCAATTGGCAGTGCAAGCTTATCTACGCTATCTGTCAATCTGCCTCAATCAGAATTGGATTAACCTACAGGCAACCTATGCACCCTATGTCCGTAACCCTTTAATCCTGCAATTTCATTAAAGAGTTGCATTGAGACCATCTCAATGTTGAATGGTTACCAGTGCTCCCTTTTCACAGCATTGGTTTTCCTTAGCTAGTTCTACTAGTGAAATTCTGGCCCCATTGAAGTCAATAGGAGTTTTGCCATTTACTTCAGTGGGGTCAGAATTTCATCCTGTCTGTCTACTTCTCTTTCTCTCCCTCTGATATAATCCTTTACTCACCCTCTTTCCCATACCAGCTAACATGCTGTTTCTCTGCTATAGTTCGACCCAGAGACCACTTGGAACTATACCTACATCTGCAGGTTCCAAACAGATGGTGGCTGGCCATCTTCTCCTCTTGGTCCAACTTCCCACATTGCTGCAGCATACCTTCCTTGTTGCCCCTCCAAATCAGTTCTGCTCCCCAAAATAACTCTACCCAGTGCCCAAGACCCTAGGCCTATCATTTAATGGAGCCTCCACTCTATTGGGGAGGACTGTGTCCAAGAGTAATGCATGCTCCAGACCCTCTGCTGTGATTACCAACAAATGTGCCAATTACAACGTGAACACCTGTCCACTAGAAAGTGGGCTGAGATCACCAGCCCATCTCATACACTGCAGACCTCTGGCATTGTATATTGGAAACAGCTCATGGACTATTTTAATAAGTGCTTTTTATGTTTGTTTTGAAGTTAATGAGAAAAAAACAGAGAACTTCTAAACCAAGTTCCATGGGACCTTTGTCATCTCTATTTTCCCTGTGCATGGGAACAGAGGTAAAATCTGTTTTTAGTTTAGTTATCAGTCTACGAGCAAATTGAACTAAATAGGAAAATGTTTGAAAGCCGAGTTGTATTTCATTCCAGCTACATCACTGATTTAAGTAGGGAAAAATGTCTTAAATATTCTGCATTTTTATGATTTAATGTCCCAACTGCATCACTACACCTCCCCTGAAATGAAACATGTCTGGAATGGGCTCATTACTAATGTTCATCAAGGCTCTCCTCCCTACTTGGGGCTAGATCATGCCATTTAGGCATAACCCAGAGGAAGGTGCAAAGCAGAGCTGCACCACCACAGAGGGTAAACAGTGTGCATGTCTGTGTAGGGGGGGAGGGGCAATGGGGGAAAGTCTGCTTTCCTACTTTGGGTGCAGCATTCTTCCTTCTGTGTGCTGGTGCTGGGGTGGAGCCAAGGGCGCACCTCCTCTCCACGCCATCCAGTGACCTTGAATACTTGCTGCCTGTCCCCTTTGGGGCACCCTGGACCCCTAGAGGAGTAAGTAGGGTTGGTGCAGTCTCTGTGCTCCCCCAATAATAATTATTATTATTTATCATTTATATTATGGTATTATCTAGAACCTCCAACTGAAATCAAGGCCCCATTGTACAAACATAGGCACTATACAAACATATAGTAAAGAGACAGTCCATGCGTCAAAGAAATCACAGTCAAAATAGACAAGACAAATGGTGGGAGGAGAAACTGAGGCACGGGGCCGAGAGGTGACTTATCTAAGGTCCCACCACAGTTCAGTGAAAGGGAAGATGTATAGCATGTCAGTGGGTATAAAGCAAATAATGATAAAAATCTTAATTGGCACTGGCAGGCAAATAAAGCAACAGTTCTGAATTCCAGGATTAAGACAACAAGAAATGTGTATCTCTGATATTTTTTTCAAGGTAAGGGTACTGTTTCTGTGCACTCTGTGATGTGTGGACCAGTTTAATTTATACAAAGGCGTGCTTCTTTGGTGCTTACAGTATTGGCAGGACCAGCTGGGAGACTAAAATATAAATTAAAATGAAAGAAAAATCAGCGGAATGAAAATAAAGGACATAGAGATCTGGGGAACTGTCAGATCAACAGCAAGCTTGGCAAACCTCTTATTCCTCACAGATGTTTAAGTGTAGCTTCAGATTGTCAGTGGACACTGATGAGACCCGGCCAAATTTCATGGAGAAGGTCGTAACATGTCTTATATTTCTCAAGGATATTTCAGGTCAAAGGGAATGCTATTTTCTGAGAATATTGTAATATACAAGAATAGCTCCTATGAACTGAAGTTCTGTAGTTGGTGTTAATGTTGGCTCTGTGATGTATAGAAATGAAAGCTACTCATTAGCATCAGGTAATGAAAGGAAATAATGTTTACATACCAATACTAATTGGGAATAGACAACAAATTTGGAGTTACACTGTAGTTAAGGCATCAGACTGAGAGCCAGGGGTTCTGTGCTGGACTCTAGAAGCTTCTTTACATGACCTTAAGCCAGTCATTTAATCACTGTCTCTCTTTTGTTTCAGGCATTAGATCAGGATTCAAGAGATCTGGGTTCAATACCCAGCTTTGATGTAGATTTTTCTGTCTGATTTTGGACCAGTTACTTAACCATAGTGGCTTTTGTGGTTCAGACCCTGGATTCAAGATCTGATTAGATTCTTCTGTGACCTTGAGCAAGTCATTTACTCTCTCTGTGCTTCTGCAAAATGTGAAATAATAATGCTTCTTTTCTCTTATCTCTGTCTTGTCTCTTTAGAGTGTGAGCTCTTCGGGACATGGGCTGCCTGTTACTATGTGTACATACAGCACGTAATGGAGTGGGGTTCTGATCTCAGTTGGGACCTCAAGGCACTGCTATAATACAAACAATAGTAAGAAAATGAGGATAATAATGCTACAATACCTTGCAGGGAAGCTTAATTCATTAATATTTGTAAAATGCTTTGAGATCACTAAATAGAAGGCAGTCTAGATGTACGCTGTATTAGTATTTAAATATTTTACATCTACAGTACCAGTTTGCATGGGAATCGGTAACATTTTAAGTTGTTCTGCTGCATTTTTAAAACAATTTGTGTTCTAAAAATGTGGTTAAGATTAAGAAACCTTTCTTGTAACACAATTCTATGCTCACACTTTCCCCACTTTTCTAATGCCTCCAGTGCACAAAAGTCAGAAAGAAAAATCTTTCCGTGACACGATGGCATTACCAGCTCTTTTTAAGTGGGAGGACTGTACTCCTACACAGCAGATTTTCCCTGTGTTGTGGTATTCGTGCAGCAAAGAGCTGTACTTCTGAAGGGTTTCTTGTGTAAGCTCTTTCATGCTTCTCTCGCGTTGGAGCCTTGTTTTAGACTCATAGCCAAGAAGAGGTCAGGAAGTGCTCCATACTGCAGCTTCTTTTTCTGTATATGTTTTTCTGTGGTTCTCCACAGATCCATGGAACACATTCCCTTCCATTTCTCTCTCTCTCAGAATAGTTTGTTTCATTATTTGCAGATGGAAAAATGACAACTTGACAAACAGAGGAGGACCTTTCTATTTAAATCTTAGTCTCCTTTCAGGCTCCAAAGTACTCTAGCCGGGGAACACAGAGAATGCAAAATATGATCATAATCTTTTTCTCCAACATTTAAAAAAAAATTCTTCTCCCCAGGTTTGCACATGTACTTTTTTTTTATTCCAGTGAAGGAATCTTCAAATCTTCATGACTTTTAGATGTGGTCAAATTGTTAGTACACTTATTGCTTTTGACATCAGATGATTGGGTGGGTGGTTTCTTCGTTTATTTATTTGTTTATTTATTTTAGAGCACTACATTTTCCTCTCCATTTGCAATTCCTTTCCCTTGCTAATAGAACAGAGTGACAAGCAGTGCTTGCAGGAGCCTTGAAAAGGCCACTAAGAACCCAGCAACCAAAACCATCTCATCAGGACTAAGACCCAGACTCAAGCTACATTCCCTGTTGTTGAGGTTTTTTTGTTACTGTTCCATACTTTACAGACAAAACTCACTAACCTTTTCTCACGTCCTGACTTTGAGGTTCCAGCTAAGAAATCTTGACAGCACCTAGCAGCTCTGCTCAGCTGTCTCCTTGTGTCCTCAGATGCAATTTCTTTTAAATATTAACACAATGTTATTTAGCTGTCATGGAGACACACTGGTGTGAAAAGGCTTCTAATATGTGGAGCTAAGAGCTCTAAGGGTTGGCAGCATTTGAGGGCAGTGTATGTATGCTGTGTCTTGCTTTGTTTACTCTTAGGCTACGGCTACAGTAGAGAATTTACAGCGGCAGAGCTGCAGCATTGCAGCTGCGCTGCTGTAAGCTCTCTAATGTAACCGCTTGAAGCCGATAAGAGAGATCTCCTGTGAGATTAACTACTTCAGCCCTGCGAGCCGTGGTAGCTCTGTCAGCAGGAGAAACTCTCCCACTGACATAGCGCTATCCACATCCGTGCTTAGGTCAGTGTAACTTATGTCGCTCGGGCGGGGGGCGGGGGGAGATAGCAGTAAGTGCTAGTGTAGACATAGCCGTAGCTTTTTCTCGCTTTTTCTCTTCCCTCCTTGTTATTTTATTTATTTATTATAGACTTTATTGCTGTGTTGGAGTGAAGTTCTGCTAGGGCCCAGCCTTAAAGCACTGAAGTCCAGGAGAGCTAGATTGATTCTGTAGTACAGAGGTACTGGGGGTTGGACTAGATGACGACCCGAGGTCCCTTCCAACCCTGATATTCTATGATACATAGTTGCATTACAGCAAGAGGGTGTGGCAAAGCCAAGCTCAGCATAGGGCTAAGTAAAGGGTACGCTCTTCTGCGTTTGTGCAAAACTCCAGCCGGAGCTCTGTGTGTGGACTGAGTACTGTGTCTGGCATTTAATTAGGAACTGTTGTCCACAGAAGCAGTCTCCATCCACCGTAAGGGCTTGATCCTTGCTGGGGAAGGGATGCTCAGCACCTTGCAGGAAGGATTCAGCTCTTTGCAAGATCTGACCCCAATTTTCTAGCATCAGTACTGGGCTTTGGATGGGGCTTGTGTTTACTATAGCAGGTTATTTCATATTTGTAAATGCTTCTATAAACCTACATAAACCAGCCAGGAGGAAAGCAGAGAGCTCACATCCCTGCCTTCGTTCCACGATTTCGTTACTTAAATCAGTGGCTTTATAGGAACTGATGTCAAGGAATCCAATTGAAATGCCTTTATTTTTTGCCTGTGTTCATACCCCTGAAGCCTGGTGGTAACTGCAGTTTAAAACAGTTGTTCTGCTGTTACTTCTCCTCTGCCCCAACACCCCCACCCCAAAATAACCCTGTTTGGATTTTAGCCACCTGGTTATAGTTAGTTTCCTATTTTAGCCTTCAAAATAGATCAGACATTACACTGTTAAAAACAATTTTCACTGTAGGTATTGAATATCAAACTGGGCTTGTAGTAATAACTGATAGATGTCTAGAATAATCTTCAATATGGACTGAGACTACAAAGATGTGTCAATCACTGAGTTTAACTTTAAACACAGATGATTTGAATTCGTGTTAGCAGCATGAGGAAACCAAGAAGATGGAATTGTGCTGTTCAGAGAAAAGATGATAGGATTACCTCTGCTGTTAGCCTTTTCCTGCTACTTGTTTGAGATGCTAAATCAAGGCAAAGTTTATGAAAAAAGCTACGACCGGGGTTTCTAAATCTTCATTCCTGCTGGGATTTTCCTATTATAAATCTGCTGTCAGAAATAAGTGCTTTACTTGTGGCTTAATTTTATGCAGGCACAAACACCTTGGTTCAACACGTTTTGCCAGAGACTGTCTTAGCTGTCTTAATGCAACAGCGTTCTCATTAACTGGGACCTCTGAAAAAGAAAAATGCACACATGCTCTTTTGTCGTTGGCCATTGCTTCATGAGCAGTCTGATGAAAACTGAAATAAAACATGAATTCCAAGGTGGTGTGTAGAAATGAATGTTTGAATCACACAGTTTATGTGAATTATCCATCCCAAAGAACATTATAATCCAGCTTTTGAATGAAGTTTTGTTTAAGTGATGGAATGTTCATAATTTCTATTAGTTATATTAAAGCTGCGGAGTTTAGCAACAACAACAACAAAAGCATTGTTGTGGGTTTTTTTTTCCTTTTCTGTTCAACTGTGTGCATAGGGCAGCCAATACAATGGCTTCAGATAAACTTGTGTAACTTGCTTGTTTTTTCTGCCTGCAAAAGCCATTGGGTCAGATTCATGCCTGGTATAAGTCCTCTGTCTTTGGAAAGAATTTGCACCATTGGTTTCAATAGGAGCTCTTTATACAAAATAACTTCAAAATCAGGCCCCCGACGTGATCAACATCACAGCATTTAATTTGCTACAAGATTTTGCATTATTGTCCTGTTCATTGTACTGTAGGTTGTTTTATATTTGCCCATGAGAAGATTAACCCAGGCATGCCGCAAAGCTAAAATTTTGCTTCCAGAAAATTAGCACTGAAAGCATTTCTTTGGGTTTGACTCATAGGGAAGGAATGAGGATCTTGAATTCATGTACCAGAGAATCTGTGATCATGGGAAAAGGGAAAGTTGTTGCTCTGCGATTGAAGATGTTATTCCCAACAAAATTCCTATTTATGTATTGTTTCTGTTTGACCCTTGTATAAGTCCTAGTTCTGCTAAGAAAAACTAGCATAATTGCGAAAGCAGCATAACAAGAGCTGTGCAGAGAAATGAAATTCAGTTTCATGCAGGATTTCAACATTTCAAATTTAGTTTTCATTCCACTTAAGAACAAAAGCCCAAAATTTTGAAATTCTGTGTGAAAGAAAATTGGAAAAAAAATGGTTTGGGGTCAATAAAAACAATATGTTTTGATAAAATTGAAATGTTTCATTCAATATCTTAATGTATAATACAAAATTTAAAAAAATCAAAATGAAACATTATTTTGAAAGGAAAAATTGAAATGTTTCATTTTGACAATGTCAGAGTGGGATGTTTCAACATTGTCAGAACTTATTTTTCCCTTTTTCTCCCACCAATCTGTAATTTCAGTAAAATTGACATGATTTCACACAGTTTCGATTTTGATGGAACTGTATTTTCTGATGGAAAATGGTTCATTCGAAGTTTTTCTGATCAGCTGTAGATATAACATTCAACTAATGAAATGTAATGTTGTTTTGAATTACCTTAGCAAAATGCTTTACTTCCAATAAATCCACTGATAGATATGCATAGTGTGTGTCCTTAAATCATTATCACAATTTAGTTACTGAATGAGTTGGGGAAATCTAGGTTCACACTTATAACTTAGGAGCCATTTGTGTTATTGCTAAAAAGAATATACTTAGGAACTAAATCCAGGAAGTTACATCTTTTATTTTTCTGTACTAAATCTACATAAACCTGACTCCTGAAGTTAAAATGAAAGAGCATGGAATAATGTATTCAAACTTGTTTTAATTTGTCTTCAGTTAACACCCAGTCACTCATCTGTAGCTTTAATTTTCTATGTTTTTTTCTGAAGTGTCTGAACTGAGATGTTTACAGTGTTTTCAGAAGGGGAGGGAGATTTTGCTTTTACAGTTAGCCTGTTGTACAGCACTTTAAAGTATACATTTGCAAAAGTGTGAAGGTATAAAGTAGCCCCAGGAGTGATTTTCCAGATGAATTTGAATTATGGAGTGGTAAAAAAGGAGCCATACTCTAAAGGTCAGTTGTAATACAGAGTTTAAATAATGCCTTGGATCTAAAATCTGTGTGCCATACACTTATTTACATTATTTGAGAGTGTTGATCTTTCTGAAGTCTGGATACAAGAGTTCTGTGGAGTTTAAAGACAGCACTATAGTTGTCTGAACATTATAATCCTCAAAGCTGGCGAGGATGAGCTGTATTAGATTTTTTTTATAGGAATAATGTAGACTTATTTTTTAATGTCTCAGTTCCAAATTTTCAAAGGCCACTGAAGTGTTTGCAGGAAAAAACCATACATGGACCTATTTGTATATGAAAAACATGCATTTGCAGGTGGGTCTGGGTCTTTGCATGCACAAACCAGCTGACTGCGTGCTTAGGACGAAGCAGCAGTGAAAGCACATAACAGTGAATTAGGAGGATTCTGTTTCCACATCTGGCTGCAATTTTCTATGTGATCTTGGGGAAGTCGTTGAACCTCTTGTGCCTCCGTTTTCCCCCAAGTAAAACTGAGATAAATAATAGTCGCTTCACAAGGGTGTTCTGAGACTTAATTCACTAATGTTTATAAAGTAAATGAAGATTCCGGAGTGGGTGGAGCTTCTGTTCTCCCTGTCTCAAACAAATGAGCAAGGGAGGAGGGATATTCAATTAAATTAAAAGGTGGCAAATTCAAAACCCGACAAGAGAAAATACTTTTTCCCCCATACACTGGTGCAAATCAGGAATAATTCCAGTGACTTCGTGGAGTTACACTGCTGTAAAACTAATAAAGTGAAATCAGAATTGGACCCATATAAGTAATTAAAATAGCCATATTTTCATAGGACCCTGACAAAATGCATGTGCCAAATGAGTACTGATTATTATTAGTTTAGTATGTTGTACAGTGCCCTGGGCCTGGTGGGGGCAGGGGTGGAACTGAAGGTGATGTTTTTATTAATACAGTTATTTTTATCAGTTCTTTCACCATAAGTCAAAAGTCTTTGCAGCATTTCCTCTTTCTAAGATGTGTGCATAAATGTAGGGGTTTGACTGCTCAAAAATTGCAAGTGCAAAAGTGCAAGCATAAATGTAGAGGCCACTTTTGAAAATTTGGCTTTAATTCATTAGGTGCTAGAGAATGAACAAAGACACATTTGAAGAAAAGATAGTTGGAAAGTTAAGCTCTGATCTTGTAAATGGCTGTACAAACTATGGAGTGGTTTGCGGTCCTTGGGATGAGAGACATTAGGGATGAAACCTCCCATTGACTTCAATAGGTCCAAGATTTAATCCTAGGTACCGAATCTGCTTTCAGTGAAGGCAATGGAATTTTTATGATTGACTGCAGTGAGATTAGCACCAGGGACTATGTAAATGTCAGATGATAGTATTGTATACAGTGTTGTGGCTGAGTTGGTCCCAGGATAGTAGAGAGACAAGGTGGGCGAGGTAATATCTTTTATTGGATCAACTTCTGTTGGTGGGAGAGATAAGAGAAGAGCTCTGTGTAAGCTTGAAAGCTTCTCTCCCTCACAAACAGAAGTTGGTAAAATAAAAGATATTACTTCATCCACCATTTCTCTCAGATAATTTTATAGGTTGTAGGATTTTTAAAATATGAGAGCAACTTTTGTTTTTCATTTACAATTAGTGTCATATATATTGGTTGCTGTTTATCATTAACACTTATATTTTTGTGATTTAACAGTATTTTTATTATTTGAGCATTTGAAAATAACTTTAACAAGCCCACTCTACTAAACTTTCCACATGACTCTTGGTCCCTTCCCAGAGTTAGAATCCTCTCAAATTATTTCAATTAATCACACTTAACTCAAGCAATTAACTCAAAAATTAACTCACTTAAAAAAATTAATCACAGTGCATCACAGTTTTAATCACACTGTTAAACAATAATAGAATACCAATTTAAATGTATTATAAATATTTTGGATGTTTTTCTACATTTTAAAATATATTGACTTTAGCATATCTGGCATGTAAATACCTTGCAACGTTGGCTATAAAAGTCCCATGTGAACGCCTGTTCTCACTTTCAGGTGACATTGTAAATAAGAAGCGGGCAGCATTATCTCCCGTAAATGTAAACAAACTTGTTTGTGTTAGCGATTGGCTGAACAAGAAGTAGGACTGAGTGGACTTGTAGGCTCTAAAGTTTTACATTGTTTTATTTTTGAGTGCAGTTATGTAAAAAAAAATTCTACAGTTGTAAGTTGCACTTTCACAATAAAGAGATTGCACTCCAGCACTTGTATGAGGTGAATTGAAAAATACTATTTCTTTTGTTTATCTTTTTTACAGTGCAAATATTAGTAATCAAAAATAATAAGAACTTAAGAATGGGCCATACTGGGTCAGACCGAAGGTCCATCTAGCCCAGTATTCTGTCTTCCAACAGTGGCTGATGCTAGGTGCTTCAGAGGGAATGAACTGAATAGGCAATCATCAAGTGATCAATCCTCTGTCGCCCATTCCCAGATTCTGGCAAACAGAGGTTAGGAACACTTCAGAGCATGCTTTTGAATCCCTGACCATCCTGGCTAAAAGCCTTTGGTGGACCTATCCTCCATGAATTTATCTAGTTCATCTATAAATGATCACTGTACATCTTGTATTCTGTGTTGTAATTTAAATCAATATATTTGAAAATGTAGAAAACATCCAAAAATATTTAAATAAATGGTATTCTATTATTAACAGTGTGATTAAAACTACGATTAATCGTGATTTTTTAATAATTTGAAAACCCTATTTCTTTATTCTTAATGGTATTTTCAGTAGCACAGTAGCATTAGTGAGGATAACTTATTCCAAGTTTTCAGACATTGTGAAAAATGGCATGACTTAAACTATTCCATCTTCCTCCATGGAAATATCTCAGTCTGTAGAAAATGCTTTCTCTCTCTTTTCCTCTGTGAAACACTGCCAGGAATTATGTTATATCATCAGAACAACCAGGATTCTTTACAATTGTGCTTCCTGGTCGTAGTCAGATGGGGAGTTTGAAGTCTGTAAATGCTGCTTTAGGGGTTTTGCCATTTAGCTTTGTTCCATTACAGCATTTTATTTGAAGGACCAATCGTGCCAAAGAAAATTAAAAGTCTCTCACTTTTCTTCCTACATTGCATCTTCAAACTGGAATATTTTAAAACACAATAGAATTGCACATCAGTTTGGAAGAGAGAGTGGGAGGAATCAGTAGGGGGAGAGAAAGTTATGTCTCCAGTGGGGTTCTGTGCAATTTCATTCTCTGGGGATTGAAAGGCTTTTAACCAACTCAACGTTTCAACCGCGTGAGAGAAGAGAAAAAGAACCATGTCTTGTCTAGACCGACCAGAAACTAAAAACAAGGGACACTTTGAATTTTGAGACTCTGACCACAACTGAAAACTGTACTCAGGCCAAGTAACTGGAAAATCAGTTTCTTGGGTTAAACAAATGCTTCCCTTAAGAATCATAGGCAGCCTTCCATTTTAATTAGTAGAGACATTATTATATTGTGAGGCTCTGAATCTAATATTTGAACCAATGCAAAGACTTGCAGCTGGGGCAGTTAGGAGGGTAGTTTAGCCAAATATGGGACTTTGTGAGATGCCAGAGGAAAAAACAAACAAATATTCTGAGGCATTTCCTTGCCATTTGGCTGTGATAGTCTATCATTTGTCATAAGATGGAAAAATAAGGTCTGCCTTCCTAGTGCAGTGGCCGACTGCACCAGAAACGGAGCCAACTGCAAACACAAAATCAGGAGGGGGCATGGAGCTGGAGCTCAGGAGTGAAACCTTAAACCAAGAGATGGATATGAGAAACCGTACTCCAGGAGTAACTTTATACAGTAACCTTTATGGAGAGCATTGCAGAGAAATGCTGAGTAAAATTCACTGCTAGGGTACTAAAATTAAGACAGAACTACAGAAAATTGCAGCACAAATTTTATAAATAGGTATAGTACCAATATGGCATGGTATGTCATAGAAACATGAATACCCTTGTTAGCCAATCAGACTCCAGTGCTTCTTATACATGTGAAATGCAGGTTTATTTAAGTATAAACATCTTTTCACTGGAGGGAAGATGGTTGAGGCACTGGACTGTGTCTCAGGAGACCTGGGTGTAATTCCTGGCTCTACCAGAGACTTCCTGTGCTACACTAAACAAACCTTTGCCAGGACTGTCACTACATAAGAAAAAGGAAGGGCCTGGGTGATGCTTTTTAGCATTAGGCAGAGGAACAAATCATTGTTTTTATGTCGCAAGAAACGGGAAGTCAATATCTGTGTCTCATATTGGTACATATGTTAAATAGGGATAATAATACTTACCTACTTAACAGGGATGCTGTTAGGGTAAATTCATTAATACTTGGGTAAAATGCATTGAGATCCTGAGGACGAGCATGTTATAGAAATACTAAGCATTATCATTATTATTTTATAAAAAAAAAAAATATTCTTCGAAGATTCAGGAGCACCTATTTGACTCCACTAAAAGGAATTTGATTCACACAACCTGTGTTTTTGCAATCTGAAGCTGTTTTGCTCTCTCCTGTAAAAGACAGGCACTTTTCCAAAAATATTCACCATGGAACTTAATGGTGCTAGCTCGTCGGTTCTTGTGGTTGTCATTCATTTGTGCTCCTAGAGAACTATAGTTAGAATGAATGGAATCAGATGTCTTTTTATTTTTCAAACAATCAAGGCTAGCCAACATGGAAGGTTTTATCCCTCAGTAAGTATGAAGCCACCATGAAAACACAAATCCGCCTCCCCCCTTCCCAACACTGAAGCAGTTCCATGGAGCCAGATATTCAATAAGGTGTTAGTTTCACCCGTTGTTTCCTCTATCCTAGGTGCTCTGAGTAAAGCCAACTCTGAATGACCCACATTTCTATTCCCAGTCCTTTACGTACTGTTGTGATACAATATTTTCTGGCATCTTTTCCTCCTATTTAGCATTTTTTTCCATTCTCTTCCCTTTTTGTGTTATGGGCTTAATACCATGAAAAAAGCAATGGCTCGCTGTATTGTGTTATAAGGACAAGTTGATGTGGTTGGAGTCTGTTTGGCTTACTGTAGCACAGTCTTGATGGAATTCAAGAAAGAAAAAGATTCTGCACTTCTTAATATGATTCTGACCCTGCGAACATGCATGTAAGTAACTTTATGCATGTGAGTAGGGATTTACTTAAATGCATGAAGTCCCTCATGTGCATAAGCATTTGCAAGATAAGGTCTATATGTTTAATTCATTTTTTCACTTGAAAAGTTGAGAAATCATTCCATGAAATTCTGATCTTGAATTTATTTCATTCAGCACATATTTAGGCAAAGAATTGTTCACCTCTGTTTTTCTAGTACTAAGCAGTGGACATTATTCTGCACTTTGGCTAACCAGAATACATTTCAGTAGGCTTTTCCTACTGCCAGGCTTTGCCGGCACACAAGACTATTTCCATCTGTGATGACTAAAGTGTACCCACTGTACATCTGATCTCACATCCCATTTAACAAACAAAATCCACAGATGAATTAATTCCCTGCTTATTTCAAAGAACTGCCTGATGAAAGTGAGAAACTGGACTTATTTCCAAAATATAAATTGCTCTTTCATGCCATAGGAGAAATGACATCAAGCCAGATTTCAAATGTAGTTTTTCAAACACATACAACATCAGGCAGTCATAATAGAAAAGCATATGTTTGAATATGTGTTTCATATTTTGCTAATGATGCAAGTAATATAATCTAAAAGGAAAGATAATGGTTACGCTCCCCACAATGTATCTGCCCGCAATATCCAACTTATTTCAGATCCAGACTTATGTCAATATAAACACAAGCCTCATTTTTCCTAGCTTGCTCTGTTTGTAATTCATTCATATCAGTAACAGCAAAATTATTTTGTACAGTCATAAGTATAATTATGCAACTATTTCTGGTATTTTACAATTGCTAGTATCAAGTGTGTGTGAACTCTAACTTGGTTTTGTTCGAGTTAAACATGCCATATATACAGCTGATTCTTTATATCAAAGACTGTATAATAACCTACCGGATTCTCATAGACAAAGAGTGTGACTCATAGAGTAAAATATATTATTTTGATGTGAATACATTGTTATTTTAAAGGCATGTTATTAATAAAGGGATCATTTGTAACTACACAGAATTAAAAATTGTGCTGTCAGTATAATTCAGCATAGCTCTTGATACAGAAAACAATACACAGGAGTTGTGACTTCTTAACTAGTCTCAAAGGTGCAGGTCTGTGGAGGTGTAAATCCCATACCTAAGAGAGCAATGCAGGGCATGCTGCCTGCTGTTGAATTGGTGGTGCATATATCAGTAGGCAGGAGCTTTGCTTTACATAAATCTTTACAAAACTTTTAGCTGCTTGGTAAACTATTTGAGCAGTAACACTGTTAACTGCATAGAAATAGAAACCACATACTCAAAGGCAAACATTCAAAAATTAGACAGTCTAACGTGAGAAACACACACCTCAAGAAATAAAACATAAACAAACGTCTTCTTATATGTAATCTTATATATGATTACATTAGATTAAAATTAGATTATAAACTCTTTGAGCCAGGAAACATTTTCTTTCTATTTGTCCTGAATGTGCCTAATATGCTTTTTCATGCTGTAAAACCAAATAAAATAATAATGATTCAAACCCTTTAGCCCAGATAATAAATAGTTCAGCCATATACAGATGTGGGGCCTGATTTTCTGGGACAGCCTTTAATATTGTGCCCTCAGTGAACTTGTTAGAGGACTTGGTGACACCTGGACGTTCTAACCACCTATTTCCAAGAGGTAGTCATATGTCTAAGTGTTACCACTTCCCCACTCAGTTTCTTGTGAGTGTGAAACTGTGAGCACAGTTGTTTGTGGATGTCAAAGTGGAGGCCAGGTGGTGGCCAGCTGAGAATCAGGGCCACATTGGGGAGGTTTGCAGGCTGCAGATGGCCCGTGGGTCGGGAGTTTGAGACCCCTGGTATAGTGCTTTGAGATCTAGGGATGAAAAGCGCTGTGTGACAGCTAGGTATTATTACTAGCACTAACTCTTTTCTAATATGGCTTCTTTCATACACATCAGGGTTCTGATTCTGATTTCACTTCCATGGGTTTTATACCAGGGGCTTCAGTGGAGTTACTCCTGATTTACAGTACTGTGAATGGAGGAGCAGACTACACGTATTTATGCTGTTGAAAAGTTATTTTTCTAAGCATACAGCATACAGGGAAGAAGCCCACTTGTGTTCACAACCCATGGGCCCTCCTGCATTTGCATGCATACTTACTGCCACTGCGTATTCCAACAGAGTAACAAATAGCTGGGCACTTATGGAGAAATTCTGCTATTGCCACATAAAACTCAAGTGATAGGGCTTTGCCTAGGGGCCTCCATCAGAGTGGGGTGGAATTCATGCTCCCAGCCTGCAGGTGGGACTGCTATTCCAGCCTATCCCTCTGGGCAGGGGATTGTTTCTTTTCTGGGGCCAAGACAACAGGGTCCCAATCCTGATTGAGCCTTTGGGCACTACCATAATATAAATATTTACTATTACTACTACTACTGGCTGCAGTAGAGACCATTGCCCCTCTATGCCCTATCCAATGGGTCACTGGATCTGTCATAAGCATGGATCTGTTAGTCCTTCCACAGATTTACCCCCAAAGGCTCCTTCTCTGTAGGTCTATTTGGGGTAGGCCTGGGATGACTCTTCCCCAGGTGGCCCTCTCCTCTGTATCCAACCTTTTGTAGAGAGCTAAAGTGGTGCTGAAGTGGTCTCCAGGGCTTCCCCTGAGTCCCTTGCTCTTAGGTGAGTTTCAGCCCTAACTACCTGTTTGTATGTGCAGTGGTAGCAGTTATGTGTTCAAATGTGGGTGAGCCTGTATACACACGTTTGATATGGGGGGGTATCCACCTCCCTTCTGGAAAAATTTGGCCTGGAATATTTCAGATCAGACACTTCTGAGGACAGGTATTGCTATAGGAAGGTACTAAACACAATTTCATCTCTTATTTCACTAATAGTAAAAGACAGAAAAAGTGTCACCTTCAACTCTCTCCCTTTGAAATGCAAGGCACAGTTCATCCACATGGCTACACAGTCCCTGGAGAAAATTAGAGGTATTGATTTGATCACCAGAGAGACAGAGGTGATGGTCCCTTATTTTTCAATGAATGCCTCAAAACATATTGAGAATGACTTAAAAATACTATTTTTAGATCAGAAGTTTATTCAGTTTTAGAGAGCCACAGTGATGACTCAAAATCAAGTTATACAAAGAGTTGTATTGCCAATACGCTCGATCAAGACTCAGCTTGAATGGCAAAGGGCCATTGAATAGCCCTGACAAAAAAAGAGATGGTTTGTGGGTTGCAAAATGACCTGGTTCCTATTTGCATGCACTTTTTCTTGGTTTTAAAATTTAGTCAGAATATAGACAGCCGCAAACTTTCCAATAAGAAAAGTGTAACATTAATATTACCTTTGTCACTGCTTAGAAAAATACAGGAAAATGGACTCAGAACTTTCCTATGTTTTTATGCAAGTTTAGTTTTAAACCAGTATTCTAAACTATATGAATGAGTGTGTATTCAGACATCCAAAAGAACCATCTAAGGAGAATGTTAAGGATGCAAAACCAAGCAAAGGTAGGAATGGCAGAAATAAGGTTGCCTGTACACCCTTAATTCAGCTCTCTTTTGAATATACAGTGTGGGAAGGGACTGTCTTTTTTTTCTGTGTTTGTACAGCACCTAACACAATGGGGTCCCAGTCCATTATGGGCTGCTAGGCATGACAGTAATACAAATAAATGATAAATAATGACATAATCACATACTATTTTTTCTAGAGAACTCCTATATCATTCAGTGAATGTGTTTTTATCCTTTTAATTCAATGTGTGGTGTCAGGTCTTATTTAAAACATTAGCCAGACCCTGCACTGAATACAAACTCTTTTATCTTCTCCTGGGTGTTTGGTTCTATGGGACTCATCACCATAGTATCTGAGTGCTTCACAAACTTTAAATAATAATTTATATTTACATCACTCCTGTGAGGTGAGGGTATTAGTAGTAGTATCCCCATTATACAGCTGGGGGAGGGAAACACAAAGCAGTAAGGCCAGATTTGTCAGAAAAATCCACTAATCTTGGGTTCCCAACTGGAACCACTTAGGTTTTCAGGGTACATGGTATTTTTATTGTATTTTGTAAGTTCAGAGCACAGCTCTTCTGTAATTCTGAGCCCAGGAGTCTCATGTTGGGCACCCAAAAAATGAGGCCAAGCACTCAAAAGTTAAGAAATTCCAGAATTATGCCATAATGCATATGCATAAGGGGGCTGAATTAATATTCCACAGACAATCTTAATTCTGGCATTTCCCATCTTTTTAGTATTTAGCTTTGCAATCTTAACATTCTCTTAGGGCTTGTCTACACTGTGACGTTGTTGACAAAACGTTTGTCTTTCGGGTACTTAAAAAAGCCCCCCGCAAAAGACAAAAATTTTGCCGACGCAAGTGGCAGTTTGAACGCGGCTTTGTCGGCAGGAGCGCTCTCCTGCCAACAAAGCTAATGCCACTCGCGGGGCTGGAAGTATTTTGTCGGCAAAAGTGCCGACAAAATACCGACAGAGAGCATTCACACACGCTGACTTTTAGCGACTTGTTGCTAAAAGCTGCGTAGTGTAGACAAGCCCTAAATGTAGGTTTGTTTGAGTATGTGTGTGTATAAACACACTCTCTCATCCATGCACCTTATACCCTATGTGTAATTTATTGAAAACAGAAATTTTCAATTTTTCTTAGAGCAATCATTTCACATATTGTAAAAATATTTGGTTATTTTTCTTTCTGAAATTGAATCTAAAGAAACAGCATTTATTACATTAAAGGACTTGCATTAAGAAAGAAAGATTTTTGTGTGCAGATGTAGAAACAGAACTCTCAGTATTAATTTTGCATACGTCTGCTTTAGGAAATAGTGCATATATGTCATCTTCTGCTCATTTATGCATTTTTTTCCCTTGGTTCACAGATCATTCCCAAAGGGCGGGGGAGGGGAACAAGCAGTGGAAAAATCTACTTCAAAAAAGGCCAAAGTAGAATTCCACTCCTGCATCCAATAGTCAAGCCTGCATTTCCCCACAGGGAGAGGCTGGTGGACAGAGGAGTCATGGTGAGCCCACAATGGGAGGGTCAAGGAGCTGGCTCCATAAATGAGTTTGGCTCCTCTCATCCTGGAAGTTGCCCACAATACCATATCCTATTTTCACTGCATTGCTGACCCCAACTGTTCAAGCATCATGAGTCAGGCCCCAAAAGATCATGAGCTGGGTCTAAAAATCATGAATGTTTGCAAAATAATAAATGTTGGGGGGGTGGGGTTTTTTGCCTTCTGGGATTTGAGCCTTTAGGGTCAATGTTTGAAGCTTTTCTCCGCAAACATGAGGGAGAGAAACTCTCTTATTTATAACAATGAAAGCAGAGGTTCTCGTGTAATCATTTGACAATGGGAGCTGGGGCTTTAAAGAAAAACACCAAGTATTGCAAGACTTGGTGTAAAACCGTGAGGCAACATTGCATTTAGCCCATATACGCATGTATCTGCGTGTGTATGTGTGTGTATCAGTATTGCCAACCCCAGAGTTTCCAAAATCCTGAGTTAACCCCCCAAATAATGAGGTTTTTTTAATTATATATTTTTAATCTTCTGATTTTTGAATTCTCCCTGCCCACCCGCAGTGTGTGTGACAATTAGTGTTGCCAAATTTATTAAGGAAAATTTGGCCACCTCTACAGGAGCTCTCCCCCCTGCCCAGCAATTAATTCTGCCACTCCCCCAGCTCTGCTCTCACCAGCTCACATAAATTCTACACCCCTTGCCTCACCTCTTCTCCCCTGGCATGCCGGGGTCTTCATCGCCTCCTCCTAGGTCTGGGGGGATTGCTGTGTGGTCCCCTCTGTCCCTTCCAGGCTAGGTGCTGTAGGTGTGTGGGGAGGGGCAGAGGGGCCGTCCTGTTCCATTGCTCACAAGGTGGAGGAGGGAGCAGAATTTATCTAAGCTGCTGAGCTCTGTCTGTTCTCTCATCCCCTGTCCTCCCTCCAGTGAGCATGGCTCCTGCGGGAAGGAGGATGGAGCTTACCTGCGTCTTTCAGCAGCTCTGATTGGCTGCTCTCCTGCAGGAGGAGGAGCATTGAGGGAAAGCAGCCAGTCAGAGGGACTTTCCCCCCAGTCCAGACTGAAAATCCAGAGGGGGTTGGAACTTCTTGTGTACTTCCCAGTTGGCTGCAGTGCCAGCTCCGTGCTTCTCTTCCACCACAGGCTGACAGTGTGTGTGTGTGTGTGTGTGTGTGAATATGTTGTTGTCTCCTCCTGTCCCCGCCTATGGCAGTGAGTGCGAGTTACTGATGGCTCCCATGCCCAGACAAGAGTAAACAATAGACCCAGCAATGCTGTGGTGTTTCTTTGCAGTGCCTGGCTACCCCACATGCTGTGCCTGTGACATCAGCTAGTAACCAGCCTGGGCTCATGTAATGAGACATTCCATAGGCATCAGGGAAAGGTACCTGGGCAGGCGAAATGGTGTGAATGGTCTACTGCCCATTATGCTGTTGAAACCCAGTACAACTGTGCATCGCGGTTGGCTGAACACAGCCTGTCAGGACTGACATCTTACCCAGAAGCAAGGACTGACTGTAGACAGCTGCATTAGTAGAAGGTGCCAGTAACTACGCAGTTTGATAAGCATGACACACCACAATCCTGCTTCCAGGTCCTATGTGAACACGCTGGGGTGTTAGAATTGCCGGACGCCACAATTACAGCATCTACAGGGTTCATCATCAGTTCAGGGATCCAATGAGCATGTCCGGAGATGTGCCACACAATAGAGAGCCATATAGCAATAGGCAGACTGATGGCAGAGTCGCAAAGGAACCACAGCACTTTCACAGACAACTGCCATGCCGTGGATACATATGACACAGGTCAAAAGGTACAGGAAATCAGAATACACACTATGCATTCTCCCATGTAAAGAAAGACTCGAATATTGTGTTGCTGCTCAATTATCCTGCTTTGTGCAGCTATGGGGACCAATGCCCTTCCCCCAAATCATTCCCACATGATGTTTACTATAGCCCAGTAGCTCATGTATGGCTTTTCGTGGTTACCTTAGATCCCTGTTCCACATTGTCTGTTCTTAGCCTTTCACATTTATTGCATTTATAAGGCACCACAATATCTAGGCCCCAATTTGTGTGTATGGAACAAAGTCATGCAGTGCAGACTACTTTGTCTTGATTATGCCTCTTTTTCTGTACACCACAATCACTTTTCCAGGTGTGCGCCTTGCTTTGTGCAGCACCTGTGAACTGGGGAGTGCATTACATTCCTTTTGCTAGGAACAGGACAGAGCTCACGCTTTGGTGAAGTTTGGATTGCTTTTAGAGCTTTTGGGTACAGGTTGCATTCTTGTAATCTCCAGAGCACTGAGCATTGGTCTGAACAATCACATCCCTTGTAACTTCAGACAAACATAATGAAAAGAATTAACAGTTTTGCCCTTCCAGGAAAAAGGGGAATATATGAATGAGGAAGGGGTACAGAGAGAGAGAGAGAAAGATTTGCTTAGGTTAGAAAAGGGCAATAAAACATCTGGCATTAGTAACTGACATGTGTCAATTTTAAGCGTTCATTAAATTCATATTAATGCAAGAACCGTTCTTAAACTCCAAATGCCACTTTTGGTTGCTGTGTTCTTCCATCTGATGGTGATGACTTTTCAGAACTGTACTATGCTTGTTTGCTTGCCACTGGCATCTGACCAGAGGTCAGACTTCTATTTAACCCTTTCCGGTAGGTCAAAAGACAAATTAATCTGGTGAGAATTGAATTGGAAATGAGGTGTCTGGATAACAGGTGTTCCACTTGTGGAATCGCTGCCAGGCTGAAACGTGTTTGCATCTATTCCTATGACATCCAAGAAATGGTCTCTGAAGTCAGAGAGCCATTCTTAAAACATTTGAGATGCAAAGTTGCCACAGGGAGTGACAGTAGCAGGTGTCCTATGCTAAAATATTGTCTTTCTGACTTTTGAGAACTTTCTGAGAAGGACATTTGTAGGTAATTTATTTACTTACTAACAGGTTCAATGGCTACAAGTTGTCCAAGAGGAACCTCTCCCCCCCCACCCAAAAAACCCCCCAGAATGTTACAATTCTTTATTTCTTTTTCTAGAGGATGAAGACGATGATGAGATTGTGGAACCCAAAGCCCGGAATGACTCAGAGATGGAAAATCAAGAACAGAAACATGAGGTGAAAGAAGGTATGTGTTAAAAAAAGGATTTTGTTACCATTTTTAAGTGCTCCTTCCTGCAAATAGTTAACATCATGTGTAGTGCTTACTATTGGCAGTAGTCCCAAGTAGCAGCCCAAGAAATTTGAAAACAATAAATGGTTCCATTTACTCAGATCTAGATTAGTGACATAAAAGAAATATGGTATAGAAGGAAGCTGTGTCTGGAGAACCCAGCTAATGGACCTGACAGTCTTGGAGCATGAGCAAAAGATGCTGTTCAGACAATTTTCCTGCATTATATCAGGAATTCTCTGCAAGTTGCTGAATACCATGGAAAGTGTTCAGTGTATGTTGAGTCATGGACTTTCCATTCCATTGCCACATAAAGGGAATCCCAATGCTTATATTTGGAATCTAGGAGGAAGACAGACATTGGACGGATGTGAACCGAAGAAAAAAAAACCCTAAATAGAGTCCTAAAAATATCTATTTATTTTAGTTTTCCACATACTTGCAAGTGAGCCCTCTTTGTACCTATGTTATTATATCTGAATGAATGCCATCACTAACATCATCTAGTTCTTTGTTATAGTTTAGTCTAGCGGAAGTGTTTCATATTGCCACTGACTTCCTTCCTTGACTAGCAGAGGCCAGATCTCATGTGAGCCATCAATGTGTAAAGTTTTGGTGGCATTGGGCTTTGTAACACTCACACCACAGAATTCAAAATAGAGCACAGTAGCTGCTGAAAGACATAGTCTTAGGGGGGTGCTAAAACTCTGAATAAATTCACTCTTGCTGGACAGTAAATTAACTTGACTTGTGGTGGCAGAGGTAAAATGGCAGCACATTGATGATGAGCATTAAATGCTGTGAATCAAATGATGTTTGATCTATTTCTCTATCTTTTCACCCCTAAACAATCCCGTTTGCCTCTCTAATACAATCCCACTTCTCATGCTCTGAGCAAAACTGAGAGTCTGAAGCCATCTTTTGTGTTTCATGGAAGTGATTAAAACCATGTTACAAGTCAAACTGGAGTTTAGAAGAACATTTCCTGCCGGTGCTGCACTCTGTGAGCCTTATTCAGAATTAATGGCTTTTCTGCAAATTAGCACATGATGGGTTAAAAGCATGTTTATGTTGGCATTAAGTACTCTGGCTTCTTTTTTTCTGCAAGGCAAGACAATATTTTGCAAACTTTTTAAAGAATCTCTAATAGATATTATAGTGGCGCCATTCACACTGCTATATAGTAGTTAAGGCTGTGTCAGCACTTCCATTATGAATCCTGTTTTTCAGGGATTTATAACCCAGCCGTAAAAATTTGCTCTGGGCTGAAATTTGGTTTCAGCTCAGGGAACACTTTTTTTTTTTTTAACAGATTTAAAACAAAATCAGCTTGGGCTTCTGTGAGTTATAGGAGTGTAAAGTGTAAGAATCAAGAGGGGGAGAAAGGGCGACAGACAATTTTTTCATGTGTATAACTCAAAAATGGGTTCAGTATAAAAAACAATATATTGACCCTGTTATGTTTCATTTTCCTCTAAGCCAGCAAGCCAATAGTGACATACTTTCTCAGAGTTTCAGGTATTTTCCAAAGGAAATCAGAGTTCTTCTTCATGGATTATAGGTGCCCGAGTATGTGCGTGTGCTTAATTTTACCCACAGGAGTAGTGCCATTGGCTTCAATGGGACTAGTCACATGCATAAATGTGTGCAGGATCAGTATCTGTTATTGGATCTGTTTCATAGTGACAACAAAGGCTAAAATTCATCCACAGTATAGTGGGCTAGCTCAGTGCTCTATGCACCACTTAAGCCTCCCATAAGGACTGCGCAGAGGCACCAAGAACAGAGTAGCAGCACGAAGGTGTCTATGCCTTTCTATTCATCATGGAGAGGGCTACTGCATTGGCCCCATACAAGCTTCCACAGAAGATCACACTGGGGGCAGGCAGGGATCTACCTCTGTGAGGATCCATTGGCCCCAGTGCTTCCTACAACACACAACTGACAAACAGAGATGGTGGCTGCTATTCCAAGGTCCCATCATTCTGCCTGCCATTCACTTTGTAACAGACTGTCCTACAAAGCTTCTAATAAGGCCCCTATCCTGCAATTTACAATGTGTGGGATGAATGCTGCATCTGTGTGGAGCTCCATCAACATTAATGGGCCTCTGCATAGGTGCAGCAGTCCACCGAGCATTTAAATTGCAAAATCAGGGCTTTGGACTGTCAGTCAGCTGTTCAGGGCAAGGATTGTGTTTGACCTCTAACCTTTTATCTGAAGTTAGTGAGGCTTCTCATGGGAGCCACAGTCCAATTGTGCATTGTAAATTTCAGGATCAGGGCCTAAATAGACAAGACAGATAAAGGACAGGAGAAAGAAAGTACTATTATCCTCATTTTACAGATTGGGAACTGAGGCACATAGAGACTGAGTTGCCCAAGGTCACAGAGGAAGTTGGTGTTTGGGCTGGGAAATGAACCCAGATCTCCTGAATCCCGGTCCAGTGCATGTTGTAAATAATCAGATCAAATCAATCACAACACATTGTCAACCTATGGAACTCATTGCCAGGGGACGCTGTGGAGGCCAAAACTATAACTGGGTTCAAAAAAGAATTAGATAAGTTCATGGAGGATAGGTCCATCAATGGCTGTTAGCCAACATAGTCAGGGATGCAATCCCATGTTCTGGATGTCCCTAAACCTCTGACAGGATGACAGGACAAATTTCAACATAGTCAGGGATGCAATCCCATGTTCTGGATGTCCCTAAACCTCTGACAGGATGACAGGACAAATTTCAACATGGTTTTACAAAAGGTAGATCGTGCCAAACCAACTTGATCTCCTTCTTTGAGAAAGTAACAGATTTTTTAGATAAAGGAAACGCAGTGGATCTAATCTACCTCGATTTCAGTAAGGCATTTGATACAGTACCACATGAGGAATTATCGGTTAAATTGGAAAAGATGGGGATCAATATGAAAATTGAGAGGTGGATAAGGAACTGGTTAAAGGGGAGACTACAGCGGGTCATACTGAAAGGTGAACTGTCAGGTTGGAGGGAGGTTACTAGTGGAGTTCCTCAAGGTTCAGTTTTGGGACCAATTTTATTTAATCTTTTTATTACTGACCTCGGCACCAAAAGTGGGAGTGTGCTAATAAAGTTTGCAGATGACACAAAGTTGGGAGGTATTGCCAATTCAGAAAAGGATCGGGATATCCTACAGGAAGATCTGGATGACCTTGTAAACTGGAGTAATAGTAATAGGATGAAATTTAATAGTGAGAAGTGTAAGGTTATGCATTTAGGGATTAATAACAAGAATTTTAGTTATAAGCTGGGGACGCATCAGTTGGAAGTAACGGAAGAGGAGAAGGACCTCGGAGTCCTGGTTGATCACAGGATGACTATGAGTCGCCAATGTGATGTGGCCGTGAAAAAAGCTAATGCGGTCTTGGGATGCATTAGGCGAGGTATTTCTAGTAGAGATAAGGAGGTGTTAGTACCGTTATACAAGGCATTGGTGAGACCTCATTTGGAATACTGTGTGCAGTTCTGGTCTCCCATGTTTAAGAAGGATGAATTCAAACTGGAACAGGTACAAAGAAGGGCCACTAGGATGATCCGAGGAATGGAAAACCTGTCGTATGAAAGGAGACTCAAGGAGCTTGGTTTGTTTACCCTAACCAAAAGAAGGCTGAGGGGAGATATGATTGCTCTCTTTAAATATATCAGAGGGATAAATACCAGGGAGGGAGAGGAATTATTTCAGCTCAGTACCAATGTGGACACAAGAACAAATGGATATAAACTGGCCATCAGGAAGTTTAGACTTGAAATTAGACGAAGGTTTCTAACCATCAGAGGAGTGAAGTTCTGGAACAGCCTTCCAAGGGAAGCAGTGGGGGCAAAAGACCTAACTGGCTTCAAGATTAAGCTAGATACATTTATGGAGGGGATGGTTTGATGGGATAACATGATCTTAGTCAAGGGTCAATTAATTGCCATCAGTGGTAAATAGGACCAATGGTCAATGATGGGATGTTAGAAGTTACTACAGAGAACTTTTTCCTGGGTGTCTGGCTGGTGAGTCTTGCCCACATGCTCGGGGTTCAGCTGATCACCATATTTGGGGTCGGGAAGGAATTTTCCTCCAGGGTAGATTGGCAGAGGCCCTGGAGGTTTTTTGCCTTCCTTTGCAGCATGGGGCACGGGTCACTTACCGGAGGATTCTCTGCATCTTGAAGTCTTTAAACCATGATTTGAGGACTTCAGTAGCTGAGACATAGGTGAGAGGATTATTCCAGGAGTGGGTGGGTGAGATTCTGTGGCCTGCATTGTGCAGGAGGTCAGACTAGATGATCATAATGGTCCCTTCTGACCTTAAAGTCTATGAGTCTATGAGTCTATGAGATGGAGTACTTAAAAATTGCACTGTTCTGTTCACTCCCTCTGACGCATCTGGCATTGGTCACTGTCGTGAGACAGGATATGGGGCTAGATCAGTGGCGTAGCCAGGTTTAGAGCACAGGGGGAGCGGCGGCGCTATAGAAAGGGGCCTCCCCGCTCCCCCTGTACTCACCCAGCGGCGCTTTAAAGGGCCCGGAGCTCCAGCCGCTGCGGAGCCCCCGGGCCTTTTAAATCCCCGTCTGAGCCCAGCTCCGGCAGCGGGGCTGGGGGTGGGGGCTTTAAAGGGCCAGCGGCTCCCCGCAGCGGCAGGAGCCGCCGGCCTCCTGCCGCTGCGGGGAGCCGCTGGTCCTTTAAAGTGCCCCCCGAGCCCGGTTCCCGCAGCGGGGCTCGGGAGGCGCCTTAGTGCTGCTTCTCCTCACAGGGGGAGTGGCTGCTCCCCCTGCTCCCCCCCTGGCTACACTACTGGGCTAGATAGACCATTGATCTGATCCAGTATGGCCGTTCTTATGTTCTTATAACTTCTGGATCATGTCCTATTTGAATATTTAATTATCATTGTGATGAAATAATCTCTTTGTTGTTAAAATCAAAATGGCCAAAGTATTATTCACCATATATTCTGCCTGCCGTGAAACTTTAAAAAAAAAAAATTTAACCAGAGATTTTTACTAAAAACAGGCTCTAACTCATCAGGCCCAATAATAATTTTGAAGGTCTATCTAATTGAGTCACTGATATGTGCTTAAGTGTTCATTTACCTAAGGACTGGAACATTTATTTATTTATCCATTTATTTTCTGTGGAAGAGGGTCAGAAGTAATTATAGGTAAATAATCCACATTTTATCATCGTCAATGGAATGTTTTGAAAGGAACTTCAATTGAATAAAATTAAAAAATTACATTTATATAGCACCTCTGCACTGTGTTTATACATCGGTGGACCTAATCTTGCTTTCCTTACTCAGGCAATGCATCAAAGTCAAGATTTAGGTTTGCAGAATCAGGCCCCATGTTGTGTCTAGAAGCAACAGAAGGCAAGTTCAAAAAGAGTCTGAGACACCCTACTGTGGACAGAGAGCCTTTAACTTTAAAAGGCCCTGGCTTTTGACAGTTGATCACACAGACCCTTAGAGGAAAAGTTCATTGACTTTAACTAAGTTGTTAGATAACTGCAGAAAAATAATCTTAACCAGAAATAGAGAAATTAAATAAGAAGCTTGTGAGGGGTATTCAGAATACCTGAAAATGCTTCATCATCTCCGCTGATATGAATCAGCAGTTGTGTAATATAGGGGGCTTGCATTTGAACAATAAATCTTACCGGAAATGTAGCCGGATGGCCCCTATCAAGACAAACAACAGAACTGTAGCCAGAAACACAGGAAAAACAATAGGGGCATGGCCCATCAATGGGATATGAGGGCATGTTCTACCAAGGTTTGCTCAGCACCTTACAAGATTATGTCGAAGATTTTCACAGCTCTTGTTAGCTAACAAATCTAAAGGTTGCATGGATTTACACCATGCCCCCCCACCCCCAAAAGAAGTACAGAACTAAGAAGAGCTGCGCTCTCTCTGGTTGTAGCTATGCTCTCACAATGAGGCTGCTTCCTGTTTCATTCTTTTTTTTTTAAACAGGTTTATTTTTGAATAGATGCTAGTAACTTAGTCAGACTTTTATAATGGGCTAGGCTGCAGTAAACTATTTCATATTCCTTTGCACTTATTTAAATGTAGATTTTCTTCTGTATGTTTATAAACTCCCTTTGACTCCAGTGGGAAAAGAATCAGGCCCTTACTGATTAAGGGTTTGCAGGATTAGTCTCTCACTTATATTGTCATCAAAACTATTGGTTTATATTTAACCCAATTTTGCTCCCATTTGGTGGGAACAAGACTGAACCCTTTGTTAGGTCCGTTCCTAAATTTATAAGAGAGTTCCTATGTAGACAAAGTACATTTTTTCTGTTATGTCCAAACACATCAGTTTAAAATTTGTGGAGAAAAGACTTGAGATGCTTCAAAATGAAATCTTCAGGGATCATTTTAATTCAGGTGTAAATTGATAAAATGCCATTAATTTTCATAGCTACATGTTGCCTTCACATCTCATTCCATTTTTTAAGTTTTTTTAAAGACATTTGGTTCAGTGTAGAATATATTTCATTGTGGTTTCTGGATGCACATCATATTTTTTCCTCTGAAATAGTCTGTCTACATTTTTAAAAATTATATTTTAAAATGTATACAGAGAGTTTATTGACTTTTGTTGCAATCTCACACAGCTCCAGAGACATCAGGCCAAAATTCTACTTACGGTTACATGATACAACCCCACTGAAGTTATAATAAATTCATGGCCCCCGAGGATTTCATGGTTGTCACTATGCATCATGCTACGGCCCATCAGAACTTCACGGTCAAAATGGGGATAGAACTTGGACCCTCTTTCTATCTAATAAGATGCTAGAAGAATCTGTTAGCAATCAGCAGTATAGGGCCTATGCATTATTTAGCTATGTTGGTTCTATCTAGTAGAAGATAGTGGTGCACCTACACATTAGCCAGTTCAGTACAAAGTGAATGGGGTTGCCTCATTTTAAAGGAGAGCAGAATTTGGCCCACATTGTTTACAACTATTTTTATTAAATTCCAGCCAGTCAGCATATAGACTCACTTGATGCTGGTAAACTAAATATCATATTGTTTAACCTGTGTTAAACATCAAAGTGGTATGAAAATTATATATATTTTTTGTTTTCTTCTATATAGTAAATAAATTTGAAGCCCAATATTGCATTGTCAAATATAATTTGTGAAGATGCTGTGGGCACATCCAGGTGAACAAGGCCTCTGGAAAAAAAAAATACTTTGATCAGCCACTTAGGCTTCTCTTAGTTTCCTCAGAAGAAATTTGTGTGTCTCTTGAAAGCTGAGATCAAAGTATCTGGAAGCTGCCAGAAGGGGAAAAAATTGCGGAAAATTACATAGAACCTTTTTATTTTATTCAAGGTAATGGTCATACAGGGATAAGGATCTGGAGGAAAACAAGAAGTAGCTCTGAAAGATAAATGGGTGGAAAAATCTTCATATTAAAAAGAGCAACCATGTGTGTTTCAGTTTTTCGCTTATACTTGTATTTGTCACGAGTTGCAGAAGTGTTTTGCATTAGAAAAAGTAATGATATTAACATTCTTGTAAGCAGAGCTTGTCTCAAATAAAACTTCAGAGGCAGCCGAATGAAACAAGAAAATAAGGTTAAAATATGAAGCTTAATATTGCCAGGGGCATCTGGTGTGTCAGTAAGAAGAATGAGGTACGCTTGTTTATGTCGTACAAACATTAGCCAAGGTGTTTCTGATGCTGAAGAGGGTTTAGTAGACTGTTGGCTTCACACAGATGATCGCTAGCTATGAGGGATCTTTGCTGAGGCAAAACTGCAGCCATTCATGTCTTCATTGCTCATGAACACCCTGGGGTTTTCAAGCTGTTTATTTTTTTCCTTTCTCCCTTCTGCTGATTTGTGTGTGGGGGGGGGTGGGGGCTTATATAGCTTATATAGCTGCAAATGCCCAAGTAAAGAATTTATATTTCCAAGCTGCAGAGAGGATTAGGTTTACCTGATAGTTTTAACCATTTGGAGCAGTTTAAAATTAGTTTGCCATTTGCCTTCACATTCATTTTCTCTCCTTTTATACCTTTTCACTGTATTGTCATGCTTGTTGTCTGTGATGCTGGGAAAACAGTTCTTCGGTGAGGTTGGGATGTTGTCTCATTACAGGCTTCCTGTCCAGATGAGTTCATTTAGTGCTAATTACTATTCAGTAGTGGATGCTACAGTAGGTCAACATGTACTTTTTGCCAGCTGTTCCTTTCTTACTTGCAATGCCCCCATCTAATCCACTTACAGACATACTGTTCCCCTGTGATAGTAATTGTTTCACTGCATAGGAAGGCCATGCAGGGGATGTGTATACCCCCTACCTGGCTTGGAACTCCACAGGGACCACTAATATCACAGTGCATCGTGGGAGGGAGGTGTCTAACTACTCAGCTGCTCTGTTTCCTGGGGGTAGGATTTCTCCTGCACCCCGTGCATCTTCCTCGTCCCCAGTCTGTCTATGGACCAGATGCTGTGCAGAGAATTTGCCTTTCAAAGTTAAAGTTTAGACCAGTTCAAGCTACCCTAGTGTGTAGCCATTTAATAGGCCCCCATGTTAGCTTGGATTAGCTGACCTAGAGAAAGGAGATTATACCCTGGGCAGTAGATGGCGTGGTCTGTGGTGTGAAATAATGAGTTCTTTGTTACTGAGCAGACTATTGCCTATATTGGGTGGGCAGTAGATTCCCCTCGTCAAAGGGGAAGTCGACAGTCTCTGTTAGGAGGGGTCCCAGGTAGAGCCCTGCCACAGGACTGGGATCCCGCGGGTCTCACAGGACCTGCTGCCGTAATAGCAGGAGCAGGTAAAATGTACTTTGTGGCAGTGGTAGTTGGTGGGCAAATAAACCAGACTGCGGTAATTTGCAGGAAAACACTAAATCTCTCATCAGTTTGTCATAAATAGCATTTCAGCAAAGTAAAGCAAGTTTTTCTTTTTTTAAATAAAGGTTTTAACACTTAAATTTAAGTGAGGGATAGAAAGAGGTTGGATGTCTATTATATCAGGAGTTAAAATATTTTTAGGGCTGTCAACCACAGTTAACTCAAGTGATTAATGCAAAACAAATTAACTAGATTAAAAAAATAATTGTAATTAATCATAATTTTAATCTCACTGTTAAACAATAATAGAATACCTATTTAAATTTATTACAAATATCTTTGGATATTTTTCTACATTTTCAAATATATTGATTTCAATTGCAACGCAGAATACAAAGTGCACAGTGCTCACTTAATAATATTATTTTTATTACAAATATTTGTACTGTAAAAAAGATAAATTAAAGAAAGAAAAATTTTCAGTTCACCTCATACAAGTATTGTAATGCAATTTCTTTATTGTGAAAGTGCAACTTACAAATGTAGAATTTTTTTTACAATCTTTGCACTCAAAAACAAAACAATGTAAAACTTTAGAGCCTACAAGTCCACTCAGTCCTACTTCTTGTTCTGGCAATCACTATGACAAACAAGTTTGTTTACATTTAGGGGAGATAATGCTGCCCGCTTCTTATTTAAAATGTTACCTGAAAGTGAGAATAGGCATTTGCATGGCACTGTTATAGCCAGCATTACAAGGTATTCACATCCAGATATGCTAAATATTCATATGCCCCTTCATGTTTTGACTTGTAGATTGCACTATTTTTTAAAATCTTTTTTACAGTGCAAATACTTGTAATAGAAATAATAATATAAAGTGAGCACTGTACACTATGTATTCTGTGTTGTAATTGAAATCAATATATTTGAAAATGTAGAAAAACATCCAGAAATATTTATAATAAATTTAAATTGGTATTCTATTGTTATTCAACTGTGTGATTAAAGCTGCAATTAATCACAATGATTTTTTTAATCTCATGATTAATTGTGGTTGTTTTTTAATTGTTTGACAACCCTAATTTTTTTACATGGTTAAAGCAATATTTGTTTTATTCTTTTAGTGGTAAAAATTGTGTCTAAATTCCATGTGTGTGTGTATATATATATTAACCAACCTTTTTTTTGTTTTGGTAGCATAGGGGAATCTGTGTCTCTTGCGGGTTTTGCAGGATCTAAGGTTTTTGAGGGTGGAAGGGGATAAAAGTGAAAGAAACAATGTGGGAGCAGGTGGGAATGAGTATTGCAGGGTGGGACGGGAGCGGGATTAAAAAATAGTCCCGTGCAGGGCTCAGATGCAAGGTGTTCTTTCCTCTCTCGTACCATCAAAGGTGGTCAGAATCACATTCGGTGCCTCTCTTTGCGCTGACTTCATCCAGGTCATTTCAGAGCTCTCGTTTTCAGAGTGCTGCTCATACTCCAAGTCATATGACACTGTATCATGAGCAGTAAACATCACACTAATATTTCAGCCTTTATGGGGTAAGATGGGCCCCTGTGACTTGTTGCATATTTGGCCGCACTAACTGAACTGGCTCTGCAGTTTAAACATGTAGAGCAATTATGATGATGAGGACAGACTTATAAAGGACAAACATTAATAAGAGAGAGGAAGGGTGTCGAGTGGTTAGGGCACTAGTCTGGAACTTGAGAAACCCAGGTTCGGGCCCCTGTTTTGTCACAGACCTTGGGCAAGTCATATGTCTCTGTGCTTCAGTTCCACATCTGTAAAATGGGGATAATAGTATTTCCTTATCTCACAGCGGTGTTGTGATGATAAAACACAGTGAAGGTTGCAAAGTGTTCAGGTTCTACAGTGCTGGGGGCTATAGAAGAACCATAGATAAATATTCTGCTTTTGCTACCTCCATGCTCCCTGAATGAATCCATGTATCTGAGAGCAAATATGGTTTCCTGTGTCCTCTTCGGTGCAGCGTGGTGCCAAGCCTTCTAAGGCCAAAACCCAACATAAAGCTATTGGCGGAGGGGGCGGAGGGGGGGGATGTCAAAAAGGGTGTGCACTGCTGTGTCAATCAGGTATTTGAAACAAAAATCCTATATACTTCAGCTCAGCAAGTGGAACATAGTTTCGAAGTGTAGCTTTGAACTCTGTCATTTTGAGTTTCATTATGTGTTAGGGTACACCAAGGTATGAAGTTACAGTTTAATATCAGTGCTCTCGAGGTGTTCTCGGAGATACAAGGTAAATTCAAGTATATTGAATTAACCTTTGGGCTGTTGCTATTTAACCCAGTAAGACCTGGAGAGACTGAGATATTTTTCAAAAATAAATACCTCAATTAAAATCTGAACAATCAGTTCAAACATAGAAGACCTTTGATTCAGCTATTAATCAGTACCCGTTGGAATCTGTAGTTTTAGAAAAACACCTTGTTAGCTGTTGATTCTTTTATGATATGTTGTTTGCAAGGCTATTTACAAATGTTGGGCCAAATTCTTTTCTGGCATAACTGCACTGAAGTCATTAGAGCTTCACCACCTGGGAATTTGGTCCATTGGTAGGATTAATTTGTTGTAAATTCAATGACACCTGTGGCATTTTCCAAAAGTAGATCCTGCACCCTTTTCCAAGGAAGCTAATATAACTAAAACAAAGATTAATTGTTTAAAACGGCATATTGGTAAAGACAGCTATTCAGTTTACTATGTTTGATTTATAAGAGTATAGAGATAGCATGCAATGCATTACAAATCACTGGGGTTGGCTGGTATAAACTGAAAGCAGAATTTAGCTTTGGAACTCTAAGAACTTCTCAGTTTCCTTTTCTTCTGATAGCCATGCTCAAGTTATAGTTTGTGAACAGGTTATTAAACCCTATGAGGAAAGTAAACTCAGTGCATCTTGTAAGGAGCGTTTTTTAACTGGTGGAATATATTGAAAATGTCCTTTCAGAACTTGCGCCCAGTTTGTGTAAACCGAAGAATCTGGCCCATATCCTTTGTAATAGGATTGTTATATATGACCCGTTTGTGGGTGGCCCTTGAGTGAGTACATAGTGTGAGGAGCAGGGCACAAAGAGCCTTCCCCCACTTGTGTCCCCATTATCACCCTAGCAAGTTCCAGCTACAGTTGCACAGTTCCACAAGGTACAGTGAAGAGATGGGGCCATGGCCCCACCCCTCTTCTCCACCAGCAACAGAGCTGGCCACCATCATAATGGGGAGTACATTGTGAAGGGGTGTAGCAATAGGTGTGCTCCCTTGTACACTAGAGAGCTCTGAGAGGCACCTTCACCTACGCAAGGCCATAAGCCAATCTAAGGGCTAGGTATTCAGAGGTTCTGAGCACCCACAATTCCAGTTGAAGTTAATGGAGTTGCAGGAGCTCTGCACCTCTAAGAATCAGGCTGTAGTGTAGCAAAGTGTGGTGAACCTTGGAGATGTATAACATGGGTATCATATACGTTAGTCACTGATTATAAATAAATATAAGCATATGCTATGATCACACAAACGGACAATTAAGTGTGCAATCCTAAAAATCCCCATCTCGTGTAAGTAGGCTTGGCAAAATTCAATCCTTAATTTTTGATAATATCAATGTATATTTTTAAGCATTTTTTTTTAGATTTTTATCCATTTAAATTTTCAGAGCTACAGAACATTGGGGGGGATCGGACAATGGGGAGAAGCAGACAATAATTATTTAATGACAGTAGATAACGAGAATCAAAAAGTTAAAGTTTTATAATTGTTAAAACACAAATTGTCAACATCACGTGTCAAAATATACGAAGTAAATAACCTTAAATGAAACTCTAATAATTTCTCAAGCAGCAACTTTCTTACTTTGCTTAACTGTAAATTTTGATTATTATTGATGGAAATATTATTTTGTCAATTTGTGTACGTACAGTGAAATTGATGTTTGTCAGCATTAACCAATAAAAATCTAATTCTTCCAAACCTGTATATAAGTAGTCACATTTCTTCCAATGGTCATTCATTTGGAAAATGTCTAGTCTTCTAAGGGTTAAGCATATTTTTCATCAAATGTCAGAATCTGGCTCAAAAAATATTATGCCTGTAAAATATTTTGATTCTCTGTAGCTTTTGATGGCATCAGTGAGCAGGGAATTGTACAGTAAGTCCATCCACTCTGGTTTTAAAGTTCTTTTACAAATAATAAAAAATTATTTAAAGAAAATAGAATGTGTTTGTTTTTTAGATTTTTGCTTCACTGTTAACATGCGAAGGGAACTTTAGCTATTTATTTCATTGCCTCACAAACTATCCAAAACAGGAACAAAATTTACTAGTTGCACCAGGAAGAAAATGAAAGAACAGAACAGTAATATTATCTGACGTGAAATCCAGCAGCCCTTTTAATACAATGAACTGTAGTGTAACTTTTACCAAGTTAAGAAGATTATTTTATTTTAGCCATAAAAAGTTATCTGCTTTAAAAGGGCATTTAAGACAGGTCCTCTGTTATATAAGTGTTATGCTTTTTCAAGTTTAATACGGCAATTAATGTCAGTCAGAACTATTTCCTGAAATATGAACGAAGGGTTTATTTAATTTTGGGTCTTAAGTATTTTCCTCTGCAGAATAATAAATATGAAAGATATAGGATCTCTTCTGAGTAAATGCCGCATTCTGTGAATACAGGAGTACATTTTGATACATTTAAAATAATTCTTAGTAATGATTTTAAATGTAAAACGCTGATTTATTCCTGTCAGTACTGCAATGAGCTTTCGTATAAAAAGTTCCTTTTTACTGAAGACTTTGATTCATTTGGAAAGGTCTCAGCGGTCATTTTCTTAACAATGTCTTTGTACTTTGCAAGCTCCTCCTAGAGAATTGACAGAGGAAGAAAAACAACAGATTGTCCATTCAGAAGAATTCCTGATATTTTTCGACCGGACAATACGTGTAATTGAGCGAGCTTTGGCTGAAGATTCAGACATATTCTTTGACTACAGTGGCAGAGATGTAGAAGAGAAAGATGGGTCAGTTTTTTACTTATTTAAATAACACCCAACTCTAATGTATATTGAAGAAAAGCTGATAAAGGTGCATCTTTAAAAAAATAGAATACTGTACAGAGAGAGACCATGAAACCTCTGAGATTGATACATTTGAAAGTCTATAATCAATGTATTATACTGAATTATTTTGTAAAATAGCTTCATGCTTGATTGCTCTGATTTCTTTTAAAAATTTTATTAGAGCTAGTCTAAATTTTTTGAATTTTGACAACATTTCAAATGTTGATGAAAACAAGGGAAATATTGAGAAAAAATGATTTTTCCCTCTGATTATTATTTGTCATTTCATACTCCTTTTTAAACTTTGGACCAGATTTTTATGGGTGGTTAGATGTGGAAAGGCTCATGAGATCTTCAAAAATGACTAGGAGCCTAACTTCTATTGGAACTTCTACTTTAAAAATCTGGCTCTTTGCAACTGAGTTACTGACTAGATCATCAAGAGGAATCTTTAGGACAACTTCTTTGTTATGATTCTTCTTTATTATAGCACTATCTTTCAGACAATATAAAAAAATCAAGGTCTTGATCACCTGTGTTTGTTAATATGTCATTACACATTTCAAGGGTAGGGTATTAGTACTGAAATATTAGCTAGTTTCCACCTGGAGTAATTGCATTCTGCCTAAATGAGGGCTTGTCTACATGTTCAGTGAGTGTGTGACAAGCCGAGGTGTGAATCTACAACACACTAGCCTCTGTGCACTAACTGGCCATGTGGACCCTGCTGCGGTGCACTAAAAGTTCTGTGGTGCAGTACGTCAAAGTGTACTACGGAACATTTAGTGTGTGGTAGCAGGGACCACCCAGCCAGATACTGAGTGGTAGGCTAGAGAACTGTAGATTCATACCCTAGTTTCGCATGCACTAAGTCTTCATGTGGATAAGCTCTAAAATTCCCCCCAGTTTTAATTGGATACAGTATTCTTCATGTACTGCCCTAAGCTATTGGGTAGCATTGCAGTCCACTATTGAACAGCTGCTTCAGTTCACCCCAGAGGTTCTTGTGATTCCTCTACACAGAGTTTATACAGCCAGTTAGTAAAATCTGTGAAGTATTTGGATCCGTGTAGCTGAAAGGTGCTATGTAAATGCAAGATCACAATCATTAAATATCTTTAAATTAAAGCAAGAGTTTCTTTGTCTAAAGTTCAAGAAGAATCATGAAGACAACGTTGAACAGCCCAATCTGTTGAATTCACCCTTCTCCTCACAGAGTCAAACCTAAGTGGGATTAGGGTTGATGGAATCTACTTCTCAACTGCCAGCCCGCAGGCAGACCACAGGGCTTCTGCTGCTGTTCTAGCCTATGGGTTGGCATAATAGCAACTGCCTGTCTGTGGAGCTGCCCAGCCACTGAATCGCTATACGCATGAATCCTGTGCCCCTTCCACAAGGTTTGCTCCTTTTTGTGCTGTTCTATTTGGAGCTCGTGCAGAGTCCATCTTTCCATACATAATGGGTTTGGAGGTTGTCTTCTGAGAAGTGTCAGTGCTCCTTACCAGGCTACCATAGGGCTTCCATGACATTAAGGTTGCCAACCCTCCTGGATTGGCTAGGAGTCTAGCGGAATTGGCCTCAATCTCCTGGTGACTATTAAAAGCAATCTGGGAGATTTTAATAGGCCAAAAGTCTGGTCGGTGGTGCAGCAGGGCTAAGGCAGGCTCCCATGCCCTGCCCAGAGCGCCGACTCCACAGCTCCCATTGGCCGGGAACTGCAGCCTATTGGGAGCTGCGGGGGCAGTGCCTGCAGGCAGGGGCAGCACGCGGAGCCACCTGGCTGTCCCTGAGCCTAGGAGCCAGACATGCCAGTCGCTTCCGGGAGCCACCCAAGGTAAGCGCCTCCCAGAGCCTGCACCTCTCACCCCCTCCTGCACCCCAACCTCCTACCTCAGCCCTGAGACCCTTCCCGCACCCAAACTCCCTCCCAGAGCCTGCACCCTTCACCCCCTCCTACACCCCAACCCTCTGCCCCAGCCCTGAGCACCTTCCTGCACCCAAGCTTCCTCCCAGAGCCTGCACCCTGCACCCCTCTGAATCCCTTGGCCCCACCTCCCAGCCCTGAGCCCACACCTCCTCCCACACCCAACCCCTTCCCCCAGCCCGGTGAAAGTGAGTGAGGGTGGGGGAGAGCGAGCGATGGAGGGAGGGGGGATGGAGCAAACAGGGGTGGGGCCTTGGAGAAAGGGTGGGGCAGGTGGCGGGGCAAGCGTGTTTGGGTTTGTGCGATTAGACAGTTGGTAATGGCAACCCTACATGACACCAAAGACCTTACTTAGACCCTTGCAGTGAGTGAATCCACAATGAACACAAGAAGGTAACATGTAATAAGGGAATATATATATAGCACCAGACAATCATCATAACTTGAGTGGCGATACCTTATGTGGATTTGGAGCTGGGGCATATTATGGCTTTATAAGAACTATGAGCATTTCATAGGCACTGTGGAATATGTTGTTTATTATTATTTGAACTGTGGCAGCACCTAGAAGCTCCAGCCACAGACTATGATCCCATTGTGCTAGGTGCTGTACAAACCCTGAGCAAAAAATGGCCTCTGCCCCAAAAAGCTTACAATCTAAGTATAAGACAAGAAACAACAGCTGAGATGGAGCAGCACCAGGAAACAATGAGATCATACTAGTCAGTGTGATAGGCAGTAGTTACAGTTCACCACTTGCCTAACAGTTGTCAAATTTTTGGTAAGCATCATAGCACAGGAGAGTTTTAAGAAGGGATTTCAAGGAGGGTAAGGAATTAGCTTTATGGAGGTTTACAGGGAGCTCCTGCCATGCATGAGAGGCAGCATGAGAGAAAGGGAACATTGTTTGAAAATGTAACAAGTGGGCGATGAAACCTAGAATCATTGGATGATTGGAGGTGGGAAGTGACATCTCAGCAGCATGAGAGAGATGATTGGTGGGGTAGGGATAGGCTGAGAATGGTCTTGAAAATTAAGACAAATAGCTCATGTTTGATGGATGGAGAAAGGGGAGTCAGTGGAGGGATGCGGCGGAGGGGGGGGGGCAACACAATCAAAGCAATGAACTAGCAAAATGGTCTTTGCTGCAGAATTTCAAATGGAAATGATTGGGGCAAGATTGTATTTGTCAAGTCCAGAGAAGAGGATGTTGCAGCAATCAAGACGTGAGATGATGAGAGCCAGGATGAGACTTTTAGCTGCGTGGGTGGATAGGAAAGGTTGTATCTTAGCGATGTTACACAGAAAGAATTTGCAAGGTTTAGACAAAGCCTGAATGTGAGGCTCAAGAGAGGGGACAGAATTGAAGATGATGCCCAGGTTGTGGGCCTGAGTGCCAGCAAGGATGTTTGTCCACAGTGATTGAGGAAGGTGAATGGGGGAGGGTTTGGGTGGGGGGGGGGGAATTAGCAATTTTGCTTTGGGTCAAATATGTGCACAAATGTATTCCAAATGCAAAAATGTGACTCTTCTGTTACTCCCAGGTAAGATGGCCAATAAGACCAAATAGCCAGGGACAGGGTTATTAAGTGAAGATGACAAGCTGGGAAAGAGGGAATGGGAAAGGGGGGCAGTCAGAAATCCTGACGTTTGTGGTCATGGCAAGTAAGCCTTGGTACTTTAACGCAGACCTTTTGTTGTTTGAATCCACACAGAGATGTTCAAGCCGGAGCCAACCTTTCCTTTAATCGTCAGTTCTATGATGAGCATTGGTCAAAGCATCGTGTTGTCACCTGTATGGATTGGTCTCTTCAGGTAAGATTTGCAGTTGTGAGACACATATAAAGCTTTGATTCTGTTTTATTTGGTAAGATTTTGTTTCATTGACATTAGGCACTAGTTAACAATTGGCTCTGAAAGAGTGTGTGTGTGTAGGGGGAGACTAGTGAGTATATGAATCTGTCTTTTGGTTGTATTTGATGTTAAAAATCATGACTTAATATTTAAACTATATATTAATAACCCTACCCAAATGGTAAAACCTCCAGCTTTCCGCTCTCCTACAACTTCTACCATACAGTTACACATTTTGTGTACAAAAGTTTGATGCACATTGAAAGGTTATAATTTGGTGACCAAGTAAAGTAAACACAATTGCAGGCAGGAATAACTAGCACAAAGGGTTTAATATTTTGACTGTTTTATTTTTCATATTTAATGCCTTAAAAAAAGATGTTGAATGTACCTGATTCTGCCACAGAGATTTTCAGCAGAGCTCTACGAAAACCAAAGGGTCTTACTGAAGACTTTAGGTCCAGCTTGCCACAGAGTACACCGGGTTTTCACTAGTGGGGCTTCCTTCCTGCAGGTCTCTAAGGGCTGGTCCACACTGGGGGGGCGGGGTCGATCTAAGATACGCAACGTCAGCTACGTGAATAACGTAGCTGAAGTCGAATATCTTAGATCGATTTTTAAAAGTACTCACCCCGGTCCACACGGCAACATGCAGGCTCCCCCGTCGACAGCGCTTCCTCCGCTCGCCGAGCTGGAGTTCCGATGTTGATGGGGAGCGGTTCTGGGATCGATTTATCGCGTCTAGATGAGACGCGATAAATCGATCCCAGAACATTGATCACTACCTGCCAAATCGGGCGGGTAGTGTGGACGTAGCCTAAGATACACATGAGCAGTAACTAGCTGAAAGGGGAGCAGCAGATAAGTAGGACATGATGTATCCCTGCTCCTGAGCACCTTAGGAGCTCAATGTGTAAAACTTTATGTGCTTAAAGTTGAAGTAGATGAGCAGTGTACGTGGACAGGGAGAGGCAATGGAATAGGCACCCAGTGATTCTGACTAGCAATAATTTTCTCTCCATCCTCCTGTACACCTCCTAAGATGCACAGTAGGACTGTGTTTTGTCCCTCCATACCTGGTGACGGGTCTTTGTGTGTTAAAATGCCAGCTGACAAGGTGAGGGGAAGCAGTGAATTGGCAGGCAGTTAGAATGAAGGGGGTTGGAAGGCAGGGAGAGACAGTCCTGCATTCGATCAGGGAGCCCACATAATTTAGTTTTAATGTGTCACATAGGCCATAGTGCCTTGGTTACATCATACATGATCCAAGATACTTTAGGAACAATGGGATATAATCTCATCTGCGTGTGAAAGGAGTTTTTTTGTCTATATAACTGACTCCCCATGAATCAAATTAAGAATTTATTTCTGTGCTAAGAATATAAATTTTACAAGAGGTATGTACTAGCATGTGGGTGGCCTTTAAGCACATATGGATTTACACCGAAATCAAATATAAGCCTGAGGAAATGCTTATTGTGATTGTTCACTTGTTCAGGAGCTGAAAATTACATGGAATTCTTATCTGATATTTTCCTAACAGGCAGCTTTTACTGTAGTCCCAGGACAGCAAGACAAAGCCAAGTTAGAAAACTGCCAGATGTAGTTGTTCAGCCCCTCAGGCACACAAGCATGTTCTATTTCCCTCCTCTTTGTTCTGGGGTGGCCCCACCCCGCCTTCCCCTCCCCGCGTTCCCCTCCCAGTAGCTCCTGAGTCCTTATTTCTTTGGCATGTGCAGGCTGAGCTATTCTCAGTGCCACTCCACATTTCATTGGGGGTAGGGCCCTCTGGCTTTTCTCATTTCCTTTGTCGTGTACACGTAATGCAGAAGGAACTTGAGCAAACTTGACATATCTCACCAAGCAGAGGTTTGTGGTATACTCACACTCCCAACTCTACATTATGCAATGCCTACTGTACCAAACGGTGTTTGACCGATCAGGCAAATGGCAGAATACATTACTCAATTATCTGTGATTAAACTGTTCCTGCAAAATACTCTGAAGGCAAATAGGTTAACTGGAAAAAATATAAAAAGAACATTGATGCCTTGATTAAACACATTATCTTGTTCCCTAGTCATTTGTGACATATGGGTCAGGACATGTGGGATCCCTCATACAATTGAAGTCGATCCAGTAGTCCTCTCATTCTTTTGCAGAAAGAAGGGTAAAAGTCTTAGGCTACATCCACACTACCCGCCCGATTCAGCGGGTAGCGATCGATGTTCTGGGATCGATTTATCGAGTTTTGTCTAGATGAGATAAATCGATCCCAGAAGCGCTCCCCGTCGACACCGGAACTCCAGCTCCGCATGAGGAGTAAGTGGAGTCGACGGGGGAGCCTGCCTGCTGCCGTGTGGACTGCGGTAAGTACTTTTAAAAATCGATCTAAGATATTCGACTTCAGCTACGTTATTCACGTAGCTGAAGTTGCGTATCTTAGATCGACCCCCTGCCCCTGGTGTGGACCAGGACTTATGTCCTTACTCAGCTTTTATTCAGGCAAATTCCCAAATAGGTTCAACTTTCATGTAAAAAGGAAGGGAAATCACATTGCTTGGTTTAGAACAAGGTTATATCGGAGAATCTAAAGCCAAAAACAAGTGAAAAGCTACGGAGTTCAAACACACAGTGCCTGATCCTTCTTGACTCTCATGTGATCATCCCAAAGGCAGGCCAAGGGTGGGACATTTTACAAAACTGTCCTTAATGTAGACAAGACCTAAGTGTGGTGTTTTTGTCCCTGGGCTTGCTCCCTTCAGATAAAAGCATTGTCCTATCACTAAGTGTGGTGTTTGGCTGTGGGATTTATCCTTGCCTTTCCAAAAGGGTGATCGATGTGCACTCATTGATTGGGGCCTTGGGAGTCAGGATTTTCCTTCATCAACCCCTGAGAGGTGCCCACCTGACAATTTTCATAGTGCTTCACCTCCTCTCTCAATAGCAATCACCCCTTCAAGTCAAAACTCCTCATAATGGTGGTTGTCCAATTCAATATTATGCCAATGATTGAATATCTAAAGTTGGGACTAATTTTACAAGTTGATGCCTACACTATGACTGCAGAATGTATGCAAACTGATGACCTACAAGCCTGCATTTGTTTGTGCTCAGACAGATTACCATAAAGTCACTTAGAAACCTCCAGTTGTGTTCCATAGGAGAATGAACTAGCCCCACATAGGCAACTGTGCCTGTAAACAGATACTTAGGTATACAGTTAAGCCATCTTTACCTCTCTCCCAATCCTAGGAGGGATTGTTTGGTTTCTGGTGTAAAGCAGATCAGTCTCAATGATGCTGTACTTTGTGTCAGGTGCCAATGGCCTGTAAGGGCTGTTCCAACAGCCATGGAATGCTAGAATGTAGGTGCAACCCAGCCATGTTTCCTTTTCCCCAGAATGGCCCATACATTCGAGTTGGGAGAGGAGATGACATGAGAGCAGCTATGGCAGCCTTATGCTAACCAAGGATTCCCTCACACGTGGGAAGAGGGGTCTGGGATCTGGCCTCTACTCTACTTAGGAATGATAAAACTTAAATAAAAACATAATCAGCTGTATGAAACACTGGTCCATAAAAATGGACACAAATTAGGTCTTTTATATGACACTGAGCTCTACGTTATTGTAGTGTTTCCATAATGTTTTTTTCCCTCAGAGGAACTTTTGAAGGAGGGGGAGAGGGTGAAAAAGGGTTTTAAAACATTTTTAAAAAATTGCTTTGTAGGTTTCAAACTAGAAGGGGCCAAATTCATGAAGTAATTATAGTTACATCAGGAATTAATTTGGCCCATTATCTTTATAGAAGCTCTCTGTATTGAAGAGCTGTTTCTCCCAGCTCTGCATTTCCCATGTACAGGGCTGGCTCTAGGCACCAGCCGACCAAGCACGTGCTTGGGGCAGCACCTTCTAAGGGGCGGCCAATCTTGGGTCGGCAGGGCAGCGCTCGGGGTTTTTTTGTTTTGTTTTATTTCAGCGGGGTGGCGCTCAGGGGGGTTTGTTTTTTTGTTTTTGTTTCGGTGGGGCGGCGCTGAGGGGGGCTTGTTTCAGCGGGGTGGTGCTCGCGGGAGAGGGGGCTTGTTTCAGCGGGGCGTCACTCGGGGTTTTTTTTGTTTTTTTGTTTGCTTGGGACGGCAAAAAAGTTAGAGCCGGCCCTGCCCATGTACAGTGGTAAATGGCTTGGAACTAGAAGATCTCACCACCCTTCCTATGTAATGCTGCAGATACCAGAAGAAGAACTTGGGCTGAATCACTCTTGGTTGAAATTGGAGAGGCTTGATGACAAGTCATTCTCCGTGAGAGCCCCATTGGTTTGCCAGAACCCACATCTTCTAACCTGGACATGCTACAAAGCTCATCTTTTTATCTGGGCCATTTGGATTGAGTGATAGAGTTTTTTGAAGTAGTGGAGGATGAGAACAGTAAATGACTTGTGTTGTGTGGGTAGATTATTATTAATATTCGTTATCTTGATCTTGATATTTGATACCTGGGTTTTTAATTATCATAAAAGTGCCCAGGCCAATTTCAGTGGTCACTTACTAGATTAAATTATGAGTATTTGCATAAAGTATTTGCATAATGATTCACCCATATGCCAATTATATATATATATTTGCTTATTTTTCAGCAAGATTAGGTTAGATTATTTTGTAATAAAGTAGATTTCTTGGTTTTTCTCATTCCTGATGTAACTGAACTGAAGTAATGGACTTACATCAGAAATATGTTTGGCTCACTGTACTTAAATTAGTTTTGCTTATGATATTTGAAAACAATATATTGTAATCAATATAGTCTGAAAGTCTAATTCATCATAGATGTTTTCTTTGAGATTGAGTGTACTAGAAAATATGGACCTGGTTCTTCACTGTAATGAGTACCCTCAAATCCTGTTTGATGGCACTCTGCACTTCGAAAGAGAACCTCAGCGTCTTGCAGAATTGGACCCTGTGTGAAGAAGGTTTTCATTTGTTATTTGAATTTTATGTACTAGATGCCATATTCTTATTCTGAAATAAGAAGGAAAAAGCAACTCTCTACCATGCTGAAGACTGTGGACTTCAGAATAAAAGCTGATCTATTGTTTGAATATTATATATCAAAATTGATGGAGACTAAGGCTACGTCTACATTACCCGCCCGATTCGGCGGGTAGCTATCGATGTTCTGGGATCGATTTATCGCGTCTCGTCTAGACGCGATAAATTGATCCCAGAGCCGCTCCCCGTCGACACCGGAACTCCAGCTCCGCGAGCGGAGGAAGCGCTGTCGACGGGGGAGCCTGCCTGCTGTGGTGTGACCGGGGTAAGTACTTTTAAAAATCGATCTAAGATATTCGACTTCAGCTACGTTATTCACGTAGCTGAAGTTGCGTATCTTAGCTCGATCCTCCCCCCCCCTTAGTGTAGACCAGCCCTAAGATTTCATAGGTCAGAAAGGAAATGTTTTAAGCATTCAGGTTAAATTGTCAGATTTCACTGTTAGTAGAATTTCAGTATAAGGACTTGTTTCATAGCAAAGTTTGAATATCTGCTGTCTTTCTTAAGTTATACTTTTTAGAGAAGTACCTACAGTAAATAATGTTATCCTGGTGATATCTGAGAGGATGCTGATATGGAGCCAACAGAGAAATCTGTAAGGACTTTACTAATAAAATATAAAACCAAAGTGTAGCTAAACAGTATGTTTGGAGTGGTGTGTGTTATTATTAAAACCAGATACTTGATACCACATGTAGTGTGAGAAATGGTTGATTCTGTTTCATATGATTTCACATAGTTTCTTCATCTCCAAAACAGAATCTAACCCTACTGCATATTCTCTCGTGTCTAGTACCCTGAATTGATGGTTGCTTCTTATAACAATAACGAAGATGCTCCACATGAGCCAGATGGGGTGGCCTTAGTTTGGAACATGAAGTTTAAGAAAACCACACCAGAATATGTTTTCCATTGTCAGGTAAGCTTCAGTAAGCCATTCATTTCATACTTGGCAAAACAGAGTTTGCTATGCAACCCATCTGCCTATTGCTTGAATGAAGAGGGCGAGGTTAAAAATAGACAATTTTGGGAAAACTACAAGCAGCAGTCTAATGTTTTGAGAAAGCATCAATCCTTCTAAAACAATAATGCAGCCCTGTCAGGGATTGAGTGTCATTCTCTATTTAAAACAACCCCTAAAAGAATTAGTTTATAAAGACCTTGCACTTATGAAGTAACTGTGGTGTACCACTTCCTCATCCAGGCAGCAACATATGCTTTCCCACCCACGTTAACTTCATTGCATCCTCTGTATCCCAAGCTGCCTACTCTCATTCCTCTGATGTTCAATGTGATTTTTCAACTTTAAAATGCATAAATATACATTGCATTTCTGAACATTTATTTTGCTGATATCTTGGTAAAAATGATTTAAGCAATATGAGGATTCTTCAACGAATTAGCATTTGACTATCCCATGGGCTATCAAGCTACCATTTAATTTCACTCAATGAGACCAAGCCTCTTCAGAAGTCTATAGACAATTTTAAAATAGTCTGATGCTTCATTTCCTTGTGCATGTTTACACTTCTTTCCCCATTGTTTTTCTATTTGACATGACATGGCCTGAAATCATCTGAGTTTTCTGCTTATATGCTCTATTTCCATCACATTGCCCAAATAATGGAGCATGGCTTGGGCCAAGACTCCAGTCCCTTTATTAATACTCTTCCATTGTAATTATGTTTGGAATCCTGGCATGCAAAAAGCATGTGGGAAAGTTTCAGTTTGTAAAACTTTACAATTGGGGATTAGTAAACTGCAGATTATGCTGTGGTAAAAGTTGCTTCTTTTGGAAGAATGTGTATTACCTGGCTAGCTGTGTAAACTGAGTGTCATTTTACATTTAAGGACCAAACATCTTTTTGGACTAAATTTATGTTTGGACTTTGGTACATTATCGGATGTAACATAGTGGGAGGGAGTTGCTGGAATTGGAGTAGCTGCTTCAACCTGATTAAGTAACCTTTAATTCACGTTTTTCTAATTTACTATCCCAAGAGCAACTCTACAAGAAGCCTGGGCCTGCACAGTAAATATGCCATATATATTTTTATCTTTGAAATAAGATTTTTTTTCTTGGTATCCTATTTGGCAGTCTGATGTGTCCCTTCAACACATCTGAGAGCATGGCATCCTAATTATGCTCAGATCATTTTAAGATGTTGATGCAGCTTGATGTTCTAAACAAAATATTAAAGTGGAGAAAATACCCATTGCGTATTCAAAAGGAATATAGTTTGATGGCCAAGTTAATGGCCAGATTCTGACCAGTCCTGTATGGGAAGGGGAAGACCTTACTGTGAAGGAAAGACCAGCTACAGAGAGAATAATATACCCCATGAATTTAAAATCTGTCAGGATATGCACTTTATTTAAAGCTAAACCAACTCATGGAAATGAACAAGCATGGAGCCAGATTCATCCCTCCATGGGAAACCATCCCCCCAAGGCATAAAGATGTCTTCAAGATTTGACTAATTGAGTTTATTCCTACTTCTCCCATAGCAGGGTGGGATAGATGTCCTCACTTTCTGCCAAGATATGATACAAGCATTGGGTCTGGAGCCCTGAAAATCTCTGTCTTTTGTGATAGTCATGTAGCACAGTGCCTTCATGCAGCAACTTGGGTTAACCTCTCCTCCAGTGACAATGAGCTCAGATTCTGTCTATGGGAAATATTGTGTTGCTGTGCCAGGATATACACAGCATTTTGATGCTGCTGTTCCCCAGTGCCATTTTAAGTTGGAGCCAAATTTGAACCACGGTTTCTGGGAAGGTATCACATAGAATTTCTCCTGTGTCCGAAATTGACTGAACATACCCCATATGATTTAGAGGGGCAGCAGAAAGCATTTCACTTGGTCTCTTGAATACAGGCTGTTTTAGCTGAGCTAACTGATTCAGATGGAAAATACGAAAACAAATGTATGCTACTCAGAGTCTGGAAGTCAGTTCTCTAGATCATCATGTTGTTATTCTATTAGTTAGTGGAAACCAACTGTTATTATTTAGCCTCGTATCATATACATTACAGTTTTGCAAGGGAAGCATTCCCTGACTCAGAGTCCTGATTCAGCCACTTCACTATGTCTTGTACCAGCTATGCAGAGTTTTCCTTCAGATCCAGCTGACACTGTGACTGTTCAGCAGTTATAGGTGAACATACATTCTTCATTACAGCTACATTGCCCAGGCAGAACAAAAGTTCTGCCTTGATCAGTTGCCCCCAACAACACCTCCCTATCCTTTGTCCCTGTATTTCCACATATCTGAGGTCTTGGAAAAACATCCATTGACCATGGGTAACCAAAATGTCCTATGGAGGCAAGACACCTGATGTGCTCACCGCTGTCCTCCCACAGTGATCACATATTGTCTTCAACATAGACTCCGTAGACAATATCCTCCATCATCTTCTACTCCACTATGATCTTTAAACTCAACCTATACAAATACGTATATACAGGCAAGTCTCATCTTACGCGGGGGTTCCGTTCCATGGTTAGCACATAAAGCGAAAACCGTGTATAGTGAAACACTCATTGAGTTGAATGGCGAGCGGAATCGCCCGCACTACAGATGCAGTTTTAAAATTGTTATTTTTCTTTTTTTTGTGTGTTTTTGCCAACCGCGCAAAGCTGAATTTGCACATGTTAAATGCGCCTAAGATGTGACTCGCCTGTAGTGACTAGAAATACCACCATCTCTATTTAGTTCACCCTGTAGCCATCCAGATATGTAAAAGACATTTATGAGTAAAACATAGATAAAGCTGTAACACAAGGACCTACAGACCTCAGGCCTGCATGACAATTAGCTTAGAATAGCTAAGGCAGTGATGACATAGGTAGTTACTAGGCAAGTTGTATTTAACCAATAGATTGACCTTAAGTCACAAAATAAGGATTACAATAAATGAGAGTGGTACATGATAGGAAAAGGCAAAGTGAGGTACTGGAGATGTATACTTTTGGAATTTTAGGAAAGTTAAAAAGTATGTTGAAACTTACATGTACTAACTGCAGGTGTACCATGGCAACTAATTGACGTAAATGCTAAAGAGAATAATGTAAATGATTAAATGACCTAGTGAAGATAGGGCCCCTAATATTGTTATGTGAAAGTACGTGCAAGGAAAGAAAGTTGAAACCATCATTAAATATTATATGATATTGTGGGTGGCAGTGTAACTGCCTATGAAAGGTAAGATCTAGCCTGTGGGAAGTGGGATACATTGGAATGACCATATGCAGATCGCTTCACCTATTCTGGGGTTCCCCAGAAGGGATGATGTGAGTATGCAAGTGTTGGACATTTTGTATTGGCTCTATCTCCTTTCCTATATTATAGTGGTTGAGAGCTTGTAGGTTTGACTAACACATTTTATAACATTGCTAGTCAGAGAGTACATAATGGGCTGTTTCTCATGTGCTCCTCAAGGTCCTCATTCTGTTGACAACCTCACTACTGTAGCTAATTCTGAAGCAGAACCCTTTCAATTATTGCATAGTAGATAAAAACAAATACCCGCTTATCAATCAGGCTATAACACTCTCAGTATGCCTCTGAGATATAGCAGATGCAGGCCAGATATGCACCCTTTACATTGTGCACTCCACATAAATCAGCCACACGTGCCAGAGTACAACATTAACAGACATAGACTGAAGCCTTTCTTTTTCTGCAAGGGGAAGAAACAGGAGCTTGTACTTGAGCAGAATATATTGCATATTGAATTGTATTCAATTACATGAAAAGTTTCTAAAATTGTTGTTGTACCTATGAATTGCCTTTATGTCTATTACCAGTAGGTACATGCTGTGTGGTGATGTTTGTGGAACCTTCACTTTTTTATGTTCTGATCTGACTTTCAGATGTTTAGTGTTTTCAACCTACAACATACTGTATATAACATAACTCTACATTAACAATGTATTTTTTGAGGCAGATGAAGTGAGAGGGAGAGAGAGGCTTTTTGTTTTTTGAATTACCCCATTCCTTCCCATATGAATGCCTTTTTAATATCCCCTAAACCAAGAATTATATTTTGCTCACTGGTCCAAGTTCTGGTTCTAGTGAACCCACCTGATCATCCACAAAATCAGACTTTGCCTTTTGAGTAGCAGCTTTGTAATGAGATTCAGACATGAGGAAACTGGACATTACAGATGTGAGAGTCTTCAAACTGCAAAGCCAGAGAACCCATGCAAACTAGTTCTGAGAAAAAAAATATTACATTTATGAACCCATTTCAAACCATGCTGTAGGAAATACCCCCAGAGAGTGTGTTATAGCATCAGCAGCAGTAGGCTTGTGGAACCACTGTAGGTCATTAATCAGATGAGTGAACTTCATCTGGACAGAACCTTAAATGATTTCGGCTTTAGAGTAAATTCTGTGAATGCTTGAAATTCCATGTCAGGAGTCATAACCTTACTTCTAGATCTTTTCCAGTATATATTAAAGATGGTTATAAGTAAAGTTCATTACAATGGGGTTTAAAGCTTTTTAGTGTTTGTTGTTTATTGTAGTCTTTTGTGAGACCATTGGAAATTCCATAGCTGATCACATCCATGGTCTGCCTTGTCCAGTATTCTTTCTGAAAGTGGTGAGTACCAAATGCTTCAGTGGAAGGTGTATAATTGCCACAAGGTCAGTTAAGCAGTAATCTGTCAATAGAGGAGTTTTTTCCTAACACCAGGCAGCTAGGCTCAGGTTTTTATGAGTGTTTAGGCATTGCTGCATTCAGTATTGCAACGCCTACCTGATTTATGATCCAAAGTCTTATTGTCAAAAGGGATTTGGGCACTTGTGGAGCCAAAATCCCTGTGACAGTTTATACAATTTAGGCTCCCAAATGCCTAAATCACTTTTGAAAATGAGATTTAGGCTTCTAAATCAGTTAGGCATTGCAATGTCGAGTGCAGCAAGACCTAAATATCTTCAGAAGTCTGAACCCTAGTTGTTAGTTACGTCCTGAAGCATGGGGGCTGATCTCCCCGTAACAGACCCGATGAAGAGCTCTGTGGAGCTCCTAAGCTTGTCTCTTTCACCAACAGTAGTCCAATAAAGATATTACCTCACCCATCTGTCTCTCTTGTTTTAGCTATTGTAACTGGTGATTATATTCTTGCTATTCTTATAGACATCTAATTCTTTTTAAAATCCTACTAAGTACTTTGGCTATAGGTGCTGGAACTAGGGGTGCTGGGGGTGCTGCTGCACCCCCTAATTTGAAGCAGTTTCTATCATATACAAGATTTAGTTTGGTTCAATGGCTCTCAGCAACCCCACTATGCAAATTGTTCCAGCACCCTTGACTTTGGCTCATTAATGTAGCGTGGGTGGCAGTACGTTTCACAGGTTAATTATATGCTGTGTAAAATGTTTGATCATTTTAAAATATGTTGCTTTTTAATTTCTTTGACTATTCCCTTGCTATATTTTAGCCCAATAATTTTAGCCCAATGGGGAGATTTAGCTATGCCCAAACTGTGCATAGCTGGTACAAGGTGAAAGACTAAATAACAACACCCAGCTCACCTTCTCTCCATTATTCATTATTTTATATACTTCCATCACATTACCTCCTCTTCTCCTTTCTTCAGAACAGAAACAAGACAGTCCTAGTATTTTTAATCTCTTCTGATGTGGAAATCTTTCTTTGCTTCATCTTTTTTTTTTTTACCCGTCTCTTGACTTTTTCCCTTTCTGGCTATATCCAATGACATGCTGCCAGTATTTTAACAAGTGAGTGCCACAAATTGTTTCCTCCTTTAGCTCATCATAAATCCCAGCACCACAAGGGTGCATGCGGTGGTAGAAGTGGAGAGACAGGGAAGAATGAGGGACATGAGTTTGTTCATTTGTTTTCCTATGTAAGCAAAAACGTTTTATCGGAAACATAACCAAAGAGGAAGGCAGCACCTCCTCCAAGGAAACATTTGTTAAATGCTTTTCACTGTGACTGTTCTTTGGTAATCACAAATATACTGCGCATATTGATAATATAACAGAGACTTCAGCCTGTGTAATTTCAAATGAGAAGGGTCGGGAACCCTCCCTCTGAACACCCTGGACTCCTAGGGTGATGAGGTACATTCCAAAGGCAAAAATGTGCACTTCTGAAGTATTGTATGAGGCCCCATGGATGAGCCATCCCTTGTAGGGATGGTTTGGCAACCTCTAGAGAGGGAATGAATTGCAGCAAATCACATTGACTCTCTCTTCAGTTTGGTGGCAGCATTTTAACAAGAGCTTCCCAGGATTCTCCTCCACTGTATAGCCTTTTTTGGATGGGGATGACCAGAACTGACCACAGTAGTCCTGAACATCATCTGGTATAAATCAGCATATATTCAATGGAGCTACACTGACTTACACTACCTGAGAATCTGGCCCAGTATTCAAGGTGATCGCATACCCAGAGCATCAATTTATAACAGTATTACAATATTTTCAGTCTCATCCTCTACTGCTTTTTTAGTAGAGACTAATATCATGTTTCGTATTGTTTTCATTGTGCAAATAAGTGATAACCTCTGGATTATCCACAAGTGCTAAGGTTACTGTTACTCATTGTCCATTGTTTATGTGTGATAAATCATCTGTGTCCCATAGAGTGACCAGATGTCCCGATTTTATAGGGACAGTCCCGATTTTTGGGTCTTTTTCTTATATAGGCTCCTATTACCCTCCACCCCTGTCCCGATTTTTCACACTTGCTGTTTCGTCACCCTAGTGTCCCATGATGTTGTTTCTCTTCCCTGATAGGATGACCTAAACTTTCAACAGGATGCAAGTCTAAACAAGCATTTGAGGCTTTTCAGGTCTCAGGGAGAGAAAGAGGGCACACTACAGAGGAAGAATCAGCAGGCCATGGGAACTTTTAGGACATTTTAAATCTTTATCTACATTCTGTAGCTCAGAAATGATCATTGTATTTGGCTATGTACCAGTGGCACCAACGGGGGGGGGGGCGCTCAGGGGACAAGCGTCCCTCCCCCGTCCAGGTTTTGCACTTGCAAACAGCCATTGCAATGAGTCTCCTCCATTGCCTGGGCCACCAAAACCTCACGCCAGCTAAGAATCCCAGATGAGTCCCCATGGGTGTCAGGGCCAGCCTCGCTCCTGGCTACTTTCTAGCCAACAAACAGCTCAGAGACCTTTTTCTAGTAAAACACCTTGTGTGGTTTATTGGGAGCCTTCTGGACTTCCTCCCAGAGAGAGAGTGTGTGAGACACCATCTGCACTGGGGCCTCTCCTGACTGGTTGCCTGCTGCTGCTGTTGGAGGAATTGCTGCTGCTGGAGGAAGAGGCTGTCGTGGAGGTGCTGTTGTTCTGGTTGAGTTCTTGGAAGCCCTCCATTTGATGTTCATTAATAGATCACCAGGCATGGACAGGCTGACAGTGGAGTTCTACCTCATGTTCCGGGATGTCCTCGACCCAGACCTTGCCATCATCTGGGCCGAGTCTTTAGGGAGTGGGGTGCTCCCCCTGTCATGCAAGCAAGCTGTGCTTGCCCTGCTGCCCAAGATGGGGGACCACCGTGACCTTTGGAATTGGCGTCCCATCTCACTCCTCAGCACGGACTACAAGGTCATAGTGAAGGCCATCTCGCTGTAGCTGGGGTCCATGCAGGTGGTCATGGTCCATACCACCCAGGCCTATACCATCCCAGGCCATACCAGCTTTGATAATCTTTATCTGGACTGCGATCTTCGTCTGCTCAGGTATGGCAATGGTCTGTCATTTGCCCTCCTGTCCCTGGACCAGGAGAAGGCATTCTACAAGGTGGCCCACGGGTATCTCCTAGGCACTCTGCATGCATTTGGCTTCAGGCCCCAGTTTGTGGGTTTTCTCCAGGTGCTGTATGCCTCCACAGTGTTTGGTCAAGTTCAACTGGATCCTGATTGAACCTGTCATCTTCGGTCAAGGGGGGCATCAAGGCTACCTGCTGTCAGGCCAACTATATACTCTGGCCATCAAGCCCTTCCTTCTCCTTCACAGGAGGCTGACGGGGTTGGTGCTCCATGAGCCAGAGTTGTGGGTGTTCCTGTCAGTGTATGCTGACAACGTGCTTCTCGGGGTCCAGGACCTGGACATCTGGCGTGGGTGGAGGCCTGCCAAGCTGTCTGCTCGGTGGCCTCCTCTTCCCAGGTCAGCTGGGTCAAGAGCTCTGGCCTGATGGTTTGGGACAGGTGGCAGACAAGCTCCCTCCCACCCGTGCTCCAGGCCACTTGGTGGAGTGTGGGTCCGCTGCTCTATCTGGGCATCTACCTTTCCGCCTCCCATCCCTCCCCACTAGAGAACTGGCACAACTTGGAGGGCAGGGTGGCTAAGCAGCCGCGGAGGTGGACGGGACTGCTCTGGTGCCTTTCCCTGTGGGGGAGGGCACTGGTGCTTAACCAGCTGGTCCTGTCCATGCTCTGGCACCGGCTCAACACCCTGAGCCTGCCCCCAGGTAACCTGGCCTGCCTTGAGCAGCTAACTCTGGAGTTCTTTTTGCTGGGGCTGCACTGCATCTCTGCCGGGATTCTGAGTCTCCCCCTGGAGGAAGGAAGACAGGGCCTGCTCTGCCTCCACAGTCAGTTCCATGTCTTCTGCCTCCAGGCCCTGCAGAGACTCCTTTATGGTGCAGGTAGTCCATCATAGCACAGTGCCACGTGCCTTCCTCCGCCACCTCCGAGGGCTCTGATTCAACTGGACCTCCTGGACTATGACCGGGAGAGGGGAACCTGGGTGTATCCACTGGTGCTTTGCTGACACATAGGACTCTCCACCCCTCCTATCCCCAGCACGTACTCCAGGAGGTGAGGGCAGCCTTACCTTCCACCTCTTGGGTTTTCCTTGAAGGGGTCCTGCAGGAGGATGCTCCCCGCCTGTCCTTCACCCCTGGCTGTCTGGATCTTGTCATTGGGCCCTGGCCCCGTGAGCTCCCCCCAGCCACCCTCTCTGCATAACCTTAGCCAGCTGCGTGAACTGCACCTATCCCAGGTGTCATGGGAAAGTCATGCTCCACACCTTTCATTTCCTCACCCTTGTGTCCCAGCCCAACACCAATTGGCAAGAACTCCTACCATCTGTGGAGGGTGAGGTGCCCGGGTGGGCCAGTGTGTATTCCACCCTGGTTCCACGGCCTGTGTACTTGGTATGATTTAGGCCCCCCCGCCAACTTTTGCCCCTTTTGTGGTGTGAAGGAGACCCTGGCACACGTCTACCTCACATGCGCCAGGTTGCAGCCCCTTTTCTGGCTCCTCCAGAACTATCTTCTCATGTTCTGGCTTCACTTTTCCCCACACCTCCTGATCTATGCACACCCCATCCATGGCCCCACAAAGTCACAAGACCGCCTCATCAGCCTTCTCCTGGAGCTGGTCAAGGTGGCCATTAACCATACCAGGAGGAGGATGCTGGAAGGGAAGGCGCTCTGCAACTGTGGGACCTACTTCTGCTCCTCCCTTCGCTCATGTATCTGGGCAGAATTCCTCTGGACTGCATCCATTGGCTCCCTGGATGCTTTCAAGGAGCAGTGGGTGCTGTCCCGGGTTCTTTACTTGGTGTCATCCTCTGGATCCCCGCTTATGAACCTGTGACCCTCACTCCTGTTCCTGTTTGTCATTAGTTGTCCCGCCTATTTACTTGAGATCTGGAACCAGTAGCTCCTCCCCTTAGGCTTGGGGAGGGGCCTGCTGATGTGGGCGGGCTTGCATCCGCCTACCCACCAGATCCTCAATAGTGGTTGTTGTCCAGCACTCTGCCAAAGTCCCTGCCAGGGGATCAGGGAGTAGGTACCTAGATACCTGATTTTAAAATAAATCAGTTACTTCATGAGTGAGGGGGATGGGAAACCAGAAGCCATAGGTATTAGCTGACCAGAAAAGGGTTACAAATAGGTCAAACTGAAACTTGTTTTCTAATTTGGTGGACTCTTTGTGCATTGTTTTTTACACTGTTTAAGAAGTTCTAATCTGTAATCGTAGTGACAGCAAAAAAAGTCATACACCTTACTTGACTATATTTTGATTTATTTTTAGATGAATACTTTAGTTATTCATTGCCTTTTTCTCTGCAGTGACTCTTCCAAACATCTCAGAAGTGCAGTGTTATGTACAAATCTGACACTGAAAATTACAGAATCGTAGGACTGGAAGGGACCTCAAGAGGTTATCTAGTCCAGTCCCCTGCATTCATGGCCGGACTAAGTATTATCTAGACCATCCCTGACAGGTGTTTGTCTAACCTGCTCTTAAACATCTTCAATTATGGAAATTCCACACCTCCCTGGGCAATTTATTGGCAATTTATATATGGGAGAAGTAACTTCATTCAGCATATTTTTAGGAAGAAGAGGCTATGTGCAGCAACTCTTATTTCAGGAAGCAGTAATCATTTAAAAGTTCTTTCAAGGAGTCAGAAAGACTTTTAGCATAATCATAAACAAATATTTTTTGCAGTATAGCATCTTTAGTAGTAGCATCTATTTCTGTCCTTTTCCTACAGTGCCATGCAGTCATACTTACTTGGTAGATTCCATGTCTTTAGTAAACTGTCAATTTTTTGTGGGATATGGGCCTTGTGTTTTCTATTTTAATTCCAATAAAAGCTGTCCATGCTTGGAAAATATTGGTGGATTGAGTATAGTAATCAGCCACTCAACCGCACCACAAAATGTTTCATTCCCCCTTAGTTTTTCTGTAGTGGCTTCTATACACTGTTATTAAGTTATGTGTTTGACCACTCTTCATTGCTTATCTTGGTGTGGTCTTCCCCTTTTCAACTGAATGGATGGAATCAGAAAGGCATATCTTAGAATTAAATGCACTGAGGTAAGTGAAAGACTATATTTAGCGGCTGGTGTTGGCTAGAGTTGCTTTTTTCCCCTCATTTGGTTCCTTTGTTGTTGTCTGCTCTTTCAAAGTCAACATAAATTCCTTCAGATGTATTATGTGCTTCAGAGGCTTGTTTTCCAAAGGTGCCGAGCACCCAAATCCACATGAGGTGTGTGTATGTGTAATGGGTTAGCTAGGTGCTGAGGTAATATGTGAAACTAAAACACTCCCTCTTTTTTCCTGCACTTCAGCCTACTTCTCTGCTGAAGCAAAGGCCAGAGCTCAGTCCTTTCAAGACTTTTGTTTTCAAGTATTACAGTGCCAAGAGGAAGTGCCATATAATTTCTTAAAGAATAACATTTAAAATATAAATATCTGCAACTAGTTCTTTTCAGGGAAAAATTCTGTGTCTTTCACTCCACCTCAAGAATGTCTTGGGCTAATATATGTAATCTTCTCAGGTACCCAGAAGATTGATCTCTCATATATTGATAAATTTCAGAAAACTGAGCCTTAAACTACTTTTGGCTTTTTGATGCTTGTGAATGGCTTCTATGGAAGTCAACAGAAATTGCACTGAAGCATTCAAAGGTGGAATGTGACCCATGGGAAGTGGTTTAGCTATCTCTATTGAGACCAAGGATATCACCCGGATGACATGCTGTAGGCCAGGACCATATCCCGCAATTTATATTGACACTGAACCTTCACAGTTATTACTGTAGTCCACTGGTTGTAATAATAGCTAGAGTTAAATGAAAAGTAAGTCATATTCTTCCACAAAGCCTATCAACTCTAACTCCATTTGAAACTGACTTCATTTCTTTATAATAAAATAATGGTAAATTTCATAACTCAAAGTGTGGGAGGAAAATCTCAAGAAATCTATGATGCCATTAACATGTAGCTTTGTTCTGAAAGGAACTGTGTCCCATAGAGCTATATCCCTTCCCTTTTGTTTACCTTTATACTCCCAACACCTTCCAAAGCTGTTTTTCATTATAACTTTGATATACCATTATCTTGAACGGAACCTCACCTTCATATTCCCCTGTAAAGCACCATGCATACCAAGGATACTGTGTAAATTATAACAACATAATAGTAAGAGGTCCATGATATGTGTGCTAATAAAAAAAATGAGTGTAGTTTCAAAATTCGTTATTAACACTATGATTCATATGAACACTGTTGAGAAGAATAAAAACAAAAAGAGAGTAGTCTGCTAGCACCAGAATGCTCCTTTGCTTTTAGCAATGTTTGGCATATATCTCCTTATTCATTTGAAACTCAGATTTCAGTTATTAATCAAAGAATTAAGAAATGACAAGATATTGCTTTTCTTGGATAGAAAATTTTAAACAGTTACAGCTTAGAGCCTTTTTTGAGTGGGGTAGAGTGTGACATTTTTGAAATGTTATGCTGTCATTTTTAGCAGCCCTGTTTCACTTTTTATGTGTTAAAATTCATGATTTGTAATGAATCTTTACCAACAGCATTCATTTCCTCTGCTTAAAGCTGCAGTATTCTTTCTATTAGACCTGATTTAAAGACTACTTCGGCCATTGTAGCTTAGTATGATACGCATTCTATGATTTTAAAAAATGTTCCAAATCCTGTTTGTCTGATCACTTGCACTGACACCGTTTTGAATTACTGCAATTTAATATAACATAATTTGTAGAAAACCTAACCTTTTCATTTTCAAAGTTAGACATGTAATATTTTTAAAGCTTTAGCTACCTAAGGGAGGGGGGAGACCCCATTCAAAACCTATATTTCATTACAGAGAATTATAGTGATATTGATGGTTTGCCAAAACCTCAAGCAGTGACAAAATCCACAAAATGTCCTGAAAGGGATGCCTTTGCAAAACCATTTCTTCACAGATGGCTTAGATTATTGATGCTTACAAAAATACGACAGTGTCAGTTTGCTTTAGAATTTGGAGAAAACTTTACTGATAAAAAATACAGATTTGATATACTATTAGAAAAATCATCAAATCCTGTGATTGCTCAGACGGGTGTTCAGTATGTTAGGCATTGCAGATTTGGATATGTTCTAAGATGATTAAATTTAAAATATTTTATGGAGGAAGAAAAAAAGCATAGCTTTCTTTTAGTTAATATGATCATTACAGTGAAAATTTGTTCTTGCACATCTAAAACTCCCACCGCAATGGGAATTTGGAGGGTGCAAAGAATGCAGTATCAGACCTGAAATCAATAAGTAATAGAGATCTCTCTCAGCAGAATTTTTTGCCACAAAGGACATAAAGCACTGTGCAATTCCCCAGCCATACGGCAAATGATAGATAAACAGCCATAAGCATGACTTTTTTGTTTAGGTTATGTAACTATGTTCTCTGTGTAAGCTACTTCCAATAGAGAGTGCATTTGGTCCATATATGAGTAAACTATTTTACCTTATGTTTTTGTGTCTCTGTGGGAGCACTATGTGAACAGTGAAGCCTCATACTGTGTTACCTGGCACAAGATGCAGAACAGTTACTCTTTTTAAGTGCTCTAAAGTCCCCAAAAGCCAAGGAATCCATCACTAAAAGCCTGACTCCAACTGTCCCCTACCTTAGGTCTAAAATCAACAGCTTCCACCCTCTGCCCCCACAGCTGGATAGCTGGCAAACAGCTCCCTGAAAAGAACTTTTGTATAAGGACAACATTAATTTAATGATGATTAATACCCCATGCATTCCATAAAGTGAAAATAAAAGTATTCACTCACTAGTTGAGATGCTGAAATTGTCAATAGAAGATTTTTCACAGAGTGGCAAAGAACCTTTCAAAAATTAACAAATAGGAAGTAGATGTATTCTCTACAAGTAGACTTTAAAATTGTCCAATAATAGGTGCTACATGTTCTGTTCTGTAGGGTGATGCATCATTTACCGGTGCTCCAAAGATGATAACAACTAATCATTTCATTTATGAAGCTCCTCTCACCTAGGATGATCAGACAGCAAATGTGAAAAATCGGGACGGGGTGGGGGGTAATAGGAGCCTATATAAGAAAAAGACCCAAAAATGGGGACTGTCCCTATAAAATCGGGACATCTGGTCACCCTACTCTCACTCATTCATGGTGTTGTACAATAATTTCATCTACATTATATAAACAATGCAACACGAACAATATTATAAAAATGATGACATGCCATAAGTCTAACTTGACAAAAACTTGTATTCTTGGTGAAATTCTATTAAAAACAGGATTGTATCTTGAAAAAGTATATTAATGTCCTGGAAAAGAAGTTAACATCCAATTACTTTAGTGTGAAATGCCAAACAAATGTTATGTGTGGAAGAGCCAGAATGCTTTTTTAAAAAATCTCATAGTGGAGGTAATGAAAATATTTTCATTATCTATAAAACAAAATGCATTAGGGTTGGATTAACATCTATCATTCATTCATTTTGACTGCCCTTATAACAAGTATTTTTAGTGTTTTTGTGGCTAGGTCACATATTGTTTCTACTGCATGGACACACACTAAATCACTCACAATTTCATGTGGAGGACATGGTTAACCTTTATGATCTTGTGTTTATAATATTTAAAGGAGGAATATTTGGATTAGGCTAACAGTACACAAGAAGTGTACAGTATTGCTCTTTGCTGTTAGTTATTTGGGCTGAATCCCTAAGCTTGTGCACTGGGGTAGTGAGGCATTGTCAGAAATATACATGGCACAAGAGACATCCTGTCATTGATGGGGCTAGGTGACCCAGGGTAGGCTGTATGTTGTTGCTTCTCTGAGCAGCAGCAAGATGTGCACTAATGTTGTTAGCTAGCACTGGTTGGTGACGTTTGCATGCATGTTGGTGGCCCATAGTCTTACCACATTCCTCTGACTCTGAATCACATCTCCATGGGCTGGAGCCATATCTCAACACGTTTCTGGGGTGCAGCTGGCAGGTCACCCTTTTGTCCATTGGCAGGAAGTTGCCTGTACCTCTTATAGCTCACAGAAGACCATGCTGTGCCAATTTTTCTCCTTGCAGTGTGCCCAGAGGGAGCCCTCCCTCTTTTCACACCATGCACACTGTTACTTTAGCCCTTTATCTATTTCATGAGGGGAGGAGGAGAGAGAGAGTGTGTGTGTGTTTATATATATATATGCATGCTCATGTAGTACTATATGGAAGAAATGTGATTTTTGACTTTATGATCCGGGTGAACTCATCACAAATGAGTGTAGGATAGCCAAGAGTGGATACTGAGGGCATCTCTAGTATGAAGAACTCTACGGTAGTCAGGTACTGGCTGAATCTTGTAAGTGCTCGTTTGTAATTTTTATAACATTTGATTGGTTGGTTCGTTTTTAAGTCATATTTTAGTAAGAATCAGCACAATGTTGCTTTGGGGTATAACTGGACTTCACTGAAACACACTTCTAACCTACACTCTCCTTTAACAAAGTTTTTTGTTACTGAATTTCCCAGTTTTTTAAGTATCAAAAGTTTAAACTGAGTTGGTATAAAATATCCATAGGAAAGGTAGGAGATTGCCTCTTCGTGTCCCCTTCTGTGCCATCCTTTTCCTTGTAACTGTCAATCCCCTTCATCTCCATGCCTTTCCCAATTCACTGAACCATGCCTCCTGGTTTCCTGTAACTTTTAAGATGAGTCAAAAAACAGGAGACATTTCAAGACATTGAGAGAGAAATTTTCAACTCCATGGGCCAGATCCTCAGCTGGTGTGAATTGGCAGAGCTATACTCTTTTACACCAACTGAGGATTTGGCTTCAAAACTTTAAAACTTCTTTTCTATTTTTTCCAACTTCTCAGAAAAAAATAATGTACCTGGGATCAGATGTGAGGCCTGTGAAATTACAGGGAAGTAGGATTTCTTCTGGAAAGTTGCATGGGTTTTTAAAATTGGGCTTATACTGAGACGCTTCCTTCTTAACTAGAGTGACTACTGTTTCGCCATAATGCACTGTATGTATAAAGATAGTATATACATATTGGAACAGTGTCAATCACTGACAAAGCAATAATAATCTGCATGTTTCTTCACTGCTGCTCAAACACAGATTTCCCTGTGGTGGTTTAGTCTGAGTTTCCACAATACATCTGTTTATCTGTAGTGATCTATCTTTCTATCAATGTTCCTAATTGCAATGTTCAATTAATTTTCAATTATTTTTAATTACCCTGTGACACCACTTATAAATGATACATTAGTGGAAGTGATGGCTTTGGGCAAATATAAAAGTCTGTCAATCTTAAATAGAAGGTATAATTAAATCAAAAGATAAGAAAAGATTACTGTAATTATTTTGACAGTGAACTGATAAAAGTTTGCCCAAGTGACACAGACTAAGGAGTACAAAATGTCAACTGCTTAGAAACAATTAAAATAAAACACAAAAATTAAACATATACTGTCTGTCCTTCCACTTCCTTTAGGCTGCCTATTAAAGTCACCTGATAGCTATACCTGGGAAAACATTAATGGGCTCAGCCAAGCTCCACTCCACACAGGACTCAAGGGTCTTTGGGAGGTATAAAGGAGGCTCTATACCACCTATGGGCTTCTCTTCCTTCCCCCTTAATTCTGAGGTTATCCAGGAGCCAGTTTGGCTCCATGTGTAAATTAATGAAGCCTCAGATACTTCAGTAGCCACCAAGAGACTTTTCTGCCTCCAGGGATCACCTGAATGTAAGGGCCTCCTGCCTACATGCCCTTTCTCTTAACCAAGCCCACTCTGCCAGCCCATCCTCATGTGGAGACACCTCTCGACAAAGGCCCTGATTCAAGACAGCATCCCTGTTTAGGAAAACTCTGAAGTACTTACTTAACTTTAATTAGGTTCTTAAGTTATGCACATGGTTAAGCATTCTCCTAAATAAGGATGGACTTTAGCATGTGATCAAGTAAGTGCTTTCCTGATCACCCAGCCACAAAGCGCTGCCACTGTTTCTCTGCGCCTGCCAGAGGCTACTATGCCCATGTAAAAAAGTGGGCGACCTCCCCAGTTCTGGCACTCCTAGGCCCTCGGACTATGGGGGTCCCAAATGTTCTTTGTGCCCAGGGCCCCAATAAACCTTAATCAGTCTCTGCTTCTGCGTCTTCAGTGTGTGCCAGAGATCACTAAAGGAGCTGGTGAGCTGGTTTGGACTGCAATGCTGTCAGTATGTATGGTGGCTTGGATAAGAACAAGTTGACGAAAGCTCAGTCCAGATGGAAGTGATACTGGTCATTATGGAGAAAGTGTAGCAGGAGGCATGTGTTTTCATTATTCAGGGAGTAAGTTCACCCATTGTCAGTGAAGTTCACAATCTAGGGGTACTTTCGGACCCCTGACTTCTCTTGGTTTTGCAAGTAATAGCAGTGGTTAGAAGTCCTGTTTTGTATCTGAATCTGGCCAGATGGTTTCAGCCTTACTTCTGCCCTGACCCTGCCATAGTTATGAATGCCTTTGTGGCCTGCAGATTTATTGCAAGGTGTTCTACATAAGGGTACTCTTGAAGTCCATTTGGGCATGGGATAATATGCATTACTTAACAGTTTTAGCTATAAAGAACTTAGTATAATTGTTCTCTAAAGTCTGTGCAGGTTCCCAGTTTATTTCTGGCTTCACTTAAAGGCTTTGATTTTCACCTATGAAGAGCTACATGGTTTGGTTCATGGCTGCCATAGTCCTATTATGTCAGCTGAGATCAGTTAGTGCTTCTGTTAACAGTCACTTTGAGTATGGAATTTGCTACTCCTGTTGGTCTGATAAAGCCCAGCTCTGTTAGCTTTTGGGGACTAATGTTAAGTGGGCATCTGTTTACTCAAGCTTTTGACCGAGGAAAGTGATGGTGGAATACTTTAGGAGTGTCAAATGAGCTCATTCAGTTGATAGTGATCAACAACATTTTGTTTTCTTTGTTATATTTATTTATGCACCCAGAGTCTTAGGGCCCAATCCAACTCCTATTGAAGCCAAAGGGAACATTTCAATTGACTTCAGTGTATTTTGGATCAGGCTTTTCCTAAAGGCTACAATGGACCAGATTTTTAAAATAAAATACTTTAAAAAATCTGGTTCATTCTGTGCAAAATGTATGAAGAACTATGTTTTCAAAGTGGCCCCAACCTGGCCTCCATTTGTGTCTATGCAACTTTGGATATGCCCCTCTCAAGCACTGGTCCATTACTAGATGGAAATGGTAGAATTATCAACGAACATGCAGAAAAGGCAGAAGTGTTCAATAAATATTTCTGTTCTATATTTGGAGAAAAACAGATGATGCAGTCTCATCATAGGGTGGTGATAACATTCTTTTCCACTCCACTAGTATGTGTGGAGGATGTTAAACAGAAGCTATTAAAGTCAGACATTTTAAAATCAGCAGGTCCAGATAACTTGCATCCAAGAGTTTTTAAAAAGCTGGTTGAGGAGCTCTCTTGACGATTAATGTTGATTTTCAATAAGTCTTGGAGCACTGGGAAAGTTCCAGAAAAGTGGAAAAAAGCTAATGTTCCAATTTTTAAAAAGGGTTAACAGGATGACCTAGGTAATCAATCCTGGGCGAGATAATGGAGTGGCTGTTATGGGACTTGATTAATAAAGAATTAAAGGAGGGTAATGTAATTAATGCAAATCAACATGGGTTTGTGGAAAATAGATCCCATCAAACTAACTTGATATCTTGTTTTCATGAGATTATAAATTTGGTTGATAAAGGTAATATATTGACATAATATACTCCGACTTCTGTAAGGAGTTTGACTTGGTACCACATGACATTTTGATTAAAAATCTAGAATGATATAAAATGAACATGGCACACATTAAATGGATTAAAAAAACTGGCTAACTGATAGGTCTCAACATGGAATTGTAAACAGGGAATAGTCATAGAGCAGGTATGTTTCCAGTGGGGTCCAACAGGGCCCTGTGCTATTTAACATTTGTGACAAAGTTCCTCCTCTACCTCGGTGGGTTCTGTGCTTATTGGCGGATTTTTGTTTGCCTCAGAGATCTTCCCCTCTGGTAGAACCCACAGTCCAGATCAACTCCTCCTGTGTCTGATAAGGAGTTGGGAGTTTTGGGGGGAACCCGGGCCCGCCCTCTACTCCGGGTTCCAGCCCAGGGCCCTGTGGATTGCAGCTGTTTAGAGTGCCTCCTGGAACAACTGCATGACAGCTACAACTCCCTGGGCTACTTCCCCATGGACTCCTCCCAACACCTTCTTTATCCTCACCACAGGATCTTCCAGCAGTACGTCCTCTTACTCTCAGCTCGTAGTGCCTCTTGCTCCCAGCTTCTCACACGCAACCTCCTTCCACAGCTCCTAACCTCTCACTGACTAACTGGGAGGCTTTTAACTAGTTCCAGCCAGTCCTTGATTGGCTTCAGGTGCCCCAATCAACCTCCCTGCCTTCTGGAAAGTTCTTAATTGGCCCCAGGTGTCTTGATTAACCTGGAGCAACTGCCATAAGGTATCAGGGATTTGTTTAGCCTGGGGCTAACATATTGGTTCCTTACCACTTTCCTATAGCCCTCTGGCCTTGCCCCGTGACACATTTTTATCAAAAACTTGGAATAAAACATAAAATCATCACTCATAAAGTTTGCAGATGACAAAAAATTGGGGGAGTGATAAATATTGAAGAGGACAGGTCACTGATTGAGAGTTACCTAGATTGCAAGCAAACTATATGCAGTTTAATAAGGCTAATTGTAAATGTATACATCTAGAAATGTAGTGTCTAGGTCAGTGGTTCCCAAACTCAGTCCGCGGCTTGCTCAGGGTAAGCCCCTGGCGCGCTGGGCCAGTTTGTTTACCTGCCACCTCCGCAGGTACCGCCGCTCGCGGCTCTCATTGGCCAGGAATGGCAAACTGCGGCCAGTGGGAGCCACCAGCAGCCGTACCTATGGAGGCGGCAGGTAAACAAACCGGCTCGGCGCGCCAGGGGCTTACCCTGAGCAAGCCGTGGACCGAGTTTGGGAACCACTGGTCTAGGTCATACTTACATGGTGGATAATCAGCTGAACATGAGCTCCCAATGTGTCACTGTAGCCAAAAAACCTAATGTGATACTGAGATGCATAAACAGGGGAATGTGAGTAATAGAGAGGTTGTTTTACCTCTATATTTGGCATTGGTGTGACTGCTGCTGGAATACTGTGCCCAGTTCTGGTGCCCGGAATTCAAGAACAATGTTGATAAATAATAGAGGGTTCAGAGAAGAGCCACAACAAGGTTAAAGGGTTAGAAAACCTGCCTTACAGTGATTGACTTAAATAGTTCAATCTATTTAGCGTAACAAAGACATTAAAGACTTGATTACAGTCTGTAAGTAACTACATGGGGAACAAATATTTAATAATGGGCTCTTCAATCTAGCAGAGAAAGTTATAACATGATCCAATGGCTGGAAGTTGAAGCTAGACAAATTCAGACTAGAAATAAAATGTAAATGTTTGACAGTAAGGGTAATTAACCATTGGAACAAGTGATTGTGGTGGATTCTCCATCACTGATAATTTTAAAATCAAGATTGGATGTTTTCCTAAAAGATCTTCTTTGGGAATTATTGGGGGGAAGTTCCATGCCCTGGGTTATAGAGGAGGTCAGACTAGTGATGATCCCTTTTAGCCTTGGAATCTATGAATGTTTGAATCTATGAGTCACTGACTCTTTATTTTACAATGCATAAAATGTTCCTATTACTAAGCAGGGCTGGCGCGCTCATTAGGCGACCCTAGGCGGTTGCCTAGGGCGCCGGGAGCCGGGGGGGAGGCTGGCGGCAGCTGCCGCCCGCCTGCCAGCTCCGCAGCTGAGCTGGGAGCCGGGGGGGGTGGCTGGCTGCGGCTGCCACCCACCTGCCGGCTCCGCGGCTGAGCCGGGAGCCGGGGGGTGGCTGGCCGCGGCTGCCACCCACCTGCCGGCTCCGCAGCTGAGCCGGGAGCCGGGGGGCGGCTGGCCACGGCTGCCGCCCACCCTCCCGTCTCCATGGCTGAACCAGGAGCCAGGGGTGTGGTTAGCCATGGCTGCCGCCCGCCTGCCAGCTCCGCAGCTGAGCCGGGAGCTGGGGGGGCAGCTGGCTGCAGCTGCCACCCACCTGCCAGCTCCATGGCTGAGCTGGGAGCCGGGGGCGGCTGGCCACGGCTGCCGCCCACCCTCCCATCTCTGTGGCTGAACCAGGAGCCAGGGGTGTGGTTAGCCACGGCTGCCGCCCGCCTGCCAGCTCTGCAGCTGAGCCGGGAGCTGCGGGGGCGGCTGGCTGCAGCTGCCGCCTGCCTGCCGGCTCCGCGGCTGAGCCGGGAGCTGGGGGGGCGGCTGGCCATGGCTGCTGCCCACCCTCCTGTCTCCGTGGCTGAACCGGGAGCCGGGGTGCAGCTGGCCGCGGCTGCCACCCGCCTGCCATCTCTGTGGCTGAGCCGGGAGCTTGGGGGGCTGCTGGCCATGGCTGCCGCCTGCCCTCACGTCTCCGTGGCTGAACCGGGTGCTGGGGGGGGCGGCTGGCCACGGCTGCCACCCGCCTGCCAGCTCTGCAGCTGAGCCGGGAGCTGGGGGGGCGGCTGGCTGCAGCTGCCGCCTGCCTGCCGGCTCCGCGGCTGAGCTGGGAGCTGGGGGGGCGGCTGGCCATGGCTGCTGCCCACCCTCCTGTCTCCGTGGCTGAACCGGGAGCCGGGGTGCGGCTGGCTGTGGCTGCCACCCGCCTGCCATCTCCGCGGCTGAGCCGGGAGCTGGGGGGGCTGCTGGCCACGGCTGCCGCCTGCCCTCACGTCTCCGTGGCTGAACCGGGTGCTGGCGGGGGCGGCTGGCCACGGCTGCCGCCTGCCTGCCAGCTCCGCGGCTGAGCCGGGAGCTCGGGGGGCACCGCGGGTGGGAGGAGGCTGCCATGGGCAGGGGGGGGCTGTGCTGCCAGCAGGGGGGAGCCGCCATGGGGGGGACTGGATGCGGGGGGGCGGGGTTAGCTGGGGGGGGCACAGGGCCGGAGCAAGGAAGTTTCGCCTAGGGCGTGAAACTTCCTTGCACCGGCCCTGTTACTAAGTCTTTGGTGAATAAACAAATCTGACAGTGAACAGGTTTGACCAAAGTCAACTAACTTGAACTCCTTCCTTTTCTGTACAAACGGGTACTGCTCACATTCTGTAAATTCTATCACCGACAGGCACAGGTAATTCACAAATAATGTAAGTATGACTTTGAGCATGCACAGGGGGCCCCTTTTGAAAAGTTGTCCAAAAATAAATATACTGTATCTTTTAGAACACTTTTGGCACTTAATACAGTACATTCTGTGGTGTTTGAAAAAGTGAGATATAGCGGTAATGAAAGAGAATAACTAACGTATCTATTTAATCTTGTATCATCAGCTTTTACTTATATTAAAATATATTCACTACATAAATCAGGGACTGCACATAAGGATGAAAATAGATATAATTTTCAAGTCTTAGTGGAAGTATCATTTTTGAATGTGGGCTTGATAGAAGGATATTTTGCCGCAGTATTTGTCAGTTGTTTTAATCAAACTGGCCCTGAAATTCTGCACCAGACTTTGTCTTTAAACAGTTATGGTGAGTAGGAGAAAACAAATAATTTTAATATTTCTTTATGACCTGGTGGGGATGAAGAGTAAAGCATTTCAAATGGAGCTATAAAGACAAACTTAAGATCTTTTGTTTCAGTTCAGTTATGGGTCCTTTGTGAATTATTGCAGACAATTCTTTATAATTTATCACACTGATTTTCTTAACTTGGATGAAGCCCAAACACAACTGAGGTAACATGCAGATTGAATTACCGCTTACTTAAAAGGAGGGTGGTCCCACTAGGGTAGAATGGGGTTCATTGACAGGCTGAGGACCTTCCTTTTTAGCTACCTGTGTTGTACTTAACCCTTTAACATTAGAAGCCCAGTTCAATAAAATATGTAATGACAGAAATGAAGAGTGTAGCATTATTTTACCAGCACATGAAAAGAGAGCTGTACACATCTTGTCTGGCAAACAGTCGAGAAAAGTTCAAAAGGTAAGATGCACTTTTCACTGTGAATTAACTATGAAATGCATTAGGTGTCAATGCTTTTTGGCATTGCTGAGTGCCCGGCTGCTGACAGCCATGTTGCTTTAAAAAAAGACATTTGTGAAATTTGTATTGATCTAGGAGCAGCTTTACACAGGTATTTAGGTTTACAAAACTCCCACTAGATGCCTATCTGCATCTTTAGGCACTGAAATACTTTTGTAAAGCTGGCTTCTCCTCACTGGCAATTAGACAATGTATGGTAGGGTTGGGAGAAGAGGATGGGCTTCGGATGATTTATGTTGCCAGGGCTGGCTCCAAGCACCAGCGCAGAAAGCGCATGCCTGGGGCGGCAAGCCGCAGGGGGCGGCATGACGGTCACCATGAGGGCGGCAGTCAGGCAGCCTTCGGCGGTGTTTCTGCGGGAGGTCCGCCGTTCCCGCTGATTCGGCGGCAATTCAGCGGCGGGTCCGCCGACAGCACGGGACTGGCGGCGCGCCCGCAGGAACGCCGCCAAATCCGCGGGACCGGTGACCTCCCGCAGAAATGCTGCTGACGGCTGCCTGACTGCCGTGCTTGGGGCAGCACAAATCATAGAGCCGCCCCTGTATGTTGCAGCTCTTTTAGTATTGTGTTTTTAAATTGTGTCACTGGTGCCCAGAGCTTTGGATGGGCACCTATTGGTCTGGAGTTGCTTTGCTTTAAATCAAAATCTAAATGAATATATGAATGGATCAATGTGTGGCCATGCAGTGCTTTACAGAGCCTATAAATACTTTCTGTTTGTTTTAGTGCAGCAGTCATAAAGTGATCATTAAAACATTTTGTTTACATATTTGACATATTTTGTAATGGTTGGGCCAGTATTGAAGCAGGTCAGAAGTAGATTTATATTCTTACACTGGGTTCTCATACTGCCAATGACATAAAATTGATGTCATGTCTTACTAAAATAGCCACCACTGGCAGCAGAGTCAGAACTGTCAATGGAAAACTAAATACACTGGACCAAATTCTGATTTGCCATATACCGTGTGCAGCCCTCCCTATTTCTAAAGGGCTGTTCAATGTGTAAGTCAGCAGAAAATGTTGCCCACTCTTTTCAAAAACATTTCAGTTTATTCAGGGTACAAATTACTTCTGAGTGTCTGACTTTCCTTATTGATGGGCTGAATAAATGTTATGAATTATTTTATTTTATCATTATGGTAGTGCATAGAGACCTCAATTGACGGCCTATTGTGTGTGACAATTTACAGGCAGATAGAGATAGAGAGTCCCTGTCCCAAAGAATTTACAATCTAAGGTTCCAGTCCTGCAAATACCAAGGCATATGCTTAACTTCATCATGTGAGGAGTCCCATTTATAGGATTATGGCCTACTTAACACTTCCTTTGTTTATCTTTTTATCTTCCTCCTTTAACACATAGGGAACTGTGGCACAGGGAGATTAAGGGCTCGATCCTGAGCACGCATGTCCTGGTTAGGTAAAACTCTTAAGCTAATGCTTAACATTAAGCACTTCAATAGCCTCATGGGCTTTAAGCACAATCTCCAATTAAGTAAGGTGCAAAACACACTTGTTTGATGTGCTGTGCTTATAAGAAGTTTTCATTATTATTTCTCAGTGCTTTTCAAACTAACAATCTCAGAATGATGTTCAGAAAAGACTTACAGTTGCGCCGTGATTTCGTAGCTTTGGCTTATGAAGTTGAATACATTTAAGAATGTATTTTTAAAAGAGCTAAAGCTCAGGTTCCCTTTTCGCAGGAGCAGTTTGTGGGCGTAGATCTGACGTGTTCCTTTAACTACATGGTTTGCACCTGCAGACACACAGCTTAAGGTGGAAAACCTCAGATTTGTGCCCTTAGTTGAATTTATAGGTACAAAAATGGATGCCCTTTTTAAAACGTGGCCACTGTGCTCAAATACAGCTGCAATACAATACTCTTGGATGTCAGAGCTGTTGCATACCTGCCTTGTAAACCTCTCTAAGAAGTAGCTGAGTTTCCTGACATGCTGTTTGCCTCCTTTTTAAGGACTTAGTACTTTTTCAATAAAAATAAATTTCATTCATGGCTACATTTCAAGTCAGTTGGTCTGATGGTAGAAATGGAGCAGGACCAGCTTTGGATTTAGAGCAGTCGTGTGGCTGAGTCTCTTGCTGTAGCTTTTATGTGGTTGGGTGAGACATTCTTAGAAACCCCAAACATTTCTGAAGATCCTAAACTGGAGACATTCACAATTCCTCTCTCTCTTTTTGCCATTAATCCTTCATGTTTTAACAAGCACTGAAGTTAATGCAACCTACACTCTTTCCTGTCAAATTGGGTCCCCTCCCTCCTTTTTTCTGTTGAATAAAGCAATCTGTTCCTTCCAGTCCATACTCTTGTAAATCAAAGGGATAGATGTCAACACACGCCATACCCAAGTATAAACTTCCCTTTTTTAATTAAATGGGATTCTGACATTTGGTTTGAAGAAGTGTTTATTTTTTAAAAAAATATGTGAAGGATATCAGCTGCTTTTATTTAGTTTTTAGTAAAAACTGAATTTCCTCTGATACCACAAATAATTGTGCAAAATCCTTTCAGATGCCATTTCACAGTTCCTTATAGGGAGGTGGAGGTGGGGGAACGTCGAGAGTCTTTGCATTAAAGGCTTCCACAACCTAAGAATCAGCACTTTCAACTATGCATCACAGCACAGAGACTCTTTTGTGTAGGGTGAAATTTTTCTTGCTTGTCTCTCTGGTTATGTTTTCAGAACTATTTGAGAAAAGTGACTGCACAGCTATTGCTGCCTCTTCTACCCTTTGTTCAGCATGGTACAATAACTGATTATGTCGTCTTGAAGCAAACTGTCCTCTCTCCCCCCATCAATTGGTCGATCACATCTTCTTTTGAGACTGGAGACTTTCCAGTATCTTTCTAACTTATACTATCCATGCATCTTTATTATTTGTTAAGAGCCAAGTGTGTTGTGAGGAAGAAACCACTTTGCTCAGCTCCAGTCTCGATCCTGCACCGTTAAAGTCAATGCAGGTTTTCCACTGAATTCAGAGGGCATAACATCAAGAGGAGGGTGGTTCAGTTTCATATTGCAAAGCAACATAGGCATTTTAAGGAAGGTGAGGGCCACAGATAAACTACCCAAGGCTTGTCTGTTAGTGCACAGCAAGCTAAGGTGTCAATTTACAGTGCACTACCTCAGGGGTTCTCAACCTTTTTCTTTCTGAGCCTCCCCATCCACCCATGCTATAAAAACTCCACAGCCCACATGTGCCACAAGAACTGTTTTTCTCCATATAAAAGCCAGGGCCAGTATTACGGGGTAGCAAGCAGGGCAATTACCTGGGGCCCCATGCTGTTAAGTTGCTCAGGCTTCAGCTTCTTCCCTGGGTGTTGGGGCTCAGGGTCCCAGGCTGCAGGCCTGCTGGGCGGGGCTTTGGCTTTCTGCCCCGGGACCTAGAATCTAACACCAGCCACGCTTGGCGGACCCCCCAAAACCTTCTCATGGGCTCCCCCCTCCCCCCAGGGCCCTGGACCTCTAGTTGAGAATCACTGCACTAGCTACTTCACACTAACTCCCAATGTGGACACTTAGTGTGTGCTGAGAGTGCTTTTGTGCGCTTTAGCCTAATGTGCAGTACGGGTGTCCACATGGAGAGTTACTCTGGAGTAGCTCGCATGCTTAAATTCACACACGAGCTTACTGCACACTAACTTCCTCATGTAGACAAGCCAGTGGTCTTCCTGCCCATGGCTTTCGGTAGGTATGTTGTTGAATGCTAAGGGGAGAAATCTCCCCTTGTAGCCACAGTTCATATCTTGTCTTTTCTGCATTTGTATCTTGTGCAGGACTTCTGTTAATTGCAGTGTGAATTCCATGATTGAGACCTTCTAGTCCCCCCTGTTTTCTAATACAAGAACAAGGGGACATCCAGCAAAACTGAAAGGTAGCAAATTCCAAACTGAGGAAAGAGGAGACTCTTCCACATAATGCAGAATTATCCTGTGGAACTCATTGCCACAAGATGGCATTGAAGCCAAGAGCTTTGTAGGATTCAAAAAGGGTTTAGTGTCATAACTGGGCTTTGGGCAGTCAGGTCTACTGGACAGAACAGTGTCAGTCAGAGCCAGGAGCAGCTCTAGAGGCCAGAGCTGGGGTCAGAAAACAGGAGTTGGAGCCCAGGGTTAGAAGTCCAAGACCAAGCTGAGTGGCAGGTCCATCACTACAGCTGTCAGGGGAGCCCACCTTGTAGCACAGATGTTTCCTGAAACTTCTCCTGGGTTTAAATAGGGTGCCTGGACCAATAGGGGATGAAAAGGGAAGCTGTCGGTTCAGCCTTCTGAGGAGGTATTTCCTGTGGTATTTATCTCCACAGTGTCTGTGGTAGTGCATGCAGCCCTCCCCTATGGCTGCCAGGTGGAGGTGGTGGCTGCCTGCTTGACACCCCGCAGATCCAGGTTCCTGCCTCATCTCTGCAGAATCTGACACTTAAACATTTATATGGATAACATGAATATCCAGAATTATAATAGTTGATATTAAAAATAAGTAAGAGGCTTGGAAGGGAAACAGCTTCTCATGCTTCTAGCTATTAAGGTTTAGGAGAAACTTTTTCTAGGGGAAGATTATCCCATAACTGCCTACTCTGAGTTTCTTGCACCTTCCCCTGAAGCATCTGTTGGTGACAGGATACCAGACTAGATGAATCACTGATCTGATCTGATCTTGCTATGTTGCTATCATGCTGCTTTTCAATCCTTGGTCCTTTAAGACAGGGAGAGGTTGGGAGAAGGATTTTATTTGGTATCTGGGTTCGTGGGTATTTTGTTTATGGACAGCCTTTGTTGCCTACCTTGAAGGTCCAAATGTGTCTATAGTATCTCTTCATTAGCCACAGAAGAGTATTCATTTCACTGGGTCTCAAGCAAGGAATAGGATTCACCTCCTCAAGAATTCATTATATTGCATATAACATGCAATACATGACATGCATCTTGGGCTCTGTAGCACTCCCTTGTTATTCATTTACTCTCCTGGTACTGTCTTTTGTGGAATTACCTTCAGGATGGTACCTAGAGGCACATGGGTGGGGACTGAAGCTTCCCCTGGGGGAGGCTAGCTCCCTGTCCCACGTCTTCCATCCATGGTCCCGCCCACACGCCTCCCCTGCTCCACCCCAGGCCCTGTCCCCTCCTCCGACCCAGGCCCCGCTCAGCCCGCGGGGATGGGAGGTGAGGAGGGATGCGATGATTGGCAGGCAGGGAGGTCTCGCAGAGATGTGGGGATGAAGAGGGATGTGGCAGGCAGAGGGGTTCTCACGGGGAGAGGGGTGGAGGAGAGGAGGGATGTGACAAGTGGTGGGAACCTCCGGAGAGGGTAGGGGTGGAGTGGAGGAGAGGAGGGACTCACCAGGCAGCAGCAGGTGGTGGGGGCCTTGGGGGAGGGGCAGAACAGGGAAGGGAAGAGGCAGAGCGCAGGTGGGGCCACCACAGCCCAGGTGTCCGGTGGCAGGGCGGCGGCTGCAGCAGGGGAAGCTTAGCCTCCCCTGACCCCATGTTCAGGCAGTAATGTCCATTCACATATGCATGTTCATACTAGATAGACCTCAGAGGTTTCCTAGGTGCCTGCTGCAATATAATCTGGCTTCATGGCAGATAGAAATGCCTGTGAACTCCTCCTATCCCTTCTGATCACTCATGGAATATTCTTTTGTGGCCCATCAGATGTCCTCAAATGTAGGCACCTGGCACCAGCATGGGTGCTGCTTTAGGGGAATGATTTCCTGCACAAGAGACTTCACAAAATGCAGTCACTGTCGTCCCTTTAAATTCATTATTATTGAGCACCCATGTCTGAGTGAAATTGTTCAACTGGTGGCTGGGCACAATGCCATCTAAATATATGGACATGAGCGTAGCCAGCCAGTCTCTATGGCCCTGTGCACATCTGATGTGGGTACTGAGGTCAGGCTTCCCAGTCAGGAAAATCCAAATGACTGTCTGTCCTGAGCAGCTGTGGTTAAGGGGATATGCCATCACTAATCCAAAACTGGGCTGGATTAATTTTCTAAAATAAAAAACATCTTTGCCAGCCACTTAAAAAGAGTCGTGGGCCTGTTTCAATTGAGTGCAGTGGTGTGGAGTCAGGAGAGAAAGACATCTGAACAAAGTTGCCACTCCTGTTGTCTCTGTAGCATTCTCTCAGTATCTGGGGTAAAATAGGTGCCAGGGTGTGGCACCTTACTCCCTTAGACTACAGTTATCGAAAGGTGTGTGTAACTTTTTGTCTGAACGGAGCCTGCACTTTACTGTGACTATAGTACAACCATATCATGTTTTATTTCTTAAATTAAGTTTCCCACAATGCTTTTGATGTTTATAGCCTCAGGCAGAAGTTTTAAAACTTTGTGAGTAAATGTACTAGTTTGCCAACTAAAATCCCCAGCTGTTCTAACCAGTGCCTGCAGCCTCCCATTCAGTTGTGCAATTCTCTAATCCCAGTGGAGCCTGGGCTAACCGGAACCCTCAAATCTAGCAATTGTGAGAGCAGTGCACGCTCTTTTATGTGATAGAAGAGGCATGATGGAATGCAAGTCAGGTAGCAGCACCACTCTGGGGCCTAGCAGCAAGGTTCATCTTTGAGATATGGAGGGGGAGCCTAAAGTACAAGTCACAAAACCCAATAGCAGTGGTTGGGAACCGATAGAAGACCCACCAACATCCAGAAAGCAAAAACCAGTAGATTGCATATTTGCGTACATTTTTAAAAATTTGCACATGAAAATTCAAGAGCGCAGGATAGAGGATGGAGTGAAGGGGAAGAGGAACTCCAGCATGGTTTTGAAAAAAATTACCCTCACCTCACCACAGCATTACCTTATTTTTAAAAAGTAACCACCTCTCTCCCACAGATTTCAGACTGGGCACTCCATTATTCAACACCCACTTGCCCCCAGTCAGATCTAAGTTCAGATCTGAATGTTTTAGCTTAAATCTCGGGCTATGGAAACTGAAGGTATTGGTCAAGAAAACATGGTTGTAGTTTGTAAGTAGTATCTCTCTCTCTGACCCATCACCATAATATGTAGGTACTATATGCATATGGTAAATTGTCCACATTACATTCTCTGCAAAACTCTCCATCCTTCCCTCCTATTATCTTTCCTCTAGAATTGGGTAAGAAAAAAAATAAGAAAAAACACTCTGCATAAATAAATTCAGAAATAGACATTCTATGACAATTCAGCTTAATTCCTTTTAAACGGCAGACTTCTGGGTTGAGCAAAACGGGTTCAGTTTCCTGTCGGTAACTGTTTTCAGACTCCAGTTAAATAGTCTTTCTCTTGCGCTTGTGTCAGGGTTCCCTCCCCACTCTGAACTCTGGGGTAAGGATGTGGGGACCCGCATGAAAGACCCCCTAATCTTATATTCCACCATCTTAGGTTAAAAACTTTCCCAAGGCACAAATTCCTTCCCTTGTCCTTGGATGGTATTGCTGTCACCACCAAGTGATTTAGACAAAGATTCAGGAAAAGGACCACTAGGAGTTCCTATTTCCCCCAAATCTCTCCAAGCCCCTTCACCCCCTTTCCTGGGGAGGCTGGAGAATAATATCCCAACCAAAAGATTAACAAAGGGAGCACACAACAAATCTCTGGTTCTTAGGACACTGAAAATCAATCAGGTTCTTAAAAGAGGAATTTTATTTAAAAAAAAGTAAAAGAATCACACCTGCAAAATCAGGATGGAAGATAACTTTACAGGATAATAAAAAGATTTAAAACACAGAGGATTTCCCTCTAGGCTCAACTTCAAAATTACAAAAACAGGAATAAACCTCCCTCACAGCATAGGGAAAATTCACAAGCTAAAACAAAAGATAACCTAGCACATTTCCTTGCCTTTACTTACAATTTTTCTAATCCTAGATGCTTATTTCAGGTAGGGTTTTAGGAGATGGTTTTTCCTGCCCTGGTCCCACTCTGTCCCAGAGAGACTAACAATGAGAGCACAAAAAAAACCTCCCCCCGCCCCCCCCCCCCTCGAGTTGAAAGTATCTTCTTTCCCCTTTGGTCCTTCTGGTCAGGTGCCAACTAGGTTAATTGAACTGATTAACCCCTTACAGGTAAAGGAGGGATTTTATGCTACCCTTAGCTGTATGTTTATGAGAGGAATGAATATATGTAAAATGATAGGTATGCATAGTATGGTCATGCATTCTTGGGGAACCAAGTAAATCAGAAAACAGTAGTATTTGCATAGACCCCCAAAAAAGTAGAAATAAAGCCTCACCGATCTATTTATGGGGGAAAATAATGCAAAATCTGTTCTACTTTATTTCCAGCTCCCAGGAATTGAAATATATGCTGAAGCTGACTCCTGCATTATTTTAGCCCATAAATGGCTGCCTAAAACATTAAATAATCTGATGAAAATGTAAGAAAAATAATAGACCCAGCAAACACTTCTATGTACTACACCCCTTTCTTGGCCACTAAACATCAACTAACTTGTGTTGTACAATGCCACATAAGATCAGGCACAATCTAGAGCACATACCACAGCCATAAAGTGTGCATCAGTGTGTACACATGACTTGCCCTGCAGTTCATAGACATACATGCCACAATATTCTGCAGTCTATAGTGCTCTCTGTGGGTACATAATCTATTGATGGCACAGGTTGCAGCCAGGATTTATACAATGTTTAGCCTTTATATGATTGTTACAAAGTAGTTTTTAGAAAACATTGTCTGGAATAGTCCAATGTGGAACAGTCTTTTGTAGTATCTGTTGTGTCTTTGGTCTTCCAGTTCAATAATATTAGTCCTACTTGGAACAATGTTCTGTGTTCATTCAAATAAGACAATAACTCAGTTGACATTCTGGGTTTGGCAGCCAGAATAAGGCATCTTGAACATCATGCTCTATATTTACATTTAGTCTCAGACATGAAGGTAGCCAGGAAGGTATTATCTTTCATTTCGGTAGGTTATGTGGTGGTCCTATCAGATCTTCTGGCCTGCACTGGGTCACACCTTGTTGGGAACATCTAGATTCTACAGGAATGGGTGATGATTCAGTTCATGACACTGAACCAATTGCATTTGTTGTTATAGCAACAATGTCCCACCCTAGAAATAGCATTCATTGGGTTGCTGGAGGCCCTGACCCCTTCTGGTCACTTAATGTTCCACTGCACTTTGAGTGTAGAGTTGTTAACCCCAATAACCTAATTTGTGTAATTTTGGCTGCCTAAATTCTTCCATTAGTGGGAGCTGGGTATGGTATTCTCCTTGCCTTCCTGCCCTAAACTTGTATGTGGTGATGTGGTGTGCCATTAAACTAGCTGCTGTATTCATCAACAAGAGGTGGCTCCATGGTTGCTGAAACTTACTTCATTGAAATGTTGGGATGCTCCATTGGTTAATGTTGGAAAGGTGCTTAGAGATTCTCTGTTGAAAGATGTCACTAAAGCACAACGAATTGTTAATTATTATTGTATATTATTTTAATACTGACCATCAGATGGCTCCTGCTCCTTTGAAGTCAATGGCAAAACTCTCACTGGCTTCAGTGGGAGCAAGATCAGGCCCCATGTATTTGAGTCTGGAAGCAAGATAACCCTGTAGTCAGAGGAGGATCTCTGGGAATAATTTCTGGTGCTCTGCTCAAGCACAGGGTTGCTCAAACTGTCAGGGGACCTGCTTGCAGATCTCTCCTATTAAGGCTAAGAAGTGAACCCTTTGTTTTTAAAATAGCTAAATGAAGGCAGCCCTTACTCATGTGGGTACTCCCATTGACTTCAGGGAAACAATCATCTTATTAAGTACAGTAGAATGGGGTCCTTAAATTGGTAAATTCTAATATTTGAACGGATTTTCCCTTCAATGGAAAAATGTTACTGACATAATTAAAAGGACATGAACATTTCATCATCTGAAAAATGTGAGTTACTTTGGAAGGATGTGTAAAACTAGAAGCAATGTTTGTTTGTTTTTCTAAGTCAGAGTCATACCAAAGGGTTATTTTCAAACTTTATGAAAAACACACTTTGGCAGTTTATATCTTCACCATCCAAGTGTATTCTGGGATTCTGGATTCAAAAACATTCTAACCATGAAAACACAACATTTAAAAATACACCGTCTGCATGGTTTCTCTGCCTCACTTCAGAATCTCCAAGTTTGTTTCAGACAAACTAAGAACTTTGTTGTGGAATGACTGTTTGAATTTAGGTTTCTTAAAATATAAGTGTAGCCTTACACCCATTGTGGGTGTACATCCAGCGGTGCAACCAGACTATTTTAAAATCATCTGGCTATTTCACTGCATGTCAGAAGATCTGTCTTCTTAGTTATAAAGTATGTGATGGGTTGATTGAAACAACTCACACAGCCATTAAATGAAGAGCTAAAATTTAGAATGTGTGATGTAGGGTTCTTTTAATTATAACATCTGGGGGATCTGTGGAGTTGCATGGCAGCTGAATCATACTTGATTTTAAGTGCATCATGATGCTATAGTACTATGAATATTTTTATATAAAGTTATATGCCTAAGAGTCCTTTTTCAAATTGATGAAATCTTCATTCTTGATGCTGTAATAACCATAAAATAATTATGCTCCACTGCACAGCTGGAAGTGAGCTAAAAAAGGCAAGAATAAAAGCGTAGAACCACATGAAAGCTTTAGTGGAGAAGGAAAAGGATCAGAGAGGTCAGGGAGAACACCCACGAGAACTAGGGAGAAGGAGATAGTGTTAGACTGTTTCACTGTGTTGGAGACAGCTAGGTCAAACATATAGGATTAGCCATCCCTAGACTATATTACCATTCACTGTGAGTTTTTCTACTGAATTATTTTAGAACCACGTTATATAGCTTTATAGAATATCAATTGGATATATCCGTGTTAGTTCAGTAGAAACTGTTTAATTGGGACAGCTCAGTTTATTCTATTTCGTCCCAATTATGGCTACCAAGGTTGTTGTAGTAGATGATAAAATTTTGAAAGGTTTATTACACCTCATGCTTCAGGTCTTAAGCCAATCTCTTACTATTAGAGACCAGAATGAGACCTAATTTGAAAGACAAGTTATACCACATTTGCCTACAGCAAAGTTCTGACACCTTCCTCTGCAGCATCTGGTGCTGGCCACTGTCAGAGACAGGACACTGGACTGGTGGGACCATGGGTCTGACCCAGTATGGTAATTGCTATCTCTCTAATTATGCAACCAACTTGTTTCAACAAAGTTTACCTTAATGTTGGCAGCTCAGTTCATGCAACTGAAGCATGATAATTTATGTGCATTTAATTACTGAATACAATGGATTAATTTGTTATTTCTCACCAATTTAAAATATCTAACCATTAAAATATAACAGAGAAGTGTGTTACTGGTAATTTCCCAGTTGCGATTAGCGTGAAACAGTCTGAAAGTAAAAGAAAATAATTGTGACCATTAGCTGTCATATTGACACTCTAATGATAACCAATAGATCAGTTAGGCTAAAACTTGTCCCCAGGGATTGTCTGAGGAAAGTGACATTTGCATCTTTTTTTGCAAACCAAGTCTTTACTTGTATAGGAATTCTCAGAAAATTATATGGCGGGAGTAACTTTTGTTTTCCAATTTCCATAAAATGGAGGCCATACACCCAGAATCAGGGACATTGGAAATGGAACATAGTTCCTTAAGGAGAGAATAATTGAACCATAGAAGAGTCCAACTTGCTTGATGCTAGCCCTTTGTTTTTTCGAGGAGTGCAGGGACTGCTCCCTGGTAGACTTGAGGCTGCACATTATTCTGGAGAGGACAGAGAGGAAGTAGTGCCATAGCCATGTCCCCAACTTCACAGTGCCTTGCAGAGCAGCGTATCGGGTAGCTTGGGAGGTACCATGTCTTGGTTCCACACCTCCTCAGCTACAGCCCAACAGTAAGCCCACCCTCAGTAAATTAAGGAATATTGCTCCTGCAAGACCGAGTGACAGTGGTAGGGAAAGTGAGCCCTTGTGCAACTCACAAGGGACCTTCTTGGCCCCAAAGCTTAAGTATTGTATAATGTATTTGTTGATCCAATACAGAGGTATTGTCTGACTTACTGTGTTCCCCAGGGCTATAGCTAGGTGTCCCCCCAGATGAGGAAAGGATTGGGGGCAATCCACTCTCTCACAAACGTACCCCAGAATCTTTTGCATTGCTTTAAAGTGGTCCACTGAGGAGAGTGCCACAGGAGCCAGTGGCAAGGATAGACATATTGAGGGGCAAGCAAGTGGGGGCATGGTTCTTCCTGTGGGGGAGTGAGGGGAGGCAAGAGTCTCCTGGGGGAGAGGGGTGCAAGAGGGATCCAGGATCTCCCTGATGGGTTGCCAGGGGGACAAGGATATCCCTGCTGGGTGCAAGGCAAATGGAAATATTGGGTTTTTTTAAAAAAAGAAGACGCAGCAGCCCAGGAGACACTTTCCCATCATCATCTCACATATGGTATCTTAGGTGGTGGTTTCTCATCACCAGTGCCTAAAGCCTGCCCTGTTGTTCACGTTTTCTCCAGGACCAATGGGACTACAAATATTGGGGCCATTCTTGCATTCTTTGCAAGGGTCCCTTTGACTTCACTGAAAGTCCTGGGTGCGCAGGGAATACAGGGTCAGGTACTGTACTCCTGAGAGTATTGATTATAACATGCTGCTTAAGGAGCAGAAATGCAGATGACTGACAATTGAACTGACACCTCTCCTTCATTCTCTACCCTGTTTTTGCTCTAGTCCTCTGTGATGTCTGTCTGCTTTGCACGTTTTCACCCCAACCTGGTTGTTGGTGGAACATACTCTGGCCAAATTGTCCTGTGGGATAATCGCAGTCACAGGAGGACTCCAGTTCAGCGTACACCCCTTTCTGCTGCTGCTCACACGGTAAGGCTCAATGTCATTGCGAAGAAACATTCAATAGAGAAGTGCAGATCTCTTAGCTTGAGCTACCGCTACAATGTTGTATTTTTTGTTACATGCAAGAAATTAGAGAATGGATTTTTAAGGGGGGAAAATGGATGGGAAACAGGCTAGGTGACAGCTTCCTGCACGTGCTCAAAGGGTGTCGTGCCAAGGGTGATGGTTGGCCTGTGGTTGGGTGTTCAGGAAGTCTCCCCACATTGCATGTCCAAACAAGGGCATCTCACAATAATGGTCCAGTGCTGTGAGGAGTGCAGGGACAACTTGCCCCGATGCCCACCTGGGGAATAAATCTCCGGAAAGGGATACAGATAAGGCAGGGTTCATGATTCCTCCCCGCACTCCCTCTGTACTGGTCCATGGATTGGAGCCAGCACCCTGTGGGAACAATCTGCTCTCGGAATGAGGATGAAGTTAATTTCATGCACACACACACCCCAAGCAGCTGTTGACAGTCATTGTGGGGTGGTGCAGGGCAGGGCAGTAGTTTAAATGCCTGATTTAGCCCCAACTGGGGAGAGATTATTCTGGGGACATAAGGGAGAACAACCAGGAATAATGGGATGAACTTTAGCAAAGGGTATGGAGGCTGAACATCAGGAAAATTTCTTAATGATGAGATCTTTTAGGCTGCAGAATAAACTTCCAATAGGCGATTACCTGAAATATAAAGAAACTGAACTGTACAAAGGAAGAAAATGATCCTGTGCTGGCAGGGGGATAGATCAGATGACCTAGTAGATCTTTTCAACCTCTCACTTCTGTGATTCTCTGATACCTTTGTAATTTGCTGTTCAAGTTTCAGCCTTTAGTTTGTTGTGGGAATGTAATCCCTGGGGTTAAAACTCACCATCTAACAATCATTAACCATAATTTAGTGCCAAAAATTCCCTCTGGCACAAATACGTGACTGCATTGCCATTTATGTTAGAAAATGGCAGGTATGCAATTACTGGGGTTTGGAAGAGGGAAAGGAATATAGTTCTCCAAATTTCTGCCATCATCAGTTTTCTCTGACTCTAATGCCCCAGTTATGCTGTGGATCACAGCTGCACCTTTACTTTGAATTTCCCTAATGTTTGTGTCCTTTTTGTCAATAGTAAGGAGGAAGCCTTACATTGCTCAAACTGCATGGAAGAAAACACTGTGCCTTGAAGTGGTGATTTAGTAACATGGGAGACCAGAAAACTAGCGGCAGGAAACTGTATATATAATTGAAAATGGAATGATTGGGGCCCAAAACCTAGTGAAGAAGAAAAAATTACTGGGAAGGTTTGTTCTTCCCTTGTGCCCAATAAAATTTTTAGACAAAATTATACCACCTGGGAATTATATTCTAAAACTTGGATCGTTTTCCCAATAGCAGAGGTCAATGTATAATGTTATGACTATGACAACTAGAAATAGATGACTTCGATTTATTCATAAGTGTGAATTGTGTGACTATGTGTGCAGGTATAAATAACCATTTTTAAACCCTTAGCTAACATGGAATCATGAAGTTTGATCATGCTTCAGAATAAACATAAATTAAGCACTATTCCCACAATCCTGACAGGCAAAATTCCTGTCTAATTTAAATTAAATCCTGGTTTGCAAAATGCAGGCTCATACCCTAAGCTGTTAAACCCAAAGTAGTATATTGAATCAAGAAAATTGTTCTTTTGTACAGTAGGCAGCTAGGTGCTGGTTTGAATATTTATTTTTATTTTAACAAATATGCCCCATGAAAACAAGTGTTTAGTTGTTGTTGCTCTCTTCAGTTAGCTGAATAAATACAGATCATGTTGTTAACATTGTTAAAAAATTCCCGTGAGTTTATTCCCGCTGATTGGTGCTCAGGAAAGAGTCCCACCACAGCTTACTCACTAATTTCCTTTCACACCCACCACACAGCTGTATTTGGAAGTACAGGAAATTTTAATTAAGACACAAAACTCCTGCATGATGATTTCATTTCCAAAATAAATAAAAACAAGTTGGCATTTCCCCTGTGAAAGGAAGGAGCCCATTTACACTTTTTGCTAAGTACAGTTGGTCATCCTTTTTGCTCGTTATGTTTACATCTTTTACATTTCATTACTCATGAAACAGACAGCTGGCAGCACTGACTAGAACCAGGCATTCTACAGGAAGGTACTGCTGGTCTGGCAATATATCCCCTGATGTCTGGCCACTGCCTGCCTGTTTGACCTATATTCTCCTCCCATCCTTGCAATTCCAGCCTTAGGGCTGCTTTATCAATTTTTGTAGGTGGTTTTGTGACGAGGACAAATGCTCATTACAACTTAGGCTGAGCAGACTAAATTTACCATGCAACATAGTTTTTATTCCTATGTTAATTGGTACACAAGGAAGGGTCAAGTGAAGGGCACTTCCTAACGGGGTTTCTTTAAAAATGTAGCTTTAGGGGCAGATTTTCCAAATCTGGCCTCTGTTTGTGACTAGCACTGATTTGCAAGGACAATCACTTGTGCATACAGGCCTTCAGTATCCTGTCCCCTGTTCAGACAAATGATGGAATTTGTACGCATAGGGTCTCCTGCACCACTGAAGTCAATGTAAGTTTTCCCATTCACTTCAAAGGGAGTGGAATTGGAGCTGTACACCTTAAATGGGGTTTGCTTATGTAAGTTCCATCATTTCTATGCACAAATGATTGTGCGCTCAAATGATTGTCTTCACTTGGATGAATATAGACGGGAGCTGAGTTGAGGCCACTAGTAAATTTGGCCCTGAATTAATTTTCTTTAATTAAATGTAGTGCTAGTGAAAAGTGAAAAGTTTCCATTTCTAGAGACCAAAGTCTTCTCTTTATCCACAAAAGAAAGCACTGAATAGACAGTAGCAGTGCAAGTTTCCCAACACTGCCCTACGGCTATGCATGTTATCCTTGATCTGGACAGACCACCTGTACTGGCCAAAGGGTAGTTCATTCTCAGTGGCCATTCTTTGCTCGGTTGTGACAGTGGTTTGGTGATGAGAACACTTGCCCAGCACCTCATTTCCCATAGGCCATCAAACATATGACAGATGATAACTTTGAGCCCAAAGTATCTATGCCTCAGAATAAAAGTACCGTGTACTCCCTAACATGTTAAATGGACACATTTAATGCCTGTGGACCAAATTTTGCTCTCAGTTCCACTGGTGTAAATCTGGAGTAACTCCATAGGTTAGTGGAGTCACTCCCAATTTTCTTTGATATATCTGATTACATTAATTGGCTCATGATTAAGAAGGTGGTGGATTTGTTCATACTTTTTCCATTTAAGTACATTTGAAAATATTTGTCATAGCAGCCAAACTGTGGAAAAGTCCAAGACTTGTGCAGCTGTTTTCTCCAATAAAATCTACATTTTCATTCCATTTGAAAGGTTTGCTTCTCTCTGCCAGTCATTTTCAGCATCAAAAGCTATCAGCAGAATCAGACGTGTCCCTGTGGGTGAAATCTCATCCACAGAATTCAGCATTTTCACAGCATTACTCAGTTGTTTTACAATGGAGTAAAATGAAGCTTTGAACTTCCACCACCATAATGTGCCTTTAAAGTTCCAACCAAAAGCAAGTTAAATTCCTGTCTGGCAAGTAGGTGAGCACTGTATTATGCTGGCAGTATGCGACTGTTTAATCCTGTCTTAAATCAATATCTCTGACATTTGAAATTGAAATTTGGTTTTGAAAAGTGAGAATGCATTCTCTGATTCCCAGTGTTCATGTGTTTTCAGCATCCCGTGTACTGTGTAAATGTAGTTGGAACACAGAATGCACACAATCTCATTACAGTTTCTACAGATGGCAAAATGTGCTCCTGGAGCCTGGATATGCTCTCAACACCACAGGTGGGTTTGTTTTCACCTACACAAGAAGAAAGCATCCTCGTTAAAGCAGATACCTGCTTAATGGAACATAGTTCCTAAAAGCCAAAACTTCATATCCTACACAAACTAAAACCAATGGATGCACTTGAAAGAGTGCAGCTTGCTTCCAGCAGTCTTCTGTAAGAGCCAAAACCCATTTCCTTTACCACAAATCATGTAATTATTGTAATACCTTAATATGTAGGTCAGTTTCAAGTGAAAATGAAATAATCCATTTTAAAGCACAGTAATTATAGAAGTCGCCTGTGGTATAAATTGCACTTACTCTAGATTGTTTAACAAATATGGACTAGATTGCACTGCTGTAGAACACACTCGACCCAGTTATATGTCTGCAAGATACGGTATCCCACAAGTAGGAAAGCTTAGCTTGTTCATGCATTCAGTAACCAAGGGAACAAACTATGCAAATCAAAAGTTTTAGAAATATTTCCCCCACACCAGAATGTTTGTTTTTATTGGCTCCCCATCGCGCGCACACACACACACGCACACACACACCACTTTTTGTATTGGAAATTAAAGGAAATCCAGGAAAAATTTCCAAACTACTCATGATTATAGTAATGGAAACTAAGCAACAAAGCTGATGCTGAAAGAGACCTTTGGAGAGGCTTGTTTAAATGTGTTTGTAGTCCAATACATCCTTCTTTCTTCTGTTTACTGGGAAGAAGAATGTTTTATTACTGGGTTTCATTAAAATGTTTGAGATAGATCACCAGGTGAATGGGGTAATATCTTTTATTGGACCAACTTCTGTTGGTGAGAGAGACAAGCTTTCGAGCTTACACAGAGCTCTTCTTCAGGTGAGGGAAACTAACTCAAAGCTCGTCTTTCTCACCAGTTGGAGCTGGTCCAATAAAAGATATTACCTCACTCAACTTGTGTCTCTAATATCCTGGGACCTATACGGACACAACACTGAATTAATGAGATAGATCACGACAGTTGTATAATCTTGTTTTAAAATACATAGTAGAAATTTCTCTGAAATGAACATTTATACTAGTTTTACCCCTGTACAGATACATATGAGTTGTTTGGTTTTAATATTCGTTATTGACACAAAAATGTATTTACACAGCACAGTGCTACAGTTGTGACACAAGGGTTTGTGAATATCCCCGTTCTGTAACCTCTCCACTTACATGGGATGTCCATGCATACTGCAGCTCCAGAATTGGGTTCCAACAACATGGTACATTCTACATTGAGTCAGAAATCCTATGCTGAACTTATGCTGCTGTTGCAAAGAAAAGCATTCGACTTGAAGTCAAGGTGCTAGCCTCAGCTTGGAATTTCATGGCTTTTGCTGGTTTGTCTTACAGTCTAAAACTTTCTAGAAATATTGAGCCAGCTTTTCAAAGAAGCATTGGTGTGTCTGGCCACAGGGTGACAGTTGTACATATGGGGGCAAATCCTCAGCTGATGTCAATTGTCATAGTTCCATTAAAGTGAGAGCACCATGTAGACACCAGCTGAGGATCTGCCCTATGAAGATTTTCACCCACACAAGCATATGCATATTTGCTCCACATTGTTATGTCTATGAATTTGCTAGTTTTTGTTTTGGCTCTTTTAACAAAGGCAAATGTTTTTCATGGGAGGATATATTCCAGCTAGTAAGGAACACTATAGAGCTGATTCTGCAGCTTTTACTCCCATCAGACTTCAGTAAGACTTCTCCTTGAAGGGAAGGCTACAGGATTGGGCCCTAAAAGACCAGTGATTTAGGAATTTTGAAAAGGGAAAAAATACCTGGCTAAATAGCTATAAATGAAAATTGCTAAATCCATCATCTGCATTGTGGATTCTTGAGTTACACAATTGAAGCTTCAAAATCAAGTGGTTTTGAGTTATATATGTGCAAAAAATAATCTGCTTAAACTGTATGCTAATAAAATTGAGTATCCACTCTCATGTTACTTCAAAACATGGACACAGCTTATTTGGTTTGAAGCGTGGCTAGGGAAAGTGAAAGAAAATATGCTCACATGCTTGCAACTTGACAATAGAACCCAGAGTGAATGTTTATGGTTGCTACAGCAACCTCTTGAAAAATGCTGTTTAGAATGGCAATGGGGACATGACCCGAACTTTCTAAGTCTGTTCTACTGAGGTACAAATGGCATAGTTTGGTAAGTGTGCGGGGTGGATCTGATATTACTTGTGTTTCTCGGTAAACAATTGATTTCAAGAATGTTAGTAAATAGAAGGGTATTGTATGTTTTATTAGAGCCTGGGGCTGACAAGTGAAGCCATTAAGGTATTATCTTTAGTTTCTGCACCATTAGTTTTTAAATTCTCACCTGTCATCTCTGTCTGACTTAAGAAGATGTAGCACAGACTGATGAATTCCAGCCACTTTGGAACCTGGGATATGCAGCCGTGTGAACGGCAGTATCAAGCATCATGATTGGTGACATTATGGTGGCTTCTTGTAATGCCCTATGCAAAATCAACACATCATTTAGCCAAATGATTTTTTTCTCTGACACATTTAGAAAGCAATTGGTGAAAAACAAAAACAAAAAAATAACTCTGGCCTGTTTTGGTAGGAGAGCATGGAGCTGTCCTACAATAAATCCAAGCCGGTGGCAGTTACAGGAATGGCTTTTCCAACAGGAGACGTCAACAACTTTGTGGTTGGCAGCGAGGAGGGTACCGTCTACACGGCTTGTCGTCATGGAAGGTGATTTTCAATACTGCTTATTTACAGCATAACCTGTTTCTCTCTCTAGGGGGTGAGGCGGGTGCTAGTCGTTGTGGAAAATGATCAGCCTCTTGGGTTGGTCCATTATTATCTGAACTGTTCGGGTTCCGTAGTTTTACACCATTACAGATAGTTTAGTTTTAGGGTATTCAGATCTAAATTAGCCACGAGAGTAGGATATAATGCGCCCTCCCGCCCCCCGCACCCAATGTTCATAATCCTTAGCTTCATCTTAGGTCTCCACTCTGGAGAGTCAGCCCACCTTGTTTGTTCAGTTACACCTTCAGACTCTTGTTTATAGCAGGTAGAGATATAGTCCATTAAAGGGCAAAAATATGACCTTGCTCCTCTGGGTCTTGGGGTGGGGACAGAAGAGGGCAGAATGGCAGCAGCACACAGAAGGGTCTCAGAGCTGTTCTGCCTGAACAGGGCAGAATGGCTCCTGGAACATTGAGACAGAACATTCAGCAGCACTCTCACCATTTCTTAAAGCAAAAGTATTGTGCATGTCTCCCACCCAGCGCCTCACGTGTGCTGGAGGTCTGGGCACAACCCCAAGGTGCCTAACTGCTCCTCCTCAGCGTAGAACTTCCTTGCATGACATCTTCAGCCTGCCTTTTTCTAGGAGGTTACACTGGGGAGAAGCTTCTTACCCCATCTTCTCAGGCATGCATCTGCGTAACGCAGGACAAAATATCACCCAAAATGTATTGTTGTTGGTTAGGGGTCTGATCCTGCAACCTGTACTCCCACTGACTACTATGGCAGTTTTGCCTCAGTAAGCAGCACAGGATCGGGCCATTAACGATCTTCATGGGAAAGTGAGGCTTTCTTAAGCACAGTGTAAAGACTGCCCATTAGAATGTTTTCTAGCATTTTAGGGAATCTACCCAATGCACTGATCTTTCAAAGTATGAACTATGACTCCAAGTATTAGATCAGAGGAGAGCCTTGGTGCTATGTACACTCTAACATTGATCTCCTATTCTTCACCCAATGTGGTGAAGGTGTAAATCCACTTCCATAATTTAAATGAGTTTAAATTTGCATTTGCACCCTGTAAACTATTTCAGGATGCTGTTAGCAGCCAGAGGAATCTCCCCAGGGGCACTTCAAAGATCAGTTCCTCATGTTCATTAAAATGAGTCTCAGCCATCTTGTGTGCTTGTGTTAACTGCTAACACTTTCATTGTGCAGCGTTCTTGAGAGCCTCTTGTAAAGAACAAGCTCTTCAGCTTTCCATCGGTGGGTTTACATTTTATTCAGCACTTTAAAATGTATTGGGATGATGTAGCTTCACATGCTGCTGTTTTCTATCATTCTAATGTCCAAATCATTTTCCTTAATGTTGATGCAGGGTTTAAAGAATGGGCCCTCTGTTGCATATTCATAATATTGAACAAATAGACGTACATTTTTGAAAGGACTATTTTTGCTTTTTTGCTGATAGTACAGCAACACTATCTAGGGGTTATAGTGATGGAGTGACTGATGGTTTGAATTTATCTTTGGCTGTTTGTATAAGTGAAAGCTGCCCAAGGTCATTTCTAATTTAGCACTTCTAAACTTTCAGATGTGCCTGTTTTGTCCACCACCAGAGGAGGAAAGTGTCAGCTGCTCTTGCTATTCTTGCTTCTTTGCCACTCTTGCCTCTGTTGTATTGGGAATCATTCCCAAACTGCATTTAATTTTCATAGGTCCTCAATGCTCTCCAAGACAGCACAGTGCAGAGGGGAGCAAAATTCTGGAGAAAGCTGCATCTAGGAAAAACAGCTATGCAAGTCACTCTCCCCACATCCCCAGAACCTAGCTATAAAATATCCATGCAGCCCATTAGCTGTGTGGAAAAAGGAGGGAGGGCTGGAGAAAAGACCACAATAAGACTGGTGGTAAATCAGCGCTTCCTCAGAGGTATTGCAGAATTCAACCACTGGCTGATAGCCAATGGCAAGGCAGCTACTAGTTCAGCCATGTTGCCATGGCTGATAGGGGTGTTTGAGGAGAGAGCCTGGAAAGGTTCCTTCTAATACAGTTCTTGGCCTTGCCCTCTGGCTGCTCCGCATTTACTCTGGTCCTACTGAGAAGGGGTAAGACTGCATGGACTTTGCGGCTGTGTTAGAGCCGGTGATATTTTGAATGAGTTTGTTCTTTTTGTGGTGTATGTATCCATGTGTCCGAAGGGGAGATGTTATTATTCTCTTTTCTTTGTATGGTGGGGCAGTGCGGTAAGTTGATTCGGGCTGGTTGTTAACAGAGTGAGTAACGCACTTTGCGTACGCTCTCTAATAAAGATTTACATTTTTTTCCTTCTTTATAGCTGTTCTGGTCTTTCCTCGTGTGATCTGAATTTCATGTAATAAAAATTGAGCTTGATAAGTTTATGAATGGGATTAGATAATGGTGTTGCCTCCGAGAGCAGGGGACTGGACATGATGACCCAGGAGATCCCTTCCAGTTCTATGTTCCTCTGAAATGGAAATCTTTTCTTTCAAACCAATACCTAGCCCCTAGGACTTGGCGACAAATCCTGTTCACCTTAATCATATGAATAGTTTGAATCATATGAATAGGATTTGCTTCTTGGTGAACTGGCCGGCTGCCATGAGAAGGTTATTTCAGATATTTAGAAAGAAAGGAAGTTGCTAATGATGTGTCATTGTTATTTATGCATTTTGAATTTTAATGGCTAATTCCCATGATAATGGCTCACTCTGATTTATTTGGCTCTGTGAGTCTTTCTTTATTATTATTCATATTATTCTAAAGCACAGTATGGTTGATACTGTATATAAGTGTCACGTATGGATGTATTCTGCAGAGTAAGGAAGTCTCAGTAAGTGGGGTTCTGGCCACCCCAGTGCATGAATTGTGCCCACAGGAGCACGTCCTTAGAGACAAAGCCCAAACTGAAAGATGCTGAATTTTACAGATTGCATGGTAGTTTACTAGGGAAACAGTGAGACAAGAACTTGAAGATAAAGAAAAAAGCCTACTATTCAAAAGTCCCTGAATGTTAGTGTGTGTATCTTCTTTCTGCAGTAAAGCAGGAATTGGTGAAATCTTTGAAGGCCACCAAGGACCTGTCACAGGGATCAATTGCCACATGGCAGTGGGCCCAATCGACTTTTCCCATCTCTTTGTCACATCATCATTTGACTGGACAGTCAAGTTGTGGACCACAAAGGTGAGAGATCTGGGAGGGGACTGGGTAGGCTTGCTTAGTACATGTAGATAACATTTATGGGCAAATATTACCCATTTTTGCAGCTTATAATCAAGGCCTAATCTATTCCAACAGAAGGTTGCATCTGCTATTATTAATTAATCCTTGTTTTCCCCTCATATATTTTCCTTTTCCCTGTTTCTCAAGTTGACTGTCCAAACATTGCAAACGAAGCACAGTATGAATTTGGGGAGTTGTTACATGAAAATATCATTCTCAGAAATACTTTGAAGGTTAAGTTTAAATGAGGGTGAAGAATCTGTCTCATATGAAGGGATAATTTAGCTACCGCAATGCATAAGAACTTCATGGCTAAAATTCATCCCTAGTATATTTGCCTCAACTAAATTCACCCCAAGGTTTATGCCATCCTCCCTAGGCAGCTTCTCCTTGCCTACACCTCTGCACCGTCCCCTGAAAGAAGAAAGCCCATTGAGGGAGGATGTTGTGATGACAAAAAGCCACCCTAACCTCCTGTTTACTGAGGACCTAAAAGGGCCAGCACAGTCCAAAAAGTGGTGACATTGTCTAAGAAGATGATCACCCCATCTCTTTCCCAGCCTCTGACGATGGGATGTAGAGTCATCACACCCACTAGCAGAATAGAGGAGTCTATCTTCAACAACACCATCTGCCCTCCCTTGAGCAAATCCCCCTGGGGGTCAGGAACATCCAAGTTGGTGCTGAGAAATAAATGGCCCAATTCCAGGTTCAGCGAATCTGGTTCAGTGAACCTGGCCCAATGGAGTCGCACCTGTAATAAACCTCTGTCATATACTAATTAGCATAATATGCCATAGATCTAAAAGTACTTGACAAAATATAAATTAGGGTTAGTCACCAGAACAGCATTAGGGAAATCACTGGTGATGGAGTAAATGACTTGAATAATACTTTCTATCTCTGATAAATATGATTCTCTGACAGAAGTTAAGTTGACATTTTCTGGCACTTACTAAAGAATTGTGCTTCTGCAAACTGAATCAGAACGTACTACTAATGTTTTTGACTTTGGTTACAGTTTGTGTTGTTTTGTATTACAGTTCACAAAGTGACCAACTCAGTACTCCATATGCAGGTCAAACTCCTTGGGTTAATAATACGCAAATAGTGCACCAAAGTGTTGGCACGGAAGGAGGGTTTTTTCCTTCTGACTAGAGGAAGCCCTGAGGAGATTTAATGTAGTTTTTATCAGTTGTAAAATCTGTACACACTGTACATGTACATATCCAGGGATGTATTGTGTACAGACCGCACACAGAGATATTAATTTGTGCAACAAAAATGGCCATACAGTTTGGTGAAACTAAGCAGATGCAAACACCATCTTCAGTAGTATTGTCTTGATGTAGGATAACCGAAGGGAGGGAAAATTATGAAGTTGATTAAATAGACCAGGCTACCTTCACTGAGGGAGCTGAATGAAAAACAAAATCTAAACGAGTGTGTGAGTGGTAAAAGGTAAATTAGGTTAATATTCTTGCTGATGAAATCATCTAAATTGTGTTATTATCATTCAGTAGGTAGAGATTTGTTTTTGAAATGTGTGATTTTAATCTTGGCAATGTCTTTAAGAATTGCTGATGTTGTTTGGCTCACATCTTGAACTGCACCCAACAGGATTCCAATGTTGGAAACTGACCCAATCAGGAAGCATCTCAGAATGTTTTCCTCAAAGGCATCATGGGTGGGAAATGATGGTACAGATGCATAGCAAATGTAACTACAAAACTGGCTAGAGGCAGGTCATGTGATAGCATTATGCTCTAAATAGAAATGGAGTTACCTCGATACTTGGCAGTTATTTGAATCCTCCTTATGCAAAGGCTTAATTATATGTTTGTTAAAATATATAATCTCAGGGCCTGATCCAATGTCCATTGTGGACAATGGGAGTCTTTTCAATGACATCAGTAATCAGAGCTGCCTCGTGTTGCACTGCTCCATGTCTGACATTTTACGGAAATTAACAACTTAATTTGTATGATTTAAATAATTTGCATATAACCCTAAACTTCATCTTACAGTCAACAGACCCTGCCCCAATTTACGATGGGGATGGGATATGGAACTGCTCAAAACTTGGCAGCTGTAACGAGCATTCTGGCACGCGTCTGGAGGATTGGTGGGTGCCAGAGGGGTCTGGGGGTAGCTTGGTGAGGGATAGAGGCTGTTTGAAGGGGTAGCTGGGTGGGGATATATGGTGGCTGGGTGGAAGGCTGGTGGGAGTGCCTGGAGTGGCTGTCTGGAGGGAGGCAACTGGGGGCTTGGTGGAAATATGGGCAATTCATATCTGGAGGTGGCTGGGTGGGGCTGATTGGTGGCTGGGTGGGAATCTCAGTGGGTGTGTCTGGTGTCTACAGGTACCTGGGCAGAGGAGATGGGGGATCACTAGGAGCTGGATGGGGGGCTAGATGGTGAATGGTGCTGGGGCAGCTGGGTTGGGGTGACTGATGGTTGGGTAGGAGCCTGGGTGGGGGTGTCCAGGGTCTCTGGGTCTCTGGGTAGAGGGGATGGGGGATCACTGGGAGCTGGATGGGGGGATAGGTGGTGAATGCTGTCTGAAGATGTCTGGGGTGACTAAGGCTGAGGAAGGGTGGCTAGGGGAGTCTGGACACCATGTTGGACCCTCACCTTCTGCCCCACCCACTTCTGCTTGGTTTTGCTGCTGCCTCCTCTTCCCAGCTGCCCCTTCCCCACTTAGATCCAATAAGGGGAGCAGCCAGGGGGGAGCAAGAAAGACCACCCAGAGGCCTGCTCAGCAGTTGCTACAGTTGCCCCTAGTGGCTGGTAGCCACAACTACAGAGTGTCCTGAAGCTCAGCTGAAAGCGTGACATCTGAGCGAGGCTGCACTGTGGGGTACCAAATACGTGGTTATCATGTGAGATGCATGATATTTAGCAGCCCAATCAGTGGGAGTTGAATTTGTCCATAAGGTCCTGATTCATCAGTGGCTTTAATGAAATTACACCGGGAATGAATAGGATGTTTTATCTCAAGTAGCTCTCTTATATAACACTTTACAAATAAAACCACAGTATTCTAGAATACTGGTCTAAAACTGCAGTAGCCCTATTGTAGAGTGTTTTGGACACAGAAAATAACAGTGCTGATAGTGGTCCACAGTCCATCATCCCCATACAAAAATCCAATGCTAAAACGTTTGAATCAAATCCTGCTGAATACAATAATTTAACCAAGAACTAAATTCATATCTGTAATAGTTGACCTTATGGTTCACTGTTCAGGAGAAGGCTCCCATGGTAGACAGCTAGCTTTTTTATAGTGGCTACCTTTTAAAATTTTAATCTGCTCGGGAATCCAGCCAGACTGAGACATGAGACCTGTGCAGAAATGCCAATCTATACTTCCTTTTCCTTCTCATTTGACCACTGCAATATTTTGTTTGCATATCATTTGGTTAATTCTCTTGTTTGCGGTTAGTACAATATTCTGCAGCAAGGGTTTAAGGCTTTTTAATCACAATGTTCCCATTAAGGGTCTGATCCACACGCATTGAAAAGTCATTGGAAAGGCATCTATTGACTTCAGTGGTCTTTGGTTCATCCCTTCAAATAGTTTGAGTGTCTACCAATAAATCAGTGGGTTAATTTTAATTATTAAGTGCTGATAATGCTTTAAGACGGTTTACTCAACGTTGCTTTTGCCCTTTGCTCCTTATTTGTCAGATCACTCTTTTTCAGCATCCAAAGGCTTTAGAGTTTGTTTGTTCATACAGATGCTGTCTTCTTAATCCCATGCATATTATCCTCCTTGGTCCTGAAATTCAATTCCTTTATTTTTAAAACTTCAGAGTCACTGTCCAACTGCAAAGTGACACATGAAACCTATGTGTTTCTATTGTCTATTGACATTGTGCAGTACTCTGGGGTGCTTATGGGAAATGCACTTGGGTAGTGCAAGTTTGACTGATAGATTGAAATCACTGGCTCCCTTAAAACAATCTGGCATGACATTTTATAATCTGCTCTAGCGGTTAACACACTCTTCTGTCCACTGAAAAGCAGAGTTCGGACAAATAACTGAGAATGACATCCTCAGCTGGCTGAGAAATGAAAACTCTGTGGGTATCAGTGATAAAATGTTCAAGTAATCACACATCAGATTATTCAATAATTATATCACCTTTTTAATGCTTCTGTTAGCGCCCAGGGAAATATTGTAGCAGGAATAAATGTCTTTTGTTAAGGTAGTGACAGAACCAGAACGGGGTGGGGGGGGGGGAGCGATAAAAAAGAATGTACACCAGGGGTCTCAAACTCAAATTACCACGAGGGCTGCATGAGGACTAGTGCATTGCCCGACGGCCGCATCACTGACCCCGCTCCCTCGCTGCCCCCCGCCCCCACTCCACCCCTTCCATTAGGCTCCGCCCCTTCTCTGCCCCTTCTCCGCCTCCTCCCCTGAACGCAAGGTTCCCCGCTCATTCCCCCTCCCTCCCAGAAACCGCGAAGCCGCCAGACAGCTGTTCTGGCGGCGGAACTTCAGAACGTAACGGGGGGGGAGGGTGAGGAGCCCGGCGGGCCACAGCGGCCCGCAGACCGCCTGTTTGAGACCCCTGATGTACTCTCCTGGCTCTTTGACATTAGTGGCACCATGTGACTCCCGGTGAAGTGAATGGCAGGTTTGCCATTGACGCATGAGAGCATGCCATGTCCTGTAAGATCCTGGGATCCAGAACAGTCAAAAGGGAAGTGCCAGTGGGAAAAGCTCTGCTGAGCCTTGTCCTTAATTAGCTATTTTCTGTACAATGCCTAGAAGATGTAAAGTGCTTTCGAAAGGCTAAGCATAGTTGGTTAATTAATTAATTAATGCTCCTGTTGATTAGATAATTCATAAATGCTGCGTCGTTAAATAATGCAATATAACTATCATTAGTATTCTGACTGTAATTGCTGTGCAGAGTGGGAATTCTTGGGGGTTATATCATGAGAAGAAAGCAGGACTGGATTTCTTGGGACTTATCAATACAGCACATTATTCTGCCATAACGAGACTTTAGCTGCTGACTGGAGGAAGTTTTCTGTGCTTGCTGCTGGAGGGAGATTGTACAGGCTGGAAGGAGACCTGGATTTTGACTTCCCTTTTCAGTCTCACCCATCTTTCCCAGTTCTTACCCTTCAACTCTGCTAGAAGCCTGGGGAAGCTGCTTATGGGTGGTACACTGTTCTCCACTTGTGTCTTTGTCTAACACATGACCAGAAGGGGTAGTTGAGTAGAAGAGAGGTTGTATGTGTTAGAACACTCTCCTAATCCATACTTGTGCCACCTTATGTTTAATCAGAATGCAAATTAGACTGAGAGAAGATGTGGAGTTGACTGGCCGTCAGGATCACCCCCACACTGCTGGCAGGGAATGGTGGAGGGCTGGAAGTTGTGCCTCTAGTCATTTACTCCTCCCTTTTGTTTCCCCGTTCAGTTTTGTCTTCCTTCTTTTGCACCATGTACAGCCTCTTCTTTCCAGTCCCGCTTTCATGCCTTGTATTACCTCTTCCTTCCAATTCCCTTTGTTATCCCTTTGTTCTCCTGGGCTGCTCCAATCCACAGTCTATTGTGCCGGGCTGGTACGCTTAATTTTAAACAGTGGAACAAACTTGTACATTTCAGTTTGGGCTCTACCTGCAAAAACTGCACAACGGACTGCGGATCAGATGCACAGCAAGGCCTGGGCAGTTATTGGAAGACAGTGGCAGCTGATGGGAGATTAGGGGAGGCACATGGCAGTTGAGGAGGAAAGCTGCTGAGGTGGGATATTTGTGCTTCAGGCAGGCGTCTTGGTAGCCAGATGTTGGTGCAGTTTACGCTTTGTAAGTGGCTGTCGGGGGGATAGCAAAGCAACCAACAGGGGATTTGCTTTCTTACTACTTCCTACAGCCTACTGTTGGTTGCTTTTCCTGATATGACCCTTCCTTCCACGTCTTGGTGCAAATGACACCAACCTGTATTTTCACACCATCTTCCCAGCCTGTAACTTGAATCAACACTTACATCAGATTTGAATTTGGCCTGGAGACTGAACAGCTGTCTCATACCAAGAGGTGATCCCCTCCCGGAAGCGTATCAATAGGACAATGTGAAAAAGTTTGCATTGCTGCTGCTGCCTGTGTCCTGCCAAGAATGAATCTGAATAGTAATTCAAAAAGAAAAAGATGACAATACAACCAGTGCAGTAGAACAGACGTACTCGGATGGTAATTGCTGTAGCAGAATGAATCAGAAAAATGGAATTATTATGTGAATTAGTCAATAAGAAAACAATTTATTCATAAAATGTCCATCTTTTTAAGTTTACTAGTACACAAATTTTTAATAGTTTTAATTTTTCCTTTTCTAGATAATCAAGTGATTATTAGACAAAGGTCTAGAAATCTGATTAGCTGACATTGATTTGATCTAGTATAATACCAATTAAACGAACTGAAGTCAGTGTCACTCCTTAGATTTCTTATCTACAAACTCCCATTTACTGATACAAGTACAGAAAAAAGTAAATATCATTTGTGATAAAAGTACAATAAACTTAACAAAACCATTGGAACAGCTTATCAAGGGAGGTGGTGGTTCCGCCACTACTGGGAATTTTAAAATCAAGATTGGATGTTTTTCTTAAAGATACACTCTAGTTCAAACTGGTGTTAATTCAGGAAGTCCTGTGGCCTGTGTTCCGCAGAAGGTCAGACTGGATGATCACAATGGTCCTTTCTGGCCATATAATCTATGAATCTATAAAAACAATTGTACTTGACATTCTATTAAGCAAAAAGGCTACTTTTGTCAGTCAAACAGAATACAGGTTGGTACTAATGGTACAGTACGTAGAACTTACTCCACTGCCTCATTTTGTCCTTTTTTATTTTAATTTCTAATAATTTCCTAGACCATAAATTCTCTGGAACTGAATATTCTGATGGGCTACTCACCTCCTGCTTTAATAATAAATATCTCACTTTCCCTGCATGTGCCTTCTCACCAAAGATATTGCTTTCATGTTTTTTCATGGAGCTACCGGCACTCACAGGTAAGCACACCAGCCTTTCAGCTCTGGAAACTGTGGTTCAGGCCTCTGTGGCATTAGGTAGGAACATTGAAACTGAGTTGGGAGAGCTCCTCCTATCCTTAGAGGATATTTGTCCATATCACAAAACCACAACAGTTTGTAATGTCTGTTCTAGAGGTGCCCTGGACAGATCTTTAATTTAAAACAGGAAAAGTAATTAATTCAGCAGGGGCCCTGAAGGTCCAGACAAAGTTGTATTGGTAGAGCTGTGTGAGAAACCCATCTGATTACTTATGCTATTACTGGCACTAACTCACATCCTTAGGGACCAATCGTGAAATCCTCACTCATGCATTGACCCATTAGGGTCAATAAACATCTTCAGCCCCAATAGGTTGCTTTGCAAAGCTCAGGTGTTGCAAAGATTCCTTGAAAATGGCTGGATGGCCTGCTGAGGATTCCTCTTTCAAGGGGAAATCCCTGGCCGAGGTGAAAAGCTAGCATAGTGGGCTCTATACTGCCTCTATATATTAGCCCTCAGCACCAGGAGCTGTGCTGGGGAAGGAGGTGTGGCTGAAACACATTGTGCATCAGCAAGCCATGACTACCAGCATGGCTCTTGAAGGCGATTGAAGGCAACTGTAGGTTATAGCCCAGGGACTTCTCTAACTTGTGCCTGGAACCAGTTCGTCCCTTGACAGCTCCATGGACTGAAGAAATGCAGAGGTGTTATAAAGACATCTTTGCTCCCCCACCCCCCACTCCTTGGGCCTACACTGAGTGCTCCTGGGCCCAACATGAGGGTTAAGGCCAGTGGAACTATTTGGGTGAGTGAGGGTTGCATGCTCTGGTCTGTAATCCATAACTTTTACTAATCGTAAAAAAAATCTTTAGTTTGGAATATGTCTCACAACAGAAAGAGGGGTGGGGTGAGACAGGTCTGCATTTTAACCTTTTCCCAGTATATAATGTCATTTAGGAGGGTGATATTTTTTTTACATCATTTCTATACCAGCAAAAGCCTTAGTGTAGACACAAGAACAAAAGCACTCTTCCCAGTATAAGCTGTGTCTCCACTAGAATGGTTTGCTGGTATAACTAAATTTGTTAAGTTAGTCTCTAAGATGCCACAAGTATTTTTTTCTTATTTTTTATACTGGTATAGCTATTCTGGCAACCTTTTAGACAGCGGTGTCCAATAGAAATTAGATGCTAGCCACACTGCTAGCCACACTTGTGGTTTTGAATTTTTCTTATTAGCCACATTATAAAAAAGCCACATGCATTAGCCACAATTCAATAGCCTATTAGCCACATGTGGCTAGTGGCGAACATATTGGACACCTCTGTTTTAGAGTATAGACCAGGCCTAAGTGACCTGAATCCACTGAAACTTTGATGCTCCCCACAAAATGTTGCTTCCTTTTGTCTTGCACATACTCCTTCCCGCCCTCTTGGACTCCATGAACTTACGTACCCCAAAAAAACTTTGTCCCCATTCTCTTTCTGACTGGGCTCCTTGACCATCCTCCAGTCTCGCACAGATTACAGTGGAGTTGTGTCCACTTAGCCCAGTAGTAAATTTGACCTTATTTTTTCATGGCTGGACAACTACATCACATCCACTAGATTGCCAGCTGAGATCCAGTAGCACTAAGAATCCTTCTTTAATCTGCCCTTAAGAAGTATATTTCTATTTAAGACTTCATCTCTTTAACAGAAGTAATTAAAACTGCTAATCTCTGCATATGCTCATTGAATCAGATTATAGATTACAACAAAGGGTGATAACGTTATGATGCTGGATTTCATGGAAATGTTCTGTTTGCCACGTGAGTTCAGGCATTTGAGTTTTGTCCAAGACCAAAGCAATGAATGATTTTGCTTCAGAGCTCACTTTTTGTCAAAAAGCCAAACTGACTTGGGGAAGAGGGTGGAGCTGCCTGTTCAGACAGGATTTTTAGTTTTTGCCCTTTACCTCTGGAGCCAGAGGTCTGGCTCTCATCCAGCCATACGAAAAGAAGATTATGGTATTTTCTAGGTAATTTTAAGGAGCAAAACCAAAGTGAAGTCAGGTGGTTTCAAGTCAGCCTTGAATTTTTCACATTATGTGTTTCTCATGATTTTGGTTTTCGGTGCGACTGTATTTTAAATAGCGACAGGAAAATATGTTTCAGCAGGCAGGCATATTCCAAACCCTGTTTCTTCTTGCTTATGAAGCATCTTGTGAACAAATTTCAATGTAAGAAAATAAAATAGGAATTTTCTGAGAGATGGGGGTGGTGTGACAAACTGAAAGGGCCAAAATCTGCCTGAGAATGCACTTGTGTAAATTCTGTTGTAATCAGTGGAAGCTTCATGCACATATCGAGAGCAGAAGTTAGCGTTAGGTGTTCATCAACCTACACAAAATTCCCATTGAAGTCAACAGCAAAACTCCCATTGACTACAGTGGTGCAGAATCAGGCTGCAACTATGAAGTATTTCAGAATAATTAAGACTATATACCAAAAAATATAAAAAATTTGTAATGTAGCTAATCAACAAAATTTTCCCTCCGTCTACTACCTGTTAAATACAGCAACCCCCGTTGTGCTCTTTGAAATATTTTGTTATTAGAAGGAAAGGAAATGTGTTCAGAATCCTACAAGATGGGGTTCTCTTCAGTAATAATTAAGCTCAGAGTCTGCGGTTGCTGACCCAGGAAAACTCTGCAGACCTCCTGATCCTACCAGCCACAAAGACTAATCCTGAGGGCTCAGTGTAAACTGCTGTTCGGCCACATTAGAGATTTGTCAATATTCCCCACCCTCCAGAGTGCAGATCCTAGCAAGTGGTATGTTGAGAATGAAACAACAGGGCTGCTGAGAAGGCATAATAATTCCCCGAGCACAAGTGTGATACCAGACTGGCCATCCTGTGATGAAATTGTATTTTCTATTTTTTAAAAAAGAAACAACTGAGCTTTGAGGGGCCTGATCACGAATGTTCCTTCCTCTTTCCAGTGAGAACCATGGTGTTGATCTGTGGTCATGAACTGTGGTCATGATTTCTTGTAACTGCATCCATGCAATCCTGCATCCCTGCCTCATTTCCCCACTCAGTCACCATTGCCTATCATTCACAGCGCAAAGCAGGAAGAGGAGCAAGGTGGTGGGGGTGCTGCAGAATGTCTCAGGCAATGGTTGCAGCAGTGGAGGAGCATAGCCATCGCCATCACCACCTAATCAAACAGCAACAGCAACATATTGCGCTAAGAAAAATATTCCTCCTCAAGGCTTTATTCTTGGGGTTTGGAGTGCACAGGTTACAGGGATTATGTAAAGAGCCAGCCCAGGCTATAGTCCTTTCCTTAACAACTTGGGGCCTGATCCAATGAAAGATTTCAATGGACATTGGCTCAAGATCTAATTGAAAAGCTCTGATTCCTCTCCCGTCTCGCTGCCAGTGAGGTGCTTTTACACAGTCCTCTGGTTTTTCTCTGAGTATCTCATTGGGCCTCAGTTAGGGTGACCAGACAGCAAATATGAAAAATCGGGACTGGGAGTGGGGGGTAATAGGAGCCTATATAAGAAAAGGACCCAAAAATCGGGACTGTCCCTATAAAATCGGGACATCTGGTCACCCTAACCTCAGTCTCCATTCCTGCATCATTACTCTACCCTCTCTACCAGCAGATGATCTAAGGTGGAAGTTATCTCCCTAACTGTTGATATGAGAATAGGTTGCCAGGTTAGTTGTTCTTAATTGTCTTTCAGATATTCTGAACAGAATTTGGTGGTTGTTTTGCTGAGGCAGCCAGAGTAGTCTTTGGTGCCCCCACATTGGGGGAGTCAGAAGACAAGTTCCTCAGAGTGCTGGCCCCTCTGACTCCACCTCCAAGCACCCTCCCCCATGCAACAGTATCCAGGAAACGCCCCTCTACACCTCCTCAAATCCTGCTCTTCACCTCTCGCTCATGCAGAAAGCACACTGGTTCCATTGTGAGAGGGCCCTCTGTACGTGAGGGAGATGGGGAAGGATTCTCCACTAAACAAGGAATGCACTAAGCCATATTCTTCCTATTGTCAGCCAGATAAAGCCAACTCTGGCCAATAGCTGCCAGTATGTCCCAGAGCCTTTCTCTGAAAGAACAAAAACATTTCCGCAGACAGGATTATGAGCTGAGTAAATTGTAAATCAACCTGCGATGCAGTTAAGGCACAGTCATGGGACCTTCCGTGGTGCAGAATAAAACAGGTATGATTGGTGAAGCTAAGTGCTGATTTCTGTAGTAACAAGATAAGGATAATACATTTTGAGCTTTTTGAATAATGAGATTCAAATTTATCATTTGATATAACATTGTAATGAGTCATTTACATATAGGTAAGAGCTACAAGAAAAATTGCTTGAGAAAAATAGCAGTCCTTTAAAAGAAATCAGTGGCTAAAATGCATAGTGTAGTAGCATATGGAAAAGTGACGACAATAAAAGGATGCTTTTAAAAATAAAAGGTTGAAAACCCCCACTGAAGCTTAGCTGATGAATTCAGCAGTTTTGAAGAAACATGGCCCAAGTGCAATTGACCAGCTAGAAACAATCTCCCAATATAGCAAAGGTATGCTGAGATCCCGGTCCTCTTGAAATCAATGGCAAAACTCCCCTTGACTTGAGCAGAGTCAGAATTTCACCCAAAATTGCCTTTTTTTAAAATAAGTGGATTTGGCTCAAGACATTGCTTTCATCTGTTTGTTCTGTATGTAAGACTTGTAATGGGGGTTGAAACTTAAGAATGCAAGCTCATCACGTTTCAATTCCAGTTGTTTCATAACATTAGCCATATGGTAGGTATACAGCTTGTAAGTCAGAAGTTCAAGCAATTTAAAATGGTGTGAAAGTGAACTTTACATGGACTCACATTTTAACAGTTCCTAGAAGAACTGGTTTGTAGTGAAAACTGTGATCTTGCAAATGCATGTTCATAGGAGTAAGGACTGCTCACGTGACTAAAAGTTGACAGGCTCGGGCCCTTTGTCAGTGAGTTTACAGTAAAGTCTGAGGCCCCAGTCCTGCACTTATGCACTATGAGTAGTCCCATTGAAGTCAATAGAACTACTCACAGTGCGTAAAGATAAGCATGGGCCTTACTGCTGGCTTGTGTACAAAGGTTGCCCAGTATTTATTTCTTCTCAAACGAAGGGATGCAGTTCACAGACTTACATTCCCATAACATGTTTTCCAATAATCTAGTGATTGGTTAACCAGGACTACCTCGGCTATTTGCGAGGGTGGAATTGCTTGTCTCCCTGTCCCATGCAAACCCAGATTTGGATTCATTAATATGAGTCTCATTTTCTAAATGGTTTGGATGCTTCCTAAATGCACATTATTCTGGCTGTCCAGATTTTATCCCTGACTTCAGTCTTGCATGTTCAGATCTTCACTATCATGGTAATGATAATGCTTAGCACTTAGATCAGTGGTCCCCAACGCGGTGCCCGTGGGTGCCATGGCGCCCCCCAGGGCATTTATGGGCACCCACCCACCAACTAGTGCCCAGAAGGGGAGAGAAGCTGCTGCCCCAGCCTGCCGTGGACAGAGAACTCTGGGGCTGCGGGCGCTGGTGTTCTCTGTCCCCGGCAGGCCAGGGCAGCGCGGAGAGAAGCCTCAGCCCCGCGCCTGCCGGGGACAGAGATCACCGGCGCCCGCAGCCCACTAGTGTAGCTGGGGGGGAAGCAGGGGGAGCGGCCGCTCCCCCTGTGAGGAAAAGCAGCGCTAAGGCGCCGCCCAAGCCCGGCTGCGGGAGCCTGGCTCGGGGGGCGCTTTAAAGGGCCAGCGGCTCCTGCCGCTGCGGGGAGCCACTGGCCCTTTAAAGTGCCCCCCGAGCCTAGCTCCAGCAGCGGGGCTGGGGGGCGCTTTAAAAGGCCGGCGGCTCCTGCCGCTGTGGGGAGCTGTTGGCCCTTTAAAGCGCCCCCCCCAGCCCCGCTGCCGGAGCGGGGCTGGGGGGAGTGCTTTAAAAGGCCCGGGGGCTCCGCAGTGGCTGGAGCCCCGGGCCCTTTAAAGCGCCGCCGGGTGAGTACAGGGGGAGAGGGGAGGCACCTTTTTATAGCGCCGCCGCTCCCCCTGTGCTCTAAACCTGGCTACGCCACTGCCGCAGCCCCAGAGTTCTCTGTCCCCAGCAGGCCGGGCTGTGGGCGCCGGTGTTCTCTGTCCCCGAGAGGCCGGAGCAGCGCAGAGAGAAGCCGCAGCCCCGCGCCTGCCGGGGACAGAGAACACCGGTTCCCGGAGCCCCAGAGTTCTCTGTCCCCGGCAAGCCGGGCTGCGGGCGCCGGTGATCTCTGTCCCCGGCAGGCACGGGGCCGCGGCTTCTCTCCGCGCTGCCCCGTGCCTGCCGGGGACAGAGAACTCCGGGGCTGCAGGCGCCGGTGTTCTCTGTCCCCGGCAGGCGCGGGGCCGCGGCTTCCCTTGGTGCTGCCCCACAGCCCCGCACCTGCCGGAGACAGACAACTCCGGGGCTGCAGGCGCTGGTGTTCTCTGTCCCCGGCAGGCGCGGGGCTGCGGCTTCCCTCTCCGCTGCCCAGAACTGCGCCCCCCCCCCCCCAAAAAAAAAGGTAAATAAAAAAGAGCAAATTCCCATGGTAAGGTGAAAGAATAATTGCCGAATAATTTAATTAATACCTTTTACATGTAAAATTACCTTTTTTATCTTATGGATTCATATATTATGTAATATTAAATATGATGGCTTTCATATTATTTAATGTACAAATACAAAATACATCTTGAAAAATTGTTGGCGCCCGCCACACTCTTCTGAAAACATGAATGTGCTCTTGGCCACAAAAAGGTTGGGGACCACTGACTTAGTGCTTTTCATCCATCAATCTCAAAGCACTGTACAAAGGAAGGTAGGTATCATGAATCCCCCTTTACAGTTGGAAAAATTGAGCCATATAGGGTGAAGTGACTCGCCAAAAGTCACCCAGTAGTCAAAGACAGATTCAAGAATAGAACCCAGGTCTCCTGACTCTCTTTTCAGTACCTTATCCTCTGGATCATGCTGGTCATTATTTAGTAAATATATTGCTGGAGCTAAAAGGCCATAAAAAGTGAATGACAGAATAAAATACGAATAAATCCAATTTCAGTATGTCTTCAAAATGAAATGTTGATTGCTGTCTACTGTGGATAGATTTTGTGCCTCTTAATCACATGGCATTTTGTGACATTTATGGTCCATAGTACTGTATTTGTAGTGTATTTTCTGTGCATGAGAAAAATATTTGCCTATAAGCAGTCGACTTTGTTTCCTTTAAACACACTATATTATACTATGGATAAGTTTTCTCCAGCAAATGTGTATGTCTGAAATCTTTGAAACCAGCACAATTTACAATGAAAATATAAAATACTGCATGCTCTGTGTATGTGTTTTGTAGACATTGTGGAGTTGTGACCTGCTCTGAATTCTATTTGCAGGCTTTCAGCTGAAGATATTAGCTCCCAAGTATATTTTATAATACTTCTGTCTCCTGAAAACCCTGATCATCACTTAAGCCAATTCTGCAAACACACATGTGCATAATTTTAAGCATGCATGTAGTCCCATTTACAACTTCAATGGGACTATTCATGTGCTTTTCCTTATTTGGGAAAGAATTTGCTCTTGCTATTTTTGTTTGTTTTGTTTGTTTTTGCAACACTAAGACTCCAGAAGACAATATTTAACCTTTTTAGAAAGAGTGCACATCAAACTGAGGTAATTCCTCATCTTGAGCTCCAACTGCATTTTATTGTCAGTGTATTACATTTTAAAAATAAAACAAAATATTTGTTACATTTATGAAATAACAAAAGTATAAGACCAAATATGAACACTTGATCCTGCTTCCCCTGGAAGTCAGTGGCTAAACTTCCATTGACTCAGAGTTAAAGCAGGCCTATAAATAGTGTCCAGTGCCTTTGTGTTTTAAAAAGACGCTGTCACGTAATTAAAGCTGCAACTATACTGTTATAAAACCTATGGTGAATATAAATGTTGTCATTCATTCTTTTTATATTGCTATGAAAACACATACATTCCTTGGCTGTGTGTGTGTGTGTGTGTGTGTATTTTATGTGTACACTCACAGACACTGTGGAAGAATATATACATACACACATACATATATAATATATAAAACCTAAACACTGCAGCAATGTGTAATGCAGGATGATGGAAAGTGAAACAAATAAGAAGTAAACTCTAAGTAGAGTTGAAGCTGACCACTCTATTTTTATTGACAAAAATTAATAAAATGCAAAAAGAAACAGCATAATAAGTAAAAATTCAGTTCCTTCACTTTTAGAAATAATGGTGGTATTAATAATGCAGGTAAGAAACTGTTCATTAAAAATATTATTTTTAATTTGAAAGTATTCTTCTAGAACCTGATCCAAAGCCTACTGCAGTCAATGGGAGTCCTTCTATTGGCTTTGGCTCAGGCCCTTAAATTACACAATTTTTATATGCAAATTGATTAGTGTTATCAATAGCTTATTAGCAAATAATTACAACTGCATGAGCTATTTCATGTGTTCCCAGCATTAATTTCTGTTTTCTTTCCCTTGTTTTATTATCAGGACAGGGTGTATTCTGCAATGACCTTGAAAAACCCCAAATATTTAAAACCAGTGTAAAAATAGGCTTACAAAGGTCTTCTGTATGTAGTGTTGTTGTAGCCCAATGGGTCCCAGGATATCAGAGAGACATGACGGGTGAGGTAATATACTTTATTGGACCAACTTCTGTTGGTGAGAGACAAGCTTTCAAGCCTGAAGAGCTCTGTGTAAGCTTCAAAGCTTGTCTTGCTCACCAGCAGAGAAGTTGGTCAAATAAAAGATACTACCTCACCCACCCTGTCTCTCTAAGAGTCTTCTGTGTAATACTTTACCTGTTACTAAAGTCCCTTTACAAGTGTAGGGTAGAATCATAACTTTGAATTCTTATGTTCTCTTTCTTCAGATCTCTATCATACCCTGCTTATAAAGGCATTAAACCAAACCCAAAGAGCTGTTACAGACAGCTGAGTGGATGAGGAAGACGTTTTTTAAAAAAATCCCATTGTTTAGATTTCTGTCACAGGCTATGAGAATACTTAATTTCTCTTATCTCTGGAGTTTTCATTATCATTTAAATTTCATTTTACATTAATTGATCAGGGATTAGTGAAAGCATTATGCAAAAATTAGAATAAGAGACGCCAGATGCGATGAATAATTCATTATGTCCAATTACATTTTATTTCTGGTGTACTTGCAAACTTGCCTCTGACTTCTAAGGTGTTTTGAAATGACAATGTTCGCTTAAAATAAGATCTGCACCACTTAATTTCTGTAGCAGCTACAGTCGCTCTGCTTCCCCCTACCCACCATTTTAAAAGTGAATGCTAACCAGTTTTGGAATATCCAGTTATCGCTGGAATAATCTGAATCACCTGGGAAGGAAGAGGAGGCACTATCAGAGTGAGAGCGAGTACAAGCAGGCGAAATGACCCCATGGAGCAGCAGACAATGAATGCAGCGAGGCAACCCTTTGCTATCGCGTCGTCCGAGAGTCGGTCGCTCCCCTTAGCAATACCCCTCGTCTGTCTTCCGCGGCGCAACGGGGACATAGCAAAGGCTGCTAATTGGCGGCTGCAACAGCGCAAGCGCCGCTAGGTGGCAGTCGCTGCCTTCCATGTAAGGAGCCCCTGTGGGCGGCTGCTCCCCGGGAAGCTCGTGATCCTTATCAGGGCAGCCCGCAAACCTGATTTATTTGTGTGAGCAGCATGCAAAGCGCGCCCTCGCCCAGAAACACCCCCCCCCCCCCGCCTTCCAAAACAGGCCCGGGAGCCAAGGGGCAGCAGCGCTGTGTACCTGGGGGGAATGTCTCGAGCTATATTTGAGCCTGCTCCGCCGCTCCCCACCCAATCACCCCTTTGCCCCCCTCCCGCCCCACTGTATTTTATTTATGCCACTGGACAGTTGTTGCCCCATTAAAGCTCCAGTCCCACCTTCTGCAAGGACCTTTCATCTGGGGAAGTTTTATGACACTTGGTAAATGTGCAAAGTTTTTAATTAGACTCGCCAGACAGCCCGAGGCAGCACTAGCGCCACGAAGTCTTCATGCTTCTCTCTGCTTTACAGCACAACAAGCCGCTCTACTCCTTTGAAGACAATGCAGACTATGTCTACGATGTCATGTGGTCACCAGTGCATCCCGCGCTCTTTGCCTGTGTGGACGGGATGGGGCGCTTGGATCTGTGGAACCTGAATAATGACACCGAGGTGAGGCGGGGGGGGGCCCTTAACCCTGCGCGGGCCGGTGCGGGGGAGAGGAGGAGAGAGAGGCTGGGTTAGATCCCTGCCTCTCTGCCTGCTGCTACCAAACACTCTCCTCCTTGCGCCCTCCAAGGGACACTGAACTCCCCCACTCCCTGAATGTTTCAACGATCATTGGCCTGCCCGCCTTGTATGTTTCAGGAGACGTGGCTCCAGCCTTCTTGTGTACGTTTCGGGGGACACTGATCTCCCCCTTCCTGTCCGTTTAAGGAACATTGAATTCTCTCTCTCCCTCCCCCCGCTCCAGGTGTGGTTCAAGGCTCCTTGTATGTTTCCTGCAAGTTACATTTACGGGGCAAGGGAAATAGTGCAATCCCCATTCAAAAAAATCAAGCACAGAGCAGCAAATAGATAATGTTTCGCCTATTTGGGGAGGATACTCCCTGTCTTTGGATTTATTTCAAGGCAGATTTTAAAAATCTTTCCCATTTTGTGATTCCCCCCCCCCCTTTTGGCACACGGTTTCAGTGAGACATTTAAAATCTCACTATCTCCCCTCGTTCAGATTGCCACAGCTTGACAGCCCTGTACCAACACCACAGACCTGCCAAGTCTCACTCATGTAGAGTGTGAGACTTCCTGGATTGGGATAGATTTTAAGGGAGCTTTCTAAGTCGCTCACTTTTAGGATGAAGGATTGTTTTTATTTCATTATTATTATTTATTTATTATTAATGATTATTATATTTGGTTTCTGTTATGTCTTCAGTCTATTTCAGTGGAACATTAACTCTCCTTCATAATTGTTTCCCCTCCCCCAAATCTCCCGCAAATTGTCACAGCTTGACAGCCCTGCAACAGTACCTCCAACCTGCTAGGAACTTAATGATGCCCATGTGTTTCCCACCACCTCTTTCATTTCTTTCAACCCTATTGAAACAGAAAGGGCTAATAAGAGAACTCTTCGCGAAGACGAAGTAGCAAATACTGTACTTAAAAACCAAGCAGCCTCCTTCCTAAATATAGATAGTATGGATTTTATGTTCCTCTTTATTTTTGTGTCTGGTATCATTTCAATCTGAAAATATGACTTCAGCTGTTTAAAAATATTTCTAGGTATTAAATGAATGAGTATAATCTTGATTTGATTTGAATTTTCCTTTGATGATGTTTGCTGTAAGAACCATCACTGTTCTAAATGACCAGTGTGTTTTGATTATACCATCAAGATTCATATTTTTCCATCACCCAAGCACTAACTGTTTGTTTTCAATACTCTACAATGGCATAGTACAAAAGTAGAAAAAAAAATCAGCATACAAATAAGGTCACATTTTAAAGGACAAGTTATTTTCATTTTCTAAAACAAATGCCAATATTTCCCCCATTTCCTACAACATGTCTTTAAAGTTAGCTCATTTATTACTATGTCTGTCATGTAACCATGATAGATGTACGTTTCACCCAAAATAAAATACAAGTGCAGTTTATGGTCTCCAAATCAGTGCTGCTTGCCATAAATATGTGTGGACAGGTAAGAGGAACAAATGCTGAAAACTGTATTGTCACGTGGAACAGCCATGCCTTTTGAAGTGTTCTGAGCAGGAAGTACTGCAGCCTCTTTAATTAGAAAGCATACAGCTGGAGGATATCCAGGAGGACTCTCCTCAGAATTTCTTTTGGGGAGGGGAGGAACATATCCTTCAGGTGTTCTCATTAATGCCACTTTAACAACATAAAAACCTGTTAACATTTCAAAAATAAATAAATAACCCCTTTCTGGGTAAAATCCTGACTCCTCTGAAATCAATGGGGACTTTGCTGTTGGCTTCAGTGGCACCAGGATTTCACCACAAATAATTACCATGAGCCGCCTGGTTCTGCTCCCATTGAAGTCAGTAAGCTGGATCATGTCGTACATGACCAGGCTTACAGATACATTTTGAGTAAGAAAAGGCGAATGAGCACCCACAAAAATGAATTCGGAGTTTGTTCCTGCATTCTGTATACACCCTCAGCCACCAGCAAGTTCACAAAGAATATTAATCAGAGTCAAAGATATTATTACCGATTTACATCAGCATGAGAGTTGAATTTGAATCTATGAAGAAAAAATTACTATTCCAGTTCTTTAGTAAGCAGTGATGGAATAACTTGAAAATGTCTAGAAATTATAAACTAGCAGAAACTAAATCAATGGGAGGTTTGGATTCGCAAGGAAAGCAGATCAGATAGTGAAAGAAAACCACTCACAATTCTTTTAAAAATTGCAACTGAAGGTAATCAATGTTTTCTTTGACCCTTTGCCTGGTAGCTTAAAATTAGGTTATAATGATTTTCTATAGTTGATTATTAAAGAATCTGAACGAATTATTCTGTTTACTAATGAAAAATCTTTGTCAGAGTTTTATTCATTAGTCATTGTAATAAAAAATAGATGACTAAATTCTTGGGACTCCTTAGCTGTGTTTAAACAAACAAAACTTTCTAGTAATAGATGTCAAATACAGATGGAGGAAAATGACAAATATATTAATGGCTTTTAATTAGCTCTACTGATGAAAAGTGCTATATAAAAGGTTGGTAGTTATTATTATTAATAATTATGGTTTTTTGTTTCTTTGATTTTAGGAAATTAGCTGCATTAATGTCTAGTTATTATTTTGAAAACTGATGGAGAAAATATCGGCTTTTAGATAACTTACAAAAAACCTTCCAATTTCTTGAAATATAATACAATTTCTACTAGTCCTCTTCTCTATATTTATTTCATTTTGATTTATTAAAAGTGCCTAACCCAGACTCTAGATGCTTTTTGATCCAAATGACCATAATCTTTTGACTGTTCTCACAATCAAACTTTAAAAACTAATCACATGTGGCATTCTAATTTGAGGATAACATGTTTGGTTTTTTAATAATAATGAAAGTTATCATATTTGATTTATTTAACATTAACCTCCCTTCCCCAACACTTCTTTACTCTCCCGCAAGTTGTATAATATTTTTAGATGTACCAGAATGTCAGATTTTCAGTTAAATTTAGAATGGAAGATCCTGATTTTCCAGTAGCGTGTCCACAACATTTTTTCTTGCTTGGCTTAAAGGTAGAATCAGCATCTAGGTTATTGCTCAGTCATCTCTATTGATTAGTGTTCAAGAATGATTGATATTTTTCCACTTTGCTACTCTATTATGTTGCTTTCAACAGTATTTTCTTTTGCATGGCTTGTATATTTTGGCTCTGAAACTATGTAGATGGCATTTATTTTGTTAAGAAGATATGAAAGATATCTGTAAACAGTTTTTTTAACACCACATAAGCAACAAAAATTAAAAGGTGAATTATTCGTTGTTTTTTTGGTGACTGATTTCTCAGTCTATTATCTGCTAAATTCACATGCCAAAATGGTTATAATCTGACAAGTGTCAGTTTATAACTTTAGATAATTTATAAAGTATTTTAAAATATAACTTTAAAAACATAACTAATGCTGTCATATAACCATTATAAGGTAAATTCAGATCTTTGAAATGTTAAATAGGTGTGTGTAATTTAAACTATCATTATTCAAAGCAGTCAAATCTATTTTAAGATAATGTAGAATGACTATATATCTCTTTGTATAAAAGGAAAAAGGAGGGGTATTCAAATATTTTAGAACAATTTCCTGATTGCTTTGATGCTGTTAGATAAATTTGTTGAGTGGGAATGATTTTTACTAAACTATTAGAAGATTTTAATTGATAGAACCCTGAATTGGTCAGCATGTCCATTGTTTATTTTTCTGTGCAACACAGGAATAATGCTATATTAACCCAAAGCAGAGGTAGAGTACCTGTATATATTTCAGCATTTTGAAAGGTATAGCTAAAATTCCGTGTCTGAAACATACTCCTTTGAAAGAACTTGTATATCTTTGATCTACTAATTTTCTGAGAAACAAAACTAACCGATGAAATGGTTTAAGTAACTGCTCTAGTGTTCAGTTTTGTCTGTTTGAGGATTTTTTCCTATAAATTATATAAAATTAACGTAGCCTTAGGAGTTAAAAGAATTGCAGAGACTTCAGTGATGAGGAGGGTGAAGCATATTATCACATGATAGTTTTTATTGCTACTTTATACCAGGTAATTGGCCTAATAACACTTTGAAACCTGTCACCGTTGAAACCACTGATTCCCACACACCAAATAATATACATGAGATGAGGAGTTACAGGAGATGCCATCTTTCATTGGTCAGATAGCATTGATAGGACCTAGGCCTGAAACAATGAAGAGAGAAGCTCAGTGGCTTATTTGCATGTGAATACTTCTTTACGGAGGGGGGGCAGGGAAGAAGATGTGGTAATCTCCTGCTTTCTGATTGCTGTCCAACTTTATTTCTGAATTACTGTGTAAGCAGATCTATTCTAACTTCTCCTGGGAGGCTCAAGGGCACCGTAGTGCAGTAGTTTACAGGGATGAGGGTTTAGCATACCAACCCTGTTGTTCTGAGGTACTAGTTTGGTTTTGCAGCCTTAAGTCAGAGTCTGTAACAAAGGGACAGAGTGAGTTTCCAGATCTTGAGGTGCTAGGTAAATAGCACAGCCTTACAGTAATTTTTCTGCTGCACGAGTGACTGTGCACGGTTATTGACTGTAGCTGGAGTCTCCCAAGGAGTCTGCAAAGGCTCAGCTTCCTACTCTCACTGATACCTCATGCCATTTAACACTGTGGTTTATTTCATGAACTGTACATTAACAGTACGTACACATATGCACATGTGTGTATCTTCCACTACATTGCTTTACTTTAACAGACAGCCTTGCATTTACACTTAGACTTACTAACATAAATGCATCTACCTAATGAAATGTATTGGATTTTTGTAACATAATCAGTGGTCTAAAAACTGGGTGAAAATTAGTAAAAACTGAATAATAGTTTTTGTGAAGCCTGGGATTTTTTTATATTTTTTTTTGGTAAAAATTGGTAAAAACTGAAAATGGAGATCTTGCCTTATTTATGAAGCTCATAAGGGCCTACCATTGAGGAAGAATTAAAAAAAGGGAAAGAATAGTATGGAAACTACAAACGTCTTGTTTTGAACTGATTTTCTTCTGTTTCTGTCCTACCTTGCCACTGAAATACAAAACTACAACCAAAACATTGACGTAGGTCAGTAAAATATGGTTTTCATAAACGCTGCTACCGTTTTGTGAATATTCAAACCCCATTTTAGTACTGTCTTTAAGCTTATGAATTCCTGACACTCAGTTGATTCTTAACTCACTTCTTGATCAGAAATCAGTGCATATTGAGAAACAAGCTGCTGTGGTTTTGCATGTCTCCAGCCAGGAAAAAATGTTTGTGTCACTCACTGCCCATTTACTGTGAAAAAGTCTCCCTTACGCCTTCCAAACAGTCTGTCTCATTCTTCCCGCCTCCCATAACTCAGTAGAGCATGTGACTGAAGAAACAATTAATCTTTTTTTTTCTCCCTCTACACAAGGGATGTATGTTACCTCATGTAATTCTGAGGGACTCGTGATTCATCCACTGAAACAATAACATTCTAAACTAGCGTATTTGATTCACTCTCAGCATAATTTCATTAACATCATCATTATTGATGCAATAGGTTCCAACAGCCAGTGTGACAATTGAAGGAGCTTCTGCCCTCAATCGTGTCCGTTGGGCCCAGGCTGGGAAAGAGGTAGCAGTTGGAGATTCAGAAGGCCGCATCTGGATCTATGATGTTGGAGAGGTACTTGTTCTTTTTTAATCAATTAATCAATTAATTAGTAATATTTGTCCAATATTTGTCATGCCACTGAATGTTAGAAAACATCATACATTTATGTGCATGAGAAGAACACTTCCCTTTGGTGATCCAGATGGTTTTTAATGGTGTCATTGATTTGGAGTGCTACACAACTTTGAAATGAACCTTTAAATACAGCTAAGTGTAGCTGTTTAATTCCAGATCTGAAGAAGAAATCTTGTTCAAATGTCTTGTGATTTATTCTCACTATTTATGTTTTAATGTCAACAAGTGTTTGGCTTTTGGCTACATTTACTAGGGATAAAAAAATATAAAACATTACAATATAAAAGGTTACAAAAGATATATGATAAATATAATATAATATATATAATATTCCAAACACTCTCCTCTAGGATTCACCTTTTCCATTGCAGTAACTCATATTTCGTGACCCGCTCCACTTTATCTACTGATACAGATTTTTCTCATCATGAAATGTAAAGCACCAGTCAGTATCCCTGATACCATTGCCTGAATATTTACAGTGGCTCCAACAACAGAAAACCGAGAGGTGGTGGTTTGGGGGTTAGCAGATGCATGTGTAGTGTGAAATAGCAGGATAAATATTCCATGTTTTAAGGCTGTTTTCAATTTCCCCTACTACATACTACAAAAACGAAGCTGAAGTATGTTGTGCATGGATGGAGCCTGTCTCTTTGTTGATGAATGCAGTATGAAATGTTCAGCCTGCATTACAATTCTTTGGAATAGTCAAGGGTGAATCTCTGAGCAATCAGCCTTTATGTAGAGAATTTGTTTTTCATCATTATCTGTGATAGGATACTGGGGTATCCATCTCTACACAGTAGGGAAACATTACAGAATACATTGAGTATTATCTGTAACTCACATAAAGTGATTTTATGGCCCAGAGCAAAATTGCTTGAGCATGACTCATATTTTTGGATTGCATATGCTTTTGCAGGAGGTGCCTTTCCTCACAAATGGCTGCTGAAACTTCTTGCTATATAATTTCTAAATTGTCTAAAGTTATTACACTCAAATTTCCACTGCAGTGCTGGCAGGGCAGGCTGTTTTATTTATTTATTATTTTTGTATTATTTCTTTGAAGTGATGTTTTTTTCCTTTCTAAGTGATATGACAGACTATTGCAATATTTGCAATGACAGTATAGTCTGGTCTTGTCTATTGTCTAGAGTCTAGACAGGCTATAGAAATGTCTCTTTGACTTACCATACACCAAACCATTCATAAGGTTATTTCTCCCTGCAAGATTAATCACAAGAAAATGGACTTTATCCAGAGGGAGTAATATTTACATGTTTTTCTTTTTTTCTGCATAATCAGAAAAATCCTACCTGCAAAATAAATCAGAGGGATACACTCCTCATGAAAAATAAAGTCATACTTATATTACTTGTAAAAAGAGAGTAAGCCATATTCAGCTCCAAGGGGCCAGATCAGTATTGTATAATTAAGACCAGTGATACTCAGACCTCAGTGGTTCAGGAGCCAAATTAGTGATCAACATTACCCAAAAGAGCCACAGTAGTGTGAATTCATCGTTTCATTCAGTATCGTTTTCCTCATTTTACATATGGGGAAATGGAGGAACAATGAGGATTCCTTCCCCCCCCTCCCCCCCATGATTGCTGCCTCGTTGATTCCCATTTCTGTTTTTAAAAAAGGGTTCAAAGGGTTAGTGATACCCTAGCAGGGCAACTTCTGTCATTACTAAGAGTCACTAGAGCTAGCCTAAGTCAGATGCATCAGAGTGCCAGTTTAAATCACTAATAGGGATTCATACTGGTGGCCCTGAAAACAGAAGTTGAAGATAGTGAATAACAGCAGCTTAACTTATTACTCCCCCATGTCAGTTCATAAAGAGCCCTCTTAAAAGTAATTCAGATGTAGGTACTCTTAGGGCCTGATCTAACTCCTGTGAAGTCAACGACATCATTGGATCAAGCCCTTAATAAAGGCAGGAAAATATGTTTGCGGCCTTGTCAGCAGTGCAAACTATAGCAAACCGTGGACACTGACTTCCTGGCAGATTGCCTTATCCAGAAGTAAAATGAATGCTGAAAAAAGACAATACAGTAGGGAAAAGCATATTGAGGCTGGGAGCTCACTGCCTTGCTGTTCCAGTCCTGTCCCGTCCCTCCTTTCCTAGCTGTTCCCTCCTTTCCTTTCCCCTCATCTCTCCTCACCCTGCCACACAGAGCATGGTAGTGCCTATAACCTCAAGGCTGAAAAAAATGCCCCTCATGACACCCTCAACTGAGAGGAGGAGTAACTAAAGTCCAACGTAAGGGCAAGATGTTTAGAAAGCAAAGCTAACAATCTTACCAGAACCCACTAATTCTATATTTATTGGACTATCTAATTCTAATCTAAACTCCTCTTGCCCTCACAATGCCCAGATGGATCATCTAACTGTCTAAGATATTCCTCCCCAAACATCTGAGTGTCTCTATTAGGGATCAGTCCTACACCAGTGTAGTCAATGGGAGCTTTGCTATTGCTTTGAATGGGAACAGGCCCTTAATCAGGAGCATTGTCTCCATTTCAGGAGTGCTCCTCAGCAGCTTTCCTCTTTTCTTCAGCATATCATGGACAAGAGGGGCCTCCTCTCTTGTGCCTTGGCCCATTGGGATCTGTCCTCCCCCCCCCCCCCCACCCCGCCATCTTTTTAAACTGTCTCGGTCCAAGTGGTTGCCGTGTGGCTCCTCTCTTCTTTTTCAGTGGCTGACTTCTGAAACAGCTGTTAGCAGAGAAATCTGGATATTTTTGAGGCCATGGGCCCTTTAAAATTCACCCCTAACTATACTGAGTCATAATCAGCATCCATTAGTGCCAGGGCACACTGTGCTCTGAAGTTGAAAGAGTCTCTAGGATTACATCACTCAGAAGGCAGCAGGCTGCTTTGCAGAGATCCTACATATATTCAGCAAAAATAGTCAGATACCATATTTTCCATATTTGCCCAGTCTTTAAAACCTACCCTATTCTTCTTGTTACAGTCCAGGTACTACATTGGATTGGCCATAATGTTGCTAAATGGTGGTTTCTTGTGCTCACAGTTCAAGAAGGATGTCAATAAATTAGAGAAGGTTCAGAGAAGAGCCACGAGAATGATTAAAGGATTAGAAAACCTGCCTTATTAGTAATAGACTCAAGGAACTCAATCTATTTGTCTTAACAAAAATAAGGTTAAGGGATGACTTGATTAGTCTATAAGTATCTACATGGGGTAGAAATATTTAATAAATGGGCTTTTCAGTCTAGCATAGAAAGGCATAACACGATCCAATGGCTGGAAGCTGAAGCTAGGCCAGTTCAGGCTGGAAATAAGATGTACATTTTTAACAGTGAGAGTGATTAACCATTGGAACAGTTTACCAAGGGTCCTGGTGGATTTGCTATCACTGGACATTTTAAAATCAAGATTGGATGTTTTTCTAAAAGATCTGCTCAAGGAATTATTTTGGGGAAGTTCTATGGCGTGTGTTATACAGGAGGTCAGACTAGATGATCACAATGTCTCTTCTGGCCTTGTAATCCATGAATCTATTAACTGAAAAAAGAAGATATGTTGAGTTGAACAACATCAGCCAAAAGCACAATAATGTTTAAAATCATATTTCGTAAAATAATAAAATCCACCTTTCCTACCCAAATGAACTGGGGCACAAAACTGACATGACAAGCTTGGGACAGAGCAGGAAACCTATTTTGATATCAAACGAAAGTGATGAGGTTCTTATCTTGTTAGTTCCATCACTGTTTTTATTCTGTCTTCTAGAGAGCAGTAGAATTTGCATCTGTGATTTCTAATTAAAATATATGGTGTTTAGAGAGAGCCTCATATGGCCTATCTGCAAAATCAGATCTAGGGCCCAAACCGGCATTCCTTGCTCAGTCAGAATTCCCTTTGAGATCATGGATGTTTTGCCTGAGTAAGGACTTGAGGATAAGGCCCTTTTGTTTTGACAGGTCATCAATCCATGATCTTTATGACATCACAAGTGCAGAAACATGGGTGATGAGACAGAGCCCATGGGCATTGAGTTAAAAATAATGTGGATATTTTCAGTTAAACCAGATAATGTTGTGTTTTACAGTACGTACTTTTAGTTGTTTGATTTCGGCATCGTGTCTGAAAATAACTGAACACATTTATTTTCACAGTGAGGGGTCTATTTTCTCCTCCATGCTTGTGTTTTACGCCCATTAGCATTAATGGGAGTCATGCGCATGCTTCCAAGGGAGAATAGACTTAAATAATCCATATATATGTGCACATGTGTGGTGATTTATGAGAACAACTTGTAGATTGGTAGCTGATGGCTTAAAAAATTGTGTGTGTGTGGGGGTGGGGGGATCAGATTGTTTCAGTGTGACAGGATCTTAAATATATTTAATTTAATCAGAGAATATAACCAGTCATTGTTATTGACTGTTAGTTTCTGTTAGGTCGGAATATATTCACTTTCACATATAATTGTGATATATTTTTCAAAAAGACTGTATGTAAAATGTACTGTGAATCAATTTAGCTTCTGAAGTCTTACGGCTTCTTTACTCAGTAGCCAGGGCTCTACATGGTAACGGTTGATTTTAGAACATGGACCATTGACTGTAGATTTATTCACAGGCCCTGATGATTGATTGATAGACCTAACTAGATATATTTTATAGAAAGCTTGCTTCCATTGTGCATGCTTCAGTGATGTTACACAGATGCTGCTGTCATTAATACTCTGTATCAACCATGTTTGCTGCTTATCTGAGTTGAGTTAAAATGTTGTTTGTAGCTCCAGTTGTGAAAGCAGCAGCTTCTTTTCCACCTTCCATTATTTCTTTTTTCCATTAATCCTTTCAGGGGCAGATTTTGTTTGAGGTGGGGGGAAATAGAACTTTCAGATCAATAATCTGTTAGTTGATGGTAGTTAAATATAGAACTTGGGGGAAAAAAGAAAAAGCATTTTCAACTCAAGGAGAGAAATTATGATATAAAAGAGTGTTTGAAGTTGTAATTTAGAGGGGCCTATTATCACATATGACTTGTTTCATTCATATAAACGGAGAGAGATTATCTCATCTCAGATTTGCAGACGACATTGTACTAATTGCCGAAAGCACCAACCAACTGCAGAGCATGCTACGAAGACTCAACAAGAAAAGTAGTCAGGTCGGCCTGAAAATGAACCGCTGCAAAACGAAATATATGCGATCAGACGTCTTACGAAAAGCCCGAATAACGGTAACAGGAGAAGACATCGAAGAAGTGGAACAGTACATATATTTGGGCCAAGAAGTTAATATGCGCCAAGACCTGAACGGAGAACTCTCGCGAAGGATTCGGGCAGGATGGTGTGCGTTTAATTCCATCAAGGACGTCCTCAAAGGAAAAATTGACAAGACCACACGTAAAAATATTTTCAATTCAGCAGTGCTGCCAGCCATGCTGTACGGCAGTGAAACGTGGGCGCTGACGAAGAGAGAAGAGCAACGGCTGTTGGTAGCTGAAAGGGTAATGGAACGAGCTATGTTGGGAATCTCCCTTCTGGATCTTATACCAAATGAAATCATCAGAGAACGCAGCGGTGTGAAAGATATTGTCGTGGAAAGCAGACGTAACAAGATGCGATGGGCGGGCCACACAGCACGGCTCACGGATAACAGGTGGACCGCAATCATTGCTGAGTGGTACCCGCGAGAACAGAAAAGACCCCCCGGTCGGCCTCCAAGAAGATGGGAAGATGACATCATTAAACGTTTTGGACGAACGTGGAGAAGAAAGGCAAGAGCGCGAGAAGAATGGCAGACGTGTTGTGATCGGTGCAGTCTTAACGACAGCTGAAGTCCGATCGATCCAGGTGATCCAGGTGAATTAACTAATGGAAATATCAGTGGTTGCATCTATTTGGCAGGGTTATCAGTCAGGTTAGTGTTAGGGTCAGTAGCAATCAGGGTCCAACTGGAGAAAAGTAAGAGATGATATTCCCCAGACTCCACCCACAAACCAAGTTCCACCCCCTGGAGACACCAAAAAGAGAAATAATTCACAGTAAACTGTGCAGACCTTCATAAAAAGATAATCTCGCTCCTTTCTTGCATGCTTTGACCAGAGGTGAAATAATTAACAGTGGTGATATTTAAATCATATTTGTCACTTTTCAGCATTAACTTCTCATTAAGATAAAAGGAGCAATTCACATCTCTTTCAGTGCTGTTGCTTGAGGCTTTCTGCAGACTCAGGTATACATTGTGGCATTAGTTTATATGTGGTTCACATTCTGAAATGTATCTTTCCCCCTGTAAGGGCTAGAGTTTTTATTATTTTAAAAATGAAGCAAATCTTAGATTCTGAAATTCAAGAAGGCAGCTACCAGAAAAAAAAAAGTACCAGCTCACCCAGCCACCACAAATCAGTCCAGTTCAGTACCCGATTGCTGTGATGTTAATGAAACCCACAGAAAAAGATAACTCCATTGACTACTTCATGTGCAGGCTGAAAAGCTTGGAAAAAAATTACCAAAAAAAAAAAAAAAAACGTTCAGGAAAGGGGTGGAAAGTCTATATCTCTTCAACACTGGAGCATGGAGAGTGAAAGTAAGAGCAGCTATTGGTCAAATCTAGCTGGAAGGAGGGAACAATACCTGAAGGGGGATCATTCCTCCCTCTCCCCAAGATGGTAGTGAACTTCTGTATAAATACGTTGTGCTCAGGCCTCGGGGATGATTTTGAGAGGCCTGGCCAGCGGGTGGGGAAGTAGCTGCTCTCTGAATCATGCCGGCAAACTGGTGGTGTTGTAAGCAGTGGCATAGCTAGGAGTGGACATTTGGATGGGCCCCGACTTTTGATGGACAGGCAATGAGCAAAGGTCTGATGTCACAGCCAGTCATGTTATATGAATATATTATATATTATTGCATATTATATTGCATTTGAATGCTGGGGGCAGGATTGTCGGGGGATAGCTAGGTTAGACCAGGGACTTGAGTGAACGGAGCCTGGGGGCAGAGCTGGCCAATGGAGAGGAGCAGGCCACTTAGCCCCACAGGCAGGTGTGGGTTAAGCTGGGTGGGCAGGGGGGTTGGTTGGCACCTGCATGGGGCCTGGCTCTCGCTGAAGTTGTCTGGGCTGGAGAAGTTGCGGCTCTGGGTGGAGGCAGCTGTGGGGCTGGATGGGCTGCCGCTCTCCACACTTCACTGGCCACAGCATTCTGCAGACAGGGCAAGAGCCACCTGCTATTGAGCCAGGAGTTCCTGATCCACAGCCAGCTTCTGCATTCACACAGGCTCGTATCTGGGTGGGCTGGGTGCTCCGTGAGTGGGCCATGGCCCACCCAAGCCCACCAGTGGCTATACCCCGTTCTGCTCCCACTGAAGTCAGGGATAAAATTTCCTCTAATGTCATTGGCAACAGAATCAGCCCCAAATTTCTGCTCTATGGATTGTGAGGTTCAGAGCAGGGAGTACTGGACAAGGGGACCATGGAGAGGGACTAGCACTCCACATGTGTACCCTGAGTTCCACAGCTTCCACCATGGATCTTGGGTCATCCATTTGGTCAGAGGGTCACAACGAGGGTCTCGTCTCTGCAGCTGAAAACCTCTCCACCCCCAGGGGATGATAGATCACAAACTGTATGTTTCATCGTGTGAGGTTTTCCAGGGGAGAGTTCTCCTGCGGTAGATCCTGCCTGAGGAGACATGATAGGCTCTGACATGATTTACAGTGGTTTAAGAAAGACATTTTTGCTGCAACACTGACACTGGGTTCCACAATTTGTAAACGTCTTATTATAAACATCCAAGATGAAACACTAGAATTAAAAGTCACTTAGAACGTCTGACAGCAGAACGGCTCAAGTCCATATTCTGGGGGTAAAGCCGAGGAACAGTAACATAAAGTGACTCAGACAAAGTTTCACTAGGAAGGGTTGGGTACAAAGCTAGTGTCAGAATGTAATCATTGTAATGAACAGCAGAATCCGGGCATAAATGATTGTGAAGTGGAAGTAACCTAGGGTCTGATCCTGCTCTGAGTGAAGTCAAAGGGAATTTTGCCATTGATACCTATGGTATCAGGATGAGGACATTTGATTCCACTGGATCTGGGCCTTAGTCTCATATTATTTTCAAAACAATGTTTTAACCAAGCTATACCTGGACTGGCTGCTGGGAATTTTTTCCCAGTGTTGTAATGTAATTGGAGGGTTAAAAAAAAAAGAAAAGGGGGGGCGGGGGGCTCATAAAGGAAGAAAAGACAGGATACAGCAAATGCATGCTTTTCACCTGGCTTACACTTAGGCAATGATCATTTGCTTTATATGAAAAAGTGAGAGAACAGCTTTGTCATCCCATGCCTACTCATTTGTATTTGGAATAGAAATAGTTGCACCGGTGACTGGTGTATCCAGTGTTCACAAAGGTATTTTTGAAGTAGCTTAAATAAGAACTCCCTAATGAAAAAAATGCACTGGTTTGAAATCAGTCAATTTAATTACTGTGTTTTATGAAAGCCATTACCCATTGCTGATTACTAGAGTGATAAAATCTTTAAGCTTTAGTAGCCTCCATAGGGGGTGAGCTGATCTAAGTAGCGCAGAGTCCAGTCATTATCACCCTAAATACTTGTGTTTCTCATTACAATATTCATTACCTTAGGTTATTTTGGATGCATTGGTGTGTTTCCCCAGTGGAGAAATAACACTATGTTAAGTTAAAACTTAACATTTAAATCTGTTTTCCAGTTTCAAATCAGGCTTATCCATATCCATTCACAAATATACTTGTGTGGGTATATATGGGAGTAATGTCCACATCTTAAATGGTAAAAGAATGTGATTTATCTTGTACCTTCAATCTCTCTCTCTCCTGCATCTGCATAGTTTCTGAGAGCCTCACACTCATTAATGGATTATGTTCTTATGACACCCCTGTGAGCTAGGGAAATATTATGCTCATTTTACACATGGGAAACTTAAGTGACTGGCTCAAAGACACACAAGAAGTGTATAGCTGGAATGGCAACTAAACCTAGATACCCTCAGTACCAGTCTAGTGCCCTGTCCACTAGACCGTGTTTCCCTTCCTCTTCCAGATTTGTCCTTTTTACTGCTTCACCTTTACTCTGCCCTGCTGACTCACGTCCATTGCAGTCTCCTCCTTGCATTCTAAACCTTTGAGCAGCTTCAAACAGCTGCGATTGTTTTCAAGGTGATCTGCCAAAGGCTTTTTTAAGACCCAGAATTGTGTTTATATCACCATAGGTACTGGAACTAGGGGTGCTCCCGCACCCCCGGCTCAAAGTGTTTTCCCTTATATACAGGGTTTACAGATTGGCTAAATGAGTCACAGCACCGGCACCGTACAAATTGTTCCAGCACCCCTGTATATCAGTTTTTGTTTCTTTAAAAAAACTTGAAATCTGTATGCATGGAGGTTTCTAACAATATTTTCTGCTTATTTACCATATAAATATGAGGAATGTTAATTCTTGTCTTCCCTGGTTTTGCTGGAGGACTCCTTGGGAATCTCAGGAATGTTTCAGGTGAGCTTTATGCCTAGATGGCAGGAAGGGAGTTGGAATCTCTAAGCAGGTATTGGAGTTAGAGGCATTAACAAAAACAACCAAAAATCCAGGTTTTAAACAGTCTGATTAAAAGCCCTTTGACTCTCAATTGCTCAACTTTCAGTCTCTTATGATGCAACTTGTCACTAGTTCTCCAAATGTAACATTTCACTAGGTCGCCAGAGAGTTTGCCAGGGGAGACAAGACTTGGATTTCTAATATGAAACAAGAAAACATCTAGTCCTTTTGCTATATGATAAAGAAGCAAAAAAAGGCTCAACTCCAAGTGTTTTTGTTATTGTGTCACATTTAAAACAGCCTCATGTTTCCTATTTTCCCCACAAAGGCCCAGATCCTCCCCTGTGGAGAGGGAGAGCGAACAAACTACATGTGACAGGTGTTAGGCCTTGGCTACACTCACTAGTTACAGCGCAATAAAACTGCCTGCAACGCTGTAACTCACTAACTGGCTACACTTGCAAGGCACATGCAGCACTGTATCTCCTCAGTTACAGCGCTGCTTGTACTTCTGCTCTCCGAGAGGAATAACAGTTGTTGCGTAGTGGCGGCAACGCTGTTGCTTCAATGTAGCCAGGGAATTCGTAGTAACTTACCTCCGGAAGCTCCCTTTGTTTTGAAACGGCACTTCCGGGTTGGAGTTCAGAGCTCCGTTCTGTGGCTGCTTTACAAAAAAAAGCAAACACAGCTACTGTTTGCAGGCGGCGGGGGGGGGGCTCCGTTAGGAATGCCGGCAGCAAAGTTGGCTTGGAGAGAGACGGAGGGGGGGCCTCCGTTTCCCCGAGTTCTCTTTTATCTGCTCTTTAAAAACAAACAAAGCCCCTGCTGCTTGCTTCCAGTGATTGAGAGAGAGGCGGGGGATGTGGAGGTGTGTAAACTTAGGAGATAATGAGCTGACACTCTGTGGATACCCCAAAAATCCACTCTCTCTCCCAACACGCTCCCTGTCACACTCCGCCTCACCCCCCCCATTTGAAAAGCACGTTGCAGCCACTTGAACGCCCATAATGCACTGCTCCCAATACAGCTGCAAATTCCTCAAATGTAGCCACATTAGTGCGCTGGCAGCTGCCAGTGTGGACAGGCTGCAGCGCTTTCCCTACTCAGCTGTACGAAGACGGGTTTAACTCACAGCGCTGTTCATCTGCAAGTGTAGCCAAGGCCTCAATCATGTAGCTTATTGCACTGCTAGTAGGTGCTCAGATGCTATGGGAGAAGAGAGAATAGACTAGGGGGTCATCCTGTCCCCCATGGCATAACCTGCAGGAGGAAGAGCAAGGTCACAGATACCCTCCCACATCACCCAGCCTGGGGGCGAGGGGGAGGGGAGAAGATTTGCCCCCTTGCAGAAAAGGCAGTGGAGCTGGCTGCAAACCTGACACATCCCTTTCTCTGGAGGCTCTGTGTATTTGCACTAGCTCAGGCCCCAGTGGTGGTTCCCCAGCTGTGGCTGCCCTGAAATCCTGTGGGGAGGCTCTGTGGGGGGAAAAAATGCAGTCCCAGGCTTTCCTGAGTAGAGGAGGTACAATGGCAGCCTCACCCAGTCTCTAGTCCCTCAGCACTAACTCTGGGTGGGTTGTATTAAATATAGCAGAGCAGCCGAATGCTGACAGTGAAAACATGTACCTCAAAATGATCAATTAGTGTACAGGAATAATAAAAAATTCACAGGAAGTCGTCCCCACCCCCCTCCATTGTAAAAAGCATTGTGAATGTATATGCATAAGCCCTATTTTAAATGTTAAGTTTTAACCTAATATAGTGTTGTTCCACTGGGAAAACCCACCGATGCTTACGAGAAGACTGGTAAATGTGCATGGCTCGTATGTACTGCAGAGTATCAATGAGTAAATACTTCATGCCGAATTCACTTAAATATACGTTAGTATGTGTGCAGTGCATTCATGCGCTCTCATTGTGGGGATAAATGCTTCATGGAGATAAACCTTCTGATAGAAGAGTTAGTTTGTATAATTAATCTTCTGTGGTTTCAACCTGCCACATTCAACAGCAATTTGGGTTCTGAGGGAGTCCTTAATTATGGTGTTAATTACTTAATTAATTAGTTATGGTTTGCAAAATTGTTACATTTAATAATACAAAGCTATTGAATTCATGGTTTAGAAAAAGAGCCACTTAGCTTAAAAATCATAGCTGAGCATGCAGACACATTTGGGCTTTAATATACACTACCCAGCAGCAAAGGTTGCACATCTGAAGTTTCATTTTTCTGTCTGCTAGGTTGTGTCATGCTGTCTGGAGTAGCTCACGACCATAAGTGCCAACCTCAGGGCAGACTGTCAAGAAGCGGGGCAAAAACTCCAAACTGGTTGTATGTTCTATAGTTACCCAGTAACAAGTGCGAACTCCTAAAGCACTATAACAGCCTTACCATGGAGTCACAGACAGTCCTGTTGGGATTCCAGTTTATCTTGCTACCCCGGCAAGCTGGACTTTATGATAGATGGTCTCTTACACCAGAACTCACAATAATGAGGTTACTCCCAGTCCCAAAGGACGAGTCACTTACTCCAGGTCAGTTGTACTCAGATCTCAAAGCAAAGACAACACTGGTAGCCAATCCTGTAACAAACTCACTAAAGGTTAAGTAATTAGGAAAAAGAAATGAAAGTTGTTTACAAGGTTAAAGCAGGTAAATGTACACACCCAAATGAGGCACTATCTTGAATTCTAAAGATAACAGAAGTGTCCATGATAAGCAAGCTTTTATGTCCTTTAGGGCTAACCCAAGCCAAGCAGCTTGGTGTTCTCTTGCTTATGTTTAGAAATCTTTGTCCAAACAGCATAAAAATACCAATTTCTCCTTAACAAGAATTTTTATGCCCTTTTCCCAAAATTCAAGCTGAGATGGGACACGGGCTTGTGCACATATCCTCTTCAGGGTGTGTGTGTGTGTGTGTGTGTGGTGGTGGGGGGAAGGGGAATCAACAAAATCTGTTGTCCAGAATGGCTGGTCTGATGTCGGTAGATCTTCTGTTGGGGAGGAAATAGCACCTCTTGTGGTAAACTAGGACTTCACACTTGGTAATGCTTCTCCCTGACTGTGAGGAAATTACAAACTTGACAAACCTTTTCATAGTTACAGGGCAAACATTCGAACATTACCCTATAACGTGATACAGGTATTGTAAGTAAGATTGATACATGCAGCATCCTGCAAGCATCCTATACAATCTAAACACTAAATACATTCTTATAATGCTAATATTTATTTCAACAATACTAACACACAGGTGAGCCAGACTGGTTTCCAGCTATGTATTTGTACATTCCTACCTATAAGCCTATCTCCTTGTGGCGGTTCAACCCTTTTCTCCATAGCGCAATACTAATGCAGGATGTCAATGTGTTCATCATGTCACTTAAAAATAACAGAAGAGATTCCGTTTTAAACTACAGCTTGGAAGTTAATTTGTTTGAGATCCTGGATGTAAGATCTTTGTAAGTGTATATGGCAGACTTTGAACCAAAGCTATTATTATAGGTGCAGCTGGTGGTGCTGACTATAGCTAATGTTGCCTGACACTTCCCAGTTTTAAATTGCTTATAACTTTACCCGTTATTCAGTCTGAAATGTTCCATGCTTGGCATCTGCTTCAGGCTGAACTTTTTTGGAAAGACGGTTCCGCCATTTCCAAGCTTGAGATTAGGGGAAAGAACATCATTTTGCCCATATTAGATTTCTTTCTTTTTTTAACAGCTGTTTTGATGAAAAGCTCGAGTGTCTCCGCTTTAGAACAGCCATGCAGCAAGGGAGGCCAATTTAGCAGGGGACAGTTTAACAAATTGTTGGCCTGTCGTCAGGGCTGTGTCGTTTACTGCTTTTGTGGAAAAACACACCTTTGGAAGAAAATCCCTTGAAATTTGATATGATCCCGTACTGTTTCTTCCCAGGACTCCTGGGGAACATGGACGGAGGATGAATCAGCGTTGTGTAGCTATGCAGGCTATTTTCTGTAGGATCCCTGCCTCATTTGTTGCAAAAGTTGGCAGGTGTGCAGTGAATGAGGCAAGCAGCTGCCCAAGAAGAAAGGATGGGCTCATGGTTAAAACATTTGAATACTAGTGTAGAGAACTGGGTTCCAGCCCTGCTTCTGTGGCATCATTCCTGTCTGAAGCTAGGCAAGTCATTTAAACCAAACTTTTCACAGGTGGTCACTAATTGTGTGTCCCTTGTTTTCAGGGTGCCTGACTTGAGACCCTGCTGTCCGATTTACAGAAGTCCTGAGTGCTCAGAGCCAGTGGTGGATTAATGCACGGGCCCACAGCCAATTTGGGGAGTGCCAGAACCTGTGTAGAAGAGGGGAGGCAGGTGGGGGGTCTGGGGCTCCCCACAGCAGCCGGGGCTCCCTGGGTGGCTCTTACCACTGCCCGTCTCTGGCTTCCGGCCTGGTGAGGGGGTGGGGCCTTGTGGGGGGAAGGGGAGGAGCAGGGAAAGGGGCCCACTTCAGCCCCTCACTGGGAAGAGGCTGGCACCACTAGCAGGGGCCGCACTTCACAGTAGGGGAACTGATCAGCCTGTTGCAATGTGCAGCCCCTGCTGCTGCTGCTACGCCCATGTAACAAAGTGGGTGGGCAGGGCCCTTGTGATTCCAGCACCCCTGGGCCCTCATGGTGTGGGGGGGACCAAATGTTCTTTGTGCCTAGGGTCCCAATAAACCTTCATCCGCCTCTGCTCACAACTGCAGCTGAAGTCAATGGGAGCTGTGCTTTGAACATAGAAAGTGCTATATAGTGCTAAGTAGTCTGAAAAAGCAGATGCTGGGCATGTCAAATTGGGTACACAAAGTTCATGGACACTTTTGATCTTAATATCTCCGTGCATCAGTTAGGACTATAGGAATTGCCATTCTGGTTGAGACTGAGGTCCCTCCAGCCCAATATACTGTCTCAGACAGTGGCCAGCCCCATTTGCTGCAGAGGAAAGTAGAAGAATCCTGCAGTAGAGATGTGGGATAATCTGCCTCCCATTTTAGGTTGCTCATTCCCAGTATGTAAAATGAGGATAATATTACCTCACCCCATGGAGACGGTGAAAGTAAATTAATATTTGTGAAACACTCAGATACTGAAATGTTGAGTGCCACAAAAAAACCTTTAAGGACAGTAATATGAATAGAGTGAAGTAAATATAGGGCAACCAGATGTCCTGATTTTATAGGGACAGTCCCGATTTTTGGGTCTTTTTCTTATATAGGCTCCTATTACCCCCCACTCCCTGTCCCTATTTTTCACATTTGCTGTCTGGTCACCGTAAGTAAATAAGATCTGGGGCCACCCCTTGACCAGTGATGAGATAGCAAAACACTGAATAGCTGCTAATTCAGTGAGCATCATCCAGCGTGTGCACTGAATAAGACGGGTACTGTGGAGAAAATAGTAGGTAGTGCAATGTATTTATAGACCATCGCATAGTTCATATACACAAGGGGGCAATCGTAATACTGGTATTTCCTACCTTTGGAGTGCTTGGCTTTGCAACTTTACCGCTCTTTTAACATAGTTGTTTGGGTGTAACATATGTATAGTTCACAGCCGATGTTTGAGTATTTCCTGGATGTTAGTGTTGCTCCAACAGGGCTATGTATCAGACTGAGGAGTTTAAGTTTAAGCAATCAGTATTCAAATGTTGTTTAAGATCCAAACCCTTTACAGAAATAAATTGTTTTGATCAATGTCTTCACACAAACACTAATTTTTTTTAAATTGTGTTTTATGTCAAGAATAAAATGTACAATCATAACTTAAAAGCTATTACTTCTGTCTTACAGAAAAAAAATCAAACTTTACATAAGTTATATTCTATTTCTGTTGGAAGACAGAGGTCAAGTCTTTTTGTTGTATAATCTAATCTTTAATCCTTTTTTTACTATTACAGCACTAGTTAAATCAGATCCTGCTGGAAGTAACTCATACCAGACGTTAATCTAGATGAGGGCTAAGTAATGAACTTCACAGAAGGCTGGTGTATACTGTCTCTGAGACACTAGACTGATGGCTGTGCATAGAATAAATGCAGTATTTAGGCTGCTTATGGTATTCCAGTCCTTCAATTAAGTAAACAAATATATACAGAGCTACACTGGAGTGTATCCTTTGCGGTCTAAACACTATATCTTATTAAAATCATCTGCATGCAGTATGCTGGCTTTGAGTTCTTGCCAGTGGTTTCATCCATTGTTAACAGTAATGCTAGGCTCTCCCAAGAGTTAAATACAGTGGTACTGTAGTTATGTGAAAAAGGTGCCCTTGGTTACATTGGTGGCCATTTCACTGCGTATTACCTCCCACTTTGTTTCCATCCATGTGTGTGGCATAGGGAGTTGTCTGGAAAAATATAGACATTTTTCAATCATATTTTATAATTGATTGAAAAAAAAATCATAGGGAGTGGACTGGAAAAATACAGACCTTTTTCAAACACACATGTATACATATGCTTGAGAAAAATATCAAAGGCATTTTGCAACTGAGTTCAGTAGAGCAAGCACAGGGCCAAAATAGATGGCGATGTGTGTGCATAGAAATGTTTGTATATGTAGATATTATTTTTGCTTTGACGTGCAGCATTGAAATCAGTCATAAAATACTTATTCACTGCATTTGGGTAGGATTGGATGCCTTAAGGTGAATTATAACTGTCTGGATTTTTTATGTGTAAACTTATGGGCTTGATCCTGAAAATGCTACACTTCATACAGAATGCAGGATTGGAACAATAATTAGAAAAAAAACTCTAACTGAAACACTCTGTGTAATATTTACATTTTATCATCTTAAGAATATTTTTCTCAGCCATTTAATACATTTATTCATGTGGAACTCTATTCACAAAGTGTTTACAATGAATTTCTTTTCAATACAGCACTTCATTTTATATGATAATATGGATAGCATTCTATGTAGAATAAACAAAGTAATATTCTCTTGTGGTTAGATGTGTTTTTTTTAAATGACTCCATCAAATTGAAAGATTATAATGATGCCGATAAATCACACCAAGTATTTATTCTGAAGCATACCATCTTTAGTCATTATAACTATCTTACCATACTTATTGTATTTGACAAATCAAACTAAAATGAACCTGAATACTTTTCCTCATGTCTTAATTAGCCACTCTTCAAAATGTTTTAACCAGTCGTTTTCAAGCCAAACATAATTGGTCTGAAGTGGTTTAGAAATGAGAAAGCTGAATTGTGAATTTCAGTATAGTTTTAGTCCTTGTTGGATCTGAGATTTTTGTAAAGAGAGCTCTTGCAGGAATAAAGGCAGAGAAGCAGGGAAAGATGCCAATAAAAACCCAACCACAACTCATAAATGATACTTTAAAATATTTTAAAATATAGGCCAGTTTCTGATCTCCATTACACAGTGAAAGTCTCTGCTTTCCTACCATGTAACTGAGATCAGAATCTGGCCCCTTACATGCAAAAGACATCAAACAACCAGTTATGTTCAGCACATATAGAAAATAGCTTATATAGTGTGGAGGGAAATGATCTTTTTAGGATTCTGTTTTTACACCTATGTTCCGGGTTATGCATGTACAGACACTGGAGAGACCCATGTAAGTGTCTTGCGCCAATGGGAGAAGTGTATTCAGGAGGGCTAAATTCTCCTGTCAGAGACCTCCTTGAGCAGTTCAGCACCACAGCTAGCTGTGCACAAGCTCACTGTCCACGAACACAGGCAGTCCACAACACAGGCAGTTTGACTCTTAGTTTAGCCAGCGAAGGGCTGGTGCCACAGCTGGGTGGGCATAGATTTAAGCATGAGAGTTAATCATTTAAATTAAATGTAACTAGCAAACACAGGCCTCCATGCCCCCCTGGAAAGTGGAAGGGAGCTTGTTCCCATTGCTCCAGCGCAGGGGTGCGAAAGCTGGAAGTGCTGCCTCTTACCTGACCCTCCCTAGGGACTCCAGTGTTCAGATTCCATGGCTAAGTGAAGGGGGAAGGAGTTGCCAGGTTTCCATCGTACACCCCTGAAAACCCTGGGCAAGGTGGCACAGGTTACAAGATGTGCAGGAATTGGTGCGGATTTTTTCCCCCCACTATGGTTTTCTCTGCCTCTGCTGTGAGGTTTCAGGTACAGCGATCATCAAGGGAGTTCCTGGTAGCGCAGCTCCTGTGCAGCCCACAGGACACACCTCTGCATGAACGCACCTTGTTTGGGGGACATCTTGGGGAGCCTTCATGTGTAGAGGGGTGGAAGCTGTGGGGGTCATCCACACACGGTGATGGGGACAGCCTAGCCTTGGATGAAAGAATTAAAGCAACTCTGTAGGTGGATACTTGCAGTTTCTATTCTACCTACAAATACCCGGCATAGGGAAGAATTTGCCCAGCACGTAAGGTGCTCCATTGTTTCTTACCAGAATGTGCACAGACAAGCCACCTACTTAGAACTCACATCTGAAGCATATGTGACCAAAGTCACAAGAGACAATCTTTCAGCCTAGGATAATTGTTATTTTTAACAGAATGTTTAATAGAAATGTCAGAAGTTTTGCAAAGCCAAGGATCATATATCATCTATGTTGGCACCTCTAGCCAGTCATGTTTACTGTCACTAAAGGATTAAGTTGCCAAAGAAATCAGAAGAGGTTTGTGGCATGTCAAAGAAGGGAAAGGACTGCCATATCTTTGCCTTCAGTCTGAGCCATGCTATCTTGGCGGTGCCATATTATTCGTTCTTGTCTTAGATTCTGCTCTGATTGACACCATACCACCATGCTGACTGAGGTCACTAGCCTGAGACACATGGATACAGATTTTCTTTGGTTAGAATGAAACATAGGGGGATATAGAGTTAATGCTGGCACAAACTGACTGAGATTGTGAGAGTAAAATCTTCCAAGTATAGGCAGAGCCACATTTATGCTGGCACAACTCTACAATAGAGTGAATTTAGCTCATAGTGTTCTGAAATTACCTATCCACATCCCTGGTGCCTCCATATTAGATGGGGCTGCTGCTAATAAGTTACTGCATGCACCTCACAGCAGCAATCATTTTTTGCGGCTGAACTAGCTTTACTTTAGATTAGGTTTTGGAGACTAAGGAGTTGTAAGATGTTGTCCTGAAGAGACTTTGCTTTTGGAAATTGTTTTTTGTTTTGTTTTTTTTTGGCTGTAAACCTTGTAAACACTTTCTGCTCGAGGTGGTGCTTAAGTCTACGAGTAGTGAGAATTTGCAGGATCAGTACCAAAGTTGTTTTGACAACCTGGCATTTACTTATTCTATGGCCTGTGTTGTGCAGGAAGACAGACTAGATGATTACAATCGTCTGGCCTTACGCTCTATGAATGTATAATTTTGTATTAAAATGTATTATTGTCTTTATTTATTTGCCAGTGTAACTTTACCTATTCACTTCCTGACCTGTATTGTACAAAATAATGCTCTTCAGATTGTTCACAGTTAAATTGCAATGCAGCTGTTACTCAAAAAGAAAAAAAAACATAGGGACAGAATTGTCCCTATTTCATTATTTAATGTGTTTGTTTTAGTATGTATTTGGCTCTTTTCATATTTTGATGCAACATGTTAATAAAATTACACTATTATGCTCTGCAAGAAAATGAAACCCTTTATGAAAGAAGCATCAGTAGGCAGTGGGTTCAGTCGCAAAGCTTTTAACAGCTGGTCTAACACACTGCAGCTGTGTTAGCCTCTAGCGGCCCTATTCTGATCTTATATCTGTGGGCATGTCTTGCCACTGTGGAAGAAAATAAATCCTCTCTCTCAGGTTGGAATGCAACAAAATCAGAGACAGCTTTATTTCAAGTAATTGCCAGGGAAGAAATACAGCTGACAGAGAGCATCTCTGCCTCAGTTTCTCCAAAGTACAAACAATAAGCCACAAGCATTTATACTCTTTCATGGAATGCATTAATTAAAAAACATCTGCAATTTATTTATGTTATGTCCTGCCCATTCCATTATTTTCTCACTTCTGTTCTCACATCATTATCTTCAAGGACTCAGCACTGTTGTGTCCCACCCGCTTCAGACACAGAGTCTGCTTTCCCAAGTCTCGCATGATGAGACTTCAGAGTTAGCTTAACTGTGCTCTGTCTTGACATAACTACAGGCCTATAGTCAAATCCTTTAACCCTTGTTTCCACACCACTTAGCTTGTAAAATCATCTCTTGCATGGGTGTGTAATCATGATCAAGCTTGCAGTGCTGATGTTTTTGCATACTTGCTTCCTTAGCTTTTATTTTTATCTCCTCCAATCATATACTGTATGTTCAAGGAGGGAAGATCTGTCTTCAAATAAAAATAAGAATAGATCCAGTTCTGTGTATGCTTTCAGACAGCTAATTCAAGCTGCTTGCCCCTTGAGTGTTGGACTCAATTCCTGAGTGCTTTCATAATTACTAAAAATCAAGGAGAAAACATGCAAAAAATGGATATTAGAAATTCACAGTTAAAAAGCAGCAAAAAATAGATTCTGAGCAAAGGCACAATGATATATCATTCAGTATTATCATGAGCTTTCCTAGAAAGACTGCATTCTTTGGCAGTAAACTAAATAAATATTTAACCAAAGTCCAATAATCAAAATACATAGAAAAATAATTATAGTTGTAAGCTCACGTTTCATACGGTAGCGGAGTGGTTTGAATACATGCTATACATGGATGTTTTTAAACGTCAGCATATTTTTCCAAATATTCAGTGTTTAATTGCCTCCTGACTTAGAGCCAGATCCAAAGCTGAAGTAGCTGGAAAGACTCTCATTAACTCCAATGAGATTTGGATCAGGCAACAAGGCTTCACCCTGCACTCACTTACGCAGGTGATTAACTTTGACTGTGAGGGTTGTCCACATGGGACTCCTACTCACATGCTTGCACAATTGGGGCCTTGAACATTAGTGCATATAATATCCTTTTTTTCCTCAGCTTCCATTGATATGGATAGTTGCCTGTGGACATCAAGAGACCGGTTAAGTTGTTTGCCATCCAAAAAATGCCTGTTACAGTTCTGCAATCTACTATTTCTAAACAAATGAAATCTACCTTAAGTGTGAATAATATTTGTTACTTTATTTAAAAAAAGAAGTAAGCTCTCAGTTGAGCGTATATCAATTGCATATTAGACACTATAGACTGGATCAGTTATGGTCTTACTTTTTCTTAGCCTGCAAAGTGTTCCTCATGTAATGTGCATAAAATAGTAACTCAGTTTTATTATATGCTAACAGCCAACCTAGTGTACCATGCTGCTTCATGTCTTTAAACAGTTCCTTTTTCAGTACTAAAAGCTGCATAATATCTGTAAACAGTTCCTTTTTCATACTACCTTCCAGGGAAAGATCACAAGCTTTAAGACAGCAGCAAATACATGCATGGTTAATTTAGATGCTTGTTGCCATTTTCTGGTATTTGAGTCAATAAAAATGTATGTTCAGGAAGTTGTTTGAATTTTTCCATGATTGTATCAATCGCGTTTTGCATTCTCGCTCAGGAACTGCAATGTCGGATCGAACTGGAAAGGACTGCAGCATTATTTTGCTATATCACTAAAACATTCCGTCTGGATGTTTAGCTGTTTGGATTACATGTTCCTCTTGGAGCCTAATGTGTGATAGGTCTTCACTAAAAAGATTAATACTATTAAGTGGAAAAGGACATTGTATGGTGACTTCAGATCAGTAAAGCAATATTTACTTGGTCTGCTTGAGCAGTTTAACATTTTTATGATCATGTATTTCTTATTATTGTAACTTACTTAACATTGAGGAGGGCAACTAACATAAGCATAATTTATTTAGATTGATATTGGAAGTCATGCTGCAGTCCGTAATCACGCAAAACTCACATTGACTCTAGTAGGAATTATACGAGTCAGGCCCGCCGATTTAGGCCCCAAGACGTTATCTTTGCACTGCAAAGTATTCTCTTTTTGTGCATACTCACTTCACCTTTTCATTCCATTTATTTTCCAGCTCGCTGTTCCACACAATGACGAATGGACCCGTTTTGCTCGGACACTGGTTGAAATCCGTGCCAACAGAGCGGACAGCGAAGAGGAAGGGACTGTAGAATTGTCTGCCTAGAGAAAAGGTTTCCGCTGTTTGTCTAGCACAGTATCTATCCCGTTGAATATGCCAGTTTTCAGTGTCAAATCAGTATCACGGTGGCTTTTGATGCCAGTGTCCCAGCATTGCTTAGAGAACTTCATGTTAATCACACTGCGCTTTACCCAAGGCTGAGAATCTCCAGAGCAGTTCCATACTTTATATTTCTGTCTGAAACGTAAGAAAGAAAAGACAAATCAAACCTTTATGGGTTTAGCTGTTGCCTTTTAACTACTTAGTAGCTGTATTTAATAGCTAGAAACCATGGTTAAACTTGTGCTCACATGCACTTCTGGCCTAGTCCTATTAAATCCATATGAAGCCAGATATGATTATGTGCAGATGTGGTGTGCTTCATGATATGGGACTGGGCCAAAGACTTTAGATGTGGTGTTTCACATGGTGACTTACATTATGAATGGATGTACTATACAAAAGTTGCTGCTCCTTATTTATTGCGGTGTGCTGCATGGAACATATTTATTTGAAAGCATTAAAATAAACGATCCTAAAGCATGTGCATAATGAGAGCACTGCATTGTCTCTGTGCTGCTGTAGAGGCTTCATTACCATTCAAATACTAAAGCTGTAAGATCTATAAATGTTTGTTTGAGTGGATGGAATGATTTTTTGAAAATGCCTATTATTTCTAGGCACTGTAACAATATTTCATGTACAGTCGGTCGTTGATACTTGGCATGGGAACACTAACAGGCTGACAAAGAATTGTAGTTCCTGAGTATGACACCAATATTGCCAATAAACTTATCCTGGAGCAACTTGGTTAATCCTTTTGGGCCAGCAGTACTCAGCGTGTTAATCACAGGACCCCGGCTAGGCACTGGGAACATGACTTCCAAGAATTACAGAATGCTCATACAGCTGTTATGTAAACAGATACCGTAGGCTTTTGTTAATGCATTTACATGCATCAGGCCCTGCTACAAATTTTCACGAGTCTAGAACTAACCTTTGTTGCCTTCTAGATCAGTGGTTCTCAACCAGGGGCCTGGGGCCCTCTGCGGGGCCAAAGCAGGTTTCAGGGAGTCTGCCAAGCAGAGCCAGCGTTAGACTCGCTGGGGCCCAGAGTGGAAAGCCAAAGCCCCATCACTTGGGGTTGAAGTTGAATCCTGAGCAATGTAGCTTTGTGGGGGGCCCCTGTTGCATGGGTGCCCAGGCCGTTGCCCTATTTGCTACCCCCTAATGCTGGCCCTGGCTTTTATATGCAGAAAACAGTGGTGGTGTGGCACACATGGGCCATGGAGTTTTTATAATATGTTGAGAGGGGTCTCAAAGAGAAAAAGGTTGAGAACCACTGTTCCAGGTGTTTTTCCATGTCTATCTGTGCATAGACAGACATTTCCGCTCTCTGCTGCAAGCACTAAGAGTGTAAGGTAGAGAGCTCCTACATGTAACTGCCCCCTTGTGCAAGGGTGGGCAGGGGGAAAGGGCTGCAGGCCACATTTTTCTTTCACCCCTGTGCAAGTAGCATGGCAGGCTGCCACGACAGCATTCAAAAAAAGCACTGGGATGCAGACTTGGCTAATGCACCAGCCCACGCGTCTTGGCCCAAAGGATCATACATGAAGGCTGATTCCATGGTGAGTCAAACTAGGGCAAGTCTGTGTTACGAAGTGTTCTGTGATTGGACATGGCTGCGAAGAACAGAGTTAGAGGATATGCTGCTGCCTGCAACTTTGCAGTCAGTGTAAACCAGGACCGATTGTGTCATGTAACTAGTCTTAGACCCTGCGCCCACCAAACATGTGTTTAGCATCGTATCAGCTACCTGTGCTTCACAGCCAGGCTCAAACACAGGCCCATTTGGAATGTGTACCAGCCCTACCAGTGTCTACACGGGTGTAATTTACACACAAGGTGACAGATAGCAAGTGTGAAAAATCAGGAGTAGGGGAGGGGGTTAACAGTTGCCTATATAAGACAAAGCCCCTAATATCGAGAAATCTGGTCACCCTACTAACACACTAAGGTAGCAAGCAGAAGGTGTAAGTCAGACTTCCTTACACTTACACTCCCTTCTAAGCTGCCTGCAGCCTGCATGGTAGGCGGCCTCTCTAGTCCTAGTAGTAGGGCCCTACCAAAGTCAAGGTCCATTTTCCTCAACTTCATAGTCATAGGTTTTAAAAAATAATACATTTAATAAGTTCAGCTATTTAAATCTGAAAGTTCATGGTGGTGTAATTGTAGGGATCCTGACCCAAAAAGGACTTGTGGGGGTGTCGCAGTTATTGTAGGGGGAGATTGTGCTACTGCTACCCTTACTTCTGTGCTGCTGCTGGCGGCGGCGCTGCCTTCAGAGCTGGGCAGCTGGAGTGCAGCGGCTGCTGACTGAGGGCCCAGCAAACACAAACTGGTCCTGCCCAATGGAGCAGCAGAGAGCACTTCAGAGTTTGACATCCTCACTCCCCCCGTTCCAATCTATGGAATCCTGCCCTCGGTGGCAGACATCCTTTTGCAAAAGATGCACTAGACATCTAATGTAATTGCACTAGTAAGTCAGAGAGAGAACATCTAAATGATGCCCCTTGCATGCCCAATTAGGCACACAAAATTGGAAAACAAAGCTGAGGCCTATTGGGCTTCCAACTGAAAGTCCAATAAATCCAGCATTCCAGGCACTGTGTTCCCGCTAACTCTCCTAACAGTGAGCTCAGGTTTAGGGGGAGGGGAGGTGTTTTTCTGAATATGTTGTTCCATTATTTCCAATCATAGATGAAAAAACTCCCTCATACACTGTGGAAGTTATTAAGACTAGCCAGTTCTTGCAGTGCATTGTAAACTGCTGGCAAATTTACCTCTACTTTTTCCATATTACCTTTCAGTTTTGAAACCTAAGGGGAAAATGCTGCATGTTTTACCTTCCAGTCTCTCGCTCCTTCATGGCTTTAATAGCTTGTAAAACAGTTTTAAGAGAAACCTCAGAAGACTCTTCAGGATTCACTGCTGTGCACACAGGAAAATGCCCACTTGGCATAGAACACTGCTCCTCCCGGGCCCCTGGCAGCACACCTAGATCACAGAGAAGATGCTGGTGATGGTTTTTCCAAGAGTGATCTTTGGGGACACCAGGGTAAAAAAAGATGCTCAGCACAGGAGCTTCAAACAGAAGAGGTCCAGGCACAAGGTCAGGGTAGAACATAATAAGGTTGAGACTAAACTATTGCAGCTCAGTCCAGGAAGAATAGGGTTCTGCTACAGAGTAAAGCAACTGTTTGCCAGATATGTGCATTCACTCCACCTCTCATGGACCGGCCTGCTGTATGGGGTTCTTTCCTGGCTATCCATGGTTAAGGCTTCAAATCTGTCACAGAGGTCGCGGAAGCCACACCAATGGCCAGTGATGGGATGTTAGAAGATACTACAGAGAACTTTTTCCTGGGTGTCTGGCTGGTGAGTCTTGCCCATATGCTCAGAGTTCAGAAGCTGATCAGCATATTTGGGGTCAGGAAGGAATTTTCCTCCATGGTAGATTGGCAGAGGCCCTGGAGGTTTCTCACCTTCCTCTGCAGCATGGGGCACGAGTCACTTGCTGGAGGATTCTCTGCATCTTGAAGTCTTTAAACCATGATTTGAGGACTTCAACAGCTGAGACATAGGTGAGAGGATTATTCTGGGAGTGGGTGGATGAGATTCTGTGGCCTGCAGCCTGCATTGTGCAGGGGGTCAGACTAGATGATCATAATGGTCCCTTCTGACTTTAAAGTCTATGAGACCTCAGTGACATAGGGGGCCCACAGCAGTCTAGCTGCTGCAGCAGCGGATCCCCCTCCCCTGGCCCTGCAGGGCGGTGGGGGATACCCGGAGCTCCCCAGCCCCAGAGGGTGGCAGGGAACCCTGCAGTTCCCAGTCACCATGGGGGTGGGGGTCGTCCCCCACCAGCTACCAGCTCTACAGGATGACAGGGGATCCCCACCAGCTCCTAGCCCCGAGGTCACGGGTCCCTTCCAACTCCCATCCACTGGGCAGGGGGCCGTAGCTTCCTGCCATTGCACGCAGTGGGGCAGAGTACTGGACCCTCTTCTATCCCCATTCTGTCAGGGATGTTTTTAGTAAAAGTCAGGGACAGGTTATGGCTTCCGTGAATTTTTGTTTATTGCCCGTGACCTGTCCATGACTTTTACTAAAAATACCCATGACAAAATCTTAGCCTTCTCCATGGTTTATAACCTTCTGAGACCTCATACAATCCATTTCCGAGCAAGCATCTCCTTTTCAGTAGCGTCCCAAATGGGCCCATATGTCCCCAGAGTGTTCCCACATTTGCTCAGGATCCCACTAAACACAAAACTCCACTCTGTTTCATAAAAATGAAGCCACCCCTTCCACTCCCAACATGCACCTTCCACCAACAGCCATCCTCAGACAAGATGAGTACAACAAACATTTGTGGCTCACTGCATGGTTGGCATTTGAACAGCAGTTAGGCAATACAGTACAGACTACGCCTGATTTCATTTGTAATCGTTCCTTTTCCCTCTACATTTGTACAGCCCTGAGCACACGCCTATTGGTCAAGAATGAGCAAGAAAATAGCATCTATATGCAACGGCTGCAAACCATTGTTAGTGAGTCCACGTCTTCTAGGCATTACAATGGAAACAAGCCTTTTAGATTGATCCAGAGAGGACACTGAAAACATAAGGATAGCATGGAAGAAAGAACATAGATGAATGTTAGAGAAACAGACACTTGGGATATTAAGGTGGGGGTGGGGGAGAGGACAGAGGATGTGACAAGTGTTGAGAAAGGAGGGGCAGACTTATGAAGAGATTTAGAGGTGGGCGGAAGGCTTGAGTTTGGTGTGTTGAGGAAGAGGGAGCTAGTGAAGGTATTTAGGACCAGATCTTCAAAAGGTATTTAAGCACCTAACTCCCACTGATTTCCATACCTAAATCAGTATGGAAATCATACTTTGAGGAGCTGGGCCTTACTTCCTGATCCTGCACTCATTGAAGTCAATGGCAAAAGCTTTTTTTTTACTTCAGTGATGCAGGATCAAGACCTTACTGGGAAGAGAGCTTGGTAAGAGCAGTTTCAGCAGAGCAGAAGCCAGAGAGGAGGGAATCCATTGTGGAGTTGGAGGAAAGGAATTAAAGGCAATAGCTGTAAATGGTAATAGGGTTTACTTCTCTTGCCACCAAAACACAGCCTCCTCTGGGGCAAAATGGGTAGCTGTTTAAAAGTGCACAAAAATGCTAAATGGGAGTATGAGGAGGACTGCCATATCCAGTTGAAGCTGCCAAAGTGACAATTAGCTAAGGTGGAATTTGGCCAGGACATACTGTTTAACGCTCCTATTCTTAACAAAATACACAAGGGGATTTTAATGATTACAAGTGACCAGGCCCTCTGCTTCAAGGCTCATCCAGAACATGTAAATAATATGGCAGCTGGGCAAAGAAAGTGCTTAGCAGATCGAACTAAATAGTGTGTCATCGGTTTGAAGGCACTTTTGGCAGCTCCAGGTACAATGTGAAAGGCTTGAAAATTTAGTCTATAATTTAGCCTCTGAGATGTAGGCTCAATGTATTCATCTAAATCTATTAAAATGAGGATAATTAAGGCTAACGCTAAGATTTTGTCGTATTTTTAGTAAAAGTCACGGGCAAAGAAAAATTCACGGACGCCTGTGACTTGTCCCTTTTACTAAAAATATCCATGACAAAATGGGGAGCCCCTAGGAGCCTCCACCACCTGTGGGGGCTCGAGTGCCAAGGTCCCCCTCCCACAACAGCTCTAAGCTACAGGGTTCCCCCTCCCGCCCACAGCAGTGAGGAGCCCCCCGGCTGCAAGGAGCTGCGGGATACACCCACTGCCCAGGACAGGCAGGGGTTGGGGGGAGCTGCTGGGGGCTCCTGCCACCCGTAGGCAGCGGGGGTTCCTCAACCCCCCCCCACCCCCCTCCCCACACAGCAGCTGGGAGCTGCAGGGTACCCCCACCGTTTGCAGTGGCTCAGCGCTCAGGGCCCCCACCATCTCAGGTAGGGTGACCAGATGACCCGATTTTATAGGGACAGTCCTGATTTTGGGGTCTTTTTCTTATATAGGCTCCTATTACCCCCGTCCCGATTTTTCACATTTGCTGTCTGGTCACCCTAATCTCAGGTGGTGGGGACCCTGCAGCTCCTGCCAGCGGGGGCTGAACCTTACAGCTCCCAGCCACGGGCGGGCTGAAGTCATGGAGGTCTTTGGAAGTCATGGATTTCACGACTTCCACGATCTCCGTCACAAAATCGCAGCCTTAATCATGGCAGAGTAGGTGGTGGTAGAGGTTGATATTTCAGTGTCTAGATGGGCACATTAAAACTCTTAAGAGGTTTGTTCAGGGGATGCAGCAGTGTTCCCCTTGCACATTCCAGGGCAAGGACTCGGGGTATGTTGTCAAAGTGAGTCTTTATTTTGGATACCCAACTTCAGACACCTCACAGGGTTCTGATTTTCACAGGATCAGCACTATCTGAAAATCAGGCTTCCGTTAAGGTGCTTTAAGGTAGGTACCCCAAAAATTACTCTGCTGAAAATTTAGTTCCTCGTTGTAAGCTGTGAACAAACGTCACAAACTATTCATGTTGCCTGTGCTGGCGAAACAGTATTTGTAGCGTTAGGGACACACTGTGACAGGTGGACGTTCTTTGGCATGAGAACTGCTATTCCTACTGCTGCTGGGTTTTGAGCAATCTTTGGTAAATGCAATACAAAGAAAAAATTCAGCTGTATGAGGGCTTGATAACCTTCATCAGTTCAGAGCAAGACTGACTGATAACCTTAGCATCTGATTGAGCAGCAAGGGACTACGGACACTGCCATCACCAAAGCAGCATGGAGTCAAGGCCGATGAAGTGAGATGGTTTTCATAGTTACAGATGTCTGTCAATAGGGTTAAAGAGTGATTTTCTGTCAAGATCCTAAGAAGGGTTAATTCTCTGGTAATACAACTATGTTATAATCTACTGTGTTATGCGCACAATGAATTCCCATCACTTGGTTTGTGGGGAGGAAAGAGAAAAAAATCAGACAATTCTTTAACACATAACCAAAGCAGCTGGGATGAACTTTGCAAGCAGCTGAATTGCTTCCTAATGCTATGAGGAATGGGGCATATAAAGGCAAGAAGCCATTAACATGCATCTTAAAATATCTCCTCTTGCTTTGAACAGTAACATGTAAAAGCCTTTGCCGAATGCCTTCATCAGAGGCTGCCACTATTCACAAGCCGCCATTTGGATAATAAATAGGAATACAGTGCACCATGTGTCGTTACAAATGCAATTTGCTCAAATGCTTTTTTCTGGGTATAACTCAGAGTTATAAAATGCAAGTGTCTTGAGGTTTACATATTCTAAACCATTAACTAATTTATGGATAATCACTAGATTTAAATATTGTTTTCTAGTCTAAGCAATGCTAATAAATATTTCAACTAAAAAACTGAAGCCTGAAATTCACAATAACTGTTTCAATGAGAGGTGGCAGATTTCTCCCCCTAACAGTCAGTTGCTGGAATTAGTCAGCACCAAAGAGCTAAGCAGGCAGGAACACACCAGAAGTGATGTTATACGTGGGGTACATGAAGACAAAAAGGCCATCTATCCCTAAGAAAGCTGTAGAGTGGTTTAATGGTTTTCATATTTTTAGGTTGAGGAAAACTTGCCTATGTTATTTTTGAAGCTTGTGGTATGTTTGCTCACAAAAATGTTGCTGCAAATTGTAAACATTAAGCTATCAAACTCAAAAACTCCACAGTCACCTGGCCAAAAATATATATGTCCTAGTTATGGTGCAAGGAGATAGCAAGGATATGGATTTAACACTTCGGAAACACCCCAACATGCTAATATATGGAGGATTACCAATTCTTGAACAAAATTTAACAGATTTACTCAACAGAACTGCAAGATGCAAATAAACTGAGGTTACATCCCACCTTACCCCTCCCACACAGCATAATTTATCCATAAACCAGAAGAGTGCAAACATCTGAAAGCTTTTTTAAAAAAGATAAACCAAAGAGCAAAATCTTACAAGATCTGAGCCAGTAAACTCTTCAGCATAAGGGCCGTACCACGTGTCTCCATACAGCACCCAGGGCAAGAATTTCTCATACAGCCTTGCACATGTCCATCCTGACTAGAGTCTTTGGATACTACCATAACATTAATGTGTTTTTTTTAATCCCCCCCATCATCTGTAAGAGCAGTTAGGGGCAGAGGGATATTTTGTATGTGGCTTTACTATGACGCTTTACTAAGAAATTTTGGTTGAAATCTACACTACCAACAAATAAACAACGGAGGGGATTGACACCATCACAAATCAGTCTACTTTGCTATTACCTGATGCTATCAGAGCCATTTGTGGGGGTTCAGAGCCTTACATGGTACATTTAGTATCGTGTAATATATCTGAGGTGGAAGCATGTAGTTAAGAACTGTTGCCCCATGGACTGAGAAAGCAGCCAGCAGCGGAATACGGTACCAGAAGCTATGAGGCAGAGGGCATTAGTGACCAGAGGACTTGGTTTGGATTTTGTTTTCTAAACCTCAGGCAATGGTTTTTCCTTTTAAGTTAAATGTCAAAACCTGTAAGGGTTTCATTATAATACTTTTAAAAATGACTGACCCTTCCTTTATTTGAGCATGTGTACTTGTCAGCACAGCAACAAGGGGAGTTCCAGTTTGGCTCCAGCAGCACACAGGTCAAATCCTTCCCAGTGAAGCGTCCAATGCTTGTTGTAAGTAAGCAGTTGCTAAATGATTTTAAGCCCTTCATGGGGGGTTTTCCTCCAAGGGAAATGCTGCATACTATGTATACAAAAGTCCTTCCTTAGCTGCTTGAGTCTCCGCATTTGCTCTCATCAGCAGCTAAGACAGTAAAGTGCACATTCTAGTGACGGCAAAGGTTTAGAAAAAGATATAAAAACAGCACTAAAACCAAATGGCTTGAAGTTCTGAAGAAGTGTTGATCATTGGCAGCTGCCATTACAAGTATATTATTTGGCTTTTTTTTTTTTTTTTTTTTTTTTAAATAAAACAGTAGTTTGGGAATGATGGGAGAATGGAGTTTATTTTTAACAGAGGAGCAGTTACTTTTGGGGACCAGAACTCAGTGTGCTGCTCCCATCACCTGTCTCTAGACACAGAGCTCATGAAGTATCAGCAGAGTTCAGTAATGACACCTGGAAAAAGCAGGGGGCATGGCTGTCAGGGTTCCCAAAACGGAATTACAATCAGATAATATTTGTGTTTATTAATTTTTAAATGTATGGATACTCCAGACTCCTCCTGCTGCTCTGCTTCCCTGATTACTTTGAAATGTAAACACAGCCAATTAAAGGAGTTTTCTATAACAAGCCATATATAATGCAACTAATATATCCATTTCCATTTGGCATTTGGACAAGTTACAGTGTAACCAATATGATGTCATATAATGTAATACTTTTACAAAGTACAGAACTTTAATATTCTCATAAACTCATAGTTCACATTTAATAGAAATGAAAATATTTAGCAAGGATTACTGCCCTGTAAGGACCTAAATCTTGTGACACTTTTAGGAGCAACATCAGGGGCCCACTTCAACCTGCACTGGCTATATAGGCAGATCGTTTAAAAGTTACTTACTTAAACAACACAGAGAGGGCTTCAAAGTAATGAAAGTTTGCTCCAAATTCGGGCTTTTAACTAAAGAAAAGTTTCTTCTTGAGCCACAGCTGCATCAAAGGGGCTCTCCTCTTCACACTCCCAAGTTGTTATGCCTCAGGTGGACAAAGGTAACTACATTCCTAACCCAACCTGTAAATGCCTGTACATAATGAATTAAGCTAGCCTTGAAACAAGAGTATAAAACTGAAAAAGACACACATTAAATCTGCTGCGCAACTTGCATAACAGACATTTGTCTCACTGTTTGAAAGGTTTATTTCTATCTTTATAAATACACAATCCTCTAAACATTGTGCAAGGCACTCCCCCACTCCCCAGATAAAATCTTGTGTTCTAGAATATTTTAATCTCCTTATTCAACTCAATGAAGTAAATAATCTAGAAACAAATAATTTCCAATTACAAGCCAGTGGTTAAGGCAGGTACCATTGATACAGTGCATGGATTTTTCTATTGCATTTATTTAAACAAGCAGCATTTACTAAGTGCATCAAACAAACAAGAATCCAGATATCAGCATGTCCAAGATAGGCACCTAGTCTTGTAATTTCATTGTACGTGTAATAAAATGCCAAAAGTACTTCCATAAAGTGCAAAGACTATGGACAATAACACTTCCTTCCTAGCATTTTGATACCAGTAACAGAATACCATGACTCAATGTTTATAAATGTGGTTTCCATTACAAAAACATGTTCCACATAAAAGCTTCATAATACAATCCAGAAACTGAACTTGTGCGTGTACATATTTAAAAAGTTGAAGCCATAGTGGCAGACTCAGGTACTGTGTGTATATATATATATATATTTTGAAGTCTACAAAGACGCACTAAGCTTATAACCAATTTACACGTACAGTCAAAATCATTCTGCTTGAGCACCATGATCTCCATTGACTATATTTCAGTGACAATGCGTGATATCCAATATGCAGCCACTTTGGCATAATAATCCTCATTTGAATGTTACCTGTCAGATGATCGCATTCATAACTCCCACCCCTAACCCTCCCCCACAAACAGAATCTAATATTAGTGCCTTCCAAACACAAAGCACATGTCAGATGTGGACAATACATTCATGGTCCTGAACCCAAAGAATAACTGGTAAGAATTTCACAGTGATCTGGTTAAGGAAGCACAAAGACCAATGATTACATTTAAGAAAACTGCCTTAAAACTGAAATGACACTTAACTGATATATGATGAAAAGCTAAAGGAATGAAATATTAGACTGATCAGAAAAGTGGCTCTTTCACCACTAATAAAACTCTACAGCAGTAACATGACATCTTAGGGTCCAATGGCTGCAGCAGCCTGTGAGGTAGGTGGTGATGGCCTAAATCGAGGTAGGTATAGTCCAAATTTATTTTCAATCCCTGCAAATGTGGCAACTGCCAATTTATAACCTCCAACGTGGTCAGGGTTAGGAGCAGGTAGCGTGATCCTGGATTTAGGAACTGGCTCTGATCCAGCTGGTTTTCTGCAAAATAAAAGTTAAATTTCTGTAAAAACAGACACCAAAATCTCTCTATAAATTGTAAATCAACTATTTTAAGGCCAAAAAGCCCACAGCTGCCTGGCAAAAACATCCCTGCTATAAAATAATGAGAATCACACTGTAATATTTTAGAAAGATCCCAACAGCTTTCATGCTAATCATCACAGAGGGTTGTCAAACCTAGATGAAATTGTAGTGTGTTACTCGATGAGACTGTAGTAAACTGTGGTCATAGCCCATCCCCAGCATCACTCATCCAGGAACCAATAGAGTTTGAAAGCTAACGTTTCTGTATGGGTATCTACATCACAAATGAAGGCATGACTGTGGTAAGGGTAGGCATACCCGCGTTAGCTTTCATCTAGCTGGTGTGGGTAACAAAAGTAGTGAAAACACGATGGCAGAGGCTTCAGCGTGGACCAGTCATCCCAGCATAAACCTACAGGGACCCTGGGTACATTTTTACCTGTGATAGGTAGATTATGCCTTCCCACGCTACAATCACACCTTCATCAGGAGTATAGACATACCTAAAGGGTACGTCTATACTACCCGCCTGATTCGGCGGGTAGTAATCGATCTTCTGGGATCGATTTATCGCGTCTTATCTAGACGCGATAAATCGATCCCGGAAGCGCTCGCTGTCGACTGCGGAACTCCTGCTCGCCGAGAGGAGGAAGCGCTGTCGACAGGGGAGCTTGCCTGCCGTGTGTGGACCCGCGGTAAGTGCTTTGAAGTTCAAACTAAGATACTTCGACTTCAGCTACGTTATTCACGTAGCTGAAGTTGCATATCTTAGTTCAATCCCCCCCCCCCAGTGTGGACCAGCCCTAAGACAGCACTAACAGTACACACACAGCAGTGCTTGGGGAAGGGGGATATTTTGTGCATGGTTTTACTAACCATAATTTTTTTTGTTAATAGTCTCAGTACTTCCACTGTAAAACCAAAGAATGGCAAATTCAGCTACACGCTTCTAAGGGAACTGATGCCAGCAAAACCTACTCTTGCTTCCTCCTTGTGACCTCCCTGATGCCATCGTAACCCATTCAGGTGCTGTTTAAAAGCCTTATCCTGCTAACACTGCCTAAATGCAATTGCATTTGTTGCCGTAGACATGACAGAGTCAATACATTGTGATGGAAATATCAGAGCCCTGTGCTGCAACAAGCAAAAGTGGTGCATGCGTAGAGGGAGGCACAACTGAGGCTCCACCAACAACTGAGCAATCACTGCATTCTTCAACTGCTACAGCCCTTTTAACAATAATACTCCCTGCCCAGTCACATGCAGAACCCCTCCCCAACAGCAATGATTAAGTAATGGTGCATTGTTGCCTAGTAGTTAGCGCAGGAAGGAGTCAGGAATCCCAAGTTCTATTCCCTGTTCTGCCATTTATCCCCTCAGGGTCTCATTTTACACTGACATGTCCAAAATATCCTCTCAGGGTCTATGTTACTAAAATGAGGCCCAGCTTGCTGTGAAATGGGTACAGAAACACTTGCTGAAATCCCACTGAAGCTTAATTAATTTGGTGCGGTACAGCCTTTTATCTCATGATCTTGAAGTTCTCTCTGGAACTGCAAAGCATTAATAACTAATGTCCCAATCCTGCAACTGACTCTGCAGGGGCACAGGGGTTCACTTCCGCAGAGTCAGCTGCGGCATCAGGGCCCAAATGATACATTCACACAGTATACTTACACTCCCCCAAAGTCAACGTAAAGCCATCTCTGCAGCAGCTCGTATGTCACCAAAGTTACACCAAACTGAGGAGAGGAGCGAAACACACGAGCTTGAAAGAAAAACAAAACAAGCATGAGTGACAAAAATCAATTTAAAAACACAACTGGTTCCCTGTCACCAAACAAGTGGCATCTAAGTTGTTTTACATACCACCAGCTCCTTTCCACAAAGCTTTTGGGCCTTCCTCTCGCAGTATCTTTCCAAAGCAGTCTATGACGCCACTGTAAGTGGTTTGCCCTGCCCGGGCTGCCACTTGTAATCTAGTCTTGATAACATCAGCAGGGGTCACTAGAGAGGCCGCAGGCATACCTAAAAATGAAGCAGGGGAAAAAAGAGACAGGTATCAGTAAGTTGTTGCACATACTAGATGCTTCCTGCATGGGAAGGTTACTGTGCCTTTCATTCTTACCTCAGAAAACTCAGGCCACAAATATTTGCTTTTAATGAGGAAGAAGAACAATGAATAGGGCTAGCCACTGTGAAAAGTACTTCACTCATACAAGGCACTGGTTAGATGAAGAGCCCCACCATATTTTTATTTGATGTCAAGAGGCGCATACAGAAATTTTCAGTACAAACCCTAAACTTGCATAGTTAACAAGTTAACAGTTTTTGGAGATGACTTTTTTCCCTTTCACTCCCTTTTGTGGTTTCTGACATTCCCAGCACACAATGCTGGAAAAAGCATGTTCACAGACACCTTAAACAGCCTCATGCAGAATATTACTGGGAGCTAGATAATGTTGTGCACAATCAGCAAGATGCACAAGCTAAGGTTTAAAGGGTTCATTTTTCTCATTAGGAAACTCACATTTCTCAGCTGCAGAGCAATGTCTGACATCCTCAGCTGAATATCTGGAGGAAAATTTAAATTTATCCTGGCAGATAATCAATGGAAAGCAACAAATACTGAATAACAGCAGGCAATATTTCTAAAGTCATTCTAGCAAATCAGGCCTGCCCATGTTGAGATGAGGAGGGGAAAAAAAAAAAAAAAAGGCAGCGAGACTGTGCTCAGAAGACACTGTCTCTTATGGTTTTATTACTTTTCCATTCTGCATATGTTCCAAACCAACTCGGTCAGACGCAGATGCATAAATCTCCTTTGCTTTTTTTTTTTTAGGCTTAATAATTCTGTAACAATTTTTGTCCAAACCAGCATGGTCTGGCTCAAAGCACCACCTCACCCTGCTAACAGACTGCTTTGAAAGATGTGTGTAAGTGTGTGCATATCACTCAAATAGGAACTGCTCCTCCTCTCCCTACACCCAGAAAAGAAGAAAGCAAGCGCGCACACACACACACACACACACACACACACACACACACACACACACACACACACACACACACGCAAATTTGGCAGGCAAAGGCTAAAACATAGTGAAACAGTTTCACCTGAACTAAATTCCAGAAATACTGATTTACTACCCCACTTACCATTACTGACTACAGGATATATTTACGTCTTCAACTTAAAGATGGACTTTGTACTTTACAGATCAACCAATGTTTTCAAGGAAAACCAAAAGACATATGTAGAAACAATACTGCTTACTTAATTACCATCTCTCATCTCTCTCCTCACCTGTTATTTATTACTAGGGACATTTGTGTTTAAAAACAAAACTTACAATTGAAATTAGACAAATTACACAGCAGGAGATGACAGTAAATGAAGAGGGATAAGGGGGGGAAAGGATGAGTAGGTTCATAGGAGAAATAAGCAGAAAGAACAAATGAACTTGCGATCCTTTGACATTATAATCATCTCCACATCAAATGTTGTATCAAAGAGACTGGGACATTAGGTGAAGAAGGAGCAACAGGAGAAGATCAAACTAAAGAAAAAAAGTTTTGATTTTATACGTGTCCCTAACAACAAACCAGGGGAAAAGAAATACAGATAACATGGGTCACATCTCAAGAAACATGTATGCAAAAGATACATGTGCACATTTGAATGCCTAGTTTTCTGTGCAAATACCAGAAGGTGTATGTGCAAAATGGGTATTTTCCACAACTAAGATGAGTTCAAGCACATTTTGAGGCTCACACTTCTGAAAACATAATGCAATGCTACTGATGCAGAATTGGCTCTAACTACAGTAGATCAGCTTCTCAGCTAAAGTAAACCAACCTACCTCTGCAGAAGTCAAAAGAGTTAGACTGATTTACACCAGCTGAGGATATGACCCAACATTTTAGAGATGTTTTTCCATGACATGCCCATGACTTTTTAGTGAGAGCGTCCGTCTTCCAGTTCACCAGTTCATCAATCCCTTGTTTTGATCTTTAGGGTTACTAGCTTGCCTCTAATAAAAGAAATATCTTGCTTCTGTAAAAATAGGGCACCCATGGCCCTGCACTGTTCCACATGATAAGAATCGTGCCTCTAATACTGTGCAGGAATCTGCTTATGTAAAAGTTAACCTGGAATGGAATTTACTGAAAATACTGGATAAAATTCCCATTATAGCTGATTTCCTAGCCCATATCAGCAACTATGCGGACTGCTTTTGCGGCTGAACTTCAAAGTGACAGTTATCTCTGTCTGCAATCACCTGACAATGGCTAGAAAGAGAAAAATACTTACATCTAAGAAATGGGTTGGCTTAAAAATACCAGCTTATATTTCAGGTCTGTCGATAGGCTCCAAAGTTCAGACATTGTTTTGTTTCATTAAAATGGGTTAGAATTAACATGAGTTTAAATCCATCTTCTTTCAACAATTTCTGGGTTGTTGTTGTTTTTTGTTTCTCAAGCACCAGCCATTCGATTAGAGATGTTTTGACTGGTGCCAGCTCAATTCCTATGTGCTACAAGGCACTGCACAAAGAGCTAGTAGAAAGAAGTGAAGGCATATTGATTCATCAAGACTATCTGGTTTTTAGAGTTAAGCCTGGGCCATAATCCACTTGAAGCTGTCCTGAAGTTCCAGGCTGCCCAAAGTCTGGACACACACAGATGCTAGCTATAGAAGCAGGCTACTCTTCCCGAAGACACTCCTGTGCCCTTGACAACAAAAAGCTGCCCAGCTGTCTCCAAGAAGAGGGGAGTTTAAAAGAATCACTGGTCTAGGTCTAGTAATCTACGAGCCATTAACATGGGGGGAGTGGAAGGAGGGAATTCCTTCTCATATTTGTATACACATTTCCCTCAGCAGATCCTCCACACCCTTTGCCTGTGATTTGGAGTCTGCTGAGCCTTAGGATATAGAATGTGGGAGGAGGAGGAGGAGGAATTTTAGGCTGATGGGCCCCTCTTAGCTAGGCAGATGCTAAATTAAGACTGCAGTGACCTTTTAAAATCCTCACAGCCCTAGAAGCTCAGCAGCAGCCACAGAGGCACATTTAGGCTGGAAAATGCATCCTTACATTACATATTCTAGCCCTTTAGTGCAGACACCCTTAGAGATGAAACACATCAGTACAAACACACGCTGCATATAGAACACCTGTTAGCAGTGCAGCAGATTCCCAAGATGAGTGCCAACATTCAGTCTCAGTCCCCAAAAGCAGAATTAAACGAGCCCTGAGGATTGACAATTTGGGATGCACAAGGAAAAAAAACAACCCCAACAACTGCCTTTTCTGACCAGATTTCCTGTGTGGCAGGTGAGAAAAATGTGGATTAGTGATTCCATACAATCCCTCCTCCCCCGAACCCTTTAACCACAACGCAGCAGGGTAGAAATAGGCATCTATTATCTGCCTTTTCATACCATGCAAAACAGAAGCAGGCTTTTTCCAGGACCATTACATTTCTATTATCTATCATCATAACTGGTGTTCAGTTTTTGGATAGACTTATTTATTATTTCGCTTATGCTGCCTTAAGTATATGCTGATTCAAAGAAACTCTGGATCAAAATCACCAGAAATGTATTCATATTTTTTTATATAAAAAAGATAAAATAGAAAAAAATATACAAAAACACAAAGCCAAGATGCTGTGTGGGATACTGTGGTCAATGACTTACTTTTACCATGCTGTCACAGTCTGCTAGTGGCCTGCTTAGATGTTTGTATCATTAGTATGCATTTGGATTCTATACCAAAATGATATTCAAGTTTCTTTTGATCACAAAGAAGTAGAGAATGAAATGAATATTTTCATGAACCACTTTTACAGTAACAACTTGCCCAATCAACCAACCAAAACAGACAACAGCATAACAACTTGACTAGGCAAGATGTCACACTACATTAATATTTCAGGACTAAAATCTTGCTCTTTTTACTACTACAAATGGTAGTCTAAATGCTATCAGTAGGTTAAAAATACAAGGAGTTCCTTATTATTAACACCAGCTCATTTGGATCAGTTATATGTACTGCAATCTAATACGTAAATGTTAACACCTTGGTATATAGAGAGCAATTATTTTTTGCCTTCACATCAGGTATCTCATTAATAAACAAATTTCTAAAGGATCTATCAGTGATATCTAGGTGCAACAGTATGCCATACACAAAGGAAATCAGGTACTTACCAGCTATTGATCCAGCCATGAGCAAACTTCCAGCGCTAACTTGTCCATCTTCATTTGCAAATGCAGTTTTCAAGTGAGCATAACATGGAAAGTAAATGGCAGAGAAGGGGATATCACGTAGAAAACATGCCTTCGCGCCCTGTGTGAAACAAAAATTGTGTGGTCAGAGAAAGATCATAATGAGACCAAGAATGGAGATGAGAAAGCTGAGTAACATTCCAGTTTTTCCTCTCTACTGCAAAAAAACATGCAGAAAAAGCTTTTTTTTTTTTTTTTTCAAAATTGTATGAAATAATGACGTGTATTTCACTCCATACAGATGTTTGTGTATTGTTTGTTGGTTCAATAAATGCTATTACTTTCCACTTGTTCTCCCTCTCTCCTTAATACTGCAGTTATTTGCCATTAATAGAAAAAATGCCATCTTGCTTGGGTAAACTCTGATAACTTCTTTAGAGAACAAAAAGTAGTTGAAATTTTTGCCATCCAGCTTTGCATGAGATTCAGGATGAGTTTGATACAAGTCCTAAGTCACAGGTTGGGTCTTTACCACAGAACTTCCCCTTTCCAATAATTACCCCATAGAAATAAGTGTAGCCCAACCTATTTACAGAAAATAGACTACGTAACTGCCGAACAAAAAAAAACAACATATTGTGACGGAGAGATTAATGAGACATGCTCTCATTTACAAGAGAGTGATAATGTGCCCATGATCACAATTCTTACACAAAACATGCTTTTTACATTTGCAGGAAAATACAAGGACTAAATTAATTGTAGCTTTAAAAAAAGATAAAACAAAGGATTTTCAGCAGTGACTGATAAAATAATTTGCCTTACTATCCATGTGCCCATAGGCGCCGACTCCGTGGGTGCTCCGGGCCCGGAGCACCCACGGGGAAAAATTGGTGGGTGCTCAGCACCCACCAGCAGCTCCCCACCAGCCCTCCGCCGCGCGCCCAGCTCATCTCTCCGCCTCGGCCTCCCGAGGCTCCGCAGGACGTGAAGCAGCAGCCGCTTTTCTTGGCTCCCTCCAGCTGGTCAGCGGCACCTCGGGGGAGGGGTTTGGGGAGGAGGCGGAGCCAGGCCCTCCGCATCCTCCCCCTCCCCCTCCCCCGAGGCGCCGCCAACCAGCTGGAGGGAGCCAGGAAAAGCGGTTGCCACTTCGCGTCCAGCGTAGCCTCGGAGAGGTGAGGTGAGCTGGGCGCGGGGGAGGGGGAGGAGATGCAGCACGCCCGGGAAAGGAGGCAGGGTGGGGATTTGGGGAAGGGGCAGGCCGGGGGTGAAGTTGGGGCGGGGCCGCGAGCACCCACTGGTGTCGGCGCCTATGCATGTGCCTAATTGACGTGAAAACCCAATGGAGTTAAAGATCTGAAATATTGTTTGCTATGTTCTCTGAAATAATCATTTTGTTTAAAAGAAAAGAAGAAAGCAAATAAAGTTTTGGGGCAGTAGCAGACAACCGGAATTCTTCAGAAGTATGCAAGTAAAAGAGTCAGACAAGATGGGAAGAGGTATATAGCTTCTGCAGAAGGTCAATGAAAACTGGGCACATGCCAATGCCCACGTTGCAACTGCAGTAAACAACTGCATACGAACTTCAGTACAGAGATCCAGCAAAGAGTTTGAAAACACCAAGGTTGTGATGAGAAGGAATGTGTTGAGACAAACAGCTAACGTATTTGGAAAGAGGGAAAGGACAGGAAGAGAAAAGTAGAGGTAAAATATATTTCACCTCTTTGGCTAGGACCCCTGCGTCTCCCGCCCTGGGCTCTCTACCCTTCCAGATTAGGGGGGGACCTTTTTTTGGTTCAGCCACAATCCTTCCAACAGGTGCCAAGCTGCTCCTCTAACCAGTTGGGGTTATTTACAGTCTTATACCAAAGCCATTATTAAGGTATTACTTCTCACACCAGTTTTAGAAGTGGTAACTTCAACAGAGTTACTTCAGATATTTACATTAGGAAGACTGGCAGGCAAATCAAGATGAAATATCTCTCAGAAGTCAACCTATGCCTAATGGAGTAAGTAGTCTCTGATCTGCACTTATCTCATGAAATCTAATGATATGCCTGAACATATTAAATGTGTTTTTCTGTGCTGGAATACTGTATAATATTGATTACTTGTTACAAGTATATGCTGTTTAGCAGACAAATATACAGAAACGACAAGGTGTCAGAGTAACTGAAAGGAGAAAAAATTTGGATTAAGGAAAGTATAGTCTGATGTACAGGAAGTGTATTGGCAAAATCAGTTCCTGGAAAAGAGAGGAGGTTTCCCGGCAATACGGAGTGGGTGTAGTGGTCAGAGAACATTGCAACAATGACTAATGCAAATTGCAATATCATTGTTAGTGAGATGCTGACTAGTGCCAGCAGACATCCTACACAGTGAGCACTGGATAGGACTGGATTGTCAAGAGTTCCTGGTAACCAAGGTATTTTGTTTAGTATGTACAAAGATATTTAGTGTACATCACTATCTACACAAGAATTCCTGTTATATGCTGAAGCAGAAGCCTGTTTTATGGTGATCTTAAATCTTCACATAGAATTTTCACACTCTCTTTTAAACAAAGTTACATGTGAACAGACAACATTCTGCAACAACCAGGTGTGTGCTCTGGTTACATTTACCTCACAGGCAACATGCAGAAACTATTCCTCTATAGCTAGTGATATTTTGCAGTATGAACATTGTTTCCCTAAAGATTTATTTTTAAACATTCTTTTCCCAAAGCAAATCTCCATATTGCCTTTGCCTCAAGAGTTTATTACTCTTATTTTCTTTGCTGTGCTGTCATTAAACAGCCTGCATATTTTCCTCTGTTTCCTTCATACTCTGACATATCTCCAAATAATTAAAATAACTTGTGGAAATTAATACGCTACAACCACAAGCAACTCTTCACTCACTCTGAACTGCTAATATTTCCCCCCCTAGTTACAGCACTCTCTTAGACGGAAATAGCATATTTTTAATACGCCCAATATTCTGCATTCAGGTACACAGAGAGAAAGTCTGTCAACTAAGTTGGCTTAAGTGTAAACAAAGTTGGATCAAAACTTGGATCCACTTTAGTAATAACCCACTTTGGCTCAGTTCCAACATCACAACAGTCTAAAGTTTCCTCTCATCATTCTGTTTAAAGTCTGGGAAAGCATGTTTAAAAGCAGGCCTCATTTAACTTCAAGTTAATCATCCGCAACCAGCCTAGGCCAATTAGGAAGGCTTAGGGAGATTGGCCACAGTATCTTGAAACGCTAAAGAAACATTTATTTTACTTCTCACACCTTTTTGATGTGGACAACGTGTTGAAAGCCAAACAGAGTTTTAATCAGTCCTCAGCAAGTTGTTAGGATCATCCGCCTGAGTTTATTCTGGCAACCAGGGCACAGACCCTGCCAGGCATGAAATTGTTGGGAGATCCTACACACCGCGACATGCGCCTCCCTAATGCAACGGCCAGTTGGCTCCCATCTTCAATCTCTTTAATGACCTTAAAGCTCTTAATCTTGGATAGTATCTCGCTGAACAAACCAATAGAGAAAAGGCATCCCTGGTTTTCCCGATGATTCTGATAAACAAATCCAAGTCAGAGCCGGGGCAGTTCTTTAGCATGCTAATTCCTGCTTATTCCAGCCCTACCTGCAAATAAGGCTCTAAATAAACTATTTCTACTACAAGGGGAGGGTAATTATACTCACAAAGGCACCTCTGTGTCGGGTTGGGCACAAGGAGCCAGCAGGTCTGGGAGACGCAGGCTTAACCTAGTCTCCTGCAGTGAATGCACATTGTCTAGTGCAGGGGGGGAAATGCCAGACTGGGGGGACCTAGAACTATTCAAGACAACAGTGGTGCACCTTGTCTGAGAGGGTTATTTAATGCTTCTGGCACCTGTACTTACAGCCACCCCCTCTTTTTCTACCTTGCAGGTTTAGAATTTATTTGGCATGTATAATTGTTATTTTGATCCTATAGCTACAAACAATAGGCAACATGTCACTTCTTGATCCCTTTGCATTCTTCTTCGTTTTTACTAGCAACTTAACCCTTCAGATTCAAAATTGTAACAGCCCCCAAGTAGCACTCCTTTGGTTAAGAGTCAGCCAGTTACCATCCATGTTACAGAATTAGACACAGCAATTTGGGGGGGCTGTAATTTCCTTCATTTTAAAATCATATTGGATTAAACCAATATATATATTTAAACCAATAAACACAACTGTATGCATTTAGCTATTTAAGTTAGAGGGGAAAAGTACCAATCTCAAATGCTTTGCTAAATCCCAGATAAAACTTATCAGCATTACTTGGTGGGTTGGATTTTTTCATTTTTCTTTTTTGTTATTTTTAATACAACTGTTTAAACTTCATGAATTCATACATGAGAACCAGTATGGGTGACAATGAGTACTCTATGTAAACACCCTTTAACTTTTACTAAATAGTCCTGCTTAATATGTTTATTACACTGTTGTGAACACACCATGTGTGTATTTGTGATACCTCTGCTGTTTTCAAAAATCTGTCAAGTGGAAGCTTGGCATACCACATGTTAGCTGAGATCAGGCTTCCTGTCTCAACTTCCCAAGAACCGATCTATAACATGGCAAAAATTAAGCAGTGCAGAGTTTTGGAAGTTTTTTGTACAGGCACGTCTCATTTTACGCGGGGATTCCGTTCCGCGGTTCGTGCGTAAAGCGAAAAACCGCGTATAGTGAAACGCCATTGAGTTGAATGGCGGACGGAATCGCCCGCAGTACCGATTCAGTTTTTAAATAGTTATTTTTCTTTTTTTTTTTCTGGTTTTGCCGACTGCGCAAAGCTGAATTCGCGCATGTTAAATGCGCCTAAGATGCGACTTGCCTGTACTAAATTCTAGCACTTAAAACACAAACCTTTGCTGGCAATATCTGTTTTCTGATAAGAATTTGACTTAAATATATTCTAATATTTGCTATTTAAAATGGGACCATAACATTTATTTATTTTTAATGAATATTTTAATGCAATGTTATCTGTTGTATCTTTAGGTAACAAGATACCCAACAAAATACTATCCAAAGTAATAGTGTAAGAATATGTAGTAGTTACATCCTGATATATTGCATTACATTGCAATGAAAAGATTATTTTATTAAATGTTGGAGTATTATACAGTAATTTTTTAAAAAAATATGACAACAGAAATGAGCAGAATACTCCACAGACTTCAGTTTGACCTTATTCATAGCACAGAGAAACATTACGGTGAAAGACAGACTGTAAACCTTGCTGAATTTTGTAAGATGACTCCAGAACTCTTTACTGTGAGATGTATAAGTTCTACTATACTACCATTAAAATAAACCAGAAATTAAAGAAAGACTGTTAAAGACACTAACCCAACAAAACCAACTTTTCCCTTTCTTCTGGCAATACAAATAGCATGTTATGGGTTGGAATAAGTAAGTACTCTGTCTGCTTTGGGTTCACTTTGGTGTCGGCAAGCTACTTTCTCACGATAACTGCCACCCACAGAACACCCACCTCTGGGAGCTGCAGAAGAATTTGAAAGACAACTAAGGAAACAAACTGGCTCAATATAAGGGGCACAATATTTACCTCCCCAAAGGAGCGGGTGGTATGAACAGTATGATATTCTAAAATAATTACTCTAAAACATGACACAAGTAGTTCGAAAGTTCAGATAAAAAGAAAAATAATATTTGCCTACTAGCTTTAAATAAGCAAGGAGTGTCAACCTAACCTTTTTCAAAGGATGGATTTTCTGACCAATAACAGATTGTACACCACAGCCTTCTTATTGGTGAAAAAAACACCACCTGACTTCTTTTACACTTCTTATCACAAAGATATATTTGTAAAAAAAGTAAATAAAGAACGTCAATTATTTGATCAGGTCACTAAACATCCAATCAGAACGTAGCATTTTTTCTCAAAAATTGTTTTTGGTTTATAATTGTACAGTAGGACAACAAAGGCTTCATATTTCTCTTTCATCGCATCCATATTTAGTTCTGACCAGGAGATTCTTATTAACTGTGCAGGTAAATACTAGACTAGCTGGCAATGTAGGATCAAAACTTTGCAATACAAGACGTTGCTCAATTGGATGCAATGTGGGGTCTACATAATTCTTTTTTTTTAATTTGCAGACATCAGAAATAATACTTAGTCATCTTTACATAAGGCTGCTCTATTTATTAATGCAGAAAAAGAATGCTCACATCATCCACAACTTATAGTACATATTTTTTACTTATAACACTGAAAAAACTGTTTCAGGGTTGGAAATGAACACAAAAATACATGGAATTTGGCCAAAGAATGGGGGGTTCTTTTCAAGATGTGCATGAATCTTTATGAAGATACGTTCAGCATGTATGATTCTCTGGTTCCTAGCTAAAATTTCAGTTCATGAAAACAGATTCTTCCATACTAAACAGGGTAATTTAACTTGCCTAGTTTAGTATTTGGGCTCCTTAGCAAATCTTCTCTACATTTAAGAACCATGATGGAGATATTAAATTTCTAAGGTATAAGAAGAAATTGATTAGGTGGTGCTAATGTTGTTGCTCTCTAGTTCCCAGTTCAATGCTCAGTTGAATATTATGCATTTGTTGAGAATTCACTGTATGCTTAAGTGATAAAGTCAGACAAAAAAACTACTGAGCCAAATCATGAAGTCCTTGTTCAGTCACTACTTAGGCAAAATTCTAATAAGGAGACTTTGTTCCTGCATAACGGATGTGTAAAAACAGAGCAAAGTATAGGGCCTATTGTAAATAGGCCTGCTTTGATACATACACATTTATTTCTGATTAAAGAAAGAAGAATCAATGCAAATCTTTCAGACTCTTCCTTGCTGTCCAGAAATCAATACAGTACCAAAGCAGCATGAGAGGACTGAAAAGCTGGCATGCAGCAGACTGGTTGACCATTCTTTAGGAAGAAGTTTGCAAACTCCCAATATAAAAGCTAGCCTTGTACAGACAAGTAATACTTTATGTCTATTATTGTACTTACAGATGGACTAACTGACTGATAAGTACTATGCCTGCTCATCCATCATAGTTGAAAAGATTACTGAAGGTATCCATTCCCCTTTTTGAAAAAATTATCATTTTACAAACAGACAGTTTCAACATAGTTGTATGAGCCTCTGGTAGCTTCTTGTTTTCCATGGGCCAACCCCTCTGCCATATAATGCAATGGGAGTGGGAGGGCACCCATTCTTCCCACCCCAAAAGAACAACTGGAAGGAAACTCTGCAAGTGGAAACTCCTAGAGAATCCTGTCTCTCTCTGCAGGAAAAATCCACAAAAGGACAATGGTACTTTTACTGCTACAATGTTTCATACTAACCCACTTTAACCTTGTCTAAACTATAATTTTTCTTCAAATTTCCCAGATGCACTACCACTGGCCCTAGGGACAGGAGAGTTCAGAAAGCAGGAGTAAATTAACACTGAAGAAGTTATTCTCTGATGCCCCATGAGGCAAAGCAGTGGGAAACTATTCAGCTGAGAATGGGCGTCTCCTCCCCACTCAAAAGCACTCAGGAAGGGCTCTTGTAGGGTCAAATGGAAAGAGGAGCAGTGTCATGATGTTGCCACTCCCCCTTTCAAACCCCACTCAGATCCATTCTTACAGTAGCATTTAGCCCTGAGCAACATTACTAGCAGCTTGACAGTCTGACGTACTGAAATTAGGGTTGCTAGATGTAAGATGGCAATATTTATCAACCTTAGGTGAGCCAGGTTCAGTTCTTCATCAACTTTATTGAGGATGGATAGAGATTTATCTGTCTGTTAAGGGGTGGGGGAACGGGAACAGAAATCTAAAGAGATACCGTCATATACAAAGAAGTCAGAGCTCGATAGGGCAAATAGCACAAGGGTAGTTCTACATTCCATCATGGCTAGAACCAGAGTGGATGCTCCTTGAAAGGCTTAACTAAAGCATCTAAAAGAGACGTCTGGCACCTAAGACCCCCTGAGGGGCAAAGTCTGCTCACTCTGTCAGAAAGATGGCTTCTAATGTTTATATCTAGATGATAAATTCAGCGGTCCTAAACAGCATCCGTCCACCAGAATTAGTTGCTAAACAGACTGAATATTTATATGAACTCCTGACAAACCTCTGTCAGACTGTTAAAGTACTCTACAATTTAAAAATACAAGGTCAAGCCATCATCCAAGAAAAATGTTTCTCATGTTTCTACAATGCTGAGGGCGGGGTGGGGTCTGATTTATACCTACTAAAGGAAGGAAATTCAGAGTTTGGGATAGAGTTTTTAATCATAGAACTATCTTTGCAAGGACACTGAGCATAAAACAAACACGCTCAAAATATGGAAGATCTGTCTTACCCCCATTAGAGAAGTTATCAAGATAAACAGATATTTTATCAAGGTACTAACATTTTATTAGTTAGCACGGTGGGGTCCATATTCACTCAGATATTTAACAAAATATTTAGAGCACTTAATATTATCTAGATGTTCAACTGCAGTATTTACTTAATTTAATAAAATCGTTTGCTAATTGAACTAGATAGCTTTAAAAAAGCATAGTGTCTTTCAGTTCAAGTTACTGGTTAAAATTCACTCCAGATTGGCAGATACTTCAAGGCAGTAGTTTCTGATGATTGACTGGTGGTTTATGTGAAGTGAGTTATTGATCTCACTCCAGTTTCATCTGTGCTGTCTGTTTAAGAAAAAGAAAATTCAGAAGATGACTACTTTCACCCCTAAGTCTCTCCAGGTCGGGGTGAGGCAGACCAGGTGCAGGCATTTGGAGTAGCTTTATTGCATTGTGTATACTGCATATGTTCGTGGATAAGTGTTATTTTGATGGCCAGGACTGTCAAGTTTTCATAGGCACTGAATTCCACAAATGTATAAGAGGACAAAATCAGAGACAAAAAATAGGCTTCTGTGGCTTTTGCAGTGTGGGTAAAGCTTGTGTCTCAAGTGAATATTTAGCACAGTAACAGCATAATCTGTGATTAAAATTGGTATATGTTCAGAAGCAAAACTACACTTGGAAATTATTATCATAAGCTGTTAACAAAAAGTTCTGTGCTTAGCAAACAAATATTTCCAAAGCTTCTATACAAAGATATGAAAATAAAGTGACAATGACCTGTGACGATAATGCTATTTAAAATAAAAAGAATACAACCAATTGCATTCAACAATTAGCACCGGCTGCTCAAAAAAGTTATTTATAAAGTCTACTCTAATCAAGTAATTTAGCATTCTTTCTAATCATAATTCTAATTCATTTCAACTAGAATATGTAGAGTTCACTACCTGTCCTCTAAACCTGTATAGCCTTAGGGATGTGGAATGCTTACCATAGCCACGTTTTCAGTTGTAATGTTGGCCCCGAGCAACACCATGTCATTTATTGGGAGTGTATACAATAGGATCAGCTACAGTAAGATGGCCAAAAAATTAGCAAGTCAATTTAGAGGGAAAAAACATTCCCCATTAAGTCCTATTCAGATGTCTATACTGCTCTCCAGGCCAAAACACACATACATCATCCACTCACATATGCCAATTTCTCCATTGTGATGTTATCAGAACAATTTAAGAACTGTATGACTACAAATGAAAATGACATGTAAATATGGTGGCACTTTTTTTTCAGTACTCAGATGGTGTTCATGCTGTCTTTTGTTTCAGTTTAAAACTGCATCACTACAAAATATACAGACAAATATTGCTTTACGCCACCAAACACTGGATTAGGGATGTACAGTAGGAAGGTGGTCAATCCTGCTTCTGTACATAGTAGACTGCGGAATGGAAAAAACAGTTTGAGAACTACTAGAATATAGCCATTACTTTCTGTCCTGCGGTTATACTTGTTAAGATGTGACTTTTAATGTTATGGACAACGAGATGTCCTATCCTTCTATGCTTATCTACAACAAGCTCCAACCTGGCTGCCCTTATTTGCATAAACTGAGAACTAGATTACTCACTTGAGTGTGGATTGCTCACATGGGTAACGGTTACAGTGCGGGGCAATCTGTGCCCACTCATAAAAATAAACAATCCCATTCCTATCTTTTCTACTAACTGGTCCGTTAATATGGCAGGGAAAACTTGCCAGAGATCTATGGGGTTGGCCCTTATGCCAGACTCTTTGGTTCCTGTTGTCTGTATTTCTAAACTAGTTTTATATGGCACTTAAACGCTTATCACTAAAATGAATTAGAACATCTGGATAAGCTGGTAAGTGAAACGTAGCAGCAGATCAAAACCATAACTCCAAAAGAAGTGTCTCTTTACGTTTTAATACCTCAAACGTGGATTTAAAATCAAGTCATACACACTCTGGGAAACAGTTAATTTTTATTATAGCTTGGGTAGGACATTAGGTTAGATCCTTAGATTAATGAAGTAAACCAGTGCACTCTAGTCAAAGGAACTATACCGATTTAAGCTAGCAGACGATCTGGCCAGATAGTTTTGAATAATTCTACATTCACAATGTTTCAATAATTGTAAATGCGCAACATTAGATAAAGACATCATTGTGACTAGCTATGGTTGGAATGCATATATCTTTCCACAGCCTTTCTGCTTAGGTATATGCAGGGAACACTAGAGGGCCACAACATTCCATGCTTTTTATTGCCATACCTCTACCCCTACGTGTGTGTGTGGGGGGGGGGGGTGTGTAAGAGAGAGAAATCTAGGACTATGCCTACAAGCAAACATTATGGCTACAGTATTTTGTATAATCCTTTTCTTAAGTAAAGAATAAGGATATAGCTATCTTATGCAGCAGTAAAGAATCAAAGATGAGTCCTGTACTGATCATATTTGTACATCAACCTTCCTAAGCATGATGAAATTAATCTACTAAAATTAATGTCTCTTGTTTACAGGGGCTCTTGTATTGGATTTCAATTCACATTTAATAAAAAGTTACCTTGTAGAGGCCAAAAAAGCCTAGGTCCCGTAATACAGTGAGGGCACTAACTCGTGGACCAGTGGTAATTTCGCCAGCCACCTGCAATCGGATCTTGACAATTTCTAGTGGATTTGTGAAGATCACTTGAGAACCTCCAGCCTGAAAGTAAAAGGGGAAGGGGAAAGATGAACATGTGAATACATTAAACTACGAACAGCGAAGATCTTGCAACATTCAAGAGAAAGAAGTTTCATTCCTGGTACAGTCAGCTAAGCCATTACAAATTATGGATTTTTAGTAGTAATTAGTTAATGCATTACAATCCACAAGGTCAAACCTACCCCAACTCAATGTGGAGGATGAGGGAATGGAGAAGGAGAGAGATATGTTAGTAACATTACAGTACATCACACTAGCTCAGTTGTACTACAGTACAGACACTAGCTCAGTTGCTGTTAGAAGAAAACATTCAGCAACATCAATTTTCACAATACCGACAAGCCAAGAACATTGTAAAGCAAGTAAAAAAATGAAAGGAAGAATTAATAACTAAGTAAAGAAACTGAGATCTGCCTGCCAGTACTTAAACATGCTACTAAAGAGCAGGGTCTGGCAAGATCTCTCTCACAATTTTGGCACTGGTTCAGAGCACATTAGAGAACATATGAATTTAGAGCAGTGAATTTCCTATGCTTTTTAGAAGTTACGGAACTCCAAAATTTGAATATTATCAAATGTCATTTTAGTCAGTCTTCAGAAATCTGCACATCATTATCTATACACAGGATCATTATTTTGTTGCAAAATATTAGTTATTTTGCAGCACTGCAAGAAGTTTATTAATCAAAAAACCTCTATTTGTAAACTGGGTTTATTTTTATTTTTTTAAATCTCACAAATGGATTTAAACTACTTGTAACGGTCTTTAAAATGGACAAGTATTTTAGGGTCTTAACTAGTTCTGTTAAAGTTAATCTTGCTGATGATAACTAGTGCAGCATGCAGCCTTTTCACTTTGACTATATAGACAGATTTTGTTAAAGATTCATTCCTGCATCAAAATTACAAAAAAGTATTTCATTAAATTAAGTAGAAGCAATATTATTAATTCAAACCCAAATCCAAAGTTCTGCAGATAGTTTTTTCAACACATCAATTTGCTTAGTTATACAGCAAAAGTATTATATACTGCTCCCGTACCAGGTTTGCTACCACATTTGCAAGAAAAGCAAAAACTAACTCAAAAAAAATCATATTTTAGAATGAAATAGCAAAATCAAAGTAGGCATAAATGAAAAAGTAGCATATCACTATGGGCACCTGGTTGTGGGGAGGGGAGGAGAGGTTGCAGTTTTTTAAAATTAATAATGGCACACATTAACCATCTTCCAACAAAAAGTGTGCTGTAATGCTATTTAACTAATACACCAGAGACACAGCAAATGGCATACGCAACTACTCTTGCCTACCGCTTAGACTGCACTTATATTGTGTGGTTACAAATTAAAGTTTTTACATAACCTCCAAAATATCCCAAATGTTTCCTATTTTGACCATAAAAAGCATGCTCTTGTTCAGCTCAACTGGTTTTGACTTTCAAATTGGCATAATTTAGCTGCTTCTACCAAACCAGAATACTGGTACGCATAAAACTGCTATTCTTGTTGACAACAGAAATCAGAAATTCTTCAGCATGCACACTGACCGTAATTCTGTATTTTAGTAAGAAATACTCTTCAAACAAAATATTAGTGATAAAACAGCCAGTCTGCTGCTATCACAGTTTCCTCCCCATCCATACACCTCCCAAAAAATCAGGAATCGAAATTCTTGGAAAGCCTTTATGGTGACTCATAAATTGCTATTTCACATAAGCTTCACTTCATGAGGCACAATACATACTAAGTATTCCTACATGCAATTAGACATTTTTCATTTTGAGGAGAAAAATCCTACATGTAATGTGTTATATTCATTAGTGAATATACATCATCACAGATCTCCTCTGAAAAACATTATTTTAAGCCTAATCCCTTTTCTCTTCGCCACTTGGTTTCCAGAGTTAACTATAAGTCAGTGCTCCTGCTTTACATAAATCTTCAGCCCTTGGCACAATCTTATGTAATTTTTCCATACTTTATTTTTAAAGACATTTGTTCTTCTAGAACAAAGATTTTTAAAAAGAGGTAAAACATTTGTCATATAGCACAGTATCCTATAACTAAAATTCAGACTGTTCCCAACCCTTTGTTTGAAGAATAATCAGATAAACTTCGTTCCACATATATGAACAGATTTACATTAGTGCAAAATAAACTATTTTTTCTCCACATTTTTCTCCAGACCTAATTTCCTAGCAGTTCACTGTGTCCTGACTGAATGTACACATATTCCTTTTATTTTCACTAACAGGAAACCAAATATCAAAATCCAAAAGAAGATGACAAAATGGAAGTTCAATTTATAAAACTGAAAAGGGATGAGGAAAACCCACTACAATGTACCGAGTAATTTACAAATCCATAAAAAATGCTGAAAAGTGTAAATCTGAATGCCAGAGCAAGGATATAGATTCAGTTCTGAGGAACAATGAAAGATATGTATAAAGCAGATGTGTCTTTCTGAAGATATGAAAGACAGAGAGAGAGAGAGAGAGAGAAAGAGGACAAAGCTGTGTCTTGTTGTTCAAGTCTCAGAGTTCCATGGCCACTTATGATGTATACAGAATTAAGTGTTAGTGACTCTGGGCACTTACCCTTCTTTTGTATCAATTTCCAATCTGCAATCTGTAGTGGGGATTTTACCACTTAGCTTCCTCACATTGAGAGGTTTAATTTGCTTACATTTTTAAAGCACTTAGGGTATGTCTACACTGCAATTAAACACCTGCAGCTGGTCCATTTTAGTCACTGTAGATGTTTGGGCTTGGGCTGGAGCCTGACCTCTGGGACTTCGTGAGGGGAAGGCTCCACAGCCCAGGCTCGAGCCTGAGCCCAAATGTCCACACTGCAATTTTACAGTCCCTCAGCCTGAAGCTCACAAGTCCAAGTCAGCTGACACAGGCCAGTCGCAGGTGTTTAGACACACCCTCTGTAGACACACCTCTAGTGTAGACACACCCTCTGAGGTCTGCAGATGGAAGGTGATACGAGAAGAGCAAAAGTATAACTGAGGACGCAAATGGTGGTTACTTGTTTATCCTGCCCATATGTAAGGTTCTAAGAAAAAGGCAGACTATTCCCTATAAACAGCTTCAAGTGGCAAGTCCAAGAAAACCTCTCTAATCGTATTAACTAGAACCCCCAAAATATCTTACAACTTTTGTCATTTGCTGAGCTTACCTTGCATACTGATTTGACCAAAGACGTAGCAGCTGTACCCTGCTGCAAAAGCCCAACGCTTCAGCAGTTCACCATTATGAGCCAGACTGTATTTGACTAAAAGGTTCAAGATGCGTTTGTGTACATTTCTTCCACCACACCTCTTCTTCACCAGCTAAAATTCTAAGGCTGTATCAATACCAGCTAGCACTGATACAGCTCCAGTGGTAGCACTACCATACATTGGGTGTGGTGTTCAACTAGCCTTGAATGTTGGTATCTACTCTATCCTAATACTAACGGTGGGAAATTTTAGGGGGAAAGGGCTAATGTGTAGAAAGCCAGAATACTTCCTAATTAAACCACTCTCTACTTGTTTAGTATTGATGAGCTTTTCTACCATATGAAAGCCTCAGAAACACTAAAGGCCATTTCCTTACAACACACCTATCAGGTAAGTATCATTATCCTCATTTTACTAATAGGGAATTTGAAACAGAGATTAGACACTCAAAGTCACAAACCAAGTCTGTGGCAGAGCCAGGAACAGAACCCAGTCCAGTAGCTGAAATCACAAGCGTATCCTGCCTCTCTTTATCCACACCAAGTGAAATAAGACTAGCCACTTTCATCTGTTTGCCCCAAAACGTCTTAGTTGCTAGTATTGTCTATTTACGGAACTCACTGAGACAAAAACCTCATGCAAACATCTTCCTGTCATTTTTCTTTGTAAAAATGGTCAGGGGCTTTAAATCCATTTTTTGTAATCTTTGCAGTAGAAAGTTATTTTAATATTGCTGGAGCCTGCACAAAAAAGGCAGACTTTGTAAACAATGTGCTTAGTATGAAACTATCAAAGAATAAAAAGCTATTAAATCCAAAAATACTCAAGCTTAATTGTCTCCCCTCTATGAGCACTATACAACATGATCCCTTCTGGGTAAATTTTATTAACAGTTTAATATACGTTTTACCTTTTTAACAATACCCTGATAACACCCACTTTTTCGTCATTTAGAGTTAAAAATTTACACACCTCGGGATTTCTGAATTTCTTTCCACTTCACCTAAACAACTATTTAAAAATACAAATGCTTTAGTTAAAAAAGTTAAACACGTTCCTTTTTACAGATCCTAACATTCTTAGGTTAAAAATTCCTTCTCAACTAATGAAGACAAGCCTTCCATAGGCTGAGTTATAATTGTGTCAATACAAACCATGGATGGGCTCAACCTCACTGCATCCAATTACTGGGTTGAAATTCTCCTCCTTTCAAAGTCGTATTTTTACTCTCATTCATTAACCCATAAGGATGCCACTATAACATAAATCAGCACAAAAATCAATCCTGCCATTTATGTCCTATTTCAGATAAACAGAAGAAAATCTGCAGCCACAGTAGTAGCATCATCCTTAGAGGAGTGTGACCAATGTGTGGGAATTCATCCTAAAAGTGCTGTATAGAAAATCCTTTGCAGGTTCTGCTAAGCACACTGTACTGCAACGATCCAACCACTGATGTAAAGACATAACTTATTTTTATTGTTTTTAAAGCATCACTTAAATTTACAACTTGAGTGGTTTTTAATGATAATATACTAATGTTTATATTTGCTATTTGATGGAAGGCATGAGACTAAAAGTTGAATATCTCCATCATCCAAGAATTATACATAACACACAACTATACAAACCACAATGACTATAAAATGATTGATGTGCCTTCATCTATGGACACAATATCTAAAAAATGCACTTTAAAAAAAATGTAAGTTAATGTTTTCTTCTGTACAGTTCCCCATAAGTGACACTACTCTGATCTTGAAGTTTATGATATTATCAGACCACCTCTCGATGGCAGTATAGCCTTGTACAGTAGTCTAGATGCATCTATCATACCCCTTCTCCTAATTTCGCTCTGCTTCCCTGGGTGGAAAAGGAAGAGTGGAAAAAGTCTAAGTATTTTTCTTTAGTTTACAAGAAAATGGGGTTCCACCCTATGGAAAAAAATATTAATGTAATACACACCACTAACTACACATCAATGTAAGAAGTAACTTGTCTGTTTTATACTTGTCTACTTAGGTCAAAAGTCACCTAGCTGTGCTGTAAGTATTTTACAGTTATAAGTAGGGATTTCATCACCGCCACATTAAAAAGAATGGGAACTTCATATCTTAGTGTAACTGGAGTTTTTTGCACCTATGGACTAAATGAGACTCATCTTCACAAGTGGAAATTGCTAGGAACTCATTGAAAAGATCAAGTGTAAATTCAAGCTTAACCTTCAGGAAGCAAGTTCTGTGGATTTGTACGTGGTGTGAATTTAAATGACCCCTTGCCCAAATGAAGCTGCAGATTTCTCCTTCCACAGATTTTTTCAGTAATTGTGAAATGTAATTTTAACTGCTCTGACCTCCATCATCTCCAACCCATGATCTCTTTTACACTCTGCTCTCAGCAAAGGGTATTTGGAGATTGCTTACACTTTACAGCTGAATGGGTATCTACTGTCACTTTGTCCTCCTTCAAGTGCCTCCTCAAAACTCACCTTTTCCATAATGCATGCAGGAAAGTACAACCTGGTGATGGCTAAGCTTGTGGAGAGCTGTGATCACTACTATGGACCGGCTAAGAATTGTGCATATCATATTATAGTTATTTGTTACCCTCTTCCTCAACCCCCACCCTGGACTGCTCATGTCTTCCATTCTCATGTCTTGGTTTTAGACATAAAGCTCTTTGGAGCAGGGACTGTCATTTATTATGTTGCTCCGCACAATGGTTGTTGTCTTCAGGCACTATGACAATACAGAGGTTAAATCACTCTCGATCAAAATATTATTTTGTAATTAGTGTGACCTATCAGAGGGGTCCTACGCTGGTAGCTATAAGAAAAATGTCAACATTTCTCAATAGTTATCGCAGTGTTGCCTAGGGTACAGTAGTAATTTCCTGTTATAAGGATGGAGAAATAATGCAGCAAATGAGAATCAGTACTGCCTCTTTAATGGCAACCACTGTTTGACAGACAGACAGACAGATATATAAGAACTATCCCATCCCTACCTTGGAATAGAATCCCATCAAGGTGTCACTTTCTCCCAATCACTCCTAATCTTTGAAATGGAACTATTAAGACTTTAATAATTTGCCTGGTAGGCTGTTCAGAAAACCTCTTGTGTCCATGACCCTCATAAGCTGCATGTTACTAGGTTTACCTTCCCTCCCACACTTTTTTTGTTTTGTTTAGTGGCACCTAGGGGGCACTGTACAAACACATAGTAAAAAGAGCCCTTCCCCGAGGAAGATAAGAACCTAAATAGACAAGATACACAAAGGGTGAGAGAAAGGAAGAAGCGTTATCTTCATTTCATATATGGGAAACTCAGATTATCTGATTTTCCCGAGGTAACACAGACAGAACCAGACACTGAACCTAAGATGTACCGAGTCCTAGCCCAGGGTCTTAAACAACCTTAGTCTCTTCAAAAGTCCTGTTTTACAAATACCAAAAATTCAAAAGAGTATTACTATACATGCCCTTATACTGGGCATCTCCTTTCCTATCTACTGGGTTCTAGAGAGGTCAGTTCTGTCCCAGATTACTGAAACCCAGGCTTGAAAAATGTGCCACCCAGCTAGGAGGCAAGATAGACTTCAAGATTGTTTTTATGGGGGCACTTGAGGAGAAACATTTTGGTGAGAACGGAGCTTGTTCAAAAATTTCAGACAAAAAGTTTATTATTTGAAAAGTGTCCTTTTTTAAAAATGAAGGGGTAGTTATTCCAGCTCTGGTTAAAGGTTTTTAGTTTGGATAGTCTATACGGCCAAGTTGCCATGCTGCAATCTCAAACACTTAAAGCTTCCTCAATGTCCATATGTAGCAAAAGCTGGAGAACAAGATCCCTCAGACATTCACATTAAACAATCCATAAATGGAATTGCAATTAGTCTGATCAAACAGAGCAAAGTAGATTCCTACTTGAATAATTTCTGAGACAAATAGATACAAGTTGTTGAGATGTCTTCACCCTCGTTTTTTAACAACATGGCTAAACAGAAAATGATGATTTACAAAGCTCTGACCAGTTCTGCAATGAAAAAACAGTAGATTTGCTATTTTCCACTTTACAGGTAAAACTGTTCTTCAGAAGCCTAGCCAAGAAATCAAAGTGGAGCCTACTTGATTGGTGTTATAAAAGCAATTAAGTTACAGCCCTGTCAAATATGTTAACATCTGGCTCTGCCTGCTGTACTTTTGTCTATTTTGACTACTAGTGGTATTATTTAATAATTTACAGACCTTCCATGCCTTAAGGCATGGTAGTTGTATTAAAACTGTAATCCATTATTTCTTGGTATTGTCACATTATAAGCATCTTCCCATTTCTATTAGATAACTGGATCTGAATTCCTGATTTGGATTTAAGATTTTAGTTTTTTGGACCTATACTGGTTAACACTAAAAACTTCAGTGTTAGGATTGCAAAGTGAAGTGCAGTTAAAGGTAATTTAAAACAAATTATATTTTTGGAGCTATAAAATATCTTGTCAATACAATAAACTTTCACAATATAGTAGTAAAACCATGTTTTAAATATTTAAAACGTGCAGAACATTAAGCACATTCAATGAAAAAATGGGATTTTATAGTCCAAAAAGATTGTATGCTTTAGGCTTTGAAAAATCTAACTAAAACCATGCTGCCCCTCCCCCTGATTGTTTTATGACCTGTAAAAATTCTAATGGAAAAAATCAGCCTCTCTGATTTGTCCCAGGGAATGCGCCTTGGAAAATATACATTAAATGAACAAGCCTAAAATAAGAGTACATATACTGCAGAGAAATCATCACTTGGAATAGGTATTTTGTGTGTGTACATAAACATGCCCTACATACTTTAAGAAAGGCAATTTTAAACAGATATGAGTGGGTGAAAGATTCAGTGAACTGGTTGGAGAAAAATCCAAAAGTACAAGGAAAGGTGGCTTGGAATTCCTCATCTAGTCTGAAGGGTGGAAGGATAAATATAAACCACAGACTCTCCCTCCCCTATAAGACGACTTTCTGCTACAGCGACCTGGATAGAATATTATGTTACTTTATACTGCCACCACTCTTTAACACAACACCTAAAACTAAGGTCGGATGAACAATGAACTGGAAACAATTCAAATGTAACAGTTTTAAAGCACATGTAGCTTTACCAAATAGGACCTCTCAAATTAAATTTGAGTCTGGATCTAGATATATGTACCAGAGGTTAATGTTTTATATATAGTTAACATTTATTCATACACAATAAGTCATAGAAGAAGGCCATACCCTTAACAGCTAAATTTAAGTTAAGGGACTAGGCAGCTTTAATTTCAATTGGCAATGAAAATAAAGTTGGATCTTCCCCAGTTCCTCCTTAATCAGAAAAGTGAATCTTGGGTTTTTATATGCATATGCAACTCCCACTGACACTAATGGAAGTTATATGCATGTATCGATGGGAGAATAGACCTCTTAAAGTTAATTTGTTAAGAGTTCAAAAAAGTGTACTCAGTTTCCTTTCAAAGTTAATATCAGCAATCATAAAGAACACCATTATTTCTCTAACAACCTTAATACACTGTACCAGAACTTTTAGCATTAAGAAGAATGAGGCTGTTCTATTTTCTCTCTGACACACAATTTTTTTTCCTGGCATATAGCGCTGAGTTTCTTTTTATCCATACATTTATTATATCTGGCTGAGAAATCTAGGTTATCAGTTGTAAGTTTCTGCACACGGAAAACAGAAATGGCACCTCCAGTTTCCTTTAGTCTACAATCTTGTAAGAGTTTCTGGATTCTTGCAGGCAAGACATCCAAGAAGGTTCTGGTAGTGCAATCCTTCAGCTCTGTGCCTTGATTACAATATGCTAGAGAGAGAACAACTCACAGGACACCACTGGACTCATCTTTATTACCTTCAAAAACAAAACCAATGTTGTAAGTAACAGTATTAAGAATTTGCAGTGGGATTGATTATTTGTCACAACCTCCATGGAATGTTAGTGGATTTACCTTCTATAAATTATTGCTGACAAGAATTTTGCACACTTTCTTGTTAAGCAAACCCTAAAATCCTAGAACATCTAATGTTTATGTTCCATGGGAGAATTGAGATTATCCATGCAGGTCCAGTATGTCTCAGCTTTATTATTATAAACATAAAACCTCTAGAAATATATATCTAAATCTATCTCAACAACTTAAATAAAAACAAGTCTGTACGGGAGCTGTAATCGTACTGTGCTACGTGATTTAAAATCAGCTAATAGTGAGGACACAAAGATGCTGTGTAGGGAAAGACTGTGTGTACTTGCACATTAAGGGAAGAACAACATTTTGCTTTGTAGTGCTTCTTACAAAGTATCAGGCTACTGATTTATATGGGTGTTTATATCAGTAAATGCAAGTAGTGTATAGATTTTGTATAGGCATTTATTTTAAGTCATACTGCTTATTTTTCCTACTCTTGCTAACAATCCAGTGAACAACTGTTTGTATTTTTTATATATATTTTATTTTCAGTACTTGAATGTCTGCTCCTACTTCCAGAGTTAACATAAGTTACTCATTTTGCCATCACTTCATTTATAAAGAAAACTAATACTTATGCAAGCAAGCAGAATATTCATCTCAACGTTTTATGACACAGACGTCTTCTTAAAAAAAGTCAGTCTTACTTTAAATCACAATGCAACTGGAGTTTTTACTTTGTGATTATGATCCAAACGAGACAATGATTCGTTTTACTGTATCAAAAAAATTACTTAATGTCTTAACCAGTAACAGCTCTAAGTGGCTATGTGCAATATGAATAACCATTTTTCAAAATAAAATTGGCTTTCTACATTTTGTTGGTCCCCCTTTCCCTTTCAGTCAATACTGTGGTATATCATTAAAGCAGGATGGCCTCAGACGCCAGTCGCTTTCACTGGAACAGTTACCAATGTGAAATAACTTGAAAGTTGGGAAGAAAAATGTTTTCTTTTGGAAGGATATTACTACTACAAAAGGAGCTCAGCCTCTGTCACCCTGCACCTAGCCATAAGGGAGGGATAGCTCAGTGGTCTGAGCATTGGCCTGCTAAACCCAGGGTTGGGAGTTCAATCCTTGAGGGGGCCATTTAGGGATCTGGGGCAAAAATTGGGGCTTGGTCCTGCTTTGAGCAGGGGGTTGGACTAGATGACCTGCTAAGGTCCCTTCCAACCCTGAGATTCTATGATTCTATGATAAACTCATCCTCTTATCATGGTCTCCTTGCAGGTAGCCACAATATTAGGACAATTTCGTGTAACATGTTTTTGCATTTTTGAAGTTTAGGAAATTAACCTATATTTTCTGCATAAGTCTTTAGCAGATCTGAATTCCAGGCCCACCGTACCACTGGACACTTTACTACATCTTGGAAACGAAGATTTGTAGTATTACAATAGTGTAAGGGACTACAAAGGATTCTCAAAACCCACAAATGAAGATAGGAGTACCAAATAGATAGGGACCATCTCTCTTCATGGCTGTCAAGCACCAGGCAAATTATAGCATTAAATATATATTAATACATTATAATAAATAATAGCAGCAGTTTGACCTTATAATAGTAAAATTCCTTACAAGCGAGGAAGCAGAATTTAGCACTTCTGATTCAATAGAGTGATTTACACTTCAACTCTCTTTAAACCACTGTATCAAAATAATCTATAAAGGTTACAGTTTTCTTTTAATTGTGTTCTAGGAATTTTTTTTATTTTCTTTTAATTTTAGACAAACTACCACTTTCATCTTCTCATAATAAAAGCTATGAAGCTGTTAGCTGAACTAAATACCATGAGGTCATGAAGCAAAGATCTTTCTGCATTTTTTTGCAGGGGAGAAAACAGTTTACAAAACAGAAAAAGGCTTGTTCAATGAAACAAGCAGCTTTGGTTACAAGTGCAAAAGTCAGCCATGTGTACTAATTCTCAGTAATTATGATGCAAGGTGAGCTCCCCAGGGACTTAAAAGTCAACGCCTAGCAATGGTTGGGCGAACAGCAGAGTGGAACTGCTCATGTGATACTGAACCCTTGAAAGCCCTTTGTATTACCAAAAAGAGACAAATATATCTACAGAGCTGCTTGGTCCTCCCACTGTGCTCAGAACTCGAATACAAAATAAATACCCAAGTTTATTAGATGAAAAAGTGTAGATGTTCCTGCTTAATTAAATACTCCAGACCTAGGAGATCAGAGAAGGTGACCAATATTTTTAAATGTAAATTTATCACCCATTTGTAGTTGAGATCTGAGCATGGGAAGTGGAAAGCTGGTCTGACAGCTTTCCCCTACAAAATTCATCTTAATTGGTTGCCCTCCTTTAGGATCAATTCTGATATTCTTGGAATCCTGTAAACTTCTGTAGGATAATGGATTAACAATAAGCCGTAACAGAGTCTTGACATACTATATACCACTGTCTACTTGCCTCCCACATGGGGGATTATCAATGTTTTAAGTAGACGTAAAAGACAAGGGTGAACTTTTCCAAAGAACTCACTCTGCTCCCATTGAAGCCAATAACTAGGCATCACTTGTAAAGACAACCTGTGCTGTAAGTTTGGAGTGGATGCACAAATACAAAAAAATGAGACCACCTGCAGGAAGACAATACAAGTCACAACCTGTCTACCTGGCACTAAACTGTACCCATAAGTGAAACACTTCAATTAAAGAAAACTCAAGGCACTCTGCCACCACATCTCCTACCAGAACTTTATGCAGAATCTCAATTAACTTTATCTTTCAAATACCAACTGGGATAATCCAACATTTACAGCGTATTTAAAATAAGTCCCAAGCAATCTTCTTCTTAAAACAGATCCTTAGTTTACAATGAACTACTGAAAAAGGCTTGCTGCAGCGGTCTCATAAATGATAGGTTACAGTGAAAGAACTAGTGTTATCTGCACTACATAAAAAAATTCAGATCTGCCAATAAAACAAATCTAGGTTAATTTAGTGCATTTTCCTGTTGAAAAGATGCATTGAATTCTATAAGACATATGCACATAACTAAAAATTTTCTAAATGGGAGGGGCAAACATTTTTGTATCCATAAGTACTTTACTGCATTTTCCCTTCAGTTGGTTTGTGTGCTTTTATTTGGGTCTTTAAAGGCCCACATTCTTTTTTTTTTTTTTTTTTTTTTGAACGCTCCTAAAGTTACAGAACAAGGGGATCCTACCTGGCAGTCTACGACAGGTCAGTGATCAAACAGAAGCAGTAGTCAGACAGCAGCCAAATCGTGCCTCATCCCATGAGAATTACAGAAAGCCAGGACTTCTCAGTGTGTACTACATTCAAACAACTGCACCCTGAGGCTCAGCTAATCATAACGTGCTCTTTGCAAGCACATACAGCATGAATCTCTGCACTACTGATGTTAAGATAGAATTATTTGTTTTTAAGTTGTTCAACATAATTTTCAGCACAGATAGAAATGGCTTTAAAATGTGACCTCATTTGTCTTATGACAGCAGAAACTAAGTTAGATTGAAAATATACCAGCACTGCTCCGCCCCAGTGATCAAAGCCAGTTTAAATAAACAGTGTTCTTTATCTTTAAAGTGCACTAGTCTTTGAACAAGAGTTCATTTTACTTAAAGTATTTATATTCGCTTGAACAAAATCAATACACCAGATAAAGTGAGATATAGTATGACTAGATAGAACTAAACTAAAGTGTAAAATAACCTGTATCTCATGAATAACCTGTATCTCATTCTGCATAAGATATTATTCCGTGCAAGGAAAACAGTCTTCTAAACTATGGTGGGTTTTAAATACAGCCTACATTCAGGAATGCATTATGCAGTAGCTAACATTACACAGCCTACGTCTCCTATGAACGCAAGGAAGTATGAGTAGTTTTTGCCATTTACAAAAGCCAGTATCACGGCAAAAAGTGAAAATTAGTGGGCGCAATATAACATCAGGAAAAAAGTGACATCGCACAGTGGGTGCCATAATGAAATAATGCACTAATTATTAACTTCCGGAAAGGTTAGCATGAATCCTATTTAGGCCATAAGCTGCAGCCAATATGCCTTTATTAAGAAAGCAATTCTAAAATGTGAAGAATTATACAAATTAGTTAAAAGCCAAGAAGCAGAGAAACGTTTACCCTTCTACATCAAGAACGGGACTATCTAGGAAAGAACTGAGTTGCTCTAGTAGATTCTGTCCTTGTACTGGATCTGTGGTTAAACAGAAACCTTAGTCCACAAAATTTAATCTTATATAGTATATTTTAATCTCTCCCAAACGTAGGAAATGTAAAGAAGATACTTACACAACCGCCAGCAAGAATTTCTGCTGCCAGTGGGACAGAACGATCTTTGTTCATAAATTTGTCTCTCACAAAATCATTAACCTTAAAAACAAGGATTTATGAAAGCTGATAAATAAGGAGTGAGAAGCACACAGTAACTACAAATTTTGTGCAATTAAAAATGCAAATAAATCCAGATGTTACATCTATCAAGGTGCCAAACAGTCATAGATATTAAATAAAATTTTATGTAGTATATGAAATATTGTAAAGCTGGCTGTAGTACTTTTCTTTCAAATAAACACATTATTTTAAAGATATATGAAATAATCATAAGTTTCCATAAGAGTCTCCAAAATGGTAATTGAAAGCTGATTTAAAATTGGATTTCAAGATGCAATACATTTTATAGAAATGTTAGCTTAATGAAAAAGAAACATTATCACTGCCTTTTGTGTATAAACAATGCATTATGATTAGGTTATAATGAGAAATTCTTTAATGCCTTCAAAATATTCAGAAAATCTAAAATTACGTGAGCTAAAGAGCAAGTAATGTACATAATAGGAATACATGCAAACAGGTTCCTTTCATATCAGAGTTCCATTGTGTGCCAGCATTCTTTTATATTAATCTAGGAATTGAACACAACTGCTGTGGGGGAAAAAAATCTTATTCCTTTGTGAGAAGAAACAAAATCAAGGCCTGGGCTACTTCAAAACAGGAGTAAAACTAGTGGGTTAGGGAGACACTGTACATTTTGAATCAAGCCCCCAAATGATAGGTTTAATCAGCCCCTTTTCAGAAATACAAGTATGCTGCTTGTACACCACTTGCAGTGCCCATGGTTGAGATCTGAGCAATTGCCGTACCCTTTGGAAGTAAAACCTCATCTAACAAAAAACATGGAATATATTCTAACACACTAAAGCACAAAAACCCTACGTCTCCTCATTGGAAATTCAGACATACAAATGATGGCTAAAGGCGAGAACCCCCACTTTCAGACTTACAGTAAGTTTTATGGCCTTCTCTGGGGCTACTCCCAATAATTGTGGTAAAAGACCTGTAAACACACAAAGAGAGCTTAAATGTATTAAATAACTTAGTATTAGCTAAACAAATCAACGGCTATATGCAAAGATCACCACACAGAAACGAGGGCAATTTTTTAGGCAATTTTCTGCTATTACATTTAATGAGTACTTAAACATTCCATTTCAAGAACAAACTTCTTACTGCCACATGAAGTCAAAGCAACTTCCTATCCATATTTTAGTTACTTTGCACTTAAACTAATATTAGTGATTTAAGAAATTTATATACCAAGACAGGTTTACCAAAATAATACTGCATTCTGCTCTACACATCAAAATTTGTTCTGTTATTTCTTCAGACAAAAGTTAAGGTAGTTCGGCAGTGTGAAACAAGTTATCTGCATTTCAAAATCAAGAGAATAAAGCATTTTCCTGGCATGAAACAATAGCATAAGGTGGAATGACCTAAGGGAATATGAAAGAAAGTAATGCAAAACAGTCAAACATGTACAACTGCATTCTTAAGCCGAGCACTTTGTCGAGAGCGCTAATTCTCCAAAGCTTAGACACTGGAAGTTATATTATTTAGCTGCCAGTATGTGGAATTTCTGATTTCTCTTAACAGAGCTGCACTATACAGTTGGAACTGAGAGCCTCTGGTCACCACAGCTTTGTTGAATTAAAGTGAACAATCTATTTTTGTAAAAGTTCAGCTGAAATGATCTAAAGAAGATACAGAACCTTACAGAAGGGATATGGGGATAGAATGCTGCCTCAAGTGCAGCATTGTGCACAGTGAAAAGGGAGTGTGATTTACAGCACTATTTACATATGTGAAAAGTAACCCTGTGAGCAGGAGCAGGCCTGAAGTATTTCAATAATGTACACAGTACTTCTGGGTAAATTACACTAAATCTAACATTTGCAATTCTCATGTTTGGGTGAAGAGGCAACAACTATAGTTCTATGTCTAAGGAGCCTGCTTGCCAAAGGGCTTTTCTGCCACCAAACTGAATGTCTGGATGACAAATAGGATGAAAAATACATTAATCTGACCCAGATATTTATTTATCTTTCTGTCTTGCTCCAATCCTCCAGCTTTTCTGCTTGCTATTGACATTTGCTGAGAACAGTATCATTTGGCTTGTTGTTTCAGAAGCAGTCAAACTATATTCTGCATTTCAAGAAATAGTGTGTATTTATTAATTATGTGCATCATTACAACACACACACGAACATTTCTCCACACAAAACAATTATGTTAAAACAGCATTACAATTACATTGCTGAACTGTCAAACGAAAGAAAATTCCAATGGTGCAACTGCATGTACAGCTGGCCAAAAAATTGGAAAATTTTGCGAAGGAAAATCGTCCACATTTGGCTGAAGAATTTTAAATTTTGAAAATTTTCAATTAGTTCTAGTTGCATGTGCAACCTTAACTCTGCATTCCATGCAAATACACTCTGATAATGTGTGACTACTTTTTCCACAGGACCCCTGCCTCATTCAGCCAGTTGTGCACAATGAATGAGGCAGGGATACATACTGAATAAGACTGAATTCTAACAATCCATGCCTTATTTTGGACCTAATTCTATTTGCAATTATCACTTTATGAATCTAAGGTAAATCTGAATTCACACCAACATAGCAGAGTACATCTGGGCCTTTCCTGGATATAACAGAAAGTGCATGCACACTTTACACACTCCATCTCAAGCTCAATGCAATCAGCAGAAAAACTCCCATTGACTCGGATAGACGTGCAATGACAAAATATTGGGAGGTCGTTAATTTAAAGAAATTGTATATATTCAGTGTCAATTTTTGGGAAGCCTTATAACTGGGACAAATGGAACTGATTTTCACTGGACAGATTTGGGAACGGTCATTTTGCCATATTTTTTCTACCCCAATTGTCCAAGGTAGTAAAGATATTTTTTAAAAAAAGTAGTAAAAATATATTTATCCTGGCAAAAATCATTGCTTCCCATCTACCTTCTTCTGCACTCAAAAAACCCAACTGAACTGTTTTCACTCAAGCTTTCCACAAAAATTTACCTCAGAGAGGAAGTTTCAACCCAAAAAGTGAAAATTATAAAGCATCTAAAATAAAAACAAAAAAACCTTCACAGTATGAAAATACTTAGGCAATTTTAATTATACGTGTTGCTGTGTGTGCCACCTATAAAATATTATATATAATAAAGAGAAATGCTACTTAATAGTAGTTTCCCCACACAATCTATGCACATCTTAGGTTTCGGACCTCACATCTCATCTTCACATTACATTAGGGGTCTAAAAGAAGGCAAAGATAGATATGGTAAAAAAGTAGTATTGCAAATTAAATTAAGAGCTTATAGAATCAGAGAAAAAAATTTCAAATCAGTATATATCAAATCAGCATTATAAATGGTTTCTGCTTCATTTCAGTAGTTGAGGAGACAGGTCTTGTTCATCAAAAATATATTATAGATTTCTTTGGATGATCAGATCTTGGTTTCACACCATGCTTTTTTATTTTTATTTTTTTAGTATCAGGTAACTATACCACACAAACAAGTGAGTAGGTGGGAAGAGTTGTTGCTCAATCCATGTAAAATGCTTGAAATCCTTATGACACACAATGCAGAGTTGGTAATGGAACAGTGCAAACTTTCCTGTTACATGATTTACACAGGAAAACAGACAATATGGGAGTACTACCACTCCATAAAATTGGTACCCAATTGCAAGTTTCTATCATAGAGATCCCACTTCATTAGTAGTATCAGACACATGTAAACTCATACGGTGACTAAAAGGAGTGATTAAAGTCTATAAATCATGAGGAGTTGGGGAGTATTGTGGCACTGGAGGTGCCATATTCGGAATTACGAGAAAAATAAAGTCCCTATCATTTGTGGTCAAAGATCCCAGGTCCCTCACCTCAGTAGAAGGGGTATTTCCACACTGGCATGTTAGAAAGTTACAAAAAGTATGTACCAGTGTTTATACTGTGCCCATAATCACTGTTATCTAGGTGCCTTCCAAGTGACACCATCCCAATTATCCTTAGACTGAACTCTCTTTAAAGAAAATTTAATGCTCTCTTTACATCCACAAGATGGTGTAATTTATCCTTATCTGAGATTGGTGGTTTAAGACATGGTATTTCTGCTCTTTTAAAAACTGGAGTGGAAATAAAAAAATCTCTGTTCACTCCAGTGAATGGAAAAATGTGATCTGTTTAAAAAATATCCAGAGTAGGGTCTGGAAGACCTGCTCACTCGTCTGACACTGCCGTGCACAAAGTGTCTAATGCCCAACTATCTCAATTCTGAATAATTGCAGTTAAAAGAGTTCTTCAGATTACTGAAGTTTCCATTGCTAACAAACATGTCTCCGAGTGCTGCATATTACAATAAAGAGCCTCAGTTATTGAACAGTGGCACGTGTGCTCCTTTAACCTTAAATACTGAATTTACAGGGAACTACAGACAGCAGCATGAAGTGACATGGGAAGTTCTTTTGTCAAAGTAACTACAGTGTTATATAGCAGGTGAATGTATTAATCTGTAAATTCGTCCCTCAAATTCTTGTCATCCCCCCACAGCATCCAAACCTAACTGGAACCTCTTCAACCTCCCCTCTGCTGCCAAACTTTCCCAGTGTCCTTTTGTCATACACCTGGCAATCAGGTAGCAGCCCAACAGCCACTGCAAGTAGCTAGAGGGAGTTCTAAATACTTTAATAAATTCCATCTATATTCATCTTTAAAAAGGGAAGCTACACCAGGGCAAACTTCAAACAAAGCATTTGTACAAAATGCAGTTTACTTTGCCAGCAAATTGCCTCTACAATGACTGTGTTGTTCGAAATAATCCAGTTTATCCTCCTGTTTAAGACTGAAATGAGATCATAATCCTGTGTTTAGAGCATTAGCACTGTCAAACTGATTGCAAATTCACCGATTCAGAATCTACTTCAAGATAAAGGAGAAGATGGGCTGTGGTCGAGGAAGCTCATAAACCCTGAAAACTTGCAAAACTCGCCTGAAAACTGGCAAAAGGAGCAACACAGGACAATGTACAAACAACGTGATGAGCAAAAGGAGTTTATCTTTATGCAGGACGTGTCTGATTTCCCCAATTTGAAATTCTCTGCGTTAGAGCAGTTTATACAACTCGTCAGAAGAAGATATAATGGAATTCTCATGGCATCCTGATGGCACCAATTTGCTATTTTGGAAATGCAGGTAAAGCAGCTGTACACTAGGAAATTAAATTATATTTTTCATCTAATAGTTGGGCATTTTGTACGGTTTTGGTTGCTAGAAACCTCTAGCAAGAAGAAAATATCTGTCACCATTCTTTACTAAATTACTAGACTTGCTCAAAAAAATCATAGCACATTTAGCTATAGAATCATTAAATATCTATTGTGTTTAATCTACATAATCTGTGTTTTATAGAGGAATTAGTCAACCAACATCCAATAATTCAAAGCACATGTTACAGCAGTGGTGCCCAAACTTTTCCTGTTGCGCTCCCCCCACAGCCCCCCACACACAAGTAATGAATCCGTCCGTGCCCCCCTTCCATTACTGCACAGCCAAGGATTCCTCAGCAGAGGAGCGGGGGCTGAAGGTGGAGCGGGGACAGAACTGGGGGTGGGGGAGGAGCTGGGGCTAGAGGCAGAGCTGGCCTGCGGATGGAGAGGGATGAGGGCAGGGCAGAACTGTGGCTGAGGATGGAGCTGCAACTGAATGGCGCTCCTTCCCTGCTGCCCCTATGGGTGTTGTCTTGGGCCCCGCCGCACCCCCCTCCCCGAACATTCCTCCACACCCCTTAGGGGGGCACGCCTCAGGGAGTACTGTGTTACAGGGAGAGTGTATAGCAACACCTATTATTAAGGTTGAGACAAGGTAGGTTTTTATTGGTATTTATTGGACCAACTTCTGTTGGAAAAAGGTACAAGCTTTCAAGCGGTACAAGCTTTCAAGCTGCACAGAGCTCTTCCTCAAGTCTACATCACCACTGCAAACTATTATTACGGTTGTCTAACACTTTGTATTATAACTCTGCTTTCCGTTGCTCATAACTTCGTCAAACTATAATCTGTTGGACTGAAATTTTCTATGCTTCGCGTCTGCCTCAGGTTGAATTTCTTACGGGAAGTCTGACCAAAAACAAGAGTTGTTTTCAGAAATGTTCAGTCACTACAGTATCTAGTATGCTTACTCTGAAAAGATAACCAAAATCAGCTTCAATCCAGGCTTGTATGAGGACAACATAGGAAATGAAAGTCAGAATCTTCACTGATGTGTGTGTCAGAGGAGCATAAACTACCGCTGGTAGTGTACTTGATATGTCTGATTCCAGAAGAGTAGTAATTTATTTTACCTGTGTGCCACCACTGGAAAAACTGCAGCCAGAGTTTATGATTATGTGTGACTACCTATCCATAACCTGAAGTAATATTGTTGATATTTTTCCTTTTTGTGTCTTCCAGCAGTCTGTTGGGTTCTGAGTTGGAGCCATGGCTAGCAAGATAACAGGGGCTGATGTACATAAAATGACAAACTGCATTCCGTGGACAACTCGTGATCAGTGAAGCACATGCTGATGGTCCAAGAAGAGCTGGCTGTTCACATGGTATTGGCTTTCCTTCTTGTTTTCAGCCAAAAGAAACTTAACAGATGGGAGGGTGCAATAAAATGAAGAGCAGAAGTAGATGGTTTGATTAACTTTTGTCAAAAATTACAAGACCCCCATCATACGAAAGACTGCGAAAGGGACATCAAAGCTTTTCTAATACTAAGTTTTCCCAGTAAGCAATTGCTGTAGTTGCCACAGCAGTGCTATACAATTGCAGATGGGAGGGGAGGTGGTCCATGACACTGTGAATGAAGAGAGGAAGAAGCCCCCAAGACAATTTCTCAATTAAGATGTGCTTTGTACTATGAAAAAAGTTCACAGATCCCTGACCTAGAAGAGAGTTGTGACTTAGTATTAGGAGCAACAAGTCTGATAAAAGACATTTAGACTACACAAGCATAAACCAGGCCCAGAATATTAGTTTTTTCCTTTTTTATTCAAGTCCTAACAACAGGGACTGAGGAATTCAGGTTGGCAGAAAACTTTTTTTAGTATATTATTATGATATATGACATTTGGAAACTGACCTCTGTACAGTCCAAAGAAGCCTTCATAACGCAGCACTTTCTTAAAGCAATCAAAGCTGTTTTTGTACATAAGTTCTCCCACAAATGACCCGGTAGAGCGCTGGTTTTGCATTCGAGTTTTCACCAGATCAATTGGATACACTGCAGTAGCCCCAACAGCTGCAAACAAAATTTGATGTGTGGAAAAGTGTTATTTTGCATACAATTTTTTTTAAACACTAATAGACACATTCTATGCTTATATCTCAATAATCACTTGTGTCTTTTTCATCTACAATATAAGCTGGTCCATAAAGGGGTGTCACAGTCCATTTTAATTAAAAGTGCATCATCATAGCCCTTCCTCATCATTAGCCTGTTTCTTATTAAACCAGTCTGGTGACAAGCCAGGCAGAAAAACCACCTGTAAATCTCTGATCACTTGCAGGTACAAAAGAAATGATACAATGGGTTCCCCCTGCTTTCACTCTCTCTTATAGTTATGGCTCAAAAAGAAAGACAGGCAAGGCTTTATCTTCCTACACTTAAACGGGAGAAAAAGAAAGAAAGAAAGAAACAAACAGTGAAGATGCAAATTCTTGCACTTATCCATGACTAACCTCCAGCAATTGAACCCAGGGCAAACCTGTAGGCCGATTCTGCTATCTGGATGAGAATAGGGCGAGAAACATCACCTGGAGCTTTCTGCAAGGGTAGGAATTGGGGAGGGGTTGGGACAATGAGAACAGTAAAAAAAAAAATTAGACTACCATTTCACTACAGTGAATCTTATAACCAGACAGATACATGAACAGTAGATATGTATAGAGTGAAGCCAATGTCAGATACCGCTAGGTAATCCCAGTGGTATGTTAGAAAAAAAACCTAAAAAATTGAAAACTGCAGTTACGTTTTCTGTGTATTGCAAAAAATGTAACCTGTTATGACCGGAATGGGAAATACCAGAGCACTGGGCGTTCCCAACACAATTAGATATCCCCAAAGTCAAACAGTGACCAAAATGCTTTATAAATAAAGCACTGGCAGACAAATCACCATTTTCTACACCTGGAAACAATTCTACTTTGAAATTCCTGTGTGTTAGTATTCAAACACTGATTGGATTTACATTTAAGAAAGGTTCCATGTTCAGAATTGCTTTCTAGTAGCAGAAAGGAATTCAGAGACAGTGGTAATCCTTACACTCTCCTTTCTCACCATTACCTTCTCCAATAAGGTTGGTGGATGCTCTAGGAAATAGGACAATATGGAAGTTTTAATTTCACTACTGAAATTGTCAATTTTTTCTTATTTTATTTATTTTATCAGCTTTTTTTTAAATGCAGTTATATACTCTAGTGATCTACAGCAAATAGCTTGAACTGCCTAAAAATAAATTAAATGTAGCACAGTTTACTGCAAGGTAACTGAAATTCTTTCACTCCAAGCATCAAGTAGAATCAGTGGTTCTCAACCTTTTCAGACTACTGTACCCCTTTCAGGAGGAGTCTGATTTGTCTTGCATACCACCCCCAAAGTTTCACCTCACTTAAAAACTACTTGCTTACAAAATCAGACATAAAAATACAAAACTGTCACAGAACACTATTACTGAAAAACGGCTTATGTTCTCATTTTGAACATATAATTATAAAATAAATCAATTGGAATATAAATATTGTACTTACATTTCAGTGTATAGTATAAAGAGCAGTATAAACAAGTCAGTGTCTGAATGAAATTTTAATTTGTATTGACTTTGCTAGTGTTTTTTTGCAGGCTGATGTAAAACTAGGCAAATATCTAGATGAGTTTATGTACCCCCTGGAAGACCTCTAAGTACCCTCAAGGGTATATGTACCCGTGGTTGAGAACCACTGAAGCAGATGACAGTAAAATAAAAGTTGGATGAGGGGAGTGAAAAGGTACAACTGACAACCGGAAGGGGGAATGATTTATACAGGCTTCTTGGGCATTTCTTATCTTCTTAAAAACAGCATAACGCAGAACAAAGAACACCTGAACAGACATTCGACCCCTACGCAGAAAATTTGAGAGAATGCATGAAGCAGATGTTTCCATCACTGCAGTTTTAGCTTACTACTGCTACCTACTGTAGCTTACACTAATTAATACATAGTACAACAGAATCACTTCTTAGCTCCCTTGCAAGACTTTTAGGAAGAGATGGTCAGTTTTGGGGAGTCAGCTAATTAGAATTCATCATAGGACACTCAATACGTGGGCATTGCTCAAAAAAACCCAGATACTGCATTGGAGTAGTGGGGGGGGGGGGGGGGGCGCACACACATGCGCACGTACACACACACACACACACACACACACACACACACACACACACACACACACACACACACACACACACACACACACACACACACACACACACACGGAGGCCTGGCTGAAGGCCTGTTAGTCCTAAAAATGTAGCCTGCATCAATTCATTGTGGTCAAACTGGCGTCTCTGCACAGACCCAAAGCTCAGAACAAAAAAAATTTAGTCTCACAAGATACAAAGCTTGGTTTGCCTTAAACTATGTTTTTCTAAGACTATCTACACCCAAGACTGCGTCAGTTTTAAGAAAGTTGGAAAGACCCACAAAAACTTGATTACAAACTAAAATTCAAGACGCCTATGAGATTATAAAAAAGGAGTTCCCAAGTTTCTTTTTTGCCTCACATAATGACAAAAAGATCATTTTCTGATAAACCATAGAACAGTCCCACGTCTTACATGTTTTTCCCCATATGACTTATGAATCCTTCCACTCAGCAGAGTGTCTTATTTTTTAAACTATGGTGGCACACTAAATGAAATTAGGTCTCAGTTCAATATTCGCAGAATGTAAAGCATAGCAGACAGACAATGTGCTGAAGACTTGAACACGTACATCTCTTTAGAACAAGGACTGCCGTTTTCATTTAGCATGTTGGATGCCAGAATTGACATCCATACTGAAATCAGAAAGTCTTCTTTCCTCACTAAAAACTACTTTGAGGAAGATAATCAGGGAGGGTTAAACTTCTTTAGTAAGTGAGCATATCTCTTCTTTTTGTAAGTGGTTAGATGACACTTTTACACTTTTGTTTTATCCTTACAATCAAATCTATCACACTTTGTTTTCTTAAATGGCAAGAGTAAAAAACTAGCAACTGTTTTTGGGGGAAGGGGGAGGACGGAGAGGAGGTGTTTAAAGTGAAGATTCCAACAATAGCCCCTGTTCTTTATGTTATAAAGTGCAAAAGAAAGGAAACATGGCTAACTCAGACAACAAGAGAGGAACTGGACATTGGGACGGAGGAAGGAATAAAAGTATGCTAAAAGCATCATTACAGCTTCTTTTCTTACCTGTCTCTGAGCCTCAGCCAGATTGTAGGGCAGTGTTCCCTCTTCCAGAGGAGCAATTCTTTCAATGTCAGCTAGTGTCATGCGTCTGTGGAGACCGAGCAAACACTAAACTGAAATTTACATTAAACAGAGGTTTTTCAAACAACTATAAGTTACCTGTATTTCTAGGCAGTGTACTAGAATATCACTCCCCCACTTCCCACTGTTTAAAAAAAAAACAAAAAAAAAACAGAGAGAGAGATCATTTCTACTTACCCCCGTGGCTCATATAAATCTGCTAACTGAAACAAGATGTCAACTTCCATTGGTGTAACCTGACCAAATTTCTGAGCTGCCAGAACAAACTCCTCTACAAAGAATAAAAATATATGAGAGAGGAAAACTAATCAAACCAAAACAGAACACCCCGAGCATCCCAGAGTCACCATTCATTTTAGTATTAAACCAAGACACTGCAAAAAGTGCTCCCACCACAATGTAAATGTATGTTTTAAATACTACATCCAGCATGGAAATAAGAGTAGCTTTCTGGTTTTCAAACTCAGTGCTATCAGCCAGATTTAAGATATCTGACATACGGTATCAATCATTTGTGGGTCAGAGGGGGAAAAACAACAACAAATTCAAACACTCCATGAACAAAGATGTGGAACTTTTCATGTATATGTCCCAGTAGGCCACATTAATGAAGCTTTGGTGTTGCAGAGGGAATTCTCTATAAAAGCGATTAGATAGAGCAGATAACATCTTGTTCCAAGCTTGTAGATCAGCTTACTATGTCGCCAGTACAAGTTTATGGAATTCTTCAACTACCCTTGAAGGTCAGTTTTATTAGGCTGCCAATTTGGCAGGAGTCCTAGGAAGTTTTTGAAGACTTTGAATATCTTTACATTCTCTCCTCACCCAGCTCCCTTCCCCCACAGCCATCTTCAGTTTCCTAGAACTTTCTCCTTGGCGGTAACAAAATGGAAAACCCGGAGGGTGGACTAAACAGGAGCATGAATGGTTGAACAATACACCACAAAGAGCTGAAAATACAGGCACAAGTTTGTTTGCTTTAAAAGCATATGGATGAGTGCCCTCCCCCAAGCCAATAAACCAGGAAAACTTCCTGACTGCACAATCAGAACATTTCTACTAACCTTTAGTCACTTCCACATCTTTTCTATTTCCAGCCAGAGTACTGTAGATCTTCCTAATGAGCTCCATGTTGTTAAGGAGGGAATTAAATCCATTAAAATAGGAAAAGCTGACCTGATGGGAAGTGGTACCTCCAGCAGCCTGGAACAGAGAGAGTAAAAGAAGAGAGAAGGAGAGGAGCTATTTTAATTGTTTTACAACACTTTAGGATCAAGAAAATCTTTGAATAAAACTTTGAAACAATGTTAGTTTATAACAATGACAGTAGCAAGGGATTTTTTTTTAAATGCAAAATAAATAGCCATATGAAAGAGTCTTATGTTACTGAAACTAATCATAACCAGAATGTAAGACTCACCCCACTCCTGGAAGCCTAAACAAATACATATGCAGGATTATAACAACATGACCAGCAGTAATTTACAGAGTTCAAGTTTCAATACTGTTTCAGTTGGACATATTTTATAAGTTGGTTTATTTCTTCTATTGAGAAAATCTTAAAACTTATAGATACACAGAAAAACTTAATCAAAACACATTTTAAAAATGGTTAACCCAAACATTTCAATTCAGAGCACACCGTGTTGGTTAAATACAGTAAGTACATTCAGTACAACATAATTTAAGTACAGCATTCTTAACCTAGCACATTTCTGACCACTGAAAACATGAGATATGACATAGGAGAGGGGGGGAAAGAAAAAGACACACATGAAAGTCATTGTGAGGCTGGATATGCAGAGGCAAGTCTCTACATGGCCCTGAAGAGACCTCACCCACAACAGCAGATTCAGATCTAGGCACTACCATAAAGATATAGGCCAAATGAGTCCAAAATTAAGATATTCAGCACAAGGCTGGAATCACTGACCAAAGGAAAGGGTGGAAGGTGTAGAGTGTGATACATTTAAAATCTGAATGGAAAAGTATTGGGGGGAAAATATATTATAGGGAATAAACCCAAACTGCCACAGAATAGACTGGATGAACCAACAGAAGTCTGATCTAATTTCTATTTGTTCTAAAATATGGTTTGAAAAGCTCTTTCTACAGTTTCTAGTGACACTTTCCCGCTTTCACTGATCCAGATACTACACACAATTGTGAGCTATTAGTGGAACTTTAAACTAACAAGAATGATTGCTCAGACAGGGGGCAATGGCTTGTTGGAATAGAGTACAATTTGCCACAATAGAACAATATGTTGGTATGACAAAGCCCGATGTTTTCAACCATTCATAATTTGCTTAGGCTCTTGCGGGAGGAATCGATGATAGGATCTGTGAAGAGATATAGCCTGAGATGAGAGTCTAAGTTTGTGTATGTGGACAATTATGCACAGGGTGCAAACAGAATAATAAATTTGGGGAAGGGACTGTCTTTAACTGTGTTTTCACAATGAAGCCCTGATCTCTACGACAGTACAAATAAGCTATGCACAACTTACCGCTACTAGACATTCTTCTACAAATGGTGTCAACATGTGTGGCCGGATAGTGACCATAATGTCCCTGAAGTCAATGGCAGTGACTCTTCCAGCTTGAGCATTGTCTCGTTGCACAAATGCTTGTTTTGCATGTTCCAACTGTATCTCCTGAAAATGCATTAAAACAAAGTTATATTTTGCTTTAGCTATATTTCCTGAATGTGTACATTAAGTTAAAATCCACAGCATACCTGATGTGCTATCAAAGAGAGTTACATGTCATCCTCCCCATAGGGACAGAGTTCTGCATTTATTATTGTTCAACCTTCTTTATGCACAACAAATAAGGTCTCCACTAATATTTTTCTACATCTCAAATACAAGATCAGGGCTTCTCTTCCCTCTCTGGGCTTGTCTATGCAGGGAAGAGCCAATAGCTAATGTGAAATAGCTACAAGTGCAAATAACTATTCTGCACTAACTTCCCGTGCAGACACACTTAGCATGAAACAAAAGTGTCCACACAAGGAGTGAGTGCAGAATTTGGGCTTTCAATCACACCCTAGCTTACTTCTCACTAGCTTCCCTTTGGTTCTGCAATTCATTTAACAGAGAAATGTGAGCAAGAGTTTCAAAAGACCAGTACAGGTGTGCTCCCATTTATGTATTTCAATGTAACCAAAGGTGTCACATCAAAAAGCATGTATCAGTTTACTGTAAGTTTCACAGTAGGTAAATCAAATCTTTGTAAAATTATATTTATGTTCAGCTCCCACAAATGATCTCTGCAAAGAGGAGAATGTGAGTATTCCTCCATAAGGCATCTTTATTTATTTATTTTAAAACAGAAGGTAGCTTATTTGTCAAAAGCTGTAGTGAAAAAGGTTTTATAAAATGAAACTAGAAGCCTAGTTTAGAATGCTTTGCATCACCACACCTTTGTTATTATTTCCACTGCTTCCAAACCACGATCACCTTTCAAGATATTAGCATTAATAGTAGATGGATATCAATCATTTGATTTACCTGATAGCAGCACTCAGTGTTTTCACAGTTTGTGATTCAAATGTACTCGCCGGGGGGGGGGGGGGGGGGGGAGAGATACATGACAAGTAATCACTCCAAAAATTACAAAATTACATCTTCTCCTACAGTCATCTACAACCTGCTCCTAGCAGCAGGCAGATTTTTTTTTCTCCATTCAGTGAAAAACTGGAGGTTTTTATGACTAAACTACACCAACTTATCATAGGACAAGTTACAGATTCAGACAATGTCAAAGATTTTCAGTTGGTTTTGTAGTAAGTCAAACATATAGTGACAGTGAAGACACAGACAGGTAGACTTGCCTGTTTAGGATTAATCCCTTTTAACGGGAAAATGCAGACATTCCAGCAGTGACTACAATATTATCCCTTCCAGCTTCACATCTCATTAAAATGTCTTTTCCCTGGAAGGATATTGCTTATTTCTAAGGCACACCTTAAATGAATTGGTGTGGAGTGCTTTCCTAGATACTGAACTTGTCTTGCAATGAGACAGATGCACTTTGCTATTATCTCCACTACTCACATTTTTTAAAAAGATTCTAAAAAGTCAAATTAAACTGAGACCTCGTACTAATCAAGATCCACCATTATGCTGCTTTTAATGGCGCAATTCAATAATAAGTAGAGGAAATCAGTATTTGTCTCAGAGGCAACGCCAGCATTCAGTGGGATAAAGAATAGGAAACAAACGGCAAATATGATATTTATGCCACCTTCCAAATCAACTTCTTAAATCCTGGCGTCATGGGCTTCTTAAACAATTTTAATTTAATTTCTAATCAACATCTTTAGAATTTGTAGCTTGTCTCCAAGTTATGATGAAGCAAGATAATATGTTAGGCAGAAAAATGAGCACCGCTAAATGTTTCAATACTCTAATTCACCCACTAAATTATTCAAAAATTTCTGGTTCTAATGAGAAATGCTTATGGAGGTTGCATTATTTTAGCCATAAAATTTGAGTTACAATTCCAGGTCTGTCACATTTCCTTTACGCTACAGCCCCCTGTGGGGAGGCAGGGGAGAGGATGCTATAATTCAGCAACAACATTCACTCTGGCTGAAGGTGGCCATGTCCGTTCTCGCTTCAGCCTGGCTGTGACTATAATTTCATTTATTATAACAAATGTTGAAGCAAGCAGTTTGGGAAAGCTTTAGGTGGGAAGAGTGCAAGGAAAAAAAGTTTGTCAGCTTGAGGCAGGCAGCAACTTGGGAGTTTGCCTGCACGGAGCTCAGATGATGAACTGGACACAAAAATTCTTGTATCCCGGTTGGTCACCACCGAAGACATGAACATGCTCATTTTTTGTATCCATTGCAGTAACACCAGGAATATTCAAAATGAGTATCTGGAACATGCTAAAGAGGGTCTTATTCTCTCTTATTTACATACATTTTTTTATTCAAACTGCCAGAGAATTTCTGGGTTGGCAGAATTCAGCACTGCAGTGCTGCATAATCAGGGAGCCCTGCCACAGAACCTAGGCACAACCTGCCATAAAGTATACAGAGCCGGTCCTGACTACGTGAACTGAAATGTCAAGGTAGAGCAGAGAGTGTGCAGGACATAGTTCCAGCCTGTCCTGCTACTCTTCCTTGCTTTCGGATTGTAAATTAGTTCATTGTCAGGGTAGCACTTTATGCTCTAATTTGACAGCCCCACAGACTATTAAAAAACTTTACAGCATTACCATAATACTAATGTAGGTATGAGAATGTAGTAATGGGCAAGGCACAATGTCTCAGCCACAGGACAACAAGGCACCATCCACGGGATATAATGACCATGATCCAAGGGCCCATTTTTCATCAGGCCCCAGGTGACCTACTAAGAAGGGCCTCCTGTACAATCCCATTTCCCTCATCCTTACCTTGCCAACAACTTTTCTCTGTGTTCCACACGTGCTGGGCAGGTTTAACTAGGGAGAAGAATTACCCAACTTGGCTAACACAGTAATAGTACAGGGCAAAGCACATAATGCTGCCACCTGATCCCATACCCCAACAGCTGGCCAAATGGGGAAGAGCAGATGACAGCTGTAGGAAGGCAGAAAAGCACCTGTGGTTCATCAAGATCATGACACCCCCTTTACGCGCGCACACGTGCACACCCACCCAATTTGTGAGTAGTTGCCCAGCAAACCCATCCTGACCTAATGACGGGGATTCTGCACAGTTTAGAAACTATGTGTATGTCTACACAGCAAAGAAAGACCCACGTCTGGCCTATGCCAGCTGATTAAGACCTGAGTCCGAGGCCAGAAGTCTACATAGCAATGAAACAGCCCTGCACCCTGAGCCCCATGAGCTCAAGTCAGCTGACATGGGCCAGCAGCAGGTTTTTCTTTGCTGTGTAGATATACCCTAAATTGTTTGAGCACATTCTCAAGACTTGGAGAAAACTATCCACACCTCTCCAGGCTCACTGCAAGAGTTTTAACCCGGTTTTTAGGGCTATGATTAATTTGAGATAGTTAGAGAAGCGTCTTCTTTCACAATTAAATGGAAAGAGCAATTGTCCTCTGTCACTCACAGCCACCCAAAATGTCAGCAAAGTGAAGAGGTGGTGGAAAAGTATATTCAGGGAATGGTTACACAATAAAATTAAAGCTTTGTTACAAAAAACAGAAAAGGAAAGCCAGATTTGGTATATAAACATCATCACATGGAACATACTTGTTTAACATCAGTACGTTTCATAACAATGTAAAATTCTAAGTGTTTAATTTAAAAGAAAAGTGTACACAATCTAGCCATCTCAAAGTCTGAAAGTTATGCCATTTTACAGCATGACTAATTATATTCAAAATTATGCTCAGTAGCCACTAGCATTAGTCTGGGAGAAGTGATGGGATATCAAAAAAATAAAACAAAAAAAAAAGCAAAATGGTATCATTAAACACCAACAGTAAATAAACTTAATTTGCAAATAAATTTTGCTTTTTAATCAAGCTGAAAAGTGTTTCACATCTTTCAGCCTAAGACTGCTTAGTTAAGCAAAATATGGGTGAAAAGCAGCTATATAAGAAAAACAAACTTAATTGCTTCTCAGTGCAAAATACTTACCCACTGAACCCTCCCTAGATTAAAGTTTCTGTAATCCCTACACATACCTTAAAAAACAAGTTTATCCCTTGATGATAGGAGCCTGAATTTCAACAACTGTTTATGCAAAATTAATTTGCACGGTCGCAGGCACTCCGGCACCACAGTTTTAATGAAAGGATTTCCCACCTAGAATTTCACCTCGGCTTTCCCATGCAGCTCATTAAAAACATAATTCATTTTCCAGTTATGTGGAGATTTATGTTCAGGTATGACTGATATTTCCAATTGATTTGCATTCATTAGCTGCAACACAATCCTTTCCACTGCAGCAGATTGTGAGGTCCCATTTACAAGTATTATTCATCATTACTCATCAACTAGCATGCCAGAACTGACCAAAAACCTTGCTAATCTTTAAATGTGTTTGACAGACCTATACATTAGCCAACACAAAATCTGATCCATCAATCGATTTTAAACTCTGGGGTTGAGTTTGAGATGGCTGTTCTTGAAGCAGATCATAGTATTTAAGCCCTGTCCAACTCATGAGGGACCACATCTCACAGAGGAAGCTCTTTATTTGTTTAGAGCAGTGAAACACAGACTGAGGCTCGTGGGCCACAAGTGGCTCTTTAATGTGTCTCCTGTGGCTCTGCAGCACCTGATATTAAAACACTCTGTGATTTAATTATTAACCAATGAATGTTAGTAACCAATCAGGATGCTTTTACTTCGTTATTAACCAATTGTAGAATACTCGGTCAATCATTCCACTGTGAGACTTACATAAATAAAATAGTAAATGAAACAATGAATTCACACTACTGTGGCTCTTTCTGATCATGAACTGGCTCCTGAACCACTGAGGTCTGAGCATCACTTGTTTATAGCAAGAATAGATCTCAATTGCTCTTGCATATAGAATAAAGCTTGTTAATTAAATGTTCATCTAGCTTTCTTGTGTCAGAAATGAGGATTAATTAAACTGCACTGACAGAATATGAATATGGAAAAAGTGTGTGTTCCACAGAAATGGGAGTGGGTAGATGGCAAGAAATATGAACTACTTTTAATCTTAAATTATTTCACTAAAAACCAGCAAGCAGTGCTTTATTTACAAAACAGTAGCTGCAGTACATTAAGGAACCCATCTGGTCCAAGTTAAGGGTAATACAAAAAGTATTTACACATCAGGAATGCCAAGAGGTAACTTGGCATCCGCTGTGGTATCCTGCTGCCTAAGGTCCAAGGTCTAGACGTTAGACCAAGGAGACTGACTCACATACAGAGGGAAGGTCAGGAGGAAAAGCTGAGTACCAAAGGTTAGGAAATTCAAAGCAAAATTTCTACACATGTGAAGAGTAACTCAAATTTGTGCCAAGAATAGTTTCTGCCAGAGCTTCAGCATTTACAACATAAGGACACAATGCTGTAAGGTAAAGGACAGTAAGGACATCATATCTACATGAACTGGGTAACTAGATATACCAAGTATGTTGAAATTGAGCAGACTGTTTCAGTAAAATCCCAGGACTTCTGGTCACCTGGAGCCGCCAACAAATATGGTGGCAACTTAACCAACTACCTAACCTTCACCCCGGATGCCTCTCAGCTGTCCAGTGCACAGCCAAAGTGAAAAAGGTCTATCGAGCCCAGTAGCATGTCTTCCGACAGTGGCCAATGCCAGGTGCCACGGAGGGAATGAACAGAACAGGTAATCATCAAGCGATCCATCCCGTTGCCCATTCCCAGCTTCTGCCAAACAGAAGGAGGTTCTGAGCTGAGTGCCCGAATCTTGGATACCTGACAGGCCGACGTCACTGCCACCAGGAATGTGACCTTCCAGGAGAGGACAAGCAGAGAGCAGGAAGCCAGAGGCTCGAAGGGGGGACCCATGAGCCGTGACAGTACCAGATTCAAGTCCCACGGAGGGACAGGATTCCTGACGTGCGGGTAGAGGTGCTCCAGGCCCTTAAGGAATCTAGCCGTGATATCCTGAGCGAAAACCAACCTGCCCTCGAATGGCGGGTGGAAAGCTGAGATGGTCGCTAGATCGACCTTGATCAATGAGAAAGAGAAGCCCTGGAGCTTGAGATGCAGGAGGTAATCTAGAATGAGCTGCAACGAAGCCCACTCGGGACAGGCTTACCTGTAATCCAGCAGCGGAACCATTTCCATTTGGCCAGTTAGGTCGCTCTGGTAGAGGACTTCCTACTTCCCAACAGGACTCACTGAATCTCGGCTGAGCACTGCTGCTCCTGTGCGTTTAGCCACGCGGCAGTCAAGCCATCAGATGTAGCGCTGCCAGGTTCGGGTGCAGAAGACTGCCGTGGTTCTGGGACAGGTCCGACCTGAGTGGCAGCCGGAACGGGGTTGCCACTGAGAGGTCCAGCAAAGTACTGAACCAATATTGGCGTCACCAAGCCAGCACTATGAGGAAGACCTCGGCCTTGTCCTGTTTGATCTTCATGAGGACCCTGGGCAGCAATGGCACCGGAGGGAAGGCGTACATCAGAGCACCCGACCACGGGAGCAGAAAGACGTCCAACAGGGATCCTCTGTCCATGCCCCGAATCGAACAGAAAACATTTTGTTCTGCCTGGATGCGAACAGATCCACTCAGGGAGTTCCCCACCTGTGGAAGATGGAACTGAGCACCTCCGGATGAAGAGACCATTCATGGCGAGACGAGAATATTCTGCTGAGGAAATCTGCCAAAGCGTTCTTGCTCCCTGGAAGGTGAGCAGCATTGATATGGATGTTGTGCTGCAGACAGAAGTCCCAGAGCCAGAGGGCTTCCTGGCAGAGGGCAGACAACCTGGCTCTGCCCTGCCTGTTGATATAGAAGACTGTAGCCGTGTTGTGCATCAGGACTTGAACCACCATGTCTTGTATAGGAGGTAGAAAGGATTGGCAGGCTAAGCAAACTGCCCTGAGTTCCCTGACATTGATATGCAGGGAACAATTGTGACTGGACCAACGACCTTCAGTACTGAAATTTCCCAAGTGGGCTCCTCATCCCAGATCCGAAGCGTTGGAGACAAGGGTAACTGACGAGGCCAGGGTCACAAAGGGAACTCCTTCTAGCACCGATGTGGGATCCTGCCACCAGATGAGAGACAACAGTATGCTGTCAGGAATCCTAACCCACCCGGTCCATGCTGTGCCGGTTGGGGGCACAGACCGATGCAAGCCACGCCTGTAGGGGCCTGAGGCGGAGTTGCACATGCCAGACCACGTATATGCATGCCGCCGTGTGACCCAAGTCTCAGGCACGTGTGGGTGGTGGTGAGCGGGTGGGCTCGCAGGCCCAAGAAGAGGTCCCCCATGGCTTGGAACCAAGTGTCGGGGAAGAAGGCTCTAGCCTGAGTGGAGTCGAGAACCACACAGATAAATTCTATGCATTGCACTGGAGTTAGGGTTGATTTTTTCTCATTTATTATCAGCCCCAGGTCGTGGTGGTGGAACAGATGAGATCGAGATGCCTTCACACCTAATCTTATTAACATCAAGGTATGGGTAAATTTGGACTCCCCGATGTTGCAGGTAAACGGCCACTGACGCTATGCACTTTGTGAACACCCTCGGGGCCGACAAGACACCAAAGGGCATCGCCGTGCACTGAAAGTGGCGCTGGCCCAATATGAAAGGGAGGAAGCGCCGGTGCCCCAGGAAGATGGAAATATGGAAGTATGCGTCCTTTAAATCAAGGACAGCGTGAGCATACCAATCTCCTGGACCCAGGGAGGGAATGATGGAGGCCAGGGAGACCATGCGAAACTTCAACTTCTTGAGAGACTTGTTGAGGCGACGCAGGTCTAGGATAGGTCTGAGGCGCCCTTTTGCCTTTGGAATTAGGAAATGGTGGGAGTAGAATCCTCTTCTTTCCATGTTCCAAGGAACCTCTTCCACTGCCCCCAGGCACAGGTTTTCAACCTCCTGAACGAGGAGGTGCTCGTGAGAAGGGTACCTGAAAAGGGACAGAAAAGGGGGGTGGGAGGGTTGGTCGGCTATAAATTGCAGGGAATAGCCCAAAGAAACATATAGACCTTTCAGTGGTCCTATGTGATACGGGACCAGGCCGACCAGAAAGGGCGGAGGCAGTTGAGAAAGAAGGGGGATGAATCCAGTTAATTGGTTGAGCTGTCGTCCTCAACATACCCTTAAAATGGCTGTTTCTGGCCTCCCTGATTTCTGGGAGGGTCAGGCTGTGCCACGGGGCAGGAAGATGATGGATAGCACATCTTTGGCCCCTTCTCCTTATTCCTGTAGAGCCCGACCTGGGAGCCCCCCAGGACCTGGATTGCGGCAGAGAAGGAAGGGGGCGAAGGATGGAACAGCTTCCTGGACTCCTGAAGGGAATGCAGGCCCAAGGAGCAGAGGGTGGTTCGGGACTCCTTAAGCCCATGGAGCCTTGAGTCAGTTATCTAGGAAAAGAGCCCTGTATCCTCAAAGGGGAGGTCCTGGATTGTGGCCTGAATCTTCAGGGACAGCCCAAAGGCCTGCAATCACAAGCTGTGCCTCACGGCCACCGTTGATGCAACCACCCTGGCCGCCAAGTCCGCAGCGTCCTAGACCATCTGGAGGACTCCTCTAGCCACTGCTGTGCCCTTGCTCACTAACACAGTGAACTCTTGGGCACAATCCTATGGGAGGGCCTCTGTGAACTTATTAAGGGAGTCCCACAGGTTGAAATAATAATGTCCCAGCAGGGCCTGGTGATTAGACACCCTGAACTGTAAGCTGGCAGTTGAGTAAACTTTCCTGCCAAACAAGTCCAGTCTTTTGGTGTCCCGCTAACCTGTCCCTATCTGTCCCTCTCATTTACCTTGGATACGATCAGTGATGCCGCAGGGGGATAAGTGTACAAATACTCAAAGCCCTTTGCAGGGAGATAATATTTCTTTTCCACCTTCTTGGAAGTCAGCAGAATAGAGGAGGGGGATTGCCACAATGATTTGGCTATCTTGAGGATCCCTGGAAGGACGGGCAATGTGACCCGTGCTGGGGTGGTGGCTGAGATGACATAGAAGAGGATGTTAGCCTCCTCAGTGACCTCCTCAATCTGCAGGCCAAGGTTTTCAGCCACCCACTTAAGGATGGCCTGCTGCTCAAAGTCGTCTGGGGGACTGCTGGGTGGGATGGCCTGGCTACCGCCTCGCCCGTGGACGACTATGATGATTGCACCGCCTGAGGGAAGGTGCTGTTCTCTTCGAGGGAGGGCTCCTTCGGTGTTGGGGTGAGTTGCGCCACCTGAGCCTCCATCTCGGTACCGTGTTCTGACAGCAGTGCCGCGGCCGGCTTGTCCGATAAGGCCAGGGAGGGCTGGGAGTATTGGATCGGCATCACCAGCACCCCCAGTACTGTCACGGGGGGAGGGGGGAGCAGGGGGCACTGTCCCTGCTGCATCGGCACCATGGCCAGTGCCGCCCCAGTCTCCCACATTGGTGAAGAGTCTCTCCTTCTTGGTGACAGGCTGAAGTTGCAGTCCAACCCTGACCACTGCCCCTCCAGCGACCATGGGAGGCCATTGAGGCCTGGGTGCCGGGGTCCGAGGTCACGGAGACCTGCGCCTGCGGTCCAGCAACCAGGGGTGTTCCACCAGTCTATGCTGCACCCGGGTGGGCTTGCCCATCAGTGCCAGGGGCGGAGGCACTTTGGTCACCTGGCGTGGCACCTGCTTTGCTCCTTAGCTGCCAGGACTGCTTCGGGCACTGAAGGCCCCACAATAGGTTGGGACAGCCTGCCGCTGCCCAGGATGAAGGGTGGGTCCCTGGCCAGGCTGGGGGGAGGCGGTCTGACTTCTCCGGTACCCCCGTGAAGCCCCGAAGCAGGCACATGGCCTGACACAGGTCCTTTGCCCATGGCCCCTCTGTCCTTTGATGCCGAGGGACTCTGCTTCTTCTGACGCTTTCTTGGCACCGGCAAGAGGGAGTGTTTCCAGTGCTGTCAAAACAACTATTCTACCCACACAGAGGTCCACCGTAAAGACTGGTCACACAAGCTAAGCAGTGCTTGGACCCTGCAGCAGAAGGAACCCCCTCGCCCTCCTCATCAGAGTAGCAAGACGCCATTTACTTTCCATGCCCATTCATTCCATGATGTCTACCAAGTGCCAGTGTGACTGTCAGTCATTACAGAGACAAGATAGGTGAGAAAATATCTTTTATTGGACCACTTATGTTGGTCCAACTTCAGAAGTTTGTCCAATAAAAAATATTACTTCACACACCTTGTCTCTCTAATATCCTGGGGACCAACACCGCTACAACTACACTGCATAGAACATCAGTCATTATGGTATTTTTGTGATGTAGACACCTGCTCCCTAGGAACTGGGAGCCTTTTCATACAGGCTATCAAAGCTTTCCAATTCGAAAGGCACTTGATCACAACAGAGCCAGGGTAGATTTGCACTGATGACCCAGAGGTGAGACTCCACACCCAATTACCAATCCAGGCACCTTCTTCTAGAATTAGAGTCTTTCTTCACACCTCCAAGTAAGCAGCTAAACTAAGCAGGATTATCAGATACAGAACCAAGATGTTACAGTCTACCAAAGTCAGCATACATGTTTAGCCTAGGTATTTAGCAATAATAGTCATTATTAAAACCAAGAGAATATGATTGCATTTATGATCTCCTACATCCTCTTCAGGCAAAGAGTTAATTAGTCTCTGTTTCACAAAGTCAATTTGAAACATTTGTCTCAATAGCATTATCTTAATTATTCCTCATCAAAATGATACCACCTCCTACTGTGAAATAACTTCCATGCATAAACAGAAAAATAAAAAAATACAACCTTGCGGTCTTCAAATAGGCTCCTATTTTAAAACTATTGTGTAAAATCTTTACTGGCACTCAGTATGTTCAAAATGGATTCAAACAAGGCACCCATGCATCTCATTTTACTTACAGCAAGCATTATTGTTTTTTCAGAATCATTTACTGATTTTTCATTTGTATGATATTTTGCTTTGTGTAGCAATATACCTAAAATCATAGACATGAAAGGATTCCCTCCAGAGGAGATAGCTTTTATTTATTCTCTATGCAGCACAGGCAAAAATAAATAGAATTTTCGATCTGTTGCACTATTTGGTTATTAAATGGTATCAAACTAACAGTGTGTGTAAGTCTGCAGCAGAAGGAATACCATTAATGTATTTTACCAAATTTGTGTGATTTTATGGGTAACCATAGAATTTTGATAATCAAATGAAGCATTCCTTAATATCAGTTTTGGAAAGTGAGTTCAAAATGCACAATATTTGGTACAAACATCACTTATTATTTAACATATTGGATTCTCCTAGTGAAAGATCTTCTACAGGTTTTAAATGTCTTGATGTCTGGGTTTTCCCCCCTCATGTCTCAAAGATTAGCTTAAAACAGTGGGCCAGACCCATTAAAAAAAATACTCATGCCACATTCAAGTGCCAAAAAAGTAACTACCTAGATTCAACTATTTTACCACAAGCAGATTATATTGCCAATGCATAAAGTTCTAAAATCCAGCCTTCCGACAGTAAGAAGAGCCTAAGTACAGGATTGTTGGCTGTGTTGACAATATGGTGTTAGCTAAATTTACTATTTGTGATTCTTGCACATTTCTTATTATACATTGTGACAGACATGGCAATTACCTCCAATATCTTTGGGAGATCTCACTGTATTAAGTTTATGTATCATTGTGGGCCAGGGACTGAATGCAATTCCTTGGGGAGGGTGACCAAGGAACTAACAGTAGTGAGGGACTGATCAGGCAAATTCACTCAGGTTATAACACCTCCAGAGAAATACCAACACCTGGAGGCTCGCATATACTAGTTAAAACTGGATTCTTCAGAGACTAACAAACAAAGGGAGGGACTTTTGGATAAATAGCTTGAATTTAAACTGACTCAGAGCCTTCTTTCTGATCCATCAAACCAGCAGGACATTCTGTCCAAACCGAGTGACATCAATCCAGGACTTTTGCCTACTGAACAGCCATAAGACTGATGGATGACCTCTGGTAAGCATTTATCATGTGTAGTAACTTTTTTTTTTTTTTTTAATATGCTTTTTCTGGAATACTTTCACTTTAAGAACAAATATGCTTGCCTATAAAGGGCTGTGTGGTATCTTATAACTGCTGGTAATTACGTTGTTATAAGCCTTTGGAGAGAAGGCAAAACACAGACACTGACCTGTTCAGGCAGTCTGGCATGTTGGCAGTATCACTGTGTAAGCAAGGTATTATGCAGCCTGAAAAAATCCCCATCAGAAGCGGGAGAGATGCGTGTCTCTACCCAAGAGAAGTGACGGCTGAGGAGCCAGGAGCCTAGAGTGGGTACCCTCAAGGAACTACAGAGGGAATACAGATGCAGTTGCCCTGAACTGTGAAACTCATGACAAACTTTATTGCATTAGACCCACCAGTAAGAACTGAGTAAACTCCGCATATGTTAGGCGTCTTTTTCGATCTTTTCCAAAATGCAGCTGCACAAACTCTGATTTCCAGTTAAACGGAATGTGCTGATGAATTGTGGTCTGGCCAAAAACTTGTTTAACATCCTCTAGAAAAAGAGAAAAAAAGAGATCTGATTACAAAAATAAGGAGTCACACATAGAAAAGTAGTACTGATTTTTTCTGTCTAATAGGAAAACATTATTCACATAAGAGATTACCCTATAAAATATATTAACATGTTTGGATTTTATTGATTAACTAAATCATAAGACTAGGAAAAAACTATCCATTCTCACAAAGAAAACTTGGTTTTCAAGTACAGTGCCTCACAAAACAAGATCCCAAAGAATCTTTCATTATAAAGTTACATACTGACCAAATCTGTTTAAAAGAGTACCAAGTCTACTTGGTAGACACTTCATTGTTTCAAAACACTTCATTGTTTCAAAATGGTCTCTGTCAAGGAAAGATTAAGATTAACTGAAATTCTGTGTAGAAGACGACAAAACTTAACCTGTCTTCAATGTAGTCTTTTAAAGCGGTTATGAACACTGAATTTTTGGATCAGTCTACACTTCATAAAAGTAGTATTATTCAAAATCTTCTACCTTCAAAGAAATGTAGCTACAAAAATACCAATATTTCAAGACTCATTTTAGTAGTCTGCTAGTCCTATACACCAGAAAATATATGTACAAAAACAAACCTTAACTTTTGAAATCTCTGGTTTCCTATTAAATAAAATGTTAATCTGACCACTAAGTAGTCACTTAGGACCTGATCCTGCAAACTCAGACTACCAGGTGCATTCCTTACAACTATGAAATTAGTTCATTAGAAATCATATTCAGTTGAAGGAATTTTTTTAGACAGTGTAAGGTATCATTAATTGATTTAGAGGCATAGGAAGGAGGAATACCAATTGGAATATTACAACATAAGGGCAGTGGATTGCTGGAATCTAATTATATATATCTTCTAGCTAATGAGCACAAGAATAGGTATGAAAAGTTACACATCTTTTAGATGTGACAATGTGACAAACTCCTTGGACTTGATTATGACTCTAAGGGATCAAAAGATTCCATCTTGAATTTATAGTCCTAGAAGAATGTGTCTAGAACGTGACAGATCTTTGATACTTAAGTAGAGGAAACAGAATCCTCTACCTCAGTCCTCCTGAGGAACCAAGTGGATGGCCTTGATGTCCGCAGATAACTTACAGTGTCTGCTACTGAGCCCTTTTCCAGGAGGGAGAAGGGAGCCACTGAGGAGTTGGAGAAAGATAAGAAAACTAATGTGAATGATTTTTTAAAAATTATTATGGAAGGACCTATTGGTCTGAAGTGGCTTCCTACTATGTTCCCTAACACAGAGACTGCATAGACACACTCAAGCCCAATGAATTCCTCATGCCAACTGATCTAAAAACCATATATTTTCTCATAACAATTCTAGATTCCTGTCAGAATTATCTTCAATCTGCATTCAGAAAGGTCCATTCCCAGTGCTCCCTCCCTTCCCCTTGATCTTACCTGGCTCTGAGGACATTAACAAAGACCTTAGTAGTGGCAGAAGCAGCAATCCATAAAGAAATAATCATCATAATAATGATATCTATCTCTTACATAGCACTTTTCATCCATTACACTGCAAAGTCCAGGTGATACCCTACATGGAGAACTATCTTGGTGAGGGGGCTGTCAGCCATTTGACAGGCCACACCCAAGTGATCAGTGTCTCTTCCATCTGGGATTTGTGATTACCATGGAAAAGAGCTCTCCTCTCTGACCACGTCTCAATGTCTCTCCCACCTGAAAGCAGAGCTGATTTCTCAGTTTGGTGGCAGTTTCAAAAAAATTGAAAACAAATATTGGCTCAGGTCGAACGAAATTTGACATTGAAAAGTCTGAAAAAAAGTCCATTTCAGGTCAAATAAAATGTTTCATCCAATCCAAAACACTGTTTCCAGGTATTTTTAAAAGGATGGAGTCACAAAATGGCTAGAGGAAAAGATGATAGCGGTAGATTTGGAGGCAGAGGTGTCAACTCCATATAAGCTATAGCCCAGTGGTTAGGGCACTCACCTGTCATGTAGGAGACCCAGGTCCAATTTCCGCCCCCGCCTGGTATAGGTCAGGGACTTGAACCTGGGTCTACCACATTGGAGGAGAATGCCCTAGTCACTCGGCTATGGGATACTCTAGTGTGGGTTTCTCTCAGGGTCTCCTGCTGAAGCTGTTCCACTGTATATATATAGTTAAACAGTCATTTGGGCAGAGTGAAGGGGAGAGAGAGAATGACTCTGTAGCAAGTGGTCAAGGAACTCACCTGAAAGGTGGGAGACCCAAATTCATGTCCTTGCTTCAATAAATATTTAAAATGCATTTACTATTTAAAAACAAACAAACAAACAAAAAACCCTGTGCAAATCTACATGGGAGCCTTCACCACAGCAGAGAAGATTTGCCTGAATCAAGGATACACAGCAAAGATATTTTCCAAGGCAACAGCTCTTCAGATACGCTAACCACCTAGAGTCACATTTTTAAAGGCATTTAGGTGTCTAGTGGGATTTTCAAAAGCACCTAGACACCTAAAACCCATTGTAGTCAATGAGTTTCAGACATCTATAGGCTTTTGAAAATCACAATAGGCACCTTATTACCGTTAAAAATCTGAGCCTTGAAGTCCTCCATCATCTGGGACTGCTGACAGTGGTACTAAAACTGGTTCTGTTCAAGAAAGACTCCACTGTAGACTATTACTTCTTCCCTCAATGGGATTATTAGTTTAATCTTTTATCAGACCTAATCTGTGAAGATCTGGAAGTCAGGGTGGTGGAAGGAGAACTAAAAAATTCCCCACGGGATGGACTGATTTAAATCAAAGCAATTTAAAATCACCAGTTTTAATCATGATTTAAATCAACAAGCAGGAAACCTTAATTTAAACCATCAGTTTTAATGGTGTTTTGCATTTGTATTTTTAGCGATTTTCCTAATGAAAGGTTGGTTCTCATTGGCAGATAACTATTAAAACATGTTGCATTACAACTAAATATAGTCTTTACACTAAATTTGGTGCTTCTCTTTGTTACCATGAGGATATGCTGTATTGATAGCATTTATTTAAACAATTATATAGCTTAATTTACATGTATTCATCCTCAACTTTTTACACATTTTATTATATTAGAAAATGGTGAACTATGCATGTCTTATTTACTAGATGATAATATTTTACTTGTAATTTGTGTGAAGCTCCATTTGGATGGAAACTCAAATTCTACTAAAAATGCCATAAAACAGGTTTTTTAAAAATAAACCTTCCTTAAAGGTGTTGGATACTAAGAAAAAAACCTCATGATAAACTTAATCAAAACATGTTTTTACATTTAAAACCAAATGATTTATTAAACAACGGTAGTATTATTTGTAGTTAACAGATCTCATCCTCTCACACCTAGTTTTTAATTCATATATTGGAAGAGGAAAACAAGCATTCCTGATTTTTCAATTTCCAATTGGTTTCTTAACCTTGAATGAACTAGTCATTGAACTGAACTATCAGCATAAACTGAAATGAAAAAAATATTCTCTCTGCACCTGCAGAAGAGGCTAATACAGTCAAAAGCTGATTTAGCACTTCAACAAACTTTGGGTCCAAGTAGGGTGACCAGATGTCCCAATTTTATAGGGACAGTCCCAATATTTGGGGCTGTGTCTTAAACACCTATTCATCCCCAATCCCCGTCCCAATTTTTCACACTTGCCATCTAGTCACCCTAGTTCCAGGTGCTTAGCCAATGACAAGTTCAGCGGTTTGATTTTCTTTAAAACATGGCAGCAAAAAATGTACTGCTTAACTTATTTTTATTTAATTGAAATGATTTACAGAGATCATAGTATGTTTAGGCCTTAACATAGATTGTCAATTTCAAATTTAATTTTAAATAGGTTTTTAAAAAAAAAAAAAAAAAAAAGATGCATCCTCAGACTCCTCCTTTGTGGCAAACAGAATAACCTCAACTCAAGAAAATGACCCAAAAAAAGGGTAAGAAAGAATGATCATTTCAAGTCTGAAAGTATGCTTCCTAATGATCTGTATTGCACCTTAACATTAAGGTGCTAGGCAAATTACAAATACCTAGATGACCCATAGCAAAGGAATTGAAACGCTTTATCAAAAGTATTGGGAAGAAAACAATATCAAAATTAAGATATATTTACCCTAATATTTTTGTCCTATTACTTACTTGTATTCACAGGTATACGTATGTATATACCTGTACCACCCCAGGAATTCAGATAAATACAAATATTCCTCCAAACAGCCAGAATAGCTGAAGGAGAAGAGGTAAATATGTTTTCTTACTACAGTTTAGTCAGATTTGAGGTGCTGCCCCAAACAAACTTCAATATTTATTTAGCTGTTTAATACAATAGGCAGAGAGCTTCAATACTTAAGAACATTTCAAAAAGATGATGTAAACTGACGTCAGTGTGTTTTTGAAACTAACACCGGGTGCTTTTCTGACAGTGTGCATGTTGGATTATATGGTGCAGTTAGCTGACTGGAAGATTGCCTACTGTGCTTTTATTGACTACTTGATGGTATGAGACATAGTATCCCCCCCCTTTGCCCAAGACTTTTTACACATACCATATACTTCCTTCTCATCACTATTCATGGTTCACAAACTCCTATAAATGTTCAGTGGACTGGATGTTAAATTTTTCCTTTTTCCCTCACTACACTCATCACTCACTCATCTAGAACAACTTCACTGATTTGTAGTCTTACTGACTGATTCAGATACTAAAACCGTTCATGCTCCATGAACAAATTTACAATGGTTTGGCCTGTGATTTAACTGTCAAAAGGTACCAGAACATTTACTACAATTCACTCCAAGCTGTTCCTCAGTTCAAACTGAACTCTTCCCTTGTCTTCTAAATCCAGCATTACAACAGAAGGTGGTCACTTTTAAAATTTAATTTTACTTCAAACCTTAGGGCAGCATTCTGCAAACTAAACCAAAGCAGATGATACAAAGCAGCCAAAATACAAATAAAGGTGAATTAAAAGAGTACATTTATGCCCTGTTGGTAACTTTAGAAAAGTATTTTAACACATTTTTCTCAACTTTTAAAAAGACTTTGTCAGGTCAAATTTCACTCTCAATCTGGATTTTATATATTCTTTTACCCAAAAAAAAAAAATTTAAAAATTGAAAATTCCAGCAGAAGCAGGGATTTTTCTTTTGTTTTTAATTTTAAAAATAAAACATTCACCCAGCAATGTCAGGAATAGTAATATTTCAGCATCGTGCTATTGCACAAAAACCTGGAAAAGTTAGTAAAACCTATGACCAATTAGCACATTTCTATTGTCCAAACAGAGAGCTGTTAATCAATCAAAAAGCATAAAAAAATAGCAAGGACAGTCTAAGTATTCAGTTTTAGTAATCCATGGTGTATTTTGTAACAGATTAATTTATTTTATTAAACTCTGGATTTTAATCTGAAAATGTCTGTGTGCGCGCGTGTCAAGTAGAACCTGAAATATCAAACTTCTCCAAAAGTATGTTGTCTGTCTTTGCACCACTTTCAGTTGAAAAATCTGGTTCAAACTGGTTTGTGATCAAAGTAGGAAAACTTAACTGAAATACTTTTAAAGGACCAAAATATTAAGCCAACCTTTTCTCAACCAAATTGACTTTGCTGAAATCTATAGCAGATACTGAAACCTAGATACATATTACAAACATTAATATAATTTATTTACATATGTTTACTATGAACACTAGCTATAATTGCAAAACATTAATAAAGTGTATTGTGGAATGATCATACAGTTTGTTCACAAAGAATTATCTATTTCAAAGCTTAAAATGTTAAAGTTTTGAAAGAATGGGCTCATAATTAATAATATAGATCTGGGTGTACTAAATTAACACTCAAAGGTCAGCTCCCTTCTTCTGAAGAGCTACACTATTTCTAACGTTTGGAAAAAATTACTTGCACATGCCATAAAGTTAGAATTTTTTAGTGATAAGTTCTATAGGCTATAATTCCTAAACATCCACTGTATTAAATGTGAAAGACTTCTCAAATCAATCATTTTTTCACTCAGGCCTAAATTGACCATTTTCTTTTTCATTTGGACAAATATCTACATTTATGAAGCATTATTTCACAAAGTGTCCCATTTTTCCAACCAGAAACTAGTTTCCCTACAAATATTTGCTCACTATTGTTCAAGATCCAATGGTCAACATTTCAACGCTCAATGAGATTGTCAATCAGCTAGTGAAATTACAGATGTGTTATTATACAACTATATTGTTCCAGCAAAGTAGTCACTTTGGGCTGGGGTGTCTTGTATATATATGCGTATTATTCCCTTAAAAGAAATCTTGATTTGACAGAAAGGAATGAGATTCCACCTTGATAATTTGGGTAACAACTTATGAGAAAAGCATGGCTATCTTCTGCTAAGCAGAGAACACAAGACAAACTGGAGAATTCATAAGGTAAATGCCAATGAGATAAGTGGATGCAGTTTCACACCATGCACCAATACCAAGGTTGCCTCTTCAACCCCTTTTGACAAAGACCTTTTTATATTAACAACAGTTAAGAGTCTAAAGAGGAAAGTAGCAGTATTATAGTTGGAGCTTAGATTCATATAGTCAAGATCATTTTTAAGAGAAAATGGGTACTAATAAATTATAAAAAAATGTAATTACCTAACTCCTCATGCTAACGAGAGGGTAGGTAAGCCCTCTTCATTCTGTGCCAGCAACATTTAAAATAGTAAAGGATACTTTTACACTGAATTATATCTAGTTAACCATAGCTAAGCATTTCAAAGTTTTCAGACCATATACTTGGAAACAAACAGCTGTAAATTAATTTACCTTAGTCATGTCACCATGCATGTATTCTTTAAAGTCACCTGGGCTAGATTCTGGATGACCTCATCACATTGGTGAGCAGTTACTCACAAGAGCAGTTCCATTGATGTAAATGGAACTACTCGTACTACTGTTGTTCTCCAACACAGTACAGGATACACAATCTAGCCCTCAGGCAGTGTGTGATCCTAAAGTCAATAAGGCTCTTTCCATTGACTCTAGCAGTTTTTGGATCAGACCATCATTGACCATTTTGAAACTAGTCTAGATGATGCCTAAAATAAAGTTATTGTAAAACAGTTTGAGATATACACAAGGAACGGTGTGTGTGAGAAAGAGCATGCACAAGTGCAGAACATCATCGGGTATATGGACGGTCTTTGGCCATTATGTTTTTTTAAACTGGGAGTTGCACTGAAAGCTTAATTAATAGTTTTGTTTTATAGAACAGTATTTTAGTATGTACTACTAGAAACTTAAAATAAGCAGTTACTAGGGCTACGTCTACAACACTATAGACCTTACAGCGACACAGCTGTGCCGGCTGGGTCTCTCGTGTAGCCACTGTATGCCAACGGGAGACAGCTCTCTCATTGGCATAATTAAACCACCCCCAATGGGCAGCCATAGCTAAGTCGGCAGGAGAGAACCTCCTGCTGACACAGCGCTGTCCACACTGGAGCTTTTGTTGTTGAAATTTATGTCAGTCAGGTGTGTGATTTTTTCACACCCCTGACAGACAAAAATTTTACCAACAAAAGTGCTAGTGTAAACATGGCCTACGCGTTCAAATCTGCTCCCCTAACCATACAGACTGGATAAATGTATTGTAGAAGAATGCACTGTGGTCTATCAAATGTTTATATAAGCATTAGGTTGGCATCATGGGTTTCCATTTTTGAGTGTCTGTGTGTCAAGTTTGCTCAGTTCAGAAGTCGAATGTTGCTTTCCTATAAGCAACCCTACAAAGAACTGAATTGTCTATATATGATCTACCCAGAGTAAGGAGCAGTGCACTGTTTGGACTCCCAGAGCCACAATCTCTCTCTTAGCGAGACAAGGTGGGTGAGGCAATATCTTTTATTGGGCCAACTTCTGTGGAGAAAGAGAGACAAGCTTTCTAGCTACACAGAGCTCTTCTTCAAGATGAAGTGGCCCGTTAACACCTCTGCAGTCATAAGACAAAAAACGGAGGTTAGTAACTTACAGATTGTAACAAGAAGCCATAAATCTAGTGTTTTTATTAAGACCATGATTTTTAGTGTCCAGCAAAGTTATGAATTTAAGCTTCCAGGCTCATCTTCTGAATGTGTTGTGCAGGTTTCCTCTGAAGCAGAGGACTGAGAAAGTCACATATGGAGTGATGGTTTTGTGAAAAGTGTTTGCCCACGGAGGATGTGGTGTTTTTGTCTTTTAACAGTTTTCTGTGAGAGTTCATTCGAGAGCACAGAGACTGTCTGGTTTCACCCACATAGTTGCTATTGTGGCATTCAGTGCACTTGATGAGGTACCAACACATGTTGTGATAGGCATGTATGGGACTCATGGATCCTGAACTGTGCCTTGAGGGGGTTATTGATCATCGTAGCACTGGAGATAACCTTCAGACCACATCCTCCGTGGGTTGCGAGATTATTTGAAGGCCAGAAGAGTGAATTTGGGAAAGAGTTCTTTCAGGATGAGGTCCCCATCATCAGAAGCAAGCTCCCCACAGACTAGGATCCACCAACTCAAACTGGCCTTCAAATAATCTCGCAACCTCGTCGGGCTCCCCACAACCAGAACACACCTTCCCCCACTAAGGCTGAAAGCAGCAGTACAATACACCAGTGCTAGGCAGTGCCTTATATCCAGTTACTTCCTTGAGTCAGTCTGCAAGATGGACCACAATCTATCCCACAATTTGGGATCCAGAAATCAAGCTAACTTCTTTCCTTCTTACACATCACCAATAAGATATTGCAGGCCAAAATCTATTTTCAGTTACACATATCCAACCCCCATTGTCTTCAAATTATGTTTTCCTCTGTTGAACCTGTGAAAACTGCAGCTTGCACAGTAGTAACTGAGGGCATACACTTAGTTAAGCTATTATCTCCACTCTACACACAAAGCTGTACCAGTTTAACTAAAGATGTCCCCTGTGACGGGGCACAATCTCTCTTTAAACCTGACTTACGTTAGTTTAAGTTTGCACCCATAAAATGGGGCTGACCTACACACAATATTGCACCAAAGTAATTGAATTGGTATTAATTCATCCCTTTTCTCATTTTGGTGCAAGTCTACATTCGGGAGCTTATTTTGGAATAAAAGCATCCTATTTTATTTTGCTGAAGTCTGACCAAAATAGGACAGTTTCTCCAAAACTAAAGTATCTGCCACACAAACTTGAACTGAAATAACAGAAGGTGGTAATTTAAACTAATTTAGTTATTCTGGGGACAAGTCTGCCTGCAGACCAGCCCTGATTTCGAACTGCAAACTAAAGAGACATAAGCTAAGTTTGAACTGATAGCATCTACACAGGCATTTGCACCAGTTTAAGGTAAATCAGTGCCATTTATATGTAGCTAAGCTCTTAAAGTCAGATTCAGTTTCTGGATTTCTATAGGGGTAAAAAAAAAGGCATTTTCTGGTCTGTAGTATCTCTGTTGATACTGGTCTGTAGCATTTCTATTACTTGTGATGATATGCAGCAAAGAAAAAAAAATCTTAAAGCAAAAGCTGGGCTCTAACTTATACCCCCAGGCAAGCAACCAAGCCTGGATTCAAAGCATATATAAACACAAGTTTAAGGGTTTTGTGTGGGGAAAGTAGATAGGGCTGGGCTAAAACCCACATAATAGCTTGGGTTAACTCTGCAGTGAAGGCATACCCTCAGAGTCCAGGCTGAGTCAACAGCTTCCCTGGTGCAAACCAATTTTGTGGTGGTGGTCCAGGAACACAAACTTGTTTCAGAATTTACAGAATCATTTATTAGCAGCTAGTTAATACAAAACACCAACTAAAGTGACAAAATGCATACTTCTAGCTCAGAGACATTATTCTGAAGCAGTCCAAGTTGTTATATTTTCTCTCTGATGCAGATTTGTGAGCTCTATTTCTTTAACAGCTATTCTGTTTAGATGGATGTTACAAACATCACGTTCTTGCAAAAGCATTAACATTCATTCCCCTCCCCACTTAAATACTTCAATTTCAAATGCACCACAAAACATACTCCCACAACAGTGCTGTATTAGTATAAAACTATTTTAGTTAAATTAAAATGTCTAACTATCTACCCCAAAACCTACCTAAACTGCAATTTTCACTTTGAGCACTTCCAACATGTTCTCAGTTTTGTTTTCTTTTATCAGCTTATCAAATCTGGTCCTGCATTCCAACTGTTGGAAAAAAATAGTCATTAACTGCTAGGTAACAGCAGATTTTCCAATTTAAAAAGTAAGAAGATAGCAAAATATATTTACACACACTGTGTGTAAATATATTTTGCTATCTGAAATTACATATTAAAATTCGTAATAGCAAAAAATCTCACTGCTCCAAGAGTCTGTTACAGCATTTAACTTCCAATATGCAACCCAGTACAACTTTAAAAAGGATGGAACAAAATTAAGGCTAAAACATACACTGCTGTTGCTACCATATAAATGTGTACAGGTGGGGGAAGTTCTGGTTGTTCCCCAAATTGCCCCATAGTATAAGTATAAAGGACGGCTAACTTTCAGCTCAGAGTTAACCAAAGGGTGATCTTATATGGTTGTGATTTACTCTCGAATTGGCTTCATGCCACCTTCCCCACACTTTTTTTTCTTTTTAAGTAGCGTGAAGTAGCAGCAGAAAGCACAATATTTTAGCCATTTGAGCATGTAGTATTCTCAAATTATCCCACCAACTGGAAGTGCTCTGTTACCTCTAAGCTTTCAAAATTGGAGCCATTATAGTCAATCGCACAAATCCACATTTAGCCTTTCATAAAAAGTGGATTTTTGACCCACTGAACTGGAAAGGCTTCTGTGCGGTTTTACTGATCTTTGACAAGATACCCCACAACATAGACATGCCAATCTGATGTTGGTGTGCATCTGCATTCAATTGTTTAACACTTATTGTTCATAAGTGGGAACTGATTTTCCATTGTTTGCAACCTGATCATTTAAAAAATTGTAACAGTTGTAAGTAAATCAAAAGGTGAATGACTTGGTAATGGGTTGCGAAGCTTTTCACCTCTAGATAATACATTAACCTTTGGATTACACTGATGGAAAGCAAAAGTCATTGCTTTGGATGGCTGCTAGGTAGCCTATGTAAAATGAATTGGTAGACTTAACCCAATTCTAGGCAGAGAAGTGTGTGTATCATGTCAGCAGTTACCATAGTGCCAGCATTCTTGCTGTCTGCAGTGTTGTAAGCCATGTTGGATATCAGAGAGACAGGGTGAGTGAGGCAATATCTTTTATTGGCCTATCATCTGTTGGTGAAAGAGACAAGCTTTCAATCTTAGGGTATGTCTACACAGCCAATGTTAAAGCGCTGCCACGGCAGTGCTTTAACATGGCTGTGTAGTCGCGGCTCCAGCGCTGGAAGAGAGGTCTCCCAGAGCTGTAATAAAACCACCTCCGCAAGGGGAATAGCTACCGGCGTTGGGAGCACGGCTCCCAGCGCTGGGGCACTATCTACACTGCAACTTTACAGCACTGAAACTTTCATCGCTCAGGGGGATGTTTTTTCACATCCCTGAGCGAAGAAAGCTGTAAGTGGCAGTGTAGACAAGGCCTTACATAGAGTTTGTCTTCAGGTCTGTGTAAGCTTGAAAGCTTGTCTCTCTCACCAACAGAAGTTGGACCAATAAAAGATATTACCACACCCACCTTGTCTTTCTAGCATTCTTGCTGGCAGCCTCAGCAAAGGAGCAAAATGGCACATGAGCCTAGAATCATGTATTAAAGGTAGCCCCTTTTAGTCAGACTCAGTGGCATGGAGAAGCCATGACTCTGCAGCATCTGTTTGGTTGCATTTTTTATTTTATTTTTTTGTTAGATGTTCTATAACCAGGACTTTTGACTCTATTGCTATTAATCCAGGACAGCAGCACTACATGGACTCTGGAGAACAAAAACTGAAAGCCCAATTCTAATGTTGGAGTAACAGCACACCAAGATTTTATTTTAGAAAAGAGATAATAATCATTAGACAGAAGAATAAGAAATCATTTAAAGAGTCATAAAGCTTAAGAACAGCTGTACAATTTACTTTAATGTTAAATTCCAGTCACACAAAATTATTAGAAAACATTATCACAGGGATCCACGTTTGAGTCTTAGCCCTGGTCTACACTGGGGGTGGTGGGGGTGGGGCGATCGATCTAAGATACACAACTTCAGCTACGAGAATAACGCAGCTGAAGTCGACATACTTAGACCTACTCACTGTGGTGTCTTCACTGTGGTGAGTCGACTGCTGCCACTCCCCCGTCGACTCTGCCTGTGCCTCTCGCGGCAGCGGAGTATATGAGTCGACGGAAGAGTGCTCGGGGGTCCATTTTATCACGTCTAGACTAGATCCATCACGTATTACTGAATATTTAAGTTAGTGAGTAAGTGAACAAACCATAAAAAGTCAGTTCTTTATTTTAATTATTCTAGAGGCCCTGATCAGAACTGGGACACCACAGTACAAGGTGATATACAAACAGGTAAAAGTACAGTCCCTGCAAGAACAGCTTCCAGTCATAACAAACAAATAAGCATATTGTGGAACATAACTTAAAAATAATGAAATCTTGATCATACAAGCACTAACTACAGCACTCTGCTGCTAAAGCTTTGGTCATTTAGGGGTTCTGTAATGATTCTTAGTGTAATGACAAAGTATCAGAATAGTACCATGCAAAGGGTACTCTGAATCTGTACACAACAGTTGCAGAAATAGTTCAATATATGTGAAGAATTGTGTACAATTAGAATGCTTATATGTACACAAGTCCTCAGGCAGATAAATCAGCAGAAGTGCTGTTTGGCAACCTGTATCAATAATTAACATGTTCCTTCGATATGTGGACTGTCATAATTAACAACAGAAGATTGTGTCCCACAATAAACACAAACTATACATATATATTGATTGCACCTTGAGACAAAGGCTTGGAATGAGTTAGTAAATTCTGCAGTTACACCCACCTAACAATTTCAGGGTCTTCCTCTCCTCTCTCCCCTCCCCCTCTAGTTCTGGGAGGAAAAGGGTTTTATGTTTAAACTGATACTGTAAAACTATCTTACAATCAACTCAAATTTTCCACAAAACATCGTAATATAAATTTGAAATCTGCATCAAACAAACTTTTTTTTGTACACTATAAAAGGAATTTTAATGTATCCATGATCACTAACACCATAAACTGTTTATCAGTAGAGCTGTATGGGAACCAGAATTTGTTTCACAGGAAATTCTGTGGTTTTGAAACAAAATCAGAATGAAATCAAGGATTTAATATTGTTTTGTACCAACTGAAATGCTTCAATTTTTACTTACATTTTTTATAATGTAAAATAAAACAAATTTCAAAACAAAAAGTTAGCTCAAGACAAAAATCAACACATTCATTTCCGAAAATGTTGAAACCAAATGTGGTTTTTTTTCTGAAATTGATGCATTCTTGTAAAAAGGCTTGATTTCAACAACACAGCATTTTCTGATATAAAAACCAGAACATTTGCTGGAAAATTTTCAAGCAGTTCTATCTATCAAATTCTGTCACCCGTTTATTTCTATTTTATACATAAATGCACAAGTAATACCTATATCAAATTTAAGATCTCTCAGTGTAGCTGACTATTCCAAAGCTCTGACATTAGGCATAATAACTTTATTGTAGTTAGCCTACTTGTATAAAATAATACAAATGTTTCATCTTAAGGGACACTATAGTATTATAAAACACAGATAACTTATATTTATACTATCATAATTTTTCTGCAAACTGCTCTATCATTTTATTTATTTAATAGCATTCAACTAAGCCCACAGAAATGTATACTCTTTGCACCCTTGTTTTCTAGCATTAATGATTTTAATTGTTGGTCTTAAAGCAGGGATTGACTCTATACATCATGGGTAAAGAACACTGTGCATGCAGTCTCCCCAAAATTTCAGCACAACTCCTTTGAGCGAGGAATTCATCTTCTGAGCATTTACAAGTAAACCAGTCAATTTATCAAATTTTGTTTGACGAATAGCAAGCAACAGGCAAAATCCTGTTCACACTGAAGCAATGGTAAAACTCTCAATAATTTCAAATCAGGTAAGGATTTCACCCAAGATGCTTATTATTTTTTTCCCAGATGTATTAAAAAGCTTCATATACACAAGATAATTTAACTTCACTGGAATACTCTATTAGCCCCCCCACACACACACACCCAATTCTCTCCCCCCACCTCTTGGCATTTGTTTATATCGGGGTGCCTAATCTATGGCCCACCGGAAGATTTCATAACGTCTGCGGCCTGCTTCAACACAACATACTAACGGCTGTTCATCAGCATTTTGTCATCATGTTTACATCATGTTAGCTTACACAAGTGTGTTAATAGACAATACTGTACATAGAAACACCTTATCTAAATACATACGAAACAAGCTGAACTTAAAATATAAATAAATTCAGGTGACTTTAAATCTTATTAAAATATATAGAATCTGTTTGGCCCACACCAGGTTGTGCTTAGGTTTATGTGGTCCTCCTGTGTAATAAGATTGGGCATTATTGGTTTATATGATTTATTTGAATATGCCCATAAAAATCAATGACATTTAATTTTTATACAGTGTTTAGTACATTTTAACATAATATGCTTTGGCTTTATCATCGCATGAAGACAGATATAGTGTCTAGATTGCAGAGAATATTCATTTCATTCTGATACCTGTCATGTTGTACATGAAATTATGATTAAAAAATAAATTCTATTACAGGGCTTAAGATACAGTTGCAATAAAATCTTGCTTCATAGACAAATGTTTTTCAGTGCTTATATGGCTTTTTTGAAGCGTAAAACTTTCAGAAGCCAATACTGAAACTAGCGAAGACCATTCCTGCACTATAGAGAGAAGACAGAAGATCTAGTCTAGTAATTAAACTCTGGATTTAGAAAAACAGCAACTTCTAAACCAGTGGGTCTCAACCTATTTACCACTGGGGGCCGCATATGCAGCGCTCTGTGTGTTATATGGGTCACAAACACAATATACATACAACCTGTATGGCCCTGAGGATGTCACATGGGCCGCAGCAGTGTGCTGATTGGGCCACAAGCAGCGCATGGGTTGAGAACCACTGTTCTAAACTCTAAACCCAGCCTTGCCACTGACTGGATGTGTGGAGTTGGGCAAATCACATATGATGGTTTTTATCTGTTTCCCCAAGTATAAAATGTTTATAAACTATTATCTGCCTCTCATAGATGTTACAAGGACTGATGTTTTGAAAGGGCAATACAAGTTCTAAGTTTTGTTATTATAACACACAAGGCCCTTTCTTTGACCCATTCAGAATCAAACATGGAGGTTATCAAATGGACTTCATTTTTAAATGCTGACATTTTTGCCCAAGCTTCTAAACGTTAAAAAAAAAAAAAAAAAAAAAAGGTATATAGTATAGAATTTCAAAGAGCTCTGACTCTTTAATGAGGCATTAAAATACCGTAATACAACAAAAAGGCAACACTGCTAAGTCTCTTAAACCCCTGGACTTACATTATCAGCTTTTATGTGCCTGTCAACACTCAACAGAAAGAAGCAATGTTTTGCTCTTTGCCTCAAATTTAAAAGCCAACTAAACTTCCTTCCACCTTCCTGCTGAGAGTTTTAACTCCTTGCAAACTGTTGAAGCTTTGACACATCAGCAGCAGATAAATCTACAAAGCATGCAATGGCCAGATACAGTCTCAACCAGACAAGAACCAAAACATGTTACTTCCCATTCCACAACTGCTGCCTCTAGAAATGACAAATTAAAAACAATACCTTTTCGTACCATACTGTATGCAAGCAAACTCTTCTTCTTTAAAACCAATTATACTTGGTTACCTTTGTCAGAGAGACTTATTTAAGTTGCATTTTTGTTATGAACTTAAAGGCCCTTTGTTTTCAGTTTTTACTGATTTTTACTGAAAATTTTCAAGGTTTTATACAAGCTATTGTTCGAGTTTTCACTGATTTTCACCCAAATTTTGGACCACTCAAGTTCACAAAAATACAGATTATGTAAGAAATACAATATATTACATTATATAGATGTTTATTTTAGTAATAAGTTAGCGTAAGTGTGAGGCTGTCTGTTAAAGTAAGACAATGTAATCGAAGATACACTCTCACACTCAGGAATGTACATATGTGTATGTACCATTAATGTATAGTTCATTAAAAAACCATAGCATTAAACTGTTATTACCTTCAATACTTTTACTTTTCTCTATTTGTTGCTTTTTTTTTTTCTTTCTTCCCGTACCCCAATATTAACCTCCATATTTACCTAGATAACTGTCCAGTTAATTTTTTGCCTTGCACAGTTACCCATTTTTTAAATTTTTGTATTAAAAACACTAACATTTTCTGAGAATTTATCAAACATAATAAAAGCTGAACATGAAGGCCCTTTTATGTACTTAAAAATTGAAGAGTAAAAAAGAAATTATGCAGACAGTTACACAGTTTTCAACTATATGCTTAAACTAAGAAGGAAAGAAATGTTATCCGATGGCTAAAAAAACCTTTCATTTTTCCAATGGTACATTACGTTTTTTGGGGGGGTTTTTAATACTTTGCATCGCTACAGCACCCAGAACAGTCCCACAACAGTGTACCAATATGCAGGCATATAATATTTAGACTAAACAAGCAACTGAAAAGCAAGTACATTATAGATTTCTGCACAAACATTATCAGTTTCAAGATCAATGTGAAAAAGCCAGAGTTGGGTGATATGCATGGGGTATTCTATTTAGCAGAAAACACAATTACCCATTGGAAAACCCTAAATTAAACTGAATATAAACTAAAATATTCATATAGTTTCCCTATTAGATAGCCGAACAATAACTCATCTAGATCTGGTGAGATTACTTTTCAGCAGTACAGATTAACTATAATTTCCTAGCAACATCAAACTAGCTACAGATTTTCACTGAGATATTACATCATCATTGAGATACTACATTTATCAGCAATCCTGCAGAGATCAATTCCTTATGCCCCCAATGCTTAACCCTACAATTGAACAATATACAAACACCCCGTTCAAAATCTCCAGTGCCAACTCAAGGGTTTGATCTTGATCCCACTCAAATCAATCGATGTAAAAAACTCATAATTAACTATAATGGTGCAAGATCCAACCACTGAGTGGCAAAGTTATAATACAGTAGTGAAATTAATAACTTTTAAAGATCAACACTTTCATAATTTAAAAGAAAAAACCCTCACTTTCTCCTTACATCTTTGTGATGGAGACCAGAAATTAAATTTCTTTCCTTATCTGAAGGTCTTATAACCAGCGTATGCACTGCTGTGCATGCAGCATTCACTTCACCCTCCCACACCTCATCATTTGTTTTGGAGGAGAACATCCCAAAGCGTTAGCTAGAAGTTTCAAATAAATATTTGCAACTTTTTCCTCTCCTCTTCCAAATGTTAATTTGAGAGCCTTCCAACCTTGAGAGTCCCTTTAAGATCTGCCACAAGACAAAGTTTGGCACAGAGAAGGGGTGGGCAAATTTTTTGGACTGAGGGCCACATATGGATAAGAAAATTGCATGGCGAGCCATGAATGCTCATGAAATTGGGGGTTGGGGTCCCAGGAGGGGGTGAGGGATCCGGCTGAGGATGCAGATTAACTGGTGTGGGGGCAGGGATGAGGGGTCTGGGGTGCAGGAGGGTGCTCCGGGCTGGAACCAAGGGGTTTGGAGGACAGGAGGGGGATCAGGGCTGGGGTAGGGCTGCAGGAGGAGGTCAGGGGTGCAGGCTACCTAAAGCAGCTCCTGAAGCAGCGCCATGTCCCTCCTACGTGGAGGCACGGCACCAGCCAGGCGGCTCTGAGCATTCATAGAATCATAGAATATCAGGGTTGGAAGTGACCTTAGGAGGTCATCTAGTCCAACCCCCTGCTCAAAGCAGGACCAATCCCCAATTTTTGCCCCAGATCCCTAAATGGCCCCCTCAAGGATTGAACTCACAACCCTGGGTTTAGCAGGCCAATGCTCAAACCACTGAGCTATCCCTCCCCCCCAGCATTGCCCAGTCCGCAGGCACCGCCTCTGCAGCTCCCATTGGCCACGGTTCCCAGCCAATAGGAAATGCAGAGCCGGTACTTGGGGCGGGGGCAGCGTGCACAGCCCCTGGCTGCCCCTACGTGTAGGAGCTGGAGCGGGGACATGCCGCTGCTTCCAGAAGATGCACGGAGCCATGGCATGTACAGAGTGGGGCAAACCCCCAACCTCACTCCCCGGCGGAAGCTCGAGGGCCAGTTTAAAAGGTCTGATGGGCCGGATGCAGCTCACGGGCTGTAGTTTGCCCACCTCTGGCATAGAGGTTTCTTCGTACAAAAGGGATGTCCGTAGAGCAAAATTTCAAGCAGATAAATCCTTGAATTTGAAATTGACCCACCCCTTTACAAGCTCTTTTCTTACCATGAGTCACTAAGTCACTTATCATGAGTTCAATACTTTCCTTTGGAGTTGGAGAATCTACAACCTACAATAACATCATTGAGAAATACAACAGGCCAATATTTTTAACTTTTAAACAAGAATCCTACATTTACATGTCCACATTTGAGGCAAAGTTTGGGCTTTGTTCTATTCAACACACCCTCTGACTCATTAAAAAAGTTATCAGATAACTACTTTCTATTTATTTGAATGGAAGCACTTTTTTCTTTTGAAATTCCATACTGTGCAGACTCGTATGCTGTGTAAAAACTAAACAAACCCTGAGGAAACATCTGTGGTCAGGATAAAAAAACCCAATAAGAATTCAGTGTTAAAAAGTGGAACTAAACTGATTCAGCATCTGAGTACAGACGAAAGAATTTTAGTTGCTTCTAGATCATTCACTAATGTTCTAAGCAAGTGGAGCTTTGAAAGAGGCAACAACCTGTAGGATCACAGGCATTCCATGAGCCTTTGTTTCAACAAATCAAAGAACTAATCAGTTTCACTATAGATGGGGATATTTTGTAATACATGTCTAAAGTGAAAAACGCATGGTCAAATCTCTCTCTCAACACAAATACACACAGATTACAGATTAGGCATAAAATAGTTACTTTACTGAGATTAAGGACAGTAGAACTTTTATTATTCATTTGATTTGTTTCAACATCTTTAGCGCCCATGTGAAGCTCTGAGCACTTTGCAGCTGTTAAAACAAGACAAGTAATATTTCACACAGAAAACTAGATGTTTAATAAACTTAGACAACCAAAACACCTATAAACCAAAACATGTCTATGGTTTGCTCCACTGACTACAAGATCGAATGTGGCTTTTTTGAAAACATTTGCCTCAATAATGGCAATAGCAGATCTTCCCATTTTAAATGGAAAGAGAAGGATGGATGCATCTGTAGGTGAATATTAACATGAAACAAAGGGTGCTTGCATGAAGGGTGTCACCATGCACTCAGTTCAGAAGAGACAAAGAACCACTGGTATTCACCAGATTGTCCTTTTGTCCCAAACTGTTCACTCACTGACACGACTAAGAACAAAGACATACAGATAATTGAGTGTATATAGTAACATAAAACTCTGTAAGTAGCAATTTTTTAAAAAATAAGAAAAACTTTCTGAAGTGCAGCCCACTCAGATTATTCACAGCTGCTATTTGTGTATTTTTCTTCCAAACAGAATGGTAACATGCACCTAGGCAGGTGGCAATTAGTTCTACAGATGTCAGAAGCTGTCTATATGGTTGCTAAAAGTAAATAACCCCAGTGACCATGGTGTAATGTGACACGTGTGTTTCTTATGGAGTTGCCAATGTAAACCCCCCCCTTCCAAAGAACAGACCAGATTTTCAGTGGGAGTAGTATCGGGTTTATTACAGAAAAATCTCACCAATGAATTTTTTAAAAATTAAAACAAAAGGAAACCAACTTGAAATCTAGCCAATTTAAACAAAAAAACTATTCAAAGTAACTTTGAGCCATGCATCTCCTCAAGTTCTCCTGCATTTGGGTTTTTTGGGGTTTTTTGGTGTGGTTTTACAATCATTGTGCACCCCACCCTCACCCCCATGGTGCTATTTGAAAGACCCACACAAGCAAAGGAAGAAAGTGACTGACTCTACAGAGAAAACAGTGAAAAGGATTGTACACAAAGTGAAGACAAGTGCACAAAGTAAACTGAAAAAAACCCAACAAATTCCTTTGTTCTAATAGCTTTCAGTTATAAACACCATAGGTGTTTCATATAATGATCAATGATAAAATATTTTCAGGCAAAAGTCTGATTTTTAAGTTGACCATGTCCCTTTAACTTTGTATATTTCAAAGCTCGAAAATAATAAGTCTTACCAAATGTAACTTCTCCTTCACCAGTTTTGTCAAACAGTTGAAAGGCCACCATGAACAATGCATCTGGAGCGCACAGGACGGATTCAAATGCCACAAATTCTTGAAAGGATATAAGCCTGCAAAAAAGACAAGTAGAAAGGTGTGAAACCAATTACTCATAGAAAATGTAACTACAATTTAAACGCAAACTATGCAAGGTTAAGCACAACTAAAGTGTTGACTGAAGAATGGTACAAGATATTCTCAATGCTACATGTTGCGAAATGTATTCGTATGAGGACTGCCAACATGCTGTTACACTAGTGGATAGAAATAACTCTGGTGAGAGCACAAAATCCTTTTTCACTAGCAATTCACAGCAGAGTGTAACATTACCAAACTAACCAGGTGCTTTTGAAAATCCCATCCAAGTGACTCAGGAGCATGGGTCCCTTTCACTTTCAATGGGACCAAGTCACTCAGACACTTTTCAAAAGCTCACCCTTTAAGACCTCAGTTCTGTCAATCATTTCAAAGGGGAATAAGCAAAATGTGTTATCTGTATGCTAGTAACATACTAGTCACCCACTGCAGCCCTGGGGTATTGCACATAATGCCACAATTCTTCAAATAGTAGCATGGGTCAAGAGAGCTGTTTATACAAGTTCACTAGTATAGTCAGGTTCTACAGCGTATTCAAAGTGCTGAGATGCAAGCAGAAATATCTTTCCTCCACTCAATTCATACACAGTAATAAAGAACTAGGTGTATGAAAATCTTCTATTCTTCCTCTGGCATATCTGACAAGAGTCTGGTGGGTTCAGACTTCTCTGAGTTGTACCTGATGGACAAAATGGGGATTCAACATCTTTTTCTTGAGACTGTGGGAGATGCAGTTTCTACAAACTTCCTCTGAAGTTTCTCATTGTCAGAGAAAAGATAATGGACCAAATGATCCATTGGTTTGATCCAGTATGGCAATATTTACTCTTAAAACGTAACCAAGAGTTCAATTCTTCAAACCTAAAGTAATAAAGAGGTAGAGTACTCTTGTATTTATTGTTTACAATCTAAGCAAAATACATAGAACTTAAATTATTATTATCCATTATTATTTGTTAGGTGTTGACACTGTATCGGTTATTGAACAAGACAAAATGAAAATATTTCCTCTCCTAAAGAACATACAGCCTAAGCAGGATGGACAGAGTAGACCGAATGCAGTAAAAGCCCAGAGGAAGGAATATTAGATTTTTTTTTTTAAATCATTACTTATACTGCAGTTGACTCACTTCTTGGTGGTATTGCAGAAGAAGCAATTCTTTAAAGGGGATTTCAATGAGAGAAAGAGGCATCTTGGAGATGAGAGTAGGAAGGGCATTTCATGCCTCAGGGAAGGCATGAAAAAGACTTTAAAATGGTTGTAAAAGAAAACCTGACAAACAGGTTTGAGGCTGGCATCAATGGTGCAAGCAGGGATGGGGCAGATCTGTTTAGAAAACTCACTACCCATACTAGAAAGAAAAATATCCATGAACTCTACAGAAAACCCCAGCCCACAGCAGCAATGCTGGAATTTAGCAATGGACATGCAGCTACTTTACATCCTTAAATAGTGAAACAAGCCCAATATTATTCCATACAGAAGGCAGTGAAGGTAACAGCCAACATCACGTTGGACTGGTTAATATATATGAAGCATGCAATGCTAGTAAGGGTATAGCAGTTACAGAACCTGACAAATCATAAGGAAAGAGCACATCGTGCACACTTTCTGTGTACCAGACGAGGATAAATAAGATTCCAGGCATTAAAGGATGCAGCAGGAGTTTTTTTAATTTGGAACACGTTCTGTCAGTACTTTCAAGTAATAAAAACCCCTAATAAGTCTGAGATAGATTATTAAAATAACCTACATACATTTTTTAAAAAACAAGTATTCGTGGTTATGGGAAGATTTAAAGTGTACCAATGTGATGTTCTAGCTAGATATTACAGAAAAGACATTAATATCTGCTGTGCCAGCTGAATTCAAATTAACCCAATTTTTACATGTTAATTAAACCACCTATTTTCTTATTGTATTTTTGCTCCTTAAGCAGACTAGCCCTACTAGTGATTCCCAACAGATCTACTCTAACAACAATGACGTATTCATTTACTTCTATTATGACCATACAATACAGTAACTGAGCAGTAATTTTTCACAGTCAATTACACGTGGTTCTTAATGCTTAAAGATGCTGAAATAATGTGTACTACATAGCCATATGCTTAAAGCTCTATACTGCACAAGGCCAGTTGCCTGGGAAACACATTTTCTTTCTGGTTTAGCATAACCCTTCATTGAATATCATTAGGTGTCATTAAACAGCAGATATTAACATGAACTTCAATACACTACTTAAGTTATTTTACCTACATAAATAAATATTCATTTATAACATGAAAACCCACATAGAGAAAATCCTAATAGTATTGTATTTTAATGATGCAAAGAGAAAGTAGTAGAATGGTTACAAATTATAAGTCAAGCATGCAGATATCTTATTTAACTGGTTAAAATCTGTCTCCAAACATGCTACCCCTATTAACACTGGCAATTCTGTTGTATAACTTATTCAGGAAAGAATGAAATCCTGAATTTTAACACCCATACACGTAGTTACAAACGAAATCCACCCACTGGGTTTGGTTCATCAAGACCACTATTTACTGCCTCCCTATCTATTTATTCAACCTTTTATATTGGTGGTCATAGCTGTAGAATCTGAGTCCCAAGCAGCTGTAATGCTTTCCATCAGAAAAGTCCACATGCAATCATGAAAAGGAAAAGCCATTAACTACTGTAATAATACATACAAATGCAATGATGAAGAGGTTTCTTAAGTAATCAATGCATATGTTTTACTGTATCAGCAATTTAAGTATGATAACATAATGAGACACAAATTGAAGCTACATCTATTATTTTATGCTCCAACCTAAGTAAACTAAGTACAGTGTAAATTGGTGTATTAGAGATAAATTTATATCCAAAAAGAATGGAAAATGCTGGCATTTCCAAGTGTTACTTTTGAATGGTTTGTCCTTTCTAAAAATAAAGCACATAGTATTTTTCAGTGAAGTGTATTAGTTACTGCAGTCCAAAATAACTGAGATATAAAGTAAATACTTATTTTGTTAGACAGGCATTTAAAGTACAACAGCAGACAAAAATACATTATGTTAAAGGAGGCAGGATGAATAACTCCTGGACTGCTGCGTCAATGACATCCCTTGGTACATACCAAGGTATTGTTGGAAGAGATTTTTAATCCAATCTGAGCAAGTCCAATTATTTTATAATTAAGAAGAGGAGGGATCAGTTGGAAGAACTCTTTCACAAGATCCCCTTGCATAGACACATTGTCCTGATATGAGGACATAACTTTCACCCCATGAAAAAGGGGGGGGGGGGGTTCCACAAAAGGCCAGGGCTGTCTTTGTGGAAACCCTGGATCTTTGCCGCACCAGCGGTAGCCTCTGTGGTAACCCTCAACTCCTTTATTCCTGGGCAGTGCAGCTCCACAACAAGAGAAGTCTGTCCACAGTTGCAACTGGGGAGATCCATGTAAAAGACAATACAGTCTTAAGCTGCACTCTCTTTTGCAACTAAATTCTGGGGGAAGCAGGTGACAACATGCATCCCCCAGAATCCTGTCCATTTCTTCTGTCCAGTCCACCCAGTCTCCACTCCTACACCAGTTCCAAGATGCAAAGCACATGCCACAGGATCCAGAGTTGAAGGAACAGCACCAAAGAGTTACCTGAGCCTCCCCATCTGCACAAAAGGGGAAAAAAACAGTGTGAAGCTCTGTGCACAGGTCTCAGGGTTGCGGGGGGAGGGGCATGCTAAGAGCCTCCCCAACTCTGGGGTAAAAAGTCCTTAGCAACCAAGATGTTTCTGCTACTGAGTCAGGAGCTGCTTCATGGTCCAGCTTGTCTGCTGTCTTAGCATCCACCATGGTAGCAGTGAAGCTTCTCTCGGTAAGAGTGACTGCACTTGGCCATCCTGAGGGCCAGATGCTCCTTAAGACTGGAGTGAGGCCTGGAGGCAATGGAATGGCTGCCACAGTATTTCTAGAACACATTTATGCGAGCACCCACCACCTCTGCACTTGCATATTTCACAGCAATTAAAAAATACACCAAATTAATTCACAATTCCTCCTGCAAGGTACATTCCCTGTAGATGGCCTGTGTTATACAAGAGGTCAGACTAGATGATCGATGGTCCGTTCTGGCCTTGGAATCTATGAACATTCATCAGCCATCCAAACGCCTGAGCTAGCAAGAGCAGCCTTGCATTTTTCCCCAAAGCTTGCAGATCTGGGCTTTAAAAGAATGCCAGGATGGAGTGAATTTCAGAAGAGGAGGTCACCTGTTTCCAGTCCTAGAGAATTTCACTACAGGAACCAAAAGCAAGAGTGAGCCAAGTAAAACATGATTGCTTCAGGTTGGAGATCACCGGGAACTTTAATCATTATCAGAATGATGCATGAATGCCTGGGTACATGTGGCAGAACAATCCTGTGACAGGGAGCTACAGGGAGGTATCAAATCCTTTTCACTTTCCGAACCTCCTCCATTCGTTCACAGAGTGGTATAACAGCTACGACTAGAAAATTCAAGAGATTCTCCAAAGACAAACTAAGGGCATAAAAATCCTCAGTGACTGGCTGTCGCTAATAGATGCAGAGAAAAGCCTCATCCACTCTAGATTAGTAGCCATTAAAACACAAGCATAAATACTGTGATGGGGCAAGGCCAGAGGGCTATAGGAAAGTGGTAAGGAACCAGTATGTTCTTATTGGGATCCGGGAAGTGGGCGGGCAAAGCCCGCCCACTGCTAAAGGATCCCCCCCTTCAGCCTAAGGGGAGGGATCCACAGGACCTGGATACCAAGTGAGTCCGGGGGACAAAAAATGAAAAAACAGGAACGGGAGTGCGGTCAAAGGGTCAAACAAAGCGAACCAGATGGGGACACCGAGCAGAGAACCCCGGACAGCGCCCACTGCTCCTCAAAGGTGTCAAGGGAGCCAGTGGATGCTGCCCAGAGGAACTCTGCCCGTATGCGTGAACGAACAGAGGATCGAAAATAGGCCCCACAGTCACAGGAGCCTCCATCGGCCAACCTCCTCAACCTGGTTTTGTAGATGGCCAGTTTAGCTAGGGCCAGGAGGAGGTTGACCAGGAGGTCCCGTGACTTTGTGGGGCCGCAGATTGGAAGTGCATAAATAAAAAGGTGAGGGGAAAAGTGCAACCAAAACCTCAACAAAATGTCTAAGAGGAGCCGGAACAGGGGCTGAAGCCTGGCGCACTCTAGATAAATGTGCGCCAGGGTCTCCCTCACACCGCAAAAGGGACATGTGTCGGGGATAGGGGTGAACCGCGTCAAGTACACGCCCGTGCTCACGGCTCCATGAAGGAGCCGCCAACTGACGTCCCCGGCGGGCCTTGGGACTAAGGAGGAGTAAAGGCTGGCCCACCGGGGCTTCTCACCCTCTAGAGGTGGCAGGAGGTCTCGCCATTTCGTATCGGGGCGGGACGTGAGGGTGAGGAGATGAAGGGTGTGGAGCACGAGCGTGTATAGATGTTTCCTTGGCGCGGTCTGGAAGCGGACCGGCTGCAGTTCGTGCAGCCGGCTCACCGTGAAGGGACAGGGGACCCGGTTGGGTCCACGGGGCAGGGGCCCAATAAAAAGGTCCGGAGGGCTTGGGGTGAAGGGAGGGCGGGGCGTACCCTCTCGCAGGACCCGGTCGAGGTAAGCCCGAGCAGTGGGCGGCAAAGCAGCCTTCACCTCCTGAAGTACGCGTCGGGGAGTACGAGGTCTGGAGAGCCCCATGCGCTGAGCAAGCGTCAGGGGATCCAGCCAATCTCCCCGGTCGTAGTCCAGGAGGTCTCCGACCCTAGTGACTTCTGCCAGGACCAACCTCTGGCGCACCGAGGGGGACTCCGCCACCTGCACACGGAGCTGGGGGTTGTGTAGCAGGGGCTCCGCGAGGAGATCTGCCCCCTCAGTGGCCGCCACGGACCTGGTCGCTGAGAATAGCTTCCAGGTCCGGAGGAGGTCCTGGTAGAAGACCGGCAGCCCATAGAGGTCTCGCGGAAGACCTCTCGGATGGAGATAAAGGAGCTGCCGGTCATATCGGAGCCCTCGGAAACGGCGCAGGAAGGCATGCGCCAATACGCTCCACGCCGGACTACCTGCACCATAAAGGAGCCTCTGCAGGGCCTGGAGACGGAAGACATGGACCTGAGTGTGTGGACACTTCAGGCCCTGCCCACCCTCCTCCAGAGGAAGATGGAGAACCCCTGCAGAGACCCAGTGCAGTCCTGACCAAAAGAACTCCAGAATCGACGTCCGGAGGTTGGCCAGGAAACCCGGGGCCGGGACCAGGGTGTTGAGCCGGTACCAGAGCATGGACAGGACTAATTGATTGATTACCAGTGCTCTCCCTCAAAAGGAGAGGCACCGGAGCAGTCCTGTCCATTTCCGGATCCGCTCTATCACCCTGCCCTCTAAACCTTGCCAGTTCTCCGGCGGGGATGGAAGCGTGGCAGAAAGGTAAACGCCGAGATAGAGCAGCGGACCCGCGCTCCACCTGATGGCCTGAAGCGCGGGTGGGAGGGAGCTCGCCTGCCACCCGTCCCCTACCACCAGGCCAGAGCTCTTGACCCAGTTGACTCGGGCAGAGGAGGCCGCCGAGTAGATCGTTTGGCAAGCCTCCACCTGCACCAAGTCGCCCGGGTCCTGGACCACGAGGAGCACATCGTCGGCGTATGCCGACAGGACCAGCCGCAGCTCCGGCTCTCGGAGCACCAACCCCGTCAACCTCCTGCGGAGGAGACAGAGGAAGGGCTCGATCGCCAGAGCGTACAGTTGGCCCGAGAGGGGGCACCCCTGCCGTACTCCTCGCCCGAAGCTGACCGGCTCGGTCAGGGTCCAGTTGAGCCTGACCAGACACTCTGCGGAGGCGTACAGCACCTGGAGAAAACCCACAAACTGGGGCCCAAAGCCAAACGCTCGCAGAGTGCTCAGGAGGTACCCGTGATCCACCCTGTCGAACGCCTTCTCCTGATCCAGAGACAGAAGGGCGAACGACAGACCATCCCTACACCCAAGCTCCAAGAGAGCCCGGACCAGATACAGGTTGTCGAGAATGGTGCGGCCCGGGACGGTGTAGGTCTGGTCTGGGTGGACCACGTCCGCCAGCACGGACCCGAGCCGCAGCGAGATGGCCTTTGCTACGACTTTATAGTCCGTGCTGAGGAGCGAGACGGGACGCCAATTCCGTAAATCGCGGAGGTCCCCCTTCTTCGGTAATAAGGCGAGCACGGCTCGCCTGCACGAAAGAGGGAGGACCCCGCCCTGCAAGGACTCGGCCCAGACAGTGACAAGGTCTGGGCCGAGGACGTCCCAGAACACGCGGTAGAACTCCACGGTCAGCCCGTCCAGTCCCGGAGATTTATTAGTTGGCATGCGACGGAGGGCTTCCGAGAACTCGGCCAGAGTGAGAGGCAGCTCTAGCCGGTCTCGGTCACTCGTGCTGACCGTAGGGAGTTCGTCCCAGAGCACTCTGCAAGCGTTAGGATCGGTCGGATCCGGGGAGAAAAGGCTCGCGTAGAAGGCCTTGGCCCTCCCGCACATCTCCACCGGATCCGTGAGGGGGGTGCCATCTTCTGCGAGGAGACAGGTGACGTGTTTCTTAGCCCCCCTCTTTTTCTCCAGGGCGTAGAAGAAGCGGGAGCCGCGATCCATCTCCCGAAGGAGACGGATGCGGGATCGAACAAAGGCGCCCCGGGCCCGATGATCTTCGAGTTCCCGGAGCTCCTCCCGCTTCTCCCGGCACGCCCCACAGAGGGATGGATCCTCAGGGCTGGCGGCCAGACACCTCTCCAGCTCTAAGACCTCCCGTTCCAACTGCCCTATCGTCGCATCCCTCCGTCAGCTGGCGCCCCGGGTGTAGTCACGGCAGAAGAGCCGGGCGCGTACCTTCCCTAGATCCCACCATCGCCGCGCCGAGGGAAAGGCGTGCCGCTGCCCTCGCCAGGCCAGCCAGAACTCCCGGAAGGACGCCACGAAACCCACATCCTCCAGCAAACTGTTATTAAAATGCCAATAGGCCGGCCCCGGCCTCTCCGCGCAGAGAGAGGCCGTCACGGTAGCGAGATGATGATCAGAGAACGGGGCCGGCCGGATGCTGGAGGATTGGGCCCGCGAAAGGTGAAAACGTGATAAATAGATGCGGTCCAACCGAGAGTGGTGCGACCGATGGGCCTCCACCCGGACAAAGGTGAAAGTTGAGCTGTCGTCCGGGTGGTGGTCGCGCCAGACGTCCACCAGGGAGTGATGTTCGACAATCTCCCTGAGGATGTCCACTGCGGCCGGGCACTGCTCGATCCCCGAGCGGTCCCGTTTTTCAAGGGTGTTGTTAAAGTCCCCGCCCAGGACCAGGCACTCGCGAGGATCCAAGGTGCCGAGGAAGGTGGACGCCTGCTGATAGAAACGAAGTTGTTCCGGGCCCGGTGTCGGGGCATAGATGTTGACGAGATTGACCACGAGCCCCTCCATACGGACCCGTAGGTGCAGCAGGCGGCCCGGCACAGCCCCGGCAAACCCCAGCACCTCGGGCCGTAGGTCGGGGGAGAAAAAGGTCGCCACTCCAGCCTGGCGAACAGAGAGATGGCTGAAGTAGACTCTGTCCCCCCATTCCAGCCGCCAGCTGTCTTCAGCGGCTGGATCCGTATGGGTCTCCTGCAGGAATACTACAGAGTACCCCCCCTCCCGAAGGAGAGCACCTGGTTCCTGCGGAGACCCATCCTACAGCCCCGGGTGTTCAATGTTGCGAAGAGGAGAGATGCCATGAGGAGGGCTGGGGGGGATCCTTGCTGGCAGAGTCACTCACAGCCCCCATCGGGCCGCGTAACAATCCGTGACCCACCCCGTAGGCGAGTAGTGAGTCACGGAAAAGGCGGACCCGTTGGTAGGCCGTGGCGGCCTGCTTCCCAGTCCCTTTGCCCTCCCCCATGAGGGCCCTCGCGGCCCGGAGGATTTGGTGGAAATCCCCCCATCGCTGGAGAGCGAGCTGTACTTTGTTGCGGGAGCCCCGGACGTCCTCCAGGAACTCCCGCAGCTCCTCTCGCAGCGTATGGGGGGCCGGGGTTACTGGCTCCCGGCTATCGAAAGAAGGGGCCCCGGACACAGCTGTATGGCCCACCGAAACGGACAGGCAAGGGGCGGACCCTCGACGCAGCTCCTGCTGGGCCGGCACCTTAGGGCCCAACCCGAAATTCGGCTTAGTTGGGGGAGGCGGCGGAGGGAGGAGAGCAGCCTCTGGTGGGTCGGGACGAGGAAATACTGGAGCCGCTCCCTGGGGGTCATCCTCCGAGAAGGGGAGGGAGACAGCCCCAGAGGCGGCAGTGTCATCATGGGAGGTGTGGGAGATTGGGATGGCATCAGGGGCGGGGCAGAGATCAGAAGTAGGGGCAGGGAGGGGGACATGAGCAGGGCCGGGCTGAGGAACGGGTAGAGGATCCTGAGCCGCAGGAGCTGGGCCACTGGGAGGTGGCCTCTCTTGGTGTGGCTGAGGGATCTGGGAATTGGGAAGGGGACCCCCCACGATGCCGGGCTCTAGTATGATGGTTTGCGTTACAGCCACAGCATTGGGAGGTGGACAGATATTTGCGGGGTCCCCGCCTGGGAAGGAGAGCTGTTGTCCCACCCCAATGAGGGGTACCCTATGGGATTCGGGTCCCGGCCGCAGGGCACCGGCCGTCGCTTCAGGAGTCTTGGTGGCCGTCAGCGAGGTGTCACTTGCGACCGGGCAGGTGGAAGAGCCCAGGGGATCCTCGGAGGTGGGAGCGGAACCAGCGGTCAAGGGGCGGGAGCATGGGGAGAGGGGGGAAAGGGGCACCGGGGTGAGGTCATTGAGATCGAGTCCTGCTGGTAAAGGGTCGTCCTCCCCCTGGGTGATTGGGGTCAGACCCAGGGCCTCGATCTCCTCGTAGATGGAGGGCAGGTCACCTTCTGCCACCCCGGGGTTCTCCCCGCCGGCACTTGAAGCGATGCTCGGGTTGGGGCGCGCAGGGTCGACAAAAGGGACAGAAGGGGCTCTATCAGGGGCTCCCGTGGGAGGGGCGGTAATACCTTCCGGTGCTGCCACGTCTTTCCCAGCCGGTTCTGGCGGACAAAAGCCGCTCGGGGGCAAAGCGGAAGGCTCGGCATCAGTGCCCCCCTTCCTGGTCTTCCGGGGGGCTTCCGCATCGGTGGAAAGGAGCGGGGCTCGAGCCTTCCGCTTGCCCCGCTTCCCCTGTACTAAGGCCCAGCCCTCCATGGCATCATCTGGGGGCCGGCTAGTAAGGGTCGGGTCGGGGGGAGGGACGATTTCTTAGGGACGCGGGGAGGTAGTGGTGGGGCAGCATAAGGGAGAGAAAAGTCTCCCTGGGGCGGGCCCTCTCCCACGCCCGGCAATATCCCTGCCTCACCCTCCTCCACAGGCCTCAGCAGACTGTTCACAGTGGGCCTCTCCCGCTCGTCTGGGCTCACTGGGGGAGGTGTTCCCAGGGCCCGAGCGGGAGCAGCGGTGGACTGGGAAGGAGGAGGGGCGGCTCTGGGCACCGGGCATTCAGGGGCGCCGGCGATGACGGGGCCGACGCCCTGCCGGGGCTCGGGGGTCTCGGACGCTCCTCCTTGCTGGGCCAAGGGACAGTCCCTCCGGACGTGTCCCATCGCCCGGCAGAGGTAGCACCGGGCCTCCCCCGTAGAATAGTACACCCGGTAACGGGCCCCTTGATAGGGGACCATAAAGGACCCCTCGGGCGCCTCCCCGTCACGTGCCGCCGGCGGCATTTGGAGCTGTACCTGCCGGCGGAACGAGAGGATGTGACGGAGGGCGGGGTCTTTGCAGCCCAGTGGGAGAGGGCTGACTACAGAGATGGGTCTCCCCAGGGCAGAGAGGGCAGGTAACAGGGCGGCATTGGGGAGGAAGGGGGGGACGGAAGTGAGGACTAGGCGGACACCCAAGTCCTCCAGCGGCTCTAAGGGGACGAACACGCCCCCCACTGCCAGGCCCTTCTCCACCGCCTCTTGGGCCGCGGCCTCCGATGCGAGGAAGAAGACTACCTTCCCGTACATTTTGGAGGCCGCTACGATGGCCGTGGGCCCCACCACCCTCACCAACGCCCGCACATAGGTTTCTACGTGGGGCGAGGCGGGTACCAGGAGGCAACGGACGCTGTGCCTCCTGGTCAAGGTGGGAAAGGGGCCCCGGCCGCTATAGATGGTAGCTGAGGCGGTGGGCGGGTTAGGTGACGTTGCAGCAGGTGGGGGGGTTGCCGCCACCTGGGTGTACGCTCTGGGGGCCGGGGGTGGGACACCCACAGAGCTGGTAGAGGGAACAGCAGGGAAGGATGCCGCGGCCGGTGGCAGGGCCGCAGCAGTAGTGGCTGCCTCTGCCATGGAGGGCCTGGCTTTTGTCGCGGGGCCCTTACCCTTCTTTTTACCCTGGCCCTTCCTGCCGGCTGGGGGGGCTCCCCCAGGATCATGGGGGGCGAGGGACGTGGCAGCAGCGGAGGTCTCTTCAGTGTCCGCCACTGCCGGTGCCCCAGCGGGGGCGAGAGCAAGTGGTTCGGCAGCGGCGGTCGAGGTGGAGGCTAGGGAGGGTGATGGGGGAACAGGCGAAGGAGGGGCGGCCGTGTCGTCTGGAGGGGCTCCTCCCTCCATGTCGCCTGCCATGATGAACGGGGGGGGGGGGGGGGAAGGGAAAACTCTTGAGAGGGGGCGGGGAGAGGAATTGGGGTGACCACTCCTCTCTGCTAGGCTGCAGGCAGGGGAGGAGGGCACTAAAAGTGGGGACAGGGTCCAGGGTTATCTCGGACTAGTGCGGGGGTGGGTTCAGTCACTGACACAAGATGGGAAATCCGGCTCTTCTTGTTGCACGAGGGGAGGGGATGATATAACAGCATGGGGGTGCAGTGAGATAGGGTCAAAATTAAACAGGCGAGGGGCACAAGCGCATGGGAGGGGGCGTGGGTGCATGAAAGCGGGGGGCTAATCAGGGCAAACGGAGCTTCAGGGGGAGGGAGACAACCAACTAAGAATGGGGCAGAATAACAAGGGACTAGTTTCAGGGCTAGGGTAGGGCAAACAAACAAGGCTGTAGAGGGAGAGGGGCGGGGCAGGCAAAACTGAAAATAGCAAGGAGCTGGGACCAAAAAAAGGGGCAAACAACTGCAAGGGGTAAATGGGGCAGGTGGCAAGGGACAAAGCAAGGGACGCGCTGCTGGGGGTCAGTCCAAGGGGTATGGGAGGGGCACGTGCACCCACGTGCGCTTGCACAAAGTCAATGGGCGGGGCTCGTTGCCGCTGCAGGCCCAAATGATGTTAAAAGGTTGTGGCGGGCCATGGAAGCAGCTAAGTCCAGAGGCCGTAGCACAAGGCAGATGGTGAGCAGCCAGCAGAGGTGGTGGAGGGGGCAGCGGTGGTGGTGGTGGAGGTTATGGGGGGGCACAGGTGGACCAGGGGGCAGGCTCGGCGCCACACCCCCTGTGCCCCTACAAACACAGTCAATACCCCCACCACTAGAGCACAGTTCGAAAGATTACTCAGTTCTTGGAGGCCCCCTCCACGGTGGTCTGCAGAGTCTCCGCCGACGGTCTTCCGGGTCTTCCTCCTCTGGGTACCAGCAGCTTCCTGGTAGCAAACAGGGCAGCAGCAGCAGCTCCAGCAACTCCAGGCGGTGGTCCGGTGGTCAGGCAGGACCCCTCACAGATGGTGGTGGTGGTCACAGCAGTGGCTGGAGCAGGGGTCCCTCACATCCCTTCTCTGGGGAGAGGGCCAGCAGGCCCCCTCCCCCCCAAGGGGTTGCTGCAGCAGCAGGAGTAGCAGCAACCGAGGTGTTGGGCGGGGGGGGGGGGGAGGGGGTTCAGCTGCCAGGCAGCCAGCAACCAGAGAGTAGAGTAGTGGGAGGGGTGTCTGGCCCAGCCAGGGGAGAAGCTGGAGCAGCAGTAGCAGCAAACAGCAGCTGGGAGGGCCCAGGGCCTAGCAGCAGCCCCAGCAGGAGGAGCAGCCGCAGCCCTCTACCACCTTCCCGGCCAGAGGGCTATAGGAAAGTGGTAAGGAACCAGTATGTTAGCCCCAGGCTAAACAAATCCCTGATACCTTATGGCAGTTGCTCCTGGTTAATCAAGACACCTGGGGCCAATTAAGAACTTTCCAGAAGGCAGGGAGGTTAATTGAAACACCTGCAGCCAATCAGGGGCTGGCTGAAACTAGTTAAAAGCCTCCCAGTGAGTCAGTGGGGGGCGCATGTCAGGAGCTGTGGAAGGAGGTTGCGTGTGAGGAGCTGGGAGCAAGAGGCACTAAGAGCTGAGAGTGAGAAGGCATACTGCTGGAAGATCCTGTGGTGAGGATAAAGAAGGTGTTGGGAGGAGTCCATGGGGAAGTGGCCCAGGGAGTTGTAGCTGTCGTGCAGTTGTTCCAGGAGGCACTCTAAACAGCTGCAATCCACAGGGCCCTGGGCTGGAACCCGGAGTAGAGGGTGGGCCCGGATTCCCCCCAAAACTCCTAACTCCTGATCAGACACAGGAGGAGTTAACCTGGACTGTGGATTCTACTAGAGGGGAAGATCTCCGAGGCAAGCAGAATCCGCCAATAAGCGCAGGACCCACCGAGGTAGAGGAGGAACTTTGTCACAATACCTACACTAAAATTAATGCAAAACTCCAGTAGTGAAAGGGCAATATAACATAGGGACATGAAATCCCAATTTGTTGATGATTTATCAGAGGCTACAGCTGTAATTTTGCTATCTGTGACACCAGTCTCCACTAAGGTAGGATAAAGTTGTATATTATGCTCACAATCTTCCTGTTACAAAATGGCTTTGAAGCTTCACAATGTAGAAAAAGCAGCCTTAAAACACCAAACGAAGAGAAGAGTGGTGGAAGCCTGGAAAGGGTTTATCATTTCCAGTTATAATCCATTTAAAGCCATCGTCACCACATTATAGTTATGTAACCTTTTAAAGAATTCCTTTCCCAGAGATAGCAATCATCACGTTAACTTGTCTGCAAGGTCCATAGTGCCTAACCACAGGAGGTTTGCAAGGGTAAGTCGGGCGGGAGAAAGGGCACAAAAATGAACAAGAAAGCACTTGGTTGTATGTGTTCATGCTGTAAAGAGTATGCATTTTCTATTCATGCTTCATTTTTATATTTTACTCCTTGCTATATACGTTGTTCTTCATTTTTTTAAACCCACAACTATGGACTTAAGGACGTAAAGTTCTTCTAAAGCCATTGTAAGGCAGAGTTTGAAAAATCTATTCACCTGGGGTGAGGCTGCAGCTTGCCTGGGCAAGTATCAACAGCAGAAGCTATGATTGCATTACAAAACAAAAAAGTGGGGAGGGCTAACCTTGATTGTTGGCAAATTCAACCTTCTAAATGTGACTCATGTGTAAGCTGCATAAATGCTGTCTTCCCAAGTCTGCCAACAGACTGCTCCAAACCCTTGATTGCTGCTCAAGAGATCTGCTCAGCAGCAGCGAAAACAGATCAGAGCTTTGTAAGTTTTCACTAGTATTATTCAGAACCATGTAGGGCAACAGCAAAGGTGTCTCTTGCTTTGGTCAGACCTTCTCTCTCCCCCCCACTTCCTCTCCTTCCCTTCGACCCCCACACCAACACACTATTTCATTTGGTCACCATGATCTTTAAAAAAAAAAAAAAAAAAAAGGAAAGGGAAAAGAAGAAAAGAAACAAGAATGGCAAAAGTAAGAGAGGTTTATTAAATTTTTTTTTTAAATTAGTAAATATAAAGGTGATTAGCAATATGACAATTATGCACAGTGCATAACAGAGTACACTGTTTGAGTCTTTTAACTGCAGAGACAGTGTTTTTCACTCCAGCTGCAGGCTTATTGCTTTGGGCTGATACATTGTAGGTAAATTTTTCTAAGTGCTCTCTGCTTGTTACACTGCGGTGGATAGTGAAGGCTTGCTTGTCTCTATGAATTGGGAGTTTTAGGTCAGGTACATGATCAGCTTCTCTACGTGCTATACAATATAGATGAAATGAGCAGTGGTGAGATAAGATTCTCTTAAAAGAAGAGTTTATATACTTTCTAAACTCAATAAATTAGAATGAAAAACACAAGACATACCCATCCTTGGTCTGATCCACCACACCTCCCAGGAGCTGCACAGTGTTTGGATTGGGCACCCCAGCTCCTATTATTCCCAGGTACCGTGTGATAAAGTCATTAGGAGACATGAAAAATTCTCCATTTTTTTCAACACTTGCATACTGTAAAACAAACACACACAAAAGAAAATTTGTCTCAGATGAATTGTTCTCTAAACTGATATTTTTTGGCATTTCAGCAGCATCCATTGGCTCAATTCAGGATCAGAGTCACTGTGTTGCACATATACATACTAACAGACCATTCCTGCCCCAGAAGAGTTTAAAATTTACATTAAAACAGGATGCAACAAGTGAGTGTAACAAACAATTGAAGGGGGTGGGGAAGATAGAAGAAAGTAACAGACACAGGAATACATTAGTCAAAAGCACAATAAGCAGGGTTTACGTCAAAAGATATAAAAAACCCAGCAATACTAACAATATTAGCAATTCTTATACATTTAGCTTAGAAATAGTATAAAATTCTCCAATAAGGTCTTGATTTAGAAAGACACTTATGAAGCATATATTTAAATTGACTTTCATTGGACTTAAGAATGTACTTTAATGACCTTCCTAATTAAGGATGATTTCCTGAACCAAGACTTAAGTGTTTTGCCCAACAGCGAGATAGTATATGGTATTCTAGGCCCCAGGAGATGCAAATGGTTCTTGTTTATTTTTTATTTTATTCCTTAATTTGCAAAAGCTACAAAGTACTTAAGAGTGTACTACAGGTACAAAACAAGGTTTAAAAAGATGCAAATAATCAGTATGTACAAGAAAAAAAACAACAAAGTGACCTTGTACAGTCTCCAAGGGTATGCATAAATCTTAGATCATTATTTCATTTTCACCTTCCCAGGCACAGAAATATGCATTAGTTACTAATATCTCATCATTTTGGCATATAAACTTTGGACTACTGAGTGTACTAAAACAACTCTGTCCCCAAAGAGCATTTGCAGACAAATGGAAAGAAAAGCAGTAAAATCAGTCACACTCAGGCAAAGCCTGCACCCTATGGTGCTTCCATGCAGCCATCTTCCACAGAGAAATCCCCCCCTGTGTGCAACAGAACATGACAAGAAGTCTTTAGCCTGATCCTGTCATAAAAGCATATCCTTAAGTAGTCTGAGTTTAGCAGGAAACAAAGTCAAAAAGTCAGATACCGTACTGTGAATATTCTTCCTTTTTCAGTGAGTCATTTTACTAGCGTAAGGAACACTGTTTATTTTCTTATTTAAGATTTTGCCTTTTGTTTTTAAAAACTCATTCATGGTTTATCCATGTAAAAGTTGTAAGTCTTAATGAAATAACGACTGTCCTGGAGAATACTGAATCAACAGCAGGAATACTTAAATAGGATTTATGCAGAAAGAATGGAAATATAAATAAGAGAACAGAAATTAGTAAGGACCTGATTTTTCCACACCTATTTATGCGGTGTCATATCTTAGGCTTTGCCTACAGAGAAAAACTGACAAGCATAACCAAAATGCCTGTGACGAAAGGAAAAGAACAAGAAAAGCAATAATATACATGCCCTAATTGTACTGGCTTACCTCCCCTCACTCTCCACCCCGCACCCCCCCGCCAAAGAGTCACCTGTCATTACTGTATTTATTATCTTCCTGTGTAAGTTTTACAACAGTATATTTTCTTTCCCTGTGCAATGCTGAACTAAGCCCAGAGAGTCTCCAAAAGAAAAAAAATATAAAAAGAAATCAAGAACAGAAGAGGAGACCTCATGCATTTAAAAACAGGAGACCCAGAGCTCCCAAACAGCAGCAGAGGAAGACACAACAAGGACTTTATCCCCTTCTTTATGTTTCTGTTAATATGCCGCATGCCACCCGTGCAGCAGCACTAGTTATCGCCAAACAGACAAGCCTCCGGAGATCCCAAGCAATGGGGTCCAAGTACTTTGACATTAAAAATAATATTTCAGCTACAAGATTTCCTCTCCTTTTCATCACTGTGTCCCCTACCCTTCCCCAAATATGTTAATGCCCCCAATCTAGGTAATTTTGTGTCAATATGCAACATGTATAAAAAGGTAAATATGGGCATATTCCTCAATCATCTATAAAAAGTTTTAGGGGAAAAATAAGCTTAACACAATGGTAAAGGAAAAATCTAGGCAATATTTATGACACCATATGTTTGCTTCAAGGAAAACAGATCTATATCAGGACAACAAACGTGCTGAACAGGAAAGAAACTTGTTAATTGCTTTTTTTTTTTTTTTTTAAACATGGGATGATAAAACATTGCTACAACTGAAGTAATAAAATAAATTAGGTGTCTATTGCTATTTTGTGGTGTACTTCAAAGACATGCATTTTGTTTTACATTGCTATGCCTCTTACAGGGGAAGGAAACCACCAGTTCTCATTTCAGAGCCACACTGGTGCCTACTGAGTACTGTTAGGTCTACTCTAGCTACCTCCACTTTGGCATCCTTCTGAGAGTTAGCAATACGTAGATTTTTTTCCAATGCTACACAAGTACAGTAATGTCCTCAAGGTAAGTGTTTTGCATTGGCAAAAATAATACGAAAAACAGACTAATTTACTTAGATCGGCACACATACGCTGGTTAGCATTATGGGATTTATATTTCAATAGATACTTGTTCTTAAAGCAAGCTCACTAGTTGAGATGCTGGGAGGAATTTCCAATTGTATAAAAACTAGCAGATCCATTGATTTCAATGTAACCTCTTGCAAGAAAACAATCTTTAAGAATCCCAGACTCAAAAACTTTTAACACAACTGTTATTGAGAAACAAATCAAATAAATCAGCCAGTCTATGCTTCTATATTTCATTTTTTCTTCCAGGCTGACCCCCTGCTAGGACACTCAATAACAGAAAACAGCACAGGGTTTCAGTGTCCCCCAGTTTCTTGTCACTGTGATTTACTCGCGTATTTGAAATCCAAGCACGTATTCTGCACTACATATAGAAAATGACCTTGAAAAATGTCAACTTGCTCATTTTGACTAAAGTCTAATCTCTTAGGGGTTATGATAGAACAGTTACAAAAAGTAGAGTTACTCTTGGAAATTATCATAACAAAAGAAAAAACATCAATTCTATTGGTTTTTGAACAGAGGCACGAAAAAAATATGGTCCTTCACAATCATCTCTTTTCTCCACTTTGGCAATTATACCCACAGAGAATTTGATCTAATACAATAGTACTTAATAGCTTTTCGGTTACTTACTTCCATACATTTCAGATTGTAAAGTATTAACCAGTTCAGCCACATTTTTAGGAAAGATTTACAAACATTTTACTGGGAACTTTTAAAAAAAAAAAAAATTAAAAATGGCAAGCAAAATGGATTATAAGGAACTAAGGATTTAGGTTGGGTTATGTGAAGCATTTAATTTGATAACTATATTTATTTCTACATTGTATGTAATATTATAGTATGTTATTTAGGCAAAGATTTTTTTAACTCAAGTGTAATATGGAAAAAATGCTGTTAAATTATATTCATAAATACAGATCCATCAACCTTGAGAGACAACTGGATTGGTCCCACCAATTACATTCACATGAGGCAGCTTAATTAACATTTGTGGCCATAACTTGTCCTTAATACAGTATAATAGTATTATACTGACGCACCCACTCTCTCCCATCTCACTGACTGGTGTAGCACTTTCTGCATTATTGTGAGCAAAATATTCAGATCATTTTTCACTCTTGAGACCACTGAACTATCTACTTTACTTTCCAATCTAATGGAAGAAGGTGCGAGTGAAGAGTAGAAAGGTGGGAGGAGGTGAGGTAGTTTGCTATTGTGATTAGCATGCTTCTCTGTGGCCCCTCAGATTCTTGGCCTCGAGCAGCTGAAGGCAACCAACATGATGAAGTTAATCTTCATAGGCAGAGTTAGGAAGAATGCTTGTGTACATGCACCAGAAGAATTTCACACTGTTCCAAGAAAACCAGAGCCTAATATTTTCCAGAAGGGAGAGTCTTCTCTCTCTGGACCACATTTCTTCTCCCCACTCTTTACTCTTGGGGGAATTCTGCACCACTGCGCAATGCAGAACTTTGCAGAAATTAACACTGTGCATGCAAAAAGAACAGGATTACTTGTGGCACCTTAGAGACTAACAAATTTATTTCAGCATAAGCTTTCGTGGGCTACAGCTCACTTCATCAGATGCATGGAATGGAACACACAGTAAGCAGATATTTATACATTCAGAGAAACATGAAAAGGTGGAAGTACCTATACCAACTCTAAGAGGCTAATTAATTAAGAGGAACTATATCAGCAGGGGGAAAAAAAATTTGAAGTGATAATCAAGATGGCCCATTTCGGACAGTTGACACAAAGGTGTGAGTGAGGATAGTTAACTAGGGGAAACAGATTCAATTAACGTAATGACCGAGCCACTCCCAGTCTGGAAAGGAAATGCAGAATTTCCTTTCCTGCACAGAAATGGGCGGCAGTGCTGCTAGCTGCCACTAGGGGCCGCTGGACTCAGCAGAGCCCAACTTGCACACAGAAGACTCTGCTGAGGAGAGAGGGAGGGTGCTAGAGGGTTCCTAGCAGCTGTAGTTTCCAGCATGCCCTGAGGGAAGGAGAGAGTGGTGCACAGGAAACTCCAAGCAAGCCTGGAACCGAGCATCAGGCTGTTTCTCCCTCTGGATCTTTGGGCTCTGTGGGGGTGGGGAGGTAGTGCGGGTATCTGGACAGCAGGGAGAGGCAGCTGGGCTCCGGGGGGTGGAGGGAAGGATTGTGGGTGTCTGGCCCCCTGGCTGGGCTCTGGGGGTGGCGGGTCAGAGAAACGGGAACTGGGTTATCATAGGGGTTTCTTTAACTCTCTACTCCTGGGACAACGTTTGTATGTGTCTGTATTGTTACAGACATACTTGCTGACAGACATTTTGAGATAAATTACCAAAATAATTGAAACTGGTGTGATTATGTAGTGTTATTTTGACAAATAAAATTTGCAACGTTTTAAAATATTGTGCGCAGAATATTTAATTTTTTGGCGCAGAATGTCCCCAGGAGTAACTCTTGCAATAAAAATCATTGGAATCCTTCTGGCCTGGCTCCTCTATTTGTTCTTGATCCTCAAAGGAGCACAAGAATACCACCCATAAGGCCAATTCTCCTGACAGATACCAGTTCTGAGACAGTCTTTTATGGCTCAGTTTTCATAACCAAATGTCTAGCTTCAGGTGCATAAGTACACAGATGAGCAACTATATCCCCCCATTTTCCCCCCCGTTATAATTCACAAGAGTCTACAACAAGCTCATGAAGGTCATGGGGTTGGGTAGAATTTACTATGGTATTAGATCTTTGTCTTTCAACACCTTTGCAAAAGAAGGTAAGATTCAAGAAATCACCCCATCGTACCACCTCCACCACTTTGACAATCTAAATTGATCTGAAGGGAAACATTCCTACACATCCATATCCTCCCTGCTCGTTACACATTCCTACTTTTCTCCATTGGGAAGCACTAGCTATACACTACTATATCCACTGTACTATTAAGCCCTTAGGGCGTTTTTTGTAAAAAAACTTTTTGGGATGATCCCAGCCTAAGACCACAATCCAGCAAAACACTTCAACACAGACCTAACTTTAAGCATATGAGAAGTCAGAGTGAAATCAATGAGACTAGTCTCATGCTTAAATGCTTTCCTGGATGAGGGACTAAAGGAAAAAGGTAGCAATGTATTTCACAACCTCCTTTTTCAGAGCCCCTTTTTACTAGGAAGCAATCAGAGGTGTTGCATAAATTCTGTTGCACCACAATTTAGTGATCAGTTTTCCAAGCTTTGCATATACTTCTTCTTTTACAACAATCTTATGATGTTCCAGTAGTCACTTTGGATCAGCTGACAGAACTTCTCATAACAGAACTATTTTGCTCTCTACCTTTAAATTAGGCTTAGACAGAGCCAAATTTTAAAAGGCAGGCCTCTATCTCCAACAGTTCACACTCTGGGTCAGGTTCCAGAGGCAGTTTCTTTCACTGGTCCAGGGAAGCTTGTCCCCCACTTCGGGCCGGGGTGGATAGGTAAAAACAGTCCCCGTCCCCCCAACCCCCTGGCCGGGGGAGGGGAGGTGAAAGCAGCACCCATGGCTTACAGGAAAGCAGCACAGACCCCTGTGCTGCTCCTGCTCCGCCAGCCAGCGGGGGCTCACAGCTTTGCTTGTGAATCTGAGCATCTTCACTTCCTAGCTGTACGTGGGTGCCCTGCGTGTGGGGGTAGGGGTGGGGACACGCAGCCCAGATGCGCCTACCTTTAAGATGCAATACAGACACAGTACAGTATTTGCTTTTTTTTTTCCCCTCGTCTCTGCTGCTGCCTGATGGTTACTTCTGGTTTCACATGGTGTCCGGTTGACCGGTCAATCCGTAACTCTGGTGTTCGTATCTTTGAGGTTCTACTGCATTTGCACACTTTTAAGCACCATCACCTATATGCATTAAAGCGATGCTGCTTCAGTTTCCCACACCAGCTTCTAGCATAGGTCAATATGCTGTTGTATTGGTCCCCCCTCTGCCCCCGCCCATTCCTCTTCAGTACACTAACAGAACCCACGGGCAGGATCAAGATACCAGACAAACTGGAGAACGGGTCTGTTCAGTTAAACATTGCCTATATTTCTATTTAGGTTTATGCTGAAGAATAGGCACGTGAAAGCAGAAGCACAATGAAGCCTCCTTGCAAATTTGATCCTTAATAAAACTTCTGCAAATAAAGTCCTACGCCTGAAGTGGTGGGTATGGAGATATACCAGAATAAAATGCTGTTTGTTTTGAGACAATAAACCAGGAAACATCCATTTTTAGTTAAATCTCATTGCTTAAGACTAAAAAAAAAAAAAAGGGGGGGGGGGGATTTGTCTAAGATTCCAAGTGCCATTTCTGAAATTTTGGGGGGAAGAAAATAATGCCTTATGGTCTCCACTGCTCCTGCAAATATTTCCATAGCAGCCCAGCAAGGGAAGCAGAAACAACATGAAACTGACAAATATTGCAATCACTACCTATGCTGATCCTGCCCACACCCCTAGGGAAGCAGATGCACAAGTGCAACACCACAGAGGGTAAAAGACAGCTTACCCAGTGGTCTAACAGCAACACGTCTTCCCCAACATTTTTACTATGTGTAGGAACAGTACTGAAATTCCCTTCCCTTTTTCTGAACACTTTCTTTCCAAGATATTAATATTTTCCTGAGCCAATACAATAATCACTCAAGACTGTATTTGAACAATGCTCACCAAGAAGTCAATTTTGATAGTTGTATTTAAGTCTAACATGGTAATAATACGGTGAATGATTAATGGTTGAAAAAACTAACAAGAGTTGAATGCTACAATAAAGGAGCAAAAGATATGAAAATTTTAGTCTGAAAGGGTAAAAATATTTACTTTATACATACCTTCAAAAATATTGTTTTCAACTCAGTTGGATCAGCTCTCTTGGTTAGAGCCACCTACAAGTAAATACATTTACATTAATACGCATATTTTATACAAAAGATGTAAAAATGTCATTCAAAAGGAAAAATTCAAACAATAGAATTAATGATGAAAATAAATGTTTGTCTTAGGTAAATCAGCGACTGATTTAGTTGGTCATGTTTACTCACTTAACATTTACACTAAGTTATTCAACATTTTTGCTGCAAATGTTTCCCCTATGCATTCTTTAATTCTTAAACCTGCAGGTTGCATATCTGCCAAAGTACCAACTCCCTCCAAAGTACTAATCTGCTGTACCTAAGCATTTATACCATGCTCATCACATAGCTTTGTGCTTACCGCACCTATCATCCCAGGATCTCAAAATGCTTTATAAGACATATATTATCCCCACTTTACACAGATGAATTAAAAGACTTACTCAAAGAAACACAGCAAGTAATGGAAGGCTCAGGATTAGAACTCAGATTTTCTGTCCTAATCTTCTACCATAATCTTGCTGGAATTTCTACCTGTTAGTCCCATTATTTGAAAATATATGGTCTTGTAGCATAGAGTTTGTGAGACCACACCACACCAAATCTTGTGCTTAAGATTTCACTGCAGAAAAAGCAGCTAGCTTATGAAAAAGAAACTTTGAATTCCCAAGAATTGTCATCTGTAGCAGCAAAATAAATTACTGGCAAAGCTTTTTAAAAATGTATGAACATTCAGTATGGAAATAGGAATTTGGGCCAATCCTCATTCTCCTTTTGTAGCTAGCTGGTGGCATCTGCTGTCTTTCCATCTCTCTCCCTCTTTCTTTGGCGGTGAATGAATGTAGCCCCTCAATGTGTGCCTTCCAGATTTTTTGCTGCCCCTCCACAAATTTTTAGCCAAAATAAGTACCATCATAATAAGCATAATCTGAGAGTCAAATCAGCACATAATCTTCATCTATAACCTGTAAAAGCTACTCAAAGCGCACAGTTAACTTGGGTTTTCAAAAGGTTTTTGGATTGGGGCTGTCAAACTATTTAAAAAATTAATCGCGAGAATAAAAAAATTGCCATGATTAATCGCAGTTTTAATCGCACTGTTTAAACAATAATAGAATACCATTTATTTAAATATTTTTGGATGCTGGGGCGGGGGAAGTGTATGTGTGAGAGACAGAGTGAGTGTGTGTGTGTGTGTTGTAGGGAGTGTGTCAGCACGCCGTCTCTTTAAGCAGAGCACTCACCAGCCTGAACGCTTGTTGAGAAATCAGCAACCGCTGGCAGCTCCCACTCTGACCCAGAGGCAGTGCCACAGACAGACTCCCTGTCCCCCACCCCAGCTCAGCAGAGACCATGTACACGGGCAGAGGGACTGGGACACCCCATCAGCCTCCCTTCCCATGCTCTGCACAGCAGACAGGAGGCTCCCAGTCCCAAGCTACTTGGTCAGGGGCGGCTCCAAGGCAAGAAGGGTGGGGACAGGAGCAGTGGCAGCTACAGAGGGCAGCAGAGAAGCAGGGGGTGGAGGGACACCCCTGCTCAGGAGGCATCCCCCCCGAAGCACAGCGCCCTGGTCGGTGACCCAGCCCACCCACCCCTAAGGCCGGCCCTGCTCCTGAGCCAGCAGCAGACAGACTCCCCCGATCCCAGCTCAGTGGCAACCGGTTACATGGATGGGGACACCCCGACATCAGCCCCCACCCACCCACCCCGACTCTGCACTGCAGTCCGAAGCAACTTGGCTGGGATGGCTGCATGAGGGCAGGGCACAGGAGGCAGGAGCAGCAGAATAGGACAGCAGGAGGAGGGGCACACTGCCCCAGAGGTACACAACAGTGCCCCTTTGAGCACAGTACCCTGGTGTGCAATTAAACGCTCGCTAAAAAAACAACACGTTAATTTATTTTGAGTTAATCGCATGTGTTAACTGCAATTAATTGCCAGCCCTATTTTGGATAGATCCATCCCATTATGGGTTAAAGAAAAACACGAGTGGGGGATATCAAGTAAATTCTTGTGCAGTTAAAAACTGGTTATTCTATTTGGAAACTACATCATAAGTTGTTATTCTTCAGCATAAACCTAAATAGAAATATAGGCAATGTTTAACTGAACAGACCCGTTCTCCAGCTTGTCTGGTATCTTGATCCTGCCTGTGGGTTCTATTAGTGTACTGAAGAGGAATGGGCGGGGGTAGCGGGGGGACCAGTACAACAGCATAGTGACCTATGCTAGAAGCTGGTGTGGGAAACTGTACAAAGAGAAATTTCTTCATGATGCTAGATGGTGAAAAAAGTGAAAAATTATCAGAAACTGATTTTTTTGGTAAAAACTGTGTGCGCGTATTTTTTCAAAATGTAGAACAACTCTAGTGATTATTTTGCAGCCTCAGGCAAAATAACCAATAGGATAAAAACAACAAGCACTACCTACTCTAACTGCAGACCCTATTTTTATTATGGAGCCCAGCAGAGACTCCACAGTTGGGGCTTGCATTTGTCTTTGCACTGGCACAGAGGTCTACCCACATGTAGGCACTTGCAGAATCAATACCTACAATTTTAACTATTTAATTACTTTACTTTTAATTATACAGTAGAACCTCAGAGTTAGACACACCTCAGGAATGGATGCTCTCCGTAATTCTGAAATGGCCCGTAACTCTGAACAAGACGTTAGGGACTTCAGTGGAGGAGTTGAGGCTACAGCCGCAGGGCTGGGGGTGGGGGTCAGAGCTCAGGGCGGGTGGTGTTTGGGACTTCTGACCCTAGGGGCCACCAGGGCTCCAGGCTGGGGGCTCAGGGTGTCTGTCCCTTGGGTTGCAGGAGTCAGGCAGAGGGCTGGGTGTGTGTGAGGGGGGTGCAGGGGTCAGGGCAGGGTGCAGGGCTCAGAGCAGAGGGCTGGGTGTGGCTGAAGCCCCAATGCAGCACAGTATTTGCCCTTTTGTTGTTGTTGTTGTCGTCGTCGTCTATGCTGCTGCCTGATTGAGGACTTCCAGTTTCACAGGGTGTCCGGTAGACTGGTAAGTCCATAACACTGATGTTCGTATCTTTGAGGTTCTACTGTAAACCCAATTTTGACTCCCTCTCTCACCGTGCCCCAAAACTTGCTTAAAACATCTTTTCTGATTAAAATTTCTATGGCCTTTTGCGTCTCATATTTTGTGACCCACTATTTTCTCCAATAAACTTGCTTTTATTTAAAGACAAACTGAATTGGATTCAGTGACTTAGTGCCTGACCTCTGACTTCCAGGGGCAGAATCCGGAAGAGTTCACAGGTTGAACACTTAGGGCCTAATCCAAAAGCTCAATGAAGCCAGTGAGAGTTTCGCCATAGAGAATGGGCTTTGATCAGACCCTCATTCAAAAGTAAAACTGCAGATACCTCTGCAAAAGTCATGATGAGAAGCCAGAAGGAAGGGGGAATCTCCAGGGAAAGGTCAGTCTCCTAGCTGGGGCGGACTGCTAGGGAAAGAGGGAACTAGCCCTGCAAGTCTTGTATATAGCTCAACACTGGTGGTGGGAGAACTGTGTGTGTAAATAAAGCCACGGGTGCTGCAGACTTGGAAACCTCTCTGACCTTTATTGGAGCAGCCAGCGGGCCCCAGGAAGAGGGGGAGGCAGAGGATCTGTCACAAGGTATTTGAAAGAGAGTGGTGGATTAGTGGATAGGGAGTGAATCCCTCGAACAGGACAGGATGGAAAAAGAAGAGAGATGAAAGAGGGAGACAGAGTGCAGCAGGAAACATGATAAGAAGTAATGTCCAAGCATGCAGAGCCTTGATGGTAAGTATAAGAAGTTTGAACTTGATGCGGTGGGGAAGTGAAGCCATTGAAGGGATTCCAGTGTAATGGTGATATGGTCAATAATGGGTGAAGAAGAAGATACTTTTAATGGGCCTTGTTGGAGAAAAATAAATCCTCAACTCTCAGGCTGGAATGCAACAAAATCAGAGACAGCTTTATTTCAAGCAATTGCCAGGGAAGAAATACAGCTGACAGAGAGCATCTCTGCCTCAGTTTCTCCAAAGTACAAACAATAAGCCACAAATATTTATACTCTTTAATGGAATGCATTAATGAAAAACATCTGCAATTTATTTGTGTTATGTCCTGCCCATTCCATTATTTTCTCACTTCTGCCTCACTTTTGTTCTCACAACATCATCATCTTCAAGGTTAGGTCACATTGACTCTGTTGTTTCCCCACCCACTTCAGACACAGAGTCTGATTTCCCAAGTCTCGCATTATGAGATTTCAGAGTTAGCTTGACTGTGCTCTGTCTTGACATAACTGAGGGGCCTATAGTCAAATCCTTTACCCCTTGTTTCCACTGCCTATTCCGGAAGGGCTGGAGGGATAACATGAGTTTTAGGTAGGAAGAGATGTAATTACCCAGAAAGGAGATGATCAGGGCATCAAGTGTTTTAGTCTCTCCCAGACAGGATGGGATGAGTTTTCAATAGATTGTGGAAGGAGAAACAGCAAGATCTGAAGGTGAAGGGAGGGGCCAGATAAGAGCCCTTCATCCCACGTTCCATAATTGCTCTCTTTATCCTCCCAGAGTCCAGTTCTGGTGTCCACACTTTTTTTGAAAGTTGAAAAAGTGAAGAGCGATCAGAGAAAAGCTACAGAAATTATCTGAGGTCTAGAAAACCTGCCTTACAATGAGAGACTTAAGGAGCTCTATCTACTTAGCTCAAAGAGAAGGTTAGGAGGCACTTTGATCATGATCTATAAGTACCTACAGAGGGAGAAGATTTCCGATACTAGAGGCCTCTTTAATATAGCTGACAACGATCCAATGGCTGGAATTTGACGTTAGAACCATCCAGAATGGAAATAAGATGCATATTTTAATACTTAGAATAATTAACCATTAGAATAGATTTCAAAGGGATGTAGTGGACTCTCCATCACTAAAGGCTTTAAATCAAGACTGCAGGTCTTTCTAAAATATATTCTCTAGTTCCACCACAAATTGTTGCTCCTGATGGAAGAATCACTTAGGGAAAGTCTGTGGCCTGTGTTATGCAGGAGGTCGGCCTTAAAAGGACATTAAAATATCTTATATATTTATTATAAATATATATACACACACACACACAAAAACACACACGTCCTAGAGGAGAGGGACACAGCCTTTCTGCTAAACTAAGCCCCAGAGATTAGAGACTGAAATGTTTGAAGCCATTTTAGAATGTGGTTTTAGGGAGAGTTTGCATTCACACAATTCTTTTATACTGATTAAAGATTATCCTAAAACCATGTCCTAACCAGCACTGGAATCAAGGATATAAAACAGCTGTGGTACAACCAACTTACTTATGTAGATGAGAATTCACTTTTCCTATGTATCTGCAACTATGTTAACTAAACCAGATTAGACTGTCCTCCTCACTAGCAGCTCTCCTTGAGAAAGCCAGTTCCATTATGCATTGCATCATGAGTTCTGTATCAAGGTTCTCCCAGTGCACTCTGCCTCCAAGGTCAGTTGCAGTTAGCCCCAGAATGCAAATGATTGCAAGTATCCACATCTGAGACAGCATTTGTAGTCTTTCACACACTTAGAGTCTAAGTTAAGAACCTTTAATTCGACAAAAGATGAAAACCAACCAATCTATGCAATAATTCTTGCATTCCTATAGGTTGCAAGCACCTCAACCAGACTCTAGAAAATTCTGTTACGTTTAAAAAAGAAATGTTAATAAGATTAATCAGCTAATACTCCACAAAAGGCAGAGGAAGCATGCAGAGTTACAGCACCGACAGTGATGAAACTAGAAAGTGTACTGAGCTCACCCCAACTTTGGTGACTAATGGGGACCAATCAAATCTAAGGTAAACTACTTTCTCCCATCATCAAGTTGTCACAACTACAAATCAGTAGACATCTCCCAATCTACAGGTACCAAGCACCAAGGTAAGTGGAAGTCTTCACTTCCCCCAGATCCTTCATAGATCTACATGAATGGGAAGTTGCATTTTACTTTTGATCCTATTTTTAGAACCCTGCAAATCTGTGGATATTCATTTTATATCTGCGGACCATGTCTGTGGATCACAGATCGGATGTGGATATAAATTTTGTATCCGCGCAAAGCTCTACCTATTTTCAACATCCCAAAGTATACGGAGCAGACTTGTTCATAAGATCTGTTCTTGCTCAAAAGGTTCAATATTCACAAGAAACGCCTGACAGGCCATAGTTTAGCTTGTAAGCAAATGCAGCATGTGTAAGCACACATCTAGCTATCCAGCCAAATATATGTAAATAAACTTTAATTGGGAAAAAACTGTGTAATTTTGAATGTTTACTACCATATTATTTGTCCACTGTTCTGGATTACATATGTAGTTGAGGAGGAATGGTGTATTTGTCCTAAGTAAAAAAACTACAGAAGTTAACTTCCATAATAATGGGTCTAGATATTATTCAACCATGTAATAAAAAACCTCAGCTACTAAATTCTAACATTTTTTCCCCATTCTTTTCCTTAGTCAGAAGCCTGGAAAACAGAGGGGATGAACTGTAGCCATTTGGTAAGGAAGGAAGATTTCTGAATATGTATCCTCACTCAGCAGCATTGCATCTGCTGTGAGGGGAATAAGTCACGATGAGACCAACACCATGTCACTCTACAATCAAAGGAAGTGTTGGTAGTTACAAGCATCAGCAATCCAGATCAGGGCCAACAGTTGCTGGACAAGGGCACAACAATGTATTCTAACATACTAAAGTTCATTAAATAGTACAATGAGAAACTCAACTGGAAAGCCATGTCTAGATTTTTTGGAGAAGTGGGAGCATTCATTTTTTCCTATCACTTCAGTACCAAAATGCTCCACCTCTTCAGCTGTCGTTCCTCTGATGCATCATCCAGCACTATCCAGGCTCTATTAATCCAGTGACTCTCCCATCCTTTTCCTACAACAACTTCCCAATACCTACTCTTCACTGGATCCTCTGCATCATATTTTTATCCTGATGTCTCAGATCCCCCAATGCACACAGGTCTGAAGTTTTCTGTTCTGGGCATGTACATTGACTATTTTTCCCCCCCATAAAAAAACTAGTTTTCTGAAGCAAGGTGCCTGCTGATGATATATCCCAATGAAAGTGAGTGAATCAGAGCTCACCAATTAAAGACTAGGAAAGTGTGAATAACTTGATAGCATATGATCATCACATCCTCCATAGCTGCCAGCCAGGCAGTCAAAACTGAAAAGTTTTCAATCCATAGGTATTTTAAAGTAATGTTTCCCCCTCCTACTCATCACAAAATAGCAAAATAATGGCACAGGCATCCACATCAATTACAACGGCATTACTAGTACTTGTAGAAATGGAGGTTTACCCTCACCTCATCCATGTCAAGGTGCTGAAATGCATTTGGTGGCTTACACAACCCACTATGTAACTCACTCCCTTTTGCTTGCCACACATGTTCTGCAGCATACAACGCACAGCAATACTTTTCAGGATATGATTAGTATCACTGATTTAAAAGATCTCTCCTTCAGTCTTCCACAAGCACACTTTCATGTCACCAGCTGACTTTCTGAAATTACAGCCGAAGCATCATTTGTGCTTATCAAAGAAACTGGGCTACAGTTTTACTACCCAAGGAAGCAAAGAGGAAGCAGGATCCCAGTGTAACGGCTGCCTGCTAATTCCTCTTCTATGGAGGGGACAGAAAAACAAGTGCCCCATTCTTCCTGAATACATACAAGAAGTTGTTCAAAATTGTAGCATTGTGCATTTTGCCTGGTCTGCTGATGTTAATAAGAAGCTAGTATCTCTTCTCCAGCAGAACATAGTACTACATGATGGCATATAACAGGCAAACACGCTCTGTCAAAAGCTCCTCTACAGACAGGAAAGCGTCACTCATGTTCAAATCCTCCCATTGTAACAGGGAACATTGGTAATGGCAGAACACCTAATAGCAGGATTTTATTACATAGCACACTCCCAATTCTATCTCAACTGGTGACTTCCCCCACAAAGCAACAGAAAGTATCTTGTCTACAAGGGGTGCAGGGTGCAGCTTTCTATTGGTAGCCTGTTGCTGTGTGGTCAAACTTCAGCTATAGGCTCAACTGCTATCCTCGTTTGGAATTTGGAAACCAAACCATTATAAAATAATCATCATCAGTAGTCCAGGTCAATGGCTCTACTGTATATATTTCCACTAGTGAGCAGAACAGATTCTATTTCAAATGTAAAATGACAAGTCAGACAGACATTGTCCTCTATTTTCTGAGCTCACTGTGCATCAGCAATTTTTAGCAGTTTCACTAATTTGAAAAGGAACTGTGGTACCTGAACACAGACTCCAATACCACCACACGACGTGGGAACCACTCAAAACCCTTGCGCAGCAACAATGCAACACTATGTGATAGCCATGCAGAAATGCTGCTATATGTATCTCCCTACACTGTAGTGAAATTTGTAACCAAAATGGCTGTAATGCAGGTTGGTCATAAACAATGGTGTAGAATCAAAGATTGTTCAAAGTATATAAAGTGTTTCTATGACATAACTTGTTAACACTTTTCCATACTCCACTATACGGGGGAGCTAAGTTGCAATATTGGGACTCAACCTAGCAACAAGATCTGTAGGCATCTCCTCATATAGGAGCAGCCCTATGGAATGAGGATCTTGGGGTGGGTAGAAATATAGGACAAGAACTAAATACATTTACAAGGGATTACAATTAAAAATGAGCCAATCTAAGTTTACCAACAAATCACTCTGATCATAACATTAAAATGCAAACACTCAAAATACCATAATGATAGGCATACAATACCTATACAGCAGATAAAAAGGTCATCTACATCAAACTGTCGTGAGAATAACTGTCATAATTCTTTATATGTGACATCATAGTCGTGAATAAGCAGGAGAAGTAAATGGGCTAGAGAGAAAATTCCTATACATTAATGTCTCAACTAATAATTGTGTGACAGGAATTACGTAGGAATAAGTGACAGGCGATGTATTTTGTTTCAGTGTTATGTTTTCTTTTTTGATTGAGCGCAAAAGTTCACTTTTAAAGATCCTATTTATAATCAGATTTGTCTATTCAAGTCTATTCAAAATGCTACACACCTCAGTAGCTCAGAATTGGGGAGGGTGTGTGAGTGGGCATGAATCCATATGTATGCACGAATCTATTTCTATGATCTTAGAAAGAACAAAAGACAACTGAATAATGGAAGCAGACAACATCACACACAAGTAACAATGTTATTGTGCATTATAAATGGTAGGAATAAAAGAAAATCCTTAATCTTGGGGCTGGTCTACACTACCCCCCCAAGTTCGAAGTAAGATACGCAACTTCAGCTACGTGAATAACGTAGCTGAAGTCAAAGTATCTTATTTCGAACTTAAAAGTACTTACCGCTGGTCCACACGACGGCGCGCAGGCTCCCCCGTCGACTCCGCCTGCTCCGTTCGTGGAGCAGGATTACCGGCATCGACGGGGAGCACTTCCTGGTTCGATTTATCACGTCTAGACAAGACGTGATAAATCGAACCCAGAAGATTGATTGGTCGCCTCCGATGCAGCGGGTAAGTGTAGACCTACCCTTGGAGTCAGAAACCTTTCCTTAGTGCTGACAGAAGAACAGTGGTATCCCAATAGAGGGCCTAAAAACATATAAAAAAGAAGTAGAGACTTGAATATGGATTTTTTATAACTATTTCAGCACCATCACTTTAAATTCTCGAAGACTACATTTCCAGTGGGCAGAGGTTCACTTGCAAATGCAGTTAGAAAAGGTGGGCAGTTAGAAGTCTAAAGCGGTGGTTTTCAAACTGTGGGTCATGATCCAGTACTGGGTTGCGGAATGTAAGGCACTGGGTTGCGGCGGCTCTGGTCAGCACTGCTGACCAGGCCATTAAAAGTCCAGTAGGAGGTGCTGCCCGGCTAAGGCAGGCTAGTTCCTACATGTTCCAACACCACACTGCGCCCCGGAAGCGGCCAGCAGCAGGTCTGGCTCCTAGGTGAGGAGCCACGGGGTTCCACATGCTGCCCCGGCCCCAAGCACCGGCTTTAGGGGAGCTCTGCCAGGACAGGCAGGAAGCCTGCCTTAGCATCCCACTGTGCTGCTGACCGGGAGCCACCTGAAGTGAGCCCACACCCCAATCTCATGCCCCAGCCCTGAGCACCACTCCAAACCCAGAGCCCCTTCCTGCACCTCAAACCCCTCATCTCCGGCCCCACCCCAGAGCCCTGACCCACTCCAGCCCCCCAACCCCAGCCCTGAGCCCCCCAAACCCAGAGCACCTTGTGCACCCCTGCACCCCTCATCCCCGGCCCCACCCCTGCACCCCAACCCTCTGTCCCAGCCCTGAGCCCCTCCCACATCCCAAACCCCTCATCCCCAGCTCTGCTGGGTCACGGACATCAACAATTTTCTTCAACTGGGTCGCCAGAAAAAAGGTTTGAAGGCCACTGGTCTAAAGAACACATTTGCATCTGCAATCACAGTAACTCCATGCTGAAATGTTGTAGCTGTGCAAGCGTGCTCTTTTGCATGTAGACTGTGGGTCTCATGGGACTGAATCTGAGCCCAACTGTAAATTTCAGCTGCAAGTTTAAACAGTTTCCCCACCACTCAGGAGACAACTACAACATAAGGGGGTGGGGCAAGGTGGGGTGTTAAATTTTGTTTTTAATAGTTCAGACCTCAGGAACTAACACTAGATGTATTCTTAATGCTTAAATAATATCAGATTGGTATATGTGTGACTGTAATGTGTGTACATGACCTTCCCATCACCGGGGGAGCGGGGGGGGGGGGGGGGGGGAGAAAGTCTGGGCTATCAGGGAGAGCGCTTGGAAATAGCTTGCAGTCTCAAGCAGAAACTAAAATAAACTGGCAGAGACTTCAGAGAATGCACCAAGGGGAGTTACTGATGTATTAAAGGACATAGTCCTATCCTGGTCAGGTACAGGTACAGGTCCAGCGCGTGGAACCCCGTGGCCCCCCACCTGGGACTCTGGGCATAATCAGGCTGGTGCACCTGTGAGGTGTGTTGCACCTGGAGAGGGACGACTCCTTAAAAGGAAGGATCCAAGTTTAGCGCAGGGTGGCAGAGCTAAAGAACAGAGCTTCCTAACCCCACAGACAGGGGCTGCTTACCCAGATAGCTGCTGAAGAGTCTCTGCCATCTGGACCCTCATTAGAGCCCAGGGTGCTCAGCCTAGGCCTCTCAGACACCCGGGGGTTAGGAACCCAGCCCCTTCAGAGCCTATTTACCTGTTGCCTTGCGAGGAACAGTGGGGTGAGCCTGGACTGTTCTGTGGGTGGCAGGAGTATTTTGTCGGTCTTTTTTTCACCTGGGACTGCGGTCAGGCCTTGAAGCGGGGGAGCTGCCTCCCTAAGACTTATAGCCAGGAGACTACATTCTGCACTCCAAACCAAGGCTACAGCAACACCTACGGCCAAACAGGGATGGTGGGGATGAGGGAGGTGATCCGCCTCACCCCTTGGGATACAACCTGTGACACTGACTAAGTGGCAACAATCTCTGAGCTGACAGGATGCAAGACAATCAAAACTATGGAAGAGTAAATTATAACTTTCCAGACTCCGCGGAAAAACTAAAAGACTTGGCAACAGTAGTTATGGAATTTCCACTCAGGAAAGCTTTGGAAAATAAAATTTTAAAAAAATCTATTTAGAAACAATTCTGTTTATGGCTCTTTTTCTCCTCTGCAGGTTGATATTGTTGGAGTTTTATTGTATATTTGCATAAAACACAACCTCTTTGTTAAAACAGTAATTTACTTTTAATGCTCGGTTCTCAATATTTTTATGACATCACCTAGTTCCTATGGAAATTGTGATAAACTGAGCATTTTGATTTAAAATGGGGAATAAAGAAGCAGGAGAAGAAAAATACTTTAGAACTTGTTTTCACGCCAATATCTTTAGATGTTAAGAATGAGAAAAGCAGAATTAAACCATTTTTATTTGCTGAGAACAGTTATTTCCATTTTTATTTGCTGTGGAGGCACCGCTAGCTCAACATAAAACCTCAGGTATTGGTTTAGTGGACAATGAATGGCTTGAGATTCTAGGGAAATACTAGTGCAATTGGGTTTGTGTGTTTTTCTTTTAAATCGCATGAAACAAAAGTTCTTTTTTCTTCCTTGGACACTGACATCACAACTGCGATGTCAAGGAAGTTCTGATCTGTGCATCTACCATCCCATACCAGCATACTGACGCTAGCCAACCAAACTACTCCCTTTTTGATATCTATTTTTAAAAATTCAATAAATTCCAGTAAAAGCTTCCTTCTAATAATTTAATCCAGCTCTTTGATATACTAAATATATCAGGTTTCAGAGTGGGCTAGAACCCACTTCATCAGATGCATGGAGTGGAAAATACAGGAGCAGGTATAAATACATGAAAAGGTGTGAGTTGCCTTACCAAGTGTCAGGTCAGTCTAATGAGTCAATTCAATTGACAACAGGATACCAAGGGAGGAAAAATAACTTTTGAAGTGGTAATGAGAATGGCCCATTTCAGACAGTTAACAAGAAGGTGTGAGTAACAGTAGGGGGGAATTAGTATTGGGGAAATTAGGTTTAGGTTTTGTAATGACTCAACCACTCCCAGTCTTTATTCAGGCCTAAGTTAGTTTGATGGTGTCCAGTTTTCAAAATAATTCCAGTTCTGCAGTTTCTCGTTGGAGTCTGTTTTTGAAGTTTTGTTGTTGAAGAATTGCCACTTTTAGGTCTGTTACTGAGTGACCAGGGAGACTGAAGTGTTCTCCTACTGGTTTTTGAATATTATAATTCCTGATGTCAGATTTGTGTCTATTTATTCTTCTGCGTAGAGACTGTCCGGTTTGGCCAATGTACATGGCAGAGGGGCATTGCTGGCACATGATGGCATAGATCACATTGGTAGATGTGCAGGTGAACGAGCCCCTGATGGTGTGGCTGATATGGTTAGGTCCTATGATGGTGTCCCTTGAATAGATATGTGGTCAGAGTTGGCACCGGAGTTTGTTGCAGGGTTTGGTTCCTGGGTTGGTGTTTTTGTTGTATGGTGTGTAGTTGCTGGTGAGTATTGCTTCAGGTTGGGGGACTGTCTGTAAGCGAGGACTGGTCTGTCTCCCAAGGTCTGTGAGAGTGAGGGATCGTCCTTCAGGATAGGTTGTAGATCCTTGATGATGCGCTGGAGAGGTTTTAGTTGGGGGCTGTAGGTGACAGCTAGTGGCATTTTGTTACTTTCTTTGTTGGGCCTGTCTTGTAGTAGGTGACTTCTGGGTACCCTTCTGGCTCGGTCAGTCTCTTTCTTCACTTCACCAGGTGGGTATTGTAGTTTAAGAACGCTCGATAGAGATCTTGTAGGTGTTTGTCTCCATCTGAGGGATTGGAGCAAATGCAGTTGTATCTTAGAGCTTGGCTGTAGACAATGGATCATGTGATGTGGTCTGGACGAAAGCTGGAGGCATGTAGGTAAGTATAGCGGTCAGTAGGTTTCCGGTAAAAGGTGATGTTTATGTGACCATCGCTTATTAGCACTGTAGTGTCTAGGAAGTGGACCTCTTGTGTGGATTGGTCCAGGCTGAGGTTGATGGTGGGGTGGAAATCGTTGAAATCCTGGTGGAATTCCTCAAGGGTCTCCTTCCCACGGGTCCAGATGATGTTGATGTCATCAATGTAGCGCAAGTAGAGTAGGGGCGTATGGGGACGAGAGCTGAGAAAGTGTTGTTCTAAGTCAGCCATAAAAATGTTGGCATACTGTAGGGCCATGCAGGTACCCATAGCAGTCCCCCTGACTTAAAGGTATACATTGTCCCCAAATCTGAAATAGTTGTGGGTGAGGACAAAGTCACACAGTTCAGCCACCAGGTTTGCCATGACATTATTGGGGATACTTTTCCTGACGGCTTGTAGTCCATCTTTGTGTGGAATGTTCGTGTAGAGAACTTCTACAGCCATAGTATCTAGGATGGTGTTTTCTGGAAGACCATCAAAGGATTGTAGTTTCCTCAGGAAGTCAGTGGTGTCTCAAAGATAGCTGGGAGTGCTGGTAGCGTAGGGCCTGAGGAGAAAGTCTACAGAGCCAGATAATCCTGCTGTGAGGGTGCCAATGCCTGAGATGATGGGGTGTCCAGGATTCCCAGGTTTATGGATTTTGGGTAGCAGATAGAATACCCCTGGTCGGGGCTCTAGAGGTATGTCAATGTAGATTTGTTCCTGTGTTGGGCCATTACTAAACCTAATTTTCCCCATACTAATTTCCCCCTACTGTTACTCACACCTTCTTGTCAGCTGTTTGAAATGGGCCACTCTCATTAACACTACAAAAGTGATTTTTCCTCCCTTAGTATCCTACTGTTAATTGAATTGTCTCGTTAGACTAACCTCCCACTTGGTAAGGCAACTCCCATCTTTTCATGTGCTGTGTATTTATACCTGCTACTGGATCTTCCACTCCATGCATCTGATGAAGTGGATTGTAGCCCATGAAAGCTTATGCCCAAATAAATTTGTTAGTCTCTAAGGTGCCACAAGGACTCCTCATTGTTTTTGCTAAACATATCAGATGGTCAGACAAGCACCTCTGGCTCAAGATTTCCACAGACCACAGAGTTTAAACGAGAAAACTATTTATCTTTTTTCCTGCATCTAACTTTCATTGGTGACAGCCTCACATGGAGTACACTTTGCACTCCAGACTTGTGGAGGTGTAAGGAAACTGAGGATCTACACGCATGCTGTATAAAACAGAAAGATTAGAGGGCAAAACAGCACACTTTTCAGCATTTTTTGGTGTGTTTTCCTTATTCTCATTTTCAGTAGATTAGTTTTTTCCACACAAGAAAAAAAATAGGTAATTTAATATTTCTTTTCCTAACCTGTCCACCTCACATTGAATAGGAAAACATTAAACCCACACTTTATTAGATTTAGTCAGACAAATGCTTTCATGCTTTGTTGAATTGCCTTTTCCTCCACATTTAATTATACGTTATTGTCCAAAGCATGAGTATCCAGCTAATAAACCCCCATAGAAGAATGCAAACAGAGCTCAGGAGGTCATGATCACCTACATTTTCTTTATGGCAAGATAGAAAGTGCATCCCAAAACATCACCTGTTGGAAGACAAGGTCACAGTATGGAAAAGGTTGAGAATCACTGCTCTATAGCGTACACTTTGTGGATAAACAATCCATATACCCTGACTAAGATGTGTAAGTAGCAAAAATGGACTTAAAAGGTTTAATGTTCCCATATTTTTCTTATTTTTGAGATAACACTTGAGCAGCATCAACATGGGACCAATTCATTATCTCCATAAAGCATCTTCCATCTAGACTGACAACACACAATGGAAGGCTAAATTATAAAAATGAATTGACAGAAAGGAGGAAGGCTGACTTGAGGTTGATGACAAAACTATTTTAATGGAAATGTGAAATTATTCAAAATTTTGTTCACCTAGATATGTAAAGATTTAACTAATCTGATTCTAGTCCCCAGCCCATCACAGTCTGAATCAACCAAAGTATTCTTACATGTGAGAATCTTTTTCTAATGGCTTTTCACACAGTGCCACATCTGAAAGTTCCTACCGCATGAGATGTTTTAAAAAAAGATATAAACTCAATACCTGCTAACTACAGAATTAAAGCCTAAAATAATTAAAAAGCATGGCCCAAAGGTCTCAACAATGACGTAACCCGTTAAGTGCACAAATGGGTCACATTTCTTAGACAGAATAAAAACATTGACGATAATAATAAATGGCCTGCAGCTGTGTTTAGAAGTATGCCTTGGGCTATGCTATATGCTGCCATACATTTGTGCACAGAACTACAAACTGAGGTAACACATGGATTTTAGACCCTTGGGATCATAATCATTTTGATGGGCAGCGAGTGTAAAAGGCTTATGATGAAGTATGTGTCACACATTTTTTTTAATAAACATACTATTCCAAAAATGTACCCACTGCACCAAAACTATTACACTGATTACATATTCATTAAGGGCTCAAACTAGTGGTCGCTTTTTCCTTCTTTTATACATTGACTTTTTACTTTGATGCTTTAATGCTGTAGTAGCAGCTGGCAACCTCACACCACATCTTCCCCCAGGGGAAGAGTATTTACTAGCCCACCCACTAAGCATTCCTTTTTTGGCCACCAAGGAAAATGCATGCCTTGTAGCGAAAACCAGCTCTGCTGGTTGAATAGGCTGGAAAATGGAGCAGCACCAGCAGCTAAGAAAGGTCACACAGGCTGCTGCTCCTCCTGCTATATACCAGATGATGACCACTTAGCACAGGATCATCCTTAATACACATGTTCAAAGCTCCTTCAGATGAGTAAACATCATGAAGAAAAAAGTAGAGAAAGTCTCACAAGCTTGAATAGCAAACACTGAGAAGCTGACAAATGTTGGCGAATCCAGGAAAAATTCAGTTAAAGTTTCACCTGAGAAAACAAGGATAGGCATTGCCTACTGTCAGAAACACACGATGATCTTTATCTGTTGTATATTGACTCCAAACAAACCTTTATATGTCACTTTTACTCACTTATCAGATATTACCAGCCATCACTGGAAAGAGTAAATAAAGTTATATGAATATAAAAGAAGTCTGAGAAATTGCTCATAAAGTTGTGGCAAATATGAAGAAAGTAGGAAGAATTTGGGGGAATAGAAGAGCTCCACTGTTAGCATAGGCAAATATCTGCATCAACTGCAGTGGGAGGAAGAAAGGCATTTTCAGATTGGATATGACCCAAGTGTTTGAAGCTGGGGCCATGTCAGCAATTCTCCCCTCTAATTTGAGTACTGTAAGTCAGATCCTCAGGTCCCACCCCAGATGAGCTCAGGTGCACTTGTGCATCTATCACCATGTAAAGTCCATAAAATTCATTTATCAGATATATACCTAACACATTCTAAATAGGAGTTTACATAGTTAGAATGTGTTCAACCAAGAGATACCAGTTTAGGGCCAAACTCTGAGGTGACGTAAATAGTGGTATATATATAACCCCTACATAAGACAGTGTAAATATTTAATAATAAAAATGTGTATGGCCCCTACTTTCCCTCTGCCTGCCTTCTTAAACCCTCCCATTGGTTGCCCTCCAGCTACAAGCCCAATTTTCCACCCTCTCGGACTCTATGGTACACCAACTTACATTCACCTATGCTGGCTAATGGATATGCAACCTGCACCATAATTGAGGTCATCTCTGAAATAAATATGAATCCAATCTGTCTATTCCTGAAAGGACACAAGAACCCAGACAGAATAAATGCTTCACATACGAGTGTACTCTTTTACTAAAGTGACAAAATATGAGTGTACTCTTTTACTATTGTGACAAAATAAAACAGTAAATGTGAAAAATCCAAAGTAATAGTCAAACATGAGTTTCAAATTCTAATTCAGACTTTGACTCTACTTCATTGCCAAGTACAACCCCACAACTACTTTAAGTGTTTACTTTCTCATTCAACTCAAAAGCTAGAATAATTAATCCCCGAAAACAATTAGATTGTGATAAATTGACAACTAAAACAAAGTCACTTTCTATTTATAAGTGTCTAAAGACTGTGGTCACCTAGACATTTAGCAGTATTTTCCATACTGGATGAGGGTTGCTGTTTTTGATTTCTCATTAATTGTCTTGATTATCAAGCACATAACATAGCTATAATAAAGCACCTATAATTTCTGCTTTCCGGTAGCAACAATAGGCCCCAATAATTATGAAAAAAGCCTCTAAATCAGAGGTGGGCAAACTACGGCCCACGGGACCGTCCTGCGCAGCCCCTGAGCTCCCAGCCGGGAAGGCTAACCCCCGGCCCCTCCCCCCGCAGCCTCAGCATGCCGCACCGCCAGCGCTCTGGCCCACCGCTCCTGTCAGGCAGCACGGGCGGCATGGCTGGCTCCGGCCGGGCTGTGAGCTCCTGCTGCTCTGAGTAGTATGGTAAGGAGGCGGGGAGCGGGCTGGGTGGATAAGGGGCAGGGGATCCCGGGGAAACTCAGGGGACAGGGAGCGGTTGGATAGGCATGGTAGTCCCGGGAGGGCTGTCAGGGGGCGGGGGTGTGAATAGGGATTGGGGCAGTCAGGGGACAGGGAGCAGGGGGGTTGGATAGGGGGTGGTGTTCTGGGGGGGCGGTTAGGGGTGGGGGTGTGGATAGGGGTCGGGGCAGTCAGGGGACAGGGAGCAGGGGGAGGTTGGATGGGGTGGAGGTTGGGGGGGGCAATTAGGTGCAGGGGTCAGGGGAGGGGGCAGTTGGGGATAAGGAGCAGGGGGGGTTGGATGAGTCAGGGATTCTGAGGGGGGGCGGGGGCCAGGCTGTTTGCGGGGGCACAGCCTTCCCTACCTGGCCCTCCCCAGTTTCACAACCCCGATGTGGCCCTCGGGCCAAAAAGTTTGCCCACCCCTGCTCTAAATGCCTATGTGCCTTGCTAACCACCGGTCCTACCAAATTAACTAATGAGAATTTTCTTAAACTAGATTTTAACTTGTAGCTTTGGGATGTATTATTTTCCGTTTTCTTAATATTTGTGCCCTGAACAGAAGCACTATAGGCAAGTTCTGAATGTATAATTCACATGTTAACCTCAATAAAACCAATCAAGAGTTCATAAGTAAAAAAACCTGTACTTTTATTAAATCGGCCCAACAACTTACCTCAAAGCGGACATATGACCTAATAGGACAGTTTAATTCTTTATGACCAGGTTATTGTTATTTCAAAGCAGAACAGAATTAAAGATCCTTCAAGGCTTACCTTCCTAGCCACATCCCTGCCTTACCATTTGTCACCAGTATGTCACATCCTGTCTAAAATTTAGACTGCAAGCTATTTAGGGCAGGAGCAGCATATTTGTTTATCGTCTGTAAAGCATCTAGGACACATGTGCATGTTAGCAAAAAAGAATGTTCTACATTTATGAATAAGAGAGGTCCCTGCCTAGGACTCTGATACGGTCAGCATGCAGTAACACAGTATCTCTTTCATGCCACTGCCTTTTTCTGCAGAATATAAGCTCTCTCATTTTTAAAAGCAGTACATCTCTAGTCATTATGGTGGCTGACATAGCCTCGAAACCATTACAAGTTTCTGTGATTTGTCCTATTCATCTCCATGTGGGCTAAGTCAAATGCCCACGATAATACTTTTAACTATCAACAATATTAACTCACGTCTCACCAAAGTATCCAACAGAGGAGAGAGATACCCATATTATGAGGATCTGCAAAATCTTCTGAGAGTGACAGGTCATTCTGACACCACCAGTGAGCAAATCTGGGAGAAAATAGCAACTTTTTCCCCACCTCCAGTCGAGGAGCCAAGCACGAGGGGACAGTGCCCAGTGGAATACGTGAACTCCCTTCAAGGCTGCACCAAGCTCAAAGAGCTCAGCAGCACTTATGTGTACCACTGAGGGAAAGCCAAGCCAGGAGCCAAGAGTGTATACACAGTGATATTTTGAACATCCGTAAAATTTACTGAGAGTAGCATCTTATGTGGATGGAGCTTATCTTGTGGGAAGAACTCTGCTCCCTTCAAATCTGAACTCTATGCTTGCTCTTTACACCTTTTCAAGTGTAGAAAAGTGACTAAAAATTGCATTGTGGGGAGATCCCAATGACTTCCCTGGCAAATATATTGTGTTTACAAATACAGATGTTATTCTAACTGCACACTACACTCTTTTCTTTTTGCACATCACCAATAATAAAAGAGCTAAATCCAAATTAGGCTGTCAGTGACATGTGGGCAAGCCCATTGCCATCAACAGGGAGCTGATTAGAAATCAGTAAGCTCTGTTGATGATGCTCAGGAAGGAATAGAATCTCTCTCTCTCTCAGCTGCACTGGCTTAGCATGGTCAACAAGGAAAAAAATAAAAGGAGTAAAAAGCTTACTTTTGTACCCAAAATCATCAGATAAACACTCAACTGCACAGGAAGCAGATGTATTGAGAAAGAATGTGTTATTTTTCCGAGCAGAACCAGACTTCAATATAAGCAAGGCAATCATACGCTGCAGCAGCGCAGCTTGTTACAATGAAAATTAAGATGACTGAGTAAATCTTTGCATACGACACCTGAGTTTCAAACCCAGACTGCATTTAAACAGCAATCACACTGCATTTAAAATGCAATTGACACAGGTTACAAAAGTAGAAACAATGAATAAATTACCAGCCTAAAGTACTCATCTAGCCAGAAACTGCCATAGCTGGGAAACCATGGAAGCTCTGATCCTCCCAGATGTTGCTTCCTATTTCAAGAGAGAAGGAATTTCTTTCAATTGTGGACCAAAGTTTTTGCCCTTACATGGCTACCTGAGACCTTCCCTCTCTTAGGGGTGAACAACAAAACTCTTCCAGCCCCTAATATTATATATTGCGATACAGACCAATAATCAAGCAGTTTGCAAACACCTAAAAGATAATAAGGTGATTAACAGTCAATATGGATGGTCAAGAACAAATCATGTTAAACCAACCTAATAGCTTTCTTTGACAGGGCAACAAGCCTGTGAATTGTGGGGGAGGGGGGGGGAGAGTGGTAGATGTGGTATATCGTGATTTCAGTAAGGCCTCGGATACGGTCTCGCATGACCTTCTCATAAACGAACTAGGGAAATACAACCTAGATGGAGCTACTATACGGTGGGTGCAAAACTGGTTGGAAAACCATTCTCAGAAAGTAGTTATCAGTGGCTGACAGTCAAGCTGGAAGGGCACATTGAGTGGGGTCCCCCAGGAATCAGTTCTGGGTCTCGTCCTCTTCTATATCTTCATCAATGATTTAGCTAATGGCATAGAGTACACTTACAAAGTTTGCGGACGATACCAAGCCGGGAGGGGTTGCAAGTGCTTTGGAGGATGGGATTAAAATTCAAAATGATCTAGACAAACTGGAGAAATGGTCTGAAGTAAATAGGATGAAATTCAATAAAGACAAATGCAAAGTACCCCACTTAGGAAGGAACAATCAGTTGAACACATACAAAATGGGAAATGACTGCCTAGGAAGGAGTACTACAGAAAGGGATCTGGGGTCATAGTAGATAACAAGCTAAGTATTGAAACACTATTGCAAACATCATTCTGGGATGTATTAGCAGGAGTGTTGTAAACAAGACACGAGAAGAAATTCTTCAGCTCTACTCTGACCTGATTAGGCCTCAACTGGAGTATTGTGTCCAGTTGTGGGCGCCACATTTCAGGACAAAATTGGAGAAAGTCCAGAAAAGAGCAACAAAAATGATTAAAGGTCTAGAAAACATGACCTATGAGGGAAGATTGAAAAAAATGGGTTTGTTTAGTCTGGAGAAGAGAAGACTGAGAGGGGACATAACAGTTTTCAAGTACATCAAAAGCTGTTACAAGAAGGAGGGAGAAAAATTATTCTCCTTAACCTCTGAGGATAGGACAAGAAGCAATGGGCTTAAAATTGTAGCAAGGATGGTTTAGGTTGGACATTAGGAAAAACTTCCTAATCGTCAGGGTGGTTAAGCACAGGAATAAATTGCCGAGGGAGGCTGTGGAATCTCCCTTATTGGAGGTTTTTAAGAGCAGGTTACACAAACACTTCTCAGGGATGGTGTAGAATTCAGTGGTGTCCAACAGAAATTCGATGCTAGCCACACTTGTGGTTTTGAATTTTTCTTATTAGCCACATTATAAAAAAGCCACATGCATTAGCCACATGTGGCTAGTGGCGAACGTATTGGACACTGCTGGTCTAGATAATACTTAGGCCTTCCATGAGTGCCATGGACTGGACTAGAAGACCTCTCGAGGTCCCTTCCAGTCCTATGATACTATCGTTCTACTGTGGCCCCCTCCCTCCTCCAGTTCATGTTTGGTGGTGTACGAGGCTACTCCACCTAAATTTGTTTCTAAAACACACACACAAAAACCCTAAACAAACAACTTGCTCCAGCAATTCAGCCCTGGAGCCACCCTTGTCAGTGGAGCTACTCAAGGGATGTTATTACAGCCCATATGCAGTAATATCAACTGGTAAGGAGAGGAAGGAAAGAGAAATGAAGCTGCTCATTTACATACACTCCCAACATCCAAGCAGATTATGTGCACTCATCTTTTCTTTACTGACTACACTGACCTTCTCTAAACAGCTCAGCCAGGAGCACAGCCAGCATATATGGTCTTCTGAGACTTATACATCCCAGACCGCCATGTACATAGACAGCTGAAGAGAGCACAGTCATGTAATAATATGGTACATTTCATTAGATCTACTATAAAGTTATAATAAGTTGTACTGGAACTTCTGTTATTATCCCCAAAGCCAAATGTACTAACCCCAATCCCAATTCTATTAATTTGGGTCAGTATATCTGTTTTTGATTTCTAAATATTTTAATGCATCTGAATCCTATTGCACAACAAATTAAATCTATATCAAAAGCTACCAAGATAAATATAAAAAAAAAGTCTATTGATAACCACATCATATTCATGGTTCTGCTCTCTTACCACTATTATCTCTCTCCTTTTCCCATACTTCTAAAGCCACAACAACAACAAAATCTGCAGGGTATTAGATTTCCCCCAACTGACTGACATTTATGGACCTAGGCAGCAATCTTCTCTGTGTGGTGTTTCGATCTATGTTGCACTAAAATTGATTAGCACTGTTAGACAAGTGTGCAGCAGATTGCTAGGCTAATCAAGATAAACCTAACCATACACTCACATTAAATGAAAGATTCCTTCTACTGCAAGTCAGTTCACATTTCAACATATAAATAAGTCAATCACTAACATGTCAAAAATACAGCACCAAATTATTTGCCAGGGTAGTTTTATTTTATGTTTGAAGTTCTGTGAAAAATTCAGTCCAAATTCTTGTTTCCAAGCTTAGGTTCAAGTCTACAGACTATACTGGAGAGAGGGGGGAATCATCTGAACGATTTATCATAGAAATAAAGGAGGATCAATAGTTTCAAGTGGAAAAGGAAAAAAGGTTTCTCATTCCTCCAATCCAATACTTGATTTGCTGATTTGTTTCTAAAATGGATCATCTGATTACTAGTCTGAATTTAAGAAACTGAAGGGACATCATTCAAGTTAGTAGTCACAACATTTAATTTACTTGTTTATTTTCAAAGTTTATATAGTTCTCTAAGAGTGGGTGTGTATGTACCCCCCACTTTCAAATGCTTTCTTCTAAAGAGAAAAAAATGCCAGCAGCCCACTCCTTATGAGCAATTTTATCCTACCACACACTCGTTTTTGTGTAGGCCGGAGTAACATTTTTGGTAAAGAACGTGATTTCAGTCATATACTTCTACATTTTACAATATTGTAAATAGTATGAAATTATTTCAAAATGTTACAGAAAATGCATTGGCAGTGTTCGTTTAAGTATTTTAACAAAGCTTCAGTTTAAATTGTTTTATTACAATGCAATTCAAGATAAAGTACACATAAGGGCAGATTCATCTCCCTGCAAATGACTGAGATGTACAGAACGGACTATGCATCAGAAAAATACATCTTTACTTTTTTATTGACTGCAGACATCTCATCTCCTCTATCACTGGCTCTGAAGACTAAACCAGTAACCCCTAGACAACATGGCATTATTATATAATATTTATAGTATGGTCCAGAGGCCCTAATCAAGATCAAGGTTTGGTGCTGTACACATACACACTAGAATTTTGAACGCACACCTCAGCATTGTAAACCCATTCAATTGTCACGCAAGCAGCAACTGAACAGATAAAACCAAAATTTAAGTAAAAATAAAGCATAAAATGTGTATCATCTTACAGTAACTACGAAGTCACATATCTCCTTGGATAACATGGATAAATAAAATAGATATGTGCCTGAATACTCTCAGAAACTTGTCAGAAGACACATTTTTAGCATTCAGGGATGTAAGCTTCTCTATGTTAAAGATGTTCTTCCTGATCCTATGTATTGTATTTGCAGTACAGGCGAATCTCATCTTACGCTTTACGTTCCTCAGTCAGCGCATAAAGCAAAAAACGCATAGAGTCAAAAGCTCATTGAATTGAATGGCGGGCAGAATCGCCTGCACTACAGATACAGTTTTTAAATTGTTATTTTTCTCTTTTTTGCCAACCGCGCAAAGCTGAATTCGCGCATGTTAAATGCGCGTAAGATGCGACGCACCTGTATATTAAACTGAGCTCCTCTAACTTCCAAGGATGGAAAGCTGCATAGAAAAAGGAATTTTTATTTCTTAATATAATAGATGCTAGATATGTCTTCAACAAAATTGGACATGATTGAGGTAAACAAAACTGCAGGTTCTAATAGCAGGTTTCCAAAGAGTTGTACAGGAAGTGAGGCTACACATTAGTGTGATCTTATGGGGACTCTGTCAAAATGAAAAGAAGCAAATTACAAAAGTTACTTAAAAGCCATTTCAGTTACAATCCATGCCCCTCAGTATCCCCTGCTAATATCTCTGGGTTTACATCTTCCTGTTTTTAAAAAAAGTGCTTTTCTCTTCTCACTGCTGTGTAAAAATACTACAGGGAGGAAAAAAGGAAAAGGACTTATAGCAGATGGGATATATTACCGACCACCTAAACAGGATGGTGATAGTGACTATGAAATGCTCAGAGAAATTAGAGAGACTATTAAAATAAAAAACTCAATAATAATGGGGGATTTCAACCATCCCCATATTGACTAGGTACATGTCACCTCAGGACAGGATGCAGGGATAAAGGTTTTTGACACCTTAAATGACTGCTTCTTGGAGCAACTAGTCCTGGAACACACAAGAGGAGAGGCAATTATTGCTTTAGTCTTAAGTGGCGCACAGGATCTGGGCCAAGAAGTGAATACAGCTGGACCTCTTAGTAATAGTGACCATAATATAATTAAATTTAACAACCCTGTGGCGGGGAAAACACCACAGCAGCCCAACACTGTAGCATTCAATTTCAGAAATGGGAACTACACAAAAATGAGGAAGTTAGTTAAACAGAAATTAAAAGGTACAGCGCCAAAAATGAAATCCCTGCAAGCTGCATGGAAACTTTTTAAAGACACCATAATAGAGGCTCAACTTAAATGTATACCCCAAATTAAAAAACAGGGAACCAAAAAAGTGCCACTGTGGCCAAACAACAAAGTAAAAGAAGCAAAAAGACATCCTTTAAAAAGTGGAAGTTAAATCCTAGTGAAGAAAATAGAAAGGAGCATAAACTCTGGCAAATGAAGTGTAAAAATATAATTAGGAAGGCCAAAAAAGAATTTGAAGAACAGCTACCAAAGACTCAAAAAGTAATAGCAAAAAAAAAATTGTAAGCACATCAGAAGTAGGAAGCCTGTTAAACAACCAGTGAGGCCACTGGACGATCAAGATGCTAAAAGACCACTCCAGGATGATAAGGCCATTGTGCAAATGAATTCTTTGCATCGGTCTTCATGGCTGAGGATGAGGGAGATTCCCAAACCTGAGCCATTATTTTTAGGTGACATATCTGAGGAACTGTCCCAGATTGAGGTGTCATTAGAGGAGGTTTTGGAATAAATTGATAAACTAAACAGTAATAAGTCACCAGGACCAGATGGTACTCACCCAAGAGTTCTGAAGGAACTCCAATGTGAAATTGCAGAACTACTAATTGTAGTCTGTAACCTATCATTTAAATCAGTTTCTGTACCAAATGACTGGAGGATAGCTAATGTGACACCAATTTTTAAAAAGGGCTCCAGAGGTCATCCCGGCAATTACAGGCCGGTAAGCCTGACTTCAGTACCAGGCAAACTGGTTGAAACTATAGTAAAGAACAAAATTGTCAGACACGTAGATGAACGTAATTTGTTGGGGAAGAGTCAATATGTTTTTTGTAAAGGGAAACCATGCTTCACCAATCTACTAGAATTCTTTGAGGGAATCAACAAGCATGTGGACAAGGGGGATCCAGTGAATATAGTGTACTTAGATTTTCAGAAAGCCTTTGACAAGGTCCCTCACTACAGGCTCTTAAGCAAAATAAGCAGTCATGGGATAAGAATAGGGTGAGCAGACATCCTGTTTTTAAAGAGACAGTCCCGTATTTAAGCCTTCTTCCGGGTGTCCCGACTTTTTATTAAACGTAGGCAAATTGTCCCGTATTTTCTATGATCACAACACAGAGCCAGCAGCAGGGGGCAGCAAGCGGCCGTGCCCCACCCCAGCCCGCTCACCTGCGCCAGTCTCCCTTTCTGCCTCCTCCAGCGGCAGCAACATTGGCGGCGGTAGCAGTGCCACAGATGGTCAGCGAGAGCACGCCCAGGAGCAGCCCGGGGTTCACCGTTCCCGCTGCTGCTCCTGCCCCGCTGTTCAGGAAGCACCCCCGCCACGGTCAGCTCCCATCTTACAAGGGTGAGTAGCCAGGGCAGGGCATGCCTCCATGCACCTGCTGTGCCCCCAGCCTGGTGCTTGGGGCAGCCCATGGAGATGGGGGGCCCTGCTCAGCCCTGGCAGGAGGATCCCTGCTTCCCTGGGCGGAGGAGCTCTGCTGGCCCCCTGGCTGGGAGAGCAGGCTGCGAGCAGCATTTCACGTGGGACCCCTACTGGGGCATGAAGGAACGTGATGGGGGGAAGTGGCAACGCCAGCCCTGCACTGGAGGGAGGGGTAGGGAGAGTAGGCATGCGGGGAGGCGGGTGGTTTGGACCACCAGCCCTGCAGGTGAGCCCATGCGCGGAGGGGGGGGGGGGGGGGGCTCGGATCAGCCCTGCGCCCGGCCAGGAAGGGGGCCAAAGGGGGAATCACAGGCGGGTACCAGTGGGGAGCCTCGGAGGACCAGCCCCTCAAACGGGCAGGAAGCAACGGGGCTCAGACAGGGTGGGGGGTCATGGGCAGGGTGGCTTGTGCCGGCCTTAGGCGTCATTGGGGAGGAGAACCTCAAGCTGGCCCCGCATAGGTGGGAGGACTCGGGTCAGCCCAAGCGCGGGGAGTTGTTAAGGGTGGCCTCCGGCAGCCCCGCACATGGAGAGGCTGGGGAACCTCAGGAAGGGCTTAAGCTGGCCCTGCACAGGGGGAGGGCAGGAAAATTATGTTTCGGGCCAGCCCCCAGTTTTCCTGTTTTCCCTTTGGGAAAATATGGTCACCTTAGATAAGAGAGAAGATTCTCTCATGGATCAGTAACAGGTTAAAAGATAGAAAACAAAGGGTAGGAATAAATCATCAGTTTTCAGAATTGAAAGAGGTAAATAGTGGTGTCCCCCAGAGGTCTGTACTGGGACCAGTCCTGTTCAATGTATTCATAAATGATCTGGAAAAAGGGGTAAACACTGAGGTGGCAAAATTTGCAGAGGATACAAAACTTCTCAAGATAGTTAAGTCTCAGGCAGACTGCGAAGAGCTACAAAAGGATCTCTCAAAACCGGGTGACTGGACAACAAAATGGCAGATGAAATTTAATGTTGATAAATGTAAAGTAATGCACATTGGAAAACATAATCCCAACTGTACATATAAAATGATGGGGTTTAAATTAGCGGTTACCACTCAAGAAAGAGATCTTGGAGTCATTGTGGATAATTCTCTGAAAACATCCACTCAATGTGCAGCGGCAGTCAAAAAAGCGAACAGAATGTTGGGAATCATTAAGAGATAGCTAATAAGACAGAAAATATAATATTGCCTCTATTATACTGTGTGCAGATGTGGTTGCCCCATCTCAGAATAAGAATTGGAAAAGGTTTAGAACAGGGCAACAAAAATGATTAGGTGTATGGAACAGCTTCCGTATGAGGAGAGATTAAAAAGACTTTGGACTTTTCAGCTTGGAAAAGAGACCACTAAGGCGGGATACAATAGAGATCTATAAAATTAAGACTGGTGCAGAGAAAGTAAATAAGGAAGTGTTATTTACTCTCTCATATAAAACAAGAACTAGGGGTCACCAAATGAAAGTAATAGGCAGCAGGTTTTAAAAAAAAAAAAAAAAAAGGAAGTATTTCTACACACAATGCAGTCAAACTGTGGAACTCTTTGCCAGAGGAGTTGTGAAGACTAACAGGGTTCAAAAAAGAACTAGATAAATTCATGGAGGATAGGTCCATCAATGGCTTTTAGCCAGGATGGGCAGGGATGGTGTCCCTAACCTCTGTTTGCCAGAAGCTGGGAATGGGAGACAGGGAATGGATCACTTAATTACCTGTTCTGTTCATACCCTCTGGGGCACCTGGCATTGGCCACAGTCGGAAGACAGTATACTGGGCTAGATGGACCTCTGGTCTGACCCAGTATGGCTGTTCTTATAACTTATGGCATGTCAATACTACAATCTTAAGTCGACATAGGTTACATCGACTTACAGCCACCGCAATATTTACTGCAGTGGCTTACGTCCACACTACCCCATCTGTCGGTGGTGCCTTATGTTAATCTGACTGTGTAGTGTAGACCAGGACTTAGACATTAATCCTGTAATGAGTTCCATGCAAGAGGATCCATTGCTGAATAGTGCCTTAGAAGGGGTTTCATGTGAGTAGCCCATGACTTCAATGGAACTACTCATGTGAGTAAGCATTATACCCAGCTGTACATATTCGCAGGATTAGGCCTCAAACTTACTACATAAATCAAAATCACTTGACACGAAGTGCTGTCAAATGCACAGAGTGAAAAATATGAAATGATGGGAAAAAATTGGGTTTGTTTTCCAACCTCTTTCAGTTAGTCATCTCTGATGTTAGTTCTCACAATGATAAAGTAAGAAATTGTTAAAATTGTGACTTAAATTGCAGACACAGTGGCATTCTCACTTACAGTCACTTGAAGGATCAGGCCCTCAGGTCCCAAACCTGCATGGAACCCCACTGAATCCACCCAGCAAGTGCTCCTTGCAGGATTAGGAGCCTTGTTTTTACATCTTTTGTGCAGAAAATACTCAAAAATGTTTTATAGGGCATATGGAGGGATATGGCATATTAGATGATGCCAAAATGAATTTGAGGAACTCAACTCCTGGAAGGTCTCTGAATATATTAATCTGTGAAATACAAGGGAAATGCAGAGCTTAGTTTTCATATTTTAAGATTTAGAGAGTTTGATTTTTTTTTAATGGCAGGTATTGTTATATCAGCTTCAATAGCAAGCAGTCTGAAAATACAGTAAAAATAAATCAGATCTGAATGGTAATAGAACTAGCTTAAAAGACATAGAAGTCTATACCAGATGTGTTTCCTTTTTGTTACAATATATTTATGTAACTTGGATTAAGACTCTCAAATACTGTTAACTATTTAAATTCACATCAGTTAACAGCATAAGATATTTGTTATCTCATTACATCTGAGGTCAGTTATCAATTAATTCTGACAGGCCCCAAATCTCCAAAGATTTATTCATGTGCATAACTTTAGTTGTAGGATGCATGTGCTTAAACACTTGACAGAATCAGTTAGTTTAGTGAAACATTTGTTTGAGCTACATCACTTTTGTTATCACATGTTAAACAACAAACATACACACACACAATATGCACATTTAGCACAATGCATGCACGAGAGCAGCGTATTATAGCAGGATAGATAACTAACATGATAGTTAAGGCTCTTTTCCTGCAACAACAGGACAGGTCTCCATGCAGATGCAGTAATCTGCCAACATGCTATCAATTATAAGGCTGAAGCCTAAATAGCATGTTTTTTCCATTCTAAATCCCAGATGCTTTCTGAAACATTCACTTTTGCATTGAAATTACTCAGACTTGGACTCTGCTCAAGTGTGATTTGTACAAAAAACTTTCAAACATAGTTTAGCTGTTTTGGAGTGCAAAATAAGAAAAATACACCTTTCCCATTATAGATAAAATCTTGCAACCTTATGCGGAACAGCAGCAGTGCCAAAATGACAGGTTGATAGAAAGTTAAAATGTGGCATGGAAACAGTCCTCATTGAGAAATGCCTTAGAACTTCCTAATTAAATTGGTTTTAATTTGAGAGTTGTGTCTCTTTGGAAATAAAAAGAAGTCACTTTGTTAACAGTGCTGCGCATGTTCACTTTGTAGCAACGTTTGGAGCAAAGGCAGGTTGAACTCACTGAACATAGGTGGCTAATTTAACTGTGCTTTAAAAAAAATAGGAAGGTGTGTGATGGGGAGTCCTCTAGCCAAATTGTTTCACATTATGCAACATTTTCTCCACGAAATTCCACACAAAGAAAATGCTAAGGTTACAAAATACTCAGAAGTTAAGAAATAATGTATAATATCGTATATGCCCTGTGCATGAACTACAATAAAGACTTTACATAACCACCTCATTCTCTGAAGGTTGTGCTATGTAACTATTATGCTAATTTAGCTACAAACTTTAGGGTACTATATATTCTAGCAAATGTTCACTATTACCATATCCTTTTATACATCTCTGGTGCAAAAACATTTTACTATGTTGTTTTAATTATAAAAAACACTTTCATGGACTCAGAATACATGTAGTAATATACAATAAAGAATGTTAAAAATGTATACAAATTGTGTCATACTATGTAATATAAACTTTATTGTGGTACACATTTAAGGTTGCACATGCACCCTCATACTTTGTCATTTCTTAATATCTGAGTGTTTAACTACGCAGCTTTAGCAGTCTTTCAACGTGTGTTTTATTTTTGGATGGACTGAGTTCTTAAAGGTTTCAGTTCTTAAAGTGTTCTTACAATGTCAACATTTGAGACCAAGCAAATGAAGAACAATTAATTTAGACTCCAAGGGATTCATAAGTCTGAGGGGCTATAATAAAAAAAAAAATTAAAGAAAAGCAGTCATGCAGGACACTGGCAAAGAAAAGGACTTTGTAGAAAAAGTTGCTCAACTCACCAGTCCATTGTTTGGCTGAGGTTAAAAAGGCAAACATTACTAAGATGCATCAGTGAGGAATCAGAACACAAACCAAGGCCCAATCTTACAAACACATGACTTTAGTCTCAAGGACTATATGTGATAAAGTTGCTCGTGTATGTGCTTGAAGCGCTGGAGTGCAGGTGCTACTGTAAATAGTACAGAGTATTGCTTAAAGATATTCCACTGACTTTGATAGGACCGGCAATCTGTTTAACTCTGGCAATTTCAACCTACAAAGGTGAAAATCTCAAAGTCTCACAATGCAGCTTAAATATTAAACTAGGGCTGGCAAGTTATTAAAAAAATTAATTGCGATTAATCGTGCTGTTAAACAGTAATAGAATACCATTTATTTAAATATCTTTGGCTGTTTTCTACATTCTCAAATATATTGATTTCAATTACAATACAGAATACAAAGTGTACAGTGCTCACTTTATATTTATTACAAATATTTGCACTGTAAAAAAACCCCAAAAGAAATAGTAATTTTCAATTCATGTAATACAAGTACTGTAGTGCAATCTCTTTATCACGAAAGCTGAATTTACAAATGTAGATTATGTACAAAAAAACCTGCATTCAAAAATAAAACAATGTAAAACGTTAGAGCCTACAAGTTCACTCAGTACTACTTAAGCCAATCACTCAGACAAACAAGTTTGGTTACAATTTGCAGGAGATAATGCTTCCCACTTCTTGCTTACAATGTCACCTGAAAGTGAGTACAGGCTTTCACATGGCACTGTTGTAGCCGGCGTCGCAAGATATTTACGTGCCAGATGCGCTAAAGATTCATATGTTCCTTCACGCTTCAACCACCATTCCAGAGGACATGCGTCCATGCTAATGATGGATTCTGCTCGATAACGATCCAAAGCAGTGTGGACCGACGCATGTTTATTTTCATCATCTGAGTCAGATGCCACCAGCACAAGGTTGATTTTCTATTTTGATGGTTCGGGTTCTGTAGTTTCTGCATCAGAGTGTTGCTCTTTTAAGTCTTCTGAAAGCATGCTCCACACCTCGTCACTCTCAGATTTTGGAAGGCGCGTCAGATTCTTAAACCTTAGGTTGAGTGCTGTAGCTATTTTTGGAAAACTCACATTGGTACCTTCATCCGAGACTGCTATAACATGAAATATATGGCAGAATGCGGGTAACAGAGAACAGGAGACACATAATTCTCCCCCAAGGAGTTCAGTGACAAATTTAATTAATGCATTTTTAACGAGTGTCATCAGCATGGAAGCATGTCCTCTGGAATGGTGGTGGAAGCATGAAGGGGCATACGGATGTTTAGCACATCTAAATACCTTGCAATGATGCTACAAAAGTCCCATGCAAATGCCTGTTCTCACTTTCAGGTGACATTGTAGATAAGAAGCAGGCAGCAGTATCTCCCATAAATGTAAACAAACTTGTTTGTCTTAGCATTTGCCTGAACAAGTAGGAGGACTGAGCGGACTTGTAGGGTCTAAAGTTTTACACGGTTTTGTTTTTGAGCGCAGTTATGTAACAAAAAACCTACATTTGTAAATTACACTTTCACGATAAAGAGACTGCACTACAGTACTTGAATGAGGTGAACTAAAAAATACTATTTCTTTTATCATTTTTACAGTGCAAATATTGGTAATCAAAAATAATATAAAGCGAGCACTGTACACTTTGTATTCTGTGTTGTAATAAAAATCAATATATTTGAAAATGTAGGAAAAACATCCAAAAATATTTTATAAATTTCAATTGGTATTCTTTTTACAGTGCGATTAATCACGATTAATTTTTTAATCACGATTAATTTGAGTTAATCGCGTGAGTTAACTGCGATTAATCGACAGCCCTATATTAAACTAACTCAGCAGCTCACAATTTCATAATAAAGTTATTATTTCACTTGAATCTCTGAAGATACACCAGATATTTCAGCCATTAGCCTTTTTCAGAGGTTATCTATAGAATGTAAACTCTGCAGGGCAGGCACTATGCCTGTCTACAATACACCATGAACATTTATGGCACCACTTAAATAATAATAAATTAGGTGTCTTTCAACCAAACCTGAAGTTATTTAAAATTGCACTATATATAGCCTCACCTGTTCAATATATTTAAATATACTGGATGTTTAGATTATACTTTTCCAGTGTTTTCTCACAGAGCTATTGTCACCTACCCCCTATGAAATTAAACTGAAAGCAAAATATATTGCTCAACAACATAACTACTCAGTTTACCAATATGATTACTTCTATGACAAGTTAGGATATATTTAAGATGTTGCCCTAGACAGAGTGCTATGTAACCAGAAGGCTTTTAGATTAAAAAAATTTTCCTATGTGATGCAAAGGATACCTAGGTTAATCTTAATCTCAGTGAATAGAAAACTTTGAAAAGTCTTAAATGATACAAAGATTGGTAAAGGGGAACATGATAAATTATATTGGTGAGAAACAGAAACAAAGCTAGATAAAACCAACTAAAAGTCATGAATGATAAATTAATTTCAGGGAGGATAGTTTCAACTCAGAAAGCACATCGCATACATTATCTTGCTCATGAAAACAGGTAGTATGAAGTTGGAGACCAACCAGACTAACTTTAATGAGAGCTATTGAGTAGCACACTGGCATACTGAACAGACTGATTCTGTGATTAACTTTACTGAAATACATTTCTTCAGCAAAACGTACTTGTATAGGCCAGATTTTCTTGTGGGGGGAGGGGATTGGTTGGTTGGTTTTTTTGGCACTGACATTTATTTTCTTATGTTCGTGTATAGAAGTCTGGCCATTGATTTCAATGGGAGCAGCAGGACCAGGCCCCAAATTTTTAGGAGGTGTAAGTGTTCTGACTTGGTTGCATTAACTAGATAATAGCTAGTCAATCATTCCTTCTTACATAGCAATGATAATGAACAAGAGGTGTTTATAGAAAAGAAAGACAAAGGAGCGTCAAAACACTGACCCATATGTCAAATTAATGTGTCTTCATTGGAGGGCCACCTATGTGAGATATGGCCCAAACCTTGAGGGGAGGCGCTGTTAAATAAATAAATAAAAACCTATGAAGAGAGGCAACATTTTCCTGAATTTTGTTTTTATGTCTAATAAAAACCAAACACAGCCACTTGCTATGGGCTTTGCAACACCAACATCATACCAGTGAAAAAGAATCTGAAAGTCATAGTAAATAGAAACCAAAAGTAAATTGACTGGCTGGTGTTCATCATAAAATAAAGTAAAAGAAAAAGCTCAGAGAATATTATATGTTAAGGCTTGATGCTACCTACAGTAGGAAGTGTTTGTAGTACTTATTCACAGTAGTAAGCATTACACCATGTACTGAGAGTGTTCACAAGATTATACAGGGGTGCTGGAACAATTTTTATAGCAGGAGTGCTGATGATGGAAACCATGTATTTGGTGTTTGTTATTATTACTTACTCCAAGCCAGAATCCCTAGTTCAAGTACCACTGCCCATACATATTAATCATCTTCTATTTGGAGAATCTGGTGTATAATTTGTAGCATGGGAAAAGATCTCTCTTAAATATAATATATGGGGGTTTTTTAAACCCTGACACCGTCCCTTTAAATTACTCGCACTTGTGCTTGACAGACACCCGTTGTGAGGCCACCAGCTAAATTTGGCTTGGGAAAGGAATCAGGTGACTAATCGATGAAGGCAAAAGCAAAGTCCTTTCAGGCTCCATCAGATCTGACCCATGTCAGAGTCTACGACCCCAACTGCATAAGTACTGCAAGGGGGCAACACTGCTGACCTACGTGTATTACCCAGCCAAGCGTGAATGTGCAATGCCATAACTGTTCGTGGTGTACCACAAACCCTGCTGGGGCGCACTCCCTCCCCGGAGCAGCTCCCAAGCAAGAGGATGCAGGTGGGAAGGCCCCTTGAACTCCCTTCACGTAGAGGCCAGACACCAGCGTGGCTACAGCCTAATCCCCCAGGCAAGGGGGCGCAGGCCCCGTAGAGAGCCCTGAACGCAGCTAGCAACCCCCACACCCTGCAGCGCCTGCCAGCAGCGCCAGGGACCTGCACGCCAAACACCGCCGCCCCCACCAAGGGGGGAAACTGCAGCGGCTGGCGGGGGAGACTCAGCCCAGTCCAGCAAAGTTTCACCAAGGGCAGGCCCCATCCGGCAGCCTCCCCCCAGCCAAGCAGCGAGACGCCCCCCAGCAAAGGCAGCGGCCCGGCCAGCGCCTGGGAAGGGCGCAGCCCGGCAGCAGCGGCTCCCGACTCACCTTGGCAGCCATGCTTCGTCCCGTGCAGCCGTCCCAACGCGGCAGGCACCGCCCCGCCTGCGCACCAGGCCGGCCGCCGCCGCGCGCCGCCGGCAGCTCATTGGCTGCGGCCGAGCCCGGGACCCGGCCGGCGCGCGCGTGATCCGCTGCGCTCCTTGTGCCCGGCTTGAGTAAGGGGCGCACGTGACTCTGGGCTGCGCTGTCCAGCTGCAAGGGGCGGCTGGGGACGGGGGCGTGACATGTCTCTGGTGCAGGGATAGCCGATCACGGGGCATCTGGGCAGACAGCGGCGTGGGGCTTTGCTGAGGAGAGTGGAAGTACCTCTGAAGAAGTGGGGGTTTTATCCACTAAAGTTTATGCCCTAATAAATCTGTTAGTCTTTAAGGTGTCTCTAGACTTCTTGTTTTTGTGGCAACACAGACTAACACCGCTGCCCCCTGATACTCAACTCAACATAAAACTGATGCAAAGAAGTCCAATTTTTCCCCCCTACAGAGACCTTTGTTTACTCAGTTGCTTGGCAAACACCCAAAAGCATTCTAAAATTGAAAGTTTATTGATCAAACACAAGAAAGAACAAGAAATTAAAACAAACATTTATCTTGAAACTGAAACTGAGTGATTATGCAAAACAATCAAAACCTGTAAAGTCTCTCTTCAGATTATTAGCATCTTTTATTTTCAGATCAACCTTTCTTTGATGAAAAGGAAAAGGTTACTTTTACTTCCTGGCCTGATGAGAAACATCGCCTGTTTCTAACAAACAGACAAAAGAGGAGAGATCGGATAGAAAAGGTAGGGAATATATGGCTTTTGTTGATGTCGTTGGAACTCTGGACAGCTGGCCAGTCACAAATGGATGCTTTGGCTGGCAAGTCAACCACCCCACCCATTGCTTGAATCCTGGTTCACTTTCTGGATCATCATCTGGTTAGGTCTTTTCTTCTTAGAGCAGGATTGTGATCATCTCATCTTGCTATGCTGATGCAATGCATTTGATTTCAGGGTTTGATGAAAAGTGGAGAGAGAAGGACAGGACAGGAAATAGTGGGGCAGAAAGTAACACAAAAGGGAAGAGTCAAAACTAGATCTTACGTGCCTTTGTGATGTTGGCAATTAGATAGCTCCACTGATGGGCTGAGGATTGGATGTCATGATAATATGATGATTTTCAGAATTTACTAGTGAAAAATAAAGTTCTTTGAACAAAAGCAAGACCAACCGGCCTTCCTCCTGGAAGAAAATCTTTCAGTCTGAATTGCTACTTCAGACTTGTGGTCAGGGAAGATGAGATGGGAAAAAGTGGCAGCATATTTCTTTCCCCTCATTATTTTGTCCACCAGTTAGGCCTAATCTCTATCAGACGAATTTTGATCCATTAACTTCTGATCCCACATCTTCTGTTTTTACCAAGTATGATTTCAACGGTCATTGATTCATATCAGCAGGTTATTTTTGTTTGGACTAATCCAGCTTCTTTGGTTCTCTTGCACTTGTTTATGTTTATTTATTGAAAACAACAACATATTTTCATGGTTAATTTCCAAAGAGGCAAAAAATATAGGTTATTGTAACATTTTATGAATATTCACTTGCATTACACTTGAGCTTACAATAGCATTACATTTTAGATAAAAAAATCACAGCACTTCTTATGGTACTTATATGTCCCTCATCACTGTAGTATCTGAGCACTTCATAGTCTTTCATGGATTTCGCCTCACAACACCACTATGAAGTAGGGAAGTGTTATTAGCCCCATTTTAAATATAGGGAATTGAGGCACAGAAAGGCCGTAGGTGGGATTTTCAAAAGCACCTAAGTGAGTTAGGTGCAACTCCCATTGGCTTTCAATGGGAATTAGGTGTCTAACTAAGGCACTTTTACTAATTATTATTAATAATGTTTATTTATTTGTATTACCATGGTGCCTAGGAGCCCTTGTCAAACAAAAAGACAGTCTCTTCCCCAAAGAGTTTACAATCTAAGTACTGTACCTCAAAGCAGCACCCTGGAATCCCCATATTCATCACGTCATATAATTAGGCTATATTTCATACAAAGCATGCCATGTAAAATGTCATATGAAAAGTCATGATCTTCTGAAACCCATTGTTCTGTCCAAATATGTATATCGTTAGTGTGTATCAAGTTATGAGATTTTGCTATATAGTTGTTACTGAAATATGTTGTAAGTTTGCTAGTAACATACAAAGGAGGCAAATCACTCCCAGCAGGGTGTTCAATGACCATTAATCATCAGGTGTGTTGTAAACAAGGGATTTACAATACTGTAAGAAGGCTAAATAAGCATCACACAATGGGGGATTGCTCAACTCTGTGACTCAGCAAAGCCCAGCAGGACGTGTGGGCTAGTGTTTTCTAGGCACATGGACTGAGGATATAAAATAGAGGACAGTGTCATCATGCATTTGCCTTTCTCCTCCTCCACCTACGCTGGAAGCAACAAGAAGGCTGAGAAGACAAAGTCTTCAGCTGAGGAGACTGGTCCCAAGCTTAAAAAGGGAAGCCTGTGTATTAAGGACTGTAACATCCAGTGGGGTGAAAAAACTGCTTGATCCAAATACTGCCGAGTGTAATAAGTTTTAAGATTTAGCCTGTGCGCTTACTTTTTTTTTGTAACTATCTCTGACCTTTTATGCCTACCACTTATAATCACTCAAAATCTATCTTTCTGTAGTTAATAAATCTGTTTTATATTTTACCTAAAACAGTGTGTTTTGGTTGAAGTGCTTGGGAAATCTCAGCTCAGTTTACAAAGGCTTGTGTATGTCCTCTCCACACTGAGGGAGGGGTGGACTGGGTAATAAACTTACACTGGCCAGGCTTCTGACCAGGGCAAGATGGGACAGTGCTGGGGTGCAAGGGTGCAAGCTGGGGAGAATTGGCTGGTGCCTTTCTCTGTGGGATTTGTGAGTGGCTCTGAGAGCATTCATGCAATCTATCTGGGTGTGGGATTGTGCTGAGTGATGTCGGCGCCTGGAGAGGTTTGCTGCTTGTCACTAGCAAAGCATTGTGAAAGACAGCTCAGTCTGGAGAGTTAAGGGAGCACAATGGTACCCCAGTTCCAGGTTGTGTTCCAGGGATCCCATCACAAAGAGACAAAAGTAAAACAGGTGGATACAGATAGACTGACAGGAAAGTACCAGGAAACACTGAGACAATCTTGGTCAGCACACTAGGCAGTGATCTCGGCCCTCACTGTTGTTACGTTTTTTTGTAGGCATCACATCAAAGGAGAGTTTTATGGAGGGATCTGAAGGAGACCAATGAAGTGAGTCTGCAGATGTTTACAAGGATTTCCTCCCAAGCGTGAGGTGCAGCATGGAAGCAAGCACAAAGTGTTTGAAAATTTAACAAGTAGGTGATGGAAGCTATCACCGACAAGTGCCAGCCTTCTGATAATGAGATAGGGTACGGCTAGGGAGTGAAGGGCCTTGAAAGCAAAGACAAGCTGCTTATATCTGATGTGCTAAAGAAGAGGGAGCCAGTGGAGAAATGCAAAGAGAAGAGTGACATGGTCAACGTGACAGGCTAGGAGAATGATCTTTGCAGCAGCATTTTGAATGGATCTGAGCAAGGCGAGATTAAACTTGTTAGGGCCAGAGAAAAGGAAGTTGCAATAATCAAGATGTGAGATGATGACAGTTTTAGCTGTATGGCTAGAAAAGGCAAGGCCAAGGTGACACAGAAAGTCTATGGCATAGAAGGAAATTGAACCTAGGTTTCCGAAGTCCTACGCAAATACCCTAACCACTGGGCCATCTTTCCTTACTACAAGGGTTGAGCTTCCTACAATACAGTAGTCAGTGTGGCCTATTTTGACCTATCCCTCAAACACAGCAGCAGTAGAGTACTCAAGGTATCCTTTTGGACATGGACCAATATTCACTTCAAGAATACCAGTGGAAGCCTGACAAAGGCTCCAAGTAGTGGCAAATCTATTGTGGGGGAACTTTGCAGTGGAAAGTGGCTACATCTCCATGCTAGTTAATGGTGAAGAAGCATGATTAAGACTGATTCAGTACCTCCCCTAAGCAGCTTCTAGCAGCCAGGTTTCTGTACAATCCACACTGCATGCCTCCCATCAAGTGGAGGATGTGCAACACCACCAGCTCCCTGGGGCTGAATCTGTCTTCCATAAATGCTGACACAGGAGGATCTTCTTGCATCAGTTTTGGTGAATCTTGGCCAAGATCTTTTTTGCTCACTATGACCCAGAGACTAACATTAATAAAATCCAACACATGATATGACTCAACTGAGTGAGTCATTCACAAGGAATAATTCCTCCCTTTCTGCCTGCAAAATATCTACAACAGATTGTGATTTCCTCTAATGTATTTATTAATCTGATTATTATTTTAAATTATATGATTTAATCTGACAATTGTCATTCAGTTTTTTATTGTACCACAAATATTTGATATTTGAGCAGCATTGTGCAGTTGTGATTGGTCAGATGAGGCATGGTATTGTTTCTGGTGCCTGACTGAATTAGCACACAAGATCTTCAGATGTAAATACTTGCACATGCACAACTAAAATTCAGTGTCTGAACATTTTTGCCAGTAAAAATTGGTCACTAAATATATGAAGAACATAAGAAGGGCCAGAGTGGGTCAGACCTATGGTCCATCTAGCTCAATTTCCTTTCAGGTGCTTCAGAGGGAGTGAACAGAACAGAGCAATTATAGAGTGATCCGTCCCGTCATCCAGTTCCAGCATCTGGCAGTCAGAGGTTTAGGGAAACCTAGAGCATGAGGTTGTGTCCCTGACTATCTTGGCTAATAGCCATTGATGAACCTATCCTCCATGAACTTGTCCAATTCTTTTTTGAACCCAGTTATACTCTTAGCCTTTACAACATCCCCTGGCAATGAGTTCCACAGGTTGACAGTGTGTTTTGTGAAGTACTTCCTTGTGTTTATTTTATTTAGGGAAAGAGAACATAAAATTGGCACAAACATGGCCATTGTGAATTCATCTAAAAAATCCAAACAAATATTGATGGAAATGTAGTCGCATTAGTTGCTGTCATAAATATGAAGAGAAGGGGAAGAGGGTCTGATGCAGTGCTATAAAATCCTCTTTCCAGTAAAGGGTTAAGAAATGCAGGTAGCCAGACTGACACCTGACCTGGCTGGCATCTGACCAATAAGGGGACAAGATACTTTCAAACTTTGGGAGGGGGGAAGGTTTTAGTGTGTGTCTTTGTCTGAGAGAGAGTGATCTTGGAAGACAGAAGGAACCTGCAAAAAATCAAACCTCCCTTTTCTGAAGTAAGTTTAGATAGCATAGCACATAGATTTCTGTTTAATTTCGGCTTGGTGTATTCCCTGTGTTAGAAGGGGCAAAAGGGGGGTGTTATTCATGGTTTTCTGTAATTTTAAGGTTTTGTCCAGAAGGGGAATTCTCTCTGAGTTTGGAAATATAGTGCCCTGTAAAATAGTTACCATCCTGATTTTACAGAGATGGTTTTACCTTCTTTATTTTTAATAAAATCCTTCTTTTAAGAAGCTGACTGTTTTCTATGGTGTTAAAACCCAGGGGGTGGGTTTTTAGATCACTGTGTAACCAATTGGTTGGGAGATTGTTCTCAAGCTTCCCCAGGAAAGGGGGTGTACGGCTTGAGGGGGTATTTTGGGGGGGAGGGAAGTTCAAGTGATTCCTTTCCTGGATTCCTGTTAGATATTTGATGGTGGCAGCGAAAGAAGCATTTCTCAGGGTGCAGGGAATTTTGTACCTTGGGGGATTTAACCTAAGCTGGTAAAAATAAGCTTAGGGGCTCTGAATGCGGGTCCCCACGTCTTCACCCTAGAGTTTAGAGTGGGGGGGGAACCCTGACAGTTGCCCAATTCAGATTTTGACCCACATACTATACAGGAGCATATTACATCTACGTAGGGGATGGGCATTCACAAAGAGAAAGGTGGTGGGTCAGAAGTTATTCTTTCTTTACAAGTACATTATTGTTAAAATGGAAGAGTTGAAAATGGCCTAAAAGTTATAAAATGCAATCTTAAATAAAAAAATCAGTAAACTGATCCATTAATATTGATTGTAAAAATATAGGATTAAATCCTCTGATGGTATAAATCAGCATAGCTGAAGGTACTATACTTATTTACATCAGCTGAGGATCTGGCCCATAGTATATAAGAGCATCTCACAAACAAAGGATGTTCTGTTTCTTTCATAAGTGAAAAACACTTCATAACTCAGGAGTACCATTGGCATGAATAAGTTATGAAAAATCTTCACAACCAAAAGAAACATAATCATCCTTCATGTATAACAGATTTGTTTATTCTGTAAAGATTCATTTCAGTTGATTAATTATCAGTATCTGCTGATGGTGGAGGTAACAAGCCACCTCTGATGAGAGAATTATTGGCGTACATGCTCAGAATATTTATCACCTAACACGTTGTATATGCTTAGAATATTTATTATACTATGCACTACTATTATTACAATTTTTTCCAGCTAGATACCAAATATAAATTACACTCCAGATACATAAAATAGTATATTTTTCCAGGCTTTTTTTTAGTAGAGGGATTTTTTAAAAAATAAATCAATAGAAAATGAATAAGGTGCAGTCATGTGTTTATATGTCAAATCTTTTGCAAGTGCTAAGCAGCGCTGCTCTCTGTGTTAAATCATTGTTATTCTGAACTAGTAAAAGATTTGCATAAGTGCAAATGGCAGCTTCTAACAATACCATCAGAATGATTTTTGCTGATACCAAATGGAATCTGTGCCAGCTAGTTTCTTGCTTGTTGACCATTATTCACAGATGTGAGTCAGGAAAATGGCGGTTCAGCCAGAAGGAAATCAGTCCTCCCCCCCACCCCATTTCATTTATCATTTAAACAAAATTATAATATGTGAACTGAAATCAAATACAAATGAAAGATTACATTTTCCCCATTCTAAAACATTTATGCAAAGAAATAAATCTTGTAATAAAAAGTCCACTAATCACTATAGAATAAAGGGGAAAAGAGAACCTAGACATCTTTTAAGTATTTAGCATTCAGATTTCAGTTTTTTCTTATTCTTATTTTATGTATAGATATATATATGCCTAATATTTTCAGAGAATAATATAGAAGCTCTGCTGCCTAATGGCAAAAGTTTTGCATGAACTGCTAACTTCTTCCTCCTAGTTTGAGTAACCTTACAAATATGTGAAAATATGAACATTTTCTTGTATTGAAACTGTTTTATTTAATTTTCCAGACAACTGACATTTTTCCCGTCTCCTCACAGGATGGATTTGATTTAAATCATGATTTAAATCACTAGTCAGGAAGACTCGATTTAATCATGGATTTTTACATAAAAGTGCATTCTTGTTGGTTATTTTAGCCTTAATACATATTCTTCACAACTCAGAGATAGATGTAGATTTCATTTTTAGAAGGCACACACCATACATTTTTAAGTGATTTATTTTGAAAATTTTTCAGATTAGTTTTACAGCTATCTCAGAAAATGAATGATTGTTTGGTTATTTCATTTACCAACGGTAATTGAAGCAGATATTTATGAAGTCCAATTCAACAGGTTAATCATTAATATTTGGAAGATTTTCTTGCCATTCTGTATTAGAAGGATAACATCACCAGACAGACATTTAAATTGTTTTATTTAACTAAAACAACAATATTATGATTCTGGATTTTTTTCTTCAACAGCAAACATAATATTTTAACAAAACAAGTATATGAATTTTTGAATTTAGTTAACCATTCAAGTTTTTTAAAATCAAGTTTGTTTTTGTTAAAGTTGTTTTGAACTAAAATAGTTAAATGAAATATTAAAAAAAAATTAATCGACTATGTCAGCCAGGTCAACATCAGAAACTTAAAATATTGGCTTTTGCAGCTAACTCCATCGACTTCACCTTCATTTTCCTGTTTGTTCATGATCTGGAAAAGAAAAACAAGCTTTCCTGCTTTTTCAGGTCCCAAACGATTTCTCAATTCGGAATGAATTAGTCCAAAGAAAGAAAATATTCTTTTTACACCAGCAGAAGAAGCTACTGCTGTTAAAAGTGAGATTATCACGTCAACAGTCTCTGAATCCAAGTGCTTAAGTGACTTCCACCAGTTCACTGGTGTGACTTTCTTTAATACATCATCAGCAAACATATATTTCTTGAATGGTCCACTTTGGCGCTGAAATTTATTATAGTTGGCATTATGGAGGGATGATTGCTGGATGTCCATGTCATAGCCAACTCCTCTTCTTCGGCCATTAAAGTTTGACCCTTGTACCAAGTATTGAGATTATTTGCAAGAAAATGAGCTGGAGATAATGCTTGTCCCATTCGTTTTTTTAATGCTTGTAATTTAACTCTGTCATCGCATATTTCTCTTTTTAAGATCTCACTCAGTTCCTTACAAATTTCAACAGCATCAGCAATAAAACAGCTTTTTCCCTGCATTTTTTTGTTCAAGGCTACAGAAATAGGCTTCAGAGTACTCAGCATGTGTTCAACATTTCTCTTAAGCCCAATGTTGAAAACTTTGGCTGTGACAGTGCCATCTATTTTTTCACAATTTTGTTCACAAACTGTCATCAGATTAGGCCAGTTCTTGATATAGTGCTCAAAACAGTCCACTACTGAGTTCCATCGCTCGTCTTGTGGGCGAGTTAGCTTGGTTCCTCCCACTCTTTTCAGAGCAGCTGCTGCAAAGTGGTTGTTACGGAAGTATTTTGCAATTTCAACAACATTAGCCTTTATTTCTGGATCACTGAAGTCTTTGGCTAGGAGGTGCATCAAACGAGCACTGCAACCGTATGTTATTAGATTGGGACTCTCTTCTAAATTTCTTCTCATCTTGGATACATTTTGCACCATGTTAATGAAGTGTGGGTTCTCAATCATAAGGAAAGGAGAGTTTGTTGCATAAACAAACTGGGCAATTTTTTCATCAATTACCTCTTTTTGTAATCTGCTGGTTCTTATCACAAACGTGCCACAAGTATTTTTTTCGTTCTTATTTTCTTTTTGCTGACACAGACTAACACGGCTACTACACTGTAACTTATCTATAGTTGTTTCTGGATGATGGAGTTTTTTTTTTCTTTTTGCTGCAGGTGATATACTGTGGCTATGTAACATACATGATGTGACTGAAACACTATCATTGGCAAATAACTCTGAAACTATAGAAAATGATGGTGCTCTTGAAGGTGGATAGTCTTCAGAAATCCTGTATGTTGAGGATGAATTCTTCTAAACAAAATAAGTCAATGCAGTTATTTAATTATTATTACCATACTGCTCATTTAGTATTACTCATTGCATTCACTGACTCTCAATACTACTTTAAAGGTGAAATTGTAAAAGGAAGATCTGCCTATTTCAGCTATTTATTTTTTTATCACAACTGCATCTAAAATGATAGTACCATAGAGTAACAACTACATTTTTTGCTCAAACATGAGAATTCAAGAATAGTCCAGAAGGAAGACAGGCAGTCCTTAAGAAAGAAGTATGAAATAAAAAAGTTTACCAACCTCAAGAGCCTGCATTTTCAAACATGTTCCTTTCATCATCTTCAATGCAGCTTCCTCCTGAGAAGGAACACTTCTCATGATGTTGTTTCATTTGTGCAACCAGGCCTTGCATTTCTTTCTTGCACTGTTTGCATATTGTACGCATGCCTGTCTTACCCACAGGTAGAGGAACTTCATTAAAATATTCCCAAACTGGGTCTCTTTTATGGCCTGCTGCCATTATAGGTTTTCCCTTCTAGTGAGAAAATGGTATGGTAGATTTCAAATCAATGAAGGCTACACTCAGAAAGACCCCAAGACTTCTGGAATATGCTGCTCAAACAGTTTCACTTTTGTTTCTACTGCCTGTCCTTCCCTTCTCACATTTATCTCCAGACTTCTCCTTGTCCCGATCTAATCCGTCCCCAGCAGTCTTCTATTCATTGAACTTTTGAAATTTTGCACTTTTAGAGAGAGGTAAGGCATTGACTCTGTGTACACAAATTTGTAGAGGGACAATAGGGTTGAGGTCTGTTATTTCTCACCTCTATATATTATTTATTTATTTATTTAAAGCATATTTGCTGTTAACAAGCATGTTATCTCTGGAGACACAAATCCACAGTTTGAGAACTGCAAAACTAAGCCTCTCTGACGGTATCTTCTAGATTGAGCACTGAGTCCCATTGGGGAGACAGAAAGATTAACCTAAATAATCTATACAGAAGCCTCTGGAACCCCATAAGATTGGGTCTGGACCCTACTCCATGAACTATTGGAACTCATTTACAAAACTTTTCTTAAACATTACATTAATATATTATCTCATACTATGGAATTAGAATTTATAATCCCTATTCCATGATGAGCTATCTTTGAGCTATAATGTATCTTAATTAAAACTATCTTTAGATAGGTTTTTTCCTCAAAAAGCATTTTATCAAAAAATCCAATTTAAATAAAAAAATCCGATTTTTATTTTTAAAAAAATCATTGATTTTTATCCACCCTGTCTCCTCATGATATTAAAGTTATTATTTATTAATTTCCATTAGCACCCACTTCTACACGCTATTTTTTTTCTCCAGTGCTCAGGAGGAATGGCTCATGCTCCAGAAATCTCACACTCTAAGGCAGTGATACTCAGGCTGAGGCTCGGGAGCAGCAAATGGCCTTTTAATGTGTTTCCTGTGGCTCTTTGCAGCACATGATATTAAAACACTGTGTGATTTAATTATTAACCAACCTAAGTTATTAACCAAACAGGATGCTTTTACTATGCTATTAACCAATTGTAGTTGATAAAATAATAATACTTGGTCAGTCATTATCTGTGAGAATAATATATATATATATGTATAAATGAAATATTTCCTGTCATACTGTTTAAATATGAATATATAGTACTATAGTAAACGAAATAATGAATTCACACTACTGTGGTTCTTTTGGGTAATACTAATAGCTAACTTAGGTCCTAAACAACTGATGTCTGAAGATCTCTGCTCTAAGGGCTTGATCCAGTGTCCATTTGAAGTCAGAGTATTTTCATTGACTTCAATAAGGTTTGGAACAAGCAGGGCCGGCTCCAGACACCAGCCGACCAAGCACGTGCTTGGGGCGGCACCTTCGGGGCGGCCAATCTTGGGGCGGTGCTCAGGTTTTTTTTTTTTTAAACACACTTCGGTGGGGCGGCGCTTGGGGAGGGGTGGGTTTGTTTTGGTGGGGCGGTGGGGCGCTTGGGAGGGTTGTTGCGGTGGGGCGCTCGGGGGGGTGGTTGTTGCGGCGCGGTGCTCGGGGGGGCGCTGTTGCGGCGGGGCGGCACTCAGGGTGGGTTGTTGTGGCCGGGCGGCACAGCGCTCGGGGTGGGGTTGTTGTGGCGCTTGGGGGGGGTGTTGTTGCGGCGGGGCGACGCTCAGGGGGGGAGTTGTTGCGGCGGGGCGCTCGGGGGGGTTGTTGCGGCGGGGCACGCGGCGGGGTTGTTGCGGTGGGGTGGCGGTGCTCGGGGGGGTTGATTCGGCAGGGCGCTCGGGGGAGTTGGTTTTTTTTTGTTTCGGCAGGGCGGCGCTTGGTGGGGTTTTTTGTTTTTTTTTGCTTGGGGCGGCAAAAAAGTTAGAGCCGGCCCTGGGAACAAGCCCTATGGATACTATCTACCCAGTATTTATGGCTTTTTCCATTATCACTGTTTCTGAGCACCTGATAGTTGTTCTAGTAGATAAAGATGATCTGGATAAAAATAAAGTGTAAAAAGGTTTTAAGTGGTTATAAAATCTCATTAACATTTGAAAGGGTTGCAGATGTTCTACTTAATAAGAGAATTTTAACAGAGCATTTTATCAAAAAGTCCAAAGCCTTCTAAGACCTCAGTGACAGGGGCGTCATTTGCAGTTGTCCCCCAAGTCTTTTCATAGGTCTATATACTCCATTACAATGTTCCCTCTAATTTTTGACAGGCCATGTGCGCAAAAAAATTTCTTCTGTGCAAATTTTTGATAGGCCGTGTGCGCAAAAAATTTCTTCTGTGCAAATTGTTGTGCTTCTGTGCAAATTTTTGTGCAGGCAGTGTTTCGCCATATGCGCAGGGTTGAGGATCTGTGCACGCGCGCATATGCGCACAGCTTAGAGGGAACAGTGCTCCATTTTGTTTTCCACTTTTTGCTACCCTGGCAAATTTGCAATATATAATATATAATCACCTATAATGTCACCAGGCCTCAGTGGGTCATAGCTGAGAATGCCAGATTCAGGTCAAACTGCTGAGAAAAAGGGCGGACTCACCCCAAACTGGTGGTTATTCTATCATAAGATTATACCAAGCAGTAACGAAAGTAAACTTCTGTCTCACCGCACTGGTTTACAAGAAATCAGAAAGGCAGTCTTCTTAGGCATCCCAGCCTTTATTTCACTACCCAGACACTGGACTCTATCATGAGTGGTTATTGAACACCATTTGAATCAAACAAAGGATTCTTCTGATCCCAAGAGATCAGCCACATAGCCAGGCCAATATATAACTCAGGTCTTACCCAATAATCTTGCTGCTGCCAATCCTTTAGTAAATAAAATCTAAAGGTTTATTTATAAGAGAAAAGAAGAAGAGAGTTAATAATGGTTAATAGATCATATACAACCAGTAATTGCAATGTCCTTGTAACAGGTTTGTAGCAGTGATGTTATAGACTGCTGGCTTGTAAAGTCTCTAGTAACTTCCAAAAGATTGGAAGGTCCTCTGTCCATAGTTCAAATACTTTCCTTTTAATTGTAAGGCCACAGTCAAGCGAATCAGAGCAGGAAAGAGGCAACATGGAGATGAATCAAGGGTCTTTTAGACCCTCTGCCATGTGCTTGGAATTTTACTGTCCCAAACCAAAGCTCACAGCACAGTCTGTGGGAAATTACTGGCACAAGAAGGAGTCCAGGGTTACATGAACAAGTCACATGCTCTTACATGGTTTGCTGACTCACAGGGGCAGCCATTGGCCACTTGGAGGCAAGGCATCTGCAGGAAGAGCCTTTTGGGTGGAATGAATTTCTCCTATGGCCCATTGTGAGAGTTGTGTCTTTGATGGGCCATCAACTTGAATAGTCCATTCAAAATGTGCTGGCTAGACTGCATGTAAATTACCCCCAGGAACAAACACAATGGTTATACAGGTATATAGCCAATATTAATGACTTCAGATACAAAAATGCTACATGCATATAAACAGGATAACCATCTTTAGCAAATCATAACTTTTCCATTGACACTTTACATGATATAATGGGTACAAGTTTTGTTGCAATTGTCTAGCAGTAGCAATACTAATGATAAACATGGTCACACTTCAATCATACAGCATCACAAATGTACTATATACTGACAACTACCCCTCACCCCCAGAATTTTTCTGAAATGATGCTCCTGATCAATGATACCAAAGATTCTGGTATGGGAACATTTTATACAACTTTCCATTATATCACTTTTTACAAGGACTAATGCATTGCATCTACTTCCTGTCCAAGATTTAGTGCTTTTACAATAAAATTTCCACAAAATCTTTCATCTCCCTCTCCACCCTGTTGTATTCATTTAGATGGAATACATGGGCCAAAGATGTTAACATAATTCAGTCACTGTCCTACATGAAACACAGTGTCAAACAAAGTTCGGGGGTTGGTATACAGATATCTCCAGCTCCTTAGTAGTATGGCAAACACCTTTTGGCCTTTTATTAAAGATAAGGAAAAGAATTAAAAACAGCTAAAACATTTGAAATGTAAAGTATGAAGTAAAGTTTTCATTTTCACAACATCCCTTGTTCCCTTTCCCTTTAGCCAGAGAGAGTTTTTAGAAGGAGAACCCTCTTGTTTGACTGTCTCTTAGATGGTATCAACGGCGGTAATAACTGCTCTTTTGGGGGAAAGCAAGGAGGTTAGTTGAGATGGGGTGTGCTGCTGCTGTTGTAGGGTATAGTCCAATCCCATATCATCCCAAGTGGTGTTTGGTATTCAGCTGGAGCTGGTAGAGAAGGCAGTGTTATCTGCATCCCTCTCTCCAGCTAAAGGAATTAGGATGAAGAAGGTCCAGTGTCCCAGGAAATGGTGGGGGTGGCAGCCATGATGGTGAAGGTCGCTCCAGTAGCTTCTGTCTATTCTTCTTTTCGTACCTTTTCCCATCAACCTTTGTGGTTATGAGTTATTGTGACATCTTATGAATGTACATTCACTTTTTACAGATAAACTTACAATTAGGGTAAATGTATAGGCCCAGTTATCAAAACAACCTCCATTCCCCTCTGTGTTTTATTTCAAAACAGCAGTTTTAGAAGAAACTACATCCAATTTAGACTAAAGAAACAATATCTCGAGTACAATGCCTGTGTAGCACCCAAAGTGACTTCTAAGGAGACCGCTGTCCAGTTAGCAATCAATCCCTTCACTCCCATTTAACTTTCCAGCAGAAAGTGATGAACATGAAAGAGAGTAACAGAGAATATCCTCTTCATTTCAATAGCCCCCTTGGGAGTAGTTGAGGCATTTATAGTTCTGAATTTATCTAGTCCATCTCCCTCATTGCCTTTCCATCTTCTATTAAGGGATATATCTGAAACTAAGAGGAAAATACAAAGAGCACCCTTTTCCATAATGCCCCAAACCAAAGTATAGCAATACTGTAGTTAGGAATAATAAAAAGCAAACTAAGGAACTATCTATAAGATTCCCATTTAATAGATTTTAATATTAGTTTTTATTATTTCTATAAGGGAACTGCCCTTAGCCCCACTCTGCTAGGCACTGTACAAACATATAACAAAGAGACAGCCTTACTCCCTAATTGTTTATTTTAAGAGTAGAAGGGACCGCTATGTCACCTAATCCAATTTCCTGCATAACACAGGCCACAGAATTTCATAGTCTGGTCTTCCATGGAGGATTTTTTTACTTTTAGGGGGATTATCCAGAATAGAAAAATATTGGGGAAGGTTATTAGTTAATTGATAGGAACGTCAATATCACATAGTGTAAAAGCACATCACAGAAAACAGAGGAGATTTTAACCACTCTGCTGTGCAGCGTCACAGGCCAAGAGTGAAGGATTTGGCAGTGGGAGCAGATCAGAAAGAGTGAGGGAACAAGTGACTCCAGGTGTGGGGCATGGGTGATTGCAGGTCAGGAGCCGAGTATCAGCTGGTGTGGAGAGTAGGTCTCTCCTCCCCATCTCAGAAGTCAGCCCCATGTGCAGGGGACAGACAGCGGCAGGAATGAAGAGCAGAACAGCAGCAGTGAAAAGCAGTAGAACTTGGTGAAAACACATCCCATTCTATCTCCCCAAACAATCCACGAATATTTGACCAAATTTTGCTTCTCTCTGCGTCACTCCAATAGCAAGCTAAAATGACACAGAGCATGGTTCTGCAGCCATTCTGCTTGCAGATTTCCCACAAAAGTCTGCGGGAGACCGGAGTGCAAAATTGCTGTAGAAATGGATCCTTACCTTCCAGTCAATTTGGAGATACTATATTATGCTGCTAAAACTTGCTGAAGGTAGCAAAACATCATGAAGCTGATGGAGCTGCTCATAGCTGTTGGATCCCCAATCTCATTTTAATCCCATTCTTTTCTCTTGTTTATTCAGTGACTTTTATTTTGTAGTTCTCTGACATCAAAACAACACTGCAAACAGCAGTTAGTAATCAGATTATTAAAGGCTTTTCTGCATAGCACAATGATTTTACATTAGTCATTTGGTATAATAAAAATGTCACTGTAACTGAACATTGTCACAGGATCAATGTCTTCTTCCTTGATACTACACCTTTCAGCTTTCCCTCTGCATGTATGTAGCAGCACAACAGCATTATCCTGTGATAACATTCAGTTGACATTGTCTATTAAAGAGATCTGGTGCTAGAAGAGAGATTACAAATTTGTTGTTGTGGGTTTCCATTTATTATAAGTATGTTTAATTAAAATATTTTTGCCTTATGGTAGAATCCAGCAGCCCTACTTGCTTTCTAGCATCAACAGTATCTTGGAGGTTATACAGGAAAGACTAAAAAGGGAGCCACTTTATATCTGGAAGCGGGAAAGGAGTTTTGAAAGGTAGAATTTTGCATCCATTTAACAGGGCTAGGGTGTTATCCAGGTTAGGGGCCCGTTTGTTTGCACATCATTTTTCTTTCTGTTATTGTAGCCAATGCACCTTAAAACCTCAAGAATATTGGGGAGGAAAACTTACTTATTGGAAGACTACCTTTTCCATTATGAAACCAACAGATCCAATTCACCACATTAGCAAACCCCTTATAGTTGTGATCACCATATTACCGTGGGCTCAATTTTCAAAAGAGTCACATCCCCAGCCTCCATTTGTGCACATGCAACTGTGCACACATGCCAGATGCTTGTACACATGATATTGGTGCACTTGTGCTGACAAATGACAAAACACATTCATGTTTGAGTTGCCCTTATATAAGGCCTTTTGTGCATGTAAACGCTGTCACTTGTGTGCACAAGCAATGATATGCACTCACAGGCCCCGCATCCTGGGTTCAAATGGAAGCCTCCCTTTGAAAGTGTGGTCTTTTACGTCTGATCCTTTGATTAATGGCACGAATTGTTAGAAATTCCTTTTTATCAGCACTTTACCGGTAGATTTTTTTCTGCAAGATTTGTATATCTTTAGCAATTTATCCTCAGCTCATGTAAGTCACCATCAATGAATCTACGCCAGTCTACACCAGCTGAGGATCTGGCCTTATGTATGTATTATCTAGGCTGCGTACTAGTGAATCATCTACTGGAACACAGAGACTTGTAATTTAAGCCTATTATGTTCCCTCCACAAAACAAAAACATTTTTAGAGTGTGCCTTTTGAGATACATTTTTTATAGCTCAGAGAACTGTTATTGTCTAGGTAATGACATTTTAAAATAGATTTACCTAATTTCTTGATATACATAACTTATACTTTATTACTGAATCATTCCTCCTTCTAAAATATGTATAAATTATATTCTGGGGGAAAGTTTTTCATTCATTATTAATTTCCAGGATGTGCGATTCATGACAAAAGAATATGTTGGCTTCTCAGCATCTTCTTCCTGCTCTTCAGCTTCACTTGGCTGAGGCAGCATCTTCACTAGGAAAAATGGCACATTCTTACCACACATTAGCTAACGTGGTAACTAACAGGAGGCAAAATCCTAGTGAAGACACAGCAGTTTACAGTGTTCATGTGTATTAGCAGTTTTTGGTTATCACAGCCCTGGCTGAGTTTCCCCATTGTGATCACTCACCAGTCTTCTGTAATGGGACCCAATTTTTGGATCCCATGTGCTGCTGTGCTGCTAAGCCCCCACGGTCTGAGTAATGACTGGTCATTCCTCCTAGCTTTGGGTCACTCAGGCACGCTCCACAGGGGCAGCTCCTGAATGTGACACCCATCTTGGCAGTGAGGCCCCATGGTCAACCGCTAAAACCCAAGAACCAGTCCCTCAACCCACACAAGCTCCCCAGTTTCCTATGCATGCTTCTGCCCCAGAGCTCACCCCCATGGGCACCCTGGATTATTGCTAACTCTTCGTGGACTACATGACAGTTAAAGTAAGGGACAGGCAGGCTTTACAAAGGAACCTCGAAACTCTCACACACTTTGCTCTTAGATATCAGAGAGGGATACAGATCTGACCAAAAAACCAACCAAACCCAGAATCTATACTCATTCCCACCCCCCCTTAAAGTCCTCATCACTTCTGAGCGTTCCTGGGGTTTTGGTCAGTGTCATGGGAGGATGGCAAGTCCCTCCTGCCCCACTCCTCCAGTGTGTCTTCCTTTTCTTGCCAGAAAGCACATCTTTTAAAAACAGTCTGTAACTTCTTCTCAGGGGGTCAGCTAGTAGAAAAACTGCAGTTCTTCCAGTCAATAATGGAGTATTGTGTTCAGTTTTGGGCACCACGCTTTAAGAAAGATGTGAACAAATTCCAAAGACTCCAGAGGAGAGCAACAAAAGTGCTAAAAGGTTTAGAAAGGATCTATGAGGAAAAGTTTAAAAAAATGGGCAAGTTTAGTCTTAAGAAAAGATGACTGATGAGGAACCTGACGTCTTCAACTATATTCAAGGCTGTTATAAAGAGGTCAGTGGACAACTGTCCAGTGAAAGTAGGACAAGAAGTAATTGGCTTAATCTGCAGCAAGGGAGATTTAGGTTGGATATTAGGAAAAACTTTCTAACTATACGGGTAGTTAAGTTCTGGAATAGGCTTCTAAGGGAGGTTGTGCAGGTTGGACAAACACCTGTCAGGGATGGTGTGGAAATACTTGTTCCTACCTTAGCCTGGGGGGGATGGACTGGATGACCTCTCAACGTCCCTTTCAGCCCTATATTTCTATGATTCTGACTTTTCAGGCTGTGGGGGAGAGAATATAACGACAGTACAAATGAACTGTAGGAGGGAGGAGGTGCTGATAAGCTCACAGAAAGACAGCTTGCATATTGCCAACTTCTATTTTGTGGAACTGACTTGGTCTGTTTACAAGAAAAGATAGACTATCACTTTCCTAGATTTTAGTCTGTCTGTATTGCTGGGTTATAGATCATTCCTCCCTTTTGGATTATTGTTTATATAGCACCGTAAGTGTGCATGGCACCTTACCTGCACTGTACAATATTAGGAGGTAAGGTTCCTTCCCTGGAGAGCTTATACAAATTGGACAGGTAGCACAACTGAACTGTAGACATTCGCTGACAGCAATGAGAACATGTCAGGAATCTGTCACAGACCAAATTCCTGCTCTGCAGCTGGCTTTTTTATAGCTTGGTAATGCCCTGAATCCAGATGCTCCCCATTTTGTCATGCTGAACATAATGTGTACAGTAGTTTCCTGACTATAGACTTGGCAGCTTTCTTATTTGGCGGGCTATTCCATTTCCTTCAAGCTTAAAAAAATAATAATTCAACACCTCAGAGGGTTGTTTCCTTGAAAGACATATCCTGTCTGCCCTTGGTCTACACAACAAAGTGATCTATCCTGTAAATAAACTACCCTCAAACTAGTCAAGTGTATGACTAGGTAAGCCCATCCCTACCAGGAATAGAGACAGAAAAAGAAATAGTGAGAGGAGTGACTATGGCTAGCCGGTTGTAGATAAATACATTTATGCTGAACAAAAGGAGAACATCCTCACTTGTGACCATCTCTAATAATCCTGCAATCAGTATAGCATGCACAAAGACTTGCAATGTTGGTCCCTGTTTTCATCACTTAATATGGGAAAAAATCTCCAGTCTAATTGCACAGTGTGAAAAAGTATTTTCTAATTACTAATTTTTGCATAATCCCCACCCCTACAATGGCTGTTATCTTTCCCCTCAGCATATGCTGAAACAAATACAATAAAAGGCATCCTTTCCTTTGCGATGGCTCAAACCCCTCACCTATATCCTGTTACTATCTTCAAGTAGAGCATGTGCTGCACCATGACCATGCTAGCAGTAGGATTGAGGAGGATGAGGAAGGGGAGATTCAAGAGGTGATTATTATTAAATCCAAATGAAGTAAATGCCATTGGCAGCTGGGGTATGGTATTTTCCTACATGTGGCCATGATTAATCATCCCTAATTCCCATATAATGGCTGGGTCCAAAATGGATCAAAAGAGGTCAGTCCATTTATTTTATGCCAGAATGCTTAACATCTACACAATGTAAACCAAATTCAATCAATTTGGGGAATCCCAGTGTGAATTACAAGGTACAGCCATAATCACACAGTCGTGCAGTAGGCTAGTTCTCAAAGGCAAAACTTTGTGTGCAGCATGAAATAAATAACAATAAACAGTGTGTTCTGTTCTGGTACAGACCATAGAGATGAGATGGTCCCTGCTCCAAGAAGCTTGCAATCTAAATAAAATTTAGCTTGTCAAGGTGAACCTCTCCATCTGGCCAACTGTCTAAAACAGGCAGTTTAAGTTTAGAAATTATTTTTTTTTAGTTTGTCTGTCTCTGGAACAAGCATTGGAGAAAGGAGAAGAAGTAGATTATGGAATCAAGAGCTGACTGTGGTTCTATGGTTTCATGCTATGAAGAGTGACTCTTTAAAAAACACCATCATGCAGCTTTAGGTTTGTTGTCTCTCAGTAACTTCCAGATCTAATTTGCACAGCTTACAAGCAAGAAGATGATATTTTTTTCTGACTGCCAGCCCTGCAAACTCAGTCTGTATTCAGAAGTCAAGCAGTGGTGTTTTTCTAGCTCATGTAATAAGGATACAGCAATGAGTACAAAAAATGTATTACTGCTCCTATTGAAATCAGTGGCAAAATTCTCTTTGCCCTCAATGGGAGTATGGTTTCGCCCACATTTAATAATTCTGTGAGTGTGTGGGTGATATATGAACCAGAAAAGAATCCAGCCCATTTTCTCCTGTATTAGTTTTGCTGTACTAACAGGGGACAAAGAAATAGTAAAAATATAGGACCATATTGTGATACCGTCATATAAGTGCAGGCAGGGAGCACAAGAAGCAACAACAGAATAAGTCTGGTGCACAGAAGTGCATGTAATTTTCAGCATCCCTGTGTATTGTGCAATGTGTGTACCCCCCATGCTCACCACAGAGCTTAGTTGTGTCAACCCCCCTCTAAGTGTTTCTGTGAGACTGTTTGGGGAGATGGTGATGTGATCTGGACAGCAGTGCCATCAGTATGCAGATGACACTCTGCTGTCAATCACTATTTCAGCAGACTTGAATATCACAATTGATCAGCTTTTCAAGTCACTAGTTCAAACTAGAGCCTGGGTAAGAGCTAGCTGGCTGAAAACCCAATCTGGATAAGACCAGAGTATATAGGGTACGTTGATTGAAAGATGTTCAACTTTTATTACTCAGGTCTGAAGAGAGTCTTTTTTAGATCCTCAATTGCTTCTGGAGGCCTAGATGACAACCATGCTTTTTTTTCAATCTGCAGTTAGTATTTTCTTTTGTGTGTGGGTCTCATCACAATTTTCCATGCTATTGTCTCCTCCGTGTTGAACTAGTCATTGAGCTCTAGATGGGGCTGCACCTGAAGACCAATCAGAACCTTCAGCAGAATGCAGCTGCCCACTTAATGGTGGCTCCTTGCATGTAGCAATGGCCCATTTCTCCTATGCTACCAAGTTTGAGCGGACTCCCTGTGAGGTTCTAGGTGCATATCAAGACGTTGATCTTGATCTCTAAAGCCCTTCATTGTTAGGTTGTATGTAGCCTAAAGACATTCTTGCTCCTCATGCTTTATCATGGTCATTGAGATCAGCTGGGATGCCCAAGCTGACAGTCCATTGATGTGTTTGTGCAGGAGCTGGGTGTTGGGCATTCTCAGAGGAGGGCCTTCAGCTTTAGAATATACTCACCCTTTGGTCTGGAGAACCTGAGTTTGTTGCTCTTCTGCAAATAGTGCAAAGCCTACCTGTTTCCCCAGGCTTTCTTAGACAAGGGCTGAGGTTGTGGGGTGAGTGGCTGGAAAGGGGGAGGTGATCAGTTTCTGTGAAAGTGTCTAATATTTACATTGGTTCAACATGAAGTCTTTGTGTTTTTAAAGGTGGAATTGGGCAAGCACCGAGCACTTTGGACAGATGTATTTTATACATTGAAATCATAATCAGATTTTTGGAGTTCATTACTAGCAAATGTTGGAATATTATCAATGGAGGTAAAGACATTACTCGAGAGAGTATTGCAGAAACAAGATTCTCCATACTTAATCTACTAGTGGGTAGTTAATCTGCTTAGGAGAATTTTGAATACTCACACAGGTCAAATATTTCAATATTTGAACTTTCCATTTTCCCTACCCAGATCTGATATCACTGAAATGGAAGACACTTCACTGACACTGATTTTGAAAATATTCTGTATAAATCATTAACATGAAACATTTACTTTAAACTCAGCTTCATGGTCAAATGTAGATAATTTTGGGAATCTGTTAATCATTACTAGTCAGCTACTTGTTGTGTAGTACTCAGAAACATCCTTTAATATTCGCCCATTATCATGCAATTTTCACAAAAAGAGTTCAGTGCCACTGGCTTCCCTTGCATTATTAAGCCATATCTAACTTCTGTTAAATTTTAAACAAACATCTGACATGCACACTCAGATGCATTTGGTAACCCTTTTAGCACCACCTATGAGCCATCTTAAACTATTTTACCAGGAAAGGATCATCTCACTAAGGGATGGAACAAGGGAAGCACAAAGAAAACTGGGCTTGATTCTCCACTTGCTTACACCAGTGTAACTCCATTGACTTGAGTGGAATTACTCCTGATTCACAGGTGTAAGGGAGAGGAGAATCAGGACTAAGCCTAACCAATTTCCATGCCATACTGTGGGCCAGATCCTCAGCTAATGTAAGTCAGCAATAGCCCTGTTTAAATCAATAGAGCTACACTGATTTACACCAGCTAAGGATATAGTGATTAATTGTTTATAATCAGAATAAATTCAAACATATTTTTACCCTGCAGTAGAAAGCTAGAGCAAGAAGTAGTAAGGAACCTAGAACAGAATACACCAGTCACTTTGCAGTCTCTCTCTCTTGGAGCACGTTATATCTGTGCTCCATCGTCCATGTTGGCTTTCAAGTGTATTTCCAAGTGTAGTGCAAGATGATGCTATTGAGGCATAAAGTCCATTATGATTTAAGCCCTTCCAGTTTTAGAGCTTTCCTTTCTCCTCATGTTTCAGCCCAACAGTCAAGGTGACTTGAGCTGACTCAGGTAACCCCTGGATTGAAATGTCTTTTGAATGTGAGGAAGGGCATTCTCCATGATAGGCCCTTGAATTGGGAACTCACTATTAGAGCTGGTCAGGAATTTTCTGATGAAACAGAAATAATTTGGTTTTGACAAATTTCTATCAACCAACAAACAGGTTTCCTGGCTGGTTTCTTGCCAGCTCGCCTGGCAGACTGCTCAGGAGCCCCGGCTTCCAAGGTCTGTGGTTCTGAAGCAGCCTTGCCATATGGATCACCCTGGGGCTGGAGACCCAGGGCTTCCAGGCTCCCTGCCATAGAACTGGGAATCTGAAAGTCCTGGGAGCCTGAGTTCCAGCAAGGGCTCTCAGGGTCTAGGCTCCCAGCTCTGGACACCTTGGGAGTATCCTGGAGTTGGGGGCAGCCAGCTGCTCCATTTTGTTTAGGAAAAATCAAATGGATGTGTTGCCATTTTTGCAAAAAAGATTTATTTTGGAATTTCCTTTCTGTGGAAAATTTCAAAATGTCTAGTTTTCATTCCGGTGCAAAATAAAAAAGAAAGGTCAGACTTTCCCACAAAAATGGAAATTCTGAGTTTTGACCAGCTCTACTCACAATCCCCATTAGTCCAGCAGAATCTAGGTTTATTGAATGTCAGGGCATACTGCAAGGACTCTCTATTTACATAGGCCTTTCCTTGATGGTAGCCTAGTGCAGTTTGAAGGGGGGTGTGTGTGTGTGTGTGTGTGTGTGTGTGTGTGTGTGTGTGTGTGTGTGTGTGTGTGTGTGTGTGTGTGTGTGTGTGTGTGTGTGTGTAAAAATTAGGATGTTTTTATCGGTTAATTTTATGAATAAAAATCAATGAAAAATAAAATAAGCTCCCAATAATAGAAATTGCAACACCATAGCAAAAATCTGCAGCTTACACTAAGCACTAAGACACATAGATGCAAACAAAGGAAACACAGTTTATTATGCAGTGAAATATAGATCTTGGGAGGATCAAATCACTAGGAATAAGTTGGGAAAAATGCCTCTATAAGAAAAAGCCCTGGATATCAGGACTGTCCCTATAAAATCGGGACATCTAGTCACCCTAGTTCAAATGAAAGAAATCCATAGTGGCCAAATCGTTTCATTTAGTCAGTGTCCATGTGGGATGCACCCCAATGTACCATAGGCAGCTTGGGGTGGGATAGTGTCTCTTTTAAGAGTGCTAAATTGAAATAAACAAAAAATATGGAAAGGCTAGTTGGACATCTGTGCATGACTTCCCCCTCTGGCTTTCTTGAACTACTTCTCTAACAGAATGTTATTAAGGTTGCAAAGTCAAGCACTCAAAAGTTAGGAAATGTCAGACTTAAAATTGTCTAGGCAACCTTAGTTTGACCTCCTTGTGTGTATGCATTATGATACAGTCTATAATTACATGATCACAGGCTATTTTTCACACAGGACACCTGCCTCCTTCAGTGCACATGATGGACAATGTTCAATTAATGAGCAGCTATTAAATATTTTCTTTTATCTTAATCGTGTGACCCCAGGCCTTATTTATTGCACACCACTCAAACTCTGCTCCAAATACGGAATTATTAATTACCTCGTGGTCTTTTCTATGGTGTTCATCACTATAGTATCTGAGGGTACGTCTACACTGCAATAAAAAATCCGCAGCACTGGGTCTCAGAGCCCAGGGCAGCTGACTTGGGCTCATGGGTCTTGGGCTGCAGGGTTGAAAATTGCACAGTAAAATTGCAGTGTAGACATTCGGGTTCAGGCTGGAGTTTGGGCTCTGAGAGACCACGACGGGCTGGGTCTCCGAGCCCGGGCTGCAGCCCAAGCCCCATGAGCCCGAGTCAGTTGACCTAGGCCAGCCACGGCCATGCCAAGAGTCTTTTATTGCAGTGTAGACATATACTTAGTGCTTTACAAACATTAATTCATTCATCATCACACCACCCTGTGAACCTTATTTTTTGGCATTTGTTAACTTCTGAGCAGCCTTAATGTTTTTAAATGTAGTTTTGTAAATAAATAAACTGAAAAAACAGAATTTTTCTTATGTTACTGGGACCAGGCCTGGTGTGGGTCACAGCTGAGAATATCAGTCTGTCCTGAATTTGGCAAAAACCAGGGCAGTCACAGCCCAAAACTGGTGGTTATTCTAACATTAGAGTTCACCAAGCCAGTAACAAAAGTGAGCTCCTGTATCTCTATACTGGTTAACAAGAAGCTAAAACACAGTCGCCTTAGGCATTCTAGCCCCTGGCTTATGACCCAGACAGCTGGACTTTATGATGAGAGGTTACTGAAAACCAGATTCGTCATACATAAGGTTCTTCCAATCCAAAGGATCAGACACTCCCCTACATCAACATATATACTTTAGATCTTACCAAATACCATGCTGTAGCCAATTCCTCTAGCGGAATAATAACCAAAGGTTTATTAATAAAAAATAAGAGATTTAAAATGGTTAAAGGAATCGTATACATTACAAGTGATTTTAAAGTCTGTAAATCAGGTTCATAGCAGTGATGGTAAGTCTACTATCTAGCAAAAAGTCTCTTTGGATTGGGGGTCGTCAGTCCTTTGTTCAGAGCCTCCTTATGTTAGAAAATCACAATCCAGAGGTGAGGAGCAGGAATGACGACAAAGAAGTGATGTCACAGTCTCCTTTTATACTTTCAGCCCAAGTGCCTGGGAAATTACTGGCAAAAGATGGAGTTTTAGATCACATGTCCTTATCACATGTCCTTACATGTGATACATGTGCCCCTTACATCTTGGGGCAGCCATTGCCTCAGTGCTCTCTGAAATATCTTCAGGAGGGGCTCACTGGATAAGTTGAGTCTCTACAATGGTCCATTATCACATGGATGGCCCAACACAGGGATGGCTAATCTGAATGTAAATTTGCCTTGTAGATGTCACCCAAGAAAAAAACATATTTGAGATACAAACATATAGCCCATATTCATAACTTCAGATACCATGAGGATACATGTATTTAAACAGGATAGTTATACTTAACAGATTTCCATTGATACCTTACATGACATACTTTGTACAAGATTTACTGCTACTTTGTAACAGTGGTAGCAACAGTAATATAAATGGTCACCTTCCTTTTTATACAGCATCACACTTACATCATAGTGATGCCCACATGAGTCATCAGTGATTTTAGAATGTTTAGATCCACTGCAGAGAGTTTTGCCATTTGAGCTAATGAATTAACTGGAAGCAGTAGGAGGCTGTCAGCCTCAGTGTGAACCATACACCAGAGGGGATGAGACACACACTTTGCCAATGAATTTCACATATATTTGCTGACATGAGAGGAATGGTGAGATTTAAGGGTCTTGGTTTCCATTCCATTCCAGTGTTCTGAGCCTGATGAATCATCTGAGGTAATTACTTCTGAGTCCTAGGGGCCAGCCAATCCACAAGCAAGGCCTAACCAGGTGACCCTAAAGCAGGCATATAGACTCCGAATGAAAGCAGACACTCCAGTCTGCTCAATGTTGCTACCTTGTCGGGATACTCCCAGCTGCCTGGTAGTTTTGACAGACTGCTTCTGCCATGGCTGGTCACCTGACCACAGATGCTGGCTTCCTCCGGGCCCCAGGGTGCTCAACCCCCCACTCTGCCCCAGACCCCGCTCCACCCCACCCCTTCTCTTAAGCCCCCACCCCGACCTGCCCCTTCCCACTCAGTTCTGCCCCCTCCCTCAAGTGCACCCTGTCTCCGCTCCTCCCTCTCCCTCCCAAGCATCTCCTGCATGCCATGGAACAGTTGATTGTGGCAGGTGGGAGGCGCTGAGAGGGAGGGGGAAGAGTTGATTGATGGGGCCGGTGGCGGACAGGAGGCACTGGGGATGAGGGGGAACTGGCTGCCAGTGGGTGCTGAGCACCCACTAATTTTTTTGTGTCCTGTCCTGACATCCAGGTTCTGGAGGTGACATCTTCTTCCCCATCCTTTCTAATCTGTCCCTGTCCTTTCTCCCCATCCTGGCTTCCTGTCCTGGTCCCAGGCTCTTACCCTACCCCATTCCAGGCTCCACCACTTCTGGACTCCACATTCTTGCCCAACCCCTCACTAGCCTCCATTTCACCCTCCCAATGGCTCCCAGTCACAGTCTCTTGTCTTAGACAGTCTCAGTCCCATCTTCCCAGTTCCTCATGCAATTTCACCCACCCACCCACAAGCTGCCAGTCCCTCCCTGCCCCTATTTCCTCCTCTGGTTCCTCATCCCTGTCTCCTTGCCCAGCCAATCCCAGTTTCCCTTCCCCAATCTCCCAGTCTCTCCCCCTCCCACCAGCTCCTCATTCCAATCTAGTCTCACAATCACCCCATGGGGTCTGGCTCTTGTCCCTTCTGTAGTCTAATCAGGCTGGTTCCTCTTCCTCACTGCCTGGTGCCAGTAGAGGAGGTCTTTAGAGCCCCAGGGAGACAGTCTCCCAGTTTTCAGTTCTGGTGCCTAGTGCTACAGCATCCCACAGCAGCAGGGAAAATCCTGATCAGCCCCTGTGTTGCTGGCCTGGAGCATGGTCAATGCACATGAGATATTTGAAGAATTTAGCTGCCAGATTCTAAGAAATCTCTACTGAGCATGTTCAAACTGTGATTTTTCAAAGGCTTACACCATGGCCAGATTAGGTTTTGTATATTATTTGTATAAATCCAATTATCTTGTTATTGATATGTCATTAAATAGTTTTCTTTTAGCTTTGGGACTCATAATAGATGAAATATGTAATATTGTAAATGAAACCATTTAATATGTAAATCAAACCACAGCAACACCAGAAGAGTGAGTGACATCAGTTGTGGTCCTTGCACTGTGAGACTCAGTTTGCTTTGAATAAGTGAATACATTGAAAATAATAGCCAAGGGAAACTGGAATATTTTGGCCGGAATTTAAAGCATCAACTATATAAAGTCTTCTGAAAAGCAGAAGACTGCAGAAAATATATTCAGTGGGCAGCTTAACAGAATTCCTTTTGACAGACAGAACAGAAGCTGCGTTGCCTGCAATGAGGATGACACTGGTCTTTATGGAGTGAAAGAAAACCAGACCTGATTAGAGTATTTACTTTGGCAAGATGGAAACAAAGTTTGTAAAGCAAAATAGCTTTCAGACATATATCATACATCTAACCTTAGAAGATAAAAAGCAACCCGACAGGAACATGAGCGCAGATTTGTACAGGATTTTTCTAATTGCTTGGTTGTCTGTCTGTTCTCATGACACACACATGCTAGGAATAGTGAAGGACAGAGTTTGTAAATATCCCCTTTATTCCAGACAAAACTCATACTCCATTTAAAATATAACAAATTTAGCTGTATTTTTCGTAGTTCAATATTTCTGACAGCCCGAGTGTAAGCACGACTGTAAATAAAAATACAAAAGAAACACATTACTTGAGAAAAACAAAACAAAAATTAAATACAAACAAAACCATTTGAATAAAAATTTCTAGGCAAAAATTGTGATACTGGATTTTAAAAAAATATAGTATAGTGGATTATAATCAGTAGATATTATATAATGTTGTTGGTATAGGAATGTTCTGCAGAAATGTTTTGTCTTTTCAGTCTTCGTTAGAATATTTGATCTTGAACTAGATGGTGCTATCCTTGAGTTATACTTTACTCTATCAGAAGTCCATAGAAGATAATGGGACCCCTCTTAGAGTAAGGCAGTATTCAGTGTAAGTGTGTCAGAATTTGGTCCTTTGTTAGCCAGATCGTGTTACTGAATCATCAGCCAAGAAAAGAACATCACATGATGACTAGGTCACAGGCCTGGCTTCTAGCAGTGACTATGGCTTTGTTGAGCTGCAGAGTACTTTTGCAATTCTCTTTACTATAAGTCACATGCATGACTGTTTTTTTCTGATGCCTGAGGGAAATTCTCAGTGCAGCCTACAGTATTCATGCTGGATTAGCTGGAAGAAGAGGGAACAGTTCTTGAATAGATGTATAGCCAAAACCCATCTAAAGGCCACTGTTTTAGGGGAGAGCATATTTAGCCAAGAATAAAGGAAACGCTGAGGCGAGAGGAAGGGTTAATTGTAGGTTAATTATTTGTAAATTTTATAATGCTCACTTCTCAGGAAACAAAGCTAAACACTGTTTTAAATGTATGCTGAAGATGTCTGTCAATAACAGTAAATCACAATCCTTGACAAGCCAAACAAATACATAAATCATTCACGGACCAGCACAACATGTACATAGATATACCTGCATTCATAAGAAAGGAAGATTATTTTCAACAACAGGGTCCACTTTTGCAAATGTCCTATTTTTTTCTCCAGTTGTTTGTTTCAAAATTTCAATGGACTCCAAATAAAGCAGATTGAAATTTTATGAACATTCTAAATTTTCTCTGAAATTTTCAGTAAAAAAATTTAAATATTTTGCACAACAACTTTTCACCATTTTTCAATCACCTCAAACTGTAAGTTTTCATCAGTGTTTTCCAGGTGTCGTCATTTCCGTGCCTCCAGTGAACATACTGGACAAAATAGGCTACGGAATGGGAAACGGGTCTTTAACTTATTATCTCTCTGGTTTCACATCTTTCAGAAGCCATTGGGTTTCCAGCTCTTGAATATCCCCATCCTGATCTTCAACAATTCAGTTTTATACTCCTGGTCACTATTTATTATTTGTTCTACAGTGGAGCCTAGAGGTCACAACTGAGATTGGGCCCTCTTTGTACTAAGCACCGTACAAACACATAGTAAGACAGAGGCAGAGATTTTCAAAGGCAGAAGAGTTTACATATAGTTAGAGGGTACAGTCATATTGGGAGAACAGGGATGCTTCTACTGTTGCTGCCTGTGCTCTCTCTGTGTTGTGGATACATAAAGGAATTCAGCCTTTAGTGCTGTCAGCCAGGCACTTTCCATAACAAATTATGGTAGTAGATACTGTATTATTAGCCATATTCTGTAACAAGAACCAGACACGGTGTGCCTTTTTGAGCTCAGTCCTCCATCCTCCATTTCTGTTGACTTCATTGGGAACTGAGTGCACCCTGCACCTTGCAAAAGGTGCTCAGCATTTGGAAATGGCAAACAAGTGCTAGTCTCTGATCCTACAAGGTTTTAATGGGTGAAATCCTGGCCTTATAAAAGTCAATGACAAAACTGACCAGAAAGGGGATTTCACCCCACGTGTGGAATTCCCATTGACTTCAGTAAGAATTGGCTGGTGATTGGACACTAGATGGGGAGGGTTCTGAGTTTCTATAGTGAATTCTTCCCCAGGTGTCTGGCTGGAGGGTCTTGTCCACATGGTCAGGCTCTAATGCAGTGGTGGGCAACCTATGGCCCGTGAGATGCAAGACAGTTTGTTTACATTGACCGTCTGCAGGCATGGCCACCTGCAGTTCACCGTTCCCAGCCAATGGGAGCTGCAGGAAGCGTGCGGGCCGCAGGGACATGCTGGCTGCCACTTCCTACAGCTCCCATTGGCTGGGAACGGTGAACCAAGGCCACTGGGAGCTGCGGGCGGCCGTGCTTGCGGTCGGTCAATGTAAACAAACTGTCTCGCGGCCTGCCAGCGGATTACCCTGACGGGCTGCGTGCAGCCCGCGGGCCGCAGGTTGCTCACTGTTGCTCTAACGGATTGCCATATTTGGAGTTGGGAAGGAATTTTCTCCTGGGTCACAGTGGCAGAGACCCTGGAGGATTTTCACCTTCCTTTGCAGCAAGGGGCCTGGGTCACTTGCAAGTTTAAAACAGTGTAAATGCTAGATTCTCTGTAACTTGATGTCTTTAAATCATGATCTGAGAATTTCAGTAACTCAGGCAGAGATTATGGGGCTATTAGAGGATTGGATGGGTGAGGTTCTGTGGCCTGCAATGTGCAGGAGATCAGACTAGATGATTATGACGGTTCCTTCTGACCTTAGCGTCTATGAGTTAGTGGATGGCTTGCAGGACTGAACTTCTACACTTTGCTATAGTCAAGTGACTGATGTTTTTTAAAATCCACGGAAGAAGGAATTGGAAAGAAACAGGAATTACATAGAGGAGCCTAAAGAACCTTTTTTCTATGAGTTAGCAAAAAGTGCATTGTGAATGTTTTTCACCTTGATCTGTAGGAAAATGGTACATTTCTTACATTTACCATTTCTATATATTCACACTATTATCATCATTAATATTGCAGTAGCCAAAAGAACAGAGCCCCTCTGTGCTAGGTGTTATTCAAACTCATAGAAAGAGTCTGCCCCAAACACTTTACAATACAGAGTCCTGCTCATGTGGTCAGATATGTGTGGGCAGATCCTTCCATCTGTGCAGAGTCCCACTGAAGCCAAGAGGGCTCTATGTAAGTGCAAAGGTCCACTTGCGTAAGTCCAAATGCAGACTATGGGCCTGATTTCCTATTGCACATTATTATTCCATCCAAATTAAGAACATTCTTGCATTTCATTTTTCCTTTTTCATTCATCACTTTAATTTTAGTGCTAATTGTTATCTAAAGTCTTCAGAAACCTTTACAATATGACATAAAAATAAGAAAAATAATACACTAAACTATTTAAATTCGCAGGATAGAGGATCATAACTATGTGATTTGATTCTATGATTTTTCTTTCCTGATGTTTTTCAGAATGTGCTATAAAAATAAAAACTTACCACTGTCTCCTGGCATGTGGTAACATGGTACTGGCTTTCTTTATTTTTCTTTTCCGGCCAATTTCAAAGTCACTATTTTGAAAAAAATCAAATTCTTTTTATTTATCTTCCCCTAGATCACTTAGTCCAGAGTGACTGTCCAACATCAACAAAAAAGAGACACAGCAAGTTAGCATGTCCCTTTGTTTCCTCTTTGACAAAGACAATACTATGCATCTTTGTATTCTTTGCATCTCAGGGGGCTGGACTCGATGACCTCTCGAGGTCCCTTCCAGCCCTAGAATCTATGAATCTATGAATCTTTGCTACCTCTGATTGAATGTCAGGCATCAGCAAACCAACATTATTTTGGAGTAACTTTCTAAAGTCCAGTTCAAGTTTATACAAAATAATTTATGTTTAACAAAAGAATCTTATAGTAAAGGAAACAGAACTCCTGTATTGCTCCTAAATATAGCTGAAAACACAAATTAGTGGAGTGCCTATTTTTATCAGCACTAGCCTTTGGGGAAAAAAAAACCCTGATTGTCATTTGAAGGTGGACTAAATATTCCGTTCTATTGATAAGGTGAGGAAACTTTCAGTGTCCTTTCAGCATGAGGTATAGCCAGAGATGAGACACTGTTCTGAATTTATACTCACTACAGTAACTAACAATGGGTTTAAAAAAAATAAACTAGACATAATACTGTCATGGAGTGTGGGGGAGTCAGGCTCTGCACCCCTCTTCTCCGGATTCACTGGGAGTCTCAGCCAGCCAGTAGAATAGAAGGTTTATTAGAGATGCCAGGAACACAATCCAAACAGAGCTTGTCAGTACAACCAGGGCCCCTCCTGTGGGCCCTTCCGGGGGGCAGGGAGCTTAGACCCCAGCCTTGGGGCTCCCTGCATTTCACCACCCAGCTCCAAACTGCAACTCACTAGACAAACCCTCCAGCAGGCTCTTCCCCTCCCCCGGGGCTCCTCCTCTAGCCTGTGTCCATTCTCCCAGCCAAAGGTGTCACCTCCCAACCCCCGTCCTGGCTCATGTTACAGCCCCAGGTAAAGTCTCGCATTCCCAATGCAGCAGGTCTCAGGAACCTCCCCCGCAAGCCTCCCAGGTCAAATCCATCTCGCTCCCTACTCCGTCACAAATACCATGCCTGCTAATAAAGACATGCTACAGCATAAAGAACATACTTTGTTTTGTACAGATATGATAATCTCTTACATACAAACATGAGGCCCCATCCTAAAAACCCTTATTCAGAGAAGTAGCCCTTACTCACATGAGTGCAGTCAGTGGACTATTATTATTGATTATTTGTAATGCAGTGGTATCTGGAGGCCCCAATCAGGGACTGAGGTTCCATTGTGCTGGGCACTGAACACACCCATCCAAAAATCATGATCCCTGCCCCAAAGATCTTACAATCTAAGCAATTCTAAATTTGTTCTCATGGATTGGGCTACACATTTTGAATAATAAATATTATTAGTCTTAATCTTAGTATATGATACTGTAATCCTTTAGGCTTTGGGCATACATTACTTGTATTTCCCATTCACTGTCTGCCACTTTTACATTTCCTGGTGAGAGATCATTTTCATCCCTGAGTTACACCATCCCTAATATTTCTGTTATACTACTAATCTAAAGGCTGATTATTATCTTGGACATCACCACTCACTCCGGATAGGTACCATTTGTGAATTCATACTATTCATATTCCAAGCATGAGTTAATTTTATTTGCCATTAATGTGCTGTTTATTTGAGTCCCAGTGATTACCTAATTCCTGTGGATATTGCTGTCTGTCAGCACTGCTGAAAACTGATTACTATTCAAGAGCCTGTCATACTGTAGAATATTTTTGTAAAACCAAACGGGTTCACTTCAGACACACAAGACCTAGGAATTCAAATGGCCAACCCCAGTCTCCAAGAATCAAACAAACCACACAGCTGAGCTCAGATATGGAAAACCCTGCAAACCAAACAACCCACCCAGTACACACAGCAAGTCCAAAAATCTCCCAGACACAGAGCCAAGACAGCCAGCTGAGAGTCACTGTAACTAAACAAGACAGCAAGTAGGCAATCAGGATCTACTTAAGCCAGTAAGAAGTGAACAACAATGTTTTAATTAAAACTACATATGGTTTAACATAGCAATGATCTTATCTGAATTATCTGCAGTGCAAAGTGCTACATACAGTAGAGCCTATTTTAAAGAATATCTGCTAAAGAAATAGACCTGTTAATCATAGGTGCCGACTTTTGTCGGCGCCGGTGGGAGCTCACGCCCCCGGCCCCGCCTCAACTCCACCCCCGGCCCCGCCCCTTCCCCAAATCCCCACCCTCGCCTCCTCCCCCAGGCACACTGCATTCCCCCCTCCCCCGGCTTGCAAGCCGGTGGGGGGAGGGGAAACCAGAGAGCACCCACCGGGCCCGGCAGCTCCCCGCCAGCCCCCCCGCCAGCCCCCCCGCCCCACGCCCAGCTCACGTCTCCGAGGGGGCTCCACCGGACGCGAAGAGGCAGCCACCAGCTGCTTTTCTTGGCTCCCTCCAGCTGGTCTGCGGTGCCTCAGGGAAGGGGTATGGGGAGGAGGTGGAGAGCCTGGCTCCGCCTCTGCCTCCTCCCCATACCCCTCCCCCGAGGTGCCGCAGACCAGCTGGAGGGAGCCAAGAGAAGCGGCAGGCTGTTGCTTCGCGACCGGTGGAGCCCCCTCGGAGACATGAGCTGGGTGCTGGGCAGGGCTGGCGGGGAGCTGCCGGTGGGTGCTGAGCACCCACCAATTTTTCCCTGTGGGTGCTCCAGCCCCAGAGCACCCACGGAGTCGGCGCCTATGCTGTTAATGGAATGTGTGTTTCATGTGCTGCACCTAACATCTACACAGAAATATAACCTTTTAAATGAGTGTAGTTGACAAAGGGATAATTCTGCAGACAGTATGGTATAACTCAGAAAATGTTGGTGAGTAAACATGTCTTCGGGCGCTGCACATCACAGACACATATCTGAACCACCAGGCAGAACATCAACTCCACTTTGCAATCCATGGTTTGGTCTGATTATGGCACCAGCAGGTCACAGCAGAGATTAATTCCCTAATTGCTATCCCAGTCTGGAAAGTCAAGCTTCAACTTTATTTCCTGTATTCAGGTCCATGTAGTGATGTTGGCCACCAAAGGCCACAAAGTCTCACAGACAAATAAGAAGGCAGGGGTTCACCATAGCCTGAGGGGTCTGCATGCAGATGGGAGGAGGGCAGGTGAGTGTGTGTGTGTGTGTGTGTGTGTGTGTGTGTGTGTGTGTGTGTGTGTGTGTGTGTGTGTGTGTGTGTGTGTGTGTGTGTGTGTGTGTGTGCGTGAAGGATTGGGCAAGAAGTGGCGATCGAGTTACATTAAGCACTGCCTGTTACTTTAAAGAGCCTCGAACTGTTCTGATTCAATGATTAAAACACAAAACTAATGTGATTAAATTGAGTAAAGTAAGTTTTACGGTGAATATCAGGAGTTATTTCCAAGCAGTAATGTTCATTAGATTGTGGAATATAATTTCCAAAGAGGAATGGTGAAAGATTGATCTGCTGCTGAGTCATTTAAAAATAGTTTGGACAAAGCACTCAAGAACAGCAAGGGAACAATTTTGCACTGGCAGAATGATGGACTAAATGATCTAATTGGTCTCTCCCATCCTTAATTTCTATGATTCTACAATTAATGAGAATGGGTATCATAATGAACAAAAGATCTGTTACATTTTCCTCATAAAATGTAAATCACCAAAACAAACAAAGCCTTTTAAAAATGAAATTCAGAAGTCTTCTGGTTTTAAGAACTTGTTTGTGGCTATGAAGATCAAAGAGGTAACTTTCTCGTGGGGTGCTCAAAGGTTAGAATCCTTAGCTTCCTGCAGATCACTCTTTGGGGATACATGTTAGTGTGAGATATTTCTTCCAAGTATAATCATTTTCTAACAACTACAGTGCATATCTTCTTCTAAGGGCCAAAATGCAAATCTCTGTGTAAATAACTACCATGCAAACAAATACGCTACTCTATGGGATGCCAGAAGGAGCCTTTTGCACTTGTGATTTTACAAGCTAGTTTGTTATGCTGTTTGCAATTGCTGGATAATATTCTATTGAAAACTTGTGAAAAAGAAAGTTCCTGACTACTTCACTGGAATCCCAGAAAAGACTCAGATTATAAGGACAATTCCCATTGTTTCATGCAAGTACTAACATTAACATCACACGAATAAAGGCAGAAATAAAGCCTTTAGAAACTCTAACAGAGTTGTTCTCTGCTGATGGATTTTCTCATTCAGCTCAAACTTAAACTGAATGGAATTAGCAAACCGCTAAACCAGGTTAAGTATTTATATGCTCCCTGGTTACTATAGTATCTGGGCAACTCACAATCCTCAATACCCCTGGGAGGTAGGGATGTGCTGTTAGCCTCATTTTGCAGATGAGGAACTGTGGCAGAGAAAGACCAAGAGTAAAAATGTCAAATGTGCCTAAGGAACCTAAGTCCCATTTTCCAAAGAAATGTATGCACTCAGGAGCTTAAGTTTCATTGAAAGTCAGTGGGACTTAAGCTCCTATGTGCGTTAGTCACTTTTGAAATTTTTACCCTAAGTGAACTACCCAAGATCACATAAGAAGCCTATGACAGAGCAGGGAATTAAATCTGGGTCTTCTAAATGCCAGGTTAGGGTCCTAACCACTAAACCATCTTTCTTCTGAGGAAATGTGCCTATTATACATGATAATGACATTCTGTCACACAGCTTCAACAGAAATTTTATTTTAGATACCATAAAGGATATGTTTATATTGAGATTGTCCTCAGAATGGGTGATCTGGGAAGCTACCCCGTCTTTGAAAAGCTATGGAATACCACTGGATTAAGAGGTAAATATTTATACCTAATAATTTGGGGGGAATGGAGGGGAGTCGTGATGAAAAATCACCCAAAGTATTTAGGGCTTGCTCTACTCCTAAAGACATTGTTGTCAAAACATTCACTGACTTCCCTGCTAGCAGGATTAGTGGATTTGGATTTTGTCTTAGTGAGAAAAGAATGAGACTGGTTTTCGCTAAGGAGGGTGCAAGGTGAGAATGAACGAGGCGGTGATGAGGACTAGCTGGAACGGGACAGGGATGATGATTTACAGGGTGTAAATAATAAGGGAGAGATAGCGGAGCAATGGTACTCTTGCCCCCAATGATGAGGATGGCTGAGCACAGAAAATGAGTAGTCACTTGTCTTAATTACAAAATATGTTAGAGATGTGCTCCATGTCTTCTTTCTTGTTCTCCTTTTAACTGAAACTAAATTACTGCACCATATCAAATACTGTATGATAAACAAACTAACATATATAACTGTTCATGTTTCACAGAAAGGAGTACATGGATGCTACTTAAATTCCTTTCTGGATAAGCAAAGTGGACAAGAAATCCTGGGGCAGATTCCCAGTTGATGCAAATTATCATAGCTCTATTGAAGTCAAAGGCGGTATGACACCATACACCAGCTGAAGTTCTGCCCTCTGCTTTGAAATAATAGATGGCTACTAAAACCAGCCCTGGCAGCACCGCCAGCTTAATGGCAGAAACATACAGGCCTCCAGCTTTAAACTAAGAGATGATAATCAGTTCATGACACTCCTGAATAGATTATTTTAGTTTCCTCATTCAACATGAAATGTTTCCAAAGCTTGTAACTTGATGGTGTAAGTTCAATTCATGCAGAAAACGGCAAGGTAATCAAACCTGAGTTAAGTTCAGATACAAAGCCACTGTTATGTAATGATTATGATTTCAGACAATGTAAAAAAAAAATGGTAGAACAAGAAGGGAAATTAATTGAATTTTACATTCTGTACAGGAAAAGGTTTTGGTGAATACTACTTACAAATACAGCTGTATTCCTACAGCCTGTGGATTTTATATCTGTATATTTCATATAGATTTTATATCTTCCTACTCATATCCTTTTCTTTCCAATCCTGCATATTAAGCCATAAACACCATTTTATTAGGGAGGAAAAAAGTACAAGAAGGTTCTGTTAAGGAAACTTTTATGTGGTTGTTTACTCTCAGATCTCTGAAATGTAGCTTTTAAAGTGAAGCAGAAAAGAGGGTTGTTTGACATATCCAGAAGATTTATCATTCTTCAAATACATTTTAATGAATGTGAAAGGTCTTAAACTCTTTCTCTTTGACTGTACTGCTTGTTACTCCCTTTGAAAGTAGGTTAATTTCTGTGAGCAGGCAGAGTCTGCTGGGACTCTGAGCCTGCTGACACAATCACAAACATACCACCACTTGAGATACTCCACTGGGGGCAGGGGGGAAAGGAAAAGAAAAGGAGGTTCGATTTTATAAGGAAATCTGTTCCAATATCTAGATTTTCTTTCCGTTTTTATTTGCTTACAGCATGAGATCACAGGCCAATAGACCCAGAGGCCAACGCAAAGGCTCTTCATTCCACGGTTCACCTGGTATAGTATTTGAAACTTCAAAAAGCTACACACTGAACACATCAAAAGATTGGTTTTTCTGGGGGTTTTTTATTATTATTTTTACAGTAAAGGTATATAATAGAGCTTTTGTGTTTTCTCCTAAGAGTTAATAAAGTGCATGCTGAACCTTTAACATAAACAAAATTACACCATTAGTTCAGCTGGGCAAATTGAGCAAATCCAGTGTTGTGACATTAAACAATCTCTTGTTCTCATCAAAGGGCAGGTGAACATCGTGGCATTTCATAGAACGAGGAGCCTGAAAATGTCAGAGCAGTTTATGCACTTGAAAAGGCATTGTGAGGAAATATCAGCAGAAAATCAATGTGCTCTTAATACACATGTTCCAACTACCTGCCTCTAACGGGGTCAGCACCCGCCTCTCGCGAGCGCCCCCTTTTCTCTGGGTGATATACTTGCAATCACAGTTCTTTTCAGTGGGGGGTGGGGGAGAGAGAGGGGAACCTCTCATGGATGCCCCCCTTTCTCTCCGTTAGGTGGGAGCCTGCTTTTCTTTTTTGGTCTTACATTAGGTTGGCGCCTGCCTCTCGCAAGCACCCTCCCGGCCACTGGTTCTCTAGGCTGGTCTTCAGCAGCTCAGCCCTCCACCCAAGCCACACACGCGGTCCTCTCTTCTGGGGTATACAGTTAAAGTTCTTTCTCGGCCCTGGCATGGGGCCATAGCTTTAAGACTTCTTCCCTGAGGCACTGCCTTCTTCAGCTACCCAGCCAGGGCCCATCTCAGTACCCTCAGCTGGTGTCCTTTTCAGCAGCCCGCCTTGGGCTCAGTCTGCAACTAGATCAGCGGGGCCCATCTCAGTACCTTTGCCTGGTCTGGCCAGGTCCTAGGCACAGTCTTCTGGGCTCAGCCTGCCTGCACTGACCTTTTCATGGTCCTGCTACTACTCTAACCAGCCAGCCAAGCACCCTGTCTCTGGCAGCCTCCGCTGGGCTCAGTTCTGCCTGGTGAGCTCTCTGCAGTGAGCTATCCGCAGTCCCACTATTCATCTAGACAGCCAGGCACCTGGTCCTCCCTCATCAAGCTCCACACAGCAACTGAAGGCTCTGCTGCTGGCCTTTTATCTGGCCCTTCTGGCCCCTTATTGGTTGCTCCATCTGTTGGCCACTCTTCTGCAGCCCCTCTAGACTGCCTGGAGGACTTCTTGCTGCTCTATTCTGGGACAGGGTGATGAAGGGACGCGAGACTTCCAGCAGGGGGCCTCCAGACCTAGTCCACCCTGCCACACTGCCTTTGCTTTCAGATAAGAACATAAGTATGGCCATACAGTGTCAGACCAATCGTCCACCTAGCCAGTATCCTATCTTCTGACAGAATCCAGTGCCAGATGCTTCAGAGGGAATGAACAGAACAGCCCAATTGATTGAGTGATCCAGTGCCAGTTGTCCAGCCCTAGCATCTGGCAGTCCGAGGTTTAGGAACACCCAGAGTGTGGGGTTGTGTCCCTGACCATCTTGGCTAATAGCCATTGATGGACCTATCCTCCACAAACTTATCTAATTCTTTTCTGAATCCAGTTATACTATTGGCTTTTATCACATCTCCTGGCAACAAGCTCCACGGGTTGTCTGTGCGTTGTGTCAAGAAGTACTTCCTTATGTTTGTTTTAAACCTGAGGCCTATTAATTTCATTGGGTGACCCCTGGTTCTTGTGTTACGTGAAGGGATAATTAACGCTTCCTTATTCATTTTCTCGACACCATTCATGATTTTATAGACCTCTCTCTTATCTCCCTTAGTCATCTCTTTTCTAAGATGAACAGTCCTAGTCTTTTTAATCTCTCCTCATATGGAAGCTGTTACATACCCCGTATCATTTTTTGTTACCCTTCTCTGTACTTTTTCCAGTTCTAATGTATCTTTTTTGAGATGTAGTGGCCAGAATTGCACACAGTATTCAAGGTGGACATAACAGGGATTTATATAGTGCCATTATATTTTCTGTCTTGTTATCGATCCCTTTTTTAATGGTTCCTAACATTTTGTTAGCTTTTGTGACTTCTGCTGCACACTGAGCAGATTTTTTCAAATAACTATCCCCAGTGACTCCAAGGTCTCTTAAAATACCCAGTAGTTCCCAAATTCTGCAGGTACGTGGAGGTTTGCTTTCCAACTTGTACATGCTTCTACTTGTAGAAGTCAGGCAGAGCGTCCAGGAATGAAGGGGTGTATCTTATTGCATTGCCTCAGGTTCTCCTGTGGCACTTTATTATCCAAACATGACATGACATGTCATCATGACATAACCGGTACATGGCTTGATTTAATAAATGTCGAGAGACTTCCCCTGAGAGACTGAAGAGAGGAAGTGCCATCGCACAGCATCTGCCACTCTTTTGAATCACTACAAGGGCTAGTGGTTGAAAATCTTGAAGATTGATGAAAGTCAGAGGTCATGTGGGCAGGTTGCCAGTGAAAAAGGACAATGAGAAATGTTAGAACTGGGGATAAAAGATGGCAGGAGCCCCTCGTTCTTAAATAGCCGGCTTTCTAGCTTGTGAAAAAAGTTCACGCTAAAACACCATGGGCAAGATTCTCATTTACTGCTCTGCCAATGCAAAGAGCAATGCAGATGCAGACAGACCTGTCTGACTCAAAGATAAGGAAAGCCATGTGAAGAAGCAGCTTCTATAAAAAGAAGGAAAGGGAGTGAGTCACCAGCTGACTGATATTCACAGAATATCTCTACCCTGTTTTCCTCACACAAGGTGACCCAAAGGACGTGTTAAGAACAAGGAATTTTCCCCCGCAGATTAGATTTTGTTATTCAGTCTTTACAATATGTTCTTACAGGAAGAAGTTATTTGTTCTTCCCTTGATATAATATATGGTATTTTGGCATTTAAAATGGAGGGAGATGGCGGTCAGTGATAATATGAGTGGATTGCATATTAGCTGATGGGTCTCAGTCCCCAAACCATCTCTCCAATTGAAACAGTGGCTGTAATGAACATGGTAGATAGCTAAATGTGTTAAATTGTCAAGGGATAAGAGGGTAATTAGCACCTTCACCCATTGTGAATGGGACAGGGATGCCCACAATATGTCTCCATTTACATGTTCTAGCATCCAAAACTGCATGCACACATTTATCACCCACACTTTCCAGGTGCCAACAGTCTGCAGGTGCAGGTGCCTGTATTCAGATTTGAACTGTTCTAACACCTGGGAACATTCAAGCACACTAAATGTGAGAACTGGGGATTTAAAAAGAAAAAGGAGAAAACTAGCAAAATAGGCCCCCAAGAGTCAAAAGTAAAGAAGTGATTAAAATCATTTGTCATGGTTGCTGCTTAAGGAAATATTAATAGTGGCTCAGAAAGTAGATCAGAAGAAGGAAGCAGCGAGTGAGAATCACTGGGTCCAGTGGAAAGCCACAACACATAACTGGCATGTGGAACTCACTGGCATACGATATCATTGGGGCCAACAGTTCAATAGGATTAAAAAAGAACTAAATATTTATATGGCTAACAGGAATATCCAGCAATTTAATAGCAAAAAATATTTTTAAAATAAACAATAATTTTGGAAAGGATATACACCATTATGCCTTAGACCAGTGTTTCCCAAACTTGGGATGCCGCTTGTCCAGGGAAAGCCCCTGGCGTGCCCGGCCAGTTTGTTTACCTGCTGCGTCTGCAGGTTCGGCCAATCGCGGCTCCCACTGGCCGCGGTTCGCTGTGCCCAGCCAATGGGGGTTGCGGGAAGCAGCGGCCAGTACGTCCCTCGGCCCATGACAAGCGGCGTCCCAAGTTTGGGAAATGCTGCCTTAGGGCAAAACCCATTTTATAACTACTGGGGATTAGGAGTACACTTTCCCTGTGTGTAGATTATCCCATAGTTGCCTACTGTAGGCTTTCTTCCACCTTGCTCTAAGATAGCTGATATTGGTCACAGTCACAGATAACCCTGGAGTGGTCTGATCCAGTATGGCAATTCTTACATTCCCAATTACAAAACTGCTATGAGTTTTGTGACTGCAAATTATAATCTTGCATGCAAGCAGATTCTGGAATTTCCCCAAAAGTAAGTGCAAATATTTCCACCTGCAATGTGCTCACAATTATTCATATCCACAAGTGACAGCTGGATAGAAGTTTGGATGAAAATTGGGCCACAAAGTTCTGTGAACAAACCTTTACAATGGTGGCTATACCGCTTTTTTTCCCCTCAGGAGAATGGAAACATGACCTTCTTTGAATTCATTGTCAATGCCTCTTCTCCATCAAGCTATTTCCTCAGTGGTGCACCTAAACTTTGTCAGTTTAGAATTATTAACAAGGCAGGACTATTTTTTTGGAGAATCTAGGGTACGCTATCACAACTCCAAGAAGAACTTTGTGACAAGCAAATGAAATGTTCAGGAGGAATTTGACTGCTAGTGTGGCTAACCTTACAGAAATTCAGTTGTCCTGGCCCTACTGCCACAAACATCCCTTACTTTCCTCATGCTGTCACTAAACCACTTACCCAATGATACCACATCATCCAGATCTACTGCCTGCTGTTTGCAAATTCATGCTATGATTATTTCATAATATGTTGGAGGCAGATTATCCTCTGATTTTTTCCATTTAAAACCCCCCAGCACTTAATTTTTTTTTACTACCACACAGTGATGAAAGCAAGAAAAATGAAACATAGAGTATAGGAGTGAAATGGTTAATCAGGAAGCAGTTCTATATAGGGGAAAAAAAGGCTTAAGTTACTGTAAACTCAAGAAAGACTTTTCTCTGAAGGATGAAATTAAGTTGTGTTAGACCATCACTTTGATTTTACCGATCTAACTAAGGAAGAGGTATTATTATTTTCATACTAGGGGTTGATCTACTGAAATTATACATTGCCGGTCTGTCACTCACAATGACAACACAGACAAGGGATCTTCTTTGATCTCTAGACAGTTGAAGTTGCAGACAGGAGTCCACAGGGAAGATAAAGTTAATACTCCAGACCCCAAACCTCAGAAAATTCATGGCAATGGGAAGAAGAGATTATATGGCATACTTTGTGGATCATCTGTGACTGCCATTGATTTGCTTGCTAATAGCTATTATGATAAGAATCTGGTAAAGCTTAGAAGTCAATTACCAGCTGCACTGCTACCATTACATCACAGTTTAACTTAATTTGCAGCCATTATGAAAATGAATCAGTTAGTTCTCCATATAGATTATATTGGACAGATTCTCAGCTGCTGTAAATTGACAAGTAAAGTAAAGTTTGAATTTGAGTTTCAAGGAACTCAGTGGAGAATGGCGCTATAGTAATTTACACCATTTGAGGATTTGGCCCAATGCATGCCATTTACGATGATACGTGAGACACATGGAATGGGGGAAGCATATAAAATGACAAATAAACACATTTTTCTCCAATTTTTGAACCATAAAAGGTAAATGGGGTTGTTTAAACACGAGGCAGCAAATTTAACCAAAATGTTTTAAAAGGTAAGTCCATTTAAAACAATCCATCAACCTTACTCTTTGGATAGTGATTCACAGCAGCAGAAGTCACTGTGTGGTTGTCCCAATTTTCTGTTCTGCTGATATTTTCAAGCAAATATTTGTACCAGTAGGCTTTTGAAGTGTGAATGTGAGCGTTACTGACAGCACATAAAACAAAACAATCAGTACATTGAACTCTTGATTTTTTTTTATTTTATCTTTGTTTGTGGGAGATTTTGAAACTATGGATTAATTCTCAATTTAAATTTTATAACGTGTAAGAGACAATGGAAGAAATACACAAACCGACTGTTTCTATTTAGGAATGTATGGTAGTCTGTTTATTCCCTTACTCCAGGAATTTCTATTTACTTAAAACACAATTGTTAATTGTAGACATGTACAAACACATGTGAGATAATAGATGTGGAGACTGAGTGTCCTAAGTCATGTGCTTACTGGCCAGCTGAGCCTTTCTGACAAGGTCACACACCCATCCATGGACTTTTAGAGGGGCACATCTGGGACCTTGTCGGAGGAAAATAAATATCCCTACACCCATTATGTTAAATGATGTGAAGTTAGTGATGGGGACAAGATAATAGAAGCAGCCAGGAGGTGAAGCAGTAAAGAGAAGCAGCTGTGTAGTAGGCAGGAAGAGGGAGGATCGAGAATAGGAAGTGACAGTTTTAAATTATGCCACTTTCAGAGTGCCAGCCTGCCCCTGTGATAGCAATTTGTGAGTTTGTGGCCCTCTGGCCAGAGCCGGCTCCAGGCACCAGCCTACCAAGCACGTGCTTGGGGCGGCACCTGGAGGGGGCCAGCGCTCAGGGGTTTTGTTGGTTTTTTTTGCTGCCCTCCCTGCTGGCGCCCCGGGCGTTTCGGCGGGGCGGCAGCGCTGGGGTGGGGGTTGTTTTGGCGGGCGTGGGGGGGTGTTTTTTGTTCGGCAGGGCGGCACTTGGGGTTTGTTTGGTTTTTTTTTGCTTGGGGCGGCAAAAAAGTTAGAGCCGTCCCTGCCTCTGGCCTATTTCTCTACTAATCAAATCAAATCTGTGAACTCTTCGGTATCCTAAGTTTAGTTATTAATAGAAACTGCACTGAGCCAAAAACTACTGCTGAAAGGGCACCTAGGCTTTTGGAGGAGAGGAGGAAGAAAGGAAACTTATATTGCTCAGGAAAAACTTTCAATAAACGGAATTAAAGGGTTAGAAAAAATAGTAATGAAAACATATTCAAAATATTAGAAGAAAGATGTTTACTGCTCTGCCCTCGGAATTTTCTCTTATACTTTTAGTGATAGGACACATGGTATAAACCAGGGATCTCAAACTCAAATCACCACGAGGGCCTCATGAGAACTAGTAAATTGGCCCGAGGGCCGCATCACTGAAACCTTTTCATACGATACAAAAGTATAGTCAAAAATGAAAAAAATGAAGAGTAATATAGTATTCTATTAAAAGTCAATGCAATAACTTTTTTAAAACTGTAATGCAAAGAGGGGTTTTAATAAAATATAAACACTCAGTAATGTTTGGAGCTTGGCTGCCAGTGGAGTCAGCACCTATGGTGGGCCGCAGGAAATAACTCCGCGGGCCGCATGTGGCCCACGGGCCGTGTGTTTGAGACCCATGGTATAAACCAATCAAATTGATCAGCCCTTTTTTAAAAAAGTAGATGAAATTTTAAATGAATGAACCATCCTCTAATAGTTATAAGCCACACCAACAGTGCATCAGTGAGCTATTGGTGCACTTCTTGTGTGGAAGAAGACATGAGACCAAAACACTTCCAAGGTGTGCATCAGTCAGTCACCTATTAATTCCATGGTTTGGCCCATTTCTACCTGGAGGGGGAGGAGGGGAATTTTCAAAGGCACAAATGAAGAGTTAGGCATCTAATTTTCAATGGGAGTGGAGCAGCTAACTTCCCTTTGAATGTCTCCCTTGTAGTCGGTTAGCACCAAGATCTCTTGCTCTTGCTGCCCCTCAACTGACACCATCTGCTGTCTTCTTCTAGAACCTTCTCTCTGGGTCTCTGTGGTATCACTGATTGGTATCAATCCCTTTAGCTGGAGTTTAAGCTATTCCTGGCATAAAGAAATGTAACTAGCAGGTATTTATAGACAGCCCCATTCTTCTTAACAGTGGTTAACACACATTTTTATTGCTAGACCGGACCAATCAGTAGAATGTGTACTGTTGAAAGACACCCACCATTGGCAGGGGCATGGAGTAGACAACCCAGCATCTTTTCCACCTCAAATTTCTGCAAAATAAAGAGCCCTTCAGACATACTGGAGAGAACCCTTAGCAACTGGAAGCAAAATATGTTTTTGTTTTCCTCTCAAAGGGAGTCAGTGTAGAAGTTACTAAGAGAACATTCAATTTCTCCTGGGTTTTATGTCAGAGGGACTGAGAGAGAGGTCTATTTACTGCTTTTTGTCATACAGCCAATTAGAGACTTAAAAAAAAAAAAAAACAGTTTGAGGTGGTGTCATGATGACACGATGAATCCCGCAATTGGCTGCTGACAGGGGTCAAACAATCAAAGGCCCTGCTCTACTGCTGTCCTGTTTTTTTTAGAAGCCCAAAGTGGCGATCCAGGTGGGAGGCCTGGGGTTGGGACTTCCCTCTCTGAGGCCAGAGAGAACACACACAGGCCCACTGTGAAGGAAGGTGCATGATCTCTAAGGAAGGATCCTGGCTGCTGTCCTCTTACAGTGCCTGCTACCAGGCAATCCACAGAGTGGCCTTGGCAGCAGCCTCAAAGGGGTTGTTTTGTTGCATGCTGCTATGATGGCAAGGAGCAGGGAACAGACTTAGGGAGCAGTGAGAAGAGGAAACAGAAAAAGCAGGAGTAAATGGTAAATGGTGCTCTAGATTATGGAGGAGGACAGTGGGCTTTCATCACATGGCAAAAGGTATCTATTATTAAAGAAAATTGCCAGTCTTTTCTGTAATGATTAGCTTGCCATCTTAGAGCAACGGTACATAAAATCATCATTTTTGTTCATGAGCTTTAACAATATTATACAGCCCACAGCCAGAGCTGGGTGAATTGTTAAAACTATTATGGGTGGGATTTTCAGAAGCATTCAGCATTGCTCCTGCTGAAGTCAATGGGAGATTTACCATTGACTTCAATGAGGGAAGACCCCATTGACTTCAGCAGGAGCAGCATAAAGCCAGTTTTGAGTGCATCTGAAAATCCCACCCGTTAGAAAATGGCAATTCATTGAAACTGTGGTGGTGGTTTCATGGGTCCAGAATGGAATTTGGGGTGGGAGTGAAAGCACCACCCACACACTCCAGAATAGCCAAGAGCCTAGTGGTTAGGACACTCAGATGGGATCTGGTTTGGGGTGTCTCTCATTTGGAGTAGGGACTTGAACCAAGGTTTCTCACATGCCAGGTGAGTGTCCTAATTACCAGACAATTGACTATTCCTGGGTAGGGGGTGGGGTGTCTCTCTCACTCTTGGGTTGCAAGTGGGGAAGCATCCAAGGAAGGTATTTAGTGACTCCAGAAATTCTGGTTAGTGTCTAGGCCAGTAGTGTTTGTTAATTTTAAGAGGCACCCCCCTGACATTTGAACCTGGCCCTTGTTCCTGCTGACAGCACCTGGCAGAAGGGTTACAACTGAATAAGTGACCAGAACTATATTTGATGAAGTACCACATGACTTCTTCTAACTAAAGCAACTGAACTTTGTGTTGTGTCAGAGGGCACCTTTGTGTGGTCATCTTTTGGCACTCCCACACAAGGGGCCAAAATAATCCGTGACTTCAGTGGAGTTACACTAGAGATGAGTTTGGCTCAACAGCTTTAGCCATAGGACAACATTGTCTGTTCAACATGGGTGGATCCCTTCTGTGTTAAGAAACAACTTCCACGGAACAGCTTGTGGCTTAGCTGCGGGAGATAACGTAGTGCATGATTTGTTTTGTTTTGTTCTGTACTAGGCAGCTCTGTAAAATTTTAGATTAACACTCAGGCAATGGCTTTGATGTTGGAGTGTCCTGAATTAGTCACTAGGAACGCAAGAATCACCATACTGGATCTGATCCAAGGTCCGTCTAGTCCAGTATCTGTTTCTGTCAGCAGCCAGTACCAGATGCTTCAGAAGAAGGTGCGAGAACCTCACAATGGGCAGCTGTGGGATAATCTGCCCCTTCCCCCCGCTTCCTCCCCACACACACACTAGGTCTCATCCTACTTTCTAATAGTTACAGATTGGTTTACACCCTCAAGTTTAGTATCCCTTCCAAAATTTTTGTTAGCACTAATTGCGATAACTCTGGATATTCTTGTTATCCACATAAACGTCCAATCTCTTTTTGAAGCTTGCTAAATTCTTGGCTACAACACCTTCCTGTGGCAACAAGTTCCACGGGCTAATTGCATGTAGTGTAAAAAAGTATTTCCTTTTCTCAATTTTGAATTTTCCACCTTTTAATTTAACTGACCATCCCCTTGTTTTTGTGTTCTTCTGCTTCATCTGAAGAGGAAGGCTCCTCCACTGCCCAAGGTGAATGGGCTCCTCATCTTCAAAATTCTCAGAATAAAAAGGTGCTTGATCACCTTTATTTATTTAGGGGCTTTGAACATGCTTTGGTATTTTTAATTGGCTTGTCCAGCAGTGGGAATTTATTCTCAAACTCCACAGTAGGGAGGACAACCCCCCTACCAGGACTATGAGACTGACAATCAGTAACACTGTATAATGTTCTTCTCTCAAGCACTGAAAGTCTGTCCCCCAAATTTCCCCTTTCACTACACCTTCCACACATTTCACCCTAGTTCTCAGATTCACTCAGCTAAAACATGAAGGCAAGAGTGCTGCTTGGGAATGAATCATGCAGAATCCAGCTGGAAATACCATGCATGGAATTTATGGAAGTTGACCGTGGCTAAAAGACCCTTCTTCATAATCACAGAGTTTGTTCATTCTTTACCTAAGGAGACGTCCTAAATCATTAGCTATCTGATCTATCTAGATTGTGGGAATGAGGGGAGGCAATCAACAACCTCTTGCTATAAGGAACTTTCCTCTTATTTTGTTGTCAAAATTCAAATCATAGAATCATAGAATCATAGAATCTCAGGGTTGGAAGGGACCTCAGGAGGTCATCTAGTCCAACCCCCTGCTCAAAGCAGGACCAAACCCAACTAAATCATCCCAGCCAGGGCTTTGTCAAGCCTGACCTTAAAAACCTCTAAGGAAGGAGATTCCACCACCTCCCTAGGTAACCCATTCCAGTTCTTCACCACCCTACTAGTGAAAAAGTTTTTCCTAATGTCCAACCTAAACCTCCCCCCCTGCAACTTGAGACCATTACTCCTTGTTCTGTCATCTTCTACCACTGAGAACAGTCTAGATCCATCCTCTTTGGAACCCCCTTTCAGGTAGTTGAAAGCAGCTATCAAATCCCCCCTCATTCTTCTCTTCTGCAGGCTAAACAATCCCAGTTCCCTCAGCCTCTCCTCATAAGTCATGTGCTCCAGCCCCCTAATCATTTTTGTTGCCCTCCGCTGGACTCTTTCCAATTTATCCACATCCTTCTTGTAGTGTGGGGCCCAAAACTGGACACAGTACTCCAAATGAGGCCTCACCAGTGCCGAATAGAGGGGAATAATCATGTCCCTCGATCTGCTGGAAATGCCCCTACTTATACAACCCAAAATGCCATTAGCCTTCTTGGCAACAAGGGCACACTGTTGACTCATATTCAGCTTTTCGTCCACCGTAACCCCTAGGTCCTTTTCTGCAGAACTGCTGCCCAGCCATTCGGTCCCTAGTCTGTAGCAGTGCATGGGATTCTTCTGTCCTAAGTGCAGGACTCTGCACTTGTCCTTGTTGAACCTCATCATATTTCTTTTGACCCAATCCTCTAATTTGTCTAGGTCCCTCTGTATCCTATCCCTACCCTCCAGCGTATCAGCCACTCCTCCCAGTTTAGTGTCATCTGCAAACTTGCTAAGGGTGCAGTCCACACCATCCTCCAGATCGTTGATGAAGATATTGAACAAAACCGGCCCCAGCACCGACCCTTCGGGCACTCCACTTGATACCGGCTGCCAACCAGACATGGAACCATTGATCACTACCCGTTGAGCCCGACCATCTAGCCAGTTTTCTATCCACCTTACCGTCCATTCATCCAGCCCATACTTCTTTAACTTGCTGGCAAGAATACTGTGGGAGACTGTATCAAAAGCTTTGCTAAAGTCAAGAAATAGCACATCCACTGCTTTCCCTTCATCCACAGAGCTGGTTATCTCATCATAGAAGGCAATTAGATTAGTCAGGCATGACTTGCCCTTGGTGAATCCATGCTGACTGTTCCTGATCACTTTCCCCTCCTTTAAGTGGTTCAGAATTGATTCCTTGAGGACCTGTTCCATGATTTTTCCAGGGACTGAGGTGAGACTGACTGGCCTGTAGTTCCCCGGATCTTCCTTCTTCCCTTTTTTAAAGATGGGCACTACATTAGCTTTTTTCCAGTCATCCGGGACCTCCCCCGATTGCCATGATTTTTCAAAGATAATGGCCAATGGCTCTGCAATCTCATCGGCCAACTCCTTTAGCACCCTCGGATGCAGTGCATCCGGCCCCATTGACTTGTGCTCGTCCAGCTTTTCTAAATAGTCCCATACTATTTCTTTCTCCACAGAGGGCTGGTCACCTCCTCCCCATACCGTGCTGCGGAGTGCAGCTGTCTGGGAGCTGACCTTGTCTGTGAAGACAGAGGCCAAAAAAGCATTGAGTACACTAGCTTTCTCCACATCCTCTGTCACTAGGTTCCCTCCCTCATTCAGCAAGGGGCCCACACTTTCCTTGACTTTCTTCTTGTTGCTAACATACCTGAAGAAACCCTTCTTGTTACTCCTAACATCTCCGGCTAGCTGCAACTCCAAGTGTGATTTGGCCTTCCTAATTTCACTCCTGCATTCCTGAGCAATACTTTTATACTCCTTCCTGGTCATTAGTCCAATCTTCCACTTCTTGTAAGCTGCTTTTTTGTGTTTAAGACGAGCAAGGATTTCACCGTTAAGCCAAGCTGGTCGCCTGCCATATTTACTTTTCTTCCTACACATCGGGATGGTTTGTTCCTGCAACCTCAATAAGGATTCTTTAAAATACAGCCAGCTTTCCTCGACTCCCTTCCCCCTCATGTTATTCTCCCAGGGGACCTTGCCCATCAGTTCCCTGAGGGAGTCAAAGTCTGCTTTTCTGAAGTCCAGGGTCTCTGTTCTACTGCTCTCCTTTCTTCCTTGTGTCAGGATCCTGAACTCAACCATCTCATGGTCACTGCCTCCCAGGTTCCCATCCACTATTGCTTCCTCTACTATTTCTTCCCTGTTTGTGAGCAGCAGGTCAAGAAGAGCTTTTCCCCTAGTTGGTTCCTCCAGCACTTGCACCAGGAAATTGTCCCCTACACTTTCCAGAAACTTCCTGGATTGTCTGTGCACCGCTGTATTGCTCTCCCAGCAGATATCGGGGTGATTAAAGTCACCCATGAGAACCAGGGCCTGTGATCTAGCAACTTCTGTTAGTTGCTGGAAGAAAGCCTCGTCCACCTCATCCCCCTGATCTGGTGGTCTGTAGCAGACTCCCACCACGACATTACCCTTGTTGCTCACACTTCTAAATTTAATCCAGAGACTCTCAGGTTTTTCTGCAGTTTCATACTGGAGCTCTGAGCAGTCATACTGCTCTCTTACATACAACGCAACTCCCCCACCTTTTCTGCCCTGCCTATCCTTCCTGAACAGTTTATATCCATCCATGACAGTACTCCAATCATGTGAGTTATCCCACCAAGTCTCTGTTATTCCAATTACATCATAATTCCTTGACTGTGCCAGGACTTCCAGTTCTCCCTGCGTGTTCCCCAGGCTTCTTCCATTTGTGTATAGGCATTTAAGATAACTCACTGATCATCCTGCTGTCCCAGTATGGGGCAGGAGCCCTCCCCTCTTGCACTCACCTACTTGTGCTTCCTCCCAGTATCCCACTTCCCCACTTACCTCGGGGCTTTGGTCTCCTTCCCCCGGTGAACCTAGTTTAAAGCCCTCCTCACTAGGTTAGCCAGCCTGCTTCCAAAGATGCTCTTCCCTCTCTTCGTGAGGTGGAGCCCGTCTCTGCCTAGCACTCCTTCTTCTTAGAACACCATCCCATGGTAAAAGAATCCAAACCCTTCTCTCCGACACCATCTGCGTAGCCATTCGTTGACTTCCACGATTCGACGGTCTCTACCCTGGCCTTTTCCTGCCACAGGGAGGATAGATGAGAACACCACTTGCGCCTCAAACTCCTTTATCCTTCTTCCCAGAGCCACGTAGTCTGCAGTGATACGCTCAAGGTCATTCTTGGCAGTATCATTGGTGCCCACATGGAGAAGCAGGAAGGGGTAGCGATCTGAGGGTTTGATGAGTCTCGGCAGTCTCTCCATCACATCATGAATCCTAGCCCCTGGCAAGCAGCACACCTCTCGGTTTTCCCAGTCAGGGCGGCAGATAGATGACTCAGTCCCCCTGAGGAGAGAGTCCCCGACCACCACCACCTTCCTCCTCCTCTTGGGAGTGGTGGTCGTGGAACCCCCATCCCTAGGACGGTGCATCTCATGCCTTCCAATCAGTGGAGTCTCCTTCTGCTCTGTTCCCTCAGATGTATCATCCACGCCACTCTCTGCACTAGTACCTGCGGAGAGAACATGAAAATGGTTGCTCACCTGAATCTGTGTTTCTAGTACATGGACTTTTCTGGTACTCTTTCCTCTTCTGGAAGTCACATGCCGCCAATTATCCTCACTGGCCTTCTGTCCCCACTGCGTAGCCGGCTCTGAATCTTCAGAACAATACAGGAGGTGAAATACAGGAGGTGAAGATGTGATATGATTTCTGAAAAGGTCCCTAATTATTTTTATTTGGGAGATCTTACTTCCATGTTTCTATACTGGGGTGGGACAGTTTTTTAGTCCTGATCTGAAATGATTGCACAGGAAAAACTAGCTTGTCTTTTAGGAGAATCAAATTAAAGACTGCCCTTGAAGTTAATGTATTTCAGGATGGTGCAATTGGGCATCGTATGCTAGTAGCACACAACCAGAAGGAGGACAGTGATGACTAAGTCCTTGGACACTATCCCTGGCAGCTCGCTGGAATGGTGTTTACTTTGAAATAAGCTTTTTGTTTGCATTCCTAACTAATAACACTATTAATACCATATACCTATTTAGTGTCTTTCATCCAGAAGAATCCCAAAATGCTTTTTAATTTGTTTATAGTATATAGGGATCACTCATTCATCAATGAAATACAAATGGAATTAAGTGTGGCAGCTTCTCTTTCCAGCAGCATATGAAACAGTTTTTAGGAAGGGAATTGAAGAATGACTTCCATTTGGCACCAAAGAGTGAATCATTTTGGGTAGGAAAAATGCAATTACCCAGTTTTGGGATATGGCCAGGGCAATGGTTAGTTGCTGTATGCAGACAACTAATGGCAAACTAGGACTGGGAAGAAAATAATTGTTAGCTACAATACAGGTTCAATTTATTGTTTTCAAAATAAGCCAGTGACCCATTTTGTACATCAGGGGAGCAAGGAGACTGCAAAGGAAACACCACAAATGCTAACTTAAATACAGGACTTGAAACTGACTCTCACTTGGGTTCTTTAGAAAATCTTCTGAACAGTAAGCTCGACACCTTCGAAGTTGTTTGATATTCTAAGGAAAACCAATCTCTTTTTGCAAATAAAAACCCTCCTTTACTCCTAGGCAACCATGAATGCAGCTCTAAGGTGTAATGAGGAGACAAAAAATGAAATGCTGTCTGAAATGGCCTTCTGTTTTAAGAAAAGCAAACAGCCCAAAATGACGAACGATGATAGAGAAAAACCAAGTTCCTTGCAAAAATCATACCGTGAGGAGCTCCACAAAATAACAGGGAAACGTGACTGTGTGTGAAGGGAAACCAACATATTGTATCTTTACCCTATGACAATATCAAAGTCTTAAGCTTGAAGTTCTTAGCCTATGTGTTTGAGTCTCTAAAAGGTGTGTCTGGAGAAATGCAGTGCAGCTTTAAAACTGGCAAAACCTCTATATCCCACCACAACTTCAATTGCTTATATGTTTCTGATCATATTAACATGAGTTTTAAACTATGCAGATCAAGTGTGGGCCTGTAACACCTTAATACCACTCCACACAATAATGTATTCTGCACATGATTTATGTCACAGGAAAAGACATTTTAAAAATTGATATTTTTGAAAAAGATTGAAACTTTTCGGTGTCATTTTACCTGTAAAGTTAAGCTCCCTATGTATCATGTGTTCATCTGTAAAGAACTCAGAAGTAGAGGGAAAACTATTAAAATGTCTAGAAATGACCTGAAATAACTTTTGTATATATATTAGCACATGTATTGTCCTTACTAAATGCACCTGGGGCGAAGACTCTGGTTGCTGTCAAAGTTCTTGAAAGTCAATTAGATTGAAATCTTTTTTGCACTTCCAAAATATTTTTAGGTACCTAGAGTGTCGTGAAAATGTTATCTAAACAAAAGGAAAAACGTTAGCCTTTGCAAAGCCCATAAAGGCAAGTAAGCAGCTCACATGGCAGTTTGACCATCAAAAGACCCAACTTAAATATTTCTGGCATCAAGGAAGTTCACGTCATAATTTGAAATCTGTTAACGGCATCAGTTCTTTTCCTAGTCTGTACAGCATAGGTGAAGAATCTAACCCAGAATACATTCCTGGAATATCTTGGAATGCAAATAAGAGGAATGAACAAGTCGCCATGGTGTTATTCACAGCAACACAGGTATAGTACCAGCAAGAGCAGTGAGGCTATTTATGAATGAAACAAAGTGTGTAGATACTTTAGGCCTTTTCTAATAAGCCCAGAGTGAGGCAGAACTATCAAGGTAGATCAATCCAAGACTATTCATTAGTAGAATGGTATTTTGGTATATAGGATATAACTGTCAAGAAAAATTTTGTAATGTACTGCAAAATAGGTTCTGGCTAGCTAGGGGGAAAAACCTGAAGATGTTTATCTTAGCTTGCCAACAAGCTAGGGTTACCATTACAACCTCTCAAGTTTTCAGTGGGGCCGTGTACATTTTAAAATGATGTGATTAAATAATGATACTGTGCCATGTTAAAGAGAAGCAAAAAGCAATAAAAAACAAACTGTTACAATGCTGCCACCTAACGGTGGAGGTGTAGAAGGAGGAGTTGAATTAAAGATGGCTGAATAACAGAAGTCCTCCATGCTCATGGTAAGTAATATTGCATGGTATCAGAAATAAAGTGACCATAGGTTTTCATTTAAAATATGCACAAGAGTGACACATTGCCAAAATACACATGCAGATGAAAATACCACAATATCCCAACAAGATGTAAAGTTTCCCAAGAGGAAAAACTAAAAACCCAGAAACTTTGTGCACATGGATAAATTATTGTATCAGTGAAACGCAAGTGTGTTTTATTTTCAGGCATTTTTGCAATCTCTCTTTTCTCACCAAGAAAAAAAAAAGCAACCATCATTCTGGGATGTGGGATGTATTAGCAGGAATGTTGTAAGCAAGACATGAGAAGTAATTCTTCCACTCTACTCCACACAGATTTGGCCTCAACTGGAGTATTGTGTCCAGTTCTGGGCACCACATTTCAGGAAAGATGTGGACAAATTGGTGAAAGTCCAGAGAAGAGCAACAAAAATGATGAAAGGTCTAGAAAACATGACGTATGAGGAAAGATTGAAAGAATTAGGTTTGATTAATCTGGAGAAGAGAAAACTGAGTGGGGACATAATAGTTTTCAAGTACATAAAAGGTTGTTACAAGGAGGAGAGAGAAATATTGTTCACGTTAACCTCTGAGGATTGGACAAGAAGCAATGGGCTTAAATTTCAGCAAGGATGGTTTATATTAGACATTAGGAAAAACTTCCTAATTGTCAGGGTGGTTAAGCACCGGAATAAATTGCCTAGGGAGATGTGGAATCTCCATCACTGGAGGTTTTTAAGAGCAGGTTAGACAAACACCTCTCAGGGATGGTCTAGATAATACTTAGTCCTGCCATGAGTGCCGGGGACTGGACTAGATAACCTCTTGAGGTCCCATCCAGTCCTATGATTCTATAAGAACCTGGATCCCACTAGAGCCACTCTGGCAGCAGAGAGAGCCCACAGAGCTGGTTTAAGCAGGCATTTGAGGATTCTCCTGTGTGAAGGAATCACTGGCTGGTGTAGAGCCAGACTCCTTTCAGTGTAGGAGCATGGCAGAGGTATGGTAGCACCCAAAATTGCAACCCAGTTGGGTCTCTTTGTGCCAGGCCTTGTCCTAAAAGATGTATTATTTATACAGTAGGTTAGGTGTGCTTGGCGGGTAACAGACAAGTTAAAAAAGATAACTACTAGACCATAATTGGAGAGGGAGTGGATAGATGAAGATTTCAACAAATTCCTTGGGTTTCATCAAGAGATATCTACTGGTAAAATTATTGCCCCTGCCTAGCACAGTCAGACATGTTCTTAAAAAATAATCAGGAGATTTGCTAGACTATAAAGTAACCACACCTGCCCTTGTAACTTGCGTTTCAGAAAATATGTCTGAAGAGGGAGGAACTGAGAATTAGTGGATTTCATCTCTCAACAAAAGGGACACTCCCCCCCCCCCCCCCGCCCTTTATGGCAGATATATGTACAGGTCTGTGCTAGAGATATATTCAGTGAACAGTCGTGTTTCTTAGAGTAAACTGGGAACACCCTCTAAAACCTTGAAAGGAAAATCCAAGACACATTTAGGAGCCTATTTTTGTTTTATTATCTTTAAAGTAAAATTACACTAGAACAGTTTTTCAAAGAACTATCATTAAAACATTTTTATTTAATGATTAAAAACTAACAGCATTATTTATTGATATTTAAAGAGATATGGTGGCTTTTTCTAGGTTTGGAGAGGAAAATGTATTTTACTTTAAAACAACAACAAACTTTTCTAAATTACTTCAGCATTCTGGGTGTGATAAGATATCAAAAGGGTAGAGGATTGTTGTACAAAAAACAAAGTCAAAACAAAACAAACAGTTTTCTTACTGGTATAGACTAAATATAATGAATATTAATAAACTAATAAAATGCCTAATTAAAAATATATTAAAAACGGGTTTTTGAACTCTTATCAGATGCTTCTTTTCCTTTCAGAAATGAGATCCCACTAATATGTCTTTGCTAAAGAAGTCTTAGCCATATCCAGAGTTACACACTAATCTTAATCTAGCTACATATTTATATATACAAAGTTAAAATTACTATGTAAAAATGAAGTTAAGGTTAAGAAGTACATATCAGTAATATAACTTAAGGGTAAAACATTACAAGGTTGTTTTAATGATCCAAAACACAATCTTTACAAACCCAGGAAGTTCAGGATTAAAGTTACATTTAAAAGAAATGCAACGTATTAAGGTAACAAATGCACAGTTAAGGTAGCCAAACAACCTTAACTCTGCCCTTTAGTGTTGCTATGCCATAACCATACAATTATGAATAAAGCATTTTAGTATTTGTGGTCCCATCTTAGAGTAAACTGATTGTTAAAGGCACATTATATTCCCGCCCCCCCCCCATGGTGTCACTGCTTTCCTATAAGCATTCACTGTCTCCTTGTGTAGCAGTGAAAACATATAACCAAGCGAGTAATCACCATCTGCCTTTATTCCTTATAGCCAATTGTCAAATGAAATTGGTTTACAAAGTCTCTAACTAACAAAATTATAATAAAATTTTACTAGAAAAGAACCTCTTTGAAATGTAATGATGGTCAAATAATTTGGGAGGTTGGTAACAGAAGCTCTGTTGTTTCGGGAAAAACAACTTATTTCTTATTTTTAGCCAATCTATTTTTAACTTTCTAAAATTAGTGTTAGAATAACAAAGTAGTAAACCAGGGTCCTAGACTACTTCATTACCTTAGTTATTAGCCTGACAGACTAAGTGACTTGCCATTAAACATCAATGACAGAAGAGCTGAAGGGTTTAAAGGTCAATAAATACTCTGATAGGAATCCCTCAATGTAGCTTTTCACGTAGCAACTTCTGGAGCTTAAACATTGACAAGCTAATAGCTTCTTTTCCCTAATTAAGCAAACCCTTCTTCAGTAGCTGTTTGTCATGCCTCCACTTTTTCAAGGTCTTAAAGATCTACCCATAAAATAAATTAATTAGTAAACAGCAAAAATAAAAGCAATCCCAACTAGTTGCCAATATTAATCAACTCTCTGTTGAAAACTATTCTACACGCAAATTGTGAATGTGATAACCCAAATGGGTCAGATCCTGGCTCATAGTTACACAGAAGAACAGGGTGCTGAAGACTGTTAGTCCCATGTAACAAATCTCCACATAGGGTGGATCAATCTTGAGGATAGTTGGGCTTAGTATGAAAGGGAACAGAGAGGAGCCTGGTCTGTGGATCTATAAACAGGGAACACATCCCTACATGGTTCTTAATCCCAACTCTCTGTCAATGCCGGTTCCCCCATGGAGGTGCCTCAAAGAGAGGGATGAGGACCAGGAGCTGAAGTCAGATTCGGGGAGGGAGGGGAGTTTACCTATTGGGGAGACTGAATGGTTGCAAAGGGCAATGGGGTCTTTTTTTCTTGATTGTCAGACAAGACTTACTTGTGACTGTGTGTGTGGTCACTGTCCTCATTCTTTATGTACTCCTAGAGCCTCCCAATCTAGGAAAATTGCTCAGGGTACCTCTCACCCTGTTGATCTTTAAACTGTAACAACACAGGAGCCAGGCTCACTATGGTTGAACACAGAACTATCAATTCAGTGTAAATAAAGGCTACACTATGGAGCTATTCCAGATTACCGAGTAGGTAAAATCCATTTTAAACTGTGGAATTTCATAGGCCCAGGATGGAAGCTGAACATGAGATCTCCCTTGTCTCTGGGGCTATCGAAGCAATAACAAGAGATTTAACTTTTATTGACATTCTCTGGGGAAACTGTTGTAACCTTTTTGTGACCTGCCTTGAAATGTTGGGGACAAATGAAATACTCTCACTTTAAGAACTCAGTTCTTCCCTTAGGTTCTCATAAGACCTTTGTCCATGGAATAATCTGTGTATCTAAAGAGGCTCACATCTGCTTTAGTGCAAAACTGTTACTCTGCCTGGATGCTGCAGTTCTCCAAAGAGTGCTCTATAGCGGTTACTACCGAATGCACTCGTGCTCATAGCCTCCCAAAGATTATATGCTTTGTCCCAACTAAGGAAGATTTAGCCTTCCAGCCAGGTGTCTGTACAGTATATTCTGTCTGAATAGGTGACCAGATTACCCAGAGACCCAGCTGGCTCCACGGAAACTGGTTTCATTAAAATCCTGAGACCTGAGGTAACCCCAGATTGTTCACACCTGTCACCCTATTCCCAATGTACTGCTTCACACAGCATTGCTTCCCGGGGCTGCCTCTCAACTACTCCCCTGGCCATTGTGTGCCAGCTGCCTCTCAGCTACCCAGAAGGGAATCCGAAAGCATATTTACACCTGGTTACAGGGGAGATGCACAAACTCCCGCTTATGAGTGGGAAAAGGATTTTACGCCCTTTCTCCAGGACCCGGTAGGAGGCAGTAAGGACATGGCAAAAGGGGTAAAGGAGACTTGGAAAGGGAAAGCACAGAGAAAATAAGAGCATTGACAATGCAGGATGAGGAGTAGGACAGAAAATATATTCAAGGAGGGCAAGGAATAAGTTCGGACTTGGAGCCCGAGAATACACAGAACAAAAGGGAGCGGGGCCTGTTAGAGGCAAAATAAAATAATGCACCAAAAGGTGAGGGCAGGAGAAAATATGGAGGCACAGAGGCGGAAATGCACTCATCCAAATTTGGCCCAGTATTGATAATATATTTTTATAGAATCTCCCCCGCTCCACTCCTGAATTTGTCTGTAGTTCTTTCTGTATCTTCTGAATCTTTCTTTATTTAGCTTTCATCCTCTCTGCTCCATTTTCACCACATGGGCAGGTTGTAGCTGGGATGGGAGAGTTCTAGACTGGAGTGTTGTGGAGAGTCAGGCTAGAAAAGGGGGTACAAGCAGTGCAGGGGAGATGTAGGGCCAGTCCAGAGTACACAAAAGGCCAGGTGTGAGACCAGGTCAGTGTAGCATATTCTGACCTGAAGCATATTCTCACCAGCAACTACACACCGCACCATAATAACTCTAACTCAGGAACCAATCCATGCAACAAACCTTGATGCCAACTTTGCCCACACATCTACACCAGGAACACCATCACAGGACCTAACCAGATCAGCCACACCATCACCGGTTCATTCACCTGCACATCCATCAATGTAATATATGCCATAATATGCCAGCAATGCCCCTCTGCTATGTACATCGGTCAAACTGGGCAGTCCTTACGCAAAAGGATAAATGGACACAAATCAGATATAAGGAATGGCAATATACAAAAGCCTGTAGGAGAACACTTCAACCTCCCTGGACACACAATTGCAGACCTAAAGGTAGCCATCCTGCAGCAAAAAAACTTCAGGACCAGACTCCAAAGAGAAACTGTAGCGCTTCAGTTCACTTGCAAATTTGACACCATCAGCTCAGGACTAAACAAAGACTATGAATGGCTAGCCAACTACAAAAGCAGTTTCTCCTCCCTTGGTGTTCACACCTCAACTGCTAGAAGAGGGCCTCACCCTCCCTGATTAAGCTTACCTCGTTATCTCTAGCCTGAATCTTCCCTGCACATTTATATCTGCCCCTGGACATTTCCACTGCTTGCATCCGAAGAAGTGGGTATTCACCCATGAAAGCTTATGCTTCAATACCTCTGTTAGTCTATAAGGTGCCACAGGACCCTTTGTCGCTTCTACAGATCCAGACTAACACGGCTACCCCTCTGATACTTCAGGTCAGTGTACTGGCCTCACTGGAAGAGAGCTGAACGGCTCCATCAGGGCAGTTGAAGACTGCCTAAGGGAAATGGGTTGTTATTGGGGGTTTGACAGCATTGTCCATCAAAGTTTGTTGGGTAAAATGCACCCCCTAGTCAATATATGTGCATTGCCCTCTGACTGGCTGAAATATGCATCAGTCAGAATTACATGTGGGTAAATTAGGATCTGTCTGGTGACATGTGGTTTTACATATCTTTCAACTAAATGAGATATCTAAATGCAAAACCTATCCACTCTGACACTACATGGATTTTTGACACTCCCGGGGACCACTGTTCCCTCTAAGCTGTGCGCGTGTGCGTGCGCACACAGATCCTAAACCCCATGCACATGGCGAAACACCACGCGCACAAAAATTTGCACAGAAGCAGAACAATTTGCACAGAAGAAATTTTTTGCGCACATGGCCTGTCAAAAATTAGAGGGAACATTGCCGGGGACTATACACATACACAAATACAAACTGCAAGGTATCAAGCAAATTTCAGTATATTAAATATTTGAGTCTTCTACCATTTACACAGGTGAGAATCAGGAGTAAATGCAATTGTAAAGTGGAGTTACATTGGTACAGAACAGCCTGAAATGGGAGGAGAATCAGGACCACAATCTTCAGACTTGGCTGGACTCAGTCAGGGGTTACCCCAGAATAAATGTGGTATAAACCAAAACAGAATCCTGCCCTATCTGAGGTGGGCAAACAAAGTGGTAATTGCTTGTGGAAGATGTGAGAAATACTGGAGAAAGACACAGCTATATACTTATCAAGTAAATATAATATTTTATCTAAGATTGGTTTATTTCTCACATAAAGAGAAGTTTAGTTTCCAGGCTGGTCTGTTATGTTTGGTAAAATATTGGTTAATAATCCTACCCTGGATTGACCAGCAGGCTAATGTCCTTGGACTGGGATTCACCAGTCGGACAGGTGCCTAACTACCACTGTAGGTGCCTAAATCCAACATTCAGCCACCATTTGCATACACAACCCCCGCTCAGCTGACACCTAAACCTGTAAGTAGCTATATATCCACTGTTAAAGTCCCTGAGGCACCTACATTCCTGCTGGTGGTGGGCACCTGCACGGCTGCCTAAATCCTGACACTGCCCAACAGCTTAGCACCTCAGCCCCATTGTATCTTTCCTTTGGGGCCTGTGTGAGTAGCTGTGTTCTGAGCCCATCTAAACCCACAGTTGGAAGAGATGGTTCGCTCCCCACTCTGCCTTATAATCTTTATACCAGTGGTCAGAACATTCACCCAGCATGTGGGAGGCTCAAGTTCAAATCCCGCCCCGCCAATGTGGAACAAAGACTTGAAATTGGGTCCCCCATGAGAGGCCCTAACCACTGAGCTATTGGGTATTCTGGAGCAGGCCTCTCTCAATTGCTCCTCTTGGAGCTTTTACTTTGTATTAAATAATTCAATATTAATTGGAGCTGGGGATGGGAACCTGAGTCTCCCACCTGTCAGGTGAGTGGACATTCTGGGCGCGTGCTCTAACCACTGGGCTAAAGATTATAAGTGGAGCAGCAATGCTGCCACCTCCTTGGCTTTTTCTGGAAAAAGGGCTGATCTGGCTTAGGCACCTAGGTCCAGGAAAAGGTGCATGGCTGTGAATCCCTCCAGCTTGAAGTTATGTACCTACCTACCTCGGGGGAGAGGGGAGGTCACGTGCCTTTCCTCAACATTTCCTAATGACTAGTGAAGGCAGTTCCCTACTCAGCATGCTGGCTGCTATGAATCTCTGTTTTAGGTGCCTAATTCTCCCCATGCATTGTATAGGGAACCTGGGCACCTAATTCTAGGTTGTGAATTCCACTAGGTTGCAGGGCATCTAAGAGTGAGGTGTTGCAGCCTAAGTCCCCCTTATGAATCCCACCACTGCTGAATAAACATACATTACTAGCAATCCATAGTTGGTCATAGGCAGAGCTGTGTTTGGCAGAAGTACGGAGATGGAAGGTAGACACACTGATCTACCAAAGCAGAAAGAACACGTTGGAGCCTGACAGTTCTTGCCACCGTGAGTAGAGCCATGGCACTGGCCACTGCAGGGAACATTATGCCCAGTTGTAAGTGTTTGCAACTGGTTTTGACACTGTTCATTTATTTTACACAAAGATCAGAACCAGGCTTTTATTTTATTCCTCTCCTCGACCCCCGCCTCCCAAGTAGTGCATGATGTGTGGGGATTTACTCTAGCTGTGCGAGTCCCTTAAGTGCATCCCTGTAACTTCCATACAACAGCAAGAGCAATTATTCTATCTCACCTTGCAACTCCCTCCACTCGCACCCACTTAATTCGTATATACCCCCAAAGAAAAAATCCCAGCCACTTTTGAGCTGAGATCTTATATGCCTAGCTTCAGCCCCAGACCCCTTTTTATGGGTAAGTGATAAGCCCCAGAAACTTGAGGTGTAAATGGAAATGCTGATAGTCTCTTAGCTCCAGTGGATGCAATAATGACTTTTACTGATCATTTTATTCATGCATGGGCTGCATTCAAAGGCACTAGCTGGTCCACAGTAAATAAAAGAGAGCTGGCGCTGGCATTGGCTTAATTTCCCAGGAGACCCAAATGAGGGAGATCTAGAGTGTTACAGTGACACTAGCACAAATGGAGAATGCCAATAACCTGGATAAAATTAGGTAGCGTTCTCCTGCTGTATATTTATGTTACAAAATGATCAACAAAAAATCATTCATAGCTAATTGATACAGCTATTATCTATTTTATACAGAGAAAAAATAATTTCCTGTCATAGCTACTTAACAGCAAGCAGAATATATTTGCTAGGCTTCAGATCTAACAAACAAGAGTGACAGAACTTTTAGAAATGTGAATGGATTTAAAAAGAAGCAGACCAATTGCAAGAAAATGTTGTATAGAATCTTTTTCTCTGTAACTATTTTTGTTGGGGGAGGGAGAGGTAGGGGTTGGCGTTTTTTAACAACCAAATTCGTGTTGTTGTGACAGCATCCGGGAATGTCAAGTGTAGGCACTATTCTATTGTTCAAAGCAGTAAAGAGAATATGTTTCAATTAGTTTGAATTCAAGCCGTAGGGAGCTCTGCTTTTGGGTTAACTGAAAGTAAGGTATCCAGACTGTATCTTTTCCCTTCCTAAATGCTATGAAACTTTTCAAGTGAAATGTCATCTTTTCAAGTGGAATGTCATTCTCAAGTCCAGATATAAAAATCCTATAGTACTTAATTGTCTATAATTAAACAAAAACTCAGTCCAATCTCCTTAAGAGCCTTTGCAAAGTAGAATATGCAGCTGTACTAATAGAGACTAATTTTATTTGACTACCACTGGGGTAATTAGGGCTCGTTTGTTTTGATGTTCAGTTTATTCAGAGACATCAGGACTTTCACTATTTCTGCCTTTATATCTTCTTCTTGGTTTTATTTCTTCAAGCATATCATTTTGAAACACAGAATTAAAGGTTAGTTCTGCTCTCAACTGCTGTGGTTGTGCCATAAATCAGATCTTGACGCTTTTTGTTTTTCGAAGAAATAATGTATTTGTCAATTTGTTAAACATGAAAGGTTTCTATATAAAATCTGACTGCAATGTCAGGGGAAAGTCTGCTTATGGAGGAAGTAAAGTTACATAATCTCGCTGACAATTATGTGTTTCATTTAAGGCATGTTCTCATCATCACTCATTATTAAATAGAAAGATACTTGACAAGGAACTCCTTTAGGAAAACACGTGTCATATTTAAAGATATATAGCATGCATGTTCTGCAGAAAATGTAAAGAGCCCAGAAACCTTGTTAAAAAACCCTTCCAACAACTCAGTGGTTTAATTAACCCTGGAGTAACTCCAGTAAGCCAATGGCAGACATAATTTACATTAAGAATGGCCTACATCATTAAGGAGGGGATAAAAATTTGCCTTGACTTCTATGGGCCAGGATTTCACCCCAGAAATTTAAGGATGTCTTATTGGCTGTATATGCACAATTTAAAATGTAACACTTGTCCTCAGTAGAGAAATAGTGTGGATTTTTAAAGACACATTTCAATTGTGATTAAATTAAGTTAAAGAAAATTTAGCTGAAGCCAGATCATTGAAGTTATTTAAAAGTAATAGGTCAAGTTAATTCCTGGTGTAGTTCCATGAATTCAAGGGAGTTACCCCAGGGATGACTTTGACCCAGTTTATTTTTGCAGGTATATTCATATGCTGTGGGCTACTAATTGTGGATAATATAAATTGTACTAAGTGGTCACATAACAGCCATCAATTTTCAACTCAGAACAGACCAGGCTTCCTTGAAGTGAGTGTAGCTGTAGAACATGCTTGTCAGAAACTGGAGCTGGATTTTCCTGTTGGACTAGTCGGGCTGGTTTTTATATGCTGGCTCCAGCCAGATTAAAACTTCCCCATAGAAAAAAACCTTCTCAGAAACCTTGCCCTTGTGAAGGATGACCTACCTGAAAGGAGATGGCCCAGTGTGACCTTCCTCTGTGCTTTGCTTGCACACACCAATGAATTAGTCATTGCCATTTGCTGTGTTGGACTAAAGGAAAGTTAATTAGGACAGCTACGTTGTACATTGTAATAGATACCAGTGGAAGTGGTTGGTGTAAAGCACAGGGACTTCTGCGTGAAAGTGAAGCAATTAAGACAAAATCAAAACATGGTGTATAAGTTAAGTAGGATTTTTAAGCAGTCTGGGCTAAATTTATCTCTGGTATAACTCCATTGGAGTCAGTGGAGTGAACTGGGCTCTTTGGCATGAAAAATGAATGCTGTCCTATTTTACATAAAGTATGAGCTGTCTGCATATTAGCAAGACTGGTTTCCTCCTGGCCCAAGATCCTCTCACAACCTTTGCACCCAGTGGTTTTGTAACCTTATAAATGGCTTGACTGAATCAAACAAAAAGGGGTGGTGTGCCAGGCTGTGATGTCTGCAACAGGCCAGCTTGCTCATTTGAAGTCCTAACTTATGAGCTGGGTTTTTCCAAGGCTATCAATTTTCATTAGCTGTTTGCTGTGTTAATAAGAGACAACCACAGCAACAAGTGGTACAAATGTTAGCTTTGAAATACAGAGTACCTCTGAAACCAGAAGGACCGGCAATAAAAGATGGGGGTATGTTTGCTCATTTGGCAAAATTATAAGCTGAATTTATGTCTTATAGCAAGCTGACGTATAATGGACCAAATCCATCCCTGGAGTAGATCCACCAACTTCAGAGGGATAAATTTGGTTCAGTGTTTTCCACTTGCAATTCTTCTTTTAAAAGAGTTTGGTTCAGAATTTTGGTTTCCTTGCCCTTCAGCATGGGCCAGCAGACAGGGCCCAGGAGCAGGACTGCAGAGATCTAGGTTCTATCCCTGGCTCTACCATTGACCTGCTGTGTCAGTTGGAGCAAGCCACTTTGCCTCTCTGTACCTCAGTTTCCCCTCTCACCATTTGTCTATTTAGACTATAAACTCTTTGGGGTCAGGGACTGTCTCTAACCCTGTGTCCAACACAGTGGGGGTCCTCTACAAACCTCTATAATATAAATAGCAGTAAAGCATTAACAATTGTGTATGAGAAAGGGGGTGGGGGAAAAGACCTGACAGGAAATGAGTTGAGTAGGAGCAACAAGGACCAATATAAGTCATTCTACAGCAGAGGCATTTTGTTGTTGTGAGATCACAGCTATAGAAGTAGCTCATGTCTCACCATATGCATTCCTACATTGAACATCATAGTATGGATGGAACTGGGACCTAGTCCCACACCAACATCTGCATATATCTGTTCCTGGTTTCCGACTCACCAAAGTATTGCACATCTGGATGAGTATTGTACATCGGGGTAAATCTTCCTCCATTAACTTTTCCTTTTGACACAGGCATACAATAATGCACCCACAAACCTGAACACACACAGCTGTATTGTTGATGTATTGCCCCAGTAGGGCATTTACTTACTTAATTATTGATACTTCCTTTTGATCCTCCTCTGCTGGGAGCTAGTGAATAATATGTCTACTTATTAGCAGACAGCAATGTGATGAGATGAAACTCCATTAAGAAACCCATCCTGGCATCTGATCTAACCTATCAGGGAGGAATGGAAGAAGTCCCACCCCATTTGCCAGACAGTATTGCGGTTCCTGATAGGTGCATTTCTCTGTCAGTCAAATTAATAAGTGGTATTTGAAGTCAGCTGGTTTCCCGTTTGTCTAACACAGAGTCCAAAGAAGGAGTTCCCATGGCCTAGGCAGAAGTATAAAATTTAAGAACCATTTAAAGCAGATCTGCTGCAATGCCTGTCTCCTGGAACTGAAGAATCTGGTGTCTGCAAAAAGGAATCTGCACTTGCTGAAGGACAATAAAAATATAAACGTCCCTCCTCCCCCTTTTCCCTCTGAAGTGAAGTATTTTAAGGTTGCAGTATCTCCATTCCTCCCTAGGACCTCCCTCCTGCCTCTACCTATTAGCATAAGAAGGGTCTCATTTAACTGAACCTGTACGTGGGTGGTTCATCTCTTCGTGCCTTCCATTGTGTGGTGGGTGTTATGGTTGCAACATCACTTAGTGCCTGTATGAGTATGAAATGTTTTTTAGAATTAGGTCATAGGGAGTGGGTGAAAAACACAGGCGGAGAAAATCGGAATATAACAACTGTTCTAATGTCTGTAGGAATGTTCAGACATATTTTTGAAAAAATGCCAAGCAAAATGTTACCATTTCTTTCCTTTCCATTATCCCTTAATAACTATAGACAACAAAGGAAGGAAGCGAGTTTTAGAAACTAACACTTTTGAATTTGGGGGGGAGGAATAGCTCAGTGGTTTGAGCATTGGCCTGCTAAACCCAGGGTTGTGAGTTCAATCCTTAAGGGGGCCATTTAGGGATCTGGGGCAAAAATTGGGGATTGGTCCCACTCTGAGCAGGGGGTTGGACTAGATGACCTCCTAAGGTCCCTTCCAACCCTGATATTCTATGAATTATAGGCCCTGATCGTGCACTCAGATCCATCAGGACAGACCCTTGTGGCCCATCAGGCCTTACTTATCTCTGGTGTCATTCCACTGAATTCAGTAGAGTTACACCAGGGATAAATTTGGCTCATTACATTTAGATAACAATCTGGATTCATCTGAATTTTCCATTGCTTAATCTCATCAGCAGTGAAATATCGCTACTGAAGTCCTCTCTATCTTCTCTTAGTGCAGGACAATCTGGCTATATTTATCTTTGTGAAAGTATATCCCATACATCCAGGGCCGGCGCTACCACTAGGCAACCCTAGGTGGTCACCATGGGCGCCAGGATTTGGGGGGCGGCATTTCAGGTCCCTCGGTGGCCGCCCGGGTCCTCGGCGGCAGGATATTCGGCCACCCGGTTCCTTGGCGGCATTTCGGCGGCAGGATCTTCAGCCACCCGGGTCCTCGCAGCATTTCAGCTGCGGGATCTTCAGCTGCTCGGGTCCTCTGCGGTAGGTTCTTCGGCCACCTGGGGCGTCTCCCGGAGGCGCCGCCTAGGGCGGCAAAAAAGCTGACGACGCTCCTGCATACATCCCAAACATGGAGAGCCTCATTTACTTCAATGGCCCTCCATGCACTTACAGAGATCGGCCTATGCAGAGCTAGTGGCAGGATCAGGGCTAGAGTCAATACACTTAAGTAACATTTCATTTGTGACATATGCAGTTTTCTGCCGAACAAATTTTAGTCCTGGTGATAGAAGAGAGAGAGAGAGACTGACTGGAAGTTTTTTGCTTGCCGTGTATCATGTTCATTCTACCATTTAAAAAAAAAATCAAATTGCTTTTTAAATTAAATTACAAATAAAAATAAAACAAAATAGATGTGCTGTCTGAAAACTGGAAGTAAAAATTGCACGTTATTTTTTACGGCTGTGCTACTGGGTAATACACGTCACAGGAGACTTTGCATAACCTGCTGCACAGTCTGTGACAGACAGCTTGTCAGGAAATGAACAGGATAGGCAATGATTTGGGACTAATTTTATGGATGTTTTCCAGTTTCTATTTTCTCTCCTGATCCTCCTTTCTCCTTCTCAGAACAAGAGTGCTTCTGAAATTTCCTGCTTAACATCTTTCACTTTGAATAAAGAATACACTAAACATGCCCCCTGCAGCTGGTCTTGGTGAAATTGCTCCTCTTCAGGGACCGTCAGATGATGTTGCCTTGTTTGAGAAGGTCCAGGCAGAAGGTTTTAGTGCACAACACAGCCCACACTCAAGCCTGCAACCTGAGAAGTTTTGTCCCTCCCCCGCTTACTACCTTAGAGTTATACACGCACACACACACACACACGCACACACAGACTTTAAATGAACACAGATGGCTGGCACACAGGGAGTAGGCATCTTGGAAAACTGCCTCAGGGCTCTCTGGTTGCTGTCATCTTATTCTACAGACTGAGTGCCTTCAAGATGTCTGTGTTGTTTCTTAATCTTAGATCACTCCCGTTTGGGCTTTTAGCCACTTCCTGTTGGGAAATGTCACAGAGGCATCAGAGAGATACACAAAGATTGATCTGACTGAAATCAACATTGCCTTAACTCATAGGTTGTAGATTATTATCTTTAATAGAGACCATATTGTAATAAAATCCAAATCAGATCTCAATTAGCATACTGTACTTTCCCTTCTCCAGTGTGTGTACCGTTGTCTGATCGAGCGCTTTGGTTCTTGTGTGAAAGAAAATAATTGGCCACAAGTAATATAAAATGTTGATGAAAAATTTGAATGTAATGAATGCTGATAACCAGTTTAAAAAAAATTCAGTTGCACAGAGCACATGTTTTCCCTCTTTATTTCTCTATAAAAATATGCAAACAATTACCTGGCTTTGGAGGACATAATTACAAAGAGGTTCATCTCTAAAAGGTTATTATTGATTTATAGAGTTCTTTAGTTTAATAGAAGACAGACTGAGGAATAAAAAGAAGCTTACTGTTTTCCCACAAATAATAGATGGTCTACAAGGGAAATGTAAGCTTTCGAAGTAGTATTTATAAGATGAACACGCCATGTGGTTTAAGATGTTTCTTGAATGTGTACAAAATCATTCAGTACAGGAGGATGCAGCAACAACATTACAGACATCTTCTAATAAAAGCAATTCAGTATGAAGCATTTTGACATGCCTTGATAATCAGTATCCATAGACAGTGCTAATGATAAAGAACATGGAATAATTTACAGTTGCAGCTAGAACATCAAATTTTAAAGATAGATCCGCAGTCAGAAATGCACATATAAAGTCAATTCACTTGACTTCTGATTGATAGCTACAGGCCACAATTCTTCTGCACAAATGTGAAAATAGGGGTGTCTGGTGTATATTCTTCACCAAACATAGTGGTCCACTAACTCAGTATGTCAGGGCTTGTTCTTACTCACATTTCAGTCAATGGGCAGAAGTCCTGAGGACTTCCATGGAAGCAGGCTCAGGCCCTAAGTTAAGGCACAAATTAGACTATACAAGCTATGGTGGTTTCTTTTTTGTGGTTTGTTTGCCTACACATTAGAATACTTAGATTGTAAATGCTTTGGTGCAGGGGGCTTTTTTTTCATTCTATGTTTGTAAAGCACTTAGCACAATGAGTTCCTGTTCAACGATGGGCTCCTAGGAGCTATGGCAATAGAAATAAATAAATAAATAATTCATATAATATAGAACAGAACACAAATTGGTTTCATATAGAACTTCTCCATACTTATGGAATCCCAAAGCTAGTAGGACTAAACATAAAGCTAGGTAAGCAGGAGGTGACTTTTACTCATGTGAGCAAGGCAAGCAGAATTCGGTCCTGACTCTGTATGCTGTAGCAAGTCTCACCTCCCCTGTGTAGCAGAATTATTAACCAGCTCCTGCAATGTTTATAGCTAAGAACACTTGCAATATATTTATTTGGATTTAACAAGAGAAAAAGATGACTACATAAGCTCTAGGAAGCCTGGCAATAATTAGATTCACATCCACATAAGGATATCACCACAGCCTCATACAGTAAAGAATACTATGCAGGCCAATACTGCAGCAAAATCCCCCCCATTATACTCCAGATTAACCCCACCCCCCCACCCCATGCACTCATCCTTCCCTAGAAACCCTACCATATAATCACATTCGCAGTATGCCCTGAAGGTCCACACAGATATTTGGGACCAAGGTCCAGAGCCAATAGGCTCTCAGGAAGGGTACCCTTCCTGCTGCCCCCTCTCTCTTACAATTAGTATTGCCTAAATATTATAAAATGGCTTGTAAACAGATCCATTCCAGGGCAATTTTAAAAGTAGGTCAGGTTAAAACAATAGTGTATTATATGCACTATGATTATAATTGCTCGTGATCATCATTCAGCTAAATACCTCAAATTTGTGTTGTAGAGGATTTTTCTATCTATCGTGTGAAAGTTCTCAAAGTAATGGAACGACATATTGTAACTCTTCTGTTCAGCAGCGTTATGAAGAGAAATCAAGAGTTCCAAACTGGTCATTTTAAATAATAATGATATGGAATTGGGAGCACCGTGCTGCAGTATTATTTCTGTATAGGGATCAGTGCTCAGTGCAAGGTGATGGTTTCCAAGCTTCTGTGCTCTGTGAACTGTAAAAGATTTGGGCTTGAACCTCATCAGATCACGTGAATACCACACTCTGTTTTCCATTATTAACTCTTTACGTGGTTTCTCAGGGCTCATGAAAGATGGCCAATAGGGAGTGCTGGTGACAAACTCTTCCATTTGCACACAGACCAGGTAGGGAATGGGATGTGGCAGGGCAAATTGCCGCACGCCACTTCACAAACGTGCCTGAGCCCTGAGCAAGTGGAACCACTTCTTGGAACAACAAGAATCAGGTTTTGTCCCCATTCAATCCTGGGTCAAAAAAGATCTGAACTGGAGCTAGTTGTTAAATCAACCCCCACCCACTAAGAAATGGACTGAAACCACTAGCCCATTTCGCACAGGGCACTGAATCCTTGTCAGACAACAACTTTCAGTTACGGGTACTTCACTTCAGAGACCTAGAAGAATAAATCTATATCTCCTTACCGACCTTCCGAACGAAGCAGCTCATAAGAATCAGTGTGAAAAACACAACTTTCACGTAAACTGCTACTGCCCAAATGCTGGTCACTGCTTCCTTGTACAGAGGTAAAGAGGCAGACAGGAAGACAGCTGCAAGCTGCACCATTTGCGCCCCACACTCAGCTCCCCCAACCCCCAAAGCTATGGTGTTACCCAAGTTCTCCACAGCTAGAATCAAAAAGTTGGACATTCCATGATGGGATCTGGGCTAGAAGGGCCTGCTGTTTCATTAACCCCATTACAGATAGCACAGAGCCAAATCCTTATTATTCTCTAAATTAGACAAAACTCCCATTAACTTTAGGGGAAGAGTTGCCTAAAGGAGCTCTTTTACATTGTGAGCTCTTTGGGACAGGGACTGCACCTTCTTGTACATTTGGAAAGTGTTGGTACTACTGGAGATATCTATTTATTATTATTATACCCTCAGTACTGCAGTGGGGATTTTTTTTTTAAACAAGTAGCCTTCACAACATACAAAATCTTTAAGCATAAAAAGGGGAAAGATGCTCTCTAAAATTTTTCCCCATGAGTCACCAATAAATCTTGACCATGAATTGACTCCGTAGGTTTGGGCAGTCAAAAAAGTTTTCTTAAATCCTCTGCAGAATTCCTGCATTTTAGGGGCTCAAATGCTCTCGTTCTTCTCGGACTTTCCTTAAAATTCCCGCAGTACCTGAGAGCAGTGTCTCAGGGAAGTCATTCATGGTGATGTTTTGCACTCCTTTGGTGTTCCTGAGCTGCTCAGTCATACCCTTAGAGATTGCTGCAAGTGCTCCAATAATCACTGGGATTATCTCTGTTCTAATTTCCCACTTTATGGCAGATTTCTTCATCTTTTGCCATCTTCTCTTCTTGTTTCTTTTTGTTTCCATCTGTTGGTCTGGCAATATCAATCAACATAGTCTTGTGTGTCTTCTTTTCTACAACTGCTGTGTCAAGTCTGTTTGGCTGCACTGTTCAGTCTGTGACAATTGCCAGATGGCATAAAATCCTACCCTCTTCATTCTCTAGAGTGCTTTCCATTCGGTGGTCATAATACCGCATGGTCCGCTTAAATCTATACTTGCCATAGATGCCCCAATGCAGACACTAAGGCTAGGTCCACACTACCCGCCCGATTCAGCGGGTAGAGATCGATCTTCTGGGATCGATTTATCGCGTCTCATCTGGACGCGATAAATTGATCCCAGAAGCGCTCCCTGTCGACTGTGGAACTCCTGCTCGCTGAGAGGAGGAAGCGCTGTTGACGGGGGAGCCTGCCTGCGCCGCGTGGACCCTCAGTAAGTAACCTTAGTTCGATCTAGGAAACGTCGACTTCAGCTACGCTATTCTCGTAGCTGAAGTTGTGTTTCCTAAATCGATCCCCCGCCCCAGTGTAGACCAGCCCTAAGGGACCTCATTGTGTCTGTTCATATATTTTCTCCCAGCAGGCTCCAGCAGGAGTTCAACGTGCGCTCCACCATCTCTTTCTTTTGGGAACACATTGCACAGTTCCAGGAGCAGCTCTGTTGGTCAATTTGGTTTAAAATCTAATTAAGCCTTAAGGATTGCTCTTGTGCACTCATAACGAGGCTCTCCATCTCTCTTTTGAGGTATCCTTCCACAAGCCATGAGTTTATTAATCTTCAATCACTAATGGGTTCAATGTCTCTCCACCATGCACTGATTCCTATGTAAATCTTTAGAGTCCTTCGTTGGCGACGTGTTTTCTCTTTTCTTTTATGTTTTCTTGACTGGGATACGTGCTCAACTATCACATATTATTGCAACCAGGTGACCTTTTACTCTGGTTGATGCCTCATATATTTTGATGTTATATTCTTCAGTGTCAATTGCTTCCTCTACAGATAGCAGACCTTTTCCTCCATCGTTGGATGTGCATCGTGTCCACATCTTGATTGGTATTTATTACTCTATGCATCACCAGGAGCTTTCTTGTTTGGATGTCACATTTTTTCTTCTCCTTTGATTTTACTTGATCACTCTGGCAGTGTACTATACTACTGGTATCACCCACATATTAACTGAGCAAATTCTCTGAGTTGGGTTTTGTCCTTAGAGTAGTTCTTATTTGTCTTTAATATTTTTTCCTCATTTCTTCTTTGACTTCCTTATGTTGTAACTCTGGTAGTGCCGTGATTCCAATGTATTTGTAAGGGCCATGCTGAGAGAGATCTTGGATAGTACCTTTGTGAACTTGCATGCCACTTGATTGTACCAGTTTGTCTGTCTTTACAGATGCTGACATACATTTAGCCTCACCAACCTGTAGCATTATATCTTTACCAAACTTTGCTACAGGTATCAGCTTCTATAATCTCCTTTTGTGACTGTTCAGATAGTTTCAGATAATTATTTATTATTTAAACAGCAGGGTTTGACACAAGGAAATTAAAAACAAAGAGTTGTGTTTTGGTTTAGGTACCAGCATATGTATGACCAATTACAGTAGTGCACACTTGGAAATGTTGCCTGTTTTCCTTCCCTCCTGTACTGAAACAGAAGAGAAGCAGTAACATCTTGAGACTAATTCTATCTCAGTGATGTGATCCTATACGGTTTTGTACTTGTTTTTGTTCCATCGTATACCCATATGAGAAATACTGCGCTGCTTTTTGCACTTTCACTGGTTATAGTCATAGTCCCAGATTTTCAAAGGTATTTAAGTGCCTAACTCCTATTGATTTCAATGAATAAAATCAAGATACACCTCCCAGAAGTTGTCTAAATGGAGGAGAGAGAGCTTGTGGTTTATATACCTCTAACTCAGATCTTCGGCTTGATTAGGAGACCAGTGTGTACCTCAAAGTCTCTATACAGGGGTCCACAGTTTCTATGAATACAGCAAGTTGCACGCATTGGACAATATGTACCTTTTTACCCACGTTGGGTCATATGCTGCACTAAGCAAATACATGGAATATTTGTTAATATTAATGCACAATGCCCAGGTGAATCCAAATCAGAATATGGCCATTTGAAATAATAACTTTAAAATCACAGAGGGAAAAAGGTTATAAGTACACAAAAGGGGCCCATGAATTCTACCCTCTCTGAAAATTGTTCTGTTTAGTTTCCTTTTTTACATACATAATTATATTTATCTGAGACGTACACAACTAAACTGTAGCTAATTTGTTTAGGCCCCTATTTAGATGTGTTTGCTAATACTGCAATCAATTAACTTGACATACAATAATAAAACAGGAAAATGGCATAAAATGAATAAAGGGTGACACAGCGTGACGTTTTAGGCAATAAAATATCAATTCATACCTGTTAACTACTACTAATGTGCTTACACCAGACATGTTGCTTTTAAGCAGACTTTAGGAATTAGATAATTTATTCATTGTACAGAATCCCCAATGTAGTGAACTCGCTCTGTTCTCCGGGAATTGTCTCAGCTAAGCAAGAGCGCCTTTTATTACAGTGCCACTTAACGGATTTCTATAGCACTAAAAATACGAATGTTTTCACTCAAACAGACAGGAAGAAAACTTGGCCAATTTCCATCCCAAAAGTTATGGAAATGGCCCTCTTGATCAGCTTTGGATTTTTTAAGGAGAGAGAAAATGGGCCTGATTCTCATTTAGATCTGTTTGTGGAAAGCCTCCAGGATCAGACCCAATATTAGCCAATGAAAGCTTCTCTCGTTGGATCTCATTGAGCAAGGGGACATGTATACTACGTGCAGAAGAAATAATACAGGCAATAATAAGAACTTAAGTATTTAACTCCTCCCATAAAGGGAAACGGTTCACATACTTCCTTCACTTATCTTTCCGAGTGGCGTATGAGAAAAATGGCTTGTGAGTTCTGACTGGTGCCACAGGGTTGAGAGCACGCACATGGCCCACTGCTCTTCACTAAGGATTTCTTTGTTCTGCCGAGTCCCAAGAGCACAAGTTCCATGTGAGGCAATGACAGTTTTTGTTATCGCACAGACAGATCAGTTTCAGTGACAATCTCTCCCTTTTCAAAAAAACATTATTTCTCATGATTGTCTCCCACTCAGAAAATTCAGTCTTTAAAACCCAAGGAAGAGAGGAGCAAGGGAGAGACAACTAATGACCTGGCAACATAAAAGTGAAATGGCGTGTTTTGGGACAATCAGTCCATCAGCTCAAATGGGCTTAGATCAACATACGCACACACGTAAATGAAATACTCGATCCTCTGTCACACAAGAAAGAAGGACCTTGTTCAAACATGTTGCTACATTAGGATTCTGTGGTTGCACAGGTTTAATAGATGTTGCAGGGAAAACACCACATGCAATGAAGTAAAAAGAGAAAGGGGGAAAGGACTAGCTAATAACATGTTCCTTCCTTCCTTCCTAACTCAATGGCACATGTGACTTAACGGAGCCAATAAGTTATGAGCATCTGATATAGATGTTAAAAAAAAAAGCTCTTTAGCAAAGACCACTGGGTAAACCATGTCATTCCTAATTTCTACAACTGGCCTGATTTAACGCAGGCCTAGGACCTGAAATTCACACCAGCTCTTTGTGTGCTGGAGTCATGCAGATACCAGGCTCAGTGAGAAGAAACTGCATACTTCCTATTTTATTTCACCACCAGTCGACCTGCTTTTCCTCAGTTTTAAAATCATTTGCCAGGTAAAAATAAACTTTTCAGAACCCCAAAGTGAAAAATGTACCTAACAATTCAATCCTTGTAAGTTGGGAATTGGAAGAGAAAGTGCAGCAGAGCCTAATTAAATTATATAATAAGCAGCTTAACTTGCAGTTTCACTTTGGTTTCTGGTATTCTTATTATCCTGTGCATTGTAACAGCTGGTGGGGGTCATTAAGCTATGCAAATTAATTAGCCTTAAATACAGTTGGCAACACTGGGAGTTTTGCAAAAGTTTGTCTGTCTGGCTGTTTGGGTTTGGTTTTGCGAAACCAAATCCAGGAATGATGAAGATCCAGGTCTTTATTCAAGCCCCAAAGGTTTTCAGGAGTGCCAGCCAAGGTTTCTGGTTTTGGCCCATCTCTATTAAGGACAAAAATGAAGGCTATTTCAGTTCTGCACATTTTCATCTGTCAAGTTTTGGTTTGAAAACTCAAAGCAAGGGTGGCTCGGATCTGGGCAGGGTTTGAGTAAATAATTTTAGCTTTGACACAGATCTGGCCTTAAATCATTAACAAGTTAATTGGTACTAGCTACATTGATTGTGCTTATACAAAGAGACAATATTCTCCCTAGATATATGATCTCTTTAATCCTCATCATTGCTGGAAAGGCCCATTGCAGGTTACCACATTTTCCATATCAGCAATCATGGGGAAAGCGTCATGACTGGGGGGGCAAACAAAAAAAACCCCAAAATACCCAACCACAGCCAGCAGGGAATAAAGGTACTTTATTTTACAATGGAAACTATATTTGGAAGATGAGCTCGGATATAATTTTACAAGGTAAGGCCAGACTGTAAGTGGCCCTTACCCGGGTGCACGAGAGGGTGAAAAGAGCCTTGTATGTTTTTATTCCAGATTCTTATATTAATAATGTATTCAGTAGAACTGTGAACAAAATACAATGTAACAAGCTGTCTTTGTGCAACCTGTGCTGAGCTGGAGCTGCTCCATACATGTGCCCCTAGGGTGCCAGGGGAAAAGGTGGAGCCATGGTTCCCCTGGCCTATACATTAGAACGAGCAGGTTGCTCCTTCCTCTAGAATGGTGTAATCTTTGAAGCTGCTTGAGCACTAGGAAGCTTGTGGAGGGCTTAGGTCCGATGCACAATCTTCCCTTAGGTCTCTGTAGGGTTGTGTATTTTCTTAAAGGAACAATCTAGTCCATAATTGGTACTTTCCTGTGTTTGTAACCCTCTTCAAGTGCAAGCAGTACTGTGAGGCTGCAGACCAATAATGGGAACAGGATCGGGACCCAGGAGGACTAATTTTGGGGACGGTGTTTGTGTGGTGTGCGGTGGAGAGCTAAAGCTATCCTGGCCCACACCACCTAATGAAGCAAAATTCGACTGCACCTCAGCAACATTTAATTGACAAAGGGCTACATTAACAGTGTTTCTCTGTATGTTTAATTACAAAAGCAATTAAAAACTGGCGGTTTTGTTCCCCCCCTTTTTTGTTGTTGTTGGTTTATTTCCCTTGGAACTGAGTAACTTTGCCGAGGTCACAATGCTACTACTGGGTTAGCATTCATGCGCTGCATTAGCAGTATGCTACTATTATCGTAAACATCATAGGCTTGTTGCATTGTATTTTATTTACCGTCCTATTCAGTGAATCATTAATACAAGAATCTCAAATAAAAGCATACCTTAGTCGGTGTGGACCTAATTCAGGAAGGTGACTGTCATAATATTTAGGAACAGAGAAAGGCCCAAACCAAAACCTTGCACCCCCTGCTTCTTGGATGTCTGGGCACCGATCTGAACGGTTTTGAAATAGTTCAGACTGAAGAGTAGAGCAGACTAAAGGCTGTTGTAGTCTATGCCTACTGCCAGTGGCCTCAAGGGTTAGTTCTGGCAGCTGTGGATCAACAATATATACATGGATGCTGCAGCAATGCCCACTTTCACCTGGCAATGCTGCCCATCCCGCCCCCCCCACACACACACACGCTGGTTGCCCATGTTGTGGTAACTTGGGCCTCATCTATGCACAGTTTTTGTACTGATGTAACTATTTCAGATGTGGGTGTGTGTGTGGGTGTGATTTTCTAATGATTTAGTTACAACCCCTTACAGTTATACCAGTATAGAGGTGCCTATACAGTAACTCCTCACTTAAGGTCATCCCGGTTAACGTTGTTTCGTTGTTACGCTGCTGATCAATCAGGGAACATGCGCGTTTAAAGTTGCGCAATGCTCCCTTATAACGTCATTTGGCAGCCGCCTGCTTTGTCTACTGCTTGCAGCATTGCAGCTAGCTGGTGGGGGCTTGGAACCAGGGTGGACTGGCAGCCCCCCTATCAGCTCCCTGCTCCCCTAAGTTCCCTGTGTGGCAGCCGCCCAGCAGGCTATCAATTGCCAGCACTTCAGCTGTCCCTCTCCCCACTGCCATGTGCTGCTCCTGCCCTCTGCCTTGGAGCTGCTCCCGGGAGCCTCCTGCTTGCTGTACAGGGGGGAAGGGGGAGGAGGAAGAGGGGGGCTAATGTCAGGGTGTCCCCCTGCTCCTGTGCCCCGCTCACCCCATCTTCCATAGAGCAGGGGGGACACCACAGGGCTCAGGACAGAGGGAGCTTCCTGGCAGCAGCTGCCGTTTCAACTTGCTGATCTACTTAAAAAGGCAGTGTACTTAGAGTGGCGTCAGAGTTCTTAAAGGGGCAATGCACATCCCTCTCTCTCACACACACACGGTGTGCGTCTCTGTCTGCCGTGCTGTCTCCCCTCCCTCCATTCATGCTGGCTTGTAGAGTGTGAGGCTACATTAACAATGAGTTAACCCTTGAGGGATCAGCCAATTGCTAGTTCATCATTTAGCAGTAAGGCATTCCCTAGGAAATATCCCATCCTCCGACTTCACCACCTCAACCAAGCTTCACAATCATCATTGCTGTGTATCAGTATTAAATTGTTTGTTTAAAACTTGTACTGTGTGTGTGTGCATCCACACTTGAGGTTTGGACTGATTTAGCTATACAGCTTGAAAATGATGTCATGGAAGTGGTACAAAACCTATGTGTAGACAAGCCCGTAGACACTGCTAGAATGGCGTGCTGTATCTGAGAATTCTTCCGAGTGGGGAGGACAGATAAACCTGATTTAGGGCTGCTTTACATTGGCAGAGTGGCACAAAACTACTGGAAGTCCTTGTCTACACCCAGAAGTTTTGCCAATTTCATTATGCCAGCATACTTAAACTGGCACCCAGTTATGTTGGTAAGAAAGTGATTATACTAGTATGGCTTATGGTGGTTCAGGCAACCCAGGGGCGGCTCTATGTTTTGTGCTGCTCCAAGCACGGCAGTCAGGCAGCCATCGTCGGCGTTTCTGCGGGAGGTCGCCAGTCCCACAGATTCGGTGGTGATCCTGCGAGCGCTCCGCCGGTCCCGAGCTGTCAGCGTTCCCGCTGCCGAATTGCCGCTGAATCCACTGGACCGGCTGCCTGACTGCCGCCCTCGCAGCTAGTGGCCGGCCGCCCCCCTGCAGCTTGCCGCCCCAGGCACGCACTTGCTGCGCTGGTGCCTGGAGCCGGCCCTGAGGCAACCATCATATATGATACAAGTATAGGTATAACTGCTTCTAGGCCAGGACTCTTACCAGCATAACTATGTCAGCAAAAAAATCACCTCCCCCCACCTACCATAACTATGTCAATAAAACTTTTAAGTGTAAACTGAGCCTAACATAACCCGGGCCCTGTAGCTCTTTAATAATGTGCATACTTCTGAATTTGGGGCTTCAAAATACAGATCTGCATACAAACTTCCCCAAAGTGTGGTGTACAACCTCAGCCTGTTATAGAAATGGATGTGAACTGCAAACTTGGATTTCAATCCAGATTTAAATTTGGAACCGTCCATATTTTTGAAGACTGTCTCAAACAAGCACGAAGTAGGCATAATTTCAATCTGTTTAGTGGTCACTAAATCCTTGTGCCCCATGTACAAATGAATCACTCTATTCTATGCCCCTAGGCTTTGACCATTACAAACAATGACTGAAGTCATCAGCAAAAGAGAAGTTCACAGACTGAAAGGGGAAAATATGCTTTTTCATTACCAGTGTAAAAAAACTGAATGCATTGTTTGAAAATGTCACTGCATGAACTAGACTATATGGAAGCAGACTAACTTGGCCTCTGGCATGTAGTCCTCCCTCCTCCACTCCATTTTGCCTAACTTGACAGCTACTTAAAGACACACGCTCAGAAATTCAAAAAACATTCTTAAAGAGACAGCCTGCAATTGTGTCTTGACAGAAACTATGACTCAGTGATTGGAGCAGGAGAATGAGAATCAGAGCTCCTGAATTCTAATGCTGCCACGGACTGACGCCATGAACATGGTCAAGACACTTGACTTTAGGCCACTCTCTCATTTGTAAATTGGTGATAGAAACACTTACCTACCTCACAGGGGTGCTGCATGGCTTGATTAACACTTCATGTTTGTGAAGCATTTAAAGAACCTTGGATGGAAAGGGTTATATACTATGCATGAGATCCTAAGTTGGTTTAAATCAATCAATAAGTTGGGGAAGCCAAAATAGCCATGCTGATTTATACCAGCTCATGAGCTCATATTGTAAATGCAAAGTATTATTACTATGGACACTTTTTTCAAGGTATAGAAGTCGTTTTATCTGGTGTTTATGCTAATTTTCAATTTTAGATAGCACAGGATACAATCAAGTCCCTAAAACTCTTTCCTATGAAAAACAGAATTATATTTAGAAAGACAAAAAAGTTTACATGAATCAAACCACAGTTCTTTGACTCAATTTCAGGACATATAAAATTGTAAATATATGAAAGAACTAATTGCATCTCCAATGAAGACTTTGGCAAGAGAAAGTTTTCCTTTTGCTTGTGAGGAAATTGATTTTTACTTGTCATTATTAAACACTTACTAGAGTGTATCTCCCATCTACCTGCATGACCCAACTCACCAGTATGACAATATTGGAGTTCAATTTTCAAAAGTGCCTGAAACCAGTCTTTAATTTTGCACTTGAAATCAATTGTTGGCACAATATTGGGGGTGCAATCAGGTAGTTAGACATCTAACCATCTAAATGCTTTAATTGGCACCTGCTACTGAGTGAACCATTATTGACTGTGGGTGCAAAATAATAGACCATTACAAAATTGTCTGAAGTTGGATTGAATTGGTTTTCAGTGTCAATTCAAAACTCTGGTCTTCAAGGCCATCAATGGATCAAGGCCTAATGACATCATAAGCCACCTTTCCATTTATGGCATTGCCATTAAGACAGGTTTTCTGAGAAAAATGCAGGTAAAAAAGCTTAGGATGAAGGTTGTTAGACAAATCATTGTTGGTCAAATATATTCAACTATGGGATGAGTTGCCAGGGGAGATAAAACTAAGCCAAAATCTGACCATCTTCAGAACATGCTGCAGGAAACACTGATTTGCCAAAGCCTTCCTGCCATAACAGAAGATGAGAAAAAACTAATATCAGGGAAAGTGAAGAGGAATATATTTCTTTTGTTTAATATTTTAATCCCTCATTCCTGTGTACATTAGGTTTTTTTGCATTACGTTTTCTCTATTAAATAGGAAAATCCCTACCTTTCTTGTCAAACAACTAAAAAAAATTGCAGATTAGAGAACAGTCTGAACCAACCTTCTGGGTGAAATCCTGGCTCCATTGAAGTCAGTGGGCATTGTGCCTGGCCATTGATTTCAAAGGGGCCATGATTTCACCCCTGATATTTGTTCCTCAAGCCACAACCGCAAAGTATGAGAAAGTACAGCTGCTTATCAGAATTTTGTGGCTTAGGCCTATCTCTAGTACAGAGTAGTGGCCATGGGCAGGTGAGATATGAGGGGAATTCCCATTTCCTTACATGTTACTATTCTTTGCTCTGTAGGAATGCAAGGAAAGCTATTCTAACAGGAGATGCAAATTCCAGTTTTCAACTTTTGACTGATCAGTTCTTTTATAACCAGGTTCGATTTTCTTATGCAAATCTTTGCTCTCTGAGACTTTGCCCTAGTGCCTCCTCAATGGGGAAAATATTTAAAACTAGCATTTTATATGTATTATTACTGCTTGTAAATCTAAATTTATAAAAAGGGAAGTCTAAATCAAACACATTATAGTCATAATGTTTCATCAATAAATATTCCTTTTAAAATACTTTCAATTAATGACAATTTTCACTTCAACTCGAAGCGCTTGATCTTGTTCTTTGATATGCAGTCATTGTCACATAACAGCTGTTGTATATGCATGTGCAAGAGCAACACTCGACTTAAGAAGGTACATGGGCCTCAGCCTATAGTCCTTCCTCACCCAGACATGTAAGAGTAGGAGAATAAAATCATAAGTATAAATGAAATAATATTCGGTTGATCAGGTTCATTATGAGGAGTATAAACTTAATAGCAAAATGATATATAACCAAGATTAAACAAACAAACAAACAAATAAACCCAGAGTCTAAAGTCAGACTCTGAAATCCCTATTTAGGCCCCTAAATAATTGGCCTGATTTTTAAGAGTGCTGAGGTCCCAGCCATTTACATTGACCTCCTCCGGATTTAGGAGTCTACTATTAGGTTCCTATTTTTGAAATCGTGGCTTATGTTTTTAAAGTTGAAAAAAAATCAGTTTAACAGTTACTGCTAGAGGGCAGATACTGAACTCGAATGACTATTAGACTGACCAGATATGGCAATTGCTATAGTTTTAGATCCCCAAAAGACTAAACTTTCTGATATGGAGAATGCTTGGCAACCAAAGATGGCTTTAGAGAGAGATTGGAATATAGATACCTCCATTTTTTTTAAAAATGTCCAAGAACATTAGAAACTTGAGGGGAAGAAAGGCAAGGAGATGATGTGGAGTATTTCTTCATAGGTTATCAGCGCAAAGCTTCAGCAAAATGAACTGTGTGGTCACAATTCAGTCTAAGAGCACGTATACTGTACTGACACATGCAGTGTGTGAGCTCCTGAAATCTCAGTGCTTGTTGCAGCAGGTCAGAAATTTTCTGATGGAAAACTCCACTAAAGCTGACAGAGTTGCACCATGCGTGAATTTGGCCCATTCTGTCCCACTAATGTAGCTGTTAAACTTCAATACATATACACATGAGAATCAATTAGTATTCAAATGATATACAGTAAAAGTCTTGTTAAATGTAAATTCAATGCACAGTTACTCTTTGAGACAATTTAAAGTGTCACCTTTATGTTTTAAAGACAGTGACATTTTATGCACTCAGAGCTGTATCTTCCCACTGGTAATGCCAGTCTGACATGACTGGGCCAAATTCAGCTTTGGTGTAAGCAGGTGCAATCTTGTGGCAGTCAAGTAAGCTGTCCCCCCTTACACTGAATTCAGCCTTTTATATTTAAATCTAGCAGAATTTAATTGAAATAGCAGCCTGAAATAGTAACATTTGATCTGTCACTCATAATATACTATGGGCCACATCTTCAACTGGTGGAAACTGACAAAGCGCCATTGACTGCAATCAATAAATGGAGCTACACTGATTTACACCAGAAGAGAATCTGATCCTATATGAAAAGGAGAGATGAAGAAACCAAATCCAAGAGGAATTGCTCTTGGAGAACTAAATAGTGTCAGAGGGACCTACAATGAGTCACTAAAATGATTAGTAATAATTAGTGAGCTTTGTTCTGCACTACTGCTGGGGAACCTCAAGAGGTTTGGAAGTTGGGCTCAGAGAAGCATGTTGAGAGGAAGATGGTCTTGTGTGGTTAAGGCACTGGCCTCTAACGCAGCTGCCGTTGGTTCGATTAATAGCTCTGCCACACATTCTTTGGGCGACTCTCTCTGTGCCTCAGAGTAAAATGGGGAGATAAGTCAGACAAAGGAAGGACCAATCTATTTAGGTTATAAGCTGTTCAGGGCAAGGACTCACTCACTATGCACTTGTGCAGAGCCTAGCCCAATGGGACCCGGATCTCAGTCAGGGCCACAGGCACTATGGGCCTAATTTTTAAGGCACTTAAAGATGCATACAGGCACCTCGTGAGATTTTCAAAAGTGCATAGGCACCTAACGCTGTTGGTTTTGGTGGGATTTAAGTGGCCAGACCTTTTTGAAAATCCAGCGAGGCGTATGTCTGCATTTTTAGGGTGCCTAAATACCTTCAAAATCTGGCCCTACAGCCATATAAATAAAAGCAATAATAATACTGGGATCAGATAAAATATGGAGGCTTAGCTGAGCTAGTCAAACCTATGGAGACACCCCCACTGTCGAGACCCATCTTCCCTACTCAACTGCCCTCCCTCCTTGTCCTTCTCCCCTGTCAGCCTCCAGCTCCCCTACTATCTGCTTTTGTCTTCTTGGGGCAACCAGAGTCGCCTGTTATATTCCTTTCCAGTAACATCATAGGCAGCAAATAGAGATGGAGGGCTTGGTTTTATGTCACATTCTTTTTGTAATCATGTCATGAATAACACAACAGAGATTAGGAGGAGCAATGGGATTTATGAACTGGTTTCTCAACTGGCAGCTTGCCTTTTGGTCCTTCTCTGTCAAAATCACCATATTTTTCAAAAACAGCAAGATAGTTGAAAAATGCTTCTCTCTTTTCAGTTACTCCACATACTTCAGCTTCAGAGATATGAAAATGTCATCTGGGCATCTTCTGTGCTAGCATGTTATGGGTATGTCTACATTATACACTAAACTCAGGTGTGTGGGAACCAGGTTTGTGGACTCAGTGTTTCCAAGCTCATGCTTGAGTGTTCACACTGGACTGTAAACCCAGATTTACAATTGCTGGACCCGAGTCTCACAGCTATGCTAATGCATCCATACTGCACTCTGCAGACCTTCTCACTCGGATCAGCCGCATGACCTGCATCCACACTACAAATGGCAGAGCTTGGACCTGAGTTAGGCCTTGGGCTTTGACCCACCTCACATTAGGGTCCTAGCACCCAGGTCCTGAATGCTTGCTGACTTAAGTCAGACTGATTGTGTAGGGATGTAACAGGGATTGGGCTGAAACTGGAGTCAGAGCCTGGACTTAGTGTTCAGTATAGAACTATCCTAGTGAGAAGTTAACTTTTACATGAAATTGGGTTGTTTTATTTTTTCGCTACCCTCAACTCCTCAGCTGTTTTTTTTTTTTTTTTTAAATCTTGCCACTGTGGAGTGTTTTAAATAAAACATTCATTGTTGTCAACATCTAGAGCTGGTAAATTGACAAATTTATCATCCCATTATAATCTTTGCACCTGTTCCAGTCTGCTGTTTGTGGAGTGTTTTAGCGTGTGTATGGTGAATGCATCTGCTTAGCGAGGATAGTTAACGGATAGAATTTGTTAATAAACCCACTGACGAGCTAAATGAGGCAAACTGCATTATCTTACATGTTAATTACATTTCATTGCAGACAAACATTTATTAAAAATACAGGCAGCAAACCATACATTCTAATTTTATTTGCATCCATTTCTGGTTTTACCCCGGCTTCCAGAATTTCTTTTCCCCATGATGTCTGCAGTGATGCCGAGAAGCATTCTTAACAACACCCAATATATATACACACACGGGAGCCGGATGAACAATGGGCAGGGGACAATTTATTAGAAGAATGGAGTCAGTTTTGTCTGTCAGAAATTGTCTGGGAACAGACTTGGATTTCTAGGAATTTTTCATGTGAAATTATCTGTTGAATGTTTTAGGTGAACAAATTTCAGCCTGTAGCTTGAGCTGCATTCTCAGCAGCTATTCTCCTCCTCCAAAGTAGCTCTTCTCTCCAACTCCACAGAAGAGCTCTGGGTAAAGGAGCTGTCTGATGGTCTTCAAGGAAAGAGAGTAGCTGGTCCTATTCTGTTGGACCATGCAGCTACTTTTCTTTCTGCCACTGTTCTCCTGGCCTTGGAAACACCAGTCACCAACTTGCAGAAAGTAGAGGAGAAGCAGCCCTCTCAGCTAGGCTTCTAACATGCCCTGTGCTATTCATAGAGTGCCATGGTGACTGCCCTGTAGAAGGTTACATCTACTTAAGAAGGACAGATCCTCAACTGGAGTATTGTGTTCAGTTTTGGGCCCCATACTTCAAGAAAGATGTGAACAAATTGGAGTTCAGAGGAGAGCAACAAAATTTTAAAAAAGTTTACAAAACCTGACCTATGAGGAAAAGTTGAAAGAACTCAGCCTGTTTAGAGAACAGAAGGCTGAGAGGGGACATAGTAACAGTCTTCAACTACGTATAAGGTTGATTACAGAGGATGGTGTTCAATTGTTTTCCGTGCCCACCCAGGGTAGGACAAGAAGTCATCATCAGCTTAGTTTGCAGAAAGGGAGATTTAGGTTAGATATTAGGAAAAACTTTCTAAGTCTCAGGAGAATGAAGCAGTGGAATAGCTCACCTTGGAAGGTTGTGGAATCCCCATCCTTGGAGAATTTTCAGAACAAGTTAGACAAACACTTGTCAGGGAAGGTCTAGGTATATTCGGTCTTGTCTCAATGGGTAGGAGCGAGGGAGGTGGCAGGATAGATGACTTCTTGAGATCCCTTCCAGTCTATATTTCTATGATTCCGTGATCCCTGGACCCTCGGTGAAGTGAGCCTACACAGGTGATCAATGGCTCCTCTTTTTGCCTTCTCTTCCTCTTCCCTACTCATCCTCCTGGGGCCCCAACTGCATCTATCCCCCCCCCCCCCCCCAACTCCCCTCACGCCCCCTCCCACTTTCTCCTGCTGTCCTTCACTAGCCTCACAAACAATCTTCTAAAGTGGCTGATACAATATCTATATCAGAAACACATGCTGGTTTTAGCGTCTTACAGTTTAAATAGATGGGATGACAAAGCTGCAGAGAAATGAAGGATTGTTATTGTTATCCACATTTTGTAGATGGGGAACTGAGGCACAGAGAGAGTAACAACATGATCTAAAGTCCATTGAAATAAAGGGAAAGATTCCCATTGAGGTCAGTGGGTGCTGGATCAAATCCTAAGTGATTTGCTGTAGGGCACACAGGAAGCCTCTGGCATATCTAGGAATTGAATCCAGATCTCCTGAGTCTCAGTCAAGTGCTGTAACCACAAGCACAACCATCCTTTTTCATGAGCTCTTCTCTTGTACCCTTTTAAAACTGAAATGTGAAATTCTTCGGGGACATATTGTTATATAATACCGAGATCATTGTTATAAACAGGTAGCAAAGCCAAAGCACTTTAGAACAAAGGGAAAAAAACCTGCATTCTCCACAGTGTAAAGATTTGTCAGCATCTAATAAACCTGCAGCTGTGGAGAGATTAACTGGGACAGGAGCAGGCTCAAAATATTGAGCTATGTGAAGAATACCAAATTTGAAGAAATTGGATTGCACAGATAAAGGAGGGTCAAATCTGATTATTGGTGAAGCTGCACAAAAAGGAAAGGACCTGTAGGGCTAGGGTGTACTGTAACAGGTCTCGGACTCACCCGGCAGCGCCTCCTGCTGGTCGTCCAGGGAATTGCTTATCCAGCCTCCAGAGCACCCTCTTCTTGCCGGTGATCCACCTGACCACTTTCTGGCCCCCGTGTCCCTCCCAGGACCCGGTGCCCCTTTCTCTGGGGTGCTGCCCCCCTGGCAGTACCCCACAGCCTTAATCCAAGGGTCTCCCCCTCCAGGGGAACCCCCACCCACTATCCCCACTTCACCTCAGTGTACAGCTACTGCCAGTCCCCATCTAGCCCCATGCACTGGGGCAGACTGCAGTGTAAGCCACTCATCATCGGCAAAGGGGGTTTGAACCTGCTGCCTCTGCCTACCCATGGGCTGCCCCTGCAACCCTAGTACCTGGGTTGGCCTTGCCAGGCCTGCAGCCTGGGGTTTTCTTAGGCCAGAGCTCCCCGGCTCCCTTAGCCTTTCCCCCAGCCCTGCACCACTTCAGGTCCCTGCTTCGCTCCTGGCAGCCAGGCCCTTCTCTCTCTAAACACAGAGAGAGACTCTCTAGGCTCCTCGCTCACAGCCTTTTATAGTGGCCAGCTGGGCTCTGTTTGGGGCATGGCCCAGCTGCAGCTACTTCCCCCAATCAGCTGCAGCTCTCAGACCTATTGGATACCGGGGGGGGGGGGGGGGGGGGGCAGGCGCAAGCCCGCCCACTTCTAAAGGTCCCACCCCCAGCCTAGCAGGAGGGGTAGCCACCCTGCTACAGTACTTTTTAAAAAAATCTACCATTGTCTCCCATCTCATCCAGTTTGATTTCCTAATCCCAGATTTAATTTTCGGGTTTGGCAGTTAGGGGAGGAAGAAACTTTTTTTTCTCCTGAGCAAATTCGATATGGAAATCAACGTGACACAATAAACATGGAACCCCACCATGTCACTTCTGACGAGACAGTGTTTCAGAGTAGAACCACACTTTAATTCTTGGGGTAAGAACTGACAGGATCCACTAGTGTCTCCAGAATTCCCAGGTGTTTTCCTATTTTTAAGATAATTAAAGGTCTCAGTAATTTCAGCAGCTTCAGTGGGGCCCTCTGACTTTGCCATACTAGACACATCTGGTCTTGGTTTGTTGATTTTACTTGAGAATGCTTCACAATCCAAAGGAGATGGGGAAACTTCTGGAAGATATTGTTTCTTCTAGTACTCACTACATTCTTTAGTTCTAAGCATGTGTTGTAGTGGCAGCAGGTTTGCTGACTGACAGTGGCTGGAGTTCACCTGTTGATGATGGAGGGCCCAATTCACCACTGCCTTGCACCTTGTGTAGTAATTTATACCAGAGCAAAGTGAGTGCAAAACACTACCATTGTAATTTACACCCAATTTGCACTCATGTTAACATCAACACAATGTGCAAAGCAAAGGTGTTTTGGGCCCAGAGGTTGAAGAAGCAGAGAAAACTGCAAACAAGGAATGTCCCCATAGAGACCAGGTCACTGCATTAGGTGTCCTGAAAGTCAGGCTAAAGAGTATGGATTGGACTTCCCTATACAGTCCACTGAAGGTTGGCACCTACTGCTAATGTAGAGACAGGTGAGGGAAATAAGAACACCCATTTTTGGAGGGTGGGAAGGGTCCTGGGAGACTCCAGTGAAGCAGAACTAGCCAGTCAAGGAGAGAGAGAAAAGGGAAAGCTGCCAGGCTAGGAAATTTCTTAGCATGTGGCTCTTATCCCCTCTACTCTTTGCCTCACATGCAAAACGTTTGCAGAATTACGTCCCCTAATCCAAATACTTTAGGACTTATTCTCTAATTTCCCTAGGAAATTCATTCGTTTTCTTAAATGAGTGGTAATGCTGCTTGCATTTTTTGGTTATGGCAAGATTAAGCGAAGGAAATCTTTGCCTAGAATTATCACAGTTACTTAACCTAAATATATTCAGCTCCTCTGAAACGTTAAAAAAAAAGCAGCTCTTGGATCCCTCAAGTTTCAGTGTAGAACTCAACAGCTTGCTAAAATATTGCTGTCTGAGCAGAAATATTGAGCACTGATGTGGCGCAGGAATAAAAGGTTTTTTGTTAGCCCTGGCTGGCACTAGGTCTTAAGCAATACCAACACCCTGCCAAGAAGAAGCCGATAACATGACTTTCAGAATACCTTCCAAAGCTTGGCAGAACTACTTACTTTCTTAATGTTTTACACTTAAGCCCTTAAAATTTCCCAGAGAAGAGTGGCTTTTATTTATATACATACACATATTGCAGCAGGGCAATTGTAACAGTTAATGTATACAGGAAAGATATTAATGTTTAACATGTGTAGATTATATGCAAACAATAGGACAAATGTTTCAGTTTTGCATGCTAAATCCTTCATCTTAACACACCAAGTACTTAATACCGGATTTAACAGAAGAAGGCTTTAGGCTTCCAGCTGCCCTACGTTCATGATTTAGTTATTTGTACCACAGCATCAACCTGAAGTACTTAGAGACTGAAGTATCCTATTTTTTTTCCCCTTCTTTCTTCCCTAACAGCAGTTGCTTAGTTCAAATGTAGAGACGTTTGCCCTTAGTTGTGCGTGAGGCTTTCATTGCCTTCAAGCACAAAATTGGACCACTAGTTCATGCACTACCTATGCAAAATTCTCCACACAACTTGCCTATGCACGTTTCAGTCTTGATCTTTAACACTTCTGATAGTTCTGTCCTGGGCTTCTCACATGCAGGAACCATATTTGCTTAATTGTGCCAAATTGTGTGAGCTGAATACAGAAATGTGTGGGAGTAGGACCAGGATGAGACTAACAAACTTATTTCCCTTGCAACCTGAATTTGAACTGAGATTACTACAGGTGAAAGGCAGCTTCACTAAGTCACCACTATGGAGAAGGTCAGACTCTGGCACACTCCCATTAAACAGACCCTTACTTTTCAAGAAGTTCTGCTAAAATCTATGGGTGAAATCTTGGCCCTATTCATGTTGATGACAAAGCTCCCCTTGACTTCAACAGGAGTAGGATTCTAAGCAATGGGTGTACTCAGGGGTGAGTAAAGATGAGAGAATGTAGCCCAATCTAAATACAAATGCCTCTCCAGGAGATTGGGAATAATAGACTTTTTTTCATCTTCAACATGAAACAAATTTTATGACCTGTTACTACCTGTGCCTTATACCTTAAACAGAAAACAGATTGCCTGTTATCCTGTAATATATGTTTAAGCTTTGATGAATACCATCTAGTGCTTTCATGGCAGAAAGGAATATTACTTATCTGAGTAGCAAATTAGCTTTATGTGTCTTCATGGAGGGCTCAATTAAGTAAATGACCATTGAATCCTATTTAAGTAGGATAAGGCACTTAATACTGTATAGTTGTACAGTTAAATAGTGTGTATCACTGTGAAATATATTCAATACTACCACTACCCATAGGAGCAGCCCCTGGAATTGATTTGGGAGGGAAAATCTACCACTTTCTTTTGTGCTGTGTTTCTTGTTAAAGTTCTCAAAAAATATCTTGATGAATATAACCAGGATCCACAATCTTGGACAAAATGGTAAAGTTGAATGTTGTGAGAAGATTTCCTGACAAACCCAAAACAAAGTGAAATTGGGGTTACCAAACCCCTATGTACTGAACCTCCTAAGAAGATTCAACAACATAGGATATAGACCAGGGATAGTCAAACTTACTGACCCTCTGAGCCGCATACAATAATTTTCAGACATTTGAAAGCCGCAAGACATGCACAACCTACCCGTGGGGCAGTGCCTGCCAGGGCACGGGGCTTTTGCCTCCCCCCACACCCAGAGCTAAAGCTCTTAGTTCCCCCTCCCCGCAGGGCAGAAACCTCTAGTCCCACCACCCTGTTGCAGGGCAGACATCCCAAGCTCCCCCCCGCCCAGCCTGGTATGCGGAGAAAGGGAGGAGGGGCTCTATGAGCCACACTTTAACTGTAGAAGAGTCACAAGCTGAAGATTGACCACACCTGGTATAGACCATACTACTATCTAGGCAAAGATGAGCCTTACATACTGTATGGACTAGAATGGTCCATATTCCCTGCAGGTACAAGTGGGCACAATTCCATGGAAGGCAATGCCCCATGATATCAAATCCCATTGTGTTGGAAAAACACCAGAGTTTTCTGAAAAAGTGGATGTTTGGAGGCCCATCCATACTAACTATCCACCTGCTGTCTACCTGGCTAATTTTTTTCATCATTCTTGGAAGAAACAGCTCCAAAACAGTGCTTCAGATGACTAATAGTATAAAAACACAGTGATTGGTTGAGGCTGTGATATCAAATCAGACCATTCAAAGCAGCTGTGGTTAGGTGTGGGGTTTCTTGGAGGTACCCACATTAACTTTTGTTTTTCAGTCCTTTGAGGTGCTGAGCCCTCTGACCCGATCCGTCAAAGCACATGCTTAACGGTAAACATCCAAGTAGCTCTGTTGAAGTCAATGGAACTACTCACATGCTTAAAGTTAAATATGCGCGTAAGTGCTTTGCTGCATCAGGCCATCATGTTCAGCACCATGCAGGACTGAGCTGTAATAGAAGCATAATTCCTATAAACTAAATTACTGGAAGTTGTAAATGGATTGGTTCTGGGGGCACTTGGTGAAGGGAAGCTGCTGCCCTTAAGCTGATGTGGGAGTACCAATGTGCCTGATTTCAGACCCGCTCCATGGACCCTGATCAGTGACAGACATTAAACTCATCTCAAAAACCAGCAATTTGCCTAGGTTTCCCTTTGAACACCCTGGCCATTTTCCAGTGTCTTTGAACTGGCCAAGGGATGGGAGAAGCAAAGAATTTCTACCTCTTTAACAAAGCAAGCCAAAAACCCAGACCCAAACACCCTGAAATGTGGGTCTGAATTTCACATCTCAGACTCCTCTCAATTGGGAATTTGTGGACAATAAATAAGAGCAGTTGTAAAAAGACTCTAGAAAAAAGGCTGGGGGGTGGGGGTGGGGCAGAAGGGATTGTAAGCAGTAGGAACAGATGAAGTTCTCTTTCTACAGCTGGTTTTTATTGAGAGAGCTATTACTGTGAGTAAAGTCAGCTGAGACATCCCAACTCACTGCAGATTGAATATTTAAGCTAGGCTATAAATATCAGATTTTTAAAACATGAATATTGTTTATGCCTTCTTTCTCTGCGCTTTCCTTTGATTTAGTGGCAAGAAGAAGTTGTCATCACTTTAATCTGCCATTTTGTAGCAGCAGTCAGCTATGTTACAGACAACCTCTTGTGGATTAAACGTTTCAGGATTGTGCTGTCTGTCTCCCCATCGACTGTGACCCCAGGTGGCTCTGAAGTACTTCAGGTCAAACTTATTATATCCCATTCACTATCCCAATAAACAAGTAGTGTGTTGTCACATTGGAGTGCTGCATATTTTTCTAGCAATTATGTCTTATTATATATTTACTATTCAGAAAATGCAGGTGTGGGTTGTTGAACGACGGCCAGTGAGAATTCGCCTAGCTGGCAGCAATTCCTTGGTGAGTCATGTTTCACTGTCTGTCGGTTTTATAACTGTTTTCACTACTAATTTAGCTCTGCGATGCAATATGCAATTAGTTCTATTATACAAGCAGCTGTATTCAGTTTTACAATGGCACTTTCCTCTTTGGCTTGTACCAGAGCCTGTTGTGGTTCTGCTGGTTTGATAACTGGTGCTGTAAAGTGGTAGCTGGATGAGCCACAGTGACCCAGGAGCCTGATACAAATATGATTCTTACTTATTCACTACTGCTCTAATGCTGTTTCTTGCTGCCCTGTTATAAATGTGGTCACAGAGAAAGCTGTTTCTTGCTACAGTAAGTAGTATTGTCATGCAGAAACTTGTTACTGCACTAGTGTCTCCTCTGGAGTCCTGGAGCTTATTACAAATAACATTTGTAAGTAAAATGTGAAAACAATAAGTTCATGCTTGAAAATTAGTTTCTGTTCTTGGAAAATTCGTTGCTGAGATTCAGTTCAGATAAGCATTCCCCAGTCTGACTCGTGGTCAAGTATCTGAATCTTTGAAGGCTTCTATATCCTTCACCCTTCACTATGAGAAGGATTCACTCCTCTCCAGTTCCCAGCAGTCACATTCTTTGGTGGGGTCTTAGCAGCTTTCTAGCTTCCTAACAACACTGTTCAGGAATAGCAAGGCATTGGGGGGGCAGCCTCCACACCTACCATTGCAGTGTTGGTCCCAAGGCTGCCTGCTTGAATTTTCAGATCAGACACAGGCTTTTCCCAGTAGTGAGACCCCAAAATCCCTGGAGAAAAGCCACAAAAGTGTGAGATTTGGAGCTTCAGATGCACAGTGAAGATTGGGGCATAACAGCTTGAGAAGGGATAGACTGTGACAGGAGCAGAAGGCTGAGATTTGGTCACCAAAATGTTGGAAAGGAGGAAAGTTGACTACAACAGAACTTATCCCAAACTTCAAATAAGGGTCAGGTTTGCTTTGAAGCCATCTGTCTCTAGCACTAACAGAATGAATATGAAAACAAGACAAGGTAGATTACTGACAAGCTTCTCCGCGAGAGAGTATAAGCCGCAGGGGAAACATTAATCTAGAGGGGAAAATGACTCACCTACAATTCAAAACAAGTAGGTAGAGACTGAAGGGTTGTTTGCTACCGACTGCAAAGGCTCTTTATGACTATGTATTGGTCTATCTGAAATGAATTGGATGTCTCACTCCAGATCCTAGTGGATGAGTGTATGTATCACAGAGCACAATTGGCCCCTTTGTTATCAGTGTCACCAGACAGGCCAAGGACAGGCCCTGGTTATTGAGAACGAACTCCCGGTTCTTACCGCCAGTGGTGATGCCTTCAGGCCATGATTGAGGCAACTTTTGAATCCACTATGCCTTTAAGGCCCAGTCCTGTCCCAGTGGGAGATGCTGAGGTGTAGCATTTAGGGCCAGGTGCCTTTAAAAATCTAGCCCTAAATCCCAATTAGGCACCATGCCTCCTGAAGTATCAGCAAGTTATAGGAGGAACACAGCCTGTTCCTGTTACAGGATGCATGCACCTGCATCTCTCCAGCTGTGCCTTCCCCCTCAGGGGAGAGGGAAAAATTGTGGTTTTATCCAGTTCTGTATGGGGCACAAGCACTGAGAGAGTTCCCTAATGCCCTTTCTCCCCCTAGAGTACCTCTAGAGAATTGGGCACAATCTAGCCCTGGCATGTTTATCCCCTGTGCTTGTTCTATGGATAAAGGGCATGAAAATTCACTGTTAAAAAGAAAAATGAAACAGACCAAAAAAACCCACACACCCCCTCGCAAAAAAACCACCAGCTTTTAAAAGCAACTACAAAGCCCAAAACTCGTAAGCTACCTTTGTTTACAAAAGATCATTTAAAAAAATCAAATTCATAATGCTAAACAAATAAGCAATGTGTAAGTTATTCTGTTCAAAAATACTAGGGCCATGAGAAACCACTGAAAATATTAGTGAAATTGTTCATTGAATTTCCTAGTGTTTTATTACACCTGTTTTCACACCCATATATATTGTAGTGTTGTGACGTGTCATAAAATGGTAACATAGTTGCTAAAAAGGAAAAGAAAAAATAAAGGAAAACCATGGCATTTCATGTATGTTCTCAGTAGAGCAATAATTTTGTTCAAAAACAGCACCGGTTTTTCGCTCATAAATGGGACCATTTGCAATGAAAATGTTCCTGTTGTTGTGAAAACAGTGTCATGAAAATGGGACCCATTTCAGGGAAATGCAAACTGCCCACTTTTCAACTGCTTTGAATTTCATGTATCCATCTCTGACAAGCACATACATAGCTGATTTACGCCGGCTGAGTATCTGGCCTGCAAAGAACATATTCACTGCTGGCATAGTGTCTAAACAGTACTGTCTGCAGTTCTCTCTCTGAACTGATCACTACTAGTGAAACTATTTTCCAAGAACTTTTCACTGTAAGAGACAAAGAAACTTTCTGCTCTGCAGAAAGTAGCTATTCAGAAGAGCTAGACTGACTGAGAATTGGTAGTTTGCCCAGAGCTTGGTCATTGTAGTATCCACAGACTGAGTTTATTCTAGGGTAAACAGCTGGGATTATATGCCATTTTTCAGAGAAGGCACATAAAACAATAATGAATTTTATAGTTCTGTAAAGATTTATAAAATTAGTCCCAGGTCTAAGGTTTAATTGTTTAATGTCACCAAAGAACTTTACAATAATTGAGCACTATGGAGTGGGAGAAGTTAATCACTTGATTGAGGTGAATTAAGACTTTCTAATGGAACATTTATCATTAATTTCAAGCTAGTTTCATTTTCCATTCATAAAATTCAGTTTCAGATTCAAACTACTGTATCTGTATGGGCTGTTTATAGAGAACTTGTATGTTTTACAGGACATGCTGTTGCAAAGTAATGTCAAAGCTGGCATATACACTGATCACACCAAGGAAATTCTAGTTTACCTTGGCATTCTTAACCCACATTGTTCATGTCTTGTCATTGCAGCCTACATGGTGCAGTATTTAAGACCTCCCTCTACTCTAATACTTATGATAAAACTTGGTGGTCCAAATTTTCAGCCAGCATTTGCTTGTCTAGTTTTCCTATGAGCCCATGAGACTTAACCTTCTAAGTCCCTTGGGTACTTTTGAAAATTGTACCTATTGTCCTCACTTAAGCAAAACTCCCATTTAATTTAAATAAATTCCTTGGAGATTTGCCTGACAAAAGTGCATGACAGGACTCAAGCATTGGACCTAAGCCTATGAAATGCTGAATATCCTCAGCTCCCTTTGAAGGCTTTTCCAGGATACATTTTACTTGGAGATACCATCAAAATGCAAATATATTTCCTTTCAGTAGCAAGAGCTAGGACAACTATGGAGAAGATATGTTTAGGGCCCAATCCTGCAAGGTCCTGAATACCTTTGACTCCCTTTGAAGTCAGTAGGCACTCAGTATCTCTCAGGAAGGGTCTCTGCCTTTTTAGGGGTATAGACATAGCCTTGTCTATTACTGTGTATTTTCTCCTCATTACACATTTCTGGAAAAACTGTGCAGATTCAGCACAATTCCCCCAATACAAAATATGGTGGGGGTGTGGACGCGGGCAACCCCAAGTTGACATCATGCACTTGTCCAAACAACCCAAGAAAACCAGGGATCATTGTTGACAAAAGAGTGAAATGGACTTGTAATGCAAATCATGAAGTGACCTGATGTTGGATTTTACCCAGACTGGAAGAGAGAGGCTGGAGGAAATGAATGTTGCAACACTGGAAGGACAGAAACAACACCACAGAGAAAGAAATGACCAAGCATAGTCTTGCTGGACAACTGGGAGCTTTATCTGAAAGAGGAGAATTTACACAAATGGAGATCGAAAGCCTGAAAAGAGGGAGATTAGTGTTGTTGAACCACGTAGAAACATATTAGCAGAAGGAATGATACAGGATTGACAGCAGCATCAAATGGGAGAAATATCAAGGACAAATCTGAGTGAAATAGCACCTGAAAAAAGTGCAGGAAATATGAATGATTTGTTGACTGAGATCATGCGGAGCATAAGAGACATTGAGCACTGTTTAGTGCTACCAAGTACGAAATTTGTAGGCCAGCAAAGACTGGATGATATATAGTGCAAGCAGTGAATGAGGCGCTCAAGGAATCTGTAAGACCAGCGGGTATTAGTCAGCTGAATTATATATAATTTATGTTACAGCAGCAATAGCAGCTCATTGGCTTAACATCATGCCAGCTGAGAATGTGAACCACCAGAAAACTCCTTGTGTTAAAGAACCCCTCTGGAAACGAAGGTTTAATCAAAAGATTAAGCTTTTATGTTGAGATATCAGCTTATTGGATGAATTTGAGAAAAATCATTTGAAGAGAAAACTGTAGCAAATGGCCCTGGAGTTGAAGGAAAAGAATGTCAGAGTTGTGAAGGAACAAAGTAAATGGAAGTTGATCACACTGAGTCATAGGCTTGAAAGATATTCATCACGAAGCTCTCAGTATCAAGAAAACAGACTCTTAATGAGAGACTTTAAGCAATTCTTTGATCAGATCAACATTAAAAGCAGAAAAGAAACAAAATAGGAAGCCAATAAATAAGGTGGAAGTGTTTCAGTGCTACTGGACAGAAACCTGGTCTGAAGACTTACAACAAGCAGAAAGCGGACTGGGTTAAAAATGTGAGCGAAAAATTGAAAAAACCACACAGGAATATCAATGAAAGAAATTGATGAAGTACTGCAAGGAATGAAAAATTAGAAAGCGCTTGGACCAGATGGGATGCAGGGATGGTGGCTGAAATATCCAACAACTTTCCATGACTGTTTACTTGAACAACTTAATAAATGTTTGAAGAAGGGATGTCCGAGATGGATGGTGTCAGGAACAACCATCCTCATATAAAAGAAAGAAGGCATCAGTGATCCTATAATTTATAGGCCAATCACGTGTTTACTGTCTATGTGGAAACGTCTAATGACAATTCTAGCAAAAAAAGATCCTGGATAGTGCTATCTCACAATGGAATACTGTCTCCTGGGCAAAAAGGTGACATAGTAAACATGAAAGGGACAAAAGACACCTCAGGCTGAACAGGAAGATCACAGAAGCAGCAAAACAAAAAAAACCAACAACAAATTTAGAGATGTGGGTAAATTACCAAAAAGCAATTTACATTTTTGAATTTTCAGACACTGAAAATGCACAAGGTCCTTCCAAAGATCATTTCCTTTCTGCAGCAATCCATGGATAACTAGAACACTGCGCTCTACCTAGAAGGGACTCTCACTGATGAGGTCCTGATTAAATAAAGAATCTTTTAAGGGAATTCTTTGTCACCAATGCTGTTCATGATCACTTTCACCCAAGCCGCCTTCCACTTTCAAATTCTCAACCAGTTCCTCCCTATTTGTCAAAATCAAATCTAAAACAGCCTCTCTCATGGTAGCTGTCTCCACCTTCTGAACTAAAAAAGTATCTCCAATACATTCCAAGAACTCGTTGGATAATCTGTGCCCTGCTGTGTTATTTTCCCAACAGATGTCTGGGTAACTGAAGTCCCTCATCACCACCAAGCCCTGTGCTTTCAATGATTTTGTTAGCTGTTTAAAAAAAGGCTCATCCACCTCTTCTTCCTGTTTAGGTGGTCTGTAGTAGACCCCCTACCATGACATCACCCTTGTTTTTTACCCCTTTTATCCTTACGCAGAGACTTTCAATAAGTCTGTCTCCTATTTCCATCTCAATCTCAGTGCAAGTGTATACATTTTTTAATATATAAGGCAACATCTCCTCCCCTTTTTCCCTGCAGGTCCTTCCTGAGCAAGCTGTACTCTTCTATACCAATATTCCAGTCATGTGTATTATCCCACCAGGTCTCTGTGATGCCAACTATGTCATTGTTGTGTTTATTTACTAACATTTCGAGTTCTTCCTACTTATTCCCCATACTTCTTGCATTAGTATACAGACATCTAAGATACGGATTTGATTCCACCCCCAAGTTCTGTCTGGTCTCTCCTTTATCCATGCTATAACAGCCCATGATCCCCGCAAATTCCAAGGTCTTTCTCCCAGGTCTCCATGTTTTTGACTTACCTGTGGGCTTTGGTCACCTGTCCCCTTTGAACCTAGTTTAAGTCCCTCCTTACTAGGTTAGCCAGTCTGTATCCAAATATGCTATTCCCCTTCCTCAATAGGTGGACCCCATCTCTGCTTAGCAGTCCTTCCTGGAACAACATCTCATGGCCAAGGAAGCCGAAGCCCTCCTGGCAACACCATCTTTGCAGCCAGGCATTCGTCTCCAGGATACATCTGTCTCTTCCTGTGTCCCTACCCTTGACCGGAAAGATCAAAGAGAATAACACCTATGCTCCGAACTTCACCCTTACTCCCAGAGCTCTGTAGTCACTTGTGATCTGCTGAGGGTCATACTTTGCAGTATTATTAGTGCCCACATGGATGAGTAGCATGGGGTAGTAGTCAGAGGGCCGGATGATCCTTGACAATCCCTCCGTAACATCTTGGATATGGGCCCCTGGAAGGCAGCATACCTCCTGGGATGCCATGTCAGGGTGACAGATGGGTGCCTCCGTCCCCCTCAGAAGAGAGTCTCCAACCACCACTACCCTATGTTTCCTCCTGGGAGTGGTGGCTGTGATCCTCCCAGCCTTGGGGGTACATGGCTTCTCTTCCTCCTCTGGGGGCGATTCCTCATCACTCATTGCCAGGGCAGCATATTGGTTTTCCATCACTATGGTGGGTGGGTTGGGAGTAGGGGTGGAGCACTGCCTGTGGCCAGAAGTAACCAGCTGCCAGGTTCCTCCCTGTGACACAGTGTCCTCATATTCCAGTCCCTGTCTCACCAGATTCCTTGTCTCAATCTGCTCCTTTTCCTGTCCACTGGGCTAGTCTACCTTTTGTCCTCTCTGCATTCAAATCAGATGGCTTCATCTTCCACACTCCCTAGGCACCAGCAGGGCAACACTAAGAGCACATGAGAGACAGGCTTTCTGCTTTCATTTCCAATCTTTGGCTCTACCCTGGCCTGGACCAGGTGGGAACCACCATTACAGGGAAAGTCTGACTTTGTCCTAGTAGCCTTGCACTGGAGCATGCTCATTGGTTCTGTGGGGATGACTCATCCTCAGTCTAGCCAGCACTTGGAGTTGAGGGGATGGAGCATGCTCAGTAGAGATGAAATCTTCAGTAATTTTAGCTGCTAAAAATCAAAGAAGTCTCTATGGAACATGTGAAAACTAATTTTTCAAAGGCTTATAAATTTGCTAAATTTGGGCAGACTTTCATGGGGGACAGCAAAAGGCACATCCCTGATACAAAGGGCACCCACTCACCACCAAATTTCAAGTCCCTGCTACAAAGAATGGGGGCGTTAGAGTTGTTCAAAGAAAAGGTCAAAATTTTAAAATGTGGACAAAACATATTTTTTCCTTGTCTCATTCTCTGAAATGGCCAGACATTTTAGCTTAAAAGTTCCTGAAATATGTAGCCGGAGGCAGACACCCAGCATAGATAATTTTAGCCCAAATGGTTAAAATTTGGCAAGGTTATAAGCAACTGAAAACAGGAATAATGAGAAGTGTTGGGCAACCCAAATAGCAAGTGATGGTACCAGCCCTGCCTATAATACAGCACAAGTACATGGAAGGGTTTAATACGAGGGAGAGAAAGAAAAACATATCACAGTTGATGGTGATAAAAAGAGGAGCAAAGGCCTAAATCTGAAGATAGGAAAATTCTGGTTACATACAGAAAAACATTTCTTCGTAAAAGGAAGAGGAACTAGGCAATTGACTGTGTAGTGATGTAGTTGAGTCACCTTCATTGGAGGTGTTCAGAAACAGGTTAGATAAAATTCCTAGTGGGGTTAGTACAGGGGAAGATCCTGTTCCTTGCAGGGGGTTGAACTAGATGACTTGGGAGGTCTTTGCCAATCCTATCATCTATGATACCTTTATGACATATTTTGAACTCCAATAACTCAAAATATGTGTTTGCCTTTTAGAATGATATTTTACAGCCTACAAGTCCCTAAAGTGGACTAATGGCTTTTTGTGGGGTGGGGAGAAGACTGAACTTAAAGGTAAAGGGTTGCTTTGTGCTCTAAAACTTTTAAACCTTTATTTGAAGGTTGAAAGATGGCACACATTTCCCTTTATAAATAACGGCTCAGAAGATGCCATTAGAGTCTAAAAGGTCAATAATCTGTGAACCGCAATTTCAGTAAGTGGGCTTTACATAAAAGAGTGCCTTTGATTCAGTCCGTGCCATAGCTTTCTGACACCATATTAGGGCTCTGTTCAGCAATAGACACATTTTAGCACATCCTGTGTGCATTGATTTGCATCTTCAAAGTGTGCTCAGCTGCACTTTTTTATAATGATTTGAACTAAAGGTATTTTTATTCATGGATGTGTATATATATATATCCCATATAAGATTTATAGATATAGCCAGCTGGTTTGAAAAGAGACCCTTCTTGAAACATAGAACTCCTTGCATGACAGAAATTGAGGGAGCAGGGTAAAGACAAAGGTAAGTCCAGCCACCTTTGTGCTATCTCAGTCCCAGAAGTTGCTGGGGCTTATTTAGAGCAGCCTCAAGGCTGTTATAATGCATGCTGACATAAATTGCTGCTGAGTGGACCATTCCATTGTCCAGGGATTGCCAGAGCATTTGCACAGCCATACCTACTGAGGGCTCCTTAACAAATATAGTATAGTTCAGATCTTCAGCTGGGATAAAACTCAACTTGAGGGACTGTGGTTCTGCATAGCATATACAACTACATAAATTAAGAAAAATGTTTATCTTAGTGGTTTGCAGAAAGTGAGAGATTTAAAAGAATAGTGAGTTTAGAAAAACACAGTGGCTTTGATCTGAATATTTATTTCTAAAAGCCTCAGAGAGATTCAGAACCTGTTTTCAGTGTGGAGTTTATATATAAACACACACACACACCACACATATGCACACACCTGCATTCCTTGTGTAATCCAAGCATCCACAAAGTCAAAGGGAATTTGAGATGTACAACAAATGCAGGCTTGGGCACGTAATTTGAATATTTAACATAAAATTCAGTGTTGTAGACTCTAGAATCAATTGATGTCATGTTTTCTACCCTATCAGTATGGATTAACAGTGGCCCGGGCCAGCAGGAACTCATTCTACATTCATGTATGCTAATTACATGTTGCTGGTGTGATACAGCATGGCCAGAAGGCAGCAGGAGAGTGATCTAGGATGAGGAGAAGCCTTATTCCCTGTAGATTAATTAAAAGCACCTGAAACTAATTAGAGCACCTGAAGCCAGTCACCTGATAAAATCCCCCTGCGTCAATCAGCCGGAGGAGGAGCCGGAGCAGAGTGGATTGGTGGTGGAACAAAGACCAGTTCGAAGGAAAGCGGAAGAGAGTTTTGAGAAGTGCTGCAGCGGGCTAAGAAGACCAGGATCCTAGGTAAAGGGACACCTGGCTTGTGCAGAGGGAAGGCAGGAAGCCCCACAAGCTGAAGGTCAGGAGAGGGAAGTAGCCCAGGGGAAAGAATCACTGGTACAAGTGGTTCACCTGCTATCATAGGGCCCCTGGGCTGGGACCCGGAGTAGAGGGCGGGCCCGGGTCCCTCCCTCTCCACTCCCCTTCCCTGGGATACTAGTAGGATAGCTGTTACCCCAGTTCAGGGGCAAGAAATGGCACCCTGAAACCCCCCCCCCCCACAAGAAGAGAAAGTGCGGGACCCATCATAGTAGTGCCGGCAATTTGCCACACTGGATAGCAAGAATTTCTTTCTGAAGTTAAAGGTCTATTTTTTTTGAGAGAAAGAGAAACAGAGCATGGGTATGAGGAAGAAGAATGGCAAGGATTTAACTCTCACTCTGAAATATTCTGTCTCCTTAATTATTCTGGCACCTAAAAGACCTGCAATACCTTCTTACATAGTGTTAAATTGGTCTGAAATTCATCCTTAGTGGTTAATCCAAAACTTGATTGACTTTGAGGTGGTCATGTAAAAATGATGGCTTTTCCCCCCCCCTCATTAGTTTAGTACTATTGGCCTTGCAGGTAAGTTATTATTAGCCACATCAAATGTCCTGGCTGATTTCTCATAGCCATGGTGCCAACCTTCCTTGCTAGACTCTTATTATTCATCCTGGGTGAATCCCACTGATACATAATTAATCTGTAAACTTTTATTTTTTGCTAGTATAACCTAAAGTAATGCATGGTTGATTTTTTGATGGGTTAACATTCTTACAGTGTATTAGTATTTGTTTGCTTTTTATATATAGGGTGACCAGATGTCCCAATTTTATAGGGACAGTCCAGATTTTGGGGTCTTTCTTATATAGGCTCCTATTACCCCCCCACCCTGTGTCCTGATTTTTCACATTTGCTGTCTGGTCACTACATATATTAGAGAGAGAGAGAGAGAGCGCACCAAAATATTTCTGGGGGGAGGGGGAGCGGATCAGAACTGAAGAGGAAGATTTTATTGTCAGTTCATTATGTATCCACTGCTATTTACATCTTAATGTGATGCACATAACAAACCTATTTTCCCTCCGAGTTACCAACATTTGTAGGAACATCAGTCATCATTTTATAGGTCATCACATCGTCATATGGAGATGGAATCTGTTTTTCACAAGCTCGGATTAGATTTCCGTTATTAGATTATGTGGTTTTGTTGATGATAAAAGCCTGTTTATTTATCATTATAAAAACAGTGCCAGCTAGCCCCTCCCTTCTTTCTGTCTACAGGCAGTGAATTAATGTTACCTTTTACTTTCTGTATTGCCTTAGGTTTTACACACAGCATCTATCACCATGGTATCTAAGTACAAATGTTTGGCATATGAGGCTGGAAACTTAGTACAGGGTAGAGCCTATATTCTCCCCAGCTATGGACTTTACCAAGGAAGGGAAAAGGTGAATCTGAAATCTTGTGAAAGCCAAGGTGGGTAAAGAAATATCTTTTATTTGACCAACTTATGTTGGTGGAAGGTACAAGCTTTCGAGTTACATGGAGCTCTTGTTCTGGTCTGGGGAAGCAAGCTTGTACATTCTGCCAACAGAGCTAGGTCCAATAAAAGATATTACCTCTCCTGCCTTGTCTCTTTTATATCCTACAACCAACATAGTGTGGCAGAGCTCCAACCCTGTCCCGGTGGGTCCAGCGCTTCTAGGCGGTTTATACTAGCCTCAGAGGCTCACTGCAATCCTCCACGTAGCCCTTCTCTCTCTAGGACCAGGGTTACAGTCTACTGAGCCCTTTTCATCATACGCCAGCACAGGGTTGGTGAGAGAACTCCCACCATCTCTGTTGTCCCTATGAGCTTATCTCAGAACAGATTAGCTTCCTGTCCTGATGGGGCCTGTCTTCCCCTCCCAGGAGGTGTTTCTCTACTCTGGATTCCGGCCCAGGGACCCTAGTGGTAGCAGCTGTTGGCAGCTGACCTTTCACTGCCAGAGTTGTTATGTTTCCCTGGGCCACTTCCTCACAGCTCACCTGCTTCTCACTTCTTCACCCTTACCTTAGGGCTCCCTTACTGATGGCGTGAGCATGTCCTCATTTACTCAGTCCTTCAGTAGCAACAGCACTTCCTCTCACCTGGCTCTTCCCAGCCTGACTGGAGTGAGCCCTTGTATATGCTCAGAAGAGCCTTAATTAGAGTCAGGTGTTCACATCACCTTAATGGCCTCACCTGACTCTTTACAGGTTAGTTAGAGTCAGGTGTCCTCATTATCCTGGAGCAGTCCCTGCTCTGGTCAGTCAGGGAACAGAAAACCAGTGATTTCCCTACACCCCCCCTGAATTTTCCCAACACCCCCCCCCAGTTTTGTGAACTAGTTACATGTAGTGTTGCCACTTTAGTGATTGTTTGGGAATTTGAATTGAAATTGAAACATTAATACACACTTTAAAAGCATATAAAGTGTATGATAAAACATAGACTAGCTTCCTTATACAGCTTTTGATTTTTGTGACTGTCAGTGCATTCATTTCGGTGATGTTGGCCAACCTAATAATTTCAAATGATGATTTGTAAGCAAAGTCTAAATGAGCTCTCCCTGACAGCTAGTGATGAGCTGAGGCTGGGGGGAAAGGCTTCAGGACCAGACTGTATTTACATTCACACCTAATCTACCTAGGTATCCAGCAAACAGAGCTGTGTTGCCCCAGTGATGGATTTTGGCTGGGGTTGGGTTACAAATCACTTGAATGCGGGGGGTGGGTAATGAAATGTTGTTTTTATTGTATGAGTAAAGGGCAGTAGAACTGTCCTTAGCCTGTGCTGATTGAGGGCATCAAGAGAGAGGGTGGGGACAGGTGTTTTGCTTGATGGTCTGCCTGAGTCACAAGTACTATTTGACCTGCGCCTCTCCACTGTTTAAAGACAGAGCTGATTAGGCTTCATAGAAAGTCTTTTGGTTTGTTAAGTGACCACTAGAGCTGAAATCTCTGATAATCAGGTCTTAGTGCTTAGACCTGCTGTGGGACAGTGTTTCTGTGGAAGAGATGCCCTAGTCTGCACTAGCACCGAGGTTCCTCCCACCCCGAAGAGCTGAAATCACTGAGAGTCGGGTGGAACCGCGAGAGACCGACTCACAGAGGTCACAGTGGCAGGTGGCAGCAGAAGATGACAGTGTAGGGCTATTGGGGCAGAGCAATAGAGTGAATGGTGGCATGACAAACAACAGCGACCAGAGCATTGGATTTAGGGTGACCAGATGTCCCGATTTTATAGGGACAGTCCCAATTTTGGGGTCTTTTTCTTATATAGGCTCCTATTACTCCCCACCCCCGTCCCGATTTTTCACACTTGCTTTCTGGTCACCCTAATTGGACTATGCTTTAGTGAGCTTTCTCCAGAAGCTATATTTGTGACTGGGAAACTTATATAAATATATGTTTCCTAGTAGGCCAAGATTTTAAAAATGCATTATTTGCCAAGATCATTATCTCACATCATCGCTATCTCAAGAGGTCATCATCTTGGGGAGTTTCTGTACTAAACTTCTTTATTATTATAATTATTTTTTATGTAAGAATGGCTATATTGGGTCAGATCAATGGTCCATCTATCCCAGTATCCTGTCTTCCGACAGTGACTGTTCCAGGTGCTTCAGAGGGAATGAACAGAACAGGGAATCATAGATTGATCCATCCCCTGTCGTCCACTCCCAGCTTCTGGCGAACAGAGGCTAGGAACATTCAGATCATGATGTTGTATCCCTGCCCATCCTGGCTAATCTTCCATGAACTTACCTAGTTCTTTTTTGAACCCTGTTATAATTTTGGCCTTCACAACATCCCTGGCAAAAAGTTCCATGGGTGACTGTGCGTTGTGTGAAGAAATACTTCCTTTAAAACTTGATGCAATAGCAATTTTTGTTTTAAACTTACTGCCTATTAATTTCATTGGGTGATCCCTGGTTCTTGTGTTAAGTGAAGGGATAAATAACACTTCCTTATTCATTTTCTCCTCACCAATCAAGATTTTATAAGACTATCATATCCATTCTTAGTCGTCTCTTTTCCAAGCTGAAAAGGCCCAGTCTTCTCTCCTCATATGGAATCTGCTCCATACCCCTAATCATTTTTGTTGCCCTTCTCTGTACCTTTTTCAATTCCAATATATCTTTTTTGAGATGATGTGACCAGAACGACACGCAGTATTTAAGATGTGGGCATGTCATGGATTTATATAGTAAAAGTGGAGGAGCTTGGTTTGCCAGACTGATCAGCTAAGCCAATTCTGACAACCTATATGAAAAGGCTGCAAAACACCATGCTTCTGGACTGCATCAATATGCAGAAAGTCTTATAAGCCAGTCACTGTCAAAGCCAATTTTAGAAGAACTTAATGAGGCTGTTAAGAATGCTGGAGACGCAACTCAGTTTATGTGAACCAACACTGCTATTGCATCACACTTTCTATTTAAGCAAGAGATACCACACACTACAAACTAGAGGCCTATGTTATGTGCATTGTCACTTGTTAATCCTGAAATTGGACATTGGTTCCGAACAAGACTGGCAAATGCTCACTATCTTTCTGCAAAAAACTCAGCGGACTCTCTTGAAACATGTGGTGCAACAGTGAAAGACTCAGGAGTTGAAAAAGTGAAGAATTCTCTCACTATATTAAAAATCCATGTGCATACATGGCCGACAAATGCACCAGTGCAAATAGGCATCAAGTATTAAGTCATTACGTATGTTATCTTGATGTCCATGGTAGGCCAGTAGATGCATTCTAGATGTTCAGGTTATAGAAGACACATCAGCTGCATCTGTGACATCTTAGAAGAGTTAAATGCTTGTAAATTGAACACCAAACAGATGGCTACTTGTGCATTTGATGGAGGTACAAACTTCTCTGGAAGACATAGTGGAGTACAAGCTTTGCTCAGAGAAAAGTGTAACCCTAATCTTTCCTATACACACTGTAGAGGCCATCTACTCCAACTAGCACTAGTACAAGCTGCAGAATCTTCAAAAGACATTAAAAAGCCATACATTTAATGGCTTTTTATACTCTTTTTTCAGCAAGAGTCCAAAGGACTGAACATTTTGGAAGCAAATAGAAGATACACTGGGATTGAAGTTAAAATGAGTCCAACCTGGGAAAACCTGCTGGCTTTCTCATGAGTGATTCTTGGCAGTTGTCTTAAAATTACTGCAACCGTTATTACTGGCTTTAGAAAGTATCCACCAAGATAGGACAGATCTAAGTAGTGAGGCTGGTGGACTACTTTTGTTACTAAGTTCAGAGAAGACTATCGCCATTCTCTCTCTTGTAAATCTACTGTTGAAACCACTTGGGTCATTAAGCAATGTAATCCAGGCATCTGCTACAACAGTAGTAGATCTTTGTTCAGAAATAGAAGCTATCCTTGGATCAATCAGAGATATCCATTGAAAATGTACTGGAAGAAGCAAAGACTTCAGTCCAGAAGCTGACTAATGAAGGTACTTATATTGACTCCATAAGTGAAGAGGACAAGAAGTGTTTGTTAAGCCAGCTGAAAAAGTACAAAGACTTGATTCTTACAAATCTACAGTAGAGATTTTGGGATTCTATTCAACCTCCACGTAGCTTTTACAGATGCCTGTCTTATAAAACACCTACAGTTGAGTGGAGTGAGGCACTACCAGCAATGGGGCTGCCATGTGCTCACGGCAGAATAGAGAATTTTGAACACAGCGTGGAATATCACACGATGAACGAATGAAGATTTAACTTCAACTTCTTTATCATTACTAATGGGTCGACCCAATCTTTGTTCTATGTTTCCTGGGATGAAAGTAAGAATTCATCTCTTGCTAATCCCAGTCAAAACAGCCACATTTGAACATATTTTTTCCTCATTGAATAGAATTTTGTGTTCTGAAAGAAGTCGCCTTCTGCCTGATCATGGGCATATCATGAAGGACTGGAAGTAATGGACACACAAGAAGACACCAAAGAGTGCAAAATTACAACAAGAAACCAAGACTGATGTAGATGTACTGCTTCATAGTAGGCTTGAGTAGCCAACTTTAATTTTTGTGATGGTTTTAAAACATGAGTTAAATCTAATAATAGTTTTTACTATGGTGCCATACAGCCCACCTTCACCCTCAGTCTCACCCCTCATCGGCCCTGACACCCCCCCTGTAAATTCGAACACCCCCACTAATTTCAATTCCTGGGGAAACTACTGCAGAAAACTGGTAATCCAGTGGCCAGTATATCTGCATGCTGCTACTTTGTTGTACCCAACTGGCCTGGGTCTGTCACAATAGCTAAAACAACACTGCAAACCATTTGAAATCTTCACAGCTTCTCAAATTGTGAGGCACCTGACATGTTACCCAGTTGGAGTGGGGACAGGGAGCCCAGCTCTGTAAACACATGTAACATGAGGATCTGTGAACATCTCAGCCCCCCCAGTTCAGATCTGGGGTTATCCATCAGGAGAATCAGTCTCTTCATGTTGCTGCCTGGCTCACCTCCTCCCTCCTTGCAGCACAGATCCCTCAGAAGCCCCGCTGACCCTTGTTCTTTCCTCCACAGCTGAATACTACACCCCCTCCCAAAAGACAGTAGCTATGGAGGACAGTTACCACTGGCACCACTAATGAACGTGCTGATTTCCACCTGTGATGCACTGATTTGTGAGGGAAGCATGCCGTATAAGCAGTTGCTCCACATTTCATCCCAGGCATCTCCCTTCCCGATTTGCAAAGCTCCAGCCGCACAACAGCCGTGTGGTGAAGCTCCTGCAGATTGTCAGGGAATGAGAGGTGTCCTGGGCTGGCTTCATCTTCCTCCTTCATTGCTTTAGGAGAATTATGCCCCCTTTTTATCTTCTTTACTCCTTTCCGTACCATGGAGTCTGGGGGGGAGGGATGAAGCACGTGCATGTTCAAAGGGAGAAGGTAACCGTGTTCAGTAAATGGGCTATGCCTTCTCAGCAGAGGAAGAGTACATACCGCGAACACATTAATAGGGCAAACTGTTTCATATCATTCACTTTGAAGCACATCACTTCCGACTTCCAAATAAAACTTGGAATCAAATTTTAATTGAGTGAATTTTTTCTGTGCCTAGATTCTGCTGGGGGCAGCAGGGCAGAGACACTGGCCCCTCTGACTCCAGCTTGGTGCAAGTCAGAGCAGGTTGGGTTCTGCTTTAACGTGCACCCGCTGGCTCTGGCTGTCTAAGGGCCTGACGAGCTGGGGACTGATGGAGTGCATTATGCTCTGGCCACCCTCTCTCCCCACTCCCTGTGCTGGAGACTTCAGGAAGGGAGACACAATTGCTAGCTACACAGGCTCACCTTCCTGTGGAGACTCCACCACATGGGGGAAATCCACAGAAATCCCTATGTGGCACATGAGTGTCACAAAGGAAGCAAAATGGGGCAGGGAAGTTTCAAATGATTCTTAAAACTGAGAAATTAGGGGACAAAAATCAGGGTTTTTTTTGGCATTTATTTTGACATAGATCTATGGAGGAGAAGAAAAAGGGAGGGAGACAGACAGAAGACAGTCTGTTAGAAAGAAAAAAAACCTGATTTACCTCCAGTACAAGAAACATCGGTTAGTATAACATGGAGAACAATAAGACTTTTGTGCTATGCTAAATAATAGGAACAACAATTGCAAACAATTGGACTTTCAAGCAAGAATGATATCAGGATGCCAGCTCTACCATTATAGCTCAATAGCACCAATGCCTGGTAATGCATGTGCCTTTTTGTTTGCAAATAAGCATTTGTGTACATTGTGTCTACCAGCACACAGAACATTTGTGTCTAGTCTTCACTATTTTTATTGTAGACAGGGCATTTCCCTAGACCTATATAAATTCCTACTTAACTTTTTAAAAATTATTAAATATAAGAGGAGAGATTTTGCAAAGGGGTCTGGCAAAACTCCCTTTGACATCAATGGGAGCAGAGTTAGGCCAACACACGGTGCTTTTGAAAATCCCACCCAAAAATAGCAGAACCTCTCTCAAGTTGAAAACAAAATCTATTTTATATCTAAATAATAGTCTGCTTCACATTTAGACAGTGCCTTTCATTCTAATAACTCAAGTGAGTGCTTCACAGACATTCATTAATTTAGTTTCACAACTTGCCTCTGACTTACGTAAGCATTTATTATACTCGTGTTGTAGACTGGTAAATTAGAGCCCTAAAATGTTCCTCTCCTCCAACTCTACATTAGACCCTCTCTAAATGCTCCTCTCCTCCAGCCCCACCCTCTCCAAATGTTATTGCCTTCCCACGCCACACCAGCTCCTCTCCAGTCCAACTTCCATTCTCTCTAGTGCATTGAAGTTATTTTCACCAACATTTCTAATAATCTCTTCTAAGCCAAATGGGTCTTTCTCTCCATGCTCATTGACCATTCAGCTGCTTTTCACACCATCAATCAGACTCTTCTGCTCAAAATCTTGTCTTTCTTTGGTTTCCATGACTCTGTCCTCAGTTGGTTCTCCTCTTCACTTTCTAATCAGTCCTTCAGTGTCTCTTTTGGGGGACCACTGTTATGAGAGAACTGGACTTGACATAACCAGAGCCATTTTGTGTACTCAGCCACCATTAACTGGAAGCTAGAACACCATGCAGTCAGGAACACTTTGGCCTTTACTTAAGCAGGTAAGATAGCTGTGGGTTGCTAATAAGGATAGATAGATAAATAAAGTGGCGGATTCATGAGAATAGGAGGGAGTGTGGATAGCTGACCAGGGTGTCTATGACCATGAGGTTTGTTTGTTGTTTTGGCTGGGAATTGCTTTGCTGATAAGTAGAATTATGAGCTATTCTGCTGATGCTACGGAAATTGTTAGCCCACTAGCAGTTGTGCGCTTTTTTTGAGCAATCTATAAAGAGATTAGGTAGAGTGCACATTTGGAGATGTTTGGAGAGGATTTTGAAGAGCTAGGAGTTTGACATCCAATTTCCTGGCAGCTTGGAGGAAAGCTGGCCACCAGAAACCTGCTGCTGACCACTCTACCCATCTCAGACTTTGAGTAACTATATCTGGGGTGCTCTAGATTATTGTTATTTTAGATGTGTGCTTTAGACAATAAAAACAAAGATTTTGGGGTGAAAGCACTCTTGTGTGCACCAATCATTTATCAGATGGCAGAGCGGTGTTGCCTGGAAAACAAAGACTAATTACCATATTTTCAGGTTCAGAAAACCCTCAGTAACACCACCTCCTCCCCCTCCCACTTACAGCATTTGTAGTTCTTTGTTATTCATTAATCTTTAAACTCTGCTTCAATATCAGAATTACCATTTCCATGTTAAAATATCGGTTGACTTCCACTTGTGTGAATGTTGTGCTCCCTGAATGCATGCAAGTCAGGGTTGTGTAAACACTTAGTGCAAATCCCCACTGTGCAAGTGTACAAGTGGAATGGCACACACAAGCATATGTGCATTTTTGGAAATACAAACCAGTTTATTATTTCAACTACAAACTTTCAAACCACAAAACAGAGGTATTGTTTTCATCTCCTTAATCCCACAGGATTAATTTTTCCAATTTGCCTAAAGTCTTGTTGCAAGTCCTGTTTCCAGAGTCCTGTTGCAAGTCAATGAGATTTAGGTACCTAAATTACATTTGAAACTGTTTTCCACCATGTATTGTAATAGAGCTATTTGGGGAACAGTTTATTTTATAAGAGGACAATTTTTCATTTTCTTTCATGGAATTTCTTGATTTTCATCAAAAAAATGAAAAGTACTTTTCACATTTCAAAAACCAAAGTATTTGTCAGTTTGTCACAGCTGAAAATTTTCAATTTCAGGGTTGATGCTGGGTTTTTTTCTTTGTGTGTTTGAAAAAAAAATACAAAAACCTGAAAATTTAAAATAAAAAGGGAAGATTTTTTCGTGAAAAAAGATTTTTCCATTTCCTCTAAAGGGAATTTTTCCATCCAAAAACCAATTTCAGCCAGCTATAAGTAACTATAGCTAAAGGTTATGCTGATCTTCATGTTTAGGCTCTGATCTTATGAGGACCTTGTGGGGCTTCATATGAGCGCAAGATCCCACTTATGTGGCACTAATTGCCTACCTGGAGCCCTATACTGTAACATTCAATAATTCCCCCCTCCCCCCACCGAGTGTAACTGGAACAGTTGGGAAAGGTTTTAATGTAGGTTTGGTGGGACATGAGGACATAATGTAGATTCTGGTCCTGCATCTCCCACTGACTTCAACTGCAATTGGGTGTTCTTGATCCTTCTGAAAAATCAGGCCCTTAATATTCTCTGCCTTATATATCAAACATTTTAAAAATGTATCTCTGGGGTAAGAAAGAGATGCAGTTTCTATAAAATTCCACAATTTGATGAGCTACAAAGAAGCAAAAGGAGGTGGCATTTGTCTTTCCACTCCAAAAACTCAGGTTACAGTTTGTAACTAAAGTTTGGCATTTTCAGTCTAATCTAGTCAATGTGCATGAAGAAACTAGCACATAATTTAGTAGTCTAAAGCACTTGTTAAAAAGAGAAAAGCAGGTTTAATTGAGCATACAACCTTGTCATCTTATCAGTCCTCAAGCAGATAGTCTGTGGATTGGGGTGGATAGATGTTCCTATAGCTGTGTGAGTAAACCTGTTTTGGGGACAAAAGGACAGATCCTGCATTTCTTGCATAGCTGAAACTCATTGACTATAGTGAAAACTTGGGGTCTGCAATGACTACAGGATCAGATCAAAAGGCAGCAATTTTGACCCCTTTGATCTATTAGCATTGGGCCTCATAGGCTGGCTAGAATGTATCTAGGAAAAAATGCCACAAATTGGTACCATAATTTTAGTCCTGATGCTGCAACTGGCTCTATACAGGTGGGCTCCTGTAACTGGATGGAATCTAATTCAAGTCAAACTGAAGTCAATAAGCTCCATGTGACTGCAGGAGTCCACCCAAATGCAACCAGCTGCAGGATTGGGGCCTTTGTTGTTAAAAACAAGCTGACCTGGGTAGTAGGCATGGGAAAAAAAACAACCTTTTGGGCTGAAGAGAGAGGAGATAGCTATATGGTCACTGGATTCTCTGAGTATTTAAACCAGTGTAATATATTTTTCAACATAATTGTAGTTTTTTGTCTGATGTCCTATTAAGTGTTATACTTCCTGGTTTTTCCCCCATGTTAAGTATATTTTAAAATTAATGTTGGAATATATATTTTAACCAGGTACATGTGACTTATGGAAGAAACAAGTTGTTGTGAGTGTCTTTTTCAATCAGTACCTAACATTTTCAGCAAGAGAAATCAGGTGTTACCTGAACCTTTACTTTCACTTCTCTTTATACACCGACTTTGTAGTATTAATTTCAAAAGGAAGTGAGAGGAATATCCTTAAGGAAACTCTGCCTACTTCTCAGAAAATTCTGACGGTGGAGATTATTATTAGTATTGCAGTATCACCTAGAGTGCACCATCAAAGCTAGAGTTCCTTTGTGCTTGGCACTGTACAATCATATGTGAGAGACAGTCCTTGCCCTGAAGAATTTATAATCGAAATAGACAAGCTAGATAAAGAGTGGGAGGGAAAAGAGGCAAAGTGACTTGCAAACAGTCACACAGTAGATGAACGGCAGAGCTGGAAAGATAACCAAAGTCTCTAGATTTCCCACCCTGTGCTCTATCCACTGAACCACACTGCCTCCTTCTCAAGCTTAATTCTAACCTAACCTCATTTGAGCGCATTAGAAATGCGTAGACATCACCATTTTAGTTAGATGTTAACTAAAACTTTAAGAATCCTACTCATTTTTAGCCACATTGGGCCTGATTCTCCACCACTCCTTGATTCAGTCATTGTTTACTCTCAGTACATTATCTTCTCTCATGAGTAAGGATGCGATTCTGTCACACAGGTGATGGATTCTGTGACTTTTTGGGACCTCCATGACTTCTGGGGCAGAGCGGGCGCAGCTGTCAGCCCTGGGGCTGTCAGAGCAGAGGCCACCAGAACAGCTTACAGCCCTGGGCAGCTGAACAGCGACTGGCGGTCAACCCCAGGGCAGCTGAACAGCGGCCGCCAGAATGGCAGCTGCAGTCTGCCCTGGAGCCACTGGAACAGCTGGCTGGCAGCCAGCCCCAGAGCTGCTGGAATAGCTGACTGCCAGCCAGCCAGAGCAGTGGCCAGGGTTGGGTCAGCACCCCAGGGCTGGAGCAGCAGTGGTCAGCCCTGTCGCAGGAGCAGCAGTGGGGCTGGAGCAGCTGCACGCCCTGGCAGTGCTCTATTTGTCCCCTGCCCAGGGTATTTGTAGCAAAACTCAGGGACCGGCTTTTATGAATGCCCACAACCTGTCCCTGACTTTTACTACAAATACCTGTGACAGAATCTTAACCTTACACATTAGAAAATCAGGCCAGGTCAGTGGTTTTTCAGCCCTTGCTGTTGGTTTAAGCAAAATGACAGGTCTAACACCATGCTCAGGCTCAGGTTCAGCTTGGTCTCTGGCAGTGAGGAATTCCACTGCTGAGGGCTGTCCACCAGGAATGCTCTGCTCTTAACACTGGGAAGTTTTGCCCTGGGGCTGACAGCTGCAGCAACCCTAATGAGTGCAGCCTTCTTGGTGGCTTGCAGATGGGGAGGCAGCCTCATGATACCCGATCCCATAACCCGTACTCGTGTGAGAAACCCTTCCTCACGCTTTTTGTCTTCAGCTGGATGACTACAGTGACAAATGGCTATCGGGGGTAGTCTATTTTTGTCAAGGTTCAAATTTATTGGTCAACATGTAGTCAAGGTCCAGATGCCAGAGAAAGTTAAACACCACCACCACCACCACATTAAAAAAAAGATTTTGGGTTCTCTTCAAACGCATCTGGTGGTCTGGATTTGGCCCACGGTCTGCCTATTGACTACCCCTGGATAGCATCAGTCTCCTAGGTCAGAGTCCTGCAAGGTGCTGAGCACTACATGTGGCAGGGTGGGCACCCTCAACTTCCATTGGGGGCACTCAGGGTTGGATCCATGAAGGGACTTGCGCGTTGTGATGCAGAGTGTCACAGTGCCTAACTTTTAGGCACCTAGAAACAAACCAAACCAACCAACCACAGGAACAACACTGCACTCCACCAAACTGAATTAGGCTCCTACACTTCCTATACAATTAATGGGGGGGGGGGGGGAAATAGGGTCCTTAGATTGCAATCTGCAAAGCCAGCACATTGGCTAGCTTCATCAGTTCCCCACCTAATGAGAGGTGCCAACCAGAGGGGTGTGTGCCTATTTCCAAGAGAGGGGTGGGGCTTAAGTCAGGGCTACACAGAGGAGCCTAGCTCTGCTACTGATCCACAAATCAGGGGAAGAGAGGCAATCTTCTTCCTAAGTTACATGCTGGACCCAAAACAAAACAAGCGGGGGAGGGATAAAAGACACTCTTATAACCTAGTGGATAGATCACTCACGCAGGATGTGGGAACATGCATCTGCTTCCTATTAGGTTAGAGTCATTCTAACTTTTTCAGCAGGCCACTATTTAAGTATACCATTGCTTAATTAAAGAAGAATGACATCAACAGGAGAGATTGAGGGAAATGCACATCACAATATTCCATAGCCCAGTGATGGGGACACTCACCTGAGGGGTGTCAGAGGAAGTGGAGGACTCCCACCTTCTGCATGAGGACCTAGCCACTAAGCTAAAGGTAGATGGGAGGTCCTCATTCCCAGTGTGATCTTGCCTGTGGGGCCCAATCCAATAGTGTGCTCAGAGGCCGCCTACCAGTCCGAGGCCTCCACATGCGACTCAGGCAGCCAAATACCTATCTTTCCCAGTTTGTGAACTGCTCTGGAGCTGAGGCCTCTCGATGCCTATCATGAGGCAGTAGTGCTCATGCTCAGGCGGGAGATAGGGACCCGGGTGCCTAGAGTAAGGCTGCAGTGCACATGCCCAGAGGAAAATAACTTGGATGCCAAATGAGCTTAGGTGCTACAGGGTTAGGTAGCAGCCGAGCTGGAGTTGTGTGGATCAAATGGGACTTAAGAGACTAACTGCTATTGTGGATGCCACCTTTAGCCCCTCTCAGGTAGTGCCTTGTACCTTGGGCCCTAAGAGGACTTAAGCGTCAGACCACTAAGAGCTTTAAATACTAAGATAAAGAGCTTGAATTGTATATTACATAATATATGGGATATTTATCAATAAATCAGTTAGCTCAAAAATCCTACCTAGACTGCCATTAGCTTCTGTTTATGTATTTGCATATTAAATATAATAGCAAGATAGCGCAGTAGCAATGTTGCTACTGTATAAATACCAGGGGCTTTGAATACTTACAAATTATCTTACCAGTATTAGGCTTCCCTCCCCTCCCAACTCCTAATTTATTTTCAACTTAAATCCTTCCTCTACAGATACAATACAAATCAGGCCCCTGGGGCCTATTTATTTAATGAGGATTTATGTCATTTCAAGACATTTGCTAAGTTTCAGGGAAGCACCTGTATTAATTGTATTTCCTGCTCATGTGCTGCTTTTGTTTGCAATAAAAGAATTCATCTCAGGTGAGTTAACCTTGCTTTTAAAGAGGGCACCTGCAGTTATCTTAGTGCTTATTGTAAATCAAAACACGTTGAGCCTGTAAAGCAATGAAATAAAGAGGTGCTGACAAGAGGGTATGCCAAAAGGATTAGGAGCCATTCTCATTACTTGTATTATCAGGATGGAGAATTGAGTCATGTTAAATTACAGGGGGGGAAAATATTCCCAGAAATTCCACAGATGGGAGATTGACTTGCTTCTTCAGTAAGCTTAGGAATAGGAGGGGCACTCTGTGTTTTGTGAGGTTTAAAAAAAAAGAAAAGAAAAAAAAAGACACCTCCCTTTTAGCCTTATGCATCTATAATTGACCAAGATTTTTCTGCTTGTGATTTGATCCATCCAAACCCTGTTAGAGGCACTTGCCCCCAACTGAGACCAAGGCTGAGGTGAATAAGAATTAGGTGACTCACTCATATGTACTATACATGCATTCACATCTATTAGGATAAATGACATGTCGTTCAATTTAAGCACAGGCAACTGGAGATTGTCATATTTTGAAAATGACAACTGTTATTTATTTATTGAGAATATTTATACAGGTTCTTCCTAGGTACAGAGAATGCATTTTTCAGCAGCTACTGTGACACCAGTACATCACATGATTACACAAAGCCTAGATATGCATTACCACAAACAGAGAAACAAAGCAGAAGTAGTGGCCAGAATATCTAGTGAAGTAGGTGGAATAGGGCAGAATATTGCAAAATGGTGCCAAAGTCATTTATCTAACAGGGTTCAGTAATCATTTTAAAAATTGTTCATGATGGTCTAGTCAACCTCAATTATTATATTAATAAAATTCTACAGAAAGGCAACATTTTAGGTATAAGCAGGTTACTGAGATTTAGTCCAATTTTAGTATCCGGACTTGCAATTGACAAGGGCAAAGTAAACATATGAGCCATTTTTGTAAGAAAGAAGTAGAATATTGTCATTAGATCTGGTCAAATAAGATTTGCAAATAGTTTATTGGATTAATTATTTCCATCGATTGTTGAATAATTTTATTCACAAATTATTTTTTCCAATATTCAATTGGCTGTAACTGATTTGAGGTTATGTACTTCCGGATATAAAAATAATATATTTGGGGCCATATTTTCAAAAATGCTTAGCACTCATTTAGGCATCTAAATGAGATGACCAGATTGTCAGAATTGCTCAGCATCCAGTATCTTCCATTGATAACAAAGAGAGCTATTGGGTGCTGAAAATCTGGTCTCCTCTGGAGTAAGGACACCAAGGGTCAATTTATTCAAACATATTATACCATAGATTGTGTTAATAATTTCTGGATAATACATACAGTGTATGCATTTTCCTGTGATCCTTGTGTTTGAAAATAATGAACTTTCCCATCATTTTAGTTATCTTTATATCTCATGAAATGCCAGGTTAGAAAATCCTTCTGGCCCTTGTCTCTCTGAATATACAGAAAGAGCATGATTCTGATCTCTCACATCCATGAGAATTAAGAGCGACTCCAATCAGAGCCAGGCTCCCATCTATGGCTCAGATCCTGTATTGAGAACCCACTGGATTGGAGTCAATGGGGCTTAGCACGGGTGTGCTTGCATCGTTCTCAGTGCATGGCTGGAGACTTTTTCTGGACACCTTTACTGTATTCATTCTATAACACAATAAAACTCCCTTTAGAGTGTCTAATAAGTAAAAGTATCTTGATTCTGGATTTCAAAATTCCTATATCCACCAAAACCTTTTACTTTAAAAGTTTTAGGCTCTTTCCATCTGTGCATATTAAACAAAATGCCAGAGCTTTCAATACTATTTGCAGGTTCATCTGAAAACTACAGCTAAGAGTAGGATGATTTGATCACACAGTGTTTGATGACAATTTGTTCTACATTAAATCACCAGATTCACAATAACCATCCTCTTATCAGACATCACTTATAGTCCTTTAAAAACATAGGCCCTCATCCTTTGAGGTGCTGAGTGCCCTCAAATGTAAGTTGAAGACACTCAGTGCTTTGCAGGAGGCATTCGACACCTTGCAGTGGTAGGGGCCGGGGTAAATGTTTTCTCCACTAAAATGCTTACAGTCAAAGATCCCATCTTACAAAGGGCTAAGCCCAAAATTCTCCAATATGGGTGTCTAAATAAATGGTATGAGCTACAGCCACAGCTACTGTTAAAGTCAGTGCTTAGTACCTCTACAAATTAGGCCAGTAATTTAGGTTCCTAAACACAGATTTAGGTGCCTAACTTTAGACACCCAGGTTTTAAAATTTTGGCCCAGAGATTCAGCACCATCATTTCCCAGCACCATCAGGCCTTAAAACAGGTAAAAGAAACAACCACAAGACACAGGACAACAGGAGCATCTGGTTGAATTTTCAGAAAAATATGAGGAAATTGTTTTCTCGGTTTTTCAGCCAGCTCTAACTACTAGCAAGGAAAGAAAAGAAAAGAAAAAAGGAATTATCTGATGACATCTTCAAGTTAAATGGGATGATCACTTAAGCAATAAGGGTAAAATACTGCCCCCGCATCTGTGGATGCAGAAGGCCCTGAATGCATATAAGCAGTTCTGGTTCTGCTGCATGGATATGCGTGGAGGATATGTGACACCCATGCAAGTGCCCATATCCCCTTCATGCTGAAGAGCACAGTTCTGGGCATGAGAGGGCTGGTATTTTAGGAGGTGGATGTAGTGGTTCCTCCCTGTCCAGTTCAGAGGGAGGCCATTTCAGGTCACTGTCACAGGACACCATAGCAATCAGTCACCAGTTTCTCACTCTGGCCCTCTAGGGGGCAGGGTAACACACAGTTTATAGCTGCAGCCTCTTGGCTGGGAAGACAGCAGTGACCAGTCTACAGCTGCTGGCTCTCTGGGTGGGGCAGCTCAGTAAGCAGTTTTTAGCTTCCACCTAGGCTGGAGCAGACAGCAATTACAGTCTAGAGCCCTGGCCCTCTGGGCAGGGCAGAGCAGCAAGCAGTCTCTAGTTTCAGCCTTTAGGCTGGAGCAGACAGCAAACACAGTCAGGGACCACAGCCTTCTGGCTGGGGCAGAGCAAGGAGCAGGCTTTAGCCTACATCTCCTGGCTAAGGCAGCCAGCAAACACCATCTGGGGGCCTTACAGCCTTCTGGCTGGGGCAGAGAAAGGAGCAGGCTTTAGCCTACATCTCCTGGCTAAGGCAGCCAGCAAACACCATCTGGGGGCCTTACAGCCTTCTGGCTGGGGCAAGTCAAAACCACAGCATAGGCCTTTTGGCCAATGGGAGGTAGGCTGCAATCTCAGGAGTGGGGTTGGCAGCAGGAGGTAGAGGGACCCAGACCCACCCTACTCCACCAGGTCCCACTACAGGACCCTAACCATGGCAGATGGTTCCTCCACTGGGTCAGAGGGGATCCCACCAAAACACATTAACTCACTCTCCAGCAGCTCAACAGGACTAATGTCTGCTTTCCCTGGGCTACTTCCTACCGCAGTCCAGACATGGGCTCTGTAGTCCAAGGGTCCTCCACCTCCTCAGAATACAGAGCTGACAGTAGTCCTGTCACCTTCTCTCCACAGTCTGTCTCTTCTGGGAGCTCTGCAGCACTATGGAAAGAGATCTACCTCCTTCCCTGACTCCCACCCAACTGGTCTAGAGGCCCCGCCTTTTATACTTCCTGTCTCACTCCCATGCTTCCAACACAAGTGATGGAGCTGGTTTTTTCCCACCCACCATGGGGCATATAGTGGTTTCTCCCTGTCTAGTTCAGAGGGAGGCCACCTCATCTCACTACAGTGAGCCAGAGAAGAGGAAACTGTTACTATGCACTTGTACTGGCAAACCCCCGAGTAGAGAGGACAGGAGTCACAGGGGCTATTTTCCTTATCATTCCTTCCCCTATCTCCCACGGAGCTGCCGAGTGCACAGCCCATTTACTTGGTTTTGACACTAAGAGCTATGGAATGCATTTAAATGTACTTAATTATTCAGATCTCAGCTACTGTAATTCGGCATCGCTCCCTTGAACTCAAGTGAGCTACACTGATTTACATCAGCTGAGTATATGTCCCAATAAATACAGTCCTGTGAGATTCTATGGAAAGCACAGTTATAGTCAAATAGAGCAAAAATAGCACAGTATTGGCTTCAGTATAATACAAAATGAACCACTGGGCATGCCCTTTTATTCACTACAGTAACTTACTAAGCATGCTGTGTGTATTCTCCCTGGTAACCACATAAGAATCCAGCCTGTGGTACTGCATATTTCCAATATTTCATTAAAATTACTGCATCACTGCATTAAAGATTATAATAAACTTGCCTATTTGAAATAAAAATGTATAGTAAACTAAACTGTCTGCTGTGGCAAGACAAGTCTTCTTAGCTAACTTAGTGATTGGCAGTAGTTAGACAGGTGGATAGAACAGACAGAACAGGTTTAACAGCTTCACAGCTTCTGTTTGCAGAGCACTGGTAGAATTACTTAAAAGATGAGAACAATTCATTTTATAACACTAACCAAACCACATTGAAAATAATCAACTTGCTCAAAAATATAATGAGTTGCTGCTATAATAAAAGGAAGCAGCCTAAATATAACTGGATAATTCATCTTATTTTATCTCTCTACTAATAGGTGAGCATCAATTTCTCAAATACACATTTGTGTAGGCCACTCCCCTATGACAAATGAGCTGTGTACACCTTACCACGTTAGTGGGTAATCTGAATTATGCTTGTTGTTTATTAAACATTACTGTTGCCATTTTCAAGAGATGTATTGTAAGATGGCATGATGGTATTTGCCATTTGAAGAGTCAGCTCAAAAAAACATAAGCATGAATTATAACAGCACATTTCAAGTGCCAAAAATTAGAGCCATATTTATGCCCTAGGCCCAGACCCTACAAAGCATTACATTTGTACTTAACCATACTGACATGCTTGAAGTTAAAGTTAAGCATATGTGTAAGCCTTTTCAGGAGCTGGCTGAAAACTTTCTGCATTACTCTTACATGAAATTAATATGGGTATTTATAATGAATTCCAAAGAGAACAAGCCCCCCATGAAAATTTTACAAACTAATCTATTCACAAATATTTTTGCCCTTATGACATACTTTTAGGTGTGCATGTGTGAGTGTACTGGGAATATGTGTTCCCTTATTTTGTCATTACAAGTAAAATTTACATGAAAATATATTCATTCTTAGTTTCTTAAGAATTCACCATGTCTGCTATATATGCAATACCAACAACTAAGTCCCATCCTCAGTTACACCCAGACAACTCCATTAAAGTTAATCACCCCATTGAAGTCGATAAGGTTGCGTGGGTATTGAATTTTGCCCTTCCTATTCATCTGACTGTGACATAACCACTTTCTTAGCACCATTTGTGAATCACAGAGGATTAATGACTTTAAGAAGTAAGAGAAGATGGACCAAGTTCCTATTTTCATGCAAATGTACATACCTCAAAACTAATGACTGGAAAAGAAATGCAGAAAATGTCTGATACATAAACATAAAAATGGTTCTAAATAGGAAGTTGCATCTGTGGCATCTGCAGATCTTTAATAGAAAGACTCTCTTTAGCTACTGCACTAATATATACTATAAGTAACATATGCAGTCATTGGAGATGCTGCTGATTTGAAAACTCATCTTTGGCACAAACAACTTGTCAATACTTCTAATATTGCCCTTACTTGCTGATCTTCACACTTCAATAATTGTTTCCCAATAATTATAATAATGATCCGCCATAAGGCACCTATTTGTTAATCCTGCATCTGGGGTTTAGGTGAGAAGCATGGAGAAAGAAAATGACAAAGGCATTTGTATATACGTTTCCTCAGGGCAGTTATTTATTTGAACAGCTGCTTGTGAGGTACAAATCAACTTCATAGGTGAGCCCAGTCTCAACAGTATGTATCTTGATTTCTATTTTCTTTATTTCTTTTTTCAAATTTGAGTTATGCATATCACCAACCTGCTTTCCCTACTGGTAATTTCTCTAAATTAAAGGTTGCTGCAGTATTTCAAACCTGCCAAAGGTCTCTTCTTGGACTGGCTACTGCAAAAATGAATCAGGGTTTCAAATGTAAGCACTGAGTGCCAGATTTCAGTTGATGAAAGGATCTCAAAGTCATTTGTGAATCAGTATGTTATCCTCCATTAGATTTCATGAGAAAAAAAGGTTTTGGTGTCTCTCTCTCTCTCTTTATCTCTTTATTTCACAGGGGGGAATTGTTTTGGTGTTATTTTTATTTTATTTTATTTGTCTCAAAGCAAATTTATAAAAACTTTAAAATACTTTGTGTTATTTTCTGGTACAACCTATTAAAATAATTGCAGAATACTTTAATGTATTCAAGCTCTACGATCCCAGAAGCTGTTGCTGTGTATCAAATATTTAACCCCATGCATTTTGGGCCTGATTCTTGACTCTGTTACCGTGGCATAAAGCCAACTTAAGTTCATTTAATTCAATGGAGCTGAACTAACCTAAAACCTGTGTAAGGAAATGGAGAGTCAGGTTCTCTGACCCTCATCATGCTGTGTAAATAAAAAAAAAAAGGAGGGAAGGGGAGCATTATAAAATCAACCAACCAACCAACCAGGGGTGAAATCTTGTCCCCACTGCAGTCAAATGGGAGTTTTGCAATTGACTTCAATGGAGCCAGTATTTCACCCTTGCCTATTCCTCCTGATAGAACAATGGGATAGTGAGATTGTATTATAAATATTATGATATTACAAATGCAAAGTAGTACACACTAGAGGGAACCTCCATACACCTTATAGGGTACTAAATTAACCGTATCAACCCAAGAAAGGGACCTAGGCATCATTGTAGACAGCTCAGTGAAGATCTCTGCTTCAAGTGCAGCTGTAGTCAGAAAAGCAAATAATTAGTGAGGTTGCATAAAGAATGGGATGGTGAATATTACAGAAGATGCCTTTATAAAAACCAATGGTGCAGCCCCAGTTGGAATACTGTGTACAATACTGGTCACTGCATCTCCAGAAGGTGATGGAAGAACTGTAGGGGTTTCAGAGAAAAGTGACAAGAATGATCAGGTGCTTGGAAAAATTCATATGAAGAGAAGATTGAAAAGCTTGGGAATGGAAGAATGATCCAGTGGTTAGGCTGCTAGCCTGGAAATCAGGATACCTAGGTTTAATTCCCTGCTCCACCACAGATTTCTTTCAGACTAGATGATCACAATGGTCCCTTCTGGCCTGGAAATCTATGAATCTACCCTGGAAGAGGTTATGTCTGTTGTGACTTGGGCAAAGGGCTAATCCACAGCTCCAGCACATTCCGGGATGCATGAAGAGCTGAGAAGACCAACGCTGGGGAGGGAAACTGAGGCCGAGAATGGCAGCTGTGCCATGCTTGACCAAAAGGGGGCACCATAGCAGCAGCCATGCCCCTATGACAAGGGGCCATGATAAAAGTATATAAAATAATGAATTCTTTAGAGACTGTATAAGTCAAGAACTTAACAAGTTTCAAAGAGACACTAGACATTTATATGGATACCAAAACTACTCAGAGTTATCATAATTTATAACAAAAATGTTGTGGAAATTATATTAAACTTTTTGCCTGAGAGTTTAAACCAAGCTCTAACTATTAGATATCAGAATGAGGCCCATGTGCGAGGCAAATTATCTCACATCTGCTATTGTGGGGTTCTTACATCTGGTGCTGGCCACTGTTAGAAACAGGCTACTGGACTAGATGGACTCACATCTAATCCAGTCTGGCAATTCCTATCTTCCTATATGGTGGCTGGTTCTTGCTTTTGGAAGCTTGCAAAATTTAATGGCCTCATTTTAAATAAAAAGAAGGGGTGAGAATCTTTGGCATGGCATCAGAAGTGCCTACGTGATTTAGGAGCCTCTATTACTTTTTTTTTTTTTAATGTGACTTAGGCACTTGCAAGCCTAAGTCCCACTAACATTCAGTAAGACTTAGGCTCCTAAGTGCCTATGTCACGTTTGAAAAAAGCGTTGAAGTCACTTAAACATTTTTGAAAATGTTACCTGGGGGGTTGTTTTGGAAATGTCGCCCTTACTATTTAATTATAAATGGTGTACCCAAACTTTTTACTAACTTACTGTTTTTGAATAGTTCATAAATAGGGAAGGATGCAAATCGCAGGATATTTTAAAAGGAACAAAGTACAAATATCTATCTATGGATCGACATAATCATTTAGGCTCCATGCTTGCAAGGAGCTCAATGCAGACAGACCCCTGGCCCATGCAAAAATGGTCACAGGATCAGCAGCTTAGATCCAAGTAGTTGTAACAATTTCAGTATAGCACAAATAGAGCATTATATTTTATGTACTTTTTGCTACTTTTGTTTTTTGTTTCGATTTCCTTGGGTTTTTTTAAAAAATGCATATCTTTTAAAAATGAAATTACATCAAATATATATACATATCACTTGACATGTCAAATCCTGGTTTCCTACATAAGTTGTGTAATTTTGTCAAATGGTGCATTTACAGAAGGTTGTTTAAGGTAATACCATTAATTTGTGAAGATAAAGTGTATCATTTTGTAAATACGTTCCAATCCTTGATGTAGCTGCAAGGTACAAATAGGCCAAATGTAACTGCTGTATAGAGAATTTATCATAATCAGTTTGTAATTTATCATAATAATAGTTTGTAATTTATCCCACCATCACCACCTTTCTCTGCAGCTGCCATTTTACATTCCTCCTCTGCCTGTTTTTTGCCTACTTTGAGTCATTTTAAAGTTTTTTCTTGCTTTTCTTCCGCTGATTTGGGCTAGTGTTAAGTCATAGCTTTTCCCTTGCTATGTTAAACCCGCTTCAGAGTCACCATGCCTCTCTTCAGTCACCTTCTTGATTGTTTTAAATTGTCCCCAGATTTTCTGCATTAGTTTAGGCTTAACGTGAGGCACCTACTGAACTGCCTTGATGAATTGGGGGCCTCAGTGTAGTTCTATTTAATCTTTAACCTGCCACACATTCTTCTCTCGTTTTCCTGAGGTCTTCAGTAACATTCTCTTCTAATGGGGGGGACCATTCTCCATCCATTTTGTACTTGATTCTCTTGTTAAACTTATGTGAAGAAGTCATGAATCTGCTGTCAACGGTCTAGTCCTAGTTGCCATTCAGCCTTTCCCCAGAAACCATGGGTCAAATTTTGCCTAGATGTACAGTCCATGAATCACTGCCCCCAAAACTGCAATCTGACCATACTCCCACCCACAACAATTATAAATGTAATATTGAACAACAAGGAAACACTGTCACTTCTTCCATAGAGATAATGTTTCAAATACAGAAACCAATAGCTGTTGTGGAATCAATGAAAATTATGTAAAAAATACTATTGCTACTTAGTCTCTACGGGGCTTTCATCCAAGGATCTCTATGTGCACCATAGACACTGAGTCAACTACACCCCCACTGATACTGTTTTGATTTGTTTACTTCCTGGTCTCTCTTATTAATGGCATCCACTCCTCCACCTTCGACTTTTTCTTCCCTTCCCCATCACTCAGACTGCCCCACTGATCTCCACACCTGGCTCTTTTCCCCCAGCAACCAGTCTCTCCATTCCTGCACTGATTTCTCCCATACCATTTTGCCTCTCTTCCTTCACCTCTGCCATCTACCTCAATAAGCATCTTCAGTTTGTTTAATTGACTGGCCCATATAATCCTCATTCCCTCTCTTCCCCAGCTTGATGTCTCCCTGAAACCCCCCATGTATGGTGGGGGGCAGGAAGCACAGCTCCACAGTAATCAAGGGAGCAGACTTCCTGTCATCCCTGTTTCCAGTGATACCAGTTTCACTGGGTTCAGAGCCCTCCTGAGGGGAGGAGGAAGAAACAACAATGACCCTTTTGAAAAGTGCCACTATCTTTCAAATAGAATGTGTGAGAATGCAGGCTTAGTATTTCCAGTTGCTTTAGCCATTGGTGCTGGAACTGGGGGTGCTGGGAGTGCTACTGCAACCCCTGGCTGGAATTGGTTTCCATCATATACAGGGTTTACAGTTTGGTTCAATGGCTCTCAGCACCCCCACTATATAAATTGTTCCAGCGCCCCTGGCTTTGGCCATTTCTTCAGTCTCCTGTTTTGTTCCTTGTTCTGTCACATTCATTCACTCTCCTGTACCTGCTTCCATGACCACATTCTGTGTCTGCCATGAGCAATGGGTGCCACCACAGTGGTGATGGCAACAATTTCAGTGTAGACAGGGCTAAACCCTGTTTAGCTTTACCTCCAGGCAGACTTGTTCTCAAAGAGGCTCAGCCAGGTTTTCTGAAAAAGACGCCAAGCATGGCTTGGTTAATAAATAAATGGAGATATGCCAATCTCCTAGAACTGGAAGGAGCTTGAAAGGTCATTGTGTCCAGTCCCCTGCCTTCATTAACAGGGCCAAGTACTGTCCCCTGACAGATTTTTGCTCCAGATCCCTAAATGGCCCCATCAAGGACTGAACTCACAACCCCAGGTTTAGTAGGCCAATGCTCAAACCACTGAGCTATCCCTCCCCCCTGTCTACACATGCAGTTAAACCATTTCAGCACAAGTTCAGCTTTACTCTCTGTCAACAAGGCCAAAGAGAACTGATATGCTGAACAGAGATACTAAGGCAGTGGTTCCTATGGCAACAGTATCCAGGTGAAACCTCTCAGAACAGATCCACCCCCTCCTCATGTTTCTTTTTCTTTTCAGTGTTTTGCATGGCAGGGGGTAAGCAAAGGGGATGCTTACCGGCCAATTGACTAGCCTTACATTACCCACACATAATGCATGTCGCCTGATTGTTGTATACCCCATGCCTCCAATGCAGAAATCAGTTGTGTATTTGCCTAGAAGTCAGGTAACAGTGACTGTGCATGTGAGTGATCAACAAATATGGACTTAGGAAATGCCACTCTTTTTTAAATGTTGTATCCAACTGACTTTTTAAATTAATACAGAAAATGCTTACTTCAGTTACATTATTTCCATTGTATTAGACAAGCACAAGTGGACTTGACTCAAACAGCCCTCCAACAGAAATTTCTGTCTCCTCCTACAAAGTATGGAAAAATAATAATAGGGTGATAGAAAACTAGGCAAGGGTCTTAAGAACTCAAGGAAGGAAACTCTTAAGAACAAATTCAGTGTAGGGACTGAGAATGAAGAATGATAGAGAAATCTAAATGGAAGGAGTCTATGTCCATTCCCTTTCAGTTTAACGCTCACCAGTGTTACCATGGTCAATGCAGCGAACATATTGCATGCGCTGATGACTGCACTAAGTCTCTTCTCAACTACAGCTGCACAGTATATGATAACCTGTAAAAGATCACATGCTCACATAGTGTGACATCCATGAGCCACACAACCTCTGCATACCCTTCAGATATAACTAGGGACAGGAAATCCCTGTCAAACTCCCAGACAGTAGGACCTTCTGGAACCAAAACATGGAGGGTTGATAGCGAGATACAGCACTGAGAGATGTATTGGGGCCCAATCCAACTCTTGTTGAAGTCAATAGAAAGATTCTCGCTGATTTCAGTGAGAGTTGGATCAAACCCACAATCATCATGCATTTAGTGACTGAGGGCTAGTTTACACTGGGAACACTACAACAGCACAGTTGCAGCACTTCAGTGTAGACACTCACTACAGCAATGGGAGTGGTTCTTCTGCCACCGTATTTTTCCACCTCCCTAAGAGGCAGGAGCTAGATGAACAGGTAGAATTTTTCCAGCAACCTAGTACTGTCTACATTAGTGGTTAGGTTGGCTTAACTACATTACTCAGGGGTGTGGATTTTCATGCTCCTGAGTGATGTAGCTGGAGTCGACCTAGCTTTTGAGTGTAGATCAGCCTGAGTTTTCAAACTAAAGTGACTGAACTCCCAGAGTTCTGACTCAGCATGCAAATGGGCTCATTGTAAAACCTGGGATGGATTATCTAAAGGCAATATATTGTTGCTCCTTTTAGTCCGGTGGTTTGTCAATATCTGGGGCCTTGCTGAGTTGTTTCTGTTAGGAATGGAAATTGACCATAGGAGTCAAGTATTTCTTTGATCCTATTTATCTACAAAAAATGTACACAAAGTCCTGTTTCCCTGAACATAGTTGAAATTAAACAGCAGGCAAATTCCTTACTCAGAAATCTAAGACTGCCTTTGCAGCGAGAGCTGTGCCCATAAGAAGTTCTGTCTTTTGGCTTCCTCCCAGGTCCATGCTCACCACAGCTTCTCTGGTTTTCTCTTGGCTTTCTGCTGGATTTTCTGCCCTTCACATATGCAGAGACACAGCTGCAACCAATCAATGCCCCAGCTCCTGTGTTTGCACTCAGGTCCCCAGGAAAACTCCTCAGCAAACATGGCTTAGCTCGTGGTTGGGCCCTTCCATGCTAACTGGTGCCCTGGGTGGTGGCTTCTATTGTTTTAGCCATCACAAAACAAAGGGTCATTTAATTGTTCCTTCTATTTAGACTCAATGAAAGGAGCTTCGTACTGCACTATCTTTAACCAGGTCTGTGACTGATGGTGGTCCTTAGAATGTGAGCCTGTGTTCTGCATTTTGTCTATTTTTGTTTTGCTTTATACTATTCATGGGGAATGCCACAAGAAGGCAGTAGACCTCACACTTAATATTGCATGGAGGACTATGATGGGTGAAAACAACCTGCTGCACACAAGGATGACAATGATTCCAATAGGTGCAAACCAGCAGCGCACACTTCCCACAAGATGATCTGCCCATCTCCAGAAGAAAACACCTACACCTGCAGTTGCTGCTGATATGCCATGACTGATTTTGTGACCTCCTTTTGCAGCAGCCATTCATGCACTCATGTCCAGTGCCACTCCTGGATGAACAACGGCATATCAGGATGGACAGCTATGTCCTTGCAGAGTGGCAAGAACTCTGAGTGAGAGAGACCAACATGCTGATGAGTCTCAGAAGCTCTGACTTCCACTCACCTGTTTGCAACCTGGACTGGGCTTAACAGGCTGCTGACTGGAATGGCCTGACTGCCTGCCACAATGCAGAAATTTGGCTTAGCCCAATCTTCACAGTGTGACTGCAGGGTAGCCATGCAAACAGTCAAACATGAGGTGAAGGAGTGCATAAATTAGAAGATTGGACTGCAACACCTTGCTACCCTTGATGATGCAGCAGTTTGATCAGGGGTGGGCAAACTATGGCCCGGAGGCGGCATCCAGCCCTTCAGACATTTTAATCCGGCCCTCAAGCTTCTACCGGGGAGCGGGGTCAGGAGCTTGCTCTGCGCTGCTCCCGGAAGCAGTGGCACATCCTCCCTCTGGCTCCTACGCCTAGGGGCTGCCAGGGGGCTCCGCAAATGGGGCCAATGGGAGCTGCAGGGGCGGCGCCTGTGGACGGGGCAGTGTGCAGAGCCACCTGGCTGCGCCTCCACGTAGAAGCCAGAGGGGGGACAGTCTGCTGCTTCCGGGAGCTGCTTGAGGTAAGCGCTGCCCAGACCCTGTACCCCGACCCCCTCCTGAGCCCCAACCCCTTGCCCCAGCCCTAATCCCCCTCCCGCCCTCCAAACCCCTCAGTCCCACCCACCTGCACCCCAACCCCCTGCCTCAGCCCAGAGCCCCCTCCCGCACCCTGAATTCCTCATTTCTGGCCCCACCCCAGATCCCACACCCCTAGCCAGAGCCTTCACCTCCTCCCACACCCTAACTTCCAATTTCATAAACATTCATGGCCCACCATACAATTTCCATACCCAGATGTGGCCCTCGGGCCAAAACATTTGACCACCCCTGAGTTAGATGGCCAAACAATCTAGATATTGGCTTGTGATGCCTAAGAAAGAAGAAGACTGAGGAAATCATTAACACCTTCTAGCCTAACCCGATTCTTAGGTAGTCCCAAAATTAGAAGTCTGGAAGAGATGACCCCCCACAGGATATTACACATCTCCATGATGCCCTTTGTTAGCAGCCTCAGCCCCCACGGTGAGCCAACAACAAGCTTTTCTTTGCAGCCATGGGAGTCAGAAACTTAGTCTTTTTTAAAAAGTGAAAGCTAATAGTATCATATAATAACATGACTACATGACTCATGTACTAAGATGCTCCGGGTGTCCCTAAACCTCTGACTGCCAGAAGCGGGGACTGGATGACAGGGGATGAATCACTCAAAATTGCCCTTTTTCTGTTCATTGCCTCAGAAGCATTTGGCACCGGCCACTGCCAGAAGACAGGATAGTGGGCTAGATGGACCATTGGTCTGACCCAGTGTGGATATTCTTATGCACCCAATGCCCATAAACTGGGGCTTTAAGAAAAACACAATATATTGCAAGACACAATAAAACTATCGAAGTTGCCAACACTGAATTTGTTTAAAAAGCCCAATCCATCTCCTGCTGAGGTCAGTGAGAAGCTTTCCATTGACTTCACTAGAAATTGGATCCAGCCCCAAATTCACAATTTCCATGAAGATCTCTGCCAATTAATTCAGTTGCTAGAATATTTGTTGAAATTGAGCACAAAAAGGGCTGTGAATATAGTCAAAGTAAGTTAAATTAAAAAAAAATTCTATATTAATTAATGTATCAATATTAGCACTACTAGTTTTTAGTAGCATTTGCCCATCTCCAGACTTGAAAGTCCTCTATATATATGTTTCCATTGCCAAGCTGATTCTCATTGCTCAGTTATTTGGTCCTGGCCAACCTCTGTCCCTTTACATTTTCACAGTAATATGGGTAACTATCAGACTTAATACTTTGAATGTAAATACCCCACTTTGATTGATAGAAAGGTGCATGGGGCATAGGATGAGTGGTTTACCCCACTTCCCTTTCCCCAAACTTCAGTAAATCACATCCTTTATCTACTTTGCCTTTTAGGAGACTCTATAACACCCAATAAGTGTCTTCTGTCCTGGGCCTAGATGGCCAATCCATTGATGTTTTGTGCACTTTTGTGATTTCCCTATTAGGTGCAAAACCCACAATGGGACAAGTCTAACTAGGGAAGCCTTAGAAGTGCCTGATTGGATTTACACTCAGTGGATTTGCTGTCCAGACCCTGCAGGCAGGAGACATGCTGGGACCTATTAAAGAGTTTCTTTAAATTTGGGGAAGCTGGGGGAGTGGTTGGTTGGGACTGCGAAAGGAAGAGCCTGATGGAGCCAAATAGCCTTGGCACCCACGTTTCCCACTAAGTTTTCATAGTACAATATTCATAGCAGTTATATGGTTTCATGCACAGTCCTGGCTCATGACCTGTTTTCTTTCAAGATTTAGTTATATGCACAAACTGATTTTCACAGCATATTGCAGCACATCCTTTGTGTATTGTCCCCAAGAGATTTTCAATTTACAGCTCTCTTGGCTGAATAAACAGTGATTACATTAAAACTTTCCCATTGTTTCAGCATGAATCAGCTTTCAAAGACTTTCGCAAAGTCTCTGCTCTTGTTGCCTTCTGGCTTTCCTGTCGCCATCACACTTTTAATTCCAGATTTATTTTCCAGATCATCCATTTTATCTTTAAAAATATCAAAGCCAAAATCAATAAGTCCAGCTCCAACTCCTTCATTCTAACTTCTTCATCTTTAACTCTCAGAAACAGTCTTGACCTCTCTCTTGGACAATGTTGTATATCTTGTGCACTAAATCCATGCAGTTTGCCATGTAGCAGTTAAAGATGAGGAGTCCTGCCTGCTATTCTGAGATGTTAGAGAAAACATGGAGTGATTTTTGTCCTCCCTTAGATGATTACAGGGGAAAAAATCTCTTCATTAGAGTATTAAAGAAGGAAATTACTAAGACATATTTAAAAATTTTCTGAAAATATTTCTCAATCTCTGTTGATATGAATTGAGCAGTTGTGTAAGCCATGGAAGCTGCCGTCTTAATGATAATTACAACATGTAACACATTTCTTGACATGCATCAGGACAGGAAGGTCAGAGTCAGAGACACAAGAAGTGGCAGCCACGGAAGAAGAAAACCAGAAGATTTCCACAGCTCTTTTTAGGTCAATTGCACGTGATTTTTCTGGTTAACCTTTTTCAGTGTTTTTTTTTTTTTTTTAAAGCCAGAATAAATGAAGCCGAACTTCTGTAAAGAGCCATGTCCCCCTCCTGATGTTCATGTGTCTTTGCCTGCAGTGCTGATCTCTCCATTTTAATTCATTTTACCAGGCCACCAATATAGCTGTTTCTGCTACATTGTTTCATATTTAATATTTTTATAGAGGGCATTTTAAGGAAACAGTTACTGGTGATTTCATCCTGTTTTAGATTGGATCAAGGGACTGGAAATTATTTGATATTCTCTTCCAATTGTCACTTAATCACTCACACCCAGCAATGGAGACATGCCTGTTGTAGCCTGTGTACCTGTCGGCATGATAAAGTACATGAGAGCTTTCTGTGTAGGTATTTCTAGAAGTCAGTAAACACCAAGAACTCCTAATATCAATTCCAGGAGCATATAACTAAGAGAGAGAAACAGCATTCTGGAATAGCATGAAAATGACATAGTGGCAGGGAAGTGGAGTGGGAACCCAAATTTGTCTGATATAACCACTGTATATCCCGAAAGCCTGGTGACTTTCATGTCAGCTAAATGTACTGCTGCCACTCTGCCACCAGGAGAGATCCATGTAATCTTTTCCTCCTGTGTGATTCACATAGTGAGAGGTTTCTGTGTAATAGAGATCGGAAACTCTCCACTTTCTGTTGTCAGAATAAGTGACTTGAGAAGTGGAGCAAGAAGGGCAGTGTTTTCCTCCAGGGAGTTCCTAACTGCATTACATACTGGTTAACACAGGAAATATAGTTCATTATAGACTATCTTTGGTAAGAAATGCAGTACTCACATTCTGAGGTTTGCCCAGCCTTACTGAAGTTGTGCGAGTATCCTATTGCTAAGTCCCTAGTTAGGGGTAACACAGATGATTGGCTGCCATTCCGTACTCTCTTCCCTATACCCATGGCTCTTCTGTTACCCCTCCCCCATCAAACGCTCACAAGCCATGCCTAAGGTAATCCTAAAGTAAGGCTTTCGAGAGATCACCTCTCCTGTGATTTTTCTCTCTAGAAAAAAAGTCAATAAAACATTGCACCATTTTCTTTTCTATTTATTTGATGGTGGTCAAGGAAACGTGAGGGGTGAAAGGACAAAGGAGTGCATTTGAGAAATGGGATGAGAAGAGGCGTACTTTCTTGTCTGAACTCAGCAAGTAATGTCAGCAAATAGGACTTAGAGATAGAGATGATGGACCAATTTCTTATTTATGCTAGGGCCCCTTTATTCCACTTTGGCAGTGTAAAGGGGCAGTAAAGTAGAAGCAGCTTACTTAGTGCAAATGAGAGTTTTGTCCATTTAATTTAAAGATGGACATTTATTACTTCTCCCCTCCTCACCAACACGCAATTGTTTGACAATTAAAATAATGCATAAATGTGTGCAAAAAAACCCCAAATAACATTTTCAGAACTTCCAAAATTGTGCATTTTATTTCAAATGTTCATAAAATACCCCCCCAAAACCAAACAAAAATACTGTGAGTGCTACTATGTCCATAAATTCCACACAATATTAGTGACTGTCAAATAACCTTACATCACTGAGAAGGAATAATCTGAACCTTTAGTAAAATACACAATACTTGATTCACATTTATCACGCAAAATAAATACATGTAAATGGAAAGAGCTTCCCCCATTTAGCTACATAGAAGGTTGGCTGAGACCCAAAGAATACATCCATGAAGTTGTAAGTGATCAGAATCAAACCCAAACTCTTTTTGGGCTTCTTAACACTTGCTGTTGGTTCAGGAGCTGAGTGAACTTATCAGCGCTGAGATATCCATTGTCATTCTGACAATTGGATGTGGTGAGGGGAACTTTAACTTAAATGCATACTAACTAGGGCTTGGTGAACGTTTTTAGACAAAACTTCTTTGTTTGAAAAATGCAGCTTTGGCTGAACTGAAATATTTCATGAATTTGTGTTAAATTTGCTGAATTGATTCAGTAAAACACCCAAAATACTAAATTCTGAAAAAAACTGAAGCATTCTGGTTTTTCAATTGGAAATGACTTTTTGTTTCAAATTTTACTTCAATTTTTTTAAAAAAGGCAAAAAACCTCCCCACAAAACCAAGAATACATTTCTTTCTGAGTTGAATCAAATATTTTGTTCCACCCAAAATGATTTTTTTTCAAGTTTTTCAGTTTGCTGAAAAATTCAAAAAGTTCTCATGTTTGGGGTTGACCTGAAACAATTTTTTTTTTCATTTTTCAGTTTTAACTGAAAAATCAGTTATTCGCACAGCGCTAATCCTAACATTTGCTAATTCTGAATGACTTAATGACTCGTCCTTCACTATTAGTAGTTGACGATTGGGATTTTTCAAGAGAGCCTAAGTGATTTAGGAGCACCAACCCCACTGACTTTCAAGCCACGATTTATGCCATGACATACATAGAATAGATTCACAATAAGGTCCCAGATTACACATTGGACTGAAAGTCATTGTTCTTTAAGCATTCTTAATATGCCTGTTATTTGATTGACTAGCTCTACCATGGTATAGATACAATCTTGTACAAAGTAACATGACTATATTTTTTAATCTTCCATGTGTCTTTTAACACTGTTTGCTCTGTAATTTTCCCTGTTTAATTTTCTTTCCATAGATTTACCTGAATTGATTTTTCTCTGCAGCACACACTTGAAAACACCTGCTGAAGAGAATATGGGAAAGGCTGAGACTAAAATAGCTGACAAGAGACCAACATTTAACCATGTAAAAAATGGTGAGTCAAAATTTTGTTTGAGTTTCCTCCCCACTGGAGAAAACTGTTCTGACCCTGACTGTAAAAGAATGATTTCCATTCTGACATGGCTCAGATCCTTGTCAGTTTCACAACATCGGCTGTAACTAATTGGGGGCTATGTGCAATGGTCCATATGGCCTTTGACTCAAACTGGTCCATTTGTACCTTTGACTCAAACTGATGCAAGGAATTAGCATAGTCGTTCTTCAGAGCAAATTTTCATTCCATAACACAGGTACAACCATTATGGAAGATTGAGGGAGACATATATACTTTTTTCATTTAAAAGAACTGATTTTTCTGTCCACCAAAAAAACCAAACCCAAACCCAAAACCAAACACCCTTTGTAGATGTAAAACCAGTGTTCCTAAGATCTTGCCTTTTTCTCTGAGCAGTGGTTGCTGTATTACTCAGTTGAGATTAGAGAACCACTAGATACAATAAAAAACTGCCCAAATCTTGAATCTTGAGATTCAAGAACGTGTGGTTGACTTTTTTTATTTTTCATTTGCATTTCTGTATTCCCTGTGGTACAAGGAGAAAGACCAAAATATCATGAGAAACTGTTCTCAAAAAAGTATTACTAGCCCAGAGAGTAGCAGGAAGTGCTGGAAATCTTTCAAGAAAAACTGTTCTCATGAGATTTACAGCCCAACATCACCTCTTCTTTACAAACAAGAATCACCTACTTCAAGGTTTGTCTATTACAGTATAATGATCCTGCTTTCAAATGTTAGTTTTCCTGGCTGGAGGTGCTGACTTGACTCCAACTCATTTTCTACCTTGCATCAGAGTTTAAAGAGTCCGATTAATAATTTATATTATTCTCCCAGCATTAGTTCTACTCTAGATCTGATACAAATTATTGACACATCTATATCAATTTGTCACAGTACATTTTTTATTAATAGTAAAAGGAATCTCTTTAATTCCTAACACTTTACAGGACTTGATGACACCGTAGTCCCCTTTAAGAAATTTTTAAGCAGAGGAGTATTGATTGATTACACGGCATGAAATGTTTCCAGAGGTTTCAGATTTTTTAAACATAGAATCATAGGACTGGAAGGGACCTCGAGAGGTCATCTAGTCCAGTCCCCTGCACCTATGACAGGATTTCGTATTATCTAGACCATCCCTGACAGGTGTTTGTCTAACCTGGTCTTAAAAATCTCCAATGATGGAGATTCCACAATCTCCCCAGGCAATTTATTCCAGTGTTTAACCACCCTGACAGTTAGAAAGTTTTTCCTAATGTCCAACCTAAACCTCCCTTGCTGCAATTTAAGACCATTGCTTCTTTTCCTATTTTCAGAGGTTAAGAAGAACAATTTATCTCCCTTCTCCTTGTAACAACTTTTTATGTACTTGAAAACTTATCATGTCCCCTCTCAGTCTTCTCTTCTCCAGATTTAACAAACCCAATTTTTTCAATCTTCCCTCATAGATCATGTTTTCTAGACCTTTCATCATTTTTGTTGCTCTTCTCTGGGCTTTCTCCAATTTGTCCAAATCTTTCCTGAAATGTGGCACCCAGAACTGGACACAATAGTCCAGTTGAGGCCTAATCAGAGCGGAGTAGAGCAGAAAAATTACTTCTCGTTCTTGCTTACAACACTCTTGCTAATGCATGTTGCTATGTCAGAAACAGCCAGCACTAGTTCAATTTACTAGAGTTTATTCCTTTTCAATAATAACCAGACTATGGATGTATTAGAAGACTACTGTCCACCTATAATTGTAATGATTGTTTATTTGTATTGCAGTTAGGCCTAGGAGCTCTAGTCATAGACCCAAACCCTGTTGTGCTAGGTGCTGTACAAACAGAGAAATGACAACGCCTGCCCCAAGGAGTTCACACTCTATTCTAAGCAAATTATTATTATTTTGTTTCTAATTTGTGATGGGATTCACACTCCACAGGGGCACCCCCTTGTGCCTGGGTCTAGGGATGAGCTCTGATCTGGTCTAGTGCCCCCTTCCATCTCTCACTTGCCTGATGTCCCATCTCACTCTCCAGGACTCTGGGCATTCTCCTTTCCTGACTCAGCCCTCCGGTCAGGTCACTATATAGTTTTCCCTTTCCAAGGTAGGGAAGCCCCACCGGACTCTCTGCCCCTGTGCCTTCTTAGGCAGTCTTCTGTAATTCCCAATCTGTGTCACTCTTTCAGTGGCTGGTAGGGGAACCCAGGTCCATTGGCTACTCCAGGTTCCGGCCCCTCAACCCTACCAGCAGCAGCCAAGAACTATACAGTCTCAACCCTCGCTACCCTTTCACTGGGCTTCTTCTACCCTATTGTCCACAAGCTTCTTCCCTGCAATGCCTCTGGCTAACCCCTTCTATCAGGGACAGGATTCCAGGGTGCTTGTTCCCTCCTGGGTTTTCTCCTACCCATCCATCCATTTCCAGAAAGCAACTGCGGATTCAATCCCTGCAATCCCCTTCTGCTGTTTACTTCCTGCCTTTATACAAGCCCAGCCTGATCCTGCCCAGCTGGACTTCATCTTCAATTAGTGCTTATCAATCAAGCCTGACTCTCCTCAAGATGCAGCCTATGAGGTTAATTGTCCCCTTCTGCGCCACCTTGACCCCTTCACACTAATGTTATTATCAACTATTTTATTAAAGTTGAGCTGGAAGACTCCCATCAATAATGAGACTCCACTGTACTAGGCATATGTATTTGTACCCTTTTCTTTCCCCCCTATTATTCAGCTCAAAAGTTGTGGAAATCAAATTTTCTTTTATAAAAACACTATTTATACACAGAGCCCACAAGGAGCCAACCTCCATTTATGAGTGTAAACAACAGTCCTATTGTATAAAATACATGTATGGCATAAAACACGTGCGGTAAATATTTATGCATGTTGAAAGGTAATTGGCCCCTTTCATTGAAAACTTTGATGTGACAGAAAACCCAGACTAATGTAGATGGTACTGGTTCTGGAATTTTGTATGTCTAACTATAGCCTTTTTATTTTACATGACGTGCAGAGAGAACACACAGAATCACAACTGTTATTGGAAATCTGCTTAGAACAAGATGTTTTATTCTGTCAAAGGGACTTAAATACTTCCCCCCTCCCCAATTATAACAAATTAAAAGAAACAGAAAATACTCTTCTATCAGTTGACATCATCTTCCATGAATGTTACAAAGTCAATCTGGTGTGCTTTTCAATAAATAATAATAGTAATTATGTGCATTATAAAGATGCCTCAAAGTCTATGTGGAGTACCTGCAATTTGTACCTAAACTGAATTGCAAATGGTTGATAAGTATAGCACAAGGCACATATTTCCCCATTCTTCTCCCAAAATAGAAACGCTGTTTAGCTCTTTGTAAAACATGCTACATGAAGTTTGCTCTTTCCCATAGACAGATATTTTTTCTTAGTTTTGCGCCACTGAAATGTTTGAAAATTGCATGAGCAGAGCAATTTTTGGCACTTCAGCTAGGAGCACAAAATGTTAGCAAATCATCCTGAATGGATCTTAAGTGTAACATTGGAATAATGTTCTGTGTGACAGTGGATGCATCTTCATTTTACCCTATTTACATATTCACAGGGAAAAAAATGTGTGGTAGTTATTGTCTAAAGGGCCTATTTAGGAGGAAATTGCATACACAATTTTTGAATGCATTAGTAGGGGAGCATATTCTAAACACAATTCATAAAGACTAGCATAATATCCTTTAACTAAAGGGCTTGCAGGAGAATGTAGAAGAGATTAAGGTGAATGCAAATGGTTGACACAGGGGAAATGAAAAGATGCTTAGGTCTTCATTGGGGATTTCGAGTCCTTCCTGTCTCCAGTGAAACAGAAAAGCAGCCATCATGTATTGCTGTGCTTAGTCTCTGAACTAATACACATGGCATTTATAAAGGTACAGTAACTACTCTGATTAGTGAGCGCAAAGCACGCTACATTTTTAATACACCTATCCAACATCTCCTTATATCACTCCTCCACCAACGTGATATCTGAAGCCCCTTAAGCCTGGACTTGAGATACAGTTGCCTTGATGCTGTAATTTATACAACTAATGGACTGGTATTTTAATTACCTATTTTTTATTCTCATTTGTATTTTCATCCTGTTCGCCCCCCGTCCTCCACTTACTTTGTTGCTTTTGGAATTCTGCGCATTACTGAGTACAGCTGAGTGGTGGCCACTTACCATATTGATAAAGGATATTTGATGAATCACACACAGACTAATCAACAATGTAAATAGCAGCCTTCGGTCCTGATTCTCCTGTCTCATATACCAGTTGTATATCAATAATGTCAAAGGAGTTACTCCAGATTTACAGCAAGATAAAAGAGAACAGGATCAGATATGTTAAGTCCAGGAATAATTTTGATAGTGTCAGGTGATAATACAGAGATTGTTTTCCATTATCAGTTACATAAAACTCTACAAAAGGTTTTAGCAATAGTAGTTTTTAGTAGTACCAAGTGGTTATCAATATATGGTACTTTTTGTTTTCATCAGATAGGGGGCACAGTTCTATAGATTTTACTCACATGATTCATCCTGTTGCTTGAAGAATTAAGCCCATACATTTTAATAAATAAGTTCCCTTTTGGAGGATTTTAAACTTTTCCTCTAGAAGCGTCCTTTGTAAGATCACTGTTTAACAGTAAATATATTTCAGGGTCCTGATTAAAATCACAGATGTTAACTCTGTTGGTTAGAAAATGTTATTGCTTAGACTAGTTTCTTGATGGTGTCTATGAAGACTATATTAAAAATCCTGAGCATCAAATACAATTATTTTGTTTGGGCTTTGGAGAAAAAGACATTTGAGTCTGAGTTAAAGGGTACTGCTTGGAAAAACTAGGGTCTCTGCTCATATAGAGCAACATCTGTGATAAGTAGAGCTGAAAGGGAAATTTTAATCTCCAGGGCTGATGGGGACTGAAATGATGAAAGGATTTTTTTAAATGTGAAAAGCTGGATCAAGCGTTTCACTAGAGCCTGGGTTTAAGAGAAGGTTGAAAATTGCCTTTGCTCCGACTCTGGGAGAGTTCGGCATGAAGCAGGTGTGCTTCACATCTTGAACATTTTACAGGATTCCACTTTTCGTTTTATTTCATTTCCTCTATTCTAAGTGTCCAGTCCCTAGGATTTTTTTATTTTGTTTTTGCTATGAAAAAATGTGGCTGAGAAATAAAGTTGATCTCTGGAACTTGTCTGATTTAAAGAACTGATCAACTGATTTTGTGCCCATAGTGATTAAATCTTGATGAAGTAAATAGTTTTAAGGTCTGATCCTGGGAACACTAGAGCATGTGATTCAAATTACTCACAGGTAAATAAAGTTACTCGTGTGTGTGTTTGCAAGCTCAAACTTTTCATATGCTATTTTCAAACCCAAATCTCCTCTGATTTGTAACGTTTAAATGACTGCATTTAAATTCCTATTGAAATGAAAACAGAAAGAAGTATTGTAATTAAGAATTGACCTTGTTGCTGAAACTGAAAGAATCAAGGAATTTATCCAATTTTAACAGACTTAGCTATCAGATATGCATATTACCTAGATACTTGTTATGATTAATTACAATTATTATAATAACATGGGGCCATAGTGAGCTATCTAGCTTAGGTGTTTCCGTAGGATCAATCATTGTAGCATTTAGCCATGTATCACTAGAAGGAATGACAAATGAATTCAAAATGAAGGCATCTTCCTCTCGACCAGTGGCTGAGACAGGGCAAGCCTGCTCCTTTGCATGGCAATATTTCAAAGCAATATCGGGCATTACAAACATTACGCCAATCTTGGTTTGTCAAGCACAAACACAGCAGCTCCTTTCTATAGTGCTTGTGAGCAGGACCAAATAGTGGAGTGCTGGGTCTGCACAGGACACAGCGAATGAAAAGTCAACGTGATCATAATAGTATATATAGTCCCCAACTCATGGCCAAACTCAAGAATTCCGTTTGACTTCTTCTGTAGGGGAGTTTCAGCTGGTTTGTAAACCACAAAGGTGAGGATTTAATTGGTAATTCTGTGTTTCAGAAAAGCTAAATAACAAAGTCACAATGTCTTGGTATTTCACAGAAAGAAGGAAGTAAAGCCGCACAAAGAAGCTTCCTGCTGAAAATTCTTCAGTGGCATCAAGTGCAGCTCATTAATTGATGGCCCGGCTGACGTTAAAGACATGCAATTCTTCTGGTGTGGTTCCCTATGTTAGTAATGGCAATACTCCTCTTTGTGTGCGCTGAATGGCTCTCCGCTGTGAGGTCTGAGTAGCCACTGACTTCCTTTATGGAGTGGGCAGGTCAGGGCAGGACAGTCATCCAGCAGCACTCAGCAGCCACATGCTGGCAACGTCATTCTGCCCTACAAGGGACTCCAGGGGAAAAATACCATCCTTCTATTGTAGAAAGTATTAAACGCTTTTAGTATGCAATGGCCACCCTTAATGATTTCCAAGAGAGGAAATGAACCTCCAATCAATTATGACACTTGATTAGGTTACTTAAATTGCCGAATCTCCAGCAAAAATCAGCAATGCCAACTCTCCCGCACTTTGCGTGTGATTCAATGGCTCTTACAGTAATGCAGCTCTGTACACCTCCTGTTTTATAAGTTATTTTCTTTGCTGTTATTCAACGTCCATCGCATTATGAGAAATCACTGGGTAGCTATCTTGTAGCTTTACAGTAAGAATCCTATTTGAACATGGCTTGAGTTAATTCATGCTTATTTTTATCCAGACTATGTGCTTGAAGCACTGATAAATATTGAAGTTAAGAATAACAACCCCATACTGCCTTGCGTTATTACAACAGTTGCTTTGCTCTTAACATGATCCAATAGCTGGAAGTTGAAACGAGACAAATTCAGAATGGGAATAAGGAAACAGTGAAGTAATTAGCCATTGCAACAATTTTCCGAGGGTTGTGGTGAATTCTCCATCACTGACAATTTTTAAATCAAAATTGGATGTTTTTGTGAAAGATCCACTCTCGGAATTATTTTGGGAAGTCCTATGGCCTATGTCATACAAGATGTCAGATGATCACAATGGTCCCTTCTGACCTTAGAATCTATGAATATTGCACATTCCATTTCATATTAGAAGGAAACAAAAGCTCAAAGCTACTAGTGAGTACAAGAGAAATCAGTGGCATCTGGTAACAGGAAGGATCATTTCAACAATAAACACTCATGTAGGGATTTCTAATGATTGTTTATAGTATATAACTCACCTTCCCCTATTTTTTACTCTTATCAGCATTATATTACCAGAGTGTCACTGCTAGTAGGCATATTAAAAATGACACCACATCCTATTGACACTTTGAATGCACTGTATTCTAATTTCTCTCTTCTGCTGACCTTCTCCCCACCACATATATCCCCCCCCAACTCAGCTGTGGCAGCTGAAACACTCCCTTCCTCACTCCCACCTCTTTTCCTCACAAGCATGCAGACACTTATTCGCTGCCCCCTGTGTCTCTGCTGTTGCTCTCAGCCACCTGCCTCTGTTGCTTCCTAGGTCAAGGGAAGGAGTAGAGCTCAGCAGTATGTGAGAGGTGGGGCAAGGAAAGAGGAGATTCTTGTATAGGGCTGGACAGAGCTAGTGAGGACTAACTACTAGCAGGAATTGTAACCTGGATCTAATACCCAGCAGCTAAAAATCATCCCCACTAGTAATCCTAGAGCTCCCTAGCGACCTCAGCCCACCTCAGGAAAACAGTTTGTTCCCAAGTGACTACCACTTGGTAGCTGGCCCGGTTCCTGAGGGCTCATTTTTTAAAATACACACACACTTCTGCAAGTGGAGACACAAACTGTTACTGTATTATCTTGTAGTGATTAAAGCAGCCCAACTGTACCACTTTGGATTGCTGAGTGAAAGGCAACATTGACAAATCATCATCAGCCACAGGACTGGCCGCTACCCTTAGTTACTGCAGTGAGCCTGCACAGCTGTGACTGATGGTAGAAATTGGCTTATGGTCTTTAAAATGTCAAAGCCTTCAGGAAATACAGAGTAATAATTCCAGAATCAATACTAAGAGACTTTTTTACCTACTGTGTTTTCTTAACACCACACACTGCAAAAGTGGGGGTGGGGGGTGGGGAAAACTGTTGACAATCACATCTACTAAATCCTCTGATTCAGGTGTATTGGCAGATGGCAAAGAGGAAAATAGAGCATACAAGAGCCAGGTAAACCAAGGGAGGTGTAATAAAATACAAAACCAGCTGGGTCCAGTCCCAGTGAGAGATATTGTTTGTATTTAGGCTGAACCTTTTGTACAGCTCGTCTGACAGCTGAAAGACAGCCCTGCCAATCTGAAGCAGAGTTTTTGCAAGGCAAAGCAAAGAGTGAAGTAACTTGTGTGAAAACTATAAACTTCAGCTAAGCAAGTATCAGGTAAATGAAAATAGTAAAAGTAACAGAAGAGTAAATTAGCCATGCTTCACAAGGCCATGCCCAGATGAGCTAAATGAGAGACTCTCAGACTGTGAACCACATAGCAGGGGGCAGCTCATAAAGGGCTGAGGAGGTGCTGATTGCCAAGGTGAGGGCAGTCAGCACCTTGCAGAATCAGGACTTCCTTGATTCAGAGCTAGTTAACACACTCCTTTGCTCCCTGGGGACTGATTCCCTGATTCCAAGCTCACATTTGTTTTGCACCTGTGTCATTCCAGGAACTTCATTGGAATTACTCCCGATTTACACTAGTGTATGTGAGATCAGAATTATGCCCTGGGATTGCTAATGTCACACTGCTTCCAGATCCAGGAGAAATACTCACTCTTTTACTTACACTTCCTTTGTAGTAAAACATTGCCCTGACATTCAAACTCCAAACTGGCTAAGAGTCCACATCTTTCAGTAATGCTATGGTTAATGCACTTGCATTTTATGGTTTTTGACCTGCTTTCAGTATGTCTGCGTGGTAGACAGTTTTCATCTTGGATGATGCACCAGGGACTGAATGGGGGATCTCCAGAGATGAAAGTGTAAATTTGGGATATATTTGCACCACAGCTTGTCACAAACCTAGTGCTCATGGAGGGAGGCAGGGAGATAGATAGATTAGATACCTTCTGTTGTTGTTTGTGGTGTTACTGTAACTGTGTGGGTCTCAGGATATGAGAAAGACGTGGTAAGTGAGGTAACACCTTTTATTGGGCCTACTTCTGTTGGTGGAAGGGACAAACTTTCAAGTTTTGTGAAGCTTGAAATCTTGTCCCTTCCACCAATAGAAGTTGGTCCAATAAAAGATATTACCCCACCTACCTTGTCAGATAGATAAATAGACAGATCCAAAATCCCGAAGCTCTTCTTCAGACCTTATTCAGACAAAACACCTGTGTTACTGAGGCATGGGGAAGGACTGTAAGATTTCCCCTATTTGTGAGGCTGTTGTATCCATAACACAAGAAAATGATGTTTCTCAATTCACAATTATTTAGTCCATTAGGCCCAATGACTGCTGCTGGTTTTTTCCACCTCTTATGTTTTTCAATCCTCTCATTTTATTGTCTCCTCAATTCCTTTCCTTTCATGTCAAAACCCCAACTTAACATATGACTTACCCTGTCCCTCCCTCCCTCCCCACCACCAAAAATACCTTGTAGATTTGTTTTCAGGATTTAACACTGCTAAATTCAAGTGCATCAACTCTGCCTTCATTAGTCTTGGTCAGTTTCATCAATCACTTGAAGAATTGCTAAGAGCAATCAGTGTTGCCGATTAACAGCACTCACTACAGAGCTGATGCTGAAGTACCTCAGCTGATCAGGGTTCAGAGATCATCACAAGTATAAGTCACCTGTTGACAACATGGAAACAGAGATCCTCACACAAATCTTACAAGGCAAGAATTGTATCTTTCCACCCATTCCCCACCCAGAAAGGGATAGCTATATTTATAACAGACTAATCTGTCAAGATTAGTTATAAAGACAAGGTGGGTGAGGTAATATCTGTTATTGGACCAACTTCTGTTAGTGAAAGTTGGTCCAATAACAGATATTACCTCACCCATCTTGTCTCTTTAATATCCTGGGACCAGCACGGCTACACCACCACTGCAAACAAGACTAGTTAAATGTTTTAAAAGGTAAACTGATTGTATTTCACTTTGGACAGTATTCCCTCTGACTGAGGTTTGTAGTTATGCTGCAGGGACTCTTACCCCGAGAGCAAACCCTTTCATTTCCCCCTCTGAGAGGCATTCTTCTCAGCATGTTACTCCTCTTGTACATGTGACATTGCTGGAACTGAAAGAAGACTCTCTTCATATTGTGAGAAGAAGAGTAGGTGAAAAGGAGTACAGTACCTCTCCAAATCATTTTGTAGGGTCTTCTCCAAACCCTTTCCAACTGGCCACTATCCTTTTCGAAATGCAAAGTGTGTCTCTTGAATCTGAGGTATTCTGCATTTGAAGAACCCCATTCTTGAGCAGCATCAGCTATGGTCTTCTGCGGGTCAGGAGAAGGGGTGCCACGTCATGGAAGTGGTACTCCTGCTCCCTCAACCTGGATCCAGCAGGCTTTGTTCACAGAAGCAGAAGTGGCTTATAGTTGTTCATGTGTTTTTTCATCTAGCCCCCTACATTCAGAAGACTTCCTCTTCCTTTCTTTTAAATCTACCCTGCAGACCCATTTTTACACTAGCTTTCCACATTTTCACTCATCCATCACTGACTGCTCTGGCACTTTATCCTTTGTTTGAAACATAGCCATTCCTATTTGATCCTCAAAGCAGGGACCATATCTACCTCTGTGTTTGGAAAAACACTACATATATCTATGATTTACCACAGTAGTTCTCAATCTTTTTTGGCTCAGGACCCATTTGTAAATGTTTATGGCCTGTTGCAATTTTTAAATAAACTGGGGGTAGAGGCCCTGGGGCAGAGCCTAACTAGGCATTTTAGTGCCCAGGGCGAGTAAGCATATTTGTGCCCACGACCAGAGGCAATGTGTGTGGGGGTCATGTGGGGTCACGTGTGTGCCCACCTATTTTTTGGTTGCATCCGCCCGCACCCAGACAGGCTAGGTGGCCCACTGAGGTGAGTCAGGGGCTGGAGTTGGCGCTCCCTCCCCCAAGCAGTGCAGTGTAGAGTTGGCCCCACTGAGCCCTGCCGCCCCATCACCCAGGGCTGGCCCAAGCCACCTGGCATAGCTGGCCTGAGCCCCTGGCATGGCTGGCTCAAGCTGCCCCCACAGCTTTGCACCCTGGGCGGCTTTCCCACTCATCCCACCCCAGGTATGGCCCTGCCCTGGAGTGGTTTTGGTTGGATCCTGCTCCTCAGGGGGCTTGCGTCCTGCCCGGCACTCACCCCACAGTGGCAGCTCCTGGGGCTGGCTGGGTTCTCAGCTCCGGGCATTGCAACCTCCAGGGTTGCAGGATTGCTCAGGTTTGCCCCTTCCTCCCCCACCCCCCCGACCAAGTTTGTGTGAGTGGAGTTGTGACCTCGCTCATGGGGTTGCAGTGCCACTCACTCAAATTTGGCCTACCTGGGCTCCCATCATCATGACAGCTGGGCCAAAGCTGAGTGGTGCTGGGACCCCAGAGGTTGCAGTGCCTGGAGCAGGGAAGCAAACCCAGCCAGCCCTATGGGCCAGGAGCCACAGGAGCTGCCACACGACCCTTTGAAACATTCTGGTGATCCAATTTTGGGTCCCAACCCACAGGCTGAGAGCCTGATTTGACATACATGATTTTATATATATATATATATAAGCTGAATAAACAACTGAGGGTGCAATCCCAAAATATCTGCAGAACATCAAAGCTATTTTTAAAAGACAACCGATTTCTAAGTATATCATTGCAACCACTAAAAGCAGCCTATTTATAACTGTGAATACTGCGTATATTCTCTTTAAGATGAGTTACATTGTCTTTGCAGTTTCATAGAATCATAGGATTGGAAGGGACCTCGAGAGGTCATCTAGTCCAGTCCCCTGCACTCATGGCCGGACTAAGTATTATCTAGACCAGGGGTGGGCAAACCTTTTGGCCTGAGGGCCACATCTGGGTATGGAAATTGTATGGCGGGCCATGAAGGCTCACGAAATTGGGGGTTGAGGAACGGAAGGGGGTGAGGGCTCCGGCTGGGGGTGCGGGCTCTGGGGTGTGGCCAGAAATTAGGAGTTCATGATGTGTGCGGGGGGGCTCCAGGCTGGGGCAGAGGGTTGGGGTGTGGGCTCTGGGGTGGGGCTGGGGATGAGTGGTTTGGGGTGCAGGACGGTGCTGTGGGCTGGGATTGAGGGGTTCAGAGGAAAGAGGGCAGGGGGTTAGGGTGCAGGAGGAGGTCAGGGGTGCAGGCTCTGGGTGGTGCTTACCTCAAGCAGCTCCCAGAAGCAGCAGCATGTCCCCCCTCTGGCTCCTATGCAGAGGTGTGGCCAGGCGGCTCTACGTGCTGCCCTGTCCACAGGTGCCTCCCTTGCAGTTCCCATTCGTTGGGGCTCCTAGCCAATGGGAGCTGCGGAGGTGGCACTTGGGGGGGTGGCAACTTGGGGGGGTGGAGCTCCTTGGCTGCCCCTATGTGTAGGAGCCAGAGGAGGGACATGCCACTGCTTCTGGGAGCCGCGCGGAGTGGGGCAAGTCCCCTACTCTGCTTCCCGGCTGGAACTCGAGGGCCAGATTAAAACGTCTGGAGGGCCTGATGCGGTCCCGGCGCCATAGTTTGGATCTAGACCATCCCTAACAAGTGTTTGTTTAAACTGCTCATAAAAATCTTCAGTGACGGAGATTCCACAACATCCCTGGGCAATTTATTCCAGTGCTTCTCCACCCTGACAGGAAGTTTTTCCTAATGTCCAACCTAACCTGCTGGTTTTGTTATGATTATTAGTTATTTATATTTCCATAGCACGTAGGAACCCCAGTCATGGACCGGCGTTCCATCGTGCTGTGTGCTCTACAAAGACTGAACAAAAAGATGGTCCCTGCCCCAAAGAGCTTACAATCTAAATATAAGATCCACCAATTGATACAGACAGAAGGGGGAGTACAAGGAAACAGTGAGACAATACTGGTCAGCTTGATAGGCAGTGGTCTCAGCCTACCAGCAGCCCAACTGTCAAGATTTGTAGGCATCATGGCAAAGGGGAGTTTTGGGGCGAGATTTGAAGGTGGATAGGAGGTAGCTTTATGGGTGTTTATGGGGAGCGTCTCCCAAGAGCGTGTGGCAGTCCCTGGTGTTGAAAAGTTTACAATCTAAATAGACAGCAGCCTTCACTTCTCATAACACTAAGGAGCGACAGACCACTAAAGTCTGGCTTTTCAAGATGGTGATGTACCTTTAATTTAGGGGTGTTTGGGGGCTAGGCAAAGTGATTTTCCCTCCCCCTGATGCTGAGTACAGCACTTTACCTTTAATCAGACCTACAGTATAATCCAATGCCCACTTTTATATTGTGCATTCAGACATTTTTGATAAATCCAAAAGGGAAAAACACCAAAAGAGAAGATGGTTTTGTAATCCTGCTGCTTTTTACATTATAGCTAGGGCCCTATCAATTTCATGGTCATAGGATTTTAAAAATAATACATTTCGTGATTTCAGACATTTAAATCTGAATTTTGACCGTGTTGTAATTGTAGGGGTCCTGCCCCAAAAAGGAGTTGTGGGGTGGTCACAAGGTTATTGTAGGGGGGTTGCAGTACTGCTACCCTTACTTCTGCGCTGCTGGTAGTGGCAGTGGCTGTTAGCCGGGTGCCCAGAAGTGAAGGCAGTGCCCCGCCAGTACCAGTGCAGAAGTAATGGTGGCAATACCATATCGTGCCACATTTACTTCTGCGCTGCTGCCTTCAGAACTGGGCAGGCAGAGAGTGGCGGCTGCTGACCAAGGACCCAGCTCTGAAGGTAACAGCACAGAAGTAAAGGTGGGAATACATCATGCTACCCTTAATTTGTTAAGCTAAATAGAGTCAGCTGAAGTCTTTCGCTATAAGGCAGGTTTTCTAATCCTTTAATCATTCTTGTGACTCTTCTCTGGAGCAGATCCATCCTGTTCACTGAACAAGGCAGGGATTTTGTGGAGGGGGGAAATAGTTCAATATGTAATTAAAAACTATATCATAATGCATGTGTACAAGGGGGCTGAATTAAAGTTGCACAGAAACTTTAATTTTGGCATTTTTTAACTTTTGAGTGTTTGACTTTGCAATCTTAATAATGTTCTTTTTACAGGTGTGTGTGTGTGTGTGTGTGTGTAATTATCTAAGATTTTTGGAAGACGCAAACTGAAAAAGCACAATTCCATCATGTGGCATCATATTGACAGACACATAATTCATCAAGTAGGTTTGGAACCTTGGAAACCATCGAACAGTCCTCTGCTGCTTGAGCTAATGGAATAACATAGCAGTAGTAGGTTGTTATTCTCTCTGTGAACCAGCACTAGACAGGGATGAGGCACACACATTGTCAATGGGTTTCACAGATATTTGCTGACAGCAGAGGAATGGGGAGACTGAAAGGATGTTCTTTACTGGGCACAGACTTCTGCCCAGTCCATCCCAAGCTTGATTGCTTCTACCCAGAACCCTCCAGCCTCTCCTTGTCCAGTCCTGGATCATCAATGCTCCTGGCTCCTTGTCCCAGTCCCATTCGCCTTACCTAGCCAGCCCCAGTCTCCACTGCTCAGGCTTCTCATCTCAATCCTTGTCATTCCCAGTCTCTCCTCCTTGCACTCACCAAACCAGTTGCAGTCACCTGAACGACTCCCAGTCTCCTTGCCCAGCTACCACCAGTTACACCCCCTTATTCCCTTGTTCCCAGTTTTCTTGCCCAGCCAGTTCCAGTTCCTCCTCTCCTCTCTCTCTCTGTCTCTCTCCCTCACCCTGGCCTCCATTCACATGCACACACACCCAGACTCCCAGTCTCAATCTCCCTGGGCTCCTCATCCACTCTGTGTCCTTCCCCACACTCATCATCCCAGTCTCTTTCCCCAGCCAGTCCTGGTTCTCCCTCTGGACACTGGCTCCTCATCAGGTCTGTCTCCCCTCCCCTCCCCCTAACCTCTGTTGTAATAATTGGGCCTACAAATTTACCCTGATGGTGAGCTTAATTGTAAAAAGTATGTGAAAGTTCATACGATGTTACAATAAGTTACAGTAACAAATGTTAATGGAAGATAGGTCAAGTTGTTTTCAATAATTAATGTTATAAACAGGTGCAAGAGAACCAGACAGGGAGACTAAATTAGTCCAGACAAAAAAGGCCATGCTGCTGTAATCCAAGGACTATGCGGAAATCATTCTTGGTAAAAACAGAAAATGAGAAGCAGAAATTAATTAACCAAAATTGGTAGGCCTAATTGATAGACAAAATAATGAGGGGATGGACTATTCCACCCATCATTCCCTTTTTGGGTCATTAAAGAGAGAGACTTTGGGGGGAAAGGACAGAAGAACAGACGGAGGCTACTGAAGTGAGCTTCACCATCATGGCTGCCGCCCCCACTGTTTCCTGGGATCTGGACCTTGGTCATCCTGATCCTGAGAGATATACTGACCAGAGCAGGACCCGGATGACATAGCCACCTCTACCAGCCCCTGCTGAATCCCAACCACCGCCTGAGATGAAATTGGATCGGACTTTAACATCAGCCACAACAACAGCTCCAGCTCGTCTTATCTAACTTCTCTTCCCCCAAAGGACAGTTACCACTATCTTTGATACCATCTAAGGGACTGTCAAATGAGGACTTTTTTCCTTCTTAAAACTCTCCTGGTAAAGGGAAAGGGATGTTGTTAAAATGAAGGCCTTATTTTATACTTGACATTTTAAATGTTTTAATGTTTTTTCCTCCTTTTCTGTATCTTTAATAAAAGGTTAAATGGATTTTTAATGGTGTGTTTGCCCTGGTACTAAGCAGGCTGAGATCTCCAAAGCTTGTTTATCATTGGACAGTGACTGGGTTAACACTTTCGATCCATATATCCCATCTGAATGAACACAACAGCTTCTTTCCCGCTCCCAACCCCTGCCCTGTTTCTCAGTCCCAATCTCTTTGCCCAACCAGTCGCAATTCCCTCCCAGCCTCTCAGCTCAGCCAGTCCCAGTCTCCACTCCCAGCTCCCCTTCCACCCTCCCCTCAGCCTCCAGTCTGTTTCCACCTCTGCTCCTACAGGATACTTGTCACAATCTACTCCCTCCCCCTAACCCCCAGGTGGAGAGCTTGTTTCTGCTGCATTCAAATTAATCAGTCAGCTTCCTCCATCGTACCTGGGCCCCAGACAGGGTGTCATTGAAAGCACAGGAGAGACAGGCTCCGTGCTCTCAGTTCAGACTCAACACACTCCACAGCAGTCCAGAGCTGCAGTTGCAGGGAAAGTCCTGCTCAGCCCTGTACTGCAGCATGTCCAATGCAGATAGAATCTTTAGGGAATTTAGCTACAAACATCTAAGTAGTCTCTGAGCATGTGCGAACACTGATTTTTCAAAGGCCTATAACTTGGCCAAATTTGAATGGATTTTCACAGCAAAAGGCACATCATAAGAACGGCCATACTAGGTCAGACCAAAGGTACATCTTGCCCAATATCCTGTCTTCCGACAGTGGCCAATGCCAGGCACTCCAGAGGGAATGAACAGAACAGGTAATCATCAAGTGATCCATCCCCTGTCACCCATCCCCAGTTTCTGGCAAACAGAGGTTAGGGACACGATCCCTGCCCATCCTAGCTAATAGCCATTGATGGACCTATCCTCCATGAATTTATGTAGTTCTTTTTTGAACCCTGTTATAGTCTTGGCCTTCACAACATCCTCTGGCAAAGAATTCCACAGGTTGACTGTGCATTGTGTGAAGAAATACTTCCTTTTGTTTTAAACCTGCTGCCTATTAATTACATTCTTGTGTTATGAGAAGGAGTAAATAACACGTCCTTATATACTTTCTCCACACCAGTTATGATTTTATAGACCTCAGTCATATCCCCCCTTAGTCAGCTCTTTTCCAAGATGAAAAGTCCCAGTCTTATTAATCTCTCCTCATACAGAATCTGTTCCATACCTCTAATCATTTTTGTTGTCCTTTTCTGAACGTTTTCCAATTCCAATATATCTTTTTTGAGATGGGGCAACCACATCTGCACGCAGTATTCAAGCTGAGGGCGTACCATGGATTTATATAGAGGCAATATGATATTTTCTGTCTCATTATCTATCCCTTTCTTAATGATTCCCAACATTCTGTTTGCTTTTTTGACTGCCGCTGCACTTTGGGTGGATGTTTTCAGAGAATTATCCACAGTGACTCCAAGATCTCTTTCTTGAGTGGTAACAGCTAATTTAGACCCCATCATTTTATATGTATAGTTGGGATCATGTTTTCCAATGTGCATTACTTTGCACTTATCCGCATTGAATTTTATCTGCCATTTTGTTGCCCAATCACCCAGTTTTGAGAGATCCGTTTGTAGCTTTTTGCAGTCTGCCTAAGACTTAACTATCTTGAGTAGTTTTTTGTATCATCTGCAAATTTTGCCACCTCACTATTTACCCCTTTTTCCAGATCATTTATGGATATGTTGAATAGGACTGGTCCCAATATGGACCTTTGGGGGATACCACTATTTGCCTCTCTCCATTCTAAAAATTGACCATTTATTCCTACCCATTGTTTCCTATCTTTTAACCAGTTACCAATCCATGAGAGGACCTTCCCTCTTATCCCATAATAGCTTTCTTTGCTTAAGAGCCTTTGGTGAGGGACCTTGTCAAAGGCTTTCTGAAAATCTAAGTACACTATATCCACTGGATCCCCCTTATCCACATGCTTGTTGACCCCCTCAGAGAATTCTAGTAGATTGGGGAGGCATGATTTCCCTTTACAAAAAACATGTTGACTCTTCCCCAACAAATTATGTTCATCTATGTGTCTGACAATTTTGTTCTTTATTATAGTTTCAGCGAGTTTCCCGGTACTGAAGTCAGGCTTACCAGCCTGTAATTGCCGGGATCATCTCTGAAGCCCTTTTTAAAAATTGGTGTCACATTAGCTATCCTCCAGTTATTTAGAACAGAAGCTGATTTAAATGACAGGTTATAAACTACAGTTAATAGTTCTTCAATTTCACATTTAAGTTCCTTCAGAACTCTTGGGTGAGTACCATCTGGTGCTGGTGACTTATTACTGTTTAGTCTATCATTTTTTTTCCAAAACTTCCTCTAATGACACCGCAATCTGGGACAGTTCCTCAGATTTGTCACCTAAAAAGAATGGCTCAGGTTTAGGAATCTCCCTCACATTCTCAGCTGTGAAGACCGATGCAAAGAATTCAGTTAGTTTCTCCACAATGGCCTTATTATCCTGGAATGCTCCTTTAGCATCTCGATCGTCCAGTGGTGCCACTGGTTGTTTAACAGGCTTCCTACTTCTGATGTACTTAAAAAAATTTTGCTATTACTTTTGTAGTCTTTGGCTAGCTGGTCTTCAAATTCTTTTTTGGCCTTCCTAATTATATTTTTACACTTCATTTGCCAGAGTTTATGCTCCTTTCTATTTTCCTCATTAGGATTTAACTTCCACTTTTTAAAGCATACTTTTTTGCGTCTCACTGCTTCTTTTACTTTGTTGTTTAGGCACGGTGGCACTTTTTTGGTTCTCTTAATGTGTTTTTTAATTTGGGGTGTACATTTACATCGAGCCTCTATTATGGTGTCTTTAAAAAGTTTCCATGCAGCTTGCAAGGAATTTCCCCACCACAGGGATATTAAATTTAGTTATATTTTGATCACTATTACCAAGCAGTCCAACTATATTCACCTCTTGACCATATCCTGTCCTGTCACTTAGGACTAAATCAAGAATTGCCTCTCCTCTTGTGTGTTCCAGGACTAGCTGCTCCAAGAAGCAGTCATTTAAGGTGTCAAGAAACTTTATCCCTGAGATAAAAGTTGCCCGCTGTCCAAATTCAAGTCCCTGCTCCAAAGCATAGCAGCGCTAGAGCTTTTCAAAGAAAACGTCACCATTTTTTTTTAACATGGGCAAAACAATGTATTTTTCCCTAGTCTTATTCTTGGAAACAAGTGAAAGATTTCGGTTAAAAAAAAAATGCCGGCATACTTGAGTTAGAGGCCCAGCATGGAAAATTTCAACTCAAAAGTTTAAAGGTCACCAGTTATAAAGCAGCTGAAAACAGGGTCTTACAATGGGAAGTGTTGGGCAATGTTAATAGGCCTAAAATTTCTTCACACAATGCACAGTCAACCTGTGGATATCCTTGCCAGAGGATGTTGTGAAGGCCAAGACTATAACAGGGTTCAAAAAAGAACTAGCTAAATTCATGGAGGATAGGTCCATCAATGGCTATTAGCCAGGCTGGGCAGGAATGGTGTCCATAGCCTCTGTTTGCCAGAAGCTGGGAATGGGCGACGGGATGGATCACTTGATGATTACCTGTTCTGTTCATTCCCTCTGGGGCACCTGGCATTGGCCCCTGTCGGAAGACAGGATACTGGGCTAGATGAACCTTTGGTCTGACCCAGTAGGGCCACTCATGTTCTTATGTAAAATTATGTACAAAAAGCTATGGTAAAAGAATGTATGCAGTGTTGTTGTAGACGTGTAAAAGAACATTATTCACGATGCAATGTCAAGCAGGTGAAAGTTCAGGAATGCCAGATTTCCAGTTGCCTGTGCAATCTTAGCTTTGCCCTTGTATGTCCATCCTGAACACTAAGCGAGGCTATGATTCTGTGGAAAAATAGTATGTGTGTAATTAAAAACTGTATCAGTGCATAATCCAAGCCCATGCTTGACTTTGCAACCTAAACATTCATTCATTCTTTTAGGGTTTTTTAAAATGCAGTTTCCTAGGTTTATAAGGAAAAAAAGATAAAAAAAGTTATATTATGCACAAATGTAACACTCCTACCCACTCCCCCACTGTGCATTACCAGGAGGGTTTGTATCTTAAACCTTTAGCACACCGTACTACTTCTTTGCTACAGGACTAACTACTTTAGTTGGGAGCACTAGAAGGCTGTTATCCCAGAAATGGGGCATGGGCTGCCAGAGTTAAAGAGTTATCCTGGGATCCCAGCCTGCTCTTTCCCGCAGCAGCCCCAGGCGTTGCGGGGAGCTCCTGCCCTATGTGGTGCCCTCAGAAGGATGAAGGAGCATAAGCCACTGGTGATACACACTGCCAAATTTCTCCTGAGAAATGCAAGTTTCTCTCAGCAAAACCTAAATGAAATTTCCTGGAACAAAAGAAAAGGCATTTCCTAACTCAGTAGCTTCCCACTGCTGAATATCAATGCCTTGCTGTAAACAACAGAAATATGAGAGCTTCTCAAAAGAGTTGCAAGAACCTTTTATAATGGAAAGTGTTAGAAAACCTAACTACAGGATTTGATACCAGCTCCCCAATAATTCACCCCGACCCTTAGTTATTTTGGTTGGCCTTGTTACAACTTTCCATTACTAATAGATAGCAATAGAGAGTTCAGAACTGTACTCAGTTTACTATTTACTTTCACAGCTCTTGAAAGTCATTTAAGGTCTTGTTTCCATTAGTTTTTGCTGCTCAAAATACTGAAGACTTTTAGTTTATTGCTTCCCATAATAAATAAGAGTTTCATGATTTTGTATTGTGCTGTTTTAGTCTGAAGTCATTCTCTGATCCCTAATCTAGCCATATATTTCCTCAAGCTACATGAGTCACTTATGAGCACATAGGACTAATCTAGTCAGATAGTCACTCTTCTATCCCCATGCAGAATTGGATCAGCTAAGGCAAGCAAAAATCTACTTCCATCTGAGACATCTTGCTTTGCAGAACCACTGACTTGTCCAGAGGGCAGCTCCCCTTACAGATCTGTCTGTAGACCAACATTCTGTGTCTTGGTTGGGGTAAAGAGCCAGGACACCACCAGCTGGATGACTCAAACAAGTGTGTCCTAGTGTCTCCCTAGCAACTGGCATTAGTAAGTTTATCCAGTTATAACCTGGGATATTCAAGGTGATTTAGACAAAGAAGACAAAGGAAAGGGTTTTTAATACTACCATTAACGCAATCCCATCTATTACCTTGCTAGCCCTGCAACCTGTATTGTCTATAAGGCCAGTATTAGTAGGTTTTCCACCATACAATGTTTTGAACTTACAAAGCAAGTTTTTCATATACAGGTCTGTCGCGTCTTACGCATATTTAACATGCGCGAATTCAGCTTTGCGCGGTCGGCAAAAACAGAAAAAAAAAAGAAAAATAACCATTTTAAAACGGCATCGGTACTGCGGGCAATTCCATCCGCCATTCAACTCAACGGAGTCTCAACATACGCGGTTTTTCGCTTTACGCGCTCAGCGCAGAACGTAACCCCCGTGTAAGACGCGACAGACCTGTAGCACATTATCACTTTCCGCTGCTACTTTGATGTCAAGGTATTATTGATTCCAAGAGTTCAAACAAGAACTGCAGTTACACACTGCCCTTTATATGAAAAAGGCCTGAATTTTTAAAGGAATTTCAGCATTGCAGCACTCAGCAATGCAATGCCTAACTGATTTAGGAGCATAATTCTCATTTAGGCACTTGAGCCTAAATCCCATTGACTGTCAGGGGAGCCTAAATTCCTTTTGGAAATGAGAGTTATGCTCCTCAATCAGCCAAACAGACTAAGCACTACTACATTTGTGATCGTGCCCCTTGCAGTTTCTAGTACTCCCCCTCCCTATGTCTTCTACATACACTACAATGAGATATCATCAGTTGGCTATACAGGGATAGCTCATTGGATTTCTAACTGGCTATGAAATTTTCACCTCCACATTTCTGGTTCAACTATGAACCAAGTCAGTAGTAACCACTATTTGCTGGCCTAAGTCAAGTGACTTGGTAGTTTCAATTCAGTTCTTAATAGACAGGTTTGTGTGGTGTGGGCAAACTGCCATAATTGGCAAACTGCTACCAATTGCAACAGATTCCCAAGAATTAATATACATAAAAACTAAACTTCCCTCTCAGAGATTATATTAGAGTCATAGATTCCAAGGCCAGAAAGCACAATTGTGATCGAGTCCAGTGGTCTCAAACCTTTTTATGAACAAGATCACTTTTTGAATTCAAGTACAACCCAAGATCTACCCTGTCCCTTCACTGAGTCCCCACCACCTCCCTTGCTCACTTTCACCGGGCTGGGGCAGGGGGGTGGGGTTCGGGAGGGGGTGCAAGCTCTGGGCAGAGGCTAAAGGGCTTGGAGTGTGGGAGGGGGCTCTGGGGTAGAGGGTTGGGATGCAGGAGCGGGTGAGGGGTGCAAGCTCTGGGAGTTTGGGTGCAGGAGGGGGCTACGGGCTAAGGGTGCGGGCTCCCACCTGGTGGCACTTACCTCAGGTGGTGGCGAGCAGGGCTAAGGCAGGCTCCCTGCCTGCCCTGGCCCCACACTGCTCCCAGAAGGGGCCAACACACCCCTGCGGCCCCTGGTCGGGGGCAGCTTGCGGAGCCACACGTCCCTCTCTGCAGGCACTGGCCCCACAGCTCCCATTGGCCACAGGTCCGGCCAATGGGAGCTGCAGGAGCTATGCCTGCAGGCAGAAGCAGCACGGAGACCCCTCCCCCGGGACTGTGGCAGTGTGCGGGCCGTTTCTGGCAACCCCGCTACATCACCGGATTTTTAGCAGCTGGAGATCGCGATTGACTGGGAGAGTCTCCAGGACTGACCAGTCGATCACGATCGACCAGTTGGTGACCACTAATCTAGTCCGAACTCCTGTATAACACAGGCTGTAGGACTTCCCCTAAATAATTCCTAGCGCATCTCTAAGAAAAACATCCAATCTTGATTTAAAAATTGCCAGTGATTGAGAATCCATGACTCTTGGTAACAGTTCTAATAGTTAATTGTCCTCACTTAATCTATGCCTTATTTCAAAATCTGATTTTGTCTAGCTTCAATTGCCAGCCACTGGATCATGCTAAACTTTTGTCTGCTATACTGACGAGGCCAATATCAAATATTTGTTTCCCGTGTAGCTACTTATAGACTGTGATCAAGACACCCATTTACTTTCTCTTTGTTAAACTACATAGATTGAGCTTCTTGAGTCTATTACTATAGGCAGGTTTTCTAATCCTTTAATCATTCTCATAACTCTTTTCTGAACCCTCTCCAATTTATCAACATCCTTCTTAATTGGTGTACCACAACTGGACACAGTATTCTAGCAGCAGGTCACACCAGTGACCAATGAAGAGGTGAAATAACTTCTCCACTACTACTCAAGATTCCCCAATTTATGCATCCAAGGACCACATTAGCCCTTTCGGCCACTGTATCACATTGGGAGTTCATGTTTAGCTGAATATCCACTATGATCTCAAATCTTTTTCACAGTCACTGCTTCCCAGGATCTCTAAAAAAAAGTCCTCTCTCTAAAAGGGCTGGAGGAGTGTGCACATTGGCTTCCTGTATTGTTCTTACCTCTAGATTAGGAGAGGCCTTTATCTTGCAGGGCTATCAAACTAGCTCTCACTAGCATATTAACTCAAGAAAAATTACATGTTTTTAAATTAATCTTAAAATTTTAACTGATTAATATTTGTTAATCTATCCTGTATTCACGTGACAATTCCCCCTGCCCACACACATTGCTTTCATATATTTTAGTCACATTTTGTTGGAATATAACAAATTTTAATTGCATTTCCATCTTGTCCATATCTACCCAAGATAAAAGGGTCTGCTATTTTTCAATTCTGTTCTTACTGATGCTTATTTTGTTCCTATTGATTTTAATGGGATAGGCTTCAGCTATTTAAAGATCATCATCATCAACATTATATAAGAAACCATGAATACAGCTGCACAAGCCACATAAGGATTGATTTTTTTAAAATATCTCATCAATAAAATAGAAGCTGAAAAAATGCTGGATATATAAAAGGGTTTAGATTAAAATTTTTATTTATACAAAACCAAAATAAATCAATGCAAACTTATAATGGATTGAATGTATCATCTCATGTCCCAGCCTGTCTTCTTTTTTCAACAATTCAATCTACAGTTCAATTTTATATTATTCCATCTTCACTGAAAACTATGAGGTCTCCATCTTGTATCCATGTTTTTCTAGTTCAGCTCTGTACAGAAACAAGAACCAGAAGTATGATTGAGACACAATAAAATACTGGCAGATATTTGCAAAGCTCTTTAAACGACGACAAATGTTAATCAAGAACCTAATATTATCTGGTAAGAAAACATTAAATACTAATATGCTACTGTCACTTTTGATACAAAAGGACATATAAAAAGTGTAATAATTCACATTTTGGCCTCACTTGCTTTACGTTCCTTCTAGATTTCAGCTTAGTCACTCTTTTCAACATGGATATGAACCCCAGATAAAAATTCAAAGGCTTGTTTAATTATGGTCATCGCTCCTTATTGATTAAATCAGGGAGATGCTTTCTTTCACCCCATTTTTAAGTCAATAAAACTTCGTTAGAAATGATAATGCAGTACATAGGTTTCACATGGGTAACTCTTCACAAGACTTCCTTATGCACAATTAACTCTGTTACTACCACAGATTTATTTATTTATTTTAAAAGAAGGCCAACCATCCAGGAACAAAGCTAAAAAATGTTTTTGCAAAGTAAAAACTTAAACAAGTTTTGACACTGCACTCATCAGTATGGTATCTTTGATTCCTCCTCATTAATACAAGACTTGGGCCCTAATATACAAAAGGTCCTTAATCTTGTACGCCGTCCCACTGACTTCAATAGGATTATATATGCTTAAAATTAGGTGTTTATACTTTGAATGAGAGCCCAAATGAACACAAAAGTTCTGATTATGCAGTTCTTTCACAGGCATAACTTCCACCCAACTTGTTTTGACTGATAAATAATTGTGATAGTTTAGATAAGGAGGTTATTTGAATATACAGAATGAATCAATCTTTGTTGACCCAATCCAGGAGCAAGGATGGATTTTCATTACTAAAATGTAAGATTTACTTTTAGGACACTCAAGTCAGTTGTATTTCAGGATGGCTTAAACGTAACAGGGATAGCCAGTGCATTGTGGTAGAGGAATGCTGTTCAAACCTCAGACTGGAGTCTTTAATTTAAATACAGAGATGAGGATAGATTATGAATACTTTACTATAAGATGTAATTAAGGTATAGTTTTCACAGTCCAAAGTGTCATGTATTGAACCTTCTCATACAGAATTTTCTGCCACACTTTGAGGATTCCTGTAATACTGTTGACACACACTGTCTTTAGAGTGGTAATATATTTAAGACCTACAATTAACTTGAAACTACCTTTCAATTTGACAATAAGCAATTACACAAACAGGATTTACTTTGATACCCACTACCTGAGGGTCACCTTAACCTTGTGTCTAAAACAAGAGAGTCAGTCCAGTAACTGTCTCAAATCAGGCTACATTACAGATATTTTGTTACATGTACAATGTATGGAGGGATTAGTGATAAAGCACAAGTTTGTATTGATGATTCAAACTCCTTAAATTATAGTTAGGCATCAGTAAAAGATTAACTGAAACTAAAAGTGACCTACAGAAAGGAGGGTTAAACAACTGGATTAGAAGTGCTCAGCTCCTGCCCATAGATATTTTTATACTTAAAAAAATTTACTTTGGTAATTTCCCCCCCTGTAATAAAGTCTATGACTACCTCTAGAACTGGCTGGAAATTGCTTCACTTAATGGCGCTTCGCTAGAAGACGACTCCTCATTACAAGGGAACTTTTAGTGGGATCGCATCAGTATTGACAAGTCTTTTGTCTGAAAAGGTTTCTCAGTTCAGGTTGGAAAGTTTTTGAAATCCTGAAAAAATTTACAGGATGAGAAAGCTGTTTCTTGCCCCCACTCTAATCATCACACATAACCCTCAGTTACCTCTCAGTGTATTTCAGTGTTTATAGCATTGACACTAAAGTACAGAGGCTGGTCACCAGTAGTAAGGCTAGTTGGGTAATGACAGCAAATGCTGCTTTTAACTGCCCCAAAGAGTTTTTTTTTTAAGTAGAGATTTGCTCACATTTTTCTTTCATACTTTATTTTTTTTTAACTGAACATTTTTTAAAGTCACAGATTCCACCCAACTACAAACTACAGACTGAAAGTTTTCTGTTCAACTTCTAACCGTCAATTAAACTCCAAGATTACCTTAACTGATTGGAGAAGTCATCTTCTACATTGTCATCATCCCAATTGTCTTCCCAGACATGTGCATCTTCATCTTCATCTAAACCAGCCCAGTCTAAGGACAGAAAACAAAGTCTAAATATTTTATGTTGTACTGCTTTGGTACCATTTACTGTCAGCAAATAGGTCTGGCCATTAGATACACTGAAAAGTCATCAACACCAAACATTTCCTCTATGTTTATTAAAAAAGTTCTGATCATGTTAAAGTGTTTAGAAGAATAAAATCATTACAAGATGCTATTTAAAACCATAACTTCTTGAATTATAATCAAAACACAACTTTATAAATAGCCATAAATTTAATGTTCTGGATTCCAGGATCATTTGTCCATAATGAGGATATTAATTAAAAAAGATCACTCGTAAAAGATCTGTAACAAGGTAGCACAAATATAGAAGGTAACATATTACCTGGGTCTAAAGACTTTTAGAAAGTTTGCAATTCCTCAGGGTTGCATGAAAATATTAACTTTAAATGTTGAGTGCTTTTATTGCCAAGAAAACTCAAAAAAACCCCTCCTTTACTCAATCCACTCAGGCCTTCCATTTCTTCTTATACAAAATACTGAAATGACAAGTAACTTATGTAGTAGAAAATCTGAAACTAAAACAAGAAGGGTATGCAACTATAGCTATACAATAAATAGCTGCACATTATTTTTAATCCTTCCCCTCACCTTTAAAGCTACCAGTTCTATTTTTCATATAGGCAAAGCTTTGTTTTTCTACAGCTGCAGAAGTAAAGATAACCAGAAAAGTAAATTGCAAGCTTTGTCTCAGTATTGCAACATTGATGATAGGCAGAAGTGTCACCTAGCCTTGCACTTGGGAACTGTCTTTGGTCCTCTTATTAATACAGAAAAGAAGCAAAGCACTGCATGTGAAGTAAGTTCTCCTGGAGCACCAAAAAGGCTCATGGTAGGGAATATATTTTTGGTATTTGGAGCCCATGGTACAGATTTATAAGATTATCTGGCAATATTAGTTTTAAAAATATTAAATTTGAGAATATTTCAGTGCTCCTCCCCAACCACCAAATGGTTTTGAATGGTGCTGCGCCCCACCATAATTTACAATCAGCTTGTTCTACCAAAAAACCAAAGCTTTCCAGCAACCACCAGAGTAGCATTGTACATATAAGTCAATAACAAAAGGAAACTGACTGTGGGAGGGTCACAAACAGATCCAGGTGGGTTGCAACCACTCTTCCTCTCCTTATGAGTATAGGGAAACGGGAGGTCATGAAACTTTTTCTTATTGTAACATGTGGTCACAGTATGGCAAAATTTGAGAACCCCAGCAATAGAATGATCCATTCCTAGCCAGCCACACATGTAAAGAATTTGATGCCGAAGATAAGCAACTAAGATTTAGCTTCACAATCCATAGAATGGATACTTTATGTGTGGAAGAGCTGGGCTGGAGACCCTGCAGAAACCAGAGAAAGAAAAAAAAGGGGTGGGAAGAGAAAAGACAAACCCCTTGAGCCAAGGACCATCTTTATACTGTATTTGTACAGTGCCTAGCACAATGCAGGCCTGGTCCATTAATAAGGCTCCTAGGGGCTACAGTAATACTACTACTACTACTAATGCAAAATAAATAACTAATTACTCTGTTGTCCTTTTCACTAGGATAGTCACATTCAATTCACAAACAATGAAACTGAGTTACATGGGAGGAAAGGGCCTTAATTCAGCACTACTTACAATGAACTTAATGTTTATTTACACACAGAGCATTTAACATTCACATTTAATGTTCTTACAAAGACTATAAAACAGTATTGTATCAACTATTTCATTTACTGTATTTATATTTTAAAGACATACTCATTCCACAACAAATAAAAATTTGCTTTTGTAGGGTAAAAACTGACCCAGAATTCAGGCATTACATTAATTGGTGACAAGAATCTCAAATGATTTGAGATGATACAATCCGGCACAATGGCTCAGAGGTTCAACCATAAAAGGATAGTTGTCAGGCAGACTGACACTTCTTTATTCATGAAAACCCGCATCATGCTTCAAGAAGCGGGGCTAAGATGTCTTCCACATTAAAGTGGGCGAAAAACAGATGAAAGTGATAAAAAAACTTAAATTATGCTCTTATTCCTGTAGCTACAAGACTTTAAACTATTTGTATGTTGCCACTATATACTAGGCTTGTGTATTGAAGTTATTATTCCAGTTACATTATACGCCTGTGACTGGATAAAAGTAAAAAATGATATAGCATTACCTGGGATTTGGAAGTATCAAAAATGTTTTTGAGAGTCGACTACCATTAAGTATTATTACTATAAACTAAAGTTACAAAATCTATTTTGACAAACTAGTCGTGATGGGAGTCTTAGAAAAGTATTTTAATATTCTGATCACTGCATGGTGTGTTCTACACTTCAAAAATGAAGACAAAATAGGTTTTTGTACTCAGCTCTACAATACCAAAAGCCATATGATTTTATAGCACTGAAAAGGATCACAGAAGTCAAAAGTGACCAATTCATATTATACCATACATCATATCATACTAAACTTGAAATGAAACGCTCCATAAAGATAGAAAACATCTGTTTCAGATACTTAAATATTTGGTATAATTATTTCTTGAAACTGAGTTGAAGTAGGAATTAAAGGAGTAAAGAATGCTTATATAATGTAATTTTTGTTATGCTTTAACTCAAGTTTGCATTGCCTAATTTCCCTGGGTCAGGGAAAGAGTGTATCAGACATAACAGAACTCTAGCAACATGTACTGCTGCATAGAGAAGTAGTATAACTTGGAAAATTCAGTTTGAGATAATTTTAGTAAAAGTTTTTATAACCAAATAGTTATCCAATTATTTTTGATTAAGCAATAAAAAGAAAATACTCAAAAAGTAATTCTGAACATTCTTTATGATATATCAGCACCAATATCTTACTGGAAGATTTAATGACTGCTTTATAGGTAGGGGTTTGTTTGTTTTTGCAAGCTACATCAAGAAGCCTGTAGTGCTTAATCAGCAGACAAATAATATATAAAGAATGATTTTAAAAATGTATTTCAATAGTTAACATCTAACATCAAACTCAATCACAAACTGTAGGAGAGTCTGGAGTTACTTTTCTGATAAAAATACAATGTCTTGTATGAAACAATTTCAGAATTTCTTAAAACTTAGGATGTTTAACAAATAGTATATCCACATTCAGTAAGAGGATTTCACCTCATTTGGTTTATGGGAATATTACCATAATCTAAGGACAATGCAGTGCCCAAATAACCACCCTCATTCTGACATTTGAGATATTTTGATTTTTCTATTATATTATTTTCTCAAATTTATCAGAGCCAGGTTCTGATATCTGGTTCTTTTTCTACTGTGGCAGTTAAAGAGGATTTCAAGAAAGGTCAGTTGAGGTTATTGCAGAGATATAGGAAAACTCAGGTATTCAGAAAACTAGGATTTGGTGGACCTTTCTCCCTGTGTAAGGGTGTGGTTTGAGACTTTTAGAAATAAAATCTGAAACATTCATTTTTAGTGGCCATATTTGTCCAATTCAATATTCATAGTGCACAGATTCCCCACCATCCCAAGTCATTTAATTCACACTTATTGGGGGAGGGGGAGATCAAGTATTGTAGTAAGAAGCCTTTTTCCCTTCCATATGTGTTTTCTAAAAAAGCCTCCTATTATCTTCTCGGTTCATCTAACCAGTTAATACAACAATTACAATAACATGTTTCTCTTTCTAACTCAAAATACTATGTTTGACAAAGCTTATTTGATACATCTGGAACTCATAAAGCTACGCCAAGTACAATGAAGATACGATAGTATAGCAAACACTGCGAACATCCCTACCCACCATGATCTACACCAGCGGTTCTTAATCTTTAGTAACCCAAGGGCCCCCATTTTGATTTTAAAAATTTTGTGGACCCCCAAGTCCCTCGCTCAGCTCTTAGCCCCGCTCCCACTCCACCCCTTCCCCAAAGACCCAATACCCACCCCACCTCCACCCTTGCCCTTCCTCTTCCCCGCCTCTCCCCTGAGCACACCCCGTCCCCACCCCTGTGTACCTGAACTAATTTGTTTCATGTTGCACATCCCATCCCCGCTCCTCCCTCTCCCTCCCAGTGCCTCCTGCATGTCGCTGAACAGCATGCTATTCCCTGGCATGCAGGAGGCACTGGGAGGGAGAGAAAGGAGTTGATCAGCAGGGCCAGTGGCCCCGGACATGATTCCACCCCCTCCCACGACAGCACCCCATCCCTGCTCTTCCTCCTTCCCAGCGCCTCCTGTACACTGCTGAACAGCTGTTCCCCGGTGTGCAGGAGGTGCTGGGAGGTGGGGAGAGGAGTTGATCATCAGGGCCCGTGGACCCCTTGGAGGACCCACTGACTGGAAGGCATGAGATGCACAGTCCTAGAGATGGGGGCTCCACGACCACCACTCCCAAGAGGAGGAGGAGGGTGGTGGTGGTCGGGGACTCTCTCCTCAGGGGGACTGAGTCATCTATCTGCCGCCCTGACCAGGAACACCGAGAGGTGTGCTGCTTGCCAGGGGCTAGGATTCGTGATGTGACGGAGAGACTGCCGAGACTCATCAAGCCCTCAGATCGCTACCCCTTCCTGCTTCTCCACGTGGGCACCAATGATACTGCCAAGAATGACCTTGAGCGTATTACTGCAGACTACGTGGCTCTGGGAAGAAGGATAAAGGAGTTTGAGGCGCAAGTGGTGTTCTCGTCCATTCTCCCTGTGGCAGGAAAAGGCCGGGGTAGAGACCGTCGAATCGTGGAAGTCAACGAATGGCTACGCAGATGGTGTCGGAGAGAAGGGTTCGGATTCTTTGACCATGGGATGGTGTTCCAAGAAGGAGTGCTAGGCAGAGATGGGCTCCACCTGACGAAGAGAGGGAAGAGCATCTTTGGAAGCAGGCTGGCTAACCTAGTGAGGAGGGCTTTAAACTAGGTTCACCGGGGGAAGGAGACCAAAGCCCCGAGGTAAGTGGGGAAGTGGGATACCGGGAGGAAGCACAAGTAGGTGAGTGCAAGAGGGGAGGGCTCCTGCCCCACACTGGGACAGCAGGACGATCGGTGAGTTATCTTAAATGCCTATACACAAATGCAAGAAGCCTGGGGAACAAGCAGGGAGAACTGGAAGTCCTGGCACAGTCAAGGAATTATGATGTAATTGGAATAACAGAGACTTGGTGGGATAACTCACATGATTGGAGTACTGTCATGGATGGATATAAACTGTTCAGGAAGGATAGGCAGGGCAGAAAAGGTGGGGGAGTTGCGTTGTATGTAAGAGAGCAGTATGACTGCTCAGAGCTCCAGTATGAAACTGCAGAAAAACCTGAGTCTCTCTGGATTCAATTTAGAAGTGGGAGCAACATGGGTAATGTCGTGGTGGGAGTCTGCTACAGACCACCAGACCAGGGGGATGAGGTGGATGAGGCTTTCTTCCAGCAACTAACAGAAGTTACTAGATCACAGGCCCTGGTTCTCATGGGTGACTTTAATCACCCCGATATCTGCTGGGAGAGCAATACAGCGGTCCACAGACAATCCAGGAAGTTTTTGGAAAGTGTAGGGGACAATTTCCTGGTGCAAGTGCTGGAGGAACCAACTAGGGGAAAAGCTCTTCTTGACCTGCTGCTCACAAACAGGGAGGAAATAGTAGAGGAAGCAATAGTGGATGGGAACCTGGGAGGCAGTGACCATGAGATGGTTGAGTTCAGGATCCTGACACAAGGAAGAAAGGAGAGCAGTAGAACAGAGACCCTGGACTTCAGAAAAGCAGACTTTGACTCCCTCAGGGAACTGATGGGCAAGGTCCCCTGGGAGAATAACATGAGGGGGAAAGGAGTCGAGGAAAGCTGGCTGTATTTTAAAGACTCCTTATTGAGGTTGCAGGAACAAACCATCCCGAGGTGTAGAAAGAAAAGTAAATATGGCAGGCGACCAGCTTGGCTTAACAGTGAAATCCTTGCTCGTCTTAAACACAAAAAAGCAGCTTACAAGAAGTGGAAGATTGGACAAATGACCAGGGAGGAGTATATAAATATTGTTCAGGCATGCAGGAGTGAAATTAGGAAGGCCAAATCACACTTGGAGTTGCAGCTAGCCGGAGATGTTAGGAGTAACAAGAAGGGTTTCTTCAGGTATGTGAGCAACAAGAAAGTCAAGGAAAGTGTGGGCCCCTTGCTGAATGAGGGAGGGAACCTAGTGACAGAGGATGTGGAGAAAGCTAGGGTACTCAATGCTTTTTTTGCCTCTGTCTTCACAGACAAGGTCAGCTCCCAGGCGGCTGCACTCCGCAGCACGGTATGGGGAGGAGGTGACCAGCCCTCTGTGGAGAAAGAAGTAGTTCGGGACTATTTAGAAAAGCTGGACGAACACAAGTCCATGGGGCTGGATGCACTGCATCCGAGGGTGCTAAAGGAGTTGGCCGATGTGATTGCAGAGCCATTGGCCATTATCTTTGACAAATCATGGCAATCGGGGGAGGTCCCGGATGACTGGAAAAAAGCTAATGTAGTGCCCATCTTTAAAAAAGAGAAGAAGGAAGATCCGGGGAACTACAGGCCAGTCAGTCTCACCTCAGTCCCTGGAAAAATCATGGAACAGGTCCTCAAGGAATCAATTCTGAACCACTTAAAGGAGGGGAAAGTGATCAGGAACAGTCAGCATGGATTCACCAAGGGCAAGTCATGCCTGACTAACCTAATTGCCTTCTATGATGAGATAACTGGCTCTGTGGATGAGGGGAAAGCAGTGGATGTGCTATTTCTTGACTTTAGCAAAGCTTTTGATACAGTCTCCCACAGTGTTCTTGCCAGCAAGTTAAGGAAGTATGGGCTGGATGAATGCACGGTAAGGTGGACAGAAAACTGGCTGGATGGTCGTGCTCAACGGGTAGTGATCAATGGCTCCATGTCTAGTTGGCAGCCGGTATCAAGTGGAGTGCCCCAATGGTCGGTGCTGGGGCTGGTTTTGTTCAATATCTTCATCAACGATCTGGAGGATGGTGTGGACTGCACCCTTAGCAAGTTTGCAGATGACACTAAACTGGGAGGAGTGGTTGATACGCTGGAGGGTAGGGACAGGATACAGAGGGACCTAGACAAATTAGAGGATTGGGCCAAAAGAAATCTGATGAGGTTCAACAAGGACAAGTGCAGAGTCCTGCACTTAGGACGGAAGAATCCCATGCACTGCTACAGACTAGGGACCGAATGGCTGGGCAGCAGTTCTGCAGAAAAGGACCTAGGGGTTACGGTGGACGAAAAGCTGAATATGAGTCAACAGTGTGCCCTTATTGCCAAGAAGGCTAACGGCATTTTGGGCTGTATAAGTAGGGGCATTTCCAGCAGATCGAGGGACGTGATTATTCCCCTCTATTCGGCACTGGTGAGGCCTCATTTGGAGTACTGTGTCCAGTTTTGGGCCCCACGCTACAAGAAGGATGTGGATAAATTGGAAAGAGTCCAACGGAGGGCAACAAAAATGATTAGGGGGCTCGAGCACATGACTTATGAGGAGAGGCTGAGGGAACTGGGATTGTTTAGCCTGCAGAAGAGAAGAATGAGGGGGGATTTGCTAGCTGCTTTCAACTACCTGAAAGGGGGTTCCAAAGAGGATGGATCTAGACTGTTCTCAGTGGTAGAAGATGACAGAACAAGGAGTAATGGTCTCAAGTTGCAGAGGGGGAGGTTTAGGTTGGATATTAGGAAAAACTTTTTCACTAGTAGGGTGGTGAAGCACTGGAATGGGTTACCTAGGGAGGTGGTGGAATCTCCTTCCTTAGATGTTTTTAAGGTCAGGCTTGACAAAGCCCTGGCTGGGATGATCTAATTGGGTTTGGTCCTGCTTTGAGCAGGGGGTTGGACTAGATGACCTCCTGAGGTCCCTTCCAACCCTGAGATTCTATGATTCTATGAGTACCCTCACGGACCCCAGTTTGAGAAATGCTGATCTACCCCATCGGCAATTCCCTTCATTCACTAATACAAGCCTTCCCTTTAACCACTAAAACTTTTAAGAGCTTGAAGGACATTGGCAATAATGCCCTATTCTGAAGTCTTCCAAGATTAAATCTAGGGCAGGACATTTTTATTTACAAGATTTATGCATAATTCTGTTTCTCTGCACATATAAAATGCTTTAGAAATCCAGAAAAGACATGTATTCCCTTTATTCACTAGCATGGTAACTATCAAAAAAGCAGTAGAGTTTGTGTGTCAAGATTTAGTCTTTAAGATAATTACAGTAGTGGATAGCAGGTTTGAGTCCTTTTATTCCCTTCCCACATTACCCCATTTTACATCCCTCAGTTTCTTCCTCACCTTTATTAATTTTGGTTTGTCTGGAACTAGGAAATTTTTGTAGTATTTGTTCTTAATCATTTTGTGCATGATGGCAAAATCAAGCCATTCTAATGAAGTCCAGCAACATGAAACAAATTACTTTAGGCATACAAGGGCAGTTCTAGCAAAAACTTAAATAAAAAAATAAAAGGTTATAGTGTCCTAGCTTGTGACTTGTGCACAGGAATGAGAGAGATACCTTTTTTAATGAAAGATTTACTTTGCATCTATTATAAACTAGATTACAAATATGGAGAAAGACTAATCATTACATCACTTGCTTCTACATCTTTAAGTACCTGCTGGAGGGGGGGCAAACAGCTGAATTACTCCAATTTTTGCGTCTGTGAAAACATGGGCATTCTTCACAACTGTAAGTTAACTACCAATATATTATTTCCCCCTTTCCCTATGTTCTTCATATTTCTGTTGTAGCCCTAAGGATCTCTGACTATTTAGAATGTTGATTAATTTCTTCAGCAACAAAGTTTATTAAATAGAAATTGACCATGATGTCCACCCTTTCTGATTAGAGAAAATGCAAGTGCAGGCTCAGGAATGCCTTTCACCAAATCATAGAATCATAGAATATCAGGGTTGGAAGGGACCTTAGGAGGTCATCTAGTCCAAACCCCTGCTCAAAGCAGGACCAATCCCCAGTTTTTGCCCCATATCCCCAAATGGCCCCCTCCAGGATTGAACTCACAACCCTGGGTTTAGCAGGCCAATGCTCAAACCACTGAGCTATCCCTCCCCCCCCCCCAATACAGCTGCATGAATGACAGGTGTGTCTTGCGTTATTCCCTAATAAACTTAAACTATTCATAAGCAAAGATTAGTTTTTCAGAGTTTAACAAGCACAGACAGTGTTGTGATAGTGGTTTAGGATTTGACAGAATAAACCGGCCTCTAAGCATGGCAGGCAGACTAGCCCGAGTTCACGGAGTTATTTTGGTTAAGAAGTTAGAAAAAGAAAAAACAGCCTGTTATTGGCTCTCTTTTTTTCTTGCTGCTGCAACTGGACGCCCCCTCCCCCCGTCGCGCGGAAAGCCGCAGGCTGGGGAAAGGCTCTCAGCGAGAGATGCCAGCTGCGGCTCGACCCGCACACGGCGCTGCAGGAATAGCCCCCTGGCTGCACCTGGCTCGGCACGGTGACTGGAGCAGCCCACATGAAAGGCGACCAAAGCTCCCGCCCGTGCCAGCGTGGGCCATAGGCCCGGCGCTCCCCACTCCTCGCTGACTAAGACCCGGCCGCTGTGGGGAGGTCAGAGCCGAGGCCCGCCCCCGCTCACACGCCCCAGCCCAGGCCGCCGCGTCCCCACCCGGGCGAGGGCAGCCCTCGGGACCCCGCCGTCACCTTCCGCCGGGAACTCCTCGAACTCGTCATCCTCCTCCAGGAGCCCCAGGTCCACCGGCTGCTTCTTCTCGGACATGATCAGCCTCCTCGGCCTTGCCGCTGCCGCTCTAGCGTCCGAGCTGGCTGGGAGGCTACGTCTCGACTGCCCCGTGGGGCATGACGGGACGCTGGCGGAATCAGCGATAGAAACGGCGCATGCGTAATAACGGAGTCAGGCGGCTAGTCTGAGCCACCGCTGTCTCCCTCACCCCCTCCCCATACACCGCTATAGGCACGCCCCCCTGCATCGCCTGGGCCCCTTTCTCGCCCCTCCCGCACTGCCGGCCCCAGTGTCCTCCTCTCCCCCCCTCCCGCACTGCCGGCCCCAACGTCCTCCTCTCTCCCCCTCCCGCTCTGCCGGCCCCAACGTCCTCCTCTCTCCCCCTCCCGCTCTGCCGGCCCCAACGTCCTCCTCTCCCCCCCTCCCGCTCTGCCGGCCCCAACGTCCTCCTCTTTCCCCCACCAGCTCTGCCGGCCCCAGTGTCCTCCTCTCTCCCCCTCCCGCTCTGCCGTCCTCCGCCCTCCCTCCCGCACTGCTACCTGCATCGCCCTCCTCCCTCCCCGCGCCCTCTCCTCCCCTCTCCGCTCCGCACTGCCAGCCCCAACGTCCTCCTCTCTCCTCTCGCTCGCTCCTCCTCCCTCTTGCATTGCCAGCTGCATTGCCCTCTTCCCTCCCCGCGTCCTCCTCTCTCCTCTCCTGCACTGCCAGCCCCAACGTCCTCCTCTCTCCCATTGCCCGCTCCTCACCCCTCCCGCATTGCCAGCCCCATCGTTCTCCCCCCCCGCACTGCCAGCTCCATCGTCCTCCTCCCTCCCCTACTGCTAGCCCCATCGTCCTCCTCCCTCCCTGCGCCCTCTCCTCTCCTCTCCTCCCCCCTCTGCTCCCTACTGCCAGCCTCATCGTCCTCCTCCCTCCAAGTGCCCTGCCCACCCGCCCCTGGACTGCTGTCCTCCTCCCTCCCCTTCCGCACTGCCAGCCCCTTTGTTCTCCACCCTCCCTTCCCGCACTGCCAGCCCCATCGTCGTCCTCTCTCCTAGCGCCCACATGCCTACCCCATTAGCCCCGCTTCTCTCCCTATTACATTCAAGCCATTGCCCCCACCGCTCCTCCCCATCCCCCACCATCCATCTTCCCTCCCTAGTGCCTTCCCCCGACTGCTCCTTCCCCTTTGGCACTGCCTCTTACCCCACTGCTCCCACCACCACTCCTTCCCCCCCTACTACTTTCCCATCACTGCCCCCACTGCTCCTTTTCCTCCACCAGTGCTGCTTTCTTCCCCACTGCTTCCACCATCCCCCCTCCCTCCCTATTGCCTTCTCCCTACTGCCTTCCTTCTACTGCTCCTGCCTCTCTGCCACTTCCTCCTCCCCACTTCTCCCACCATCCCCACTTCCCTCTCTACTACCTTCCCACCCCCCCACCACTCCTTCCCCTCTGCCAGTGTCTCCTCCTCCCCCACTGCTCCCACCATCACCCTTTCCTCCTTACTGCCTTCCCCCCACCGCTTCTTCCCCTCTACCACTTCCTCCACCTTCCCCACTGCTCTCACCATCCCTTCCCTCCCTTGTGCCGTCCCACCACTGCCACTTCCCCTCTGCCACTGGTGCCTCTCCCAATGCTCTCATCATCATCACTTCCCTCTTCACTGCCTTCCCATTCACCCCTCCCCAACAGCCTTCTGTCACCATCACTTTCCTCTTCCTGCTGCCATCCTCATCCACATCACCTGATGATTTTCTTTCCCACCCTGTCCTCTCCCCGCTTCTAATGCCATCCCTATTATCTCACCTCTCTCTTCCTAGTATTCCCATTCCCCTCATCCTTTCTCTCCTGACATCTTTATCTCTGTTCCCTCCAGCTCTGCCATTCCAATCCCCTCTTCTCCCTCACTGCCATCCCTATATCTTCCTCCCTTCCCCCACTGACATCCCCATTAGCTCCCCCCCCCCCATTTTTACAACTCTGTAACTCTAGCCTCAACCTTCGTCATTGTGCTTAAGTATTGGAGGAGCCTTCAAACAATTCCTGAGTTACAGATCTTACTCTGTGCTGTAATGCCTGTCCACAATGGGGTGGAGTTGAGTCATGACTTTTTTTCACTTCAGCTTCTGAGAACAAATTGCTAGTGGTTGAGCCTTAGCTGAATCCTTGCAGAGTGTAGGTAAGAGGAGGTCATAAAATGTCATATGTCTATAACTGTATCGTTCTCCCCTTTCCATAAATGTATTCTACAGTTACAGAACTGGAGGGTAACTGATTGGATTTGGTGAACTACCCACTGCAGCTGCTGGCAGGGAGTGAGATTTATCACTTTAACATGAAGTTGGATGCAGCAGGAGTTAGTTGAAATGTAGCACTGACTGCAACTGAGAGAGAGAGAGAGAAGATATATTGTATGGAAAAAGTCAAACGTATTTTCAGTAATGTAGGTAAAATAAACCTATTGTCTGCTATAGCCACAGTAACAGATTAAAGTATTCAAGCCTCCTCCTATATCTCAATACAGATGCATACTTTCTCTCTACAGTCTCTCCTTATGACAGTTATCTTCAATATGACTATATTACTTATAGTCACTGATTCTCCATCCTACCTATCCCTATTTTTTCCTCCAGCATTTTAACAGTATTTCAAAACCTAGGGCTAATTTTTGATTATTAACTTCCATTGTGTATCACAGCAGAGGCAAGGGAACAGCTTGAAGAAGAGAATGAATGTAAAATATAAAATGAGTTAGGCTGCTATGTGAAAAATAAGTGATACATATATAGGGTACCATAAAGTAACATTCATTTGGCATAATTGTGGATTCTGCTGCTGATTTAGAGCAAGGCAAAGTTCAGTGCCTACTGGTAAGGACAAGTTTGTGCATGTGGTGGCTCTGATGTCTTCTCTCTAGGCAATCACTTCACTTGCCTTAACAATATTGCCAGGTTGTTGAGTTTTTCCTTGAACACTGAGAGGCTGATTCATGAGACAATGATTTGCACAGCTGGGTTATTTACACTGTGTCCTAGATTTAGAAAAATATGAGCAAGAACTGAAGTGGGAACTTATATGTAGTTCAGTTTCAAACTTTTGTGAGCATACCAGAGTATGTGGTCAGAGTTTAGGGAAAAGTGGAAAAATCAAATATGAGCACAAGCCATTAGCTCTTTTTATTAGATGGAAGGTCTGATTGCACGGTCAAATTTTATGCGATGGAAGGACTGATTGTATGATGAAATTTATGGAGACTCCTGTTTAATAAAATAATATGAAGAAGCCATTCACAGAATTACTGGAACTTTGTTTTATCATTCCCCGGCCGCTTTCTGCAGATGTCCTTGTGAGCCACGACCCTTGGAAAAATAAATGTCCTACCCTATCCCAGAGAGTGCAAGACAAAGTCATAAAGCACTTAGATTCCAACATGGCAGGAACCTTAAAATATCTATGATCGTATTATTCAGGGCCAAATTCAAGCCCTGGTATAAAAGGGCTCAGAGTTCTAACTTATATAGGGCTAGACTCTGGCTTTTGCAGCTGAGAAGGGGATGTGGAGATGTCACACTGCAGCTAGTGCCTCCAAGAAGAAATACGGCTGACCCAGCAAAAATCAGTCCTGGAGGCTCTCCGGGAACACACTGGACTCAATCAACCTAGGAGAAAGGGCAGCATGTACTGTGGAAAGCCAGCTCCATTGTTTAGTGTGGAGACAAGTGAATTTATAGCCTCACCCTGTTTCTTTTTGTCCTTTAACTGCTAGCTAGGTGCTTGCTGAGGCACTAGCAGTGAGCGGGGCCTGTGCTTTCCAACAGGATGATGGCCAGCTGCTACATAGGGGCACAAGAAGAGCGGCAGGCTTGTGGAGCCGTATCTCATGTGGCTGACCACAGTCTGTACAATAATTGGGTAATATGCTGTCCTATTCCACTCCCTATTAGAGGATTGGGCTTCCTGGTTAGAAGAGTCAATATTAAGCCAAATTTTAGTCTCGCATGGCTACATTAGAATTTCCAGTTTTGGTTGGACATATTCCTGGAGGTTTCATCGCATGACATAATCTTTAATTAAAGATTAATCTTTAATTCCTGGGGACTCCAGGACAATCCTGGAGGGTTGGCAACCCTAGGCTACATTAAACTCTGGTGTTGCCAACTCTGGCGATTTTATTGCAAGTCTTGGGATATTCTGTGCTGTTTTTAAAGCTGCGGGTCCTCGAGTTGTGTGACCACATGAGAATTTCAGCTTTTGTTTTAAAAGGAACGTACATTTCTAGCCCTCATGATTGCAGAGAAAAAAGTTTGAAAACATGATCCCTATAGAATGCCAATAAAAATAACCCCAAATTTATTATTTTTTAAAACCCCATTATTTTAAGCCAATCTCATGATTTTTAAACAGTTCAGATTGGCAATATTGAACCTAGTCCCCTCCAAGGGATGAAGTCTGTAACTCCACCCAATCTAATGACAAACTCCTATGATTGGATTCATGGTGATGAGGTCAGGAGATGCACTGAGCTCAGTCCGAGTTTCCTTAGTCTTCACATCTCTGGGAGTTGAGTTCTTCCTTGGATCACTGGTGTCATCCTCTGAAGATTCTTATAGAGGCTATGGCCCAGATCCTCAAAGGTATTTTGGTGCCTAATTCTCACTGAAATCAATAAGAACTAGGTTTCTGATACAAAAGCCAAGATCCTTAAAGGTGACCAGAAATGGTGGTCTCCCAGCTTCTTATAGGGAGAAAAGTGAGTAAGGGCCCATGATGCAGAATATTTCCCTTCACAGGTGACCACAGTGTTAAGGGTATGATTAAGGATGGAAGAAAGAAGACCAGAAAAGAGTTTCCTGCCCCAATTGTGATGGGGACTTGGGAGCCTCACCCACTGCAAATGGGCAACTGGGGGAAAGAGCCTCACTCCAGTTTCCATTCTGCATGATTGGAGCAGGAGAGGTCACGAACTTCCAATCACAGTTTTGTATTGGCAATGTTTTTAATTTGATCCCCTCTGTGCTGCAACTTGTGCAGCCTCCATAACTTCAGTAAGACAAAAGGACACACAGCCTTGGGAGTGGTGCTGCTTGAGAGAGAGGCCAGGAACTTCACAACTCCCCAACATAGCGTAGGTGGGCTGATTTCTTCCTTTTCAGCCCCTGCATGATGACTTACATATATCTTGGATCGATTGAACTGGGGTGAATGTGTCATACATGGCCTTCTTGGGCACTTCTTTATTGAGGTCCAAATTCTATTACCACTAGAATCATTCAAAACATTCCTGTTCATCTCAGTGGGATCATGATTTGGCCATGATTGTGTAAGCTAGACCCTTACCTTAAATATACTTTAACTAGTAGAATGTTTAATAGAGTAAAGACTATCCTGAGAAACTCATCATCGGTCCCTCTGTTATTCTTTCCAGAGATGTACAATAGTTATTTACTCAACATGATTTTCATGTGTTATGTTATTTATTAACCACCACGTTTTATGCATTAGTACCAGAAAAGCTGTTTCTTCCTCTTGGTAAGTGTAACGGCAAGTTGTTGAGCAGGGTGGGGAGATTATGGAGATTTATTTATTCAAAGTATGATTTACATAAATGAAGAATGGAAATAAAACACTTTTCTGAATTGGAGCTTACTTTTGTTTTCTTCAAGATGAAATAAAAATTGCTTGTAGTTCATCAGTTCAGTTTTTCCTTAGGTAGACTATTGGCAATTTGGATGCCTGGGCTTGTTGGAGTTGAATGGAGTATCTTGGATCTAAAGTGAACACATTAATGGCTAAAACCACATTCTAAGGAAAAGATTAAAGGGAGGTGAGAAACAGAGAAAAGAATGGTGTGGTATAAGGTGCAAATTGCCATTCATTGCCATTCAGAGGTAACCTCTGCTTAGGGTGCAGGTCTGTAGAAAAAATAGCTCAATTAAAATACCAAAGGTTTGATGCAGCTATACCTTTGTGGATTAAGGTGGAAAAAATCCAAATCCTTTATTAATTGCTTCTGGAGATTAGGAATGAATTTATTTTAGCCTGCCCTATTGCTTCTATCCTAGCTTTGCTGTAGCTTGTACCCATTGAATTATACCTGATGGTTACTGGACTCTGGATTTTACAATTTGTGGGAGTTCCTGGGGGAGGAGGAGGGTCCCCCCCCAATTTATTTGTCCACAGAGGTTCTCCTTTTCACTCCATCTGTTCATTCTGTGTGTTACATTTGTTTGGTTTTAAATAAGTAGTATAGCTATCTGTCTCATTTACAAGTTTACTTTGAATTGCTTTTCCATTGTGTATAATTCATAATTTATTTCATTTATCCCCCATTGCTGCTTTAATCCTGATACGCTTCTATGTTAATGATGCATCTGGCCTGTTAAATGTCCTTTTTTGTGGGGCTGTTGTTAAGTGCTTTGCTGGTGATCCTCTGTTCCAGCTTCTGTGCTGCCTGGAAATGTGGAGTGTTCATTTAAGATGCCAACACTGCGTAACAATAAAATATTGATGACATATCTAGTATAAAGGGCAGCACTACAGGGTGTTTTGCCTGTTGAACCTAGCAAATGAGGAACCATTTAAGTGATTGAGGCTGCAGTATGAGGCCACACCTTCTCTGTGCTCCTCTTTCCATCCATCTCAATCAGCCTTCTCTATCTTTTACCCTGCAATCTTATCTCTCTGTAAGGGACTTGGAGTCCAGTGCAGCACCCACTTCTGATACAGGACTTCAAACACCTCCTCTGGTTGGGGTAGCATGAGATAGATGGCTGTAGATCACAAGGAGCAGGGATGGGTTACTTCCACCCTTTACAATCAATACAGAGTCTGATTCACTTGCTTGTTTTTAATTAATCTAGAGGTAACTAGGCAGTATTGTTACTGGAGCTGGGGAAAAAATCTGCAAACACTAATTTTGCTGAAAAATGCATTTTTCGGGGATCTGTAACTATTCACAATTCGGAAATTCACAAATAGTTTTATCTGAAAATAATGAAAAATATTGGAAAAAGTCAATGACCATTTAGAAATGTTTCATTTTGACTTTTTTTTTGGTTTTGAAATGACATTCCATTTAGAAATTTGCCCAGTTAAAACACACAACCACACATACACATAAAGGTGGAAAACACCTGAAAACAACAAAATAGAAACAAAAAAAAATCAAAATAAAATTAATTTAGAGTTGAACAAAATATTTAGGTTGATTCAAGACAAGAAATGTTCAAGATTTTCTATTGGACAAAAATTTTTAAAAATTGGTTTTGGTTTGAATCAAGTCAATTTTTTTTTTTCGGGTAAGCCCCTGACCCAAAAAAATCAGTTATTGTCTCAGCTCTAATTGTTACAAAGCTCTACCTAAGTGTCACTATAACAAGGTCACTATGTTTGCCTCCCTCAACCTGTACCTTGTTCCCTTCCACTGTCCATCTAAAGACAGTCGTCTCTGGGCTGGCAATGTGATTTGTTGGGTTTAGTCCTCCAGCCAAACCTTAATGAGTGCTCTGCCCTTCTCAGGAGATGCACAAATCCAAATTAAAACTGACAGTCTTCCAGCCCAGTGATCCAGTAGCCCTCCTCCAGACTCCGGATCCCCTTAATGCAGCCCTCCATGGAAGCCCCAGCCTGGGCTGGCTCTATCCAATGTCTGGTACTAACACCAACACTTCTCTAGCACTATACTCAGTATTGCCAACCTCAAGGAATCAAAAGTCATGAGTCAGGCTCCCAAAATCATGTTGTTTAAATATATATATGTGTGTGTGTGTGTGTGTGTTTCGGTCTGTCTTTTGATTTCTGAACTCCCATGCCCATCCCCAGCATGTGTGCACGTGACAATCAGTGTTGGCCACTCCCCCAAATGTAGTGGGTAAGATGATTTTGATCCCCACTGCAAAACCTCTCACCCTCACATCTGCCCATCCCCATGCACAACAATTAATTCTGCTCCCTCAGGCCCTGCCTCAGTTCTGTTCACTCCCACTCCTGCTCACTCCCCACCAAGCCCCCCATCAGTTCAGCCACCAATCAGGCTCTTATTGGCCCAGCCTCCCATTAGTTCAGTCCTCCTCTGCCCTGTAGCTCCAGGGACACTCCCTCACTTCCCCTGCCCAGGCGTTGCAGGGATGGAGATGGGGAGGAGCTAAGGAGGGAACGGGGAAGGAGGAAGCAGAGCTTGGTGTGATGTTCTGTACTTCAAGGGAACACCCTGCACCCCCATGTTCATCCTTATGATTATGTGGTATCCAATGCAAAGTTGGTCATGTCAGGTGTCTTCGGAAGGCTCATGATGCACTGAGCATTATTGTTATAGTAATGTTATAGGTTGTAATTTCATGTATAGAGTTATGAGGCTGAAAATGTGTCCTCATGGCTTAACACAAGCCCAGGCAAAACTCTCCAGGAATAGAGGGGCAGTTCAGACCTCATCAGGGTATGTATGGGACAAACCCATCCCAGCCTCACAGGAACAAAGGACACTGGCCTAGGCAGCAAGAAAGGATCTGTTGGACTCTCGAGTGAGGCACTCCCCTTTTCCTTGGTCAGTGTGGGACTACGATGAGGTAATGTTCACCTGACCTTGAAGGAGGGGCAAAGCCAAGAGGGAAGAAAGGACATGATAAAAGGGAGAGTCATTTGCCTGGCTCTTCTTCTCTCTTCCACCTACATCTCCAGACACCACCACCACCAAGTGACAGAAGTGCTAATCAAAGGGGAGAGCCTGACTGAAGGGCAACCAGCCAGTCTGTGGTGAGAAGCATCTAAGTTTGTAAGGGCACTGAAAGTGTTAAGATCAGCTTACAATGCATTTTGCTTTTATTTCATTTGACCAAATCATACTTCTTATGCTTTGACTTATAATCACTTAAAATCTGTCTTTTGTAGTTAATACTTTTGTTTATTGTACCTGAAACAGTGCATTTGGTTTGAAGAGTGTCAGAGACACCCTTTGGGATAACAAGCCTGGTACATATCAATTTCTTTGTTAAATCGATGAACTCATATAAGCTTGCAGTGTCCAGCAGGCATAACTGGACACTGCAAGATGGAGGTTCCTAGGGTTGTGTCTGGGATTGGAGATATTGGCTAGTGTCATTCAGTTGCACAATCCAAGCAGCATCTTACATGTCAGAGGGTGTGCGTGAACAGCCCAGGAGTGGGGGTTCTCACAGCAGAGCAGGGTAAGGCTGGCTCCCAGAGTCAAGGATTGGAGTGACTGAGCAGATCACCGGTCCGGATAACACCAGGGGAACATCACACTTGGTCTGAGGGACTGGGCTTTTTCTGCTCCCTCTTCCTCCTCCCCTGTTGTGAGACTTGCGTAGGCTCCTGAGGGGTGGGGGAAAGAACTCCGTCTGCTTCCTGCAACAGCCCTGAATCACTGCTCTACCCCAGGAGGTGGGCAAGCAGGGCAGGCAGCCAGTCAGAGGAATTAAATTCACTAGAGGACTGGAGCTTCTCCCTTCATCACTTGACTGGCTCCAGACCCAGACAAAATCCCATCAGTGGGGAAAACACCAGAGAGTTTGCAAATGTTGTGTCTTGCCTAGATCTCTTCTTTCTTTCTTTTGGCATCTTCTATATTATGCCTCCTCTTAAGGCCTTTCCTGCAGCCTTTCTCAGGCTGAAGGCTCCCCAGCTCTCCTGGGCCCTCTCTCTAGCCCACTATGGCAAACCCCTGCTCCCCAATTATTTCCTTCAAATCTTTCTCCATAGTGAGCTTGGGCTGCTTCTTATATAGCACTCCCACAGTCACCTGTGATGCTTTTGGTTACATATGATGTCTGGACTCCCAACTCTGTGTCCTAACTCCTAGGAGAAAACCAGATGCAGCTGGAACTTGACCTTAAAGGACTAGCTCACCCTGTGATAGTCACTGCATTCAATATATTATCCGGTATATATTAAGTTAATATATTTTATTGAACTTTAATATAAAGCCATCACAGGGATGGCCCTTTAAGGGAGTCAGATGTCCAGCCTACATCTGACTGGCTCTACTTAAGGGAATGAGCCAATGCAGGGCCATCACCACCTGGGGATACTTAACTGCCTAAGTAGCGCCGAAGGAGAAAAGAAGCTCCAGAGAAGGGGTGTGTCTAGGGTGTCTGAACTAGATAAAAGCTTTCTAGGCAGAGAGCGTCTGAGTAAACAGGGGAAAGACTACAGAGCTTTCTAGACAGTGAGGTCTAAGTTACAAAATGTGAAGCTGCTCCTGGAACCTAGAAACTTTTCTTTTGGGACTTTTAAGTTTTATCTGGGATCTGAGATAAGAGCCTTTAAACCTGGGTATAAGTGTTCCTTTCAGAAGGCTTTATTAAAGGGGGGAGACACTGCTGTAAAATAGAGTGCTTGGCTTCTTAATGGGGTGGTTTGAGTGACCTTGTTGTTATCTCATTAAGGGGGAGAAACTGAGGTAGGTCATATCAGAGGAACACTCAACTGTAAGGGAGTGCTTGGGAGTCAGTGGTACTCCTACAAAATGATTCTCAGTTGAACAGTAGCATAGTATGGTTAAGCAATATGGGCTATGTCTAACAAGCCCCATTTCCAACACAAATTTCAAGACTCAGTGCATATCTTGGAATAACTGTTGAAAACAGCATAGGTATCTCTTTCATATCCATATAGTATCTCACCATGCAACTGATTTTGTATATTCTGGCAAAATGTATTACTGAAAAGTGCATGAGAGAGCTACGTAGCGGTATCAACAGCAGCCAATAACTAATGGTATCTGTATTGCAACAGTGTATTTCAGTATGAGTTGATAGAAGCCAAGTAGAAAGGGCAGTCTTTTTTTTTTTTTTTTAATATGCATATCATCATCTCCACCTCTGCATCAAAATTGCATTGAACCTGGATGGGGCAGTAAGCTACTTACCCAGCGTTGGCCAAGATTGGGATGTGGCTGCAACCTAGTTAGCTGAAGCTCAAGCCAGAAAAAACAAAACAGGCCTATAGCCTGAAAAAAGTTATCGGGGATTATTTCTACTCCCTTGATTGGAGGAGTATGTTAATTAATAGTTACTTGGGTTTGCAATTTAGGAATCTTGTTAGATTTCTGTTTCTAAGTGCCCTGGTAACAGCAGTGGCTGAGAATGCTGTTTTCTATCTCTGAGTGGTGAGCAGATTGCCACCTTTTCTTTTGGACCCTGTGAGTTAACCATCTCTAGACAGGATTACTGCAGTGTAATCTAGGTGGGGCTATACTTGAAAACCATTCAGAAAGTTCAGGAAGTGCAAAATGCAGCTGCCTGCTTTCTTAGTGGTGCACTTTTCATGCTATGAGCGTCATTGGCCTCCAGTGTGTTTTGAGGCAGCGACTGGCAGAAGAGCATTTTCAATTAGGAACCCTTAACTTTAGAACTTGCTTCTCCCATTGCTCTGCTGATCTTCAGGGCATGCTCAAGAACTATCTATCTAATCATACAGGACCTGATTGTCCAGAGTACCCACATCTATTAAGTAAAGTCAGCTCTAGATAGGTATACTCAGCACCTGTGAAAATCAAGCTGTGAGGCTTTTGAGAAACAAGTGAATTGAGACAGATGTAGGTGGCTTAAAGGGGTGATGGAAATTCCTAAATTCTGATAGGCTATGTGGGAGAAGAAAAGTTTGCTGTTGGTACTGGTTTACTTTATAAGTTTGCAAGTGTTTCTATCTTGCAGATGCATCTGGAATGCAAAATAGACATTTTATAAACAGAAAAATACAATAGAGGGTTAAAGTAGCTGGACAAGATACATAATGATGTCTAAACTGGAGTCAGTGACATAATTCGTTGGCCTTAGAAAGCACAGGATAGGGACCAAAGTTGTGGGGTTTTTATTGTACCAATAAACCAGGAACCTGAACACTTTTGCTTAGTCACTTAAGGTGTGTCTTTGGCTGTTAAAACAGGATAATTTTCTCTTTTGAAGACCCGATTAACTAGTAATGCCTTCCTCAATGCACTTAGAGGTTCTGATGACCCATCCAGTGGCTTTCCCGAGAAACTGATGATGAAAGACTGAGCCAGAAACAGGACTGTCAATTACACTTTCTCTGGTGAAGAAACTTTAGAGAACTCTGCTCTTTTCCCATATTAGGTCATCCATTTTAGAACTAGAATTTATTAATTTTTACAAATCATAACTATAAACCCATCTAACCCTACTGCATGACTATAACTGAGCAGATTTTGGCCAACTGTATGTACAGCTATACCAAGCTGACAGAACTTTTTTCTAGTTCACTGACAACCTTTTTCTGAACAGTATTTTTTTTTTAAAAACTTGTTTTCTATGGCACACTGACTTAATGTAACTAATTTTGAACTATGAAGCTAATGTGATGCAGTTGCAAAAAAAGGTTAATATTCTGTGGTGTATTAAGAATGTCACATGTAAGGCATTGGACGTAATGGTTCTCTTCTGCTTGGCACTGGTGAGTCCTCAACTGGAATATTTTTCAGATTTGGGCACCACATTTTAGGAAAGATGTGGACAAATTGGAGAGGGTCTAGAGGACAGCAACAAAAATGATAAAAAGTTTAGAAAACCTGATTTATGAGGAGGGGTTACAAAAACTGGGTATGCTTAGTCTTGAGGGGGAAAAAATTAAGGGAGGGACCTGATAGTCTTCAGAGATGTAAAAAGCTCTTATAAAGAGGATGGTGATCAATTTACTTCTTCTCCTACCTTCAGAGGATATGAAGAACATCTGCTTAATCTGCAGCAAGGGAGACTTAAGTTTTTCTTAATAGCTAACCTTATAGCGATAATGATAGTTAAGCACTGGAATAGGATACCAAGGGAGTCTATGGTATTCCTGTCACTGGAGATTTTTAATAAAAGGTTGGACAAACACCTGTCGGGGTGGTCTAGGTATACATGGTCCTGCCTCAACACAGATGGCTGGGCTAGATTATCTCTTGAGGTCCCTAGCAGTCCTACATTTCTCTAATTCTATATTAACTGTATACTGATAGTGACAATTGGGAACCTTTCAAAAGTGAATATCTGAGTAGACAGGCAAGTATAAGTCAAATTGCTCTCTGAAATGCTGCTTTTTTTGTAGTACATGTAAAGGGGGGTTGTTTTGATTTTATATATATTAGGCCACAATTGGCTGAGCATATGAGCTTTCAAGTTTCTGACAGAGCTGCAGTGTTAACTACTTCTTTAATGTATTTAGCAAATTAAGGCAATGTAGGCCTGGATCCCATACAACAATATATCTGATCACCAAGTTAGACTGGAGTCCATTATTATCTAGGCTGCGTGAGAAAAACTAAACAATCTAAACTGACTGACTGTAAAATGAAGGAGGGCATTATGAAACAGCTATCCCAGTTTTACTGTTTCTAGGCGTATGTTTTGTAACACATGATAGGGGAGTCTTTTATCTGATTTGCTTTTAGTGCTTTAGCACAATCAAAAGCTGACGGTATTGTAAGGAAAATCTGTAAACAGCATGAAAATGTCTTGTGACACCCTTGTATAGCCTATGGACCTGTCTTTCAAAGGTGCTGAACACTCAAGCAGAGCTATAGGTGCTCAGCACATCCACAGATCAGACCTTAGCAGTCTAAACATAATATTAAAGATTATGTTCACATCTTGCTTTCATGTTCTTACAAACAAGTTAGTTTCTGGGTGTGATAATGGAGGAGATTTTATTAGTACTGTTCAGAACAGATCCTACCTTGTCTCTTAGAACAGATCTAGACATTCTAAGGTGTCAGTTCTGCAAGACTTGGGTACATGCTTAATTTTAGATATTGAGTAGCCTCACTAACTTCACTGGGACTTCACCCATGTTTAAAATTAAGCAGGAGGAAATAAGACAAAGCCCTGGCTGGGATAATTTAGTTAGGGTTGGTCCTGCTTTGAGCAGGGTTTTGGACTAGATGACCTCCTGAGTTCTCTTCCAACCCTAATCTTCTACGATTCTATGAAGTGAAAATGTCCAATGGTACCTCACACCAGTCAGGTTAAAAAATATAGGTAGATTGAATGGAGATAAATGTTGGAGGAATTGAGGTGAAAGAGGAGATGGACGTATATGATGGACATGTGCAGTCATTAGAGTATTGGGAGGCAATCTGTAACCAAATATCACAAATGGCTGGATATTTATTATCAAATGACCATTTGGCAATCCTCCTCGGGCTTCCTAGAGGAAATGGTCACATTAAAAATAAATGAGAGAATTAATCGGTCATCTGCTAGTAGCTACTTGTTAGGCTCTCATGGTGGGGGGAATAGTCCTACCGTTGAGGAATGGTTCAAAAAATATGGGCAGTTGTGGTTATGGAAATAATAGCACAACAATTTCATACCCAGCAAAATACACAGAGGACAGATAGATACTTAGATTTGTGACTGTCTTTTATTCAGTACACAAAGTACATTAACCAGCACACCTGTCCAATTTTTTGAATATTAACACTTGATGGAGATACTCGTGTGTAGAGATTTCACTCAATTTAATAAAATCACTAGAAAAGACATAGGTATTATGCACATTCTGTAATGTGGTAACATTCTGTTAAACAGAAAATCTGATTACTGTATTCCTGTATAACAGCTGTTTAAACAAAAACTATCTGTAATGATAGTTTTGTTTCTGATATTTATGGCAAGGATTTGTAAACTTCTGAAAAATTCTTAAATAGTTTAAAAATAAATTAAGCACAAGTCTTTGCAGACTGGGACACTAGATAGGTTCTATGGCCTCATTCTGCTTGGAAGTGTTACAAGAGTTTTTCAAAACTTATAGTATGTCAACATCAACTGAGCATATATAATGACATATGTGACTGATTAGTGTGTCTACATGTATCTATATCCATTTGCAACTTCCATTTTGTTTTGGAGACCATTTTGATTGTTCTGTGTCTTCACCATGTCTCTTAGCCTCCATGTTGAGCTACAGTGTCAGGAGAAATTCTTGTCCCTGACAGAGAGCTAATACTGGAGGGTACCTAAAGGCTTTTGACCTTCCATTCAAATGGAAGCACCTTTGGAGAAAGAACAAGTTACTGTCCAAGGAAACCTACTCTCCCAGGTGGGCTAGTGACTAAGCAATCAGTCGCCTGATGGGAGACTTTGTTTGCCTGTCAGTGGTTTGAGGCTGGCCAGAGAGATCACCTTCCATTCCCCTCTGTCAGTTATGAAAGGACAAGGACTGCTCTTGAGTAGCTTTCTCTTACTGACCAGTACAGAAAGAGAAGATGGTGCTGGATGAGTGTAATCCAGGAGAGGGGACCTGGAACCCTGAAAGGACACTGACCAAATCCCAACGATTGCTGAAGAGTGGTCAGGAAACTGATGCAGGGACCTGTGTGCAGGTGTTTCTTATTTTGCATGGATCTGTATATCTCTTCTGTTGTCTAAAAATAGTGATGGGTTTACAAATCCCTCTGTAAAATCTTATTGGCTTCAATTATCACATTTCCCTGAAGGGTTAAACTGTAAATTGGAGTATGCACTAAGATGGAGCTCTGCAGATGGTATGTGTAAGATACTGGGGAATCTTGGGTGTGTGTGTGGGGCACGTTCAGCACTGGCCTTGGGGCCTAAGGTAGTTAGACCATGGCGTCCCGCTTCCGAGAAGGGGATGCCAAACATCCTATGCTCAGGGAGTGATCTTAGAAGCCAAGGAAGGAGACAGTGCCTGGAGCCTACACAGGTTCTGGGGAGCTTAAAAGCACATGGACCAGTGTGTGGTGCCAAACACAGTATCCTGGTTTGTGTCCAGCAGGGGATGCTCAACCAGGTCTGACAGCCTATGTACAATTTTTGTTTAATATATAAACTAATTTTTCTTCTGTCTTTTTAGTAGAGAAACTTTCAACTTCATCATTACTATTGTCTGCTTTCAGAAGTGGTTTAAATCTGAAACAACTCTGTATATACAGTTTTCAAACTTTGTTTTGTTAATGTCTATGTAAACCATACTTGGGGAAAAATTAAAAACTTTTATATGCAGGTCTGAGAGATCCAAACTAAAGCAGGGCTCTCTAATTCCTACAAACATGCTTAAATTCAAAATTTTATTTCCCAATCCATTATCACACCTACGGTTCATTGGCACAAAGTAAATGAACATACTCCAAACACCAAAATCTTGATTTGTATGAGTTGAAACATGGAGATAAATGGGGAACATTGCAAATAGTGATATGCTTTAGTGATCCTTGGATCAAACTACAGGCTGGTCTTCTGTGTGTCATACCATCCCAGTACTCCAAGGCCAGATTTACAAAGATCTTCAGGCATTTAAAGTCATAAATAGGTGCATGGTGAGATTTTCAAAAGTGCCTAAGCAGGTTAGCTGCCTAAATTCCCATTGGAGTTAGGTACTTGAGAGCTTGTCTCTCTTACCAACAGAAGTTGACCCAATAAAAGATATTAGCTCACCCTCCTTATCTCTCTAATATCCTGGGACCAATGTGGCTACAGCACCACTGTATACTTGTAGTTGTAGGCAATTCCACCTTCTTTCCCTCCAGAAATGTCCATAAAGTATATGGGAATGTTCTTCTGTATGGCAGTTTGCTGATTTGACTGACAGAACCACATAATATACCTTATTGTTTTAAATTATATGACAATTAGAGCAACATATGGTATAAGTGAGAACAAATTATGGCTGTAAATGTAAACTTGTTGTGTTCCCAGTATAATTTAGTCATCCACAGTTTTGCTTCCTGCTTATTTATATAACACACAGATTATGTATATTTTGTCATGTAGTTGTGGTAGATGGTCCTTTGAAGCTTCTTTGTAAACTTGTTTTAGTTTAGAAAAGGAGCATATTTGAAACATAGGGTAAAAACCTAAATTGTATATTATAAATGTTTTTAAATGATATTCTGTAATTTTCTTTCAAGATGTATAAATTTATATTAAAACATGACTGAATTGGGCAATTTTCCAGTGGAGTTTACTTCATGCGAATCTATTCATTTGAGGGTAAATGAAGAGTTTAACGGTGAAGTGATGTAACCAGAATGTATTCTCAAGTGGTGTGTTAGGTTTATCAATCAATGAAAATTGTGCACTTGAGTTAAGAGCACATCTACCCATGTGATTCTCCCTACCTCAGTTAATTGGAAACTTTTTCCCATCCTATTATCAATACTTGAAAAGTAGCTCAATAAAGTTAATAATACCTAGCTGTTTTATAGCACATTTAATAATTAGATCTCAAAGTACTTTACAAAGGGTCAGATCAGAATCGTTATCTCTATTTTGCAGATGGGGAAATTGAGGCTGGGAGAGTTGAAGGGCTTTGCCCAAAGTCATCCAGGAGACTAGTAGCAGATCCAGGAATAGAAGCCAGGGTCTCCTGAGTCCCAGGCCAGTGCTCTATTCATGAGGGGACACTGCCTCTAATAGCTGCTTTATCAGTTCCATATGAATTGCATGTGTTTGGCTAGACAGTGATGCTACTGCTAAGTGCCAGTTCTATAGGCTGCAAAAGCTGCTCTGTCAGGGGTCCTGGGTTGGGAAGGGCTCAAGCAGAGGGATGTAGAGGTATGGGCATGCTCCTCAATCCTCTATATCCTATAACAGTGGTGTCCAATAGAAATTCGATGCTAGCCACACTTGTGGTTTTGAATTTTTCTTATTGCCACATTATAAAGATTAAAAAACATACTACAAACGACATTTCAAATATCAAAAATTAGTAGATATTACAAAAAAAATATGAATAGGTTCTACTAACACAAAATTACTATATCCTAGCCACGTTAACAAGCTGTATATCAAAGCATGCAACCTGTCTTCCAGTACTGCTGCCTTCAATACGCCAACACATTGCTCATGCATTAGCCACAATTCAATAGCCTATTCGCCACATGTGGCTAGTGGCGAACGTATTGGACACCGCTGTCCTATAAGAAAGAGAGAGTGCCCTAGCCTGGGAGTGCCCTCAGTTTCCATTGATTTAAGTGGAAGCTGAGGGTGCTCAGTATCTCCCAGGATCATGTGCTAAAGTAAGCAGGTTGTGCTTCACTTTCTCTTGTGGAAAGACCTCTGATACCTGCTCGCTCCAGGTCTAGTCAACAAAACAGAACTTTTTGGAGATGCTTAAATTTGCTGTCTGCTGAGGCCCTCACCTCTCTTCCAGTCTCTCTTGCACCCGTTCTCTTTTCTTCCCTCCTCCACCTCCATGCCTACTTTTACACTGTTTCTCCTCCCCATGGTCTGTCTCTACAGTTAGCAGACAGAGGTGGTGTGAAACTGAATGTTTCCATGTGGGAAGGGAAACAAGGGATACGGGATGTGTCTGAACTGGCCCCACTGCTGTCTTAATGAACAATGCTGGGGCAAAGCCTACTAGAATTGCTTCCATTGAACTGACTACTCACATGAGTGAGACCATCACATAGAACAGAAAGGGAACAGCATGTACTTCACATTCACCAACTGTCCTAATGGTTTGGGGTGAGATTCTGCCCTACTACATATATAACTTTAAAGAGTGCATATTTAATATGCTCCTCTTTTTTACAAAAAGGTATATGGGTAGGTCTGGCTGCAGGGAGAGTTTCTATATTTCTGAATTTGACCAGCTATACGTCAGATATGGTCACTTGATAATTGCTGTACTATATTTTTGTCTGGTTTTTTTTCTTTTCTTTGTCTTCATTTTTACTGTGTCTCTCTTGGCTTTCAAATACCAAACTGGCTTTCTAATCTTTTCTATAAACATGAAATAACAGAATATTTTACTAATTGAATGAACTATTTAAATAATACAAATACGTTGATCAGGATTATTTTGTCTTCAGGCTTAGCTGCTGGGAGAACACTGGTTTTATCTCTCTTACTACTAGGTAGGTCTGATATTGCAAAAGATAGGTCTAAAACTCTGGACTGGACTTTTTGGAATAGGCCAGAAGCCCTTAACAGAGTCACAAATGTTGCAACTGATGTAGATATGATGCCTAAAGCATCGTGTGCAGTTCACAAGGAAAGAGCAGAATGTGTTCAGGTTATTTTTGTGTGTGTTGCTCATCAACCAAGTAGTCCAACAGAGAAATAAATTAGTCCCATATATAAAATCTTACCTAGCTGTTACAGGTGGATAATTACTAATGCAGAGAGACAGGGCAGGAGATGAGTATGATTTGTGACCCATCTAATGTAACCTTCTGGATCCTCTTTCTTGAAGTACTAAATAGAAAGGTTTGTCCCTCTACATCTTACTGATGCCACCAATTTCACCAGCAGGAAGGCTGACAAAATATTCAAATCCCTGTTGTGGCACTTGAATTTGGCCCAAGGTAGTTGGAATCCTGGAAGAGTAATTATGGCCTTTTCCTGTTCCTAACATTTCTTATAGTCTTAATACAAGGCTCTAATGTTTACATACACTATATTTTGTTTACATTTCATATATGTGGTCCCTGGGGATTTCACCTCTGTTCAGCGATTGCTCAAGTGATTCAGGCTCTGTTTTAAGTCCTGCTGTGATCATGCTGCTTTAAGAAAACCCATATGAATTGAGGGCTCAACTCACTAGGCCAAAGGCAACTTATCTGGCATGCCTGAATAATGCCTCAATCTCTGAAATATATAAAGCTGCCATATGGCTGTGAATCACACTTTTCCTTAGCACTATTCTTTTGATTTAGGGGCCAAGTCAGATGCTCACTTCAGGGGAGCAGTCCTTTAATTCAGATTTAAGTATTCCTCAACCCTTCTCCAATAGGTTGTTACCGCTAGTCAGTCTCCTAAGAATGAAGATTTGGAGAGGCAATTCTCAACAGAGAAAGGAAGTTACTTACCCTTTGTCTTACTATATCACTGCTTCAGATCCACATTCTGTTGTCCTGCTTCTCAGTTCTTTGCAGCTATTCATGATCACTTTGAATAATGGATCCTTAGCGCAGTTTATTGCCATAGTCCACTACATAGCTTTGCAGTGATCCTTGGTGTCCATGAGATAGCATGACTACCCATTCCTTGGTCATCACATTCTAGGTGGTTTGGGGCCTTATGGTGCCAAGATGCCTGCTCCATCACATGCAGGGTCAATGGGTCAGATCCTTAGCTGGTGAGGACAGTCAATGGAGCTATGACAAGTTAGATCATGTGAGGACCTGGTTCATTATATATGTAGAAGCAAGGTACTGACATAACTCCTATTACAGGTGAATAAATAACCATTTTTGGCATAAAAGCATGATTCAGGTGGATTGTGGGATAAGTGAGAAGGCTGGTTTGAGACCATCTATCAGTAAAGTTACCAAGAAACACATGGTGCAGCTCTTATGACAGATTTTGTCCCTACAAGGGAAAATATGCTATATACAGCCCTCAGTATGAAAAGTCACAATGGGAGTTCACTTGCAGATCATGGGCATTATATGGCTCAATGAGAGACTGATAAACCTAGCTTATATACAGGAAATTACAGCCAGGTGGCTCAATGTTATTCTTTGGTGGGAAAAGGGGTGTAATAAAGATTGGTGTTTTACAGTATTTGAAAATGTGTGGTTTTCCTAGTCAAGGAAAAAAAGCTATAGATACAGTAGAAAGACAGGGCAAATCATAGCTGAAAACTAGCAAAACTTGTGAAGCAAAAACAGTGAAGAACTTGCCTTTTACAGCTCTTACATTCTATCTTTGAAGGCAGATCATTGCATTAAGAAGATGTATTTACCAATTTTAAAAGGTCTTGGCCCATCACAGCTAGTGTTAGATTTGGAATATAGCTTTTGTTGCCAAGGTGACAAACACTTATAAATATAACACATCTTCTAATGTGCTTTTAACTTGGTATTTTTATGGCTTTTAAATCAGATACCATTAGCAAATATATTAGGTAATTTAGCTGAAAGACCATTTTCTACTAACACTTTTTGTTACATTTCCCCAGGTATTTCAGTAAATGTCTGTTGTGACATTCCAGTCCTGCTAGGCTTCTAAGGTGTAAGGATACATACAGTACATCTGCTAAAGATTAACATATTACCTTTGTGGTTTTTTTATTGATCCTTACAAAATATATTTAAAAAACATTTAGGATCTGATCCTACAGTCCTTGCTCAGGGAAAGTCAAGGGGAGTTTTGCCTGAGAAAAGACAGCAGGACGGCCAGAAGTCTGTTTGTGGATTGTTCCTATTGTTTTTGACGAAATTACCCCTTTTTTATAGCACAGGGATGTGGTTGAAAACACAGAAGGAAATGGAGCACTTCTATATTAAGGCCCATTCTACAAACAAACAAATAATCACCACCTAAATGTTTTTTCCTTGGCTACTGAAAGAAAAGCTATGTAGGAAAACAATTACAACAGCCCATCTGAACAGCACTAGCTACTAATAATATTAGGGACCAAATTCATTGTTTAAGGCATAAAAAGGGCTTTGATCCTGTTACTGGTATAGTGGGGATTTCAAATGAGATGATTCCATTATACAATGTACATATTTATCTGCATATTTGGTAGGAAGCCAAGAAACATGTCCTCAAAAGGCAGTCTAATTTAATTTATTCTAAATAGTTGTAGCTACTTTACCAGGCGCAACTGGAGTTGAAAACAATATAGCAGGGGATTTTTCCTTAAAAGTCGGATCAATATGTTTGGTGTTGATTTAATCAGGTGAATGGGAAAGGAGTAAAGTATAAAACGCCTAAGTAAATGCTTCAAAATTTGGAAGCAGCAGTGATTGCAAACGCTGTAACAACACTCTTGAAAGATGTGGTGTTGAATCATTATGGTACAACTCTGCAGGATTTAGTTTAATACAGGCAGGGAAGGGAAGGGTTTCTTTGTGAAAGGCAGTAGTTAGAACAGCCCTGAGCGCGGATTAAATACTTTTGCATTTGGCCCCAAGTACATTTTTGCTCTTTTACCAAGATCTTAAATGTTTTAACCACAGACAGTTGTAGGCAGAAGTGCCCAGAAGCTGGGCTCATTTTTGTGTCTGCAAACCTGGGAGATGCTATCATCTAAGCGGGCAGCCTCCTTGTAACTATCAGGCATCTCTCTCTCTCTCTCTCTCTCTCTGCTGAGCCTGCCAGAGGTGGGAACGAGCTGAAACTGGCTAACATACCTGAGGCGGCTGTTATACCGGTGGCGCCTGGATTCTTCTCTCACAGACACAAGGCTGGCTCCCCTCATCTTTCTCCTCCCTCTCTCTGTCCCACAAATCTTTCCTTTACCTTTCATGGGAGCTTCATTCCGAGCTTCCCATGCGCCTGGGATCCCAGCCCAGTCCTGCAGTCTGGCATTCCAGCGCTGTCTAGCTGGGTGATGATCGCACGCCGGCCATGGCCTGAAGCTTTGAGAAAAACGACCGTCATCGCTCTTATCTTCTTCTCTCTCTTTGATCCCTGATTGAGATTAGGCGTAGGATTGTCATGGCAACTGGAGAAAGTGACAGTGGCGAGCCAGGCGTATCTTTTCCTGGTGCCTGGGACTTCACTTGATCCTTTACTTCAGGCTCCATCACCAGGCGCTTGTCAACTTGACCTGCCTGGAGAGCCCAGACTCCACCGTTAATTAAAACAAGGGCTCAAACTGGATTCCTGAATCTGTGTCAGTTTCCTCTGGGGAAATCCTGGAGCCACCCAGGAGCCACAAGAAAGGATGGGGGTGGGGGGTGGGAAGGGAAGGGGGAAAAAAGCCCTAGAACACAGGTACCATTTTGCATTAAGATGCCCCCCCCCCTTCCCCGCAAACACACACACGCCCTTTTGCCTCCCTCCCCTCCTCCTATTCAAACATATCCGCTCTTCTAGGGCCGCTGCTGCGGGCCGCCTGGGCTGCGAGGGTAACACAACACCCTGGGAAGCCGTCTCGTGCCAAGGTGCCGGGCAGCTCCCGGGGGACCTGAGGGCGCTGACAATCCGGCCACCAGCAAGTGACGGTGCTGCGCCATCCTGGCGGCCGGGGATCGCAAACCCCCTGGACGGTGCAGTCCTAAAAGGAAGGAGCGTCTGGAGCTGCTGGTGCAGCCATTGGGAGTAAGGAGGTGGCCGGGGGTGGGGAGGGACCTGATGACAGAAAAGAATAATTATTTCTGGTCCTACATTTTTAATTTTGACAAAGATCGCAGTCACCGAGCGAGGCTTAGGAGGGGTTAAGAAGCTAATTAGTAATAGTAATTTGTCAGCTTTGGTTGGAGAACACCGCTCCAGTGGAGACCATCCAGGAAACGTCTTTCAGGCCTGAATATTAAATTTAATTTGGGCCTGCTAAGGCTTGGTATTCATCTGCCCAAGAAAAGATGCTTATTCTTTTTTAAAAATCAGTCCGATTGAGCAGCTTGCTTGGTAAAGTTGATAGGTAGGCAGAGAGAGGAGGAGATACTCATTGTGTGTTTACAAAGAGCTGGTTTTAAGGGAGCCCCCCACAAGCAGTATAGTGTGTGTGTGTGTGTGTGTGTGTATGTATATATATATATATATATATATATATATTCCCCCCCCCCCCATCCCCTTGGTCTTTTCATTCAGCCGGAGTTATCTGTCATGAAGAATTTAAGTTTCATATTTTCATCTGTCAGTCCTGAAAAGGCCTGTCAGCTGAGGCTTACGCTACAGTTTGCCAAAAGGCCTATAGCCCACAGCGACAATACAATCTTATATTTGTGCTTCCAGGCTCCAGATAATCCCTTCACTTTCCTCCTCAGCAGTCCAGTTATGATCAGGTTTAAATTGCATATTTCGGGGGGGAGGTTAATCCAGATTTTGCTGATAAATGCTATCAGCAGGAATGAAATGAAATATGGCAAGGTTTAGCTCTTATTACCAGCATCCAGCCTGCTATGGGAGTTTTGTGCTTGCTATAGAGACAGTATTCATATTAAACAGTTTAATGTCTATAGTCACAGGAACTAAAGACAGAAATACTAATATCAGCTTTTACCTACTTTGTCTTTTTGCCATCCCTTTGAAACTTCCAATGTTTTTTAGTTTGTTTCTTTAGTGTGGTTTTCAAAGCCAAAACTCATGGTTATAAATCCATACACAATTGTGTTCATGCTCAGAAATGGTAAAGAAATAGTTGTATGTCATGAAAGGAAGGAAGTGCTGCAATCGATCCACAAAGTACACTGTCAAAAACTAAATCCTTCCACATTTCATTTGCAGCCATATAAAAGTTGTTTTCAGAATTATCTATATACGCATAATAAAAAGGTAGTCACAAAACACCTCACTCTAATGTATGTTTTGTGTAGGAGAGCCCTGGAAAAACATGGGAGGTTAATCATCACTCAATATAACTTTAGAACTGAACAATAAGCTTTGGTTTGGACACCTAAGAAACCTCACAGTGAAAAATAAATTTGGCATCGCTTCTAAATCTAGATTGCTTCATCTGAGGACTACAGTGATGCAGAGAACAGTTACCTAGTTTAAACTGTAGCAACCTTGTTTGTTAGAAATCATTTGTACAGCTGTAATGCAATCATTTATTTAACTCATTAAGAGACTTTTTAATTGCCTAATTTAACTAGTTATGATTCAATTATCCGTTTTATGCTAGTAGCAAGATTATGTCTGTGTTATGAAATCACTTTGCAGTTATTCCTTTAAAAAAAAAAACTTTTATACCTATGCTTAATGAGGAGTTCCATTGGCTGACATTACTCACGTGCTCAAAGTTAAACATATGCACAAGTGTTTTTTTTTGCGGGGAGGGATCAGAGCCTAAAAGAGTCATGATGCTACTGAAATTTATCTGTTCTGGTAACAGGCAGAGAACTGAAAAATGAAAATAGACATTAGGTGTGGTTGGACTGGAACAAAGTGTCACAGTTTTGCTTCTTATGCATTATTAATTAATATTAACATTGTGGTAGTGCCTGGAATCTGGAGATCCCACTCAGGGAGTCTTTGTTCAAGTAAAACAAATAGTTCTGGCCCCCAGAGAATTCACAATCCATCATTATTATAACACAGAAGAGGATAAATAGACAAATAGGGATCAAAGGAGGGACAAGGTAACAGTAAAACTGGTGTCTTTGTGTAAATTTAGTGCTCATGGTGGTCAGAGGTGACTACCAGGCTAACTGAGGCCAGATAGTAGTGATTTGTATCTATCAGGACAGAGGTAGGTTTTAAGTAGGGTTATAATTGTTTTTGTCTTTCAGATTGTAAACTCTTCGGGGTGGAGACTGTGTTTTCCTAAATGTTTTACCTCACCAAGAAGACCCGATGAAGAGCTCTGTGTAAGCTCAAAAGCTTGTCTCTTTCACCAACAGAAGTTGGTCCAATAAAACATATTACCTCACCCACTTTGTCTCGCTAATATCCTGGTACCAACACGGCTACAACAACATTGCAAACATCTCACCTAGAACATTTTGGGTTCTACTACAATACAAATAATAATAATAATAATAATAATGCCATTTGTGGTTGAGTATGACTTGGCCAGCTGAAATTGTTGTAATTTTTGTAATTAAATCCATGTTTATCACTTGTGCACCTACGAACCCTAGATCCCATTGTGCTGGAGCTGTACAAATAACATATGTTCTGTGAAGGTGGAATTAATTATAACCTGGGAATCAAGAAGGTAATTAAATCCCCCAGACAACACAGGATTTTAGTTGCTATATTGTACAATTTTGGGATGGTTATTTAGAACATTTTTTGACTCACCAAAGAGCTCTATTTTGCTTCTGAATTTCAGTGGAACTTTTTACATAAGCCTATGTTAGTTACCCTCCGTTTGTCTTCCCTCTGGATCTTCTGTCCCTCTTGTTCTTCATTATTGGCAGGCTGACTAACTCACTTGAAGAGTTCTGAGGGACAGGAAGCAGATCTCCTTTCTTTCTGGTTTTGGTCTTGTCTTCACACAAAAGTTGAACTAGTTTAAATTAGTTTAGAAACTTGAAGGGCAGGTCTTCACTACCCGCCGGATCGGGGATCTATCGGGGATCGATTTTTCGCGTCTCGTTAAGACACGATTAATCGATCCCCAATCGCGCTCCCCGTCGGCTCCGGCAATCCACCTCATCGAAAGGCGGAAGTGGAGTCGACGGGGGAGCAGCAGCGATCAACTCGCCGCCGTCCTCATCGCCAGGTAAGTCGATTACGATACGCCGACTTCAGCTACGCTATTCACGTAGCTGAAGTTGCGTATCGTAGATCGACCCCCTCCCCTAGTGTAGCCCTGGGCATGTAGCTAAACCCATGTATCTCCCTTGTGAGTCCCCTCATAAATCAATGTAAGAGTGGCCACACAAGGTGGTGGTGATGGGGTTGACCTGATTTAACATAATCCGTTTATAAACCAATTTAGTCCTATTGATGCCATTTTTGATCGGAGACAAAGTCTTTTTTATTTTTTGCCTTTCTGTTCTTCCTGTTCCAATTCCCCCACCCCAGCTTCCTCTTTTTACTTCCAATACTTTAAAAAGATTTGTTTTATTATTAGTTATCATTTGAATGTGTTTTCTATCTGAGACAAGGTGAGTTGGGCCGCCATACTGGTATACAAAATCATCACACAAAATCACTTTGGTCCAACACAGTGTTTCCAAATAGTGACAAAAGATCCTGTGTCTTGCCACACACAGACAGCATGGTGTGCTACGGATACCACTAGGACCAATTCAGGAAACATCACAAATGAAAAGTTCCATTCCATTCAAGTCAATGGCCAATTCCAATTTACTTTGTGCGGAGTAGAATCAGTTTATCTTATGTGTAGATCTCTGAGAGGCTTAGAGATGGATTTCTATGCCTCTAGTCCTTCTAGGGTGACCAGATAGCAAGTGTGAAAAATCGGGACGGGGGGCGGTAATAGGAGCCCATATTTAAAAAAAGCCTCAAATATGGGGACTGTCCCTATAAAATTGGGACATCTGGTCACTCTAAGTCCTTCTTCTGCCAACTCCTATGGTAAAAGTGTTTGTACCTCACCTTCTACCAACTCAGTTTTCACTGGAATCAATGGCAAAGCTGCCCTTGTTTTCAATGGAAGCAGGATTGGCCTCTTAGTAATATTCAAATTCTTACACTCATGTTAGCACTCCTTTGAGGATTCAGGGTTTTCCTAAGCAAGGTAATAAAGAACCTAAGGAATCTTGTTTTCTAAGAACAAGGTGATAAAACCTGTGGCCAAACATTTGGATTAAGATGATACTATTCAATTTGCATACTTTTTGATAGGATTACAATGACAAACTTTGAAGAATATGCTTTTCTTGGACTTTCAAAATTCACTGTTTTTGTGCTTTCACTAACCAGTAGGCTGGTTGGCTTCCATTACTGACAAAATGATAAGCAACTTCAGAGAGGGGATGGAAAAGTGAAATGAAAGAAATGAAGGTCACAAATAGGGCCTGAATGAGAAAACAGGTACAAGGACATTACACACATTGTTTTATTGCATTGTTTCTCATTACAACCATTTAGCATCTCTATACAGTAAACACCTTTTTTCTGATAGAAACCTTTTAGAACATCTATGCACATCACATAGGGAAGTAAGAAAGTAATGCTTTAAGTGTGCTAAGTATATTTATGTCTCAGTTGAGAATGTATTCAAGCAATAAGCAAAGAGGTTCCACACACTTTCAGCTTCTTGCAACTTTCATCATGGTCTAGTTCTCTACTGAACCTCCAGGGGAAGGTGTTGTAATGATAACCCTCTACATTTTCCCTACCCACAAGGTGACCTGGAAATGCTTAAAGAATTGTGCTTAATACAAGTCATTCCAATGACTTTTTCTTCTTTTTTTCTTTTTTCTTTTTTTTATCATCTATGTTTTTCCCTGCACCACACATACATAAAAGAGAGGGGATTTCCCCTTACACCAATTAAAAACAAAATCTCACATCTCCTTTCTTCCCCCTCAACAAGAAGTTAACCCCCTGCTGAGCTTTCCCCCAGGGTGTCCCTGAAGCCCCACAGGTGAGGCTGCTGCAGCCTTAATGAGAATGAATCAGCACTGATCTTCTAACAGATAAACACAAATCTTTTATTCCAGCCAACTGGTCCTGCACCTATCAGAGGAGAAAAAACAGTTTACACTATCTATAGCATGGTTTGGTTGGGTTTCCCTCTCTCTTCCAAGGTTTCCCTATAGTATTTTTGTAAACAAATACTTGGGACATTCCCAAATCTGCAAAGGCCTTATTTGTTCATGTGTAGTAGCAAAGATGCCTTATTATGTCTTCAAACCATCATGAGCATGGAATTTTCTTCTCTTCTAATATGCTTAGCAGGATGCCTGTCTTAGAGGCGGTGGTTTTGTTTAGTATATATTCAGCTCACTTGCATACGTTTTCTCAGCCTTGTAACAACTGCTTTCCCTGTGCTGCATGCTTCAAACATGGACATTGCAGAATTGGGTACAGATAATACAGAGATCGTTATATATCAGTATGTGTTTAATTGTAATTAAGGCTGGATGTTTGGCTTGGCAAACGGGAAGTGTGTGTATACATACTTTTGGTCAAAATTCAGATTTTTTTAACCTATGCAAAATCAGGAATCACAGTACTTGAATCAAATTTTTTTTGTTACACATTCATGAAGAATTGTGCATTTGTTCATATTATTACCCCGTTGGCATACTCTAAAGAACAATTAGCAAGATGTATATAAAATCCTGAGAAGTCTAGTGGAAAGAAATAGCAGAGGTACCACACTAACCAGAATTTCTTTCACAGCAATTCCGGGTAGGGTGTAAAATAGGGGACGATCCCCTGTCCAGTTTCTACATCTTTATTGGCTTAATATTGCACAGGAATCTTTTCCTGACCTATCTTCAGCTTCATTTCTGCCTCTGTAATGTGAGTACAATCCTGTTTCCTTAAAATACTATCTGTTCTTCAAGGTGGTTTCTGCATTTGGGGCAGACTGTCACTGAATAACATTGAACTCCTGGTGTTTTGCGTTGTGTTGTGTTGTTGTTGTTGTTTAATGTAGCCTTTCGGAAGGGTCCATGAAATTCTAGGGCTCCAGAACTGTAACCCAGCTATTCCTCAACCCTTCTGCTGGTTCTACAACAGCTAAATGGGACTGAGGTGAATTTTTGAGAGGTCATGACCTTTTAAAAAAAATAAAGGTAGAAATCCCAGATCTCATGACCACCCGGTACAGCCTGACAAACAGCCAGACTTAATTAAAATAGTATGTATTTGGGTTCCTCTGCTGCTGCTTCTGTAGCCATGCAGAAAAGAAAGAATAGTGAGTTCAAATATTTGTAAGCTGGTTTACATGTACAGCTTTGCTGTGTACTTTTTACTAAGTCCACTGCAGAGGAAAGAGTTTTCCTGCAAACACACAATAGGGCATAGGACTTGTTTTATCTGTAATGGGGATATTTGTGTCAGGTGGTTACACTGATACATTAACTACGTCTATACAGTTTGCTCCAGGTTGAATCCAAGGAAAGCCCACAGAACAGCAAGCCCTTTATTAAACTGAGGCAGTGCGTCTATAATGGGGAGCTGCATGGGTGTAGCTACACTGGTACAAATATCCCCAGTGTAGGCCCTAGCTATTGAAAGCTCTGTTGTTGAATTTATAAAAATGACTATTGGTGATTTCCCCATTGAACTATCACCTCTGTCAGGAAACACATTTGTTTGGTGTGGAAGCTTCTTTTCTGTATATCATTCACTTACTCTCATTTTTCCAAGTCCCATATATTGTATTTGATTACTGGACAGGTCTGCGCTAATTGTACTTGCATGCTATTAACGGCATTATTGCCAACAAATGGATTTGGATTTTTTTCATTATCCAACACTTTTCCCTTAAGATGTTTTCTTTCTTGTGGACTTAGAGAAATATAATTGTCCGCTCTTTCTTGATGCAGTAACGGCAAGCTGCACCAAGTTACAATATAACCATGTAAATTATTTCCTGTCTAGCTAATGGGAGGAGGAAGGAGAGAGAAATAACAAATGAGAATAAGAAGTAATCAGTGAGACTGCATGGCTCAGAAGCTTGGTAGTAGAATACAGAGCATTTTCAGCTCCTGATGTTCAGATACTATAATGAAGAACCCATCATAGATACCAAAAGATATAGGTCATCACTCTAACTGAGGCTTATATCAATGCAGGTGACCAAAAGTAATTAGCATATGATTGGTGGTGATCAAAGTTATATAAACTAGTGTCAGGCCAGGTCTTATGGGACAAGCATCCACATTGCAAATGTTACAGTAGGTGCTTGTAGGCAGTTTGAGCAGATAGGCCAATGATGTTGGCATGAAGACTGAATTCATTTCTCATCCCTACAGGCAGTCCCCTCCAGGTCAGGGTTGAGACACATTGGTTGCCCTGCACTGTGGGAAAGCCTCGATCCTGAAGAGTCTGTAGGAATCTAACTCTCATTGATTTCAGTTAGGGCCCAGATCCACAAAGGGATTTAGGCACTGTGATGCTGAGTGTTGCAATGCCTAACTCATAGGTGCCTACAAAAATCAGAGGAATACATTGCAATCCACAAAGCATGAGTTAGGCACCTAGGCTCCCTGTATGATGCATGGGGAGAGAGAACAGGAGTACTTGTGGCACCTTAAAGACTAACACATTTATTTGAGCATAAGCTTTCGTGGGCTAGAGCCCACTTCATCAGATGCATAGAATGGAACATATAGTAAGAATATATATATACATACAGAGAATCATGAAAAGGTGGAATTTGCCATACCAACTCTAAGAGGCTAATTAATTAAGGAGCGCTATTATCAGCAGGAGGAAAAAACTTTTGTAGTGATAATCAAGATGGCTTATTTCAGACAGACAGTTGACAAGAAGGTCTGAGGATACTTAAGATGGGGAAATAGATTCAATTTGTGTAATGGCCCAGCCATTCCCAGTCTCTATTTAAACCTAAATTAATGGTATTTAGTTTGCAAATTAATTCCAATTCAGCAGTTTCTCATTGGAGTCAGTTTTTGAAGCTTTTTTGTTGCAAAATTGCCACCTTTAAATCTGTTACTGAGTGACCAGAGAGGTTGAAGTGTTCTCCTACTGGTTTTTGAATGTTATAATTCCTAATGTCAGATTTGTGTCCATTTATTTTTTTGTGTAGAGACTGTCCGGTTTGGCCAATGTACATGGCAGAGGGGCATTGCTGGCACATGATGGCATGTATCACATTGGTAGATGTGCAGATGAATGAACCCCTTATGGCATGGCTGATGTGATTAGGTCTTCTCTAGGCAGTGAGCCACCTAAGTGAACCAGTAGGAGATGTTGATGAGAAGGAGGTACCCTAAGCCCTGCCCCTCAAACTGAGATAGGCACCTACGTCCAAGCTGCAGGGAGGCACCTATATAGACTTGCGATCCACCGGTGGGAATTAATCTCCTGCAGGTAGCTTAGGCACCTAAGTCACTTCTTGTGAAAATAGTGAGGCGCTTGCCTTACTCCACACAAAGCAGGGGTGGGGAGGTGCCCACCTTATAACTTGGGATGTGGGAGATGCAGGTTCAGTCCACCCCCTCTGCCTGAGGGGAGAAAGGATTTGAACAGGAGGTCCCCCACAGCTCTCAGAGTACTCTAACCACTGAGCTAGGGGATATTCTAATATGGATCTTCCTCACTCTCTCCTGTTGAAGCTGTTCCACTGTAGATAAATACTAAAAGTTAATAGAACTACAGGGCCTTGGATCTCCCACCAGACCCTCTCCCTCTCTGGCCCAGTGATGCCAAGTATTTATACCTAGTGAAACAGCTTCAACAGGAGAGACTGAGGGAGACCCACATCAGAACAGTCCACAGCTCAGTGATTAGCACACCTCTATTGAGAGGTAGGAGACCCCTGTTCAAATCCTTTCTTCCCCTCAGGCAAAGCAGTTGGAATTGAACCTGGGTCTCCCACATCCCGGGTGAGTGCTCTAACCAGTGGGCTAAAAGTTACATGGTAGGCAGCAGCATCACCACCTGCCAGATTCTGAACGGTACCTGCGCCAGTAGATGTGGTCACAGGCGGCCTACTGGGCAAAATAGGCCTACAGGCAAAATAGGCACTTCTCTGCTTTTCTTCCATTGATTATGGATCACTCTGGGGCTTAGGTGTCCAGATGCCTAGAGGGAGGCAGCAGTGCACATGCCCAGAAGCAGAAGAAATGTAGGCACCTCAGGAATTTTATCCTAAAATTTAAGCACCAAGTGAGTTTAGGCACCTACAGGATTCGAAGGGAGTTTTTTGGATCGCAGTAGAGCATAGACCTGGGAGTTAGGTGCCTAAGTCTGAGGTAGCTAAGCACCTTTATGGATCTGGGGTTACAAGCCTATATACCTTTGAGAATCTGGGCCTTGGACTTTCCACTGTTAGGGACCATACTTCCAGAAGCTGGAGGTTTTAAAGAACAGGTTAGACAAATACCTGTTACGAATGGCCTAGTTATTACTTAGTCCTGCCTTGAGTGCAGGGGACTGGACTAGATGACCTTTTGAAGTCCTGCACGTCTATGATTCTATAACTCTGGGATAGATCTGCCCACCGCATCACTGATTTTTTATTCCATTGTGTTTTGTAAATAGTAGTAGGATACCCTGAGCATTTTGGCGGTGGGGGACACCTAACAAATATAGTGGTTACTCTGTCTCCCTGAGACTCTTCATGTGCACTACGTTGACTTTAAAACACCTGCTACAAAAATTAATCAAACACCCAAAATCAATATGTGCATGCAACTATAAGTTAATGGACTAGACGATGCAAGAATCTCTGGGTAAAATTCAATGGCCTGTGTTATGCAAGATGATCAGAATGGTCCCTTCTGGCTCCAAACTCTATGTATACAAAGAGAATTAAAACAAGAAATAATACTCCATCCACAGAATTGCTACTCCCACCACTGTTGCCTTCTCTCAATCTAAAAACCTGATGAAAATTTGTTCGAAAGGAAAACCCAAACAACCCCCCTCCTCCTTTGGTCCTATCCTACTAGCACGGATTTCTATGGGAGCAGGATGGGGTTCCCTCCTGTGCATTATCCATTTGAAGGTAAAGATTATTTCAAATCTGATCAAGAAAAAAATTCCTAATTTAATGTATGGTTTGTTTTATTGCCACTAAAAGTTTATCTAGCATTCAAACACCTACTCTTGAGATAAGCAAGATATTTTGGTTAAAGAGCCATGAGACTCCTGAAATAGAGAGAATAAATTATTTTTAAATATGTCAAATGTCCTTTACAATGACTAAGTAATAGGAGTTCTGAAGAGAACAAGACTTTTAGAGCTTAACTACATATATATTTAAGTACTTTTAATTTAAAAAAACCCTCATTGTTTTCTCTTTGAGAATCAGTTCACACTTTGGATTTAGAAAAGAATGTAACACTGAGATAATCTATCTTTTCCCATCATCATCCTTTCATTCTTCTTCTTTTCCCCCCCAAGACATAAGGTGACATACCCAAGTGCTTGTCCTTCATCAGATTCTTCAGTGAGCAACAGAGCAGAAAGCCCTAATATCTATTCATTTGTAATCTGTCATTCTTAAAGTATTAAGGACAATTGACTTCACATGTCTCAGGTAATTAGAATAGTCATCCAATGCTCCAGATTTTAAAGTAAGTGTCTCACACTCTTAATCAGTACATTTACTGCTGTCTTTGAACAAATCTGTGTACCTTGTCAACTGTGTATTAGATTTTAAAAAATCCTGCATAGTGAATTGTACATATGAATGTTCAAAACATTTTTCTCAACTTTTTGTGTTCCAAGTGAAAAATAAATAAAACATTAGTGACCATATAATATTTCCATATTCAAAGGAAGGAATCCCTTTTCTGAACATGGAAGACACAGGTAAAACATATGAATAACTATAAAAGCCAGGAGTTTCCTTTAGCACAAATGCTTTAGTACATGATTTTCTTGGGTAATGATATTTCCACAGCAAGCAATATTAACCAAGACAGAAGAATAACCAAACAGCAACTATTTTGACCATTGTACAAAATTAAAGGATGAATGGGATTCACAAAGGTACTTCAATGCCTAACTCCCTTGAAATCAATGAATATGGAAAAGTAATGAGCCTTCTCAACTTCCATTGACCTTAGTAGGAAGATAGGACACTCAGCATCCTGCAGAAATGGATCCTACATATTTATTTGAACAGTAAAGCAGGCGTATGTGTTTCAGTACAATATAGGTGGATAAAATACTATGGGCTCAGTTTAGATTTCTATGCAGAAAAGTGCATAGAAAAAATTGATTTTCTTTAGTGCATGCTCAGAGCATCAAAATTCAGACCATATACTGCTCTTCCTGTTCGCCAGATCTGTGTATGTGGGTCTAGCTATGGTTAGGGCTTTCAGAATTCATATCTATGACTAGACAGGTTTATTCATACAAGCTGGCTTTTGTGCATCTATTATGTACCTCTTTCTGGCTGTCTAACCCAGCATGCACTTCCTACTCATTACCGTTGCAGACCTAACAGACTAAAAACCACCTCATTCTGCAGTTGTTAACATGATGGGCCTGATCCTACCACCCTGACTTTTTCAGGCAGTCTTTATGCTGCCTGAAATGAGTCCCAAGCCAAGTCTACATATTGGACAGAAAAAGTCAGATATGCAAATAAATATCTTGCTGCCGTGGGAGTTGGGGAGGGCATTTTAGGCTGTGGGAGATGTACATTTTCCCTTCATGAAATTCTTTTTACACCAGTCAACCCCAGATTGGGAGCCAGGAGAAAGGAGATAGACAAAACGTTGGACACGTATGCTAACATTTAAATTTTTGTGGAGAGAGCTGGTGGTTTTAGCTGTTAAAGTGGGGATCTGATATTTTTTTGAGAAGTTTGTAATGAACAATTACCAAATGCTAGAGTGAAGCATGTAACAATAAAACAAAAACACAAGAAAAATGATTTCAAACACAAAATCCTGGGGTGCAGGGCTAGTTAGGACATGCTGCCAAGGCTGCTTCTATCCTGTGAATAGTGAATGGCCCTGAAGAAGAGCTCTGTGTAAGCTCAAATCTTGTCTCTGTCACCAACAGAATTTGGTCCAAAAAGATATTACCTCATCCACCTTGTCTCTCTAACATGCAGGTACCCTTCTTTTCAAAAGGTGTTTGTACCTAAATATCCCAGTCCAGGGGTGTAATTTGATTAAAACAGAGGGAATTTATTCCATTACAGTTTTGAGCTGTGCATCTGCAGATCCAAGAAACAATCCCTAGTATTCAGGTCAAAGGTTTTTCATGCCTTAGCTGTGATGACAGCTGGGGAAAAATGCAGCTCAGGAGTCCATTCCTCTCGTTATCAAAGTGATCCTGAGTCAAAAGATCACTGATCATTTTCTTTTCCTAATGGGTGAGCTCTCCCTTTTACCTAACTCCTCCTTTGCCTTAAGAAACAAATTGGCATTACACGTATACAATGCTTTTCCTTTTTGTAAAAAATTATACAAGATTTAACCATTAGATAGGCAAATATCAATTTAAAGCAAGGGGGGGAAAGTATAGTTGCCTCCCACTAAATCATTTTAACCCCTCGTTAAAGAATTGGTTTCCAGTTTATTGAATCATTTTAAGTATAGTATTTAACCTTCATTTTCTCTATTTTGTTTTTACAATAGAATATATTGATTACTGAAGACCACTGGTGCATTAAAAAACTTAGGGCCCAATCCTTCAAACTCTCTCAGGTGAGCAGTCCCCGTGAAGCAAGGTGGATTGATTTAGAGCAAAGTGATTTAAGTCACTGATTTTTAATCATGATTTAAAATCAGCAGACAGGAAACCTTGATTTAAGTCACCAATTTTAATCTTCTGTTGCAGTTATACTTCAGTTATTTTCCTAGGGAAAGGTTGATGCTCGTTGGTAGGCAACCATTAAAACATGTTGACTTGCAACTAAATATAAATTAGCCTTTACACTAATTTGGTACTTTTTTTAGCTAATTGGGAAAATACTTTATGTCTATACACATCTGGTTAAGCAGTTAACTAGGTTAACATACATTTATTCAGATTCTTAATTTTTACATATTTATTGTTAGAAAATGATGAATGACATTCATTTAGTAGATGATTTTTTAGTCATGATTTGTGTCAAACTGCAATTGAATGGAAATTGGAATGGAATTAAAATGCACACAAAAAAAAGTATACAGGACAGTAACTATAAGGTTTGCATGGGGAAATGTGGCAAGTATAAATATATGCCCTGATGCTAAATAATAATCAGCATATAATACAAATAACACCTCAGGAAAAGCATAAGTTTGTAAAGCAGTGCATAATTTTGCCATTGATCTTTTACCTCTTCACAAAGTTTTGAATGGTTTTCCTAAAAAAGAAACTACATGCAAATGCATACTGGCATGTGGATCAGTTTAAGGGAAGAGGGTCTATTTATGCATGAAATCCAAACACGTTTCTTGAATAAAATCCCTACTCTTCCTCTCACCTTAAATAGAATACATGTGCAATGACTGAAAGGAATTCTGCATGCCACCTTTCTTACTGACAGTAAGTGATTTCCCACTAACAATTAGCATGAATTATAGAATCATAGTCAGAAAAGTTTGAGATGGAAAAGACCAATTAGTTCATCTAGCCCATCCTCGGCAAATGCAGGAATCTCCCAGCCAATGAATGAATGGCAGTATCAAGCAGCACAGAGATGGTGTATCCTTCAGTGCCACTTCACATGGGTCTGATTGGCATTCATTGAAAAGATGTTCCAACAAATGCCATATCCATTCTTCACACACAATTTTTTTTAAAAAATCCCTAACTGCATCTAATTGTTCACTTTTTCTGTTACAAAAATGAATCTTTCTAGAGATATTTGTGATCTCCATTTGGTATCTGAAATAAAACATGCAGTGTTGCTACCCCTCTTTCAAAGGTGGAGACCTAGTCTGCCTTCACTTTCATGCCCCACAAAAGAGCTTAAATTATGTGAGGAAGGTGCACAAATAGTTCATTTACTTAACAGCATCACAAAGAAGTAAGGCCCAGATCCTCAGAGGATCTGGACCGAACAAACTACAATGTCAGGTTCTATTGTTGGCTGCAAGTTGGGGGGAGGGGGAGGTGCAAAGGAGCCGTTTGTGGCTGCCAGATCCTGGAACTGGTTTAATGCTGCCTCTCGAGTATATCTTAGAACAGCCTTGGGGCTGCTCTAAACTATGCTGGGTATAACAGCCTCCTCTTGCCCCCCAAGGGACAAAACCCCATGCACTGGGTTGGCCAGAATTAAGTTTCACAGAGCTGGCTATACTTTCTCAATTCCAGTCAAGGATTCTCCCATGCAGCGGGAATCCTTTGCTGCCTATTTAGAGCTTTTTTAAGGCCGGAGCACAATGGAATCTTGGAATGGGTCAGGACTGGCCCTGGATATTCAAGGGATTGAACCTCTGTGGGAATTTACGGTCTGGTCTGGTACTGAAGAACGCCATGCTCCCTTCCACATACCACAAATTTCTACCCAGAAATCTGATTGGCTGTGAATGCTTCTGAAAGTGTGTGAATTATATAGTATATTTAACATGAGGTGGAAGAAGCACGCCTGTAAACATGTTAGCTGTGGCTGACTGTAGGAAAAATAGGTATGTTGCTCTGCATGTATGCATGCATATACAATCTATTTATTTATCTGAATTTGTTTCCATTTACACCTATGTAAAACTCCAGTCACAGTCAATGCATTTGAAAACACAAGGCGAGATCCTGAACTCGTGTACATTGGCCTAGTTCCATTAAAGCCAATAAACATATGTTAATTTGCACCACATGAATTTGGCCCAAAATCATTTCCCCAGACTCTTAAAACAGGCTTCCTAAATAAATCTGTCAATCCGTTCAAAACCCCAAAGGCTTCAAGGTTAGGCATTTTGCTGATCAGTACAGAAGACACCCACAGAAATAGTGCTTTTAGGGTGCAATTTAAATCCTAATGAAGTCAATGGGAATCTTTCCATTGACTTCAATGGGCTGTGTAGCAGGCCTTAATGATCAGAACAAAATCCTTTGAACTGGAGATTAGCAAAGTGAGAGTACAGTACAATAAACGTAGGGCTGGGCCCCTTTTGGGGATTAAGTGATAGTACAAGGAAATTTATTGTGTTGTGATGCGCTTCTGAGAGCTTCCTGCATCTTCCTATGGAGAATTTGGAGTTAGAAAAGACATTGACATATGAAGTATATGGGGGAATGAAACATTATCATCAAAAGAGGTAAAAATCTACTGTAGGTCCTGATTAAGTGCCTAGGACTGAATGGCACTTGTACGTGTGAGAGTCAGTAAATGTAAAATGCCTGGAACCAGTGTGAAAATTGGCTTATACAGTCCTAGGGGGGTGGGGGGGATTTTTTAAATGGGCGTTGTCACTTTGGAACTGGTTAGTTTCAACAAAATGAACTAAAATAATTTTGATAAAATTGACCTGCCCCCCGAGCCCTTGACAAATTCTTTTTTTTTTTTTCAATGGATCAGGTTTCCCTGCTTTTTTTTTTATTTTTCTCTAACCTCTTTCAATTACAGCAGTTTTAGATATTCCGTGTAACAATAGGAAGTACAACATTTTCAGCTAAAAATCTGATCTTTAAGTAGATAGTGTACATTTAAAAATAGAGTCCTCTAGTCCTTCCTCAAAACCAATGCTCGGTGTTCTCGACTGCAAGTCACCACAGAAGTTTGCTGAACAATTCTTAGCTTCATGCAGCAGAGCATTTCTGTCCCAGTGGACCAATGAATTTCCCCGTGGCTAGAGATATTTTTAATTCTGCTCTGGACTTTCTCCAGGAAATCGGTAATAATTACTAATTGTATTTTTGTAAGCTAAATGAAAGGATGCATTCTTTCTTAAAATTCTCCCTTCGCTTTTGCAATTAATTATGTTGTTCTTTTGTGTGATTAAGTGAAGCTGTAATACAAAGACAAGAATTAATCAAGATGAACTGGCTATGTAGCATGCAAGGAGTTCTGTTGTCATTTTACCTTATTATTGCTGATATTGCTGGTGAACTTTAATAAAAAGAAGATGTTTTAGGGAAGAATTTGCATTTGAAATTCTCAGAGAATTTACGTATTCCTGTTGTGCAGACTAAAGGCCAAATACGCAGGTGCTGTAAATTGCCAGAGCTCCACTGACTTAAGTGGCACTACACTGATTTCCACCAGCTGAGAATCTGGCCCTATATTGTCAACAGGTACTAATGCTAGGGTGACCAGACAGCAAATGTGAAAAATCGGGACAGGGGAAGGAGGGTAATAGGAGCCTATATAAGAAAAAGATCCAAAAATCAGGACTGTCCCTATAAAATCAGGACATCTGGTCACCCTAACTAATGCAGATTTCTTATACACATACTTTAACAGAATGTCGATCAAAAAAATTTAAATGACCACCATTTTTCCTCTGGCCCACCTTAAACAATACATTAAAATTGTCTTCTTGCAACAGACCCACATGTGACATTTCAAGCAGAAAGGAGTTGGTTTCGAGTGGTTTAAAATTGGTTTTAACTTTAAAACTGTCTTACAACCTTTGGGCCAGTACTGCCTCTGCAGCTAGGGAAGGTTATTTGGCAGTGGAATTGGAGCATTTTCACTGTGCAGCCCTAAGCATTCAAGAAATCATGACTCAGCCTCCCCCCGCCCCCAAATCATGAGATTAGTTTAAGAATCATGAGATTAATAATAATAAAAAAAGCACTGGGGGGTTCTTTTTCATTACCTCTGGTGTCTCAGCCTTTAGGGTGCACTTGGGGCATATTTCCCAGCTTTTCTCTGCAACCATGAAGGCTAGAGACTTACTTAAAAAAAATTGAGCTCAGATCCTCATCACTCCAGGGACTGGGGCTTTAAGAGGGAAATCAAATATTGCAAGATTTGTGATGAAACAGTGAGAGTTGGCAGTGCCGTGGCTGCTTAGGAGGTGCAGGAGTCAGGTCTGCAGCTGTTTCCCATGTGCCAGCATGGAGATATGAGTGAAACCAGGCAAGGGTAGATGATCTGCTTCTATAGAGACCCTCTCCTCCTCTGCTAATGTAGAAGGAAAGTTTTAAGGCTCTAGGCACTCTACATTGTAGCGCTGAAGTGTAGACACTTGCTACAGAGAGGGAAGGGGTTCTTCCATCGCTGCGGTAAATCCATCCCCCATTTGAGAAACGGTAGCTAGGTTGAAGGAAGAATTCTTCCATAGCTCTAGCAATGTCTACACGGGTGCTTAGATCAGCCTAAGTTTTAGGTCTACAGCAGGCCTTAGAGAGGAGAACTCCTTTTCACAGAGCTAAGCACCGATAGTTGGGCTAAGTACTGGGCTGAGGATTTGAAACCATAGAATCATAGAATATCGGGGTTGGAAGGGACCTTAGGAGGTCATCTAGTCCAACCCCCTGCTCAAAGCAGGACCAATCCCCAATTTTTGCCCCAGATCCCTAAATGGCCCCCTCAAGGATTGAGCTCACAACCCTGGGTTTAGCAGGCCAATGTTCAAACCACTGAGCGATCCCCGCCCCCACCCCTATTCAGCACAGGCCTTAAGCACATGCATGCTTGCCCTAAACTGGGGAATCACCACAGCAAAGTCTAATTAAATAGTAAGCAACAGACGGTGGTAGTTATGACTGTATATGTGTCAATAGTTAATAGATAATGTGCCAGTAGATGGGGCTCAAGAATGTGAACCGTTGCTCATTGTAGGACCAGTAAAAGTTGTTGGGCCCTGCAAATGGCTTCTTCTGTGCAGCTCTTTACATGCAACTCTTACCGGCAGGAAGATAGAAGCGATAGCAAAAGAATAAATAAATAGAATGAACAGATTCAACTGAACACCTACTAAGCAAGTCCTAAAAAGCAGCTTAAAATATTCTGACACAAAGGCTCTGATGCGGCAAAGCACTTAAGCACGTCTAATTTTAAGCATGTGAGTAATCCCCCTGGAGCTAATGGAGCTACTTGCGTGCTTAAAAGAAGGCACATGCTTAAGTACCATGCTGAATCAGGTCCTTCACGCAAGTAATCAGCCACAAACATTGTACAGATTTATTTTATGATTTTTTGGCAGAGGATGGGGCTGTCTGTATTCTGTATATTAAATCTTTCCTGCTGCTAAGGTTAAAGAAATGAGTTCTCTTGTAACACATATTTTTCGTTTGACTACCGTACCTTCCAAGTGCCATAAAGCACCAAAGCAGTTTACCTTGGCCTCACACCTAGTTACAGTAGTGCTAACTTTAAAATTGCTGCAGAAACCCACATCTGGAGCCAATTGAGTGAATTTTAACCAGCTTTGGTGGTAATATGCAAGTAATATTTCATCCTAGTGTGTATTTCAATCAACTTATGAAAAAGATGCCTCATTCCAAGACTCCTAGACATATTTCTTTGCTGTCTCATATATCAAGAGTATCAAACGAAGCAGACTGCTTAATACTGAATATATCCAAGACACACTCTCTTATCCTAAACAACCAAGAATATTTTTGCCAACACTTCCATTTCCTAAAACTGAGGGGCATGGAGGGAACCAAAACCACACGTAGGCCAGATTCTGCTTTCATTGAAGTCAATAGTAAAATTCTCAGTGGAGACAGGATTGAATTTTGTGTGGGGGAAGTAACCAACAACAATAATGTGAAGATAGCCTGAGGTTCGGATTAGGTTTAGTCTAGAGTTTGGGTTCAAGAGCTGGATTCAGGTTCCAATTTGACTGTGCCAAAATCTTTCAAACTACATCTAGTATCAGAAAATAAGCCTCATTCCATTTTGAATTTGGCTTGGAACCAAAACCAGAGGGGTGGGCTTAGATCCAGGAATTTGGATTTGAAACACCCGTGGGCCCCCAACTTCAACGATTTGCGATTTCAGTTTTATGCCATCTCAAATAATGCTAGTCTGATGTGAAGGGGAAAGTACTTTTATTCATAGAATGTGGCGAGTGTAAACAGTTAACAGAAATTAATTTTCATCTAAATGAACCTGTATGTATTCTCTATCCTAGAATGTCTGCACACAGTATAACCAGCTTTTTGGAAGATTATCTGAACAAGACACCAAATTGTTTCTTTTTTTATCGTAAGGAACCGCCACAGACATCACACCAGTTTTGTTTGCTTTGAGCAGAGCCACAAAAGGCTATTATAGGCAATGTAGAGGGGCTGTCATGCTGGACAGATTGAGAATTGAAAGCCAGATGCATCTTCCTATTGGTTTTACTGACATTTGCCTCCTCCGCCCCTGCTTTGACATGAATTTCACACAGGTGCAGACACAGGCCAACCATAAGGGAGCAATTTTCTGATTCATTCATGTCAGACCCTGAGGGACAAAGGTAACGTGGCATTGTTAAAAAATTAACTTTGCTTCTCTTTTTGCTGAAGCAATAACAGTGAGCTGCTTAGTTACATGGCGCAGGAGTTTAACTGTAAACAAGGCATTTCTCTCCTCAGTGCCAGGGTTCTCAGCTCTATTTGAGAAATAGTTTAAAATGTGCCTCTTCTCCCATGTCTTTGGGTTTTCCCTGGCCATTTCTGATCCTCTTTGTTGTCACAGTGGCAGGGACAGTAGGGTGACCAGATGAGAAGACCCGAAAATCGGGACTTCCCACCAAAAAAAACCAAACGGAAAGCCTCTGCTGCCGGAAACGGAAGAGCCTCTGCCGCCGGAAGCTGTGGAGCAAAAAAAAAAAAAAAACCCAAGAAGACTGAAAATCGGGACAAAAGGCGTCCCGACCGACCATCGGTCGGGACGCGGGACACATGGTCAAAAATCGGGACGGTCCTGATTTTATCGGGACGTCTGGTCACCCTAGGGGACAGAGAGGTGGCTGTGTTAGCGTGATGATTGCTGGGCTAGAGGCACACTCCCCACTGAATGCTACGCTTGTTCTGAGAGGAGATGGACAAGTTGGGTCTCTCTTTCTTTTTTTGGTTTACACAAATTCTGGCTTCAGAACCTAGAGACTGCCAGCTGAACTGTGCAGATATTTAACTGGTTGGAACCGGAAAAGGGGTTAATTATCATGGTATATTATTACATCACTGGTGGAAATTCTTCTTTTGCCCTCAGGATCCACTTTGCTGTGTCTGCTCAAAGCTGTTAAATATGACAAGGTCAATAACCCTGTTTTTGTAACAATGAAGGCTAACAAATTTGGGGTTTACATGCATTGTCATTGCTTAACAAGGGCATCCATGTAACGAAAAGCACTGCATGTGTCTAGTATAATGGTTCTCAACCTATTCACCGCTGTGGGCTTCATAGACAGCTCTCTGTGTTATGTGGCCTGCATCCGCACAATGTATATACTACCTGAGGATGTCAAATGGGCTGCAGCTGTGTGCTGATTGGGCTGCAAGTGGCCTGCAGGCCGTGGGTTGAGAACCACTGTGCCATGCAGACCTCAGAGCAAGTCATATCCTATATTATACCGTATTATATTATAATCTCTTTACAAAAACAGAGTAAAACATATATTCCCTGCCCTAAAGAGTTTACAGTCTATGACAAATGAGACCCAGAACAACAGTTTAGGAAAGGGAAGATGTGGAGAGATTCTGGGGGGGCGGGAGAAGGTAAGAAGCAGAGCCAGAGATACAAACAAAACCAGGCCAACATAACTTTGGACAAACTTCAGTGGCAAATTATTTCGTGCTGCTATTGTGGCTGTTTCTAAAGATTTTCCTCTCTATCTCTGGGGAGTGGGGAAAATGATGTCCTTTACAACCCCAATAACTGAAATAGCACAAAGAACAGGATTACTTGTGGCACCTTAGAGACTAACAAATGTATTTCAGCATAAGCTTTCGTGGGTTAGAAGTCTGATGAAGTGGGTTCTAACCCACGAAAGCTTATGCTGAAATACATTTGTTAGTCTCTAAGGTGCCACAAGTACTCCTGTTCTTTTTGCTGACACAGACTAACACGGCTGCTACTCTGAAACCTGAAATAGCACAAAGTTTAATCGGCCACTAATTACTTGCTCTTCATTAAAGTGCAAAAAGATGAGTTGTGAACAGTACTTGCTCTTATCCAGTGTCTTTTTTAGTTGTCATTTGTGTTTTTGTTTTTGAGAAATAGCCAAATACATGTTTAGTAGAAACAGTAATATTTTACAGCCGCTAACTTGATGCTACAGTGCATGTTTACTTTGCATATCTAAGTGGTTAAAGTACCTTAGCTAATATTTCTTATCTTAAAGAGTAAACTTTTTTTTTAAAAACCCTTACTAATTACCTACATTTCTGATGTGCCGAGCACCTCCACTCACACTGTGATCCATGAGAGCTGTGCACAGCACTTCTGAAAATCAGGCTATTAATGGAGCTTTGTCGTCCAGCTAAAGTTTTATAAGAACAACACCATTACCATTAAAGCAAACCACCATTATCACCATGGTTGCTCAAGTCTCTTGAGCATGTAAGAATAGGCTTTGTGTTTCTCTAGTAAGGGAACTCTTCAAGGGAATATTTGAATGCTGAGGCAAACATTAGTAAGCAATGCACTTGTTTGGTTAAGACTTCAGCCTTGACCTCCATCTTTAAACCCTTGTCCTTTATTAATCACGTGCTTCCTGAATCAAAGAGAATATTTTTGGAGAGGGAAAATTGTTCTGGGACTGAAGGAGTGTTTTATATGCCAAACAGACATGCCCAGATGACAAATAGCCCTTGCATGATAGCCAAGGTTCATCCAGCTGCTCGGCCCCATATTATGTGATTGATGGTGTTGATGTTCTAAATAGGCTTAAGATATGCCAAGTATAAGAGCCATAACAAAGTCCTTCAGATTTATACTGTAGATAGGCAAGAAGGCATGTTCCCAGCATATGGCAGTTCTAAGAAGGGTGTTGAGATTACAAGTAACCTTGCATGGTTTGTCTGGTTTCTTTCAAAGTTAGACAAAAACTATTTTCTGTTCAGGAATGAATAGGGTCACATAAGGTCTGTCTGAAGCTTCCGATTACCACAGATTCTGAGTAACTGGACACCCTTTGGAGCTATAACAACATTTGATTTCTTAGTAGAGATCAATAAACTGTTTTTCTGCCTGGGTTCAGAGAAAAAAAAAAAGTAGGACATGGTCAAAAGTCTGGTTTTTTTCCCCCTTAAACAAAAGGGATCACAGATGAAGAGTTTTATCTTGATAACATGATGGTAAAAATTCTTTTTACTAATTCAAAGAACTGTTCATTTAGTACATCCCATGAGTGCACGTAGTCACAGCACCGAGGTGCCATTTCCATTGGTTATTGCTTTCCCCCAAACAAGCTGCTTTTAGTTTTTCTTCATGTTAGCATAACTCTGGTGCTTTTGAATGTGAGGGGCTGATTGTGTTGGCTGCATGGTGTGGGAACTGAGTAGATATGATTGCTAGTGCCACTTATGGCCTGATCCTGGATTTCCTGAGCACCTGTTACCCCTGTTATGGGTGAGCAAGGAATACAGGATTAGGCCCTTATTCCTGACCTGCAGCTCTCTTACTGTCCATGAGCAGGGCAGAGACTCCTGGGCAGAGGTGGATCATGGGGTAGGTTTAGGAGGTGAGGTTGAGACCATAGAAGTAATTTTCACTAGTGATCCCAGAAGGGTTTAAAGCCCTATTTCCAGAGGTGAGAGGCTGTTAGGTCCAGCTGCCTCTGCACAGAATTTTTAATCCATCCGCAGGGCAGTAAATCTGTCTTCAAAACTGACCTTTTCTTAAAACAGGTGTTGCCCCCAAAATACCCAGACACATCTTGGGCCAAATTCTGTGCTCAAACGTATCTCAGGAACCCATTTCTGTTACCCCACGTGTAACTGAGGCCAGAATTTGGTCCCTGACCTTTACAAGGTGCAATTCGCCCCTCCTTTGATGTTTAAATAATAATTGGATGGTATGAGAGGCACCTCTAATAAATACCTACATGGGGATGAGGAGACATTTATCAGTAAAGCATCGAAGTAAAGGTAAATATGATACTCTTAAAAAAAGAGATTCCCCTTGACAGGTGCCATGTTGACACAGATGGTTCATCTGTATGTTAGGCTCATGACACAGCCTGCTCCATTTTAGCATAGTCCTACAGGGGATAAGTTCAGTTTCTCTCTCCGTATAGGCAACCTATATACCCGAGGGTCTGACTCAGGCAAGCACTTAAGCACATGCTTTTCTGTAAACTGCCACTGTTCATCCCTGTCCAATGTCAAATGTGCCTACTTACTGCAGGTCTTTAAAAGTCAATGGGCCTGATTCACCACAGCATTGTTCTGGTTTTACAGCAGTAGAACGGCACTGATGAATCAAAAGAAATGTTTATTTTAAGGTACAATAGAGAAAACATACACAAAATGAAAAGGTTTTAAACGTTAGCCATAAAATATAGGCACTTGGCAGACCTAGTACATGAAATTCAGTATGTTACCACGGGTATTACTTTTCTCAGATATTATAGCTACCTGTTTATGATCTGTTGTATTCATTTAGATGGACTACATAGGCCAAAGGTGTTAACATAATGCAGTCACTGTCCCACATTAAATAGTGTTAAACCAAGTCCGGGGTTTGCTAGGCAGAGACCTCAGCCTGCTTAGTGCCATGGCAAACACACCATTACAAATCCTCTAAAGTTTTTATTAAAGATAAAGAAAAGAAAGGAAAACAGTTAAGCATTTTAAATGTATAGTATTAAGTAAGGCCTTCATTTTCACAACATCCCTTGTTTCCTTTCCCTTTAGTGGGAGAGAGTTTTTAAGAAGGAAAAGGGCCCTTGTTTGACAGTCCCTTATATGGTATCAAAGATGGCAATAACTCTTCTTTTGGGGAAAGAGAAGTTAGTTTGAAATGGGCTGGAGCTGCTGTTGTTGCGGTTGTTGAAGTCCGATCCCATTTCTTCATATTTGGGATTCACCTGGAGGTGGCAGAGGTGGTGATGTCTTCTGCGTACCTCTTTCTGGCTCAGTCTGGTCAGGACAACTCTCAGGATCAGGAAAATGAGGCCTGGGGCTCCAGGAGATTGTGGTGGTAGCAGCCATGATGGTGAAGCCAATTTTGCTCCCTAAAATCTTCTTTAAGGACCCACAAAGGGAATGGTGGGTGGAATAGTCCATCCCCTCATTATCTTGTCCACCACTTAGATGTAGTTTCAGACACACCAATTTTGGTTCACTGATTTCTGGTTCCACGCTTTTCTTGTTTACAAAGCATGATCTTAACATAGTCCTTGAATCATATCAAGAGGCCTTTTCGTTAGGACTAATTCAGTCCATCCCACTTTTGTACCTTTTCCCATCAACATTTGTTGTTATGGGTTATTGGGACCTCTTATGAACTTTTTACAATTGAGTTCACAATTAGGGTAAATTTGTAGGCCCAGTTATCACAACAGACCCTTCCAGGCAATTTTCCCAACACAAAGACTGTCGGCTAAATTAAGAAGTCCAGACTGTGAACCCCTTACGCTGGTAAGCAGTTTCTTACACAGGCAGTCCTACTGAAATCAGTGGGACTTCTCATGTGATAATTAATTGTTCCCTGTTATGGGAAAGAGGTTCACAATCAGCCCCAAAGGTAAATCAAAGAAATTCTAGAAGGACTATAAGGTTGTGTAACTTAAACCTTCTTCTTGGCTGCTTTAAGGTGTGTGTTAAACTAACTTATTTCCTGAGACTTGTTTAGTCTCGCATCCTCTCACTAAGATGCCGGTTACATCCCTCCCTTACTGTTCCCCTTCTCCCCCTCACTTTATAAATGCTACTGTGCCCTTTTCTGATATTTCCATTGGGAAATGTGACTGTCCCTGAAAACTGTTTACCCACCACTGTAAAATCACTTCCTAGGAGGATAATCAATCTTCTCTCAAGCATGTGTTTGAATAGTTTTCTAGGAAAGTTATTGAGGAAAGTATTTTTTAGGAAAATCATTGAGAGCTCCGGATAACTATTTCCTGAAAAAAGCTATTTCCTGAGGAATTTACAGGGTATGAGTCAAGTTTACACACGAGGCCTGATTTTAAATTGTGTCTCCAATTTTATGCTAGTGTAACTCCACTGAAGTGAGTCAATGAAATCAAGATTTAGGGACAGATGCAGTGTACCATCTAGTTGCTTTACACTATCCTGCTAATACAAATCAGCAATAAACCTGGGTTTTTGTCCAGGTTTATGGCTGCTTTGCAACACAGTGCAAAACAGCAAGACTATACTAGTACATCCAAGATCAAGTATTCGATTGGACAAGAATTCCAATGCACACATGTATTCCAGTGTGGACTTTCTTATTGCAGATTAAGAGTGTTCTATTTTGATATAATTTAAATTGACTTTTTACAGGTTTAAATTAAATCAAAATAGGACATCCAATCTGAAATAAGAACATCCACATACAGTCATGCACTGAAATTAAGTAAAGGTGTGGATTAGAATTTATTTCATTATTTTGGTTCTGGTTTGTACGTAAACAACTAAATCAATTTTAGTGGTTAACCTTTAGCTATTTCAATGCAAGTCTGTGTGTGGATGCTCTTATTTCAGATTGAATTCTTATTTTGATTTAACATAATCCTGTTAAAATTAGTTTAAACTAAAGTAAAATAGAACACTCTTAATCTACAATAAAAATGTCCATACATAGATTTACACTGAAATTACTAAAGGTTAACCATTAAAATTTAGTTAGTTTGGTTCTAGCTTGTGTGTAGACAAGCTTTCAGGATGAGAATACTTGCCAAGACAAATTTTAATACTATAGTACAACATTACAAATTATAAGAACAGATGCAAAAAAGAATAATATTGGGCACATCAGTGTTCCATTCTAGACTTCCATAACATATGTTCTCTTAAACTTGATAGCTTTTAAGGCCAGATGGAACCACTGTGATCATCTAGTAGTCTGACATCCTGCATAACAGATACCAAATAATCTTACCCAGTAATTTTTGTATCAACACCATAACTTCAGTTTGAGCTATGGCAGATATGGAGAGAGAGATCCAGTCTTGACGTAGGGCTGGTCTACACTAATGCTGTAAGTCAATCTAAGTTACGCTAGTTACGTAAGTTACGTAACTGAAGTTGACATAACTTAGGTCGACTTACAGCGGTGCCTACACCACGCTAGTGTCAACAGGAGACGTTCTCCCATCAACATAGCTTCCGCCTCTTGGGGAGGTGAAGTACAGACATTGACGGGAGAGTGTTCTCCCATCAACTTACCAGGTCTGGTGAAGACTTGCTAAATCGACACAGCTGCATCAATCGCAGCGGTGTCAATTTAGCCAGTAGTGTAGACATGGCCTTAGTCTTCAAGTGATGGAGAATTCACCACATCCCTAAGTAGTTGTTCCTATGGTTAATTCCCTCACTATTACAAATTTGCCCTTTATTTCTATTCTAACGTCTTTTCTCCAGTTTGGATACTTGTCTTCCATAATAGTGAATTGTTCTTCCTTCTGCCACAACTTAATTTAGCTCCTCTGGCAAAACATCATCATCTTCCTATGGGTGACTTATGAATAGGTCAGTTACTATCCATTTTTTTGATAGTGTCCTTACTATTTGAAAACACGAGGAAATATTTGCCTTTCTGAGCCTGATCCTGCTCTCTTGTATACTGAAGTATATCAGGAGTAACTCACTTGAAGTCAATGGAATTATGCAGGTGTAAAACTAATACAAAATCAGAATTAATCCCTTTATCTATAGGCTTTTCTATGGTTTCCATCACTGTAATATATGAATGCCTCACCAATATTAATTAATTTATCCTCACACCATTCCTATGAAGTAGGAAATTATTACTCCCATTTTAGTAATGGTGAAACTGAGGCACAGATGGGTTAAGTGACTTGCCCAAGGCCAAACAAGAAATCTATGGCCACACTGGGAACCAAACCCCAATCTCTTGCCTTCTAGGCCAGTGCCTTAACCGCAAGACAATCCTTCCCTCCTTGCCTTCTTTTTCCCTTGCAACTTTGTAATAGAGTACGTTTTCCAGCACTTTTTCTTTTTTGTGTCACTGCTGTAATTTAAGCCCCATTAACTCTTGTTCTGTCCTTGTAGATTAATGAAAATAATTGGTCCCTGTCTTCCTTTTGTATCTGTAGAGAATTAGCATGTCTTCCCTCAAATCTCTTTCTCTAGACTGAACATACCAATTCCCTTAAGGTTTTCTCGTGTCAATTTACGCAAACTTCTTCTTTTTACTGCTCTCCTGAAGTCTCTCTTTCAGACAGTTTAGTGACCATCTCACTATGTCTCCAAGGGTATGAAAACAGTTTGGAAAGAGATCTATATAGAGACCCGACCCCAGAAGTCAACTCCAGTCTTGGGGATATCTAAATTACAAACCTGATCCTGGTGCTTGCAGATGCTCCTATCTTTATAATGTGCCTAACCAAACCCTGGCTTTGAATACCCCTGAACTTTAGGTATTTGAAGTTGATCTGTTTTGCAGCTCAAGTCTCTCTCTAGTTACTTACAACTACTTATCTGTATATTCCACCAGTCCTATGGTGTTAGGAAACTGTTGTAAAATCTGTTTTAGACAATGATTTCAGTTAATGTATTTTTATAAGCAGTATGGTCAGAGCATACATTTGTTAAGTGTTTTTTTTAATCTGGATTGTATGCAGCTCAGTAGCATAGCCAGGGGGGGAGCAGGGGGAGCGGCCGCTCCCCCTTGAGCAGAAGCGGCGGAAGCGGCGCCTTTTTTTAGCAGCACTAAAAAAAGGCGCCGCTTCTTTTTAAGCGCCGCTTCTTGCACTCACCCAGCGGCGCTCCGGGTCTTCGGCAACATTTTGGCAGGGGGTACCACCAAAGACCCGGAGCGCCACCGGGTGAGTATAGGGGGAGGTGTCTTTTTATAGCGCCGCTCCCCCTGCGCTCCGGACCTGGCTGCGCTACTGATGCAGCTATGTCAATATACCTGTAAACCAGAGTCTTTAACTTGCTGAGTGACTTCAAGATGACTGATGTTTTAAAATGAGTCACATATACTATGTGGTGTGTGTTTTGCTTCCTTTTGTCTAAAATTGTTTTATCCATGGGATTACATTCATGTTAGAAGAATGGTTTCCTAATAACTATCTGGGTACTTATGTAGGTACCAATATGGCCCCTGTCATGGCAGTACCTGGGCACTTCCTAGGTATTTCAAAGAGAATTAACAGTAATAATCTTTCTTTTTTTCTCCCAGCATGTAGGTGAATTTGGTTGATTATTTATAGAGCTTTATTTTTATTCTATTTTGGCTTTGTGTGTGTGCGTGCATGTGTGTGAATGTTGTGGGGGGGAGTACTCTGTGTGCATGCAAAGAACTTACTGAGGGAAAGCTACATTGAATAAATGACTTTTGTGCTTCATTCTGAAAGTGGCTAGCTCCATTAGCATTCTTTCTGCAGACTAGGTTCAGCTCCTGTGGAAGTCTTACACTCACAAATCTCCTTCTATTGATCAACACTTTCGTTGTTGCAGTGGAACGCCATTGTCATGAAGTTTCTGGTCACGGAAGGACAGGTGATCTCTCAGGTAGCTAGGACCAGTCTCCTGGAGGATTTTGATTATCAAGACAGAAATCTTAAATTGGATTATATTCACTGTTTGCAGAGAGAGGAGCATCCATAGGATGTATTCACAGTGAACTGTGGTGTTCAAGAGAAGGGCTACTCTATTCATACCAGTTGGACCATTTGCAGCATTTGTAATTTCATTCCTAGATATGACAAATTGCCATAATCAAGCCTGGTGGTCGTGAATGCCAGGTATGGCTGGATCTGAGTCTAATAGGAAGGAGACAATCTTTTGATCAGTCACAAATGGAAGAGGTTGTTTTTGACTGCCATGGTTATTTGGACACCCAGTAACACTGAAGAGAAAAGGAAGAGACGGCGATTGTTCCATGAGCAAGTGACATGAAATACAGAGTAGACAGCTAGGTTTTCAGGTAGTGTAAATTGCCATAGGTTTGTTGTCTTCGGTAGAGATACTCTGACTTACACTACCTGAACGTCTGCCCCAAAGGATCGAATGACAGAAGAAAGACAAGGGAACAAATGCATATTGTTATTATATTATAGTATATTGTTATATAATATTGATAATACATATTATTATCATTACTATTGTAATTTGATAGGTTAGTTGGAACCTCATTGTCTACTCCAAGTGTCACCGCAGTGCTATGAAGCTGAAATCACCATGCCTTACTTTGATTTCACAATTGACTTGAGCTTCATCAGAGTCGATGGTGAAATCATGTACCCAAAGCAGAGCCATCTCCTAAGCATTCCCCATTCCTACTTTGAAGATATTACGGGTGGGTTTTTCACGCTGGACACTGCACTCACACAGCAAGGCTGAATGTTCCCAGATTTCCTGCAACCAATGATCCCTATAAACGTGTAGCAATTCACTTTCTTGGCTGAAAATCTGTTAATCGATATTTTCAAAGTAGCAAACGTGTTAATTCTTATAAAGGCCTGTAAAACTTCAAGTTACTTGAGAGCTCTATGAGATTTTTTTTTTAATCTGACTTATTTTTTCTCCTCCTGTAACTGAAAAAAAAAAAGATCTTTTATGTCAAGTTTCAGCCTGGAGCAATTTTTTTTGGCCAAGTTATAAAACAGTCAAAATGTGGGTTTATGCTGGAAATGCTGACACAGACTTAACTTCTGGAGAGCAATTCAAGCGGCACCACTGTATTTTTAAGAATAAAAGGATATAAAAGTTCTGTGGATGTGCATTTGTGTGTGTATTGCAGCATTCATTTGATGGCCAAATCTATAGTTAAGTTGTTTGCTGAAAGCAAATTTCTGGCCTATAGCCAGAGTCATTTAGTTGTATTACAAAATTCATTTTGCAAGGTATAACCTGCTCTGGAGTGGAATCCATCTACAAGATGCCACAGACATGAGTGCCTTAAAATAGATACAAACTAAGCCTGACTTAATAGGGCCCATTATCTTCGATGAATAAGATTTGTATCAAGTGCGGAAATAATACATCTGTGTAAAATGTTCATCATGAAATTAAAGATACTCAAATGTTACCCCTTCCAAGTTTATGTAGACTCCAAGAAGTGCTATATTTTCTGCAGAAATTTTTGAATCAGAAGTTGGGCACAAAGAGTTTTTTCCACTAACTTGTATAAACAAAATGTTCAGTGCAGCTTTGTATGGTTTTGTGTTTCCAGATGAGTTGGTTGAGTTTCATCACATGACTGAAGTTACATAATATTTCTTGAGGATCCCTGAGTGACTGAGTCTGCTCATTGCCATGTTCATGTATGCACTGGCAGCTCTTTTCTCTTGGTGTCGGATGTGATTGGACACTGAAATGTGGGGTCAATAGGAACCTTTGTGGGTGATCTTAAGATGGTCCATTATTCCAACTCCACTGAAGTCAGTCAGATTACTCCAGATTTACATACATGTAACTCCGATCTGGCCCCCTCACCTCTCAACAATAGAATTTTTTTTCAAGTTTTCCTGCTCTCACACGTCTTCTGTTTGAAATTTTGGAAGTGTTAAATTTCACACACACAAAAGTGTCTTTACTCCCTTTTGCAAAATTTGATACAAAACATATTTGGCAGGGAAAATAACATTTCAAATGCATGAAATGACTTAAAATGGAACTGGGATTTTTTTTTTTGGTCATGCTCCATTTTGCCAAAAAAAAATGTGCTTACTCTCACACAGCTCTAGAAAATAATTTGGTAAAGAAATAAAGACACTAGAAGTGCCTGGAAAAGATGTACTGAGTAGTGATTTCCCCCCCCCCCCTACCCCTGTAGCAAAATACGTATGGAAAGTGTAAGTATACACAGCTGTGTTTGTCAGTGATTAGACATTCTAGTCCTATATGACCCCAATGTGCTGAGACCACGAGACACCTGGGTATGCTTATGAGCATCTTGATCAGACATTTACATTTGCATTTATTCAACTAGGACCTTTCTTTCCTTTTTCTTCTCTAAAAAAACACAGAAAATCCAGTGCGATCCTCTCTCTCTCTTTCCTGCATTAACAAATTATCACGGTTAAGAATATAAACACACACAAATTTAGAAATTTAAAAATTAAGGTACTTGCCGCCATGTTAACTTGCTCAAATTTTTCATATACTAGGCACATCTTTAACTTTCCATTTAGCCATACAGAATTAGTAGTATTAATAATTTTGTATTACACTAGTGCCTGGTTCCTGTTGAGATCGGGGACCCATGATACTAAAAACTACCTATCAAAATAGTAAGAAAATGTTCTGGCAGGAAGATCTTATAGACTAGACAGTCAAAGATGTACTAATATCTCCAGTTTACTTATGGGGAATAGAGGCATAGAGAGATTAAGTGACTTGCTCAATGTGATACAGGAAGGCTGTGATAGAACTGGAACTGATCTTTTGAGTCTCAATCTAATAATTTAACCATCCTTCCTTTAAAAATACAGATGGGAACTTACTGGAAACCTAAAGTTTTGAATTTCCTGAGTTGTAGCATTAAATACTTCAACTTTATTAAGTCTTAGTCCTCCTCCCATTGCAGTCAATGGCAAAACTCTCATTAATTGGGAGTTGAAGGATTGATGGTTCAGAATTGGTCCCTGTAGGATTAATATGGTTTTTTAACCCCTGCTGAATAACTAGATAATTCTAGTGAAATGTTTTATTGGAATTGAATTTATTGTGGATCAAATTCTGCTTACAGTAACTCCAGTGTAAATCCTGAATAATTCACTGCTTTCCTTAGAGTTACTCCAAATTTACACTAGTGTAACAGAGAAGAGTTTTTGACCCTGTATATACAGACTTAGAGTAAGTTGCGTGGACATCAGAAGCATCCATACATATGGCACTCATTTTCATTTCCTTCATGCTATCTCAAGAGGTTGTGGCTAAACTTTATATAATTTAATGCATCCAATAAAATGTCCCATATCTCCTCTGCTTGGTGAAATTACCTTTCTTTTGTCTGCTATGATTTTCGTGCTTCAAAACCGCCCAAGTCATATTCTACCATGCTGTAACTGAGACCCGATTAATGGTCTTTCTGGTTGTTCACAGCTTGGTAACCTGTACTATTAGATCATCCACAAGGTTTTTATTTGGTTTATTTGATGTTGGATTATTTGATTTTTTGATTGGGAACCTTTTTCTAAGAATTATTTGGTAAAGGAAGATGAGAGAGATTCTCTTGAATGGTGATTCCTAATTTGCTTGTGACCAGAATTTGTTCACCTTTGCCACAAAGCTATCCTTCTTTTCTATGGGCTCAGTCCTGCAGGGTGCTGAGCACTCACAAGTTTCACTGAAGTCAGTGGCAGTTGTCCACCATCAGCACCTAACAGGAGTGCACAGCACCTTGTAGGATCAAGCCCTATGTGCCTAGCAAATACATTTAAATAAAACAAAAGGACGTTGCTGAAGAGAAAGAGGAAAGAGACTTACTGCATTGCCACAGCACACAAAGTCAGCAGTGCTAGGTACACATCCTAGAACTTGGCCACAACAGAAGCAAGAAGGTAACAGATTGTCTTAAAATGCCCCAGTGAAACCATCCCTGGATATTGGAAAGACAGGAAAATTGAAAGGAGCTCAGAGAACAGCAACAAAAATATGAAAACAGCTAACTGTGAGACTGAGGTTATGTCTACACTAACAGCCTTTTACCTATATAGGAATACTGGTATATTCTACTGGCAAAGTGGTTCTCGTGTGAGCATAGCTATATCAGCAAAGCTGCACTTTGTACCGATACGGTCGGCATATAAGAATGAGGTGCCTTAAGCACTTTGGAAAATCCCTTTTGAGTGTACAGGGGAGATTTTCAAAAGGACAAAGGGCAAACAGGCACTTAACTCCCCTTGAAAATTAACTGTGTTCCTAGCTACCCTTTGTGCCCAATATTCCTGTGTGCGTGCATTATTTGGGATGTATGCGCAATGCTGTCTGTATAAAGATAAATTGTAGTTTTCATGCTTAGAAGAAGAGTTATAATGAAATTTACCCCGGTGTGGACAGCTAGCTCAAGGCATTCTGCACCATATATACCCTCTATTGAAGCTGCATACAGCTGGGAAGCCATGACCAGGAGGACTACAAGGGGTGGTGCCATGAGCCATGGAATGTAGCAATAAGAGCGTCAAGGGAGAGCCTGCAGCAACTGGTGTTTATGCAAAGCTTTTGGGCTCAACTCAGTGTGCAAGGGGCATGCGGGGTCGAGGTGGGGGTGTGCAGTCACTTTTCCACCCCATAGTCCACAGGAGCAGGCATGGAGCGAAGAGGGTGGAAACAGCACTGCAATCCTATGCCCTGGCCCCAGGCAGAAGGGTGGTGGATTTTACCTATTCACTCCTCCCACATTTCATTCACATAAAACCTGATTACTCATGCTTTATGCAGGTGAAGTGGATTTCATGCTCTATGTGGCTCATGGATTTGTTACCCTAGGGGCCAGGCAGTGTGCCTGACCTGCACTGGCCCACAATGCGGGAGGCAGGCTCAGTGCTACCAGTGGGGCAAAAGGGACATTTGCCCCACCTCAAACAATCTGCCATGGGTCCCATATTCTTGTCAGAAAGGCCAAAATCTGTTCAGCATGCTCCCCCGTGAAGCAATTGAGCAGCAGGAGACTGGAGGGGCTTCGTCCCCTCTATAGATTAGAAATCACAGCAAAATACTGTTGCGCAGTAGCCAAATTTTACTTTTGTAAACGCTTAACAATCAAAGATTTTCCCGAGGTCTAATTTGCCTTGGGACTCCTGGAAGACTGTTTGTTTTTTTAAATAGTGACATGCAGGGACCCCAAATACCCATTCTCCCCCCATACACACACACTAATGGGACCCTTGAATCAGTTCTGGGGGGAAGTGTTTAGCCATCCCATTCCAAGGGAGAACTCCAGCAGGGATTGTGCCTCAGAGCACTCCCCTAGCATACCATGCATCCCAGGGCGTAACTGGCCAGCTTTGCTGACTGGTGCACAGAAGACAGCCCTGGCTCTTTGCTGTTACTCCTGGGCTGGCTTGTGTCTATAAGGTACTAGGAGGGGGTAATCCCATTGCTCAGGAGGGATGGCAAGGACACCTTGAACAACCACCAGGAATAAACTGGACAGAGATGCTAAGTGATTTCTCCCCCTCCCGCGTTAATTTGTTGCATTCTTTTACTAGGGGGCAGAAGTTAGATTTATGGGATGATGACTGCTAGGGTCACTCTGTCTATTTTTGTCATTGCTGTATTGCCAGCTCATGATTTCATCATGCAGCATCTCAATATTTGGTGTCTTAAAGTCCCAGCTGCTTGTAGCAGGGGATTATATGAGAAAGTCCATTGTTTTTTTTAATCTATCCCTCTCATGCTTGCAGAGAAAAACTTCAGTCATGAAATGATTGCACGCGTAAGGCTCAGAAACCAGACAGCAAAGCAAAAGAATCCAAAATATAGTCTTTTTTTTTTCTTTAATCTCATGCTTTTTGGGGCCTGATTCATAATTTTTGAATACTTGGGGTTGGTAATAGTTAATTGTATCCCGTGGGAGTTTAGTTTGAATAAGGACTTCAGGACTGAGCCTCAATACTTACAAACATTTGGGGTTTTCTTTATTTGGACAGCAGAGACACTTAGTTCAACAACAGAAAAATAGAACGATTTATTTGCAAGTAAAGGAGTGCCATAGTACTATAACTACGTACAATAGGAGAGCTCACAATTGCGCCAATAAATATATTATCTGAATAATTGGATTATATTAATTAAATCCTAAAATACATGCATGGGACCTTTTGCATGGGGTAGCAAAGAATTCTGGGGTGAAGAGTTAAAAGAAATGGCTTATGAAGTAAATATTTTGCTGGCCCTAAATATTTACTGCTTATTTTGTTCATATGGCAAAGCCTGCCTTCAACTGGTTTAGGAGAGAAATGGGAAACACAGAGAAGATGGGTGACAAATTTACTGTAGGAAGAAATCATAAAAAGAAACAATGGACAAAATCCATTCGGCCCACCCTGCCTGAAACTGCTTCTCTTGTTTGTCATACAGGCCGCACTGCCTCAAGCAGAACGAGTTCTGGCATTGGAAGGGCAGAATAAAAGGAGAAAGAAAGAATTAGCTAATTTAGGTTAGGAAAATTAGGGACAAACTAAAAATCTGACGGGAATGAGGGGTGAGGTCATATTTATTTTCCCTATTCAAATGCTTGTAGATTGTATCAGGTTTTTCAGCTGCAGGGCTAGTGCCTTTCTATAGTTCCCATCCAAAGCTCTGCTGCTGGACCCCCACTGGGACCTCAGCATTTTCAGCCCAACCCCTATGCCTGGTCAGGGGATATTTCAGTAGGGGTCCTGAGGGCAAAACATTGCACTGACTGCACTGGAGATTGCATTTGCACACCTCTTTGAGGGCTGCAGGTTCATGCAACTGTAAGTCAGATTTTATTACCATAATGTCCCCACAAAATATGCAAAAACCTGCACACACAAAAAACTGCTTTTGTTCACACAAGTGTGTAGTCTGCACAATTATCCAATTTGTGGATGAATATCTTTGTGCAACCATGCACGTTTTTGTGGGTGCAGCAAGTTCACTCTCCTCTGAAAATTTGGCCATGCTATACAGGAGAATGGCTACAAGGGTGAGGGTAGATCATATTCCAGTATGCGTGTAATCAGAAGGGAAATGTGAGCTAATGAGGCTTGCACTGCAAATGTGAGACACACAGGACAGCCACAGGGTGTGAAGTCACAGAGAGTAATTCATTAGCTAAATCTCTTTACAGGTGCATTCCAATCAATTTTGCCCCCAACCCCAAATGAGACCTAAATTAGCTCTGGCTGGCAACACCTCTTCTAACAGAACAACATGTGTGATGGGGGGGAGAGTGGGAGGGAACCAAATTTAAAATGGCAGTTCAGTCGTTTACAAATATTAAAATATGGCGAACGAGGTTTCAAGTGCAGGCAGAGCTTCTTAAGGTTATTTTGGCCTGGTTTTTATTTTTTCTTTTCCACTGGAGACTTACCATATTTGTTCATTATTAATGGGAATGCTCATTGTTTCCCATCTGATATTTCTTTCATTACTTAAAAAGAAATCCCAGAGGCTTGCTTTCATGAAATAGTGATTGCATAATTGATGTGATTATGATGTGTTTCACTGTGGCACTGCAGTTCAACTGATTACTTTGAGAAGCTCTGTATACTGTTAATATGTTGCTTTTGTGCATGTTATTCCATGGCCCAGATTCCCACAATCTTACCCAGTCAAAATAGCACCTCACTTAGCAAATTGTCCAGTTGGGATTACACCTGGAGAAACATACTACTCACTGTGAGTAAAGGTGTCCATAACTGGCAATGTATCACTATTGCTAGTTAAATGAATGATGTCAAGGGCTAGATTGTAGACCCTATACTTACAATGGTGAACACTTACTCATGTGAGTAGCCCTACTGAAGTCAATGGATTACTTGCATGGGTGAGCACATGAGTAAGGAGTCCACAATCAGGCTCAGAGTATTTTCATATAATATGGATAAAACAAACAAATATGTGAGCATCGGCTAGGGATGGGTCTGAGAAGAGGGGTTTGAGAATGGGGGGTACAAGAGAAGTAAAGCAAAGCAAATAATTAATTGTAACCTGGGGGAGAACATGAGCAGTCGAAGAATTCACCTAACCCTAACCCTTTTTTCATTTGAACTTGTTAATTATTATTGCCCTGAGGGCTAGAGAACATAATAATCATTTTCTTCCTCCTGATGACATATTTTTTATTCCTTCATCCACTGTATTCTCCTTCCCTTGACTTCTAATGCAGAGATGAAACATTAACCTTGTTAAGTCTTCTGAGCCTGATTGCCAGACCCCTGAGCCTTTGTTTTTTCTCAACATGTGTGCAATTTTCACTATTTTTGTCCAGCAGTGACCTTTGGAATTCCAGAATAATTTTCCCTCCCCTTCCTGGTGCCCTCACATGACCCAGGAACACAAACATCTGAGAGACCTCTGGGCATCTTCACATCTGTTGCCATCTAAGATGAAGGCCATTGTGTGATGTATTTTTAACAGCAGGTGTTGGGCTTGGAGAAGGGTGTGTTGGTTTTTGAGGGGATGGGCAGAATCTGCACTTAATTCTTAGTTCCCAGGCTATTTAGGAACAGCTTAAAAACATGCTTAATCTGTTTGTACAAATTTAACATTGTAAAACCACACTAAGGAATTGCTAATCAAGCGCTAGCCTGGATTTAGTTTCAAGCTGCTAAATTTGCGTCGGTTCACCGTCTAAAAATAAATACTTTAAATCTGAGTCCAGGATTCTTATTCCCGTGAAATACTGTTGACTGATTAGTTGAAGCCTATTAATTATTATTTAGTCACAGTTTTCAACAGCAGCAAAACAAACAGTGTGGGTGTTTTATCTTTTGCCGATCAACACAGTCCTGATCCTGACTTAAAAATAGGTTGTTAGCTAAGGGTGTGATTCCCCACTGTGTCCAGTTCTGAGCCGCTGAAACTCCATTGATTTCAATGGCATTCCCGGTACTTAGGTGTAAAATAGGAGTAACATGCCAGGTGAACCGAGCCCTCTGTGTAAAAGAGTGTGTGGTTCAGAAAGACACATGGTTCTTTTATTTCCTGCTAGTAGTAAAGAAACCAACTTAAAGAAACAGTATGAGCGCAATGTTTTACCACAAATATCATTGAAATGCCATTTTAACAGAATCTTTCTATTTCTTTCACATTTTGTCAGAACAAGTAGGAAATACTGCTTGATGTTCAGTTATCTGCCAGGTCTAAATGGTATAAATGGATGATTACTTTAAATACATCTTCTTTGAGAAGGGAGTTATGGAACTTCACAAAAGCATCAAGCTGTGCCTACTTGCAGTGAACTACCTAGAAATAAATAAACTGATGTAAAGGTTGTTAGCGAATCCTTAGATTCTCGTTACCTTTTTAGTCAGATAATTGACAGTGACTCTAACGTGAGCTGTACTTGCTTTCTAGTATAGCGAAGTGGCAGGATTATTTATTATTTGGGGGCATAGACCGAATGGCCTAATGGTGCTGTTCAGCCACAGAATCTATGATTATCACTATTATACCACGCAGTATGTTGGCATATCTTTAATAGAACAAAAGGGGTGAAATCCTGGCCCCATTGACATCAATGAGTTTTGTCACTGGCTTCAGTGTGGCCAGGATTTCAACCAATGTGTTTTTAGGGATAGATTTGAGTTTTACAGTCTGCCCCCAGTACAGGGCTGTGTATAGCTACTGCTCCAGTAGGCCCTAGGGAAGGAAGCATGTCTGGTCTCTACTGTCCCCTAGACTAGACCAAGGGGATCTGTTACTGGCTCAGGTCCTTGCCAGTATTCCTTACTAAGTCTCTGTACCAGCTCAGCTGTACTAGCTGGTACATTGGGAGAACAGAGCCAGAACACCACTCACTCTTCACCCTGTCTCCTACCCTACCCATCTGCTGAGAATGGAGAGTAGGAAGCATCTGCTTGCCCCTATGTACCTGGCCCCAGTATCTAGGGAGCCCATGCAGATGTTTTACTGCCACTGACATCTCTGCACAGCCATAAGGCCTGGGCCACAATATTTAATATTGCACTGGACAAAAATTTGCTATTCCCATAGTCAACCCAGACACACATTTTATTTTACTTTCTTAACCACTAACGGCTTAAATCAGACACTTTATTTCCTGTTGTCAATTTTAAACACTTTTGTCTCAAATTCTAACTGAAAAATATCTTGCTTAAACAATGGAAGTGTTTCCATGTCCTTGTTATTTTAAGCTGTTTTCTTGTTGGGTTATGAAGATGATTTTCAAACCTTCCTTTTAAGTCTTCTCCTTTTAAAAATTATCAGATGGGGAAACTGAGGCACACCGACTCTTAACTGTATGCCAGTGTTTTCCCCTAGGAACTGAGGGCCTGATCCTGTATTAGTGTAGTCAATTTTGCCATTGACTTCAATGTAAGCAGGGCTGGGGCCAAATTAATAAAGGACCAGATTGTGAAAGCTCCTTATTAAGGTGCACAGGCTGGAGCATTGCAAGAATTGTAGCCCCTGCCGTCCAGAGAGCCAGGGCCTTTTTCCTACTGCCTGGCGCCTGACTGCAGAGTGGGTCTTGTCCACAGTGGATAGTATTCTGCATCCCACAAGGAAGTGCAGAAGTGAGTGTGCACCTCATATTTACCCCAGGTTCCACCCACAGCTTACCATGGGATGGAACGACTCTCCAAAGCACATTTGTGCCTATTAGGTATGATGGAGCCCATTCTTACTGACCACATTCATTGCATAGTAAAATTTGCACCATAATTGAGCTGAACTGACTTGAAGTGGGGAATAAAAATCATTAGACTAATACTGCCTGTCTGACTTGCCCATGTAACCCCGCTGATTTCAGTGGAACTACATGTGTAAGGTGAACGAGATTGACCTAAGCGTATGTTAATACACAATGAATAAACATTATAATTCTCCCACTGACATTAGATCACATTATTCTGACAATAAAATACGGAAGTTTTCATGCCAATTCGCGGTTCCACCTTTGAATATTGTAAAGCTGGCCATGTTCTAACTAAAGTTGGTGGAAAGTTTGCCATTGATTTCAAAGGAAGAAGACTCAAACTCTCCATGTGTTAATGAGACTAGTATTTGAAATTCCATTGATTTCTACTGGAAAAAGAAAAAAATAATAGATATCACACTCTCAAATGAATGAAGCCTCCGTTCTCAGAGTCTAATAGAACTAGAAGGGCTCCAATGGACCATTCTAAGGATTTAGCAGGACTTTATAACAGGATTGTTATCATTAAGGTGGCCCCTAGCTATCTTCTTCCATGGCTTTGTCCTTCTAGGTTACCTTGGATCATAAGGGAAAATGACTAGAGCACTGGTGGCAGAATCAATTACACCTTTAACACTGGTTGAAATCTTACTGGTAATATAGGAAGCAAAGAAGTGGTTCTTTGCTTCCATTTTAGCATCTGGAGATCAAGATTTTGGTGATTTGTTCTGGGTTGTGGGCAGCCGGATTAATCTGTCTGCTGTAGTGTGGAAATTCTAGGCATTTTGCAGAGAACATTGTTCATATTTGGACCAAACTACCTGTATTTTCAGGACTTAAGGGTGGGATTTTCATGGCTGTCCAACAGAATTTGGAATAGGAACTGGGAATCCAGCTCCCCTAGGCAGCTTTGAAAAAAAAAAGCCTACAACTATTCAGAAACTGAAACTAGTCCACCATGCACCGATACAATGAGCGGAGTATCTTGTCAGGAATATATAACTCTTGTTCTTCATAAGCTACTCTGGTTACTGAGTGGCTTTTGTATAGAATTTAAGGTGTTTGTTTTGACATAGAGCACTAAATGGCCTGGAACCTGCCTACTTAATAAACCACTTTTCTGATTGCTAAAGATGCTGTCAGCAGAGGCTGCAGCTCTCTTGACATATATGAGAGTGACATTCTCCTTGAAGGTCCCTCGGCTTTGGAATTTATTCCTTGCTTGTTCCAAAATAACCAAAATCTGTTATGGGTCCTGTGTGAGTAAAGTAAGACTCATGCTTAAGTATTTGCACATTCAGGGCCAAGGTTTGATAACTTATCTTTGTTCACCGAGTGCTGTGCCTGATGTGCTTTGCAAAACATGGTTTTCTTCTTGGCCTTGTCTTATTTATTGTGTGATGTATCAATATCTGATCTAAAGAGAATCTATTGATGTATGTATTCCATTTCTTTAGAAAGGTTTCTGCTTGACAGTTTGTTTTCACAGAGCCCAAGTGAAGTGCTGGAACAAAACAGTTTCTTTTTACCAGGCACAGACAGATCACTACTTCTTCCATATCTGGCAAAATGGGTGCTATTGTTGTTGCTTCTCTCTCAGCACACAGTGTAGAAGAGAAGACACAAAATAGATTTTTCAAACAAATTCCAAACAGAACAAAAGAAGGAGAGAGACTTTTAAAAGGTTCTGTGTTACTGAATATTACTGTTGGCACTTTGAATGCGATAATAGTAGCTACACTAATTAGGGTTGCATGATGCCACAAACAGGTATTATGAAAAGACTGTATGTCTAGTAGGCACTAATAATCATATTCAATAGCTGTATTTTTGACATTCTTTATTAGTATAATGAGAGTTCTGTTCTGCACACTAACAATCGTCTATGTCCTTAATAAAGAATGGAGGAGTGTGAATGTTATCTTCTTGAGTATCATATTCATTTAAAATCAAGTAGGCAACTCAAAGGTTAAGAGGTTTAATGCTCCTGAACTGTACAACTGAAGCACTATATAGTCCACTTTATTGATAGCAATTATTCAGAAAGCTTCGGGGGGGAGGATATTAGAAACTTCATTTTGTAGACGAAAGCCCCATACACCTTTAGCCTCACTGGTTAACATCCAGATACTTTTGCATGCAGCACATCATGTGCTGTTTTCAAGGCATAACTTGCTTCCAACTATTTAAAAACTATTAAATAACTGCCCTAAATGACGTTTAGTCTTCTCTTAAGTTTGCAGCCTTCAAAATATTTCCTGCGGGATTTAGAAAAGCTCAAGAACCTACATATTTACAATTTAATGTGATATATCTAATGTGTGTTGCAATTTATTTCCTCTTTAAAACCATGGGTGTTAAAACATACAATATTTACTTGCTTGCAATCTACAAACTCGGTAAGAGATGTTGTAATGCCCAGATACTTTAATAGCTTCAGGCTGTAGCTAATCTCATGTAGCTGAGTTTCTTTCTAAACTGTAATGTAAGCCAAACAAAGGGCCATATCATTCCTACTTAGTCCACTACCACATAAAACAGTGTGGAGGGGAATGAAACTCACAAACAGTAGCCAACTCGGAGTGGTAAGCATAGAAAGACCGGTGAGCAGAGCTGACCAGGCATAGTTTCCTTTCCCTCAGTTCTGTGCATGTATTTTATTAATTTATTTAGATTCTTAAGTGTATTTATCCTGTGTCCATGAGCACACACATATTTTATATTAAAATGACACCAATTTTTACTAATGGCCAACAGACTGAGCCCTCTCAGATCCTTTCAACTCCCTCCAAAACAAACTGTCCCACCACCAATACCCCACCTGCATGTTCCGCTCCTTAGGAAAGGCCTGGGAGAACAAATGGGCTTTGTGGCAGAACCGGAAAGTCAACGAACCCAGACATTGGTGAACTGAAGCAGAAAGGTCATTCCACATCCGCAGTACGGGTTCCTCACCGATTGCATTCTCCCACTAGCCTCCTCATGGGGCCTGTTAGTTCAAGCATGTCACCTGACTGAACTGCTGTGGTGTTACGCCAGGAGAGAGGTAACTTAGACTCACCCATTAAGGATGAATAGGAGAGAGCACAAACAAAGAGTATTGCCCCCATAGCCCAGAGGTTGATGGATTGAAATCATCCCCTGCCAGGTGACGGCTCCTTTCCAGGCACTCAGCTACTCCAGTGATGGTGCCTGCCATATGAGAACCTAGAGACAATTCAAAGTCACCACCACCTTAAATTGCACCCAGAAACAAACAGGATGTTGCCAATTGCACCCAGAAACAAACAGTGCCGCTCCTGGAGCACAGATATGTAATATGCTTCCTGCGAGAGAACTACTCCTTCACAAAGAGTTTGCCATACAATGCACCAGCTGAAGTTTGAGGTGTTTTAAGCTGTGTAGTCCCAACTACACCACAATGCAGTAATCCAGTCCCCAGGTGACAAAGGTCTGGATGACTGCGACGAGGTCTTCATCCCACAGAAAGTGTCACAACCTTTTAGACAAGCATAAGTGGCAAAAAGTCCTCTCTCACCACAGTTACGTGATCATCCAGAAATAGCAAAGGAGCTAACAGGACAATACACTCCAGAATGATATTTGCCTTTCTCACAACTGCATCATATTATTGGCTCATATTAGGTTTGTGATTCATTATACCCCACAGATCCCTTTCTGCGGTACTACCCAGTTATTCTCCATTTTGTATTTGTGTATTTGATTTTTTTCCTTCCTAAATGAAGTGCTTTGCATTTCTCTTTATTGAATTTTATCTTGTTGATTTCAGACCAATCCTCCAATTTATCAAGGTCATTTTGAATTTTAATCCTGTCCTCTACAGTGCTTGCAACCCCTCTCAGTTTGGTGTCATTTGCAAGTTTTTTAAGCATACCATTCACCCTGTTATCCAAGTTATTAATGAAAATATTGAATAGTACAAGAACCAGCACTGATGTCCTAGATACATCCTTCCAGTTGCACAGCATATCATTAATAACTACTCTTTGAGTACATGTTTTAACCAGTTGTACGATTTTATGGAAGTTCCATCTAGACCATTTCCCTAGGTTGCTTATGAGAATGTCATGTGGGACTGTGTCAAAAGTCTTACCAAAATCAAAAATCACATCTGCTTCCTCCCTATCCACTAGGCCACTAACTCTGACAAAGAAAGAAATTAGGTAGGTTTGACGTGATTTGTTCTTCACAAATCCATGTAGGCTATTATTTATCACCCTACTATTCTCTAGGTGTTTACAAATTGATTGTTTAATAATTTGTTCCAATATCTTTCCAGGTATCAAAATTAGGCTGACTGGTGTGTACATCCCCAGATCCTTGTTGCTCCCTTTTTTTAAAGATAGGTACTATATTTGCCCTTTTCCAGTCCTCTGGGACCTCAACCCAGCCTCCATGACTTCTCAAAGATAATTGCTAATGATTCTGAGATTGGTTCAGCTAGTTCCTTCAGTGTGCTAGGATAAATTTCATCAGGCCCCCCCTGCTGACTAATACTAAATATCTAAATATTCTTTAACCTGGTCTTTCTTTATTTTGTCTTGTGATCCTTCCCCCTTGTTGTTAATCTTAAGGGTGTTAAGCATCTGTTTTTAGTGAAGACTGAAACAAAATAGGCACCTCAGTCTTCCTGGTGTTGCCTGCTAAGTAATAGATGTACACTTTCCTTCATCTTTTTTTGCTCCTAATATATTTATAAAACTACTTCTTATTGCCTTTTATATCCCTTGCAATATGTAACTCATTTTGTGCTTTGGCCTTTCTGATTTTATTCCTGAATGTCTGTACTGTTCTTTTGTACTCATCCTTAGCAATTTGTCCATGTGTCCATTTTAGTAGAATTTCTTTTTGATGAAAATGCTATTGAAGTAGAAAGGTCACATTTTACACCTACTTTGGACAGGTGTAAATGACCATACAAGACAGAGGATGCAACCCAGAAAGTGAAACTCACCGGATTAGGTCCCTCTGTCCATTCTGAGTGAAATACCAAAAGAAAACAAAGAGCGTGGCTTGTGGCAAATAAATTATTTTGACCTGACTCTCCTCTTACACTAGTGAAACTCAGGAGTTCACTGAAGTCAGTGAAGTTAAACTTGTGTAGAGCCAGTGTGAATGAGAACAGAATCAGACCATTAGTTTTCAACTTGCCAATGCACTTTTCACTTTGTATTTCAGCAAATTACGTGTTAACTCCTTTTGATGGTGTCCGGAGGGTGTGACACAAATTACTGCACTGAGATTCACCATGAAAGATAAATGCAAAGATGATATGATCAGACGCTAAGCAGTTCTTAAGCAGGACTTGAGAGCTATCAGAGTTCACTGGGGCAAGCATCCTGTGACAGATACTTGTCTTATTTGATAACAATAGGTAATCAGATATTAAATATTTATGAAAATATCCAGTACACAAGTCACATAGCACTGTGGAGAAAACATCTTTTTCAATAATGCTACAGAAATTGTAAGTTGCTGCACCTACCAAAGTTATTTTAGCAGCACTACACTGTTAACACTGGAATTAAGCCATGTTTTCATAGTTAAATGTTAGTTTAAGGGCCATTTGTATGGTTCTGACCATCCAATACAAACGTTACTAAGTGCTTCTCTAAAAGTGCTAAATGGAATTCACACTTCTCAGCTTTCTTCTTTTTGTTATTATCAGTATGGTATTCAAAAGGTAATTTTTTTAAAGCATGGTAATAAAGTAGCCAGGAGTAATAGTATAATGTGTCACATTGAAAAGCTTGTGATTTATGACTTTCACCTTCAAATTATAAAATACCATACAATGAAATTAATGTTTGCTACTTTGCTCTTTCTCCTTTAAATTAAATACTTCTGACTATAGTTTTATAGAAAGATTTCCCTCCCCCTGTTTTAAAAAAGATAAACAAAACTACATCTTCTCATGCTTAGGTCTACTGAATAGGTATGTAACATTATGTATTATGTAATTGGCATGTAGCCTTTAAGGAGACAGCAAAAATGTCAACATGTCTTAGAAGTAAGGCTGTAAAAGTCAGGTAATTTGTTACTTCAGAGTGTGAGTCAAAGTCACACATCAAGGGCAAGTCTACACTTAAAACTCTCTATCAGCGCAGCTGCGCCGATGCAGTTGTGCTGCTGTAGCACTTTAATGAAGATGCTCTACGGCCCGCTGATGGAGAGAGCTCTCCCTTCAGTGTCATTAATCCACCTCTACAAGGCGCCGACATAGCACTTCCTACAAGGGGGATTATATTGATATAAGTCTGTAGTGTAGACCAGACCCAAGATACACGTCTCATTTTTCAAACCAGGAAATTTTGCTTTTAGTTTAGAATCATCTGGAGTTCATTGATTTGAGATAGCAACAGATGAAGGTAGGTATGGATTAAACCAGGATTGATTGATCTACAAATCCAGACTCTGCATCCATGGGGCCACAAAGTATGGATCACATGATCAATGGGAGGTGAAGATTGTCTGGAAGTTAGAATGTTAGATTCTGCCTTGAGGACTGGAGAGCAAGAAGTAGCATTGGCACGGCAGGGAGACGGGAGTACTGCAAGCTCTTTTGCAAGGAGGGGAAAGGTGCCTTTCACTGGGTGAGATCTTGTTGCTTGGACTGGATCCAGGCCTCATTTTATTCTTTACTCTTAACCCACCACTGGATCTAGGACCCAATTTTCAAAGGGGCCTCAACCTGACCTGCATTTATGCATCAGCACAAAAAATTTGCATTCAGTTGTTGAGTACTGTTGTTTGTACATATTAATACTAGAATTTACCTGCTCAAAACTCATTTGTGCTCAATTTTCACATGTAAATGCATTTACAGATGAACTTTCTATCATTTGCATGCACAAGAAATAATGACCAAAAATTGTGTGAACGAGATTGAACATATAAAGTTGTTTATGTACAAATGAAAGCCATTTTTTAAAAGCATCCCCCTTAATGTAAGATGCAAAACCCAAATTTCATTGCCTAGAAAGTATGGAATTTACACTGACCATTCATTAAAATTAATCATCAAAAAATGAAAACATACAGCCATATTAATTCATACTATTTGTCACTTGGGGATAGTGTGCTCACTATTACACAAGACTTAGAAAACTTGGTGTCTCCTCAAATGTGCTTACTATCTAAACCAGGGGTGGGCAAACTTTTTGGCCAGAGGGTCACATCTCGGTATGGAAATTGTATGGAGGGCTGACTGGAGCAGGGGACTGGGGCACACGGAGGGGATGAGGGCTCTGGCTGGGGATGCAGACTCTGGGGTGGGGCTGGGGATGAGGAGTTTGAGGTGCAGGAGGGTGCTCCGGGCTGGGAGCAAAGGGTTTGGAGGGCGATCAGGGCTGGGGCATGTGGTTGGGGTGTGGGAGGGGCTCAGGGGTGCAGGATCCAGGCGGCTCTTACCTGAAGCAGCTCCTGGAAATGTCAGCCCTTCCCTGCTCTGGCTCCCAACCCTGCTCCCTGGCGGGACCTTGAGGGTCAGATTAAAAGGTCTGACGGGCCGGATGTGGCCCACAGGCAGTAGTTTGCCCACCCCTGATCTAAACAGAAGCTTGCAATCTAAATGGAATCTTTCCATCTAAATCTACCATCTTTGACTCATGTGCACAATTCCCTTTAATATTAGTCATAATTGCACTCACAGATTAAAGGCAGTATATGAGTCATAAAGTTGTTTATGAAAATCTTCATGAACTTCTACTGCTTTTGGAAGAGTTAACATGAAGTGTCCTTTCCTTTGCCTTCTTGTATTTATTTATGAACAAAGTTGCTTTGAAGTTAATTTTGGATGTGGAAGCAAAACCTGATCACAAATATGGTTTCAAAGGGTCACAGGGCTACAGCAGTTGTTGAGCTGTTCTGAAATGTGCTAATATTGGGGATAGAAACAATGCCTTTTACCATGATCTAATATACTGAATTTACTCGGGCTTTATGGGTTAAAAATATGGTAATAGAAATGACATTTTGAAGGGTTTTGTTGAGTTGTTTTCACGGCTACTTTCAGGTCTTATTGACCCCATTACGCCCACGGTGAGTCTAAGTTGAAAAAATAGGATATGTAATTCTCCACGAACACAGCTTCTCCAATGATGGCACGCATGGCAACTGTAGTAGAGTCATTGGTACCACTGTATCATCTAACCCAATAGTTACCTAACTAAACATACACCCCCAGCCTAAACTATATATACGTCTCTTGAGAGCTCTCTGAAACTGACCTTTCACCTTTCAAGTCACCTGCTTTTAATCATCAAACTCAATCACAAGTATACTTTAAAAAAGGGGGAGAAGGGTTTCTCTCTCTCTCTTTCTTTTTAAATCCCTTCAATAATGATTCTTGGCTTCTCAAAATTTCATTCATGTTTTCCTAACAAACTGGTGGTTGTGAAGGAGAAAGATTAACTGGCACCTCCTTTCTGTCCCTGCTCCCCACTTCCTGCCATGCTGGCAAGTTTCCCCTATAAAAGCAATGGCTGTTAGGTCCACACCCACCTATAAGGCACTTCCGTTCGCTCAGCAATGCAGCCCCACCACAATGTCTCCAGAAGGATTATTGCACATAATATTATTCCCCAAATGCATAGTCTATGTAAACCCTTAGATATTTTGGTCAGGTTCCCACAAAGTTAATGGGATATTTGGTTTTGTAGAAAGAATCAGAGGGGGGGGGGGGGGAAACCCCACACAAACAAAAAGGCTGAGTTGTCTCCAGCCTGTGGGGGAAGGGGAGGCAATCTCTATAGGAATTTCCAACATTAACATGAATATTTTACTTGAATTTACCACCTTTCATCCCAAAAGAGCCTGAAGCACTTTATGGACGATGTAATGCAAAGTTTCACCACTGAAATGCAGCCATCTCAGGGGTGGAGGGCAGCAAACAGGCACATAGAACAACAGTGGGGGAAAAGAAATTTGGGGCAAGCCTCTCCTCTGTGAAAAGTGCCAGATGGTCTTTTATGTCCATGCAGAGCAGTGGGGATTTTGGCGTCTAAAGTCTTAAACTGGTACCACTCACTTTACTGTAGACAAGATGGTGTGCCATGTAAGACAGCAGTATCTTTAATGGTGTCCCACTGCACATCCACAGGAAAGCCCACCTTGTGGTTGCTCTGCATTTAATTGTGAATTAGATCTCATTATTTTAAGGACCCACAGGATAAATATAGGTGCCTGCTCACTCTCAGTATGTCTCTGCGCAAACTGGTAAAACTTTCTTTTTGGATAAATATTTATTTTATTCTGGCTATTTCATATGATAACTGACCAAAGTGGTATGTGTGCCTAGATTATTCTACAGTATCCGGTCCAGGTGTGACTAACTAGGTGATTAATGTCACAGGATCACAATTCACATCAGTCTAATTCCCCCGCATTTAAAATAATTAGTATCAACTTATATAGACTGTAAAAAGCATGAGAAATCCAACCCCCCCTAATCCTTGCATTGAGAAGCCTGGGGGATGGAAATACGGACCCTCTTTTGATCATCTAAATAAAAACAGCCTATGAAGTAGAGCAAAGAGTAGGAACAAACTGACCCAGGTGAAAGCAATTAGAACAATAAAATCAGTGAAAGCTTCTGCTAGCACCTTGCAGTGTCATTGACTGACTGAAGATGAACAGAGCTAAAAGTGTCCTAGAACTTTCTGTGGCAAAAACTGCCAGGAGTGACTGTACAGTCCTCAGCCCGGACTTCTCTCTGTCACGTCTGGTCAGCCCTTAACCATGCACTTTTTTGCTGTTACTGCCACAGGTGCATCTCCACTGATGGTGAGAGCACTAAGGTAAACCAGTCTCCAGCTTTGTAACCATTGTGACATCTAACCTGAGTCAACAGGATCAGATGACACAGTGGTGAAAATCGCAGAAGCTGTGATTCTCCCACCATCGCTACTGTCTTCGGAGCTACAGCAATGGTGGGAAAAGACCCAAGGCACAGGAGACACCCAAAGTTGCACTTCCATGATACAGCCTCGATAGGCTTTTTCCAGAATAAGGCGGTGGTTTTACTATGCTCTACAATCTATTTCCTGTCTGCCCAGCTATTCTGGTCAGAATAGCTCTAACCAGACTGTGCTGACTCTCTTGGATAATGTCACATGCTTCAAGGAGATCCAAGGCGTGGAAACACTCTTAAAGATGGTGCTGTCCAAGTGAGTTATAATTATAGTATTTATTAACACTGTTCACAAGGTAGAAATCATAGCACCAGGAACAAAGTAAAAAGGGAATGTGTAGAAACTGTGATACTGAATCTAAGGAAATGTTGCTTAAGCTCTTATAAAGCTTTGTAGCAGAGAAAGATAAACTTAATAAAACTTGCAAACAGCCATTTTCAGTTGTCCTAACCTGATCTTTTCTCTGGAGTCCAGAGATAGGTTGGCACCTGCATGAGCAAACAGTTTACAGTGAAGGACTGACCCCCTAGTCCATTCGCAGCTTTTCACCTCATCTCGTTTCACTGGAGGAATGAGAATAGGGCTGTGAGAACCCCTGGCCAGCCACCATGATATAGAACATTCTGTGGAAGACTGTATAGGCAAGTCCACTTCTATGTTGGCAGTGACTCCTGATTACATGTGTGTGGGAATGACAAGTCATAAAGAGCCATGTCTTCCTGCCCAAGTTGGGGCTATTGGAGGCTCTGAATCACTGGTGCAGTTTTCCTGTGCAGAGAGGACAAGATAAGAATGATAAGGCTCACAGCTCCTGGTTGCAGCTTCTATCTACCTTTGTGCAGGGCTACTAGGGGGACAGCAAGCCAGGAGCTGAGCAGAGCACAAACCTATCAATCTCCACCACCCAAACCAGATATACTCGAGCACTTCAGCAGTTGCTTAGGTTACTGCAGCCCTGAGGTTGCTGGAACAGTTGCAGAGGTGCAGCCTGGGAGCCCATGCTATCATACATGCCCTTCATCTATGGAACCTCTGCAGAGAGCTGCAGTTTATGCTCTTTAGCGTTCCACAACTGATGCAGCCCTGGATAATTTAAGGGGAATGTTACTGAAATACTTTTGCTTCACTTGTGTCTAATAAGCTGTCTAGCTATCTCCTCCCACTTTGCTCTTGTCGGAGAGATAAGAATTCATTCTTTCAGCTCTCACATCCAAATGAATTTCAATTAGCTTCTTTCTTCCTTCTCATAATTAAAAAAAAAAAAAAAGACAAAGGGCCAGATTTTCCCTTCAGTCTGATTTTACACCAATGTTAATATATCATTGACTCCAGTGGAATTTCTCCTGATTTACACTGGCTTGAGAAGAGTATCAAGTCCCCAAAATTGCAAGTAAAGGTCACAGCACATCTTTATACCTATATTCATCTGTAGTAGCTGATATAGCAAATGTCTGTAAACATTTGCCTCCCCTGTTAACCTCATGCTGTGCAGCTTTAAATTGGCTGTAATATAAGTATAGTGTAATGGTTTCATGGGGTTAGACATAAATTTACAAACAAGCATAGCTTTTGGTCAGGTGCTTCAGGCGATCGTGGATAAAAAAATATTATGCGGCTGATTGCCGCATACATACAAAATTAGAAAGCAGGATTTCCCATTGCATCTGAATTGATGGGAAGCCAAGATTTTGAAATAAGATTTGGTTTGTTTGGATTTAGTTAATGAATCTATTTCTGCTCCCACGGAGTTTGGTGGCTTTGGAATGTTTTTGAAACAGTGATATCTCAAAGTGTTAACTCAGCTTGGGCACAAGAACTGTGTACAGCTCTTCACAGCCCCTATGTTTTTATTGTAATTTTTGTTATATCAAGAGCTCGGTGGCCATTTCCCTTTTGCCAGGTGTGAACACCAGACCTTATAACATTATTTTATTTTATTTTGCATGAAAAAACTCACACTGCTGGCAAAACTGGTGAACAATCATGTTTCCAGTCAATTCCTAAAAAGCAAAAACAACAACGGCAAGCCTAGTTTTTCACCGTGGTGAAAGCCTATGAACTCCAGGAGATAAATTGCACCACATCCAGAATGTTTTGACATTGCAGGCATGAAGGAACAGAAACCCTAGGCATCTTCATGACTCCTCTGCAACTAAACCTTGAGCTTTTAGAAGTCTCCACTCCCTGATGGAATAATGGGAATGTCCCATATCTTTCCAGCTGGTGGCCCATCCCAGAGTGGAATACATCATCAAACAGTCACTATGCTTTTGAGGTGTGAAGACTCTGTGCTCAAAGCATAGAGCCCGGAATGAGGAAATGTGAGTTCTCTTACCCACCTCTACCATAGACTTCCTGTGTAAATTGCTTAAGATATTTGTGCCTTGGTTTCCTAATGTGAAAAATAGGGGAGGGAGTGTTCTGACCATTAATAAATTTAAAAGTACAGGTGATGCAAAGGATGGGAGATATTATAGGCAGAAGATGCTATTGAAGTGCAAAATAGCATTGCCTTGTTGCATCTCCAAGCGTTTAAAGAATGCACTTGAGACTGCAGGCAGCATCCATCTGCATTTGCATAAATCTTTCTTCACCCCCAAAAACAATTTGTGACGCTAAACAGGGTATTTAGACTCTTGGCACAGAAGCATCCTTCTAGGCCTCTGGCTGCATATGACTGATGTTAGTAACATTTTTACTACCAGCAAGCCAAGGAAAGGATTTGCTTCTTTTGGTAGCTTTTCTTTGAAGTGAAGTGAAATCCTACAGCTTTTATTTTCATGGTGAAAAGTGTGTAAGAACTCCCCTAGCTTTGACCCCAGATGGAGTCCTATAATCTAGTCTCTCTTGGGGCACCAGAACCTTTTAGTCCATCACTGCTGAAATTGGCACTGAAAGGGAAAATAACATCTCTTGGAAGAGTCAAAAGAGGAAATTCTCAGAGAGGAGAATGTGAAAAGAAGAGAGGTGGTTTGCTGCTTTGTTATTCTCATTTTAAGTTTAACCCTTTACTGTTTGCAGTAATCTAATCAGGCGAGTTTTGACTGGACAATTGGTATGGATGGAATGGCTGTTAGTGGTGAATTCAGCTTATGTGTGCATTTTAAAATAAACTGTCATCTTGAAGTGTCTGAGAGAAAAGGGTGCTTTTGTGTAAAAGTCTGATAGAGCTAGGAGAGAAAGGGATTTGTTTTGGTAAATTGTAAATTCCTTTTGTGATAGTTGATGGGCTTAGTTGGTCTAATAAATCTGGCACTGATTGTATAGCGAGTTGGGAGGCGGGGTGTGAACTGACTGATTTTTACATTGTGCTTCATTATGTCTTTGTTCTTTTCAGAGGATGCTTGTGTGGGATCTAGGGACAGCGAGAGCTGCGGGATGAAAGAAGTAACATGAAGTGCAGCACTGCGTTTTGAACAGCGAGGGTTGGGATTCATTCTGGGTAAAAACATCCGTGTAGGCAGAGGCAGATTAAGCTTTCATGGGGCCCAGGGCCAGAGCAAGTGGGCGGCCCTCGCCACCCCTTATGCCTGGAGTCCTCCCCCCATTTCGCCCATTCTGCCTGCAGCCCTGTCATGTCCCCACACCATTCTGCCCCTTCCTCCCGGAGCCCTGCCCCTGTTCCACCCCCAGTCCCACCCCATTCCGCCCCCCGCAGTGTGGCCCTGCAGCTCGTTTGCTTCTTTCTGCCCCCTGCAGCCCCAAGACCAGAGAAGATCTGTCTCCCTCACCAGGACCTGGGGGCTGCAGCAGGGGGTGAGCGCTCCCCAGCCCTGAGGCTGCGGCAGGGAGCCAGAGCTCCTCCAGTCCTGGGGCTGCAGCCAGGGTACAGGCCCCATGCTTCTGCAGAGGACTGGGGTCAGGGCACTGGGTAGGGTGACCAGATAGCAAGTGTGACAAATCGGGACGGGGGTGGGGGGTAATAGGAGCCTATATAAAAAAAAGCCCCAAATATCGGGACTGTCCCTATAAAATCAGGACATCTGGTCAGCCTAGTGCTGGGGCTTCTCCCACCCCCCACATATTCTCCCCTGCTCCTCCCCCCCGCCCACGGCACTTCTGCCAGGGCTCTGGGCTTCCACCGCCCTGCAGTGGATGTCTGCTGAAGGCGGGGCACCCATTTTTCCAGGCCCTCCCAATTGGCCAGGGCCCCTGGGCACAGTCCCCATCAGCCTGTTGGCTAATCTGTCACTGAATGTAGGGCTTTGGCAATTGCTCAGCACCTCATGGAAAGAACGGCTAACCTGCAGTACCAGTTGGTGATGCTAGTAGAACATTCAATCAAATGAAGCTTTATAGGGGGAGGGGATCTTTAGCTCCCCATACTGCCACTCCACACAAAAAGAGCGGGAAAGGAAACACTTACCTAAACCTAAAATATGCATGGGGGAATTGAAGAGCTGGCAATACTGATGCAGCAGAGCCTTCTTGTCAGTCTGGCAAATCTATGGAAGAGCCAGAATTTGCCATGCACGCTAAGGATTCGTAGGAACTTTTTCTGGGACTTAACTTTGGCCCAAGTGTTTTAATGCATTTTTTCCTTTTTTCCCCATCAGCTTTGAAAGTGGTTGAAACGTTTGGAAAATTAGAAATTTTCAATTAATACGTTTAATATTTTTTTTAACTTTCCCTAAGCTTTTTTCTGTTTTTACACTCTGATCTTATTGCGTTCTAGGACCATTTCTCAAGGATTTTTTTTTTCATGTTGTGACGCTGGCAGACCAGGTGCCAGCTCTTGCCAAGGCTTTAGGTCTCAGCCGAGCACTGACAAATTCATTGCTGGAAACCAGTCCAGCTCACCTGTGTGTTAGTATGGTTAAGATGCATAATAGATTTACAACGTGTTTAGTGTTAGACTTTATGAAATGCTTGTAAATTGCTACATGTATTAATCCTACTTATAATTTTATCATCACATGTGATAAGATAATATTTAAGTTTTTGCTTTATAACTGTAAAAAATGTTTGTCCTGAAACATCAGCCTGTCAGAAGAGATCTCTCCTGCTCATTAAGAAGGCCTATCAAAACTAAATGTGCCATTGTCGGACATCACAATACAAAGACTTTGTTAATTGCCCCTTCACACCCATGCAGAGGCTATGTGCAAAAGGGCACGTCCCATCAGCTTGAATTCTGGAAGAAGTAAATAAAGATAGCTGACAAGAAAATTTTTCAACCCTTTTGCTGTTTGGACTCTCTCAGTGCTGAAGCAATGAAACAGAAGGAGAGATCCCCAGGGTCAACCTGGGGTTCACCCTAAAAGGCATTCAGTGCTGACAAATTGCTACAACTCCGTCACCTTTTGGAACCATAGATTGTAAGTCATTTGTGTAAGTGTGTTGCCTGCTTTAACCTGTGAATAACTTTCTCATTTCTTTTTCCTTGTAAATAAATCCTTAGTTAGTTTACTATGGGATTGGCTACACGTATTGTCTTTGGTATGAAATCTGAGGTACAGATTGACCTGGGGTAAGTGACTGGTCTCTTGGGACTGGAAGCAACTTGAATATTTTATGATCTTTGATGTATGGCAACCAACTATCACTCAGTCCAGCTTGCCTGCATGGCAAGATAGACTGGAGTTATCACGGGGACATCTGTGACTTCATGGTAAGACTTACAGTGCTCCAGGAGTTCACAGTTGTTATTGGGTCAGTGAAATCTAATTCTAGAACATACCACCAGTTTGAGGTGTCTGCCCTGCTTTTTTGGCAGCCTGCCCAGAGGCTGGCACTCACTGTGGTGAACCAATCCAGATGGTGTGACGTTACAAATTTTCCTGTTACCAATACCATCTGTTGCTTTTACATATTGAGCCCCAAGGCATATTTATTTATTTGGAGATATTCAAATGCTCGAAAAGGATGTCTGTTCATTCTCTCTCTAGGTGCCCTTGACATATCTCACAAAACCCCAGCCTAACTAAGGTGCAGCAACATCATGCAGTCTTCCCCAGCTTTACTTCTCTCACAATTCACCACCTTCAAAATTTCCCTAGTCTGAACCCTAAGGTGTGCCACAACTAGGAACAAATAGTTGTGTCTTGGAATAAACATATGTGAAAGGTCTACATGTGCATTTACAATCATATTAGTTAAGTCAAGTGAACTGGCGATCAATTAACTTGAGTTACAACATGACCAAAACCTCTCATCTAGACAGGGCCAATGTTTCCTGGTAATTGCCTGTTTAAGATCTGTCTGCTACCCTTTTCCAATAGCACAACATCTGCTATCCTGCTGTTGAACAGCTTGTATATTCTAGCAGTTGAAGGTTCCAGCTTAGATTGTTGTCACATATAATTTCTGTATCGCATATTGTTAGTTACACTCTTAGTTTTGATCACTATAATTTACTCAGGCAGCATAGCAGGTGGAAGTATTTGAGTAATTGGCTATTTGATCATTTAAAATGTTGGATAAGATCTATGAATGTCATAACATGGTGGTTAAGTCTGTTAATCCTTTTATGTGCCCTTGAGGACCAAAGCACAATTAATACTGCAGGATTATGCCAAATAGATATATTTGTGATAGTTTATATACATATATAAATGTCTATGTGTGTGTAAATATAGATGAATACATATCTATCATATATTGATAGTAGTAGTAGTAGTATTTTACAAATTACACTAAGATTCCAAGTACCTGTCTCTTAATTACACTTATTTAAAGTGTGGTTATGGACAGAAAGATGACTAGTTTCAAATGACATCTTTTTACCCAACATGTCTATCTCATATGTATTCAAATTGACAGCTGCACTCTTGTTCCAAAAATAAATTTACATTTAAAATACGATAAAATAAAATTTTACTATTTTTATCTCTGTTAATAAAGCCCATTGTGCTACTGATACATGAGAGAGAGTGGGATTCTTTTCTTGCTCATAAATCTTCAGTGGAATTGTTATTTGAATTCTAGCTGTAGAAACTTTACTTAAAAGAGTACACAAGCGTACAGCTAACTTCTGCCTTAACTACAACTATAATACACCTGATCTGGATCAAATTTATTGGCAGGGATGCCAGCAAGAATACAGCTGTATTTCCAGATTCTAGAATGCATATGTACAGTTTCAATTAGATCTCAGTTACACTGATACAGGATTAAATCCTTATTCCATTGTAGTCACTGGGAGTTTTGCTATTAACTTCAGTGGGGCCAGGATATCACCCCTAGTGTCAATTTAAACCAGCGGAGTTACTGAGGTTTACATTGGCATAACCAAGATAAGAATCTGGCCCACATTCTTTTTCCTTGTGAGCTGAGAAAATACCTTGTGGAGACACAATGGACACAGAACCATACAATGCCATTTTCAAAGTTATTTTCAGAGTAGATCTGCTCTTTCAGGTTGCACAGGTTTTAGACATGGCAAACATTTGTGAGCTACCCTGTTTAGCCTGTAATAACCACTGCTCTTCTGATTGGAAAGCTTGACAAAGGACACATGCCCTTACAGAAAGCCAAGTGAAACTCGGATACAGGAGTACACTAGCCTTCCATTTCTGGAGACTCAGTTTCAGATGCTTGTATAGAGAGAGATCAAAAGCTGAAATGAGTTTGGTAATCTCAACTAATTTAGCACCAAACAATTGAACATAGTTCAACATAACTAAGACCTGCTCAAGTGAGACCGAGGACTAAAATAGCAAAGGTGATACTGATCAGAATTTAAGCGTCTGAGGTGTATTGGGGTGTGTATCCATTTTTAGTGTTTTCCTACCACTAGTCAATGCTATTAGGCCTTCACTATCATGAGCATCAAATTCATTTACAAATATATATTTTTCAAAGAATGCTTATACTATAACGTCAGACAATACATCTGAATGAATGAAAAACAAATAATTGAATTCCATTAGAAAGAGTTCTAAAAATGAAAAAGTGGTGTAAAGGTTACTTATAAGCAGTTTATGTATCTGACATGGGATGGAATATTTACAAAAAAGTGCCACATGATCGTAGAGTAAGGTAATGAACTCTTGCTACTGGTGCCTTCAGTACTCTCTGAAAAGGACAGAGAAGCTCAGTCATCAATGGAAAAGAACTAACATGAGACATCCACAATAAACTTTTTTTTTTATTGGCAATGACAGAAGCCCGATTACCAAAGAAAATCCATGCTGGATCTAACACACTAATGACATTTTCCAAGAAAAGTTACACCATAATGTCTGGGTTTTGTTTTAACTTATACTACGGTGAGTCCAGAGTAATGCAGCATTTAATTCAGGATTTACATCTATGAGGTTGGATGCTTGTCCTCTGCGCTTCGAGACAGGAAACGTGTCTGCCTTTATGTTTGTGTAAATTTCCCAGCAATTCTATGCATTATTTTAATACTAATATTCACCTGAAAATATGACTCTTGGGATGCCATTGAGGTCAGGGAGTCCTATTTGCTACTGAGAATTAACAGGTTTTGCAGGTGGAACCTGCCTGAAGGCAGCTTTACTCTACACACCCAATTTTTACAAAACATCCCTGGTGCAATTTCATTGCATCCAGTGAGTTTACACAACGAATGAAGTTGTCCCTGAAGAAAACAATCCATTGGCATTTTCCCAATGGGGCCAGTTTTTCCCTCTTTCTGTGTTCTTTATTTTCCTTAATCACATCACAACCCACCTTCCTCATCACAGCCGTGGTTAGTATCTTAAGGCGTGCACCCAATTCTAGTGAGAAGGATGCCAGCTTTGAGTAATTTGAGCAAGAAAATGACACCTGCTTTCCTTTAGATTGCAAGTGATATGGAAATCTGAGCTATGCGGTTTGTACGTCATCATAATCGAGACCAAATTAGCGGGGCCTGTATGTAAGTAGTTTGGCCAGTACGTTGCAGAAAGGCCATATAGTTGTAGCTTGGAGCACCTCAACCTTTCCATCCACACAATTGATCTCCTATGCATTGTAGGATTGTGTGACCCAAACCTGGAACATATCAACTACTTACTGTGGTGACTTCAGTTTCAGATTTGAGCATGAGTTACTACTTCATCCACATGAAGAGATGGCCAAGTTCATTGCTGCTTTGCTGTGTTGTGGTCATGCTCGTTTGTTACTCTACCTCTGAGCCTCAACAGTCTCTGATACACCCACTCAAACTGTGCCTCAGTAAAGGAAACTAGCTGATCCAGTTATAATGCTCAACTTGTACTGTCAGCATAGTAATGCGAACGTAGAAACTGTTGCTTCTTGTTGCTCAATGCACTGGGAGCTTGAAAGGGCTGTTGAGTGAATGTGGAGTCAAAGTGTCTGGCTCCTCCTGCTCTGGTCTTGCCAAAGAGGCAGGAGGGAAAAAAACATCCCCCTGTTGTTTTCTGATTTAAATGGGCCAGTTGCCTCTGTATGTGTGTGTATGTGTCTGTGAGAGAAAGCTGCTGTAGCAAAATATCTCCTCTATTTGCGGAGAAGGGACTCTTTTCAATATGCATATTTAAAGCAGAGATTCGTTTGTCACGTGAAAAGAGGTTCAAAATAACTAAATAGCAATACAGTGAAATTAAATGATGAACATAAAATACGTTGTAAAGGAGATTTCAGCAGGTTTGGCATGTTCTTCCTTAAGGCCTTCTCTACACTGCAGAACTTTGTTGGTAAAAGGCAGCTTTTGGTGGCAAAACAGTGGAGGTGTACACAAGAGTTTTGTCGCCACAAGAGGCATTGCTTTCAGTTTTGATGACTAAATGAAACCGCCTCAATGAGAGACATAGAGCTTTTTGCACAAATGTTTTGTCAACAAAGTGCCAGTGTCAATGCTGCCATTCATTATGTCGACATAACTGGCCTCCCCCAGTATCCCACAATGCCCACTGTGACCGCTCTGCTCGCTGTTTTGAACTCGGCTGCCCTGCAGGCATTCATCCCTCCCCTTTCAGAGCTCCAGGAAACTTTGACGTTCCTCAGCCTGGAGCACTCACAGAGCTGCTGAGGATGCTGCTCCTGGTGGCTGAGGAGGCTGTGGAAGAACTCAGAGGGAATCACAGAACCATTAATGTGGAATCAGCAGGCAGGCAGAGTGGGCTGCTGCTGCAAGAGGGGAGTGGGGGGAGAGACTGCTGTGCTGTGCAGAGCCGGGGGGCTGATGTGGTGGGGTGTCCCCTTCCCCCAGGACTGGTTGTTCAGGCTGCTGTCTGAATTTAAAGAGACACCATGCCGACACACTCCCCCAACACACACACGTACCCAGCATACACTCTGTCTCTCTCATATATACACTCCCTCCTCCACAATCTCTCACACACTTCTCCAGAAACAGAGTGTGTGTTGTCTCTCCCCCCGCAACACACACACACACACACACTCTGGCACACACTTCCCTCCCCCCCCCACATACACTTCAGTTTAAAAGCGGCTGACAGTCTAGTAGGATGCCCATGGAAGGATGGGATTGAGAAACCCGCATCACGTGTTGCTGTACCTGCCCTATGAGGCATTGCAAACCCTTCCCAAAGTACCCTGCGGCCAGTTGCACAATGGGATAGCTACCCACAGTGCACTGCTCTCTGTGTTGATACAAGAGCTGCTAGTGTGGATATGCTCTGCTGACACAAGGAGCATAGTGTGGACATGCAACCGTAGTTTAATTAAAGCGCTTTAATGAAAGTGGCATAACTTTTGTTGACAAAACTCTGCAGTCTAGGCATAAGGGAGTTAGTTTATTTTATCCATCTGGAGGACTGGATGCATCAAGTGGAGATGGCAACTTAAGTCTTGAAGGAAGTCACTTAGGCCCCAATCATGCAGTGTATGACATGTGGGCAGACTGTCTGCCACACATTGTAAATTTCAGGATCGAGACCCTAATTCTCAGCCTGCCTAGCATCAAATCTGAGACGAAAAAGAGGGGCAAAGACAGAGAATGAGAGACATGCCAAAATAGCAGTGAGGAAAGATTAAAAGGTTGTAGGATGCATTTCTTTAAAGTGAAGTAAAAGTTGATAGAAATAACATTTTTCTATAACTCCATTGTCACACATCAGCATTCCTGCTCCAGATAATTTACGCTAATTATGGATAGGATTATGTCGGCTCCCTGTGGTGGAAGTAAGGACATATATCTGAGAGACAGATGTATATTTGGTGGGCCTCCACAGAACTCTCCCCCAAATTCTCCAAGAGGATATCAACTCCAGTGGCAACACACTTAACTTATGAAACACTAAATTGGTAGCATTACATTATCAATAACCTGGGAATAATGATAATTGCCTGTCTCTGGAAAGTTCTTTGAGGTATTCAGAAGAAAACCCTATATAAATGCAAAGTTTTATGATGGGTACAATTATTATTTATTATTTGTTATTCAAACATTTTTATGTACTAGTGATTCCTTTGATTACCCTCCAAAAACTAAAATATACCTGAATAACATTGCATCTTTGAGGAACACATTTGTGTTTCCAAGACACTGGAGGAAGCCAATACTTAGCTTTCTGCCAAAAAAACTGCAAAATACTGACCTGATGACCATACCTCTGAAATGTTCTTCGTTTCATGGGATTTCCTTCATATTAGCTCCACAGTATGTTCCACAAAAAACTGGTGTCTCATTTTTATTGTTGAAAATCATTTACATTGGGAGTAATTCTGAGACTGAAGTTATAGAAAGAGTTATTTACAGGAAAGGAAAGAATCCAACAGCATTTTAAGCTTCTTGCACATATTATTTTTAGTATCTCTCCTTTTGGGTCTTTGACACACATGGTATCCTGCAGCTGAGCCTTGGCAGGTTGAGAAGAATGGGCCTTATCCGGCATTCATGGTGCTACCAAAGCTCCCACTGAAGTTAGCAATTGTTTTAGGTGCACAAGAAACTGTCATTGACTTCAGTGAGCTACACTGAGTTATGCCAGCTGAGGATCTGGCCCATAATCTTTTAATTAATTTTAGACTGTGCTATACTGCTTACATTTTGTTTATTCGGACATTTTGGGGGAATGGTTATTGTTAGAGAAATTTAATGTTGTCTTCAATTTTGGTCTGGGTTACAGCATGTGTGTAGAATCACTGTAGGGTCAGTTACACTGGGATAAGGATTTGTCAGTCCTGGGTTTGAAGGTCATGACCTTTTGGATTCTTCTTTTTGGCATTCTTCAGGGAACCATTTAAGTTACTTGGAGATGACATGTTTGATTGAAGATTATGGCATATGTCATGGTGGCACTACTTTGGGATTTAGTTAACATTAATTTTATTAATATAGTTTTGGTCACTGACAGCCATAAATAGTAGACATATGGGCAGAGCATAGTGACAGCCAACCATACAGAGAGGGGATCATGAACCTGAAAGATAACATTGACCCCCCACCCCCCAAAAATGGAGAGATCTTTGTTCCATTTAACTAAGCTTTGATTCTCTTTAAAATCATCACTGCACACAGCAAACTGAATAGGATGCTGTGTTTAAAATGGTTGCAGATTAGTAAGATTTTGTTTTATACCGGAACTGACCTGACTTTGGTCATTTGCTTTTAGCAAATAATGTATGTTAACACTTTGGTTTGTAGAAGTATCCCTAGAATACCCCTACTTGTTGTGGCCAGAGGAAAACTGCATTTCACTTGGATTTTGTGAGGAAAATCCTGGGGATTTATGTGAAAGTTTAGGGATAATGGTCTTTGTGTGTCTGATTTTTCAATACATTAAGGAAAAAAATACATTTTGGTTGGAAGAGAAAAGAAACTGTTTGCCACCAGAAACCCTGCATTATCACATTAAGATCACCCTGGCTAGTAATTCTGCAGAGTTCTAGTTTCAAGAAAAAGGCACCAAGAAGTTGGTGTATTTTTAAGTTTTAAAGTTTTTGTATGTTTAAAGAAGAGATTTTATTTTATGGCTTTTTATACGGTAATCATTACTGTTGTCTCACAAAGAGATTAGCACTCGTGTTGGGTAGGCAGGTATTATTATTCCCGTTTTACACACAGGCACTGAAGCACAGATAAGTCACACATCAGAAAAAGCAACCAGATTTTCTGAATGCCAGCCCTGTGCCAGGACCATTTTCCCTTTCAGATAAACTCCAGCTGCAAAATTTGGACCTGAAATTTTGGCCCCTCTTTCCCTTGACTTTTTGGTGATGAATTAATCCACGGTTTTGACTCAGCCCAATTATAGGGATAGTGCCTAGCCATGAAATTCATACCTACTCTTCGGTTGGATCCTGAACTTACCGCCACTAAGCTTTGGACTTGTTTGGATTCAGGCATTTGTTTAAGGGTTATCTCTGCTTAACTACTGAAATTCAAACACACATTCAACCTCATTCCTTCCCCCTGGGCGGTCAATAATCCCTCCATGGCAGACATGTCATACACAGTCTGATCACAAAAACAATGGATTCAGTTAGTGTAATGTTCATGGTATCTGGGGATCTCCTTAATTTAAAGACACTGAGACTCACTCGAGAGGCACCACGCACAAACTCTGAGGGACACATTTTCAGAAGTGGACTCTAATTCTGGATGCCTAGACGTACAGGACCTAGTTTATGAGAAATATGGAGCACCTATGATGCCAAGTGAAGTCAGTGCCCTAGGACAAAATTTCAAACTCGGATGCCTAAATGTAAGTACCCAAATCCATGTTTAGGCAGCTAAATAAATGGATTAATTTTCACAGGTAGTGAGCACCTGCCAGGGATGGAGGAGTCTTCAGCATTTCTTTATAGTATTTCTTACTTTATTTTCCCCCATACTCTCAAAGTTGTCATGGCATCTCTTTCCTTGCAAGGAGGTCTACAACCTGTTCTGAAATTATACACAACCCACTGCCTCAGTTTGCCAAGGAATGCTGTTAGAGACTGACACAAGGTGATCCTAGCAGTCCTAGTGTCTCATTTCTGGTAGGCTCCGTTCCTGCTGGCTAAGTGAACATGCTCAGAATCCATCCCATACCTCCAGGCTGTCCCATACAGGCACAATTACAGTGTAAAAAGTTATGCCTTGCAGGAGGTGGTTTAGTCCTTTACTATCAGTCCAGTTCTTTCAAGTATGGGTTTCAGAATCATAGAAATTAGAGATGAAAATACCCCCTACCAGGTCATCTAGTCTGCCTTCTGTCAATGTAGGATTCTTCCCTAGTATATATTTTCTGGTGCTTTGTCAGACACAGCGTAGTTCGTATCAGACTTGCTGTGAATAAGTTAAACAATTCAAACTAACGAGAGCTGATCTGGAGTTCTTGTAGGGTTCTGTTCTGTTGTTCTGCATATTGTCTGCATCAAGCAAGCTGGTCCATGCTTTTGTCATGATGACTAATGACCTGCCAAAAGAAGAAAAATAAGCCTTATGAAACAGTGCTGCATGCAAGGGTAGGTGGCCCTGCCCTGCCCTTCCAATTTCTTTGAAGGCAAACTGTTATTTCTAACCTTTGTAAAGAAGCTCTTTAAGATTCAGAATTCAAAAATTGCCATTTTCCTAACAATATTGATGACTCAGCAGTCATCTGGAAATGGTCAACTAAAGCTTTATTTGTGTCTAAAACATAATCCATGCTTTATTTTAAAATGTGTCTGTGAATCAAGAAGGTAATTAGTACCATTAACTGTAAACCAATTTAATGAACTGATTGCTGTTTGAAAAAAAGTTATAGTTTAAGTGTCTTTACTTCTATTCCAGTCAAAACTGAGATTCACCAAGAATAATTATAATGCTTACATTTTACCTAATTTTATCATCCAGACATCTCAAAGCACTTTAACCCCATCTTACAAATGGGAAAACTGAGACATAGAGATGCAAAGTGACACCTATCAGGCCAGTGGCAGAGCTGGGAATAGACCCTAGGTCATAAGAATTGCCATACTGGGTCAGACCAATGGACCATCTAGCCCAGTGTCCTGTTTCTCTGTCAGATGCTTCAGAAGAAATGAACAGAAAGAGCAATCTTGAGTGATCCATCCACTGTCATCCAGTTCCAGCTTCTTGGAGTTGGAGGTTGCATCCTCAACCATCTTGACTGATAGCCATTGATGGACCTATCTGCCAGGAGGATAAATGTCATAAATCCTACTCCAGAATACTGCCTTTCATGGAGTATAGGGAAAGATAAGCAGTTAATCTTATTCCCTCCACAATATGGAATGGGTTAAATGTTGCCCTCCCTTATCCCCAGGCAATCACACTAACTCCACTAGTGGCAGCCCAAAGAGGTTACACAGAAAAGTAAGTAAGTCCAAAATTGATCAAGTATGGCCTTCCTGTGCAACTCATTTCTTCATGGGTGGTGATTCCTGCCACACTTACATTGTGACTTCATTTCTCACTCTGCTTATTTTCTGGTATTCACAGCAATGATGGAACCCCTTTTGATTTTTCTTTCAGAAGGAGAAAGTCAGTGACTGATAATGACCTGAAGAAGAGCTCTGTGTAACTCAAAACCTTGTCTCTTTCACCCACAGAAGTCAGTCCAGTAAAAGTATTATCTCACCCACCTTGTCTCTCTATTTACTCTGGATTAATGAAATTGAAGTAGGACAGTAATATCCATAATCTGACTCTTCTATCTTTTTAAGCCTGGTTAAGAGTATTTCAAAGTATTGCTATTCAGCAGCAAATGCAAAGAAGGTTTAAAGGACTTGATGAATTTGCAACAAAGATGCCCTATGTATATATTAATTCTGAGTAACTTATGCTGGACACAGTGTATTGTTTAAACTTGCTATGAAAACCAAAACTACTACATCACTAGCATTCCTCATTGTTAGTATGTGACTGTGGTCCAGTAGATCGGGCATGACGCAGGGAGTCAGGAGACCTGAATTCTATTGCTGGCTCTGTGTGTCACCTTGGGCAAGTCCCTTCACATGCCTTGTCTATTTAGATTCAATGGTCTTTGAGGCAGAGACTTTCCCTTACTATATATTTTTGTTCAGTGCCTAACACAAGGGGGCTCTGACCTCACCCCGAGAGGCTACTCAAATACTATTACTAATAATAATCTATTAATTATACTTTAACTAATATTAACTAACGAATATATTCAAGATTATTAACTAATTAAAATTAACTAATATATTCAAGATCTTGTATGCTCTGTAGAAAGCTACATCCACATTCTGGGGCAAGGTTCCTAGATTCTGAAGTGCTCTGGCATAGCAGATTGCAAATTTTGCAGCAACTCCATTGACATTTTTAAAAATTTGTCTTTAACAAATTAGAAATACAGAATCACCCATGTTATTCTTTTTGATATTAATTTCAGTTTATTTTGTCCCATTCCCACATTTCCACTTTTAAGAATGCTTCAGATTTTTGCATTCATGATGCAGGACTACATCCTAGAAGTTATCATGGGGAAACTAAGGTGCAGCCCCATATGAAAAATTGTGGATACCTGGAATGACAATACATGAATCCAGTAGCTGTATTAAGAGAGGGATCAACAAGAAAGGGAGAATTTGGGAGCACTTCATTTACTGAATGCCATCAGTGTTGCAAGGCACATGGACAGACATGCCCTGAACCAAGCAATTCATACTCTAAGGGGCAAATTGTATCTCCAAAGGGAAAAACCCATACTGAAGCTTAGAGACTCTGTTATGTTCCCCCTACTGAATTTTCTTTGAATTCTTCCATTGGGGCGAGGGTCTGCTTCCCCCACCACAGCCAAGAGAGAGGCAATGGTTTTGCTTCCCCCTAACCCCCCCCCCAATAAATCACATGTCCCCTAAAGCCAGTGTCATTCACACATATGCCCCAAGCCACTTGTGCTGTCTTCCTGAGTGCAATAGGGAGTAGCATCTCCATACTCTGTTTTGGCAGAAAAGGTTCAATGCATTTTTTCCAGGTGAGGAGAAATGTGGCAGCTACATGACATCATCAGCCCAGCAAAGGAACTCTCTGCAGGAATTCCTAGTGAAACTAGTATGCTGTCATGTACACAGGCAAAATGTCATACTCACACACAGGCATGTCGGTATGTATATGATAATGTCTGCATAACAATTGTGGAGGAATTCTGTTTGCACACAAGCAAGAAGTCCTTTCTTTGGCCAGCAGCGTCATGTTGCTGCCCCGTTTCTTTTCATTGAAAGACACTTGTGGATACTTTTGACAGTAGGGCAAGAATCCAGCCCATGAAAAATGAAGCAGTTGTTTGTTTTAAGTTTGCATGTCTCTGGCCAGTGGAGATATGTTATTACTCCCCAGTTGAGCACTACATTAATTTCATAACTGGAGTGGATCTTCATCTTGTGTTACTCAGAACAGTGGAGTGAGGTGATGTCAGTTCACACCAGCTAAAGACCTGATCACCAGGGGCCGTAAAAGTTTGTGTCCATTTAGTCAGGACAATGTTCTCTACAGCCTTTGAACTCTCTATGGGATATCATGTCTACGCTTACAAGCTTACAGCAGCACAGCTGTACCGATACAGCTGTGCTGCTGTAAGAGCGCTCGTGTAGCCACGTTATACTGATGGGAGAGAGCTCTCCCGATGACATAATAAAACCAGCTCAGCGAGTAGCAGCAGCTATGTTGGCAGGAGAGCGTCTCCTGCTAACATAGTGCTGTGCACACGAGCGCTTATGTCAGCAAAACTTGTGTCACTCAGGGGGGTGTTTTTTTCACACCCCCGAGCAACAGAAGTTTTGCTGACATAAGTGCTCGTGTAGACCTGGAGATCTAGCTATAAAGTGGTTCCTCTGAAGAGCAGCAGCTCTACCAGATACGTGAGAAATATGAGAGAGTCTGTATATCGACTCGCTGAATGCAGGGAATAGGCAGTTCTGTTTAATAGAGCCCTGAGCTGTTCAATTCCCACAGGCAAGGAAATGTTTTTCGGGATTTCAAACCCATCCAAACATTCTCAACTAAATGTTTGTTATGCTGTCCCTTTAATGCTGCCCATGGGGAGGATATGCTGATTTACAGCAGTGGTTCTCAACCAGGGGTCCGGGGCCCACTGGTGGGGCTGTGAGCAGGTTTCAGGGGGTCCGCCAAGCAGGGCTGCCATTAGACTTTCTGTGGCCCAGCGCAGAAAGCCGAAGCTCCACCACATGGGGCTGAAGCCTGGGGTTCCATGCCCTGCCACCCAGGGCTGAGGCCGAAGCTTGAGAAACTTAGCTTCACAGGGCCCCCTATGACATGGGGCCCTGGGCAATTGCCCTGCTTTCTACCCTCTAATGCCGGCCCTGCCTTTCATATGCAGAAAAACAGTTGTTGTGGTACAGGTGGGCCATGGAGTTTTTATACCATGTTGTGGGGGCCTCAAAAAGAAAAAGGTTGAGAATCCCTGATTTACAGTTCACTAACAGCATCGTTCCAGCCAGCCAATCATACTGTAATGGGTGTGCTGAAGAAGTAAGGGATTAGAAAATCAGTGGGCTTGAGAGGAGAGGAGAGAAAACACAAGCGAAAAGGAGAAAAGGGAGGCACAGAGCAGAGAGAGAGAATGAGAGAGACAATTACAGGACAAAGACCCAGAAAACAACAAAAGATTGAGAAAAAGAAATGGAGTCTTTAAAGCAAAGAGAGAGAGAGAGAGAGAGAGAAAATAAATGTGTGGCCCAATAAGCAAAGAAAGTGGGAGATAGACAGAGGGGCCTGTAAACAGCTAAACTCTTGGAGCACTATTCTCTAGCCACAGGATACAAATAATACCCCATTGAAGAAAATAATAGCTACTCATATCCTGCTGTGGGAGAATATGGCCCCTAGATTCAGAGCAAGAGTGAGAGATAAAGATATGGCCTTAGAAGCATAGGTCGGAAAGTCCTAAGCAATCCAGCCCTAAGATGTCCATTAAGCTAAACAGGCTGCTGATCTGAGATGTTTGTTTTTCTGTTGACAATTTTCATGCTACAAAATGTAAACTTATTAAACAATGGGATTGCCTTTCCAGGAAATAAAAAGGCTGCTATGTCAATCAAACCTGGATATGAAACAAAAAGAAACGAGAATTCGCTTCTGGTTTATAGCTGTTGCCTCAATAGCAGTAAAATATTAAAATGGTCTTTAGAGTATTAATTATCAAACCACAATCACATCACACTCCACAAATAAAGAAAGACCTAGAGAAGAAATGTCAGTTCTGCTGGAATAGTGTTAAAGTATGACTCCTTAACTTGGTCTGAACCAAGTGCAGTATTGCCAATCTTACAATACAATAAAAGCATACAAAAATCACGAGTACTTCCCCCCAGGAGATTGGCTTAAAAGCAATTACGTTTTTAAAATAGTACATGTTGGGTTCTTTTTAGCCAAGATTCTAATGAAATCAAATAACTCCAGTATCTGGGCCTATAAGAAAAAAAAATCAAGTCACTACACATGCAATCATATAATGAAAGTTGATAACACTATAAGTGTAAACTGGACCGGAGTGAGTAAGAAAAAGAAAGCACAGCAGATGTGGCTGGCACAAGGAGAGTGGTGTGGACCTGGACTTGGGACAGAACATTGGCAGTTTGTGCAGGGTGAATTCTGATATAGAGTTTATATACTGTGCAATCAGGTCTCAGTACCTTAATTTAAAGATCTCCCAGTAAACTGAGATATAGCAAGCGTCTGCTTGGTATGAATTTTTTGGATGCTATTCTTTCACTCTGTTGTTATTAAGTGCCATCTTTTGTTTTATCTCAAGAGAGTTACTAATCTTTTCAGCTAGATAAATACACTTCTAATATGTTCTGAGTAAATTGCCTTCGAAAACAATGTTTTACGGAAATAATCTGAAAGTTCTTAAAAGGAAAATGTCAAGATATTTTTCATAATTATTTCAATACTTTTCCTGCAGATGTTTACAGGAAACACTTGAAAGTTAGAAACCAGCATAGAGCCTAAGGTTGTCTAATCTGCCTATGGACACCCACGTCCTATTAAAATGTATGAGAATTGGGCATCCAGATCCCCATGGCACTTTTGAAAATCTCATTTATATTTCAAACCAAATTCTTGCACACCCACACTAGTTTGATATTATAGGGGTTCTTCTGGGTGGTGGGCAGGAATCACTAATTTGTTTTGGGAAAAGATTATATAAACCCAGATTCAGCAAAACACTTAAACACATGCTTAAATCCATCCCTGTTCATAAAGGCCCCGAATCCAGCAAGATGTTTAAGCATGTGCCTATAATGTCAAAGTGATTGAGACCGTTGAAGTCAATGAGACTCCTCACATGCTTAAAAGTAGATACCTCTCTGAATTAGGGTGAGAATACTTTCTTTTTAAGGAAACAAAAAACATAACAAGGATTACATGGAATTTCCAAACAAATCTTCCTGTTGACTTCACTGAGACCTCCATGTGCAGTGGCCTTGCAAAATCCAGCCCAAGGTGCAAAAAGGAAGGTCAGTTTGGGTGCCTACCAACTTCAACAGTGTCTGGCTTTACATATTATATGAAATATTAACAACCATTCAGTTATACCTCAATAATCCAATTCTAATCAGAATGTGCTAGGCTGTTCCACACTGTGCTTAGAACTGAACATGCAGCCATGAGCTGAGGAGACAAATTTCAAATGCAGGGCCAAATCCTAGCCTTATTCACACTAGTAGTCCCATAATCTTGAATATTAATTCAGGTGATTACAGTGAGCAGGACATGGCCCTTAATCTATACGCAGAACTGGTGCAATTTAGATTTGTTGTCAACAAGTATTCTTACTTGATATTGTAAACTGATAAAGCCATCTCAACAAGGATGTTGATTGAAAATTCTTGTCTGCATCTGGATCTTTGTCAAACATGGTGGGAAAAGAGATTTTAATAACTTTGGACCCTGATTCTACAAACACGTAATGAGTAACCTTACCACATGCCCCATTTAATTCAATGGGGTTACTCATGTGCATGAAGTTATTTATGTGCATAAGTGTTTTCAGAATTGCAGCCTTGGGTTGTATCAAATTTTAACAGATTCAAAGGCCCATTTGCATAATGGCCAATTCTGATGACATTGTCACAAATCTTGTGATATTTGGCATTTTTCTTAAGGCCCCAGCTCCTGGAGTCTTGTTATTATTTAAGAACCTCAACTTTTAAAAGAAGAGAAAATAGAACATACCAACATGGCATACAGGCCCTTGAACTCAATAATGGACCCACCACAGCTAGGAATCTCAGTAAGGCATTTGATAGAGTTTGGCATGATAAGCTCTTAGTGAAACTCAGTGAGATGGGAGTCTGTGGTAGAATGTACCTTTGGATAAGAGATTTTCTATGTTATATGAAAAAAACCTGTAAGACTAAATGGTATTTTTTCACAGGCAAGCCCATTCAGGATGGGAGCTCCTCAGGGCTCATTTGAAGTCCTCTTCTTTTCCTTTTGTACTCCTCTGGACTGTCAGGCTGCTTGACATTATCTGTATTCACATATGCAGACAATTTTGCACTTTGTATCACAGATCATGAAATAGATTTATTGGAGTATGAATTGAATGAGGACTTGGAAATTAAAACTAGATGGACAAAGGGGCATACACGCCAGCTGAATCCAGAAAAAACCCAAGTCCACCTACTTTACCCAAATCATAGGAGGTTTAACTACAATCCAAAATTGATATTGGATGGAGACGCTATTGCCATTGAGAGGAACCTGGTTTACCTTGAGTGACCTTGAAGATGGAACTAAGGTTTGCCCCACAAGTCAGAAAGATGGCAGCCAAAACAAAGAAGAAATTGAATCTTCTATGATGTATTGCCAGCACCAATTGGAGTTCAGGTGTCAGGACACTGAAAACAACATATAGCATACCTATCTGGTCACATACTGCTCCCACTAATCTTCCGAAGATCAACCTTGTGCTGTCATCTGCAGTTCACACAATAATTGAAGCTGTAAGATCACTCTAACAGCAATTTCTGAACAAGGGTCTGATATGCAACCTCTTGAGAATCGTAGAAAAGAACGGTGAATTTAGTATGGAAATCATCTTCATTTCCTACCAGAATGTCATCACTGTTCATGTTTGCTCAGAACTGGAAAACCAAATCAAGGCTGAAACGATCATCTTGTTTTGAAAGGTGTGTAAAGGCTACTGAAGAAACAGGAGCACTTGATAATGTCAGGAGGATAGAGTGCAGGAAGAAGTTTGTATGCCCAATAATTGCTCCACATGAACCTATTTGCTTTAGTTAATGTCTCTCTTTTTGGAACTTTGCTCGAAGGAATACATATCCTGGCCATGCTAAGGAAAACTGTAGAAAAGACCACTCAACAGTATCAGTCACGAGGCAAATAGATTCATGTTTACACTCATGGTTCACAAAGAAAAATCCTTCAGGATTATTGGTTGCGGTGTCTTTAGCCAGTGGCCTAATGGAGAGAATATAAGAAAGAGCATTAGTTCAAGATACATCAGCTTAAATTATATGGCTAAATTGAAACTATTCTCAGTGCACTGCAAGAAATAAACAGAGCAGATATAAAGGCAGGTGTGGTGATGTTTGTTGACTCCTTGGTGATCCTTGATTCCTTTAGAACAAACCAGAATGCTATCAACAATGCAATCTGTAAGGAAGCTCGAAGGATTGGAAAGTGAGGCAATACATTGACTTTTCAATGTGGGAGTGAGATAGCTGGTGACCTGCCAAAACTGGAAGATCAGAAACTCAGAATGGAATGACAATGGTGGAAGATATTGACACCACCTCAAGGAAAATATCAGCTGAAAAAAATGGTCAAAATATAAAAGATCCTCTGACTGATATCAAAGCATCTTGGAAAATAACATCCACTATCATAAGACTGCAGACAGGGCACACTGCAGGAATGAAAATCAATAAAGATGGAACCAAGATATAGCTACTCTGCAGGATGTATCAGGAGCAGGTTTTGATACCAGCCAATGCTTTATATGTAATAGTGTAAGGAAATGGAAGCTTTTCTGGTTGGACACCTTAGATCAAACCCTTACAAAGGACCCTGTACAAGTTGTTGAATTCATTCTTGAGCTTCATGGCCTCATGATTATTGTGGGACAAGACAGCAACAAACATCACCTCAGCTTGCTTTTTTCATAAAAAAAATATTACTTTTTAATTTTTTTTTTAACTTCTAGTCCTCTTGGTTGTGGAGAAAAACTCATCAGCATGAGCCCTAAAGACTCAAAACCAGAAGGCAAATCACATGAACTCAACATTTGTTATATTTAAAATCTCATGATTTTAAACCAGTCTCTTGATTTTTGGGGCCTCTCTCATGAATTTTGAATGCCTGAGGTTGGCAATACTGTGCTTGTGTCTCCAACTGAAGTCAATGGCAAAACTCCAATGGGAGAAGGACTGGGCTGAAATCAGTAACTTGCTCACCTTTAGAACTTATCAAAGACATTTTGTCAGCAAATGCTGTAGGTTTTTATTTTTTCATACTAAGTGCTATGTCTATTTCCTTTTTAATCTAAGTTTTTACGTTATTGGTTTCAAATTTATATATAAAGTTTCAATAAATACATTGAATAGACAGCAAGATGAACAAGCAGAAGAGCAGTAACACTGTCAAACTACAGGGATCACTGTATCTATTTCTAACTAGAGATTACATTCAATCATATATATGTTTTCTTGTGGTTGTAGAGAGCCATCAACTTTTTACCTGTAATATAGAGAAATCACTATAGCACTGGTGAACTAATAAAAGGAAAATGTAAAAAATAGAGTGTTTGCATTCCTCAGTCAGTATTTTATTACTTCGTTCTTTGTAATAAAAGTGAAAAATGCTGTCAGCAGGGGCGTGTACTTTTAAACCTCAAGGCTTTTTTCCTCCTATGACTCTGCTCCTGTTTTCTTTCATTATCTTTGCAGATCAATAAAAGTTTGACTTGAAGAAAATCATGGCACAAGGGTTTTTGTTTGTTTGTTTGTTAAGTATTTCAACCAAAAGATAATTACCTTTCCCAGTATAATCTCTGATTTCATTCAGTACAAATAAACAGAAGCCAAAAGCTCGTGACCAGTCACTTAGGATGGAAGATTAAAAGCTGACCTCAGCTACCAACCCCTGCAGCCAGGTAACTTATAGAACATGTTTACAGCGGGATGATTTCCTAACTGCTAAAATCCATGGATAAATAATGGTATGCACAGTTCTTAGCAGGTTGGTGAGTCTACCTTTCTGTTTCTGTTCTTACTTAGCACTATCTGGGAGTCCCTTCTCATTTCTGGAAGGAGAAACCCTATTATATTAGCATAACATTGTCTTTTTCTGGGCTAGATACCGCATTTGTTTACTCATGTTTTACTCAGCAAAACTCCTGTTGATTTCAAGGAGCAATTCACCTGAGTAAGGACACTGGATCCGAGCCTGTAAATCCATAGTAGTCCTTACTTATGTGAGTAATCCCATTGACTTCAACAAAGCCATCTGACTTCAGAGGAGCTACCTGCATGTGTGAGGGTTTGCAAAACAAGCCCAGGAAAAGGATTGTAGGATTTAGTCTTGTCATTTAAAAAAAATGCACAGGGCAAAATCTGGAATTAAATATAAGTAAAGTTGCTTTTTGATATTACCACATAATTTCCACTTCTGGCAAAGAAACTTTGTGGAGGCTAATTTGGACACATTTTCAGTTAGCACATTGGCACTCTTATGTAATGTTCATAGAGGTCTTATTCACTGAAGAGTTGTGGCTACCCGTCCCCTAGTTCTTCAAACAGAGCTATTTGTTGAGTCTCTTGAACTGCTGTATGAACAGATAAACATGTAACACATGAAGTACATTAGGTGGAGGTAAAATACAGATGATTATATTTAAGGGCTTACAATAGTCATTAAGAGCTTCTAACCACAGGCTCTGGCAGAGCTTGTCTTGGGCCTGTACTGCATGTCTTGGCTACATCCTTAACTGGCTTTCTGTTTCTATGCATTGACACATGGCCAATCTTGTCAGCCTGGTGGCAAGGAAAAAATGAAATTTTGTTAATAGGATTATAAGATTTAGGGAATATAATGTTGTTGCAGATGATTTATTTTGAAAGCTGATTTTGTTTTAGTCCAAACAAGCTCAGCCCAGCACACTAGGGGTTTACAGCCATTATGCCAAACACAATCATTGCTGGTTTGAAAGATGTGATTGCTTTTTAATGTGGAAATTTCACAAGGTTACAAAGGGGGGAGGGGAATTAAACTCCTTTCTTATAACAAAGTCACTTTGGGATATGTGCTACAATGCCCTGACAGTGTCCAGACACCCTGGCCACATTACACATCAGAAATGTGGATCAGTTTGATTTACACCATTTCTCAATTGTGTTTCTTCTCTGCCTTTGAAAAAGCCTAACAGTTTTTAGCAAAAATAAATATGGAGGTTTGTAAAATGTATTATGAATTGCAAAACCACAACTCAAGGGCCAACCAAGAACAGGATGGATAGGAAGAGCACAGACAAGCAAATGGATATTATGGGGACAAAATAATCTCTCACCATTTCATAGCTGTGGGTCCAGAATGACAGCTCACAATTTGGCATATGCAAAACTAGTGTGATTGTCTTGGTTCTTCAGGGCACTAGACAAGCTTCTTTTAATTGGCTAGCAAGATAAACAAATATAGTACTAAACAGCCCAATCATTTTCAAAAGCAATCTCCCTAAGGCTGTAAATAGATTTCTGAAATGATGGCTAAGCCCCGTTTCTCCCTGACTTTTAGCAGAAATTGTGTCGCTGGCTTTGAAAAGGCTTTGTTGTGACAAGAGCCTAATGGCACATACTGGATGGGGCTTCTTAGGAAAACATGCATTGAGCTGGGATAACCGACATAAAGGAATTAACCAGCAGGGCCAGATAAGAATTAATTCATTCACATCTTTCAAATGTGCCCTTAAAATAATTATGTGAATCGAGTAGCTATGCTGTGTGTATGGAGGGCAGGATGCAATAACTGTACCCATTTTCCCCCCTTTCCAGCAAAGACGTTCCTACTGCTCTGTAGTGCAGGGACTTCTCCTTCAGGAGGGAAATTGGGGTGTGGGGGGAGGGAACACAAATGATGAAGCTGAAACCTTGCCTTGTAACAGTGGATTGAAATGACATGTGCGCTACGGAACCTTTTTCTTTTCAAAGTAATTTGCTACCATTATATTGCCTGTGCATTTTGAATACATGTCAGCCTGCTCTCTTTTAACTTGGGGGAGGGGAAAGTGGTATTATTGCAAGACTCCTTCCAAAAGCTCAGCAGACATTATTATTACATCTGCTGGCTGCAGCGGAGAGAGCACAGAATGATGTGTGTTTATTAAAGGGATGGGGGATGAGTGAAGGAAATGCATTCGGTTGTTTTTAGGGAAACCTGGGTTGGGAGAGGGGTTGAAGGATTTATCATGAAGAAATATTCCAAAGACAAATTTAGGCTGGCTTCCATCTCTGTAACGGCCATTCAGCGTCTAGCTGGTTCCATTGAAATAAATTAGTCTTATTGGCCTGGATGCATTCAATGGGAGATAGCCAGAGACTCTCGACAACAAATCTTACCAAGAGTTTAATTCAGTTGTGGCAAACAACAGGATTCGTATTGCCTTAGGTGTTTTCATTAAGACTCCCCTTCTATCCCACGGTCTCCTGTTCACCTTCTACCTGGCTGGAAACGTAGTGCGGCTATTTTATCTGTACAGTCCCCTCCATTTATCCAAATGGCCTGGGGACATCTGAAACTTTCGGATAACCGGGCGTCTGGATAAACAGAAGTGCTATTTTGAGCTGCAGTTTCACTGATCCAGAAATATGGGGAACAAAGGAACTAACACTGATGCTTGCTTAATATTTTGCACTTGATGAAAGAGTTAGAAAACAACTTTATTGAGCTTATTAAAACCCCAGAATTGGATTAAAGCCACTGTGGACCTAATTTAATTCTGAAGAATTTATCTTATTTTTTTTAAATGATTAATCACCATCTGTCATTCGTGAACATTTCTTTTTTGTACAGCCTTCTGATGGAGTTGACACAATAGTGAAATTTGTACATCATCTGCGTCAGCCTGGTTTTCTAATCAAATGATAGCTTTCTCCAGGCACTTGGTGGCCTCACCACCAGTCAGGACTCCCACATCACCAGTTTCACAAACTTCAGTCTGCTCCTGCTGTAACCCAGATTACACCAACCCACTGCCAGACTAGTCTCTGTACCCCACATCAGCTTTGTCTGTCTCAACCCAGTTTTCCGCCTCCTGGGCACGAAAAGAAAATTGTTTGCCAATGGTGTAGAGATTGCTGATTGCTTCTTGCTGTTGAGCAGATACACCAGAGGTCTGGGAGCCCTATGTTCATAGGTGTTGGAACTAGGAGTGCTGCTGCACCCCCTGGCTTGAAGTGGTTTCCATCATATACAGGGTTTGCAGTTTGGTTCAATGGCTCTCAGCACCCCCAGGATACAAATTGTTCCAGCGCCCCTGCCTATGTTTCCATAATCTCCAACAGTTGGCTACAGAAAGGTCTGATTGGAATCATGAGCTGTGCTCATTATTTCACTGATACTCATCTGATGGGTGCCATGCTGCTGTTCAAACCAGTTGAACAGTAAAAACTGCCTCTTGGCCATTCAGCTCTCTGTGCAAGTGTTTTACCTTCTCTTTAAGCATGGACCCGGGTATCAGTGTACCTTTCATGCAGCTGTGTACAAACCACATGTGTACTGCATAATCCAAGGCCTTGTCATGGCACACATGCATGGTTTTCCTTTCTTACACTCAAACACCACTGTCCATGTTCCCAGCACAGCTCAGCAGCTTGTCCCTCACCTCCCAGATGTCACAGATGGTGGAGTGATCAACGTTGTACCCAGGAGTGGCAGAAGCTTCCTAAAAGTGTTGGGGGGCACTAGAGCCCGAATGGTGGCCCCTCCCCCTGCACGTCCCTCCCTCCGAGGCCACGCCCTCACACTGCCCCTTCTCCCCGAGACCCCACCCTTGCACCACCCCTTCTCCTCTAGCCCCCGCCCCCGCTCACTCCTCTCCTCCCCTTCCCACCGTCGCTCACCCTTTCAGCCAGTAAAAAGGGGGGAGGCCTGGCCGCCATGTTCCGGCACCCCGGATTGTACCACTGCATGACATCAAAAATATCAGTAAAGAACCTCAAGAATCTGTGGTTTCTGCTCTAGATCCAACACAGATCTTGTTCTTTTTGACATTGTCCTGCAGTGCTGCTGTTGCAGCTGGAACAGAATTAGGTCTCACTAACTACAGGTAACCTCTCAGAACCACTATACAAATGCAAAGCTGTTTTTTAAAGCTAACAGGTGCTAAGAAGCTAATTGAGAGGTTACCAGTGGATAACAAGTATTGTCGGATAAAGGGCATTTGGATAAACGGGAGTGGAGTGTATATGTAATAATGAGTGGGTGGGTGTTTGTGACGAAGTGGGGTTTTATTCACCTTGTTATGTTGCATGTGAGTCTTACTGTCCTATACTAATACTGTGTGTACCTCAGTTTCCCTCTGTATTGCACCAATGCCTAGGCGGTGGTAATTAGCTGTGTGACTTTTGCTGAAGCCCTCAGGGCATGGGAGACTGCTCAGAGGTCTGCACGAAGAGGATGGCCGACGCCCTTTGTAACCTGAGACCCAGGCAGGGGATGTGACCAGGTGACAGCTTTTGCCCAGGAAGCAGGACAAAAGACCAGAGGAGAACAATGGGCTTGTCAGAGGGCAGGCAGGGATATCTGGGGCAATCCGATGTGAGGGACTGGAAGAGGGGGAGTCCAGGCCATCTGGCCCGGGGTTACCCCAAGATTGACTCTGCTAAAAGTCACTGACTTCTGAACTACCAAGCTTTGTGCTATGCTCTGTTCCTGTTGACCAATAAAGCCTTCTGTTTTACAATGCTGGCTGCGAGGCACTGATGACAGCGGAGTTGGGCTGCGGGGCCCTCTGGCTCCCCACACCAAGGGGAAGTGTGCAGTGTGAACAGGGGTGCTGAATGCTCCAAGGTCAGACCAGGAATGCCATCGCCGAGGCGGCTTTTTGCCCTGGACAGAGTGCCCTGAGGGGAGCCACGTAGGGTGACCAGATAGCAACTGTGAAAAAATGGGACAGGGGATGGGGGGTAATAGGCACCTATATAAGAAAAAGTCCCCCAAAACAGGACTGTCCCTTTAAAAACAGGACATCTGGTCACCCTAGAGCCACGCTACCCAGAGTCCTGTTTGGCTTCCTACTGAGCAGTTCCAGAGCATTGGACTCTGACTCCGTCACAGTGCTGTGTTAGAGAGATGGCAAGATGTGTATTTTGGGGGCAGAAAAAGATTTTAAACAAAATTTCAATATTTCCCTTCTTCAGCTGTTTCCCTTCCTGATCAAATCCCTGGTAGCAGAGTCTATATGGCAATGTTCCTGGGGCTGATCAAGTGTTTGCTTTGAGGCCTGACCTATATATTCAGCATTCGGAGGTTTTAGTCTCCGTTTCTGTGCTTCTAGTTATTAGGAGAAGGAAGGGCAAATAGATCAGGAAATCTAGTTTTGGTTTACGATTCTATTTTCCCCGGGTGTTGATTTGACTGAGAACGACTGAACTATTTCTACAAAAAGTCTTTCATTCTCTTTTTGGACTGAAAAGTTAATAATGGTTGGAAGTGAGAGAAGGTCAAATCGTGACCATTCAGTTTTGCTTTCAACTAAGAGATTCTACTTTGGGTTCCTAATGATACTGAGAGGTGATACGAATTCATTAGCTTCTCCTGGTCAATTATATATAGCATGAGTTGCCTCTTCCTGGGTTTCAGTGGTTGACAAGACTATAGGATACTAGAATAAAAATCTTATGCAACCAAAACCCAACAGCAAAGACCATTCACCAAAAAACTGTACTGGTATTTTTCAATACAGACCCATTAAATCCTTCTGCAATATTGTGGTTCAGTACTTGACTTCTTTTTTATTTTAATAATAATAATAAAATGGTGGTGATTTACATTTGTCCCCATCTGTCTCAGAGCCATTGACAGAAATCTGAAAAGGAAGGTGGCATTGATGCATGGTGATGATGCCTTTAATACTTCACTCTGTAATGATAGCCTCATAAAGTGCTTTAAAAGGACTTGAGTGGTCAGGGCCAGGATTTGGGTTTGGAAAGAGAGGCAAACAGGCCTCGCTCTGTGGTCTGTCATGCGATCCTGGAGGAGTGTTGAGCTGTGAGGAGCCTTTCTTTTTTTTGCACAGAAGCCCAACTAACATAATGAAAAGCGCAGCTTGAAAGGAGACCACTGCACACAGGTTTCTTCTGGTATGACAGGCTGTTGCAGCCCTAATGGTAGGCTGCTGGACTAGAAGCAGTCTTTCATTGAGTTTGTCTTACTGAGAGGAAAAACTGCTTTGTGTAATAACTTTATGGCAAATGTTGGCAGAAGATTTGCACTGCATACTGAAAGAGAGACATTTCTGACCGCAGCTCATGAACCACACGTATTTACTCTGGCACTTGTCCATTATTTGTTCACAGGCTTTCTGTCTCTGCTAAATGTGTTCCAATTTTGGGGGCTAAATCATTGCCAGTAGTTTCCAGGACATTCTGCTAGGCTAAGCAAAATTGCCTTAAGCAGTAGTCAGAAACCACTGGAGTAGTATTTTAAATACAGAGTATTTGCAGAAAATGAAAAATACTGAGTGCCCTATCTGTCTGGCTTATGGCGCTTGTGTGTTGTAAAAAGTCATGTAGGACAGAAGAGGAGGGATTCAAGCTATATGTCTTCCTTTAACCATTTCTTGTCACTTAACTTCAAACCCTGGATAAAAGGGAATGTTTTTTAAAAATCTGCATCAGTAGTTCCCCAGGTATAGCATATGCTCACATTAGCAAACTGTAGCTTGAAGAGTTCTAATTATTCAATTGTAAGATAGCTTTGTTGCCAAACATGAAGAAAGCCATGTCGGCTGTTGATAGTCAATTGATATTATATGGCCCAGCAATAACACCTATCTAATCTCAGACGGCATATGAAAACAGGAATTGCTATATTGGATCAGACCTATGGTCTGTCTACTCCAGTATCCTGTCTTCTACTGTGGCCAGCACCAGATGCTTTGGAGGAAGGTGGAAGGAACCCCACAATAGGTATATGTGGGATTCGAGACCATCTAGGGAGGTAGATACTTAATCCCTAATACTTAAAGATTGGCTCAAAGCATGAGGTTCTATATCTTTCCATACTCTTTTTGTTAGCATTAACTATGATAATGCTGGATATTGTTGTCCATGTGAATGTTCAGTCCTTTTCTGGAGCTTGCTGAATTCTTGGCCTCAATAACATCCTGTGGCAAGGAGTTCCATGGTCTAAGTAAGCACTGTGATGGAAGAAATCTTTCCTTTTATCAGTGTTAAATTTGCTGCCTTTTATCTTCATTGAACGTCCCCTTGGTCTTGTGTTAAGAGACAGGGAAAACAGAAGCTCCTGATCTGTCTTCTCAGACAATTCATTATTTTATATATTTTTATCATGCCCCTTCTTATCCTCCTCCTTTTTAAGGTGAACAATCCCATCTCTTTGCATATGAGACCATTTCCAGCATTCTTTATGTTCATCTCTGATCTCCCTCTAATTCTGCAATACCCTTTTTAAAATGAGGTGACAAGTCCTGCACACAATATTCCAGATGAGGCCACACCATTGATGTATATAATGGCATTGTAATATTTTCTGAATTATTCACCATACAATTTATTATGCATCCTAATTTTTCTTTTTTAATGCAGTTGCACATTGAGTCTTCAGTGAACCAGCCACAGTGATCCCCAGGTCCCTTTCCTCAGTCAGTATTGTTAATTTAGAATCCTGTAAGGTGTATGAGAAGTACAATTTTTCCCCCTTCAATGTGCATTACATTGCAGTTGCAAACACTGAATTTCATCTGCCACTGTATTACCCATTCGCCTAACTTGGTTACTACCCTCTGAAGTTCCTCACAGTCCTCTCTGAATGACTAAGAAATGAATGACTAAGAAAAATAATTTTGTGTCATCTGCAAATTTTCTAGATTCCATTTTCCTGATCTTTAATAAGTAGACTAAATGTCAGGCTCTGGATTCCAGTTGGTCAGGTCTGGTGGTTGGAGCAGTGGTCAAAAACAGTTACCAAGGGTTGAGGCCAGATGTAGAGTTGGGACCAGGCCAAGAGCAGTGCTGAAAGCTGGGTCCAGGGACAGGTCAGAACCAGGATCAAAGTCCATAGACAAGCCAAATCAGGATTGTAGTCTGAGTCTGGAATCAGACCAAAGGTCAAAGCTGGGTTGGAGTGAGTCCAAGGGTCTAGGGTTCAGGCAGCAGGTGCAGGGCTGGAGCAGGTCAGGAACAGGATATGGATAGGCTGAAGTGGGCTGGAATTAGGCTCAGGCAGGGACAGAATCAAGGGCAGGTTGGAAGTCTAGGGAGTCTGTAACACCATGAGACAGCTGGAGGGTTCCTAGCACAGATTAACCTGTGGCTCTGGTTATGAGATTGAAATACCTGTGCCCGGGGGGTCATCTGACCCAGGCTCTGCCCAGGGGTAGGCTGCTGCAGCATGCCTGCGATATGAGTCACTGCATGTCCTGCAGTGAGCAGCCCTGGTCCTGCTGCAGGTTTGCCTTTGCACTAAATGACATTGGTTCTAGTATGGAACATCGACACATCCCACTGTTAATATTTTGCTCTGTTGAAAACTGACCATTTAATCCTACTCTTTCTTTTCTGTCTCATAGCCAGTTTTTGATCTATGACACCCTTGACTATTTAGTTTCTTCAGTGGCCTTTTGTGCGGGACCTTGCCAAAGTCCTTTCATAGATTCCAAAACCAGAAGGGACCATTGTGATCATCTAGTCTGACCTCCTGTAAAATGCAAGCAGTAGAACACACACACAACCCAAAAAAATTTCCAAGAGCATAACTTTTAGAAAAAAACCCTTCTTGATTTCAGAATTACCAGTGATGGAGACTACACCATGACCCTTAGTCAATTGTTCCAATGGTTAATTACCCTCACTTAAAAACGTACACCTTATCTGTAGTCTAAGGTTGTCTAGCTTCAACTTCCAGCTGTTGGATCATGTTATACCTTTCTCTGCTAGACAGTAGAGCCCATTATTAAATATTTGTTCATCATGTAGGTATTTGTAGATTGTAATTGCATCTCTCCTTAACATTCTATTTTTTAAACTAAACAGATTGACCTCCTTGAGTCTACAAGACATGGTTTCTTACCCTTTAATCATTTTTGTGGCTCTTCTCTGAACCCTCTCCAATTTATCAACATCCTTGTTTTAGAAGTCTAAGCACAAATTTAAAGAACTCTAAGAGACTAGTGAGACACAATTTCCCTTTTCAGAATCCATGCTGATTAGACTCTATCAGATCATGATCTTCCAAGTGTTTGATTATTCTATTTTAACTTGTCTTTTTGACTAATTTACCAGGGGCAGACATAAGGCTTACTGATCTGTAATCCCCTGGATCACCTCTACAATCTTTTTTATTTTAGGTACAACATAATTGCTACCACCCAATCTTCTGGAATAGTCGCTATTTTTACTAAGAAATTGTGTATTCTTGCTGGCAGCTCTTCCACTTTATGCTTACTCCCCTTCACGAACGTGTACCATCCAGCTCTGAAGACCTATTGCTTTTTCATTATCATTTTGCTCCAACATCTTTTTTGACACCTCAGTCTCTGACCATACCTTATCTTTATTACTAGGAAAGAACAGGGCCGGGGTAGGTTTCTTCCCAACATCCTCTGTAGTGAAGACTGATGCAAAGAAATCATTTAGCTTCACAGCTATTTCCTTATCTTCCTTAATTGCTCGCTTTATCCCTGGTGGTCCAGTGGATACACTAGTTATTTTGCAGGCTTCCTGCTTCTGATATGCCTAAATAATGTTGTGTTAGTTTTTATATTTATAGCTATTTTCTCTTCAAAATCCAACTCGGCCTTCCTACTTTCCCCTTTTTATCTTGCCTGCTGTAATTCAGCAGCACCACAGTCTGCTGGTGTATTACAGTTTTCTATTTAATAAGGGAAAGGGACTGCAGTGGGAAAGTGAAGGCGTCTGGAAAAATCAAACAATGTGAATTAATAAATTCTTTGTGGGCTAGAGGAAGCAATGGAGTTCAGACAGGCCCTTGGATGTTATGTTTTACAATGCCTCTTGAGGCCTGAGACCCACTGAAGCCTGTTTTAGGCCACCTTTGACTGAACTGAAATTAAGTGATAATAACCCATAATTAAAAGTGTGTCCCCTTGCTGTATTTCATTCCTTTTGTGCATTTTAGCTTTCAAAATTAGACAGAAATGAAGAGGAGATAGGCAGGTATACAGAGGAACCACATCTCTTAGTGGGGCCAGGGGAACATTTGACACCTCTTGCTTTCAGGGCCCCCTGGCTGTTTTTAATTTCACTAAATCATTCCCGGCTGGGGATTGTGTACTTTCAGTGGCCTCTCCCAGCAATGTGGAGGTGCATTGTCAATGTGCCAAATCCAGCTAAGCTCCAGGGAAGCGTTGCAGCTTTATAAGATGTCAGGCACATGAGAAACGAAGGGACTCCTCTGCTCTGGGGACCAATCATTAATGGAATTTAACTTGGATCTAGAAAACGAAGCCAAGAAATCTCACTTTCATTTTTACTTTGAAGCTATTTTAACAGAGCAGGTGAACGGTCTGTGTAACAAATAGGTTAGTAGACTTTTTACATCATTGCTTTGAAAGCACAATTGTGGTGCTTTGTGTCTGAAGGTCCCTTGTTAAAGGGCCCATGTCTGCAGCGGTTTTTATGCAGGCAAACAAAGCTCCTACTGCCTTCAACGGATCAGGATGGATCTGGCTGTAGGTATCCTACAGGAAAATGGGTGTTGCAAACAAGGAGAATTCAGATGGATTTCACAGTACAGCTACCAGGTAGGGTGGAGAGTCTGGGCCCAAATCTGTTCCCACTGAAGTCAATGGCAATTTTGCTAGCAGTTTCAATGAGGGGAAGATTGGACCTCAATATAATTGGGTACAGCCACACTGCAATCAAGGGGTGTGATTGCAGCTTATGTAGACGTACCCAAGTTGGCTTAAATTTAGCTAGTGCAGGTATCAGAGCAGTGAAGCCACAGCAACTCATGCTTCAATGAGGGGTAACCCCACGAGTAATTACCCAGGTTCCAGTAGGGCTTGTACAGCCTGAGCTGCACTACTGCAACTTCACTGCTCTGGTACCTGAGCTAGCTAGAGTTAAGTTACCTTGGGTTATGTCTATCTGAGCCGCAATCACATCCTACAATTGCAGAGTAGCAATGCCCAGAGTGACACAGAGCGGGAATAAACTTGGAAGATGCACACACAGAGGGAGACTGAGCAAGAGATGCCGATAAATAGGAAAAACTCAGTCATCTGCTCTTCAGAAATTGCATATTGATCTAGGGATGAATCTTGTTATTGCAGGACATGAGCCAGCAGACCCTTACTGAGGAGAGTAAGCCTCATCCCGCAAGCATCCCACCGACAAATCGTGACTAATGAATCGTGAATTAAAAATACACTTGTTTGTGTACAAATCCTGTTCACGTGTGAACCCTAATAATTATATGAATAGCCATCCCCACATATACTTGTTCGAACAAACAAGCAGACACATGCTCATGAACAGAAAGGGAATGGGAAGATTCGCATATGGAACAGTCATTCAGAATTCATATCACCATTCACATACAGCTTTTGTAATATCAGAGCAGCTCTACTCATGGGAATCAAAGGGCCAGATTCATCCTTGAAAGAACTCTAACTCCACTGAAGCCATTGTAGTAGGGTGACCATATTTCACTAAAATGAAAACAGTACATTGGGTAAGCAGCAATGCGAGGCGGCTTGGGCCAGCCCCACATGGCCCTCAGGCGTGGCCGCTTGCCCAAGCCGATGTCATGGACGTGATGACTTTTGGGGCAAAACTGGGCATTTGTCCCATTTTCTCTTGCCCCAACGTTCCTCCGCACCCCCGTAGGGCAAGAGCAAACAGGACAAATGCCCAATTTTGCCAAAAAAGTCATGATGTCCAGCACAGAGCTTAAAAAGGGGACTGCCCCAGCCAAAATGGGACGAATGGTCACCCTCCAATGTAGTGATTCCAGGGATTAATTTGGCCATGTGAGCAAAGATCCCACAGCTAGAGTGTGCAGCCTTGGGAAATTCACATTGGTGCTACTGTATGACACTTACACATGTTTTCTTAGAATAAAACGAATGACACACATGACAGGATAGTGAGAATATGAGACAATAAGATACCAGAGCCTGTGCAGTTTCATTAACTGAAAATATTTTTTTTAATTCTAAAAGATTTTTTCTTCCTTGAACTCATTGAGATTCTCTGTGACTTTAGCATTACAGTGACTTTGACTGTAACAGTAATAATTATTTTCCAGTGCTAATGTTGCGATCTTAATGAAAGGAAACAGAAAAGGGGGTATCATCTCACATACACAAATCTGCACTTCATTTACACAAAATAGCTTCTGAATGGCTTTTCTCCATGTTTTTGGTCAACATCACTCTTTTGGAGAAATGATAAATGTCTAGAATTGTTGGCTGTTAAACAGATGAAGCAGATGCTATTCATTACAGTCTTTGCAATGCATGTTTTGCTACTTTCCAACAAGCAGCCACTGTGGGTCATAAGTTTATTTTTTTTAAAGTTGCTTTGTCCTTAAATTATTACACTTTTCATAATTAATTATTAATATTGCAATAGCATTATTTTATTAATGAAGTCACTGAGACTTTGTAGAATTATCAAGATAATCAATAAATAAATACAAGCCACGTTTATAAAGCATGTGTCTGGATAAAGATGTACTGGGAGATCACATTAGAATAAACCGTGGTGATTTTGATTTGATCACAGTAGATCTTTCAGGCAGGCATACGGTAAATGAAGTAAACCATAGAATTACTGATCACGTAGATGTTTTAAAAATCTTGCACTAGTGTAGCAAATGATATAAAAACAACGTCAATTCAGACTCTGAACTGATGGGGGCATTTGGAGGGAATTATTTGGTTTAAGTAGTGTATATGATCACAAAGAAAGAGGCATTGGGGGTTTTAAGATTTTGGTTTATTTAAAGAATAAAGATTTGGAGTTGGAGCCTGAAAGGTAGATGTTCAGCACCTCCCAGAGATCCGGGCCAACTGCATGAGCAGCCAATAGTAAGGAAAAGAGAGAGGAACTCTTTACAACAATCACTGTTGAAGCTAGGAGGAGAAAGGAGTGCTCTAAAGTCTTCCTGTTAACCAAGCACCTCAGCCTTTCCCGCCTGCCTGCACCCAGTTCTTCACACTGCAATGGGTGATGAGTATCTTAATTGTGTTCAATCTTGGCTGTTTTACTCATGTAAATTTAATTGGAATTTTGCATTAGTAAGGACTATAAACTCACTGTGTAACTGAGGGCTAATTCCATGCCCAAAACAGAAAGCAAATGATACAACAGTGATTGTAAACTTCACCGATCTGGCTATGGCCCTCATGGGTCATCTACCAGCCCGGGATCTTCAGATTGCAGTGGCATTTGAGCTATGCTCCCTGGGCTGGGGACCAGAAACGGACGTGGCAAAGGAGCCAGCTACGCCAGCTGAAAGCTACTCGGGAATTTTTCTACGCCAGGAGAATTCCTGCGAGATCTACCTGAGGAGCAACAGACCAGAGCACGACTCATGATTGAACCAGAGGATCTGTTTCTCTACTGCTGTATATAGTCACTTACACCTGTACCAAGTGAGTGTAAAATGAGACCTAATCAGAATTCTTAATGGTAGCATTTTGTACCCACTTTACACAAATATAAATGATTACAAAAGGTGCAGAGCATTGGAGAATCTGGCCCCGAATCTCAGGCTCCTCCTGGTTTAAGATCTGAAGGGAAAAGCCTGTCTGGAGTGATCACTGTGTATTGTTTAATAGAGGTAATAATCACAAAGTTCCTCAACAGGGACTGCCCTGAACATGCGACAGAACCTTCTCTTTCAGTTGTTCTTTTCTTTGTGGCTCAGTTTAGTAATTCTATAGATACTGAGAGACTCAGATTAGTTGCTTATATGTACTCTGCAAAGTAAAGGGCCCCCTTATTGAGTGTTGTGTGCTTTCCAGGCCATTAAATCTATAGTGAATTATTATTTTCCTGCACCAACTTCCTCCTTATCACAATTAAGGTGTTATATCTTCAGAGACACGCATTTCAGGTCTTCTCTCTAGGATTTTTTATTCTCTTGGGACATTTGTCATAAGTTACTGTCATGCTGGCTGCTAAGTAAAATATCACAGATAGCTAGGTCTGGCCCTGACAATGATTCTATTTCAGTAGTTCCCAAACTGTGGGTTGGGACCCCAGAGTGGGTCACAATCCCATTTTAATGGGGTCACCAAGGCTGGCTTAGACTTGCTTAGGCCCGGGGCCAAAGCCAAAATCCAAGCCCAAGGGCTTCGGCCTTGGGCAGCAGGGCTCTGGTTACAGGACCCCTGCCTGAGGCTGAAGTCCTTGGGCTTCAGCTTTGGCCCCCCCGACCTGGGGAGATGGAGGTTTAGCTTTGCCCCCTCCCAGGGTAGTGGGGCTTGGGTGAGCTCAGGCTTCTGTCCCCACTTCTGGGGTCCTGTAGTAATTTTTGTTGTCAGAAGGGGGCTGCAGTGCAGTTAAGTTTGACAACCCCTGTTGTGTTTCATCATAAATAAAAGTTACTGTGAGGTAGACTTTGCCTTCAAGCTCAGCTCTGCATAAAGGATAACATGTAACTGTGCTACCCCGGGGAGGAACCATGACCTTCCCTGGTTCCCTTCCCTGCTTGCTCCAGAAGGAAGCAATTTGCTAACACACCTTACCTGGTGTGACATATTCCCCACCTTGCACTGGCTCAGCAGCACAGGCTGGTGCATTGTGGGGGAAGACTCAAGGTTCCACAAAGGGTCCTGTGGCACCTTATAGACTAACAGAGGTATTGGAGCATCAGCTTTCGTGGGTGAATACCCACTTCGTCGGTTGCAAGCAGTGGAAGCAGTGGATGCATCCGACGAAGTGGGTATTCACCCACGAAAGCTTATGCTCCAATACCTCTGTTAGTCTATAAGGTGCCACAGGACCCTTTGTCGCTTCTACGGATCCAGACTAACACAGCTACCCCTCTGATACTCAAGGTTCCACGTTCTCCCCACACACCCGATTAAGGGACTGGCACAATAAGGGCCATACTAAATATGGGCCTATCACTCCTTCTAGCACCCAGAGTGTAATCCAGGAGGGCCAGGCAGCAGTGGGAATGCCTTACTTTCTCTTATAGCCCTGAAGAGTCACTTCTGGATGAGCTAAAGTCTGGCCCTGTGTCAGATCAATCAGTCTTTACTTTATTTGCTTTCTTACCATGGTAAGCCTTGTACTTGGAAATTTTTGTTCCTATTGCTAAGCCTGTGTTAGGCAGAGGGAGGGCAGGGACTATTAGACCAGGCAGAGTTCAGCTCCATTTTTCTTCTCTTTTATGCTCAGTGCTGTTTTTGGTGCTCCAGCTAAAGAAAAGCTGTGTTGATTCTTTCTCAGAATGGTGCTTCCCACTGCTACTCTGGGCAATACAGAACATCCTGATCTAGCAAGAGCTGTTAGGGGATATTTTTAGTGCCCTGAGAGGAAAAAAAAGCAACAAACTACTGTAGGTTTAACAGTAATTGCTTTAATGAGGTAAAACCCTTTAGAATGCAAACATGCTTGACAATATAAAGAGAAACAATCAAAAAGAAAGTGTTTTATACAAGCTGCTTTAAGAGAAGGTAGTAAAAACCATTGTACCACACACACAGTTGCATAAACACTCTCACAATGGAAAGCGTTTGTGAGTAAGCAGGACTCTGAACAAGTAATTGCTCTCACTAGTCCTACTTTCACTATAGAACAGTGCAATCAAAACCGAATCTGGATCCTGATTTTTAAATAAAAAAAATTATTTCAGTCATACTGTAGAAAAGAAAATGAAAAACAGTATTTCTCTTTGAATGTTATTTTATTGCTTAAAATGTCTAAGGGATTATATTAATATAATAATACCTAGCTCTTATTTTGCACTTCTTATCTGAAGATCTCAAAGCACTTTACAAAGGAAGTCAGTATCATCATTTATTGTATAGGTGGAAGGTAAAAATGCTGGCATGAGACCAAAATGATGGACAGTTCTTCATTCATGCTACTGGATCTGATCCAAAGCCCAGTGAAGCCAATGGGAGTCTTTCCATTTACTTCAGTGTTCTTTGGGCCAGGAGATGTAGCATTCAAATGTTGTTGTTTTTTCATTCATGAATCTGTTACCATGAACCCAATGAACACAGAGAAGCAAGAGCAGTAAATATCAAACATGCTGATTAGTAAGCTGCCAAGCATAAGAGTGCAAAAGGCTTGCAATGCTTTAAAAAGTTAATTACATTTATGAAGCATTAATGTGAATATTCTTTGCATCAGGAGGTCATTCTCTGCATCTAGTGAATTCTGCTATATACTCTTATATTTAGTGCATCAGTGCCATTTGGACCGGAGTAGTTTGTACATGGTCAGAGACAGGTAAACTCATTTGCCTCTTTCCTCTCTTGACGTTTCTTCTAAGAAAAGTATAGAATTGTCAATGCGGTACTGTGCACATAAATCAAATGACAAGTATGAAAAGCTCCAGGAAACATGGCTTTCTCATGCCATGAGAGGTTAACTTAATTAATGTTTGAGAGGTTAACTTAATTAATGTTTGCATGTATTTCACTGCCTGTGTAAGTTGCTGTACAATTTCTGTAGTATGGGCCTTATTGTGCCAGTCGTTTGTAAGCAGGACTCGCCACGGAAATCAAGGAGGAGTTCTGGTTCCAAACAAATGGTACAACCTGGCAGTAAACTTGACTTTATTTGCTCATGTTCATTCTTATTTTTAGCAGTAATTTAAAAAAAGAAGACGCCCCTCCTGTATAACACATAGTAGCAGCGTGAGGGGGTTTCTATTCTCTAGGTCTGTGCTTGTCCTCTAACCTACAATAATTGGCACTTTTGCCTTTTGGACTCTGCTTTAGTGCCGAGTTCCACCTAATAAATAAGAGCTATAGGTTGGGATTCACAAAGGTATTTAAGCACCTAACTCCTATTGATGTTAATGGGAGTGGGGCACCTAAGTACCTTTGTGAAACCCACGCGTGGTTATGTTCATTATCATCATTATGACAACCAACCAACATGGTAGTATCTCTCATCAAAAGAGTGCTACTAACTGTGCACTGTTCTTGGGGTCACTGTTCCATTATTGCTTTATATCACAGCTGCCCAAGTGCAGGTTGTTCCTGAAACTATGGAATTTGGTAAGAAGCATGGACCTTATTCCCCTCCCTTCAAGAATTAAGTTACCCACAAAATTCCACCCCAATGCATTAGACTGGGGTGTCCAGGAGGCCAGCAAGCAGCTCAGTTATGTACACCAATTTAAAAGTAGGCCATCATTGTGTTGAGAGATCAGGCCTTCATGTAAACAAAATTCTGTCAGTTCATAGTTAGAGGCTTATTTCTAACCCATGACAGGAGTGGATTCCCCTCCCACCCACTCACATCATGACTGGGGAACCATGATTTCCCAGTCACCAGTTGTTTACATTTTACCAATTTATCTGACCCTCTTACACTACTCGATACTATTAATAAATTGTTAGCTGGCATCCTTCACCCTTAACAGTGCTGAAAACAATGCAAGCCAAGAGTACATAGTCAAGAGGAATAGATAGGATACATATCTCCAAAAGAGCATGGCGCTTTCATAGTAAATCTCTCTCTCTCTCTCTCTCTCTCATTTATGGTTTGTTCACTGCAAGGTCAAGTGTAGCTTCTAATCTCCCAGTGTAGGGTATCTGGACCCACATGGGAAAAATGCAAATCAGAACAACATGGTTTCTGCAAGTTCCATAGTGCCATCCAGTCCTACTTTACTTTAACCAATGGCTTGAAGCTGGTTCTTGAAACCAGGTTATTGCTTGCAAAGTAGATAATGGTGGAAACTGCTTGTGCTGCGTGATGGGGGTCATGACACATAATCCTGGTCCTTTCCTAGGTGATCCAGATTATGCCTTCATAGTATTCCAGATGCGAGCCCAGCCTCTTGGTGACCAGGAATTTCTAAGCTCAGAAAACAATTCTATGGTCAGCAGTCCAAACACTCCAAGGGAACTCCCTGTAGAATAAAATATAGTAGAACAATTAGAAAGGTAAATCTGTAATTTACTGTCACAAAGCCTTTGCCACATCCTGGCAAGGACAGACTTATAGGCTCATAGACTTTAAGGTCAGAAGAGACCATTATGATCATCTAGTCTGACCTCCTGCACAATGCAGGCCACAGAATTTCACCCACCCACTCCTGGAATAATTCTCTTACCTATGTCTCAGATATTGAAGTCCTCAAATCATGGTTTAAAGACTTCAAGATGCAGAGAATCCTTCAGCAAGTGACCCGTGCCCCATGCTGCGGAGGAAGGCGAAAAACCTCCAGGGCCTCTGCCAATTTACCCTGGAGGAAAATTCCTTCCCGACCCCAAATATGGCGATCAGCTGAACTCTGAGAATGTGAGCAAGGCTCACCAACCAGACACCCAGAAAAAAGTTCTCTGTAGTAAGTTCTAACATCCCACCATCGGGCCTATTTACCACTGATAGTCCAAGGTCAATTAATTACCAAGATCATGTTATCCCATCAAACCATCCCCTCCATAAACTTATCTAGCGTAAACTTCACTGTCAAAAGCAGCAGTACACATTTCTGTGCTACCCACACTTCTGCCTGCCTGGTGAATTCCCTAAGCATGTTAATGAAGGCACTGTTTGACTGAGGCAGAGGAAGGAGGTCATAGAGACTCTGGAGCAGCTGCAGATGCTCTTGCATGGTATTCTGCCCCTCCATCCCTACTCTCCATGTACCATGATGAAGGCAGACAGCAATAAACACAAAGGCCTGTGGAGCAGAACAGCTGCTGAAGATGCTCCTAAAGAACTTGGGGTGCTGAGTTGCCTCCCAGGAGTCAGGGCCACTGTTAATACCAACAGTTACGTCCCATGAGTGTCTCTGAGCAGCACTCTTGCAAACCAAGAAACACTGATGATTAGTAGCACATGAAAATGCCGGCAGCACTTATCAAATTGTGTGAGGGGCTCCAGGAGTGACCAGAAAAAGTGTGGGACAAGCAGTGGAACCCAGGGCCAGGAGCAAAAGGCATAGTGCCTTAAGACTTCCATAAAGTTAGACCAGCCAGTGGAAAGACCATCTTAGTCCTTCTCCATAATGAATGCCAGCCAGAGGCAAGCTGGCTACTCCTTCAGTCCACAATGGTCCTGGGACACAGCAGGGGAAAACAGAGGCAGCCATTGCCATATGCAAGCTTGGCTCAGCTGATCATTGAATATCAGGGTTGGAAGGGACCTTAGGAGGTCATCTAGTTCAACCCCCTGCTCAAAGCAGGACCAATCCCCAATTTTTGCCCCAGATCCCTAAATGGCACCCTCAAGGATTGAACTCACAACCCTGGGTTTAGGAGGCTAATGCGCAAACCACTGAGCTATCCCTCCCTGATGGGACAGTTGTATTCAGATTTCTGGCAGTGACCCATCATTTTACTATACTGCGTGTTTAGCTTTATTTAGGGCCTTGAAGTTGCACGAAATGAAGCAGACTTTAATTCCTTAAGTCTTATTCATTTGTTTGTGTTGTTAATTATGTATTTTAAATAGTAGATACGATATTGTTTTCTGGAAGTACACAGAAGAAAAAAGCCAAATGCCTGATTTTGTTCTGCATGACACAATATAGCGAATACAACTTTTAATGTTTGTAAGTCCCCTCTAGATAAAAGAAAAAACACTGAGATTCCACATTGCATAATCTCTATAACAGGTGATTTACAAAGTATTGCGGGCCAGATCCTTGGCAGGTGTACGTCGGCATAGCTCCAGTGACATCAATGGAGCAATGCCAATTGAGAACAGCTGAAGAGCTGGCCCTGTATCTTTATTTTTAACACATTTGTCTCTGTTAAAGTTGCTGACAGAATGAAAGAAGACGGCAGACTCGTTAGAAGAAATGTAGCCCAAGCGTAGTTTACTTCTCACGTTATTTGGAAGCCATTCCACATGAACCATCTTAATGATGGGTTTTCCTGGACAGAGACACTTATTAGTAGCAGTTAATGTTAACAGATTGGAAGAATGCCTGAAGATGATGGATGTGCTTTCTGAGAATATAGGTTTTTGGTCATTTTCCATGGCAGCTGTAAACTTAAAAATAATGTCCGGTTAATCAACGGGTAAAGAACAGAATTTTCAAATCTGATACATCTGCTGACTTGTTCATTAATCATTTGTACTGAATATCCTTGTTTGCTATGGTAAATTGAGTCACAGTGGATCTGACAGCAATCTCCCCACTTATTCTAAAATCTGCACCATGTCAACACCCTCTGGAAGAGGTGTGTTTTGGCACAGAATGAAGATGTTTATCAAACGCTAAAATTCCTCCCATGCTACAGTGCCATATTTCCCAACAGACTTTGACCTAAAGTAAAACATTGAGGAAATAATGTATTTATCTAAGCCTTTTCCTCAGAAGGATAGCCAATAAGTCGCTGTTTGGCCATGAATTTAAAAAACAGCAAATTAAATCTGATTGAAATATCACAGTCTTCCACTCAGAAATATCCTGGGGATTTCTGACATTCTCTGGAGAATTTGTAATTCATGGGCCAGATTCTCTGCTTGTATAAATTGGTAGCGCTCCATTGAAGTCAATGGACCTATACTGATTTATCCCCTTGGAAGATCTGGCTAATACTGCGCACTTCGTAAGTTATTTCAGTCTTTGAGGTTTATGTAAATCTTGATTCTATTGTCCCCATTTTCTGTAACCTAACTTGTCAGATCGCAGTGTGTGTGAGAATGTCCCACAATGGAAACTATTTACAGAAAATGTTGCAATAAAGCCATGTCATACATATTGTGTGGCTGAAGGTTTAGGTTTTAAAATACTTTAGGTTTTAAAATAGAAACAATTAGGATATTGCCAATTTTTAGAACAAAATTTTCATATCTTGACTTTGCATTTCTTGGTTATACATTTTTGGCTCCTTCTTCAGATAAATTTTTGGATAATTTCCCAATACAGATACATTAATTACATAATAGTTACACAATGTAATTGCAACATAATTAATTTGTACATGTTATTACCAGTAATTTATATAACCAGATTAACTAGGTGACTAAATTACTTATCATTACTGTTTAGTCTGATATTTAATGTATTTTTAAAATCTAAGTACAAAGTACCTTCAAAGTAATACTTATTGATACATATATCTACTCCAAAATCAGCAGGTTTACTTCAGGGCTGAATGACTTGTGCATGTTCCCAGAGTTTGGCATGTAATACATTTTTTTTTTATCTTGGTATATTTAACATACCGAAGACACAATTTAATGGAAGTCAATTTCCTTGTAGTTATGTTATAGTTACAGTGGTAATATATGTTTCATTCAGTTATGTAACTTGAAGCATACCAACAACATAGATCTCTTGCTGTTCAGTCTATGTCATTTTAGCATGTACAATGCATCAGCTTTTAGCATGATATATTCAGATGCCCCAGGCAGCTTTGAAAGTCTAAGCCTTAATCTATAATGTAATAGTGTCTTTGTTTCTGAATATAATTAATGTTTTTTCTTTTGTTTTGTTTGTTTTTTACATTTTGCTGGTTATATTAACACATGTTTTTGCTTAAACATCTGTGACAGAATTTAATTCATAATTCATTTTATGCAATTATTTATTTAGATTTATAAGTACCTCTGTGGGTGCCAACCTTATGCTCTGGGAGCCCATACAAATTAATATGCACAATACAAAACACAGCTTAACAGGCTGCTCATTGTTTTGACCTGGAAAAGGGAGAGGTGCCAGAGACTGCATGAAGTCCACTGTGGACCGTGCTCTTGCTATTGGGTTTATGCTCAGATAGTTCTAGTGATGGGCGGCATCTATCCTAAGGTAGATAGATACAGTTGGCCACATAAAATTATAGAAAATATACTAGTTGAAAGTCAAATTCCTACGACAAGCTTCTCTCTGGTGTTAGGGCTGCTTAGAATTACTTGATTCAAAGCTTCCTTAAATTCACTGTGCCTGGCTGCAGGAGAATCATACTAACATAGCAGGACTTCAAGGAAGGAGAAGAGCATATTGGACACAAACTGTTTAACCTAGTGAGGAGGGCTTTAAACTAGGTTTGACAGGGGCAGGTGACAAAAGCCCACTACAACAGAGACCTGGAAGAAGAGTCGGAATCTGAGGGGAACACGGTCCGTTATAGCAGGGATAAGGGAGGGACAAGAGAACATAGGGAGGAAATCAAATCCGTATCTTAGATGTCTGTATGCTAATGTGAGAAGTATGAGGAATAAGCCAGACGAACTTGAATTCCTAGTTAATAAACACCACTATGACATAGTTGGCATCACAGAGACTTGGTGGGATAATACACATGACTAGAATATTCGTATAGAAGGGTACATCTTGTTCAGAAAGGACTGACAGGCAGGGAAAAAGAGGAGGAGGTGTTGCCCTATATATTAAAAATGTATATACTTGGATGGAGGTTATGCTGGAAATAGGAGACAGACTTGTTGAAAGTTTCTGGATAAGGATAAAAGAGGTAAAAAAACCCAAGAGGAATGTCATGGTAGGGGGCTTACTACAGACCACCTAACCAGGAAGAAGAGGTAGATGAGGCTTTTCTAAACAACCAACAAAATCATCCAAAGCACAGGACTTGGTGGCGATGGGGGACTTCTACTCCCCAGACATCTGTTGGGAAAATAATACAGCAGGGCACAGATTATCCAACAAGTTCTTGAAATGTATTGGAGACAATTTTTTAGTTCAGAAGGTGGAGAAAGCTACTAGGGAGAGGCTGTTCTAGATTTGATTTTGACAAATAGGGAGGAACTGGTAGAGGATTTGAAAGTGAAAGGCAGCTTGGATGAAAGTGATCATGAAAGTGGAGTTCATGATTCTAAGGAATGGTAGGAGGGAAACGGCACAATAAAGATAATGGATTTCAAGAAGGAAGACTTTAGCAAACTCAGGGAGCTGGTAGGAAAGATCCCATGGAAAGCAAGCTTAAGAGGAAAAACAATTTAAGAGAGTTGGCAGTTTTTCAAAGAGACATTATTAAGGGCACAAGAGCAAACTAGCCCATTGCATAGGAAAGATAGGAAGTATGGCAAGAGACCATCCTAGCTTAACCAGGAGATCTTCAATTATCTGAAACTCAAAAAAGAGTCCTACAAAAAGTAGAAACTAGGTCAAATTACAAAGGATGAATATAAACAAATAACACAAGTATGTAGGAACAAAATTAAAAAGGCCGAGGCACAAAACAAGATTAAACTAGCTAGAGACATAAAAGGTAACAAGAAAACATTCTAGAAATACATTAGAAGCAAGAGAAAGACCAAGAACAGAGTAGGCCCGGTACTCTATGAGGGGAGAAAAACAATAATAGAAAATGTGGAAATGGCAAAAGTATTTAATGACTTTTTTGTTTCAGTTTTCACCAAAAAGGTTAGTAGTGATTGGACATATAACATAGTGAATGCCAATGAAAATGAGATAGGATCAGAGGCTAAAATAGGGAAAGAACAAGTTAAAAATTACTTAGACATGTTAGATGTTGTCAAGTCACCAGGGCCTGATGAAATACATCCTAGAATACTCAAGGATCTGACTGAGGAGAAATCTGAGCCATTAGCAATTATCTTCGAAAAGTCATGGAAGAAGGGAGAGATTCCAGAGGACTGGAAAGGGGCAAATATAGTGCCAAATCTATGAAAAGGGAAATAAGGACAACCCAGGGAATTAGAGACCAGTCAGTTTAACTTCAGTACCTGGAAAGATAATGGAGCAAATAATTAAACAATCAATTTGCAAACACCTAAAAGATAATAAGGTGATAAGTAAAAGTCAGCATAGATTTGTCGAGAACAAATCATGTCAAACCAACCTAACAGCTTTCTTCGTCAGGGTAACAAGCCTTGTGGATAGGAAGGAAGTATAGATGTGGTGTATCTTGACTTTTGATATTGTCTCACATTACCTTCTCATAAACAAACGAAGGATATACAATCTAGATGGAGCTACTATAAGGTGGGTGCATAACTGCCTGGAAACTGTTCCCAGAGAGTAGTTATCAGTGGTTCACAGTCAAGTTGGAAGAGCATAACGAGTGGGGTCCTGCAGGGATCAGTTCTGGGTCCAGTTCTGTTCAATATCTTCATCAATGATTTAGATAATGGCATAGAGAGTACACTTATAAAATGTGTAGATGATACTAAGATGGAAGGAGTTGCAAGTACTTTGGAGGATAGGATTAAAATTCAAAATGATCTGGACTAACTGGAGAAATGTTTGGAAGTAAATAGGATAAACTTCAATAAGAATAAATGCAAAGTACTCCACTTAGGAAGGAACAATCAGTTGCACACCTACAAAATGGGAAATGACTGCCTAGGAAGGAGTACTACGGAAAGGGATCACGGAGTCATACTGGATCACAAGCTAAATATAGTGTAACACTGTTGCAAAAAAAGCAAACATCATTCTGGGATGTATTAGCAGGAGTATTGTAAGCAAGACACAAGAAGTAATTCTTCTGCTCTTCTATGCACTGATTAGGTTTCAGCTGGTGTATTATGTCCAGTTCTGGGTGCCATATTTCAGGAAAGGTGTGGACAAATTGGAGAAAGTCCAAAAAGGAGCAATGAAAATTATTAAAGAGCTGGAAAACACGATCTATGAGGGAAGATTGAAAAAATAGGGGTTTGTTTAGTCTGGAGGGATAGCTCAGTGGTTTGAGCATTGGCCTGCTAAACCCAGGGTTGTGAGTTCAATCCTTAAGGGGGCCATTTGGGGATCTGGGGCAAAAATTGGGGATTGGTCCTGCTTTGAGCAGGGGGTTGGACTAGATGACCTACTAAGGTCCCTTCCAACCCTGATATTCTATGACTGAGAGGGGACGTGATAACAGTTTTCAAGTATATAAAAGGTTGTTACAAGGAGGAGGGAGAAAAAATTTCCTCCTTAACCTCTGAGGATAGGACAAGAAGCAATGGGCTTAAATTGTAGCAAGCTGGGTGTAGGTTGGACATTAGGAAAAACTTCCTAACTGTCAGAGTGGTTAAGCTCTGGAATAAATTGCCTAGGAAGGTTGTGGAATCTCCATCACTGGAGATTTTTAAGAGCAGATTAGACAAACACCTGTCAGTGATGGTCTACATAATACTTAGTCCTGCCATGAGTGCAGGGAATTGGACTAGATGACCTCTCAATGTCCCTTCCAGTCCTACAAGTCCATGATTCTATGATTTTGGTAGCAGAGAACCACCACAGTGATTCTCATGCTTCCCCCAGTCCCCCGCCAGGCCCCCATCCCTGGCTGATTCTAGGTCTGGTTCCACATGAAAGGGAATGTGGCACCCATAAAGTTCAGACTGCTATAGTTTGTACTGAGGTACCAACTCAGTCCAGAACAGTCCCAGCATGGGGGGAGCACAGAGGTGACTAAAGGCAAATTTGTATCATCACCCTAATCTGCACCAAACGCTCCACAACCAGAGCTGATAACCCAGCGCCCTGACAAATATTTATTTAATCCAAACACTTTAAAGACTGGTATGAAGATGGTTTGGAACATTTTTCCCAACCAGGAAGTCCTGTTGTAATAATAGTTAAAAATAATATTTCTGGATATGAGAGGAATGTTACCACTATTTAAAAAAATCAGAATATTCAGATCTAGGTAAATAAACATATCCACAAATGTTTGGATTGACAGATCATTTTGATCATTTCAGAACAGAGGGTTAGATTAATACAACCTGCAAGAATTACCACGAAAATTTACCATATTAGACAAAATCTACTACCCTCCTCCTATACTGTGATTAATGATAATGAAAAAAAGTCAATTTTTTACTCATCTGTCAAAAAAATTACAGGGCTGGGGCAAGTGAACAAGTAGAATTTTGCAAGGCTGGATCAAATGTGGACTTCACTTCTTAGGTTTTTTCCCACACTATTATTTGTTAAAAATTGTCTTCCAGGGAGGTGGATTATTACTGTATGATCCTACCCACAGGGTTGTTATGAAGCAAGACGTTTATCAGAAGTTTAAATAGTGCAACAAAGCATAGGTGACAATATGTCTTGCAACACTGCAGAATATAAGATAGATATCAGCTGCTGTGTCTTTGTTATATATAATCCTGAGGTGAGATTCAGTCAAGGAAGAAAACTAATCTTAATTTAGAAAAAGCTATCATGAAAATATTACCAGCATATATTTATTGAATTACACAGTGGTATAAAAAATATGCCTCAATGCTAAATTTAGAAAACAGTTTGTACCACCGTAATACCTTCAGACATGTCCTGCTTCTGTCAAAAATGACAACTACATAATTAAGCACTAGCACTCTTCACAACTCCTACTTTGAAAAATATTATGTTTTATCTGCTGCAAACTTGATGAGCCAGATTCTCATCTCAGTTATGCTGTCATAAAACTGGAGTAAATCCATTCACTCCAGATTTATACCAGTGTAACTAAAAGCAGGATCTGGTTATTTGCTTTTATATGGCTAGAATGAACAATTCTGCCACCAGATTTAGAACTAAATAGCATCTTTCAATGAGTTCTGAAACTTTTGGCAAAGTCACATTACAATGTCATTTTGACATCAGATGCTCTGTTGCTTCTATGTAGAATTACTGTGATACCTGACCAGTGAACACTGTAACTTTTGTATAGGTACTAAGCAGGTCACTAATGTACGGCTCAAGGAGCACTGGCCTGAAGATGGGACCTTGAAGAACGAACGCAGTTAAAGATTGCACAGAAGACATCAGACATTATGTGGTTGACAGCTACTTACAATAGCAATTAACATGACGTGATTCCAATCACATGACAGTTTAATACAGCCGATCCCCAGTCAAACAATGTATCACTTTGATTAATGGTAGCATCAACCTTTTTTGAATGTTATAGATATACATCTATACTGTTGTCTAGGAAATCAATGAAGACTAAGGCCCTGCAACCAGATCTACTCGTATAGACCTGATTACAGAATCAGGGCCTAAATATGGTCTCTGTGTTTTTTAATTCTGTTCAATATACTAATTACAAATATTTATTTTAGCACGCGATCATATGTTTTCATAGATGTTTCTTCCACCTGAATATTTCTAGCTGCAAATATCTTAGCTAATACTTAAGCCAATGGTTTTAGTGAAGACCCTAGACGGTGTCTTCTGACGAATCAAAACGATTCACCCCAAAGTCTATATTCTGGAAATACTAGCCCTGGCCACACTAGGGCTCCTATAAAATGCTGAGCATCCTGAACTACTGCTGAAGTCAATGTGTCCATGGGAATAGGGGCCATAACCAGAGTATAAGGAAGAAGCCAAGGAACTCATTCCTAGTAGCATTATCCCACTTCATTGCAATTCTAACCAATGTAAAAAAAAAAAGGACTGAGTTAATGATTTTTAAATTAGCACTACCATCCTGCTACTGGAGGATTCCCAAAGAACAGTGTATATCTAGTGATAGCTCAGCCAGTAGGCAATTATATTGCCAATGCTGCCAGGAAGAGACCTGCAAAGAGCATTGAACAAGAAACCATCCACATGTCTGGCCAGGGATTCCAGGGTTTCCCGTGGGTTGCCAGCCTCCACTTATTTTTTGGCCCTGCTTCTTGTTACCTTGTCCCCTGGACCTGCCTCAGGGTGCAGCCCTAAAAGCTGAACTGTAAAAGCTGTATAAGAGATTGTTTCCTTCTGTATATTTTGAAGCAAGAAGGCAGAAAAGGGGCCTGTTTTCCCACTGTGTAAAGAAATAATGCTATACATTTTCTGGAAGGATTGTATCTGCTACTGTAGTTAGTAAAAGCAAAACAAAACAAAAACCACACTTTTCTGCTCAGGCATGTTCACTGTGGTCACAACCTCTGAGCTGGAAGACAGTTGTCACTTCCGTGCATGACTGTAGTCAATATAGTTCTGCTCCCATTGTAGCCACAGCCATTTTGTAGGAATGCAATGAAAAGTGCAGATAAAATTAAGCTGATGCAAAGGTTTTGTCAATGGTATTTGCCATCTGCAACAGTCCATTCTTCTGTATTTGTTATTTAGATTGACTTCACTGGTCCAAGAGAATATGCAGTGTTGTTGCAGCTGTGTTGGTCCCAGGGTATTAGAAACACAAGGTGGGTGAGGTAATACCTTTCATTGGAACAACTTCTTTTGATGAGAGAGAAGTTTTCAAGCTTACACAGAGCTCTTCTTCAGGTCTTACTCAGAGCGTCACAGCTAAATACAAGGTGGAAAGTAATACAAAGTAGTGAAAACATATCTCAAGGGACCACTCATGGTGAAGTGGCCCGTTAACACCCCTCCAGTCAAAGGGAGGAAAGGAAGGGAAGGGAAGAAGCTGCTGGGGAGGGTAGCTATGCCATCTTTGTCAGGATGTTGGTGTCTACGGAGGTGACATCCATGGTGGCAAGTAAGGTGTTCTGAGGGAGGTTATCAATGCTGAGGAGTTTGTGGAAGAAGTTGGTTGTGTCCTGAAAGAAGCTGGCCATGTGTGTGGTGAGTGGTTTGAGGATGGTTTTTTTGAGTCCCAATATATAGCTGCCTGCCTCAAATATTTACAGGACAATGGACAATCCTTAGATACCCACCCCAAACACATAGCCAGACTCATCCATTTCATCCTCACCCTTAATAATTTTACATTCAACAACAAAACTTTATCCAAAGCATGGGAACAGCCATTGGTATTAGGATGGCTCTCCAATATGCCAACCTCTTCATGGACCAACTTGAAGAAGAATTTCTAGACAAATGCACCATGAAACCAATGATATACCTGAGGTACATCAATGATATTTTCATACTCTGTACAGACAGCTTAAACTGCCTCATGGAGTTCCACCACAACTTCAACAACCACCACCTGTTCATTAAACTCTCTCTGGAACACACCCACCGGCATCAACTTCCTGGACACCACAGTCAGCTTCAAAAATGGAACCCTACAGACAGCTACATACAAGAAACCCATGATCAGCACGCCTATCTTCATAGATCCAGTAACCATCCCAAACACACCAAGAAATCTATCTACACCCAAGCATTCAGATACTGTGGAATATGCTCTGAGGAGAAAGTCTGGGATATACACCATAACACGCTCAAAACCTCCTTCACCAAACAAGGACACTCCATCAGAGTAAATGGATCACACCCTGCAACAGACCACCCAAATACCCTGAGAGAACCTGCTTCAATACAGAAATAAACCCCCCTCCCCCCCCACACACCCAGTTGTCACCTATCATCCCCCACTGGAACCCATATGGGGTATCATCAAACAACTACAACCCATACTTGATGGGGACTACATCCAGAAATAAATCTTTCCTGAACCCCCTCTTTTGTCCCTCAACAACTCCCATCTTCTCCAAGCTCATCATCAGAAGCAAGATTCCCACAGACCATGACACACCAACTCAAAGTGGCACCAGACCCTGCCAGAATAACAGCTGCAAAACCTGCAGACATATCTCCACTTCTACAGTGATCAATACCCCCCACAACACACCTTTCAAGAGGTGTGGGTCCTACACATGCCTATCACAACATGTGGTGTATCTCATCCAGTGCACTAATTGCCCCCAATAGCAACTATGTCAGGGTGAAACCAGACAATCACTATGCTCTCGAATGAGCTCCCACAGGAAAAAAAAGACAAAACCACCAAAATTACCTGTAGGTGAACACTTTTCACAAAGTAATCACTCAATATCTGACCCATCAAGCCTCATCCTCAAAGGAAATCTATATAACACTTTCAAAAGAGGAGCCTGGGAGCTTAAATTCATAATTTTGCTAGACACTAAAAATCATTAACTGAATAGAGACACTGGTCTTTTATGTCTTTTCAGAACATCTATAATCCACTAACAACTCACTCCCCGCCCCAGCTGTTTACCTCCCTTCTTTCCTTCCTGTGACTGAAGGGGTTTGAATGGGCCAGTTCACCTTGAATGGTCATTTGTTAACTATGCTAAACAATCTGTTCTACCTTGTATTTAGCTGTGACACTCTGATTAAAGTTCCCAGACTTGAAGAAGAGCTGTGTGTAAGCTCAAAAGCTTGTCTTTCTCACCAACAGAAGTTGGTCCAATAAAAGATACTACCGCACCCAGCTGGTCTCTCAAGAGAATATGACAATTCAGAATCTTGGGTGGGTTATCTTCAGATGCATTTTAGAATAGATACATGGCAAATTTAAGGTGTCTCCTTGTGGGGCAGCTAATGCATTAAAATGGTTCTTCCATTAAATATAATAGATGTACTGCAAAGAAATGAACAAAGTACTAATGGACATAGATTAGTTAATGCAGCTAAGCAGCTAGCCATAGTACCTGCTAAATTTCCCCTCCATCTCCCCAGGTTAACACTTCTACAATATAAACAATGATTTAAATAACCTTTACTGTACGTTATGGTCATTTGTTTGCACAATGGATGTTATGTTGTTATAAATGAAATACATTCATATTTTAGTTTTCTAAAAAGAAGTCTGCAGGCTTGCTGGTAAAAAAAAATTGGGGGGGGGGGAACTTGCATATCATTAGACCTACATACTGCCTCACTGCAGAAAAAATGTACTTTAGCTGTGTCGACTCACAGGAACCTACCTGGCAATCAGACATCTCAGGTTGCGCCACAACATGCTGCATTCTCCAGAAGACCACCTGAGCATCAAGAACAGGGGTTATAATCATCAAGAGAGAGTGAAAGGTCCCCCAAATCCGTACAACCAGCCCCCTATATTTTCAGCACTGATGGCTTAACCTCTTCTGTTGCTCTCGACTAATTAAAATATTATTCTCTCAGCCTCAAAAGGAGACAGAAAATAAAAACTTACCAACACCAACCAACCTGTGTTGGTTTCCTAGACCTTAAATTGAGCAACAGACAAAGCCTCAATTGAGTGCAAGAATGCAGTGGACAAAGTGTCCAAGTGATAAGAGAGCCATCCAGTGGACCATAAAGAAATACACAAACAAGTCAAATTTGAACAAAAATGGAAAATGTTCATGAAAATGCCATCTCTGTGTTTCTCTGTTGACTGCTGGGTATTGCCTCTCAGCTACTGTTGCCCTACTCCATGGCTCACAGGTTAATACAGCACTGGTTTTAGAGTTGTCCTGTGGACAGATCCATAGTCCCGGTGTCTTTGGTAATAACAATATCCACACCAAGAGTGCACATATCAAGTGACAGCACCCCTGCTGTAGACTCAAGGAAACAAATCACACAGCTCCTCACAAGGCAAGAGATAACAACAGCCAACAGAGTCAGAGCAGGCAGAAGCATTTGTGAGAGCTGCTGGAATATAGGCAATAGATTGCAGTTTAGTGCTGCCTGATGCGTGTGCGAACATGTAAATTATCTGCTGATTCCAGGCACTACGTTATTACAGTAAAATAAACAAACTGGAGGGACCATAGAGATAAGCAACAAAAATGATCAATAGGCACAAAATACTGACATGATGAAATATTAAAACATCTAAATGTGTATTCTACCACTTGGTGATGGCTAAGGGCAGCACATATTTTAAGAGGAGAAATTATTTAGTGTGGTACATGGCAATATATCTTGGCGTAGTGGGATGAAATTAAGAGAGGGAGAGTTTAGGCTGAATAGAAGGATAAATTTCCTGACAGTGAGATGCATTAGGCTTTGATGTAGTCTCCAAAGGGAAGTGGTGGAAGCCCAATTGCTTGGGCTTTTAAAATTAGAATGGACAAAGAACTAGAAAATGTGCTGTGGGGAACAATTTGGCAGGGAGATGGGCTGGCTGAGCTAATAGGTCTTTTCCATTTCTAACTTATAGCATGATGCAGTTGGATGGTATTTAGCAAGTAAAATGCAAGTTCTTACCATGGCCTCCATTGTGCCTTTATGGCAGAGCTCCAGATTGGAAGTGGTGTGAGGTCTCGTCACCTCAGCAGGAGCTCTGGGCACTATTCTGCCTCTAGGAGGCAGGATGTGGCCTGGAAGTACTCTGCACCCGGGCAGAATGTGCCCACTATTACACTCCTGTAGGGGCTGCAGCACACTCCCTCCTGCATGGCCAGTCAGCTGGACATTACACATGGGCTCAAGACCATTGACTTGCCTCCTCTCATCTCCTCTCCATTCATTTGGAGAGTATTATGCCCCAGAGCAAGGAGTCCCTGGAGGAAGCAGTCCCTGCCCTTTGCGGAACACAAGGACTGTACTTGTATCCCACTGATACATAGCTATGCAACAGGATGCTCCTTGTGTCTTCCTTATCCTGTGCACATATTGAGCAGCAGGGAACTAGCTGCCCCCATGTCAACTGAGCACACTTAAAGCTTCGGATTAGCTTTGGGGCAGGGGCCATCTTTTTCTCTATACAGCCTCTTGCACAAAGGGACCCTGATCCTGAGTGGGGTCTCCCGGTGCTCCCATAATACAAATGCTAAATAATAACAGGGACAGTTAGTCATGCCACTCCTTACACATGTATCCATTATAAACACATATATATGCAGTTATCTAGTGTAAGTGCACAGGTCAGCACTCTTTAGCCATATTACCCTCCTCCACAGACAAAAGAAGGCAAGAAAAGTATGGAACTATATTTACTCGTTGTTTAATAGTATCTTTTCAAATTAACATGACAGGGATTTTCGGAGTCTGGTTCCTAATATAGATGTATGTATTTATCTAATTTCTGAGGATAACTTTAGCAACATTGGTTGAGATGTTTAGGAATCTAAATGCGGGGGAGGAATAGCTCAGTGGTTTGAGTGTTGGCCTGCTAAACCCAGCGTTGTGAGTTCAATCCTTGAGGGGGCCATTTAGGGATCTGGGGCAAAAATTGGGGGTTTGTCCTGCTTTGAGCAGGGAGTTGGACTAGATGACCTTCTAAGGTCCCTTCCATCCTTGATATTCTATGAATCTGCTATTTATTTGGTGAGAATATACAAAATACTTGAGATTTTCAAAGCAGTGTAGAGGATTTCACCACACATCTCCCATGTCTGGGAGCTTGTCTACACAGTGGGGAAATAAGCACTACGGGGGTGGGATTTCTAAAGCCACTAACTTGGCGTGCACTGATTGGTCCATTAAAATCCTGCGATTGAGCACCAAAGGTTCCCTATTGTGCTTTAGCGTAGTACTGTCTCACACAGCCCAGAGTCCTTTGCACGGCTTCAAAAGTTTCAGCTAGTGTTCTCACAGCACCAGTATGTCTCAAATCATTTGAGGGCCTCATTCCATGGTTAGAGTTACACTGTGGATGCCCTGTTTTGGTATCAAAAAAAGCAGGTGTGCAATTACTATTTCTTTGTGATAGTTCCCAGAGCATTAGGTCCTTTCCAGACATACAAGAAAGGATGGTCCCTGCCCCAAAAAGCTTACAGTCTAAGGATAGACAGGCAGACAAAGGCCGGGAAGTGAAACAATAGAAGGGTTTTTCTACACAAATCAGTGAGATTCACTATAGGCAGCATGGGAAGAAAATTAGGCAGTACTTCAAAGTCGAGAAGGTTGGAGTTAAGCTCACACATGGTGCTGCATTAGGAAATATTTTGGGGATATTCTATGGCCTGTGTTTTACAGGAGGTCAGACTAGAAGTTCACAATGATCCCTTCTGGCCTTGAAATCTATGGATCTAAGACACACAGAAATCATCCAGCTCTTGTTATCTTCTGATCAGAAGGAATTCTGCTGACCTCCACGATTCACGGATAGCTGTGATCTAACTGGTATACATATCTGTGGAGGTGGCATGCCAGAAAGCACTGGGTGATATTTTTGCAAAAAATGAGAAAAATTCTCAAAATTCTGAAGCTCCTCAAGGGCTACCCTCTTTTTCCGGTTGGATTCCTGCCCCCCGCCCCCTATTTTGGCTGTCCAAAGCACAAGTGACCTCTGATGGAACCACATGTGCATTCGGGCTTCTTCAAAGTTATAGCCAGTTGGGAGCTGCTTCCCTACATGTGGGATGAAAGTCTCCTTGCTTGGTAATGCACTTGGGTTGGCATCTGAAATGGCATTTGAAATCTGCCCATGCCTCTTCCACCTTGGTGTTTTTTGCGGGGAGGTTCCCCCTCCTTGTTGTCAGACTCATCATGCTGACTCATATCTCCAGCTAGATCATAATGGTTATTCTGAAATGTCAGCTGTAGCTCTTTTCACCCTCACATGGTTTCAGATTTAGGCTGAGGTTTCCCTAATACATAAACAACTAAAATTGTGGTTTTTGACAGTCAAGGTACTGCGAAGATGCTATTCCATTGTAAAAACCTATATTTCCAAAGTTGTAATGAAAGGCTGGATCATACTGACCAATATGTTTCTTTGTAGTTCACCCGAAAGGAAGTCTGTATATGTCTGTCAAATGTGTTTCAGCCATCAGATGTTATTTGACAGGAGAAATAGTTAACAGCATTATCATGTATTCCCTTACTAACTGTTAAGAGCATTATTTGAAAAATATGGCTTGAATATTCCTAAAGATTATTGCTTGATTAAGAAATGTGGTCATAATTTATATAGTCTTACATACATGATATAGTTTCCGTGTGATTCTTGTACAGACCTCTCTGCTCCAGTGATGTCCTTTAAAATTAGCTTTTGGAGCCTTGTGGTTTCATCAGAATAAGGATTGGTTCTCTTCTGATGCTCTTACTAAACTGGTCCGTGTTATTGCAGGTAATGAAATGATTCTCCACTCGTTTACATGAGAGTGTGAATCAGGAGTAACTCCACTGAAGCCAGTGGAATAACACGAGTGGGCGCCAGTGTGAGTGAGAGGAGAATGAGGCCCTAGGAAACACATTCATTACCTTAAAGCCAAAACAAAGCACAACGGAGAAGCAAAATACATGTAAATAGAAAACCCTGCCTGGACCAATGTAGGGGGCGAACAGAACCATGTTATTATAGATAGATAGAAATGCACTAAAAGAGTAATGCCACACAAAGCCTGATCTACCCATGTGGAAAACTAAGGGCTGAATACCATATAATGTATAGAATGTGCCTATCCCATTTTCTAGCCACAATAAGTCCTGCAACCACACACTAAACAAAAACACTGCAAAACTGACACAAGTCAACTGACCAGAACTCAACCAACCTTCCAGTAAAAGAAATTCAGCCCTACCTCTCCGCAGGGTTAAACCACCCCGCAAGCATACACCTGAGTGAGTAGATAAGGCTTTCCCTGAAAAACAACATGCTCAGGCCCTGTGAGATTAATGAGAGAAGCAAATTCTGGATTTGTGTGTCCTCTAGAGAGAAGACCCTGCCTCCAGATCCAACACATGAAAATCTAGGGATTATCTGTGAGAGCATCTCCTGATCTCATCTGTTGGGATAAAATAACAAGGAGAGGTGAGTTCTAGGATAACCCTGATAATAACCTACATTCTGTGTCCTTGTGGCATACAGTTATCAATACTGTTATCTTGGTCATCATTAAGAAATGAACCTGGACCTCCACTGCTAAGAGCATATTAAGCCTCTACAGCTTGAGCTAAGGGATTACATGGCATTTGCTGGTAGCTACAACAGACCCAGATCCTCTCCGGATCAGGCACAGAGGGAAATATGTAACACATTGAACAGTGGGTTACACAGTCACAGATGATTTTTAATTTTTTTTTAGAAATGGGTGAGCTTTTCACCAGGATCATCTTTCTTTGTCCCAAGATTCTTCCTTTGGATGACCTTTCTCTTCCCCATTTTCTGCTTTACATTTGTCCCCTTTTGTGTTACTGCTGAGTGAAGGGTTTGGCACGCGCTTCCCTGAACATTGCTTTTAGGTTCTTATACCACACTTATCACAGCTCTTATCTGATCCTGTGTGTTTAACAAAACCCCGCAAAAGAGTGCACCACCTGAGATATAACAGGCTTTGAGAAGGACACCCCAAGCAAGGACTCAATAAACCTGCCACTTGGAAAGGAATCCAGTGAGCAGAACTGAACCAGCTTGTTCTATGAACAAGTGCTGCTCGTCATTCTGTGTACTCAAAAGATGTGAAATGCCACAAAACAAAATTCTGCTTCTCACTGCTCTCTAGTGTTGTGGTCACTGTTATGAACACATCGCGGATGGCCATGCAGTATATCATGAGCTCCCAATCTGTACAGGAATCAGAATTGTCTGGCCTGCTGTGTGCCAGGGAAAGAAACAACACAGATTACTTTTGACATTCACAGGGCAAATGAATATGGTGCACCATCGCTTTTGGGCTCGGGAAACAAGCACAGGGTGGTAGGATTGCATCATTATGCAGGTCTGGGATGATGAGCAGTGGCTGCAGAACTTTCTGATGTGGAAAGCCACCTTCCTGGAACTGTGTGTGGAGCTCACCCTAGTCCCGTGGCACAAGGACACCAAAATGAGAGCTGCCCTCTCGGTGGACAAGTGTGTGGTGATCGCTGTGTGGAAGCTGGCAAGTCTAGACTTCTACTGGTCAGTCACAAATCAGTTTGGAGTTGGGAAGTCCACTGTTGGGACTGCATTAATACAAGCGAGCAGGACCATTAATTGCTTCCTACTGCAAAGGACAGTGATTCTGGGCAATATGCAGGATATAGTGGATGGCTTTGTGGCAATGGGATTCCCTAACTGTGGCTGGGCAAAAGATTGCACACATATCCCAATTTTGGCCCCAGACTATCTTGCATGGGAGTACATCAATAGAAAGTGGTACTTCTCTATAATATGCAGGCGCTTGTGGATCACCATGGGCATTTCATTGATATCAACACAGGGTGGTCAGGGAAGGTGCACGATGCGCGCATCTTCAGGAACACTGGCCTGTACAGAAAGCTGAAAGCAGGGACTTTCTTTCCAGACCAGAAGATTCCAATGGGGGATGTTGAAATGATCATAGTGATCCTGGAAGACCCAGCCATGGCTGATGAAGCCTTACACAGGAAACCTGGACAGCAGCAAGGAGTGCTTCAACAATAGGCTGAGCAAGCGCAGAATGACTGTGGAATGTGCCTTTGGCAGATTAAAAGTGCGCTGGCACTGCCTTTATGGCAGGTTAGACCTAAATGAGGAAAATATTCCCATGGTCATAGCAGTCTGCTGTGCACTCCACAATAGTTGTGAGGCTAAGGGTGAAAAGTTTCCCCCGGGGGTGGAATGTGGAGGCGGATCACCTGGCAGCTGATTTGGAGCTGGCAGATACCAGGGCTATTAGAGGGGCATAATGGGGGGCTATTTGAATCAGGGGGGCTTTGAGGCACCATTTGGACAATGAGTTCCAGTAAGGTGTCTTTCTATACAGCACTCTGCTGTGCTTTGTTAACTTGCAGGAAAATGTTGATGATTCCTGACCATGATTTGTACTCAGCAAATGATCAAATTGACGCTGTGTATTAATTTCAGCAGCAACCACCATGTGTAGGAGACAAATAAAGATTGGTTATATTTCAGAGAGTTTGTTTTTATTCAATACTAATTAACAACACACATAAAAGGCTTGGTGGGAAGGGAGATAACAATGAACATCAGTGTAGGCTCTTATAGCTGTGTGTAAGTCCAGCTATCATTTTGAAGCTGTCAGAAGGGATGGAGTGAACGGGGTACCCAGACAGGCCAGGAAGTTGCAAGGAATATGTGGGAGGAGTTTCAGGAGGGCATGGAAAGCAGTTCTGTATCAGCTGTGGGGGCGGGGAAGCATGCATGAATTCAGCATGCAGCATGATTAGTGACTTTAACATCTCCATTTTGCTCTTCCATCACTATTATAATCTGCTCCTGACCCATTAAAATTCACTCTTGGCTCTCCTTTCTGTCCTGCCAGTATATTTTATAATTTTCTTTTAAAGTCTATCTCCGCACCCTGCATTCTTGTTTTTTGGCCTCTGAGGATTGGAGCACCTCTTGACTCATGTCCTCCTTAATCCTCTTTGGTCGCTTCCTTATCTGGCGGAGGCACTCCACTGCTGTGTGTAGGGGGTTCTCCTGAAGGCCACATCTGCAGAAGAACAAGAATCAATAAACAGAAGCATGATTTTTAGTTCACGCACAGCATTGAATCATTATAGTAAAATGCACTTCTTTTTAAATATAAATCAGTTTCTCACTGTCCCTTGACAAGCACACAGCTCAGCGAACACCCTGAACATGGTGAGTTTGTCCCAGGGAGGGGGATGACCCTGCTGCATGCTCCACATCGTCCTCCTACTCAAACTCCTCATCCACGGCTTTGTCCTTGGAGTTAATTCTGCTATCTGCTGTCTCCAGCCCCACCAAAGTATCCACGGGGCTCTTGGCGGTGGAGGTGGGTTCGCCACCAAGGAGGGCATCTAGCTGTTTATAGAAGCAGCAGGTCTTCAGCGCAGCACCAGAGTGATGGTTTGACTCCCTTGCCTTCTGGTATGCCTGCCTCAGCACCTTTGTCTTTTCACAGCGATACATGTCCCATTCGTAGCCTTTATCCAACATGCCATGAGAAATCTGCCCATAGGTATCGAAGATCCTACGGCTGGAGAGGTCTCCTCTCCCCACAGTGCCAACAGATCCAAAAACTCATGTGTGCTCCAAGTGGGACAGCGTTTGCTGCATAGAGCCACCATGGTCAGATGGGAAGATGCGATGTGAGCTCTCCATGCCGAGCAAACAGGAAGTGGAATTTCAAAAATTCCCAGGCCTTTAAATGGAGAGGGGCGGATACCTGTATACCTAGGTACTGGGAAACAGAGTTTGAACTGCTGAACAGAGTGGTCAGGATGGGCATTGAAGGACACCTCCTGGAGGCCATTTACAGCGACATAACCAAGCGCAGTGTCTACACTGACACTTTGCTGCAAAAAGCTCTATGCCTCTCGTCAAGGTGGTTTTATTTAGTTGGCAAAGCAGAAGAGTTTAGTCATTGGAAGAAGCACTGTAGTGTGTACACCTCCACCATTTTATCAATGAAAGATTACTTTTGTTGACAAAACTCTGTAGTGTAGACAAGGCCAGTCTGTTTCTCCAAGCGGACAGTCAATCAGATACATTTCATAACCTCAGAAACAAGAGAATTTAACTGTTCTGCTTTTTAGAATGAAACAAGGACTAGAAAAGTATCATATGCACTATGATATGTATATGTGACTATGTTGGACAACATATTTCATGTGTAACAGACATCAGTTATGGAGGGCAAAAGCATTTTTCCCAAGAGAAGCATGTTAAATTCAATATGTTTCCTTACATTGAATGGCTGAAATTTTGGTGCTAAGTGTACTGGTCTGGGAAGGAGGCAGGAACTAGGGTAGGACATGTAAAAATGAAATAGTGGAGCAAAGAGATCTAACTTTGGAGAAAAACTACTTTCCACAAGTTGGGTAACCTTAATTAAAAGCCAAAGGGCTCTGTTCTCCTCTTCCCATGCTTAATTCCCTGAACTAAAGTCAATGGATAGAGTCCTAATAACTTTAATGGGCATTAGACCAGCCCTTATAGAGGGAGAGAATAGCTGATTATTTTCCCTTTTTCAACAAACCCCTATATAGTAGTTAAAACTGCTTCCATTGGGCAGTCCAGCAGTATAATGGTTTGTTTCTTACATGCGGGAAATTGTACTAAATATGCTGATTTGAAAAATATGTTTCAGACCGTTTAAACATTTAGAGGCAGATCCTCAGCGCAACTTCATTGACTTCAATGGACTGGTGCTGATTCGCACCAGCTGAGGATCCGGCCCAACCCATTAGTCATTCTCAGCCAAAATTACTATTTGATTTCAATGAACAATTTTATCTGAGTATTGCATGTAGGATCAGGCCTACAAAGCAATAAAAAAGAAGCCTTGTTAGGTATGATTTTGATTAATCACTGATTTGCCTTTTCCTTGCTCTGAATCCAGGCTCACATAGACAGACTCCTGTCACATGTGCCCCATCCCTCCTGGGGATTTAACAGACAGAAGCTGAAAGAATTAGATGGAAATATCCTATCAGAGCACCTCATAATTTTTAGAGAGGTAGCCGTGTTAGTCTGTATCAGCAAAAACACCGAGGAGTCCTTGTGGCACCTTAGAGACTAACAAATTTATTTGGGCATAAGCTTTCATGGGTGGGGGAAAAAAAAAAAAAAGCTGATGAAATGGGTTTTAGCCCACGAAAGCTTATGCCCAAATAAATTTGTTAGTCTCTAAGGTGCCACAAGGACTCCTCGTTGTTTTTTCATAATCTTTAGTGTGCTTATCTGCATAACAGCCCTGTAAGGTAAGGGAATGTTGTTAGTCCCATTTTAAAGATGGGGAGCTGGTACAGAGAGATTAACTGTCCTACACGACATCACACAAAAAGGCTGTGGCAGAACGGAGAGTTAAACCCAAGTCTCCCAAATCAGCACCTTACCCACTGGTCCATCCTTCTTCTCCTTTCTTATCACTTATCCATCCTTACAACATTTGCTATATAAATAAATCCTGAATAAGATCTTTCTCTTTTTGTCTCTCCTGATTAGCTATTCCAGTTGGTGGGTCTACCACCATGTAGGCCATGGTATCTCAACCTAAAAGTCACAAGCATTTTATTATTTATTTATTTATTTATTTATTTATTATTAATTTAATATCCCAGTAAGTGCCCTTACACCTCTGTGTCAACTATCCGTAATGGGCCATCTTGATTATCACTTCAAAAGTTTCTTTCCGCTGCTGATAATAGTTCCTTTCAATTAATTAGCCTTTTACAGTTTGTATGGTTACTTCCGCCTTTTCATGTTTCTCTGTATGTATAAATATTTGCTTACTATGTTATCCATTCCATACATCCGATGAAGTGAGCAGTTGCCCATGAAAGCTTATGCTGAAATAAATTTGTTAGTCTCTAAGGTGCCACAAGTATTCCTTTTATTTTTGCAAACATTTTTCAGGGGATCATGACCACCCTGCCTTTCCTTATGGTTGGCTAAATGGGAAGTGGGTCCTGAAATATTTTCTGTTGTAACTTGGGGTCATGGTATAGAAAAGTTTGAAAACTGCTGATCTAGTAGAATTTCACATTTTGTATATTGTTCTTTTTTTTTGTATGTTTACTCTGAAGGCTTAAGTAAAATTTTTTGCAATGTTTGGATAAACTTTGTCAAACAGTGTTTTGAGTTTCAGATCATTACAAAATTGCTCTGCCTTGAAATGTTAACATGTGTCTAACATTTCTTTGTATCCCTCTAGCTAAAAAATGGTTTGTGACTACTCCAGATTTTCCACATGTTTAAATCTCCTTGAAAACATGTGCATAAACGGTATTAGAAGAAGAAAATAGGTTGTAATTAAGTACAGTTATTAATAATTGTATCTAATTATAATGGTTGTAGTATGTGTATAAGTAGTTTGCCTTCTGGTGGTTGGTAGATGAGTGGTGGTTTTGTGAATGCCGGGGAGGCCTAAATGTTGGACTTGTGCACCTAAAGTGGCATCCCCCTTTTGAATGGAACCTCTTGTACTTTGTGGAGTTCATGAGATCTGCAGGGCAGTGGAGTCTGGTGGTAACCAGGAGCCTTGCAGAGCTCATGGGATCTGTGTTATAGAGACCCTGTAGACCTCTTACACTCTATTAGTCCTACCTAGTTATTAAAAAAAAGTTGACTCAGTTAAGGTTGCTGCTATAGGATGTAGTCTAAGGAATGCTACTGTCAATAAAACCTAAGCATTTTGAGGTATCAGTAATGAAGAGCTAAGGAAAGATAGATAAATATTCACCTCTTAAACACTCAGATATGTGATCTCTTAAATAGTGGTAGCTGAGGAGGTGATGTTTTGATTCACATGTGGATCCAGTTTAGGCCAGGTTCCAAGCTGTGTCCAAATTCATAAGAAATGAGATTTCATGAACTATTGCCATGAGACTTTGGCTACATTTGAACCAGAGTCATAAAACAGGATTTAGGCCAGACCCAGAACCCAAACTGTAGGAACAGATCTGTTCTTGAGGCTCAAATCCAATCCATCAACAACCTCAGATTCAAAGGGATTTAGAGACAAGATTCCACATGTATTCATTTTGGTTCAATTTATATAGAGATTAAAATAATACTAAGGTTGCAAAGTCAAGTATTCAAAAGTTAGGAAATGCCAGAATTAGGGCTGTTGATTAATTGCAGTTAACTCATGCAATTAACTCAAAAAAATTAATTGAGATAAAAAATGAATCACGATTAATCGCAGTTTTAATCGCACTGTTAAACAATAGAATACCAATTGAAATTTATTAAATATTTTGGATGCTTTTCTACATTTTCAAATATATTGATTTCAATTACAACACAGAATACATAGTGTACAGTGTTCGCTTTATATTATTATTATTAATTACAAATATTTGCACTGTAAAAATTATAAATAAAAGAAATTGTATTTTTCAATTCACCTCATACAAGTAGAGTAATGCAATCTCTTTATGTGACTGCGCAATTTACAAAAGTAGATTTTTTTTGTTATATAACTGCACTCAAAAACAACAATGTAAAACTTTAGCACCTACAAGTCCACTCAATCCTACTTCTTGTTCAGCCAATTGCTTACATTTATGGGAGATAATACTGCCTGCTTCTTATTTACAATGTCACCTAAAAGTGAAAACAAGCATTTGCATGGCACTTTTATAACCAGCATTACAAGATATTTATTTGCCAGATATGCTAAACATTAGTATGCCCCTTCATGCTTTGGCCACCATTCCAGAGGACATGCTTCCATGCTGATGACACTCATTAAAAAAATACTGTCTTAATTAAATTTGTGACTCAACTCCTTGGGGGATAATTGTGTGTCTCCTGCTCTGTTTTACCCACATTCTGCCATGTATTTCTTGTTATAGCAATCTCGGATGATGACCCAGCAATGTTCATTTTAAGAACACTTTCACTGCAGATTTGACAAAATAGGAAGAAGGCACTATATGATATTTCTAAAGAGAGCTACAGCACTTGACCCAAGGTTTAAGACTCTGAAGAGCCTTTCAAAATCTGAGAGGGACGAGGTGTGGATCATGCTTTCAGAAGTCTTAAAAGAGCAACACTCCGATGTGGAAACTACAGAACCCAAACCACAAAAAAAGAAAATCAACCTTCTGCTGGTGGTGCCTGACTAAGGCCTTGTCTACACTGCTAGAGTAAATCGACCTAAGTTACGCTACATGAATAACGTAGCTGGAATCGACGTAGGTTAGGTCAATTTACTGCGGTGTCTACACCTTGCTGCGTCAATGGGAGACGCTCTCCCACTGACTTACCTTACTCCTCTCGTTCTGGTGGAATATCAGAGTCGACCGGAGAGCGCTCTGTGGTCAATTTATCGGATCTTCACTAGACCCACTAAATTGACCCCCACTGCATCGATCGCAACAGTGTTGATCCCCGGTAAGTGTAGACATGGCCTCAGATGATGAAAATGAACATGCATCGGTCCACACTGCTTTGGATCATTTTCGAGCAGAACCCGTCATCACCATGGACACGTCCTCTGGAATGGTGGTTGAAGCACGAATGGATATATAAATCTTTAGCGCATCTAGCATGTAAATATCTTGCGACGCCAGCTACAACAGTGCCATGTGAAGGCCTGTTCTCACTTTTAGGTGATACTGTAAACAAGAAGTGGGCAGAATTATCTCCTGCAAATGTAAATAAACTTGTTTGTCTGAGCGATTGGCAGAAGAAGAAGTAGGACTGAGTGGATTTGTAGGCTCTAAAGTTTTACAATGTTTTATTTTTGAATGCAGGTTTTTTGTACGTAATTCTACATTTGTACATTCAACTTTCATGGTAAAGAGATTGCACTACACTAGTTGTATGAGGTGAATTGAAAAATACTATTTATTTTGTTTTTTACAGTAAAAATATTTGCAATAAAAAATAAATACAAATTGCGCACTGTACACTCCGTATTCTGTATTGTAATTGAAATAAATATATTTGAAAATGTAGAAAGAAATGTAGATTAATCACATGATTATTCACGATTAATTTTTTTAACATCACGATTAATTGCAATTAATTTTTAATTGCTTGACAGCCCTAGCCAGAATTAAGGTTGCCTGTGTAACCTTAATTTATTTCCCTTGTGTGGATGGATTATGATACAGACTTTAATTATATGATCACATACTATTTTTTTCCACGGGACATGAAAATATTCAGCCTGAATGGTTAAAGTTTGGCACTATAAAAAACTGAAAACAGGATTTTACAATGGGAAGTGTCAGGCAACCTTAATTATAGGCAACACTATCAGCTCCACTTGTTAGATAGATAGATAGATAGATAGATAGATAGATAGAGTGGGCTGGGCATGGTGGTGTGCAATATATCAAATACCAAGGAAGAAATGTTCAAGACAAAGGGTGCATGTCTGCATAAATGTTTCTCCTTAGTTTATAACACATTTTGTTTTTCTATATTATAAATGCAGTATTGACAATGCTATGTTTTGTTGTTGTAGACTCCATTTGCAGGCAGTTTTCCTGGCTTTTGACACCTCTTCTTTCAATATTTCTTAGTCAAAAAATCAGTCTGGTCTTTTGAAACTTACCCAGTTCTTTTAACCTTTGTTTTGCTAGTTCTCTCAACAGATTGGGTGCTACTGCACACACAAGCTGCTCTAGGAGCCAGTCTAGCCTAGCAGAAAAGGTGCTTTAAAAAAAGTTAGTTAATTATTTGATGTTAGCACCAAGGTTGTCCTCCTTTACATATAAATAAACTGGTCATAATCAATCTTAGACTCTCACCCCAGCCCCTCCTCCAAAACCAAAGTGGGGTTTAAACATTGATGCTGTTACTTTGCAGGCCATTAAGCTTGCATGCATCCTCTTATATTTTCTAAAGTCCAACAAAGTTAATACTTTTCGGATGGCTAGAGGTGGGAAGCACAGACACTGGGCTGCGAATCTACTGGATAATAACAAGTGCTGGGATTGAAGTAGCTTTAATCTCGACCCGCAAATCAGTTCATTCCTTTATATTGACACGTCTGCGGTTTGCCACCTGGCAATGGAAGCTCTGAAGCCAAGGGAGATATCCTGCAAAAAGCTCATTTCCACAGCAGTGCCTGTCTGTGTGCTGACCTGATTTCTGCTGTGATCACCCTTTAGAGATCAAAGCGGGATTAATGTAATTCTTTACACTTTGCGTCGCACATCACCAAACTCTGGCGAGGGGGGTGGCAGTAAGGACGGGGACAGCCTAGAGCTGCCGGGGGAAATGGGACCCAGTGAGTTTTTAATTAAAGGACACCAGTAAATGTTGACAACCATTTTCCTATCGCGTAGTTTTTAAGCCCGTACGCATATTGAGTCGTTTCCTTTTCTTATGCATCAAACCTCACTGAACTCACTGGGAATCTTGCCACTGACCTCAGTGGACTTTGGATCTGGCCCTTCTTGTGTAAATAGCCCAGTCCATTTGCAGCTCGCAGAGTCTCTTATGTGATGTAAAGGCGGGGGGCTGAGGGTAGGTAGTGGGGCTGCTGCAGTTCGGGCCAGGCGGCAGGGTCCAAGTCCAATCAGAACTAAGTGTGTGTGTTTGTGTGTGCGTGAGGAAACATTATTAACATGATGATTTCGGTAATGACTTTTTTTCTGACACATACACACACAGCTGCTGTTGCTTGCTGCTGGGCAGCGATGCAAGGGGCAAGGGAACTCGCGGCAGGTTCTCACACTAAAGCACCTTCCCGGGGCATTTGAGTGGAAATCGGACTCCCCACCCCCACCCCCACTCCTGTTAAATATTCACAATGTTTCGCTTTTACATTCGCTCTGGGTGTCACATTCTCGGGCGCCGCGAACCCCGAATGGGCTTGTCCGACTCCAGCTTTTTAAAGCCAACCCTGAGAATAAAAGCCAGGCAGATGGTGTAGAAATCGCGGGACAGCGATCAAACCCGCTTCCGTTATTAGTGCATAGTGTACACCCCACTGGGGCCGGGAAAGCTGCCCGTTACCTATAGGAGAGCCACCCCAGTGCAGCGGAACCGCAGCATCGGAAATGATACAGGCGAGTGTGATGGTTCAGAGGCACAGAACTGGGTCCCCCTACACTCACACACACAGAGTCAAGCAGCTAAACTCTCGCTTTAAATGGGTAGGGAACTGTGTCCAATTGTACCGGCTGATGGTTCTTTGCACACCAAAAAAAGTATCTAAAGAGCTCTTTTCTATTGAAAATTGAAGCGATTTCTCTGCCTCTGAGTGTTTCAATCACTTTCCTGACTTTAACAGCCCTGATGGGTCGCTGGCTGTGTTTACGATAAGGCTAATGTAATAACACTGCAGAAATGTGTGCCTAAGGAACAGTCAATTAATCCTGGTCTCTAAGCTATTGCATACAGACCGGGAGACGGTTAATTTCAATACCTCCAGAGAGTAACTTTTCTGCAAGTGTAGATGCAAGGCTCCATCCTGCAAAGCCTTATCGGGGGACTAGCCCGTTGGCTTCCTTGTGATTCCTCTTGAGGGTAAGATCCACTCGCTTGAGCAATAGTTGTAAGATCAGAGACCCCTTATCCTTATGGAGGTAGTTCAAAATTTGCAAAGAGAGCATTTTGCTTCCCACAGGGCAGACCGTCCTTTCCCTCGCAGCAGCAAATCAAACTATCTACGCTCACATTCTTTCATTGGAAGGCCAAACTGGCCAGGACGTATCCTGTCAGCGTAGGGAAACAAATAGCCCATGAGAGGAAAAGAGCCTCGCGATGGGTGAACACGGTTTAATGCTCCTGGGAAATACATACACTGTACATGTACTGCACTTTGGGGACACAATATTCATTCCAAAGTGGCAACTTGTTAGTTTGATTCTCCTCTGCAATTAAAGAAAATCTGAAGAAAAAAACCAAGGGGGGTGGGGATTTATTGGCCTTCGCCAATAGCTTTTCCATGAGTGTCCAATCCAGTAGAAAGTGTGTATATGTGCATATACTTTTCATTCAAATATCCCCAGAGACCATATTCAATTAGAGTGCGAACTTGAGCCAGCTAGGTGTATGTTGAGCCAGATAGATGGCGGTTTTGTTTGTTTGTTTGTTTTGTTAGGATGTCTCATTTGCAAGCACTAAAAGTCTTGGACCACAATAACAAACGCTTTGTAGAGTGAAAACAATTAATATGCAACTATTATATATGTACAATGTATTTACATGAATATATCCAAAATTGCCTGTTGGGGAGATCTGTGTCATGTATGCTCAAGGATACAGGCATATCCCCAACAGGTAATTCTGCAAGAAACATCACCTTAATCATTTAGAAAAAAGAACACCCTTAAGACCTTGGATTTGTGTATTTAGTATAATCTAATAGCAGCAGTGATTATACTTCATTATTATATGCAGTGTGATACTTTCAGCTGAAGAGAGATTTAAAAATCAATAATGAAGTCTTGTGCTTGGCTGGACTGGACACTCATGGAGAAGCTATTGGCGAAGGCCAATAAATCAATGTCTCTCACTCATAGTTCTTTCTTCTTCTTCTTCAGGTTTTCTTCATTGCAGACGAGTACCACATCTAACAAGGTGCCACTTTGGAATACATTATACTTGAAGCCAACATGCTAATTATAGATTAATAGGAGGCAAAACTCGGTTGAAATGACATAGTGAAAAAATCCCAGCGGATCAAATTTAGTATGTCACCATATACATTATGGTCACTTAAAATTCTGTGTTTAAGAGGACGCTGCATAATCTGCAAAACCCCATGACTCACTGGCACCAGACTTTGTACAGACCAGTGCAGTTAGAATTCTTTAAAAGTTATTTTGTGGTAAAAGGGCGCTTTGGGAGTTTTTACAGCTTCAGTCAAGGTATGGCCAACGTTTCTAGCCTGATACAGCAGCAGCCTGTAGAAGAAACAAGAAATTGAAATTGTTTAAAAAACCTCTCCTCCGGTTTCATGAATTTGTTTTTAAACTACAGTATTCAGCTCATCTGAAAGTTGGATAAACATTAAGGAAGAACAGAATTATTTATCATTTTAATAAATCTGGCTTATAAATATTGTGCCTGGCTTATTTTTACTTTTTCCAGCTTTTAGTTTATAAATAAGCAACCCTCGTTGGGCTAAATATTGAACATTAGTCATGTGCACTACTACATAGCTGTTTGGCAGTTAGAAAAGATCTAAAACATAACCAATGTGTTACATGAAGTGAAAATAGAGGATCGAAAATAAGCAAGTGGATAAGAAGTGTAAATACTCCGATTTAAATATTTCTGTTTTAATAGTTTTAGAATGACATATGTTTCCATAATAGTCAACACTTAAAAGCATTGGTAGATAATCATACTTATTGAACGACTGCTGAAAGATCATTTTTGCAGTTCTCGCTCTCTGAGTGTGTAGCTATATACTAACACATCAAAACTGTGGGTGGGTGTGTATACACACATACATAAGTTTCTTTAATATGTTTACATGTTCAGTAGCGTTAGCAGCACCAGAATAAATGCCCCTTGATTTACAATACTTCACAGGTATTCCAACTGCTGATGAACAAAAAATTGTATGTAAGAAATGAAGAGCTCCCCCATCCCCTCAAAAAAGAGAGAGGAAAAGAAAGAAAAGGGGAACTCGATTTATTCTCATTTGTTTATCTCTAGATTTCCCCCCCTTTCTACACATTCATTTGAATAGCTTTCAAGCTGCAAAATGGAAATGTGGCTCCTGCCCTCTATTTCAGCAGCAGCGTCCTGGCAACAGAGCAATTTTCTATCATCAAGGATAAATGGCATCGAACAGAACATTCTGATAAAAAAGAAAAAAAGCTTTAGCCCAAGAAGCCCATGATTGCTGCCCTTCCTGTCTGTCATCCCTTTACAAAATCCTCTCCTCCAAACCTGAGCTGCATGCTGTCAGAGCTAATAATGTCTTCTAAAGAAAAGGGGAAGAAACAGCATTCATGCACAATGTTCCCATTTATTACATAGAGTGCTTATTTAAAAATTGCAAATATCTCTGTTTGGTTCACTGCAAATTAAAACCAAGATGTAGGAAGTTACGTGATGCAACAATTATTAATGTCACATCAGAGCATCAAAACCTCATATCTTACTTTCTACTGGTTAATACTTTTTTTTTTTAATGTAGGAAAAGTCCCTTGCTATGAAAATAAAACCACACTAACCTGTCAGGTAAGTTCATGTTACTTACATCCAAAATAAATGATTATTGAAATAAAGTAAGTGGTATATAAAGACTTTGCATATTACCACTTACATTTATGTAGAGTTGCATGGCCCTCAGCTGATAAAAAACCCTTTATGGAAAGTATAGCTACAAGGAATTTTAATCTTTGAGCTCAGGTGGCATAGGGATTTTATAGTAAACCAGTAATATTGCGTGTCAGAAATCCAGGGCCCGATCCTGCGTCCTTAAGCAAAACTCCCCATAATGTGGTGCTTGGTTAGTGGTGTTAAATTATACATAGATGGCGGCAGTTCAGGACAGATACTTCGTAGGCTGAGGTTATAACAAATGGAGCTGCAGTAAGAGTCTAGGTGAGTGAATCGTTCCCAATTAAGTAGTAGTTGTCTGTGCGTATGTGACTGTAATGCACAACAACAACCGTTTGCAGAACAGGCTTTCAAACTGTTCACGGTATTAGGTTAAAGGAGCATCTTTGTTTGACAATGGCCATGGAGATTAAGGCAAAAGCCCAAGCCTCAGACAACTCCCTTATGCCTAAATATTGCAGTAAACGGGGGATTTCAGCCCCCGCCCCCCACAACTAGCGGTGGCCTTCAGGATGGGGCGCCTGCGTCTTTAACCGGGGAAGGTTTAAAGCTAGTTTGCAGAATGGAGAGAAATCGCGATGCTCGCGCCTTATAGGTTGGAGAAGAGTGTGTGGGTATTTAGACAGCTCCTTAACCACGTGCTTTAATTCGTGAATGGCAATAACTGAAATGAGGGGGCCAACAAGAGAGTGATGGTCTCATATGATGTTTTACCTTCTTCTCGCTTCTCTCTTTAGATAACAAGATGTTATTTGTCAGCTGAGATACTGCAGCCCATTAGTCCAATAGGTGGATTACTGAAGGTGGGGGGAGGGGGTGTGAAATATCCTAGATTATATGAAAACTCGGTTACTGAGCATGCTCGGTCACTTTTTGCCAACAAAAACGGAACAAGGCTGTTTCGTGCTGGGCCTCAGCGCGCATGCCCAATAGCTGAATTCACACGATAAACGGAGAGTTCAGGGCTAGCAGGGCTGTACTAATGCCGAGATGAGGCCTATCGATGATTCCCCGATGGCGGCCTCCCTCTCTGAGGGGCCGCTGACACCAGGCAATGGCAGGCGGTGGTTCTGAAGGGGCCACTGTTCAGCCAGCTCCAAAAATCCACTCATGGAAACGTGGCTTTGCAGCCCGTCTTCGAGGGGATCAGTTAATAAAGCATGTGTAGGTCAGGGGGAGGGGGGGGAAAGAGCTCTGAAACGCAGGAATGTGCAGGCAAGTCTACGAGCCTATGGAGGGGCAAGCGGATATTGGGCAAGTCCCCTTACAGCACACTTCAGACGGTTCCCTTTGCAGAGCCTGCTGCTGCGGGGCCTGGGGCTGCCACTCCCCCCTCGCTTGCAAGCCCGCGTCCACCCGTGAGTTCCATTGTCTCTTCTTCGGGTCTCCTCCTTTCATTGCGGCTCTCGTAACAGGGAGGGGGCAGTCCCAGGGCCAGCCACCGGGAGCGGGGACCTGGGCGGCCTACACACTCCCAGGAGCGGTAGGACACGGCGAGCTGTCACCTGAGCCGGTTTGACTGGAGGCGCTGGAGCTGTGCTCAGCCCGGGGGCAGGGTGGGGGAAGCAGCCTGGCCCCCCCCCAGCACTGACTAGGCAGTGGCAGGGCAGCGATTTCAAGGGCGGGCGGACAGGTTCTGCCTTCTTCGGGTTCCTGTCAGCCCAAACCGCGTAAATAACAGCAAGTTTCCTGTCGGTGACTTCAGTGAGCGTCTAACTGCACCAAGCAGCAAGGTCCCCTCCCTGTAGCCGTTTAGACGTGACGTTTGCGCAGATCTCCCCTCCGCTCCTGGGCTCTTATCTCCGGAGCTTTAAGGGGCAGAGATCAGCTGATCTGCCCGAACATGCTTTTGCGTTTGCCAAACTTGGTTCGACAGTTGCAGAAGTTTCCTCGCCAGTCCGCTCCGGGCCCGATCCTGCGCTCTCTTACTCAGCCCGACGAAGCTCGCCAGTGGCTTCCCTGGGCGTGTAAGAAGCGCAGAAACGGGTTTCATATTATGGGGCGGATTTTCCTCCACTTCCACGCACACACCAGTGTAACTCCATTGATTGCAGCGGGTGACTCCAGGTAAGGGGAGACTCAGGCCCAGTGGTCAATGCCTTGAAGACCTATGAAGGGCTGTTTGCGGGCTAGTCTAACAGGACCTTCCTGAAATCAGGGATGAGGAGGGACAAGGCCCTTAGGACACACCAGCAAGAGCTGAAGTGACACGTCTCTGCAGGGTTTGCTGATAGCAACATTAATGAGAGCTGTGGCTTTCGCGGGGGGAGGGGGATAACTATGTCCTCTAAAACTTCACTTAGGTCTTTTAAAACGCTTTCACCGACTTTTGCTTAGTGCCACATAACAGTGAATGTAATTTTTTTAATAATGGAAAAGATTTTTTTTTAAATCATTTCTTAGGTCTTGGGAAACACTTACTAAACAAATTGCTCCTTTGAACGTCCTATCAGCCCAGCTTCCACTACTGCATGTTAATGACTGGAGGATTAATGATGCTTTTTTACCAACACTTGTCTTCTTGAGCAGTCGACACAGCCAATTAATTTTTTTAATTACCGCTACGTGGAGACTAACCAGAGCCTTTCTGATTTGATTTGGCCGCTGAATTTTATCTCCTGTGAAATGAAAGTCACAACCGTGAGGTAGGACTGCTGCTGTTTTCTTTTCACGCCTTTTTAATGTCTTGATACCACTTTAAAGAAAAAAAAACTAGCTAAAATATCTTAATTACCCGTTATTGGAGCATAGACAGTCATTTTTAAGGATATCAAACCATACTAAGAGCACCAGTTACAAAAGCACACACAGAAAGTAGAAAGATCTAGCAGCCTGTGAAACAAAATTTGCTGTAGACAGAATTATTACCTACGGCCCGATCCTATCCCCACACATTCCGTGGAGTTTTTCTATTCACTTGAACGGAAGAAAGATGGGAGCGGGGCTTTATAATTAAATTATAATTAAATATCCCTGCCTGTGTAAATATTATACAAGATAACCAACAAGCAAACCTTGCAGTGACGCTACTGCTTCCATTTGGAATTTGCGAGATGATCTTGTGATTTTACTTTAAAAAATACTAGTGATGAATTACTCCTTTCTGAGCAGACCAGCCTTGGTATTCTGCTGCGAGTTCTTTATCAAATGCATACGTTTTGGGCTGTGGGTATTTCTCCCCTTTCTTTTGGGGCTAAACCAGTATTATGACATTGGATTAGTCAAAATACTGAGAGGGGAGAAGGAAAAAACTTCAATAGGAAATTTATCTGCGGTGCAAAACTCTTCTGGGAATAAACGCTTATAGATCCCATGACGGTACTGGTGGTGCTGGCTCTTTTTCACACACATACTGATCAGCTGTGTGTAATACAACCATTTCCAAAAGTCTGACGTTTAAATGAGCAGACAGGCTATTTGGATTTTTGTGTCTGGTTTTCTAAGAACTCAGTCCCTAACCCCTTGTGCACATGCACAGAAAGAACATTGGGCTAGTGGCAGGTACTAGATGATGAAAAAAACAAGTGCATTCCGCCTTTTTTTTTTTCGTGTGAACTTCAGGAAATTTCAGAAATGGCCCAAGAGCAACCCGTTTCCCCCTGAAATGTGCCATATATTCTAGACCCGGTGGTGTGTGTTCCAAAACTATAGTAAGACGACATCAGCACATCAGAGTGAAGTGATAACATCATGCAACTCTTCCAGAGATTTAAACTGACCTCCATCCTATACCAACCGTTATCTTATTTGTAGTCCTCTAAATTATTTTGATCGGAAATTCTGAATCATGAACCGGAGAGCAACGGTATTTAGGCAAAATAAATGAACCCCATTTATTAGCGCTCCCGGCACTATTTTTCCCCTGATACCATTTGTGTTGTTTCTTGTGTTTCCAGGCCTCGGAGAGGTATGTCAGGAAGGCGATATACTACACTTTAACACAATGTGAATTCTGTCCTGAATCCTGAATGTGAATGATGATGATATGAATGTGGTGATATGACTTCGCTTTTAACTGTACTTCTCGGAGTATGGCTTTAATTAAATGTCTTCCGGCTCTGAGAGATTACATGTTATGCAAAATATATCCTAGCATGAAATGTACTTCCACGATACGAAATTAGGTTACTTATGTTTTCGTTAAAAAAAAAACAAAAACCCCGTTTCTACTTCTTCTGAGCTTTTTTGTTTTATTTCACAGAGAGTGGAAATATTCCAATGGTGAGGAAAAGAAAGGGAACGGATCTTTAAGGAGGGAGAAGGGGATCCAACATTTATAAAGGCGCTTGTAACAAAACCTTCCAGGGGCAGAGTGGAGGAGGTCTGGTTTCTCAAATGCAGACAATTCACAAAGCAGGCAAGTTAATCCAGATCTGATATGTTTCAGATCCATCTGTCAGAATCCTTGGACACCTCCCTCCTTTAGTGCTACAGATACCTGGCCTATCCCTACCCCCTTCTCTCCGTCCCTTTCTTATTGCATGTGTTCAGTGCACGATGCTCTTTGTCGTGGGGTGATGATTCAGGGGACCATCCAGGTTGGGAAAGGTGACGATCTCCACTCACAGGAAATGAAATCTCAGTGTTGTATGTGAGAGCAATTAATCAGGCAGGCGAACTCAATACTCCAGTGAAAGTGAATTAGTGACATTGTCAAGAGCTTTTTTGCTCTAGATGATCGGACCATGAGGAATTTGGGGGAGACGGCTGCTAAAGAGGGTGTTACTTTTTTTAAGTCCCAGACACTGGTTTCTGCTTAGATTTTTCTCCAGAGAGTTTTTAAATAATGAATCCCCCTGGGATACCTGTTCCAGTTTTATTTTAAGCTTTGTTTTTTACACTCTACCGAGATCCTGAAAAAGAAGCAACAATATTGAAAGGAAAAATAGGAACAGCTCTTTGCAATCTATTCCAGATAATGAGGACGGCCTGAAGAAAAAGTAAAACCACGATGTTTACCTCCCTTAATATTAAATAAACCTCAATAACTGGATTGACTTTTTTCAGTGTTTACTACATTGCCATTCTGTTGTGGGTAAATGCATCCCTAAAGGTAGAGTAAATAATTGCACTGATCCCAACAAGGGAAATGTGTAGGCATTTGAAACGCACTAAATATAAACTGGGGCGAAACAGAATGAAAAGAGGACCTCGCGATAATTTGCTGCAATTAAAGCGTCTGCTTTCACTTGCCAAGGAGCTGGCGATTTTTCAAACGGTGCTGAAATGACATACTAATCGTGAATTTTACTAGAAGCCCTGTGTTTTTAAGAAAGACATTCAGCTGAGCGTCTAAAACATTGACGAAATAGCTGCAACTCGATCAGAGGAAGGTATAAGAATTCTTGAAACCCTGAGCGCTGAGTTTGGTTTGGGGGTAGACTGGCTGGTACCGCAGAAGAAATTGTAGCCTGTGGCTGACTTAAAAGGGCCTAGAGTTTATATTAGGTTCTGAGCTTTTCCAAGTCGGGCACTTCGGAGTTTGAAAGTTTGGAGTGTGTTTTTCAGAGGGTTTTTTTTTCTCTATATAATAAAACATTTATTTCAGCACCACCAGAGCACTAGGGGGGCGTGCCAAATAAAAAAGCTTTGGAGACATCTTGACAGAGATCTTGAAATATTACTCTTAATTTTTGGAAGGTTTTCAAAAAAAGGACGGGGGAGGGGAGAGGAGCAGGGTAAGGGAAAAAAAGAACCACAAGTTTCTCTTGTCTGTCACCCAACTGCTAATAGAGAGAGGGCACCGATCACTTACACTCGGGGGAGCATTCAATCTGAAATTGTTTCGAGATGGACTGGAGAATTTTCCCTCATGAAGCTGGGGACAGACGCGTGTGTGTGTGAGTCTGAGCGAGAGAAAACTAAACACGACGAGTCGTGTTGGTCTGTTTAGCTCAATACTCGTATCATTGCTGTATACATGGCAGGTATATATTAATAAGAATCTACCCCTCACTGCCAAAGCCACCATGCTTAGCTCCCTGCTCGAAGCATCCTATGGGTCCCGTACCGATCACGTTCCCCAGCCAAGCCGACCCCTGGATCTGGTACCTTGGGAGAAGACAGAATGTGCTAGGCAATAACATTATCTCCCATCCCCTGGCAAATGCGGAGAGCCTCGCAGAAATAGTCCTTAAACCTAATTCAATTGTAAAGCGGATTTTGACTATTAAAAAAAAACCGCTGCAGAGCAACACATTGAATTCATCTGGCTGTAAGGTTTTAATTACAGCGCAGGCTTCGCAACAAATCTGTACAAGAGACAGTGGCTGGCTCTCTGCGGATCTTTCCCTTCTGAATTCTATTATTTTGACCCACGTTACAATGCAGAAAGCTGCGTGTGTGATCCATCTGCAGGCTCGGAGGGTTTTTTCCCCCCTTGCCACTTCCTTCACACTAGCGGTATGGAAAGCCATCGACGCCTGCCTGTCTGTTATGATGCTAGTGGGTTGAAATCCAGAAAAACCTCCACGCCGCTCTTACTCTTGGACTGGCAGCGTTTAACTCCCCAGCTTCTCCTTAAAATAGCTTGCTTTCATATTGAGGAGGTGACCTCTTTTTGTGGGATCCTTTGCTTCCCACTCAGTTGCTATTAAGGCGATGGCAATATGACATCCTGGCAGAAGAGACCAGTAATGTGTTTTGGGGTAAACAGGCGTATGAGCCTGAAAAGAGAAATGTGATCAGCAGATGTAGGGAGAGAGATTTTGTTTAGCCTTTCTCTGCTCTCTGGGAGCAGTAAATAATGAAGGCAGAGTCGAGCTGCCAAGGAAGGACGGTTTTAATCAGTCATATTTTTGCTGATTTGTTGTGGAATCGTCATTCCCGGGCAGTTAACGCTTGTGAACAATGTCAAAAGTAAAGTATGTAGGAAACATGCTTCCCATGTGACCCAGTCGCCTTCAGACCGGGAAGTAAATTTAGAAGCATTTCAGAATGCACATACATAGTCCGTGTATTTAGTTAGTAGAGAATTTACTCTCAATAAAGGCAATACACAATTAACGATAGATAGATAGACAGATACTGTGTACATATAGCAGGGTATATTTTAATATATCTTTACCAGGTTATCGCCACGAGAAGTATTTTCCTCTGTCTCTCTCTATCTCTCTCTCACATGCTTTTTCCACGGCTTAAAATAAATAACCTCCATTTTAAAGCTCTTTTCTCTATATCGCCAACAGCTCCAAAAAGAAATCATACAATAATACCGGCCTTTCCCCCCCTCAAAAACTAAGAAACTAGATGCATTGTTCCGATAACTAGAAAATACACATGATAATAGCACTATAAAATGTGTTCCTATCTGACTTTTCCAGCAATTCTTGGGGAAATAATTCCCTAGCTCAAATGTGTCCATGATTGTATGTGTTGATGTGGGTTTACCAGCTCGCTTGGTGGCCTATGGGGGTGTGCTCCGGTGTCCAAAATGAGAAGAAAACTGCTTTGAGCCCTTTTTACAATAATACGGTCTAAAATGATAATTCAGCTAGCGCATGTATTTGCATGCTTAGGAGTTTAAACTAATTAAAGACTCGATTTCAAAACCACAAACAAACAAACAAACAGCTTCTGGATTTTAGGTCTCTGATATAGCAGGGAATAAATCTCAAAAGTCCATCCCTATATTGTCATAATAAGACTTAGTGTAAAGAAAAAAATAAGAAATACAAATGTGGTGTTTTGTTTTTCTTTGGTGTTGTTGAATGAATGAATGAAACAGAAGCTGCTCGGAGGCATTTAGAAAGACTGGCTGATTATATAACTCCGTATTATACCCTAAAAATAGATTCCTGTTTCCTGTTGTTGTCAGTTCCTTCAAACGGTTGTGTCCGTTGAGTTACATGTAGCTTCTGTGGCCAAAGAAACATGACTTTATAGACGTAAAAATAAAATAAAATACGAAAGAGAGAGGTGGCTTTGTTAGTATTGCATGCTGTATGTTTTCGTTTAAAAAACTATAAATAGAAGTATACTCGGTATGTTCATACATGCATATGCAGATGAGGATAGTGTGTGTGTTTGCATATGTGTAAGAATGAATGTACATCATCCATTTCTCTCCAATTAATTATTTTCTATTTCTTAAGGCCTAAATTCCATCGTGAAGTTTTCTAGATAGCTTTGAGTTATTTTCCCATCTACCTGCCAGTACCGCTGTGAAAACAACAACCCATCTCTTTTTACAATGCCAACTTGCCAGGCTTAATGTTTCAAATACAGTGGCATCACACATGACTAGTGCATTTTATTTCTATAATATGAAAGTCATTGTGTTTCTTTCTGTAGAGCTGCAATGAAATCAACATTGACCTATTATTGACTAAAGGCCGGTTAAACCTCTGAAATGGTTGTAGTTTGGGGTTTGTGGCCGTGAATAAACATTTTCTGGCACTGGTCTTTCTACCTTGCTTCGGGAACTCGAATTTGGCAGTCAAAAGAAATGTACAAAAAACAAACAATTAGAAGAAAGATAATTAATGATTAACATCTGCTTTTCGTTTTGGGGAAATATTTGTTAACAGATGATATTTAAAAGCGGCTCTTTAGCTTTTCTCTGAATCCTAGAGAACCCAGTTGGTGTCTACTGGGAAAAAAAAGTCGAAATCTTGAACAGTGCCACCAGGGACTGAAATGTACGAGGGGCTTTTCTAGTGAGACTAGACCCCCTCACAACCCATCAAAACTAACTTTGCAAACCTCAGTCCCGAGAGTGTCTGGAAAGGAGAGCAAAACTGTCTTTGCTTCAGCTTTGGGAGCAAGGGATTTCTTTCTCTGTGCGGATTCACGATTTGCGTATTGATTGTTGATATCTTTTCAAACACTTTAAGTCCACACTAGAAAGAAATGAAGGCTTTCCCCATACCATCTGATTCTTTAGTGACCAGGTAAATTAATACCGAGTTATTTCTGTGAATTCAAAGGCCATTATTTATACAGGTCTAATTTCTTTAGAATCAACCTGGAAACTGAGCCCAACTTGGCAACCAACCCTGTCCCTGCTTTATTAGAGCTTCATACGACACATTGAAGGGCTCACACACCTAGATGATAAATAGATAGATTCTGCGTTCAAGACTCTTGTTTGGGAGAAATTAGTGTGAGAGCCCTATTCAGAAATTCTTTCTTTCTTTGTTTACCTCCCCCCTCCCCCAAGTTTAGGCCTCAAATCCTGTCTTTCCCTATGAGAAGAAATATCATCTACACCTGCCTCCCTCCCCCGCCCCAAAGAAGGGCTTCGGCCTCCAATCTTCTCCAAATTGCCTTCCCCCCCGCCCCACTTTAGAATAATAGAGATCCCTTCCCGGGCAGGCATCGCCCTCCCTTCTCTGCGGGGGAGAGGACAACCTAAAGCAGTGGGGGCCGCAGGGACAATGGGGCGAGAGAGGCGCAGCCTTGCTCCTGCCGGCGATGAAACCAGAATTCAGGAAAGAAAAGACACAAAACCCCGCTTTTGTGCGACATTACAACAACCCCCCTCAGCACTTTCCACTCCCTAAAGGTGTGGTCCCCCCGAACTCGAGGACAAAAAGAAAACAATCAATATTTACAACCACCATCACTCCTTTTAGTCAAGAGTTATTAACATCAGCCAATCAACCCTGAAAAGCGCCCGCTCCATACTGACACATTTGCCTAATTAAATTGGGGGAAATTACCAGTACACGGCTTGATGTATTCAAACCTCCTATAGAAAATGCCAGTCCTTACCCTGTAAATTGCTCACGGGACATCTACATCTAGATATACACCTTGAGAATGTGTGTGTCACACACACACACACACACCTTGAGCATAATAAATCATTAATAAAAGTATGTATACTTAATACTTTTATTGTTATTTATACTTCTGTATTCTTTTATTATTCTAAAGTGAAAGTCTACCTATCTACACACACACATACACACACACACACATTCCCCTATGTGTTCTACATACAGGTGCACACACCCCAGTCATTTAGCCCAAGCTTTAAAATGAAACACAGCTATACCCCTATGTTGCCTATCGAAGAAGCAGTTACTTTAGGCTATTCCTGTCTCTTGTTTGTTTGTTTGTTTTGCTTGTTTGTTTCGGGGCTAGGGTGCCTAGTTCTTTCTTAAGCGTGGCATGTAGATTTTACTAAAAAAAATTATGTGAAGCGTTCCGCCTTCCGCAGGCTCTAATCCAGAGCTATACAGTATGCAGCCAGAGTCCTTTCAAAACAACGTGCTGAAGGCATTCCTTAGCCCGTTGTCTGACATCTTTTGTTATGCATGCTTTTGCTGTTGCCGAAAAGCGTGGAGAAAATGGTAGTATGCGCACCTGCAGAAAAACGCCTTCCTAATGTTAACAACAAGCTGGAGGGTATAAAGCAATAAAACTGCCAAATGTACCTGTTCCTATTGAGTACATTACCTACACCCTATGAATCAAGAGTCCCAATAGGAACAGGAGGCTGGAGCACGAATGTTATAGTCCGCTCTTCACCTTGTCTTCCTCCCTCTCTGTATTACCATGAGCATTTTTATTCATTGTAGATTTGTAAACGCGTGGATCGGATTACCCTTTCGCGTGTTAACGTGGAACTCCTGTTAAAAGAGGAGAGCAAAAGCGAGACACTTACAACTGCATTCAGAGTTACTGAACCGACTCCAGAGGCTCAAGAAGTTGAACACCGATGTGGGGAGGAGGGTATAAAACATTCCGGCCTCCCTAAAAAAAAGACACCCCCTCAATTCCCTCAAATGATCAGATTGCGCTATAAACATCGAGAGATTAGGGGCTATGCACCGGGAGAAAAAAATAGTTTAAACCCATCGACTGCATGTACGGTGCAATATGCAAATGATGAGATCACGTTTTACCACTTCCACCCCTTTCCTAGGGCTAATAACCGTGCTGAGCAAAGCAACGGTTTGTTTGTTTGTTTTTTAAATCCCTCTTGATGTTTCCAAAAGCGGTGCGTTTTTTAAATATTCTGCAAAGGTTCGAAACAAATCCCCTGGAAATGTCGCTCTCAGAAACAGTGTCAGGACATGTACTTCGTTTTGGATACGTTTCTGGGCTTAGTCCTGAAAGTTGTTTTGCAAATTGCAGCTGCTGGTGGTTTTCAAAGCCCGAAGATTGATCCCATTTCCCAATCTACAGAACTTTCAGCTTTCTCTAGGTTTAACCAATTGCACGTCTCCTTTCTTTTTCTACCTGGGTCCTCTTCGGTAGGTTCTGGCTCTGGAGATCATGCTTTCTCTAGCTGGACGCGAGGAGATTTAAACAGGGGAAGCAAAAAAAGGATATATCCACAACAGTGCTGGTTCAAACTAAATGTCTTTCCCCAGTCCATCTTTGAAAGAGAAGTGGTAATACCACCTGGATGTTCAGATATAAATCCCCTAGCAAATAATAAATGGATTAATAATAACAAGGTATGAAGTTCTTTTTATAGAAAAAAAGGAGAGAATTGAAACTAAATGCGGCAGTTAGACAACCATTTTGATAAGAGGATAATTGAGGCGACACTGGTGTATAATTAGAGGATAATTTATGCTATATCCACTTTTATTCCACCTCCCAAAATAAACCCAGTCCATAATCATTACAGGCAAATTGTTCTGAATTTTTATAGCAGCAATTTGAACAAAGTACTGCAGTTAATCATGGGAGATTTTTGTGTATTCCTGATTAGACGTCTAATTGCCTCCTTCCAGAAAGTAAAAATAACCGTAAAACGACTCTATTTTTATCATTAACAATGTTGACAATAAAATAAAATCAACTGGAATTGTAATCTAAAGACAAATTTAGGAGGAAGGCACTTTTTCTTGGGTAGTTTATATTGTAATCAAGATTTGCCAAACCACTAACCGCATGTATCATTTGCATATATTTGAAAGCATTACAGTAGCTTCTGTTTTCAATAGGAAAAAATGCATTACTGTCAGATCTCCAATGATTCGCTGCTGCAGTGAGCAGGCTGCTGCTCTTCCTGAAATATAGAAAATATTGTCTTGATCAATAAGGAGCCAGTCCCAGGAGGAACAGGGGGCTGGGGCATGCACTTGGGTTCTGTTTTTCCACTTTTAAATTTCCCTTTTCACTTGTGTTTACTGCATGTTTTGAAGTACGGGAAAGGGAAACCTAAGGTGCATTCAAACTCCGGGCTGTATAGATGGAGTGAAATACCTTTAGTAGGTTAGTAGCGGTGTTACACTTGGCTGCCTGCTACATTGGCTCGACAATGCACACGACACGAGCAAAAATATGCCCCCCGTGACAGCAGGCACTCCTTTTGTCTAATCTGCGGCTCGGAGGAAGCGAGCGGCGAGGATGCCTGCGTTTGCAGAGCCTGGGGGCTGCTGTCTGGCGGAGAGCAGCAGAGCGCCGCGGCAGGGGAAGGCGCGCGCGCGCACGCCGCCTCGCCGCGCTCTAGCCGGGATTTGGAGCTGCCGAAGGTGGGCTAAACTCAAGCTCGCACAGACGCCAGTCGCAGCCTCCGGGATGGTGACGTCAGGGGTTGACTGACCAATGGGGAGGCACTGCCCTTTGGAGACAAACCATTCGACTTGTGGCGTCTCTGCCTCAAGTCTAAAAGCAGAAGCTCAACTTTACCAGCCTCCACCTTCCAAAATCTCCGCTTTAAACTCCGCCAGGCAAAAAAAAAACAACCAAAAAAAAACCCCAACAAAAAAAAAAACCCAACAACCCCCCCCCCAACAACCGAGGGGGGAATGGAGGGGAAGAGGAGAGGGGAAAAATCACAGGACTAGCCCCCCCCTTACACACCCCTCCCCTCACCCCTCCCTCCGGGAACAAGGCCCCTCTCACTACTGCTCTCCCCCCCCTTCCAAAAAAAAAAAAGCCACCTCACTAATTCCCAGTGCAGGATAATAGGCTCTAAGGTGGCTGGGGAGAGAGCGAGCGCGCGGGGGGCGAGCCGGAGGGATCCGCTCTCTCACTCCCAAACTTTGATGATGACCATGACTACGATGGCTGACGGGCTGGAAGCGCAGGACTCCTCCAAATCCGCCTTCATGGAGTTCGGGCAGCAGCAGCCGCCGCAGCAGCAGCCGCCGCCGCCGCAGTCCCACTCCCAGCAGAGCTCGCCGGCCATGGCAGGCGCCCACTACCCGCTGCACTGCCTGCACTCGGCGGCCGGCTCGCACCCGCACCACCAGCACCACCACCACAGCTCGCCCTACCCCGCCACCGGCAACTCCTACAACCACCGCTCGCTGGCCGCCTATCCCTACATGAGCCACTCGCAGCACAGCCCTTACCTCCAGTCCTACCACAACAGCAGCGCGGCCAGCCAGACGCGGGCGGACGATGCAGGTGAGCGAGGCCGCTTTCTTATCGCGTTCGGCTCCTTCCCCCGGCTGGGCTCCGCCGCCGGCCCGCGGGGGTCGGCTCCCGGAGCAGCCGGGACTCGCTTCTTTGCACAATTCGGTGCTTTCCCTTCGCTTCGCCCTTGGGGGGGGGGGGTGCATGCAGGCGGTGTGCATGGCATGCAAATACAGGAGCCGGCTTGTGCATTGCATACGGTCCCCTATAGCGATGCGTGTCTCTGCTGACATCCAGGTCTGGGTGGCTTTCAGGAGGCACATCTATCCGCGGGGCTATAAGGCTCCGGGCGTCTATTTCCCAGGGCGCTATCAACAGCCCTTCCTCGCTTTGCTGCGATCTCGCCATCCCGAGAGCGCTCTTTGGCGGTGGGTTTGGGCGGTTGAGGTGTGGGTGTGTTTGTTTGTTTGTGTTGCCCATTAATATACTCCGAGCGCTGGCCTGCTGCTCGGCTAAATTTAACGTGAAACTGGCCATTTGCATTTCACCAAGCGCCCTGCTTCTGCAGCAGTCTCTTTACGGCTGGGGAGCAATGCTGTAGGTGGCAGTGATCCCAGCCTCAGCTAAGGGATAAGAGACAATGTTTGTTGCTCCTTTGTGACACTAGGCAAGGGGATCGGCATTAGGCAAATGACTGTTAACACCTGATGGGTGAAAGTTTCAAGATGAGTTTGTTGTGCTTTTTTCCCCCCTCTTGCAGTTAGCAGATTATTTTTATGTACTGATCTAAGCAACAAAAGCATTGTTAAAACTGCGACTGGTGATTCACTGACCACCAAACTGGCGACATGAAGTCAATTAGCCGTGTAAACGCCTTGATGGCCAGGCAGCTAGCAATCCAGTCATTAAACAAATGCTGTGTTTTTGCAAGTAAAACGAGCCATCCAGTACACAGGCACGGCTTCTTTATGGCCGTTGACTCGCACTATTCTAATAAGAGGTATTCCGGTGTGATGCCTTTAAGCGCTCAGACCGTGTGCATACTATGGCAGTGGGACTGAAACGGCAATGGGATTGTTGCATGCGGGCTATTCCGGGGGGGAAGGAGCAACAAAATGCCCAAGTTAAACAGTCAAGGAGGGTTCTCTGCATTCTCTGCGGTGGTGACATTTCAAATGTGGTGCTTGCTTGCAGATCAGCAAAAAACAACAGTGATTGAAAACGGTGAAATCAGATTCAATGGAAAAGGAAAGAAGATACGGAAGCCTCGAACCATTTATTCGAGTTTACAACTTCAGGCTTTAAATCATCGCTTTCAGCAGACTCAGTACCTGGCACTTCCAGAGAGAGCTGAACTGGCAGCTTCCTTGGGACTTACTCAGACACAGGTAAATTATGGGAACCCCAAACCACTGCAATCCTGGTCATACAATACAAGGCCAACCAAAGAGAGATCTTCACTAGAAGTACATGATAGTAGAAAAGGTAACATACATGCTACTACTATGCCAAATGTGATGTAAGTTATCTTATTACACAGTACAGAGTAACTGCCTTACTACTCAAATAACTGACTGAATCTGCATTTCCCCCCTGCCGACTAGTTATAAAATTCTATCCTTTGATGGCACAACTAGAAAAAATAAATGGATCCAAATAATTACTGCACCAACATGAAATTGTTCAGTTGTGGTAAGAGCACAAAACAAAGGCAAGAAAACCTTAGGCCTGAGGCAAAGGTAAAAATAAAAAGTCAGATGTGGCAACCTATAGAGACAGAGAAAGCAAGAGCGCATTTGAAAATACCTGTAAAATCAATAGTTAATTCATCCTGGATGACTAATTCAAATGCAGTGGTTACCCTTGGGCAAAATGTACAAAAGGTGATAATAGATCTGAAGATCAAAGACAACAGTGTACAAAATTATAGCAGGTTAAGCCATAGTTAAGTGTGGTTGGTGGAGCTGTCCTAGCCTGGCTAATTTAAGCTTGAAAGACACATGAGGCACTACAGACTTCACAAGCAGGGGGTTGTAGAAAAGCAAATGGATAAATACTATCAATTCATTTAAAACATATTTATGTGCATTTATGACTTTAATACATAATTTCTATATTTTATAATTGCAATTGGCAACAGTAGCTTACCTAGGCAATTTTTAAATACTGAGCTGATATGAATTTTGGAAATATGTTTGCTTATTGTACAAATGGCATTTGTTCTTACACACACAAGATGTGGACTAGATCCTGAAAAACTACAGACAAACGAGTAGTCCCATTGAGATAGTAGCCTTGCATAAAGGCTAGGGTTGCAGGATCAAGCGTTTGAATCTTTAAATTACACCTGTATACCATTTTAACATGGAGGGCCCGATCCTGCAGACCTCATGCAGGGAAAACTCAATGTAGGGGAGATTTACTTGACTAGAGAGGGCAGGATGAGACCCAAGGTGATTTCTATCAGTTACTCTTTCTGAAAAGCCAATTTCCATCCAAAATTGGTTTTAAAATGAAGATAAAGCATTTGTCCTAGTCAGCCCCTTCCCCAAGGACAGCTTGATGGTACAAATTGTCTGATTCAGGTTTTACTTTTAAGATGCCCTTTGACTATTACTGTGTTTCCTAGCACAGGGTGATATGCTTCCCTCAGTTTGACCACAGTTTCTCCAAATGATCAAACCACCTCCAAAATACCGAATGACGAATGAGACACGTGTGTCTACATGTGTGTATTTGTGTGTTCATATGTACATATATATATGTCTGTGCGTGTAAGTACTTAAATGTACACACATAGGTAGGTGAGAGAGTGAGAAATGAAAGCAGAATAAATTCTATTGTGCACTACTTGTGGCCTGGACAAGAAAATAACGCTCAATTTTAAAACCTACGTCTGGATTCCCAGCGTCACTATTCCTGTTATTAACAATAGGTTAGTTCCAATGCTCGCGTGTTTAGCCTCCTAAAAATGCCAGCTTGACCCCCACATCTCCCATCCCTACCATTTGGAAACTCGGGACCCTCTATATTTCAAAAATAACCCCCGTCGGGTGCTTCCTGCTGTCAGCTAGGTGCTCCTCAGCGGCCTAATCTCTTCTGCCTTTTGATTACAGGTGAAGATCTGGTTTCAGAACAAACGCTCCAAGTTTAAGAAGCTGCTGAAGCAGGGCAGCAATCCTCATGAGAGCGACCCTCTGCCAGGTTCCGCTGCCCTGTCCCCGCGGTCTCCAGCTCTCCCTCCAGTCTGGGACGTTTCAGCTTCTGCCAAGGGAGTCAGTATGCCTCCCAACAGCTACATGCCTGGTTATTCTCACTGGTATTCTTCTCCACATCAAGACACAATGCAGAGACCACAGATGATGTGAATTGTCCAAGAGAAATAATCTGTCAAGAAGCCCTAGTCTCGACATGGCAAGCAGTCCGCTGTCTTGCCAACGGTGCCAATTTAACAGGCTCTATGTGAACTTGTATGTGTGGCAAGGAGACAAAGTTGGGGTTTTTTTTGTTTTGTTTTGTTTTGTTTTTTTCTTTTAGTCACCTCAGTGGTTGATCTTGAACAGAAAGATACTTTCCCCCCCCCATACTGGCGCACATAAGACACTTCTCTTTAGGATATTTTAATTTGGACTCGAAGGAACCAGCCTCGTCGCTTTGGAGAATACTGTCAAAGCAAACTTTTTACAGACTTTTTCCCACCAGAAGAACCTGAGTATACCCGGCAACGTTTTTACTTGTTTAATGAGCTAAAAATATTACATGATGAAAGGGAGGCTATTCAAGCCCCTGCATTTGTATTCACCAAACCCAGACTGGAGGGGAGGGGGCGCGAATGTGCTTGAAAAGGAAAATATACTGTACGATTAAAACATTACCACGAAGCAAAAACTGCATGCTTTATCAAAATGGAATGGACAGCAACCAAGAAGAAACCACTGTCTCTCCCTCAGATCTCTCCCCCGCCACTCCCCCTCTTCCAAAGTCCCCTGAAATCTAACAGGAAAAAGGCAAAAGAGGAACCCACCAAAACAACCATCCTTTGGCTTTGAAAGGTTCAGTACTTGATTGATGGTATTCTCACCAATTCACTAAGCTATAGAGACGTTTATATTGAGCAACCTTTCTGTATATATTGCTGAATTTTAGTTGTAAATATACTTTGTATGTTTTTGTCTTCTTTCATATATAGAGTAAAAGCCACAAAACGTCCCTGTGTCCTGTATTTCTCTCTATATTATAAATCACGCCCGTTTTAGATAGCTAGCTAGACATTCACACATTTTGTGACAGAGAGAGCAATATATCTAACAACAAACCCTTGAAAAGATTTTTCTTAAAAAGAATAAACCTGAGACAATATATATGTAACTATTGCAAAGAGAATCGTGGATGTTTCTAATCGCCCGGTCATTTCTTAGCCTATGTTATTTCGGTAATTCCAATGTTTGGGGAAAAAAACATTATAGTGTCATTTAATCTGAGTTTTATCTCAAAGTAAAATTCAGTGCTTTGCATTACTTCCTACACAAGTAGGGCGGAGGGGAGGGGGAGAAAGAGGTGCCCTCCTTTTAGTTTTTGATTAACAGACAGACAATTAAAGCTATGCAATATTTTGCAAAGCTTGAAAGGTGCATAGGTATACAATGCACTGACCAGGGCGAATTATATCTTTAATATATTGTATAAAGCACAGAAATAATGAAAATGAAAGTCCTTTCGTCACACAAGCCCCATACTGCGAGAATTAATGGCTAGAGACCTGGGCATCCTTCAAATTATGAACCTTGAAACCACTGAGCCATTTATCAGAAGTCAATAGAGATACTCTGAGTGCTCCATATAATGACAGCTACATACAGTCGTGCAAAAGGACAGTCACTATAATTAGACACAAAGCAAAGACTACTTACCAATATACCCGTTCCTTTTTTTTGTTGAACAACTTCCACGCTCAGTCAGTCTTCAGAATGGTTTAAAACCGATCAGTCTTGTCATTTTCTACCATTCGTATTGTTACATTAAGAAAAATGTTTTCTTTTCTTTTTCCCCCCTTCCTACTGTGAAACTTTGGGTTCAGAGCTCCCCAGGATCAATTCTGAACAAAGCCTCCAGCTGCAGTGCCATCCAATTTGAAGCAGACATTGGGGACAATTTAAGGTTTTTATCCACAAGAAGGTTTTTTTCCATTCTCTTAAATGCAGCCATAATTAGAGTAATTTTTCATGTAGCCCGCTGATTACAGCGTTTTTACCGTCAAAGATAATTACCTGTAATTTTCTTCCACTTTTAATACTAAAAAGCCATCTTTATTTAGATTCAGGAACAGGAAAGGCGAAACAAAAGAGGAAAATTATTCTGTTATTCATACACAAATTGCAGAGACGTAGGACCTAAAATTGAAAATTAACCAAAATTATAATGCTGAAAAGAATGGAAGAGGCTTCAGAAGTACAGCTGGTAGTGGGTCTCACTGAATTATTCAAATTACGTGAGAGAGAAAGCTACTATACATTTAAACCAACAGTATTTTTTCTTTTTTAGAAAATCCAGTGCCTATCTACCTAGCCTCTATTTATGCAGGTTAATCCTAAACCAGTTGAAACATTGCAAATGTATGTTAGATCTATCTATCTATCTATCTATCTACTCACACATACTATATCCCAAGAGGACCATTTCTATCAGAATCCAAAGATACATCAGTTGTCCCTTAATTGCGTGGGCTAATACTTAACCCTTTCCTAGACACTGACTTAATCGGTGTGACTGATCCACAAATATGACGACTGAAGAGCTTTACTCGTGGATTTTGGAGTAGATGTTGCTGCTGTACTATAAAATGCATGTGCACGCTCAGTCAATAGCCATTGCGTTGTGGAGTACTGCATAGAAAAACGTGATACCATTTTTCTTGTACTTTATGAATATTTCAAAGATAGACTTTTTTTTTTAGCAATGAACCCAATACACACATGTAAGATGACACAAGCAGGCCTTTCCAAGAGTAATATGGTGAGCAAATGATAGCAAAGACAGTGTCATCTAACATTATATAGCTGCCACCAAAAGAGTTTCATGAAACAGCGTCATCTATAGATAGAATTGGAACAAGTCTCTCATTATTCTTTCCTTATGGCTTCCTAACATTTTGGTTTCACGGAATTGTTGTTCAACAGCATGTTTGTATAATATTCGGTAAGCAATACATTTTTCTTCTAAAACTTTGGGGTGCATTAAAGTTTGGCCCCTCAAGAAATAAAATGATGGCTCCTTTCAAAGCCCATCCCCTTCTCAGATTTAAGGGAACAGCTTTGAATCAAGCCTTTGGCAAAGGGTAGTTTACATGTGCCTCTTTGCAGAGGAAATGGTGCTTGCCTGATCAGAAAACTCTACCACCTTTGCAATACCAGTAAGTAAATCTTCTGAGTTACATTGCAAGGTTAAAACGACAGCCTGCCTCTGAAAATGTACGGCGTAGTTATGACAATGAATACGAGGTACACGAGTACAAAATACATGGCAGCAGGGAAAGATCTGAATGAATATATCGTGCGCTCTTTGACTAGCAGTTCAAAAAAATGGACTCACGATTTACATTCATAGAGTTATTGCAGTATAGCGATCAGCCTTCTTCCAACGCATCTAAATAAAAACCAAGTCCACTCTGAACGTCCATCGAGCCGACTAATAAATCTATCTATAGAAAGAGAATTTCCCATAGGTCCCCAGCTTCTGGAGTGAAAGCTATTGTTACAGAACGTGAACCAACCCAAATCCTATTGACTATGTAGAAATACTAATAAAAAGGACAGAGTTCTGAATCTATGAAACAGTGGTCTAATAGGATGACAGAAATTACAAACGCAGCAAAAGTAACCACGAAAGTGTGAAAAGATAACGATGAACTGTGCGTTGAAGTATACAAAAAATAAAAACTTACCCCACAGTGAAAATCTGTTAAGCAATGATCAGGGTCTAGAAATCTATACTGAACAGAAGCAGTGTAGAATATTTTTCTGAGTCTCAGGGCAGAAGCTCTTTCTCTATATTCTTGGTTGAGTGAGCACATCCAGGTGTGAAATTGTTTGCACACCCCAGCACCTCTTATATTGCCAGCAAAATTAGCTGTTATTACTGTCACTGTTTAGTGATGGTTAGCTTGATAAAAAAAACTGCTGTAATCAAGACCTGGCGCATCTTTGCAAATTACAGATAATTGTAAACGTCCAGATTATGATAATAGCATCCTAATCCAGCCTGCAATATAATTATTACAGAGTGTTACATCTGAAACTGTCCAGTAGGGCTAATTCAGCCATTATTTAGACCCTATTTTTGCACTGCAAATGGGTTGCTGAGTTGAAAATGTACGATTGTAATTTCACGGGGCACTCAATGAGTAATGGTATAGGAAGAGAAAAATACAAAAGTGAAATGTGAACAGTAGCGATCAAATCAAACTCTGAAGGACAAAAGACTGTTTGATTCATAGGGAATAGGAAGAGCGGGAATTAAGAAAATAGCAAATCAGTGGTCTGCAGTGTTACGTGTCCAAATCTCAAATAGTGTGAGTCTGTTGTGTATTCAGGGGCTGATACTTCTGCTAGCTGCTGTCGGAAATCATCCCTTTTCTCAGCTCATCTCGTCCCAGGCAGTATTTCCCTAGGTTTGTTTTTTTTAAAAAACACCTACGTGCTCCCTCCCATTCCCAAAAGAAAGCAAATTTGTTAGTGGAGTGATTGGTTTCTCTCAGATGATTTAACCATCTGCTCGTCACCTTCCTAGGAACAGAAACATTTTCTTCCTATTAATAATAATAATTAATAATAAAAGATCCAAATTGAATTTGCATCTTATTTGGCCATCATGGAAAAAGCACACGAGCATGGAGCCCATAGGCCTAATTCCCTTTCGCGTTCATTCAGTGGAGAAGTCATCAGGAGTCCTACAGGAAATTAGCAGAGAATGCCTTAATGGTGATTAATTAAACAAAGGAGCCTGACTAACACGGCTGCCTAACAGCTAGTCAGGTTGACTCATTGGGCTATTGGCTTTAGTCTCACGATTAATTTATATTAACCCCGGATGTGAAGCAAACCATCCTGCTTCATTTTTAATGGGCCAAATAATCAAAGTGCTTTTGTTTGTTTGCTTGTTTTTAATAACCACTGTATTAATGTTAAGCCTTTTAAAACAAGTCAATCCCGGCGATATATGTTGGGTTAATCACTGTAGGTTTATGATAGCAAACGGGATATGTTCTTGCCTATAGTGTTGTTCCCACTCAGTATTAAACCTGGAAAGGAGTTCGAACTGTTGTATAGGTAAATTCCGACAGTTCCTACAGAGTCCATTGTCCTGGGCTCCTTATAGGGTGGAATTGATTAAGGCAGTGTGTATTTATGACCTTTAAGGACTGAATTCAGTCTTGGGAATCAGTGTAGTAGCCGTGTTAGTCTGTGTCAGCAAAATGAAAATAAGAAAGAAATACTTGTAGCACCTTAGAGACTAACAAATTTATTTCAGCATAAGCTTTCGTGGGTTAGTACCCACTTCATCGGATCTTGGGAATGTTAATAATGTTACTGCTAGTTAATATTAATAATATGCGAATTGTATGTGCCTGTTCTTCATGGAAATCAATAAGAATAGCGTGAAGAAAGGAAAAGGGAGGATCAAGGGACACCACAAGTCGAAAGCCTACACAATACATTATATGGTACATGTAAAGGGGACCGTAAGGATTTCCTGGAATCTGACATTTATGGCCAGATTCTCAGCTGGTGTACAGCAGCCGTGAATTCAATGGTACTACTTCGATTTACACTAGCTGAGGATTTGGCCCTTCAAGTGAATTCGTATTAGAAAGGCTTCCTTATCGCTATTGCAAACGCATCGACTGAAGTCTTGCGCACATAACAGGCTTTTCTGAACGGCAGAAAACAATGAAATCCTATCATGTGCAGCCTATATTTCAGGTTGCAGTTCCCTGTGCTCAGAATTTAGTCTGGTGTCTGGCAGTGCACATCTGAACCCAAACTGAGATTCCTCACCCGAATGAAATGAAAACTCTATGGTGTCTTGGAGGCATTTTTCTTTGGTTAAAGGTAGTAATGTGTGGTATTTAACGGTTTTGTATAAATCTTGCATTAGGATGTGGATCAGGCCCAATAAAGTATATATTTTTGGCAGATAAAATACTGCTTATCCCCATAAAGCACATATAAACAGAGGCACCGCAGAACAAAGAACAGAACTATCTAATTGCTGTAACACGGGATCTCCCTTGAAAAATAAGAGGCTTCATGTATATTACCCAATTTCTATCTCCACGGTTCTTGTCTGACCTATAAAGCAGGTTATTACATTACGGCAGGCATCGCTAAGATGACTGAAAGCAAGGAGGGGTGCGTGTGTGTGTGTGTATGTTTAATTTAACTGAAGCAATATATATATGTTCTGTAATCCACAACTGAACACCCTAAAGACTGTCAGTCGCGAAATTGCGTGGTAGAAATATTTAATAAATAACACATGTGCGAAGCACGTTTCTGATATATTCCTGCATCGGTGCTGCCAGATCTGAAATGTGTAACGTCTGGAGGCCTGAATGCCTATACAAAGGAATAGTTGCAGCTCGGGATAATTTATTGGGGAGCTCTAGAGAAGTGAAAGCGAGAAAAAAGCCTGCCTGAGCTGGCTGGGGTTTATGTGGTGACAGGTTGGCGTGTGTATACGTGCTTGGAAGGAAACTCGGACATTTCTCAGCGGTGAAGCACTCTCCATCCGGAGAAAGTGCCCGGGAGATATTACAGCGAGTGACCAGGAGTGGACGGTTTGTCTGTAATAAGGGAGCCCAGCAGGGACACGGGATTAGGGGAGCCCAGCAGCGAGGCTCCTGGGCGATTTATCTGACATCTGGTACTGTGATATCCGGAGCGAGCGGGTGCCAAGCAGGACGCTGCGCGGCAGAGGCGAGGAGGGGATTTTGTGTGTAGCGTGTGTAGCTGTGGCAGGGTGTGTGTGTGTGTGTGTGCACTTTCCGGGGGCGAGTATGGTGGAGCTGCGTGGGGGTAAGCGCCCTGGGTGGGTGCACTGCCAGGAGCGGTGTGTGTGTGTGTGTGTGTGTGTGTGAGAGAGAGAGGGGCCCTGCGGCTCAGCCCTGGAGCCTCTCGGCACCCACAGGAATGCGGCTCCTCTCGGCTCCCCGGGTTGCCCCAACTCCACATGGCCGCCAGGAAAAAAAAAAAAGGCAGCAACTCGCCGAGTACAGACTGAACGTCAGACAAAGGCCAGTTCATCTGATCTCTTACCCGGAGAGACAAGAAAGGAATGGCACCAAGGAGAGGCCTGGGGAGCGCCCACAGCTGGACGCGGACCGGCTGTTCTGCTGGAGAGGGGCACACAGGGATGGGGAGAAGTGTCCTAAAATCTATCCCACCCAATGCAGGTCCAAGCGGCGTTAGCTAGATCTAGATGTGCGCGCCTCTGATCTGATGATGGCTTCCACACAGCCACTCCAGCAATGGTGTGTGCATAGCTACCTAGGTCAGTGATGGGCATATACACTAGTATACACTGGGGGACTTATACCTAGCCGCTCTCTGGGCCTAGTCGTCTTTACATACCTGGCCTGAGAACTCCGGGGCATTACACCATCGCAGATCTGCCCACCACCACGGGCAGAAAGAAAAAGAAAGAAAGAAAGAAAGAAAGAAGGGAACGGGGAAACTCTGGAAAATATATTTCCACTTTTTATGTCCTAACCTTGAAAACAAAAGGACAGAGAATCACACGTCTGTAGCAGGTTCAAAAGCTGTTTTGAAAATAACGCTCGCCTAGAGCAGCGCCAGGACGAGCACAGAACAAGAAAGAAAGCACACGCTTTACTTCTAATGGAGAGGAAGTTAACAGGAGATAAAAGTTGAGCTTTTTCAGCAGCTTCAGAGTGATGGAAATTCCCTAAAACCTTACCACTGCAATCAGCAGGCAATACTCAACGAGCAACCGAGGCGCACCGAAACAATGCGTAAAATGGAGCAGGCTGCCCCGCAAGCAGCGAGTTAAAGAAAGAAAGAAAGAAAGAAAGAAAGAAAGAAAGAAAGAAAAAGAGCAAATATTTACAGATAATCCCCCTCCCCAGCTAAGGCACACTGATGAAGTCATTGCATGCTGAATATGTCTGTATGTCCGCGTGTGTCTGCACAAACCTCCCTCCTCCTACACACACACCCCTCTTTCCAACGTCCAAGAAGAAGTTCTAAAGAACAGACTAATCCATTGTACTAAAAGTCAATTGCTTCCCCCCCCCCCCCCCAAACACACATAACCTGCTACAGAACAGCGAGCCTTGGCTTCTTTCTTTGGAAGGGGGAAAAAAAGAAAAAAGGAGGGCGGTCAAGAATTGAGGGAGAAAAGAAGGAGGGGGCCAGGGAAGAAGGGACTAGAGACAGGTAACTGTGCCCGAGGGTACAAAGCGTGTCTTTTCAGGTCTTGTCTCCGAGCTCTGGAACAGCTCTTACTGAACGCCAGGATGCTATTTTTTATGTTCTAATCCGGGGAGGGGGGCGGGGGAGCCTTTGTCACACTGATCGCTGCCGTTTTCCCGCATTGCAATCAATGTCTCATACATTTTCTTATTTCCAGCCCAGGTTTTAATAGCGATCGCTCAGTTCTGCCCCAGAGCTGGCGAACTCCGCTGAAGGCCCAAGAAGGGACTGACCCTACAGGACACGGGGCAGCCCTGGGAACGCAGCTGTTCTGTTTGCACGGGGGACGCCGGCCTGGCAGCTATTTTATTTTAAGGGGGGAAATCTTCCAAGTGAAAATAAATCGTAATAAAGGGTGTTGAGATAGTTTTATTCCGCATAAGAGGAGGCCGACAGCACAGCACACAATTTTGAAGTCACGTCCCGCTCACACAATACAATCACTAATGCCCCCGACTGGAGTCAGTCCCGAGTATTGTGGGAAAGCCATTTCTCCTGCCCCATTATCAGATCTCCAGCCTCTTATCTGAAAATTGTCCCCGTTAATTGCAGTAAGACTTTAAATGTGAAGACGATAACGATCGCTCGGAGTCTGGGCTTTTCCATGAACACAGTTAAAAAGGTCCCTCCAATATCCCTTATTCAGAGGGTACCGCTGGCCTCTACCCGACACGCGCTTTTTAATAGGCACAAGGGGCGTTTTGCCCTCTTTTTATCCTTTTCTCGCATTTAGAAGCCTCCTTTGAAGGAAATGTAATTTGTATAATTACCCTAGCGTACACAGCGGCTGATGAGTGCGGAGCTCTCAAGGCTAATTGCTCTCCGCCAAGGATTCAGAGGGGCTTTACTGAGAGATTTCTCTTTCCCAGTGTTAGCATTTGTACGTTTCTTTTCATTGTAAATAATGTTGGGTAAAGTGTAAATTGTCTTTGAAAAGCCCATTCTCCAGATGAAAGCTGCTCTAGATTCACAAGGAGGACCCTGCACGAGCCAGATCCCGTAAACCTTTCAATCCATAGCGTTTCCAATGGGATTGCAGCCCCTAAGCAAGGAGTCTCTATCTGCACAAGGATCGGGCCCTACAAATCTTTCTCGCCAACAAGCAAGCAAAGCAAACGAACCTGTTCTTTTGTCTCTTTGCAATGGAAGAAGGGGTATTTTGGAAACGTCTCTCATGGTCGAAATAATTTTATTTATTCAGAATATACAGTTTAATCCCTCTATCTACACTTATTTACAGGGTTAAAATAACATTGAAAAAAAAGTCTCTGGAAAAGTTGAGGTCATAGATTTCAAGGCACCATTGATAGTGTCCACTGCTGAGCAAAAATTGTCCGTCTGTAAAAAAGGGTCTCCTTTGAAATGCAATAAGTTACATGCACAAGCGTTACACATTTAATCTTTTTTTTGTTTTTTGTTTTGCTTCCCTTTAAAACTCCCCCACAGGCATTTTTTTCGTTATGATTCCTTAACAGTAAAACACAGGAGTCCGGGGGGGAAATCGTCTAATAAATTGTCCCAGAGGCCAGCGCTAACGGGTGTTGTAGGGAGCCATGGGGCTGGAGGTGGGAATTGAGGGAGTTAGCACTGGAATACCAGGAAGTGGAGTTTTCTAGGTAGCTGGATGCAGGGGATGGGTTGGAGTTTGGAGCATGAGGATGAGGATGATGGCTGAGGGATCTGGAAGAGCCCTGAGGTTCCCAAACCGCAGGTGACTGTGGAGAGTTGCAAGCCATGGGGTCGCTGGAGCTGGGGCTGTGCTCCGGAGGCATTTCCCCGTTTTTCATAATCTTCTTGATCTTGGATCTTTTATTCTGAAACCAAATTTTCACCTGAGAGGAGGGGAAATCAAGAGGATTAATACCAGCGCAATGTGAAATGATCTGAGGCAACAGGCTAAGGGTCTGTCTTCAGTCAGGGAGGGGAGAGAAGCGAGTGAAATCTTTCTGAACAGCAGCAAGTCAGTTACCCAGCGCAATCTCCCATCGAGCGTGGTATTTACAATGACCATGCCGGGCCCGATCCTGCGGCCAACTTAAGTCTCTAGGCTCAAGGAATGCGAGATCGGGTCCGGGCGGTAGGTATTCTGCCCCTGCGCCATCCCTCCCTTGTCTGCGGACGGCAGTGCCTTGCTGCAATTACCTTGCGAAAGCCACCGCCGTCTCTTTCTGAAGTATTTTGTTTATGGGAGGGTAATAGAAGCCCATAAAAACATTTCAAAGGAAGCCGGGGGGAGGGGGAGCGAAGGCATGCGAGAGAAACGCGTCTGATTCAGATTCGTCTCTTCCAGTCTCTGCGCTCTCTGGCAAACGGAGCAGGCTCAGCCCCTCTGCACCGGGATTATTTTTGTTCCAGCGCCTTTCCGGCGCTACATTGTAAACCCAAACAACAGCCACGCAGTCTCGCCCCAGAAAAGCAGGCCGGGTGGGTGGGTGGCCAGCACATCGATCTATCGCTTTCTGTGCCACGGATTCAACCCGGAAGGTAACAGTGACAGGTTATGTTTGTAAGGGACAACGTCGGTGTTAGAGAGACGTGCCCGTGGAGTTGTTCTCTGCCTATGGATCTGAAAGCCTTCAAGCAGACGGTGAAAGTGCAAGAGACCCCCCCATCACACACACACTCCCCTCCCTCCCCTTTTTACACAAGCCCCGGTTTCCAAAGCTCCTGTGTGTGAACGCCAGCGGGCCCCCAAGCCTTTGAATATAGCGCTGTATGTAATAACAAAACCAGGAATCAAAAATCAACCAGCACAACCACGCAACAAAACCCACCCCACCCATTTAAAGAACAGCAGGCCTCTCTCGCGCGTCTTAATGAATAGGATCCGGCTACGGTTTCTACCCCTCACCAGTGGTATCGGCTCCCCTCTCTGGTGGGTGAGAAAGACCGGATTAATACCGACAAGGAAAACGCATTGGGTCCCAAGGCTGCATTACCTGTGTCTGTGTCAGTCCCAAAGAAGCAGCCAGTTCAGCTCTTTCTGGCAGGGCTAGGTACTGAGTTTTCTGAAACCTCCTCTGTAACGCAGCCAGCTGGAAGCTAGAATAAATAGTCCTGGGTTTGCGAACTTTCTTTGGTTTGCCATTCACCATTCGCACCTCGGGCTCCGCCACCTCTTTTTCTAAACAATCCAAAAATAGACCAGGTTAGAGTTTCCCGGAAAAATCAAGGAGAAAAAGAGCAGACAAAGATCCAGCTCACTGGCCCAGCCACCAACTCTACAACAACAACCCGCGCGGGGTAAGGGCTATTTCAAACCACGGGTGGACTAGAGGTGAAGAAATGAACAGGGGGTAGCAGGGGTAAATGGAGTAATCTCCCACCATCTTGGTGGGGGCACCTAACCAGTTCCCGTTCACCCTTTGTAGGATGTATTGAGGGAGAGCTCTCGGGGACTGCAGATCAGTTCCTACAAGTCATTCATGGTTTTTTTTAAAGCTCTGAAGTTCCATTGTGAAGGAGCCCGGTTATGGGGGTGTGCACTGGGCAGTATATTTCATCCCTCCATTCCCCCCTCGGGCGACTTGCAGCCGCTGAATTGCAGGCTGCAGTGTCTCGAATTCCAACCCGCAGAGCCCAGACGGCCAGGCTGGGAAGACGCGATACTGAGGTCTACACAGTTCAAAGGCCCACAAGAAAACTGGCCTCCTTCAGCTCAACAGAAAGTGGCCGGCCCCGGCTCAGACAGAGGGCCGATTATAGTTATAGTCATCTCGCTGCTGATCTGCAAAGGGCGCGCAGATGCGTCTGGTTTCTTGTACAAATAGCCTTAGTGCGCCAGTGGCCTTTATTTTCCCTTTGATTTGAGGAGCAAGAGCAAACAACAGGGGGGGAAAAGGGAAAGCAAATATCTATGCATATAATGACGTAAGAGGTTGGCGGGAGAGAATGGCAGAGGCTGCAATCCATTGGGACTGCTACTGGAAAAGTCTGGTTTGCCATCCAATCTGTTTCACAAAGGGGTGGGGGCAGGGGAAAGATAAGGTACCCCCGTATATCCGTCTGCTCCTGAGTGGGCATCGTGAACTGTGTGAGAAGAGCCCCAGAGAGGCAGAGTCGCGCGCGAGCTGGTGGTTTTAATTCCGCACGCGAACGGGATGCTACATACGAGCAGGATTAAACAGGCGCTGATCTGGGACCAGATCAGATCGGACCAGAAACCTTTCCAAAAGCGAGATCTCTCCCCTCCGTGCTTGAGCCTGCCCTCCCCCAGCATGGACCGAGCCACGAACACCACAATGTCCTCGCGACATTCATCTCGAAGCAGGCTCCAATCGGCTAAAGCAGAACATTGCAAACTGCACAAGCAGTCAGACATTTGAATGTTTTGGGGGTAGAATTCCGGCCAGATCCGCACCCTTCCCACCCATCCCAGAGATTTCCTCGGCCGGGGGAGGGGTGGGAGAAGCACATTTCAGAGTTTCGGTTTCCACAGTGACAATAAACCGGAGTTTGAGACAAACTCCCGACATTCTTTCGCTTTCTTTACTTAGATTTCTCTGGAGGCAGCCCCAGAGGCCCTGGGCAATTTACAAGCATTTGCTTTGCTAATGGATGGCTGCTTCTGAGAGGAGTTTTAAGATCATGCAGATTAATTCGGTGGCTTTATTCCCACCCCATTGAAGGATCGCTAGCTGCGCAGGATACATATTAAAACGCCATGAAACCAGGCACCCAGAACTGTCCGAGGAAGGATCCATCCCAGCAACCCTCTCGGGGAATCATTCTGCTCTCATGTTTTGGCTTCCCAGCAGCCACTACTCCCACAAACTGTTCCTCATCGCGTCAATTTCCTCCCCCTCCGCACCAGCAAGATGTCCCCCCATTAATCCAGGCCACCCCACCCCCCCAGCTCTCACCTGGCTGGTTTGAAGAGCTCTGTACCCGGTTGTAAGCCCCGCTGTACTGGTGGTAAGGACTCGCGTAGCTGTAGTCTGCATAGGCTTTGGCAGGATAGTTCCCAGCAGGTCCATTCATGCCGTGGTACTGGTACTGGTACGGATTGAGCGCTTTGCCGTAGGAAGCCGAGGTAGGCGAGCAATAGCCGTGCGGGGCTCCCCCCGTTGGACTATAATAGTCGGAATCCGTAGCCGAGGACTCGGGTAAAGTTGGAGATTCCTGAGACGGATGGTGCATGGCTGCAGACGTCTGGAAAGGAGCCTGGAAATCGCTGGATCTGATATTGGGGACCCTTCTGTCAAATACTCCTGTCATAGCTTGGAGACGGCTGCTTGCTGGGGCTGGCTGCTGAGGCTGCTCAGGGCTAAGCAGACATGTCTGGGGGAGGAGGCTGGGAGTCTTTGAGTCTCTGTGTCTGTCTCTGTCTCTGGCAGACTGCTGGCTGGGGCGCAGCATAGGCTTGGTTAAATCCTTAATTGCGCTCTTACGCACAGCAGGGTGGATCGGGTTCCATTGGCCAGAGCAATCAGGAGCAGCGACACCCTAACTCGTCCAACTAGTTTTGCACAACAAAGCTTTGCTAGGGGAAAAAAAAAAAGTCCATTTCAAGCTCTTTTAAAGTGAATACCAACAGCAACGCACAAGGCATAACATCGGTATCAGGAGATTCTCTGCTCTCCAGTCAGCTGGAAAGAGATGTGCAAATATTATAGACACCACGCTTGGTGAAAGATCGTCACAATTACTGCTCAATACACACACGGAGCTAAATTGATCCCTGGTGCAAATCCACGCACTGCCGTGGGCTCAGACCCGGGATACATTTGGCCCAATATCGCCGTACCGTGCGAGATCACAGCAATAACGAAGGGAAGTCCAGAGAGAAAGGGGGTTACACTGGAGTGCAATGTGTTGGCTTCTTCAGTATTTGTAACTAACGTAGCGGACATTTCTGATTTAAATTCTGAATTCTGATTTGGTGGGAAACAAATCAGTAACTTTCTCATCCAGGGGGCTCTTTCTCCCATCAGAGACATGCTGCAGAACCTCTGTTAAATACAATGAATGACATTTAAAATAGGTCTAATTCAATCACTGCATGCAGTAAAGACCTCTTCCCGGGGTATCAGTTTTCCAGCCGAACTCCCCATCGATAGCAACAAGGGTTTGCAGGAGAACTGAACCCGGGATAGGGTCTAGTAAGTTTCTCTGTTACATGGGTTTAAAGGTTCCATCGCTATGGAACGCTCACCATTGCAATAACAGCCCCACGGGGCTGCCAGGTCAGGTGCCTTTCACACGGGACGCCAGAACCGAATCCCAACGGGCCTGAGCCTTCTCGCCTTCCTGGAGCCCCCTGGCTTGATGATGCTATTGCTCCACACGACAGTACGTACAAATAGCTCTGGAGGTTTAAAACTGTCTCGTTGCAAATGACCCCACTGTTGCTGTGACCAGAGAGAGAGAGAGAGGCTGGGGAAAATGCTTAGCGATCCCCAGCAAATCGATGGCACCTAAAGAAAGGAGAGGGTGACACGTAGAAATGGGAGAAAGCGTGCTATGCTTCTCAACTGAGGGTCCGTCCCAAGAGTTATTTCCGGGGGTACTTCCATTTAAAAAAATGGCTGGTGGGAAGATGTTTTGTAGTTAAATCATTTACTTTCAGGTTTTATGAGGTCTCCTCTCCATCCCAGAATTCACTCTAAGTTCTATGTACTAAGATACATATAAAATGTCCTTTCCAGTCCGCTTGGGCTTTTAAAATTTGGCATAAAATTTTTTCCCCATTAGAACATAACAATCCCAGTGCCCCCAAAGACTGGTTTAATGAGGTCTGCTTTCAAGAGCCATTCTTTTATTTCCAGCAAAACCATACACAACCCCCCTAACACTGGTCTCTCTATGATGATCAAAATATAGTCTTAAGTAAATATAGCACTACATGCACACCGCAAAGCAGTTAAATACAAGCACACATACAACAACCCCCGCCCCCCAAAGTAGCCCCAGGTCCCCTTAAAACAGAAATAGATCCGTGAGCGCCAGTCTCAAGGTATTTTACAATAGCACAGCAAAAATGTATCCGATTTTACTAGACATTAGGGAAAACAAATAAAAGGCTGTTTTCAGTGACCTGGGGACTTGTAGATTTTTCTGAAGCTGTTTACTCTCCAGATTTAGACTGTTTGCTCTCTGAAGATCTCCTAGCCAGCTGGGTAACACTTGTAACACAACCATGTATGTTCTACTTGAACTCATTGTTTGCTTTGGAAATGTCCGCAGCTCATATAAAATCACATTAAACAAATCCCTAACCATTTAATTATATGAATCACTTACTCAAATCAATTGAAAATACTTTTTTTTTTAAAGGGGGAGAGGGCGGAGGATCTGTTTACCGCTGGTGGGGAAAAAAAACAAGTTTATTAAAATGTCCAATTTGCATCCATTTGGTAGGGACGGTGGAGATTTTAACCAGACGAAGCAGGGAGAGCGAGAGACGCATTTGTACCATAAATTCCTGGGCAATGCACCTCAACACGCCCAGGCAAGACAGTAACATTTGAAAGAAGAAAATAAAGTGCAATATAGAGCTGGCATCGCGCTAGTCTGAGGCACGGTCCAGAACAGGGGTTGGATTTACCAGCCAAACCTTAATGACATGATCATCTGCAGGCAGCTGCCTTTGTGCATCTGGATTACAATGCTCGAGAACAGAACGCCTGTTCCTTTTGATTATTCATAGGCCCCGGAGTAAGAAGTTTTAATATTAAAATAATAATAGCAACCCCCACTCCCAGATAATCACACAATCAAACATCGGATTTTTTAAAAAGGTCAATCTATTGTCCATTAGTCCACCTGAGGGAGGATTACTGGCCCTCGGGCATATAAACCAGCGTCTCTCTGGCTTTCCTGCCCCCATCTTTACCAGTCTGAGCCCGATTTTCTTGACTCTCTTCTGTTTTCCTCAGTGGTTTTTATTTAACACATCCGGTGGGGAGGGAGCATTTTATAAGGAGCGGGAGTCTGTTTTCTATTTCACAATATGGTCATTGTTTATCGGCACATGGTTGGCTCAGTGGCTGAGGGAGACTCTGCCCAGGGCCCCTGCTTAGACGCCCCTGCGGCAGAGGGCTCAAATCTCTGCCTTTTTGATTCCTGCAAGATTTAAAAAACAAACGACTTGTGCGGAGTTTGTGCGACTGGCAAGGGGAGCAGCATCTCCGCCTGCAAACCGAGGGGGAGGCGCGGGAGCGGGGAGATCATGGGACAGACACTGAGCTGCGCTCCCAGCTGTGACACGTAGGAAGAATGCGAGTTATTTCAGCATCCACGGTCCCAGCTCCGGCTGCTCAAGCAGACGCTGATGTCTGTGCTTGGAGCGCCACACAGTGGCCCAGAGGCGCACTGCTCCGGGCCCACCCCTCGTAGGGGTATCTGCCTGGCTGCAGCCGGGCTCTCTTGACCAGAGCAGCCTGCCCCTCTGCGTTTGAAGGCTGGGGCGCCTGTCTTGCTCGGCGCACTCTGCACCCCCTGGCGGTGTTGCTCGGTAATGCCGGCCCGGAGCGCTGCAAAGGGCAGAGGAGCCTGAGCTGAGAAACTGCTGCTGTTGCTCACCCCTACCAAGCTGCTTGGTGTTCAGGGCCTACTGGGCTGTGCAGCTGCAGGTGCCATGAAGCCAGACTTGGGGAGCGGGGGACTGAAGCAGTGAAAACAAGAAAGCAGCCAGTCTGCACTCTGTAACATCACTGTGTGAAACAGGGAGGCCAAAGGCACTGAAGAGAGGCTGGCATCATAGAATACGAGGGTTGGAAGGGACCTTAGGAAGTCATCTAGTCCAACCCCCTGCTCAAAGCAGGACCAATCCCCAATTTTTGCCCCAGATCCCCAGATGGGCCCCTCAAGGATTGAACTCACAACCGTGGGTTTAGCAAGCCAATGCTCAAACCACTGAGCTAGCTCCAGCTATATGCCTGGGTGAGCAGCAGGGCGCCTTCAGCGTGCGGGGGAATCAGGACTCCTGGGTTCTCCCCCTGCTCCACCGCTGACATCCTTTGTGATCTTTGCGAAGTCATTTACCCCGTGTGCACCCGGCCAGACTCACTGTGCTGGCAGAGGTAGTAAAGCCTGGGCTGACAGCAGGTGAGAGGCCTGGCTCTACTGGACAGTCTACGTAGGGCGGGTTGAAATTTTTCCCAACCTGTTTTTCAAGAGAAAATTGGGTTTTTGATTAAAATATATAGCGAACAGTGCCTGCTTTCCACAGGAAAACAATTGTTTTTTCATCCACATATTTCATCTGAAGACCAAACGATTTCAGACGGCATCTTTTGATGTTCAGACGAAATCTTTCTATCTTCAAGTTTTCAGGGAAAAACAAGTTTTGGCTTTGAGTTTTTGGTAAAATTTCAATTAAAAAATAAACTGAAATCAGACTGGCTCTAGTTCTACAGCTTTGGAGGGCCGGGCTACAAAGGAACCAGGAAATTGGGTGCTCCCCAGGACATATACTGTATCACATCTAAGGGCCTTGTCTACACTGGCGGCAGAGTGTAGGGTAGATGCAGTTACACATAAGGCTCTGGCAGTGGGGAAGCTGTGGGAAACTACTCTGCTGAAAATAGTAGTGCAGACATGGGCAGCACTGCTTGAGCTTGTAGAGAGCAGTATAGGGTACATACCCAAAGGTTCGGGTATGTCTTTATTCTCCTAAGCAGTGTCTCACCATCTATGCCGCTATTTATATCCATGCTAGGGGTGTGTGCATACTCTACACACCGCAGAGCCATAGACTTCGGACTTGTCTACACAGGAAAGGGTGGGTTTTTTTTCTTTTGGGTATAACTTTGTGGTTTTTTGCATAAACTGCCTGGCTTCCTCTCATCCCTCCCCCCCAAACCATTTCCCCCCCAATTTATCCGGTGTCTGATCCCACTTTAACTAATCCACTTTGGAAGCAACACATCTCTATGTCAGAATGAGTTAAACTGCTCTAAGCAAGGCCCTACTTGAATCGTGGGACGATTGTCAAATAATTGCACTGAGTTGCAGACAAGACATGGAAAATTGCAGAAAAGTAGTAATGGACCTTTTTTCGCTGTCATTTGGAAAAGTCAGAGAAGACCTATTTGTTTAAGAAAAATGTGCTGCAACAATATAGACACGCAAGTATTATGTTATGCCTGCTAGATTTCTGATAGCTAGACATTTTGCTGCAACTATATTACAGTCATTACCGTGCGGGGCTGACAGCCGGAGCCCCGTCATGCGTGGGGCTGACGGCCCAAGCCCCGGCTGCTATCAGGTTGGATAAATGGGGTTCTACAGTACTAATGGGGGAAAAGTGTGTGTTGTAGATCTCAAAATGTATGCAAAATTATGGACTATGCAAAGTAAGCTCATTAAAATCAAAACTGCAGTGGAACCCTAATATTGTGGGATCTGCAATATCGCAAATTAAGTCGGGCCTTAGCTATAAGGTTTGTGTGTCTGTATCCCTATTTCAAATGAACTCTACCACTTCAGTGAGTCCTCCCACTGCTATCCCATTCTGCATTGCTTTACATCTGGATGAGCCTGTCTGCCTTAGCCCCGGCTCACCATGAGGCCTGGTCCCTCTCAGTGGCTCCTCCTCTGCTCCTCCTCTTCCCTCTGAAGCCCTGCCCCCTGGCCAGGCTGGAAGCCAGAGCTGGGCTGTGATAAGAGCTGCCCAGGGAGCCTGGGCCACTGTGGGCACCCCAGACTCTCCACCTGCCCTGGGCTGTGCACCTCGGGGGGAGGGGCATGTGCTGGGAGCTGCTCTTGGGACCCCCAGCGCCCTGCACAGGGCAAGTGGTGGGTCCGGGACTCCCCACAGTGGCCTGGGCTCCCTGAGTGGCTCTTACCACTGCCCAGCTATAAGGCTTAAAGCCTGGCTAGGGCCGGGGCCTCAGGCGGGAGAGGAGGAGCGGAGGGTGGGGCCACATAAAGGGGCCAGACCTTATGCCCAACCGACGCTTCTGCTCCATGGTCGTCATCCCAGAACATCACCTCCCTATTTAAATCCGAGCACACACCCAAGCATTCCAGCTTGGAGCAAGTTCACTACAGTGGCCAGGCCCTCTCAGGCACCCAGCTGCAGCAGGGTCAGCATCCTAGCAACACAGTGGACAAAGCTGATCTCAGCAGGGGCTGCCTGAGCAACTGCACTTCCTGCTTGGTGGAGGGGTGGAGCTAGCTACTACTTGATCCAGCAACAGCCAGAACTCACCGGCTGCTCAACACATTTGCCAGTCCTGCTTCCTGCGTCTGCCTATGCACCTTCCCCGCTTGCTCTTGGGCATGCTTCAGTCTGCGCCCTTCATCATCCTCGACATCCAGGCTCTGACCAGGGGTGGTGCTATGGGGAGCTTGTGGGAGCTATAGCCACCTCAACATTTTCCTTAGCCCTCCATAGCCACCCCATAACAGTCACTGCTTTCCCCCCTGATGGCAGAGTGGAGAAAGCAGCAGCTGCTGGCTGGGTGTCCCGCTCTGAAGGCAGTGCCACCACCAGCAGGAGAAAGCCTGGGTGGGAGGCTGGGGGCCCTGAGAGAAGACCCTGACCCATGTCCCTGCCCACTGTGGCGTGCGCCCAGGACAGGTGGTGGGGTTCGGGCTCCCCACAGTGGCCTGGAGTGACCTGCTCCGACCCTGCCCCTGTAGTTGTTGCTCCCCGAGGGCTCTGCTGGCCCTGGAACCAGGTCCCCCTGCCGGGGCATCTGTTACTGGCTGCAAATGGTTGAAAGGCAGCGGGGAGCTGAGAAGCAGCCACAGCCCCGGTGCCCCAGGCACCAGCAGCAGCAGGAGGAGGAGATGAGGGAGTGCTGTGGCTGCCCACACCATGGCACTAGCCAGTGCAGCAGCCACTCCTCATTGCCTGGCTCCAGCTTCCAGCCTTCGATCTGGCAAGGGGACAGGGTCTTGGGGGGCGGGGTAGAGGAGGAGGTGGAGACAGCACTTTCCTGAGGAGGAGCAGGGGGTGGGGCCATTGAGAGGGGGCTGCAGACCCCCCAATTTTCTGTCTAGCCCACCTCAGCCCATTCCCCCACTCCCCGACTGGGAGGAGGCTGGCGCTGCCCCTGGCTCTGACCCTGGCTCCACTTCCCGACCACGTCTCTGGCTAACCCATTGGCTTTGGCTTCTGATTCCTGGCTCTGACCCTTGTCTCTGTGTTTGACTGCACCCAGAGGCATGCCGTGGTCCTGATCTTTGACTCTGCTCTAACCTCCAGGCCTGGCTTCCCCCATGGCTCCAACCGTTAAGCCCCACTGCCCATGTCTTGGTCCCAGACATGCCCTGTGCTTACATGTGATCCTGTCTGGAGATCCTGCACTCACTTGCCCTCTGAGGAAAGCGGCATGTCCAGTTCCATCTTACCGAGAGCCGCCAGAATCTGAAGCCAGCCCCGCTCACTTTGGCCTTGTTGACACTAGAGCAATTTGAGGTGCTAACTACCATGCTCCATGCCTGTAACAGTCCCCACACACAAGTGCTCTCAATGGTACACAAGTGGATCAATCACCATTTGCTAATCCCCCACCAGCACAATACTACTGTCATTGAAAACCACTGGCATCAGAGTCCCAGTGGTGCACATAGTCTTCCCACTGCCATCCCACACTACACTGGTCACTACTTGGGTGGACTGTCTGGACTACTTTCTGCACTCCGTTGCACAGGGGACATGCTGGACAAAGCCACTTACCTATACAATAGCTCTGCACACTACACGGCATACTGGAGCAATTGCACGCTGTTTTCACAGAGAACACCTTCTTCTATTTCTGTACAGTACTCTGATTCTATCAATATGTCACACAGAAAGCCAGTTTACAAGCATGCTGCCAGCTGGCCTGAGGCTACTGTTCAGACAATGGTATTCATTTGAGGGGAGGAGATCCAGGCCCAGCTGAGCTAGGTCATATTCAATATTTTAGGGTATGACTGGGTGTCTGAGTGACTGGGCATCACTCTGAGCAGCAAGCAATGCCATGATAAGATAAAGGGATGGAAAGTCCTGCATAATAAACGGAGGCAAAAAAGTTGGGTCTGGCTCAAGGTGGAAATTTTGCTCCTTTTATGATGAGCTGAATGGAATTCTCTAGTGATTCCGGGAAATACATTGTGCCATGCATTGATGGGATGAGGAAAATGCAGAGATAAATTCTGAATTCATGAACAGGGCAGACCCATGGGGCGGGGAGCCCAACCAGAAGATCCTGGAAACTTTGCTAGGATCTCAGAATCTTTCTGTGGGTTTTCTGGATCCAACGATGGCAGCTTACCTGGTTCAGAAGAAAAAGGAGGTTTTTTTTTCCAGCCATGGATAAAATGCGCTGATGTGGTCTGATTTTGCAGGCTCAGAGGCTGGTGGAACAGATTCCTGAGTTCTTACAAATGCCACTGTAACGCTGTCTGATTAAAATACGACCATATGGATCACTGTTGCGACCACTTATATATTTACAGCAAATCTTATACAAAGGTTGTCGAGTGAGATGTCTATGAAAAGGTTATAATTTGCTGGTTATAATTATGCTATCTGTATGCATATATCATTTTTGTATATGAAGTTATAAGTATTGGCTCTATACTTGGATTTCAAATGTTTGCTCCTGGGGTACCGCCCACAAGGTAGCTAGCCAGCACATCTTGGAGGGACTATTCAAATTGAGTGGCCCATCAAAAGGACACTTAACTCACAATGGACCATGGGAGATGCCCATCTACACTGAGTGGACTGTCCCGTAAATGTGCTATCTGGAATATAGGCAATGGCTTCCTGCAATGACTGAGCGAAATTGGGCATGAACATGTGACTTGCCCATGTGACTCCAAGCACTATCTGGTCACCTGTGATTCTCTACTGGTTGGGCTGAGGTTTTTGTTTGTGGAGGTTTCCCTCCACAAGGCAGAGGATATAAATGGCCCTGGAAACCCCTCCATTTTCCCTCTATCCTGCTCCAGCCTCTTTTTTGCGCAAGACTCTGGACTACGGACTTATACTAATGGGAGCATTCTAACCAAGGCACTGAGGTCCTTCCAATGATTTAGAAGCAACTAGAGACTTATCAAGTCAGCAGTTTATTCCATCACTGCTACAAGCCTAAACCAAGAGTGTTGCAATTACTGTAAGTATTTGATTCCTTTAGCCAATTTTAACTCTCACCTTTCTTTCTTTCTTTTTATGAATAAACCTTTAGATTCTGGATACTAAAGGATTGGCATCCATGTGATTTTTGGGTAAGATCTGAGTAAAATATTGACCTAGGTGTGTGGCTGGTCCTTTGGGATCAGGAGAACCTTTTATTTGATGAGACTGGTTGTAAAGAACCACTCAGCTTTAAATTCTGTGTTTTTGGTGGTCACATAAGAACTGGAATGCCTAAGGAAACTGCTTTTATGACTTCTTGTTAGCCAGTGTAGTGAAACGGAAGTTTACTTTTGTTGCTGGTTTGGTATATCCTATGGGGGATTAGCCACCAGCCTTGGCGTGTATCTGCCCTATTTCTCAGCAGTTCATCCTGAATTTGCCATCCTCGGTTGTGACCCACTGAGCCTTGATCTACACTAGGTGGGAGGATCGATCTAAGTTACGCAACTTCAGCTACGTGAATAACATAGCTGAAGTCGACGTACTTAGATCTACTCACCACAGCATCTTCAGTACGATAAGTCGACTGCTGCCGCTCCCCCGTCGACTCCGCCTGCACCTCTCACGTCGGTGGAGTATAGGAGTCAATGGGAGAGCGCTCGGGGGTCAATTTATCGGCTCTAGACTAGACGCCATAAATCAGCCCCCGCTGGATTGATCGCTACCTGCCGATCTGGCGGGTAGTATGGACATACCCTGAGGCATAGTACAGCCACTATTGGTGTTTATAGAAGTGTGCCTACACGCTCTCACTTGAGGGCCAAAGCAGTCATCTCTCAAGTGTTCTGATCATTCCTATTTCTTTCCTGTGCTCCACCCCTGCAGCCTTTGCCATTCTTCTCATGTTCCACCTCTGCAGCATCTGCCACAGCTGCTAAGCTCCTCCCTGCCTGCACTAGGGAGCTTTCAGTCCTCTGGCAAAGAGAAGGCTATGGATGACTTTCACTGCTGCACCTCTGCTCCTGACGAACTTACCACCAACGTGGTCTGCAGCCTGGGTTCTGACAATGTAAATGTGGCCCACTGTTTGCAAAATACAGTGAACTTGAAAACCATGATAAAATGCTAAGTAGAATAATTTACCCATGGGCAGATTGTGGATGCCAAAGGGTTGAGGGGAGCACAAGGAGCCTTCTCTTGCACCCATGCTCAAGCAGCAGCAACAATATGGCTGAGAAGTGGAGCCAATGCTCTGTGTTAGCACCAGCTCTGGCCCAGCTCAGATGTAGCCAGGTGTATAGGGTAGCACACGCTGCACTCATTGAAAGAGTGCTGGAGCTGTGACTTGCACTGCCCAGAATCCACAGGAGGAATTCTGGTTAAGCCAGCTACAATGTTTCAAGGGGTGCCCGCCGCAGTGTGCTCTTCCATGCATTTCAAATGCAAGACTATGCCTTAAAGTCACAATCCAGTCCATAAAATACAGGGCTGGAATGGGAAATATTTAACAAGAGCTACTCCTTTTCCTTGCTGACCTCACTCCAAAAGTATTAAACTATTTTCTTCATTCCAATATTTAAAGGGGAACAAGATTCCCCATTGTTCTTATACTCAAGCTCTGGACACATATATATCCTATGTCATTATTGTTTCCTTATTACATTTTAATCATTATTACCCAGTGTAGGTATATTATGCCAGAGAAAGAGAAGAAGAATATCGTAGATTGTCTCCTCATTCCCAATCAATATGGTCTCCTAATTTCAGCTTTGTGTTTTTCACTCTCTTAGAGTGGAGAAAATAACACAACCAGCAGTCTTGATTTTCTGTGTCTGTATCACAAACACGGAATTGGCTCTTTCACCAGCCCCTTCCCATTTCAACTTGGGGCTATTATTTTGAGGTCAGTTTCAGCTGATCTCAACTTCCGCAGAGCAGGGTGATCTCCAAGGTAACTAAGATCCAAGCCACTTTGGGCTTTATAGGTCAAACTATCATACTGGATAAAAACCAGAAACAAAATATAAGCTAGTGCACATCATAGATCATGGGTGCAAATGTTGCCTGAAAGAAGCACCGCAAAGCAAATGGGCTTCTCTGTGTGGCATGAGCTGACGTTTCAGAATGGCCTTCAGGTGGAGCGCCACATGGAGTGTATTTCAGGGAATGTGGCCTGTAAGTGACAAAGGCCTGGTGAGATCTGCATCAGAAAGAAAAGGTCACAATGCTTCACCAAGCCCAGGTGGAAAAAAACCCCACTCTGGGCCACTGTTGTTGTCTGGAAATATAGAAGTAGTTGTGAATCCAACAAGACCCACAATTTTATGGCCTGTGTTATGCAGGATGTCAGAGTAGATGATCAGAAGGTTCCCTTCTGGCCTTAAAATCTATTAAACTAGGTTGCTAATCTGAATAACAGGCTAATTCCCTCATTTGAGGGGACTGATTGATCTGTGCTGATATAATTTCCTCTGCTTTTTTCCTCTAACCCAGGGGTTCTTAAACTGCGGGTTGTGACCCTCAAGGGGTCATGAGGTTATTACGTGGGGGTCACAAGCTGTCAGCCTCCCCCCCAAACCCCGCTTCACCTCCAGCATTTATAATAGTGTTAAATATTAAAAAAAAGTGTTTTTAATTTATAATGGGAGGTCACACTCGGAGGCTTGCTGTGTGAAAGGGGTCACCAATACAAAAGTTTGAGAACCACTGCTCTAACCTGTGAATATTACTACAGTCTTACCTCATTTCTCTCCTCCAATATCTCAGAAGGGAAGAGAGTTGCTTCTTCTCAAGTCCATAGGCTTCAATACATCAGGTAAATCTTTGTCCAATCCTATGTTGAGATTGCTCTTTATGACACAGGCCAGATTATCACTCCTGCCTTCGTAAATCCATGTTAAAGGATAATTGGTCAAAGTTTTTGAAATGCAGATTCTGAAGTTCAAGAGCTCCCTTAACCTCTCTTAGCCAAGGAAGCCCGGCATCACTGGTAGCTTACTCATGCTGTTCAAGGTAGCCTGGATGTTAATTCTCAGGTCTTCAAATATAGAAGAAAGAGAGGTTTTTTTCTTGTCCTAATTTTTGAATTTTAGCTTTTGTCCTTTAAGAAGGCCTTCTTGCAAGAAAGCAAACATGCGCTACTCTAAACAAGCCATACATACATACATCTTATATCCCCAAAGTATGAGTAGGCTTTAAAAACAGACTTTTCCTACCAGCTGTGAAGATCTTCAATTATATCAAACTTGGGGATATTTTCTTCTCTCACTCAGATTTTTTCATAGAGCCTTACTCTTGTTACAGAGTGAAAATGGTCCTTCTTGTTGCATAAGGTGAACTACTGAGGCTCTTCTAGTCCTTATGTGCCTAGGACTATACTGATACTTTTGGTTAGGGGATGCCAAAGTTTTAAAAATGTTTGGTGAGAAATAGGGTCCCTCTTTCAGACTCTGTCATTCACATGTTCTTAGACAGGCAGATGCTTTTAGATCAAGACCTTTCAGGATAGGTACCTCAGGGTGTGTGTGTGTGTGTATGTGTGTGTGAAGATTTTTGGTAACAGCTCTTTAATCTAGCAGAACAGACAACATAGGGACAATCAGGTTGAAAAGAAAAAGTGAATATCTCTAGTGACTTTTTAGTCATATAGTAATATAATTTGAGAGTTTTTTCTGACAAAGTGGAAACATTAAGGAATATGGTTTTTTCCTTCTTTCCTTTTACTTTTTAAAAAGGAGAAAACACTAGAGCATATATTATTAAAATTCTGTAAGTAAAAAAGCTTCAGCAATTTCTAAATCTGCATCCTGGCCTCCACTCTCAAAAGTTGTCTTTGTATTTTTTTTTTTAATATGTAACTGACGTAATAAAAAAGACTTAGCATTATTACAATAAAAAAGATATTCCTTCTGATGTTTAATTTGTTTAAATTTTGCACTGAGGTTTGGTAGCCCAAGAGACAAATTTCTTAGGCTGAGTCTCATTAGAGTGTGTGCTCAGGAACATTTAGTATGCACCATCACTAAAATTGAAAATAAATGCAAGTAATTACCAAACAATATATCTATTTATTTCTGTTTTAATAATTTTTGCTGAATGTGGCCTGCACCAAGTGGCAGGGTATCGGATCAGGCCTACCATATGAAATGAGTTTGATACCTCTGCTCTGAAGGATCTTTATAGAGTATTTTCTAACTCTCCAGGTGGGTTCACCACATCTCCATTTCATTGCAGGGCCCTGCAGTTGAGCTTTGATTGGTCCAACATATAATAATTTTCTCCCCCTCTCAGTTGTAATTCCTTTAGGAGGAAGAATCCCATATCATCTTTTGGATTGCTCCTTTGTTATGTATTTGTCTCAATGTATTTGTAGTTCAGAAAGCACCATAATAGTTCATGGGACAAATGAAATCATCTCAGTGCAGCTTGTCTCAGGGCTCATCTAACTTCTCCATAGGGATATTGCAGTCCCACTGCAGCTTGGGCAACAAAAATAGTAGCTTCCTACTTATAGTGGATTAAAGGGACAAAGGTCCAGATCCTCAAATGTATTTAGGGGCCTACCACCTACAATGGGCATTAGGCACCTGCATGCCTTTGAGGATTTGGGCCATACAGATGGCACTAGGGTGCCCAGACAGCAAGTGTGAAAAATCAGGACAGGGGGTGGGGGTAATAGGAGCCTATATAAGAAAAAGACCCAAAAATCAGGACTGTCCCTATAAAATCGGGACATCTGGTCACCCTAGATGGCACCAAAGCCAAAATAAGTCAATGGGAGTCTTTCCAGTAGCTTTAATAGAAACTGGATCAGGTCCATTGTTCTTAGACATGTTTTGGCATAATAGGTGAAATCTTTGCCTCACTGAAGTTCACGATAAAACTCCCATTGACTTTGGTGGGGCCAGGATTTTACCCAATGAGTGCTACATTAACTGATGTTGCTGTTGTTAATAAACCAAAACACTGAATTAATTCCACCTCCATTCAAAACAAAAAAAGGGCAAAATTAATAGGGGAAATATTTTCAGGTTCCCATGGGCAAGGTTTGAACTGAGGAAAGATAGAGAAGAACACTGCTTCCTTTGGTAAAACAATTGCTAATACTGAGAGGCTCAGGATAGCGATGAAGGAGAACCGCTCATGTTAAATATTTACCATTTAATCTTTGCCCCAGCATGATTTCACAAACCAATGGAGTGTTAAAAAAGAGTGATGGTCACAGATTCCTGCACACCTTGTTTTTACAATTATGACATGATAACAGTGCTTATTTATCCTACCTAAGCATAAGTATCTAGGCAAATTTACAGCATGTACTTAAATTCATTTTCTGCAAAACAAACTTTACACACCACAGATGAAAACACTTCAGGCTCATTTGAATAGAAAATAAAAGGGATTGCATTACTCTGCTCCTTTGCAAATTGAAAAAAAGAGGCATATTCTCCCTTCAAAGTTCAGATTTCATTTTCTTCAAAAGAAGTTTTGGCAGTTATATTTACAAAACCTCTATTCTTTGCACAGATCTATAAATATTCCAGATTTTTTAAAAACAAAACCCTTGTAGTGAGTTAAAAGGAAAATAATAGGCTGACAAAAATTCAAACCGAAGGTCCCAATTTAGCATAAAAATGGCAAGAGTGAAATTTGAGCAGTCTCTAATAACACTATAACCCTAGATCACTTTAAATTGTTAAATTCATCTCCCCAAAGCTATTACATTTTATATATTACAAAACTGAATATGAAGTGGAGAAGAAATGTGTATAAATCACTTGGATTGTTAGAAAAAATACCCGAGTCATATGCCAATATACGTAACCTATATTATAGGCGTGTATAGAGATTTATGATTTGTGTTACAATTTGGCATTTTTTTCAGACTTCCATGATTTTGTCATTTTAGTACATTAAAACAAAGCACGGAAACACAATATACTTCTTCTACAGCTGTGTTTACTACTTTTTTTTCTTCTCAACCAGGCAACCAGTCTGGAGATAAGAGGTTTTCCTGCTGTGTAACACAGTGTAATCAGTTGCACACACAGTACCCACCTGGTGTATTCCAATATGCAAGAGTAGATGGAAATTAAAGCATTAGAATGGAAAAGTCAATAGCTTTTCCAGCGAGGCATGTTTGACACAGCAATAGACTCATTCCCTTTTTAAGCATACACATATTTAAAGGAGCTTGCAGTATTTGAGTACAGTGTAAGTCTGGATTATATAGGAAATAAACAAAAGGGAACTCAATTTTTTTAATCAAAACTTTATTTTAAAGGCTTTCCAAAATATTTATGTATTATCTGTTTTTGACTGATAAGCATGACCTGACTAGTTATTTTACAGTGTTGTTAATACTTTTTGATATAGATTTAGCATTTGTGAATGTGCAAACCTAATGGACAGAGATCCAATGCAAATGAAATTATTTTGCCACAATTTTAAATTTTTGAAAAATTTCAACAGGTCTGTATAAAACCCCAACTCAACTAAAACATTGCTGAATTCTTTTACAAAATATTTTTGAAAATGTTCAGAAACAGTTTTGACCAGCTCTAATATCTACCTTTGAAATGAAATGCACATGTCTATGGTACCCTTTCTACCCTGGGAAAAATAGTAGAACTGGTGTAGAGAAAAATACTTTCTCATCTTAAATCAATAATGCTGCTTTCTATTCTTCATCCATTAGTGACAGGCGGTAACATTTTCTAAAGCACCTATGTGACTTAGGAACTTAAGTCCCATTTTCAAAAGTGTCTTTGGCACTAGGAAGCCTAAGTCACATTTGTGACAAATATGGTGATTTTCTGCAATATCCTGGATATACTTTATTGAATTACATTAAACCTTATTGAATTAAGTTTATGTATCATTGTGGGCCAGGGATTGGGTGTAATTCCATAGAGGAGGGTGACCACAGCTTTCGAGGAAATAAGAACAGTGCGGGGGGTGGTTAGGCAAATTCACACAGGTTGTAACACCTCCAGAAAGCTACCTCCACTTAGGGAGAGATTCGCATATACTCCATATCCATATCCAGTTCAGACTGGATTTTCCAGGGACCAACAGACAAAGAAAATATTTTTGGTTAAATAGCTTGAGTTTAAATTGACTCAGGGCCTTCTTTCTGATCCAACAACTGGATAGGACCTTCAGTAGGGCCCTCGTCCTTCCTGGGAAGGGTTGGAAGCATCCAACATTAACCCAAATCTGCTCCTGTTGAAGTCAGTGGGGGCTTATCATGGACTTCAACAGAAGCAAAGTTAGGCCAGTGTTGAACCTTTTTGAAAATCCCACTCATAAATGGTTTTCACTAGTTCAACTCCCAGTTGTTAAGCTAGATTCAGGAATCTCTGGGCAAAATTCTATGGCCTGTGTTATGCAGGAGGTTAGACTAAATGCTGGCAATAGTTCTAGCTTAAACATATAGGGCATCTGTTACATCTGTTACATGCATTTCCATCTCTGCTACTGCCTGGCCTTAAAATACTTTGCATTTATCTAGCAATTTACAAACATTATTTAGTAGGTTGATATAATAATTGAGCCTCATTTTCCCATACTAATATAAGGGTAATGATGCTGACCTACTTTATAACTAAAAATGTCAGTACAGTGCTTGTATAAGTGCAGAGTATTAAAACCTGAGAGCTGAATTTTTTTGGAGTTACTAACCAGTTTCCTTTCTAGCATCTCCTTTGTAACAGCTTCCTGCAAATGTTTCTGCACCAGGGTGATTTTATGTTTGGGCATGGTTCCACTGAATTCGCTTGGACTACTCATGTGCATAAGGGTTTGCAGGAGTGGGGCCTGTACATTTATAAAACACCTCATCAAAATTCTCTTACAAAACTTCAGATAATACATGAATTCCTGCCTTCGGGTGTAATCTATAAATGAACACTTGCAATACCAAGATTTTTCCTCAAAGAGTGTCAGCTTTTCTAAGGATTTACGAACACTACTAAGAAGAAAAATAGACGTATGTAGACATAGACTGATCACATCCACAATGCCTATACATTCCTTTCCTTCAGGATTGTTTACTATTATATCCCTATGAAAGATACTTCCAGTGCTGGTGTCCTCATAGAGTATAACTGAATGAGGAGTGTTTTCCTTCTCACAGTTTTGAAAGAAAGGTGATAAACTACGTAAATGAATAATGGGCCTTCAAATTATATATTGAAAAAGAAACAAAGACATGATTCCTAAAAATGTGAACAGATTAAAAAAGCAGCAACTCACATTCTGTGCCCAAAGATCTCCATGCCGGAAATTAATGGACAATCTTGAGAAATCCATTGGATACAAAGCTATTTGACTGCCATGTGCCAGTTTCCTTTTTACATTGTTTGAGCATTTCAGTCATAACAAACATTGCCCAAAACTGTGGCACCCTTTTCTCTTACAATTTTTCGAGTGGTAGCAGAAAACACATTGATCTGATTTCTTTCATTTTTTGACATGGTTATGTCATCTCTATCGATTTACTCTGACAGCATTTCATTTTGACATCATCATGTCATCTCGACTGACTTTGCATTGAGAATGCCATACTATACTATACTAAGTGCAGTTTGAATAAATAGGATCTTATCATGACCTCAGGAAAAAAAATCATATCAGAAATAACTGTTGTGCATGCTCAATAGCAGAGTTTCAAACTCAAATATTTCAAGCTATTTCAAAGCCCTTTCATTTAAAAAGGATGAAAAGACTTTATAGTACATGCTATGGGCAACATTTAGTCCAAGTGTAAGCAGGTGCAACTCCAGTAAAGTTTATATCCCCGTTACATTAAAAAAAGATGTTAAAACAATGTTGTTTATGTTGCAAAATCAAGCACTTGGTAGTTAAGAAATGGCAGCATTTAGGATGCCATGCAACCTTAATTCTTCGTCCTTGTCTATATGCATTATGATACAGTCTTTAATTACATGATCACATAACATAGTGTTTTAGAGGATCCCTGCCTCATTCAGTGCAGAGGATGGAAGGTGCTCAGGGAATTAGGTTATTCAATATTTTTTATCATCATTACATTAGTGGTCCCTAACTTATTTACTGCACACCATGCAATGAACACTTAGTCTTTACTTCATAGTCTCTTCTAGGACTCTCATCTCTGCACTATTCGAGTGCTGCGTACACCCAAACTTAGGTTAAAATGTTCCTGGTCAGTTATTATTTTGTCAGGCTGCCAATATTTGTTGCTGATCCAAGCAACAGAATAAAAAAGATAATTTTCAAAAATTTGTATCTCAGTCAAACCTGAACTGAACACCTTAGGGAAAAGAAAAGGCACTTGTCTGGCCCTAGGGCTTTGTCCCAGTTGATTTGCAAAGGCATGGTACAAAGAATGGAGATGTTAGTACTACTCACTAAAGGTCAAAAGAATCTTTTATAATGAAAAGTGTTAGGCAGCCTAAATCTAAGGGTTTCTGCCATCTCCTTCCATAATAATTGCCACAGAACTCTTTCCCCCCCAAAACTATAGATCTATTTCTGATCTCACTTTAGATCAATGCAAATCAGGTGTAGCTTCAGTTTTTACACTAGGGTAAATCAGGTATAATTCTACTGGAATCAAAGAATTTAGAGTTAGTGTAAGATTAAACTCATCCTCTATAAGAGGAAGCATGGCCCAGTACATAAGGGTATTGGACTAAGACTTACAAAATGTGGCTTCCATTCATGACTCTTCTACTGATTTTCGGAATGTCCTTAGACAGAGCACTTTACCTCTTTGTGTCTCTCTTTCTCCTCCCACCACTTGTCTATTTAGACTGTAAGCTCTTCAAGGAAGGGAAACTCTCTTATTTATTAAGGGTACGTCTAAACTACAGAATTAGGTCGAATTTATAGACGTCGATATTTTAAAACCCGAATTTATGGAATCGATTGTGTGTGTCCCCACTAAAGAGCGTTAAGACCATGAGGTCGATTGACTGTGTCCACAGTAGCGGGGCTAGCATCGACTTTCGGAGCATTGCATTGCGGGTAGCTATCCCACAGTTCCCGCAGTCTCCGCCGCCCATTGGAATTCTGGGTTGCGATCCCAAAGCCTGATGGGGCAGAAAACATTGTCGCTGGTGGTTCTGGGTACATGTCATCCCTCCCTCCCTCCCTCCCTCCCTCCGTGAAAGCAATATTTTTCGCGCCTTTTTTCCGGGGTTTCCGTGTTTGCTACGGAAGCCTGCTCAGCTCACAATTACCGTACATCTCCAGCGTACGCCTGGACATTAGGTCTAGTGGGGATTCAGTCACACTATAATACGGGCAGAGGGATAGCTCAGCGTTCTGAGCGTTGGCCCGCTAAACCCGGGGTTGCGAGTTCAATCCTTGAGGGGGCCATTCTGCCTGAGGCTGGTAGTCGCGGGACTACACAGCAGAAGCTCCTTGCCTTCTAGCTGCAGATGGTGCAATATGCCATAAATGGTCGTGGTCGTGGGACCATACAGCAGAAGCTCCTTTCCTTCTCGCAGCAGATTGTACAATATGATTGGTATTCATGTGCTCCTGGCCGGTGGCCTATGGTGTGGCTGGCCGGGGGCGCTTGGACATAAATGGGAGTGACTAGAGTGACTCTGGTCATTCTCTTTTTTACGTTTTGTTTAAGGGAGATTCAGTACTGCCTGGAACACGGGCGGAGGGATAGCTCAGCGGTCTGAACGTTGGCCCGCTAAACCCGGGGTTGCGAGTTCAATCCTTGAGGGGGCCAGGAGATGATGATGGATATCAAGCATATTGTACCATCTGCTGCTAGAAGGAAATGAGCCTAACCCTTGCTCCCCTGTCCCTCCGTGAAAGCAACTGAGGGGGGAGCAAAAAATCCTTTCGCGCCTTTTTTCATATGGGCGCCATATTGCTGACTCCATTGTTATCCACCCGCTGCTTCTGCTGCCACTCTGCTGTCCTGCAAACAGCATACCAGGGAAAGCATGGAGCACGATCAGATCACCGCGGCTGTTCTCGCCGTTATGAACACCACGCGCATTGTCCAGGAGTATATGGAGAACGAGAACCAGGAGCTGCTAGAGCTACAGCAGGCGAGGAGGCGACAGCAGCGCCCTGAGGACAGTGATGAGGACATGGACACAGACCTCTCTCAAAAAAGGCCCCCCCGCAAGGTGGACATCATGGTGTTAATGGGGCTTGTTGATACAGTGGAACGCCGATTCTGGGCCCGGGAAACAAGCACAGACTGGTGGGACCACATAGTGCTGCAGGTCTGGGATGAATCCCAGTGGCTGCGAAACTTTCGCATGCGTAAGGGCACTTTCATGGAACTTTGTGAGTTGCTTTCCCCTGCCCTGAAGCGCAAGAACACCAAGATGAGAGCAGCCCTCACAGTACAGAAGCGACTGGCGATAGCCCTGTGGAAGCTTGCAACACCAGACAGCTACCGGTCAGTCGCGAATCAATTCGGAGTGGGAAAATCTACAGTGGGGGCTGTTGTGATGCAAGTAGCCAGGGCGATCACCAAGCTGCTGGTACCAAGGGTTGTGAGTCTGGGAAATGTGCAGCTCATACTGGATGGCTTTGCAGCAATGGGGTTCCCGAACTGTGGTGGGGCGATAGACGGAACCCATATCCCTATCTTGGCACCGGACCACCAAGCCAGCGAGTACATAAACCGAAAGGGTTACTTTTCAATAGTGCTGCAAGCACTGGTGGATCACAAGGGACGTTTCACCAACATCAACGTGGGATGGCCGGGAAAGGTACATGACGCTCGCATCTTCAGGAACTCTGGTCTGTTTCGGCTGCTGCAGCAAGGGACTTTCTTCCCAGACCAGAAAATAACCGTTGGGGATGTTGAGATGCCAATAGTTATCTTTGGGGACCCAGCCTACCCCTTAATGCCATGGCTCATGAAGCCATACACATGTAGCCTGGACAGTAGTCAGGACCTTTTCAACTATAGGCTGAGCAAGTGCAGAATGGTGGTGGAATGTGCATTTGGTCGTTTAAAAGCTCGCTGGCGAAGTTTATTGACTAGGTTAGATCTCAGCGAAAACAATATTCCCATTATTATTACTGCTTGCTGTGCGCTCCACAATATCTGTGAGAGTAAGGGGGAGACGTTTATGGTGGGGTGGGAGGTTGAGGCAAATCGCCTGGCCACTGGTTATGCGCAGCCAGACACCAGGGCTATTACAAGAGTACAGCAGGGTGCGTTGCGCATCAGGGAAGCTTTGAAAACCAGTTTCATGAATGGCCAGGATGCTGTGTGAAAGTTCTGTTTTTCCCCTGTAATGAAAAGCCCCGCCCCTTCATTCACTCTACTTCCCTTTACCCAAACCGCCCTGCCCTCCCCCCCTCGATCACCGCTCGCAGAGGAAATAAAGTCATTGTTGCTTAAAAATCATGCATTCTTTATTAATTCGTAAAACAAAGAGGGGGAACTATGGGGGTAACTGCCACAGTCTCCCGGGATAGCTGGTGGAGGAAGGGAAGCACCAGGATGGGTGGTGGAGGAGGGGATGAGGGAAGGACAAGGACACATAGCACTTTAAAACTTATTGAATGCCAGCCCTTTCTTGCTTGGACTGTTCTCTTGACTTGAGTGGTTGGGTGCACGGAGGCCGCCCAAACGCGTTCTTGGGCGTCTCGGGGATGAGGTTATGGGACTCGGGAAGGAGGGCTGTTGGTTACACAGGGGCTGTAGCGGCGGTCTGGGCTCAGGCGGCCTTTCCTGAACCGTACGCCTTTCCTCAGCCATAAGCCAGAGGATTTCCGTTTGATCCTCCAGTAGCCTCAGAATTGCATCCTGCCTTCTCTCTGCACGCTGACGCCACCTACTCTCTTCATCACGCCACCTGTCCGCGCGATCAAAATCTGCCTTCCTGGACTCCGACAGTGTCTGCCTCCATGCATTCTGCTGGGCAGCTTCAGTGTGGGAGGATTCCATGAGTTCTGAGAACATTTCATCTCGATTCCTTTTTTTTTTACTTCTAATCTTCGCTAGCCTCTGGGACGGTGATGAAGGGGGTGGTGTTGAAACATTTGCAGCTGCGGGAGGAAACAAACGGGAGAGGAGTAGTTTAAAAGACACATATTAGAGAACAATGCTCCAAACATTACATATCACATGTGCATTTGGTCCAAGGTTGCACTTTGCCTGTTATATTGAGGGTCTGCCGGTTTGGTGTGAGAGATCACACAAGCAGGTCCGGCGGGCAACAGAATTCGGCTTGCACACAGCCATGGTAAGCCACAGTCTATAGGCTTCTTTAACCTTCATAACGTGGGAATGTTTTCAAACAGCAACCCCCTCATTTCCCATAACAAACAGCCTTTGGGCTGGCAATTTAAAACTGGTTGGCAATTGAAAAGGGAGGGGCGGCAGTTTTTGGGTTAACGTGCAGCGCAAACCTAATCGAAACCCCCCCCCCACACACACAGACACACATCCAAGATGTTTGCTGTTCCCCCTCCCCCCACCGCGTGGGTCACAGCGGGGAAGATTTCTGTTCAGCCACAGGCAAACAGCCCAGCAGGGACGGAGCCCCTCTGAATACCCCCTTAATAAAATTCCCCTATTTCAACCAGGTGACCATGAATGATATCACTCTTCTGAGGATAACACAGACAGATAAAGAATGGATGTTGCTTGAATGCCAGCAAACACCGGGACCATACGCCGCCATGCTTTGCAAAGCAATGATTCCAGACTACGTGCTACTGGCCTGGCGTGGTAGAGTGTGTTACCACGGAGCACAGGATAAGGCTGCCCTCCCCAGAAACCTTTTGCACAGGCTTTGGGAGTACATCCAGGAGATCTTTCTGGAGATGTCCCTGGAGGATTTCTGCTCCATCCCCGAACATGTTAACAGACTTTTCCAGTAGCTGTAGCTGTACTGGCCGCGAATTGATCATTAAACACGCTTGCTTATAAAACATGTATTAATTAACAGAGGTACACTCACCAGAGGCACCAGAGGTCCCTTCTCCTGCATCGAGCACGCCTTGGGTGGGTTCGTAGGGTACTGGCTCCAGGGTGACAAAGAGTTCCTGGCTGTCGGGGAAAAGGGCTTCTCCGCTTCCTTGCTGTGTCTGGGCGCTATTTTCAGCATCATTATCATCATCATGCTCCTCTGTGGTTTCTGATGATCCACATACGGAGTCATACCACATGGGTGGGTCAGTGCTGGCTGCACCTCCTAGAATGGCATGCAGCTCATCATAGAAGCAGCATGTCTGGGGCTCTGACCCAGAGCGTTTGTTTGCATCTCTGGTTTTTTGGTAGGCTTGCCTGAGCTCCTTAATTTTCACGCGGCACTGTTGCGCGTCCCTGTTGTAGCCTCTGTCCTGCATGCCCTTGGAGACTTTGGCATATGTATTGGCGTTTCTTCTTTTGGACCGTAGCTCTGCTAGCACGGTTTCGTCTCCCCATACAGCGATCAGATCGCGTACTTCACCATCGGTCCATGCTGGAGCTCGTCTTCGGTTCTGGGACTCCATCATGGTCACCTCTGCTGATGAGATCTGCGCTCACCTGCAGCTCACCACGCTGGCCAAACAGGAAATGAAATTCAAAAGTTCGCGGGGCTTTTCCTGTCTACCTGGGCGGAGCACTCGAGCTCAGACTGCTGTCCAGAGCGGTTAAATGTTGCACTGTGGGATAGATCCAGGAGGCCAATACCGTCGAATTGCGTCCTCACTAAGCCTACATCGATTCGGCAATATCGATTTAAGCGCTAATCCCCTCGTTGGGGGTGGAGTGGCGAGATCGATTTTAAGAGCCCTAGAAGTCGATGTTAAGGGCTTCGTCGTGTGGACGGGTGCACGGATCAATCGAAATAACGCTAATAAATTCGACCTAAACTCGTAGTGTAGACCAGGGCTAAGTGTTTGTACAAGGTCTCTCTCAATGGGGCCCTGATCTCAGTTTAGGCCTCTGTGTACTACTGCAATACAAACAATAATATATGACTCTCTCAGATCTAAATTAAGTTTTTGCTTCTTCATAACTTAGTGATGATGTGATCAGTTAATACTATTTTGGACATAAAATGTTCATGAATTATTAAGTTTAGAAAAATTACCTTATAGAATTAAACTTGATATCAACATTGACAAATGCTACCAGTCATTCTTGGCTTTTTTGTTTGAAGATAACAATACACACTATGCTGTATACATCAGCACAGGGGGCTGGATGAGATGCCCTCTCGAGGTCCCTTCCAGATCTACATTTCTCTGATTCTATATAGATATAGATTTTTTCCTTCTGCTAGGGCAAAAATTGCTATTGTTTATTATTTTTTATATACTTCTATAGCTGTGCACAGTGGTTTTCAGTCAAATAGAAAGACGGGGGTGGATTTTGTTCTCGCTTACTCAGATGTAAACAGTGTAATATACTGGAGTAGTGTCATTGCAGTTAATGTATGATTGGAAGCAGAATAAAAGTCTGTTACATGAGGAGTTTACAATCAATTAAATCCAGGACAATACAACTTGACAATAGGCCATGGTAGACAGGGATATGGGACTGAAGCAGGGAAGGAAGACAGTAGGATAATTAAGATCTTGGGGAGCATGGTTCTCCAATGAAAAATAGATAATATATGTTGCTTATTTAATCAGGCACTTTCAACCTGAAAAATGACTTGAGACTGAATCCTGCTTGCCTTATTCATATTAACAGTGCCGGTGAAGTTTGTTTTTGTCTAAGTAACACAACGGTGTACTTTATATGTCTAGGATAGCAGATAATGGCAGGTGAGTATTTATGACACAGATATGTCATGATATGAGGGACTTGGGTCTGATTCCTGTGGTTTGGCTGGGAGATTGGAGTTGGCTTACATTTTGTCACATGATGCTCTCCTGTTGGTAGTGAGGGAGGCAGGGATACATGTTGAGTTATTATCCACAACATATACTGCACTGCTGATGACTGCTGTGTGAGCTTTCTATTGGCAGGGAAGTGTGGTAATAAACCAATGGGTGAGATTCTGGGCTGCAACTCTTGCAGGCCCAGGAGAAGGGATGGCTTTAAGCCATCTTTGCACTTTTCTGATCCTAGGCTCTTCCAGGGGGTTAGTACCCCACACTGTAATTAAGACAGCCTACGGGAAGCTATGGCAGACTCTGTGCTGCCGTGTGGGCCACAGATGCCTGGAATATCTCTGCAGTGCTGTGTGCTGTGGCCCCCTCTCCAGTAACTCCACCCACCCGTAGAGGCGCCTACCTGCCATGTCCCATACACCGGGGCTTTTAAGCGGATCCTTAGAAAGCAGCCATATAGTGGCTCCAGAGTGCCTTGACACAGGGAATTCTCCACTGGCCAGAAATGGGTATTTTAGAGCCTCTACACTGCTTTGGCCCTTTTACCCAGTGCACAATGGGGCAGAGAGAGAGAGGGTGAAGGTCTGACCCAATGTGCCTATCTCTGGTCCTCATGATGCCTGCACATCTAGGGTAGCCATTGTACATCAGTTACCCACCTAAAGGGTAGAATATTTTTTTTATACTGGACATGACCTCATTTCAGCCAGATTTGAACTAGTAGGATTTGAAATATAATTTGTTGAGGTAAAAATGCTCCTTTTAAGTCAAAACACACTGCCTTTTTCAGACACTGTGGCCCCAACTGAGGTGTGTGGGGCACATCCAACGGAAAACCTATCTATGGCCTATTCCAGAGCCAACTGAAGTCAACAGAAAGATTCCCATACACTTCAGTAGGCTTCGCAGCGGGCTCTTGGAGCATAAATCATCTTGTAAAGGGCTACTTCTACACTGAAACTGAGACAAGGGACCACATTCTCTACTGGTGTCAATTAATGCAGCTCAGCTGAAGTCAACGGCTTTGTGCCAGTTTACATCAGTAAAGCATTTGGGCCAACATGTCATTTCTGACACTCATCACATGGGAAGATTTCACCCTCAATTTATATTGCTTTTGCTTTCAAACTCAAGCTCCATTTTCAGAATTTCCATTTCAGAAAATGAACTATAATTCAGAGTACAGATTTTTTTAAAATATCAAACCTTATTAAAATAACTAGTTAAGTTTTTAAAAAGCTGTTTTCCAAAAAAGCTTAAAATGAAGTTTCTTGAGTTTCTGTTGATCAAAAACCTTCAGTTTCTTGCAAAGCTTAAATCTGGGATTACTGCCAAGTGTTTGCTTCTCTATTGCTACCATATTTTGACCTCAAATGGAACTCTCTAACTACATTACAAATATTATTACATCATGCAAATTAGGAAATGTTTAACATAAAGCCTGAGATAAAATAGTTGCTACTGCTACTTTCAGTTATTTTATGAAGGGGGGAAGCTATAAAGTATTTTAAGTACTCAATCCTTTCACTTAAAATGTTGAAGAATAAATTACTCTGCAGTAGAGTGTCTCACAGAAGTTTGCTGACCCATGATACAGATCTTTGTCTTCTTCCCTTGTCACTTTCAGTAATAGTTCTTTAATAGTGCTTTCTGTCCCACTAAGAGTTATATTTACTTTACATCATAGGTAGCATACTAGATTAATCCAAGGGTATTCTGGACAGTTAGTCACAGCTAACACATTTCTTAAATTAATTTTCATAGTTTTTTATGGTAAAGATCTTAATTTTTAACATGTATTTTGCTGGAGGGGAAAAAATCGCAGAACAATTAACATTATTGTTTACAGGACTGGGTTCTTCATTTGCAGCCAGATGAATATGATTAACATGCTGTTTCTGTGGAACAACAACGACACCTAGTGTTCAGTTAGAGTGCTCTTAGCAGTGTTTTCATTACTAATATATGTGACATCTAGTCACCAGATTTTCTGCTCCCGTGCCGGGGCAGCTGATGGCAGGATAAGCTAAACATGAAGAACATAAAATGTTGTTTTAATAAGACTTGCATTATATGGAGAAATTAGCTGGCAATCTGATAGAAATGATAAAACAAATCAAGTATTTTACAATTGGACTTTTATTAATATTTGAAAATAAAAACAATGGGCTAGCTCCTCAGCTGGTGTAAACTGTGTATCACCATTGAATTCAATGGCATTTTTAGTTATACTTCGAAACTATAGAGATAGTGGAGCTATGCCGATTTATAACATCTGTAGATCTGGCCTAAGAAAAACTAAAAGCAGAGGCAGGAATAAATGAAACATCTACTCTTGTCTTTAAAAAGAGATATACACAAATAAAGGCTTCCAACATTTAAAATTATATAGTCATCCCTTGTGTGCCACATGGCTAATGCTATTTGCCAGTTTTCTATTAGAATAATACAAATTCTGTAAACTTCATGCAAAATATTGCACACAATCCCAAAGAGATACACAGTATTCCAACAAACACTTTTAAATGTAATTCATATACCACGGTCTTTACAAATCAATAAAATAGGGAATCAAAAAAAGTATTTTTCTGAATATGTGGAAGGTAAGTAAATTTCACACCAGCTAAGTTCAAAATGTATCATTTTGAAGTGCCCTCTCTTCCATCAACTCTACTCCTATAATTTTTAGTTCTGCTGCTTCACCAAGATGATGCAGTGCAGCAGAACCAGCACCATAGAAAATCATCATATTCTCCTTTTAAAAATGCTAGGTTGTACCAATTTACTGGGTGAGTGACACTGGCTTGGAAACGTAACACAGCTAGTGTCAGCATACCACCCAGAGGAGGAATACTGTGCTTGGAAAGAAGGTTCTGACTCAAGACCCATGAAAGCAAATCAATCCAGAGTTAAGTGCAGCAAAGGCCTTGACTCATCCGACTGGACTAGACCCAGATCAGGATTACCTGGGGTTCCCAGGTGAAAGGCCCCCAGCAGCAGAACGTCTGTTGAGGCAGCAGAAAATAGCCTGCAGACAGCGTGTACTGCTCAAAGAATGGCCAGTACTGGACAGGGAGGGTATAGCCTGAGGAATGCATTGATTCAAATGTATGGATTAAGAGTTAAGGCCCTGATTCATCAAACTACTTGAGCATGTACTTAACTTCAAGCAGGTGCTTAAGTCTCATTGACTTCAGTGGGACTTAATAAAGTGCTTAATGTTAAGCATGTGCTTAAGTGTTTTACTAAATTGGGGGCTTACAATGCAACAGAGCAGCTGAAATCCCCAGTCGATTTTGAATGTATTTTTTTACTTACCTTTGCTACAATGAGCTGTTCACAGGACAGCAGGAGGAGGAGGCTGGAGAACAGAATTAAAGGGGATGGGGGAACTACCTCTGATGTCACAGCCCTACTACCCAGCAATGAGATTTTCACAAGGCAGTAGCAAAAAGAAGAGGTGGAAGAGAGAAGGAGAGAAGGGAAGAGAAAAGGCACAAAGTGGGAAAGGGAACAGAAAAATCAAACAGAGGCAGAGCAGCACCAGTCAGCCCTGTTATGCTAGTAATGATATTTATTTGTTGTAGTAATAAAACAGAAATCTATGATGACAATGATCAGATGTTTGAAATACAACAGAAAACTCTAGGAAACCTTATGCAGTATATAGGACTTCAGTCTCCTGGTGTGTGCTCCAGGCTTAGAATTTGCCTTTAGGTCTTCCCTGCAGTAATGCTAGCAGCTGGAAAATTGTGAACTGAATTCCCCCTTCAAATGCCATCAGAATGTAGCATTTGAATCCTGATTTACAGCATTCAGAATGCAGGACAAAACAGGCATGCATGTATGTGTTAAGCTGCTTGTTTGAATATGGCATCCCAGCTTTCAGTTTTGCATGGGTAGATTGTATGTTGAAAAAAATCAAGACCAGGAAAACATTTTCCATATTTTCAGATTCATGTAAGTTCTTTTAATAGAAATATCATGAGATGTGAACTTTCATGTTAAACACAGTGACCTCTAATAATGAAAAAAGAATAAATCAGATGTAGATTTTCGGGCTGCTCTCCCAAGTTACCGTTTCAGTCATAACTTCTGTAAGAGTTCTTGCATGTTTGTGATTTCCTTAGCTGCAGTAGCCAAGATATATTTAAGTGGCCTGAAAACTACAAACATGACACACTCATGTCCCTGTTTCTTGATTATATTTACTTTAGAGTGGGTGTTGAAGTGGTTTGGATGTGTGCGTGCGTACAGAGTGAATGACAATGTAGTTGCACCCTAAAGAATTAAAGGAGCCAATCAACATGGCTTTATGGAAATAGATCCTGTCAAACCAACTTGATATCTTTTTGATGTTGTTGTTGAGATTACAGATTTGACTGATAAAGGTAATTGTGTTGATGAAATATGCTTAGACTTCTGTGTTTGCCTGGGTATCGCATGATATTTTAATAAAAAACCTAGAATAATATAAAATTAACATGGCACATATTAATTGGATTAAAATATGACTAATGAATAGGTCTCAAAATGTAATTGTAAATGGGGAATCATCATCAAATGGGCATATTTCCAGTGGGGTCCAACAGGTATTGGTTCTTGGCCCTACACTATTTAACATGATTATCAATGACCTGGAAGAAAACATGAAATCATCACTGATAAAGTTTGTAGATGACACAAAAATTGGGGTAGTGGTAAATGATGATGAAGAGAACAGGTCACTAATAGAGAGCAATCTAGATCAGTTGATAAACTGGGCACAAGCAAACAATATGTGTTTTTATCATGGCTAAATTAAAATGTATACCTCTAGGAACAAAGAATGTAGGCCATACTTACAGGATAGTGGAATCAGTAGGAAGCGGTGACTTTGAAAAAAGATTCGGGAGTGGGGTAGATAATCAGCTGAACATGAGCTCCCAGTGCGACACTGGCCAAAAGGGCTAATGCAATCCCTGGATGTCTAAGCAGGAGTATCTTGAATAGTAATAGAGAGATCACTTCACCTCTGTATTTGGCACTGGTGTAAATGCTGCTGGAATACTGTGTCTAGTAGTTCTGGTGTCCACAATTCAAAATGATGATGAATAACTGGAGAGGATTCTGAGAAGAGCCACAATAATGATTATAAGATTAGAAACGCTGCCTTATAGTGATAGACTCCAGGAGCTCCGTCTATTTAGCTGGACAAAGAGATTAAGGGATGACTTGACTACAGTGTATAAGGAGCTATATGAGGAACATATATTTAATAATGGGCTCTTCAGTCTAGCAGAGAAAGTTTTAACATGGTTCAATGGCTAGAAGTTGAAGCTAGACAAATTCAGACTAGAAAATAAGTTCTAAATCAACAACAGTGAGGATAATTAACCATTGGAGCAATTTACCAAGGATTGTGGTTGATTCTCCCTCACTGACCACTTTTAAATCAAGATTGGATGTTTTTTTCTAAAAGATCTGCTCTAGGAATTATTTTGGGGAAGTTCTAAGGCCTGTGTTATACAGGCAGTCAGACTAGATCATGGATCAGCAACCTTTGGCACACGGCCCACCAGGGTAAGCCCCCTGGCGGGCCGGGCTGGTTTGTTTACCTGGCGCATCTGCAGGTTCGGCCGATCGCGGCTCCCACTGGCCGCGGTTCGCCACTCCAGGCCAATGGGGGCTGCGGGAAGCAGCGCAGGCGGAGGGATGTGCTGGCCCACCGCTTCCCACAGCCCCCATTGGCGTGGAGCCGCGAACCGCGGCCAGTGGGAGCCACGACCAGCTGAACCTGCAGACGCGGCAGGTAAACAAACCGGTCCGGCCTGCCAGGGGGCTTACTCTGGTGGGCTGCGAGCCAAAGATTGCCGATACCTGGACTAGATGATAACAATGGTGCCTTCTGTCCTAGGAATCTATTAATCTATACTGTGAGAATCAGAAACTATTTAGAATCTCTTTTAGAATTCTTTGTTCTACTTTTATTTAAATTCCCTGCAGAGTCAGTTACATGCCATTTTTTTGTATATATAAAAGTTTGTTAAGAAAGATAATAATGGGGTTTTCTTTTAACCAACCAACCAAACAAACAAAAAATCTCTTGAACAGTAAAAAGACAGTTTATTGTAACCACCAGTCTCCCACTGAAAAATATAGGGTTGCTTAGGCTTTTTGTCTAAATGGGCATTGTGATGTCAGACTGGAACCTACTTTTAGGATTTGTAAATGCAAGTTTTCACATTTCCATATTGATAATTTCCAATGGAAACAGGGGATTTTGTTTACAAAAAATAAGCCTCTCCCTATAAGGTTTGCAGCTCAAACATTACGGCCTGGCACTTGTGCATAAGAGCCAGAGAGTGAAACTGACTAGAAATGGATTACATACAACTGAAACTAATTTTCCTTGTATATATTGAGAGATGTGTGAAAACACAAGCAGCTAAGTGGTGTAAAATAAATCAGGTCTTTGCAATGATCTAAGGTGTTGTTAGTGAAAGAGTTCAGAACATTGATTTTAAAAAAAATATATGCGGCAAGATCCTCAGCTGTGCCATAGTTCTACTCCGTTCAGCTAAGGAGACTGTTAAGCCACTTTGTGCTGCCCCGATCTTTTGAGCAGCTGGGGCCTGGGTCAGTTCTCCTTTTTTTTGGGAGAATCATTTAAATTCAGATACCCATCATGGTGACCATCTAATCCAAAGAAATCAGACTGCATACCTCTCAAGTGGGGTACGTTCTTATGTGTAGCATGTCCTTTTATTGGCATGTTTTGTCCTAGACCAACTTCACCCATAGCAAAGTAAACGATGTTTGATGTATCAGAAGAGTAATTTTAAGCTCTTGCGTGGTAGTGGCCTGATTTTCAGTAATCGGGTTTGCTTACAGCGTGTGTGTACAATGATATACCTACTTTGCATAATACCCACGACTGTGTATGTATACGTGAATTAGGGACGTCTGCACACACGGCTAGATAGACCATAATGGCCTAAAATTTCACCAATGATTTTGGGTGCCTCAACTTGAGACATCTGAAAAGGGCCTGATTTTCAGAGACACTTTGGTATACTTCTGAGCTGTGTCTTGCCATCTGAAAATCATGCTCTATTAAGATGTCTTAAGTTGGGTACTCAAAACACTGGTCACTTTGGATTATTGAGGCCTCTAACATATAACTGTCACAAACATTATCAACCAAACCCATCAAATGGCAAATTTCTTGTCTAACCTTAGGACTGCAAGAGGTTGTTCATGTTAATCTGCCAAACGAGAAACTCTTCTCTTCATCCTGAGGGCCATACAAAAGATGGACATGTAGGCTATCTGGGTTGGAGAGATGAGCAAAAAGCTGGAAGTGAGGCTGGTCTAAGTTCTAAATCTGGCTCTGCCTCTTACTTGCTACAGGGTCTTGGGCAAGTCACTTCATCACTGTCTCAATTTTCCCATTGTTAAAATGGTGGTACAGTACTTACCTACCGCACAAGGGTGGGTTGTAAGAATTAATAGTTAGTGGCTGTACAACGTTTGGAACATGCAACACTCTACATATGCTAATTATTATAACGAGCTCAGAGTCTTCCTCCTCCTTACATGTTTTCCCTTTGTGGGCATGGTCAGCCTCCTTCCTCTGATCATGGAATGTAGCACACTGACTGAGATGTACCTTTCCATCATCATGGGACAAAACAGCCATAATGTTTTTTTGTTTTGTTTTTTTTAAACACAAACACTACAGCCAGCCAGTGCTGACACAGGTATCCTTCCTTCTCTCCCCTCTCTCGTTTTAGAGGCTAAACAAAGAAAAGATTAAGATGTATTTAAAGTCTTCTCAGGTCTACAAGCATCCTCTTATTAGATGGTGTTCAAAGTATTTCTGAATGCTTCAGCATATCTTTACTTTTCTTTGATCTTCTGAGGTTATATGGGTGGTTACTGGCAGAACTATACAAATACAGTGTTCACAGCTCAGCAATCCTTGGATCCAGATTTGGAGTTCAATGTGGGTGGCATGTGAGTAAATGCCAATAAGGAGGCTACGACAGGGTTGTTCCTTACAGAAACTAAATGACTCAGTATAGAGCCTTTGCAAGCTGCAATTTAAGGGCCAGAAGTATTTTTTTGTAACTACTCAGATGCAAGTAGCAAAGCTCAAATTTTGCAATGATGTTATTTATATTTTTTATGAACATTTTTAATTTTGCCTGAAAGCATCTTTCTGCTAGCCAGCGTCAAGAGACAATCAATGTCTTTCAGCACTATTGCTGCTAAGGGCATTTGCAACTCTCTGTGCTGCTGGAACGTAATTCAGTTCATTTTAGGGTTAAGACTTCAAACCTCAATAACTGTATGTTCCCTCTGAGACAGCCTAAATAATCTATATATAGATTTCCTTAGCACACCCTGTACTTTTCACTGGTTTCGTGGATAACTGATCTCATGATGAGAAAACATCGCTCAAACTACTTTTCATAAAATCCATCATATAGATATATTGCAGACCAATACAAATCTGTGCAAACCATAGAGGAAACAGGGTCTAGTAGACTAAGCATGGCTTTGAGAGTCAGGAATGATGGCAATATAATCCCAACTCTGCCACTGACTCAGTGTCTGGGTGGGTTTGGGGCACATTATAACCTCCCAGATTCTCCATCTGTAAAATGGGAATACTAGCACTTTCTAAGGTGTTTTGAAGTTTAATTGGATTACATTTGTACAGTGCGTTGAAATGTAAAGTAATATGTAAGTGTTACGTATGTGTAAGTATATTTACATCATAACACACACAAACAAACAATAGCCAAGTGGGAATCTGGAACAACATCAATGACAGCAAGAAAACAGACTTTCAATTTATGTAAATGCTAAGTATTTTATCCATACGTGTGTTATCATCCATCTAATGAATATATATATATAAAATTAAAATTGGTGATATATATCAGTTGCAGCTGATGAATATCCTTTGCTGGAGTTTGCTGTTTGTCACCCAGGGTTTGTCTACACTACAGCTGAGCATGCCATCTTTTTAATGCTTCTGTAGGGTCCCACTGTCTTGACTAACTTTGAACAGGTCTGTGTTTATCCTCAGATTGAAGTTCTTCTGTCTGCACTATGTGTCTTTGCAGAAGATTCCACAGTCTTTGATATTTTCATAAATGTATTTAATCAGTCCATTAGCAATGGAAATCTCACTTGTTACCAGTTTTCTAAGTCTTAGTTTGGTTCCAACACCAGGAGGATGGAACAGCTGTACACAACTGTTTTTGTTCTCCTTATCGGTACAATCATCATTCTTTCTTAAACCTGATGTGACTTGTGTACTGTGATCATTTTGCTATATTTCTGAGCTGTGTCTTGATGTGTTCCTAGTAAAGCAATAGATCTGAAATATTTCAAAACTGGTCCTTGGTATTGATCAGTAGTTGAGCTCAAGGGCGATGCATGCTATATGTTTCAAGAGGCTCAGAACCTTAGATTCCCCCTAGATCTACATCACAGTAGTTATAAGAATCTGAAATTGTTATAAACATTCATTTTAGGGTTGCTGTATCTCAGGAATCCCTTAACCAAACATTCCCAATTTGCACCATGATCTGCACCACAATCCCTGTTGTGGAATACCAGTTTCAAGACAATTCTTATGAATATGCATTATTCCAATAATTTGCATATTAAAAGCAGCTTCTTACTTGAGGGGAACAGGGAAAGGGCTCTATCTGAGGAACCCTTGGATCAAATGACTCTACATTTGCACAACCAACCCTACTCCTGTTCCTGTTAAGGTATAGAAATTTTCAAAACAACCAGGGTACGCATAACCCTGGTATGATATGCTGTGCTTAGATATGCCCTGAAGGCTCAATTTTCATTGATTTTCCAACATGTGAATTAAGTGTTTCACCCAGTCATTAATATAAAATAGATATTTTCCACCTTTGCTCAATGATCAACATTTTATTTAAAATAGGAGAATATATGTTACCAGGACACTTCATTCATAGCCTCTTAACAACCGAATTTCCTCAAAGTGAGCATTCTAATTTCAAGAGGTCAGTGTCCAGAATACTTTCTACAGTGTTATAGCGAAACGTAATCATATTCTATATATTAATTTGATTTCCCATAAAACTGGCATTTGTTATTTCCATAAAGTCTCAATATATTGCTGTGTCAAATATGATAACAGTAAACCATCACTCAATATTTCAGTGTAAACCAGGTCACTGAAAGGTCAAAAGCAAATGTCTTTCACAAATTCACCGGGAGTTTGTAGTTAGTAATCTTGTCTTTTCCAAATCTGAAAACTAGTTTTATCTGGCATATAGAAAATATCGTCTATTTGCCGTATCAGGGGTTCAAGCCTATGATCCACAGAGCTAATTAATATATCCATATTTCATACATGTCATCTTCTCAGTGATGAGAGACACAGCACTTCTTTTAGATTATTATTAGCCCTGCCTCCAGATGTTTTTTGATATGCAACCATGGCATTGTAATCTTCAACTAGGCCAAGGAACTTTCAGTATTTATATGCAGAACAATACTTTTCTATGTGGTGCCAGATTTTAATCTGGATCACTGATACTTGGTGTTATACAAAGAAACCACAAAGGAAACATATTTAGAAGAAAAATCCCTTGCCAAGGCACCAAAAAACAAATTTGCAGATCAAATGAACAAAACAAAAAAATTAGGGTGAATAAACAGCCACCCTCATGCCCTCAGTTTGTAATCTAGTACTGATTTTTCCAACTAAGGAATGCCATAAACAGAATAGAGCGGTTACAGTACTGCACATTGTTTCACGTTGGGTTTATAGTTGTCATATGATTGCAACCTCTGATATTGGTTTGAGACAGGAGACTCGTATCCAATAGTATAGGGAAAAGCAAAGTATTTTAATAGACGGCCAATAGGTTAAACTTCTCTGGACAAGTAGGGTGCAATCAAAGAGCATCTAAGGGGATAGCAATGTTGTTTACTGGTAGAATATTGTTTCTGACAAATGATGAGTGCCAGCAGATTATGCATATTTTGTTTTACTAATATAAAATTATTTGGATTCTTTAAATGCCAACTCATTTTAAAAACAAAGTCTTCTATCTGAAACCCCCCAAACTCTGATTAAGTGGATCCACATCTGAACTTTGTGGCTTTGTGCTGAATCAAAATGTTGAATCTGAACACCCTCAAAGTATGGAAAAGTTCAGATTTCAATTAAACTTTTGCAGTTCACGCTCAAGCTGTGTTTTAAAGTCTGCAGCATGTTTTGGCTTGCCTTTCACAATTCCATCTCACCCTATCAATACATTGAGCACCTATATTGTTCCTACAGTAGTTGGGTATAGTAAAGTGTCTATCAGGTGTAAACTGTCACAACATTTAACAAGGCTCATGCTTCATTACTTTCATGTGTTTTTTCTCATCTCTGTGTCTTGCCATGTTGCAAAGGTAAAGGAATTATAACTGATTTGTGATTAGACAACTTGGAAAAAAAGTATGTTCTTCTCAACTCCTTTGCCACGAGTACTGCTGCCAAAACTGAAGCAGCCACATAGAGTGTTGAGGAAACTTTAAAAACTTAATTAGGGAAGAAAGGCAAACAAAATAATGCTGTAGTGTATTTACGTAGAGCTGCAAGATCGCCAGGAAAACCACATAGCTTGAACTTATGTGCTCCTCATATAAAATATATTTAACTAAAACAGATGGGACAACAAGCTTACTTCTAAATTCATTTCAGTACATGTTTGTTGTGTTCAGATTCCCTTTGGGTTAAGATAAAGTTGATCTGAAAGCTTTAAAGCAATGTAAACTGATCAGTTTTTCCCCTACGACCTGGGGGCCCCCATCCAGTGAGATTTGGAGTGCCCTTAATTCCCATTAGTCAGTGGAAGTTGCAGATTCTCAGCAGCTCCAGGAAGTGCTCCGTTCTTCACAGGCTTGGGTTATAAAGGATGCTATTGTTTTACAGTCATATACATTTGTTCTACTCACCTGGCAACTTTTTATAATCTTAATTAATTTGATGTAGTGATCTTCCCCTTTGTATCGCTTTCCCTCTCCCTTGGAATCATCCATGTAATAATTTTTGAGATACTGTTGTGACCCTTTACATGGTACTTTAAATCACTTATAGAAGCATCTTGGCTTATTTTTTATTTTCTAAATGGCTTGCTAACTACAGTAATAACACAAAACTCTTCACATGAATATCGCACACATTTAAAATATATTTTAATAATTTAAAATGTATCTCTTCATATTGTACATAAAGATATATACATTAACAGAACATGAATTATGTTTAGGATTATTTTCCAGCATATTGTACATTTTTCCTTTACATTAATATATATATTAACTTCCTAAAAGGATAGTATGTATTGCAGAGTAAGTAGGTGTATTAATATCTTTACAAAAAGGATCATTAAGGAAAGGAAAATAGCCTAAAAATTAAATAGTTAGAATTACTCTATATTTAAACTTTCAAAAGTAGATTCATATAGTCAATGCTGCCTTGATCTCCATTTACACTGAATTTACACTGAATACTGAAAAAAAATTGTATACCATATAGGCAGAGCTGGTAGTTAAGGTTGCCTGATCCTTCCCATTGTAAGACTCTGTTTTTAGCTGGTTATAACTTGCCAAACTTCAAATGTTCAGACTGAAATTTTCCATTCTGGGTGTCAGCCCTAGGCAGAATTCTTTCTAAAAGTTTCATCTAAGATAGATCAGCTGTTTCTGAGAAGAAAAATACAGTTTTTGCCCATGTTAATAAATCCTTTGGTGCAGGAACTTGAAATCTGGTGGGGGATGGATCCAGGGATGTGCCTTGCATTGTTTCAGTGAAACTAAGCTTAAATTCAGCTGAATTATAAGTGTTTGAGAAACCTCAGTTTGCACATGTTCATTAGAGTTTCGCAGCTAAATTCTTTGAAGATTCTATCTGCATTTGGCATGCTTGAACCCAGGGCTACACGGGCTGAGCAGGACTTACCCTGCAGTTGATCCTCCTGGTTCTAGCAGTTGGAAGGAGATATATATCAGTATATTTATCAGATGATCAATATATGCTTCAGAGGAATGATACAAAAAATCCTGCAGTTATGGGATAACCTGAACTCAGGGAAAGTTTCCTCGTTAGCCTCAAAAAGCCATCAACAAACAGATGATGAAGTTGGCTTAAGTTCAGAAGCACAAAGCTTTGTATCTGTTCCAAAAACCTTTTCTCCCCCAATATTTACTATAACTTACAATATTCTTTTATCCACATAAATGTCTGCATTTGTACATCAATCCATCTACATGAGTATAAAATGCATAATTTATTATGGTTTGCTCCTTGTTTACATAGTTTCCTGAATTAATGCCATCTTTCTGTGCCCTGTGTTCTATTGCCCTAGTTATTGTATTCCTACGCTTTTTCAGTGTTCATGCCATTTGGGTTTAAGGATGTAAAAGTCATTCTGATATTTCCAACTGACATTTACAATTTACATTTACAAAATGACATTTACAGCACACAATTCGTAACAGGCCCCAAAACAGCAGGGCCAGGTAGAGCCCAGTACACCACAACCGTGGCTCGGTGTGAAAGTGCTTTTTAAAAATCTTTGAGTCATATAGCTCTGTGCTGAGCTCTTGGGTCTGGCTGTTCAAACTCAGCAGACAGCCACTTCACCTCTGCAGCACCCTTTGCTTCACAAATATTATGCAGGACACAACAGGCAGCTATAACCGTTGGGATATTTTTCACACTGAGATCAAATCTGGTGAATAAACAACTTCGGCACCTTTTCAATCTACCAAAAGCACATACAACTGTCATTCTGAACCTGCAGAGCCTGTAGTTGAATCTTTCCTTGGCGCTGTCGAGGTGGTTGGTGCATGGCTTCATGAGCATGGGGAGCAAGGGGTAGGCTGGATCCCCCAGGATCACTATTGGCATTTCAACACTACCAATGGTAATCTGTCAGTTGGGAAAGAAGCTCCCTGCTTGTAGCTTTCAGAACAATCCTGTGTGAGCATCATGCACTTTCCCTGACCAGCCAACACAGATGTCAGTAAAGTGTCCCCAGTGATCCACCCGCACTTGCATAACCATGGAAAAGTAGCCCTTTCTGTTGATGTTCTCTGTGGCAAGGTGCTCAAGGGCCAACATAGTGATGTGTGTGTGTGCCTTCTATTGCACCACTGCAGTTCAGGAACCCCACAGCTGCAAAGCCATTCACTATGTCCTGCACATTGCTGAAAGTCATAGTCCTGCGTAGCAGGAGATGATTAATGACCCTGCACACTTGCATGACAGTGGCCTCCACAATGGATTTTCCAACTCCACACTGATTGATAGCAATCCAACATTGCAAATTTCTAGTGTGACTGCCACTCGCCATGGGCAGCGAGTGAAACTTCCCCTTGGGGAGGCTACCTCCTCCCCCATCTCTTCCGGCAGAGGCCCTTACCCCCACTTGCTGCTCACAGTCCCCCCGCCCACTCTGTGGCCCCAGTGCCTCCCCTGTTACACCCCTTCTGCCTGCATCCCCGCCCCTGGCTCCACCCCATTCTGCCTCTTTCTCCATGGCCCTGCCCTCGTTCTGCCCATGGTCCTGTTCCCTCCGCTCCTCCCCCTCCACCCTGCCCCGCAGTCCTCCCCCACTCCGCCTCTTACCCCCTGAGGCCTTGCCCCCCGCTTACTCCTTCCACCCTCACCCCTGTGGCTGTGATGTGTGCTAGTACTGTGGACACATCTTATTCTGTAAGGTCAGAAGAGACAACCCTCTTCTTCTCCCAGACGGAATTCCTAGGAAACTCCTCTGAGTTTTCTCTCCCTACACAATGGGACACAAACTGAAGTAAAAAGTTGTAGATTAAGTTTAAGAAAGTTCTCACTGATAGGCTGATATAACTTTAAGTTAATCAGTAGTTGAATAACAAACTATATGTCCAGCAGAGGGTTCACGTAAGCCACAACCGAAAAAAATAAGATATTAAGAACCATACATGCTATATCGATAACAAGTACTCTAGGTCCACAAAGCAAGTTGTCTGGTCATTATCGCAAAAAAGTTGTGGAAGACTTATATAAGCTTCTCAAACCAGTGCAGCTTCATTAACTCCAGTAGGGTTGCATGAGTATAGGATAGGGCAGAAATTGGCTTCTTGAGTTCATCCTTTTTTATAATTTGGAGGTTGTTAATGAGACACTGATAAGGAACTCAGGCTCAATTTATTTATTTACTTTAGGCGCTACAATAATATAAATTAATAATAATTTCATAATTACAAACCACATTACTAACAGAATTGTCAAAAAAATATTAAAAATTCAGTGGAAACAGTTGCTTCTATGATTTAAACAACCCCCTGCAGTGTTCACAACCCTAACAATGCTACACTATGCATAAGAATCAGAAAATGATAGACACTAGAAACTGACTATAAGGAAAAGTGAAAGTGACTAGGGCCCAAATCCTCAAAGGTATTTGGGCTTCTAATTTCCATTGATTTAAATGGAAGTTAGGAATATAAATACCCTTGAGGATCTGGGCTTAGCCCTTTTTCATTGTCCAAGTGAAATGATGAGAAATTAAATAAGCATCATAAATGGCTATAAGTGAATTATATTCATATAATCCTTTCTAGAATAATGTAACGTATTATTATATATTATTTGTAATTTGACAGTATGCTTTTACTACATTTCTTACCAACCTTGACCCAAGATTTATTGGCAGGCCTATCAGGCCTGTAGAAAGGTTTCCTTGGATTTGATAAGTCACTTGATTGGTTACAAGGTTAATTATATTTTATAATTAGGCAGGCCCTCTGTCACAGCTGCTATTGTTTGATTTTCAGTTTCTCTTATGGTACAATGGTCTCACACTGCACTAAATCTCAGATTACAATATAAAACACATTTTTTTGGATATTATATGTAATACAAATATATACTAATGATGCTGTAACCAGTTACATACCTTATATATATATCCCTTGTTGTCTGCTATACCATGCCTATGATTTAGCAGCATATTTCAACAGAACATTTATTCAAATGAACAGAAATTTGATACCTATCAGGTATATTGAGTAACACTGGGGGATCATATTTCCTGGATTAAATCAGTCTTGGTACATTCCTATCTTTACTAATCTGCTGACCAGTTCTGTATAGAACTTTTATGTAGTGCAGCATACCACTGACCAGTTAGTTCTCCAGGCTTGTGAATTTATTCTTCGTGAGCATGAAAAACTGCTTTTATTTAAGAGAAAATAAGCAGATACATTATTTCACTGTTCAGTGAGCAGAATCGGGTGCCTAGAAAATCACTGGGAGTCACAAAGCCTGTGTCAGGTTCTCAGGCTTCGTATACAATGAATGGAGGAAGATATACACCTAAAAATGGAATTCACAAAAGTCAGCATGTTAAGCAGGGATTCACCTAAGCTAGCCAATCGGAGATCCCAAGGGAGGGGTATGCTAAGCTCCGCCCTGCTCAGGGAGCTCAGCACCTAAATCCAGGCTGCAGGGAGGCACCTATCTCTACTTGGGATTCTCATTTGTGAACCCTGTCCTGGAGTAGGAACCTAAAGTGTTTCTTGTGGCGAGGAGGAGGACCTCCCTCATAACTTTTAGCCCAGTGGTTAGGGTACTCACCCAAGATGTTGGAGACCACCACTTCAAGTCCCTCACCCACCTAATGAGAAGGAATTGAAACAGGGCTCAGACGCCTCTAAGGGGAGTGTGACAGGTTGAACCTCCCATCCGGGATGCCACCTGATGTGCTGGAGTCCCACTGGTTTCACCCATTCCACCAGCCTGGGTTTCCTCACCCTGTCCTAGGTGTGCCAGGCCCTCAAGCCTTCTCTAGCATACACACAGGTAAGGCCACAACAAGCTACAGATGGACACAGAGACACTCAGATTAGCTGTGTGTGGGAGGAATCAGCATGGGGATTGCCTAGCACTCACGTGCACACCACTTTTGGGGGTATAAACCCAAAATAATATTGTCTTGTGCTGTATAGAACGATCTGCACAGCGCAAGCTCATAAAAATCCCCCTCTCCCTCAGCGTGGAGAGAGATATGCATAGCTTCTTGGGCCCCCCCCCCCCAGGTATGAACTGCACAAACTAGGTTATATTATAAACAAGAAATAAGTTTATTCACTACAAAAGGTAAATTTTAAGTGATTATAAGGGATAGCAAACAGAACAAAGCAGATTACGGAGCAAATAAAACAAAACATGCAAACTAAGCTTAATACACTTAAAGAAACAGGTTACTAAATGTAATTTATCACCCTAAATGTTGTTTTAGGCAGGTTGCAAAGTTTCTGGAGCTTACAGTTCCAGTTATTTCTTTTTACAGACTAGACTCCTGTCTCAGCCTGGACTCAGCACTTGCCTTGTCCTCAGCTTAGTTCCTTTGTCTCTTCAGGTACTCTCAGCAGTCTTTCTTCTTGGACATGCAGGCAATGGACAAGAGCCTAGACTGCCTTGCTTCCCAGCTTTAAATAGAATTTACATAAGGTGGGAAGCCTTTGTTTCCAATGGAAAAGTACCAGCAGTGTCCAAAGTGGTATTTTGTACCAGGTGACCTTATCACCTGACCCTGCAGTGTCAAAGCAACCATTAAACACGGCTTATTTGCAATGTCCACAGGAAGGAACTGGGAAGATGGGGGATCCATGTCTTCGAAGACTCATTGTCTTTTCCTAATGGTCCATTTAAGGCTGATTGCTTACTGTCTGGTGGGCGTTTCCCGAGTACATACATACACAGTTGTAACTGTTACATAGAAAATATTCCTAACTTCAGATACAGAAATGATATATGCATACAAATTGGATAAACACATTCAGTAAATCATAACCTTTCCAATGATACCTCACATGACCCATCTTGCATAAAGCATATCGTAGTTATTCCATATTCATGTGATAACAATATTACTATGAAAAATATGGGGGTGTAACATCACAGAGAGTGCCCTCACGACTGGGCTATGGGATATTCTGATGTAGGTCTCCCTCAATCTCTCCTGTTAAAGTTGTTCCACTTTGGACAACTAAATAAATATTACTGGGCCACAGAGACTGTGAGAATGATGCTGTAGCCTGGTGGATAGAGTAGGGCACTCACTGTGGAAGGGGGAGACCCAGGATCCGGTCTGCTACTATAAAGACTCTTTAATTATTTATCCAAAGGAGAAGAGCTTCAACAGCAGAGACTGAGGGAGCCCTACCTCAGAAAATCCCACAGTGCAATGATGAAGGCACTCACCAAGGGGTGGCAGATCGCTGTTCCAATCCCTTCTCGTCAGGTGGAGAGGGGACTTAAAAATGGGTGGTTTCACATTGTGGGTGGGCACACTAACCACTGTGCTAAAAGTTACGAGGGAGCTCCCTCCTTCTCTCCCTTCAGGCTGTTTTGTGTAGAATTGGGTGGCCTCTGAGCACACTTAGTGGATTTGGTCCTGCAGTGAGTTAGGCAGGCAAATACCTGCCCCCCTGGTTCATGAACTGTACCAGAGCTTAGATCTTGAGTGAGGCTGCAGCACACATGCATGGAGGCAGAAACATAAGCATCTATGGAACTTTTACTGCAAAAATTTAGGTGCCGAGTGCATTTAGGCAGCTACAGGGTTAAGCAGCAGCCACGTGGGGGTTTTGTGAATACCAGTAGCACCTAAATCTGGAAGTCAGGAGCCTAAGTAGCTTTGCGGAATCGAGCCCAATGTGCCCACATGCAGAATTCCAAATGTCCACAGACTGGTATCGTTTTTGCTAAAAGTCACTTTTATGTATTTAGACATTAATGAATATTTTCTAATTTCTGTTCTACATAACTTCTCCCACAGTTCATAATGTAGATAATTATGCTGTCTGAGTTACACAGACTTCCCATGTAGAAAACAATGTTGGTTACTATGGCAAGGTAACTCAGACCAAGCGGCTATACATATACAAAGACCTAAGGTTGTGGGGGATTTAATGCCTGGTAGTGACATTACACCATGTAACGCTATATTTTATTATGTTAGTTAAATTCAACTTCATGTTTTGAAATTATTTGGCTATTTTCATTGTTACTAATTCATTTGGTGGGTACAGCTGAAACAAATAAGTGTTGCTATTTGAAACCCTCACCCCGCAACCACATACAAACACACCTACCTCTTCCTTCCTTGATGGGCCACACACAACTCTACCTCCCCACAGAGACATTTTATATAGAACATTTTCATCTCAGCCTTGAAAAATTTGTACTTCTTCGCTTGCCTGGGGAAAGCGCTCTTTGGACAGGCAAATAAAGTATTATTTTTTCATTACCCGGGTAAGGATAGAGGAACAAATAACCACAGCACTGTAGACACCGCAGGACACTGTCTGGCAGTGATTTGGGGAGAGGGTTATTATTTTTATTTCATAGTGCCCACACATCCGCTAGGCACTTCACAGAAGATGCATTAAAAAGGCAGGTTCAAGCTTTGAAGAGCTGAGGATCTGTATGATAAATTTATCAGAGGAGTGAGGATATCACACATGCTGGGGAAACGTCTTCACTTAGGAAAAAAATATATAGTTTTTAACTCACGTTAAGCTAAACAGTGTTCAAATCCTAGGTTGTCTTCAGTGAAAAAAATGTGGTTTTTACATATAGTTATTAAGGTTAAGATTTTGTCATGGTTAGTATTAGAAAAAGTCATGGGCTTCCCGCAACCTGTCTGTGACTTTTACTAACAATAACAAAGTGGGGGAGTGTGGTGGGCTGGCCGCTGGGGGCAACTGACAGCTCCAGCCCCTGCTGCTGTGGCCATGGGAGCTGAAGCCAAAGTAGTCACGGAGGTTCATTAAAGTCACAGAATAGGTGACCTCCGTGACTAAATTCTATCCTTTGTTAGCATATACATAAGGCACTTGTAGTTTTAACCGGTGTTAGCTGGCCCTACAGTCTAACTGAACCAGTAACAGATTAAAACTACAACTGTCTACAGGTACATCTACACTGTACACTCCCTGTGGCAGTGTGTAGCGCAGGGTACACCAGCATGGGTATAAATAGCAGTGTAGATGGTGAGGAGAGATTAATAAAACTGGGACTTTTCAGCTTGGAAGAGATGGCTACAGGGAGATATGATTGAGGTCTATAAAATCATGACTGGTGTAGCGAAAGTAGATAAGGAAGTGTTGTTTATTACTTCTCATAACACAAGAACTAGGTTTCAGTGTAGTAGCCGTGTTAGTCTGTGTCAGCAAAACGAAAATAAGAAAGAAAAACTTGTAGCACCTTAGAGACTAACAAATTTATTTCAGCATAAGCCATGCATCCGATGAAGTGGGTATTAACCCACGAAAGCTTATGCTGAAATAAATTTGTTAGTCTCTAAGGTGCTACAAGTTTTTCTTTCTTATTTTCGTTTTACAAGAACTAGGGGTCACCAAATGAAATTAATAGGTAGCAGGTTTAAAACAAATAAAAGTACAGTATTTGTTCACACAATGCACAGTTGCTCTGTGGAACTCTTTGTCAGAGGATGTTGTGATGGCCAAGACCATAACAGGGTTCAAAAAAGACTAAATAAATTCATGGATGATAGGTGCATCAATGGCTATTAGCCAGGATGGGCAGGGATGGTGTCCCTAGCCTCTGTTTGCCAGAAGCTGGGAATGGGCGACAGGGGATGGATCACTTGATGATTACCTGTTCTGTTCATTCCCTCTGGGGCACTTGGCATTGGCCACTGTCGGAAGACAGGATACTAGGCTAGCTGGACCTTTGGTCTGACCCAGTATAGCCATTCTTATGTTGCTCCTAGGTTCATCAGTAATCTCCACGCATGGGGCATACTAAAGAAAAAATCCCCCCTCCCCCAACCAGGGATACCGCCACAGGGCAGGCAGAGCCTCCCTTGGCCATTATACTCACAACTCATGGCTGGTGGATATATACTTATGTGGCTCCAGGGGCTCAGGCCACCCCACGGAGAGGGAGTGGTTGCAGACCCAGCCTGGGAGCCTTCTTAGGTGGGCGTGGGGGCGCCTGAGTGCGCTGAGCCGGGGACTCCCGGGGCTCCGCTGCCCCACTTCCCCCAGGGGGCGCCCCGCCCTGGCTGCCGCCGCCGGGGTAGCGGGTGGGGGCGAGAGCGCACCCGAGCTAGGCAGGACCGCTGGCTTGCGGGGAGTCGCTCATCCACCCCCCGGCCTGGCGGCTCCTGCTCGCTGCGGGCCCAGGGGCAGGCGGGGCGGCCCGGCTGGGGAGGAGCCCGACGCGCCGCGTCCCGCCCCCGGTCCCACCGCCTCAAACCTCCGGCGTGTGAGCGCTTCTCTCCGCGCCCCGCGGCCCACCCGGGGAGCTTCTGCGGGGCCTGCGGCTGCCCTAGCACCGCCCCCGCCTCCCCAGCCCGACTGCTGCAGTGACCGGCCCGCCCCTGCTGCTGAGCGCAGCCCGCTGTAGCCCCAGGCATGCCGGGCCCCCTAGCCCCGCACGTGTCCCGTGTGCGGGCTCTGTACCGGCGGATCCTGCTGCTGCACCGGGCGCTGCCGCTGGAGCTGAAGGCGCTGGGCGATGAGTACGTGAAGGAGGAGTTCCGGAGGCACCGGGCGGTCGGGCCTGCTGATGCCCAGCGCTTCCTGCGGGAATGGGAGGCAAGTGCGGGCCATCTAGCGCCTCCCTCACCTTGGTGTGGCCTTAGGGCCCTGCCTCCGCTGCATCCGTCAGCTCACAGCTTGGGGCTAAGGCAGGGGATGGGGAGTCAGGAGATCTGGGCTCTGCTCTGGCTTACTGGGTGGTGTGACCTGGCCTGGCCCAGTCTCTAGGCCCAATATTTTCAAAAGTAGCTGCGGAGCACCTGCAGCTCCCAATAACTTCATTGTAGAAAACGTAGGTCTTAATTTCTCTCTGCCTCAGGCATAAAATGGAAGCTGTGATGTTTAGATACCTCTGCAAAGTACCCTGAGAGCTGCAGATTTTTTTTTAAAGCTGTGTAAGTGTAACCTATTTATTATTGTATACGAACCTCCAACAACCTCAGCACAAGATTAAGGGATACCCATAATAAGAGGCTTCTCTCTGTGCAGGGTTCTCACTGCTTTTAAGGTTTTTGGCTGGGGTGGGGGGCAGTAGTAGCAGACCCCCTACTAACTGTCCTGTCCCTCTCCTCACCCCTCCAATGTTCCATTCATAGAATCATAGACTATCAGGGTTGGAAGGGACCTTAGGAGATCATCTAGTCCAACCCCCTGCTCAAAGCAGGACCAATCCCCAATTTTTGCCCCAGATCCCTAAATGGCCTCCTCAAGGATTGAACTCTCAACCCTGGGTTTAGCAGGCCAATGCTCAAACCACTGAGCTATCCCTCCCCTGGGATTCAGTCTCCCTTTCACCATGGTTGGTCTCATAGGAGACACTCTCACTGGCCACTTCTCCAGCTGTCTCCCAGATTCCCAACTATGCCTTGTCGGGTGTTCTCTTGTGTGCATAACTCTTTCAATTAGCTAGAGCTGAGACTGTGCTATAAATATTTGAGGTCCGTGCCTTGGGCATTTTGGCACTCTAGTTCAGTATTGGCACCTAGACACACTGTGGGCTTTAGTGCTAGAAGTTGGTGATATGGAGCTCTGGTTCACTTTGTGAAGCTGAGCCTTTGTAGAAAAGGCCAAGGCACGAAGCACTAACAGCTTCTCAAAGCCTCTGACTCCTGGCAGCTTGAGGATGTAGGTCTCTGGGTATCCTTATGCATTCAGGAGCTCAAAGCGGGCATAGGGACGGAGTTTCCTGATACTGATATGTGTAGTGGTATGTTACAATTATTCTTAGTCCTGTGCACGTCTGCCACAAAACCCATAGTACCTTTGAGGCATTCCTCTGACCCTGCATTGGCAGAGGTAGGATCTCTTGATGCATTGGAGTGTTTTTTGTGCTAAGGCTGATGCTCATGGACCAAGAGTCTGTTTTTCCCAGGGTAGGAAGTCTTGACAATGATGATCCAGTACCTCTTACGCTGAGGATTTCACAAAGCAGATAACATGCTCTAGAACCCCTCCATCGCTTAGACCAGCGGTGTCCAATAGAAATTCGATGCTAGCCACACTGCTAGCCACACTTGTGGCTCTTGACGAACGTATTGGACACCGCTGGCTTAGACAGTTCCAGCTGTGTAAATGAGGCCAGGCTGAGTATCGGGGAGATAAAGGCTGCTCTTTGGACTCAGATGAGCAAGAGGACTAATTTTATGCCAGATAATCTCTGCAGTAGAGGAACACACCAGTGTTTGCAGGAGAGGAGCCCAACTTTCTCCAGTTCTTATAGAAGCTGACTCAACAAATGCATTTTAATTGAAACTGGTCCAAAAATTTGCAAAGTCCCCAGTTGAGGTACATAGGCTAGGATGCTTTTGCATCCTATTTTGGACCAGCAACTGAAGAAGGTGTAGCAGCTCCCTCATGCAACTGTCCAAGCCTGGAAGACAGCCAAGGAAAAAAATACTTTCTTTGTGAGGATGATCCCAGCTATCAAACTGTCTGGAGTGACTCAAGAGCAAGAGTACCAACTTCAGGGCAGAGTGTTAAGAACCAGCATCTACCTGCCCAAATTGGTCATGAGCTCTATATGTAGATTTCACCAATCAATTATCAAGTATAAACTCCCAGGTACTACAAGAGCCTTAACACAGAGTCACAGACAGTCCCCTTGGGTACTCTGTCTTGCCACCCAGATAGGCCTACCTTTGTGCTAGATGGTACCTTACATCAAGAGTCACAGCAATATTCAGGTTACCTGCAGTCCCAAAGGACCAGTCACTTACCTCAGGTCAGTTGCACCTTAGAGCTCACATCAAAGACAATGCTTGTAGCCAATCCTAAACTATCTAAAGATTTATTAAATAGGAAAAGGAAACAGTTATTTACAAGGTTAAAGCAGGTAAACATACACACAGAAATAAGCTACAATCTTACATTTCAAAAGGTAATAGTAGAGTCTCTAATAAGCAAGCTCTGTATGTCCTTTAGGGCTAATCTAGGCTAAACTGCAGGGGATCCCTGTCTTGCCTCCAGGGTCCAAGCAGCAATGAGAAACTGTTCCTTCTTACAGGTTTTTATTCCCTTCCCCCACTTTGTGCTCTGAGCTGCGAACTCATCTGATCGGAGGAATTCACTTGTATGACTCATCTTTATAGGGATGGCGGAGAGCAATCAGCAAAGGCTTTTGTCCTCTTTAATGTTCCATAATAGTTTGTTTGGAGTTGATGGGTCTTCCCTGTTGGACAGGACAGAACACCTTCTGTTGGAGACCAGCATTTCACACTAGTTAATGTCACTTTCCTGTCTAGTAATTTACACCGTTACCGAGGCTTACGATACAAACACTAAAATATTATTGTACAATATTTGTGATCAGGACCAGTCAGCATGGATTCACCAAGGGCAAGTCATGCCTGACTAACCTAATTGCCTTCTATGATGAGATAACTGGCTCTGTGGATGAGGGGAAAGCAGTGGATGTGCTATTTCTTGACTTTAGCAAAGCTTTTGATACAGTCTCCCACAGTGTTCTTGCCAGCAAGTTAAAGAAGTATGGGCTGGATGAATGGACGGTAAGGTGGATAGAAAACTGGCTGGATGGTCGTGCTCAACGGGTAGTGATCAATGGCTCCATGTCTAGTTGGCAGCCGGTATCAAGTGGAGTGCCCCAAGGGTCGGTGCTGGGGCCGGTTTTGTTCAATATCTTCATCAACGATCTGGAGGATGGTGTGGACTGCACCCTTAGCAAGTTTGCAGATGACACTAAATTGGGAGGAGTGGTTGATACGCTGGAGGGTAGGGATAGGATACAGAGGGACCTAGACAAATTAGAGGATTGGGCCAAAAGAAATCTGATGAGGTTCAACAAGGACAAGTGCAGAGTCCTGCACTTAGGACGGAAGAATCCCATGCACTGCTACAGACTAGGGACCGAATGGCTGGGCAGCAGTTCTGCAGAAAAGGACCTAGGGGTTACGGTGGATGAAAAGCTGAATATGAGTCAACAGTGTGCCCTTGTTGCCAAGAAGGCTAACAGCATTTTGGGCTGTATAAGTAGGGGCATTTCCAGCAGATCGAGGGACGTGATTATTCCCCTCTATTCGGCACTGGTGAGGCCTCATTTGGAGTACTGTGTCCAGTTTTGGGCCCCACACTACAAGAAGGATGTGGATAAATTGGAAAGAGTCCAGCGGAGGGCAACAAAAATGATTAGGGGGCTGGAGCACATGACTTATGAGGAGAGGCTGAGGGAACTGGGATTGTTTAGCCTGCAGAAGAGAAGAGTGAGGGGGGATTTGATAGCTGCTTTCAACTACCTAAAAGGGGGTTCCAAAGAGGATGGATCTAGACTGTTCTCAGTGGTAGAAGATGACAGAACAAGGAGTAATGGTCTCAAGTTGCAGAGGGGGAGGTTTAGGTTGGATATTAGGAAAAACTTTTTCACTAGTAGGGTGGTGAAGCACTGGAATGGGTTACCTAGGGAGGTGGTGGAATCTCCTTCCTTAGAGGTTTTTAAGGTCAGGCTTGACAAAGCCCTGTCTGGGATGATCTAGTTGGGGTTGGTCCTGCTTTGAGCAGGGGGTTGGACTAGATGACCTCCTGAGGTCCCTTCCAACCCTGAGATTCTATGATTCTATGAGATTCTATGATTCTATGAATATGGGATACATGTTATAAGCGAGAATGTATGCAGCAACTCACAAGCATTCAATAAAATCAAACACATTCTTATAATTCTAATATCTATTATAACAATACTAATACACAGGTGAGCCAGACTGATTCCAGTTATGGATTTGTCAGTGTTCAATTGAGACACGGGGACCTTGGCATGAACTGGTACCTGGTCTCTCAGCATCACACCAGCTACAGCTCTCCCCCTCCTTATGAGAGTTTTGTGGAGTCCGCCATGGCTAGAGGGAAGACCGTTTGTATTGCTCCTGAGTATATTTGGAGGAAGGGTTTACAAGATCAGAACACTATCTCAGTCTGAGTCAATCAGTGATATATTTTCACTAGTGGTAGGGGAGGAGGGAGTGGTGGATTAGGCCTTCATCTGGAGGGGGACACCTTTCTCTTTGTCTTTCACTGGAATAAAAAGCTACTGGTCTTCTGCTCATGGCATCAAGAAAAGACCATGTTGGCTAAGGATATTTTCTCCACCAGCTGGGGAAGGATGCTGCTGTACTTTCTTTCAACAGCCCACCTGTGGTAGCAAAGGACCTGTTCAAGCTTATGAGACACAAAGGTTTAATGATCCTAATAGTCCCATATTGGTCCGATCAGGTTCAGAATCTGGCCTCAGTAGTCATTCAGAACTAGTAGTTCTCTGTCAGCCTGGGAGCCATCTCTTTGATATCTTGTTCCTTTTAGGTTAGAGATCTTCAGGTATGGTATCTCTGAGCAGGTGATTTGGTCCTCCTTGCGTTTCAGAAGCCATTGACAAAAAGGAGCTACAACTCCAAGTGAATAATTAAGAGTCCTCTCCAAGGTGGTGTTGGAGTTTCCACAGTGAGTCTGTCCTCTTGCCAATGCTCATTTATGCTCGAGGAGGCCCTTCCTCATGAGTTTGGTGTAAAAGGGTCTTGGAATAGACCGAAACATTTAGAAAGTCCACTTAACTTCTTGTTTCTTTTGTCACCAGTTCACTATGCATAGCTGTTACTAGAGGACTATACCTGAATGAATATCTGATTGCATTTCACATTGCTAGGACCTGGCTGACCTGAAACTAGAAAGTTATGTCCATGTTCACGGAATTCAGGTGAACACTGACCATAACCTACCTTCATGGATGTTTTTCCATCAGACATACGTAAAGCAGCTACATGGTTTTCTCTCCATACGTTCACAAAGCATTATTGCATAGGGCTCATCCTCCAGAAGGAAATCCTGTTTTGGATTCTGTGTTCTAGAATGCGTTTCCAAGGTGGAGAAGGCCAAACTCTTCCACTGGCAGAAGTTTTTGTTTTATGTCAAGATATCCCAATTTTTCATTTGTCTCACATGTGTGGGTTTTTCTTTCTGATAACATTGAAGTCTGCTGAAAGAAATAATTATGTCCAATTATTTGATTTGTAAGAGGTCACTTGCTGCTCTTTATACTGTTTAATGCTGTACATAATAAAATAAGATCTCAGTTAATGCTTTTGTCACTAACCTTGTTATTGCCACTTGTTTTAATTTCTCTCACTCTTTTTGGAAATTTTTCAATCTTTCTTTCCTGAAGTGAGAGTCCTGCACAGATACTCTCATTAGACAGGGAAAAATACTTAATTTATAATTCTGCTTCTCTGAAAAGATCCTCTTTCAGGATTCTCACTCACCTGCCCAGTTCCTCTAAGACAGTGTTTCCCAAACTTGGGACGCCGCTTGTTCAGGGAAAGACCCTGGTGCGCCCGGCCGGTTTGTTTACCTGCCGTGTCCGCAGGTTCGGCGGATCGCGGCTCCCACTAGCCGCGGTTCGCTGTGCCCGGCCCAATGGGGGCTGAGGGAAGCGGCGGCCAGTACGGCCTGCACCGCTTCCCACAGCCCCCATTGGCCGGGCACAGCGAATCGCGGCCAGCGGGAACCACGATCGGCCAAACCCGCAGACGCGGCAGGTAAACAAACTGTCCGGGCGCACCAGGGGCTTTCCCTGAACAAGCGGCGTGCCAAGTTTGGGAAACACTGCTCTAAGCGTCTGGAGGTTAACTTTTAACTTTTTTTTAAAAACAGCTTTCTCTTACACCTTGTCTTTCATTTTTGTCTGAGGTGCACATTTTTTTAATTTTGTAATCTCACATTGATCATCCTGAATGTTGTTTTTTTTTCTTTTCTTTCTCTTTCTTTCTCCTAGCTTCATGTCCTGCTCATAAGAGCTGAATAATCAGAAGGCAGCACTTTTAGAGTCAGTGATAGAGGCATGGAATGGCTAGCGGGGGGGCCTGACTTGAATTCTTTATCTCACTACCGCTAACCTTAAGAGTCAAAAAACCTGGAGAGTAAGAACAGTTCCGTCAGCTTTTCACTAAGGAGTCACAGCTTGGGAGTGAGAATCCTGCAAGATATCCTTTTCAGAATAAAAAGTAAATAATTTTCCAATTTTCATTTCTCCATACCAACTGATAGAGCTTGAAAACTGAAAAAGAGAGGTCCTACCTCTCAAACAGCCCATGCTACCATGGGTTTTATTTGGTAGTGAATTCTATAATTAAAGCTGTAAAACAGTTTCCTTTCATAGCTGCCTGTAGGGTACAACTTTGGGGTTTAAATTTTCCATGTTTGGTTATTCTCCAAAAGTGACTTGGAATTTTTTTTCTCTTTTTTTTTAACAAAATCCCTTTTTGTCCCATTGGAGTTGTGGAAAAATGGTAAAAATACGTGTTTTTCAGCAAAAAACCTGAATTCCAAAACCTGAAATTTAGGATGCTCTTTAATGAGCACTAATGGTTTTGCAAGGCATGGGGGTGGGAGAGGGAAATTGGTTTAGATTTAATAGTGTCTGTTTGAAAATGGCATAGTGCACACTTCAAGAGGGATGTGTTATATGGACAGCTTGAAAAGATGCCAAGGTAGATTCAGGTTTTGCCAAGCTGTTCATGTGGATCCTTTAACCTATATCTCAGTTTTCTTATTTCCCCCACAAATTATGTCAGTCTGAAGGTGTGATTACTAAAAATTTCACAGGGCTAAGGGACTTTTTGCAACTTAGAATGCGCTAGGACTCCCAGAGCCTTGGAAGCATGAAATAGATAACTGGGCAACAAGTCCCAAAGCATTTCTTCGTCATTCTCTTCCCTTGAAACAAGTTCTCAGGCCAGTGTTTAGTTCCTTTTATTCCAGTGGGATATAGGGCGTCAGTCTATCCCTTGGCTGGAGATCCAGACTGACACGGCTACCCCTCTGATACCAGGTAATCATCAAGTGATCCATCCCCTATTGCCCATTCCCAGCTTCTGGTAAACGAAGGCTAGGGACACCATCCCTGTCCATCCTGGCTAATAGTCATTGATGGACCTATCCTCCATGAATTTTTGTTCTTTTTTGAACCCTGTAATATAATATAGTTGCACTACATTGTCTGGTTATAAAAAAAACAAACTAACAGGCATAGCTGTCATGGATTCACAGGTCCTGTGCTCTGGAACAGCCCCTGGGAGAACTCCCTTCATTGTGTCAGTCTTCCTTGAGGGTTGCACAAGCTCTCTGTGGTAAGCCCCTTGGCTTCACTGCCTCTTGGCACTGAACCTCGCAGCCTTCAGCACCTCTGTGTCACCTCGTGAGCTCCCCTCAGCAAGTCTACTCGAATTGGACATCTGGGGAAGGCTCGCACACTCAGAGGACAATGCAGCCTGAATTCCTTAAACTGGAGTGACTCTTAGACAGCATTGTAAAGGCAGACGGGTTTATTAGATAAAGTTCTTACGTTAGCATAAAGAACGGAGAAGTTACAGCAAAGTCCATCTGGGTCTGTCCAGTACCCTGATCTCTCGTACGCTCTGTCTCTGACCTTCCTTGAGTCCCAATTCAGAAGTGAGAGTCCTGCTTCTAGTAGCGCTATACCACACCCCAAAGCCATCCTCTGTCCTTTGTTCTGATTCCTGGGAAAAACAGGTCACCTGGCTACTCACCTCAGTTCTTTGTTCTCTGGCTGGTCGCAGCCGTCTGGCTTCTTGCAGAGGGTGACTCCCAAGGTCATTAACTGTTAGGTTACAAAATGTCTGGGACGTTGTATGGGCCCAGGCAGCTAGGTGGCAGTCACACCTGGTCCTTTGAGTCCCTGCAAAGATTAAACCACCTTTCCCCACCACCTAGTTAAACATTCAGTACACAGGGGAAACTGAGGCACACAAACAAATAGGTCTAATGTGGCTTTTCCAAATTACAGCTATTAATAAAGGTCCATTATTACTTTTCTACAATTTTCCATGTCTTGTCCGCAACTCAGCAGCACTTATTTGAAGAACATCCCACGATTCAGGTAAGGTCTTAGCTATACTATAATTTTTACTAAAAAGAGACAAAGAAAGGTCACTTTAATTGCTTAGTACAGGAATTTAGGAAGCTTGTTAAAAAAATAAATCCCTAAACTCTTAAAAAGATGTAAGTAGATAATGAAATATTTTTACGGGAAATCTAATTTGACTTGTTTGAACTTACAAAATAGAAAAATGAACTGCTTTTTGAATGCTGTTGCATGAAACAAGACTGCTAAGAATTAAAGTAATAGAAACAGTCAATGTTAAATTTATAAAAATAATTAGTAGTGTAATGTCATGTTATGCTATTTATTTTTTATAGCGGTGGGCTCGTATTAATGGTTTGTATCTTGAAACCCATGGGGAAGTATTAATACTAGAAGGAGATACTTCTAAAGAAAACAAGCTTTGTTAGTCAGGAACTATAGCTTTTCAGGTGGATTCAAATGAAGCATATCAATTATTAATATACATTGCTTTCTATTTTCTAAATATTTAATATTTTAATTAAAATAATTGGTGCTCATTAACAAGAGGCAGCTGGTATAATTAGATTGATAATGATTATTGCCTGGGAATGTTATTAATGTTGACAGAGCTGATAAGTAATTTAGCTCAACCTCTAAATTGTACAATAATTGATGAGTATGTATTGCTTAAAAACAAATAATACGCTAATATTAATTACTGAACTGGTAGGGTTACAAATTATGGGTTCGTTTTACAGCAGAAAATTCTGCTGAATCTTTTTTTATTCACTTCTAAGACATTTGAATTGTCCTCCTTCAATCCTTAAGGCTGCCATGTTACGAGGACCAGTCCTCTAGCTAAGAAGGTTTAGGCTGTCTTGGAGCTACAGAGAATCACCAAAGAGTGACAAGAGAGTCCATCTTCCTAACAGGCTAAATAAATTGCCTCTGTGCCAGTTTCTAGCCATTGTTGGCCCTGAAGCATGGGATTCTGAAAGCCTTTCTATGAGCTACCACGTGGACTGAAATTGTTTCATTGTTGTGCTTTACTGTAGCATGTTTGGCTCATTGAAAAAGGGAGATGTTTGTATTGCTCTCTAGTAACACTTCAAGGCATTTCAGGAGCTGTGGAAAACATAATTCCAACTATACGTATAAAATGATGGGGTCTAAATTAGCTGTTAAGAAAGAGATCTTGGAGTCATTGTAGATAGTTCTCTGAAAACATCCACTCAGTGTGCAGCGGCAGTCAAAAAAGCTAACAGAATGTTGGGAATCATTAGGAAAGGGATAGATAAGAAGGCAGAAAATATCATATTGCCTCTATATAAATCCATGGTACGCCCACATCTTGAATACTGCGTGCAGAGGTGGTCACCCCATTTCAAAAAAGATATATTGGAATTGGAAAAGGTACAGTAAAGGGCAACAAAAATGATTAGGAGTATGGAACAGCTTTTGTATGAGGAGAGATTAATAAGACTGGGACTTTTCATCTTGGAAAAGAGACAGCAAGGTGGGGGGATATGATGGAGGTCTATAAAATCATGACTGGTGTAGAGAAAGTAAATGAGGAAGTGTGTTATGAGAAGGAGTAAATAACAAGAACTAGGGTTCACCAAATGAAATTAATAGGCATAGGGTTGCCAGGTGTCTGATTTTCAACCAGAGCGCCCGGTTGAAAAGGGACCATGGCGGCTCCGGGCAGCACTGCTGACCAGGCTGTTAAAAGTCCAGTTGTCCGCTCGCAACAGGGTAGGCAGAGTGCCTGCCCTAGCTCCACACAGCTCCTGGAAATCTGCTGGCATCTCCCTTCGGCTCCTATGCATAGGGGTGGCCACAGGGGCTCTGCACGTTGCCCCATCCCTGAGCATCGCCTCTGCAGCGCCCATTAGCTGGGAACCATGGCCAATGGGAGCTGCGGGGGTGGTGCCTGCAAGCAGGGGCAGTGTGTAGAGCTGCCTGGCCACGCGCCTCCGCCTAGGAGCCGGAGATAGATGCCGGCAGCTTCCAGGAGCCGCCTGAGGTAAGCGCCGCCTGGACCCCTCACCCCCTTCCGCACCCCAACCCCCTGGCCCAGCCCTGAGCCCCCTCCCACACTCTGAACCCCTTGGCCCCAGTCCGGAGCCCGCTCCTACACCCCAAACCCCTCATGACCAGCCCCACCCCAGAGCCTGCCCCAGCTGGAGCTCTCCCCTGTCCCAGCCCGGAGCCTCCTCCTGCACCCTGAACTTCTCATTTCTGGCCCCATCCCAGATCCCGCACCCCCAAATAGAAAGTTGGCAACCCTAAATAGGCAGCAAGGATGGGCAGGGATGCAAAACCATGCTCTGAAGTATCCCTAACCTCTGTTTTCCAGAAGCTGGGAACAGGCAACAGGGGATGGATCACTTGATGATTGTGTTCAGCTCATTTCCTCTGAAGCACCTGGCATTGGCCACTGTCGGAAGACAGGATACTGGGCTAGATAGACCATTGGTCTGACTCAGTATGGCCATTCTTATGTTCTGGAGGGGCTGGTCATTTAGACCAAGGACCTCTAGGATTATTAATTGTTCTGTTTAGTTTTTCTCACTAATGTCATCACGGACAGATACAAGCTCTGATAAATCAATGTTATTTAATTAGATTAATTTATAAACTGTGGATATGACTCAAGATGTTGGGTTTATTGACTTGTTTTTTACATACGGGATGACTGCAGGATGTGATTTTTAGGGATCTTATAATATTTTACAGAACATAAATTAAATGCTGCTATTTACACACACTGTCTGACGTTCTGCAGTGTCTACCTTCAATATTGACATTATACGATCCTGATGTGACTTCCATTAACTTCAGTGGGTGTTGGATTGGGAACTATATGAAGTAACATGTGAAAGGCCCCAACCAGCTTCCTCCCTGTCAATGACTGGGTCTCCTACTTTCACATAATCACAACATCATTTCCTGCTTCTGAACTCCATGGGCTGGTGTGATTCTCCCTACACCACTTTTACTTGTTCTTAAGGTCTTTTCCCACCCACAAATGGACTGAAATGTTGAGAGGTGAAACTGAAAAACAATTTTTCAGGTGATCGTTGAGGAAGAGCATTTAGGGGACTTAGCTTCCGCTATCATCTGTGAATGCTGGAATCAGCCTGGGCTATGAATGGGAAATCTGGGGTGCCTGTTTGTCCCTCAGCAACTGTATTGGATATATAAGCCTAAGACTGCTGCTATCTTTCTGTATTCTGCTGTAAGTGGCAACGAAGTACATTCCATAGATGATCTGCTCTTTGTTTAACAATGTAATAGATTTTTGAAAGTTAAATATGATTTTGAGGCATTTGTCATTTCAGATTTTAATAAAAATTGTGACATAAGATTCAGGAGTGCTGTTTCATTCTTATAGTGCAACATTGCCAGATACAGTAGAATTGGTTTTTAGTGACCTTTTGACTATGTAGATCAAAAACTACTTAATAAAAGTAAATTCCTGTTGCTGCTGATAACCTTAGCCCTAACTTAGAGTGTTCAGTGGGCATTCGGTTGTAAGGATCACACTGGAAACTGTTTCCTTAGTTTTCTTTGATATTTCCCAAAGTCAGGAAAGATTTTTCTCATTCTTTTGAGTGCCTTTAGTTGTGGCTGATGAATGAGGGAGCGTGTGAGAGTCAGACATGACCGCAGATAGGAAATCAGGATGCTGTTCTGACTGTCAGGCTAGATGTGTGTGGTGTGACTGCAGTGACTTCCCTTAATCCGCTTGAACTGCTTTGGCACTAAATGTGCAAGGCCGAGATTTTGTTTTTTCTGCATCTTTGATTTGGAAAATTTCCATAAAACAGCATTGAGGTGTAGTGATCATTTAGATAGAAGAGGGGTGGGCAAACTTTTTGGCCCGAGGGCCACATCTGGGTATGGAAATTGTATGGTGGGCCATGAATGTTCATGAAATTGGGGGTTGGGGTGCAGGAGGGGGTGTGGGCTCTGGGGTGGGGGCAGAAATGAGGAGTTCAGGATGTGGGAGGGAGCTCCAGGCTGGGGCAGAGGGTTGGGGTGTAGGTGGGTGGGACTGAGGGGTTGGGAGGGGGATTGGAGTTGGGGCTCAGGAGGGGGTTGGGATGCAGGCTCTGGGTGGCGCTTACCTCAAGCAGCTCCCGGAAGCAGCAGCATGTCCCCCCTCTGGCTTGAACGCGGAGGCGCGGCCAGGCGACTCTGCGCGCTGCCCGTCTGCAGGCGTCGCCCCTGTAGCTCCCATTTGCTGGCCAATGGGAGCGGCGGGGGCAGCGCTTGGGGCAGGGACAGCGTGTGGAGCCCCCTGGTAGCCCCTAGGCGTAGGAGCTGGAGAGGGGACGTGCCACTGCTTCCGGGAGCCGCGCGGAGCAAGCCCCGGTCCCTGCTCCCCAGCAGGAGCTTGAGGGCCAGATTAAAATGTCTGACGGGCCGGATGTGGCCCCCGAGCCATAGTTTGACCACTCCTGGGATAGAACAATCAAAATGAAGGTTCCCCAGACAGATCTGTAAAACAGGATTCCACTGTAATATAGCCTTAAAATTTCATGGCCCCATTCTCATTCTACCGGTGCTGCCTCCAAATCTAGAAAAACACTAGCAAGGTTAGGGCCCTTAGTCAAGAATCCTTACCATATAGTGTAGTCTTGTCTTGCAGAGAGAGTTGGAATGACCTGTGAGTATACCCAGTGGATGAATTTGGATGTGTGTGGTACGCATCTGTCATGGGAAGAAGCATTTGGTACCTCTCATTTGGAGAGCGACATCATTCTCTTTTAGATTAGTCTGCCCACTACTGAGGTCAGTAATTTTGTGTTTTTCTTCGTTCACATGGATATGGTATAATGTTTGATTAGTTTCGTTTGTTAACTCTGTTATATGTAAATACAGCACCATTTTTTCCCTGTTCCAATAATGAGTTAATGGAAAATGAGATTTAAAGGAGGATGTGAGATGTGTATTTGGTATAGGCCTTTACTTCATTTTCCAAGTTCAAAATGGCATGGACAATACCATCAGTATTTTTAATACTGCTGCCATATTGCTATATCAGTTATTCTTTTTGTTGTTAATATATGAATTTTAAAGCTTACCCTGTAGTTGTACCTGGGTGATCTTATGTCTAAATATTTAATGCTTTCAGTAACAACAGCTTGAATTTTTATACCAGGGAAAGTATCAAGAGTCATACTATTACTAACACATTATTTAAAAATTTGTAGTTTAAATACAGAATTATGTCCTGGACCCCATTTATTCATCTGTGGATGATCCCTACTTCTCTCATAAATACAGTTTAGTATTAGCCAACACATGATTAGGTCTCTCAAAAGAAAATTATAGTGAACACATTTGTTATAATCAGCATTAGAAAGAATATGAAGTTATCTTTTAAAAGATAATTTAGGCTTCCACCTAGTGGTGTTTGTCTCATTTCTGTTGGACAGAATACCCTAACAGGAAAAACATTCTCAGTTACATATAACCTATTTATCTTGTTATGGAGCTTGTAGATTTCAAACTTAACAAATCAGAAGATTGTGAACACAAATTATGTGCACAACTGTACGTGACTTTGGGCCTTGAGGTTTTTGTAACTTAGGGCCATAATTATTAGAACCTGTTGTTATCCCGGGAGTACATTCAGGTTCCTGAAGAACTTTTGAAACTATCAGAACCTTATCTCCTGATCTGCTGCAAATTTAATAATATTTCTGGTTTTTCAGGGCTCTTGGATTATGCTTTAAACAAAAAGTCTAACTGGATATAAACAAATAGAGTGAAGATCAAAATCTGAAAGCCCATCTTTGTTTTTATGTGTACAAGTAAACGTATTTTGTCAAGTTTCCAACTTTAGCACTCCTTACTTATTTGGGCAAAACTGACTTTATTAGGAGATCCCTTGAGTACGAACTGCTGAATATGGCTTTAAAGAAATTAAAGAGGAAAAGTTGGCAGATGTTGTTGTCTTTTCCATTTTGTTATTCTTCCACTATCCAGTTTTATTATTTGTGTCACAGTAGTGCCTAGAAACTCTAACCAGACTAGGGCGCTATTGGGTTGAGGATCTGTCTATACAGACACATAGTCAAAGACAATAACTGTTCAAAAGAGCTTGCAGTCTTAGCTTATGACAAAATGTAACAAGTGAGTGAAACAGGCTGGGGAGAAGTAAGATGGAGTAACAGAAAAACACATTTATTTTTTCATAGAGCTGCTGTGTGCATGATTTGCAGATAGGGAGATAAATAAGGAGATTTGTGCCAGTAAGCTCTGCTTGCCACCTGCCTAGCTATTATCAGCTGGAAATGATCTATAAGCATTGCAGTAAAAGTGAATTCAAAAATAAAAAAAATTAGAAAAAACTAGCATACCCTCTTAAAAATCACTAGCTTTCCACAACAGCTATAGATAAAGTAGCATGTTCTGGAATAATTGCAGTCAAGTATCTAGTGCTGTATTTGTGTATACATTAAGCATGTCCACCTCAGTACTGTGAAAGCCTGTGTAAGACTGAGGATACCAGAAAAAAGTTATTTTTATGAGCTAATGTAGTGGATGCATTTCATATTGAATCTGGAATTCTTCTTAAATAGTAACTCTTACCATAGATGCATAGATTCCAAAGCCAGAGGGACTATTGTGATCATCTAGTCTGGCTTCCTGTGTAATACAGGCCATAGAATGTCCCCAAAATAATACCTAGAACATCTCTTTTAAGAAAAACATCTGATCTTGATTTAAAAATGTCAGAGATGGAAAATCCACCATGACCTTTGGTAAATTGTTCCAATTGTTAATTACCCTAACTGTTTAAAAATGTATGCCTTATTTTGAGTCTATTTGTCGCTTCAACTTCCAGCCATTGGATCATGTTATAACTTTCTCTGCTAGCCTGAAGAGCCCATTATTAAATATTTGTTCCCCAGGTAGATACTTATAGACTGTAGTCTTAAACTTAACAAAGAGAAAGTAAATCGATTGAGCTTTTTGAGTCCATCACTATAAGGCATGTTTTCTAATCCTTTAGTCATTCTCGTGGCTCTTCTCTGAACCTCTTCAGTTTATCAACATCCTTCAATTGTGGGCACCAGAATTGGAAGCCGCATTCCAGGAGCGGTTGCTATATATTGAGGTAAAATAATCTCTATATGCGTACTCAAGATTCCCCTGTTTATATATCCCAGGACTGTATTAGCTCATTATTTACCACACCCCCAATTTTTTGCCATCTGCAGACTTATCAGTGATGATTTTATGTCTTCTTCCAGGTCATTGATAAAAATGTAGAAATAGCATAGGCCAAGAAACGACCCCTATAGGATCTTAATAGAAACACACCTGCTTGATGACAGTTCTCCATTTACAGTTACATTTTGAGACCTATCATTTAGCCAGTGACTAATCCACTTAATGTGTACCATGTTAGGTTTTTAATCAAAATATCAAGCGGTACCAAGTCAAATGCTTTACTGATGTCAACACTATTACCTTTTATCAGCCGAATTTGTAATCTCAACAAAAAAAGACATCGTTAGTTTGACAGGATCTGTTTTCCATAAACCCATGTTGATTTGCATTAATCATATCACATTACCCTCCTTTAATTCTTTATTAATCAAGTCCCATATCAGCTGTTCCATTATGTTGCCCAGTATCAATGTCAGGCTCACAGGCCTGGACTACTTTGGTCATCCCACTTATCCTTTGTAAAAGCTGACACAGTAGCTTTCTTCCAGTCTTTTGGAACCTCCCCAGTACTCCAAGAATTATTAAAAATCAACATTAACGGTCCTGAGAGCTCCTCAACCGGCTCCTTTAAAACTTTTGGATGCAAGTTTTCTGGACCTGCTATTTAAAAATGTCTGACTTTAGTAGCTTCTGTTTAACATCCCCCAGAGTTACTAGTGGACTGGAAAGAGTGTTATCACCATAAATGAGACTATATCATCTGTTTTCCCCCCAAATTCAGAACAGAAGTATTTATTGAGAACTTTTTTATTTTCTGAATTATTATTGATAATTTTACCTTTCCCGTCCAGTAATAGACCAATACCATTGTTGGGATTTTTTTTTTGTTTTCAGCATATTTTAAAAACTCCTTTTTGTCCTTAGCTCTGCTGGCCAGAGAGTTCTCCTTGTATCTCTTTGCTTCCTTCATCAATTTTCTACAATTCCTAACTTTTGATTTATATTCATATCAGCTTCCCCTTTCTACCATTTGTTATATATTACCTACTTACTTTGTACAGCTGCCTTCACTTCTCCTCTTTAAACCAGGTCATTTTTTTAAACCAGCACAGCCTTCTTCCTCAATTTTGAGATTGTGACTTTTGGGGCATCTAGTAAGGTGTTCTTAAATGATTCCCAAGTATCATTCACATTTTTCTTATTACGTTCTTCCTCCCAGTGGATTTGGCTAATAATTGTTTTTAGCTTTGTGAAATTGGCCCTATTAAAGCAGCAAGTGTGTGTGTGTATGTACGTACACTGGTCTGGAAATGTGATCAACTCATGATCACTGGTACCTAAGCTACTGTTAATTTTTAGTTCTTTGATCAGTTCCTCTTTATCTGTTAGGACAAGGTCTAATAAAGAATTCCCCTGTGTTGGCTGCAACATCTTTTGTGTTAGGAAATTGTCATCTATAATGTTTAGAAATTCCAAGGATGTTTTAGTACTGGGAGCATAAGACCTCTAGCGTCTACCATTCAAACTGAAGTCCCCTTGATCATGCAACTTTTGTTTCTATACGTCATATATAAGTGTTAAAGGAGGTAGTCATCCTTTTCCCCAGTGTGATTTGGTGGTCTGTTGCAGACACCAACTCATGTTGTGCTTTGTCCGTTAGTACATTGATCCATAAGCATTCAAGATCATTTCTTCCAAGTTGTCCGTGACTTGGAAACAGGTAGTGGCATTTTTGACATAGAGTGCCAATCACCCTCCCCTTTTGTGCACTCGATCCTTCTTAAATAGATTATAACTACTGATTTTAACATTCCATTCATGCAAATCATCCCACCAGTTTCAGTAACACCAACCTGATGAAATTTATGCTGATAAATGAGCAATTCCAATTCCTCCTCTTAATTACCCAGACTCTAGTATTGGTGTATAGGCAATTCAGGAATTTCTTCTTTTCATGTTCTTTGGTTTCTTGATTAATTTTATTCTCAACGTCTGAATTTTGTGCTGAATGCTTATATTTTCCCCTCTTTTTCCCTCCCTTTTTGCTATTAGTTTTACCCTCTCCTGGCTACTCTAGCCAGCCTGTTCCCAAGGAGATTGGTCCTGTTTCTGCTGAGATGGAGGCCATCCAAACTGTGGAGTCCACTCCCCTCACAGAAGGGGAGGCAATGTTCCACAAACCAAAACCCTCTACCCTACACCACTTAACTAGCCAACACTTTAGTTCCAGGATCCTCTGCCTTCTGTCTTTCCTTGTTCATGGGACTGGAGGGATCTCAAAAAAAAGATTGATTGGATTTTTTTTCCAGCATGCTTCTGAATTCCCTGAAGTCATCTACTATCTATGAAATATCCGACAACTTAGTGTTATTAATGCCAATCTGAACCATCGCCAATGGATCCTTGTGCGTCAACTTCAGAAGCCTATCCTATCTGACATCTCATGTCTTGGCTCTGGGAAGGCAGCAGAGTGTCCTGTTGTCTGCTTGTCCCATGCAGAATGTTCTTTTAATTCATCTGAGTATTTGATTCTCCAACAAGAATTGTCTATTTTCCTTGGATGATCGGAGAACTTTTCTGCAGGAAAGCTTGATTTTCTTACATGTTGGACTGATCTGTCATCCATGTGTGTCTAGTACATCTCTCCATCCCCTTGGACCTGCAGGATCGTGAGAGGTATATCTTCCAAATTTTCCACATTGAGGACCTGGTATTGATTTGAAACTTCTAGCTGTGTGGAATTCTTCCCGATACTCTTCTCTCTTGTGGCCACAGCCTGCCTAGCCTTATATGTCTGCAGCTATGTCAAGTGCCGCCATGACCTTTTGCCTCTGGTGGTTATGAATGGCCAAGCCTCTTTTCTGACTTCCTCCCTGTCTGATTCCTTGGTGGCCAGCTCAAGTGTTCCTTGAGCCTAGGCTATTGGTATTTCCCAAACCTGGCTGTTTCAGAACTCCTCAGCTTCTCTGATTCTCAGTAATGTCTCTCTTTGGCCTTCCAATCCAAGATGTTTTTTCTTACTGGAGCATAATGATGAGTTGCCTGCACAAATGTCAATATGCAGGTTTCAAAACTGTTTTCATTTTTTAAGGATATACTTCGTAATTGCATGTGTGAGGGTGCACCTCTGCACTTTTGTCCCATTGGCTTGCTTGCATGAAGTCAATTGCAGGATCAGGGCCTAAGGTAGAGTTTACTGTGTATTGAATTCTGTCTAATCAAGTATGCATGCATGTATGTGAGATGAGGAATTTATAGTTTTGTGTTTGGATTATAGAGGATCTTCATTTTGCTTGAGAAGGCTTTCGTATTGCTGAAGGTTTTCACCACTTGAAGCTGGGCCATATGAATGTACATACAGTAATAGCTCCTATAATTGATTTCTTGCTGTTTACACTGTAACCTAATACTTGGAGTACACTGAGCAGCTTGTTGTTTGTATTGAAATCTTTTTCCTGTGCCTGGGAGCTACTAATTTCAAATTGTATTTTAATTGGCAATTACTTGGAAAATCAAGCTCTTGATAATTATAGTGCACTACAAAGTACATTGTTTATCTTTCTGATTTTTTAAGGTCATATCCTTTAATTTATTTTATATTAGATTTGTTGGGGTGCAGTGGGTTTAGATGACTCATTACAATGATTTGTACATTTTCTTTAGTTGCAGCGATCCATAGTACAGGTGAAAGCTGAAACTGCTGCATGTTGATAGTTTAGGGTAACAGCAATGTATCCTGTTGTTTTCTTTACATTAAGAAATGAAGCCATTCCACAGACTCAAAAAGCCAGATCATTGGTCATCCATCCACCTGCCTTATCTAGCCAGCATAAAGCACTGGAAAGTGACCCTTGTGGGGCAGCTGCAGATTTCCTTGATATAGAAGAATCCCTGGGTGGCATAAAGCTAGTGCAGCCAACTCTCTATTACCTCTTTCCCTTCCTCCTTCACCTAGTTACTCCATTCCTGACTTTGTAATGTATAGGATGGGTATAGGCCAACCCATTATATCTTGTACAGGTCAGTGTAGGCTATAGCACATTACCAATTCAGTTTGTCTGAATCTGGACCTGAACAGACCATCTCTGAGGATGAATGTGCAGTTTTATTCTCCAAGCCATTTAGTCCCTAACTTCAGCAGAGAAGCTATCAGCAAAGTGCTGAGTTGTGATGATAGTTTTGTGAAGTGAATGAACTGAATTCACCAATTTGTGTTATGGAGATCAGTGAACAGTCTTAATCTGATATCTATTATAACCCCAGAATTTCTTGTTATAAAACATATGGAACTGTGAATTCACATAGTGCTTTACATATGACTGTATCCAACTCTGTAATCTGCCATACTGTTTAAAAAAACCTCCATATCCTATCGCCAATCTTCCAAATGATTAATTCCCCCTTTAGATAAAGCTTTAAACGTTTAAATTTCTTTAATAGGTATTCTGGCAGTTGTCTATTTTTATGTATTATTTTCAGTTTTTGTTTACATAAGTGCCATTTCTGAAGTTTCCACATGATGGCAGCAAATACTTACATTTCAAAAGCTTCTTTCTAGACTGAAAGAACTCAGGAATTTTCATGTTTTCAATTTAATTTAATCAGATCACTTACACTGTAAATTCTTTCCAAAAATCAAATGCTAATCTTATACTTAGAACTGTAAATGTATAGTATGGGTCCCTCAGTCTTCCAGTTCTGGCCTATTTGTTTTATCCTGCCCTTTTGCTTAGATACATTCCTCTTGCTTTTTTAATTATTCCAATTTTCTTGTCTTTGGATGACATTTTCTTTTAATTTTTTTACAAGAGATTCTGGAACATGCAAAATTGATTAATCTATAGATTCAACTTAAAATATTTTAATTTTATGTTATTTTCCATTGTGTTTGCTCTCTAATATGTTTAAAGGCCGTACGTACGTGTCTCTGTATCTTACTTCTATATTGCATCCAAATAATCTATGTTTAAAAAATGTCAAGGCTTCAAATTTCAGCACTCTAAAGTCTGGAACCGCTAGAATTAAGGTTGCCGGTGTAATCTTAATTCACACACTCCTGGCCCCCAGGCACATGCATTATGATCTTTTAATACATGAGAACTTACTACTTTCACCACAGGGCACCTGCCTTGTTCAGTGAATGAGGTAATTGTTCAGTATTTCTTTTTATCTTCCTTATTCATCCAAACTAGAGCTGGGTGAATAACCGATTTTTTTGGTTTGTTGGAAGTTCTGAAAAATAGAGAATCTGTTTCAGTATGAAAGACAATGAATAGTCATTGGGCCAGGGAAAGCATGAGAGTGACTCTAGCTTGGTGGTTAGGGCAGTCACCTATGATGTGGGAGATGCAAATTCAAGTCCCTGCTCTAGTGACTATTTCATTATTTATACACAGGAGAGATTGTGAGAGGCCCACCCTGAAATATCCTACTCTCCTGTAGTGAGGGAGACCTAAGTTCATATCCTGTCTCCACATCAGGCAGAGTGCGGAATTGAATCTGAGTCTCCCACATCCCAGGGGAGAGCCCTAAATGCTGTGTAAAAAGTTATAAAGGGGAGACCGTTACTGCTGCTATCTCTTCTTCCTGTTTTGTGAATGGCATATAAGTCCCAGAAAGATTATTTTTGGGTTGAAACTATTTGGCAAATTTGTGAATAGTTTAGTAATAGGGGTCAACTAAAACTTAATTTCTTTGGTGAAAAATTTTGCTCAACTCCAAAACTTGCCCTAAATATAAAATTGTCAGTCTCCTCCTGGATGTCCCTAGGCTTCTCTCACCAGAGTATGTGAGCGCTTCACAAACATTAATGAGTTTATCTTCACATCACGCCTGTAGGGTGGTGGTATCTCTATTTCACAGCTGGAGGATTGAGCCACAGAGAGATTAAGGTCAGAATTGTCAAAAGTGCTCACTAATTTTGTGACACTTAAGGTTTTCTGAGTACTTTTGCATTTTTATAGCATTCTTACCTTCAAAGCACAGCTCCAATCAAATTAATTTGCATTTGTGAGTGCTCTGGACTTCGGCAAATTTGATCCAGAAAATGGGAAACACACAGTTAGTGACCAGTTGTGAAAACATTGGTTCAAAAGACTGGCCTGATGTCATATAGGAACTCTGGCAGAGGCAGGAATAGAATCCAATTCTTTCGGGTGGCATTCAGCTGCATGAACCACAAGACCATCCTTTCTCTTCGTGCAGTTCCCTGCCTATTCCCTCCATATTTTCCAACTTCTGCAACAAATGAGGCAGGACCCTATGGACAACCGCCTCAGTCACTACACAATTGTGATGCATTCCCAGCACAGGTTCATCCTGACCTGTGCACTGAATGAGGCAGGCCTCTGGTGGAAAAAATAGTATGTGATCATGTAATTACTATAATATAATTGCCTACGCAGCCTTAATTCTGGCATTTCCTAATTTTTGGCTGATTGACTTTGCAACCTTAATGTGCTTTTTAAAATAGCTTATTTTTAATGAAATTTCGTAACTTTTATATAAAAAACCCAAACTGAAAAAAACAGAAATTCCATCAAGATATTGACCCCCAGCTTGGGTCATCAGCTGGGTTTAAGACTTCAGAACCACAGCAGAAACCTCTACCATTTGAGCTAATGGAGTAATTGGTAGCAGTAGTAGACTGCTATCCTTTATGTGGACCAGTAACTATAATGGGGGGATGGGACACACTCTTTGCCAGTGAGTTTCACCTCTGTTTTCTGCAAGCAGAGGAATGTAGAGATTGAGGACTTCTGGGTTTAATTCCAGGTTCTTTAGGGGGATGGGCCGTAGTGGTTATATGCCCTTCTGCTGCCGCCTGACTGCCTCTGCTCCTACCCACACATGTTGGCTCCCCCCTTCCCTCTACTCATATGCACCCACAACCTAGCTCCTCTCCTTCTCCTCCTTGGCTATTATCCATCTCCTGGCTCCGGGCTCCCTGCGCGTCTGCCCCCCCACCACCTGCCAACCATCTTCAACTTCTGTTCCTCCCTCTCTAACCTCTCTGCATCCCAGTCAGGTTCCGTCCATTTTTTCCTCCTTGCTGTTTGGGTACCAGCAGAAAGGACATTGAGAACACAGGAGAGGCAGTCTCTGCTCTCAGTTCTGTTGCTTGACATTGGTCTCTGGCAGCTAGGATGAGCAATTGCAGAGAAAGTTCTGCATGATCAGTGCACACAGAATTTTCAGAGAATTTATCTGCTAAACTTTAGCAAGCCTCTACTGAGCATGAGTGAACTGAGATCTTTGGAGGCATGTGACTTAGCCTATTTCAGGTGGCTTTCTACCAGGACAGCAAAAGGTCCATCTGTGACACCACTGCAACCCTCACCTCAACCCCTTGCCAAATATCAAGTCCCTGCTCCAAAACATGGAGGTGCTCCAAAACTTCTTAATGAAAGAGTTATAAGAGATATATAAAATATGGGCAAAACAACACTTTTTTTCTAATTTCAGTTTCAGAAATGGCAACACCCAGCATGAAAAATTTCAGCCCAAATGGTTAAAGTTCAGCGAAGTTATAAGCAACACTGAAACAGGGTCTTATAATGGGAAGTGTATGGCAACCGTAGGTGTCAATGCCATCTCCCCTTATAATTATGTTCCAGTTTCTCTAGGAATTATTAGTTCACTAATGTATTAGTTCACAGTTAGTGTGTGTGTGTGTGTGTGTGTGTGTGTGTGTGTGTGTGTGTGAGAACACATCTATACAAAACCTTTTTACTTCATTTAGAATAGTTAAGATGTGTAATTTAAACTCTTAATTTGTTTCACAATTCTTATTTTAATTTTATTCGTGTTTCAAGATTACAGCAAAATACCATAGCTGTTCTCTGTTCCTCTTAGATTGATAGATGTTTAGAAATTCACTTTGTTACCTGTTGGCAAGCTTCGTAATATGATTACAGTAAAACATAAGAGTTTCTGTAAGGGAGCCATTCCTCTGAGGTGTTAGATTAAATAAAGCATACAATATCATGTCTTTAGTACCTGGAAAAGATGGCATCTCAGATAGGTATATTTTCTGCTTTTCATGACTGTAGTGTTGGTTCTATAGCATCCTGGTTCCTCTCTGGAAATACGGTACCATCATTATCACCATGAGGAAAGTATATGAATTGTATAGTTCTCCTTAAGAAAAATAGTGCTTTTCCAGGAACTGATGAGGGGGGTGGAAGGTGCTTTATGAACAATGTACTTTATCATAAATGTCAGTTTTGCTTACCATCTGACAGCAGGTGGCAGTCCCGAGTAGGAATGACTGAGTGGAGAACAATGTTTGTAATGTGTCTTGTTCCTTAGAAGCCTTCGTGACAATACTCTTGGTATTTTCATTCGTTTCGTTAGAGTATGTAAATTATACTACAGGCAATTAAATACTTATTGATGACTTTCTTAACAAAATATTATAAAAACTGTTCTGAAGAATTTTTTCTACTGTTGCAGTGAAAACAGATGGATTAAAAAGCCAGTAAATAAAATTAGCTTTCTGCTACTGCAAAGTCATTGAATTTTGGAATTAGTTGAGTTGAGCAGCTGTTTTAGTTGACTGGAAACTAAAGTAGAAATATCTCAGAGCTCAGGAAGCTTTGTTATGAGATTGATCTATATTATACATTCGGGTTCACTGAAGGGATGAGGGGTCTTTATTGGGAACTGGAAAACCCCACTCATTATCATAGTATTTCAAAGTGCCTAACTGATTTTGCAACGCAGGTCCCCGTGACTTTCAATAGGACTTTTGCTTCTAAGTCACTTAGGCTCTTTGGAAAATAATACCCAGTCTCTTAATATATATGTAATTACATATGTCAAGAAAAAGAATGGAGATGCCAAACAATGAAGATGGGCCATGATATTTTAGTCCCTAGTAAGAATTTTCTATTTATGTATTTACTATTTATTTTGGAAAGAACTTAATGTGGCTAACTGTCTTTGGTTATGAATGATGGCATGTCCTCATATCTGAACCATAAGTAAGATGCACGTATACCAGAAGCAGACTCCTATTTTTTAATGGTTGAGGGTTTCATACACTCATGGCATGGATAAACCTTGCGTTGGCCAGCATAGAAGCCTGCATTGGAAGACCAGTAGCTCTAATAAACTGCAATTGGTGAGGACAAACTGTGGTTATTGTTACAGCTTTTGGCTGGAATATCAGCCTCCACTTGCTCAGTCCCAGGCTATGAGGATGGATTTCATCTCCCTAACCCCTCCATGCTCCACCAGTATAGAGCCTGTTCTGCTAAATGTAAAAGGCTTTCCAGTTTAGTTATAAATTGATTTAAGGTGTGTGTATTTAAGGTCGTATTTTACAGTGCTGTATTGGATAGTGGACGAGGGACCATTGTAAGGATCTTTTTATTTTCTATTGTACTTCAAGAATGTGCTAGTTTCACTTGTGTTGGTGCAGGGAAGCAGATGTTGACAATGGGGTGCCACTCCAACCCTGGGGGATTCACTGTGGAGGAGAGCAGGCAGTGTCTTTATCACTGCACCCCCCCGCAGGGTTTCCACCACACGAGGGCAGCTTTCAGTTGTGGCTGGGATTCCATGGAGGCTTTGTCAGCTTAAGGCTACCTGAGGATGTACTGAATCAGTGCAGCCTTTGCCACCTTAGCCGTATCTCGGCCCAGCCAATACTGCTGCTATTTGTAGCAACGCTACTGTGTGTCCTGTGGGCCTTTTGGAAGAGAAGTGATTGCAAGGTGCCTTGCTCCTCTTTAATGCCTTAGATCAGAGTAGTTTTAAAGATATGGTGTTTGAGTTATCGTATGTGCACAAGTCTTTTTTTTTTAAAAAAATGGTTAAGTGCATTTCCCTCCTCATCTAAATCAAAGGGACTGAAAAAAAATGTTTTCTTTAATAAAAAAAAAAGAAAAGAAAAAAAAAAGAAATCACTTTTGGGCTTGAGGAGAAAGTGGAAACAAGCAGTTAAAATGAAAGATCGACATTCAGTAGTGTAAGTGTTTCTATCATACATTTTGGATTTTATTGTATGTCTCCTGTCCTCAGATGGATAGCTATTACATTTAATCTAATCTGTTTTTTTTAATGGGGAAATTTGGAATGCACATTCATGTTTCTGAAATGTTGCATGATTGATGCATTGAGCAGTAGAGGTCAGCTATATATTAAAAGTCCTGTATTTGAAAATGTGATTTCAATGTTGAAATGCTAAAACCATGTGCTTTTTTCATTAGTATGAAAGTGAAAAGAATGAACTGGCACAAAGACAATTTGTAGAATCCTTTTCTGGCTGTTACGTATGGTAAAAAGGGTTTTGGATAAATAGCAGAAAAACAAATCTGAGAAACCTGTTTCTTAAACCGATACTTTACAAATGATGTTCCATAGTCTGTCTATGTAAAGGAGAACATGAGGACCAGAAACAGTTTTATAATATGCATTTATTCATATTAGTCCGCTTTTGTAGTGAGGTTTTTTCCTTCCAAGGACACCTTGTTTTATTCCCACTAAGTTTCAGAAACAAGTCTTCTGACTTTGATTTCCACTGTAACATGTTGATTCCTTCCTTTTTTAAAATACTCTTTTTGTAATCTTTCCTAGTATGAGCTATTAATTCATTGACTGCCGTTTTCCTGATACTGAATTTCAATGCGTTAATTGTCCCCCAAGATTGGTTTGATGTCTATTCCTTTTGTCTTGTTATGCATGTTAAATAATAAATAATAAGACCTGATCCAAAGCCCATTGAAATTGATAGAAAGACTGCCAGTGACTTCAGTGATCTTTGGATCAGTTCCATATTGCAATGAGGCTCTGTTTAGAGGTCAGTGAGGTCCACAGTGTGCTAGGCGCTGTATGAACATATGGTAAATTCCAGTCCTTGTCTCAAAGCCGCGGACACCTACTGCAGTAACTGGCAAGGTCATGTAGCGACAATCAAAACCGTGGCCTGATTTTGTTCTGTTTACTTTGGTGGTTTTACTCATGATTCATAATGCTGTACAACTTTTATATTGAAAGATGTCCCGGTAAGGGTCTGTGCCAGTGCTAAGAGAAGTGGAGTTAGAGAAGTAAAATAGCATGTAGCAAGCCAGGTGGCCAGCTCTGTTATGGAACAGCTCCTGGAGGGCACTGCACCTTGTCTGAGCAGTTCTGGGTTTAATATGAAGAAGGCTAAACTGTGAAACTGGAGGTTTAGTCAATGTGTGTTGGACAAAATATTCCATTTAGTGGGCAATATGGACCTAGCTCCAGTGACTGGCTGAAATCACCCTTTCAGTCAGAATTATGGAATGATGAAATAAATGCAATCCAGTTTCTTGGTGTTTGGTTTTTTTTCTGCACTATGTCAGGCTTTCAAACTATTGTTTTTTTTAATTGAAATGATGGCTTTTTGTGATACTTTTTGCAACTGCACTATGGATTCACAAACAGCAAAACTTTTATTATAGCCTTTTTAGTATCAGTAGCTTGAATTCTTTTTCTGATAGTAAAACAATTGTAACCAAATATAAGAAACAAATACTTAACAGTTGTTCAGAATAATCTGTTTTTCTTATGCTCCTCTTCCTTTTTTATTTTCCTTTGCTGGGTAGAGTTGAAATCTTACATGCTGAAAACAAAACTGCATCTGTCCTAGTATTTGTTTGCTTTATTCCATACACAACAGTTTTATTTAGTGGCTTTATGTACAAACAATTTGTAAGTATCACTTAAAACATAGGTAGGGAAACCAGAAAAAGAAAATAAGTACAGAAACAAGTAAACAAAATGATTACGTTTTTGTAAGTGTGCTGAGTAGAACAATAATGAAAAGACATAGAAGCCTATTTCAGACTTTTAGCAAAGACTTAACTAAAATATAAAGAGACAAAACAGGAAAGTTGAATTTAAGGAATGAATATATATGTATTCTGAAATAAGTGAAGATCAGAGTAACAATCACACAAGTTTGAGGAAGGACACATCTAATTTGAAATACATTGGATTTTAGAAAAAGAGACTATGCGGAATGAGAAAATATAGGGAAACTAAAGCAATGTCTAGTTAAATTCGTACTCATATCATAGAGACACTGTTGAATATGGACATAATTCAGAAGGTGATAAAATCATGTCAATATATGCAAGCAACAGTTATAAATTCTTCAGTATAAATTCTCCAGTAAGATTTCTTCATTTAGCTCAGAACACAGTTCAAGGCAAATGATGGCAGGCAGTATCACTCAGATTTATATTTTCTATCAACTAGGATTATCAGCGCTAAGTGATCATGTGACAAACCGTGTTTAGTATTGTGTCCCGCATTAGGATATGTAGCGAGACAAAGATAAGTTCCCTTTAAAAGAAGGTATGATGTGCCTCTTTAGTTACTTTACTGAAATATACCTTATAATATAAAAGAGACCATAAATTTGAAGATGGACCAACTCAAATAGAAAACTATTCAGCTAAGAGATTGGAGCCAAATTCAGTTTTCCAGTACTTCATAATTGGAGAAAACTGAGAAGATTGAAGAACGTCAACTAAACTTTTATTCTTATGTACATCTTGCTTTTTCACTCAGTTTTCTAACACATACCATTAAATATTCCAAAAGACAGATCACTGATGATTCTGGTAGTCCATAACTAGCCTCAAAGAAATTAGTATTTGGATTTAGTAAACATGTTAGTGTATTGACTGATTCCTCTTTTATTCGGAGCCAAATTTTGTAGCAGGGATTTGTCTGCCATTCAAACCTCTTCACGTTGCACTGTATGGCAGCGGTGTCCAATATGTTCGCCACTAGCCACATGTGGCTAATAGGCTATTGAATTGTGGCTAATGCATGTGGCTTTTTTATAATGTGGCTAATAAGAAAAATTCAAAACCACAAGTGTGGCTAGCAGTGTGGCTAGCATCAAATTTCTATTGGACATCGCTGCTCTATGGTCTTTGAAAGAAAAATTTTGCTCAGTAAAAATTATTCATCCCAAGAGAGAATGCAATACTTGTCTTTGCACTGAAATATCGTTAAAACTCAAGCAGTTATGTGAAAGAAACATTTGTCTCAAAAAGGTAACCATTGCAGAGAATATTAAATTCTCTACAGCCAGGGCTATCATTGGGCCTCAGCACTGGCACTCTTAGAGTTCAGTTGTCAGCACTGAGTACCATTTTATTGTCAGATGGACAAAATCTAATCTCTTCCCATTATGTTATCAAATTCTCATAAGCTGTCAGATTTTATATAGTTGTCTCCAAATCAGGAAGTGTCCTCTTTGGAACCTGAATGCATTTCTGAAAGCTTTAACAGATATCTCTTCTGAACTTCTTTCTCTGGTGTCACTCTATTTCCAACCTATTAAAGCAGTAGTCCTCATAGCCATTACCTTTGCAAAAAAAGGTTTCAAAGCTGGGCAGTCTATTCAGTGAAGAGCAATTCAAATATTCCACAGAGACAAAATCATATTAAGAACTTCGACTCAATTCATTCCTTAAAGGAGAATGTAGTTTTCCAGAGGGTAAAAGAAATCTTACTGTCTTTCAATGAAACTCTCATCTGTGTCAGGAAAGACTGTGTGGTACGTGCTTGATATGAGAAGAACTATAAGGCTGTTCTTCAGCTGAACAAAGGATTTTAGGCAGTATAGCTTGCATTTGTTATTTTGCATCCTGGAGGTAAAAGGGGGAAAAAAAATCTTCATTCTTTATAGCTTGGTTTCTGTATCCATTAGATACACTTATATAAGTCTATTCAGTTTCCTATAAAGAAGCACATTCATCTAGAGCTTGTAGAAGTCCTTTGCATTAATAGAGAAAATGTGTAAAGTTGCCATTCAGTCCATTATACACCCCCTCCTCACAAAACACTGTTGGCTAAATTTAGACGAAATTCTGGTGGTAGGCTTCAACAGATGAACATCTGGCAGAGGTGAGACTGAGGGTGAAGGTCTACAAGAGTGGTTCTCAAACTTTTGTACTGGTGACCCTTTTCACATAGCAAGCCTCAGAGTGCGACCCCCCCCCCCCTTAAATATATCAAAAAGTGTTTTTAATTTATAACACCATTATAAATGCTGGAGGTGAAGCTGGGGTTGGGGTGGAGGATGGCAGCTCGCGACCTCCCATGTAATAACCTTGTGATCCCCCCTGAGGGGTCCCAACCCCCAGTATGAGAACCCCTCGTCTACAACCTCCATTCTATCAGGGAGCCTTTTAAGTTAGCACAGCTTGAAAAGTCAGTGATGCTGCTCGGGAAGGGGATGTGACCAGGGCAAAGAGGAGGTATCCTGATTAGCATGTCCCCAAGTGGTGATGGCTGTGGAGGGAAACTCTGGAGCCCCTAGTAGAAATTAGAGCTGTCCCCATCTGATGGAAACACCAAAGAAGGTCAGACAGAATGATCACCACCTGCTTTCCCTTGGGGTGAACACCAATAAGTGGGGTTGCTGTCACAGGGATTGTGATTTACAAGTTCTGTCACCAGTCTGGCTGAGCCTGTTTTTGTGAATTAGAATCTGCAAATTTCATTGCGTGCATCCTTCAGTCCAAGGTGCTCCAGGATGTACTTGGCATAAAGTAGATTGCTCTTAAAATAGAAGGCATTTTCCTCTCTTTCACTCATTCCCTTCCTTGTGTTATTCAGCTATTACGCATTCCATATGTAATGGCTTTGTGAATATGCAGCAAGGTGGGCAGAAGAAAATTTGGCAAATTTTATTTTTTTCCCTCCAAAATGGTTGCCAACCTTGTTTGTTTTAATAAAGTATAGTATAGAATTTTGGGGGCAAAATTCAATTTACACACATAAGCACATGAGTTGAACCTTTGTGTATATTTGAGGCATAAGGGACAGATTATTCTTTCTGCTTCTTCCCCTTTGTGCCATTCAGCTGCTATAAAGGGACTGATTCTGGCCATAGTTGGCTAACACAGAATTCACTTGGTTAGTAAATCTTTTATTGATGTAAAACTAGAAGAACTAGTTTCTGCATTTGGGCTACATGCCACTGTGTAAATTAGAGCAGCCTAGTGCTGTAACTCATGCTAGGTCTGGTGCAGCCAAGCCAAGCAAAGCACAACAGGATTAGAGAGCCAGAACCATCTGAGCTCTGATTCCCTGACCCCTCAACCCCTCCATATATACATACCTTTTTTCCTACAGAGGGTAGAGCTCACCACAGGAGAGAATCTGGCCTCAAGTTCAGGTTCCCTGGTCAAAACCTCATTTGATCTTTGCATGAGAATTCTGAAAAAATGGACTAGGGGATGGATTCTGTGAATAAGGAGGAAAGAGCTACTTATTGGAGTGTCAAACTGTCCAGGACGCAGCAGTTGCAGGGGGTAACCTGTCTCACCCAACCCGGTGTTTGGGGGAGGCTGGGGCAAGTGGAACCTGCATACGCTGGCAAAAAAAAGCGCTAAGTTTCAGGAACACAGAGTTAGGCTCTTGTTATTTTTAGCCCTGGTCTTTTGGAAAGGGTGCCCATGGGAGAGACTGTAAGAGAGATCACAAGTGCAGCTCATCCCTGAACTGTAACAGTGAGATTAGGACCATATTCAAAGTATTCTTCCATTTATGCATATGTTCAAATTTTGCACACTATAATATGTACACACTAACCATAGAATTTGCAAGCACAAATCCATTTGTGTGAAAATCTGGTACAAATGAGTTTTGCACATGTTCATTCTGTCACTGTGCACAAGTAATGGTGCTTAAAAATATCATGCATGAATGATTAGCGAACGGAAGCTGGGTTGAGAGCTATATGAAAAATTGGCTCTTCGTGCCTTCATATTCTATTCCTGGGGGAATTCTGCACCACTGCACATGCACATAATTCATGTCCCCCCCCTCAGATTTTTTTTATCTGCAGACTCTAGATTCTGCTGTAGAGGTGCTGCAGTTACACCTTTTGCCCACCAGGTGAGAGGGCAGCCAGCGGGCAGAGAGGGATGGGAGAGACTGCATTCCTCACAGCGGGGCCAGGTGGGGAGGCTTGGGATGGACAGCATGGGACATATGGGGCTGCTGTGGGGGTCACCGGACTGGGGTTCAGAAGTGGGGAGCAACCAGAACTGGACAAAGTATTCAAGGTGTCGGCACACGATGGATTTATATAATCGCATTATGATATTTTCTGTCTTATTTTCTATCCCTTTCCTAATAGTTCCTAACATACTATTAGCCTTTTTTGACTGCTACCGTATAGTACAGGGATCTCAAACTCAAATCACCATGAAGGCCGCATCACTGACACCTTTTCATACAATGATACAAAAGTATAGTCAAAAATGAAAAAAAATGAAGAGTAATATAGTATTCTATCAAAAGTCAATGTATTAACTTTTTAAAAACTGTAATGCAAAGAGGGGGTTTAATAAAATATAAACACTCAGTAATGTTTGGCGCTTGGCTGCCAGTGGAGTTGGCGCCTATGGCAGGCTGCAGGAAATAACTCCGTGCGCCGCATGTGGCCCGCGGGCTGCGTGTTTGAGACCCCTGGTATAGTATATGCGAATGCAAGTTAGGCATGTGAATCTTTGAAGATTTTAATTCAGAAAATCAGTCCCAAAGTATCAAAAAGATTTAGTTCCAGATGATTTCTTTTACAAAAGTTAAAACGTTAGGCATACATTAACCAAATCAGTAAGTAATGGTACCTCACGTGAGTTTATGTAGTAATCTGGCAGAAAGCAAACAACGGCAGATAATGAATTTAATTGCGAATGATCACTTCAAATTCGGGTTTATTTTCTGCTTTGTCTTTTGTTCTTCACCTTCAAATGTGCTCATTGTGTTGCATTTGTTGGAATTCTAATGACCTTGTCCTAATTATCATATTCCATTTGTTGATTAAAACCTTCCAGAGAGTAATATATCAATGGCATGTGTTCCTATGCTTTCCAAGGTACATAAAACTACAGGGTCTCCTCTTTCATGAGTATTATAACTTTTTTGTTTGTTATGTTTTTGGTTAGAAATTGCTTATACACCACATTTCTGAGGGAACACATGATCCCAAAGATTTTTCAAATAAGCATGATAACTTTGACAGTAATAGTGGTAGAATCTCCGTAGGGAAATTTTACACACACCCGGTGAAATAACTAGTGATGGCATTTTGCTGTGCAGAGGAGAATATTTTACAGTTATTGCTCAAAAAAATCAGTTACCACTTTGTCATATTTTTATACTTAGAAATGGAGGGAAGTTCTGTAAAGGAGGATATAAAGGTATGCATGGGATTGGTCTATTTTAAAAAAATAAGAAAGTGTAGGTTATACATTATCACATCTTGCTTTCTCAGCCAGTAAAAAATAGAAGAAAGACAGACAAGAAATACGAACACATATATCAGAAGTATTTTCATTGTGCAGCAGTATTTTGCATTTGTACAGCATAAGATTAATTTCAGCTTCAAAAAAAATGTTTGGTCAGTTACAATATTTCTCAGTAAAATATTTTTTTCGTGTTTTTTTTCTTTTGGCTAGTGAAGGTCTTTTGGCTTCCCATACCCACAACCGGTTGTTTTTTAAAAAAAAAAAAATTAGGAAAGGCTGAATACTTTTTTTGTGATAGGGTGAGGAACACTGTGGTAGTGTGGAAAATTTGGTAGTCATACGAATGTGTTGCTTTTGATTATGTGGATTTTATTTTTGATAGAGAAAATATTGACGTGCAGTTATGGACAGAAATGCAGTCATGTAAAAATAACCCTTTTATTACTCAACAGATGTACTCCTTGAGTGTCTAAAGCAGGGATCTCAAACTCGAATCACCAGGAGGGCTGCATGAGGACTTGTACATTGGCCCGAGGGCCGCTTCCTCTGCCCCCACTCCACCCCTTCCATGAGGCTCTGCCCCTTCCCATCCCTTCCCCGCCCCCATTCCAACCCCTTCCTCAAATCCCCACCCCTGTCCCGCTTCTTCTCCCTCCCTCCCCTGACCGCACGGCTCCCTGCTCCTCCCCCCTCACTCTTGGAAAGCGCTAAGTGCCGCCAAACAGCTGTTTGGTAGCGGGAAGCGCCTGGAGGTAAGCAGAGGAGCAGGGACGTGGTGCACTGGGAGAAGAGGGAGTGGGAGGAGGGGAGCTTGGCGGGTCACAGGAAATAACGTGGCCCGCGGGTCGCAGGAAATAACGCGGCCTGTGGGCCGCCTGCTTGAGACCCCTGGTCTAAAGTCATACCTGCTTACTGACAAACTTTTTGTTTTAAACTAATTTTTACTTCTTTTTGCACTGCAGAATCAGCACAGCTGTGAGATAATCATCTGGATTCTTTTGTGTCCTGCTTCTTTCATAGAACAATTTAACAGTTCCAATTACAGAATATTTTTTTTACTGGGTTTGAGCCAAAAATAGCTCATCTTACTTTTCAGATATCAGGTTGACTTTACAAGGCTGGTACTCTCTAAAAATCTTATTTGTACTTACAAGATGAGCAAATTGGATATAAAGTTATTGACAGACAATACACTTGGAATCCCATAATGCTATTTACAGGGGTTAACATTTCCAAATCTGGGTACCTAAAATAAGCTCCTAAATGCATATTTAGGCCGCAAAATTACAATGAGCTCCTCACCGTCATAGAGCTCATTGAAGGATCAGGACTGTAGACTTATAAGAATAGATTTGGGAGTCTAACTTTAGGCACCCATGTTTGAAATATTTGGTCAGTCGTATATCCCTGTAAGATTTAAAATTGTAGTTGTTGTATACATTTATGTTTTGGTACAACTAAAATGCTTTACTCGATAGCTTACAAAACCTTCCAGTGGATTCTAGCTTGGTTCTTGCTTATATATTTATGCAACAATGTGGATGGGTGACAGGGTTAGAGATTTTTTTAGAGAATTAGAAGTTATTTTTTTAAATCTGTAACTTTCTGTAGGATCGTCAATTTGCTAAAGATCTTCTGTTAAAAGGTACTTTTTGGTCTCATTGTCAAACCTGCATTGGTAGCTTAGAATGTTCAGTGAAATCAATGCTACTTGCAAGTGTGTGTTTTTTAGAGGAACAGTAAAGATTCTACTGTGCAATAATATATTTTCATTATTTAGTGGGGGTGAATATTAAATAGAACACCGCTCATTGGAAACTTCATAATTATCAAGAGTGGAGTTTCAACACAGGATCCAGTCACTTTGTAGCATAAATGTTATTTCACCTTATTCTGACACTGTCCTGATACAGCTGATTTGGCAGTTCTTCCACAATGGCAGTCATGGTTTAAGACTGCTGTGAATCCTCTGATACATTAGAAAATAAGTGACAGATCTCCTTATAGTATACAGCCTTTAAAGCTATGCTAGTGAGTGAAAGTAGACAGTAGATCAGTGTGGATGAACTTAATTTACATACTAAACACTTAGAAATGTTCATGTGATCAGTGGTCCCCAAGAAGAGATTACCTTATGCTTAGTTGTACAGTGATAGTGAAAACTCTTCCTTTCTTGAAAGCCATAGATGTTCCCTAGAAAAAGGTATACTTTGCCAATTCACAAATTGAAGAGAAGCATAAAGAAGGCAATAATATTCCATTAGTCTTGCTGCCAATTATAAACTTGTCATTAGATTCAAGGGCTAACGTAGCTATTGTGATGGGGCAAGGCCAGATGGCTATAGGAAAGTGGTGAGGAACCAGTATGTTAGCCCCAGGCTAAACAAATCCCTGATACCTTGCTAACCAAATGGCAGTTACTCCAGGTTAATCAAGACACCTGGGGCCAATAAAGATCCTTCTAGAAAAAGCAGTGGAGATGGCTAGATTGGCTTCAGGTGTCCCAATCAATCAAGGGCTGGCTGGAACTAGTTAAAAGCCTCCCAGTTAGTCAGTGAGGGGGGGATGTCAGGAGCTGTGGAAGGAGGTTGCGTGTGAGGAGCTGGGAGCAAGAGGCACTAGGAGCTGAGAGTGAGAAGGCATACTGCTGGAAGATCCTGTGGTGAGGATAAAGAAGGTGTTGGGAGGAGTCCATGGGGAAGTAGCCCAGGGAGTTGTAGCTGTCGTGCAGTTGTTCCAGGAGGCACTCTAAACAGCTGCAATCCACAGGGCCCTGGGCTGGAACCCGGAGTAGAGGGCGGGCCCGGGTTCCCCCCAAAACTCCCAACTCCTGATCAGACACAGGAGGAGTTAACCTGGACTGTGGGTTCTACCAGAGGGGAAGATCTCTGAGGCAAGCAAAATCCGCCAGTAAGCACAGGACCCACCAAGGTAGAGGAGGAACTTTGTCACACTGTGTATGTAAATCTCCTATGCCAAGACCATACAATTATGCCACTGAACATACGAAGAGCAGAGGTGGTTATCAGAGACATTTATATATAATAACCAATGCTGTTTTCTATTCTTGATACTTCACTACACAAGCCCAGTGTCTTCTCCAAACATTGATACTGTTGGCTAAGGATTTCCTAAAGTATTTAGAAAAAAATCATCAATCCAAAACTAAACTTAAGAATTTAACAGTTGACACAAGTCATCAAAGGGAAAAGGGGAGGCTGGCAGCAAAACAGAGCCTAATTAAGATTGCCCGAGAGACCTTAATGACACCTACCTGTAAATAATTTTCTTCTTAAAGCTTTCCCTTAACTTAACATTTCCTAGCTTTTCCAATGTTTGTTTTTTACCCCTTAACATTCTTTCTTCTTCGAGTGCTTGTGCATGTCCATTCTATACTAGGTTTATGCATGCTAGGTGTGCATTTTTGCTGGAGATTTTTCCCTTAGTGGCATCCATTGGGCTGGCTCTAGCACCTCCTGGAGCCATGCACATATGTGCTGATATAAGGGGTGCCACCAGCCCTGCACCCTCTCAGTTTCTTCTTACTGCACATGACACTTGCTGGAATGATACTTTCTTGCTCTGGCAAAGATTCTTCCCAGTAGTTTTGAACTCTTTCTTCATTCGTAGTGTGTATAGTTAGTGTATATAGTTCCTATCGTCAAGGGACTTTTCATCCCAGGGGCCATGTATGCTCCAGTCCCTGGGCTTCAAGCCTTGTACCTCCTGTGGCAAAACTATGCCTGTGAGTAACCCACACTCCAGTTGCTTAAAGTGCTTGGGGAATAGTGACATAAAGAACAAGTGACTGATCTGTTGGGACTTCAGACCCTGCACTAAGAAGGACTGGAACATCTGGCTAAAGGCCATCCTCATGGAAGCCACCCGCAGACCTGTCTCAGAGCTGAGCCTCTCTGATTTGGTGCCGAGTACTTTGGTGTCCGTGTGAAGTGCTAACCTGGCACTGAGCTCTTCTTGGCACTGTTCTCCATTCCCAGTGCTGAGGAAGAAGTACAAAAAGCAGCGCACCGAGAGAGGGTGCTCACTGGTGCAGGAGACAACTAGGGAGAAGAGTGAGACTTTCTTCAGGCCACTCTTCTATCCCTGGACCCACGTCAGCACCATCGATTCTGCCAAGGGCTTTTGAGTCCAGTGTGGGACCCCCTCACACCAGGAAGCACCACGGTACCAGCGGACTGACGATGCCATCGACTCTGGAGGCTTTTCAGGTGGCTAGGGACCTCTCTCTTCCGGTCCCTCCAACCTCAATGGGGTACCTACCAGCTCCAGCATCTGGAAGCAAAAGGGAACAGGGTGCATCCACGACACCATCCAGGGGCGAGCCCCACCTGATCCCAGCGTCGCTATCCCCAGCATGCCACTGGTCCCTGGAACCATATGGAGGCAGAAGTGGGTACCACTCCACCATTGTCACCAAGAGAAGAAACCTCTTCCAAGTCTGAAGGTGAACCCTATGTACTGCCAAAAGCCCACCATTGGTACCCAGCCTACACACCACCGAGCTTCAGTGCTGGTCACCCAGCTGGCACCTGGCCAGCAGGTCACTGGCCTTATTGAATTCTGGGAGGCAGGCAGGTGGGCGCAAGCCTGCCTGCATCTAGAGGCTCCTCCCCCAACCTTTGAGGAGGAACCATGGAAACCAGGACTCAACTGAAGACCGGGGACAAATAAGGAAAAACAGGATCGGGAGTGGGGGTCATAGGTTGAAAATGCAGTGGCCCTACTGGAACCCCTGAGGTTTTCCCCTAGTACCCGGGCCTTCCTCCCATCGCTCCTACTTGGTGGTCTACTACTTCCTGCTCAGCACCGGATCCTGACTCTGGTACCAACCTCTGTACCAAAATCCAGTAGCTGCCTCCAGTGGACATAGTTGAGGAAGAGGAAGGAGCCCCTCCTCCGGTGCAAGCCTACTCTTCGAATGAGCAGAAGTCAATCAAGGCCCTTACGTGAGCACCACCTTACACAGTTTTCTTCAAGGACAAGGTCCAGCCGCGCCCCATCTGGCCTTTCTGCCAAAGGTGGTGTCATAATTCCACAACAACCTGGTCATTTTTTGACCTGTCTTCTTCCCAAAACCCCACAAAAGCTCTGAGGAATGACTGTTTCAATATGTTGGACATTAGGTGGGCCCTCACCTATTACACTGAGAGGACTAAGCCATTCTGTAAATCCACGTAACTCTTTGTAGCAATAGCAGAAAGGATGAGAGGGCTGCTGGTGTCAACCCAAAGAATCTTGTCCTGGATAGCAAGCCCGAATACAGGCAGTTATGAGCAGGCGAACGTCCCATATCCAGCCATCCTGACCACTCATTCCACAAGAGCCCAGGTTTCGTCAGCAGCGGTCCTCACACAGGTCTCAGTCAAGAACATCTGCAGAGCTGTAACCGGGTCGTCGGTTCATACCTTCGTGTCCCACTATGCCATCCCCCAACAGGCCCAAGCTGATGCTGGTTTTGGGAGAGCAATGTTACAGTCCGCATGTCCATAAACTCTGAGCTCACCTCCTAGGGTACTGCTTGTGAATCACCTACCATGGAATGGACATGAGCAAGCACTCGAAGAAAAAATGGTTACTACCCTTTTGTAATTGTTGTTCTTCGAGATGTGTTGCTCATGTCCATTCCATGACCCACCTTCCTACCCCTCTGTTGGAGTTACCAGCAAGAAGGAACTGAGATGGTGTAGGGCTGGTGATGCCCCTTATTCCAGTGCATATACACATGGCTCCAGAGGGCACTAGAGCCAGCCCAACGGATACCACTAAAGGAAAAATCTCCAGCAACGGTGCACGCAGCAAGCACACACCTATCATGGGATGGACATGAGCAACACATCTCGAAGAACAATAATTACGAAAGGTTAGTAACTGTTTTTTCAAGACTTTTTTTCCCTCAAGCTATTCAAATATAGTAACAACTTTAATGCCAATTTTAGAAATATTTTTGCTTCAGCATATATGCAAAATGGATGAGAGTTCCATGGAAGCATTTAGGATTTTTGTTGGTACAATTTAGGGAATTACAAAACTGTGTATGCATTTCTAGGCAAATTAAACGCACCTCTCAGCAATTATTCTGGCTTAATTTTTTCCATCTATTTTGGGCTCATAAGGCAAAGCACGCATAACATTAGAAAAAAATGCTTGTATGGTAGCAGAAGTAGAAAAGAAAGAACAGGAGCAGATTTAGGTGCATTTGTCATTCTAGCAGGATTTATTTTTATGGAGTTAACAGCAACAAATTTTTCAAAGAAACAGATTTGACACGTATTTGATCTCTGCTAGGAGCTTAAAGGTGGATTAAAGAGGATTTAAAGGTGTCTTCTCAAAGTGCTTTAAAATAAGTCAATCCTACGTTACAACACTATTTAGTATTGAATTTCCTAAATATCAGCGGGACATTCAGTATATAAAATGAATTCTAATTTTACCCAATTTTTTTTCTCTGTTTGGTTCCTTAAAATCTTGCCTCTGTGACAATCCAACATGTACTAGCTATAATGCGACATATACTCTGGGGTCCTGGTGGGTGGGTGAGTGGGTGGATGGATGGATGGATGGATGCAGATTCATAGCGTAGACTCCTAGACTTTAAGGTCAGAAGGAACCATCATGATCATATTGTCTGACCTCCTGCACATTGCAAGCCAAAGACTCTCACCCACCCATTCCTGTAATAGACCCCTAACCTTTAGTTTAGTATATGGCATAGTCTTGAAGATTTCTTAAAAATAAAAATAATTGTTTTAAAGGCTTCAAACCATTTCAAAAATACTTGATAAAATAAACAATCTCTAGGGAGGCTCTGTGGTAGCTATGACATTCATCATAACTAGACTTGGCAGAATTCTACTTTTTTAGATATATAATTTCAACAGATAATATAAATGTTTATTTTTAAACTTTTTTGCTTTTTTAAAACAATTTAAATGTTTGCAGTTGTGCAAAATTAGGGGTTTTAAGCATTTTTTTTAATTTTTTTTACCTATATTACATTTTTATAGTTTCAGGAAATTATTCAGGGGTCAGACTAGATATTCAATGACAGTGGACACTGATTCAAAAAGTTAAAGCTTTAATGGTTAAAACACAAATTGTCAACATCACATGCCAAAATATATGAAATACATATCTTAAATCGTACTGTAATCCTCAAGCAGCATTTTTTTCTTCCTTTGCATATGTGGAAATTTCAGTTATTGATGGAAATATTTTTTTCATCGGTGTGTGAGAGTATTATGAAATCAACTTTTAATTACTTTTATCGATTTAAAAATCTAATCGTTCTAAGCCTAATCATAAAATGCTAGAGTATCAAAGCAGAGAAGGAGTTGTTGTTACTTTGAGAGACCTAAAATTAAAAAAGAGAGAGAAATTTACAATAAATGGGCTGAATGCCCTTCTTACCCTTGCGATTTGGGGCATGCAGTACAGATTGTAAGGTTAATTTAAAAAACAAGCAAACCCTGGTCTTCTCTGAAAAACAGTACAAGTCCTTTTCCCAAACTGAATCATTAAAGTTTAGAATTCGATTACTTTAACTCTCCCTTTTTCTTTTCCCTCACTCACCTATCTCTGATCCTCTCATATTTTAATAAACAATCACAGGATACAAAATAACCCCAGTATCACTTCTGCCTCAAACCAAAATTTCATGTGCAATTTTGTATTGCTCTGGAACTTGAGATTTGAAATCAGAAGTTAAATAGTCTCTAATACAGAGACTCAAGACTTTAACCCCCCAATTCTACCTTAAAAGAAGAAAGGTTAAGCCAGGTTGGATGAAATAAGAGCAGGGAAATGGGAAAGTTTGGATGGAACTTTTTTTCTTTTTGTCCTTCATGTGCTGGTCCCAATGGATATTCACTGTGGATGCACATGTGCTCCATGTGCCTGGGACTAGAAATTCCTTAATAGCAATGTCTGTTGCTCTGTACCTGCATGCTACATTTCCTTGTGCTGCAAAATCAGGGCATAAATGGCAATGCGGGCCAACTGCCTCTTTAATTTCTCTTCTACTGCTTGTGGTCTGGGATGGAATCCTCCTATATCCATATTTTCTTCTTCCCTTGACATTTTTCTGTAAATAATTGTAATAGTTATTTCATTTTTGAATACTGAGCAAAACTAACTCTAGTTTAATTAGTTAGTAGAGTTCAGGGGATGTTGCCCTCTCATAAGGCAGGCTCAGGAGATTTGGCTCTGCCAGCTCCTCAGAGCTAGCCCTGAGACCTAAATTGGATACAAGGCCCTCCCATTCTCCATCTCGTCACCCAAAACGTAGTCCTCCACATAGTCCTCCACCAGCATCAGCGGAACATACTGTCAAGTCAAAAGACTCCCAATAAGCAGAAGCATGATGAGGTAAGGAGAAACACAAGAGGTCTGAGAAGTCGGCTCATCATTCCTTGAAGAAGAGAGTGGCAGCACTCCTTCCCTTCACTCAGGTTCAAGCAAGACTCCACACCTTAGATACTGTTCACCTGGAGCTTATGGTGAGACGGGCATGCACCGTTGGTTCAGGAAGTTTCTGCTGCTCCAAAACCATCCTCTGAGTGGCACAAAGATAGTCAGAAGCACACGCCATCTGCACCAGCGGTATCAGACCATGTGCCTAAGCCTGCACCTTCAATCCCAACACTGAAGACACCAGCCAGCTCTCCTTTAGAGAAACCAAGATACATCCTTCTAGAGGATCTGGTGATCTACTGGGCTCTGGAGTCCTCAATCCATCCATCCATGAAACTGGTGTTACCATGGGAAAGCAAAACTCCATCCATCCACTACTTCCTGATCCCCAGCCCCAGCAGAGCTATGATATTGAGGCACTCTCCCCAACCCATCTCCAGCCGTGCACCTTCATGCAGATGATGCTGACAGCCCCACCTCTTGAGTCTGAGGAATCTTTGGAGGAAGAACAAGTGTTGGTACCACCAGTCTGACAAAGGCCTCCCCACAACAGCCTATCATAGTTAGGTCTTTCAGGGCTTCATGGAAGACCCTCCCATATCCAGGACACACATTTACCATGGAGGGAGCACTGGTACTCATCTTATGGTCCATTGCCGTACACCTACAACCTAAGGTGGCCACATTGGAGCACACGGAACTGTTACCACTGGGCTATGGAGTTGGAATATTACAGATATGGACCTCACCCTCCAACATTTAGAGAAGAAGCACTGGCAGAATGTTAGGAGGCACAGTCGAAGCAACAACATCATCTGGTATGGCCAGAACCACCTACAGTTTCATCCCATCCCCAGATGAGGTGGTACTGCCTCTCCACCTGACCATTACAGGCAATACTAAGAACTGCTCAAGAGGATAGCTGGCACTCTCCATATTCCATTGGAGGAAGTGTAGGATCCAACACACAAGCTCTCCACTCAATGGTAGCCTCCACCAAAGTAGCCTTACTCATGAATGAAGCCATCTTAGACCCGGCTAAAGACATTTGACAGACCCCAGGCAACTACGTTCCTACTCCAAAGAGAGCTACAAAAAGAGATATTTTGTTCTCCCTAAGGGGACAGACAGAATACTTATTTTCCCTTCTCAACCCAACTCATTGATAATTCAGAAGGCTACTGAATGTAGATGACCCCATCATACAAAAGCCACCCTCTCAGATAAAGAGGCTTAGAGGCTGGGCCTACTGGGACAAAATAACTTCTTTTCAGCCAGCCTCCTCCTCAGGATTGTGGAGTACGAAGCCTTTATGTTGAAGTTTGACTTTCTTCATTATTATAGGCTAGTAGAGCCGTCTGACAGACTACCTTCAGGGAGTAAGCTTTAATTTCAGGCCATATTTGATGAGGGAAGCTAGTAGCCAGGTTGTTATGACAGGAACTACTTGATGCAGCAGACATGGCGTCCTGCTCACTAGCTGCCTTTGTGGTCGTGAGACAAACCTCCTGGTTACAGACATCTGGGTTCCCTAACGAGGTTCAAGGAACAATAGAGGACCTGCAACAAGGCAGAAATAGGACTTCATCACCATTTTCCCTCCAGACTCAGAAGCCTTCTAAAATGGTATTTTAATGAGAACTGTCACCAGTTGTTTTAGTACCACCTTCTTCCTCATTTGACGGTCGCCTAGCCTGTTTCCTCCCATTGATCTTAACCTCGGACAGATGGGTACTGGACATTATTTCCACCGACTACACCATCAAGTTGTAGTCCACCCCATCTTCCAAACCCCTTTCCTTGTCCCTATTCAGGGCCCCTCTCGTGAAGATTCTCAAATAGGAATTGGACTGCTTGATCCAGCTAGAAGCCATTGAGTCCATACCTCTTCACTGCAGAAGGAGGAGTTTTTTCTCCAGGTATTTCCTAGTTCTGAAGAAGACGGGTTGGAGGCCAATCCTGGACCTCAGACGGTTGAATGTTTTCATCTGTCATACAAGATTCAGGATGGTTGCACGGTCTGCCATAATCCCCTAGCTGAACAAACATGACTGGTTTGGAGCTCTTGATCTGAAAGACGCATATTTCCATATTGATATATATCCAACCCACAGGAGATTTCTGCATTTTATGGTGGACATGTACCACTTCCAGTACAAAATATTTCCCCTTGGGGTGGGGGCCATCAGCTGCTCCAAGAGTAGTCATGGCAGGGGTATCAGCCCATTTCCACAAAATACCATATTTCCCTATCTCAATGATTGGCTTCCAAAGGATCGACCACAACCAAGAAGTATACATAATATTGACCACCCTACTAGACCTGTGCCAGTCCTCGGGGCTTCATGTAAATCCAGGCTGGTCCACTTTAACACCTACATGAACTATAGAGTTTATCGGAGCAACCCTGTACTCAAAGCATACTTACCACATAACAGGTTCCTAGCTCTCAGGGACCTCAGTGCCCAAATCCTTCTCAGGCCTCAGCTGATAGTTTGTTTCTGCCTGGTTCTGTTGGTGCGCATGGCAGCATGCACCTATGTGACCTCATTCACCAGATTACACCTGTGAAGTCCTCAAACCTGGTTTAAAATCAGTCTCTACCCTGAACAAGGCCTCCTTAAAGAAGAAGGCCTTGCTCCTGCTTCCAGTTTGAATTCTTCTTACCTGGTGGGAAGAGAGGAACAATGTATGCATAGAGATCCCCTTCATTCCCTTTCCTATCTCAAAGATGCTCATTACTGATGCACCTCTCCTGGGTAGGGGAGTACACCTGAACAACCACATAGCCCGAGCCTCGTGGACCCTGCAGGAGTCCACGCCTCATATTAATCTGCTAGAGCTACAGACTGTCCGCAGATGCTTCCTATCGATCATCTGATCCACTCAAGTTCAGATCAGATCAGACAACATGACCGCTGTTTATATAATAAACTAGCAGGGAGGAACGAGGTCCGCACCACTATGCAGGGAAGTGGTACAACTGTGGAACTGGTGCATCCAGCACATTACTCTTTGGAGTACATCTTCAGGAACTCATGAATTCCCTGGCAGACATTTCAGAAATGACCACGAGTGTGAGCTCCACTCTTTAGTGGTCCAACAAATTTTCCAACAGTAGGGGTACCTGTCCTGGGACCTCTTTGCAACCAAAGAAAACCAAGAAATGCCGAGCTCATTGCTCTCACAACAGCAGGGGTCTGAACTGAACAGCGGATGCCTTCCTAGTCCTGGGGTCAGTGTAATTTAATGTATCACTTCCCTCTCAGACCTCGTGTTCTCTGGTGAAAGTAATTCTAATAGCATATTGGTGGCCCCATCATGACCACCCACATGTGCATTCACCTACAATCATTTTGCCCATGACTCTCTCTGAATGGGGACAGAACTGACCATCCCAACCTGACTTCCTTCAAGCTCACAGTGTAGTTTTTGGTTGGGCAACAGACTTAGAGTGAACCTCCTCAAATAAAATAAAAGCATTTTTCCCTGTGTTGCCAGAAACCTCACCTTTCTGTGGAACCATCAAAACATCCCTATATGCCTGACTACCGCTCCCTAAACACATCAAGACTTCCAGTCAGCTCAGTGAGAGTGCATCCAGTGGCTATCATCGCATTTCACTGTCCTGTAGAGAGCTACTCAGTTTTTACTCACCCCACGACAGTCCAATTCCTTAAAAGCATTGTTAGCACTTTTCCTCTGGTAAATCGACCGACAGCTCCCTGGGATCTGAATGTAGAGCTGACAGTGCTAATGCAGCCATCCTTTGACCCTTTGGCTTCATGTGTATCAATGAAGGTGGCCTTTTTGACAGCATTTGCTTCAGCTAGGAGGGTAGGATGAGCCTCCGGGCAGACCCGCCTTATATCGTCTTTCACAGAGACAAGATGTCACTCTGACTACATCCTAAGTTTGTTCCTAAGATCCCATCAGACTTCCATCTGAATCAAACAGTTCATCTACCTGTATTTTACGCAGAGCCCCACAACACTTAGAGTCACAGGAAATTACACTTTCTAGATATACAAAGGGCCCTGGTTTTCCACTTGGATCGAACAAAGCTTTTTCAAAAATCTCATTGACTGTTCATTTCATTTGCCAAAAGATTGAAGGGCAAGGCAATCTCTTCTCAGAGACTCTCAAAGTGGATCTCTGGCTGCATCCTCCTCTGCAACCAGCTTTTAGAAATGCTTCCTCTGCACGGTATCAGGGCTCACTCAAATAGAGTGCAGGCTCCCCCAGTAGCATCACCTCTTTCTCAAATTGGCAGGACAGTTACTTGGAGCTCAGTCCATACATACAGATTCTGGTGCCATTTACTTCCTCGTACCGTCCTCCTAAATTAGTAACTGCTTGGGAATCACCCACAGTGAATACCCATAGGGACCAGCACTTGAAGAAGAAAAGAAGGTTACTTACCTTATAGTAACTGGAGTGCTTTGAGATGTGTGGTTCTTCTAGGCATTCACGACCTGCCCTCCTTCCCCTTTGCATCAGATCTTCAGGTGATTTGTGAGGGCCAAGACTATACTAGGGTTCAAAAACATAACTGGATAGGATCATGGAGGATAGGTCCATCAGTGGGTATTAGGCAGGGATGGTGTCCCTAGCCTCTGTTTGCCAGAAGCTGGGAATGGGTGACTTTGGTCTGACCCAGTATGGCCGTTCTTAGGTTCTTATCATAGAATATCAGGGTTGGAAGGGACCTCAGGAGGTCATCTAGTTCAACCCCTGCGATTTGTGGTAGTGTTGGAACTGAAGGGGCAGTCAGTGTGCATCGTCACTTATACCCTCGGCTCGCAGCATGAGGAAGCATAGTGCACAGATGTGGACCAATGCACGGTGCTATTGAAGAATTTCTGATTGTGGGTGCATGGAATGCATGCGTACCCCCAGTGAATACCCATAGGGACCAGACATCTTGAAGAACTCTGCACATCTTGAAGCTAAGTAGCCTTCCAACATTTTTTTGGTGTTCCCATAATTAATTTATAGGATTTAACACAAATGAGCCGCCTTTACCAATAATCATTTAAATTGCTATTTCACTTGGCTCTCCTGTTACATGGTCCGTACAAAGAGTTATTGGACAAACAGTGGACATAAACCAGTCTGTAGTTTGGTATATTAACCAGTTTTATTGAGGTTATTCTTAAGAGAATTAATCTATATATTTCTTTTCACAGAGATATCACATAGAAGCAAGTAATGAGGGAATTTTAATGACAAATCTTTTTTTCCCCAGCCTTTGGAGCCATTGACTGCACATGTACGGCTGTTTTTGGAGCGTGAGATTTTCAAAGGGGCTATATTGCTTGCCAAATTCTGTCCTGGAACTTTTGAAAATCCCAGCCATGTTGCCCAATGCCAATGACTCTTCATACTTAAAAAGCACATGGTTCCATATATAGGTTTTCTTTTTATGGAAGTCCTAATGAAATTCCCAGGATTAGCTTCAGGGGAGGAATGTCTAAAGATGCACATGCAATTTTGCTGAAATAATGACCCCCAAGGGGCTGTAATTCCCTAGGGATAGCTGGACTAGGGATAGCTGGACTGCCACAGTTGGTCTATACGGTGGGGGGGTGGGGTCAGTATAGAACTGGCCAAAGTAGTGCAAAAAACTGCAGGACAGAATCATGTACAGTATTTTCTATTACTAGTTTGTTTTCCAAATTGACCACCGAAGAACCCAATTTTATTTTATTAAAGTAGAGAATATGGAATTTATTCAGATAAATGGGTTTGGGTTTTTTCAGTCGGTGCTTTTTGCTGTGCATGTCAGTTTTTCAGACTACCAACTTTCTGGATGATTTATGAAATATTACATAAATATGAAATTTTATATAAAATTATTCTTTTAACAGATTATTCTCAAACATTGTATTTATATTAGGCCAGTAACAGCAGCATACGGTGTCTGTGTATAGAAAGAATTCTGTATTCTCCCACAGGAATTCCAGTGTTTAGATTTTCATTGCTATGTTAATTTCTAGTATATCTGAGTTTTTGGCTACAATCATTCTACATGACCAGTAAAAGAACACCAGTATTGAGTCGTTTTTGGAAATATTTATGCTTGAAGAGCTTCATTGGGTATAAATTAAGTATAAGAATGTGCACTGAAACATGGTGCATGCTCTTTAAAGTGCCATCAGTTGGGATGTGTAATCTTTCATGCATTCTTGTTTAGTGTCTGCTGATCTGGAAGCTAATGTTGTTGTCTTGGAAACAGGATTTTCCCCTGCAAATATCTACATGGTCTAGCATATACTGTTTCTGATGGTTATACATTGACTTCCAGGAAAACCTGGAAGTAGCAGTCTTGAACTTCCCAAAGAAAAAACATTGATGAATTTGAGGTGTAAGAGATGTTTCTATTTTGTGCTTTAATTATGTGCTGCTGATTTAGATTGGCAAAAGCCCTATAATGTATTACATCAAATGTCTGAATGAGATTACAACTGCAATTAACTGGAAGCAATCAATGTTAGAAAAATCCCAGGCTATAATTTGCTTTAGTTATATTATTTAGTATAAAACTGAAAAAATACAATACAATCTGTTAAACCTTTTTTTGTGCTTAATTGATGGTGTGGTTAAAAATGTTGTTCCTCATTCTATTCTGCTTGTAGGCAAGTGGTAAAACTTTGTATTCTGCCTCTGTGTGTGTGTGGCATTACGTTTGCCAGACAAAATAGCAAGTGTAGGCAAAATGCATTGGACAGATTGTTTAGTTGGCGAGAAAGCTGCCAAATAAAGCATAGAAAGTAAAAACAAAACAAAAACAGTGTCATCTTTGGAACTGACTTTTCCTCTGAGGATTTATTAGAATGTGTATGAATATTTCTCAACAAAGCATTTATTTCCTTTCTATAACTTCTTTGGTTACTGTCTATTCTTCTAGAGCCAGGTATAATTTATCATCATTTAGAAGATTATAAAATAGGTTTATCATCCTGTTTATATATTAGAGCTCCAGAATGAACAATTTTCTTTGCTTGTTTTGAATTTTTTAATTAGATTCATTAAGGTTTTTTATATTATCCCTCTGAAAGTAAATATTTTTCTCTTGGTACCACTTTAAAAGGCTCCCAGAGCACACTGACAGATAGTTGGAGAAGTATTTTTTTTCTTAAAAGAAGATAGTATCTCTTAAGGCTAGATTGAAACCTACATATGTCCAAGCAGGGGAAAGTAAGAACCACTCTTGAGCCGCATACATAGACTACCCAGACACATGTTCTTTTCTCACCCCATTCCCTTCCTTCTGTTAATTCCCTCACTTATTGTGCAACATTTAAATTTCAGATGTAATCTCTTTTTACAGTACTAAAGCAACTGCTTTCCTTCTGTGCAGGGTTGGTGACTTTTATAGCTTTCTTTCAAAACTCATGATAGTATGTCTGTCTACTGTCATATTGGTCTCTCTAAGGCAGGGGTGGGCAAACTTTTTAGCCTGAGGGCCACATCAGGGAATAGAAATTGTATGGCGGGCCATGCATGCTCACAAAATTAGGGTTGGGGTGCGGGAGGGGGTGAGGGCTCTGGTTGGGGGTGCGGGCTCTGGGGTGGGGCTGGGGATGAGGGGTTTGGGATGCAGGAGGGTGCTCCGTGCTGGCATCAAGGGGTTTGGAGAGCGGGACGGGGATTAGGGCTGGGGCAGGGGGTTGGGGCATGGGGAGAGGCTCAAGGGTGCAGGCTCCGAGTGGCGCTTACTTCATGCAGCTCCCGGAAGCAACGACATGTCCCTTTCCCGGCTCCTACACGTGAAGCGGCCCCCGACCCTTGGAGTGGAGCTATAAGGCTGCTTCCGGGAGCCGCGTGGTGCGGCCCCCGACCTGGCTGTAGTTTGCCCACCCCTGCTCTAAGGTCTGCTAATATCTGGTTTGTGTACCAAGTCTTTGGCCTCCCGCTTGGTCATCTTCCATCCACGATCATTGCAAGGGCCATCCTACCAATAAAACTCACAGGTCTTCACTGGACTTGTCCCTACCAGTGTATGGAACTTAGCTTCCCTCAACTTGTCTTCAGTTGGGGCAACTCACATTAGGCCCCTCCCATCCTCATTTTTCCCACCCTGTCCTGGAGTGCTCAGACATTTGACCATCTCAACATCTTTGTTTCTGTTGTGGAGAGCAAACCGATATTTTTTTCTTGTGGCTGGCTAAGTCTGTTTCATACACTAGGAGGGGTCAAGTTAAAGTTTTATACACTCTGCTTTTTAACTTAATTGGCATCTTTTTGTCACAGAGAAGTGGGCTTAGCTCCAGCCATTTGCACCAGGCAGCTTCAGTACAAAGCCAGGCATCAATCAGGAGGGCACCATAGATAGCAACTGTTGACCCTAGGTATTTAAATTCTTTTGCTATTCTGAGCTCTCTGCCTGTAATATCCTTTATGGTGGGTCCTCCTCCCTCAGTTATTATAGCCTCAGTCTTACCAACATTCACTCTAAGTCTTGCCTGCTCAAAACTGTTGCCATTTTTCAAAGTTGGTTTGCAGAGTCTCACAATCTTCTGCACATATCACTAAGTCATCAGTGAACAGCATATTCGAAGTCCGGATCCCTTTGTATATTTTTACTCATCACATCCAAGACAATCGCAAACAAAAAGGGTTCAACGCTGACCCCTGGTACAGGCCAGTGCTTACTGGAAATTCTTTGCTGTAGCCCCATTTGGTTTTGACTATAATAGTAACTCCATCATACATATCCTGGATAAGACCGATGTACTCTTATGGTGCACCACTCGGTTGCAAGCTCCACCAAACTAATTCTTGGTACATAATCATAGGCGTTCTCAAGTCCATAAAGGTTATGTCCAGTTGCAGTCTTTTTTTCTGAACTTCTCCAAGAGGATTTATAGGACAGATGTAGCATCATCTGTACTACTTCCTGGCATAAATCCACACTGACCCTTCCAAATTTCAACTGTTCTGTGCAGACGCTTTTCAGTTATCTTCTCCCATAGTTTCATAGCATGTCAATTGCTTTCTTCTTTCTCATACTTTTTTTTTTTTTTTTCTTTTCAAATAGACTTTGCTTCCATACTTTTTCACTAAAACTGGGGGGAACAAGTTCTAAATTTAAGGCCTGATCCAAACCCCAAACCACAAACTCATTATCGTTAGTGAAGAGGCCCTTTAAAGATTATGGGCTATTATGAGACCATGTATAAGGCTTTTAGTGACCTGGAATTTAGTTCTTAATTATTAAAATCGCCATGCCTAGTCATAAATAGTTAATATTAACAAAGTTATGTTACTACTTGAATGCTTTTGATCTCATTTTTTAAGACATATATATATTCTCTGTAAAATACTGTAAAATACTTCTGTATTTGGTACTGGTGCAACCACTGCTAGAATACTACATCCAGTACTCGTATCCTTAATTCAAGGAGGATTTGACAAATTGGAGAGGGTTCAGATTAATTATCCATAAATTACAATATTCCTACCTCTGTTATGTTTTATTACTGTTATACCATATTACTGGCTTAACAGCATTGTTCTGCACCTAGCTTAAGAGTGAGGACACAAACTTTCCAGTTTTGTCCCAATTTAAGATGTCTCCTGTAAAAAATCATGTCCCGTTTGAATGTCCTTTATGACAGGGTGCTGGGCAAGAACTGCTGACTCAGCCCTCTGTCATGCCAGCTCCCATTAAGGGAAGTAAATTGGAGCTGGCCTATTTGTGAATGGGAAACAGCTGCCTGCCCAATTAGCCTGAGGCTGTATAAAAGGCTGGGAGGAAGGAAGCCAGAAGAGGGAGTGGAAGCAGAGCGATAGCTTTTCCCTCCTGGGTGCAGACCCTGGAACCCAAGTTGTGTATGGTGACAAGGTGGTGGGAGCACAACCTGTAAATAAACAACACCCATGGTAACTGAACTCCAGGGTCTCCAAAGTGACTTTGTCAGCACAACAGGGGCAGGAGCCAAGAGGGCCCTGCAGCGACCCTGCTACATCCTTAAACAAACTAAAAACAAAATGATTGAATCTGTCATTGAGCCGTTTCACGTTCCTCCAAATAAATGTCATTCCTTCCTCTTAACATCATTAGTAAATTATGTTCAAATAAAGCAGTCCACTTACTATCTTCCTGATCTAATAATATTTCTTCATGCTCATTACTAAATACTGCATGATTATATTCATCAGTTCCATTATAACTGAGCAATCTTTCATTCTCTTCTCCCAAATTACAAAAAACAAAACAGGAAATAAATAAATAAATAAAACATGACTTGTGTATATGTAGTTGTAATTCACATGAATCCCCACAAGGTCTTGACCCCTCTCCTTTTTCATTACCTTTTCCTGGATCTCAAACAAAATCATGATAATAGCCAAATTCTTCTTCTTTTATTGAGCCTTTTGTTTTCTTCCAAATTGGAATTTAGGACTCTTTGGAAGTTTCCTGGTTGTTTCTGTACTTACACAACACACAGATTTCATCCTGGAGAATCCCCAAAATTACCAACTCACGTTTTAATTACGGATTATTACATAGTTTCTGGTACCCGGAGGCTAAAACGTCACATAATTTAAGGTTTCCTATGTATAAAGAGAAACAGCAACTGCATTTTTCCTTTCATTTCTTTGTGATCTTACCTGAATAAAATCTTACTCACCAGAGTCACCAAAAAAAGGAAGAGCAAACTCCATTGACTTCATGGGGGCCAGGATTTTTCTTAGGTCTACAGAGGGCTCCACAAAAGCTCTTTATTCATCAAGGGAACCGAAAATAGTGCAGCACTTACTTAGGTAACATGATACACCCTGCTTTCAAAGCCCTTCTATTTGGTATATTTCGGTACAGAGGGAATATGCAAAGGATTGAATTTTTATCTACTGAGAAGTGAGTTTATCTGGCTTTTTTTTTTTTTCTCATTTCAGGGTTGAGAGTTTCATTTGGTGCACAGGTGGCGAGCAGAAGTGGTCTGATGGGGTGGTACGGTGCCTCCTCTTGGTCATTCTGGGAAACAGCTCATTAGGTTGATACCACTTCCCCCAGTTTCACGTCGCCTCTCAGGGTCTGCAGCCCCTCTCTCGCTCCAGGAGCTGCTGCCGCTTCTTTGTGACTCAGCCCTCCAGCCAGGTCACTCTACGCATTTCCCCGTTCTGGGGTACCAAAGTCTTCCATCAGCAGTCTTTTATGCAGTCTTCCCATTCACTGCCTTGTAGTGCCACTCCCTCAATGGCTGGCAGGGGAACCCAGGCCCACCTTCTACTCTGGGTTCCAGCTCAGGAACCCTCTAGCCAGCAGTCCAGGTCTGTTCCATTCTAGATCTTACTGCCTTTCCCTGAGCCCTCTCTGTTTGCGCCAGCATAACTGCACCTCCCTTCTCCCAGGGAGTGACTGACGACTTTCCAAGCAGTCCCTCTTTGCTGTCAATTCCCTGCCTTTATAAGTCCAGCCCAACTCTTTCCTCCTCAGCTGGGCTCCCTCTCTGTCAGAGGATTACTTAGCCACCTGATTCCTCTGAGCTGTGGCCTGTTGGTTTAATTAGCCCCCTTCTTTTGTCTTCTTTAATCCTTTCAGGACAAGTGTGGAGTGAACACACTTTACACCATCTTTCTACCCATCAGTCCTAAGGGCAGCTGGGGGGCTGGTTTGCCCCCTCAGCACAAATGACAGCAGCACTTTTCTTCTGCAGCCATATGATACCACTTGCAGTGCTCTACTTTAGTCATGTTTAGTGTGTCCAGGAAAAGAAACACCTGACCTGGCCCAAAGAATGAAGATGTTGTTTCATCAGTTTTGTCATTTTCTTCATTTGTAATCTAATCCATTTTGAATTGATAAATACATTAGTTTTGCTACCCCAGAAAAGGAAAATCATAATTTTAGGAATATTGCTTTTAAAAGAATCATGCAACAATTTGCTGACAAATCATACAGGTACACAACTGTGAATTATCCCTATTCTCAATCTCTTTTGTCTTCTACTTCTAAGTTCATGGATGTTTGGTTGTTGGGTTTATTTTGTTTGTTTTTTTTGTTTTTTCTCCTATATAGTGAACCCAAGTCCTCTGGGGCTTTTCCCTGTGCTGGACCAAACCCTACCTTTTTGTCTCCATAAATTCCAGGGCCAGAAGGAACCATTGTGATCATCTAGTCTGACCTCTTGTATAACACAGGCTATAGAAATTCCCCCAAATAATTTCTAGAACATATCTTCTAGAAAAAAAATCCGATCTTGATTTAAAACTTGTGATAGAGAATCCACCACGACTCTTGTACATTAAAAATTATGCCTTATATCCACTCTGAATTTGTCTAGTTTCCAATTCCAGCCATTGGATCATGTTATAACTTTTTCTGCTAGATTGAAGAGCCCATTGCATATTTGTACTTTATAGAATGTAATCAAGTCACTCCTTAATCTTCTCTTTGATCAGCTAAATAGATTGAGCTCCTTGTGTCTGTCACTATACGGCAGGTTTTCTAATCCTTAATCATTCTCGTGGCTCTTCTCTGAACCCTCTCCAATTTGTCAAATCCTCCTTGAATTGCAGACACCAGTACTGGATGTAGTATTCCAGCAGTGGTTGCACCAGTACCAAATACGGAAATATTTTACAGAAGAAATATATACAGAAGAAAAACCTCTCCATTCCGCCTCAAAAGAGTCCCCTGTTTATATGTCCCAGGATTCTATTAGCTGTTTTGGCCACAGCGTCCGTGGCAGAGCTCATGTTCAGCTGATTATCCAGCATGACCCCAAAATCTTTTTCAGAGTCCCTGCTTCCCAGGACAGAGTCCCATCCTGCAAGTATATCCTACATCCTTTATTCCTAGATGTATGCATTTCCATTTAGTCATGTTAAAATGCATACTATTTGCTTGTGTCCAGTTTACCAACTTATCCAGATTGCTGTGTATTAGTGACCTGTTCTCATCATTATTTACCACTCCCCCAATTTTTGTGTCATCTACAAAGTTTATCAGTAATGATTTTATGGTGAGGGTTTTTCCAGACCATTGATAAAAATGTTAAATAGTGTAGGACCAAGAACAATACCTGCAGGACCCCATTGGAAACAGACTTGCTTGATAAAGATTCCCTATTTACAGTTACATTTTGAGACCGATCAGGTAGCCATTTTTAATCCATTTAGTGTGTGCCATGTTAATTTTATATCATTTTAGTTTTTTAATCAAAACATGCAGTACTAAGTCAAACACTTTGCAAAATTCTAAATATATATATCAACACTACTACCTTCATCAACCAAACTTGTAATCTCATAAAAAAAGATTGTTACTTTAACAAGATTTATGTTCCATAAACCCATTTGATTTGCATTTACATTATCCTCCTTTAATTCTTTATTAATCGAGTCCCATATGACCCGCTCCATTATCTTGCCTGGGATCGATGTCAGTCTGACAGGGCTTTAATTAACTGGGTTAAAAAGTGGGATCCTTTTTTTAAAAAATTGGCGCATCATTAGCTTTCTTCCAGTTTTCTGGAACTTCCCTCAAGCTCCAAGTCTTATTGAAAATCAGCATTAATGGTCTAGTGAGTTCCTTAACCATCTCTTTTAAAACTCTTGGATGAAAGTTATCTGGACCTGCTGATTTAAAAAAATCTAACCTTAGTAGCTTCTGTTTAACATCCTCCAGAGATACTAGTGGAATGGAAAGAGTGTTATCACCATATGATGAGACTGCATCATTTGTTTTTTCCCCAAATACAGAATAGAAATATTTATTGAACACGTCTGTGTTTTCTGCATTATTATTGATAATTCTACCATTTCCATCTAGTAATGGACCAGTACCACTGTCAGGATTCTTTTTGTTCCGAATATAATTTAAAAAATCCTTTTTGTCCTTAACTCTGCTAGCCATAGATTTCTTTTTTTGTCCATTGGCTTCCATTATCCATTTTCTACAATTCCTAACTTTTTATTTATATTTATTACTGTCAACATCCCCTTTTTCCATTGGTTATATATTATTATTATTTTATTCATTTTTTACAGCTTCCTTAACTTCCCCTCAGGTGGGTTTTTTAACTAGTATGGCCTTCTTCCTCAATTGTAACTTTCTTGAGCATCTAGTAATGTGTTTTTAAATGATTCCCAATTGTCATCCACATTTTTTTTTGATTAAATTCTTCCTCCCAGCTGATTTGGTTCATAATTGTTTTCAGCTTTGTGAAATTGGCCCTGTTAAAGCATCAAGTATATATATTCGGGGGGAGGGATAGCTCAGTGGCTTGAGCATTGGCCTGCTAAACCCAGGGTTGTGAGTTCAATCCTTGAGGGGGCCATTTAGGGATATGGGGCAAAAATTGGGGATTGGTCCTGCTTTGAGCAGGGGGTTGGACTAGATGACCTTCTAAGGTCCCTTCCAACCCTGATATTCTATGATTCTATGATATATATTACTGGTCTGGACTTTTTTTCTGTTTGCACATTATAAATGTAATTAAGTCATGATCACTTTCATCTAAGCTACCAATAGTTTTTAGTTCTGTGATTAGCTACTCTTTATCTGTTAGGATAAGTTCTAATAAAGAATTTCCCCATGTTGGCTGTAACACTTTTTGAGTTTGGAAATTATCATCAATAATATTTAGAAATTCCAAGGATGTTTTACTACTGGCAGCATGAGAGCTCCAGCATATCAGGAAAAACATCCCAACTGTCAGGGTAGTTAAGCACTGGAATAAATTGCTTAGGTAGGTTGTAGAATCTCCATCATTGGAGATTTTTAAGAGCAGGTTAGACAATCACCTGTCAGGGATGGTCTAGATAGTAGTTAGTCCTGCCTTGCGTGCCTCGAGGTCCCTTCCAGTCCTACGATTTTATATGTCACTAAAATTGAAATCCCCCATGATCACTTAGCTTTTTCCCCCTGCATATTGTAGATAGGTGCATAAGGAGGAGATCATCCTGTTCCTTAGTTTGATTTGGTGGTCTGTAGCAAATACCAACTAATACCCCATATTGTGCTTTATCTGTTAGGACATTGATCCATTCAAGATCATTTTCTTCTGAGTTATCAGTGACCTGGAAACAGGTAGTGGCATTTTGGACAGTGTGTGCCAGTCCCTCTCATCTTTTGTGCACTCAATCCTTCTTAAGTAGGATGTAACCATTAATTTTAAAATTCCAGTCATTCGAATCATTCCACCAGATTTCAGAAATACCAACTAGATCAAATTAATGCTAATAAATGAGCAATTCAAATTCTTCTTCGTTACCCAGGCTCATAGCATTGGTATACAAGCAATTTAAGAATTTCTTCTCTTTGTGTCCTTTAGTTCCTTGATTAATTTTGTTCTGAATGTCTCCATTTTGTGCTGGGTGCTCATATCGTCCCTCTTTTTACTCTCCCTTTTTGCTATCAATTTAATCCTCTCCTGACTATTCTGGTCAGCCCGTCCCTGAGAAGATTGGTCCCCCTTCTACTGCAATGGAGACCCTACAAACTATACTGCCTCCAGTCCCCATAGAAGGTAGACTAATGTTCCACAAAACCAAAACCCTACACCACATACGTAGCCAGCTATTCATGTGCAGAATCTTCTGCCTTCTGTCTTCCTTTGCTCATGGGACAGGAAGGATCTCAAAAAAGACTTTATATTCTTATTCTTCTTCAGCATGCTTTTGAGTTGCCGAAGTCACTTACTATCTGTGAGATATCCTGCGACATAGTGTCATTAGTGCTGATATGAACTTATCACCAAAGGATCCTTGCCCATTGACTTCAGAAGCCTACCCAAATCTTTGAGTGGCATCTCATGTTTTGGCTCTGGGAAGACAGCCTGTTGTGTACTTGTCTCTTGCAGAATGTTCTTTTGATTCTTCCGAGTATCGAGTCTCCAGCAAGGATTGTCTGTCTTGAATGGTTGGAAATCTCTTTGTGGGCAAGTTTGATTTTCCTACAGCTACCATCCACACATGTGTCCTGTACATCTCTCTGTTCCCTTGGATATGATGGATTTTGAGAGTTATCTTCTGTAGTTTCTACACCGAGGACCTGGTATCTATTTGAAACTTCTAGCTGTAGGTAATTCCTCCTGATTGTCTTCTCTCTGGTGGGCACAGACTGCCCAATTTCATCTGTCTCCACCAGTGTAGAGTGCCCCTGCATCCTCTTGCCTGGTTATGAGCCACCAGACCTCTTCTCTGACTTCCTCTATGTCCAATACCTTGGTAGACAGATGCATTTTTCCTTGAACCTTGGGAAATGGTGTTTTCCCCAAACCTTGCTGTCTAGGAATTCCTCAGTTTCTCTGATTCTCAGTAATGTCTCATGTTACCCCCTCCAATCCAAGAATCTTTCCCTCCAGGACAGCCACCAACTTACACTTCATGCACGTAAAATACCCTCTGTTTTCAGACAAAAAAGAGAACATGATACATCCATTGCAGGTCACCACCTCTGTTCCATCGTTGGCCATCTTATCACATGTAGTGCTGAACCTGTAATGAAAGCCCCTCTCACTCACATTTTCTTTTAACCCTTCGTTTCTGAAGAACAACAAAAAGGAGGATACTGAACTTTCTCCATGTAGAAGAGACAGTGAACCCCATTCTCCCGAGCAAAAATGGTCTCTTATGTTTGCTTTAGAATTTATTTCTGTCATCAGCATAACATAACAGCATTCACTGAACGAGGTGGCAGTCTGTACATTGCAGTTCAAAGGAGACGTTTTTCCTTTCTGCACTTTGGAGCCAGCAAGACTGATACTCTCTTCCTTTGTCATGATATTTTAGAACTTTGAATATCATGCATTCAGTTGCCTTTTTATAATTTATGAATTCCATGGATGTTAATGATTCAAAGAGAGGAAGAAAACTGTATGAACCTCATTATTATTTGACTAACCCATTCATTTTATCTCTGTAGTTATCACTTACTGTAAATTCTGTCTTGCCCTTTTTTGTAGAAAAGGCTCAAAGAAGGTTTGCTTTTTTTAAATTAACATAATAGATGGGATTTTTCTAAGGAGCCTTAGTGATGTAGGACACAAGTGTCATTGAGATTATTTATTTTTTAAATGGGACTTGTGCCTAAGCCACTTTATTTAGGCTGTTTTGAAAAATCCACTCAATAAGCCTAAATAGTATTCTTTAGTATCTTGTATTGCACTTGCTGGTGGCTTCAATGTAGTTTTACTGGGGAATCAATTCTTAATTGCTCTTAGTATTTTGCTTCACAGAGTGGTAACATATAGAATTAACTAGGGTCCTGATTTAGCACAGTTTTTGAAATTGGTGTTTTTCTACGGCTGTACATTTAGCGTGTAAACTCTTTGGGGAAGAGACCTTGGGCTTGATCCCTGCCCCTTCTTGTGCTCTTTGTACTGATAGAGTGATACACAAGGGACAGGAAACCGCTTTAGCAGTTCTCCTTGCATAACGGAATACCCAGGTGGTGTAAAGTTGCTGCAGTTTGAGCCAATAAGGAGTCATTAAAGCCAGTGCTAGTTAGAGCAGTTCTAATATGTTAGAATGAGAGAATGTTCTAATATGCACCACGGGCCAAACTAGCACTGACTGACCCTGGCCCCATCTTACCTTGGACAGGGAGACAGAAAGACACCTTTGTGCCTCTCTTTCCTCCTCAAGTGCACTCAGCATGGCTGTGAAGCACCTGCAGACCTAGCCACTTGTCTTCTGTTTTGTCCATTTTGCAGAGTGCCTGCTACAAACTATTAATTATAAACCGGGCAGAATAATCCCTCCAGTATGTATTGTATTGTGATGTACTGAGGAGCTTTTCTATAGTTGGAAGTTACCAAAAAAAACCAACAAAACAAAACACATTGTGGCAGAAGGGAGTTAAATTACTGATATGGTAGTGAAAAACAAAACGAGTTCAATTCATTAATTAAATTGCTTGCAGTTCTCATTTCAAAGATGATGATACATTGGTAGGTATTCACAAAAAGATGATCTATATCTACAGTATTTTAATACATGAAAACTAAGACATGCTGCAGGCACTTCATTCTTGTTGCTCGTTATCTACATGTAAAGGATTGTATTCATCTCATGGGGACAGAGAGGAGATACATATTTATTTGAAGATTAGGTTGTTTTCCCAGTATGGCTTTTAACTTATTGTAGGAGTTTGTCTAAACCTTGCATGTTAAAATATGTATGCAGTCAACAAAATGTCACGAGATATTGTAAGTAGAACCTTAAATTTACAGTTTTCCAAGTCAGCAAATTATATAATACATTTTACAAATGTTTGCAAATTACATAAAGAATAAATATGAATTTCAGACGGCAACAACATTGAATTCAATAAGTATTCAAATCAAGTTTGGGTGGTTCCTGAAATGGCACCACAGACAAAGTCAGATGCTACTTTTGTAAATGTGCTTTTGTGTTGATGCATCATTGCCTTTAGATACGATAAGTTCAGACGTTTCCATTTTCTGGTACAGTACATGCACAAGAAAAGGATGCCATGTCTTTAAGCTCGTATTTTCAGGTGTCTGTTTCATATCAGTTTGTGCTGTATGCAGGAACTATTGAAGTTTTCTGAGACATCCAAAGCATTCTTTCACCTAGAGACAAATTCTGATGAACGCTCCTACCCTCACAGAGGCAGATGTCTCCAGGCAAAGGGGAATCAATGGTGATATGCATTTAGATAGCAACTATTGGGTGTCACCCTTGAAATGTCATGGAGCAGAGAACTGTCACACAAGAGGTGGAAGGCAAGGGATGGGTATGCCCAGGGGACATGTATTCAAATCCCTAGCTCTTGTCCCTTCTCGAGTGGGGATGCGGGAACTAGGGAAACTGCTCTATCCTTATAGCTGCAGTAACAATCACAGACTAGCTCCCAGACTGCTCACCACCATGTGGGGGGAGAGGTATTCCTGCCCCTTTGGAATCTAGCCTCATTAGGAATGGCATAGCTCCTGAGCTATGTTCTCGTTAACATCAGTGCCTTGCAAATTGTGATGTCTGAATGTTAGAATGTAAAGAAAATGGATATAATTCATTATCACGGCCAACATTTCATTTGCACAATTTATAGTGTATATGGTGTTCTGTATTAATAGACAGAAAACCCACATAGTCTGTAAAATGACTTTAGATTCATTTACTATATTTTGGATTCCTTTTAGGATTCTTCTTTATTTTTTGATTTCTGTCCTAGAAATACGTTGCATAAATGCCAAGAGTTTTACATTGCTTGTTTTCAGTATTGTTACTGAGCAAGATTGTACAGCTGTTGCTGTTTGGTATTCTAAGAAGAACTGCACAACAAGAAGTTGCTTTTTTTCTTCTAAGTCTACCACTTAAAAATCAATACTAGTTGGATTGTTCTTTGTGTAGAATTTTGCAACTAAAGTGAAACTAAATCATTTGCTTGTGTAACATGTCAGTGATTTATTAGACTACTAAAGTCAGAATTCAAATTTGGACATCTAACTTTACAAGAATTTGTACAGACTGTAGAAGTGAAGACTAGCTAATCTATCATATGTTGTTAATAAGCATGAAACTTATCTGTATACAATCCCATCCACAAACCTAGGGCCAGTTCCTGCCTAGTCAGTGGAATTACAGTAGGAATTAGTTTTAAATATGATTTATACTCGAGATCAAATTAACACTGTCCTGAACACACACCTCATTTAAGAAGGGGAAAGGGGTAGTGAGGAAAAGAACACAGTGTTGTGAAAGAAAGATGGAGGTAATGTTTTTAAACTTTGAGTTAAGGCTCCTTTTAATGTTAATGGAAATCGTGGACCAAAGTCCCTGGACTAAAATCTTGGAGCAACTGTCTTAACTTAGATTTGCTCGTTTTACTATAGTTTTGTTCAAAGACTTAGTTGTCCATGCATTAAACTTCAGAGCCATGGGATAAATTTATATAGAATCTGATCCAAAGGCTATTGACTTCAATAGGTTTTGGATTAGGCCCATACACCATATATGTGGACATGCTATATTTGTGATGAATTACACATATAGAAATACATTTATCATATGCCTATGAATACATCATTTGGCTGCTAATTCATTTCCCCAGGATATATTTCTAAATTACAATTGTAATGGTGGCTTTTGTAATGAGAATACTTAAGCGCTAGTAACTGGACTGATATCACCAACTCAGTTCACATAAACCATTGAACAGTTACAAATGGGAATGTATCTCCATTCCCCCTCATCTAGTCCTCCCCCTGATTAATCCTTTACAAAAAGTGTTGCCTATACAGAACAGTTATTCAATAAAATTAAATTAAAACAATATTTTAATCTATGCAAAATGTAGTTTCTTTAGTAATTCAAACTGTTGTTGTATTCAGAGTTACACTTCAGGATTTTTAGAAGATGTTAGTGTTGCTTGTGGAATGGACCATAAATACATTACGCTCAAATGCATTTTGTGCTTCATTTCTAACTTTGAGTTTTATTGTTCCCAGATCTTCTTAAGAAAAGTAAATAGGCTCCAATCCAGCAAAACACTTAAGCCTGAGTTTAACTTTAAGTATTTGAATAGTTCCATTGATTTCAAATCAGTGAGCATCCTAGGCAGCTCCTGACAAATCCAGTCAACAAAATGCTCAAACCTGCTAGTGATCTCCATCAAATCCCACCCTAGATCTGGATTGTCTTAAAAAATAAATCTACCCTTGAAAACATTTTGCTTCCCTTTTCACCCACCTCCCCTGCACTTCAGAACTGATATTCAGTCCTGTTGCATGAAACTGAGGTTTACCAGCCTGCTCACAGTATCATTTTCTTCTCAGCTTCAGCAAAAGCCCTTGTGCTGACGAGCAGCACCGAGAAGTGTGTATATATAGGAGGTAACAGCTAGGAATCTTCTGGCTCAAAACTGCAGCTGTCAGAATCAGCAAGAAGGGGCTGCTGAGTAGGTGGAAGGCTTGTTGAGATGTTCTAAGCCCAGCAGTGCTACAGCTGTATCCTGCTGCTGCAATTCCATTGCATAATTACCTGGAACAAATTTACAGAACCTTAGGCTGTCTGGCCAAACCAGGAGTCTTGACAGTCAGCAAGTTATAGTTGCCAGAGGCTTTTCAAAAGAGGAGGAAAAGTAAGTTTTAATTCTTGTTCCCCTTCCACTTTAATTTCTTACTATCTCTTATAAAAGCTAAATTGGAGTCATTTTAAATAGCTCTCCATTTAATATTGAGGAATATACAGTGAGAATTGTACATATTCATTGGCCTACACTCTACTGTTGAAAAGCTGGAATGGGATTGAGGAAGTAGTTTGTAATAGGAGAAAAGCAAAGGGGTCTTGAACAAACTTATTTTAAGTAAATATTCAAAATAATATGGAAATGTTTATCCTTTTCCTTGCCATTTTCCCTTATCTTCCTACTAGCAATTATTAGAAAAGATGGTTGCCATATTAGTGCACATGTGTGTGAATCCCCATTAAGGATTCTGCCACCCTTACTTCTTCTTCGCGTATGTACAACGTGCCTCAGGTGGCATGTGAGCAGGATTCATCACTGACTTTGGTCCACTGGTTGGATCATTAGCTTCCCTGGCCCAGGCTGTGTACTGATGGGGAGTGCGAAATGAATACTGATCCATGCCCCCCCCTTGCTTATTGTAAGCAGTACCTTATACTTTTGGACAGCCCTACTGGTTTCAGTGGGACTATTCAAAGAGTAAGGTACTACACACCAAGAGCAAGTGTGGCAGAATGTGGGTCCTTAACCTGTAAAGGCTAGTTTAAACAAAATTATTTTGGAACTATTTTCATCACTGTTACTCATGTTGGTTAGGACCTTACTCCATATTGTGGTTAGATGGTAGGTAGGTAGGTGTGTGTGTGTGTGTTTCCTCTGTGTACCACCCCAGCCCTGTGCAGACAGCTGGCACGGCAGACATCAAGTGAACCACCCAATGACCACAAGATCCATTAAGGGATGAAGGCACCCATCCAGGTTTATTGTTGACTAAGCATGGTACTAGTATCTCACAGGCTCTACCAGACCACTAATACATGTATGCCCCTAACAATGGATCAGCTCAGTGAACGGCAGGACTTTCGTTTCCTCCCTAGGCCAGACAAAGATACTCCCTCTGAGATGCATCTTTATACTCTGATACAAACAAGTGAGTACTGCCCCCTGACGTGGCTAGTTATTACTAGGGCTGTCAAGCAATTAATCACGTGATTAAAAAAATTAATCTTGATTAATTGCATGATTAATTGCGCTGTTAATAATAGAATATTTATTTAAATATTGTTGGATGTTTTCTTTATTTTAAAATATATATATTTTAATTGCAACCGAATATGAAGTATACAGTGCTCACTTTATATTTATTTTTATTGCAAATATTTGCACTGTAAAAATAGTATTTTTCAATGCACCTAATAAAAGTACTGTAGTGCAATCTCTTTATCATGAAAGTTGATCTTACCAATGTAGAATTATGTACAAAAAATAACTGCATTCAAAAACACAATGTAAAACTTCAGTGCCTACAAGTCCACTAAGTCCTACTTCAGCCAATTGCTCAGACAAACAAGTTTGGTTACAATTTGCAGAAGATAATGCTGCCAGCTTCTTGTTTACAATGTCACTTGAAAGTGAGAACAGGTGTTCGCATGGCACTGTTGTAGCCGGCGTTGCAAATATTTACATGCCAGATGCGCTAACCATTCATATGTCCCTTCATGCTTCAACCACCATTCCAGAGGACATGCGTCCATGCTGATGCCAAGTTCTGCTTGATAACCATCCAAAGGAGTGCGGACTGATGCATGTTCATTTTCACCATCTGAGTCAGATGCCACAGGCAGAAGGTTGATTTTCTTTTTTGGTGGTTCGGCTTGTGTAGTTTCCGCATCGGAGCATTGCTCTTTTAAGTCTTCTGAAAGCATGCTCCATACCTCGTCCCTCTCAGGTTTCGGACGGCACCTCAGATTCTTAAACTCTGGGTCAAGTGCTGTAGCTATTTTTAGAAATTTCACATTGGTTCCCTCTGCGTTTTGTCAAACCTGCTGTGAAAGTGTTCTTTAAACGAACATGTGCTGGGTCATCTTCCAAGACTGCTATAACATGAAATATGGCAGAATGTGAGTAAAACAGAACAGGAGACAGAATTCTTTTTTTTTTTAAATGAGCGTTATCAGCATGAAAGCATGTCCTCTGGAATGGTGGCCGAAGCATGAACGGGCATATGAATGCCTTGCATTCGCCAGCTACAAAAGTGCCATGAAAACGCCTGTTCTCACTTTCAGGTGACGTAAATAAGAAGCAGGCAGCAGTATTTCCTGTAAATGTAAACAAAGTTGTTTGTCTTAGCAATTAGCTGAAGAAGAAGTAGTAGGACTGAGTGAACTTGTAGGCTCTAAAGTTTTAGATTGTTTTGTTTTTGAGTGCAGTTATGCAACAAAAAAAATCTATATTTATAAGCTTTCACAATAGAGATTGCACTACAGTACTTGTATGAGATGAATTGAAAAATACTTTCATTTTACAGTGCAGATATTTAATAAAAATATAAAATGAGTACTGTCTACGTTGTATTCTGTGTTGTAATAAAAGTCAATATATTTGAAAATGTAGAAAAACATCCTAAACATTCTTCATTGCACCTACTAGCATAAGGCTGTTGTGACTTAGGGTACGTCTATACTACCTGCCTAATTCGGCGGTTAGCAATCGATCTTCTGGGATCGATTTATCGCATCTCATGTAGACGCGATAAATCGATCCTGGAAGTGCTCGCCGTCGACACCGGAACTCCAGCTCTGCGTGAGGAGTAAGCAGAGTCGATGGGGGAGCCTGCCTGCTGCGTCTGGACCCCCGGTAAGTGCATTTTAGTTCGAACTAAGATACTTACGCAACTTCAGCTACGTGAATAACGTAGCTGAAGTTGCGTATCTTAGTTCGACACCCCCCCAGTGTGGACCAGCCCTTAGAAAGATGCAGTGTAAGCTTATGGATTTAATACATTTTGTAATAGTTAAAAACGGTGTTGAAAATGGAGAGGGTATAGAGAAGAGCCACAAAAATGCAAGGGCTAGAGAAGATGCCTTATAATGAGAGCCTTAAAAGATCAATCTTTTGAGCTTATCAAAAAGAAGATTGGAGAGGTGACTTGATGACAGTGTATAAATACTTTCAGGGGGAGAAAATACTGGATACTAAAGGGCTCCTGCTCAGTCTGGCAGCGAACAGCATAACATAAGAGGGAAAGGGACCTCCTGGGTTATTGAGTCCAGTCCCCTGCTTTTGCAGGCAATTGTGTACCAAGAACTCATGGCTCAAAGTTAAAGCCAGACAAATTCAAATGAGCAATCTAGCAAAAATTGTAACAATGAAGGTGATTAATCACTGGAACATGCTACCTAGGGAAGTGGTGGGTTCTCCATCTCTTGTCTTCAGATCAAAACTTGGATGCCTTTCTGCAAGATATGGTTTAGTCTAGAGGGCAGCAACCTTTGGCACCATGGCCCATCAGGGTAATCTGCTGGCGGGCTGTGAGAAATTTTGTTTGTTGACCATCCGCAGGCACGGCCCCCCGCAGCTCCCAGTGGCCATGGTTCACCGTTCCTGGCCAATAGGAGCTGCATGTCACTCCGGCCCGTGCCGCTTCCCGCAGCTCCCATTGGCCGGGAACACTGAACCATGGCCACTGGGAGCTGTCGGGGACCGTGCCTGCGAACGGTCAACGTAAACAAAATGTCTCGCAGCCCACCAGCAGATTATCCTGATGGGTCACTTGCCAAAGGTTGCTGACCCCTAGTTTTGTCAAACACAAATTAGGCTCAATGCAGGGATAGCTGGGTGAAATTCTGTGGCCTGTGTTATACCAGTTATCAAACTAAACAACTTAATTATTCTCTCATATCTTAAAATCTGAATCTTTGCATAGTGAGATACTTATTTTTCTAGTGTGCATACTTTTGGGGGTTTCTTTTATTAAGATTTTTGGTTACATTTAATTTCTTCTCTCCTGCCCAATAAAGAACATGCTGTCCCTGGGTCCAGCTTCCCTGGATAGATGTGTAATTGAGGGCTAAGCTGTAGGATTTAAGTTTTTAAAAATGAGAGAAGTAATATAATATTCTTAATAAATCTTTCGGTCACTGTAATTGACAAAGTTAGGACCTTCGGTGGGAGGTGAGATTCCCTATTGTGATCATCTTGAATTTGGAGAACTGAGTTTGTAAAGTAATTAAGTAAGATCATATTTTAAGTTTAGATAGCTACATCAGAATGCAATTAGCATAAAGAATAGTAGTACTGTTCATTACCACTCCCATTTACTTTCCTACTAGACTATTGCTGTCCATGGCAATTTTTTAATGCTAGAAGGTAAAACAAGGTGAAAGCTCTGTGCAACGGAAAAGTTGGAATCAGACATCAGTGACATAATCAGTCATCTAAGTAATTGATAAGCATGTAGAATGTCTGTTTACCAAATAAATCTTTTCCCATGAGAATATCTTCACCATTTCAAGCAAGTAGAACCTTGGACCTTGCAAAGGGAGTTAAAACTGGTGTAAATGCAGAATTCTCTGTAACTTGAAGTCTTTAAACCATGATTTGAGGACTTCAGTTACTCAGCCAGAGATTAGGGGTCTATTACAGGAGAGAGAGAGTGAGGTTCTGTGGCCTGCAATGTGGAGGAGGTCAAACTCGATGTTCCTGATGGTCCCTGTTGACCTTAAACTCTAAGAACCATTCCACCCTATCAGTGCCTTTCACACAGTCATTGCCAATTCATAGTATGGTATTTCCTTTTAGGGCTAGTCTACACTTAATCGCTGCGTCAGAGGTGTCGGATCGATCTTCTGGGTTCGATTTATCGCGTCTTGTCTAGACGCGATAAATCGAACCAGGAAGTGCTCCCCCGTCGACGCCAGTAATCCTGCTCTGCGAACGGAGCAGGTGGAGTCGACGGGGGAGCCTGTGCGCCGCCGTGTGGACCAGGGGTAAGTACTTTGAAGTTCGAAATAAGATACTTCGACTTCAGCTACGTTATTCATGTAGCTGAAGTCGCGTATCTTAGTTCGAACTTGGGGGCTAGTGTAGACCAGCCCTTAGTTAGTTATCTGACCCCTTTCTGAATGCCATGGGATTCTCTTTTTGAAAAATTGCTTTGTTTATAAGTTTTCACTTTCATAGTTTGTGATGCTTACAGCATGTATTGTATGTAATTCATGAGACCTGATTCAAAACTCACTGAAGTCAATGGAAAAACTTCCATAAGATGGTTAGGGGGAATGATAACCAATGAGACCAACTGGAAGTCTTGTCTGCATTTTTAAAATTATTTGTACATATGCTTTGAGCTCTGGAGAGGTGCATTTAAAAAAAAAATGCAATATAGATAAACACCCTCAGGTGAGGAAGACACATCAGCCCCAAGTCAGGAAAACATTCCTGTTCAATAAAACACATAAACATGTCTTAGGTCAGTAGGGCTCAGGCATGACCTTAAGCACTTTTCCAAATTGGGGTTAGAGACAGAGTATTCCAAATCAGGTAGGATTTTATGGGTCAAAATCTGATTTGACCAGGAAGCATGTGAATAGCCAAGTGTTAGCGTAGGCTTTGGAGCACAGAATATTGTTAACATGCTACTAAGCAATCAGCGAACCATTGTTATATATTAGCTGTTGAGTTATTCAGTAATTTTCAAGGCTAGCCCCACGAGTGCATTGCAGTATTCTAGTGTGTATTTGCAGGGAAGTAGTATCAGTCCAGTCACACCAATGTGCAAAGTGAATTCTGTTGATACTTTTGCTCAATAAAGTCTATAAAAACATAGCATCTATAATTTAAATATACTATTGGCCAATGGAGATGTATGACAAAACATACAAATAAGTGGTAGAGAGCTGATGCAGATTAAATTTTGTTAAGTGTAAAATTACCAGAAGGTTTTTGAATTTTGATATATAATTTTAATAGGTTTCATTCTCATCGAAGATGCCCATTACATCATTTTGATTTGCAATGAGAAGGATGTATGGTAAAAGGACTGTACACTTTGTGCGTATTAGAGGCAAAGTCAACACAAATCTTGCTTTTGTCATCTGACTTTTTTCCCCTTCTTTCTGTACTAGATCTATGCAGAAATGCTGTGGCAGCAAGCTAACGAAAACCGACAAAACTCAAGAAAAAAGACTTGCTTTGGAACCCCCCTCACAGAGGAGAAACTTAATGACTTCCATAATGAACAGATAGGACAGCTGCAGGAATTGATGCAAGAAGCCACTAAACCTAATAAGCAATTTAATATTTCTGATGATTCTGAATACAAGAACTAGATTTCTTAAATGCACTTAAAAGCATTTTATAGAGCTTCCTTTTTCAATTTGAATAGAACATTATGATGAATAATGAAAGCTAATTTGGTACATTTTTTGTGTTTTAACCTGATGTATCTGTTTCCTTATGCAATGATAATTACTGTATGATCCCAGGTTATGTAAATTATAACAAACACTTGCACTTTGTGGAACTTAATGTGCTTTATTTTAAGAATTTGGTAATATTAAAATTGTCATGTTTTCAAAATGGAAGGTTTTATGCTAGAATTGGATTTAAGCACCTGTAGGTCTTGATTTCAAGCCAAGTCATTATTTGTATATCATCCACTTCTTCCTTTAATAATGGAAAGGATGCAATCAGCAGTAATTTTCTGATGGGGATTCAGCAACTACAGTACAAAGAATGAATGTGTGCTACTGATTTGGGTTTATTGCATCGCAAAGAAGTAAACCATGCTTACAAGCATGTGTTTGTTCTTTTATTTGAATGCTAGTTTTCTTCATCAGTTTTATTGTGGAATTTTCCTTAAAACAAAATACATTTTTATTCTAAAATTCACCCTGCTTAAAACCACAGTCTTATGAGCAAAATAATCGGTTTTTCAGTTAATCCCTAGAATCTATCAAAGTATGAGTCCCTTCCTTATCCCTGAAATCCTGCTATTTTACAGATAAGTTGTCTTATTAATTCAACAATAAGACTTCTTTAGTAGAAATGCACACACTGAATCATTGTTATACAAATTAAAATATAAAGAAGCTTAAAGGCTCAGTATCATCCCATATTCTGCTTTTATACAGAAAAAAATGGTTATATCTAATAACAGGAATGATCCCCCCCTTTCATAGTATTTTATAAATATTAGAAATAGTTTAGACAAGCTTTAATGGAAACAAAGCACTGCAATACAGTGTGTACCTATTGTAATGTTCAGATCATTGTGATGTACAGAGTTTTGTTTAAAAAAAAAAAAAAAAGAGCCTCCCATCTCTTCAAAATGCACAACCTATCTGCTCAAAGGCAATTTTCTCTTCAGTATTTTAAACCTATATTTATAATTATTGCTCATGTTGTTCTACTTTTGGATCTTCCACTGACTGCTACCTGTAGAGTGTTCAAGATAACATAATTTCTTTCCTCTTTAGGGACAGCAGTTTGACAAGGAATTGCATTTACGGATCTCAAGCTGTAGCAAAATGCTGTGTTTGCCTAAGTTACTGTTCTGGGAGCTAATTCTGAGAGGTTTAGGGAGTACCCGGTATCCCCACCGCCTGAAACACTCAATAGGAGTGCAGGCTGTTTATCACCATTCAAGGATCCATCCCTAGATTCTGTACAAGGGCTGGTTTTGATTGCTGTGCAGCATGTCCTGGAAGCATGCCTCTGCTGCTCTTGTCATTTTGCATTTTAGTACCACCAAAGGCCCAGCTATTATCAGGACCTTGCTGTGCTATTGTGTAAACACATAGGAAGACATGGTCCATCTTACCTCAAAAGTCTGTAGATTTAAAATAATAATAAAATAATAATTCGGTGTAGACCTTTGAATATAGTTCCTAAACTTATCAAATTTAAATTGGATTTACAGTAAATTTGGTAAGTTTCTGTAATAAGTCTACTTCAAGTTTTAATGTGGAACAATGTGTGCTTTTATGGGAAAGCTCCTTTAAATAACTTCACTTGTAAAACCTTGTTTTTATAGTTTCAAGCCAAGTCAGCACCCAACATTTTAGATTTCTGCCTCTAGAACATTAAATATTTGCATGTGAAAAACTGTTATTCTAAGTTAAACGCATCTTCCTTTGTCAGCACATAAAATGAAACATCTGACTCTTAAATAGCTAGTTGAGTATGTCTTTAATCATATACAAATATTTGATGGCTGAGTTAGTCACATATATCCAGTAGACAAATTGAGTAATAGAGTGATTTGGTATGTAAATATATACATTAAAATATTTAAATGGATAATGAACTTGAAACTTAAGGTAAATTGGGGATAAGATTAATCTGTATTTAAAAAATACCCACAACCTCTTTTAAATAAATGCAGGGACTTAAGCTTAGTTTTGTCCCTGAAGTTCAATTTTTTCAGTTCAGAGTTTTTATTATCAGCTTGTAAGTAAAAATATTATTTACCAACACATTTCACAAAAATCCAGTATTGATGGAAAAATCTTAACACATTATAAGCTTGATAAGACTATTGGTCATAACAAACAAGTTTTGAGCCAATCCTCTTTACACTGCCGGTGTTTAACTTCCCATACATGACTAGTCCTACTGAGTCCTTAAAAACAACCAGCAACAACCAGTGAGGTGATGAAATGCTTTGGTTTGTAATACAACGAATGAAAAAGAAAGGACAGTGGTAATCTGCTACAGCCCACCAGCACTGAAGAAGGGTGAGAAAGTTGTTAAGGAATGCATCTATCAGGTTTCTTGGAAGTACAGGATACTCTACTGACAGAGGATTTTAAACTACCTTGTGTTGGGTAACAAATATGGCCAAACATGCATCAAAAAGTTTTCAAAATTATGTAGCAAGCAGGTAATGATCTAAAATGTGAAGTCCCTATTAGAGAAAAAGCTATACTGGATCTACTATTATTGAGAGGAACAGAGTATATGGGAATCTTGGGAACCAGCTACCTCAGGCTACTTGAATTCTGCACAATAAGGACTGGACTCAGAGAGCATACAGTGCCCATATATTAGATTTAACACTGCAGATTTTGGAAGAGTAAGAAATCTGGTGAGTAAGGTCCAACTAAGGAAGTACTAAAATCCCCTCATGTAGAAGGAAGTTGGGGAGTCCAAAAAGATGCATAATTAGAGCACAAACTAACCTTTCACAGGAGCAAAGGAGGAAAAAATAAAGAAGACAAACAGCAGAAAATGTGGCTTCATGAGAAAATGATCAAAGGTCTGAGTAAGTTTGTGTTGTTAATCACTAGAAATGGAAAATGGAGAGGTAAACAAGAATACAGCCTGTAAATGCATGGCCTCTTCCCAGGCGCCCCCTGGGGGCAGCCCTACAGTGGCTCCTCATCTCAGTTTCCCTCAGGGGTCCTAACACCATATCAGCTTATCATTTAGTCCATTAACGAGATATAGTGCAGATAGTCCATAACAAAAGTTCCCATACATAATCCAATTCCCCCCAGCAGTACACTTAGTCTGTAAAACCTAGCTTTGTTCTCACTGTACCCTGCTATCTTCTCCCACACCCCTGTACCTCTGCCAGGACAGTCACCCCAGCCTTTCCTGGTGGGGTTCACCCCTTTCTTCCCTGTGGGATCTCCCACCACCTCTTTCCTAGGAGCATCTTTCACTCCCCCAGCTCTCTCACTGCTCCTCAGGGTCCAGCTCTCTAGCAAGGAAACCAGCAGGTAAACCCCCTTTGCTGCTCCCTCTTCCTTCAGCCCTGTCTGGCCCTTGGCTCCAGCTTAAACTACAGTCTAAATAGATAAATACCCAGGGGAAATATGCAATAAAAACAAATAAGACCCACAATTAACAACTCACCTGTAACTAGATTTTTTATTAACGCATCTTCATGTACAACACAGCAGTACATAACACAGCTTCCTTTGAAGTTACTTGACCCTTAATGACTTTCTAATTGAGGGTTACCCTTTTATTGGAATTTTCCCCCAGCATGCATTTCTGGGCAGGGAAAGAGAGATTGGCTCTTTAAATTTGCTAGAAAGAAGCTGCTGCTCCCCTAGAAGCAGCCATTTTAATTGAGCGCATTTGGGTGTGTCTCTCTTTTCTATCTGGTAAGTACTTTTAATTCCTGTTACATTTTCCCCTTCTTATTTTTGAGAAGATATATTCCTGTAATTTAATTAGTAATATAAACATACCGACTAACAGTTCATTTCATTTGTGGCTATTAGCAGCACCATTGAGTAGAGGAAATGCAAATCTAGAACACTCCTTTTATCTTTTTATAACTAAGGGAAATATTTAGAGGGAGTCAGTCAACTTATGACTTTAATGCCACACAAAGACAATACATTTAAATGCTTATGTTCAGTATTATTAAACATGGAGCTCTTGAGAGCAAAGACTATATAGTTGTGCCTTGTACAGGGCTGGTACTTAAATACAAATCATTCTTCGTTAAGTAGCTAGAGTCTTCTAAGCGTTGTACAAGAACACCTAGTTGTTATTATGGTTCTGGCCTGAACCAAAACTTTGTTTCTAAGCACACCTAAAGTTAGGGAAAGTTAATGAACTTAATGGCTTGGCTCTTATCAATATAAAATACCCATCGGATGTGAACAAAGATTCAGTTATATTTGAACAGGATGCAGTTCCCATGGATTCTTGTATCAATAGCATTGGGCTCTTGTACCATTTTTAAACAAAACCTGTAATGTCATCTGTTAAAAACAACATTATGTATTCTATCATCATTATTTATATTGTAGTAGTGCCGACAAACTCCAGTCACATTTGGGACCCATTGGGCTAGGTGCTGACAATCCCTGCTCTGCAGAGTTTACAGTCTAGATTAAATCAAGATGCAGAAAGGGAGTGTAAACAAACAAAGGCAGGGAGTCATGTAGGGAAGTTTATGGTAGCAGCAACATGGTATAGGTGATTTTAAAATGCATAAATAAACTATAGAATAATAACCATAATCCCTGATGGCTACTTGCCTAGTTATTATCATTTGGTAATTTACTATAGGCATCATGGTAGGAGTGGTTGTGAAAGAAGAATGAAAAGGAAGACAGGGTAGTGGCTGTGCAGTGAGGATTTTCAATACATAAAAGGTGGCATGGAAAGACACTTGAGGCACAGGAAAGGCTCCTGGGAGAGAAGAGGCCAAATCAGCGATCAAGCCTGGCGTTGTTGACACAATCAGAACATTGGGCTTGGAAGATGATCTTTACAGGAGTGTTTAGAATGGAACTTTTGGGTGAGGTGGGACAAGAAAGGCTGTAGAGGATAAGGTTGTGGCGCCAAGATGGGAGAAAGGACCTGGATGAGAGTTTTAACACTGGACAGAGAAAAGGCATGATCTTGGAAACACTGAGAGGAAAAAACAAGATTTTGATATGCCTGGTTGTGTGGGAATATAGTGTGGGTTCTGTCAGATGGCCCCTAGGTTACACGCCAGTGACTGAGGATGATGATGGTGGAGTTACTATTGGCAGGAAAAGGGAGGACTTGGGGGTAAACTGAGAGGTTCAGTTTTTGCCGTATTTAAACTAACAGCGAGAGATCTGCAAACAAGCGTCAGAAAGACTGGCTGAGATGTGGGATTGGATGCAGGGTGAAAGGTCAAGGGTGGAGAGGTCACAGGGTGAGCTGGCCCTTTAAGAACTGGGGCTCAGATGTACCTGTGACAGACCTAGCTCACTTCCACAGGTGGAAATAAGCAGCCATTTGAGAAGGGGTCAGGTGACTAAGAGCTGGGCCTGCTGGAAGATAGAAGGGCAAACCTGACAGCAGAGAAGAACTGACTCTAGCTAGAGAGACCTGGGAGCCAAGAAGAGAGGGGCTTTAGGCATCAGTTCTCTATAAAGAGTGGGAGGAAGCGGGGAAGGGTTGGTAAGAGGGCCTAGGAAGGAGAAACAGGGCAGGTTGAGGCTATGTGGAGCAAGCAACACAACTCTTTAGGGTCCCAGGGCTAGGAATCCATAGAAGGGTGTGGTTTCCCCCTGTACTGCCACCTCCCAAGGTGAATAATAAGGGGAGAAGTGAGACACTGACAAGAGCCCAGGAGGGAAAGAGTGGAGCCCAGGAGCAGGGCCAAATGTGTGGGTGAATAGGACAGACCTTTGGGAAGAGAGGGCTGTGGCCAGCCTAAGAGTGGGGCTGTAGACTCTTTTGGTGTTGTGCTTGTTTGCACCTTGGAAGGGATTGGAATTCTGCCTTAGAGAGAGGGCCAAATCACCTCAGTGACCTGACCATGCTGAGGGCTGAGAGAACCAATGTGTGTGAGGGGGAAACTGAGGCAGCAACAAGCCTGGAACCAGACCACGTAGGTGTATGCTGTTACAGTGTGCAAGCATCTAGATCATCTAGAAAGAGGGTGTAGATGGAAAGGTGTGTGCATCAAAGAGAGAGTTCTGTGGGACTCTGACAGGAAGTGGGATATAGGAGGTAGAAGATCGATCAAACAAGACCGTGAAGGAACCATCAGAAAACTGACAGCTGTGCTTCTACTTCGGGCAGTGAGAAAGACTTGAAAATTGTTGGAAGGGGGAGGGCGTGAGTTAGGAAGATGTCTTAAGTTCTGTGCCATGGAAGCCAGAATTTGTGTTGACTTTTGTCTCTTTCATAATTATAAAATCTGTCACCTCTGTACATTATCAATATATCTGTGCACTGATTAATTTAAATTTACATAGTCCATGGTATGTCATTATGCCATTTGTGAATGGAAGCACAAATCAGCTGGCTCTAATTCACATTCATAATATTCATTTCACAAGCAATTGCTGCCTGCAGTGGTTGCTTAAAACCTCAAAATATATGCTGTAATTGAATGTTCTAGCAGAATTTATATAGCAAAACATACCTTTTCACTAGTTTAGGCAACAGATAAAAGCATAATGGTTAGGTATAATAAAGTGGAGGCATTTCAATTGCTTTTATGGGATAATTGCAAAGTACAATAATACAAACCTAAGAAAAGCTAAAAACATTAGAATGTGAGTTCTTTACATCTTGGATAAAAATAATTCAGGGAATTTACATCAAAAACAATTATTTTACTTGCATATACTTATATTTATCTGTTTAGAAAACAATTATTTCCTTCAAACCTTTTTTGTTTTTCCTTTGCAAACAAGTTGCTTTCTAAAATCCCCTCTCATGATTATTAAACCATAGACAATAGAATTATGTATAAATCTGAGAAATTCCCTTGTTCTACAAAAAATACTTCTGTAGAAGAGAAATGGTATTTAGCTGCACATTTATTGAGGCTGTTAGAGGCAGAATAACAGATCAAGGTTCTCATCTAATGAGTGTTGAAGTGACAGATCCCTCAGAGATTTGACAAACTCTCCCACTCAGTGTGCCCAAAATACAAATTTGGCAGGTAAGTGACGTCTAAATGTCTTAATACTGAAAAGTAACCATAACATCTGTTGTGGTCAGTGGGCTGTTTTGTGAACCCTTCCAGAGGTAATATACTTTAAGGTCTGAGCTATGTTAAATATTTACTGTCTTTTCATGCCACAGTGCTAGATTCATAGCGTTGGCTTCTAGAACTAGCTACTAAAAAAGCTTTGTTTTTATGTACATTATATGGAGGCGGTATTTAACATTGCAAAAGAAATAATAGGGGCAGTACTAGATCGAAAACAGCATCAATTAGAAATGGTCAAAGTTTTTTTTTTTTCATTTAAACATTTTTTGATTAAAAATGGCTTTTTGACTAAAATTTTTGTGACTGTTTTTTCTTCACGCTTCCTTTCCCTTTTTTCCTTTCTTTCCTTTTAGGTGGAAAAAAACAAGGAAAGGGGCAGGGAATGAATATTTTTTCAGTGTGAAACTAAAAAAAAATTGGTTGTCTCTTTGAGGATTTGTCCACATGGATCCAACTGTAGGTGTGTGCATCCCAGATGTGTGAACTTGGAATCTTTTAGCCAGCAGTGCCCGCAGCTGGGGCTGTGCATGAGCCCTGCATGCCTTCATGCCCCCCTTTCCTGAGGACATAAAGGATGTAGCAGCCCCAATGGCCACTCAGTTCCTTCTTATTGCCTGTGGCAGCGAGACAGAGCTACAGTGTCCAGCTGCTTCCTTATAGTTTTTTTAGGGCTCTTCTATACTGCCCCAAAGTTCAGATTATGGGGATGAAAATAGCAGTGTGCACCAAAGTGCTGCATTGTAACTGCCATGATGTGGATGCTGCATAGTCCTCTTCAAACAGGGACCTTTTAGTTTGCACCCGCTGTGTCTACACAGGGAAGTTACAGCACAGTACTTCGATGTGTGCTGCTGTTTACACCCCTGTAGCCTGAACTGAATTAGATTGTTTTAGGATAGTTAATTCGTTAGTGTTACTGTTTGTGTAGCTATAAATAGAGGTGGTTGGAAATTTTCCAATGGTACTTAGTTTCATTGGAAAATACTGGTTCATCAGAAAATGGCTGGTTTCCTAACAGGCTGCTGGCAATCATGGGTTGTGAGATCCACAGCTCCAGGGCAGCCTGCCATGAGGATTGTCCCAGGCCAGGGACCCCAAGACTACCAGACTCCCTGCTGCAGAGCATGAAGCCTACCAGCCCTGATAACCCTGGCCAGTCACCCCAGCTGAGAATGGTGCATTCTTCATCAGATCAACCTGATAGCCCTTCATTTGCTAGGGCAGGGAACAATTTGGTGGATTGCCTCAGCAGGAAGGGCTGTAAATAACTTGGTTCCAGGTCAAGTATTCCAGAGATGTGGGGCTGGGGTTCCCTCCGTAGACCTATTTGCTACCAATATTAACAAGAGGTGTTCCATATTTTGGTCCCAGGGAAGAGTGAATCCAGATACTCTGGTGGATATGTTTCTGATTCACTGTGGGGGAAAAGCTGCTATATGTCTTCTCCTCCAGCCCTTATTCCACTAACTCCTAGCATTGTCAGGAAGATTGGTCAGGACAAGGTCTGGGTAATAATAGCTCCAGCCTGGGCACATCAGTTTTGGTTCTGATTCATTTATCAATCTGCCCACCTCTTCCACTTCAAACCTTCCAGACAACATTTCACAGAACCAAGGTCTGGTGCTTCATTCAAACTCAATGTTTCTACAGCTGAGAATGTGGAGATCAGCTGATTAATCTTTGTTGACAGAAGCTGTTCGGAAGCAGTTCAAGAAGTTTGGATTCAGAGCAGAAATGCCTCTAAAGCACTGACACACAAAACTAAACGGAAGTACTTCAATCCTTAGAGCCTTCTAGCTCAAGTTTTCTTGAGCTACTTATTTTCTGTGACACATTCAATCAGTTCTATTAGAATGCATTTGGTTGCTATCTCTTATGTATCATTTGTAGGTGAAGGGTCATTTGTTTGTTCCCCACTATTGTATCCAGATTTCAAAAGGATGACTCATATATTTCCATCAGTTAGAGCCTTTCCTACCAGAGAGTTGACTGCAATGCTCCTGTCCTTAATGATCCATCCTTTTGAACCTGTCATCCTGTTAATTATATCCTCTCTCTATCAAAACAGCATTTTTAGTGGCTATCATTTCAACTTGCAGAGTGAGATACAGGCTTTGATGGCGGGCCCTCTATGACTATATTCCTTAAGGACAGAGTTACTCTCAGGCTGCACCTGAAATTTTTAAATTTTTGGATTTTAATTTAAATTAATTCATATATTTGCCAGAGGGTTTTTTTTTTCTGCTCCCACGCCTCAAGGCTCTCCGATGGAGACTCCGCTTCATAGACCTGAAGTTCTTAGAGCCCTGTCCTTTTACCTTTCTAGGCCAAAACATTTCCGAAAAGTCTCCCAAGCTTATCATAGCTGGTGAAAAATCCAAGGGAAAGGCTCTTGAAGTAGGTTTCAGATTCTATTAAGGTCTCTGATGTATTGAAGAAACCACTCTGCCCCTCTCAAGTTAAGGCATACTCTTCTAGGACTTAGGCAACATCTGTACCTTGTTTTAGGTGAATCCCTGTTTCTGAGATTTGTAGGGCAGCCACTTTGAGTTCTGCTGAGACATTTACCAATCACTACTCCATTCTAGATCAGATGCCCTAAGGGATGTCATACAGTTATTTAGATAGGACTCCCATCGCTCACCTCCTTGAGCGGTAACTGTTAGTCAATCACCTACAGTGGTATCCATGTGGAAAAATGCTCCAAGAAGAGAGACAGGATACTTACCTTACAGTAACCGGAGTTCAATATGCCTTTGTCCACACAGATCCCATGACCCATCCTCCTTCCCCATGGATATGGGGAGATGGAGCCCCTTTACACCTGGATGTCTGTGTGAACGAAGGAACTGAGTGCTGGGTTAGGATGACTAAGGGCATTTGTGCAGCCCCAATGGATGCAGCTGGTTAAAAGATTCCAGGCTTACACACATGGGTTACGCACACCTACGGTGAGATCTGTGGGGACATACAGTCTCTGGAGTTGGAGATGCAAGGCAAGTTACCTCTTTTTCATTGAATTTAAAATCCAAAAAGTTCTGCAAAAAATTTCGAACAAAGGTTAGGAAGTGTCTTGATTTTTTTCCACAGAAAATATAAAACATTTTTAACCAGCTGTATTGTCAATTATTTGAACATTTTCAAATTGAAGTTCCACTACAGTGTTGCTTAGGTGTTTTCATATATAGGTTTTCCTAGGTCAGAAAGTGAAAAATATTTCAACAATTAAATGTATCCATCCAGAGTGGGGGTGCAGAGTGAGGGCAGCCAGCGTCAGCAGTGTTACTGAGCATGCTCAGTACAAGCCAAGCAACAAATCTTGGGGAGGCACATGACTCAGCGTGCCCCACCCCATTCGTCACCTCTGTATCCATCTACAGTAGTTAAAAGAAGGCATTATGGGCTCAATCCAAAAACCACTGGAGTTGATGGAAAAGATCCCACTGACTTCAGTGGGCCTTGGATCAGGACTTAGAAAGGTACTAATAGATGTGTAGTTTCAAGCCTTTGTCATTGGGACTGAATATGGCTATTTTATACAGTTAAAAGGGCACTGTTTGTTTTTTCATCCTCAGTGGAACTTAATTTTATTTGAGTGTTTCTGTCACCACCACCGCTGTCATGTGAAAAGCCATTTATAAAACCATATGCAGGTGTGCACTGTTCCAGTATGCAGGTGTGCACTGAAACTGGTGTTGGAGAACCTATAATTCCGCTGCTAAGCAACTGAGCATTACAGTTTAATTTCCTAGCCTTCAGTATTACAGGTTGCTGGTGAATGTCAGGCATTTCAATAAGCCCATTGAAATGCAGAGGATGTGGAGGAGATACCCACATCAGAGCTATTCTTTTCAGGTGACAAATCTGAAATACTGTCCCACGATGTGTCAAAAGAAGGTTTTTGAACAAACTGATAAATTAAACAGTAATAAGTCACCCTGACCAGATGGTATTCACCCAAGAATTCTGAAGGAACTCAAATATGAAATTACAGAACTACTAACTGCGGTTATGTAACTTATCACTGAAAAGAGCTTCTGTACCAGATGACTGGAAGGTAGCCAATGTAACATGAATTTTTTTAACAAGGGCTCCAGACATGATCCTGGCAATTACAAGCTGGTAAGCCTAACTTCAGTGCTGAGCAAATTGGCAGAAACCATAGTAAAGAACAGAATTATCAGACACATAGATGAATATGATTTATAGGGGAAGAGTCAGCATGCCTTTTGTAACGGAAAGTCATGCCTCATCAATCTATTAGAATTCTTTGAGACTGTCAACAAGTTTGTGGATAAGAGTGATCCACAAAGTGTCATTTGATTTTCAGAAAGTCTTTGACAAGGTTCCTCACCAAAGGTCCCTCTTAAGGAAACTAAGTAGTCATGGGATAACAAGGAAGGTCCTCTGATGGATTAGCAACTGGTTACAAGATAGGAAACAAAGGTAGGAATAAATAGTCAGTTTTCACAACGGAGAGGTGTAAATAACCGAGTCTCTCAAGGACCTGTACTGTTCAATATATTCATTAATAATCTGGAAAAGGGAGTGAACAGTTAAGTGGCAAAGTTTGTAGATGATACAGAATTACTCAAGACAGTTAACACCAAAGCTGACTGCAGAGAGTTACAAAGGGATTTCACAAAACTGGGTGACTGAACAACAAAATGACAGATGAAATTCAACATTGGTAAGTGCAAAGAAATACACATTAGAAAAACAATCCTAACTTCACATATAATGATGGCTTCTAAATTAGCTGCTACCACTTAAGAAAGAGATTTTTGGAATCATCATGCATAGTTCTCTGAAAATTTCAGCATTGGTCAAAAAGGCTAACAATGTTAGGAACTATTAGGAAAGGGATAGATAATAAGACAGAAGATATCATAATGCCCTTATATATAAACCCATGGTGTGCTGACACCTTGAATACTGTGTCCAGTTCTGGTCACGCCATCTCAAAAAGGTTATAGGGAAATGAGAAGAGCAATAAAGATGATCAAGGATGTGGAACAACTTTTCGTATGGGGAGAGACTAAAAAGATTAGGACTGTTCATCTTAGAAAAGAGATAATTAAGGAGAGATATGATAGAGGTCTATAAAATCATGAATGGTGTGGAAAAAGTGAATAGAGAAGTGTTATTTACTATCTCATAATTAGAGCTGTCGATTAATCACAGTTCATGTGATTAACGAAAAAAATTAATCGTGATCGATCGCAGTTTTAATCACACTGTTAAGCAATAGAATACCAATAGAATTTTATTAAATATTTTTGGATGTTTTTCTACATTTTCAAATATATTGATTTTAATTACAACACAGTATACAAAATAGACAGTGCTCACTTTATATTGTTATTTTTTAATTACAAATATTTTCACTGTAAAAATGGCAAACAAAAGGAATAGTATTTTTCAGTTCACCTCATACAAGTACTGTAGTACAATCTCTTTATCGTGAAAGTGCACCTTACAAATGTAGATTTTTTTTGTTATATAACTGCATTCAAAAACAAAACAATGTAAAACTTTACAGTCTACAAGTCCACTCAGTCCTAATTCTTGCTCAGCCAATTGCTCAGACAAACAAGTTTGTTAACATTTGCAGGAGATAATGCTGCCCACTTCTTATTTACAATGTCACCTGAAAGTGAGAACAGGAGTTCGCATGGCACTTCTGTAGCTGGCATTGCAAGGTATTTACATGCCAGATATCCTAAACATTCATATGCCCCTTCATGCTTCCGCCACCATTCCAGAGTATATTCTTCCATGCTGATGATGCTCATTTAAAAAAATAATTAAATATGTGACTGAACTCCTTGGAGGAGAATTCTATGTCTCCTGTTATGTTTTACCCGCATTCTGCCATATATTTCATGTTATAGCATTCTCTGACAATGACCCAGCACATGTTCGTTTTAAGAACACTTTCACAGCAGGTTTGACAAAATGCAAAGAGGGTACCAATGTGAAATTTCTAAAAATAGCTAATTTCTAAAAACAACACTCCGATGCAGAAACTACAGAACCTGAACCACCAAAAAAGAAAAACAACCTTCTGCTGGTGGCATCTGACTCAGCTGATGAGAATGCACATGGGTCGGTCCGCACTGCTTTGGATGGTTATCAAGCGGAGCCTGTTATCAGTATGGAAGCATGTCCTCTGGAATGGTGGCAGAAGCATGAAGGGGCATATGAATGTTTAGCATATCTGGGTCACCCAATGAAATTAATAGGCAGAAGGTTTAATACAAACAAGAGGAATTACTTTTTCACACCATGCACAATTAATCTGTGCAACTCATTGCCCCAGGGTGTTGTGATGACCAAAAATATAACTGGGTTCAAAAAGGAACTAGATAAGTTCATGGAGGATGGCTCCATGGTTTCTGGCCAATGGGAGCTGCAGGGGTGGCACCTGCGGGCGGAGGCAGTGTGCAGAGCTGTCTAGATGCACCTCCACCTAAGAACAGCAGGGACAGGTTGCCACTTGCAGGGAGCCGCCCGAGGAGAGTGCCCCCTGGATCCGGCACCCCGAGGCCCCTCCTGCATCCTGACCCCCTGCGTTGAGCCCCCTCCCACACCCAAACTCTCTCCTAGAGCCTGTGCCCCACACTCCCTCCTGCGCCCCAGCCCCACACCTCCTCCGGCGCTCCGAACCCCTCATGGCCGTTCCTCTGCCTAGGAGCAGCAGGAACATGTCACTGCTTCCAGGGAGCCATGCGGAGCCAGGTAGGGAGCCTGCCGGCACTGCAATGACCAGCCTATAAATCAGACTTTCTATGAAGATTAGAAATGCCGGTTTATAGAGCTTTCCGGTTGGTACAGAGCCAGATAACACAGCTTTTACTTATTTTTGAGTATTAGTTGATGATTTACCACAGTGAATTTCCACATCTGCAATTCGGAAATTAGCACTCAGAGCCTTAGAAATGAATCCTTTATTTCAAAAAATGACCTTCAATGTTCAGAATTTGCCAGCTTGTTATGGAAACGCTGTAAAACACAGAAATAAGTCTGTGTTCTTATCTGTAATGACTTTAAGCTATTGTCAATTGGGAAACTCCATTTGAAACATACAACTCCTGGCAAAGGTGAGCCTTCTCTTTCATATATTTTGATATGTTGACCTTAACAAAATGTACTGAAATCTCCAAGTGCTATTAAGAAAGCTAACTACTCCATTTACTGGCTTTCAACAGGCTAAGAGCCCTATTTTGACTGGTGAAATAGCAAAATTTTAGTTTGTTACTAAGTGGTTTCTTTGAAAGAATATTTTAGCACATAAAATGAAATGGACCAAAGTCACCTCATGTGTAACGCCACTGGAGTTACATCAAAGGCCTGGTTTTATTTGGTTTACACTAGTGGAATGGAGACAGAAAGCCCACCTAGGAAGAGTTTGCAGCAGCAGAAAGTAACCACAATCTGCCCTGTGCTGGGGTTCTGTCAAAAAAAAAAAAAAAAAAAAAAAAAGGATGCTGCTAACTGGGAAAGGGTTGTGGCCAGGCTGGGTGATGCAATAATTCAGTAGAGCCCTCCAGCAACCTCTGCCAACAGGCATCCTATTAAGCCCTGGCTGTAAACTAATTCAGCTTCTCACATCTCCTATTGGAGAAGCCCTCCATTGTGGTAAATCACCCAGTTTGTGGTAAATCACCCAGCTGCAGCAAGGGCACCTTCAGTGGCTCTTTGGAGATGGCCTAATGTGTTTAAATGAATGTGTTAAAAACTTGGGAAAATATCCTGCTTTGTTTTTCTTTGTTTGAAACATTTTTATTGTTTTTATATGAAATATAAGCACAAAATAGAACAAAACATACATAAATGCATACACAAGATGGAAATAGCATCTAAATAACACAGTTCAATGTTCATTTTTTGCAAAACCTGAAAGCAAAACTAACAAAACCTGAACCCGTAAAGGTCATGCAGGGCATTGATTATTAAAGCAACAAAATAAGTGTGAACATAGTCTGGGGACGAATATATACCTAATTGCAAAGGTGTGCAATAGTTTCATTGGTGACCAGATGTCCTTGTATTTTTTCCAAGCATTTCTGAGGTATTTTCTCCCATTAATGCATCAGTAGAGCACTAACTCAGCCAGTCTGTGAATGAGGGAGGAGTTGGTGATTTCCGTTTTCTCAAAATGATTTTTTTGCCCACTAGAATAGTTACTGGAATCCATTTCTTAATAATAAATGGTAAGTCCAGCACCTCTAAGATACACTAGCTTAGAGAAGGGAAAAGAGTTAAACTAAAGGTTTTTTAGAGAGCACTGACTATAGTATTCCAGAATACATCAATATCCCACTTTTCAAAGTCCCACATAGAGTTTGTTTGAGAGCTTGCTTTTGTGCATAAAATTGGAATGTTATAATACCACACTTGTTACAAGATGCCAGGTGGTTCAAGAATGGCTGAGACCTGATTGTGACAAAATACCTGTAGTTCCCGTCGTACCTGTGGTCTTTACTCATGTAAGCAGGCTCTGGATGAATGCTTTCCTGACAGCTAGCTGGAAGGGGAAGAGACTTTGGGTGTGTTTATGTACATACGGTTTGCTCCTGCTCTGTTTATATATTCATCAGATACAGCAGTGTCAAAGTGATCAACTTTGGCTGGTGTTGGGTAGAAATCACCTTAATACTGAATACAGGGGTAGTGAAATATGGTTACCAATGTTGTAATTATTGTAGGAATACAGGAAAGCAGGACTGTGCTTACCTTGTCCCAAATGAGGGGGCCACCCTCAGTTGAAAGAACCATGTTAAGCTAGAGGCTCGAATGTCAAAGCCCTGTGAAAGTAAGAGGGGTGAGGGGACAGGTATCCCCAGCCATAAGGCTGTGCAACCTCAAGGGTCCTCCCTAGGTTTAACCTGTTCCTCCCCACAGTTCAAAGAATAGTGCTAAATAGGCTTCATTGGCAGCCTCTTTGTTATGTTCAATGCCGAATCAGAGCTGAAATCAGCTATAGTAGGAATGTGTTTCTGCCCTGCCTGCTAAGAGCTAAAAATCACTGAGAGCTGAAATCACTTGAGATGAGGCAGTGTTTCTGTCCAGCCTGCAAAGAGCTGAAAATTACTAAGAGACTGCTGGTTGGTTGATCAATGGCTGGAAGGTAGAATGATGTTTTATTTCCTGAGGGTTAATCAAAAACAAAATGGTGGGAAATGAAAATAAGAGATGAACCTCAAAGGATATTAAGTTTCTAATTCTTAATCTAATTTTGTGGTTTATAATATGAGGAGATGATAAAGTTTGAGTTTTCACCTTGTTGTAGAGGATTCTGGTATCTTGAGTTTACTAAAATAGGTCCAGATTGGGGGCTTTAATCCACAGCCCATGCTGGAGGAGATACAGATGGGGTTTGTCTGCTGCACTCAGACAAAATTCTTCCTGAGAGCGCCTTGGAAGTGTCCATTGCAATGGTGGAAATTCCACTACCCTTTCAAAAGAGTCAAAAGCCTGCTGACTGCTGCAGTCACGGAGGTGCTGTTATGGCCTGCCCCCTTCCTGCTTCCTTTTGGATAGCAAGTGTCCAAGGAAAGAAGATGATGGTGAGGGAAGGAACCTTTTTAAGTGCTGTCTGGTCCCTATATATCTGTACAAGTGTGGGCACAATCCAAGCCCTTAACTTTTGTTATATAGCTGGATCTAGCCATTAAATATAACTTTGGTTCTTGTCTTTATATAGAAATACACCCAGTTAATATGTAGGTAAATAACAGAAGAGGGAAGACTAGTTTATCTCAAAGGCAAACCATTTTCTATGAAGTGTTTCATTTAAGAAAAAGGAAATATAAACTTTTCTAAAGCACTTGTTTACTTCACTGAATCTAATCTGACCCTTTCAGATCAAGTTCTCAAAACACTTTTGAATAAAATGAAGCTGCAGCTGCTGTTTCTGAGGATGCTTTTGGCTGAATTATAATTTTGGCTATTTGGGGATGAGGGAAAAAAAAAGCTTAGGGCACTAAAGGAGTTATTTGTTCTCACTTCTCTGTATGCCACCAGCCCTTTCACCTATAGTGATGTGCTGAAGTGTAGTGTTGTTGTTGTTTTTCTTTTCCCCTATTTAAGCCTGCCTAATGCTCTTGAAATAACAGAAGTGTCCGTGTATTGTACATATAAGCTCAAAGAGTCGACTGGTTTGCTGAAGCCTGGTAGGGATGCTAATGGTTCACATAAGACTCGCGGGCCTGAGCTTTCGTTCACTTAATAGGAAAAATGAGTGTGACTTGTGCGGTCAAAAAGTGATGACAACTTTGCTAACTTTTCCCTCCCCAGAATTGTGCTAAGGTTTAGTGCTGTGACCTGAACTTTTGATATAAGCAATTTCATCCTCATCCCAGCTCATCATGTTAGTTATTTCCTTCACACTGAATGTATCTTATGATTCAGCTGAGTCACCAATTGCAATTTGCACTCCTCGTATAGAACTCTCAAACCATCAGTTTGTCTGTTCATGATATTTTGCCCTTCATGATGCATCTTTTTATTACCATAGGAACCACTTGAAGTTTAAATATAGTGGCTAATTTTTTCAAGTCAAAGAATAATTAGGAACAATGGTATAGGTTCTTAAGACAAATAGTTATGAAAACCTGAGACATTAGAAATCTAAAAATGCCTGAGAGATATACTTAGACTGTTAAAAAAATTAATGAGATTATCGTTTGATGTAAAATGCAATACCTGGTCCAGGACATATACACATTAGATGACTCCATCTGAGAGCTGTATTCACTGTGATGATTTTAATTGTTGCTGCAACATGCTGTATATAATACACTTTCATTAAAGCAAATGAATTACCGGGTAGTTAGTTAAGGTTTAGTAATTTGTAAGGGTTTTTACTTCCCTTTCTGCCTTAAGAAACTTGGGTACATCTTGTAAAATGGAATATGGGTGCTACTGTAGTAGCTGTTTCAAACTGCTGTTTTAAACTAGATACCATGATTAATAGCACATTCTACACCATTGTTCTCCAATGTGGATGTTTCATGAATACCAGGTATAATCCTTAGCAATGATTAAAATCAAAACCACATTGTTTCGTGGCTTTCATTTTATAGTAGCTCCCTCCCTTAAACAGAGATTTAGTTGGGCAATTTGGGGTCTCAAAACATGCTGTGTGCTGGGGGACAAAGACATCCTTTGCCCAGGCTACAGGGCTGATCTGACACTGTTTACAGTAATCTTGGGCTGTACTAATCCCGGAGGCTGCTGTACTTCTGCCTTATGAAGGCTGCATTGGCCGTCCAAATCCTGCTCTTGCCGCTCCTCCATAGCAAACCCACAGGACCTCTCTGTTTAGGAGGGCCTCCTGAATCCACAGAGAGGGTAAGGGGATCGGCAGGATTTCTCCCTATAACTGCTGTCAAAATTAACCCACTGTACCATGTTGCATTGCACTGCCAGAATAGCATCCCTCCTTGTGAAACATTCTTAGTCATTGAGCTATGCTTTATTGCTGCTGTGATACAGCATGGCCAGAAGGCAGCAGGAGAGTGATCTAGGGTGAGGAGAAGCCTTATTCCCTGTAGATTAATTAAAAGCACCTGAAACCAATTAGAGCACCTGAAACCAGTCACCTGATAAAATCCCCCTGCTTCAGTCAGCCAGAGGAGGAGCTGGAGCAGAGTGAGGAGGAGCTGGAGCAGAGTGGTTTGGTGGTGGAGCAGAGAGCAGTTTGGAGGAGTGAAGCAGAGTGGATTGGTGGTGGAACAAAGAGCAGTTGGAAGGAAAGTGGAGGAGAGTTTTGAGAAGTGCTGCAGCGGGCTAAGAAGACCAAGATCCTAGGTAAAGGGACACCTGACTTGTGCAGAGAGAAGGCAGGAAGCCCCACAAGCTGAAGGTCAGGAGAGGGAAGTAGCCCAGGGGAAAGAATCACTGGTACAAGTGGTTCACCTACTATCATAGGGCCCCTGGGCTGGGACCCAGAGTAGAGGGCGGGCCTGGGTCCCTCCCTCTCCACTCCCCTTCCCTGGGATACTAGTAGGATAGCTGTTACCCCAGTTCAGGGGCAAGAAATGGCACCCTGAAACCCCCCCACAAGAAGAGAAAGTGCGGGACCCATCATAGTAGTGCTGGCAATTTGCCACACTGCCATGGGAGTGGTGGATTAGCTGAGTTTGCGCTACTGCTAAATTGCAATCTCATTCTCTTCTAGCAAAAGAAACACAGTAACTATAAAGTTACAAGTAATACCTATCGACCCCTTTCCAAGGCAATTGCCCTCAGAAATGATCTTCAGTGTTAAGGAATCAACAGAAAAAGACCACTTCTTAAAAGGAACATAAATATAAATAATTTAGTCTTCTTTTGTGAAGAGCATCCTCAACTTCTGGGAATTGAAAGTGTTCAATGCTTCACAGGATCAGGCCTTCAGTCTGGCAACAAGTGTTTTTCTATGGACTTTAAGTGACTATCTCATGTAGAAAATATTTTATTAAATAACACTGAAAGTACACCCAACAAAATAAAATTCACATTTTAGAACCCCATGGAGAACAATAAGCATAATAGAAAAACCATATAACATTTTTTCAAAGAAATTATATCAATTTTATGTTTAAAAATGGGTGGGTCTCGTGTGTGTCTGACTCAAATCTGAATTGATATATTCTAATGAGATACACTTCTTAATCCACCCTCCTTGAATTTCCCTGGCTGTGGAAACTGCTTGGTTGTTGTGGAATTGTGTATGATTAAATGAAAAGAACTTCCCCACATTAATCATTTCTCCTCAGTACTTCTAAGATGGGAAAGTGTTGTCTATTTCAGAAGTGCTTTTAAGGAAAGCGTTGTCTATTTCTGCTGGGTTATCTAACTATTAAATCCCACTCTAGATTCACATTTCTATTTTTTATTCTTTTATACAACAGCTCTTAGCTGCTTGTCTCTCATGACCCTTTCATTCAGTCTTCTGTTTTAGTTTTCTCTTTATTTATTGAGTTTTTAAAGTGTTTCAGCTTTTATTCACAGCCTCTTCTCATGTGAAGTTTTCCTTCAGAGTACTATATAGTCATCAATATTTCATTTACTCAAATGGAATCTTCATTCTTAAGTAATTTCTCCACACAGTCTAAGGCTAATCTCGAAAAGATCTCCTGAGACATGGCCTTGCATACAATGTGAATGGTACTATGTTCACTTCAAAATTACCCCTTGAGGCCCCAGAATCCCCTTTTTTGACTGAAAGGTGGTATGTAAATTACGTTACACAACATTCATTAGCACAGACCTCAGCCATCTAAGAGTCAGGAAATATTTATCTTGTGTTGTGAGAAATAGTCTATCCATGATAATGATCTTGATGCTGATGTAACAAACTGTGGTCCCCTACTGCCCAGGTATAGGCACTATGGTGTTTAGTGAGCACTGAAATCTAGATCTTCAGCTCCAAAAGTGAAGCCCTTTACTCCTTCAGCAGTGACAATTTAGTAGACTTTTGGTCACAAGCATTAGGCCAGTGTATTACATAATCCTACTGCTTAATAAACCTACCAAGTCCCTGAAGTCCACACAGAAATGCAAATCCCAGCTGGGGTACCATTATTAGGGCCCTACCAAATTCACGGTCCACTTTGGTCAATTTCACGGTCATGGGATTTTAAATATTGTAAATTTAATAATTTCAGCTATTTATATCTGAAATTTCATGGTGGTGTAATTGTAGGGATCCTGACCCAAGAAGGAGTTGGGGGGAGGGGGTTGCAAGTTTATTGTGTGTGTGTGTGGGGGGGAGTTTGCAGTACCGCTACCCTTACTTCTGCGCTGCTGTTGGTGGCTGCACTGCATTCAGAGCTAGGTAGCTGGAGAGAGGTGGCTGCTGGCTGGGAGCCCAGCTCTGAAGGCAGAGCCACCGCCAGCAGCAGCACAGAAGTAAGGATGGCATGGTATCGTATTGCCACCCTTACTTCTGTGCTGCTGCTGGTGGGGTGCTACCTTCAGAGCTGGGTGTCTGGCCAATAGCCACCACTATCCTGTCACCTAGTTCTGAAGCAGTAGCGCAGCCAGGTCTGGAGCACAGGGGGAGCGGCGCTATAAAAAGGTGCCTCCCCCTGTACTCACCCGGCGGTGCTCCGGGTCTTCGGCAGCACTTCAGTGGCTCACTCCGGGTCTTTGGTGGTACCCCCCGCCAAAATGCCGCCGAAGACCCGGAGCGCCGCCAGGTGAGTGCAAGAAGCGGCGCTTAAAAAGAAGCGGCGCCTTTTTTTAGTGCTGCTAAAAAAAGGCGCCGCTTCCACCGCTTCTGCTCAAGGGGGAGCGGCCACTCCCCCTGTACCCCCCGTGGCTACGCTACTGTTCTGAAGGCAGCACAAAAGTAAGGGTGGCAATACTGCAACCTCCCCAAAATAATCTTGCGATCCCCGGCAACTCCCTTTTGGGTCCTGACCCCCAATTTGAGAAATGCTGGTCTCCCCCATGAAATCTGTATAGTATAGTAGGGCAAAAGCACACAAAAGACCAGATTTCATGGCTGTGAATTTGATAGGGCTCTAACCATTATGTTAAAAAAAACAACAACAAAAATTTGACAGACACCACAGTGATTCCAGATCTATCCCCTGTAAACTTTCAGCACCAAAAACAAAGACTTCTAATACTTGAGCTGAAAGAGAACTTCTTTAACTACTGCTAGTAATTGTTTCCCTTATCCTCTTTTCAGACCATCCACTGGGGAGAAACAATCATATAAAAAAAGCCAATACATTATGGTAACCCTTTGGATGATCACACTGATAACTTGTTGCTAAGGATGATTGATAATTTTCTTTCAAAAATATTTTTGGACACAAAATTGGATTATCTACAAAATGAATTTTTTCATGAAGTGTCTGCATTCCAGGGAAAATTTTAATTTTTTTACATTGAAAAACCAAATATTCAAATGTTTCAGCCAAAACCACAAATGTTTTGGTTAAATTATCCTATTGTGGTGCCTCATGGAAGTTGAGTTTCCTCACATCTCCATTATCCTCCATGGGCTGGTCTCCCTATCCAGACTACATCTTGCCTAATACGCCAAAGCCAGGGATTCCCATGATGCACCTGCCTCACCATGAGGAGACTGTAGTGCATTGTAGGAGGTGTAGTCTGGTGAGGCAACCCTCCCTATAGAGGAGAATGGAGCACGAAGCAAACTACAACTCTCATGGGATCCCATGGCAGCATTTCCAAATTAAAAAATAAATTATTTTCAACTGAATTTCTCCCCCCATTTTCTGAACTGCATTACTTGCTGTACATCCTTATCTCTTGGGCCCATATATACATATGGAAGGCAGTTTCACAAGTATGAGAGAACACAATAATAGAAATAGAGGTTTGAAAGGAGCAGGGAGACAGTAGCATAGCTGGGGGGGAGCAGGGGGAGCGGCTGCTCCCCCTAAGCACATTTTCCAAAAGTGGCGCCTTTTTAATATTTGGAAAGGGTGGAAACGGAGTGGATGGAGGTGGAGCGACAAAATAACACAGGGGTCCCGCCGCTGGCCCCACCAAGAGCCCGCTTCTGGCCTGGGTGAAAGAACCCAGGCCAGCAGCGGAACCCCTGCTGGCAGGAGCCCACGGGGGGAATCCTAGAGCGGCGGCTGACTGAGCCGCTCAGCCCCTCCCCCCCACTCTGGGATTCCCCCCGCGGGCTCCTGCCAGCCGCGGTCTCTCAGCCCGCTGCCAGTCTGGGTTCTTTCACCCAGGCCAGCAGCGGGCTCTTGGTGGGGCCAGCGGTAATTAGTAATTTGATATGTTGGGTCCGGTGGCACCTTTTTTTATGTGTTCGCTCCCCCTGGTGTTAGAACCTGGCTACACCACTGCAGGGAGGGATGGGTAGGAGGGAAATGGAGATGAGCAGTAATTTGAAAAGAAAGGTATAGAAATAGATTGTTTGAAAAAGGAAAAATATAACTAGGCAGAGATTTAATAAGAAGGAAGGCGGAACATGGACATATGCAGAGGTTTTAGAAACAAAATCTGACAGTGGTATTAAAAAAAAAAGTTCCCCAAATGATCTGGACTAATCAAATCGTGCACATTGTTAGACTGCAACTGTGTGATGTTATTACTGTTATCTTTGTCTGCCTTTGCTTTTCTTTTCTATTGTTTAATATTCACTCACTCTTAAAATAGACCATAAACTTCTTTCGGGGGTGCTGACCATGTCTTTTTGTGTGTTTGAAGCACCTATCATAATTGGTCCTCAATTTTGATCCTGAATTTTTTTCATTTGGACTTCAGTTAAGTTGCTATAGACTGGTAAACAAGATGCTTGTTCTTCAGGCAAATCCCCTCCTGTTCTCAGGGTTTGTGTTTTTATATTAATATGTTGTGTAGGTCTCCAGGTTAGCGTCCTTATTTTGGCTCTCAACAGCTGATTTTCAGAGGGTTTAAATACAAAGCTGCAGCTGTAAAGTTCTCATCCTTGGGGTTTGCCTCATTGATTATTCAATTTGTAGAATGCTTCCCCAACACATAAAATCGATTAATAAAACGACTGCCTTTATTTTCAAAAGACATCAGTAACTGCATTTACAAACTGACCATAATGAAAATCACCATTTGTGGTGTTGTCTGGACCAGTGTGCTGGCATTCTCCACAAGCACTGCTTGATAGTGGTTAAGGTGAAATTGTAATATGCCATCCAATTAATCTTATTTTATTAAAGCCCTTTTGAGAAAATCTTACTCAGGCTGCCTTAGTCATGATAAACATCTTCTCTAGCATTTTCGGGACGTCTCCTCCGGGCCTTTTATTTTTGGTCTTAAATAAAAAGTACCAGATAAGGCAGCAGAATAGCACTGTTAGCAATGTTATATTTCTAACATAACATTTCAAGTATTTCCTAACCCAGGGCTCTGTCTCATATTCACAGTCCAGTCACAGCTGCTCCTAGTGCCATGGAACTTTCTTGTTTGGTTTTAAATGTCCTGCATTAACAAGGCAGCCTTGTGAAATGTTGCTTTTCTCTGCTGAAATGGCAAGCATAATGCACTATTTTAAAGAGAGGTGAAATCCCATAGCCTGCACACAGTGACTTCAAAGGGGGAAATGGTGATGTCTGAGTATGTTTTCATATCAGTTATACTGATTTAATTAACAGCAATGTTGTCCTAGAGATAAAAAATGGGGACTCTTCCCTATCACTTGGAAAAAACATCCTGCTCCTATTGAAGTCAATGACAAAACTCTCATTGATTTCAGTGGGTATAGGATCCAACTCATTCATTTGTCTCTTATGCAAAACTACAAAGGAAGTTTTGCATGAGTATAAACTGCCAAATTAGTTCTGTTCTACACTTAATTTCTACCAGCGTGGCTGTTCTGGTGAGGAATAGAGCTGGGCAATATTTTTTTGAGCAAATAGTTTATTCGTCCAAAAAAATTGCGGTTTTGATAAACCTGAAACGATTCATGGATTTGTGTCGACTTTGCCGAATAGTTTTAAGGGAACCAAAAAATCTAAACGTTTCAGGGATGTTGAAATGAAATGTTTTATTTCTACCCAGCTTGCTGTTTTCCTTTTGGATTTTGGGCATTTTGACAAAAGCAAAGGAGAACTAAACAACTCACTGTGGGGAGGGGGAAAGGGAGGAGAGTGGCCTTCTCTTATAACCTTTAGCTCAGTGGATACTCACCTGGGATGCAGGAGTCCCAGGTTCTATTCCCCTGTGGGGTGGAGAAGGGATTTGGATTTACATCTTCCACTTTGCACAAGAGTGCCCTAGCTACAGCTTTCTTTATGGGATATTGTGGTGTGGCGCTTTCTCAGTCTCTCCTGTTGAAGCTGTTCAACTTTTTATAAATAATTAATGACTGGAACAAGGAGCTAAAGATGCTCCTACGCATTCTCGGTGAATGCCCTAACCACCAGGCTAGAGAGTCATTCTCACTCTATGGCCCTGTCCCAATGGCTATTCATAGTCATTTCATAGTAACTCACCATGGCATATTAGTTCAACAGCTGAGCAAGCTTTTGCTGTTGCGCTGGCATGTGGAATTAGTATCGCCAGTCATGTCGATCCACTTTTAAGAAACACTTTTAAAAGCTAATTTTAGTGTTTGGGCCCATGGTTCTTGAATGGAGATCAGCCACTTCCCCCATCCTGGGGTCCATAGGTACATTCTTGGGGCACCAGACCCAAGAGCTGGCACCTGCTGTCCAGCTGCCTAGATCCTCTGAGTGCAGCGCTGACACTTCAGACTCCCTTGTACGTAAACATGCCCTATCCCAAAGCTCCATCCCAAAGGTGTCAAGCTCCTGGTTTACAGTTTAACTCTCTCAGGGGATGCAGTGGTTGTGAAGCTGTTAACACACTCAGTATGTCTAGCTTTGCACAGAGTCTAACACGTGAATACTCTTTTAGTTAATCATAAAAAGCACAGACCATACAATACAATCCACGTTGTAAACTTACTGTAATGTCTTTCACTAGCTCACCCTTCCCTTGTGAGTCGTTAGGGACCATTGGTGTCCAGGAAGGCAGGCAGGCAGTCCCCTGACTCATCCAGGTTGTTACGTGATGGGTGGTCTCCCCCTCATGGAGCCCCTTACCCAGATTCTGTGACCTTGCTCTCTCCTGCCCCACACGTCCTCTTCCTGTCTGGCTTGCTATTTAACTCCCCAAGCTTCCTTTGTTCTGTCTTTTGGGTAACGTTCCACTGCTTCTTTCTCCCCTCCCTCCCTTCAGAGGAGTCAACTAATTTTCTAAGGATGCAGGTCACCCATTATTCCTGGTGTTTGCATTTGAATAGGATTACTGAATCCTAAGCACCCCTTAGTGTATCTGTCAGCTGTGTATCTGTCACAAGGCTGTCAGCAATGGTGGGTCTACATACATTTAGGCTTTCATGATACAGCAGTTTTTCATAATACAATCAAATCACCCCTTAACAGTCTCTTTGTTAAGCTAAATAGATTGAGCTCCTTGAGTCTATTGCTATAAGGCATGTTTCTAATCCTTTAATCATTCTCGTGGTTCTTCTCTGAGACCTCTTCAATTTTTCAAAACTCTTGTTGAATTGTGAACACCAGAACTTATCCACCATGATCCCAAAATCTTTTTCAGAGTCACTACTTCCCTAAATTCTTTGTTCCTAGATATGCATTTCCATTTAGCCATGTTACAATGCATATTGTTTGCTTGCGCGCTGTTTACCAACTTATTGAGATTGCTCTGTATTAGCGATCCGTCCTCTTCATTATTTATCACTCCTCCAATTTTTGTGTCATCTACACATTTCATCATTGATGATTTTATATTTTCTTCCAGGTCATTGATAAAAATGTTAAATAGCATAGAGATAAGAACAACACTGTGGGACCCCACTGAAAACACACCAACTCAGTTATGTTTCCCCATTTACAATTACATTTTGAGACCTATAAGTTAGCCAACTTTTAAACCCATTTAATATTTACCTTGTTAATTTCTTATCTTTCTGTTTTTTTAATCACAATGTCATGCCATGTCAAATCAAAGAAGTCTAGGCATATTACATCAACACTATTACCTTTATTAGCCAAACCTGTAACCTTATTTTAAAAAAATCAAGTTAATTTGACAGGGTCTATTTTCTGAAAACCCATGTTGATTGACATTAATTATATTACCCTATTTTAATTCTTTATTAATTGAGTCCATATCAGTTGCTCTATCTTGCCCAGGATTGATGTCAGATTGACAGGCCTATAATTACCCAAATCATCCCATTTGAAATATTTGCACAATAACTTTCTTCCAGTGTTCTGGAACTTCTGTGGTGTCTCAAGACTTATTGAAAATCGTAATTAATGGTCTAGTGAGCTCCTCAGACAGCTCTTTTAAAACTCTTTGTTGCAAGTTATTTGGACCTGCTGACTTAAAAATGTCTAACTTTAGTAGCAGCTGTTTAACATCACAATGTCACATTGCAGGAGGCCCCACTATACAGCTGAAATCACATATGACATTTCCCTGCTAACCTTGTTGCATGCACAGTGGTTGGTATTATCCCTTGTTGCTTTTCTGCCCCAACAGCTTGATCCTGTTATACTCTCACACTCAGAGAGAGCTGTGATATCATCACCATTGGCTGATGTGCAATTCCCATCTTGAACAACTCTGACTGAATCTTTCTGAGAGCTTCCTCTGCTCTTGCATACACTGCTCAAATGGTTTAACAAGCTGCCTTCCTTGCAATGCTGTGCTGGTGCTTTTACCCACTCATAATGTCTCCCACAGTAAATGCCTCATTATGGGTATGAAACCCTGGCCAGCTGCTCTCCTTTACTGTTGTTTCACTGCATGTACCTCTGAGGGTGTTATGCCTCCTACAGCTTTCATTATTTCTCTTGAGACTTCTGCTGCATGCCTGTCTAATGTGAGATAGCCTTCCCAGCGCAGCTGCTCCCTCAGGTGGTGACCCGAAATGCTGCAGACTATCCTGTCCTGAATCAGAGAATCTGTCAAGTCCCCAAAATTGCATGTAGCAGCTAGTGTGCTTAAGGCAGTAACATAGGACTTTAGCCCCTCCCCTTTGGATTGATCTCTAGAGAGAAACTTGTGTCATTGCATAGTTTTGTTCTGCGTCAGGGAAAAATAGCTCTTCAGGGCTCCTAGGATGTTGTAATGCTTGAGGCAGTGGTGAGCTTTGGAGCGCTGCAGATATCTCAGCCATGTTCCCAGTAAAGTAAAATAATAGTTTCATTTTCCAGCTGTTGTCAGACGCTACCACTATGTTTCATTCGCAAACAGTAAAGCTGAATGCAGGTTAAGTTGAACAAGTGGAACTTTAATAAATCCTGTGAACTTCTTTGTCCATCTGGCTGAGTTGCTTCAAGCCTAACTCATTGTACTCCCTGTTTTCCTGATGACCTGTCAATAGCAGTCCCTCCAGGAAACTTGGGCCTCTGACTCCAGTTCCACTAATCATGATCCACTCCATTTCTTTTATATAATAGTTTAATAGTGATTTTATTTTTTGTTTTAATGTTGTACAGCACCTGAGCTTGGTTAGGGAATGGGGGAATCTTCTAGAATAAGCAAATTACCCTTATGAGGTGTGACCTCACATAAAGTTCAGCCCAAGGTTAGTCCAAATTAACCAGAGGGTAAATCAATTACCAAAGCATGTATTCACTTTTCAGTTTAACTAATGAAGCTTTGTGTAGAAAACAATTGGGGTCATGTGAGTCAAACGATACAATCTGCCGAGTAACCTCTAGAGCTTGTCTAGCTTTGTCTTCTCTTCCTTGCTTCTTGCATGATTGAGCACATGTGAGAGTTAGAAGTCACTCTAGTCAGGCCTGGGAAAATCAATGATTTAGGTTAAAAAGCTAGTTGTTATAACACGACATGAATAGATACAGAACTTATGAAGCCAGGTGTGACACTTGGGGCTTGCTTCTGCTCTAAATGAAGTCAGTGGAAGTTTTGCCATTGACTCCAACGAGATTGCATGTGGGCTTATTTGTACACAAGTACCCAGACTGCTTTTCCATCAGATAATTGTTTTCATAGCAGTACCATAATCTGAGGTCCACCTGGTATCCATATATGGTAATTCCTTTGTTGGGGCCAAGAAATTGTCGGTTTCCATTGCATTCGTCTACGTGGGGCTGAGAATTGCTCCCGTGTAAGAAAGTAAGGTCAGACCCACAAACTCCTAGGCTCCCTTTGCATCCGCAGGAAGAAAAGGGACATCTGCATGGAAGTCTAGTGTCTTTGGGTTGGCTCTAGAATCCCTGCCCTGCTCTTTGACATTTCAGGTCTATTGGAACTCCATTGCCAAGAACTCTTCAGCTGGTGCCTGCCTATGGGGAGTCCCTTTGGCTAGATTAGCTTTCCTCTTTGATCTCTGCTAGGAACTGAATCTCCCCCCAATCCTTTTGGCCACCTTTCCCCTCCCCATGCATGGATGCCCAGACCCAGAGAGATCTCAGTGAGAGAATGAGGGAGCACTACCAGAGCCATCTGATCCTTTCTGCCTATTTCCCTGTGGAGAGGAGCTGAACCACACATACTTATTTTTATTATTAATGTTTATTCATATCACAGTACTACCTAGAGACTTCAGTCCGCTCAGCATCCCATTGTGCTAGGCAAATACAAAGATGGTCCCTATCCCAAAGGGTAAGCTCTCTCTGCATGCAGTTCCTAAGTAGATGACCTGCCCCTGAGCTCCCAGTGGGAAGCCAGCTGATAGCTTTGAGTGAGCTTACTTGTGTGTCTATACTGAGGTTCTCAGAATACATGGTGACAAGGATTGCGGAAAGGAAGGTTTTCTTCACATCTAACCTTTGTATTTGAGTGAGGCTGTGAAATTACTTATTGAAACATTATGCAGCTCAGATGCTCTATTCAGATTTTAATTACCCGTGGATGTCTATTTCATATTCCCATTGTTGGTGGACACAATGCATGTTACTGCCTCTCAGTAGTCATTTACATATTTTAAGGGTCAAAATGTTTCCTGCTTGTGGTTTTAAAGTCCCATTGCACCATTTTATGCCTGCTCTATCATTTATTCCAGGAATTTATTTTAAAATGCAAGCTCTCAATACAAAACATGTATTTTTATATGAACTACTGTGGCAATATCCAACATTTTTTTTAAATAACAAGTTGAATAACAACCTCCCCATGTGTGACAAAAGAATCATTGGTTAGTAATGTCAGAACTGATATCTGCTTTCTAAAAAGTGTAACATCTGCACATCAGAAATGTATGGTATTGAGATTGGTATTGAGAAAAGTATAACTGGATTCAAAAAAGAATTAGATAATCTCATGGAGGATAGGCCCATCAATGACTATTAGACAAGATGGTCAGGGATGCAACCCCCTAACATGGGTGTCCCTAAATCTCCAACTGCCGGAAGCTGGGACTGGATGACTGGGGCTGGATCACTTGAAATTGCCCTGGTCTGTTCAGTCCCTCTGAAGCATCTGGCACTGGCCACTATCAGAGAGAGAATACTGGACTAGCTGGACCATTTCTCTAATGCAGTATGGCTGTTCTTATGAGACAGAGAGATTCTGAAGGGACTAATGGAAGAAGAATAGAGATAAAAAGGAGCACTGTGAAAAACTGACTTTTCAGTTCTCTGGCAATTCCAAAAGAAAAATAATTTAGGTCAAACCAAATGATATTTTTCTGAAGTTTTGGTGACTAAAAAGTTGGAAAAAATTCATTTCAGGTTGAGTAAAATTTTTTTTTGTTTGACCCAGAATGTTTTGTTTCAGGTATTTTTACTAAAAGCAAAGGAAATGAAGCACTAGGTTCACAACAGTGTGATGGTGGCACCTCCTCCCCCACCCTTTATACCCAATAGTCCAGAGGTTAGGACACTCATCTGGGATGTGAGAGACCCAGTTTTGAATCCTTGTTGTTGAGCAGGGACTTGAATACCGGTACCCCTGCCCCCTTGTTGAGTGCCCTAACCACCAGGCTATACTGTATTGTGGTGTAACCCTTCTGCCAGGCCGAGTTGATAGCAGCAAGGGCTGGGTTCAGTACATAGGGGTTCCCTCTCAACAAGACAATGCAAAACCCGCTCAAGCCCCCACCCAGTGACCTGGGAAAATTACACACACACTCCTGGGAGCCTCAAAGAGGCAATACTTCCCCTCTCGCAAGCACAGAGTCTCAGTGTAGCAAAAATCTTTAATAACATGATGTAGACAACTCAGCATTAAATTGGGAAAACACCACAACTAGGGTTCATAAACACAAACCATTAACCAGAAGACCCACCCCCAAGCAGATTTGGCTATGTCCTTTCCCTTTGGTTCTTGAGTCCAGCAACCCAAAGTCACCCCTCCCACAGCTTCTGTCCCTGGTCAGTGCAGCCCCAGAGTGGTTCTTGAGTCCAGCAACCCAAAAGTCACCCCTCCCACAGTTTCTCTCGTTGGTCAGTGTAGCGCCCCCCAGAATTCAGAAGTTCATCTGCAGGGTCTCTCTTGATCTTTCTGAATCTTATCCACCTTGTAAATAGAATTAAATAGTAATTGGAGCAGGGACTGGAAGTCCCACATCTCAGGTAAGTGCTCTAATCTCTCAGCTATAGAGTCATTCTTATTTTAGGATGCAACAGAGTGCAATAGCTTCAACAGGCCAGCCTGAGAGAGACCCACTCCACAATAGCTTGTTGCCTGGTGGTAATGGCACTCATCTGGAATAGGGGAAACCTGGGTTTCAAGTTGCTGCTCTAGAGAAGGGATTCCCACCTGTCTCCTACCTGTCTCCAATCCTTAGGGAAGTGCTGTCTGGTCCTTTCCTGTGGCTCCACTATCTAACCCAGCTGGAGTGATTTCAGCTTTATTTTGTGGCTGGGTTCAAGGGCTTTACCAAAGTTCACTTAGGTCTGCTGCTGTTTTCTGCAGCTTCAGTAAAGAGCCCTCTCTGCATCATTTGCTGTCAACCAGCCAAAGAGCACAGTGTCCTCAGTAGAAAGGTGCCAGGAACATATAGAACCATTGAGCAGAGTTCTTACAACCAGGGAATGCACTCCTTGCCATAAGATATGAGCTTTTTCACCCTCTCTCAGGTCAGTTTCACTACCCAACAAATTCTGAGTTTGTTTACAGTTATGGTGACTCCCAAAGCATCACTGGAGGAATTCTGGATAGAAAGTTTATGCAAATGAAACTCTCTCTGTAACCATATTTCTCCCTGATCACCAATAGATGGGGACAGAGAGCTCCTATGCCTCTGGAGTTTCTGTCCATTTGAAGTTCTGGGTAAATAGCTAATGCAAATCAAGCAGTTCTGTGGTTGTTCTTCCCCCAGTTCCCCATCTATAATAATAGGAATGTAGTGCTGGAAGGGACCTCCAGATGTCATTTATTTCATCTGCTTGCGCTGAGGCAGGATTAAGTATACCTAGCCCATACCTGACAGATGTTTGTCTAACCTGTTCTTAAAAACCTCAAGTGATGCAGATTCTACAACTTCTGTTAGTAACCTATTCTAGTGCTTAACTATCCTTATAGTTAGCAAGATTTTCCTCATATCCAACCTGAATCTCCTTTGCTGCAAACTAAGCTGATTACTTCTTGCCTTACATTCAACAGCAGATCACCATTCTCTTTACCTTTTACATATCTGAAGACTTATCACATCCCCACTCAGCCTTGTGGGACCCCATTTGATACGTCCTCATCAGTCTGTACCAGCTTTGTACCTTTCCTTATCTCTTGTTTTGGACATTACCTTCCAGGTACCAATAGGTGTGAAGGCACCTCCCAAGCTTGTACTGGGGCAGAACATTCATGGAACTTTTTGACTTTGACAGGTTTCTATCTGCCTGTGGCATACCAAATGCTGAATTGTACTGTTACAAGTTATTGTGGGATATATATCTTGACATGAGTGAACAGAAGTGGACAACACTGTGGGAAAGACATAGTATAATTCAGCTAACATAACTGTCCACATTCTGGATATAATGTAGTGCACACTATGCCTATTATACGTATTGGCTACTACCATATTTCCCTAGGTCGCTTATGAGAATTCACAGCCATGAAAAATGCATCACGGACCATGAAATCTGCTCTCCCCCCTGTGAAATCTGGCCTTTTGTGTGCTTTTACCCTCTACTATACAAATTTCATGGGGGGAAACCAGTGTTTCTTAAACTGGAAGTCCTGACCCAAAAGGGAGTTGCATGGGAGGGGGGTCACAAGGTTATTTTAGGGGTGTCACAGTATTGCCACCCTTACTTCTGCGCTGCCTTCAGAGCTGGGCGGCCGGAGAGTTATGACTGTTGGCCAGGTGCTCAGCTCTGAAGGCAGTGCCCTGCCAGCAGCAGTGCAGAAGTAAGGGTGGCAATACCATACCATGCCATCCTTACTTCTGCGCTGCTGCTGGCAGTCACTCTGCTTTTAGAGCTGGGTTGCTGGCCAGAAGCCACCACTTTCCATCTGTTGAGCTTTGAAGGCAGTGCCACCGTCATCAGCAGTGCAGAAGTAAGGGTAGCAGTACTGCAACCTCCCTCCCCCACAATAACCTTCTGACCACCCCACAACTCCTTTTTGGGTCAGGCCCCTTACAATTACAACACCATGAAATGTCAGATTTAAAGAGCTGAAATCATAACATTTATGACTTTTAAAATCCTATGACAGTGAAATTTATCAAAATAGACCGCAAATTTGGTACAGCACTAGTTATGTGGGACTGTGTCCAAAGCCTTACTAAAGTCCAGCTATATCACATCTACTGCTTTCCCCTGATGGGAGCAGAGAGCTTCCTACCTTCTAGAGCTTCAGGCCACAGGATTTACAATATCATAATCTTTGGTGTGTAATGTGCTTAGAGAACCTTTAGAATGAAAGATGCTGTATTATACATAAGGGAGTTTTATAGTAGAACTTGTGCTCTGTTTATAGAGTATCCATATAAGTAAGATGTTGTCACTAATTATGTTGCTAGTTTGTGTGAGTCATATGATAAAAATGAGCTAAGTAATTTTCAGAAAAGGAGCTAATCTAGAGCTGCAGAAATAAGATTTTCAATTCTGCATTGCCAGTGACTATATGAGAGTTTGAAAAGCACCTATCAACCAACAAATCACAATCATTAAAAAAAAAAAGAAAGAGAGAGAGAGAGAGAGAGAGAGAGAGAGACGGCAAAGTTCACCTAATCTAATTCCCAGCACGCACACAGGTCCAGACTCAAATTGTTTTTGACAGGAAGACAGAATAGAAATGGAAATGGGTCAGAGCACAGCCCTGGGAATGAACCCTGAATTCCAATCAATGTAGCAGCACAGTTGCAGCTGCTATGTTTTGAAGGAGCAGTATTAATTACCCAGGCGAAGGTTTAGTACAAACCTCCCTCTTTCCCTTCCCCCCGCCTTTTCTGTAGGAAAACCTAAATCACAAGGGACTGAAATATTTGTGTAGGAATATGTACAATGTTTACTTTATTTAAATTTCTCATTTTCTGTATACACAGATAAATAGGGACGTAAAAGAATAAATAATGAACACTCAATGATAGCAAGCATTAGTTAAGAGATTATGGCGGACATAGCTATGCTTCTGTTTTCTGTGACAGCTAGAAGCCAGGGCTGTCAGGGATTCAAGACTCTTCTTTCGCTCTCATAGAGATTTATATTTGTCCTTTCTTTGTTAGTGCCTGCCCCCCCAATCTAAAATAAATCATCCAGATTTACACTACATGTTTTGCTCTGTTTATAGAGAAAACAACCCATGTAAGTAACCCTTTTCTATGGCTATGAATACATCTCACTGAATAGCTGATAGCTCTCACCTGGAGGGAGAGAACAAAGTGGGGATGGTCGTCATCTTCTCCACCCCTCACTCTTCTGACCACATCACCACACAGGTGTCACCTTTCACTGCTCTGGTGGGACTAGCTGTTGTGAAGGGTATGGGACATAACCTGGCAATGGTGGGACAGATAAGTAACAGGCATTTTGTGGTTTGGTCTGCAAGATGGTAGCTGTTACGCATTAGGCAAGCTTTACCTTTCTCTAGCAGAAATTCCAGTGGTTTCCATTAGGAATCCTGCAGTTAGTTCCAAGCGCTAGTGATTTATTTTAAACACACCCCCCCTGCCCCCATCCTGGAGCCAACAGATCTTTTCACCCATTTATTGGTTCCAAAACCTAGTTGGCCAACTGGAATCAGCAGAACATTTTCAACTGCTGTTTCAGCTAACAGAATTAACTACAATATTTGTTTTTAAAGCCATTTTTATTCAAACTGAGTTGACTCTGAAATTGGGGGGAGAAACATCCAGTGGAATTTTCCTGTATTTGAAATAGTCATCTAGGTTAACCCATGGAAATAGAACATCTCAATTTTCGGGGAGTGATGATTCCATTTATGGCTCTCCCTCTTGGTGGGAGTTTTGGGGGCACTGATAAGGAGAAAGATGCTGACTTTCAGAAGCACACAACTTAGTGAAGAGCTCTGGCTGATGGTGGTGAGGCATAGGTGTTGAGCAATGGCGCAGCAGAACTGGTGGGCTTGAGAGCCTGACAGCATCCTCCTGGATAGGACCACTGATGACTAAAACAAAGGAAGGTTGTAGAATGTAGGTCCTATGTCAGCCATAATGTTCAGCGAATCTAACATTTGTATCCTGCACCTAAATGCTGCAGTGGTAGGTGCATTATCTATAGCATCACAGACAGATATGATTTATTATTTTATTGAATCAGCAGTTATGCAGGTAAGAATGAAAAAACTTCATGAACAGTTACAGTATGGTTATATTACTTGCATAGCACCCTCACCATACATGGCACCGAATGGCTCATCATTAATATTAGCATTTACTATTCATTGTACTTACATTAGCTACTCCCATTATGAACTCATTTGGTATTAATGAGAAGAGGTAATTGCAGTAGTAATATAAAATTAATCATCTTAGAGTGTGACCAGTCACCAACATGATGAAAACAAACACAAATAAAGAAGCAACCCAGAGCCCTTTCTGAAGATATTTAAAAGGAAAGAGGCTTCTGCTTTGATGGCAGTTATTACCAAGCAGGATGCATCTTCTGTTTGGCCAGCCAGAAATACCACTTCCCATCGATAGTACTCATCACTGCCCACTTTGATCGTCTGCGCTGGGGATTTTACAGCTATTCATCTGGTTGGTTTTTCTACAGACACACCTGACCTTTTGCACTCAACCTGCAGCTGGTGGTTTAATCAAACAACTTGTCTAGTAATGACCCTGGGAAGCACATTGAAAATAGCAATCCATCCCCTTCTGGCAGAACCTCTCAGAGTTGTACTATTCATTACTGCTGTAGGGTTCTGCCATTACATCGTCCCAGTTTCCCCTCCTGCATTTCCGACTGGCTTTGCTTTTTGCTAAAGACCTGAACACAGCCTCATGCCATTCCTTTCCATTAAGACATGATAATCATGTCTGTCTTTGTTGCAGTTTAATGGGAGGATGCAGTGGGGTAACACAACCCTAGCTTTGCAAAATCAAACCTGCTATTGAGCTTTACGTAAGGTGCTTTAGAAATGGGAAGGTAACTTCATTCTTACTGAATTACTGATTGCCTTTATCTCACTGGAGGGACAAGGTGGGTAAGCTGATATCTTTTATTGGCCCAACTTCTGCTGGTGAAAGAGACAAGATTTCAAGCTACACAGAGCTACAGATCACCTGAGAAGGAGCTCTGTGTAAGCTTGAAACTTGTCTCTTTCACCAGCAGAAGTTGGGCTAATAAAAAATATCTCACCCACCTTGTCTCTCTAATATCCTGGGACCAAATCGGCTACCACAACACTTTATCTCACTAGCTCAGTTCATTCATATTCTTGTGGCTTGTGCTGTGTAGAAAAATCTGACAATCTGGGCCTTATTGCTATTTATTTATTTCTATTGGGGTTGTGCCAAAAGGCCCTAATCAGAATCAGGCTCCGTTGTTCTAGACACTGTACAAACACACAGGAGCGGGAGTGCTTACGTACTGAAAAGAGAAATGGCAGACAAGAGGTGTGGGGAAGGGATGCAAATGAAGTGATCAGGGTGAGAATGGATGCATGGATTGTTAGCTTCCTATCTTCTGCCTTCCAGGCGGCAGGAATGGGGTAAGGGGAAAAGGTAGAGATTGGATGAATAGGAGCCCGGGAATTAGAAAAAGGAAAAGAGGGGAAGGGGGACATTGCTGGGGTGGGAAGGAGAGAGAGGGGAACATGGAAGGCAGGGAGAGTGAGGCTTGCAGTGAGGGGAGGAGGAGGTTGGGGCAAACAGCCAATTGGGAGACAAAATACATTTTAAAGTTAAAATTACAAAAAGCTGTCTGCTGCCATTAATGATGTCCAGGGGTGTGTGCTTGGTGAGGGGGCATAAAAGAATGTGCAGTGGCAGTCAAAGAAGAGAACAGAATGTTGGGAATCATTAGGAAAGGGATAAATAAAAAGACAGAAAATATCATATTGCCTCTATATAAATCCATGGTATCCTCACATCTTGAATAGTGCATGCAGATGTGGTCGCCCCATCTCCAAAAAGATATATCGAAAAAGGGCAACAAAAATGATTAGGCGCATGGAACAGCTTTCATATGAGGAGAGATTAATAAGACTGGGACTTTTCATCTTGGAAAAGAGACCACTAAGAAACTACTAAGGGTGGCGGGTGGGGGGGATATGACAGAGGTCTGGAGAATGTAAATAAGGAAGTGTTATTTACTCCTTCTCATAACACTAGAACTAGGGGTCACCAAATGAAATGAATAGGCAGCAGATTTAAAACAAACAAAGTATTTCTTCACACAATGCACAGTCAACCTGTGGAACACTTTGCCAGAGGATGTTGTGAAGGCCAAGACTACAACAGGGTTAAAAAAACGAGATAAGTTCATGGAGGATAGGTCCATCAATGGCTATTAGCCGAGATGGGAAGGGATGGTGTCCCTAGCCCCTGTTTGTCAGAAGCTGGGAATGGGCGACAGGGAATGGATCACTTGATGATTACCTGTTCTGTTCATATGCTCTAGGGTACCTGGCATTGGCCACTTTTGGAAGACAGGCTACTGAGCTAGATGGACCTTTGGTCTGGCCCAGTATGACCATTCTTATGTTCTTAAGAAATGGAGGCCCTGGCTGGATTTCTCCTACCCTGTTGCTCACTAGGATTGGCTGCAGCCCTCAGAACATTCAGCTTCTCCCAGCCCCAAGTAGCTGGGATAGGGAAGGAGAAGAGGGCGCTACAGCTTCTGTAGTGGGGATTTACTCCAGAGGGCAATCCTCATCTGCTTAAGTCTGGCTCCCAGGAAGCTGTGGGGAAAGCAGGGACCTCACTGGGTTTCTCCCACTGCTGTTGATTGGCAATGCTATTATTGGCAAGTAAAGCTAATTTTGAAAAGTGCCTATAACTAAATGACTTCATAAAATGAAGAATTTATGAAGGGCTGGCATGCACCTGAATTATACAACAGTCTTCTGTCTACTACCGCAAAAGTGCTGGTTCATAGAAACCGGCACTCTCGTGCCATCTGCATGGATTGCCCTGGTTCAGTAACACTGTATGATAGGGGAAACAGGAAGGCTTGACACAGAAGCCTCTATGGAAGACTGTCTTTGAATGTGACCCATGTGAAGCTTCAGGAATTTGTAGAATTTTGATACAGCATCAGTCAGGGAGGCCAGATAGGCTATGATGGAAGAGAAGAATGTCTATGTGAAATCATGCCCAGTAGAACTGCTCCAGATAATGAACCATTTAGTCAGCCAGCACGTCCTTCACCCAACCTAAGATCTCCTGCTGACAGGAGCTTTTGTTTTATTTCACAATTAAGATGAACCAAATTCAGGGCGGTCTCCATAAGTCAGTGAAATCTACATCAAAACAGGAGTGGGAGTAGAACTGTTCCCTCCCCCCAGTGAAATTCAGATTGGTGTTGAAGATGGTGGTTTTGAATTCAGTGAGGGAAGTCCTTTCTGTCATGAGTGAACCATGGATCTCTCCTGCGTGGCTAGTGAAAAACAGTTGGGGAGTGTGTGGATTCACTGCTGATAGAGATAATTAATTCTGCTTTAACAGAGGTCATGCTATCAACAACCCATGAATGTGTGGTATTCCAGACCTTACTCAAGACACCATCATTCAGAATCAAATATCTTGTCATTTTGTCATTTCTTTTCCCCCATGCCCCTCTTTAAATTTAGTGGAAATCATTAGAGGCTCAGGGCTACAGTGCTATGAAAATATCAAGCTCCTGGTCTCCTTTTCATCAAGCATGGGCAGCAGTCTCTGTATTGGCCTAGTGCCTGAGTACAAAACTTTTGGATGAAAAGAAGTTCTCAAATTCAATCCTGGCAAAACAAAATCAGCTAGCTGACCTCGTAGGTCTTTTACATCTCAGATTTGTATGGATCTAGAAGGTTGAAAGGCACCACATCCTCTTACTGACCCCACTCCCAGTAGTTTTCGGAACTAATGGCAGTCTCAAATGACATTTCCTGTATAAAAGATGTTTATAAACAATGTGAATTAATTTCAGGATTGTCCCTCTTTCAATATATCATTACGTGGATTTGGCTTCAAATACTTTGGATAGCAAATTACACATTAAATCCACCATAAGCACTGAGTAAAACAGATGATTAAGCAGTGAAAAAATAACAATGGCACTGGTGGCATATACTTTCATCTTTTAGCAAATAAAGAAGTGACTGAAACTTGCTATTAGCGGACCATAACACAGAGCAAGTTTGTTCAGAAGAAGAAATAATTTCCTGTTATTTTTGAACAAATTGACATAATGAGCTGTCTCTCCATTATTATCTCTGAGCATTAACTGACTCTATTATGCAAGATAATACTCAGAATAATTATTACTTATCCGCATGTACATACATTGAATAATAAAATAATTAGACCTTTTAAAACAGCATTGAAAAGATTCCACTTAATGTAATCCTGGGTTTCTGATTATAAGGTTGGAATAAATAATATGTGGCATTTTATCAGTCTCAAACCAGTAAATTCTGGATTTATAAACATTGGTACTCACTGTGCATAGCATTTTTTGAGCCTGTTCACACATTAAATTCTAGAATTAGAATTTTAAATAAGAATCTTAAGATAATATCTAAAAGTTCAGAGAGGAAGAAACAATGGATGTTTTTAAGAACCGTATAGCTTTTCTATTGGCTCCTGTTTTCTCCTGCTTTTGGTACTGGGAATTATTTGTGCTATCATTGCTTCCTTAGCAGCCCCTGAACAGATGACCTGCAAACCACCTCCCTTCAGTCTCTGTGCCAGTGCTAGCACTATTGCAGGGATGAATTCCCTGCCCCTTCCCCCAAATTGCACTTCTTGTGCAGTAAAGAAAGGAAGGATAATTCAGATGCAAGCCTGGGATTCAGGAAACTTGTCACATGAAAAGTCTGCGGCCTTGGGCAAGTCACTTAGGGCTTGTCTACGTTGCCCTGCAGTTCTGACTATGGGGGTGTGATAACAGTGTGCACCAAAGTGCTGTGCTGTGACTCCCCCATGGGGACACTGCAGGCACAAAATAAAAACATGATTACATTAATGTGAACTGGGGCAGTGTAGATGTAACCTTAGCCTTGGTCTACACTGGGCGGGGTGGGAGGGGGATCGATCTGAGCCCAGGGCTACACTAGGGGAGGGGGGTCGATCTACGATACGCAACTTCAGCTACGGGAATAGCGTAGCTGAAGTCGGCGTATCGTAGTCGGCTTACCTGGGGATGAGGACGGCGGCGAGTCGATCGCTGCAGCTCCCCCGTCGACTCCGCTTCCGCCTTTCGATGCGGTGGATTGCCGGCGCCGACGGGGAGCGCGATCGGGGATCGATTAATCGCGTCTTAACGAGACGCGAAAAATCGATCCCCGATAGATCGATTGCTACCCGCCGATCCGGCGGGTAGTGAAGACCTGCCCTAAGTTATGCAACTTCAGCTATGAGAATAATGTAGCTGAAGTCGATGTACTTAGATCTACTCACCGCGGCTTCTTCGCTGCGGTGAGTCGACTGCTGCTGCTCCCCCGTCGACTCCGCCTGTGCCTCTCGCGGTGGTGGAGTACAGGAGTCGACGGGAGTGCGCTCGGGGGATGATTTATCACGTCTACTGCTGGATCGATCGCTACCCACCGATCCGGCAGGTAGTATAGACATACAGTCTTTCTATGCCTCAGTTCCTCATCTGTAAAATGGGGATAATACTACTTTCCTCACAAAAACTCTGTGAAGTAGGATAAAAGATTGTGAGGAGCTTTGATATTATGGCAATGAGGGCCATATAAGTACCTAAAGCAGAGAAAGTGTGAGTAATAGGGGCCAGAATCTGACCCTGTGTTATTAAATGGTTTTATTCATTCATCTGATTGCAGCCTGGCTAAGGAGAGCCAAGGCTGCAATGGGTACAATCCATGTGGAGTTTTGTGCAGCTGTCTTTCAGTGATCATGAAGACCTTTCCCATCTCTGCAGACATTACATGCTCTGAACATGCCGTGGGATCTCCTCGACATTTCCATCTAGGGCCTTGAGGAGTAGAGTCATGGACTCCACCCCAGGTGCAAAGGGCAGACTATGGATGCTGGTTAATAGTGAAAGAATAGCCCTAGAGCTCAGACTTCAAGCAATTCTTTGCATCCATGTTGTCACCAAGCACATTGGGGCCAGGATTTGCCCTTAATGTAATTAATGAAAAACAGCCAGATCCTGATGCTCACCAAAGAGTCTTTGCTACACCAATTCAAATGAAGTCAAGTTGACAGGAAATGGTAATGCAAAGGAAAGAATTAAAAATGTTATAATAGGGTTCCAAATGGAACTCAGGGCTTCATCCTCCTTATGGCGGCTTATTATTTTCAAGAGTTGAATCTCCAGATGTTTTGCTGAATATCCATTCTTTGACTCACATTTTTTTCTCTAGAGTGCTGACTGGAGCTAATTTGATTTTATATTTATTCCTGGCCAGTGACTGATTTTACTTCATTTGGATTCCAGAGAAGTGACTTCGACCTACATAGGTACTGCACTATGCTCATACAGGGGATCGTGCGCACACATCATTTATCACTAGCTAAATGATTTTTTTAGGACACCTAGGACCTTACTGAATTATGCCAGATAAATGAAGAGGAAACAGTTCATCTCAGCCTTTGCTCAGAATCCCAGATGCTGGGTTACTAATGCCAATGATGAGGAACTGGAGGCAGCTGAGTGGAATGTTTTAATTCTGCTTGTTGATAGGTTTAAACATAATTGGTTTACATCTTTGTTCAATAACTTAATTAGAGAGAGAGTTTCTATTTGTGAATAATGTAAGATTCAAGGGTAGATGGCTTGCAAATTTTGATGACTCCATTGGACAAAGGACAGATAATGCCTTGTTTTACAGAAGGATGAAAATGATAGACTAAAATGATAATTTTTTAAAAGTACCAAATGTGGTAAATGATTTAAATGTAATAGTCTAATATAGAAAGCAACACCCTCCTTATTTCCCTGGGAATGTTAATGGATGGATGACTAGAATTTTTAAAATCCAGGTTGGTAAAGCCTGTGTAGTACCCAAGTCTCAGTCTTGAGTTGAAATTGGTTTCAAATTAAGTACTCGCTTCTCAACTGATTCCATTCCATAGACATACGAGCTTGAGCTGGTTGGGAATTTTTCAATTACATTTTTTTCTGTAGGAAAACGTCTATTTGTCAAAACGTAACGTTTTTGCGGAAACTCACCATTTTTGTCAAGAGAGTTTCTTAGGTCCAGGAAAGAATTAGAGAGAGGCCCCCAACTTACCCCAGAGTAGCTAAAAGCCGTGTGGTTAGGGCACTCACGCGGGATATGGAAGACACAGGTTGAAGTTCCTGCTCTAAATCAGGGCAGGAACTTAAAGCTGGGTTTCTCACATCTCAGGTGAGTGTCCTAACTGTTGGCTGTTCTGGGGTTGAGCTATTTCACTTTCTCATATTTTTAGCCAAAATCTCTTTTTCATTCCAATGGGGAATGAATTTAAATTTAGAAACCCTGAAATGTTTTGCAAAATGGAATTGTGTTCCGGACTGCTCCGATATGAGCCAGGATAACTTATCTGAGAAGATACTGGATAAATACACATATGTGTTGGCAAACTTCTGTTCCATTGCTGTTATTTATATTACAATGGCGTGAAGATGCTTCAGTTGAGAATGGGGCCCCATTGCGCTAGGCACTGTACAATTATATAGCAGACAGTCCCTGCACTATAGAGTTGACAATCTAAATTGGCGCAAGAGGGGAAATAGAGCTACCCAGAGCTGAGTGACTTGCCCAAGATCACACAGCCAGTCAGTGAAAGAGCCAGAAATAGAACCAAGGTCTCCAGACTCCCAAGAGAGTCCCTATCCACTAGATCATGCTGCGACTACATGGTGTTATTCTGAGACTGCAACTTAAGGAAAACTTTTCGCTTTTTGATTCCACTTTTCAAATGTGGGCGCATAAAGTTAGATGCGTAAAACAGGCATTTTGGTGCCAAACACGTTTGAAAAGTGGGTGCCTTATTCTGTTAATATTAATGATAAAATACTTCTAAAGTTTTGGTTTGGATGAGCCTAAATTTATTTTAGTTCGCTATCCCCAAAACAAGGAACTGCTGGAGCAGCGCCTTTGCCATACAACAATGATCAGAGCTGTGTTCTGATCTACTCCAGACGACGGACCACCCTCCCCTTGGGTCTATCTGCTTCATGGCCTCCTACCTATCAATCTAGCATCCCCCCAGCCAGATCTGTTAGAATTTCCTGCTGTTCATTCAGCCATGTGGGTACAGCCCCCCTCCTAGCAGACTGATTAAATCCAAGCCAAACATCACCTTTCCCTGACACTCCTAGTCTATATCCAACAGGTAGCATTTGTGTCTGTGGCTGGTGTTGCTTTCACATGGAAGTGCTGCACAACGCCATGTGTGAACATGGTATTTGCAGTTCTTTGAAGCTTTGCCATGTGCAGGAGCATTCCAAATGCACAAGGCACTCTAAAGCGCTTCAGCCCAAAGGCAAGGCAAACTGTACCAGAATAGAAATGCAGGCTCTCGGCTGCATATAAAAATTGGTGGAAGAGGTAGTCAGCTTGGGGAGGGAAAAGAGCCGTGTAGCAAGGTGGCTGCAGGAGATTTTATCTTAATCCAAAGTGGTGTTCCACTCTGAAGAACAATACTGTAGCACCATTTCCTGGTCACTAAAACCATAGGGTCAAATTCTATCAGCAGCTACACTCACATGCAACTCTCCCTCCCCTCAATAGGAGTAGCACAACTGCAGAATTTAACCAATAGTTTTCCAGTTCTAGCATTCCAGATGATGTTACTTGGCAAGATGACCACAGCCAGCAATAGGCAGAAAAGTTCACTATTTTTAGGGTGGGCTCTCTATCTTGAGAAATACTATTCGCCATCTCCGCGTTCTGGTTGCTATATGAAGGAAAATGGCTAGTTGTCTTTTGATCTATTCCTATTGCCTCCTATCTGTTTGAACACACATTAAATGCATGTACAAAATGGCAGGGGAATGAGTAGATGGGGCACTATTTGGGTCCTTGTTTCCCCTGCTAATGTCTTGGTCCAGGGAGTCACTGTGGGGAGGGGGAAGACATGGCTGGGTCCCATTTTATTTCCTCCCCTACCATGCAGTAATTCCTGCTTTTGGCTGCTTCTGCAGCTGCTTCTCCTGTTGGAAATAGCTGACTGGTTCCACATCACTTAATAATCATGGCATTTAGTCTCTCTGTGCCTCACATGCCCCCTCTTTAAAAAGGGATAATAAGTACTGAAGAAGGGTGTTATGAAGTTCAATTATTTAATATTTGTAAATCGCTTTAAGATCTTCAAATGGAAGGCATTTTAAGTCTGATGATGATTGTTGGTTTTGTGACTTATATACAGCCAACAATTGACTAGGTGGCTGACAAAAAAATGAAGATGAAGCCCCTGCCCCGCAGAGCTTACAGTGTAAATAAACATTGTTTCAAAAGAGCAACTATTTTAAAGTTATGTAAAAGTATTATTTATATAAAACCATTTAATTGTGTATTAAAGCAGTGGTTCTCAAAGCCGGTCCACCGCTTGTTCAGGGAAAGCCCCCTGGCAGGCCGGGCCGATTTGTGTACCTGCCGCGTCCACAGGTTTGGCTGCTCGCGGCTCCCAGTGGCAGCGGTTCGCCGTTCCAGGCCAATAGGGGCTGCGGGAAGCGGCGTGGGCCGAGGGATGTGCTGGCCGCCCTTCCTGCAGCCCCCATTGGCCTGGAGGGGCGAACTGTGGCCAGTGGGAGCAGCGATCGGCCGAACCTGCGGATGCGGCAGGTAAACAAACCGGTCCGGCCTGCCCGGGGCTTTCCCTGAACAAGCGGCGGACCGGCTTTAAGAACCACTGTATTAAAGGACTGTTTCATCCATAGGCCATAGACCACTCCAAGGAGAGTATAGGTTTTTGAACATTGTTTTAAACAGTTTTGGAGGGCGGACCAGAATATGCAACTACCCCCTTGTTTTAAAAAAACTTCTCACTCTTTTCTTTCATTGCAGGGCCCTACCCTTCTCCATTTTCTGCCCTGAATGGTGTGTTTGGGAACTCTGCTTGGTGCCTCAAATGGTTTATTTGGGGGTGGGGACCCATTTAGTGCCCCAACCAGTGTGTTCACAGGCCCCATTTAGTGCTTTGTAGATTTCATTGATATCCACACCAAAGCCGGGGAGGGTATTACGGAGGTTATTTTACAGAAGCTGAAAAAAGATAGTTTAGCTATAGCTGATTGCAGGGAACAGAGCTATCGCAAGGGAGCTAACATGGCTGCAGTACACAAAGGTGTTCAAAATAAAATTCAGCCGATAAGTCAGTACACATCTCTGAGCCCATGTGCTGTCCACTCACTGAATCTTGTTGGAGAAGCCATTTGTTTTCCACTTTTACTAGTCATTGGGATCTGTTGAAAAAGTATATGAATATTGCCTTAACGTGCCAAGCATGACAAGATAATCAGCCAGGGTAGAGGCAATATGTCCATTATGAAACCAGAAAGGTGCTCGTGACACTTTAGACCAGATGAAGGCTTCACACAATCTTATGCCAGAATTTGTTAGAAGATGATACAAATGAACATTTCTGAGTTTTCACTTCTTGTTTTGGCTCAGATGTAGTGTGCTTTTTTATCAAAAATTTGTGCTTTGAGAAAAAAATTGGAGAGTCTGGATCTTGACATTGAAACAGCTCAGAGTTTATTTGGTGGCCTTCAAGAAGCTTTATCTGAGTTACAGTCTTCTGACTTTGTTTTATGTAAGGAAGCAGCTGCTTCACAGGCTTAAACAAAAAGAATACCTGCGCAGTTCAAAAGGAAACAATCTCAAAGGAGGAAAGTAATGCCAGGTGAACATGCAAAGGACAAAAGGTTGCCAGATCCTGAAAAGGTTTTTGAATGTGTCTTAAACACAATTGGACAACAGGATGCGTAAGTACTATGGAGCTGGAGAACGGTTTGCTTTTTTTTTTTTTGACAGGCGAGAAACTGAAAAGTCTCATCAGCAAAGACCTAAAGAGGCATGCTCGAAACTCAGCAAGCCCGGAGGATTTATATTCAGAGTTTTGAGAATGAGATTGAGCTCTTTGCCAGTTTTTGCAAAAGAATCTCGGATGACTTGGAAGTGAAGACGTCCACTGATCTCCTTAGCCACATTCGCAAAAGGTCTTTAGAGGCGAGTTTCTCTGAAACAGAAACAGCACTGTGTGTATTTTTTGCTGTCTTCCTGTAACTGTCTGCTAATTAAAGGAGTGTCAGCAACCTAAAATTAATCATGACCTAGCTAAGAATGTCCATGAGGCAAGAAAGGTTAAGTGATCTGGCAGTTATTTCTATAGAGAACTTCAAAGCAAAGTACAGTAGAACCTCAGAGTTATGGACAGCAGAGTTATGAACTGACCAGTCAACCACACCCATCATTTGGAACCAGAAGTACGCAATCAGGCAGCAGCAGAGACCAAAAGAAAAAAAAAAAAGCAAATATAGTACAGTACTGTGTTAAATGTAAACTACTAAAAAAAAAAAGGAAAGCAGCATTTTTCTTCTGCGTAGTTAAGTTTCAAAGCTGTATTACATCAATCTTCAGTTGTAAACTTTTGAAAGGACAACCATAATGTTTTGTTCAGAGTTATGAACATTTCAGAATTATGAACAACCTCCATTCCCGAGGTGTTTGTAACTCTGAGGTTCTACTGTAAATAGATAGGGATTAGCTAATTAATGAGATTACTTAAGAGAAGGCTTTTGTAAAAGTATAATATGGAGATATGCCTATCTCATAGAACTGGAAGGACCTTGAAAGGTCATTGAGTCCAGTCCCGTGCCTTCACTAGCAGGACCAAGTACTGTACCCTGACAGATTTTTGCCCAGATCTCTAAATGGCCCCCTCAAGGATTGAACTCACAACTCTGGGTTTAGGAGGCCAATGCTCAAACCACTGAGCTATCCCTCCCCTCTTAGTGGTAGCTTTTATTTTATTTTTTGCTATGCTGGTGGGCAGGATTTGAGTCTTCAAACCAGGCCCAAAACACCCCTGTCATGGGTGCACAGTTCATTCGAATCTGTCTGTCTAGATATTAATATGGCCCTTAACACTGTAGTACATGAATTATTCTGAAATCCTAGCAAGGTTGCAAAATGAAGTGGACGAGTTTGAGAGTTCTTCCATCACAGCAATTTAGAAGATTCACATGAGCCAAAAGTCTAGTGATGGGTGAATTTCCCAGGATAACAGGACAATAAGCACTGTAAAAGTGTTCCTGACTGCAATGATGTGGTTCTTAATAGGTGGAAGAAATGGTTGCCACAAAAATGTGTATGAAGCTAATCTGAAGAGAACAAGTGGAACTGAATGTAGAGAATGTCATAAGTTTAAGTTTAGGACCTTAAATAATTATTATTGTGGGGCGTGGGGAGGAAGAAAAACAGGCTTGCCATGTCTGTCAGCCATCTGCTGGGTTAAATGGGCTGGATGGATTTATTTATTGTCAAAAGCAATTAAATTAAATACTTTAAAGGGGTTTCAACAAAAATAAACAATTGCAAACATGCAGAAAGTTTTATTCTGACACCACCTAATTAGAGTGACCAGTAAAATACCCCCTCCCCCCACCCCAATGTGATGAATTCATGTCGGCATTTGCCTTGTGCTCTTGCCAAACATGGCTTGCATTAATCACACAAAAGTGATGTGCACCCCTGCCCTTGGCAATGATCATCTACATAATCACCTCAAATTGCATCACTGTTGAGCCATTATTGCATGAAAAGCAGCTTGGTTGGTATTCAGTCATTCTGTTCCAATCAGGTGGGATAGATCTTTTTTAGGTGTCTGGTTGTTCTAATTCAAAGCCTGTTTTCTTCAGGGGCAAAATTATGCAGTAGTTATTTCTGCTACTGTTTTATTTTATTCATGAAAATGGAGTTAGGCAGGTTCTTTTCATCTGTGAAATTTGAAGGATACCTATAATCGCCTTCATTTTTTCATATTATTTCGAATACAGGAGACACCCATAGCACCTTTAAAAAAAACAACAATTGTAACCCTGACCTTTTAACTAAAGTCAAATTATACCCAAATTATCTGCTGCTATAGTAATAACTGAACCATAAAATGACTTTTCTGGAGAGATGTGGCTATCATGAAGTTTCAATAAGTTTTATCACACATCATCTGATAATGTCTGGAATTAGAGAGTAACTTATAAAAAGAAAAAAGCCAATGCTGAAATGCCACCTATAGAGCTAAAGTATGCCACCTATAGAGCTAAAGTATATTTATCCCCTTTGAGCCTTCCATTTATGCTTCTCTCAGGAGAATCTATTTCCATACTTACTGATGTGTGAAAACCTTGCAAAATAGGATTGGTATTTTGCAACCCAGATCTCTCCTTAATTGTGTGAGTACCACTATGGCTTTCACAATGCTGTAAAAACATTCCAGGGTGGAGGATGTGATGCCATGGAGGATGGCCATGCTCCCAGCCTCTCCCATACCTGTCCTCCTCCCTTCTCACCTGCAGAAATCAAATCCCTCTGCATTTGTATAGGGTCAGAAGGGAGTGAATAATAGGGCACTGAAGATGATGTCATGTAGATGATTCCCAGCCCTTTTCCCTAGTCAGGTCCACCAGATCTTTGTCCTCTTTGTTCATGGAAACAGAAGAGATGATCTGTCCCATTAATTTTATTTCTAAAGCACACTCAGTGGAGTACTCATAACACTGAATAAACCATGAAAACCGTAGCAAGTGTTAATATTAAAACATCAAAATATGAGAGATTAACAATATGAAATAAACTGCAGCTATCTTCCCCCATATCTGTAGAGTGCAATGTTAATTAAGACTAGTGTATTGAAATTCCTAATCAGTCACTTGTTAAATGTCTTTGGCCAGTAAACAGATCCACAAGCCAGCCTTTCCCATTTTCCAATTCTTGGGAATCTTTGATGAACTCTTTCTCTAGGTTTTATTTTCTCATAGACACAGGTATAATAATTCTCTCTTTTTTTCAGTGTTATACTTTTTATAAGTGCTAGTCTACCCTGAAATAGATGGAACTATATGAACCAGTAAACTACGCCTGGTATTGGAGATCATTTCTGCAGCACTGGCTGTTTGTGCTCTTCTGTCCCCATTTCCTCCAGCAATAAGATTGACTGAGATAGTCTTGTTGGCGATTGGGTCATAATATGGACCCATTTTTTCTCCATTGCTTGTTAAAATCACCTCTAACTTATCTCCTAAGGTGCCTAATGCTATGGTAGATGAATGCCAATTGTGTGTCTAGCAATTAGATACTCATTCTGGCTTGTATGCAAAACACTAATCAGCCTTCACTCATTTCTGACTATATGAACACGTGCCATTCGGGTTATTGTCGTACAAAGTTAATGATCTTGGCTTTATTTTTATACAGTTACTCTTTAACTTAGATTTAAAATCATCATCTCTGTAGGCCAGACCTTAATTTTTTTTTCCATCCGAGCAATTTTTTGTTGGATCCGTCATCAGTCTTGCAGCATATGCCAAAGGAACTTGAACACTCGCTTCTTCTGAAGCAATACAACCCTGAGGCTAGCCTAGGCAGGCATCAATAGAGACTCTGGTTGTTTTGTTTGGATCAAAGAACATGAGCAGTGCTCTAGTTCACTGATTTATTCCACTAAGGTTCATGCTGTATTCCCCATGAAAATCAGCGTAGAGCTTGTCTGCGCTTCAAACGCCACAGCAGCATATCTGCAGCTGCGCTTCTGTTGAACTGCAGTGTAGACACTACCTATACTGATGGGAGGGGTTGCCCTGTTGGCATAGGTAATCCACCTCCCCGAGAGGCAGTCGTCTAGACTGGAGGTTAGGTCTGCTTAACTACATCACTCAGGGATGTAGCTTTTTCATGCCTCCAAATGATGTAGCTGGGTTGATCTAACTTTTTAGTGTATATCAGGCCTTAGTCTTGCAACAGAGTGCTGAGTGTGGGCAGGCATAGGTCATGTCTGCTGCTGTTTACAAAGTTTCTGCTTTCTTCAACATTTTAATGGCCAATATACCAGATTTTTAACTGTCCTTCATGAGAGATGTTTCCCTGTGCTATTGATCATTGTGATTTGCTGTAGTTCTCTACCAGTGGAGGTTATCAAATTCACTGCGGTTGTAAGCAGCCTCAGCTCATCTGAATTCAGAAGATTTGTGCCTACTTGCGCCAGTGAGAAATTTGGCATTATGCATACAAATGAGCACCAGATTGGCCAATGTGTATACAAATTTGAAATTATTCAATAACTGCCAAATTTGGTATGAATTTGTTCATGTGCTTAATAATCGCACATACCTTAGTGTACATTAATCATCAGTTTTTAAAATCTCTGCATATTTTCACAGTATGCACTTTACCTTGTTTTTATGCTATCAGTGGGCAATTTAGAAACATGATCAGAGACCTAGCACTTTGCTAGTTAACTTTCAATCTATAGCAGAGCATTTTTAGAAACATCCTCTTTAACTTATCATCATGTTCTTGCTTTCTGTGGTCCCTAATATAACTAGCGCTTGTTGGAAATATTTTTACTAAACATTTTTTGTTGGGAAATACCAATTCACCGAAACTTTCATTGGGAAGTTCTCTCAGCTCTGGGATGCAATTTCTAGAAAGAGAGAGGGGGAAACCCACCAAAAAATAGCAGGTACCTCTATGGTAAAGGAACTCATGTAGGATATGGGAGCTTTTCCCCACGCAACTCTAATAAGAACCTCATCAGCACGCATTCTATCAGGCTTCCTACTCCTTTTTTCCACAGCTTTATTAAATGTTTCAGATGGTGAAACAGGACTTAACAGAAGCCTCTGGAAGCAAAACCTACCAAACCGCATAGTTCTTAGAATTCTCCTTGTCAAGCTTTAATACTGGAAACCATGTAAAGAGTTTAGAATGGGATCCAAATGGTTGCACTGACCTCTCTCGTGCAAGTTTTTCTCATTTGGGTATCTCTTTTTGAAAGTCACCCTTGAAGCTTAAAGAATCACGCATGCACAAACTGCCCCATCTTTCATTCCTACTTTTGAGTTAACCTAGTCAGTCGACTTCTAAAACTCACTTCTAGTCTCACTAGTCTATGAGATTTCTTTCATAATTCTTCATGCCCTGGAGTGGGTGTGGACCTGTGAACTGATTTTGATTTTACACGTGGAAAAGACCAGTAGTGAGGAAGGGATGGAATAAAGCACTTCCCTGAGGGCCCTTTGTACTTAACATTTGACAGTGACTATCTCAATTTGCCTATCTGATGATTTAGCCAGAGGGGAAGTTGGAGAAGTATGTGAAGCAACAATCACCTAAGGGACCTAATCCTGTGGCCACATGTTTCACAGAAAAAGGCCTATTCTGGTTAGGGTCACCATATATCAGAGATACCAAGCCTGTCTTTGCAGTTTCTGGCAATTGCAGGTAGGCTGAAGTTTTTTCTTAACATCTCAGAAAATTATATTCCCCATACCTGATTTAAAGTGGGCATCAGAGGGCTAAAACTATATTTCATTTCCATTCTGATGCAGGGGGTTGCTCTCTTACAAATAAACGTAGACACCAACATCTCCCTGGCAACAGCAGAGGAGAACCAGGAAAGCCATGAAGGCTTAGGCATGAGCAGCAATACAGATTGGAAGCATGCTATGGATATGGGTAAACTCCAATTCATGGTACTCCAGTGGAAAAGAAAAGATAACCATTTTCATTTAACTCAGCAGTCCAAAGGAACTAAAGAATGTGATAATACTAGCTCAGGTGAACTACAGCACAATTGCAAAACTGTCCGAGAGTTTGACTAGAGGACAGCAGTGATAGGCAACAGACGGCTAACTGTGATCTGTGCATGCAGTCAAATAGTCTGCTTTCAGCACTGTGAGGTAACAAATGTAGAAACAAAGCTGTTTCAGTGACCAGCTGCCTAACGGGTCTGAGGCTTACACATGGATTACACTCACTAGGTGTCATGAACTTACATTTGCAGTAGAGACCTGAAGGTAACATTAAATGACTGTGAATAAGACTACACCAAATTCTGGAAGGCAAACTAGATGAAAAGCTAGAGTGATAAAGGATGGAAAGGTAGAATCAATACAAAAATGGTGTGGAATTAAAACGGTGTGGTACAGAAAACCAGCAGCAGTGGGAAAGGGTATATTTAAAAGATATAAAATCTGAAGTGCTCACCAAGAAAGCAAATATGCACAGTTTACAGAATACGAGTGTATTTCAGGATGTGTACCTCTTGATAAACACAAGTTTTAAGAGTAGAAAAATTCCTTAGAGGCATCGAAATTGGGAAGTAAAACACACAAAGCACATTTATCACTTTTAAAAATGTTTTTTAGTGAATTTTAGCGGTTGTGAAGGCTGCTAGACTGACAAAGATGGAGTCTGAAGCCTTCTCTCCACAGAACAGGTATAGCACAGTGACCAGCTTTTTCACAATCACAGCGGGTCCTGCTGTAGGTATGAAAAGGTATCTAAGGCCCTGCGGTGAGCTCTGCGTGGGCAGACCCTCACTGAAGTCAGTAGCACTCTGCATGGATGAAGGTGTCCATCCACAAGGAGTTCATTGCAATATTGGGGCCCAAGTCTCTATGCTCATTCAGTCCTTTGCTTCTCTGCAGGCACTTACTGTCCATGACACATATTTTACTTGATGTACTTGAAGTAAAATATTGCTACATGAATAATTCAAAGCTCTCTCATAGGTCCATAGTGTTGTGCCCTTGCTGTCACTCCCAGCCTGTGAAGAACCCCAGCAGCTAAAGTCTTTTTTCACTTCCTCCTCCCCTTTCCCACCTGTGAATAATGTATTAGTGAATGTGACTGCTCAGATACTATGCTCAAATACTTTGCTGGATCAGGGCAAGAGTGTTTAGCACCTTGCGAGCCCAAAATGCTAAGGTTTTCTCCAAAATAAGACTCTAAGCTCTGTAAGTATGAAAGCTAAAGCTCCACTTTACGCCTACCAGCTAAATAGTAAAGACAGAACTTTCTCTACTGTTCATTGGTTAGAAATAAATGCAAGAGATTGCCTTTCAAGTGAGAATTTAAGTTTTCTTCTCATTTTATTTAAAAAAATAAGTTGAATTCAGTTTATTTCAAAACCACCAACTATGTTGCTTTTATTGTGAGCAGTAAATCACTATTTCATAGACAATTAAACACAGCATGAGTAATCAGGAAAATATAAACTTGATTATAGTTAGAAGGAAAAATATGTCAGTGAATAGGTTACATAAGATTAATTTAAATAACCAGCTTTTATAAGATACCTTAATATTAACCTTAATTTGCAGGGAAATTACTCCCACAGGTAGGAAAAAATTATAGCAGTTTTAATGTTAATAGCTTACATAAAAATGGCCATATTGGGTCCGACCAATTGTCCACCTAGCCCAATATCCTGTCTGCCGAAAGTGGACAACGCCAGGTGCTTCAGAGGGAATGAACAGAACAGGCAGTCATCAAGTGATCCATCCCCTGTTGACTACTTCTGGCAATCAGAGGTTTAGGTCTTCTCTTATATATATTTAAAATCTCATAGGTATTTACAGGTACCTGTCATCTTGTTATAAGTTATATTATATAAGTGCAGAACAACAGTTATGAAGCAGACAAAAAAAATTCTGCAAAGCTGTTTTTCTTTCTTTCTCCTGGCTCCTGTGAATGTGTGGGGGGTTTTACGCTTTTTATGAGCGTCATTGCTGAGGAAAGGCTATATTAAAAAGGTATTTTACACTTTATTAACACTGACTGTTTGGAGTAATCTGCTATATATCCCAGTCCCTGGGAATTCATCTTGAGTTACTTAACATACTTTAAGGACAGGAATGACTCCTCTGACACAGTTAGCTATCTCATTGTACTATTTAGTTAGCAATTCTCAGACTTTTTCTGATTTTTTGGAGAGTCTTTGCAGTTTCTCACTTCCGGTGACAGATCAACATTAATCTGTTATTAATTCATATCTGTGGTAGAGTAGACTAAGTTAAAATCTAAAGTAATACAAATGTTAGCCCTCTAGCTAGGACAATTTAACATGCAAAAGCATGGTACTTAAGCTAGATATAAAGGTAGAAGAGTGTGTGTGGGGGGGGGGGCGGGTTGGAATAAGATACGTCAGTGAGACTGAGAGACAATATTGTCTATCTGGAACTTTCAGAAGAACTTTTAACAGGTCAAAAAAGATACAGGAAAAACAGGAACCACCAACTACTTAGTCAATTTAATGGACTTGGGACACACAGAACAGGCATTTCAGAAGAGACTCCTCATCTCTCTGGAAATAACTGTAGGAGAAGTCACAGAACAAAACAACCTAAAAGCTGTAACTGGGGGATTTAGAGAAAATGGGGAGGGACAGATGACCTGAGTCCAGTACTAGTCAATGTTACTGTTAAGTAAAACGCTGAAGATGGAGTGGAGAATATGTTTATAAAATTTGCGAATGACACCCAACTGGGAGGGGGCTGCAAGCACTTTGGAGGACAGGATTAGAATTCAAAATCATCTCGACACATTGGAGAATTGTTCTGAAATAACAAGATGAAATTCAATAAAAACAAATGCAAAATACTCCACTTAGGAAGGAGAAAAAGTCAAATGCACAAATACGAAATGGGGAATAACTGGCAAGGCAGTAGTGCTGCAGAAAGGGGGTTAGAGTGGATATGAGTCAACCATGTGATATAGTTGCTAAAAAGGCTGATCTCATTCTGGGGAGTATTAAAAGGTGTGCTGTTTGCAAGGCACAGGAGCTCACTATCCTACTCTACTTGGCACTGGTGAAGCCTCAGCTGGAATAGTGTGTCTAGTTCTGGTCACCGTACGTTAAGAAAGATGTGGACAAATTGGAGAGAATCCAGAGACGAGCGACAAAAATGATAAACAGTTTAGAAAATCTGATCCTCGAGGAAAGGTTTAAAAAAAAGGGCATGTTTAGTCTTGAGAGAAGAAGACTGAGGGGAGACCTGATAAGTCTGTAAATATGTTCATGGCTGTTATAAAGAGGATGATGATTAGATTGTTCTCCATGTCTGCTGAAGGTAGGTAATCAGTTTACTCTACAGCAAGGGAGATTTAGGTTAGATATTAGGAAAACATTTCTAATGGTAAGGATAGTTAAGTACAGGAATAGGCTACCAAGAAGGTTGTGGAGTCCCCATCATTGGAGGTTTTTAAGAACAGGCTAGACGAACACCTGTAAGGGATCATCTAGGTTTACTAGGATCTAGGATCATGTGGCTCATGCAGGGGGCTGGATTAGATGACCTCTTGATGTCCCTCCCATCCCTACATTTCGATGATTCGATGTTATTTTGCAATTAGATTCTGTCTTGTGCTCTGTGGGAGCCCTGCTCCCTTGTGCCTCTATGCAGCAGTTGGGCACAGCTGCAGAACTTCAGTACACATCACCCCCAAAGGGGGAAAGGAGGAAATGTAGCCATGGCCTTGACACCCCTCCATCCCCACCAGGCACCAGGCTGTAGAGTTGGACAGATGTGTGCAGGGGAGTACACTGCACCCTGTTAGTGTGCAGAACCACAGTGCACTTCACACCAGGTGGCTCTTGGCAGAACTCCTGGAGCTAGCGCTCCCTGGTGTGCTGCAGATCTGTGTTATCTTCAGCATGAGGCAGAGGCACAATAGACCCCTTAATATTTCAGGTAAAAGAAAAAATGTTAAAAAATCCTATAAACACAAAGACAGGGGCTTTGCTTGGCAGGCTCTAGAATATTGTTAGGATGATGACTATTGCTGCTTTCTATCGCAGAGCAAGATAATTTAAAAACGCTCAGTAAATAAGTTTAGTACTTTTATGTCAACAGATGCTAACATCATGCATGTTGTTAGCCATTGATGTATAAACACTCACGATGAAACTCACCCAATCTAGACAGTTGTTAAGGGAATTGTGTAGGGCAAATACCTCTTTGATGGACAGTGAAGCATTTTCCGCAGTTCCTTTGTGTTGCAGAGCTGCTGTGAAAAAGGAGGATTAATGACAAGGCCAGCTTTCAGGACCCTGTGTTTCTTGTTGAAAAGCCCTAGATGAGGGTTTTCCTATGTGTAAAGACGGGTTGAATGTGATTAAACTGTGAGATTCCAGGACAGCCCAAAACAGCTGCTTCTTGGGGACTAGGTAATGGTGCTTCAGCTAAGGTTTCTACAATGGGAACTTGCCTCTGTGCAATTGGTCACCACCTCTATTCAAGGAATTGGGATGCATGAATATTTTGTAAATAAACAAATAGAACAAAAGAAAAACAACAACCTTGACTTAACTTCACTGACTTCTTCACCAATGAGAACATGGCCTTATTAGGTCCCTAAATCTGTCTCTCCAAAGAAGCACCTGTACTAATAGTTTTAACACCTTCAGTTCTCCCTACCGAATCTCACACAAGTTAGTCATTCACTGTCAGGATCCCAAAAAGGGCAGTCAGGGCCAACAGTCAGAACAGGGGCGAACCTGAGGCTGGGAGTAACCGAGGAGTTTGTAATTGGGTTCCAAGACAAGGCAATTCTGAGGGGCAGAGTCTGAGTCAGGTTTCAGGCTCTAAGTCAGGAGGTGAAGTCCAAATCCAAGTTCAAGCCAGGCATTCAGGAGCAAGGCGAAGGAGCAGTCATGGCAGCTACAGGAAATCCATGCTGTTGCCTGGAGACTTCCTGGAACACCCCTTGGTTTATATAGGCGGGGAGTCAATCTGGAGCTGTGTGCCTGCTGTCTGTCGGACCCTGTTAGAGGTTCAACTTCCTCACAGCAGATCATGGGAAATAGGGTGCAAGCTGGTTACAGCTGCTGCTGGGTGTCAGCCTGGAGAGGCCAGCTACCTGGTAGCTCTGGAGGCCTGGGTTCTGTTGGGCCTTCCATTTAAATATGGATGCAAATCTGACCAAAGGGTGGTCAAACATTTGAAAACATCTCTGGGACAAATATACCCTAGGGTGGTATGTCGATATTGCAACTAAAAACCCATTGCTGGCCCATGCCAACTGACTTGGGCTCACAAGGCTTGGGCTCACGGGGCTGTTTAATTGTGGTGTACATATTTGGGCTCGGGCTGCATCCAAAGTTTCACAAAGTCCTAGAGCTCAGTCTGGAGCATCTACACTGCTGGAACGTCTAGATCGCAATTAAACAGAGCCGGAGCCCTGCGAGCCTGAGTCAGCTGGCACGGGCCAGCCATGGGTTTTTAATTGCCGTGTAGACTTACCCTAAGTGTCCGTAATGTTTGTGACATCAGTGGAGTTGCAGCCTCTTAGACCATTGGTGAATTTGGCTTGAATAATATTTGGTATGTTATTTAAACATTGACTAAACATGACTGACTAGTTAAAAAGATGAATTCAAAAAGTTCGCATTACACTTCAAGGGTTAGGTAGTGCAACCTTTGCTTATGCTGCTGAGCACTTACCTATGTAGCCCCACTGAAGCTCCAGTTTGGGTAAAAGTTCACCAGTGTGGGTAAATGTTGCTCAGTCAAACCCTACAGAAGAGACCACTGTTAAACCAAAAAGTTATCATCCAAAAAAGACTGAGAAAATTTCAAAGCAACTGGATTTTAAAAGTTCTATAAGGAAGACAAGAAAACCCAGGATCATAACCCACATCTGAGCCACTGTAATTAATTAATAGAAATCAATATTCTGGCTTTGTTGTTTTTACTCTTTGTGAGGCAAAACCATAAATCTTTAAATTTTTTTGCTTCATTTGGCATTATAACAAGACAACTACCTCAAAATAGCAGCTAGTCACCAACAATTGTAGCCTGACATATCAACAGATTTTGTTTGCCTTTTGTGACTCAAGAGACTGGTATGAAATGAGTGGAAACAATAGTGTCTGAAGGAACTTTGACAAACCTGTGGAGATTTTGGCAACCAAATCTGTGGCATACCTATTCCTTCATCCTTTTTGTGCTAGATGAACTGAGCTCCATTCAGTTTTCAGTGTTGTGTGTTGGAGGACCAATCATCCTCAAGTGACTCTTTACAGCATCTGGGTAATGGTGTCTTAGTTGAGGGGGGCACAAGGGGGATATGAGAGCCTGGCTGCTCTGTGTGGGCATTAAATATTTCATGGCATTATTGGAAGAAGATAATTTGCTCAGTACCCTTGGTCAAAGTTTCAATTTCCTCTGCTGTTGTGTCGACTGCTGGTTGGCTTCCACCCCAGAGGTGGCTACATATTGATGGTGACGTGTGGGTGGTAGAGCCTGATCCATCATTCCTTAAGCAGGAAAACCTCTCATTGTCTTTCGAAGTTAACATACTTACTCAGTGGGACTAGATATGTCTATCAATGTCTGGATACTGTAAATAGCACCAAGACGGTGCAGTGAGTTGCATTCTGTGAGTGCCACAGACACATAGGTATTCATTTGAACAGATTTTCCAAACCTTACAGCCTTTCCTTTTTGCTTATACAAATTATGAAATATTCTTTCAATTATTTAGGCAATCTTGATGCTTAAAATTAGAGGGGGTGGAAATGATGTTACAACTGCCAGCTGAAAGGTGTCAAACTCACAACGTGCTGTTTGGTAGCACTGAAAGTATTTCCTTTTAATTATCTATAGTATTTTACAATAACGCTCAGGTATGACAACTTGTTACAACATGTAGCTGATGGGCTAAGTAAAGAGTGAGGGGATAAAGTTCCCTTTATCCCATCCACTGAATGATACAGTCAGGCTTTGGCTCATGAAAGCTTTAGAATGGAGAGCGCCTGCTTGTTTGTTACTTTTATTTTTCTTATGATCATGGATCTTTATAGTTATGGTTTTCTCAGAGGGCTCCCGCAGGATGTTGTAGGGGAGTACGCAGGAGGGCTGGTATCTCAGCAACTGAAACATGATTAACAGTATGGTAGAGAAATGACTGTCACTCCAGCCACCTTAGAGTATGTATCTGAATTCTGTGTCCGCCTCGTCTTATTTATTGAGCACCACTGGGGTGCTCTCTGCTGGGCATCATTTGTTTGGGGGCATAGGGAACACAGGTGGTTGGCTTAGAAATGAAAGCAGCCTGTGCTTATGAGCTGTGACATAGTGAGACTTCATGGACGAAGGCATCAAGGGCTTGATATATGCATGTGACAACAGGGGGAACGAATGGCTCTTTGATGAGACACATTATGGTGAATCTGCCAAAAGCAGAAGAGACAAGATTGTGTCATCCCAAACTGAGGCAGATAGGAGTTAGATTACAATGGGAATCAGGTGAAAGGAAACTCTCGACACCCACTGCACATGTCTCTCTGAATTTATCTATCAAATTCGGGAGTCTGTGAGAGCCTGAGGGTAGCACAATAAATGTGATGGGCTTTGGGAGTGCAGCCAGCACTGAGCACTCGAGAGAGACATTTCTGCAAGTTTGCAGGACATTTTAGCAGAAAGTTTTATTTAAAAGAGAAAACAAAGGAAAACAATTCCAAAGGGAAGTATTGATACCAGCAGTAGCTCTGGTTGCTTGAGGACAAAATGAAACTAGAACTTGCTCCTAGAAGAGATCAGGCTGACTGTGAACCTTCACAGCAAAATGCAAGCTTCACTTCCTTGACCCAGCCTGCCCACAGTAACAATACAAACCAATGATGATTATTGATTATTTGTACTGTAGGCATGAATAGGGAACCCAGTAATAGATCAGGGCCCCATTGTGCAAACACATAGCAAAAAGAGGGGCTGTGCCCTGAAGAGCTTAGAAGTACATACATGAAAGTCCAGCTTCTGCTGACAGGAGTGGAGAGAGAGAAATGTATATCTGTGTATGCCTTGGGAGACGCTAAGATACCATGGTGATGGGTGCCACGTAAGAGCCTAGATAGACAGAAATTATACTCGCCCCTAGATTTACCCTGTGGCATTGTAGAAGCAAGAGAAACAGCTTGCACCGCTCCTATGCAGGGGCTGGTGCAGGCCTAACCTGAGCCCTTCTGGGCCACTGCAGCAGCCGAGACTCCTGAGGGTGTTGAATGCCCCAGACTCACCCCCATCTCCACATGCTATGGAACACCATCTGTCCCTGATTCCCCTGCACAACAATCAGAAAAGAATTAATCATAGAATCATAGAATATCAGGGTTGGAAGGGACCTCAGGAGGTCATCTAGTCCAACCCCCTGCTCAAAGCAGGACCAGTCCCCAACTAAATCATTTGTCAAGCCAGGCCTTAAAAACCTCTAAGGATGGAGATTCCACCACCTCCCTAGGTAACCCATTCCAGTGCTTCACCCTCCTAGTGAAAAAGTGTTTCCTAATATCCAACCTAGACCTCCCCCACTGCAACTTGAGACTATTACTCCTTGTTCTGTCATCTGCTACCACTGAGAACAGTCTTGATCAGGGATCTCAAACTCAAATCACCACGAGGGCCACATGAGAACTAGTAAATTGGCCCGAGGGCCGCATCACTGAAACCTTTTCATACAATGATACAAAAGTATAGTCAAAAATGAAAAAAAAGAAAAGTAATGTAGTATTCTATTAAAAGTCAATGTATTAACTTTTAAAAAACTGTAATGCAAAGAGGGGTTTTAATAAAATATAAACACTCAGTAATGTTTGGAGCTTGACTGACAGTGGAGTTGGCACCTATGGCGGGCTGCAGGAAATAACTCCGTGGGCCGCATGTGGCCCGCAGGCCGCGTGTTTGAGACCCCTGGTCTAGATCCATCCTCTTTGGAACCCCCTTTCAGGTAGTTGAAAGCAGCTATCAAATCCCCCCTCACTCTGCTCTTCTGCAGACTAAATAATCCCAGTTCCCTCAGCCTCTCCTCATAAATCATGTGATCCAGCCCCCTAATCAATTAAGCATGTTAACAAAGATGTCCAACCTTTCTGGTTTGTGTTAGGCCTGAAATTATGTGTGTGTGTGTGTATGTGCGCATGTGTGCCCCATGCACATATTAGAAGGTAGATTGGGAGTTGAGAGTTTGTGTTCTCCCTCTGTCCTAACACATGAACAAGGTACCATTGAATGTAATTAAAACATGGAAAATTCAAAATAGAGAAGGAAATACTTTTTCACAAATGCATAATTAAGCTCTGGAACTCATTGCCACAGGAAGCTGTTGAGGCCAAAAGCTAGGTTAAAAAAGGGATTCGATATTTATATAGATAGAACATCCAGAGTTGTCATAATTAATGAAAATAAAAATGTTAGAAGGAATATTAAAACATATACTTCAGGGCTTATGCCAACGTGTAGCTATTAGAGATCAGGTTGAGACCTCACATATGCCTACTGCAGGGGGTCTTTTGCCATCCTCTGAAGCATCTTTCTCCCTTTAGATATAGATATGTATGTGTGTATCATGGAGTACAGCCCTCATCACCAGACTAGTGCCTCCTGCTGGTCATGCTGGGGATTAGCTCAAGACCAACGCCCATATCTGTGGTCTGAACACCAGCACTCTGTCTCTGCTCCTGCCTACAGCTCCTCTCCCAGCTCCCAGAACTGCAGCGTTGTCTTCTTGACTCAGCCCTCCGGCTAGGTCATCATTTGCTTTCCCCCTTCTAGGGGTGGGGGAAATATTTCCATCCAACAGTCCTGCCACTTCTCCAGTGATGAGTGCGGGGGAGACCCAGGACCACCACTACTCTGGGCCCCAACCCAGGGACTCTGTAAATAGCAGCCTCTGACTACTCCTTTGTAACCTAGGTCAATGCTGCTCTGTTTCCCTGGGCCACTTCCCCATAGCCTTGCATCTTCTTCACCCTTATCTCAGGGCCTCAGCTGCTCAGTCCCAGGAGCCAGCCACTGCTCTGTCCAAGGTGCTTACAGTTCTCTCAGCCCACCAGGAACATAGTCCTTACTCCCTGGGCTCCTAGCAGCAATTGACCTTACCTGCCTTGCGCTCTTTTATATGGACCTGCTGGGCCTGATTGTCTGTTCCTCACAGCCCCACACCTATTAGCTGCTCCCCACGCAGCCTACCCATGGCTCCTCTATTAACCCCTTCTCTGCCAGTGTGGGGCAGATGCATCATCACTCTGTGTGTGCGCGTATAATGTAGAGAGAGAGAGAGACATCCATTGAGTAATGTCTCTCACCATTCAGACTGACACACACAGATGATCACTTGAGTGGTATCTTATTACAGCTGCTGCACTGCAATCTCTGTCTGAAGCTTTTACAATGAACCTGAAATCAATACAGAATAAAGCAAAAAGGGATATAAACCCAGTGGAACCTGCTCATTGGAAGTCTGATGTAGTGGGATTTCATTTGAAGTGAGATAGACTGAAGGTCCCGATTGGTTTCAGTAAATTACAATGTGCTGATTCCAAGTCAGGCTACTGTGAATCACACTGTGGATCTCCATTTACACTGAAGCTGTTTTGCTGATAAATTACTTCACTAGTTAAGGGTCCCGCAGTAATATACATTTTGGGAAATTAATCACTGATATAAGAGGGATTAATTGTTTTCCGGATATGGCAATTAATTGTAGTAATTGCAAGCCTACACAAATACATTATAGATCAATAACAGTATAATGTAATCTCTTATACTATGAATCATGACCCTTCTTGTAGCCTTTTGTGTGAATAATCATGATTGTACAAACAGGAAACTGGTGTATGGAGCCAACCATTAGTCACTATAGAGACAGCCAGACTAGAAAAAATACCTTGCATTCGATTAGATAGAATAGTTAGTTATTTTCTACTGTTCATATGATGTTTTAGTCAACAAGAGAAAATCCTAAAGTCCTTACTCTGTTTTTGTTCAAGCAGAAAGCCCATTGGCTCAGCAGGCTTGGCTCAATGAGGTTTTTGCTGAGTGAAAAATAAGTAAGGGGCCCCAAATCCCTCAGACCTTATTTTCTAAACACATGAATATGCCTCGCCTGTTTCTGTAGCAGAGTTGCCTGAAGGTGAATTAAACAAGACAGTCATCACTACTTCCAAGTGGATAAAAAGTCAAACTGTGATCTGCTTTTAAGGTGATTACCTAAGAGCAGTTCTGTTTGGAGAGACTGGGACTAATTCGGTTTTCGAATGCAATGACAAGTGGCAATGACAATGGTTGCGCCATCCAAAAATGTATAGGTGTATCAAATTTGTTTTAAGGTAATTGTATTTGGGGTCTAATCATGAGCAGAATGAAGTAACCTGCAGGATGCAAGCAATGCTGGATATTTAATAAAGTTTGCAGGAATAAATGATTGTGCTTTTACGAGAGTCATATCTTGAGTAAAGAGCAGGTATTAAAATGCGTTCTCTGTTCAATTTCTAAACTAATGGTAGCTGTTGAAAATGGAACACATTCTTTTACCCTAATGGATTTTGATACTTAATAAATCGAGAAGTGCTGCAATTATGTTTTCTACTATCAAACAGTGTTACATTGTAGAGTTTTTAAAAGCCCTTACTAAAAATATAGTAAATATTTTGGGCCCCATTTTAAAAACCTTTGTGGAATTTTCTTTCTGCCTTGCCCCTTCCACTGGAATTTTCTGCAGGAGGTGAATATTTGGATCAGGATGCTAAATAATATTAACATGTGTTTAAATAAACAAACATGTTTTGTATGGTTCCAGGCAAGGTTTATAGACACAGAGAGTAGGGTATCATACAGTGAGTTCTTTTATCTGTACATGCTTAAAATGATGAGAATAAACATTGCACATTAATTCCTATGGACTTTCCTTTTTAAATCTTAGGCCCTTCAGCTTTACTAAGTATCAAACATGTTCAGTCAAACATTCTTATTCAAGACAGCACTTAAGCAAAGCCCACTGAATTCAAAATTTAAAATTATGCATGTGCTAAAGTGTTGTGCTGAATATGGATGGATTTACGCACATCCGTATGTGCTTTCTTGGATCATGACCATAGTGCTGTAGAGTAGTTTCAGGTTTGTTGCAAACATCTCTCATGGCTTTAGTGACCTAATTTATATTCGACTATTTGTTTTTATTTATTGGCAATTCTGTGGTGCGCATCACTCTAGTATCTGAATTAATCCTCCCCCAATACTCTTTAGAGGGAAGTATTCATATCCTATTTACAGACGGGGAAGCTGAAATCAATGGGAATTAGGTACTTAACTCCCCTTTAAAAATCTGACCTCACATGGCTAGGAGATTTTCTCAAAATCACACATGAAGTCTCTGGTTGAGTTGGAAATAGAACTCAGAGGTCCTGAGTCCCAGTTTTGTGCCTTAACCATCTTCCTTTCTGATCATATAACATTTAGTTGTTCACATATGGCCCTGACTTTATCAATACCATTGCTGTAAAAGGGTTAATCTCTCCTAACATTCTTGCTACTATTTGTATTCAAATAAATTCAAATAAGGGAAATGCATTGGTGAAGGAAAGGGAACAACCTCTCTGCTTAATGTTTTATAGTAAGAAATGAAAAGCAGAGCTCTCAAAGTAATGTGTAATAGATCAATAATATTATTAATTTAATCTCTTATACCATGAATCACGACATCCATGTAGACTTTTGGGTGAATAACGCTGACTACACTAATCAATGTGCAAAGCTCCTTTGAGATGTTTCTTCCTCTGGAGAGTGCTTTTCATTAGAAACAGCATGATTAAAAACGCTGCAGTGCAACAATGGTAAATGGAAATGAAATGTTGGAATTTGCTATTTCTAAACTGACTCTGAATTCTGAACTCTGAAATGCTAATGCAGAGCCAAGATAATGCTTTCCAAGTCTTTCTGGTTCATTCTCTCCATTTTCTTCCAGAGTAGGGGCTGCACAACTGTGAATAAGTTCAATACCTTTGAATGACTATCTTAACAATGGAATTTTACTAAAAGAAGTATTGTCAAGTAGTCTAGGCTCAAAATGTAGGTTTAAATGGGAAAAAAATACAAAATATAATGGACCAAATCCTGAGGCCCTTGCTCAGTCAAAACTCTCATTGATTTAAGTTAAAAACTATACTAAACATTCCCAATTGGGCACGGAGGTGTGCGCCTGTAATCCCAGCTACTTGGGAGGCTGAGGCTGGCGGATCATTTGGGCTTAGGGGTTCCGGGCTGCCGTGTGCTATGCCAATCAGGTGTCCGGTGCTACTCTCAGCCTGGCCAGCGGGTGGCTGAAGAAATGACTAGAACACAAATGAGGTGTTGTGATCAGTGCTCTCTCTGTGAGGGCTGATGAGCCAATCGATCAAGGTGACTATGCTAAACAATCTGTTCCACCTTGTATTAGAAGCTCTGAACTGGTGAAAATTATATTTCCCCAGTTCAGAGTTTCTGGGCCTGAAGCACATTGGTATGCAGGAAGAGAATGCAGTATGCAGGAAAGAATTCCAGTATGCAGGAAGAGAATTGTTTGGAACCAACCATTTGCCAAAGCATTAGAGCAAGTGACCAAGTGTCATTTTGAGCTTTTGGAGAAATTTATTTTTAAAGGTTTAAAGAGAGCAGCAAATTCAACAAGTCTCTTTAGAAAAACAACAACCCCTTAAATTGTATAGAAAGTACCTAATTTATAGATTTCAGGAGTTCAAGTAATTCTATTGCAAATTAATAAATATTGACGAATTTCAAAAGAACCTTTTGGAATATTTACAGTAGATACTGGTTTTTCTACTCTCAGATTTGTGGGAAGTTGTTCCTGATATTCAACAGCAGACAAATCTACTATCTGTGAAATTCTGTGAAAATAGGTTTTTTCCCATGATGGAAGCATTTATAGCCTGGCGCTCACAGAAGGAGATAGCTGTAATTATTATCCAACAAGGTATAGGGTAGAAGAGAGAGTTACTGTTTTTCTTTTTCGAAATGGCATTGACAGCAGCTGATGAGGTCAATCTTTTGAGTTTGAGTTCAGTGCCAAAAGATAGCACATTGAATGTGGCATATGTAGCATCAATAGGACTAGCATTGCATGTGGTACATGCTGAACTAAGCAGCAAACAATTCAGGACATCTCCCAGCAACCTTTTCTGTGCAGTAGCGTAGCAAGGGGGAGATGGGGGGAGTGGCTGCTCCCCCACTGAGCAGAAGCGGCGCCTTTTTTTTGCTCCAGAGCCTTTTTTTTTTTTTTTTTTTTTTTTTGTGCTTACAGGGGGAGCGAAGCTAAAAAAAGGACTCACCCGCCGGCGCTCCAGCTGTTCGGCGGCACTTCGGCGGCGGGTCCTTCACTCGCTCCAGGTCTTCAGCGGCACTTCGGCGGCGGGTACCACCGAAGACCCGAAGCGAGTGAAGGGACAGGACCAGCTGCCGAAGTGCCACGCTGAACCGCTGGAGCGTGCCGCCGGGTGAATACAATGGGAGGTGCCTTTTTTTAGCTCCTCTCCCCTGTACTTTAAACCTGGCTACGCCACTGTTTCTGTGTTGAGTTATAAATTAATGCTGGGAAACTTTGGTACCCCATTCATTTGTGACCAACATAGAGAGGTCTTTTTTAGAAGGCCAAAGAAAAGAACAAGAAAATTGAACAAGTTCAAGTTTGCCATGAAGTAAGGAAAAGGCAAATATATTTTGTCTAGATAACTCACCTTCCGATGTAATTAGGGACTCAGATTTTCATTTTAAACAACCACCCAGACAAAACACTTAACTGCTAATGTTCAAGAATTGGTTTAAAAACATAAACAGTGGGGGGGGGGGGAGAGGAAGAAAGAAAATGAACTTTCAACAGAATTTACACCCTGTCCACTGCAAATTTCAGGCTCTCACTTCCTGTTCTTGTTCTTTAGTTTTTTGTCTTGGTTGCAGCAGTGTGGTAAGTGGCTTTCCTTGTATGTGTTTACACAGTGTGGGAAATGCAAGGTGCAAAGAATAAGCGAGACTGTTTAAAACATCCTTTTGTGAACATTTTAAAAAATGTGTTTTTCGTTGCTGGTGAAACTACCAATTTCTGCTCAATTTTTTGAGTGCAACTCAACCATATACAATTTATTTTCTAGGAAGTTACAAAGCACTGATATAACTAACTAATAATAACGTATATAATGAATGAAATACAACTAGTTAGTATAACTAACCAATACCAACACAGGTAGTGAATGAGGCATGATTAGTTATCCACACATGAAACGAGAGAAGACATGACATTCTCTACAAGCAAAGCCCAGGTGCTCAATGACTGTAATGAAGAGTTTCATCTCCTTATTCATACTGAGTAATACCTTAATCAGCAAGTAGTCACACTGGTCACTTGCTCTTCAGCATGATTAAGGGGATCAGAATTTGGCTCGCTAATTTTTATTGTGAACAAATACTATGTAAATACCTTTGGCGTCTACATTGACTACAAGCGTTCCCCTGTCAAGTACTGTGTACATTTAACCCCAGCTCAGCCACATATGGAACATTGTTTACAGGTTCCTCAGGCTGTTTTTTTACACAACAGTAGCTGTTCACTTTGTAGGTCCAATCATCGTGTAACCTGTACAGTGATCTGGGCACAAGTCAAGGACTTAGGAGGCCTCAGTTCAAGTTTTTATTTTACCACAGACTTCTTGTGTTACCTTGGGTAAGTCACCCTTCTTTGTGCCTCAATTCCCCATTTATGAAATGGGGATAATAGCATTTCCCTACCTTGCTGGGGTGTTGTGAGGATAAATACCTTAAACATTTTGGAGGCATTCAAATACTATGGTAGTTGGGGGGCCCTATAAGAACCTAAAATAGATAAAATATAATCATGTACACTGGTAATTCCATGTCACTTACATGATCATCAACCCTCTTCATATGCTATACTGCTTGTACACAGTGTTCAAAATATATGCACTCAGTGTAAACTAATGTTACCATGACAGCAAATTATTTACTTTACAGAGTTTTCACTCTGGGATTCATTAATGCACTGTAGTTTGTATTCATAGGTTGTTGTTTAGAGCTGGTAAACATCATTATATTGTGTGTAAGTAAATCATTTGTTTTTTTTAATGCAAAATTTATATAAAATATAGCATAATAAGTAATAATGCAGGGTGATCTCCCACATAATGTAGCTTACTTAGTGTTCAGTCACTGCTTAAGCATTCTCACTTTGATGCACAAGGATTTACATCCATAAGTCCCATTGGTGTCACTGGGTTTACTTGAAAATCCTTGCACACAAAGGGTATAATTCTGCTTCTTTTATTCCTGATATTAACACCTGGCTTCCCAAGTAGTTCCACTGGTTTCAGCGAGGCTATTTGCAGTGCAAGGTGGTACTCAATAGAAGCAAGAGTGGCAGAATCAGACACTAAATAAGAATAATGTGAGACACTGAAATTTCATGTTGTTCATTCCTGAAAATATGAGTGCAACGCCATGAGCTGCAGACAACTCCAAATTATTATCGGTAATCTAAAAGTATTTTGTTGCCATCAAAAGACATCCCTGGGTAAATTCTGTTGTGAGCCTGGTGCCATTTTTCCCTTTACTTATTTTTAATAATGTAATACTTTGTGAAAAGAACCATACTGATAGCCATAGAGACTGACGTCCTGTTTAACTAGAACAAATACAGGCTGGACAGCCTAGTACCCAGCCCATTTGCCTTCCCCATGGATCAGGAAGAATCAGCTGTTTCATGGAGAGGCCATAGTTCATTTCCATTTCCAGACTCTGCTTCCTTTCCATGTAGTACCTTACTCTCTAAGTTGAGTTTAAATGTCAAAAAATAAAATTCTAAATGAAAAGAGGGTTTGAATAAAAAAAATTCAGAACATTTCCTTTTGAAAATGTCAATGAAATGTTTAGATATTTTCAGAGGTTTTGGAGGGTGTGGTTTTTTTTAATTAAAACAATTTGACAAACAACACAAATTAGTGAAATGTTTTGGTTAACCAGCATCTGCATTTTTCAGTGAAAAAGTTTCCAGTTTCACCTAGTTCTAGTCCCTTGTCTCATACGTTTCCTTTAAAGTACCTAGCACAGTTTTGGGTGCTGTAAAATCAATACATGAAAATAAGACTATCAGAATTCTTTCATGTAAATCCTTGCAAAGGGCACCCAAAATAAACATCTTTTAATTAGATTTTGGTCTATGTTTGGATCTGAGAGACACACCAGCTGTCAGCATGAGGATTACAATAATCTGAAAAGCATAGATGAGTGTAGTTTGGGCATGTAATAGTTATTGTGTGCAAAGCCACATTTTCTTTCAGAGGTGACAGGCACTAAAAGTCTAATTCAGTACTCAAAAGGGAACTTTTATCCAGCTGTGCAATGATTATTATTTATCTTAGAATCATCCTAAAGTTTCAAATGTTCTTTGTTGACAGCTGAACACTATTGACTGGTCAAGGTTTCACTGACTTCCAACTCTCAGGCATAAAAAGAAATTCAGTTGCTGAGGATGTCTCTCCCAACAAAATGTGCACAGTGTCAATTTTATTTCACCCTGTCTACCAGCTAAAGGTCAGACTTAATCAAGAAAAGTACATGGTTCTCCACATTTAACATAATTTTTTTGATAGCCTGTCATGCTTTACAGCCTAAACAAAGAATACAGGTACCACATTCTCTGGATTGGTTTGGTGAAGTATATCCAGTTTTATTGCTTTTAAATCCAAGAGGATTTTGCATCTCTTGCCATTGGACTAATATATACTATAAAATATATTCTTCAGGAGGATACAAATAGCTTGCACGTTGGTGCATTATATGCCATAGACATGTCTCACTTTCCTAATTACCTTAATGCACACTAAAAATATAAGGAGTGTGTTATAGTATCTGTATATCACAATGTATTTTTCCTAGCTTCTAGAAAGAGCGAGAGTATTTCAAAACCTGCATTCACCAACTTGGGCACTTTTGCTTTAAGGGCAATTGTTTGAAACCAATAGTGCGACTCTGTTAATAGCTAACATGTGTAATAAAAACATAAGCATTGTTCATGGAACTGGGAAAAGCTACCTTGCTGATATAGTCAATCTTCCTACAGTTCTTGTACTGAATTTCTGCCAGGTTGTGTTGTCTGAACTCTTATATACAATCTCTAAACACACTGTAATAATAAATAATATTTAATATGAATGGATACTTTCCAGCTTTATAGGCGTTGAGTGTGTATAAATTATATATAGTCCATAATAAGGACAGAGCTGAGATGGACTGTCTAGAGCAGGGGTCTCAAACACGTGGCCCGCGGGCCACATGCGAACCGCGGAGCTCTTCCCTGCGGCCCGCCAGGCTCCCCCCAATTTTTTTTTTTACCCCCAGGCAGTTCCCGCTGCCAGAACAGCTGTCTGACGGCTTCGCGGTTTCTGGGAGGGAGGGGGGAGGAGGCGGAGAAGGGGTGGAGAAGGGGCGGGGTGGGGGCAGGGTCAGGGGCAGTGATGGGGCGGGGTCAGTGATGTGGCCCTCGGGCCAATGCACTAGTCCTCATGCAGCCCTCGTGGTAATTTGAGTTTGAGATCCCTGGCCTAGAGGGATTGATCCAAAGTGCCTGGAGAGAATCTTGTTAACTTCAGTGCATGCTGGATGGACCCAGAGGGAGCCCTAGGAAATATTCTGCCTAAAAGATGCTTCCCCTGCATTGGCCTGCTAAACCCAGGATTGTGAGTTCAATCCTTGAGGGAATCATTTAGGGATCTGGGGCAAAGTAAACTGCTGTGTCCCTTCAGGGACTGCAATCCAGTGAGGCCAGCCACCTCTGCTGACTGATTCATGAAGAGGGGGAGACAAAGCCCCCGCATCTAACCTTTCATCCATGCATCCTTCCCCTTGCATGTAGGAAGAAGCCAATAACTGAGTTAGAGCAGGTTTCTCACTGTCACTCTGTGATGTACCCACACTAGATTTCAATCAACATGTCAATTATTAGTTAATATAGAAAATAATAAAAAGACAGCACATTTACTACTAGAACATGACATAACACCTTGAAATTTCTGAACAGTTTCCATTCCAGCTCTAATACTTGTTTATTGTTACATTTACGTCGCCATAAACCTGACCTATGACTCTGAAACTTTGGGAAAGTCCTAATCTGAATTCAAATGTTGCTGCTCAGATTCTTCTATAATTTTATTCTACAGTGCTAACCAACCAGCATTTCCCTACAGGGGAAACAGTCCGGTGCTTTGTATTCGAAATTTGTACACCTTCAATTTACAAGGTGATAAAAAAGACACCCATTTGTAGGGGAAAATGAATTGATAGCACAAGAGCAGAAGTTACTCCAGAGGAAATGGTACCTTGCGGACTGTAGTGTATCAAAAGAGGGGGGTGTAGAAGAGGATTTCATAGACTATGCACTAGATCAGGGGTTCTCATCCTTTTTCTTTCTGAGGCTCCCCTCAACATTGGGGGGAGGGATAGCTCAGTGGTTTGTGCATTGGCCTGCTAAACCCAGGATTGTGAGTTCAATCCTTGAGGGAATCATTTAGGGATCTGGGGCAAAAATTGGGGATTCGTCCTGCTTTGAGTAGGGGGTTGGACTAGATGACCTCCTAAGGTCCCTTCCAACCCTGATATTCTATGAACATGTTAGAAAAACTCCAGGGCCCAGCACGGGGCGGGGTACCCTGGGGCATAGGCGTAGTTTGACCTCTATTGGGGGCAGGGAGGCAAGGGCCGGCAGGGCTCAGGCCAGCTCTGCACAGTGGAGTCCAGGGAGGAAGCGCCACTTCCATCCTCTGACTCACCTCATCAGGCCTCCCACCTGTCTGGGGCTGTGTGCTGGTGGCTACTCCCCCAGGGCTCTGCTGGGCCTGGAGCTGCCTGGGCAGCTGTGACTGGCAGCATGAGCAGTCAAAGGAAGCTGGGAACTGAGAAGCAGCCACAAGCCCAGGCACCAGCAGTAGATGGGGGAATGCCATGGCTTCCCACTCCATGGCACCACCATCCAGAGGAGCAGCTGCCCAGCACTGCCTGGCTCTGGCTTCCTGTCTAGGATCTGGCCAGAGGGTGCAGCCTGAAGGGGACTGAGGGAGAGGAGGAGGTGGTGGAGCTGCCTCCAGGACTACCCCACTCTGGGTAAGGCACTGCAGTTCGGCGGGGGACAACACCCTTGTGCCCTCTTAACTCTGCCCATAGGCTCAAGGTTTCTGCCTGTGGTGTGGGGCTTCAGCCCCGCCACTCCTGGTTTCAGGAGGGTGCGGGGGGAGCTCGGGGTTTCAGCCCCACACTGCTCCTGGCTTCAGCCCCATGGGGGAGGAGGGAAACACCGGGGCTTGGGGCTTCAGCCCCGTGCCGCTTCTGGCTTTAGCCCCACAGGGAGGCACTGGGACTTGGGGCACTGGGTTTCAGTGGCAGGGCTCCATGGACCCCCAGGGGGCCACTGCACTAGATTATAGAATAACATATAGACGTTTTAAGACCTCATCTACTTAGCCAAGCTTAGCAAACTGCTGTAGCTCTTTTGTGATCAAAATGAGCTATAGTATGGTTTGCTCCCCCACATCCCCCGCCGTAAGTGGGTTGGCTGAACCTAACAGGTCAAATCTGTTTTAGAGATCAGTGGGACCAGAATTTGGCCCAACTTTACCCTTCCCCCCCCCCTTGATTTTCTCCCTTTAATATATTCCTTTGTTTTAGAAGATATTTATTTATACACATTCTTATGAAGTACACTCATTTCTTTGATAAGGCTCTAAGGTTCCTCCAGAAAGTAAATAAATAAGACTGTATTAGATTTTCACAAAACCTCTCTCTGATTGGAAATCCCCCTTTAAAAGGGGTTCTGGGAGCAACCACTATCTCAGAAAACCTGACAGTGAAGCGCAAATAGAGCTTCAGTTCCAGAGAGCAAAGGGAGAGCTGCTGGAGTCATAGGGCTTCTGTGAAGATGGTCCTGGCATCCTACAGACACTCTGGGATACATGTGGACTTGAGGGGATCCATGGGGCTTGAGAGGTGGCCATGTAACCTGTTCAATGGCATTAGGAGAGCAGGTCTTTATCTTGTCTCCATAATATATTTAGGAGTTAATAGATTATGATTTACAAATTCTGTTTAACTGTGTATAGACGTTGGAAGAAATGCTATGTTAGTTGTGGTGCAGTTCTTCTTAGACGCTGAACATAGCAACAATAAAGCTTGTTCTTTCTACTTCAATCTCTTTCTGATTGACATCATTACTTTGGTGCAGAGCTGTTGCCAAGTTATAGCATACCCACTCAAGGAAACAAAAAATTTGTATGGTGAAAAACAAAACAAAACTCCAAACAGATGAAAAAACCTAAGGAAGCTTTGCAAGGAGAACCTTATGGTGAGTTCTATTTCATTACTTGTCTCCTGTGAGCTTTTCCTTAGGAAGGGGTCCCTGGTCCCTGAGAGAGAATTTTGGGATCTGGCCCATTCACAATAATTTGTTGCTTTCTCTTTTTTCTAAACCTATTATGGATATGTAATACACCATACAACAAACTGTATTATATTTACAATTGTATGTTTTCTCTCTCCTGCTCTTCCTGCCCTCCAACAATGTCTCCAACATACAAAGCCAGATATCTGCTGTCAGGTGCATGAGGTAGGACCCCCTAATTGTTCAGAACTTTCCACAGGATTTAAATTTCCCATGTCAGTGGGCTGTTACCGAGGGTGTAAATTGCATAACAGTTCTTTCCTCCAAGGAATGCCTCTAACAAGTAGTTCTCAGTACAAAACCTGTAATTTCAATTACCATGCCTTTGTGTGAGTTCTGTGGCACAGTGATCTCATCTTTGCAGTTCACTGCTTTGTGCTAACAGCCTGTAACAAAGCTTAATCTCGGAAATATTGGGCACAATGAAACTCACTCTGAATTATGATACTCTGCTATTAACTTTCATTATAAATAGTAGCACCTCATTGTTATAAGAGATATTAAATGGGAGAGAATCTCACTGCTGACCCAATCCTCAGCTGCCTGTATTGTGGGCATCGTGGATTTCACAATGACAGCACTGCTTTCTGTACCGAAGTTACCACGGTCTGCTGTACAGATACAAATGATTCATCTGATCATTTTAAGGAGCAGATTGACTTTACACCTATGCTATCAAATTGATTTTAATGAGAGTTGTGTGATAAATGCTCACTTTAAAGCTTGGAAAATATTGGAGTTACAAACGAGCCAAATCGGTTCAGAAAAGTGTAGGTGTTTAAGTTTAGGTGGTAGTTTTGTAATGCACGGAGACCTGAATGATCATTCCCTCCCTTTCAGAGATACAGGAATCACCCTCTTGGGTGAGATCAATGGGCCATCTAGCCCAGTATCCTTGCTCTGACAATGAGGAATAAAAGAAGTTATTGTTAATTACGCAATAACCTGCCCTGAGGTGAAATTTCTTCCTAGCTCCCTCAGTTAGATGTTGATTTATACTCTGAAGCATGAGGGTTTATATCCCTTCCAAACTCTTAGCCATGTAAATGTTCAATCCTGTTTTTTGAATCTTGCTAAGCTACTTTAGTCATTTTGGGGTATATTTATTTGCAAGGGGACGTTCAGCAAACAACCACTTGTAACTAACCTTTAAACAATTCTTTGTTCTCCTCTCCTTTCTCTGAAATTTGGTTGGGTACACTTCCTTGTTCATTGCAGGTGTTGAGGAATGCAATATCACAACTACTGGAAGTCTCATTGTAGCCCATGCAGTTCACGATACTTCAAAAGTCCCCAGTCTTCAGTGGGGAATGCCCCTGGAATGCCAGGGAATTTCAAAGGGGGAAAATTTTTTAAAAGCAGCAGAGTTAAAAATGTATCCTGTTAACTATAAGTGTTCATTTTGGCTCTAGAAATTAAACTTCTGCTCTATTCTGGGAACTGTGGCAAATGAGTCAAATAAGGAAGCAGATTTTTTCAGCAAAGGTGCTTGTTGATGAAATAGCCCACACTGGAGCCAAACCTGCTCAAAAGTACTGAAACAAAATGTAGACCTCAGATAACGCAGCAATAGACAATGCAATTCTAGAAAAGAAACTAAAAATGCAAAGGCCGTTGGACCCAATATGCAAGTTCTCTGTACTGTACGTGAAAGTCCCCTTTATATCCATGAGAATGCTCTCATGAAATATTTACTGGATTAGACCATTTTGTCTTTAATAATTCTCCTTAAATATTTTTAAAAAACCACTTCATCTGTCTACATATGCATAACAATAACTCCAGAGGAGATTCAGGACTCGTTTCTGCTCTCATTTTCACCAAGGAAAATCTGACGCGTATCTCTTGAAATCTGGAAATTACTCCAGATTTGCAAATGTGAACCGAGATCAGAATCTGCCCCCTCTCTTTCACTACCATACAGGGTGACCAGATGTCCTGATTTTATAGGGACAGTCCCGATATTTGGGGCTTTGTCTTATATAGGCTCCTATTACCCCCCACCCCCTGTCCCGATTTTTCACACTTGCTGTCTGGTCACCCTACTACCATACAGTTAAGAAAAACTGATTTAGTATTGCTTGTTTCAATTCATCCTCACTAACACACTTTATTTGATTGAACAGTACACCTGCCTTTTTTATCTCCTTTCATGTTCATAATACAAATACTACTTTCACCAGCCAACCCTTCCTTTGTATTATATGCTGCTTTTATACAATACTTATGTCAAAATGCATAGGGGGCTCTTGATAGCACATCTGATGTTCTCTACATGGCGCCGCTCTTGTTAGGGCAACCCTTAACTATAGGTAGCATAGATAAATTTTCCTAAGAATTTGCCCATGATGTTATGATTTGTATTCGATTACATTTTCCTCACCATCTCTGATCTCTTGTAGCAGCAAACATCTTTCACATTTAAGTAGTTTCTGTCTTAGTCGTAGAGTCATAAAGTTTCATTAAAAAATCTAATTGACATACTCAAATAAAAGAAGTGAAATTTAATGAAACCTATTTAATACCTCGTGCTAAAAAGTTCTAGCTTATCTCCTGACTTCATTGTTACGTACACAGCACTGGGTATTGACATTGAACAGAAGAGTGGTGATTGGCTGACATCTCATTGGCAGAGAGGATTTATCCACTGAGACTAGCATTCAGAAATAAATCTCTGTACAAACTGTTTACTAGTAATAGAAAGAGAACTAGAAAAGACATGACTTAGTGAAGCTATGATGGCCATTCATCTCTGAGGTCTGATTTCAAGTCCAGCCTGAGTCCTTGGTAAAATTAGGGGTCTTTTTTGGCTCCATTCCTAGCAGATATTTGTTCACATAAACAATTCAAGAGTGATTGTCAAGGTTCTCTCCCCACTCTAAATTCTAGGGTAAAGACGTGGGGACCCGCATTAAGAGCCCCTAAGCTTATTTTTACCAGCTTAGGTTAAATCCCCCAAGGTACAAAATTCCCTGCACCCTGAGAAATGCTTCTTTCGCTGCCACCATCAAGTATCTAACAGGAATCCAGGAAAGGAATCCAGGAAAGGAATCACTTGAACTTCCCTCCCCCCCAAAATACCCCCTCAAGCCGTACACCCCCTTTCCTGGGGAAGCTTGAGAACAATCTCCCAACCAATTGGTTACACAGTGATCTAAAAACCCACCCCCTGGATTTTAACACCATAGAAAACAGTCAGCTTCTTAAAAGAAGGATTTTATTAAAAATAAAGAAGGTAAAATCATCTCTGTAAAATCAGGATGGTAACTATTTTACAGGGCACTATATTTCTAAACTCAGAGAGATTTCCCCCTCTGGACAAAACCTTAAAGTTACAGAAAACCATGAATAACACCCCCCCCCCCGCCCCTTCTAACACAGGGAATACACCAAGCCAAAATTAAACAGAAATCTATTCGCTATGCTATCTAAACTTACTTCAGAAAAGGGAGGTTTGATTTTCTGCAGGTTCCTTCTGTCTTCCAAGATCACTCTGACTCAGGCAGAGTAGCAATCGGCGGGTAGCAATCGATCTATCGGGGATCGATTTTTCGCGTCTCGTTAAGACGCGATTAATCGATCCCCGATCGCGCTCCCCGTCGGCGCCGGCAATCCACCTCATCGAGAGGCGGAAGCGGAGTCGACGGGGGAGCGGCAGCGATCGACTCGCCGCCGTCCTCATCGCCAGGTAAGCCGATTACGATACGCCGACTTCAGCTACGCTATTCCCGTAGCTGAAGTTGCGTATCGTAGATCGACCCCCTCCCCTAGTGTAGCCCTGGGCTTAGAAATGGAAATCGTACTCCCTATTCTGCCCCCATTGAAGGGAATGGTAGTTTTGCCATTGACTTCAGTGGATCAGACCTATGGACTGCAGAGAGCAGTCTAAAACCCAAGTCAGTTGTCCATTTCCAGTGTCTCTTTGTATACAGTTAATTATTTGGTTATACTGCTGGCAAACTCAACCAACCAGCAATTTCTATTTGTCTGTCAAGGAAGATGCAAGCCTAAACCTGTACAGTGAAATTACCCCCATATGACAATGTCCTATCTTAGCAGAGTGCTCTAAAGCATCCTCACATATACTGAGAAGTGTTTTTCCACCCCATTTTTATTAGGTCACTTCTGTTAGGTTAGTGATTTTTACTGACTCATTGAGTGGCCACTTAACAGAAGCTCTACTATCATTTATTCCAGCAAAAGGTTTCTATGGCTGTGTTTTTAAAATGTCAAATGTAGACTGAAGCCTGTTTTAAATTACCAGCAAAAAAGTGACTGAACAGAGGTGAACTAATAAAGGTGGAAAAAATCTGTACTCATTATATTTTGGGAATGCTTTGGGGTAGTCTTTTAAGACAGGATGTTGTCTAACGAGATACCTCATGGTGTTTAAACTTATAAACCTTTTAGGTGGGGCTCTCCTACTTTTATCAAGGGTCAGTTTAGTCCTTCCTAAGTGTTCTCAGGTTTGAACACTGCTGGACTTAATATTTACAAACTTCCAACCCAAGATGGTTCTCTACCTACTGGAGAGCCTGAATGTACAAGTCAGACTTTCTAATACTTCTGGTTTTATGTATCTTACAGAGTTAGCAAAATAGACTTTGATTTAGAGAAAATGATTTCTAGATATTTTTGGAGCTGTAATTTATGGTGGTTAAAAGTGGGGAGAGAGAGGAGAAGAATTTTTTTTTGATATTTCACATGAGAATTCTGAGCTGTTTTTCTTGTATTATATATTCCAGAATCTTCACAACTGAATAGCATCAGAAGGAGAAAAGAGAGAGCTTGAATTATCCCCTTTTTTCCTTCTCACAGGCCAATTTAAATACCACATCACAGTGGTTCTCAAACCGTGTGTTGCGACCCCTTTAATGGGGTTGCCAGGGCTGTTCTTAGACTTGCTGGGGTCTGGGCCCCATTGCCCAGGGCTGAAGCTTGAGCACCAGCGACTGGGGCTGAAGCCAAAGCCTGAGGGTTTCAGCCCTAGGCAGCTTGGCTCAGGTTATAGGCCCCCTGCCTGGGGCTGAAGCCCTGGGGCTTCGGCTTTGGCTTCCCCACCCGGGTCAGTGGGACTCGGGCTTTGGCTTTGGCCCTCCCACCTGGGGCAGTGGTGCTCGGGCAGGCTCAGGCTTCAGTACCTTCTCCTGGGGTCATGTAGTAATCTTTGTTGTCAGAAGGCGGTCATGGTGCAATGAAGTTTGAGAACCCCTGGCACATCATGTACAAGAATGGAAATGTTTTTGTTAGTAAAATATGCCTTGGGAACTGACTGGAAAATAAATAAAAATCCATAATAAGGCTCTAAGACTTTCAGTTTAAAAGACTATCATTATCACCACAGAGTGTATTTTCTTGCCGCATGATAACTAATTTTACTGAATGGCAGAAATAATGATAAACTGCAGCTCGTTACATATTCATGAAATCTGTTTTACTCTCAAAATATTCCATAAATGTAGAGACTTAGTATTTAGCCTTTTTGAATTGGAGCTTGAATGTAAACACAGTCACTAGCAGTATTTAACAGACACTCAATTATTTGTTTCCATAAACCATTTTCTCATAACACTAGAAGTAGGGGTCACCAAATGAAATTAATAGGCAGCAGGTTTAAAAAAGAAGTATTTCTTCACACAACACACAGTCCACCTGTGGAACTCTTTGCCAGAGGATGTTGTGAAGGCCAAGACTATAACAGATTTCAAAAAAGAACTAGATAAGTTCACTATTAGCCAGGATGGGCAGGGATGGTGTCCTTAACCTCTGTTTGCCAGAAGCCGGGAATGGGTGACGGGATGGATCACTTGATGATTACCTGTTCTGTTCATTCCCTCTGGGGCACCTGGCATTGGCCACTGTTGGAAGACAGGATACTGGGTTAGATGGACCTTTGGTCTGACCCAGTATGGCCGTTCTTATATTCTTAATTATTTATCCCTTCTGTCCACTCAAATCTCATTAGAACCTGGTACAATGTGCAAGAGGTTTCATTCCAGAGTTCAGATGCACAATAGACAATCACTTGCATTAAGAAATTGGAGCAGCAGTGAAAACAATAATAATTAATAATAATAGTAGTAATAAAAGTGTCCCAGGCTTTAGGACACTACATGCAAAGGGTGAAAGAACTAAGGGTACGTCTATACTTACCCGCTGCTTTGGCGGCGAGCAATCGATCTTCTGGGATCAATTTATCGCATCTTGTCTAGACGCGATAAATCGAACCCGGACGTGGTCGACTCCGGCAATCCTGTTCCACAAATGGAGCAGGCGGAGTCAACGGGGGAGCCTGCGCGCCGCCGTGTGGACCAGCGGTAAGTACCTTTTCGTTCGAACTAAGCTACTTTGACTTCAGCTACCTTATTCACGTAGCTGAAGTTGCGTATCTTAGTTCGAACTTGGGGGGTAGTGTAGACCAGCCCTTAGAGAATGTGTTTCTGACTGAGGGCCAAATTCTGGGCTCATGTGACAATGGAGTATGCAAGTGAGTGAGGGGATCTGAGTCCACTTCATGGTGGACTATTTCCCAAACAGATCTTCACAGATCCTGGTCCTCTTCTCTCCCTGCAAGCTCCGTGGAGACTACTGTAGGCCAAGATGTGCATCAGATCCCATAGATCAGTGCTGCAGTGGGAGAGGGAGGAAGAATCTTTGCTGGTAATGAAGTGGTGATTCCAGATGCTTGCCCACAAAAAGGAATTTCTCCTATCATCCTGTTTTTTAACAACACTGATGGAAAACAGTACCTTTCATCTGAGGATCTCAGTAGTGCTTTACAAAGGGAACTGAGGCAGAGATGAGTTAAAATTTACATTGCCAAGTGTCTAGTTTTGGATGCCTCCGTTTTTGGCTGACCAATTGGAGAAATTTAGAACCTTGTTTTCAGAGGTGATGGATACACCTGCATAACCAATTTACTTCAGTGAGAGTCATAGGTGTTCTTAAATTTAGGACCTAGATGTAGCAAGCTAAGTATCCAAAAATCTAAGAACCAAAAAATGGTGGACACAGTCCAAAAGGTATGCCTCACTGACTTGCCGAGAGCACTCAACTACTCTGTACTAGATCCAGCAACAGAAGCCAGGTCTCCTCACTCTCTTCTATGTTTACACCACAAGACTATCCTTATGGTGTGATGGGACTAATTTTGTAATGTGGACAGGTATCCACTGGTATAAGTCTCTGACTTTGACTTTCATAGAATCATAGAACTGGAAGGGACCTCGAGAGATCATATAGTCTAGTCCCCTGCACTCAAGGCAGGACTAAGTATTATCTAGACCATCCCTGACAGATGTTTGTCCAACCTGCTCTTAAAAATCCCCAATGATGGAGATTCCACAGCCTCCCTAGGCAATTTATTCCAGTGCTTAACCACTCTGACAGTTAGGAAGTTTTTCCTAATGGCCAACCTAAACCGCCCTTGCTGCAATTTAAGCCTATTGCTTCTTGTCCTAGCCTCAGAGGTTAAGAAGAACAATTTTTCTTCCTCCTCCTTCTAACAACCTTTTATGTACTTGAAAACTGTTATCATGTCCCCTCTCAGTCTTCTCTTCTCCAGACTAAACAAATCCAATTTTTTCAATCTTTCTTTATAGGTCATGTTTTCTAGACCTTTAATCATTTTTGTTGCTCTTCTCTGGACTTTCTCCAATTTGTCCACATCTTTCCTGAAATGTGGCACCCAGAACTGGACACAATACTCCAATTGAGGCCTAATCAGTGCAGAGTAGAGTGGAAGAATTACTTCTCGTGTCTTGCTTACAATACTCCTGCTAATACATCCCAGAGTGATGTTTTCTTTTTTTGCAACAGCGTTACACTTTTGATTCATATTTAGCTTGTGATCCACTATGACCCCCAGATCGCTTTCCACAGTACTCCTTCCTAGGTAGTAATTTCACATTTTGTATGTGTGCAACTGATTGTTCCTTCCTAAGTGGAGTTGTTTGCATTTGTCTTTATTGAATTTCATCCTATTTACTTCAGATCGTTTCTCCAGTTTGTCCAGATCATTTTGAATTTTAATCCTATCCTCCAAAGCACTTGCAACCCCTCCCAGCTTGGTATCATCCGCAAACTTTATAAGTGTACTCTCTATGCCATTATCTAAATCATTGATGAAGATATTGAACAGAACTGGACCCAGAACCGATTCCTGATAACTACTCTCTGGGAACGATTTTTCATCCAGTTATGCACCCACCTTATAGTAGTTCCATCTAGGTTGTATTTCCCTAGATGGAGAATTGTATTTCATCCAGCTAGTCAGAGAGTTAAGATACTTCATTCACGACCTAAAATTGATTAAAACCTGTAATTCTGAAGGTGAAATTAAATGTTCCATTTCTCTGAAAAGTATACAGTCATTAAAGGTACTTAGGTTTTATATATATTACAGCATATTAAATAGGTAACAATCTCTTTCCATTAGCCTATAAAAATAATATTTTATTTTCCATGAGATGATGGAGTCAAGTCTTGCCTACAATCCCAGTAATTTATGCTATGGATGGGCAAATCAGTTTGGAATAAGTAAGAACTGATCTGAACCTTTACTCAACCCCCACAGCATAATCCCTTGCAGAAGACAAGGAAGGATACCAATGGGGTCCACTAGCCTTTCTGTGTAAATCTGAATCTTAATTTCAATGCTGTGTGCAGCAGAATATTTTGGGTTATATCCTGTGGGTTGAGCAGTCAGAAGTAGATTAAGCTTTAAAGCATAGAGACTATAGACTAATGCCTAGATCCCCATTCTTAGAGTTGTGTGATTAAATCAAGCTAAACTTTTGTTTAACAAGATAGTAAGTTTCTAGCCCTCATGGTTTCAAAGAAAGGCTTGAAAACATGAGCTGAGTGAGACCAAGGCAGCAATATCTGCCTGAGCCTATACATAGCTGGAAACACTAGCTTTAAGAGGTGTGAACTGCTCTCTGCATCTCATTAGGCTGTTAACTCTGAGACCCACTACTTTGGGGGAGGAAGAGATAGCTCAGTGGTTTGAGCATTGGCCTGCTAAACCCAGGGTTGTGAGCTCAATCCTTGAGGGGGCCATTTAGGGATCTGGGGCAAAAATCTGTCAGGGACAGTATTTGGTCCTGCTAAAAAAATTTTTTTTGGGGGGAGGGATAGCTCAGTGGTTTGAGCACTAGCCTGCTAAACCCAGGATTGTGAGTTCAATCCTTGAGAGGACCATTTAGGGATCTGGGGCAAAAATTGGGGATTGGTCCTGCTTTGAGCAGGGGGTTGGACTAGATGACTTCCTAAGGTCCCTTCCAACCCTGATATTCTATGATTCTATGATTGGAAGGGTCCACCAATGCCATCCCTGCAGGATGTGCGGCAGGAGGGAAAAAAGACAGCGGGTCCAGCCATCCGTCCAAATAAATCCCAGCTCTGGGCAGGCAGTGGGGTCCTGCGTTCCAGAGGGGAAAGGCCCCTGATGCTCGTCCTGGGGTGGAATGGTAGAAGGAGGTACTGTGCTGCTGCCCTGCTTCTCCAGAGGGGAAGAGGGCTTCCTGCCCTGTCACTCCAAGAGAGAGACAGGAATATGGTAAGGGGGCGGGGTTACAGAGTGGAGTCATGGAGGGCCCCATGTTATAGAGTACGTACGGCCACAGATTGCCTTATTCCAGCCTGGTGGTACAGGTGCCTTACATCTGCACAGGGGAACTCCATGCCAGACTGCTTGATCCTCAGGATGGTGCTATCATAGGATGTGGAGTGCTATTCAGCTGCTTAATTAAGACTCAGTACCCAAAAAATCATTCAGATGATCTTCCTGCCCCTTCCACAAACTCTCCATGGAACCATAAACTCTACTGAATGACCTACGGAGGAGAAAGAAGGGCCCAGACATCTGCCAGACCAGTCAGAGGCCACTAAAACATTAGTTATTGGTGGGGAATTATAGGGGTCATGGAAAGCTTTGTGGCCCCAATTCCTCTAACTGTATTCTATTTTTCTCATCCTTGCTCTGTCAGAAGGGATGGCAGAACCCTCAGAATTTATTCTGCCTTTTCTTAAACTCATTGTAAAGCAGAGTTATGATTCATAACAAGATATTTATAAGTTCATTTGGGTAAATATTTAGTTCTCTTCAGCTCTGATGAGAACAATGGGATGATGAACAAATTGTGACTAAGTACAATTAAAGGTGCCAAAGTGTGCCTTCATGGGGAATAAATACAACAATTAGTGGCTTATTTTATCAGTTGTGTAGGATTGTTTCCAGTTGTTACGGCATTCGCAGCAGTAAGTTCAGGTTTCATACTCTACATAGTTCCAATAAAATCCCAAGTTTTTACTTGTTCCTTTGAGATGGAAACTTTTCCCCTTTGGTGCTGGTTCAAATGTGATTTTTTTTTTTTTAAGTTTGAGAAAAATCAGTTCTGCAATTTTTGAGCTGTAAATGAGTGGAGAATATACTTTTTAGGGCTGTCCTGCCCCCATCTGTTTCTGTCTCTGAGTAGGGTGACCAGATGTCCCATTTTCAAAAGGACAGTCTCGTGTTTAAGCCCGCCTGCGGGTGTCCTGACTTTTTCTTAAAAATGGGCAAATTGTCCTGTATTTTCAGTCTCCTCCCATCAGTACTGGCGGGTCCTGCTGCTGGCCGGATCCCTGCTCGCCAGCCGCCCGCCCACCAGAGGTGAGTGGAGAGAGGGGTGTCCAGTGGTTGACAATGGGGGTGGGGGTGCAAGGCTGGTCCATCAGCACAGCCCCCGCTGCGTGCTAGCTCTCGGCTGGCAGACCCCATCCCTGTCCCGTTTCCGGCCGGTGCTGGCTGCATGCCACAAGCTGCAGTGGCTGCTGAGTGTGGACAGGTGCCAGGTGGCATCCAGTTATGTATCGCCTCTGCTGCCCACCCATCAACCCTTTACGTTTCCCCCCTCTCACTGTCCTCTCCTGCTTTGCCCCTTCACCTCCCTTCCCCAGCCCCGTTGCCTCTCCATATCCCTCCCCCGGCGGGGCACATCCTGCTCCCAGCGCTGTGCAGAGAATCAGCCCCTGGTCAGAGCGCTCAGCTCACCAACAGCCTGGCAGGCAGGCTCCTTCCTTCCCCCACTGCCTTTGGCTGGGCTGGCACCCCGGGATAGCTCAAGACCCTCCAGCCCAGGGTGCTGGCCAGGAGGCGCCGAGCCCTGCATGTTCCAAAGCCCCCACACAGCACTGGCATTGGGGAAGCTTCTCCGCCCCTCAGCTAAGCTCTGGAGTGGCAGGGGGAGGGGGAAGCAATTTCTAGCCTGTTCACACCCCAAACCTGCAGGCTCCACAGCAGCCCCCAGAGGCAAGGGCTTAGCACCCTCTTCACCCACCCACCCACCCACCCACACACACACACACTCGCTCTCTCTCTCTCTCTGTCCGGATTTGCTGAAGCCCCAGCAGTCAGGTTCCCTGGGCCCTGGTGCACAATGCATCCTTAGGGCTTAACCTCTTCCTGCCCACACTGTAGCAAGTGGAGGCTGGGTTATATCAGGGGCCAGCAGCAGCCTGAAGGTGTTAGCTGCCTTTCAACACTGTGCAGGAGGGAAGGGACAAGCTGCTTCCAGCCCCACGGAGGGGTGGCAGGAGAAGAGATGAGCTCTGCAAAGACACATGCCAGGTCATCCCTCACCCCCCACCCCCGTGGCTGGAAGCAGCTCCCATCCCTTCCCTCCCAAAAGGCTTCTGCTGCCCCATTCTGGTGTGAACCCTGGCAGAAATCTGGGTAGGCGCATGTGACCCTTCGTGTCCCCCTCACGTTGCCTCTGGATGATGTGGCGCCAGGTACCAGGAGAGGCGGGTCCGTCCCAGTGGCCTATCCATGCATGGAGGGCGGAGAGCACTGGGCGGGGATGGGAGGGTCAGTCCTTCACCCCCACCCATTTTGAGAGAGGTGTATTTGAGTGTGTGTGTGTCACCTCTCCCCGTGTGTGTATGTGGGGTGGGAGGAGTGTGCCACCCCTCCTCATGTGAACCCAAAAGCCTTAAAGATAAGAAGGTAAATAAAAAGAAACCAACTATGCAGTATATCTTTTTAACAGGGGCTAAGTCAACTTGATGTTAATTTGAATGTTTGTACTGCATAGTGCTGTACGGTGACCAGACAGCACGTGTGAAAAATCGGGATGGGGTGGGGGGTAATAGGAGCCTATATAAGAAAAAGACCCAAAAATCGGGACTGTCCCTATAAAATCGGGACATCTGGTCACCCTATAGTGCTGATTGATTGCTGTTGAACTCACTTGAATACGAGTAATTTTACCAGGTGTCCTGTATTCAGCATAGGGAACTGTGGTCACCCTATCTCTGAGCATGTAGCCTAACAGGCAGTAGAAGTGCTGTGGCCATTGAGCAAGGAGAGGGAAAGCTGTGCAGAGCCACTGAGGGTATGTCTACACTGCAATTAAAAACCTGCAGCTGGCCTATGTCAGCTGACTTGGGTTTGCGGGGCTCGCGCTGCAGGGCTGTAAAATTGCAATTTAGGCATTCGGGCTCTGACTGGAGCCTGAGCTCTGGCATCCTTCTGCCTTGTGGGGTCCCAGAGTCAGGCTCCAGCAATATCCAGCTATGGCAACAACATAGATGGATATTTGTATAAGGAGGATCTGCATCAAAGAACTGAAGACTGTGGGCAGATCCTCAACTGGTGTAGATCTATGCAGCAGAGCATCTGGCGTGTGTGTGTGTGTGTGTGTGTGTGTGTGTGTGTGTGTGTGTGTGTGTGTGTGTGTGTGTGTGTGTGTGTGTGTGTGTGTGTGTGTGTGTGTGTGTGTGTGTGTGTGTGTACAACCATCACACACAAAATTATGCTAAAAACATTATTAAGGTTGCAAAGACAAACACTCAAAGTTTAGGTTATGCCAGAAATTAATCTTACAACTTTAATTTGGCCCCCTTTGTGCATATGTATTATGATACAGTCTTTGATTACACGATCACATACTATTTTATCTACCAGGACCCCTGCCTCATTCAGTGCACAGGGCGGGCCTGCTCTGGGAATGAATTAGGGTTGTCTAGTGAAAGAGTCTGTTGTCTGTAGGACTCTTGCTAGAAGTTAGAAGGTGTGTAGTTATGAGGCATGGGATTGCAGGAAGAGAAAAGATGGTCTCATGGTTAAGGCAGTTGGATTCTATCCCTGCCTCTGTAGCAGAGATCTTGTGTGATGCTAGACAAGTCAATTAAGCCAAGCTTTTAACAAGTGGTCACTACCTGTGTGTTCCTTGTTTTCTGGGGGCCTGACTTGATATCCTGGGGTCTGATTTGCAGAAGTGATGAGCACCCACAACTGCATCTGAAGTCAATAGGAGCTGTACTTTGACCATATAAAGTGCTTTATAGTGCTAAGAACACTGCAAAGCAGGAACTGGGTGTCTCAAACTGGGAACCCAAAATTAGTGGATCCTTTTGATCTTAATCTTGCTGTGCCTCAATTCCCCATCTGTAAAATGGGGATACTCTGACCCCCTCACTTCACGGGGGTGTTGTGAAAATAATGTTTGTGAGGCAATCAGCTGCAGAGGAGTGCCATAAAAAGCCCACGATGAAATTAACAATTCTGTCTTCACATTAGGGTTTGAATAGTGTAGTAGTAAATAAGGCATGGGCCCACCCCCTAAACAATAAGAAAACAAACCATTGAATAGATGTTCATGAACTGAAAACAAACTATTGAATAGATAGAATAACATAATTTTTGTGTGTAATCTCCTACATTTTTGAAAAAGTGAACTAAAAAACCTCCAAATTCTCTTATGTGGCATCATATTGATACCCATTGGGTCATCATCAGTGTTGGAACCTCTGCCGCTTAAGCTAATGAAGTAACTGAAAGCAGGAGGAGGCTTTCATTTTCTTTATGGACCAGACACTACAGGGGGTTGAGATGCACAGTGGATTTCACAAATATTTGCTAACAAGAGTAATGGTGACACTCTGGGATCTTGGGTTCCATTCCAAGCTTTGGCGGAAGGTGTGTTATAGAGGTCACAGACCTTTCTGCTTGTTATCCCCAAGCTTGACCTCTTCTTCCCTCTAGCCTGTCCCTGTCAGAGTCCTATCTCTTCCCCACTTTGTCCCAGTCCTATTTCCTCCCCTAGTCAGTCCCAGTGTCCACTTCTCAGGTTTCTTATCCTAGTCCCAGTCTTTTTGTTTAGCCAGTGCTATTCTCTCACCCCTGGCTCCTCATCTTCATCATCTCTCCCCAACCCACTGGCTTCCAGTCCAACCCCCACCTCCCTCTCTGACTCCCAGTCTCCTTGCCCAGCCAAATTCCAATTTTCCTCTTCCCCACACCAGCCTCTAGTCCCAGTCTTCCTCATCCCTCCTACTTAGGCCCCTTGTCCCCATCTACTGCCTCCATCCCCACAGGTACACCTCTTGTCCCCTTTGCATTGGAATCAGACAGCTTCTTCCTCCACATTGCCTGAGCCTAGCTGGAGAGACAGGATCCCTGCTCTCAGTTCCAGCTCCTGGCTCCCGCCGGGCCTGCAGCAATTACAAGGAAAGTCCTGATCAGCCCAGGCTGGAGCATACCCAATGCACACAGAATCATCATGGAAATTAGCTTTTAAGTTCTAAGAAATCTCTTGAGCATGTGTGAACTGTGATTTTTCAAAGGTTTATATCATGGCCAAATCTAAGCAGATTTCCCTGGGGACAGCAAAAGGCACATCCTTGACACAAAGGCCTTCCTGCAAAATTTCATGTCTCTGCTCCAAAGGAAGGGATTTGCTAGGACTTTTCAAGGAACAGGTCACCAGAACTGTTTAACATGCGCAACACATATTTTTTCTCTATCCTCGTTCTCGGAAACAGCTGTACCATTTTGGCTGAAATTTTCTGAAAATATTCAACCCGAGTCAGACACTCAGCATGGAAAAATTCAGCCCAAACAGTTGAAGTTTAGAAAAGTTATAAGCAACTAAAACCAGGGTCTTATAATGGGGAGTATTTGGCAACCTTAATAACAGGTGAAGTGCATTCCATTTGGATTTTTGAATAATCTTTTGTGAGCCACTGAATCAGAGTGAGAGACAACTGGCTACTGCATTCTGATTTTCTGTAGTACAAGAACTCTTTCAGTTCTTGAACCCGCTTTGCATAAGTAGAAAACTCATTGAAACATTTGCTTGTTAACCCTTCAGTATTATAGAGTCTCACCTTGCGTGCTTGGCTATCACATTCAATTGAAGTTGTTTTGCAGAAGGTTGGCAAAGACTGAACGAGTGTTTTCAATAGCTCACTGACACACTGTCAGCAGCCCATGTTGTTGCATTATTTGGTTTTGAATGAATCTTTACTGTAATTGCACTTGCACTTCTGCTTGCATTTTTATAGAAATCAAGAAGTCCTTCACAGATGCCATTGTCTTCTGAAAAGTACCTTACTGTTATAGGGCAACTGAGGTGTTCTATGAGAATGGATACCACTCTGTGTTTTCAAAGATATGGTCAAGTTGCTTTATTAATCAGTATGTAATATTTTGATGTGGTCTGACCAATAAGTAATACTCCAGCTAATGGTGACTACCTTGTGGTCAATTCAAAAGTGCTAGACTGGGAGTTTGGTCTTAGCCCCAGCACATAGCAAGGGGCAATAAGTAGCTGCTCTGCTCCAGGAGCAGAATCCTCATCACAATTCCTTCCCTGGTTCCCCTCTTGGGGTGAGGGAAGTAGTCTGTTAGTGGTGTAGGTCAGTAGCCGATTATTTCCTCCGCTACACTGGCTCATTTAGGTTTGCTAGTGATTTGAAGGAAAGGAGTGGAGCCGAAGTTCTCTCGGTCCATTCTTTGCCCCTGCCACCCACTCTTCCAACCATACACGGGCGGGGGGGGGGGGCATCCATAAGGTCTGGTCTACACTCAGGGCTGGCTCCAGGCACCAGCTTTCCAAGCTGGTGCTTGGGGCGGCATCGAGACTGGGGCGGCAGTTTGAGTCCCGCGGTGGCAATTCGGCGGCAGGTCCGCCGCTATTCCCACCACCGAATTGCCGCCGCGGGACTTGGACTCAGGACTCACTGCTGCATTTGCACGGGAGAAGCACGCGCCCCGCTCGCCTCCTCAGCCAGCACCAGGGACAACTGTCTCCCTCTCGCACGCTCTTCCCCACCTCTGTGCCTGAGACCCTCTCTCCTCTTCCCAGTGCATGCGCGCGCGCGGCGACACTTACAGATCTGTGTGGAGGGGATCAGGGGCAGGGCTTGCGCCGCAACACCACCAGGCAAACGAGTGATGGGGGGGTGCGGCCGGGTGCGTGCTGGGGATGGGGAAAAGCGGGGAGGAGCAGGTGCCGTGCGCACGCCAGCGATGGGTGGGTGGGTAGAGGGGGACGGAGGCGCGTGCACCCAGTCAGCAGCAACAGCCCTTAGCAGTGAGGAGGGAGCCAGACGATCTGGTGCCTGTGGGGAGGGGGTGCCGCGCCCCCTCCAGACAGCGCCAGAGACCCCCCCTCCCTGGGGCAGCATGAGGGCGGCGGTGCGGCTGTGATCCTCGCCGCAGAGGGTCAGCCCCGTCCCCAGCTCCAGTTCGAGTCCCACGGTGGCATTTTGGCAGCAAGTCCACCACTCTTCCCGCTGCTGAATTGCTGCCGTGGCAGGTGAGAATGGGGTGGCAGTCTGAGTCCCGTGGTGGCAATTCGGTGGCAGGAAGAGCGGCGGACCTGCCGCCGAATTGCCACGGCGACGGTGACTGCTTGGGGCTGCAAAATTGTTAGAGCCGCCCCTGTCTACACTGGGGGAGGGGTTGACTTAAGATATGCAATTTCAGCTACGTGAATATCATAGCTGAAGTCGACGTATCTTAGGTCGACTTACCTGGCTGTCCTCACGGCAGCGAGTCGACCGCTGCCGCTCCCTCGTCGACTCCGCTTCCGCCTCTCGTGGAGGTGGAGTTCCGGAGTCGATGGGGAGCGCGCTCGGGGATTGATTTATCGCGTCTACACTAGATGTGATAAATCGATCCCCGATAGATCGATCACTACCCGCCGATCTGGCGGATAGTGTAGACGTACCCTAAGAAACAATCTTGCTAACAACTCCTACAGGCCAAAACTCTCCAATTTGTTAATGCCTTGATTTAATTCCTTCTTATTTTGGGGGATTATTCAAATAATTTTAAATACTAAATGTTGAGGGAATGTAGTTTCAGAAAAGTTAAAGTGTTTGATTTGAAAAAATAAATAAATTACGATTTAAAAAATAATGGTGTCCTGAACTGGCAAAGGAGTCAGATCAAGGTGTAAATGCATATTTTCTAAAGTCAGGCCAGATTTCCCCTGCTAAATCTGGAGGCAGATTATGCCAAGAAATATAGTTCTGGACTACATAAAATAAACTGAATTTTAGAAAGATCCATTGTAGGGAAGTGATATTCAAAGGTGAAAGCTGCTATTCAACCAGAAGAGATGTTTTGTAATTTAAATTACTCTGAATACGCCTGAACAAGCTTATATTGTAACAGGAAGGGGGCTTGGGATTTTTAAAAAGCACATATAACTTCAGTTAATGTACTTTGAAAATGCTGATTTTTAAAAAAAAGTCATTTCCATGCAGATTAACTTGTACAAAAAAAACCTTATAAGCTTTGACAAACTTTGCAGTTTGAAAATGGTTATTTTCAGACTCATTTTCTGAAGGATAAGTCATTATATGCAGACAAATGTATTTGCTTCCCTGATAAAGACTTGCAAAATTTTCAAACCAGTGCATTCACTGTACATAATTTGATGTAAGGAGGTTTTACTTTTCAACTGAAATCCTAATAAATTGTGGTGCTCTTTTCATTTTTAGAAACTGCTCAATTTGCTACTGCCTCCTCTGGGTTATATACAGTGCAGATGCTATAGTCTTAAACTTTTCTGTCTCTTTTAACTAGTAAATTAACTTGGAGTTCTACTTCAGGTGTCATTTCTCAGGAATAGGTTTTGAAACAGTCTTAGGTTGCGATCCAGCTCCTGCTGAAGTTAATGAGAGTCTTTCTATTGACTTCAAGTAGAGGTAGGCCTATAATGACAGAGCAGTGAGAAAGCTGGTTGTCATAAAAACGGATTTCAATTTTTCCCTGAAATGTGAACCAGCCCAAAACAGGCTACATGCCTCTGGTAGAAATATTATGAGAAAAATGTCTCCTGACTCTTCCGGCCCATCTGAAACTGAGACAAGCCTGATTGTTCTGTTTTGACTGAAGGAAGCGAACAGTCGATAGGATTACATTAGATTTAACCTAATTCACAAAATGGACCCAGCCTCCAAAATCTTATTTCCTACCAGACTTCTCCAAACTCACTGTAGTGTTCTCAGTTAGCATTAGCTACAGCACTGAATTATAGCTGAAAGAAATTCAGATAAAGCTTAGATAACTATTCACAAATTCAGGCTTCTCACTGTCACCCCAAGCAAATCAATTTACAGAAGCTCTGAAGGTTTGCCCATTTGTATTCCAGTCACCATCTGGGGGGACAAAAGGACATTCTCACCAGCAGCTATCTGATGATGTTGACAGTGGACCTGCATGCAGTCTTGAATTGCAGATGTATCCTAACAACCAAAGAATTGTGAAAGTAACCGGTATAAAATTGCTAGCATTTGCGGAGTGGTTCTCTTTCTCAGTTATACAGCCTTGAGCAAGTGGGCCTGATTCTGCTCTCACTGATACCTCTGTCACACCAGCATAAATCCATTGACTTCAGTGACATTGCTCTTGATTTGCCTCAGTGTAAAAGACCTCAGAATCAGGCCAGCCATCTACAGGTGAGGAGGATTTTCTGTATCGCTGGGTAGTGAATCCAAGGTTTTCTGTAGCATCAGAGCTAACAAACCACATAGTCTGAAGGTTTTTTTTTTTACAAAACAGATAGGTTTTTTCAAGGACACTGGTCTTCAACTGAAAAATAGCAAAATTCATGGTATCTGACATTTGTATTATTTCAGTGCAGACAACATACACAATAAGGCAAGATTGACCTTAAATATGTGATTCTGGGAGTTTTTAAAGCTGTGTATCTGATCTGCTTGACTAAAAAGCAAACAGTGCTTTTTTGTTGTTTTTTGTAGCTGCATTTAACATTCCTACGATATCTTACAATTATGACAGTGCTTGTTCCTAAATTTTTGTCGTCTTTTCAAGGTTCAAATCTGAAAACCCATGATAAAATAAAATATGGATGCCTTTAAAACTACTAGTTACTAATGACCAGCCTGTTGATTCAGATATTTGTGACATTTTTGGACCCCTGAATCTGAACACTATCTGAACAAATCATGTACCTCTACTACATTCAGCAGGCCTCGGGACCTTCTGAAATGAACACCCTAACAGACACCAGAACCTTACCCCATTGCTGTTATCTTCAGAGGGAGTAGGCCAATGAAATTAGTGACATAACCAAAGGGGCAGGAAAGCCCAGGCAATACTTACTGGAAGAATCTGCAAAAGCCCAACTTGCTGGTCTTCCCAAAGATGAAGGATGGGAGAAATGGCCAGCCAGTCACCCATGAAAGATCTAGAAGGGAGTGCACGGGTTTAGTCAGCTGTCCCCGTAGGATGTCAGGAGATGAGTAGATAAAGGCAACCAGACCATACCCTAGAAGATAAAACCAATTAAGAGGGAGTGCCCAGGAGAGAAAGGGAGAGCAGACATAAGACAATCCAATGGCTGGAAGTTGTCATGAGACAAATTTAACCTTGAAATGAGATGCATTTTCCTATCAATGCGGGTAATTAAACATTGGAATGGTTTACCAGGGGAAGTGGTGGACTCATCACTTGAAGTCCTTTAAGCAAGATTAGGTCTCTTTCTACGAGAAATGCTTTAATCCAGTATCTGGGAAAAATTCTATGCCCTATGTTTGCTGGACTGGAGGGTCATGGTGGTCCCTTCTCACTTTGGAGTTTCTGAATCTATGTATTCCCCTGTTCATTCCCTTCCATCATGGGCCATAGAGAGACCAGGAAGCTCTGCATTGCTGACAACACACTCATAATACTTGCAGCAATACATTAAGACAATGACTACAATTACAGTTCATGCTTCAGTCCATCTCCTGTAGGAGTCAATGAGGATTTTTTCTCCAGTGTATAATTGGCCAAATGTATTGTTTTCCCCTGAAGCATCAGGGATTGACCACAGCTACTGACAGGACACTGGATGAGGAAGACCAGTGATACAGAGAAATCACTTTCTCAGATGCTTGGCTGATGTATCTTGCTCACATGATCAGCATCAAACTGACCACCACATTTGGGTTCGGGAAGTAATTTCCCCACAAGTTGGATTGGCAAGGAACTCAGGGGGGGTTCTCCTTCTGCTGCAGCACAGACTGGATTGCTTGCTAGGATCATGTGGGCATACCTCACCTAATCAGTTCCCTGCCATTGAAAGGGCCTTGAGCATGGATGGCATCTCAGCTTCTCCTGTTCTCTGTCCATGGCATATAACAATTTAGTCTTCTGAGGTCTAAAATTCTTTAGTCTAACTCAAGCTATTGGGCTCATATAATAGGAGTATCTGGGTGAAATTCGATGGTCTGTGATATACAGGAGAGCAGAATACACAATCTATTGATCCCGTCTAACCTTAAACTCCATGGGGGTTCTGGGGTCTTTTGAGTGATCCTGTGAAAAAAGGGCTCCAGCTAACTTCTTTCTCTGGGGGTTGCCCCACTCCTGAAGTCCATAGGAGCAGACTAGTTGGGGCTGCCTCCAGGGAGCCTTCTCTCTCCCACAGATGCTAGAGGACTGTCTGAGGGTCCCACACTGTATTGAAACTAGGAAAAGAGAGCACTAGCTCTTCTCCCTCCTCTTGGAAGGCAGAGAGTATGGTGTGCCCATTCAAAAGGGGAAGAGGGCTTTTTTCTCCTCCCGCCGCCCCCAGTGAAGACCAGCATGGTGGTTGTGTGCTGCGGTAAATTCAGGCCATTCATTTCCTCCTCTACAGCTGATATGGGGACGTGGGCTCAGTCAGGCAGCACTAGGTCTACTGCTCACAGCAAAGAATTAGCATGAGTCCCATGTTGGTCAGCAGAATATCATGCAAGCAAACATTATTAATATTCATGCTGTTTGAAAAACTTCATGTTCAATAATTCATTCATTCATTCCCAATGGCTATATAAACCTATTAGTTGATTTATCTTATGATGGAAGCCTGATGTGTGGTGTCAGCAATTTGTTTTACAGTTTTATTTATTCAAAGATTGCCTGCAAGCACTGACAGAACTATCTGAATCCAATATTCTAGAATTTTAGCAGTGGTGACATTCTAGTGGTTCTATTTAGACATGAGAATAGGTACCACGAAGTATACTGTTTGGAGGTCAATGACTCCACTCTGTGTCTTTCATTACAAGGAAGCCTCAATAAGACATATATTCTGAGTTTCACACTCCCTAATATATAGTTTGCTGTATTCTGGGATAAATTGCTGCTGCTCTTTAACATATCCGTTTTTCTGAAACATAGATATTGCCATAATGAATCAAAGCAGTGCTCCATGTAGCCCAGTATTACATCTCTAACAATGGCCAATACACATGTTCAGAAGAGGGTGTGGTGTATTAGATGGATTACATGGGCCAAAGTTGTTAACATAACCCAGTTACTGTCCAACATTAAACAAGTATCAGAGGGGTAGTCTGGATCTGTAGAAGTGACAAAGAGTTCTGTGGCACCTTATAGACTAATAGACGTATTGGAGCATAAGCTTTCATGGGTGAATACTCACTTCTTCAGATGCAACATTCAGGAAGTGGTGGTGATGTATCTGGATCCATCTCTCTGGCCCGGTCTGGTCAGGAGAAGGGCAAAGAAGGTGAGGGGTCCCAAGAGATGGTGGGAGTGGCAGCCATGATAGTGAAGCTCTCTCCAGTAGCCTCTGTCTGTTCTTTTCCCTTCAAAGTCTCTTTAAGGACCCCAAAAAAGAGTTAGTGTGTGGCATATTTTACCCTCATTATTTTGTCCACCAATTAAATCCATTTCCATAAGGTCAAACTTGGCTTAGGTAGCTTTGTTCCCACGTTTTCTTGTTTACCAAGTATGATCTTATGACAGTCCCTGACTCAAAGAGGAGGTCATTTTTGTTTGGACTAATTAAATTTGTCTGGCTTTCTTGCACCTGTTCATAACATTTATTTATTGAAAACAACTTGATCTATTTTCAAAGTTTAATTTTTAGGCAGGCAAAAATCAGATTATTATGACATCTTATGAACTTTCACATACTTTGCATAGTTGAGTTTAGGGTAAATGTTTAGATCCAATTGTCAGGGTTCCCTCCCCACTCTGAACTCTAGGGTACAGATGTGGGGACCGGCATGAAAGACCCCCTAAGCTTATTTCTACCAGCTTAGATAAAAAACTCCCCAAGGCACAAACTCTCCCTTGAACCTTGGATTAAGTAATGCTGCCACCACCAAGTGATTTAACAAAGAACCAGGGAAAAGGATCACTTGGAGTTCCTCTTCCCCCCAACTATCCTCCCAAGCCCTTACACCCCCTTTCCTGGGGAGGCTTGAGAATAATATCCTAACCAATTGGTTACAAAATTATCAAAGACCCAAACCCCTGGATCTTAGAACACTAGAAAAATCAGTCAGGTTCATAAAAGAAAGGTAAAAATCTTCTCTGTAAAATCAGGATGGAAAATACTTTACAGGGTATTCAGATTCAAAACACAGAGGATTCTCCTCTAGGCAAAATCTTAATGTTACAGAAAACAGGAATAAACCTCCCTCTTAGCACAGGGAAAATTCACAAGCAAAACAAAAGATAAACTAATCCACCTTGCCTGGCTTACCTATACTGGTTGCAATATTGGAGACTTGGATTAGGATGGGTTGGAGAAGATGGATTTCTCTCTGGCCCCTCTCAGTCCCAAGAGAGAACACCCACACAAAGAGCTCAAACAAAACTTTCCCCTCCCCCCCAAGATTTGAACGTATCTTGTTTCCCCATTGGTCCTGTTGGTCAGGTGCCAACCAGGCTATTTGAGCTTCTTAACCCCTTACAGGTAAGGAGGAATTCTAGGCTACCCTTAGCTGAATGTTTATGACACCAATAATCACAGGAGGTGTAAAGCCACCCATAGTGACAATTATTCAATAACCTGTCCATGGAGAAGTTTACTCCAGGCAGTTAACATATTGAAATACATAACACATCTAAAAATGCTGAAATCTGGCAAGAATCACCACCAGCAAGGCAATTCTGGAATGTCAAAAATTCGGAAGTCCGAAATGCAGTCAATTCGATGGGACAAGAATAGACTTTTGGGACAAACAGTATCAAGTGTTTGTCTGGGGAATCTCAAGGGGGAGCTGAATGCAAATTCTCACCTTCAGTTATGCAAAAACCCAGCCTTTTGAAGCTGTGCCCTGAGACGGGGACCATTGTCTGCTGATTACCTGTTCCCAGAGTCCAAAGATGAAAGGGCCAAGCTGTATAAAGGAAAGACTAAAATATTCCTGGGGGTGCTTGTGCTGTGCTAAGGCTGTTATGAGCTTGTAACCACAGGAAAATCCTCTGTGGGATTTGAAGAACTGGCTCCTACTAGAACTCTTGTTGTAGCTGATCTCTGGTAATCTTATTAGCATGTGTGGGGTTCTTTTATTGATTTTTTAATATGTTTTTTCTCTAATGCTTTCACCATAAGAATAAGGTGCTTGCTTATAAAGGCCAGTGTGATAACTTGTAACTGCTGCAATTACACTGTTTGTAAGCCTCCAGAGAGAAAGCAAAGTGTAGACGCTGGCCTGTTTAGGCAACCTGTCTCGCTGAGAATATCACAGAATAGGCAGGGAACTGTGCAGCCTGGAAAACTCCCAGTCACATGGGAGAGAGACTCTCTACCCAAGAGAGGTGATGGTTAAGGATCTGGGAAACTGGAGTATATGCCCTTGGTTGACCACGGAGGGAAACACAAGTGTAGTTGCTGAATTGTGATGCATACATTTCAATGAATACTGAGATGTGGGGAGAGGAGGAGAGAGGAGCAAATTCAGTCTTTCTGCCACATTGAAAAGTAAAGCTCCATAGTCCCTACTCAAACCTTGTCTACATAAAATACCAGATTTGTCTAAGGGCTGGTCTTCACTACGGGGAGATCAACGCAGCTGCAGTTGATGCAGCAGGGGTCGATTTAGAGGGTCTAGTGAAGACCCACTAAATTGATGACAGAGCATTCTCTGGTCGACCCTGGTACTCCACCTCTCCAAGATGAGTAAGGGAAGTCGACCGGAGAGCATCTCCCATTGATGCAGCGCAGTGAAGGCACCGGAGTAAGTCAACCTAAGCTGCGTCGACTCCAGCTATGTTATTCATGTAGCTGGAGTAGCCTAACTTAGGTCTAATTACCCCGGTAGTGAAGACAAGCCCTGAGTTTTATAAAAGACTGTATATAAGATACCACTGTCACTCAGTGCAGGAAATGTATAATTCAAGCTAACATGGAGTTGGGTCAATATCACTCAAGGCAGGTCAAAATTCAACTTACCTATTGACTAAATGTTAAAGGGATAAATGGGAAGTAATGTAAAAGCGGTTCCATACTGACTGTTGATGTTGTAAAGAGTGACTGAAAAGCAGAAGAAAGTTTTACATGACACATATAACTTTCTTTAAGGAAATATAGTGCTTGGAGAAAATTGCATGATTGACAGCCCTGCAGACCAAGAATCAGATTCTTAGGTCTGTATGTGGGGTGTTCAGCACAATTCAGAAAGGGCTGGGGGCATGAGTACTTTTTCCTGAAGCCTCAAGAACTTTCAAGTTAGTGGGGTTGGATCTGCACACCCCTGGACTTGATCTCACTGTTATGAAATTTATGAGCTCTGCCAGGGAAAGCAGGCCAGGGACCAAGGGGCAGAAAGAAACTTGCTTTTCCAGATAGACAGCTGGTGTTCTAGCTGGGATTTCTGCACGTGGAGTTACCTGTGTAAACTTGCTGCTGTTTTTAACCATCTCTGTTCAAGGTAAAGCAAGACTTTTGTAAATAATCAGACAAGAAAATATCCATCTCTAGATAATATTTCTTCCAGACAGATATTGACCTGTCCACAGAATGCTAATATTCAACAATGGAAGAACAAAATCAGTGAAAAAAATCATGCCTAATGGCCAACTTCCCCCTACTTTACTGGGAAGTGCTTTTGCTGAAGACTGGAAAGCACAAGAGATCCTCAAATAATGAGCACTCTGCAGAATGCATATGAATGGCGTGGAGGTGGCCTTTTAATAAAGGTAGAGCAGAAATGTAATCAGGAGACTTGAGGATGCTTTTGGGTGCCCTTAAAACAGGCTATTACCTGTCTCTTGTACAGTTTTCACTGTGGTGCCTGTGATGAAGCAAGCATTAATATGCTTGTGGCATTTTCCCAATTAATGTTACATGACTTCTCTCCTTTCATTAAAAGTTTCTTTTCTACACTCAGACTCTGTGCTTGTGAGTGGGGAAATATTGCCTCTCAGAGGTGCCCTGGGGTGGTGTGTAATTGTCCCAGGTTACTGGGTGGGGGTTCGAGCTGGTTCTGTGTTGTATTGTTGAAAAGGAACCCCTAGATATTGAACCTGGCCCTGGTTGCTGCCGGCTCCACCTGGCAGAAGGGTACTATATGTATGGGATCATCTCATTTTGAAAGTAAACAGCACACTATCTTGACAGATCCATAAAGGAGAGTACAGATAATTAAAAGTGCTACGAGAGAGAACAGGAGAGTTCTTCTCTCATGGAAAGAGAACACTCCTGAGTGCAGGGAGCTCTAAAGTGCAGCAACTATTTACTGCTATTTCTGATATAGTTTCAAGTCAGTTCTCTTGAAAGTTGCCATTGATTGTTCTAAATGCCAAAAGATTGACCTATGAACCTCCTCAGTCCTGTTCTTATGTAAAACTCAAACCATGTTTGGGAAGAGAAAAACACTGAATATGCTCAAAGGGCTCGTCATTAAACAGGAGATTTCCAAACTGTTACACGAGGAAGGAAGAAAAAACCCGAAAAAGGCAGATTGTTTGCATTCTGATTCCCATTACAGATTTAAAAGATAGACGGTGAATAATCTGAGAACTGGGTATTTAAATAAAGATAATTTGATTTCCCCTCTGATTTGCAGATTAATTTCTCCCATCCATTTCCTCTTTATGGCTCTTTATTCCCAACGGAGATGTATGCTAACAGAAGAGGAACAGACTATCATGTTTCCTGCCAATACCAGTCATTAATCCATAGCTATTTTATAATGTCCTTGACTTTTCTTTCAACAGTTATATTCAGTCTTGCACAAATATTTTTGTGCCAGCACGCCAGGCATATTCAGAGCTAATATGCTTCATTGCAGTTTTGTAGGCTGTGATCTTGTAGCCATGTTGGTCCCAGGATATGAGAGAGATGAGTTGGGTGAGGTAATATCTTTTATTGGACATGTTGTGATATAGGCATGTGTAGGACCCATGGATCTTTAAAAATGTGTTGATCAGCATAGCATTGGAGATATGTCTACAGGTTTTGCATCTGTTGTTCTGTCAGGGTCTGGTGCCACTTCGAGGTGGTATGTCCTGGTCTGTGGGGAGCTTGCTTCTGATGATGAGTTCAGAGAGGTTGGGTGGGGGGTTGTTTGAAGGCCAGAAGAGGGGGTTCAGGAAAGATTTCTTTCAGAATGTGGTCCTCATCGAGTATGGATTGTGTTTGATGGTACCCTGTATGGCTTCCAGTGTGGGGAGGTAGGTGAGGTGTGTGTCATAGGCTGTTTTATTTCTGTATTGAAGTAGTTTCTCTTGGGGTAAATTGCATCATAGAACATGCCACATAGGGTGGTTCTGGATCTCACTCACATTCTGCCAATATCTGATGAAGACCACTGCCAAGATAAAGACCAGGACTAATATAATCCACAAACTAGCCAGGACCAGCTGGAAGCAGATGCTCACACCTTGCAGCTTCCTTGGCTCTTTTCTCAGCAGCTGAATATTGCACACCAGTATGGGTAGGTAGCACACATATGAAACCTGTTGATGTGCAGCTGAACATTGCTATGAGAACCCCACAGGAGTGTTGAAGTCAACATGGATTGTCTGGCTCCCTGTTCACACACATCTTACCACAATCCCTCTGAAGAGCAGCAGCAATATATGAGACTACAACTGCACAAAAATGAACCCAGACTTGCCCTTCCCCCCGCCACCCAAGATGCCACCTTAAGTCCAGGAACCCCTTCTGGTTAGTGGCCAAAACTTTCAAAACCTTGGGAGTGCCACAAAAAAATAAATGGCAGAGCCTGTGGGGCAATAGCAGGGTCAAGAATCAAGATCTGATCAAGGATCCTACAGACCAACCACCTGGCTTCGGCAAGCCACATAATATATGCATCACAGCATACTACATCAGAACCTCACACGCAAATAGCAGTTACTTACTACACAAATGGAAAATGAAGGACAGCCTACTATAGGAATCTAGAGAAGACATCCAAACCATGGAACATCCAGCCAACTGCTACCCTCTGAGATCTTTCTCTAGAGGGACGGCCTTCAGTCATTCCATGTAACCAGAAGCTCTAGAGTCAATGACAAACTTGAACATTGACCTTTTATGTTGCTTTTTAAGTTCACCATGTGAAAGAAGACTGTAGTATCAGAGGACAAAAACCTTGATCTTTTTATAGAGATGGGTGGGAGATTTTAGAGTGGGAAAGATTTTAATTTTTTTGAGCTCTATACAAATAATTGCAATGAAAGTGCTCATGCAGTGCGTGGGTTTCCGGGTGTACTAAGTGTTTCTAAAAACTGATGCTTTTCTCTCAGTTTTTGTTTCACAAAAGACCTTTTGAACAGTTTTGTCAGTAATTAAATATATATTTAACTATTATTCAATGTTTTAGAGGCAGAGATTGATTTTTATATAGTTGACATACAATATAAGTCATTAGCTGAATGACTTTACTACCTGTATGTCATCTATCTCAAGCTTTCATTTTGTTCTGTTGCTATGCCTTGTTTTGATGCACATGTTGGGGTCTAGGCAAATGAACTTTGAGAGTTTAGTTCACAAAAATCAAAGTTTTGCCTGTGTAAGAGAGAGATAAGGAATGGGGAATAGAGCCTTATACAGTAACTCCTCACTTAAAGTCGCCCCGGTTAATGTTGTTTTGTTCTTACGTTGCTGATCAATTAGGGAACATGCTCGTTTACAGTTGTGAAATGCTCCATTCTAAAGTCGTTTGCAGGCTATCAATGGCAGTTTAGCTGTCCCTTCCCCCACTGCCATGTGCTGCTCTCCGAGACTCCTACCTGCTTGCTGTGTGGGGGGGAGGGGAAGATAAGGGGGGCTATGTTAGTGTGCCTGCTTGCTATGGGGGGGAGGGGAAGAAGAGGGGGGCTAATATACCCCTGCACCTTGCTTACCCCATCTTCCATAGAGCAGGGGGGACAACGAGGGAGGGAGCTGCTGCCTTAGTCAGAAGCTGCAGCTGCGGGCTTGCTGATCTAATTAACAAGGCAGTGTACTTCTGACCCCACTCTTGATACCTAATTGGAAATGCGCATCTCTATCTCTGAAACACATCTCTGCCCTCCCTTCTCTCTTGCTGGCTTGTAGAGTGTGAGAGTTAACCCTTGAGGGCTCAGTGGAGTGCTAGTTCGTGGTGAAAAAAATTTCCCTTAAACCTAACCCCCTTATTTACATTAATTCTTATGGGGAAATTAGATTTGTTTAACATCGTTTCGCTTAAAGTCACATTTTTCAGGAACATAACTACAACGTTAAGTGAGGAGTTACTGTACAGCGAAGTACAGTACAATGTGGCTGAGTTAGTATTGCTGAAAGAACCACGCATTATGTATTTTTGTTCTGCTATGAATATTTCAGCCATAACTTTACATTAACACATGGACAAATCCTTTCCATGTTCTTGTGCAGAGTCCCAGGAAACCATTGGGAACAAAGCAAACTGGGTTTGGCCCCTCATTTTTGCATTTCATTATTTAATTTCCTAGAGGGAAAAAAAAGAAAAGTATATTTACTGAGTGCATGTTTAAATAAATAGCTTCCACATACAATATTATTTATACTAGAAATGAATTCTGCTATTAGTTCCCAGAGCCTTTGCTTGTTTGTGTAAATAACATCATTCTACAAGGACTAAAAATGACTTAAAATAGCAAAGAAAAGAGACGTTTTAATATAATTCATAGCTAAAAACTGCCTACTCTATAATGGATCAAATCCCGATGTCCTTAATCAGGGAAAAATTGTCTCTTGCCCTACACTTCCTTGTCTCCTACTGCATGGTTGAGCCACAGCATGGTTCCAGGGACCACCCTCTGCAGGGCCATTATTCCCTTCCCATACAGGTGGGTGGGGAGTGAACAGCTTTGGTTCTGCCTCCCTTCCCTGTCTTGCCCCCCAAGGTGTTGGTTCTGTAGCAAATTAGTTCCTCCTTTGCACTGGCTCAGCTCCACTGGCTGACATGGTAGGAAAGGGGGACGCCAAGGCTATACTTGTTCCTATACCCACAGTGGATTACTTCTTTCCCTGAGCATGGAGAGAACCAGTGAATGAATTGCAACTCTGAGTCACAATTCAGCTCCCTGGTCTGCACCAGGAACAGGATGGCTGTGTGCTTCTCTTCCCTCAGGGCAAATTATAACACAATGCACCATCAGCTTTTGCTCATTGTTTATTCAGGTTACACCCTGAGTTCAGAAATCACTTCCATGGGAGTCTGCGCAAATGAGGACTGAGGGGGTGAAATGAATAAGGACTTCAGGCTTTGGCCCTTTGAAAATAAAAAGAACTCCTCTGACAGTACAAAGGACAGAAATACAGTCCAATACCAGTAACGAAGTGTGCACACCTCAAAAAAATAGACCAAGGAAAAACAGTGTTTTTCTGTCCTAGTTCTAAGCCCCTGTGTGTTGTGACAATGGAAAGACTGACATAACTATAATTGTGGCTGTGCTGGAGCCTCGAGAATATTTGTATAATGTGGATGACTGAAGATAACCCATTTTAGCCTATTAGGCCAGAGTGTGCTTTCCTGTGTGGACTTTGCCCGGCATATACCAAACACTGTTTATTAATTAGCTGCTTTTATGTTCAGCACTCTTGAGTAAACAGAATGCGGAGAATGGTTTCAATGGAACCTGCTGCTGGCAGCACCACTGTAATATATCACTTGGTCATATTAATCAAAACCCTAGCCTTTCAGAATGGTCCCATTTTCTCCTCTATACCAGGGATCTCTCATTCCCTTTTCGTATTAAAACATTTTAAATAAGATGTTGTTGGGGAACTTGGTAAAAATGTGATTTTTGAGGGTAACCTTAATTTTGCAAATTAAAAAAAAGGCAAATAAACTTAGCTTTGTATTCCCAGCCCCTCTTTTTTAAAGCCATATTTAATTTTTAAGAACTACCGCCCTATATGCCTGCTCTCTCACATCTACAAGCTCTTCACAAAGGTGATAACAAATCGACTTTCGCAGAGTCTGGATGAACAACAGCCGAGAAAGCAGGCAGGGTTTCAAAGAAAATTCAGTACAATCGACCATATATTTACCCTTAGCCAGCTCCTAGAAAGAGCGAGGGAATACAAACTCCCGCTGTGCATTGCTTTTGTCGACTATGAAAAGGCCTTCGATAGCGTTGAGTTTAACACAATATTAAAGGCGCTCGCAGAGCAGGGCATTAACATGCAGTACATTAGTTTGTTGAAGGAAGCGAATACTGGATGTACAACAGACATTACTCTCCTTGAAACTCCCCTCCGCATCCCAGTCGAGAAAGGCGTAAAGCAAGGAGATACAATTTCAGCGAAACTATTCACCGCCTGCCTCGAAATGGTTATGAACAAGATCAATTGGAGGAGTGGTGTCAACATAAACGGAGAGAGATTATCTCATCTCAGATTTGCAGACGACATTGTACTAATTGCCAAAAGCACCAACCAACTGCAGAGCATGCTACGAAGACTCGACAAGAAAAGTAGTCAGGTCGGCCTGAAAATGGAAAATGGAAAGTGGAACAGTACATATATTTGGGCCAAGAAGTTAATATGCACCAAGACCTGAACGGAGAACTCTCACGAAGGATTCGGGCAGGATGGTGTGTGTTTAATTCCATCAAGGACGTCCTCAAAGGAAAAATTGACAAGACCACACGTAAAAATATTTTCAATTCAGCAGTGCTGCCAGCCATGCTGTATGGCAGTGAAACATGGGCACTGACGAAGAGAGAAGAGCAACGGCTGTTGGTAGCTGAAAGGGCACTGGAACGAGCTATGTTGGGAATCTCCCTTCTGGATCGTATACCAAATGAAATCATCAGAGAACGCAGCAGTGTGAAAGATATTGTCGTGGAAAGCAGACATAACAAGATGCGATGTGCGGGCCACACAGCACGGCTCTCAGATAACAGGTGGACCGCAATCATTGCTGAGTGGTACCCGCGAGAACAGAAAAGACCCCCCGGTCGGCCTCCAAGAAGATGGGAAGATGACATCGTTAAACGTTTCGGACGAACGTGGAGAAGAAAGGCAAGAGTGTGAGAAGCATGGCAGACGTGTTGTGATCGGCACAGTCTTAACAACAGCTGAAGTCCGATCGATCCAGGTGATCCAGGTGATTTAATTTTTATAGTAATGGTAAATTTTTGTGGATCCCGCTGCGAAATCTTATTTCATGAGCAAGTTGTTGATGCTTCACTGAAACTTTTTGAAATAGTCCATTTAGAAATGCAAGGCTATTTATGCCATATGTACATCATAGGCCGATAAAGATAATGGAGCAAATAATTAAGCAATCAATTTGCAAACACCTAGAAGACAATAAGGTGATAAGTAACAGTCAACATGGATTTGTCAAGAAGAAATCATGTCAAACCAACCTAATAGCTTTCTTTGACAGGGTAACAAGCCTTGTAGATAGGATGAAGCAATATGTCATATATCTTGACTTTAGTAAGGCTTTTGATACTGTCTCACATGACCGGCTCGTAAACAAACTAGGGAAATACAACCTAGATGGAACTACTATAAGGTGTGTGTATAACTGGTTGGAAAACAGTTCCCAGAGAGTAGTTATCAGTGGTTCACAGTCATGCTGGAAGGACATAACAAGTGGAGTCCCACAGGGATTAGTTCTGGGTCCTATTCTGTTCAATATCTTCATCAATGATTTAGATATTGGAATAGAGAAGACACACATAAAGTTTGCGGACAATACCAAGTTGGGAGGGGTTGCAAGTGCTTTGGAGGATAGGATTAAAATTCAAAATGAACTGGACAAACTGGAGAAACGATCTGAAGTAAATAGGATGAAATTCAATAAGGACAAATGCTAAGTACTCCATTTAGGAAGGAAAAATCAGCTGAAAACATGCAAATTGGGAAATGACTGCCTAGGAAGGAGTACTGCAGAAAGGAATCTGTGGGTCATAGTGAATCACAGGCTAAATATGAGTCAACAGTGTAGCACTATTGCAAAAAAAGGAAATATCATGTTGGGATGTATTAGCAGAAGTATTGTAAGCAAGACACAAGTAATTCTTCTGCTCTACTCGACACTGATTAGGCCTCAAATGGAATATTGTGTCCATTTCTGGGTCCCACATTGCAGGAAAGATGTGGACAAATTGGAGAAAGTCCAGAGAAGAGCAACAAAAATAAAGTTCTAGAAAACGATCTATGAGAGAAGATTGAAAAAAATTGGGTTTGTTTAGTCTGGAGAAGAGAAGACTGAGCGAGGACATGATAACAGTTTTCAAGTACATAAAAGAGTTGCTACAAGGAAGAGGGAGAAAAATTGTTCTCCTTAGCCTCTGAGGATAGGACAAGAAGCAATGGGCTTAAATTGCAGCAAGCGGGGTTTAGGTTGGACATTAGGGAAAATTTCCCATCAGGGTGCTTAAGCACTGGAATAAATTGCCTAGGGAGACTGTGGAATCTCCATTATTGGAGATTTTTAAGTGCAGGTTAGACAAATATCTGCCAAGGATGGTCTAGATGATAATACTTAGTCCTGCCATGGATGCAGGAGACTGGACTAGATGACCTCTGGAGGTCCCTTCCACTCTTATGATTCTATAATATAGTTGTCCTAAAAAAGTAAGAACACATGCTTTTCCTTTAATAATAATATGCTCTATCTGCATGTTCTCTTCTTTGGTCATAAACCACTATTGTTATATTCCATTTCCACCATAATGTCTGATAGTGTTATTGATTCTGGTGGGGCATAAAAGGCAGGAAGAAATTAACTCTTAAGTAGCAGAGATTATATCTATACAATTTGTAGAATTCATGTAATTTCAAACAGCTCAGGCTCCTTGGTCATTAAGAATGAACAGGGAAATACAGAATCTTTTTTCCAGTTTTAATTAATTATAATTTTCTTATTTGAGAAAAATCCTTATGAGACTGGGAGAAAAAGGTGAAACATTGACAGTTTAATAGCACAATATGTTGTTTATACTTAAGAGAACAGTATCTTTCATTATTTCAAAGACTGACTCTACTATGGAGCAGTTAAGCTTGACATTGGCAAAAGGGTAACAACTCCAGCCAGCTATGATAGACCCTTTAATTCCATGAAATGACAGGGTTCCTTCAGCACCTAGCACCAAGGAGCGGATCTCCAGGATGGAAGAAGTTTAATCAATTGGAAGTGGCTGGTAGATAGTGATTGGAAAAACTGCCTGGGTTTTCTAAAGAAAAGGGGAGCGGGGAATGGGAACATTGTGTGGCCATCTCTCTTGCCCTTCCATTACTTTGACTTTGCAGCTCCTGAATTCTTGAAGATGAGATTTTGGAATTTTATACAGTATATTTTGCCTTTTATTTGTAAGTTTCTTCCTGCAATGCCAAAACCATAGTTTTTAGTAGTGTTTTCTGTACAGTTCAATTTGATTTTAACCTGACCTCTATTGCACTGTGGTCTAAAAAAATGGAAGAGGTATGGCATGAGATCTAGAAGAGATGTCTACCAGATGGATTCTTCTGAGTTTTCCATGAAGTAGCTGAAGTTCTTGAAGTAGATAAAGCCTTAAGTAAACTATTTACAGGTAGATGATACAACATCACAACTTCTTCAGACACTGACACTTCTCAGTTGTACATCATCTTAGTCCCAAAGTAACCTATATTCCACACAAGTGTAGTGTTTGCTCACTTTTCTCATTGGAAGTTATTTCTATTAGCAATGAAAAAATCTCCTTAAAGTCTTAGGGTGTGTGTGTGTGTGTGTGTGGTATTTTCCTTTTAAGTTCTGAGTCATCCACAATATGAATGTGAAGGCAAGTAGCAGTAGCAATGCTCAAGGTGAATCTGACATGGTATTGGAAGGGGAGACGCAGAGAAAAACAAAAACACGCAATGGGAACAATGACCACAGAAGGAGATGAAAATTGAGAGCTGTAGACTGTGCATTCATAACATGTATACCTAGGAACACCCCTTGATATTTTCTGTCTAATGAAAGGTGTTCACATTTTTCATTCTGACCAGTCCAGCTCTGTGTGCTACTCTTTCCCTTATCCTTGCTTCTATTGTTATTAATGTATTTATTTACATTGTGGTACTACCTAAATGCTCCAACCAGGAGTAGAGCTCCATTGTGCTAGGCTCTGTACAGACATGGAAGAGAAGACAGCCCTGCCAAACTGATGGGGAAACAAAAGGGAAGGTGGTACTTACCCTGGAGTAGCACCCAGCTCAGAGAATGTTACTGGCGTCCATTCAGAGTGAGCTATCTAGTTATGAACTCAGAGGTAAGGTGTCATCAGAGGAGGCCATCAGGAAGCGCATGCGCACTAGGACCTGAGTCCAACATCCCCTGTAGTCAACGGAAATCTTTGGAAGAAATGAAAATAAAGGATAATTCTGAATAAAGAGAAACAGAATTACCCCACTACACTTGGGAGTTTCTTGTCGTCGTCCTGCTTAAATATATTCTGAAAATGTTTCTCTGGATCTATTTGGTTGGAAAGAGGCGATAGTCCAAATTCTTTACAAAAAGGTTTCATCATCATTGTTTCATATTGATTGTCCAGAAAATGCTAACTGCTATCCTACACATTCTTCTATGGTAGCAATTCATATGTTTTGATTCTCAAGGATATTGCTGGCAAAATGCTTCTGTTTATTATGGCAATGATGTAGTGGAAGTAATTGCAGTTGGGCTCTGTTTCAATTAGTTTCTTTTCCTTTTTGCCCTGCTGATACAGGGCTTGAGCCAAAGCTCATTTGAAGGCAGTGACTCTCATAGACTTCAGCAGACAATGAATTAGATCCATACAGCTCCACTTCAGGTCCAATGATGGGCTTCTAAAACAAAAAAATTGTGTAATGTTGTGCTGATTAGTGAGTGAGATCATGCTCTTTAAGTGAGTGAATTTTGTGTTCCTGGTAGGTAATGAATAACAGTAAACAGCACACAAGTGGGAGACAGTCCTCTGAGGTTTAGAAACCAAAAAGGAATATAATGAAGATATTTGTAAGGCAACCAAACAACACATTAGGTACAGCCAATCTACTATGCTGATGCCTATGACAGTTAACTTTTCAGATACAGGAAATCCTCAATGATGACCTTGAAGACAAAAAAGCAACTTTCTTCACATTTTTTTAGACCTCAAAGATTTGATTCAGCTTCTAGGTTTAGGCAAAGGTTGAGGTCAGTCAGGGCTCGTCTATGGGAACAGTTAGCGTGTGGCAAGCTGGAGTATAAATCTACCTCCCACTAACCTGCCACACACGAACTGTGCATGTGGGCCCTTCTGCATCCCACTAAAAGTTCCCTTGTATGTTTGAATACACTCCAGCTGGATCAGGATGGTGCATAGTAGATCGACACCTCTGTTTGCTATACACTAGCTGTTCATATATATGCGTGTGACCGAAAGCACCGGTGTACATATTCTTTTAATAATCTTGTACAAAATATGCCTTGGGGGTATCATTTGAGAACTAATAACTTGCTGGTTAATATGTTGAAATGTATGGAACAACATTATATGTAAAGGAATGAATTTCCACGTTGTTAGCACATGCTCAAACCCACAAAGCCTGACTAGGCAAAAGTTGTTAAGCAGGTCTGTCCTAAACAAAGGAATGTGTGTTTGCCTCAATTTCAATATAAGTGGTATACAGGGTCCTTGAGACAGCAAGAGGGGGAAATGGCAGGACACAAGGCAAATGTGCATTTCAGCATACACGGGGGAGAAGAAAAAGCATGGAGCCACCTTCGCCACCAGACTCCATGTCATCTTCTTTACTGTTTAAATAAACTGTGCTTTAAGGTGTAATCCTCCGAAGAATCCACTTCAAAGGGTTATTGGACTATAAAAGTGAGGGACAAAAGCACCCCAAAGGCATCTCTCCCTATCTTTCTGTCTTACACCTAAGATGACAAAGGAACCAGTCCTTTGACTTGGGGGGTTGATCCTGATCTGTGAATTCGCTCAGCCTTGTTGCTGTGAACATGTGGTGAGGATTTCCTCTTGAACCAAGTCTAACTTGTTAAGTTTGTTACTAGATGGCATTTTTTTTCTTGTAACCATTTCTGACTTTAATACTGGACACCTGAATTCACTTAAAATCTATCTTTGTGGTTAAATAAACTCATTTTATTTTTAATCAAAACTAATCCAGTGCTGTGTTTAAATGGAACTGTTTGGTAATTCCAGTTAAAGTTGCAAACTGTTGAATATTGACTCTTTACGGGGACAATGGGCCTCTAATATCTGAACTGTCCAGGAGAGGGCTGGACAGTGCAGAACACACATTTTGGGGGAAAATTGGGACTCTGAGTGTGTTGGGGTCACTCTGCAAGTAGTAACCAAGGCTGGTGGAAGCCAGAGTGTAACTAGAGTGTTGCTGGCAGGTTGCTGGGGTCAGAGCTCCTGGGCCAGGGCTGCAGCTATACACACATATTCAGGATGTGATCTGCATGTTGTTAGGCTATTTGTGAGCAGCCCAAGTTGGGAGCTACGACAGCAAAACATTGTGTGGCACCCAGGGTTATAGGGCAGGCAGTGACGACCTGTCACTTATCTGGATTGTATCCCCAGAATGACAAAGCCCTGGCTGGGATGATTTAGTTGGGGATTGGTCCTGCTTTGAGCAGGGGGTTGGACTAGATGACCTCCAGAGGTACCTTCCAACCCTGATATTCTATGATTCTAATATAACAATAAACGCTCAGTATTTGGGTAGGATGAGAGAAAGAACAAACGTCACATGACATACTATTCACATGACCTAATGTACTACTGGAAGTACTAATGACACTACGGTGATGAAAGTAGTATAAGAAGCTGTATAGAACAGAATAGAATATTTTATCCAAACCAGTTTGACCGTTCCTATTTTCAGATATCACTGTCACAAACATAGTATAAATACGTGTATGGAAAGACAGACTGTATGTATTGTAACATTTATTTGCCTTTTTTTACACTATTACAGCACCTGATGATTCATGTTTGAACATAATTTGTAATACATACCCTTTAACTTGTGCTGCAATGTACAGCAAATGTATCAATTTATGTTAACACATCACATTATCAATATCTTACAAAACTTTGTTAAAGTAAATCAGAGATTTGGCTAAAATAACTACTATTTAGTGGGCCACTTAAAATTCCCAGTTTTTTCACCTAGTCAAATAGAAAATTAATTGAAGTCAATGGAGTTGTGTCCAGCTATGCCAACAGTTAGTTTGGCCGTTTAAGTGCACCATATCATTTTAGCAAGCATGGAACAATGGAGTTAGACTAGCAGTGAATTTGGCCCTAGATATTTTAACACCTCTGTAAACAGATCAAATGATGGAGAATAATTTCATTTTCAGAAGTGCTGAACACTCAGCTCCCACTGAGGCCAATGACAGTTGTGGGTGCTTTGCACCTGTGAAAGTTAGGTCAAAATATTATTGTTCATTAAATAGCTCTGTCTAGGTGAAACCTGGATGAAATGATACAAAGGCAGTCTCTGAATTCCCTCCTTCCAGACTCTTCCTTTGGATGTATACATAGAATTCTCAAGAGCACTGCATCTATTGGGATAACAATGAAAGTTTGAATACAGGAGTTCCCATACTGTATAGCTGACTTTTCTAAAATCAATCCATCTCCTCTAATTAACTATATATTTTTTTAATCCTGAGGAGAAGTCACTAGGAAATTAGCTCAGAGTCCATTGGTTTCTTTTTCATGGGTCCTTCTTCAATGTTGTCTCCTAATTCCTGTTCATCCCAAGGTGCAACTTTGCAGTGAAATTAACTGTTTCTCATCGCAGCCAAACCACCCATCCCCTCGCACATCAAAATCCCCCAACATCTAAAAATCATGGATTTATAGACAACTGCCCATGGACTTATGTACATATTGGGCCTAATTATACTCTTACGCTACTGTGAATAAGTGGTAATTTCACTGAAGTCAGTAGAGTCACACTGGTGACTAGCTTAGAGTGAGTGAAGAATGAAATGTCATGGTGATGAGCAAAATATAGGGTCTAGAATTGGATCAGCTGCTTATGCACATTTGTGTACATTGTTGAAAGAACAGCTATTTGTAAAATACTTTGGGATCACAGGGGATGAAAAGCACTAGTGTACATGTAAGAACTTACTTTTTATTTTTATTTTGCACATATTTAACCTTAGTTTTGATTTGTTCTTTAGTCTGATTTTCAGGTGTCAGCTTCTCATATCCTTCAGTCTTGGTGCACTGAAGAGCAGATTATTAAACAGTCAAGGCCTCGTATTGATCTTTTTAACAGCCTGCTTCTCAAGTGTCACTTCTCTAATCAGCTGAGTCTGTACGTTCACCCCATAGCTGAGCCTGCTTTTTTGTTTCTCTCCATTCTATTTTCCAGTCCTAATTTTTAAACACCGAGGGCTGGCTCCTGCAAGGTTCTAGGTGCCCATAATTGCTGCAGTATGGAATGGTGACTGAGGGTGCTCTGCATCTTGCAGAATCAGGACTCAAAAGAGAAAGGAAAGCCTACACTTCTTGAATGCTTTGGCTCTTCATGACATATTTAGTACAAAGCAGCACAGTAAGTGCTTTTGGTTCCCGTTGCCCAGGTGCATTAAAAAGATGCTGCTTGCCGAATCGACTAGCCGCTTCATTTGTGCAGCACAGAATCTGCTGAGTGATAGAGGAAAATACGAACAAAGAGTTGGAGTTAAGCAAGGAAAATAGAGGTGGCCAGCAGTTGTATGAATTTTGGCGCTGGTTTTATAAATGCCAACTTTGTCTCAATATGCACCCCTCTCCTTTTTTAAATTCCTTGTCTCCCTCTCTTTCCTTAGATGAGAGATTAGTCAGTACTGAAATCATTATTTGTATCAGAGAAGCACCCATAGTCCTCAACTAAGAGTGAGGTCCCATTGAGTTAGGCACTGTACATACTCACAGTAAGAGGTAGCTACTGCCCTGTAGAAATTACGCTCAAAAGAAACAAGACTGACAAAGGGAGGGGGAACATTTTGCTTCAGATGAATGCTTTTATCATTCAATAAAAGTGCCAGAGTGTCAGAAAAAAATCTGTAATTTCTGAACGTTTTTTCCCCCTAGATCTTCAGAGACTTAGAACTGCAGACATTAGCATAATGATCACAGAAAAATATACGGAGATAGAGTCCTCAATACCTTACTGTCCTCACAGATTCAATTTCATCTTTCCTTAACAAGCTAACAGCAGCCACCTATTTTCCGTTTTTTCTGTCAGACTTCCCATGAATCAGAGATATTTGACAGCTAGGAATAAGGAACATGAAGTGGGCAAGCAAAGCAAATAAACATACTTCACCTCAGTTAATACTTGCGGACTCCAATTCACTTCCTAGAGGTTAACATAAAGTAGTCATTTATTTACTGGAGTGTCAGAAGAGAGCTCATGCATTTTATATGTGAGAACATGACTTGGATTTCTTAGCCCTGGTCTACACTACGAGTTTAGGTCGAATTTATTAGTGTTATTTCGATTGATCCGTGCACCCGTCCACACGACGAAGCCCTTAACATCGACTTCTAGGGCTCTTAAAATCGATCTCGCCACTCCACCCCCAACGAGGGGATTAGCGCTTAAAGCGATATTGCCGAATCGATGTAGGCTTAGTGAGGACGCAATTTGACGGTATTGGCCTCCTGGATCTATCCCACAGTGCAACATTTGACCACTCTGGACAGCAGTCTGAGCTCCAATGCTCCGCCCAGGTAGACAGGAAAAGCCCCGCGAACTTTTGAATTTCATTTCCTGTTTGGCCAGCGTGGTGAGCTGCAGGTGAGCGCAGATCTCATCAGCAGAGGTGACCATGATGGAGTCCCAGAACCGAAGACGAGCTCCAGCATGGACCGAGCGTGAGGTACGCGATCTGATCGCTGTATGGGGAGACGAAACCGTGCTAGCAGAGCTACGGTCCAAAAGAAGAAACGCCAATACATATGCCAAAGTCTCCAAGGGCATGCAGGACAGAGGCTACAACAGGGCCACGCAACAGTGCCGCGTGAAAATTAAGGAGCTCAGGCAAGCCTACCAAAAAACCAGAGATGCAAACAAATGCTCTGGGTCAGAGCCCCAGACATGCCGCTTCTATGATGAGCTGCATGCCATTCTAGGGGGTGCACCCAGCACTGACCCACCCATGTGGTATGACTCCGTATGTGGATCATCAGAAACCACAGAGGAGCATGATGATGATAATGATGCTGAAAATAGTGCCCAGACACAGCAAGGAAGCGGAGAAGCCCTTTTCCCCGACAGCCAGGAACTCTTTGTCACCCTGGAGCCAGTACCCTACGAACCCACCCAAGGCGTGCTCGATGCAGGAGAAGGGACCTCTGGTGAGTGTACCTCTGTTAATTAATACATGTTTTATAAGCAAGCGTGTTTAATGATTAATTCGCGGCCAGTACAGCTACAGCTACTGGAAAACTCTGTTAACATGTTCGGGGATGGAGCAGAAATCCTCCGGGGACATCTCCAGAAAGATCTCCTGGATGTACTCCCAAAGCCTGTGCAAAAGGTTTCTGGGGAGGGCAGTCTTATCCTGTGCTCCGTGGTAACACACTCTACCACGCCAGGCCAGTAGCACGTAGTCTGGAATCATTGCTTTGCAAAGCATGGCGGCGTATGGTCCCGGTGTTTGCTGGCATTCAAGCAACATCCGTTCTTTGTCTGTGTTATCCTCAGAAGAGTGATATCATTCATGGTCACCTGGTTGAAATAGGGGAATTTTATTAAGGGGGTATTCAGAGGGGCTCTGTCCCTGCTGGGCTGTTTGCCTGTGGCTGAACGGAAATCTTCCCCGCTGTGACCCACGCGGTGGGGGGAGGGGGAACAGCGAACATCTTGGATGTGTGTCTGTGTGTGTGTGGGGGGGTGTCGATTAGGTTCGCGCTGCACGTTAACCCGAAAACCGCCGCCCCTCCCTTTTCAATTGCCAACCAGTTTTAAATTGCCAGCCCAAAGGCTGTTTGTTATGGGAAATGAGGGGGTTGCTGTTTGAAAACATTCCCACATGTTATGAAGGTTAAAGAAGCCTATAGACTGTGGCTTACCATGGCTGCCTGCAAGCCGAATTCTGTTGCCCGCCGGACCTGCTTGTGTGATCTCTCACACCAAACCGGCAGACCCTCAATATAACAGGCAAAGTGCAACCTTGGACCAAATGCACATGTGATATGTAATGTTTGGAGCATTGTTCTCTAATATGTGTCTTTTAAACTACTGCTCTCCCGTTTGTTTCCTCCCGCAGCTGCAAATGTTTCAACGCCACCCCTTTCATCACCGTCCCAGAGGCTAGCGAAGATTAGAAGTAAAAAAAAAAGGAATCGAGACGATATGTTCTCAGAACTCATGGAATCCTCCCACACTGAAGCTGCCCAGCAGAATGCATGGAGGCAGACACTGTCGGAGTCCAGGAAGGCAGAATTTGATCGTGCGGACAGATGGCGTGCTGAAGACAATGACTGGCGGGATGAAGAGAGACAGCGGCGGGATGAAGAGAGTAGGTGGCGTCAGCGTGCAGAGAGAAGGCAGGATGCAATTCTGAGGCTACTGGAGGATCAAACGGAAATCCTCCGGCTTATGGCTAAGGAAAGGCGTAGGGTTCAGGAAAGGCCGCCTGAGCCCAGACCGCCGCTACAGCCCCTGTGTAACCAACAGCCCTCCTTCCCGAGTCCTATAACCTCATCCCCGAGACGCCCAAGAACGCGTTTGGGCGGCCTCCGTGCACCCAACCACTCAAGTCAAGAGAACAGTCCAAGCAAGAAAGGGCTGGCATTCAATAAGTTTTAAAGTGCTGTGTGTCCTTGTCCTTCCCTCATCCCCTCCTCCACCACCCATCCTGGTGCTTCCCTTCCTCCACCAGCTATCCCGGGAGACTGTGGCAGTTAGCCCCATAGTTCCCCCTCTTTGTTTTACGAATTAATAAAGAATGCATGATTTTTAAGCAACAATGACTTTATTTCCTCTGTGAGCGGTGATCGAGGGGGGAGGGCAGGGCGGTTTGGGTAAAGGGAAGTAGAGTGAATGAAGGGGCGGGGCTTTTCATTACAGGGGAAAAACAGAACTTTCACACAGCATCCTGGCCATTCATGAAACTGGTTTTCAAAGCTTCCCTGATGCGCAACGCACCCTGCTGTACTCTTGTAATAGCCCTGGTGTCTGGCTGCGCATAACCAGTGGCCAGGCGATTTGCCTCAACCTCCCACCCCGCCATAAACGTCTCCCCCTTACTCTCACAGATATTGTGGAGCGCACAGCAAGCAGTAATAATAATGGGAATATTGTTTTCGCTGAGATCTAACCTAGTCAATAAACTTCGCCAGCGAGCTTTTAAATGCCCAAATGCACATTCCACCACCATTCTGCACTTGCTCAGCCTATAGTTGAAAAGGTCCTGACTACTGTCCAGGCTACCTGTGTATGGCTTCATGAGCCATGGCATTAAGGGGTAGGCTGGGTCCCCAAGGATAACTATAGGCATCTCAACATCCCCAACGGTTATTTTCTGGTCTGGGAAGAAAGTCCCTTGCTGCAGCAGCCAAAACAGACCAGAGTTCCTGAAGATGCGAGCGTCATGTACCTTTCCCGGCCATCCCACGTTGATGTTGGTGAAACGTCCCTTGTGATCCACCAGTGCTTGCAGCACTATTGAAAAGTAACCCTTTTGGTTTATGTACTCGCTGGCTTGGTGGTCCGGTGCCAAGATAGGGATATGGGTTCCGTCTATCGCCCCACCACAGTTCGGGAACCCCATTGCTGCAAAGCCATCCAGTATGAGCTGCACATTTCCCAGACTCACAACCCTTGGTACCAGCAGCTTGGTGATCGCCCTGGCTACTTGCATCACAACAGCCCCCACTGTAGATTTTCCCACTCCGAATTGATTCGCGACTGACCGGTAGCTGTCTGGCGTTGCAAGCTTCCACAGGGCTATCGCCAGTCGCTTCTGTACTGTGAGGGCTGCTCTCATCTTGGTGTTCTTGCGCTTCAGGGCAGGGGAAAGCAACTCACAAAGTTCCATGAAAGTGCCCTTACGCATGCGAAAGTTTCGCAGCCACTGGGATTCATCCCAGACCTGCAGCACTATGTGGTCCCACCAGTCTGTGCTTGTTTCCCGGGCCCAGAATCGGCGTTCCACTGTATCAACAAGCCCCATTAACACCATGATGTCCACCTTGCGGGGGGGCCTTTTTTGAGAGAGGTCTGTGTCCATGTCCTCATCACTGTCCTCAGGGCGCTGCTGTCGCCTCCTCGCCTGCTGTAGCTCTAGCAGCTCCTGGTTCTCGTTCTCCATATACTCCTGGACAATGCGCGTGGTGTTCATAACGGCGAGAACAGCCGCGGTGATCTGATCGTGCTCCATGCTTTCCCTGGTATGCTGTTTGCAGGACAGCAGAGTGGCGGCAGCAGAAGCGGTGGGTGGATAACAATGGAGTCAGCAATATGGCGCCCATATGAAAAAAGGCGCGAAAGGATTTTTTGCTCCCCCCTCAGTTGCTTTCACGGAGGGAGGGGGGGAGCAAGGGTTAGGCTCATTTCCTTCTAGCAGCAGATGGTACAATATGCTTGATATCCATCATCATCTCCTGGCCCCCTCAAGGATTGAACTCGCAACGCCGGGTTTAGCGGGCCAACGCTCAGACCGCTGAGCTATCCCTCCGCCCGTGTTCCAGGCAGTACTGAATCTCCCTTAAACAAAACGTAAAAAAGAGAATGACCAGAGTCACTCTAGTCATTCCCATTTATGTCCAAGCGCCCCCGGCCAGCCACACCATAGGCTGCCGGACAGGAGCACACGAATTTCAATCATATTGTACAATCTGCAGCTAGAAGGCAAGGAGCTTCTGCTGTGTAGTCCCGCAACTACCAGCCTCAGGCGGAATGGCCCCCTCAAGGATTGAACTCGCAACGCCGGGTTTAGCGGGCCAACGCTCAGAACACTGAGCTATCCCTCTGCCCGTATTATAGTGTGACTGAATCCCCACTAGACCTAATGTCCAGGCGTACGCTGGAGATGTACGGTAATTGTGAGCTGAGCAGGCTTCCGTAGCAAACACGGAAACCCCGGAAAAAAGGCGCGAAAAAGATTGCTTTCACGGAGGGAGGGAGGGACGTTTGATGGCTTGACGACATGTACCCAGAACCACCAGCGACAATGTTTTCTGCCCCATCAGGCTTTGGGATCGCAACCCAGAATTCCAATGGGCGGCGGAGACTGCGGGAACTGTGGGATAGCTACCCACAATGCAACGCTCCGAAAGTCGGCGCTAGCCCCGCTACTGTGGACACAGTCCGTCGACCTCATGGTGTTAATGCTCTTTAGTGGGGACACACACAATCGATTCCATAAATTCGGGTTTTAAAATATCGACTTCTATAATTTCGACCTAATTCTGTAGTGTAGACGTACCCTTAATGGCTTAGGAGAGGAGAACCATGCAATAAACAGTTTTCAATAACTAGCTTTCCCCCCCTGCTACCTCTGTCTATACAATCAGGGAAATTACAGCACAGAAGGAAAGATTTTTAAAAAGCCTGCCTGCTTGGTGAAATCACATATTTAACAGTATATGTGACAATTGGTTTGGAACATCAAATGCTCTGGAAAGTGTTAAAACGTGTATTTTAAAATGAGTATATGGTATATGTGAGCATTTGTAAAGAAGATCATAGGATAAATCACTTAAGTATAACAAACAAGTGTAAAATAAAACTCAGAGAAACAATGCTAACAAACAGAATTATCTTTACTAGATCTTTATCAGATATTCTCTGTAGAGATGATTCCCATCTAGCTGGTGCTGTTACAGTGGCTGTTGTGTGTTGTCTATTTAGGTAGGTTAGGGACATACAAACAGTGCTTGGGTTCACTTTAACATATTTCTACTACAATGCATCCATTACAGATCTCTTTACTGTACTCACTCTAACCAGAATATCTCCACATTAGTTTCCTCACAATCACAAACTACTTAACAGCCTAAGAGGGAGTCACACCTTTAATAGACAGCAGGTTTAAAGCAAACAAAAGGAAGTATTTCTTCACACAACACAGAGTCAACCTGTGGAACTCTTTGCCAGAGGATGTTGTGAAGGCCAAGACTATGACAGGATTCAAAAAAGAACTAGATAAGTTCATGGAGGATAGGTCCATCAATGGCTATTACCCAGGATGTGCAGGAATGGGGTCCCTAGCCTCTGTTTGCCAGAAACTGGGAATGGGCGACAGGGGATGGATCACTTGATGATTACCTGTTCTGGTCAATCCCTCTGAAGCACCTGGCATTGGTGACTGTCAGAAGGCAGGACCCTGGGCTAGATGGACCTTTGGTCTGATCCAGTATGGCCATTCTTATTATTTATTGGCCAATGACTTTATTAGTAACAGTATGAGGCAGTGAAATCAATTGTCTCTACCAATGCGATCCTTTTGCTTGGTATGTAATTTACTAGCTTTTTAAAAAACCACAAATTCTATCGTGTGGAATCATATTGATACCCATGTGGGTCATCAGCAGTGTTGGAACCTTTAGATCCACAGCACAGTCCTCTGCCACTTGAGCTAATGGAGTAACTGATAGCAGTAGTAGGTTGTAATCATCTAGAAGAAGATGAGAGGCACACTTTGCCACAGCTTTTCACAGATATTTGCCGACAGCAGAGCAATATTGCGACTCAGGAATAGTGAGTTCAGTCACAGGTTCTGAAAAATTGTTCTCTAGTTGGCACACACCTTTCTGCCCCGTGTCCTCCAGCCTGTAACTGCCAGTCCTGCCTCTTTTTTCCCAACCCCCTAGGCTCCTTGACCCAATCTACTCTCTCTGACCCCCAACCCACAGTGAACACTTATCCTCTCTGCATTTCAGTCAGGTCGCTTCCTCCTCCATTCTGCCTGCGTGCAAGAAGAGGGGGAGAACCATTGGGAGCACAGGAGAATGTTTCCCCGCTCTCGGTTCTTGTGTCTGGTGCCATGAAGTCCCATCAGGAGCAGCAATTGCAGGGAAAGTCCTGCCTAGATCCTGCAGCCCTGGGTCACTGCGGATTGACTCTTCAGGGAGTTTAGTTGCCAAATGCTAACACGTCTCTACCGTGCATGTGCAAACTGCTATTTTTTCTAAGGCCCAGGCAACACGGGAACATGATGAGTAGCCGTAGCATGGAGCTGCTGGAACAGGCATCTGCCACCTCTCTGTCCTAACAAGCAGCTGTGCAGCCATGCAGGCAAGTTCAAATAAGGGGGCCAACAGGGTGCTGGTTTAAAAAGTTATGTGGCACACTGATCCTTATGTGACAGGGCAACTTACTATGTTTGGCTGACTAGCCTGGTCCTGCCCCTGACTCTTCACCTGACCTTTTACTTGCTTATGGAGACTGTCCAATAGGCCTAATGTCCTACCCCACAAATCCATGCTGGAGGCATCTTTTTCAGGGGTGAGCAGCTATTCTCTCACCTCAGCACACAGCATCGAGACTGAGAGCTTCATTCACGCCTCTTCAGCCTTTGCCACTGTCCCTTTGACTCTGAGCCTGACAATTGTCTCCAAGTGCACGGGGTGGAAGAAAATTCCCATTTGTGTGTAGCAGAGGTGCCAGTGATCATTGATCAGAAATGATCAAATGTTTGCATGAAACCCTGCAAGGTGAAAGCAGCAAGTTGTGCATCTCTCGGCCATTGCGCCTCTCCCCCACTGCGGGGGTGATTCTGACCCATAAGCAGTGAAAGGAAGAATAATAATTAATACAGAGATTCAGAACCAGTGAAAATCTAGAACAGACTAAGATTAAGTTTTCATTCATCCTGACCTGCATTTCTAAAACATGAAGCTAGTTACACTTGCTGGCCTTTAAATATTCCAGTGGGTATTAAACCACATGAATTTTCAGTGTATCAGCAAACACAAGTTCAGCAGAAACCTGCTCCCAGTGCTCAATGGTTTGCAGGCCCACATCCTAGGATATCTAATGCTTGTATAATGTGTAGTTCTATATAAACATATACATTATATCTCCTAGGTGATGCTTACATCATAACAAATGAGTCCCCCCCCACACTAATCAGTCATAAATCAGGAGACATTTTAGATATTTAAGCAAAAGAGATTTTTTTCTTTCTTTCTCAAAGACCATAACGTGGTATACAACTAGTATGGTCTAGTGGTCAGTGCACTTGACTGCACATAGAGTTCTTCTTATCCCAGCTCCGTCCCTGACCTGTTGTCTGACCTTGGCCTTGTCACTTCCCCATCCTGTACCTTTGTTTCTCCTCATAACCTTTGTCTCTTGTCTATTTAAATTGTAAACTCTTTTGGGCAGGAGCTGTCTTTTACTCTGTGTTTGTGCAGTGCCCATTAAGTTTGGTTGGGGCTATTAGGTGTTACTGTAATACAAATAATACCCACAGTGCTGAGCAATGTAGGGAGACAACAGACCATTCCAATACTAGGGCATGGGATGGGAAGTCAAGAGATCTGGGGTAGAGTCCTAGCTCTAACACTGACTAGATGTGACTTTGATCAAATCACTCACTTAACCTCTGTAGCCACAGTACTCCCCATCTATGAACAAAAATTATGATAATGATCTATGCTGTGCTACTTTGCCTAGGGAAGTTTAGCATAATGAAAAGTGTGCTGCATCTGGAATAGTTGTCCGGAGCTGTTAAAGTGAATGTCAACAATACATTAAATGCTCTTTACCCTAAAATAATTTAAATGGGGGAATTTGTAGATTCTAACTTACCTTTAAAACTGACATTAAAGAACAAGAAATTGCTCCAGCTGCAGAAGATGCCCTTAAAGCTTTTACAAGTGCATTTAATCAAGAAAGTACACTCTGCACAAACTGAGTTTTTAGAGAACAACTCTTCCATTAAAAGTTAGCAAATATTGGAACTGCCAAGTAATGATGCGTGGCTAGTCTGTACCAGCAGCCGATTAACACCCTATGTCTGTTTAGCTGTTCTTGTTGGTGCATGGAGTGCAGAGCCATCCCCCTGTCCACCTGCTCTCATTGAGGGTTAACAGGTGCATAGGCCCAGTGACAATTGAACTCTACATTTCCAAGTTTGCTTTTCTTTATAATTTTAAGAATATTTTTCTCTTTTCTGCTTTTATGGGTGTTGCTGCTTACGATAAGAAGAAGAATGTTACTTATGATTGCTGGCGTGAATGCAAACAACTTCCTTCAGATCTATCGGAGTTTGAGGACTCAAACCGCTGTTTCTCAGCCGAATGGTTCTAACTTGTTCTATCAAGTTCATGGTTTAATTATTGTATTTTGTGTGTGTAATGGGGACTGGACCTTGAGGGCTCAAGTCCGGTACCTGTCAAGGCTTAGGGTATGTCTGCTTTGCAATCAGAGGCATACTGCTGCCCATGTAGACACACCTGAGCTAGCTTTGATCTAACAATAGCAGTGAAGCTGCCTGAACCCACCCAGAACCCTGGTTATGTACATGAGCAGCTAGTCTGTGCTTCTGTGGCTTCACTGGTGTGGTTGTTTGAGCTAGTTAGATCAAAGTTAGCTTGGATATGTCTACCAACACTGCAGTCACAAGGCCGATAGTAGTGCACTTTGAGGTACAAGGAGGGGCTTGGCTGCAGCAGGTCTGAGCATGATCTCTGCCCTCCCCAAGGTTATCCCTCCTTATGCTGGTCTGACCAAACTTACCCTCGCTGAGAAGGGCAGGAAATTTTGCAAATGGAGATGTGCCAACAAGAGGCTAATACTTTGAAATCATTGGATAAAAGGTGCTATGAAAGTGCAAAGTGTTAGTGTTGGTGGTATAGATTTTTCTTCATTTTATACAAACTAGCTCCTCCATCCCAGGCTAAAAACAGCTAAGGCTAGATTTGCAAAACAGCTCCTGTTTTGGTACCTATATGAACTGGCCAGATTTTCAAACGTGCTCGGCCACCATTAGCTCCTGTTGTTTTCACTGAGAGCTGCTTAGTGCTGAGCACCTCTAAAAATCCAGCCCCAATTGTATAAGCTAAACACTTTTGAAAGTCTGGCCCCTTGTTCTTTGTCTGGCTATGGTTGAAACAGTAAACTTGTACGGAATGAAGAGAGACAAGTATTGGTGGATATCTAATTTTTTAATATATAATAATAATAATATATATAATAATATATATATCGCTAAAGCAATTTCTGGAAATATAAGAATATGTATAAACATGTAGAGATACAATGCATACACACATTTACCTGATCAAGAAGAAGTCAGGTACATAGCAAGTTGGTAGTCGAGAGCATGAAACCAAAGGTGCATGTATCTGCATAGTATTAGATGGTGACTACAAAGGACACTGTCTAATGTGCCAAATTCATCCCTGGTATAATCCCGATGATTTCAATGGTCTAATGCCAGACATACATTTGGCCAAGAATGTAAGAAGTTAAAATAAATAAAGGGATACTAGTATAGAATTCAAAGATATTAAACCTTTCCTTCTGCTTTAACATTCAGCCTGAAATTCAAGAACTGCAGACACATACATTATTCACAGCTCAGGAGGGTTTCAGAAAACAATCTTTCGACATTCCTAGAGGAAATGTGATGATACTGGTGTGTTCTTACAAATACGCCTTTCAGAACTGTTTCATGATTTCCAGCCCATCTTACACTAAAGCAGCATTTTCCAGCCTCCCAGAAAAAAGTTAAGTCTTTGGTCTATTTTTGCCTCAAGATGAAGATATTTCTCTATTCTGTATACACTTCAAAGCAATTTTTAAATGAAGCTACTAAAGCAGTGATCAAAAGCGGATACTGGGAAAAGAAATGTTTGCACGTTCATTTGATTTATAACTTTCTCACCAACATTTGAGCTTTCTTAACTCTGTTCTTTGAACAGTTCCTTGTATTGTTTGCACTGGACACTTCTTTAATATTTGCTGTATTTTGTTTATTGCCCCAATTAACCTTAAACTGGGGGAAGTTGTGATTCATCCCTGAAATCCTCATGTTATATAACATTAGAACACGTCTGCTTGGGCTAAGAGTATTGTTAGGTTTGCGGTTTTTGGCTTTATCTAGGGGTAGTGGATGCTGCCTGAAAATTCAGGGTGAAAAAGCTGTTGGGGATTGATTAGAATCGGGGCCCCTTCTACTAGGTACTTCACTAATGCAAAGTAAAAGATAATCCCCCTCCAAAAAGCTTACAAATAAATAATGATACTTAGCATATATGTACAAGGCACACCCCTCTGACCTCTCATAACAATACTTAGCTCTTATACAATGCTTTTCATCCATCAGTCTCAACATGCTTTACGAAGCTCAATATCATTATCCCAATTTTACAAATGGGGAAACAGATAAAGGACATGCAACTCAGTTCTCCTGTGGCAGAGTTGGGAATAGAACCTAAACTAGCTGAGTCCTAGGCCATTGTGCCAGCCACTACACCCCACTGCGTGTTGTCTTATTGGTTTGTAGAAGAACAGAACTGTATTGTGTATATTGTGCTGTATATAAAGGCTGAATGTAGGGGATCAAAGAGTTCTTCAGAGAGAACTAGCTTGTTTGTGTATGTTGTGAAGACAGTTGTCTGGTATATTAATTCTTTCTGAAAATATGTGACCTCGGCCATTGCAATTATTAACAAGCTTTGCCACAACCCTCTCTGCATGCAGACAAAGATGACCCATTGCTAACAATGGATGTCAGCAACAGATGCAGCTGAGCCGTTGTTTAGCATGATTTGTCCTTGCAGCTAAATCACGTTTAGCATCAGTTCAGCTTCACCTATTGTCAGCAATGCTTAATTTTCATAGTGTAGACAAGGCTTTGGAGTGGTTTGCCATGAGATTCAAGGCTGTCTGAGCCCATTGTGAACTGAAATTGGAAAGGTTTGTTGTACAGTTAGTCAATTAGACCATAAAAGCTATCTGAAATCACAGTAGAAAGGAGCTCAAAAGACCTGGCTAGCTTTCTGTAGCGTGTCTTTTAATCTTTCAAAAAAAAAATCCGATATTTTTTTTATTATTATTTTGAACAGACTATGCTGAGCTAGTAGGGAATTAGGGATTAATCAGTAAAGAGAAAATATTGGTGAAGTCAGTGAGAGAAACTACTATTTCCTGAGGACAATTTAAACAGAAGAGGCCTGAGGGAAGGAGCAGAAGGGTGGCAGCTAGAGGTGGCAAGGGATGATGGAGAGGCTAATGACGGGAGCCAGACAGTTACAGGAGTTGTCCTCAGCTTTTTCAAATTTGTTCCCTTTTCCTAAGAGGTGCTGAATATTCTTAACTCCTATTTGCTTTAGTGGGAGTTGAGGATACTCAGCACCTCACAGGATCAATCCACTGGTGAGAGAGAGAGAAAAACCTACCGTTAACAATACAGTGCTATACAGTGCTTTTCATCCATCCATCTCAATGTGCTTTACAAAAGGGGGAGGGATAGCTCAGTGGTTTGAGCATTGGCCTGCTAAACCCAGGGTTGTGAGTTCAATCCTTGAGGGGGCCATCTGGGGCAAAAATTGGGGATTGGTCCTGCTTTGAGCAGGGGGTTGGACTAGATGACCTCCTAAGGTCTCTTCCATCCCTGATATTCTATGATTATCCCCATTTTACAGATGGGGAAACAGATAAAGGCCATGCAACTCAGTTCTCCTGTGGCAGAGTTGGGAATAGAACCTAAATTTGCTGAATCCTAATCCAGTGTGTAAACATCACTAATCAATGTATAATAGGGTGTCCTAGACACATACTTAAAGAAGATATATTCCTTTCAAGGGATCTAACTGGCACAAAATTTTCCCATACAAAGCTTAAACGTCATAGTTGCCATATCAGTATTTGTTGGAACTGTAGTTTGCTGATTAAGAGTCACTAAAAACCCATAATGAATCTGACTAGACTTAGATTCTGTTCTTAGTTACACTCATACTGGAATCATTGAGCTTGCATGGATATAACAGACTAGAATTTGGCCTAGAGATATTCAAGACTAATGATCTTCTAATGATTACTTCCTTCTCATAAGCTCATTTTAGTCTTTTTGCTGCTATTTCTACTGCTTGGTTCCCAAGTCCTGAAGAATTCATTCCTGCCATGTTTGTTTATTTATATAGTTGATGGCACTACTCTATAAGACACTTCTGCATCTCCTTTTACTGTTTTCACCTTAACCCTGCAGGAAGGAGCCCTTGTTAGTCAGTGGAAACTAACCCTCATTCCTGTAGTCTCAGAGGCAGAAGGCTTTATCATTGGAGCTCAAAATATTTAACAATGTTCCCTCTGAGCGAACATCTCCATGATAGTGTAGTGTACTTGCCACCAGCGCACCCCCTTGTGTCAGGATGTGATGTTGCAGGGTTTTCATCTCCAGTACCCTTTACAGGATATTTATCTCGGTCAGCAGTGCAGCAGGGCTAAGGCAGGCTCCCTGCCTGCCCTGGCTCTGTGCACTTCCCCTGCCCTGAGTGCTGGCTCCACAGCTCCCATTGGCTGGGAACCATAGCCAATGAGAGCTGCAGGGGCAGCGCCTGCTGATGGGGGCAGCGCACAGAGCTGCCTGGCCATGCCTCTGCCTACAAGCTGGACATGCCTGCCACTTCCAGTAGCTGCTTGGGGTGAGCCTGCACCTGGAGCCTGCACCCCAAACCCCCTACTTCACCCCAACCCTTTGCCCCAGGTTGGAACCCCATCCCGCACCCTTACTCCCTCCTAGAGCCTGCACCCCTCACCCCAGCCCCACCCCAGAGCCCACACCCCCTCCCACACCCCAACCCTCTGCCCAGCGAGGTTGGGGGAGCGCAAGCGATGGAGGGAGGAGGGATGGCATGAGCAGCAGCAGGGCCTCGGAGAAGGGGCGGGGTGGGGCTTCGGAAAGGGGCAGGGTGGGGCTGGGGCATTTGGTTTTCTGAAATCAAAAAGTTGGCAACCCTACTTGGCACATCACTCAGTCCTCCAGCTGAGAAGCAGCCAGTCCAAACCCCCTTCTGGGGTAACAAATACCCAGGTGTAGTTTAAAATCCCAAAAATTCAACTTAGCTTCTGAGCCCTGTGCTCAACCCTTTCCTAGGTCTCTCATGTCTTCCCAGCTCTGTTCTCAAGCACTCCTACCTAGACAAAGTCTTTCTGAGGCCTCCAGTGATTTCTGGTCCTTCAGACACTAGACTTCCTGTAGCTTCTCCCTTCAAACTGAATGCTCTTAGACTGTTTATAAGGCCCAGGTGTCTATTGTCCTGTCCCCTGATCCTTCCTTAGTTTCCCCTTCCTTGTCTAACAAGTAATTACCTAATTACCATCCAGGTGAAGTGAATCTAACTAACTGGGCCTTTAACCCTTTCTTGCTCATAATGGGTTTCACTCCATCACAGGGCGTTTGTGAGGGCATTGGCCAGTAAGAAGAGCATGACAGCAGAGCTCTTGAGAACAGAGGAGACCAAGAATCCATACCGGGACTTTGGTTCTGGACTGCTGTTCTGAGATTCAGATGGACCTTGTGACATCCACAGACAGGGCTAGTCCTAGAGCAAATGACACCCCAAAAACAGTACCCTGAGCCCATCGCCCCCTAAGCCTGGCACCCTAGGCAGTCACATGGGTCACCTGCCCCTAAATCCAGCCCTGTCCACAGGTTTAGGAGGCAAAGCTCCTCTTTGTTTCACTGGAGGAGTGGGGCCAAATCCTGCTCGAAGAACTCTGAGAAAACCTAAGTTGAAACTCACTGATTTCCTATCCCCTGCCCTGACTAGGCTTTTCTCTTCATGGAAACATCCTAGCCCATGATAATTTTGTAAGCCTTACTACTATATTCCCACATAAGCACTATGTACCTGTAATGCTGTTTAGTAGATAAATGCATATACTATCTATCTTCTAGTTATATGATAACTGATGTGCCCCATATATAACCTTCTTCCTTATGCACTATGGAGGGGAACAAATGGGTATAAATGATCTGAAAATGGGTGACAATAATTCCATTATTTAGCTTTGGAGAGTAACAGCTTGCACAGAGCAGATAAATTCAGATCCCTTTGCTTCATGGGCAGGTCACACCCCTATTCTATGTGTAGAAGTTTTGACTTGTTAATCATGAAGAGTCTCTAAGACATATATGCTGATGGAGGTGATACCACCATGTAGCCACATTTTCCCTCCAATTTCCACCCTATTCACTTGACAAAACCTACAGGAGGAGTTTCATTCAGCAGAGGCCAACAAAGCCTAGCATTCTCTGACTCCGCATAATCTTCCTTGGGATGAGGTAAAATTACTTCATGGAGACAGGCCATTTTCTCCACCCCTTCCCTTCCTAACTTACAGACCCCAACTCAATTTGTGCATCTGCAAAAGAGCTCCCACATGCTCATGCAAAGAGGGGACTAGGCTGAAGCGCAAGCACTGTTCCCTCTTCTGAACCTCCAGAGCAAGTGAGTTATTTCCACAGTCCAATAGGGTAATTATGCATCACATCATAAGAGTAGAGGCATTTTGTGATATTTGTCACCCGTGACTTAGCTTGTTCCCATACAGTCCCAAAGGGCCAGATCCAAAGTCAACTGAAGTCAATGGGCTCCATAAATCCCATAGAAATTACAATAATAATTTCAATTTCTGCCAGCCAGATCTTTTAAACAGAATTTTGAAATTTCATCTTTTACTTTTCTGTACAGATTTACAGACCCAAATAGATTTGTCAAGTAGTTTCAATTATCTAGTTAACATTATAACCATCACATGAAAATCATAAAGCAAATTATGTCCTTTCCTATGGGTAATTACTTATGTCTCTGAGTTCATTTAATCATTGAAAGTCAGCTTCCTGCAATAGTTCTTCTGTCAAATAGAAGGCCTGGTGTCAAAATGCCTCTTTGCATTTCTGTGGAACTTACTCTGATCTTAGCACCTAGTTCTCTTAGTGCCTCCTTGTCATATTTGGTCATATTTGGTCTTTTCTATTACCATTATCAGCACTGTTTATATTCCCTACCAAAAAAGGACAATTTGAAGCCTTTTAAATAGGGCTATATTTTAAAAGTTGTGAAAAACTGTTGTTTTAGAAAATTATTTGCACTAGACCTTCAGTAGAAAATGTAACTACAGTATTTCTGTGAAATTGGGCATTTCCTTCCTTGTTGCTCTGTATGGTTTCTGTGATGTGGTGAAATATACATTATTTCAAAGTTCATAAATACATTTTTTTTTAAATAAAGTAATTTATTTTGGATCCCTGAAGTAGTCAACTCTTCAAACCTGGTCACTCTTTAATTCTCAGCCCCATGATCTCAAGTTTCACAAAGTGTCTAACCTATGTTAAAAAGCAAATGACAGAATAGCACAAATAGCAGAGAAACAATAGATCTGTTTTAATGATGCAGCAATGGCCAAATGTTTTTGGGAAGAAAAAGAAAATTGAAAGCACATAATACTGTTCTTGCCCAAAATTGGTTTTAACTGGGCTGCTTTGATAAATCAACTATGGCAGAGATACACAAATGTCAAAGGTTCATCAATGCAAAGTGATCAGAGGCAGTCCTTTGAAAAATGTATTCTTGCTTTTGTCACTATAATGCTACTTTTAATGTCATTAAGTTTAGTGATGACTATGTAAATAGAATTCTCTTTAAGAGACTAATGCTGTATCAGAGGATAATATTAGATTTTAATGACCTAACTTACCATTTCTCTCTTTCAAAAAATAACACTGTGTAATCTGAGAAACAAATGTACAGTTTTGATCTTTCAGTACTGTGATTCATGTGGCTGGAAAAGGCACTTCTCCATATTAACATTTCCTGTCAAAAGAAAGTTTCTTTCAAAATACTATCACTAAAAAGGACAGAGAAAAAAACAAAGAAAAAATGTTCCCATTTTCCCCCCTGTAATACAGAAGTTTGAGTGGATTCATTAGCAATTTATATGCTCTAATAAGATGTGACTTTTAATGATATGATTTGACAAGAAATAGAGAATGAGGACAGCAATCATCAGAAAAATCCAGATACAGACAAAGATAGTGTATGGCAATAGATAAATCTAATTAATTTCATCTGCATACCAAAGGATCTGAGTCCCTTTAAATATATTAATTTTATCTGATTACCTTATTTACACTGTTAGCAAAAATTTATCCCTGTGGTTGATCGTTCAACTAGCTTCTCTTTTGTAATCTAGTGTAACTGAAGTATGGTTTTACAGCTCCTTGATCCATTAAAATACATTTTTGCCTATTCTAGCAGTTAATAAAATATTGATAGCACTGCATGTTTCAGAACAGCATCTTTTAAACAGGCTTATGTGCCATTAACTATTTTTGCTCGCTCTTCATAAATAACAAGACCCTCTGGCATTAGCTCTGTCTTATGAAAGTCCTTTCACGCTTCCAAACACGGAGAACAGGCTGATCCTCTATGCCCAGCACTAAGGCAATATAATAAAAGGATGCTTGTGGCAATCCAGAACTATAGTAACCAGATAAGATGTATGAATCTTGGGTGCCTCCACATATGTGTCATCAATCCAGATTCTGCAAAACGTGGGAACCTATGCACATTCACTAATAAAGCCCAATGGATAGTTAAGAATCAGGCAGTGACCAACTGTTCAATACCACCTAAAATCATCTCAAAACAAAATTTGGAATGGGGTGAACCTCAAAATTTGAGATTTCACTAACCTCTCAAAATTGTCTGTGCATGGGGAGGGTTCACAAAGCTAGCTCATGTTTGTGAACCTTTCCACTTATTATTTAAAACCATATTTCCTTGATTTTCCAGCTATATGGAAGACAATGCAATAAAAGGAAGACAGGCACAAGGGAGTGCCCTATCTAGTGTATATTACTTTACTTTCCAGTAGACCAGACAATGTATTTTTCTCCCTTTTCTGCTCCTTTTCTTTGATTTTCATTCTGATGCCTCTCTGCTCCATTTGCCACTTTTTTTCCTCCATGCTGCCTCCCAGATCCCCTTTTTGCAGTAGCTCCTTAGGGGAAAATTTCTCAGTGACAGCAGCTGAATTGAAATTTTGACCTTATGGTTTTCAAGTGGGTTCAGAATTATGCACACGGAGCTCATCCATTCCTACACAAAAATCCTGACATTTTTCTCAACCTATTTCTTCTAACTCCAGCTGAAGACTTCATCTTGCAAATACTATCGAGCATAATCCTGTAAATTGTAGTCAGTGGGGAATTACTCATGGTAGTAAGGATTATACAATGTTAGCAGGCTCAGACCCTCTGTTTGTAAGGGATGGGGAAGGAGGGCAAGGTAAGAAAAATATGATCACACAGTTACATAGTTTAGCTATTGCATAATTTGTTGGTTCTAAATCAGCTTAAGTTTTGTTTAATAAAGGAATTCAGCTATCTTCAACTGCTATTCAACCTAGCCATCATTGATCCTGTAGAGCTGATTTCTCTAGTGACTCTCACGTGCTCAACTTGACATAAATCTGGATGTCAGTCTTTCACTGTGTGCTTGTTTGAATGCAGTCCCATAGGCCAAATTGATTCAACTGGCATACAGAATATACTGTAGGAGACAACAACAACAAATCAGAAGTCAGTGGGCATCACGTTGTCCAACATCCTTCGAAAATCCAACATGCACAGTACTGTATAGGCAATAATTGGTAGGCTGGCATTCGTTGTTTCTATAGATATACTAACATGAGTAGACATGGAATTGACAATGTTACCCTTACAGATGTCGGCTGTGTAATGCTATGGTACACAAGTCTGAGAAATGAACACTGATGCAGTTTTCTGAAAACCACCATTTAAAAAATATTTAAAAGTGATTTCACAGATCAGTGTAGCTGGAGAAATGTTGCTGAAGGGCTCATTGTCTGGCAGAAATATGGCTCAGATAGTTGCTGGGTTTTTTGTGGCCCTCGAGTAGGTACCGTGAAACTACAGTGCTAAGTGCTTTAGAAATGCCTACTGTTAGGCAGAAGTATGTAAAATAGACAGGGTTTTTTAACCATTGGGAACTGGACCAATCACTCCTATGGGATTGGTTCAGGGAGGTGAACTTTTGCTTTTCATGACAATTTCCCCCTTTGCACATAGTTCAGAGTGGTGTTGAGAGCACAGCCTCCAAACCCATAAATTTTAAGAATCTCCAGGGAAGGGGACCCCCCAGAGATTTATGGAGGCAGGAGGAAGCCACAAAGTGGAGTGCTCTGTGCTGCTACTTCACTGCAGTGTTTTCCACCGGAATTGAAATTAGATGGGGTGTTCAAATTTACGGGAGGGAGTGGGGGAGAGTTGAGGGCCGAGTTGGGAGACTGTGAGGGGCCGAAGGTGGGCGGTACATTTTCATCAGAAAGGCAATTTGGCACTACATTTTAAACATCATAAAACATCAATACACCTCAGCATTTGAATGCATAATGATTTATTGTTGTTTATAAATCTTGATTTGAAATTATTCGGTCGGCCAACATCGCCTAAAGGAATGCACCAACATTGTCATAACAAACACAGCTGTGTGAGGAAGCTAGGTTTTTCGCCATACTTTTCAAACCTATTATGCTTTTTCAGGTACAAGTATTTTACCATATACTGTATATGCTTTTAAAGTGTGTATTAATGTTTCAATTCAATTCAAATTTCCAAGCAACTAAACTAGAAAAAGTTTAACACAACTAGAGCTAGTTCAAAAATGACTAAATTGGCAACACTGCGTGTAACTAGTTGACCACTGGAGTAGGGAGGAGTTATGGGGGACATGTAGGGAAATCCCTGGTTCACTGCCTGCACACAACAGAGGGACAGCAGCTGCTGAGGATCCAGCCAAAGGCATCATTCCCCCGTATTCACCCATTTAATCCTTGGTCCACTAATTGTTTTATTTCTGCATGCATAGTTGAAGTAGATGACCTAGTCATATCTCTAACTGCTGCATGAAGAGTCAAGATTTAAGTACTTTCGAGCAATTTGGAGCTGTGCATATGCTCCATCTTTTTAGCCTTACGGTATTTTACTTTTGTGTGTGTGTGGAATAGGGATACATTCTCTCCTCCATTGAGCAGCTCTCCTTTCATCAGTTTCCTCCTCTTTCCCCCCTCCCCCTGCCCCTTTTGGTTTGTATGCCCATTAGAGAAGATGCCACTTGTGCCTAGTTGAAGGAAACTTTAATGACCAGTGAAAGTATCAACCACATGACTGATGTGGTTTTTCAATGTAACTTTGCAATGGAGAGAATCCAAGAACCAAGATGCTAATCACAGTATCACAGAGACTTCAATTCCTACCAGTGTGATAAAACAGCATTTTGTGTACAACTCGACACCTAGAGGAATGGTTGGATAATTGCCACCCACAATGTTTGAAAGTATGTATGACTAACAACCTCAAGTGCCAGTCAAGGAGACAGTTTTGTGGGAAGGATGATTCATAAGAGAACTATGCAATAGTTTCTTGCCCACCAGCCAAGACACTGAGACTAATTTAATAGCTAACAGCAGAAACAACTGCTGCACTTTCAACAACTTGAAAAAGAGGATCCAGGTTTTTATTTAGTGGTGTTGGCTGTTTTCATGCTCACTGGAATAGATAAATGGCTAAGGTTTAGAGTCATACAATTAGAGAGAACATTGTAGGACAGAAAGAAAACGACCTTAAAAGCAAGAGATGAAGGGTAACCATGGATGGAACTTTTAAGAGTAAAGCAGAGATTAGTTAGAGGACTTCTGCCCTTCACAACACACAGAAATAATATGGATGATGGCGCTAACATTCTGCAGAGAGTTCTAGAAAAGGAGGCAGGACAAATAACAAGGAACTACACTATATGTAAGACATTGGGATATCAGATGGCCAATGCAGATTAATATAGAAGAATGTAAAATAGCTAGTCTGGGAGAAAGAATAATTGACAGTTTGCTTGCCGCCAAGCCCCTTCAAGATCTTTAATTGTTGTATGCAGCGTTTTTGAAGCTGTGTCGGTCCCAGGACATTAGAGAGACAAGGTGGGTGAGGTAATATCCCAGACCTAAAGAAGAGCTCTGTGTAAGCTTGAAAGCTTGTCTCTCTCACCAACAGACGTTCGTCCAATAAAAGATATTACCACACCCACCTTGTGTCAAGATCTTTACTTTAATATCTATTAAAAAGGATCCAAATTTTTCATGAGATTTCTAGTATTTTCCACTTGGGGGCCATAAAACGCAACCTCTGTTCTGGTATTTCACTCTACCACTTCTCTTCCCAGCTAGAACCAGACAGCAGAGTCATACAGCAATGAAATATAGCAATTCAAAAATTAATTGATGTTTTAAAATGTCAAAAAAGCAATAAAAGATTTGGTTTGAGCTTTGGGAAAGATTTAGGTCGTTTCTCACAAGCTGCATATTAAACAGATCTCTGTCCTCTCCAGATCTCTGCATATAAATATTGTGTACGGTGGTACTGCACCGCTGAAATCAAAGGGCGTTTTGCCAGTGTATTCAACAGAAGCAGGTTCATGTCCCTTAGGCTCCAATCCTGCAACTGGATCTATACCTATAGATTCTTGCACACACCTGAAGCCCAACTGAGATTAGCCCAGCTCCACTCAACCACCTGCAAAGATCACATGGTAGGCTCTGGGCCTTGTACTGGCTACGCAAATAATTGCTTTTTCCAGTTCACTGGCGGAACTGAAAAAAAATGGAAGTTATTTTGGCAAACCGAAAGAGTAAAAAAAGCTAGTTTCAGGTTGAACTAAACTTTCCAAACATTTCATTTAATTTTTGACTCTTTATCTTTTTAAATTTTTAATGTAATGAGAAGTCATTTTGAATTGAAAAATTGAAATATTTTCATTTAGAAAATGTGGAAATGAATTGTTTAGATTTTAAAAAAATGTTTTGTTTCACGTTTTTTTAATTGAAATTTGACATGAATTCATGACATATTTTGATCGACCCAAATCTGCATTTTTTTAATGAAAAAAAGTTGTCTGAAAATTTTTTCCCAGCTCTACTGGAAGCCCTTAGTCTTCATACCCATTGAAAACAGCCAGCACTGTATTTTCAAACCTTGGTACCTAAATCTAGGTATCCAAATCCATATTTAGTTGCTTTAACAAGTGGCTTGATTTTCAGTGGCACTGAGGACCTGCAGCTTCCATTGACTTAAATAAACAGCCCGCTCTAACTTAGGTACCTCTATAGAGATTTAGGTAATTAACTTTGGACACCCCCAAATTTTAAAGCATTAACCCCACCCCACTGTTGGTGCTATACAAACAATAGATAATAATTTATTTTAACCAGAGTGAGCTAACAATCCATAATGCAGTATAGTAACATGTTAAATTAACAATATTCACTCATTCACAGAGTCATGATTACAAGGTTAGCTCTACCTTTGACTTCTCCTTCAATGTGTGTCTGCTTACCAACTGTCTCTCCTTAGCTGACCCAACTGGGTTTGGCACTTGCCAGACACTTCCCTTTGGGAGCTGTGATCAGCAGGAAATTGCAGTGACACCAGACAGTTTCTTCAAAGCAAAGTATTATTTATTTATCCAGAGTAACATAGCAAGGAGAAAGAAAAGGTTTAAAACAGCAAAAGGCCTACATGTGTGTTGTGTTATCTACAGCTTAGCATTTATTTCCTCGATTTAGGCAGACCTAACTAGCCTGCTTTTCTCGGCCTCCAGGGTCCTGTCTGCTTTCCTGCAGACCTTGCCTCTCTGTCTTCACTGAGTTTTAGGAAGTGTGACTTTTTAAAACCAGGCATGCCCCTTGGTCTCTATATCCATATGTTGCCCCATTATACCACCTGTTGCACGAGCCAGGTGGCTGTTGTATCCAGCATGGACAGAGACAACACTCCAAAGTCCTTGACAACTGAATAGTCAATTAAGCACCTGTGACTGGGCTATCTAAAGCCATTGACTTTGGTTCTGCAGATATGTAAAACCAATTAAGAATGACTTAGAACTTAATTACTCATAAGCAGGCAGCACAGTAACTATCAAGCAGACAGAGGGTCACATAATAGTCACGGAAAAATTACAGCTCTCCCATTTTCTACTCTTATATTTGTTCTCTCTGATTCTTCAGTTTTTCTTTTCTGTTTTTAGTTCACATCTCCTCAGTAAGATATGTAGTCATCTCATAATTCAATGAGATAACATGATCTGAATGGGATTCTGAGAACTTCGGTTAACTGAATCTCAGTTCTATGGTATGTGATCCATATGCCAACAACTCGCTATTTAATATAAACATATTACTGTATTCTTTCCATTTGCCAAAATTATTTGCATCACATGTTGAAACTAATGCTACTGTAACAGGAAATAGATTTTTTCTAATGGAGATTACAGATCTCCAAAGTCTCTTTTCACACTGAGTCAGAGTGCTGGAGACTTACAGTAGATGAAATAAGCAACTGTATACAAATATGTGTAATTTTCATTTGGGACCCTCAGATGTTTCTTTATAAAGTCTGGTACAGTTTTCATTAAAGATGGATTTCCATATATTGGTAGTACTTGCTAGTCAGGTTGTTCAAAAGTGCAGTGCTAGCATCACTACTGAATTTTCCAATAACTAAGACAGGGGTAGGCAACCTATGGCACGGGTGCCAAAGGTGGCATGCGAGCTGATTTTCAGTGGCACTCACACTACCTGGGTTCTGGCCACCTGTCTGGGGGGCTTTCCATTTTAATATAATTTTAAGTGAAGCTTCTTAAACATTTTAAAAACCTTATTTACTTTACATACAACAATAGTTTAGTTATATATAAAAGAGACCTTCTAAAAACATTAAAATGTATTACTGGCACGCGAAACCTTAAATTAGAGAGAATAAATGAACACTTGGCACACCACTTCTGAAAGGTTGCCGACCCCGGAACTAAGATATTGAAGCCCCACTCTGGCACAGCAGATAAATTTATGTTCAAATCCACCCACTTTCAGCACAGCATTTAAGCACATGCTTAATTTAACGCTTGTGAGTAGTCCCATTGAATCAATGTAAATTAAGCATGTGCTTAAAATTAAGCACATGTTCAGGTGCTTTTCTGAAAACAGATGGAACTAAGCACATGCATAAAATGAAGCACAAAGCTCTGTACTGAAACAGGGTCTCTGAATTATAATTTAATACTAGAGCTATGAAGCTAGTTATAGCTAACCCTACACTCTCTGGTACTTCCAGTATATTTATGCTTCCTTTCTTTCTGACCATTGAATTATAACACTTTGTGGTCTGTTGTATTTTATGTATTTAATTGTTTTCTATTATCCATTTAAATTCTCATATCAAAATTTTGTTTAATGCACATTTAATTCGACATAAAATAAATTAATCTGAATGACTAACAAATGGTACAATTCCAAGATCCATTTGAATGTAAATATATTAGATTAATCTATAGTTAGCCATCTGTCTATTTGAAAGCTATTTGCAGTGTTGTTGTAGCCATGTTGGTTCAAGGCTATTAAAGAGGCAAGGTAATATCTTGGACCAAAAGAAGAGCTCTGTATAGCTCAAAAGCTTGTCTCTTTCACCAACAGAAGTTTGTCCAATAAAAGATATTACCTCATCCACTTTGTCTCTCTATTTAAAGGATAGTGTATTAGTTATGCAAATCCTGCCTGCTGAATACTGCAGTACAATCTGTTTTGTAAATTCAATTTGATGGAATCTGGCAATTGCATAACAAGGACTCAAACTAGCATAACTACAGGGATTATGAGAACTGAAGGAAGAGAGATGTAATTATGAATAATTGTCCTCAAGGTGGGGTATATTGGCAACTTTGGTGCAGTATAAAGCATTCTAGTCTGTAGCTAAGAGCCAAAAGCAACTCATTTAGGTTTAAGTGAAAAAAAGAAAACTGTCCTAACTTTGCCGTGCCATATCCGGACAATTGCCCAGCATCTGCACCTTGTATAGACTTCACTTGGAATTGCAAGTCAACAGGAGTTCTGGGTATTCAGCATTTTACTGGGCATAGTCCTCTTGTAAGTCAAATTTGAGTGTGTCAGAGAAGATATTGAAGACTGAACTTTATTTTTGTGCCATAGTAATATTTTTATATTTGGAATATTTATCAGGTGACTGAAATTTTCACAGTTTCAGCTGGATGCTAATGCTGTAATTCTAAATCCAACTTCAAAATGGCAGGAGGGGTGAAGTCTGTAGTTTGATAAATTAGTTTAATTCCAGTTCTTTTTAATCTGTTGATTGACTGAATTAGTGGTAACGGATAATGAGAAGAAATGAGATTAACAATCCATTTCAGAGGAGAACATTTCCACTAGTAAGATATTCCAAAGAGCTGGACTTCTACATTTTCTTGTCAAACTCAAATGACCCCCAGAACAAGACTTCATGGGCTGGTTTTTCATAAAGGGCCCTATTCTTGAGTTAAAGTGAACACTGTGTCAGGTGCAGTACCTAAGAGGAATGATGTTAGTCCCTGCTGCTATTTAGCGCAGCCACAGGGCAGCATCAACATATATCAGTGTAGGTTTACAGGCAGTTTTCAAGGACAACCCCAAATAGAGCATGTTTCAGTTATCCAGTTTAGAGGTTGTCATACATGGATTGAATAGTCCAGGCACACTGGTTTAAACTACTGTAAGAAAGGTGATGAATGACCTCCATGGTCAGATCTAAACTATGGTATTAAATGTACAGACCAAGGGCAAAACTATCCTCTCAGATCTGTGCTGCAAACCATCTCCGAGGATCACAGATGTTAGAGATGGCCAATCAGAGATGGCCATTGGCACTTCAAGATTATTCCCTCCAGTACACACACCAGTGCTCTCTTCTGCAATTCCCATCTCCAGTGCACTTGCTCTGCATGTATATACCCCCTGAGATCAATGGAAATTTGCAAACAGCAGGAGGCTATGCTGTCAGTAAAGATCTGTGGTCCACCCTGTGGAAAAAAAGGGAATTTTGCCTTTGTTGAAACTAAGGGCAGGTCTTCACTACCCGCCGGATCGGCGGATAGTGATCGATCTATCGGGGATTGATTTATCGCGTCTCATCTAGACGCGATAAATCGATCCCCAAATGCGCTCCCCATCAACTCCGGAACTCCAGCTCGCAAGAGGCGGAAGCGGAGTCGATGGGGGAGCAGCAGAGGTAGACTCACCGCCGTGAGAACGGCCAGGTAAGTCGACCTAAGATACGCCGACTTCAGCTATGCTATTCGCGAAGCTGAAGTTGCGTATCTTAGGTAGATCCCGCCCCCTGGTGTAGACCAGGGCTAAAACAGAAATAGAATAGCTCAACTAAAGTGAGTGGAAACAAAGCAATGAAAGCTGCATCTCCAGGTTTTTATCCTCTCTGTGCTTTCCTTATTTTTTTTTCACCAGTCTAAGAGTAATTTTTATTTTCATTATGAGAAATATATTTGATTTTCAGACCACTAGCTATGGGGACAAATTCACCAAAAATGGTGCAAGGAGGTGCAAATTTGCACCAGCTAATTACACTGTGTCCCATAAGGATCCATCCAGATGGAGGGAAACTTGAGTTAGGCCTGCCATGCCATCATCCTATGGGGTATTCTGCTAGGATTGGAAGTTATGGCTGGAGCTCCTGTAATGCTGAAAGAACGTACTGAGTCAGCCTGTAAACCTTCCTAAATAGTGCTGTCCAGTTTTTGAGCTACAAGGACCTTTAAGGGCTCTCTAGTAGAGTTCACTTTATGCCACCAAAAGCTCCCCTGGTGGACTTTACTCCACCGGTTCTGTAATGGATAGTTCAGTGATTAGGATACTAGCTTTGGACATATGAGAACTGACTTCAAGTCCCTGCTCCTCCATGGGCTTCCTGTACGATGCTGGGCAAGTCACAGCTTCTCTGTGCCTCAGTTCCCCTATGTAAAATGGGGATAATAGCACTGCTCTACCTCACAGGGGTAGTATGAGAATAAACACATTTAAAACATGCATTGAGAGCTACTGATAAAAAGCCCTATATAGGAAATAGGCATTATTATGTAAGGATTTGTGTTGGCTGAAGCCAACATAAAGTGGGGTTGAATCTGATCCCATTAATTGTAACATGGAGAAACCTGTTAATTAAGGCCATCAGCGGGATGGCTTCTTTTTTTTAGTACTTTACTACAATGTTGCTACATAACACAGTGCCATTAGTATGGAGAAGTTTCTACAGAACTTTAAATACTAGGTCCATTTTGACAGATGACCATGGTTAAGGGCTCAGTATTAGAGTAGATTTCACTATAACATGGTTTGTTTTCTCATTTATTATATTTTTCCTAGTCACTATTTAATTCTAGACAAATCCTATTTTAGTGCCACTGACTCACTATATAAAGAAGCAGTTATCTATGTCCATTGTTTCTGTTGTACCATGTCCTTCCCGATTTCTCAATATTTGGGAACTTGAATTCACACCTGATTTCAGTTGTATTGTTATACACTAAATGCATTTCAGTCTTTCACAACAGCATGATACAGAACACTTATGGGTCCACATCAATGTAGGAATAGCCAATAAGAACTAATTCCTTTGAAGCTGATGAAGCTATGTAGTGGGTTAGCAGTAGTCCTTCCCCCATGTTCCTCCCGGGTCAGTGGGAGGCCAGTCCACCTCACTATGTCAGTGGGCATCACCCACAGTCAGGGAATTAATAGAGTAGTAAATAGTCTAAGGCTCCGGACCTTAGGCAGGGCAGAGCACCAAACTGTCTTGAAGTAGCTCCCCGGTGTCTTGGTCAGCTGGTGGCTCCAGCAGCTCTGGCCAATCCTCATCTTGGTGGGGCTCCCCTTCGGTCTTCAGCCTCGGGAGTGGGCAGAAGGCATCTGTCTTCTCTGGCAGCTGCAGCCCAACTGCGCTCTAGGACCCACCCTTTATACTTTCTGTCCTGCCCCTTAACTTCCGGCAGGAGGGGTGAGCCCAGACATCCCCACCAGGGATGACAGGGTGACTCCTTCCCCTCTGGGTCAGTGGGAGGCTACTCTGCCACACTACAAGCTACACTAGAGTAAAACTTGTCTAAGATTAGAATCATGGATATAATATCTGGGCCAATCTCTAGATATTATTGTAATAGGTATTTCAAAAATGTTGGGAGAGATCAGATAGAGGATAGAATGTTATAAAGCTTTGACAGGGAAATTGCTTGCAAATCCTTGTGCTGGTTTAACTGTGTCTTCCCAGTGAAAGGACAGTATCAATTTACACAGCTGGCAACCTTTTTACCTGTTAAATTATAAATCACACATATGACTGTCAATTAAGAGTACTGTACCTAAATGTCATAACTAACATTTAAAAATGTTAAATAACCTTTTTTGGACTTTAGACTAAATTGTGGCATTTTGCCACTGGACTAAGTGGAAACCCAGTGCAGAGTCACAGCACCCTTGCTGGAGCTTTTGAAGAATACTCTTCAAGGAGTATGTGTCACCTGTCTTCCTTTGTGGTTCAGTGTGCTCTTGTGGGGCACTAACAGCTCAGTTTTTGTGCTTCCCCTGAGCACTGGTGTATTAAACCGGATGGTCACTTGCATGGTGTGATGCTGTATGATTGAAATATGACCATTTATATCATTAATATTGCCACTGTTATACAATTGCAATAAATCTTACACAAAGTATGTCATGTAAGGTATCAATGGAAAAGTTACAATCTATGAAATATGATTATCCTGTCTGTATGCATGTATCATTGTTGTATCTAAAATTATGAATATTGACTATATACCAGTATTTCAAATGTGTTTGCTTCTGGGGTAACACCCACAAGAGTTCACATCCAGTCTAGCCAGCACATTGTGGATGGACCATTCAAGAACACTTAACTCTCTCAATGGGCCATAGAAGAAGCTTGTCCCTGCCCAGTGAGCCTTCCTATGGATGCCTTAGCCAGAATATGAGTAATGGCTACTCCTGTGAGTCCTCAAAGCATGTAAGGGCATGTGACTTGCTCATGTGACCCAGGACTCCATCTTGTGCCTGTAATTTTCCACAAACTAAGACTGAGAGCAGTCCCTTCACATGGGAGAAGGTATAAATGGACAAGGCATCTCCATTTTGCCTCTTTCCTGCTCTGATCTCTGGCCTTGCACTAAAAGGAGCATATTGACTATGGACTGAGGACCTTCCAATCTTTTGGAAGTTACCAGAGACTACAAGGCAGCTGTCTATAACATCACTACTACAAACCTGATCCAAGAACTTTGCAATGATTATATGTATATGTTTTATTTGCCCATTTTAATTCTCTCCTTCTTCTTTTCCCTTATAAATAAACAGATATTAAATACTAAAGGATTGGCAACACCATGATTATTGGATAAAATCTGAGTTATATATTGACCTGGCTATGTGGCTGATCTCTTGGGATTAGAGGATCCTATATGTGATTAAATTGGTTTTCAATAACCACTCATCATGGATTCCAGGGTCTGTTGTGGTGAGACAAGGGCTGAAATGCCTAAGGAGACTGCAAGGAGACTCTTGTTAACCAGCATGTTGAGACGAAGGTTTACTTTTGTTACTTGCTTGGTATAATCTTATGATAGAATAACCACCAGTTTGGGGGGTGAGTCAGCCCTATTTCTCAACAGTTTGTCCTGACTCTGGTATTCTCAGTTGTGACCCACTGAGGCACAGTGACATATGGGCAAAGTGAAAGAAGCTGATTATACACTTCCCTATCCACACTGTTTTTGCTGTGGATATAATGGACACTGTGTTGTGCTGGATAGTAGATTAAATGTGTCCATCATTAAATAGGAAAATCATATGGAGTGAAAGAAGGCAGCACTGTACAATACACCGTTTGACTGGGTTTTCAGCCGTGGTCTGAAAAGATGATGTGTTTTTCATACCACTAAAAACAATTTATCAGAGGACATCCTCAATGCCCTTTGAGCTAGCCGGCAGATGAATAGTTGTTCCATTACATGGATGGAAAAATCAGTTGACTAATATGTACAAGTTATGCCATGACTCAGAATTATGGCAATATTCAACAGATATCACCTGACAGATCTAAAACAGGATTGAACAATTAAAGAGCCCATTAGGCTTAGAAAGGGTGTTATGTGTGAAATTTATTAGCATTAAAGAATCTATGCACTCACTTCACCATCTGCACATAAACAATGCAAAGTTCTGATCTACTATAGATCATCACTAAACTGATTACAGGAGCTTTGCCTAATAGTTACTGTGTTCACCAGATCCATTTATATTAAACTGCTCTTAAACTGAACTGTGGATGATACCAAGCTGGGAGGGGTTGCAAGCACTTTGGAGGACAGGAATAGAATTCAAAATGATCTGATAAATTGGAGAATGGATGCAATTCAATAAGAATAAATGCAAAGTACCACACTTAGGAATAATCAATTGCACAAGTACCCATGCAGAATGACTGCTTAGGAAGGAGTATTTCAGAAAAGGATTGGGGGGGCGGGGTCATAGTGGATCACAAACTAAATGAGTCAACAATGTAATCATGTTACAAAAAAAGGGGGGGGGAACATTAGCAGGAGTATTCTAAGCAAGACCCAAGTAATAATTCTTTCACTTTACTCAGCACTGATAAGGCCTCAACTGGAGTACTGTATCCAGTTCTGTGGGCACAACACTTAGGGAAAGAAGTGGATAAATTGGAAAAAGTCCAGAGGAGAGCCACAAACATAATTACAGGTCTAGAAAACATGATGTACGAGGAAGATTGAAAAAAACGAGTTTGTTGAGTCAGGAGAAGAGAAGACTGGGGGTGAGGTGAGGGACATAACAACAGTATTCAAGTATGTAAAAGGTAATTATAAAGAGGAGGAAGCTATATTGTTCTCCTTAACCACTGAGGACAGGACAAGTAATAGGTTTAAATTTCAGCAATGGGGGTTTAGGTTAGAAATTAGAAAAAAAATCCTTACTGTCAGGGTGGTTAAGCACTGGAACAAAATACCTAGGGAGGCTGTGGAATCTCTATCACTGGAGGTTTTTAAGAACAGGTTAGACAAACACTTGTCAGGGATGGGCTAGATCAGGGGTGGCCAACCTGAGCCTGAGAAGGAACCAGAATTTACCAATGTACATTGCCAAAGAGCCACAGCAATACGTCAGCAGCCCCCTCATTAGCTCCCGTCCCCGCTCCCAGCGCCTCCCACCCACTGGCAGCCCCACCGATCAGCACCTCCCCCTCCCGTCCTGCACCTCCTCATCAGCTATTTCATGGCATGCAGGAGACTCGGGGGGAGGGGGAGGAGTGAGGGCACGGCAGGCTCAGGGGAGGGGGTGGGAAGGAGTGGAGTGGGAGCAGGGCCTGCAACAGAGCCAGGGGTTGAGCAGTGAACCCCCCCGTCCCATTGGAAATTTGGCGCCTGTAGCTCCAGCCCCAGAGTCGGTGCCTATACAAGGAGCCGCATATTAACTTCTGAAGAGCCGCATGTGGCTCCAGAGCCACAGGTTGACCACCCTGGGCTAGATAATATTTAGCCCTGCCTTGAGTGCAGGGGACTGGATGAGATGCCTATCAAGGTCCCTTCCAGGCCTACATTTCTGTAATTCTATGATCCATTGACTTTTTTGTTCTAAAGAAAATTAATAACCAGGATCTTTTCAAAGCCATAAAAAGAAAATAAAGTGGTATGGTACATCCTGGAGTTCTAGGATATTTAAAAAGCTATGTATTAAAAGTAACTGACTTATAGAAATACTGACAAGTGAAGGATGACACAGATCAGTCAATGTGACTTTTTAATTCCTTTCAGGACTTATGGGTTTGCCAAAATGTGGGCACAGTTTGTGAACTCATGATTTGTACAAGCTTCAGTCAACTTTTCATTTCTGGTTTTATTTGACAAGCCCTTTCATTTTGAAGTGCAAAAGACAGGAAAGTATGTGGATCATATACATTCATCAGGTATTTTAATTGCTGAATCGAAAATTGGCAATGTGTGCACTTTAATGGAACTTAATGGTGCCATAATTGCACAGCAGTGTCACGGTGAATCGATTGCTGATGATGTTCAAGAATAGCTCTGCACAGCTCAACTGAACTTCAAGCACAGAAACATTCCTATAAGCACGGAATGTTGTCAAAAAACACTTTCATCGTCACCGCTAATGAACGTTGGGACTAATGTCATTAGTCATAGAATCATAGAATCATAGAATCTCAGGGTTGGAAGGGACCTCAGGAGGTCATCTAGTCCAACCCCCTGCTCAAAGCAGGACCAAACCCAACTAGATCATCCCAGCCAGGGCTTTGTCAAGCCTGACCTTAAAAACCTCTAAGGAAGGAGATTCCACCACCTCCCTAGGTAACCCATTCCAGTGCTTCACCACCCTACTAGTGAAAAAGTTTTTCCTAATATCCAACCTAAACCTCCCCCTCTGCAACTTGAGACCATTACTCCTTGTTCTGTCATCTTCTACCACTGAGAACAGTCTAGATCCATCCTCTTTGGAACCCCCTTTTAGGTAGTTGAAAGCAGCTATCAAATCCCCCCTCACTCTTCTCTTCTGCAGGCTAAACAATCCCAGTTCCCTCAGCCTCTCCTCATAAGTCATGTGCTCCAGCCCCCTAATCATTTTTGTTGCCCTCCGTTGGACTCTTTCCAATTTATCCACATCCTTCTTGTAGTGTGGGGCCCAAAACTGGACACAGTACTCCAAATGAGGCCTCACCAGTGCCAAATAGAGGGGAATAATCACGTCCCTCGATCTGCTGGAAATGCCCCTACTTGTACAGCCCAAAATGCCATTAGCCTTCTTGGCAACAAGGGCACACTGTTGACTCATATTCAGCTTTTCGTCCACCGTAACCCCTAGGTCCTTTTCTGCAGAACTGCTGCCCAGCCATTCGGTCCCTAGTCTGTAGCAGTGCATGGGATTCTTCCGTCCTAAGTGCAGGACTCTGCACTTGTCCTTGTTGAACCTCATCAGATTTCTTTTGGCCCAATCCTCTAATTTGTCTAGGTCCCTCTGTATCCTATCCCTACCCTCCAGTGTATCAACCACTCCTCCCAATTTAGTGTCATCTGCAAACTTGCTAAGGGTGCAGTCCACACCATCCTCCAGATCGTTGATGAAGATATTGAACAAAACCGGCCCCAGCACCGACCCTTGGGGCACTCCACTTGATACCGGCTGCCAACTAGACATGGAGCCATTGATCACTACCCGTTGAGCACGACCATCCAGTCAGTTTTCTATCCACCTTACCGTCCATTCATCCAGCCCATACTTCTTTAACTTGCTGGCAAGAATACTGTGGGAGACTGTATCAAAAGCTTTGCTAAAGTCAAAAAACAGCACATCCACTGCTTTCCCCTCATCCACATAGCCAGTTATCTCATTATAGAAGGCAATTAGGTTAGTCAGGCATGACTTGCCCTTGGTGAATCCATGCTGACTGTTCCTGATCACTTTCCCCTCCTTTAAGTGGTTCAGAATTGATTCCTTGAGGATCTGTTCCATGATTTTTCCAGGGACTGAGGTGAGACTGACTGGCCTGTAGTTCCCCAGATCTTCCTTCTTCCCTTTTTTAAAGATGGGCACTACAGTAGCTTTTTTCCAGTCATCCGGGACCTCCCCCGATTGCCATGATTTGTCAAAGATAATGGCCAATGGCTCTGCAATCACATCGGCCAACTCCTTTAGCACCCTCGGATGCAGTGCATCCGGCCCCATGGACTTGTGTTCGTCCAGCTTTTCTAAATAGTCCCGAACTACTTCTTTCTCCACAGAGGGCTGGTCACCTCCTCCCCATACCGTGCTGCGGAGTGCAGCCACCTGGGAGCTGACCTTTTCTGTGAAGACAGAGGCAAAAAAAGCATTGAGTACACTAGCTTTCTCCACATCCTAGTCAAAACATATATCTTTTAAAAAATATTATTTCCCTTATTTTTTTTCTAGTACACTTCATTAAATATCTCTCTGGGATCTGAGAAGCACTTTTATATTTCTAGTGCAAGGCATTAAAGCAACTTGTGTATGTCTTTAAATTGGCATCATTTATTACATTTTAGCTACACCACACTTTACTCATTTTTTTGGAAAGTGACAATGTGCGAAACTGACCTTCCTAAATTAGAATTCTTTTTGGCTCTTTCACAAGCTATTATTTAAAAGTAAACAGACTGTGATAAGTTCCACAACCCAGATGGGCAATGGCAATTTGATAGCTATGAATAGAACAACTGTGATAAAACTGAATTCTTTCTAGTGAGATAAAATGGCTAAAAAACACAGGTTGCAAGAAATCATTATTACTTCTAGAGACTGGGTTGGAACCAGTACCCCGAATACAACCATGTTTTACTTAGGGCAAAGTGGGTTTTAGAATCTGAATGTAGATTTGGATCCGAATTTTGCAGTTCAAGTCCTTTTATAATTATGGCATTTCTTTTCATATTGCCGCTGCTTTGGCTGTTACCCCATGGAAGCTCTGTAGGTCTCTAAGATGGTGGAGATAATTACATGGAACACAATGAAAAAATATGTCTTGAGGTCCTACCAATGGGAGAAGGCAAGACTATTTCCCCTGTGGCTGACCGATCTGTTCCTGATGCCAATCAAGAAGAACCACACGGCATGTGATGGAGGCACACCTCTCACTGCTTCAACATTCTACAGCAGGTAGAGAAAGAAATGCAGGATAAACTATATTATTATCTATGGGCTTTGCCCAATGCCCTTTGAAGCCAATGGAAAGCCGTCCATTGACTTCAATAGGATTTTTGATCAGGCCCCACACCAGGGTACAGCATTATAAGACAACATTAAGCCCTCCATTTGGAGAATATTCTACCTAACAGTAAAACAGGTGCTTGTATTTGCAAAAGGAACATTTGAAGCATGAGCTGACAGCCTGAACTCTGGCAGCAGTACTGTGTGTGACACTTGGGCTGCAGAACTGCAGTACCTGATCAACAAAATTCAAGGCACAGCTGTGGATGATGAAACATTATGCAGCATCAGATGCTGGGGTCCACAATATAGACTTGAGTTCTCCACTTCTCTGCTGGTTTTTGTCACTTGAAAGAAAATAATTGAATCATTGAAGTTACAGATGAAAAAGAAATATAAGGTCAGTCTAGTTCTCTGCCAACTCAGTATTGCTCCTTGCAAGGACCAGACATCTGTGGCATGCTGACGGCTTACCAAATCAGCCAGTTGGTTCTCATCCAGTTTCAACAGTCTTGCAAGCTGCTGAATGTCGGAAATATTTTGCAACTTGAAAGAAGCCTTAATTGAAATGTTTTCACTTATATTTACAGTTCTTTAAAGCAGTATATTGTATTTCTCTGGTGCCATTTTCCTTACAAAACAGATGTGATAGGAAAGCAGATAAAACCACTCTGATACCTGTATTATCCCACAATGAATGATCAAAACTCATTTTTGTTCACTTGTATAATCCTAGGAAATGAATTACTTATCCTGTATATCCAATGAGCTAGCTCTGAAGCTGATCAAATATTCTGAGAGCTGACATGGCCACTTTTACAATGCAAGCTGACAAAGGACCAGTCTGGTTTGATTGTCTGGGAGTCTGTTAGCACTCCCTTTTGGAAGCATGCTGTGTGACTTATATTTGAAGTATCTTTATTATCTCATCTCTTCACAAGTACAGCTTTTCTTTCTGCTCTGAGATGTTATCAATCAACCTAACCTTCATGTTGCTTTAACAATTATCTGGTTTTTGATCCAGGACTGAGAAATAAAAAGTAGGTTAGTGATGTCTGAGAGAGGGCTGAAATGCTTTACTGCAGTGAACTCAGAGGGTAAATAGCTCTGACTGAACTGGAATTATAGCTAAGGGTACGTCTACACTACCTGCTGGATCGGCAAGTAGTGATCGATCTATCAGGGATCGATTTATCGTGTCTAGTGTAGACACGATAAATCGATCCCCGATCGCTCTGCCGTCGACTCCCATACTCCACCGCGGTGAGAGGCAGAAGCGGAGTCAACGGGGGAGCGGTGGCGGTCGACCCCGCTCCGTGAGGACGCAAGGTAAGTCAACATAAGATACGTCAACTTCAGCTATGCTATTCTCGTAGCTGAAGTTGCGTATCTTAGGTCAATCCCCCATCCACAGTGTAGACCAGGGCTTAGAGATGTTGGACCAGATTCTCAGCTGGTGTACAGTGGCTTAGCTTCATTACCAATGGAGCTAGTCCATTTTATGCCAGTTGAGGATCTGGTCCCTGAGCTTTGTTTTTTTTTCTAGCAAAGAGGGATATCTATGGGAGGTTGTTTTTATAATGGTCTAAAGAAGTTCTCTAGATTAGCAGAAGTCATTACAAGCTTATGTGATAGGATGTCCGAAAGATTTTTGTGACTTTGCAGAGCTTTTAAATTGATCCTTATAACAAAATAATGCGATCTACTTGATCAGGTATTCCCCATCTTCTCCTACCCATGGGTACCAATTCACTTCCTTTCTTCTTTCCATCGTCATCTATCCCAAATCCTTTGTGTTCATATCCCAGAATCTTTCAAGCTGTTACAGCCCAAGGGATCAAAAATGATCCAGTGTATAATGGATTATATAAGGCTTGCCTTACTCATGAAAGTAGCCCCAAATCAATGGAAACTATTCATGTGAATAAGGCAGGATTAAGCCTGATAAATAAGTAAATAAAATAAAAAATAGTTGTGTTAATTATATTCAATAGTCCAAATTCAACCCTATCCTGGATGTTATAATTCCACTGACTTAACAGAGTTACTCAGTTGTTCCTACTTAGAGCAGGGCTTTATTTTGCACAATTTCCTTGGTAAACTCAGTTACAAAAAACATGAAAGTAAAATTTAGATGTTCTTTTTACATGTCCCATACAATCCTCAGTGTGTTTTCATTTATTATTATTACACATTGTCAAATCCTGGGGTAGAAGTGTTGCAAAATTATGTCCTGATAATAAATCACATTACCTAATTGGTCATTATATATATGCACTTCTCTATGTAGTTAGTTGGATGTGTTTATGCCTGCTCATTAACTATAAACATTAACATATAACGTTGCAAGAAAATATCCATCGCTTATCGGCCAGATTCTGCTGTCCTCACTCATGTGGTGGAGAGGATCTGACTGCTTGAGTGCTCTCATGCTCCTCAGTGGGACTATTATACATAAAGGTAATCTTCACACCCACAAACTGAGATCAGGGCGAAGGGCTGCAGTTCAGCTTGCTGTAGAAGCTACTGTAGGCAGTAGGTTGGAGTGATGGTCACAGCCCTTCTGCAATTCTTTTATGGTGTGGTGTGGCACTGAACCAATGCAACTCTGGATCCTGTGGGCCTTCCCCTGCACCAGGCCCACCTATGTTAGGACAGCATGTAGATCCTTTATGGTACACAGATGTACAGCCCCTCTGTTGGGTATACAATAGCACATCTCCAATGCATGGCTTAAGGGGTGTGGAGGACCTTGAGTTATTAGTTCTCTGGACCATGGTAAATTTCATTCCCTTATTGCAGTAGGTACTCACAAGTTCCATCTCCTTTAGGCACCAATTTAAACAGAGGTAGATTGTTACCCCTTTATTCACAATGGTTGTCAGTTACTCCCAGTAGCAGTCCTGTGGGACCACTCCTATAACTGCTAACCACTAGAAATAAGGGGGTGTCAATCTGATCATTAACCAATTAAACTATTGACTGAGCTAATGTGGGTGGTGCATTGGGCCCTATGTAGTTCTCAGGATTCAGGTACAATCTTGCTTCAGTCCTTAAACAGGTTTACATAAGACTTTTATGGAATATGGATTTATCCTCTTTATTTACAGCTACTCAAACTTTCTATTTTAGCAGCTGGGTGCAGCTGATGTATATTTGTTCATCATATAAATGAATATAAGGTACATTAGAGAAAAATGTATATAATATATATAAAATAGTACTTATTTTGACTGTATTCTTTTCTTCCACAATTCCTGTTTTTTCTTTCATCTTAGTCTGTACACTGCCTATGGCATAGAATATGTCTAACTACCTATATAGGACCTAGCAATGTAAATAATAAATTTAATCGCAACAATTATAAATCATACACTCTCTAATACTTCTCACTAGAGAAAAAAATGTGAACACCTGCCAAATGTCCGGTGATGTCCTATCAGTTTGACTTATGCAGATCATGTCAAGCAGTCAGGAAACTTTTGCTCATATTCTTCTCCATGTTATTCTCTGGACTCTTACACTTTATTTTTTGGCAAAAATACTAACTTATATAATGAAAGTCACGAAGACCAGATTTATATTGTGTCTGTTTTGTTATAACTTTTTCTGAATAGTGAATGCTTCAGAAAGAAACGGGAAATCATGCATAGTGCACAACCTATGTGATTTTCACAACAACTGTGGGCATTATTGAGGTAAGGATAATAGCGTTCCATATAATGGTTTTGAATTATTAGGACTGATCACATTGTGCCTAACACTGAGAGACCCTGCACATTACAGAAGCTTCCACTGGTGTAGCTACACTGATGTAATTTACAAGAGTAAATCATAGGGTTGCCAACTTTGGTTGGACGTATTCCCGGAGGTTTCCTCAGATGAAATAATCTTTAATTCCTGGAGACTCCAGGACAATCTTGGAGGGTCTAGCAAGTCAGACTGGAACAAGTCCTGTTTTGCACCCATACAATGTATTGACATGACAGGTTTGCATTGGTGTAGCTACAGCTGTACAAATTTCCCTAATGTAGATATGACTGAAATGATTGATCTTCCTTTAATGTCATTGTCTCCAAGAGTTTGGCCCAATATGATAATTCAGAAAGTTAAAGCACAATCATTCTAATTATGCTTGAACAAACATAGATTATCGATCTAAACATATGTTTTAACCTTGAAATAAGATTTTTCAGATCTGGACAAATTATTTAAAATTATTTAAATGTTACCAACTTGTATGTGGATGCCAGGTAATTGCAAAATATCAAAGTGAACAAATAGCTACAAATGTGGGTATTCGTTAAACAAAGGAGACAACTTCTCCATTGTAAGTACCTGAAAAAAATTTGTTTGTTACAATTCAGTTTTAGCTGTACATGGATTGCATTTTTTCACAGATTATATGATTGCATAGGTCTTCATAAAACTCCATTAGTGCTACTCTTGGGAACAATCCAAAAAGAACACATCTGGAGTAAATGGAAATATGTCAGTATTTTTCAAATATATTCTGTTGCTCAGAAGCTAGAACTATGCAATACAAGGACAATGCCACCAAATGTACACGAATGATCCCTTTTCCATACAGATTTTCTAATATTTAGAGGAAAAAGCCCCAATTCAACAATCTATCTAAGCCACTGTCTATCTTTAAGCACATATATTAGTCCACTCAGCCCACAAAGAGCAAGTCTTTGTCCCTGATTAAGAAAAACACTAAGGCATAGATTCATAGATTTTAAGGCCATCAGGGAACATTATGATAATCTAGTCTCACCTTCTCCATAACACATGCCATAGAACCTCACCCAGTAATTTCTACATCGTAGAGCTGGGCAGCAATTGGATTTTCTATTTCATGGAGTAGTCCATCATTTCAATTTTTTTCATTCCAAAATAGAACCAAAAAAAATCAAAATTTCCTGTGAAACTAAATTCTTAAAAAATGTTTGGGGTCAATTGAAACATTTCATTTTGATAAAAATTAAGACATTTTGTTCTAATTTCAATTTTTATTGTAAATGACAGAAGATAACATTTAAAAAATTGAAATGGGAAATCATTTCAAAATGGAAAATTGAAATGTTCTGTTCTGAAAACATTGAAATGTTCTATAATTGGAATGCTCCATTCCATTTTTTTCCTGAAATGAAATTTACTGAAATTGACACATATCCATACAACGTTTTGCTTTCAACAAATTGGCATTTTCCAGTGGACAAATGTTCTGTAGGAAAATTTCTAACCAATTCTATCCATAACTTTGGATTAAACTAAACCATATTTTTTAGAAAGACGTCCAACTTGATTAAAAGACTCTAAGTGATGGAGAATCCAGACTAGAAGTGATAGAGAATCCACCACTATCCTTGCTAAGGTGTTCCAATGGTTAATTACCCCAACTGTAAAAAAAAAAATCACCTTATTTCTAGTCTGAACGTATTTAGATTTGACTTCTTAAAGTATTCACTGTAAGGCAGGTTTTCTAGACCTCCAGTCATTCTTGCAGACCTTTTCTGCACACTTTCCAGTTTGTCGTCATCATTTTTTGAGCTGTGGACATAAGAACTGGACACATTATTCAAGTAATTATCTTGCTGATACGGTATAGGGGTAAAACCATCTCCCTCCTGCTACTTAATATTCCCCTGCTTATTTCACACTAACGTCAATAAGACTTAAACGTGTATTTAAAGTTAAACACATGCTGATGTGCTTTGCTGAACTGGGGTCTTAATGAGCCCTTACTTTCCCAAAAGCCAATAAGAATAGGTGGGCTTGAAGTATGCCTGAAGGATAAACAGATAATGGACTATTTCACACCAAGTGGGGAGCAGGAAGTAAATTCCAAAATCCAGGAGTTTACAAAGAATCCTCTACCAACATCCCCTGCTCTTTAAACCAGTAGGGCTTGAGTGCAAGGCGCAGATCTGCAGCCATATGGCACAGAGGCGTACATACTGCTTTTCTTGTTGAAAAAGTATGATGTTATTCAGTACAATTTGGTTAAATGACCTGACAAACTGACTCATACTTAAGTTTTTTCTGTTTTCTTTAGAGAACATGTGAATTGTTTTTATGTAGAGGGTTGGTATCAGAATAGTATAGTGGTAGGTAATAAAAAAGTACCATTCTTAAATTGCATTTCAGTAATATCAATGATATGTAAATGTCTGATTAAATCTTTTGAGCAGTTATTTCATAACAAAAGGTAATTTATTTTTATAGGTGGCAGTAAGAGAATAATTTTGGCACCATTTTTCTTACAGCCTTTTTCTCAAATGTGGAAGAAAATACTAGCAAAAAGATTCATGAGTTACCCCATTGTTTGGTCTTATATCTTCTAGGATACCATTAATACTTTTGCTACTTGAGCCTGTGGTGGGGCGGTTGCCCCACACAGCGAGAAGAAGGGGTTAAAAGCAGTACCAGGGAGGCTGTGCAGAACCCACAAATCAGGAAAGGGCTTATTGAGCCCACCAGTAGGGGGAAGGCTTGCTGGAGCAGCCAATCAAGGCCTGTGAGGGCCATATATAAAGGTTGCTCAGCAGAGCAGAGAGGAGTCTCTCCCTGGAAGGCAAGGGAGGAGGACTGGCTGCCTGAAGAAGTGCTATAGATAGAGAAGTGCTGGGCAGGGGCAGCAGAGTGCGAGGATGAGCTGCTGGCTGACCACTGCCAGGCTGGGGCCTTGCTACCAGGGCTGAGAGGGTGCTAGGGCTATGGGGGAAGTGGCCTAGGGAAAATAGGCAGCAGGTTGGAGGAGGGCAGGAGGTGGCTGCCGGCTATTGGTTTCCCTGGGTCAGGACCCAGAGTAGCGGGTAGGCCTGGGTCCCCCCCCCCCCTTGCACCCCACTTGCCAATGAGGAGAATGGCCAGTATCCAGACTGCAGTTGGCCCCCAAGGTGAGCCTGACTTGAGTATAGATGCCCAATATATCAGAACATTTGGCAGATGAAATCTATTCTATTTTGAGAGGATTCTTGCATAATAAATAATGAGATTAACCAGAGAAGCTTTTAAAAAATCCCATACTTCTCCAATTCTTATTCAGACCTCTTGAGTCTTCAAAATTGGCCTAGAAATATTACAAGAACATTTTCTCTGCCGAGATTCTCAATTAATCCTGCATCTCGCAGCACTAGTCACATAAGCATGTTCTTGTGGTAATGTGGCCCTTCTGTTTCTGATCCCCACTTGGAACTGGGAAATGCAGAGAGATATGGAAACAAATATTTAAAAAAGTTAACTGAACTTCTGGAATTTCTAAAAAGGATCAGATTTGCCCATTGTTTAAATTTTAATTAAATACTTGGGGGGAGGAAACCTTATTTTATCCAGGTCACAGTTCCTGGCCCTAATAACAGCTACATAGTAATATGTTAACTAAAATTAGTCCAAAAATAGTAAGTTTGTTTCATCAAAATATTTGAAAAAATGCTTGTTGTCTTGAAGTTTATTGTGAAAAAGTTTAAACAGTTCCGATTTTTCAATGAAAAACAAAAAAAAAATGGAATTTTGTTTTTGATTTTGATTTCATAACTCCCCAATGTTTCATTTTCAGTTTCCCCTCCCTTTATTCTTTTTTCACTGAAAAAGGGGAGACAGATGCCAGAGAGAGAGAGAGAGAGAGAGACGAAGAATACCTTTTTTTCTTCTTCCAATTTTTGATCTTCGGGGTTTTAATTGAAAAATAGGAAAATTTCCACACACAAAACATTGAAAATTATGCCCCAAAATTTTCATATAAAAATAAGCTATTTTTCACTGGGAAAAGGGTTAAATGAAATATTGAGGGTTAAATGACTGTAAAATAACTTTTAATTTTTATTATTCTGTTTTAAAATTAAGATTTTAGAACGGCCAAATGACAAGGATGAGGATTTCAAAGCCAATTGAGGTGATTTAGCCACATTAACTCCCGCTGGAGTTAATGGGAGTTATATAACTAAATTCCCTAGTCAGCGCTGAAAATCTCAACTCTAATCTCAGCCTACAGAAGAGAGTTGGATGATGACAAAACTAGCTAAAGCCATAACTGTTGTACTTGTCGGTATGTATTCATGAGGCTAAAGAATTCAAGCAAAGAAATAAACGACAGTGAGGCAGTTGAGTGCTTTGTTCTGTTCTGTATTCCTGGAATCAAGTCATCCTGCTGTATTGTGTGCCTGAGACAGTACATTCGACACATGTAAACTAAACCCGCAACAAGACTTGAAAACACACAGATGAAAAGAAAAATATTCATCAAACTATTATCATATTGGTTTGCCAGCCGTGAGGCCTGTGCACAATAATGCACTTTAATGGGTCTCAGAACATGCATTTGCAGTCAAGTAACAGCAAAGCAATGAATAGTTGATTTAAGAATTAATAAGCTGATATGTGATTAGAAAAAATTAAAGCATTTCATCAAAAAGATGCTCACACATCAGAAGCCCGCCTTGGTACATGTAAAGGATTTGCTGCTAGGAACAGGACTGAGCTATTAGATATCTTTCCTTCGCTACACTCAAGACTGTCCATTTCATCAGTCACCCTAGTCTCTTTCAGTCAGCCAGTCAGGCTCAGGGAAAGTTTTATGGTGCTACTGTGTTGTGGTTTTTTTCTTTTCTTTTGTTTGTTAACAGTCCAATGTTAGACTTAGTATGCAAGTGTTATCTGCTTTTACCATTTGATACAGAAATAGGATAGGGATTTACAAAAAACAGACACTCACATAATTATGCAATGTGTCCATTATTCTGAGTGTTACTGGTGAGGCTACTACAGATCGTTAAATACACTGGTAGTTATATGGGCCCATTACTAAGCCTATGTTTGCTCTCATTCATTCCTAGATGTGGACTTATCTGGAGCAATACAACCATGGACTGTGAGCTTGTTACTTCTCCAAAAGCTAAGCAGGGATGGGCCTAGTAGTTACTTATAGGGAAAAGAGGGCTGCAGGAGTTTGAAAGTCAGCAGGTGGTAGCCTTCCCTTGAGTCAGTACTAAGCCAAGCTGCTGGGTACATTGCGCCCTTGCCTGCATGCTGTCTGGCTAAAGCATCTGTCCAATTATGCATTAAGACTGCCTTTTGGCTGAGATGTTAAACTGAAGTCTTGGCTCCTTTGCAGCCATTAAAGGTCCCATGTAACTTTTTGCAAGGGAAGGGATATTAGTCTGGATTCTAGGAAACTTGCTATACATCCATTACTTTTTTTATTGGTTTATTTTTTAAAGTGTAATAGCATGATAACGGTCAAGACAAACAATGGTTACCAAATATATAAATCCAAACTTGTAGCAATTATTAGCACATTGGGAACTAATTAGTGTTGTTACCAAAAAGCTTAGCTAATGCACTATCATGGAGAGAGCTGAAATGAATGTGACCAGACTGACAGGGTGGCTAGGGTGGCTACTGGAGCTTTGGAGAGCTGCTTCTGAGAAGTGCCAAGTAGGGGTAAATCTAATTGATAAGAGCTGGGAGGAGAATTAATGGTTTTGATTGTGGAGGAAGGAGAAGCTGTCTAATGTGGGAGCCCCATTTTGAAGTTTTGCTTGGGGTTCTCCTAGCTATAAATCACAGTCCTATAACAGAGGTTAAATTTATCATAATTAGTCACTGCACTGGCCTGTCCGTTTTTCCTAATTGAAAACATGGGTGTAAACAGATGCAGCTGCATAAACTGCAACCAAGTTTTGCCCATTTACATTAGCAAAAAATTTGACCCAAAAGCTTGTTTGTTTTACATAATGGCTTCCTATAACATAAGCGACAAAGTGGGTGAAGTAATATCTTCTATTAGCTTTTTAGGTCTCTCTCATATCTTAGGACCAACATGGCTACACCACCACATTGTGGTAATGTGGCAGGTAGCCTGACTCAAGATCCCATAGCAACTAAATGAACTCTATGACAACTCACCACTGCACTGTATATCACAGAACATAAGCTGGTGTTTGGGTGATGGAATTTAATATGGTTTCATTTTCAAGAATTGCATTGTGAATGCTGTAGTATTTTTCTCTTTCTGAAATAATGAAAGACTTTTGACATGTATTTACATATTCTCTTGCTAATTCCTTTGGAGAACCGTGGCTCATATTAAATGCAAAACTTGACAGATGTGGTAGCTAGCCAGTATAAATGAAATTCCATAATCATTATCATGCAAATAGTCATTTTACTTCTGCGTTAGTGTACATTTGCAGATAGCTTTATTAAGGAATGGCCTGGCATTCTAATACAAGGCACAGATTTAATCAACGTAGTCGACTGATCTCCTCAGGAAAGTCAGATAGAATTTAACAACCAACACCATAAGCCTTTAGTATTTGCTTATGAAGAACACAGGCCAGATTTCCCACTGGTGTAAATCAGCATAGCTCCACTGACTTCAAAGGAGTTCGGTACATTTGCACAAGCTCGGCATCTGGCTCTCAATGTATAAAATAACTTTTCTACATGCGTATGATCCATAGTTATCTGTATATTCTATTTGTATTTGGCAGAAACAGGAATTAAACGAGTATTTTTGTGCTTAATGCAGTGTTAAATAATAACACTTTCCATGTTTCTTGTGGAAAACAAAAAAGGCAAATGAACTAATTTTTGTATACTGAAAATTGTGACCTGTTGCACATAGACAAGATGATTACTTTGTGCTATTTATATTTTACTGCTATGAAAAATGCACCCTCATTTCTCCCTGGCCTTTGAAGCTCATAAATGTGCTGCCTATGAAGCTCATAAGCACAGGGCGATCACATAAGTATTTCAGCAGTAAAGTAATTTGCAATACCTGGGAGAAAAACAATGTTCCTACCAAAGTTGCGCAGATGTCATTCAGCTACATTGCGTCATAAATATTTCATTTGAAAGCTACAAATTCTTGCAGCATGACAGACTGTATACAACAAAGGCTAGTTTTTGCAACCTTATTCATGTTGGTGATCATTTGCACAAACAGTCTTATTGATGTCAATGGGGCTACACACAGAATGAAGCAGAAGGATGTATCAATCCCACTTGAAGTTGTGGATGGAACAGAAAGTTTACCATCTTAACAAAGCAGGATCTGAGCAACACCTGCTAACATTAAATATTTTCAAATCAACAGGACTGGCTAGCTTACACTCAAGTCTTAAAGGCACTAGCTAAGGAGTTCTCTAAACCACTAATATTAATCTTGGAAAACTGGGGAAAGGATTGGAGGACTGTCAGTTTCTGTATTTAAAAGGATGAGTCAGGGAACTATACACTGTTTAGCTTAATGTTGATCCCAGGTAAAACAATGGAACAGTTAATTTTGGACAAAAGAATTAGAGGCTAAAACAGGATTATAGGTCTGGTTGATAAAGGCAACTATATTAATACAATATATTTGAGTTTCTAAGGCATTTGACTTAGTACCATGTCATTTTGATTTAAAAAAATTGAATGATGTAAAATTAACATGGTACAATTAGATGAATTAAAAACTGGCTCAGTGTTTATCTCAAAATGTAGCTGCTAATGTGGAGATATCAGTGAGTTTCTAGTGAGGTTCCCCAGGGATCAGTTCTTGGTCTAATGCTAGGTAATATTTTTGTCAACAATCTAGATGATGATGATATAAATTCTTTGCTGGAAAAGCTTGTAGGTGAAACAAAGATTGGTGGGGTAATTAATAATGAGGAGGACAGGTTACCATTACACTGATATGAATTCCCTCACTAAATGGTCACAATCCAACAAAATGCATTTTAATACAGCCCACTGCAATGTAATACATCCGGGAATCAAGAAATACATTATACCTATAGCGTGGGAGGTTCTGTTTTGGAAAGCAGTGACTCAGAGTCATTGTGGATAATTGCCTCACATGCACTCAGTGCAATTCTGTGGCAAAAAGGTCTCATGCAGTTCTTGGTTGTATAAAAAGGGGAATAGAAGTAAGAAAGTGAACTTGTGTCTGTATACACCATTGGTTAAGACCACTACTAGAATACTGAGAGTTGTGGTGTCCACACTTCAAGAAGGATGTTGTATACTGGAGAGAGGTCAAAGGAGGGCCACAAAAATGATTCAGGGGCCAGAAAACATGACTTACAATGTAAGGCTTAAAAAGCTCAATTTATTCACTTTACCAAAGAGAAGGTTGAGAGGTGACTTGATCACTGTGCATAGGCACTTATACAAGGAAAAGAGATCTGATAGTGGGGGCTTTTTAGACTTACAGATAAAGGCACAACAAGATCCAATGGCTGGAAGCTGAAGTTAGACAAATTCCTTAAAAACAACCTTGAAACAAGACTTGATTTCTTAGCAGTGAGGATAAGTAAACATTGAAACAGCTAATGAGGCGAGATGGTGGACTCGCCATCCCTTGGAGTCCTTCAGATAAGATTAAATCCCTTTTTAAAAGATATATTTTCATCCAGTTTCTGAGAGAAATTCTATGGCCAGTGTGTGCAGGGGGAGCGTGCATTCAGGCTGGATGGTCATAGTGGTCCTTTCAGGCACTGGAGTCTGTCAATGAGTTCCCCTGTTTATTCTCTTCCTTCATGGGCCATAGGGAGAATGGGAATGCCTGCATTACCCTCAACATGCTCATAGCACTTGCAGTTCTGCAGTAAGGTCAGGACTATTGTGGCAGGCTTCTCTCCAATGATGCCTCTTGCTTGTCAGCATTGCTTTGAGTTTTATTAATATTACCACCACTGAGTCCCAGTCATAATCATCATGTAGCACTTCTAACTCCAGTGTTCTTCAACCCTTTCTCCACTCCACCAGCCAGAGAGCTAGCTTCCCATGGTATCTGCAAGCCCCTCTCCCCCTTACACTGACTTCCTGTTCTTTTAACTAGCCTCCCCAGCTGATGAAATAGTTAGACCCTTAGCTCATCAACCCCCAGTCTGCTTCGGCAATTAAGTATCTTCCTCCTCCATCAGGCGTCCTCCATCAGGCCTTTCTAAGGTGACCAGATGTCTCGATTTTATAGGGACAGTCTCGATTTTGGGGTCTTTTTCTTATATTGGCTCCCATAACACACACACACATACACACACACCCCCGGTCCTGATTTTTCACACTTGCTGTCTGGGCACCCTAGGCCTTTCCTGGCTGAGCTAATTAGTGCTTAAGTGATCTCATGCTTCAGGGACTCAGCTAGTCTCAGGCAGGGGGCAGGAAGGATTCTCCCCCCTCGTTCCCTCCCCTCGCTCCATGCACAATCAGCTAGATGTATTGTGGGTTTGTTTGTTTACCTTCCTCTAAAGCATCAGAGATTGGCCACAGCCAGAGGTGGGACTATGGCCAGGATGGAGCAGCGCTCTGAGATGGGACAGAGAATCCTCTTTCCAGATGCCTGGCTACTGTGTCTTGCTCACATGCTCAGGGTCATACTGTGCTGAGGTCAGTAAAGACTTTTCCCTTAGCCCAAGTTGGTAGGGACCTTGGATTTTTTAAAAACCTTCCTCTGCAGCATAGGATGTGGTTCACCTGTTGGGATCATCTGGATGTATCTCACCTAATGGATTTCCTGCCACTGCAGGAGCATCAGGCAGTGGTGGCACATTGGTATTTCCTGTTCTGTCTCTGATACACAATAGTTTAGTTTCCTGAGGACCGAAATGCCTTAGTCTAACTAAAGTCTTTGGGCTTCATATAGGGGTATCTGTGTGAAATTTAACAGCCAAACAGCCAGTAATAAAGACGAGTTCTGACTAAATGATCCAGTGGTCCCTTCTAGCCGTAAACTCTCTGAATCTGTGAAACGGTTAGGCTGAATTTCCTTTGCAAGTGTATAACTCAGAAATATCCGTGTAGAGTTACAGAGCTACTCAAACCCACATGCAACAAATTGTTTATGAAAAAAGTGTCAATTGAATTATATGAATAAGATGAAGGCTGCAGGTTAATGGCCCTGTTACATCATTTGTTATCTTAGTAGAAAACACTGTGCTGCATATGCAAATTCAGTGTTCACTATCAGCTACTGCATTAGCACTACTCAGCACATGAAAGAGAGAGTTAGTGCTAAAACATTACAAGAATGTGAATATCATGAATGAAATCATTTAAAGTAATATTTTCTCACTCTGGATACTCCACGAGCATCCATTTGCTCATCTTATCAGGGTGGTAGGGAATTCCAGAACAGATAGAGGGTTTGAGCCCCAAACTCCCTGGATCTTAGGGGACAGGATGGAGGCCCTATGCATCTCCAATACTTCCTGACCCTTTCTAGTGTCCATAGCAACACAGCTCCTGGGAGAAAAGTGAAAGCTAGATTTGATGATGCATTTCTCCCCCCAACCCCTTATTTTCTCCATTGCACAATTGTGAGGTTTCTCTAACAAAATTTGGCAAACCAAAAAATGATGGATGTTGCCTGGCTAACAATGCAGATGCTAATGTGAAGTAAAAGTGATGCAGGTTCTTGGAGCTAGGTAGACAGAGCATGAGTAGATAAATGAGCTGAAATGCCAAATAAAAAATACTTCTGGAATTCTAATAAATATATAGGGTGCCAGAAGTAGTCTCATATCTGATTGTACACTGCAGCCAGCTGTCCTCTAGTGCGTAATCTCATCCTTTGGAGATCAGTCCAGTTCATTTTGTTTTAGACTTATCTTAATAAACACACATCACTAAAATATCCTGAATGATAGGATTTTAATTTATACTAAATCAATTATAATGCGCTGGATTTAGCAGGGATCTGTACCGGCCCAGTGGAGACAGTGAAAGTCAGCCAAAAGTGGGCAGCATGGTCTGCTGATCAAGCAATTAGCGTGACCAAGGATGAGTTGATTCAGCACATTTCCTAGGCAGCCTCCACTAGCAGGTATCAGTGGCACTCTGTACCTCAGAGCAGCACTCTGAAACCCCCATATTCACCACTGCCAAATAATTATGATATGTTTCATACAAAATATGCCTTGTGAGGTATCATTTTAAAAGTCATGATCTACTGAACATTAATGTCGTGTTGGATTGTATGTGCTATCCTTGTATGTGAAGTTATGAAGTTTTGCTACATGTGTGTTACTGAAATATGTAGTGAGGTTGGGAACACCCACAACCAGCCTTTCAAGTAAAACAGTGGAGTAGCCAGACAGCATTAATGGCTCATCAACACCCATCAAAGAAAAAATCCACTGTCTCAGGAGCTGTGTACTATGGAGACGTCTCAGCAAGAGCATGTATACAATGGAGACTACTTGACCCACATCATAGCAAAAGATCTTTCCAGCAAGCTAGAAGAAACTATAAACGAGGGTAAGTGACATCATGACAGGGCCTCACTCCCACCTCAACTCAACACCTGGAAATACATTTGGAGGACAAAGACTTTGAACTGGGGAGAGTGGTCCCCAGCTGGAAAAGAGTCCCAGCCTGTGTACCGAGGAACTATATCATTATTTGTTTGATTCAAATCCTGTTTAGTTTATAGAATCCAGACTAAGAATTTACTTTTATTTCTTAGATAATCGTCTTTGATCTCTATGCTTGGTACTTATAATCACTTAAAATCTGTCTTTCTGAAGTTAACAAATCTGTTTTATATTTGACCTAAAACAGTATGTTTGGGAAGTCTCAGATCAGTTTACAAAGGCTAGTGTGTGTCCTCTCCACATCGAGGGAGGGGCAGACTGGATATTGAACTTACACTGGTCAGTCTTCTCACCAGGTCAAGATGGTACAGTTCTGTGGGGCAAGACTGCGGAGCTGGAGGGAATTAGTTGGAGCCTCTCTATTGTTGGTTAATTAGTGGCTGGGGAAACCATTCACGTAACTCAGTTGAGTGTGTCCCTGCCTGTGGATGTCTGTGTAAGTGCAGCACCTGTCAGAGGTTTTTAGCTTGGCAACAGCATCAGTGTGAGGGATCGCTCAGATTGGTGGGACAGAGGGCTCAATGGTCCCACAGTCCAGGTTACACCCCAGGAACTCCGTCACAGTATCTTACTGAATCTTCTGCAGAAATTAAAAGCTGCCCTCCCCCAGCAGAAGCCCTAAAGGAGGGCAGAAAGCAACATGTGCTCAAGTGAATTCTTCCTAGGCTACAGCAAGTCAGACTGGCACAAGGAGGTGAAATGCCTCTGCACTATCGCAGGGTTTGATTCAGTCATGCTAGCTACCATTGTCCTCAAAGCAGCCTTCAGGCCCCTCTGACTTACACTGGGGAGCTAGCATGGCACACAGCCAGCCCAGAATCACAGGAACATAAAGACAGTCGCATCTACAGATAAAGTCACATTTGTACCTTTCCTCTCTCTCATCACTCCTGATTTTCACTTAGGGCTCTCTGGCTGACATTGAGGATCTGAACCTTTAAATCCATATTCCACTCAGAAGTGTTTATGGTCTAACCTAAACCCGTTGATGTCAACGGAAAGACTCCTATTGACTTCAGTGGGCTTTTGATCAAGCCCTTACTCTTTATTCCCCTTTCCTAATCCTAAAAGAATCATACATCAATTCTCTTGTCATTTTAACGTATTTAAATGGTGTTTATTTCATAACTGATGTTACAGAAAATAGCATTTTATATATTAAAGAATCTCAAACCCACATGCAGTATTATTTGCCTATAAAATGTGTCAATATGATAGACAGTGGAAGATGGGAAATTATTCACTTTTGATGATTCAGTCTCCTGCATATGCAAGTACCATACACCAACAACCATTGACACATACTGCATTGTTCTACGTGTAAACAAACCCTTTTATTAAGAACATAGCCAAAGGTAATCTTGGTTGTTTAAGCAAACATTGCTGTGAGGGAGGTTATCTATCTTTCTAGCTCCATATTCCAATGTGAACCGAGATGCTTTAGGCATGAAGCTGATCTTTATTTCTGTGAACAGGACAAATGGGTTTTTTTTTTCTTGTGGATCTGTACTGCAATTTTCAATACAAATGTTTTTAGGAAAAACAACAGTATGAATACATTTTTTGTCTACAGTACAAATAACTCCATGGGAAAAAAAATAGTCTAAGACACCTCTTACAGGATAGGGTAGACTATGATTTTATTATTGTTTGTATTGAGGTAACACTTAGGGTATGTCTACACTGGAATAAAAGACCCACAACATGGCTAAGGCTGGCCCGTGTCAGTTGACTTGGGCTCAGGCTGCAGGTCTAAAAATTGCTGTGTAGAAGTTCGGGCTGTAGCCTGGGCTTTGGGACCGTCCCATCACGCTGGGTCCCAGAGCTTGGGCACCAGCCCGAGTCTGACTGTCTACACAGCCATTTTACAGCCTCACCACCCAAAACCCATGAGCCCGAGCCAGCTGATGCAAGTGTTTAATTACTGTGTAGATGGACCCTTAGAGGTCTTACCTAAGATTGGTGGCCCATTCAGATAGGTGTTAGATAGACTGTGCCTTGAAAGCTGTAGCCAATTGCTTCATTTTATCATTCATTTATTGTGTGTTGTGTGATGTTATGACTAACATGCTATGTCATATACAATCATTGTACGCTAAACAGATTAAGTTGCAGGATTATAGAAGTATAAGATTACTCAGTGGTCAGAAGGGATAAGTATGCATTAGGTATTTAAGTAAGTAGGGCTAATGTAGGAGCTGGACTTTATAATTGTACTGTAAGAATTGATGTAACCTTTGATTTCATTCTGTCAGCCACCCTCTTTGAATAACAGAAAGGAATGACCCTTTTGAGACTGTGGGATCCTGTTTCCCATATGCATCACAGTTAGGACCTGGCAGGCACTTTTAGTTTTTGTTATAAAGTTTAGTTAGTAAGAGACAGGATTTTGTATTATGTCTATGATAAATAGATTAGAGAAATGTTGAGGGCCTGAAGCCCCAATGTGAATTGTTTTAGTTATAAAATTTAACAAGGCTTGATTTACAATGTATTCTGTTCGATATAAAATATTGCTGTCTGTATACCTTTGAAAGTCTCTGTAAAAGACTGTTTGTGTGAATGAGGAATGTATGCATCAGGAAAAGATAAGGTGTGAAGGCCATTGTTAACCAGATGGTCAAGAAAGGAGGAATGAAGACGCTTAAGGAAACTTAGATGCCAGAGAATCATCAATGCACATCCATGATTGAGGAAGGATAGATTGATGACCCTGAGGTGGAGGCTGGCACCCCTAAAGCCAATTGATTAAATCAATCCAGGACAGGATGACCCTCCCGGAGGTGTTTTGGAATGTTAACATCAAAGATAACACCAATTAAGGAGTAACCTGTCACAAACTGACACAGCAAAATCCATAGACTTCAACAGAGAAAAAAGACTATAAGAACAGGGTGCTTTGCCATGGGACTTCGGGTTCATCTTGCCACAACACCAGGAGCATCGGATCGCGACCGACAGAGCCCGGCTCCCCTCTGTGACCAATCTGGCTGGCCACTAGATTGATCTGGACTGGTAACTATAAACATCGACTGGCAGGTGTGTGTGTGTGTGTGTGTGTGTGACTGAAAAGCATATGCTAACTTCTGTATTCTCAATAAATGCGGCGTATTGCCTTTTTCCTTGAAAAAGATCCCATGTGCTTTGTATGAGCATAACACTAAAATGCAAGGCCTACAGGCTGAAGCTTGTGAAATGTCAGCTTAGCCATACTAGGCCATAGGCTTAAGAAATGCTTGACATAAGTAAGTGACCACAGAATGACCCTGTGCTACAAGTTGATGGGAAAAGATCTGCCAATGGGTGGTATTGTGAAAAATTAACTGTAAGAGTAATTTTGACTACAAGATGCCCGGTAGTCAAATTTTTCTAACACATGGACATGCACAAAGTGCTAGGCGTAGTCAGAATCACAAGATAAAGGAGGGCTCTGAAATTGAGTAAAATTATTTCCCTATGGGAAAAGTCTATCAGGAACCATCCCTCTGCTGATGATCAATTGGCAAGGCAGCCATCAGACCTTAAGAATATCGTTAAGGATGTGAGTATAACTATATTTGTAATCTGTGCATAAGTCTTTATAGAATTTCTATATGCTTGGGTAATCATAATCTTAACTGTAACTTTAATAACATTGATAAAACAAACTTAGACCTTGTATTTGTAAATGTCTTTGTGGTCACTATCCTGGGTCTTTATGTGTTCCTAGAGAAACTAAATCTGAAGCAAGTAGCCAAGGTGACCTTCACTCTGAGTTTGAAACTGTAGCCCAACACATGGTGCTGTAATATAAAATTACTAAATTCACTTTAAATAAAATAAAAGGCTACAAGTCTTAGGGCAGGTCTACACTATCCGCCGAATCGGCGGGTAGTGATCGATCTTTCCGGGATTGATTTTTCGCGTCTAGTGTAGACGCGATAAATCGATCCCCGATCACTCTGCCATCAACTCCAGTAATCCACCGTGGTGAGAGACGGAAGTGGAGTCGACGGGGGAGCGGCGGCAGTCGACCCTGCGTCGTCCTTATGGTGTGGTAAGTCAATTTAGGTACGTCGACTTCAGCTACGTTATTCACATAGCTGAAGTTACGTACCTTACATCGACCCCCTCCCCCAGTGTAAACCTGGCCTTAGAATCTACATGGACAAGACAAGACAATTCAGTATCCAAATAGTATTATCCCTATTTTACAGATGGAGACCTGAAGTACAAAGAGATTAGGTGATTTGTCCAAGGGCAGACAGGAAATTTGTGGCAGAGCTAGGATTTGAATCCAGGACTCCTGAGTCCTACTTGAGCACTTTAAACATAAGACCATCCGTCCTCTTTTCACATATCTTTAATACTGACATTATCCCTAAATATTTAGTGTTAGTGGCAGAGTAGGCAAAATTTGGCCATAATTGTGGTTCACACAGTTTTGGGTAGTGAATCCTGTTTTATTGAACAGGGGAATGCCGGCTAGGGCACACAGCCCATTGCCTGTGGAGCAATGTAAACCAAGATTATGTCTACCCTGCAGCTGGAGTGAGACTCTCAGCTTGGATGGACAGATCTGTGATAGCAGGGCTTGAGTTAGTGCTCTAAAAATGTCAATGCTGACATTCCTGCTCAGGCTGGAACTCAGACTCTGAAGCGTAGGGGGTTGGGTGGGCTTCAGAACCCAAGCTTCTGCCAAAGCCCCAACATCCACATTGTTATTTTTAGCATGCCAACTTGAGCCCTGCTAGCACAAGTCTGTTTACCCACACTGGGAGACTTGCTCTCAACTGCAGTGTAGACATTCCCCAGTTGGGCAAGTTGAAAGCAAATGCTGCAGATAGGTCCTTGACTTCAGCAGCAGTCCAGTGCAGCAAACTGGAAATTCTGTGGAACACCACTATTTACCTCGCTCCATTCTGAAAACTGACCATTTATTCCTACCCTTTGTTTCCTATCTTGTAATCAGTTATCAGTCCATGAGAAGACCTTCCCTCTTATCCCATAGCAGCTTACTTTGCTTAAGAGCCTTTGGTGAGGGACTTTGTCAAAGGCTTTCTGAAAATCTAAGTACACTATATCCACTGGATCCCCTTGGTCCACACGCTTGTTGACTCCTTCAAAGAATTCTAGTAGATCGTAGAGGCATGATTTCCCTTTACAAAAACCATGTTGACTCTTCCCCAACAAATTATGTTCATCTCTGTGTCTGACAATTTTGTTCTTTACTACAGTTTCAACCAGTTTGCCCGGTACTGAAGTCAGGCTTACTGGCCTGGAATTGCCAGGATCACCTCTGGAGCCCTTTTTAAAAATTGGCGTCACATTAGCTATCCTGCAGACATTTGGTACACCACAAGATGAACAACAGAGCTGTTCTTTAAGGCTGTCTGTACACTCAGGGAGATGTCACTGCCTCCATTTACTTTCAGAACAACCGTGATGGCTAGACACACAAATTCTGTTAAAAATGAACGTTAGCACAATACTGCAGCGAGGGTGGATTCTATACCCACAGAATTTTGGCTATGGTGAGTCAAGTGTAAGATATAACTGCTAATAAAGTAGCTGGACTTGTCATTGACTAAAGATCTAAACCAAGTTTGAAAGTAAAGGAGGCATCTCTTTAAACATAATATAATGAGCCCTGACTTTTAAGATATTTTCTAACTCGATGATGAGTGAAATCTCCAATGAGGTCATTTATATGTTAGTAACATTGCTCTGTCCATGTTTCAAGAGACAGAACTGAGACCATTATTCTAGCCAATCTGCATACAGATCAGTGGAAAGATATTTTCATTAGCAAAGTGCTGCAGGCCATGTCATCATCCTCTTTCCACAGCTAAAATGCAATGCAAGTACATGACATGAAAGGGAATGCATTTCAGAAAGGTCTGCAATTGCCAAAGAGGTGAAAGGGATGCTACGAATATTCACAACACCAGCTTAGCAGCAAAAGCATATTGGCATTCCATTTAATTATGCAGCTGAGCATCTGGCTTTTTTGTCATCAGTCCAGAGAAGAGCAATCCTGGCCAGGCAAGCTCAGTTTGTGCTTGTATTATTTCAATAATGAATGGTTTTATAAATGTCATGGAAGATCATTAAAGTATAGGGAACTGTGAAGTCAACTGTGGCTGAACCAAAGAATCATGCGTCTTGATGGTTATATTAATTCTCTTAATAATAAACAAAAATAGGAAAACTTATCAGCTTATACCGCCACCCTTTTTATTTACATTTCAGGGGATGAGGAGGAAGATCAAGAAGATGATTTTGTAAACAGTGGTATATTTTTTCCTTTCTTTCCACCCAATTTGATCATTTTCCCCATTCCTTTCCCCCACTTTGGTGATCTCAAAAAATATCAAACTGCTGCTGACTGGACAGCTAGTAAACACAGAGTCACATTCATACTTAAGGTAATAGAACTTGGAAATTGTTCTTTCTTATCCCTGAGCTTAGTGTGGGTTTGTGGGTGTCACCTGCATGCTATGCCATAAGATTGCTCTTTGGAACAGAGACCATCATCCCTTGCTGTATTTGTATGATGCTTAAATCAGTAAGCTCCTGATACTTGACTGGGGCTCCTAGGAGTTTCATAATTCATTAATTAATAAGCGACAGTGCATGGAAGTGGGGAAAATATCTATCAATCTTACTGAAGGTCCAGCCCCAGTCCACCATAGAATCATAGAATCATAGAATCTCAGGGTTGGAAGGGACCTCAGGAGGTCATCTAGTCCAACCCCCTGCTCAAAGCAGGACCAAACCCAACTAAATCATCCCAGCCAGGGCTTTGTCAAGCCTGACCTTAAAAACCTCTAAGGAAGGAGATTCCACCACCTCCCTAGGTAACCCATTCCAGTGCTTCACCACCCTACTAGTGAAAAAGTTTTTCCTAATATCCAACCTAAACCTCCCCCTCTGCAACTTGAGACCATTACTCCTTGTTCTGTCATCTTCTACCACTGAGAACAGTCTAGATCCATCCTCTTTGGAACCCCCTTTTAGGTAGTTGAAAGCAGCTATCAAATCCCCCCTCATTCTTCTCTTCTGCAGGCTAAACAATCCCAGTTCCCTCAGCCTCTCCCCGTAAGTCATGTGCTCCAGTCCCCTAATAATTTTTGTTGCCCTCCGCTGGACTCTTTCCAATTTATCCACATCCTTCTTGTAGTGTGGGGCCCAAAACTGGACACAGTACTCCAAATGAGGCCTCACCAGTGCCAAATAGAGGGGAATAATCACGTCCCTCGATCTGCTGGAAATGCCCCTACTTATACAACCCAAAATGCCATTAGCCTTCTTGGCAACAAGGGCACACTGTTGACTCATATTCAGCTTTTCGTCCACCGTAACCCCTAGGTCCTTTTCTGCAGAACCACTGCCCAGCCATTCGGTCCCTAGTCTGTAGCAGTGCATGGGATTCTTCCGTCCTAAGTGCAGGACTCTGCACTTGTCCTTGTTGAACCTCATCAGATTTCTTTTGGCCCAATCCTCTAATTTGTCTAGGTCCCTCTGTATCCTATCCCTACCCTCCAGCGGATCAACCACTCCTCCCAGTTTAGTGTCATCTGCAACCTTGCTAAGGGTGCAGTCCACACCATCCTCCAGATCGTTAATGAAGATATTGAACAAAACCGGCCCCAGCACCAACCCTTGGGGCACTCCACTTGATACCGGCTGCCAACTAGACCATATTTGGGTAAACAGAACCCCCAGACTTTGAAGGTGTTCAAAGACCCAAATTTTGGCCCTCATTTTTATAATGCATTGATCCAAAAATCCCACAACCTGAACATCCCTGAATGCTGGAGTGTTTGTTTCTGAGACTCTGTGATGGGGTATTCTACTCACTGCTGGATGGCACCACCTCTTGGTCACTCTAAAGATTAGATCTATACAGCCAACACCCCTTCCTTCAGTGGCACTCCATCTCCCTCTCTCTCAATCTGCAGTCTGGGGAGTTAATTAGCCCACCTGAACTCCTTCAAGTCTTGTGTGGGGTGGACACCACATCACAGCTTCCTTTCCACAAGGAAGTGAGGAAATCTGTGCATGCATAAATCAGGGGACTAAGGGTACTGCATCATTCCATGATTTTTTGTATATATGTTGAATGTAGAGTACAAAATTGCATATTTTAGATTTTGCTTCTTTTTATAAGCTTACTCATATTCAGAACATCTGTTAATGTACAGGGAAGTTGGGTAATTTATTGTACCGCGACACACTTTTTTTTAATAGATGAAACAAGCAGAACCCAAAAGAATACATTAAAATCTAGAATCACACCTAAAGAACAGCAGGATTATGACTGTTTCTGTTGTATGTGACAGATAATACACAGTGACTGTACACTATTGAACACAGAAATACAAGAACTGAGCAGGTATGGGCAGAGCAGTGAAATGACGTGTGCTGTGATAGGGTACACAGACCCCAGTACTGAGCCCAGGTAGTCCTGCCCCTCCAGCCCTGCAGAGCATGCTCCAACTGGAGAAGGAGTTGAAAAAGAAGCAACCCAGGTCAGAAGAAAAGGTGGGGAGGAGGATAGACCTATCCGGAAGGCTCCTGACAAAGGCGCCGAAGAAGCTTCCCTGAGAGGATACGATTATATTTTGAGCCAAGTTCAGGCTGACCATTTGGTTGCCTTTTCTTTTTCTTTTCACCTTATCTTGGATGGGAAACTGAAAGGAAAAATCAGCAATAGCAAGTGACCCAGGGAGAGTAACTCAGAGGACACCTGCAGGGGCCAGACACTGTTGACTCTTCTAGGGCCCTGGGTCAGAATCCAGTGGAGTGGGTGGGACCAGGCTCACCTACCACTCCCCGCACAACCAGGGGATCAAAGCCACATGCCCATCTCATCACACCGCTGCTTAAAGGAGGACTGGCACTGGAAGCCCCACCCACCAGGAAGGGGCTCTAGATGCACTGACCCCTACTCCACCAGGGACTCTAGGACATATGCATGATGTTATGTTTTCGCATGCCCATGTCTGCACACAAACTAAGCATGCTGGAGTTGATGATAGCGATCTAAATATCCCAGCAGAAAAAGCTGGACTTTTTAATAGTTTTTCAAATTTTGATTTGAGGCTGCTAGATTTTTCAGGCGTGGGGCAAACTTGAAAGGACACATTGCTAGGGTAGGTTACCTTTTGGGCCTATCAACCAGCATACACAACTTCAATCAAAGACTTAGTTTTTACTGAAATGTCCAAAACTGTGTCACACTTCCTACTGTTTTCAAAAAGCTTAAAACTTCAACCATGCTGATAACATGTTTGCCTCTGACTTCATCTCTCACAGATACCCTACTGAAGTTCATGTTTGAGTTAATGCATTCAGACGACAGCAAATGCTAAACATGAAAAAGAAATGGAAGGCAACTTTGCATGCCGAGCATGGTTTTGTTTTAACTTCAAAGTTATTCTCAAAACTACTTGATTACTTATTGTTTTTCTTCCCTCAAACAGAGAGAGTCTCAAAAATTCAAGCTGAATCTGCCTATTCCTCAGTCCCATCAGTAAACTTGAGATAAAAGTTCTGAAACACTTTTAAAACCACTTTGAGATCCTTGGACGCTAGGCACTATATAAATTACAGGTATGTTAGTATTTAGAAAGCTGCCTGATGTTTGAAGTTCATAGAATACCAGGGTTAGAAGGGACCTTAGGAAGTCATCTAGTCCAATCCCCTGCTCAAAGCAGGACCAATCCCCAATTTTTGCCCCAGATCCCTAAATGGCCCCCTCAAGGATTGAACTTACAATCCTGGGTTTAGTAAGCTAATGCTCAAGCCACTGAGCTATCCTCCCCCACTTAAAGTTCTTCTCTTCTCTTCTCTTCTCTTCTCTCCTCTCAGAGACTTTGCCATGAAAAGAAATATTTTCCTTACATATTCCAGTGCTTATCATAGGTGAGATTAGGTAACAGGGAGACTCACTTGTCAGGCACTTTGGTGGTCAAAAAATTAGACAGAGTACTTCCATTTGAACTACAAGTAAGCAGGTCCATGGGTCATTGTAAACTTTTAAGTAGAGCTGGTCAAGAAAACTTTTTACAAAATGTTTTTTTCATCAGAAAATGTCATTCATTGAAATCAAAACTTTTTGTGGGAAATGGTTGATTTCGATGAATTTCCTGTTTCAAATTAAAAAAGAAAGAAAAAGTTTTGAAATTGTTGAAATGTTCCATTTTGATATTTTGGAAACAAAGTTTCATTTTTCAGTTCAAAATAACTTTTTTGTATAGAATTTAAGTTAATTTTCAGTTTTCTTTTTAAAAAAGCTCATAAAAGATGAAAATAGAAATGAAACATTTTGAAATTATCAAAATAAACCATTTTAATATACCCAAAGTGGGGGGAAATGGTTTTATAGTTCATGAAACTTTTCAGAAATGTCATCAATTTGGGATGAAAAAGCGTTTCAGAATCTTGAAAATTCTCACAGGATGGGAAATCCATTTCCTGCTCTACTTTTAATCAATGTCAGGGCACCTATAGCTTTTCTACACAGGCTTGTTTGTAATTTGAAATCAAAGAAAATAAATAAATAATACTCTAAGCTTCATTAGCCTAAAAAAACCCTCTTTGCTAAACAATTTCATAGACATTTAAGGAAAAGATTGATTAAACAGATCAGTTGGATGTATAATGGACAGAAGGCTATTCTTATTTAAAACCCCATTTTATTATTTCAGCTAAGAGGCAATATCATGAAATAATACCAAGAACAGCAATGCATGGAAACAAATGAAAAGAAGCACAGAAATTGTAGTTGTTACCATATGTGTTTATAGAATGTGTGTGTGAGTGATAAGACAGACTTCATCTCCCATTTATTGTTCACAAACTACCTAAAAGTTTACTTAAGACAATGTCAAACCCCGAAGGTGAAAAAACCCAAAAGTGAAATATTTTTAAAATTAAAATGCAACATTTAAGATACAGCAGTCTTGGAACTAGATTCTGTCTATCCAAAGCTCTTTTAAAGTATACATCACCCTGGAATTTAGGCTCTAATTCTCAACATCACTAATTCTACTGCTTTAGATATATATATACACACCATCTCTGTGCATACTTAAACAAATAGGGACAGTGATATCTAAGAGAACAACACTGGTTTTAAAAGCAATTACAAGATGAATTAGACATGCAAGTCTATCCTGAACTGTTGCTACTCTTGATGTGTCCAAATATGAGAACTCTCACTTTATCCTTAATACTAACTTGGACATCTAGGGTCTTATATGGAAATTACATCCGGAGTTCCTTAATGAGTTGCTTGCATTTTAGGTGGCCTTCTCTTTCCTCATCCATCACAGGTGCCAATATAATCCCTCTCTCATTGATCTTAACAACAAACAGAGACTCCATTGGGATTTAGGGAAACATTTTGAATGTTTTTTCTTTTTTCTCTCCGTTCTTTATTCTTGCTCTTTCTTTTTCTAGGCTCCCTAGTCACAAACATATTTACTCATTCACGTGTAAAGGTTAGTTTATTATTAGGTATCATAATTCACTGGTCTACAATTTTTGAGAAGTCGTCTGCTTCAGAGATAAAATGTGCTATTTAGTATGTATTTTGATGTGCTGAATTCAAATATGACAATTAAAACAACTGATTGGCTACTGTTTCTAAGATATTTAAGTTTTTACATTTTATGTCTATGTATATTGTGTAGATAGTAGAGTTTTAATCATAAAGTTGTAAACCTAGGTCTTTTCATGTGTTTATGGTTGCTTTACATGATACTATTTCACCTGTCCTGTTTATGTAACACTTTAAAAATCAGCAAAGGGGTTATATAAATAAAATTTATTATGAAACAAAAGGCAAAAAACTATTATGTACATAGTTTAGTCCTATTACTCGGCGCTTCTTGGCTTGTCTCTTGTATTCATTAAATGGAGCATCTCTTGTCACTGTCCAGCAATAGTCTGCAAGCATTGATGGGCTCCATTTGCCCTGATAGCGTTTCTCCATTGTTGCAATGTCCTGGTGAAATCGCTCGCCGTGCTCGTCGCTCACTGCTCCACAGTTCAGTGAAAAAAAAATCTAGACGAGAGTGCAAAAAATGTATCTTTAGTGACATGTTGCAACCAAGGCTTTTGTATGCCTTGAGGAGGTTTTCCACCAACAACCTGTAGTTGTCTGCCTTGTTGTTTCTGAGAAAATTTATTGCCACTAACTGGAAGGCTTTCCATGCCTTTTTTTCCTTGCCATGCAGTGCATGGTCAAATGCATCATCTCGAAGAAGTTCACGAATCTCAGGACCAACAAAGACACCTTCCTTTATCTTAGCTTCACTTAACCTTGGAAATTTTCCACGGAAGTACTTGAAAGCTGCTTGTGTTTTGTCAATGGCCTTGACAAAGTTCTTTATCAGACCCAGCTTGATGTGTAACGGTGGTAACAAAATCTTCCTTGATTCAACAAGTGGTGGATGCTGAACACTTTTCCTCCCAGGCTCCAATGACTGTCGGAGTGGCCAATCTTTCTTGATGTAGTGGGAATCTCTTGCACGACTATCCCATTCGCAGAGAAAACAGCAGTACTTTGTGTATCCAGTCTGCAGACCAAGCAAGAGAGCAACAACCTTCAAATCGCCACAAAGCTGCCACTGATGTTGGTCATAGTTTATGCACCTCAAAAGTTGTTTCATGTTGTCATAAGTTTCCTTCATATGGACTGCATGACCAACTGGAATTGATGGCAAAACATTGCCATTATGCAGTAAAACAGCTTTAAGACTCGTCTTCGATGAATCAATGAACAGTCTCCACTCATCTGGATCGTGAACGATGTTGAGGGCTGCCATCACACCATCGATGTTGTTGCAGGCTACAAGATCACCTTCCATGAAGAAGAATGGGACAAGATCCTTTTGACGGTCATGGAACATGGAAGCCCTAACATCACCTGCCAGGAGATTCCACTGCTGTAGTCTGGAGCCCAAAAGCTCTGCCTTACTCTTGGGTAGTTCCAAATCCCTGACGAGGTCATTCAGTTCACCTTGTGTTATGAGGTGTGGTTCAGAGGATGGAGGATGGGAGAAAATGTGGCTCCTGTGACATTGATGGTTCAGGACCAGAAGTTTCATCCTCTTCCTCTTCCTCGTCTGACTCAAGTGAGAATGATTCTGGTGCATCAGGAACCGGCAGTCCTTCTCCGTGGAGTACTGGGCGTATAGCTGATGGAATGTTTGGATAATGCACAGTCCACTTTTTCTTCTTTGACACACCTTTCCCAACTGGAGGCACCATGCAGAAGTAACAATTGCTGGTATGATCTGTTGGCTCTCTCTAAATCATTGGCACTGCAAAAGGCATAGATTTCCTTTTCCTGTTCAACCACTGGCGAAGATTTGTTGCACACGTGTTTCAGCATATGTGTGGGGCCCACCTCTTGTCCTGATCTCCAATTTTGCAGCCAAAAGAAAGGTGATAGGCTTTCTTAACCATAGTGGTTATACTGCGCTTTTGTGATGCAAAAGTCACTTCACCACAAACATAGCAGAAGTTATCTGCACTGTTCACACAAGTACGAGGCATCTCTGCTCACTTTGGCTAAACAGAAATGTGTCCCTTTGCAAAATCAAACACTGACAAATAAGAGAGCACGACACTGTCTGATTTCTAGAGCTGATATAGGGCAATTTGTTCAGCAGAGTGATGTAAGCTTCGTTATGATTGCATCATCCATGACTTCTAGGAATAACATGATGCAATTCATATCATGTATGACGCAATGCCAGCTTCAGATTGCATCATTCATTGTTTTGCCTAAAAAGCAAGTACTGTCCAAACCCAGTCATAGATTTATTCATAGATCCAGTCAAAGATGTATTTTAGTCATTTCTGGTTTAAATTGAGATCCCGTCCCTTTATAACTCACTTATCCTCCGCCATTCCCAAGTCAAGGGTCATATATACTGACCCAATAGCATGTCTTGAAAACTAGAGCCAATCAACAATTTTAAGCATCATTTTCGTTCTCAGTGACCCAGAATTAGTAAAGTTTGACTACATTTATTTCAGAAGCATTTTGGCTGTAGAGCATATTAGACCTGGGTGAACAGTAGCATAATTTTTCCACAAAATGGAGGGAGGCTGGCTGTTAGACATATCAGGCCATAAGGGAATGCTCAGGAGGTGGCCTGTCTCTGTTCCCCTCCTCAGGGCCCCTTAAGCAGTCCACCCACAAAGTCTTCTAATTTCAGCTATACCCCTCCTTGGGGCGGGATTTATTAAACATAGCAAAATATACAAAATAAAAGTTCTCAAGTCCCCATAAAGTCTCAGCTCCCAGTCTTCCAGCTGAAGGTCTCGCAGGACTTCTTTATCTGGAGCCATTGTCCCTGAAGATTGAGGGTTCCCTGCTGGATCCTACTCACTTCCAGCAGTCTCTCTAACCACTTACTCCCTCAGCTGGTTCTACAAATTAACCCCTGTGCCACAACCCAGCTGTGGCAGACAGTGTTAATTGTAGGCACTGGCCCGCTCCAGGGCTCCAGCCCTTAAAGGACAGGTTGTCCCATTATGGTAACTAAGACCCAATCCAACAATGCATTTAAGGACATGCTTAATGCTAAGCATGTGACTAGATCTTTGGAAGTCAAGTGCTTAAAGTTCAGTATGTGCTTATTCGATTTGCTGAATCAAGTCCTAATTTGCCACCCTTATTTTGCCACTTACTTTGTCACAAAGTCCACAGACAGTTATTATAACCAACTTTGTTAGAAGAGTACAGAACAGAGAGTTAGGAAAGTGAAGGTGTTCAAAATTGCCTAATCCAGTTGTAAGCGATACAGCATTGCCGCCTATTCGGAATCATTTTAAATAAACAAAACATATTGTTATTTTAATGGTTTATCCAGCCCTTCTTGAAACCTTACAATGATTGTTATAATCATCAATATTTCATAACAGGGAATTGTAATTCAGGACTTAAACTTGTGTCTCCTTCCTGGTTCTGAAAAACAGACTATAAAGAGGTCTTTCAATGTCTCAACCTGCAGTTAGCTCTTTATTTATGATACAAAAGAAACTGATTATATATTCCAGATAAAAAATACATGGTAATTACTCTTAATCTCTCCATAATATGTTTTTTCTAATAGCAGAGATACTGTGTAATTGTTACCAGCTATAACACAGGAGACAGAGCACTCAGTCAAATAAATGTCAGAAGGAAAAGGCCTCTCAGTCAGGCTACCTGTTAGGCCCACCTCCTTGCCAGTGCAAGATTGCTCCTTACAGTGTATTTGTGTATGCTCGTGCAATCCCTTTTAAAATGATCGTAGTTATGGGTTTTCTACTACTTTACCTAAAAGACTATTCCACAATCTAAAAGACCTCACCAGTAGGAAATACTTTTTTCCATTCAGTCTTAAATTTTTACTTGCTTAATTTCATACCTTTACTTCTAGATGTGCCCTCTTTGACCACCCTTGACAATCAATCAGTCTTCCTCCTTGGTGATTATATCCTTTGGGTATTTGTGAACTGTTACCATATTTCCCTTAGACATTGTTTGATCAAATAATACATCTTTAATCTTCCTGAATCAGTTCCTCATGTATTTAAATGCTTTCTTGAAGCAAGAGCTGCTAAGAAATTTCAAGGTCAACATGATCAGTAGGTTCTTTTTTCATCAGTCTTCATTGCAGAGGATGGGGGAGAGGGTGGTGGAAATTCCCACACCAGAGATCTCTACATCTGAGCCATTCTTTTTAGGTAACAAATCTGAGGAACTGTCCACAAGCATGTGGACGAGGGTGAGCCAGGGGGTATAATGTACTTCGATTTTCGAAAATCTGTTAACTAGGTCCCACACCAAAAGACTTTTAAGTAAAGTAAGCAGTCATGGGGTAAGAGGGAAGGTCCTCTCATGGATCAGTAACTGGTTAAATGATAGGAAACAAAGGGTAGGCATGAGTGGTCACTTTTCACAGTGGAGAGAGATAAATAGCAGGGTCCCTCAGGGGTCGGTACTGGGACCGGTGCTGTTCAACATATTCATAAATGATCTGGAAAAGGGTGGCAGTAAGGTGGCAAAATTTGCAGACAATACAAAATTACTCAAGATAGTAAAGTCCAAAGCTTACTGTGAGGAGTTACAAAAAGATCTCAAAAAACTGGATGACTGGGCAAAAAAATGGAAACTGAAATTCATTGTTAATAAATGCAAAGTAATTCACATTGGAAAACACAATTCCAACTATACATAAAAAATGATGGGTTCTTAATTAGAGTTCTTAGAGTCAATGTGAATAGTTCTCTGAAAACATCCCCTCAATAGGTGGCGGCAGTCAAAAAAGCTAACAGTGTCAGAAACCATGAGGAAAGGAATAGATAATAAAACAGAAAATATCACAATGCTACTATATAAATCCATGGTATGCCCACACCTTGAATACTGTGTGCAGTTCTGGTTACCCCATCTCAAAAGAGATATATTAGAATTGGAAAAGGTGCAGAGGTCAACAAAAAATAATTAGGGGTATGGAACAGCTTCTATATGAGAAGCAATTGAAAATACTGGGACTTTTCATCTTAGAAAAGAGATGATTCAGGGAGGATATGATAGAGGTCTATAAAATCATGACTGGTGGGAAGAAAGTGAATAGGGAAGATAATACAAGAATTAGGGAGTCGCCCAATGAAATTAATAGTCAGCAAATTTAATACAAACATAAGGAAGTACTTCTTCACACAACACACAGTCAACTTGTGGAATTCATTGTCATGGGATGTAATGAAGACCAAAAATATAATAGGGTTCAAAAAAGAATTAGATAATTTCACAGAGGATAGGTCCATAAACGGCTGTTAGCCAAGATGGTCAGGGATGCAACCCCATGCTCCGGATGTCCCTAAACCTCCAACTGCTGTAAACTGGGGCTGGATGACGGGGGATGGATCTCTTGAAATTGCCCTGTTCTGTTGATTCCCTCTGAAGCAGCTGGCACCGGCCACAGTCATAAGATAGGATATTGGGCTAAATGGATTATTGATCTGACCCCTGGCCATTCCTATGTTTTTAGTAGTTGAATTTATTTTGGGATAACTGAAAATCCCAGGGGAGTCCTGATTCTCCCTGTTAATTCAGCTGAGTTATTGTTACAATTTCCAGTTAAACTTAGAAAATGGGAAACTATTGAACTCAACAGAAAAATGTAGCTCCTCTTTAACTGCAATCATGCTCTTGTGTGATAATACCAGATAATGCCTTCTGCTTCTTCCATCAGGGATGTCAGATGTGATGTAAGGGTCTTCCCCCACACTGCTTGCAGAAGAAAGAAACAATATGACCCATATGCCCTCCAGAACACAGGGAATCAGAGGGAGGAGCAGAGCCACCTGTACTGATTCCCTGTGTCTCCACACCAGCTCTGGATGACCGCTCATTCTTCTGTTGTTTAGTAGTGTAACAATCAGAGTGTGCTGACTAGGCTCTATTGCAAATAGAGCTGGTTAAAAAAAAATAGGGTTAATTTTTCATTCACATTTTCACAATAATTTCATCCTGTTATTTTCACAAAAATTTGCAATTTTGCCCCAAAAAAAAGAATAATCAAAACTACAAGCTTAGAATATTTTTTACAAACTCTAAGGCATGGTCCACACTAAGCCCCCAGTTCGAACTAAGATACGCAACTTCAGCTACGTTAATAACATAGCTGAAGTCGAAGTATCTTAGTTCGAACTTCAAGGTACTCACCGCGGGGCCACACACGGCAGGCAGGCTCCCCCGTCAACTCTGCCTACTCCTCTCGTGGAGCAGGATTACCGGCGTCGACGGCGAGCACTTCCGGGATCGATTTATCGCGTCTAGACAAGACGTGATCGATTGTGCGCCGCCGAACCAGCCGGTAAGTATGGACGTTCCCTAAGTGCAAGATTTTCAATTAAATATATCAGATTCAGAAATTTTCAGGACAGAAAGGACCATTGTGATCTGCCTTACAATTTAAATAACACAGGCCAGAGAATTTCAATCAATAATTCCTGCATCAAACTCATAACTTCCTATCTTGATTTAAAGTGTTCAGGCGACGGCGAATCCACCGCATCCCAAAGTATATTGTTTCAATGGTTAATTGCACTCATTTGAAAAAAGTGTGCCTTATTGCTAGTTTGAATTTGTTTAGCTTCAGTTTCCAGTCATTGGATTGTATTATGCCTTTGGTACATTAAATATCCCCGTACTGTCTGAGATCTTCTCCCTATATAGTTACTGATAGACCATGATCAAGTTACCTCAAAGAAGGTAACCTCTTTTTTGTTAACCTAAAGAAGATTGACTTCTTATGTCTATTACTGTATGCAAAAGTTTTCCAGACCTCAAATAATTCTTGCAGATCTTTTCTGAACCCTTACCAATTTCTCAACTTCTTTTTTAAAAGTATGGACAAGAAAACTTGACATAATATTCTAGTAATGGTCTCACTAATGCCATAGGTTTGCTTATCAATAATTGTACAGCAGCGGTTCTCAGCTTTTCTCCATCTACAACCCTAAAATCAGCTTTGGTTACTTTGGTAGGACCCCAATTTCACAATGCTTTAGAACCATAAGGGTTAGATGTGTGGAAAATGAATAAGTGATACCTTTAAAAATGACAATTCATAAATGGGAAAATAACATCTACTAGCATAAAAAATGACCAATAGATTTTATTTATTTAATTGTTTGTTTATTTGAACCTAATCATTAGTGAGACTACTTTATGTACTGAAGTGTTTCCATATATTTTGAAAAGAATAGGCATTTGCACTGCTTAGTTTTGATTGTACGAAAAATTGTATGCCTCATGGATACACCAGGATATAATGGACACACACAATAGTTCTGACTCATGTAAGGTTCAAAAGTATATAGGGGCAGCAGACTTTGAGATTATGTGAAGGCAACAATTACTGAACTAAGAATATAGAACAAGTTATTCAAAGTGCTGCAAATGCATTTTCTAAGGGATGTTCTAATATCCAAAATGGAGTCAAGGAAGGAGAATCCACAGGCCTGGAAGCCTTTGAAGTTTTATAAATCAGGCTTGAATTGGAAGGTTTAATATCAAAATATATGAACTGGTTTGTGAGATTAAACAAGTAGAGTTGGGGATGCCCTCTTCAATAACGTACATCAATGGATTGAAAAGACAAATGAGTTTCATGCCCTACTACTGCAGTCACCAGGGCTCTTTATTGATTTCTTTGGGCTTTTCCCAATCTGAGAAGAAACGGAAAAGATCTGTGTTGCTTAACTCAAATTTTCTTCATACTTTCTATGCTTCTGCCTAAGTCTTCTCCATGGACCATATCATTCCCTATTCCCTACCATGCTGTTTTCACTTTGGATGACGAGGCCTATGCAGCACTTAAAAGCCATTTAAGTCCTCAAAACAGCAAGTGGGCCATAGCCCTTGTGCTAGCCCTCTGTCTAAGGATGAATTTCACCCTTTCCAGAAGCAGTTTGTTTACGTCTCTTCTCCCAGTCTCAGCACACTTGGTGCAAGAGCCTTCTTTCTATATTCTCTATCACTGAATATTTTTCAGCTGACAGAGTCTGTAGTCAATTGCCCAGATGAAATAGTATGTGACCTAATGCACAAGAAATATTGACATGGTGGACTTTCTCCCACTGTTTAGCGTTAGAGCATCATTTTAATATTCTGAATCACTTGGACCACTTCCATGGAAAAAAATCAACTACAGTCCTTCTGATTCCAGTTCAATGTAATTACTGGTAAATGTAATCCCTTGTATCTACAGGTAACTTTTTCAAAAATGCCTAAATACCATGGGATTTAGGATCCTAAATCACTTAGGCACTTTGAAAAATCTTACTGTAGGTTTCTTTGTGATGTGGGAGGAGAATAAGACTGTGACGTTGCACTCCATATGTTTTATGGAAATATGCTTATGAGTGTAAATATGATGTAACTGGAATATGTTTTATGCAAAAGGTCTCTTGTAAGGTATCATAACAAAGGTTATAAACTACTGAATATATTCCTCCTATTTGTATGCAGGTATCATTCTTGTATCTAAAGCTAGAAATATGAAGTATAACTCTGAGGTCCTATTGTAATTATGCAAAGTGTGGGCCATTAATGATAGTTTAGAATCTTGATGGCTCCCATTGACTAGGACAATTGGTTGTAAATGGTTTATTTATCTGCAACCCTTCCTGTGTAAGTGTGGGCCAACACAGGAAGAATAGAGACTAGGGGTCTTACAGTGACATGTGACCATGTCACCTGATACTGGAATCCATCTTAATCCTTGTACTTTTCCATTGATTAGGCAGGGGTGGGGAAAAGCACAGACAAAAGATTCCCGCCTTGTGCCAAAACTATAAACGGGGGTGGATCAGGACAAAGGGAGTCATGAGAAAACCCCTGCTTACCACCTGAGATGTCTGCTGGAATTAACAAGGACTGTACCAGGGGAAAGGATTGGGTCCAGACTAGGAAGGAATCTAGTCTGTAAAAGAAGCTTATTGGAACATAAGAGATGAGATATGACCTGTAATCAGTTTCTCAACGTATTAGGCTTAGACCTGCGTGTTTTTGCTTTATTTTGCTTGGTGACTTACTTTGTTCTGTCTGTTATTACTTTAAATCACTTAAATCCTACTTTTTATACTCAATAAAGTCACTTTTGTTTATTAATAAACCCAGAGTAAGTTATTAATACCTGAAGGAGCAAACAGCTGTGTATATGTCTCTATTAGTGATACAGAGGGCAAACAATTTATGAATTTACCCTGTATAAACTTTATACAGAGTAAAACAGTTTTATTTGGGGTTTGGATCGCATTGGAAACTGGGTGTCTGGATGCTGGAGACAGGTAACCCACTGAACTGTTCTCAGTTAAGTCTGCAGCTTTGGGGGCGTGGAACAGACCCTGGGTCTGGGTTGCAGCAATCTAGCGTGTCTGGTTCAACAAGACAGAGTTCTGGAAGTCCCAAGCTGGCAGGGAAAACAGGTTCAGAGGTAATTTCAGCACATCAGGTGACAGTCTCAAGGGGATCTCTGTGACTGAACCCATCACAAAGACATAATCAATTAGCAAAGAATAAATTGTTTCCAAACTAAGATTCAATAGGACTAACAACAGTGTCTGAGTGCTACTAATAGGTAGAGTTTTCAGTACCTTAAAGAACTGTGTCCTAAAGCATTAGGATTATATGGTGCCAGGAAAACAAGGTATTGTCAGGGCTCCATCTGACAATGCAATGTCCTCCAGCTGGGCCCATTGACAATATATAAATGAGAATTACATTTTTCTGGAACCCAGCATCTCCCATACTTCTGGAAGTCTGGGCTGCTGTGGTCACTTTGAAGGTCACCGAGATGGATTGAATTTTTAGTGCCGCTCCTTTAGCCATGCCTCCTCTGCTCCTGCTTGTGGCCACTTTTATCTGCCTCCATGGCAGCATGTGAGCAGCAGCTTTAGTGCTCTCATCTTCTCATCTGCCTAAATGTCTTTTTTTTTGTTACAATTTGGGGCTGTAGTGAGCAGTGATCTTTTTCCCGGCCCGTCCTCCCCACGGGTCTTTTTTTTTTTTAGCTGGGTATTGGAATCTGCCCGGCACCTCTGCTGCCAAGCCTCTCTGCTGGCTCCTCTGCACCTTCCAGGTCTGGCAGAGCAGCCTAAAATGCACCGAACAACAGTCAAACAGTGCTCCCTCTGTGAGACTGCCCTGCCAGCTTGGTAGATGATGAGTTGCAGGCCGACTGCACCCAACCCTTTGTCCTTAACTCTGTTAGGTCCTGGGGCTATGAGTCAGACAAGCACATGGGACCCCACCAGAGAAGCTGCTATTCCAACATGGGGAAAATGAACCAGGAGTCTATGGGCAGAGCAGGGAGAGGCTCCAAGTTACAAGAGGACCCCAGTCAGCCAACTCAAGGGGTAATTTCCAAGAGGCCTGTGGAAAACAGAGAGGGTAGACTTGAGGGGACACAAATCCACCTTCACCTGAGTCCCAAAAGGGGTACTGACCACCCTGAAAAATGAAGAAGGGCTCATCAACACCACCCCTTCTTCCCATTTTGGCTAGGAGGGCTCTGGAAACATTTCTCCTCCCACCTCCCTGTGGGAATATATGAGGACTTAGAAAGAAATCTCATGAGAGGATCTCAGTCCCTCAGCAAGGTCAGCTGCAAAGACCTCATCAAAGCCATGATGGAGCTTGTATGCTCTCTCAGCGAGCTAAAAAAGCTACAAAAAAGTTAAAGAAAGCAAAAAGCGGGGGGGGGGGGGGGGAGCATAAAAGATTTAGGTGGTATGAATCCTCTTACTCCTCCCCATCACCACAGAGGATGATGACTTGTCAGGCTCTGGCTCTGATCAGGATCAGGGAAAGACTCAGCAAAGTTTTTTTTCCCCTGAAAAATTCAAGGCCTTGTGCAACAAGATTGTATTCACTATTCAGATTCAGCCCGAATAGAACCCCGAGAGGAAGCCTCTGAGCAAATTTTCCCCTCAAAATCCTTGATTACTCTACACTCTTCCTTTGAGGAAGTAATCAGGGATGAAAGGGATAAACTAGGCAAGGACAAGCACATTAACAGAAAGAATCTTGGATTCTATAAGATCCAGGAACCAAAGGTCCTGATTACTGAGCTACAGAAGGTTGATGCTGCTGCAGCATTCCTGGCAAAAGATATGGGTATCCCCTCAGAAGGGGAGTTCTATCCTAAGAACCCCACAGAAAGAAAAATAGAGGCCACTCTCAAAAAAGTCTTTGACTCAGACTCCTTCGGGCTTCCATAGCAGCTACTTGCTTCGCAAGGGCATGTCTCTACTGGCAGGAAGATATCAGAGCCCTGAAATATAGAGATCAGCCCCACTTCAGCTCTATTTTAAATAAAGTTTCCCTGGCAACAGCATGCACTACTGGTGCCTCAGATGGATGAGATGAAATTCTCAGCCAAAGCCCTGGCCTCCAGAGCAGTCGCCAGGCACCACCTATGGCTGTTTCCCTGGAAGGTGGATAGCCACTAGGAGTAGATGCTGTGCTCTGCCAAATTCATGGGAGCCCTGCTTTTCAGAGAGAAGCTAGACTAGGTAGTAGTGAACAATTGCGGAAAAATCTTAACAGCCCCTCCCAATGCCACACCATGCATTTAAGAGAGAACACAGACTGGCTTTCAGACAAACACCTTTCTTTTGGCCTTCATCCTCACAGAAATGCCAGTAAAGGCACAGCAGGTTCTCCATGGGAAAGCTGTGGAACTGTGGCCCAGGAGGAAAGCCCTGAGGGAACCCTGGTACTCCCAAAGCCTCTTTATGACAAAGACCACACTGGTCTTCTCCAGGACTGAAGCTAGGGGGCAGTATTTCCCATTTGCAGCAAGAATGGGTTACTTTGACCATGGATCAGTGGGTCAGAAACAAAGTAAGAGATAGATCCTCAAGTTACGGGCTCCACCCCAACCATTTTTCATCCAGTCCCTCATCTTGAATGACCCCACAAAGAGCGATCTAATCCAGAATGAGATACCTCACCTCCTGGATAAGGGAGTAATAGGGAGTAATCTGTTTCCTCAAAAGAAAGATTCTCAGGGTTCTACTACATCATCTTTATCATTCAGAAGAGTACTGGGGGAATCTGAGCCGTTCTAGATCCCAAAAGACTCAACAAGTGGATGAAACAAACAAAGTTCTGAATGAAAACCCTAACCTCTACTGTGTCGTCCTCCCTGCTCTCCAGGGAAACTTTCTGATTTCAGTGGATCTGGCAGATGCATTTCTCCACATTTCCATCAGACTGCCATTGCAGGTTCACAAGGTTTGCCTACCACAGAAAGCATTATCAATATCAGAAACTCCCATTCGGCTTGTCATAGGCCCCCTGGGCCTTTAAAAAGTGTTGCTGGTAATCAAAGCCAGATTCAGGTTACAGGGGATCCATAGAATCATAGAATATCAGGGTTGGAAGGGACCTTAGGAGGTCATCTAGTCCAACCCCCTGCTCAAAGCAGGACCAATTCCCAATTTTTGCCCCAGATCCCTAAGTGGCCCCCTCAAGGATTGAGCTCACAACCCTGCGTTTAGCAGGCCAATGCTCAAACCACTGAGCTATCCCTCCCCCTGTAACCGTTCCTGGATGACACCTTAATCAGAGCTCCATCCCCAGCAATGGCACATACAGCTATGTCCCTGACCTTGAATCTTCTGCAGATGCATGGCTTTTGTGATATCAAGAAACGCTCCCTGATTCTACCCACAAAATAACCCACTTGGGAGTGGAGATAGACACCTCAATAGCAAGGATATACCCATCTCTAGAAAGGTTCCAGAAGATTCAGGACCTCCTCACATTGTTTCAGAGCTTCAAGATGCCTATCATAGCACTGAGCCTTCAATGGTTAAGCCTCCTAGTACTGGGCCTATGGATCACTCCATAGGTGCAGTCACACTTCAGGCATCAAAAGTTCATCCCAAAAGTAGGGTATCATGCCCTAGAATGAATGAAGGATCAAGTAAAGGTTCTACAGGTGATTGACTCCTTGAAATGGTGGTCAGCCGAGGCAATGTCCACAAGGGCATGCCCATATGGCTTCCAGATCCCATGAACTTCACAACAGATGCCAGCTAGGAGAGCCCACAGGGGGTCCCAAACAGATCAAGGCATCTGGAACCTGGAAGAGAGGACCCACGACATAAACCTCCTAGAACAAAGAGCAGCCAAGCTGGCACTGCAAAGATTCCAGTCCAGTTTAGAGGAGAGCCCCTCACCCTGATTAAATCAGACACCATGATCACAGTCACGTATGTGAACAGCCAAGGGGAGATAAGAAGTCCAGCGCTGTGCTGAAGCAGTGGAAATCATGCAGTAGACCCAACTTTTTCTCCTCTCCCTCAGGACAATGCACATAAAAGGAGACCTGAATCAAAAAGTGGACTGGCTCAAGGTGAAAAACTCTGAGTGGTGCCTGAATAAGGAAGTCCTCTATTGTTAGATCGATTAGACTATGCATTGCAGAAGCATACAAGGCATCAGAGATTCTGGTTCCAGAAGGGGTCAGGGCGCATTCCACACAATCTCTGGTGCCCTTGTGGGCAGAAAGAGCTAATGCATCCACAGTGGGAATTTGTAAGGCAGCCATCTGGACAACTGTACTACCTTTATTAAGAACTACAAGGTGGACTTCCTGTTCTCAGCAGGGGTAACCTTTGGCAGGAAGGTACTGCAGGCAGTAGTCCCAAAATGATTTTGCCCTTTGATCAAATGTTATAGATGGGGGGGCGGTTTACTGTTTTTCTTTTGTTCTGACTTTATCCTTTACTGTCCCTACATCTGTTCACTGCTTGCTACTTCCTAGATGTCAAGAATTGTGGAAGACGCTGGGCTGCAGAATGGAAAATTTCCTACTGATAATTTCCTTTCTGCTGGCAGTGTCTCCCACAGTTCTGCCCTCCCTAAATGGCTAACGAGCCAGAAGGTCAGAGGGTCAGTAGGATCTTTACCACAAAACTGTTTTTTTTCCTGTTGTTGTCCACTGTACATAGTTGGTCAGTTGCCTTTGAAGTATTTGTTAATAAGATTGCTGTACAAATTTTTAGTTTAGGAATAATCATCTGGCCATAAGTGGGAACAGAGGGGTTGTGGCCAGAGCATCGGCCCCAAAAAGTTGATCTGCCTCAGGGAGCTGCAAAGTGAGCAGAGCAGCCCAGACATCAAGAATTCTGGGAGCCTCTGCTAGGAGAGAAGAAATTATTAGTGAGAATTTTTCTGTTTATTACTATATTACTTTTTATTGCCTTTCTCTCTCAATCCCATGAGGTCAGATATCAGCAGCATACATTCAGGAAGAAACACAAAAAGAATATTGAAAAGGGAAATTGTAGCCTCCCTGTAAATCCCATACTTTGAGCAATGATGAACATCCAAGCACACAGCGGCCATTGTTAAAAACTCAATATTTGCCAAAAGGTACCAAATGATAGATGCCTTTGATCAAATAGAACAGCTAGATCATGCAGTATTTTCTGATACCTAGAGTAGGAAATTACTGTGTTATCTTTATTCCACAGTGTGGTAACTGTGAATAAATGCAGACCTTTTAACAGCAGCCACTGAGAGCACAAAAAAAATGCCAATGATCAGGCACCCAAAATCACTAGTTACTTTGAACTATTTAGGCTTATACAGTTAGTATACAGAAGGTTGCACTTGGAAGTCAAGACATCTAAGGTCTAGTCTACGCTGGTGTTGTATCAGTCAAGCAAGGTACTAACAAACTGCAACAGGTCTTTATTTTAAAGTGGAAACCTCTTTACCAAGCTGCTGCTGCACCCTCTGTAGCTCTCCCAGCCTCTCAACTCCCTCCTCCCTCCTTCCTGCTTCCTGTCCCTTCAGACTCCCAATAGACAGTGCTCCCAGTTATAATTACAAGCAACGTCTAAACACCACAACTGGCAATGCTAAAGCGTTGCCATGGCAGCGCTTTAACATGCCTTGTGTGATCACGGCGCAGCTCTCCCAGCGCTCTAAAAAACCCACCTCAACGAGGGGCTCAGCTCCCAGTGCTGGGGCACTGTTCACACTGGCGTTTTACAGCGCTGCAACTTGCTGCACTCAGGGGGGTGTTTCTTCACACCTCTGAGCGAGAAAATTGCAGCACTGTAAACTGCCAGTGTAGACAAGCCCATAGTGTAACGGTAAAGTGGACATTTGAGTAGGTTTCATGTAACACTAGTGAATGCGGAAAAGTATAATAATTATAACATAGTCATAAAGTTGGGATAGTTGGTAGTCATTCAAGAAACAGTAAAAACATTAGATTTATAATAAACTCAGTACACTGTACAGCATAGTAAACAAATGAGACCATTAGAGGCATAATCATGACATGGATTCTAATTAATTTATTGATACAAAATCCAGTAGACACATCCTTCATGAACAGAAGCTTCGTCTTCAGGCACACACCACTCTGTCATTGAATATTTTCCTTGTGAAAAATATATTTGTTTTACTAGCACCACTAAGCAGTCTTATCAAATTAATTACAGCACTCAAAACAATGTAATAAATTTGTCAAAAGCTAGGCTGTAGACTTCCAATAGGCTTAATCCATGTTTGATTTCATTAAAAGTAATAGAAACATCCACTGGCTGATAGGCTGGGTCCCTCACGCTGTTTACATTTTTAATCTCAGAACAATTAGACTGAAATATCTAATCAGTTTTTTATGTGTGCCTTAGGGAAACAACAAATCACACGCTTGAAATCCCTCTATTTCAGAGGTTTAAAAAATCCTTAAAGCAAAACAAATGAATTCATGTATAAAGTCTTCTGCATATAATGGCGATAGACTAGAGATACTACTCTAGTAATGGTTGGTCCTCCCCCTTTATGGAAAAATCATATAGAAATTAATAGAGGTGAAGCCAATAGGATTTTAAAGGGATTTAGACCCTGATCCTGCAAAACACTTAAGCATGTGATGTACATTAGTCATCCCATTGACTTAATAGGATTACTCACATGCTTCACTATCTACACTGGCACTTTACAGCGCTGCAACCTTCTCGCTCAGAGGTGTGAAAAAACACACCCCTGAGTGCTGCAAGTTTCAGCATTGTAAAGCGCCAGTGTAGACAGTGGTAGTTACGCCTCTCATGGAGGGTGGGCTCTCTCCCAGCGCTATGCTGTGACTACACAAGCCAGGTTAAAGTGCTGCTGCACTTTAACCTGGCTTGTGTAGACTAGCCCTTAGGTGATATGCTGGATCAAGACCCTAATAGGACTCAATAGAAGTAATCTGCCGCCCATAGGGTGAAATCTTGGCCCCACTGAAGTCAATAGGAGTTTTGCAATTTACTTCAGTCGGGCCAGGATTTCACATACAGAAGTTAATAGATTTGTTTTAGCGTGTTCTAGAATTCTAAATTAGAGAATAATACCGTATTGAATTCTATAGCATGGCTTTGAATTACAGTAGGGCATGAAATGATTTTCCCCTCCTGTTAATATTTTTGAGTTTAAAATTTTTTCCCTTCTCAAATTGGAGCAAAAAGTCCAAATCAAGATGCAGAATTGATGTCAGAGTGCAGTTGTCTGTGTGTTCCCTGTTTGTCATGGCCTGCTTCTGGGAAAATATCCAGATATAGGCCCTTCTGCACCCATACGTCCTTGCTGGAGGGCTGGTGTCAAGCACAGGTTTCTGTGATGTCCCTGCTGCAACCATTCTACGTCCTTGATGGCCAATGTAAGAAGAGACTTCGGTGAAGTCCCTGCCTCATTAACTTCTACTTTGCTGCAGGGCTGGTGGCAGAGTCGAGGCTTCTGTGAAGTCCCTGATGCCTCGTCTCTACACATCTGAGATGTGGGCAGGGCAGAGGCTTCTGTGACATGCCTGCTTCATACATATACCCTATAGCAAGTCTATGGGTTTTCAATGTATATGTTTCACAAGTTTAGCAAAATTCACCCCCGAAGAAGCCATGAAAGTGTTGAGAGACTGGAAACTGTGGAGAAAAGAATCATAGAGTATATCTTCATACATAAAATCAGTCAACTGTGTCACTTTAATTATTGTAATAGATGTGATCAAACAGGAATAGCTTTTTAAAAGTCTGGAGTATCTGATGTTCATCTGCTTTGAAGAAAAACATTGGCAATGATTCATAGACAACCCAGTGTACAGCAACAAAATTCTGAGGACAAAACGCATGTGTGTGTGTGTGTGTGTGTGTGTGTGTGTGTGTGTGTGTTTGTGTAAAACAGTAAGATACCCATAAAAGAGCTCTAGAATCCTATCAATTCATTAGACTTAGAACTGCAAATGATAGAGAGACAAGGGGGTGAGTTAATATCTTTTATTGGACCAACTTCTGTTGGTCAGAGAGACAAGTTTTCCAGCTTTACACAGAGCTCTTCTTTAGGTCTGGGAAACTAAGGGCATGGCTACACTTGTGAGTTAGAGTGCATTAAAGCAGCCCTGTGCGCTCTAACTCACAACGCGTCGACACTGGCAAGGCATGTAGAGCACTCTGACTCCACGGCTAGAGCACTCCTGATAATCCACCTCGGCTAGTGGAATAACATTTGATGCGTTCCTACTGGAGCACCACAGCGCCAGTGTGGACACCCTGGTCTGTTGATGCGCTCTGATCGGCATCCAGAAGTGTCCCACAATGCCTGTTCTAGTCACTCTGGTCATCACTTTCAACTCTACTGCCCTGCCCTCAGGGGACCAACCATCAGACCTGCCCCTTAAATTCTCTGGGAATTTTGAAAATTCCCTTCCTGTTTGCTCAGCCAGGCATGGAGTGCTCTCAGCGCATCTTTCCAAGTGACCATGCATCCACGCGCCAGGCGATCCCCAATATGGAGCAATGGTGAGGTGCTGGACCTCATCAGTGTTTTGGGGGAGGAAGCTCTCCTGTCTTAGCTGTGCTCCAGCCGTAGGAATTACGATACCTTCGGGCAGATATCAAGGGACATGATGGAAAGGGGCCATGACCAGGACGCACTGCAGTGCAGGGTTAAAGTGAAGGAGCTATGGAATGCCTATCGCAAAGCCCATGAGGCAAACCGCCGCTCCGGTGCTGCCCCTGCAACCTTCCGTTTCTATGAAGAACTGGACGCAATACTTAGGAGCAACCCCACCTCCACTCTGAGGACCACCATGGACACTTCAGAGCCCAGTTCAACAAGGCAGGAGGAGGAGGAGGAAAGCGGGAGCGAGGGTGCTGAGGAGGAGGAAGACACCCCAGCATCCCTAGATACATGCAGCCAGGAGCTATTGTCAAGCCAGGAGGAAGGTAGCCCATCACGGCGGCTGGTGCTTGGGGAAGGACAAACACCAGAGGAGGTTCCCGGTAAGCGGCTTTTATTTTGGGAAGGAAGTTATTCGGTGCGGGCTCTTGGGGCAAGGAGGGTTAGGGCTGCATGCATGCCTAGATGTGGAATAGGGCGCTGATATGCTCTCACATTGCGGTAATCAGCCTCAGTGATCTCTTCAAAGGTTTCATCCAGAACTTGGGCAATGCGCTGTGCAGGTTTCTTGGGAGAGCCACTGTGGTCCTTGTCCCAGTTAGGCTAACATGTTCATGCCACTGTGCCATGAGGGTCGGGAGGACCATTGCTGCACACAGGCAAGCTGCATATGGGCCAGGGCAGAAGCCGCATTGTAGTAGAAGACCCTCCCTTGCTTCCCAGTTCACTCTCAGCAGCAAGATATCTTCCAGGACGAACTCCTGTGGAAAATGTGGGGACAGTGTTCAGTATAGGGGCCCCCTGCAGCTGTTGGCTCTCCTCAAGGCACAGAAACCCGGAGGACAGTACGGCCGTGAAACAATCAGTCCCCCTTGACCCTATGCTTACTCGCCATTTTGGGGCTCCCGTGGGTTATGTGCGCTCGCTTTGGGATGGGCAAATTCTGCTATTGTGTAGACTGTGCTTGCCCTTAAGTATGGGGGAATCATTGCTCTGTCTGGTGTGAACAATGCTGCCCTGTTAAGTGTTGCATTTTTGCCTTTACAGATGCAACCTTGAGATCTCAGCCATCCGTGTTATCACCGGCCAAAAGACTCCAAAGAATTAGGAGGAGGCCACGTAGAAGGCCACGGATCGGCTGATAAGCATAATGGAGCACCAAGTGGACTCGATCAAGGCGCTTGTAGCCATGCAGGCAAAGCACTACCGCGCCACCCCACAGCCCTTGTCCCAAAACTCTTTCCCTTGTGCCCCCATGTCACCTCCAACCCACTTTCCCCAACGTCCGGGTTCTTATCACCAACAGCTGCCACCAACAGCTGTAGCTTCACCACCCAGCCCTGAAAACTACGACCCTTCCCCCCATCTGCACTCAACCCCCATCACAATGCATTATAGCCATCCTGAAGTGCAGCACTCATTGCACAGCACTCCAGACAGGAAGGCTGAGTATGATAAAGGGACATACACAAATCTGTGATTGAACCGTTCCCCACCCCACCCCTTTGCCCTTTCTGTTTCCCAAGCAGTTGTGTTTCTTTTCAATAAATGAATTTTCTTTTCAATAAATGGATTTTTTGGCTGTGAAAACATTCTTTATATTGCATAAAATAAAAGATACCTTAGCCCAGGAAAGCAACAGGCACTGCAAGTCAGCATAGCAAACACAGATTCCTACTAACATTGTAACACCCCTCCTGTCATAGAGAGGAAAGGAAAGGGCGGGAAGAAGCAGCAGAGGGGGGTTGTTAGTGGGTTATAGATTGTTGTAATAAGCCATAAATGCAGTGTCTCTATTCAGTCCATGATTTTTAGCAAGGTATGAATTTAAGCTCCCAGGCTCCTCTTTTGAAAGTGTTATGCAGGTTTCCTTTGAGGATAAGTATTGATAGGTCAGCTATAGAGTGACCACTTTGTGAAAAGTGTTCACCCGTGATCACCCAGCAGCAAAACACAAACAAACAATCCCATACAAATGAATTAAATCAACTAGCCAAAAATTCAAAGCAGCAAAACAGCCCCTCCAATCCCTCCCCTCCATAAACATACTTTCAACCTTCCTCAAAAACCTTGTCAAATAATACCTGTTGCAGTATGCCCAGAAGTATTAAGTTTGGGCTATTTTGGACCAAAATATTGTTTTGACCATTAAATCTTTATTGTTGGTTTATAACTGTAATTGTTTAATTGTTTTAAATCATTACAAACGATGCAGTATTTATTGGTAAGGATAAAATCTTATGTATTTTGGAAGGAATTGAAAGATATCAGATTGACGGCACTAGAAACTACATCACTCTGTCTACAAAACAGATCAACAACAATGCAAGCTACTTCATACCACCACAGTACTCCAACCCTGAGCTGGACAGGACAACTCCTAGAGGCGAAAAAGGAGTTTTTTGTTCATGTCTATTCAAATCTTGGCCTCTCTATTCAGACTAAGGCCATGTGCACATATTTGTAGTTGAACTGATTGAAGAATGAACAATTCAGTGCAACCACACTAGATATGCTGAAGTGGTTTAAATTTTGCCCAGTGTCCATACTAGTAATTGCCTCAACCATTTTAGTTGCAATGCCTGCTGGGTACCTATCCCAGACTTCTCAGCTCTGCTCCCATTATGGGAGATTTCACATGATTACCAAAGTTTTATGGGACAGTAGTTGAGAGATTTGCTGAACTGTTTTAACTTGCCTATATTAATATTGGCACTAAACAGGTCCAGTTCAGGTTTAACCATGTATTAACTCTGCCGAAAGGTGGTGGCCTTTTCTAAATGGTCATGAGACCATTTGAAACCATTTGCAGACCAGTTAAGGTGTTTTGGTGAGTGGATGCTAAGTGTTCTAAGGGCTTTAACTGATTTAATTCCTCAAATGTGGATCAGGCCAAAAGGGTACCATTGTGTGATGATTTTACTGATATTGAACCCAGTTCACTAGGAACTGTGAGGCAACCACTAATTCATATCACATGATCCACTACTCCGCAGATGACAATGTAAATGACTTTTGACCACTGCCTCTCTGGGCTGGGTTCAAACATTTACTGTGTTACCAATCCCCTGAGCCATTCAGTCCCCTAGGAATACAGTTTGAAGTTCAGTCATTTTTTATTCACATCCATGATATTGTTCTTTTCAATAGCCTTGATTAACTGCACAATTTTACCTGATGAATTGTCACTTTGTGGAAAGCAGTTTTCTGTCAAAGGGAGATGAATTATATTCTTGGTGCCCAATAATCAGTAAAGGTTAAAGAAGTTGATAATATGGATTGAGGTAATTTAATCACAGATATAAATGAATGAGAAATTAAAACTGTTCATTTCCGTACCAGATGTGTTTTGCCTACAAACTTATCTACAAAAACAAATGTACTTGTCATCGGGCAAAAGCAGACAGTGTGACTTCTGCTCTCTCTGGCAGAGATCAGCAATGTTGGAGTCTTTATAGGGAATAGTAGAGATACCAAGCCACATTTCACTCTGTTACATGTATGTAAATCCATACTAACTTCATACATTATACACAACTCAAGTTAGTACAGATTTATACAGGTGAAGCTGAGAGCAAAGTTTATCCCATTGCTTGCTGTTTGCCATCTCACATTAGCTGCATTAATTATGCTGAAGTCATCCTTTCCATTGATACTGCTGTATAAGTGTCAATAACCCATAGTAAAGCTATTGCACCCAGGGTGGAAATGATAATACTTCCATCACAAATTTTCTAGGTCAAGTGTGATCTTGGTAATGAATAGCTGCAAACTGGCCTGAATATAGGCTGTTAACAGGATCCCGGTGCAGATGGCTCAAGAAGGAGATCCCTGTACTTCAGTCTCAGTACTGAATAACACTGAAAATAAGTCATAATAGCTCTGTGCATTTCTGAGTAAATTAGGGCTTGATTTTAATCTCCCTGGCACTGGTTTTACACTGCAGTAATTGCACGGGCATCTGTGGAGTTACTCCTGATTTCAACTTGTGTGACTGAGAGAGATCCAAATCAGGCTTTGATTTACCAAATTGGGTAATCATTACAGAGAGATGCCCACAGACAGCTAAATATGCAGCTGCTTCTAACCTTGTGAATAAACCTTGTCCTACATATGGCAGGATTTTTGATACCCAAGCTTTTGCCCATCCATAGACAATACCTCAGCCCTTGCCCATCTCTGTTCCCCATTATCATTTCTAGAATCACTAATTCACTCTAAAAACTGATGAATCCATAAAGGAAGCAACTGTGTTGGAAAAAGCTACTGCATTCTTGTTGCTGAAGAGGGAACAGAAAAAAAAATCAGGGTTGTTAGAGTGCAGCTGGTACATCAACATCTCTGGAACTGATGAGGTAAGAGAGAAGAAAATGCCCCCACATCTCTGTCATTTTATTTAGTGGTGAGGTGGCATTTTGATTACTAACCCCTGTGTTTTAGATTTAATATAAGTAAGGATATTTTACTAGTCATCAATTAAAATGTGTCTTCGGAAGAATTACTATTGCCTACTGCTGGAAAAGATGTCATTCAATAGATTTTTGTTTATTTTAGATGCATCATTGGAGTGGCTCACATTCATTTTAGCTCATGACTTTGAATGCTCTTATGAGTTGCCATTTAGCAACCCTTGTGGGACTCTCTCACACTATAGACACAAATTTATACTGATTTCATTAATACCTGAAAGTCTGCCAAAAAAGCAATGTATTTGTCCATATGAGGCAAAATGATTCCTTCTGCCTGGGAGAATATTATAATATGTTTCTTTAATAAAAGAGATGTTTTTAAAGGGTCTGTGAATCTAAAGCCACCATCATAGTTAAAACAATGTTAAAAGAAACCCCGTCTTTATCCTGATACAAAAAATAAGACATTGGGTGAAATTTTCATACCAATCACAGCAATATAATGGCATCAACTTCAGTGGTCTTGTACCCATACACTGAAACGGAGAGGAGAAGTCAGTCCATTGGTGTGTTTCTCCAGCCATTATACTGAAGAAATGTAGTGGGTGCTCAGCTAGCCACTCACTGGCCAGCCTCTGCATGGGTGGTCAAAGGTGGGGTACGTGCAAGTAGTACATCTGCAGTTCTTAGGCTTCCTAGGTGCAAGGATTGCTGATGGTTGGCACCATTATTGCAAGTGGGGCAGGGATGGGGGTGGGTCCATGCCAGAGGTGGTAGCACAAGCTGCACCTCTGAGTTCTCTCTCTGCTTGTTACAGGAGATATTGGCACTCCTGGAGCTCAGGGAGGTGTACTTCTGCATCACCCAACACAGACCGATGCTTTTTAAAATCTCCATTATTGCCCCAGAGCGTCTGCATCTGTGATTCCTCATGCACACTCTAATTGATTAGATCTCTGGCAGTCCTGAAATGTTAATTGAATACTGCATGTCATAGAAACAGGTGTTTTATAATTTTACATGCACACACCGGTGGGTTGACACATCACAGTGTTAGAATCCAGGGTTTTTTTTGGCACTTACATAAAGACAAGAATGTGAGTGTTGACAGCAGATATGAGGGAAGACCTTGTCATGACTCTACCGATCCTACTGCTTCCCACTGTTCTAATGATTTTGCCATCCATGCCACTGAAAATGTTATTTATTAAAGATGCTAAATATAGTAATGGAACCTCATTTCTTCTTACATCTCAGATAATATACACAGGTGAGACCTTATCTGGAATACTGCATGCAACTCTGGTCTCCCATGCTTAAGAAAAATGAACTCACACTGGAATATGTACAGAGAAGGGATCCCAGAATGATCAGAGGTATGGAGAACCTACCTACAAGAGGAGATTTAAGGAACTTGGCTTGTTTAGCCTAACAAAACAAAGGATGAGGGGAGATACAATTGCTCACTATAACTACATCAGAGGGATAAACACCAGGGAGGGAGAGGAGTTATTTAAGTTAAGCACCAATACTGACAGAAGAACAAATGAATATAAACTGGCCATCAACAAGTTTAGGCTTGAATTTAGACAAAGGTTTGTAACCATCAGAGGAGTGAAGCTCTAGAATGGTCTTCCAAGGAGAGTAGTGGAGGCAAAAAACTTAACTTGTTTTAAGACTAAACTTGATAAGTTTGTAGAGGGGATAGTATGATGAGACTGCCTACAACGACAAATGGCAACTGCATAGCAAATATCTCCAATGGCCAGAGATGGAAAGAGCTCTTCTAGTTACACATTAGTGTTCAGCACATCAAGGGCATGTTTAGGCAGGGGTTTACATTTTCTACTAGAAACACCCATATTAGATTCATGGAATAGAGTAGTAATGTTTACTTCACACACCCCATCCTGTTAGTGGTGTTATTGAGCTTGCCAGGAAGGTTAATTTGGTTCTGCTAACACAAGGCAAGTGGCTTGTTACCGTGTCCAGACCTGTGCAAGGATTCTACAGGGGGTACATCTTTCCCCCAGCTCAATACACCCAGGTCAGATCCAGACAGAATGCTCACATTAGCACTCCCTGAACACAAGGAAAAAGGTAATCTCTTAGGGTTATTATATAACCCCAAAGAGAGATCCCTAAGCCAGACTGGGAACATGGCCAAGAATCCATGCCTCTTGCACTCCTGCTAGCATTTGATACAGGTGTGATGTTGCATCGTTTAGTATAACAGGCCTATAAAGCATCATATTCCCTCCTCATCCAGCAAAATCTGAGGTATTCTGCCTTAGTCTTCTATTCACAGTCAGGACGCCTCATAGCTCTCCCCTCACCTACTACTGCACTGCAACCCGTACCATCCACTCCAGACATCAGCAAAAACATGACTTGGCTCATTGACTCTGAGTCCTTACTCAGTCCTTGCTTTGAATGGACTGTAGGATCAGCTCAAGGCTAAGGTCGGTCTAGATGATCAATTAAAACCTAGGTACTTGATATCAAATTCAGTGTGCCCCTGTAAGATAGACTCCCTACACTATACTATGGAACTGGGGAGAAAAAAACACACACATCCTAGCAACACAAAAATTAGCAAGAATCTTTCACGCAGGCAGTAACTCTCTTCTCCGATAACCTCCCAGTAAGATACAAGTAGAGAAGAAAAGAGTAGCTATTTTTCCCCAAAGTTGATATTTTTTATTTCAAATATGTGCCATGCCACAGAAACACAAGCTGAGGTATATTCTTTGTGGAGGGATGCATCTTTTGACACTGTAACTTTAATAATTTGCACCTTTGCTACATTACTTTGAAGAGTGATGATTGTGACTTTCAGCCTGATTTGGAGGCATGAAAGAGCAGGGATTGAGAATGTGGTTTGCAGGGGACCCAAATTAGATTTCATCTTCTTTTATTCCCACATAAGAGACTGCTACATTCTGGTGAAATGTACTGTTATAGGGTTTGATCCTTCCAACGCTTGCACACATGAGTAACTTTATTCACATGAGTAATCCCATTACACTCAATAGGACTATTCCCCTGCAGTATCAGTACCATGCTTTGTTAGAATATAACACCTGTCTTTTCCTACCCCTTCTTTTTTTTTAATATGAAATAGAAATGAAATTACTGTACATTTTACAAATTCTTATTATGCAGGGAACTTTTAGAATCTTTTATTGCTTCCACTAAATTTGTATTTGTGTCTAATTTTGTAAATATTACAAGACTCAGAGAAAATCATTAAACATAAAACATATTAAACGTGTAGAGTTTATGTTAATCAACCTTCTAGAGAGATTCATTTTATTGTATGGATTAAACTTTCAGCAAGTTGGCAGCTTGGTAGATATAATTTAACATCCCTTAGTAATCCCTTAGGGCATAAATTCAAACTGCACACATTTACAGCTATTTAAAATAGTTCTCAGGCATATGTGAGAAAAATAATTAGAGAAAACGGGAGAGATTTTTCTATTAATTTTGAAGCTGTTTTATATATGATTTTTTAAAAACTTTCCAAAACAATTCAACACTCCATGATCAAGTGCTGACTAAAGAAACACAGAACTCTAGCTGGAATCATCCTATTACCTTTTTTGAGGCTAACAGTCCCTGGTCCAAATTCTGCTCTGAGTTAAGCTGTTGTAAATCCAAAAGCCAACAGATTTACACTGCTGCAACAGTGAGACTCCTTTAACCCTCCAGATTTAAATGACATTGGTCTGTCCCTTGAAAAAAATGAGACTGAGATCAGAGGCACTCTTTAGTCATGATATTTCATAAGAAACAGGAATTGCCATACTGGATCAGACCAGTGGTCCATGTAGTGCAGTATCTTATTATTAGCAGTGGCCAGTCCTAGATGCTTCAGAGAAAGATACAAGAAACCCTGCAGTCAACATGTATATTGGACACATAAAGGCACTATAAACCAGATTCTGCCACCCTGAGGGCACTGAATGCCACTCCAGCAGGGTGAGAGGGCCATAAAGGGAATTGTCCTAGTTCAAGGGCAGTGTACAGGTATCATAAGCAGGGAGGTCCAATAAGGATGGTCCAATGGGTGGGTTGCAAGTTTGGGACTACAGAGATGCAGATTCAATTCCCTGCTCTTCTTCCTGTGTGACCTTGGGCAAGTCAATGAAACTTGCTGATCCTCAGTTCCGCTTCCCACAGAGGTGTTTGAGAATAAATCTATTAAAGCTTGTGAGGCACCCAGATAGTGTGGTAAAGGGGGCCGTGTAAGGATCACTTTCCTGTACAGCTACCATTGCAGGAACAAGCTAGGACCAAATTTAGGAAGGGGCTGAGAGGCACAGTAGCAAATCTGGCTCTGTAGTTCTACCTGGCTGCTTAACTTCCACATTGAGAAACACCTCACATAGCGTCTATTCCTGGTTTGCATTAACTTCAGTGGAGTTCTTCCTGATTTACATTAATGTAAAATACAAATCTGTCTCAGGGTGAAAGACCTTGAAGTCTAGAACTTGATTTCTGCCCCCCCCCCCCCCATTGGCCCATCAGGGCACAGAGTAAGGCTGAGCTTTTGTACTCAAGTTCTTGCCAGAACTGGACTGGAGTAAGGCTAGGGAGGGTCTGGAGTTTAATAAAATGTCTGTATACTCTTGAATGACCTTAGAGTCTATTAGAAAAATACATTTTATCAATAGGAAAAAATAAATAGGGCTGCTTTAAAATTTTCCAGATTATAATGAAAAGTTTTCCTCATTTCTTTTAAAAACAGCCCTAAAAATAAGTAACTTTTGCTTCTCTGATATTACATCACGCACAGATGAATTAATCACAACTATCTTGCATTGCTTTGTAATGTTCACATTTAGACAAATACATTAAGGCAGCCCATGAGGGTTAAAATTCTACCAACATCGCTGATACTGGAAAGTTGATGTGTCCTTTATATGGCCACTTGGTGTCATTATATTTACTTAAGAGAATTGATACTCTTCGCATTTTTTTTAATCTGCTCGGTCCCCAAATTTAGAAATCCAACTGCTATATTTCTTCCAGCACAGATAGCATAGAGGCATCAAAATCAACCTGAGAGCCAATGCTTCCTTCTCATTGTCCTTTGGGAGTTAAAGGGGTGATTCCTTTTAAAAGGCTCCCGAACACTAGAAAGAGGGAAAGCAAAATGTGTATGCATGCCAAGAAAGTGTCATAATAGCTTATTCAAGCAAATAAAAATAATTTATTCAACTTGGCAAGAGCTTTGCACTCTAAATTTCCACCCAAAGTACTTGATTAAGTGCTGCACTTTCTCAGAGACACAGTGACTTTCAGGATGGCTGTCTTTGCATTACAACCAACCAGCAAAATGGGATGTGCTGGCCAGTTTTTCATCTCTTCTCCTTCTTCCTCCTCTCACTACCCAAGAGGACTGCTGAAGAGCGATGTATGTATTATAGAGTTAATGGCACTGTGGCTTAGAAAAATAAACATGGAACTAGGGCGTGAGGAACACCAGAGATTTAATCCTGGCTATGTCACCAATTCACTGTGACACGACAAGCAGCAAACGCTTTGGTTCAAATTTCCAAAAGAGCCTAAGGGATATAGGTTCCTATATCCCATTGGGAAAACAAAGACAAAGGCTAGGATTTAGTTTCCTAAACTGTAAACTGGGGATATTAGTTTCCTATTAAACAGAGAGTCATGAGGATTTTTTTAGTGATTTGTCAAGCTGTTTTAATATCATATTACATAGGTACTACATAGTAATAATAATTAATGCCTATCACTTATACAGTACTGATATTGAGCTAGATCGTGCTATTTAGATACTGGGGGCAGCATATAGCCACTCTGCAACAGGGAGCACCAGAAACCATCCTGCAGAGTTCCTCCCAGAGTTTCTCAGCACATAGAGGGGAGTGCAGCCCACTCACCCTCCCCACCAATCTTGCTCTGTGGAGCATAGCTGAGGGAGGGCTAATATAAGACTGTCTCCACCTTCTCTTTGCCTCTCCTGTGCCTCTTTGGGGCAGTTGGAGAAGAGCAGTCCTTTCACAAGAGTCACACAGAGCAGTCACCATTTGACAATGGCGAATAGTGAAAGCAAGGTGCCCTTGCTGCAGTGAGGTCCTGGGGGAGTTTTCCAAAGAGACACACACTTTTGTGTAACAGTGGGGTAGAGAAGGGGAAGGGCTCCTTTTGCGCTGCACAGGCACCAGTGCTGCAGAAAAAAGTCCTAGGACTGACTTCAGACTGATTTGAATATACTTGTAGTAGGCTGTAGTAAAGTCCTGGACCCACTGAAGTGCAGCTGTGCTTATTTACTGAAATTCAAAGTACAGAAGATGCTGTACGGGGACCCCCTGGGACTTCTTTTGTACTGAAATACCAGTGCTCTATTTAGATTTGCCATATGATGAACTGATGCATTGATTTCTGTTGGATGGCTTATGCTTGGATGGTTTTGCTCTCTCTAGATACCATAAGTCTGGAACTGGCCACTGGTGCTGCACTATCACTACTAGATAGGTTTCTGTTAAACTCACTTGAGGTTCTCACTCTAAAGAGGGAAGGAATTAATGTTGCTAAAATAATACTTAGTGGCATCAAATAGGACTAAAGGCAGCTACTAGTGATCATTTTAGTCCAAGTGGTGGAGCTTTTGGATCTGAGGGTCCTTTGTCCCAGCTAGAATAGCTCCCTCGCAAATTAAAAAGGCACTTCTCAGACACAATGGTTTGATTTAGTACTGAATTGCCATGTGAAGCACTAATGAACTGCCAGGGGATTCTCAGAATATTCTCAAATTACTCCTGGAAGTATTTTCAAGTGACTTTTGAGAGCTAGGGTGATGCTACACAAGCACCGAAAAAGGAGGCGTTGGACTCCTAGAAGTGGAACTGGGACTTTATTTCTTTCTGTCTTGGAGTGTATAAGGCACCAATCACTATGGAGAAAACCCAGAAGACTGCAGGATTAGTATGCACTACAGTTAATGTGCAGCTTCTCAGATGGTGTAAATCACCAGAGCTCCATTGACTTCTGTGGAGCTACATCTATTTACACCAGCCAAGCAGTTGGCCCAGGGTAAGGAATTTCAGACTATAGCAGTTAACCTGTTTCATTTGTTCCCCATTCTTTTAATAACAGTAGTGCAAAAGTCTGTAAGTATTTAATACATCCTCAACTAGTGCAATCAGTAATCCTGTAAGATTACTGAGAAGCCCTATGTAAAGGGCTTGAATTAGGAATGATACAACATGGGTCTGATTCTCCTCTCAGTAAATTGGGAGTAATCACAGTGAAATCACCAGTTTGAAATTAGTATGGCTAGTACATCCAGTGTTTATAGAGGATGCAAAAATTAGGTTTTTTCTCCAAGTCAATATTTAAACTACACAGTAGGCTCAGCTGAAAGTAATAACCTAGCCACACAATTTGCTGGTTAATTCGTTGTTCTTTCCTAAGTGCCTGTGAGAAAAGCAGAAACATAAATCTTCCATTCACACAAAATAAATTCATCAACAAGTAGCAGCTCTCAGGACTTTTTCCCCCATAGAGCAAGTGAAAATATTGTTTTTCTACTATGGCTACAACATTTCAATCTGACTTGAAAATAACGAACGAGCCTCATATATTTAATCAGATATTGATTGATTGCTATAATATACTAAGTCAAACAATAGCTGCAAGGAGCTTGGGGGTTGGAGGAAATAAAACACCTTTAGGCTAACATGTTAGAACAAATGAGTGATAGATGAATATACAATATATGTGATTCTCAGGCTGTGGTAGATGCATAAAGTTAACCCTCTGATTAACAACTGAACATTTTCCTTATTAGTGCAGTATTGTAAATTTAAGAGATACAAAGCTAATTACGAGTTTGCTTCTGTATTGTATGCACTTGTACTTTAAACACGCCCTGTTCGGATGCTCATTACTGAGCCGGAGATCTGGAACAGATGTTTTTTCAGGAGAATAGCATGTGAACATCATTCTGATGAAAAGAGAAGCTGCGGACTTACGTGACAGCTGCAACAGATGCACTGGTCTTGTAGTTAAGGCATCAAACTGGGAGATTTCAGATCATTTCCTGGCTCTACCACAGATTTTGTGTAACTGTTGGCAAATGTGCTAATATCTCTGTGCCTCATTTACCCACCTATCAAATGGGAATAGTAATAATAATCCTTTCTTCCCACTCTTTGTCTAGTGACACTGTAAACCTTTGGGGGTAGGGCTATGTGTATGGATGCACCTAGCACCAGGCGACTCTAATCTCAGTTGCCTCTAGGCACTACTGTAATGAAAACAGTTTTATTATGTAAGTTTGGAATATAAGTTTGATGAGAAAAGAAGGGAATAAAGAAACTAATTAATTCTGTGGTGTTTGTAGTGCAGGAGGTACAACTACATCATCATAATGGCCCCGGTCGACATTGGGCCTTGGGGCCGGGTTTCCTGGTTGGCGCTGGGAGTGCCGGTCCAAGTGCTGGGATGGTGACTTGGGCCTCCGGTCCGATGGGGGTTTCTGGCTTTAAAATCTATGAATATTGCCCTGACTCTACTCAGCACTGGCAAGGCCTCAGAGCTAGAGTACTGTGTCCAGTTTTGGGCACCACACTTTAAGACAAATTGAACAAATTGGAGAGAATCCAGAGAACAACAAAAATGGATACAAGGTTTCGAAAACATGACTTACGAGGTAAGGTTAAAAAAACTGGGGTTGTTTTGTCTTGAGAAAAGAAGACAACCTAGATAACCATCTTCAAATACATTAACGGATGTTACAAAAGGGACGGTGATCAATTATTCCCCATATTCACTGAAAGTAGGACAAGAAGTAAATGGCTTAATCTGCAGCAAGGAAGATTTAGATTAGATATTAGGAAAAAAGCTTTCTAACTATAAGCATAGTTAAGCACTGGAATAGGACACCAACGGAAGTTGTGGAATCCCCATTGCTGGACATTGAGAACAGGTTACACAGACACCTGTCAGGGATGGTTTAGGTATACTTGGTCCTGCCTAAGCGCAGGAGGATGGACTAGATGACTCTCAAGGTCCCTTCCACCTCTAGATTTCTATGGTTGTTCTAACATAGAGCTTGAGCATGTTAGTACCTTGCAAGATCAGGCCCATGTTAGTGTTTTTCTGGGACATGATTCAGAGGTTATGGACATGTAGGAAACAATAAAAAAGGTTTGGTAATGGGACCATCTTTACAAGATGCACATACTCTGTGTAGGTGACTGAGAAGCTCTACTTTATATTAACCCCTCTGATGCCTTCACTCAATGTACTATTTCTCAGCAGAAACTAATTAATGGCAATTGGGAAACATTCCTACCTTACTTACATCATGTAAATCTGATGATCTCAGAAGATGACAGTGTAAGCTCCAAACAATTCAGCTCCTGTGTGTCATGCTGCAGCATCAGGAGAAGCTAAAAATTCCAATTCTTGAGCTACAGCCCTTACCACAAGAAGTGCAGGCATCAGACTCAGTGCCATAGGATGAAGCTGGCACACTATTAGCAGTTGCAGCCTACCCCACTTTTACCTTCCAGTGTGGCCTGTTGCTAGCTACATTTTCCCAGCTTGCGGTGTCAATGTTGAAAGTTTTCAAGTCCCTCTTGCAAACATCTTTGAACCTGAGACTAGGTCAGACCAGTGGCCTTGGAGCATCCCTAAGTTCTCTAAATAAGAGATCCTTTGGAATGCATCTATTATCATACAGTGCAGGTAACCAAACCAACGGAGACGTCTGTGAGTGAGAATAGTGATTAGACTTGATAGTTTTGCTTTGTGTCAGGAGCTTTTCCCACTCGATATTGCAAAGACATTGGTTTTGGAAGGTGTTTAGCCTTCTCTCATGCCTGATGAATATGGGCCAAGTCTCATCACCATACAGCAACATGCTCAAAATGCATATCTGATCAACCCATATCTTGATGTTCAATGCTGGTTTCCTGTAATCTGACACATGCTTGGTCTGTTGTCTGAACATGGTAGATGCCTTTGTCATGAGAGAATTAAGCTCATCATCTAGAGATAAGTTATCTGATCCAGTTGATCTTAGATAGTAGAACTTGTACACAACTTCTAGCGTAGTGTTAGCTATTGAAACGTCTGGTGCAGTAAACACACCTTGTGCCATAATCATTGTCTTTAGACTGATGGTTAGTCCAAATTCACCACAAGCCAGCACAAAGCTATTGCAAAGTTAGTAGAGCTCCTCTTCACTGTGTGTGATGAGCATTGTGTCACTGGAGAAGAGAAGTTATCTTAGCAGTGTTTGACTTTGCCTTTTGCTATTAGTTGTGCTATGCTGAAGAGTTTTCCATCTGATCTTGTATGGAGAAGTACTCCTTTGGTGCTACTTGAAAAAGCATGATGGATCAGCCGAGAGAAGGTTATACCAAAGGGTGTTGGTACCAAAACATATCCCTATTTGACACCACTGCTGATTTCAAAGCCGTCACGTTGATCAGCATCATGTAGCATTCATGCCATCATGGAAGGATCAAATCAGGTTGAGAAGAACTGAGGGGACAACCAATTCTCTTCTAGTAATTGGCATAGGCCCTTTCTGCTGGCCACATCAAAAGTCTTTGTGAGATCTATGAAGGCCACACAGAGGTTTTTCTTGTTCTTGACCCTTTTCTTGCAGTTGCCTTAATGTGAAGACCTGTTGATAATTGATCTGCAGGCACAGAAGCCATGGAGTAACTCCAGTGTCAGGAAGATCAGAATCTAACTCAAAATATGCAATTTATTCTATGTGGTTTGCAGTGAAGTGGAGTGGCCTCCCACAGACCTGGAGGGGAGGGAACCCCTCATTGAGCCCTGGTGGGCGGAGCCAGGCCATGCTCACCCCTCCCACCAGAAGTCAGTTGTTGGGACTGGGAGCTCAGTTGGGCTGCATCCGCCGGAGAAGCCAGATGCCTCCTGCTTGCTCCCAAGCTGCGACACCACTGCAGGCCCCTCGGGAGCTGAGAACTGGCCACAGCCGCCAGAGCCGTATGCTGACTGGACCATGGAGGAGTTGCCAGGACTACCACAGGCCCAAGCTATAGACTCTCATTGTCCCTCCCTGACCAAGGGCCTGGGCTCCCTTATGCTAATATTCAAAACACACACTCACCTGTGCATCATTGAGGAATTTACAAGCAAATGCCACTCTGTCTCGTACTGCTACCTTATTCTCATACTGTGGGAAAAGATATATATGGTAATATCAAGCTCAAATTTCCAAATCACTCACTGCTTCTAAACAGAACACTAGTTATACACTAAGGGCTTGTCTTCACTCCCCGCTGGATCGGCGGGTAGCAATCGATCTATCGGGGATCGATTTTTCGCGTCTCGTTAAGACGCGATTAATCGATCCCCGATCGCGCTCCCCGTTGGCTCCGGAAATCCACCTCATCGAAAGGCGGAAGCGGAGTCGACGGGGGAGCGGCAGCGATCGACTCGCCGCCGTCCTCATGGCCAGGTAAGTTGATTATGATACGCCGACTTCAGCTACGCTATTCACGTAGCTGAAGTTGCGTATCGTAGATCGACCCCCTCCCCTAGTGTAGCCCTGGGCTAAGTGTACTTGTTGCTCGGCCCTGATCACAGGCCTGAGCTATAGACTTGAGCTGTAGACTGTTATCGCCCCACTAAATCCCTGTGGTGAGTGACAAAAAGAGACGCAGTGAGGAGGACTGGCTTCCCACAGACCCGGAGGGGGACGAGCACCCGCCGCTAAACCACTACATGGCTAGACAGTCAAAGAGCAACTTAATGGGAAAAACTTTCAGTTCTGTGTATATTTCCCTCTGACATCACAAAGTAAGCTGGCCTTGAGGTCAAATTGAACTTGGAGGAATAAAAAGGGATAACAATTTATCTTGTGGCTTTCCATATCTTGACCTATCTAAAAGTCTCACTTATAGTGTTTGCTTCCTAAATGTCTGGCTAGCTCTGATTTGGGGCTTTTATAATGTGATCACAGCATACATCCACATTCTGGTGCAGAAAATAGTTAATTCCCCTCAACAAACTCTCTCTGGCAGACTGATGGCTTGAAGTTTATGAATTATTCTGTTTGGGTCAACAAAGAGATTTGTGACAATGGCAGAAAAGTAAGACGACAATTGGTGTGTATGGTAAAAGTAAGAGAACTTGGCTTTGCATCTTATGCAGATGCCGAATCTTACATTCATTTCAAACATCCACCAGAGGAAAAAATGCTGGCTACTTATATGTTACTTGTTAGCATTAACTCAACTGTTTTTCTCTTATCACAACTTCTGTCTCCTAACAGATAGTGAGCCAAAATCACCTCTGCACTATACCCTGGGCTATTTAATGTACTTCAGAGTGGTTGTATGGGGTATGCAAATCAGGACAAGTCTGGATCCAAAGTAAAGAAATTATTTATTTTTTACATTTAATAAAATGTATACAGAACTACATTTGGGGTAAAAATAAATAAAGATTTTTTAAATCAGAAAATGATTACCTTCATAATTAAACTGTATTGCTGTGGGGCACTGAAGAAAGAAATTCCAATCATTGGATGATGCCAAGAGATATCAATATTTGTTTGTCTGCCAAAACACAGCAAATGACAGCAGCCAAAGAGGATGCCTTTCTTGAATTACAGCACTTTTCATTAGGTAATACCCGGGAGGATTCCTTTAGATGTGCAGAAATGCTAACATTGATCAGACAAGGGTACAGGAAACAGAGGAAATAAAATTTCATTAACACAATAAAGTGTTGAATCCATGCATGAATAACTATGCCATGCTATTGTTCACTTTCAGTGGTTTATTTAAATACCAAACATGAAATAATGCATGATGGCACTATAGCCTTTTTCTCTGGAAACATAATTGATTTATTTCTGGAATATATTATTTATAAGAACCAAACACAATTTTTTGCCTGCTGTTGTGATTACTATATTCCTTTCCCTTTAGATGGAAGCTCATGTGATTCATTGCTGATCCTGACTCCAGCATTAGCGTAGAACCGTTTCTTGAGAGAAAAGTGCAACTTTTTCAATAAGCATATACAAGTAAGGCTAGTATGCAGTATGCATGTAGCATGCCCTCTTCATATAAGCTGTAGGTAGTGCACTACCAGGTGAAATGTTTGCAAAAGGCATATTATAAATTATAAGATATAGATAAAATAGTTATTGGCAGTCCTCACTTGTCATTTATTCAATTATTATCAGTTGGTATCATGGTAGAAATGGATCATGATGCTGTAATGCAGATGCTATAGAATTGGACAAATGGACATCACTAGCAGAGAAGCAGAGGGTGAGGCAGATTCATAGATTCATAGATTCTAGGGCTGGAAGGGACCTCGAGAGGTCATCGAGTCCAGCCCCCTGCCCTCATGGCAGGACCAAATACTGTCTAGACCATCCCTGATAGACATTTATCTAACCTACTCTTAAATATTTCCAGAGATGGAGATTCCACAACCTCCCTGGGCAGTTTATTCCAGTGTTTAACCACCCTGACAGTTAGGAACTTTTTCCTAATGTCCAACCTAAACCTCCCTTGCTGCAGTTCAAGCCCATTGCTTCTTGTTCTGTCCTTAGAGGCTAAGATGAACAAGTTTTCTCCCTCCTCCTTATGACACCCTTTTAGATACCTGAAGACTGCTATCATGTCCCCTCTCAGTCTTCTCTTTTCCAAACTAAACAAACCCAATTCCTTCAGCCTTCCTTCATAGGTCATGTTCTCTAGACCCTTAATCATTCTTGTTGCTCTTCTCTGGACCCTCTCCAATTTCTCCACATCTTTCTTGAAATGCGATGCCCAGAACTGGACACAATACTCCAGTTGAGGCCTAACCAGCGCAGAGTAGAGCGGAAGAATGACTTCTCGTGTCTTGCTCACAACACACCTGTTAATGCAGCCCAGAATCAAGTTTGCTTTTTTTGCAACAGCATCGCACTGATGACTCATATTTAGCTTGTGGTCCACTATAACCCCTAGATCCCTTTCTGCCGTACTCCTTCCTAGACAGTCTCCTCCCATTCTGTATGTGTGAAACGGATTGTTCCTACCTAAGTGGAGCACTTTGCATTTGTCCTTATTAAACTTCATCCTGTTTACCTCTGACCATTTCTCCAATTTGTCCAGATCATTTTGAATTATGACCCTATCCTCCAGAGCAGTTGCAATCCCTCCCAGTTTGGTATCATCTGCAAACTTAATAAGCGTACTTTCTATGCCAATATCCAAGTCGTTGATGAAGATATTGAACAGAGCAAGTCCCAAAACAGACCCTTGCGGAATCCCACTCGTTATACCTTTCCAGCAGGATTGGGAACCATTAATAACTACTCTCTGAGTACGGTTATCCAGCCAGTTGTGCACCCACCTTGTAGTAGCCCCATCTAAGTTGTATTTCCCTAGTTTATTGATAAGAATATCATGTGAGACCGTATCAAATGCCTTACTAAAGTCTAGATATACCACATCCACCGCTTCTCCCTTATCCACAAGACTCGTTATCCTATCAAAGAAAGTTATCAGATTGGTTTGACATGATTTGTTCTTTACAAATCCACGCTGACTATTCCCTATCACCTTACCACCTTCCAAGTGTTTGCAGATGATTTCCTTAATTACTTGCTCCATTATTTTCCCTGGCACAGAAGTTAAACTAACTGGTCTGTAGTTTCCTGGGTTGTTTTTATTTCCCTTTTTATAGATGGGCACTATATTTGCCCTTTTCCAGTCTTCTGGAATCTCTCCTGTCTCCCATGATTTACCAAAGATAATAGCTAGAGGCTCAGATACCTCCTTTATTAGCTCCTTGAGTATTCTAGGATGCATTTCATCAGGTCCTGGTGACTTGCAGGCATCTAACTTATCTAAGTGATTTTTAACTTGTTCTTTTTTTATTTTATCTTCTAAACATTCCCCCTTCCCATTAGCATTCACTATGTTAGGCATTCCTTCAGACTTCTCGGTGAAGACCGAAACAAAGAAGTCATTAAGCATCTCTGCCATTTCCAAGTTTCCTGTTACTGTTTCTCCCTCCTCACTGAGTAGTGGGCCTACCCTGTCCTTGGTCTTCCTCTTGCTTCTAATGTATTGATAAAAAGTTTTCTTGTTTCCCTTTATTCCTGTAGCTAGTTTGAGCTCATTTTGTGCCTTTACCTTTCTAATCTTGCCCCTGCATTCTCGTGTTGTTTGCCTATATTCATCCTTTGTAATTTGTCCTAGTTTCCATTTTTTATATGACTCCTTTTTATTTTTTAGATCTTGCAAGATCTCGTGGTTAAGCCAAGGTGGTCTTTTGCCACATTTTCTATCTTTCCTACCCAGCGGAATAGTTTGCTTTTTGGCCCTTAATAGTGTCCCTTTGAAATACTGCCAGCTCTCCTCAGTTGTTTTTCCCCTCAGTCTTGATTTCCATGGGACCTTACCTATCAGCTCTCTGAGCTTACCAAAATCCACTTTCCTGAAATCCATTGTCTCTATTTTGCTGTACTCCCTTCTACCCTTCCTTAGAATTGTGAACTCTAGGATTTCATGATCACTTTCACCCAAGCTGCCTTCTACTTTCAAGTTCTCAACGAGTTCCTCCCTATTTGTTAAAATCAAATCTAGAACAGCTTCCCCCCAGTAGCTTTCTCAACCTTCTGAAATAAAAAGTTGTCTGCAATTCAGTCCAAGAACTTATTGGATAGTCTGTGCCGCACTGTGTTATTTTCCCGACATATATCTGGATAGTTGAAGTCCCCCATCACCACCAAATTTTAAAAAAAGCCTCATCCACCTCTTCCACCTGGTTAGGTGGCCTGTAGTAGACTCCTAGCATGACATCACCCTTGTTTTTTACCCCTTTTAGCCTAACCCAGAGACTCTCAACATTTCCGTCCCCTATGTCCATCTCCACCTCAGTCCAAGTGTGTACATTTTTAATATATAAGGCAACACCTCCTCCCTTTTTCCCCTGTCTATCCTTCCTGAGCTAGCTGTACCCATCCATACCAACATTCCAATCATGTGTATTATCCCACCAAGTTTCGGTGATGCCAACAATGTCATAGTTGAATTTATTTATTAGCACTTCCAGTTCTTCCTGCTTATTACCCATACTTCTCGCATTTGTATACAGGCATCTAAGATACTGATTTGATCTTGCTTCCCAGTTTTGCCCTGACCCTCCTATCTCTTTGTCATTAGAGCCCACGATCCCTCCTATTTATGACCCATCTCCCAGGTCCCCATGTTCTCCACTTACCTGTGTGTTTTGCTCACCTGTCCCCATCGAACCTAGTTTAAAGCCCTCCTCACTAGGTTAGCCAGTCTGTGTCCAAATAGGGTCTTTCCCCTCCTCGAAAGGTGAACGCCATCTCTGCCTAGCAGCTCTTCCTGGATTAGCATCCCGTGGTCGAGGAAGCCAAAGCCCTCCTGGCGACACCATCTTCGCAGCCAGGCATTCACCTCCACGATGCACCTGTCTCTGCCCGTGCCCCTACCTTTATCAATAAGATAAAGAAGATACATAGGAAACACAAGAGTTGTGGAGGACTTTAAAGGTGAAGACAGAAAGCTTGTCATTAAGGTATCAAGAGAGGAGGTTTTGGAACAAACTCATAAAGAGTAATTAGCCACCATGTCCAAATGGTATTTCCCAAGAGTTCTGAAGGAGCTCAAATATGAAATTTCATAATGACTAATGGTGGTATGTAACCTATCACTTACATCACCCTCTGTACAAGGCGATTGGAGGATACTTAATGTGACACTGAAATTTTTAAAAAGGCTCCAGAGGCAACACTGGCAATTATAGGCCAATAAATCTAACTTCAGTACCAGGCAAAATGGTTGAAACTATAGTAAAGAACAGAATTATCAGAAACAGGCGAACACGATATGTTGGGGAAGAGTCAACACAGCTTTTGTAAAGAGAAATCATGCCTCCCCAATCTACTAGGATTCTTTGAGTGTCAACAAGCATGTAGACAAGAGTGATCCAGTGGATACAGTGTATCTGGACTTTCAGAAAGGCTTTGACAAGGTCCCTCACCAAAAGCCCTTAAGCAAAGTAAGCTGTCATGGGATAAGAGAGAAGGTCCTCTTATGGATCAGTAACTAGTTTAAAGGCAGGAAACAAAGAGCAGAAATAAATCATCATTTTTCACAATGGAGACAGGTAAATAGCAGGGTCCCCAAGGATCTGTTCTGGGAACTGTGCTATTCAATATATTCATAAATAATCTGGAACAGAGGGTAAACAGCGAGGTGGGAAAGTTTGCAGATGATAGAAAATTACTCAAGAGTCAAGTCCAAAGCAGTCTGCTAGGAGTTACAGAAGGATCTCACTAAAGTGGATGACTGGGCAAATAAATAAATAAAGGCAGATGAAATTCAATGTTGATAAATGCAAAATTATGCACATTAGAAAACATAATCCCAAGTATACATACAAAACAACAATGTAAGGAATCATTAGGAAATGGATAAATAATAAGTCAAAATATCATAATGCCATTATATAAATCCATGGTATGCTCACACCTTGAATACTGCATACATTTCTAGTCCCCCATCTAAAAAAAACACCACATCAGAATTGGAAAAAGTATAAAGAAGGGCAACAAAAATGATTAGGGGTATGGAACTGCTTCCATATGAGGCGAGATTAAAAAGAGTGGGACTGTTCATCTTGGGAAAGAAGTGACTGAGGGGAGATATGATAGAGCTCTATGAAATCATAAATGGTATGGAGAAAGTGAATAAGGACGTGTTATTTACCCCTTCACATAACAATAAACAGGGGTCACTCAATGAAACTATTAAGCAGCAGGTTTAACACAAACCTAAGGAAGTATTTCTTCACACAACACACAGTCAACCTGTGGAACTCATTGCCATGGGATGTTGTGAAAGGCAAAAGTATAACTGGAAAAAAGAATTAGATAAATTCATGGAGAATAGGTCCATCAATGGCTATTAGCCAAGATGGTCAGGGACACAACCCTGTGCTCTAGGTGTCCCTAGCTTCTGACTGCCAGATGCTGGGGCTGAATGACAGGAGATGGATTACTCCATAATTGTCCTATTCTGTTCATTCCCTACAAAGCATTTGGCACCAGCCACTATTGGAAGACAGGACAGTGGCTAGATGGACCATTAGTCTGACCCAGTATAGCTTTATGCTCTTATTATTAATATGTCTCATAGGGCAAGGAAATCTTAAGTAATTAATGACTGGTTCAAAACATATTACACTATAAACAGGCAAATCAGTTCCAGTAAAAAAAAATCTAACCCAACCCTTCTTCTAAAACCCAAACTAAATCTGAACAAAACTGTATTTGAGATTCACTCTGTATTTAGGATCCATTAACCTTTTACACTTTGTTTCTGGCTTCGGCTGAAAGCAGAGATACCGAGATCCCATGGGAAGAGGCTGTTCTTGTAATAGTTCCAACCCACACAGAAACAAGGCCCCTGAATGCTAATGCAGTATGAGACAGTAGTAGCATCCACAGAATAACAATCTTTGGTTTCCAAGGACTATGGGGGTAGAGGATTCTGTTCCCCCATCCCCAATGGAGAAACACTACACAGAGGCTGTTCTTTTGGCCCACGATTCTTTTTGAATATGCTCTTAGTAAATTATTGGAATGGGTTTTACTGTGTATAGTTTTGTGTAATGAAGTGTGTGTTAAGATGAAATAGGCAAGATGCACACTTTGAGGTCTTGACAACCTGGCAAAAGAGAGTCACACAGATACAAGTTCATTCTGATACATTCTAACTTTTGTCACTGATCGGTCCATCAGCCCTCACAGAGAGAGCACCGATCACAGCACAGCACATGCGCTGTTCTAGCCAGTCCTCCAACTACTCGCTAGCCAAGCTGCCAGTAGCACCGGACACCCGATTGATATAGCGCACAGCAACCTAGAACTCCTGAGTGATCTGCCAACTGCAGCCTCCCAAGCAGCAGGGATTACAGGCACACACCACCGCACCGGGCCCTAACTTTTGTAGTGGATACAAATTTAAGCTGTGATCATGCAAGCTGATCTGTGCAGGTGGATCTCTCGGCCTATGCATACCCCACCCCAACCCCTTACTTCAAGTGGCATCTCACGAAAGGACTCTGATGGCCACCCAATCCCTTGAAAGTATGGATCAGCTTGCAAGAAGTTAGTTCAAATGTGGGTTATGCATTGGGTCAAATTCAAATCTGATGTCTAAACTGATGTAAATTAGACTCCCACACATATGGTCCAACACCTCTAGACTGCTTTATACCCTGCTCTGAATGTGAGTGTAAAGGAATCTGAATGTATATAACTTATGTACCATGGAGCTGTAAGAAAGTGTAATGTAAAGTAGTTGGTGGCCTACTTCAATTTACAGCCTGTTAGTTAGTTTCAGTTCTTGCTATGTTCCACTTGGTGCTTGAGTTTCCGCAACTAGAATATGGGAGAATGCACCATTGCGTCTTTGTTATTTTCTAAAAATAACCTTCCCTCACCCGTTGAAACTCTCGGGGTGGCCAATTTATTAAAGGCAAAAGATTCAGTCTCAATTTTATCCAAGGGATGATGAGAAAGTGGCTGCTGTATTAAAGCCTGGCCATTAAAGGTATTGAGCATCATCCACTTCACCTGAAGCCGAGGATGCGCAGCCCTTTGTAAGATTGGGCCATTACTGAACACAGAGTCTGATTCTTCGCTCCCTCTCTCCCTCCCCCACTGCACGTACTCTGAGGAAAATATTGACAGTCAGGAATGTATTCCATGTATCTATGTTAACGTACGCTCATGTTTTCAAAGCTTTCAGCCACTTGTACTTCATAAAATATTGAGCATCTCTACCAATTACCATATGCACATGAGTTCTTTTTTCCTATTCAAGGCTTATGATGTTATGTGCTCTCAGAGAAGAAACCTAGTAAGGCTGAAAAGATCAGAATAAAATCAATTACATATTTATAAGGCATCAATACATCACTAAACACAGCCCACATTTCTTCTTCCTAGTACCTTTCTGATTAACTGGACATTGGTATTTTGTTTTACCTTGAGTAGAGTTTAGTAAAGCAGTGTGCCTGCATCTTTAGTTACATATGGAATCCAGATCCGTTTAATAAAAACTGCACACAGGGCCGGCGCACCCACTAGGCGACCCTAGGTGGTCGCCTAGGGTGCCAGGATTTTGGGGGCGGTGGGCAGCTGCCTCCCACCTCCCAGCTCCGCGGCTGAGCCAAGAGCCGGGGGCGGCTGGCTGCGGCTGCCTCCCGGCTCCGCGGCTGAGCTGGGAGCCGGAGGGACGGCTCACTGCGGCTGCCTCCTGGCTCCGAGGCTGAGCTGGGAGCCAGAAATGGGGGCAGCTGGCCACGGCTGCCTCCCACCTCCCGGCTCCGCAGCTGAGCTGGGAGCTGGGAGGGGCAGCTTGCCGGCGGCTGCCTCCTGCCTCCGCGGCTGAGCCGGGAGCTGGGGGAGCACTGCGGGTGGGGGGGAGGCTGCCACGGCCTGCGGGGGCGTGGGGAGTCAAGGCGGGGAGCTGGCTGCTGCAGGGGGGGGACGGCGTTAGCTGGGTATGGGGCGCAGGGCTGGTGCAAGGAAGTTTCGCCTAGGGCGCAAAAATTCCTTGCACCGGCCCCGGCTGCACAAAGCAAGCAGATGCAAGCTACAAAATTACAGCCTGATGTGATACATTGTATAGCAACCCGGGTGATTCTGCTTAAGAAAACAATGTCTTGTTTGTTTGTGAGTGTTAATAAAGTATAACAGGAAATAGTCTGATGGATACAACTTCATAAATGCTTTATATAGTCAATGAGTACAAGGCTTAGGGTGGTCAATGTCTGTAATCCACTCCCCTGGGCTAGTAAAACTCCATTCATAGACAGGTAGATGCCATCCTCCCAGATCAGAGGGAATGTGCTAGGTAGTACAAGGGAAGGAGGAAGGTGTTTTGGAAAGTGAAGGAGAGAGGATTGTTTTAAAGCAAGTTAAACTATCTAAATGATTCATGCTACAGCATGGATTCTACTGGCATATTAATAGGTAACAGTCTGATTCTGTGTGGCATTCCTATTCTCAAGAGCCAGTGATTCAATGTTATTACAGCAAGAGCACCACTAACTGCTACAGTTAAGATTGCATAAGTTTTTACATTTTAAACTTTGGGTTTCATTCGCTCATAACTTTCTAGAATGTTCACCTTTGGGGCTGAAATTTTTCATGCTTGGCCTTGTTGGAATACGTTTTTTGGTTGGTTAGTTTGTTAGTCTGAGATAAAATTGTTCTGCTTTTGAGTATGAGAAAAGTGAATAAAATATTGTTTCTCTTTCTGAATCTTGTTATTTTTTTAAAAAAAATGGCTTTAGATGCAAAGTGGCTGGGGTTTAAAAGCTGACGTGCCAATAGCACCTACTGAAAAACACTTTTTAGTGTTGTAGCCAAAAACACATTCTGACACTCGGGACATGCATGGTACATGTTGCATTTTTTTCACTACGCTTGTAGGCCTACATTTTTTCAAAAGTGACGATGTATTTTGGGTGCCCAACTGAGGCCTGCTTTTCAGAAAACTGAACACCCACAATACAGTTTGAAGTCCAATAGGAGCTGTGTGTGCACATTGCTTTTGACAGTCCGCCCCAAGATGTCACAAGCTGGGCTTGCAGAATCTGTGGCCACGTCTGGAAGTTTTGGCCAGAAAATGCGCAGCTAAGAGAGGCTGCACGTTGCATGTGTTCATAACCAGACTAGCAGAATGTGGACAAGCATACTGAAAGTGGGTTGAGGCACAATTCTCTGCAAAAGACTTGGAATCAGTTCCTACAGACCTGCTAAGGTGCAAAGGGGTTTGGGATGCCTGCTTACACTTTGTAAGGTACGCAGACAGGAAGCTTGGACTCATGCACCTTAATAGTTCCACAGTTCTTAAGCCTTCTATCTGAGGTATTTATATATATGGCTCCAATGACTGTCCACCTCACAGTCCCTGATGTATTTATCCTCCCAACAACCTTGTGAGGTGGAGATATATTGTCATCCCCATTTTACAGATTGGGAACTGAGGCCTGGTCTACACTACGAATTTAGCCGCGTTAGGTCAATTTTATAAGCAATGTGTCTGCACACCCAACCCCGTTTCACCGACCTAAAGGGCTCTTAAAATCAACTGCTGTACTCCTCCCCGATGAGGGGAGTAGCACTAAAATCGATCTTCCTGGGTTGAATTTGGGATACTGTAGATGCAGGGCTGTGAAATTTGATGGTATTGGCCGCCGGGAGCTATCCCAGAGTGCTCCAATGTGACCGCTCTGGACAGCACTTTCAACTCTGATGCACTAGCCAGGTACACAGGAAAAGCACCGGGAACTTTTGAATTTCATTTCCTATTTGGTCAGCGTGGCAAGCTCAGCAGAACAGGTGACTATGCAGTCCCGGAATCGCAAATGAGCTCCAGCATGAAGCGAATGGGAGACACTGGATCTGACTGCTGCATGGGGAGAAGAATCTTTGCAGGCAGAACTCTGATCCAGCAGAAGAAATATATATATGCCAAAATCGCACAGGGCATGGCGGAGAGAGGCTACACCAGGGACACACAGCAGTGCCATGTGAAAATTAAGGAGCTCAGGCAAGCCTACCAAAAGACAGGAGGCAAACGGTCGCTCTGGGTCAGAGCCCCAGACATGCCGCTTCTATGATCAGCTGCATGCTATTCTAGGGGGGGACCCTACCACTACCCCACCACTGTCCGTGGACACCTGCAAGGTGACAGCCTCACACAACATGGAGGAGGATTTTGTGGATGAGGAGGATGAGAAGGAGAATGCACAGTAGGCAAGTGGAGAATCCGTTCTCCCCAGCAGCCAGGACCTTTTCATCACCCTGGAGCCAATACCCTCCCAGGGCATATTGTTCCCAGACCCTGAAGGCAGAGAAGGCACCTCTGGTGAGTGCACATTTGTAACTACACTACAGGAGTTAAATGAAATTGTGTTTAATATTTGATTTGCCCTGAACAATTGGGATGCATTCGCGGCCAGTACAGCTATTGGAAAAGTCTGTTAATGTGTCTGGGGATGGTGCGGGAATCCTCCAGGGACATCTCTGTGAAGCTCTCCTGGAGGTACTCTGAAAGCCTTTGCAGAAGGTTTCTGGGGAGGGCTGGCTTATTTCGTCCTCCATGGTAGGACATTTTACCACGCCAAGCCAGTAGCAAGTAGTCTGGAATCATTACAGCACAAAGCATGGCAGCAAATGGTCCTGGGTTTTGGTTGCATTCATGCAACATTCGGTCTTTATCTTTCTGTGTCAGCCTCAGGAGAGTGATATCATTCATGGTCACCTGACTGAAATAGGGGAATTTTTGTAAGGGAACAGTAATCCCCTCTGTTTGGTGATACCCCCCACATTAGACTGCGGTCATGCTGGGCTGTTTGCACTTGGCTAAAAGGGATCATCCCGGAGAATAGCCACACGGAGGGGGGACAGACGGACTGCACATCCTCCTCAAAACTGCAGCCCCTCCTTTTAAACAGCAAACCCAACCGGCATTGGTTACTATTGGAAAGGAGGGCTCCACAGTTTGAAACCATTCCCACGTGTTATGAAAGCGGAAGAAGCTAACCCTGTGTACCCTTTGGCTTACCATGGCTGCCTGGAAACTGAAATTCTGTTGCCCAGCTGTGTGCGATGTGTCACCATACTGGCAGGCAACCAATATAAAAGGCAAAATGCGACCTTGTACCTAAAGCACATGTGCTGTCTGCTGTGAATTGCTTGATTCACTGTGAAAGAGTCTCCCTTTTGTTCTCAGAAATGTATCTTCTTAAATTCTACTCTCCCGTCCCCCGCCCTGCAGCTGCAAATGTTTCTATGCTCCCCATATCATCGCCATCCCTGAGGCTATCACAGATTAGAAGGCGAAAAAACCACACTCACAATGACATGTTTTCAGTGCTCATGCAGTCCTCCCACACTGATAGGGCACAGCTGAATGTATGAGGCATTTGGTGGCAGAGGCCAGGAAAGCATACAGTGAGCATAAATGGAACATGCAGGAGGAGATGCTGAGGCTAATGGGGGAGCAGACGGACATGATGAGGCATCTGGTGGAGCTGCAGAAAAGGCAACTAGAGTTCAGACCACTGCTGCAGCCATTGTGTAACTTCCTGCCCTCCTCGCCAAGTTCCATATCCTCCTCACCCAGATGCCCAAGAACGCGGTGGGGGAGGTCCGGGGGGGAGGCTCAGGCACCCAGCCACTCAACTCCAGGGGATGGCCAAGCAACAAAAGGCTGTCATTCAGACAGCTTTGATTTGTAGTGTGGCTACAATAAGAAATGTGGCCTTGTCCTTCCCTTCTCCCCCACCCCTGGGCTACCTTTTACTAGTCAGCGTTGTCAGTGATCTCAAGGTTTTTTAAAATAAATAAAGAATGAATGGATTCAGAACAATAGGAACTTTAATTCCTGTGCCAGCTGTGGTCAAAGGGGCAGAGGGGTACTGGCTTACAGGGAAGTACATTCACCAAAGGGAGCGGCTTTGCTTCAAGGCAAACTGTCACACCGTAGCCTGGTCAGTCATGAAACTGTTTTTCAAAGCCTCTCTGATGCGCAGCGCACTTTGGTGTGCTCTTCCAATAGCCCTGGTGTCTGGCTGATCAAAATTGGCCGCCAGGTGATTTGCCTCAACCTCCCACCCTGCCATAAATGTCTCCCCCTTACTCTCACAGATATATGGAGCACACAACAAGCAGCAATAACAATGGGAATATTGCTTTTACTGAGGTCTAACCTACTCAGAAAACAGTGCCAGCGCCCTTTTAAACATCCAAAGGCACATTCTACCACCATTCTGCACTTGCTCAGCCTATAGTTGAACTGCTCCTTACTGCTGTCCAGGCTGCCTGTGTATGACTTCATGAGCCATGGGAGCAAGGGGTAGGCTGGGTTCCCAAGGATAACTATTGGCATTTCAACATCCCCAATGGTAATTTTCTGGTCTGGGAAGAAAGTCCCTTCTTGCAGCTTTTCGAACAGCCTGGAGTTCCAAAAGATCCCACACTGATGTTTGTGAAATGGCCCTTGTGATCCACCAGTGCTTGCAATACCATTGAGAAGTACCCCTTGCGGTTTATGTACTGTTTGGCAAGGTGGTCCGGTGCAAGATAGGGATACGTGTTCCATCTATTGCCCCACCTCAGTTAGGGAATCCTATTACAGCAAAGCCGTCCACTATGACCTGCACATTTCCCAGAGTCACTACCCTTGTTAGCAGAAGGTTATTGATTGCCTTGGCTACTTGGATCACAACAGCCCCCATGGTAGATTTGCCCACTCCAAATTGATTCCCGACTGACCGGTAGCAGTCAGGCATTGCAAGCTTCCACAGGGCTATTGCCACTCACTTCTCAACTGTCAGGGCAGCTCTCATCTTGGTATTCCTGCGCTTCAGCGCAGGGGAAAGCAACTTACAAAGTTCCATGAAAGTGGCCTTATGCTACGAAAGTTTCTCAGCCACTGGGAATCATCCCAGACCTGCAACACTATGCGGTCCCACCAGTCTGTGCTTGTTTTCCGGACCCAGAATCAGCATTCCACTGTATCAACATGCCCCAATGCCGCCATGATATCCCAATTGCCACATCCCATGCTTTCAGGAACATCTGCGTCCATGTCCTCCTCACAATCTTCCTCGTGCTGGCGGCTCTTAGCTAGGCTCTGCACATACTGCAGGATAATGCGTGAGGTGTTTACAATGCTCACAAAAGCAGTGTGCAGCTGAGCAGGCTCCATGCTTGCCATGCTATGGTGTCTGCATGGATAACCCAGGAAAAAAGGCACAAAATAATTGTTTGCCATTGCTTTCAAGGAGGGAGGAAGGGAGGGGAGACTGACCACATGTACCCAAAACCACCCACGACAATGTTTTTGCCCCATCAGGCATTGGGAGCTTAACCCAGAATTCCAATGGGCAGTGGGGACTGTGGGATAGCTATGCACACTGCACCACTCCATGAGTTGATGCTAGCCACGGTATTAAGGACACACTCCGCCAACCTAATGCGCTTAGTGGGGACATGCACGATCAACTGTATAAAATCAGTTGCTAAAGATCGACGTCTATAAAATCAACCTAATTTCATAGTGTAGACATGCCCTCAGTCAGAGAGACTGACTGCCCATGGTGTCACATGCACTCTGTGGAGGAACAGGAAATTGAACCTAGGTTACTGCCCTAACCACTGGGACATCCTGCCTCTCTAAGGGTATGTCTACATTGCAACATAAGCCCATGCTAGAGCCTGGGTTCAAGGACAACCCCCTTGTGTCTACACTGCAATTGCACTAACCCTGGGATATGGTTATTTTGACTCGGGTCTGCACACTGCACACACCCTAGGTTTGAGCATGGGTTAGAAAAGTGTTCACATAGGGTTAAAATACAATGTAGCCACTCAAGCCTAGGGATCCCAAACACGGGTCAACTGACTCAAATCCTGCTAACCCTGGGCTAACATTCCAGTGTAGAAATACCCTCTGTCGTATAGGAGAGGGGCTCCTTCCCGAAGGCCTTCCAATGCACTTGGACAGTATTTGAGTCAGGGGTTGGCAAACTATGGCCTGCTGGCTGGATTCAGCCTGTCAACCATTTTAAGCTGGCCCTCGAGCTCCCGCTGGAAAGCAGGGTCTGGGGCTTGCCCCGCTCCGGTGCTCCAGCCAAGGTGCAGTGTCGGGGGCCACTCCACATGGCTCCCAGAAGCAGCAGCATGGCCCCACTCCGGTGCTGCAGCCAGGGAGCAGGGTCTAGGGCTTGCCCCGCTCTGGTGCTCCAGCTGAGGTGCAGGGTCGGGGACCGTTCCACGAAGCTCCCAGAAGCAGCAGCATGGCCCCCCTCCGGCGCTCCAGCCAGGAAGCAGGGTCCGGGGCCACTCCACACAGTTCCCAGAAGCAGCGGCATGGACCCCCTCTGGCTCCTATGCGTAGGGACAGCCAGGGGGCTCTTCTCTGCATGCTGCTCCCACCCCAAGCGCTGCCCCCGCAGCTCCCATTGGCTGGGAACTGCAGCCAATGGAAGCTGCAGGGGTGGTGCCTTCAGACAGGGCAGCGTTCAGCGTCACCTGGCCATGACTTCACATAGGAGCCGGGGAAGGGACATGTTGCTACTTCCGGGAGCCACTTGAGGTAAGCACCGCCCGGAGCCTGCACTCCCTGGGCCTCTCCCCACGCCCCAACCCCCTGCCCCAGCCCTGATCTCCCTCCCACTCTCTGAACCCCTCAGTTCCAGCCCAGAGCACCCTCCTACACCCCAAGCTCCTAATCCCCAGCCGCACTCCAGAGCCCACACCCCCAGTGGCAGCCCTCACCCCCCCGACTCCACATCCCACTCCCCCGCCCCAGCCCAGAGCCCCCTCCCACACCCTGAAATCCTCATTTCTAGCCTCACCCTAGATCCTGCACCCCCAACCACAGCCCTCACTCCCTCCCGCATCCCAACCCTAATTTTGTGAGCATTCATGGCCTGCTATACAATTTCTATTCCCAGATGTGGCCCTCGGGCCAAAAAGTTTGCCCACCCCTGATTTGAGTGCTCTCTAGCAAAATAATTTCAGATTATAGGACACAGATATTTTTTTGCAGCATAGAGCTCTGAAGTGGTGATGTGCAGTTCCTTCATTCTATATGTACTCCTACAGTACAGGCTTCCCCCCTCCTCTCCAAACCCGTTTATTCTTTTTCCTTTTAAAAAAGAAAACCCCCTTGGAAATTCCATATGAAACAGCTACAATGCGACACCATTGAGTTATATAGTTAAGCACTGAAAACGCAGAAAACACCACAAGCTGCAAGTGTCACCCTGACCGTGCCCCCTTCTCTGTGTGTTCACACCGTTAATTCAGGGTCACATGCTATTTCTTAAATAATACAATATCATACATTAGCTGGGTCGAACTGCTTCCTCTTCCACTGCTTCCTCCCTTAAGAGCCTACAGCCTGGTCGTCCCTGACTGTATGGGGGTGAGGGTGGGGGATCAGGGTCATGGTACTGCCTTCCCCATGCCCTTTTGGTAGCCAGTGCCTGTGTGGTTTTAGGTAGAAGCAGTCCCTACACTGGAGGGAGCACAGACAATGCACTTATACACAAGGCAATGTGCAGGGGTGGGAAAGGAAGAGAAAATGTTCTAAAGTCCCATTTAGATGTCTGTGCAGTGGCAGGGAACAACCTGTCCCTAAATGAGAAACTTGTCTCTGGGTCAGACTGAACCAGAGATCTTCTGTATTAACAATGCTGTACCATTCTTAATAAGATCAACCCTGTCTATCTCATTGATCACATCTGGGTATAAACGGGAGTGCAGCATAGCCTTTTGGCTCCCACACCAGAGAACATCAATCAGACAAAACTCTGCTATCAGCTTCGCACGATGGCACTCTGCTTTCCCTGCTTGCACAGACCTGCCAGGGATGTCAGTGGAAGATCTGTGCATAGAATGAGAGCAGAATATAGGAGTCAAGGTTTGCTACATGGGCCTGAAAGTAAAAAAAATTGCTCTTAATATACACTAAGTGCTGCAAACACAATAGCAACAAGTTATTCAATAACTCCTGAATTATTATTCTCCTCTTCAAGCATGTCATCTTCCACAAAAAGCCATTATGAGATGCTGTTTTTTATCCCAGTATTTATAGATGGGTGTAGTGCTTATTTTCTAATGTGTTTAAAAGCACTTTGTTGTCATTTCAAGTGATGAGAACTGAAACCATGCATCCTCTAGACAATAACGAAACAGTAAAAACATTCTTATGAATTTCAGGCTGTGGAAACAAGCTGTTAAATGATTATATGCATAACTTGAACATAATTAACATGGTACTTCTTAGCTGAAAACAATACAATGATTAATAGACCACTTGTGCTGAAATAACCATAGCTTGCATTTGATAAGGTACAGAAGTGTCCCTCCAGAATGCCCTAGGAGCACAGAGCAAGTGCAGCCAAAATGGAAACTAAAACATTAGTTTTCCTCGATTCATGGCAAATGTAGTTTGTCTGTATTCCTGTCTGCAATAACTAATACACTTCATTGTAGTGGTGCACTCTTCCTGTCTCCTTTACCATCTCCATTCTTGCTACAGGTAGTTCCATGTCAGAACTCTGCTTCTCAAATCTTCTACCATGAGTTTGATTGCTTTTTTTTTTTTTTCCAAAGAAAGGTTTCACATACCATGGTATGTTGAATTCACAGTAAAGTAAATACAGTAATTAGTAAAACTATCATTTCTACTGCAGTCTTACTGTGTCATTACTGAATCTTTGAGGTGATTTGATAGCAATGATGAAAATTGCAACTGATTTTTTAAGATTGATTTATATCTTACTTTAGATATAGTAACATGACAGCAATTCTCACAATATCACAAAAAATTCTGCTGCAAATTATTACCCACATTTTCCATAATAAATAGTAAATAGTGGCTTACAAAGCTTCTGTAAAGTTTCTAAGAACAGTGGTGGCCTTCTGGCAAAGATTTGTAATGAAAACCATATGCGTGTAAGAAAAGCATTGGATGAAAATTAATAAAACCAATTTAAAAGACAGGAATAAATATGAATTCCTGGCTATGTCCTATTAAACTAAATTTACTCTATCAGTTTTGTTCACTGTGGAAACAAAATAAGTAAAATATATTGTATTTAATTGCTAATATGTAGGTGGCATTTGATTATGTTGGGCTTTCACCACTTTCTCTTTAGCAACTTGGCTACAGTCTCTTATCTTGTGTTTCTGACAACCTCTCTTTCTCTGCTTGTGAAATAAAATAACTTGAATCATTAAAAATTCTGTTTACCTTTAATAAAAATATTAGTAACTAAACTGCAGCTCATTAACATTTATTGTAAACCTCATTGTATCTTATCTGACTGATGATTTGACTGTATTGACTGTGTGTACACACAACTTTCTTTTGAGCCCACTATTGACATGATTGCACAATGACAAACACAGAACATTTTGTACATTTTACTTTCTTGATGGAGCTGGCTGAGACATGATGATTTCCCTGTGAATACAGGAACTTTCCACATGATCCTGAAAATTATTATGGGCTTATCTTCACTACGGGAGTAAGTCGACCTAAGTTACGCTATATGAATAACATAGCTGGAGTCGACTTACCCCGGTGTCTTCACAGTGCTGAGTCAACAGGAGACACTCTCAGGTCGACTTCCCTTACTCTTCTCGCGAGAGCTGGAGTACTGGGGTCGACCGGAGAGCGCTCTGTCATCGATTTAGCGAGTCTTCACTAGACCCGCTAAATGGATCCCTGCTGCATCGATTGCAGCAGCGTGGATCTCCCAATAGTGGAGACCAGCCCTCTGTGCTCTTAGGCCCATATCCTTCCCGCAATCAGTGGAATAGCTGCCGAGCAATTCCAAAGAGGTTACTTCAGCCCAAAGGAAGTGTCTGTGCAATGGTGTTTCCTCTGGACCAACTCCTCTCCTGATCTATTCCCTCTGATAGCCATGTGCTACCACAAAAGGAGGTTATATGAAGCATTTTTCTGTGCTATGCAGAGAGTGCACTGCCCATACATTGGGGGCCTGATCTAGCTGCCACTGAAACCACCTAATGCTATGGATCCTCACAACACAGGACAAATTATAACATGCCAAATTATTCTGTGTTGTAAACCCACTGAAGTCAATGGAACTACATCAGGGATACATTTGGCCCTGTGATCTTGATTCTGCAAGGGGTTGATCTCCAAATTTCTTTCATATTTGATTCAATAACCCCACTATCAAGAACTACATAAAATGGTGAACAGAGGAGTTAATAGTTTAACAGATCTCTATTCTGTTTGTTCCAGGCTTACATTTCATCAGGAAATCCCCCCTCAAAAGAGAATAATAAAACTGAAATAATTTGATCGTTTATTTGCCTTTCTATTCTATAGAAGCCAATGAGGGTTTCAATGGAGTAAGTGAATCAGATTTACAATGGAGTTTCATCAGAACTATTGTAGTCAATAGAAGTCTTTGTCAAAGTAAGGAGGGCAGGATGAGGTGCTTAGTTAAAAATAATTCACTGGAAGGAAAAAAGAACCTGACAACTTACTTCTAATTGTTTTAACTGATGTCAGTACAAAGAAAGCATCTGATCCCTTACCACTTCAATCTAATAAATGCAGGAGTATTCAGCTTTCATTGCACAGTGACCTGAAGTATTTCAGTAGGGATTACTGACTTTCTTTTTAAGGTAAAAATCCTTTAGAACTCTAGCATTTTAAATACATTTCTTCCAGATTCTATTCCCTATGTGAATTTTCCCATCTGAAGCTGCTTTCTTAAGTGCTTCTAATGTTGGATGAATTGCTAATTTCTCTGGTCCTGAGAATTTAACTCTCAAAAGTTAATAGAAGTTTCTGCTAGTTACATTTTTTTTATGCTAAACAGGAAAAGGTCAGAAGAAAAACATTTAATGATTTTTCTTTTAAAAAATGAGGCAAATAAAACCCACTTTTTAGTTGTTCTCAACTACTTTTGTAGTCTAGCTAATCAGCATTTATTTACTCAGGGCTTGCCTACCCTTAGCGGAGGATTGACGCTGCGGCAATCAATGCATCAGGGTCGATTTAGCAGGTCTAGTGAAGACCTGCTAAATCGACCGCCAATCAAATATAGGTGCCAATCAAATTATACACTAAGGATATTGGGCTGTCTTCCATTTGAGTGAGAACTATATTTGTGAGAGATCAGGTTGGGGCTGTAAAGTCTCTGTCCATTATGGAGTGGAAGAGATGGGCTACTCAAACAGGGACACCTGGAAGCATTGTGCTTAGACACAACGGTCTTGATTGTGTCCAACTCCCCCCCCCCCCGACTTGCACTCTATCTACACATGTATTCATGTGCACAGTGGGTGTAAAATGTTACTATCCTGACTTGGTAGCACCCACTTTGCACATATGTAAATGACAGCACAAGATTCAAGGAACTAAAAGATCAGGTCCAACACTATCAGAATGCAGTAGCGCAGCCAATGTCTGGCTTGGAAAGGAATAGGAACACTCCCAAAGAGTCTCGTGCAGCCATCAGCACTAGGTTATTGGCGTCTTTGTGCTTTTGCAACATAAGAATGGGGAAGATGAGGCAGGCTGGTCTTGTGGTTAAGGTAGCAGAGTGGGACTCAGGAGATCTGAGTTTAGTTCCTGACTCTGAGACAGACCACCTTTGTGACTTTTCTGTGCCTCCATCTGTAATATGTGTATAATAATGCTTCCTTTCTCTTGCCCTTTATAGGTCTTGTCTGTTTAGACTGCAAACTTTTAGGTCCAAGGACTGTCTTTCACAATGTGTAGGATCCTACCAAATTTACGGTCCGTTTTGGTGAATTTCATGGTCATAGGATTTTAAAAATCTTAAATTTCATGGATTCAGATATTTAAATCTGAAATTTCATGGTATTGTAACCATGGGAGTCCCAACCCAAAAAGGAGTCATGGGGGGATTGCAAGATTATTGTAGGGAGTTGCAGTATTGCCACCCTTACTTCTGTGCTGCTGCTGGCGGCAGCGCTGCCTTCAGAGCTGGAGAAGAATGGCTGCTGGCCGGGAGGGTCTGTGATGAGTTTTTCATAGCTGTGAATTTGGTAGGGCCCTAACTATGTGTATATACAATCCCTCATACAACAAGGCCAGGATCTTGATCAGGTCCTCTAGGTGCTTCAGAAGTACAAAAAAGGAGATGCCTAGGACCTGTGTGGGAGCACATTGGAAAAGGAAGGCTCCTTGCAGCTTCTTCCCTACACTTACTGTACCCATGCAGGACTGCGCAAATCTACCTCTCAGAATAGGCAAAACAGTTTGACTAAAATAAGAGGCAATCCAAATCCTCAGCCAAAATCTGAACTAAACATTTCTGAAAATTTAGACATCTGAACACCCCCTTAATTGTATTTTACTATTGTTGGCTCCTGTGCTATCTGATTCTGTGTGGGATAGGAAGAGATGGTACTGAATGCCACCAGAAAGGCTTTAGTTATAATGCTTTTTCCACACTAAATAGAAGCAGAAAGCACCCAGAATCTTCCAAGAAATCCTATTCTCACAAGATTTTCAAGTCAATTTTGCAGACTCCAGAGGATTTTTAGATGAGGTTTGAATAAACATCAGGGCAACTGGATGAGCCCCCAAACCTGTGGAAGTCAGTGCATTACCAGTAATTCGGCCACTGAATTAGTGATCTCTACCTCAGTATAAAACTGACCAACAGAACACAATGGAGATCTGTTAATGGTAAATCCACTCTTTCATTAGCTCTATTCCATTTTAGTGTGTTTGTCTTTGTTCACGCTACAGTTTATAACAAACTACATTGCATTAAATTGGTATATGGCGATTTGTGAGTTTTGTTTGGCTTGTTGCCAAGGTAGATAAGAACATAAGAATGGCCCTATTGGGTCAGACCAAAGGTTCATCTAGCCCAGTATTCTGTCTTCCGACAGTCATCAGTGCCAGATGCCCCAGAGGGAATGAACAGAACAGGTAATCATCAAGTGATTCATCCCCTGATGCCCATGCCCAGCTTCTGGCAGAGGCTAGGGACACCATCCCTGTCCATCCTGGCTAATAGCCATTGATGGACCTATCCTCCATGAATTTATCTAGTTCTTTTGTGAACCCTGTTATGGTCTTGACCGTCACAACATCCTCTGACAAGGAGTTCCACAGGTTGACTGTGCATTGTGTGAAGAAATACTTCTTTTTATTTGTTTTAAACCTGCTGCCTATTAATTTCATTTTGTGACCCCTAGTTCTTGTGTTACGAGAAGTAGTAAACAACGCTTCCTTATCTACTTTCTCTACACCAGTCATGATTTTATAGACCTCAAATCATATCTTCCCTTAGCAGTCTCTTTTCCGAGCTGAAAAGTTCCAGTCTTATTAATCTCTCCTCATACGGAAGCCATTCCATACCCCTAATCATTTTTGTTGCCCTTTTCTGAACCTATTCCAATTCTAATATATCTTTTTTAAGATGGGGCGACCACATCTGCACACAGTATTCAAGATGTGGAAGTACCATGGATTTATATAGACGCAACGTGATATTTTCTGTCCTATTATCTATCCCTTTCTTAATTATTCCCAGCATTCTGTTTGCTATTTTGACTGCCACTGCACATTTAGTGGATGTTTTCAGAGAACTATCCACAATGACTTCAAGATCTCTTTCTTGAGTGGTAACAGCTAATTTAGACCCCATCATTTTATATGTATAGTTGGGATTATGCTTTCCAATGTGCATTATTTTGCATTTATCGACATTAAATTTCATCTGACATTTTGTTGCCCAGTCACCCAGTTTTGAGAGATCCTTTTGTAGCTGTTTGCAGTGTGCCTGGGTCTTAACTATCTTTAGTAATTTTGTATCATCTGCAAATTTTGCCACCTCACTATTTACCCATTTCTCCATATCATTTATGAATATGTTAAATAGGACTGGTCACAGAACAGACCCCTGGGGGAAACCACTATTTACGTCTCTCCATTCTGAAAACTGACCATTTATACCTACCCTTTGTTTCCTATCTTTTAACCAGTTACCAATCCATGACAGCACTTTCCCTCTTATCCCGTGGCAATTTACTTTGCATAAGAATCTTTGGTGAGGGACCTTGTCAAAGGCTTTCTGAAAATCTAAGTACACTATATCCACTGGATCCCTTTGGTCCACATGCTTGTTGACCCCCTCAGAGAATTCTAGTAGATTGGTGAGGCATGATTTCCCTTTACTAAAACCATATTGACTCTTCCTCAAATTATGTTCATCTATATGTCTGACAATATGGTTCTTTATTATAGTTTCAACCAGTTTGCCTGGTACTGAAGTCAGGCTTACTGGCCTGTAATTGCCGGGATCAACTCTGGAGCCCTTTTTAAAAATTGGCGTCACATTAGCTATCCTCTATTCATCTGGTGCAGAAGCTGATTTAAATGATAGGTTACAGACTACAGTTAGTAGTTCTGCAAGTTCACATTTGAGTTCCTTCAGAACTCTTGGGTGAATACCTTCTGGTCCTGTTGACTTATTGCTGTTTAATTTATCAGTTTGTTCCAAAACCTCCTCTAATGATAGCTCAATCTGGGACAGTTCCTCAGATTTGTCACCTAAAATGAATGGCTCAGGTTTGGGAATCTCCCTCACATCCTCAGCTGTGAAGACTGATGCAAAGAATTCATAGCCTCTCTAATCTCCCTGAGTATTTCACAGTCACTATCACCATCCTGGTCAGATGGTCGGTAATATATCCCTACTTCTATATTCTTATTATTAGAGCACGGAATTTCTATCCATAGAGATTCTATGGTACAGTTTGATTCATTTACGATTTTTACTTCATTTGATTCTACGCTTTGTTTCACATATAATGCCACTCCCCCACCAGCACAATAATCACTTATCATTTGAGATTGATTTTATTGGGCCTTTATTTCTCTGTTAAAATATTATATTATGAGGTATTTCTTCAAAAAAATTTCAGAATCTATGGAGATTGATTCACAATTGATTTTGCTTATTTCCTCTCACATGTTGTATTAGGCACTTATTTAAGCAGTTTTCACTACATTAAGCCACAAGTCCACTAAAGGTAAGAAAAAAGGTAATCTGCCAGTATCTGGAGTAACTTCAGATGAAGTCTCATTTCCAGTAATAAACAATCTTACATTGCAGTGACTGAATCTAGTTTAAAAGGCCCCAAAGTAAGATAGCAAGCTACATGTAATTTGTTTCACTGTATATGTTTCAATTCATTTTAAATTCATCATGGGAGTGCAAAGCATTTCCTGTTGCAACACAGTGCCAAAGCTTGCTACTGTGAAAACCTCAACTAGAACCTCCTAATCATTGTGTGTGCTTTACAGAAGAGAGATTTTTTTCTACGAGGGAGTTTTCCATTTCCTCAGTGAGAAGTCTCATCATTTTGGGGTAAAAATACCTAAACGCATTCAGCTGATAAAAGAAAAAAATAGTGTAGGCTGAATATCAGCAAAGAAACCAAACAGGAAGAAATATTAGATGGTGGAATAGCTTCCCAGGTAACTGTACAAGCCTCATTACTGGAGTAATTTAAATCTGGAGACTGTATTCTAGACAACAGTTCTTGATTGAGTGTAAACACCTAGGGCCTTACTCAAGGCTCCAAGAAGAGAGTAGGGAAGGGGTTTGAGACTGCAGAAAGGGTGTATAAAACAAGAAGTGCTGGGATGAAATAAAGAAAAAGAAAATTTAGGCTGAATACCTAGAACAATGAAATCTTAGAATATAGAATATTTTGACGGGAGGGGGCATAAACATTGGAAACCAAATCACAGGAAAGATTTAAAATCAGACTGGAAAAGACTAAAAAATACACTGTAGGGAATGATTCTTCCCTGCCTGTTAATGGAGCTTTCCCTCCTTAGGTCTTCTCTAGCCCTAGGCACAATTCTGCAAGTTACTCTGCACAGGAGGACTCCTATAAATGATGAAGTAGTCAGAGCTACTTCTAGAGAAGCTTATGTGGATTGCCACTGAAGTCAGTGGAGGTCCACCTGCTCTGATTCAGTCACAGGATCAGGGCCTTAATGTTCATGAGGCAATGAAAATGACTATCACAGCAAAATGCCAGGGTTTTTTGTAGGCAATAAACAATTGTTTACTTCCGAAGAATAATCAGAGGCGAGAATGGTAAATGTTTTGATTTTCCATGCACGCCTGAAAATGTGCTTTTCTTTCATCAACGGCGAGAAAACATGTGTTTCACACAACTTTACACCTATTACCTTCCCCGGCTCATCTCTTTAGCAATCTCCACACTTGCCCTGTATTCACTCACAATAATTTACCACTTTCTATCTCTGCTGTGCTTTTCATTCATTAAACATCCATTTAAAAACGTTTCAAGTTTGCTCTTCGAGGAGGTCTCTTTTCATTTGAATTAGACTTAGGAGTCAGTAAACTAAGGGACATTTCTGGGAATCTGAACATTTTTACTCCACTCCATAAGAATCAGTCTTCAGAATTAGGGACAAACACAGGGCCTGATCGCACAGGAAATTCTGCCAGTGAATGTACTGCTAGACTGGTACACTACAGTGATAGGCATGCTAAAAATGCCAACAGTGCTAGTCCACTGCCAGTACAGAGGTCTATCAGAAACAAGGCTGAACACTACATTTTCATAGCACTGCAATGGGTCTTACCTGGACTCATTTCACTGAAGCTTCTGGGAGACATTTGGCTAAAACCCCATGTGCCACATTGAAAATGAAGGGGAGTGTTTTTAAAGCCAAACGACAACTGGAAATGTTTGGTTATATGTTACTCTTGGATTTAAACCCATAGTTATCCAGATGTCAATTTTACAACTATCAGCAAAAAGTAAGGAGGACAAGTCCTTCTCTGACTTCCATTGGCATGGAGGACTAAAATAAAGTGGAACTGGTGATTTCTGACTGCATGGTGAGACAAGGGGTGAAATCCTATTCTCTTTGGAGTCAAAACTCCATTTGCTTCAGTGAGCTAGGGTTTAGTTCCATAAGGGCCCCCTTCATTATAGCATTCAGAGATGTGCTACTGTTTGGATCCACTCCATATCTCCCAAAGCTCTGGATCTGCTGAACAACCGAAGTGGAGGGTTCAACAGCCCTGCAGTATCCAACATTAAGTAGTGGCCCTGTCACAGGATTCACTCACCATTGGGGCATCTCGTCCTGCCCATTCATCCACACACCCTTTCACCTCCCTCTCAGTGCAACTCACGGTATTCTCTCTTTGTGACTTGGCCCTCTCACCAGGTCATGATGCTCCTCCCCACCTTGGGTCCTAGAGTCCCACTGAACAGCCATCCTAGGCAGTCTTCTGCTCTGCTGCCTGGTCTGTGCCACTTCCCCAGTGGGTGTTAGGGGAACCTGGCCCATCAACTCCTCCAGTTCCAGTCCAGAATGGTACAACCAGCAGCCAAGATCTGCACAGTCCCAAACCTTGCTACTGTTTCCCTGGGCTGCTCCTACTTCACCTCTATCAGGCTCTTTCTACACCCTCCAGGTATGCCCTTTCCTCAGGGCCAGGACCCCAGGCCTTCTATTCTCCCCCTAGTTTCCATCTTTCCTTCTATACAGCCTCCACACTGCAAACCCCTTTCTACTGCCAACTTCATAGTTTTATCATAGCCCTGCCTGTTCCTTCTCAGTTGAGTGCTATTCCCAATCAGGAGTTGCTTATCCAGCCTAATTCCCCTCAAGTGTGGCCTATCAAATTAATTGGAAAACCCCACCCCCACCGGGTCAGCCTCATTAACCCTTTCAAGGCTGGTGTAGGGTGAAACAGTCCCTGACATTCCTAAAGCTGGGGAGTGGAATGGCAGAGGAAAAATGCTTTAAGTCTTCTGTAATATCCCTGCATCAAGCCCATATGCTCTGGCTTAGTGCAGGGAGTAGAATTTGCCCTTAGCCACTAGAATTATGTGTAAAATAAAAAGAGACAATTTATTCGCTTTAAAATATGTTTGATATCTTGTTCAGTTCCCTTTATCAGAAGTTTCCTGAGCAACAGCATATCTTGCCTAAGGGATTATTTTATACCCACCATCAGCACGCGGCAAAATGTAGTATAAGAGCCTCTGGCGATCCATCGGCTAATAATAAAATAGCTAACTTCAATCACTTGACTAGGAAAGTGGGTTTATTATCTTGCACAAATTGTTTTGGAATATTAAAAATATTCATTTTTTAAACGTTCCTAGCCATGTAGGTTTTATACCCTGTCTCTTTTCTACAGGCTTCTTGACAATAATAAATGCTAGAGTCTGATGCCGAAGCAGATCGTGAAACCCCAGCAACTTTGCTACCTAATAACATGACCCTACAGCAAATATCCAGCCTCAGCTATAAAGGCTGAGCAAGTTAAATCCAAGCACCTTTTGTTGCAAGCTTTAAGAAGCAGCTAACCAGATGACATGACCTGAACCATAGTTGTTATTATTTAATAAGTATATTCCTATATTATTTTTATCCTTTCATTTTTGATACTCTTCACTGAATATTCATGTGCTCTAAATGTCGCCTCTATAAGTAATGCCTTTTGATGGTCTTTTAATTGTAAAAACTCAATCAATTATTGAAAAATTGCCTATGACATCAGATAAACGGAGTGAGATAGATCAACATAGGACTTCCACCACTTAAAGGTTCCCAATGACAGAAACAGGGATGTTTATGACTGTGAACCATTCTTACCAATACAATAACATTACAATAGATGTTTTTGTGTCTGCTTAAAATTCTGACATTAACAAGCCATACCCATGACAGTATGAATGACCTCAAGCTTTTAAAAAAGAATGGAATAAAATATGGTGGGTAGAATATCTATTTAAATTATTAAGAAATGAACCAGGGACAAATTGTCCCTGTCACTTCTATGTCTGCCTACTGTGCCAAGTACACACAGAAAACAAGAAGGCATCAGTGTGAGCTGTATTTTCCAATCTAGAAGCTTTTAGGGAAATTACAGGGTTCTGCAGAATTTCAGCCCCCATTAGTAGTGACTAGTGTTAAAGTAGAAAAGGAAAGATCCTTTGTACTTGGTTTCTTCACAGAAACCACATCCTATGTTTACGCAGAATGCTGTCTCTAATTGAGAATAATTACTCTATAAATCTAACCCTCCAATTTCCTTTTTATGTGACAGTCAGTTTTCACCAAGTGTTATCATGCACAAAATAATGTTTGGTGGATGGGTCAAAGCGTTGAGAGGATGTCACTTGTTCTGATCCACGGATCCAAAACAAAGAATACCCATAGAATTCCTGTATGGTGCTCTTGACACATCTGGTTGTAATCCTTGCCACAATATTAGTGAATTTTTAAAAATATTTTAACCCATGGCACTCAATTACAGAGCAGCCTAGCGTGTGTGTACTCGCATAATTTCAGAAAAGAAAGATGTCTTTCTTGGTTAAATATTTTAAAAGTGTTTTAAAAAGTCTGCTACTTTAGAGCAAGATGTTTCAGAAGAGAATGTGATAACAAGATGAAGAAAATCTGCAAACGATGAGTCCAAGAAAAGATATTTTAGAAAGTGGAGAATTAATTTTTCTAGCTGTCTATGACATGATTTACTAGGATTTTCTTTAATTGTACAGTTATTGAAAGTAACCTTGATTAATCTGGAAGACATGAACATTAAAAGCAAGGAGAAGACTATGTGGTCTATTAAGCACCTCATTTACAGATGAGGGAAATAATCTATGGATATCTTCTCACATGAACACTAACATCTACTTGGTAATTGTGCCTCATCATCCTGCCTTTTTCAGGAATATTATTCATTCTTTCTTGAGGCTGATCTTTATTCCTTATTTTTTTGCTAGCTTCTTCATGAAAATTCTACCAAAATGTCCTTCCTGGATATATAATCTTCTCTTCAACAGTCTATGGTCTGTTTATTTTCAAATTCTTTGTTATCTTCAAACATCCTGAAAGCATAGAATCATTTGGCTTGAAAGTATTTTTTCAATTAGGAAATTACCAAAACAGTCCCCCTACACCACTGCAGGATCCTAATATCCATTTACTGTATTAGTCATCAAGCTATGATTTGTAGATTTTCTTCACCTCCCTAGATAGCATCTTCTATTGCCTAATTTGGATTTAGCCTCCATGATGTGCAGAGGGTGCCTTGGTCCCTGCATATCTGCTCCACTGGTGTTTCCTCTTTATAGCCCCACCGTAGATTTAGGTTGCTGCATCCTAAGTGAAAAAGATATGTTCCAGTGCAACACTAATGTATCATTTACACGGGGATCTGGGAACTGCAAAAATTAGGAACCAACACCACAATGAACTCAACTGCATTGTATATCCTATAGTGATTTTATAAATATTAAAGACAGACCCTGATACTCTTACACAGGTTCATTACTATTATGCTGAAATCTATGGCAATACTCACTGAGTAAAGTACTTTACAATCCGAGCATAGGTTGTGGAATCTGACCCTACCATGTTAAACTACATATTTAACCAGAAAACAAGGATCTTTGAGGATAAAAAGAATTATATAAGTGCAAGATTTTTTTGCTATTACTACAATTGAGCAACACAGGCTTTTCCATGGAATTCAATCTCCTAGGGTTTTAATAAAGAAAAAAATTGGTGGAGGTCTATGGGGAAGAGCGAGAAGTACAGAACAGAAGCTGTTCTTCAGCTTGTGGAGCTTGTAGGTTCCTGGCTCTGCAGACCTAGTGCTGGTGGAGTTCACAAGCTCCACAATACTTCGGCTTGTTGTGCTTAAAAGCGCTAGATTTCAGCAGCAGACCTCGCAAATTCCTTCAAACGAACAAATGCACTTTTAACTAGGTACTTACCCATGCTTAGTACATCTGTGATTAGTGACATGCACACATTTTGATTTAAGGGCATTGCACATACTAAATTTTTTTGTTCATCAAACATGCATAGACTCCTGTAGACCATTGTGCCAGCCAGAGTGACCACAACTGATGGTGTTGAACCAGGCATCATATAATGAAGTTCCCAGATCTGGCTTAATCCTGCAAATCCATGAATCTCTGGGACAGCCCTGCAGGCAGCACCAAATAGAGTCAGGGCACACCCCTTCACACTTCGATGGAGAGTTTGAGAGCACAGTGTGCTGTGGTGTCTTTGTCCATTCTGGTGACATGGTCAAAGATTTCCCCCTTTAAGTTAATGAGAGTTTTGCCTGAGTGAGGTTTGTGATGTTTAGCTCACTGATCAATTCCTAACATGATATATTTCCCAAGTCTCTCATCATTTTAATCACCTGCTCCTGACTTCTCTACTTCCTGTACCTCAGTGTGCAACCTGAATGCAGTCATCCTGCAACCTCATCATAGAAGGGAATAAAAGGGAAAAACTTAATTTCACATGTGATAACTGTGTTTACCCAATGCAATTGTAGAGGCAGCATTGTTGCACTGAGAAATCATTTGCCATTTTCTCTAAGGGTATGTCTACACTACGAAATTAGGCCGATTTTATGGAAGTCGATTTTTCGGAACAGATTTTATACAGTCGACTGTGTGCATCCCCACTAAGTGCATTAAGTCATCGGAATGCATCCACATTACTATGGCTAGCGTCGACTTTCGGAGTGGTGCATTGTGGGTAGCTTTTTTCCTGGATTGCCCGTGCATGTGCCATAGCTCTGCAAGCAGGAGTCCACTCAGATCACTGCTGCAGTTGTGAGCATTGTAAATAAACACCTCACATTTGCCCCTGGAGATTTTAGCATATATATTGGCATTGCATCTTTTGGAACAGAGTTCCGATAGCAATGATTCATCTCCCCATACAGTGATCAGATCCAGTACCTCCCGTTCAGACCATGCTGGAGCTCTTTTGCAATTCTGGGACTGCATGGTCACTTGTGCTGATGAGCTCGCCACGCTGGCCAAACAGGAAATGAAATTCAAAAGTTCCCAGGGCTTTTCCTGTGTACCTGACTAGTGCATCTGAGTTGAAAGTGCTGTCCTGAGCGGTCACAATGGTGCACTCTGGGATAGCTCCTGGAGGCCAATACCGTAGAATTGCGTCCACGCTACCCCAAATTCGACCCGGTGATGTCAATTTCAGCACTAATCCCCTCATCGGGGAGGAGTACAGAAATCGATTTTAAGAGCCCTTTAAGTCAACAAAAATGGCTTCGTTGTGTGGACGGGTGCAGGGTTAAATCGATCGAACACTGCTAAATTCGACCTAAAGTCGTAATGTAGACCAGGGCCAAGTGTTCTTTTGTGGTACTATTGTTGAGCAAATGGTATTCTGTTCCATATGAGTGCTTTTGCTTTTTGTCCTTAAATGGACTAATTTCTGAATTTAATTATATTTGTGCCAGACTTCTCTTGCTGAACTTTTGCTCTGTCCTTTGCTAGCCATTCCACACTAACAAACTGGAGGATGGCTCACATAAAACCTCTGTGAGCAGTGCCTACCACTGGGCCCTGTCAGGAGAATTACAGTTTTCATTTTAAAAGTAAGTTTCTAGCTTTTTACCTTAAAAAGATAGTAATTGAGATGATTTTTTGGGGAGCTCCCCAAACGTAGCTGACACATTTTACATAAACAACAAAAAATAATCTTTCAATCCTAGGCAAAAATTGGTTACATTTGGGGGAGGCACCAATGTTATTTATTTTCACAGCCCACCCCAAATTGCTATGGCTGGCTCTAGTTGTTAACTTTTCCAGCCCTTTCTAAATGGACTCATTATTGCTAGGACCATGGCAACAGCTATTTCAAAAGGGAACTCCCTCCTTTTGTCCCCAACCAGCATTTCTAGATGTGCCTGAGGGAATGTACTTTCTACCACCATGCCCCACCCATCCCAGCTGCTCAGCCGTGGAAAAGGAGAAATCAAAGGCCAAGCTGCTATTGCACTGAGTGCCTGCCTCTCCAGCTCCCATCCAGAAGCTGAAGAGTTGGTTCTGGGAGGAAACTGGGGCCCTGTTGCCTCTTCAGCAGAGACCTATTGCCCACACTAGGAAGAGACCTCCAGCAGTCAGGTGAGACCTGCCCCTGGACAGAACCAAGTACATCTATTCCCCCAGCTGGCCACCCAGTCCACTCCTAGGGGGGACCACTTCTGTCCTGATAAGCATCCCACAGCCAAAGACCACAGGGAAACTTGTCTGTCACCACTGTTACTGTGACAGAGTCGCTGCCAGGTAAAGGAACCACTTACAGGAGTCTCAATGAGGTGGTGGAAATGGATATGATGGTTCAAGGAGTACGGCAACCAAGGGTGGAGATTGGAAGACTGATGGATTTGGAAAAGGAGGTAGAGTATAGAATTGTGAGGAAGATAGGCCCATATTCAAGTTGGGCTTGGGAAAACTTTAATTGTCTGGTCTAAGGGGAATTTATCCTGATAGTAATGTGAAAGAAGCTCCTTGTTTCTAGGAATTGGAATTTTTTAAATAAAATTGAGGGAAATTTCAAACCAAAAAGTATTTTTGAATAAAAACCAAAATGTTTGTTTTAAAAAATGTCCGAGTGAAATATTTCAGATTTTTTTTTTTACACAAACTATTTGGCAAAACTGACACGGATTCACAAACTTACATGGATTCACAAGTAAGGCTTTTGATACTGTCTCACAATACCTTCTCAGAAATAAGCTAGGGAAATACAACCTAGATGGAGCTATTATAAGGTGGGTGCGTAACTGGTTGGAAAACTGTTCCCAGCGAGTAGTTATTAGCGGGTCACAGTCAAGCAGGAAGGGCATATCGAGTGGGGTTCTGCAGGGATCAGTCTTGAGTCTGGTTCTCTTCAATATCTTCATAAATGATTTAGATAATGGAATAGAGAGTACACTTATAAAGTTTAAGAGGAAGAGTTGCAAGTACTTTAGAGGATAGGATTAAAATTCAAAATGGTCTGGGCAAACTGGAGGAAATGATCTGGAGTAAATAGGATGAAATTCAATAGGACAAATGCAAAGTACTCCATTTAGGAAGTGTGACGGGGCAAGGCCAGAGGGCTATAGGAAAGTGGTAAGGAACCAGTATGTTAGCCCCAGGTTAAACAAATCCCTGATACCTTATGGCAGTTGCTCCAGGTTAATCAAGACACCTGGGGCCAATTAAGAACTTTCCGGAAGGCAGGGAGGTTAATTGAGACACCTGCAGCCAATCGGGCTGGCTGAAACTAGTTAAAAGTCTCCGAGTGAGTCAGTGAGGGGCGCATGTCAGGAGCTGTGGAAGGAGGTTGTGTGTGAGGAGCTGGGAGCAAGAGGCACTAGGAGCTGAGAGTGAGAAGGCGTACTGCTGGAAGATCCTGTGGTGAGGATAAAGAAGGTGTTGGGAGGAGTCCATGGGGAAGTAGCCCAGGGAGTTGTAGCTGTCGTGCAGTTGTTCCAGGAGGTACTCTAAACAGCTGCAGTCCACAGGGCCCTGGGCTGGAACCCGGAGTAGAGGGCGGTCCCGGGTTCCCCCCAAACCTCCCAATTCCTGTCACAGGAGGAGTTGATCTGGACTATGGGTTCTACTAGAGGGGAAGATCTCTGAGGCAAGCAGAATCCGCCAATAAGCGCAGGACCCACCGAGGTAGAGGAGGAACTTTGTCACAGAAGGAACAATCAGTTGCGCATGTACAAAATGGGAAATGAGTGCCTAGGCATCTGGGGGTCATAGTGGATCACAAGCTAAATATGAGTCAACAGTATAACACTGTTGCAAAAAAAGCAAACATTATTCGGGGATGTATAAGCAGGAGTGTTGTAAGCAAGTGATGAGACGTAATTCTTCCTCTCTACTCCACGCTGATTAGGCCTCAACTGGAGTATTGTGTCCAGTTCTGGGCACCACATTTCAGGAAAGATGTGGACAAATTGAAGAAAGTCCAGAGAAGAGCAACGAAAATTATTAAAGATCTAGAAAACAAGACCTATGAGGGAGGATTGAAAAGATTGGATTTGTTTCATCTGGAAAAGAGAAGACTGAGAGGAAACATAACTGTTTTCAAGTACATACAAGGTTGTTACAAGGAGGAGAGAAAAATTGTTCTCCTTAACCTCTGAGGATAGGACAAGAAGCAATGAGATTAAATTGCAGGAAGGGCAGTTTAGGATGGACATTAGGAAAAACTTCCTAACTGTCAGCATGGTTAAAAACTGGAATAAATTGTCTAGGGATTGTCTCCATTATTGGAGATTTTTAAAAGCAGGTTAAACAAACACCTGTCAGGAATGGTCTAGATCAGTCACTCTCAACCAGAGGTACACATACCCCTGGGGGTATGCAGAGGTCTTCCAGAAGGTACATCAACTCATCTAGATATTTGCCTAATTTTACAACAAGCTACGTAAAAAGCACTAGCGAAGTCAGTACAAACTAAAATTTCATACAGACAATGACTTTTTTTATACTGCTCTATATATTATACACTGAAATGTAAGTACAATATTTATATTCCAGTTGAGTCATTTTATAATAATACTGTCAAAATGAAAAAGTAAGCAATTTGTCAGTAATAGTGTGCTGTGACACTTTTCTATTTTTGTCTGATTTTGTAAGCAAGTAGTTTTTAAGTGAGGTGAAACTTGGGGGTACACAAGACAAATCAGACTCCTGAAAGGGATACAGTAGTCTGGAAAGGCTGAGAGCCACTGGTCTAGATAATACTTAGTCCTGCCATGAGTGCAGGGGACTGGACTAGATGACCTCTCGAGATTCCTTCCATTCCTACGATTCTACAAAAATATTCTAATATTGCCAAGTCTGCAATTTTCTCTGAAAAAAGGTTTTAGCCTAAAACTTTTGTCTAGCTCTCCCTGTGACAGCAGTGAGATTTAAGGATGATGTATTTAAGTGGTGAGCTGCAAAGACATGACAGAATTTCTTTAAAACAAGCCAATGTGATTTCACCTACTGCATAGAGCTATCTCCCTTGATAAAAGCCTAAAACCAAAAGGGACGCTCGTGTCCTTTTTCAGCTATGTAGATATGTTGTGATGGCTGGGGTCTTTGATTAAATTAAAAACAGCTCCTCCTTTAATCTCTCAGTGTAGGGTTAACAAACAGCAATTTCTTCCAGTGTTAACCCCATGATTTGATTAGATTGGCTGCCGTATTAATTTGGCAATTTGATCATTTAAACCCATTGATCTATTGATTCAAGCTTAATTGTGACCTTGATTTGATTATTGTACTGTCCCATTCTTAATAAGATTAGTAAAATTATAATAGTTTAGTTCAGTTAATTTTATATTTGCCTGCTTATGCTTTTTAATAAAATCCATAAAGTATACAGAGCTGATGTATTCTTCCAATTTGGAAAAAGGGGCAAGTAACTTTAAGAGCAAAGATAATTTAGCCCGGTATTTGAGAGTCACTTGTCTCAGTTTCCAAATTAATACCTATGCCCCTCACATAATTAATGGATTGGGAGTGGGGTGAGGGGTAGTGGGAAGGCTGAGAGAGTGTGGAACTGACAGATTTTGCTTTGGAGGAGAGTATTTTGTCCAGGTAATGTTGTGTACACCTGTGACCGAGGCAGAACATTTTTGAATTAGCCCTTACTGGGGTTTGGCACTGCCACCCTCCTGCAGTTTTGTACAATTCACAGGCTTGACTCCTATCTTATCCCTGCCTTCCTCCACTTCATGTAATATATGCTTTAATTTGTGTTGAACTCAATATAGTTACTCTGGGTTTACACCAGTACAAGGGGGAGGAGTATCTGATCCTCTTCCATCACTGAAGATCCAAATATATACTAGTATTCCTTAAGAGGTTAAAGCTTCTCAGAGATTTAGCACAAAGATGTTTTTTGACCTCAAATAACACATCTTTCCATTTAGATTGGTAGATGGATTGTTAATTTTTATTGGTGTGAGACTGATATCCCCATAACGAGAACCCCTGGGCCTGATCCTTATCTCGCTCATAGATTTTTCTATATTATGTCAGTGTAACTCTGCTGCTTTTAGTGAAACTACTTCTGACTTACACCAGCGCTTATCAGAGCAGGACCAGGGAAACCACCTGCATCTACACATGTATGACTTGGTTTTGAAATTCTTTTTTTGCACAGTTGTTTTATGAAAACTATCTATAGCTATTCCAGGGTAGGAACTTTCTTCCCTCATGACATAAACAGTGCCTAAATGAATTATTCAGTGTGGTTCAGTCCATTTTAATTATTAAGTATAAAAACCTAGAGTGACGACATAATGCTGCTGGCAACCTTCCCTATGACTAGGGTAGCCACGCAGAACACATTTTACGGAGAGTGTGGCAGGGCTCACTTGCTCCTGCCTCTGCCCACAAACAGCTCAGAGACCTTTTTGCTGCTAAAACATCCCCATGCAATTTATTTACAATGTTAGCTTCCACTACCCTTACACAGTATATAGCCTTACACCTACAGTCCTAGGCAGCTCCTGACGCAAGCAGGGAAGAGCAATCTCTCTCTCTCTCTCTCTCTCTTTCTGCTTCCTCCCTTTCCCATTGTGCCTGTTGTATCATCTGCCTAATGGCCTGATTAGCCTCTTAGTGCTCCTCAGCCCATCAGTTGGGTACAGCTCTTCTTAATGCGGTCTGCTCGGGAGTAATTAATTAGAGCTGCAATGACCAGAGAGCTGACTCAGCGGCTGTTGCCCAGGATGTCACAGCTCAACCTAGCCAGGATCCCTCTTGCTGCCTCACTGGCTGGCTGCTGATGTCGAGGAGTAGGGGCTGCTGCTTACCAAGTGCTTAGTGCACTTACCATCCTGCTGCATCCCCTGGCTTGACGTGGTTTCCATTATATGCAGGGTTTACGGTTTGGTTCAATGGCTCTCAGCACCTCCCACTATACAAATTGTTCCAGCGCCCCTGCATCTTTCTTACAACCTGGGCCTATGGTGGTTGTTGCTGTCACTGCGGGGAAAAGGGGTAGCAGCTCGGAGCCCTCCCCCAAGCTCCCGCCACTGTCCCCAAGCATCATCTGGGACTGCCTCCACCCTCTGGCCCAGCCGCTTGCCTCGACCCTGCTTCCACCTGAGACTCCATCGCAGCAGCATAGCCAGGTCTTGAGCACAGGGGGAGCAGCGCTATAAAAAGGTGCCTCCCGCTCCCCCTGTACTCACCCTGCAGCGCTTTAAAGGGCCCGGGGCTCCAGCCGCTCCGGAGCCCCAGGCCCTTTAAAGCGCCACCGCCGGAGCTCCGGCAGCGGGGCTCCGGCGGCGCTTTAAAGGGCCCACAGCTCCCCGCAGCGGCAGGAGCTGCTGGCAGGGCTGGCGTGCCCACTAGGCGACCCTAGGCAGTCGCCTAGGGTGCCAAGATTTGTGGGGCGGCGGGCAGCTGCCCGCTGCTGAGCGGAGAGACAAGGGGCGGCTTGCCATGGCTGCTCCTTGTCTCTCCGCTCAGCGGCTGAGTGGGGAGACACGGGGCGGCTTGCTGCGGCTGCCCGCTGCCTCCCCGCTGAGCTGGGAGACAAGGGGCGGCTCACCGGGGCTGCCCCTTGTCTCCCCGCTGAGCTAGCTGAGCGGGAAGACAAGGGGCGGCTTGCTGCGGCAGGAGCCACAGGCCTTTTAAAGCACCGCCCTAGCGAGGCTCTGGCGGCGCCTTAGCGCCGCTTTGCCTTCTGGGGGAGCAGCCACTCCCCCTGCTCCCCCCTGGCTACGCTACTGCTCCATCGGAAGCAGCGAGCAGAGACTTTTTTTCACAAGTGCATATGGGTCCATGTGTGCCCCCCTCCTCCACTTGGACTTGCCTTTTCCCCCAGCTGTGCTAAGCTGGTGACCCACACCCTTTTTGGTCACCCCACCAGACCCCGCAGCAGTTTGCCGCTCTCTCCCTTGCTGCCCACCCCATCTCCCCTGCTACTGACTGCTTGTTTGTTTCCTCTGCCCCACCTTAGCACCCTTGCAAAGGTTTGTTTGTTTGCCCACCCCACGCTAGCCTTTGGGCGTTCGTTTGCCTTTCCCACCCTGCCCCAGGCCCTTCCTAGTCCTGTTCCATTCCCTCCTTCCCCTTTGCTGCTCAACTGCTGCCCTGCCTGGCCCCACTTGCTCCATGCACTATGCCCCACAGTGCTTGTGACCCCCCCTTTTTTCTGTTGATCCCCAGTTCACAGCACCACCCATCGTTGCTATTGTCCCCCTGTTTTCACTCAGTGCAGCCAGAGGAGCTGGTACCCTGTCCCCATGCTGATTATCATGCCCCTCCCCCTCCATGCCTTGTTTGACACCCCCAGGACCAATCCCATCGACCCCCTCCTCCCCTGTACGCAGCCTAGCAGGGTTGAGTGATCAGCTGCCCTCCCCTTCCCCTTCCTTTCCCTTCCTTGCCCCAGCTCGGTACTTGTTCCCATCCCCTCATCTGGATGGTGGAGGGGACTGAGGGAAGAGGCACCCTGGCCGACCTTGTTGCCCCCCCACCCCAATTAATCCCCCCATCCACGCCTGTGGCTACCACACTGACCGCCACTGCTGGTTCCATCGCCCCCAACAGGGCAGTGGCAGGCACGGGCGGGAACTCCACAGCTGCCACGACTCCAGCATCCATCACCCTTGAGGGAGCCCCTCGGCCAGCGGAAAGGGCTAGGGGAAAAAGAAGGGCAAGAGCCCCACCTAGAAGGCAAAGCGTTCTGTGGCAAGGACCGCCCCTCTTGCTGAGGCCCCACCATTGGCTGCGGCTACCTTCCCCCTCCCCGCCCCGCCGTTCCGTCCACCAGCACCCATTTCTCTGCCCCCAGAGCATACACCCAGGTAGCCACATCCCCTCCACTTAACCACTCTGCCATCTGCCCCCCATCTACTGCCATCCCTGGTGGCCGAAGCCCCTTCCCCACCCTGAGCAGGAAGCATAGTGTCCACTGCCTCCTGGTGTCCGCCTTGCTCCACATCAAAACCTGGGAGGAGTCCCTTCCACGCCGTGATGTGTGTCTCCTGTCCGGGAGCATGCACACTAGTGTGACCAGGGACAGCTGCTGGTGAGCCTGGTGCCCGCCCCACAGGGCAGAGCTGGGGCAGTACAGTCATGCTGGAGGAGCTGCCCAGGCTGGGCACTGGCTTTTGCGAGCGGCTGCCAGACATGCTGCTGCTTTCACTGCTGTGGTTCCTGGCCCGGTCACTGGCCATGGCCCTGCTGGTCTCGCTCATTGTCACTAGAGCCCTGCAGTTCTGCGAATATCCACAGATATCTGCATCCACGGATATAAATTGTGTATCTACGCAGGGCTCTCCTTACGCCTGCAGGGTGCTCTGGGTTGGACTCCTGATGGCGACTGGGACCAGCTGAAGTTGCTTCTCACTTTGGGCAAATTCTCAGAAGCCCTCCATCTGTTGCCCACCAAAAAATCCCCGAGCATCAACGGGCTGACCATGGAGTTCTACCATACGTTCTGGGAAGTCCTCGGCTCAGACCTCACCATCATCTGGGCCATGCTTGCCCTGCTGTCTAAGACAGGGGACCTCTGTGACCTTCGGAACTGGCATCTCATCTCACTTCTCAGTATGGACTACAAAGTTGTAGTGAAGGCCTCACTGTAGCTGGGGTCCATGCTGGCAGACATGGCCCATCACGACCAGACCTACACCATCCCAGACCATACCATCTTTGATAATCGCCCTCCTGTCCCTGGAGCAGGAAAAGGCATTCAACAGGGTGGATCACGAGTTTCTTCTGGGCATTCTGCAGTCATTCGGCTTTGGGCCCCATGTCGTGACCTTTCGTCTCCATGGAGTGTTTGGTCAAGCTCAACTGGACCCTGACTGAACAGTCATCTTCAGTCGAGGTGGGCATCAAGGCTGCCCGCTGTCAGTCCAACTGTACTCCCTTCTGCCCACAGTCCAGGCCATCTGGTGGAGCGCGGATCTGGGCATTTACCTTTCTGCTACCCATCCCTTCCTGCTGGAGCACTGGCATGATTTGGAGGACAGGGTGGCTAAGTGGCTGTGGAGGTGGATGGGACTGCTCTGATGCCTTTCTCTGTTGGGGAGGGCACTGATGCTTAACTAGCTGGTCCTATCCATGCTCTGGCACCGGCTCAACGCCCTGAGCCTGCCCCTGGGTACGCTGGCCCACCTGGGCTGGAGCTGCACTCAGTCTCTGCAGGGGTTCTTAGTCTTCCCCTGGAGGAGGGGGGACAGGGCCTGCTCTGCCTCTACAGTCAAGTCCACATCTTCCACCTCCAGGCCCTGCAGAGATTCCTTTATGGTGCAGGTAGTCTGGCATGGAGCGCACTGGTGCATGCCTTTCTCCTCCGCCTCTAAGGGCTCTGATATGACCAGCAGCATTTTTATCTCCATCCAAAGGGTTTTCCATGAGACCTCTCTGAGCTGCCGGTCTTCTACCAGGACATCCTCCGGACCTGGAAACTGGTCTCAGCAACCAGATCCATGGTGGCCGCTGAGGGGGAGGACCTCCTCATGGAGCCCCACTACACAATCCCCAGTTCAGTGTGCAGGTGGCTGAGTCCCCCTCGGTGCGCCGGAGGTTGGTCCTGGGAGACTGGGTGGATCCCCTGGCAGTTGGCTGGCACATGGGGCTCTCCACCTCTTGTGTCCCTCAGCTCATATTCCAGGAGGTGAGGGCAGCCTTACTGCCTGCCTCTTGGGCCTTCGCTAAGGGGGTCCTGTGGGAGGATGCTCCCCGCCCACCCCTCACCCCTGACCCTCCATACCTTGTCATCAGGGCCCCTGCCCTGTGATGCCCCATGATGTTTGCCGGTTTGTTTCTGATATATGCCTAGGAAACAGCTGTACAAGCTCATGCTCCATACCCTTCACTTCCTCACCCTCATGTCCCTCCCTAATACCAAATGGCAGGACCTTCTACCACCTGTGGAGGGTGAGGAGCCCCGGTGGGCCAGTTTGTATTCCACCCTGGTCCCATGGCCTGCCAGAGATATCAATTAGCTGCTCCTTCATGGAGCCATGAGCATGGGCGTGTACATGGCGCAGTTCACTCCCCTGCATGACACTTGCCCCTTTTGTGGTGTGAAGAAGATCCTGGCCCACATTTACATCGAGCACGCCAGGTTGCAGCCCTCTTTCCAGCTCCTCCAGAACCTTCTCCTTAGATTCTGGCTGCACTTTCCCCCACACTTCCTGATCTATGCACACCCCATCTGTGGCCACAAAGTCACAAGACCTCCTCATCAACCTCCTCCTGGCACTGGCTAAGGTGACCGTCCACCATACAAGGAGGAGGATGCTGGACGGGGCGGTGATCTGTGACTGGGGGAGCTATTTCTGCTCTTTCCTTAGATCAAATATCCAGGCAAAGTTCCTCTGGGAAGCATCCACTGGCTCCCTGGATGCCTTCAAGGAGCAGTGGGAGCTGTCCAGGGTTCTCTGCTTGGTGTCCCCCTCTGGCTCCCTGCTTTTGACGCTGTAACCCTCATTCTTGTAGCTGTTTTATCATTTGGTGTCCCCCAACCTTATTTGAGCCCTGGGTTCAGTGGCTCCTCCCCTTGGACTGAGAGAGGGGCCTTCAGAGGCAGGAAAAGTAATCCAAGGCTCTACTGCTTCCATCAGTTCTCCAAGGAATAGGGCTGTCTAATCAATACTCACACATTTCTCTCAGTCAGTCGTGCTACCTACACAAACCCCCAACCCTCAGTAGTGTTGGCCAGGGCCCCCTCTCACCTTCAGAACCTCCTTTTTCTCTATTTCATTGCCCCATTAAACCCACAGGCCAGTTTAGGAGGAAAGAGCAACCACAAGTGAGAGGAATTCATTCCATGTCTGAGACTGGCTTCATGTCCAAACTATCTGGCACTTGATAATGAGGACATTGATTAGAAGTATGATCTAATCCAGTACCAGATTTGAGAAACAGAGGGCACAGCCCTAAAGAGAACCAGAAGCCCTTGCAGGCACACCATAACCTGGGGACCCTTGTGCAAAAGCTGAGGAGTGCACACACCATGGGTATCAGAGGCTCTGAGAACCCACAATAATTGAAGTCAATGAGACCTGCAGGTGGTCAGCACTCCTGAAAATCAGGCCCTCACGGCTCAGACCCAGTCCAGTCTGAGAGCTGATTGACCCCAAGGGAACCCTGCTGTCCCCAACATAGAACCTAACTCGCTCCCCTGGGTTGAGATAGATATACTGTCTCTAAATACTTGCACTGTACATTTTTGAATTCCCTTCTCGAATGTTAATTTTAACATCTGACAGACTAGACAGTTTAACCCTTTGTACACTGCAGACACCAAATTAGCTCCATCTATTTAAAATGGTGATTTGAATTATTGTTTAATAATAATTTTTTCTTATTTATTCATTGATACAGATTATTTGCCTTGAATTACAGGTGCTGTTCATCATTGTTTGAAATGTTCCACTGTCTTGGATTATAAAAGCATTGCAATGTGATCCAGTAATTGATTGGCAGCCCATGGCAATCAGTTTGATAGAAATTGATATTCAATATTCAGTCACTGACGTATTCGTATCTTTAGCAATACTATTATTAGCTTTATAGATGTTATTTAAATGTAGATTTGAGTTGTAGTTAGAGATATAAGTCAATCATTTCCCATTTTAAAAGGAGCACACGTTTGAGGATATTAATCTGATGAAGACTAATGGCATTTGAGCAAATGCTCTACCTAATTTGTGATAGGAAAATACCCCTTTAATTCGACCAATTAAAACCCATCATGATATATTTTATTTGCTTATGCCTGTTTTTAAACAAATATTACTTTGAATTGTACTGTGACACTCTAGTTAGTTAAGCGACTGTGCCTAATTTTTTAGCTCTTTTGAAAATAGATATTTTGGAGGGGCTTGTGTTTGAAGGTGTGGCTTTGGAATATTCTAATATTTTAGAATATTCCAAAGCAGAAGAGATGAAAAAGGATTATTTTAAACATTCATATTTATTCAAATATAGACTGTCTGCTAATGAAGATCATGTTGTTTTCCTTTATCTTGCCATTTCAAGGAGGAAGTAGTAGGGGAAAGTCTGGATCTTCTCTAGCTAATCCTATAGTTTGTCTTGCCTTGTTTCTAATCCTCACGCTTTTCCTGAGGCACCATTTCCATGCTTGAATTTCACTGTCAGCAGCCTGAGAGAGATACTTTCTCAACTTTGCAGCACATGAGAGATTTTTGAGTCACAACTGTGACTATGATGATGTATTAAGGAAAGTTTTGTGGCATTTTGATTATAGTGTCCTGGTCTCCTTCACCTTCTCATTTTTTCTTGTCCTTTGAATGATATAAATAAAAAATGGTATGTCATGCTTGCTGCAGGCAAATTATTGACAAATATTAGCTGTAGTGTTGCAGTTAGAGTTGGGCAACTGATTTTCTTGGTTTAATGGCAATTTTAAAGTCTCATGTCAAATGAAATATTTCTTTTTAACGTCAAGCATTTTTAATGATTTTGAATATTTTAAACAATTAAAGGAAATTTCAAAATAAAAAGTCAATTTGAACCAGAAAAATCAAAATGTTTCAAAAATCAAAAATGTTTGGAATTTGTTTTTCTCAATGAACAATTTGGTGTAACCAACATGAATCAGCAGAACATTTTGGTGCCACCTAATATGTATATTTTTCCCAAAAAAACTTCAGCTGAAAAATTTCACCCAGCTCTAATCAGTTGATAACAGAGAGTTCGGCCTGGTCTACACTGTGGAAATATCCCCCATAATTATAATCGGTTCTAAAACCAGATAAATTAATTTTTAAACTAGTTAAAGTTGAAGGGTAAACCAGACTCTTGTGGCCTGCACTATCTTATAAACCTGCTGAAAAGAGCTTTAAAACCAGCTCAGGCCATTAACTAATTAACTATTGTCATTGCAATTTCAAAAGAAGCTATTGGTTTCTCTAACCATGAGAGGAATATATGTATGATTATTTGACATGGCTCCCTTCAGAAACTAAATTGAGGTCATAAGTCACTGAGAAGTGTGGGTATGTGTGCAGTATGTGTGTGTACCTGTGTTGCGCGCAAACACTGAATTTGGTTTGGCTTTAGCAAGGGTTCTGCTGCAGTTCTGAATTCGAAAAGTTAAGAAGTCTGCACTTAAAGCAGTTAAAGAGCTCTTTGTGTGGGTTTGTCTGGAAATATCCCCTTAAGCGCCCTCGTTACTGGCGTTCTGGAAATGGTTATAAGGACTTTAAATAACTGACATGATCATTTATACTAATGGTTCCATCAGTGACTAATGGTTTTGTTTTGATGCTCTTACAAATATTTCATACTGGTAACACATGAATAGTGCTTAATAATGCTATGCCTTCTCTGTACTAGTTTTCTGATCTATGCATTGTTTCTATGGACATAGTTCTATTTTTGCTAAAAAAAAAAAAATACCTATGGGATACCACAGAGTGCTGTTTCAGGTCCCTCTATTATTTAAAGTTTGTGTCGCCAATAGAAAAATGATTTAATAAACACCAGGCTAGGTTCCATTGCTATGCAGAAAAAACATAGATCTATGTCAAACTTTTCCTTATCTTAGGCAGGACTCAAGTGCAGATGGCTATCAAAAATGAAAATATGGATGGGTACAACTTTTTTTTTTTCTCATCAATTAAACGCTGATAAAACCAGGTGATGCTGATTGCCCCTCTCATTTGGAAGGTTGCCAAGATTAACTACGTGAACAGCCTATCAACGTGCAGAAGCCTGTTACAATGACATGGCACATTTTTATGTCACGCTTCAGCTGACATCTCAGAATACTTAACACAATACACCATTGAGATGGGTAAGTATTAGAGATGTGCAGGAACTGGAAATTCTGTCTTGTGGGAAATTCCACGATTTTTAAAATTGTTTTCATTCTGAATGAGAACAAAAATATCAAATTTTGAAATTTCCTATTAAATGAAATTTTTCAAAATACTTCATTTCAGGTCAATCCAAATGTTTCATTTTTGAATGGCGCATAAGAACGGCCATATTGGATCAGATCAAAGGTCCATTTAGCCCAGTATCCTATCATCCGACAATGGTCAATGCCAGGTGCTTCAGAGGGAATGAACAGAACAGGTAATCATCAAGTGATCCATCCCCTGCCTCCCATTCCCATAGTCTGGCAAACAGAGGCTAGGGACACCATCCCTGCCCATCCTGGCTAATAGCCGCTGATGGACCTTTCCTCCATTAATTTATCTAGTTCCTTTTTGAACCCTGTTATAGTCTTAGCCGTCACAGCATCCTCTGGCAAAGAGTTCCACAGCTTGACTGTGTTTTGTGTGAAGAAATACTTCCTTGTGTTTTTTTTTAAACCTGCTGCCTATTAATTTCATTGGGTGACCCCTAATTCTTGTGTTATGAGAAGGAGTAAATACCAGTCACGATTTTAAGACCTCTATCATATCCCCCCTTTGTCGCCTCTTTTCCAAGCTGAAAAGTCCCAGTCTTATTAATCTCTCCTCATATGGAAACTGTTCCATACCGCTAATCATATTTGCTGCCCTTTTCCAATTCCAACATATCTTTTTTGAGATGGGGCAATCACATCTGCATGCAGTATTCAAGATGTGGGTGTATCATCACTTTATATAGAGGCAATATGATATGTTCTGTGTTATTTTTTTATCCCTTTCCTAATGAGTCTCAACATTCTGTTAGTTTTTTTGACTACCGCTGCACATTGAGTGAATGTTTTCAAAGAACTATCCACAGTGACTTCAAGATCTCTTTCTTGAGTGGTAACAGCTAATTTAGACCCCCATCATTTTATATGTATAGTTGGGATTGTGTTTTCCAATGCGTATTACTTTGCATTTATCAACAATGAATTACATCTGCCATTTTGTTGCCCAGTCACCAAGTTTTGTGAGGTCCCTTTGTAACTCTTCCCAGTCTGCTTTGGACTTAACTATCTTGAGTAGTTTTGTATCATCTGCAAATTTTGCCACCTCACTATTTACCCCATTTCCCAGATCATTTCTGAATATGTTGAATAGGACTGGGCCCAGTACAGACCCCTGGGGGACACCACTATTTACCTGTCTCCATTCTGAAAACTGATCAATTATTCCTACCCTTTGTTTCCTATCCTTTAACCAGTTACTGATCCATAAGAGGACCGTCTCTCTTATCCCATGACAGCTTACTTTGCTTAAGAGCCTTTGGTGAGGGACCTTGTCAAAGGCTTTCTGAAAATCTAAGTACACTATATCCACCATATTCCCCTTGTCCACATGCTTGTTGACCCTCTCAAAGAATTCTAGTAGATTGGTGAGTCATGATTTTCCTTTACAAAAGCCATGTTGACTCTTCCCCAACAAATCATGTTCATCTATGTGTCTGATAAATTGCAGTATTTTTATAGCCATATTGGTCCCAAGAGGACCAAAAAAAGAGCTCTATGTAGCTTGAAAGCTTGTCTTTGACCAATGGAAGTTGGTCCAGTAAAAGATATTCCCTCACCCACCTGGTCTCTCTAATATAATTTTGATTTTGACTGTTTTATATATAATGTAAAGTAAAATTAATTTCAAAATGAAAAGTAATTTCAAAATGAAATAAATGTTCTCCCTTGAAATGTTGAAAAAGAATGATGGCTTTTTTTCAAAAAAATTTCTAAACAAGATCTTGTTGAAATAAACACATTTCTGTCACAAAAAAATTGATCAGCTGTAGTGAGTATTATTACCCTACTTTACAGATAAGGAAGTTGAGATGCAAATGGCCTGATTTTCAAAGGTGCTGCTGAGTACTCACAGATCTCATTTTCTTAAATGGGAATTATGGGTGCTCATCACTTCTGAAAATCATGCTAAAAGATCTTGATTCTTCTCTGATTTACACTGGTGTCAAGCTGAAGTAACTCTACTGAATGCAGTCCCTCCTATCTAGTCTATCTGAATGCATTTATACCATACTTATCAGAATGATATAGGAGCATCTTTCAAGAAAATAAAATGAAGATTGGCTGTAGGGTAATTATCTCTCCACTTCTATCCCAAGGCAGGGAAAGTAGTTTGTGTTCTCTTTTATTTTTATGCGTACATGTTGCTTCATCATTATTGGTCAGGAAAACTAAAGCAAAGAGAGGAGGGGATATAATTGGGGCTGTTGACATTCACCAGTGATTAGAACAGTAAAGCTATTATCAGACAGCACCAAGTGATTTGGCATGTCTTGATTTAATCTGTGCTATTTGGCTCTCACTTTCATGAATACTGTACTTTATCACTACTCCAAAATAAACTGCCTAAGTGTTAAAATATCATGTGGGCCAGATCTTTAGCTGGCTTAAGTTTATGCAGTTCCTTTGAAGTCACTGAGACTACATCATTTACACCAATAGAGGATCTCACAAGGATTCTAAATGGGACTAAGCAATACTAAATATACGTGAAAACAACCATATTGCAAATGAAAAGAGAGACAATAATTTAATGTTTTCCACTGTCATTCATGAGCTACACTCTTACAGCTCATGTCATCAGCTGATTATTGAATTGTGGCCTTTCTATTCAATCAAAGACCATATTTTGTTTTCTCAATTTGGAACGAAAAGATCGAATCAATTAAATAAAGTAATGGACATTGTCTAGAGGTAAGCAGCACCATCAGGAAAGAAATATTGAGATAGTGCCACATAGTTGTTTTAGACACTAACATGTAATGAAATCATTATAGTCACGTATGTGTTAAGGGAAGACAAAGTGGGAGATGTAGCTACAACAACCCTATGGACATACATGTTAATACTTAAAATAACTAACGAATTCATGGCTATGAGAGACCAGTGGGGTGTCTGATAAGCGATGTTTCCAAAATATTGTCACCTAAATATTACTCTTCAAAGTGAAGAGATTAAAAATGGAAAATGTTAATGTTACCCTACTTGTTTTAACCCCCAATCCTGTAGCATACTTCACTGAGACAAACCCCTATAACTGGCACAGAGTCCCAATGACATAAATTGGGGGTGACCTATTCACAGCTCACTTCAGCATTATGGCCTTAGGGAGATACAAGACTATCCACAATACTAGCACCTAGAGCTCCGCATATAATGAATGTTTTGGTCCAAAAAGTTTTTTAAAAAAATCCAGTCAGACAAAAACAAAAACGTTAACATTTTTGGGTGATTTGAAAAGTAAAAAAATGTTCATTTCAGGTTAAACAAAACATTTTGTTTCAACAAAATAAAAATATTTCATTTTGATTTCAAGCATTTTAAAATGGCTTTGATTTTTTAAAAATAAAATGAAAGGAAACGGAAATGCAACGTCATTTCAAATGAAAAATCGAGATGTTCTGATTTTTTTCCACACTTGGGAGGAGGGGTTCTAAACACTCAATCTAGTAAAACTGCCATGAACTCACAAAACATTTTGGTGTTGCTGAATCTGCCTTTTTGCCTAGAAAAGTTTGGATGAAACATTTTGCCCAACTCTACTAGCACCTCTGTCTTCTCGCTAACAAACCCCAAACCTTACACTGGGAACATATTGGTGTTTTACATCAATGAGCCACAAGTGAATGCTTTATGCTGCGTTTTGTTTTTTAATCACTATCTTTTAACTGCCAAGGCAATGCAATGACAGTCTCACTTTCTTTGCAACACTTTGCACTTCCATAGTGCCTTTCACTGAAGATCTCAGAACACTTTTCATTTTCCAGACTGAAATTAATCAAGTCTCACAACACCCCAGCAGTTCCCTCATTACAAATTGCTAAATTATAACTCAGCACTTTAAATGATCCTATTTGTGAAAAAGTAAAAGCATCTCAGCACACTGGAGCTGAAGGTTATTTTAAATAAAACTTCACCTCATGAAGTATTTACCAGGGAGAAAACATGCCTTTTCAGCAGACCTATAAGTCTGTTCTCTATTATGTTCCCACACAGTAAGAGACTCTTTTTTGCAGCCTTTGTTCTCTTAGGCCTAAGAGAACAAAGTACTTCAGCACTGGAGATCCCCAGCAGATGTTTAACAAGTTCAATCAGACTATAAAAGGTGCTTGAGCCTGGAGCACAGTGTTAATTATGAGCAGAGATCATTCTGGCAGGCCCTACCATTACAGAACTGTAAAAGGTTTCTAGCAAAGAACAAAACCATCTGTGTGCAGGAAGGAAAGGAGGTGGCAGACAAATGGTTCTTCATCTGATGGGTTCAGATTTTATTAAAAATCAGGATGAGCAGCTTTCCTCTGGCACATTCTTGCTAACCTTAAGTTGTCTGCTTTGATACTACACTTTTCTAGCACAATAACATTTTCCTACGTGTTCTCACTGTAACTCAGTGCGGGTGTTCCTACCAAGGCTGCAAGGGTGAGTTAGAAACATTGTGCTACACTGCTTGTATGTTCTAAGTAATTTCTAAATTACCTTTCTCTTCTATTTATTATATAGTTCTCATGTGTATTATTTTTCTGAGTTACACAATGGATTTTGCATAGCAGAGTAGGAAATGGTATATTATCAATGTCTGATGGGGCTGGGAATCTTTCTTTGTGGCACGCCTGCCTGCGTAGGTGGAACGAAAGAAAGAAACAAAACCCCCTGTAATTGCCAATAGCAGTAAATACGTTAAATCACAGTGACCGCACATCAGACTGGTTGTAATAACACAGAAACATGGCTTTCAGAAGCATGTATTGTTGCTTACCCAGGAATGTGATTTACTGCCCAATTCTGCAGTCCTCATATGCCCAAAACTCCCGTCAGTCATTTGAGACACTTCTACGTACCCAGGGTTTGAGGTGGGCTTGTGCAGCTTGCACAGGGACCCATGCTGCTTCAGCTTAACTCCTATTTTTGGCCACACTAGCTAGATTAAAGATAGTATGGGGATATCTACATGAGCTGCCGTCATACCTCTGATTGCAATGGAGATATACCTTTTAAAGCTCTGCAGTGTAGGGCATGGTTTTCACCTGCAGACATTGTAAGCTGTCTAGCAACCCCCCACAAGGTTAGGGTTTACAATGCCAATAGGCAGCATCTGGTGAGTGAAAGAGAAATAGCAGACAGCATGAAGCTTACGAAGTTTGCAATATGGCAGTCTGCATTTACAAGCATTCCTGCAAACTCTGTAGCAGTAAGCACAGGATTTATAGATATCACACAGTTTCTAAGATTAATGGTAAAATAACAAAATATACACAGCAGAGAATTAGAGACCCCAAAAAGATAAATGTAACTCTATGCCAGAGCTTTCACTGGAGACAGAAGCAGTGACCTTTTGGCTGGTAAGTCTTCTTCCTTTCTCATATATTTCCCCTAGAAGAAAGAAAAACTACAGAACACCTCTCCCCCCTCTTCCCCTCCATTGGAACAGAAAATATAGTCCCAATAGGTCAATACTAAAGCCTGATTCTTGTATTTGGTGCCTGGAGACAACTGTGACTGATGTATTACAAACAGAGATGCAGACAGACTTCATGAAATTTTTAGCAAGATCCCTTTTGAGTTATGATTGGACAAAAGAATTTTAAAAATGGAAAATTCTTAAACGTCTCTAATCTCAAACTCCCCACCTTCTCAGAATTATCCTCTGATTTAAGACTAAACGTGCAAACTTTCTGGCCAAATGGAGCTGCTTTTTAAAAAGAATTTAAGCCCTGGGCTACACTGGTGGGGCGGGGGGTGTCGATCTACGATACACAACTTCAGCTATGTTAGTCGGCATATCGTAATCGACTTACCTGGCCGTGAGAACGGTGGCGAGTCGATAGCTGCCGCTCCCCCGTCGACTCCGCTTCTGCCTTTCACCGAGGTGGATTTCCGGAGTCGACGAGGAGCGCGTTCGGGGATCGATTAAGCGCGTCTAAACGAGACGCGATAAATCGATCCCCGATAGATCGATTACTCCCTGCCAATCCGGCGGGTAGTGAAGACAAGCCCTTAGAGTAGGTCATCATCAAACTTGTGCTTCCTGGCGACTCTCTCTTTTTACCCCTCTGTCACCCAGGCTCTTTTTATTCTGCTCTAATGTTCTGATCCTTCCCCAGTGTTCACTCTAGGCTAGCCTCTTTTATCAGGCCACTCACTTCCACTTCATTACTCTTCTGTCAAAGAACCTCTTGGGATCTTTGTTTGAAGCTCATGCACAACTAGGTGATCGTCTTATCTTCATGTAACTGGGGGACATGCTTGCTTTCAAGGTAAGGCATTATTAGGCATATTTTAATGCCACCACTTTGATTTAACAGCATCATTATTATATTCTATCATATTTATATTTTATATTAGAATTGGAAAAGGTACAGAGAAGGGCAACAAAAAAGATTAGGGGTATGGAACAGCTGCTGTATGAGGAGAGATTAAAAAGACTGGGTCTTTTCAGCTTGAAAAAGAGATGACTAAAAGGGGATATAACAGAGGTCTATAAAATCATGACTGGTGTGGAGAAAGTGAATAAGGAAGTGTTATTTACTCCTTCTCATAACACAAGAGCCAGGGGTCATGCAATGAAATTAATAGGCCACAGGTTTAAAATAAAACAAAAGGAAGTACTTCTTCACACAGCACACAGTCAACTTGTGGAACTCGTTGCCAAGGGATGTTGTAAAGGCCAAAGCCATAACTGGATTTTTTTTAAAAGAGAACTAGATAGGCCATCAGCCAAGATTTCCAGGGATACAGTCCCCTGCTCTGATTGCCCCTAGCCTCTGTTTGCCAGAATCTGAGAGTAGACAACCAGAGATAGATCACTCAATGATTGTCTATTTTGTTCATTCCCTCTGAAGCAGCTGGCATTGGCCATTGTCAGAAGACAGGTTACTGGGCTAGATAGAGTATTGGTCTGATCCACTATGGCCAGTCTTATGTTCTTATTAACTTCTCAAAAGAAAAATCTCAATCCCCTAACTTTGAAGTTTAATCAAACATGTTTTATGGCTTAAAATACTTCAGACAATAATAATTGTCCTTTTTCGGGGGCAAAAATGTAATTGCTAGGAAGACTCCTAAGTTAGACCCTTTATTGAGGGAAAAAAATCTTTGTTCTTTTAAAATAACTTGAGGACATGATGCAATCAGCGTCCTTCTCAGATTCACATAAAACTGGAGAAAACAGATGAAGCTATGGTTATACTTATGGTATTATGGTATTAAATAATGTAATAGCTTGTTACTTGTACTCTGGCATTTGTTCACAGGGGAGCTTCTAGCAGTGAAAGCATTAATTATACTATAGAGTTAATGAAAGTACACCCCATATACTACATGTATTGTATTGTGCAAGTAGGACAAACAACATAGTCCCGTTCTTCATTTCTTTAGTGTGCGATGAAAATAGAATATGGACTTTGGGACTTTCAAGTCCACATGACAATTGTAGCAACACGCATCTACTGTTGTTTGTACTACTGTCCATTGTAGCTATTTGCTTTATTTAGAAGTTGATGTGCTGTATGTGGCCATTAGTATGAACCACACTTATATTTACAGCTGGTTGGGAATTTTTTGATGAAACACGTCAATTCATCAAAATCAAATCATTTTGTGGGAATGTACCCATTTCAATGAAATTTTTATCAGGAAATATATCTCAGGTCCAGGATGGAATTTCCAGTCAAACCAAGAGAGAGCAAATACTTTTCTCCTCAGTAGCCAATGGTTAGCACACTCACGTGGAATGTAGGAGAACCAGGTTCAAGTCCCTGATTTAGAGCACCAGACTGCAGAGACAGTCTCTTGTTTGCTCTCTGACTCAGTGAATAGTTATACAAAGTGGGAAATGAGAGACAGAGACAGACTCTACAGCGTGGTGGTTAGAGTGTTCCTATAAGATGTTAGGGTGACCAGATGTCCTGATTTTATAGGAACAGTCCCGATTTTTGGGTCTTTTTCTTATATAGAGTGCCCCAACCAGCCGACTGTCTTGGGGGCAGGAACCTTTGTACCTCAAAAAACTTCTCAAAATCTGGGTTTCATCTTGATGCAGAATGGGAAATAAATTGAAATCTCAAAAAAATTCACAGGACAAGTAAACTATTTCCCACTCAGCTCTACTTATGAGAACGCCATGGGTTTTAAATCAGGTATTCATAGATGGATATAGTTTAAGGGCAAAGGGACCATTATGCTCACTAGTCTGACCTCCTGTGTAACAGAGTCCAGAACATTTCTCCCAGTAATTTCTGCAGCAAACCAAATAGTTTGCAGTTGATCTTGAGCATGGATGAAATCCTGGACCCACTGAATTCAATGGAAGTTTTGTCATTGACTGTAACGGGGCTAGAATTTCACCATGTATCTTTTATAAAGACATCCAATCGTTAAAGACCTGATGTGATGCAGAGTCCACCACATCCCTTGGTAAGCTGTTCTAGTCATTAGAAATGACTTTAGAATTAAGAATGTAGACATTAGTGTTAGAAATGTGTGCCATATTTCCCATTTGGATTTTTCTACCTTTAATTTCTAGCCATGGAATCTTGTTATGTCTTTGTCTGCTAGTTTAAAGAGACATCTAGTATCCAATATCTTTTCCCTGTGTAGATACTTATAGACTCATCGAGTTGCCTCTTAATTGTCTCTTTAATTAGCAAAACAGATTGAACTTCATTAGTCTCTCATTTTAAGAGATGAGTAGACAGCATGATGATTTCAAAAATCACTTTTGATTAAATTAAAAGCAATGCCTGTCTGTCTGTGAAAGGAAAGTATCCCTAGGAAGTTATACCGGCAGGTGTAACTTCACAATATGGATTGTAACATTCAACAGAGTCTTTCAATAGTTATTTCTGCATTAAAATATCCCTGGAAATGATATAGTGATCCGCTGGAAATACTTAAGGATATTAATTTTAGAGACAGTACAAGTGCTGTATGTTATTTGCGTAATTTTACAGCAATAAAAATAAAATAAAACCAAAACCATAAGAAAACGAAGAAGGAATGATATTCATTGGTGTGTCTGGGGTTTTTTTTGCCCTCCACTCCCTCCAGGAATGTAGCCTTCCTGCTATGAAATTTCTGAGTCCATTACAGATCATGCAGTCCACCACTCTGTGCTTGTGGGCTGGTCCACAACAAGCACTCAGCACTGAGGGATTCATCTGCTATGAGAAACTGAATCCACCCTTCCTACTACACATGCACCTTGCACACTCTACTTAAGACAATGCACTCCACCATTGTCCTGGGGCGGCACAGAATTCTGGAGTGTGGACATCCTTCCAATTAGCTTCGGGGAGGGGAAGAGGGAGACAGTGTTTTTTTGGTATATGTGGACAGTTTCTACCACAATGGGGTCCTGATCTCAATTGGTATCTGTAGTTTCCACCATAATACAAATACATAATAAGAATGACTGTTTAATTGTCTAAAATAAGGACCACACACCAATAGCAAAATATTTACAGAAGAGAATTGCTGAAACTTGATGTTAGCTAATTGTCCACAGTGTTCTCAGGTTCCCTTTTTGTGGATGCATTTGAATAATTTCCTCAAGCTTCCAATAGCTCAGTCATTACATTTTAGCTTTACTGTCACATTCAGCCAGGCATAATCTTCCTTATATCCATTTCCATCCTAGTGCTGAGCAGCACTATTATTCAGCACTTTTTCCTTCTCTTCCTTTTTCAATGGAAGCAGGAAAAAAAAGTAGGAGATAACAGTTAATACATGGCATCAAATACCACTTTTCCACAGCACAGGGCAGGTTTCTCTAAACTAACGATGTTTCCATCTCAAACCCACTAACATTGTTACCTTTATTATTTTCAATAGTAATAAAATACTAAAATATCCCATTGAAAATACACTGATGAACCACAATTACAACATCTAGTTTTATCAATAGAGCTAGAAGACCACTCATGTTTTTCAAAATGGAAGCAAGATCAACTCCTTATAAACTCCCAAGGCTATGGCTAGTATAGGTTGGAGTGTTTATTTTGTGAAAACGGTAAATCACCAACTACGCAAAAACAGAACACACCTTGAAAACCCAACAAAAATATTATACTATAAATAAGTTCCTCTCTGCAGGACATAAGCAACTAGACAACAATGGGAAATGTTCCTAGCAAATCTCCCTCTCTAGAGAAAGACATCCCAAGAGAAACTGCCTCCAGGGACTGTCTCACTAGGCAAAACCCCTACTAGCATAAATAAAATGATACTAAAAGATAACGCTATATCCCAACTAAGCCAAAACAACTCAAGAAGCCCATCTCTGGCCACGTCAAAACTCTGTATCTGGCTGAAAGCCAAGGCAAGGCTCTTATAAACACAGTTGAAGCCCAGACCGCCTACAGGTGAATGCAAAGCTCTTATTATTCCACCCCAGTTATGTCCAACAAAGTATTTATAAATCTGGGGCCACCATCACTTTTATTTTAGGCTCATAAAGTAGATAATCTGCTGCGGTGGGGGATGAAACACTCACAACCACATGGCTACTTGTAATATTTGTTTGTTAGTAAGAATGGCCACTTTGACCAAAGCTGCATAACAGTTAATACTTGGTTCTCAGTAACTCATTTTCTGTAACTTTCATCATTCATGCTAAAATATTTTAGGTTTGGTCATTTTCTTAAGGTGACAATTTTTTTTGGACATTTGAACAAAACCTGTTCAAGTCTTTCAGAAAGCACATACTTATTCTTGTTGTAATTTGTTTGTTGACAATGGGAGTAGATTGTTATGATCCTTTGGAAAGCCCATATTCAGCATGTGCAATATGTTTTGCGTAAGTTATTGCTCAACTCATAAAGTGCAAGAATGGAATAGAAAGGAAGGAAATAAATAGGAGGCTAACTATAGTCCTACTAAAAAACAGCTTTGAAGAAAAGTCTTAAGATGCTTTCTAAAAATGTAGAGAGATTAACTGAAATGGCGTCTCTGTTTAGTGCAGCTATTACATAGAGTATATCAGCCACAATGGAGGTATATTGCTCCCCAAGTGCTCTGTGTTTTGAAAGACAACTGCTTCAAATTACTTAAACAATTCTGTTTTGAAGTTACTGGTATAGTGTGAACAGAAGTAGCTTTTAGTGTGTTTCATCATCTAACCCTTTTAAAGCAGTCTACTGTACATGACCAAGGCCATGCTGTTTAAGAGCATTTCTGTTGTGTTCTTTTTAGTGTTCTGATGAAGGAATCCGAAGCCAGTATATGAGACACATGATTCTTTATTGAAGTAAACACCCAATCTAAGTAGGAGAGAGAGCTGCTAGAAACAAAACTAAAACCTCTCTGGATAAATGCATCCACTGATCAGAGTTGCTAAGGAGAGTGTAAAATTGGTAAATTAGAATGGAACTTGTTCCCTCATTTTATAAAGGTTGGTAAAATCAACACTTGTAATATCAACAGCCACTAGCACTAGTATAGTTAACGAGGTATCATTGAATTAAAGTTAGGGTGACTAGATATCCCAATTTTATAGGGACAGTCCCGATTTTTGGGTCTTTTTCTTATATAGGCTCCTATTATCCCCCCACCCCCTGACCTGATTTTTCACACTTGTTGTCTGGCCACTCTACTTATAGTCTAGTCACTTTCCCAAGATCACACAACATGTTAGGGAACAGACAATGTCTCCTGAGTTCCACTACAGAAACCTTCATTCATTTCCCCAGTGTTTTCTCAATTTGTCTTTCCTGGTGGTATTGAAAGACTGAAAATAACACCCTTTCTTGGAACCCAAACAATATATTCCCCAGTGATCTCTCAGGATTCTGGGACAGATGTTTTCCCACATTATTTGAAAACTACCTCTGCAATGATTTGCTCCTAGGTGCTATTTTCAGGGCTACCACAATATCTATTATGCTGGAAATTTACAGCTGCCAGTGATAAGAAAAATGTTCTGTCAAAAGAGGAAAAGAACCACATTTTTGCTTCATTTCAGTAATATAACTCTTATAATAATAAGTAAGCAAAACCCTCAGCTACAGCAATGAAGTGAGAAAAGAATACACTCATCTGACCTCACATTTACTGAAACTGCTTTCCATAAAATAATAATAATAAAAAGCTTTTAAAAAAGCACTCCGAAAAAAGTCGCAGCAATCCTATAAATGAATAGATTTTCCTTCCCTGTGGAAAGGTGCAGAATGAGGACTCTATTAGGCCAATGTTTACTGGGTGCATACTATTTCTGGGATAGTGTGCATCTCTCAGAATATGTCAATTATCTGAAAAGAGCATGAAGGTTATGCATATCCGGTAAAGGGGGCATGGACGCTGTTGTGTGAAATGGAGAGTGCACAGTGAAGACCTTAATCATATTCTCTTGTTGTAAACAGTGAGAGAAAGCCAAGAAATCAGGCTCATAAGCATTAATCCTGTGGCCTTAGGATCTTATCCTGAAAGACTTCTAATTTTAATGAGCTTTGGATCAGGCACTGTCATTGAGACAGGGTACTGAAACCCACCTGAGCACCAAGAGACAAAGAGTTAATTCCCAGCTGCAACCTCCTAGGATGCTGCTTCACTAGATGCCATTAACTGAACCAGCAGGATTTCATTCATGTAAATAGCAATGGTTCAGTGTGTCCACACTAGCCAGCATGTTTTGGGCACAAACTGGCCCATGTCCACAGTCAGCACTTACATCAAGAATGGAAGTTGCACTGCCTTCTGGATACCTATCCCACAGCTCGCAGAAGCAGTGACTTGTGGTAGATTTGGAAAAGTCTTCTGGGAGCCCAAGAGAATTGTAGGAGAAGCAGTTAAAATTCCAGTAACTTATTTGGGAAACTCAGCTATTTCCACAAAATGTTTTCAAAAAGGAGGGTAGGCTGAATGGCTATAGTTTGCTATTTGCTCAGAGAATCAAATTCCTGCTGGAGGTCCTGAAAATGAATTGCCAAGCATCTCAAGACACCCAGTGGTGATATAGTGTGTTCTGGTAATCTATCCAGAGAGCAAGAGACTGAGTCAGAGGAGTGAAGTTCTGGAACAGCCTTCCAAGGGAAGCAGTGGGGGCAAAAGACCTATCTGGCTTCAAGATTAAGCTAGATACGTTTATGGAGGGGATGGTTTGATGGGATAACATGATCTTAGTCAAAGGTCAATTAATTGCCATCAGTGGTAAATAGGACCAATGGTCAATGATGGGATGTTAGAAGTTACTGCAGAGAACTTTTTCCTGGGTGTCTGGCTGGTGAGTCTTGCCCACATGCTCGGGGTTCAGCTGATCGCCATATTTGGGGTCGGGAAGGAATTTTCCTCCAGGGTAGATTGGCAGAGGCCCTGGAGGTTTTTTGCCTTTCTCTGCAGCATGGGGCACGGGTCACTTACCGGAGGATTCTCTGCATCTTGAAGTCTTTAAACCATGATTTGAGGACTTCAATAGCTGAGACATAGGTGAGAGGATTATTCCAGGAGTGGGTGGGTGAGATTCTGTGGCCTGCGTTGTGCAGGAGGTCAGACTAGATGATCATAATGGTCCCTTCTGACCTTAAAGTCTATGAGTCTATGAGTCTATGAGTCCAGCAGTCCATGGAATTCATGTTGCAACTCAAGGAGAGATGCTACATCTTCCAAAATCCTGGCCCAACCATCTCCTTGAAGCCCTTGGGTCCCTGTTAGTATGTCTAGACAAGAAACTGCGTGTATGTCTGAGATGAAAAAGGTTGAAGTTAGAAATGGATTAGCTACACCACATTAGCTGACCTCGACCACTTTCCCTACTCTGGACATACCTAGAGCCACCACCGAATGAGCCCCTGCCATAATTCAGAGCACATTCCACAACCTGACCCTTACACGGAGACTCTGGCTCCTGAGAGATCTCCAACCTATTGCTGCTGTGTGCACCTTCTCTTTAACTCCACTACAGCAGTCCTTTTCCTGCAGCAATGAACCAGATACAAGCTGGCTAATATTTGTTCACTTAAGACTGAGATTTCTGTAACAGTGTACTAAGTAGTCCTAGCTAACATTTGTGTGCATTGCACTGGCTCCTTGCATTGCTCCCATTAGTGTAAGCGGGGACCTTGTGTTTCCTGGGGGATTAATGCCCACACACCAGGTGTCAAGAAAATTTCCTCACATAGAGGCACTGCACATTTTTCAATCTGCTCCCAGATTTAGCTGGTAGACCCATCGTCCTGCTGAAACTGTAAAGACTGTCCTCTAGAAGACAGCACACTTTCCCAGAGACGAGTAGGTTGAGTCCCTGTGAGGGACACACTACGTATATGACAGGCAAATAAAAAGTCAGTGTGTTTGAATGGTGAGGTTGTAACTATTCCATGATCTTTTTCTCCACTTTGGAGTCAAAATACCTTCCAAATTCTTATTTTCATAAAATGTGGGAAGAGAAAAGAACTACGTTGAGAGGCTAATCCAGGATAGGCTCTGCATGTCCCATGAAAAATAAATAAATAAATAAAATAAAATAAATGGAGATATGCCAATCTCCTAGAACTGGAATGACTGTCATCAAGTCCAGTCCCCTGCCTTCACTAGCAGGACCAAGTACTGTCCCTTGACAGATTTTTGCCCCAAATCCCTAAATGGCCTCTACAAGGATTGAACTCACAACCCTGGGATTAGCGAGCCAATGCTCAAACCACTAAGCTACCCCTCTCCCAAATCAAATACTACTGTGTAGATTAAGAGCGTGATCCCCACTGGCTGCAAATGGGTGTAGCTTCATTGACTTTAATGGAAGTACGTTGATTTACACCAGCTGAGGATCTGGCCCTTATAATCAAGGTGTGGAAGATTCATGGAATCTAGAGAGGGCTAGCTACTTTAAATTAGAATCATAGAATATCAGGGTTGGAAGGGAACTTAGGAGGTCATCTAGTCCAACCCCCTGCTCAAAGCAGGACCAATCCCCAATTTTTGCCCCAGATCCCTAAATGGCCCCCTCAAGGATTGAACTCACAACCCTGGGTTTAGCAGGCCAATGCTCAAACCACTGAGCTATCCCTCCCCCTGGAGGGATAAAAAAATTAGTTCTTTTTCTTCTTCATAATGTGATGTTTGCCAGTATGTATCTGTCACTTCTGCACCAGACATTCCTGTCCACAAAATGGACATGACAGAGAAAGAGATGGATGATACCATTAACGATTTTGTACACAACATTAGTGTACAAGTTACAATTATTTGGACTTGAGGACTGTGGGTGGAATAATGAAAGCACAAGGAACCTGACAATTATACTCTGTAAAACCTACTATAGTCAATTATACTAGAGTTTATTCATGAAATGGCACTCCTGATCTCACCAGCCATATATTATCAAATATTGTCCCTTTTATCTTTTCTTCTGCGTATTGGTGGATAGATAAACCCTATTCACTAATTTGTAAGGCTACATAAAGGAAGGATATTCTCTAGTTTATTTTCCTACTTTAATCCCATATGATTACGAAAGCCATTATCTTTCATTTAAGAAATAAGGCATACAAGGAGAAAGTATAACGAAGGGATAAAATTGGGAGAAAAATACCAGTCTCCACCCTATTTCTCCTTAAGCAATGGAATGAGAAGATAAATAGAGCTTTTGAAAATGATTTTAATACTATCATTTGAAGGGGGTCTCTTTCTTCTATAGTTAGTCATTTCTTTGGGCTCATTTGTGAACCCATCTGCACACAAAGGAAGGTGATTAAGAGGGCATAAGGAACCTCTTAATTTCCTAGGCAGCAGGCTACTTTCTGCAAGGATGAGGAGAGCAGCTGCCACTGGGTTGGCACTCCCCTTTTGTGGTATATTAAGGACTCTATTGGAACTGCAAGCTATCATCTGATGAGCAGGATGGGGTTAGGAGTTGTGAAGGGCAGTCCTGGTTGCAGTGTAAGACACTGTAGAAAAGCATGCAATAAAAGATATTCTGGAAAGAGATAGCTTACAGCAAGGTGAGGTGAGCAGTGCCTTTCTGCCTTATGGAGCAGCCTGTTTTCTCTCTCTGTGTTTTTGGGTTCTTGTGCGTCATTGTTCTGAATTCTAAAAAATAAAGTCATGCTATGTTGCAACCTTCCAGGAAAAGTGTCTGTGGTTTTTATGTAATTCCTCTGCGTGTATGCTATAAACTTTATACACTCCTACACAGGTGGGTGGGCAAGGGCAAGGAGTGGGTGGAGATATGGAGATGTAATTCTGAGAGTCACAGTCAGGTTTCTGCCCTGATCCTGGGACACTAGAGCTGAATGTTACCCCTTACGCAGGCTGGAGTGCAAGGTACCAATCCAGCCCATAGGTTTTGTGTTATATTTTTCAATTGTTAAATATGTAGGGATATTATCCTTTATTTTTTAATCATAATATGTTATTCCTAGGGTTTCTTGCATTAGTTACGGGAATGCCCTTTTGCAGATCATTGATGGAGTGATCTGGGATTGTTTAATGGATGGATTTTTGGGCTAAATAGATCCTGGTCCCTACATTTTTTTTTCCTATTGCCTTTGCTGCACATACTTGTATTTTAAAAATGAACACAAATAGAGTACAGGATGTTTTAGGATTTTACTTTACATAACTTTATGATGGAACCAGAGAGCAAATTTCTGCCTTCCTTTGCCAAATTTTCCAGGTTAACATACAGTCACAAGTAGTCTTAGGATGTGCTAGGTAATATTGTTCTGTAATGACACAATATATTTTCTCATATGCAAACCAGCTCAGCAGGTGATCAGAAGGAGAGGGGGAATTGGTGTTTGTGAGTCAAGCAACCAAGGTCCCTAGCAAAGGGGTAGGAGATCATGACTGGCTCAGTGAAGGATTCCTGCTCATTTAGAGTCTAATCCAAAGCCCACTGAAGTCAATTGAAAGACTCGCGTTAACTAATGACCTTTGGACTAGGCTCTTGGAAATACCAGAAAAGATTTGCAATAGGGATCTCCCTTCTCACCAGTCATCCTAGCTAGTGGTCAAGTGGAGTGAAGGATTCAAGGCCACTGCCATTTTTGCTTTAATTTTATTGTTCTTCCTAAGTAGGAAAAAATCTCCCTGCTAAAGTCTACAAAGCCACTACTTTGTCCTTCCTCAAATTCCCGTCCCCCACCACTCTTAAAACTCATCTCTGCCATGATGTCTACAAAACACTAAACAAAACAGCTAACGGTAGCAAGACAGCTAGTGATCTGAGACCTCTGATTATTGTCTGATAATGTATATGTCTTCCTATTACCTCATCTACGCTCTACTCCCATCCACCTGTTACATCTTGTCATAACTTAGACTGTAAGCTGTTTGGGCCAGTGACTGTTTTTTGTTTTGTTTTGAACTTCATATCTGTACAGCAACTAGCAGAATGGAGACTTGATTCTCAATTGATGCCTTTAAGACGCTACTCATAAAAATAATAGAAATAAAAACACATGGTACAGTGTACTGATATGTCCTATGTGCTTTGATTTCAGAACTCCTTTGTTATTTGTGATTAGTTTTATATATTGTCCTAGCTGGACAGCTGAAAAATGAAGTCAGATGAATCATACGCTGTATTCCTCAAACTGAAGTGATCTTGACAGTCCTGATGCAATACAGTGGGCTGTCGCTCAAACAATTCATCCTGAGCTATTCCATCAGATGGCTTGCTAAAAATTGTTGTTCAGTACTGAACACAAAGACCAAAGCTAAAGAAATGTAGCTTCCAATAACAGGAGAATCCACGGTCTTTTTGGAGGGTGGGGGAAGGAGTGTGGAATTATGTAACATAATCATCTGGCTGGCTTTGGACAACAAATGTTGCAGTTTTGGGAATCAAATAAATAAATAAATGAACAATCCTGAAAGTGTTCTCTTCTCTAAGTAGGGTCATTTAGACCATCTATCAATTCATAGTCCGTTTTATTTTACTTACTGATGTCATCCTTTAGTTACTTGTGAATTCAATGCACCCTAATATAGATATCCTTTTCAGAGTAAGACCAATTCATTATCTGATTACTGTAGAAAGAGAAAAAATAGATTAAAATCTTGATCAGGATGTCTGGAAATCACCAATCAATTTTTTTGGGGGGGAGAAGGGACAAAATTGAAATGTATTTCAGAGAATAGGAGATTTTATTGTTTAATGTGATTGTACCTCAAACAAAAGCTGGCTGCATATCTGTATTATGATCAATAAGTTTGGTAGCCTCTGTGTGTGTCTGTATCTATTTCATCTAATTTATATTTACAGAGCAATAATCATTATCATCTGTAAATGCCAAACATAACATGGAAAATGAAAGATTATTTGAAATGGGATGGAAATTTCTCTATTTTTGCCATCCTTGGCTTTCTGCTTCAATACTTGTTGTAAATAGAAGACTGAGGGGTTTGCATAGGGGCCCTAAAATCCTCACATCAGGGGGCATTCTGATCTCTCCAGCACAGTGTTCCACTCTGGCTTTAATTTCCAGCCATAGGTTTTTGTTATGCCTTTCTCTACTAGATTAAGAGCCTTTGAATACTCACAGGGGCGGCTCTATGTTTTGTGCCACCCCAAGCACGGCAGTCAGGCGGCCATCGGCGGTGTTTCTGTGGGAGGTCGCCAGTTCCGCGGATTCGGCGGCATTCCTGCGGGCGCTCCGCCGGTCCTGCGCTGTCGGTGTTCCCCCCACCAAATTGCCGCCGAATCCGCAGGACCGGCAGACCTCCCGCAGAAACGCCGCCGAAGGCTGCCTGCCTCACAGCTAGTGGCCGCCCGCCCCCCTGCGGCTTGCCGCCCCAGGGACGCATTTGCTGCGCTGGTGCCTGGAACCGGCCCTGAGTACTCAGTATTTTTGCCACATGAAGGCACTTACACAAGTCTCCTCTCAGCCTTCTTTTTGATAAGCTAAATGGATTGAGGTCTTTAAGTCCCTCACTGTAAGGCATGTTCTTCAACTCTCAAATCATTTATGTGGTTCTTTTCTGCATCGTCTCAAATTTGTTAACATCCTTTTAAATATATGTACCCCAGAACTGTATGCAGTATTCTATATCAGTCTCACCAATTCCAAATACAGAGGTCAAATCGCCTCCCTACTCCTACACCCATATTTATATCACCAACTTGCGCATTCACCCTTTTTGCCACATCATTGCCTTGGGAGCTCATGTTGATTTTTTTGCCCACCATGACTCCTAAATCCTTTTCAGAGTCACTGCTTTCCAGGGTACAGTCCCCCATTCTGTAGGTATGGCCCACATTCCTTGTTCCTAGACGTATAACTGCATATGGCTATATTAAAACACATTTTGTTTGAATGTTCCCAGCCTACCAACAGATCCAGATTGTTCTGTATGACTTCCCTGTCCGCATCATTAGTTACCATACCACTAATCTTTGTGCCACCCACAAATTTTATCAGCAGAGATTTTATATTTATTTCCAGATCACTGATAAAAATATTTAACAGTGTCAGGCCTAGTACCGATCCCTGCAGAACCCCACTAGAAATATATCCATTTGATGATGATTCCCCATTGACTAGTTTTTGAGCTCTGTCAGCCAGTTCTTTATCCATTTAACGTGTACTATATTTATATTGTATAGTGCTATTTTTTAAAGGAGAATGTCAAGGGGTATTAAGTCAAATGCCTTACAAAAGTCTGTTTATCACTGGACATCAGATTTAACACTTCACTGAGTTGAATGGAGCAGTTCACACCTATGAAAGCTATAGTTCCAGACTCTCTGCAAACTCAGGTAGACAATTCATAACAGACAGACACTTTTTTAATGAAAGCTGAGATACTAATTGACAAGATAGTAGCTTCAGATGCATTCCAGTATGGTATATGCATAAGTACTGGCTTCTTCCAAGTCCTGAATTGTGTAGAAAAGGTCTATATATCTAGAAACTAATTCATTTCCTTATAATCTTAGCTCCAAAATCCTTCAATAACCCGTTTCCACTGGCTTGGATCAAAGACAAATCATGTACGCAGACTTCATCTCACACGTCTCACAAAATGCCACTGCCTCACTAGAATGCGATACTAGAGAAAATATTCTTCCTCTCTGTAAGTTCGAAGAGGTTTAATGTTGGTCTTCTTTGATTTGTTTGCCCTCACTTCAGCAATAATAATATCTAGCTCTTACACTGTGTTTTTCATCCATAGATCTCAAAGCACTTTACAAACCAAGGTGAGTTATCATTATCCTCAGTTTACAGTGTTATGGACAAGGAGAGGCTGGGTTTGTGGTGTGGAGAACTGCCTCAGAGCAGTCTGCTCACCCAGATCAATTGCTTCCACAGTCCATATTTTGTCACTTCCAAAACCAAAATCCAATATTTTTAATGGGTGACAATATTTTAAGCATAGTTAGAAAATGAGGGAATGAGGATCATCTTCATTTCCCCCTGTGCATGGATTGATTATATAGCCAACAGCTAGAAATAAAGTAGTACTTGAAAGGAACACTACCAACCAATTATTCAAATCTGTAAGGAAGTGAATAAGTTACAACTACCCAGCAGTCATGCTAACAGATGCATTATCTTTTTTCCACTGCTGATTTTTCTGTGACTATACATATCTCACATTTGCCTCACTCTGCCCTTCAAGAGTTATATGCACATATGTGGTGCATAAACAAGAGGTGCTTAGCTATTTATGGAGATGGCTATTTTGGAGAATAATAGAAAACAGATCATTGCATTACGATTGCTTAATTTCCACAAATTTATTGTTGCAAGTAGGGTGACCAGACATCCCGATAAAATTGGGACAGTCCCGACTTTTGGTTCTGTGTCCCGCATCCCGACTGATGCACGGTCGGGATGCCATTTGTCCCGATATCGGGGCTTCTGCAGTTTTGGTTTTTTTTGGTCGGAGAACTTGGTTCCGGACGGGTTTTTTTTTTACTTCCCCCATGTGTCCTGATTGTTTGTTTCTTTAATCTGGTCACCCTAGTTGTAAGGCAATGATTTTTTATCCCCCAGGAACAGGTCTCCAACATAAGTGCTATCATATCTCCATTGTCCTTGAGTTCCCATAGAATGACAGAGGTGAAGTGGAGCCCAAGCACAGAAAATCAATCTGAGCAGTCTACAGTTTAATTTACGCTGCTTCACTAGAAGAGCAGAGACAAAGCAGACATTTCCATTCATTTTATTGTGAGCAAGAAAACATGAGCATGGCATTGGCATAGCTGAGTTTTCTCTCAAGTGAGTTTCAAGAAGGCAAAACATACCAGATCATTAGCTGGAAAGTAAATAGGGGAAATTAAGTCAACCACTGAAAGTTAGAGAGAGAGACAAATAAAGCATTAATTGAGAGACAAGTAGGAGAAAAGCAATTAGGATATCATTTGGAAGTAAACAGGAGATGAGACAGAGGATAAATTATCCATCAAGCAAATCTCTACATTTCATTAGATGCTTCATTACTAATTATTATGAGCCAAGTCTTTTCTCATATCACCTGTAATGTGCTTACAGCAGTTAAAAGCAGTAGAATGACTCAAAAGCACTGAAAGGTTGGTCAGTTTTCATCTGACCACAAGAGATAGTGACATGCCATAGCAGTTATATATTGCTGTGCTTTTGTAGATTGTAGCAAACATATAAACAGACAAGACCCTTGTCCTGTAAACACTTATTATGCACACACTTAACTGTACTTATGTGACCAGTCCCTTTGCAAAACAGAGGCCTAAGTTTGCAATATATTTACATGTCATTCTAGATTGGTAGGGTCAGCTCTAAAAAAAAATTACTCAACTTTATGACTGTCGGTGAAATCCTCCTGTCCCATAGAAGCTAGACAAATTCATACTCTGAATAAGGTGCCCATTTTTAACAGTGAGGGTAATTAACCATTGGAACAACTTATCAAGGAGGATGGAGTAGATTCTCCATCACTGGAAATTTGTAAATCCAGATTGAATATTTTTTAAAAGATATGCTCTAGTTCAAAAACGAATTAAGTCAAAGAAGTCCTATGGCCTGTGTTATGCAGATGGTCAGACTAGATGATTACAGTGGGTCCCTTTTGGCCTTAGAATTTATGAATTTATGAATAGGAGTTTTTCCACTGACTTCCCTGGAGCCAGGATTTCAACCATTGACCTTCTATGCAGCAGAAGCTCAAAAGAAACATAAAATACATACTTTTTAAAATTGAATCTGGCCTTGTGAATACCAGGCATATATTAATCACTATCTCAGTTGTTGGCCATTCAAGAAGATGTTGTGCTGTCTATGAAAAACCTTATTTTAATGAAACTCATTCCTCTGATGCTTATTGTAATATTTAACTTTAAAACAAAGACATTTCTTACAGGCATATCATGAGAAGTATTAGATATCTGACATTCTTAGATCTTAGACTGAGCTTAGCAAAAACGGATGGAAAGAATTATCTAGCCTCTCTTCTGCCTCTTGGCAGTCAACTCAGCATTGAGCAGTTATACCCCAACATATTAAGCATTACCAGATCTTCACTCATATGCTTAGTTTCATTGACACTTGTAGCTGTAAGTGGTTCCCTGGGAAAACTATACTCACAATAACCCTGTGAGTGAAAAAAAACTATTGCTAGGACACCCCATCTTCCCCCCGTCCTGTTTCTGTGCTTTTCTTCCACACTGCTCTCTAGGCCTGGAATATCTTCCAAGCCACCTCTCTCTTCACGTACACGTCCCTGCTAAAGTTCCATTGCTTCTGCAATACTCATGAGAAGAATAAACAAAACAAAACAAAACAAAAAACTGAGCCAGCTCTTCAGGCCTGTTAGCAGCACAAAGGGGGATTATAGCTGCCTCAGACAGGAAGTGGGAATTCTCCCTGTGTAAAATCACTATACAGTGTTGATTTATGGGCAAGCAATTGAGACTGATCCATATTTGCCAACAATGTGCACATAGGTAGAGAGCGGGGAGAGGGTTGTGCTGGGGCATGGCCAGATCATATAGCATTCTGGTCGGTAAGATGGTGCCTATTATACCACTCTAGCCAGCATAACGTAGACCCGCCCATAGTACAGGAACTGCATTTTTCCTCCTAGTGCCTATATCACTCCTTTCACCTTCTATTCATTCCCTGTCTCAATCTCCTAACACCCCAAGTTAAGTACCAGAACAATCTAGCTTCTAATATCTAAAATGACTAACTACTATTGTTAGCAGGACCCCGCTATCAATATAATATTAATTAGTGTTCCAGAAATTTTCTTCTTATATTAGAAGATTCCTGGGGGTTCAGTTACACCAACAGCTTGAAGTTTTAAGGTTGCAAACTCACAGATTCAGATTCTCCACCATCAGCTAAGTTTTGCATGTGCAAAATCATTGGCACCAGAAAGTGGCTGAAAAACTTAGGGTTTCAATAAGTTAGTGCACAAAAGCTTAAACAGAATTGGAGGATATTTCTGAGAAGCTGATCCAAAAGGCATAGATATCATTATTATTTCTCTAGGGAATTGCACCAAATGTAGGAGAATAAGACAAATATAATTGAAAAGGCTTTGTGTATTCTATTAATAGTCTAAAAGAGCTTACTTACACATGGTTGTGTGCTCCTTTCAAACAGGACTGATGGAAAATTGCAGAAATACAAAACTATGTTGAGTAGCAGTCTCAGGAGGCACAGAACTAAACTGGTATCATTTTTTTCTAAACAATGCAAAGAGAAAATGACTAACTCCTGAAAACCGAAAAAAAAATTGAAATATTAAAGTTTAAGAATAAGACACACTGCTTTTACAGTAATGGATACTGCACTAAAGCATAACTCTGCTTTTCTGCTGCATTTATTTTATGTTTCTGATTTCTTTGTTTTAAAGTAATCAACATTATTTTGTATTGTATATTATGTTGTATTTTCAGACCTCACTAAATATTTCAATGGACTAAAATGTGGATGACAAAGATGCTTATGCCAATTTCTCCAGTTTTTCATCATCTGCAAACTATTTTGTAATGGTTTGGCTATTCCGTTTTCTAAATAAATGAGATTTTCACTGATCATAGGTTGACATCTCCAGGAACCTAAGTCCTGTGTTTATGTGCAGAAGAGGGAGAACTCAGGCATCAACCTTGGGTGTATTTTGGAGGTTGTGAAAATTAAATGTAGTCTCATTATCCATTCCCTCCATTAGGTTCTGGGCTGCTACAAAAGATTTTGCTTATTAGTGCCAGACAGTTGTTGTGGTGGTGTTTGTTTTTAATCATCTATTTCTACAGTGACATGACAGTGATACGATATAGACAAATAAAAGGCAGGGGCCTGTCCTGAGGAGCTTGCCAACTTCGGGCCTGATCCAACACCCACTGAACTAACTGGGAGTCCTTGCATTGTCTTAGTTAGCCCTGGATCAGACCCTGAGACCCAGCACTGCTAGGGATAACAAAGATAGGGAGGATAGTATGGGAAGAATGAGGCTGACTCTTATTGCTGCAAGGTACCATCAGAGTAGTTAATGTAACAAAACCAAAAAGAGATGCAGAAACAGAATGTATGTACTTACAAGATTAAAAATAGCCTAAGAACACCACTAACAGATAGTAACAACCATTCTGGAATAGTGGCACCCTTGTCCAGCAACACTGAGCTCTATACCCTCTATCTTTACGAGCTAGGGTGTCATACGTGACCCATGATACACATTTGTGGATAGTGAGGCCCAAACAGTGCATAGATACTGTTTGTGACCCACCATCAACTATGATGTCCAAGCAGAGATAAAGAACTACTTGATTGCACGGTTTGTCTCTGCGTTGGAAAATCATTTTAGCCTGACTCAGAACCATTATAGCTTAGAGCTTAGAGCCATTTACCATTAGAGTTTAGACCCATTTGAAAATCCACATCTTTGGTGAGATTGAGGAAGGTGTTGGTCAGTATAAATACCTCATTGTGATTTATTGTTGGTGCTTGACATGGCCTACTGTGTATCCCCAGCAAAGAGGCTTATGCCAGAGATAGGGGGGATACTGGAAAAACTCTTTGCCAGGGGTATCAAAAGTTTTAACAGGATTTTGAGGAAAGGTCTTTAATTTAAGAATTTATTTTAAAATGTCTTCCGTTTGCTTCTTTGAGATATATAAAGGACTGTGAAGGTTTTTTCCACAAAAAGGGGGGTGAGGATGGGGTTTCTGTTTGTATTTTACCATAGAAATATCGAGAATGTCAAGTCTAGTCTTCCATAGCTTTGGTGGAGACCCTCTGCGGTGGGAAGCAGGGGCCTCAGCATGTGTGTACAGTGAGCTCCATAGGGGGGGTTGAATCTTTAACAAAGATGTTCTTTATCCAGAATGTTAGACAAAGAATTTTAAACGGTCTGACTAAACCTACCTTCCCTCCCAATTGCGTAATTTTCATTCTCTTGATATCATCATTCATCTCTCTATTTTGCTGGTCGTCACTGCAATCTCCAGGGAAGATAAAACCTAAATTTCTAATATATATTAAAAATAACAACAACAAAAACAGAAAATAAATCCAGCCAGGACCCTGTCTCCCCACTTATATATAGAGAGAGATTGAGAGAGAGAGAGAGAGAGAGAGAGAGAGAGAGAAATATTTTTCACTTTGCAAGTCACCTTTACAATTCATAGATTCATAGATTCTAGGGCTGGAAGGGACCTCGAGAGGTCATTGAGTCCAGCCCCCTGCCCTCATGGCAGGACCAAATACTGTCTAGACCATCCCAGATAGACATTTATCTAACCTACTCTTAAATATCTCCAGAGATGGAGATTCTACAACCTCCCTGGGCAGTTTATTCCAGTGTTTAACCACCCTGACAGTTAGGAACTTTTTCCTAATGTCCAACCTAAACCTCCCTTGCTGCAGTTTAAGCCCATTGCTTCTTGTTCTATCCTTAGAGGCTAAGATGAACAAGTTTTCTCCCTCCTCCTTATGACACCCTTTTAGATACCTGAAGACCGCTACTGTGTCCCCTCTCAGTCTTCTCTTTTCCAAACTAAACAAACCCAATTCTTTCAGCCTTCCTTCATAGGTCATGTTCTCTAGACCCTTAATCATTCTTGTTGCTCTTCTCTGGACCCTCTCCAATTTCTCCACATCTTTCTTGAAATGCAGTGCCCAGAACTGGACACAATACTCCAGTTGAGGCCTAACCAGCGCAGAGTAGAGCGGAAGAATGACTTCTCGTGTCTTGCTCACAACACACCTGTTAATGCAGCCCAGAATCAAGTTTGCTTTTTTTGCAACAGCATCACACTGTTGACTCATATTTAGCTTGTGGTCCACTATAACCTCTAGATCCCTTTCTGCCGTACTCCTTCCTAGACAGTCTCCTCCCATTCTGTATGTGTGAAACTGACTGTTCCTACCTAAGTGGAGCACTTTGCATTTGTCTTTATTAAACTTCATCCTGTTTACTTCTGACCATTTCTCCAATTTGTCCAGATCATTTTGAATTATAACCCTATCCTCCAAAGCAGTTGCAATCCCTCCCAGTTTGGTATCATCTGCAAACTTAATAAGCGTACTTTCTATGCCAATATACAAGTCTTTGATGAAGATATTGAACAGAGCCGGTCCCAAAACAGACCCTTGCGGAATCCCACTCGTTATACCTTTCCAGCAGGATTGGGAACCATTAATAACTACTCTCTGAGTACGGAATTTATTTTGCTGGGGGCACACTTCTGAGGTAATTCTATGGCAGACAAGTGTTACACATACAAATGATTTACACACACCATTGCTGATGCTTCTCTACTTTTCTGTATGATTAGTAGGGAGCTAAAATTACTTTTATATCAGTGTAACCCTTCTGCCAGTCAGAGTCGGCAGCAACAAGGGCCGGGTTCCGTATCTAGGGGTTCCATTCCAATAACACAATGCAAAACCGGCTCGAGCCCCCACCCAGTGACCTGGGACAAATATATATCACCCCCCCTGGGCGCCTCTAAGAGGCAGTACTTCCCCTCTCGCAAGCACAGAGTCTGAGTGTAGAAAAACCTTTTAATGACAGAGAGAAACAATGCGGCATTTTGCTGGGGAAACACCACATCTAGGATCTGTAACCCAAACTGTGAGCAACGACCCACCCCAGCAAATTGGCCATGTCCTTTCCCTTGGGTTCTTGAGTCCAGCAACCCCAAAAATCACCCAAAGTCCCAAAAGTCCAACAACCCAAAAGTCCAGACCCAGAGTTCAAAAGTTCATCTGCAGAGTGTTACACCCCGTCCAGTCTGGGTAGAAATGGGGAGGGGAGAGGTAAGGGGCACCTTACGTGGCTCGAAGCTGACTGCCCCGTCCCTTCGTGGGGTCTCGCTCGGCTCTGCTCTGCCAGCCATCCCACGAGTCACTCCGCTCAGCCGTCCCTCAAGCCGCTCCAGCTGTCCCGCCAAGTGCTCCGCTCTGTCAGCAGCTCCGCTCCATCAGCCGCTCAGCAATATATCTTCTGGCTCCCCCACTACTTAACACAGTGCTCAGTGATTTCAGCTCTTAACAATTTCACCTTTTTAGTGATTTCAGCTTGTAGTTAGGGGAGCCTGTGTGCTCATTTGCACACTTAGTCCAGAGTAATTCCAACTCAGCAGCCTGTGATTAGACTCCTAAGGAACTCAAAATTAGCTCTGATATTCCACAGTGGAGAGAGAGGAGGAAGTGCAATTGACATTTAGGACCCTTAGAAGAGGCCCATGCCACCAGATACAAATACCTATCCCCAACCTCTCTCAATTCACTGGGTTTTGGAATCCATGTCCCTTGCCTAGCAAGTGCTGCTCAGCTAATGGTGAGTCCCTTCATCATAACAAACGCCCACTGTCCTTGATTCACATAATCAGGGTAACAACACTTTATTCTTCCTGCCCCAATAACAGAGAAACTGGGGCTCCCACAGCAGTCAAAGTGACCATTTGGGCAAGCGGTCCATCATGCTTTGCAGGGTGGGTGTGTCCATGCAAACAAGATTAGCCCCTGACATCCCTTTCCACAACTCACCACCAGATGTCAGGGTAGAGCTCATCCTGACTCTGCTTACATCAGCTAAAACCAAAGTGAGAAAGGAAATATCACAGGTAATGTACAAGTACCACACAGAGGAGGGAAAGCAGTCATTCAATACTGACAGGAGAGAAAATTCCAGGGGGGAGACTTGGTCCACATCCTACAGCCTCAGAGAAGATGACAACATAGTTGCTGAAGTCAAACTCAAAATGATTAGCAAGAAAATAGCCCCTGCAATACTTCTGCTGGCAGATACATCATAATGGTGTGCCAGATACTTGGCAGAAGTGCTTTGAGTCTGAGCCAGCTGCTCCAGCACTGGAAGAAGACCTCAAGAGACAGGTTAGAATCCATGTTGACCAAGTCACTTCCAAGCTTTCTAGAACTCCTAGATGATGTTTAGAAGAAGGTGGGTGAGGTAAATGTTGTGTTGCAAATTGTTGTTTCAAGCTGTTCCTTTAGTCAGAAAAGAGTGAAAGTCAGGCTCAGTGTATTTAGGAATGATTTGTTTATAGAGATAGAGACCTTATTAATGTAAGACCAACCGTCTGGATATCACTTGCATTAACTATCAAGCCTGAGACCTGTTTTCTCATATGTGTATTTGTAATAAACTGTGATACTTACATTGAATGGCAATTGTATCATTTGATTTAGGATCTAGACATGTAATATGTCACTTATATATGTATTAAATATTAAGTAACCGAAAGAACAACTTTTCATACATTGATTTAAACTAGGGCAGTCCAATCTGCATTATTTACTGTATAATCCATTGTTAAACAGTGAAGTTGTTGATGCACCTGAGATAGAAACTATATAGACCTTTTCCAAAGCCCACTGAAATTAATGGAAAGTCTCCCACTGACTTCAATGGGCATTAGATCAGGCTCTATTTCCATTATTTTGCAAAATGTTAGCAATAGGAGCCTTTAAATTATAAATAAAACCTATTATTTAATGCTTGAAAATGCAATACATTCTTATTACAAAAGCTAATGCTACAATAGTGAAAGCTATTACAGATAATAATAAATATTAATGTATTTCTTTATTAAAGAAAAACTGATTTCTTCCTTAAAGGTCCTATTATACGTTAACTTCACCACACTCATATATCATTGTGAACTTATGCATGTGACCCATATTATGTATACTGTATAACTATAAATATTACTGAAGTGTTAGGAAAAGACTTTGGTTGTGAGTTGTGTTATTTAGATGTACAGCTATAAATATTTATGGCATGTTGAAGCAGTCTATTTGGATGTGATTTGTGAATTAGGTGTATGACTATAAATATAAATGAAATGTTAAGAAAATCCATTTGGTGGTGGGTTGAGTTCTTTTCTGAACAGGTATATATTTCTATCTGTGACATTTTTATGAGAGTTTTAAGTGACCATCTCTACTACTGATATAACAAAACAGGCCTTTTATTTTGGTAACCTTTTATTTTGGTAACCAATAACCAAAGAGCAGTGTGAATGCACTTACTTATGATTCAGTCTGTGAACAGTGTTTATTTATCATTTATTTCACTGTATGAATATGGCTTTATTTTCAAAAAGTTATCTCTATTTCAGTATCAGCACTGTATTTCAGGATGTTTGGAAGAGCATGAATCTTCTAAATCTTTGACAGTCACAAGTGTAAGTTTTGTAATATTTTATAGGTAGTGCAGGTGACAACACCATCTATAGCTAAGGTTGTCTGAAAATTCCCATTATAAAACCCTTCCCGTTATAAGCAAATATCAGCTATTTGGGATGAAATTTTCAATGCCAGGCAGAATTTTTTTTTAAAGTTTCAGCAAAAATGGCTCAGCCATTTCCAGAATGAGGTTAGAGAAACACATGTTGTTTTGCCCATGTTAGCCATTCCATTGAGAAGCTCTAGCATCTTGCTTTGAAGCAAGGCCTTGAAATTTTATAGGAGGTGGTGGATCATCCTCATCATAGTGATGTGCCTTTTATCCTTCCTCTGAAAAAAGTCCAAACTTGGCCAAGTTAAGAGTCCTTGAAAAATGTCAGTTCACACATGTCCAGGAAAGACTTGTTAGAATTTGGCAGCTAAAGTCTTTGAAGATTCCATATGTTCTGGGCATGCTCCAGCCCAGGGATGAAGAGGCTGAGCAGGACTTTCCCTGCAATTGTTTTTCCTGACTGCTGCAGTCTGCTTTGGCGCCAGGCACCAACAATGATCATAGGAAGAATATCTCTTCTGTGTCCAGGGCCGGTGCAAGGACGTTTCGCGCCCTAGGCAAAACTTCCTTGCACCAGCCCTGCGCCGCACCCCCCCCCCCCCAACTCCTTAAAATTGTACTAGTTAGTATTTAAAATTATACATGGTACCTCTATTGCATAGCTTACACGAAGTATGAGAGAACCATATTCTACTGATATTAGAGTGATGGGCACATTAACATCCACCTAAGCATGAACACACTAATGATAATACCATTATACTGGAACAGTTCACATGCTGGATTGCTTAATCCTGTCTTCATGTGTTCTGTGCAGTGTTACCCTGTGATATCTCAGTGACACTATGATGCCATTATTTATTGTGTGCAAATATTAAAATGTGAAAGAGACTAAAGACAAAAGGTATTATTAATATATGTAGTACATATATTATGTATTTTCTTTTATAATGCCATTGTGCATGCATATATCTTTTTTCAGGCAAAAATAGAACCACAAGGTCCCTGAGACAAAGAGTTTACCATTAAAATTGAGGCCAAAGACAAAGCAATCTGATTACAAGCGTGGAGTGGTGCAAACACAAGACGGGGGATAATAGTCCATATCCTGGTTACTAAGGGGTACTAAGCTGGCAATGTTCCAGAAGTATGAGGTTAATGTCAAAAAATGTGATCCAGTTTGTAAACTTCATCACAGCTACCATAATATAGATATAGATGATACAGCTGTAGATACAGATATACATTTTGTTTGTTTTTTGTTTTTATTTTTAAGATTCTTAGAATCTTGCTCTTTAAGGTATTGTCCTATTGTGAAGCTTAAACTCAGAAAACCACCGCCTTCTATCAGGATACTAGTGCATGGATCTACATTCCTAATAGTGTTGCCAATTTTGGTTGGATGTATTCTTGGAGTTTTCATCACATGACATAATCTTTAATTAAAGATTAATTTTTAATTCCTGAAGATTAACCCTAATTCCTAAAGCAACATACTTGTCTCACTTGTTTCTCAATCCAACTTCAATTATTACTGCTGGGGCCTACCTCTTGACGTGTCTTTCCACTCTGAGTGTTACCAGTCCTGTTCTTTCCCACCTTTAGACTTGGTCTGTGGGTAACTGCCTCCACTCCAATAGCTTCAGCCACAGTGTTTATGCTAAGGACTCACAAATCCATCTCTCTACACTCACTCTATTCCCTTCTGTCCAGTGGAATAGCTGATAATGGGAAATATGCTTCATCACATTTAGAGATACATTACCCTGATTAAAGCCATGTCCTGTGGATGTTAATATGATTTATACTCTTTCATTTTCAAGCATTAACAAATGCTTCCTGGACTTTGTTTCACCTTTATTACAATGTGACTGTTAACATGGCCTAGTGGATAAGTGAGAAGCAGTAGATGTGATATATTTTGATTTTTGTAAGTTTTTGACACAGTCCCATATGACATTCTCATTAGAAAACTAGAAAAATGTGTTCTACGTGAAATTACTATAATGTGGGTGCACAACTGGTTGAAAGACTGTTCTCAAAGAGTAGTTATCAATGGTTCACTGTCAAACTGGGAGGTCATATCTAGTGGGATCCAGCAGGGGGTCAGTCATGGGGCCAATACTATTTAATATTTTCATTATTGACTTAGCTGGAGAGTATACTTATAAAATGTGAAGAAGATTACATTAAACTGGGGGTGGGGGGGGTTGCTAGCACTTTGGAGCACAGGATTAGAATCTAAAACAACCTTACCATATTAGAGAATTGGTCTGAAATCAATAAGATGAAATTCAATAAAGCAAGTGCACAGTGCTTCACTTAGGAAGGAAAAGTCAAGTGCACAACTACAAGATGGGGAATAACTGGGTAGGTAATAGTACTGCTGAAAAGAATCTGGGGGTTAGGGTGAATCACAAATGTATATGAGTCAACAATGTGATGCAGTTGTGAAAAAGGCTGATATTCTGGGGTACATAAACAGGATGTATGTAATACACAGAAGATCATTGTCCGACTCTACTCAGCACTGGTGAGGTCTGAGCTGGAGTATTGTGTCCAGTTCTGGGTGCCACTGCCACACTTTAGGAAAGATGGGGACAAATTGGAGAGGGTCCAGAGGAGAGCAATAAAATGATAAACGATTTAAAAAACAGACCTCTGAGGAAAGGTTAAAAAAACTAGGCATTTATAGTCTTGAGAAAAGAAGACTGAGGGTAGAACCTGGTAACACTCTTAGAATATGTTAAGGGCTGTTATAAAGAGGACAGTGATCAATTGTTGTCCATGTCCACTGAAGCAGACAATTAGTAAGGGGCTTAATCTTCAGCAAGGTTAAGGTTCCACGGTATTCTTGCCAGCAAGTTAAAAAAGTATGGATTGGATGAATGGACTATAAGGTGGGTAGAAAGCTGGCTAGATTGTCGGGCTCAACGGGTAGTGATCAATGGCTTGATGTCTAGTTGGCAGCAGGTATCTAGTGGAGTGCCACAGGGCTCTGTTCTGGGGCTGGTTTTGTTCAATATCTTCATTAATGATCTGGAGGATGGGATGGATTGCACCCTTCAGCAAGTTCATGGATGACACTACACTGGGGGGAGAGGTAGATATGCTGGAGGATAGAGATAGGGTCCAGAGTGACCTTAACAAATTGGAGGATTGGGCTAAAAGAAATCCGATGAGGTTCAACAAGGACAAGTGCAGAGTCCTGCACTTAGGATGGAAGCCCATGCACTGCTACAGGCTGGGGACTGACTGGCTAAGCAGCAGTTCTGCAGAAAAGGACCTGGGGATTACAGTGGACGAGAAGCTGGATATGAGTCAACGGTATGCCCTTGTTGCCAAGAAGGCTAACGGTATATTGGGCTGCATTAGTAGGATCATTGCCAGCAGATCAAGGAAAGTGATTACAGACGCTCCCCGACTTACGGATTTCCGACTTACGGAAATCCACGCTTACGGAAAAAGCCCAGTAAGCTAAAAATAGGAGGGGGTTTTTGGGGTTTTTTTTTGCATAATGGTCAGAGATACATTTCTGACTTACACAAAATTTGACTTATGCAAGGCATTCTGGAACGGAACACTTGCGTAAGTCAGGGAACGTCTGTATTCCCCTCTATTTGGCACTGGTGAGGCCACATCTGGAGTATTGTGTCCAGTTCTGGGCCCCGCACTACAGAAAGGATGTGGACAAATTGGAGAGAGTCCAGCAGACAGCAACAAAAATTATTAAAGGGCTGGGGCACATGACTTATGAGGATAGGCTAAGGGAACTAATCTTATTAGTCTGCAGAAGAGAAGAGTGAGGGGGGATTTGATAGCAGCCTTCAACTACCTGAAGGGGGGTTCCAAAGTGGATGGAGCTAGGCTGTTCTCAGTGGTGGCAGATGACAGAACAAGGAGCAATGATCTCAAGTTTCAGTGGGGGAGGTCTAGGTTGGATATTAAGACAAACTATTTCACTAGGAGGGTGGTGAAGCACTGGAATGGGTTACCTAGGGAGGTGGTAGAATCTCCTTCCTTAGAGGTTTTTAAGGCCTGGCTTGACAAAGTCCTGGCTGGGGTGATTTAGTTGGGGATTGGTCCTGCTTTGAGCAGGGGACTGGACTAGATAACTTCCTGGGGTCTCTTCCAACCCTAATCTTCTATGATTCTATTATTCTAAGGGAGATTTAGGTTAGATATTGGGGAAATCTTTCTAATGATAAGGGTAGTTAAATTCTGGAATAGACTTCCAAGGGAGATTATGGAATCCCCATCATGGGAAGTTTTCAAGAACAGGTTGGACAAACACCTGACAGGGATGATCTAGGTTTAGTTGATCCTTCCTCAGCATAGGGGGCTGGAATTCACGAGATTTCAAGGTCCCTCCAAGCCCTATATTTCTGTGATTCTATGATTCTATAACATAATGATGACTAACATAATTGTTGCTATATTATTACTATTAATCATTATGTTATGCGACTTTTTTCTATGATGTTAGAATTATGCACATGAGAGCAATAAGATACCAAGGTGGAATTTTTCCCTCCATTTTTATAGTCCTTTGCCAATGAGAGAGAGAGTTTTTTGCTGTTACTGACAAGCATAATAGCTCACGGAAAGTGCACTTTCTATTAGCATTAGGAAATTCTTTATCTTAGTGTCTCTAGGTTAATTTACGTAAAATGAAACCTGGCCTTGATAACTTTTGCATCATTTATCTCAATGAACCACATGAATCTGAATAGTAAATAATGAATATTCTTATTCATAAGCATATCCCCTTTTCCACAGGCAAAAATGAGTATTTTCTGTGAAAAAGACCCATCTCCAAACATACCTGTGATCAGAAACCTGTTTGCACAAATGTTTGCAAATAGGACATTAAAAGGGACGCAAACACAGACAACCTTTCAAAATTTGACCTAACATTCACAAACACTGTCTTGTGCAGGATTCAAGCATCTCTAATAATTACTAAAGACTTAATTCTCCAAACATATAGTAGAGAGCTAGTTGCATACTCCCTAACTGGAAGGATAGCTGCTTTATACAGAGGAAATGTATAGTATAGGATGATATACAGTGATCCTGTTTAAACAGCCAGGTTTGAGCTTTCTGATATTTTATCACATCATGAATTAAAGAAAAAGTCCATAGAAAATGCACCAGTTCCTGCTGATGGTTTGACTTCCCCTTGCTTCTAGATGCACAAAGAACACACTCAGTTACCAGTTGTTAGGCTGGTCTGGCAACACCATCATAACAGAACAAAAAATGCCTTGAAAAATCCAGAACTTACTCAGAAGCAGAAGCCACAACCCCACATGCAGCCACAGGGACGGATCCTACACTCAGTGCACAGTAACGAGGCAACACACGGGGACAGTCCGCTGGGTCCAGAGCAAAATAATAATTCATTTCTTCACTTCTGCTTGGTGACTGTAAAGCCCTTGCTGGCCACCGCTGCACTCTCAGGCCCCACTGCCACATCTCACACCCCACAGGGAAAAATGTCCAGTGGGCCAATGTTCTCGGTGATCCGCCAGCTCTGGCCCCTGCTTCTGCACACACTGAAACATAGAAAGTCCCAAACATGCCAGGTTTCATAGCATGTTGCACAGCTTCAAATCAGCCTGCCGGGACCCCACACACCCTGCCCCCTGCCCACCAATGGTACTGTTGTGCTGAAAGGTGCTAATGGCTGCCAGCAGATGAGTCTTGGAACCAAAGACAACCACAGTCCTTGCTAAAGGTAGTGGCCATGCCATGTACTCTTTTAGGCAGAGTAATCGAGCCCCATTAGGTAGTAAAAGTAAAAAAGCAGCAGACGTTATGATGACTGCCCAAGGCCTAGATAACTTTTTCATCATTTATCTAGATGAACCACATGAATCCAAATAGCAAATAATGAATATGCTTATTCACAAACAAATCCCCTAAGCCATGTGGGCTGGGGCTAGTATGTCAGTTGCAGGCTGTGTGTGTTGGAGGCGGAAAGTCAGGTGAAGGAGTTGTGAGTGGGACCATGAGAGGAAGCAGAAGGCAGAGCTCCTAGGGCACAGAGCTCGCTGGAGTGCTAGACTTGGGGATTTTTCAAGCAGGGATGGTATCTGGGGCCTCTGCATACTTTTTTCTGTTGTCTTTAGTGATTTAACTGATTGGAAATTCTGAATTAATTTAGATAGTGCACTAATTATAAAATGAAGTGCTATGCATGTTACATTTATTTTAAAATTTCAATGCTGCTCCAAAATTAGCAATGTAAAGAAATGTCATCAGCAACAGTATAAACATGGACAGAATAACTTAAGACAAAGAGAATGATTATTTGGGGGAAAGAAAGACCCTTCCAACCCCAAATCTAAGTAATTATAAAACAAAGCTGACAATCACCTTTGACAAAGACAAACTTATTCCATAGTATGTCAGTATATTGCATATAATGATATGATCTGGTTGGGAATCTTCTGACAAAACAGAATGCCAGTTCATCGAAGCTGAAGTGTTTAATGGAAACATCTCAGGTTCAATGAATTTTTGTCACATTTTAGATAGGATTCTGACAGTACCTGTCTGCCAGATTTCCCTGCCTGGTTTCCTAGCAGGCTGTTAGGAGGTCTGGACATCCAGGGTCCACAGCTCCAAGGCAGCCCCACCATATAGACTCTATAGAGCAACCGTAAAACTGAGACAAATCATGTCAATTTCAGTCAGCAGCTGCTGGTTTCCTAGGGAACATATTTCCTTTAGGCAACACAATGTGTCAGGGTTTCTGAAACAAAACTTTTTCAAAATTTCTGGTGCACAGGAATTTTTTTTTGGTGGGGGTGGTGGTGGTGGAATGATTTCATTTTTCAACCAGAACAATCACAAATTTTGATATATAGACATTTCCTGCAAACTGGAAATCTTGAGTTTCGGCCAGTGCTAATGATGGTGTGAGACATGCTGTGTACATTTTCATTTCCAGACACACTTTAATAGCTTTGATCTGACAAAATTATTCCATAGTGCTTTTATGTGCCTTTTTTGTTATGCAGATACTCACTACACTTTTTTTTAAGTATAAATGTCCACTCCTTTCTTATTATTCCAGTGACAGTAAACTAGTCTTTGAAGCATTATTCCTACCACCATGGAAACTGTCCATTGTTCTTGTCTCTCTTAATCACTATTACAGTCTGCTGAGCCCCTGATCATGTCTGTGAAATGTTCACATTCATGTGGCTTTGAAAGATTTCTCTCAGAGAGTGTTTTTCCTCTTTATCCTTTATCTTTTTCAACAATATGTTGAACAATTTCAGTTAGCTAGGATATGACTATGACAATGGCATCTTGTTGTAAATTGTATGGCGACTGATCATTGAGGAAAGAAGCTGCATTATTCCCCGCTGCTGAAATGTGCAGCTTTGAAACTCAGTCTCAGATACTGAACTGGGTTATTTTTCTTTTCAAAGATGGAATGTTTCAGTCAGATAATAAACTTTAGCCAACTTTTTATTTATAGTAGGAAATATTATACATGGATGGTTCTCCATGCCACATCATATAAAGCGACACACAATTAGGATAATATGGCATGATGTTTAAAATTTAAAGAGCTCTCTTATTTTTGGATCAGTTACCCACTCTCAGATCAAATGAAAACTTTTTCAATTAGAATATTCACCGCCTGGAGCAGATACTGCATGAATGAATGATTGAATGAATGAATGATGACATTTTGGCAATGTGTTAGCTATCAGGATGAGTCAAAAATATACCCACCGAGTAGTTTGTCATATTTTTAAGCATGAGGCACTTGTTGAGCTGAAGAAAAAAATACCCTCATTATTTAGGTAACTTTTCTATCGTTTTAATGCTCAGCAGTTTTTGGATTCTGCTCAAATGAGTACAAACCCCTTTAGCACAAGTACCACAAACTATACACCAGATAAAGTCAATATGCAAGGGATACTATCTTCACTATCTAAACCAGACAAGCTGATAAAGTAAGATAAAGTGTGAATAGAAATGTTTATTGCAAATTATTCCTCTCTACCTGTCATAAATGCAGTGCATGGAAGCAGGAGGTTTGGAAACTTACAGAACCTCCAGCTTCCTACTCGCCCTGCTTTTCTGGTTTAGATACAATACTGACTTCCTCTCTCTCTCCAGAAATCTCCACTGAAAATATGTTTTACATGTTCTAATTATAAATGGGCAAGATACCACACTGATCAATTCAAACAGAAATTCTTAGTTAGACAGTTAGGATGCACACATTTCTTTCTAAAAATCAAGATGCACTTATAAACCAAAATCATCTTTTTCCAATCTTTTTATATGACATAGGTAAAGGTATTATTCAGTGTGAAATCTGAGTAATACAAGACAATTGCTAAATATGAGCCTGATCCTGCAGGCAAAATTCCCATCAATGTCCTATATCATCTGTGTTTGGGGTTAGTCCAACTAGAAGACAGAATCGTATGAATTCTCATTATATGCTCAAAAAAACAAAAATAGTTCTGACTGAGTGGTTACACACAAAACACCACTACTATGAAGAGGAAGATGGGAATGTAGAGGTATCTTTGGTATCACTGATAATAATGCCTCTCTGTGGAAACCAGGAAAATGCTCTGAACATTTATAAAGAGAATAGCCCTTCTTTGAAAGCAGGAGGTAATCATATATTTGCTTTTCTACTGTCTTGCTGCCAGGTCTTAAAAATGTTAATTGACTCCCTGAATTATTATTTGTAAGTAAAACTGCAGGGGTTTCCCCCCATAGTGGATAAGGTCTACTGTGAAGTTATGCATTGTGACATTTTTTCAAAAAGGAGAAAAACCTGATGGGAGCCTGTCAGGTCAAATTTGAGCACGTTGTCATGGCTGCAGTGACAGAACAGAAGCTTTTTGTTCTCTCCTACTTTTAGCTGAGTTGAACTGAGGGAGAGGTATGATGCAGAGAAAGAAGCTACTTCCTTTTAAAAATGTTGTTAGTTGTCTTACTCGGATTTTATTAAAACGAAGGACATCACTATACCACAAGCTCAATCAAATATAGAGGGCAAAGAGTCTATAAATTTCTCTGTAATTTGGGTGTGGCTGATTACCAGTTGTTCAATGGAGTTTGGGCCCAGTCCTGCGAGCCCTCTGCTACTGGAACTGCCACCGAAGCCAAATTCTGCACTTAGAGGTATGAATACCTCAGTCATTAGACCCTGCACCTTTTCTGTGTGGACTTCTGTGCACAGATGGAGCCCCCATGGAAGTTAGTGGGGCTGCATATGGTGTCCAGAACAGCTTGCAAGGTTGGGAACTCAGGACCAGATTCTGTGGCCCTTATCCTTACCTTCTTAACTTGAAGCTTCAATGAGACTTAAGGCATGTGCTTAAGTGCTCTCTGGCATGGAGCTATTTTCCTAAATCATTGTCTTACTTCATAAGCTGTCCAACTGAAATCACTTCTGCCCATAAAAAAGGAGCAGCAGAGGGGAACAAGATTTCTGTAAGGTAGAAATAATGATGGTAACTGGTAAGGTTACAATCTAGCCCTTAGCTAATTAATCAATTGAAAGAGTAAAGTGAGGAAGATATTAATGCAGTGTGGGCATAATTCTGCCCTTGGATATACATGCGGAACTTGTAATATGTTATTAAAAGTAATTGTACCAACTCATAGACTGTCAGAATCAAGGCTTTCCTGTTACACATTAGTGTTAGAAGGACAGTGCACAAGCATCAGATTCAATAAGCACATACCTTCATATCTGGTGAACTATCTTAAGCTCAATATTATTACCTAGGGAACAGTATTAAAGGTAGAAGAAACTACCTATGTTTAAATACTCCAGAACATTGGAAAAACAGACCCGCTGCACCCCTCCCCGCAAGGGGTGCGCAGAGACGTGCCAGCAGCAGCAGCACTGCAGCAGGGCTAATGCGGTTCCCTGCCTGCTCTGCCTCCCTCCCTCCACGCCGCTTGGCTCGCGGAAGTGGCTGGCATCTACCTGCGGCCCCTGGGTGTGTGTCTGTGTGTGTCTGCGTGCTGTCCTCACCCCGAGCACCGACTCTGCAGCTCCCATTGGCCAGGAACTGCGGCCAAATGGGAGCTGCGGGGGCAGTGCCTGCGGGCAGCGGCACACGGAGATCCCAGGCTTCCCCGTGCCTAGGCGCCGCTGCCGGAGGGGGGAGTGCCGGTCGCTTTGGGAACCTCGCCACCCGAGGTAAGCACCGCCCCGCTGCCCCCCCCCCCACACCCCAACCCACTGCCCCAGCCCGGAGCCTGCACCCGGCACCCAAACTTCCTCCCAGAGCCTGCACCCCTCACCCCTCTGACACACCAACCCCCTGCCCCAGCCCAGAGCACACCCCAGCACCCAAACCTCCTCCCAGAGCCCACCCCCGCACCCCACTGTTGCAACCCACCCCCTGCCCCAATCAACGTACCTCATTTTATTTTCATTTACTCCCATTACTTATAATATAGGAGGAGGATGAAGAAAAAAAGAATGAAAAATGGGGAGGAGATAAGAGAGAATGTTCTTTTTCTTGGCCCAGGGGGGTGCAAAAATGAAGCTGCGTACAGGGCCCCACTACCTCTAAATCCGCCACTGCTAGAGGTTAAAGTTTGTTCTTCAGTGCTATCTCACAGTATACAGATAACATATATGTGACAGTGCTATGTAGTGGATGTATTATTTATACCTTTATATTAAATGTATAAGACTTTCTGATTTTTTTCATCTATAGAGGACCATATTTGCCTAACTGCACATGCAAAAAATATGTGCATAATTTGTGTGCATGTTGATGTCCAGTCAGACTTTTAAATTGGCCACTTACACACACAGTTAGCACAACTGCATGCACAATCATAAAAATTGGCCCATAATTTCTATCTGAATAGACAGGACTGTTTATCTTGGAAAATCATCTATCCAGGCCCATCTCAAGAGTGCTCTGTGGGAATCAATAGGATCAACAAACAAATGTTTAAATATGCATGCGGAACTCAGGCTGGGAGGGAGTCAGAATTGGGGTAGAAACACAGCACTTTATGGACATTCCTTAATGACCAAGAAGAAGTATAATTAAGCTTGTTGCTGAATTAAAAATTGAATGTATTTGCTTCATATGTATTAACTGGAGAGTGATGCAAAGTTAAATTAGACTCAACACTTGATACTTACTCATCCAAACCAAACTGCAAGAGAAGAAATTTATCACAGAGACATATACCCACACCCTTCTGATATATGTGACCTAGTCTCTGAACTGGAAGAAGAAAGACAGCTTTGACTTGGAGATCAAACAACCGTCTGCTATATGAGTTTTTAAAGTATCTAAAACTATTCTTTCTAAAGTAAGTTAAGTGCCAGCATACTGATGCTTTCTGTAGTATTTTCCTAGAAGTGTTTATTTTTGTACCTTCTTATTTTGCTATTTGTTCTTTATTTTTTCCTGGCTAAATTTTTAGCTGGGGCAGTCACATCAGATAGATGCAACGAACTTCAGGTGAACCAGAGCCAAGAGGAGATAATAGCTTGAGTACGGGTTTCTAGGAAAGAGTGTGTATCTAGATACGTATATGGCCATGAGCACCTCACATTTATTAATAGATTTTATCCTTGTTCTTTAGTTGGGGATCTATGGCACAGGGTTGAATAAATGACTTGCCCAAGGTCACACAGGAAGTCTGTGGCTGAGCAAGGAACTGAGCTCAGCTCCCCTGAGTCCGAATCCAAGTCCAGTGCCTTATTCACTAGACCAGCAGTTCTCAACCCGCGGGCTGCCTGCAGCCCAATCAGCAAATAGCTGCAGCCCATGTGACATCCTCAGGGCCATACAGGTAGTATATATATTGTGTGGATGCAGTACACATAACACAAAGAGTTGCATATGTGGCCCATAATGATAAAAAAGGTTGAGAACCACAGCACTAGACAATCCTTCCTTCCAGAAAACTGCACTCTTCTGTTCCCAGTGGTGGTACAGAAGAGCTATGGAGGGCTAGTTTGTATATGAACAGAGTGAATACCCTGAAAAGCAAAAGGACCGCCAGTATTAAAGACACTGCTATGACTGAAATATCAGGCACTCACAAGTAAAGGAAATTCCAAAAGTTAAGGCAGCTCCCAGATTCACCTGACAACATGATACATCCCCATAATACACTGACCCTAGTGAAGGGCAGAATGTAAATCCGCAAATGAAATCACTGTGACTGACATGCTGTAAATGCAAGGAAAGGAATGGCAAAGAAAACAAAAAACTCTTCAGGGTGACAGTATTCAAGGTGATGAATAGTTTGTAGATTCATAGATTCTAAGAACAGAATGGACCAATACATCATCTATTCTGACCTTCTGTACAACACAGTCCATCGAATCTCACCTAGTTGCACCAGCACTGAGCCTACTAACTGGTGTTTGACCAAAGCATATCAAACAACCAAAGGCCTGAAAAAAGCCTCACTACAAAATAAAAAAGAGATTGCAGCATGATCCCTGAGTGTTGTGTAATGTGGTATAGCCATTAAGAAGATCTCTATGTAAGGTTTCTCATACAAAGGAGTTTTTTCTGGTTCCCAAGTATAGATCATTTCCTGTGTTGTTCGGTGTAGTCCTTCTTTACTGACAGTCATGTGCTCCAGAAATCAGAGTTGATTTATCTGCTAGAGTCTTTTATTAGTTCTCCAAAGAGAAATCAAAACAGTGACAATGTGAAATAATCCTTCCCTGAAGAATGCTAGCCTCTGGTTTCCTGAATAGATAATTCTAACAATGTTTTATCATGATGGTACTTTGAATAGATTCGTGTGTATCTCAACATTGCTAACACCATCTTTTCATTATTGTAATCAGTCATTGGCTATAATAGAGAGATTAACACTGCATGTTCAGACAGAAGGACTATAATTTTCCCACGTCTCAGTTTGATGCTTTTATCGGATCTTTATACTATAACAAAATGAAGATTCAATAGCACACACAGTAATTGCTTCTACAGGCCTGGTATATCTACAGACCTCAGACCTTAAAGTGCAAAGTTATAATGTAAGGAAACATAATTTTAGTTAATTCAAATTTATTCGTTATTTTTCTCTCCCTCCAAACCCTGAACAACCTCTCTGCCATTAATCTCTCTATACAATGCCTTATTCTGCCATGTCATAGACATATTTGTGTTTCCCCCTTTCCTAATGAATGGAGCTTTACAGCTGTTTGGAACAACTATGTGGAGAGAACAGATCATGTGCTAAGAAACTAAGACACACAATGCAGTTGAGGAGGTTACCTATAAGGGAGACACATTTAGAGGCCAAGACACGACTCCTAAACTGTGATTGATGATTGCATCTTCCTTTGGGCTGAACCTCCTCTTTCCTCCCTTCTGGACCTATGCTCGGTGAGCACTTACAGTGCCAGCAGCACTCCTGAACACTAGCATCCTACTGCCAACAGGATTTGGCATGTGGACATTGGATGTGCTGCCAGAACCTCCTTGCGCTACTCACTCCTTCCTAGTCTACGTAACAACCCTATGGGATTCCCCCCCATTCTCCAAATCCTTCAAAAACATTGCAGATCCTTTCATCATAGACATCAAAAAGAATTCTAGAAGAAACAAATGCAAAGTCTTAAACATAAATCTCACCATATCCGGGACTCTATATCAAACAGTGGGAGAGTGGAGGCGGAGGGCTGGATTCTCAGATTTCCTCGGGCATCATGGTGGCCCCCTAAGAATTACTGAGTCAGTTCCCCCTCCTTCTTCCGCTGATGAAATGTAGATCCCTAGCCCTTTGAAGAATCTACATCAGAGCTGTGACAAGCTTTTAAAGTTGCTTAGAAGTCACAATGGACACAGTTGGCAACTTTCATGCGGTAAATAAGCACCCCGGCTTTCACAATAAGCCAAAAATCAAGCTAATCCCATTTCAAAACCAGGCCAAAACAAGCCAATCCCTAAGAACCCCAACACTCTAGGTGACTAGATCCGCCCCGGCGTGCAGTCTGGGACTGTGGTGGGCCCGCTGTGCACCCCTGACTCTCTCCCCCCTTGGCTCTGCTTGCCCCTTCCCTCTGCTTGCCCCCACCTTGCTCCTGCTTGCCGGGAGCCGGTCAAAAAGAAGAAGCAACAAGCTACAACAAGCAACAAGCTACAAGCCAAACAAGCAACATGCTACAAGCCAAACACTAGCCAACAAGCAACTCACAAGCCAATTAAGCCAAAAACAAGCCCAATTTCTGCAGGTTGGTTTTTTTGTTTTTGTTTTTTTGCAGATTTGGCATGTCTGACCATGGAGTGAGTGGGAAGGAATCACAGCAATGCAACAAAACAAAATAAACAAAACATCCATGTAAACAACGTGATGAAATTCCTCAGGTTACCATGACACCCATTAGCAACAATATCTCTTAGTCACTTTTCTCCATAGGACACACTTTCCAGTATGACTAGCTTCTCCATTTATTTGGTTATTGTCATAAACATCTTTATATCCCATCCTCATAGACTCATTTTACGCATTCTTCATTCTTCCTTCCAGCCCAGTTACTTAGTACATAATTTTTACCTGACCCACTTAGAAATACTTGTATGCAGTATAGTTGTAACTGTGTCAGTCCCCGGATATTAAAGAGACAAGGTGGGTGAGGCAATATCTTTTATTGAACCAATTTCTATCTCTCTCACCAACCGAAGTTGGTGCAATAAAAGATATTACCTCCCCTAACCTTGACTCTCCACTTAGAACTAGTCAGTAATATGATTATTGTACTCAAGATGTTGTAAATATTTTAAATGTATTGTCAAATTCAGAAATGGCACAATAGGTAGCCACGCCATACAGAGATCTTTTACTGTGATTACCAGAGTTGCTTGAGATCTTGATGCGTCTGATGAAGTGGGTCTTCGCCCACGAAAGCTTATGCTCCAATATATCTGTTAGTCTATAAGTGCCACAAGACTCTTTGTCACTCTTGCAGACTGATACGGACTGATACGGCTACCCCTCTGATACTTGAGATCTTGCAACTTTCTCCCTTTTTCTATTTTTTCTGCTTCGTCCAAGTCTTTCTCCTTCTCGGCTGTCCCACTTACTTTCTCTCCTACCAGTTCTTTTCATCACCTACTTTTTATCACACATACAAATGCTAAGATCAATGCTAAGTTCAATGTTTGCAGCAGAAATTCCAGCCCACTTTTATGCAGTGTGGAAAAATACTTCATGCTGGGGTCAAAGATTTAGAAGAAAGGCTGGATAAAAATTGTGAAGAGGAATGAATGAGAGGCAAAGAAATAATAAATAGCATACACAAAGATCATAAAAGACTTCTGGGACTTGTGAAGAGATGATGAACTTCACAACAATACACTATTCAAGATGTACTGAGAGGGAAAGGGAGCAAAACAAAGCAGAAAATTCACTTGGATTAAAAAACAAGGTTTGTCTCCTCCTTAGCCCAGCCACCAATAAAACTGGTGGCATTAATTTTCTATATTAAGACCAGAATTCAATTAAACTTGTGCTGAGTCTACAGTGTTCTCTCCTGCAAAATTCAGACCATGTGCCTCCCCCCCACCAGATTTTTTTTTAGAACATAAGAATGACTATACTGGGTCAGACCAATGGTCCACCTAGCCCAGTATCCTGTCTTCTGACAGTGGCCAGTGCCAGATACTTCAGAGGGAATGAACAGAACAGGGCAAACATTGAATGATCCATCCTCTGTCATCCACCCCAGCATCTAGCAGTCAGAGCATGGGGTTGCCTCTCTCACCAGCTAATAAACATTGATGGACCTGTCCTCCATGAACTTATCTAATTCTTTTTGGAAGCCATTTATACTTTTGGACTTCACAACATCCTCTGGCAACAACTTCTGTGGGCTGCCTGCATTGTGTGAAGAAATACTTCCTTTTGTTTGTTTTAAAGCTTCTGCCTATTAATCTCATTGGGTGACTCTTGGTTCTTGTGTTATGTAAAGGGGTGAAAAAATCTTCCTTTTTCACTTTCTCCACACTATTCATGATTTTATAGACCTCTATCATATCCTGCCTTAGTCATCTCTTTTCTAAGATGAACAGTCCCAGTCTTTTTAATCTCTCCTCATATGGAAGCTGTTCTGTACACCTAATAATTTTGTTGCCCTTCTCTGTACCTTTTCCAATTCTAATATACCCTTTTTTGAGAAGTGGGGACCAGAACTGCACACAGTATTCAAGGTGTGGGCATACCATGGACTTATATAGTGGCATTATGATATATAATGTCTTATTATCTATCTTTTTCCTAGTGGTTGCTAATATTCTGTTAGCTTTGTTTACTTTTTTTCTCTTGTTATATTATTGTACGCAATACTTCATCAAAGATTATATCCATAGAATAATATGTACCTTTTTTCTAAAGTAAATTTTGGAATATAAATGCTTATCTATAAAGGGCTTTAATTTGTGTCTTTCATGATTATGATATGATAAACTTTGGATGTAAGACATCCAGCAGAATATAGGGGCGTGTAGAGAAGACGGGTGAAAGAGTGACCTTTTTTCATTTGCGGACCCTTAAAAAATTTCGAATGGAGGTAAAGACCCTTTTGTAAATCTTAGACATAGTCTGCGGACCACCCAGGCTGAAAAATACTGTTCTAGACTTTCCATATTATTTAGCAAATATAAAGTTGTTTGAAGCCTAGGAAGTTAAGAAATTATTTATATTAATTATAGGTTGTATTGTATAATAATATCATTAATGTGTTGCTGCTGTTAGGGTGAAATTATGGGGGCCATGGAGAAGCTTGAGAAGGCCAATGATGCAGCAGAACACTCATGGTTTCACAATACAAGAAGTCAGGATGTGGAGAAGCTAGGCAGGGCCTACCCATCCCCTTCTCGGTTGTGGAACTGAACTCTGCTGTGGTCCACTCCATGGGTGTGTAAAAAAGGACAGGGGTGTAGTGGAGTGCCCAGTGGCCCCATAATTGATAGGTCCCAACAAGAGAAAGGACAATCTTGTAGTTAGGCATGGGATAGGAATTGGGACATCTTAGTTCTATCCCTGATCCTGCCACAAATACCTTGTGTGACTTCAGGCAGCAAGCATTCATCAGTGATAATGAATTAGCATAGAAATTTTGATAGATAATCACTCAGGTCAAACTTTTCTAACTTGAGTGTCTATGTCAGGGCAAGGGACCTATTTTATAGTCAACCCACATAGATGTAATAAAACCTGAGCAGTACTGGAGGACTCTGTGGGGTAATATATTTACTTTGACAGGAGAGAAGATTTGGTAGGCCTGCACAAAAAATCATCTTTTGTCCTCTACTGTTGATGAAGTGGCCTCAAACATAACTTTGTCCTTACAGGTTACCATAGTTTTCAGATGACCTAAAACAACTGAAGCAAGAAACAAAATGACTATGACTAGAGAGCTAGTCTCTGAAGTCTCAGCCTGAATCAAATCAACTGAGTCACAAACATTTTTTGTCATTTTATGTCATGACTATGCAGGAGGCAAACAGATTCTTTGCCTCATACCATCTGCAAAGTGAGTATCAGTCAGCAGATTTTGTTAATCCAAGGTGTTTTTGCTCAGTGGCTTATATGATACCCTCCCATCATGAGGAAATTTCATGTTACTATTTCTCCAGTTAAGTTTAGGTCAGTGGTGCTCACTGAAGTACTACAGATTTTGAGAATACTTTGTACAACAAACTGTGCCTTAGCCCCTAGTTCTTCCTGGATGTTGAAGGATAGTGAAGAAAAACATGAATCATTGCTTACAGAGATTGCTAGCATCTCCCTTAAACATGGCAGAGTGCTTATCTGTGTATAGATCCACATATACCACAGAGGCTTCGGTAGATGATCAGCTTCTGAGGATGGATAAAAATCAGGTGTCCATGCTGATATTGTTAGATCTAGCAGCCATCTTGCATGCCATTGGTCATAAGGTGTTGTTAACTTGCCTGCAGACCCTAGAGGGAATAGCTAGAGTTGGTCTTAGGTGGCTTTGTTCCTATCTCTCAAAGATCTCAGAATAGTTTGGGGGAATTGTTCTTCAGCCCCAAGGACTCTCTCATAGACTTCTGCAGGGTTCCCACTTTGGTTCAGTAGGTATATTGGGCCACTAGAGTAGTAAAGAGGTGCTGAGATGCAGTAAATATTTTCAGTATGCTGATGACACCCAGCTCTATAACTTCATTTAATCTGACCCCACCAGCACATCACATGCCTTACACCGTGCTGATAAAAATTGGGCCCCAAATGAGGGTAAACTGGCTGAAACTCAATCCAGATCAGATGAAAATGATGTTGGTAGAATTGGGGAAGCAACTGGAGAATATTACGAGGACTATATCTCCCTGTGTAGCTGGGGAAGTGTGCTCACCATGTGTGGCTCATGCTGAGAATTTGGGGGTACTGTTGAATCTCCAACTCCTGTTAGATGACCATATAAGTGGCAAGATTGGCTTTTTCTGTCTGGATCTGGCCAGGACACTGAAAATGTTTCTTTGGGATGCGGCCCTTGCTACTTTGAGATTCTTGTCTCCCTGTGAGCGTTGTACAACTGAATTTATGGCACCTGCCTTTACAGGCAGAAAATACAGTGATTCCCTGTCTCCCCCAACCTCTGCATAAGCATAATTAGACGACATCGCACTAGCATATATTCTTTATACATCAAATAAACATACATTCATATTCACATACATGTGTATTCTAGAACTATAAATCCTCATTACAAGAATAATTTAAAATCTGATACATTTGCATTATAGAATTTAAAAACTTAGGTTGCACAGTAGTTCAGCAACCTGGCCACACTAAATTATAAAACCTGTCAGCTATCTGAGTTCTGCTAATTTATTCCATGTCTTAAAAGTGTAATGCAAATAGGATACTTCACCAATAAATAATTTTAAGATGTCAAAATCAATCACCATGGTACCATGACGCCTGATCTGTAATCAATCCCATTCTACTTTCTTTTTAGGCATATATATGGATGAGAAATTTAAGAGGTGATCAATCACAGCTTCTCTTACTTATGAATAAACTGAGATACCTCCTGACAAGAACATTTCAAATGATCTTGCAAAGCTGAAAATCAGAAGTGAAGTCTGTGGATGTGTGGATGTATAGATATACATACAGAGAGGCAAATTAAGATTTATTGGGCACAAAGAACATTTGGGGCCCCCACGCCTACCCACTTTTCAACATGGGCATAGTAGCCTTGGGCAGGAACAGAGTGGCAGCGGCAGGGGCTGCGCTTTGCGGCAGAGGGAGCTCCTAGGGTGATCAGCTCTCCCACTGCAAAGCGCAGCCCTTGCTAGTGGGTCCAGCCTCTTCCTGGTGGGGGGCTGAGGTGGGCCTTAGCCCCCACCCCCCACCACCACCATGGGGCTGTGCTGAGGCAGGTTGAGAGTCCAGGACTCCCCACAGTGGCCCAGGCTCCCTGGGCCGCTCTTCATAGAATCATAGAATATCAGGGTTGGAAGGGACCTTAGGAGGTCATCTAGTCCAACCCCCTGCTCAAAGAAGGACCAATCCCCAGTTTTTGCCCCATATCCCCAAATGGCCCCCTCAAGGATTGAACTCACAACCCTGGGTTTAGCAGGCCAATGCTCAAACCACTGAGCTATCCCTCCCCCTTACTATGGCCCTTCCAGCCTAGCCAGGGGCGGAGCCTCAGGGGAAGAGGAGGAGCAGGGGATGAGACCACAGTTCCTGCACTGGTGTTCCCCCCTCCGCACACTTCTACACAGGTTCCAGCGCTGAATTAGCTGGGGCCCTGGTAGGGTGACCAGACAGCAAGTGTGAAAAATCAGGACAGGGGGTAGGGGGTAATAGGAGCCTATATAAGAAAAAGATCCAAAAATTGGGACTGTCCCTATAAAATCAGGGCATCTGGTCACCCTAGCCCCTGGCCACGGGCCTACTGGGCCCAGGCATTAATCCACCACTGTATACACACACATTATTAGTCTGTATTAGCTGGTATTGCTAATAGTTGGTATTAGTTGGACTGGCAAAGTCCTTTGATGATGGCATACCAGCCGTTCTGTCATATCACTATACTATTGGATTTTTGTTGCAAACCAACACATCAGCATAGAATTCAAATAAACATTTCTCAAGTACCCTCACAGAGAAATTATCATTTTAGAGCCGTCTGAAAAACAACACTCTGTGTAGTTTTTCAGACACAATTGCTTCACAGTTTTCCATCTGAGTTGGGATTCATGCCATGACAGGTTTCTTTAATCTAACTCCTAAATATGAGACTAGAAGAATGCCTGATTAATAATACGGAAGTCTTCTTCCCTTATTATAATTTGCATGAGAAATACTGAACATTTGGAAGACCTTTGATCCCATTATCTCTGGATTTGTAAGCCAAAATTTCTATATCCGTTGTTTGAAATTACAGGGCCTAATATTGTAATCTCTCATGCTCATTTGCAAACAAACTTATAGTATGATGTAAAACTTACTAATATCCTGTAATTCTTTTTTACCATCATGTAAGATGTTACAACTGCATGTACCCAGTGACTAGGGGCCAAATCCTGCAGTCCCTTTAATTTATACTTGCCAGTGATGCAGGTATCTGAAGTATTAAAAAGAACCTGGTGACAGAATTGTGCTAAAAAATTATAACTTTTTTTCAAGAGAAGAAAACTTTTGATAGGCTGATTTTAAGTCCTAATTAAGACACTAATAATTCACATGATTATCTTGGCCTCAGAGTAATAACAATAATGCTTTAGCAATTTTGAGACCTAGATTTCAAAGTGTTTGACAAAGGTAGGTAGGTCATTTCCCCTTTCACAGATGGGCAAACTGAAGAGCCAATGGGGAAAAAAATCACATTGACTACAATGGGAGCAGTATGGAGCCCCAACATGACTCATTTAAGATAATACCATGAGTTAGTGACAGAATTATAAATAGAGTCATGGGCCCCCTGACTCCTATTCTTGTGCCCTTTGCACTGAATTGCACTTCTGCCCCCATCATTTTATGCCCTCTCTCTCGTGTTAAAGATGGGCACTTTTGCTAGAGGCCCAACTTTTGCCAATTAGCCCTGAGATGGGCTTCTCGCTTTCTGAAAAGTCCATAGCGCAATTTTTGTGTGTCAGGTTCGAAAGGACAGGAAAAAAATTTTTTAATTTAAATATAGAACAATCAGCTCATTGTATGACTGGGAAGAAAAAAGTGAGCTTGCCCTTTTAGTCAATGTTCACTCTTACCCAGAATACTAGATAAGACGGTGATAAAATGCTTGAAGTTACTGATACCTATAGAAAAGAGAAAGGGCTGGACTATATCCATTTTAATTTTGTGGTCTCTCTCTCTCTCTTTAAAAGAAAATCTTTCTTGTCTAGAAGATCATAGGGCATACTGTGATTGCTGTGGCTATTTTGATGACAATTTAACACTGCTGCACAATTAGGACTTGATAATGTCAGTTCATCATGGCTAAAATATTGAAGCTTGAGTGCGTAGAATTGTCTTCTGTGGGAGCTGTGGATAGTCAGCACCTCTGCAAATCAGGATCTTTACTGTGGTGCCTACATATGGATCTAGGTGTTACATTTTAGGTACTCAAGATTGTACATTTTGGCAAATATGTCTACAGATGCCCACTGAAGCCTGACATGGGATAACCATATGCCCACAAAAGACTGACATGGGATAACCAAAGCACAGCAAAACCAGTAAGGGCTGGATCTTCAAAGTTCATGTGCAAAATGGGATGTTGCACAAAAGCACAGCAAGGAAAGAGATGGCTGAATTCCCCAATGTTGCTCAACAATGCCATTTCCACCAATGTGTCTATAGGTGTAACGAGTATGAAAGAGACTCATGTTGGGACAGATCTTTATGGAAGAAAAGGAGTCAGAAGAGTCATTATCACTCTGTGGTTAACCTTTTCTTCAGTGGTCGCAACTGAACCAGTGGCGTCTTTCACCTAACAACGGGATGGCAGTACCGCAGGATTAACCAACTAAATGTCAATGGGCCATTCTGGGAGGGAGGCTTAAAATTGTGTTAGAAGGGCCATTTCAGTAACAGCATTCTGAAACAATAGGAACAATGGAGTCAGAGAACAAATTGCTATTTCCTGAAAAATGTCTTCCTTTCTAAAAATATTAATAGTTACTGCCAAGCCTTGAATTAAGTGGTTTATCTAGACAGCACTATTGCACATTCTGACAATACAGGTGCTGGTGTACAGCTAAGGTTAAATGAACATCATCATGCATATAAGTAACCTTAAATAAGACAGACCAGCTATGTGAACTGCAAGGCAAGCTAAATGGTTATCTGAGTCAAATGTCATAAGTCACACAAAACTGTCATACGGAAAAGGATAAAGGTCCAAATTCTCTGCTGGAGTAGATTGGCACCACTCCAGTAAAGTCATTTGTACCATCAGAGAGTTTGACCCCAAATCTTTATCATTCAGCTGCCTTACATTAGAAAATTTGGTAGTGGGATATATCGATGTCTAGACATAAATGTTCCCGAGTTTAATGTAATTATGTCTCAGAACTCATTTCTTTTTACATGCTAAACTGCCATGAGCAGGACAAGACCATCTAAAGAAATAATATTAAAGGGAGAATATATAGTTTAAACATAAAGGTAAGATCATGTATTTCCATAACATGCACAAAAATAAGCAATGTTTCAATTAGGAGAGAGAGAGAGAGAGAGAGATGGTAAGAGCTGCAGTGAAAGCTCCCAGCAAAAGCTAATTTTTTTCTGTAGGGATTTATGTTTCTCATCAGTGCAATTTTATTGTTGGTATAATCATCTCTTACCATAAATCACACCCAACACGGTAAAGTGCAAATTACTGTCAAAACCACATCTTTTACAACCACGAGAGAAACAGAAAAGAGGGAGAGGGAGAATCTGGAAAATGAAGAACTGTAGCCCAAAGAAGCTTCTGTTGTACTGCTTTCACCTGCCAGCAAATCTTTCAGTGGATACCCTACATCTGACATCCTTTTCAGAGGTTAAACGCAATCTATTATCAGATCTGTGTTTGTTCAAGGAAGAGAAACAAAAAACAGAGCAAACATTTTTTTTCAAGAAATGTGTTATAGAAAAATGCATCTGGTGTAGTAAACATGTAAAAGGACCTGATCCAAATACCACTGGAGTCAATGGAAAGGTTCCCATTGATTTCAGAGGACTTTGGATCCGACCCTTAATGCAAACTAAACCATCATCATTTCCATTCCATGTCTCTTTTTCCAAAGTACTAATAGAAAGAGAACTGCAACTGTATTGGGCGTTTGAGGACAATGCAATAACCCCCTGATAAATTAATCCGGATTGAGCTATCCAAACTGACAAGAAGCCAGGATTCATTCCTTTGAATTTGCATTAGGTGATCAATACTGAAAGAATGTTCTACAGAGGAGTCCCACTGTTGTGTAATAGCTTCCTAATTAATTGTGAGTTTCAGTAAGGAATGCTGGGGCATGGGCATTATTTTCAAGTGTTCAAAGTGATTCATCGGTTCTCTTGTAGTAATACTTGGGGGTCTCTTCAGATAATTTTCAGTGCACCTGCCCTGACCTCTGAAATATTATCATGAAGTTGCTTTGAGTGCCTGGAATGCGTCACTTGCTCTGCTTCGATGACTAATCTTTGGTGTTAGGGGACAGTGGATCAAAATCCGTCTCTGGGCGAATGGCAGGAGTTACGGGTTGGAGATGGGCTCCTGTGCAGACTTCCCTAACATTGCGTCATTTGAACCCAAAAGGAATGTAGTTTGTGGTGGACACCGACACTCAAGGGGTCACCTCCAAGCAAAGGCTCCTTCCACGGGTCAGAGGGAAAGAGGAAGGAAAGGATACTCAGGGTCAGGGGTGAAAGTAACGTAAAGGACTTGCCGGTATGCTGGAGTCCTGAGGAACCAGGCTGGGCTTTGGTAGCAGCAGCTGGGATCCCCGGGCTCTTTAAATCATCCCCTGAGCTCCCAGCTGCAGAGGTGGCTGGGAGCCCTGGAGTTCAGGGGCAATTTAAAGGGCCCGGGGCTCTAGTTGCCGCTACCGCAGCGGAGCCCCAGGCCCTTTAAATTGCCAATGGAGCCCTGGGGAGAGGGATGAGGTCCGGGGTGCAGGCCCTGGGCTGGGGCAGGGGATTGGGGTGCAGGAGGGGTGCAAGGTGCAGGCTCTGGGAGGGAGTTTGGGGATGGGAGGGGTTGCGGAGAGAAGGGGGTGCAGGGGTGAGGGCTGTGGGTGTGGCTGGGGATGGGTTTGGGGTGTGGCTGGGGATGAGGGGTTTGGGTGGGGGGGGCTCAGGGCTGAGGCAGAGGGTTAGGCTGCAGGGGGATGAGGGCTCTGGCTGGGGCTGGAGATGAGGGGTTTGGGGTGTTGGAGATGCTCAGGGCTGGGGTGCGGGGGGATGAGGGCTCTGGCTGGGGGCGTGGGCTCTGGGGCAGGGCTGGGGATGAGTTTGGGGTGCAGGCAGGCTGCCCCGGGACTGGAGCCAGAGAGGACTCCCCCCAGCCCTCTCCCCACCAGCAGCAACGAGCTCTGGGGTAGGGTGCCTCTTCTCCACCCCTCCGGCAGCACACTCACTCCCACCACTGTCACTGCACGTGCTCCTAGGGCCCATCTCAGGTCCAGGAATCTCCCTCGCCTCCCCTGTGGTGGATGCCATGCTGGGGGCGGGGGGGCTGCCATCACGTGTGCCTCCTCCCCTGCTGAAGCTACAGTGAGGGGCAGCACTGGGGGATGGGGCTGCCCCTTGCCCAGCGTGTGGCAGAAGCGGTGACTGGGGGTTGGGGGGTGGCTGTACCGGTGGAGGGTCCTGCCGGAAAATGAAAGGGTCTCAGGGGGAAGGGCAGGCTCAGGGTCAGTCTGCCCTGGCAGTAGTGGATAGCGGGCACTAGGACCCTGCAGCTGCAGTTGATACAGGATGGAGCTGTGGGGAGAGACAGGGATGCTCTGCTCCAGGACCCAGGGAAGTGCATGGGGAGGGGGCAGCAAGTGGGAGCTGGAGGAGGCACGGGGAGCAGCAATGGGGGACTGGGGCCAGGGGGAGACCTGTCCCCGAACATTGGTGGAGCCGGACCCCAGGCCTCAATATTGCTGGAACCACAAGCCCATACACCTCCCTGCTGCTGCTGGCTGGTAACCTCTGCTCAGGGTAATTTTTTTTTGGGGGGGGGGGGGAGGGGGGATATGCCTATCTCATAGAACTGGAAGGACCTTGAAAGGTCATGGAGTCCAGTCCCCTGCCTTCACTAGCAGTACCAAATACTGTCCCCTGACAGATTTTTGCCCCAGATCCCTAAATGGCCCCCTCAAGGGTTGAGCTCACAACCCTGGGTTTAGCAGGCCAATGCTCAAACCACTGAGCTATCCCTCCCTCCATCGCAAAGTACAGCTGGGGGGCCTGTCACGTGTTCCACAGAACTACAAGGAAGTAATTAGATTTAGGCAAATGAAGCTCCCTTGGCCCGCCCCATCTCCAGGTATATAAACTGGAGAGCTCTCGGGCGTGCCTTCAGACACACTGGGAGAGAGCAGCGGAGAGCGTCGCGCTGCCCCATTGCAGTAAGTGAGCTCAGCCCCCAGGACTCCCCAGCCGCTGTAGCGCATGTCTCTGTGCAGAGACTGTTGTTAGGAGCTAGGTGGTGTCACCTTCTGCCCATTGCTTTGCTCGTTAGCTCTTGTCTGTGCTGAGATGCGCGATTCCTCGTGGGACGGACGCTGAGGGGGAGAGGAGTGGTATGCGGTACTCACGCCTTTCTTTTCTCTGTTACAGCAACTTCCAGCAACTGGCCGGAGAGCTCGGGACACTTGTCCGCCACCCACCCGCCGCACGAGGGGTACTGCCTAGCAGGAGGAGAGGCGAAGATGAAAATCCTCGTCGCTTTTGCAGCGCTTTTCCTCATTTCAGCGCAAGTCTTTGCAGAAGAAATCGGAGCCAATGATGATCTGAATTACTGGTCTGACTGGTCCGACAGTGACCAACTCAAGGTGAGCTAGAGAAATGCGCCGCTCATGCAAGTAAGTAGAGGGGCGGCTTTTATAAGTAACCGCATGAGCTTTTGGGGCGCCCGTCAGGCGAGAGCACTCGGATCTGTGTCTTGCAATGTAGCTTATTGTTACATTTCCCTATTTGTACACGGCACAACCCATTGCCATGTAAGACCGGGAGGTGACTGCGGCCAATGAATTGCTAGGTAACCGCCAGCAGTTAGCCCCTTAATAGGCGGGTCAAGTGCTTTAAACGGCGACTTTCTGTGGGTGGCTCCCAAACCCGCTTCTGGGCCAGGTAACAGCGTGTCGATTTCACACCAAGTTTAACAGAGGCTCCGATAGCGGGGGCAGCTTGCGAGTCGCTGTTTTAAGGAAGCACCAGCGAAGGGAGTGACCGCGGAGAAAGATGTTACGCGGTAAAACAGGTCGCGCCCACCAAAGTTTGCTGGCGGCTGTGAAGACGCCGCGGGTAGATGGGGAGCTCCGAGCGGGGCGATGCAGCCGCCGTGAGGCGGGGATGAGCGGGGGTGTGCCGGGGGGACTTTACTCCCAGCTCTTTCCGAGCCGGGGGGCGCTCTATGGAGCGGGGTTGGCGAGACAACGCGCGGCAATGCAGCGGTAACGTACGTTTGCCCCTGCGCGCAATAACACAACGGATCCGCTTCCCCGGGGATGTCGGAGTGGATCCGTTTGCGGCGGGCTCGCTTAAACACAACCCGGCCGGCTCCGCCGCCAGCCCGAGCCGGGGCGGGCGAAAGGAGAGTGCAAGCGCCCATCCCGCTGCTCCCTGTCTCTTTCCTCTAGGGCGTGGCCGTGGGTGCGCCGCTAGACCCCCGCACCCCCCGGCTCTCCGTGTGTCTCTTGGCCCGTCTCCCTTCCTCTGCAGTTGCAGATACCGGTTGCTAGAGAGCTGCCGGGTATTCAAGGGCTTACTGCAAAACATACGGCCCGTGGTCCATACACGCAGGCACGTGGCTGGCGGGTCGTGGTTCCCCGGGACTGGCAAGCCCAGCTAAGGGAGCGGGGGAAGGTGATCGGACCCGCACGCACAAAATAGTTTTCCTCCAGGCTAGACATTAGAATCTGAACGGATCGAAATTCCCCTTTTGGAAAGAGCAGCGGCTCCGGCTGGAGGGCTGCTGCCCGGTTCAGATGGCCCTTGCCCTGCAGCCGCTTCTTCTCGAGCGGTCTCAGTGCAGAGTCCGCAGGCAGCAGGCGTGCCCGATGCAGCACCGACAGGCAGCCAGAAGTTTGTAATGGGGCAGCAGGCTGCTGGGGCGTAGTTTAATTTGCTGGCTGCTATTCCGGGGTCTCCCCGGGTTTTCCCCTCTCCCGGATCTCCAGGGCTGTGCTGAGTAAAATGCTGACACTCTCCTCTACATTTCAGGAGGAGCTGCCCTTACCCTTGGAACACTTTCTGCAGAGAATTGCCAGGAGACCCAGACCCCAGCAGTTCTACGGGTTAATGGGCAAACGAGATGCTGGTGAGATTGCATTCTGTTTCTGTGCTAGAGGAATGATTTACACACAGCAGAACCTAGGGGTCCTTGAGCCTCCTGCCTTTTAAACTAATTCGCAGTTCACAATTCACTCTCTGGTACTGAGGAAGCGCTATAGGCATTTCGGTTCATGTAGTGTCTTTGAACCGAACTGCGCCCTGTTTATGACAACGCCTTTTGAAGAAGTGGTAATGAGGATAAAATGGGAATTTGTTTCAATTATTTTTCTGTCATGAGAGAGATTTATAATCACCCATGGCAAATACACACAAAAATGTAAATCTGACCCTAACGCTTTGAGAGAGGTTCCCACACCTTTGTTTGCTATTTCATTGTGCTCAATTATTTTGAGTACAATTTTATGTCTGGATTATTTTCAGGACCATCTCAAAGATACATCGTAAACCTCGTTTCAGCATAACTATCTGTGCCTTTATAATACTTAATTTATATTTAAAAAACAAATTATAAACTCCAGCTACTGAAAGTGTTTTCTGTTTAATATGAAATTAATCCATCATTTGGAAAAGCAGTGGACATATGATTTGGTCTTTATAGTAAACAATTCTTAAGTGCGCACACATTTTGTGGGCTGGTATGTATGCCTTTAACTAAATTATCATTGTCATGATTTCTAGTTCAAAAGGTTTACTAGATTAAGAACGGGTTAATAACTATTTTGAGTCTTAATGAAAGTTAACTAATTGTGTCTTGATTTATAGAAGAAATTAATATACTATATAGCTCAACGATTGATATGGCGGTAAATTATTGCACTAATTCTCCAAGATTGGGAATATACATATTACAAGGTTGTTTCTGTTCCTTCATAGACATCACATAGAGATCACTTTTATATTTCATCACTATTAAAACTACTTTTTCCCCCCCTTCCTCTAGGATATGGCCAAATCTCTCATAAAAGTAAGTTGGAAAAGATTTTTTTCTAAACAATTATCTAAACAAGTACAAAGTGAGAAACTGAATTGTTCTAATTTTGAGGTTTCTATTGTGTCACCATAGCCTAGAATGTTAGTGTTCCTTATTAAAGACTGAAAGCAAGAGTGGAGGAGAAATATTTCTAGCACTGGGTTTACCAAATATAGCTAGAGATAGGCTCGATCATGGCTACCTATTCTGAACGGCCCCAAAGAGGGGCTTTCTCACAGTCCGTATGGGATTACTCCCAAAATCAAGATGCATGAATTTAGGTGGCAGAAGCAAGCAAACCAGAACTTGAAATCCCTGGTTTGATTCCAGATCCAAAGTTTACACTTGAGATATATCAATGTTCTAAGTTAAGTTATATCTAACTGATGAATGAGTTGTTGTCACATAAGCAAGTGCACCTGCCAACATGAATCAATGGCAACATGAATCAGTGTGGACTCCTTTATTCCTGTATGTCACCCAGGAGAAATAGTATCATTCACACTGAGATGTATTTTTTCCCCTCTGGAACTGTCAGAAGATGCTTAGATGAAATCCAGAAGCCTGGCTTTTAATAAGTAAAGATTGATGATATTACATTTTGTGCAACCTTAGCTAGCCAAGAAGGTTAATAAGCATGCCAGAGTTCTGTGCTAATGGTTAGACTTTATCACTGGGATTACTTGTCTGAATGAGAATTTTAAAAAGTCTCATCCAAAGCTCAAGCCAGATAACCAGATGTAGCTACTGTCTGAAGTCAAAATTATAGCCTTCAAATGTCTCCTCTCTGAAGACCAGAGAGATTGACCTCTGATAGGTTTTATGGTAATTTATCCTGTATTTTAAACACACAATCAAGGAAAACTCTTTCCAAAGAGGAATTTGCACACTTTTTTCACATCAGGATAGTAAAATAGAAGTAGATCCTTTTCAAAATGTTTCTCTCGTTATTTGAAATCAGACTAGCTACTGCTACACGTGCAGCATACATTATGGGCTAAATCCTGCAACTCTTAACAAGCCTCAGTTAGTGCTTCCAGGGTCACAAATGGAATAAGGACTGCAAAATGTGGCCTCACAAGAAAAGTTAAAAATCTTGTATAGGCCAGGTTGTGGAGCCGTAACACACATTGGTAGGTAATCAGCATTTACTTCAGTGTAGTCCTTTGACTAACCAGCATGACTAAGGACTCTGTAATTTGGCCCATAGAGTCCTCTGCTCCATATGACAGCAGGAAACGTTTATGTGAAATAATTCATGGAACAAATGAATCCAACAGGCCCAAGATATAGGAAGGAGAAGTCTGGCAAGCTATAGGGCCTGATCAATCGTCTAGTGAAGTCACTGGAAGTTCTACCATTGACTACAATGACGTCAAAATTGGCATCAATTATCTGGTCACTGTCTGGTTAGCCACAATGGAAAGGCACCTACTAGCCTGACCGGGCTCTGGATCAGACACTATGAGATAGGTAAGGGTGATGTGCATTCTCCATTTATACTAACATTTCAAGTAGTATCAACTTTAGTAAGTAGGAAGAATATTTGTGAAGTCTACATCTTCCTTGTATTTCTCATGAAAACAAATTACCTCAGAAAAATTGAGTATTGAAAATGTATTAAAACACCCCCAAATATATTTTTTCAGGGCATAAAACAGACTCCTTTGTTGGACTTATGGGCAAAAGATCTTTAAGTTCTGGTATGTATAAACAATGGTTAAGACTAAAACTACCTCTTAATTCTACTATTACCTTTTCATTCTCTCCCAATAAACTGAAGATGCAGTCTTGACATGAGGCAATTCATAAATGACAGATGAGTTCTAAAGAGAGGGGGGAAAGTTGCTTAATCAAAATATTTTAATCTGAAGGTCATTTCAGTGCTTATGAAAGTGAGGGAGGATGGGCAATAGCTTGAGCCAGGCACAGTGCAGCAGGTGCAATATAAATTTCCCTAAAGAATTCTGCTTATGACCCTCAATCCTGACCTGTAGCATCCATGTTATTCCAGTTGTCGGCTTCCTCTGAGCAGAGACCGAAAACCACACTAAATTCTGGGGTGTGTTTACTGACATGAGAAAATGTTCAAGGATAAAAGTATCAAATTCATTTTAACAGGTGGGTTTGAACCTAGATCACCTCAGGTAGAAGGTGCACTACCTCCTGCACCAACTCCCTTTTGGAGGTTTAAAGGGAAACTGTTTTTATCTTGTACACTACTGACTGTGAGCTTAGTCTTCCCATCAAAAGTGGCCCCATCTTTTACCGCAAGATGTAAAGGTTTTATTTGTTAAACAGCCACAACTTTTGTGAACTTTTAATTTTACATTCAAATAATTACTCATTAAACAAATTTAAGCAGCACTTTAAACTACTAAAGTATTGCAGGCAAGTGCTCACCACGACTTTCCCTCCCCTTTCCCCATATTATCTGCATTTCCTCTAATCTTGCCCATCTTTGTTGTGAAAATCGCATATGGATAACTCCAGTTTTCCATTGGCTGTAACTTGCCTTATCCACAAAGCATTAGTTAGCTATCCAGAAAATATATATTTTTTTGAAGTGATCTAATGCCTGTTTAAAGCTACTGAAATAATTATTGCTGTTTTGTTAAATGGATTATAAAAGTTAAATGGCCACACAGCATTTTGACATTACACAAGTGCACATTGTAAACTCTTTTCTGTAATTAGTTGTCAGTGATTTTATTTTTAACTAGACTAGTCAAAGAAGTAAATATAGGTCTCTATATCCTAACTCGTTTTGCAAATTGCCCTGAATCAGGAGCAATTCAGTATAGTTCTTCTCACTGAGCGTAATAGGGATTAAATTTACATATACTTGTAAATACACATATTTGCTATTATAGCAGCAAATGGCATCAAGTGATAAATCTGGTTCAATTTACTTTGGGATTAAATTTAGCTTATTTTAAGTATCTGAGATGCAGTGAGTGTAAAATGCTCTTCTTTGATTACTTTCAAATTTGCTGGTATAGTTAGAATACAACTATATGGTTGGTTAACTATAACCAGGATGAATAATGATGTTGTAGACAATCAGGCTTTCTAATAGTAATATACCAGCCTGATAGGTAAACCAGTTTCTTAGAATTTAGCATTCATACTCCTCTACCTAGTTGGGAGACAAGGATGGAATAGTATAGGTTTGATTACACTCCTATTAAAAAGCATGCAACTGCAACATTGTTTGCCCCTATATAGACTGGGAAAAGGTTCCCCGGGAAGATTTTCTTCATGTAAGAGTAAAGTTACATGTTGAAAATGTGCTGGGTTTCTCCCCTCAATGGCAAATACAATTTCTCCAGAAAATTAAGTCCTTGCATTAGGAGAGGCTTTGTATGGAAGCTATGCTAACGTCCCTTCTGGTGGATGGACATTGAAATTAGAGGTCCCATGGTACCATAATCCTGGTGATTTGCCCAACATTTCCTGTCTCAGTAAAGCAGGTTCCAATATGGAATGCCTTGATCTGCAACAAGTTCATGCAGGCAGAGCCATGCACTCACTCAGAGCTTCATTGAAATCAACAGCCTGCAAATAGCCATAATAACTAAATAACCATAAATGCAGGGGTAACTTATACTGATGAGGGGTACAGGAATTGCAGGTACTGGGGGCATGGCAGCACCCCTTGGCTTGAAGTGGTTTCCATCATATACAGGGTTTACAGTTTAATGGTTTTTAGCAGCCCACTATAAAAATTGTTCCCATGCCCCAGCAGATCGTGATTTGTGTATAGTCCAGAATACTTGTTCAGTGAATTCAGTAATACCTTACTTTCTGCTAATCAGTGTAAGATACTATCAAAACTTAACCAGAATGTATTGTTTTAGTGTTAAACAGCTGTCATCATGTGTCTGATTAATCTTTAATGTCGGCCCTTGCTTGGTTTTTCCTTAAGCCCTATGGAGCAGAGTCATAATTCAAGCCCTGCAAGAGCGGCAGCACTGGAGCCCTCAAAATTAGCAGGGCATTTGCATGTAATAGTTATGCATCTGCATGCTTTACTGAGCATAGCTAGGAATATTCTTGATGTCAGAATGGGGGAAAGGTCTCCCTCATGATCCATGACGCAGCCTTCTAGCTTAGAGGCAGATATGATTGATTTTTAAAAGGGAAAAAAAAGCATGAATCCACTAAAACAGACTTTTGGAAGATGCAGAGGGTTTGGTTCGGTGGCTGCTTGAAGAATTCCTCTAGAAGAGGGCTTCTTAATCTTATTTGATCAGGCCCCCTTCTTTGCATCTGCAGTCACTTACACACACTTTCACTCACACACACGCTCTCTCTCTCTAAAGGCAGTATCACTTTTCACAGCAGACTTAGTGCCCCATTGTCCCTTATTTCTGAGCTGCTGCTGCCACCCCAGGTCTGACAGCTGGAGCCCCACCACCTCCAGGTGAGGGATCTGAGTGGGGAGGGAGAGCCTGAGCATGAGCTGCCCCCGAAGAGAAGAGAGGGGAAGGGAGGAGAGCCCAAGCAGCAGGGCTCTGGCTGTCCCTTTTATGCCCACCTCCCAGGTGTGCATGGTCCTTCCGCACAAGCCCAAGCCACCCAGGGCTGACAGCCAAAGCTCTTAAAAACACACACACACACCACACACACCTCTCTCGCGCCTCCCTTGGGAGGCCCACTCCATAGTTTGAGAACTGCTGCTCTAGAACAGAGGCAGACTGCACAGCTGAGACCTCCCACCTTCAGTGGGGCACTATGTGAAGAAATTAATGCCATTGGCAAGACAGGAAAGGAATCCTAAAAGACCCTGCTGGATTGTGCTTTTGTTTAAAAAAACATAACTAGTATGGGAGATGCAAAAGGCTAGACCAGGACCCTCCACACACAGACCTCTCCCCTTATGGTGAAAGGGGAGGTCAGCCGTCTCCACAGCAGCATCCACCTCTCCCTCGACAAACAGTTAATTGATAAATGCGAGGCAGGAGTGAGTTGGGGCAGGCAGTGGGTGGGAGGTCTCTCTGAGGAGAAAGAACATTGTTCCTTCAGCTGGCCTTCTGGAGAGTATCAATGGAAAGGGTACCTGGGGATATTTTACATTTTCCACCTGACCCAGTGAGAAGGTCCTCCTTTCAGAGGGATCCTGGGGACAGCTGTGGTCAGTGGAATTCTTGGTAGCAAGGCACCATTAGAACCATCCAGCAAGAAATCCATCCAGCATACAGAGCTAGCGCAGAGGTTCAAGGCCTCCATGCAGATGGATAGGACCTATTACAGATCCCAGGAAATCTGTTGTGCATGGGCCCCATAGCTCACCCCTAATCTGGAAGTAACCTATTGTTTCTCACTCCTCAGAATGGCTGGGATTGAGACTACTGGGGAGCTAGCATACACAGAGAGCTTCCAGGAGCAAACAGCATTGAGGAAATAAGGCATATAGGCCCAATCTTGAAAGGAGTTGAAAGCCCTCAACTTTTATTGAAGTCATTGGGAGTTGAGAGTCTCTTAGGATCAGGCCCTTAATATATTGCTCAGAACTGAATGGCACAACACAATGAAATGTGGTGAGACATAAAACTTGCTCTGTTTTATATGACTCCTGGTGCTTATTATATTTATACAACACTTTACACTATTTTTTTCAGGGTCCTCTGAAAAGAACACAGCACAGAATTACGAACGAAGGCGTAAATAAGACATTCCCATGTATTTATTGAACTTCATTTGTTTAAATGGCCAATGCAGTGTAATATAAACTATCCACTGTAAGGAATAATTATTTATTTAATAATTGTTGGGTTTTTTGAGTTGTAAATTCAATAAAATGATTATTTTTCATAGTGTGGCAGCGATACATGTTGTATAAGTGTGTTGTAGGTCTAAACCGAAGACTCCCCATGGAACCGAAATCAGTGACATTTCACAACAAAGCACATTATTTAAATGACCTGTAAAGATATGTTCACCAAATAACAGAAAAAGGAAATAAAATTATTTTGTTAATTTAAAGCAGTCATATCAGCTTCGCTACCAGTGCAGACCAGAACTGATGTACAGTCTAGTGCCTCAATTTCTTTTCATGGTTTAAAATGTACTGTAATTTTCGTATCAAAAATATATTTGTATCATTGCAGCATGTTTTGTTTTGTGACTGCGTATATATATCTATTTAAACAAAAGAGGTTTGAATGTAAATCCAAGGTCTTCAGTTCATAGTCTGGAATTTTATGATAGTAACATTTTAAATAAAAAATACTTTTGGGATTTTGCAACATACCTTCCTTGGGTAGAGTGATGGAATTATTTCAAACCCAGAATCATCTGAAATAAGATGCAAACTGAAGAAAAGATATTGGGCTCTAGGAGCAGAAGAAAGCCAGTTATATGAAGTTATAATTACAGTACTTCATTTTGCAGGGCAAAATATAAGCTAATTTTTTGTGGGGGAGGGATTAAAACTCTTTCTAGTTCTGTTTTTAGCAGTAGGGACTCCAGCCAGCTGCCCCTGGGTTGATCTGTTATGGGCTTAGTCATACAAGGTGCTGAGACTCTTCAATTTCTATTGAAGGAAAGCTCAGTACCTTGTAGGATTGGGCCCTATGACCAAACTCCCCTGGATTCTGCAACGATGGGGCCACAGAATTGGCTGGGGAATTAACCCCTTTGCTGCATATTTGTGCTCAGAGGCTAAGGATTTTTTCAAAATATGTTTCTAGCCCATATAGGCATGATTAAAACATGCAGGTAACCAATGCAATAATGTCTTACTGAGCTTGCAGATTGGGGGTAGGAACTGCCACATTCATCTCCATGAGGTGTTGTCTTTGAAACTTAAAAGAAGAGAATGTAAATGTCATCAGAGTTAACTAACTAAACATCCAGCTAATGTGCTTACTGTACAACCCCAAGCTGCCACTCACAGCTGCATATGGCCCCAAAGCCCCAGCTATTCCCTATCCAGCTGCCAAAACCTCCAGCTTTCCCTGGAAATGTCTTTGATGCCATCAATACAGAATTCTATGAGCGGTGAAAAAATAAAATGTGTTGTGCCTATAAAATAAACTGAATTTATTATCAAAATAACACGGGCTACTACTCTGGTTAGATAAAACTCACCATTTTCAAGTTTTGCTGAAGGTGCTACAGAATTATGAGACATCCACTAGCACAGGAGAGGGACATTTAGGTCCAACTTGCTGCTGTGGCCATGGTACTTATGCAAAGGGAGATCTGACTGCCACTAGTAGCTGGTTCTAGTGAGGCTTTGCTGAAGAGCTGATCCTGTATTCTTCATGTCTGCAGCACTCCCAAGGGTGTCACTGACATCACTGGAGTGCTGAGTGCACAAGGAATGCCTGGCTGAACCCTTAGAGCGTTCATAGGACTCTCCATTTTACGTCATCAAATAGCCCCATCATCCTCTTGCAGAGCAGTTGCTCACGCGCCACAAGAAAAGTTGTTCACGTCAGGGTAAATCCTGGCCCCCACTTCTGCAAGGGCCTGGTTCTGACATGGCACCGGCGCAATTCCACTGTCATAGGTCATAGGGTCATAGGATTTTAGAGGGCTGCACAGTGAGTGTGTGCCCCAGGCCTATCACCCTGACTCACAGGGACTCCCTAGGGTGTAGAAGGCAAGAGGGAGTGTTGGGATGGGACAATTTTAAACAGTTTTTCCTCTTGGTGTTATAAAATATGGGCTCCTTAGTGCAATGTGGCCTCATAATGTCAATAATGAGTTGCAGCTGTGCAGTGTGAAACACTACGGTATTCACACGTGCACAGCTCTTCATGAAGAAAATATTAGGGTCATTCCCTTTCATATGAATGTACAACTGAATTGAGTTAAATCAATGGAACTTGTAAATCCACATCTAAGAGCAGAGTCTGGCCCTACAGGTCTGATTTACAGTGACAAACACCAGGAAATTCAGAGGGAAGCTAGAAACTCAGTCTGTAATAATCATCGTCGTCTTGGCCTTTAACTTATTTTCACAATCCTTATGGGGTAGGTGAGTGACATCAGCCACATTTTACAGATGGGGAAACTGAGGCAGGGAGGTTAGCGTAAGTGACAGATTTAAGGCTAGAGTGGGAATCAGCGTCAGCAGTGAGATTAGAACTCAGGAGTGCCTGTTGTTTAGTCTTGTTCCAAGACCAGTAGACCATGCCTGCACATCAACTCCCTTTGAGACCAACTGACAGAGATACATAGTGGCTGGAATAACAACTACATGAGTTAAGGAGTGTGAATTTAATAACTCTCAGTTAAGGAGAAAATAATCCAAACCAGTTCTGTCCAGAGGGCCTACGCAAGTCAGAAATGCCATTTCCCGATGACCCCTGTTACTAGAGAAGTGGGTAAGCAATATTAGCCCCATTTTACACATAGCAATTTGCTCCAGGCTCCACCGTGAGTCAGTGGAAGCACTAGGAGATCTTGATTCTCAAACCTGTGCATATTTCTCTAGACCAGGGGTGAGCAAACTATGGCCTGCGGGCTGGATCTGGCCCTCTAGCCATTTTAATCTGGCCCTCGAGCTCCTGCTTGGGATTGGGGTCTGGGGCTTGCCCCGCTCCGGCGCTCCAGCCAGGGAGTAGTGTTGGGGGCTGCTCCACACGGCTCCCAGAAGCAACAGTTTATCTCCCCCTCTGGCTTCTACATGTCAGGGCAGCCAGGCGCCTCCACTCTGCATGCTGTCCCCAGGCCCAAGCGCTGCCCCTGCAGCTCCCATTGGCTGGGAACTGCAACCAATGGGGGCTGCAGTGGCGGTGCCTGCAGACTGGGCAGCGTGCAGAACCGCCTGGCTGCGCCTCCGTTTAGGAGCCGGAGAAGGGACATGCCGCTGCTTCTGGGAGCCGCTTGAGGTAAGTGCCACCCAGAGCCTGCACCCCTGAACCTCTCCCCCCCATGTCCCAACCTCCTCCCCAGCCCTGATCCCCCTCCCACTCTCCAAACCCCTCAATCCCAGCCCGGATCACCCTCCTACACCCCAAATTCCTCAGCCCCAGCCCCACGCCAGAGCCCTCCCCCCCCAGCCAGAGCCCTTCCCCTCCCGCCTCGCACCTCACTCCCATGCCCCAGCCCAGAACCCCATCCCACACCCTGAATTTCTCATTTCTGGCCCCAGCCCAGAGCCCTCACCCCCAACCAGAGCCCCCACCCCCTCCCACACTCCAACCCCAATTTTGTGAGCATTCATGGCCCACCATACAATTTCTATTCCCAGATATGGTCTACGAGCCAAAAAGTTTGTCCACCCCTGCTCTAGACCAACATGCTTCTATCACATAGCTTGGAACCTGGTATCTTGATGTTCCATTCAAACATAGCTCTCGTGTAACAAACACTGTCTCCTGGATTTTTGTTGACTCAAGAAGGTATGTACAATGATCATTTTGCTTCTCTACCACCACCACCATCTTACTTATTCATTAGCAGTAGTAAGTGCAACAATGGGACTATACATTATCTGAAGCTTAATCTAAAGGAGAAGGAAGTTTTAAGTTTAAACCACGTACTACCTGCTCGGCTAAACTGCCAATTGACTTCACTCACCTTTACTGGGCAGCTTTCCGTGTTGCTTTTAAACATTATTTGACTTTGGACAGCACTACTTATTGCTGCCGTCACTCTGTGTGATGTCAGCTAGTGAGAGCAACTAGAGAGCTGTGCCTGTATTGCAGCGTGCCTTGCTTTATAATTAATTTCCTGCTTTCTGCAAGACTCATTGCAATATACATAAAGCCACACAACTGTTCTGGTGGTGACAGGCTGCCATCACCCAAGCAGAATTGGATTGTCAATAAAGCTTCAGCAAAGGCATTACCCAATAAAACGCAGACAAGCTAAGGAAACTATAGAAAGAACTGTACAGGAAGGCAGTACTGAAAGAAGTCACTGAGTGAGAGTCAAAGTCATTCCCATTTTATCTTCATTCAACTTTGAATTAGGAAGTTCACCCTTGGAAAAAGACAAGTTGAGATTGGAACAAGAACAGAAATTGAGGCCTCATCATAGCAGGTACAACTCACAATTTCTAAATCTTCGGAGTATTGAAGTCAAACTGTTAGGATTAGAGTGTCCCTGCCCTAGCATGGATAGATGTGGGGAATGCAAGAGTCTTTCTTCTCATCTTGAGCACCGTACACAAGGATCAGGAACAATCAGTCCCTGTAATTGGGAAACTGCAGGGTCTGGTCCTTCTTTGCACTCCTCAGGCAAAAATCACTCAAAGGGGTCATAGCCACAGAATGATACACTTTGCACGTTCTCCCTGCACACTGGAGAATTGGGAGCAGGAGTCACTCTCTTGGGCAGAAGTGGCTCTGCAGAACCCCCTACCCAAGACTGTGGCTAACTGCCACACTTGAGCCTTTTCTGTTTACCTGTTGAGTTTGTGTTTAATATCAGGTCTAATAAAAGGAGGGAAACATGGAGATGCCTGAGAGCTGAGGTAATTTTTAATTACAAGAGAAGTGGTTTTTTTTAAAAAATCATTTATTCAGAATACTCATTGAATGGCTCCATCTAAGCTGTTGAGGGCTATTGTACATTTGCATGCTCTATTTAAATCCTTTTAAAAAACATTTGTTTATACACTTGGTGTAGCATAAAGAAATATTGTGTAAATCCCTGTACAAAACATCTTTAAAGACATAATTTTGTCTTGATGGGCTTTAATGGTTCCCTTAACAGTAATATTGGCCATTGAGTTAACGAGCACTAGCAAACATTTTAAGCTTCTTCATAATTGTATTTCTCTGTTATGTATGTGCAGATATTAGAAATGCATTGGTTGGATAAAGCTATCCATTTGGTTATCAATGAATCACTTGCACTCTTATTCAAAATAGGTGCTACTGGAATAGAGATTGCTAGGGTAGGATCTTGCTCCTGTCAGCAGCAGCATTGATGTCCTTGATCCAGTCTACTTCTTCTAACACTATTGAGAAAACCTCTTCAAACAGTTTCCAGAATGTTTTTGAAAAGAGTGAACTGACGTGTTTGCCCAGAGGGTCTTACAAAACTATTCATTATAACAGTCAATAAATATTACCATTTCTGCATAACAAATGTGGCTAATGTATTTCTATTTGATAAGTAGATTAAAGGAGTACAGGCTCAGAAACTTTTTTTAACCAGATATTAGGTTACAGGTTCAAAACCAGGAATCCAGAGAGGGACACCGAGCAGAGAACCCTGGGCAGTGCCCACTGCTCCTCGAAGGCATCCAGGGAGCCAGTGGATGTGGCCCAGAGGAACTGGATTGGAAGGGAGGGAAATAGGCCCCGCAATCACAGAGCACTCCCCATCCAGCTTCCTCCTCCTGGTATGCTGGAAGGCCTCCTGGGCCATTGCCAGGAAGAAGTTGACGAGGAGGCTTCACGACTTTGTAGGGTCACGGATGAGGTGTGCATAAATCAGGAGGTGAGGGGAAAAATGCAGTCAGAACTGGAGAAGGAGATTTGGAGGAGCCGGAAGAGGGGCTGCAACCTCGTGCACTCAATAGTAAATGTGTGCCAGGGTCTCCCTCTCCCAGCAGAAGGAGCTGGTATCAGGAGAGGTCTTGAACCATGTCAGGTACATGCCCATGCTCTCAGCCCCATTCTGTTAGAGTGGCAGCTGAGTGAGTAGCCCGGATTTGCCTCGCAAGACCTTAGGAACATAATTTTCAGTGTATATACATAACTTCTTACACAATATCTGACCATACATTTTGCAGTGATGATGTTGACCAGTGTAACATGAGCATTCATTAGAGACCTTACGTGACATTCTTGGGGTAAACCCAGGGGTTCCCTGTACCTCTGTCTAACCCAGTGCCCTCTGCCAGTTGGCATCCAAAGGTCCTTGGGTCACTGTACTGTACATCTAGTACAACGAGATAGTTCCTGCCTTTGTTACCTAGTGGTCAGGGCTTATACTGTTCGACCTGCAGAGGGGGTTTTGGTAGGGAAGCCTGGGCCCACCCACTCCACCAGGCTCCAGCAGAGGCCCTGTGAGGGCAACAAAAGCACAATCCTAAATTTTAAAAAAGCAGAAAAAATAAAAACAAACATAGCTATCAGACATTCGTTATAAATCATAAAGCTCTGAAAAAAGAGCATAATCCTAATTAAAATAAAATTCTGTGCAGGTTGCCTTTAAGGCTTATTTCTTTTTACCTCAGAAATATCTGCAATGCTGAGACTGATTTTTCCTGGTTTTGTTGGACCTGTTGTCAATCTCAGATTTAGCGCATGTTCATTGTGGGCTCTAATATCTGAAGGATTGAATTCTTAACAAAAATGGCCCTTATCCAAAATGTTATTTAGCAATTAAAGTTTTGTGATGGGAGGTGAACAAACTCAGGGAAGGGTTAATGAGCTGCTGTGGGCTCAATCTGTCCTGCTGCCCTTGCCCTGCAAGAGCAGTCATGCTTCAAGGGGGTGTTCAAAAGGAGAGAGCCAGTTCAATTGAGGGGAGGCTGGAAAGGTGAGCTGATTTCTTGTGCGACTTCCCTGAAGGGCAGGCAGGCTGGGTTAGAGGGAGGAAGGAAAGGAAGGTGGGATGTACAGACCCGAACCCAGATCCAGACCCAACCCCAACCAGAGATTGTTAGATGCTAGAGCCTCCCCGAGGGAAGGTAGGCCTGGTGTGGGCTTGTTGCATTGGCTTTGTTGCCTGGGAGTATGTTCCCTTTTTGACCTGAGGTATTGTGTTTACTGTTCTACTTGAGACTTACATGTTATCTGAATGGGACTACTGCAGTTGATTGTGGTGGGTCCTGAAAAGGAACGACTGCCCTCAATAAACCTTTGTTGGCTTGCTCCCTACTGGAGTCCATGCATTGGTTTCTTTCCTGAACCCTGAAGTAACATGGTCACACAATTCAATAAGATTTAAGAGGACCAGATTTTACTTTGGTGCCCAGTGATTCCCATTTAGACTCCTGAATAAGTGACCATTGGGAACAATGGGAGCTGGTGGGTACTTATCACTTTTGAAAAGCTAGTAGCTTCATTTAGGTGCCTTAATGAGAGCTAAACTCTTCTACCAAAAATCATTTCCAACCATAGGTGCTGAGCGTTCCTGGAAAGAGTCTGACTAAAAAGCCCTTCCCCTCTCAATTGCTCAACTTCCATACTCTTGTGATATAACAGTTTCAGTTGTTTGCAAGTCACTATTTGGTCTTCCAGCTTAGACAAGACCTGAACTTCTAATATAAAACACAAGAAGAACAAAAATACTCCATCCGTGCCCTCTTTGTACATCACAGAGAAACAAGAAAAGGTCACAAGACCCATTTTTTTTTCCTTTGTAGGCCACCTTTAATATTTTGACCACTTCATAGAATTGTAGGACTGGAAGGGACTTCAAGAGGTCATCTAGACCAGTCTCCTGCACTCAAGGCAGGACCATGTAATAATTAGACTATCCCTGCCTTAAAAACCTCCAAAGACAGAAATTCTCTAGGCAATTTGTTCCAGTGGTTAACTACCCTGACAGTTAGAAAGTTTTTCCTAATGTCCAACCAGCCTAAAGCCCAGTTTAGTTCTCCAGACTAAAGCCCAATTTTTTCAATCTTTCCTCATAGGTCATGTTTTCTAGACCTTTAATCATTTTTGTTGCTCTTCTATGGACTTTCTCCAATTTCTCCACATCTTTCCTTAAATGTGGCACCCAGAACTGGACACAGTACATCAGCTGAGGCCTAATCAGAGTGGAATAGAGCAGAAGAATTACTTCTCGTGCCTTGCTTACAACACTCCTGCTAATACATCCCAGAATGTTTGCTTTTTTTTTTTTTTTTGCAAGTGTTGCACTGTTGACTAGTATTTAGCTTGTGATCCACTATAACCCCCAGATCCTTTTCCACAGTACTCCTTCCTAGGCAGTCATTTCCCACTTCGCATATGTGAAACTGATTGTTCCTTTCCAAGTGGAGTACCTTGCATTTTGTCCTTATTGAATTCATCCTATTTACTTCAGACCATTTCTCCAGTTTGTCCAGATCATTTTGAATTTTAATCCTATCCTCCAAAGCATTTGCAACCCCTCACAGCTTGGTATCATCCACAAACTTTATAAGTGTACTCTCTATGCCATTCTCTAAATCATTTATGAAGATATTGAGGAGAACCAGACTCAGGACTGATCCCTGAAGGACCCCACTCCATATGCCTTTCCATCTTGACTGTAAACCACTAACTACTCTCTGAGAACAGTTTTCCAAACAATTATGCACCCACCTTATAGTAACTCAATCTAGGCTTTATTTCATGTTTGCAACCCATTAAGTACCATACTTTTGATTTAAAGTGTCTATTCTTAGTGTCTCCACTTGAACTTGAGAAACTGAGGACGATGCAAGCAGTGTCTCACTTACCTGTCATTTCAAATGTTTTCAGTAGAAAAGTTCATTTTATTAATTTGTGTATCTATACCCAAGACACAAAACTGCTTCAGCTAGAGAAGAGGCAATTTACTCTGATGAAAATGGAGAGGGAAGACTTAAGCTTTACACAAATGGTTCTTCATTTGTGATAGCAGGATGAGTTTGGGCTGAAGCACCTTTTATCTCAAACTCTCAGTTATTGGCAGAGCAGTTGGAAAGAGAACTTTATTTGGTAAATAGAGTTTTCTTAAAACATAAAAATACTGGGTTTCTGGAATTCTCCCAAAAGATATTAAACTACCCTTTGGCTAACATTGTGGAAGCCACTGTACTGGATCTCTGCCAACCAAATCTGGTCATTTCAAATTACAAAATAGGTAGAAAAGCTTTGTTTGGTGCTTGCTTTCTTTAGAAAGAGGATATAATAAATGCAATATGTAGTAAAGAAATGGCTTAGTCTTTACCTCCTTCTAGTCCCCTGCCAAGGAAAACCGATTTGTTATATTGTTTTTAATATTCCTAAGGGTTCAAAGTACTTACCTAAGGAATTACTTGGACAATGACAATCAGCACTGATGCAATATTGCCAATTCTCACTATATCTGATATTTTTTCTAAGCCCCAGCTCCCAGAGTCATGTGATTAAAAAGATAAAAGAAAAGAGTCTTACATAAAGTACTGTATACTTCTAATCTAAATTATTATGAAGAAAAGCTTGAAAATGTGACCCCTAAAGGCTCAAAAACCAGGAGACACTCCCCAAAATAGAGTATTTTTAAAATCTCATATTTAAATCAGTCTCATGATTTTTGACACCTGACTCATGCTTGTGATTGGCAACACTGTTAAATGTCTATTCTCATTAGAGGTCCATCACAGAAATTCAGGGCATAAATAAGTCCTGTGACAATGCTAAAGACCCACAGAAAGAATCCCTTTCTTTTAACAATGAACTTTATTAGAATAAAGAAACAGTATTATCCCTAAAAGTTCTACCCCTCTGCTTCACTGCAGCATTTCTGTCTTGAACTTTCCACAGCCTTCCCTCACAGCTTTGCCTGGCCCTCTGCTACAAATTTATAGACAAAGTATTCCTATCCTGCCAGTAGAAAAGTATAACTTATTTCTGAACCCTCGATAATTATACTTGCTGCTGTAGACTTTCTTATCTTGTATTTCAGCTGCTTTTTTTTTCCCTCCAAGGAAGTAAAATTCCCTGTGTGTTAGAATGTAGCATAAAGCAACAAGGTTTCTTTTTCTCTAGATTATTAGTTCATGGAAGCATAGAACTGGAAAGGACCTCAAGAGGTCATCTAGTCCAGTCCCCTACACTCAAGGCAGGACTAAGTATTATCTAGACCATCCCTGACAGGTGTTTGTCCAACCTGCTCTTAAAAATCCCCAATGATGGAGATTCCACCACCTCCCTAGGCAATTTATTCCAGTGCTTAACCACTCTGAGAGCTAAGAAGTTTTTCCTAATGTCCAACCTAAACTGCCCTGGCTGCAATTTAAGCCCGTTGCTTCATGCCCTAGCCTCAGAGGTTAAGAACAACAATTTTTCTCCCTCCTCCTTGTAATACTCTTTTATGTACTTGAAAACTGTTATGTCCCTTCTCAGTCGTCTCTTCTCCAGACTAAACAAACCCATTTTTTTTTCAATCTTCCCTCATAGGTCATGTTTTCTAGACCTTTCATCATTTTTGTTGCTCTTCTCTGGGCTTTCTCCAATTTGTCCACATCTTTCCTGAAATGTGTCGCCCAAAACTGGACACAATACTCCAGTTGAGGCCTAATGTGGAGTAGAGCGGAAGAATTACTTCTTGTGTCTTGCTTACAATACTCCTGCTAATATCATTCTGGAATGTGTTTGCTTTTTTTGCAACAGGATTACACTGTTAACTCACATTTAGCTTGTGATCCACTATGACCTCCAGAGCCCTTTCCACAGTACTCCTTCCTAGGCAGTCAATTCCCATTTTGTATGTGTGCAACTGATTGTTCCTTCCTAAGTGGAGTACTTTGCATTTGTCCTTATTGAATTTCATCCTATTTACTTCAGACCATTTCTCCAGTTTGTCCAGATCATTTTGAATTTTAATCCTATCCTCCAAAGCACTTGCAACCCCTCCCAGCTTGATATCGTCCACAAACTTTGTAAGTGTACTCTCTATGCCATTAGCTAAATCATTGATGAAGATATTGAACAGAACTGGACCCAAAACCCATCCCTGCGGGACCCCACTCATTATGCCTTTCCAGCATGATGGTGAACCACTGATAACTACTCTCTGGGAACGATTTTCCAACCAGTTAGGCACTCACCTTATAGTAGCTCCACCTAGGTTGTATTTCCCTAGTTTGTTTATGAGACGCTCTTCTAGTTGTGCCTCCTCAAAAAGAATGGACTAGTATATTGTCATTCCACATTTTCCCATTGTCTATGCTGCTTCTTCAGTAGTTGTAACAGTTCAGGACAAGTCCAGACACTTGCTATTGGTTGTAGACCCATGTACATGCAGGAAATAATTGGATTTTCATCGCATGTCCAGAAGGATGGTTTTGTCTGTATAAATCACTCTTGTACTGCTTTACCTTATCTAAATTGTGCCGCAAAAGGAGTATGATTTTTCCGTCATGTAGATATGTGCTAGTACATGTAACATGATATAGTAGACCATAAACGTTATGATTTCATATATGTCAATTCTTTATCTATTTGGATTAGTACAAGTAGTAGAACTGGTAGAAAAAATGGGATAGTTTTGGGGGGGGGAAATGACTCTTCTTTTCACTGAAATTTGAAATTTCAGAGATCTGAGGCGTCTAGATATTCAGAGCTGCCTTGCCGTAAGCTGCTGAAGAATCTTAACCAAAAATGGAAGAATATTTAAAGAACGCTAGTTGGCCAGAACTTCAGTGTTGAGATGTTTTCTTGAACAGAGGCTGTGTGAGCACTGTCTTAAGGAAAGCAGCAGTCTGCCCTCTGCAAGGGGGGCATTGACAATACCCACTAGTAATAGACCCCAGCTCTTGTCAACTGGACTTCACCAGCCAAGAAGAGCACAAAGCATTCAAAGCATGTCATAATTCAGAGATCAAAATAGCAGTGTATTTTACAGCACTGTATCCTGTAAAGATTCTCAGAGGATCATTCATGTCACCACTATAAACACATACCTTTAATCCAATTGAAGCAGCTTCCAACCATTGTAGAATTTCCTGCACTTTTCTAAGGCTTAATATTTTATCAAAGCCCAACCACGCTGGTAGTCATATCGCTCTATATATTGTCCCAGCAGGACTCCACAGAAGGAAAAGGAAAGAGACAAAACAAAGGAGGCCGCTGGAAAGGTCTGAACATTGTTCTTGTTAATTCATTGGCGCAGAAACCCAAATGTTCGAATTAAAACACCTTTGTTTCTGATCCACATGGTTTTATACTCACTCCCTGGAGCCTCCTGCACTGTGTGTTTTTTTGGTTTAATTCTATCTAGGCCTGGAGGAATCAAATAAAAAAAGCATTTCTGAGACTATGGCTATGTCTACACTTGGGCCAGAGTACAGGCACTACATGTGTCGCTACACACCGCAGTGAAAGGCAGGCTGCATCCACACCAGTCATGTGGTGTGTAGCTATATGGGGCAATGAAAGGCTCCAGCCATGGGGAGGCAGTGGGGAATGGCTCTTCAAGCGGAACATTAGACTGCTAAAAATAGCAAGCGTAGACATGGGAAGCACTGCTCGGGCATGTACAGAGCCCGTGTAGGGTATATGTCCTGGGGCTCCAGGTGTGTATGACATTCTACTCGTCAAGCCATGCCTCAATGCTATTTATACCTGTGCTAGGGAGCATGCAGTGTCTGTACTCTATACAACCGTAAGGGTAGACATACCTTATGAGTTGCAGTAGGACTTTAATAAAAGGGCACCCTTTGTATAGCACGTCCCCTGAATTTTCTGAGTGCTCCAAGCCCTCCATTTCTGTCTGTTAAACTAATTTATCACAACAGAGAATTAATCTGAGCATGGTTAGTTACTGTTGATCCCTTTATTCCCTCTTCTGGAGTTTGAAGCATAAAAGCTTATAGCCCACCATATTTTCTTAAGTTTTGTATTGTATACATGGCCACCTACCTTGGTTAATATATAGTATGACTGGCAATAGTGATCACTGTACTCTGCAATATTTCTATCCTGTAGGTTTGGGAATTGCCTACTGAAAAATCTTACATCACACCTGGTGAGTCTTTTATTGAACCTTGATAGCTGCAGAGAAGCTTTTTGCTCTTGGAAAATGAGCTTGTGACACTCAGAGCCTTGGATAAATAAATCATTATTTAAACAATTTCTTCAATAAAATATTAAACTTTCACAAAAAATAGTTCTCATTCATTTTGGCGTGTACAAGCTGCTTCGTCACTCTGGATTGTTTTTAAAGCTCTTGATTTCTCATCTTCCATATGTTGTAGCTCTCTTAGTTCAGAGCTCAGACCTCCTGTTAATGTCAATTAAATGATTTCATTTTTTATATATATAAAGAAACAGGTTTGCCAACGGCTGCATTTTAAAAGTTTTGTACCATGCTGACACTAGACCTTCTGCTGTGCAAATTGTCATCTAAAGAAGCAGCACCTCCATTAGCTACTGACAGAAAGCATTGCCTCCAACTGTGCTGATTCACATAGCTAGGCACCTGCAAAATGATGATGGCAGTAGAAAACTTAAATGACAAGATTTTCAAAGCATTGCACTCTGTGTGTGTGGAAAACAGAGAAATGGTGTGTGCAAGTGTACACAACAGCTGGAATGCATGGAAATAAATGTGCATGACATTTTTCAAATCAAGGGCAACTATATACATGACATGTCTATGCAACTTGTTCTTCACTGTTAAAAATGGGAGGAGAGAGTCAATGGTGCTACATATATTGCTGTTGAAGAGTATTTTTAACTTACAGAAGTTACATGTGCATTTTCCATTCCCACCATAGAACTTTAGATACATCCAGCTCTTGACAGAAAAAAGTTAGATTTCATAAAAGTGTTTACATGTATAGATTCCAAGGTCAGAAGAGACCACTAGGATCATCTAGACTGACCTCCAGTGCTGCAGGAATGTCTCTAATCACTCATTTTAGATGCTAAAATGTCTCTGGAAGAAGGAGCATCCAAACAAGGATCAAGAAGAATTATCCTACAGGGGGCAAATTGAGTCATAAGAATTCACTGGAAATATCTTTTTGGACCTCACAGAGGAACAACTGTAATGTTTTTTTTTAACTATTTAGTATTTCTGAAAGGGAATTTGAAAAATCAAACACACACAAGCCCTGTTTTAGCTGTAATGGTAAAAATTACATCGGGGAAAATTTCAGTAATAGGCTATGTGAATAAAACATTAACACCGAGGTGATTTTCTACAGGGAACTAATATTTGTCTTCCAATCTCTTTCAAGATGAAGCGGTAAACCATTATTATTTTTTTAATATGACAGGATAATTTTCTGACTGATCAGCTGCTCAGTCTTGAGCCTATCAAATTCAAGATGCAAAAATCATGCCAAGTTATTGACATAATTTAATTCCTTAACAATGAAAAGGAGCTGTGATATCACATATCATTCTGTAAAGATTTGAGCAAGATTCCTATCACCTAACCAGCCACTCCCCCAAAGTGTTACTTAGGGCATAAGGGTAGACAAACTGAAAACAAGGCCAAAAAAATGTATAGATCATCATAAGCATTTACATTGCTTTGATATGTACGTAATCCTTCTGCCAGGTGGAGCCAGCAGTAACAAGGGCCGGGTTCAGAATCTAGGGGTTCCTTTTCAACAATACAACACAAAACCGGCTCGAGCCCACACCCAGTGACCTGGGACAATTACACACCACCCCTGCGCGCCTTTGGGAGACCATACTTCCCCTCTTGCAAGCACAGAGTCTGAGTGTAGCAAAAACTTTTAATAAAAGGAGGGAAGTAACTCAGCATTAATTTGGGAAAACACCACAACCAGGATTCATAAATACAAACCATGAGCAAAAGACCCACCCCCCAAGTAAGGTGGGCAGTGTTCTTTTCCCCTCAGGGTCTTAAGTCCAGGAACCCAAAAGTCCCTTTAACATGCCCATCACCTCTCTGTAGCCCACTCACAGTTGCTGTCCTTGGCCAGTGCAGCCCCAGAGTTCACAGGTTCATCCACGGAGTTCACCTCCCACCCTGTGTGGAAGGCAGGCGGGGAGGTAAGGAGGCACCTTACATGCTGCACTGCTCAGGCACTCACTCGTTGCCCCAACGGCCGATCGCCACGCCTCTGCAGGGCTCTGCTCTCACCCTCTCCACCAGCTTCTCTGCTGGCCACTTGCCACGCCTCTCCACCAGCTGCCTGCTCACCAAGATGTCTTCAGGCCCCACCCCCCATTATTAACACAGCTTTCAGTGATTTCAGCTGTTAGTGGGGGAGCCTCACTGCTGGTGCACACTGGGCAGTCTCTTGCAATAGAGACACTGTCCCAAAGTAGGTCTAATACTTAGACCTAGGTACTAGTGATTTCAGCTCTGCAGCATGTAACAAGACTCTCCATTGAGCCTAAATTAGCTTATTTATTATCCCAGGGAGAGAGGAAGGGTCAAATGGTGTATAGGACCCTTAACCAGGGCCCACACCACAAGGTACAAGTGCCTATCCCCACCCTCTCATCTAATTGGGCTTTGGAACCCATGTCCCCTGCCTAGTGAGTGCTGTGCAGTTGAGGATGAGTCCCTCCATTGGGGTATGCCAGGTACAGTTCTGCTGCCCTCGGTTCACACAACGAGGATAACACCCTTTATTACTCCTGCCCCAATAACAAGGAGACTGGGGATCCAACACCAGCCACAAGTGATCATTTGGGCAAGCAATCCCATCATGCTGAGCACCTAGGCAGGGTGGGTGTGTCCATGCAAACGAGATCAGCTTCTGAAGTCTTTTTCCACAGCTCACCACTGTAGGGATATTAAAGAAGGTACTGAAAGTGATTCCCCAAGTGAAAGTAACTCCCCATAATTTGTCCCCCACAATTTAAACCTCATAGCATTACCAAGTAAAAGATCTCTTGGATCCCTTGTTAAACTTACAAGCTACTGTCTGTGTAAACCATTGATTGTATCTGTTCTCAGAAAGATACTGTATTGCTATGAGAAACTTGCAAACAAGTTATTTGACTTTGTTCTTTATGCATGCTTTGTACCTAGAAACAGCATAGAAAGACCCCCACCCTCAAAGGGCAGGGACTCTCAAATAAATTAGTACATACCCCGAAAGTGGTGGAGACAGTATGTCTGATGATGAATGCTTGGTGTACATGAATGAATGAGCAGGGAGGTGCCAGCCTAGGAATTCAGTGACCATCAGCTGAAGGCGGCATCAAGTGGGAACGACCAGACAACACCCCCCGGAGGATAAACTGGGATCCACCTGACCATCTCAAAGGATGGGAGAAACAAGATAACATCTGACAGCACAAACATCAGGAATGTACCATCTGCTGATTGAGTTAGCAACAGCAAGATGAAACATTTCCCATAGTCTAACATAGGAAATAATTCCTATAAGAATGGCTTCTACACACTGAGGACTTTGAGTCTGGTTCTGCAACCACCCTCCAGGAGCATCAGATGAATCTGACAAGGACTCGGCTCCACCCTCATGCCCAGGTTACCTGGCCAGTAACGTGGCATGAGCAACTTCGAGGCTGGTAACTATGACATCTATGCAGAACGTGTGTGTGTGTGTGTGTGTGTGAATGAATGTGAAACTGAATGAAATGTTATAGCTATAACTGACTGCTTACTATGATTCTTTTTGTATTCACAATAAATGTGACATTTTGTCTTATCCCCTTTAAAAAGATCCTGCTGGTTTTTATTTTATTGGTATAACACCACTACATGTCAGGGGAGAGCTCATCCAGACTCTGCTTACATGTACATATCAGCAGTAGTTTATATTGAGTGTGATTTACCTTGCATAGAGACTCAACACAATGAATGAAGAGTGTAAAACACTCAGAATGACTTTACTGTTCAATGCTCATTATGCCTTCCATTTAAGGAGAACGTGGTGGCTGACAAATTACATTGCTAAAACAACACACTAAACTCAAGAAGAGCTAAGCATGTAGTATGGGACTAATCCAAAGCACAGTGAAGTCAATGGCAGTCCTTCTGTAAATTTCAGTGAACTTTGGATCAGGCCTTACATGCAGACATACAAGTTTGGTCAAATACATGTAGGCATGTGAACAACCTGCCTCTTATTGTACAACAGGAAGTCTTGTTCTCCTCCTTCTAAACCTGCTTTGCTCGTTTTAGCTCTCCTTCCCACAATAACCACTCACCCCTGGTCTATGAGATAACCCTTTTCATCTTGGTCACACTACAGAATGATCATTAAAAATTAAACTAGAGAAGACCTTAAACCTTCCAAGACGTGGGTCAAATTTAATTGCTTAATCACTTTGCTTTTATGCCACATCCGTTTCCTCCCACCCTCCTGCGTGTATATATTAGCCATTAAGGGTACTACATTCTGGAAGTTGCTGAGCACCTTCAGATCCAATTGAGCTAAATGAGATTTGAAAGAGCTCTCCATCTTGAAGGAGGAGTCTAGCACCTAGCAGGATTGAGTCCCTAGACCCTGATTCTGCAAGCACGTATGCACATGAATAATATTAGTCATGTGAGTAATCTCAGTGAGTTCAATGAGTAACATTCCTATATATATTTGCAGGATGTATACGTGGGATTCAAAAAGGTACTTAGGCACCTAATGCCCACTGAAATCAACAGAAGCAAAGGGGGAAAGAGAAAAGTGTCAGGAGGGAGGCTGATTTTATTTTTTAGTAAATGAGAGGGTGTGTTGGGACTTAACTCCCATCACCTGCAAGGCAAGGGAAAGAACCCCAGTTGGTCATATTCCTCACCTTCGGGGTGATTGCCACCTAGCCATAGGAGGCAGAGCTAGACCTTATAACTAGATGGTGGGGGGACTGACTGCAGAAGAGACAGCGCTCTCTGGTGGAGAGAAGCCTTGGGCTAGGTTTTATCCAGACAGGAAACAATGGAGGAAGAACACTACAGGAGTAGACTAGCTCCTGAAGTGGAGCTAACAAGGGAACTGCTTTGAAGCCTGGAGGGTTGGGGATGGAATGGCTGTTAGTTTGCAGATTTGTTTGGACTTGTATTGGCCTTGTTTGTGTTACCCTGGAAGGGGTTTCGACTTTGATGTGACATGGCCAGAGGGCCAATGCTTCTCCTCTGACTGGGGATTTCCAGTCTAAGGCTATGTCTACACTGAAGCCTAGCTCAGCAAAACTTACGTCGTGCAGGGGTTTGAATAAGTTACACCAACATAAGTATTTGTGTGCACAGCGCTATGTCAGTGGGAGAGCGTCTCCCGCCAACATAGCTTATGCCACTCATGGAGGTGGGTTTTTTATGCCGACGGGAGAGCTCTCTCCCATCAACATAGAGTGTCTTCACCAGACACACTGCAGCTTCTCCCATCAACATAGCTACTGCCTCATGGGGAGGTGGAGTACCTATGCCAATGGAAGAACCCCTCCCACCAGCATAGGCAGCATCTTCACTGAAGTGCTACAGCGGCATAGCTGCTCCGGTGCTGCTGCAGCGTTAAATGTAGACCTGCCCTTAGCAAACATTTTTATAGTTACAGAGCAAACACTTAAGGAATACCTTATAACATGGGATACAGATACTATAAGATTAATAATGCAACATCCTACTAGCATGCCATAAAGTCTGAACACTAAATACATTCTTGTAACTCTAACACCTACTTTAACAATACTATCACACAGGTGAGTCAGACTGGTTTCCAGCTATGCTTTTCTCAATGTTCAGTGAGGCCTGCGGGATTTGGGATGAGCTGGCACTTGGTCTGCCGGCATCACAGCTGTGCCCAGAGATGAGGAGGCGCCCATGAGGTGAGGATGTGCCCCTACGGTGGGCTTATAAAGATGACATAGAAAGGACAAAGTGAAAAAGAAGGCAGAGCTCTGAATTTCTTTAAAACCTGATGCTGGAGAGAGAAGCACAAATGAAAAGAGAGAGAATCGGTGGTGAACTAAAGAGAAGACTCTTCAGCCCAGATCCTCAAAGGTATTTAGGTGCCTAATGCCCATGAAACCAAGAAGTTAAGCATCTAACTACATTGAGGATCTAAGCCTTCCTTTCTGCAACTCTTATTTCTCCCATGCCCGCTCACATTCTCTTCCTTTTGTTTTGTCTTTTCCTCTATGGCCAACATGAAACTGATGGTTACCTCCTGCCTTTGTACTTTGGTCTACTTCCAGCAAGGGAAGAAAGAGTTGGTGATGGTTTCCCTGTTTTTCAAGAAGGAGAATAGAAATATCCCCCTCCCTCCTCTGCTGAAAGTTTCACACAGCTCTACAGCTCTTGAAGGCTTTGGCCTAAATCATGCCTACAATGCACAATGGGGACAGTAAATGCTGGAAGGGTCAACGCAGAGCATTTCCTACTCATCCTCCCCTGCAGCATAAGCAGTGGGCATCAAAAATTCATTGTAGAGATAGCTGGAGTTTGGAGTGCGGGTTTGCTTAGCTACTTAACTCTCAGCTTCTCACAAAGCTCAGCTTCTGGAGAGGAGGGTAAAAAAACCAATGAGACTTCTTAGTGCCCCAATCTTGTAAACATTTGTATGCATGCTTAACTTTACTATTATGAGTAGGCTTATTGAAACAGGATTGTTCATGGGGTGTGTTTGCAAAGTCAGGGCCTAGTCATGCCCCCATCACTAATGACCCAAGCTGTCATGAGAACCTCTCCTTTGTTAGCTCAAACCCGACCCTCAGGAAGGCTTCACATCATGGAGGGGACTCCAGGAAAAATATTGCGGGCAGTGATGAGGGATGATACAACAGAAAGTGGATTTTCACTGGGCATGTCCTGTTGGAAATGCAGAGCCCTAAATCAGCCTCCAAGAATTTCAGGATAGTGGGAGTTTTCTGCTTCTTAGGCACTTTGGGTCTGTATTTCCCAGGATTCATTCTCTCTTGGCATATTCCTATGGAATGATTGAGCCCTGAGCTTAGAAAACAAACAATGCTGCAAGCTTACTCAAGACACATGTTCAGGCCATGGTACTTTCAAATCCCCCAAACAAAATAGTTATTATTGACTTTGCCAGACTTAACAAGTGCTGTGACATGTAACTAAGCCACTCAAAGCACAGAGCGTCTAGCATCCTCAGAGACTTTCTTCGCTTCAATTTGTCTCCAGTGTGGAACTGTTGAGACTTTTGATCCCTGAAAAAAAACTATGTCAGCATCTTCTAATCTTGCGCCTTACCATCTATTCTTTAGAGATGCTATACTTTAAGCACATATCTCCTAATACATATGAATTTAGCAAAATCTTTTCCATTATTCATCCAGTTTGTTAAACATTATGTCGTTGTTTGTATGTATGTAGATAAAAAGCAATAGGGAAGTTTGCTTATTTGAAATTGCACTTTGTTTTCAATTATATAATTCTCCACTTTGGGATAAAATCCCATGTATTTAAAGAGAAACTGAATTTATTAATATTTCCCTAGTCATTATCATCCAGACTTTTAAAAGAAATGCTGGATTTAACGAGCATTTAGAATTTAAACCTATTCTATTAAACAATGATGATGGAGAATAATTAAGAAGTAAAAAATTCCATCTGTCTCTTCAATGCACTTTTATAGCACTTATCACCATGGTATTTAAGGACTGATTCTATTTAATAGTGTATTATTTAAATATAAATGCATTTAGGGTAAAATTCACCTGCCTAGGCAAAGATCAAGCAATCAGGTTTTGTGCATGGATTTTAACTGGTAGAATTCTTCCTCGCTGACCAGAGGCAGAATCAGGGGAGTGGACAGTTGAAAATGCTGTTTAGGTACTTATATAGCCTTCATCTCCGTAGCATCTGAACACCTCATAGTCAATGAGTTTATGCTCACAACATTCTTGTGAGCAAGGAAAGCATTGTCCCTGTTTTGCGGGGGGATGGACATGGAACAGATTAATTGATTTCACTATAGTCACACATGAAGCTTGTGCTTGAGGCAGGAATTGAATTCAGGTTTCCCAAGCCACATGTCAGTTCCCAAGCCACTAGACCATCCTCCCCTCCCTAATCACAGTCTTTACTACGTTCTTAAGTTGTATTAACTTTCTGTGGGGAATTCTGGTGGAGGCAGGGAGGAAGGATGTGTATCTCCCCCTAAACCTACCCTTGATTTACCTACTCTTGACCCTTCCTAGTCCCAGAACTCCAGCCCCATACTCTCTGAGGGCCACAGGCTGGATATGGGAGAGAGCCACTGCCATAGTTGCGTCTGACTCTCCTGTTCCACACAGCGGGAGCATACATGGATGCCCTTATCTGCGCCTGGACTGTGGAGACATGGGTGGCGGGTATAATAGGTCAGGGGAGGCTAAGTCTCCCCCAGTAGGATGCGGCACACCTCTCTTTGGAGGCGCGTTACCGGCCAGTCGCCTGTGAAGCACCACTGCTGAAAGGTCATCTGAGCCGTGACCCCCGACCATTTTCTGCCCCAAAGTCCCACTCCTGCATCCCGCTCTTCCCCTGTGGCCCCGCCCATGCTGCTTCTCTTCTCGCGCCCAGTCTGCCTCTTCCCCTGAGCCCCCCGCACCGCCCGCACTTCTCCGCCCCCTCAGCTCCTGCCCTCCCCCACCCGCCGCTCACGCCTCTTCACCGCCGGAGAGGCAGAAAGGCGCAAGTGGCAGGGGGGCCCCTTGGAGGAGGAGGCAGAGATGCCTGGGTGGGGGGACCTCTCGGTGGGCTGAGTGGGACCGGGCCTGGGGCGGAGTGGGGATGGAGCATGGATGGGGCCTTGGGGGAGGAGGCCAAGGGAGGGTGGGCCTCAGGGTGGAACAGGGGGCGGGGGCCATGGTCCAGGCATTGGTGGCCCCCCCCCTCACTTCTAGGGAGCTTCCGGCGCTCAGACCCAGCCTCCCCAAATGCAGAAGTCATGTGCTGCCCATGTGTGGAGACACAACTGGGCCCATTAATTTGGTTAATCAATTATTATTTTTACAAATTTCCAGAAACTCAAGTTTGCTGAAACTATTTTGATTTTTTTTAAAAGAATATAAATTAATAGAAACATGCCAGTGTTGGCGCTTTCAGTGCTCCACAAAATATGGAATAACATATATTTTGTAAAATTATTTTATATACTTAAATAGTTCACAATGTTTACACCAACTTTAAAGTCATTAAGAAAAATAGTAAATATATCATGTGCAATATATCAATTGTAGAATGTTGGCTGCTGCACAGCAAATTTTTGTGCAACATTGTGTGTGTGTGTGTGTGTGTGTGTGTGTATACATATATAATGATGATCCACGTGGCTGAGCACTATGGAAATATAAAGAATTTTGAGGCTGCACTGACTACAGAATTGAGTTGTTATACCTTAGATCAACTGATCTACTTAATAATAGCATTAATGAGATCAAGCCTGTTCCCACTGAAGTAAATAGGAGTTTTGCTATGGATTTGAGTAGGAGTAGGACTGGACCCAATGTAAATAGATTACAGTGATGGATAATACTCTCTCCTGGTTGGAGCTGACTGGATATGCTATGAGTATATCAAACTCAATACAGGGGTAACTGGGTAAAATTTAATGGCCAGCGTTATACAGGAGGTCAGTCTAGATGATCTAATGGCTCCTTCTGCTCCTAAACTCTGTGAATGCATGAGATTATTCTCGAAGTGTGAGACACTGATCCTGAGAGAACAATGAAATGATGTTTCTTATACAGTGTAATTGCTGTGGATGGACAGCGGTTCTTTTGTCCGGAAAATGCTTATGCAGTGCATTTGCTCAATTTTATCATTACCGTATCCTTACTAGTTTAGAGCCATTTGAGGTTCTGAACTGTTTGGCATTTTGTGACTTGCAGAATCAGACCCTTTGAGAGTAGAAATTCTGTTTTCTTCAGGCAATCAAAGACTATCTCATTATTAAAATAGTCACTAAAAACCCATGCAGCTATTTTGTAAATAAGCAGAGTTCTGAGTGGTTAAAGTTTAGGTTCCACTATTGCAGTCTGAACCACATCACACACCCTTGTGCCAGTAGGATGTCCCAGCTATTTTACTGGGATTCTGCATAGACAGCCCTGGGGATATAATTTGCCTGTTTAAAATATTATAAAGAATTTTAGTGCTCCTGGAAGGTGCCCCATTGTCAGCCTAGGAGATGGATGTCCTCTGTTTCCCCACACCCACAATACAAGCTTCCCCAACCCTTTCCTACCAGGAGAGAGTAGTTGCATCTTCATGCCCATTCTTTCCTAGGCCTGTCCTCAGAGATTGCTAGAAAGAGCTCCAGTTGGTGTCAATTGTGATGACCGTTCTATGTGCTTTTTTTTTTTAAACCTATCAGTCAACTGTCATTCATCTGGTAATTTGCATCTCGTTGGTATATGATGTTTAAATATTTAATTGATTTTTTAAAAAACCCTTTCTATTTTTTCCCCAAATAATGCTAATTTTAATAAAATGTATCTTGCATTAATATGATATTTCCAAAGACTTAAGAATGACTCCAAAGACATATGCCCAGGTGTGCTAGATAAATAATACAGTGCATGTTCTATTAATACCGATAAGTACATATTCCCAAAATGGTGCAGAATGGCATTATTCCAGACTATACTGTGCTGTCAGCAGGAAAGTGTTGTCGCCCCATGATGTGGGCTGGAGGATCTTTCAAGACATTTTTGGAGGGTAGCATGAGGTGGACTGCAGTGATTTTTAAAGAACTACAGCTATGTTTTCCTCAATACCATTTTGGAGCCAGTGTGAAGTGAATTCTGGGGTTTGCAAATGGATTTGCTGTGCTATTCAGTGGATCCAACCGTAGATAAAAAGCATGGATATAAAAATATGTTTCCAAGGCCAACTTACAATAGGTGAGAATCTGAACCCTAGATTGTTATGGCTGTCAAAATGAGTACATAAAATACATCCTATTCAAAATGGTTAAAGATGTCATTATTATATAACTGATATATCAGAATGACTCTGGGGTTCATAGATTCCTGACAAAATATCAACTATTTACAAGGAATATACTCAGATCCATATTGCAGTTGTCAATGGACTTCTGCATGCATAACTGCAGAATTGTGCCCTTAACAGAAAGAGGAAACCATTTCAGTACTGTGAACTAATATTGTGTTTTAAAACATACAAGAAAAAAATGTATTTTCTTTTGAAAAGGCTCAGGGTATTTTAATAGATAAAGGTTTCTAATTGCCTCTTTGATTCACACCTGTAACACCCACTTCTAGCAACTGTAGTCATAAGGAGAGAACAATAGCCCAAAACCTTTGCTGAAAAAATATTAATTTGTAACAAACTGGAAGAAGCCAGGGAATTCAAAGTTTAAAATAACATTTCTCTTGTCCCATTGTGTATTATCTTCCTCAACAGTTTAGAGCCAGGACAGAGTACCATGTATAATTGTAAATTTTCTGGCATTCAGTATAACCCTATTTAGATTATTTTCCTAATTTCCTAATCTTGCCAACAACATTAATTTAACAAACCTTTTCTGTTTTATTTTTTTAATCTAATCTTGCAAATGACACTAGTCTAATACCTATTATGTTCCTTTCACCAAAGCCAGTGCAATAATCTTAACAACAACTGTACTTGAGAGAACATGAAAAAAACCCAGAAAAAAAAATTGCATACCTTCCATGCCAACCATGTTCCTTTTAAAAAGACAAAATAGCTACTGCCATCTGCAGGCCACTCACAAAAATCATTTGATTGCATACCTATATTTTTCAAAAGAAATCTACAAAATACGAACTCAAATATTAACATAGCACAGAAGCAGTGCACTAAACACCTACTGAAAACATTTGACGACACTCAATTTCCCTTAAGGCTGGTCCACACTACCCCCTAAGTTCGAACTAAGGGCTGGTCTACACTAGCCCCCAAGTTCGAAGTAAGATACGCAACTTCAGCTACGTGAATAACGTAGCTGAAGTCGAAGTATCTTATTTCGAACTTAAAAGTACTTGCTGCCGTGTGGACCAGGGGTAAGTACTTTTAAGTTTGAAATAAGATACTTCGACTTCAGCTACGTTATTCACGTAGCTGAAGTCACGTATTTTAGTTCGAACTTGGGGGCTAGTGTGGACCAGCCCTTAGTTACATTTTATTAATTTTAATAGTTATGTTAATAGCACATGGTACAGTACACAGAGCAGCAATGTACAAAAATACAGGACACACAAGCTCTGATTTCTTAGCACAGTTCCAACCTTGGTAGCTCTGAAGCTGTTCCCACTAGGCCCCTTAATACATAATAAATAAGGGTGCATTAAGTAATTGATGTTTCTAAGCCACTTGCTAGCAGCAGCAAACAAAGATATGAACCTAAAGACACGAGTGAAATAAAAATGAGTTACAGTGGTCTATAAATTCCCCTGATGGAAAAGTCTTGAGGCTACTAAATGAAACGGGGTGCAGAATGTGCAGGTCCAGCCTTGGGGGAAGGCAATCAGGGAAGTTGCACTGGGCACCCATTTAAAAACCAACTGGGGCATGCCCAAATTAACTTCTGGGGGGAAAGAATGCACCACAACACTCAGCAGCTTGGGGGGGGGAGGGGGGCGCCCTGGGTGGCAAAATGCCTAGGGCTGGCCCTGGGTGTGTGAAGGAGAAAGAGAGAAAGAAATTTTATGAAGTGAATGGATCTTAAAAACAAACAGGAAAAATGTGTTTATATAAAATCTTGCCTCAACTGTAAGATATCAAGATGGTGTCAGTCATGATTCCACTCTTCATTCTCACTTCTGTTCCCTCCCCCACTGAGCTTTTAAGATAGGAGCTATTACCTGCTCCCCTCAAATTTAGCTCTAGACTTTTCCCAATAACAGCCCTGATGGGAATCACAACATATGAATTACTATTATTTGGATTTCACGAGTGTCTCTAAGTCCTAACAAGATCAGAGCCCCTCCTGCGCTAGGCATTGAACAAAATGTGCTAAGGGACAATCTTTCCTGTAGATCATGCAATCTAACCAGACAAGACAGGCCTGGGCTGGGAGAAAAGGTGTATTTATTTCTATTTTAAAGAGGTGGACCTGAGGAACAGAGTGTTAGCGATTTGCCCAAGGTCACACAGGAAGTCTGTGTCCAAACCAGAAACTGAATTCAGATCTCCAAAGTCCCAGTCCATCAGACAGCCTTCCTTCCTCTCAATTATAGGAGAGGACTCTCTGCTCTGAGCCTTTGACTAGAAATTTGAGTGATGCTTACAATTACAAGGATGGTAAATGAAACAAAAAATTTGCTAGAAGAACAAATTAAATCAAAAATAAAAACTCTAGACTTCTGGAGAGCCATAATTGGGCAATAACTAATCTACATGCACCATAACCTTACAATTGCATAACAAGAAAACAGGAAATTAAAATGCTGCAGTCTCTCGGCATCTGTTTCAGTAGCCCAGACGATCATGCATCTCCCACAGTCTCTCTACCAAATATAAATCTATCCAGCATGTCGGAGACCCATCCCTATAGATCCTCCTCCCTGTGTGTCATTTCCAGATCTCACAAGTCAAAGGTGCAATTTTGATCACTATCTCATTAGCCAGGAAAGCCTCTGCAAAACTAGCATTGCCGCAATAAGATATTCATAGTTGTACATAAGATTTCAGTCTATTTGGTATGGCCCAACCCAGTCTGGAATGAAATTGTAACATACGAGTAGCTGCTTTTCTGGGCAAACAATTTTGATTCCTGGATGGGTGAGGTAATATCTTGTGTTGGACCAACTTCTGTTGGTGAGAAGAACGAGCTTTTGAGTTTACACTGAGCTCTTCTTCAGGACTGGGAAACGTAATCAGAGTGTCACAGCTAAATACAAGGTGGAACAGACTGTTGAGCATAACTAGTTAACACATATTTCAAGGGACCATTCAAGGTGAACTGGCCCCTTAACACCTCTCCAGTCATAGGGAGGGCGGGAAAGGGGGTGCAGGGAAGGCAGCTGTGCAAATTGTTAATGGGTTATAGATTGTTGTAATAATGCATAAATCCAGTGTCATTATTTAGTCCATGATTTTTAGTGTCTAGCAAAGTTATGAATTTATGCGCCATGGCTCATCTTTTGAAAGTGTTTCCTTTGAGGATGAGGACTGATAGGGCAGCTAGAGAGTGATCACTTTGTGAAAAGTGTTCATTCACAGGTGACAAGGTGTTTTTGCCTTTTATCATTTTCCTAAGTGAGTTCATTCAAGAGCGTAGTAACTGGTGTGATGTTACACCCCATATTCTTCATGGAAATATGGTTATGATATGAATATGGTATAACTAAGATATAGTTTATGCAAGATGGGTCTTGTAAGATATCATTGGAAAGGTTGTGATTTACTGAATGTGTTTATCCAATTTGTATGCATCTGAAGTTGGGAATATTGACCATGTCTCTGTATTTCAAATGTGCTACGTTGGATATAGTTAGTGGCTTATTGAAGAAATGCACACAAACATAAGGATTACCCTAGGAACTGTGCGCAATAGAAACCTCTCAGACCGATCTACACAATGGGAACTGCTTGACCCAGGTCAGATAGCTCTATACAAGGGGAACTGTTTGACCCAGGTCACAGCAAAAAAGCTTTCCAGCGGGGGGGGGGGGAGGGGGGGAGGGAGAGATATAAAAGAGGGACCATGTCCTCACTTTCCCTACAACACCACACCTGAAAACACCAGAAGAACAAAGACTGAACTGTGAAACATGATGGTCCTAGGCTAAGATCTTTAGCCTAGGTAAGAAAACCTGGGAAAGCCAAGGCAATTTGTGCCTTAAGAATCTGCCAGCCTGTTTATCACTCAGGGTGAGAATTTGTTAATATGTATCCTACCTATCTGGTGTGTTAAGATCAGTCTGCGGCTTTTATTTACTAAGGTAATCTGCTTTGTTCTGTTTGCTATCCCTTCAACCTCTTAAAATCCACTTCTAGGCTTATGGAAAATGATAGGCACCAGGAGGCTCAAACTGTCAAAAAAATTTAGTTAAAAACCTTTATTAAAAAGCAAAGCAATGCTAAATCATACTATAAATCTGTTACAACACAAAACAGTTTCAGGACCCTTGTTGTGCAGAGGCCTATACTCAAGTGGTTCAAGGTAACAAAAGTCCACATAAAAGGTAAAGCCTGATACATAAACTTATGAAATTACCAAATATTGGAAACAGACTGGTACAAACTGAATTCCTTAATTTTTTTTTTTTAAAGGCAGTGCTAAGGGGTCTTCAAGGCTCCTGGTAAAATCACAGGTTGGCATAAAATGATCTGAATGAACCTAGAACTGAGAGAAAACTTTTGTAGTTGAAGTCCCCAAAATGTGCTCTCATTGATCAAGAATCATGAGATGAGGTTTTCACCCCCTTTTTGGACATTTAAATGGGAGCAGGGGAATGTGTGGACTGGAAGGAGTGACCCTAACCTTAGCCATCGTCGTGACTGCAACCCCCATCTTCTCCTGGTACCTTGGAATCCATTGGGCCTTTATCATCCTGATCCTGCAAGGCCTCCTGACCAGATTGTGCCAGAGGAAGTTCCACAGGACATTGCCCACTCCTGTGGCTTCAGCTGAATCTTGAATAGCACTTGGAAGAGGATATTTGGGTTCCTACTGTCACCCTCCCTCACACAATTTTCCTATCCTACTTTATTGCTTCTCTTTTTTAATCACTCTCCTTTTGCCTTATGTCGAATAAGAGTCTGGCTTAGCCAGCCAAGACAACAGCGTGACCAGCAAAGCATCTAAAAGCAATGTCTTAAGCAGCCTGACATTGCCAATGCCAGCTCGAGTGGCTGGTTAAACCATGTACAGGGCGTACATTTCACCAGCAGCAAAGGCCGTAAGAGAGAATCAGCACCATAAACTGCGTCTTCCATCTTTGCTATTCTTTTCTCCCCTTTTGTCTTAAAACAAAAACCAAAACAGGACTGAAGTTTAGCAACAACAGCTCCAAACCGTCTATCCTAAACTCTTCTCTTTCTCCCCAATAATAAATACTATCTTTAATACCTTTAAGATATTTAAGGATCCCCCTATTAAGAAACAAAAGGACCCAACTGTACAGTGAAAGAGAGGAAGTAAGGAAAATTGTTATAATAAAAGCTTTACTCAGTCCTTTACATTTCAATTCTTTAAGTGTTTTTCTTTCTTCCTTCTGTGTCTTTAATAAAAGATTTAGAAGATGATAATAGTGGTTGTTAAATTAGTACTGCTGTACTTCCATTGTGACGAAGGCCGGCTCCAGGCACCAGCGCAGAAAGCGCGTGCCTGGGACGGCAAGCTGAGGGGGGTGGCGTGACGGTCGCCATGAGGGCAGCAGTCAGACAGCCGTCGGCGGCGTTTCTGTGGGAGATCCGCCGATCCCGCGGATTCAGCGGCGGGTCCGCCGACACTGCGGGACCGGCGGAGTGCCCACAGGAACGCCGCCGACGGCTGCCTGACTGCCGTGCTTGGGGCGGCACAAATCATAGAGCCGCTCCTGATTGTGACATGAAAACCTCATGCCGCACTTAACAGTGAATAAGAGTTTAATTAACTTCTTACCACCTGTTGGGTCCAAGACACCCTTTTATCAGCACAACACGCCCTTTCTCCCACCTACCCATAAAGAAACGGAGGGTGGCTGGCAACCCCTAAATTAAGAATCCATGTTCTAATATAACTGCTATTTGACAAAAAAATATTTTTTCACCATAGCATCTATCAGAACTCTTAGATTTTGTGAATCTGCAGAACGTTCCCCTGAGAATAGTGCACTTTTTTCTGAAACTAAGCTAATAGGTCCCTTATGAAGTCTCACAACACAATAATCTTATAAACCATATAATCTTAATTAGACAAAATGTATGTGTGTGTCAGTCAAAATACAGCCATGTACATACATAAAGCCACCAGACAGTTGTTCATGGGCTCCAGGGTGCCACTGTGGTATTTTCAGTACAGATTCCTGAAAAGAAATTTAGCACTGAAAAAAACAAGCAGACACTCAGACATTTTACAAAGAACCCTAGTGCTTCACTTTAAGCATTCATTTTTTTCTGATATTCTATTCAATATCAAGTTTTTAGTTTAAAAAATAATAATCAAAAAGTTCTGTCTTTGAGCTTTTCTAAATTTAGTATGCAATTTAGAATTTGTCAGCTAATCCATAAACAGCATAGTTATTGATCACCATTATATAAAACCCATTTTTTAAAACATCCCATTCAAACAATTTACTAGTGGAATAGTGAGCTGTGTAGAAATGCATTTGCTATGCTACAAGGGTATGTAAAAAACCTCTCATTGTTTAGGAAGAACTAAATTCTCTTTCAGACAAGGAATCCAATCCTGAAGTCCTTACTCAGGTAAAATGCCCACTGAATCCTAGGGAGTAGGATTCTGTGATTTGTCTCCAAGAGGTCCAGTACATAAAGCAAAGCATAAAGCAAGGGGACCCTTCTGGATTCTGGGGTGCTGCTCTAGCACTCAAAACAGATCCCAGCACAACTTAAAGCAACCTACAGCAGCTTTAACTCACTGCAGCCCATCCTAGGCTGCCTGTGGGCTCTATGGGCCTGTGCACTACGGACCTACCCCCAATCCACCACTATGCCAGTCTTGGGAAAGGGGCAGGATAAGGCTGCTTACTGGTGAGTTCTTCTTTGACCAGTTGTGGCTCCTGTACAGCCACTATATGCTGCCAGAGTAGCATGAGAGAGCTGAGGAGGAGCCAGAACCTATCCCAATGTAAGTGTGGGCCTGAGAAAGGGGCTCAGGGTGGATCCAGAAATATCTCAGAGGTTCCACTTACTTGCACGTTCCCTTCTAAGTGACACTTTTTATTCTCACTCCTAGATTTCCCCAAACGTTGTGCAGGTGTGTAGCCACTTGACTCACATTAGCATCAATAGGAATCATGACGTTAAAACCCCATACAGCTTTCAAAATCAAGGCCTTGAGGTAGAAACAAAAAGGATATAACTGGCCAATTTTATTCCATGCTATTCAAATTCTTACACCAACCCCGTTACCACTAGATGTATAGATGGGCCAGATCTACAAAGATATTTCAAGTATGTCTACACAGGGATAAAAGTCCCAGGGCATGACCACAGCTGGCCCCCGGTTCGCTGACTCAGGCTCACAGGACTCTGGCTGCCGGGCTAAAAATTGCTGTGTGGACATTCTGGCTCAGGCTCCAGCCCGAGCTCTGGGATCTTCCATCCTTTCAGGCTGGAGCTCGAGCTCAGGGACACTGCATGTCTACACAGCTATTTTTCAGTCCCGGAGCATGAGTCAGTGGACCCAGGCCAGCTGCAGGCTTTTTTACCCCTATGTAGACATACCTACCAGTGCCTAATGAGAATGTAGTGGGATTTTCACTACAGTGCCTAAGCAGGTTAGATACCTACCTCCCATTGACTTTAGTTAGGCACCTAACTTGCTTAGGCTCTTCTGTAAATTCTACTAGGTGCCTCTCTGTACGTGTAGGAATTTGCAAATCTCTGTCGATCTTGCCCAATGTCTACAGTAACTGTATGAATGCTACAGTTTTTAAACACAGGAGCCTAGACAGAATGTCCAGTCCATAAATGCTCATTTTATACCCCCAAGGTGAAATTCGGGCGAACACACATCGTATGAGCCATTCAAGTCTTCCAAGGAGGTTTTATGTTAAAAATACATGTATGTTTGTAACTGAAGTCAGCCAGTCTAACTGAGTATGAACAAGGGGCAGAGCTGCTAAGCAAGATGGTGCCCTTTTCACGGAGTAGTTTTTCAGACCAGAACTGTAGTTTAAGTGAGGCAGAGGTCCTTGTGCAAGCCCTCTGCAGTGGGGTGAATTTTACACTATTATACTGGCTATAAAGGGCTCTTTCATCTTAAATACCATTGTCCAAATCCATTTTGAATATTCTTTGACTACTGGGTAGCATGACCAGCTTTAGCGCAGATAGAAATTACTCGTCACCAAATGGCTCTGTTTCAAAATTACTGGAATGCTTATTCCTTGGTAGCTGACTTGTAATGTTTCAATGTGCGAGCAGAAGGATCAGTAGCATTAATCCATCTTGGCATCCAGTAATGGGAGAGCCAATCAGCTTGCCCGGGGTAGTGCTTCTCAAAGATCTGGCGATAGTAGTAAGCTTCTTTAGTCTTCGGAGGATTAAAAGGAAATTTCTCTGCTGCCTTTTCCAGCAGAAGGTCATCAACCTATGGACAAGAGTGAAATAAAAATTAAGCTGTGAAGTTGCTTTATAAATTATTCACCCAACCATCAGCTGCAGTCGAAATATCATCATATCAGTGGATTTACCATTAAGAAACTCCACCGTTTCTTAAATTCCAGAAAGAGATTCAAAGCTTTCTAAAAGGTGAAGTTCTGCCCTAGGATGTGCGCATGGCTCCCACTGAGCTCAAGGGAAGCCTGATTTGCACAACTTTATTGAGAATTAGTCCCATAAATGGCCCTATTAGTGCAATATTGTTTCTGGCTCCACCGTAGGTGTCAACTTTTTAAAATCTAAAATTCTCTTTTCCAGTAAGCTTACAAAAGTATCTCCCCATTTCCTTCCTGCCTTTCTTGCTTTATTGAATGATTCTGAGCAAGCTCAGGCTATGCAGTTATCTGCTTCTTGATAGGTTCTCTCTTCCGCCTGCGTACAATGGATCCCAATTCACTCCAATCAGCACAACCCAGTCTGCAGGCTTCCAGTGGCAGAAAGTACCCCAGGAGTGGGAGTGCAGAGGTCAAGTCTCCTGCAGCCTCCATTCCACCAACGGCAGGGATGAAGAAGGTTGATTCAGGAGGGGTTGCACTGATTCAAGTAATCTCCTGATCAGCTTCCACCAGCAGGGCTCCAACAGAGCACAATCATAAAGTTAATCTCCTTCCAACCCCCAACGGAGGTACTGAGCAGGGATAATATCAGCCACTCCTTTGGGGGTAGATGCCTCTGCTGGCATAGCTTTCCCTGTAGTACAGGGGTGTAAACTGCACTGGCACCAGCAGAGGTGAATCTCACCCACAGGCTGGCGTAAGGTGGGCATTATGTCTTACCACAAGCGATCATTTACACACAATCCCCTGTGCAAAGCAAGTGTAGCTGTAGTTACACTGCCTGGCTCGGTAAGGAGAGATTTCAGCTCCAAAAGGGCCTAGCTATGCTACAAACAAGTGTGGCTACCAAAAATTGACACTGCACTAACTCTGCAGCTGGTAACAGCAGGTAGCGGTGATATAAATGGCTTGTATAAACTACAGCAGCTGCCCTAAGATGAAGGATTTCCCACGGTACCACAGCTGCAGCATTCATTTCTCACATGAAACCCAGAATCCAGCTAGTTTATCCATAAACAAAACACACACAGATATTTGCAATCCAGATATTTCCTTCACTTAAGCATATCAACTGCCTTTCATAGTCCTTTTCATGAGATTTTATCTAAAGTTTCACCTCACACTACAACAGTTTTCATACCCTGAAGTACTTTCATTTCTTAAAAGCAATCTTGCTCCTGTAATATTCTTGAACAAATGGCAATTCGAGAACTTCAAAAACTCAAGTATTTATTTTCTGGACTATGTGCAAATTCTACCTTTCATTGGCTGACGCAATTTCTAATATATCTGCAATGGCTTTAAAACTTAGAATGAAAGCATGTGGTACTGTAGATAACAAACAGAAATGTTAACATAAATAGATGTACCTGGAGATCAACATGGTCTTGGAGAATTGAAAACCAAGACTTCTTGAGAGATGTTATACCATCACTGAAGGCTTCTTTGGGTCTCCAGAGTATTTCTTTTGGAAGCAAGTTGGAATCCTGAAATGATTCTCTCAAGAGATGCTTTTCAATTCCATTCTATTGACAGGAAGCATAACAATGCTGTGAATGTTAGGAACCTAAGCGTAACAAACCCTACAAGACAACTTTTAAGCCTAGATTTTTAAAACACATCTTCCCCTTTTTAAGCCCATTCAATAAAAAGATCAGGCCATTGGCACCAATCCAGCAAAGCAATAAAGCACGTGAACATTACCATTAAATTCTATAGGTTTATTTCTGCTTAATGCTCTGCTGGATTACAACCTTAATCTCCAAGATGCCTTTTGGGTGCTATGTAGGTTTGTATACCTTTGGAATTCTGAGTTCTGCTGGCAGGGATAGGTAATAAGAAGTAAACCGGTGATCCAAAAACGGGACCCTCAGTTCAAGACTAAAAACAAACAAAAACAATTAAATTAGAAAACACACTACATCAACCTCACGACACATTAGTTTAGAATTCCATAACTGTTAACATCCATTTATTTTGAACAGCAGAAAGAATACAAGGTTCAGTACTTTAATATATGAATATTTCACTTATGCTCAAATGTAATTTCCAATTAATCAATTAGGAGAATCCAGTAAACTATCTGCACAGTATTTATCAACCAAAAAAGTCCAAGAATTGTGTCACGGTGTATGCTGCCATCTATTGGAAAGTTTATGATATCATGCAAAAACACAGAAAATCCTGCTGTAGGTTCCACAAAGACCACCATAAAACAATGCATTTTGCATATAAACACTGAAAAAAAATCCTGTAATCCTAAAAGATCTGTCAAGTTGCCTATGAGGAGATGCATCAGCATGTTTTTAAGCTGTTGCAGAATCTGGTAAGTTTCATCCAAAAGCATACCTCAGTTTGGCTTTCAAATATGACAGCAATAAAGATGCACCTGCAGGAATCATAAAGACATTTCATAGTGATTCTGCAATGCTCTCATGCAGAACTCCCATTAACTTCAGCAAGAGAGCCATGTGCAGAAGTACTGAGCCCCTACTGCTTATGTTCGGGCCCAATATGTTGTGGAGCCAGATAATTAGTATCATTTCTAAGACTTCATATTTGAGGCGACAAATGAGTTGATAAGAACTTTGCCTTTGGTAGCGAGGAACTGCATCAATCACTCCTGTACTTGCAGCAGGGCATGTTAGTTTAAAGCATGTAACATAATGGGTCAGGACCTCAGCTGGTGCAAATCAGCGTAGCTCCACTTAAAATCAACTGAGGAAGTGATCCAGTGTAACAGTGCATTCCAAAACGGAGTTTATTACACTTAGTTTTCCTCCTCACAAAAAAACCTAACACCTACTGCAGGTAACATGCAATACATACTTCCCTTGAAGAACAACTATGGTTCAATCATATTTCAGTGCAGAGGCTTGAACTTCCTACCCTTAGTATACCAAGTAAGAGGTTAGGGCTTTTCAGTTTCAGCCAAAGATTGTTCAATGTGCATAAACGAGAATCTGTTGCTATAGATTTTCTGCAGGTGATAGGCATCTTTGTCTGTTACTCCTTCTTTGCCCCCAACCCCTCATACTGACTGTTACCCCTATTTCTTACATCACATCTACAAATTATCAGAGCAGGGACCTTGTCTTTCCAATTGTTCTATAAAGCATTTCACAAACTTTTGTATAACAGGAAAAGGCAATTGCAGCTCTTCAAGCACAAGGCAATTCAAGGTGTGAAAATAAACAAACTGAATAAGCAGCCAGTCCCATCTGCGCAACATGCATTCTCTCCGTTATTAAAATGGAGAAACTAAGGCACAAGGAGGTTTACTTGCTCAAGGTCACACAAATCTGTGGCAGAGCCAAGAACAGAATCCAGATCGCCTGACTGCCCAAGTCTTGTGTTTTAGTCACAAGACCCTCCTTCCCTACATATTTATCCAGCTTCTTTATTAATACTCTATAACTTTGTCTTGTTAATTTCCTTTTTTATTTCCCTTCCAGTTTCCATTCATTAATGTTCAGATGCATCCCCGTTGTTTATGCCAGAGGTCCAATATGTATATAAACATATTGCCTAAGCTCTTTAGTTATTTTTAAAACTTTCTGATTTTATCTTGGTCAGGAAGGGCCATTCCCGCCCCCCACCCCCCACCCCACCCAATACTAACATTTCTAAATATGGTAAATATTTTGTACTGCCCACAACAAAGATCATTCCTCAGACAAAGGCCTTTCCTGCATCAATTAGCAGAATAGCAACCTGGTGCATTTGATATGATCAATTATGCACAATGCTGTGAATGCTCCACCTGGATTCCTTCAGAATACAAATCCAATTTAATCTTGGTATATAACTTTATACTGTTCTCCAGCCTTCTAGCTGATAAACAAAAAAAGATACCTGTTTAAAGTGTTTTTTCTTACATGAAGCCACAAAAAAGGATATTCCTTTCCTGCTCACATGAGCTTTTAAGGCCAGATCGTGGTCTCACCAATAAACATAACAAATTTGTCCCTTAAAATATACGGAATTACAGATGAAGGCAATTGAGGGGAATATTTCCCTCTACATGCTACCAAATGCACCACTGTTCAGATGTTTGTAATTTCACAGAGGACGGCAAGATCTTTAAGATTCTAGTCTACTTAGGTTCTTAAACTACACCTAGAACTGTGGTCTGTGGGAGCCTAAAGCAGGCCTTACCCATGAGCCGCAGTAGTTCTGTCTGCACGAAGTACATCAAACATGTAGAGTTCTCTCAGAAGCCTTTCACTGTCTTCCATAGCTTCTTCTGGAGATGGGGCCTGTAACATACATGCAAACGTAGTACATACATGTATTGCTACTTTGAGAATTTTCTGTAGCATATATGGATTTCCAGTGATTTCTTTGCATGAAAGAAGTTGTACTCTGCAGCGTATTCCATAGTACAGAGATACACTACACACTTTTAGGGCATGAATGTCAACGCAACCTGTACACAAATTTACACTGCAGGCCAACCTATTTCACAATTTCCAAACATTTGAGGAGAATACATACAATTGGATGATTAGGACTCCTTTCCCCAACCTTCCTCACTTTTATAGAAACATGCACGCTCATACTCATGGGCTTACTCCATACTGTACAAATAGCATGTGCCCTGTGTATTTCACAAAAGCTACAACACATTCTACGGGGAGAATGCCAAATTCACGTGATTTGGACAAAACCATCCCAGTGTCTTCTTTCTATTCAAATTTCTCAGGAACCCAAGTAGAACATAAGTGATCTCAGAACAGGGCCCTAAGGACTCAAATAATCAACCTCCTAAATAAAATTTGTTTTGGAAGCAATTACATGGAGATGCTGAATTAAAAAAAAAAAAAAAGTACATCTGTTACTATGACAGTTCTCACCACAAGCCAAGAGGATGTAAGTGATATTTATTGCACAAAAAAGTATAAGATGTTTAGGCCAGAGTCTCATCTAATGTAAATCAGCATAGCTCCTTTGACTTCCAGTCTCTTACTGCTCAGACTCACTTAGCAGTCTCAGTACAGAGGCCAAGAACAACAGGGAAAGACGACTGAACTGTTTGTTCACCCTTAGAAGTGGTCTCCGCAGGTCAGTGTTGACACACATTAGCAGGACCGTATGGGGAAAACCTGCACTATGACAGGACTGTCCTTTTTCATAAATAAATAGAGGTATTAATGAGAAGATCCTCAGATGGTGGAAAGTGTCAGAGCTTCCTTGAACTCAGTGAGCTATGACAATTTACATCGCTGAAGATCTGCCCTTCAGTCTCCAGCTGGCACCTTAACCATCTCTAAATTTGCTTTAAAAAAAATGTAGGAGAAAAAATGTTTGAATTAAAATTACAAAAATGCGTAATGATCTCTAAAAGGAAGATTCTATAACAGGAGGAAAAAGGAAAGCTCTGGACCCTGGACACAGCTGGTGACATTCTCTTAAAACTCTTCTTTGACTCACATGCACAACAGCTTATGTGCAAAAGTGTTTGAGAGATTGGGGTTTTGAATACTTATTTATTCATCCACTTTAATACATTATTTACTTGTAAGTGTATATAAAGTACCAGCACCAGAAAGAATTAATGTGTTCCAAAGGACTCTTTTCTGATTATTGCGGCCCAAATATGAGCATGAACCAACAAGAATCCTTTTTCCTTTGAGAACAAAATGTTGTTCTTACCTTATGGAAATAGATATAGCCTTGTGTAAGCTCATCTGAGCCTTCCCCTGAGAAAATGACCACACTGTTTGTTTTCTTGCGTATGTGTTTGGAAACCAGATACATACCTAAAATAAAATCAGATTTACAAAGTTATTGTAAATTCAGTTATAACTGAATAAAATTCTGACTTCAGAAGTACAGCCTGCGCAGTAATTATTTTGATTTAGTGTTTCAGTGCTTCTCTTACATATTAGAAGTGAGGGGGAAAACAAACAGCAGCAACCCTTTCTGCTTTTCAATGCCATTAAAATATCACTAACCTATACCATTTTAGGTATATTTTCTGTACCTAATTGTTCCCTTGGTGCATGCTTTCCTATAACTAGTCCTTAAAACTCAAACAATTGAAGGGAAAAATATATATAAATGCCCTGATTCAGGAAAGCTAAGTCCCAGTGAAGTCAGTTGGACTTAAGTATATGCTTAAAGTTAAACACTTGCTTGAGTGCTATCCTGAATAGGGATGTTTTCCTGAACTAAGGATTTATATTTGTAAGAATAAAAATAACAAGTCAAATATTTATTACTGCTGTAAGTTTATCTTAACAGTAATACTGTATAGTCCATTTCATTTTCAAAGCACTATAAATTCTCTCTATTCTCTTCATATACATGCAATGAATTCAGCTTTCTCCCCACTGAACCTTTCCACATGATTTAGTATAGTAATAGAATAGTTCTGGTTTTGTTGTGGGTTTTTTGTTGTTTTTTTTAAGACCGAGTTCATTAACAGGTGTTTATTTCAAGGAGTTCTACTACACTGTCGTACTAAAATCACATCTGAACACAAACAAAATTTGTTTTACAGGAGGTCAGACTAGATGATCTAATATTTCCTTCTGGCCTTAAAATCTGAATCTCAGTCTTTCATTTAAGGATCTCAAAGCCTCAATAAACCTCAAATTGTAGCCCTTGCTAGCCTACCACAAAATAAGGGCTGGTCCACACTAGGGGGCGGGATCGATCTAAGATACGCAACTTCAGCTACGTGAATAGCGTAGCTGAAGTCAAAGTATCTTAGATCGAATTACAAAGCACTTACCTCGGGTCCACGCAGCACAGTCAGGCTCCCCCGTTGACTCTGCTTACTCCTCGCGCCGAGCTGGAGTTCCGGAGTCGACAGGGAGCGCTTCTGGGATTGATTTATCGCGTCTACATGAGATGTGATAAATCGATCCCAGAACATCTATCGCTACCCGCCGAATCGGGCGGGTTGTGTGGATGTACCCTAAGTGTCTGCGCGGACCCTGCTGCCGTACATTAACAGTTCCCTAGTGACCTCTGATTGATCTACTCTGTTTTGAAACAGGAATGGAAGAGCACTAGGAACGGTTAGTGCGCAGCGGCAGGATCCACACAATTAGTTCACGGCAGGCTAGTATTGAGTAGATTTACACCCCAGCTTGCCATGAAATAAGTGTTTGTGCAGAAAAGCCCTGAGACAATGACAAAGTTGGAAATAGAAATCAGGGTTCCTGGCTCCCAGGTCCTCTCTGATCAGTATACAAGGATAATACTTTTTGTGTAAAACAGTACATCAGTACTTAGTAAAAAGTATATTAAAAATATAATAATCTTACCAACTGAAGCTCTTACTGTTGTAATATCATATGTTTCCAAGCTAAAAATAACCTCTTCTAATGCCTGGATTCCTTCTTCAGAATTAAATATTACTTCATGATGTTCACTGCCAATATAAGCAGCTACCTGTTTATAACAGATTACATTAGTAACCTGCCTTTTAACCCAAAGTACTTTGCAAACATCCACAACACATCACTAAAATGCCAGAGCTCTTTTGCAACAAAAATTACATAACTGATTAAGACAGGAAGAAAATAAAGTGAATATCCACTATAAACCACGGTGGAAAATATTTCCCAAAATACGATTTATTCAAACCCCAATGTTTACACAAAGTACAGTGGAATCTGTAATGGCTGTAAACAGTTGTGACATTTGTTTTTTTAAGTACCACACGGCCTAAAAGACAGCACAGTGCCCCCAAAAAGATTTGTCTAAACTACAAGTTCATTGTCAACTAACACATTCATAGATGCTAGACGAGACACTTCCAGTGGTTCTTCCAAGATCTAAAAAAGTTTAGTGGTTTATCCTTGGACTCAACCACAAATGGAGGCAGAATTGAGGCACCTTTGAAAGCATGGCCCTTGCAGCAGAGCCCCGCGTGAGACTATTTTTTTAATCCTGCTCCCATACCTCCCCACAATACCTACTCCCACATTTTTTCTTGCATTTTTATCCTGCTCCCACCCACAAAAACCTTAGATCCTGCAAGACAGACAAATTCTCCCATGCTACCAAAAAAAAAATATATATATATATATTTTCTATATTATAAAAACAGTTTGTGCCATTAAAAAAATAAAACAAATCATGCTTAAACCATTTAGTGATGTCCCACAAATTTCCAGTCTGGGGTGTTTTGGGGTTTGTTTTTTTTTGCCCACCCAGTCATGCCTGCAATGAAGCACATTTTACCCACTCCTGGTATGGCAGCAGGTCCTGCGGGACTCCCTGGATCCCAGTCCCTCTGCAGGGCTCTACCTTGTAGTAATAACGCAGTGACAGTTTTGGTCACAAAAAGATTTTTCAAATACATAAGAACAAACAAATGAAACCAACCTATTTCTGAAATTTAATTAAGATTTAATTAAGAAGCAAAGCCAATGCTGTGCAAACTTGGTTTTACTACAAATTCTGATTCCATCTAAAAGAGGATTAAGACTACATCCAGGAGGCATTGTGACTTTATACAGGTAATGTAAAAGCAGTATTCTCTATTCAGCTTGAGCACGCTAACTGTAACTGAAGACAAAATTACTACTATACCTTTCTGGCAGCCAATAAATCAGGACTGTCTTCCATTCCAATGGCAAAGGTTTGTAAAGGGTAATTGATGCTTGATTCTTTCATCAGTTTCAGGAGCATCGCAGCAACCAAACTGGAATCCAAGCCCCCTATCAGCAAAACAATTTATTTTGTTACGTTTTTAAGGCACAAGCATCTGTACAATGGAAACATGATTTACATAGGTCTTGCTTTTTAAATTGTGTGTGAATCCAAGACACATGATGTACAAATGAGGGTGGAACAGAGCTCTAGAAGAAAAAGACACTGTACAATTTCAGTGGAACAGCTGTAGCAGCAATTACTAGTGTATGTGCTGTCCAGGAACCGCAACAGAAATCTTTTTTTTAAATACACACATAGATCTTCCATGGTGGTATAATGATTCTAAACAAACATACCTTCTCTCTGCCCATCCTGTCAAGATTGGACTGTTCCCCCCCTTCCAATACAAAACTATACTCATCTCCTTCATGACTATGCTTCCACCTACCGCTTACAATCAATCATTCTCCCTAAGACTCCACTTGCTCCCTCAGCTTTGCCAGTTCGGGCCTGCTCACAGTCCCCAACTCTCTTCTGCTTGCAGCTACCATTCCAGCCATCTGGCACACCCTCCCTCAGCTTCACTATCCTTCTTGCCATTTTAAAAGCAAAACGTACAACTCTTCATGCCTATCTCATTTACTGCCATATCCCTTGGTAAAACGCACTGTTGAAACTGCATGCACAGGGCAATAGTTGTATAAACAACACACAATTAGCATGTACCTGGATTGTATTTATGGAGATTTGACTACGCTACTGTAACTTGAGAACTTTAGATTTTGAAATAGTTTTGGATAGGGGTTTGTTTGGTTGGTTTTGGTGGGAGTGGGGGGAAGGGGAGAACTGTCCCATCCCCAGCACCACAATACCCTTCCCAGCTTTTATGTAGGTAAATGAGAGGAGTTAGCAGCACTGGTCAAACTAATAATTTTCTATTGAGCCCTGCCTCATTCCAATACACACTTGATAAGATACATAGTGAACGTGTGTCATTATATGCCATGCATACACACATGCACAACCTACCTTAACTCTGTCAGTAAGAACTCCTAAAAAAAAATTGTAGTGAATCAAATGTCAGACCCAAGACTAGACAGCAGGTATCTGGATGCTACAGTAAACGCCTAACCACTAGAGAACACTGCCTCCCAGCCAAGATACTGAACTTCTTTCTGGACTTTAGATTATCCCCTTTGAAAAAGTTAGTGATTAGTTTTGGTCCAGATGCCCCTACATCAGTATACACAGGATATGCCTTCTCCCCCTCTGCCCTCACAAACACACACAAGGGCAGGTGAAAGGCAGAAAAGAAGCCATCTCCACACCCAATTTTCCAACTCCCCCTCTTTTCTGGAATATGCAGAGGCCTCTTTATAGATTTACCTTGCAATAGCGCAGTGACACCTCATTTTTATAAGATATTTACCCTCACTAAAAAGCCCTATAAAGTTATGAGTACATTGGATTGGCACTGATTAAAGTGTTGTATTTGTATCTTCTTAGTGAAAGATGGCCAGTCACGCTGCAATCCAACATCCCAGCTCAGGTTCCATTAGGTATAATAATATATTAAGAGGCTCAATAAAGACCATAACAATTTTCAAAAATTCCTTAAAATTTCTGATAAAATTATTGGTAGGTACAAAAGGTGCATTAAAAGTCCTGTTATTTTAGATGTATCAGACAGACCAGAGTAAGTTAGCACTTAATTTATTTTATTGTGAGGGGTGGAGGAAAGAGAAGAGAAGAGAGCAGGGAGGAAAAGTATAATCAGTTTAAGTTTTGCTATTTACCTGACAAAAGACAGCCAATTCTTCTGTGACTCATTAAACGTTTTCTAACCGCACTTTCAAACAGAAGCCGAATGTTGCTTTTCACCGTTTCGAGATCCAAACCTGCCACAAAAGGAAACAAGCAAATATCCTTGTTTCAGGGGTTTCATTAAGGCTTTGCTGGACAAAACTAAATAAGGATACAACATTCTTTGCTATCAAATTAATTTCAGACAAGGATGCAGGAGCTCCAATATATTCGCAGACAGTCACATACAAAGACAGCCCCAAAATATCACCCCCCCACAGTATAAGGTTTCTTTTCAGCTCTTTGCCAAATGATTCTACCACTTATGCCACACAATACAGGTTACATGTTCATGAAAAATTAAGTAATGAATTATTCTGATTAATTTAAAACAAGGCTATAAAAATCAGTTATTTCTTTGCTGGGTTACCTGAGGGAAGATTTTCCACTGTATCATAAGCAGCATGCAGAGGTTCATCTTTACAACTATGAAATTTGACCAGTTCCACTGATGCAACTTTGCCAGATGGTTTTAAATCCAACACTTCATAGTGTCCCGGAAGAAATGGCTCCACTTTAGGACAAGAGGACATGGAGTGCTTCAAGTTGATAAGACCTGCAGACATGAAAATATGTGAAGAAGACATTTTCAGGAGTTTCCGAGTATTCACCATGCCTATCACCATGGTCCCTGAGCTGCCTAAAATTAGATAGATAATCTGGAGAAAAATATTTTGTATTACAGTCTAATTCTGCCCTGGCTGGTACAATGATGGGGGGGGGGGAATATGCTGCCTGGGACCGCCTCTGATACAGGAGTCCTGCCAACAACAGATTGGGTTGAGAGATGGTTTTAGAGCAGCAACAAAGTGAACTGCAAACATAGACAGGGTGTGCCCTGTAACTAGAACTTGCTGCTAACAGCAGCATGCAGCTCATGATACCTCTATCTAGCTATGATCAAGCCACCAAAACAACAGACAACCTCATTGGGGTCATGGTTCATAGGCTACCATATTATCTTTTAACCCTATGGAGAAACCCTACCTACCTTGCTGCCTGTGTGGGGAAAGAGGCTCTTGACACTCACTTCGTCCCCTAATGCACCAAAGGGTCTGGTTCTGTGCTTACTGAAGTCAATGTCAAAACTCCCATTGACTTGCATGGCACAGGATCAGGTCTCAGTGCAGCACAGGGCAAACTTTACTATAACTCAGCTTCTAACTGCTAAGTAGTATTTTACTACTGGGATGTTTTTTGGGAAAATATGGCATAATTGAATACAGTAACAGGGTCAAGTGCAGTACATTTACTGCCTGTGTGAGCTTGAAAGACAGAAATTAACAATTTACATATAAAACCAAAGAGAGTCAACAAAAATCACTAAACAGCCAAAGTCACCGCAGAGTTGATATTAAAACAAGTAGTTATTTATATCAATTTAGCAATTCCATAATTACTAAATTATAGACTCAGAACGTGCTGTTTCTAAATAAAGGCCTCAGGATCAGACTGGCAATAAAATTGTCAAGGGACATTTTTTACTTTCATTCTACACATCAAACTTCTGGTGAAGTCACAGGGAGCATTCTGCAAAAACTGAATGGGGAATGTCCCCACATGGTTATTTGGATGCAGTCAGATGAATTTCAAAAAGTTAAGTTATCTCAGCAGTGATACAGAAGGGAACTGTGAGCTGAGTCCAGGAGTCCTTATTGGGGGGTGGGGGAAATACCATAGGCAGTTAAGCACAAATAAAAAAAAAAGACTATAGGAGTGAGTCTCTGAGATTGCAGTGGTCGAGCTAATTTGGATGTCAATAACGAAACACATATGCAGCAGTTCAAGGGTAAATGTGAGGAGACGAGAGATTTATTTGTATCTTATTCAAATAAACTCCCTTCCTATCCCATTTTGGTAGTGTTTATACATCTTAATGTTTACGGTTCCAGCATTTCATTGTTTTTCTAAAAATAAAGAACAGGTGGAAGTAGGGTGACCAGACATTCCAATGTTATCAGGACCATCCTGATATTAGGACCTGTGTCTTATTTAGAAGGTGTGGTCAAACTGTAGCTCTTGAGCCACATGCGGCTCTTTTACAGTTAAAGTGTGGCTCCTGGAGCCCCCCACGTACCCTCCTCTCATTCTCCACCTACAAGACTGGGCACAGGGGGAGCTCAGCGCTTTTGCCCTGTGGTGGAGTGGTGGGACTAGGGGCTTCTGCCCTGCAAGGGGGGTGGGGGGAAGTGTCCCCAATTTTTCACACTTGCTATCTGGTCACCCTAGGTGGAAGTATCAGGTCTAATTGAGGGGAAAAAAGGATACTGAACTTTCAAATAAGAGACAGCAATTATTCCAACAGCATTTGTATTTTCTCTTCCTCTACAAAATTTTAGCAGGATTGTAAACTTCTTGAATGATCTGATTCGACAGGTTCTCACGGCAGTGAATTCCAAGAACCAAACTCTGGTCTCACTTACACTGGCATAAATCTATTGACTTCACCTGACTCCTGTATAACTGATCAGAATCAAGACCTCAAATATTATCTGAAATCAGATAATAAAGATACCTGGCAGTCATAACTATGTAAAAGTAGATAATTGATTTTTAGCTATGTTAAAAGGCCATTTATTCAACTCTAAAGTCTTCCTCTTTTATAAAATGTCTATCTTGAGTTCTATTTACATATTTTTTTAAAACAAATGGGATCACATGATTTTATACTAATTATTCAATTACCAATAATTTTGTTGTTCATTTTATTATATCTCCTTAACGAACATCAAGAGAATGAAATTTGTGTTCCTCCAAGACTTTTTATATTTTGACTCAACAGCGATGACAATGAAGTTGATTACTAAATTACTTAACTTTATTGATTTTACCTTTTGCCTCAGAGCAGACACCCAAGAATCCATCTTCAGTCAGCACCTTAAACAATGGTCTGACTCCATACGTATCTCTTCCCAGAAACACTTTCCTGTTTGCAGTGTCCAGCAGGATGAATGCAAACACACCATCTAGCATGGAGGCTGTTTGCTCTATTCCTCCTCTGTTGTAAAGATGAAGGATCACTTCGCCATCTACTAAAGTTTGATATTCAAACCCAAACTGCTTTTGCAGCTAAGGAAAATAATTATTAGAAAGAAAAAAAGATTAGCATTCACAGACACTGACTGCATTCATTTTTACTTTAAAAAAAAAAAGGAACATTTACTTGCTTGCAATTTAAAAAAATATAGATTACTTGGTGGATAAGAGTCTGAAAACTTTATAGATGTTTTCATACAAGCAAAGAAAAGGACACACTGTGTTTCAGATCTGATCTGGGTTCTATTTGCAGCTCTGCCACGGACTTCCTAGGCAACTCACTTCAGGGACAAATTTTCAAAGGTAGCTTAAAATTGTGTGTGCTTCAGTTGCTGGGTGTAAAATTTGAGACACCCGGGGTCTGAATTTTAGAGACAGTGAGCTCACTTAATCTAAAATTAAATCTCTTAATGGGGACAATAATACTTATCTACCTTACAGGGGTGTGGCGGTGCTTAATTCATTAATATTTCTAAAGCACTTTGGAAATGAACTGTATTTGCTTCAATTATACAATACCATCATAATACAGTAATAATACTTTGACCTGAGAATTTCATTTTGCCAGTTTAACTGGAGGAATTAAAACAAACAAATGTTTAAGTGAAATTTAAGATTCTTCCATAAGCAAAAAAAACGCAGTTTCAGATGCCAGAAGTTTTAGCAGCCAGCCACGAGTATGCTTCATGTCCTTGTTGTGCTATTTTTAAAAATTTCAACCATCTACTGAATGGTAGAAAATCATCTAAAAATAACCTGTAAGACAGCAACTGTAAAAAGGATAGTATCACTATATTTGTGATCATATTTTTTAAATCATGGGGTGAAATCGTGGCCTCACTGAAGTCAAAGGGAGTTTTGTCATTGGCCACCAAGGAGCTCACCTATGGTTCTTTAACAAATAAGCTCCAAAAACATACTTGCCAAGTGGAAATCACTCTCCTTACTCAAATTGTTTTTAACGACATCAACACACACATTATTTTATAACTCCCACAGATGGCAAAGCAAGTTTTGATTAAGAATTGCAGGGTTGGACTCTTGTTCAGAGTCTGCTTTTAAAAAGCAGTAAGTGCTACTGAAAATGACCATAACATACTGCAGAACACAGCAAGTATTGCAGACAGCTGATACAAGGGACTCAGCGTTTGCTTTGCTCTGCAGTATGTTAGGATGATTCTCAGTAGCTTACAGCAACAATCAGACACCGAAAAAGCCACACTCTGCAGCACTTAGTTCGTCAAACTGCCAGTGATATCAGTGGGAGCTTGACTGAGTAAGCATTCCAGAGTCAGGCCTTTTGCTAACAACCACAGCTGCTACTTACCCATACGTTCCATATTTAACATGCTGGTGTGACAGACTATATATAGGCCTGGATTCAGGAAGGTACTTATGAACGTGTATAACTTTAAGGATATGGGTAGAACTAGAGTATAAATTAGGGCCACAGTGCCAGGTTTTCAAAAGGTATTTAGGCACCTAAATATAGCCATCTAATGGGGTTCTCAAGAGTGCCTAAATTGAGTACCTAACTCCCAATCATTTCATTGAGATTAAGGACTGGTCTACACTGGGAACTTACTTCAGCATAGCTACATCCCCACTGAGATGACACAGCTATGCAGACCTAACCCCTGGGTTATGTCAAAGGAAGAATTCTTCCGTCAACCTAGTTACCACTTCTAAGGGAGACGGATTAACCACAGCGATAGCAGAACCCCTCCCGTCGCTACAGTGCGTGACTTCACTGAAGCAGTACAGCTGTGTCGCTGTAGCCAGTGCTTTAAGTGTAGACATACCCTTAGACACCTAACCTACTTAGGTGGTTTTGAATATTCCACTAGACCCTATCCGCATATTTAGGTGCCTAAATACTTTTGAAAATCTGGTCCATCGTGAACACTGTATTGATCTATATTGAGAATACAGAAGACATGTCCTATCTCATCTGATATGATGAGATTAAGCAGAAACATAAATAGTATACAAGTAGGACAGTAGAAGAGCTCCCCCAAAATAATCTGCAAAATACCAAATTTAAGACGACTTGGGGGGGCGGAAAGAGATAATTTTACTTTTTTTTTTTCTAACTCCCAAATTCTTTATTAGTAAGCACTGACTATGCGCTTACCCCTTGGAAGCTTAAAATTGGAGTAGATTTCTTTACTAAGTTATTTTTCCTCTTTCCATTTATACATAGTCACTATTTACTGTAAATATGCTGAAATAAATTTGATAGTCTCTAAGGTGCCACAAGTATTTTTCTTATTTTCTTTTTGCTGACACAGACTAACACGGCTACTACACTGAAACCTATTGTATTCTGAGTATATCTCATATACTCATGAATTGTGTTCCAGATTGTCACCCAAACAATTTGTTTTTGAAGTTGCATAATTTAGTTATTTGCTCTGACATTCTAGTCCACAGTGTTTTAGAGAAGTTCCAAATCCTCACCGGCACTAAGGTACCACAGATCACAGTTGGTTTTTTACCTGTCTGAAGTTGTAGATTTCTCCATTGTAACATAGCCATAAATATGGAAACTTCTTCACCCGAATAGGCTGCATGCCATATAATTGATCAACAATCGCAAGACGATGGAAACCAAAACAACAGTTGGTGAAGCCATTGACGTTTTCAAAACGAAATGCATCAGGACCTCGGTGAGCTATTTTCATGGCACTTAGACACTGGACAGAAAGGCATTCATCGCTTCCAAAAAGGGCCCAAATACCACACATTTTGAAATCTCTTGAAGGCTGTGTCCCAGCTACTTAAAATGAAGAACCTGTTAATAGAAAGATATGTCATCATACAATGTGTTTTAGCTACAACAGATACCTAGGAAACATAGTTTAATTTCTTGAATATGAATAATTAAATACAGTCTTCTTATGAAGAAGAAAGGAACTTTTTTAGGCCCTGTTGACGAAGGTTGATTAAAAACAAATAACCCAGAAAGAGAACTTCAGCATACCTTGCACAGCCAAAGAAACTAGGTTTAAGCTCAGTTTTAGATACAGTACATATGTTTGTGGGTTATTTTAGTTGTTTCTTGCTTACAGAACACAAACTCATATTCCAAATACAGTATCATAGGCTGATCAGATACAGTCAGGAAGTGCTGCCACTTTCTTGCTCGGGGGTGTGAAAAAACATCCCCGAGCACTGCAAGTTTCAGCGCTGTAAAGTGGCAGTGAAGACAGTGCACCAGCGCTGGCTACTCCCCTCGTGGGGGGTGGGCTTTTTACAGCACTGGGAGAGAGCCGCAGCAGTGCTTTAACGTTGCTAGTGAAGACATACCCTATTTTAAAAGAGATAAAACACATTCCTCTGTTTTCAGTTTTCCTCTTATTTACTTTGTGTATTTGATGGTACTTTCTGCATAGTCAATTTAGCTGTTTCACTATTTTGTATTTCCTCTATTTGTGTGGGTCTTCCCCACAGCAACAGGATGGGGGGGGGGGGGGGAATTAAACAGAAAACAGGGAAATGGAGTTGCCAAGCCACAAAAATTGGCAGGCAGACTCAGAGGTAGGTGTAGGTACTTCAAAGCTACTTTCAATTTATTTTTAATTGACTAGATTTCAAATTGGCAGTGTTCCTTTAACACTGCAGGCAATGTTCCCTCTAATTTTTGACAGGCCACGTGCACAAAAAACATCTTCTATACAAATTGTTGTGCTTCTGTGCAAATTTTTGTGCGCGCAGTGTTCCGCCATGTGTGCGGGGTTTAGAATCTGTGTGCGCGCGCATGCGCACAGCTTAGAGGGACCAGTGACGGCAGGACAGCCTTTTTCAAATGTTTTGACCCTGGAGTGAATTTCTGGGGGGACGGGAGGTAAGCCCATTTCATTCAGCAAAAATTCATCTAAAAACCCTCCCTTCCCCAACAGTCTCAACGCTGATACTCAGCTAAAGTAACACGTATTGCTTTCTTCATATCCTCTGCCTGATGCAATTCTGGCGTCTTCCTCTGATGCAATTCTTAGGAGTACAGTTTTGCACAGCAATGAGTCAGTAAGCCTCTCCTCTTAAGGACTGCATAGCCCACATGAAGCCCAACGGCTGAGGTTCCATGTGGGCAGAGGGATCCGCCCGCACAAATCAGTTTACAGGCTCGGGACTTTCGTCCGCAAACTTTAGTAGGGCCAGTGTCTGCCTCTGTGTATTCATCACCTAACCTAGCAGAATGGGGCCCGCAATCTTTGAGTCTTCTAGGCACAAATGCAACACACATAGTAAGGCCCCATTCCTCCAGGCATGTGCCACGAGCAGTCCCTGAGCAGGCGGGTAAGAATTTGGAGGATCGGGGCCTACGGAGAAGCTGGCAAAAGAAAAACATTCACATGCTTCCCGCGAGTGACCAATGCCACCATCCGAAACGGCCTGTATGCTCAGCTGCCCCGGGGCGTGCGCCATTCCCCCCGGCTGGAGGGCGCGCTCCGGGACCGAGCCCAAGCCAGGAGGTGGGGAGCGGAGCACACCCCGGCCGGGCACAAACCAGGAAGGAGCTCGGTCCAGGGGAAGCAGCAGCTCCCCTCCCACAACAGCGGTGCGGCGCTAGCGCTCCCCCAGGGCGCGCCCTGCCCGGGGAGAGTCAGCGGCTCCCGGGCACCGCAGACTACCGCCGCCCTCCCTGCCCCGTTACCTCTGCTGCGCCTCCGGCGCCGGGCCAGGCTTGCTCAGCAACCCCCAGCCAGATGCGGCGAGGGAGGCCCCTGCTCCAGAGGGTCAGACTGCTGCGAACCAGACAGACTGAGGCAAGAGTCTTCCCCGCCCCTCCGGACCTGCTGACCGCCCGAGCAGCGCCGGTGAAACCTGGCTCCGCCTCCCAGTCTTCCTGCTGCTGAAACACAGAGCGAGGTTTCATCATGCTGCTCCGCCCCAATGTCACCACCAAGCGCGGAGAGGCGCTGCGCTCTGCTCCCCGGTACACCTGGTGGGTCATTGACCCTAGATTTTAGCAGCAACCTGCCGCCAGCCACTTCCTGTGCTTCCCCATAAGGCGGGCAGGACAGGGGAGCCTGTAAATCTGCTCAGAGGGAACGTTTTTCCAATAAGAAAGAAAAGACCCCCACACACCTTCTCTGTTAAAATAGGGCTCTAAGAGCAGGGAGGGAAGGAGGTTGGGACTGCAGAGCCCTGCTGCTGCTGCCAGATTAAATACAAATATTAAAACAGTAGTGTCAAAAAATGTCCTTGCTAGGGTGACCAGACAGCAAGTGTGAAAAATCAGGATGGGGGTGGGGGCTAATAGGAGCCTCTATAAGAAAAAGCCCCAAATATTGGGACTGTCCCTATAAAATCAGGACATCTGGTCACCCTAAAATACCATTAGCAGACTATGCTCAGTGTATCTCCAGTTGTGAGGAAAGCAGGGAGGATATATATATTCCAGCCAGAGCCATATGGTGTTATGTAGCTATCAAAGCCATTTCCCAGTATACACATGGGTAGATACAATTAAAGATGATCAGAAAGCACAGTCATACTGTTATCCCGCAAAAACTACTTCCAAAGGTCCTATTCTCCATCTCTTGTTATTACTGGTACCCTGGTGCAAAGTGGTAGTAAATGTGAAAGCCTTCCAAGGCGGCTGCCAGTTAGAGGAAAAATTACTGACATGGAGTCTGGGTATATTCTTTGTGCAACTTGTTTATTTTGCACTATAAACACCAGTCTTTGAACAGAGTTAGTCAAAAACAGCATGCATGCAACACCCATTTTCAAGGATCTCAGCCCAAATACCAGTGTCTAATTCCCAGCAACACTACCTCCAGTATTAACTCCAGTTAGAGAGGCCTAAAGCAGAGACCAAACTCCCTTGGGGTTTGCCACAGCTCCCCCCAAAACTGACAACACAGCATTTCTTCCAAGACTAAATATTTACTCACAAGCTAGGAAAAGGAACTTGAAAGACTATGTAACAGCGCCATCTGATGACTCCCTGCCATAACATTATTATTGTTTATTTCTGATAGCAGCCATGATGAACTAGATGGTGTCTAAAGAGAAAGGCAGTAGGGTTGCCAGGCGTTCGGTTTTCGACCGGAACACCTGATCGAAAAGGGACCCTGGCAGCTCCATTAAAAGTCCGGTTGGCCGGGCGGCACAGCGGAACTAGCCAACTCCCTGCCCAGCTCTGCGTGGCTCCCGGGAGGCAGCAACATATCCCTCCAACTCCTAGGTGGAGGGGCGGCCACAGGGGCTCTGTGTGCTGCCCCTGCCCCAAGCGCTGGCTCCGCAGCTCTCATTGGCTGGGAACCATGGCCAATGGGAGCTGTGGGGGTGACGTCTGTGGGCGGAGGCAGTGTGTGGAGCCTCCTGGCCGCTCCTCCACCTAGGAGCTGGAGAGACATGCCAGCCGTTTCCCGGGAGCTGCCTGAGGTCAGCACCGCCCAGAACCTGCACCCTGAACGCCCTCCCGCACCCCAACCCCCGCCCCAGCTCGGAACCCCCCCTCCTGCACCCAAACTCCCTCCCGGAGCCTGCACCCCCTCTCACACCCCAACCCTCTGCCCCAGCCTGCACTCCGAACCCCTCAGTCCCAGCCTGGAGCTTCCTCCTGCACCCCAAACCCCTCATCTCCAGCCCCACCCCAGAGCCCACACCCCCACTCCCTCCTGCACCCCAACCCCCCCATACCCTGAACCTCTCATTTCTGGCCCCACCCTAGAGCCCTCACCCCCAGCCCAGAGCCTGTAGCCCCTCCCACACCCCAACCCCCTGCCTCAGCCCAGAACCCCCTTCTACACTCTGAACCCCTCAGCCCCACCCCCAGCCCCCTCCTGCACCTCAAACCCCTCATCCCCAGCCCCACCCCAGAGCCCGCACCCCCAGTTAGAGCCCTCACCCATTCCCACACCCTAACCCCCTGCCCCAGCCCGGAGCCCCGCCCCACATTCTGAACCCCTCGGCCCTAGCCCAGAGCCCCCTCCCGCACCCCAAACCTCTCATCCCCAGCCCCACCCCAGAGCCCACACCCCCAGCCAGAACCCTCACCCTCTACCGCATCCCAACCCCCCTATCCTAGCCCAGTGAAAATGAGTGAGTGAGCAAGCGTGGGGGAGACCAAGCAATGGAGGGAGAGGAGGTGGAGTAAACAGGGGTAGGGCCTCAGAGAAGGAGCGGAGCAGGTGGCAGGGCAAGGATGTTCAGTTTTCTGCAATTAGAAAGTTGGCAACCTTAAAAGGCAGCAAAATCCCTGCCTGGAGAAGTCTTCAAATTTAAAGAATGTTTTTGTTTTACAGCATGATGGCAGTAATCAAATAATTAAGATGAAGATGGCATCTGATGGGGCAAGAGGGTTGCTGGGTCACACAGTTTGAGAGCTCCACACTGGGAGGGGTCAAGTGTTAACCACAAGGGCCAGAAAGACTTTGGGGTCTATCAGCTTTCATGAAACATTTATAAGGAAGAGGAAATCAGCTACTAGGCATTATGTGGAATGAGTGGACTAAGGGAGAGGTTTGTGTCTGATCAAAGTAACACTGCTGACCTGACTGCAAGCCTACTCTGGATTGAGACTATTTGTTTTAGTTTGTTTAGTTAGGTTGTACTTTATACTGTTCTGAGGGGGAAAAAGCTGTGTTTGCTTGCTATTAGCCTTGCTTTATTTTGTTTGGGGAAAAGGAGAGCTTCCCAAGTTTACTCCTGTAGGAAGGCTACTGTTCTGTATTTTGGTTTCAAAGAGGAAAATATTTGGAGAAAGGAACCTGGATAACTATCTGAACTTTAAGGTTGTAGACTGGTACTTCAGCCAGCAGGGTAGGCTGGAGCCACTCCATTATGGTTGCAAGGGGAATATTTATATAAATATCTTTCATGAGGATCTGATAAGTTTTCTTCTATGTCTTTCCATTACTTAAAAGAAATTTAACAGGTGCACAGGCTCTTCTCTTCAACCGGGGGAAATAGTTGATACCCACAAAAATAAAATGGTATAGTCACAAGGACAGACTTCTGCCTTTGGTGTAAATGGTAGCAATGTCTGCCATATAGAACTGCTACAATCTTTACCTGTTTCATCATTTCCCTTCTGTGGAACCTGGTGGTAGCATTCAATGTTCAATTTTAAGTTCTGTGACAGTTAGAGGTCATGATACTTAAAACATTGGCTGCATATGTGAACATTGGTGGAGCTGAACTGAAGCCAGTAATAGTGGGACAAAACTTGCCTAGCATAAAGTGTGTCAAAGAGAAAATACTAGTTAACAGATACATGATAAGACTACCCCTCTTGCAACTCTCTCCCCCACCCCCCCCACCGAAATTTCCATAGTGCAAACAAGGGCTATCTCAGAGCTCAGATGCATAGGTAATACAGTGTGTGTTGCATGCCTGGTAGAAGCTCACCCAATTGCTCTAATGTAGACAAGGGACTAGAGCAGGGATCTCAAACTCAAATCACCACGAGGGCCACATGAGAACTAGTAAATTGGCCTGAGGGCCGCATCACTGACGACCTTTTCATACAATGATACAAAAGTATAGTCAAAAATGAAAAAAATGAAGAGTAATATAGTATTCTATTAAAAGTCATTGTATTAACTTTTTAAAAACTATAATGCAAAGAGGGGTTTTAATAAAATATAAACACTCAGTAATGTTTGGAGCTTGGCTGCCAGTGGAGTCGGCACCTATGGTGGGCCGCAGGAAATAACTTCGCGGGCCACATGTGGCCCGCGGGCCGTGTGTTTGAGACCCCTGGCCTAGAGTAAAGAGGAATGAGAGATTGTAAACTCTAACAGAATAATGGTGGCATCTAAATAAAGAATTTGTCTTTATGGAAAAGTCCTACAGAAGTTAATAAAAAAAGACTCTTCTGTATGATTTTTTTTATTTTAACCACTGTATATAATGTAGTAGTCTATTTTCCAGTCCATATCAGAAGTCTATTTTTCTATTAGATAATTTTAAAAACCTGAAGAATTCTCATATATTCTACATATCTTTAGAGTAACTTCTGTAGAAAAATATTGGTTTCATGCCTATTTAATTCCATAGTACTCTTTCAAAATGATAGAAAAGATTTGGAGGCCATCTGGACTAGCATTTAGAATAATTATTCACTTAATATGGGAGGATTAACTTCAAAATAAAATCTTCAGTCCACTCCTCCATTGCAGCTGGATGCACCGATCCCTTTGATGTTCCACTCATTTGTATGGATATACTGTTAAAAACAAACTCTCACAGCTGGAGAGACAATTGGTATAAGGCTGTGACTGCTGAATCAATGCCACAAATGTATAACAATGAATCAAAGACTTACAGACAGAGCCAAATGCAGAAATGGAATAATGGGCACAATTCCAATAAAGCTACTTTGGCACATAGGTCCTGCTTCTATTGCCATTGATGGCAAATTTCACAACAGCTTCAGTGGTGCGGGATAGGACTTCTGAAGTGTAAGGGATGCAGTTACTACTTACCATCACAAGGTAGAGCTATTGCCTCAGAATCAGAAGTTAGTTCAGGGGTTCTCAGGACAAATTTTTTGGTGGCTTCAGAGTGCGGCCACCAAGGGCTGGTCCACACTAACCCCCCGGTTCGAACTAAGATACGCAACTTCAGCTATGTGAATAACGTAGCTGAAGTCGAAGTATCTTAGTTCGAACTACAAGGTACTTACCGCAGGTCCACACATGGCAGGCAGGCTCCCCCGTCGACTCTGCGTACTCCTCTTGCAGAGCAGGAGTACCAGTGTCGACGGCGAGCACTTCCGGGATCGATTTATCGCATCTAGACAGGACGCGATAAATCGATCCCAGAAGATGGATTGCTTACCGCCGAACCCGGAGGTAAGTATAGACGTACCCTTATAAGTCTTGCTGGTAGCTGCACTCACATTTTTTCTAAAATGCTTAATTAGCTTTAGGAAAAACAAATAAATATGCAAATATACCCATCCAAATCATCGTAATTTATTTATTGCTAGCTAATAAGTCTGTTGTTAAAAGTGATATTAACAAACATACAAATATCACTTTTCACAGCAGACTTACTCAGCCCCGGCAAACCTGGGGACAAATTAAGCCGGGGCTGAGTAAATAAGTTGGGGGAGACAGCAGGAGCCAGGGGTGATTGGGGTGGGGATACCGGGGGAGATAGTCGGGGGCAGAGCTTGATAACCTGTAGCCAGAGCGAAAGCCCACAAGTTGGGGGATGGAGCCTGAAGCTGCATGGCCAGAGCCTGGGACCTGCCCCCACAGCCCAGGGCTAGAGCCCGAAGACCAATGGCCAGAGCCTGCCACCCCACCAACCCAGGGGTGAAGCCCAAAGCCTGAGCCCCACCGCCCCGGAAAGGTGGGGAACTCACCACCTGCCTGCTCCTCCAGCGTTGTGCCCTAGCTGTCTCCAGAGGGGGCAAGGCCCGACCGCTGCTTGCAGCCCCAGCAGCCAACACCAAGGCCGTGCATCCAGGAGCAACAGGGAGGGGGAGGGGCTGCTGTTTCTTCCCACCTCTTCCCCCCATCACTGCCCAGAAGGCAGAGGCTGCAAGAAATGCTACTGGTGGCCGAATGCAGCCACGGTGGCCGCATTTGAGAAACACGGAGTTAGTTCATAGTCAAACTAGTGACTAATGTGCATGTAAATGTACCAGAAACTGTAGGGGGAAACCTGTAGTGAAGACTTCTGAGCTGACGTCATTAGGCCTACAAATGGTAACACTTTGCAGTGCAGAGAATAACTAAACTGCACTAACATGTAAACTAGAGTGTTTCCTTTAAGTGAGGTTACGTTAACAGTCAAAATCCAGTGTTCTCACCAAAATCTATAGTGACGATAGTTCAGAACATGAATCATGCATAAAGCTCTGTGTTTGTCACGGAAATCACGGATTCCGTGACTTTCCGTGACCTCCATGACTTCTGCAGCAGCCAGTGAACCTGGCCCGGGGGCCACCTGAGCAGTTCGGGCAGTCCCTGGGCCAGGCGCACCGGCCGCTGCTGGGGCAGCCTTGGGCCCCCTAGACGCCCAGCAGCAGGAGTTTGGGTGTGGGGGGGGGGGGCTCAGGGATGGGGGTTGGGGTGCCGGGCAGTGCTTACCTGGGGGCGCTCCTCAGAAGGGTGATAGGAACTCCCCTCCCTCAGCTCCTAGCTCCACATGCTGCCTCCTCCCCCAGGCACCAGCCCCACAGTTCCCATTGGCCATGGTTCCCAGTCAATGGGAGCTGCAGAACCGGGCCTTGGGGTGGAGCAGAGGCAGCACTTGGAGCTAGGATCACTGCTTCCCAGGGAGCCCCACCAACCCCCACTCAACCCCCCCACCAGCACCCCCCAGGCCGCGACTCCCTCTCATCCCGAGCACCCACGGTGCCTCCCTCACACTGCAACTTCCCCCCAGCATCCCCCCGGGCCATGCTCCCCCAGCACCTGCAGTGCCCCTCAGGCCGCCCTCCCGAATTCCCCCTGCCAAGTTTTAGTCAGGGGTATATAGCAAAAGTCATGGACAGGTCATGAGCTGTGAATTTTTGTTTACTGCCTGTGACCTGTCCATGACTTTTACTAAAAATACCTGTGAGTAAAACGTAGCCTTAATCATGCATACTGTAGGGAATGGCACTCATGTCTTAAAGTCATAAAAGTCAAATTAGATAGTCTTGAACTCTTCAGAAGGGTGTCTTAGGCCCAGATCCACAAAGGTACTTTGACACCTGAGTCCCAGTTTTAGACTGCACTGTGATCCACAAACCCCCCACCAAACCCTATATGTGACTAAACTCGCTTAATGCCTACGTTTTCAGGATAAAAGTTCCCCCAGTGACTAAGTTTCTGCCTTTGATCACGCTCACTGCTGCCTCACTCTAAGTGTTTGGATGCCTATCTCCCATCTAAGCCCCAGAGTGATCCACAAATTGGGGGGAAGATGGGTGGCCACACACCTAAGTTGCATCCAGTCGATATGGATTGAGCTGCCTACCAGATTGGATCCCATTCAAAATCCAAGGAGGAGGTGGTGCCCACCTTACAACTTTTTGTCCACTGATTACTGCACTCACCTGGGAGATGGGAGACCAGATTCAATTCTCCCCTCGCAGGCAGAGGGGGGGAAAGAATTTGAATGCGGTTCCCCACACCTCTCAGAAGAGTGCTCTATCCACTGACCTATGGGTTATTCTGATGTGGGTCTCCCAGAATCTTTCCTGCTGAAGCTGCTCCACTCTGGATAAATAATGAAAGAGTGATTGGAGCAGGGGGACTGAACTTTTGTCTTTCATCTCCCTGGATGGTGCCCTAACCACCAGGAGACAGAATCATCCTCCCACCCTCTGATCCTATGACTGGCCCTCTGTGGATAAATGCTTAAATAGTCATAGGACCAGAGAGAGAGGGAATGACTCTGGTTTAGTGGTTAGAACACCCGTCTGGGAGGTGGGAGATGCAGGGGCCAGTCTGCCCACCCCAATCACTATTTCATCATTTATCCACAGTGGAACAGCTTAAGCAGGACAGATTGCAGGATCCCCCACATCATAATATGTCATGGCTCAGTGGTTCGCTCACTCTGCTGAGACAGGATCTGAACAGGGGTCTCTCATTTCTCCTCTCTGTCAGAGACGGGAGGAATTGAACCTGGTTTTCCCATATCCCAGGTGAGTGCTGTAACCACTAAGCTGGATGTAGTTAGTTATGGTCATGAGAGGGGCATGTCTTAGCCCACTCCCCTCTGGTTTGCATCTTCCACTGACTAGCTTAGGTGGCTCCCCACCTCGCATGCTAGCTTTTGTTGATCATATACTGTAAGGTGCCTCTCTCTCTCCCCAGTCACTGCACAGGGATCCGAGTCCCATAACTCAGGCTTCGTGGATTTTAATGTTGTTCCTGAGATTTTCAAGACTCAAAAAAGTTAGGTGTGTTACGCTGAGCATTGCAACACCTAAGTTCCTTTATGGATCTGGCCTTATTCCTTACTTGCTTATGTTCCTTCTAGTTAAGGGATTCTGGATTCTGTAAGTAGGTAAACTGTTATTGCTATCGTACAAATAGTAAAACAAAACCTAACCCATCATTACTCTTCAGTAGCTAGAAACCAGTCCAATATACTGTTTTCCAAAATAACCAGCCTCACCACTCTTCATCAGTTTTACCATACACCATAAACCACTTCTAAAATAACTCAAAATGCAATATAAGTGGTTAAGGGCTAAATAGTTAATGTTTGTGAAGTGTTAAGTAATAGCAGGCCATATTTTGCTTCTAATTTATATTGAGCAGTACCTCACCCATATTATTATGTGCCATCTTTAATGACAGAGGGATTTATCATTAATATAAAATAATTCATGAATTTAAACTCAACAATTTTTACACAGATTCAACATTTACATTTCTGTATGTTTTAGTTTTAATCTTTCATAGAAAGATCACACAAGTTAGCCAAATTCAGGCCCTATATCAATTTCTCCAGAATTAGATACACAAGATATGCTGCTAAAACGACATTATTTTGAACCTTATGTTAAATGCCATAACTCCATGCATAATCCCACTACATAACTTTGTATTAAATTATTATTTATTGCTAGTTATATTTATTATATTATTTTATTACACCAGGGACATAGTAATCTGTCCAAAATATGGAAAAGCCAGACAAAGGAATGTACATGCAAGTGCTGGTCACACTTTGGAATTCTGGGCCCCTTCTTGGAATGCTTCTGATGTGTGGGATCTGCAGGGGCTGCCAGAGCACAAAATGTGCACCCTCTGCTTCCCTTTCTGACTACCTTTTTTCGTTTATGCATATGAAGTACAGATGGCCTGAATTAGACCCATAAGTAATCCATTCCAGTGTCATGGATACATATTAATAAGATGCCAGAATATCAAAAGGTTCAGATAAGTGTGTAAAAGTGTCTGAGCCAATCTGGTCTGCAAGCCTCTGATCCAAAACCCACTGAATTCCATTGAAAGATTGACTGCAATGGATCGGGCCTATAACTGGGATGGAAACATTCTGAGAAAAAATTATCATGTGAGGGTTACCAAGCCTCAGCTGAGTCATATATATTATACTGCATTCCCATTGATATTTCCAGCCTATGCCAAAACCAGGAAACTCAGGAACTGCCAAAGTAAATAGCAAACAAAAGTCTAATTACTTCAAACTTCAAAAGTTCTTACTTAGTCCCTATTTTATCCAGATCAGTCTGCCTGTCCCCAATAATTACATATATATTACTAGAAACGCAAGATATATCAATGAAATATTTATTCTAGTACACAGACTATATCTATCATAGTTTTGGCACACACTAGGTATTTATTCAATACTCCACAATGGCTTGATTAAAGTAATTAATCTATCATGAAAAGGGTTTACTGAAGCATGAATAGTAATTTAGAAATTGCATGATGTTTACCCACAGACAATGCTTCTTGGTTTGCAGATCAGTGACCTGTAGGTATTGTGACATGGCATTCCAGTCTGATGAGAATCTTTAGCTGGCAGACTTCTTTGTACAAAAATGCTAATTGAGAAGTTTCAGCCTGTAGAAAACTTTTATGGATAAATTGAAGACTAGTGTCTCATGGAAGCTCTGCCCGTTTCCTGACACAGGAGTGAAAGTGAAGACAGGAGCAGAGGGAACCCTGTTACAGGAGGCCATTCATGCGCATGAGTACATTGTGTTAATTATGATGGACTAAATGGGCACAGGCAATCAAAAATTTTAACATGACTGTAGCAGGGTGGAACCCCGCTTAGGCCCTGAAGGGGCTTAAAATAGCCCTGGGAGAGGCTGAGGCTGAAAGCTGGGCTGATTCAAAGCAGCCACGGCTGTGGCCAGTTTAATCAGGGCCCAGCTGGCCCTTATAAGAGGGCAGTGGGTCTGGAGCAAAGAGACTCTCTCTGCCTTTAGAGGGAGAAGGGCTTGGTTGCAGGGACCTGAGCTGGTACCTAGGGTGGAGCAGGGCTGGGGAAGGCTTGGGGAGCTCCGGCCTGAGACAACCCCAGGCTGTGGCCTAGGGTTAGGCCCAGCTAGGTACTGGGGTTGCGGGGGCAGCCCACAGGTAGGCTGAGGCAGCAGGTCCAAACACCCTTTGCCTGTGATGAGTGGCTTATACTGACTGCAGTCTGCCCCAGGGCGTGGGGGCTAGCTAGTGACTGGCAGTAGCCTATGACTGAGGTGGGGCTAGTGGGTTGGGGGTTCCCCTGGGGAGGGGAGACCCAGATCTGAGGGGGTACTGCCTGGGGGCAGCACCCCAGTTAAAGGGGCACTGGGTCCTGGGAGGGACACAGGCCAGAGTGGTCAGGTGGATCACTGGCCTGCAGAGGGCACTCCAGAGGCTGGATGAGCTAATTCCCAAGGACAACCAGCAGGAGGTGCCGTGGGGGTGAGTCCATCCCTGTCACAATGACCCTGTCAGTGTGGAATATTAAACAGTTAAACAAGGGTTGGGGTTTCAAGTAGAGATCTCTGCCTGCTTAGTTCCAGGGCAACAACCACCAATAATTTTTTAAAAGCTCTTTCATTAAAGATGCTGAAAAAATAAAAACAGCTAAAACATTTGAAAATGTAAAGTAGTAAGTAAGGCTTTCATTTTCACAATTTCCCTTATTCTATTGGGAGGTTTCACAGGAACAATCATCTGCCCCCACCCCCAGCCTGACTCCACCCCTGCCCCAAAGTCCCTGCCCAAACTCTGCCCCTATTTGACCCCTCCCCAAATCCTTGCCCCACCTCCTCCCCCCAGCATGCCATGTTTGTCCCTGCTCCCCCCAGGTTTGCCGCATGCGCAAAAGAGCTTTCCTGGCGCAAACAACAGTCCCAAGGGGGTCTCTGTGACCCAACCTGTCACATCCAGTATGGAAATGTCACTGAGGAATGCTATCGACGTTGCTTGTGCGCTCATCAAATGAGTTCGTATTTGCTGAGGAGGCATAGCCAAAGCTATCTCATATGCAGTCTTAATACAGGATGTTGTCCATCTAGAGGTGGTCTGTGCAGAGACACTAGTGGACGTTTCGGCAGCGTTTTCTGATCTGCCAAAGGCACCTGATGGATTTTATGATGCAGCAACAGGAGAAGAAGACAGACGAAGGAAGAGCACCCTGGCATCGCAGACTTACACTGGCAGATGCTGCTCAGTACAATGGGCATAGCGGCTGATGCCCTCTATCTAGATTGGAGCTTCTGATGCAAAGTCACAAGCACAGACTGGTGGGATCACATCCTCATGCAGCCCTGGGATGACTAGCACTGTGGGCTGCACTGGAAAAGTTCACGATGACAGAGTTTTTCACCAATTGGGTCTACATTCATGGACAGGCTAAGCCCCAATTCCCACAAATGACATCATAAATGGAATTACTGTCCCCACAATTCTGGGGACCATGCATACCCCCTTTTGCATTGGCTTATGAACCTATACCTTGATTTCAGAGGCCCTGGCAAAAGATGGTTTAATTACACTCTCAGCAGTTGCAAAATAGTTGTTGAATGTGATTTTGGCAAATTGAAATCTTGTTGGAGATGTCTGCAGACCCCGTTGGATTCTCATGTCATCAATGCTGTGCGCATCACTCTGGCTTGCTGTGCTCTTCACAATCTAGGACAATGAGGGGCTGCCGAATCAGTATGCTCAGCCAGAAAATGCACCTACCACAGCTGGAGCTGGACGCACCCAGGCAACAGAAGGTCAGGGATGCTTTGTGTTCCCAAGGACTTGCATGGCCTAATGGAAGAGAGGGAAATAATATCTGTAAGAATGTGCTTCTGAGGGGAAAGGGACTAATTAGTTGGGGGCAAGATTCAGTGCTTGGGAGGGGTGGAGGCTTGATTGCCTTGCAATGCACTTACGAATGACAGCATAAATAATGAATTGAGGGCGGGGAGGGTAAAGAGGGATGAATCACAATATAGGTTCACCTAAGGAAATTACTGAAGTGTGACTTACTGTACCCAACTGTATAGAGGAATAGTGTTTGCTTAGTAATGTATACTTGCTCTGATCATGTCAGCTTTATTATCTCAAATTACAACTAAGGCCACGAGTTTGTCACAAAGACCTCTGTGACTTCTGCAGTGGCTAATGTGGCTGGCCCAGGGGCTGCCTGAGTAGCTCAGGCAGCCCCTGGGCCAGCCACACCAGCCGCTGCTGGGGCAGTCTCGGGCTTAAAACAAACAAAGATATGTTGGATCAGGGATCGAGCTGTGGTTGTACAGCAGCAGAGGTCGAGGGGCCTGAAACAGGACAAGAAACAGAGGGTTAAGTAGCTCAGTGGAAGAGCACAAAATTAATTCTTGTGGAATTTCAAGGATATAAAATGTTATATTTCAAAGCTGAAGCACGATATATTAAGAAAAGGATGCTTCAGTTCACAGAATCTCCCCGGATACAGAATGGTTAATTGCAGTTATAGAAAAAGTACAGAGGCAATGGTAAGTTTAAAATTACAAGCTGTTTGCGATGGGACAAGTGACCTTGCTACAAAAGGTTTTTTTCTGTCATTTCAGGCCTTTCGCATTTTGGAGGATATACTTGTTCCTGGGGTGCCTTATTGACAAAGAGATGTTATTCCAAGCTGCTGGTGGGAAACCTGCAGCGTATGCAGCCAAAGTATTTAAACATATCGTGACTGAACAGCACATCTATGAGTGGAGCGAACTAGTAAGCTATGGAGGTGGCCCTTAAAAATATGCCCTTCCCTGAAAAGTGACTATCTGGAGTTCTTGCTTCAAGAAGTTTACAGCTATCACTACAAGGCACTGGATCAGAATCCATGTGGGAGTTAACAGGATGCTGGGTTATTTTACACATTGCATGCAGCCATAACAGGGTAAGCTAACACACTGAACTCCACAACCTTCCTTCGCCCTGCTCCGATACATTTCTGAATAAAAAAACAACTCCTCAGTCATACTTGGGAGAAATGATTTTGTCAATCACAGACTGCCTGGACTACCTTTAACGGAAATGTTCACTGCTTCCAGGCAGCTCTATAGATCATTGAGTGATTACTGAGCAGTAAACTTAGCCATTACTGTAAGGAAAACAGCAGTGACCCTAGAAAAAAATCTATGCCTTTCCAGTAAAAACATTATTTAAAGCTGTTCTTTACTATTTGCATTTCCCAGTTTCTATTTTGAACTCTACCTGGTGATTGGGGGGGAAGAGGAGAATGCTACGGTGCTGGCATACAATCCACCATTAGCAGATACATGCTGCCAGCTGGGGCATATCATAAATTTTGCATTGGTTCTTAGAGTGGAAATCCCTCCCATTACTGTAGTAATAAGCTTTAAATTGGACTCAGAAACATACTGAGCTCAGGGACGGCTTCTGTCCTCTCTCGGTTTGCTGTAGACTTGGCAAAGGGGCAATCCTCGGGGGATGAGAAAAACAGCTCTTCCAAGTACAGATCCAGAATTTGCAGCTGATTCTTTTCCAAATGTAACTCTTCTGCCAGGTGGAGCTGGCAGCAACCAGGGCCGGGTTCAATATCTAGGGTTCCTTCTCAACAATACAACACAGAACTGGCTCGACCCACCACCCAGTAACCTGGAAAAATTGCACACCACCCCATGGCACCTCTGAGAGGCAATTAGGGTTACCAAATAGCAACTGTGAAAAAATGGGATGGGGGGGGGGGGGGGGAAATAGGCACTTATATAAGAAAAAGTCCCCAAAAATGGGACTGTCCTTTTAAAAATAGGACATCTGGTCACCCTAGAGGCAATACTTCCCCACTCGCAAGCACAGAGTCTGAGTGTAGAAAAGAAAATTTTAATGAAAGGAGAGAAGTCATACAACATTAATTAGGGAAAATGCCGCAAGGATTCATAAACCTAAAACTGTGAGCAGGATGCACATCCCAGAGTGTGTGGGGCAGAGTCTTCTGCCTCATGTTCTTGAGTTCTACAACCAAAAGTTCCTTTTCTGTGCCCCTCTCTGCTCCCTCACCATAGCCCACTCACAGTGGTTGTCCCGGGTAGTGAAGACCCAGGTTTCAGAAGCGCGTCTCTGAGTTCACCACCCACCTGGGGAAAAAGACACCTGGCTTGCTCCGCCATCTGAACACTTGCTCTGGCTGACCGCCCTGCTGGCCACTGCTCCTCACTGCCTGGCCACGCTGCCAGCCACTGCTTCTTGTCGCCTCTTGACTGCTTACCACTTTCGCTGGTTGCTCCCACCGGCTGCCCATCAGTCACCTCCTGCTGCCACCTGCCTCTCTGCTGTGATCTCTGTAGGGCAGTCTCAAGTGATTTTTAGCTCTCAATAGGCTGGACAGAAACACTTCCCCACCACAACTGATTTCAGCTCTCATTGAGTACTTAACATAACAAAAAGGCTCCTAATGAAGCCTATTTAGCTCTATCTTTGAACAGTGGGGAGGAACAGGCTAAACCAGACTGGGGACCCTTAGGGAGAGGCCACACCTCCTTGCTGGGACAACTGTCCCCACCCCTCTTACTTTCACAGGGGTCTGGAATTCGAGCCCCTGGCTTGACTAGGTCATTTCAGCTGAGGGTGACCCCCTCATTTGGGACTGGTTAAACACAATTCTGCTCCTTTATTCATATAATAATGACGACAATATTGATAACAGCATTTCACCACCCCTGCATTCAGTACTAAAGTGATTTGTAACCCAACACCAGCCAAAGTTGATTACTTTGAGTAACACCACTCTATCTGCTCAGCAGAGTAGATGTGTTCATATAAATACAGTTTGCTCCTGAAGTCTCTCCCCAGCTAGCTGTCTGAGGAAAGTTCATTCAGATCCTGGTTTTTTTGCTAAGTTTGAAGAAGCCATTTTTATCCCCCCCCCCCCCCCCCCTTTGAGTTAACACATGCTCTTGGACTGGTTTTAGAAACAGAGTCACTTCATGTCCTCACTCAGAGCCTGGCTCCCATCAGTGCCCATGCTGGATTCAGGGGCCAGCAGGGCACCATCTCAGCTGACCAAGTCATCATGCACTATGGTGGACTCTGTGCTGGAGAGTGCCCACCATCCAGTCAAACTCCTTATAAAATGGGCATGAGGTCAGTGAGTTGCCCAAGGTGTAGTTCTGATCCCTCATCTTCTGCTACTTGCTCTTCAGTCTTTTAATTCACTCCCTGCACTGCTCACCAGTCCAAAAAGCTAAAAAGCTGGTAGCTTCGCAAATTATCTGCTGGTAAATATGGTCATTCCTAGTACTTTTGCTAAAGTCCACGGTTTTGCTGGCCTTGCTACAGAGATTCACTAAAATCTGGCTGTGCTCCCACAACCATGAAGCAGCACGCTTTGCAAAAGGCTTGTGCTGTTTGGTCTTCATTACAAACACAGAAGGCTCTTTGATGGTGTGTTTGCAGCTCGATGGTCAGAAGACAATGGAAAGGTTAATACTGACTCACTGAGCTGCTGATGTATGCCAAGGGAGGTGGATTCCATTTTCAATTGAGTTGATTAGAGATTGATGGGCCAACTTCCTTTGTCCTCTCTACCCATATGATTGTGGAATACTTTTGATGGACTCCCAGGACATAAGTCAAGCAGGGCTGTATCTATATTGTAAAGCAATAGGGCTCAAACCTTGGGTCATGGCTTGACACAGGAGCAGACCCTTCAGCCCCACAGGGTCCTAGGACCCAAGTCTGAGAGATTTGTGTGTAGACAGAAGGCGGGGTTGGGCTCAAGTCTGAGGCTGAGCCTGGGCTGACATTGCAATATAGGCATTGCACTCTGTGTAAAGAACAGTTTTACCACACTCGGGTAATTTTTAAACCTTCTGTAACTTTCAAACTTTTTGGCATGAAAACAAGCATAAGAAATTTCAGTCCAAAGATCTTTTTCCCTAAAAAGGTATAAATTACGAGAAAACACAGGAATAAAAGTGCCAAACTGTAGAAGCGTTAGTGCGAGGCTTTAACAGAAGTATTGTTAGAGCTTTAACTAGAGTAGTTCAAACAGTAGTTCAATAGGTCAATGAGCACAGCCACCCCCTTTTTTGTGAGCTGTTAAAATAATGGCAATTTGTTTGTGTGAACTTGAGAACCTCCGAACTCCAGTTACTGTTTGAACACCTGCATCACTTCATTCGCTGTGTATTTTTTGTTCTTGACTGTGACAAATCTTTGTCCAGCTTCTGCCAAATTCACATGCTGTGCTAAACTAATCCCATTCTCTCAGTTCCCTCATGGGCCTCACAGCTTCTCTTGCACGAGTAGTTGGGTTACATTTTTATGCAGATATTGTCTCTCTTCGGGAGCAAATAAGCAGCCAAGGCTCAGTTTGAATCAGAGTTCAAAGCAGAACATATCAATCAAATGAAGTTGTTTGAGTATACCTGTAAATATTTGTGACAGGGTGTACTCAGCCTTTGTTGCTTCCTTCTGGGGCCCTGCAACTCTACTACACCACATCTCAAGAAGCAGCCAGCTGAGAAGAAAAGAGCAGCAAAGGGAGGTCCTCAAAGCTTTCCAAGAAAGGAATCTCTGGAGCAGCCATTTTAGAAACCAGAGACCTGATTCTCCCATGGCTAGAAGAGCTACTAACAGCCAATCAGGGCCCTGCTGGCCCAGATAAACGGAGGGTGCTCCTCTTTGGCCAAAGGCACTTGAGGGCTAGTTGGAGTTTTCTTGCTGGGTTTTGCATTGGTGGGTTTGCTCGAAGAGAGAGGACCTAAGAACCTTAATCCTGATCTAAGAGTGAAACTAAAGGGGCCATGAAGGAAGAGGCCCATGGAAGAAGCAACAATGAATTTAATCAAGCAGTATGTAGCTATTGTTTATAGGTCCCTGGGTTGGAACCCAGAGTAGTGGGTTAGCCTGGATTTCCCTACCAGCCACTGGTAAAGTGGCACAAACTCCAAGAAGGGGATGTAGCTTATTTGGGAGCTTGAACACTGGGCTGAATTTAAAGGGCCCAGCGCCAGGGCTGTACACACTAGCAAGGGCAGATAGTCCCCCTCTTTTGCCAGAAGAAAGGTCACTGTGATGCAAAATAGTTAAATGCAAAGGAGGAAGTAAAACTTGGAAGGCGTGGTACAGAAGCCTCTTAAAATAACAAATGTTATTTCAATTCAGATTATGAAATACTCTGTATTGTTTAAAATAATTCCAAGTAGAATTCTTTTGAAAAACACTTCCCCAACCCTTCTCCCATGGAGTGAGTCTGCCACATTGCAAGTAAGGTAGCATAGATCTCCTACTGTCAAATATTTTAGTTTAATAGTAACTTCTGGCTGTTAGGATGGGTTACTTTAATTAATGGGACCTTTGGCCTGAGTAAGGAGAGTAGTATAAGGCCCTATAGCTTTAAAAAAAATGGTTCTTTGAATGTAAATATATCACCATAAGTATATAAATAAAATTTAAAACTGCGGAAGACTAAGAACAAAGAAAATAAAACACAAGAGGAAAAGTCATACATATTCAGCATGAATTTAGGACTGACATTTGACTTTATTGTACTGATATATAATCCATATTTAGCTAAAGGTAAAGTGAGGTTCTCAGTTGATGAATGCAAGTGACATATGGATAATAGTAAGAAAAATAATACTAAAAGATTTAATATAAAGGTTGGTGCCCAAAGTTGGTTCCTTTTTTAAAGTCCAATATCTAGATGTATGAAAAAATCTTGAAAATTAGACATACTGATTATATTTTGCTTTTTTGAACAAAACATTGTTCTATGTATTTAGGGATCAGTGCTATCCATATATACGTAGACTATTCTATTTGGATCGTCATCTTCAGTTGAATATTTTGTTCTCACTTACGGCTAAATCTTGGGATCCATTTCCCATGTATACTGGGTATCTTCTTAGGGAAGGTGGGAGGGAAAAAACCTGAGGAGCTGGACAGGGAGCTGGGTGGATGTCTGAGGGGAAAGGAAAGATGTCCTCCCACCTAAGCCTACAAGAGTGGTTTTGAAGTCACAGCATGGAGGCTGGAAAAAACCCTCCCTTGCACCACCTCAACTCACTTACTGTGCACTTCCACACAGGGAGCCTCAACAGAGCAGGTCTCTGCACCATACAGGATGCACCTTGCACAGCTGCCCTCAACCCCTAACTCCAATCTCTCACTGTGCCGTGGGACTGCTCCATTCTATTTCCAGGATAGGGGAGAAGGTGGATAGGGTGGGGCAGACAGTGGATATCTGAGGCTACAGGGATGGGGGCTGGATTTGCCCCTAAAAATACCTAGCTCTTATATGGTGCTTTTCATCTGTAGATAGGGTTGCCTTGGAGTCTCCAGGAATTAAAAATTAATCTTTCATTAAAGATTATGTGATGTGATGAAACCTCGAGGAATACGTCCAACCTAAATTGGCAACGCTACCTGTAGATCACAAAGCACTTTTACAAAGAAAGAAAGTATTATTTTACAAATGGAAAAACTGAGGCATGTGACTCAATTACTATTCTGGCCTGTATTATTTCTGATAAAACAGGAAACCTATCCTAGATTGAAGAACCAGGATGAGGTTATTAAACACACACAGGCTTACGTGTGGATTACTACTACCTATATTTGCTAAAAGAATCAGTGCATGACTGCTCAAAATCAGTCCACACATACAGATCTCTCTAGACAAACAGAACATATATGGTGTAAATGATGGTGTAAATTGTGTTAAACTTACCATTTTCTGTATTAACCCAAAGAACACAAGTGCCATAATACTGGTCAGTGATCTTTTAACGTGCATAATGCATTAAAGGAAGTGACTATAAGGGAGTTACTCTCTAATAGATTTCTTATAGTCTTTACTGCTGACTCATATGAATAGTTCTTTATGTGCCATGAAGGCAAACAGGATCTCGATAAGAAAAGTCACTTTAAAATTGCACAAGCAGTTAGGAAAACAAGGAAAGTTATCCATATTGATTAATAGTATTTGATATTATAAACAATTATTTCCTTGTCAGCCAAAATGCATAACCTGCCTAACTTTCAAAAGCACTCTTATTTAGCTAAGAGTGTCATTTTATGCAGCTCTTAGATACATCTTAATGTGGAATAATGGTTTTGTCTCCAGGGTAGATGCTTATTGCGATCGAATACACCCTGGTATTCCCCTACACACTGTTGTAGTAATCTTTGTACAAAGTATGCCTTGTAAGGTATCATTTGAAAACTCATAATTTGTTGGCCAGTATTGTCCTGGTAAAATGTGTGGCAACATTGTATATGCAGTTACAAGATTTCCCTGTGTGATGTTGTTAATATGTTCCAAACCCCACAGTCCTGCCCAAGCAGAAGTCAGGCCTGTCCTAGACAGAGGAAGGAATGTGTGCTTGCCTTAATTTGCATTTAAGCAGTAATAAGAATAATCAAGCAGGAAGGAAAAACAAAGGAAGTTCAAACAGGTGAGAAAACCAGCAGAGAACATCCTTCCATTTAGACTTTGCCTCCTGGGTCTAAGCTGGAAATGCCTTTCAAGACAGGGACTGAAACTATAAAAAGGAGAGACAAACACCCAACACTGATATACAGCGTCTGCATGTGTTAAATTAGTACCTACATCGTAAACCCAATACAGAGTGGTAGTTTGTTTAAATCAACATTTTGGGCTCTGTTGTTGCTGATCCCAGTGCCTTTTTTAAGGGCAGCTGACAATATCTTCCCAGAGTGAGGGGGGCGAGGGGAAGTGCATCCACTACTACAACCCCTTAGGAAAGTATAGAAAAAGTACCATTCTACAACCACAAACCACCTCTGCTAGTTGGTGTACCTGGGATGGGGCTCTACCCTGTCACCTGTGGGAGATAACAGGTAGTCGTTCCTATGCTCACTGCAATTGTGGTTGGACTATATACAAGCCACACATAGAGGGGAAAGGCTCCTTGTACTTTTCCCATTCTTTGCACACCTACACAAGGGCCAGACTCTATCTGGTCCTATACTTCTAAACTAAATTACAAGGGGTTTAATTTTTCTCCCATCTGTCTTCTGGCCTGCTGCCTTCCTTTGTTGCCATCTTTCCTCTTCTTGTCTTGCTTTCAGTCTTCTCCAGTTCTCTATGGTTCTAGTCATTTTGGGACAGATGTTCAAAGGTATTCAGGTGCCTAAAGATGCAGGCAGGTGCTTTTGTAAATTCCACTAGATGCCTATGTGCATCTTTAGGCACCTAAATGCCTTTGAAAATATGTCCTTTAGTATTTATCTCATTTCCTTTCCTGCTTCCCCAAGTCACTTTGGGTTTGCCTACACTTAAAATGCTACAGCTGCCCCACTGCAGATGCCACCTACGCTCACAGGAGGGAAGGATTCTCCCATCAGCATAGGTAATCCATCTCCCTGAGAGGTGGTAGCTAGGTCGCTGGAAGAATTCTTCTGTCAACCTAGCACTTTCTACTCAGGACTTACGTTGGCTTAACTAAGCCACTCAGGGGTGTGGATTTTCAACATCTCTGGGCTATGTAGTTATGCTAACCTAATTTTCCAGTGTAGACCAGGCCCACATATCTAATCTCTATACCTTTCATTGCTTTCTCCTCCCACTTTCCTTTATTTTCCCCTCAATCCATTTCCTTTCCCACCATCTTTCTTATTCTTTTCACTGCCCTAAGTTAGCTTTAAATAGACTGTGTTTAATATTACAAACAGCTATGTCCTGTGGTCCTTGTTTCTGATATTTATAAGGATACAATATCACTAACCTCTGCTAGAATGAGATGAACCAGAATATATAATTTCTCTTCATACTTTAGGTAAGAACCTTCTTTAGCTTTCTGAGGGAAGTTGGGGTAGTGGAGGGCCTGAGTTTAATTCCTACTGATGTTGCACATACATGGATAGAATATAACTATTGTATCTGTCGTGTGGATCTTCACATTACTGATCTCAGCCTTTAGTTTTCTCTTTGGTAATAACACTTTCTCGATGGACACTTCTGTAGTTTCAGCCACCACAATCAGTAATTGTTTCAAAAGGGTAGCTTTCATGGAGCCTGAAACTGAGCCAACCAGGAACCTTCACTATGTACCAGTCCCAGAAACCATATAATTTGGGGGGAGAGGGGGAGGGAATACTGTAACAGTCTGAAATTCTCCTTACAACCAGGTACTAAACTATCCAGATATTTGATTACTTGGCTATAGTTACGGTTTTTTGGCTATCAAGGGCATTCTTATAAGTAATGTTGATCATACCAGGGAAAAGCAGCAGATGTGTTTAAAAACCAAATAGAATTTAGAGACATTTTCTCAAAGCTGGAAACACAATAAACCATCTATTTTATATAACATTTCCTACTAATGGTCTTCCAAAACACTTTAGTTAACTCTGTAACTGCTTTATCTTTATAGAGCCGAGCGAGTCATTCATATTTGTCTATTTTTGTCTTTTTATCTATTTGCAAATTACCCATGGACAGATCATTGAATTCTCATTCAGTTGTGATTCAAAACTATTTGTATTTCTTTAGTGAATATTCCTGGACAGAATATTTTAATTTCCAATTGCAAATATGTTAACTGAATATACTGGAGACCATTCACTGTAACTTATTACTCATAAGTCATAATTCACTCATAACTCAATTTATGTATCTTATATAACTGAGTGTAACTTTGAATTGTGTATGTTGGTTTGTAATAATCACAGTTCATGTTGTGTTGGTGAGTTACATAAAGAATAGCAAATTGTGAATTTTACATTTGAATAGACACTCAAAATGCACTTTCTGGGAATATTTGAGAACTGGGGCTAACAAATTATTTTGTTTTGAGAATATGTATGGTAGTAAAGTTGAAAACGGATGGAATTGATGGAGAGAGGACAAGTGCTACAAGGAAGTCAGTGGAAGGAGAAGCAATTAGAGCTTTCATTCAACCTTTTAGTGGCTTGGAGAGTAGACAGGCAGAATCCTAGTACCTTCCACCAAGGGAGCACAGGGATTCCTTTCTGCTTATTCCCCTACAGAGATGCACAAAGAGGGGATGGGAAGGAAGAAGAGCCATAGCTACACACCAGAGATCCCTTGCTGATCTTAAACACAAAAAAGAAGCTTACAAGATGTGGAAGATTGGACAAATGACCAGAGAGGAGTATAAAAATATTGCTCAGGCATGCAGAAGTGAAATCAGGAACACTAAATCACACGTGGAGTTGCAGCTAGCAAGGGATGTTAAGAGTAACAAGAAGGGTTTCTTCAGGTATGTTAGCAACAAGAAGGTCAAGGAAAGTGTAGGCCCCTTACTGAATGGGGGAGGCAACCTAGTGACAGAGGATGTGGAAAAATCTAATGTATTCAATGCTTTTTTTGCCTCTGTCTTCACGAACAAGGTCAGCTCCAAGACTACTGCACTGGGCAGCACAGTATGGGGAGGAGGTGACCAGCTCTTTGTGGAGAAAGAAGTGGTTCAGAACTGTTTAGAAAAGCTGGACGAGCACAAGTCCATGGGGCTAGATGCACTGCATCCAAGGGTGCTAAAAGAGTTGGTGGATGTGACTGCAGAGCCATTGGCCATTATCTCTGAAAACTCATGGTGATCGGGGGAGGTCCCGGATAACTGGAAAAAGGCTAATGTAGTGCCCATCTTTAAAAAAGGGAAGAAGTCAGCCTCATCTCAGTCCCTGGAAAAATCATGGAGCAGGTCCTCAAGGAATCAATTTTGAAGCACTTCAAGGAGAGGAAAGTGATCAGGAACAGTCAGCATGGATTCACCAAGGGCAAGTCATACCTCACTAGCCTAATTGCCTTCTATGACAAAATAACTGGCTCTATGGATGAGGGGAAAGCCGTGGACATGTTATTCCTTGACTTTAGCAAAGCTTTTGATACGGTATCCCACAGTATTCTTGCCAGCAAGTTAAAGAAGAACAGGCTGGATAAAGGGACTATAAGGTGGATAGAAAGCTGGCTAGATCATCAGGCTCAATGGGTAGTGATCAATGGCTCCATGTCTAGTTGGCAGCCGGTATCAAGCAAAGTGCTCCAAGGGTCGATCCTGGGGCTGGTTTTGTTCAAAACCATTTGAACAAATGGTATCTTTATTGATGATCTGGAGGATGGCGTGGATTGCACCTTCAGCAAGTTTGCAGATGACACTAAACTGGGAGAAGTGGTGGGCCGCGAAACGTTTTGTTTACGTTGACTGTCCGCAGGCACAGCCCCACGCAGATCCCAGTGGCCCCGGTTCGCCATTCCCAGCCAATGGGAGGTGCGGGAAGCGGCAGCCAGCACGTCCCTGCGGCCCGCACCACTTCCCACAGCTTCCATTGGCTGAGAACGATGAACTGCGACCATTGGGAGCTGCAGACGTTTGTAAACAAAACATCTCATGGCCCGCCAGCGGATTACCCTGAAGGGCCGCATGCCGAAGGTTGCCGACCCCTGCATTAGCACCTTTCAGCACAGAAGTACCCCCATCACAGTTTTAAAAGGTTGACACCCTGAATCATTCATCTTCAAAGGGGGGGGGGAATAGGGGAGCACACAGAGCTACTGGTATTGAGAGAATGAGAAACAATGGAATGGGGAAGAGGGGGAAAAAAGAGAAGCCAGCATGTGGAGGGGGAGGAAAGTGGAGAATGAGGTGGGATACAGAGCCTCTGCCATGGGGGAGGTAGAATGGGGTACAAGGGCACAGCAGGGTGGACATGGGCAGCATATAGAGCCTCTGGCATGGAGAACATGGGGGATGGGGGGCATAGGGACTGAGGGGTGCACACAGAGCTGCTGGCATTGGGGGGGGGAAGGCAACTGAACACACACAGGGGAAAGGGGACTGAGCCCCTGGCATGAAGAAAGGGATGGGAAAGTTGCAGGGAGTCCCTTCAACAGAGGGTAATTGGCGGGGTGGTGGCATACAAAGAGCATGTTCGGGGAAACAGAAGAATGTGATGAACCCCTTAGGCCTTGTCTACACATAAGTGTAATAATCCACACCCCGGAGAACTTCTCCTGCCAATATAGCTACCGCCTCTCATAGAGATGGAGTTATTTTGCCAACAGGAGAGCTCTCTTCCATCTGCATAGAGCAGAGGTGGGCAAACTATGGCCTGCGGGCCACATCCAGCCCGCGGGACCGTTCTGCCCGGCCCTTGAGCTCCCGGCCGGGGAGGCTAGCCCCCGGACCTTCCCCTTCTGTCCCCCGCAGCCTCAGCTCGCCATGCCACCAGTGCTCTGGGCGGCGTGGCTGCGAGCTCCTGCCGGGCAGCGCGGTGGTATGGCTGGCTCTGGCCGGGCGGCGTGGCTGCCAGTCCTGGTGCTCTGAGTGGCATGGTAAGGGGGCAGGGAGTAGGGGGGTTGGAGAAGGGGCAGGGGGTTCCAGGGGGCAGTCAGGGGACAGGGAGCAGGGGGCTGTTGGATAGGCGTGAGAGTCCCGGGGGGCCTCTCAGGGGGTAGGGGTGTGGATAGGGGTCAGGACAGTCAGGGGACAGGGAGCGGGGCGGGGGGGGGGGGGGCTGGATGGGTCGGGAGTTCTGACAGGGGCAGGCAAGGGGTGGGAAGTGGGAGGGGGCGGATGGGGGAAGAGCCAGGCTGTTTGGAAGGTACAGCCTTCCCTACCCAGCCCTCCATACAGTTTCAGAACCCCAATGTGGCCCTCAGGCCAAAGTTTGTCCACCCCTGGCATAGAGCATCTTCACTAGATGCGGCACAGGTGCGCTGATGTATTGTTTCTAGTGTAGTCTATTCATTAGTTTGTACAACATGCTCAGTCTACAGAAGCAAAATGTGTTTGACCCTCTATGTGTTAACAATCAGTCTTTGTTTGCAAATGCATTCAGCAGTCTAGGGTCTTCATACAAATAAAATCTCAATTCCACCAAGCTGCGCTAGCAAAACCACATAAACTATCTGCTCTATTTGTAAGAGCTCTAGCCTTTGATCACATTATAATGTGAAATGAACATTATAGCTATATTATCTGCTCATTCCGCTTTTCAAAACCAAGGAATTCTACAGAATAACATCACAGTTGTGAAATAGATATATGGAATGAACACAATCAAATAAGGAATGAAGGATTGTTTGTCTGAAATATACCAAATATGGCAATAATCTCTGAAGATGCAGTTACATAACAACTATTATGCATAGTATTAGTTTTTGAAGCGCAGGAGCTTTAGACCAATATATTGAAATGAGCAGAATGAATGAGTGGATGCTGCTAACCCCTTCATCTAGCCCTAACCCCTACCTGTAGTGTACGCAGACAGTGCACTGCAGCTAGTTAGAAAGAAAAACAGGCAACAGCAAAGTACAACTGGGAGTAGATTTTCTAAAGGATTTCAATTCCAAATGTGGTTGCAGGGTGGAGGGGAGGGGCTATTTAAGGGTTTTGCTTCAAAATATGCTTTACGATCTGAAATCATTTAAATGACAAAAGAAATGTGATACTCTCATTTTCCCAGTTGCCCTACCTCCACCCTCTCAAATTCCCTCTGCCTTAAACTGGGCCAAGAGTTTTCACCTTTAGGTTCCAAAACTATTTACAAAGGACATTCCTCATTATTCCCATTTTACACATGGGGAACCTGAGGCACACAGCCTTGCCCAAAGCCACACAGCAGAGCAGTGGCCCAGCTGAGAGTCCCACTCCGGCTCTAGTCCTCGGGACCGGGCCACCAGCTGCCTGAATCTACTCTGGCTGACGCCATGGTGACTGAGGCGATGAGGCGGGGTGGTAAGGCCAATAGCACCATTAATCCACAGCTACTGCTGTGTCACAGAAGCTACATGGGGCTGGAGGGGAGGATACCGCCCAGATCTGGACAAAGCCTGGGGCTCTTTACTCCAGCCCAGGTAGGGTGACCAGATGTCCTGATTTTCTAGGGACAGTCCCGATTTTTGGGTCTTTTTCTTATATAGGCTCCTATTACCCCCGTCCTGATTTTTCACATTTGCTGTCTGGTCACCCTAAGCCCAGGGAACCCACCAGCAGTGACCTCCCCAGGAACTGAAATGGGGGTGTGTGTGTTCAACTTTACTGGGGGGTGTGTCATTAAATTGGCATATAACTAGTTCACAAAACTGGGGGGGTGTTGGGGAAATTCAGGGGGGGTGTCCACCCCTAGAGGGGGTGTAGGGAAATCACTGCCCGCCAGGTTGAGGCACCTGCTGCAGACCCCTGGTCAGAGCAGCTACGTGACAGGCGCACGGGGCAGGGCGGTCTCGCCCCCCTGTCTCCGCGGGCCCGCCCCGACTGCTCTTGCTCACTCCCCACTGGAGGGCGCGCTGGCCCGGGGACAGCGGGGGGCGGAGCTAGGGGGCGGCCTGCGGGCTCGTGCCGTTGGCTGGCTCAGCGGCGCGAGGACGGCGCCTGCCCCAGGGGCGGGTCCCTGCAGCTCACCGCGCCGTCTCCAGCTCGGCCCCGGCCGCTCGCTGCCCAATGAGCGCGCGACCAGGCTGGAGCCGCCCCTCCGGCCGCGCGGCGGTGACGTGACGAGCGGCGGGGCCCCGGCGCGCTGCGAGCCTCCTCAGTGCGCGCTGGGCCGGCGGCGCGATGGTGCCGAGGGCAGCGGCTCCGCGGGCTGCTTCCCCTCCCCCTCCTCCTTCCAGCTAACGGGCGCCTGAGAGCCGGCACCCGCCCTGCGTGCGCAGGGCCGAGCCGGTAAGAGGGGAGCCGTCGCGGGGTCTGTATCGGCCCAGCCAGGGCGGAGAGGTCGGTGTGTCCGGCGCTGGCTGTCGGGGCAGAGCCCCGGGAGGCCCCTCTCAGCGGTAGCCGGTGGCTGAGGCAGCGAGAGGAGCCGGGGGCTGTAACCCAGGCAGCCGGCTAGAGGCCGGGCATGGCGCGGGGCGGCACGGACCCCTGAGCGCGAGCAGGTGCCTGGCTCGCCCCTCTCCGGCCGGCGAGAGGCTGTTTCCCGTCTCCGCCTCTCAGCGCCTGTGCGAGGAGAGCGGGACTCCCCACTAGGGGCAGGCAGAGTCTCCTTCCGCAGGCCCGGCCCAGATCACTCCGGGCTGGGAGTCTCAGCTCTTAGTTAGGGTGACCACTGACCAGACAGCAAGTGTGAAAAATCGGGATGGAGGTCGGGGGCAATAGGATCCTACAAAAGAAAAAGACCCAAAAATCTGGACTGTCCCTATAAAATCGGGACATCAGGTCACCCTAGTATTGATCCGGTTCAGTGAAACAGCATTAGGCATTTATGGGCAGGTGAATTTATTGCCAAGAGAAGGGTGCCAGATTTTGGCTGGTGGAAGAGAAGTTTCTGCTAAAATTTTTCTTCTAAAAAATGGGATTATGTTATGGGTGGCAATAGGCATTTTATTTCCTTAGTTTTAAGTTTTGAAAGCAGTTTTAAAATAAATGTGTCTCAAAATTACTTAGTTCTTTGTATTTATACCAGCTATGAATGTATTTTTGTTCAGATACCTACATTTCCTTAGAAAATTTACCAGACTATTTTAAAGTACAATTTTCTTCATTATCAGGTGACACTCCTTGATTCACACTAATGTGACCCATTGCAGATGAACAAATTTTGTGAGTTAATAAGTAGGGCCCTACCAACTTCATAGTCCATTTTGGTCAATTTCACAGTCACAGGATTTTCAAAATTGTAAATTTCATTATTTCAGCTATTTAAACCTGAAATTTAATGATCTTGTAATTGAAGGGATCCTGACTCAAAAAGGACTTGTGAGGTGGTTGCAAGGTTATTGTAGGAGGGGTTGCAGTACTGCTACCCTTACTTCTGTGCTGCTGCTGGCAGCAACACTTTCTTCAGAGCTATGTTGCTGGAGAGCGGTGGCTGCTGGCCGGGAGCCCAGCTCTGAAGGCAGTGCTGCCGCCAGCAGCCGCGCAGAAGTAAGGATGGCACGGCATGGTATTGCCACCCTTACTTCTGCGCGGCTGCCTGCAGAGCTGGGCCCTCAGTCAGCAGTCACCACTCTCCGGTCGCCCAGTTCCGAAGGCAGTAGCGCAGAAGTAAGGGTGACGCGGTATGGTATTACTATCCTTCCTTGTGCACTGCTGCTGGCGGGGCACTGCCTTCAGAGCTGGGCGACTGGCCAACAGCTGGCACTCTCTGGCTGCCCAGCTCTGAAGGCAGTGCAGAAGTAAGGGTGGCAATACTGCAACCCCCCTAAAATAACCTTGCAACGCCCCCTTGCAACTCCCTTTTGGGTCAGGACCCCCAATCTGAGAAACGCTGGTCTCCCCCGTGAAATCTATATACTATGGGGGAAAGCACACAAAAGACCAGATTTCACAGTCCATAATGCGTTTTTCATGGCCGTGTATTTGGTAGGGCCCTATTAATGAATGAACACACATGGTGGAATTGTTTGTTTTGATGTAGTTTTAATTTTAATGTATTATACTTCTACGTATACAGTACAGTAGTTTCTTAAAATAATGAGATTTTGTTAATACAAAAGCTAACTACATTTTATCAAATCTTTACTTAAAAATGAGATCATTCTGTTTGTTATTGCTTTGGTGTTAGCGGCATGGCAGTATTGATCAATTTCATTCTGAAGTATGCAACTCTTAAGGAGTATTTGTTAGTGTAGGTTTTTTGTTTTTTTTAAAAATTAAACTACATGAGGTAGAATTAACTGTAGCGAGAACCTAGTTGTGTATGTAATGTGTTTCTATTTAATTAAATGGTCAAAGTCAAGTTAAAAAACAATCTTTTAACTGTTGCTACTAACACTTACATTTATAAAAAGTAAAATTAAAGTACAAATAAAATATCTCTACGCATTTATAAAATATCTAGGCTCTAGGTACCTATGCCATAAATTAAAAATACACAAAATAATACAAAGGAAATAGCCACAAGCATAAATAACAACTTTAAAAATCCAGATCACTTGTGACTTTTTTTATATTCTTAATTTTGTTCTTATATTTCTTTCAGTTCAGAGAAAGGAAGTCAGTTAATTATCTTGTACTTTGCTTACAGGCCTCAGTCATGTTTTGCGTGGGCAGACTCCAAAACCTTCACAGAGTTCTATTGATGGGTATGGCTGTGTAGAACAGGTTGCAGGGCAGCCATACTATGCATAACCATAGTGCTGTGTTTGGGTTTCAAACAAGGCAGGAGAATGCCTCTGTTTTTAAAAATATTTTTCCACAATTTGAATAAATTCTGTAAATTTGTATGGATTGGGGGTTTTATAAAAGTTTGTCTTTACACAACTTACATTTTGGACCAAATTTAAGGTGACAGTCTTCCTTTAAACTGTGACAACACTTTTTAAAACATTAAGGAGGCAGTCAGTCCCATTGACTTGAATGGGACTGCTCGCATGAGTACAGTTACGTATGTAAAAGTGTTTGCAGGAATGTTCCTAAAGTTGTAATGAGGTACAAAATTGAATATGGCCTTAGGCCACTGTAGTTTATCAACCCTTTAATTCGTATCTGATTTAAAGAAGAAGAAGTAAGGTAGCACTAGAGGGTGCAAACTGGAGACTTTAGCTACTCCACAGATTCTGCACTTGTCTTGGCTCGGCTCTACTTCTTAATGGCTATCTGAATAAATCATTTTGCAGAGAAGTAATTAAATAAAAAATATGGGTGTGAGGGCTGGTTAAGTATTTCAGAGCTGATCTTTCTTTTCTTTGATCTGCTTTGGTCAGATACTGTAATGTAATGCAAAAAAAGTGTTTAAAAAACACTTCTTCCTTTTGTTTAGCTAGCAAGTAAAAACATTTTTCACTCCAAATCTTAGCATTATATAAAAATAAATTGCAAAATATAGCCTATAAATATGCATAAACATTCTCATATACATTAATTTGTCTAAGACTGTTTAGTGTCTTCAGAATCAATATACAGCAAACTATTTAAATGGTTGGAAGGATATTTGAAATTGTATATCAAGCAGGGGGGTCCAATGCCGAATTTTTCAAAAATGCTGTCCCAATACTTGGCCCCCAAAAATAAGACACTTACTTTTCTGGAATACTGCCAAAATGAACACTAGTGGTTTCCAGACATGACTGATGTTTTTCAGGAACACACACATTGGAAACATTAAGAAGTGGAAAACGTATTTTTTGACTTTTTTTCTTTTTAGGCACTAACTGATGCCCAAACAGAGTTCTTAATATTCAACTTAAATATTTAACTGTAACTTAATTCTAAAATAGCTTAAAAGTTACAAAAAATCATTCTGAAATGATATAGTGCTCCAGCAAGTAAAATTAACAATGATTGTTAAAACAGAACATTTAAATTGCATGGAAAAGAGGCAACTAATATTAAGTGTGAAAGAGGTGAAGTGTGCGTTCTTTTGTGAAGTCCTGCAGTTCCATGTGAGTATGAACTTTTTTTTAAAGTCCTAAGTCCTAAAGTCCTAAGGGGGGAGGGCTAGCTCAGTGGTTTGAGCATTGGCCTGCTAAACCCAGGGTTGTGAGTTCAATCCTTGAGGGGGCCATTTAGGGATCTGGGGCAAAAATTGGGGATTGGTCCTGCTTTGAGCAGGGGGTTGGACTAGATGACCTCCTATGGTCCCTTCCAACCCTGAGATTCTATGATTCTATGATTCTAAGTGTTGGCGGCCACACTTGATCCTGGCACTCATTGTCTGTCTTGTCAGTTTGAGGCTCTCTCTGGTAGCAGATGGGGGCCATCTAGAAAGAAGCACTATAGCAAATATTTTAATACAATGAACAGTTTGCAGTGTTACAGTTTATTTGTGTAAATCCTATACGTTTGATTATCAGAGGGCATTTAGCTCAACTCCTCTTGCCTTCTGTGTTGAGATTAATAACAGATCAGATTATAATAGTATCACTATAAATCAAGTCATTGTCTTTTCACAGCTGTAAGTCATAGGGGGTACTATAATGTGGCTTGTACCACCCTGATATTTAAGGTGGAGATGTGAAAGTAAAAATAGCTCCCAGTATAGTACTCCACCTTGATCCAAGTGAAGGCTGCCTTAATCACAATAAAGCATCATATGTTGGGACCCATAATCTCAACATCATACTTTTCCATATTACAGATAAGAGCAGCTGCATTCAGCTCTATGATATACAAATTTGGTGCAGCCGTCAAATTTCTGCAGAATGAGCAGTGTGGGCCTCAGATGGAGAATTCCTGCTGTAGTTTGTGCATAAAGGCTCCATAATCACTTGATTTAAAATATAGTAATATGTTGCAATTTGGAGTAATTTCAGCGTAGTTTAGTACAGGGATCGGCAGCCTTTGGCATGCGGCCCGTCAGGGTAAGCCCCATGGCGGGCCGGGCCAGTTTGTTTACATGCCACGTCTGCAGGTTCGGCCGATCGCGGCTCCCACTGGCCGCGGTTCGCCGCTCCAGGCCAGTGGGGGCTGCGGGAAGCAGCGCGGGCTGAGGGATGTGCTGGCCACCGCTTCCCACAGCCCCCATTAGCTTGGAGCGGCGAACCATGGCTAGTGGGAGCTGTGATCGGCCGAACCTGTGAATGCGGCAGGTAAACAAACTGGCCCGGCCCGCCAGGGGGCTTACCCTCGCAGGCTGCGTGCCAAAGGTTTCCAATTCCTGGTTTAGTGTGTGTGTATATATAGGAATTTTAATCATTAAAATGCTTGTTTCATGATCTGAAGCAATAAATAAGTATTAAAGCTATAATGGTGGAGGCATAGAATATTTTCCAGGGATTAATGACTGCTGTGGTGAGTTGGAGTTAATGTTCTAGGTATTTATTAACAGTTAGGAAATCCCCAACTCAGGGGTCCTCATTGCAGTTATAAGCTTAATGGAATGCCTTTTTTTTTTCTATTTAATCTCAAGTTGTGCACTGCTAATGCATTTTTGTTTTCAGTTTCAATTCTTTTCTAGCAGTTAATGACCAATACAGTCTTGAAGTTTATGTAATTCTTCAAGTAGCTGTCTAATTAGTTTGGCAGGAACCCAGTGAAAAACAAAAATATAAACCATGCTTTGTTTTCTATCATTCTACATATTTTAAGTGGTGTAAATTGCTGGTTCTGGAAGATGGGAAATAGAGTGCCATCTCTGAATGACTAATAATATTTCTTCTGTGAATGCAAACTATAAATTATTTTATTAGCTTTTTCTGATATGTTTTATGTTCATTTGTCTGAATTATAACAGTTGCTTCTCGTAGCCCTTTCATTGGAAAAAATGGCAGGCTGTTGTGTACAATCGTTAGTTCTTACAAAAATTTTAGCTCTGGTGTAGAATCTGATGTTTAGTGACTTTTTTATTTTTTTAGGAGTTGAAGTTGCTTGTACAAGATCATAGTAAATGGCTCACATAGACCCCAATCCTTCCAAGAGTTGCACACATGCCTAACTTTACACACATGAGTAAACCCAATGATATCAATGGGACTACTCCGATTGTAAGGTCTCTGGGGCAGGCGGTGTCTTTGTGTGCTGTACAAACAGCAAATCGCAGTTGGGTCCTGGTCCATAACTAGACACTCAGGCACTACAGTAATGCGAATAATAGCAATAACAATTGTGTGAAAGTTTTTGCAGGATCAGGTCAGGATTTGATCTCAAGAACCCCTTGGCATTTTGCTTCTCTAATTGATTGTAGGCAAAGAGTAATTATATACCTTCTGTAGACCAAATGTATTGCAGACAACAGAACAATCATTTTAAATGCTTTACTGTAATGTAAAAAATGTGACCTAGAACCACCCTTGCTGTCCATTGCTTGATGCCATGCATTTGCTGTACAGAGTTCTACATTTGCTTGGAAGTGAGTTGCTCATCCTTACAGATTGGGGTGAGACTAGAACATATTTAAAATTTTCTTTAGTTTGAAGTGAAGTCAAATCTAAGGTTAACTTCTTAAAAAAACTAGGGCGTTCCATACATTGTTGTTCTGTACACTAAGCTTATTGCACGCAATAGGGGCTCCTTGCATTCCTCCATACCCCATCGCAAGCTCTCTGCATGCCACCTTTCCATCCTCTCTGTTTCAGGTATTCCCTGCAATCCTTCCTCATGCTGGTTGCTTTGTGTCCCCAATTCTCCCTCCATGGTGTGTTTGAGTTTTTGTAATACCTACAACTCACATTTGGGAGAAAAATCTTTTGTAAAGATTTGACTGTGAATTAAAAGCTGTTAAGATTGACTTGCACATTTGGGTCATCCAAGAAATTCTCAAGCATCTAGCAAAAACTGAGAAAACCATATATTTCTAAGAAATGGGGTGTGTGGGGGGGGTGGGGGATTCAAGTCTGGAGTAAGGAAATCTTTCAGAGTGTCTTCACAGATCCCAAAAAGCAGAAAAATACTCAAACAATATTTTACACTGAAATTCTACACTTACATGTATGTACAAGGACTTCTACTCTAGAACATATTGAGGTTTAATCTCCCGTTGATTGTATCTAAACCCCATGCACTAATTTTAATGGGAATTACTGTATGCTGATAAAATTATTTGTGAATAAAAATAATCTCTCTTGCTTTTAGGAATTCAAGTTATGGTTGCCTTATAAATGTCCTGTCCCAATGGGTTTTTTAGACTTTAAAGCTCTTTTTCATAAAGCAATTGATATTCAAGTCAATCCTGCAAAGAATTAAGCACACGTAAATCTACTAGCTGAATTTCAGCAGAAGCTTTAAGGTGTTGGTTTTGTCTTGTAAAAACTCATTTTGTGATTTACTGGTTGTCTGAGAGAGTGCTTCTCTCCCAATGCATGCTGTCTCAGATGCCCAAGCCAACAACCCTCTATTTAAAATATGAGGAAGCAGAAAGCAGGGTTTTCTAAGGGTGGGCTCCTTGACTTTAGAAAAGGGTGGTCAATTTTTTGGCTCGAGGGCCACATCTGGGTGGGGAAATTGCTTGCAGGGCCGTGAATGTATGGCTGGGGTAGGGGGCTGGGGTGCGGGACAGAGTGAGGGGTGCGAGAGGGGGTGTGTTGCGCAGGAAGGGGCTCAGGGCAAGGGGTTAGGGTGGAGGAGGGGTGCGGGGTGGAGGAGGGGGCCCAGGGAAGGGGGTTAGGGTGCAGGAGGGGGCTCAGGGCAGTGGTGCATGGAGGAGTGCAGGAGGGTGCTCAGGGCAGGGGGTTGGGGTGCAGGAGCGGTGCGGAGTGCGGAAGGGGGCTCAGGGCAGGGGGTTGGGGTACAGGAGGGGTGTGGCGGGGGTTGGGGTGCAGGTGGGGGCTCAGGGCAGGGAGTTCGGGTGTGGGATGCTGCAGGGGGCTCAGAGCAGGGGGTTGGGGTGCAGGGTGCAGCAAGGGGCTTAGGGCAGGGGGTTGGGGTGAGGGCTCTGGCCCAGTGCCGCTTATCTGGAGTGGCTGACTGCCCTGGCCCCGTGCCACTCCGGGAAGCAGCCTGCACAAGGTCCCTGCGGCCCCCTGGGGGAGGGGAGGCAGAGAGCTCTGTGCGCCTTTGGATACCTCCTCCGAAGCTCCCATTAGCTGCGGTTCCCTGTTCACCGCTAATAGGAGCTTTGGGGGAGGTGCTCACAGGCAAGTGCAGCATGCGAAGCCCTCTGCCCCTCTTCCACCAGGGGCTCAGGGACGTGGTGCCGGCTGCTTCTGGGAGTGGTGCAGGGCCCCAGGGGTGGTAATCCCGCTGGCTGGGTCCAAAACCCTGATGGGTCGGATCCAGCCCACGCCCCTGCTTTAGAATTTACTTTTAATTGTCCCATCAGAGCCTGGATTTGGTGACTTTCAGGACATCCCACCTCTATTTGTTTCTCAGAAGGGGTGAGGGGGGACAAGACATTGATAGACAAATGCACAGAGATAAGATCTAGTTAATTCTGGGATTGGGAGTATTTTTAGATTTTTTTTTTCTATCTGTTTGACATCTTTTTTTTATTATTAATTATTATTATTACTGTTTGTGTCCTTAACTCTTGTAATATGCAAACTTGTTAGGAGCAGTTGGGGAAAAATGTAAATAAAAGGGGATGTGTGTCTGTACACGCTACTTTTGTGTCTTTCGAATGTCCTCTTCTATGTTTATATAGTATATAAAATGCTTCCCCTTCTGTATTTTTTTATATACAGAGGAATAAATATTGGTTCTAATCTTGCTGCTCTTAGTCACACAAGACTCCTGTTCAAGAAATGGGAGTTCTGCATGAATGAGGGTTCTAGAATCAGGCCCTGAGTTTGTCACTTAACTTTTTTCACACTCCTCTATATGTCCCTTTACTTAGCTTAAAAAAACGTAATGTTTCTTTCTTCACAGCACATTGCCTTCAGGAAATGGCCTCTTCCAAATCTTTGCTGAATCTTGTAACCTTCGCATTTGGATCAACAATAGGATTTTTCGCATGTTACATGCTATTTAGCATAGTGTTGGAAAAACAGGTTGTGATCCAACCTGATATTCTTCACAATGATCCCCATGGTGAACACTCAGAAGAAACTGGAAGTGATCAGCTGGAAGGACAAATGAACTTCAATGCTGATGCTGGGCAGCATCAAGGTATTTTTATGTTTTGTACAACGTAAAAGGAGAGGGAACATTATGTTCCAATTTAACATTTTTCTTTCTTCATTGCTAGGTATTTATACACAAGTTTTTCTTATCCCATGTCCACACACAGAATATAAAATCAAGTAGGTTTCCCCTCCTAAGGCATTGAATGATTGGTTTTTCTTTACTAACTTGCATTTTCTAATAAGAGTGATTTTTCAGAGAGCCCAATACTTGCCAGCTATTGCATCCAGACTTGGAAATGGAGGTAGCGGTTTAAAGTTTGCCTCTTGGAGCTTCTTAAGTGGTAAACTACAACAAATATTTTTTCTGCTCATTTGACACACTCATAGTACTTAGGCAGCTAGATTGCTTTTTAGTTTTACGTAAGCTAATTTAGGAGCATCTATAATTTGTGATTAAGCTTTTCAAATAAAAGTGAAACTTTAAAAGTAGCCCACTATTTAAACCTGATCAGTTTAGCGGTTTACATTTTAGGAGGGGAAAAATGCTATAGACATTTGTTGTCTGAAGCATGTAGTATATAACGTCATTATATAATACTTGAAGATTCTTGAATGAAAAGTTCTGTATAAGTTCAGAGTGCTTCACAAACATTAACTAAACCACCTCAACACTGTGAGGCAGATAAATACCTATTTTTCAGGTATTAAAACTGATGCATAGAAAAGGTAAATGACTTGCTCAAGGTTATACAGATCTGTGACAGAAAAGAGAATAGAGCTAAAGATTCCTAGCTTTCAGCCCTTTGCTCTACCCACTAGATCTTCAAGGGGAGGTTGCCCCCCCTCCCCCTTAGTTTCATTTTAACACAGGCAACTTACATAATGGAGTGAGGCTGGTGGTCTGAGTTTCACAGGGAATTAAATGACAATCTCATAACCAAAATATACATACCAGCCAATTGGTGGTGAAAAGGGTAATCAGCAATCCAAAGCCATATTCATTCAGAAACAAATTAATTCTACTGCACTTTAATTTTGTTATTCTCAGGCACTCAAAACGAATAACCATATTTATTTGCAATTCCATGCACTTTTTTTTTTTTTTACAGTGGATATATTTTGTCAGACTGATTAACTGTAAAATTTAGGGCCCGAATCTTGTCTGCAACGGGACTACTTATGTGAGTAAGCTGCTTAGTTATGTTAGGGTTTGCAGAGCCAGGCCACTAATCAGTAACTTAAAACTAAATATATTTAAACTGCAAAACACATACAAACCTGTTTGTTCTCTGAAATGTGCATACTATTATAGTAAATTATTGTAAGGCAAATTGGCCTGACCTTGTATAAAGGTAAACATTTTTAGGTCCCCATCCTGCAATCTGATCTGAACCTGAATAGAATCTCATTGTCTTAAATGTTGTCAGTTGAAGTCAGTGGGACACTATGGGCATGTCTACGCTACAAAATTATGTCAACCTAAGTTATATCAGCATACAGCTGCTTCAGTAATTAAATTGATTTTGTGTGTCCACATTAAGCTCCTTGTGTCAGCGTTGTGTCCTCACCAGGAGTGCTTGTACCGATTGTACTGTCAGCATGAGTCATTGTGGGATGGCCCCTGAAAGCTAGTAACAGTTGATGAAAGTAATGCTATGTCTACCCTGGCACTGCATTGACCTAATTACATTGATTTTATCCCTCCAGTGGAGGTAGAGTTAAGTCGGCATAGAGGGGCAGATATGTCAGTGGGAGCACAATTTTAGTGTAGACACATAGTTAGGTCAGCATAAGCTGGCTTGAGTTGAACTAATTGTAGTGTAGACCATGCCTAGGTACGCACAGGGGTGCATCTACTTGGGTCCAGTTGCAGAATTGATGCATGAGTTTTTAAACCTTAAACCTATTTAAACCTTAAATAGGTGTAGACTTTTCTCTGATTAAGTTGTCAGTGTATCTGGAAATGAAAAGTATTTCAGATACAGCAATGACTATTTTTATCACAGTATTGCAGAACCTATTTCTTGTCTCCTTTCAGTAAATAAAGATTTAATTTGGTTTCTGGTGACAGGTTGCCTTTTCTCACTTACTTGCTGCTTTTAACTTGAAAACCAGTTTCAGTAATTGGTGACAGTTATTTTAAAATAAGTTTGTAATTATTAACATTTAGGTATTAATGTTAAATAAAAATAAACATTAAACCTAAACATTTAAAAAATCTAATTTGCTCTTCACCATTGATTTTTTTTTTATATAGCATGGACTGTATTTATTTAAAAAAAAAAAAAAAAGACCGGCTTCAAATTTTTAACTTTTAAAAAAATTGACTAAAATATTTCATTAGCTTTATAAGTCTACTGGAGAATTCTTTTAAATAAATTTGAATTGATTTTTTTAAAATTCATGTAAGGTTTTGTAAAACCATGTTTGTTTGTTTTGTGAGATGATCTTAATTAATAGTATCCCTTCTCTTGTAAAACTGAGTAGGAATAAGTATTTGAAAATAATTCATTCCTGAATTTAATTTTGGTCTTGCTGACCGAAGAAAATACAAAGACAAATGTTGGTCACCAAATTTCAGGTAATATAAATTGGGCTGTGCATGGCTTGTCTTATATTAAATATGACTGACAAAAAAGTTGTCCAAAACAGAAGCCTCTGCACTTTCTTAATGGCTAATAAAACTTATTTTTTCTTACGCATTGGTGAATCTTTTCTATTGTACTTTTCTATTTGTGTTACTACTTAGCAAACACACTAATGTATCATGGAATTTCTTTTCCCCCCCTTCAGATGAGAACAAAAATATTGCAGAAGGATTGTATCAGAAGGTGAAAATACTTTGTTGGGTGATGACTGGGCCTCAGAATCTAGAGAAAAAAGCCAAGCATGTTAAGGCTACTTGGGCCCAGCATTGCAATAAAATACTATTTATGAGCTCTGAGGAGAATAAAGACTTTCCAACTGTGGGACTAGAAACCAAAGAAGGCAGGGACCAACTGTACTGGAAAACTATTAAAGCCTTCCAGTATGTACATGACCATTATTTTGACGATGCTGATTGGTTTATGAAAGCAGATGATGACACATACGTTATACTGGACAACTTGAGATGGCTTCTTTCAAAATACAATCCCGAACAACCAATATACTTTGGAAGAAGGTTTAAGCCTTATGTGAAACAGGGCTTCATGAGTGGAGGAGCAGGATATGTACTGAGCAAAGAAGCTCTACGGAGATTTGTTAATGCATTTAAAACCAACAAATGTTCTCATAGCTCTTCTGTCGAAGACCTAGCACTCGGAAAATGCATGGAGAATATTAATGTAGAAGCTGGAGATTCAAGGGACACAAGTGGTAAAGAAACTTTTCATCCCTTTGTGCCAGAACATCACTTAATCAGAGGATATCTACCTAGAACATTTTGGTACTGGAATTATAATTATTATCCTGCGATAGAGGTAAGGTTTTTTTAGAAAGGCTGTGTTCATTATATGAAGAACCTTTTTGAAGTTATCTTTTTAGTATATACAGTGATTATAGGCTATTTAACTGTTCATTATTAAGTATCAGAGGGTAGCCATGTTAGTGTGGATCTGTAGAAGCGACAGAGTTCTGTGGCACCTTATAGACTAACAGACGTATTGGAGCATAAGCTTTCGTGGGTGAATACCCACTTCGTCGGCATCCGATGAATTTTATATATCTAGATATAATAGGACAGGAAAAAACACTGGAACTTGCATTGTCCTGTCTGATTCCCAGAAGCAAATATTTAAAAAAGAGATGCGGGGGTATTTTGTTCAAAGCTCAGTACAGTACTGTAGCCTCAGCTGATTTAGTCCTCATCCTTGATTTAGAAGGACCCTTTGAATTATTTAAACACAGTTGCCCCCTAAATTGGTTTTGAACATGTCTAGCTGGTGTGTTTAGGTCCAAACTGTGTGCCTAAGAATTGTGTTTAAAAAACAATATTCAGAAGACCTACTTGCAACTAGTTTCAATAGTGAAGTATATAAAATACGTACAGTAACTCCTCACTTAGTCGTTCCGGTTAACGCTGTTTCATTGTTACCTTGCTGATCAATTAGGGAACATGCTCATTTAAAGTTGTGCAGTGCTCCCTTATAACGTTGTTTAGCAGCCGCCTGCTTTGTCCACTGCTTGAAGGAAGAGCAGCCCATTGCAGCTAGCTGGTGGGGGCTTGGAACCAGGATGGACCGGCAGCCCCCCTATCAGCTTCCCTCTCCCCTAAGTTACCTGTGCGGCAGCCACCCAGCAGGCTATCAATTGCCGGCAGTTCTGCTGTCCCTCCCCCTATTGTCTTGTGCTGCTCCTGCCCTCTGCCTTGGAGCTGCTCCCAGGAGCCTCCTGCTTGCTGTGCAGGGGAGGGGAAGGAGGAGGCTAATGTCAGGGTGTCCCCCTGCTCCTGCACCCTGCTTACCCCTTCTCCGTATAGCGCAGGCTGGGGACACGTACGGAGAGAAACAGAGAGAGCTTGGGGCAGCAGCAGTCTCAACTTCCTGATCGACTTAAAAAGACCATGTACTTAAGAGTGGGGTCAGCTTACGTAAAGGGGCAATGCACATCTCGCTCTCTCTCTTACACACCCTGTGTGTGTGTGTGTGGGGGGGGGGAATCTGTCTGCTATGCTGTCTTCCCCTCCCTCCATTCGTGCTGCCTTGTAGAGTGTGAGGGTACATCAACAACGTGTTAACCCTTGAGGGCCCAGACGAATGCTACTTCATCATTTAGCAGTAAGGCATTCTCTGGGAAATATCCCACCCTCTTCCACCTTCTGACTTCACCACCTCAACCAAGCTTCACAATCATCATTGCTGTGTACAGTATTCAATTGTTTGTTTAAAACTTAGTGTATGTGCGGTGAAAAACCTAACCCCCCTATTTACATTAATTCTTATGGGGAATTTGAATTCGCTTAACATCGTTTTGCTTGTCGCATTTTTCAGGAACATGACTACAACGTTAAGTGAGGCGTTACTGTACACATAATTACACTTTAAATCAATGGAATAGTCTCTCAGTGGAAATGATGGAAGCAAGTTGCTTGGCATGTAAAAGTTAACTCTTTTAATGTGAGTGTTTACTCCGGTTTTGGTCATCTTTAATTTTTCTGTATCTGCATATTTTTAGTCCAATCTCAAGTACCTAGAGTGTTGAGGGTGTGGGAAATATCTTTATAGACATTGTAATCCAGGGGTTTTCAACCTTTTCATTTGTGAACCCCTAAAAATTTTGTATGGAGGTGTGGACCCCTTTGGAAATCTTAGACATAGTCTGTGGACCCCCAGGAGACAAAAATCACTGTTGTAAGCTAATATCCTTTTTTCTCTTGATAAATCTGGAAGAGAATTTCATGCATGAAACTGCAATTAAAGGTGCATCCACTGATATCTACCAAAATAGTTCTATGTCTTTGAGCATAAGCTTTCGTGGGTGAATACCCACTTCGTCAGATGCATGCAATGGAAATGTCCAGAGGCAGGTATCAATATGCAGGGAAGAGTCAGGCTAGAGATAACGAGGTTAGTTCAGTCAGGGAGGATGAGGCCCTCTTCTAGCAGTTGAGGTGTGAACACCAAGGGAGGAGAGACTGTATTCATACTATGAATGGCTAGCCAACTACAAAAGCAGTTTCTCCTCCCTTGGTGCCACAGGATCCTTTGTCGCTACTACAGATCCAGACTAACACGGCTACCCCCGATTCTATGTTTTTGCCAGTCCTCCTGCTGAATGTCTCATCTGGGTGTGCTAACAGATCTAGTTTCTTTCAGCTTTGTGATCACTCATGTACTCGTTTCCAATGAGTAAGGCTCTGATTTGATTACTAGTATTTTTAGTAAAAGTCATGGACAGGTCATGGGCCTTGATTTTTAGTTTGCCCGTGACCTGTCCATGACTTTTACTAAAAATACCCATGATTGAATCCTGGGGGTGAGTGGGGGGAGCCCCGCAGGCCCGCAGCAGCAACTGGTGGAGGAGGACCCGCTGCCAGGAGCCACTGTGCTGCGTCTGCTCCCTCGGGACCGCAGCTCAGGTGGTCCCTGGGGCCAGCTGCGTCGTCTGCTGCTCGGGTGGTCCCCGGGACCAGCTGCCAGAGCAGCAGCCGGTGCGGCTGGCCCGGGGGCCTCTCCAGCAGCAGCCAGGGTGGCTGCCTGAGCAGCTGCCCAGGGGTCAGCCACACTGGCTGCTGCAAAAGTCACAGAAGTGCCGGAAGTCACGGAATCCATGACTTCCCTGACCTCTGTAACAGACATGGAACCCTTCTAAAGAGTAGAGCTGCTAAGTTGTAAAACTTGTTTTTTGTAGGTGAGAAGTGCAAGTATTTTCAAAAGCCTTGTTTCATGTAACGTGTAATGCATTAGACTTTATTTGTATACCGGCGATATGGCCAGCAGCCATACAGCATCAAGTTGTTACCTCGTATCTTACTAGCTAAATGGTGATGGGTTTGGATAAGCTTCCAAGGAACATGTAGATGCTGTAGGAAGTGGTGCTGGTGATTTGGTAAGTAGCACTCTTACTGCTTTAACAGCATTGAGCCAGTAAACTAGCATGCTATCTGAAGGCACTGTGGAGGTGCTATTTTGGGAATTATATATAAAACCTAGGTCCTGATGATCAATATTTTAACAATAAAACAGTGAAACTCCTAATAGTATTTTTTTTTATTTTATTTTTTTTTTTTTTTAAGAACAGGTTAGCATTTGTAATTAAAGGTGTGGCATGATCTGTAGGAATGACCATATGATTGGTTCTGAGGTTTAATATTAGCCCTGCCACTAACTCTCACTAGATCTTGGGCAAATTGCTGTGTTTTTCTGCCTCCGTTTCTCCATTTTGTAGAATTGGGGGCAATACTATCCGTATCTCATGAGGGGGAGCAGGACTAATTAGTTATGTTTATATACCATTTTAAACAATTGTATAAGGGGAGACTTTTCACAGATACAAGGGTGAGGGAGACCTCTAATTCCCTCCTGTGTTGTTGAAAATCTCTCCCTAAATCATTAAGTGCTAAATTTAATTAGGCTTAAACCTCTGGTTAAAAATTAGTCTTGGTAATTTTATTTTGTTTGCTTTAAATTCTCCCTCAGTTACTGTTAAAGGACCCAGTCTTTCTTGTACTTTGCACGTTGCCCTATCAAAATCAGTTGGAGTTTTGCTGGTGAACGATTTGTAGGACTGGCCTAAACTATTAGTGTTTCAGTTGCAAGTGAGTCAAAGCTGCCTGAAAAGTGCTTTGGATTGAAAGCTGTCAACAAATTCTATACTTTATTTCTGTAAATCTCCATATTGAGTGAACATTTTGACCTGTTTAGCTCCTTCTTCGTAATAACTAAAATATTTATGTAGTTGCAGCAGATTCTGAACAGATACCCTATATGATGTATCTTTAAGTATTTACATTCCAGATCAGGAGGGATGGAGATATATAAAACACAGAGATACTTCTCCCCTCTCCCCCACTTCCAGATGTAATTTCTTTAGAGTGCTTGGCAGACAGTTCTCTTGTTAAAATACCTCGTCCAAGCAGGTAGGAGACCAGTGATCTTGTTTTTAGTCTTTTAGAGTCTTCTTCATGGTAACAGTTGGCTTCATCGTGGAATATAAAGGAATAACAGCCACTTAAGTTGCTGTTCATGGAATATGGTGTAAATGTGCTAACGCTCTTCAACAAATTAAAACCGATAATATTTAGGATCCAACATTGAAGGACAGTATATGGAAAACTGTTAGCTGCTTTCCAGGCTGAGTATTACAGTTAGAAAAAATAGAATTGTTTTACCATATCAAATCCATGGTTCATCTAATCCAGTTATGTCTCCAACAGTGGCCAATTACACATGCTTCAGCAATGGATAATTATGGAATAATTCCCCCAATAGGGAAGCTTCTTCCTAACTCCAGGTAGTTGGCTTATGCTCTGAAGCATGAGGGCTTACTTCTCTTATAACTAATATAACGGAGTGTTTTGTATCAACTGTATAAAACTGCCCTTTTTTGGAAGTCTACTGAGTTCCTGGCTGAAAATTGATGATTTCTTTGCCATTTTCTAATCCATAACAATACTTTACCTCTCACTTCATGACTACTTAGTTTGGTTTATTGACTAGGCTCTTCAGAAGGACTTTGTCAAAGGCTTTTTGAAAGTCCAAATAAATTATATCCACATGTTCTCCTGTATCCATTACTTTGTTGACATATTTAAAGAATTTCCTGACTGGATGTAATGCTTATTTGCCCCGTCGTATTCTGGTAGGCTGTAAAATACTACTACAAGTATACCTAAGAGCTCGTCCTGGATTAACACCCCATTCTGCTAGGTTATGCACAAGCACATATCTCTGTCATTTCAACCAGTTCATCTGAAAATGAAATCTATGGGTCTCAAAATTTTAGGATCCACCCTAGCACTTTCCTAAAATAAGAATAATAGATGTGAGACTTGCTGTATTCCAGTCCTCTAGCATAGTAATTTGATTTTAATGGAGTTTGCATATTTTTAGCAGCTTAAGCACTTCATTCTTAAATTGCTTCAAAAATTATGAGTACCTTCCATTCCTGGTGACTCATTACTATTTAAGTTATCAGTGTGTCCCAGAACTTTCTCCTTGACAGCTCAATTTTGGACGTTGTCATCTTCTACCTGATAAGAATATCTCTTGTAGACAGATCCCCAAAATCGACGTGGTAAGAACTGATTTAAAGAGAGAATGTAGTTTCTCTTCTGTGTTCTTATCTTTGTTTAATTATTCCCTTTTATTCTGTCATCCCAATAGACCTACTAATTCTTTCACAGGCTAATACTTTTAATATACTTATTCCTTTATTTTTGTCTTTTCTTTTTTCACTAGCTGCTCTTCATATTCCCTCTTATGTTTTACATGCTGGAGTTTACTTTCTGCTTGAACTGGTTTTCCATTGTTTGAAGAATACCTGTTTGTTTCCATCTCTAGAACCCTGACATTTAACTGTAATGGGATGCAGACTGTGTTTTACTTCCTTTCATTTGGCCTCTGTAACCATTACAATATGCTTACATACTCAGCGCCCATGCTGAGTTTAAGGAGAGTAATTTTATCATAGAATATCATAGAATATCAGGGTTGGAAGGGACCTTAGAAGGTCATCTAGTCCAACCCCCTGCTCAAAGTAGGACCAATCCCCAATTTTTGCCCCAGATCCCCAAATGGTCCCCTCAAAGATTGAACTCACAACCCTGGGTTTAGCAGGCCAATGCTCAAACCACTGAGCTATCCCTCCCCCCACATTAGGGTCTCATTAACTAGTTTAGATTCATTTTTTAAAATTTCTGTGTTGAGTTTAGTATCACTTTTTTTGTGTGCAGTCTTTCCAGTGAGAGTTTGACTAGTTTGAACTAAGCCTAGTCAAATTGTAGGATGTAATTTGTAGAAACGACAACCCACTTTTCTTCAAAATTTTGAAAATTTAATTGAAATTGCAAATCTTGGGGGAGGGGAATTGAGCAGCTTTAGTTTAAACAGCGTGGTGGAAAAATTAGAGATTTAAGAAATTAGAGGGGTTATCCATTGTTGCTCACTATTTGCATCCAAGCAGAAATCTATTTGCTACCTTGGTAGCATCAGGTCTTTGTTTAAAGTCCTTTAGCTGTTTTAGCTGTTTCTGGCATCGTTGTTTTAACTGCAAGGAGGGAGACTTGCAATTGAATTAGAAATATGGGAAACTAAGCTGAAGATGTCCTGGAGAATAGGTGAGGAAAAGTGGATGGGGAGAAACCTGGGTGAAGATTCTGGGAAGCAGAGTCCACACAGATCAATTACTGCACAACACGTTAGTGAGTTTTAGAAATTACACTGTGCTCATTGTGCATCAGACATGCTCTTAGTCATGTTGTCACAGAAACTATCTAAAGCACATCAAGCATTCTTGAAAGACGTTAATTTCCATTTGGGATGATGATCAAGTCAAATAGTATACCAGCGTCTGAGTACTCTATTCCTGCAAAATTTAGGCTTTGCGGTGTGTGAATTATTGATAAAGGTGAATTGTTTGATAAAGTGAAGCCAAATATGTATTATTTACACTTTAGAGTTTTTTAACATTTTAAGCACATTTTGAAATGTCCTCTGAGTCTTGTTTGTTTGTTTGTTTGTTCCCATTTTTAGGGTCCTGGATGCTGCTCTGATCTGGCAGTTTCATTCCACTACGTTGATTCCATAACTATGTATCAGTTGGAATACTTGATTTATCATCTCCGACCATATGGTTACCTATACAGGTACAATCCTGACTCACTCAAGAATCTAGAAAAGCAAATCAAAAGCAAAGCAGTGGATAATGATGCAAAAGCTAAAGCAGAAAGCTCCTGAAACTGAATCAGACTTCTACTCAATGATAAGATGGTGAACAATGAACACTGAAAGAAGTATCATGGAGTGAAAAGCATCTACATCTAGCTCAGACAGGACTCTGGAATTGCTAGGAGTAATTCTTTTGAATTTTAAAAGTTCTATGTTGAGGGTCTTCCTCTGTGACTGCAAACTATAGGTTTCATTGTGCAGTTCTTAATTCATGGGGATAGTGGGACTTTTCACATATTAGGGCTGCAGAATCAGGCCCTAAAGCTTTTATGTGATCTGTGAAATCTGTTGAGGTGGCTGTTATAAACATGAAGAATATGTATTGTTGTATTAAAACAAATGGATTGTGGTGAGGATCAAGCACGATTATACAGTATTTTCTAGTCATTTTTCTTTTTGCCCCAGTCCCCCTTCCCATTATTTTGGGTAAGTACTAGTGTTAGAAATCTTGAGCCACATTGGTCCATCACTTTGAGATGGTGATGATACTAGAGAAATTTGACATGAAGTATCTGGGCTGAAAAGAGAGAAACAAGCCTTCAAAACCACTCCTGTCTTAAACTATGTGGTATAATTAGTAATACTCTGCCTATTTAATGTTGAAATCTGAATTGCTTCCCAAATGAAATGAACTTGTTACTCTTGGCCTCATCATAAACATCCCCCAAGATACTATCAGTTCCACAAAACCACCACCCTGTTGGCTTGCTCTAATTGGTGAAAAGCCCAGGAATAGCAAGGCTTTACATCTTGGAGTATGTTGAAGATGTGTGGAAACCTGCATACCTGCCTACTCTATGCCTCTTGGTGTGTACTCCTTGCTTGAATGGGCACAGAATTCATCCAAAAGCTTTTTGATGTACATATGATAGAAAGAAACCCCTTACAAGTGCAATTTCCTCCCCTTGTATTCATTCTGTAAGCCAAAAGTGTGATAACACCACAGTCATACAATAAAGACTTGTAGGCAGCAAGGCGTTTATGCACTAGTGTACAGTAATTTCCAGATTCACCCAGTGTTACTATTAGTTTTTCTATTTAATTTACACATTGCTTTACTGTAGGTTTTTTTGGGAGGCGAGGGGAAGGCAGAGGGTTCTTTGTTTATGGAAGTGATCTGGCACCCAAAAAGATACTATTTTAAATCACAGTGTAGGTTCTCTTACTATGATTTTTTTGAATGTTCCCTACACATTCCATTTTATTTGGCTGTAATATGCAATTCCACTTCTCTCTCTGAGGGTTTTGTTTGGTTTATAGTGTGGCTTTTTTCTCTGCCTTCAGTTAAGATTTTCATGTGTCATTTTAAATGCTCTTTATTATCTGTCTTGTGAATGTGTTGTACAGTTATTCAGGTAAGCCAACCTGAATGCAAGGATCCCTTCAAAAAGTGCATTTATTTTTACCCACTATGTCTAATTAGCTAAAAAAGGATCCACTTATAATCTGAGACTGACAGATCATCAATATATAAAATACAATCAGAGGTTACACCAACTATAGATTTTTGCTCTTGTGATCAATATAGTATATACATCATTAGCCCAGTTTTATGTTCTGCCTAGCTTGACACATTGGCTGTCTTTGGTCCTCAGTTTCACAAAAGCCTCTACCACTTTTTTGTGTGTGCTGGTTTTCATCTTCATCATATTGGGGAGTTTGGCCAAAACTTTATTTCCCTTAGCCAGTGTGTTTTGATGAGGTCATATTACTGGTTGTAAATGGCCTTACTAAAATGGTTACCACTGTTCTCCTGAGGATGTTGCTAGAAGATTTTGGGAGACTCTGAAGTAGCGTGTCTGACTTTGAGAGAGACATTATTTGCCAACAAACATCATGACTGACTTACCTATTTTCTTCTGTTCTGCCTTGTGACATGATGCCAATAACCACAGTATCTCATGAATGTGAAGTAAACATAGCCACCTTTGCTGCTCCTCAGTGTCTGAACACAGGATGTATTTATATTCCCTAGTACAACTGATGTTACCATATAGTGATTGTTTAGTTATTTCATATTTAAATCTAAATATTTCATAATAAGTATTTTTCACTAGCAGGATTGCCTCACACACAGGCTGGAAGAGGTAAGAGCTTTGTGTGCTGTGAATTGACCTATAGAACTCAAGCTGTGCTTTTTATCGGAGATTATGCTGATGCTGGTCGAAAGGAGAATATTTATCATTTGTGTTTCAGCTGAACTGTAGAAGGTGATTAAGCTTAGCAAGGTGTTCCCATATGAGTCACTCGTTAGACTAACATTAGGTCATATATGAGATACAGCTAATGGGCTTGCTAAATCAATATGATAAAAGCACTGACAGCTATAGTGATTAATATATTCAGATTCTTGACATTTTTATTAACAGTTGATGGCATTTAATCTAAATTTAACAAGTTGATGGTTTTGATTTATAATTCTGTATACTCCACCAATGTAAAAGACCTACTGAATTGCAAATCTGTAGTTCCTCACTACCATTCTCTTCCCTTGCCCTCCTTCAGCATCACCCATTGACCTCTAACAAAAAAGGAACTTCTCAGCTTGTGGTGTAGGCAGCCAATGTTTTAGTGAATTGGGTGGGCTGTCTGAGGAATGCAAATACCCTTTTCCAATAAAGTGTTAGCAAGGATACTTCAGAAAGCATTTAGTACAGGGGTGGGCAAACTACGGCCTGGGGGCCACATCGGGCCCTTCAGATGTTTTAATCGCCCCTCGAGCTTCTGCCGGGGAGCGGAGTACAGAGCTTGCCCCACTCCGTGCATGCTGTAGCTCCACATGGCTCCCGGAAGCAGTGGCTTGTCCCCTCTCCAGCTCATGTGCATAGAGGCAGCCAGGAGGCTTCACATGCTGCCCCCGCCCCAAGTGCCACCCCCGCAGCTTCCATTGGCCGGGAACCTGTGGCTGGGGCAGCACGCAGAGCCGCCTGGCTGTGCCTCCGGGTAGGAGCCAGAGGGGGGACATGCTGCTGCTGCCGAGAGCTGCTTGAGGTAAGCACCACCTGAAGACTGCACCCTTGACCCCCCTCTTACACCCCAACTCCCTGCCCCAGCCCTGATCTCCCCCTCTCCTGCTCTCTGAAACCCCCAGACCCAGCCCAGAGCACCCTCTTGCACCCTCAACCCCTTATCCCCAGAGCCCGCACCACCAGATGGAGCCATCACTACCCCTCCCCCCACCTCAACCCCTGCCCCAATCTGGAGCCCCCTCCCACACTCTGAACTCATTTCTGGCCCCACCCCAGAGCTCTCTCCCTCACCCCAACCCCCAATTTCATGAGCATTCATGGCCTGATGTACAATCTCCATACCCAGATGTGGCCCTTGGGCCAAAAAGTTTGCCCACCCCTGATTTAGTATCTGGCTAAGAAGGCTTCTGTCTCTACCCTCTACCACATATGCCCAGAAAGGAGAACAGAAGGTTTTGCCTTCCAGTATCACTGATTTGAGAAGTATTGACTTCGTTAATTTTTCTAAAACTGTTGTGTTTTTTCTGTCAAACTCCAGTATCATTATGGAAACAAAATGAATTATACGTAGGGATTATTAACTTGTGTTTTACTTTGGTAGCCATTTTACCAGATAGCCTTCCAAACTTGGCTACCTAATAAACATTAATGATTGCTCTTATCAGAGGGGCTTTCAACGGTGTAGCCTCCTTGTATAGTGTTCTACAATTGTGAGCCACTGATTTCAGTGTCATGTCATCACTTGAAGAAAAAGCACATAGTAAAATGAGTACTTCTGCAGCCCAGGCAAGTTACTACAAGGAATCCTTCCTTAGTTGATTATTTGTTTTTCTTAGCATATGCCTTTGAAGTGCAGGGGCACAGGATGCCTTATGCCACACTGTTTGTTACTCTTGATTTTTAATTTTAAAAAAGCCTGATAGAATTCTGTAGCCACAATGTAGTGATTGAAACAATCCAATCATAATTCTAGTCTAGATTTCTTTAAGAAAATTACCCAGCAGTAAATTTTCTACAATCCCTGGGGTTTATACTGAGAATCAGACATATGGGGTTTGTTCTTTCAATAGGCTTCTTAATATTTTAGTTGCTTTGTTTTTCAGAACATTCATTTAGACTTGCATTAATTTCTAGAGGCATGACAATATTATCAAATTACGTGAAGCTCTTACTTGTGGGCTGGTACTGAATGTTACATTTTCAGATGAGTGACTCAATTGAACCTTATTTAATCTTTTTACTCTGTTAATTCAGTTTAGCAATTTGCACTATATGTGTCTGCATGAGTGGGTACAATCCCTAGTGATACCCTGTCTGTCCTTTTGCTCAACTTTTCTTTCCCCTTTGATTTTTCCCCCCTGATCTTTCTGATAACACTTCTACAACTCCATCCGGTTATGCTTTCATAAGCGAAAGAAAGTTTCAGTGACTGCGTGCATTTTAACAGACTACTCTCAAAACAACCAGGAGCCACCCTTTTAGTTTATGTACTCTGATAATCAGGAGAAAAAGGTGGCATCTTGATAACATAACTACTGTTGATATTAATGATTTGGGCGCAATCACACCATGGTGAGAATAGTCATCTTAGTATAGGACTAGGAAATTAACCTTTCCAATTTTTACTGTGGCAAGAAAAAATGTATATGAACCCCAGCAAATGTAGAGCTCTTCATCTTACTGTGTGTTGTGTTTAAAATACTCCTCTAAATGAACTGCAGCTGTTTGTATGAAAAATTGTTTAAGGAAGACATGCTGCTGCTGAGCAGTCTATTCCATTAAAATCAATGATCTGGAATTTGAGACCAGAAAAGTTTCAGTTGTGGTAGACAATGGTTGGTGACATACATGTTTTTAAGTGATCACCATAAACAAAAAAGTTTAGTTTTAAATAACTTCTTTGAAGTGCCTTTGACCATTTTTTAGTAATGAATTTAAAGTGATAACTGCACAAATAAAATAATTGATCACACAAAGCTTGTCTCTTGTGTTCATTTACTCATTCAATACAGGTGAGCTTGATAGAGGCACAACTCTGCTTACCTAGGCATTTCCTTACAATTTTTTCAACTCCTGATAAGGAATGGCATATTTTGAAAAACAAAAACCATCTAATTTTGCACTTTTCCTATCTTTTGTTTGTGCTACATAAATGTACATTTTTGTATTTTCTTTACAAAATAGCAAACTACCTAGGAAACTTGGTTTTGTATGTTTCAGAGTGTAAAGTTAAGCCCCAGTGTTATAAACCTCCACACAGGCAGGCCTTTGTTCCTGCAGTGTCCTATTGATTTCAGTGTGCTGTGAGTGCAAGGGCCTGTTTTCCATGATTCAGGTTATGGGACCCAGACCTAATGCTTATATACAACTACCTCAACATTAGACTAGAACTGTTAGAAAGTAACTCTTTTTTTGTGAAATGTCACACCTTTGTTTCCACATGCTTTTCAACTCTTTCAATGACTTGTATTTTCACATATATTCCTAAAATTCATACTTTCCATTTCAAAAGCTTTGCATTTTTTCATCTGAGAAAATGATCAGTTTAAAGTGACCGCTTTTTACTTGGAGCTTCCTAGATTCAGCAGACAGCCCACAGAACTCCTTTTTTTTTTTTCTTTTCTTTTTTTTTTTCATTACACTGAATATTACTGTGACAGAGTGCTAGGCAAGAACAGCTGAGCCAGCACTCTGGTCAGCAATTCCAATCAAACCATGCAGAATGGAGCTGGTCAAACAGCTGTGCCTAATTTGTGGGTGGAGCATAGCTGGAAGGCTAATTATCCATTAGGCAGAGGAAGTAGAAGGAGGGAAAGCAGGTAGCAGGGAGAGGAGAGAAATGGCTCTTCCCTGCTTGTTAGAACAAAGCTGTATGAAGGTGGTGGGAACCCACCTTGTAAATTAAACTACTCTAGTTTGACCAGCACAAAGGTCTCTGAGCAGTTTGTGGGCCGGAGCAGAGTCAGGAGTCAGAGGGCCCTGTCAGAATCATGACCATTTTGGAAAACTGAAATGTAAACATCTCAATTTTCAAAGGCCTCACTTTTTTTTGCACACTTTGCACAACAGATTATCCTTAAATCCTTTTAAAATGTATCTTATTGCTCAGAACCACTTGTGACCATATGCAAGTAAAAGCCTCAATCCTGCAAATATACGTAACTTTGCTCAGTGAGTAGTGCCATTGTGGAATTGTGATGCATGATTACTTTGTCAGTTTCATGAAGTTGCAATCAGGGCCCTCCTTAGCCATAAGCAGAATAGGCAGCTGCCTAGGGCACCACTAGGTCTGGGGCACCACACTTTGGTGTATTGCACTCTGGACATCCGCTGCTTGCATCCGAAGAAGTGGGTATTCACCCACGAAAGCTTATGCTTCAATACCTCTGTTAGTCTATAAGGTGCCACAGGACTCTTTGTCACTCTGGACATAAGTAATCAAGAACAGATGTCGTTAGTAGTGAGATTTGTCGACATTAGTGATTCAGCACAGATTAGTTAAGGAATTGTTTCACGTTTTTAGAAGTAGAAGACACTTTAGAAGTAGAAGAAGGTGGTTTAATACTGTAAGCTTATGTTCGTGTTGCTAAGAGCAAGTCAGGCATAGGGGCACCAGTTTAATAATCCCACCTAGGGCACTATAAATCCTAAGGACGGCCCTGGTTGCAATGTATGCAAAAAGCATGTGCCAAAATGTTTGCCAAATTGGGACTTGTAGTGGACTGTTTACTCCTAGCACTGTGACAAAATACAATGCAGTTTCAAATTAGAAAGACTCAGCACACAACTTGCTATGAGAAATATAAGCGCTATGTCTTTTATATTTTCCCCATTTGGTTCAACAGGAATATAGCTGGGCCTGCTGGTATAGCTTTCCATTCTTGGATAGACAAAGTATAACTTTCATTCCACAGCATAATTTTAGCAGAAATAAAAATGTATTGGTGTGGTCTCTGTGCATTTTATTTAAAGTGATCTAAAGCCATAAAAATGTATGAGCTTAATTTCAGATATTTTGTGCTTTAAAATTGCTATATAACTTTCCAGTTTCAGACTTTGAACTATATATTTATTTTCCATTTGAAATGTTTGTACTCCTATCCAAATATGATCTGACTTTAAAAGTATGCAGTACTTCTTGAATGTAATTTTCCTATCTTTTGCTCTGAAATGGGCATTGCACTCAAGAAATCCAATCCTACACTTCCTTTTGAATGGCTTCAAAATATTTAATCAAACGGTGTATAATACACAGGTAGATATCTTCTCTTTCGAAGTGCCATTAACATCTTCATATGATGCAAAGCTAGCACTGAGAGAAGTGTACTCTTATTTTCTTCTTCACCATGGACACTGTTAACACACGTTCCTGAGTATAGTACGCTAGTAACGGCTTCACTGCCTTTTGTACTATACAAGAGCACCTGCTACTACTGTTATAGTGTGGGTTCGCTAGCTATTTCCTTATTCATTATTGTTACATATGTTACCATCCAAGTAGTAAATGAATAAAGTATAACCATCAATTTTAACTATACTAATATGATGGAAGACTTCAGTCAAGGAGCAAAGACATCCCAATGGACTCAAAGAAAAAGCGTCTGTAGCCAGAGACTCAGATAGGAGCTATTCTTTTATGTGCTTCTGTAACTTTTTATCCTTCGCTTAGGGACCAGTTTCTGCAAAGTGCAGCATGAGAGCAAAAAGTTAAGGGTGCTCAGCCCCTTGCACACTCAAACTTTGTTTGAAGTTACAAGTCTAGGGTGAAACTCCTTTATCCTCACAGACATGTTTTTAGTATGGCTAACATATACAGAACATTTTAAAAATAAATCAACATTGCACATACTACATGAAGCTTAATAGATGCTTTAAAAATACATTTCTATTTCATTCGCTAATGTTTTTAACTGCAAAATCCTCACTATGGGCTGATTACAGAAAGATCTGTATTACCCAAGGAAATTCCTGAAGTGCCATTCTTTGAGTTAAAGAAAATTCAAACATACTTACTGAACGTTAAGTTTCACACACGAACTGGAAAAAAAGCTTTTAATGCAAACATTTGTTGCAAAGTACTTTTGCTGGTACTCAGTTTCCTTGAAGGTCTCCCAGAAGCTCTAGTGCACTCAGATACCAGAGAGATGGCAGGGGAAAGCAGAACAGAAATGGAACTAAATTTGCACTTAAGGCATCTATATGAAATGTGATAAAACCAGTGTTGGCTGGTGCACATTTTTAATACTCTATAAGTAAAGAAAGGTTGGCTCATATCAGTAGCGGGGCCCATGTTAAGATAGTTTGGGTGCCTTGATAGAAAGGGCAGCTTTAACTGCATTTCTTGGTTTTCAAATATGTGGCCTTGGACAAGAGCAAACTAAGCCCACTCTCAAAGTGTAGTCAGCAAAATGTGGCAGGAACACTAACTCTAAATCTGATGGCTTTGTACATTGGTATTCAGATCTGAGTTGGGTGTGGCAAACTGAATTTGAGCCTCTCTCTTCTCTTCCTTTTGCTCCCCTTTCTATAGCATCTAGTTTTGTGGCTAGCAAAACCAAGCTCAGAAGTAATTTTTTTCCTGCCCTCTTTTCATGCATGAAGATTTTTTTCTTCCAAACTTCACTGATTAAGGCTTAATGTGTCATATCTTTTTTCTGCATAAGTTGGATGGGAAACAAGGTGCTGTAGCATGAGTCAGTAGGTGGTATTCATCACTCTGTCAGTACTGAACAATTACCCCAGCCTTATAGGTTGGGGGACACTGTGCTGCTGGAATGTGGAGGCTTGGGATGCCAGAAAATCATAATCCTGACCACTTGTTTATTAAAGATTTTTTGTAAGTGTGACATGTCTCCTGAGCATATTCCCATTAACTAACTGTCTTGTACCTAGTTAATTACTCCTATAGACTCTGCTAAATACAGTTCATCTTATCCTGTCCTAAAATGTGTTGTGGTGGGGGATGATGTTACATTGCAGTAGTCCCTTTTCACATCAGAGTTGGCTGCACTTGACTTCCAGACATGTGTATTATGTATTAGTTTATATTAGCAGTAAAGTTTGTAAAACACTTCAGGATCAGCCTGTCTGAAAGGGGACTACAGAAATGTAAGGTACACAATTGTGTTCTATTATTTGGTGCTGAATTACTCCAGTTTAGCAAAGTGCACAACTGGACTCCCTTCAAGCCCTGGGAAACAATGTATTCAGGGTTTCCAGGCTGTGTTCTGCTGTAAGTTTCATTTGAGGCAAGAGTGGCTGCTTTTTATAGTAAAATCCTTCCAGGAGGTCTGTTTAATTTTCAGCTGTGCACCAGGTGTTGCTAAAGAAAATAAAGATCTAAATTCACTTTTGTTTTTGTGCAAAGAGCTGAACAGTCCTGTGGCAGTAAAGCTGAATGACAGTGGTATTACAAATTAAGCAAACTTAGTGACGGTGATGTGTGACTTTCCCTGTGGCTGAGCTTTACATTAGGATTATAACAGCGTCAGAAAATAAGCCTTGTTTGAGACCTGTCCTGAATCCTGGGTGATCAACTGGTGAGCAGTCAACTGGTGAGCAGTCAACAGCTTATGTAAGAGGCATCATAAATGTCACACCTATTCTGTGACAGTAACCAGTAGTTTGCAAAGGAACACTTTGTCTGCATATTTAGGTATTCTTAGCCCAGCAACAGCTAAGTGTAACCAAGTGTAGTTAAATAGAATCTCCTGGACACTTCGAGGTGGTTATTGCGTCACACACTACGGCAGGGGTCTCCAAACTTTGAGACAAGGGCCATATTAGATTTTTGAAGGGGTTTCGCGGACCGAAGCAATGGTGAAAAATTAAATATATGCAAATTTGTTTTAAAAAAACACACTACTCTTGCTTCTCCCTGTATCTCCTCAGCTGCAGCATTGACTCCCCTAAGTTGGCTCCCCTTTGGGGGGGACACTGGCTCCTGGGGGCACTCACCCTTCTGCACAGCTTAGCTGTGCTGCAGCCCTGCGTGAGCTGCTGCTGACGGCCCCTCCGCGTGCCTACTCAGCTGTTCGCTTCTCTGGTTGGTTGGAGGGCTGGACAAATGGAAGCCCTGGGCCGAATCTCCCGGTTTGGAGACCCCTGCACTACGGGCATGCTGTATTTATTTTGTTTGTTTTTTGATAATCCACTTTATTTAACAAGTGCTTTCCACATTGTGAACTTGACATGCACAGCTTGTCTCTCTACCTTAGCTACCACACTAAGCTTTAACTCTGCAAATATGTATGTCTGTGCATGATCAGGGCCTTAATTCTAATAAGCCCAAGCAGCCATTCATATGAATTCATGCAGCGTAGGTTCAATGCAGTTAATTCCAGACTCCTCACAGTGAAAAGGCTGCATTCCTTTGTCCACATCCCAGGACTCCAACAACTTATGCACTGATTTTTTTTCCCCCTCTTTATCCATAGGGTAAAGTCCTGACCCCAATGAAGTCAATGGGAGTTTTGCCATTGACATCTATGGTGCCAGGATTTTACCCCTAGTGCATCTGCATTATGGTGTAACCGACTGCATGTAGTATGAAAGCAAAAGTTGGGTGGGGTTTTTCTTTACTAGTGGAGTTTGTTTAAAAAAAATGTATAGGCAAACCATTTGACCATAAATGGTGTTTGACCAAAACAAAATTTGTCAAAGAAAACATTCATTTTAGTTACATTTTTTGGGGCTGGAAGGAGGGTTGTTGGAAAATTATTCTGAAATTTCTCATTTCTCATCCATTTCAGATTGTCACACTGACAATCCTTTGCAGGAAACCAACTCACTCTACACCAGTTCTGTTTATATTTAAAATCTTTCCAAAAGTCCTCAAACTGGTGTTCCGCTTGTCATTTTTAAGTGTTTATATAAGTGATCTGTTGCATTTACCCCTATTGTACGTGAAAGGGCATTGCAGATCCCACTTCATGTGAGGAAAAGGAGATGCAAAGCTTTAGCAGATGATCCACTTGAAGGAAACAGTCAGTATCCACAGAATTAAAATTCCCAAAGGGTGATAAATTGTTACTTGGTAATTTTTTAGTTGCTACTTCAAGTGCTCTAACAGTATAAATTTAAAGCATCACTTATTCCTGTTTATACTGTAGCACATTTACTTTTTTAAAATGAGGATGTGTTAGTATTTTGCAGTGTTTTCATTCTGATTTGGAATAGTGTTTTAAAGTTTCCTGTGAAAAGTATTTGTGGATTTTTCATACTCTGACAGTTAAACAGATCTAATGTAGACTAGGCTTATGGTTGAATGAGTCTAGCTACCACATAGAGCTGCCATCACAGGAGCATACTCTTAGGGCTGGTGCACTAATTTTCTAGTGTAGGACTCAGCTAGGTCACTGTGGGGGTGTGACAAACCCAACCCAAAGAAAATACCCAATGTAAATCAGGGAGCTCTACATAACTTTAAAAAAAAACCAAACAACCCTAAGCATTAGCTACACACAGTTCAGCTTCCAATGCCAGTTTGTCTCATATGAAACATCCCACCTTGCTATAGAGGATCCTATACCAAATATTTTATAGGTTTCAGTGTAGTAGCCGTGTTAGTCTGTGTCAGCAAAACGAAAATAAGAAAGAAAAACTTGTAGCACCTTAGAGACTAACAAATTTATTTCAGCATAAGCTTTCGTGGGTTATTACCCACTTCATCGGATGCATGGAATGAAACCTATTTATGTCATTCATCTAACAGATTTATAGACCCATGACATTCTCTGTTTTCAGCTTTAGCTATTTGTAGGACAGGAATGGAAAATTTTCTTCTTTAGTGTTACCTCTGATGTGCTGCAAAGGTCAGCTCATAAAATTCTGACAAATGACTAGAAATAGATAGAAGGTGATGACATTTAAAGCAGGGCAAAAAAATATAGCAGCCGTGTTGTCTGGGCATCTTGAAATGCCACACATCCTGCAAGAAGTGTTCTGAATTCCCTAGAATGTTGCAGGATGGGAGGAATGTTAGCTTTGTATTATGTTTTTAATCTAACATTAAACTACTCTACATAATGCAGGCTTTCCAGCATTTTTAGTTATAAATGGGTGACTGCCATATCTAAAGCTTGTCATCTGGAGACTCTTGTACTGTCTAATGGCCAACAATAATATTGGGATAGACCCCAATATTAATGAAAAATAAAATTTAATTATGTTAGGCAAAAATGTAATGATCTGTGTCCTTACTTAAATTTTAAAATATATGTATAAGATTTTTATACTGATCATGCTTGCAGGATAACATGCTTAGTCTTTATTTTAAGACATGTCTATTCAGGATTTAAAAAGTAGTGTTGCGTAAGAGATGTCAGCAGAAGCCATAAAGCAAAGCTATAAAAATGGGTTTTTCCTTTTTCTCTAGACTATTTTTAGGATAAAGTTGCTTATGGCTGAACAACCTGTAACACCAGAGAGTAAGTCAACTCTAATGGAAGTGGCCTACCAATCATACAAGAATGTGAACAGGAAGTATTTCTTAATTATAGGTTTAAAGGCCACATTGCTCCACCCCTCCATAGTCACTGCATAAAGCTGGGCATCAGGAAAGTGAACAAACTGGACTCCCAAAAATAATGCAGGTCACATAGTGACCTGGCCTTTAAAAGGATGGGGCTCAGCCTCACCTGTGCCAAGTGTAACTTCCTTCCCCAGCTGGAGAAGGATTACAAGAGAGCAAGGGCTAGATCCACAAAGGGATCTAGTGTTGCAATACCTAAAAAAAAACAAAAAACCCTACTATGTACTTTGCTAAGGATTCTCACAGGAAGCTCATTGCATAAAGAAAACTTGCCAAAAGAGGTTACACAGACGTACATATAGTCTAACGTTCATACCTCTGGTTGGCAGCCATCTTTTTAACATGAAAGGAGCCACACAGTATTGGCAGAGTTCTTGTAACAGCGTGGCACCCACCTTTTGCGAGTGCCCCTTTCTGGTCAGATGTCTGAGGTCTTAATAGTCCCAGCCCTGGTATCAGGCCATAACCTCCAGGGCTTCATCCCTGGAGGCAATGGTTTTGGCCCTTTGGTCTACTCTCGCCCCAGCCAGGCCATGGAGTAGTTTAGTTCCCCTTCCGGGGGTTTCTCGCTGTCTGATTGTAGGCCAGTTCCCCAGTGGCCTATGGGGTGGGGGTGGGAGAGCCAGGATCACCCACTACTCCTGGTCTCAAGTCCAGGGACCCTAAAAATAGCAGCTTCTGCCACCATGTCCCTTTAACTATACTGCTTTCAATTCCCTGCTCCACTTCCTTGCAGCTCCACTTCCTTGCAGCCCCAGCCTTTGCCAAAGCTTCACCCTTACCTCAGGGCTCATCTAAGTTCAGGCCCAGCAGCAAGTCAGGGGCTCTTCCTCACTGCCCTGGTCTCTGCCAGCACTGAGCTATCTGTGGTGCTGCAGTCCCTTTTGGCCTGACAGGAGCACCACTTACACTCTGGCTCCAGCAAGCAACTGACTCTCTAGCTCCTGCAATTCCTCTTATAGGGCCCCCCTAGGCTGCTCGGAGGACTCCTCTACTGCCCTTTTCCTGGGATGGGTGTGGCAGGACACAGGCCTTCAGCAAGGGGCCTCTGGGCCTAGTCCATCCCATCATCGTTCTGGCTTCAGTACATTCCCCAAAAGAGGGGTATTTCATATTATTTCACATCTGTACATGTACAATCTGTGTGATCATTACTATTAATTTAGAATATGGTAGCACCTACCAGCAAACTGATATCAGGTTCACATTGTGCTAGGCTCTACAAGTACAGAGTACTACAGTATCCCAGCTCCCAAAGATTTTACAAAGGGTAGTGGAAAGGGATATAATATACAAGCAGAGTGATGGCTTGTCAACACCATGTTAGTATTGCGGTTTTGGGGGGTGGGAGGAGATGGAGAAATAAAAGAAGTGGATTAAGTTTGAGATGTTTGTTAGGAGTGGTTTAGATAAATGGAAAAAAAAGATGGGACATTGAAAGCAAAGAGGGAGGGAAGAAAGGAGGGTAGGCAAAATAAGGCTGAGGTGCCTATTGGCGCTTTGCAGTCTCCTCATAGGAAAGAGGATACAGAGTAAACGACAGAAAGCAGTCTGCTATCATCCGTGTCGGACAACAGCTGCTTCAACTATAGCTCTGTCTGCTGCCAGTTGAGTTTCTGTCTAGCTCCACTCAGGAGTTTCTTCCTGAAACCTAGATGGGTAGGACATTGGAGCTCCCCAGACAGACGTCTCCCCTGCACTGTTCTGGCATGTGGGTAGCCCTGTATGAATCTTCTTTTTCCCCTCCCTTAACTAAGAACTGATTGGAACTGACTGAAACTCTGCCCATTTTGATTTGGTACCAGATTCTGTCACATGGTCCTTTCTCCACCACCTGTGCATCATTAGCTGAAGCACCTGCACAAACTTAATGCTGTTAAACAATATTATCTGTTCTGCTTGTCCTAAATGTTTGTAAGCATCAGTAGTCAAGATTCATCTTAAAGCTAAATCCTGAGAATTTGTAATGACAACTTCAAACAGTTGGGTAAGTATTTTTGGAATATTTTGCATGTCTCCGTGATTCTGGTTGGGAGTGGAAACAGGAAGTGACAGAAGTCTTGAGTGCTTATTCTTGCTTGATTTGTAGCCCAGTTTTGATCATCCATGATAGTCAGATAAACATCTTAAGCACCAAATCTTTTGAAGTGTTCTCAGCGGTAATATATAATACATCCTCTAGTATACAAGGATCAGGCTTTCACATTTTAAAGACAGCCGATTTAAGAGATGCCCTGTTTTGGATTTTGTTGAAATCATAATGAAAAAAGTTACTAGTGTCAAGGACAGATAGATTCATTTCTAAATGGTCAGGAAAACCTGTGGCACACAACTAACCTATCTTCCCCCCATTTTGAAGCTGGCAGCTTTCCCATTCAAATAGCAGTGTCTTTGTTTGCATTTGCCAGTGCTGCCTCAATCTTAACAGATACCAGGCAGTGTCTGTTTACCCAGAGTAGAATGTCTGTTGTCAGGTCAATCATCCTACTTTGGAAGAAAAAACAAATTCTAGCTTGCTTAGGATAGAGTTCATTTACAAAACCTTTGTTAGTTTTCAATTCTCAAACTAAAACTTGACTTCAATTCAGATATACCGAAGTCCGGATCAAGATCTGAACATCCCCAGAATTCAGCGATGTTTGATTCTGTGGCTTTGAACATAAATACAAATGACATTTTAAAACTGGACAGTTCAAGAGAGACATTTTGGGGTGCAATCCAGACCAGTGAGGGGATGTGTCACTACCTGTCCTGTAATCTGGGAGGTCTCCCAACCTGGCTGCTCACAAACAGCAGGCAGGTCACACCTGAGTGTCTATGTATGGCCACAGCTCTGGTTCAACAACTCTGGTCCCAGCAGCCTGTTAACAAACACCAGCTACACTCTGGCTTCCACCAGCCATGGTTATTACTTGCAGGGTGACCAACACTCCCAATCTTAAGTTCTCACACACCCACCATGTGAGTTCTGTGCTGTCCAGCCCTCTCCTGGACAGTTCAAATGTTTTAAGTCTATTGTCCCTGTAAGGGAACAATATACAACAACTCATCAGCTTAATGGAGTTACCCACACAGTTCACAACACTGGATTAATTTTGTTTAAAGAATGAAAAAAAAAAAGTTTAAACTACAAAGAGATACATTTTAAGTCAGTACAGGTATTAAGGTACTGAAGTCAGAAATGGTTACTAGAAAAAGATAAAACACTTCCTAATACTAAAACTTTACCAGTGAGGCTTGATTCAAGGTGAAATTCTTACCACATGCTTCCAGCACCATTACTGACCAATCTTCAGGTCACAATCCATCCCAACGTCAAGACGACTAAAGAATCCAGCTTTTTAAGTTCAAGAGCAATGGATAGGGAAAGATAATAGTATTTTTGCCCATCACTTTTGTTGTTTGGTCACCCTTTAAAATGCATTTTCATGAGAGTGACCCCCTAGATAAAGTTCTTTCCAACTGAGATCATGGAGACAGAGTCTGCTGGGAAGAGGGGTTATGCTGTTTTTCACTTGTGTATTCTGAAACAGATTTTCTTTGTCTTCTTTCTTTGCTCTTTTGCAAGGACTGTTTACAGCTTATATGCTAATTGAGGTGAACACATCCCATTGTTTAAGACAGGCTTGCTTGAGGAGTTCTACCTACTTGGGGTTCAAACTCATGTTTGAACATGTGCCTTTATCATATGGGGTGGGGATTTCACAACTTTAAACACAATGTTGCTACCATAGGCGCCGACTCCGTGGGTGCTCCGGGGCTGGAGCACCCACAGAGAAAAATTGGTGGGCGCTGAGCACCCACCGGCAGCTCCCCGCCAGCCCCGCGCCCGGGCCCAGCTCACCTCACTGCCGGGCAACCTTGCGGGGCCCCGCCCCCGACGCCGGGCGACCTTGCAGGGCCCCGCCCCCGACGCCGGGCGACAGCACCCACCGGCGCCGATGAAAGTCGGCTCCTGTGGTTGCTATGTACATTTCACCATGACATTATTGACCTGAGAGTCATTAGTTTTCAAATAACACCTCACAAAGCATATTTTGTACAAAGAATACTAGAAAAGCATATACAATGTGCAAACAGGGGTGCATTCAGTCACAGTAGGTTCTTAGATTTGGAGCCTACCAATACACCAGGCCAAGTGCAAATTAAAAGCTTTCCAGTATAGTAATGTCAGAGGTGTAACGCTTTTAAATTAATACCAGCAAAAGCCCTAGTGTAGACATGGTTATACCAGACAAAAAGTGCTTTTGCCAGCAGAGCTTATTTCATTCCTGGAGCTGGTTAAGCTATACTGGCAAAAATCACTTAATTTAAAAATATTCAGTGGCTTACTGGTTTGACATTCCATAGCACGCTGATCAGTCCTTTAAGCAAGGATTGACGCCGTCCAGAGATTGTCAGCATCACTCCTGAGTTATCCACAGTGTCACTAGAGAATAATGGAAGACAAACCTCTTACTAGAATTGGTCACCTTTTGAAGGCAACAGAGAAAAATTAGTTAGGAGTGGGAGAACATGGGAAGTTCTAGTCTTTATCCCTCTTTTTTCCTGAAATGTTTCCTCTACAAAAACACATCTGAGGACTGAGCCCAGATATTTTACAATATAAACAATTTTTAAAAGCATAATGCAATTACAAGTGTAAAATAATAGAGCAAAAGAAATATTGATGCAATGTGCTCCAAGTAACCACTCTGAATCAATATTAGTTTATGTATATGTCAATCACAACTCTGTTTTACTATCTGACAGACCATTTGATAGTGTTAGCTTAATAGGGTGGCACTCACCTCTTGCAAGCACCCCGTTGGCAGAGTGCATATGCCTGCACTCTCTCTTCCTGTAGCCCTCCTTGGGCTTAAGTCCTTAATTAGTCTTGCAGTCTATCAATGGTCTCAGCCCTGGTATCAAGCCATACTCCAGGACTTCCCCATTGGAGAAAATGGCCTCATCCTGTCTGGGCCTTTCAGGCCCCACTCAGCCACTAAAGAGTTCACTTTCCCTTCTGGGGTGCATCAAGGTCCAGGCCACTTCTCCAGTGGCTTATGGGAAGAACAAGGGGAGGAAGGGAACACAGGCCCACCCACTACTCCAGGTCCCAACCCAGGGACCCTGTAGATAGCAGCCATCCACCATGTCCCATTAACTAAACCACATTGGTGGTTTGCTTCCCCATGGCCTCAGCACATTCTTCACCCTTACCTCAGGTGCTTGTTCTGGTTGAGTCCCAGCAGCCAGCCCAGAGATCCTTCTCGCTCCTCCTGGTGTCTGCCAGCACTACTCTGGTCAGAGGTCATATGGCTCCCTCAGGCACACCAGCCACACTCCTCCAGCAAGGAACTGAGTGACTTAGCCCCTGCAGATCCTTTTATGTGAGTCTGTTGGGCCCTGATTGGCTGCTCCCTGTGGCCTCCCTCATTGGCAGCTTTCTCACAACCACTCTAGGCTGCTCCGAGGACTTCTTTTCTGCTCCTCTCTGGGACGGGGTGTGGCAGGAGTGCGGGCTTTTTGGAGGGCCTCAGAGGGTCTGGTACGCCCTGTCACAGTTAGTTACTAAAATGATGGCATAGTTTGTTAAACGTATATGTTATTTTCTCTTGGGCACATGTGCCTGAGGCTGAAAGCAGATGCAGAAAAATTAGATGTGCTCCATTTTAGGCACTTTCAAAACTTGTGTATTATTTCATTCACTCTTCCTGCTAAATAAGGTTACTGGCCTGGCATAACTCTCCATAAGATTTTCTCATATAAAATGTTCTCCCTCAGATAAGGGAAAGGAGGGATATTCATCCGTGAGTAAGAGAATCTATGGAAGTTATTAAAATAACAGATTTGCTGACAGAGCTGAGAATGTTAAAACACAGGACAAATTCAGTTGGGATGCAAACAATGCTGTAGGTTACATGTTAATTCAGAATAATCCAATATAAACTAGTATAATTTAAAGGGCAGAAGGATGAGATTATGACATGAAAAGCAACTAAAAGGAAGAAGCAAGATAAAGCAGGCTGTGAAATTCAGCTGGTTCCATTCACTGGGGTTCATGCATGGAGGCCCCTCTGATTTACTGAAGTCCCATAATGAGGAGGAATATAGATGGTGAAGCTATACAACTAGACCCACACAACCTCCAGTACGACCACCAGGGGCGATCTCCCTTTATTGGTTTCCAACTGGTTGGGGTGGGGGATATCTCTGCAGCTGGGTCACAAAAATAAGAGATCACTTATGCAACTATAGTGGCCTCAAACCCCCATGAATTAATCATAGACTGGTTAGTTACTATTCCACCTCATAGGCTGGAACAGTAGTTATAGAAGGGCTGCATTGCAGCCTTATGTCCTAGCTATAGGCTGGGCAGGGTGATTTCAATCCCAGTTTAGTTCTCCACACAAAATACACAGGGTCAAATCCTGCTCATCTTACTCATGCAATTAGTTCCATTAACTTTAATGGGACTATTTGTGCAAGCAAGGCATGCAACATTACAGAGAACCTCAATAAATATCACACTATTAATTTTAAAATATTCAGTGGTTTACTGACTTGACACATGTACTGTAATTCACACATTATCCTTTCCTGTATAATTTTCTACAAATGTAAGAATAATGAACCTGGAAATCATTAGTGTTGATCTTGGCTCCAAGGCCCAGATCTTCCAATCAAAGTTAGGAGCCTAAATACATTTGAGGATCAGGGCCCAAGAGCATATTTTTTACCTTTGAGTTTTTACCATTGAGTTTCTGGCCAAAGGAAAAAAATAACATGTATAGTGCTTAAAAAGACCAAAAATTAATGGCATCAAAGTACCACAGTAGGTGTCAAAGCACCAAGCAAACAGGCATGGAGGTGTTCAATAGAGAGCAAAGAATTTAGTAGTTTTAAATGACACCATGAGTAGGTGCAAAAGCCATCCTGACACACTCACTCAACTTTCCAAAATCTTGAGCCCCTCATTACAGTTGCTGCTTCAACCGCAGGATGACAAAAAAAAACCAAACCAACCAAGCAGCACATCATTTTGTTATGTTATTAAATGTGTCTGTTCTTAGCCATATTTTTCAGGGGAGCACATTCATCACAGTGATACTTTCCTATAATCTAAAAAATTGAGAGGTTTGCGCAAATACTGTATATCTACACTGCATCTTTTTTTTAAACACTTCTACATAGGTACATTTCAATGGCTTAAACATTTCCACTCAATCAGTACGGCAATTCTCATTGCCACAATGAAACCCACTGGAGCCACAAAATTCAATCAGAAATTCAAATTGCCACATTTTGAAAGCACTTACAGCATAAGAACTACTGATTACAGCACTATCTGGAACCAATCATGGGGCAGGCAGGGACATTTCTCAATACAATTCTGCCAGTGCATCTCACTCCTTTCAAGTTGCAGTCAGGGAGCAGAAATTAGATCATTTGACTTACGTAACCAATACAAGTAATGAAAGGCTAATAATTTACATTGCATGAAATTTGTTTGCACATTCTGTTTAGTGAATGAGTTTTAACAAATAATAAGTAACAGATGGTTATAGAAATCAGGATTGGTCTGTGAGCAACTTATAGACAAAAAGGGAGTAAATTCACATCTGTTATTATTCAGTGATTAATTCAACTGGTTCTTTTAAAAACATCCATCTACCATGAATCTCTGTAAAAGATTATTTTAAGTGGAGATCTCTTTGGCTATATATTGTAACCTTGTTTTCTTATGCATTGGACCCCGCAGAGCCATTGGACCCTGGCAAGCCTGGCTGTTCCTGGATCACCCTGTTAAAAAACAACACAGTACAGAGAGGATTAGTTTAAGAACTCTCAAGTACTTTCCAAATATTAACATTATTCTTAGTCGACATAAATTTGCCAGAGTCAAAGATAAAAGTGGGAGTGTTTTCAAAGTGAGAGAATCTGTCTTAAAGAATTAGTTATACTAATATTAATGATTCTCCACGGTCTTGCCTAGTGATTCATACTAATGCAAAGAGAGCACTACGTGGTGGAAAACCTGCCCATTTTGATTTAATAGCATTTTATTTCCACTGAGCATTCACTTTGCACAAGGGTAGAGAACCACACAAGGTGGCAGGCAGAAGAGAACCAGGTAGTATACTCAGCACCCATAGCACCCCTTTGTGGTCCTTGTCTCTGGTGCCCCTGGTAGCCATTTCCTCAGTGCTGTGAGGGTCTGTCTCTCTGAAGGTCTGCTGTGCCCTGGTCCACCAGTCAAGTCTCCTAAAGCTCAAAGCCCTTCCCAGGTAACAAAAGATCCAACTGAAAGTCCAAAACAAATACTTAAAGTAATAATTCTTTTGCCCCTTTTGCCGCACTCAGGCTCCACTGAAGTTCTCTGTTTCTTGGTCCCTGCAGACTCTCTCTTATCTTGGGTCCTCCCCAGCAGGATTCTCACACTGTCTCCCTTCCTCAGGGACTCTGGCTGCTTCAGTTCCCAGGCTTGTCACCTTTCATGAGGAACACGGTAATTTACCAACAGCTTTAATTTACCTGAAAGATTAAATCATCTATATGTTTTAACAGTATTGTTGACTTTGATGAAGGTGAACCAAGCAATGGGAACCTCTTTTCTTTTTCCAAGGTGGTAGAGTTAGTAAATGTTTTTCACAAGTATGTTTCAAAGATCCACTTGTCCTAATGGCAAAAACACTACCTCAAATAGTTCTCATCAGCCTCAGAGAAAAGACAAAGGGTAGGAGATCACCAGCTTTAGCATTTAGGAATTTAGAGTATATTTTAGTTCTATTTTCAGCATCAGGCATCATTGTTAAATTGAGGAAGCAGAGCAGTTAAAAGACTAGGAGCTCCTTAAACAAATGCGTGCTTGTCTCAGAAAAGGATAGATTTGTTGCTTTGTGGTTATGAAATATATTACTGAAGCAGATAATTCAGAATCAGGTTTGAGACGTTTCCTCTTGGAAAAGCACTTTTTAAAGTTACAACCTGAATGTACGTACATGTTTGTTGGATGTGTGCTTGGGAAAGAAATATGTTAAGCTACTAACCATATTAAAATACTGGGGCATGGCAAAGCTTTTGTAGTGGCTAAAGGAATAAGAAGTCTGTGGATAGTTCTAGGGCCTTCTCAAATTAAACTGAGTTATACAGGATCCTAGCTAGTACAGTTTAGGTACTAGATAGGATTCCCCTCCCCCTCCCCCAGGGCCCGGCATGGTTTGTGATTGCTTCGCCCTCACTTTCTGCCGGGATGCAAACAAATCTGCAGGGGGACATGTTTTCTGTACACGCTCAGTGGCACATTCCTCCGGGAATAACAACAGTTTAAGGCTGGGATCTCTTAAATTTACGCAGGAATTCAGCCCCTATTCTTGTACACAAAACTGTATCTGCCCTTCATTTTCATCATGTATGTCTCCTGCTCTGTTCTACATGCATTCTGCCATATATTTCATGTTATAGCAGTCTCGGATGATGACCCAGCACATGTTCGTTTTAAGAACACTTTCACAGCAGATTTGACAAAACGCAAAGAAGGTACCAATGTGAGATTTCTAAAGATAGCTACAGCACTCGACCCAAGGTTTAAGAATCTGACGTGCCATCCAAAATCTGAAAGGGACGAGGTGTGGAGCATGCTTTCAGAAGACTTAGAACAGCAACACTCCGATGCGGAAACTACAGAACCCGAAAAAGAAAATCAATCTTCTGCTGGTGTCATCTGTCTCAGATGATGAACATGAACATGCGTCGGTCCGCTCTGCTTTGGATCGTTATCAAGAAGAACCCGTTATCAGCATGGACACATGTCTCCTGGAATGGTGGTTGAAGCATGAAGGGACATATGAATCTTTAAGGCATCTGGCACGTAACTATCTTGCAATGCTGGTTACAACAGTGCCATGCAAATGCATGTTCTCACTTTCAGGTGACATTGTAAACAAGAAGCGGGCAGCATTATCTCCAAACTTGCTTGTCCAAGCGATTGGCTGAAGTAGGACTGAGTGGACTTGTAGACTCAAAAGTTTTACATTGTTTTATTTTTGAATGCAGTTATCTTTTGTACATCATTCTACATTTGTAAGTTCTATTTTCATGATTAAGAGCTTGCACTACAGTACTTATATTAGGTGAATTGAAATATACAATTTCTTTTGTTTTTTATAGTGCAAATATTTGTAATAAAATAAATATAAAGTGAGCACTGTAGCCTTTGTATTCTGTTTTAATTGAAATCACTATATTTGAAAATGTAGAAAACATCAAAAAATATTTAAATAAATAGTATTCTATTATTTAACAGCATGATTAATCACAATTAATTTTTTTAATCACTTCACGGCCCTACTTTTAACCAGTTACTGATACATGAGAGGTCCTTCCCCCTTATCCCACCATGGCAGCTTACTTTGCTTAAGAGCCTTTGGTGAGGGACCTTGTCAAAGGCTTTCTGAAAATGTAAGTACACTATATCCACTGGATCGCTCTTGTCCACATTCTTGTTGACTCCCTCAGAGAATTCTAGTGGATGGGTGAGGCATGATTTCCCTTTACAAAAACCATGTTGACTCTTCCCCAACAAATTGTGTTCATCTTTACTGTAGTTTCAACCAGTTTGCCTGGTACTGAAGTTAGTCTTACCAGCCTGTAATTGCTGGGATCACCTCTGGACCCTTTTTAAAAAATTGGCATCACATTAGCTATCCTCCAGTCATCTGGTACAAAACGCAGAGGAGGGAGGGGAGCCAAGGCCCTCCCACGCCACCAGGCTCCAGCCCAGGGCCCTGTGAGCACTACCAGAACTCTGGCACTCAGAAGCGCCTTAAGGCTGCCTTCCCTGGGCCACTTCCTACCATCCGGCTATTGTCCAAAGTTCATAGTCTATCACAGGAGGCTGTGAAAGTGCTCAGCTCACTGCTTGGCACCTTCTCATGGCCAGGCGTGGCATGGCAGCTCTTGGGGGCAGCGGCAGCCTCCTCCTCCCTTTGGCCAGGTCAGTTCCAAGTCTCTCCCCTTCTGGGCTATCCATAAACAAAACAAGAGGAATTAACACAAGAAAAGTGAGTTAGTGTGCAAAAGGGGGAAATACCTCCCTTTCCAGGTACAACAGAAGCAGATCCTCCCTTACCTCAGGGAGGGCCCTTCAGGCAGTTTCCTGGGAGAGATCCTGGCTTCCCTCAGTCCTTTTCTCATGAACTGCAAAGTAAGGGTCCTTTCTCTTCCCTGGCCTGCCCACAAGTGAGCTGTTCTGCTCCCTTTTAACTTCCCCTCCAGTCTGTCCTTCTCTTGCAGGTATGGACGGGCAGGGCTGGCTGAGTCCAGAGCAGCTTCTCAACCCCTTGTTGCCCTGTAAGGGGTTTGTATACTTCACTACATTGGATAATATGAATTGCAGACAACATGGAGATTGAAATACTCAGAGTTTGGAAAATCAGGGTTTACTTGTACTTTTAGAATGTGTTTGGAAGTGTAAAACACACCAACTCAAATTCTGCTTCATGCCATGAATTGACATTGGTCCACCTCCTAAACCTGCATGATTTAAAGTCTCTGTCCAAGAGCAGTTTCAGAGGTGTTGTGGTTAAGAATAAGTTTCATTAGAAAGTGGGAAAGACTGAATGTTACCTGGGCACTTTGTGCTTGGATCTAGTCAGTGTTATTTGTCTGTGACTTTTATAAGCAAAAAATATTACACAAAAATTAGAAGAAGCAATCTATTTTAAGGTATGTGACAATAAAATCAATTTAGTGTGTATTTGTATATTTTATTTGCCAGTAAAACAACCTAGTTGATACTTATCATTCTGGAATTTTTCTGAATGATGATACTTAAAAGTTAGAATATGTAACAATAGCAGTAATATGGTATCTGATTGCCTGTACTGCAAAAAACTGCTCTTCAAAAAGTAGAATATACTGTAAGATACAAATGATAAATAGAGTGACAAAGATTCCTGTAGCACCTTCTAGACTAACAGATATATTGGAGCATAAGCTTTCGTGGGTGAAGACCCACTTCATCAGACTCATGTCTGACGCATACATCTGATAAAGTGGGTCTTTGCCCACGAAAGCTTATGCTCCAATATATCTGTTAGTCTAGAAGGTGCTACAGGACTCTTTGTTGCTCTCGCAGATCCAGACTGACACGGCTACCCCTCTGATAAATGATAAATAGTCTTCTGTATTTGGCAACAAGATAGAATATGTACATATGTGATTCACTGTAGACCTAGTATCCATGTGTTTTCTGACAAAAATATTAATGTTATAATATATTTGCTCTAAAATTGTTAGCTAATTGACAGTCATATTTTAAAACTAAATTGTAAGAAGTACTTGATTTTCCCCCCAGTATTTCTTCAAAGACTTCCTTGGAAGGGGACAGTTAGTGTCTTCCTCATTAGCAGAAAATATTTATTTCTGTTTCTCCAATTATGCTTTGCCAGAGGTCTCTTCCAGTCTGAAATATACTCCATTATTAAATATAAATGTGGACTTATATAACAATGTATAAAGTATTATCCTAATTATATAATGTAGACAAGATATTAGCATTTAGGTTTCAGTTTAATGGGAATCAGGATTTTAAAATGTGACGGATACATTTTTAATACGTCAGAGTAGTAACAGTTCATTGGTCTTGTGATGTGAACACTAGTCAACTTGAAATTAGCAAAATATAACATTTTTAATAATGTTCATAATATCTGTGAAAGATCCTGGGAGAGCCTGTTTCATGTGAAGCAGACAAGATGCTGTCCACTTGGTGTTTTTCAGAATGTAAAAATAAAAGGCTGTTTGCTTAAAATAGAGCTTGTGTGGGCACTGGTTTGTTTTCACACAAATCTCTAAAGAAATAGACTGAACAGGCTGGGTTCCATATGCATATCATTGTGGCAGTGACTGAAGTGTCCTTAGTATCTCTTCCTCCTGATCTGTATTTGGATTGCTAGTCTTTGCCTTGCTCTGTAGAATTCCCATCCAGTATAGAGAATTTCTTGTCCTTTGTCTTTATTCTTGCTATGAGGGACTTCATACATTTTTTTATAGTTGCCCCATCTAGTGGTATTTGAGGAGATTACATGTAAAATAAAGAGTTCTGTCTTGAATTATTAGAATGAATGTGTAATTGCGCCCTGCTAAGTGTGGTCACTTACCTTGTGGGCCAGTAAAATCTTAGTTCCCACAAGAGTTTTTCCATATAATTTGTAGTGCTCCTGTTGCTAGGGCTAAAGGAATAGCAGATTTTTGGTGGCCCTGTTAATAAATTTCAGTATATTTTGAAATAAGAAGTGAAGAGAATTTTCCTTTTTTGTGTGTGTGTGAAAGAAAATAGTATTTGAGATTTTAACAGCTTGATTTTGTTTTAAATCTCTGAACCCCTGGTATTTAAGCAAGCAACACTGTGAAGTTTAAATATTAGCTAATATTAGTTCTATACATACCAGCCAACATTTTAAGAAGTGACTAGTGATTTGGGCTGCCTCCTTTTTGGATATCCAACCTGAGACACGTTACCAGGGACTCGTTTTCAGAAATGGGTGAGCACCCTTTCTCTGAAAAGTATGCCTGGTTTTAGGTGTCTCAGATTGGGCACACAAAATCACTAGTCCTTTGGAAAAATCATATACTCCAGCATTTCTTCACTGAGGGTTGCATAACATCTGAAAGCTTTAAAGATTTAGCTATTGATATGATCATACAAATCCACATTAATGAGCACATGGTCATTTAGAGGTCAAAATAATTAATAATAAATCACATGTAGTACATGATCCCATAAAGAGCCAATTCACTAATGACCTCAACACGGTGCTTCCAACTATTTTGCATACAGATACATAAGGCCAAATTCTGCCCTCAGTTTCACCTATGCAACACTAGGTGTAACTAGAGGTATGATTTGCCCAGAAACAACATATGTATGTTATTCCGCTATTCGTCTAAATAAAGCAGCGAATTTTGAAATCTGGGTGGAATCATTTGATTGCTAATGCTAATAATTTAACAGTCCAAGGAATTTGTATTAGGTAATCCCTTCACTCACCCTCTTTGAGTCAGTGATATTTAATTAGACTCAATACATGAGCTACAAATTCAGCCCAGTTCTGATTTTAATGCTGGCTTGGCTCATATGTTATAATACATCCATCCCCTTTTACTACAGAGAATCTCATATCAAATATCTTACGTAAGTCTTGTTGGATAAGGCATCATTTTTGTGTTTTCAGTTTTAGCTCTTTGCAGGCAAGGAATGGAATGCAGGTAAATAGTAATATACCTTTTGATGTCCTTAAGGGTTAAGTAAGAGGAACTTAAAACTGTGTAAGCAGCTATTTTATCTTCCATCTAACCATAATGATCATCATGTAAAAGATTGGCATGAGTGCTATGCAGGCATAAGTATTGTATTTCCAAACAAATAACAATGCAAGACTACTTTATACTAATTTAATCAGAAGCTCTTTAATTTTAGCTTATACAGTGCCTTCAGGTAGGGTTGGTTCTGAAAGTAAAAAGTAGCATAATAGAAATAAAGATTTCTGTACACCTTTCAGTGCTTTTCCCTTTTTAATTGCAACATAATTTATTTTATTTAACTGTAGTGTATATACTTTTTTGTTTCATTCTATTATACAGGGGCCCTGAGAAATCAAAATATGTTGAATAGCCTAAGAGTTGAAGACTCTCATAGATTTTACCATAATCATATAATAAAAGAACTTGACGGGGCTTACCTTTCTAACTGACAAAATTATTCTACTGTTAAATCCAAACCTGCTTCAACAGAAGCAGAAGAAAACACTAATTCAGTTATATCCATGGTATTTAAATCCCGCAGGGATACTCATAAATGACAAATTTTCATTTGCTGTTCTAAGTGCTGTAACAAGAGAAACAATTTCAGGCACCACTAATTTCTGTTTAAAACTGTAGCACATTTTATTTTTCAAATAGATGGAGGCCTCTATTGTTAAATGCTGAGTATCAAAATGTTTGACATCTTAATCCTAAAATTGGAATGATATTTGCCATATTCAGTACTATATTAAAACAACAAAGTTGGAGGGAAAAGGTATATTCCTTTGTATACATAATAAAGTTATTACTGTGAAGATCTAGATAATATATGCTATACATGAGTGTATCTACACTCTAGTTAATGTAAATGTCATATTGTGACAAGCACTAAAAGGTATGCTAGTAGCGTTCATATTGGCACATCATTCTGGATTCTTCTCAAGTGTTCATTCCTGTACCCCCGCCAGAACATTCAGCTTCACCAATCCCAACTGACAGTTTCTAGAAGGAAATAAAATTTAATTTGATTATTATAGCGCTTTTAGGAATACAATTGCTGCACTTTAAAGTCACCTTTTTAAACAAAAGATCAAATGCAATATATTTTCTGTGATTTAGATGAGTAGAAACTTTCCTAGACTCACAAGCAAAAATAAGGAAGTTAATTCTGATACCAGAGATAATGGTTCAGATGTTGCTGTGTTGGATTCTGTATCACCTAATTAATATGATGTACTCACAGCTCTGGTTGTTTAACTGTAAACATTTATGCCACTTACAGCAAAACCTTAATTTTTTAAAAGTGTTGGACATTAAGGAGATATCTAAAACATCAATCTATATAGAGGTAGCTATTATAGAGAGAGCTATAGCTATGAGACAATACAATATTTTTTCTTTGGAGGTTTCAGATATAGGCAGTCAAATATTCCCACTTGTGCCCCCAAGTAAATTATGTAACTTCACTGAGCCTCCATTTCCCATCAGTCAAATGGTGATAATAATGCTTACCCACCTGTTGTAAAGCGCTTTAAGATTTATGGATGAAAAATGCTACCTACGGGCTAGGAATTATCTCTCTTTGTCTGGGGAGGCACATGTTAAACAGTATCTGGGAAATATTCCACATGGCAACAAGACAACTTAATCACTGTAGTACTTCAATAAATTAGGGTTTGCACCCCTTTAGACAGTTATACTTGGGAGACCACTTGAAGAGTTGAATACCTCTGGTCCCTGCGTTCAATATGCTTCACAATTAATTTTCTTATCTTTTCAATTGAAAAGATGACTATGGATTTGTGAGGACAGCCTCCACCATAGATGTGACTTACTTGTTCATCCATGAATACAGATTTCCTGACATTCTTTTTCTGTCTCAAACCTATTTCTGTTGCCATTACAACCTCCATACCAAAATTGGGCACAAGAATTGGCATTCTTGTCATAATACCACTTCACCAGATAATCTCGACAGTCTCCTGGTTTCAAAGGCTCCAAGCACCTGGGATCTGAAAACAGGTCAAGTTAAGTTAGCTGGGAGTTTTCTCCCTTATTGTGTTAAACTGAATTTTATAAAAGAACCTTCTTCAGTAAATAAAAACCATGTCCTGTTCACCCACTTGATCTCTTGGAGTCATATACAGTCCTCAATCAAATGCCCATTGATATCAGTAGAAGGTATGTGAATGGATTGAAAGATATATGGACTAGTGGCTCAGTTTTCAAATTTGTCTGCTTAAATCCCTATTTTGGAACCTAAATCAATGTTGAGGTGCCAGAATTGGGCTCTTATTCTAGAAAATTTCATTGCCAAGCAACAGCAACCAGTAGGATAAAAAAATTAGCGGTTTGCAAATATTTAACTCCCAATTTATACATGCTTTTATTTTGTTCCCAATATAATCTGGTGAATGTAGGGTCTAGCAAATATTAAGGTTTTTTAACACTGCCTAGACTAAAAAATAGTGGAGGCAAGTCTAGTGAGCAGGCTATCTTCTGTAATATTGAGAATGCCATTCATCCTTGACTAGAAACATCTGCTACATCTCCAGGCCCCAGGCTTGCCTGAGCAGAGTTTGCTAATTGTTCTCAGTTGTGCATCAAGGTATTACATTTTTTCTCTGTCTAGGCTAAATGATTTGAACTCAAATCTCCAAGCATGAAAACGACTTGTTCACTTAATCCACTCTGCCTCCTTATACTCTCTGCATTTGGCACAATAAAATTTTTTAAAATAGCTTGTATTCAAAGTTGTGAAAAGTAGTCAGCATTTAGGAGGAAAAAATGAAGTCCTTAAGAAAACCTGAACAAACACCTACTGTAAAACAAAAACCAACGGTAACAAGACAAGAACAAGATCTTTGTTCTTTCCAAATTCTAGCAGCAGCATTTGCTCCTTACCTTTTCTAGTTGCTATTACTTGAGGCTGCAAAACTGTTGAAGGCCATTCTACATCCGTGATTATACTGAATGGCAGAGGTACCTCTGGACTAGGAGTTCTACTTTCCAAGTCATCAGGTCTGCCATAAAGAGAAGAGGTCACTGGTTGTCTGTGACTATCAGGAATGTTCCTTTGAAAAGGCGTGCTAGCAGTATAATCCAGTGAGGAAGACAACAGCTCTGTCTCTCTGTCAGTCTCTGGAGGGCTCAGCTACAAAAGGATTCAAAGTTTTACATTAATGGTAAAATTCTACTTAGACTCACATACCAAGAGAAAAATTGAGAGGATGTAGGAGGCTAAGAGTATTTTCTCATGTGCTATTTAGCTGTACTGGTCGGTAATTTCATGCCTCTCTAATTAATTGTGAACCTCCTTATCTCTCTGTTGCTATTTTTACTAAATATGTTTTTAGAACTTCTTGGGTGCTGATGGACTGAGAAGGCAGTATAGTGCTTTCCACTTAATTCAGTCACAGGCTATGTCAAACCTAATTCTAGTTAATCAACTCTTCAGGAACCTTTTTGTTGGCAAAGTAAATAAAATCAGGGATATGAGGGGCCAATGGGTAAAGTGAATCTGTGAAATGCTTCATAATTTCTAGTATGTAGTTCCAAGGGATTATGCGACATTTTAGATCCTGAATCTAGGCAGTGAGATGGATGGCACCCTATTTGCGGAATTATTTGCAGGGGGATATGCATGCATTCTGCCTCTTCAGAGATGCTTTTAGGAAGTAGGAAAGTAGCCCCTAAGAGACTGCTAGAGCAGAAGGCGATAAACATTTAAATTGTGCAGACCATATTTTAATACACAGATTGTCTTGTGGACATTTTTCCTCCCATTCACGGTCGCATGGGATCATCTCATCTCCTGCTGCTGATAGGATTTTGAATGGTTAACCGGATCATATTAAGAAGCGAATACAATTGATTAAATATCAGAATTTGAAAAGAAATCTACAATTGATAGTGAATTGCTGATTAGGGAAATAGAAATATGTAGAATTTTTTTGGGCAAAATAACCCCCCTTCCTAAAACCTGCAAAGCTCTGCAGATCATTAATCTAACCCCAAATTTTAAAAATGACTCTGTAGCGGGGTGACTACCCCGCTCCTGCCCTAAAGGGGTTAAAATCAGCCCTGGAGAGGGCTGTGGCTGGGAGCAGGCTGATTGGGAAAGCTTAATCAGGGCCCAGCTGGCCCTTATAAGAGGGCAGTGGGCTAGAAGCAAACAGTCTCTCTCTGGCTGTGGTCAGAGAAGGACCTGGCTGCTGGGGAGCTAAAAAGGGACCTGAGGTGGGGGCAGCACCAGGGGAAGGCAAGAGGAGCTGGGGAGCTCCCGCCTGGAAACCCACCAGGCTGCAAGGCCTTGTGCAGGGCCTGAACAGGTTCTGGGGCTGCGAAGGGGCAGCTCGGGGCTAGGTAAGGGCAGCAGGTCCAAACCTCCCTTGCCTATGATGACTGGCTATTACAGACTGCAGTCTGCCCCAGGGAACGGGGCTTGATGATGACTGGCAGTAGCCCATAGACTGAGGCAAGGTGAAGATAGAGGGTGGATGGGTTCACCTGGGAGGGGAGACCCAGTGATTGAGGGGGTACTGCCAGAGAGCAGCACCCCAGTCAAAAGGGCACCGGGGTCCGGGAGGGACATGGGCGGGGGGGGGGGGGGGGGGGCAATGGTGAGCAGGACAGCAACCTGCAAAGGGCGCTCTGGGCTGGGAAAAGTGCTAATTCCCGGACAACCAGCAGGAGGCGCCGTGTGGGTGAGTCCCACACCGTTACAGACTCCAAGGTTTAGAAACAATGGAATTATAGATCACAGAATGGATAGCTTTCTCTGAATTATCTGAACTCCAAAGTTATAAATAATGCATTGCTTTTGATTTATGAAACTATGTACACTCTCATTTAAAAGAAATAATATTTCAGACTTCAGCATTTCAAACAGCAACTTAAAGCATCTAGTGGCATAGATTAATGTGAACTAATATTGGATACTGGTGAGCTGATTTGTCACTTTTATAACTGGACACTATGTTCTGCATCCCCTTGTTTACAAGCAACCAGAATCCAGGGCCAGTCCAGGGAAAATCCTGCTCATTGTGACTCAATAGCTGTAATTGTGGGAAAAGTTTAAGCATGCGGCCGCAGTCCAAAGAAGCCTCTTCAGGCTGCAAACTTATATTTGTGTTTCAGCTCAAGCTCTTTAAATGGCCATACTTATTTTGATGGGAGTTAGGAGCTTTAAAGATTTAGCTATTGATATGATCATACAAATCCACATTAATGAGCACATGGTCATTTAGAGGTCAAAATAATTAATAATAAATCACATGTAGTACATGATCCCATAAAGAGCCAATTCACTAATGACCTCAACACGGTGCTTCCAACTATTTTGCATACAGATACATAAGGCCAAATTCTGCCCTCAGTTTCACCTATGCAACACTAGGTGTAACTAGAGGTATGATTTGCCCAGAAACAACATATGTATGTTATTCCGCTATTCGTCTAAATAAAGCAGCGAATTTTGAAATCTGGGTGGAATCATTTGATTGCTAATGCTAATAATTTAACAGTCCAAGGAATTTGTATTAGGTAATCCCTTCACTCACCCTCTTTGAGTCAGTGATATTTAATTAGACTCAATACATGAGCTACAAATTCAGCCCAGTTCTGATTTTAATGCTGGCTTGGCTCATATGTTATAATACATCCATCCCCTTTTACTACAGAGAATCTCATATCAAATATCTTACGTAAGTCTTGTTGGATAAGGCAACATTTTTGTGTTTTCAGTTTTAGCTCTTTGCAGGCAAGGAATGGAATGGAAAGTTAGTTCCGATATGCTGCAAAGGTGGTGCTGTATTTTAATAAGACAAATAATAACCAAAATCATACATAAGATATAGTTGGAGGTTCAAGGCAAGACACAATGTAGAGGTAATGTGTGGTGCTCAAGCCTTAAAACTCCACCTATCTTGCAGGAAGCGAATGTCTTTTTCACAGGAACTCAATGTTAATCAATGGAATTTGTCCTGAAGAGTAAAATCTTCCTTGTAGGACAGGAGGAATTTTAAAGCTTGAGGACAAAGCTACAAAGAGAGGACCATGAATAAGAAGTGTATAACTAGTGTGTCATGCAATGCAGCCTTTCCAGTGCTTTCGCTGTAAATGAGGGACTGCCATATTTGGTGATAAATTCCATGTACCAATGGCCCATGAAGAGGCAGAAGAAGGAGTAAGGCATTATGGAATATATTTAATTTTCCCATTGCAACACCACACTGAGCCAAATTCATCCCTCTGTTTTCTTGACCCACTGGTTTCTAACCATACTCAAGGAAGAAGGCAACACCAAGCATGCTCTGGAGATTACCAAAAATAATAAATACATGAATTTGATGGATTTCTTTGTACTTTGGTTTCTATACTGAAAATAGTGGCGGTTCAAATAAGTAAACAGAAAAAGGGGAAATCGAGTCTTAATAGGAAGGTGTCTAGGTGTGCTCCCTTGAGTGCTTTTGATACGACACTTGGTGCAAACTGGTATTTTCTTTAGACAAAAATTTGTGTACTTCAGAAATATTGTAATGAGCCAGGGATAAAAGTAATCTTGATGGCTTAGCAGTACCCAGAGAGTATGTGTGGCAACTCCACCAGAAGTGGTGACATGGCACTAAACAAATGAATCCAAACACAAGTTTGTTATAGAAAAAGGTTTTAAAGCAAGGAGTCTATACCATATCTCCAAATCAGAGGCCACGCAAAGCAATCTGCCACTCTAGGTGACACTTCAGCATACTTACCCCTCATGCCCCACAAATTTTGTCTGGCTGCCTGTCCATCATGGGAGGGGTGGCTTGGCCAAATTTGAGCGAGCGGCAGTGCGACCTGGCACACAGCGGTCTACACTAGCAACTTGTATCAGTATAACTACATCACTCAGGAATGTGGAAAATCCACACCCTTGAGTGATATAGTCATAATGACCTAGCCCCCCCCCTCCCCGCCCCACGTAGACAGCGCTAAGTATACTGCCTCTTGGCCGGGGTGTGGGGGGAATATCTATGACGTGGTCTACACTATGGAGTTAGGTTGACACAAGGCAGCTTATGTCGACCTATGTAAGTTTCTACACTACAACTTTGCTGCCACCAACCTAACTGCCCCACTATGCCAACTTAATAACTCCACAAGAGGCGTAGTTTGACGTAGTGTCAGTGTAGACACAGTGTAGACTTACACTGACTATTACTGGCTTTCAGAAGCCATCCCACAATGACCCACACTGACAGTACAATCGGTACAAGTACTGCTGGTGAGAATGCGCACCGCCGACAAAAGGAGTGAAGTGTGGACAAGCAAAAATGATTTAATTACTGCAGCGGCAGTATCCCAACGTCACTTAGGTCAACGTAATTTGGAAGTGTAGACATGCCCTATGCTGAAGGAAGAAGCTCTCCCTCCAGGGTAGGTTGCATCTTCACCAAAGAGCTACAGCGGTGTAGCTGCATTGGAGCAGCTGTGCCGCTGCAGCCATGGGCGGTGGGTGAACCCCCATTTCAGGGAGGCTAGCCCCCTTCGGCCTGAGCTCTCCCCTCCCCTCGTGTCCAGAGAAGCCCTGGCTGGCCCGCCCCAGCCACACCCCAGCCCAACCCCTGTGACTCCAGCCCAAGCCCCGAGCTCCAGGCCACCAGCTGCAGCTGAGCCCCCGCTGGCTTCAGGGGAGAGAGGGAGCAAGGACAGGACCGCGGGGCAGATAATGGGTGTGGCCACTGCCTGGGTTAGGGGAGGCTTAGACTCCCCTGGCCTTCAATATCCGCCACCCATGGCTGTAGCCTTTTAAGTGTAGACAAGCCCTCAGCTTTGCTCATGACACGGGGTGACCAGGCCAAATTTGCCACTCTAGACCACTGCCCACAAATCTGCTGCCCTAGGTAACTGCCTAGATTGCCCTATGACTGCAGAGGTGTTAATGGGGCACTCTACCTTGAATGGTCCCTTACAATATGTGCCAACTACTTATGCTAAACAATCTGTTCCACCTTGCATTTTGCTGTGATGCTGGGATTACCTTTCCCAGGCCTGAAGAAGAGCTTTGTGTGGCTCGAAAGTTTGTCTCTCTCACCAACAGAAATTAGTCCATTAAGCGATATTAGCTTACACTTACCTTACCGTGTCTCTATAATATCCTATAGGATATTGTCACTTGATACCAGATCACTCAATTTTCATGCATTGCTGTCTCTTTTCCTTTCTTTCTGCATGTATCATGGACATCCAAGAGTGGGTGCAAGATTGTGTTTTTTTAAAACTATTTTAACAGTTAAAATGTTACAAATTCTAGTGATATTTTCCATTCTAAGGAATATCTGTTCAAACCAACAATATGTTACCCAATAGCAGAAAATTTTTTTTTAGGGCTGGAAAGGTGTTTTGTGGGGGGTGTTGATCATTGTAGCAGTGGAGATATGTCTGCAGGTTTTGCATCTGTTGCTCTGGCAGGGTCTGGTGCCACTTTGAATTGATGTGTCTTGATCTGTGAGGACCTTGCTTCTGATGATGAGCTTGGAGAGGTTGGGAGGTTGTTTGAAGGCCTGAAGTGGGGGTTCAGGAAAGCTTTCTTTCAGAATGGGGTCCTCATCAAGTATGGATTGTTTGATACCCTGTATGGGTTCCAGTGTGGGGTGGTAGGTGAAAACTAAGCAGGTGTGGTCAGAGGGGGGTTTATTTCTGTATTGAAGCAGGTTCTCTTGGGGGTATTTGGGTGGGCTGTTCCATGATGCAATCCATTTCTCAGTGGAGTGTCCTTGTTTGGAGAAGACATTTTAAGTGTGTTAAAATGTTTATTCTGGACTTTCTCCTCAGAGATTTACAGAATCTAATTTTCAACATGTGGGATTTCATTCTAACTGCACAAAACTGTGCCTTCACAACACGCTTGCACAGGCAATTACCATATTTTTCACATAAAAATGTCTTCTATTGCATAATTAGGCATTGAAACTAGGTGCATATTCAACTGCAGGGGTAAAAACAGAGGCCAGATGAAGTCCCATTAAAATGTTGCTTTAAGAGTGAATTTCATGTTCTGTACATTCATAGCGTACATGTGCACTTTGCTACATATATTTTATTTTCTTACATAACTATATTTCCTAATATACTTTTCCATGTAAGAAATTGTTGTAGTTGCATTCACACAGTGGTGGTGATTTGTACAATTATGAATGGAAGGAGAGGTACCCACAATGTTCACTTTGAGATGTGTCCATACTATGAAAAGTTTGAAAACCCTTGGCATAATATATATTGTACAGATCTCCATTTGTTTCTAAGACTCCAACATCAACTTCTTTTGGTAAACAGCAGTTTTTTAATAATTAGCAATTAAGTTCCAGAGCTCACTTTAAATATCCTTTGTCCAAATCTTGCTTCTGTCTATTGAAAGAATTCATGATTTGATCATGTTGCCTCTTAGTAGGATAATAAACAATGTAAGAAATTATGTTTTAATGTAAATACAGGCACAGTTCTTTTAAAAGATGATCAATAATTATGCTTTACTTACAGAATTGATAGTTTCTTGTGTAGGATGAGTTTTACCAAACTGATCAATATTACGTTCGTTGGGTGTTTCAAATCCAGGGTGAAGAGTTGAAGCTGAACTGAGGACTCTGGTGGTGTATGAGCTGGAGTCATTCTCACAGATTTGTTGGAAGAGTTTATTCTCAAGAGCTGAAAAGATTAATAGAAATAGGAAGTTTGTAGAGGCTAACAAAAGAAAAGACATAAAATTGGAGCCTGATTATAATCATACTTGCATTGTGGTATAAAGCATGAATCTTTAAGTCTAATGGTTCATGAGATATTGACCGCTAAGGTCATGTCAGAATTGCCATGGGAAGGAATGAAACAATGTAGTCTTCAGAATGATTTGATTTTAAACTCTAACATTTGATAGAGTTAGAAACATTTAGTTAAAACAGTACAAATTCTTCCAGGACCAGTAAATTTTTCTAATTACTGGTGTTGGACCAGTGTCCAGAAAAAAAAAATTGTATATGTTAGTGTTTGAGAGAGAGAGAGATGAAACACTTCCACATTTTACTCTGATTCTGACAGGAAATTCAGTGCATAAGTGGAACAGTTGCTAGAGCTGCTCTAAAGTGATCATACACATGAACAAAGAAAAGTCTATAATCCAGTGCAGTGTTTCTCAACCTTTTCCATCCCTTAACTGCCTTCCCCCAGAAAACCCTTAGAATCTATCTGGGATCCCTCTCCCATTTAGCAATATAGAAAGAGCAGAGTGATTATGACACCTGTTCATGACCCCAGTTTGAGAACCTTTGCTCTAGTGTCTGTAGATCTGGTTGGCAGTCACCTATTTGTCTTGAAAGCTGCTACATATAGTGCATCCTAGTTGTATTTACCTCTGAAACACAGTGAATTAATTAGTACAGGGGAAATGTACTGAAAAATTATGTCCTCTTAGAAAGAGAATGACTTGAAAAATAGATCACAAAATTATCTGAAAAGAGCTAATATAAAATGAGTATTCTCAAATCTGTTTATTTTTGTTGCTTCGTATAGTAATGATATCTCCCAATTAATGACTGAATGGAACTAATATATAGGGCTTTATTAGTATCTAAAGAGCATACTGACAGGTGACTAGAGAAAGTTGCTGAATCTGTCGTTAAGGTCCCAATCTTGCTATGAACTCTTCATGGGCAGGCCCCTGAGCCCACATGGAGCCCCACTGAGTCACTGCTGGCCATAATCTGCATCAGAGTATAAGAAAGATCTTACCACTTACTCAGTGAGGTTCCAGTTCTGCCAAGATGTCTGTGCAGGCCAACTTCATTACAGGTTCAGGGGCTAACTGAGTAGGTGGTATCATCTGTCCTATACTCTGATGCAAATATTGCCAGTGGAGTTGAAAAAAAGATTTAGGCCCAGATCGAGGAAGGTATTTAGTCTTCTAATTTCCATTGAGGTCAGTGGAAGTTAGGAGTCTACCTTGGTGGATCTGGGCCATAATGTTTTAATTTGCCATAGAAAAATCTCAGTCTTATGAGTCTGTAACAGGGCATGCTGGCGCTTTAAGGCAGGATACAGGCCTAGCACAGTCCTTTAGAAATTTCAGTTTAGAAAAAAGGCTTTCTGCAGATTATAGCTCCTATGGGACATGGCGACTACAAACCTGAGAGCCAGGCCTGCTGGGAGGTCCTTTTTCCCAATGAGAAAGAGACACGGAAGAGAGCAGTACTGGTGATGGTTCTCTCAGGTGAGAGAACCTGGAAAGGCGGTGCCGAGGGCAAAGGAAGACAGAAGGCAGAAGGTTCTGGAAGGAACTGCTGGCTAGGTAAGTGGTGTAGGGTGGAGGGTTTTGGTTTTGTGGAACATTGGTCTACGTTCTATGGGAGGAGGGGACTGTGTAGTTTAGATGGCCTCCACCTCAAGAGAAGGGGAACCAATCTTCTTGGGGACAGGCTAGCTAGAGTAGTCATGAGGGGGTTAAACTAATAGCAAAAAGGGAGGGGTAAGAAAAGGAAAGATATGAGCACTAGTTAGCACAAAATTGAAATGCTGAGAATAAAATCCCCCCCCCCCCACACACACACACACACTATGAACAAGTTGGCAACTGCTGAGGGCACTATGTATATGGTGTCCCTGCTGGAGAGAGTTGCTGCAGACATAGTAGGTATCAAGGCCACACAATACAATTCACTGTTACCTCAGTTAATTCCTTTCTGCCAGTGCTCACATGACAAGATGGGTGAATGAAGCAGAAAGAATAGTATCATCAGTGGAAGATCAAGTACAAGGGCTCTCTGCCCAACTGCAGAGAAGCACAGACTTATTTTTTCTTAAATCTGAACTGGCAGATCTCAAGGAAAGGTCTCATTGTAATAATCTGAGAAATATCAAGAGTACCTGAAGGAGCAGAGAAAGATCACTCCCTAGAATTTGCTCCTTGGCTCTTTTGAGAAATGCTCAGCTTGTGGGATGATTTTAAATTTGATTTAGAATGAGCATGTAGGTCCCTGGCTCCTAAGCAGCCTGGAATGCTAAACCTTGTGCACTGATTGTCAAATTTCTCAGCTTTACGGCAGAAGAAAAAATATTGCAGCTAGCTCATGGGTAGGGGGAGAACTGCTAAGGGGATGTCACTGCCACAAAATAAGATAAGGATTTCTCAAGATTTTGTAAAAGATGTGGTTGAACAGAGATTAGGCTTTAGAAGAGTAAGGGAACTGGTTAAGCTTAAGTATTTTGTAAAGTTTCCAGCTCAGTTTCATGTCAGGATTAGCGAGGAAGTGCATCTGTTCCAAAAGCCACAGGAAGCAAAAAGGTTTTTAAATAACCTGCAGTGAAATGCGTATCTGTTCTGTTTTATACCATGTTTACTTTCCAGTTATATCTGCCTTACCTGCACTTATAAACCTACCCAGCTATTGTGACTGACTGACTGACACTTATTTGGGTTATTTCTTCAGCTCCAAGCTTATACTTTATTCATTTTTGGGACAGGTATATATATTCACATCAAATTGTTAACTGTGAAGCGCCCCAGCAGGGAGCACCTCATCCCGAATTGATCTCATGGGGGCGAACTGACGACTGGAAAGGATGTATTTAAATTGTGTGTTAGCAATATTAAGGGCTTTGCTCCTGTATTTGTGCTGGGGTATTCATGAAACATTTGACCACATCCCCACGCAGCAGATCAACATGAACCATTTGTTTGTTATTATTATGAGGCCTGTGTATTAGCTGGGCACCAACATACTAAAGGAGTTGGCCGATGTGATTGCAGAGCCATTGGCCATTATCTTTGACAAATCATGGCAATCGGGGGAGGTCCCGGATGACTGGAAAAAAGCTAATGTAGTGCCAATCTTTAAAAAAGGGAAGAAGGAAGATCCGGGGAACTACAGGCCAGTCAGTCTCACCTCAGTCCCTGGAAAAATCATGGAACAGGTCCTCAAGGAATCAATTCTGAACCACTTAAAGGAGGGGAAAGTGATCAGGAACAGTCAGCATGGATTCACCAAGGGCAAGTCATGCCTGACTAACCTAATTGCCTTCTATGATGAGATAACTGGCTCTGTGGATGAGGGGAAAGCAGTGGATGTGCTATTTCTTGACTTTAGCAAAGCTTTTGATACAGTCTCCCACAGTGTTCTTGCCAGCAAGTTAAAGAAGTATGGGCTGGATGAATGGACGGTAAGGTGGATAGAAAACTGGCTGGATGGTCGCACTCAACGGGTAGTGATCAATGGCTCCATGTCTAGTTGGCAGCTGGTATCAAGTGGAGTGCCCGAAGGGTCGGTGCTGGGGCCGGTTTTGTTCAATATCTTCATCAACGATCTGGAGGATGGTGTGGACTGCACCCTTAGCAAGTTTGCAGATGACACTAAACTGGGAGGAGTGGTTGATAAGCTGGAGGGTAGGGATAGGATACAGAGGGACCTAGACAAATTAGAGGATTGGGCCAAAAGAAATATGATGAGGTTCAACAAGGACAACTGCAGAGTCCTGCACTTAGGACGGAAGAATCCCATGCACTGCTATAGACTAGGGACCGAATGGCTGGGCAGTGGTTCTGCAGAAAAGGACCTAGGGGTTACAGTGGACGAAAAGCTGAATATGAGTCAACATTGTGCCCTTGTTGCCAAGAAGGCTAACGGCATTTTGGGTTGTATAAGTAGAGGCATTTCCAGCAGATCAAGGGATGTGATTATTCCCCTCTATTCGGCACTGGTGAGGCCTCATTTGGAGTACTGTGTCCAGTTTTGGGCCCCACACTACAAGAAGGATGTGAATAAATTGGAAAGAGTCCAGCGGAGGGCAACAAAAATGATTAGGGGGCTGGAGCACATGACTTATGAGAAGAGGCTGAGGGAACTGGGATTGTTTAGCCTGCAGAAGAGAAGAATAAGGGGGGATTTGATAGCTGCTTTCAACTACCTGAAAGGGGGTTCCAAAGAGGATGGATCTAGACTGTTCTCAGTGGTAGAAGATGACAGAACAAGGAGTAATGGTCTCAAGTTGCAGAGGGGAAGGTTTAGGTTGGATATTAGGAAAAACTTTTTCACTAGTAGGGTGGTGAAGCACTGGAATGGGTTACCTAGGGAGGTGCTGGAATCTCCTTCCTTAGAGGTTTTTAAGGTCAGGCTTGACAAAGCCCTGGCTGGGATGATTTAGTTGGGTTTGGTCCTGCTTTGAGCAGGGGGTTGGACTAGATGACTGTCTGAGGTCCCTTCCAACCCTGAGATTCTATGATTCTATGATACACCAAAGATGGGGTGGTGCAGCTCCCTGATGCTCTGTAGAAATTTGAGGGCTCCAATACCACTTTTTAAAATTGGTGCCAGTGAGAGACCCTGCTGTGTTGACACACCTTACTGCTGGGGCTCCTCAAAGCCCAGCAGGTTAACATCCTATGTGCTGGAAGTAGGAGAGATGGCTCTCTTCCCTGCAAGGTGTCCTGGAAAGCTGCACAGGAGTTGAGCAATGTAGTTGTACCCCCTATGGTCCGACAGAGCAGAGGAGAAGCTGAGCTACCAGGACAGTGCAGAGTCCTGCAAGGACAAGTGCAGAGTCCTGCACTTAGGACGCAAGAATCCCATGCACTGCTACAGACTAGGGACCGAATGGCTGGGCAGCAGTTCTGCAGAAAAGGACCTAGGGGTTACGGTGGACGAAAAGCTGAATATGAGTCAACAGTGTGCCCTTGTTGCCAAGAAGGCTAACGGCATTTTGGGCTGTATAAGTAGGGGCATTTCCAGCAGATCGAGGGACGTGATTATTCCCCTCTATTCGGCACTGGTGAGGCCTCATTTGGAGTACTGTGTCCAGTTTTGGGCCCCACGCTACAAGAAGGATGTGGATAAATTGGAAAGAGTCCAACGGAGGGCAACAAAAATGATTAGGGGGCTCGAGCACATGACTTATGAGGAGAGGCTGAGGGAACTGGGATTGTTTAGCCTGCAGAAGAGAAGAATGAGGGGGGATTTGATAGCTGCTTTCAACTACCTGAAAGGGGGTTCCAAAGAGGATGGATCTAGACTGTTCTCAGTGGTAGAAGATGACAGAACAAGGAATAATGGTCTCAAGTTGCAGAGGGGGAGGTTTAGGTTGGATATTAGGAAAAACTTTTTCACTAGTAGGGTGGTGAAGCACTGGAATGGGTTACCTAGGGAGGTGGTGGAATCTCCTTCCTTAGATGTTTTTAAGGTCAGGCTTGACAAAGCCCTGGCTGGGATGATCTAATTGGGTTTGGTCCTGCTTTGAGCAGGGGGTTGGACTAGATGACCTCCTGAGGTCCCTTCCAACCCTGAGATTCTATGATTCTATGATTCTATGACAGTGACTTCTACCCTCCCTGTCATCTTCTACTTTCTCCCTCTCCCCACATCCACTGCCTTCTTCTTCCCCCTTGCTCTGATCACCCACATCTTCAGTTCTTTCCCCCCATCCTAACACCTTAGATAAGCTCAAATCTGGAGTACATGAACATGAAGTATGACGTTAATATAGAGGAGTCACTTGTTTGCTGTGTTCTTTGGTGCAATAATTTACAATTTTGGGAGCAGTTAGATTGCTCTCCCTTTAGTTACATGTTAATATGAAGAAGGGAAACTGAATGTTTGGTTGTAAACTAAAAGGGGGGAGGGACACGTGGCTCTGGAATTCCCACAACATACGTCTTACTCAGTGCACCAACATGTATTACCAGTACTTACAAATTAGGGGATAATATACAGTCATAACCTTGACATACCTAGTTAAGAAGTATTCCATTTGTGGAGTGCGTGCTCCCTTTCTATCTCCTTACCATGTAGTTACTACTCTGGTATGGAGAAAATAGGATGCCTGTCTTAAATAAATTATAGTTATAATAATAATACTTTAAATAATGGATATTGGTGGATCTCCTGGCCTGGATAGTATGTCTCCCTGGCTGACCCCCTCCGGAATTTATGAATGGTTTAGCTTTGCCTATATAATGTTAAGGATTTGACAACTATTGCCTTTTCTTTGTGCTTACCTATGCTTGGTATAAAGTTAAGTTGTTGTATGTATGTTATGTTTTTGCTTTATCTTGTCTTTTTGTGCTCTTCTCCCCTCCCTATTCCCTGGAAGTCTGGCAAGTGTCAAGCATCTGGCAAGGTAATCCAAAATCTGTGGAATAAGTGTCTGAGACATTTCATCCATGGACTCCCACCACAATGGGTTTCTGTATGGGGAGGAGGAGGAGATGTAATAGAGAAAATTATACAAACATTTCATCCCCTTCATTTGTAAGGCTACAAAAATAATTCTTAACACAGCCAAATGGTCCTGAATCTTAATTTTATTTCCTGGAATGTAATGGGTCTCAATACTCCAATTAAAGAAAAAAGTGCACTCATTATTAAAGAAAGCAAAGGCAGATGAAGTGCTTTTGCAGGAGACACACTTGACCACAGATGAGGCTGCTAAATTAGAACACGACTTGACAGCAAAAGCAATGTCTTGCTGCTTCTCATCCAAATCCCGAGGCATAGCCATACTCTTCCATAAAGCACTGTCAGTAATAGTCTTTGAGTCAATTTCAGACAATCAGGACAGAGTTTTAATCTTTAAAGTCACAACAAATGGATCTGAACTAATCACTGCTAATATGTAGGGACCTAAGCTTGATGATCCTGAAACTTTTCATAGGTTTTTATTAAATTACATGGCGAACCCCATATCCTTGCTGTTATTGTTAAAGATTTAAATGAGGTGCTTGATTGGACAAATCTCAACCTCAGGGTCATACACCAACCAAAACTAGAATGGATCTGGAGTTGCACACTGAAGATCTGGGACTATGTGATATGAGCACCTGCCAACCCCGCCAACCCTCCCCCCACCAGCAACAACAGGGGTCCTGACCGCGGGCCGCCTCCCCCCAGCACCAGCGGGGGTCCCAAGCCATGCTGCCCAACCCTCCCCACCAGAGGGGTCCCCTGGGCCACCTCCCCTAGCCCCCATGGCGCCCCCAGACTGCCTCCCTGAGCACCCACGCCCCCCCTGCCCGCCCAAGTTTTAGTCACAGGTATTTTCAGTAAAAGTCATGGACTGTGAATTTTTGTTTACTGCCCGTGACCTGTCCATGACTTTTACTAAAAATACCCATGACTAAAACATAGCCTTATCTCTAAGTACTTATATGGGGAAGAAATATTTGATAAATGATCTCTTCAGTCTGTCAGAGAAAGGTATAATACAATCCAATGGCAGAAAGTAGAAACTAGACAAATTCAGACTGGAAATAAGTTGTATGGGTAATTAATCATTGGAACAATTTACTCAAGGTCCTGGTGGATTCTCCATCACTGGCCATTTTTAAATCAATATTGGATATTTTTCTAACATATGTTCTAGGAATTATTTTGGGGAAGTTCTCTGGCCTGTGTTATACAGGAGGTCAGACTATGATCACAGTGATCCCTCCTGGCCTTGAAACTGATGAATCTATGGGGTGGAGAGACTGGGAAGGAATACTTTGTGGTGGTGTCTAAGGGGAGGAGAGGTTGGGAAATGTCATAAGCTTCCTTATAGCATTATGTGAAACTGTGAAAAGAAGGGAAGGATTGACAGACCTTGAGGGAGATTAGTGGCCCAGAGAGAGAGAGACAGAATGTGAAGGTGAGGAGAAATCCTCTTCGCTCTCCTGCACGAAGGACATAAGACTTCACAGACAATGGAACTTTGACCCAGCACTGAGGCATTCTGGGGAAATATTGACAGAAGCCTTCAATGGAGGACTGGTAGCCCACAGAACAAAGGCAGCTGGATAAAGAATGGCTGTGGTAACTCTCATTGTTTGTATTGGACTTTCATTTACCTGGGAAGGCATGAAGATTTGATTTGGCTAGAGGACTAAATAACACAGCAGGTGAGGGAAACTGAGGAATGAGTTGCATCTAAAGGTAAGAGGCAAGCTACTTTGCCACAGAACTATACTAACTGGCTTCATTTGCTATGTCAAAGGCCTAATTCCATGCAATACACTATTTTCATGGTTCCTGTTAAAGAGGTAGTTTCTCTTACCTGGGAGTGTGATGAAGTCATCTATCTGGTAGACATGTTCACTGTCAGGGTCTGTAGCAATGAGCTGCAATTCTTTCAGAAACTCCTGAAAGTTGGGATCAGTCTTTTGAACCACCCCAATTACAAATATCTCAATGTTGATGGCATGCGCATTCCTCACTATGACATCCAGTCTTTGATCACGAGTATCAGTTTGTCCATCTGTTATTACAACAGTCACTTTTCTTACCCCTTGTCGTGCAACCTGAAATATCTCTATGGCTTTGTTGATAGCTGCAGCCGTGTAAGTGCCTTCCCCTAGATACTGCATATTATCAACAGCAAGTTTCACCTTGTCTTTGCTCGTGTACTGCTGCAGAGTCGATACCAGCTCTACTTTATGGCTGAAGTTGATAATGCCAATGCGGGCTGTACTTTGGTTGACTGTTACCCTGTCAATGACCGTTTTCACAAACTCTTTGACAATTCTGAAGTTGTCTGGTCCAACACTTTCTGAACTGTCAATCACGAATACAAGTTCCAGTGGAGTTTCTTTACATTTGATGCCACAGCCTAAAATATTAACAATATTAGACATTTTATGAGAAACTTCCTTTCGATTACACAATGAATGCAACTAAAAAAATATATATCAGATTCTCAGTCACCCAAGCCAAGGTGACTTTTCTGAAAACAGAAAACTAAAATAATCTACAGTTACTGTTACTCAGATTTTTTTTCATAGCAAATGGTAGGCCAGATACAGAATGGTGAGAGATGGGTAGAAGATTCTGACTTCACAAATTTTAAAGTATATATCTCTCTCTACATTTTTATAATGAAGGTGCTCTTTTTCCTTGTTTACATTTTGTTTATTTACCAACATCTACTAAACCAACATCTACTAAATATTTATTAGAACGTAAGAATGGCTATACTGGGTCAGACCAATAGTCCACTTAGTCCAGTATCCTGTCTTCTGACAGTGGCCAGTGTCAAATGCTTCAGAGGCAATGAACAGAACAGGGCAATTATCAAGTGATCCATCCCCTGTCATCCGCTCCCAGCTTCTGGCAAACAGAGGTTTAGTGGTACTAACAGCATGGATTTGTGTTCCTGATGATCTTGGCTAATAGCCATTGATGGACCTATCCTCCAGAATTTATCTAATTCTTTTTTGAACCCAGTTATTCTGTCGGCCTTCACAACATCCCCTGGCAATGATTTCCACAGATTGACTGTATGTTGTGTGAAGAAGTACTTCCTTATGTTTATTTAAAACCCACTGCCTATTAATTTCATTGGGTGACCCCTGGTTCTTGAGTTATGTACAGGGGTAAATAACACTACCCTATTCACTTTCTCTACAATAGTGGTCCCCAATGTGGGGCCGCCGTCAGGGCCGGCACCAAGGAACAAAGAGGAAAGGAGCGCATTCGCCGGAGAACCTGCCACCGAAATGCCACCAAGGAGTGCTTTTGGTGGAGAAGCTGCTGCCGAGGAGTGTGGCCACCGGAGAAGTGTCGCCACCAAAATGCCATCAAGAAGCATTGCTGCCCACCACACTCTTCTGAAGGCATGAATGTGCTCTTGGCCACAGAAAGGTTGGGGACCACTACCTACAACATTCTTGATTTTTATAAACCTCTATCATACACCTTCTTAGTCATCTCTTTTCTAAGCTGAACAGTTCCAGTCTTTTTAATCTCTCTTCATATGATTTGTTTGATACCCCTAATAATTTTTGTGGCCCTGCTCTGTATCTTCTCCAATTCTAATATATATTTTTGAGATGGGGCAACCAGAACCGCATGTAGTATTCAAGATGTGGGTGTACCATGGATTCATATATTAGCATTATGATGTTTTCTGTCTTATTATCTATCCCTTTTCTAATAGTTCCTAACACTGTTAGCTTTTTTGACTGCCTCTGCACATTGAGCAGATGTTTTCAGAGAACTAAGCACTATTACCTACATAGGAAACAAAGTATCCATAACTATATCAATTTAATAACTTTCAGTGGAGCTATTAATAATTTCAAAGTAAATTAATAAACAGAAATGTTCTTTATTGCATTTTGCTTTTATAATTTTAAGTTCTATCTCCCTTAAAGCACACGATCTAGTAACTGAAATCCTAACATTTTTTCTGACAGTTTAGTTACTGGTAATAATTTCTGAAACCTTTTAAAAAAGACATGTAACAATGTGGTTTTTGTCCTCAGATTTCCCAGGTTTGCACAGTCTGTAAAGGCAATGTGCCCAAACTCTAGGCCCAGTGACCCCTCCAGCAGACAGTGTGTAGTACAGAGTTAAGGGAAGACATTTCAGTGAGGTTATCGTTCCAGTAATTCTGTGTAGAGAGCAGGTTCTTGGCCACTTGCGGAACATTCTGCATGGCTTGCCAACAAACCCTGCAGATCCCAGAGATAGGCAGAAGGCCTGGCCCCTGGTGTTCCCTCCTTCCTCTTCTCTTCCTCCCCCTCTCCCCACCCACTTCTCTGGCAGTGTGATTATGTTGTCAGGACTTCCTCAGCTGGTGTCTGCCCCTGGAACCCTTTTTACACTGCTGAGATCGTTTCTAGGGACATGAGATAGAGTTTCGGGCTGGATTATACTTCCACTGTGAGCTCTGCTGGATTTCCTTTTGATTTGCAGAATTCCTATTGCTAGCCCATATGATGTGCTTACTTTTCAGCTGAAAATCATAGGCTCTACCCAACTTCATTTATTTATTTTCTGTAACATCTTATTTAAAGATGTTTTACTGCTGACACTGTACATGTGTTCCATTGTGACAGAGATCCTTCCACACTAATATGTGGACTAGCAGGCTTTACTTGTATCCTTTCAACCATGGTAGTTTTATTGTGTTTTATTAAAACTTGTTATTTCTTTTCCATAACATAGATCTTACCACATACTTCCATGATAAGTCTGATAATTTCTTCTTTCTGAAAAAGAGTATTCATTAATGTGTTACGTTTATTCTAATCCTGGGGCATGGTTTTCTTTTGTTTGAGCTGCTACTGCATAGCCAAAACCTGCTGTCCCTTTTTTTCCAGTTGTGCTGTTTTACAGAGCAAATTATATTGCACTTAGGGACAATTATAAAGTGGCTGGAACTCATAAATGTCACCAGCTGACAGGAGGTTATATCATGCCATCAGCTTCTAAATAGTACTCCTAGTTGAAGTCAACAAGGAGTCCAGTGGCACCTTAAAGACTAACAGATTTATTTGGGCATAAACTTTCGTGGGTAAAAACCCCCACTTCTTCAGGTGAAGCTGTTCTTAAAAATCTACATAATATGTGACCCAAAGTATTTACAATAAATTGCTCTTGATACTAATCATGGGTCTCAAGAGTTGTAACCGGTTGTTCACATCTCAGGTATTAAGTCCTTTAATGCACATTTAAAAAGAAAACCTTGCAAAGATGATGCAGTTTACTCTATGTGGTTATCTCACAGACCGCATGGTCCATTATTTTATTATTCTAAAATAACTTGTTTGGATGTTTGAAACAAAACTATATGGTCTAGACGGTAGAAAGGTCATTACTACATACCCCAGTTGTTCCCATATGCATTTATATCCACCAATATTGTACATTCTCAGCAAATTGCGTGCAGGACAATGCCCGCTTCTATCTATCACATGAAAAGGTTTTGAAACGCTCCATGTTTGGCCTGTGTAGATTCTTCAGGAAGTGGTATAGTTAGCAAGGTATTTCCACCACTCCAACCAGCAACAAGAATGACAACAACACAGCAGAACCGGTCTATGACACAAATTCCATCAATAAGATGATCATCTCTGGTGGAATTTGTGTTCTTCTTCCACATGTATTGCTAATGTACTGCCAGCGTGTCTCTGAATTCCAGGTCAGCCCAATTTATAATAACTTAGTCAAACTCTGAAGCAGCAGGATCAGAATTTCTTCACATTAACAAAACATGCACAGTTTTTGCAAAGGGTAAACTCTTGACTGTCATAAATCAATTAATGTACATACTTACAGTAAGACCAGGTTCACCTTTTCTTCCCATAAATCCCTAAGAATTTGTAGAATGAGATCAATTAATAAATGCTAGTTTGTCTCATTTCCATTCTGTAAAATTAAATAATGTAAAAAAGGCATTTTACCATTGGTCCTGCAGGTCCTGGTTCTCCAATATCTCCTTTGTCACCTTTCTTTCCTGGATCACCTTTCTCCCCATAATCTCCCTAATAGAGTACAGCAGAGGTAAAAGTAGTGAAGTGCTAGAGACACACAATTGGAACTTTGCTTCCCTAGTTTTTGTGTTCTTTGTACTAGCACATGTCCTCCATACCAACCCATGGAAGAATTCTGTGGATTTGAGACTACTGGTCAATAGGCAGTTTGTACGTGAACCACTGCAGGAATTACTGCGGTGGCTGTATGTCAACCTAACATAGTTTTCTAGTGTAGAAATGCCCTAAGTGTTTGCAAGATCAGGCCCTTAGACTGCAAGCTCTCTTTAAGGTAGTGTTAGTCTTTTGTTTATCTGTATAGTACCAGGCACATCTAATAAGAAAAAAAATCCTTTATTAAGACATAGGTTAGGATTTACCTTTGAGCCAGGGAGGCCATATCCCTCTGAACCCCTTGGTCCTGGTAAACCTGGAAGTCCTTGTTCTCCCTGAATACAATATGGAGTAAATTCAACTAAAAGTGATATTAAGTTATGGAAAAGATACATTCATGTAGTAACATTCTGTGTCATAGAGAAAGCTGAAGTCTTTGCATTATGTGATGTCACTAACAATTCAAAAGTGCTGCTCTTAAGTAGCAGTGATAACTAATGGGTTTGGATTTGGAGATTCAGTCCATACACTAAAGATCCCACAATACTTTTTTGTAAAACAGGGGTTGGTGTATGGTGCACCAGTTGCCCTGCTATATGTATATAGTTTTGTAAAATGCTTTGTGATGGTGGCACTGTATTCAATACAACGGCCACCATGGAAACTGGACATTAAAAACTGTAATTTTTAGCTACATGTGGATTTCCTGAATGTACAGAAAATCCATTACAGTGATAGAGGTTCACAAACCTTTCTGTTCCTTTTAATACAGGAATGTTAGTATTTTTTGACTGAGACATCAAGCCAAATGCAGCCAACAACCCCACAGCTCAGCTCAGCAGCCTTAAGCAGTCACAAGAGTTACATAACGGGAATGTGCATTTACAAAGCCCAAAGGAATGATAAACAGATGTCTCAATAGTGCAGCCCCACAGAAAGGAAGCAATTTGTCTACCTTAAAGCACTTCTTCCACAGCCACAGGGAGTGCTACTATAGTGTACAATACCTTTAAGGCCTAATGAAGATTCAGATCTGTTAGGGTATATCTACACTGCACTCTGAAGTGTGGTTGCAGCATAAGTAGACGTAACCACACTAGCATGGTTAAAATTAGCAGTGTGGCCACAGCAGCACGTGTTTCAGCGTGGGCTGCACAAGCACACTGAATAATCCACCCCCCTGAGTGATGTAAGTTATACCAACCTAAGCGCTGGTGTAGACAGCCCTACGTCAAAGCTCTCCCACCAACATAGCTACTGCCTCTCACAGAGGTGGAGTAATGAAGTCTACTGGAGAGCTCTCTCCCATTGGCTTAGAGCGTCTTCACCAGACGCGCTACAATGGTGCAGCTGCATTGGTGCAGCTGTGCTGTGGTAGCGCTTCTAGTGTAGACTAGCCCTCAAGTCATACAAAGTGTTCTCTATCACCTTTCCCCAGTCTCTGGGTTGTAGCAGTCATTTTTTCAAAGTGACAGGGAAAAACAAGTGCTGGGACTGCCTGAGACCATTCTAGGTTGTGATTCCCAGCTGAGATCTGGAATTGCACTAGCATAAACCTGAAATAATGCTGTGGAGAAGCAGTGACCCCTGAGGTTCAATCTTAACCCCAGTGAAGTCAATGAGAGTTCTCCCATTGACTTCAATGGGAGCAGGATTCCGTACCAGGTCTCCATTCCTGTTCTTTTGTGGATCAAACATTTTTTGGGGGAGGAGGTAATCTGATCAGGTCTTTAGAGTAAATAGAAATATTATATTTTACATATTTGTCGTGTTTTTAATAAAAATAAAGCAAAAAGAATATTGATGCAATGCGGCCCAGTCAATGGCCAATCTTTATCAACGTTAATTACTGTAGACAGCAGCCACAGCTCTTTAGTTTTACTGACTGCAAGCTAAAATATTAGATTGGTTTAGAATGATACTAAAATGTGGATGGAACATGTTGTGAAATGAAAATCACATATACACGTCTGACGTTTTCCCATGAGAACATAAGCACAAGGCTTGAAGCAGATGCAGGAAAGTTATTTATGTTTCACTTTACCCCATTTCAAAGTTTTGTTTGTGTGTGCTCCTGCTAAAGCATTACTGATTTGAAAATGGAAATGTCTGAGGCAAGACTCTGCTTCCATAAGGCTCTCTCTGTGTAGCCTCAGACAAGGGAAGCGAAAGACAGCAGAGAAGGAAATAAGGACCTATGAAAATTATGAAAATGATATTAGAGGGATTTACTTGCAGCGTGAGTGTGTTAAACAGAAGGATCAATTAAGAGAGGATTGGAATGGCACTGGAAGTTACATGTTGGTAAAATGGAATAAGCCAGTACAAAGTGATATAACGTACATAGTAAAAGGACAGAAGGGTGAGTTGGTAGCATGACAAAGGACAAGAGAATGACAGGTGTAAGATAAAGCTGGCTATGTGAAATGCGGCTATTTCCATTCATATGTTGAAGCCATCTGCATCCCTCAAGCCCAATGAGAAGAGAGGTACTGTGACAGGGTGCTGGCTAGGAAACCCTGAGCCAGCCCTCTGTAATGCCAGCTTCAATCAGGAAAGGGGAATTGGAGCTGGCTGAGTAAGCCCAGGCCTTAGTGGCAAACGGGGAACAGTTGCCAGCCTCGTTAGCCAGGGGCTACATAAAGGCTGGCAGGAAGGAAGCCGGGGGAGAGGAAAGGAGGAGCCAGGGCGTTGGAGGAGTCTCTCCCCTGCTGGCTGCAGAAGCCAGCAGTCCTAGATGCTGTCTGTAGCTACAAGGTGGTGGGAACATCTACTGTAAATAAAGAGCATGGGTGATGGCACCAAAGCAGAGGTCTCTGGCTGGTTTTTGGGTGCAGAAGTGGCAGAAGATAGAGGGGCCTACCTGTGCCCTGTTTATTTACCATCAGATTGCACTACAAGGTTCACTTTGCTGCCTCACTCATAAGTGATGGCTGGGGCTTGCTACCGGGGAGAGGGATTGTGCGGGAGACTGGTTAACTTCTGTTATATTTATGTTGCCTCTGGGTTATTTGATTTAATCTGGGGGTAAATGACAGGTCTGTCAGTGTATTTTTAAAATATGGTAAAAAGTGTTCAGAGCAATGAATGGACACCCAGGCCCGCCGACAGAAATTCTGGGGGACAGGGCTGTCCCTAGGGAGGGTGGGGCCTAGGGCAGGCCTGTGGACACCCTCTCATTATAGAGTAGCAAAAAGCCAAATAAATAAATAGCATCTTGTAGAACTGAGACTTACTTTTCGTGATTAAAAAGTATCAATCGGACAGCAGACATAATTCAGATTAATTAAGGTAACCAATCACACACCACAAATAACAGAAGGTAAATAGTTGAAGTAAATAATTCATAAACAACCCATCAATTTAGGGGTTAAATTCACAACTAATATTCACAGAGATTAATTCAACTGGCTACATTAAAACTGCCCTCTACACTGAATTTACGCACACAAAAAAGAAGCAAAGAATCTCTGCAAAAGACTATTTAAAATAGAGGTCTCTTGGCTATACATCATGTTAAACTTGGTTACCTTGCTTCCTTGTATGCTATCCCCTTGAGGGCCAGGTGGACCTGGCAAACCCTTCTGTCCCACAGCTCCCTGTTAAGAATTGTGCAGCAAAGAGAGAAGAATTAGTTTGAGGACTCTCAATTACTAACGTTACTCTTAATCAACACACATTTACCACAAAGATAAGAGTAGAAGCATTTTAAAACTGTAAGGGCTTGTCTACACTAGCATGCTAAATTGGCACTGCTGCAATCAATGCACTCTCCTGTGGACTTCAGTACTCCACCTCCCCAAGAGGCAGAAGCTAAGTCCGCGGGAGAGTGTCTCCTGCTGACATGGGGTGGTGTAGACCCCAGGTTAGGTCGATGTAAGCTATGTCGCTCAGGGAGGTAACACACCTGTGAGCAACGTAACTTACATCGACTTAAGCAGCAGTGTAGACCAGGCCTAAGATTCTGACCCTGATTTTCCTCTGGTTGACACAATTTACACTGAGGTAGTTCTTGAGTTCAGTAGTTACTGCTGGTATACACCATGGTAACCAAGGGATAGCTCATCCCAAAGATTTAAAGAATGAATTATACCAGTGAAGCCGAGCCTGATTTTCCACTGCTTTGCCCCTTATGTAGTCAGTTACGCCTGTACAAAGTGAGTGTAAAACATTCTGATGGGGTAGCATTGTACGCTTGCTCTACACACGTGCAACTGAATACACAAGGGGCAAAGCAGTGGAGATATCAGATCCACTGTAAACACAATTGTGGGCTGTCGTGCACATTAACCTGTTGTGTGCCACATCTCCACGTATGCCAAAAGTCACTATTGTGACGCATCTGGTGGGGCCTGGGCATGCTGATTCAGAGTCACATTCTGCCTGGTCCTTACACAGGGGAGGGAGAAAGATGTAAGGTCCAGGAAGAACTTGCAGCCCTTGTGCTTTAGGAAATACAAGGGCTAGTCTCTCCCTACTCCACTGGGGGTCTCTCAATACCCCAAAGGGGGCAGGGATGATGCAAGGCTATAACTCTGAGGTGTGGGGGACTAGGCTGCATCCCACAAAGGGGTGTAGATGCAGACATACAGCCTCTGAGCTCCTGGAAGTTCTGGGGGACTCTGTGGCTCTGAACTACCCCTTACTATGGGTTCTAGACTGTGGGCATCACGTACTGTGTTTTCAAAGACTATGTTAGCTTACAATTTGATATGTTAAGAATAAAATCTTGTAGCTTTGAAATGAAAGCTATTAATTGAATACAAATAAGACATGGTGATTAAGAAAGCTCACAGCACTAAATTGTCTTACTCCATCTTACTATTTTGTTGTTTCTCCAGTACAGTAAATGGAGTATCTCCAATGTTGTGTGAAGTGCCAGTATTCTGCAGATACTATTTAGAAGTGCTGCATAACTCAGATGTCTTAAGAATCTTTACATGCAGCTGTTTAGCTCATGAATCTTCCAGCTGTTAGCGACCACTGAAAAGTAGTTGCTGTGGTTTGTGGCAAGAGATGTGCAAGGTTGTACACACATTTGTTTTTAGGATGGGTCTGTATAAAATATAGCATGTTGGTGAAAAGACTATTTTGAGAACTTGGTAGAACATGCTTCAATCAGGATCACAAAATTCTTAAAATAAAATGATTTTCCTCTTTCCATTTAAAACAATTTTTTCATTCGGTTACTCCCTATTAAGTTTAGTGTAAGTAGTATATTTTCTGACACTAGTTTTTGCTGGAAGTTTTTGTTCTCAATCCATATATTACTATTTTTAAATATAATTTGCCATGTTGTCATAGCCATGTTGGTCCCAGGATATTAGCGAGAGAAAGTAGGTGAGGTAATATCTTTTATTCATTAATGTGGTGACTTGGGTTTAGATTTAATTGGGCAAGAATTGCAGGTCTATATATATATATAGGTTTTTTTAACGTATAGGTTTTTTTAATGTGTATATATATATATATACACACGTTAAAAAAACCTCCTCAAAGGAAACTCCTAAAAAGAAACAGCACAGAAATAAACAGAAGCAAACATAATCTGTGTTACTAAATTTAATTAGCGGCTTTATTGGTTTGATTATCTATTCAGTTTTAGGCCCCAATCTCACAAACACTTGCATGTGTGCTTAACTTTAATCATATGAGTAGTCCCATTGAACTTAGTGGGATTCATCACATGCATAAATAGGTACAGGATCAGGGCCTTTATCTTTTGGGCATGATTCTGATCTCCGTCATACCAGTGCAAATCCTGTAGTCAAAGAAGTTACACCAGTGTAGGTGAGATCAGTGTCACCCATAAAGATAAAGAAATCTACAAAATGGACTCTGACAAACCTTTGGACCAGATATTCCTATTCCCCTAGGCCCAGAAGGTCCTGGCAGTCCCCTTGCTCCAAGCTCTCCCTGAAAAGAGAGACATAAATCATTTATCATCTAGTAACTTAATTTATGAACTGATATACTTGAGTGACCATTCTTTCATTTAGAACTTTATTATTGTATTGTATTTATTATACATTCCTGAAAAAATCCAGGATGAGACAGTCAGTCAAGCTTATATGAGATCTTAAAACATACATAAATCTAAGTGTATGTTTAACAATTCTATTTAAGATAAAAAACCAAAATGGGAATAATTGTACATAAAAATTACCAGGGATTTGATTCAGAAGCATTATATGCCAAAACACAGATCATGTAACAGCTGTTCAATGTCTTAACTAAAATTTCTTGGTCTCAATTCAGTTCCTAACTGACAAAGGTCCACACCACCAAAACCACCATTACAGCTGGTTCTTATTTGCTGCTTTGTCTGTCACAAAGGAATGAATAGGCTTGAAGAAGGTTATACCAACTTTTTACCTCCTACTGGGGAACTCTGCAGGACAGACTTGAATCACACTGGTGGGTTGCTGTAGACATTTATACTCTTATACTGTCTGTGATGTACCTATTCTGAAATTAAAGGACTTCAGTATCCAGGGCTGTCAAATCAACACCTTTTGTGAGAAATCAATTCATTTATCAACAGTTTTCATTCAGATAGAAGATTAAACCATCCATTTATTTTAACAGTATTGCTGAACTTGTTAAAGGTGAATTATGCATACCCTCTTTTCTTTTTGCAAGGAGTCCTTTTACTGGTGGATATTGTACATGTTCTTCATTGGTCTGTTTCTTAATCGCAAAGATGCATTTGTTCTGAGAGCAAGGATATTGCTTTGTAGTTCTTATTAGCTTCACAGAAGAGAAGGAAAGGTAGGAGTTTGCAAGTTTTTGTTTAGAATTTAGGAATTTTGAGTCTTATTTTAGCTGTCTTTTCAGCATGAGTCATTGTAAAAATGACAAAATAGCTATATGATGAGCAGATCATCACTGGAAAATGCATCCTGGTTTGAAAAAAAATAATAGGTTTTGTTCATATGGAGTGCCCATCTGGAGTGAATAATTGAAGCAGAAAATTATCAGTCAAGTTTAGTAAGAAATGTTCTTTTAGAACTTATAAAGAAATGTTCTTTTAGAACTTATAACCTGAATGAAACTATGTGTTTGTGCATGCACAAGCAAGAGAACAAAAGACAGTGTGTTGCTAAGCTAATAATCATTCTGTGTATTAACACCAGAGACTGGAAAAGCTACTGTACTTTTAGGGAAACTAAAAACCTGTGATCGTCCTATGGCTTTCACACACAAAATTCAGTTAACAGGGTACCAGTTAAAACATTTCAGTCTACATGTACTTGCTTAAAAAAAAATGTTGACATGGCCTGTAGAGGGAGCACCTGCATTAGGATAACCAGAAGACAATGTTACACTGATTCACAAAAGAGGCTTGCAAATCCATTATCATCATCAGTAGATGTGTGAAAGGGGGCGTGCCATCGAGTTGGCTAAAGCAGGAGGAAAACAAATTGACTGTGTTTTCATTCTCTAGCTTTACTTTGTCTCCTTAGTAATTTTCCATAATTAAACTCCTCTCTCCAAAATTCAACAACTGGTTCTATTTGAAATACCTCAGATCCAATCTTTAGTAGGAAACTACTTCATTATGGATTGTCTTTCTGTAACCATGATACTTCATTTCCTGTTTCCTGGGAGTGTTTTGTGTACCCCTAACAAGATACACAAGTGTGTTTGTGAATGTTAAAATGGGCCTGAACCAAAAGCCCAGACCTGAAGGACTTTGGGATGTTTGAAATCTCAGTGCAATCCCTTAGCTGGCTGCAAGAAAATTCTTCTAGTGCAGGCAACAGGCTGCCATGTGGAAGGCCCCTCCCAAATCTTGGCAGAGGTACCATGTGGGAGGCAAGAGGGCGGTGACAGGGGAGTCCTTGTAATGTACAGTGCTATGGGGGATTCTGGGCTATTGTGAGCTGCAGAACATAATGTAACTCCTGGAAGCAATTGGGTGGGTAGGGGATATATGACATAACTTTGAACACACACACAATATAGTGCATTTTTTAACATGAATATGATTAGCTCTACCACTTGAACACTACCAATTTTCCACTGAAAAACTTGAAAGTCTCATTGCGGGGGCGGGGAGGGTAAAGATGGGCTTTGTTTGCTTTAAATGATACAAACAAGGAAATGTACAGGTAAAGATGATCCAACATATAGTCAGATACAATGACCACAATCCCTCCAGAGAAAAAGCATCATAGGTGAATGTGATATACAACAGTATAGTTCACATTTGCTACTGAACATTTGGTAAAAATCAGTTCTATATCCCCTACAATTTCTTAATTCACAATGTACCCTCCAGGTGATGTCGTAAAGATGATAACTACCATCAGAACATGTATGAAATTTCACTCCGGAATGATTCCCCACCACCATCCTCCTCCTGAAGGCTGAATAATGTAGCCCAGACTATGGAAATGATTGCATCCGGGACTATAGTTGTCAGACACTCATGGCTGTAATACAGGGATGGGCAAACCTTTTGACCTGAGGGCCACATCTGGCTATGGAAATTGTATGGCGGGCCATGAATGCTCACAAAATTGGAGGTTGGGGTGCAGGAGAAGGTGAGGGCTCCGGCTGGGGGTACGACCTCTGGTGTGGGGCCAGAAATGAGGAGTTCAGGGTGCGGGAGGGGGCTCCGGACTGGTACAAGGGGTTAACATAAGAAACATAAGAAAGGCCGTACTGGGTCAGACCAAAGGTCCATCCAGCCCAGTATCCTGTCCACCGACAGTGGCCAATGCCAGGTGACCCGGAGTGAGTGGACCCAACAGGTAATGATCAAGAGATCTCTCTCCTACCATCCATCACCCCCCTCTGACAAACAGAGGCTAGGGACACCATTCCTTACCCATTCTGGCTAATAGCCATTAATGGATTTAACCTCCATGAATTTATCCAGTTCTCTTTTAAACCCTGTTATAGTTTGGGTTGGGATGTGGGAGGGGGTGAGGGCTCTGGCTGGAGGTGCAGGCTCTCAGGTGGGGCTGGGGATGAGGGGTTTGGGGTGCAGGAGGGTGCTCTGGGCTGGGACCGAGGGGTTCGGAGGGTGGGAGGGGGATCAGACGTGGGGCAGGGGGTTGGGGCGCAGCAGCAGGTCAGGGGTGCAGGCTCCGGGTGGAGCTTACCTCAAGCAGTTCCCGGAAGCAGTGGCATGTCCCACCTCCGGCTCCTACGCGGAGGCATGGCCAGGTGGCTCTGTGCTGCTGCCCCTGCAGCTCCCATTGGCCGCGGTTCCTGGCCAATGGGAGATGCAGAGCCAGCGCTTGGGGTGGGGGCAGCACGGAGCCATGGCACATGCAGAGCAGGGCAAGCCCCCGACCCCGCTCCCCGGCGGGAGCTCCAGGGCCAGATTAAAAGGTCCGATGGGCCGGACGTGGCCCGCGGGCCGTAGTTTGCCCACCCCTGCTGTAATACAATGATGTGTATTAATTTCTCCCCCACCCCTTTTAAAAATAAACATATTTCTTAGAACCAGTTTGAGTTGTAAAGCCAGGGCCGGCTCCAGGCACCAGACAAGAAAGCACATGCCTGGGGCGGCACATTGTAAGGGGCGGCATTCCGGGGATTCTTGGGGCGGCACATTCCTGCCGTCCTGCCGTGATTCTTTTTTATTTTTTTTGCTTCAGCAGCCCGGTCCGCAGCTCCGGAGCCCCTGGCTGGCTCCCCATGCTCTGCCAGTCCCAGCCCAGCCCTGCAGGGGCATGGACCCCAGACCGGGGGGGCAGGAACTAGCGATCCCCGCCGCTCACCGTGCTGCTGGGCTCCCCCAGGATGCACCACTCCCCGCCGCCTGCACCGGCCTCCACCTCCTGCGCTGCTCTGAGCCCGGCCCGGCCGAGCCACCTTTAAAGGCGCGGCTGAGCCGGCACCTCCTGCAGCTCCCAGGGGCTCCCCCTGCCCAGCCGGGAGAGGCTCTCTGAGGCTGGAGGGGGAGCCCCCCTCACCCAGCTGCGAGTGGGCTGCAGCGTCTGGCTGCCCACGGGCAGAGGGAGCGGGCGGGCGCCACCCTTCACCCCCCTGCGAGCCACCTTGACTGCCCTCCACGTGCTCCCTGCGGCCGCCATTGGGTTTTTTTTGTTTGTTTTACTTCGGCAGCCCGGCCCCCCCCCCCCCCATTTTTTTTCTCTTGCGGCAGCAAAAAAGCTAGAGCCGGCCCTGTGTAAAGCCATTCCTTACATTTGATAAGTGCAGTGCATTTGTTTTGTATGTGAGCAGCAGGTAAGATACCCTGGGTTGTGTAAATGATTGTGTGATATGTAATATGTTGTAAAACATCACTTAGCAACTTTCTCTGTGTTTGGTATTTTTTAAACAAAGTTCCGGTGGGGAAAGGAGGTTGTGTGGCTTAAACAGTATTGTCGTGAAAATGAAATAAGCAGAGAGTGCACAGGAGGGGAAACATTCTGTCTCCTCTTTTCTGGGATTTATTTCTGAGACACAGGGGCCAAGTTCTGGATGATATTCTTCCTGCAACTGCTTCTGGCTTCATCATTCATACACTAGGGACTATATTGGTGGTTTCAGAATTTCCTGTTATTTAGTGAGAGTGGTGGTTTGCCTTTTTCTAACGTTGTGTTGTCTAGGATATGAATTTCTTTACCCATTCGTTCAGCTTTTATATCCATTGGTGATCAAGTACCAACTTCCCATGCCCTTGCTGTCTATGCTATAGAAAATGTGGTGTTGTCTATATTGAATGCATTCCACATGTTTCAACTTTGTTTTCATGTGAATCAGGCCTCTGTTATACAAAATTTCTATTCTGTGGTGTGCACATATGTGAACCATCTCCGAAAGCAGGGAGAACAGAGCTGCAATTCAGATGTATGGAACATTGTTATATAATGGTACTCAGTGGAATTTCAGATTGACTAGCATGTAAATTTATAACTGAGTCTCTTTTGTTAAGCAAGTGTGCTTTTTTTAATTGTCGAGATTAGTGTACTGTTTGTACTCATTTTTTTGGTGCGGGGGGATGGAGTGGGAGGTCCATTGTGCCAACATTTTATTTCAAAACTGACAGTTTATAAAAATTGTTACCCAGTCTCCAGTTTCTGGGCTCATTTGGGGGAATTCTGGCATTTCAGATAGCTTTAGGTAGGTTATAGAGTGGGAAAAGACCAGAATTCCTACACCTGTACATACAGAGGAAAGAAAAAAAGATCAGATCCTTTGATCTCTCTTTTGTCTTTCTTTTTTTGTTTTTTGTTTTTTTAACTGTCTGCTCTCCAGTCAAGTTTATTATAGGGTTAGGCACCAAAGTTACAGATGTATTATCAGGATATTACCCCTTTGTGGTACAATGGTCCCACATTGCAACACTTACAGCCATTCTCTTTGCAGAGTCAACATTTGATTAGGAAAAAAACATATTTCATTTTGATTGGCTTAAGATATACATCTACATAGTTGGATCAGGAAACAGAAGTTATTTAAAAAAATAACGATGTAAATAAGTTACATTTTTAGTAAAATATCCTTAACTCTACATTTTTAATCCAGGCCATATAGATAAATATATTTTTGCATTTCTAGTTTGGACATATAGTATCATACTGTTGTAACCCACACACCTCCTGAGTGTGGTGATCTGTCCTCTCTAGTGGCACTGAGATCACTTAGAAATTAATGAATCTGCTCCCAAGCCTTAGCTAAGGGAGCAGTTGGCTTTTAGCTCATGCAGTAGAGGCTCATGCACTGAGCTCCAGAGGCCCCAGATTCCATCCCGCCCACCGACGACTGGGGTCATTGGTGTTACACTGTGATATGTTAAGGACCAATAATACTGGCAAGATAGACTGGGAAGTCTAAGAGGACTGTATGTGACTCCTTAGCATAGTTATAGTAATAGTAATGTTATAGTAATCCAGGAGTTCACATTTGGTACTGGCTTGGTGCTATCTAATTATAGAACATACCACCAACTTGGGGAGTCTTCCCTGCTTTTGACAATCTGGCCTGAGGTAGGCACTCACGGTCATGATCCACTCCAGTGTAACAGCATGTGCTTAACTTTCCTCATGTGAATAGTCCCAGTGGCTTAAATGGGACTGCTCACAAGAGGAAAGTTGCTTGCAGGACCTGATTTGATGTAGTGTAAGTCAAATGATTACAAGACACTTCATTATACATAAATGGAATAAATAATGGATGGCTGAGATAACAGTATCTTTTATTAGCTGTTCCAATATGTTACTTTCTGGTATAATGAAATATTACATGGCCACCATAGTATCTTACTTTAACTAATTACAATTAGACATTGTGCTTTTGATGCATTTGACCATTGATTTAGTAAATCTGAACAATGTTCAATATCTCATTGCTGTTCAAAAGAATTAAAATAATCTCCTTAATGTCTGTGTCTGTCCAAATAATTACATTTATCTTGCACTCACAATGGAATACAGTTTAATATCAGGTGGTTTCTTTTTTAAAAAAAATGAGTTTGCTGTTAATGAATGCACAGAGAAGATACTATATACAAGCTTCCTACATACTGCAAATGTGCTTCAGTTCTGCCTGGAATGAGAGGGAATGGTTACATCTCCCCTTCAGTCCTTAGCCATTAGGATGTGATTGCTAATTGGAGTCAGTGGTGATTGAGTTCTTTATGAAAAAGTATCAAATTGTTTCCAGTTGATGATTTTTGGTTTTTACCCATCTGGGCCAGATTTTAATGGGTCACCTGCAGTTGAAAGACAATCCCCAGAATGTTGTTGTAGCCTGATAGGCTAAATACATAGTAGCCACATGTCATGAGATTCAAAGTTGTGAAAATGTAGACGATTTGGGAAAACGTAGGATAAAAGGCTGTCCTAAAAATACTAGTTGGCTCTTTTCTCCTAGACAAATCTAGAAATGAAGGGAAACCATGTGCTCCCATTTCTATGACTCCCAGGAAGAGTAGTTAATATAAAATTAATGAGATTTTAAATAATGTGTAACACTGAAAATAAGTGGACTAGTGATGTATTAGGAAAGGACTCCAAAGACTCTTAATGGCTGAGAGGCATTGCACCTGGGGTAAACTAAAGGTGACTAATGTGATTAGAGTTGAAATGCTTCCACATTGTTTTCATAATATGTGCAGTGTCACCTAAAGTATTTTAAGGTTCTAGGCAATCTGATAGCTGCACTACAGAGCTGCATTGCAATTGCTACATTTAAAAACAAATCTGGAGGAAAGAGAATGAAGAGAAACTGCTTTGCAGTATCCCACAGGGCAGTATTTAATGATTTGCACATGTCAAATACAAAATAGAAGGCAGGAGGGAAAAAGTTGATAGGAACGGAGGGAAACAAAATAAATGTTGTCGTCCCCCAAAAGCACCTGGTTTCCCAAAATATGGGAGTTTCATTCCTACTCGTCTAATATTTGCATATTCCTGTCAGAAAACATAAGTACACTTATCACCAGTACAAGATATTTTGTGTATTTTCTACACAACGCATGTGAATCTCCGCAGAGACATAGTCACTAGGCAGCTCTCTGCCAGCATGAGATTCTGCAGCTCTCTCCGCATTCTAAATGCAAACTCCAGCATTCAGATGAGACATTCTGTAGATTTGTGACAATTCTCTGTGGGGTTGTGGGTATATAAAACAAGGAAGAGCTTTCATTCTGCCAGAGGTTACAATCAACACCTGACAGTGATACAAGGCATGAGAAGGGACTGCACTATTTCATCATATGTGGCATGCAGCTCATGTTTGCTGGACTCATATTTTGGAGATGTCTGCTATTTTAATACTATGCATTACTATAGCACTGGTACCTTTTGTCCAGGGTCTCCTGCGCCTTTTGGGCCTCTTGGTCCTGGAGATCCTGGCAGTCCTGGAGGTCCCTAGCACAACACCAGAGAAATAATGAGTAGTTTCCCAAACCATGAGAAAGAATGGAGTTTCATCCCTAGCTTCGAATTTCTACATTTTTGCTATTGGATATTTTTGTCAGAATCTTAACATTATTTACATATACTGAAGAGTGGTTTCCCTTAAATACCAAGAGGGACACTGAAGGAACAGATAGGTTGGTAGGAGACACAGTCAAAAAAGCCAAAGAAGGGCAAGGGTATGACTCTCAGTGTCTAAAGCACCTGAGAAATCCAAGAGGATGAGGTACAGGTCCTTAGATTTGGCCAAGCTGATAGGGTTGCCAATCCTCCAGGGTTGGCCTGTCGTCTCCAGGAATTAAAGATTAATCTTTAATTAAAGATTATGTCGTGATTAAATCTCCAGGAATATGTCCAACCAAAATTGGCAACCCTACAAGCCGAGTTTGTTAGAGATGTTGGTGATAGCAGTTTCAGTGGCATGAGGGGGATCCAGGATGGAGGTAAAGGAGAGGAACTTGAAGGAATGGTTATAGATTGTTTGTTCAATAATTTTGAAGGTGACCAGGAGAAGGGACATGGAGTGAGGTAACTGGAGATGTGGGGGTGGTGTGGGGTCAAGAATGGATTTTTGGATATGGGAAGCTATAGCATCTTTGAACTGTGAGGGGAAAGACACCAGATGAATATGAGAGGGGAAAGGTCGGGGGGTGGGGGGAAGAGTGTGAGCAGGGGAAGTCATGAGGCAGGAGGAGGTGGGATCACTTGCTTTCTAGCAGGGGTTATGTCACTAAAAAACCCAAAACATCATGCCCAGTGGTAATTATTTGCAGGATTATGCCTGTATTTAGGACACGGAAGGGGTTGATTGTTTTATTAAATAAACAAGGAAGCTGAGAAGTTAGAGGCCTCCAAAATGTAAACAAAATGTTCCTGTTACTTCAAATGAGAGAGAAACCTAACTGGGTCTAGACACTTCAAAGCAGCAAACTCCCGTAACTAATACCCACATAACTATTGTTATACATGAAAGTATTTATGTTACTTGGGACACCAAGTACAGTATCTAGTTGCCATTAAGAAATTACATAGAACAACACATACTGGTGCACCTGGATAGCCATCTCCTTTTGGTCCAGGTAGCCCACGTGCTCCAGTTAGTCCTGTGTTACCCTGAATACAAATAAAAACATCAAGCATTGTATCAGCAACTGGACTGTAAATAACACGGACACACAAGATATACTGACAAACATATATTATATGAAGAAACTATTGGGGACAATAGATCATGGTGTTGCCAACTCTTGTGATTTTATTGCAAGTCTCACAATACTTGCGAGGGGGGGCGGGGGTGGAAGAGGGAGGAGTTGTTTGATTTTTACAGCCTCTTCTGGAATTGAGAGATTCCAGAACCTCAGGTTTCATTTTTTTCAAAGTATGTTCCTAGACACAGTGGTTGCAGAGAAGAGCTTGAAAATATGAAATGAGTGCACCCTAAAGACTCAGAAACCAGGAGGCCAACAAAAAGGATTATTATTTTAAAAAAAAACCCTCATGATTGTCCTATTAATCTCATGACGATTTGGGGCTTAACTCATGATGTTCTAGCAGTGGAGGCTGGCAATACTGAGAACATGACATGCCAGCCTCAACTTGTCTTGGATTACGTGGTATGGTCTGATTTTTTTTTCCAGGTAAATCAGCGGCAGCCTCCAGGTTCTACAGTACTCCAGAGCCAGACAATGTTTTGTGGGGAAGAGAAAGAAAGAGAAATTCCTGCACAATCTCCTTTAATTCAGGGGGAAAATGCACTGAATCAGGAGACCATGAGATTTTAGCTCATGTCTTCCACTGCTTATATTTCTGTGCATTTCAAAAGCCTTACTAATGAGTAATACCACACGCTAGGAATATAATTTTCTTCCTCCTTCCCCACCGGCATTTTGCAGGTAAATTTATTGAGTTTGCACTAAATCACTTCTTGCAGAACTGAAGAAAGAACCCAAGTTTCCTTCATTCAGCCACATTGCCTTTCAGAATAAATGGCAAATTCAATATACTTAGTTATCTTGTCTGTAACTACTAGACCACAAGCCCCGTTCATGGACAGAGATGGATCGTGATCCTCCAACATTCTACTGCTTTCTATCAGTTGCACAAACTACCTGCAATGCATAGGTGCTGGAACTAGCAGTGTTGGTGGTGCTGCTGCACCTCCTGGCTTGAAGTGATTTCCATTATATACAGAGTTTATAGTCTGGTTCAATGGCTCTCAGCACCCCCATTATAAAAATAGTTCCAGTGGTAGAAGTGTGTGCTGAGAATCTGAAGGTTCAAATCCTGTTGCTGAGCCTTGGGCTAAGGAGGGTCCTTGCAAAAGTGAGTTTCTGTTTTTCCAATTTTCTGTCTAACCTGGCTTATTTAATTAACACGTTTAGAAAAGACTCCTAAAAACAAGTTATAATTTTAAAATATTGTAAACTGTCAAACGTAGCATGATAAGCAACAAAACACAGCTGTTCCCCACTCTGGTCACTTGTCATATTTCAATTTCTTCTGTCACACAACAGCACATTTTAAGGTTGAGAGGTATGATATGAAGAGTGGAAACTTTCTATGAATAAATAAAACTTTCACAAGCGGTAGAAAAGATTATGTAAATTGGGAAGATCACTGACAGAAACAGATGAGCAGATGAAATTCAAAATGAATCATGCTACACTAGATAAGATTTATGATAAAGGAGAGCCATGCAATAGCCAAAGCTGCGGTATCACAAAGAGGTTATAGTGAAAGCTAAAGTTTGGAAAAGTTACAGCTAAAACAGAATTGATCAGAGGGCCATACAGGAAGGAGTTTTGCAGTACTTTACACAGTGACAGTGAGAGATCTGAGCTAGCTAGTGATAAAACAGAACAAGATCTGGTAAACTGAGATAAAAGGGAGGATGGAGAAGGGGAGGATTTAGCTTTAGAAGTTCCTACTTAGATTGACATCTTTAAGTGAGGTGCACTGAAGTGAATGTACTCTTGGTAATAATTCTGTACAACACTATGTCTAAAACATTGTTCTTCTTTCAGTATTTGGACTTACAGTCTGTAGACAGATATAGATAAAATCATCTACATTTCTTGGATAACTCTTTTGAAAGACCACATGTCCAGAACACCAAGGATATGCATGTATTGGCTCTAAACCATCGCTGGGTTTTTAGAGACTTGGTGCAGTACAAAAATCACAATGTAATAGCCTGCACAAGACTGTGGAAGATACTTATCATGATTCTCAGCTACAGAAGTCTAATAGATGTTTTGATAACAACCCTAATTTATTATTTTAGTTCAACTACTCTAAAGGAATAGTGATGGAAGTTCAAACTTTCATTTTTCCTCAGAAAACGTGTCTTCTTAGCTCTTAATACTTGTACATAATAAAGGATGTGTTAATGTATGTAGTCAACCTATTAATTTTTTATTCTTTTTAAGAAAAAGGAAATCATGAATCATTAGTTCATTTCTCTATTTTTATTTCAAATTCCAATGCTGTAAAGAGCTGCCAAACAGATGTTAACATGTTTGTACTGGTCTGCTAAGGTTAAACGGAAACATGTTCTCTTCTATAAGAGCTGAGGATTTTGCCAAACAACTGCTTGCTGCTATTAAAAAAGCAGTTCAATTATATTTCTATGCTTCCGAGTATTCAATTTATTCTATCCCAAATCTTTCATAACTGCATCTAAACTAGAAGAGATATATGATCCAGGAGAAATTAGCCTCTATGACAGCTTCACCACTACAGTTCCATGAATCTTCTAGACTCCATAGCCATCAAGGCTAACTGACAAGTACCACTGCTTGTATCTGAGGAGTACCTAATTAAGTATTATGCACTTCTTTCTATTTTTTAGTATTAATGTGTGTTATCATAGTGCTTAGGAGACCACGGACCAGGGATCCATTGTGTTAGGTGCTATACAAACACAGAACCAAAAGATGGTCCCTGAGCCAAAGGACTTACAATCTAAGTACAAGACAAGAGATAATAGATGGGTATAGACAGATGGGTAGTACAAGGAAACAGTGAGACAATATTGATCAGTGGGATAGGCAGAGGTCCAACATACCAGCTGCCCAGCCATTGTGAAGTTTATTGTAGCCATCAGAGCAAAGAAGAATTTTAGAGGAGGGATGTGCAGGTGAACAATGAAGTGACTTCAGAGATGTTTACAGGGATTTCTTCCCAAGCATGAGGGGAAGTGAGGGAGAAAGCACAAAGATGCTTGTTTGAAAATTTAACAAGCAGGCAATGGAGGCTGGCATCATAGGTTCATTGTGGGCAGAAGTCTACCTTATTCCATTTATTCCCCAAATCAGTAATGCGGGGACAGGGTGGACATTCATCTCCATTGTCTTGCACTCTATCTAGTCATTCATACCTGTGCAAAGTAAGTTAAAACATTACAACTGGTATGATTTGAGATTTCTGATTTAGAAGTATTTTACACCAACTTTGTTTTCATTTTACTCGGGTGTAAATGATTAAACAAGGTGCAAGACAGTGGAAAATCAGACCTTATTTATTTTGAGAGAAAAATAATCTGACACCAATAGGCATGTAGGGCCAGCTGTTCAGCTGGGAGACTTATGTTGACTTAGACCTTGCAGAAAATCTGGCACCTAGTATATTTCAACTTCACTGCTCAGGGAGCTGATGGTGTTTGGAGCCTTTATCATTGTGGACCAATTTTTCAGAAGTGATTTCTAAGTCTGTACTCCCAGAGCTGTGTGTCCAAATTTTTGGAAATGGAATTTCAGATGCTCAAGATTTTGCATATCAAAAATTTAAATATGTGTGTGTTAACTGGGTAGGATGATTATCAGTGGGAAAGCTGGCCCTCTACGAGTCGTTCAAGATCCAGCTCAGGCTGTGTTTCCAATTGAGCCCAAGAGCAATGCATCCTGGGACATGTAGTAAGAGGGACCCTGGGAGCTGTAGGCTGGACACCAGTGTGTGCTGGGGAAAGGGGCAGGGTTATGAAAGTGCTCTCTTTCTGCTATAAAGGAAAGATTAGGAAAGAGACTAGATTAATGTGGGGGTCTCGGTAAGAAGGTAACATGATCTGTTGAGTGTTTCTGGGCAAAAAAGCTTAGCAGGAAGCATAGGTGCTGGAACAAGGGGTGTGGAGGGTGCTGCAGCACCCCCTGGCTTGAAGTGGTTTTCATTATAGACAGGGTTTACAGTTTGGTTCAATAACTCTCAGCACCCCCACTATAAAAATTGTTCCATTGCCACTGGCAGGAAGGTTAAAAGAGCCTGGGAAGAGACCTAGAGGAACAGTCTAAGGGCTGATGAAAGTTCTCTGAGGAGGGGCTAGTATTTGGGGCTAGAAAACTAGAGGCTCAGGAAGAGCAGGAGCCAGGGCCAGCTCCAGGCACCAGCTTTTGAAGCTGGTGCTTGGGGCGGCATCCAGAATGGGGCGGCAGTCCGTGTCCTGGGGCGGCAATTCGGCGGCAGCTCCGCTGCTCTCCCCGCCATGGCGGAAATTCAGCGGTAGCTTTGCTGCTGTTGCGGCGGCGGCAATTCGGCGGCAACTGCTTGGGGCGGCAAAATTGGTAGAGCCGCCCCAGGCAGGAACTACCTGTAGCTCTCCAGAAAGGGTTGGAAAAGTTGAGTGGTAAGGCTGCTTGTGAGCTCATGGGTGTAGAGAGCGATCCCCTGCACAACGGGTGAAGATTTTGGAATTTTGTTTGCCCCAAAAGAGAAGGTTTTTGGAATTGGGCCAGAGAACTAAGCCACCAAACCATGAAAAGGAAAGCTGAGACTCTTGCCACATGTATTACCACAAAGAGAAGGTAAGCCACTACTATCTCTAAATACTCAATGTAAGTGCGCCAATTATGCAAACCAGCTTGGGGACACAAATGCAGAGGCTTGGTTTAGGCCACCCTGAAACTGCCCATATGTCTCCAATACTTTACAGCTAAATTGTGTATAATTTAGTCTGAAAAAACCCCCTCATTTTGTAACATGGCTGAAAATTCAAACTAGTTAAACTTAAAGAAATGGGTTTCAATGGGTTTGTTTCTTCCCCTCACAGTGATCCCTTTGGGGCCTTATATTCGGGATTTTGCAGAATTCCATCTTTTCACACCTATTCAATGGCTTCTAGGACAAATTGAGACTTTAGTCTAGCACAGGGGTAGGCCACCTATGGCACGGGTGCCAAAGACGGCACACGAGCTGATTTTCAGTGGCATTCACACTGCCCAGGTCCTGGCCACCGGTCCGGGGGGGCTCTGCATTTTAATTTAATTTTAAATGAAGCTTCTTAAAAATTTTAAAAACTTTATTTACTTTACATACAAAAATAGATTAGTTATATATTATAGACTTGTAGAAAGAGACCTTCTAAAAATGTTAAAATGTATGACTGGCACACGAAACCTTAAATTAGAGTGAATAAATGAAGACGCGGCACACCACTTCTGAAAGGTTGCTGACCCCTGGTTCTAGCAACACTCGGATCTAAATCTCATCTTGATCTAATTTAGTCACTGCTGTTTCTGTTCTCTCCCAGTGCTATGCAGAGAATATGAATGAATGTGAACTGTGCTAGATTGAACTCGCCTCAGACAAAAGTGGTATTGATACACATGTGTGACGGCGAATGTACCATCTATTGGAAATGTATGTCAGATATTCTTCATTTGTCAGATACTTGGATTTATAGTCATGTGATGATGTTTAACTCATTACCACTCCTGCAGTCTCAAATGTTTACAGCAACACATTTGACTTCAGTGCAATTATGCTGACTTACACCAGCTGGCCCATCTCAACCCCCCAAATGGAGGTTTCACCACAGTGAGATTTTTACATTGAAAGAATGATATCTGTTGGTCTGTAAAGGACTGTCTTTTAATGATGTCTGAAATCCAGAACCATAGCAATGGGCTCCAATGGATTTCTAATTTGTAAAAGTAGGGGTCATTAACATGGAATAAATTGATATCTCTTATTTAGGCCACAATCCTACAGATATTTATATACATGCTTCAAGTTAAGCACCTATGTAAGTATCTGGAGGATCGTGATCTTAGATTTTTAGTTCTTTAGGCTGGAGACTGTGTCATTTATATTTTTGTACAGCCCCCAGCACAATAGGGTCCCTGTTTGATTGAGGCTTCTGGAAACTACTGTAATTATAGGTTGCCCAACACTTCCCATTAGAAGATTCTATTTTCAGTTGTTTAGAACTTGGCCACGCTCCAACCATTTGGGCAGAATTTTTTTCATGCTGGGTATCTGTTGCAGGCTGAATTTTTTGGGGGGTGGGGTGGTGGGGAATTTCAGCCAAACTAGTTCAGCTGTGTCTGAGAAGGCTAGAGGAAAAGAGCTTGTTTTTCCCCACATCAAAAGATTCTAGCAGCCTCTTCTTTGAAAAGCTCTATCACGCCCAGGCTTTGGACCAGAGATTTGAATTCTGGAAGGTGGCCTCCGTGTCAAGGACATGCCTTTTCCTATCTCCAAGAAAATCTGCCAAAATTTGGCCAAATTAAAAAACCTTTGCAAACAGTGGATTTTCAGAAGACATTCCTGAGATTTTAATGCTAAAGTCCCTGAAGTCCTACCTGGGGCTGAGCCCACACCTCCCTCCCCAGCACAGCACAGCAATCTTCCTCCCCATCCTCCTAGTACAGCCAAGATGGTCATCCACCAGTCAGGGAGGAGGAAGATTGATTGGGGGAGGGATTGCTCAGTCCATGGGGCTGTTTTCTGGTCCCTCGTATCACATCTCCAGATAAAGTTCCTCTGGGCAGTGTCCACTGGCTCTTTGGACTCCTTTGAGGAGCAGTGGGCATGGTCTGAGGTTCTCTGTTTTATGTCCTTCTCTGGATCACTTCTTGTGGCCCGATGGTCCTCACTCCCATCCCTGTATTTTCATTTGTTGTCATCTGTAATCCCATGATGACTGGGCTCATAATTCCTCTCCACCTAAGGAGGTGCAGCCCTTTAATTTTGGGTGGGTCAAGGCCCGCCTGCCCCAATACCTGCAACAGGTATTCCACATCTAACTTTGATCTTTTCACAAAGGCATCTCTTGAGCATTATATTTTGCTCCATACTCCTAGGAGGCTATTGCTGTTTGTTAAGCCTTCACTAGGTGATCTTTCAATATATGGAGCTCCCCTTACAAAACAATTCCCCAGAATACTTGGTATGCAATAATACGCCACATATACCAAATTTCTGGTTTGTTTTTTTTTTAAACAGAGTTAACACACAACTTATATTACTGAGTGTGGCTAAAAATGTAACCATGTTTCCAACTCTTGCATTTTTTTTGTAATTGTTTTGTAATATTTGGTGCTTTTTTCAAAGCACCAGCTGCTGGAATCCAGAAATTGCATGAGAATCTGTTTTCATGTAAAAGAAAATGTAAGTTTCTAGCTGTGATAGGGCTTAGAACAGCCTGACAGAGTTAATGAGGTCCTGATGCCAATTAGATCATCCAGCATCACCTGAGAGAAGGAGGGCCCAGGTTAACTAAGAGGGAAGTCCAGCTGGGAAGGGCTGCGAGAGCACTATAAAACCAGCAAGCTGAGAGCAGAAAGGGGTTGGGAGGCTATAGGGGCTGAGTCTAGACTCAGCAGGCTGCTGGCTGAGGCTTTGGCTAGGCAGAGTGAGATGAAAGAGCTAACAAATGAAACTGAAACCAGGCTAGACAATGAAAATAGGGAAAACATGGAGGAAGACTGGATGCAAACAAAGAAAAAGAAAAGGGTAGATTTTTCTGGAACCAGAAGAAGGGCCAGCAAATAAGGAAGGCAGGAAAAGGAAATGGGCAAAATTACATAACAGTAAAACCCCGAGGTAAGGACACAATGATAGGGGATATCAGCCCCCTGAAGATTGCAGAGTGGAGCAGAAAAAGTGCTGGAGATGGCAGAGACTTGGTTTTTGTTTTTACATTCCACTAACCAGTCGGGAAGCTCCTTAAGACAAAGGTGCTAGGTAAAATTAAAATAAGATGTCAACTACTCAGATTCCTCACAGAAAAAAGAGTGATAGCATATGGTGTGCTAGCTGAAATGTCAGAAGAAGAAATAAAGTGAGGAATAGGTGAAGATAAGGTGATAACAGTTAAGAGGCTAATTAGCAGAAGAGACAGTGATAGCAAGTCCTCACCAGTTGTGCTGGTCACTCTTAAGGGAAGGATGCTACCCTACGGTTACTCTGGTATCAGACATTCTGGACTAAGCCCTTTATTCTTCCTCCTGTGAGATGCTACAGATGCCAAAGATTTGGACATGTAGCAAATAATTGCAAAGGGAAATTACAGTGCAGTAAGTGTGAAGATGAACGTTCATTTGATAATTGTGAGGAAGAGACAGACCAAAATGTTGTAACTGTGGAGGAAAACACAGCTCAGCATATGGAGGATGTACCAAGGCAAAGCAAGCTAGAGAAATACAACCCCCACCCCCCACAAAATTATTGATAACTCATATGCAGAAGCTGCTAGTAGAAGATATCTAAAAGAAAATAGAGGGGAAACAAAACCTGACCTGGGAAAGGGAATAGCCAGAAACAAATTAATGAGTGACTTCAGGGTAAAAGGAGATGACATACTATTTATACAAACAAAGAGATTCATTGTGTTGATGATTAGAGTAATCAAGAAAATGAGAACTATACTCAAAGTGATTGAAAAGTACCTATAGGCTAGCAACCTCACTGAAGGAAATATTGAAGGTTAAAAAAATTGTGGTGACTATTTTCAGCTGGAATGCCCATAGCCTAATAGCGCATGGGCAGGAATTAAAGAAAAATATTGATATAAAAACAAAGCCTGCTATAATATGCATGCAAGAGACTTGGGTAATAGAAAAACTAGACTATAAAATCCCAGGATATGGTATGTATAGACATGATAGAGAAAGTGGAAAGTGTGGGGTATCTGCACCTTCATTAAGGAGGACCTGAAGTAGAGACTCAATATTTAGCTTTTTAATATTATGCTACTGACATACCAATACAAAACAATTCTACCGCTCTAAGACTTTATAATGCCTCTAACCCATGCAGGAAACTAGAGGCTATGGCTTGAAAGAATTGCAGATGTCACATACTTGCTCACTATCTGTGGTAATCTGAATAGTCAGAACAGATTGTGAGGAAGTAAGAAAAATTATAAAGATGGAAAAGTTTTGAACAATTATTCGAAGAGAATAAATTCAGTACAGTTGACTGAAGCTTCTCCTGCCTGGATCTGGGAGTAGCTTCTAGTAATAGCAAGAATAACCATAGCTGGGAAATTTACAGAGGAGGGAAAGGCTAGTGCCCAATTCCTCACATAATTACATATCAAGGAAAAGGTAATTCCAAGTGAAGATATTATCCTCATCTTCTGTATCTCTTTTTTTTTTTTAAAGCAAATGAGAAGATAGTGAGGAATTCTATAATAATGTTACTAAGGGAATCCTAAAGCCAGCATAAAGCCTAGGATGCCAACACTACTTAAAGATAGGAAAAGCATTCCATGGTGGAACAAGGAATGTGAAATATTAATTTGGGAAAAGATAAGGCATACAAGACAGAAAAAAATCCCTAAATAGTGAGGACTTCATGAAATGGGGGAGGACTAGGTTGGATATTAGGAAACACTATTTCACTAGGAGGGTGGTGAAGTACTGGAATGGGTTACTTAGGGAGGTGGTGGAATCTCCATCCTTAGAGGTTTTTAAGGCCCAGCTTGACAAAGCCCTGGCTGGGATGATTTAGTTGGTGTTGGTCCTGCTTTGAGCAGGGGATTGGACTACATGACCTCTTGAGGTCTCTTCCAACCCTGATATTCTATGAAATATAAAGCAAGTAAGGCAGTTGCATAAAGGACTATAAAAAGAGAAAAATGGAGAACACACTGTGGGAAGTAAATAAATATACCAATACAGCAGAAGTATATAAACAAATTAGGAAAATTAATGGAATAAAGGGTAAGCCACAGAAGCCAAGCATTGCAATTGCAGGACATGGAGTAATAAGCTCCAACAAAGAAAAAGCGGAAATTCTGGCTACCCGGTCTCAAAAAGTCAGTGATGACGAGGATCAGAGGATAGAAATTGGAGAGGAAGAAATGTTTATTAACGATTAAAGATGATGAAGAGGTGGGAGGAGGATGTGGATGTTGTTGTAAATGAAAACTTTGGTACAGACCACTCCAAAAAGCAGCACTAAGGCACAAAAGCACCACACAAGGCAAGAATGAAATAAGTTTTTTTTTTTTAAATGCTTAAACACTTAAGCAAGGAAAGCTGAGATCACGCAATTAGGGTGAACTGCAAAGAATGGGGCAGACAAACCCCAAAGCTGGATAATTCAATACTTAAATTTACCAAGCCAGCACTAAACCGCTTTTGTTATACCTTACTGGTTATTCAGAAGTCCAAACAACACAATTCCCTTCAAGTGACACAGCCTCAGGCCTCCATCCAGGTACCCAAGTCAAATATGATGCAGATTTCTGAAAATCTTTTTTTCATCATATAAAAGAAAAGGTTCTACCAATCCCAAAGGACCGGACACATTACTTCCCAGGTTAATGAATATTCCAGATCTTAACCAAATACATGCTACAGCCAATTCTTATTAACTAAACTATTTTTTTAAAAAAAAAACAAGAGGGAGAGTATGGTTAAGATCAATATACATACAGACATGAGTTCAATTCTTAAGGTTCAGATTCATACCAGAGATGGTGAGCTTTGTAGTTGCAAAGAGTTCTTTCAGAAATAGTTCAGAGGTTATAGTCCAATGTCCAATATCATTGCAGGGTGTTCCAGTTTAGGACTAGGATCTCAGTCCTTATGGCTTAAGCTTCCCCTGTATGAAGCCTCAAGCAGATCTGAGATGACAGAATCAGGACCCAATGGTCTTTTATACAGTTTTCTAGCATCCACTTGACCATATAGTCCTGGGTAAACAATAGGCTTCTGATGTAACCTTCTGTTTTCTAACCACCGCCAGTAATTTGTTACACAAATTAACATAGGGCAATTTATCCACTAGGCAGTTTATTACAAACTTCAAAGAGACGTATAGACAATGACATTACTTCACCCAAGATTCATCTAAATCAGGGGTCGGCAGCCTTCGGCACACGGCCCATCAGGGTAATCTGCTGGTGGGCCGCGAGACATTTTGTTTACATTGACCGGCCGCAGCTCCCAGTGGCCGCAGTTCACCATTCCTGGCCAATGGGAGCTACGGGTGGCTGTGCCTGTGGACGGCGGCCTGCCAGTGGATTACTCTGATGGGCCATGTGCTGGGGGGAGGGATAGCTCAGTGGTTTGAGCATTGGCCTGCTAAACCCACAGTTGTGAGTTCAATCCTTGAGGGGGCCATTTAGGGATCTGGGGCAAAAATTGGGGCTTTGTCCTGCTTTGAGCAGGGGGTTGGACTAGATCTCCTAAGGTCCCTTCCAACCCTGATATTCTATGATTAAATGTTAATATTCCCTTTTGAACTCTGAATTACTAGCTATAGTGACAGACAGGTAGCATTTAAGATACACACAATTAGTATCACTTCTAACAATATAGGTTTGTATTTCAAAGTTCTAGACTATTTAGCATGAATGGCCCTAATTACCATTCACATGCCTTTTTAACGTGACTTTAAAAGTTGGCTTTGGCTCATCCAGCCTGTAAGCTGTTTAACTCTTTCTGGCCATGAGTTATATTTTGGATAAGATTTGTTGCAATTATATAACAGTGGTAGCAATAATGATTTGCATGGTTAGATAATGTCACAGGGTGATACTAAAATTATATAATAACATATCGCAAAAAAGGTGAAATCCTGAAGACTGGAAACATGTGATTATTTTCCCAGTGAGGAAACTGGGTAAATTGCTCTCAAGACCTGACCAATTGCCTTCGCAGCATGTTTAGGTAAAACAATGCACAAAATGGTAGCAGATATTAGTAGCACATCTAGAAAGAAACAGGTTCATAGAACATAAAGTGAGTTCAAAAGAGGTTGATTGACCATATTGTTAGGGAAGGGACAAAAGTACAGAAAAGCATGATAAACCAAATAATTCATGATCAGAACCTTACTGGAAACAGGAAAAGGCTATAATGGAGAGAGGGACTACTGCATAAGGTGGTCTCCATGGGTGTTATGGGAAAAATGTATAGATGGGTAAGCGACTTCTTAAGCAATATACAACTATATAAATGCAAAGTGATGCACATTGGAAAATATAATCCTAACTAATACATCCAAAAATGGGATCTAACTTAGCTGTTACCACTCATGAAAGAGATCTTGATGTCATCATGATAGTTCTCAGAAAATATCTGCTCAACATGCAGCAGCAGTCAAAAATGCTAACTATGTTAGAAACCATTAGGAAAGGGACAGATAATAAGGTATCATAATGCCACTATATAAATCCATGGTTTGCACACACCTTGAATACTCCATATAGTTCTAGCTGCCCCATCTCAAAAAAGATATATTAGAATTGGGAAAAGTACAGAGAAGGGCAACAAAAATGGTTAGGGGTACGGAACAACTTCCATATGAAGAGAGATTAAAAAGACTGGGTCTGTTCAGCTTAGAAAAGAGAAGACTGAAGGGGGATATGACAGAGGTCTATAAAATCATGAATGGGGTGGAGAAAGTGAATAGGGAAGTGTGTGTTTACCCCTTCACATAACACACAAAAGAGGGGGGTCACCCGATGAAATTAGTAAAACAAACATAAGGAAGTATTTCTTCACAGAACACAGTCACCCTGTGGAACTCGTTGGCAGGGGAGGGGTGAAGGCCAAAAGTAGAACTGAGTTCAAAAAAGAATTAGATAAGTTTATGGAGGATAGATCCAGGGCCGGCTCCAGGCACCAGACGAGAAAGCACATGCCTGGGGCAGCGCCTTGTAAGGTGGCCGTGTGTTTGCTTGGTTTTTGCTACGGCAGTTCGGCTGGGCTTTTTTTTTTTTTTTTTTTTTTTGCTTGGGGCGGCCAAAAAGCTAGAGCCGGCCCTGGATAGATCCATCAATGGCTATTAGCCAAGCGGGTCAGGGATGCAACCCCATACTCCAACTATCCCTAAACTTCTGACTGTCAGAATCTGAGAACGGATGACAAGGAATGGATCACTCAATAATTGCCCTTTTCTATTCATTCCCTCTGAAGCATCTGGCACCGACCACTGTCAGAACACAGGATAGTGGGCTAGATGGACCACTGGTCTGGCCCAGTGTGGCCGTTCTTATGTTCTTAAGTCCAAATAGGGAAAGCTTTTTCTAATATATATTCAATTGCAAATGAAACTCCACAAGGGAGCATAATTAGCCTAACCTTTTTTAACATCATGATAAGTGACTTCCCTAATGGGGTAAGTAGAGATCACATTATTTGCTGATCAGTGTGCCAAATGGACTTAAAGCAGAAACCTTGAAAGTGCTGCCAAAAGAATCAATGATGCACTTCAGAGAAGTGCAGAATGAGGAAACGGGGAGTTTCAAATTATCCATAGGCAAAACTAAGGGAATGATCTTCACATCAAGGAAAATTCAAAAAGATGACCAACAGATAAGAATTCGTAAGTTTTCCACTATATTTAGGTATGATATTTGATAACAAGCTCACTTGGATCGACCATACTGAAAATATTAAAGAAAAGTGCCAAGGTAGAATTAACTTACTTAAAAGTATCTCTGGAACATTCTGGGGAGCAGATAAGAAAATGGTGGAAATGCTATACAGAGCACTAACAAGACCAGTTATTGAATATGGATGCTAGGCCTTTGTATCAGCAGCAAATACAGAGAAAACTGGACTATATCCAAGCACAGGCATTGCAGAGCACATGTGGTACCTTCACTACTAAGTCTGTGTGTACTCCAAATAGCAGCTAGTGAAATACCTATCTTTCTAAGAATGAAACTCCTAGAGTTAGCCTCTTGGGTCAAAGTAGTAGGTAATAGCAAAGATGACAACATGAAGCCAATATATAATGATTGCTGGGAGTTAAGTGGAGGCTGGGTAGGACAAAAAATTCAATCTCCCATGTAAATTGGGTACAGAAATGGATAAAGGATTGTAATGAAAATAAATGATTGAAAGAGACCAAAATCTATAGCTTTGGGAAAATACTCAGTCATTGGTAAACCATTCCCCGAGACAGACATAGAATTATATAATGAAATAAATTTTAAAGGTGAAGACTGGTAAATATACAAGATTTAGCAAATCAATATATATGTGATAAGTGGGGATGCTATTGTCAGGTATATACAGATGGCTCAAAAGAGGAGGGAACAAGAAGAGTGGGAACAGCTTTTGGCATGCCCTCACTCAGACTCAAGAAAGCTGTAAAACCAACTTTGTATCCATCTTCACAGCTGAGCTAACAGAGATTGTTAGCATTAAATTGGGCCTTGGATATGTGTGCTGCTGTGGACATCCTGTCTGACTCCTTATCAGGGCTGCAGGCAATTTACAATGGTCTGTCTGACAGTGGAAAGGATATTCTTGATAAAATATTACTGCTAACAACTGAACTGGGTGCAACCGGGTATAACCATAGTAATAGCTTGGATCTTGGGGCATACAGGGATAGCAGGCAATTGCTGAACAGGCAAAGTGCTAATAAACACAAACAAGTTGACCTAGGAATCCCCTGAAGCAAACTGGAATTTAAACACATAATCAAAAATGAGCTAAGGAGGGAATGGCACAAACTGGAGAAACGAAACAAAGGGGGGGGGAAATTTTGAGAAGTAGGCCCAACAGTTGAAAATGTAGATTATAATCCAAGATCTTGAGAGGAAGAGTGAAAGGGCTCTATGTAGAATTCTAACAGGGCATTGTGGATTAAATAGTACTTTATTTCTAATTAATATGCACAAAAATGAATTATTAGCAACAGGAAACGATAGATCATATCCTTTGGAGTTGTAAAGACTGTACCAGTGAAGGCAATGTTTGTATACAAAACTAAGAGGCCTTAAAGTAACAACATTTTCCTTGCAGAATCAAAGGAAAACAGGGCCCATTTAAAAAAAAAATAGCCCTTCTGCTATTCTTTAAAAATACCAAGAAAAGTGAAAGTGCATGGTAGTCATAGAATCAGGAAGCGTGTCTGCTATGCCACAAAGTGTGGGGGAAGGGGAAGAAGGAGGCTGCAGGGAGACAGTCTGCAGTCACTCCCTAGAGGGAAAGGTAGCTGGCCAGGGACAAGGAGGAGATCCAGGGGGAGAGTAAGCCCTGGGGTTCTGCCCTGGACTGGGGAGTCTGACAAGACGCTGAGAAGGGTGAAGTAGCCACTGGGAGCAGAGGAATCTCCAGTGGTAAACCCAGAGATAAACAAGGAGATGGAGAGGTGGGGTAGGAATGAACCAAGGGAAACAGCAACAAGATCTGAGACTGAGCAGACCTATACTGCTAGTCATAGGGTCCCTGGACTGTAACCTGTAGTATTGGTGGGTCTCGGTTCCCCTACCAGCCACTGAGAAAGTGGCAAAGGACCTAGAGGTGGAACATCAGACCGTCTGAGGCAGCATCTGGACAGTTTTTTCGGTAGGACTTTGTTACCCCAGAAGAGGTGGACTGTATAGTATCCTGGCCAGAGGACCGAGTCATGAAGAGGAGCATCCCGAGCCATGGAATGAGAGAGGGATTGCAGTGCAAGCAACTGATGGCAGAGGGCACCAAATGAGATGAGAGCTAATTCCCAGACCTAGCCATAAGGAGGGCACTTGTGGTGAATTGATTCCTTTGCACTAGCCCTCATAAATACAGATAAAAGCTTGAAAATTTGAACCAAATGCTCCCTAAAGGCTCTGGGACAGAATATACTCCTGTATTCACACCCTACACACTATTGTTGTACTTTGTACAAAGTACGCCTTGTAAGGTATCATCTGAAAACTCATAATTTGCTGGTCAGTATTGTCCAGGTAAAATGTGTTGCAACATTGTATGTGAAGTTGAAAGTTCCCCTATATGATCTTAACACATGTTTCAAATCCCACAGCCCTGCCCAAACAAAAGTTGGCAAACAGGTCTATCCTAAATAAAGGAATGTGTGCTTGTCTTAATTAGCATTTAAGCAGTAAATGGAGTCATCAAGCAGGAAGGGAAAACAAAGGAAGTTCAAACAGATGGGGGAAAAAAAACAAAGTGCAATATCCTTTCACAGAGTCTTTGGGCTTGTCTACACTTACAGCACTGTAGCACTTAGTGAAGATGCTATCTATGCCAATGGAAGAGCTTGGGCATAGCTACCACCTCTCAGGGAGATGGAGCACCTGTCAATGAGAGAAGCCCTCCCACTGACATAAGTGTCTATACTGGGAGTTCGGTCAGTATAACTGTGTCACTCAGGTGTGGATTTTCCAGTACAGGACATTTATGGGGGAAGATCTGGGAGTGAGGGTGTGTTGGGGTCACCCTGAAGTATAACCAAGTCTGGTGAGAGCCAAGGTATAGCTGGCAGGCTGCAGTTAGGGTGTGGCTGGCATGCTGGAAGGCTGCTTGTGAGCAGCCCACATGGAAGCTATTATAGCATGGCATTGTAAGGCACCCAAAGTTGTAGGGCAGGACTGACACAGCCCCCCACTTGTCTCCGGCTCCAAAACCGGTAGGCAAATAAAGAGCACAAAAGTTTTTTAATTAAAAAAAAACCCCAACTCATGACTTTTTTGATTGCTTGGGGTTGCAACACCTGAACATAAGAACGGCCATACTGGGTCAGTCCCTCTAGCCCAGTATCCTGTCTTCCGACAGTAGCCAATGCCAGGTGCCCCAGAGGGAATGAACAGAACAGGTAATCATAAAGTGATCCATCCCCGGTCACCCATTCCCAGCTTCTGGCAAACAGAGGCTAGGGACACCATCCCTGCCCATCCTGGCGAACAGTCACAACCATCACTGTTTGACATTTGTCACAAACTCAAAGTGCAAACAGGCCTTAATGTGGGGTGAGGGGTGAAACTCTCAGGAATGGAACAGAGACCAAGTGAGAGGACAAAAAGCAGAGAAATTTGAGGGGTTAACTTTGACCAGAAGAGGGATCTCTTGTAGAGATTTTGCAGAGCTGGGTGTGTGAGAGTTATTTAATCTGTTTTACATTTCTCAAACTGGTCAGAAGCTTATTAAATAACTAGATTCAGTTTGGAATGATGGAGTTGAGGTATCAGCCAGTTTGGGTTTTTCAAAACCATTCAAACATATTTTTTTCTTTGAAATGGTTAATATTTCTCATTTCTTTTCAACCAAACATGAAATAAAGAAACATGCTACATACCATTGGTCCCATTATTGAATCTCCAGGATTTCCATCACTTCCTGGTGGCCCAGTTGCTCCTGGCTCCCCCTACACACACAAAAATATTATTTATCATCTTCACTCTAGGCTTTGTAGAAAAGAATCAGCTTCACGTATTCACTTATTTTTGACATCAAAACGACAGTGACTGAAGGTCTACACAGTAAGCTACCAATATTTTAGGAAAAACTCTTTCTGCCTCACTACTGATCTCCCTTGACATGTTATTTTGTGAAAAAAATGTAACATGTCAAAAGTGCTAGTTCTCCCCTTGAGAACTAATTCCAAACACTTCTTTAATGAAAAGAACAAGGGTTAAAATAGTGCTAATCAATCAATGGGCCACATTCACCTGTGTTTTATGCCTGCTACTGCCAGTGTAAATCAGGGCACAAGACCTCTGACAAAAAGCTGTTGTGTTGGTACAAAGTGGGCAAACCCTCTCTCTGCCAGATGCCTACAGGAGAGTCAATATTGCCCAAAAAGTGGCCAGTGCTGGTCCTGGAAGGGGCTGTAGCAAAGAAAGCCAGAAACTGCAATGATTCAGGTCACCTCTGTTGCAGACTTCCCACATGGGGCTTCTGTGGAGCCCCAGAAAGAAACTTGAGTCTCAGTTGAATATTGCTTGCTATAGCTAGAGGATTTCTCACCTGTACTTACTGATGACTTGATATATAGTTGGTTTGCTGGGTGCTACCAAGCTTAGCTTTGAGCTTTTATCACTTAATTAAGATAGCAGTACCTCCTTGTACCACTGGGGCTTAACCTAGACCAACAGTTATATTTTCCCCCACCCCCTTCTTTGGAATCTCTCAAAGATCTTAATTTTCAGCAGCAAGTTTGCAATTGATCAACACCAACGGAATGTACCAGTAGGAGCTCAAGTAACATTCCTAAAAGATTATTGTTGCTCACATAAAGCAATCACTGAGCTGCTGCAACCAACTTCAAAACTATGGGGACACAGCATATTCCATAGAGTGCAAGACAGCTATCTAATTGTTCATTTCAAAAGTACAGCTGAAGGTACTATATCCAAGCCAGCAACAGGCAGGAGACTGTCTCTTTGCCAAGAGACAGTAAGAACTGTATCCATACCTTTTTGGTTCCAAAATAACTGTCCAATATACACTACCAAAGCTGTCCAGGTGTTTGATATACAGCAGTTGCCAACAATGGCCAAATATTTAGAGATGAACTGGGATGACCTCTTAGAGCCTGAGATACTCCCAGAGTTGAATAGTATGCAAACTCATTGTGTTAGAAACTGTTTCATCTGACTTCACTACTGCAGAATGATGGGAGTCTTCCAGGACAAAATTACTAATCATTGTGCTTGCCAAAGAATTCAGAGAAGCTGGACTTCTGTTCATCCCAATATATCAGGGAGAAATAGTGGGTGGCCTACCAAGAAACTTCTCTAAGTGATACAGGGACAATGAGAAAAAGGTTTGTCAGTTTCCTAGAAAGTTCTTCCTGAAAGAATAACTTGGTGTTTACAATTATCATAAGCAATTTGTTTTGTCAGATCACATCACTCAAAGGAGAGCCTGATCCAAGTAAAATCAGTAGAATGACTTCAATAAGCTTAGCAACCGGGCCATACTACTATGCAACTGAGATGAATGGGAGTTTTGTCTGAGAGGAAAAATTCAGTAAGAACCTCAGGATTTGACTCTGCCCATCAAAAAACTTCACAGTTGCATAGTCTAGCCTGCCCTCCTAGCAAAATATCTCTTTTCTATGCTGGTAACAGTAACAGGAATTCTTCTCATTTACTGTAAATATAGGTGGCAGTGCCTGCCTGAAATGGGTGAGGGAGGAAAGGGCTTTAGAAGGCCATATCTTCATTCCTATCACCTGCAGCAAGGCCAGAATCCTGGGATTTGTACTATACCCCATTGGCCCAGTCAAAGAATGGCAAATTAACAAGAGACAAGGCATCACAACCACAATGGAGACTGTATATGTTGTTCAATGATGGATGAAAATGGGATATAAATTATAATACCAGTAATTTTTTTTGGTTCCAGTGTAATATTAAATGGCCTCAATAAAAAATAATAATTCAGGGTTGGTCCCCTTCAGACCAGCCACTAGAATTCACACCACCTCTGACTCCTCTACTCTCCCCCACACCATAAGGGGAGCAAGGGTACATGAAGAAGAGAGTCTGAGAGAGCTACTCTTCTTCTTCCAGGATAATAGGGTCCACCAACCATTCTCTGGGTGTGTCACTCATGTTTATCTTTGGGAGCTGCCCCCTTGGGCTTCTCACCTGAGCTGGCCACTGCCCCCAAACTGCAATTAAATGATGTGTAAACTTAACTTTTAGTTTCTGCCCTTACTCCCTAATAACCTACAACTAGGCCTCCAGGATGCCGCAAGGAAGGCACAAAAACTCAGACCACATGACACTTTGATGTTCTTGCCCCAAAGGAAAAATTCCTTCCTGATCTCAGACTGGCAATCGGACACAGCCACAGCATCTTGGAAACACAGTTCAGATGATACCTCCATTATCAGGCAGGGCAGCAATGAAATAAAAATGGCTGCTGCATGCTCGGAGGGCTTAATATACAGGAAGAGAGGCGTTAAGACAATCAACTCTCCTTTTTCCCTTGTCCCACAGCCTACCCAATGGTAGCAGAGAGAGGTGGAGAATCTCTTGCCCCCTCTCTGGCCAGGCACATCTCAGTGTGAGTTCCGGGGTAGGAACGGGAAAGTCTGTAAGGCCCCTGAGCAGCCAAGCTTATTCCTCCCTTCCACCCCTCCTCGCAGAATTTCAGAGGTTTTTTCCCTGCTGGGCTAATCAAACATCCTCCTCCCCCACTGAGATGGTGGGTGGCATTCTATTACAAAAGGCAGAAAATAAATCTTTTAGCTTTTTCAGTATACATATAAAGTCTCAGCGTTTATAGGGCCATTATGGGTCATTCTGACAAAATTTACCTTCAATGAAACGACAAAACAGTTATTCTCCTCTATGAAATAAACCACAGTACAACAGAAGACAGGCATACATCTGTATTAAACTAACTGGGCTAGGTTTGCCTTTATTTCTACCATTGCAACTTTGGTTCCATTAACTTGAATAGAGAGGTGTAAGTGTTACTGAGTGCAAAATGTTCAATATCTTGGCTCCAGCAGACAAATCTTAGATGATTTACCTTTGGTCCAGGCAGTCCACGAATGGATGCTCCAGGGTTACCAACTGGGCCTTTATTTCCGGGCTCACCCTACAATAAAACAATTTAAAATAAGTATAAAGTACATACTTCCTGTGTATGTACTAATTTATTTATTGTTCAACCCTTAGTATAAAATAGTCAAAATATTTCAGATCAAATGGGTAATATTTGGTAAAAAAAACATAAATCAATCTTTTTCCTCAAATTTGCAAACCCTAACAAACCTCTTGAGGAACATAGACTGAACGTCAAGTCTGAAATGAGCACTGGTTGAACAACTTATTTGAAAAAAAAAATTAATGCTAACTCTTTTGGTGATGGTTGTTTCTTTGCTCAGCTAACAGAGCTATTTTACTATATAAGTGTGTGATCTGGGTGGCTTCAGTGTGCAGGACACACACACACACACACACACACACACACACACACACACACACACACACACACACACACACACACACTAAACTACATCCAAAAAATGTTAAGGTTGCAAAATTAAGCACCCTAACCTTGGGAAATGCCTGAATTAACAGTGCCTTTGCAACATTAATTTGGCCCCTTAACGATAGTGTTGAATTACATAATTACATACTATTTTTCCACAGAACGCCTGCCTCATTCAGTACGTAGGATGAAAATACACTTTTCTGTTTTGTCAGCTTAACATAAAAATCTCAAAGCTTCAGAGTTGTCAATACATTCACATCATAAAAATCCATAGTGTAGAAAAAGCAGTATAGGAAAGAACAAACCTACTTTTGGTCCTGGAGACCCTTGTAATCCTTTAGCACCAGCATCCCCTTGGGATCCTTTTTCTCCTTGATAACCCTGACCCAAATATAATGATTTAGTTTATAAATCACTACAAAGATTTTACACTTGATAGTTTTAAAAAAATCCTGGGTGCCTAAAGTTAGGGGGAGAGATTCAAAAGTATTTAGACATCTAACTCTCATGTGTGCCTTTTGAATATATCCTTCTAGGTTCCTAAAGCCATATTTAGGCACTAAAAAGTAGCCTGATTTCCACCCCAACCCCCCACCCCAAGGAGCTGAGCACATTTATGTTCCACTGACTTCAATGATAATTTTGAACTTTAAAATTTTACTACTTGTATTTCATTCTGCCACATACTCATGCTGAGCACTCTCAAGTTCTATTGAGATCAAACATTTAAACTGGTGAAGCTATTACTTAAGGAAGACCATAACAAATTAAAATTATACGAGCCATTGAACTGTGTTTAAACACGAACATTTACCCTTGTTATGTTTCTCAAAGATGGATATTAATAATTCATACCTTTTGGCCAACATCTCCTTTCACAGGTGGTCCCTCTGGGCCTCTTAAGCCAGGAACTCCTTGTTCCCCCTAATGAAAATTATATCTGTTTATTAATTCTCACATTGATATGTATGCTACAGAATCAAAATCCTAATTATTAACATTCTGAGAACTGGTTTGGATCAATACGCTTTTCCTGAGTTGGGCAAGGTCAAGCTCCCAACATACCGAAAAAGGGTTTGTTCTCTCAATTATATCCAGTGTAGCTGAAACAGTCAGGCTTGGCAGTCTCAAAAAATAACCTGACCTTGAGATTTTTCAGCTGGGTTTAAAGACCAAACAGTTTGGAGTTAGTATCCAGACTTTTAGGTCCCAAAAGCTGCAAGAGAGTCTCCGCAGGCAGCCCCTTGTTCCTATGCAGAATCCTATTGAAATCAGCAGGGCTCTATGCAGGCATAGATGACTGCCCACACAGAAGAAGTTGCAGGATCAGGGCCTGATTTGCTTTTGAGATTCATCCATTCACAATTGGACAAATATTGCAAAAGAGAATCTGAAAACATTCTAATAAAATCTGCAAATTCATTTTTATGCTACATGTGACCAATTCTGGTCAGAACTTTACCAAAAAGGAAATTTCAACGAAACAGAAGATAAAAGAGTTGGTCAGAAAACAGAAACAAATGTTAGCAACTGTTTTTGTTTCCATAAATACTCGTAGGAGTGAGTTTTTGCTTGCAAGAATTGTTGTAGAAAGATACTCTATGCACATATAATCATAAAGGAAGTACCAGAAGTGCTTGTACATCTGTCTCAAAAACTCTTTGTGGGATAGATTGTGAGCTATGCAATTTGGAAGCAGAAACAATGCCATTTAGCAAATACTTGAATCAATAGGTGTGGCAATAGGTAATAAACAAATCTATAGACTGAAAGGCATTCAGGAAAATCCTTCATCCAATTGTTTTGAATAAGAACAAATGAGTAAATAAACATGACTGTAAGTAATTCATAAACAGAAAAAAATGTTAACTTAAGTTGGTGTGTAGTCTGCCAGCTCTTGAAAAATTCGCTTCCGATTAGAACTTTTGATGTAAAGTATAATTATAGGGCATAACTTTAAGTTGGGCCTCAACCTGGAATCAATTTGTATGAGCCAGTTTTGTGTCTGCAAATAATTGTAACTACTTCTTTGTGTCCACAATACACTGCAGGTGCAAACGCTAGTTAGACTAGTTACCTACTTGCACCTATAATGAATGTGATAGATGACTAACTGCTAATATTTGTGCTTGCAAAGAATGTGGAAACTATGATGAAGGTGTAACTGTGGATGCTGCTTTTTTTTTTTTTTTTTTTTTTTTGGAAGACACAAAGGCCATCACTAAAATAAGCCCCCTAGTAACTTTTGCTTTCTACAGTTTTTACTAAACTCAATGACCTTCATTTTGTGGGGTGAGTGGATTTTCACTGACTTCAATTTTTTATGAATGTGAAATAATTTAACATTAAGTTGCAAAACCTCATCCCTGCTTTCCATCCATCTAGAAAGATTCGATACCTCAGCCTTTAGTCTGGCACTAGTTGTGTCCTTTATAGCAGCACTAAAAAGTTGTATGAAGTGAAAAGTGAACTTGTACTCTTGCTTTTGTAGATGTTTACTGACCCAGACTGAACTAGATCTTGCAAAGCAAGGTAGATACTGAAGGCCAAACTAATCCTCTGGTGGCAGAAAATCTGAGGGGGGGGAGGAGTTCAATGACACAAGATGTCTGCTACCTCACTCTGATGGAGTGTGTGTATTGGGTGGGGGTGAGAACAGAAATCCAGAGCTGGCCAACAGAATCCACAAAATGGACAGGAGCATGTCTAGGGTTGCCACCTCTAAGGTACAAAAAAAATGGGATATCCGAGATGATCCTGAACCCATAAGACTGGACAGCTGGAATTGTGTACTGAGCACCTTGCAGGACTGGCTCTGGTTTTTTTGCCTCCCCAGGCAAAAAAAACAAAACGGCCAGAGTGTCACAGAAGGAAAAAAAGGAGGAGCAGAATTTGCCGCCCTAAGATTAGCCTGAATGCCGCCCCTGAATGCTGCCCCAAACATGTGCTTCCTAGGCTGGTGCCTAGAGCCAGCCCTGGCACCTTGACAGAGTTCCTGGGACAGCTACTGCAAAAAAGGGATGATCCTGGGAAAACCTGGACAGGTGGCCACCTTGCGAGGTCAGCTAGAACAGTTCCAGTTTCAATGCCCAGTGCCTTTTTGCCAGTGGGACTCTATGGAAACCTATCCAGATTTAACACTCTTACCGCAGCAGACCCCTTAGGAAAGAGCAGGTACTGGTGCCAACATTCCCCAAGGAGGAACATCTCTCCATTGTGTAGCTGCCCTCCTGGGAGCAGAGGGATTCAATTTGCAATGAGGTCTGAATTTGATCGTCCTATCTAGCCTAAAGCTTTCACATCCAGCAAACAGAAATACTGGCTTACCTTTTTCCCGTTGTTTCCAGTTAGTCCTATCCTTCCCTTTTCTCCTGGGTTTCCTGGTGTTCCTGGATCTCCCTTAAAAGGTGATAAATATTTATTTCCCAAAAGCTTAGTAAGCTCATGCACTTTATACACTGAGGGAATTACATTCTGATACAATACTGGTTCATGGGCAATATTTCTGTCCAAAAATAGACTCTTCCTAATTAATACTATACTTAATAGGATTTGCTGATTATCCCAATCAAGAAACCCAACTAATGCATTTTAAATTTCTTTTTTAAAAACACTTTAATTTGATAGAGGTGTGGTATCTCTAGATTTAACAAACTAGTATTCACATGGCATGGCTAGCATGTAACATAAGGGCATGCTTCTGTGGTTATTTATAGTTATATTGCATAGCTAATGTCTCAGAGATCTCTTCAATCAGTTCCTTAAGTATTCTAGGATATATATTAGAGAGACAAGGTGGGTGAAGTAATATCTTTTATTGGTCCAACTTCTGTTGGTAAGAGAGAGACGCTTTTGAGCTTACACAGAACTCTTCTTCAGGGATCAGGCGGTGGGAGGAGAGGGTTCATGACACATTTTCCCCAGGCCTTTGGGTGCAGTAGGAGGGGGATTGGGGAGGGGGTAATGCCCCTGCTCTCCCAGGGCTCAGCACAGCAGGGAGGGGCACACCTGTGCAGTTCTGTTCTGCTGCAAATGTAACCCACACACCTTGGTGTGGTGTTCTATGCCATCTAGTGGCACTGAGACCACTTAGACAGAGAGAGATAAAATGAGTCTGCTCTACAGCCTTAGCTAACAGGCTGTTGGCTTTTAGCTCATGCAGTAGAGGCTCATGCATATAGCTCCAGAGATCCCAGGTTCGATCCTGACTGCCGACAACCAGGGTCTGTCGGTGTTACACAAACACCCTGTTGAGTGCAGACATCTTGTCTTCACTTCCCTCAGTGTAATTGCAGCCTTGCCTGCCCTACCACCACCTATGGATGGTCTAACTTGTAATAGCTCTGCTGGGGTGGAGCCGAGGTAAGTGTGGAGTTTCTTCTCACATTCCCAACTGCCTCCCAGAAACCACTTCCTCTCCCACACAAACTGCATTCCTTGTCCCATAGCTATGGCTCTATTCCAGTAAACCCTGGGACAGGTAGTGCTGGCCTGGAGAATTTCCTCGCTAGCCTTAAAGAGACCGGGATATGAAGAGTGAGGACTGGACTTTAGGAGGAAGGCCAGACATGGGGAAAAGTTGGGAGCACTCATGCAATTAGTTGGGTGAGTAATACAAAAGTTACACAGGGTTTTGCTTCTTTGTTTACATATATGACTAATTTGCAAATGTCCTTGAAGTGGGATTTGAAAAGGGACATAAAGGAGGAGAGAGTGAAGGCATGGCAAGTCAGCCTAAGGATGGGTGTGTATCAGGAGTAATATAAAAGCTGTGTAGGCAGCACCTTCTATGAGAGTTCTGTTTTGCTCCTCCCAGCTCATCACTCTTGTATATTATTCAGTCTTCATTATCATGATCATTGCGCTCCCATTTGCTAGCATCATGACATCACTTAAACATGACTTATTTAGAAGGGTGAATAATGGTTGAAACTATGAATTTTAAACAGCAGAAACTCACTTCTCTATGGAGACTTTGTTACTGAAGTCCATGGACATAACCAACTTCTCACTACAAGTTATCAGATATTTTTGCAGAAACTGGACACAATTAAAAAAAAATAGGCTCACTTTCGGTCCGGGTACTCCAACTCCTGGTGGTCCTGGATCCCCCTTTTGTCCCAATTCACCTTCTTTTCCCTAGTAATGAAATATTATTTGTGTTTAGCATGAGTACAGATCTTAACTTATTTGTATAGCAGCACAGGTTACTGAAGGTTTAGGACAGAGATTCTTAGGTACAGCTGTTTGAAAATTGATGACAAAACAGTCTTCCATCAGAAAATGCAATTGTGTCAGCTGAACTGTTTTGCAGGAACATGTCTATTTCGATGAAGTTTTCAACAGAAAAACGTCAATGAATCATTTTGACTTTCTAGTTTTATTTTGATGTTGAAACATTTTGTTTTGACTTTATTCTTTTTTTTTACTTTTATATTAATATATAAATATTTACATTGAAACAAAATATTTTGACACAGTGAAACAAAAATGTCTTGATAGTTCCAGATCAATTTGGGGGCGGGAGGGACTTTTGTTCTGCTGGAAATTTTGATATTTTGATTTTTCATTCTGATTTAGAACAAAAACTAATTTTGAAATGACAGAATTATCCCGAGGATCAGAAATTCCATTTTCTGACCAGCACTAGCCTTGAGCTTTTCATGGTCTTGATAGAGACCATATCTCTTGAGCATCTGTTCTCCCATGCTCAACCACACAGCATCCCTATGGCAACTACAGCAATTGCTTACATGCAAAAATAATGTCCAGAAAGTATTTAACAGGCTGCTTTCAATAAAATAAGCATTCTGTCCTCTTGTGGAAGAAGTTAATCACAATGTCTACGTTTGCTTTTTATTTCATCTGTTCCTGCCATTTCACTTGTTCCCCTGCCCATCCTGCCTTGTTCCTTTGCCCCTGAACATTTTCTCCTTAAGTACCAGTCCTGCAAGTGGCTCTGGTTATGAGGGTGGCTCCTGTTTCACCTATTTTTCTTCCACTTATGTAGCAATGTCACCTTGTAAATGTAGCTAGGCTGACTTTTTTTCTCCCGCCATGTTTTCATCTAATGCTACAGACCTCCAAACTCTTTTCCCATGATGAGGATGGAGGGCTGGAGAATCAGATGGAAAGAAGAATGAAAGCCAGCATCATGTGACCAGCAAATTCTCTGAAAATCACCAGAGTTCACAGTGGAAGAGCCATTAGTTTATAATTTCTCAGTAGAGTATGAGATTTACATACAGTGGCTATATGCCACCAAACCGACACACAATAAATCAAAATGAAAGATATATTACTTGAATCCATGGCGGATGAAGTCAGTCTGCATTTGTTTAAACAGTAAAGAACTGCTAGCCTGAAACAATGCAATGATGAGGTCCATCAATGGAGGCTGTTAAAATGGAGTGGCTTTCCTCTTCAGAATCTTTCAAACATATCACTCAGAAATCTCTACATTTCTACTTCATATACTATTAAATACTGATAGCCAGTGTTGCCTTTTATGAGGTGTGTGCTTCCACAGTAGAAAACTGTTTGAGTACTTGAGAGCAAGCGTCAAACATTCAATGCTTATTCCACCCACACAGTACACTGTCATGGGCAATGTTCCCTCTAATTTTTGACAGGCTGTGTGCGCAAAAAATTTCTTCTGTGCAAATTGTTGTGCTTCTGTGCAAATTTTTGTGCGCGCGGTGTTTCGCTGTGTGCGTAGGGTTTAGGATCTGTGTGTGCACGCACACGCGCACAGCTTAGAGGGAACAGTGGTCATGGGAGTTTTCCTACAAAGACCAAATATGGATTGTGGTCTAAAAATGTACAGCTGATTTCTTTCCATTGTTCCCCCACAATGGAATATTAAAAGCACTGGGATGTCTGACTTTGGTCAAATATATTCCTTGTCCCGCGAGGAGGCCAATCATTTTTTTTAATTGCGATTCTCTTGAAAGTTACCTTTGGACCCTGCACACCCATGCCTCGAGACCCTTTTGGCCCAGGTATACCTTTAGGACCTTGGATACCCTTAAAAAAAAGAAGGAAGAAGTTAATGAAAACTACACTTCCATGGGTTCATTTTCCAGGTTAATAAAATGAATTCATTATCCTCCAAAGGAAAGAAACCTAACTGGCTGTCAGTTCTAGGGCCAAATCAGGAGCTCCTTACTCAATTTTCCTTCAGTCACACACACATGGATTTCACTGAGTTACCCCAAGTTCAGGGATTGCCCTGGGTAGTGGTGGGGAAAGCCCGGGAGAGGATTTTTGTCTCCTCATCCTAATTCTGTGCAGTGGGAAATTATGCTCTGGCCTCTGAGAGGATAAGGCTACACTTTCAAAAGGGACTCATCACTTTAGATACGTCAGTTTTTGAGTGTCCATTGTGAGGCCTCTGTAAATGATCAGAATTTCAGAGGCACTGAGCACTCACCCTATAAAAATCTTCCCTACTGCATCATCCCATGTGGAGATCTCAGGAAGTCTGCTGTGCAAATTATTGCATGGATTGGTCCAGATAATTCACTTTTCTATTGGCTTGATCTCAAGACAATTGAAATCAGAGTCTTACCATTGAGCTTTGGATCGGGCCCTGTCTGGTATTTTTAAGGTACAAATCAGTGGTGTTTTTTTTTAATCTCTAGGCATTAAAAATTAGAGATTAGGCCAAGTATGAAATCTAGATCTGGATATAAATTTTGCTACATCTCCAAAATTTAGGGATGGGCCTGACCCTTTTTCTATTGTAATCAGTGACACAGCCATTTACTTAAACAAAGCTAATAGGGTTTTAGTTTGGGCTCCTGTCATCTAATAATAATGCACTATATTATGCCAAAACTAGGCGTTCAATTGAATGTATTTCTTAACTAAACTTAATGTCAGATTTACCTGGATTCCTTGACTGCCTATTCCAGGTTGTCCAATAGGCCCTTGTGGTCCTTCAGGGCCCCGTTCACCCTGCATAGAGAAACCTTGCGACTTGTAAATCACAGTGATTTATAACATCATAATTTTTAGGTCTGAAATGTTTTCCTCACATTCTACCATACAGATTCACTTGCAAAACATCCAAAAGGAAAATCCATGAAGAGAAGTCATAGGATACAGAATATTTGGGCTAGCTTTGCCATTATTTTTCCAAAGAGCTGTTCTGGTTATGTTTAATTCAGTGTTACTAACAATATATATAGTAACACCAATCTTTGGAACATGAAAAGTCACTAAGAAAATGTGTCTGAATTATTCAGACATCAGCTTTAAGGAAAATAAAGCAAATGAAAATATAACTCTTCCCTCAACTCAAATAACATAATTTAGTTAACAAAATTCTGTTCTAATAAAGAATAAGAGTAATTCGCTTAGCAATGCATACAGTGAGAAGTTTTCTGAAACTTGCATTCACCCAACCCACAAGGGAATTAGAATTAGAAAGCAGAAGACTGAAGTATACATCCTAGAAAGAAGACCTCTGCAATATGTCACAGACAACTAAAGTCTGTGATGGTGGTTTGAGCAGCCAAGCTAGTAATTGCCTTTCAACTATATTTTAAATTACTTGAAACTATTTTTGCAGTTCCCATTATATGCATTTGTTACTATTGAACCAAGTTTCCAATATAACACTCTTCCCTAAATGCCAGTAGCTTGCAAACAAGAGAAACCTAGCTGATATGTGCACCTTACAATACTTTCAGTGCCATGCATGGGAAATGTCAGACATAGGAAGAGATTATCCCTGGATTCTGAGTGGACATGAGGTGAGAGGAAAGATGCAAGAAACTTTCCCCTGAACAAAAGCCAGGGACAATTGTAGTTCTTATGCTTGGGAAACACATTGCCTCGAAGAGGCAGGGAGGAGGTGGGATATCCTAAAAGGTAATGTGGACTGCTGCACACTCCCCCTAAGCAATGGTTGGCTTGGGGAGAAATTATGGTTTCCAGAGACACAATCCTTTTCTCATCTCCCACTGAGGTAGGGTGGTTCCGCATTGTCTTCTAATCAGAACTTTGGATAAATTCTACAATATAGCATGTAAAAACAGTTAATTCTGAGTGTTGGGAAAGTGTGTTATGTAGAGCACCATGACAACCTATGGCATGTGGTGGTAATGTAGCCACAATGTGATTTCAATGTCTCTCACTGAGATCTCTCAGGAATTTAAGAGAATTTATTGTCTGGCTTTTGGCTGAATTTATTTTGCTAGCAGATGGAGATGAATTCAGTGTTTGCAGGCTAATTAATACCATACACCAGATTCTAAGGCCATTTCCCAAATAGAGAGCTTAAAGATGGGCTCTTCAATACACATTTGGATGCCTAAAAAGCAGCCTTATTTTTGAAAGGGTGAGACCCCATTGATTGCTGGCAGATGATCTCATGTTTAGCACACATTTTGGAAAATCGTGAATATGGTCCATTTCCATTGCAACGGGGCAGTAAAGCATCTTAACCAGTTTCCTGGAGATTCCCAAGTTATACAGGGCTGGCAACGCAGACTTTGCATTCTAATTCCTTGCACAGAGGTTGGGGGCATGGTCAAAACAAGGGGCTCTGCTCCAGAGATTCCTGGCTGACACACATGCCCCTTACGTGCTATGATGGAAAGGTGCCCTGAATAGCATCAGAAGCTGCCCAGCCCCAGGATTTGGGAGCTTAAATGTGGGGTAAAGTCACCTTTGTCAAGTTCTTCCCCCCTCACTCCCAGCTGCACAGAGCACAGCCTGGCTGCAGCTGGGGACCGAGCCCCATGTGTCATCAATCAATAGACTTAACCAGGGGCATGGTCATAGTATTAAAATAGCATAGAATAGTTCAGTCCATATCCAACTATAAGATATTTACATACTATTTCTAGATGACATAAAGGGTTAAATAATCATTACTTTAACTATAAATCATACAGATGTGATTTTTAAAAAAAAACTTATTTACCACACCTTATCACCTTTGACTGATTCTCCTGCTATTCCAATTGGACCTGCTGGGCCTTCTGGGCCTTTTTCTCCCTGGAAATATATAGTATTGATATAAGTTAACTGGCTTTAGGACTTCATACATTTAAATTTCTAACACAAATCAACAGAAAATCACAATAGACGATGTCTTCAAGGAAACAGCTTCTTCAAACAAGACACACTACCAAAAGAGTCATTTGTCGCAATGGGAAGTAGCTTAGCTACAGTTCATAAACCACCATGTTTGCATTTACTCTATTAGAACTATGATACTATTAGAACTATTGTAACTTGAAAGGGCTTTAAAAGAACTCTCAGGTTTAGACAGTAAGAAGGGGGAAAGCAATAACAGAAGGGAGACTAGAACACTGGGTGTTTCATCTTTTAAACTTTGCAAAATGTGCTTGATAGAGCGGTTTGGTGTGTATTGTTGTAACACCAGTGCACACAATGTGACTGTCTGACATCTTTTCCTTTATAGGGAGGAAAATCCTCTTTGTTCAGCAGTTAAGGCAGCAGGGAATTGTGGAACCAATAAAATATCATAGTTAGCATGATATTTTGTGCTCTTCTTGTACAAAACAGCAGAAAGAGGATTACGTGGGACTGGAACTGAAATCTCTCATTCAAGTTCCATCGCTAATATTTGGGATTTTGTTTTAGTTTCAGAAAACGATTTATTAATCAGCACACTCATATATTTTATTTTAAGGTGTTGATGATAGGCTATAATGAGGTATATGTCCATACAGACTCATGGTCACATTCTGGAGTGCTGTTTGGACCAGTGAGAGGTTGTCACTGCTTATCCTGTAATCACAGCTGTGCTGCTGTGAAGAAAGATGCCATGGAGTCTAATGGAGAAGGTTCCATGCTACTTTCTTCCCCACTGGTGCTTTCTATAATTCAAATTGATCGGTCCCTGCAGCTTTTGATATGTCAATTGACTGTCATTGCCAAGTGTCTGTGATTGTGCCTGGAGAAGACACTAGCTTTTCCATTGTCTGGAAAAAAACTGCTTACCCACAGCCCAGATTTGTCTGGTTCAAATACATTTTAATAACATCAGACAGAAGGAATGTATAACTCCACATATAACATAAACACATACATTTTACAATGATATTAATAACCAGCACATTATTAGCTTTTATATGATATCTCACAAGGAATGTTTTGTACAAATATTATTGCAATAGTGTGTAGGGTGTGAATACAGAGGGGCCTAGAGTCACAATCGTATAATCCTTCTTGAAATTTCCCAGAGTGGCAAGAAGAATCAAATTGCCTTCTGAACAGTTCCCTCCAGTACTGAGCAGCTATATGGGTTATATTTTACATAAAGAGCTTTTCAAAAGATACTTTTTTAACCTACCAATGCTACCATGATAAGACGTCTTATTAACAGTCTTCAGCACTAACTGGGTCAGTAATTTATTACTGTATTTTGGTGAGGGTGAAATTTCTTCTGGTAGGACTCAAACTTTTTAAGAGAAAGTGAAATATTCAAGAAGCACCTAAAATGTCTTGGAGCATACGCCCCATTGACTGACTTTCAGTATTGTGTTCCTAAACCACTCAGGCACTTTTTGAAAACGACAATCACAGTATTTAAGAATTTCAGTGTAACATTTACCTTCTGGCCTTGAATGCCTTCTCCTGGGGGCCCTCTTTCACCTTGTACACCCTCAGGACCACGAGGCCCCTGATGTTAAAAAAGAAAAAAAACCGCTTCAGACAGCATGTGCAATTAAACATTTCCTTATTGATGCTATTTCAAGTACACCAGTACCATCCCATCTGTCATGAAGCTGAGAACTGCAAGGGCTACAAAAAATTCTGCAACAGCCTACTTAAAGCAAGCAATTAGAACACAATGGAGAAGCCACTTTTTGATGAGTTACATAATAATGGTGTGAATGACATGACATAAAAAGATATTTTATTGGACCAACTTCTGTTGGTGAGAGAGACAAGCTTTCAAACTTACACAGAGCTCTTCTTCAGGTCTAATGAAGCTCGAATGTTTGCCTCTCACTAACAGAAGTGGGTCCAATAAAAGATATTACCTCACTCAGCTTCTCTCTAATATTGTAGGACCAACACAGCTACAATACTACTGCATACATAGTGTGATCTACAGAGGTTTCAGGATTTTTCTATTTCCCACTTCTGTAAGGGGAAGAATCAGCAATGGAATCACATCATTTGTTTGGATAGTTCTGTGCCTGTAAAAATCAGTGTATTGTACTGTGAGCTAGCATAAGCTATTGTAATTGCCTCCATTTTTTGTATAGTGGTAATCCTTAGAGGCTTTGGCTAGGTTAGGGCACCACTGGGCTAGGCATTCTACAAACATAGTAAATGACAGTCTTTGATCCCAAAGAACTTACAATCTTAAAGGTACTACTGAATACTTATTACCATCAACTCTAAAGGAATAATAATTAATGGAAGAATTAATTATGGAAGTTATACATAGAATAAATTAGTTTCTATTTAACACATACAACCCCAACTCTACATATATAATAAAATTAATGTTTTTAATCCCCTTAGCATAATTTGATCCCTCAACTGTTTTGATAAAGGCATTATAATGCACAAGACAATAATACAAAATGAGTTAAAATTAGCTAGGGACATAAAAGGTAATAAGAGGTTCTTTACATACATTAGAAAGAGAGAGATTAAAAAGTGTAGGTCCTCTACTTAGTGAGCAAGGAGAGCTGATAACTGATGACCTCAAGAAGGCTGAGGTGTCTAATGCTTATTTTGCTTCATTCTTCACTAAAAAGTTTAATGGTGACCATATACTCAACACAGTTTAACATTAACAACAAGGGGAAGGAATGCAACCCAAAATAGGGAAAGAACAAGATAAAGAATATTTAAATAAGTTAGATGTATTCAAGTCCGCAAGGACTGATGAAATTCATCCTAGAATACTTAAGGAAATAGCTGAAACAATCTCAGAACCATTAGCAATTATCTTTCAGAACTCATGGAAGAGAGGTGAGAGCCCAGAGGACTGAAAAAGGGCAAATATAGTGCCTCTCTTTAAAAAAATTTTTGTCCAGTCGGCCTAACTTCGATACCTGGAAAGATACTGAAACAAATTATTAAACAATCAATTTATAAGCATCCTAGGGGATAATAGGGTTATAAGTAATAGTAAGCATGGACTGATCAAAAACAAATCATGCCAGACCAACCTAATTTCCTTATTTGACATGATTACTGGCCTATTGGATGAGGGCAAAGTAATAGACATGATATATCTTGATTTTAGTAAGACTTCTGACACAGTCCCATATGACGTTCTCATAAGCAAACTAGGGAAATGTGGACTAAGTTAAATTATTATAAGATGGGTGCACAACTGGTTGCAAGGCTGTACACAAAGAGTAGTTCTCCGTTTGACAGAGAACCATTGATAAGGCATGTCTAGTGGGGTCTTGCAGACGTCAGTCCTGGATCAGATACTAGCCAATATTTTCATTAATGACTTGGACAAAGATGTAGAGTCAGCTTGTAAAATTTGCTGACATCACCAAACTGGGAGGGGTTGCAAGCACTTTGGAGGACAGGTTTAAAAATTCAAAACAACCTTGACAAATCAGAGATTTGGTCTGAAATCAACAAATTCAAATTCATTTGGGAAGGGAAAATCAAATACACAACTACAAAATGGGGAATAACTGGCTAGTAGTACTGCTGAAAAATATCTGGGATTTATAGTGGATCACAAATTGAATGAGTCAAAAATGATGACGTTTCAAAAAAAGGTAATCATTCTGGGGTGTATTAACACGAGTGTTGTATGTAAGACAGGGGAGATAACTGGTCCGCTCTACTCCACACTAGTGAGGCCTCAGCTAGTGGACTGTGCCCAATTCTGGGTGCCACCCTTTAGGAAAGATGTGGATATACTGGAGAAAGTCCAGAGGAGAGCAACAAAAATGATTAAAGGTCTAGAAAACATGACCTATGAGGAAAGATTGAAAAATTGGGTTTGTTTATTCTGGAGAAGAGAAGCCCAAGGGAGGACATAACAGTCTTCAAGTACATAAAAGGTTGTTATAAAGAGGAGGGCAATAAACTGTTCTTCATGTCTACTGAAGGTAGTGTAGAACACAACAGGAAGGACAAGAAGTAATAGGCTTAATATGGAGCAAGAGCAATTTAGATTAAATATTAGGAAAAACTTTCTAACTATAAGGGTAGTTAAGTTCTGGAATAGGCTTCCAGAGAGGTTGTGGAATCCCCATCATTCGAGGTTTTTAAGAAAAGGTTGGACAAACACCTGTCAGGGATGATCTAGGTTTACTTGGTCCTGCTTCAGTGCAGAGGGCTGGACTTTTAATGACCTCTCAAGTTCTCATCCAGCTCTACATTTTGATGATTAAGAGAAGTTTACAAAGATTTTCCACAATATTTAGTTTGTATTCTTGGTCATATATTTCATAATTGTCACTGCAGTATTTTTCATTCCAAGTTACTGAAAGAAAGGTTTTTATGTTTTCCCCAGAAGAACTACTCTGTGAGAAGGCAAAGGGGAAGAGAGTTGCTATTCTTGAAAGTGTCCATGGCATCATTAACCAAGTGATGTTATAGCATCATTTTTGAGGTCAACACAGGAATTATCTCTGAGTAAGGTACAGAGGTCACAATTATAGAGTCGGCATGTCAATAGTATCTGAGAGAGTTCAAAGTTATTTCCTATAATTAAAATGTGTGTGGTAACTGTTAAAGATAACATCTACTGATCCATAATATCAAGCTATATTACTCTTCTGTTTGGAGATACCAAACTTCTCTGAATTGCTTTAACTAGTGTCTAGCACCAGAGGCAACTGAAGTGTGTCTTATATGGTCTGTTTGTGTATTGCTGTACATGTACTATCATTACGATTCTGAAAATGCAGCAAGATTGCAATTACTTATCCTGCTTTGTTTTGAAAAAAATCTCTACAAAACCCAAATGTGAGAGTGTGATCATGTAAATTAAGAATAATTGTTTATTGTATGTGTAAAGTAAACTCAGTTCCCATATTCTTATATGAGGAAAACATATGACAAAGCCAAACTGAAGTGCAGGGTTTCCAACAGAGAGCAAATAACTTATTACTGGAGAAATGGTGGAATGATAAAATGATAAAAAAGAAATGGCAAAGCATAGAAATTTTGCCTTAGATAAACACTGAAGTAACTTTCTACTTGCAGCATTCTTTACTCTTTCCTAGAATTCAGCCTTCCTTAGTTATTTAAGGCTATTGATGAGTTTTTAAGGATGGCCACAGCACAGTGTAAAGGTCCTCTGATTTCTGTGGGGAAAGAAAATACTCAACTTGTTCCAGTTACAAGCTGATTTTAAAAATGAAAATGGTATTAGAATGAAATCTTAGTGATTCTCCATTGTTGCAGTCCCAGGTCATTTTGTGGTTGTAAAATGAATAATTTATCTCTGATTTTTAACAACAGAAATGTAACCTCTTTGATAATTCTTCCCATATATTTGGTGCCCAGATATAGAAGCCAACGGACATTAACTCTTTGGTAAAGAGAACACCTACATCTACATGAATTAGTTAAAAGCACTGACAGGAAGATATTGGAAGCATGCAAGAACAGTTGCTTACCACATCCTTTGTTTTGGAAAGGCTTTGCAGAGAATAAGGTCAGCAGAGAATCTCGAAGAGGATTTATTGTGGTTAAGAGGAGACTATGGGAAAATATTTAGCAAGGAAATTAACCAACTACAAGTTTCTTCTTTTTCTTTATAACCAAAGAAATATAAGAACTAGTTTGAAACCAGGAACTAAGATCCTGAGGCTGACAGTGGCACAGAAATATTTAAAGATATGTGGCATCTAAATAACCTTTCCAGCCCAGCAGTGTTGTTGACGTATTTAAGTTACACACAGGTACATAGGAATGGCCCAATTTTTGATTCTTTAAAGATATATTTTTTATTTCAGAGAGTTCTAAAAAGTGTTTTTCTCCTTAACATCAACAAGAAGAGAAGCACAGATACAAATTCACATCTAGAGTCTTTTTGAAAATCAGGCCTTGAGAGGCTGTTTAGCTGGGATCAGGCAATCAAATGTTTCTTTAAGTTTCATATTCTTTAGAGATGGCACTGGCTCCTGGCTCAGCTCTGCCATGTGCAGTTGTTGTTGCAACAGTTACTAACACATCCCCTCACTTTCATTGTCCCAGCAGCAGGTACAGAGTGGGCCAGTCAATATGACCATCATCTATCAAACAAGTTCACTGAGAGGTCTTGTATTGTTTTTTATTTCTAACACATTATACAGAACTGTCCTGTCCACTTACAGTTAATCCTGGCTCACCAATTCCAATAGGTCCTGGAGGCCCAATTCTTCCTTCCTGGCCTCTATCACCCTATTGGGAAGGAATTTCAGAGATGTTACTTATTGTTTTCTTAGAATGTGACTTTCAAAAGCGCCCAAGTGACTGGGACTAAATGACTTTTGAAAATGGGACTTAGCACTCTGGAGCCTAAGTTTCACTGAAAGTCAATGAGACTTAGGCTCCCAACTCATTTGGGCACTTTTGAAAATTTTACTTTTTACCTCATAGGTGAGGTATAGTGCACCATATAATGTCCACTGGCGGCACTGAAACGAAACCACTAGCATCTTTTAATGAACAGTTAATATGAAATATAATTTAGGGCTAGATTGTAGACCATCCTACATGGCAATGACAACACAGTAAGGGGGTAACAGGCACCCCCTTATACTCATGCAACAGTATATAGTACAATCACAGCCAGCACACAAGGAGTATCAGGCTCCATAGAGCCATTACATCTCCCCACTCTGTATAAGGCAGTAGGGAGTTGGCATAGCTAGTCCAGTATATTGGGCAGCATATGCCACACTGGGTGTAAACCTGGTGCAGTGTAGTTCCTCCACAGAGCTTCAAGGAGCCTGGGAGGGACACTGTGACTCCCTAAGCCACAATTTTTCCCTCCTGGGCTGCTCCAAAGGCAGCACAACAACGCTCTGCTCCTTCACCTGGACAGATTACAAAATGATTATGCACCCATTGAATGCATTCCAACATCTCACACTGTTCCACGGCATGGAAAATGCCCATGAGTTCCATGGATGCAGGGAAAAGAGCAATACCTTACAGGTACGATGTTCTAGGCATTGGCCCTTTGTCCACACAGTACAGAAGATACATGGCCTAAAGCAATTTTTGAAGAATTAGCACCAGAAGTAATCTTTGGCTCAAACAAGATGCAGGAATGAATAGGTGCATAAGAGAGAAAATAGCAGGGAATCTCCATCTCCCAATTTTGAAATATGGGATAAATCAGTCATTTATTCTCCAACAAGTTTTTAGTTCCCTTGTCTCTGGGCATATATATTGTGTGTAAAAGCAGCCAAGGTATATTTATACACTTTACATAAATATGCATAATGGTGCAGGATTGGAGGCAGACCATGTGTACGTCAGCCATGAAACTGATCTCACCTATACTTATTTCAGTAGAGTTACTTCTGATTTTCACTGATGTAGGTGAAATTATAATCAGACTTTTCGATGGCTGAAAAGCAACTCAGCTACCTCCATCCTATGCAAATGTGTAAACTTTTAAAGTCATATACTCTTCAGCTTCAAATAATAACAACTCACTTGTTATGGCATTAAACTCAAGCTAACTTTCATTAAAATATACTACAAAGGATTCACATAGAGAATGCATCATGATAGGAAATGTACTGCATTATTGGTGATTACCTTAGGTCCTTGAAGTCCAACACCAGGGAGTCCGATGGGACCATAAGGACCTCCAGGACCTGGCTCTCCCTAAAGAAATAAAAGAAGTTAAGAGACAACAAAGTGCCTATGGCACTTTGATAATATTCCCCAGAATATGTGTCCCCAGTGTCATTACAGATGGGAAAATATGTATTTACTTACAAGAAATGAGTTCCAAAATTAATAGATGTCATGGGTGAAATCCCAGTCCCACTGAAGTCACTGGGAGCTGTGCCATTGACATCACTGGGGTCAGGATGTCACTGCATAAATCTAACCAATCTGAAAATAATGAGACCACAGGATTTCCTTTGCAAACACAAGCTCAAAATTGTGGTTGTTTTTTGTGCTGATTCCTTGGTTGTTCGCCTTATTTGATAACTTTGTGTGTTGATTAGTCCTTCACTCTTTCTTTTGGGGATTAGGAAGTATTTGTGCCTTAACTGGTGAGCTTAATATCTCCCCACACTGCTGACTGTATATTATAGCTCCTCCATAAATCTTAGTCAGTCTCTGATTCTCAAGTGTTCTTAGTGTGATTCTAATTCTACTTCCTAGCTGAGCCTGTTAACCACCAAGCTATAGGCTATTCCAGAACAATATGTCCTCAATCTCTCCCATTGAAGCTGTTCCACTATGTGTAAATACTTAAATATTCATTGGGCCAAAGAGAAAATGAGACTGACTCCTAGATTCCAAGACCAGAAGAGACCATTGTGATTATCTAGTCTGACTTCCTGTACTACGCAGGACATAGAACTTCCCCAAAATAATTTCTACAGCATATCTTTTAGAAAAATTGTCAGTGGAAAATCCACTATGACCCTTGATAAATTTTTACAATGGTTAATTACTTTTACCCTCTCACTCTATAGCCTGGTGGTTAAGACACTTGCCTGGGAAGTAGAAGATGTAAATTCAAATTCAGATGTAGATTCTGACTGAAGCAGAGAGAAGATTTGACTCCAGGACACCATAAAGTAGTTCTGTTTAGATACAGTATGAATTTCACCTTTCTGCTTGACCTAAGACACTTTTGAACATTGTAATTATGCTTCTAAGGGCTTGTCTACATGGGGAAATTTCCTGGCAGAAGTGCGCTGGTATAATTATAGAAAAATACTTATAGCTAATGCTTGTGTCTTTACTGTACCCACATTCACCACTGTTATATGATTGTTTTGTACAAAGTATGCCTTGAGATATCATTTGAAAAGTCATGATCTGTTGAACTTTACTATCCTGTGAACCGTATGTATCATCATTGTATATGAAGTTGTGAAGTTCTGCTCTGTTTGTTACTAAAACATGTTGTAAGTATGTGGAACACCCTCAGACTAGCTTTTCAGTGGCAATTAAGGGGTCAGCAACACCCAGCTAGATGGTAAGTGACCACCAGCAGGCATTCACCAGCAGTGGAGCTGCAAACAAGAGATTTGCAATTCACACAAAAGGCGGTTGCTTTTATATGAGATTGGTTGGACAAACGGTTTGAATACCCTAAAGCAATGCTAAATATTAATACTTGAGACAGATGAAGCTGCATGAGAGCCACCCAGACCTGGAGAGAGGAAAGCTTTTCATGTGCAAGGAAAAATATTATTAATGTTGATATGCATGACAACTTGGTAATAACTATCTAGGGTAGAGTTACTGAAGCCAACTGCAGTACATCACTCACTATCAGGTGTACTTACTTGGCTCAATTCCTATTAAGGGCAATACAAGACTTTCCATGGACTGACTTCAATAGGTGTTAAGACCTTATTGAATTTTCTCACCCCATTCCTAGGCTGTGCCCAAGCTGCCCTCAGTGCAGATCACGAAGCAGGGTGCAAAGGTGGTTTTTATCCTTTTTTTGTGCTGTCCCGATACTAGGAATGTATGGGAAATCCATATAGCTCATCTATAAGCTAGTCTGCTGGTGGCCTCAAGATGCTGTTCCATCAGCCAGAGCACAGGGAAACCCCAGCCATGTTGGTGTGGTGCAACAGCCAATAATATGGCTCAGTACCACCCAAAGTTTCCCTACAAAGGGAAAAACTTCTGTGGCTTTGACTGACAGTTTAGGACTGCTGCTGGTATAAGGCTGAGAGGAAGGAAGGTCCAAGGGTTAGGGTACTATCCTGGGACTTGAGAGACCCACATTCAGTTCCCTGCTCCTACACAGATTTCCTATGTGATCTTGAACAAGGCCTTTAGCTCTCAGGGTACGTCTATACTACAGAATTAGGTCGAATTTATAGAAGTCGATATTTTAAAACCTGAATTTATGGAATCGATTGTGTGTGTCCCCACTAAAGAGCGTTAAGACCATGAGGTCGATTGACTGTGTCCACAGTAGCGGGGCTAGCATCGACTTTCGGAGCATTGCATTGCGGGTAGCTATCCCACAGTTCCCGCAGTCTCCGCCGCCCATTGGGATTCTGGGTTGTGATCCCAAAGCCTGATGGGGCAGAAAACATTGTCGCTGGTGGTTCTGGGTACATGTCATCCCTCCCTCCCTCCCTCCCTCCGTGAAAGCAATATTTTTCGCGCCTTTTTTCCGGGGTTTCCGTGTTTGCTACGGAAGCCTGCTCAGCTCACAATTACCGTACATCTCCAGCGTACGCCTGGACATTAGGTCTAGTGGGGATTCAGTCACACTATAATACGGGCAGAGGGATAGCTCAGCGTTCTGAGCGTTGGCCCGCTAAACCCGGGGTTGCGAGTTCAATCCTTGAGGGGGCCATTCCGCCTGAGGCTGGTAGTCGTGGGACTACACAGCAGAAGCTCCTTGCCTTCTAGCTGCAGATGGTGCAATATGCCATAAATGGTCGTGGTCGTGGGACCATACAGCAGAACCTCCTTTCCTTCTCGCAGCAGATTGTACAATATGATTGGTATTCGTGTGCTCCTGGCCGGCGGCCTATGGTGTGGCTGGCCGGGGGCGCTTGGACATAAATGGGAGTGACCAGAGTGACTCTGGTCATTCTCTTTTTTACGTTTTGTTTAAGGGAGATTCAGTACTGCCTGGAACACAGGCGGAGGGATAGCTCAGCGGTCTGAGCGTTGGCCCGCTAAACCCGGGGTTGCGAGTTCAATCCTTGAGGGGGCCAGGAGATGATGATGGATATCAAGCATATTGTACCATCTGCAGCTAGAAGGAAATGAGCCTAACCCTTGCTCCCCCCTCCCTCCGTGAAAGCAACTGAGGGGGGAGCAAAAAATCCTTTCGCGCCTTTTTTCATATGGGCGCCATATTGCTGACTCCATTGTTATCCACCCGCTGCTTCTGCTGCCACTCTGCTGTCCTGCAAATAGCATACCAGGGAAAGCATGGAGCACGATCAGATCACCGCGGCTGTTCTCGCCGTTATGAACACCACGCGCATTGTCCAGGAGTATATGGAGAACGAGAACCAGGAGCTGCTACAGCTACAGCAGGCGAGGAGGCGACAGCAGCACCCTGAGGACAGTGATGAGGACATGGACACAGACCTCTCTCAAAAAAGGCCCCCCCGCAAGGTGGACATCATGGTGTTAATGGGGCTTGTTGATACAGTGGAACGCCGATTCTGGGCCCGGGAAACAAGCACAGACTGGTGGGACCACATAGTGCTGCAGGTCTGGGATGAATCCCAGTGGCTGCGAAACTTTCGCATGCGTAAGGGCACTTTCATGGAACTTTGTGAGTTGCTTTCCCCTGCCCTGAAGCGCAAGAACACCAAGATGAGAGCAGCCCTCACAGTACAGAAGCGACTGGCGATAGCCCTGTGGAAGCTTGCAACGCCAGACAGCTACCGGTCAGTCGCGAATCAATTCGGAGTGGGAAAATCTACAGTGGGGGCTGTTGTGATGCAAGTAGCCAGGGCGATCACCAAGCTGCTGGTACCAAGGGTTGTGAGTCTGGGAAATGTGCAGCTCATACTGGATGGCTTTGCAGCAATGGGGTTCCCGAACTGTGGTGGGGCAATAGACGGAACCCATATCCCTATCTTGGCACCGGACCACCAAGCCAGTGAGTACATAAACCGAAAGGGTTACTTTTCAATAGTGCTGCAAGCACTGGTGGATCACAAGGGACGTTTCACCAACATCAACGTGGGATGGCCGGGAAAGGTACATGACGCTCGCATCTTCAGGAACTCTGGTCTGTTTCGGCTGCTGCAGCAAGGGACTTTCTTCCCAGACCAGAAAATAACCGTTGGGGATGTTGAGATGCCTATAGTTATCCTTGGGGACCCAGCCTACCCCTTAATGCCATGGCTCATGAAGCCATACACAGGTAGCCTGGACAGTAGTCAGGACCTTTTCAACTATAGGCTGAGCAAGTGCAGAATGGTGGTGGAATGTGCATTTGGGCGTTTAAAAGCTCGCTGACGAAGTTTATTGACTAGGTTAGATCTTAGCGAAAACAATATTCCCATTATTATTACTGCTTGCTGTGCGCTCCACAATATCTGTGAGAGTAAGGGGGAGACGTTTATGGCGGGGTGGGAGGTTGAGGCAAATCGCCTGGCCACTGGTTATGCGCAGCCAGACACCAGGGCTATTACAAGAGTACAGCAGGGTGCGTTGCGCATCAGGGAAGCTTTGAAAACCAGTTTCATGAATGGCCAGGATGCTGTGTGAAAGTTCTGTTTTTCCCCTGTAATGAAAAGCCCCGCACCTTCATTCACTCTACTTCCCTTTACCCAAACCGCCCTGCCCTCCCCCCCTCGATCACCGCTCACAGAGGAAATAAAGTCATTGTTGCTTAAAAATCATGCATTCTTTATTAATTCGTAAAACAAAGAGGGGGAACTATGGGGCTAACTGCCACAGTCTCCCGGGATAGCTGGTGGAGGAAGGGAAGCACCAGGATGGGTGGTGGAGGAGGGGATGAGGGAAGGACAAGGACACACAGCACTTTAAAACTTATTGAATGCCAGCCCTTTCTTGCTTGGACTGTTCTCTTGACTTGAGTGGTTGGGTGCACGGAGGCCGCCCAAACGCGTTCTTGGGCGTCTCGGGGATGAGGTTATGGGACTCGGGAAGGAGGGCTGTTGGTTACACAGGGGCTGTAGCGGCGGTCTGGGCTCAGGCGGCCTTTCCTGAACCGTACGCCTTTCCTCAGCCATAAGCCGGAGGATTTCCGTTTGATCCTCCAGTAGCCTCAGAATTGCATCCTGACTTCTCTCTGCACGCTGACGCCACCTACTCTCCATCACGCCACCTGTCCGCGCGATCAAAATCTGCCTTCCTGGACTCCGACAGTGTCTGCCTCCACGCATTCTGCTGGGCAGCTTCAGTGTGGGAGGATTCCATGAGTTCTGAGAACCATTTCATCTCGATTCCTTTTTTTTTTACTTCTAATCTTCGCTAGCCTCTGGGACGGTGATGAAGGGGGTGGCGTTGAAACATTTGCAGCTGCGGGAGGAAACAAACAGGAGAGGAGTAGTTTAAAAGACACATATTAGAGAACAATGCTCCAAACATTACATATCACATGTGCATTTGGTCCAAGGTTGCACTTTGCCTGTTATATTGAGGGTCTGCCGGTTTGGTGTGAGAGATCACACAAGCAGGTCCGGCGGGCAACAGAATTCGGCTTGCACACAGCCATGGTAAGCCACAGTCTATAGGCTTCTTTAACCTTCATAACATGTGGGAATGTTTTCAAACAGCAACCCCCTCATTTCCCATAACAAACAGCCTTTGGGCTGGCAATTTAAAACTGGTTGGCAATTGAAAAGGGAGGGGCGGCAGTTTTTGGGTTAACGTGCAGCGCGAACCTAATCGACACCCCCCCACACACACAGACACACATCTAAGATGTTCGCTGTTCCCCCTCCCCCCACCGCGTGGGTCACAGCGGGGAAGATTTCTGTTCAGCCACAGGCAAACAGCCCAGCAGGGACGGAGCCCCTCTGAATACCCCCTTAATAAAATTCCCCTATTTCAACCAGGTGACCATGAATGATATCACTCTTCTGAGGATAACACAGACAGATAAAGAACGGATGTTGCTTGAATGCCAGCAAACACCGGGACCATACGCCGCCATGCTTTGCAAAGCAATGATTCCAGACTACGTGCTACTGGCCTGGCGTGGTAGAGTGTGTTACCACGGAGCACAGGATAAGGCTGCCCTCCCCAGAAACCTTTTGCACAGGCTTTGGGAGTACATCCAGGAGATCTTTCTGGAGATGTCCCCGGAGGATTTCTGCTCCATCCCCGAACATGTTAACAGACTTTTCCAGTAGCTGTAGCTGTACTGGCCGCGAATTGATCATTAAACACACTTGCTTATAAAACATGTATTAATTAACAGAGGTACACTCACCAGAGGCACCAGAGGTCCCTTCTCCTGCATCGAGCATGCCTTGGGTGGGTTCGTAGGGTACTGGCTCCAGGGTGACAAAGAGTTCCTGGCTGTCGGGGAAAAGGGCTTCTCCACTTCCTTGCTGTGTCTGGGCGCTATTTTCAGCATCATTATCATCATCATGCTCCTCTGTGGTTTCTGATGATCCACATACGGAGTCATACCACATGGGTGGGTCAGTGCTGGCTGCACCTCCTAGAATGGCATGCAGCTCATCATAGAAGCGGCATGTCTGGGGCTCTGACCCAGAGCGTTTGTTTGCATCTCTGGTTTTTTGGTAGGCTTGCCTGAGCTCCTTAATTTTCACGTGGCACTGTTGCGCGTCCCTGTTGTAGCCTCTGTCCTGCATGCCCTTGGAGACTTTGGCATATGTATTGGCGTTTCTTCTTTTGGACCGTAGCTCTGCTAGCACGGTTTCGTCTCCCCATACAGCGATCAGATCGCGTACTTCACCATCGGTCCATGCTGGAGCTCGTCTTCGGTTCTGGGACTCCATCATGGTCACCTCTGCTGATGAGATCTGCGCTCACCTGCAGCTCACCACGCTGGCCAAACAGGAAATGAAATTCAAAAGTTCGCGGGGCTTTTCCTGTCTACCTGGGCGGAGCATTCGAGCTCAGACTGCTGTCCAGAGCAGTCAAATGTTGCACTGTGGGATAGATCCAGGAGGCCAATACCGTCGAATTGCGTCCTCACTAAGCCTATATCGATTCGGCAATATCGATTTAAGCGCTAATCCCCTCGTTGGGGGTGGAGTGGCGAGATCGATTTTAAGAGCCCTAGAAGTCGATGTTAAGGGCTTCGTCGTGTGGACGGGTGCACGGATCAATCGAAATAACGCTAATAAATTCGACCTAAACTCGTAGTGTAGACCAGGGCTCAGTTTCCCGTCTGTACAATCGGCAATAATACTACCTCCCTACCTCACAGGGATGAAAAACTACATTAAAAAGATTGTGAGGTGCTCAGATACTACAATAATGCGGGCCATGTGAAGCAGCTAAAGTATCAGGCCCTTACAGGAAGAGTGTGTGTGTGTGTGTGTATTGGAGTGGGAAATATTTTTATTGAGACACCTTTGTAAAATCTTCTCCTAGAGCAGAACTGGCAGCTCTGCATGCATCTATTTAATTTGTAACTAATATAATTTATTACAGAACTGTTTCCTCTTTCTTGTTCATGAATTGCCACAAATAGCTGCCCATTTTCTTGAATATTAGTTGTTCAAAAGTATTCACCAAATAATTTCTCCATATAGCTCTTGACCTTGTTTGCAAATAGCTTCTTGTGAGTACTCAATAGTCAGAGTTCTAGCTGTTTCGATTGCACACACAGCACAGCACGCACGGGTCTCAGAGTATGTTTCTAGTCACTGAATGGAGGACTGTAACCCTCAGAAACAGAGTTCCAGCATGAATATTTGCACTTACAAATTCTGGGCTTGTTCTTTAGGCCAAACTAAGCATCGTTTGTGTTGCCCCAACAAGACAAAGAGGATGTAAAGTTGCCATAAATCAAAAGCTGAGGATTCTCCTGATGGAAGAAACCAACTGAACCAGCATAACACCATTCATTCTTCCCCACCATGTAGGGAGTGTCTGAGCCAGAGTGCACCATGCTCCGGCAATCCCTGGTTGATAAAAAGAGAACTAACCCAACCAGCATAAATTAGACCCGCTTTATGGCTACTGTCTGGGCCTGATCCAAAGCCCACTGAAATCAATGACAACGTTTCACTTCAGTGGGCTTTGGATCAGGACCTAATTTGCATCATGGATTGGTTTAGCTTCTAGCCATCCCTGGGAGTGGGGAAGGCAAAAATGTGGCAGAGAGCCATCCTTGCCTTACTCATAGCAGCTGTGCTATGTCTCGCAGTGCAGTTGAGTGTAAGAATCCAGGGGACAAGAACCCACATCTGCAATGTCTGGGACAGCTGATGTTTCCAGATTGCCACCAGGATGTCGTGCAAAGTAGCTGCCAAGGAGCACTGTGGAGATTAGGCACGGCAGGACGTATTACCCAAAGGGACCAGAGCAACAGCACCTTACAGCCTTCTGATTGGCTCATGCTGACTATTTAACTCTGGAGGGTGGTCCAGGAAGTGGTCTGGATAACTATGTAGACTGCTGGGTTGCTGTGGCTCCAGACCTCACCTTGCATTCTGATCTCCAATCTCTGACCCTGCCTCTTGCCTCCTGATTCTAGCCTGGTCAGAGACTGCCCCGACTCTTACTTACTGATCCTGGCTCTAGCAATTATTCTAATCCCTGCTTACTGACTGATGCTTTGTGGCTGTCCTTGTCTTGTGGACATCAGCCCAGCTGTGACTGCTAGACTAGACTACCTACACCCTGGTCCCTGACAATGAGGATCGGAACCCCTACACTTGCTTTCCTTGAATATACTGCAATATTTGCTTAAAATGTACTATTACTGTTTCTGCCAGCAAACTCCTCTGCTAGAATATTCACAGGGAGTGATCACAAAGAGCCATGTGAATACAAAGCACATTTAACAAAAATAATGAAACCCATTACTGGGATTTGGTTTTAGTTTTGCCATATTCATCTAGTACTAGTATTTATGAAATGACAATAAGCTCATTCTAGAATCTAGTAAAACATCACAGAACTTCCTGGCTGAATTTTTTGATGTTGACGGCGACTGTACCCAGGCAACTGTGGGGGTTCTCACTTCAGTCTGAAAAGCACTATTTGATCAACGCTGACTCACCTCTCAGCTGAGATTAACTCTGTTGTTAGGAAGTGTTCTACAAACTTAGTTTTCTGCCCTCCAAAGAGACACCCTGTTTTGCATCCACTTCCAGCAATTTGTAATAGAACTTTCAAAAGATGGTAACCCTGTGGCATATTTCCTAAACCAATGCACTTGTTCTTTCTCAAGTATCCATGTGTTCTAGTTGTGTGTGTGCTTACATAGGTGTGAGTGCACAATGGCTGTGCTGACTGCAGATGGGAATCCCACTGAGCTCAAATAGTGCCCAGAGATATTTCTTAATCATGTAAAACATAGTTTTTCCTTCGAGTGACTACTGGATTTTAACCAGCTTTTCAGCAGTTATTATCAGAGTTAGTATGTATTGACATTGCTATTTCTTTTCCACAGAACAGGAAATCTAAGGGTATTTGGAGTATGATGAAAACTCCATTCTGTCAAATGTTTGTTTGCTGATATTGGCCATAGTTTCACAACTGATGGAAAAAACCTCAAACCCTACCAGACCATAGGCAATAAGTTGGAAAGTTAAACCACTTGACCCCAAGGAAATGCTGTTTTAGAAACTGTTGTTTAATATAGGTGTGTGTATGTGTGTGTGTGTGTGCTATGATGGATTTATCTTTTTAGGATTTTAGGTAGTGTGCATGTCATAACCCTACAGCTAAGGATAGCCTAGAATTCCTCCTTACCTGTAAGGGGTTGTTAAGCTCAAATAACCTGGCTAGCACCTAACCAAAAGGACCAATGAGGAAAGAAGATACTTTCAAATCTGGGGGGGTGGGAGGCTTTCTTTGTGCTCCTTGTTTGTGTGTTCTCGCTTGGGACTGAGAGCGGCCAGACAGAAATCCATCTCCTCCAAACCATCCTAAACCAAGTCTCCAATACTGCAAAAAGTGTAAGTAAGCCAGGCAAGGCATATTAGGTTATCTTTTGTTTTTGCTTGTGAATTTTCCCTGTGCTAAGAGGGAGGTTTATTCCTGTTTTCTGTAACTTTAAAGTTTTTCCTAGAGGGGAATCCTCTGTGTTTTGAATCTGATTACCCTGTAAAGTTATTTTCCATCCTGATTTTACAGAGATGATTTTTACCTTTCTTTTTTTAATAAAATCCTTCTTTTAAGAACCTGACTAATTTTTCCATTGTCCTAAGACCCAGGGGTTTGGGTCTTTGATCGCTTTGTAACCAATTGGTTAGGATATTATTCTCAAGCCTCCCCAGGAAAGGGGGTGTAAGGGCTTGGGGGGATATTTTGGGGGAAGAGGAACTCCAAGTGGTCCTTTCCCTGATTCTTTGTTAAATCACTTGGTGGTGGCAGCGTAACGTCCAAGGACAAAGGATTTGTGCCTTGGGGAAGTTTTTAACCTAAGCTGGTAGAAATAAGCTTAGAGGACTTTCATGCGGGTCCCCACATCTGTACCCTAAAGTTCCGAGTGGGGAGGGAACCCTGACAGTGCAAATTACCGAAATTATCAAAGCCTGGACATTGCATAATTTTTGTGGAAGTGTAAACAAAATTTCACTTCCCAAATCTTTTTAGTTATTTTGTCTCTTTCATGCATCCATTTGAGTTCCCTTTCTTTTCTCTTGCTGAGCAATTCTTCTTTCAATTGAGTTTAAAATTAAATAGGATAATGGTAATGAAAATACCATTTGATCTGGGTTTACTGTTACTGGGCATTACAATTCTACTGTTTTAGGTCTGGCACATTCTCAACAATAACTGCTGTTTCTCCTCTTAGCTTTTTCCAAACAATTCATTATTTAATATGAGAACTATGCTCACTAAATTCAGTGTAGTGCCAGTATAAACAGTGTTTCTTTACTTTTTAAGAATACTAAAGCTTGTGCACACTACAAGAAAGATATTTAACTTCCTGATGTCAAATGAAGCTATATTTATTGTAATCTTCCACATACTTTTAAAAATCACTGTAAGAAACATGCATCACGGTAGAATATACACTCTACTATGCTAATTATAGCACATTTGAAAAACCCAGTTTCATTTTAAAGGAGTATAGTTGCAATCTCCTAGTTGTATGTTCTTCTTAATTTTACATGTATTTAGTTAAATTTCAAGGAGACAAAATTAAGATTGACTGGGGAGATACAGGTTGCACGGAAGTAAGTAAGGAAGGAATTTACAACATGTATGAGTGAAGTAGCAGGATCCCTTAACAATTCATTTCCAGGCTTTCACACTTTTGGAGGAATTTGAGATATAGTTTTCATAACATAATTCTAATACATTTTTTGGTGCTAGGTAGTTATCATTGATATCCACTTTCAACCTTAGATATTTCTTAATGAAGTTTTGTGTTTACTATTATTAGTAGGGATTGACTCTTAATCCAAAATGTTGCTACATCTGTGGAATTTACCAGAGAGGCACAGCATTAAAGTTAGGGAAACTATTCACTGTGAATAATTTTCTCTTCTGGCTGCAGGAAGTAAATTTTTATTTTTTGCTTTAAAAAAAAAAAAGCATACTTTTGTTTGTGAATTATCCAAAAACATTTATAACTATTCATCTCTAAAGATTAAATAACAATATAAGACTTGAGCAGATCTGTTGTGAATACTCTTGTGAAAATTTATTTGTGCTGTTACAATGACAAATTTTGTTTTCTGCCAAAAATTTAAAACAATCTCATTCAACCAAATGTTTGCAAAGAAGCAAACAAATGGGTCTGTGAACACCAGCAAAGTGAATTGGCATGTTTACATGAAAATATTTGTCAATATTTTTCATAGATTCATAGATTTCATAGATTTTCTGCTGTATTAGCTTAGCTATACATGCAATGGAAAAGCAAGCTCCTCGTGTCAGGATGTAACTGCCTTTGCTTTGCTGCATGCAGGAGATTAAACACTATCTGCTTGCACTATGCTTGGCTTGATTTAGAACTCTAAGGGTATGTCTGCAATGTAAGCCTGGGCTTAGACATAGGCTCAAGGCTAATCTCCCGTCCGTCAATACACAAAACACGTGAACCTAGGGCTCAGACCCAAGGTCCAGGGAGCCTGCAGGGGTAGAGGGTCTAGCCCAAGTCAAGCTGTGATGCAGGGTTCAAGCCGTATGGCTTTGCAGTGCAAATACAGCCCCCCTGACTTTGGATCCTGGGAGTCTGCCAAAAGTATCTCACAATCTCATGGGCCAACTTCCTTTGTTCTCTCTATCCCAACAAACTCCCATCGACTCCAATGAAAACAGAAGCATGCTCCCCACCTTGACATACAGCAACAGCTCAGTAAGTCAGCATTAACCCTTCCATTGTGTTCTGATGACCTAGCTGCAAATGCACCAGCAGAGAGCCTTCTGCGTTTGCAATGGAGACCAAACAGAACAAGTCTTTTGCAAAGCGTGCTGCTTCATGGTCATGGGAGCACAGCCCCATTTTTGGTGAATCTCTGGTGTGAGGCTAGCACAACTGCGGATTTAGTAAGAGTACCAGGAATGACCACACATACCAGCAAATAGCAAGATGGGTGGCAGTGTTGCAAATTTACTGGGCTGGTGACCAGTGTGGGGAGAGAATTAAGCGTCTCAAGAACAAGTATGGGAAAACCAGGAACCAGAATCACACCTTGAGTAACTCACTGACATCATGCCTGTTTTATGTGTCACTGCAGCACTGAGCCAACAGTGGTGCAGGATGACCTGGTCAGCCAGGATGATGTCCTGCTGGCCCCAGAATCCAGTATGGGACTGGTGGGAGTCAGCAGCTGGCACTGTGTGAGGACCATGAGGTCACTCTGCTGAAACTGGTCTCAGAACAGGCTTTGGAATAGGAGAAGCAGCAGCAGCAAATTCTGGATCCATACTCGCAGGACCTGTTCGATGCACTCGCGAGGAATAGTCCACTGCAGAGCTTGCAGCAGATACAGAAGCCACTTCTGAGCCCAGTAAGTGTCTGGATCCATTATAAGGTTTGTTAATACAGTAATGGGAGGGATTTCTGCTCTGTCAACCAATGCAAAAGTCAGGAGAAGCCCTGGTTAGCAACATGTATCCACTAATGGCAGATTGTATAAAGGCACCCTGGTTCCTGCCCCCTCCCCATTCCCACCACCACATGGAGTTGAAAATGGTGATTGGGTAATGGAAACAGCAAAGAATGCCTTGAAAGACAATTTGCTAGAGCCTTTCCTGCTTACTTCTTAAAAATAACCTTACATTGCCATGCCTGTAAGTATGCCTCTCTGTAACCACTCAAAAGTCTATCAAGCCACCTGGAAAGAGTGAACTGTGTAGGGCTGGGGGAGGTAGAAATATGTTCCAATTACAAATCTAGTCCACTTCAGTTAGAGGTAGTCCATGCTGTCAATAGGTGACAAAATCATTTGTGTCAAGTATGACTGGGTTTGAATTTTTGTCTCAATGTGCTGGGGTCGGGGAGAAGGAAGGCTGTAGACCTATGTTTGCACACAGCCATAACCAGGTAAGCCATGTGGAAGCTAACACAGCATCCTGTTGATTCCCTCATAAATTCTGACCTCATATCAGGTCCTAATAGCTAAGGCTGTGAGTTTGTCACAGAAGTCACGGATTCCGTGACTTTCCTCTGTGACTTCTGCAGCGGCTGGTGCGGCTGGCCCGGGGGCCACCTGAGCAGCTCAGGCAGCCCCTGGGCCAGCCACACCAGCCATTGCTGGAGCAGTCTCGGGCCACCGCGCCCCCTTCCCTTGCAGCAGCAGGAGTTTGGGTATGGAGGGGGCTCAGGGCTGGGGGTTGGGGCTAGGGTGACCAGATAGCAAGTGTGAAAAATTGGGACGGGGGTGGGGGGTAATAGGCATAAGACAAAGTCCAGAATATCGGGACTGTCCCTATAAAATCGGGACATCTGGTCACCCTAGTTGGGGCACGGGAGGGGGTGAGGGCTCTGGGCAGCACCTACCTCAGAGGGGGACTCCCTAGAAGCGGCGACATCCCTCGGCTCCTACATGGAGGCGTGGCTAGGTGGCTCTATGTGCTGCCTCCACCTGCACCAGTGCTCGGGGTGGAGGCAGTGCATGGAGCCATCTGACCATGACTCTGCCCAGGGGCCACAGGGGCATGTTGCCGCTTCCAGGAGCTACTGGTTAGGGAGTCTGCCAACCCCCTGACCCTGCCCCCCCAGAACCAGTGGGGGTCCTGGGCCGCCCCTCCAGAGCACCCGTGGTACCCCCTAGGTCCCCCCCGCCAAGATTTAGTCAGAGGTATATAGTACAAGTCATGGACAGGTCACAGGCCATGAAATTTTGTTTACTGCCCGTGACCTGTCCATGACTTTTACTAAAAACACTCATGACTAAAACGTAGGTTTACTAATAGCTGCAAAATTTTCCTGAAGCAGGAACTCCAGAGAGGCAGTCACATTTCAGGGAAGGGCATATTTTCCAGAGCCACTGTGGTAGCTGACCAGTTCACTCCGCTCATACAGGTACTGTTCAGTCACTATACATTTGACTACTTCAACTGCATGCACTGCAGGTTTCCCACCAGTAGCTTGGAATAACATCTCCCCTTGCCAATCAGGCACTACAAGAACAAGTATGTCCTTCAAAATGTGAAAGGCCTGAAATGATAGAAAAAGCTTTTGTAACATGGCCACTGGCTTCTCCCTTACCCCACCCCAAACCCAAGTAGTTCTGCAATTTGTAGAAAAAAATTGAAAGCTGTTTTCAGTTAACTTACCATTGTCTCTACACTTTTCACTGTGATTAACCCGGCTGTGTCCTGGGAGCTTCAGTGGACTGAAGCATCCCTTTCACAAAATATTGTAAAGTAACGTATTTTATGTCCTCAAAATTCCACAGGAATGACTTCTGTGTTCCTGCACTGAGTTAGTGGAGTTATTTATTCGTGTATTGCCCTGTTCCAGGCCCCCTTGACCTCTATTGGCTGCTGTATCTCCAAAACTAGCTCACAGTGCTATACAAGCCTGGCCCAAAGTACCTGCATGAGGAAGCATTTCTGTGATGAAGTTATGGTTGAAGTTCCAGACAGGGACAACAAGCAGGTCCAGTACTAAAGACGGGGGGACTTATGGCTAAAGAAAAGGCATGCCCAGAGGCAAGACGAAAGGCTCAGGCTGGCTGTACAGCTTGAGGACAGGGTTTCAGCAAGGGAACAGACACTTGCTTCACAGTTTCTGGAACAAGAGCAGCAGCTAAGGGAGGAGGACAGAGCTCAACAGAAATAGCTTTTTGAACAGCTGATATCACTAATGGCTGCAAGACTACCGACTCCTGCTGCATCACCCACAGCATGGCCTGTCCCCCCACTGCAGTCCAGAACAGCTTGGAAAACTAAATGGCTGGGTGGAAGACCTCTCAGGTGGAGATAAAGGAGCTGCCAGTCATACTGAAGTCCTTGGAAGCAGCACAGGAAGGCGTGTGCCAATGTGCTCCTCGCCGGACTACCTGCACTATAAAGAAGTCTCTGCATGGCCTGGAGGCGGAAGACATGGACCTGAGTGTGAAGGAAAATCGGGCCCTGTCCTCCCTTCTCCAAGGGGAGACTCAAGAACCCCTCAGAGACCCAGTGCAGTCCTGGCCAAAAGAGCTCCCTCCAGAACTAACTTCTGGAGGTGGGGCAGGAAACCCGGGGCCAGGCTCAAGGTGTTGAGTTGGTGCCAGAGCATGGACAGGACCAGTTGGTTGAGCACGAGTGCCCTTCCATGCAGGGAAAGGCACCAGAGCATTCCTGTCCATTTCCGCAGCCACTCAACCACCATGCCCTCCAAGCCTTGCAAGAGAATGGTCCTACTGGGATCCAGGCTTGCAAGAGATTGGTGGAAGGCAGGTATATTAGCCCTAGAATAATAAAGGCCCTTTTCCCTATAAGCTGAAAAGGGGATACCTCGGGTGTCTTTAGCTGACCTGAATCCAATGAAGGGCTACCTGACACCTTTAAAAACCCATCCTCTGGTGAGAGAGGAGGAGGAGGAGACAAGCTGCTGTAGGGATAGTGACAGCAGAGAGATAGGCTTCTTCACTGAGAGGCTGTTCTTCTCCCTTCAGAGGAAACAACCATACTAAATGTGCGCTGAGGGGAAGGACTAGCAGCCCGGGGCCAATAACAGGACAACAGCCCCGCAGCGAGGGGTAGGAAAAGGTATTCCCCTTGATTTTGTGTTTGTGAATTTGTTTGGAGGAGGAGAACTCCTGGGGCCTGCCTGAAGGCCTACCTTGAAAATATTGATAAATCCAAGGTGGGAAGACAAACACTGTCCAGAGTGGGGCTGATTTAGTCCAGGCCCCACCACCGCCAGAAGGGGAAGTGCTAAGTTTGGCAGGACAGAGGTGCCTTGCCACAACAGTTAGGTACAGCAATTCACACTTCAGTCACTTCCATACTGTGGATCACCTCCACCCCCATTTCACATGTCATTTAGAAAGAGGTTGCACGGCAATCAAGCCCTCACAAGCACTGACCTCCCCCCCAATTAATTAGCCCCTTTTCCCACACAAGCACATTCATAGGAAGTATTATTCCTCTTTCATGGGGCCATGCAAGACCATAATGTGGGAGCACAAAGCAGCCCTGACTGCTGTTGTCTGGGTGCATCCAGCTCCAGCTGTGGTAGGTGCAGTTTCTGGCTGAGTGTACTGATTCAGCAGCCCCTCACTGTCATAAGCTCATTCAGGGGGAAATTGCTCACCTCTGGCTTCACAAAGTATTTGAAGAACCTAGCAAGCCAAATAGCTCACCGCAGAAACACAGAAAAAAATCCTGGTGGAATTTCAAGAACATAAAATGTTACTTTTAAAACTGACCTTCAATATATTGTGAGAGGGATGCTATGACATTACCAAGGATACAATCTGGACTGATGAACAACTGTGTGCTCACGTTTCTCCAACCCCGGGTGCCCTTTACAGTTCTTCAGTGTGAAAGCTATCACTCCTGATTCTGCTCACACAGAGCCTCCAGCATGTAAATCAGGGATCGGCAGTCTTTGGCATGCAGCACACCCTGAAGACTAAGGACTTTGAGTCTGCTTCTGCAACCAACTTCCAGGAGCATCGGATGCGCATCTGACAAGACTTGGCTCCATCCTCATGTCCAGGCCACCTGGCCAATGACTTGGCACGAGCAACTTCTAGGCTGGTAACTATAAAAACCTTGCAGAACTTCTGTGGGTGGGTGAATGAATGTGTGAGTGAATGGAATGTTAGAGCTATAACTCATTGCTTACTCTGATTATTTCTGTATTCACAATAAACACGGCATATTGCCTTATCCCCTAAATAAGATCCTGCTGGTTTTTATTTTCTAAGTCTAACATTGTCATCTATGGACTGCATGAACTACCTTTAACTGAAATGGACTAAATTAGTAAATGGAACACATTTCTACTTACCCCACCCTCATATAGTTAACTGTTTGCAGGCAGCTTGTTAAACTGTTGAGTGATTACAGAGTAGCACACTTACAGCCATGGCTATGTAAGTTATTATTTTTAAGAAACAGGAATGCCCTAGCAAAAATGTGTAAATTCATTTTCAAGGCATTTTTACTGTTTGCATTTCCTGGTGGGGTGGAGTGAGCCAAGTCAATGGTGGCATATAATCCACCAATAGGAACATAAGAATGGCCATACTGGTCAGACCAAAGGTCCATCTAGCCCAATATCCTGTGTTCTGACAGTGGCCAATGCCAGGTGCTTCAGAGGGAATGAGCAGAACAGGTAATCATCAAGTGATCCATCCCCTGTCGCCCATTCCCAGCTTCTGGCAAACAGAGGCTAGGGACACCATCCCTGCCCATCCTGGCTAATAGCCATTGATGGACCTACCCTCCATGAATGTATCTAATTCTTTTTTTGAACCCTGTTATAGTCTTGGCCTTCACAACATCCTCTGGAAAGAGTTCCACAGGTTCACTGTGCGTTGTGTGAAAAAATACTTCCTTTTGTTTGTTTTAAACCTGCTGCCTATTAATTTCATTGGGTGACCCCAGTTCTTGTGTTATGAGAAGGAGTAAATAACACTTCCTTTATTTATTTTCTTATTTACTTTCTCCACACCAGTCATGATTAGCAGATACACACTGCTAGCTGGGGCTTCTCTAATTTTTGCATTGGTTCATAGAGTGGAAATCCCTCCCATTACTGTATTAATAAATATTAAATTGGAGACAGAAACTTACCAGGCTCCAGGGTGGCTTCTGTCCCTTCTGTGTCTGCTGCAGGCTGTTCCTGAAGGGGGCATCAAACATCTCCTCAGAGTATAGCCCCAGGATGTGCTGCTGCTGCTCTTGCCTCTGGGACCAGTTTTAGAAACAAAGTCACTTCACTGTCCTCACACGGCACCTGCTGCTGGCTCCCATCAGTCCCCATGCTCAATTCTGAGGCCAACGGGGTGCAATGGCTCCATGCTTGGCACAGTGCCCAACACCCAGTCAAACTCATCCTAAAATGGGTATGATGTCAGCGAGTTGCCCAAGGCACGGTTCTGGTCTCTGGTTTTCTGGTACTCGCTCTTGAGCCGCTTAATCCTCTCCTCACACTGTTCACCAGTCCAGTAAATCTGGAAAGCTGCCAGCTTCTTTGCCATTTGCTGGTGTAACCCTTCTGTCTGTCAGAGTTGGCAGCAACAAGGGCCGGGTTCCTTTTCGATAACACAAAGCAAAACTGGCTCGATCCCCCACCCAGTGACCTGGGACAATTACGTACCTTGCCCCTGGGCACCTCTAAGAGGCAATACTTCCCCTCTCACAAGCACAGAGTCTCAGTGTAGCAAATGCCTTTTAATAAAGGGGGGAAACAATGCGGCATTATGTGGGGAACACCACAAACAGGATTCATAACACAAACCATGAGCAAAAGACCCACGCCGAACTAAGTTTGGCAGTGTCCTTTTCCCCTCAGGGTCTTAAGTCCAGCAACCCAACAGTCACCCCCACCCATGGTTTCTGTCCTTGGTCAGTGCAGCCCTCAGAGTTCAGAAGTTCGTCTGCAGAGTTTATCCCCCAGCCTGGGTGGAAGCGGGGGAGGTATGGGGGCATCTTACATGCTCAGGTCAACGGCCAATTGCCACACCTCTCCGTGAGGTTCTGCTGCAGTCCTCACTGCCAGCTGCGCCTCTCCACCAGCCATCCTGCTGGCCGCTCCTCTCCGTTAGCTGTTCTGCTAGCCGCTCACCAATATGTCTTCAGCACCCGCCCTGACACTTAACACAGCTCTCAGTGATTTCAGCTCTTGTAATTTTCACTCCATACATCTGAAGAAGTGGGTTATAGCCCACAAAAGCTTATGCTTTAAAAAATTTGTTAGTCTTTAAGGTGCCACAAGACTCCTCATTGTTTCAGCTCTTTAGTGATCTCAGCTGTTAGTAGGGCAGCCTCTATGCTGGTATAGTCAGAACCACTAGCCCAAAGTAGGTCTAATGCTTAGACCTAGGTATCAGTGATTTCAGCTCTGCAGCATGTAACAAGACTCCTAATAGAGTCAAAATTAGCTCTGGTATTACACACTAGAGAGGTTAAAGTTGTGTTTAGGACCCTCAGAAGTGGGACCCACACTACCCGGTACACATACCTACCCCCAGCCTCTCTATTAATTCATTGGGCTTTGGAACCCATGTCCCTTGCCTAGCGAGTGCTACTTAGTTGAGGGCGAGTCCCTCAGTCATACAATGCCAAGTACAGTTCTACTGTCCTTGATTCACATAACCAGAATAACAACACTTTATTACTCCTACCCCAATAACAAAAAGACTGGGGATCCCACAGCAGCCAAAGTGACTATTTGTGAGGCAGGGTGGGTGTGCCCATGCAAACGAGATCAGCCCCTGAAGTCCTTTTCCACAACTCATCACCAGATGTCAGGGTAGAGATCATTTTGACTCTGCTTACACTGGTATGTGGGGTCATTTCTGGTACTCTTACTAACGTCCACAGTTGTACTAGCCTCCCACCAGACTTTACCAAAATCTGTCTGTGCTCCCGTGACCATGAAGCAGCATGCATTGCAATGGGCTTGTTCTATTCAATCTCCATTGCAAACACAGAAGGCTCTCTGATATTGTTTGCAGCTCAGTGTTCAGAAGACAATGGAAGGGTTAAACACTGATTCACCAAACTGCTGCACTACACCAGGAGGGACACTTCTGTTTCCCTGGAGTCGACTGGAGATTTTGGGGATAGAGAGGACAAAGGAAATTGGATTATGGGATACTTTTGGTGTACTCCCAGGACCTGAGTCAGGGGGCGTGGGGTCTATAATGCAAAGCAACTGGGCTTGACCCCCTAGGTCCCCGCTTGACTTGGGCTTAAACCCTCCACCAAAGGGTCCTAGAACTCTAGGTCTGGGCCTGAATCTGAGAGATTTCTATATAGACAGAAGAAGTGGGGATTGGCTCAAGCCTATGTCTAGAAGAGGACGATTCAATTCTAGTGAGCATGAGGGATTTTGGGTATGTCTACACTGCAGCTGGGAGTGTGCTTCTCAGCACTAGTAGACAAACATATGCTAGCATATTTTCTTAATCTAGCACACTAACAATAGCAATGTAGCCAGTGGTTGCATGGCTGGCAGCTCGGGCTAGCTGCCTGAGTATAAATCCACTCAGATGCCTGGGAACTTAGTCAGGCGGCCTGAGCCACCACCCATGCTATCCCTGGCTACACTGCAAAGTTTGTCTGTCTACTTCCACTGAGAAGAAGCTCCCATCTGTAGTACATGTACCCTAAATCTGTCGTGCTCACAGGGCCGGTGCAAGGAAGTTTCACGCCCTAGGCGAAACTTCCTTGCACCAGTCCTGCACCCCTCCCCAGCTAACACCGCCCCGCCCGGCAGACAGTCCCGTCCCCCGCCCCCCGCGGTGGCTCCCCCCCCCCGCGGGCCGACAGCTCAGCCCCCCGCCCACGGCAGCCTCCCCAGCTCCCGGCTCAGCCACGGAGCCGGGAAGCGGGAGGTAGCCGCGGCCAGCCGCCCCTCCCGGCTCCGCCGTGGATCCGGGAGGCGGGAGGCAGCCGCGGCAAGCCGCCCCCCAAATCCTGGCTCCCTAGGCAACTGCCTAGGGTCGCCTAGTGGGTGCGCCGGCCCTGCGTGCTCACTATAATTGAATATTCCTCTTCCAGTTCATGTCCGAGCTAACTTGACCTCATAATGAACAGAAATGTTCAGTAATAGTGTTCTGAGTTATGCCATGCTTGTGCCAGTGCTGGACAGCCAGCCTTAGTTTTCCCAAATCAGAATGCAGCCAGTCATCAGCTCAACTAAATAACAACAAATGCTTCTACATGGCGAGTGAATGGCTGTATTGCTATTACACTGAGACCAGACTGATTATGTATTGAGACTAGACAGATTATGTTGGAAAGACTGGCTGTAAGTAACTCCTACTTTTCAAATTCATCATAATAAGTGTCTAGAAAACTAATTTTAAAAGAGTTGCTCAATAATCCTTCTGTAAGGATAACAGAAGTTGAGAAGATTGTTACAGGTCTGACTATCATAAAGCTTAAGTGGAAAAGGCCCTGATCTTCACTAGCTGAATGGGTGGTTATTAAGCTGTGAACAACCATTCATTGTCTTGGGGGGGAAAAAAATTAAGTTACTCATCTCAAATAAATTATGTTGTGTAGAGATGCAAAGCTTAACTGTAGCATGATGTAATTAAAGTAGATGGTATCTATATCTTTGTCTTTCTATACCTAGATTCTATAACTAGTGTGACGTTATTGACAATAACTGGGACCGTATAGATCATTGTTGCAACAAAGGTCCTGTAGTGGCACCAAATCTTATATAAAGGGGGTCAAATGAGGTGTCTAAGACCGGGTTATGATTGGCTGGTTATGATTATGCCATTTATATGTATGTATCAATTTTGTAGTTGAAGTTATGAATATTGGCTTTATATTGTCTGTATTTCAAACTGAGGCCATGCTTCTGGGACCCCAGACAAGCTATCAGCTCTGCCAGGCCTGCTGATGGCCCATTAAGGGCCATCGACTATACAATTGGCCCATTGAGAGGAGGCAGACACACCTTATGATTCAGTAAGGTATGCAGGGACTTGCCCATGTGACTCCAGACTCCATTTTGCTGTGATTTTCCACAGTAAGGACAAAGAGGTGTCTTTACTCCTGGAAGAAACTGTAAAAGGCAGCTGCCTCATCTCCATTTTGTCTTCTTTCCTGCTTCTTACCTCTGGAGGGATGTTGCTACACATGGAAGCTTTGAACAAAGGACTGAAGGACCCATTCCAGCTGTGGATGTAATCCAGAGACTTGATTTGAACCTGCAGCTTATTCCATCGGCTGCAAGCTTGAACCATGAACTTTGCCATTACTGTATGTAATTGATTCCTTTTAACCAATTCTAGCTCTCACCTATACCTTTTTCCTTTTATGAATAAACCTTTAGATTTTAGATTTTAAAGGATTGGTAACAGCGTGATTTGTGGGTAAGATCTGATTTGTATATTGACCTGGATCTGGGGGCTTGGTCCATTGGGATCGGGAGGACCTTTTTTCTTTTACTGGGGCATTGGTTTTCATGACCAGTTGCCCCCATAACGAGTGGCACTGGTGGTGAGACTGGGAAACTGGAGTGTCTTAGGGGATTGCTTGGGATGACTTGTGGTTAGCCAGTGAGGTAAAACCAAAGTCTCCTCTGTCTGGCTGGTTTGGTTTGCCTTAGAGGTGGAAAACCCCCAGCCTTGGGCTGTAATTGCCCTGCTTGAAGCAATTTGTCCTGAATTGGCACTTTCAGTTGGGTCCCGCCAGAACCAGCATCGTTACAACTAGATTTAAATCTAGATAGTAAACAGTAGAATTGTACAAAGTATAAATGAGGGCAGAATGTGGCTTGCAGAATCTTTATTACGAGCGGTGTTGCATAAACCAGGAAGAACCCATTTTGTCTCTCAGAACTCTGGGTGACTTTGCAGAGCTGGTAGTTAGGAGAAATATTTTTATGTCTACACTGAACTAATTTAATCTAGAATCAGTGAGAGACAATTAATTTTGAACACTCAATGCCACTTTTTTACTGAGTGTCTTTTCAAATTAGTACTATGCTGGTCCAAGGCTGAATTTTGCACAATCTGCCCCTTAGACCAAATGCAATTTTATACATATGGATATGCAAATATATATTATATACACACATATAAACTAAGAGGAAAGCACCAATACAGTTCAGAAGAAGTAAATGCAATATACAATAAGATTAGCTGGTAATACTGTCCAGGCACTGTCAATGTGAAATTACAGAAAGAAGCCAAGACTTCTAGCTTTTGCAAAGCTTAAATCAGGATTAGTAGAGACATGGCTATTTCGCCAAATGCATGAATAGTTTCTTTCAGAACCATCACCCTTGTTTTTTTCTTGCTGAAATAATTGACTATGGGCTTCCTTAATTTTGTTTTGCATGAAAGATAGACAAAAAAGAACAAGAAAAGCATTTGTCAGGAAAGGAAAAAAATTAACAGACCAAGATTCCAAAATCATTTATATCATAAATATTTTCCACATATAAAGCTGTTCCTTTGTGTCTTCAACTGGACTTGTTGCCTCAGGAACAAAACATGAATAGATCCCAAATTGCACACCCAGTTCTAATGGAACCTAAACATGGTATTTCATTCTTTAGGGTACCTATAATTCTGCTGTAAAATGGATAACTTGCAGGTGTTAACCTTAGCCCCTATATTTTGAAAGAGATGCTTGAGGATTTAACTGTACAACACTCATTGAAGATAATGGAAATTTTATGAGTAAAACAATATGTTTGCATAAATCAATTTGCTAATAATTTGTGAACAGGAAGAATGCTTACATTCCTCAGATACTTGGGCCAATGAATTCTAACTAGCTCTAGTTACAACTCATTATTTCTGAACAATCTATCTTAAATATGTCAAAGGTCTTGGTCTTCATTCAGGACCAACTCCTCGTCTAATGTTTTTTTAATCCCATTTTCAGTCCTCAGAACACAAAAAAGCATCACATAAATACTCAACTCTTGTTAAGAGATCTTTTGCATCTGAATATCGCATAACGGCAAAACAGAAACATCTCAAATTACTTCAACAATATTCAAGCACAAAATATTTCAGCCTAAAAAGTAATTTTGTAGCAAACTGCCTGAACGAATTTAAAACCAGAGAGCCTTGTCAGTGATGTTAAGATTTACTACCCTGATGACACTGCCCTACTGTACATTATTCTCATGCTGAGCACACCACTGTCAAGAAACTCATGACATCACAGTGATAAAACTGTAATCTAGCACTTTGCTAGAGCGTATCTTGCACACACTCCATATTCCACACAGACAGTCCTATATCTTACCTTATTTCCTTGAATACCTTTTGGACCTGGCTCGCCTGGAGGTCCACTGATTCCCTATACCAAGATAAATACCATAGAATTAGTTTTCTTCAAAGATACATAAGTTTCTTTTGAATGTTGTCTGGAACACAATACAGTAAAATATCTTTGGGGCTAGAGCTGTCTTTGTTATACATTTGTACAGTGCCTAGCACATCAGATCCCTGGCCTTGAGGTGCTACCATAATACACATTAATAATAATAACCAGCTCTTGCAGAAAGAATATTTTACTTCTACATATAATTTGCATGTGTTTAATTTGGAGCTTCTTGTTCTTCTCTTTCTCCAGCTCCAGACTCTGTGATACTTCCATACTGCCCCCTATGCCTGGAATTCCCTTCCCAAGCAAGTTCACTAAGCCACCACCTTCTCTCTCCATTCAGGTCTGTAAAGAAACCACTTCTGTAAGGCCAGCTATCTACTGTTGAGCTGTGGTTTATTTTGATTTTCTGAAAAACATTGCATTCTGCAAGATACTATTAGAACTAGTTGTTACTGTGGCCACAGTTGTGTTCTCAGACACAAGGAAAACAATCCTCTGACCTCTGTGAGTGGTACGTAAGGTACCCAGTCTGCAGCACTTACACAAAGGTGTGGGGCATGAGTGTGTCCATATTCCAAATGGGTGGTCAGGCTGCTGGGTGCAGATTGATGAGTGACTGTGAGAAACAGCAAAAATGTGGAACTGACTGTTATACATCCTATGCATACAGCCTTTAAAACTCTCCTTGACACCCAAAGTAGATCTTTATCTCCATAGTCTGCTACTGAGAGTCCCAGGACCATTTGGCAGGTTGCCCATAATGGGGTTGTGCAGTGCCACTTGGAACTGGGGGATTGGCAGCCATGAAGGGATTGTCCATCATCCCTTTTCAAGCAACAAGAAGCATCTTGTTCTCAATGGGATGGGACCTTACTTTGACTCATCACTCTTGCTACTGAAACTGTCGTATTAGTGTTCAGGATCTATCAAACCTGTGTGCTGCCTGCATTGCTATATGGGTCAGAAACCTCTTACAGATAGAACTGGAGCAGCTAGAGACACACCATAGGTGCTATCAGTGCCAAATCCTGAGCCTCAAGTGGTTCGACTTCGTGTGAAATGCCAACATCTCACAGAGATCTGGCCTTCCTCCAGTTGCTCATTACATTCAAAGCAGCACTGCATGCTCTTTGGCCATGTCACCTGGATGGACAAAAATACACCAGCACACCATGCTCTCAGACTCTCCATCGGCGTGCAAAAGTGTGCGTGCCTTGACCCTACATGGCGTCACCTGTGGGGCTGCCCCAGAGTTTCGTGGATTTGCAGGACTGACCCAGATCTGTGAACTTTACTCTACAATGTCTAGTATGATGCCATCAGCTGTGGTCACTCTGGCTGATGCAATGGGTCCTCAGTAGACTATGCACATTTGATGATGATATTGGCATTTGAGCTCCTCAACCAATTCCATCTCTCCAGCTATCATTCATCTGGGCAGTACTCTGCCCATCTTGCTAGGATATCGGGGAGGCCACCATATATGGTCGTTGAGGGGTGAAGCCTTAGACTCTAGCTATGTGATTTGGCAGTTACATGGGTGCTATGTGGTCAGCCTAACAGGAGAAACATCTCCCACAGTATGTGAAAAGCTCTACAGTTGAGGAGTCCAACTGAGCCACACAGCTCTGGCTAGGCTCTGTGCCAGATATGTAGCAGGGGCCAGGATTTGGTCCATAAAGAATTTTCTGAAATTCATAGAGTTGCCATGATTTACTTTATTTGTCAAAATGTGCAACTTTGCAGAGTTTAGCAATAAAATGGATTGTGTGATAAATACAGAACAAGGTTACAGACAACAGCATAAGTAGTACTCTTTATTATTTAATAACTTTCAGCTCACTCACCTGTGGTCCCCGCGGTCCTTTTGGTCCAAGAGAGCCTTCTAAGCCCTGGGGGTGGGGGGAAAGGTAGCAATGTACACTTTACCAACTAACTGCATTTAGAACCACATATTGCTACAGCACAGTACTGAAAATGTAGCCCAAATTGTTTTGTTCTTTATAATATATAAAAAGACCAGATTTGTTTAGACCATGTCTCCACTCATGAATTTCCTCCAGATTTCATTCCCTACTCCTTATCTACACTTAAAATGCTACAGCAGCACAGCTGCAGCCCAGCAGCTGCGCTGCTATAGTGCTTCAGTGTAGACACTCACTTCAGCGATGGGAGAGGTTCTCCTGTCACTGTAGTTAATCCATCTCCCCAAGAGGCGGTAAAATTCTTCCATCTACCTCACACTGCCTACACCGGGGATTAGGTCAGTATAGCTATGTTTCCTCAGGGGTATGAATTTGTTGTTTTATTTTTAGTAATTTTCTGTTTTTCCTTTGAATTGTCTCTTGATGTTTGATCAGACACCTTTATTATAAAAGATATACAAGGTGGTTTAGAGAATGTCTACACTGCAATGTAAGCCCATAGTTTGAACTCAGGCTCAAACCTAACCCCCCTTCCATCTACACACAAATCGCCCTAACTCAGGGTTCAGACCAAGGACCCAAGATTCAAGTTCTGTTGGTTTGCAGTGTAGATGCAGCTTGACTGGACAAGTGCTCTCGAACTCTGCCAATAGTATCCCACAATCCCACAAGCTAACTTTTTTTGTCCTCTGGACAGTCAAATCTTCCTACACTACCCCATGAACAAAGGGCTAGAGTGGCCACATTATGGGAGAGTGATAGTCTGGGGTATGGGTGGTTGGACTCAGACCCACATAATGCAGTGTAGATGCTGGAGCCCCAGGGTTCAACAATTCCTAACCTGGTGTTACAAATGCATGTAGATGCTCAAGCCCTAGGTTAATGAGCCCAGGGTCTGTTAACTTGAGTTCTACTAATCCTGGGTTTATACTGCAGTGCAGATGTACCCTCGGAAATCAGTCCCTGTTGACAGATAAGAGTTAGTTGGTTGCTTAGCTGGTTGTCATCTGATACATGTCCTGAATCTCATTTTCTATTGATATATATGATGGAAAATCTTTAACAAACCCAGCAGTGATCACGTTATCTCTGTGATACAGAGATTGAGTCTAATCTCACTTCAATAAATTTTACACTGCCATAACTTCAATTGACTTTAACCTAGTTACTTCAAATTATGCAACAGAATCAGAATCAGACTTATAGTTTTCAATAATCATAAAAACCTTTATCTTCAAAAGTAAAAGTGCATTTATCTATTATCTTATTAGCTCACACATTTATGCTCCATAAAAAAGCATTTACTAGTTACAGCTACTGTCCAGTTCTAGTGTAGTTCATACATCTGTCTTTCTGCTAGTTTTTCACTGTTACCAAAATGCACACTTACAGTGTTTAACTCCCATCAATTACAATTTGCTTCCCAAGTAAAAAGAATTTTAGGCCAATCCAGATGTTCCCCTGTTTTTTTCCTCCTCATCCTCTCTTCATTCTTTTATATTTCTACATATACAGATGTCAGTGGATCTGGCTGTCCTTTCCACAGCATGTGTCTTGTTTTGATCTTGTAATTGTCCTGATGAATAAAGCGGTGACATCTAAAGCATTACATTCCATCAGCTATTTCCTCATCTTGAAATAGATTCAAAAGTTCAAGACATTGTATGTATCCTGGCATGTGAGGGCCTGATTCTGCAGGGATTAACTACTGAGTATAGTGCTTGCTACCATGAGTAGTGTGACGGGGCAAGGCCAGATGGCTATAGTAAAGTGGTGAGGAACAGGTATGTTAGCCCCAGGCTAAACAAATCCCTGGTAATATGGTAACCAAATGGAAGTTGCTCCAGGTTAATCAAGACACCTGGGGCCAATTAAGATCCTTCTAGAAAGCAGTGGCGATAGCTAAGTTGATTGGGACACCTGAAGCCAATCAAGGGCTGGCTGGAACTAGTTAAAAGCCTCCCGGTTAGTCAGTGAGGGGTGTGTCAGGAGATGTAGGAGGAAGCTACGCTGGTAGAAGAACTAAGCAGTACAAATCCATATCAGGCGCAAGGAAGGAGGCCCTGAGGTAATGATGAAGGAGATATTGAGTGGGGGCTGCTGTGGGAAAGTGGCCCAGGGAATTGTATACGTCCTATTTCCAAAAAGTCAGCTACCATAGTTGCTACTATAGGGTCCCTGGGCTGGAGCCCGGAGCAGAGGGCAGACCCGGGCTCCCCCCATCCCCTCCGATTAATCACTGAGACTGGGAGACAACAGAGACTGTGCTTCTCCTCACCTCCCTTGCTGGCTTATGATGAAAATGGCTCAGTAGGCTGTGACCCTTGCCTCTAGAGAGAGATGGCCTATGTGGAGGGTCACAGTGAGCCTCTGAGGCCAGCAAAATCCACCAGGAAGCGCAGGACCCACTGAGACAAGGACAGAGCTTTGTTACAGTAGCCACAATGATTTGATGCACATTTGCAATATTATATGAAGATATGGCAAAGCAACCACTGGAATGAAACAAATCATGGTGGTAAGTGTGTGTAGAATCAAACCTACACTGAGAATATGCATAAATGGTTAGAAACAGTTCCAATTTCAAATCAAGACAAGTTTTCTGCATTTTGAGTCATTGTCTATATTCTAGTCTGAATTGCATTTAGGGAAACCCAACTTGCAGGCAGTGGGAAACATCAGATGTTCTGCTGAAGTCAGTGTAATTAATTAAAATAGAAGAAAGAAAAATAAACCCTCCTCCTGGACAGCCAACAATACTGCCTATTATGCTGCAATGCCAATAACTGCAGCTTCTAAATTTGTTTCTGAATATTGCAGTTGTGCTCTTGACACTCCTCTTATGTGTGTTCAATGTCTGATGATTTTTCAGAGGCACAGATTTTTATTTTTTTTTTTAATTCTTGAGAGGTGGTTGGCAGATCTTCATCTATTTTTTCAAATGTGTGTTGAGCTGGTAATTCTGTGGGTGTCTATGACTCTGGTCTGTTCAGTAACTTCTTAAAGTGCTTAACCCATTATAATTTCTTTACAGATCCTTTACAGATGTAAAAAAAACCTCATCACTGTCAATAGAAATTAAATAACAGAGGAACACTCTGCTTAACTTTCTGTAGTCTTGGCATATGGTTTTTATGTCTGATCTCCTGGGCTGCTTTGTCCACGTTATTTGCTAGCTTCTGAACAACTACCTTTTATCTTAATACACATTTCATTTAGCCTCCTACTACTTTGCAACATTGCCCAAACTCGTATTCTTTTTTCATGTGAGATGTGCAACTCCTCTGTTTCTTCAATGGTCTTTCTTTGTGACAAATCTTATTGCTTAAAAGTATGTCCTAGCTGCCAACGGAAATGTTTCACAAACATCTGCTTTGTTAACTTGCATCAAATGACTGCTCTATAGGCACTAAGAAACTTTCCAGTTTCGCCTCTGATAAGGTGTACATATTACAGAGACTAATACCAAAGAAAAATTGTAAATATTTTGGTAATATGATGTCGTTACAAAGCTAATTGATACCTCTTAAGAGTGACCACTATTCCTTTTATGTCAATTGATTTTAAATTGCTTATATAAAAGTCTAATCTGTTTCAACCTAATCATAATGCATGTTTATATAGAAAGGGCTAGGCTATATTGTCTTTCCCATGGGCCTGATTCAAAATCAATAAAGTTAACAGGATTATTGCTATTGTGTTCAGTGAGGTTTGGCTCGGGCCCTATATGCATCTGTAATTCCCTTTACAGGATATATTCAAAAATAGGGACAGAATATATACAGTGTGTGTATGTGTATAATTAGGGGCTGTGCATAAATTAGGTAAAGTGTGGTGGGAGTCCTTAATTTTGCATGTTTGTTTCAGTGTTATAAAGTGTTACAAGGGGTAGGTGAGTCTTGAAAATCACCAAAAAATGTGTTATGGAATTTATGGACAGCGCCTTATAGATAGGGCGGATAGCAGTTTCTATTATGGTTGCCGAACACTAGAAATTATAATTTTCAGTTCCTTATAATTTTGCCAGACTCTAACTAGGCTGAATTTTTTCATGCTGGATATCTGCCACAAGCAGTTCAGCTCTGTCTGAGAACTGAGGCTAGGGGAAAATATATTACTTTGCCCATGTTAAAAAGCTCTGGTAACCTTTTCTTTGAAAAGTTCTAGCACTCCCATGTTTTGGAGCAGGGACAGAACATTTGCAAGGGGGGGTGTGGGGATTTGTACCAGAGATGTGTCTTTTCTCACTCCAAGGAAAATCCAGTCATCATTTTGGCCAAATTGTAAACCTTTGAAAAATTGTGGTTCGCACATGTTTAGTAAAGACTTCTTTGATTTTGGCAGCTAAAATCTCTGAAGATTTTATGGGGAATAGCCAGAAGGGTCCAACACACTCCCTCCAGAGCCTGGAATGTAACCCAAGATTCCTGAGTCTCGCCATTCCTCTGCCGACAGCAAATATCTTCAAAACCCACAGGCAAACTGTCTCATCCCTCTCGAGTGCTGGTCCACATAGTGGATGACAACCTTCTACCACTTTATCTTACTCCATTAGGTCAAGTGGCAGAGGTCTGTGAGGTGGATCTAAGGGTTCCAGCCCTGCTGGAGACCCAAGTGGGTTCCAAAATGATGCCACATGATGGAATTTCTGGTTTTTTAGTTTGCTTTTCGAAAAACTAGGAAATTACACACAAAAATACTGTTTTAAAATAATGTTATTAAGGTTTCAAAGTCAAGCTGTCAACATTTAGGAAAATCCAGATTTAAGGGTGCCTGTGCAACCCCAATTCAGCACCCCCATGTGTATATGCATAATGATACATTCTTTAATCACATGATCCCCACCTGCCTCATTCAGTGCACAGGCTGATGGTACTTTTATATGTGCTCCACAATTAACACCATGGACAACATTTTAATTAAAAAGTTGTACTTACTCTGTCCCCTTTTAACCCTGGTGTCCCACATTCTCCTCTTTCACCCTATAAAAATTTAAAATTTTTATAATTGAACAAGATTTTTTGATTAAATAAAATGCATTACATGCGTTTTGGTATTTTCTGAAGACTTGTAAGCACTGTAATTATATCAAGTTCTGCAGAAGTTCAGTTCTACTCAGCATGTCTAAATTTCTCTTCCTAAGTCTATACATAATATAACAAGTCAAGATATACCACATCTACCACTTTCCCACTATCCATAAGTCTTGTTACCCTGTCAAAGGAAGCTATTAGGTTGGTTTGTCGTGATTTTTTCTTGAAAAATCCATGCTGACTTGTCAACATAAGAGACGGGTGCATCTCAGGGTCCATGGGTCCCCCCATGACAACAGTCCTGCTCCCTTAAACACCCCACTGACTCCTCGGCCTGTAACTGCACAGGAGCAACGACCCACTGAAACCCAGAAAGAAGATGACCCAGATGCTGGAAAACAAGGGACAGATGTGATAACCTTTTACTCCTGTGGACAACAGGGGCACTCATTTTAAGACTGCCCTACATGGAGTGTAAGTTCGGGCAGGTCTGGACTGGCAAGAATAGGACCCACAGGAAAAGTCCAGAGAAACTCACAATCCCCATTGAAGTAGAGGGCCAACAGACTCTGGGGTGTGACCAGACATTTATCCGAGAACAGGTAGCCGAGGTGACAGGGAAACCCAAGAAGGGAAAATCCCTATTAAATGTATCCATGGCAATGTTCTATTAGGTATGCCACTAGGACAATAAGGTTTTTGATGGGCTCCAAGACCACATGAAGCTATGAATCCTACCCTACCGTGTAATATTCGGCTGAGATTGGTCATATTTCCCTGAGCTCTTGCAGAAGCTTCCCTTAGCCCAGGAACTAGAGGAAGATGTCTCAGAAGAGGTATTAGGCATCCTGTTCCCCTTTAAGAACCTTGACCTTCTCACCTGCCGACTCAAGGAAAGAAAATCTTGGAAGGAAAAATTGGTAGTGGGGAGAGAGTGGAGGGAGGAGGCAGAAGTGGTCCCTTCCATGGCCGTAATAGGGACCACAGATGCCAGAGCTGATGTCACTGACGATGACCCTGGAGAAGGACCATCCATGAAACCAAATACACCACCAATGCTGCAAATGGATCCAGAGAAGTTAACTGGATTCTCGGAGTTTCAAGTGGAGCAAAGGAACGATGAGACCTTGAGCTGAGCCTTCGAGCAGGTATCCATGGTGGACAACAAAGAGGTAGACCCCCTAAAGTGCCAGCAGTATCCACACTTTCCCCTCAAGGAGGACTTATTATACCATGTAGACCAAGACAAGTAGACACAAGAGATACGGATGCAACTGTTAGTATCTCAGATACATCACCATAGGTTGCTGCACCTGGCACATGCAACCCCATGTGCAGGGCATCTTGGGAAAGACAAAACACAGTCTAGGATTCTGGCCTGATACTTGTGACCAGTAGTCTTCAAGGAAGTTGAGAATTTCTGCACCTCCCATCCTGAATGTCAACTGACAGCCCCCAAAGGAATCCCAAGAGCCCCACTAGTATCTCTCTGCTTGGTGGAGACCACCTTTGAAAGAGTGGGAATCAACCTTATAGGTCCCCTAGAAAAGAGCACCTAAGGGCATCAGTCATACTTGTCATTGTGGACTATGCCACCAGGTACCCATAGGCCATACCACTATGTTCTACAGATGCTAAGACTATCACCAAGCAGCTGCTGAAGATCTTCACGTGGCTCGGGTTTCCCAAAGAGGTCCTGACAGGCCAGAGGATGAATTTCACATCCCAGCTGATGAAGAAAGTATGGAAACTCTTAAAAATCAAGGCCCTGTGGACATCCATGTACCACCCTCATATAGATGCCCTAACAGATAGGTTCAACCAGACACTTAAGAGAGTGCTCAAGAAGTTCATTTCCCAGGATCCCAGACACTGGCAACTACTTTTTACCATCAGAGAGGTGCCCCAAGCTTCCATGGAGTTTTCACCCTGCAAACTGATATATGGACAACAATTGAGGGGCATATATTCAACCTGATAAGGGAAACCTGAGAAAGACAAATGCTGAGATCTGAAAATATCAGAGATTTGAGGCTATATGGGCGTATGCTAGAAAAACCTGAAGGAAGCACAGGAACAACAGTATAACAAAGGAGCACTGATGCATGTCTTTCAACTGGGCGACCGAGCCCTGTTGCTTCTTTCAAGCTCAGAATCACAGCAAATGGCTTAGTGACAAGGCCCTTATGAGGTGATAAAGAAAGTGGACACTGTGGAATACTTGATCAGACAACCAGGAGAAAAAAGAAACAACAGATCTACCACATAAATTTATTGAAGCCCTGGAAAGGCAGGGAAAACTTTTTTTTTATCACACCAAACCCTGAAAACTGGAACTAGGACCCCAAGGTAAAGACTGCCTAAAAGAAGGTTCGGTGATCCTCGGGGGGAAAAATTAAATGATAAGCAAAGGGAACAGGTACTCCAGCTGCTGGCCGCTTTCCCATGGGTATTCTCAGCCCTACCCGGGAAGACTTTCCGAATACAACACCATATTAATACAGACCCTGGTAAGGTAATACACGAAGGGCTCTGACCGATCCGCAACAAGTTGAGGGGGGCCACTAAGAGAGATCAGGATCATGCTGGAACTCCGGGTGATAGAAAAGTTCCAGAGTGACTGAAGCAATCCTATTGTGCTGGTGCCAAAGCCCAATGGCTCACTACATTTCTGCATAGATTTCAAGAAGGTGAACACAATTTCTAAATTTGATGGCTATCCCATGCCCTGAGTGGATGCTCTTAGACCAGCTGGGAGAAGCCCAATATATCACCGCTTTAGATTTGACAAAGGGGTACTGGCAGATCCCCTTAATGCCAGAGTGTCTGTAGAAGACAGCCTTTTCTACACTGCTAGCTCTAGTCCATTTTAAGACCATGCCCTTCAGGTTATACGGGGCAGTGGCCACCTTTCAACATTTGATGGACCAGATGCTCCAACAACACAGCCAATATGCAGCGGCATTCTTGGATGACGTAGTTATCTACAGCAAAGGTTGGGACTCCCATTTGGACAAGGTAGCCATTGTCCTCTGATCACTGAGAGAAGCCAGATTAACAGCAAAGCCTACTAGATGTGCTATAGGGAAGGAAGAAGCCTGGGTCATAGTCAGTGGAGGACATGTCTGCCCCTTGGTGGACAAGATTCATGTCTTACAGGCATATAAGACCCCCATGACCAAAAAGCAAATGCATGCCTTCCTAGGCTTAGCTGTCTACTACCACTGATTCATACCTCTTTGTGCAACCATAGCAGCCGCGCTAACAGATTTGACTGAGAATGCTGCCCCAAGATGGGGGTTGTGGACACCCACCTGTGAAAGGGCCTTTCAAGAACTCAAGACCACATTCTGCAGACACCTAGTACTGTATAGCTTGAATTTAGAAAAAGAGAATATTACAAATGAATGCATCAGAGGGAGGGCTAGGGCGGTCCTTTCTCAAGATGTCAGTGGAGAAGAATGCCCAGTAGTATATATCAGCTGGAAACTCTTTCCCTGGGAGAAAGCATACTCAGTGATAGAAAAAGAGTGCTTGGCTGCCAAATAGGCAATAAAGTGCCTATGGTACTACCTCCTAGGAAGCAGGTTCATGCTAGTTACAGACCATATGCGTCTGTGCTGCCAAAATGTGATGAAGCAGACAAACCCAAGGATCACGAGGTGGTACCTGTCACTACAGCCTTACGCCTTTTGGATACAACACCTGGAGGGAAGGTTGCACTGTAATGCTGATTTTTCTATTCAGGGAAGGAGCATATTTCAGCCAAGGCAGGGCCTTGGCCTTGCAGGGGAGGACCTGTAATAAGGTCTACAAACCCCATACTGAGCAGAGGCAGAATGGGGAGAGGAGTCTCTCCTACCTACAGGCAAGCAGCCTGACCACATCCCCACACAGCTGCCACAACTGCCAATCATGGAGGCAGGCACCTAGAGCTGCAACCAATGGGGAGACAAGGCCTGCTATAAAAGGAGAGAGCTCAGAGAAGTAAGGGAGGCAGAAATACCTGGGACAGTGAAGGGGTAACACCAGGCTGCCTTCAGAAACACAGCCAAAAGGGACTGAAGCAGATCACTTGGCCCAATGAGAGGCCAGGAACCAAGAACTGTCCTAACTAGGAGCTAACCAAAGAAAGCCAGTCAGAGGGCAGTAGAGACCCCCTTCCTGAAAGACCATATCAAGGACCAGTGATGGCCCCAATCCTCCAAACATGATTAACTTTACTGCCATGAATAGTCCTACTGGTTTCAGTGGGACTGCTCATTGTAGTAACATTTATATGTGTTTGTAGGGACTTAAAACAGAACCTTCTGCTGAGTCTCCCATGTGAGTTTTCATCAAGTGACTATCTGGCCTTAGGCTCTCCACAAAGATCTTACCTTTTCTCCCTTGTTTCCAGGATTCCCCTATTTAAAAAAAAAAGATTAAGAAAATAAAGTGAAGACACAGCACATACTTAAATTACTAACAGGAAAAATATAGATAATATTATCAAGTACAATGAAGTTTAAATATAGTTGTAAGAAAGTCCAATTAAGTTATCTTCTGTAAACTTCAAGAAATGGTGTTGTCCCCCTCCATACACTCCCTTCCCCCCATAACAGTAGATAGACAAATATGTCCTTTACCAGAAAAAAAATCTACTGCATTCCTAGCATATATAATCTCTACCCTAGACTGATTTTCAAAGTAGATTGAACTATTGCATTACTGTCAAGTTTATTGACTGTGGATCTTCAAGAGTTCAAACTGAGGGAATACCAGATGATGGACCTATTCGTGGCAACTATGCAGATGAGATCTTTATTATGAGAACTTCAATTCTTCCTTGCAGATGAGTATAATACTGGTGAATGCAATACACTGTCACTTCAAAAGTTCCTGTTATCACAAGGGCCCCATCTTAGGAAAGCACTTAAGCACAAGCTTAGCTTAAACAGGCACTTGAAGTGCTTTCCTGAATACAGATGCTTTTCTGAATCAGGAGCTAGTTCAGATTCATATTATCATTTATAATACATAACATCTGCATAAAAATTTGAAATCTAGGACCAGATTCTCAGCTAGTGTAAATCAACATAGCTCTCTTCAAGTCACTAGAGCTATGCTAGTTTATATCAGGTAATGATCTGGTCCTAGCTTTCTAAATTATGATATTCTCAAGAATAGATCTTAATAGGGAAATACTAATTCATCTACATACCTCTTCACCTTTTTCTCCACTTTCTCCTTTTTGAGAATCACCCTGTTAAGAACAATGGAGCCCAATCAAAATATGCAGCACTGTTTTACCAAACATTATCAAATTAGAACCAAGATATACTGATTGAAAATCAGCACCAATTTTAACTTAAAGGGCTCCAACTTCTCTTCTACAATGAAGCATATACAGTGCAAAACTTTGACAACACAGAAAACTAAAGCACAGTTATTAGATGCCTGGGATCTTAGGCCCCAATCCTGCAAACTGTTCCTAATAAACACAGCCCAGAGGCTGCACAGAGCCTCGTTGACTTTAATACAGCTCCACAAAGGTGCCAGGGTCTGCCTGCTGAGAAGAGCTTGATGAACTGGTGTCTTTGTTCAGTCTGATAAGGATTTAGATTCAAATACTATCCTTGTATGCAGCTCTGATAGATTTCAACAGGATCCTTTGAGGGCAGAATTCCATCCTTGAAGATTGATTTATGGCATATTGTACTGTACCTTTTCTCTCTTCTTTCCTCATTTGCATAGTTTGAATAAAACTAGAAGAAATTTGCATTAATTTTAAAGAGAAAACTCTGTCAATTTACCTGGTCTCCTTTTGGTCCTTGCTCACCTTTTTCCCCTCTACTACCAGGTCCTCCCTTAAAAAAACCCAGGAAAATATTATGAACATCGTAATGATATGTTTCTGGTTTCTTTAAAACTGTACCAGGAAGGAGGAAAACAATGGTGATGGCAAATGTTTAGGCAAAAGTTCTACAGTGAAGCAGAGAGAGAAAGAGGAGAAGGAGCATGGACAGGCATAAGACTGTTTCCATTAGTCTGATAAAGTTCCTTGCTCAGTATTAGAAGACATGACTCTAGCTGTGATTCTTTACCCATGCCCAGTGTAAATATGTTTTCCATCTTCAACATTAGCAAAATAGAATCCTAGTAAACCTAATGAACTAAGGTGCAACAGAAAACATAACACACTTCCTCGCTGCTACCTTTTGGAGACATTCCAGTCATTTTTGCGAGACACTCCAGCCATTCCAGTATTGTCACATAAAGAATATGAATTGTGTTAGCCCATATGGTTGTCTCTTCTCATAATGTTTTACAGAACAGATTAATGTCAACATTCTGCAGCTCTAAGGCCAAGAATTCTTCCCACCACCTTCCTGGTCCATGAGACCAAGTGTGATGTGGCTTGTGCAAAGGGCTGGGCTGGAAAAGGAAGCAGAGGTTTTGAGATTCTTGTTACATACCGTACTGTGATCTAATAATTTTGGACAAAATAACTTAAATGTCTTAGATATTACATTCTGAGTAGAGACTACAAAAACATGGACGAAGGCTCATTTCTGGACTTGGGTTACCCAGCAGTAGTATGGGATGGTAGGCCTGCCACCATCTTCTGGTTCCACCAGGGGCTGGCCAGTTAGTCCAATGGATAAGGTGTGGTGTAGACTATGGGATGGTCTAGGTTAATGTAGCTGGGCAGTCACCCCACTCTGGCCTTGAAAGGGTTAAAAGCCAGCCCTTGGGGAGGGCTGGGGCTGACAGCCAATAAGAAAAGGCTGATTGGGGAAGCAGCCACAGCCGGGCCATGCCCCAATTAGGCCACAGCTGGCCCTGATAAAAGGGCTGGGAGCCAGGAGCTGGGACTCTCTCTCTCCAGTCAGGAGGGAGAAGGACCTGGCTGCCTGAGAGACAAGATACCTGAGGCAGAGCAGTGCTGGGGAAAGACAAAAGGAGCTGGTGAGCTCCAGCCTGGCAACTCCCCAGGCTGCAGGCTTTGAGTAAGGCCAAAGACAGGTACTGAGGTTGCAAAGGTAAAGCCCGGGGTTAGGCAGATGCAGCAGGTCCAACACCCCCCCCCCCCCCCCCCCCGGAAGTGATGAGTTGTTTACAGACTGCAGTCTGCCCCAGTGAACGGGGGCTAGATGCTGACTGGCAGTAGCCACTGAGGCAAGGTGGGGATAGAGGGTTGGGGGCTTCCCCAGGGAGGGGAAACCCAGAGTGTGGGGGTACTGCTGGGGCAGAACCCCAGTGCAAAGGGCACCGGGGTCCAGGAGTGAGGCAAGCAGAGGGCGCTCCTAGGCTGGTGCCAAGGGCTAATTCCCAGACAACCAGCAGGAGGCGCCACACTGGTGAGTCTTCGCTTCGCTACAGTTAAGAAATAAGTAAAAACAGTGCTAACTGGCACTTTTCACAAGTTGGACATGAAAAACTCTAGTGTCCTAGACAACATTCTCTCTCATTCATTATAAACAAACAGGTTTTAATGTTTCAGGCTGTGAAACAGATATTGGTAGACATCTACTGCCTGTTTTGTTAGCCTAAACAGTCACTGCACTCCCAATATCCAACTAATTCATTTAGAAAGTACTTTCTGGTCAGCTAAGAAACTAAAACCAAATTCTATTTTGATTCTATTATCTAGAATTGCTCCAACTCTAGATTTGCTTCTATTCTATAAAGTACATAAAATGCATGATTAAAATACATAAATATTGTATTTGGAAAACTGAACTGGTTCTTAGTTTTACAGAATACCTTGACAATCCCAAGTATCATCTTTTTGTTGGTTGAATATATCTCTAAGTGCCTCATCATCTGACTGACACGGCATCTGGCTAAGATTAGCCAGAAGAGCTATAATATTATGCTGTGACTTTACAGCCGATCACTCAGCATACAACATTAAGATTTTCCAGGTCTCTCGGACACCAACTGCATCTGTTAGCCATAGAGAAGCCAGCTACCACAGAAAGATGGAATAAGCGACAGAGATCTTTGCCTGAGCAGCAAAGCTCATCTCTGACTTTGGATTCAAATTGCCCCAAAGCCTGGGGTGCTCAGATTCAGACTTTTGGCTGGTACCCATTTCTATATTGAATCTTTGCGATGTCCTTCTAAGTTGGAGGAGATAGGCTGTGGGCGTATGTAGCATAGAAGCCCTAATAGCCTTTCATCACAACTAGGGTTTCTTGATCTGTGCTTCAAAATCAGGTACCAATTTAGCCAAGCTAGTTTATTAGACCATAATTAGGGTTTCTTACTTCTAATTTCTGCATAGTATGTGGGGTCTTTATTTTTTTTAACAGCACTAAGAAGATTCTCTGTTTTGAGGTTTCAGGTCTTCATTAGGGTGTATGAAATCCATAATTTCAGAAACCATAGAAACAAAATTTAAACATGTATATTACAGCATACGGAAGGCTGAAATCTTGCTTTCATACATACTGTAACCATTTTAAAAGACTGTTCTGGCAAATATCCATAATGTTCAGCCTTGACCTCTGATTAGAATTCATATTTCTGAAGCTTCCTAACAAAAATATGTATACTTACAGAAGGGCCGGGTGGTCCCTGGTCTCCTTTTTGACACTCACAGGACTTCTGCTCACACTAAAGGGTTAATAGAAATATTTTAGAAAAATATTCAAATTTAGCATTTCAAATTTTAGAAGCACTTTTAAATCAGCATTTTTGGCTAGGAAATGAGCTAACTGAAGCACAACAGTCAAGCAGTCAGAAAATAAATGATCTTATAAAATTTGCCTTCCTCTAACAACCATACACCACTTCTACACTGCACAATCTCAATTAAAATAATCCCTTAAATCTGTTCCATCTCCGTCTTTGTTTTGCACATACTGTATTACAAATATTTTGAAAAATGTTTTTCTTAATAGCCAAATCTGTGTAGACATAGCATGTAATGTTACCCACTAGTTTTGGACATAAATCTCAATTTTGAGCCAAGTAGACTGCCACATTTTAATGACAGGTTTCCCATGCATCCGATGAAGTGGGTTCTTAACCCACGAAAGCTTATGCTGAAATAAATTTGTTAGTCTCTAAGGTGCCACAGGTATTTTTCTTGTTTTCTTTTTACATTTTAATGAGACAGGCAAGTAACTTATACCTGGAGTAGCCCCAATACCCTTTCAAAGAAAAAGTTTCTTAAGTTGTAAAACTGAATATTGCCCACTAATGAGCAGTGTTTGGGGATTTATGGTGAGAAGGGCTGGAAGGAATGGATGAGAGTTAATATAAAAGTCACCATGTTTCTATATAAATAATAGGGCCAGATTTTGTCAGTCTTATTTACATTGGATAGTACCTTACTCCTCAAGTAGTCCCATCCACCCCAATGATTCTGCTTATGGAGTATTACTCAGTGTAACTCAAGGTAGAAGAATCTGGCCAAACAATTAATATCAATAACCATCTGATTTCTGACACTCTGTTTTTTGAGAAAATTCTTCTTCTGTTCTGTGAGGAAATAAAAACATAGCACTACTACATTTGTATTCAGATATCAGTAGTGAAGGAAATGGCACAGCCTTGATGTGCTGATTAAAACACTGATATACTGATAGTAGTCAAATCTTGTAACACTTACCCGCTTGTTAAATAAGGCAACCTGGGAAGGAAAAAGAAGAAAAATATATTCTCTTGTAAAATATACCAGTTTATTAATTTAACCAAGGTGTCGCCTATAAAATATACTGTTTCCAAATACCATTCCAAGAATGGTAAATTAAGTGAATGGTTTCAACCTTTAAGTGTGCAATTCTTACACTAGTGAACACTTAGTAGGCCTACTCATGCCCTATTCACTGAGAGAGACGTGTAGCATCATAGAAACATATCCTGACACTTTCATAAGTTCCAAAAGCAGATGAATTACCAGTGTTTTGTTGTGTAGCTTCTCTTAGTGTATATCTCACATTGCAGATGGGAGCATGCTTGACAGCACAGATACACAGGCATACGCTAGCTCTGCACAAGCTAGTGTACTATGCCAGCCCCGAAAACCCTGTTTTCTAGGAGGCCATCAAAGATCGCATATTTCTTTGCTTAAATTTCCTTAAATCACAATGACTCTGATCCTATCTACCCTCTAAAGGAAGTTACTCATATCCAGCAGGAGGAGAATAGGTCCCACAGAATGGGTGGAGGAGGTGTGGAACTTTCAGCTGCATATACTGGTGCCTAGGAATATGTACTGAAAAAATGTGTATAATGTAGCACCAGCCAGGAAGATACCACCAATGGGCCACCAATGCTAGTATGTAACATCTAGTCAGAATCTTTACCTTGGAAAAGTAGCAAAGATAAGAAGGATGAAGAGTCAAAATGTGAATAGCTAGACCTGAGATCTTGGCTCATTGCACAATGTATGACGAGATCATGAAAATGCATCAGTTAATAAAGAGAGCTACTCCAGATTTAGACCAGTGTAACTCAGAGATGAATTTGGCCCATTACATATTGATTAAAATATACAATATAGTGGATTTGATTTTAAAATGTTTGTTCTATAAATATGTATTCCTCCTTAGATGCAAAGGACATCTATCTAACACATGGCAAGACATAAATTAATAAAACTCTTACCGTTGCCTTTTACCAATTGCCATCAGTGTCTGAGAAGTCTCCAGATGTTTACTTAATTGCATAGCTTGTCCATGTGCTTTTACACATATGTGATAAGAGATAACTAGTCACTATATTTGGTTTTAAAACTTTCCAAACTAGTTTTAACATGCTTTTAGAGTGACCTAGTGAAATGTAAACGTTAAGAAAACCCTTACAATATTTCTTCTCGTGTAATTACTGAAAAGCTAATTTAATTCTAAACACATTTTCACCTTAATTATCTTAGCTTACTATGTACAGCCTCTTATCCTACATGAAAATACTTTCAGTAGCCTTGAAAAGAAGTCCCACGGTAGCCTATCCAAACTCTTTGACTATTCCATCAGAGCTCACAAGTCAGTGCCACTAATTCCAGCCCACACCAACTTCATAGCTGTGCTGGTATTTACTGTCAGCTATGAAAACAGTTTTGGACATACTGCTTACTGTATGTGTGCACTACATTGGATTTTTTAGTGTGCTTTCTAAATGAGAACAGTAGGAGACTTACACTGCTTTTAAGTTGTGATCCAATGCCTACTGAAGTCAGTAAAAAACTTCCATTGTCTTCAACAGGCAATGGATCAGGCCCTTAGCATGTGCTTGTGAATAATCTAATTCACTTCAATGAAATTACACACAATACATAACGTTATGTATGTATATAAGTCTTTTCAGCATCAGGGTCTTAGTCTCCATACTTTTGTGTGTGAGTTTGTATAATTAGATCAAAATCAAAATGTTGATTGACCTGATGTCAAAATTACTAGTAACTTAACATAAAAATTACAGGACTGGGGCCTTAGCGTACAAGCATTTTGGAGTACAAGGCTATTTTGGCAGCACAGATAGATCTGCAAGGATGGTGTTAGATTTTGGTGATCTAAGTACAGCACAATTCCTTGAAAACTAGGAGGCACACTGGAATTATGAGTAACTATCCCCCAAATTATACTGAGGGATGGCACAAAATTCTGCCTTGCCCAAAATGTAGTTTGACCGTAAACTGGGTGAACTGAACTGGATTCATGCTGCCTCAGATCTTTTTTGCAGCTGAACCACTCCACCTATTACTGCAGCATTACTTAACCTTAAGTATTCAAAAGTCATTATGAGACAGGTCCTAAAAAAATCATCAGATTGTTTTAAAAATCATTCGATTAAAAAAAAATTGGCTTTTTTTATTTGCTGCTTGGTTTTTGAACTTTTCAGGTATGCTCATGTAATGTCTTCAAACTTTTCTCTGCAACCAGGAGTGCTAGAAACTTAAGAAAGAAAATAAGACTGTACCTTATTTTCAGATTAATATGTGTCTATATCATCATCAACAAAATCTGCCACTAATAAAAGGGAAGAGAAATGTAACCATTCATAGTTACTTACCAATTGCTCTTTTATTTTCTCTGAGAGATTAGGATCATTTAGGATTAGAACAGGTTCACTAGGAGAATTCCCAGATATCAAATGTAGGTTTGATTTATCGGCCTTTTTACCAGACAGTGCAATGGTAATGAATGATATTCCAAGATCTCTGGCTGCTGCAGATATCCCCTGGACATCAGGACTTTTTGGATGGTCAATACCGTCTGTCATCAACAAAGCCACTTTTACACTTCCCTTACGACCTTCAGTTTTAAACAGTTGAGTGACATTGGAAATTGCATAATAGGAGTAGGTGCCATGCCCAATATAGTTCATATTCTCGACTTCCTGCTTAAAGTTATTCAGGTCTTTCCAGGCTACAAAGGGATGATCAATTTTGACTGTACTGCTGAACTGCATGATTGCTAGTTTGACATCATACTTCCGGAATTTAACAGGTTTCATTAAGAAAACTTTGTCACTTAAGTTGTAAACAAAATCTTTCTGCTCAATGAACGACGTATTTTTTGCACTTTCAGAACTGTCCAAGATAAAGACCAAGTCAATGAAGCACACAGAATCTGTAATGGAACAAGAAAGTTACAATAATAATTCTATCTTAAGGGTATACCTGCTTTCAAGATTTTAAATTAAGGAAGCCACTGCAACATTCCCAAACCTCCCCCATCATATCTTTTTTTAGGAGGTAGGGACAAATTCTGCTCTATAGTACTTCATTAGCCCAATATTTCAGATTTAGGTCACACTTACATCACAGATTATTTTTATCATATTAATATTACATCAAAATATACATTTTCTGACAGCAAATTCAATATGAAAAATGGTTGTTCAATTTCTCATAATGCATATCATTTAGAAGTGATATATATTTAGATAAAAACAATAGATCACATTACAATACAATGTAGATGTGAAATGTGCTGCTATATATTCCAGGAGTCATTAGCAAACCAAACCAAAAGAACAAACAAATAATCCCACACATTTCCTTGGAAATTATCCTGGAAAACTTCTAGGAAACATTTTATACAGCCTATTGCAATTTCTAAGAAAAAGGCTTTACCCTGAAAATCATCTTTTCTTGCAAGAGGATTTGGCTTTTGTCCCTTCTTTCTGTTTTGTCCATAGGCTACATGATCTGCTGCGACAGCCAAAAATAAAAGGCAAAAGGCAAAATGTTTTTTCCACATAGTGACTGTGATCCAAAATCAGATGACTTACTACTCCTATTAATAGAAAACAAAATATCTATTAATGCTTCAATAATAAAATGAATAGACACATAATGTATATGTAGAACAAAATTTTGTATTGAGCATCTTTCAGTTTCTAGGTACAGTATCTCAGAAAGATGTACCAAGGAAGAAGTTAAAACAAAATAATTCTGTGCCCAAGTAGGAAAACACAGCAACCACTGCAGTGTCAGTTATAGCTCACACATCTTTGGACATTATAATCTGTTTTACTGAGAAAAAACATGTGGGATGGGACAAACAAAATGTTCCCTACTCTTTGTAAAAATATTCACTGCGATCTTTAACTTTCATTTGGACATCCAACTGAGATGGGTAGTAGGGACCTCAATTAATAATATATAATCATCCCATTTAAATGATAATAACAGAAACATTACAGAAAACATTGATTATGTGTTTGCTTTTGCAGATCCAGAAGTCCACTTGCTTAACAATACACAGGAACTTGTTTTTCATGTCTTTAAATTGCACTTTTACACACAGATATATTAAAAATATGTTAAAAGTCTACTATATAATTCTCTTTTTTTTTTTATAAAGGCAATAGTTTACCAGTGAAATTCTACAACTTAATATTTGATCACTGCTTTCTAAAAGGAGGGATACAAAGCTGTTTATAAAAATACCATTATGGGATCGTATCTATGATATATGATGGTAAACTGAATATATCATTAAAAAATGTCCTTCAGTCAGTGTGTTAACTAATTTCCATAGTGCACTGATAGTTATTAATCCTGAATTACCAAAAAAGTCTATAATTTGGAGCAATTCATTTTAAACATCATTAACACTAAAGTTTACTTGCTAGTACATAATTGTATAATAAAAGTCCTTGTTAAATACTATTTTTTAACTTCATTCAGTACCTACACATTTAAAATCATTAATGTACTCTTCTGAGAAGATAAAAGGGAAAATGCACAAAACAAAACAATAACAGAAGGACTAGAATTATAATAAGCAATAAGCTTCACAATCAGTTTTACAGTTTCTGTTCAGGTCTCAGATTTTATTTTAATGTGATAAAAGTGTTCTAAACTGTTTATGACTTACCTTATAAATCACGCAAACAGCAAGTTGGGTATAAAAAAACCTGTAACTAAATGTGATTGAAAAATACATTTCTGCTTAAGAAAATAAGGCAATTTGTAAATAAATAGTCTGTCTGGTTGTAAATCAGGGTTACCTTGCATCTGGAATTTTCATGGTCCTTTATTCGGGGTTGGTTTTTTTTGTTTGTTTGTTTTTTGTCAAAACTGAATCCAGAGTGGCCAGGCATGTAGCCAGCATTACAGATCTGAGTGGGAGTTTAAAGGGACACGGTCCTATGAACATGTTAATGTCTTACAAATTATTTGAAGAACAGTTTGAGAGTTTTTTGTTTTCCGTAATTGAAGTTTTATATTGAAATACTAATGATCAATTACCTGTAGTAATAATAATAAGTTATCTGTATCTATGCCTTTTTCTGCTATGTCTCTCCCCTCCTCTGTGCTAGTGTATGGAAAAGCACCTGTTGTAAGTGCTAGGTAGAATAGAGCCCCAAAACAATACAATTTTATGTTCCATAATATCTTGCATGAAAATTGTATCCAATATATGTTACAGAGAAAAATTAGACAATTCTGGTGTGAAATAAAAAACAGCTGAGGAAGAGGGATATTATAGCTGCATAGCTTTTAAGGCCAGAAGATATCATTCTGATCAATTAGCGTGACCTCCTGTACAAACAAGTTATGGAATTTCACCAGTATTTTCTGCAGAGTCCCATAACTTGTGGATGAAAGTTTTGGAATGTTAATGATTCCAAGCAGTGGAGAATTTACCATATCCCTTTAACCTGTTCCATGGTTAATTACTCTCATTGAAAAATGTGCACATTATTTCCAGCTACAAATTTTCAAAATTCAACTTGCAGCTATTGTATCTTGTTATGTATTTATCTGCTAGATTAAAGAGCCCTCTATTGCTAGCGTTTCTCCCTAGGCAGGTACTTAACAATTGAGCTGTTCTGAAAAATCTTCTTTTTTTTTTTCCCCACAGAACATTTCAGCTTTTCAGTGAAACTTTTTTCAACTTTTCATCCAAAAACTGAAATGTTTTGATTCAAAGCCTCGTGAGATTTTTAGTTTAGGTACCTTGTGCTCTCATTCTCCTCTATGGGCTGGGCTCTCAGGCTGGACTACATCTCCCATGATGCAACACTTTCTCCCTTCTTAGTGAGGGGAGCGGTTCCATGATAGGAGTCCCTTCTCTTTTATAAACTAAATAGATTGTGCTCCTAAACTCTCTCATTGCAAGGTATGTTTTCTAAACCTCAGATCATTCTGGTAGCTGATTCCTGAGCCCTCTCCATTATTTCAACTTCCTTTTTAAACTGTAGACACCAGAACTGGACACAGTATTCCAGCGATGGCATCACCCCTTGTAGTCCATTGGGGGAAGTAGCTCCTCCTGCTCTGGGTCTGTGGGCGGCCAATCCGCACCACTACGTTTCCGGGGGTCGCCCGATGTGGAGAATCAGCGGGAAGACGTGGACGTGAGACGTGTGATTAGGGCTGAACAACAAACACCGTTACGGAGCCCCAGCCCCTGGTCGGGGTGGGGCAGCAAAGAGTCTCATGCTCCGGCCTGTACTCAGGCTGAGCAGCAAACAGTCAGACCGCCTAGCTCTGTCAGACAGCGACAAGCACCGGCTTCTTTCCTAAGAGAAGGGGAGACTGCCACCCACGGATTGGGGTGGCAGGAGGGACACAGGCCCATCCACTCCACTGTGTCCTGGCCCAGGGCCCTAGCAGTGGTGGAGCGGTCTGCCACGGGGTCAGCGGGGATCCTGACCGCAACACGCTGACTCACTTGCTGTCAGCATTGCAACCAGACAGGGGTCAGCTACCCCTGGGCTACTTCCCAACTCCCCTTCATGGTGTACCTGGCTCTGTAGAGGGTCGTCTTGGTTGTCGGGGAAGAATGCCTCTGTCAGGGCTTGCAGCTCCTTGTGCTCGGGTCTGTACATTTTGCCCAGGGGTTGGACTTTGAATTGGACAGTCTAAGAGACTGTGCTCTTTTTATGGCTGGACTGAGGGGAAACTGAGGCAGGTGCTTCTGTTGTGCCATGGCTTGATGCAAGAGGGTGCCCCAGTTGAGCCTGCCCCATGACAGGCCCAGTATAACTAAACTTACGGTCAAATAAAAAAATAAGGTATATTCAAACATACTGAGTTTCAGAAATGCACACAACTCCCATTGACTTCAGTAGGAGCAGTGTATGGGTACTGAAGGTAAGAATTCGGCCCATTGTTAATCCATTTACAGGATACTTTAAAAGGATATGGAGTTGAGTATGGGTATGGATTCTCTCCAGATGGTTCTGGCTTCTTAGCTTTCTAGGAGAAGGGCATCTGAAAGAGATGAAAGGAAAAGAAAAGGGAGTGAATTAAAAAAAAATCTACATAGAACTTCTGGATGTGGGTTTTGGTTTTTTTTAATAAATGGAGATATGCCAATCTCCTAGAACTGGAACGACCTTGAAAGGTCATCGAGTCCAGTCCCCTGCCTTCACTAGCAGGACCAAGTAGAAAGATGAAAGATGAGGATTTAAACCAAAGAACAAAAATGAAGCTATACATCTATTACCACTTGGGTTTTTTTCTAAATGTTAAACTATTACTCATGATTGTGTTTGACTTTCTTGGCAGCATGAACTGCAGCAGATGGTGTTTGACATGCTACCGCCTCTGTAATGTAGTGTAGATAATCCTGTCTCACTGCCCCGTTTCTGGTTCCCTTTAAGAGGACTGTACAGCAATTGGACTGGATGGGGATCCCTCAAATGTGCTTAAATTTTTTCCTCCGGTGTTTAAACAATAGTCAAGGGACAGACTAACTTGAAGCCTTTGCATAGCTAAAGTTCATTTCATGAACGTTTAATATAGACTTTGATGTGGGATATTTTGGGTGGAATTATGTATGTTATTAACCATAGGGCCAGACCACTGGTTATTTGCTATGAAATGTGTAGTGGTGCTTACTTTCACTCTGACATCATTAGCGAATGTTCTTTATAACCTCTATTTGTCTACTGTCCTCGCCTGCGGGTACCACCCCCAAAGCTCCCATTGTCTGCGGTTCCCTGTTCCCGACCAATGGGAGCCTGCAGGTGAGGGCAGCGCTCGGAGCCCTCTGTGCCCCCTCCCCCAGGGTCTAAATGGCCTAAATGATTTTCCTGCTGACAATAATGAATGCATACAATGAACTTTTCTACTTTATATGTAGCATGGTCACCTAATCTTGCAATACTTTCTCCTCTTCTTTATACTTTGTTTCGTCCTCTTTCTTTCTACTTTTTCTGTTCTAAAGATTAATATTACATAGTAATTAATACTACATAGTAATACTAATAGAGGCCAGCATCCAACCATCTGTTGGGATAGTGATGACATTGGTGATGATTCAGGTACAATTCATATAACTAAGTAGCATATATGTCACCTACACCAGGGATCGGCAACCTGCTGCTCCAGAGCCCCTTTGTGGCTCTCAACTGGCGGCGCAGCAGGGCTCTGGCCCCACGCCGCTCCTCGAAGTGGCTGGCTACTGGCACGTCTCTGTGTGCCTCTTGGGGGGGAAGAGGGCAACAGGTCTCTGTGCGCTGCCTGCGCCTGCAAGCACCACCCCTGCAGCTCCCAATGCCTGGCTCCTGGCCAATGGGAGCTGTGAAGACGGGGCTGGGGCTGGGGGCAGCACATGGAGCTGCCTCCCTCCCACCAGGGGCGCACTGAGACGTGCCAGCAGCCAGCCACTTCTGGGAGCGGTGTGGGGCCAGAGCCCTGCTGCGCTGCCGGCTGGGAGCCACTTGTGGTAAGTGCCTCCCGGCAAGAGCCTGCACCTTGCACCCCCTCCCACTCCCCAACCCCCTACCCCAGGTCAGAACCCCCTCCTGTACCCAAACACCCTCCCAGACCGTGCATCCCCTCCTGCACCCCAATCCCCTGCCCCAGCCTGGAGCCCCCCTCCTGTTCTTATTCAAATTCAGACTCCAGAAGTAGCATTAAAAGTATTGGTGAGTAGTCGTTATTTTAATATGTTCAATTATTATTAGTTGATGAATTCTAACTTTACAAGTAGCTTTGCGTGTGATGTGGCTCTGAAAATATTTTGGTCAAAGACAAACAAAAAAATTGCTCTTCTTCTTTGAAAGGTTGCCAGCCCCTGACCTTCACTATTAACATATTTTTCTTCTTGTGTGTGTTCCTATATGTGCCTAGATCTACACACATGTAGTAGCATATCCATTCAGTCAACTCAACCCTCATAGATAAAATCACTGTATACTTTTGACTGTGTTCAAGAGTTATCTTCACTGCCAGTAGAGTCAAAGGAGAGTTGATTTAGTGGATTTTCAGCCATCTCCAATAGTTTTTAGCTCACTTGGGGCACACAAATCTGAGCCTTAACCACACAAAGCTCAGGAAATATTAAAATGTACAATTCTTGGACATAATGTCCTTCAGTTATGCTGGCACCTGTCATGAACATTTGATATTCTGGCAACAATGATGTCAGCATTGATTGTATTTGTGTATCTGTGGCTGGGAAGTCTGTAAATCTGTTCCACATATATGGGTCATCTTTGTATTTTGTGAAACCATTCTATAAGGATAATTCCAGCTCTTGCTTTTCCTCTCAATTTGCTACTTCAAGGAGCTATATATTATAGACATTGATTTTTAAGGATGAGAGCTTTACAGTTCAGTACTTTATTTTCTTCAGCCACTCAGCCTGATCAAGTCTTTGCATTTTAAAAAAATCAAATCTGATGTGAAGAGTGTCCATCTCCAGGTTTAAGATCTGACTTTGATATTATTCTGTTTACTAAGCTATCAAGTGTAGCAACTATGTTTGCAATAGCTGTCTGCACCACATCACATTTTCATTTTAGTTCATCTAGGTAGGGCTCCTGTATGCTCAGATTGTATGATCCCACTAAGTATCTGTCATCCACAGTGACCAGTGGGTTATACCTGTACCATATGCTGCTTTTCCTGTATCAAATGCATAATGTGACCTCTTGGTATGAAAAGTTAGTCTCTACGTTTATTTCCCTTTACTTCTCATATTATTTGTTGCTTTGTTTTTCATAATCTATGTTTGCGTGGATGTACACTTGAATTACATTTTTGCAGATATAGGTTATGTAATAACATCATATACTGCTTATAACTCTCCCCAAACCCCTCTTCCCGCTGAACCTTCTTTTTGTCCCAGCTAACTCATATGTGGATTAGATATCTGTAATGTATTGCCCTCCTTTCTTCCCTATTCCATTTCTGACCTCTAGTAAGCTACCCTGATGCTGTTGTTCTGGTTTAGTATTTCAACCAAAATCTTCATAGGTAAATCTTTAGTGGTAAGAGCCATTCTGCCTATTAAGAAAGCTCTAAGGATTTAAGTAATTGGATACTAGATACTATTTGTCCACTAACCAGTGGCTTTTATTTTTATATTTTGGCACAAATGACTCACTTCAGGATTGCTTTTTCCTTGATTTCACAGCGCAGATAAGATTATGTAGCTCTGTCGCATGCAGATCTGTCTGACAGATGAAACTGAAATTGCTGATCACTTATTCAGTGCCCAATTTTGTTCCCAATTAAGTTGATGGTTAAACTCCCATTGACCTCAGTAAGACTAGGCTAAGATTCTTCCTTGAAAATGTATCCTTATGAGTTCTCCTAGTTCCTCACTAAATGGCAACTGAATCCTTGTTTACTTAGAGATTGTTTATGCCTTTTTAAACCTAGATTTGATATTTTTCAATGCACTGTACTTGGAATCAAGTGTGCAATTTAAGCTATTGTCAATGTATGTAGGACCTCTAATTCTTATACTGGAAAGATATTATGATTTCCTGGACACAACTAAGACTTCTTCTCAGGTCACACTCTGAGAATTACTGAAAGCGTATATAAAAATTGGTCTGCCTTTTTTTTTTTTTTTTTTTTGGCTTCCTGAAGCACGTTAGCTTTAGAATGTAGTTTAAAATATAAAATGATATAAACTAAGAGGGATTTATTTAAGCAACTTCATCCATATTATTTGTTTATACTAATTGCTCTGTTCCACCTTATATGACTGTACTAGGCCCCCAGGGAAACTTCTAGACAACTTTAAAATTACAGTCTCTAAAAGTTCTCCTCAACTGCAAAATTCCCTTTTAGATTAAGAACTGGGGAATTTGATATTTTCACATAAGTTTTAAGACATTCTGATTTTTATGTCAAATTATATTTTGCTGATATTTTCTCCAATATCCAGTACTGCTTGATCAAACTCATTAGCAGAAAAATGCTTTCTTATTCAGTCTTGCAAAAGGAGGCGATTGGGGCTCCATCTTGTGGCCTTAGATTGTATATCATTTGATTATCAGGTCAGCTATTTAAGTGCCTTTCACAAAATTTCTTTTTTATTAATCTAATGAAAGTCATAACTCACCACCACACATGCAGAACTTTGGTTTTTTTATTCAGATGCACAAAATAAATATTCTGAAAATTAATTTGAGAGCTCAGTCCATTACAACAGGCTGATTTAAAGCATCTCACTTCAGTCAACATACATTTATACTAAAACTTTTTTAGTACTTGATTATTTTGACATTGGACATGAACCCACCATTGCAGTCGTCTTGTTCTCAACTGGCGCAAGACTGCAACTTGCTGGGATTGTCTATGTGTCTCCTGACTTATGGGGCAGGAAAAAAACTAATTAGAACGTGTTTTAATACAGCCAAATGAAAGGTCATACATCTAGGAACAAAGAACGTAGGTCACGCTTATTATGTGGAGGACTGTATCCTGGAATGCAATAGCACTGAAAAGGACTTAAGGGTCACCATGGATAACCAACTGAATATGAGCTCCCAGTGTGATGTTGTAGCTGAGAGGGCTAACACGATCGTTGGATGTATAAGTGGAGGAATATTAAGTAGGGGTAGAGAGGTATGCAACATTGTATACTACATTAGTAAGACCATTTTAGAATACTATGTCCCAGTTCTGGTGTCCACACTCCAAAAAGGATGTTGAAAAATTGGAAGGGGTTCAGATACAAGAATGACTCAAGGTCTGGAAAGCATGCCTTATAATGAGAAAATTAAGAAGTTCAATATATTTTAGTGTATCCAAGAGAAGAGTAAGAGTTTCTTAAATGTATTAGGCTTAGACTTAGATTGTGGAGACACTGTTTCTTTAGTAGATAGCTGTATTTGTGCTTCGGTCTGTTCAGATATAGATATACCACTAGAACCTTCAGATGACATGTTGGTATGTTCTTCATCTTGGTTGGTTTTTGAGGCCTTTGAGTGGAAAAACTGTTTTTTGTCTTTTCATTTTGACCTGCAAAATATAAAACAGATATGAATAAATTAAATGTTTTGATAGGATAATGCAAATTAAACCAAAACACACACGTTTTAGATTTCTAAAACAAAAAATATTTAAAAAAGTAAACATTTACTTAATTTAAATGGACTTGAAACATTAATTATAATACAAATGTTTCAGAAACTCCCCCAGAGAACAACCTCTTGAGATAGTGACGATGCAAGCAACCTTGGCAAATAATGCATTTTAAAAATCTTGGCGTACTAGGAAACATATATTTATATAAGTTTTCCAGTCACAAATCTAGCATTCTGGAGCAAACTCACTAAAGCATACTAAATCAAATTGTCCCAAGAATGAGGAAGTATATTAATTCCTTCTATATATGTATAAACTTTCATGACATTTCAATAAAAAAGAGGAGCTAAACTTACTGTGGCTGCCCGGTTGCTGTAAGCAAGTTTCGTATGTTTTCATTGGCAAGGCGATTTGGCGCTAACTCTCAGCCCCACATTTCAACATAAAAAAACACCAATAAACATCAGCTTTTGAATCTGATGATTTACTGTTTATAAATCATAATTTGAAATTATTAGGCCAACCAATATCGCTGAATCGAATGCGCCGTTGTCATAACAAATGCAGCTGTGTGAAGAAGCTAGACTTTGTTCATACTTTTCAAAACTACTATGCTTTTTTAGATGCAAGTGTTTTATCATATATCTACTTTTAAAGTGTGTATTAATGTTTCAATTTCAATTAAAATTTCCAACCAACAACTAAATGGATTTTTTTTTCCAACTAGACATTTTTAAAAACAATTAGATCTAGTTGGGATGGGGGAGTTCAGGTGGCGTGTACACCGTATAGGGAAATCACTGAGTGGGACTATTGTATCTGTGATGCTGTATGGAATACGGGTGACCATTTATAATATTATTGACACCAATATTACAAAATTGCAAGGAATGTTATACCAGATATGCCATGTAAGGTATCAGTTGAAAAAGTATGATATTGCTAAATATGATAAGCTTGTTTATATGTATGTATCATGAGTTATAAATACATGTGGTATACTGATATCTCAAACTTGTGCTGTGTATCTGGCATCAGCACTACCCAGCATGCTTGATGGCCTGTCAAGGACAATCAGCTGTACAATGAGCCCGTTGAAAGAAGCCAGGGGCTACACATATGAGTCAGCATAACATATAGGGACATGCCTATGGACAAGGTGTGATGAGAGAATTTTGATTGCTTTGACTATATAACAACTCTCCTCTCGTTGTCTTTTCTTTTTTAATAAACCTGTGATTTTAGAAACTACAGGATTGGCTGGCAGCGTGGTATTTTGAGTACGATCCAGATAAGCAGTGATCTGGTCAGGTAGCTGGCCCCTTAGGGCTCAGAGAAGAACATCACCTATAGGGATTAGAGTTTTAAGTAACTTCTCACTTTACTGGACTAGGTGCTGATTGGGAGCCGGAGACTGGAGTACAACAGAGGGGGCTGTTGTGTCAGGGAGCGGCTAGCGGCGGGGGCAGGGCCTGGGCAGAGTCGGGGGTCCCGCTACCTTCTCCAGTCGGCCCACGAAGCAAACGGGCTGCCCGAGGTGCTGCGCTAAGTGGCTGGTGGCGAGGTGGGGCCGCGGCCCCTCGTGCACGTCCCCCATGTGGAGCGGTCCCGAGGCTCGCGCCGCGCTCTCCCCGACAGGCCGCAGCTCCCCTCGAGCGGCGGGAAACCAGCACTTCCGCTCTCCGAGCCCAGCTGTCGCCCTGGCAACAGGGGAGGCATCGGGGCGGGGCTTCCTCTCAGGCGGCCAATCGAACGGGACAAAACCCGTTACCGACGCCCTGGTGACGTAGGCAAACGGCGCGTCTCACTGCGTACGAAACGGAGGGCGGTTGTGGGATGTGGCGGGGATCACGTGGGGGTGGCTCAGAGCCCGTACCCGGAAGTGAAGGTGCCAGTGGTTCGGTCCGGGAGAGCGTCTGAGGCGGGTACGCGGTGAGTGAGCGTCGTGGGGCTGAGCCTTCCCCGGCGCGCGCCACAGGCTGGGTTTCCCGGAATGCGCCCTTTGCTCAGTGGGGGGAGGCAGATTTCTTGAAAATGATGCATTGAACAAGTGTTTCTGAGGAGGGAAAGCTACAAAAAAATCCCCCCACTAAGGTTCTTTGCAGCCGAGTGATAGTAGGTGGGAATTAATGTTTGATGAATTCCAGGTCTGCGTAAAAAACCGCACTGAAGCTCTTTGTATCACAAAACATTGATCAGCAAAACGGAAAGAAATGAGCTGCTTAAGAGTTTTGTAAGTGCCCGTGACAATATCCTAATATGTGTATGTGCTCCTAATACTATCGCCTGTATATGAGTTGGTTTCTTTTAAGACGTTTTAATGAGACATTACATTTTTGCAAGTTGGCATGGCATTCTCCTCCCTATCTTGCCACAGAGAAGACATCTGTGCTTTGACAGAGTTTTTTCATAGTGCTACGTGAGATGAACTTTAGTTTGAAATCATGTGGTGCTCAGATACCTCAATACTCATGGTAGTATAATAAAGGAGTAATATTCATAGAGGGTTCATACACATGGGAAATCCTGTTGTCAATTCAAAGAAGGCTAGCTGGATATTTTTTCTCAGTAGATATAATATATCAATAACCGGCAGAAGAGGGGTGAAAGTGTGAAGTTTTCCCCCATTGCCCGAAGGTTCCAATCTCAGCTTAAGTATAGGTGTTTAAATGTTTGCCTTGGAAATAACTCAAGGCCTTGTCCTAGTTTTAATTTAAAGATGAGTTAGGCAACTAAAGAATGAATATAAAAATCTGTGTTCACTAAAACCATTACAATTCCTTTCTTAACAGTTTCCATATGAATGGACATCACCTGAGTCTTCCTACAGAATTTAAATCACTTGCATTGATCTATACTTGCAAATATGAGTGGCTCCAAACCTGATATTCTCTGGGCTCCACACCATGTTGATAGATTTGTTGTATGTGACTCAGAACTGAGCCTCTATCACATTGAATCTGCTGTGAGTTTGGAACTCAAAGCAGGATCCTTGCGATTATCAGAAGAAACTACAGCTACGTTATTATCAATAAATTCAGACACTCCATACATGAAATGTGTGGCTTGGTATCCTAAATATGATCCTGAATGTCTTCTAGCCGTTGGACAAGCAAACGGTCGAGTTGTCCTTACCAGTCTGGGCCAGGATCACAACTCAAAGTCCAAAGAGTTGATAGGAAAAGAATTTGTTCCAAAACATGCACGGCAATGTAATACCTTAGCGTGGAATCCATTGGACAGCAATTGGCTTGCTGCTGGCCTAGATAAACATAGGGCTGACTTTTCAGTATTGATCTGGGACATAAGTAGCAAATACACCCCAGAGAGTGCAGTTGCCACAGAGAAAGTGAGACTTTCAGCTGGAGATACTGAAGCTGGGCTGGTAGTGACGAAGCCGCTTTATGAATTAGGACAGAATGATGCTTGTCTTTCTCTTTGCTGGCTTCCACGGGACCAGAAACTTCTTTTAGCTGGAATGCACCGAAACTTGGCTATCTTTGACCTTAGAAATACAAGCCAAAAAATGTTTGTAAATACGAAGGCAGTTCAGGGAGTGACTGTAGACCCATACTTCCATGATCGTGTGGCTTCCTTCTATGAAGGTCAGGTTGCCATATGGGATCTCAGAAAATTTGAAAAGCCTGTTTTGACTCTGACAGAGCAACCAAAGCCCCTAACAAAAGTAGCTTGGTGTCCAACAAGAACTGGACTGCTAGCTACTTTAACTAGGGATAGTAATATTATTAGATTGTATGATATGCAGCATACTCCCACACCTATTGGAGATGAAACTGAACCTACAATAATTGAACGAAGTGTGCAGCCATGTGAAAATTATATTGCTTCCTTTGCATGGCATCCCACAAGTCAAAATCGAATGGTAGTTGTGACTCCCAACAGAACTATGTCTGACTTCACAGTTTTTGAAAGGATTTCTCTGGCATGGAGTCCAGTTACATCTCTTATGTGGGCTTGTGGCCGACACTTGTATGAATGCACAGAGGAAGGAAAGGCTAGCTCCTTAGAAAAAGACATAGCCACCAAAATGCGCCTCAGGGCTTTATCCAGGTATGGCCTTGATACTGAGCAGGTCTGGAGAAACCATCTTCTAGCTGGAAATGAAGATTCTCAGCTGAAGTCACTTTGGTACACTCTGCACTATATCCTTTAAAAAAATATAAAGCAATGTAAAATAAGGAAAGTTGTAAAGGAACCTTATATACAGATCAGTCTCCATGTAGACCATTTATATTTCATACTGAATGTGTAAAGGGCTTATAATGTAAATAGTGCAAGATATTGCAAATACTTTCTGAATATTAAACATAGGAATTGAAATTCTACTTCCCCAAATCCCATGGGGAAAACATTATGGAGGAAAAAACATGTCATTCTAGTATTTTTCTTTCTAGATGTCTGTTTGTCCTACATCTCACTGGGACATTTCAAAATACACTTACAGAGGCAATCCAATACCCATTTTCGTGATCAGGGTAGTGTCTACATTTAATTTAAATTAAATATGGTCTTTTGGAGGGGGGGACGACCGTATTTTAGGAAATGTTTCATTGTTGCAAGTGAAATATCTACTTTTCTGGCTGTGTTGTAAGGACTAACTAATGTTTGTAAAGCACAATGAAGATTACAAGTATGTAAGTGCTAAACATTTGTTTTAATGCGTGATTGTATAGGACTCTAAAAATCTACCTGAATAGTTCCAAACCTTTTAGATAGTTGTATACTTTTCCTGATTTAGGGCCCAGTCACATTTACAAACCTGGAGGCAGAGTTAAATACTTCAGAATGTAGAAGTACCCCCCTGCCTAGTGGAAACTGGGTCCATTTCATGCTACATCCCTGGCTACCATTTGGGTGAAAAGCAACACACATCTGTGGACAAACTGTAAAAAGCCCCTTTTGCTCCCTGTGCACTTTTACTAAGGGCTTGTCTACATGGGAAAATTTACCAGCATAGTTATACCATTATAATTATACCTGTAAATTTCCCCATGTAGATAATCCCTAATATTTACAGGCTATGGACTTGTCTACACATACAGTTATTCAGGAACAGCTCTTCCAGAATATGCCTTCTTTGTTTAGCTACATCCACTTTCAAAGTGGGATATGATAAACAGGAATAAGGCACTTTTGGAATAGGAGTGTCTACACATGGACTTATTCAGGAATAATTTCATGTATAGAAAAGCCCTAAATGTTGAGGTCTCTGACACTTTTGGATGCTGGGTAGGCACTTAAGGGTAGAATCCATTAACTAAGTTTCTTGTTGAAGAGACTTGACCTTTCTCTTTTCACCCTTTCCCCAAGTTTAGAACATTTAGCTTGTTGCTTACGTAGACTGTACCTGCCCTTCATTTTATTGGGGGCTGTTATTGAGACCCCTAGTGAGTGAGCTGGTGCCAGCCAACCCATAAACAAATTAGCAAGTAAGGAAATCTTTGACAACGGTGCATGGTACCGTTTTCTTATGTTAATTTATTAAAATTTAGTAGTTCATTTTGCTTACAATGTTCCGTAAGTGTGGTGATCTGCAGATGACCATCCTATTGTGGAGAGGCTGGTACGTAAGACTAGCTGAATAGAAGCACATTTGACAGAATGGGGTCTTTCTCCTGTAATTAAACATTAAGACTTTTTCATGTTTCCTATACGTGTGAATACTTATGAAGCAGTATACTGAAGATATGGATCAGAAGCTTACAGGAAACAAAGGGTCCTTAGTTTATGCAGGCATTAAATCAATTGTGAAATCATCTTTGGGTAAGAACATTACTACTTTAATAATAATAATTATACTGTAGCATGTTTACAAAAACTTTGTGGAGGCCAGTATGGTTTTTGTCACATGTACAAAATTGTTAACTTGTTAGAACACACGTTAGATTATATGGAAAAAATGAATATGCAGAAAGATGATGCAGAAGCACAAGTAAACATTAGTTTCTAACTGGCTGTTGGATAAATAATTTGAAACTAAACATAATTTTTCCTGCCATAGCACCCAGAATTTCTGGTTTGCTTTGAAAGTCTGTTAATGTAGAGCAAGATGAGTTTCAACTTATTTGAAAGGTCTTGATTTATTTCAAACGTTGCTTATCCTGATATGTAAAAGCTTGAAAATGATTCATTCTCTTTCTGTAACCATTTGACAATACATTTTTTTCTATATAATAATGCAGCAGCAGCCAAATATACAAAGAGGTAACCAGCACAAAGCCTATGCCACACTATATAATCAGTGATGTAAACAAAAATACTGAGTAAGTCCTCCGTGTGTGTATGTGTGTATAGTCTTGCTTCAAGGAGCTTATAGAAAGTGTGACTAAGCCCCTTGAAGCAAGAATCATGTCTTTATTCTGGGAGGCACCTGGAATGTGTTTGGCTGCTGAGAGAAATAATGAACCCTAGAATACTAGTAATAACAGAAGCATGTACTCTTCTGTCACCTCTTTCCTTTTTAAGCTTAATTTTTGCTTTTTCAAATCTGAAAATCTTGTTACAAAGTTTATAGGAGCAATGAGGTTTCCAGAACGTTGTGTTGGTAAGAAGACTTGACTGGAAATAAATATCAGTTTTATGTACATGCTAAGAAGCCATGTATTTACTACAAATTCTATTCTATACTAATGCTAAAACAAAAGTTTTTAGTAAATGTTCTTTTGTAAAACTAACTTTGTTTTCAATGAAGCTTGAAATTAAAATGTTGCAAGTTCTGTCAAATAATTTAAATTGTGCTCCCTCTTAGGAACAACAGAGAATCTGAGGCATAGCAGGAGTGGGTCCGATAGGCAGGCAGATATTATTCAGTATCTAAGTGAGGAGAGGTCATTGGCCTTACAGCTCTGTGGGTGGATAAAGAAGGGAACAGATTTAGATGTGGAACCCTTTCTAAATACTTTGGAACAAGAAGGAGACTGGGAGAGAGCTGCTGCTGTGGCACTTTTCAACTTGGACATACGGCGAGCAATACAGATCCTAAATAAAGGAGCTTCTTCTGAAAAAGGTATACTTGGTACCTTCTAATTTTTTTTATTTTTTTTAAATTTTTTTTGGTTGTGGATATTTTGCCTTAATATTACTAGATCAGTTTTCCCTTCCATAGAAACCCCGTCAGGGCATTAATGGCAGCAAGTGAACACACCCACCCTTGATACAACACCCACTTAATTCAGGAGGGTTGGATTGGGCCCCATGTTAGTATTTAACAAATTCTAATCTGTCACTCCCTCCTTTAATGCATCATTGGTCTTCATCCCTTGCTCTTTCTAGAGACTATCTCATGCCCTGTACAAAATATACCCACTAGAACCCTAGAAATGCTGATATCTAGTCAAATACCCAAGACCAATCTTTTTTATGGAGGTGTTTCAGTTTTACATTATGTAAATTGCTTTTTATTAGTTTTTAACGTTTAGTGGTGCAGGGAGTGAGGAAAGCATGTCTAAATGTCAGCGTATGTGCGCTATTTCAGATTATTGTAAAGTTCTTATTGGACAAGTTCTTATACATTTATATCCCTATACTTGGTTGTTTTTGTTAATCAGGTGATCTGAACCTCAATGTAGTAGCAATGGCTTTATCAGGGTATACAGATGAGAAGAACTCCCTTTGGAGAGAAATGTGCAGCACTCTAAGATTACAACTAAACAACTCCTACTTGTGTGCCATGTTTGCTTTTCTGACAAGTGAATCTGGTTCGTATGATGGAGTTCTGGTAAGCAAATTTTTGCAACACTAAACTTCCTTTAAATGAATACATACAGAGGCCTATATGTGAATTCTTTAAATTTAATTCAAAGTAGAATTTATTATTGTTTTCTCATGAATATTTCCTTTACAAAATCCTAAAATATTCATGAATAATCTATAAAAGATGGAATAAAATTCTATCTAAAAATGTCAAAGTTCTTTTAAAAGTTTTACTATGAAGAGAGTTCATTTAGGTTTTTTTCTTTTAATTTTAAACTTGTAAAACTATACAAAACTACATGAATGGTGTTCCTAGCCTCTGTTTGTCAGAGGGGGGTCATGGATGGCAGGAGAGAGATCACTTGATCATTATCTGTTGGGTTCACTCACTCCGGGGCACCTGGCATTGGCCACTGTTGGTAGACAGGATACTGGGCTGGATGGACCTTGGTCTGACCCGGTACGGCCATTCTTTAATTTTATGTTCTTAACCCTTTAAAATTATAGTTGGGATAGTCTTTCTTTCAAACACTAAAAGACAGTGTTAAGAAAATACTTAACCAGGTAGGGAAGCAAATGAGTGAGAAGATGGTAAAAGGGGAGGGAAGGGAAAGCAAATTGAGAAAGTAGAGAAGAGGAGTAAGTTCATCAAATTTCGCCCCCGTGTTTTCCCTTAAGTGAGCATTTGAATTCACTCAATCGTCGTCTTTGTTGTTTTTTAAATTTGCTAGAAAACGGGTGTTTTAAAATATTTAAAAGAATGACTACCTTGCTTATGCTATCTTCTGGAAAAACAAACACAAATTTCTTAAAACAGCTGGTGTAGTAGAATAGAGTAATCCTATGCATAGGGCCCTACCAAATTCACGGCCATGAAAAATGCATCACGGACCGTGAATCCTGGTCTTTTGTGTGCTTTTACCCCATACTGTACCGAGTTCATGGGGGAGATCAGCGTTTCTGAAATTGGGGGTTCTGACCCAAAAGGAAGTTGGGGGGGTGGGGGGGAGAGGCGGCATGGTATTGCCACCCTTACTTCTGCGTTGCCTTCAGAGCTGGGCGCCCAGAGAGTGGCGGCTGCTGACTGGGGGACCAGCTCTGCGGGCAGAAGCGCAGAAGTAAGGGTGGTAATACTATACCATGCCATCCTTATTTCTGCGCTGCTGCTGGTGGCGGCACTGCCCTCAGCGCTGGGCTCCGGGCCAGCAGCCGCTGCTCTCCAGCTACTCAGGTCTGAAGACAGCGCCTCCACCAGCAGCAACACAGAAGTAAGGGTAGCAGTACCGCAAACCCTACTCCCCGTCCCCTCCCACACACTAACTTTGTGACCTCACCCCCCACAACTCCTTTTTGGGTCAAAATCCCTACAATAACAACACCTAAAATCATGCAATTTACTATTTTAAAAATCTTATGACCGTGAAATTGACCAAAACGGACCATGAATTTGGTAGGGCCCTACCTATGCAGGAGCCCCAGGATCAATTCCCATTTGCCATTTCTTGTTTTCCCCAGGCCACAAGGTACCTGAACCATTGCAGAGGCAACTTATTTTGTCCCTCAGTGATTGGGGGGGTGGGGGGAAGAGAGGCATAAAAATGCCGTGCATCGCTCAACAGAAACTGTTCTGGCCAGTGTAAGGATCAGTGTTAATTGGCATCAAAGCCATCCAGACATTGTGAAGAAAAGCAGTCATGACAGAGTGAGGCTCAGATGAATGTTCTCCCTTGCACCCAATGTGCACTCTCTCCAGGATGTGGGGGAATAAGAGCAAATGGAAATCTAAGGAGGGTCAGCAGTACGTAGAGTAACTATTATTAATCCACCAAAACACTAAAAACCCGTCTCAAGGGTCTAATAAGGGATTGGCAAAATAACACAAACAGGGCCAACAAGATAGAGGGAAGGATAATAAATGGTAACTTTTTTAAAATAAGGTATACTTGAAAATTAATGTCTTGAGTTTTTTCCCAGTTTACCCCTTTAAAAAAAAAACAAAACAGGTTGGAATTTCCAATGAAAAATATACTCTTCCCTGTCCTGAAAATTTCAGGACCTAAGAGTGACAGCAGGACTTTTAAAAGAAGGCAGCATCTGAGTGTAGATACTCCATTAGAATGAGGCTTAAAGAGAATGATTTGATTGTGGCCAGAGCTTAGTAACAGAAGAAAAAAAGCAGAAAGCAATACACTTGCCTTGACAGATGTTAGATTGCCAAATGTATTAAAGAGAGAGCTGTATTCTGTATTTTCTGTTATAATTAGGGCTGTCAAGCAATTAAAAAATTAATCACAATCTCACTGTTAATAATAGAATACTATTTATTTAAATATTTTTGGATGTTTTCTACATTTTTCAAATGATTTCAATACAACGATACAAAGTGTACAGTGCTCTCTTTATATTTTTGATTAAATATATTTGCTGTAAAAACAAAAGAAATAGTATTTTTCAGTTCACCTGATACAAGTACTGTAGTGCAATCTCTTTATCATGAAGGTTGAATTTACAAATGTAGAATCGTATACAAAAAATAACTGCATTCAAAAGCAAAAGAATACAAAAGCCTACGAGCCTTAGAACCTACAAGTCCACTCAGTCCTACTTCTTGTTCACAATGTCACCTGAAAGAGAATAGACATTCTCCTGGCACTATTGTAGCCGGCGTCGCAAGATTTTTAAATGCCAGATGCACTAAATATTCATATGTCCCTTCATGCTTCAGCCTCCATTCCAGAGGACATGCTTCCATGCTGATGACGCTCGGGTTTTTTTTTTTTTTTAAATAGTGTTAATACACTTGTGACTGAACTCCTTGCGGAAGAATAGTATATCTCCTGCTCTGTTTTATCTGCCATATACTTCTTATTATAGTAGTCTCGGATGATGACTCAGCACATGTTCGTTTTAAGAACACTTTCACGGCAGATTTGACAAAACGCAAAGAAGGTACGATGTGAGATTTCTAAAGATAGCTACAGCACTCGACTCAAGATTTAAGAATCTGAAGTGCCTTCTAAAATCTGAGAGGGAAGAGGTATGGAGCCTGCTTTCAGAAGTCTTAAAAGAGCAACACTCCAATGCGGAAACTACAGAACGTGAATCACCAAAAAAAGAATCTGCCTTCTGCTGGTGGCATCTGACTCAGATGATGAAAATGAACATGCGTCGGTCTCCGCTGCTTTGGATTGTTATCGAGCAGAACTCGACATCAGCATGAACACATGTCCTCTAGAATGGTGGATGAAGCATGAAGGGACATATGAATATTTAGCGCATCTGGCATTTAAAAATCTTGCGACGCCGGCTACAATAGTGCCATGAGAATGTCTACTCACTTTCAGGTGACATTGTGAACAAGAAGCGGGCAGCATTATCTCCTGCAAATGTAAACAAACTTGTTTGTCTGAGTGACTGGCTGAACAAGAAGTAGGACTGAGAGGACTTGTAGGCTCTAAAGTTTTACATTGTTTTATTTTTGAATGCAGTTATATTTTGTTCATAATTCTACGTTTGTAAGTTCAACTTTCATGATAAAGAGATTGCACTACAGTACTTGTATGAGGTGAATTGAAAAATACTATTTTTTTTACAGTGCAAATATTTGATCAAAAATAAGTGGGCACTGTACATTTTGTATTGTTATAACTGAAATCAATATATTTGAAAATGTAGAAAACATCCAAAAATATTTAAATGGTATTCTATTATTGTTTAACATTGCGATTAAAACTGCGATTAATCATGATTAATATTTTTTAATTTAGATTCATTTTTTTGAGTTAATCGCGTGAGTTAACTGCGATTAATCGACAGCCCTACTTGTAATGAGTGACTGTAGAAAGCAATTGTGTGGTTCTCTGATTGTGTAGCTAGTATGTGGTACCTTCGCAATTGTTCTCTGAACCTGTCTAGGAGATAAACTTGGTTTAACTGTTTGGTTTTCCACAGAATGCTTATAGGTTAATCTGTAACTGTTAAGAGTTCTAACTTTGGGTTTTTTGTCTGTATGGATGACAGATTAGAGGAGCTATAAGATAATTGAATATTTGTACCCATAAGCCAACAGCTAGAAAGAGATCTGTCTTGTTTAAATAGACTGTAAGTTCTTTGGGGCAGGGAGTCTCTTACCCTGTTTGTACAGTGTAAGACAATGGGCACTGGTCTCATTTGAAGTCTCTAGTGCTACTGTAATACCAATAATAAATAACAGAAGTGTTGAGGTTATTTTAATGCCTTTAATATGATTTTTTCAAGAAAGACAATTGAATAGCACTGTCTACTTTTCCTCTTCACTTCATAACCCCCTCCCATCTTTCTTCTCTCACTCGCACATGTTTTCCAGCCTTCTCCTTTTTTCACCCTGCATATATCCCTGCTGCTTGGATGTATTCTCCACTATACATGCTGGAAGCACTATGGACCAGCACTGTGACTTGCCTGCTTTCCTTAGACCGAAGTGCAATTTATTGGGTCCGGCTCTCTTGCCATTGTGGTAGATTGCCCTGGTAATGGTTTTGTGACTAAGCCTAAGCATAAAAAGGCACCTAGTACTTGAAAGAGTTAATATCACAATGTGAGAATACCTTTTATTCATGTGCATAATGAAATTCATGGTATTAGACTTAGCCCAGGGCTACACTAGGGGAGGGGGTCGATCTACGATACGCAACTTCAGCTACGTGAATAGCGTAGCTGAAGTCGGCGTATCGTAATCGACTTACCTGGCCATGAGGACAGCGGCGAGTCGATCGCTGCCGCTCCCCCGTCGACTCCGCTTCCGCCTTTCGATGAGGTGGATTTCCGGAGCCGACGGGGAGTGCGATCGGGGATTGATTAATCGCGTCTTAACAAGACGCGAAAAATCGATCCCCGATAGATCGATTGCTACCCGCCGATCCAGCGGGTAGTGAAGACAAGCCCTTAGTGTATAACTAGTGTTCTGTTTAGAAGCAGTGAGTGATTTGGAAATTTGAGCTTGATATTACCATATATATCTTTTCCCACAGTATGAGAATAAGGTAGCAGTACGAGACAGAGTGGCATTTGCTTGTAAATTCCTCAATGATGCACAGGTGAGTGTGTGTTTTGAATATTAGCATAAGCTGATATGCCATCCTGTATTTTTAATCAGAACCTTTTATAGAAAATTCTGGAAGTGTGAATAATAGAAGTAATGATGCAATATGTTCCTTTCCTGAAAATAAAAAGGAATAAATTAACTATTGTATAATCTGAAGACCAGATTATACCTTTGGTCTGATTTCCAGGTGTGATAATTAGGGTCAATAGTAATACTTTCACTATTTTATAGCCTGTTACTACGTTAATAGTTGTATATCCTATTAGAAATACTTGGAGATGAGCAGATGTTGGACAGCATAATTCTGAAATACTATGACTTTGTATATAAATTTAGATATACTAATATTGTACATCAGGGATTATAATGAATATCTTTACTAGCAGCCTTATAATTATAGGCTCTTATTCTACAACTGATTCTGCATAGGTGATTGCCCATTTACTTCAGTGGAGCTTCATGCTGAAACAGAGTTCTGCTTGCATGGTGTAAGTGGCTGGATCAGGACCAAACTGTGTAGAGGAGGTTTTTACAATTTGTCTTTTGGTTGCCCTTTCTTCTCCTCTGTCTGACTCTACACATGGTCAGGTTAGCAAACAAAAATTAAGCATCCTTCAATTAGTGATCTTATCTAAGCATGTGAATTTGTTCAATCTGTTTTCAAGGGAAATGTTGGTTAAACACTTTTACATGCCTGTAATAAATTAACCTGATTGACCTACACAAAATCTTTCTTTGCTGTTTAAATGTTCCTTAAATTGTTGTTGAATTGTGAAGAAGCTCTTTCAAAGAGAATGTGTGTTAATCTCGAAGACTTGACTTCAGAGCATGTGTTGTACTGGTAGAACAGCAAACATTTATATTCCAGATTAAATTAAGAGAAATCAAATAGGTTGTTTGACAGTAGGAAAGGGTATTTTTAAATTACTGAAATGGTGGCTCATCTTTTGTTTTCCCACCATGGGAGGAAACCCGAGTATATTTGCCAGGATTTTGACTGATGCAATGAAGTGGATGTTTCTGTATTTTACACTCACTTTTCTGCATAAATTCCAGCAGATACCTGTTTGATTGATTGAAATAATCTCTTTGGGAGAAAATTAATCAAAAAGTTGAAGTGTTGGTATGTGCTAAATTGGTCACATTAAAAGGTCATGAACAGAAAATGAAGGTGGAAATCTTTTATTTTTGTAGCTGAATAGATTCATTGAAAAGCTGACAAATGAATTGAAAGATGCTGGGAACTTGGAAGGAATACTGCTGACAGGACTGACAAAAGATGGAGTGGACCTAATGGAAAGTTATGTTGATAGAACCGGGGATGTCCAGACAGCAAGCTATTGTATGCTCCAGGTTAGTATTTCTCTCTGAAGTAATTTAAGGTTACTCCATTATTCTTCCGCACTATAGTAATAAATCTTATATAGTGAACTGAAAAGTACTTCTTAGCATGTATTAAAAAATGAGATGATATACCATGTATAGCCTGTGTAGTTTGCTTTCAGTGTTTCATTTGGCACCTTAGAAGCAGAGGTTCTCATTGCTCTTTCTGGGGAAAGACATGGAATACTCCTTTCTCCTTCCAGTAGCTGTGCTGGGCACATCTAGCCACAGTCTGATACTGATTGAGCTCCCAAGCAGGACCCAGGAATGGTGCTCTGGTAAATGTCCCAGTACCTTCCTTACTTCCCAGAAACTGGTGGCAGAGGAACTTAGGTTCTTACCGTGTCTTTGCTTCTGGATTGTGTTGGCAGGGTTGCTGTCACCACCACCACCACCACCATTGACTTTTTCATACCTACCTTTTGGATAGTGAGTTTAGTCTTCTGATGTCTGGTCTGCTTTTAAAGCTCTGTGGGTTTGGGTTGTTAAGGGATATTCGAGTAGAAATGTTTTCAACCTGACAAGACTTAAGCTTGGGGTAAGTATCGGACACTGGGGCAGAGCTTGAAAAGTGTGTGTGACTGTATCCTGCCATATCATTACACCCCTTCTGCTGTGCTGTGTTCTACATTTTTTTGAGTGTCCATCCTGATCTTATACACATGCTGGCTCCCTCTCCCCTTCAGATCTCTCCTCAATTCTGCTTTTTCCCACATTCCCTCCCTGTACAATACACACAATGAAAATACAAATTAAAAACCCCCACCCTAACATTGTGTACCATGTTACTATAGCAACTGTGTGAAAGCACAGCTTTTTCACACACTTGTTTTACATCCTCCTCCCCGTCCTGATGTTACACCTCTGTGTCTTGTCCATCTTATTTGCTTAAATTGCAAGCTCTTTTGAATGGGGATCATGTTTGTGTAAAGTGCTATGCACCTGCAAAGCACTATGTAGAAATGTAAAAAACACAACTTTGTTGTTGTTCATCATCAAACTGTGAATTAAAATATTGTATACTTGGACAATATGCATATTATGCTCTTAACAAAGCTTGATACAATTATAAGATGCATGGGTTTCTGAACAGTACTAAAGTGTACTATTGCCTTATACCTCATGTTTGCTGAATTTTTTTATTTAATAGATCATTTTGGATGTTTCCTTTAGTCATACTACATTGTACTGCTTCAGATATCTTTTACTACATCATATGAAACTCTCTGAAGAAATAAGTTGTATTGTATAGGAATGTAAAATATTTAACAGTTAACTGATAAGTATTAGCTTTACCGTTAATATAGTGCAGTTAGTGCTTAAAACAAATTTGGTGGCAGCCCCAGAACCTGACTCTCGTGTTAACGATTAACCAATATAATTTGAATAGTTTAATGGGTACTTTTAAAAATGATTACACAATACTAGGGATGTATGTTGGTGGTTTATTTCATGCTTTAGGGTTCTCCGTCCGATGTTCTTAAGGATGAGAGGGTTCAATATTGGATTGAGAACTACAGGAATTTGTTGGATGCTTGGAGGTTTTGGCATAAACGAGCAGAATTTGACATCCATAGGAGTAAGCTGGATCCCAGTTCAAAACCTTTAGCACAGGTAAACATGAATTATATTTTTGTGAGCATTTAATAAGATAAAAAGTTAGTCCTTCAGCATCTCATCCATAGGGTTTCCTTTCACACGTTCATCACAGCGTCTGCTCAGACCTAACACAGCCTTATGTGCCTTCAGTAGGCCCAGCCCTTCCAACAGGATTTGGGACCTTCTTGGACCCAGGGATCCTGTCCATTTGCTGGGGAAGAAGGCTCTGAAAACCAGGCTGTTTATCTAAAATTTCCTGTCTTTCTGTTGGTCCCTGGAAAATAGTGTGAACTAGTATACGTACGCCTCTCCAGAGGGTAGCTTCAAAGAGCTGACAACGGAGGAAGTGCATTCGCATTCCCCCTCCCCCCACGAGAGAGGGTACGTACTGCTACAATAACACATACACAATTGCCTTTTTAATGCAATGTACCCCAAAAGTATTCAATTAATATTCAATAAGGTTTAACTTAATTCATAAGATTTGTTCATGATATTGTCAGTCTGTCACACATGCACAGAGAAATGAGGCGCATGCTCATTGTTAGCCACATCTTGGCCTCCACCTGCAGAAAGGAAGACCTGGTTTAAGGCCATGCTGAAAAAGTTGCTGCAAGAGTCTGTTAAATATACCCAAGGCAGGCGGGGTGGCGGTGGTCTGACGCAAAGCTGCAATCTTGATTGTTAGATGATGGAAAATAGTACTGAACAAATCCAGTTTCCCCTTACAAAACAGTGGAAATAACCTGTCAAGTCTTTTATTAAAGTAAGCTCGTTTTTGTTGAGTGTTTTTTAGCGAGTGTTTATATAAACATAAGTAGAGTAGAAACATGCCTTTCAACAGCTTTGATTTTCAGCACTTTCTATGGTGAAAGCAGGTTCCTTCATCCCCCTGCTAAAAAGAATCATTCAAACTGCAGCAGCCCATTGAGCTCTACACTTGTCCCATTCACTGTAAGAAAATACTGACATACGGTGACAAATATTGATTAAAAATTGCCCCGAATTTTTATTATTTAAGTGTATAAGATATAAAATACCTTAGATGGCTAAAAACACAAAAATCAATAGTTTTTCCTTAAAATAATGTCCTGTAGAGTCCTACAGCCTTGTATCTCTCAAGATTCTAAACTTTGTGTGTTTACCTTTTTGTGTTCTGTTTAGAACCTCAGATGGGCACTCCTCCTATGTATATTTTACAAACTCAAATACATTGCTGTTATTGACTTAAGTTTTTTTTTATTTCTGTAGCTGGTTGCCAGCTGTATATTCTGGATGAGATTTTAGCTTTTTATGTTAAATCAGCAAAGCAAAAAGTCTCAATTCATAAACATAACTGGAATGTATTGGTTGCACCTCATTGCAAGTATCTCATTCCTATATTAATTTTGGCTCTTGTCTGTGTTTTTGTAGGTATTTGTGAGTTGCAATTTCTGTGGGAAATCTATCTCTTATAGCTGTTCAGCCATACCTCATCAGGGCCGAGGTTTTAGTCAATATGGAGTAAGTGGCTCACCAACCAAGTCAAAGGTTACAAGTTGTCCTGGTTGTCGGAAACCCCTTCCTCGCTGTGCACTTTGCCTAATAAATATGGGGACTCCAGTTTCCAGCTGCCCTGGTATGGCACAATTTTAAGAAACTCCTTTTTAATTTTAAAAATGCAGTACTATTTAAAGGCACATGATTAGCAGCCCCTGTTTAATGACATTGCATTGCATTTGTAGCTCTTTCTAGTCTTATAATTATTTTGATTAGTTGTTCCTGACCTTTTGCCTGTAAGGTACCAACTTCCTCAATGAACATGGAGGTTACCCTCTCACTGCTAGAGAGTAGGCTCTCCCAAGTACATGAGGTACATTCTGCATTGCAGTCCAGTGTTCTTCTCTTGCTGCTACTGCCCATGAAGATGTATGTATCCTATGGCTCAAGACTTCAGTCTTCTGGAGTCTAGTCACACGTGCAAGAAGTGTGAGTCTAGTGTCAGAACACAGGTCAGGGAAGAACTAAGAATTCCTGATTTTTAATCCTGACTCTAACACAGTTTTTCTTTATGAATTTGGGCAAGTGACTTGACCTCTCTGCTTCAGTAAAATGAGACTAAAACTTAGTTATGTACTCACAGGGTTGTTAGGATTAGTTTGTTTGTAATGTGATTTCAAGATGGAAACATACTATAGAATTGCTAAGAATTTCATGCTATAAACAAAGTAGGTACAATACCTTTACTGAAGCTGTATTTTATCTTTCATTATTGTTGACAAATCTGTAAGTGTAGGGTGAAAAATAAAGACAATGACAGCAAGTTAAAGCCGTTAAATATATCTAAAGAGAATATGCACTTCTTACTTGAAGTGTGGAGACTTATTACGTGTACCCTAGAAAGTTTAGCCAACTGTTTCCATTTTACAGCAACATGAAACGTGAATAAGATAATCCATGCCTTGAAATTAAAATAAAAAAGCACTTTACATTTCTAAAATGTAATTATAATAAAACTTATTCTCTTCTTCTCTTCCCTATGACAGGGATGTGTCCTTGATCATGCCCCTTTTGGCCCTGCAGGTGTACAGCCCTCAGCTCCGTCTTGGTGCTTGCAATCACTCACTCAGACCTGGTGCTGAGAACAAGATACACTCCACCCCACCCCTGCTTGTGGGGGCTCATTAACTTTTTTTTTTTTTTTTTTTTTTTTTTTTTTTACAGAGTACAAAAACCCTATTGTTAGTCCCTCAAGTCCTACTTCTGGTGCTGTAGTTAATATTGACAAGTGTCTTCTACCAAGTTCAGGATTTCACAGCCACTCTTCCTGGAGCAGAGTTATAGCTCAAATGGCTCACTCTCCTTAAATCAAGAGTCCACAGCTCTCCTGTTGCTGGGTTGTATTTCAAAACAGGCTCACTCTTCTGAGGTCAAGAATTCCCCACTGTTGTCCTGGAGCTGGGTTAGAGTTCAGGCTAGCTTCTCCCCAGCTGGCCCCTCTTTACCCAGTCTTTTCACTTGTCACCTTTAGAGAAGTAAACAGGCAAGCAGCTCTCCTGCTAGAGTCTCTGGGAGCTCCTCTCTCCAAGAGCACCCTCCTCCGACTGAGCTCTGGTAGCCTCCTGTCATGTCCAGGTGCTCATTAGTTAGCTGCCAACCATACCCCCATGGCAGTTAATTGCTTACATATGGGCTTATTCTCCTTAAAGAAGCCTGTCATGGGTAGACTGGGTCTTGACTCCCCATAAAGGGCCAGCCACCCTTTGATGCTCCCCCATATGTAAAATGTATATAGTCTGTTGCAAACATTTTATTGCTAACTAGCCAACTAATATGTCCTTAGCTGTGCTGTCATGAGGTTTATTTCATGGCTGTAACATCCTTCTGTCTTACTGGTTAAATGCTATACAAGTTGCGTTGAAGCTTTCTTTCACTAACCATGCTTATAGTTCAGTATTGTGATTTTACAGACATGGAGTATAGTATTATGTTGTCATACATACACACATCTTTCCCAGCTGTTTCACCAGTCCATCTTAAGACTTCTTTATTACAATTGTTTCCATTTATAGCTTATTGATATGTTACTATGAGGTTCTGAAGTAACACTCTTCCAAAGCAGAAAAGAAATCCTCCCAATGAAATAGGTAACATTAGAAAATGTAGCAGTTATTGCAAAATAAATAGTGTGAAATGAAGCCATTAATAGGCAAGAAATTACTGAGACAGTAACCGCTAAAACAGTAGTTTAGAATATAATTATATTGCTTGTTTTATCCTTCCTGGTATATTAACATTTTCACCAGTTTGTTAATTTTGCTAATTTATCTCTCTTAGGAGTGGAAGTGATTTTATAAAATCTCAAAATAGAAATGTATTGCAAATACACTCATATCTTCTGGCTTCTCAGTAGATTTCATAAGATCTCAGTAGTTTTGGGAGTACCAAAGAGTTATATAAAATACAGATATGGTAACACTGTAATATTAAAATATTTGTGCTCAAATGAGAAACACCATATAGAAGAAAAATCCTGAAGCTTTCAAGATAGTTATTTAATCAATGATTCTAAATTTAATTTATTTTCGGGTGATGCTAAATTTTTCTTAACTAATTTATCAGTTTTATTTCTTGTTCCAAATCAAACTCCTAATTTCAATTTTAAGTTCTTTTAATACTCCAATATAGCACAGATATTGACTGAAAGTTTCTTGCCTATCCATAGGAGTATCAAAGTCAGATGAAAAGGTGGATCTTAGCAAGGACAAGAAATTAGCTCAGTTCAACAACTGGTTTACATGGTGCCACAACTGCAGGCATGGTGGTCATGCTGGACACATGCTCAGCTGGTTCAGGTAAACTGACAAAATTAAACATGTAGGCTCTCACATAAATTATGTCTAATGTGCCATATTGGGCATATCTCCTTGGCTGTAGTCTTTATTATATATTGTATTTACTTGTCTGTTATTATGTAAAAATATAATTTAAGGCATATGCACAGGTGAACCAAGCTTAAGGTTGAGATTTCAGCTTTAACTCTGCATTTCCTGATTTTTGAATCCTTGATTTCCAAGTCTTAGCTAGCATTAATGCAATATTTTTGCATGGAATGTATATGTCAGCAGAGCCAAATTTCTGCTGCTATCCCTTAGTGGAGAGTCTGAGCATTTGCTTGAGATTCAAGACAGTTGCGTGTGATTACAAGACACTATAACCAGTAATGGCCAGTCATCCGATTAACCCCTGTGCCATTGTGCTGAAAGCCATGCCCTACCTAGAAACAGCTGTAAGTGTGAACAAACTTTCTCTTTTCTATGACTGTCTTGGCATACTGATACTGCTTGATGGTTCTATTTGGACAGATGTGGGGGAGATCCAGTAGCCTAGCTAGGGGGAGAGCCGGGGGAGTGGCCGCTCCCACTGAGCACATTCCCCAAAAGTGGCGCCTTTTTTTATACTCGGGGGCGCTTCAGTCGCTGTGGGTCTTCGGCAGCGGGTCCTTCTTTCTGCGGCGGCAAGACAAGTGGCGGCAAGGTGGTTTTTTGTTTTGTTTTTTTTTTCCTTTTTTCCCCTGCTGCTTGGGGTGGCAAAAAAGCTGGAGCCCGCCCTGGGAACTCTCGCTCCCCCTGCTGGTAGAACCTGGCTACACCACTGGGGAGATCTGTCCTGACATAGGGATCAAAGAAATGGAGCATTCCTGTTGGGGACAACCATTGTTAGGGGTGTTCCAACAGAAAGGGAAGCTGGCAGCCTACGGAAGCAGTCTGACAAAGTGGAGAACTTGCTAGTTGGACAAAAGGCTGCTGTTTATCATGGTACTGGGGTTCAGTATTGCTTGGGATCTAGGAGTGTGTGTTAATTTCACAAATGTAAATAGTGATTTCACTTTGACAGTCCTGAGGTTTTTTGTCTTTTGTTTTTAAATTTTGGTGTACGTGTTAAAAACATATTCCTTTCTATTTTCTCGTGTTGTGATGACAGGTGTCAAATGTCAGGTTCATTGGAGTTGTATTCTGACAGTTTAGCAGTATGGCTAGGATTAGTGTCTAGGTTGCCTCGTGATTTATTGCAAGATGTGGCATGTTGCCCATTAACTATTCTATGTCATGCACAATAAGTAGCTTTTTATCCCATTAAACTGTAGGATGTGTTAAATTAGGGTCTCCTCTCTCTAGATGTCATGCTATACCTCCTGCAGTTGGTGCCTACTGCTGGGGATATTTGAGCCCAATTTGTCATACTATATTAAACGCCCTGTCTTTAAATTTAACTTTGAATGTGTCACCATTTTACATACGAGAGAGATCATTTTCAAAGATGCAGACAGGACAAGGGAGAGAGTCATTTTAATTTTATCTACTTCAAATTGACAGTGTGAAATTTACTTTCTGAGCTTCTCTGTCCTTTCTACCTATATTTTCATATAGTTAAAAGGACTGATCTACTTTCAGATAACTTCTTGCTGATTTATCCTGTATGCTTTATTACTGTTTTCAAATTATGTTCAGCTATTGATTTCTCTTTGATCATGTTGCTGCAGAGATTTACATTTTAGGAAATACAGGAATGAGATTGCAAAGATGTTCCTTTACAATTTTATAATCCCCCATTTCCTCTCTCCAGGGACCATACTGAGTGTCCAGTTTCTGCGTGTTCATGTAAATGTATGCAGCTGGATACTACAGGGAATCTCATCCCAGCAGAGACTGTTCAGCCATAAAACAACTGAGTTTTAAAATGGGCTAACAGATGTCCTTCACAGCCTAAATACATACCTCAGAACAAGTAACTCATGACTCACCCATAGTGAAAAAATAAATCCTTCTGTTTGATCAGCAATTTTGGTGTGTGAATAGTTTAGATGTGCTTCACAGAGCCAGGCATTGCTGGAATGAGCCTTTTAAGAGTGCCATGTGGACTATCGTCTGTGGGTTGAAGCAGATCCTTTTAGAAATACTTCCACAGGCTTTGTTGAAATTCAAAGCACCCTTCAGGAAGATTTTTTTTCAGAGTAACACTGAACAGTCCTTGAATCTGCCATCCAAAATGAGCCAGTGTTATATACTGTTTTTAGTATGAGCTCTGGGCTTTCAAAATAGATAATTGAAGACTGCTGTTGAGAAAATACCTGAGTTATGCTGTAGCTTTCTATTTTCATTCATCGCTGCTCATTATATACAAAAGAGAATTTCAAAGAAAAGTATCAAGAGTCCAGCTATTAAAACATTTAATTTCCCCCTATGGATTTTTCTTGAAGGAAAAGTTGCATTCATGTAATTTTTTTTTCTGTATTCACATTTTGTTAATACGAATACTATTTCAATGCAGGTTTACCTACATATCTTGCTGTTTTTGAATGTAAAATTTTTTTAATTCAAGTTTTTTCCTAACAAGAAACAGTTTGAAGAATTATTTCATAAAAAGTGGAATATCAGCTTCAAAACAGAATACAAATAAATCCTGATTTTTATGAAGGACTCTGTGTGCATCCAAAATATCAAAACTGATGTTTGTAAAAGTTAATCCAATTCGGTTCAAATTATGATTACTGGACCAATATACATTTCAAATAACATGGAGATCTGAATATTCAGTGTTTAGAAAATCAGTGTTTACCTGCTCTTGTAAAATGTCTTGAAATGTGAAATCCACCAATTCAAATTATGCTACAGATTACCAGTGGACATTGGCCCTCATAAAATTGCACAATTTTTAAAGATTCTGGTCAAGAGCAGTTTCATAACCTGTTGCTAGACAGTAATAAAATTCATTAGTGGAGCACTGAGTGCCACACTATACTTGGCTCTAGTGAGTGTTTTATTTGTCCTTGATTTTTATAAGCAACAAAATTTACACATTTGGAAGAAACTGCTTTAAGGTATGTGACAATAACATCAGTTTATTTGGGGTGTGTGTGTGTGTGTTTAACTGGTGAATAAAAATTGATACTTAATCCTCATGTATTGTCACTCAGAATAACCCCAAATATTAGAAGATGGAACACTAGCAATAAAATGGTATTTTATTGCCAGTATGGTGAAAAATTGGTCTTTAAAAAATAGAACATACTGTTAGATACAACTGGTTACCAGCATTCAATGTATTGGCAATAAAGTAGAAGCCAAATGTAAATTATGTATATGATGCATCACCAGCAACTGGGTTTTTTGTTTCTGATTAAACCTATTAATGTTTTAATACATTTATTACTTTACCCTACCCTAAAATTATTACCTAATTGATAGTCTTATTTTTAAACTAAATTGTAGAAGGTACTCGATATTTGATTATTTGTACAAAGGCTTACTTGGAAGCGGAAAAGTTTTTTTTGTGTGTTTTTATTAGCAGGCAATATTTATTTCTACCTACCCAACTATATTTTGCATGCTTTGTTTTGGGTTGTCAAGGGTTTCTGCCAGTCTGAAATATACTCCATTAATAAATGTAATTTGAACTTCATGCATAAGGTATTGTTCTAATGATATAGTGCAGGCAATGTAATATTTAGGCTTCAGTTTCACAGGAATCTGGATTTTAAAATGTCAAGAATTTTTTATTTCGAATCCACCATAGTTGTAGCAATTCACTGATTTTTTTTCAGGAATATTCAGTATACACAACAGCATGACTACTTATTGTCATTTTTCTCTCATGTAAAAGTGTTCTCATTTTGAATGGTCAAATCCTATCATCATTAAATTAGAAGCTTACTTTATTATTTTCTTCATGTCTTTAAATCATATGAGTTAAGACTGTTTTGTATATTCTGATACAGCATAAGCACATGTATCTGCCTGAAAGCTTGAGCACAGACTACATTATATTTTAACACACTCATTTCAGTACAGCACGAGAAGTGTAACGTCTTCAACATTTTAATCTTGTTAATCATTATCGCTGTTTCTCCTGTGCTGGTTTTAAAATAATAAAGCTGTAGTTTCTCTGTCTGATTTGCTTCTTTAACCTGAATTGCTTCTTTCTGGTTTTTATTTTCATTGTTCCTTAGCATTCTGACACGACAGCCCATGAAGGTAGGAGAACAGTAAAGAATAAATGTGCATGCAATTTCTGTTAATGAAATGTATGTTCAATATTTTTGGTTTATTTAGGTTTCTATACTGGATTCATATCCATTTAATATCAAATGTGAATATTTATATCGCACTAGAGATTCCTATAATTAACATGGGATGGGATTGCAATTTGTGTGGAGTCTGACAACAATGATACTCAAATAGGGAGAGAAAAAGCTTTACAGAAGCCGGGGAGGGGAGTTGCAAAGAAAGTTTGCAACGCCAAATCTGGGTGGCCATTACTATCCCTGGCATACTTTAGAGTGGCCTCAATGCTGGCCATAGCTCCAAGTGCCAGCCAGAGAGAGTACAGTGTGCTGTCTAGGCCTCCTCTCTCCCACAGCCATATACCTTCAGCTAATTGTGTGTAACTGTAACAAGGCTGCTTTTCTACCAGATGTTTTGCTGGTGGTACAGCTTCAGTGGCTGCTCTTCCTGAGGTTGGAAACAGCTGTCTGATTATTACTTATTTGTATTTCTCATGATTTTGGAAATATAAATTGTAGAGAACTTTATAAAAGTTTGCTGCTATTGCCTAGCCCCCTCTGTTTCTGCCATTTTCTTTCCAGGCTTCCTTTTTATTATATAAACATTATACACATACACATCTTTATACTACCTGTTTAGATTTTGTTAGTGTCCACTTGTAAACATTAAAAATAGCAATGACAAGGTTTTGAATCTGCAAACAGGTTTGCCTGGCATGCTTTTGAATGGTGTGTGGCTGGCATATGTAACTTACAACAGGCATACATTCCTAAATTCTGCACACCTAAATTGTCAATTTAAATATATTTTACCCATGAACTGGCGTCACATCCATTTATAACAGATTTGATTGACAAGTAAGTTTCATTTCTAGGCTCTAAATGTCAAAGGTGTGGATAGCAAATGTGTTTTTGGCTGACAGTTTTGACAGTAGTAGTGTTTCACCCTTTGAAGATAAATACAGAATTCATTATGTTTTTTTAGAGTGCCTTAAATAGTCCCTTCACAGAAACAAGACAGGTCCCTGATCCTGCAAACACTTGCACCTACTTAACTTTAGTCTCACGAATAGTCCCATTAACTCCACATGAATAAGTTTTTAAGCAGTTGGCAGAAACCACACTGCCTAAATTATGGTTTGACGAGACAACTGAGGCTACAATGTATATAGGTACAGTGAAGGACATGTTACAAACATGAATATGTGATAACTCACTTTAATATTAAACAGTTTGGTGTCTACCTAAACAATAAAACTTTCCCACAAAAATGCCATTCCTTACTGGTACTCTATCAATCCTGGGTGCTAATTACAAGTTCTAAGTGAAAAGTAAAGAACAGATCCTGCCCTCTGCTTTTTGGGTGAGCTAGAGCTGGGAGGATAAACACCCAAACATCAGCAGGCTGTTCCTCTCCCTTTTTCTGGAACCTCCTCCCAGCACAGCAGCTGTGACTGACACTTTCTGCAATATCCTGAATGAATGTTGCTGAATTAATTTAATATGTTCAGGGTCCATTGTATTAAAAATGCAGTTGTATATGTTGTTGTGGAATTGAAGATATTTCTATGGGAAGGGTAAATAGAACAGCAGGTGATTAGGCAAATTCACTCAGTTTGTAACATCCCCAGAGCAACCACTCTCCTGAGGTAGGCATATGCTAGTTTAGACTGGATTCAGACAAAAGCTGGGTTTAAACTGGCTCATGGCCACCTTCCTGATCCACAGAGGGCCCCAATCCTTAGGGGAAGGTTGGAAGGACGGGGAGTGCCAGAATTCATGTTAGGGTTTGGGTTAATTCTGGTAAGCTTAAAAGCCAACACACATGCTAATATTTTTAATATTACTGGTGGGGGAATTCTGTGCCACTGTGCACATGCAGAATTTATGTGGCACGCAGAATTTTTGTTGTTGCAGAAAATACATTCTGCCAGAAAGATGCTGCAATTACCCCTTTTGCCAGTGAGGGGCCACTGTGGAGCCAGACCAGAGAGCAGCTGCCAGCGGGAGCAGTCCCAGCTGCAGATAGGGAAGAGAGAGACTGTCTTCCTCACAGCTCTCTTCCTGTGGGGCCAAGTCAGAGGCACGGGATATGGGGGGGAATGACAGATGGCCTGGGGCACAGGGGGCTGCTGGAGGGTCACAGACTGGGGTTCAGAAGTGCTAGTGAGGGCAACAGACCAGAGGAGGGGCTGAATAGGAGTGGGGGTGGGTCTGCCTCTTCAGTGCGCTATTTGAACACAAGGTTGGAATCCCAGAATTCAGCTGTGACATTTCAGGGCAACTGCACCTGTATTTCCCCTCCCTGGTTCAGCAAGGGTACCTACTTTCAGCTCACGGGCCATTTCCTTTTTGGGTGGAGAACTACATCTCTTCCTTCTGACCAGGACATTTCCAGGCTGAACAAATCCCTGCCTTTACTTTGTATTTCCCAGCATGGAGAGGTTGCTTAAAAACATCTGCTTGCTTTCTCTTCATAGGCTGATAGAGTGACTGTCAACAGTTATAAATTACCACACAGCACTTCCTATGCAAGCCTATTTTATTCTTAAGGTAAAAAGCATTAGAGAAAAATCTTGGAGGAATTTTGCACCAAAAAATTAGAAATTGTGCACACAATATTTTAAAATCTATGTATTTTATTTGTCAAAACAACAATATAATCAAGACAGTTTCAATTATTTTGGTAATTTATTTCAAAATACCTGTTAGCAAGTATGTCTGTAACAATATAGACAACAAAAGATTCAGGAATTTTTTTTTTTTTTTTTTTTACATTCTTTCCTAGGCATATTAATACAGAACTGAGTTGTGACATTACACCCCATATTCTTCATAGATGTGGTTGATATGAATATGGCATAATTAAGATATACTTTATGCAAGATGGCTCATCTTGCATAAAGATATCACTGGAAAGGCTTATGATTTATTGAATGTGTTTATCCAATTTGTATGCATGTATCATTTCTGTATCTGAAGTTAGGAATATTGACTATGTAACAATTACAACTGTGTGTGGACTTGGGGAAATGCCCACCAGACAGAAAGCAATCAGACTTAATGGGTCATTAGAAAAAGACAATGAGTCTTTGAAAATGTGGCTCTCCCATCTGCCTGGAGTTCCTTCCTGTAGACATTGCAAATAAACCTGGTTTCATAGTTGCTTTGACACTGCAACGTCAGGTGATAAGATCATCTGATACAAAACACCACCTTGAACACTGCTGGTACTTTTTCTCTGTAGGGGGATGGGGATCATACAAAGGTTTTCCGCCTTAGGTAAAGCCTTTTTAAGGCTGGGGAGGGGGTTAATCTGGACTCTCCTCCATTGCCTACCCAAGAAGGAGGACTGCTGAAAGGACAAAGGAACTAACCTGAGAGGAAAGGCAGGGGTGAGTGCAGACAGAGAGGGATCCAGTCTGTAAGAAGAAATAACTGGAACTCTAAGATGCAGAAATTCTGCAACTTGCCTAAAATAACATTTAGGGTGAGAAATTACTTCTTGAAACCAGTCTCTAAGATCTTATGCTTAGTATGTTTTGTTTTATTTGCTCAGTAATCTGTTTGCTATCCCTTATCAGCCTTTTATAGTTAATGCATTTGTTTTGTTTTATTAAACCCAGAAGTTGTGAATCTCTCTCCTCCCATTGAGGGAGAGGGTGAATTTTTATGAGCTTGCACTATGCAGATCTTTCTATACAGTGCAAAACAGTATTATTTTGGGTTTATTTCCAAAAGAGAATGTGCATGGGAGTGCTGGGTGAATCCTCTCACAGATCTGACTGCAGTCTGTGTCTGCAGCTGGGAGCGTGCTGGAATGGGGCTTGGGAGCCTGGCACAGCAACCCAGTGCAAGGAACACCCAGGCTGGCAGGGCCAGAGGGCTGAGCAGCACTCCAGCACATAAGGTGGCACCCCAGAAGTGGGTCCAAACCATGTCAGTGGCATAGCCTGCAGGAAAATGCACAGCTTATTGCTCTGAGACACTGATGGTGACTTAAGTGAATTTTAAGTGTGTTGGCTGGAGAACAGACAGAGTGGTTACTGGTTTGTTGTTTTTTGTTTGCTTATTTGGGGGTAAGGGAAGTAGGGACAAGAAAGTGAGTGAAAGTGAAGCTACCAAAAAGTTGGAGCTCCACAGGTTGCAAGTAGAAGAAAACAAAAGGATGTGTAAGACAGAATTAAAGCAGAAGAAGTTGGGTAAAAGGCTGCACATTGGAGAACCATGGAACTGAGACAGCTGGAGGCTGTGGGTGTGCAAGTGCTCCATGCACCTGGAGTTGGAGAATTCTTGCAAGCAGCATCTGTTGGTCTGTGCTTGCACCCTTGCTTTCATGCCCTATACCAAGGGCATAAAGGGCAGAATGGACTGACTACCTCTCTAGTTTCTTCTCTACTGCAAATCCAGGAATGATCCAAAGCAGAGGGGAAGGAGGGCAGGTAGTTGAATACAGATAGGGACCATGCATCTGGAAGACCCTCCAGTTACTATAAATTAACTTACTTTTCTTTGAGTGCTAGTCCCCACATGTATTTGACTGTATGTGACTGACCAGCAGTATTCAAATAGGAGGAGGGTGCACGGATGAAGATGGCAGAGCCCTGTGAAGGACTGCTGTCCTAAAAGATACATCAGTGGAGGCGTCCTGTATTGGAGCATACTGTGATGGAACGCCACATATCTGCCTTGCAAATGTCAAGTAGAGGTACTTCCTAAAGTGATGCCACTGATGTAATTTGTGTTCTTGTAGAATGAGAACTTACCCCATAAAGGGGAGGAAGATATGACAGCTGGTGGTAGAGTAGGATACAGCCTGAGATCCATTTACAGATCTTCTGCAAAGATACAGCTTGACCTTGGAGGAGTTCTGCTCTGGAGAGAAACAGTCTTGGAGATTTTCTGATTGGTTTTGTTCTCATAGACATGAAGGCTGGAAGGGACCATCATGATCATCTAGTCTCACCTCATACATCGCAGCCACAGAACCTTACCTACCAACTTCTTCGTAGGTAAAGAGCCAAGGCTCGTTGCATGTTGAGGGAACTAAGTCTCCTCTCTTAAGATCAACGTGGTTTCATAAACAGGTAAGTGGATTGACTCAAATGGAACTCTGAAAATACTGTGGGGTGAACTTTGAATATAGTTATGAGACTGTCTTTATGGAATATAGTGCATGGCGGATCCACCATTAGGGCTTCAAGCTCACCTACCCTTCTGGTTGAGGTGATGGCCACAAGGAATTCAACTTTTATCAATAAGTGATACAGGGAACATGTGGCTAGTTATTTGAAGGAAGGCTTAATGAGTGCTGAAAGTACAAGGTTTATATCCCAGTGAGGGGTAGGCTTCCTTACTAGCAGGAAGGTTCTTATTAGACCTTTCAAAAATCTGTTAATCAATGGGTGAGTAAAAACTGAGTAACTATCTGATAGTGGATGGCAGCACTGACTGCTCCCAGGTGGATTCAAATAAAACAGAGCTCAGCCATTTTGAGAGAGAGAAGATGGTCCAAAATAAGGGAAATATCTGCTGACTCAGAAGATATGTGTTTCAGTTGAGCCCACATGGAAAAACACTTCCACTTGGTTGAACAGCATTTCTTAGTGGCCTATTTTTTGCTGTTAAAGATGGCTGGTACGGCTTCAGAGCAGGAGTGTTCTTGGGTAAACACCCATCAAAAACCAAGTCGTGATAGGAAGTGCTTCAGGGTTGGGATGTTTGATCCTTCCATTCTCCTGGGCTAAGATGTCAGGAAAGGACTGGATGTTGATCAGAAGATATTAGAAAATTTGTGAACCAAAATTCTCTGGGCCAATTAGAGGGAAAGAGAATGACTTGTGCCCTGTCCTGTCAAATCTTCTGTAGGATGCAAGGCAGGAGTAGTAAAGGAGAAAAGGCATACTTCAGATGTCCTGATCGGGGGAGAAAAGCATTGCCCTGAAATTATAGCGTAAGAGCTCCCCTGGAACAGTAGATGTTGCATTTCCTCTTTTTTGTTTTGGAAGCAAACAGCTCCTAGATGGGCGGGGTGTGTGTCCCCACTGAGAGAACATACTGTTCACTGCCAAATCATGCAGCTCCCACTTGTGATTGCAGACACCCTCAACAGGCATTTCACCATCAAACACATTCTGAGTTCCTGGAAGGTAAGCTGCCGACAAGGTGATTTTGATTCCTGATACACCAATTCCATAGGGTGACTGTTCTACACACAGTGGGGTCTTGACCTTCCTTGTTTGTTGATGGAAAAGATGGTACTTTTTATTGTTTTAGCAATTTATCTGATTATTATGTTAAAGGCCTTGTAAGTATCTGACTGCTTGAAGTTCCGGAAGATTGATGTGCATCCTGTCCTCTTCATAGAATCTCAGGGTTGGAAGGGACCTCAGGAGGTCATCTAGTCCAACCCCCTGCTCAAAGCAGGACCAAACCCAACTAAATCATCCCAGCCAGGGCTTTGTCAAGCCTGACCTTAAAAACCTCTAAGGAAGGAGATTCCACCACCTCCCTAGGTAACCCATTCCAGTGCTTCACCACCCTACTAGTGAAAAAGTTTTTCCTAATATCCAACCTAAACCTCCCCCTCTGGAACGTGAGACCATTACTCCTTGTTCTGTCATCTTCTACCACTGAGAACAGTCTAGATCCATCCTCCTTGTAACCCCCTTTCAGGTAGTTGAAAGCAGCTATCAAATCCCCCCTCATCCTTCTCTTCTGCAGGCTAAACAATCCCAGTTCCCTCAGCCTCTCCTCATAAGTCATGTGCTCCAGCCCCCTAATAATTTTTGTTGCCCACCGCTGGACTCTTCACAATTTATCCACATCCTTCTTGTAGTGTGGGGCCCAAAACTGGACACAGTACTCCAAATGAGGCCTCACCAGTGCCGAATAGAGGGGAATGATCACGTCCCTCGATCTGCTGGAAATGCCCCTACTTATACAACCCAAAATGCCATTAGCCTTCTTGGCAACAAGGGCACACTGTTGACTCATATTCAGCTTTTCGTCCACCGTAACCCGTAGGTCCTTTTCTGCAGAACTGCTGCCCAGCCATTCGGTCCCTAGTCTGTAGCAGTGCATGGGATTCTTCCGTCCCAAGTGCAGGACTCTGCACTTGTCCTTGTTGAATTTCATCATATTTCTTTTGGCCCAATCCTCTAATTTGTCTAGGTCCCTCTGTATCCTATCCCTACCCTCCAGCGTATCAACCACTCCTCCCAGTTTAGTGTTATCTGCAAACTTGCTACGGGTGCAGTCCACACCATCCTCCAGATCGTTAATGAAGATATTGAACAAAACCAGCCCCAGCACCGACCCTTGGGGCACTCCACTTGATACCAGCTGCCAACTAGACATGGAGCCATTGATCACTACCCGTTGAGCCCGACCATCTAGCCAGTTTTCTATCCACCTTACCGTCCATTCATCCAGCCCATACTTCTTTAACTTGCTGGCAAGAACACTGTGGGAGACTGTATCAAAAGCTTTGCTAAAGTCAAGAAATAGCACATCCACTGCTTTCCCCTCATCCACAGAGCCAGTTATCTCATCATAGAAGGCAATTAGGTTAGTCAGGCATGACTTGCCCTTGGTGAATCCATGCTGACTGTTCCTGATCACTTTCCCCTCCTTTAAGTGGTTCAGAATTGATTCCTTGAGGACCTGTTCCATGATTTTTCCAGGGACTGAGGTGAGACTGACTGGCCTGTAGTTCCCTGGATCTTCCTTCTTCCCTTTTTTAAAGATTAGCTACATTAGCTTTTTTCCAGTCTTCCGGGACCTCCCCCGATTGCCATGATTTTTCAAAGATAATGGCCAATGGCTCTGCAATCACATCGGCCAACTCCTTTAGCACACTCGGATGCAGTGCATCCGGCCCCATGGACTTGTGCTCGTCCAGCATTTCTAAATAGTCACGAACTACTTCTTTCTCCACAGAGGGCTGGTCACCTCCTCCCCATACCGTGCTGCGGAGTGCAGCCATCTGGGAGCTGACCTTGTCTGTGAAGACAGAGGCAAAAAAAGCATTGAGTACACTAGCTTTCTCCACATCCTCTGTCACTAGGTTCCCTCCCTCATTCAGCAAGGGGCCCACAATTTCCTTGACTTTCTTCTTGTTGCTAACATACCTGAAGAAACCCTTCTTGTTACTCCTAACATCTCCGGCTAGCTGCAACTCCAAGTGTGATTTGGCCTTCCTAATTTCACTCCTGCATGCCTGAGCAATACTTTTATACTCCTCCCTGGTCATTTGTCCAATCTTCCACTTCTTGTCTTAAACACAAAAAAGCAGCTTACAAGCAAGGATTTCACTGTAAGCCAAGCTGGTCGCCTGCCATATTTACTTTTCTTTCTACACATCGGGATGGTTTGTTCCTGCAACCTCAATAAGGATTCTTTAAAATACAGCCAGCTTTCCTCGACTCCTTTCCCCCTCATGTTGTTCTCCCAGGGGACCTTGCCCATCAGTTCCCTGAGGGAGTCAAAGTCTGCTTTTCTGAAGTCCAGGGACTCTGTTCTACTGCTCTCCTTTCTTCCTTGTGTCAGGATCCTGAACTCGACCATCTCATGGTCACTGCCTCCCAGGTTCCCATCTACTATTGCTTCCTCTACTATTTCTTCCCTGTTTGTGAGCAGCAGGTCAAGAAGAGCTTTTTCCCCTAGTTGGTTCCTCCAGCACTTGCACCAGGAAATTGTCCCCTACATTTTCCAAAAACTTCCTGGATTGTCTGCGCACTGCTGTATTGCTCTCCCAGCAGATATCGGGGTGATTAAAGTCACCCATGAGAACCAGGGCCTGTGATCTAGCAACTTCTGTTGGTTGCTGGAAGAATGCCTCGTCCACCTCATCCCCCTGGTCTGGTGGTCTGTAGCAGACTCCCACCACAACATTACCCTTGTTGCTCACACTTCTAAATGTAATCCAGAGACTCTCAGGTTTTTCTGCAGTTTCATACTGGAGCTCTGAGCAGTCATACTGCTCTCTTACATACAACGCAACTCCCCCACCTTTTCTGCCCTGCCTATCCTTCCTGAACAGTTTATATCCATCCATGACAGTACTCCAATCATGTGAGTTCTCCCACCAAGTCTGTTATTCCAATTACATCATAATTCCTTGACTGTGCCAGGACTTCCAGTTCTCCCTGCTTGTTCCCCAGGCTTCTTGCATTTGTGTAAAGGCATTTAAGATAACTCACTGATCGTCCTGCTGTCCCAGTATGGGGCAGGAGCCCTCCCCTCTTGCACTCACCTACTTGTGCTTCCTCCCGGTATCCCACTTCCCCACTTACCTCTTGGGGTGTCCAAATGCTCTGTGCCATATTGCTGTCCATGTGGGAGGCAGCTGTAATAATATTTTTGTCCAGTGAGGGAATAGGAAGGGAGTGCGCATACTTACTTGATGGTGATCCTTCCACCACATTAGAGATGATGTTACTCTGGAAGAAATTGTCAGTATCATATTCATGATGTTTGGTTGGTAAATATACTGTTTGGAGCCATGCCTGTAGGCAACATAAGCTGAATCTGGTGAATGGGGTAACATAAGTGCATAAAGCCACATGACCCAGAAGGGAAAGACAAGTCCTGATTGGTGTTTGAGAGACCAGGTTACATGTAACAATCATGTCCTTAATGGTGCTAAACCAGTCCTTTTGGTATATAAGCTAGGATAACATAGATAAACATAGTAAGAGGACCAAAAAAGTGCCACCGTGGCTAAAAAACAAAGTAAAAGAAGCAGTGAGAGGCAAAAAGGAATCCTTTAAAAAAGTGGAACTTAAATCATAGTGAGGAAAATAAAAGGGAGCATAAACTCTGGCAAATGAAGTATAAAAATATAATTAGGAAGGCCAAAAAAGAATTAAGAACAACTAGCCAAAGACTGAAAGTAATAGCAAGAATTTTTTTAAGTACATCAGAAGCAGGAAGCCTGCTAAACAACCAGTGGGGCCACTGGTAGATTGACACGCTAAAAGAGCATTTAAGGAAGATAAAGCCATTGAGGAGAAACTAAATGAATTATTTGCATCTGTCTTCACAGCTGAGGGAGATTCCCAAACCTGAGCCAGATTACGTGACTAATCTGAGGGACTGTCCCATCCTGAGGTGTCAGAGGAGGTTTTGGACAAATCAATAAATTTAAGCAGCAATAAGCCAACAGGAATGGATAGTATTCACCCAAGAATTCGGAAGGAACTCAAATGTGAACTTGCAGAACTACTAACTGTAGTCTGTAACCTATCATTTAAATCAGCTTCTGTACCAGATAACTGGAGGATAGCTAATGTGATGCCAATTTTGTAAAAAGACTCCAGAGGAGTTCCCGGCAATTACAGGGCGGCAAGGCTAACTTCAATAGGAGGCAAATTGGTTGAAACTATATAAAGAACAGAATTATGAGACACTGATGAACATGATTTGTTGGGGAAGAATCAACATGGCTTTTGTAAAGAGAGATCATGCCTCATCAACCTACTAGAATTCTTTGAGGGGGTTCAACGAGCATGTGGACAAAGGTGATCCAGTTGATATAGTGCACTTAGATTTTCAGAAAGTCTTTTGACAAGATCCCTCACCACAGGCTCTTAAGCAAAGTAAGCTGTCATGGGATAAGAGAAAAGGTCCTCTTATCAAGCAGTAACTGGTTTAAAAGATAGGAAACAAAGGGATAGATAAATAATACAGAAAATATATTTCTGCTATATAAATCCATGGTACGCCCACATCTTGAATACCGCGTGCAGATGTGGTTGCCCCATCTCAAAGAAGATATATTGAAATTGGAAAAGGTACAGAAAAGGGCAACAAAAATGATCAGACTGGTGTGGAGAAGTAAATAAGGAAGTGTTTTTTATTCCTTCTCATAACACAAGAACTAGGGACCGACAAATGAAATTAACAGGCAACAGGTTTAAAACAAAAGGAAGTATTTCTTCAGACAACACACACTGTCAACCTGTGGAACTCTTTGCCAGAGGATGTTATGAAGGCCAAGGCTATAACAGGGTTCAAAAAAGAACTAGATAAATTCATGGAGGATAGGTCCATCATTGGCTATTAGCCAGGATGAGCAGGGAGGCAAAACAATGCTCTGAAGTGTCCCTAGCCTCTGTTTGCTAGAAGCTGGGAATGGGTAACGGGATGGATCACTTGATTACCTGTTCTGTTCATTCTCTCTGAAGCACCTGGCATTGGCCACTGCTGGAAGAGAGGATACTGGGTAGATGGACCATTGGTCTGACCCAATATGGCTGTTATGATGTTCTTAAAATCTTGCTGAGCCTGAGTCCACGATCACCCTTATGAAGTTGATGGTTTGCATTGCAGTGAGGATAGATTCTTCCCCCCCCCCCGCCCCCCCGAAGTTCACACTGACTCCTAGAGAGGAGCTGAAGCATTAATGAGGTTGACATGTCAACCTGTGCAAGTATTTCAGGAATGAACCTGTTCTGTTCATTTGCTCTGAAGCACCTGGCATTCGCCACTGTCGGAAGACAGGATACTGGGATAGACGGACCTTTGGACTGACCCAGTGTGGCCATTCTTATGTAGGTCTCTTGATGTGTCCTGGCAACGAGAAGCCAGTCGTTGAAATAAGGGAAGATGGTGAGACCGTTCTCTCTGAAATGAGCTGCTACTATCAGGAAGATCCTGAGGGTGGTAGCACGGCCTAATGGGAACACTCTGTATTGGAAGTGGTTGGGGCCCGCCATGAAACTGAGCAAATACCTGCAGACAGGGTGAATGTCCATGTGAAGGTATGCATCCTTCATACCGAGTGCGGTAATCCAAATGTCCTTTTCTAGGGATGGGGATTATTGACATCAATGTGAACATGCGAAATTTCAGCTTGCAAATAAAGCATTTGAGATTGTGGAGATCGAGAGTGGGTTTCCAACCACCCTTCTTTTTGGGTATGAGGAAGTACGAGAAAAGCAAGGTTTGTAGATATGAGAGAAGTCTATCCCTTCTTGGCAACATCCCCTAGTGGAGTTATGACCTCTTTTGTGAGAGAAGGTCTGGATGATGGGGGAAACTGAGGATTGCAAAGAGCAAAAACATCTTCTGGTATAAGTCTCTGTCCTCCACGGAGTTTGAGGGATCTTGATTCACTGGTGCTGATGGGGTTGGAGGTACTGTCAGTAGTTGAGGCTCTGGTTGGGTGTTTTTTGCTGGAACTGACAGCTCCCACTGTTTCAGCTTGGATGGTACCAGTGGAATCAATGTTGCTGGTATGGGGTCCAGTACCAATAGAAGCCTGATTTTATGGGCTTTTGTATCATGGTTATGGGACTTAGGATGGTCTAAGTCCTTATGTGCTGAATGAGCACGGTTGCTTGAGTTAGGCAGAATTGTAATGGTCACCTTCGAAGCAGACTTAAAGGAAGTGTTCCCTGTTTTCCTGACGAGAGTCCATGGATATGGATTCCCTTTCACCAGTCACACCTCATGGCAGGAAACGCACTTCATGTCGATTCAGGCTGATATATGTGGGGGAGGGGAGGCCTCTGCCTCGGTCTGATTGCAGCCTCACTGCATTCTTCATGAGGATCTAGCTTTCTAGGACAGAGTTCCCACACCTCACAGGCATATAGCTAGGGAAATAGCGACAGAGATCACATTTACCCATGACAGTATAGGCAGCATCGATGGGTCTTGCTGACAGAAAAGTAATTAAGGCAGAAAACAGTTTTTGAAGCCTAGAGTTCTAGGCCTAGTCTATTACCCATGACAGGTACGTGCCTGTGTGGTCGGGAGTTAGTTTCCCGCCGTGAGAGCTATCTCTAAAAAAACAATTAAACTATGTACACAATTCACTGAAAACAAACTCTGAAATATTTTTAGATTGAAAAAGAATGACGAAGAAGCAGCAGCTCCAGAGACTGAAGATTCTGACCCAGGCAATCAGGGTGATCAGACTCTGCACTATATGCACTATGAGGCACTAGGAGAGCAAGGGTGCATGCATGGACCAATGGATGTTGCTTGCAAGAAATCTCTGACTCGGGCTGCATGGAGCACGTGAACACATAGTAACTAGAACTTGAAGAAGAATGGGTGTTAGCAGGGTGGCACACTGTTCATCTTCAATAGAGCACCAGTATCATCTTCATCCTGCCTTCCCTATGGAATCCTATCCTACAGAACAGATGACACACCTTGCTGGAGTTCTTGTTCTCTTCCCAGTGTAGGCCATAGCAGGAGTTGGTGCTGAGACATGACTGTCTAGTATTTATTTCCTCTTTAAAGGAGAAGATTGTTACTCAAAAAGGTTCCAAACTAGAGGATAGAAATTCAACATTGGTAATGTTATGGGGGGGAGGTGTGTGGAATTCAGCCTGCTCTTGAGAGCATTTTACAAGTCACACTATTAATTTGCCTACCAAGAACTTTGGTAGCTTTGTAACAAGTCAACACATAGTGTTTTTTGGAGTCTGTTCCTAGTGTGAGTAAAAGCAAAATTAAAGACTGAAATGTGAGACATTTTAAAATCTCAGACTTCCCTCCTTCTACCAGTGGGAAGACTATATAATTTTAGTTTATGTAGTACATACCTTTCATCCTGAAAAATCCCAAAGCACTGCGGAGCCTTCCCTGCTTCCCTTTCATGAACCTTTCATGTTGAGAGAGGCAAGCTTCAGACCTCTGTTTAAATTTAAAGACTTTGGAACTAGACAAAATATTTAAGCATCCTGCTAATCTGAAGAGATTAGATGCTTGGAAATCAGATCAAAGAGACTGTTGGTGCTTGGGCTATTCCAGTTGCTAATGTGTCCTGTTGCATTTAGAGAAAATGTATTTCTACTTTACTAAACTTGCATGATATTTTAAAGAATACTTGATTTGTGTATTATACTGCTTCCTAATTCCTCTCAAATTGATTTATATATTCAACCAAATTTATGACAAAATTAAGGTTGAGTACATTACTAATATAAGGTGAAGTACATTACAAATATGACTTAATATCCCCCAACCAAGCATTATGAACCCAGAAAATTCTGGATTTTCTTTGTTTAACCTTAATTCAAACACATTCGGGTATGGACATGTACAGTTCTGGCACCCAAAGAACCTTAACTCAATTCTGTAGTGACATCATGCAATAACCATATGATTATGGCATTTTAGTGTTTGTGGTCCCATAGCTGATTACACTGATTTTTTAAAAGATCTTTTTCCTCCCTCATGGTATTGTTAAAGTGGGAGGACATAATTTGAAACTAACTTCTAAGCTATTTAATTGATGGGTAAATTCTCAGAAAAATAATTTAAAAATACATGCTATCATTTTGGAGAGGACACACTTTCAAATTTAAGAGATTGAACCCCTTAGTGCAAACCTTAACTATAGAGTTGCAATTAGTGCCGCATAATAAATGCATAGAATGTGAAATGGACATTTTCTAACTCTATTTTAAACTTTTGAAGCATATTCCAAAGATCTTGTCTCAAGTAATGAAGCTATAAATAAAAATGGATAATTCCAAACAGAATACCTGCAAAATGTCTACTAGCTAAATTGTAAGAGAAGGGTGATAGTTTCAAAAAAACTTGAAGTTCTGTAATATTTATGCAAGAAATTTGACAAATGGCATTCTCATTTCAATGAACAATGCTCACCTGCACCACCCTATCAAAAAATGAACACATTCGTCTGATTAATTAGCTGCCTATCATTCATCATTTATTCATACTTTAATGTTCCAAATGATAGAGGCTTCAATAGATCATATAGAAGACATCAGTATCATTACTGAAATTGATTCTGCCATGGTGAGTCTGAGCTAGAAGTGGATAGCATTTTAATAAAGGCATTGACAGGTCCTTTAAAAAAATAATAAAAACACTAAAACATCACAGTATCTAGTGCCTGTCTAGGACCATGAAATTAAATAGGCACAGTTTTAAAAAAACAAGTCCTATACGGAGTACTAAGGAGACAAGATGGGTGAGGTAATCTCTTTTATTGGACCAACATCTTTTGAGGCGAGAGACAAGCTTCTGAGCTTCTACAGAGCTCTTCTTCAGGTATGGGAAACGTATTGTGAGTGTCACAGCTAAATACAAGATGGGACAGATTGTTTGGCTTAAGTAGTTCAAGGTGAAGTGGCACGTTTACACTCCTCCAGTCATAGGGAGAGAGAAGCAGCTGGGAGGGTTGTTAATGGGTTATGGATTGTTGTAATAAGTGATAAATCCAGTGTCATTCCATGATTTTTAGTGTCTAGCAAAGTTATGAATTTAAGCTCCCATCTTGTATTTAGCTGTGACACTTCTAAGTAAGTTTCCCAAACCTGAAGAAGAGCTCTGTGTAAGCTTGAAAGCTTGTGTCTCTCACCAACAGAAATTCATCCAATAAATGATCTTGCCTCACCCACCTTGTGTCTCTAATATCCTGGGACTGACACGGCTACAACACCACTGCATATACCGAGTACTGACATTTTCCACTTAGGGCCCCAAGATTTGCCTACTGTCCTTCCTTGAGGATGCTTTATAAGGCTATACTAAATGCAAGACTTATCTTTTGAGGGAGTTCTAGGGCGGAAGATGCTGTTCAGGGGTGGCATTTAGGGTGGGTGTTTTATATTCTATGCTGTGCATGGCTTATTTTATTTGTCATTCCATGGGATTGCTGCTAGTTCCTCCATTTATTGTGATTTTAAATCATTATTGAAATAGCAAGGAACATGAGAGAGAACCAGAAAAGGCACCTTACACACCTAATTAAATAAATTCTATGCAGTGGAAAGCTAGTTTTGTTTTCATTGCTCAGTGAGGGAAGGGACATAGCTAAGAAAAGGTACAGGGAAGGGGAACTAAGAAAATGTGGGGAGATAATAGAGCGAGAAAGAAGGTTACTTAACCTGGAAAGTAGTAAACCAAAGGTGCTTGGTTGAAGTACTTAAAATCACGAAGGGTATAGGAAAAACAGAAGTTTTTTTTAACCCCTCCCCATAATACAACTAGAAGGGGCAGTCAGTGAAATTAAAATTCAGTAAACTTAAATCTCATAAAGTACTCTATACATAATTTATAGTTTTCAGCATATGATATTCACTGCAGCTGAAAGTTGCTGAGATTATAAAAGGAACTAGTGTGTGTCTAATGGTTAAAGCAGGAACCTACGATTCAGAACTCAGTGACTTTTCCTAAATCTGTTGCTGATTCGTTATTGTTTGCAGTGTTGTTGTGGCCATGTTGGTCCTAGAATATGAAAGACACAAGATAGTTGAGGTAATAGCTTTCACCTTGCCTACCTTATCTGATTGATTCATTATGTGATTTTATGTAATCTCAGCTTCTGTGCCTCAATTTACCCATACATATAATGGTTATATCATACTTAACTATCTCCATGATTTCATATGTTACTTAAATATGCAAGATGCTTTACAGGGCCAATAAGGCAAAGTGCCAGATCCCAAAAAATTATACTTTGTATAGTGTCTCAAATTAATCAGTAAAGGTATGTCTTCACTACCCGCCGGATCGGTGGGTAGCAATCGATCTATCGGGGATCGATTTTTCACGTCTCGTTAAGACGCAATTAATCGATCCCCGATCGCGCTCCCCGTCGGCTCCGGAAATCCACCTCATCGAAAGGCGGAAGCGGAGTCAACGGGGGAGTGGCAGCGATCGACTCGCCACCGTCCTCATGGCCAGGTAAGTCGATTACGATATGCCGACTTCAGCTACGCTATTCACGTAGCTGAAGTTGCGTATCATAGATCGACCCCCTCCCCTAGTGTAGCCCTGGGCTAAGACAAAGGATGAAGGTTAGAATAGCAAGAGGTATGAATATGAACAATGTACAGCACATTGGAAAGGAAGATGTAAAGTAACTTAAATATGATTAATTACTATCCACTTCAGCGGTTTGTTTTATGTCTGCTACCTATCGTCACTGTAGGAGTACCTTCCATGTAAAATCAACAAAAGCAGCCAAATCTCTAATGGATAACATGGAGTCTCTGGAACTTCTCCCTTGTTGGGATAAAAACTCTGCCTGAGGTAGATTCTATTAACTTTAAGGTTGATTTGGGTTTTTTTAGGTTAGAAAGGATGAACTACTGCTAAAGTTTATAGCTATGCAAAACAGGATAAAAATAAATCTTAAAATTCAGGGCATACAATGACCACTTAAAAGGGTTAGGAAGGAATTTCTTCAACCAATTTCTTCCCCTTGATAATGCTCTCTAATAATTAAGGAAGTGTACATGAAGAAGCGAGAGGGCAGGTGATTCTCCACGCTCAATTCTTGGCATCTAAAAATCTTGCCATAAGGTCGTTATTAGCATTAGTTTCAATGAATTTTGTATATCAATTTTTCTTCTAGAAACTAGTTTAAGACCAAATATTTCATCTAGGACAAACAGAAGACAAGATGTTTATCTGACCTAGGCATGATTCAAAACAAAAACAATGTAGCGGTGAAAGGCTCCTTATCCGTTATCTAATGTCCAAGGTGTCAGTCCTCCCCCCAAAAAGGTGATCTCACTACTAGATTAGTGGTCTTCATAATAATCCCTAAAATATTATTTGCTTTTAGTAACAAACTATTCGAACCTATAAAATATTTTGAGCCATTAAAGTAGTATTTGATACTTTGTGAACATTATCCACATACCTTAACTGCAGTGTTTACTTTTCCCTAATGTTGGCTAAATGTATGACAAACCAATCCAAGTAACATACAAATTGGAATTTGGTATCATAAGGAAGATTTACATGAACATTTTGTTCCATGGCTGAGGCATGCAGCCACACCCAGCACTCAGGAAGATGTATTTCTGTACTAATCACAGTAGCCAAGGCAACAGTGGCTCCCTGTATTGTGTATGAAGTGCTGTCGTCATATAGCGGTGGCAGCTGCCATTTACTTTGTTCAGGATTTTAGTTCTGCATACCTGTTCTTATGTAAATTGTACTGAAAGATCAGACTTTTACATTATCTGTTCAGATGACTATCTATTGCTGTAGCACAGTATACACATATGCAACAAAGATCCGCTTCCAAGCTTTGGCAGATACTATAAGAAACAGGACTCTCAAATGCCTACAGGAACAAATACAGTACAGTGAAGACAAGAATATCATTTCTTTTGCACTCTTGAAAGTGGTTGACTAAAAGTTGCTGGACGCTGAAGAGCTACAGCAACGAGAGTGGCAGAGCCAGGTTTTCTGCATTGCCGTAGGTGGCTGATCCCTGATCTAGAAGAACCATCTCAGGGATTGAGAATAGTTCACTGTTCATTCTAGGGATGTAAAAGTGTAACCAATAAGCTTGATGATTATTGGTTTCTGTTAATGATTAAACTCCGCCTGGGATCACGGCTGCTGCCCTGCACAGAACCCCAGGGTGGGCAGGCAGCCAGGACTAGTGGCAGCAGCCAGGACCCCAGCCAGCACCTCAGGTGCTCAGCCAGGACCCCACGATCCCTGGTGTGAGGCCAGCAGCTGGGACCCCAAGATGCCAGACGTGGGGCTGGCAGCAGAGCCCTGCCTAAAATGTGGGGATGCTGCAGCACCCTCCTCGTTCCCTGGTTAAATGTTTAACCAAGAGAATTTTAATCGGTTACACAGTTATTGTTTTTACATGTTATTTAAATCCCTAGCCCATTCATTCCTTGATCTCTCTGCTAAGAGTCTCTCCACTTCTTACCCTGGACTTGAGGGGTGTGTATACCCCAGAATGTGATCAAGCTAACTGCAACCATATGAAGTGCATTCAGCCACCATGGATTAATAAAATAGACCACCACGTAGTTAAGGATTAATTTGAATAAGCAGGCTTTTGAAGGCCAAGTCAAAAACTAGCTGGCAGTTTCTGCCAAGCAGAATGGGAGGAGGGGAGAGAAAGTCAACAATTGAGACAAAGAAAGTAAGCGGACAGAGAACCTTGAATTTGGGTGCCTTTGATATAGAAGTATTATTATGATTAAGATTGTTGGGAATGTTTAAGTAGTTTATTGAACGTTAGGAAAAGTGATTTAGTAGGTGTTACTATGACCTAGGTGTTTTTAGAAGTTAGTTATAAAAGACTAAACAGTGTATTTCTGAGCAGTCCGCTGAAGCCATCTTAAGAGATGTTTTTCCTGACACCTTTTCTCCCCAGTGGGTGAATTGGCCACTGAGAACCTGCTGTTAATTACTCAATACCATTCCATATTTAATAAAATATTTGGGATGTTCTACACCTATTGTTTGTTTGTGCTTAAAGCTAATAGAGCATGCTTACTTGAATTAATCTTTCATCAGATGGAATTGCTGTGTTCCCAATTATTTATATTTGATATCGTCTGGAGTGAAACAGTAAAGTTACTACTGCTGTGGGTTCTGAAAACCCTGGGTAACAACTGAAACAGGATAGATTCATTTCTCACAGGTGACTGAAGAACTCTCAGATGGCAGTAACTTTTGTTATTGCTGATCTAGGCTGGATTTGAACTAGCAGTCTACAGCTGAAGAGAGTGTTCCATCTTATCTCAGTGAGCTACTCCCTCCAGATACACAATTTTAATTAAAATTAACAGCACAGCTTCTGATGATTACTATACTGTTTGGGTAGTGTTGTGAAGATTCAAACTGAGTGACTAGCCCCTGAAGAAGAAGCTGTCTTTGAAAACATTTGTTTTCCCACTACCTAAAATGAAAATTCTGCAAATGTTTAAACATACCTCTTGCAGGTGGCAAGTAGCCATAAAAATTGGCAAATATTTTAGTCTGTATAGAGCACTAAAAATTTTAGGAAAGGTTACATACAAGAGCTTATTCATCATGGGCACACTTTAACAAGGTTTGTTAACCAAAACGACAAGTCTCTGAAGCAATGAATTAGGGAGCAGACTATACAAAGTGTCAGATTTTTTCCATTTGAGACTTTGTTCCTGAAAACATGCTAACTTAAAAGCTCTGAAGACTCTTGTTGGTTCACAAAACATATATAACATATAGGTAGTGGAAGTGCAAACTTTCCTACCAATGTTAGTCTCAAGGCCACCTTTAGCAATTAAAATAATACAGTCTCATATCTTTTCAGTCCTTGGTGCTTGTGCTTAGCGTTTTGTGATATGGTCAACTCCATTTGGAATTAGCAAAGACAACTAGAAACAATATTTTAAAAGCTGTTTATCAACACAGTAGTTACTAGGTATCTTATAAGTGCTCTGACTGGTTTGTGTTGGAGAGTTAAATTAAAAATTACGAGGCAGCTAAATAAATCATGTTCAACTGCTATCACTAAGAAATAATTATGTTAAAAATAGACAAGTCTTAGCATGTAATTCAAGTCAGGGTTGAGGCTTTATTACCAAACTAAGGAAAGTGACTGTTTCCAAGACACAAGAACTCATATCCAAGCTTGTATAATCTAAGTTTAAAGATACTGTTTAAAGCTACAGCCCATATAATGTCTTAATTTTAAATACACATTTCCTGCTAAGTATTATATAGAACACCTGATACATGCGGGGGTGGGGGGGAATACAGAAATTTAAACATTGATTTTTTTCTTTTAAAAACAAAAACCAATTGGCTACTAAAACATTCCTCTGGATACACAAACATTACATATATATATATATATATAAAATGCTTGAAAAACAGTCAAAATAATATTTTACCTCTTACTGAAAAGATCTCAATTGCAACAAAACTACATTTTTTTAATGGCTGCACTTAGGATTGTTAGTAAAGACGCAAGTATGAAATAAAAGTCAGTAGTACCTTGCCACGGTGTTCAGTTCAAATAACAGTTGGCTAACAGTCCTCTCTTGAGCACTTCCACTGGAAATAATTTCAGCCTCCTTGCTCAACAATAAGATTACACCATGCAGTTACTGTCTACTCTGAAGTTGGAAGGTGTGTGCCAAGAAGTGTCAATCATTCCTTGTAACACCAAAGGGGAAGTACTCAGGAAATTCATGGATAATTTTCAGTGCTTCATTGTAAAGCGCAAGATCTGAAACAGGGACAGAAAATATTAAGACATTGTGACAAATGGATTAAAATGCTAACTAGCTGAGTATAACAAGGTTGACACAGTCTCTATTTTTACATTACGGAGTTTGAGAAAGTTCTTCCTCATTGTTCAGCTGAGTCTCACAATTTTTAGGCCTCTTTAGTTATAATTTCCTTTGACAGGTGAAAACAAGTATTTAGAAGAGGTTGTAGTCCAGAGTGCATGTTAGTAGTTAGGTGATGGGGAACAAAAAGATAATTCCTTAGCAGCTATGTTGGTACTCCATGGTTTGGAAAATATTATATTCCTCTTGCTAACCTTCAGAACCTTGTATTATCCACTTTGTCTACAACATCTATTTTACCTGCCTTGTATTGCTTTTTGGGTCTCCTCCTGAAACTAGGTTTTTTGTTTTTCTTTTTAAAAGCTCTCTCCTCTTGGGAAATCCTTGTCATTTCTGTTGCCCTCTCTCTACCTGGTCTATTTCTTTATAGAGTTAGGGGTGTGCGACCAAATGTAATTATTCTGATGTTATTCACAATCTAGTCTTCATTAACCTATGTCATCCATAAATTTTGTTACCTCAATATTCATCCTTCTATCAAGTAATTTATTTACTGCCACCAAACCCAAAAAAGGGTGGAGGCACACCCCTATTAGCCTCCTTTCAAGTCCAATGAAACAGACCAACAAATAAACCATATATTGCTGCTGTCTCTCAAATTTCCAATCCATGAGAAAGATTTACCTCATTATCTGACTACTGTTCCTTGACTAGCCTCTTGTGAGGGACTTTACCAAAGGCTTTCAAAAAAATAAGCAAATTACAAGTCTATTGATTTCCCTTTATCAACCAATTGGAGACACATTCTCTTTATGGAAGTATCTAGGTGTTTTATAATTAAGAAGTAATCTTTGTAAATTCCTCTATTGTCCTTCATCCTCATTTCCCCACACCATCAAAACACTATCCAATGAATGGACGATTGAGAGAGAGTACTCTGTGTACACATAGCAGATGTGTGCTGTGCTCAGAAACCAATGACAGGAGTGGTACAAATGGTCTACATAAGAATACTCTTTTTGACTTGAACCAACTCTTGCACAGGGACATTAACATTACTGTATTTATTTTTATCTTTCTGCTTTCTTTTCTGTTCAAGGTTCTGTAATTAAGACAAGTTACTTATGTAGCCTCCATGTCTAAGTCTAAGGACTTTAGCTTTTCAGCAACTTTTTTGTTTAGGTTCTTTCTAACTAGCTTTCCCTAAGTTCCTCTCTGCCCCCAAAGTTCAATACCATAGCACTACATTTTGGTATGATCTTTCCTCTGAGGATGTTGCATGTAATTGCATTATGGGTCACTAACTCTGGAACAAAGCTCTGGCACTGCATGGAAGCCTCTGTATCAGTAGCAGAGATTTCTGGAAGCAGCTTGTGAACGTGTAGAAAGAGCTCCCCTCACCACACTGGCAACTTCCAGACGGAGCTGACTCATAAGAAAGGATTAGCAGACATGCCCCTTCCTTCACTGAGGAAATAATCTAAAAAGTTATGTACGTTATTTGTAAGGCTTATCTTTTACTTACCAAAAGCGCTTTTATCTTCTCTGAACTGGACATATGACATGCACATGATGGTTGCCTGATTTGTAACTCTTCCCACTACTTCAATGACACCAGAGAGCTCTTCATCTAACTAAGGAACACATAGAAATTAAACCGTCACCAGATTAGGTTTATTATTTTCTGCATGTCACTAGTTACACACCAAGCTACAGTTTAAGAAACAATGTTACTATAATTTGTCTGTTCCATTTCACACAATACAGTACTACTGAAAAATAAGTCTACAACCTAATTCGTTATTTAAAAGATCTACAGCTTTATAACCAAGAAAGGATTTAGTTTTACACAGATTAGCAGCAACCCATGGGAATCTTGGGTGGGTTATGTCCTTTTCAGTACAGCTGGCTCACACTGCAGGCTGGTGCAAGCGGCCCGTAGGTGCCGTGCTTACCAGAGGTGCAGTAGGAGAGGAGTTTTTGTACTCAGTGTGCTACTACAATTGCGACAGGCTTTTGCCCAGACTGTAAAAGGAGTGCTCTTCATGTGTTTCAGCCATAGGTGCCTATGCAGGAGTCACAACATAGACCCTGTGTTTAGGTACCTAAAAATTAGTAGCTTGAGCCCAGGAAATGATGATCAAAAAAAGAAAAACGACAATCATCATAAAGATTGTCAATACAAAGGTAAGTGCTTTCTTAAGCCATTTCATTATTTCTGAACATCTAGAATTTATTTCCAACCTACCAATGAATCTCCTAGACTATGAAAAACATGACTTTCTTTCCAGAAGGATAAATTACTTTAGGGGCCTCTCTTTATATATATGTTAGAACAAGGGAGTTATAGTACACGAGCGAATAATGGAATCTGTCAAAGGTAATATACGAGAGTGTTTATTTTTTTTATATATAGATATAGATATCTATATCTATATAGATATATATATGGGGCCCTACCAAATTCATGGCCATGAAAAACACGTCACGGACCATGAAATCTGTATAGCACACAAAGAGCGCACAAAAGACCAGATTTCACGGGGGAGACCAACATTTTTCAAATTGGGGGTCCTGAACCAAAAGGGAGTTGCAGGGAAGAGGGGAGGTTTGCAAGGTTATTGTAGGGGGGTTATGGTATTGCCACCCTTACTTCTGTGCTGCCTTCAGAGCTGGGTGGCCAGAGAGTGGCAGCTGCTGACTGAGGGCCCAGCTCTGCAGGCAGCAGCTCTTGCCTTCAGAGCTGTGCTCCCAGCCAGCAGCCATCGCTCTCCAGCGAATGGTTTCCAAAAAGGAGCGGGCCTCAGCTCCCTTTGGGCATTTATTGCCCCTTCAGTACATGATCGGGGGAAAGAAAAAAAAGTTAGGACAGGTAATGGTAACTTCCAAAATGACACTTAAACTTACAGGCTCGCTCAGTTCAACAGTTGTATTTTTTCCTTCTCCATCCGAAAGGATGAAAAGTTTCCCAGATGGGTGAATCTACAAAGAGATTATTAAGTCTTTAAGTACATACCTTCAAACTATCAAAGCAAATTTCTTCTGAATTATCACTTGATTCTGTACTGTACATATCACACATTCAAGAACAGTAAAAGTGTGTACATTTAATTATTCCCCATGTCAACTTAAAAATATTTTTAAGATCAAAATTCTTACTTTTTACCACCAGTTTACTTTTTTTCCCCTTTCTGTCAGAATGGCCATTAAAAAAGCATCACTTGTTTTCAGCTACTTTCAGGCTATGTCTACACTATGAGTTAGGGTGTGATTCCCCTGATTCTATACACATACTCATGCTAATTCTCATCACAAGCATAAACAGCAGTGTAGCCATAGTAGTATGAGTAATGACAGCAGAGGCATAGCTGAGTTGTGCTGAGTACATACCAAACAGTTTCGGGCAGGTTTGTACTCAGCACAAATCAGCCATGCTTCTGCTACCGCAACCAGTTCTACTGTGGCTACACTGCTATTTATACTCACGCTAGCACAATGAGAGCTAATGCAAGTATATGTACATGAGCAGAGGAATCACAACTACCTTGTAGTGTAGACATAGCCTCATTTCTTAAAAAGTACAGAGCTTATATTGCAAACACAACAGAGCAAGATTTTTAAAAGAATGTTTTTCACTAAGTTTTTTTTAAAAGTCAAATATATATTGATGTTAGGCTCTGTAAAACCCTTTTAAACAAAATCAAAATTATGACATTGATATAACAGCATAGCTTTAGATACATTAACAATGAAGTGTTTGCTACATATGGAAGAAATGCAAGAGATGTTTTTGCTTTATTTACAATATTGTTAGAATAATGCCATCTAACAGTACTGAATAATTTTTATTGTATTTACTAAAAAGTGACCTTTTAGATGCTAATTAAGAATTGGAAAATTTTTATTTTTATCTTATATATGCATCCAAAACCGTGATCATATTTTCTAACTTTAAGAAAAAAACCACGACTCATGTTGAAACATAAGCTATCCATTCTTAAGTCTTTGTTTCTGTATGAAAACGTATTGTGTTTTTAAAACATAAGGCATAGATCGTGCTCTGAAGGTCAGCACACCTGGTTCTATCAAACCAACAAGGTAATAACTCCCAGAGTGGAGAGGGTACCACTGAGAAGAACTTCAGACACAGCCTGATGTTCAACTTTATCAGCTGCTGAGTGCCTCCACTAACCTTAAAAAGTCACAGATCTATTTGATTTTTTTTAAAAAGAACTAAATACAGATAACAGCCCTTAACATTACTACAACTAAAAATATTAGAGTATTTCCCTTCCACCCCCCACCCATTCTTTCCCCACACCGAGTGCACTGAAGTTGCTTCTCTATAGACAGGTTTCACACAGCACCAGGGGAGAGTGTCATTTTAATAAGCAACTACATCTTCCAGTAAGACAACGAAAAGTAGCAAGGGGTTATGGTGTAAGTCATGGATGTTTTCATGGCAATCAGGTCATCATCTGTGACTGACCCCCTACCCTTTCTGAATGGTCAGGTAATAAAGGATATTTAAGCAGGGTGGATAAAAATCAATGATTTAAAATAATAATTAAAAAATCAGATTTTTTTAATTTAAAATGGATTTTTTGGATAAAATGTTTTTAGAAGAAAAAACCTATCTAAAGAGAAGACACACTATAGCTCAAAGATATCTCATCATGGAATAGGGATTATAAACTCTAATTCTATAGTATGAGACAATATATTCATGCAATGTTTAAGAAAAGTTTTGTAAATGAGTTCCAATAGTTCATGGATTAGGGACCCAATCATATGGCGTTCCAGGGACTTGTCTTTTTGAGACCAGCATTCACGCCTTCCAGTCTTGATTACTGCAAATTATGCCCATGAATGAAGCCAAATACTAAATCTGACTGGTACAAAAATGCAGTAGCCTGTCTGCCTAGCAGCACAGGTCCCAAAGGCTAGGAATACATCACCTGGCTCCAGTCTCAAAACTAGTTCTTTATCTTCAGTTAAAAGTCCAGTTTGGATATTCAAAGGCCCCCAGGAGTCTGACCCTCTTTACCTAAGGGATTGTTTCTCCCTCCACAACCACAGCCTCCCTCAATAAAACCTTGTCTACATTAAAAGTTTTCGCACTTTAATTATTATGACATAGTTAAAGTGGCAACTCCCACCCACAGTGTAGACGCATTTATACCAGTATGATAGTACTTCCACCTTATCACAGTTTGGTGAAGCAAACCAAGCTATACAATACTAGTATAAAATACTTTACATTGGTGTAAATGTGTCTATGCTAGGGTGCTGACTGGCAAAACTATGTTGATAAAGATACCCATCTTACCACCATAGTTCTCCATGTAAAAAAGTATGCCAAGATCAAACTTAGCATGTTCGACCATAACACTGAAAGCAGATAAGCCACAGGGAGAGATTCATTCTTGCAGAGAGAGCAGGAGAACAGAGAAATACTGGCATTGTTATTTCTATTTGGGTATACTTGACAGATGCAACAGCATGGGACTGTGTAAATATCGTAGCACTAGGCAGATATAATTTGAACTACCTGCAACTCATTTTTAAAGACACACTAGATCCGAAATGCTGGTATCCTCCTACCTATGGTAAGCGGCGCAGGCAGCCGGGGGAGGAGCCACACAGGCAGCCGGCGGGTACCCGGTGCAGAGCACAGCGCTGGCGCGTGCGGGGACCGCGGGGTTGGAGATGCGGCACGGAGCTACACGGGGCGCTGGGTGTGCGACACCTCGGGCCAGGACCATAGGTAGAGCCTGGCCCGGTGCTGCCTGGCTCCAGGGAGCGGCTCCCCAGCAAGGGCTGTGAGGGGACCCATAGGCGCGCCCTCCCGCCCAGCGTCGCCGAACCTGCGATCCAGGGGAGCCGCGCAGCCCGGAGCCTCAGGCTGCCCTCGAGCAGAGTCCAGCAGCGGCCTATAGCCCCTCAGAGCCTGGACCCCGGGGACACGCAGGGAGGCAGCGGGTTCCAAACCCTCCGGCCTGAGGAGTCAGAGGAACCGGGCAGGGAGCGGCTAGCGGCGGGGGCAGGGCCTGGGCAGAGTCGGGGGTCTCGCTACCTTCTCCAGTCGGCCCACGAAGCAAACGGGCTGCCCGAGGTGCTGCGCTAAGTGGCTGGTGGCGAGGCGGGGCCGCGGCCCCTCGTGCACGTCCCCCATGTGGAGCGGTCCCGAGGCTCGCGCCGCGCTCTCCCCGACAGGCCGCAGCTCCCCTCGAGCGGCGGGAAACCAGCACTTCCGCTCTCCGAGCCCAGCTGTCGCCCTGGCAACAGGGGAGGCATCGGGGCGGGGCTTCCTCTCAGGCGGCCAATCGAACGGGACAAAACCCGTTACCGACGCCCTGGTGACGTAGGCAAACGGCGCGTCTCACTGCGTACGAAACGGAGGGCGGTTGTGGCCTCTATGTCGGGTGTGAGGCTCAGGTGGGGGCTGCTCGGAGATTGAACCCGGAAGTGAAGGCGCCAGTGGCAGCGTCAGGAGGTGCCGGGTGTGTGTGTCTGAGGCGGGTACGCGGTGAGTGAGCGGAGTGGGGCTGAGCCTTCCCTGGCGCGCGCCACAGTCCTTCGCTGAGGGGAGCCCCTTGGGGTTGCCACTGCCCACACCCCCTGGGGCTAGGGTGACTGGACAGCAAGTGTGAAAAATTGGGGCTGGGGGTAATAGGAGCCTAGATAAGAAAAATCCCCAAATATGGGGACTGTCCCCATAAAACCGGGACATCTGGTCACCCTACTTGGAGTGCCCAGTGCGCAGAGGTGCCGGGGCGGGGGGGCAACTGGTCTCGTCTCCCCCCCCACACACAGACGCATTGTGTTGAGAGCTGTGGGGGCGGGCGGCTGATCTGCCCCGTCCCTAACTCGCTTAAAAGCAGCCAGGTCATGTCTCTGTGTGGGTGTAGTTCAGGAAGGGTTTTTGAAGGGCTGTGAGAAGCTGCTCAGACTTATCTACACTTGAACATAAGAACGACCGCACTGAGTCAGACCAAAGGTCCATCTGGCCCAGTATCCTGTCTTCCAACAGTGGCCAATGCCAGGTGCCCCAGAGGGAATGAACAGAACAGGTAATCACCAAGTGATCCATTCCCTGTTGCCCATTCCTGGCTTCTGGCGAACAGAAGCTTGGGACACCATCCCTGCCCATTCTGCCTAATAGTCATTGATGCACCTATCCTCTGTGAATTTATGTAGTTTTTTCTAACCTTGTTATAGTCTTGGCCTTCACAACATCCTCTGGCAAGGAGTTCACAGGTTGACTCTGTATTTTGTGAAAAAAATACTTCCTTTTGTTTGTTTTAAACCCTATGCGTATTAATTTCATTTGGTGACCCCTAGCTCTTGTGTTATGAGAAGCAGTAAATTACACTTCCTTATTTACTTTCTCCACAGCAGTCATGATTTTATAGACCTGGATCATAAAAGGGGGGCCCTTAGTCGTCTCTTTTCCAAGCTGAAAATCTCAGTTTCTTTAAACTCTTCTCATATGGAAGCTGTTCCATAGCCCTAATCATTTTAGTTGCTCTTCTGTACCTTTTCCAACTCCAATATATCTCTTATGAAATGGGGTGTGCAGTTCTGTTTGCCCCAGTATTCAAGATGTGACGATACCATGGATTTATATAGAGGCAATATAGTTTCTGTCTTATTAGCTATCCCTTTCTTAATTATTCCCCACATTCTGTTTTTTTTTTTTAACTGCCGCTGCACATTGAGTGGATGTTTTTACTTGAAATTATTTCAGTATAACTTAAGTCACTTGGGGGTGTGAATAAGCCCCTCTCTGAGCAATATAAGTTATACCAACCTAAGCGCTGGTGTAGACAGCACCATATTGACTGGAGAGCTTCTCTCGTCGACCTAGCTCCTGCCACTTACGGGGGCTGGAGTTAAGGCCTTGTCTACACTACTGGGATAAATCAACCTAAGTTACGCTACTCCAGCTATGTGAATAACGTAGCTGGAGTCAATGTAGCTTAGGTTGACTTACTGCGGTGTCTACACTGTGCTGCATCTCCCATCAATCTTCTCCTGTCAACCTATCTTACTTCTCTCATTTGGGTGGAGTACTGGAGTCGACTGGAGCACAATCTGCAGTTGATTTAATGGGTCTTCACGAGAAGACCCCCGCTGCATCAGTTGTAGCAGCATCGATCCCTGGTAAGTGTAGACATGCCTTAAATCAGCAGTTCTCAAACTGTGGGTCCGGACCCAGTTTTAATGGGGTCGCCAGGGCTGGCTTAGACTTGCTGGGGCTTGAAGGCTTCAGCCCTGGGTGATGTGGCTCAGGTTACAGGTTCCCTGCCTGGAGCTGAAGCTCTTGGGCTTCAGCTTTGAACCTCCCGCCTGGGGTGGTGGGGTCAGGCTTTGGCCCCCACACCTAGGGTGGTGGGATTTGGGTGGGCTCAGGCTTCAGCCCCCCCTTTGTTGTCATAAGGGGGTCACGGTGCAATGAAGTTTGAGAACCCCTGGCCTATGTCTATGCAGCTACACTGATGTGGCGCTTCCAGTGTATATGTAGCCTCTATGTCCAGCCAGAAGGAAGCACTTGGACCTAGGGTTCATATGGTGCTTACCAGACATTTGTGATTTCGTTGCCTGAGCCCCCTGTTGGGCAGGGCTCTTACTGTTCTTCCTTCACAGTGGTGCAGTAAATTTGACTCCAGTGGTGTAATGTTACAAGGGGGCAAAAGTTCAGGCACCTAAACAAGTGTGGCCTGAGCACCCAAGGCACCAAAGCTCCCATAGATGTGAGCGCTTTCCTGTCTGGAGTGTAGTGCCTCACCCGGATCTGGAAGTGTGAATTGATAAAGGCTGTTGGTGGTGGATGAGGCTGAAGGTGGAATTAAATCTTCAGGATGATATAGGAGACAAACTTTACTCCCTACTTATGGAGATAACATCTTCAAAGAATGAACCAACTTATTTTAAAGGATAAGGGCTAACCACTTCTTTAAAAACATAAACTGCTTTTTTCTTTTACATTTTGAGGTTTTCTAATTTAAGAGGGGAAATCAATGGTCAGTATGGACCTGCAAAGGCCAGCTCCGGGAGCTGCTCCCCCATACTGTGCTCTAAAAGTGTCTTTCTGCAGAGCTTGGGTCTCCTTTACCCAGGGTGTGCGGCTGCTATTCTCAGGGTCTGTGGGTGCAATTGGCTTTTCCTGCTGCCTCACCCATTGGGGACACCCAGTGCTAGGTCTCTTTTCTCCTTTATTGGCCAGTGTGCAAAATTGGGCCTGCCCCTCCACCTTGACTGACTTTCCTCCCACTCTAGTCAACCTTCCACCATCACTGAAGTTATCCTTGTAGTTGCTAAGGATCCTTATTCCATGTTAATTCTAGTCAGCATTTTCTTCTGCCTCTGACACCATCAACCATCCAATTCTCCTCGAGTTCTTCTCCTACTTGAGACTTTCTGAGTGTTCTCTCCTTGCTCATCTCTGAGCTTGTTGACTGCTACTTTCTGTTGGTGCTCCCAGGGGGCTTTGGTCCCCCATCCCTTTGGTGTCTCTGCACTCCTGGGTATCTTCATCCGCTCCTTTGATCGTTCCCCACCACCACCCCAAATCTTTGTTGATAATCCACAATTATACTTTTCTACCCGTGACATTTTCTTGTCTGTCCATGACTGCATCTCTCATCACACTGACATATCTTTGCTAACCTCTCCCTTGATTATCCTTTCCAGCACTCGGACTTGCAATCCTGTTTGTCTATGAACCCGTCATTTCCTCTAATCCAGGTTCTCATCAGATCTTGTCCTTATCTGCTCTTCTGTTTTCTATGACGTTTTTCTTTGTCCATGTTCTCCATCCCTACACTTGTTCCTGTCTTTTCCCAAATAAATTCAAACTACTTGTTCTTTTAAGGTATTTGTCGCAGGGTAGGTACACAGGGCATCAGGTTGTGGGGGTATCAAAGTGGAGATTTAGCATCCCCCGTGGCCTGTCTCCTGTGTCGCCACAGCTTCCCTGGCCCCACAAAGCAGCACAGTCCAGTGGCCGGAATCTATGCAGTCTCCCTTTGGTGCAGGGCGGTGCGGCCAAGTGGCTAAAGTCTATACAGCAGTCCTGCTGCGTGATTTGCCCCTCCGGGCATCAGCTTCCCCTGCTCCAGCAGGTCCTGACCCAGGGCCCTGGGGAGCTGGTGGTTGCACAACCAGTCTCAGTCACCCGGTACCTCAGTCCCGCTCCCTGGGTCACTTCCTACCCTTCTTTCCAAGGCTGGTAGTCTTGTGACCTCTGCTGTCTCTCCTCCGTCGTTGTTGGCGGTCAGCTGGGGTGGTCTGTTGGAGCCTCAGCCCAGCTGGCTTCTGGGTCCTGGAGCTCCGGCAGTCTTCCTGTAGGAGCCTGCAACACACATCTGCTCTTGTTGGAGCTGGAGCATGCCCAGCAGGGGTGAGGGGATGTGGCTTCCTTGGCCAACAGAGTGTGGTTAACCCCTTCTGAACCATTGCGGGGTAGGCACACCCCGTCACAGTATTCTTGTTCTTCTTAGTGTACTTGGGCTTTCAGAAAGCCTTTGACAAGGACCTTCACCAAAGACTCTTATCCTACGACTACTTACTTTGGTTAAGAGGGAAGGTTCTTTCATGGATCAGTAACTGGTTAAAAGACAGGAAACAAAGCATAGGAATAAGTGGTCAGTTTGCAGAATGGAGAGAAGTAAATAGCAGGAGTCTCCCAAAGATCTGTACTGGGGCCAGTGCTGTTCAACATATTCATAAATTATCTGGAAAAGAGGGGTAAACAGTGAGGTGGCAGAGGTTTCAGACAATACAAAATTACTGAAGGTAGTTAAGTCCAAAGCAGACTGCAAAGTGTTACTCACAAAACTGGGTGACTGGGCAACAAAATGGCAGATGAAATTCAGTGTTGATAAATGCAGAGTAATGCACAATGGAAAAAACAATCCCAACTATACATACAAAATATGGAATCTAAATTAGCTATTACCACTCAAGAAAGAGACCTTGGAGTCATTGTGGATAGTTCTCTGAAAACATCTGCTCAATATGGACTAGCAATCAAAAAAGCTAACTGAATGTTAGCAGTCATTAAGAAGAGGATATTTGCTGCCTTGTTATCTACCATGATGCCACTATATAAATCCACGGTACACCCACACCTTGAATATTGCATGCAGTTCTTGTCGTCTCATTTAAAAAATAAATATATAGATTTTGATATAGATATTAATTAGAGTTGGAAAAAACACAGGGAAGGGCAACAAAAATGATTAGGGGGTATGATCAGCTTCCATATGAGGAGAGATTAAAAAAAGACTGGGACTGTTCAGCTTGGAAGAGACAATTATGGGGCGGGGGGGGATATGATATGGTATATAAAATCATGAGTGGTGCGGAGAAAGGGAATAAGGAAGTGTTATTTACCCTTTCACATAACACAAGAATCAGGGGTCACCCACTGAAATGAATAGGCAGGAGGTTTAAATCAAACTTCTTCACACAAGCCCCAGTCAACCTGTGCAACTTGTTGCTAGGGAATGTTGTGAAGACCAAAATATAACTGGGTTCAAGAAAGAATTAAATTCACAGAGGATGGTACGTCAATGGCTATTAGCCAAAATGGTCAGGGATTCAATAGGTATGTAAAATATTAAATGGTTAAACAGTAAGCATTTAGTCTTATTGGTTAACCCACCTCAACCATTAATCCCCTGCTCCGGGCAGGCCGGCCGAAGCGGCCCCAGCCACTTACCTATATATATAATATACATACTTACCTATAGTTTACAATTCAAGGCTATATTTTACCATGCTAGCAGTAGTATCCCAGAAAGTGAATAATTATGCTTTATGTGAAATGTTTCATGATCTGTATAATAGTTACATATAATAATTCAGAAATAACAGAAACAATGATCTGGGCTGACAAAATGAGAGAGGGAGGCCTTTAGTTGAATTCTGCTGTTCTGATCACCTGGTTACTACAAAGACCATTTTCACCCAACATCTTAGATATTTATGTGCATGACAGTCGCCTGACAGTGTGACAGAGAATCAAGTTGACTCTGTATTGATATAGTAACTCTGGATACATAGTACAAGTGTACAAAGACTTTTCCGAGTGCAGATTGAGGCTAGCAGCTGATTATCTGACCCACAAACACACAAAACTAAAACTTAAAAAAATGTGGCATTTGACAGGTCCACTGCCTTTAGATTTGTTCAGAACCAACTAAAATTGTATAACTTCTGTTCAGAATGTGTTAGAGGCATTGGCATGGTGGAAGAAGAGAACAACCTCAACGAATTTTGGAATAAAATGAAAACTTATGCTTGAAACCACCAAAGTACATGTTCCGAAAAGTCAGTGTTGAACCGCACCATGGTTTAACTGAAAAGATATTTGACCTGGCAGGAAGACAGTGCAGAGTGAAAGACAATGGTTTAAAGATGGAAGAACGTAGGAGAGACTATAAGAAACTGATCAGACAGATTCAAAGGCAGTCTGGATGAGATGAGTGAATATATAAGGGCAAAATGGATGACACTTGAGAACTGTAAAGAGAGTAACAATAAAAAAGTTATGCTCACAGTGGTAAGACTTTTTTTTACTAAAAGGTTTTTCCCTGCAATCAAACATCATAAAAGATCTTGATGAAAGTCCTCACTGAGAATGATGTTGAACGGAGGTGGAGAAATTGACACTGGAATCAGTAAGCTTCACCAGAGCCACTCATAATAGAGTACAACAGAAGAGAGTACAAAGCTGGAGTCATCAATCCTGTGAGAGTGGTGCTTGTTAGTCTGAAAATGAAGGGACAGATAACCAGGGACAGATAACATGCACACAGTATTGTTAAAAGTGATTGAGGAACACCAGTACTGATCTTATGTGGAAAATTTTGTAATTATGGATTACTAGAAATTGGCTAGAGGACTTGGTGGAGGGAATTTTTCTGCTATTTCCAGTGCAGGAAGATATAAGAGTATTATAGTTGAGTGACTATCCCCATGATATTGCACACGAGCAAAGTTCTGCTCTACCTAATCCAGGATCGCATTAAACAAAGGATGTAAACAGAACTATCATCACAACAAGCTGGTTTCAGAGAGGTCCAAGGCACACATGACAAATCATGAATATCTGTCACATTGAAAAATGTGGAGTACAGTCACCCATTGATCCTTTGTTTCTTTGACTAATCAAAAGCATTTGATACCATTCAACATGACTATCTTTGTAGGATTCTGGCTAACAAGGATTCCAAAGCATTCTATTAAATTCACTGCAGTCTCTGCCAACAGACCAGAATGTGAACAGCAGTAGGTGACAGTAAGTAGTTTTCCATTGCTGCCCAATGTGAGACAAATTTTGGCCCAAGCCTCTTTAACCTATATGCAGAATTTATTCTGAGACAAGCCTTGGAAAGTTTTGACAAAGTGGAAGGAGCTGGGATTTCCATTGATGAATCACTTAACCAAGCTCAGATATACTGATAACACAATACTCTTTGCTACAACCTCTGATGCAATGCAACAAATGTTGGGATCTGTAAAAACAGTTAGTGAGGAATATGGACTATTCCCAACTGAATACAATTGGACTGAAACAAAATAGTTGTCAATGTATATGCAACAAAAAGAGGATTCAAGTTGGCATCAGGATTAATGGACAAATTGTAGATGAATTTCGTTATCTGGGGTCATATATAGCCAAACAAAGCAGCTGTTCCAAAGAATTTGGAAGAAGGGTAGGGTGGCTTGCTCAGCCATGGCCTCATTTGTGGAAAAACCTTGGCATCTCAAAGTACAAAGGTGCAACTGGTGAAATACCTAATTTTTTCCATAGCGATTTATGAATGTGCATGGTGGGAAATTGATGTTACTGAGAAGAAGAAAATTGAAGCATTTGAAATGTGGTGCTGATGAAGACTCTTGCGTATCTCCTGATGGAAGAAAAGACAAATGCCTGTGTTAGAAATATTATTGAAGAGAAGCAGACCATTTATGTTGGAAATCAACTGATGCAAACTTATTTACTTTGGTCACATTAGGCATAGAGATGAAAATAGCCTTGAAAAAAATATGTAAAGAAATGATGGAGGGTCTTCATAGTGCAGGATAATTAGTGAGGAGATGGATGGATGGATGATGTGTGGCAGATCACTAGGAAGATCAGCTGTTGAATGTTCAAAATTAACAATGGATTGTGAAAGCTTTAGAAAATTCTACTATATCACTGATATTCGAACAGGAATGCATATATTTGGTTAATAATTCAATAACAGTGGAATGTGTGGGGCAGTTCATATATGGTGAATAACTAGCACTTATTCAATAAATCATGTAGGAAACTAGCCAGAGCATACAGACTTAGCTAATGCTACTGAAAAATGTTGCAGAAGTTGGAAAGAACACCTAAAAATAATTAATTCAGTATTTCCTTCAAACTCTTGTTTTTGGTAGGCCCCCACTAAACTTTCATTTATTTCACCACTGTGTGTTTTTTCCCCAAAGACTTTCCCAAGATTAACTTAATCTAAAGTAATAGAATGAAAATCTATATACATGGGACCAAAGGAAAAGAACCTAATCAATCAGTCACTTCTTTACAGACTGTTTTGTTGTAAGTTTGAAAAATGGCAATACTGTAGTCACTGGAAAGTAGAGCAATTTAGGCAAAAAGGAAAAGCAAAGTAGATAATGTAGATAATGTAACACCTTTTCAGTGGACCATAAAATAACATGAACGTGTACATACATTCTTTTGGGATCCCAAATGTGTCTTGCATGTCAAGGGACTATTCTTTAATAGTTTTGTACACAGCTTCTTACAATAATGGAGAATTGAAGCCACATGTTAATGAAATCTTAATTTTGTTTTTTGCCATAAAATTAAGAAAAATACTAAAGGAGAAATCTGTTTAGATTTACTATTGTCATGGTTGAAGACATACTATAGTTGGTGATTCACAGCCGTTGAACTTAATTGTCCAGCTATGTCGGAAGAAGGACAGGAGACACCTGGATGTGGTTTAATTAGGTTGCAATTCTTATTAACTGTTCGCTTAAAGGTGTGGTTCAGTCATTTTGCAAAGGCTGATGGAACTGGCAGTCTCTTGCTTTCCATTACACAGTGTCCTTCTAGAGTAAATGCACCAAAATTGCTGCTTATCATGGGTGGTGGGGAAATTCATAGTTTTACCGGAATCCCACCTTCCAGGAGGAAAAAAAATTACATTTGTATTGGATTTCTACCTCTCAACATGGAATAAATTATACATATAACTTGATTTCAGTGTTTCTGTGCCATAAGTTTATGCTGTTTATTAGTCATGCAGATAGCATTTGAATTGATACTGTGTATATCTTTTTGTGTTCTTTGTTAGCTAGTAGCTTGATTAAAAATTGCATCTACGCTTTTCACAAAAGATGTGAGAACATTTTAAATAAATATTTGGGTGGCAGAAAAGGTCCACCCCCCCGCCCCCATTTTTTTTTTCTGTCAAAGATCTCCTAAACCAGGCTGTTTCTCAGAACCAAGTAAATTGGGATAATAAGGGGGGAGAGTTTGTGGACATGGTTCAAATGAATGTCATCCTGAGACGACTTCTAGTTTGGGTTGAAAACGTTGGAAAACTGAGGGTTGGTTTTGTTTTTGTTTTTTTTCCCCCATGAACTTTTTATTCTGTGCCATATTCGTGAAATCATTTTTGATAGTGTGTGCATAGCACATTAAGTCTTCAGGCGGTGTATTAGTTAGATAAAAGTTGATGAAATGATCAAGGGGTACATTTATAACAGAGATGTGAAGAGCTGTCCACGATTCAGTTTTGTACATGAATATAGTGGCTATTCAAAATTGCTGAGATTGTACAGGTTGGAAATTGCAAAGCTTGGATGGTAATTTGGGTATCGTCTGTTGCTGTGCAAATCATTGATTCCACTACTAGCATGTCTTAAATGTGACAAACAAGCCAGTTAAACTGGCCAAGAATGGTCAGTCTATAAGTTTCCTTTTGGTGAGAAAAATAACCATGCTAAGCTTGCCTGCTTAGTTTCTTAGCAAAATGCACACTGGCCTAACTAAAAATTGTCAGCTGCTGGAAAAGGTACACAGGTACTTTGCTGTTCTCTAGGAATGTAAGCTCTGAAAAACTGAAACTTTGTATTGTGAATACCAGGTATGTTTTCAAAAGTTCATAACTTGGGGCCCAGTTGTGCAAACACATACAACTTTCATGCAGGTAATTCAGTTGACTTCAATAGAGAGACACATATTACTTCATTCGTACAGGTAAGTTTCTGTGGGATTGGGCCATTGGTTAACTTGCAGCAAAATTTGTTCCAACTTGATAAGTATACTCAGCCCTGGTCTACACTACGAGTTTAGGTCGAATTTATTAGCGTTATTTCGATTGATCCGTGCACCTGTCCACACGACGAAGCCCTTAACATCGACTTCTAGGGCTCTTAAAATCGATCTCGCCACTCCACCCCCAACGAGGGGATTAGCGCTTAAATCGATATTGCCGAATCGATGTAGGCTTAGTGAGGACGCAATTCGACGGTATTGGCCTCCTGGATCTATCCCACAGTGCAACATTTGACCGCTCTGGACAGCAGTCTGAGCTCGAATGCTCCGCCCAGGTAGACAGGAAAAGCCCCGCGAACTTTTGAATTTCATTTCCTGTTTGGCCAGCGTGGTGAGCTGCAGGTGAGCGCAGATCTCATCAGCAGAGGTGACCATGATGGAGTCCCAGAACCGAAGACGAGCTCCAGCATGGACCGATGGTGAAGTACGCGATCTGATCGCTGTATGGGGAGACGAAACCGTGCTAGCAGAGCTACGGTCCAAAAGAAGAAACGCCAATACATATGCCAAAGTCTCCAAGGGCATGCAGGACAGAGGCTACAACAGGGACGCGCAACAGTGCCGCGTGAAAATTAAGGAGCTCAGGCAAGCCTACCAAAAAACCAGAGATGCAAACAAACGCTCTGGGTCAGAGCCCCAGACATGCCGCTTCTATGATGAGCTGCATGCCATTCTAGGAGGTGCAGCCAGCACTGACCCACCCATGTGGTATGACTCCGTATGTGGATCATCAGAAACCACAGAGGAGCATGATGATAATGATGATGCTGAAAATAGCGCCCAGACACAGCAAGGAAGTGGAGAAGCCCTTTTCCCCGACAGCCAGGAACTCTGTCACCCTGGAGCCAGTACCCTACGAACCCACCCAAGGCGTGCTCGATGCAGGAGAAGGGACCTCTGGTGCCTCTGGTGAGTGTACCTCTGTTAATTAATACATGTTTTATAAGCAAGCGTGTTTAATGATCAATTCGCGGCCAGTACAGCTACAGCTACTGGAAAAGTCTGTTAACATGTTTGGGGATGGAGCAGAAATCCTCCGGGGACATCTCCAGAAAGATCTCCTGGATGTACTCCCAAAGCCTGTGCAAAAGGTTTCTGGGGAGGGCAGCCTTATCCTGTGCTCCGTGGTAACACACTCTACCACACCAGGCCAGTAGCACGTAGTCTGGAATCATTGCTTTGCAAAGCATGGCGGCGTATGGTCCCGGTGTTTGCTGGCATTCAAGCAACATCCGTTCTTTATCTGTCTGTGTTATCCTCAGAAGAGTGATATCATTCATGGTCACCTGGTTGAAATAGGGGAATTTTATTAAGGGGGTATTCAGAGGGGCTCCGTCCCTGCTGGGCTGTTTGCCTGTGGCTGAACGGAAATCTTCCCCGCTGTGACCCACGCGGTGGGGGGAGGGGGAACAGCGAACATCTTGGATGTGTGTCTGTGTGTGTGTGTGTGTGGGGGGGGGGGGTGTCGATTAGGTTCGCGCTGCACGTTAACCCGAAAACCGCCGCCCCTCCCTTTTCAATTGCCAACCAGTTTTAAATTGCCAGCCCAAAGGCTGTTTGTTATGGGAAATGAGGGGGTTGCTGTTTGAAAACATTCCCACATGTTATGAAGGTTAAAGAAGCCTATAGACTGTGGCTTACCATGGCTGTGTGCAAGCCGAATTCTGTTGCCTGCCGGACCTGCTTGTGTGATCTCTCACACCAAACCGGCAGACCCTCAATATAACAGGCAAAGTGCAACCTTGGACCAAATGCACATGTGATATGTAATGTTTGGAGCATTGTTCTCTAATATGTGTCTTTTAAACTACTCCTCTCCCGTTTGTTTCCTCCCGCAGCTGCAAATGTTTCAATGCCACCCCTTTCATCACCGTCCCAGAGGCTAGCGAAGATTAGAAGTAAAAAAAAAAGGGAATCGAGATGAAATGTTCTCAGAACTCATGGAATCCTCCCACACTGAAGCTGCCCAGCAGGATGCGTGGAGGCAGACACTGTCGGAGTCCAGGAAGGCAGAATTTGATCGTGCGGACAGGTGGCGTGCTGAAGAGAATGACTGGCGGGATGAAGAGAGTAGGTGGCGTCAGCGTGCAGAGAGAAGGCAGGATGCAATTCTGAGGCTACTGGAGGATCAAACGCAAATCCTCCGGCTTATGGCTGAGGAAAGGCGTAGGGTTCGGGAAAGGCCGCCTGAGCCCAGACCGCCGCTACAGCCCCTGTGTAACCAACAGCCCTCCTTCCCGAGTCCCATAACCTCATCCCCGAGACGCCCAAGAACGCGTTTGGGCGGCCTCCGTGCACCCAACCACTCAAGCCAAGAGAACAGTCCAAGCAAGAAAGGGCTGGCATTCAATAAGTTTTAAAGTGCTGTGTGTCCTTGTCCTTCCCTCATCCCCTCCTCCACCACCCATCCTGGTGCTTCCCTTCCTCCACCAGCTATCCCGGGAGACTGTGGCAGTTAGCCCCATAGTTCCCCCTCTTTGTTTTACGAATTAATAAAGAATGCATGATTTTTAAGCAACAATGACTATTTCCTCTGCGAGCGGTGATCAAGGGGGGGAGGGCAGGGCGGTTTGGGTAAAGGGAAGTAGAGTGAATGAAGGGGCGGGGCTTTTCATTACAGGGGAAAAACAGAACTTTCACACAGCATCCTGGCCATTCATGACACTGGTTTTCAAAGCTTCCCTGATGCGCAACGCACCCTGCTGTACTCTTGTAATAGCCCTGGTGTCTGGCTGCACATAACCAGTGGCCAGGCGATTTGCCTCAACCTCCCACCCCGCCATAAACGTCTCCCCCTTACTCTCACAGATATTGTGGAGCACACAGCAAGCAGTAATAATAATGGGAATATTGTTTTCGCTGAGATCTAACCTAGTCAATAAACTTCGCCAGCGAGCTTTTAAACGCCCAAATGCACATTCCACCACCATTCTGCACTTGCTCAGCCTATAGTTGAAAAGGTCCTGACTACTGTCCAGGCTACCTGTGTATGGCTTCATGAGCCATGGCATTAAGGGGTAGGCTGGGTCCCCAAGGATAACTATTGGCATCTCAACATCCCCAACGGTTATTTTCTGGTCTGGGAAGAAAGTCCCTTGCTGCAGCAGCCGAAACAGACCAGAGTTCCTGAAGATGCGAGCGTCATGTACCTTTCCCGGCCATCCCACGTTGATGTTGGTGAAACGTCCCTTGTGATCCACCAGTGCTTGCAGCACTATTGAAAAGTAACCCTTTCGGTTTATGTACTCGCTGGCTTGGTGGTCCGGTGCCAAGATAGGGATATGGGTTCCGTCTATCGCCCCACCACAGTTCGGGAACCCCATTGCTGCAAAGCCATCCAGTATGAGCTGCACATTTCCCAGACTCTCAACCCTTGGTACCAGCAGCTTGGTGATCGCCCTGGCTACTTGCATCACAACAGCCCCCACTGTAGATTTTCCTACTCCGAATTGATTCGCGACTGACCGGTAGCTGTCTGGCGTTGCAAGCTTCCACAGGGCTATCGCCAGTCGCTTCTGTACTGTGAGGGCTGCTCTCATCTTGGTGTTCTGGCGCTTCAGGGCAGGGGAAAGCAACTCACAAAGTTCCATGAAAGTGCCCTTACGCATGCGAAAGTTTCGCAGCCACTGGGATTCATCCCAGACCTGCAGCACTATGTGGTCCCACCAGTCTGTGCTTGTTTCCCGGGCCCAGAATCGGCGTTCCACTGTATCAACAAGCCCCATTAACACCATGATGTCCACCTTGCGGGGGGGCCTTTTTTGAGAGAGGTCTGTGTCCATGTCCTCATCACTGTCCTCAGGGCGCTGCTGTCGCCTCCTTGCCTGCTGTAGCTGTAGCAGCTCCTGGTTCTCGTTCTCCATATACTCCTGGACAATGCGCGTGGTGTTCATAACGGCGAGAACAGCCGCGGTGATCTGATCGTGCTCCATGCTTTCCCTGGTATGCTGTTTGCAGGACAGCAGAGTGGCAGCAGAAGCAGCGGGTGGATAACAATGGAGTCAGCAATATGGCGCCCGTATGAAAAAAGGCGCGAAAGGATTTTTTGCTCCCCCCTCAGTTGCTTTCACGGAGGGAGGGGGGAGCAAGGGTTAGGCTCATTTCCTTCTAGCTGCAGATGGTACGATATGCGGTGAGCAAGGAGGCGCCTTCCCTTCTAGCAGCAGATGGTACAATATGCTTGATATCCATCATCATCTCCTGGCCCCCTCAAGGATTGAACTCGCAACCCCGGGTTTAGCGGGCCAACGCTCAGACCGCTGAGCTATCCCTCTGCCCGTGTTCCAGGCAGTACTGAATCTCCCTTAAACAAAACGTAAAAAAGAGAATGACCAGAGTCACTCTGGTCACTCCCATTTATGTCCAAGCGCCCCCGGCCAGCCACACCATAGGCCGCCGGCCAGGAGCACACGAATACCAATCATATTGTACAATCTGCTGCGAGAAGGCAAGGAGCTTCTGCTGTATGGTCCCGCGACCACGACCATTTATGGCATATTGCACCATCTGCAGCTAGAAGGCAAGGAGCTTCTGCTGTGTAGTCCCGCGACTACCAGCCTCAGGCGGAATAGCCCCCTCAAGGATTGAACTCGCAACCCCGGGTTTAGCGGGCCAACGCTCAGAACGCTGAGCTATCCCTCTGCTCGTATTATAGTGTGACTGAATCCCCACTAGACCTAATGTCCAGGCGTACGCTGGAGATGTACGGTAATTGTGAGCTGAGCAGGCTTCCGTAGCAAACACGGAAACCCCGGAAAAAAGGCGCGAAAAATATTGCTTTCATGGAGGGAGGGAGGGAGGGAGGGATGACATGTACCCAGAACCACCAGCAGCGACAATGTTTTCTGCCCCATCAGGCTTTGGGATCGTAACCCAGAATTCCAATGGGCGGCGGAGACTGCGGGAACTGTGGGATAGCTACCCGCAATGCAATGCTCCGAAAGTCGATGCTAGCCCCGCTACTGTGGACACAGTCTCTTAACGCTTTGTGTGGGGACACACACAATCGATTCCATAAATTCGGGTTTTAAAATATCGACTTCTATAAATTCGACCTAATTCTGTAGTATAGACGTACCCTTAGTGAAGATTAAATACCTGCTGTATTTCAAGTTTCAAAGTTCGGCTAGTTTTGGATTAACTCTGTCTGGGTCTGGTGAGTTAGGGAGGGCATAGCAGTTTTTCATTGGCAAAATGGGTGTGAGAGAATGTGAAAACATGCATCAAAAAGAGCCAAAGGGTTTTCCTTCAACTTTATGAAGAAAAGTATAGATCAAACATGGAAACTTGCAGAAACCTTGTCTGTTTGAACTGAAAGTTATTAGTGAGGGAAGGTGAATAATTGTTTTGTACCTCTATCTGTAGTGTTGACTTTCTCAACAAAATATTTCAATCCATTTGACACAAGGAAATCTGATTTTTCAAATCTAGAGATATACATTTTCATAGTTAATATATATAACATGATATCTTTTTGGTAATTTTTCTAAGCTAAATTGTATTGCTTCATACTCATTAAACCATGTTTTCCTTTTAGAGAGAGGCTTGGGGAAAAGAAGATATGTTCAGCTTTCTCCGAAAAAGTCAGGATTCTAAGAAGGTGTCATTACCAGAAAGAGAAGCAGATGGATTTGTTCTTGTGGGTAAGTGATTCTAATGTAATACTGTTTTATAAGGTATTTTAACAATATTACTTTTGTCGATTTGGTAAGTTTTCATGTAAAAATGAAAAAAAAAAAACAACCCAAAAAAACCCCCAGAGGAACAGAAATTGGTCCATGATGGATATGAAGTAAGTCTGAACACATGTACACAATTCTATTTCTTTAAACAAGATTATAGTTGTTACTTTCATTTCATATATTGTGATAGAGAAACATGGGTACTTTAAGCTAAATACTAAGGCTCTTAGCTGGTTGCCCAATGAAAGAGGAAAAATAAGAACACTGTATTACTGAAAAACATGAATAACTTCAACACTTTCTTCCCCCATCAAAAGGGAGAACTACTCTTCTTAAGCACTTATTTGTTATAAACTCAGTTTCTACCAAAGTCTTCCAGATATTAACTCTGAAATGCCTGCATGTTACATATGTGACTGTAAATAACATATGAAATGTAGGTCTTCTCTCTCAGAATCTGGCACTTGAGTACTTTGTTGAAAATGTAAGCAGTTAGTAATGCTTTATTCTCCTAAAATGTCAGTTGTTATAAATGAGATTTTCCAGAAATAAAATAGAATTCTGCTCATTTGACAAATTCATAGATTAAAACTTTTTTTTTTTTTAAATCAAGTCTTTCATGGTTGTGTAAGAGGGATCAAATGTGAGGAAAATCAAGATTTTTATTACCCTTGTATTGCAAGTGATCTTTTATTTCTTATTGCAATTCCATCCTCGTGTAAATCTGTCATTATAAATATTCTGATGCCATCATTATCCTGATTTACTGATTTGTTCTTGCCAGAAGTCTTCCACCTCTCTATTTGAGGCTGACTTTTTCCTACTAATTCTCAGTATTTCAGTTACTGTGGATGTATTTAAGAGTTTCTTCCATTTGTGCTGATTCTAACCTTTTCAGAGAGGTTCCCTGTGGATGTAATGGTATTATCACTGGAACGGTTGGGAAATTTCATAACAGAAGAAATTTTTTAATGAAGTGTTAAGCAGTAGCCTCCAGAACAACTATTTGTCCTGCATACCAATAGGTGCCCCAACTACTTACAAGTTATTAGGGCAGGTCTAATTTCAAGGATTTAATTTTTACTTTTGTAATGTCCTGTTTTAACAGTTGCCTCTCAGTAAGCTTACTTGAGCTGCTACAGCCCTGTATCCACAAACTTCAGTTTTGGTAGCTAAATCTATTAACTCTGGCACCTGCATTTAAAAAAAAAAAAAAATCTCTTCAAAAACTTCTGAAAAGCAGTTCAGAAGTAATGACTATATAGTTTGAGGCAGTCCCAGAGCCAATGCTGGAATGCCAGGCGTGAAGAGCTCTGGGCAGAAGTGTCTTGCGTATCTCACAAATCCTGGTGGTGACTGTAATTTTTTGATTCAGTATTTTGTGTTTTGTTTTAAACTAACACAGTGGTTAACCTTGCAAATTACTTCAAAATAGATTGCCATATAATTATTCCTTTCCCTTGTAAATGAATGTCCAGTAGCCCTGACAGTGGAAGGTATAATTCCCTTATAGATGGAAGCAGGTACAAAACTGTCAACTTCAGGGGAAGGTGTCACAGGAAGGACTGCCTTTTTCAGGGAGTTGTTAGCATTTCTGTTTACATTTATCCAGAACAGCAGCAGTTTAAGAAACTTTAGCTACCTCTGTGGTTTTAATTTGGTGATTTTTTCTTAATTTTTTTTCAGATTTGATGATAAAGTACTTCAGAGTTTACAGAGCCTTAAAACCTGGTGTCTTTTTTGTTTTGTTTTTTTTGTGTTTTTGGTCAGTGCAGTGTGGATTTTAATGAAGGCATACAAGAGTAAATAACTTAAGAAACCAAGTCTCTTTCCAACTCTTTAGCAAAGGGAGGAAGGATAGTTCTTTCAGTATTGGGGGGGAAAAAGGAGGAAGAGCCCCAGGGCAAATGGGATACTGTGGTCAGGAGAGTTTCTGTAACCATAAGTCTTCAGCTAAATTCTGTGGATGGTGAGAATTTGGTCATCCTCATAAAGTACTTCTGAATGGGGTTTTATAAGGAAAGGGTGATCCCAGTACACAAATTTATAGAGGGAATTATTCATTCTTCTATATGCTAAGGTCCACAGATCTGTTGCAACAGATACTTAGTCTGTTTGTGAGTTGGAGACAAACAGACTTGTCAGCCACTGGCTGCAAGGGAATGCTCCACCTCCTGAAATTCCCCTCCAGTCTTTTCTGCTTGCATAGTGACCAGTGGCTCAGCCAGCCTTTCTGTTGCATAGCTTTTCTGAGGGAAATGCCAAACTTGATTTCAAATTTTTAGACTACCACTTTGGCTCTGTCTGTAATTCTGATCTGTGTCTCCGAGCTGAGTGTGGCTCTCATCTACAGGGCTTTTGCTGAGGTTCAATTGCCCTGATAAGGGATTTTTACAAAAGACGAGTACCCCAGAAAAAATAGGTGAGTGCAGGATTCTAGTTAGTGCTGCAAAGGAATGAGTGCCAACATAGCCTAAACTTTCACCATGTTGATTGGGTAGAGGGAAAACCGGTTATTGGGAATCACCAAATAAGCCCCACCCCCTTTCCTCATTCCTCCTGCTCCTCTCACCATGCTTTCCTAAAGGCCAAAGAAAGTTAGAAAATGTGGATGAATGTAAACACATGGATATAATTAGACTCCCTGTTGGGTAGTAATTGAGAGTTTCCATCTCTCAGTTTTGCCCATTACATTACCTCTCTAGAGATAAGTACCTTCCACAGGTAGTTGTGGAGGTGAGATTCGTTAGCTAGCAAGTTAAAGAAGTCCTCAACACTCCTTCCTATGAGACCCATTGCTGTATATGTATGCATCACAGCCAGAAGCCAGTTGTGTTTTTATCTCTGGAGAAAGAGAGTGAGAAGTTTATTCTGACCATGTGTCTGTGGAATTTTTTTATTAAAAAAAAAAGTGTATTTTGTTGCTGCATGTTGTCTTGTGCTAAGAACACCACCCTTGCATATACACTTGTATATTATGGTGATCTCACAATAAAATTGTTAAATGAACACTCAAGGCTCACAATAAAGAGGAATGCTAGCAAGTAGCATTCCATATAAGTGTTTGGAAACTGTTTTATGCAAATAGTTCTATTCTTGCTGTTTCGTAACACAAGAACAAGGGGATATTCAATTAACCAGAATGGTGGCAAATTCAAAGCTAACAATGCATAATCAGACTGTGGAATTCATTTCTGTTAAGGCCAAGAATTTACCAAGTTGAAAAGAGGGATTAGATATGTATTGAATAACAAGAATATCCAGAGTTATTATAGTGAATGTTTCCAAATCTTGAAAGAGAGAACTTCCTGTTTTCAGGCTTTAAGCCAAAGATCCCTAACAGAGATTGTTGGGAACAAAGGGTGTAACCCATTATCCTGTATCTGCCAGCTGTGGTTGTGTCTTGTGCAGGATACTGGACTGGATGGACCATAAGTAAGGCTAAGATTGTTGTCAAGGTTATTTTTAGTAAAAGTCACGGACAGGTCACGGGCAATAAACAAAAATACATAGACCCGGTACCTATCTGTGACTTTACTAAAAATAACCGGGGGCAGGGCTAAATAGTGGGGTGGGAATGGAGTCCCATGGGTGGGTGGGGGCGAACTGACAGGCCAAGACCCCCACCATGGCTGGGGACACAGCCCCAGCTCCAGCGTCAGGTGCAACCACAGGGTACACAGCCTCCTGCTCTGGAGCTGGCCACAGCTGCAGGACAGGAGTGCACGGCCCCAGCTGCAGCCTGCTAAGCCCCGGCTGCAGCCAAGAGGGGGCGCACGGCCCTGGCTGCAGCCCCCGGCGGAAGCTGCGGAGCTGGGGCGCAGCAGGGGGAACAGCCACAGGGTGCACAGCCCCCGCTCTAGAGCTAGCCACAGCTGCGGGACAGGGGTGCACAGCCCGGCTGCAGTCCCCCTCCACTTCCTGAAAACCACAGGGCAGGGGCTGAAGGGTCCTGATTCCAGCCCCCACTTCAGCTGCTGACAGCTGAAGCGGAAGTCAGTGAGGTTTGGTAAAGTCACGAAATTCGTGACTGCCGTGATCTCTGTGACTAAATCATAGCCTTAACCATGAGTCTGATTCACTATGGTAATTCCTATATTAAAGGTCAAATGTAGTACACTTTAGTCATTGATATCCTAGCATACAGGAACTGGTTTGTCTACAGTGATGTACAGCAGATTGAATATTTAGTTTTTTTGAGAATTGCAGTTTTGTTGCAGGAAACATTTTAAAAATCTCTTGAATCCACTGAAGTTCTTCCATATGAGGGGAAAAAACAATGCAATGGGTCAGTTTTTTGTCTAGAAAATATTGACTTTGTCCTTAGCTTTTTCGAAGTATTTTTTCTCACCTTTATTTTCCTACAGCATATTCTAGATGTACAAGTGCCTGAGGTATTGTTTGCAGTGAAAGGAACAATTGGATCACTACAAATTGGAATTAGTGGGGCTGTGTAGCTTTTCTTTACAAATAGTGTATAATTTGGTGTAAATCATGATTGGTTTTTAATGATTTTTTATAAGATTCCTAATTGTGTAAAGGGCAAAGTATTGAATTTCACAGAGTTTGCATGGAATTAATTTTACAGATTAATATACTCCCAGGACAGAATGAGTTTAGTAGACTAAATTTAGCTGTAAAATTCATTGTGTTGTGTAGTTGAGTTGTGTTGCATGCACGGAGCAGTATACTCTTCCACAAAAATGTGCAAACAGCACTGTAAGCTTAGGTAATTTATTGTATTAAAGACTTAATAGACATTTTTAAGTCTTTTCTAGAAAGACAAGATCACAGTTTGGGGGCATTTTTCATGATTTCCATGCCCTTCCTGAAATCAAGATTTACACAAAGCCAGAAGTGTAATATATGCCTTGCAACATTAAAGACCCAAAACAATGAAGGCAATTGGAAAGTGATGGAAGTAGATTTTGTTTAAAAAGTTTTGTAAACTTATTCTGTAGTGTGTGGTTGAAACCACCAATATATAATGGGGACCCTATTTCCCATATATTGTTTATTTTGATCAGAATTTGCCAATTAGAAGAAAATGCATGCGTTTTAAATACCCTTTTTGTTCAGATAAATGTATTATGAAAAGTAAAAGTCCAAAAATAAAATTACTTCTATTCTAGTAATAGTTCTAGTACAGCAGCATAATTGATCATTTCACAATATTTGTATAATTGGATTTATTAGTGCAACTTTGCTTTTACTTGGAAGATCAATGGCATGGAGAGAGAAGTGTTAGCTCTTGATGCTGTTGCTTATTTTCTGGGAGTTGCTAATATATGTGCAGAAGAACCATGTCCGTATAGACCAGTGGTTCCCAAACTGGGGTTCGTGAAATGTTACAGGGTGTTCTCGGGTGGGGGGGGGGGGCGGATTCCGTAATGGCAGACAGAGCTGTCCCTAGAGACCCCGGGCAGCACGGAGCCAGCAGCCTGAAGCCCCTGGACTTCCAAGAGCTAAGCAGATCAAAGCAAGCATAACTATCACATTGAGGAGATTTAAACTTCAAGACTCCTTATAAGAAATGGAAAGGGAGGTGGATATTTATTATTGTTTTTTAAAATTAAATAGGCAGCTAATATTTTTAAAATTATTATGAAGAACAAGTTTAAGATTTGCTGCAACGAGCAGTCTAGGCAAACAACGCACAAGATCTGAATGCTTATGTAGGAGGAACTCTTTGAGTTAGCTTCTTAAATACCTTCATGCTGTTTTACATCTGATACTCCTTGATGGAACATAGGAGCCTTGTCTTATAACAGGCTTATTCAAAGTGATACAAGCTATAAGATCTTGGAAGAGTGTTGCCGTTTTCATAATGTAATAAAAATACTGTAATGATTAATAATAATTGTGTGTAATAAGCAAGTCATAAAAACAAATTGTATATTTCCAAGATCACTGCTTTTATAATCTATACTCAGGTAAATATTCATTTTTAGGAGGGGGTTCATAAGACTTGACATTTTATCGAAAGGGATTCATAGGTTGTTAAAGTTTGGGAACCACTGATATAGACAGTGTTTTCTTCCTTAATATTTTATTAAAGGGGCTGCTTATGATGCTAATAAGCAAGGATTAGTGGTACTGTACTAGTTTATTGTATTTTAAGCAAAAGTATATTAAACACATTAGGCAGGATGCCATTTGGGCATGTGCTTCGTTCATCCAAAGTCCCTTGTGACTTTCCCCATAACAAAGCTGGAACATCCATCATGTGGTTCATGTTTCTATCACTGCCCTCCCAAAAAAAAGCAAACTGCTACTTCATCTCCATAAAATTGTTTTACAATAAAGTGAGTGGTATGGTGCTTTTTATTTTGTAGACTATCTGAATAGTAAACCATTTAAGTAAAAGCCTGTGCCCATGCAAAGTCTGGTCAAAATTTTTGACAACAGAAGTTTTTAAATCTCTTGATGTGTAATTAACCTACATCTGTATTGCTTTCTGCCTTTTACGCATAAGCAAAATTAAGCTACTAATCCTGTTAGGTGTCTAATACTACAGTCTGAGTTTACTGAGGAGGGAACAGTCCCAGGAAAAGAACAACCTTCTCCTCTGTCTTTCTAATCACATAAGGAGGTAATGGCTACTACTTCATTCAGTAATGAAGTCAAAGCAATCCTCTTGGGTACTTGTTTCACACAAAAACAAACTGCAGTTTGCACTTGTATCACTAGGTGGTGGTTTTTTCCTTCTGCTGCTGCTGTAAAAAATCAGTGGAGTACAGTATAGTATGCCATTTTTATTAGACTGTAGGTTTTAATCATAATTTCAAAGCTTTTATTTCAAACATTTTGTAACATTAAATTTATCACTGCAATGGCACTTTATCAGCATTTCAGATTTCGTTTTTTAATATTAATTATTATCTAGATGTTGGCTTGTAATTCCTTCCAAGAGAGATCTGTTGAGGGCCATGAGACCTACATAACACAAAGGAATGAATTTGCATATTTTATAACAGAAAATAACTGAATGCAACAACACAAATAATTGGGAGCACAAGCTTCATGCTATGTTAATACTGTTGAAAAGCATGTGTTGATTGTACCCTAAAAGCCAGTTGTGTTTTGGTTGAGTGAACTTGGTCAGCATCTCTTATGTAGATAAAGGAATTAGGTTACAGAACAACAGAAATGCATTGTTTTGCAGTATAAGCAGGTGTATTTCTTAAAAGCCGTATATAAGTACTGTTTTTTCTTTCTAGATTTCATACAGCACAGGAAATAGAGATCTACATTTCACTGTAACTCAGATGTGTGTGACTTTTAATGTCTGTGATCAGAACATACTACTTCATTGGCTGTGGACTGCACACTAGGAAAATTTCTTGTCTATCTTTAGGGTAGTATAAAAAAAAAATCCTCCTCAGTCAAAATTCAAACCCTGAAAGCTTTTTAGCTCATTAATATACATGACTAAGTAATATTTTTCTAGTCCCCCTGCCTCTTACTTTCTAGGGTCGATCTGTCAGGTCATATTCCAACATACCTTGTAGCATGTAAGCTTCATAATTGTTTTTTAGCTTTAAAATGTTAATGTGCATAATCAAGTTCATTTGACGTGTCTGTAGTAGCTCCTATTGATTTGTAACATAATATAAACCATATATTGTAAAGAACAGCTGTTGTTTATAGTGCTGGGTTGACTAGATGTAGCTGTTAGCCCTTAATCCTAATTATGTTTCAAAAAAGATACCAGATTTTGAATATTAACTGTAACAACCAGGACTCTTATTTTTAACTGCTTGTGATTTTAATTTCAGAATAATGTAACATGTTGGAACCCAAGAGAATAAGTTATTTTAGAAGCGACAAAGGGTCCTGTGGCACCTTATAGACTAACAGAGGTATTGGAGCATAAGCTTTCGTGGGTGAAAGCTTATGCTCCCACGAAAGCTTATGCTCCAATACCGCTGTTAGTCTATAAGGGCCACAGGACCCTTAGGTCTGGATCTGTAGAAGCGACAAACATGGCTACCCCTCTGATACTTAAGTTATTTTAGGACTTTCAGGCAAATGTGTGTACTTTTCCTTTCACTGTCCCATTGAAAATTCTCCTTGGTCCGTCCAGTGTAATAAACATTTTAACGTGTTGTTCAAAACATTTTGTTAAGCCTTATCTTGTATTTACATTTTGTGAAATGAAGAAAAATTGCTAAAATTGGAGTAGCATCTTTTTCAAGATTGTATTGCTGTTAAGCTTTTTGAAATAAAATTTGTCATGTGACAAAAAAAATGTTTGGAGGTCACCAAAGTATCTGACTTTTCACCCCCCACTTTGAAAGAAAGAGAGGTCATCCTCCTAAGAATAAAATAGATGCTGCAAACATTTTCCAGAATTGAGTTATCACAGAATGCATCTTTAGAGTTTTCATGTTGGAAAATTTCTATATTGAAACATCCATAAACATTGCTTAATTGACATGCCCACACTTGGGCACGGGAGTATTTGACATTGCTCTTCTAAGTCCTGCAAATAAGGAGTGATGAAGGTAAAACATATTGAATAGTTATCAAAACAGTTTTTCAAAAATAAATTATAAAGAATTCCTTGGTCATAATGACAAGTATTCTGCAACATTGATTGTTATACACTTTGTGTATTTTTATTTTTTAGTTTCTTGTTCTGATTGTTGGGGGGAGGGATAGCGCAGTGGTTTGAGCATTGGCCTGCTAAACCCAGGGTTGTGACTTCAATCCTTGAGGGGGCCATTTAGGGATCTGGGGCAAAAATTGGGGATTGGCCCTGCTTTGAGCAGGGGGTTGGACTAGATGACCTCCTAAGGTCCCTTCCAACCTTGATATTCTATGATTCTATGATTGTTCTTTCACTTCTGCTTGTAGTGTTCAAATGGTCTCTCAACAGCTATATTCTGCTAGCCTTACTAACATTCAATAATACCTTACTCCCCAAGTAATATCATCTAGCTCATATATAACACTTATAAGTGCATCTCAAAGCATTATAGAAAGGATGCAAGAAGTAGTCCTGTTTATGGAGCAAGTCATTACAGTGAGAATGAGACAAGCAGAATTTAGACGAATGTAAGTGTAATGTTTTATGTATTTTTTTTGTTTAGATTTTTGGGGTGGAGAAGGGATAAATATGGTCTGTAATCCCCCCCCCCCCTTAAATGTATGGTCCCTTAAATGTATGAATCTCCAGAGGCACTATGTAAACTTGTTTTGATTATAGAACAAGTGTATCATGGTCTAAAATACCATAAGCCCACTTGTCCTGTATAAAATGAATCTTAGATTTAATTATTCATACTCGAGGAAAAGATAACCTACCATGCACTTGAAGAAAATGACCATGAAGGTGAAGCAACATTCTGTGATTCACTAGCGCTATAACATATTGGCATTCAGCTCAGCTATTGTATAGCATTATGTCAGTATCGTTCATAACATTTAGGATAGGTGTACATTTAATGGTGGCAGAGTGCAGACACTATACGTCCAGCTAGCATGCACATGAATAACAATGTAGATGGTGAGGCACTGCTTGGGCAGGTTGAGTAGAGTGCCCTCCACACCCATATAGCTTATACAGCTCTCTACAGGCCCCATGGGAGCTCCCACTGCTATTTTTAGTCTCTGGCTGCCTGCTCATTACTGGAGCCTTTCACCACCACAGGAAGGCCTATGGTGAAAGACTATGGCAGTTGGGAAGGTCTCTAGCTGAGAGGAGGCAGTGGAGAAAGGCTCCAGCAGCTCCTCCCCTCCAGAGCCTTTCTTCGTTGCCTCCTGCCGGAGCTTTGATTGCCCCATGTAGCTATACACCTAAAAGAAGCCTGGTTTGGCTGGGGGGAGGGACATGCTGAGCATCCACCTTCTTAAAAATCAAGCTCATTTCAGGAGTCTGGGTACCTAAAATCCCTGATGTCTTTTATATAAAATATTGAGCATACTTTTTTCTAATTTCTAAAATGTGTGTTTTATTTTGAACAGCCAGCCTTGTTTGCAGTCTTTGTTTTCCTTGTATGGCAGACAAAATCTTTCTTTCCATCCAATCTTGAAGAGAGAGAACCAACAGGGAAGATGTGCTATCCAGTCAATCGTTCTCTTCAGTGATATTTGTTTCATTGTTAATATAGTACATTCCTAGTGGTTGTCAAAGATGTGACCTTTCTGGTCTCCCCTCATACACTTTAGTATTGTTTCAGTTTAACTGATATTTTTTCTAACTTCTTGGGCTCCTAACAACACTCCAAAATATTGAAGTCAGTTCTAAAATCAGTGTCTTATTCAACCCCTTTTTTCCAACAGAGGATAAATATTCACTCATTGATCTGGGAAATGCATAGACCTAGTCAGGCTAAGGGAGATCTATACTGTGCACTTTATCTAACATCTTGTGAAATGACCACCATGTAGCACTTTATGGTTTTATGTGTCTTTTAAAAAGTATGCTTGCCAGCTATTACTAAAGATTTTGTCTTCTGGAAAAGGAATGGTAGGGAAAGGAAAATTGTATGAATACACCAACTTTGTATGAAAGCAGTAGTTTCATAGACTACACACTTGCCCTAAGCATAGACTAGACAGTGGCTTCATACAAAGACTACACACTTGCCCCAAGCATACAAAAACAAAAAAATTGAAAGTTTAGCTGCCTATCAATAGGTACCTTCTTATACTCCATCCTCAGGCACACTTTATCACCTGGTACCATTGAACACTCATTATAAACTTAACTCTGCCCCTCTTTTGTTTTAAACACACCCCTTTCTAGAGTGTCCTTTCCACTCTCCAAATTTAGTAGTTGAAGGATGTTTGGTGTAATTGTTGTTTGTGTAGGGGGAACATGATTGTATGTAGAAGGTGGTTAAAAGGGGTGATGTAAGGCTGGAATCCCTAAGGACGCAGTTAAGGTTGTAGTTTGTGGTTTGCTTTAGTTGTAATGGAAAGATGTGCTTGTGGGTGGAAGAATAGAGGCTAAGTACTAGCAAAGGGCATAACTTTCATTTCCTTGCTTTTGTGGGGCAGTGTCAGGTGTGTATATGGGTGGGGGTGGAGGCAACCCTATTATCACAAACCTAATTGTGTATTCATTTTCCTTAAGGATTTTAGTTCTTAATTGGGGAATGGGAATTACATAAGGGGCATAGAAGAATAGGTGCTAATGAAGATTATTTTATCCATCAGTAATGGTGTATGAGTCCTTTTCCGTTGTAGGATAGAACACGCTTTGGGCTAGGGACTTTCTTTTTAAGCGTCTATCAATGCCTAGAACAGTAGTGCCTGTGACTATAGCTCCTAGACACTACTTCAATACAAATAATAAATGCCTTGGCAGCATTGCACTTGATGGAGAAGATCTTATGTACATGTGACTGTATCAACCAAACAAACTTTTGTGAACCTAGCCCCCAACAGTCAAACTGGCATGTATGCACAATGCATACACTTTCAGTTTATAACATGAAAAATGGCTAAAAAATTAGCATGAATCAACATTTTAAAACATCTTCCCACTGCATCAAATCTTCTCAGGATCCACCTCCCTTTCCCCCCATGTTTTATGCAGATAGACAATGTATTTAAGAGCTATTGGTCAACAATAAAAATAGGACTGCCCAAGAAAAAGAATTTTTCTACAGAACTAGTCTCCAGATTCCTTTTGTCCATTAAATGAGTCATTAAGCATGCCCAAACTTATTGAAGTGATTGTTTCTTTCGGGTGTACATTATATACATAGTTTTTTTTAATGTCTAGTCTAGAGCAAAAACCCCTAGTGGCTGTGATGTAGACAGTTGCTGATAGTGACTCCAGGAAATAGAAAGGACCAAAGAGATCCAGAGTAAAGAGAGAGCTTGCTTTCTGTGTATCCTCAGTGTAAATATTCATTTTTTGTACTTGAATGTATTGACCATCTCTTCCATTTAGGTTAGGAAGTACTGTGAGATATTTCTTAAAGAAGTCATGCTTCCAATTAAGGATTTCTCTGTGCATTTTACAACCATTGACTTTAGCCCCCAAACACACCTTATTATCAACCATGTGAGGTAGGTAAGCATTATATCTATTTTACAAATAAGGAAATTGAGTCACAGATCAACTGACTTGTCTGAAGTTACCCATGAAACGTGCCAGAGCTGACTCCCACTGCTGTGTCTTTGAACACCAAATCACTTTTTTCTTTCTGGTTTTACTTAACTCTGTCTTCATAGGTTGTCAGGACTGCTGGAATACTTACTTGTCTTATACCAACACAAGTTGTGGCAGAGTTTAGTGTTAGCTATTTTAATGGGCATCAGTGTAGATCTTCAGAACTAGCGTTCTCATTTTTACTGCTTTTGTGTGGATTCTCCATAGAGATCTACATCTTGCTCTCTCTTTGAAGAATTATAACATACATAAAATTAGTTTCCTGTTGGTAACTATTTCCACTTTTAAGCCTCTATAACACAGGTAGGCAACCTATGGTACATGTGCCAAAGGCGGTACGCAAGCTGATTTTCAGTGGCACTCACACTGCCCGGGTCCTGGCCACCGGTCCGGGGGCCTCTGCATTTTAATTTTAAATGAAGCTTCTTAAACATTTTAAAAACCTTATTTACTTTACATACACCAATAGTTTAGTTATATATTACAGACTTATAGAAAGAGACCTTCTAAAAAAATGTTAAAATGTATTACTGGCACACAAAACCTTAAATTAGAGTGAATAAATGAAGACTCGGCACACCACTTCTGAAAGGTTGCTGACCCTTGCTCTATAAACTAGAAGGGACTTGAGCGCTTCATTATATTTCCAGCTGTAACTACCTGGAAGTGTGACACACGCAATCCTGGGAGGTGATTGTCTTTTTGGTATAATCTCTTTTTGGTTTATAGTCTTATTTTCTAAACTTGCTTTTAAGTTCATATGTTTGCTAGAAAAATCAGACCAAAAATACACTCTCTTTCTCACACTATTTGTGAAAGAAAGCATAGAATCAAATGAAGTAAAAATTTTAAATGAACCAAACTTTACATTAGAATCTCTATAGATAGTGTGACGGGGCAAGGCCAAATGGCTATAGTAATGTGGTGAGGAACAGGTATGTTAGCCCCAGGCTAAACAAATCCCTGGTACCATGGTAACCAAATGGCAGTTGCTCCAGGTTAATCAAGACACCTGGGGCAAATTAAGATCCTTCTAGAAAGCAGTGGAGATAGCTAAGTTGTTTGGGACGCCTGAAGCCAATCAAGGGCTGTCTGGAACTAGTTAAAAGCCTCCCAGTTAGTCAGTGAGGCACATGTGTCAGGAGCTGTAGGAGGAAGCTACGCTGTTGGAGGAACTAAGCAGTACAAATCCATATCAGGCGCAAGGAAGGAGGCCCTGAGGTAACGGTGAAAAAGATATTGAGTGGGGGGCTGCTGTGGGGAAGTGGCCCAGGGAATTGAATATGTCCTATTTCCAAAAAGTCAGCTACCCTAGCTGCTGCTACTAGGGTCCCTGGGCTGGAGCCCAGAGTAGAGGGCGGACCCGGGCTCCCCCCTTCCCCTCCCCGATTAATCATTGAGACTGGGAGACAACAGAGACTGTGTGAGGGAGGGTTTCTTCTCTTCACCTCCCTTGCTGGCTTATGATGAAAATGGCTCAGTAGGCTGTGACCCTTGCCTCTAGAGAGAGAAGGGCTAAGTGGAGGGTCACAGTGAGCCTCCGAGGCCAGTGAAATCCGCCAGGAAGTGCGGGACCCACTGAGACAAGGACAGAGCTTTGTCACAATAGTAATTCCATGCTCTAATAATAAGAATATAGCAGTAGGGATATATTACTGACCACCTGGCCAGGATGGTGATGGTGAGTGCGAAATGTGCAGGGGGAGTAGAGAGGCTAAAAAAATAAAAACTCAACAATAATGGGGGATTTTAACTATCCCCATATTGACGAGGTACATGTCACAGTCCTGGAACCCACATGAAGAGAGGCAATTCTTGATTTACTCCTAAGTGAAGCACAGGATCTGATCCAAAAGGTGATGGTAATAGTGACCAAAATATAATTAAATGTTAACATTTCTGTGATGGGGGGAAAACACCACAGCAGCCCAACACTGCAGCATTTCAGAAAGGGGATCTACACAAAAATGAGGAAGTTAGTGAAACAAAAATTAAAGAGTACAGTGCCAAAAGTGAAATCTCTGCAAGCTGCATGGAAACTTTTTAAAGACACCATAATAAAGGCTCAACTTAACTGTATACCACAAATTAAAAAAAATAGACAACTAAAAAAGTGCCACCATGGGTAAACAACAAAGTAAAAGAAGCAGTGAGAGACACAAAGGCAACCTTTAAAAAGTAGAAGTTAAATCCTAGTGAGGAAAATAGAAAGGAGCATAAACTCTGGCAAATGAAGCATAAAAATATAATTAGGAAGGCCAAAAAAGAATTTGAAGAACAAGTAGCCAAAGACTCAAAAAGTAATAGCAAGAATTTTAAGTACATCAGAAGCAGGAAGCTTGCTAAACAACTAGTAGGGCCACTGAACAATCGAGATGTTAAAGGAGCACTCAAGGACAATAAGGCCATTGTTTTCAGTGGTCTTCATGGCTGAGGATGAGGGAGATGCCCAAACCTGAGCCATTCTTTTTAGATGACAGATCTGAGGAACGGTCCCAGACTGCGATCTCATTAGAGGAGGTTTTGGAACAAATTGATACATTAAGCAGGAATAAGTCACAAGGACCAGTTGGTATTCACCCAAGGGTTCTGAAGGAACTCAAATGTGAAATTGCAGAACTACTAACTGTACTTTGTAACCTATCATTTAAATCAGCTTCTGTGCCAAATGACTGGAGGATAGCTAAGGTGACACCAACTTTTTAAAAGGGCTCCAGAGGTGATCCCAGCAATTACAGACAAGTAAGCCTGATTTCAGTACAGGGCAAACTGGTTGAAACTATAGTAAAGAGCAAAATTGACAGACACATAGATGAACATAATTTGTTGGGGAAAAGTCAACATGGTTTTTGTAAAAGGAAATCATGCCTCACCAATTTACTAGAATTCTTTGAGGGGGTCAACAAGCATGTGGACAAGGGTGATCCAGTTGATATAGTGTACATAGAATTTCAGAAAGCCTTTGACAAGGTCCCTCACCACAGACTCTTAAGCAAAGTAAGCTGTCATGGGATAAGAGGGAAGGTCCTCTTATGGATTGGTAACTGGTTAAAAGATAGGAAACAAAAAGTAGGAATAAATGGTCAGTTTTCAGAATGGAGAGAGATAAATAGTGGTGTCTTCCAGGGGTCTGTACTGGGCCCAGTCCTATTTAACGTATTCATAAATGATCTGGAAAAAGGGGTAAACAGTGAGGTGGCAAAATTTGCACATGATACGAAATTACTCAAGATAGTTAAGTCCAAGCAGACTGCGAAGAGCTACAAAAAGGTCTCACAGAACTGGGTAACTGGGCAACAAAATGGCAGATGAAATTAAATGTTAATAAATGCAAAGTAATGCACATTGGAAAACATAATCCCAACTGTACATGTAAAATGATGGGGTCTAGATTAGCTGTTACCACTCAAGAAAGAGATCTTGCAGTCATTGTAGATGGTTCTCTGAAAACATCCACTCAATGTACACTGGCAGTCAAAGAAGCGAACAGAATGTTGGAAATCATTAAGAAAGGGATAGATAATAAGATAAAATATATTTCCTCTATATAAATCCATGGTATAGTCACATCTTGAATGTTGTGTGCACTCCATCTGAAAAAAAGATATATTGGAATTGGAAACGTTTCAGAAAAGGCAACAAAAATTATTAGGGGTATGGAACAGATGCCATATGAGGAGAGATTAATAAGTCTGGGACTTCTCATCTTTGAAAAGAGACGACTAAGGGTGCGATATGATTGAGGTTAAAATCATGACTGGTGTGGAGAAAGTAAATAAGGAAGTGTTATGTACTCCTTCGCATAACAGAAGAAGTAGGGGTCACCAAATGAAATAAACAAACAAAAGGAAGTATTTTTTTTCACAAAATGTACGGTCAACCTGTGGAACGCCAGGACTATAACAGGGTTCAAAAAAAGAACTAGGTAAGTTCATGGAGGATAGATCCATCAATGTCTATTAGCCAGGATGGGCAGGGATGGTGTCCCTAGTCTCTGTTTGCCATAACCTGGGAATGGGTAAAAAGGGATGGATCTCTTGATGATTACCTGTTCTGTTCATTCCCTCTGGGACACCTGACATTGGCCACTGTCAGAAGACAGGATACTGGGCTAGATGGACCTTTGGTCTGACCTGTATGGTTGTTCTTATGTTTCTGAGAACCTCTATGATATTATTCAGGTGCCTGCTTGGTTTTGTTCAATTTCCTGCATTCATAGTGGATTGTCTCTGTTCCTGTTTTCTCTAGAAGTGGCCTATTGCTATCTGTATCCCTGGTCTTCTCTCTTTATCTAGTCCCTTTACCCTTTAAATTATTCTTGGTTCATCTGTAATTTCTTCAATCACCATAGTTACTGACCTTTTTAGCACTATAACTCTGTCTATTCTTGATTTCCTCCCCCCCCCTTAAATCTTTGCCTTCTTCAATACTATCAGATTTAGAATGATGTAGTTAGCCATTTTTCATTTAGAAGAGTGTGTGTGTGTGTGTGTGTGTGTGTGTGTGTGTGTGTTCTGTTTTTCTGATGTTTTGTTTTCTTTTTTAAAGATGGGTATATATGTGAATGTTTGTTTGATTCTTTCCCCCTCCCCTTTAACTCAGGATCACTCAAGTTTACGGACTCTAAATTCTCCACAGTCCCTGCTCCGAAATTGACTGAGTCTTCAGTCTTCTGACAGGGATGTGCTGAGCAAATAAATGGGCCTTGTAATACACCTGAATTCCAGAGTCAAAGGCTTTCCACTGAAGGCACATTTAGGAATTATTGACCTAGCCACCTTGTTGATCATGACTTTCAAGATAAAACATAAGGAGAGAGGCAGATTCTCAAGGGCATTGTATATACTGGTGGGAGGGCAGAGGCAGGGAATTAGTTAATTTTACTCCATTCCTTCCCCCTACCCCACACACACCTTCACGATCCTGGCACAGCTCTGGAGCTGGCCTAGCTCTATGTGAGCTAGAGAAGCATAAGACTACTCTAACTTGTGCTATCTGGAATGGCCTTTGCAGGACTGTTCCATTGACTTAGAATTGCTGGAGTGCAGTGTGCTCTCCCCTTCCCGACCTTGACGTGACCCCAAAACAGCCACTACACTTGGAGGCCAGGCACAAGTGGCATAGAGCTGGCTATGTTGGCTTTATGCCATGTGAAGATTCACTTATACAAAGGAAATTTTCGCCTTGTTGTTTAAATCAGCCCTCTGTCCTTGTCTTTCTGCTGCTTGAAAGACAAGAGTAGGGGTTCAGGATTTTGCATGTACTCTCTAAAGTAGCAAGATCCAAAACCATAAAGCTGCTAGCTTTATTCTATAAAGCTCTTATATATTGCACCCAGAAATAAATTGAAAGCCAGAGTAGACCCTGAGACTCTGTCCCTCTGAGAAATGGTGCTAATGCTGAATTGTAGATGAGTGGAGGTGACAAGGATAACTTGACAGATTCTCATCTAATTAGAAAGGCTTTGTCATTAAAAAAAAAAAAAAAGCATGGATAAGAGCAAAAGCACCCTTGGCTAATGCTGCTTTCTTGTATAAAAGCAGCCTGCTTTTGATACCTAAGGGTATGTCTACACTACGAAATTAGGTCGATTTTATAGAAGTCGATTTTTCAGAAGAGATTTTATGCAGTCGATTGTGTGTGTCCACACTAAGCGCATTAAGTTGGCGGAGTGCGTCCTCACTACCGTGGCTAGCATCGACTTATAGCGCCCCATCTGGGTTAAGCTCCCAATGCCTGATGGGGCAAAAACATTGTCGCGGGTGGTTTTGGGTACATGTCGTCAATCGCCCCACCCTCCGTGAAAGCAACAGCAGACAATTGTTTCGCACCTTTTTTTCCTGGGTTTGACGCCATACCATGGCAAGCACGGAGCCCGCTCAGCTCATCATCACCGCTGCAGCTCCTGGGTGCCTTCACAGCAGACGGTGCAGTAGGACTGCTAGCCATCCTCGTCCATGGTGTACTTCCGCTGCAACTCTGCTCTCCTGCAATTCTGCAGCAGACGGTGCAGTAGGACTGGTAGCAGTCCTCGTTGGACATGTAGCTTGGCCGGGGATTCTGGGAACGTCTTCCTTGGCCGGCTCCTATCAACCTCCAGGGCATGGTGTGCGGCTTCTGCTGCAGCTCTGCTCTCCTGTGAGCTGGAGGCTTCTGCCTCAGGCTGCTCTATTAGCCAGCAGCACCACGTGGTCGCACCTACCCCAGCTTACCCCTTGCTCCCATGACTCATGAAACCTGGACAGTAGTAAGGAGCAGTTCAACTATAGGCTGAGCAAGTGCAGAATGGTGGTATAATGTGCCTTTGGATGTTTAAAAGCTCGCTGGCGCTGTTGGTCAGACATCAGCGCAACCAACATTCCCATTGTTATTGCTGCTTGCTCTGTGCTCCATAATATCTGTGAAAGAAAGGGGGAGACGTTTATGGCGGGGTGGGAGGTTGAGGCAAATCGCCTGGCGTCCGATTTTGAGCAGCCAGACACCATGGTGATTAGAAGAGCACAGCAAGGCGCACTGCGCATCAGAGAGGCTTTGAAAACCAGTTTCATGACTGGCCAGGCTACGGTGCGACAGTTGTGTGTGTGTTTCTCCTTGATGCAAACCCGCCCCCTTTGTTGCTTTTAATTCCCTGTAAGCCAACCACCCTCCCCCCTTTGAAATAAAGTAACTATTGTTTTGAAACCATGCATTATTTCTTTATTAATTAAAAAAAAAAAGAGAGGTCGGTCAAGGTAGCCCGGGTGGGGGAGGAGGGAAGGACAAGGCCACATTGCTTATTGTAGCCACACTAAAAATCAAACTGTTTGAATGGCAGCCTTCTGTTGCTTGGGCCATCCACTGGAGTGGAGTGGCTGGGTGCCCCGAGTCTCCCCCTCCGCGTTCTTGGACATCTGGGTGAGGCGGCTATGGAATGTGGGGAGAAGGGTAGGCGGTTATACAATGGATGCAGCGGGAGTCTGTGCTCTTGTTGGCTTTCCTGCAGCTCCAACAAATGCTTCATCATGTCCATTTGCTCCCCCATTAGCCTCGGCATTGCATCCTGCCTCCGCTCTTCGTGCTCACTTAATTCTTTCCTGGCCTCTGCCACTGAATACCTCCACGCATTAAGCTGTGCCCTATCAGTGCGGGAGGACTGCATGAGCTCGGAAAACATGTCATTGCAAGTGCGGTTTTTTCGCCTTCTAATCTGCGATAACCTCAGGGGCGGAGAAGATAGGAAGAGTTTCTATGCTCTACAGTTCTGTGGGGACTATGATTCTGGGCTTGCCTGAGCTCCTTAATTTTCACATGGCACTGCTGTGCGTCCCTGTTGTAGCCTCTGTCTATCATGCCCTTGGAGATTTTGGCATATATATATTGGATTTTGTCTTTTGGAATGCAGTTCTGCCTGCATGGATTCTTCTTCCCACACGGATTCGTCTCCCCATACAGCGATCAGATCCGGTACTTCCCGTTTGGTCCATGCTGGAGCTCTTTTGCAATTCTGGGACTGCCTGGTCACCTGTGCTGATCAGCTCGCCATGCTGGCCAAACAGGAAATGAAATTCAAAAGTTCCCTGGGCTTTTCCTGTCTACGTGGCCAGTGCATCTGAGCTAAGAGTGCTGTCCAGAGCGGTCACAATGGAGCACCCTGGGATAGCTCCCGGAGGCCAATACCATCGAATTACATCCTCACTACCCCAAATTCGACCCAACGAGGTCGATTTTTAGTGCTAAACCCCTCACCAGGGAGGAGTTCAGAAATCGGTTTTAAGAGCCCTTTAAGTCGACAAAACAGGCTTTATTGTGTGGACGGGTGCAAGGTTAAATCGACCTAATGCTGCTAAATTCGACCTGAACTTGTAGTGTAGACCAGGGCTAAGATAAGTTGTGCATCTATGTAATGCAGGCAAATTCCATTTATAGGAGATAGCTATGAATCCTGCAGTCATCTTCACTCTTAGGCGTTTAGCAACCTTAATTCCATATTAACAAAGTTTTGTGCTTTTTGAATTTTCATTTCTTGGAAACACATTCTGATATTTATTATTATTATTTATTATTATTTTATTTATTATATTTATATTTTTGTAGTCTATAGCCAAGGAACTTGGTGGGGTGGTTGGGGTGGTACTTGGGACAGAAGTTGAGCACCTAGTTATGTTCACAGCAACTTATATTGCTTCATGTTTCTGGACTATCTGTGCACTGAACTAGTCTCCTACTTAAATCAGAGCCATGGTTAGGCTGCTGTAAATCATGCTAGTTTTTGAATCCCTATGTTTAGAGAGAGAAAAATATTGTGTAGTCATGCATCAAAAGCAAAAGATAATTTACAGGTTACCTAATCTGCAGTCACATCTTTACATTTCCTTCTTGGTAATATCCCAGATTTTAAAGAAAACAATAAATCTGGGTAAATTCTTAGACCTTCTAGATCCCTCTGCAAAAATATTCTATTGTGACTACAGTTTTGGCTTAATTAAAAGTCAAAGCAAAACTTCAGTTATCATTTTTATGTTGCTATGAGTTTACCTTGATTTTGGTAGTATTTTATTTTAAGCGATACCAATTGGATACAGTGTGACAATTTTGCTTTAAAATATCCAAGTTTAATCTTTGGACTACATGGTTGTTGACAATTGAAACAATTTCAGGATCAGATCTTGATAAAACTTCCCTTCTCAAAGTAAACTCATCAACATTAGTGAAGAAATTGTTGGGAGAAAACAGCTTGTGTGTGTTTAATTTCTGCATTACTATGAATCCAAAGTTGATTAAATCTATTCTATACGCTGCAGTATACATCTCAGTGCTTAAAATGAAAACCAAAAACCATATTGAATTGAATTTAGTGTGACTGAACCATTCTAGATAACTCAGGAAAATACCTTTAACTTCCCTGTATTCTGAACTTTCGAATCTACATTATTTTTTGATGACCAGTCTTTCTGAAGGGCACTTAAAACCAACAAAGCATGTGGTGAGTGGCTAAACTTTAAACCAGGAAATAAAACGTTACATTACACACCATCTCCACAACACAACCTTAATTATGCCTTCTAACTGGCTATTGGGAATGGGTTAGTACAGGTGATGCAAATGTTATAGGATGTAGTGAAAACTAAACTTTATATTCTATACAACAAATCCAAAGTACTGACAGTGGCTGTAGTAGCTCAGGCATTGTGCTGAAGAAATAAATGTCCATCTTGTCCAAGATAAATCAGATTTATTAAATTTACAGATACTTAGAGTGGCATGAAATGTAAGCATCCTCAATAGTGAACACACAAGATATAAAGTTTCTACATTGAACGTGTGGGATATTTAAAATTATCACCCTTATTTATATTTTCATTTTAGTAGAAGTTGATCATATGTGACCAAAAAAGGATTTTGCAATACCGTAATTCACTAAGCATGTAACTCGGGTGGACTATTGTCTAAAAGCTCCATATAGATGATGTGGTACTTGAAGATCACATCTATTCAATCAGTGCATTTTATAGACTTTTACAAGATGAATAATTCTGTTACTCAGTAAAAAGTAAATCTTAGAGGTGTAGGATGCAGTGATGCATAACTCATACTACTTCTGAACGGAGAAAAACTTTTCTTTAAAAGAAAAATGTAGTCATATGGAATATGGATGTTCTCTTTTTGGTGTTTTTGTAACTTTTCTCCCTGAATAGTCTTCTTCTGATTCTTATTTTTACATTTTCCTATAAAATGTTTCTCATGTGGTATGCTTTTTTTAAAAAGAAATTTTTGTGTATTAAGAAGAAAGTATGAAGTTATTTTGGGGAAGAGGTTAAGAAATACACTAAATGGAACACATCATGCCTGTCATCAGTTGATTTTATCATTCTTTCCCTGTTGCTTGGAATAAAACTTTTTTAAATATGAACACATGGGTCAGTTGAGCATGTGGTTTTTTTTATTGGTATGCCAGTGTTTTAATTTTTCTTGTGTTTGGGAAACATATGTTAGTTTATATAACCTCTTCTTCTCCAAACTACTTTGTGTTGAAGGCTCTTGTCATGGTATTCCTGTCATTAGATTAATATTCCTACTTCTCCTTTTCCATGTGATATAGGTGGAGTACTATAGGGAGCAGCATTATTAGTATATTCATGCTATATGCAGGATGAAAAGGGTATCTAGAGAGGTGCTGTCTCCCAAGAAAAATACTGGATTGCCACACCAGACCATGAATCCCATTACATCTCAGAATATCACAGGAGCACATGCCTCTATATACGGTGTACCATGGTTAGTGGCACTGCAAGCTTTCTCTCCTGTCTCCACCTGTGTGCCTGCTCCACCTGATCTAGATTAACACCTTCCCTGTAGAAATGAAAGATTGAAGTCTCCAGAACCACTTAGCCAATGTGCTGAAACTTTCAAGTTTTGTTCCTTCAGTAGAAAGACAAAAGATGATAGAAACAATTGGAATTGTGTTTTAAAACATTTCCTGATTTCCTGGATAGTTATGACATGGGACTTAAATTCTGTGTGCTGTAGTTTGCTCAGATTCAACCTGTGCTAAAGCATGATAGGAGAGAGCTATATCTGTCATAGGTCATCTTTGTTTCACACCCTGGAGGCACATTCCTACAAAAATCCCATTGTAATGGATTTGTGGAGCTTCGCATTAACAAGAATTGGGAAATGTATCCATGCTTTCCATTAAAGTTTCCTTTCTTTGAGTAATAAGGTCCCTGGTTCATCCAGAATAGAAGCGAAAATTAACATCCAAAGATTTGTCTTGGTAGTAGATGAATTTTACCATGCTCTGCAATAGGAGACATTTGTTTTTTCCCCCTAAAAATCCATAATGCAATCTGTAATTAAGAAAATAGTTTTGAATTATCCTTATAATAGAAGTTCTCACCTGGAGGGAACTTCAGGAGGCAGGATATTCTGCAGCCCCCAGGACTGACAGGTCTAGTTCTGCTCCCAAGCTGCAAGTGGGCATTGTAAGGATCTGTGGCCCTCGTTACCAAAGAGGAAATTTTCAGGTTTGCACCAATACATTTGTCTATTACTATCAGAGTCTGTAAAAGGATGAGGTGTTTATTCATAGATTCATAGATTCTAGGGCTGGAAGGGACCTCGAGAGGTCATCGAGTCCAGCCCCCTGCCCTCATGGCAGGACCAATTACTGTCTAGACCATCACAGATAGACATTTATCCAACCTACTCTTAAATATCTCCAGAGATGGAGGTTCCACAACCTTCCTGGGCAGTTTATTCCAGTGTTTAACCACCCTGACAGTTAGGAACTTTTTCCTAATGTCCAACCTAAACTTCCCTTGCTGCAGTTTAAGCCCATTGCTTCTTGTTCTATCCTCAGATGCTAAGATGAACAAGTTTTCTCCCTCCTCCTTATGACACCCTTTTAGATACCTGAAGACTGCTATCATGTCCCTTCTCAGTCTTCTCTTTTCCAAACTAAACAAACCCAATTCCTTCAGCCTTCCTTCATAGGTCATGTTCTCTAGACCCTTAATCATTCTTGTTGCTCTTCTCTGGACCCTCCCCAATTTCTCCACATCTTTCTTGAAATGCGGTGCCCAGAACTGGACACAATACTCCAGTTGAGGCCTAACCAGCGCAGAGTAGAGCGGAAGAATGACTTCTCGTGTCTTGCTCACCACACACCTGTTAATGCAGCCCAGAATCAAGTTTGCTTTTTTTGCAACAGCATCACACTGTTGACTCATATTTAGCTTGTGGTCCACTATACCCCCTAGATCCCTTTCTGCCGTACTCCTTCCTAGACAGTCTCCTCCCATTCTGTATGTGTGAAACTGATTGTTCCTACCTAAGTGGAGCACTTTGCATTTGTCCTTATTAAACTTCATCCTGTTTACCTCTGACCATTTCTCCAATTTGTCCAGATCATTTTGAATTATGACCCTATCCTCCAAAGCAGTTGCAATTCCTCCCAGTTTGGCATCATCTGCAAACTTAATAAGCGTACTTTCTATGCCAATATCCAAGTTGTTGATGAAGATGTTGAACAGAGCCGGTCCCAAAACAGACCCTTGCGGAACCCCACTCGTTATACCTTTCCAGCAGGATTGGGAACCATTAATAACTACTCTCTGAGTACGGTTATCCAGCCAGTTGCGCACCCACCTTATAGTAGCCCCATCTAAGTTGTATTTCCCTAGTTTATTGATAAGAATATCATGCAAGACCGTATCAAATGCCTTACTAAAGTCTAGGTATACCACATCCACCGCTTCTCCCTTATCCACAAGACTTGTTATCCTATCAAAGAAAGCTATCAGATTGGTTTGACGTGATTTGTTCTTTACAAATCCATGCTGGTTATTCCTTATCACCTTACCACCTTCCAAGTGTTTGCAGATGATTTCCTTAATTACTTGCTCCATTATTTTCCCTGGCACAGAAGTTAAACTAACTGGTCTGTAGTTTCCTGGGTTGTTTTTATTTCCCTTTTTATAGATGGGCACTATATTTGCCCTTTTCCAGTCTTCTGGAATCTCTCCTGTCTCCCATGATTTACCAAAGATAATAGCTAGAGGCTCAGATACCTCCTCTATTAGCTCCTTGAGTATTCTAGGATGCATTTCATCAGGTCCTGGTGACTTGCAGGCATCTAACTTATCTAAGTGATTTTTAACTTGTTCTTTTTTTATTTTATCTTCTAAACCTTCCCCCTTCCCATTTGCATTCACTATGTTAGGCATTCCCTCAGACTTCTCGGTGAAGACCAAAACAAAGAAGTCGTTAAGCATCTCTGCCATTTCCAAGTTTCCTGTTACTGTTTCTCCCTCCTCACTGAGTAGTGGGCCTACCCTGTCCTTGGTCTTCCTCTTGCCTCTAATGTATTGATAAAAAGTTTTCTTGTTTCCCTTTATTCCTGTAACTAGTTTGAGCTCATTTTGTGCCTTTGCCTTTCTAATCTTGCCCCTGCATTCCCGTGTTGTTTGCCTATATTCATCCTTTGTAATTTGTCCTAGTTTCCATTTTTTATATGACTCCTTTTTATTTTTTAGATCTTGCAAGATCTCGTGGTTAAGCCAAGGTGGTCTTTTGCCACATTTTCTATCTTTCCTACAAAGCGGAATAGTTTGCTTTTTGGCCCTTAATAGTGTCCCTTTGAAATACTGCCAGCTCTCCTCAGTTGTTTTTCCCCTCAGTCTTGATTTCCATGGGACCTTACCTATCAGCTCTCTGAGCTTACCAAAATCTGCTTTCCTGAAATCCATTGTCTCTATTTTGCTGTACTCCCTTCTACCCTTCCTTAGAATTGTGAACTCTAGGATTTCGTGAACTCTAGGATTTCATGATCACTTTCGCCCAAGCTGCCTTCTACTTTCAAGTTCTCAACGAGTTCCTCCCTATTTGTTAAAATCAAATCTAGAACAGCTTCCCCCCTAGTAGCTTTCTCAACCTTCTGAAATAAAAAGTTGTCTGCAATGCAGTCCAAGAACTTATTGGATAGTCTGTGCCCCACCGTGTTATTTTCCCGACATATATCTGGATAGTTGAAGTCCCTCATCACCACCAAATCTTGGGCTTTGGATGATTTTGTTAGTTGTTTAAAAAAAGCCTCATCTACCTCTTCCACCTGGTTAGGTGGCCCGTAGTAGACTCCTAGCATGACATCACCCTTGTTTTTTACCCCTTTTAGCCTAACCCAGAGACCCTCAACACTTCCGTCCCCTATGTCCATCTCCACCTCAGTCCAAGTGTGTACATTTTTAATATATAAGGCAACACCTCCTCCCTTTTTCCGCTGTCTGTCCTTCCTGAGCAAGCTGTACCCATCCATACCAACATTCCAATCATGGGTATTATCCCACCAAGTTTCGGTGATGCCAACAATGTCATAGTTGAATTTATTTATTAGCACTTCCAGTTCTTCCTGCTTATTACCCATACTTCTCACATTTGTATACAGGCATCTAAGATACTGATTTGATTTTGCCTCCCAGTTTTGCCCTGACCCTCCTCTCTCTTTGTCATTAGAGCCCACGCCCCCTCCTATTTCCGACCCATCTCCCAGGTCCCCATGTTCTCCACTTACCTGTGGGCTTTGCTCACCTGTCCCCGTCGAACCTAGTTTAAAGCCCTCCTCACTAGGTTAGCCAGTCTGTATCCAAATAGGGTCTTTCCCCTCCTCGAAAGGTGAACGCCATCTCTGCCTAGTAGTTCTTCCTGGATTAGCATCCCGTGGTCGAGGAAGCCAAAGCCCTCCTGGCGACACCATCTTCGCAGCCAGGCATTCACCTCCACGATTGCTATATTGTAATGAGGTCACTTTAAAAGTTGACATTACTCGCGTGGGGGGGGCCTGGTGCCTGGTGCCTGTGAGCGAGAGCTGGGCGTAGCTGCTTGCGCACCTCCGCCTAGAAGCCGGACTTGCTGCTGGCCGGGGTGCAGCGTGGTCCGTGCTGCCAGGACAGGTGGGAAGCCTGCCTCTGCACTCGGGCTGTGCCGCTGACTGGGAGCCACCAGAGGTAAGTCAGACCCCAGCCCCACGCCCCAATTCCCTGTCCCAGGACTAACCCCCCCCCCCCCCCCAAACCTGGAGCCTCTTCCTGCACCCCAAACCCCTCGTCTCCCGCACCCCAACCCCCTTCCCAGACCAGAGCCCCCTCCCTGGTCCCACCCCGCAGCCCTCACCCCAATCCTCTGCCCCAGCCTGAGCCCTTCCCACACCCCAAACCCCTCATCCACAGCTACGTTGGTTCACAGGCATCAATAGTTTTTTTTCAACTGGGTCTCCAGAAATTTTTTTTTGAAAACCACTGATCTAGATGTTTGTCTCACCTGTTCTTAAAAACCTCCAATAACACGGGTTCCACCATTTTCCTAGGTAACTTGTTCCAGTGCTTTAATTAGCCTTACAGTTAGGAAGTTTTTCCTAATGTCTAACCTAAATCTTCCTTGCTGCAATTTTAAGCTCCATTACTTCTTGTCCTGCCCTCGGTGGATAAAGAGAATAATTTATAACAACCTTTTACATACTTTAAGACTATTATGTCCCTCCTCAGCTCTTCTTGACACTAAATGCACCCAATTTTTTCAATCTTTCCTCACAGGTCATATTTTCTATAGTTATTTTTGTTGCTTTCCTCTGGACTTTCTCCAATTTGTCCCACTTTCCTAAAGTGTGGTGCCCAGAACTGGACACACTACTCCAGTTGAGGCTTTCAGTGCTGAGGAGAGTGGTAAAATTACCTCTCGTGTCTTGTTTATAATACTCCTGCTAATATGTCCCAGAATGATGTTTGGGTGTTTTTTTCTGTAGTACTCCTTCCTATGCAGTCATTTCCCCTTTTATATTTGTGCAATTGATTATTCCTTCCTAAGTGTAGTACTTTGCATTGTCCTTCCTGAATTTCACCGCGTTGATTTCAGACCACTTCAGAAGTTTGTCAGAATCATTTTGAATTTTAAATCTATCCTCCAAACTATTTGCAATCCCTACCAATTTGGTCTCATCCACAAACTTTGAAAGTGTACTCTCCATGTCATTATCCAAATCATTTACATTTTGTACTCTTGTATTTTAGATTACAGCATGTGTTTGGTCAAATGTGGTCTATAATTTTAAAAACAACACAACACTGATATTGAGGGCCAGACCCTTATTGTTAAATGCCCTGCTTCAGTCTTTCTTTCTTTAGTTGTTTGTTCTTTAAGTTGATGCCATTTTCTTTGAAATGTGTAGACTTGTTTAATAAGCCAGGTATTTAATAGTATTCTCTGATGTGTGCTGTGATAAACAAATATTGAGGCTACGTCCCAGAATGCACTTGGTTCTCAGACAGTGATGTCATGTTTTAAGCATATTTAGTTAGCAAAGGGTCCTGCTTTTGATCTTTTTAGTTATCATATTTGTGTTCAGCTACTCCTGAAAAACAAAGCAAATTACTTTCCTTTTGTCTTTATTAAAATCTGTTTCTGACACTGTTTCACTAGTCATTCTTGGGTAATGCTCTTTGATTAGGAACTCATTCAAATCCGGATCATGGTTCCTGTGGAGACATCTATGGCATTATCTTCTTAGTAGCAAGTAATTCAATTTTTAACCAATTTAACAGAATCAGATTTCAAATATTTTATATAGATTCAAATGGAATTTTTTTCAGATTTCATCCACTTTCTCCAAAGATTTCCTTACTATGAAATATCATATAAGCTTTTTGGGGCTGAATACAGGAGGAAGAGTGACAAAATACTTAATTGTTCATCCCCTATCTTTTAACTTCAGAATGTTGCTGTTTTACAACCTGATCTTTCACTTTTACAACTATTCTGCAGATTTAAACTTCAATAAACATGGTACCTATGCTTTGCCATATTGGTAAATGTCTGCACACAGTGTGACTCTCTTAACTACTTTTCAAATTCATTCCATTTGTGTTTGGTAGGTTCAAGACACAAAGATGCAGTAAACTTAATTTGGGTTGGTCTGGGTGGATACTTCTTACTAGATTAACATTATTGTCATGAAGTGTGCCAGTTGAGAAGGTGCCTACTGAGAAGCAGACACTTGGGATCTGGATTTGCATCACCTGATGTCAGATAGAGCAAACATCTACTCAGAAAGTGGTAACCTTCTGCTTGGAAAATGGTGACCTAGAAAGGAAAATAAAATAAAAAATTCATGCACCAGTATTTGTTCAAGGACTGGGAAGTTTTCACAAGATGATAGTAAGGTTTATCATAATATGCGAGTAAGTAGATGTGCCTCAGGTGTAATGAGATTATAACTTTCTGCTGTTGTCACCTTTGTAGGTTTATTGTTAATAGTTTCTACATGGTTCGTAGTTGTACACAAATGCTAGCATATATGATAGATAAAGCTGAGAGTCTGTCACGATTCCGTGACTTTCCGTGACTTCTGCAGCGGCCTGGGCGGCTGGCCTGGGGGCTGCATGAGCAGCTCGGGCAGTCCCTGAATTAGCTGCATGGGCCACTGCATCCCCCCCACTCCCTCAGCAGCAGCGGTGGTCGTGGTCTGCTGCGCTGCACTGCCCCGCCCAGCAGCAGCAGGGTTCTCTGGCCACCATGCTCCCTGTTCCCCTCCCAGTAGCAGCGGGGGTCTAGGCCGTGCCCCCCCCCCCCCCCCCCCAGGCACCCAAGGTTTAGTCAAGGGTATATAGTATAGGTCATGGGCTCTGAATTTTTGTTCACTGCCCATGACCTGTCCATGACTTTTAGTCACAGGTATTTTTAGTAAAATATAGCCTTATCTGACTCTTAATGGTTAATCTCAATTGTGTTTGTTATATTTGTTATTTTCAAATGCAATAGAATGGCAAATTTAGAGATAATGTAAGTTTCTTGGTCAAAAAACTTGTATGGGAAACATAGCTATTTTTCATCACAATTTCAAATTTTTTGAAAATTTCCAATTAGTTCTATTAATAATCTAGGTTACATAGGAAGACATTACTTTAGGCAGTGATGAGATCAGTGGGATTGATTTTAAATCAAATAAATTTAAATAACTGATTTTAATCATGATTTAAATCAGCAAGCAGAAAACCGTTATTTAAATAATCAATCGTTTTGCATTTGTACTTTAGCTATTTTCCCTAAAGAAAAGTTGATTTTTTTTCATTGGTTGGTAACCATCAAAACATGCCGTCCACTCCTGTACTCCACCCTGGTGAGAGGCGGAAGCGGAGTTGACGGAGAAGCGGCGGCAGTCGACCCCGCGCCATGAGCATGCGAGGTAAGTCGACCTAAGATACGTCGACTTCAGCTACGCTATTCTTGTAGCTGAAGTTGCATATCTTAAGTCGATTTCCCCCTTCCCCCCGCCCCCAGTGTAGACCAGGGCTTAATGTTTACATTTTTTATCGTGTTAGTAAAAGATGAATGATGCAATTCTTATTTATTAGAACAGTGGTTCTCAACCTGTGGTCTGCAGACCACCCTCAGCCCTGACCAGGGGGACACCCTGAGCTCTGGGGCAGACCAAAAGTTTACATCTCCCCAGAGGACATCTTTACCTTATCTTATCCACAGTCTCTGCTCATTTTTGGTCCAACCCTACTGAGACATCATGATTTCAGAGAAAGAAATCTCCTTGAATGGGAGGGAATATTCCCGTGTCATCTAGCTGGAGCATTTGTTCACTGGTACCGACAGCTCTGATGATTGAATGGGAACCTACCTTCTCAACTGCCAAGTTAGAGGCTCCGGATAGAGCATCACCTGGTAACCATCACAAGGAGGCTAGCCCAGGCAGAGGCACCTGAAGGTCTGTCTGTCATTATGACTATCTGGGGGACCGATGGTACCCAGTGCCATCGGGTTCCACTCTGCCAGTCAACTCTTCATACTGGCATTGTAGCAATACTTGGGATCCCTATACAAGACACCCTGGATCTGTGTATGAATGCCACCTACCCTTTCCTAGCAGACACCAACTAGCTCCATCGAAGTATGAGAGAGGAGAAATTGAGCCAGGCCTGCTGGGACCAATGGTTCCAATGGGTGTATCCTCCTCACCAGATGAGGCGGTTGCCCCATCTTCACCTTCCCCACCTGATGACTACAGACTACAGGAAGTATCAAGAGCTCCTGAAGAGGGTGGTGACTGAGTTCCAGATCCAACTCAGGGAGGTACAGGATAGTCAGACTAGGCTCCTGAACATTCTGCAACCTTCTGGTCCAGGTTGGGTGGTCCTTCCTGTGAATGAGGCCATTATGGAACCAAGCAGAGTTGTTTGGCATACTCCTTGCTTCCTGCACCGCACCCAAAAAGGGCTGATGAGCATTATTTTTTACCAGCCAAGGGAGCGGATCATGAGGAGAGCAACTATGCAAGTGCGGACCAACAAACACTCCTAGTTTAGAAATCTCTAATCTCAGGCGCATGGTGTGCATGTGTACCCACATCTGGAATACAGATAGGGACCATATTTGTAAGAACTTCCAGTTACAAGTGATACTTCTGGGGGACTTCTGCACCTAAAAATTATGCACACAATATTTTAAAATTCTGCATATTTTATTTGTCAAAATAACACAATATAATCACACCAGTTTCAATTATTTTTGATCATTTATTTCAAAATACCTGCTAGCAAGTATACCTGTAACAATAAAGACAACTAAAAAGATTCAGGAAATGTTTTTTGACAGATAGACTCCTTACTAGGCATATTAATACAGAACTCTGAGTAATAATTAATTTAAACTACAATACAGAACCGTATTTCCCGCATCCCTCAGAAGAAGTGTAAAGGCTTGGGGGAGTCTGGGGTAACTAATGAGCTGAGGGAATGGGAAGTAATTGCTGGGAAGGAGCCTGTGAACTTGGAGAGTTGTTGGGTATAGGTGGAGAAAGTATGAAACAGGTTTTTGGCGGGGGCGGGGAGGGATTGTTAGGGAGCTTCCCCCATGCAGACCCTGGCTGACCCCTAGCCTCTTCCATTCAGTCAGGCACATCTGCCCCTGTCCCCAGGTGTTCCTGCACCCCTGTATGTCCTTGCCCTCCCTGTCCACATGTGCCCCTCCCCCCAACTCAGACACCCACTCTCCTTTCCCTATGTGTTCCTGTACCCCCTTCCCCTGTCCCCATGTATGTCTGTGCCCCCACCCAACCACTCCCCTGCCCCAGTCACCGTGTGGCCCTGCCCCGCCCACCTCCCTGTGGCCTTGTGCCTCCACTCCCATTCAACCCCTACCCCTGTCTGTCCTCCCACACTAGCCCTTCTGAGCCCGTCTGACCCCCCTCAGTACCCCACACTGTCAGTCTCCCCGTAGCCCCTGTCTCCTGACCTGGCCTGACAGGCGCTGTGAAGATGGCTGGCTCGTTCTCTTCCCTTGCTGGCTGGGAGCTGCTGCTGTTTTCTATCACCACAGTGCCCTCTGGTGGTCAAAAGGTGGAACTGCAGCAACATTTCAGCAGAAGGTTTTTTTTCTGCGCAAAAAATTAAAAATATGCACGGCTCATTAATTATGTGCACACACAGTAGCGCAGAATTCCCCCAGAAGTAAAGAGAGTAACCGCCGCATCTGATTTTCTCACACCTCATTTGTTTTCCTAGACTGGATGAGGAGAATTAGCTTTTCTGGTTTTTCAACTCCAGTTGGCTTTTTAACTTTGAACTAGTCTTTCAACTCAAGTAGTTGAATAAACTGAAATGAAGAACACATTCTCTCTGCACCTGCAGAAGAGGCTGCTACTGTCAAAAGCTGGTTTAGCACTTCAGTGCACTCTGGTTTCAGGTGCTTAGGCAGTGACTTCCATGAGTTCAGTGTTTTGACTTTCTTTAATATTTGGCAGCAAACATGTACTGCTTTAATATTTTTTTATTTAAATTAAATGATTTTCATAGGTTATAATAAGTTTAGGCCTTAACAAAGTTGTCGGTTTCAAATTTTAAATACATTTATTTTTAAAGATAAACTTGTATTTAATTTAAATTAAAAAATCCAGTATAAATTTTTTTTTAAAAAGTCAGATTTTTTTTATCCACAGTTGTTTTATACAAGTGAAGTTATTTCTTTTTACACAGTACACGTTGACAAAGTTCTGTGTCTGAACTTTCAAGTGTCTACCTGTGCAATTTGTGTGTGAGTGAGAGAGAGAGAGAGAGAGAATATGTGAATGCACACAGATGCAACCTTACTGCTGGCATTTCCTTACCTTTAGAGTGTTTGACTTTTCACCTTAATATTCTTAATGCAGAGCGACCCCAGACCCTGCTCCCCGGCTGGAGCACTGGAGCGGGGCAAGCCTCAGACCCCGCTCCCCGGCAGGAGCTTGAGGGCTGGATTAAAACATCTGGCGGGCCAGATGTGGCCTGCGGGCTGTAGTTTGCCCACCCTTGCTGTAGAAGAACGTTGGGACTCATGAATCCTGGGTTCAGTTTGAGGTTTTGGAGAAGAATGTTCTCAGGTAGCTATACGTCCTTTTCATTCCAGTCAAGCAGCTTCCTCTTTATCCTTCATGTTCCTGGCATGTTAGCAGTGGGGTAATGAAGTGTACAGGAGAGACAGTCTCCCTGGTCTCAGTGATGGTGCTTGGTGCCTCTGGCAGCCAGGAGAAGAAATTGTGGGAAAAGTCTTGCTCGAACCTTGCAACATTGGGATAGAGAAGGCTCAGTTGGTCAGTGGGAATGGTGTATGTGCGGTCTGGTCAGTGATAAGACCTGTGAGGATGGAGTATGCTCAGTGCAAATTGAATCTTTAGAGAGTAATGCTGCCAGCCTCTAACAAATCTCTACTGAGCATATGCAAACTGAGATTTTTCATAAATTTATAACAGGGCCAGATTTGGGCAGGTTTTCATGGGGATGACAAAGGGCACCTCCCTGATGGTAAGAGAACACCTTTACATAATTTCAAGTCCTTGCTTCAGCACATGGAGGCACTATAGCTCATCAGTGAACTTTTTGTAAGTATTTTTTAACGTGTGCAAAACAGTGCATCTCTCTAGACCTCATTTTATGAAGCAGCTGACATGTTTTTACTGAAACTTTTAAAAAAACCCTCATACTGAGGCAGACACCTGGCATGGAAAATTTCAGCCTCAACAGTTGAAATTTGGCTAAGCTTTATAAGCAAGTGAAAACAGGCTCTTATAGTGGAAAGTGTTAAGATGCCCTAACGTACATGTGTGTGTAAGTAATATAAAAACAAGCACGCAGGTTTTTTTAACAAGACAAAGATGACTAGTCCAGTCATTGTTGGATTGGAGATGTACCTTTCTAAAAACAGTAATTAATGAATGGTTTTTTCTACAGTTACTAAAACACTGTTACGCATGCCTGTGCATGAATTCGGTACATGAGAGAGATAAGAGCCTTAGACCTTTTTGTTTCTTTTTCATAACTGTCATTTTTGCTGCTGTTTTTGCTTACCTTTATCTAATATGTTAAGGTTATGTTAGTGTTGCTTCCTTTTAAGTCTGCTAATGTTTGTAGATAAACTGGAATAGAGGTTGGGAATATAATCTTCATTAGTATTCGCCTTATCACATGGAGTATGAAACCTAACTTTATTGTGCATAGGATAGTATAGCTGGCAGAGTCTTACTGTCATGCTTCAGCAGTAATAAAAATAATAGTGAATTACACTTGCAAGGAGATGAGTTCTACTAGGTCAGGGCTGCACAACATGCGGCCCGCTTGGGCTCACTGTGCGGCCCGTGGGGGGGTGAGTAGGCAAGCGGCAGGGTGGGGCAAGCCAACGGCCGGCTGGGCTGGTGAAGAGGCCAGCGGCAGGCTGAGGAGTGAAGGTGAGCAGGGGGCAGGGGCAGCGGCAGAAGATAAGAGGCCAGCAGCGGGCAGGCAGGTGAGCTGGCGGTGGCGGGAGCCGGCGAGCTGGCGGTGGGGGGGCTGAGGAAGTGAGCTGGTGGCGGGGGGTGAGTAGGCGAGCTGGGTGGGGTGGGGGATGACGAGACGAGTGGGCGGTCAGTGGCAGGGTGGCAGGTGAGCCGGCGGGGGGGGGGGGGGTGGCCTGAGGAGGCGAGCGGGCAGCGGGGGGTGCTGAGGAGGCGAGCCGGGGTTGGGGGCGGGGGAGATGATGAGCTGAGTGGGCGGGCAGTGGCGGCGAGGCTTTATACTGGGGAGGGTGAGGAGGCAAGCGGCAAGTCAATGGCTAGAGGGGGGCAAATCTCCCAGATTCAAAATCTGGGACTGTGTCCGTTGGTCCTTTTTGCTGCTTGTCTCTGGGCTGGGGGTTGTCCCAATGCTGCAAAGAGGGTGTTCCCAAAGGAAGGTGCTTGCTTCTAACCCCCGAGGCCGTCAGTATGTCTGCTCTTCTCTAGTCAGCCCACTTGACAAGTTTGATTGTCCTTGGTCTGGTTCCCATCCCCTCTCCAAGGGTTGCAGCTGTCTGGAGGTGCCTGCCTTCCACGCCTTCCTCATTTACACCTCATTCATTCAACAGGGCAATTGAATACAAAGTGGGGGGAAGATCTTATTGTACTTCTAGCAAAAAGACATTTTTCTTTTACCTTAATTATACTGCCTTAGGGGCCCGCTATAACATATATAACATAACTTAACCAAGATTAAATAGAAAGTCATATAAAAGTTACATAAAAATGCATAATGCAGAGATTTATCTACCACTGCATTGATTGACTGTTGTGTGCAGTAATATAGTGGACCCCTGTGGGGGTGAAGAGGGGTGTGATGGTGGGGCCGAGCGGGGCGGGGGCAGGTCCTATTTTACTGCTGTGATCTAGTCACACTATGCGCGCTGTTTCTTTCCCCCTCTACAGGCTTCCATGCCCCAGTGCTGGGGAAGGAGGGGTTGTTTCCGCGGGGCGTGCGGCGCTGGGGGGGAGGGTGTTTCCACGGGGCCGGAGGTTTTTGGCCCTCAGCTGTTTTCTTTGGAGTAATATGGCCCTCGCCGCTTTACGAGTTGTGTAGGCCTGTACTAGGTGATGTGTTTTATTTGTATAATAGATCTTGTCATTTGTAAAACAGAATTAAGTTAATTTTTTAAAAAAATCTCTAATTCACATATCCTTTTAATGTTCTCCTGTGTACGTCCATAGAAGATCAATAAAATCTACATTTAACTGAAATGACAAAGATTAAGATGTCATTGAAAGCAGAAATCAGAGAATCACTACTGGAATATTTTAAATACTCAAGAATATGAAGATACTGTGTTTGAGGGATTGGATGCCTGTTTTACTATAAACTGGAACTGATGCTTACTATTTGTGTACATTTAGTAGTAGCAATTTTAAGAATTACTGTTAATAAAAAACACACAATTGCAAAATACCATGCATATATGGGGGGAGGGAAACGAAGTTTGAGTTATGTTTTGAGTGTGTAGTGGCAGCATTGGTTTCCTGGGCTCAGTAAAGCTAACACTATTGTGATCTAGTTTGCTGATCTGACTGTATTTCAGTGTTTTATGTTCCACTGCAGTAGAACCAGCAAGCAAAACTAGAGAGGAAACTTAAACCAGGATTCTGCAGTAGACTGTTCACAGATGGATCCCTGTGCTCATGTGGAGCCCATTGACTTCATTAGGGTTCTGTACAGGTACAAGTATCTGTCCATGCACCGAATAGGGCAAGATCTTCCCCTTTGTTGCAAGATTGAAAAAGTATCACAGTTTGAGCAAATGACTAATAGTGAGGTGGTGAATCTGGAGAGAGTTTTGATTCCTTCATAATATAATAATATGGGGGCTGAAAAGTCCTCCTGAGTCATCTAGTCCAATTCCTTGACTCATATGGTAGATTAAGGTGGTTTAGAATGTGAATAATTAGCTGTATCTTCTGTGCAGATTTTTTTTTTTTACAATAGATTTTTTAAATAACTTTAGTGTTTAATTTTTTAACAAATTTTTTAGTAATTCAACTGTGGGCATTTAATTATGATTAAAAACAAAAAATCTTCATTAATACAGAGTTCAGGGTGCCCCGTGGTGTCTCATGGTCCTCTAGCATGTCAAATTGAGCTATGCTCAAACCTCTGAAAACCAGGAAATATAGACTGTTAATGGTCCCTTAGTCTTACTGCTCATTCATATTTAATTCTCTCTTTGGCTAAAGCTCATGTGGAGTTCTAAACCTAATCATGAATAACTTCTGCAGTGTGATGCCCCTCCCCCAAAGGGGCAATGGGTGCTGTGCACCAACGAATATAAGTCCTAAGCACCTGAGAGAGGTTTTGGGAGGATCCGAGCCATAGTGTGAGCACCAGGTGTACACAAAAAAGTCAGAAGAACCAAGTGATTTTGTAAAATGCTTTTTGCTTCTTGGGAACTCCTGGCTCAAATGAGCCCAGATTTGGACCACTAATCCCTATCCTGCGGTCCCATGAGGCACAGCATATTTCAAGACAATCCAAGTCAGCATGTGGATTTTAGAGCACTTGGAATAGTCATCTTTTAAACAATCTTCACTTTAGCAGGGCTTCTGCTCTACTATAATATAATTTTAACTCTCTGATGCAGAATTAATTCCAAAACCACTTAGTCATCTGTAAGAGTTGTGCACATCTGTTTAAAATACACATTTTTTACCATTCTTCTTCATTATTAACTTGTACATTTATTTAAAAGTATAAGTTAAAGCACACAGTAAAGAAAACTGAGCAAGAATTTAATTCTTACAAGTAAATGCATAACTGCTTGGTTAATTTTGGTTTGATTATGGTAGTGAGAATAATTGTGGGATGTGATAATTTATATAGACTTCTATCTTTAATATTTGTGAGTCTATACCACTGGATAGGGTTTTTTTTCTTAATAAAAAGTGAAAATAATTATCATTCCTTAAATAATTTTCTTCTTTTGAGGTGACATATGGAATGTGCTACTTTAATGAATCAATATCAATCTCTGTGCTTCAGTCCAATCTTGCATTCGAATTCCAGATTTCACAAAGCTCTGTTCATAAATCTTTCAAGGAGGAACATCCATGTGCCAGTTCAAAATAATTTCAGGCAGTTTTATTTCCCTTGCATCATCACCATTCGATATATAGAAATGGTATTTATCCAAACATCATAATCAGTTATTGTATGCATTGTTGTTATAGCCATGTTGGTCCTAGGATATTAGAGAGACAAGATGGATAAGGTAATATCTTTTGGACCAATTTCTGCTCGTGAGAGAGACAAACTTTTGAGCTTACACACGGCCTAGACCTGAAGAAGAGCTCTTCAGGTATTACTTGAAGGATGGGGGGGAGGGATAGCTCAGTGGTTTGAGCATTGGCCTGCTAAACCCAGGGTTGTGAGTTCAATCCTTGAGGGGGCCATTTAGGGATCTGGGGCAAAAATTGGGGATTGGTCCTGCTTTGAGCAGGGGGTTGGACTAGATGACCTCCTAAGGTCCCTTCCAACCCTGATATTCTATGATTCTATGATACTTCACCCACCTGGTCTCTCTAATATCCTAGGACCAACACAGCTACAACAATACTGCATATAACAATGGAAGATCTCAAACTTTGCCATCTGAAATGGAAACTCCACAACATAAAGAAAAAGGAAGCAAAGCTTAACAGCAACATCTATTTCCTGAGCAAATGCAAGAAACAAAACAGCATCCCCAGAGGTCTCACCATCTGTAACTCTCTGGCCATTACACACAAATCTAGACCTGAAGAAGAGCTCTGTGTAAGCTCGAAAGTTGTCTCTCTCACCAACAGAAGTTGGTCCAATAGAAGATACTACCTTATCCAGCTTCTCTCTAATAATCAATTATTGTGATTTTCCTATTTTGTTTTTGAAAACCTGACAAAATTGTTAGCTCATTAAGAAATATAAAACACTATATGTGAAAGATGCATGCTTTAAGAAATCTTTTAACTAGCTTGCATTGTTCAGAAGCTTAACTGTATATGCAATGTCCTTGCATGGCATAGGTCAAACAATACATCTTGATGTTATTTTGTGTCAAAGTTTTGTAAACATATGCCCAGTTCATAACCATTTTTCTTTATAGTTTCAATTATGGCACTTTCACTATCCACAGAATTGATGGCATATTAAATTACTCCCAGAAGTAGACCAAATAAATTACAGTTTAATGCAATAGTGTGGGGCATAGTGTAGGAGTGATTACGCCTTACATGAGTACTCCTGCTGGGTAGTCAATAGAAGCATTGACATTGGATTACTTTGACAGCCCAGTCCTGAAATCCTCACTGAAGTAAAACACCTGTTCAGGATTTTGTGTCTTATAACAGAGGACATGGTCTGTAGTGGAAACAGTCCATTAGTGAGAAATAGAGGGGGGGAAAGTAACAACCTGATATTATTTCTCTCAATGGACATTGTTATATTAGAGCCCTAAGCAGGACAGTTGCCTGAATGGCAGTTTTCTAAAGGTAGCAAATAGGATTCAGAAAATGTGTTGCAAAATCTTTATTACAATAATTGCATTCCTCTTCCCCTCCCCTTCACCCTCAACCCTGTTTGTAATAAAAGCTATTTGTCAACCTTCACTTCAGCAGGATTGCTCATGGTAGTCAGTGCTATGCTTGCTATTATTATTGTTTAACATTTATATAGTGATAGTGCCTAGAGGCCAGCCAAGTCAGGGCCCCGTTGTGCTAGTGTGAGCCAGGGAGTCCCTCAGCCCAGGGCTACACTAGGGGAGGGGGTCGATCTACGATACGCAACTTCAGCTACGTGAATAACGTAGCTGAAGTTGGCGTATCGTAATCAACTTACCTGGCCATGAGGACGCTGCTGCTCCCCCGTCGACTCCGCTTCCGCCTTTCGATGAGGTGGATCTCCGGAGCCGACGGGGAGCGCAATCGGGGATCGATTAATCGCGTCTTAACGAGACGCGAAAAATCGATCCCCGATAGATCGATTGCTACCTGCCGATCCGGCGGGTAGTGAAGACAAGCCCTCAGTGTCCAGTGGCAGAGGGCACACTACACCATACCATAACTCACATCAGGCCTGTCGCACTCACAATACACTCTGTCATAATCTGTATCTCAAAGGGATTGTGTAAGATATAATATGCAAACTAGTAGCACATTAGTCATTAATATTATTGCGTGATTTTTGTAAGGGTGGTGTATGAAGAATTATAGATGTGCTGGAAATATGTTCTTAAAGGGTATCTTGCAAACAGTGCATAAGCTCAGCTTGTCTTAAACAAAGGAATGTTGTGCCTGTATCTGCAATGTAAATGAAGCCAGGTAATACCTCAGAGGACAGTGAAAAATACATTTACATATAAGGTAAACCCAGCTATCAAGCTAATGAGTGAGGGAGGAGAAGACCACTTAACAATCATGACAGGGGATGAAGCTTTCCTGACTCTTGAAACAGAGACAATAGACTTTAGGAAACAGAAACAAAAGAAGAGAGCCATTTTAGCATCCATCACATAAGGGACAAGGGGAGCAGCGCCTTTTGAGCTCATGAAAAGTGGGTCCTCTTGACCTAAAAACCTCTGAGATGTTTGTTTTGTATACAATAAACAAAAAAGGAGCAAAAAAGCATTTTGTGTTCCCCCACACACATACTTTTCAGGTGACATTTAACCTGCTGCTTCTTGCACTTAGCCATCTTCCCTTGTGTTCCTGTACTGTGGAGATTTTTAGATATTTTCTGGAGTTTAAAAGTGATTTAAGGCATTAAAGCAGTTTGTCAGTCTCAGATTAAGTTACTAAAGCCTTAGGTTTAAATTGCAGAAAACAAATGCACACAAAAACCAAACCAGTTTTGGAGGTTGATGTACAAATAGGGAGTGCAAAGTTATGCTACCTTAAGGATTTCTTTAACTTAACACTTCAAGTATATCTGTGGGAAAGTGTGTTTAGACTGTACTACTATCAGACTCTAGTTGAACTTTGGCTGATGGGTGTCTGTTAATTTTTAAGTGCACAGGTTACTCATATCATTGCTAGGCATTTCTTGGCCTTTGTCAACTGGTGCCTGTTATAGAACAGAAGACTGGATTTAGAAATGCAAAACTTAAGGCTTGAATGCACAATGTTAATGCTGCCTTTTCTTCATACACATTACAACAGAGACTCTCTAATTCATGTTCACAGGTTATCTCGGTGTGAGAAAAGATTTCTTACCTTTCCAGTCTCAGCACATTGCTGTGCCTCAGTTTCTCTGCTAGTACATAGTCTCCCCCTGATTCTGGTTGTTTGCTTTGTAACGCCCTTGTATGTAGGGTTGCAAAAAATTCTTTGAATTTTTAAAAATATTTTCAAAGCAGATAGTCTTTGTGCAATTTTTAGTTCAAATTTTGTCTTTTTCTAACTGAACATTTATAAAAATGGAGGCACTCTAGCTTGTGCATTGAGTGTTCATGTTTGCCAGCATGCTGACATAATCATTCTCATCCATTACCCTGTGCCAGGGATGGGCAACTTTTCAGAAGTGGTGTGCCGAGTCTTCATTTATTCACTCTAATTTAAGGTTTTGCGTGCCAGTAATACATTTTAACGTTTTTAGAAGGTCTCTTTCTATAAGTCTTTAATATATAACTAAACTATTGTTGTATGTAAAGTAAATAAGGTTTTAAAAATGTTTAAGAAGCTTCACTTAAAATTTAAATTAAAATGGAAAGCCCCCCAGACCGGTGGCCAGGAGCCAGGTAGTGTGAGTGCCACTGAAAATCAGCTCGCGTGCCGCCTTTGGCACCCGTTGCCTACCCCTGCCCTATGCCATGTCTTACCTCTACCTCTCAAAGGAACACTGTTGGATGGAGTTGCAATGGCAGCCTTAACTGTATGCCACTTACGTAATCATCAGGCCACCTCCTGCTTCCTTTATTATCTTTATCCAGTTTGGAAGGTTGTACTTCAGAACCATCTCCTGGTTTTCTGGTCATTAGCAGGGGGAGTCGAGTCCCACTTTGTTTTCATGCTTTTGTTTAATGTAGCGTATGTGTGTTGTTAATAAAATGGCTTAAATCAGTTTCATATTATTTTTATCTGCACTTCCACTATGCACTCATTTGCCTTTCTGTAGTGAACAAATCCTTTTGTATTTCCACCCACACAGGACTCTAGTCAGAGCGCCTCCTTCCCCCCCCTTTCCTCCCCCCCCCCCCCCCCCCGTTTCCTCACCCAGGTGAAACAACAACAAAAAACAAGACTCCAGTCCATCTTTCAACAATCTAGCAGCATGTCTCACCCGTGGTTACTCCTTTTGTATGTCTACATAGCTGCTAGGATTGTTCCCTCCAGTCTGGGTAGACAGACATGCACTAGTTTTGCTTAAGCTAGCATGCTAAAAAAGAGCAGTGTGGCCACAGCAACATAAGTTTCAGCTTGGACTAGTCACCCAAATACAAACCTCCCTGACCCTCTGAATACACACTCAGGTGGTCAGCATCATCCACCTCCTATGCTGCTGTGCTCACACTGCTATTTTTAGTGTGCTATCCTGAAAAAAGTTACCACATCCATCTACATATGCTGTGAAGCACTCTCCAGGTGCTGTGTAGACATACTCTTTGTAATCTGAATATGCCCATCTCCAGTTTCTATTGCATGTTTTAAACAATTCCTCCAGCAAGTCCAAATTCTGTTCCTTCTTTTTCTGACTTCTACCCTTCACCATGTGCTAATAATCTTTTCCTCTCATGGGACAACTACTATTCTCTTACAGAATCATAGAATATCAGGGTTGGAAGGGACCTCAGGAGGTCATCTAGTCTAACCTCCTGCTCAAAGCAGGACCAATCCCTAACTTCTCTCAGATACATGTATTCCTCCACAAGTTATAATCTTTCCTCCCTGCTCTTTCTGGCATTTTACCATGGAAACAAGCCTGGATCCCTCTTTCTTCCTTCTCACTTCTTTGTAAGAACTTTTTTCCTAGTCTCAGAAATTCCAGATACCTCGTGTCCAGCCCCATATTTTATAATAAAACAAGAAATGTACAATGAATATAAAGAACAGAGAATAAGATAAGTAGAATTAATAGACTCCAGCCTTACTGTATATAGTATATACTGTGTGTGTGTGTGTGTGTGTGTGTGTGTATATATATATATATATATATATATATATATATATATATATATATGACGAATTTTTTTTAGTAAAAAAGGGAAGCAAAAGAAAAGGGGGTCGGCATATGAACGGGTATAGAGAGAGGGAGAGCTGGGACACAGCCCCTCCAACAGAGGGGTCAAGGAGAGGCAGCAGAGCCAGAAGGGAAGAGGCAGCACCAGAGTCTCTCCATGTCTGGCCACGCTGCTCTCCCCCCAGCCTCCGAAGCAGCTGCAGCTCCGGGGCTGGCAGGCTGCGGCTGCGCTGCCTGGCTTGCCTGCCAGAGCAGGCTATGGCCACGCCGCCCGGCCCCACCCGCCGGAGCATGCTGAAGCCTTGCCACCCACCCAGCCCGCCGGAGCAGGCTGCGGTCGCACCGCTGAGCCTGCCAGAGCAGCTCCAGCCAGGCCAGAGACATCCTTCCCTTAGCCACAGCTAAGGTGGGATAGGGGAGAGTATGGGGGTCCTGGGGTAGGGGTGGGGTCATCTGGGGGGTGGTCACAGGGGTTACTCCCTTGACCCCCAGCTTCTCCCCTTCCCACCTACCCTCTCTCCCACCCTCCAAAATTTCCCCACCAGCTGCTGTCCTGGCCCATCAGGGTAAGCAGCTGGCGGGCTGAGACACTTTGTTTACTTAGGTTTACCTCCGTGCCTGCGGACATTCAAGGTAAACAAAGCATCTCGGCCCGCCAGCAGCTTATCCTGATGGCCCAGGAGCCAAAGTTTGCCAACCCCTGAATTATAGGGTCGGCTTATGAAAGGGTCATAAAAATTTTCCATTTTTACTTATCCATCTTTGGGGGGGTTGGCTTATAAACGAACCGGCTTATGATCGAGTATATACGGTATTCATATATTTTTGTTAAATACATTGAAGTTGATCACTTGAACATATACAGGAAAAATTAACAGCTGTAACTAATTATTTTTATTGTGCACCCCATGACCATTTTGTGTGTAACAAAATTCTGGTACTTGTTCTTCCTATCATGTTGAACTTGTTTTAACCAAACTAGTTGAAGTAATATCGTGAATTAAAATATCATCCCATGGGCATTAGTCCCAATTACGACAGTAATGGGCCCCACATGCAATGTGCATTAAAATACCTGTTTTTACACTTGAAAACAAGTTAGAAAGTTGTGCATATTTAAGTGTCAGCCCAGTTTAATTTTTCATGCTTCATACCAACATGCAGTACTGCATGTATGCTTGTTAAATGTATGTGAATAATTGACATGGAAACAACACAATCATATCTGCTCTGTTAGGTTAAGATAATATGAGCACAAATGCACATTCTTACAAATAAGCTGCCCTAAAATACAAAGTGGAAAAATAAATGTAGTGTGAAATGTTATGTAAAACACAGGCACAGCATAATTAGCAAAGGACAGTAGAAATAGCATTTGTTAAGACCTGAATAGTAACAGTCAATTAATTTCTCACAACGGGAAACAGCAAAGTAGTTAACAAAAGAACATCGTCTGTCAACTACAGTGTGAAGACTATACAATGAATCACAAAACTGAAGCAATTCATGGAGTATAATTCATGAATTAAAAACCTACACAACAGTAGAGGTGACTGTTGGTTTATATTGCTTTGCAACTGACTGTCTGAGTCATTTACAAACACATCTCATGTCTTAGTGAAGTACTTGTTTTAATAACAATGCATTAAATCAGTTTTGGCCAGTGCTCTATGTGGTCTGTTATGAGGTTAGATGAGTATATTATACATATTTGCATATATAGAAAAAAAGTAGTTAAATTTCTAATTTTTTTAAAATGAGACTGTTCATTTCAAAAGAAAATGAGGGAGATTTTCCATCTGTGTGATAATACAATCTCTTAGGATATGTGTATGCTAGAGGTTTTTAACTTGAGCTAACTGATTTGTGAACTTGAGTTCATGCTAGTCTGGATGCTCCATGAATATTTGTTCCAGGATTCACACATTTTTGGAAACTCTTCAAAGAAGGAACAGTCTTCCCGTCTCACAAAAATTGAAGTTTTATGGATGAAAGTGTCAAATGTAAAAATCAATGTTTAAACTTTGAGCCTAATAATTTTGTGTTATAAAAGAAACAGCAGCATTAAAAAACAAGTATCAGTTTTAAGGGACAATCCTGGAGGTTAAAAAGGAATAGCCAAATATGCATGTCATGGCACATAAAGTAGAGAATGAAATCCTAGTCTTGGATATTCATGGAAGAACCTATATCTCTGTTCCACACTAACCACAGGGTCCTAGTTGTGCCATTTCATAGTTAGTAAGCAAGGAGACACTGAACGCTTCCACCTTGCTTTCTTCTAAGTTTGGTTGCTGTAATCTTTTCCATAGGATTTTTAAAAGGTATACATTTTCATTCATATTCCCCTCTGCACCACATACATTTTAGATAGTTTCAGTTCACATTTGTGTGCTATTTGCTAGAGTCAAATTGAAATACTCAAGTAGGCTAGTCAAAGTCTCGTGTGAATGGTTACAACCTTGTAAAGCAGTTACCAGAGCTACAGTGAAATATAACAACAAAGGTAAAAGCCTTTTACTTCCCTGGAGGAAGAATCAGAAACACATGAGACAAACAAACAAGATAAACTATTTAGTATCAAAAGTAGTGTTGCCAACACAAAAGGCCTGTGCTTGGGTGGCTTTGCACTTGCAGTTCTTACTAATCTAGACACCTTGTCTAAAGGTCATTTGGATAGATATATATATGTCCATAGTGCTGCATTATCTTCTTGCATCTACAATGGACCTGATCTTGCACCTTTAAAGTTAGTGAGTAGAATGGGAATAGCATCAAGCCCAATGACAGGCTATCCATGCCTTATATATCACTGTTGTTAAGGGTAGTGTCGGGGAGGAAAGGGGGCAGAAATACATTCATCTGATTTTTTTTTGGTTTTGTTTTCCTTTCTGATTTTGAATCTTGTAATATAGTGGTTCTCAAACTGGGGGCCGGGAGCCCATTTTAATGGGATCACTGGGGCTGGCTTAGACTTTCTGGGGCCCGGGGCTGAAGCCCGAGCCGCACCACCTGGGGCTGAAGGCAAAACTCGAGGGCTTCAGCCCTGGGTGCCGGGTCTCAGGTTAGAGGTCCCCTGCCTGGGCTGAAGCCCTGGGTCTTCATCTTTGGCCTCTTCCCCCCCGCCCCGCCCTCTGGAGCAGTGGAGTGCAAGTCCCCCCCCCCACGCCCCCCTGCCCATGCAGGGCTCGGGTGGGCTCAGGCTTCAGTCCCCCCTCCTGGGGTCGTGTAGTAATTTTTGTTGTCAGAAGGGGGTCACGGTGCAATGAAGTTTCAGAACCCCTGTTCCAGGGGTTCCCAAACTGGGGTTCCTGAACTCCTGGGGATTCGTGAAATGTTTCAGGGGGTTCTCGGGAAAAAAATTCCCCAATGGTGGACAGAGCTGTCCCTAGGGACCCTGGGCAGCACGGGACCAGCAGCCCAGAGCCCCTGGACTTCCAAGACCTAAGCAGATCAAAGCAAGCATATCTACCACACTGAGGAGATTTAAACTTCAAGACTCCTCATAAGAAATGGAAAGGGAGGTGGATATTTTTTGCTGTTTTTAAAATTAAATAGTCAGCTAGTATTGTTTTTAAAATTATTATGAAAAACAAGTTTAAGCTTTGTTTGTTTGCTTGGACTGCTCAAGACCTGAATGCTTGTGTAGGAAGAACTCTTTGAGTTGGCTTCTTAAATACCTTCATGCTGTTTCACATCTGATATTCCTGGATGAAACATAGGAGCCTTGTCTTATAACAGGCTTATTCAAAGTGATATAAGCTACGAAAGTGAGATCTTGGAAGAGTGTTGCCATTTTCATAATGTAATAAAACTAACATAATGATTAATAATAATAAATAGTGTGTAATAAGCATGTCATAAAAACAAATTTTATATTTCCAAGATCACTGCTTTTATAATTCATACTTGGGTAAAGAGAAAATCCCTGGAAATATTCATTTTTAGGTCAGGGTTCGCAAGACTTGAAATTTTAGTGAAAGGGGTTCACAGGTTGTTAAAGTTTGGGAACTGTTCTAATGTTTATTTTCTAGTTGATTTTTTTTTAACATGACACCATTTTAAAGTATAACTGTGTTAGAAACGATGCATCATTAGTTAAAAATTATGAAAAACTATTAGGTAGGAAGACTATTTGAAGAATATGTTGGACTTTTTATTTAGGCTGTGTTGTTGGAGTGCTTTCCTGTACAACTCAGATCAAGTAAAAGTGTATTCAATAATACCAGTTTCCAGAATGCCATAGGAAAGTGGTTCCTTCCTTTCATTATTAATAAAGTTTGTTGCAGTACTGCCTAGTGACCAACCAAGAATGGAGCCCCATTGTTCTAGGCACTGTACAAACAGAGAATAGTACACAGTCCCTTCACCTACAAGCTTACATTCTAAGTAGACAGGACAGACACAGGGAGGGTGATTTTTTTAAGGTGGGTTTAAGGAGGGGATCAGCTAAATGCGAAGAAAAGGGAAGGGAGAGGGACAGGGCAGGAGAAGAGAGTTTTAGGGGTAGGTGTGGAGTGAAGCTGAGGTGAAGAGACTATCGGTGGGGGGGCGCGTTGGAGCAAGTAGCCAAGCCTTGATCTGGTGCATTCTACGTGCTGTAACCTGGGCCTGTTAGTGAACGAAAAGAAATTGACCCTCGTACCAATGCAGTGAATTAAGTTCATCTGGGTGGTCCTTGATTCCACGCGGGCAAGGGCAGTCCTTCCAGAGGCCTGTTTCCGAGCCATGTTGGACGTAATCTCCCATGTGAGGGGCCACCTGCTCACCACCACTCTCGCTTGCCTAAGATTGCTAGGCCACATGGCTGCTTGTGCTTACATGGTCTGTCATGCCTGTCTTCACTTCCGGCCACTTCATGTGTGGTTGGCGTCAGTCTACATCCCCAGTAGGCACAACCTGAAACTGGTAGTCAAGGTGCCGGACCACATCTGGTCATCACTGGTATGGTGGATGGACCCCACATCGGAGTTGCAGGGAGTCCCCTTCATGGCTCCATCCCCATCGCTAACTCTAGTGTCTGATGCCTTGGACCTGGGCAGGAGAGCCCACCTGGGCAAGCTCAGTACATAAGACCACTGGTCAGGGGTCGACCGCTCCCTCCACATAAATCTCAGGGAGCTCAGGGCAGTTCATCTGGCCTGTCAGGCTTTTTGGTACCACTTGCAAGGCAAAGTGGTTTAAGTCCTGATGGACAGCACTGCCATGATAGGCGCTGACTTTGTGGGTGCTCCAGGGCTGGAGCACCCCTGGAAAAAAATTAGCGGATGCTTAACACCCACTGGCAACCAGCTCCTCTACTCCCCCCCACCAGCGCCTGCTGATGGCCCAGCCAATTAACTCCTCCCCATCCCTCCCAGTGCCTCCCACCGCAATCAGCTGTTTCGTGGTGTGCAGGAGGCTCTGGGAGGAATGGAGAGGAGCGGGGATGGGGCACGCTCCGGGAAGGGTGAAACTGGGTGGGAAGAGGCGGTGCAGGGACTTGGGAGAAAGGGTGGGGCCTGGGGCAGTGCGGGTGTAGGAAGAGGCGGGATGCAGTGGGTAGGTGTGGAGTTGAGGGGGTCGAGCAGGAGGAAGCCAGCGCCTGTGACTGCCACAATGTTTTATATCAACAAACAAGGTGGAGTCAGGTCGTCAGACCTCTGCCAGGAAGCCCTCCAGCTCTGGGACTTCTGTGTGCAGCATGCCATTCTTCTCTTGGCAGCACACCTCCCTGGAAACAGGAATGTATTGGCAAATCGCCTCAGCAGAATCTTCTCGTCTCACCACGAATGGTCACTCCACCCCAAGGTGGTTGACGAGATCTTCCAAAGGTGGGTGTCTCCCCAGGTGGACTTGTTCGTGACTCATTAGAACAGGAAGTGTCACCTGTTCTGCTCATTTCAGGGGGTCAATAGGGGCTCCTTTTTGGATGCCTTCCTACTTCCATAGTTGGGGGCGCTGATGTATCCTTTCCTACCAGTGCCGATGCTTCACAGAGTCCTCATGAAGTTCAAGCAGGACAGGGCCAGGGTTATCCTGATAGTCTCAGCTTTGCTTCGCCAGCATTGGTTAGGCATGCTGATGGACCTGTTGGTGACGACCCCAATGCAGCTGCCCATCTGGCTGGATCTCCTGTTGCAGCATCATGGCAGGGTCCTGCACCCGAATCTGGCAGCGCTGCACCTCACAGATTGGTTGCTCCATGGTTAACTACTGAGGAGCAGGAGTGCTCGGCCCAAGTCCAGCAGGTCCTACTGGGTAATAGAAAGCCCTCCACTGGAGCAACCTACCTGGTCAAATGAAAACGATTCATGTGCTGGGCCTCAGCCCAAGAGGTTAGGCCTGAACAAGCCTTGCTGTAGTTGATCCTGGACTATCTTATGCATCTCAAGCTCCAGGGCTTGTCTGTTTCATCAGTGAAGGTCCACTTGGCCGCTATATCAACCTTTCACCTTCTGTTCCAGGGCAGGTCGGTCTTCGCTCAGAACATGATGGTCCAGTTCTTAAAAGGTCTGGAGGAGCTCTACCCCCAAGTCCGGGACTCAGTCCCTCAGACCTGAATCTGGTGCGTGCGCGGCTCATGAAAGCCCCCATCAAGTCCTTGGCATCCTGTTCCCTTATTCTGTTCTCCTGGAAGGTGTTATTCCTGGTGGCAATAACTTCTGCCCAAAGAGTCTCTGAGATTAGGGCACTTACATTGGAGCCGTCCTATACAGTGTTCTTCACGGACGGGGTCCAGCTGCAGCCGCATCCAGCTTTCCTGCCCAAGGTGGTTTCGTAATTTCACATGAGACAGGATATATTCTTCCCAGTCTTTTTCCCAGAACCTCATATGTCTGAGGAGGAACGTAGGTTGCACTCCCTGGATGTCAGGAGAGAGCTAGCCTTCTACATCAAGAGGGCCAAGCAATTTCGTAGTTGTTCATCGTGGTAGCAGATAGGATGAAAGGTCATCCAGTGTCCACCCGGAGACTTTCATCACCGCCTGCATCCGATTCTGCTGTGATCAGGTGAAGTTGCCTCCACTGGTGATTGTAACCTCCCACTCAACTAGAGTGCAAGCCTCGGCGACAGCCTTCCTGGTCCATATGCCAATTCCTGGTATATGCAGGGCTGCCACCCGGTTGTCCATCCATACGTTCATGTCTCACTATGGGCTTACCCAGCAAGCCCAAGATGACGCTGGCTTCAGTAGAGCAGTGTTACAAGCCACATGTCTGTGAACTCCAAGCCAACCTCCAGGGATACTGCTTGTAAATCACCTAGAATGGAATCAACATGAGCAAGCATTCGAAGAAAAAATGGTTACTTATCTTTCGTAACTGTTGTTCTTCAAGATGTGTTGCTCATGTCCATTCCATTACCCTCTGTTGGAGTTGCCGGCGAGAAGAAACTGAGAGGGCGTAGGGCCGGCAGCGCCTGATATATCAACGCATGAGCGCAGCACTCAAGGGGCACCACAGCTGACCCTACGGATCCCGCTAAGGCAAAAGTCTCCAATAACTGTGCATGTGGGTGTGCACACACCTAGAATGGAATGAATATGAGCAACACATCTCGAAGAACAGCAGTTACAAAAGGTAAACTCTTTTATATTTTAGGTCTGCTGCAGCAGAGTATATGACCTGGTTCTTAGAATTGATGTAATTTTGTTGTGCGTTATCTGTGCTTTGCATGCACAGTTCTTAAATGCGTAACTCCCTGCTCCGTTCCCTGCCACCACCACCCCCATCTTAATGGGCAGAAAAGCAGTTGGAACATCTCTTTACCAGATCTTTTGTAATAATTCAGGAAATTATTAAATGAAATAGTAGCTAAATTACATTGTGTGCGCATGTGCAGTGCACCTGTTCTTAGTTGTGTGATTTTTGAGTTTGAGAAAAGTAATACAGAATCCACTGAACATAAACAAAATGGATGTTTTTTTCTGTATTCAACATCTCCTAACCTATTTCAGCAAAGCATATTTAAAGGTACTTCTCTACCTCTTAGTTACTTCTCAATACGGTCTATTTCTATGTCAGAAATCAGCTTTTAAATGCTGAACTATTTAAGGAAAGTGTCAGTTTTTTAGATGATTAAAAAATAAAGGGTGGGATTTTCAAAAGCACCTAAGTTTTAAATAGCTAGGTGATTTTGAAAATCCACTCCAATGTTTACATATATACACAGTATAAAATGACTGACTGACCTCCGAGACCAGAAAAAAAGGACCTTTGTGACTTGAGTACTTGAATATTAAGTTGGATGCATTTTGTCTAATTGAGTGTAATGTTGTGTACCTTGTCCACTCATATGACATTCTTCTTCATGTGTGAAGGGAGGAAGGATAATTTACGAGTAATGCAGAGAGTGACCTAGTGTATTTAACTCCAAAGGTTTGCCACTTAGGAATGACTGCATAACACACAACTTGCAGAAATAAACAACTTGTAGAAATAAAAATAAAAGCCATGCAACTTCAGGGGAAAAAAACTTTGTATAATGTGAAATGAGAGCGAGATGCCATGCAGTAATTGTATTTCTAGAGTTATACTGGGAGAACTCAGTAATTTTACTGCTATTAGATGTGTAAGAGTGGGAGACGTAAAGTACTAATGAGACTTCAGAGTGGAGAGTAGCATTGTCATTGGGAGAGAGGGTGTAATAGAAACCGGCCATGGTGTAGTGAAAGTGAGAGACAGATGAAGGGGAAACCGAGAAGAGAAGACAGTAATCAGAGAAGTAGATAACTAACAACCCACAAGAGATGACTTGTTCAGCTCCGAACAGTGCCCCTCATCAAAGACGAGCAGCACTACCTTTAGGAAAAGCCAGCTGATTAGTGAGAAGTGGTAGGAGTGATGGGGTATGACCTTTCTGAATGTTGATTCCTTGTTTTTTTTTTTATCCCATCCTTGATACGACAAAGTCCCCAATTAAAAATATCCTAAATGGACTCTAATAGTGCTATATATGGTACATTCTCTACTTTGTTAAATAATGGTCTGTTCCTGGAATTTAAAAAATTGAGATTACAATCTCAATTACATTGGCAGAATTTGCTGTCCTTTAATGTGAAGATTGGTGACCTTGAAATAGGGTGTGGGTATTTGCATAACTTCCACTGGATTTAGAGTACTTACACATAGATGGCTCACTGAATAAATGTTTTACTAGTTAAAAGGAAGCCTGCAGCCAGTTAAAGAGTGATTCTATGGACTAAAATTACAATTTTGTTCCTTATTACCCCCACTGTTATCCCCAAACTCATTTTTAATATTATGAAAGTGTTGAGTGACTGATAGCATGCTTGGCTCTTTCCAATGCTGTGAACATGTCCTGGGCAAGATTCCATCTTCATAAGTTTACAAACATACTTATATATTGAGCTGCAGAAAAAACGCTCTGCTTTTTCCAGTTCTTCCTTGGTGGTTTTTCATGTGGCCTGATCTTCTGGTGAGTAGTGTCCATTGGGGGCCTTTCACCCTTTCTCTCCATCCCCTCATGGAGAGTTCTGAGGATACAAAAGGGGAGTAGCCCAACATGCCCTCTGAACCTTTCACTGATTTGGGAAGTTTTAACAAAAGACTCCGAAGTAATGGGGAAAGTGTTGAGAAGCATGAATATGCAGAGGCTATTTTCCAACAATTCCAGTTAATGATAAATAACCATTCTCTTTCAACAGCCTCTACGTATTAGTTTAGTATGCAGTACAACACCAGGGAGGTACACTGAGGAAGCACCGATGAATAAGGACAGCAGAGCTTCCAAAATTATGTGCTCTTGATGCTGTGTCAACAGCATATTAGAAGTGACCACACCTCTGTTTCTCCTGAATCAAGACTCAGAGAAATTTGGCGAAAGAATGTACAGAATTGCAAGTAACAGCTATGCATCAATGCATCAATCTGTGATGAAGACAATGTGAAGGCATACTATGGAAGCGGCCTTAGGCCTGGTTGAAAACACTTAGACAACTGTAGGTGGTTGATTACCCATCAAGTCAAAGAGTTGTGAAACATAGTCTGATCATTTGGACGCCCTATATGCTCCAAATGTCTGGGGAACTCATTGGATAGGTTTGATTCCCACATAGAGAGGAATGGGAGAAAGGTGTGAATGTCCCCAGTTGACATGGCTCCCCAGAAGATGACTGTTTGTCAGGCTTCCTGCATCTGAGGTACGTATTTAAAAAAAAAAAAAAAAGACTGGAAGAACAAAAGGCATGCAAAAGGTGATTCAAATAGAAAAGTAGAAAACTTTAATATTATATGTTGTCATGTACTGTTTCACATGCTAACATTTTGAAAATTAAATATTAAGCATTGAACAGTTGAATTGGCATGTTTGTGTATAAGTGTTATACTCACTAATGTTTGAGGGCAGAGGGCTCACAATAAAAACCTGCACTGGGCCCCATCTTTCTGTTCCCTCACCGCTGCCTCTCTCTGAGTCTCCAACTGATTATTGCTTAAGGTGTAAACTTGGGGCTTCAACCATACAACCCTGAATACACTGGTGTTAATAACAAACCAGGGGATGGGGGTAGGGATTTAGATAATTACACAGTATCATAACTTCTCTTGTCGCAGAACTTCTTTTACTATATTTGTCATTACTTCAGTCTAATTTCATTAGCTTCAGTAGTGTTAAGACAAACTATCACCTCATTAAATTATGGTCTTCTCTCAATTGGTCCAACATAGAAATATTTTTATAAAGATATAAGGGATTTTTATAATGGAAAATTACATTGACATTTGAATTTGTGAGACCGTTGTACTTTGTCAAATAACCGATGCCAGCATTATATGTACTCAAATTAGAGGTAAAAGGCAAAGTGCAGATTATTGAGAAAAAAAGTCTTCCATATGCTTTAAATAACCATGTTTAACAATACATTTTAATTCTGGACCCTTTAAAAAAAAATCAAAATGAGACCATTTTGTAATATAGCATCAATAAGCAGAGGATGGGACCTTGAAAAGCAGAAATTTTCCTCATAAATAACGAACGCTTTGTAGTGGTTAGGTATGCCTTCAGGATTTACTTTATATGAAAGCTCATCAGAGTATCCAATTGATTCAGCCTGAGTATTTTATCTCAGTGGAAGTTGAATCCAAAGACATTTTATCTTGTTGAAATACTTTCTGCCAGCTCTGCTTATTTCTGACTTAACATCTGGACTTCAGCATGTTGTGCCTGGTACTTTGTTAACAAATCCCCATCAATCTGAAATAGATTAGATTTCAGACAAAATATTTTATGTCCTTGTGACATCCAAGATAAAACTTCTTCAGACCCCACAACTGACTATTGTATGTGATACATTTTGATGTTCCAGTAGGTATATTGAGCCTTACCAATTTTCAGTATTAATTTTATTCCCTGTGTCTGAAGCAACTCAGCAAAATACATTGCTTTCATTGATAGTTATTTCATGAAGAACTTATTTTGTGAATCTTGACCTCATTTTAAATGCTCTTTATAAGCTTCCTTTCTGAGCCTTTAAGGAATGTCACCTGACTTTTCTTACTAATATTGCTCTAGTGCCGGGATCTCATATGTGGGTTAATTGGGAAACTTATCAAATGAAATTTTTTTTGAAAAGGCTATTTCCTAATACTGTGCAATGCTTAAAGCTAAAGAAAGCTTGTTTAATTTACATCCTGGTGATGATTCTTCACTTGTACTCAAAATCTCCTGGGGGGAGAGGGATATGAGTAAAAGACAGCTATTATGATATTAAATTATAGAGTGATATCTTAACCTTTTTCTTCCCCTCAAATCAAAAATGTTCAACCGCCAAAAGAATAGTTCTTCCTGTAAAAAAATTGACATTGATTACAGAGAGACAGAATTCGGATCAGATGAGTCTTTAAATCAAAATTTAGATTATAGATACATACATATGTATAGATTTTTCTACTCTTGATGAATTAAAGAATTCTTCTTCGAGTGATAGTCCCTATTGAATTCCACTGAGAATTGTGTACCATGAGCCTGGAGCCGGAGCTTTTGAAAGTAGTACTATTGGATAGTCCGCACATGCGTCCCTGCATTGCCTTGTGGTTATCCGAGGCGATAAAGGGCGAGCCGGGCCACAGGTGTCTCAAGTTCCTTCTCACCTTCGCATGGTTCGAGTCGGAGCTTCTACTATCCTCTTGTCCTTGGTGACTCATTTTCCAAATTTTTATGAAAACCTGTTTTTATTATTGTTGATAGTTAAGATTGTATTGTTTTTGTTTTAAATTTTCTAGTTTCAAGTTGTTTTTATAGGATTAAGGGCTTGGGATTCCGCTTCAGCGGTTTTCCTTCCAAACATTCCCCCCCCACCACCAGTACCCGGTCCTGGGTACTGGATCATCCCAAAGATGCTAGTATTCAAAATCTATGCTTCCTGCCCTTGCTTGTTTTCCATTAGTGATGAGCACCAGCACTGTTTGTACTGCTTGGGGGAATTCCACATCACATCTAGGTGCAGTATCTGCCTTTCCTCCCTGCCCGTACATGAGAAAACTTTGCTCTCCATCTCAAGAAGCACCTCATAGAGGATGCCATGGGTCTGGAATCAGATTCTGGCTGGGGAACATCCCTCCCTCCCCCCGCCCCGCCCCCGGTACATTAGCCTGAGCAAGTGAAGAGCTCTCCCCCTACCGCAGAGTCTCCATCAGGTTCCACCAGTACGAATGCTAAGGACCCTATGCCAGGGCCTAGCCATGGGCCAAGGAAGCATACGCATAAGCATGGCAGTAAGTCTTCCTCCAAGTCCAAGAAGGACTTGGCACCATCCACAAGTTCCAGCCCCAAAGGAACTACATGTTCCAAGGCCCACAAGATTGAGAAAAGGCCGCACCGATCACCAGATCCATCGGTACTGAACACAGATCCTGGTACTCTGCCTACTTCGGCTCCACCAGGGTCCCGTGACCAGTTGGTCCCAAGACAAATGCTTCTACCAGTACCAATCCTGCCAGCAAACCGGATTCTAATGAACCCAGGGAGATTCAGAATCGCTCTGGGTCCCCACGAGCTGTTTGCATTGTAAGGCCTGAGGTTGCCACGAGCCCCAGTCCACTAACCCACTCAGAAGGCTCCCTCTCCTTCTATGTTCCTGCCACCTCCCATTCCGGTGGCTCCACCATTCATGGAGGTCTCTGACTCCTCCAATTTGGATGACACAGATGTTCGACACAGCCCGCTGCTCCCATTCCGGAAGCACAACTACTGCAAGGTTCCGACTGCACTGTCGCAGTTCCCCACCTTGCCTTACCTGCAGAGCTGGTACCCGGCCCCCTGGACACATGCTCAACAACAGGAGGAGCAACCGGGTTGGTCATACTGGAGCTCATGGCCACAGTACTCACTTCTGGAATGGTCCTGCTTGGTTCAGGAGGAGTCCCCCACATCGCTACCCACAATCCCCGTCAGGTAGATGCTCAAACATAGCATTAGATGATTCACTGATCAGCCCATCTTTGACTGATGCGGAGAAGCTCCCATCATCTTTCCCAGATGTGGGCGTCTCATCAACCCCTTCTTCTCCCCCAGAGGTTCTCACAACAAATTTTTGGGTGGCCTCAGAGTGCGGCCAGACTATTCATAGCCATAGCAGAGAGAATTAGAGGACAAGCCATTTCTACCCAGAAGATGGCTAAATGGGTCTCAAGATGCATTATGCGCTGCTACCAATTGTTGGAAACATCCTCACCAGACGGAATTTGGGCCCACTGCACAACTGCACTCCACAACGTGCCCCTTGCAGACACATGCAAGGTGACCATGTGGAGTTCAGTACACATCTTTTCCTCACACTATGCTCTAGTGCATGATTCCATGACAGATGCCTCATTCGGAGAAGCAGTCCCCCAATCCACAATCCCGTCATTCTCCTTGCACCCTCCTACATTGGTACTACTTCTTAATCACCCTCAGTGGAATACAGTAGGGACCATCACTCAAAGAAGAAAATGAAGTTACTTACTTACACCTGGAAGTTCTTTGAGATGTGTGGTCTCTATCTGTATTCCAAACCCACCTTCCTTCCCTTCTGCTGTGGATCTGATAGATCTGATAGGTCTGTAGACACTGGAGACACCAGCAGCCCGCACCACCCTTTATTGTATCGGGCAAAACCACGAGGCAATGCAGGGACTGCCAAACAGTACTACTGTCAAAAGTTCTGACTCAGGTGCATGGTGCATGCACACAATCCTCCTTGGAATACAGATAGGGACCACACATCTCAAAGAACTTCTGGTTACAAGTAAGTAACTTCGTTTTATCACACTAAGAAAAGGTTTAGATGGACAGTAGCCCCATCAGTGATTGACAGTGGTCTTAAATGGTGATTTGCTAGTAAAAAATGTGTATTGGACTATTTGGAGAAAAAAAATTACTTTCTCAGATGCCAGAATGAGAAATGACAAAATGGCCAATTCAGCAGAATTTCTACTTGCAGCCAACATGGGAAGCAATGACAATATGAATATCAAGAGACTTGTAAAATAAGGGATGATTTGAGGAAGAATTTGGGAAGCGACCTAAAGAGAGACTTGACAAATATGATTTTTCCAGAGATATTTTCAGGGCCATGGGCAAACAAAGAGAAAAAAATAATGCTGGAAGCCAAATGATGTGTTGATGGGGTAGAAGAGAGGTGATTTCTTGAATACCTCTGAGTTGGAAATTACTAGATACTGGACTCAGAGGAAATGTTAACTACACGGACATCCATTAGGTGACATACAGTTGAACATGGATCATGAATATTTTAAAACTTTACAGAGGAAATTTTCTTAATACAGAAAGTAGAAAATTAAACCAGAGAAGATGTTGGATCTCCTCATTCTATCATCTGCTTTCTGTTTCTCCCCCTTCTCCTCTCCCCCTCGCCTTCCTCTACCCCACTAAAAGAGAGGAAGTAATCTGCACTTGTCTTATACTGGAAACCGGTTACTTTCTATAGAAAGCCAGTGAAGCTGCATTGGCTGGCATATTTGGGGGGTGGAGGAGTCAAGTCTCTGTCAAGTAGCAGCCAAGTAGAGGCTGCTCCTCTGGTCCACTGAGAAACTTCTGCAGAAAGAAATATTTCCATCCCAACTGATCATTCATGTTTGTTTTCTGAGTACACAGAACTGAAAATACAGTGCATGGTAAAAGAGGTAGCTTGTACAGAAAGAATTAAGTTTTACATTAAATTACCAGAAGAATACTAACAACCTAAATTTTGAAAGGTGAATTACAGGTTCACGTAACTCCTTTTTTTTTTGTCTCTCTTGGCATCAGATTCCTGGTATAGAGTCTGTATTTTTTTCCTTCTTTTTCAAATAAATAAAATATCAGAGTTGTAAACGTGCTGGGGGAGAACCAATTTTTTTTTCTTCACCAGTACTTGAGGTATACAAATAAAATATACAAACCAGTAAATGTAAAACTGAAATGTTAACCCTTGTTGCTAGAAGTAAACTTTTCCATACGTAAGTACTTGTGCAAAATAATGGTAATTAATGTGAAAATTCTATACTGAGGTTGCTCTGAAGCATAAGAAAGGTGAAACCAGTAGAAGTGGGGTTTTTTGAATTTCTTAAAGCAAAGCTTTAAATCAACTGTCTCAAGACATGAACTTAATTTTGTGTAAGAGAGTTTTTGAGAGTAGCATAATGGCACCATTCATGTCATTAAAGTTAGGTCAGCACTTCTGTTGTAAATCCTGTTTTTCAGGGGTTCAGAACTTGTCCATAAAAATTGATTGAGCTTGAAACTTTGAGTATAAGGTTTCAGTGTGGCAGCAATGTTGCTTCTTTTTTTTAACTAATTTAAATAAATGTGTGGTTTTAAGTTATATAGGTGAAAAGAAATTGAAAGTTTATATATTTTAACATGTTTTTGGTTTTTTACATCAAAGCAGTTTAAGATTAAAAGTGAAATTAAGCCAATAATTCCTATTATCATGTATAATGAGGTTTTCGAATTGACTTCTTTGTATACATAATAGTTCTTTCTGTGACAAAATATTTTGATATATATTTTCCAAATGAACATACATTTTAATAGATATCAAATGTTGGTGAGAGGATAATGTATTACTCAGTAAACTCAGCTGCATAAAGAGAAAAAACAAATATGCAGCTGCTGAACTGAATTTAGCCAATCGTACATGAGGAAGCAGCTCTCTTGAAGTTTTAAGGTACTTGTTCCTTCTTACATGACATGCTGTGTTTGGAAATTTGTACTAGTGCATGGCAAACCACTTTGACACAATTGACTATAATGGTTACCAGGACAGTTATTTGCAGATAATAAAGATTTATGTAAGAAAGTAAAATATTTAGAATAAATATTTATTTGATTGTATCAGTATTACAGCAGGATGGAAAGTGGTTCAGATCTAACACTATCATCTCATAGTGCCAATGGTCCTGATCCAACTCCTATTGAAGTCAGTGAAAAGACTCCCATTTACTTCAGTGGGAGTTGGATCGGGCCCATTTCAGTTTATAGGGTGGCTCCAGCAGAAGAGTCCGGAAATGTTAATTTAAATTAAGAGCATTGGTTTCAAAATGGACTTCACATTGTACATAGAATTACAGCTTGCTTCTTGACATACTATCTGTCCCAAACACTTTGCTGAGCAAACTAAGTATTGTTCTTTCAGTTCCTGCAGAACTTATTTTTAGACTGTTTAAAGCATTATCGTAGTTCAAAACTTAAAACATGCTGATCAGTAATGGGGTGCAAAATCAATAATGGAAAAAAAGACTAACTTTGGGAATCAAGTGGAAAAAAGGGTCTAATACCAAAAACGGCACACTTAACGTTCCAAGGCAGTGTGTAAGCAACCTGGTATTCATCATCCATCTCAAATGTCACTATTAAGGTAGATGAAGGGGGGGAAATTATGATTTGCATACTGAGTAAATAATTACTTGCAATGGGCATCATCCTGTAAGGAATTTAACACTTTCTCAGACTTCCATGGGAGATGAAGGCATTCAGTAGCTTGCAGGACTAGGCCCTAAATTTTGGGTTATAATTTATATTAGCTTACAAGGAAAAAAACCAAATATTTCCACTATGTTCAAATGAAAAGTGTTTCTGCTACATAAAAATATTTCTGGTCACTACTACCCTTTTTATTTATTTTTTCTCTCTGATTACACATTTACTTGTAATTTCATTATAGCCATTCATACCGTTTTTAGAATATAGAAATGAATCCAGCTGTGAAGGATTTCCTGATAATACATTACCTTGCTCCACAAGAAGGTGGTAATAGGATAATGAAAATCCACTATGAGAACCATTATTCCTCTAAAATGGCAGAAATCAGTTTTAAGAAAACATTTTTTCAAGTACATTGTGACTTGTTTTTATGTTTCATGCCTTTCTCTTCTACTGCTGATGATTTATTAGTAAATGCATCTGCACATCAGTGCTGCCACAGGTCATAATGAAATTATTTTTATATGAAATAAAATACATACAAATGGAATTCATTCCAGATTTTACTAAATATGGCTCCAGTCCTGCAAAGATTTAAACATCTGCACATTGACTTCAGTGGGACTGCTCTACAATGTGTGAAGTTAAGCACGTATGTAAAAGTCTCTACAGAATTGGAGCCTATGCTTGGGACAAAACACTGAATAATTGAGAAATTGCAAAAAAAAAAAAATTGTGACATAGTACATACTAATACTAACATTTTCATGAGTTATCCTATAAGCCAACACAATCATACTTTTCAGTTAGTCAAAGATTAAGCTGCTAAATAGTAGCCTGTTTTAAATTAGCCAGTATAGTTTCTGTCTAGTACATCTGGTAAGTTAATATAAACGGTCACTATGAGTATCCTGCAGGGACCTGTTTTTGCATGCATACAGGAACGTTTATGTAGAAATCAAAGGCTGTGAATCAAAAGAAAACACTTGTTTCCAGTATACTGCAGACTTTTTTAAAAAATGGCTTTGAAAAATTGAAAGTATTGTGGTTTGTTTTTATTGTGGAACCTATCAGGGAGAACAATTTACAGTCAGTGCCATTCTTCACAGCTGAATGGAGAAGAGGTGCTTGCTTAGTGAAATGGAGCAGCTGCGCTGGTTTTAGCTCGGCTCACAAAAACATTTGCTCTTTAATCAAGAAGTTCAGATTTTGTGGTACAGTTTGTTTTCATGATGGAAGTGGTCAGTTGGGCCATGCAAGACAGCTGTAGTATAATTGAGAGAGTATGTGAAAGAAAATGTAAATACTTTAAAATAAATTTACTTCTGAAAAGCAGAATATTCACTAAAACTATGTAAATGAATTCTTAAAACAATTAGATGTAACATGAAAAGCTTATAAATTTAGCTTACTAGTGAGCATTTGCTGTTACAGATGTTATGCTGTGATGGTAAAATAATTTTTATAGAGGTCTGTTTACCTTGAACACTTTTTCAGGACAGCAGTTTATTACAAGTGTTTTTGATAATCCAGTATTTTGGGAAATTGATTAACATGTTTCAATTTCCCCAAAATATGTCATTACAAAAATATTGGAAGTCTGTTTTTCTCTCCCCCCCCCCCCCCTATTTTTTTTTAAATCACTTGGGATACATCATTTGTCTTAAGAGAAAGATGTACACTGAACTTTTATACTGACACTTGCATGTTTTATCTTATAAATATCAGTATATAGTGCTTCCCAGACCCATCGAAAGCAGTAGTAACTTAAATTACACGTGCCTATGCGAGTTGTTAAAAATTAATGCTACATGTGTAAGTAAACAATGTGGAGAAATATTCCATCTAGTAAAATGTGAAGCCTCAGACTGATAGTTTGTTTTTAGAAAGGAATGTTATATTTTTTCTAAGCAGCAATGTTTGTCTGAGGTAAGAATAGAAATACCTTGATTCGCATCACAAATCACAATCCAGAAAGTGCTGTCTGGATGTTTAAAAGGGTTGTCTTGGGTTGTTTAAAAAAAAACATTTTGTGGTCAAAGCTAATAACTATTCTGAACTTGGAGCTGTATGCCTCATGCTGAACTCTGCAATCGTTATATGCATGACAGATTTGCTGGATCCACTGTTGATCTCTATAGGTTAGAACAGCAGTTCTCAAACTGTGGGTTGGGACCCCAAAGTGGGTCACAACCCCATTTTAAAGGGGTCACCAGGGCTGGCTTAGACTTGCTGGGCCCAGGGCTGAAGCCCAAGCCCCACCGCCTGCCTAACTTTAATCCCCCTGAGGTTGTGTAGTAATTTTTGTTGTCAGAAGGGGGTCCCGGAGCAATGAAGTTTGAGAACCCTGGGTTAGAATGTTACACTCTTCCTAGACCTGCTCTGCCACTTCACTTCTCTTGCTGACCTCTACACATTGCTCTTCTTTCCGCTGCTAGCAGCCATTAATCCAGGTTAATTGAAAGAATTTCCCTCAAGGGGTTCCTGAAGATAACAACCCTTGGACATGCTTTACCATGCTATTATGAAAGGTTTTTCTTTGTTTTTATCACTGTCCTATCTTCCTCATAAGTGTAGTTCCAACATGGCTTTGACACTGATTTTAGGGGAGATTTCAGGGAACAGAGGAATATAAGAGGATAAACTTACTGCACTGGTATTAATGTATCTAGTGTTAAGGGATCAGTTAGATCCCCACTACTGTGACTTTTCTGGTCCACTGAGTGCTATCTACCCATTAGTATAGGTGTCAGAGTTTGTGGTTATAGTAACCACTTGAGGCAGATGGGAGAAGATCTGACAAATGATGTTCAGTTTTGTGGCGAGCAGGTTGGAAGTGTGATAATCACCCCTGTATTAAGATGCAGAATTTAGATGAGAACAGCCTGATCCCAGATTAATACAAGTAAGACATATCTAAGTTACGTGGGTTGAGATGAGAGAGAAATTCTGTTCCCTGATTGGACCTCTGGGCTGAGGGACTCATTGGGAAGATTGGTAGTGCTGGGTTATAATTTCAAACTGATCACACATGGCAGATGTCAGTTGGAGGTATGCCAGATTGTCCTCTGCATTCCGTTCTATGGTTCACTACTTCAGATACCAGCTCTGTTAGATGTGCTCTTCTGAGGTCCATGTATTATGACCTAAAAGGTGAAAGAACACCAAAATGGAGATCAGTGTCATGTGGTCTGGACACATGCCCTTGCATGCCCTACTGAGTCATAGCAGCCATTACTTACAGGCTGTCTGGAGCGTTCTCAGGAAGGCTCACCAGGTGGGGGATAAGCTTCTTCTAAGGCCTGTTGTTTCCCCTGATGACCCATTACCTTGAATAGGCCCTTCTCAACCAGCTATCTAGACTGGAAGCATCTTACCTAGTGGATGTGACCCAGGTAAAACTACATTTGAAATACAGATACATAGTCAATATTCATAACTTTAGATACAAAAATGATACATGCACACAAATAAGATAATCATATTCAGCAAATCGCAACTTTTCCAGTGACACCTTATATGACCCACCGCGTACAAAATGTGTCATAATCGTACCATAATTATATCATAATCATGCAACTATGAGGAATATCGGGTGCAATGTCACAATATCTTCTCAGACATAGTCTTTCTACTAGATATTAAGTCTCCACTATAAACTAGATGTTCTAATCCAGAGACACTCAGTCTTTCCAGACTACTGTACTGCTTTTAGGAGTCTGATTTTTCTTGCATACCCCAAGTTTCACCTCACTTAAAAACTACTTGCTTACAAAATCAGACATAAAAATACAAAAGTGTTACAGCACACTATTACTGAAAGATTGCTTAGTTTCTCATTTTGACCATAGAATTATAAAAAAATCAATTGGAATATAAATATTGTACTTACATTTCAGTGTATAGTATATAGAGCAGTATAAACAAGTCATTGTCTGTATTAAATTTTAGTTTGTACTGACTTCGCTAGTACTTCTTTATGCAGCCTATTTTAAAACTAGGTAACTAGCTAGATGAGTTGATGTACCCTCAGGGTTAAGTGTACCAGTGGTAGAGAACCACTGCTCTAATCCATAAAGGAGGTTACAACTAGACTAGATGACCCTTGTGGTCCCTTCTCACCCTATGATTCTATGGTCATACCCCAAAATGAAAGTTACAGTATAAAGTAGAGCCCTTGAACAAAAATCATACTCGCAACATGAGGTGGAGTTCACAATTTGACGCAGCCATATCCATCCATCACAGTAATTCTCTTTGGGGCACATGACTAGAAGTTGGCATGTGACCTAGAACTTCAGCTTCCAGTTTTAAAGGATCTTAACAGGTGCACTAATATATGCACATGCACCCCAGGTCTCAATATCATTTTACATAGACCTCCATCTTTCAGTTGTGGACATGATGCCCAACTTAGCTTGTACCACAGAGACATGACTGGATGGCAGTTTTTGGCCTATTTTGACAATCCTTTGTCCAGCTAGATACGAAATTCAGAACAAAGGAAGGGAGATGTGTATGGCCATGCTTTCTTCTTCTGGTCTTACTTGTAAAAGGTGCCCACTCTACAGATACTCATCTGAGTGTATCCCTTTCTATCTCTGTAGGTACATTTTATAGTACTCCTCTTCACACTGAAGGTCATCTCCCTTTTCTTTCTTTCTTACCTTCTGTTGTCATCTGCACTCAGACCCAAATGAAATGGTATTCCCAGGTGAACTGATTTTTTTCATCAAGAGGAACACTTTGATTATAGTGACCCTTACAATAGGTTTCTGGAAGTCCTGAAACAATTTTTTCAAAATTAATGTTCTTTCTTAAAGTGCAAATAGTTGGCCCTTTTAGGGTTGAGATCTGTCTCATTGTGATAGTGGTTGCGGGTTTGACTAGGTGTATTGCAGTTTCTTGATATTACCAAATATGCTTAGGAGGATGACTAAGAATATGAGAATTCAGAAGCTTTGTGGAGTATTGGAATCTTCAATTTTGGGATGCAGGGCTCTTTGAAATTTGAAAAACTTAGAAACTTTTCTGTCAACAAAGAAAAGTAAAAGATCACTGCTGTACTGGATAATGTGAACAGTAAAACAGAATTGCAACCATTTAATCTCATTTTGTACAAATTGTCCAGGAGCACTTCTCCAAAGTTAGCTGTTTCATTTGGTAGTGTAGCTTTAATTGTTTAAATAGACTTATGAATCAATATCAAAAATATAATTGTAGTGCAGATTCTATTATTATGTTTTCATTATGTAACATGATAGGTGTGGTTAAAACAATGGCCATCTAGCCACATACAAAATAAACCACAAAGAGTTTGTTAAACTTGTTTTGTTTAGAATGCAGTCTGGAGAGGGGAGGAACAGAGCCTGGGAGCCAGGCAGCCAGGAGCCTGCCCAGTGGTTGCCCACAGGCAGGCTGCCAGGGAGTTTGGGAGCCCTCGCTTGGGCTGCTGAGGAGCTGCAGACCCTGGTGAACTAGAAGCCCTCGTAGCCCCAGTCTGCTGAAGAGCCATGGAGCCTGGGAGCCATTCTAGCTCATAGACTTTAAGGTCAGAAGGGACCATTATGATCATCTAGTCTGACCTCCTGCACAATGCAGGCCATCAGATGGGCTACGAAGCTGCCAGGAGTCTGAAAGCCCTGGGAGCGTCTACTCAGTTGCAGCCTGCCAGGTAGTTTGTAGAGGAACTTGAACTCTCCAATAGCCTGCCAGGTATTCTGCTGAACAGCCTGGGAGCCAGGAAATTGGAGGATCCCATGCATCCAAGGAGTGTGGAGCCTGGATACTCAAGCTTTCCAGCAAAGCATGCTGCTGAGGAGCCAGGAGCTTGGAAGCCTTGTCAGTCTGGGAAGGAGGGATAGGTGAACTGGAAGGAAATTAGGCAGGTTTCCATTGTAAGTTTAATTGAAATCAGCACATTCCAGCAATGTTTTGATTTTGATGAATTGGCATTTTCCGACTGAAAGCATTCCATCAAAAAATTTCCAACTGACTCTACTCAGGCTCTTTGTGGTCATTATACTTCACTGTAATATAAGTGTTCGATGATTTGCAGTTATGGTAGTTTTTCATTTTGTCCGCAAATGATACAAGTAATAAAGCTTTTGGTGGTAGTAACTTTACTATATCTGTATATGCAGTATCCAGACAATCCATAAATGCATTTGTTTTGTTGTATGAACTCTGTGTTGCTAAAGCTATGAAATATATGCAGCTCATATTTTGTGGTGGTTTTGTTTCACATTTACACAGCTGAAAAGGTGCCTGCCTGTATTTCACATAAATACATGGATTTTTAGTGTACTAGCCTTCTAAATGGAAGATTGTGATCATTCACCTTGATTTTCTGCCTAAATTATAGCTTATCTATGGTAATTGTCTAGTTGCAGATAAATTATTATAAATTTTCCTTGATTCTGCTAAGAAGCACCTGTTTGTTTTTATCTTTGTATGATTTCCATTAAAATGATCAGCAGACTTGCGTGAAATCCCAATATTTAAAGGTCAGGTTTTTTCTAAGGAGGTCGTACTGTTTATATTTCTAAGTATAACAAGAAAATAAAAAGAATGAATCAACAGTTGTTAGACAGTTTCTTTTGTATCAAAGTGAGAAATATGAAAAACCTGTGGGTTTCTCATAACTAATTCTACTAAATGTTTTTTTTTAAACTCTTAAATTATAAAATTTAATTGATATACATTTATTTCCATATTGTTTATTAGAGGATAAAAGTAAATCAGGAGTTCCCTGGTTCAGAGTCTCCTTTACAAAACTTGCCTTAAAGTGACGTTCCTAGAAATATTAAAACATTTTAAAGCACAAGGGTAATCTGAAAATAACACTAATCCCAGTTAATCCACATTATTGACCTATTTGCTCTTTAAAAAATGTAGCACTTAATCTTTTGTTGTGTGGAGCTGGTTAAGCTGGAAAGAAGTCTGATCCAGAGATTAGCTATTCTGTTGCTTTTGGATGTTGTTTTCACTGTTTCTGAGGACAGGTTACACACATGTTTAATTTGTGTGAAAAACTGGCTATTTTCCCCTATTTTCATCACCGGAATTAAAGTAGATCAGGTCACTAAAGTTAGTAAGTGTATTACTACTGTTAATTTTATTGTGGAGACCAAGGCTAGTGTTTGTTAGCTGTTGAAATATATATATTTTTTGGTACTGTGGAAAGGTTATACCCTCTCTCTGTCTAGTAAAATTGTCTATGGTTCTGAATACCCTTTTTCATATGTTGTCATTGTGTAATGGTTTCATGTTACTGTCTACCATTTAGGACATACAGGAGTTTTCAGGAGATTATTATTGGGGGAAGAAGTAAATTAGATTATTGTGCAATATGTTAAAGGAAAAGAATCTGCTTTTCCTTAGGGTTCTAAACCTGGGAGTAACATTGATATTCCCACAAAGAAAGTCATGATGGAATGCAAATGTTGCAATGGGTGCAACATAAGCCTTCCATTAGAATCTTAGATCTCTGGATTCACCACTGCAATCCTATGATTTTAAAAGAGACTGCTATTTAGAGAGAGATTGTATTAAGTAATAGGTAGGGAGGGACACAAAATCTCTTGATCTACAAGTATTAGTAATTCTTGCCTGGGAAATGTAGACAATAGACCTGGTTTACAGGCTATGTTGTATCAGTTTTAAATTGCTTTTTCCAAAGCTTATTGGGTTATTTTCTTTGTGGGGCATCTATGGAGAGGTAGCTGTAGGGTAGGAGAGTTCTTTCCAAATTACAGTTGATAATTACTATGGAGAGAGAGTGTTTATACAGTTATTTCATATAAAAATATTGCCTATTTAGAAGATTCAGTCTTCATTTTTGTCCCTCAGTTTGATTGAATTATGCTGTTGTATATTCTTCTCCTACTTCCAGATATATCATTATGTTGTTCATTTTAAAATGTCTAAAGGAAAAAGTTAAGCAACTACATGTAAGTATGATGGATAATTTTTAATCTATTAATACTAAATCAAATGAGGCTCTGTGCAAGTATCTCCTTGTGGTGGTGCAAAGCCGCCTCAGCTTGTTGTTCAGATGAATGTACAAGTGATCAGTGAGATCTTTAAAAAAGACCTGGCTAGGGTGTCTAAATAGTTAGCTGATTTTAGCAAAGTTGTATCCCCTCTTAGTTTCATTATCCCATGTTCTTTCCCATATTTTATACAATGTTTACAACACTCACATTTTTCCCTATTATTCTTTTCTTCTAATATTTTTTTTCAGAACATGGGTCAACCTAGGGAACCACAAACAGGTGTCAGGTGGTTGCTACTATCCTTTCCTTCCCATACTTAGTTTGTCTTTCCTTTAAACTCATTGCAGTTCCTTCTTGCTGTTTTTTCTTTCTCTTTACTATATATCCTCCTATTTTCCTGCTTCTTTGATGCTATCTAATCCATGAACAGGCTAAGCACTTCATAATTTGTAACACAGGCGAGGAAAGTGTTTTCAAAATGCATTCTATTTTATGTCTAATTTAATAATTCAAACTTATGTAGCTCCTTTCATATGAAAATTTGAAAATATAAATATAAAATTTTTAGAACATTGCTGTTTGATAGGTAACTCATTTTAATGCACATTTACAGAAAACAGCAGAGAAAGGTTAAATGATTGGCCTAGGTAACAAAGTGACTCATCACAGAACCAAGGATAGAAACCAAGAATTCTGATCTTCGATGGTACAAGAATTCTGATCTGATCAGATGGTACTAGGAAAATACCATCCCATCCGTATGAAAGTGTGTACTGTAGTGACTTAGTTTTGGATAAGAATATCGTGATTATGAGCCTCAGAATTCCCACTTTCAGAGTTCAGTCACAAACTAAACTGTATATTTGTTTACGAATATTGCCATCCATAAATATTATGTCAGTGAGGCTTTCAGAGCCTTTCCACGTGTATATATCATTATCCTTTGGATACAGTTTTAGGTTGAACTTTAAAATGAAATTTTTGAGAATTACTCATTGCATATGTGGGGGGAGACAGCAATTTGCACAGATTGGGAGAGAGATCCAAAAGATGTGCACAGTTGAAAGTTTTTCTACTGAATTAGAATTAAATTCAGTTAGTGCGGAGTTGTCAAAGCCCATGCTGTCTCAGCAGGTTATAATATGCAAAAATGTAGTTTGTGTGGAATAGGTCATAAAAATCTTGCCGGTTGATCAGTTGATTTGTCTTGCAGTTGAATTAATCACCTAGAAAGTGACTTCATTAAAAAGCAAAAAATCTGTACTGTTGAATTTTGTAGAAATTGTTGTCTTGTGGTGAAATAGAGTTGTATGATAATAACCTATATTCTTTGCTGAACAACATCTGTGCCTTGTAAACTAAGGTAGGACTGTAGAACTCTAATTTCAAAGAATATTGAATTAGAGAAAATGAGAAATGATAAAATGGTAAAACTAAAAAGTAAATACAGTAACTCCCCACTTAACGTCCTCTCGCTTAACGTTCTTACGTCCCTGCTCAATTACAGAACATGCTCCATTTAAAGTTGTGCAATGCTCCGCTATTACGTTGTTTGGCTGCCTGCTTTGTCCACAGCTGGCAGCTCCCCTACGCCCCCCTTCCCCCAGCGCCTCCCGCCCGCCAGCGGACCCCGCGGATCAGCACCTTCCTCCTCCTCCTCCTGCCTTCTGCCCGCGGCCATCAGCTGGCATGCAGCATTTAGGAGGAAGGAGGGAGGCGGGGGGAGCGAGGACTCGGCACGCAGGCTCCCCCTGCCTCCTGAACACCACAAACCAGCTGATTGCCACAGGCAGGAGGCAGGGGAGGGAGGGTGAACCTGCGCGCCGAGTCCTCACTCCTCCCCCTTCCTCCTGCCTCCTAAACGCCGCAAGCCAGCTGATTGCCGGAGGGAGGGGGGAGGAGCAAGGACTCGGCGCGCAGGTTCCCCCCTCCCTCCCCTGCCTCCTGCCCACGGCCATCAGCTGGCTTGCGGCGTTCAGAAGGCAGGGGAGGGAGAGGGAGCGAGGATGCGGCATGCGAAGTAAAGGGGGAGGAGGTGGTGGGGAGAAGAGGCAGGTCAAGGTCGGGGAAGGGGTGGAGTGGGCGGGCTGAGGGGTGAGTCCCCCCTCCCCCCCACCCCTGGTGCTTGCAGAGTAGGGGAAGCTGCCGCTGCGCAGCGTGCTTCTCCTAGCCTACAGCACCTTCAGCCTCCTTGGCTGCCTCATTGTCTCCAGTGCCAGTGGGCTGTGCCTGTGTGGGGTAAGGCGGGGGAACCTCCCAACTATAGTACTGTGCTGTATGGCCAAAAACAATTTCCCTGGAACCTAACCCCCCCTATTTACATTCATTCCTATGGGGAAATTGGATTCGCTTAACATGGTTTCACTTAAAGTCGCATTTTTCAGGAACATAACTACGTTAAGTGAGGAGTTACTGTACAAGGGGATATTGCTCACAGATAATACTCTGTTGTTGTCATTTCTCCTACTGGAAGACAGTAACAGTAAAGCATTGAGTCCCATTTTTCCCACCAACTTTTTCCGCTTACCTGGAATCAAGGGGCAAAGGTTTTTTGTGACGATGAACTCAGTATATCAGCCCCTCCTCTCTTCTGTGAGATACTGTACTGCCAAAGCAGAATGAGATAGTACAGAGGCCAAAACAGTGTCACCCTTCGTCAAAGGTGAGTAGGATGCTGGAGAGCTGTTTAAAAAAAAATATTGCCAGTGAGAAATAGTCATCATGTAACCCTCTCTCCAACCCTATGGAAAAAAAGTAGAGATAATTGACAGGTGTAGGAAGCAGTATCCATTGAAGAAGGCTTACCTTAAAGTGCTGCCTGTAGTGCCTTTTTCTCAAAGGGGGCATCCTGCACAGACAAAAGGTCCAGCTGATGGCATCCACCACATCTTCTTGAAGACAACTGTCTGGTGCATGCTTTTTAAACTGTGTATGTGGTGTGCTTACGCTCCAGATGCCCACTTTGTTCCTGCCTCTCAAAGGCTGACAGAATTTTTGCTTTTTCCAGAATGGCTCTGCTGGAATATTCCCAGAATAGTCTAAAACAAGGGTTCTAGATTTTTGCATAATTTGGGTTTCATCTTAATCTGTTGTCTCACACACCACCAATTATGATTGTGTGGACTGCTTCCCAAAATGCTGTGTGTGTTCCCCCCCTTTGATTTCAAGTTGGAAAATATAAATGTGGAAATAACATATTACAGTGGTCCCCAACGTGGTGCCCGCGGGCGCCATGGCATTTATGTGTGCCCGCCGTCAGGGCCAGCGCCAAGGAAGGAAGAGGAGAGGAGCATCCACCGGAGAAGCGTCGCCACTGAAATGCCGTCGCGCAGCGCTTCTGGTGGAGAAGCTTTTGCCGAAATGCCACCGAGGAGCGCTTCCAGCGGAGAAGCTTTTGCTGAAATGCCGCCGAGCAGCACTTCCGGCGGAGAAGCTTTTGCCGAAATGCCGCCGAGGAGCGCTTCCGGCGGAGAAGCTTTTGTTGAAATGCTGCTGAGGTGCGCTTCCGGCGGAGAAGCTTTTGCTGAAATGCCGCCGAGCAGCACTTCCGGCGGAGAAGCTTTTGCCGAAATGCCGCCGAGGAGCGCTTCCGGCGGAGAAGCTTTTGTTGAAATGCTGCTGAGGTGCGCTTCCGGCGGAGAAGCTTTTGCTGAAATGCCGCCGAGCAGCACTTCCGGCGGAGAAGCTTTTGCCGAAATGCCGCCAAGGAGCGCTTCAGGCGGAGAAGCTTTTGTTGAAATGCTGCTGAGGTGCGCTTCCGGCGGAGAACCATCGCCACCGAAATGCCGCCGAAAACTGTCGCTGCCCGCCACACTCTGATGAAGGGATGAATGTGCTCTTGGTCACAGAAAGGTTGGGGACCACTGACATATTATATGTAGACTTAATTCTCCCTTGTACATTGAATCATATAATTAGAGATTAGTACTCTAGAAATTGATTTACTAGTTTGTGTGGAAAATGGAAAACCTTACACTAAAATAAATTTCTTTTTTTGCTTTGATAGGTGATACAATTAATGAACAGAGAAGAGCTTCTAAAGATAAAAATTCATTTCCTGAGACGGGACCTACATACAATCAACCTGTTCAGGTAAGAGAGACTACATTTCCTTAAGTGTCTTTTGTGACATTTCCTAGCAGAAGATTACTGAAAAAACTGCTGCTATTCCAAAGATTTCTAAGAATATTAGGTAGTAGATTTTGCTCTGGCTTTTCAGACAAGGGCATAGATGTGATTGAATTTTTTAATCTAAATAAACTGAGGTCCTGCTGAGAGTCAAAGAAAAGTCAGTATGGTAGAGAAACACAACTGTAATAGCGCTGTTGCCTTCAAGCCTTTCTCTGTCAATCTAAGGTTATTATATAGCCTGCATTAGCATAGCATCTGAGTGCTGCTTAATCTGTCATGTTTGTATCCTCACAAAGGAGTTGTAAAGTAGTAGGATTCCAATTTTACAGATGGAGAACTGAGGCACAGAGAAAGTGACTTGATCATGGGCACACATGAATTGCCAAAGTAGGGAATTGTACCTGAGTCTCCAAAGTTCCAGGCTAGCACCCAAACCATTGAACTATCTGTGACCAGGGGTGCCTGGGACAGCCCTCACTGGAAATGCCAAGGTCAGGGCAGGCTGCGAAAGGGAGAGCAGATACTCCCAAAACTGGTGGGTAACACTGAAGTTATTCTCCTCAACCAGTCACAAATTGTGCTTCTGATTCCCCACACTGGTTATTAAGAAGCAAAAAAGAAACCACACAGCCCCCTTTATTGCATCCTAGTTCTCTGGCTCCCGATCAGCACCTACGTCCAGTACAGTGAGAAGTTATTTTAAACTCTGCTCACATATACAAAATGTTCATCTGACCCCAAAGGTTCATCCACATTACTAGGTCACTATAGGTTTGGATCTTATCCAAAATACCACACTGCCAGCCAATCCTTTAGTGTCTAAAATTAAAGGTTTATTATAAAGAAAAAAGAAAGAACAAGACGAGAGATGCTAAATGGTAAAGCAGTCACATATATACCAAGTCCATATATCAGGTTCCTAGCAGTACTGGTGAATTTGCTGGCTTGAAAGTCCCTCTGGAACACATCCACAGCTTGGATGGGTCATTCAGTCCTTTGTTCAGAGCTTCAGTTTGTAGCAAAGTTCCTCCAGAAGTAAGAAGCAGGATTGAAGACAAAATGGAGAAGATGAAGCTGCCTTTTATAGTCTTCTGCCATGTGGCCTGTGCTTCCTTTGTTTCAAACACAAGCTGCCCAGCACATGGCTTAAAAGCCTTAGAGTTCTGTCCATAGGCATGCTTTGCTGAGTCATAAGGTGTATCTGCCTTCTCTCAATAGGTCAGTTGTATAGATGATTGTCCTCAATGGGCCAGCAAGCAGGCTAGACAGAGCTGATGTCCAGACTGTCTGGGGGTGTCACCCAGAAGCATAGTACAAGTTTGAAATACAGATATAACATACATATCTATAACTCATAATACAAAGGTGATACAAACATGCAAATGAGATGATCATATCTGGCAAATTATAACATTTTTGCAGATACCTTACATAGCCTATCTGGCATAACTCATTACAATTTTAAAATATTGATATTCATAATATCCTCAAGTGTCCCCCCGATTTCATACAGCGTCACACCAGCCTCTTCTCTAAAACCAGAGAAGAAAGTTCTTCCTATGACTTAAAAAAGTAAAGCTCTTTTCTCCAAAATCCCTATTTCAGCAGACTTCCAAACATGGAGCCATTGTCCTCTCCACAGATTTGACAAGAACTCCCTTTTATGTAAGGTTTACATAAGCCAAAATAATAAAATAAAAATGAGAAATTCTAGGACAAGAGTCAAGAATAAGAAGAAGTCAGAGAAATCTAACATTTTTTTTTGGCAATCAAATTTGAAGTCTTAGCCACATGTAGACAAGTGATCAGAAGATCTTTCCCACTAACTTTGTCAACTGTGGAATGTGAAAGTGTGTCAGTTGTCATCTTAGCTAACACATTAAGATTTGAATCAGAGACCCCCAGAACTGAAAGCCTGAGCAGCTACAGTTCAAGCTGAACAATTGAGCTCTATAGAGAAGATCTGTAACAGACTCATATCCTCTGTGATTGGGCATAAATTGTCAGCCCTTACCTGTTTTCCAGCTTGAAAAGAATGTTACTACTAGTAATTATATGGAGACATAGCTAAGACTGTGATATTATGTTCAGCATACACTCCAGTATTTATTTTGAAAGGGAACCTTTTAGGAAAGTTTAAAGATGGTTCTCTGGTAATGGTATGGTACAAGTTGTAAATATGTTGTTGTAATGAATTATAACGAGTTAAGTTAGGCATTGAAACAGAAGCAATTACATATAAACAAGATGAAACCTATCCATATGTCATGTTAATGCATTTGCACCCCAAAAATGTTGTATATGGTATGCACACAAGCACTTCAATTTTCCCCCTCATAAATAAATGATGTTTTTCTAAACATGAACCTACTCTGCATAGTCCCATAGTTTTAAATATATGCAGTACCACAATGAAATGGGTTTTTTTCCTGTTAACTATCATACATAAAATGTTTAGGAACAGCTATCTAATTTAGGCTTCAAACTATATCTCCTTCTGCTTTCTGTGTGTCATTGTGACATTTATTACCACGAAGACCTTGGTCTCAGTAATTTCCTGGCATCTTGGAGGTCTGCATGATGTTAGTGTTGTTCGTTTAATAGTGGGTGACACTAAATAAGGTCTGCAGGTTTTTTAAAATCTGGATTAAATCTGCCTGATATGGTAATCTTTAATTCATCGTCACTAGTGAGTGTTGTTTAGCTTAAAATAATGAGCAACCTTTGCTGAACTGGTAGCAAAGGCTTCTAGAAAAGAGCTGGAAGGAGATTAAGCAAGAAAACAAACATGAGTACCAGGGTTGAAAATGTAGTATAACCAGGGCTGGCTCCAGGCACCAGCATTCCAAGCTGGTGCTTGGGGCGGCATCGAGAATGGGGCGGCAGTCCGAGTCCCACGGCAGCAATTTGGTGGCAGGTCCGCCGCTCTTCCTGCTGCCGAATTGCCGCTGCAGGACTCGGACTGCCGCCCCATTCTCGCCTGCTGCGGCGGCAATTGGGCAGCAGGTCCGCCGCTCTTACCTTGCCACCGCGGGACTCGGAATGCTTGCGTTGGGGGCGGGGCCCCGCAACGTCGCCCGGCGTCGGGGGTGGGGCCCTGCAACGTCGCCCGGCGTCGGGGGTGGAGCCGCGGCGACTGCTTGGGGCGGCAGAATTGTCAGAGCTGCCCCTGAGTATAACTTTGATTTATAATTTATTCTTACTGCTGATTATTTTTGATAACTGATCTTGTGTTTATTCTTAAAGGAAAAAGACATTTAAAACTATGGTCCTTTTGAGGTTTACCAACCAAACTAAATCATCTAATGACAATCCATTTCCGTGAATTCTTAATCCCTCTCTAATAAAACAATGGAATCTTACTTCCTGAGTGTTACATCTGCCCCGGCTTGATTATTTTCTCTGCTATTTGCTCATTGGAATGTTCTTCATCTCCCTTTATGCTACAGATGCTACCTGTATGATCTATGTATTTAAGTGCACATTTTTATTTAGTTTGGCCATTGGAGGCCAATCGTCTGAGCATGATGTTGGGAAAATTACCTTTGGCATGAAATTCATCCCTGTGAAGGGCAGCCCAAGACCTATGCACCACTTCAGTTCCTAAATGGAACAACAAATATTATGGGTGAAATTCATCTTTTTTGCAGGGATCCCTCAAAACACGATTTAAGTGGAACTTATGTGCCAACAATCACCACAGTATCTGAGTTTCTAGGTCAAATGCACAATGTGGTCACCATTGGAGAAGATTCAGTAAATTATGGCTGGGATGTGAGAAAACAGACCTTCCTGAAGTTTGACAATGGCTGACAACATAGCTCTTTATAACCTATGTAAAATGTGCTTTCGATCTTGCATTGTTTCAAAGTGTTTTACGTGTTTAGAGGAAGAAGGAGAGAAGTTTCCGGAAGTAAATATTGGATTTTACTGGGGAAGTAAATCTTTTTTTTTTTTTCCTTTTTTTTTTTTTTTTTTAAATATAAGGCATAGAGATGTTTAAAGTGTTTATCACATGGAAACCTCATGTTGGGGGTGCCTAAATCATAACTGGCTACATGCATGCATAAATAGCCAAATTAAGATGTGGCATTGGTGTCCATAAATTAGGCGCACGCAGATATTTGCACCCATATAACTGTACTTAGCCATTCACCAGTTTTTTAAAACCTCGGTGTACTAAAACCGAACACAAGAATAATGCACACATTTCAATTCCTATGAAGAAAGATGGATAATTTTGGATATCAGTAAACTGGGATTCCAATCTTATGCGCGTGCGCACGTGGATGTGTTTTCATTTGTAGTTCGAGGAGAAATCACAAGGACTTAAAAAAAACCACAATAAAACTATTAGGGCTGTCGATTAATCGCAGTTTTAATTGCGCCGTTAAGCAATAGAATACCAAATGAAAGTTATTAAATTATAATTTTTATTACAAATATTTGCACTCTAAAAATGATCAAAGAAATAGTATTTTTCAATTCATCTCATACAAATACTGTAGTGCAATCTCTTTATCATGAAAGTGCAACTTGCAAATGAAGATTTTTTTGTTACATAACTGCACCCAAAAACAAAACAATGTAAAACTTGAGAGCTTATAAGTCCACTCAGTCCTTCTTCTTGTTCAGCCAATCGCGAAGACAAACAAGTTTGTTTACATTTACTGGACATAATGCTGCCTGCTTATTATTTACAATGTCGCCTGATAGTGAGAACAGGCGTTCACTTGGCACTTTTGTAGCTGGCACTGCAAGGTATTTATGTGCCAGATATGCTAAACATTCATATACCCCTTCATGCTTTGGCCACCATTCTAGAGGACATGCTTCCATGCTGATGACGCTCATTAAAAAAATAATTCGTGAATTAAATTTGTGACTGAACTTCTTGGGGGAGAGTTGTATGTCTCCTGCTGTTTTACCCACATTCCACCATATATTTCATGTTATAGCAGTCTCATATGATGGCCCAACACATGTTGTTTGTTTTAAGAAACCAAAGAAGGTACCAATGTGAGATTTGTAAAGGTAGCTACAGCACTCGACCCAAGGTTTAAGAATCTGAAGTGCCTTCCAAAATCTGAGTTGCACTAGGTGTGGAGAATGCTTTCGGAGATCTTAAAAGAGCAATACTCTGATGCGAAAACTACAGAACCCAAACCACCAAAAAAGATCAGCCTTCTGCTGGTGGTATCTGACTCGGATGATGAAAATGAACATGCGTCTGTCCACAATGTTTTAGATGTTATCGAGCAGAACCCGTCATCAGCATGGACGCATGTCTTCTGGAATGGTGGTTGAAGCATGAAGGGACATATGAATCTTTAGAGAATTATTGGATCAACTTCTGTTGGTGAAACAGACAAGCTTTCGAGCTCCACAGAGCTATCCTTCAGATCTTGTTTCTTTCACTAACAGAGGTTGGTCCAACAAAAGATATTACCTAATCCCCACATCTGTGTCAGATCCTGGGAACACTATGGTACAACACTGCAAATTTCTAAATCATGTCAGTTAAATGATATCCACCTTACATAGTACTTGCTTAACTTAATATCAAACTTAATTGCATAGTGCATAAGTGAAAGCTAAATAAAAACAAAACCATCTTGATTATAACTATTTTCGGTCTTTCTCAACATATCACAAGGGAACTTGTTTAGATTTCAGCAATTCCCAGTCTTCACTATTCTGAAGTGGCATACATAACACTATGTAAAATGCAGCCAGAGGAATTTCAAGTATACGGGCATGACCCTGCAAGGTGCTGAGCACTCTGGTTCCAATTCAGCCTGTGTAGTCTCACTGAAGTCACTTCAGTGGGACTATTCACATACCTCAAGTTGAACACATTCCTAAATGCTGTGCTTTGGATAAGGGCCAGAGTTCTCAGAATTTTTCAGGACTGAACCCATAAAATAATCTTTGCTTCTGAAACATGAAGCTTCTAGTTTAGTTGCAATATTACAATGATAGGAAATACCATGGTTTTATCAGTTTTTACAGTAGTTCAGTTTGTAGCTTTTGCATTTTTATTACACAATTTGTCAATATTCAGTCTTAACCTATTTTCATTGGGATTCTAAAATTAAGATTATAATGCATCCTAGCATCAGCATTGTTGTTAGACTATTTAGATTTATTAGTAGTATTTTGAAGCTTTGGTAATATTTTCCTTTAATTTCATGTAGTTCACCATTCCATTGGCAGGGAAAGTTAGTAAAATTATATTTTTTGCCCCTCTTTGACAACTATGTTAGTATATACTTGTGGAGGACCGATATAAAATATTATTTGACAGATGGTGTGGTTGTGAATTAGGATTTATAAAGATTACTCTCTGTCTGTGGTGTTGAGGACACCCTGGGGTTAAATTGATACAAGAAACAAAAGAGATACTTATAGTAATAACTTTGGTTCTTCATATCTCCCTACTGTCATCTTGTAAAGCTGCTCATCTCCTTATTTGTTATTGCACTTTTTATTGATGACCAATATGCCCTCTTTACCCAACAGATGTCATCACATTTAATGGGCAAAAGCTGTAGTAACAGTAATTATATTAAAATAAACGACTAAAAGTGAGCTATGTTGGGTCTGTAAATTAAAGGAATTTTGCTTATTAATTTTATACTGTTTGTTTTGGCGATTCCTCTTTCATGGGCCTCAAACTCCCCATAAATACTTAGTGGCTATTCCCCTGTGTCTGGAGAGCTTCTTGTACTTTTTTATGGTGGGTAGGGGAAGAATGGCTTCCTCAGGGGATTGCTTAATCCCTAGTTATCCAATTTATATATTTTGTTAGACATTTTTAATTATATACCTTTGTAAGATACTTATAATCATAATTATAGCTAGGTACCACAATTCATGTGGAAGCCTACAGTATGGCTCACTGGAACTTCCTTGAAGCATTTGGTACCGCAGACTATGGAAATGTCAGCGATAAAAAGCCTCTCTGATCTGAAACAAGTGGAAAACTGTCTGTAGTTTTGTGTGTCAAATGCTGGTAATGCAATGTGCAACGTTTTTGGGAGCATATACTAACATTAGGAAAACTTCTGCAAAACAAGACAATATTATAAAAAACATATTTAGCTGAGCTCTTTTTCTGCTCTGTGATCTTCCAGGATTCTGAGACTTCTATAAACAGTGCTTGCTTGTCTGGCTTAGTCCCAAATATGATTTAGTTCGTGCTGGATGTCATGAGCCCCAAAAAGGACAAAGTGAGATTTTTGTTGTTAATGTCCATTTTATTTGGCTCTTAGGGGTAATTGCACATGCTGTTTAAGTTGATAGACTTTCACATTTGCTTGAGCTGGTCACCTTTTTAATCATTTGTTTGATTTAAGCTCAGAGGCTGGACAGTGCTATCATTATCTCTCCTGTTTGTTTTTAGTAATGAGACTGGGCTGTCAGCTTGCCGAAGTGATATATCCAAGTTTGGCTGTCTGGATAATTTTTTTAATGAGTTAATGACAAAAACAAGAGCTATTGCCTGTAGGATCTAGGTGTCTAGATTCAGCCATTCAATTCTTAGCCTACCTTTTTGGAAGCTCTATTATACCAGTACGGATAGAGGATATGTTCTCATCAATGTAGAAAAATTCACATACTTGGGCACCACCATCAGCCAGGATGATGGAACAAGCCAGGACATCCAGAACGAAATCAATAAAGCCAGGAACACCTTCAGGAGATTAAATGCAGTCTGGAAATCATCAACATACAAAACCAAAACCAAACTCAAGATTTATCAGAGCTGCGTACTTTCAACATTACTTTATAGTGCAGAATGCTGGGGAATGAGAAAGTATGACATTTCCAAACTATTTTCATTCCCTACAACCTGCCTCAGAAAAAATCCTCTTTATCTTTTGGCCCAGAACAATCTCAAACCAAGATCTATTGAGACAGTGCAGCCAAGAGATATGAGCACCATCATTGTCAGGAGGCGTTGGAGATGGATTGGCCATGTGCTTCAGATGAAAACTGATTCCATCACTAGAGTAGCAATAAAATGGACACCTGAAGGCAAGCGAAAACGAGGCCGCCCGAAAACAATACGGCGAAGAGCTGTTGAAGCTGAGCTGAAAAACCTGGGGCACAGCTGGAGAACCATTGAAGGACTTGCCAGAAACAGACAGAAGTGGAGGAGCTTTGTCGCTGCCCTAAACGCCAGAGGCGTAATGGGAATATGATGATGATGATTATACAACCTATTTCTATGGTTAGAACTTTAAGATAAAGTCCGAGACTGGATGTGCTGTAACATTTTAATAATAGACATCTGTTCTGGTTAAATACATGGTTTACCATCTGAGGACTACTGTCTGATGTCCTTGTTTGTTTTGCCTCATTGTAGATAACTGTAATGGCTTCTTTCCTACTACCCATACAAACACAATTAATTGACTTAAGATGGTAGACAGTAGTGTGCTTGGATTCTGTCTGGTACAAGCATGTTTGAGCATATAATGGAATTCTGTTTCTGGCTAAGTTATACTACTAGCTAGTCATATGCCATATTCACTTTTAGGGCTTCTCTTGACCTACAGAGTCCTTCAGAATGTTGCTCCAAAGTGTCTATGCTTTGGTTATTCCTTACACCACAAACTACATGCTGAAGTCATCTGCTATTAGAATGGGCTGAATTGGGCCCACCTGTAGCAGCTCAGTGAGCCAGTACTTTTGTCGGGATGGTATCATGTTGTGAATCAGAATCACAGCTTTCTTTTTAAAATTATAGGGCCTGATTGTAAGATGCTGTAAATTGGCATATTGCCATTGTCTTCGATGAAACCTTGCTGATTTACACCAGCTGAGGATTTGTCCCACTGTCTTTTTTGTTTGTTTGTTTGGTTGTGAGAATAGCCTTCAAAATATGAGGTGAATGTAAACCAATGCAGTCATGTGTGTCTCATTCTGCAGACAGTCTTCTACTATATCTTTGAGAGGTAAAAACTGCTCATGTTTGTTCCTATGTAGTATTAACTATGAATCTTAATGATAATTTAAAGATGTGCATTATTACCTATTTTACTGTTGATCAAACAATGCAAGAAAGAGGAACATTCATATTATGAAGATCAACAAAATCTACTGACCCGTGAATTGATCTTGGGAGAATAAAACCATTTATTTTTTTTCAGTCTGACATGGATGTTAGACTGCTTATTTCACTAGTGACAACACATGCTACACCATTGCCTCAGTCATTTAGCAACCCTTCTCTGAAGCACCTTACATAGTGATGTAAAGCACGCTACCATCCATTAAGTATTTTATGGGAAGCAACATAGGGCTGGTCTACACTAACACCCCCCCCCCCCCCCCCCCCGTCGAACTAAGATACGCAACTTCAGCTACGTTAATAATGTAGCTGAAGTCGAAGTCTCTTAGTTCGAACTTACCTGTGGTCCACACGCGGCGCGCAGGCTCCCCCGTCGACAGCGCTTACTCCTCGCGGCGAGCTGGATTACCAGCGTCGACGGGGGAGCACTTCCTGGTTCGATTTATCACGTCTAGACAAGACGCGATAAATCGAACCCAGAAGATCGATCTGACGCCTCCGATCCACCCGGTAAGTGTAGACTAGCCCTTAGAGATAGGGTACCGGATTAGCAGTCAGAAGACCTGTGTTTGTATTTTGGTTTCATCACTGACCTGCTCTGTGTCCTTAGTGAGGTGAAGTGACTTGACTGTCTATAAAATAAAGGTAACGACAATTCCCCTTTTTGCAAAGCTCTTGTGTTCTGCATAAGTGTGAAGTATTATTATTTATTATTTATATCAAAATTTAAGATTCACTTATTTATCCTTTACTTCGAATCATTAGATTGACTGTAGGCTCTGTTAAACTTTTGGACTCTTGCCTGGAAGGGTTTTGAGCGCCCTTTATCTAGTTAGGTGATTTATAAATTGAAACTGTATAAAAATGAAAAGAGAAGCACGTAGAGAGAGACTGACACAAATTACTTCACCAGTGGTTATGCCACTGGACCTGTGAGACAGCTCCACAGTTGATATGAGAGGACAGGTTTGAGCCATGGGAGACTATTGGACTGCACTACTACTTAGAGGAGACAAATGTTTTTTTCATTGTTTTGGCTTGTACACTGTGCCTATCAACATATTTCTATGTGTATATATTAAACACACACAGTAATAATTAACCTGATAGGTAGCTGTCGTCAAAGAGTGTTCAGTTCGCTGACAAAACAAGTATTGTGAAGGCTGAATTTGAATGGGGAAATAGATGTGCTAAAAACGATGAACCAAAGTTTTAGAATATTACATTCAAAGGTTCAAGCATAACTTGCCCACTTCATTCCCGAGTGTATCCGCACAAATGACCCACTATGAATCTAAATAGTCATATAACTATGCAAATTACTGTGCATGCTTATTTGTAGTTATTGAGCACCCAAATTATGAATGTATAATTCTACAAATTTGATCCAGAACTGTCTCTGCCTTTTCTTGCCTCTTTGGAAACTTCCAGTTAAATTAATCACCAAATAGGATTAATCACATTATCAGTAGTTTCTTTTTTCTCCGAAATATGGATTGTGGTATTCCTCACATTTGGGATGCAACCCAGTAATGCTGGCTCACTGTCCTGCTACAGACCAGTTAGGTTGTTACCCATCCTGATTTTGTGAGTGAATTTTGAAAGTCCCCGCAAGCTTTCCAAATGTTTCAACTGTCTTGAAATACCATACATGCTATTAGTGTCATCACAGCCTGATGTCATGATACAACATCATGTTACAATGACCTTTGTAATATGACACATCTGCATAAAATGGTGACTGAAAGACAACCCTAAACAGAAATTGAACAACAGAATCACAATGTTTACTTCAGTTTTCCCTCAACTGGCAGCAAAAGAAGCAGCACTGCTCTTTCCACTGTATCAGGAAGGAAAAAGCAATTCAGTGAGAACTAGCCATGTTTCAATCCAAAACATCCATATGGTGTTAGTAAACCAGGAGTATGAGTTTTCTACTCTTGTGTGCAGTCTGTTGCTATCAGAAACCCAGCCCAGCCAACATGCTGTTTCTGCAGCTCTGCCAGGAAAAAAACAAAAAGTTGATATGACTGTGCTAATATCTACTGAGTTGTATCAGTCTACAGTCTGTCAAAAAGTCTTATAAGAACACAATCAAAGTTCTGAGTCTAGTCAGAATTGTAAAGGACTTTGTATTGTGTGGATCTTTTCACACTTTAACACTTCTTTGTTATATATGTTAGATGAAGGAGTAAAGCGAATTTTCAAGTAACTTTTTGGTTTAATTTAATGACCACATTATTAGAAATTGAATTCAAGATATTTTAATGTTTAATAAATATTATATTTATATTTTCTGGATAAAATAAATGTCAATGCCACAGGGAAAAAGATACTTCTGTTCTCTCTTCATGGTTCAGTAGCCTACATTTCAAATAAGAGAATCAGTAGGCTGAGAGAGATACCTATAGGATGAGCAACTGATTTGTTCTAATCCCAGTTTCCTTAATTATTTCCAAAATCACCATATTTTTACTCCTTTGGCTCCTAAGTCTAAATTATAATGCCTGTGAACAACAGTCTTTATATTGAAAATATTTATAGATTGTAAATCTTACACAGTTTGGTTTCTGGGAGTCTGCTGCAGCTGCACTGTTTTCTACCTCCATTTACCTATACACAGGCTAGGGAGGAAATAGAGAGAACAGGTTTCTACCTGGTTGAGTTGGCAGTGTGTGAGCATTCTTTGTTTTATTTCATCTAGGTAATCGCCCTATGTATGCTTGCAATTAAATAGCAGCATGTGCCCTTTTCAGCTTGCACAATGAGAATTCTTCCAATCCTTACTCACATTTGCTGTCCCATTGACTTCAGTGGGATTGTGCACATGATTAAGGGCTGTGAGATCAGGTCTCTATTTAGCAGGATACAGAATATATCCAGACAAATGTAAGCTTTTTGTTACATATGGCTTGCCCCAGCACTCATAGAATCATAGAATATCAGGGTTGGAAGGGACCTTAAAGGTCATCTAGTCCAACCCCCTGCTCAAAGCAGGACCAATCCCCAATTTTTGCCCCAGATCCCTAAATGGCCCCCTCAAGTATTGAACTCACAACCCTGGGTTTAGCAGGCGAATGCTCAAACCACTGAGCTATTCCTCCCCCATCCCCCGGTCTTTGCAGAAATGCTGATACCAGTTTAAAAGTATAGCTTTTTAAATTGTTTTTCTACTCTTATTTAAAATGGATTTTTCTCTTCTGTGGTAGCTTTTTAGCATTGACTCTCTAGTCTCACTGCTGAAAATCTCCCAACACACACACATACTCACATTCTCTTTTATATATCTCCCCTCTGGTATTATTTTATAATAATAGTCTTGAAAATACATGCATTAGTGCCAAGTAAAAGAATCAAAACATTGTAGTCTCACACTACCTCATAAACATCCTGATTAGTTTGAAATAACGTGTATTTTAAATAAAGTAATTGCAGGCCATGTTGTTTTATAACGCCTTGGTTCACAAGCAGAGCAAAAACAAAACAAAAAAACAAACCCTCCATCCTCCCCCTCCCCCCCCCCCCCCCCCACCGCCCCCAAACATGGTATTGGTCTGTAGGATTCAGCTACCAACAAAATTATGCTTGGCAGTGGACTACAGGTCAGATTTTCAAAGGTATTTAGGTGCCTAGAGATATTTTCAAAAACACCTAGAGGACTAAGGGTACATCCACACTACCCGCCCGATTCGGCGGGTAGCGATCGATGTTCTGGGATCGATTTATCGCGTCTCATGTAGACGTGATACATCGATCCCAGAAGCGCTCCCCATCTACTCCAGCTCGGCGCGAGGAGTAAGCGGAGTCGACGGGGGAGCCTGCCTGCGCTGCGTGGACCCGAGGTAAGTACTTTGTAATTCGATCTAAGATACTTCGACTTCAGCTACGCTATTCACATAGCTGAAGTTGCATATCTTAGATCGATCCCGCACCCTAGTGTGGACCAGGCCTATCTCTCATTGAATTAAAAAAGTTTAATTTTGTCGTATTCCAAAATGGCTGAAATGCTTGATCAAACATCCAAAATATTTACCTTCAGACAGAAATCAAGCTTAGAAAATTTCAGCCCTAAAACATAGTTCTGGAAAGTTATGAGCAAATGAAAACTGAGAGCTATGAAGAAAATGTGTGAGAAATCTGAACTACAGTGGGTTACAACAATGCCTTCAAATATTACAAGAATGTAGAGTCATGTGCTTTGCTCAGAAATAATAACTGGCAGTTTTCTTAATGCTTTTCACTTAAGCAAATATTTTGTAAGTCTTGAATTGGAAAAAGTAGTAGCCTCAAGTTGTGGGGGTTAATCTCTTAAAGCTAATCAATAAAGGAATCTATAACTCCAGTCCCTAGGTGGTACTTGCGAGTTGTCCCTGCTCAATACTAGGTCATGTGACATAGACTTAATCTCTAAGGAGTATCTTTGTGGTACCCTTAAGGTATAGCCTTTTAGGATTGAGGTTTGAAGGTGCTTAAATAATCAAATTTGAGAAGTGTCTAAACTTGCAACCAACTAACAGATGTCATGACAGCTCTATACCCTTGTATTTTGGATTTAAAACTGCTAAATGAAATCCTAGCTTAAAACATTTGGAAAAGCATCTCTTTATTCATGTACCCTCTTCAGATAACTATTTAGTCATTTCCAGACTGACAAGAAGTATTGTCAGGAAAATGGCGTTATAGTAGGTAATCTTTTCTAATAGAAAAAATATCTAAAGAAGGTCTGGAAAATGGTGGTTTTTCTGATGTAATCGTAAGATAACTAAGCTGCTTTTTCCTCCTTTTTGTCCTTTCTGAACATATTTAGTTTCTTCTTGGAAACTTATTTTCATCCATAGTTCATAGACTGGAGATGATTGTTCACTAAATATCTCTTGAGGAAGCCTTTCCTTGATTCAAAGGAGTCAACATAGTCTGTAAATCACTCCAAGCTTATAAGCACTTTTGAAAAGTCTAAGACAATTCTCCTGTTTCCTCTAATTTTATCTTTGTTCTTGATAGACATATTGGTAATATTTATAATACCTCTCTGACTGTCAGTGTAATGAGCAATTTCTGATAGTCACATTCCACAGTGAGATACCCAAATGGATGTTGTTCATTAGTTTATAACTTGCTATCTAGATTAGATCATTCAGGAGAAATTTTGTTCTCTTCTTGAAACCATAACTTCTAACCTCTAGTTTAGGCTGACTTTCCACATGGGGCAGTTGCTAAAGGATTTGTTGATTTCCCCCCCACACCCCCATCCCCTATCTTAAATCATTTTAACCAAAAGATTTTCCTCTTACATCTGTATTGTGAAATTATTTTACTTCTTTTCTCAAATAATGAGCCTTCTTTTTCTGTACAGTCCAAATATAGGACTTTTTACTGTCCAGTGGAAAGAAGGTGAGAATGCTGGATACATCACTCTTTAGTTCTCCTTTCCAATAACTGGACATATAGTACAGATTTACAATTTCAGAGAAGACTTTCTGCTTTTCCTGCCACAACGGTAGGTGCTATGTTGTAGCTTCAGCATAGATTAGGAAGGGGGGATGGAGGTATGAAAGAATGGATTGAAAGAGTGGGTTATTCCAAGTGGACAGATCTGCTCTCTTGTGGTGATGTTTCACCTTCCTAAAAGCCACTTGGCATAGGCCAGTGGTTGGAACAATGCGATTAAGTAAGCACCATTTTTTTTTGATGCAGTTATTCTCTTGAATAGATATAGCCACTGGATGACAATATATCACACTTGGATGCTGTTGATAAATTCACCAATAAAATCCAATAGAAAATTCTGTTCTTCTTTGAGTGCTTGTTCATGTCAATTCCAATCAGGTGTGTGTGTGCGTACGCGCACAACAGCCGGAAGATTTTTGCCATAGTAGCATCCGTTGCTACTATGGGAACTCCCCTGTTTTGCTAACTCCTTTGGTTGCTTATGAGCTGGCTTTTTAGACCCCTGTTCTCCCTAAATTATTCCCAATCCCTTGTCAAGGGATCGTAAAGGGATTAGGGATCAAAGGACGGCAAGCTAGAGCCTGATTGGAAGTTCTCATCTTTGCCTAACAGGCTGCTAGGCTCAGCACACAGTCCACCAAACAGAGCACACTATAAACTTCAGTCAAGCAGGCACTGGCAAGCCAGCAAGCACACAACAACAAAACTTACAGACAACAGACTCACCCTAATGGGTCACCTTGTCATTGCTCCTCCACCTGGAGAACACCTATGTAAAACTCCCACGTTTGCTGCTCCTGTTCGCTAACTCATGATGGCTAAACATTTTCCATACCTGTATACTGTGTATCTCTTCTTTCCTGTTCAAATGCCATCTATTTTATGCCTTTGATGTTGAACAAATATGTTGGCTCGTGTAAATTCATTTGATCAAACGTAAATTGTTTGATATTCTGAATGCATTTCATTTACATTGTTTTAATAGGCTGATGTACCATAATATGACAGTTTTTTCTTTAGGAAATGTCCAGAGAATATACTTTGAATGCATTGTATTTCAGAAATTGTGTAAACTGGATAAACAAATTAGAAGTTTAAATAGAAACCAATGCGACTAATGTGGGATATCAAATTCTTCAGATTTGCTGCTATAAATAATGTGGTTGAAGGATGCATGTATGAAAACATAAGCCATTTTATAACCTCAACTTTGATTGTATAGTACAGTTTTGTAATGATATGCATATTGGAACCGGCTTGGTGATTTTAACAAACTGAAAAAGTGCTCTGTTAGAGAGTCCAGTTCTCTTTGTTGTGCTGCTGTAGTTGGCATAAAATCTGGGTGTTGAGGGCATTATCCTAGGTGTTACCGTTATTTGTCCAGAGTCTGAGAGAGAGGGGAATGTATTTAATCAGTTAAAGGACACAGTCACGGTTTTGGGGCATAAAAATGTTCCTAGCTTTATAATAGTTCTATGTGGAAGATCTTTCCTAATGTCCCTTTTATGCATTCTGATGCAGTTTCTTTACTGCAAAGGACCATGATTACATGTACTGGGTACCCCAGACAATATAGAAAAAATATTTCTGAAATTGTGAGCTATTCAGAGCTGAGACTTGTTTTCCTTATATGTGTGCACAGTATCTAGTACCTAAATGGGCACTACCATAAAACAAATAATGATAAAGAATGGAGTTGCATTTTATACCAGATACCTGGATGTATTCTACAGTACTGAAGGGGTTAAAAAGTGCCAACGTGGGGCTGGATTTTCCAGTTGGCTAAGTTTACATTGTGTAAGCCGCACAAAGTGAAGTGAATTTACCCCTGTTTGAGAAATCCCCTGGGGACTTTTCCCTGTGTAGGGATTATTTTCAATTAGTGTAAAGCCGGCAGTGGTGGCTTTATCATGCGTTGCCATCACCTTCTACACTGGAGCTGACATAAGGAGAAGACATGTCAGAGGAGAAGAACCAGGCCCCATTCCGCCTGATTCTCTGCTGGCAGAAGGTGTCATACCAACAGCACAATGTAAAGGATCCCCCCCAGCAGGTTTAAGTGATGCCAGGGCCCAGCAGAGTGGAATTAGGGAACAGTGACCAGGTCCCTGTAAGCCCCCCTTTATCCACGGCACCTAACCTTAGCTTAGGTGTTGCAGAGAATTTATCCCCCTGAGACATTTATTTATCCACAACAGCATGAGGTGGGAATTCTTTCAGCAAATTAGTGTGTTGTGTGACTCGCTATAAACAAACCCATGAATGTGAACATTTTAAAAATAGTAGAAACACATGCTTGTTTTCACTGATGAGACTGTGTTCCAGTGGTACATGCACTGTTCCCATCTCTGGCCTTGGCTCATATTGTGACATTGGACAAACCACTTTATGCATCTCTGAGACTCAATTTACCCATATATAACTTGAGGCTGTCTCTCCACAGCATTGTTAAAGCCAGGGATCAGATTATCCCAGTAACAGTTGGTATGATGTCTCAATATTTTTTCTTTCAGCTCCTATCTTTCCCATGCTGCTTTGCTCCCAGCTATTCAGAGCTATTCTTGCAATTCTGTTTTTATAAATTAAATAGCATGCATATGTAATATGGAAATACCTGACAAGGTAGATTTAGTGAATGAAAATTGTGGGGATTTGAGAGTATGGTGAAAATGGGGTTTAAGAGTAAAATACTGCCAATTTATTTTCCTCCTAATCCAACCAACTGGTTGAAGTAAATGTGCAGTCCTTTTTTATTTTTTTTAAATCTTGCACTAACATTTCCAGTGCTACCAATTTGCACCTTTCACAGGCATGAAATTTATTACATGGAAGAAGAGGGGATATGTAACCGTCTTTCTGTGTACCACATGCCTGTATTTTTTCATCTTATTTTAAACTAATTTAGGCACATAATGTTCTAATTTGCATTGTAAATTGAATTCATCCACTTTGTGGGCCAATTAGGATGTAAATAGGTGTTCTTACGAGTGTAGTCTTCCAAACAAACATAGGAGTCTAGTGATTTCTGATTATCATGTAGGCCATAGGATCAGGACAGCAAATGAGGGCTCATTTTTCCATAGAAAGGTGAGAAAAAATGTTATATGAAAACCCCTTATAACCAAACTCTTACAATACCACCTTTTCCTAACCTCCATTTACTGTGCTCTGACTCAGATCTGTGCTTGCCAGCATGAGGCTGATGTAATGCAAGCAGATACCAGCACCTCTAAAAAAGCTCAAATAGGATAGTTATCTGGAGAGATAAAGTGACTGTGATGCTTGTGCAGGGTACAGTTTGAAGGTAAACATGCCTTTTTATTTGGATGTTAGAAATTAAAGGTACAGATACCTGGTCTTTTATTGCACCTTTTCTAAATTAAACTGAATTGTTAAACTAGTGTGCTTGCTTCTTATAATCAAAGTTCTCAGAAAAGAAAATGTCTATATAGGCAGGATAGTTTTATTTCAGTATGAATTCTTTTATCATACAGAGCTTGGAAATCCACTTTCCTGTTTGCTCTCGGCAAGTAAGAAGCTTTCCCAGTGAGATGAACTGCCGTATAATCTAAGATTCCTTTTATTAAAAAAAATGTTGCTGGCCTTGATAGTTGCAAAGATAACCATCCAAACTTGAATGGAGTATAAACCAGTGCAAGAATGTCTTACTGAGCTTGCAGATATACAGCTCCATTGTCTCAGCTGTTCCTTGCAGCTTTGGAAACTTTCAGCAGAGTTAAAATTGAACATACTCTTTTATCAATTTTCACTGCTGTCACTTAGATCCCAGAGGCAAAAGTAAAGAAACTGACCAGGACCCTGTTTGTTTCATTCTGCTAATCATTTTCAAAACTATGAGCAACTGCACAAGCAAGTACTGGAGCTACTCACAAGAATGCAGAACGCAAAAAGGGAGGCTGGGGATGGGATGAAGAATCAAAGAAACACATCCAGTGTAGCATCTAGAAAGCAGAGGGGAGAGCTGAGTAGTAGACACACACACAAAACCCATATTGCAACTGCCAAGGGGCTGGGTAAGGGTCTGTTAGACTAGCAGAAACCAAACCATACACATATTCTGTTGACAGGAGGCTCTAGAATGAGATATGGGGAGAGAGAATATTCCTTCTTTTCAAGGAGATAGGGCCTTCAGCTTTGACACCAGAGGCTGGTATGAAACCTGAGTTCAAAGATAGCCACCTAGAATGAATCCCACCAGCTGGGTGGGAGGTTCTCTTTTCACCTGGGCATTGCCTATGGACAGTGGAACACCATCTTTTGTATCTATTCTGGCTACTAAGTTTGTTCATCTGGATATTAGATATCTCGTAAAATTTCCAAACCCAAGGTGCGTGGTCATATGTATTCCGTGATTGTGGATTTTGTGCAGTAGATCCTAAGCTTTAAATGTCTAGCCTTTATCATTGTAAAGAAAGCCTTCCAAATGCAAACCAAATGTAAATGATGGAGTACTACCTTCCTTATTCTGAAACAGTAGTTCTGAGCAGTCAGCATTTCCTTATTAATCTCAGCAGTGTGATGACTCTGAAACCTAATGAATTGTAAATGTTAATGTTAACTCTTTCACTGCAGATCATTTTAGTAGACAGCTATCTAGTGTTTCTTTATCCATCATTACTAGATGAGAAGCATCTATTTGCTATCAGATTGCTTTCAAGACATCTCCAGTCCTGCCCACAAGGGGAAAATGCCACCCCTCCCCTCCCCTTCCCAAAAGACTCATCTGCCTCTTATAATTTCCCTGGAACCAAAATCCCAAACTATCCCCTGCCAAGCAGCCACAACCCATAGCTTCTCCACAAGAACTATAGTTATGTGCATTTGACACAGAAATCTAGCATTGCTCATCTTAGCTTTACGATTCCCTTTAAAGTTAATGGGAGTCATGCATCTAAAAACTTGTCCAACTGTTTGAAAATTTATATTCATGCTGATGGTATAACTTTACATGCCTTCCTTAGTAATAAAAACATTCTTTGGGTTTTTCTATATTTGCATTTACTTGTATATGAGAGCGGTTTAAAGGAGTAAACACGGGGCTGGGAATCGGGAATTTCTGAGTTCTGTTCTATGCCTGCCATTATTCACTAACTGGATTTGAACAAGTCACTTAACATCGCTATGTATGTTTGCCTTCTATAGAATGGAGATACAGTAATCACTTACCTCGCAGAGATGCTGTGAATTATTAACAAATGTTTGTACAGTGCTTTAAAGATATAAATAGCAATATAATATTTACCACCTGTAGAGTCTTTTTCATTCATAGATCTCAAAGTGCTTTACAAAGGAAGGAGGGTTTAGTGTCTCTGTTTTAAATATGGCAAAACTATAGGATAGAGCAGTGGTTCTCAAACTTTTTTTTGTGTGGACCACTTGAAAATTGCTGAGGGTCTCAGCGGACCCACTTAATGATCTTTCCAAATGTTGTTTGTACTGTTAGCTAACTATTGTAAAGTGCTTTGGATAAAAGCGCTATGTTAAAAAAAGCGTAATAATAATTAACATTTTTTGTTCTACAAATAAAAGCACACAACTCATATTTTAATATCAGTAGTCTTACCTTTCTAATGTGATGGATGTGCCCTCTCTCCCCTGCTGCGGCAGCCCCTGAGCTGGGGCTGGGAAGGAGGGGGGAGGGTCTCTCCCTTTCTCCCCTGCCATGGCAACCCCCAAGCTGGGGGTGGGAAGGAAGGCTGTCTCTCCCCGGCAGCCCCAGCCCTAGAGCTGGAAAAAGTCACCTCTTTCTCTGGCCACCACAGCCCTGCATGTCCTAAATTCCCCCCAGCCCTTCTTCTCACCCCACTTCCCCCTCCCACCTACCCCTTCCCCCCCCCCCCCCCCCGGCCACCATTTCATCTTACAAGTGCTTCTTCTCCAGGGTCCAGGCACCTAATTAGTGGAGCCACGCCAGCACGGCTCCACTAATTAGGTGGGTGGCCCTTCATTCTCTCGTGTGCAGCCGGCCAGGTGCACACCTTAGAGGGAACTATCCGCGGACCACCTGAATGGAGCTCGCGGACCATAGTTTGAAAACCTTTGGGATAGAGATTGTGATTTATCCAAGGTCACACAGCAGGTCAAGTCTCCCCATATCCAGTACCCTATCTAATGAACTATATAATTTGTTTAATCTGCATAGCAGGATTTTGAAGTAAATGCCCAGATTTTTCTTTTTATCAGTGCTTGTTCAATAATCCCGATGGTTACATTGTGCAAAAACTGTTTGTTTTTGTTTGTTAGTGCATGGAGCAAGAAAAAACAATCACTTTATGTGGTAATTACAGGCACACCCAACCAGTTGGGCAATTTCAGTTTTAAATTAGAAGTCTACATTGGTATATTTGTCAATCAGTGTTCACAATTGTATAGTAGGATTATGTGGCCAGAAAAACTGCCATTATTCATTCAGAAAAATCCATTGTTATTACAGCCTTGGCTAAACTAAGCTTGACTCAAGGAATTGCCATGGTATGCATTAAGAATTTCAATTGTAGTCTACCCCAACCATATACCCCTACTGCATATTATAAATAGGTCATCATTTTTTCAAGTGTGAAGCTTAAACTGCGTAATTTGTATTGTCTAAATGATTGTTCCTTTGTTTTCTTTAGCCAAATACAGAAAAACATTCACATTTGACTGTAGTGGGTGCTGAGGAGGGAAATGAGACAAGTCAACATTTGGAAAGCAATCATTTCATGTCAGAGCTCCTCAATGATGTACCCTTCACCCTAGCACCCCATGTGCTAGCAGTACAGGACACCTCTAATGGCCTTCCAGAGCAATGGCTCTCCTACAACATCAATGATAATTTATCAAGATTTTGGTATGATTTTACACTTGAAAATTCAGTGCTTTGTGATTTGTAATGTGTCTTTATCTTTCTGTCCCTTTGAATGTGCACCTTGACGACTTGAAGATAATTACACAAATATTTTGTTTTGTAACTTAACTGCTTAAATGTTTTTGTGGTATGCCATCTATATAACACATGCATAAAAACTAAAATAATTAAAATATCATACTGGTTTATTCCTTAATATATCATCTTACATTATACTTAAGTAACTTATCTGAAATACTGATTTTTTTCCTAAAATAGTCAAGCAGAACTATTAGTTTTGCTTAATCCTGAGTAAGAGATCCATCTGTTAATACATTAATTGGTGACTGTTAATAAGTGGACTGTAAATGCACACATTTCATTATTTTTCCTGTGATGTCATAGACTTCTGCAGCATTTGATATTTTACTCTGATGCCACAAATGCAAAGCCTGTTGTGCATATTCCTGTTTAGACTATCTTTGCTTTTTCCAGGGATGGAAATGAATGCTGATTGTAAATAAAATCATGCTATTTTGCATTATAACAGGCAACCAATGCTCCAATCTCAAATGCTGCTTTTTAAACTTCTGAAGAAAGTTTACAGATTTAACTTTGTTGGTATGATTGAGTAGATTTTACCATACTCAAAACGTAAAGCTAGTCAGCTTCTCCTTTTTCCAGTAGACCTTGCTGTTCATCTTACCGTGTCACTTCGGTCTCTCTCTCTCTGTCTTTCTCAAGGGTTTTCTCTCTAACTGCCCTGCATTTGCTGTTTTTTCTCATTGCCACATGTGTTCCTGGTTTATGCACAGATCAGTTTTTCCTTTTTAACCTTTGTGCCCCCTAAAGAAAGAAATCTCAGGATATGTACTTTTAATGGTCATACCCTTGTTTTTTTTAATTGTGGCCCAAAGATACAGATGGCAGTGTTTAACTACTACAAAACATTAAATTGTTCCATACCAAACTAAATACCTAAACATTCATTTCAAGCCTTGAATATGCATATTTTATTATAGCTAAAACCTAACTAAATTGCTGATGCCCGATGAACTTCTCACGGAAGTCTTTTGTGATGTGTGTGAATAATTCTCTGTGCCATATGCAAGATTAAATTTGTTTTGACTATCAGGAAAAAATATATTTACTGTGCCAACTCAACTGTAAGTGGGTATTTTCATAAGAAATGTGTGACATAGGATATTTAAAAACATACATACAGGTTTTCAGATTTATGTGCTTTTAAGATGTTTAGGCTAATAATACCGCAAATGATAGAGAAGCTATGTTGTAATTACATTTTGGTTTGTTAAAATGATCGTGTTTTCTCAGATTTTTTTTCTGGAAAACCTATGCATTTCATTAGTTTGTTTGCAGTCTGTATCTGTTAAGTTTATAAATATGTTTTGAGCTACTTGTTTTTAGGGAAAGTATCTATATTGCACTTAAATAAAAGCTGTGGTTAAATAATATCTTAACATGGTGGGTCTTTCTTTTTAAACATATAAGCGAATGCCATTATTATCTAATCCTTACATACATAGTACATTACAGTCAGGATTATCCCAACAACAGGGGGGATACTGAATAAGTGTGGATAACCAAGAGAATTTTCAGTGTCACTAATAAATATCAGGGATATGACCCCCTTTTTTAACAAAATGGAGTTTCACATAAGGGACATTATGAATAATCTAGTTTATACTATTTTTTCTGTGTTGTGCCCATAGATTGCAGTGGCACATCTGGCATTGATGACACTGTATTCTGAGGTTACCTTTTGTGATTCAAGAAGTGCTGAGATTTCACACAGAGGGAAAACAGATTTTTAATAAGTTGGTTAGAACCTATTTCTGTGCTGAATTCCCTGGCTAGTGGGGATGTTAATTAAGTTCTGGGTTTCAGTGCTAAACTCAATTCTCATGTTTCTTTTGCATTTAACCTTTAAACTTTTACCTATCTTGAAAATGGCATATTCCTGTTCAGATTGTTTTTCATCCCATAACTGTTATTTGTCCCCAACTCAGCCATTCCAAGAGCAGAATTGCAAAACAGAGATGAGTATCCAGCAAACCCACAGAACTGGTTCTTTCCACATTAGTAGACTTATAAATACACTTTTTCCACTTGCCTGTACGATATTTTATTAAATTAAAACATACCTTACTAGAATCCCACTCTCAAATGCTCACAGACCAATAAGCCTCTATATGCATAGGAAAAGAGCAGATGAGCACAGGAGGGGAAAGTACACAACCACGACATGAAATACAGCTAGAAGGTCAAACATTTCACCTACAGCCATAACAGTATCTCTTTGGAAGGGTAAAATTTACATACAACAAACCTGCTAGCAATATTCCTCATTACCCTCTCTCTAAAAAGCCTAGGGGCTCAAATCACTCGCTTGCTTGACATCATCCATAAAAAGTGTATACAGAATCCTAATGGTATCCAGACAGTCAAAGTGAATTTTCCCAGTGGGAGATGGAAAATACACCCCCCAAAAAAATCTATTAGGAAATAATTCAATTTATGTGCATTAGCTCCTGAGCACTTGCCCACTAGTAACAGGATGACGACATTACATCATTAGACAATGAAAGGCTTTAGAATATAGCTGTTTCTAGTCAAACCTTAGTCTGAAGAGATTGATACATATGTATTTATGTGTTTAATGACCATATATGTTAAATGGTTAGTAGATGGATGTATATACATTGGAATACATTTGTATTTGTCACTGGTTTGTCAATTTAACAAATACCAAACTGTTTTATACAATGTGGCTTGAATAGTTATTTGGCCATAAATGAAGAAATTTAAAGCAGCATGCAAAAATAATAATTTTAATAATTTCTAAGCAGAGATGGTTAATATTAACATATTTTAAGTGTAATAAGGTATCATAGTTGCTCTGTTACACGTTCAGTATACAAAATTCTGGAACAACTCAAAATGATGTTTTCTGTGTATTATGTATCCGAGCTGATTTTTTGATAGCTTTGAAGTTTTTCAGTTACAGTACCAATAATCTCTCAAGAGAAATTGAGTTGTCATCTCAAAAGCTAATGTTTATAGACATTTAGGGTCTGATCCTTGGAGAAAATGGAAGCTTTGCCATTGACTTCAGTAGGTGCAGTAACAGGCCTTTATTTTTTAATAAACAGTTTACCCAGACAGAGTCCCTTTTGTTTTTTTCAGGGGAGGCTTTGAGTGTTATCTATGGTTAACAAAACCTCATTTTGCAGGGGATGTCCTCTATAATGTGTGATGGCTTCCTTATGAATATTTTGTTTAAATCAAACTTAACAAAACGTCTTTTATTTCGTCTGAAAAAGATGTAACTAAGTCTTCGGAAAGGCCTAATTTTAAAATGCAGAAAAAAGAGCAAAGTCCACATGTTCAGTGGTAAATCAAAGAATAATTACAACCAGAACAGCCCGACAGCAGGCTGATCATGAACCAGCCCCTACAAACAGCTCTTTAGCGACAAGCAAAACCAGAAATGGAACTGGATAACAGGGTGTACAAAAAATCTGCCAAGGAGACAGCCACAGACACAGTTGCTGCTATTTCCTGGAAAATACAATCTGAAGCTTGACATCTCAGTGCTGCAGTTTCCAAGTTTACACTTTGTGTGACTACAGGTGCAGGTTTTGGTCCTGGAACAGATATAAAAGGAATAAGGCAAAGAGCATATTCAAGAATGTAATTACTAGTGTTTCAAACTGATGTACAATTTATATATAGTTTATTTTTTAACTTCATGGATACCAGGCAAATTGGTGAAGAAAATTTAAATTCTTAAAAGAGCTACAAGGTTTTTATCCAGGAGGACTGCACTGTTTGCACAAAAGACTAGAATGTATATCAGAGACACAACTTTTTGTGAATTAAACGTCTGACAATCACGCTTTGGGTTTTCTCTTCTCTCTACACCTAGTAGGGGAAAGAATCAGACCTGCAACTATGGGGGTATAAGCCCTTTCCTTCACAGATTGTTCCACCCACTCAACAGCAACAAAGCAATTCCAAATTCCCAGGTTTTTTGGGGCGGGGTGGGGGAAAGTTCCTGCCCCCACCCCCACCTGAGCATTGCCAAATGTAGTAGTATTACATTAACAAGGTAGCAAAATTAAAAGTATAACTTCTTTTCGTTCTTGAGATATTGACCAAACTATTAAAGAGGAACTTCCCCCTTTATAAACCATTTCAAAGGAAGGTTCTTCTAGCATGCCTTAGCAGGGAAGAAGGCTTAAACAGGCATAAGCAAAGTACTACAAAAGCAAAGCATGTTCAACGCCTTTCCAGTCCTGTATCTATCCTAGGTCCTTAGGCGGAACATTCTGAAGGTACATGTGGCGACTTTGAATAGTATACTAGAATTAGGCAGAGAGGGTCTGATTTACTCTTAATATATAAAAAGATTCCTTGAAGTGGCAGAGTTTGTCTTCTTCCCTATTTCCCCAATATTTCCACCATTAATCTTGCATGTTCCTTACCTGGTAATTAAGTCTGGTAATTATCCCCTTCCTTTGAATCACCTCTGAAGAATTTCAGAATTGGAGACATTGTCAGTGAGCCACAACTCAGCATCTTTCACAGTGACAAGGTCTCCTTCAGGACTGAGACCCATCCAAGCCTTCACTCCCCAAAAAGATCCATTTGTACAGACCCCACATTACTGTTTTGCCTTTCTTTTGTCTGAATCTAAAACAACGTAAAGAAGAAAGATGTGAACTTCATGGGGAAGCAAATATGCATATCTGAAGGGGAGCAAATTCTCTGTTCAGATTCTCTTTGTACTGCTAGTCAGTTATAGGGAAGATGTTTCTAAATTATTGATATTCAAAATTAAGATGTGTATTTCAGAAGCAGACAAGGTCAGAGGCAAATGTGGTCCTCCAGGAATTACACTTCATTCAACCAGGAAATCTTTGTCGGTATTTGTAAGGCTGCTCTTCTGCTCACACTTATGTGACGCTAAAGGCAAAACAACATTTTCATTCTTCTACACTTTCATGTCTGGCAGTCCTACTGAAGAAGCAGTGAGATCCAAAGCACTACCAAATAGATGATGTCCTCTGTGGACACAACTTTTGATAAAAGAACTCTGCAATGCGCAGTATCTTCAGTAGTTTAGTCCCTTATCCAGATTTACTCTACCAGAAACAACTGGTTTGCTCTGTATTTTTCTCTCCTTTAGAACCTCACTAATTCTTAAATCCTTCAGTAGGAGTGTCTGAAACTTCTAATTTCTTTTCTCCTACTGCCATATCTGAGAATCTACCCCACCTTAGTTATGGGTTCTGGGATAACCTCAGATATATTTATTGTTTTCCATTCACTCACTTTCAAGATATTAAAATGTTGTTTGGTTCTTTACAAATAGTTATTAACTGGTAAACATGGAATTAATTCATAAGTGTTGTTACAGCTTTGAGAGCAATGCTGTCTAGAGCTTCCTATGAAAGGACAAGGCTTTCTCCTGCACCTCTTGTTCTGTCCTTTAGCTACATGGGAAAGGAGGATGCACAGTAGGAGTGTCAGAAGATGGGAGAAAAGAAATAAACAGATAAGACACAATTTTCATTGCATATCATTTTGCTGTAGAAGACATAACTAACCAAAACTGAAATGTACAAATGAAATGAAGTGCAGTCAGACAGAATGTGGCATATGAGAGGTTAAAGTCAGAAGATAATTGGGACGTCTGTCCCCTCCTCATTCTAACAAGGCTTGATCTCAACAAGATCTTGAAGGCTTTTTCAAAGAAAAAATTAGCAATATCAGCTATAGCCTCCCTTCTATCATCCTCCTGTTCACTATACCAAAACTGCTCTTGCCACAGTTTCTGTCTAGACCTTCAGGACAGGGACAGTTTCTTTATGTATTTGCACCATACCTAGCACAAAGAGCTCCTGATCCTGGCTAGGGCCTCTGGGCAGTACTGTAATGTAAATAATAGGAGAGTCATGGAGTTAACATTTAATTGATTGCATACATCCTGTCAACATCTGAAAGCAGAGTTTTTGGTTATTTTGTTTTTATCTTTAGCCCTCTCTGTTGCAGGCCTGTGGTCTGAATGCTTTCAACATACCAAAACATGAAGGTAATTATTCTAATAAGGTTTGCTACTTACCCGTCAAATAGTTAGATTTTCCTTAACCCTGGTACATAGTAGGCACAAATCTGACAGATTCTTTCAGAGAGGCAAAGGCTTATGAGCAGCCCAGAATTGTTTTTTTTATAATAAACAAGCGGTTGTAAAGATTTCAGTATGTAGCCTAGCTTATGTGGACAAGTTGGAAAGACCTTTCCTAGTTCTACAACAAAATGAAGTATCCAGTGGTGTCGGTGGAAGTTGTGATATCCCCAGAACGAGGCAGTAGCTGTAGTGCAGAGAAAAGAGAGGGCTTAGTTCAGCCAGCCAGTTCAATTCAGTTTTATCTTTGTTGCAAAGATAAAATAAACTCTTGATATCAAAGATCTTACTTGCAAGGATGTCCTGTTAAGTCAGCTGACACATACACATCAGTATTAAGACGTAAAAGAAACTGCTTATAAGTAAGCAACAAATACATGAACCTCAGTAATTAACATCTCACATGCAACCATTTGCAGAAATCATCATTACACATTCAGTGCATCCATTCAAACTCATTTTTATATAGCAGTTTGTAAAGGTCAGTTCTGGGCATTCATCTAAATCCACTGGAAAAGAATTCTAAAAAAGATGAAGTCCAGCTTTCAAAGAATCTTAGGCTCATGAAGGATGGCATTTAGATAGTCTAGACAGTCCAAGCAAAAAGGCCTCCAGAAGTGGTATGGAAAATATTTTATTTAAAGATACAGGTGTCTTCTTAGAACTAAAGAATTGTATAAGGTCCATAAAGTAGACATAAGGACATGTACTAGGGTCCTGGTAAGAGACTGTTACCCACCCAGTTTTTATTTCTGCTGAACTTGCTATTGCATGATCATTTTAGCAAGAATATCCCCACTGGTCCTTCATTTTAAATTTTGGAGACTATTTTTGTTGAAATTCTTAGGTCTAATGACAGCTTTTATTACTTTTTAGTGGTATAAAGCATTTTAAGATCTATACGCAAAATGGCAATTTTACTAACCAACAGTAGCATCTATTATTCTTACACTGGAAAAAAAAGGTCATCGCAACTTTTTAAAATCACTTTTAGTCTGCAGAAATCTGTTAAAATTTAAAATGAAAGTAAGTTTTAATCTATTACTTTTATATACACATGATTAAAATATTATGTTAAATGAGCAAAGGTGGTCAATGAGCTTTTTTAATTAAAAGACTATCTAGTGAAACTATCTCTACCCTCATTAAATTTATCACCGCAATAACTTAATCTGACTAGAAATTTCCCTAGCTGTTAATTTGTACATACCTAAGAGCAACTCTAGAAATAAAACCTTTGCTTTCCTAAAATTGTCTTTTGGCTCTAATTATTTCCATTCACACTTATGAAGCAATAGTTCTTGTACAGTTTTTTTAAATTATTTCTTATGTGCAACATTCAGCCTATACATTCTTTGCATCTTCAATAGGGTAACTAGCATAAGAAAAGTAGCTACTGTAAGGCGCAATTCTGTGTTGTCAGGGAAAGGCACTGGCGGATCTAAATAGTACTTTTCATCTCTACCTTATGTGCTTCTGTGAAATTAACTGTGCCCCCTAATTCAGTGTTCTTCTCTATCATCTTCATGGCCAACAATTTTAGCCACAGGTTTTCTCCTCTATGTTGGTGGCAGACCACAGGGCAGATCCTCAGATGGTAAAAATTGTCATAGCTCCATTGAAGTAACTGACAGTTTACACCAGCTGAGGATCTCTCCTTATACCTGTTGCTTTGGCTAGGGCATAAGATTTTGCCTTCTAAGCCTTTCCCAGATTACTCTGCCTAAGGAGTGTGAACAGCAGACTACAGACTTCCATCATGAAGCTTTTTCAGTCAACTTTGCTCTTATTTAACCTTAACAACCTTATTTCAGTTGGGACTTCAGTTCCATTAAAGAGAATCAGCAAATTTATTCCTCGGAGCTTTGGAAAAGATGTTTTACGAAGACACTCTCCTGTTCCCAATCTTGCTGCTGGGCCAAGGATGTCTATGAAGGAGACAAGAGGGAGAAACAAGGACAGGAAATGCAGTATGTGCTCAGCTCACCTACAGCTGTCACAGAAAGCTGGCTTGTCTACTCTGCCAAGATCTCCAGCAGCAGGCAGGAGAGTCCAGATGCACATAGGAGAGCTGATTCTTACAAAGCAATGCTGGGGAAGTATTCTCTCAGTGTCTAAAAGGGGTCTGTGAATCCACTCTGCAATTGGCATACAAAGGTGGCATAATGGGAGTTTCCCAATAGGTTCACAACACCCAGCCAGCTGCTCCAGAGATTTTCCATTGTACCAAAGAACAAGAGATTCTAAAGTTGGAAGCAGCAGCACCTCACTAATCAGACATTAATTCCAGTGGAGGGTGAGTTCTTACCTAGAGATCCTGCAGATAGGAAGATAATTGTGTGTGGGGGCAGATTATGAGGTAATTGCATCAGCTCCTCTTGGCCTCCACTGCATTATTGTGTTTGAAAGAGCTGTCATGGTTTGGACAAACTGACAGTCTCCCTCCCCAAAGAACAAGAAAATGAAGGCAATGCTGAAAAATATCTTCTGTGAAGCATCATTTGCAACAGATATATCCCTGGACTCTGAAGTTAGTGACTTATTCACTGGCCTCCACACCAGTAGCTCACTGTGTTTGAGAGACCATTCAAACTGATATCTGGGCAAGAAACCCTGTAAGACTACCACAGTGATCTGGATCAATGTTTGAATCATGAGATCATACAAGGCGACAGTAGCAGCTCCACACAACATCATCACAGCTCATTAAACTGGGGGAGCTGAAACATCATTGGCAGCAATGTCAAAAGCTTTGCATGAAAACAAATGGAAGGCAGCAACCTGACTTTCAGTCCACATGTCTGAGACACTGCAAAGTAGGTATCCTGTGGATTCAGCATCTGTCAGGAGAGTCAAGTATGTGGTAGATCCATAATCCCTTGGCTTCTTCTGCTCTGTCATTATTGTACATAACTATTGATCCTATCCTTTTCTGACCCAGATATGGCCTTTACTGCTGTGCACATCTCATTGCTAGGATGATGGGACATGAAGGGAACAGAGAGGAGAGAATATTTCTTACCTGAGAATTCCCTTGCTTAGACCCTCCATGTCCTAGAATCAGATTCCCACAGAGGATTATTTCTGAATAGTTGCAGAATTAATGTCCATGTCTTCAGGCCTATTATTGATCATGAAAGGCCCTGTTAGGAATGGAAATTAGTTTACTTTAATTTATAAGTATTTTGAGAAGAAGTTTAGTATTCTGTACCCTTGAAAACTGCAATTCTGGGAAAGCATGGTGGGATGATCTTCTGCCCTCAATATGATAAAAGGCCTGGTCTGTTGCCAGACACCTAGAAGAGAGGAGAAAATCAGTCAAACACTGTTCCAAGAAAATAAAATCTCAGGTAAGACAAATTTTCCATTCATTAATACTATATACTCAAAATGCAGTGGACAACACTAAAAGGTGGAATGGTTTGGAGGAAGACTAATTCCTAATGATCTACATTTCTGAAACAGACTCAGCTGAAAAAAAATTTGCATTACTGTGTGCAACTGAAAGACGATGAAACCAACCAACCAGTATTTGCAGTTTAGTGTCCTGATTTTTTTCAAAGATGCTGAGCACTGACAAGTCCCGTTTATGTTAATAGAGCTGGGTTTGCTCAATACTTCTGAAAATCATGTCAAAGTTTCTTGCATCTCTTTTTCACTCTGGAGGAGATATTTTGAGATTGAGGAGCAACTCCAAAAGGACAAAACATTCTAGCTCAAATTTTGACTCCAGCAGAGTTACTCCAAATTTACGCTTGTTTAACAGAACAGAATTTGGCACCACATGCTTAGATCTCTTGCCGTTGACTAAAGTAGTTAAATTAACATTTCTAAAACAATTTCTCATTTTAAATACAAAACCTCTTAGTATGGGTGCTTTATAAAAATGTGTAATGTTGATTTTATACTGAAAAAAGGTTGACCTCATGAAAATGCAAAATTATCAATTTATGCCAGTGTATGGAGCAGGGACACTTCTCTACCAAGGAATGAAGTTGATCACTGAGGGCTAAATTCTGCCACCTTTACTAACATTCTGTAATAGTTTGCTGCTCATCCTGCACCACTGAAATCAATGGGACTACTTAGAGTGAGTAAAAGTTGCAGAATCTGGCCAGGGAGACAGTGCTCACTAATTAATGGCAGGGCTAGGAGCACCACCTATTATTAAGGTTGCCCAACACTTCCAGTTATAAGACCCTGTTTTCAGTTGCTTATAACTTTGCCAAACTTTAACCATTTGGGCTGAAGTTTTCCATGCTGAGTATTGTCTTAGGCTGAATGTGTTGGAAAATTCAGCCAAAATGGTTCCACTGTTTACCAGAATGAAGCTAGGAGAAAAGTACATTGTTTTGCCCATTTAGAAAAGATTCTGATTACGATTTCTTTAAAAAGCTCTCGTCCCCCTCTCTCGCTCCCTCCCACCCCCCATTTTGGAACAGGGATTTAAAATTTTTCAAGATGGCAGCCTTTGTGTCAGAGATGTGGCTTCTGCTGTCCCCATGAAAATCTGCCCAAATTTCACTTTGTGACCTTTCAAAAGCTTACAACTATTTGCACATGCTCAGTAGAGACTTAGATTTTTACAACTAAATTCCTTGAAGATTCCATGTATATAACTATGCACCAGCCCAGGGCTGAGCAGGACTTTTTCTGCAACTGCAGTTTTGGGCTGTCACCGGCCTTGCCATATCTGAGTTTGAGCATCTGAACCTAGAGAAGGAACGCTCCTTCCTGTTTTCTCAGTAACCCCCTTGTGGGCCCAGGCAGCATGGAGGATGAAGCTGCCTGATCTAAATGTAGAGGAGACAAGAGCCAGATGTACAGATGAGTGGAAAGAGTAGACTAGAGGGGGAGGCAGAAACAGAGATTAGAGACTGGTGAGGGGAAAGGGAGAAGAGACTGAGACTGGCTGGGAAAGGAGATTGGGACTGAAAATCAGTGGGGCAGGGATAGGAGGTGAGGGAGAGGCATGGGCAGGGATGGAGAATTAGTGTCACTGGAAGCCAGTGGGATGGGGAAATGTAGAGGTCAATTGGAGGTCAAGGCAGGGAGGAGACAAATCAAATAACTGAAAAAATACATAAAAATAAATTACATTAAATGATTATTAAGGTTGCAAAGTCAAGCAGTCAAAAGTTAGGAAATGTCAGAATTATGGTTGCCTGTGCAACCATAATTTGCCTCCCCCTTGTGCAAATGAATTATGATGCTGTCTTTAATCACATGATTCACATACTGTTTTTTCAGGACCCCTGCCTCATTCATTGCATAGAATGGACAGTGTTCACTTAATGAACAATTTTTTTTTCTCCTCATTGTTCAGTGTGTAGCTCCCATGCCTTGTTTACTGCACATTAGTCCAACTATTCAATGTGGGAATCTCTCCAATGACTTCAGTGGTCTTTGGATTAGGCCCATTTGAGAATCACTGAGCAATCCCACAAGAACAATAATTATAGGGGTCATGAGAAGGTGTGTGGGGTGGTAGACAACAATAAAACCCTTTTAAAAAAATCATCCTCTAAAATAAAACAAATGGAAGGGTGTAAGAGAAAGGAAGGATAAAAAAAGAAATTCTGAAAATGAAGTTGCATAAATTGTAAGCCCCTTGGGGCAAGGACTGTCTTTTTGTTCTGTTTGTACAGTGCCTAGCACAATGGGGTTCTGGCCCATGATGGGGGCTCCTAGGCGCCATGGAAATACAAATAATAATTAGTCAAAAATATCTTTGGAAAATAAAAGTTTCCAGGTGTTGCTTAAAAATGAAGAATGGACAGAGGCTGTTGCTATGGTCAGGCAAGTTCTGCATGCTAGGGGTCACCACGGTAACAGTGCAATGGCCTTAATATTTCTGGCAAACAGTGGAAACTCTGAATAGTGTAAGTAATACCCCTCAGCAGGAGGCTCAAGAAGGAGACTTCACATCTAGCCAGGGCCAACCCCATGAAGCACTTTAAAAGTCAGGAGGACCAACTTAAAATCAGTCTGCCACTTAAAAGGCCAACAAGTAAGAGAGGGCAGGGTAGGTGTAATATAACCACAGTCGCTCAACCTACTGACCAAATGTGCCACAGAATTCTGTACAAGTGTCAAATGATGGAGAAGTACTATTGAAACACTGCTGGGAAGGCATTAAAATAATCAAGGCACATGGTCAAACAGACATATGTTGCCATTATGAGACTGTCAAAAGATAATAAGGGCACTGCCTGGGAAAGTGAAAAATTCAGACCACGTCCAGTATGTCTTTCTATTGAAAGGATGTGGCTGAAATTGATGCCAAGATTCTTACCCTGATTCACTACCTTAGAACATGTTCCTTAATGTATTGATGCTTCTCAGCCTGAGGGATCTTGGACGATAGGATCAAACTTTGAGAGATGCTGAATGCTAATTTTATGTCATCATCAGTTAATACTTGTCCCCCAGGTAAGGAAGAACAGATATGACAGGGCAATAACCCCATTAAAGCTATTCCAGAACACTATCTAGGTCTTCCAAGGTATTCTAGACCCCATTTCATGCCTTGCATAATTCCATACTATTTACAGGTCTACAAAATAACTCCAATAACTTGCCTTGACATAGCTCCTAATCTCTAAATAGTTTGCCTTTATACTCGCAACTAGAGCTGGGTGGGAACCAGATTTTCTGTTTCACAGGAAATTCTATAAATTTAAAGAAGGTTTCCATTCTGGAACAAAACAAAAAAAAGTTCAAAATTTCCCACAAAACAAAAGTAATTAGGGTGGATAGAAATGTTTTGTTTCAGTCAAATGAAAACACGTTGTTCCACCTTTGACATCTTAATTTTTTTTTAAATGTTTATAAAATAAATTTCTATACAAAAAGTCATTTTGAAACAAACATTGAAATGTTCCATTCCATTAATATGAAAATGCCATTGAATTGACATAATTGAAATGCTTCATGTCTTCTTTTTTTTGTTTTTTACAATAGAAATTTGTCTAAATCAACACACTTTTGATTAATTGGCATTTTCATATGGAAAAATGTTATTGGAAAATTCCTGACCAGCTCTACTCACACCATGTTTACGCCTTCATTTGAAAGAGCCCACGAACATGTTCAAAGAGAAAAGCACCTACACAACTTAAAACTTTTTCCAGGCTTTTCATAATTCTCAACTCAAGTACCATCAAATTCAGGGTGGCTGCTACATCTACAGACACTCAGAAGGACTTTTTCACTCGGATGGCAAAAGGGATACTCTTGACTAGGTATGGCAGCACCTGCTTTCTTTTTTCCAGGCCACTTGGGACACAGGTAACACATTGCATAGCAGAACCTATTAAGAGTTTCAGTTCACCATATTTCAGTTAGTTGTAACTTACCCTTACATTCTCCTTCTATTGCCCTTTAAAACAGATTTAGACTGTACATACTGTAACTATCCATGTTGTACCGAACAAACAATGCTATTAATGGCTGTGCAGCTACCAGTAGGAAAGAGGAAAGTACATTTTAACTGTAGGAAATAGGACTAATTTCACAGTAGATGCTAAGTGTTGCCTGTGTCACTCTCATCTGTGTTTCTCTAGCGCTTCACCAGGAGACTTTTACAAAACAACATATAGGCTATGGACATTTAAAAAAAATAGTGTTATCTTTTGGAACATTAATCTCTATGCTTACTAGGCCTCTCAAGTTTTGGCTTAGTTCCTGTATAATTAAACCTTTCAGCTCAGTTAATTCTGTACAGGACAAGTTGAATAAGCTTGTGAGCATAAACAGATGGGTGGAAGGAATTTTTCTCCAGCGTACAACATTGCACAATTGCTAATGGTGTATTCTGTTTGTGTAATGGGTGAGGAGAATGTGTGCATTTCTCTCAAATATCATTGACCCTTGCCAGAGGCAAGATACTGACTTGATGGATCAAGTCCATGTTCCTAAGCCCATGTTTTTTGTATTCACTGTCTTCCTATCATAGATCTTTTCAGAGCTGGCTTCCTGTGTTGTGGTGCTTGGGACTTTTAGGGGCACTATCAACTGGAAATTCATGATAGATACTACATCTACAGGGACTTATTAGAATGACTTTTTCACAGGGAAGGTGAAAGAGAGATGAATTATGCTCTTGATTAGATAAGAGAGCAGCTGCTTTTTCTTTTCTAGGCCAGTTTCTAAAATGAACTAAGGCCCAGAGCCACAAAGGTACTTTGGAAGCTAAGTCCCACTTTTAGGCACTACTGTGATCCACAAAACCCCACTCAGCTGCCACCTAACCCTGTAGTCGCCTCAACTTACTTGACACCTAAATTTCCATTGTTAAAGTTCCTTAAGTGCCCTTGTTTCTGCTTCTGGGCATGCACGATGCTGGCTAATGCTGGGTATCCAGACACGATCTCCCACCCAAACCCCAGAATGATCTACATACTAGGGGAAGATAAGCAGAGGAGTGCCTATCTCACCTATTGGGCCCTATCGGGTGGGTGTGCTTAGCACCGCCTATGAATTGGGTTCGATTCAAAATCTGGCAGCAGGAGGAGGGGTGGAGGTGCCCACCTTATAAATTTTAGTCCAGTGGTTAGAGCTATTACTTGGGATGTAGGAGGTTCAATAACCCTCTCTGCCTGAGAAGGAGCAGGGAGACCCCCTGTTCAAATCCTACCTCTCAGGAGAGTGCTCTAATTACCGAGCTGTGGGCTATTCTGATGTGGGCCTTCCGCAACCTCTTCTGTTGAAGCAGTTCCACTATGTATAAATACTTAGAGCCAAAGAGAGTGCGAGAATGATGCTATAGCATGGTGGGTAGGAGACCCAGTATCCAGTTCCCCTGATCTAAACACTCTTTATTTATTTATTCACGGTGGAATAGCTTCAACAGAAGAGATTGAGGGAGACCCATATTTAGACTATCTTGTAGCTCAATGGTTAGGGCACTCTGGTGGGGATTGGGATACCCCTGTTCAAGTCCTTTCTCCCCAGAGAGGGGGAACTGAACCTGTGTATTTTCACATCCCAGGTGATTGCTCTAACCACTCGGCTAAAAGTTATAAGGTAGACACCACCTCCTCTGACTATTGTAAGTGGAGTTAGACAGGCACCTAACCTGTTCTCACAAGAAATTACTTAGATGCTTAAGCCATGTGACTCAACGAGAGGGGATCTGGTTGCGGATTGCTAGCAAAGATAGGTGCCTCCTTGCAGCCCAGATTTAAGCACCTAACTTCATGAGAGGGGCAGGGCTTAGGACATGCCCTCTTATCAGCATCTCCCATTGCCTGGTTTAGGCAGCTCCCTACCCACCTTGCTGACTTTTGTGGATCGCATTCTTAGGTGCCTATCTCTCTCCATTCATTATATAGGGAGCCTAAGTGCCTAACAGATTTTGTGGATCATGTTGTTCCAGTGATTTTCTAGGTGCCTAGAAGTTAGTTGTTTCAATGCTCAGTTTCATCACCCAAATTCCTTTGTGGATCTGGGACTAATTCTGCCTCCGAAATACTCTGCCAACTTTTGTGGTTGTACAATCACATTTTCCTATGGTTGTTTTTTATTTCTTCTTTGTTGCTGTGTGAAAGACCAACAAAGACAACCGAGGAAACTGAGTGGTTATAAAGAAGAAACAATGAAACTATCTAAACTAAAAGAGATATTAAATGCTCAAAGTAAAGAGACTGAAAAAACAGAGAAATATTTTGGATCTGATATTTTAGTTACAGTAATCCCAAGTGTTACTTGGATCAGCTACATAAAGTTTTCAGACAGAAGTGTAATTAAGTTGATGTTATGTCTAATCATTCTTTAGAACTAATCTGAAGTTGTTTCCTTTTGCCATTTTTAAAGGTATTTAAGTGCCTAGAAATGCAGATAGGTGCCTGTCTGCATCTTTAGACATCTGTTTTTGGAAAACAAAAATAGAACTGACAAAGTTTTCCAATATTTTGTCCCTATCAGCCTGTTTCTGAGTGAGAAATAGAAATACAGAGGCTTCTGTACATAGAAAAGCCAAAATTATTAAATGGAGAAGCCAAGTGATACTCTAGCCAAGTGAGGACCCTAATTAGCAAATTAAAGGGGTCCAGTGTCTAAGGCACAGAAGTGCACACAAGGCTGCAGAAACCATGGTTTATAAGTATGGAAGGTGGATTTGTGTATGTATGTATTTTTTTAAATCCTAAGGCTGGTGAAAATAAAGGGAGAATTAAACGAGTTACATGGCTTTGTTTGAAAGGCATTTTTATAAAACAAAATAACAGTAATATCTAGGCACATAAACATGAGAGCTTTAAATATTGCTACTGTCAATAACTACCCCCTCTTCCTCCTGCCCCCAAAAAGAAAAAAAGCTGCAACAAAGTAAATGTGTCAGTGAGGAATAAAAGTGATAAATAGTTTGTAAAGTGAAGTCAAGTGGAAAATTACCATGAGAAATATATCAAAAATGTGTTCAATAATCTGGTTTAAGAAATCAAAAAGTCTATTTTGACCTTCAAATGATTCTTTCCTAAATAAGAATAATAGGTTGTAAAATGTACAAGGCTGGATAAGATTAAAGAAATCTAAATTGTTACATGTTACACATTTAGACATTAAACTGTTTGCAAGATAGGGCTTTAGAATGTAGGTTTCTATTTCCACTTTTATAAAGTTTTGTCAGCATAGCTTCCTCTAGCCAAATGACTTATTCTTTCAAAGCTGATTTTTTCCCCAAAAAATATTTAATTTTTTTAACACTGCCAGTAAATTTACATGCTGACACATTTTGTTGAGGTTGTTGAAATGCACTGCTAGAGATCATTCCAATTTTCCCTTGATTGCAAGTTCGTGTTTCCATAGTGTATTGATTGTTTTACACTCTTAATTTTTTCCCATTACAGGCTTAGTCACATGGGCCTTTAAACAAATTACCATAAATTAATATAAGACTTCATCAGAAAGAATGATCTATGGAGATGAGTAAAGGTAGTAGTGTGAATTATTACGTTGTTTACAGAGGTCACACCTAAAAACAAGATTGAACCAATAGTAGTGTTCCTAGAGAAAACAGCTATAACACTATGTAGATTGAGAAACTAAATCCTTCCTCTTACCGGCTACTAGTCTTAATACACAACCATTATAATAGACCTTACTCAAAATTCATGAAGCTGCTAAACCAGAGAAAGATTATTGGTCTTGGTAACACAGTGTAACAGCATCAGACTGAGGGGGCAGTCTTCAGGGAAAGAATAGGAACCTCTGAGGGAGGTCTAAGGCAGAGATGGGTCATGTTGAATTTACCTTCTACCTCCACAACTGTTAGGGTCCAGAGGCCTGAGAACAGTATTCTTTTTTTCCCCTCTCTCCTCAGATGAGGGGTTTGGAAGCATGGGTGCTATTGCTTCATGTTCTAATTCTCTAAACCAATTCACCTGTCATTTCTAGTGTTCCTTTTTGCTCATTAACAACAAAACTTTAATTAACTACCACAGTTAAATGCTGTGCAACACCACTGAAAACAAAGAAGTGGCACAGGTGTAACTGAGTTGGAATTTAAGACTGTACATTGCACAGGTGTAACTGATGACCCAATTTGCTATGTTAAATATAAGAAATTCTATTCTATAATCTATACCTGCCTTTGAGGGTATGTCTGCAATTGAACTGGGAGGTGCACTTCCCAGCTCACATAGACATACGCACGCTATTTCTGCTCAAGTTAGCGCCTAAAAATAGTAGTGTGTTGATGGCAGCATGAGTGGTAGCTCAAGTACATACCCAGGGGGTTGGACGGTATTGTACGCGGGGAAGCTGCCTATGCCACCACGGACACACTGCTATTTTTAGGTGCTAGCTTGAGCAGAGCTACCACAGGTATGTACATGAGCTAGGAATCACAACTCCCAGTTCAAATGTAGACATACTCTTAGAGTTTGCAGAAAAGGGGCTTTAGTTTATGGGAGAGGGAATTTTCTTGCTGATCTTGATAAGGGATTAAATAGGGAATCACCATCCCCATCTTGGAAAATTCACTCAAGTCTTTATTTGAGCAATCACAGGAGAGACAGGGTGGGTGGGGTGATATCTTTTATGCAAGCAATTTCTGTTGGTGACAGAGATAAGCTTTTGATATTACACAGAGCTCTTCAGGTCTGTGTAAGCTTGAAAGCTTGTCTGTTTTACCAACAGAAGTTGATCCAATAAAATATTACCTTGCTCACCTTGTCTCTCTAATATCTTGGGACCAACACTGCAAAAATCATAGGAGAACACTTAATTTGTAGAGACCTAATTGCTTGTAATTTCCTAAACTAGGAAAACAACCTTTTTTCCATTAAAATAATCTGACTTTGACCAATAGCTCTGATAATTCCTATGAGATAGGTGCTGTTTACTGATGGCTAAAGTTTCCACTATGGGCCCACATGTGTCAACAAATATATGCCACATATGTGTTTTGATGAGTAAATTCATCTAACTTGTTTACAATTCATGTAAATTGGTATTATTAATTAGCTAGAATTCTCCTGCACACTTACATATCCATAAGGATGATGAAGTACATATAGGACAAAATTCACTGACAAAAGGGATGGGATTAGAGTGAAAATAAGAATAGGCTATCCAACAACCAAGTTATTCCTTTGTTACTTTCTTATAGTGCAAGTTACCCTATGGTGTACATTAATAGTGCTGAAGGCACTTGTACTGTGATGTATTTCTAAATTGGAAGCCCCTACCAAAGCACTGGTCATGGGACTGAGATTAGGAGAATGAACCGCCAGTTGTTCACAGTATTATGTTTTTTTTCATAGCCTGCTTAAAGAGATGGAATTTGAAGTAACTATTTTTAGCATGCCAGATGAGATAGGAGAAGGGCAGATGCTGCATTGATCAGGGATATGACCTTCTCCAAGGCATAATAGATACCTTATGTGTCCATCCATAATGAACACAAATCTGCTGCATGTGGGGTAGTGTTTGCCTCAGCCATGAGGTGAAAGTAGGTCTGGACATTGACCAATAAGCTGGGAAAACTAAGGATAAAAAAACACCAAAAGGACACTAAAGATTATAGGATGCCAGGAGTGGGGGTGTACACAGACAAACATTCCACAGGACCACTGTAGATGCTTACTGTAGGTAAGTAACTGTTCTTTACCCTTCCAAAATAGATAGTATGAGTTACCAGTCCCAAAGACACTCATGATGTCAGCTGTAGATGTACATAATGGAGAAAATGGGTAGTCACATGTCCATATAGGGTTGATTTGGTAAAGTTTATTCAAATCAAAAAGTTTCTTAAATGAGATCCACTGCTGTGCATTTTACTATGCGAATAACATACTATTAGTCAGTACACATGGTGCACATCCAAACTCAAAAGAGTTGAACTGGGCTATATGATGGTTTGAAAGTTTGAATGATCTTTTTTTTTTTAATTCCTCAAATAAGCCATAGACCAGGGGTGGCCAGCCTGTGACTCCGGAGCCACATGCGGCTCTTCAGAGGTTAATATGCGGCTCCTTGCATAGGCACTGACTCCGAGGCTGGAACTACAGATGCTAACTTTCCAATGTGCCAGGGGTGCTCATTGCTCAAGCCCCTGCTCTGCCCCAGGCCCTGCCCCCACTCCACCCCTTCCTCCAAAGCTCCTGCCCCTTCCCCCGTCCTGCCATGCCCTTGCTCCTCCCCCACAGAGCCTCCTGCACATGTGAAACAGCTGACTGCGGCAGGCGCTGACTGGCGGGGCTGCTGGTGGGCGGGAGGCGCTGAGGGCCAGGGGGCGGGAGCTGATGGGAGGCTGCTGACATATTACTGCGGCTCTTTGGCAATGTACATTTGTAAATTCTGGCTCCTTCTCAGGCTCAGGTTGGCCTCTCCTGCCATAGCCTGTAACAAATCTTGATTATTATATTATAGTTCTATCCAGATACTATGTTATCCCTTTGAGACAGTATTCAGTTGTAACAGATGTGAGACCTTGGATGCATGGAAACTTCAGAATGCTATTTTCAGAGATGTGCCAGATGCTGTGGACCCAGGGATTATTTTTAAATGTGTGTACCTTGTGACAAAGTTCCTCCTCTACCTCGGTGGGTCCTGTGCTTATTGGTGGATTCTGCTTCCCTCGGAGATCTTCCCCTCTAGTAGAATCCACAGTCCAGGTTAACTCCTCCTGTGTCTGATCAGGAGTTGGGAGTTTTGGGGGGAACCCGGGCTCGCCCTCTACTCTGGGTTCCAGCCCAGGGCCCTGTGGATTGCAGCTGTTTAGAGTGCCTCCTGGAACAACTGCACGACAGCTACAACTCCCTGGGCTACTTCCCCATGGACTCCTCCCAACACCTTCTTTATCCTCACCACAGGATCTTCCAGAAGTACGCCCTCTTACTCTCAGCTCCTAGTGCCTCTTGCTCCCAGCTCCTCACACGCAACCTCCTTCCACAGCTCCTGACATGCGCCCCTCGCTGACTCACTGGGAGGCTTTTAACTAGTTTCAGCCACCCCTGATCGGCTGCAGGTGTCTCAATTAACCTCCCTGCCTTCTGGAAAGTTCTTAATTGGCCCCAGGTGTCTTGATTAACCTGGAGCAACTGCCATAAGGTATCAGGGATTTGTTTAGCCTGGGGCTAACATACTGGTTCCTTACCACTTTCCTATAGCCCTCTGGCCTTGCCCCGGCACATATCCCCCCCTCTGCTCAACACCATAGAGTTGGGCAACTTGGGACGCCAGGCAGTGTGCTCTTGACAGACCATCAGCATTGCCATGGTGGCATCCAGCCCTGTGCCGTAAGCGGAACTGGAACGGTTGGAGGGATAAGAACCACCTGGTGACCCTTGCATTCTTTTCCCTATTCCGCTGCATTCACTGGAGGGGTGCATGGTCCATCACAAGAGTAAATCGCCGGCCCAAGAGGTAATAACGTAGGGTCTCCCTAGCCCATTTGACAGCAAGACATTCTCTCTCAACTACTGCGTATTTCTGTTCTCTTGGGAGAAGCTTTCTGCTTAGGTAGAGGATCGGGTGTTCCTCTTCTCCCACCATTTGTGACAGAACCGCCCCCAACCCCACCTCGGAAGCGTCTGTTTGTAAAATAAATTCCTTGTTAAAGTCCGGGGCTATGAGTACGGGGTCATTACAAAGGGCAACAGTCCCTCTGCTGCGTCGGTCCACTTCACCAGGTCCGTTAGGGGACTTGCCCTAGCAGCGAAGTGAGGAATAAAACGTCGGTAGTAGCCTACCACACCTAGGAACGCGCGGACCTGCTTCTTTCGGGTCAGCCGGGGCCAGTTTTGAATTGCCTCTAGCTTATTCATTTGGGGCTTTACTATGCCCCTTCCTACAATATATCCCAGGTACCTAGCCTCTGCTAGCCCTATGGCACATTTAGCGGGATTAGCAGTGAGGCCAGCCTGCCTTAAGGTGCGCAGTACTGCCTCAACTTTCTCCAAGTGGGTTCCCCAGTCTGGCATATGGATGACTACATCATCTAGGTATGCGGCTGCATAACTAGTATGGGGGCGCAGCAGCTTATCCATGAGGCGCTGGAATGTGGCCGGGGCCCCATGTAGCCCAAAAGGGAGGACGGTGTACTGGAATAGCCCATCCGGAGTGGAGAACGCTGTCTTTTCTTTAGCTTCTTTGGTCAGGGGAATCTGCCAGTATCCTTTTGTCAGATCCAATGTAGTCAAGAATCGAGCACTACCCAGTCGGTCCACCATTTCGTCGATGCGTGGTATGGGGTATGCATCGAACTGGGATACTTCATTCAGTCGGCGAAAGTCATTATAGAATCTCATGGTACCGTCAGGTTTAGGCACTAGAACGAGTGGACTGGACCACTGACTGTAAGATTCTTCAATCACTCCTAATTCTAACATTTTCTTCACTTTGGCCTTGATTTCTTCTCTTTTGGCTGCTGGGATTCGGTAGGGTCTCAATGTTACCTTGGCTCCGGGGATCATGCGGATATGGTGATAGGTCTCAGTCGTACGCCCTGGTTTTGTAGAGAACACATCTTGGTTGCGATTAATCATGTCAGTTGCCTCAATCTTTTGGATTGGCGTCAAGTCAGGTGATATCCTTACTTGCTCATGTAAGTTATCCTCCTGGGGAAGGGTCTCCTGGGTGACTAAGCATGCCTCTCGATCATGCCAAGGTTTTAGAAGATTGATGTGGTAGATTTGCTCTGGTTTCCTGCAGCCTGGCTGCCGCACCTTATAGTTCACCTCTCCCACGGCTTCGATCACTTCGTAGGGTCCCTGCCACTGGGCCAACAGCTTACTTTCTGCTGTAGGCACCAGGACCATCACTCGATCCCCTGGTTGGAACCGTCGAAGCTTTGCTTGGTGGTTATAATGGGTTTGTTGGGTCTCTTGTGCTTTCTCCAAGTGTTCTCGTACAATAGGTGTAACTTGGGCTATCCGATCCCTCATCTGTAGTACATGCTCAACTATGTTCCTTCCTGGATTTGGCTCCTCTTCCCATGCTTCCATGGTGGTAGTTTCTCTGGCTGCTCGTGTCCGTCTGCCTACTAGGGTGATCTTCTGGCCCTGGGTCAGGATCCGGGTTCCCAAGGCTTTTGCGGCCTTCCTCTCCCTTTTTGTCTTCCGGGTCTTTTGGGGGACTGAGAACAGATCCTGAGAAATCTCAGCAAACATCGGGGGTTGACATTCCCCCGGTGACAAGTCGCTGCCCTCAGGGTCCCCACCTCCCTCCAACCTCTCGGGGGGGAGTAAATGATCAAACCCTGGATAGTCCCTCCCAATGACTACAGGATACGGGAGTTTAGGAACTACACCCACTGTCACCTCAATGGGGTTCCCCTGAACCTCTATCTCCACCTGGATGGTGGGGTAATGGCTTACGGCCCCATGCACACACGTCACTGCTACGCGTTTGGCTTGTAGCAGCTGGCTACTTTTTACCAGCTTACCCGATATTAGGGTGACTGCACTCCCGGAGTCCACAAGCGCTATAGTCTCTACTCCATTTATCTTCACCGGTCTAGTGTAGATATGCGGGGCTAATGTGACGCCCGCAAGGTGGATAAGGGAGCATGGGACCTCCCAATCCCCGAAGTTACATTGCATAGGCTCCTCGGTGCTGGGACACTGTGCTGCTATGTGTCCCCACTCACCACATGCATAACATCTAGATGGAACCCTAGGCATTCCCCGGTCTCTTGGTTTGGGAAGTCTAACATCATAATCTTCTTCCCCCTCAGTGCGCCGACTCTTTATGGCCTCTGGTGAGCCTTCAGCCCCTCTCTTTTTCCACCTGGGCCCTCCTGCTGGCCCAGTCACTCAAAATCTGGGGCTTGGTGCTGCTAGTTTAACCCTGGGTTCCGCTTCCTTAACTGGTCGGGTCAGTTCCCTCGCCGTCCTTCGCCTCTCTTCCATTGCCACAATCTCATCATAGGTGGAGGGTTCGTTCTGGCTTACCCATGCGCGAAGGTCTGGCGGTAGTCCCCTCATGTATCGGTCGATGACCAGAACCTCTAGTATCTCTTCTGGACTCCGGAACTCAGTTTGCAACCACTTTCGTGCGAGATGGATGAGGTCATACAATTGGGACCGCGGGGTTTTGTCTTCCTGGTACCTCCACTCATGATACCGCTGGGCCCGCACGGCGGTTGTTACCCCAGATCTGGCCAGGATCTCTGCTTTCAGCTGGGGGTAGTCTGCTGCAGCCTCTTCAGGCAGATCATAGTAGGCCTTCTGGGCCTCCCCACACAGGAATGGGGCGAGGATGCGAGACCGCTGATCTCGAGGCCAGGCCTCTCCCGTAGGGCTGTCCTCTCAAAGGCCAGGAGATATGCCTCTATGTCATCGTTCCCTGTCATTTTCTGCAGGCAGTTGCTGGCCCGTATGTGCCGCGTCTCATCATGGCCATGGTTCATCTCTGTAAGGGCCTTCACTTGGTTTACCAGTTCCCGCAACATAGTACGGTCTTGAGCGGCCTGGTACATCAACAGGCGATTGGTCTCCTGGTGCAGCCGTACTGCCTCCTGTTGGGCAGCTGCCTGGACACAGGTAGCCTCCTGCTGGGCAGCTATGGCTTGTATCAGTGCCCGTACTACCTCTTCCATTGTGGTGGGGAAAAAAATAAAAAATAAACCCGCTCCCTTTTTTTTCTTAATAAACACCTTCCTTCTTCCGCCGCGCTGTGCACACCAAATCCCACCCGACACCAGTTGTGACAAAGTTCCTCCTCTACCTCGGTGGGTCCTGCGCTTATTGGCGGATTTTGCTTGCCTCAGAGATCTTCCCCTCTAGTAGAATCCACAGTCCAGGTTAACTTCTCCTGTGTCTGATCAGGAGTTGGGAGTTTTGAGGGGGGGAACCCGGGCCCGCCCTCTACTCCGGGTTCCAGCCCTGTGGATTGGGGCTGTTTAGAGTGCCTCCTGGAACAACTGCACGACAGCTACAACTCCCTGGGCTACTTCCCCATGGACTCCTCCCAACACCTTCTTTATCCTCACCACAGGATCTTCCAGCAGTATGCCCTCTTACTCTCAGCTCCTAGTGCCTCTTGCTCCCAGCTCCTCACACGCAACCTCCTTCCACAGCTCCTGACATGCGCACCTCACTGACTCACTGGGAGGCTTTTAACTAGTTTCAGCCGGCCCCTGATTGGCTGCAGGTGTCTCAATTAACCTCCCTGCCTTCTGGAAAGTTCTTAATTGGCCCCAGGTGTTTTGATTAACCTGGAGCAACTGCCATAAGGTATCAGGGATTTATTTAGCCTGGGGCTAACATACTGGTTCCTCACCACTTCCCTATAGCCCTCTGGACGGGAAGGAGGTAGAGGACTGCTGCTGCTGCTCATCCTGCTGGGGCTGCTGCTAGGCCCTGGGCCCTCCCAGCTGCTGTTTGCTGCTACTGCTGCTCCAGCTTCTCCCCTGGCTGGGCCAGACACCCCTCCCACTACTCTACTCTCTGGTTGCTGGCTGCCTGGCAGCTGAACCCCCTCCCCCCCCCACCACCTTGGTTGCTGCTACTCCTGCTGCTGCAGCAACCCCTTGGGGGGGAGGGGGCCTGCTGGCCCTCTCCCCAGAGGAGGGGTGTGAGGGGCCCCTGCTCCAGCCGCTGCTGTGACCACCACCACCACCAGCTGTGAACGGTCCCGCCTGGCCACCGGACCACCACCTGGGGTTGCTAGAGCTGCTGCTGCTGCCCTGTTTGCTGCCAGGAAGCTGCTGGTACCCAGAGGAGGAAGACCCGGAAGACCGTCGGCAGAGACTCTGCAGACCACCGTGGAGGGGGCCTCCAAGAACTGAGTAATCTTTCGAACTGTGTTCTAGTGGTGGGGGTATTGACTGTGTTTGTAGGGGCACAGGGGGTGTGGTGTAGAGCCTGCCCCCTGGTCCGCCTGTGCCCCCCCATAACCTCCACCACCACCGCTGCCCCCTCCACCACCTCTGCTGGCTGCTCACCATCTGCCTTGTGCTACGGCCTCTGGACTTAGCTGCTTCCATGGCCCGCCACAACCTTTTAACATCATTTCGGCCTGCAGCGACAACCAGCCCCACCCATTGACATTGTGCAAGCGCACGTGGGTCACGTGCCCCCTCCCATACCCCTTGGACTGACCCTCTTCCCCCCAGCAGCACGTCCCTTGCTTTGTCCCTTGCCACCTGCCCCATTTACCCCTTGCAGTTGTTTGCCCCCTTTTTTTGGTCCCAGCCCCTTGCTATTTTCAGTTTTGCCTGCCCCGCCCCTCTCCCTCTACAGCCTTGTTTGTTTGCCTTACCCTAGCCCTGAGACTAGTCCCTTGTTTTTCTGCCCCATTCTTAGTTGGTTGTCTCCCTCCCCCTGAAGCTCCGTTTGCCCTGATTAGCCCCCCGCTTTCATGCACCCATGCCCCCTCCCATGCGCTTGTGCCCCTCCCCTGTTTAATTTTGACCCTATCTCACTGCACCCCCATGCTATTATATCATCCCCTCCCCTAGTGCAACAAGAGGAGCCGGATTTCCCATCTTGTGTCAGTGACTGAACCCAACCCCGCACTAGTCCGAGATAACCCTGGACCCTGTCCCCACTTTTAGTGCCCTCCTCCCCTGCCTGCAGCCTAGCGGAGAGGAGTGGTCACCCCAATTCCTCTCCCCGCCCCCTCTCAAGAGTTTTCCCTTCCCCCCCGGTTCATCATGGCAGGCGACATGGAGGGAGGAGCAGCTCCAGACGACACGGCCGCCCCTCCTTCGCCTGTTCCCCCATCACCCTCCCTAGCCTCCACCTCGACCGCCGCTGCCGAACCACCTGCTCTCGCCCCCGCTGGGGCACCGGCAGCGGCGGACACTGAAGAGACCTCCGCTGCTGCCACGTCCCTCGCCCTCCCCGATTCTGGGGGAGCCCCCCTAGCTGGCAGGAAGGGCCAGGGTAAAAAGAAGGGTAAGGGCCCCGCGACAAAGGCCAGGCCGTCCATGGCAGAGGCAGCCACTACTGCTGCGGCCCTGCCACCGGCCGCGGCGTCCTTCCCTGCTGTTCCCTCTACCAGCTCTGTGGGTGTCCCACCCCCGGCCCCCAGAGCATACGCCCAGGTGGCGGCAACCCCCCCACCTGCCGCAACGTCACCTAACCCACCCACCACCTCAGCTACCATCTATAGCGGCCGGGGCCCCTTTCCCACCTTGACCAGGAGGCATGGCGTCCGTTGCCTCCTGGTACCTGCCTCGCCCCACGTAGAAACCTATGTGTGGGCGTTGGCGAGGGTGGTGGGGCCCACGGCCATCGTAGCGGCCTCCAAAATGTACGGGAAGGTAGTCTTCTTCCTCGCATCGGAGGCCGCAGCCCAAGAGGCGGTGGAGAAGGGCCTGGCAGTGGGGGGCATGTTCGTCCCATTAGAGCCGCTGGAGGACTTGGGCGTCCGCCTAGTCCTCACTTCCGTCCCTCCCTTCCTCCCCAATGCCACCCTGTTACCTGCCCTCTCCGCCCTGGGGAGACCCATCTCTGTAGTCAGCCCTCTCCCACTGGGCTGCAAAGACCCCGCCCTCCGTCACATCCTCTCGTTCCACCGGCAGGTGCAGCTCCAAATGCCGCCGGTGGCACGTGACGGGGAGGCACTCGAGGGGTCCTTTATGGTCCCCTATCACGGGGCCCGTTACCGGGTGTACTATTCCACGGGGGAGGCCCGGTGCTACCTCTGCCGGGCGATGGGACACGTCCGGAGGGACTGTCCCTTGGCCCGGCAAGGGGGAGCATCCGAGACCCCCAATCCCCGACAGGGTGTCGGCCCCGTCATCGCCGGCGCCCCTGAATGCCCGGTGCCCAGAGCCGCCCCTCCTCCTTCCCAGTCCACCGCTGCTCCTGCTCGGGCCCTGGGAGTACCTCCCCCAGTGAGCCCAGACGAGCGGGAGAGGCCCACTGTGGACAGTCTGCTGAGGCCTGTGGAGAAGGGTAAGGCAGGGATATCGCCGGGCGTGGGAGAGGGCCTGCCCCAGAGAGACTTTTCTCTCCCTTATGCTGCCCCACCACTACCTCCCCGAGTCCCTAAAAATCGCCCCTCCCCCCTGACCCGACCCTTACTAGCCAGCCCCCAGATGATGCCATGGAGGACTGGGCCTTAGTACAGGGGAAGCGGGGCAAGCGGAAGGCTCGAGCCCCGCTCCTTTCCACCGATGCGGAAGCCCCCCGGAAGACCAGGAAGGGGGGCACTGATGCCGAGCCTTCCGCTTTGCCCCCGAGCGGCTTTTGTCCGCCAGAACCGGCTGGGAAAGACGTGGCAGCACCGGAAGGTATTACCGCCTCTCCCTCGGAAGCCCCTGATGGAGCCCCTTCTGCCCCTTTTGTCGACCCTGCGCGCCCCAACCCGAGAATCGCTTCAGGTGCCGGCGGGGAGAACCCCGGGGTGGCAGAAGGTGACCTGCCCTCCATCTACGAGGAGATCGAGGCCCTGGGTCTGACCCCAATCACCCAGGGGGAGGACGACCCTTTACCAGCAGGCCTCGATCTCAATGACCTCACCCCGGTGCCCCTTTCCCCCCTCTCCCCATGCTCCCTCCCCTTGACCGCCGGTTCCGCTCCCACCTCCGAGGATCCCCTGGGCTCTTCCACCTGCCCGGTCGCAAGTGACACCTCGCTGACAGCCGCCAAGCCTCCTGAAGCGACGGCCGGTGCCCTGCGCCCGGGACCCAAATCCCAGGGGGTACCCCTCATTGGGGTGGGACAACAGTTCTCTTTCCCAGGCGGGGACCCCGCAAATATCTGTCCACCTGCCGATGCCGTGGCTGTAACACAAACCATCATAGAGAGGCCACCTCCCAGTGGCCCAGCTCCTGTGGCTCAGGATCCTCTACCCGTTCCTCAGCCCGGCCCTGCTCATGTCCCCCTCCCTGCCCCTACTTCTGATCCCTGCCCCGCCCCTGATGCCGTCCCAATCTCCTACACCTCCCATGATGACACTGCCGCCCCTGGGGCTGTCTCCCTCCCCTTCTCGGAGGATGACCCCCAGGGAGCGGCTCCAGTATTTCCTCGTCCCGACCCACCAGGGGCTGCTCTTCTCCCTCCGTCGCCTCCCCCAACTAAGCCGGATTTCGGGTTGGGCCCTGAGGTGCCGGCCCAGCAGGAGCTGCGTTGAGGGTCCGCCCCTTGCCTGTCCATTTCGGTGGACCATAGGGCTGTGTCAGGGGCCCCTTCTTTCGATAGCCGGGAGCCAGTAACCCCGGCCCCCCATACGCTGCGAGAGGAGCTGCGGGAGTTCCTGGAAGACGTCCGGGGCTCCCGCAACAAAGTACAGCTCGCTCTCCAGCAATGGGGGGATTTCCACCAAATCCTCCAGGCCGCAAGGGCCCTCATGGGGGAGGGTAAAGGGACTGGGAAGCAGGCCGCCACGGCCTACCAACGGGTCCGCCTTTTCCGTGACTCACTACTCACCTACGGGGTGGGTCACAGATTGTTACGCGGCCGGATGGGGGCTGTGAGTGACTCTGCCAGCAAGGATCCCCCCCAGCCCTCCTCATGGCATCTCTCCTCTTCGCAACATTGAACACCCGGGGCTGTAGGATGGGTCTCCGCAGGAGCCAGGTGCTCTCCTTCCTTCGGGAGGGGGGGTACTCTGTAGTATTCCTGCAGGAGACCCATACGGATCCAGCTGCTGAAGACAGCTGGCGGCTGGAATGGGGGGACAGAGTCTACTTCAGCTGGAGTGGCGACCTTGTTCTCCCCCGACCTACGGCCTGAGGTGCTGGGGGTTACCGAGGCTGTGCCGGGCTGCCTGCTGCACCTACGGGTCCGTATGGAGGGGCTTGTGGTCAATCTCGTCAACATCTATGCCCCAACATCGGGCCCGGAACAACTTCGTTTCTATCAGCAGGCGTCCACCTTCCTCGGCACCTTGGATCCTCGCGAGTGCCTGGTCCTGGGCGGGGACTTTAACAACACCCTTGAGAAACGGGACCGCTCGGGGATCGAGCAGTGCCCGGCCGCCGCGGACGTCCTCAGGGAGATTGTTGAACATCACTCCCTGGTGGACGTCTGGCGCGACCACCACCCGGACGACAGCTCAACCTTCACCTTTGTCCGAGTGGAGGCCCATCGGTCGCACCACTCCCGGTTGGACCGCATCTATTTACCACGTTTTCACCTTTCGCAGGCCCACTCCTCCAGCGTCCGGCCGGCCCCGTTCTCTGATCATCATCTCGCTACTGTGACGGCCTCTCTCTGCGCAGAGAGGCCGGAGCCGGCCTATTGGCATTTTAATAACAGTTTGCTGGAGGATGTGGGTTTCGTGACGTCCTTCCGGGAGTTCTGGCTGGCCTGGCGAGGGCAGCGGCACGCCTTTCCCTCGGCGCGGCGATGGTGGGATCTAGGGAAGGTACGCGCCCGGCTCTTCTGCCGTGACTACACCCGGGGCGCCAGCCGACGGAGAGATGCGACGATAGAGCAGTTGGAATGGGAGGTCTTAGAGCTGGAGAGGCGTCTGGCCGCCGGCCCTGAGGATCCATCCCTCTGTGGGGCGTGCCGGGAGAAGCGGGAGGAGCTCCAGGAACTCGAAGATCATCGGGCCCGGGGCGCCTTCGTTCGATCCCGCATCCGTCTCCTTCGGGAGATGGATCGCGGCTCCCACTTCTTCTACGCCCTGCAGAAAAGGAGGGGGGCTAAGAAACACGTCACCTGCCTCCTCGCAGAAGATGGCACCCCCCTCACGGATCCGGTGGAGATGTGCGGGAGGGCCAAGGCCTTCTACGCGAGCCTCTTCTCCCCGGATCCGACCGATCCTAACGCTTGCAGAGTGCTCTGGGACGAACTCCCTACGGTCACCACGGGCGACCGAGACCGGCTAGAGCTGCCTCTCACTCTGGCCGAGTTCTCGGAAGCCCTCCGTCGCATGCCAACTAATAAATCTCCGGGACTGGACGGGCTGACCGTGGAGTTCTACCGCATGTTCTGGGATGTCCTCGGCCCAGACCTTGTAACTGTCTGGACCGAGTCCTTGCAGGTCGGGGTCCTCCCTCTTTCGTGCAGGCGAGCCGTGCTCGCCTTATTGCCGAAGAAGGGGGACCTCCGCGATTTACGGAATTGGCGTCCCGTCTCGCTCCTCAGCACGGACTATAAAGTCGTAGCAAAGGCCATCTCGCTGCGGCTTGGGTCCGTGCTGGCGGACGTGGTCCACCCAGACCAGACCTACACCGTCCCGGGCCGCACCATTCTCGACAACCTGTATCTGGTCCGGGATCTCTTGGAGCTTGGGTGTAGTGATGGTCTGTCGTTCGCCCTCCTGTCTCTGGATCAGGAGAAGGCGTTCGACAGGGTGGATCATGGGTACCTCCTGAGCACTCTGCGAGCGTTTGGCTTTGGGCCCCAGTTTGTGGATTTTCTCCAGGTGCTGTACGCCTCCGCAGAGTGTCTGGTCAGGCTCAACTGGACCCTGACCGAGCCGGTCAGCTTCGGGCGAGGAGTACGGCAGGGGTGCCCCCTCTCGGGCCAGCTGTATGCTCTGGCGATCGAGCCCTTCCTCTGTCTCCTCCGCAGGAGGTTGACGGGGTTGGTGCTCCGAGAGCCGGAGCTGCGGCTGGTCCTGTCGGCATACGCCTGGACGATGTGCTCCAGGACCCGGGCGACTTGGTGCGGGTGGAGGCTTGCCAGGCGATCTACTCGGCGGCCTCCTCTGCCCGGGTCAACTGGGTCAAGAGCTCTGCCCTGGTGGTAGGGGACGGGTGGCAGGCGAGCTCCCTCCCACCCGCGCTTCAGGCCATCAGGTGGAGCGTGGGTCCGCTGCTCTATCTCGGCGTTTACCTTTCTGCCACACATCCATCCCCGCCGGAGAACTGGCAAGGTTTAGAGGGCAGGGTGATAGAGTGGATCCGGAGATGGACAGGCCTACTCCGGTGCCTCTCCTTTCGAGGGAGAGCACTGGTAATCAATCAATTAGTCCTGTCCATGCTCTGGTACCGGCTCAACACCCTGGTCCCGGCCCCGGGTTTCCTGGCCAACCTCCGGACTTCGATTCTGGAGTTCTTTTGGTCAGGACTGCACTGGGTCTCTGCAGGGGTTCTCCATCTTCCTCTGGAGGAGGGTGGGCAGGGCCTGAAGTGTCCACACACTCAGGTCCATGTCTTCCGTCTCCAGGCCCTGCAGAGGCTCCTTTATGGTGCAGGTAGTCCGGCGTGGAGCGTATTGGCGCACGCCTTCCTACGCCGTTTCCGAGGGCTCCGATATGACCGGCAGCTCCTTTATCTCCATCCGAGAGGTCTTCCGCGAGACCTCTATGGGCTGCCGGTCTTCTACCAGGACCTCCTCCGGACCTGGAAGCTATTCTCAGCAACCAGGTCCATGGCGGCCACCGAGGGGGCAGATCTCCTCGCGGAGCCCCTGCTACACAACCCCCAGCTCCGTGTGCAGGTGGCGGAGTCCCCCTCGGTGCGCCAGAGGTTGGTCCTGGCAGAAGTCACTAGGGTCGGAGACCTCCTGGACTACGACCGGGGAGACTGGCTGGATCCCCTGACGCTTGCTCAGCGCATGGGGCTCTCCAGACCTCGTACTCCCCGGTGCGTACTTCAGGAGGTGAAGGCTGCTTTGCCGCCCGCTGCTCGGGTTTACCTCAACTGGGTCCTGCGAGAGGGTACGCCCCGCCCTCCCTTCACCCCAAGCCCTCCGGACCTTTTTATTGGGCCCCTGCCCCGTGGACCCAACCGGGTCCCCTGTCCCTTCACGGTGAGCCGGCTGCACGAACTGCAGCCGGTCCACTTCCAAACCGCGCCAAGGAAACATCTATACACGCTCGTGCTCCACACCCTTCATCTCCTCACCCTCACGTCCCGCCCCGATACGAAATGGCGGGACCTCCTGCCACCTCTAGAGGGTGAGAAGCCCCGGTGGGCCAGCCTTTACTCCTCCTTAGTCCCAAGGCCCGCCGGGGATGTCAGCTGGCGGCTCCTTCACGGAGCCGTGAGCACGGGCGTGTACTTGGCGCGGTTCACTCCAATCCCCGACACATGTCCCTTTTGCGGCGTGAGGGAGACCCTGGCGCACATTTATCTGGAGTGCGCCAGGCTGCAGCCCCTGTTCCGGCTCCTCTTAGACATTTTGTTGAGGTTTTGGTTGCACTTTTCCCCTCACCTTTTTATTTATGCCCTTCCAATCCGCGGCCCCACGAAGTCACGGGACCTCCTGGTCATCCTCCTCCTGGCCCTAGCTAAACTGGCCATCTACAAGACCAGGGTGGGGAGGTTGGCCGATGGAGGCTCCTGTGACTGTGGGGCCTATTTTCGATCCTCTGTTCGTTCACGCATCCGGGCAGAGTTCCTCTGGGCAGCGTCCACTGGCTCCCTTGACACCTTTGAGGAGCAGTGGGCACTGTCCGGGGTTCTCTGCTCGGTGTCCCCATCTGGTTCGCTTCGTTTGACCCTTTGACCGCACTCCCGTTCCTGTTTTTTCATTTTTTGTCCCCCGGAATCACTTGGCATCCAGGTCCTGTGGATCCCTCCCCTTAGGCTGAAGGGGGGGATCCTTTAGCAGTGGGCGGGCTTTGCCCGCCCACTTCCCGGATCCCAATAGGAACATACTGGTTCCTTACCACTTTCCTATAGCCCTCTGGCCTTGCCCCGTCACAACCTATAAATGTTATATGTATCTTTGTGAGCAAGGGATTGTATGCTAACTCCATAATGAGGGTTACTGAACTTCCTTGAGGAACTAAAAATGGCAGGGAATAATTACTGCAATTCCTGGGACAGGCAAACCACTCCAGAAAAGTACCACCTTAAAGGGGGATGGGGAAATGGAAGAGATTGAGGAGACAAAGGGTTTTGGTATAAAGGGTCAGCGTGAACTGACTGAAAGATCCTTATTTTGATCCAAAAAGTGACACGAGATTGTTACCTAAAGGGCAAAACCCTGCTGGAAGGGTAGGGCCGGCTCCAGGCACCAGCTTTCCAAGCTGGTGCTTGGGGCGGCAGTCCGAGTCCCGCGGTGGCAATTCAGCGGCATGTCCGCCGCCGTTCCCGCCACAGCGGCTCTTCCCGCCGCTGAATTGCCACCGCGGGACTCGGACTGCTGTCCCATTCTCACCCGCCACCACAGCAATTCAGCAGCAGGTCCGCCGCTCTTCCCGCCGCCGAGGGACTCAGACTGCCGCCCGATTCTCGCCCGCCGCAGCAGCAATTCGGCGGCGACTGCTTGGGGCGGCAAAATTGTTAGAGCCGCTCCTGTGGAAGAGTTTGAAAGACTGCGACCTGACAGATTCTCCATGTGGAAGATGGGTGACACCTGGTAAGCTTAGCATGCATGTAGACTATTTATTGTTTTATGATATGTTTTCTCTGTAGTGGTTTTTTCCTAAATAAATGTACTGTACTTTGGGAAAGTTGGCTGCTCACTGGGAAACACTGTCATAGTCACTGGGAGAGAGCAGAACCATGGGGTGCTGGACTAAGGTCAGACCTGCTGGGATAGTCACACTGAACTACAAGTACTATACTTTATATACTAAGTAAAGTATAAATGGGTTAAAAAATAGAGAAGTTTGTGGAGGATAGGTCCATGAATTGCTATTAGCCAAAATTGTATAACCCTATGCTACGGGTGTCATGAACTTCTGACTGCCAGAAGCTGGGACTAGATGACAGGGGATGGATCATTTGATAATTGCCCTGTTCTGTTCATTCTCTTTGAAGCATCTGGCTCTGGCCACTATCAGGAGGCAGGATACTGGGCTAGATGAACCATCGGTCTGACCTAATATGGATATTCTTATGTTCTTAATTACAGGGGGACTGCAAGTCTAAATCCCTTCTCTGGAGGGAAAGGGACGTAAGTCCCCACCAACAAAGAGGTGACAGCTGGAGGCCTGAGATCTAAAAGAGGTGCCCTTGAGCAGACTAGGGAGGGAGCAGAGATGCAATAACCCCAGAACTGTGGCAACAATTTATACACTGCCCTAAATACAGAGGATATTTCTTTTCAAATTTGCTAGGTAGTGGTGTATTGTCTTTAACAGATCAACTGACTTTACCTTTCTCAAAAACCCACCGCATATGACTGCTGTAAACATCCTCCTTCTTGCCTGTGAATATTTATGAATTCTTAACACATACAATGCTCTCTTTTATTAAAAATGTTTTTCTTCTAAAAACTCAAGTTCACTTACCGCAGAACCCTTTAAAACAAAGCAAAAATGTCTACAAAAGCATTTTGGAATGTTTTGGTTTGGGGGGGGGGGGGATGGAGGAGGGAAGATGGCACTTTTCACAGTTACATCTGTGTGTGCACAGGTGTAGACTGCGGTTATGTAAAGGAAGTGGGTGGCTTAAGGGCAAACTTCAATGTATTAGAACAACTTGATCTGTACTTCTAATTTCCTTATGTTTCTTTTTTGAACAGTGTTAAGACTGCTAAACTAAAATTTGGTTCTGCATTATGGTATTTGGCATGTAAAGTTGCTGGGGATACTGAGACATTACATGCTACAATTTTCCGCAGGTGGAAACTGAATTTGTGTGGTTGCAACATACATAGCTTGATGCGTTGTGCCTTGAAATAAAGAGGACTGACACTTCATATTTCATAACTCACTCTGGCTTATATGTATTGTACCAAGAGTTTTTCTGGACCATCCCTCCTCACTCCCTCTCTTCTCTTTAAAGCAAGACAAGTCCACAACTATTAAAAGTTAAAGTCAATTAAAGGTTTGAGTAATTGGTTCATTTCTTAGTGTAAGGGTGTTTGCTTACTCTGAATAGCTGACACACAACTGGTCTTTAGGAGTTATGCACCCAGGACCCAGAAGAACCAACAAAGAACATGAAGATTTAGAAATCCCTACTTTGCTATTTCCCTGGAAAAAAACTCTTAGGCAGTCACTAGTCAGTTTTACACATCCCTGTGCTATTTACCAAGACAATAGGGTTTAGCCAGGATTAGAAAGAAGGGCACAACCAGATGCTCACAGGTCTAAACTCTCTTGATTGGACAAACTGCACTCAGCACCAGGATTAGAAGAAAGGGGTACAAAAGTGATTTTTAAGCTGCTTTTACATTCTCTTGGTCTGGGGCTGTTCTAACATAAGCCCAATTGCGAGTGACCACAAGGGGCCATTTTGATGGGCTGGGATGTGGGGATGCCCCACCAAACCCACTTTCCTCTGGAAATACTCCCAGTGTCAGGGGCTGGGACCCTGATCCACTTTTAGCCTGGTGGGTAGAGCAATTACCTGGAACATGGGAGATCCAGGTTCAATTCCCCCCTCTGCCTGAGAGGGGACGAGAGAGTGAGAATGGCCCTATAGCCTGATTGTTAGGGAAACCCCTTCGGAAACTCAGGGTTCAGCCCTGGCTCCAGTGACCCTATTCTTTAATTATTTACACACAGCAGAAGATCTACATCAGAATATCCCATAGTCTAGCAGCTGGAGCACTCTTCTGCAAGACTGGAGACCCCCTACACAAATCCTTTCTCCCCCTCTGGCAAAGAGGGGGTAAGTTAACCTGGGTCTTCCACATTCTAGGCAAGTGCTGTAACCACTGGGCTAAAGGTTATAAGGTGGGTAACACCACTACCACGTCCTCCTCAAGCCAGATTTTGAATGGGGCCCAATCCAGTAGGCAGCATCTAGCACACATAGGGGATTAGGCCCAGCATGCAATTTAGGCAGCTTGAATGCATATCTTTTCCCAGTTCCTGAATCTCTCTGGGGCTTGGGTGGGAGATATTTATCCAGATCCATAGAGGGAGGCAGCAGTGCGTAAGCCCAGGAGCAGAAACTTAGACACTTAGGAACTTTTCCTTTGAAAACGTAGGCACTGAGTGAGTTTAGATGCTTACAATGTTCAATGGGAGTTTTGTGGATCACAATGGAGCCAAAACTGGGTCTTAAGCACTTAAACCTGAGACTTAGGTGCTTAAGCTTGGGGTTTAGGTGCCTAAATTCCTTTGTGGATCTGAGCCGAAGTTAGTTTAGGTGCCTACAAGGTAAGGTGGTAGTTGAGGGGGGATTTTGTGAATCATAGGGGAGCCTAAAACTGGGACTTAGGTATCTAAATCTGGGGTTTAGGTGCCTAAGTACATTTGTGAATCTGGGCCTGAGAGTCTCTGTGCCAAGCAGGGATTCTCTTAGCATAAGGGAAATCTTCAAAAGGCTGGATCTATGGTCTTTACATCTTTTTTGCACTGCCAGAGCAGTCCAAAGTGACCTTAATGCAGCCAAGACTTTGGTGCACACAGTCCATACAGTGTGCATGCCATCATAGAGTTCTAAAACTGAGATACACAAACTTCTCTAAGTCTATGCATGGACCTCCCACTGATGTTGATTAAAAACATTCCAATTTCTGAATCAAAGTGATCATGACTTGGAGACTAAACCATAGCCTAGTGTGACCTTTGTCCTCATAAACTGTAAACATACACACCTTGAACAAGTCCACAGAAGCTAATACCAAGCTAATTGATTAAAAATTTTAACTTATATATATACAGTAAAGTAGGATACTTCACTCTTTGATGCTGCACTTAATTTGTACATATGGAAAACAGCTAGTCTCTATATATATCAGTTAGATCTGTTAATTTGTGGAGTTCTCTCTACGGGAATTAATTTCTCCATCACTAGAGAAATTTAATACTCCACAGGATATTTATGGGAACAATCCAGGTTTGGGACAGTAGGGTAGACAAGACATACTGCATCTTTTCCAGCTATAATGTCTTTGATTCTCATTGCTGCCAATGTAGGCATTTGTAAGAAACTCATTGTATAGCTTTGTAAAAATAAAACTGATAATACCTTAATTACTTTTTCACTCCTGGACTGGTATGTTGAGTCTCTAGTGTCAGAACTTTGTCACCATGGTGGTGGTGTTTATCACACTTTTGCCGAAGAAGTGGAAAATGGCTGGAAGATGACAGAGTAATAATAGGAAAAATGAACCTTGATTTGTATAAATACAAGTATAAAATTTGCATAGTCAAAGTAAAAAATGTTGATCTGCTGATTCAGTCTATAATGTTTATATATTCATATTTACACTAGAAAATAACACTTTTGAAGCTGTCATCTCATCTTCATTTACACATACAAATTTTCCTGTGTAACTGAAGACAAAGGAGAGCTCTCTCTGACAGTTGCTTCAATATTAATGGGTTCTCTAAGTGCCAGGGAACACTTAAACATCATGCCACCATTCATTATGACAAAGGAGGATCCTAATGACTAATCAAATTAATGTAATTTTAAAATGGAGACTGTAAAGAAATTTTAGCTATACATTTGTAACAAATGTAACAAAAAAGTATGCAGAATTAGGATTAAATTATTTCTTTTATTACTGGCTTGTTTATAATCTAAGAACATATTTGCCTACCAAATTGCAACCCCCCACCATAAATGACTTAACTCTCCCCTAAAGCCCTTCCCCACTCATGCACCATCCTCTTTTTCCACATTATTGATGACTTTTTCAACAAGAAGAGTGACAAGATCAGACATGACAAACCCCGTCCTACTTTTCCTTTCACCTGCCTGTCCCCTCTCCTCCTTCCCCCTATCACTGACACTGAGGAATTTAACCTGTATTTCTCCTCTAACCACACCACCTTTCCCAGGGATTCCATCTCTTTCCCACCTCACATACACTTCTTAACTCTACTCTCATCAGTTCACTTCCCATCACAATAGGATAGGGGGTAATCATAGTGTGCGCCTAACAATCCCAAAGTTGATCCACTGCCCTCTCCCATTACTCTCTCTTCTTTTTCTTCCCCTTCACTTCTAAATTCAAAGAACGTGCCATCTACAAACATCTCAAGTTCCTCTCCATCAACTCCACCTTTGGACTCTTCCTATGTGGTTTCTGCTGTCTTAACTCCACTGAAACTGCTTTCACCAAAATCTCTTTTTCTGACCAAATCTCCGGCCTGTACTCCATCTTCAGACTCAAACTCTCCATTGCCTTTGACACCAGTGATCATACTCTCACTCTGAAATCTTGTTGTTCCTTGACATTTGAAAATCTGTCTGCTCTTAGTTCTTCTATCTTTCTGATCCCTCCTTCAACATCTCTTTCAGCAGGGTTCCTCCTCCCAGCTTTCACTTTTCATGGAGGTTCCATTGGGCTCTATCCTTGGATCCCTTCCCTTTCCCCTTGTGTCCTTTCTCTAGATGATCTCACTTGTTTACATGGCTTTGACTGTGATCTCCACACTGATGACTCACAAAGCTAACCCAACACTCCCAACCTCTCCCTCGCCATCCATTCTCATATCTTGGGCTGTCTTTCTGATAGCTCATCCCCTTGGCTCTTTCTTCATTACTGAGGACAACACCGTTATCTACCCTTGTCATTCAGGTTCATAGGTTCCCTAGATACGACCATCTTTGATTCTGTCTTTTCTTTAGATCCACACATCAAGGTTGGTCCAAATATTAGTTTCTTTATAACATTTCTCAAACTAGCCTTTCCTGTATGTCTATACAGATAAAACTCCCATTTAGGCCTCAATTCCCTTTCATCTTAACTATTGCAACATCCTTCTTTTTGGCTTTCCTGACGCCCATCTCACTCCCCTCAAGCTATTCAAATGTTGCTGCTAAGACCATCTTCTTGGGCCATCATTATGACCATCTAAGCCCTTATTTGAGTCTTTTCCCAGGCTCCCCCTTCACCACCACTTATAATAAAGCTTCTGGTTCTTATTTTTAAGCTCCTTCACGTTTTAGACCTCCCTACTTATCTGCTATTGTGTTGCCCCTTCCGCTCAGTCAGCTATGCCACTCTGCATTGCCCATTTGTCTGTTTCTTCCAAAAGCACTTTGCACTTTCTTCCACGCTTTCTCTTCTGTGCTCTTACGAACTAAACTGTAAAACCACTACCCTGCTCTCCTTCATATCCCTCCTCAAAACTCAAATCTATCATGATATCTACAGGAAACTGAACTGATAATGGCTAGTGGGGAATTCTGATCATTAACTTATTAATTGGTATCTTTATAATTTTTGCTGTGCACATACCTATGTTAAATACATGTTCTCCTACTGCTTCCCTCATCCTCACTCCCTCTTTCCTTCTGATGGTTACATCAACTTGTTGTGTCTTGCCTTATTTAGATTGTAACTCTTTGGATCAAGGACTGTCTTTTATTGTGTTTGTACTGTGCCTAGTATAATGTCCTGAGACACAGAAGTACTGGAAAGAGACAGGTTTTATTTCCTGGTCCTAGTCACATGACATAGGTCATGGTTACAAAAATGTGTATCCCTGCGATGGCAAAAGTCAGTATCCATTGACTCCAATGGCTACACATAATAAGTGTCAGCACTAAATCTTTCTCTTTTTTTTTAAATGTAGCATAATAAAATTAGTATACAAGGGATAAAGTGCAAAGATATTAGAGATATTTGGGGGGATGAGTATTTGTATATTATTTCATATTTCACTCCATGAAAAATAAAGAATGTAAAAATACAGTGGGATAACCAAACTTATACTTATCATGTAGTCCAGTCACAATAAAACCTTTTAATCATTAGGATTTCTCCCTGATTTATAGAGTAACTACCACTTATGCTGGAATACAGTTCAATGCAGGGAGTAAACTTCCACTGATGTCAATGGAAGCCATGTATATCAGGGAACAGTCATCAGACAAGGGGATGGAAAAGTACATTTCAATTAAAGAAGGTAAAGGAATATTTTGAACTTAATTTCTTAAAAGTATGAGAATCCCAGGTCATATCAGTTTCAGTGCATTCCACATTGTTATGGAACCAGGAACCCAAGCTTATTGAATTATATAGTTGATAAAGCACTTCAGAAGCATTCAGTATGAAAGGTGGTATGAAAATGTAAGTTGTTATAACCATTGTTGGTGTTGATTGCATATGTTGTGTATTCCCCACCCAGATTCTAATGAAAGGATTATGTATCACCACTAATTAACAATAATGCTTTATAATTGTATAAACAGAATGTATAATGGATCTGTGTGATATATAATTAATCCTGCCCTTAAGAAAAGCTTTTATAAGTCTAATCATGTGTTCTTTGAGAATAGCCTGTTCATGTGCTCACTTAAGAGCTATACACCCATAGCTGCTGAACCTTGGGAACCTTCTAGAAAGAAATGGTCATTGGACTGTCCCAAGTGTTCTCTCACAGCCCTGAATGTTCAAAGCCCAGGCTACAAAAGGGTCATGTGGTTGTCAGCCTCCTTAGCTCCACCCTTTCCATAGCTAGCTCTGAGGCTAAGGGCCCTTCTCTATATGTCCAGAGATTTTTGTCTGTTTTTAAAACCCAACTCATTTTTTTATTTTAGTAGTTTAGAAGATTTTAATAAGCTTCCGGTAATTTTAGACCTTTTACTTAGTATTCTATGCCATTAGGAATTTTTAAAGTCCTGACACAACTCCTGCATGGGCAGGGGACCACAGTTTGGATCTCAAAAGATCCAGAAGTAAAACAAATACTCTGGTTAAAGCCAGGCATGTTGTGCCCCTCCTAGAGTTGGCTGCACATACATCCACGATGCAGGAGGCCTTAGGAACAAGACTCCCTTCACCTTTATATCAGGGCCCTGTTCTCTTGAAGTGACAGAACTGGCTGCCATGATCTTTGAGAATGTCTTAATTAGGAAAGTGGAAGCCTCAGTGACAAGCCTGCCCCCTACTAGAAATCTTTGGAGGAGAGTGCAGATCTCTTTTCATCAATATAGCTTCCATTTGCTGAGGGTTTCTACTTCAGATATTTCCTCAATCAGAAAAAAGAAAGACTACCTTTGTTCCATCATGGACTTTAGGAAATTGAACAGTTACATCAAGAAGTTCAAATTCTGCATGCTGACACAGGTTTCTGTTATTCTTACCCTTTCCCCCAAGACCATTTCAAGGCTCCTAAAATGCATGATTTAAAATCTCAGTCAGACCAGCTCAGTAAAAATATTTTCACTTCATATCCCATACCTCAAGGAAACCACATGTGCACATATCTGGCTGACTGGCTGGTTCAAGCTTGCACATGACAAGCCATGGAGGAATTTCTGATAGTAACATGTACTCCTTCTGACCCTAATACTATGGGTAATCTGGGGAAAATATCCAGAAAATATATTTAATTGGAATAATCCTGGACCCTAAAAGCTAAGTCTTTCTTTTCAAAGAAATGACTTGTGGATATTTCCTAAACAATACTCCTTCCTGAGGGAGAACCCAAAACCTGCATCATCAGGTTTACTCTTAAGATTAATAGATCTCACAGTCTCCTCCATGTGACACCTTATGAGACCATTACTACACTGATTGGCAATGAATAACATTCCACCTGTGGATGATGTGGCAGTACTTGATCACAGATATGTTCCTATTACACTGATATAAAGGACATATTTATGCCTTTATATCAATCTCATTGATTCCCCTGGTGGTCAATTAGTTCTTCAAGTGTACTACCCCTGCACTAGGATTCACACTGTGCATCTACCTTCTCTAGAAAACTATTTCTAATAACCTAAGGTTTAATAGACGGAACTGAGGTGGTTGGATCTGTATTGCTCTTTTATAGCCTTGGCTCAGAGTGCTTGGAGGGCTCTTGTGCAGCCCCAGTGGACACAACTTTCTAGAAAGATCCTGAAGCTCAGCAATACTAGAGGTACCTATCTCATATGCGTACATATGCAAAGGCAATACAATCAAACAACTTAGTTGCTGGTAACTAACCTTTGTTTATCAGGTCTTTCCCTTGTTTGCTGATAAATATTGTCTCCCGGCACTTGAAGTTTTACTTTACAATACAGAGGCTACCTTTGCTATCACTTTTTTACTATACTGCATGCCAATTAAAAAATAATCTGTAACACAGTCCATAGTGCCATCCACATTCTACACAATCACAGAAGTTAGAAATGGAAAAGACCTATTCATCCAGTTAATCTTCCCTCAGTCAATGAAGAATTGTGCCCTACAGTTTATTCTCCAGTGCTTTGTTCAGTTGGTATTAAATTACTGAAGCAACAAGGTTCCCACCTCTCTCCCTGTGAGATACTAAAACTTACTTACAGTTCCCCTCCCTTGCCTCTTTTAACGATGCCTAACATTTTCATTCTATTTAGTTTTGAAATGTAAGAGACTGCAAAGGAAATTCACATACTAAAATCTAGTTTTAAATGCAATTAAGGTTGTGATGTGAACACACAAAAGCAAGGAAATGCAGCTAAAGCAGAAAGATAGCATATGCGTTAGTCACAATGTGGTGCCATCTCAGTATTACATTTTTGAATTAACTGCACATTCCTTTGTTTTTCCTGGTTTGTACCTTAATGTTACGTAAATGCACTTTTATTGTATAAAATTAATATTAAAGCTGGTTATTAAAGTAAGTTTTATTGCTATCACACCAACAAACCACATTTACAAATATATATTTGTTCCACAAACTAATGTATTACCTGACTGGAAATAATCATTGGCTTCCATCATTTTTTTCTCAGTATTAGGGCTTTGTCTTCTAGTCCTTAACCTGTTATCTGTACTGAATTTCTCAAAATGGAATATGCTTGTTAAAAATACACAACGTCTAGATCAGCAAGAGGTAAAATACTCTTTAAAATAGTAATATATGAAAAGTCTTTTTCATACCACAATGCCTCTTTGACAACAGAGCACTCTCAGGCTTAAAGCACACACAAGTGTCCAGCCACATATGAAGTGAAGACAGCATGTTCATTGACTAAGGTTTGCTCTACACTACAGGCTTATTTGGTATAACTATGTTGCTCAGGGTGTGGAATATCCACACCCAAGTGATGCACTATTACCCCCTAACGCCTGCTGTAAATGGTGCTATGTTAAGAAGCATTCCTGTTGACATAGCTATTGCCTCTTGGGGAAGTGAAGTGCCTACACCAATGGGAGCATCTTCACTAATGCTACAGCTGAATTGGTGCAACTGTGCTGTTGAAGCACTGTATGTATTGATAAGCACTACACCTATGTCTACTCTATGAGCGAAGGTTGTGATTCCCCTGCTCATGTACACGAACTCCTGCCAGCTCTCATCTAGCCAGTGCGAGTATAAATAGCAGTGTAGCCGGGTAGCACTGATAGCAGCCCAGTGAAGCTGAGCTGGGCTGAAGATAAGCCCACCTGGAACTGGTGCTACTGCAGTGACGCTTCTATGCAGGGCCAGCACCAGCCGACCAAGCACGTGCTTGGGGCAGCACCTCTGGGCGGGGCACTCAGGGTTTTTTGTTTTTATAAAAAAAACCACTCTTCCCCGCCGGCACCCCGGCCAGGGCAGCGGGGCGGCAGGCATGCTGCGTTCCCTGCCTGTGCCCCGGCCGGGGCAGTGGGGTGGCAGGCATGCCACGCTTCCTGCCAGTGCCCTGGCCGGGGCAGCAGGGCCGCGGGCATGCTGCCCTCCCTGCTGGAGCTCCAGCCGGGGCAGCGGGGTGGCGGGCATGCTGCCCTCCCCGCCAGTGCTCCGGCCAGGGGAGCGGGGCAGCGGACATGCCACCCTCCCCGCTGGCGCTCCAGCCAGGGCAGTGGTGACGCGGGCATGCTGTGCTCACCACCAGCACGCTGGCCAGGGGAGCAGGGCGGCGGGCGGCCATTTTTTTGGGTTTTTTTGCCTGGGACGGCAAAAAAGCCAGAGCCAGCCCTGCTTCTATGTACACTTGAGCTGGATAGATGAGAGCAGGTGTAACCAAGCTGTATAGGAGCAGGGCAATTACACCCCTAGATTATAGTGGAGGCACTCCATGACCACTATTTGGCTAAATCTAATGTGACTCGGTAGCATCCCTTTTAGGTAGCTATGGAGTGGTATGGACACACTTTAGGATCATAGATTCATATATTATAAAGCCAGAAGGGAGCATCACTCTGACCTCCTGCAAATTACAGGCCAGAGAACTTCCCTGAATTAATTCCTGTTTCCACTACAGCATACATTTTAGCAACACATCCAGTCTTCCTTTAAAAATGGCCAGTGCTGGAGACCCCACCACAGCCTCTCCATGGAGTTCTGTGCCAGAGGGCGGCTGTAACACAGGGCTGTAGTTGTGGGGGGATGTAAAGCAGGATAAATGGGGACGCAGAAGTAGCCTCAGGCAAAAAGAGAAGAAAAGAATCCAAATTCAAATGAGTTTCTGTTCAAGTGCGAATTTAAGAGGAGAAAACTGGGGTGCAGCTAGCTTAGAGGCCTGGGCGGGTACAAAAATGAGGGCCTATAAAACCCATCTTAACGGGAAGGAACGAGCCACACATTTCTCACGGGCTCGGCGGAGCATAAAGGCTTTACGTGTAATGCTGAGGGGAGCCTGCTCATTTGACACACTACTCCGCCATGTACCTCGAGCACTATACAGCACCCCAGGAGCCCGGCTACTCTCCCCGAGTAGCTGCGGCACCGGCCCTCAAGCAGCCCTGCGCTCGCGTGTGCCCGTTCAGCGCCCTCACCGGCTCTCCCTGCGCGCTGTGGCCGCAGCGGTAACAAAGACCCCGAGCCATCGGACGGGCCCGCCCTGAGGCGCGATGGGGTGGCCTAGTCACGCAGAAGGGGTAACGGCCAAGCCCCAGCTCTGCACGCGCCCCGGGCCTGAGGCAGCCCGCTCCCCTCGCAGCACTGCCGCCACCTCCCACCTGCCCGTTCGCCCATCCCGCCACCGACCGGGCAACTTAAGCCGCCCAGACCACGGCTGCCACCTCCCCACGAGCCCAGAGCTGCGCTCCCAAACCCCTCCATGAAAAGAGACCGCTGATTGGTGGACAGTGCTGCCCTTCTTATGCCGTAGCCAATCAGGCTAGGGCTAACGGAGGCAGAGTACCCAATGGGCGCGCTGGTTGCCGCCCCTTGCCCATCGCTGCCGGGCGGCCGAGGCTGCGAGTTGCCATTCGGGGTTAGGCAGGGCGGAGAAGAGAGCGGGTGGCCGTTGCTGTGGCTCGCGAGGGGAGGCGCACGGGGCTTGCTGTGGACCCCTCCCCCCCATCGCCGCGAGGGGCAGCGCTATACGATGTGAACGGCTGCGGGGCTCCGCAGCGCGCCCGACGTGCGGCGATGGCCAGAGCCTGGCGCGGGAGCAGCCGCCGTTGCCGATAGGAAGCGCTGGGGGTAGCCGGGCGGCGCGGAGAGTTGGTCGGGCCGTGAAGCGCTTGTCCCGTCCCCGCCCCCCGGTGGCTGGTGCCTGTGGGGAGCCGGCCGGGGGCAGCGCACGGAGCCCCTGCCGGGACTTGCGACCCCCCTGCCCGCCATGTCCTCCTCGTCCAGCTCCTCGCAGACCCCGCCCGGGCACCACCCGCCGCAGAGGATGAGGCGCGGGGCCGCCGGGTCACCCACCGCGGCCAGCGGCGCCGCCGGCAACGGTGCGGGGGGAGGCGCCGCCAGCAGCGCCGGGACCAGCCGGCTGCTCCAGCCCATCCGAGCGACCGTGCCCTACCAGCTCCTGCGGGGCAGCCAGCACAGCCCGACCCGCTCCCCTTCCGCCTCGGTGGGGAGCAACACCGGGCCGGCGGGCGGCGGAGGGGGCCGCGGCAGCAGCCCGCCCAGCCCGACGCCGCCGCTGGCAGCGGCTGCCCCCCCGGGAGGCGGCGTGGCGGAGCCGGGGAGGGTGAAGGGCAGGCAGCGGCGCTCGCCGGAGAGCGGTGGCAGCAGGAGGAGCAGCTCACCTGAGAGACGGAGCCCCAGCTCCCCGGTGTACAGAGGTAAAGCAGCCGGGGCGGAGAGAGACGAGGGGGCCGAGGCCGAAACAACAACAACACCCCCTGCGCCTTCCCCTCCAAAGGGGGGCGTGTGAGCCCCGAAATACTCCCTGCCCGAGAGAGGGACAGGGAGGGTGAATCACCCTCTCTGATCCACTGCAAAGAGACGAGCCATGAAATAACCCCCAGGAGACTCGTCCCGAACCTGAAAATACCCCCATGATGAGTTTACCCAGAGAGATGGGGAGTGAACCCCGAAATACCCCTTTCCCCCACTTCCCAAAGAAAGAGAGGGTCTGAGATCTGAATATATACATTCTATTTTGTCTCCCTTCAAAAGGGAGCTATTGGGGGGAATCAGCCTTGAAATGTCATCTCCCTTTCAAGGGAGAGTGAGAAACCAAGCCTTAAAGTGCCCTTTGCAGAGAGAGATTGGGGTTTAGAGCTGAAATCCCTCCCTGTGTTCCCAAATAGAGTGATAAGGACAGGCCTATAAAATACACCCCCATACATGCACACAAAAGGAGGTGCAAACAAGGCCTGAAAGGATCACTCTCACATACTTCAGGTGTTGTATTTGTACCTCCTCTTGTATGACCCCCCCCCCCGCTGCCCTCTGTGCAAAGAGGTTTGAACAGAAGCTTTGATATACATAAACTTGATGAGATACAGATAGGTGCTCTTAAAATATCCTACCTCAGTGCACCTGGGTATAAAACATACCCTATAAATGCATCTCGCCATATACCTCTGGAGTCGGAGATAAAGGAAAGCCCTAGAATACCCCACTACTACCCCTATATATGTACACCCATGTGAATTGAGATGGCACTGATATAAGCTCTAAAGTAACCCCTTCCGTCTCCATGGTATTTTAAAACAAACTCAACCCCTTAAACTCTTCTCCCCTCCCCCAATACATTTTAACTTTAAGTGTGAATTTTAAAATACTTCCGTACACAACAAAACATAAAATTCTGATAATATAATCTCAATAAATGCTAAAAACAAACAGCCAAACCTAAAAAATCATAAAATGCCTCAAAGAAAGAAATTAGAAAAATGATAGAAACCTTAAAAACCGCAACCTAAAATACAGCCTAAAAAGCTTTAAAATAAGTACAGACTCATTATCAACAGCTCTAACATAACCTGCTTCATGTTGTCTGTTGAATTATTAAAGGTGTTAAAGTAACTGTGGCCATCTTAGACCCTTCCCCCCCACCCCCTTCTTCCTCCCCCATCACTTCAGCAGTTGAATGAATCAGACTGAATGCACTTTGCATGTTACCCTGCTGCAGTTATCAGGTATCATACATCACCTTTTCATGGGAACATTTTATATGGCTCAACACCCCCTGCACCTCTTCCTAAGTCTCTCAATCTTTATAATTTGCCACGGAAATGAAAATAAATGTTTTGGTTGTCAACATGTTTTGTAGCAGTGGAATCAGTTCCCTTATTCTCCTCCCCCCCCCCCCCCCCCCCCCCCGAAACACACATCTTTATTGGGTATGTGGTGGTGAATTCTTGAAGTCTATTGTAGTGTTTGACTTGAGCCGATCTGGCTATTCAAATAGTCCTAGAATACAGGCAACTCGCTATGTAAGTATATAAACATATGACTCATAATATTAATGTATGGAGTTGGTATACTGTATACAGTATTTACCCTAGTAGTGAAGACTAAATGCTTTCCATCACATTTTAGTATTTATGCCAACATTATGCAATAGATCTATGATCTTTATTTGGAATGAGATTTGTAGGGTTAGAGGGTTTTGCATGCTTTAAAATGGAAACAGTCCTTAGCAATTTTGCTTTAGTCAAGTTGTATTTAAAAGACTGAGGTTCATTTGTTCCCTTAACTCTAGGAGTTTGTATATTTTTTTTCTTATTGAGCTTCCCTTTTCCCCCCTTTAGAGACATACAAGTGTACAGTGTTACTCTGAATTCTGGGAAATCAAATGGGAGGTCAGCCAAAACAAAACAGTCTTGATGCATATAATTAAGTGTGAACATTAAAGCTGATGACAAATATTATTATAAATCGGTTCCCAGGTCTGACTTCATGATAAACATTGTAATGTTGCAGTGCGTGAGGGTCTGCACTTCAAATGGAGAGTGGGATGTGGGTAATTACCTGTGGTTGGAGAGAAATACTGCAGAGCTGTTAAGTATTTCATTGGTGTAGTCATGTGGGTTTTTTAATAAATACATTTTTGGTTGAGTAAAATTTTAATTTTACAGAGTGACATACGTGTTTGGAACTGTAAATTGTCATCTTTGTCTTAATAGTTCAGACCTATAAATTAGTACTGAATGACTTCTCCATCAGTAAACTTGCTTGAGCCTGCCTTATGGTAAACTATGTTAGCAGCAGATAAAATTTGATACTGTTTTGTGTGTGCACTATATAAAATTATAAGTGGTCCATCAAGATATCTATCCATAATCTGTATGCACCCCAAGGAATTTGTGTCCCCCCCCCCCCCCCCCCCTTCCAGGTCGAGCCAGCTGCTGCTGCAGAAACCGACATCCTACAGCAAATCATGAATGAATGAATGAAAACAACGTGATCGCCCTAATAATGACCACTATTGCACACGTCAACAGCTTTATTTTACAGAAATGCAGGCACCATTTTCTAGAAGACTAGGGTGATAACACTGTTTTTATAGTTTTGCGAATTAAAAGGTAAAACAAAACAAAAAAACATTTTTACAAAAAGGAGTGTGGCTGAGGTACCACACGGCATGAATTTGCCTTCTCTTTTCTTCGATCTACTCTGTTATGGATCTTTAGTACATAAAGTAAAAATCAGTTGTCGCTTGTATGGTAGTGTCTGTACAGAGACTATAGAATGGTGTTGGAATACTACTGTAGTCAGAGTGGAAGGCTTGAACTTCTTGTCATCAAATATGGACAATCTTACTACAGATGGTTGCACAGTTTACTCCTTTGGCTGTTAGCCTTTCTTAATCATGCCTGAGTATGAGATAAGTCTTAATGAAACTATTACATTTTGTGTCATACTCTTAAAGCATTTCCCCTTTTGATGTAAACTGAAAGTTCCCACTGTTGGTGTAATCCTGCTTTTTGCAATGCGGAGACCGTTTTGGTTCTGGCTCTGCAGACTGACTTGCATTGTTTCAGGAGCATGCTGGTGTGGGAGACTGGCTATGCTTTTGACAGAAAAGATGTTTTTCTCTACCTAAAACACCTGGTGTTTTTCTCAGTTCCTTTCAGTATAGATGCTTTGAATTTGATCCCCCTCTAAACCATCTTGTGTGAAATACTCCACTATTCTGAGTGGGTTTCCTGAGATTTACCTTTTTTTTAAAAAAACCATATTCTGTAAAACTGCTTTGGGTTTGAGCCTTTTAGGGGTCAAGGCAACTGCTGCTGCTGCAGACACTGACATCATTACTGCATGAATGAAAATGGCATGCTCCATTTCTTCCTCCCATCATCCTCTTCTCCACACACTCTCCTTTCTAGGATGTTCAAAATGCTATTTATATTTCTAAAACAAGATAGCTTTTTTTTATGTTTAGATTTAAGACTTAACATGCCATGAAATAACTTTGGTAGGAAAACTGTTTTAAAAATGCTACCAGCATTTCTGCATGATCAATATTGAAATTGCATGGCTGAGAACTTTTGAGTTTTGCATACCTCCGTCAGATTAGCGCCCCCCCCCGAATATATGTACTTTTTTTTTTTTTTTTGTACACTAGAATAATCTTGGCAATGTGCTAGTTAAACTTAAGGTGAGAAAAGGAAAATACTATCATTAAGATGTATGTTTTATAGCTCAAACCAGTGTTTTCAAAAATAGGCATAAAGCCCTATGGCTTGTTGAATGTAAGAATAACCCAGTTTTGTGAGGTGAGGACTGCATGCCTCAGCCTATTTAATGCAGAAATTGATATATAAGGCAACATAACTAACAACAAAAGACAGTTCAGTAGAAATTATGGCTTGAAAACTGGACTCTTACTGCAATAGTAGAGTGAACAAAATAAATGTTGCAGTCTGTGTATTCTGGAGGGGGTGTGTGTGCATGGGGGGAAGCTACCAGAATCCCCCCTAGTTGGATGAGATTAGATCCTTTTTGCAGGGAAGCAAAGACAGTAGCTTCTTTAAGTTGTTTTTTTTCATATGGCGTAAAATAGATAGTTTTTAACATTTAATATGAACTTACTGAATTTATAGAATCTCACTTCCCCTGAGGTCATAATGTTATAGCTGCAGTTCAAATATAAACTAGTTTTGTAGAATTTTTGTCTGTTTTCAAATTGAACATTTTGCATTCAGAAGAAATGCCCTATTTGAGTTGTTAATTACAGTGGTACCTGCTAGTGTTGTTGTTATCAGAAACAGAAATATCTTTCACTTATGTGGTTTGTAATGTAAATCTGGTGGGTTTTTTTCTGAAATTTCCAAAATCAGAGTTAGCTGTAGGGACAACTTTCAAAAAATATTTTAATTGATTTAGCTGTTTAGGGAATTAAGCACTTCTAATATTTTTATAAACAACTCCTGGAGGTTTGCCAACACTAATAAGAGAAAGTAATAGCCAGGTGCTCCAGAGGAATAAGTGTGTTTATCAGTTACTACTCCAGACGAGTACTGTTAGTCTCTATGCACATATGAAGCTTTGGTATTTTTTTTTTAAAAAAACCTTCAAAAGATTAAACTATTTGTATATCTCCTGGATTAAAGGCATCCAACAGTTTGACACAATGGGAGTTTATACCAAGGGCCCTGTTGTGCCAAAAATCAAGACCTCTCCTTTATTTCTAACAAATTAAATACAGGGAAATAATTTTTTTAATGAAACTTCCTACTCTGAGTTGCCCAATGTGCATGCACAATTGCAGCATTCTCTATTTTGTGTGGCCACAACAAATCTCTTTCCCTTCTCTTTTACCCGACCCTCGCCCCTAAAAATTGCTTTAGTTGGAGTACAATCCATAACATGGGTAACTAAGTCACTTTGGACTAAATTTGAAACAGATCCCATGAGGTGAAAGGCTGTTTAGATAGATCAAGGGTCTGGTAATCGTCTCTTTTGATAAGGATGTTTATTAGGTGAACTGTGTTAATCAGCTTGTTTGTGCTATTAAACAGGTTCCTAAAAGGCTTTCTTCAGATACTACGGCCTAGAAAAATGGAAAGATTTAGGTTTTTCTTCTGTCTGAAGTTGCAGGGTATTGAAGAAGCTCACATAGATAGATGTAAAGGAAATAGTATTTTTGTTCAATGAGGATACCATTATAAAAGAACACCACTTTTGGTAGTACTTACAAGGTGATTTATATTTTCATGTCACTATATTAACTTTAATCTTCATCCCCATGAGGTAAGCAAGTATTATTATACATATGGGGAAACTGAAATATAAGTTGACTTGTCAACATCCACAGAGCAAGTCAGTAGCAAAACTGGAATTAGGATTCTGAAGTTTCTGGTTTCCATTCTTGCCCTTTTCTGTTTTCCACACAGACAAAAGCTGCACATTAAACTACAAAAGAAAAGATGGAAAGATTGTATAAAGTAGAATTATATGAAGAAGTCAACATGCAAAAAATATGGGTTGGTAACAGTATAGTAAAGTTCAGCAACCCACTAAACTTAGTAGTGCATGAGGAAACTAGGAAGTAAAAATTATACTGCCTTCTGCTACTAAAGTTTGAATGGCTTGATAGGAGTTGTTGCCATCAGTAGTTGATGGCTGTCAGTTTTCTAAGCAACAGTTTAATTTTACTTAGACTTGGAAAAGCTAGCCTTAACACTGCATCTGTCATGTTGCAAAGTACTGTATATACTCGTTCATTAGCCTGTTCGTTTATAAGCCGACCCCCCAAGATGGATAGGTAAAAATAGCAAAAACTGTATGACCCTTTCATAAGCCGACCCTCTATTTCAGGGGTTGGCAAACTTTGGCTTCCGGCCCATCAGGGTAAGCCACTGGCAGGTCAGGACGTTTTGTTTACTGGGAGCGTCTGCAGGCACAGAGCCCCTCAGCTCCCAGTGGCTGCAGTTTGCTATTCCCAGCCAGTGGCGCCACTTCCCGCAGCTTCCGTTGGCTGGGAACAGCGAACCGCGGCCACAGGGAGCTGAGGGGCTCCATGCCTGTGGATGCTTTGGGTAAACAAAACGAGAGTGTATTAGATATTCAATTCAATAATGTCATAGAATTTAAAATCATCACATTTTGGTGTAGACCCGTTTATAAGCCGACCCCCTGCTCTTTGATGTTTCACATTTTTTACCAAAATATTCGGCTTATGAACGAGTATATCACAGAATCACAGACTATCAGGGTTGGGAGGGACCTTAGGAGGTCATCTAGTCCAACCCCCTGCTCAAAGCAGGACCAATCCCCAATTTTTGCCCCAGATCCCTAAATGGCCCCCTCAAGGATTGAACTCACAACCCTGGGTTTAGTAGGCCAATGCTCAAACCACTGAGCTATCCCTCCCCGCCCTATATATATACAGTATAGGCACAGTATATGCACTGTATATATACAGTATATGCATTTTAATGTTTGCTTGATGTCTCAAACATTAAAGTGCAAGCAAATGGTCAAGGTATACCTCAGATTAGATCGTATTTTTTTTCTAAAATATATGCTCTAGGAATTATTTTGGGGAAATTCTATAGCCTGTGTTATACTGGAGGTCAGACTAAGATGATCACAATGGTCTCTTCTGGCCTTAGAATCTCCGAATATGTTAAACCTATTTTCATTATTACCCCAGCTCAGTACTTGTTGTCTCGTCATAGTGGCGGTTGCACTTAAGTTTCAGTTTGAAGTGATTGGTCATGTCTACAGTCAGAAAAAGGTGTGTTAGCTGGGACTTCCTACTCCCCCCAAGTGTTTAACTTGACCAGCTAACACATGGTTAGGACCACCTAAAACAGCAACTAGCCTTGACTATACTATGATTTTAACACGTTAGCTAACGTGTTTAAAATACATCTTTTTTCCACTGAATACAAGGTCATTATGGTAAAGGCATACTAGCTAGATATTTCTGCTAAAATAATGTTTGATGTAAATTAAAATGTTGACATTTTAAATAGCCATTGTTAGGTTTTAGTGTTAACACATTATTGAAATGAATTGGGGTAGTTCTCATATTTCAGAGTTACTGTTTCATGTACTCCCTCCCACCTGTCCCCCAAACCAATTCTTGGGTGGAGTCAATGAGAATGAAGAATAAGGGAGGTTTATCACTACATCCTTAAATCTCTCCCAGAAATTCTCCTAGTTCTACTGCTGATAGTGTTGCCCTTCCCTGTCCCTCTTCCAGGGTTGGCAATTTCCCAGGAAAAACTAGTTTAGAACAGGGCGCCGGTAAATACCGGTTTAAACTGGGAAACATAATTGCATCAGTGTCCAGCAAGTTCAGCAAGCATAGAACAAAGCTTTGCAAACTTTGAATATATCTGTTCAAAACTGAGAAATATACTTGGTCTAGTCACTGCATCAGAGTTGGTCTTCTGTTACAGAATGCTGCATGGCCAAATGGGTCTGGAGTGGTAGTCTGCATGCTTCTGGTTGCTTAATGCTTCAAGTCTAAAACTCTCAATTATATGAAAACAATAATGCAGAGTTTTTGACTTTTGTTCTTCCAGTATTGAAAACTGGAATATGACATGATGTATAATTTTCTCAAGGAAATTACCGAATCGAAATGAAGATCAGAATGTCTGTATACAGGATTTCAATTACATATATTAATATTACACCTGCAGATTTGCTTTTTATTTGTATGACCCTAAATCTATGAATGTACTGCCTTATGTAGCCACAATTGAATATTTAACAAAAACAAAGTGTAATTTGGAATGCATTAACTAAATAGTTTTAAAAATAGAAAAGCCTTGAACAAGGACTAACTAGCCTTTTGCGACAAGGTAGAAACTGATTTTGCCTGGTAAAAAACATATTTGGTAAATAACATGCTATCCCCTGCCCTCTTCTCTTTCCCACATTTGCCTTCCTCTTGCCTCTCCTGTTACCTTAGAATCATAGAATATCAGGGTTGGAAGGGACCTTAGGAGGTCATCTAGTCCAACCCCTTGCTCAAAGCAGGACCAATCCCCAATTTTTGCCCTAGATCCCTAAATGGCCTCCTCAAGGATTGAACTCACAAGCCTGGGTTTAGCAGGCCAATGCTCAAACCACTGAGCTATCCCTCCCCTTGCCCCCATGCACCCTCCACATTCCCCTGCATATACACTTTCTCCTCCTTTTTCTTCTGCCCTCCCCCCATGTTCCCCTGCTTCTCACAGTGCCACACCCAGTATAGCATATGGGGTCACCATCTTCCCAAGGACAGTGTGGTTTCTCTCCTGGTGGAACAATGGGAGGTGGTAGCCAGCATTGTTAAAAACAAACTAAACTTCCTTCTGAAATAATGGCCATCTTAACCAAGTGGCCTCAGTCCCATTGAGAACATCAGGAGATGGTGGTCATTTTGAAAGAGGTCACTTCTTCATGCATTTCTCTGAAGATTATTCTCAGGTCTGACCGATAAACTTTCTGCAATGAAGAATAACAAAAATTGGCTAATAATTGCTTTTTAAAAACTGTCCATTCTAGCAGTTACTCAAGACTTGGGTATTTTAAAATTTAAATTAAATATTTTTAAATTATACCCTTTGAATTTTATGTGTTAAATGCCACATGAAAAGCCACCTTCGTGTAGAGAAAAACAGGGATTTATGCCCCATTTTAAGATATTTTTTTCCTGAGTGCATCTTAAACTGGAGTCATGACCAGCTGTTGCATAATAAATATTGAAGTTTGGGAGAGCACATACTTCAAGTATCCATGTGTGCTCTTCCTGAAATATCGAGTTTTGCTATCTAAACCATAAAGCCATATGAAGTTTTTAAAAAAACCCCAAACCTTAAAAATCACACATTACATGAGAATATAATTTTTGAAGCTTTCAGTAATATTGGATCTATACATTACATTAGCCAGACTAAATGATATGCTAAATATTCCAATACCTTATTTGTTTACAAGTAAATTGTTGCATGTGACCATATGATGAACTGTAACATGGTTACTGCTTATAAGGAATTTAATTTTCTCCAGTTGTTACAGGTTTGGTAATGGGTCAAGACCCATTTTTAGATACTGAATAATTATACTATTTTTTTTTTGGTTTGTCACATTCTCCATTTGATGCTAGTCTGTGCAATGGAGTCACTGTAGTCTTATCCATACTACCCAAGTGACAATATACCCAGTGAGAACAGGTGGGAAGAGCTGTGACTGTGATATAAGGTGATCTGAGTCTGTCTTCCCAGGTGTTCTGTCAAAGGAAAGAGGTACATATTGCCCCTTGACATTCCAGCCTGGATAATTTCAATACAGAATTGTGTAGGTTCTGTTAGTAGCAGGGCACTGGGGTTGTCTTGCCATGGGAATTGTGAGTAGCGAGGTGGGATATGAGAGCAGTATGAGGGTTTAATGATGGGTAAGAGGAAGTATAGTTGTGGATGGTATTCTTTGAGTAAGTATGAAGGGGTTGTAAAAGGGAATGAGGTGGTGGTTAAATTTTACAAGTAAGGTATTCTGTTGGAAAGTAGGCTCAGTGTTTGAGGGTAGGCCAAGTGCAGGTAGCACCTGTCCATTACAGTGAAAAGGCAGAGTGGGAGTGTGTGTGTTATGGGCATATTGGGGCATCGCTCAAAGAGAGCGGAGTTAGGTTTCATGGGCATTTCCCTTAAATATGTATTTCCTGCTTTTCAGACGTTTGAGTTTTGCCGTACTCAACATTCTAAAAGGGCGCGAGTTATCACTGGGCAACCTTAACACTGCATTAATAAAAATTTTTGTCATTTAATTTCCTAGGCTTTTGTAAACAGAAAGCTATGTTTGCTGATAGGAATTAATGGTAATTTAGACAGCTGCAGACTTCACCTTGATTTGCAGTTGATATGCTGTCAAAGCTAGGTTATAATAAAAAAACCTAGCTTTTGTATAGTGCTTTTCATCAGTAGATCTCAAAGAACTTTGCATCGTTATCCCCATTTTACAGATAGGAAACTGAGGAATAGAGGCAATATGGCTTGTCCAAGGTCACCCAGCACGCCAGTGGCAGAGCTACGAATAGTCTGAGTCCAGTGGTTTTTCCACTTGGCCACACAGTTGCTATGTGATGTCTCAGTGCTTATCCCCCCTCCTGTACCTTTTATTATAGTAGAATGGGGATAATGGTCATACTTTGAAATGTTTTCAATGTGTAGTTGCTAACAGACCTCAGATGAGATTTCTCTTACTGGCCCTGTGTCCCAGAAATTTGAGTTTTCTTAGATAGTTGCTACAGTAACTTAAAGCATGTGAGAGAAGACTGGTGTGTGCTTCTCTTTTTCTCCATACTCTGCACCACCATTCCTTGCAATATGTAGTGGACGCAGCCTTCCCCTGTTTCCAGCTCCCCCTCCCCTTTCCATCCCATTAAGCCATATTAGTTGGCACTATAGAAGCCGTTAACATGTGATAAGTTTTTCCTTCCTATCTCCTGGCCTAGGTTGCTGCTTACACCTATCACAGGCAGTAGTTTACTAGAAGACCGTATGCTACCTTGATTATGTAGCCAGAGCTGCACACTGAGTTGGACCTCTCACTACCTACTACCCATGTCAAGTTGGAATTCCTATCTTTGAGGCTTCCCCAGCCATATCCTAGGTCCACCCAGTCTGCCCCCCCCTCCACTGCCCCAGAGTGATTTGTATCTTAACTATTCATCTTTTGTGTTTCTGGTGTTTAAACTTGTGTTGCCTTGATTCTCCCCTACCAGATACCAGCTAATATGGAGGGGCAGGGAGACTCTCATACACCCCAAGGAGAGCAGGATACCCCATATGCCAGAGCAGGCAGGGAAGGAGGCTCAGACCAGTGCTGAGGGTAGGCCTCCCTGAGATCCCAGCACACACAGTGAAGGCGGAAATTAAGGGCTGACTGGGGGTGGAGGGGGCAATATCCTCTGCTACCCCTCACATTCTCCAACACCTCCCTTCTCACCTCCTACTCCCCCAATCCCTCATCTGTCCCTTACCTCTTATTCCAATTTACCTCCCTCCCCTAAACACCCCTATGCCTAGCGAAAGATCTCAGATCCTCTCCACTGTTCCTACCTACTCTTGCACCCCAGTCACCTCCCAATTAGCATTCACATTTATAATATCTTCTCTTTTCACAGATGGTTACCTTTCTCCAAAATAAATAAAAACCCAGCACCTTGACAAAAGCAGATTTCCCCCCCACCCCAAATGTTGACAGTTCATTCTCTGATTTCTGCCCACGCTGGGTTTCAGACTTCGAAGTTGCAGGCTCAGGAAGTTGTTAAATGGTCCATTCGTTTCATAAGAACATATGAATGATCATATGGAGTGAGACCAGTGGTCCATCTAGCACAGTATCCTGTCTTCCAACAGCATCCAATGCCAGGTACTTCAGAGGGAATGAAAAGAACAGGGCAAATATTGAGTGATCCATCCCGTGCTGTCCAGTTCCAGCATCTGGCAGTCACAGGCTTAGGGACACCCAGAGCGTGGGGTGGTGGCCTTGACCATCTTGGCTAATAGCCATTGATAGACCTATTCTCCATGGACTTACTTAATTCTTTTTTGAACCCAGTTATGCTTTTGGGCTTCACAACATCCCTTGCAACAAGTTCTACGGGTTGACATTGCATTGTGTGAAGTAGCACTTCCTCATGTTTGGTTTAAACCTCCTGCCTATTCATTTCAACAGGTGACGCCTGGCTCTTGTGTTATGTGAAAGGATAAACAACATCTCCATATTCACTTTATAAAATCATGAATGATGTGGAGAGATGTCTATGATATCCCCCTTAGTTGTCTCTCTTTCAACATGAACAGTACCAGTCTTTAATTTCTCCTCATGTAGAAGCTGTTCCATACCCCTAATAATTTTTGTTACCCTTCTTCTGTACCTTTTCCAATTCTAGTATCTTTTTGAGATGGGGTGCACACACTATTCAAGGTACGAGTGTACAATGGATATATATAGTGGCATTATGATATTTACTTATTTATCCTTTTCCTAGTGATTCCAAACATTTTGTTAACTTTTGTGATTGCTGCTGTACATTGAGCAGATGTTTTCAGGGAACTATCCACCATGACCCCGGGATCTTTCTTGAGTGGTAACAACTAATTTAGAGCCAGTCATTTTGTATGTATGGTTGGGATTATGTTTTCTAATATGCAACTCAATTCATAGATTGATCTTTCAAAGAGATTACCTGATCGAGGTAAATACAATCTGAAACAATAGTGCTGAGCTGGTGAACTGCACCATTCATGTCAGTTGCTGTTTCCTTTCTCTCCCATTTCTTCTCCTGCCCTCCCCCCCGCCCCCCCCCCCCCCCCCCAATTCTGGAGTGTTTGAGGGTGTGGGTTGCTATACACTAGAACGGGTGGGGAACCTACGGCCCGTAGGCTGGATGTGGATTTCATCTGGCCCGTGGAAAGTCTCTGCACTGCGGGCTGGAAGCTTCAAGCCTCAGCACCCACCCGTGAGGCTGGAGCCGCGAGCGCTGGCTCGCCCCGCAAAGGTGGGAAGCTGGGGTTGCCAGGCCATTAAAAGTCCGGTTGGCTCCGCGCAGCTCTCGGAAGTGACCGGCATGTCTCTGCAGCCCCTAGGAGCAGGGGCAATCAGGGAAACGCCGCGCCCTGCCCCCAGCGCCGGCTCCGCAGCTCCCATTTGCCGGGAACTGCAGCTAGTGGGAGCTGCGGACAGCGCTCACAGCTCAGAGGCCCCTGGTCCCTCTGCCTAGGGACCGGACATGGTGGCTGCTTCTGGAAGCACCGCAGAGCCAGGGCAGGCAGGGAGCCTGCCTTAGCCCCGCTGCACCGCCAACCGGGAGCAGCCTGAGGTAAGTGCCACCTGGCCAGAGCCCACACCGCGAACCCCCTGCCCCAGGTCAGAACCCCCTCCCACACCCGAACTCCCTCCCAGACCCCAACCCCCTACCCTAGCCCTTAGCACCTTCCTACACCCCCAACCCCTCATCCCCAGCCCAGAGCCTACAGCCCTAGCCGGAGCCCTCATCCCCTCCTGCACCCTGAACTCCTCATTTCTGGAGCCACAAGTGCCGGCTCGCCCTGCTACGGGGGAAGCCCCAGCCTCCCCTCTTCTCTCCCCCGCCCCGGGGCTGCATGTGGCCCGTGACTGATGGTTTTTGTTTTTTTGTTTGAGAGTCAGTGGCCCCTGATTTAAAAAAAGGTTCCCCACCCTTGCACTATAAAATTAGATCAACCCAGCTACATCACTCAGGAGTGTGAAAAAAACACGCACTGAGCGCCATAGTTAAGCCGACCTAAATCTCTGTGTAGACAGCACTAGGTCGACAGAAACATTCTTTCCTATGCCTAGCTTCTGCCTCTCAGAGAGGTGGATTAAACTACAGTAATGGGAGAGCCTACCTCTGCCAATGGGAGCCAGTCTCCCGTTACTGTAGATACTCCAGCTCCCCGAGAGTTAGGCAGAGGAAAGAATTCTTCTGTCGACCTAGTGCTGTCTACTCAGGGACTCTAGGTTGGCTTAACTGGCGCTCAGTGCATGTGGCTTTTTCACACTCCTGAGTAATGTAGCTGTGTCTGCCTAACTCTTCACTGTGGACCTCTCATCTGTCTAAACTCATGCGTAGACCAGGAAGGCAGAAGGCCTGTCGGACACTAGGAAAGACTATTCCTTTGGAGGAATATCCTATGTTGTCCAGTTCATTTAGGATGGTTTGAGATGCAAGAGCAGGCCCTGTCGCAGGAGAGCCTGAGTGAAGGCTTTGAAGACAACTGAGACTTCTGGAAAATGAAAATAAGAAAGAAAAACTTGTAGCACCTTAGAGACTAACAAATTTATTTCAGCATAAGCTTTCGTGGGTTAGTACCCACTTCATCGGATGCATGGAATGAAACATACAGTAGACAGATATTTATACAGTCAGAGAAACATGATAAGGTGGAGGTGCATAGACCAACCTTAAGAGGCTAATTAATTGAGAGGAACCATAACAGCAGGGGCAGAAAAACCTTTGAAGTGATAAACAAGATGGTCACACAGGTGTGAATGAGGATCGTTAACTTAAGGGAAATAGATTCAATTAACGTACTGGCCGAGCCATTCGAGGTCCTTATTTAATCCTGAGGTAATGCAATCTAGTTTGCATATCAATTCGAGTTCAACAGTTTCTCTTTGAAGTCTGCTTTTCGAGTTAATCTGTCGCAACACTGCTACCCTCAAGTCTGTCAGTGAGTGATTAGGGAGGTTGAAGTGTTCTCCTACTGGTTTTTGAATGTTATGATTCCTGAACCTATCCTTGCAACAAAGCCCGATGCCAACTCTGTCCACATATCGATTCAAGTGATACCATCACAGGGCCTAATCACATCCGCCACACCATCAGGGGCTCATTCACCTGCACATCTACCAATGTGATATATGCCATCATGTGCCAGCAATGCCCCTCTGCCATGTACATTGGCCAAACCGGACAGTCTCTACGCAAAAGAATAAATGGACATAAATCTGTTATCAGGAATCATAACATTCAAAAACCAGTAGGAGAACACTTCAACCTCCCTAATCACTCACTGACAGACTTGAGGGTAGCAGTGTTGCGACAGATTAACTCGAAAAGCAGACTTCAAAGAGAAACTGTTGAACTCGAATTAATATGCAAACTAGATTGCATTACCTCAGGATTAAATAAGGACCTCGAATGGCTCGGCCATTACGTTAATTGAATCTATTTCCCTTAAGTTAACGATCCTCATTCACACCTGTGTGACCATCTTGTTTATCACTTCAAAGGTTTTTCTTCCCCTGCTGTTATGGTTCCTCTCAATTAATTAGCCTCTTAAGGTTGGTCTATGCACCTCCACCTTATCATGTTTCTCTGACTGTATAAATATCTGTCTACTGTATGTTTCATTCCATGCATCTGATGAAGTGGGTACTAACCCACGAAAGCTTATGCTGAAATAAATTTGTTAGTCTCTAAGGTGCTACAAGTTTTTCTTTCTTATTTTCATTTTGCTGACACAGACTAACACGGCTACTACACTGAAACCTATCATTATGTGAGACTTCTGGGACAGCCCTACTATGTCATTCTTGACCAATTTGCAGAGAACACTCCTCCCCACACACCCTGCCCTTCTGAATCACTCTTCTAGTATTGAAGAAGATAGTATTGGTGGCGAGGCATGGCATCCCACAGCAAAAACTGTGAACAATAAACTAGTTACTAGGGCATGATGATCCACAGCAGCACTTGGGAATGACAGCCCAATACTTACGGTATGATGACCCACAGTGGCAGCTATTGATAACAGCCTGATATTTTTAAGTGAAACAGGAAATCCTCGTTCCTCTGTTACATCTTCCCTGGGAGCCTGAGTAGGGATATGCAAGTAAGAAGTAAAATGCACAAAGAGTTTGAAATTATTTGCTTCTGGGGATGCAATGTGATATTTATAATACCTTATCCTTGACCTACAATATTAGGTTAGGTTTCTTTTACAGTTTTTCCCACCATAACATAGTTTGTACTGCCAGCAGTTCAGCAGCTAAGAAGCAGACCAATTGTCTTAACAGAATTAATTTTCTTCATTGAAGAAACAGTTTTTCAGTTTATCAATTCAGTTAAAGTCCTAAAGTAATTTTTAAAAAAGTAAATGTTTTAAATAATGTATTGACTTGCACACTGACACACACCTTGAGTTGACAATGTTAGTCCTACAGCATATGTGGTTAACACCCAAGATTGGCAACCATGAACATTCACATACCCTCGTGAGTTAGCTAGATATCTGCCACCATTAACAATTCATGTACACAGACTACTGACACTACTTTCTACAGATGTTTCAAAAATATACATTACCTTTGAGGCTGGCTGATTATATTCTTGCCCATGAGAAATTTCTGCTTTCTACAGCAGCAGCTTAATATTTTTTTTTGGGAAGAAAACCAGGTGTTTGAAATGTTTGTACTTTTTCTCTTGGGCAAAGAGGTAGGGGGGAGGGATAGCTCAGTGGCTTGAGCATTGGCCTGCTAAACCCAGGGTTGTGAGTTCAATCCTTGAGGGGGCCATTTGGGGATCTGGGGCAAAAATTGGGGATTGGTCCTGCTTTGAGCAGGGGGTTGGACTAGATGACCTACTAAGGTCCCTTCCAACCCTGATATTCTATGATTCTATGACAACACAAAGAAGATAGTTTTCCTTGAGAAATCATTGGCTGCACAGAGGAAGTGCTGAATTAACATAAGCCAGAATGGACCAATGAAGTAAGATTTTACAAGAAAGAATGAGCAGGAGTATTGTGTTATCAACTGTCACAATTAAGCAGAGGCAGGCTATAAGCAGAGCAAGGCTGTAAGCCCCAGAACTGATATTTAGTTCTATGAAGATAGATTTTACCTTAAAATGGCAACTCTCCCATTATAAACCTAAATTCTATTCTACTTTCATCAGCATAGTTAGCTGACAGTTTCTTAAAAGGAAAAATATGTCCTTAGTTGTTACACCATCCAAAGTTTATTCACTGACACTTCTGCCATAAACCTGGTTTTTAATTTTTAGTATATATTGCATAATTTCAAATAGTGCGATACATGTCAAGGGGGGATAACTTTTGCAGAGTGAGCTAAAAAAAAATCCATTGAATTGAGATTGAGCATTTGAGGCAATTTACATTTGTTTTCTAATCAGAGCGCAAGGGGGGAAATTAATAGATTTGCTGCCAACTTGTGGTGTAGTTTCCAGAAAATGTTAAATGTCAGTGGAAATGCTGTATGTGGTGTAGTTGTAGCTGACGGTCAGAGGACATTAGAAAGACAGGGTGGGTGAGGTAATATCTTTTATTTGACCAACTTCCATTAGTGAGAGAGACAAGCTTTTAACCCACCTTGTGTCTCTACTCCAAATGTTTGAAGCCTTGAATTTTGTGGTACAATAGTCCCTATATTAAGGATGCCTATTTTGTATAGGGTGAAATATGTTGGAAGAGTTATGCACAGGTATGCCAGCCAAACTAGCAAAATAAAAAACTGCTAGCAGAATGTTTATATCAACAATATATACAGGGTGCATTGAAATACTAAGGAAAGATAAAAAGAGAACAGCTATCACAGTAATAGCAACTAACTGATTTACAGGGAGAGACAATATCCAGCCAGACTGGATAAGCAGCACCAAACTATAATCTAGACAAGGGAGATTTAAGCCATATTCAAAAACCTTTACCTAAAATAAGAACTTTCATATTAGACCCACTCATCACCTGGAAAGGCACCAAGTTCTGCAGCCACATCAAACCATATGGCTTTCTGTCCAGTCAGAACAAAACTGGATGACCTAATACTACTTGATGAAAGGACATCAGGCCACATTTTATCACGTTAATCTCTTGGTAGTGTTTTATGTGCCATTTTCAGGCTGTTCACAGTCTAAGACAGAAATAATTGCATCAATTTATAATCTCCACTTTTAGAAGATTTCTTCGCAACCACAAGAACTAGAACATTTTTCCTAATAAAATCTTAATATTTAAATTGGAGCACTATTCTGAGGCTAAGTCTACAGTCACATAACTGTACTATAAATGGACCTTGCCTTCAGCCAGCCAGCCAAGTACGGAATAATTTGGACTCATAACTCTCTCAGGTTGCTATAACTACTTAGGCAAATACTTGGGTGGGAGGCAGAAGGGGGGCATTAGCCATATATCAACTTGGCTATTTTTCTACTAGCTAATAATCTACTCCATTATTCAAACAGATATGAATGTTCATTGAAGGAAAAGGGTTATTTTGTGCAACACACATTTTATTTTTATTCCCATTGTAAACAGATTTTTAAAAAAACACACCCTGAAACTGCATGTCAATTACATTGGAATGGAATAAAATTTTCCAGATAGCCAGATGACAAACCATGAATAGATTTTAAGTGCTTTATTTGCCCTGCTAATAGTTAAGGTTTTCTGTTTCAAGATCAACTCTTCTGAGTGCTCTAAAACCTACACTGTTACTTGGATTGCCTTGAAATTTGGTATGCCTCATAGAGGGTGTCGTTCTGTTGGTGAGCCAATTTTGTGATCATTTGACCCAGGGATTTCTAAGCTATAAATTGCTTTTCTTGAAGCTGACATTTTGACAATCGATTTTTGCTCACAGATAGAGATCAAACGAGGATTCCTTGCACCAGGGTGGGTGCCAACAGAGTGCATGGCACGCAACTCACCAACTCTTAGGTGAAAATCAAATTAAAGCATTATTTGGGGGAAAAACTGCTTCTTTAGTTTACAGAGTCAGAAGCTTTTTACATTAAGTGATAAGCTAAAGGAATTACACTGTGCATGGGCAGTAAGAGAGTATAACAATCTCGAAAAACACCTGTTTATCACAAAAGCTGGGCAGCTCTGATGAAATATCAGTCAATGAACCCAAGCACCGAGAGTTCAAATCTAAACCAGGGCAGAAATTTGAAGGGAAAAAAAATTGGTATACTGCTTCATATCAAAGGGGATTTTTATTTGAGGCAAATGTAATCACAGGGCAGCATTATATTCAAAATGTGTTGATTTTTTTTTAACTACACAACCGAATGCTTGCTAAGAGGGGAGGATGGTTAGAGGTGAAAGATTAAAGAATGGAGGAAGGGTTGAGGGATCAAGTGATGGGGACTAAGGGTGGTGAGATGGGATGGGTTGGGCATTGGGAAGGGAGACATGGGGGTAAGTGACAGCAGGACTGGGGGAGACTATAGGTAGGGGCACCTGTCTGCCCTACATTCTCCTTTCCCATGTCTATCATGATCTGGGGCGCCAGCCCACCTACAGAGATGTGGCACCCCCTTCATGTAATCAGGTTCTGGAGGGAGCTTCCCTTTCTGGGGAAGGCCTCTGAGCCCCATTCCCTACCTCCCATTTGAACTGGGATCTGGGGGTTCCCTCCCACTGGTGTCTAAGCCCTGCTCTACTCCCCACCCCATGTGTACACACCAGGATCTGGGCCAATTTTGAGCAAGGGTTAGACTGCCATCCCTACTCCCCCTCCTCATGTGAAGCAGGTTTTGGAGGGGGCTTGCCTTTCTGTGATTGTCTGAGCCCCGTTCCCTCACCTCTTCATGTGATCTGGGAGCCATTGACCCCCCAGGTGTATGTGAGTCCCACACCCTGCCCCCCCTTGTGCGCACACCAGGATCTTGTGTTGGGGAAGCTGCCATACTTCATGTGAACTGGGTTCTGCTGGGGCAGTGGTTGCCTTTCTGTGAGTGTCCACACTCCACTCCCTAACTTCTTAATGTGATCTGAGGATCATTGCCCTCCTGCGGATGTCTGATCCCTGTCCATGATCTGGGGGGGTCCTTTGTGCACATTACAATCTGGGGAGGCCCGGCCCCTCTATGAGGGTCTGACCACCCCTCTTCTATAAGACACATTCTAGAGGGACTTTCCCCTCTGGTGTGGAGTTTAGAAGGTGCACACTCCAAGCATATACCAAGAACACATTGCTGAGACTAGGCTGAGAACAGATATGTTTGACATCTCAGGTTCTGATGTCAAATTTGGCTTCTTTACGAGTCTGGAATTTCTTATAGGATGATCTAGATCTGAGCCAAAGGCTTGGTCTGCACTCAAAAGTTAAGTTGACATAGCTACATTGGTTAGAGGTGTGAAAAATCCACACCTCGGACCGTCATATGTCGACCTAACCACTTGTGTTGACACAGCTATGTCGATGGAAGAATGCTTCTGTCAAAGTAACTACCTTTGTTTGTGGAGGTGAAGTTCCTGTGCTACTGGAAAATCCCTTCTGCTGGTTCAGACTGTCTCTACACTATGGGGTTATGGTGACACAAGTGATGTAGCTACACTGATATAGTTTCCATAGTGCAGACGTACCCTAAGACCATTGTATCGAATCTCAACAGTAGGTCATAAATGCATTCTTTATGCAATGCTCTGGTAGACTACTCAGTAGTATTGAACTTCCTTAAGGAAGCAAATCTATCAAAACCAACATTTATGCCTTCTTTCCCAACCTGGGGTGTTCTCCCATTACTACAGGCTCTTGTGACCTGTCAGTTCAGACCAATGTCATCTAATTATCTGATAATCTGTTTCCTTTCCACAAAGACCTTGGTTTCCGTCACATTAACAATACATCTTCAGAATCTTTGCATTTAGAAGACTTGAGCCTTGACTATGTCTTCCACCAGGAAAAGGTGTTCTCTTCATGCCGTAGAATCATTTATAACCAATGCTAACTCTTCCTTCTACATCTCACAGAAATTGATTCTTCCTTTGTTCTGCTCTAAACTTAAGCCCCCAAAACAGAGTGTGACACAGTCTAGATTTGAGAACATGGAAAAATATATCTTAATAGAACTGATCAATTCAGGAAAACATGATCCTTGTTCATTTACATCCCAAATGCCTGTGTCTGAAAGTATTCAGATACTCCATAGTCTAGTGAATTGAGTGCTGTATCATTGAAACATATTCAGCCACAGATAAACTGTTTCCAAAGGCCTATTCAATGTGTTCTGCAGTAGCCTCCTGGACAGAATGTCCATCAGCTACTTTAGAGGGAGTCTGCAAAACTACCCCCAGTAATCCATCAACATTTAGTTGAAAGTTTCTGCAAAAACTGTATATGGTGGTACCAAAGTAGACTAATACTACTAATTTTAGCGATGGCGGAACTTGCATCTTTCTGGTTTTGGCTCTTCTTACTAACTTCACCTTACTGGTCTTTACATCTCATTTGTCTCAAACTGGGGAGAGGTCTGCTTCATTTGAGAAGTTCTTCAGGCTCAGTATGATGGCCTCTTCAGAGAGTTAATATAATTCAATAAACCATTATTAAATTCTACTTAATCTATGTATGAGTTTCAGCGTGGATTTGATTTAAATCACTAGTCGGGAAGACTCGATTTAATCATAGATTTCTACATAAAAGTCCTTTCTTTGTTGGTTGTTATAACCTTAATACATATTCTTCACAACTCAGAGATAAATGTAGGTTTCATTTTTAGAAGGTACACACTATACATTTTAAAAGTGATTTATTTTGAAAACTTTTCAGATTAGTTTTACAGCTATATCAGAAAATGAATGATTGGTTATTTAATTTACAAAGGTAATTGGAGCAGATAGTTTACCTCCCAATGACTTCATAAATATCTCCAATTCAACAGGTTAATCATTAATATTTGGAGGATTTTCTTGCCATGCTGTATTATGAGAACATGCTGTATTAGGAGTAGACAGACATTGAAATTATTTTATTTAACTAAAACAACAACGTTATGTATTCTGGTTTTTTTCTTCAACAGCAAACATAATATTTTAACAAAACAAGCATATGAATTTTTTAATTTAGTTAAGCATTCAAGTTTTTTTTAAAATCAGGTTTGTTTTTGTTAAAATTGTTTAACTGAAATAGTTAAATGAAATATTTTAAAAAAACCCCAAAATTAAATCGATTATGTCAGCCAGGTCAACATGAGAAACTTAAAATATTGGCTTCTGCAGCTATCTCAGTCATCTTCACCTTCATTTTCCTGTTGGTTCATAATCTGGAAAAGAAAAACAAGCTTTCCTGCTTTTTCAGGTCCCAAATGATTTCTCAATTTGGAATGAATTAGTCCAAAGGAAGAAAATATTCTTTCTACACCAGCAGAAGAAGCTATTGCTGTTAAGTGAGATTATCACTTCAACAATCTCTGAATGCAGGTGCTTTAGTGACTTCTACCAGGTCACTTTAAAACATCATCAGCAAACATATATTTCTTGAATGGTTCACCCTTAGCTCTGAAGTTTATTATAGTTGGCATTATGGAGGGATGATTGCTGGATGTCCATGTCATAGCCAACTCCTCTTCTTCAGCAGTTAAGGTTTGACCCTGGTACCGAGTATTGAGAATATTTGCAAGAAAATGAGCTGGAGATAGTGCTTGTCCCATTCATTTTTTTAAATCCTTGTAATTTAACTCTGTTATTGCATATTTATCTTTTTAAGATCTCACTCCGTTCCTTCCAAATTTCAACAGCGTCAGCAATAAAACAGCTTTTCCCCTGCATTTTGTTCAAGGCTACAGAAATAGGCTTCAGGGTACTCACCATGTGTTCAACATTTCTCTTAAGCCCAGTGTTGAGAACTTTGGCTGCGACAGTGCCATCTATTTTTTCACAAACTGTCCTCAGATTAGGCCAGTTCTTGATATAGTGCTCAAAACAATCCACTACTGAGTTCCATCGCTCGTCTTGTGGGAGAGTTAGCTTGGTTCCTCCCACTTTTTTCAGAGCAGCTGCTCTAAAGTGGTTGTTACAGAAGTATTTTGCAATTTCAACAACATTAGCCTTTATTTCTGGAACACTGAAGTCTTTGACTAGGAGGTGCATCAAATGAGCAGTGCAGCCATATGTTATTAGCTTGGGACTCTCTTCTAAATTTCTTCTCATCTTGGATATATTTGCAGCATTGTCTGTGACCAACCTGTATGCTAGACATTTGCATTTTTCCCCACAGTTTGTTATAGCTTTTACTGCTCCTTCTTGTAGGTATTCTGCTATGTGTTCATTTCCTGATATATCAATTGTTTCTGTAAGGAAGACACTCCCTTCTTCTGTTGTCATATAAGCACATACAAGAGGATCATTGTGGACGTTGCTCCAACCATCAAGACAGGTTAACAATTTCACCCTCTAGACCTTTTGCACACACTGCTCAGTTTCTCTTTCATACACTTTTATCCAGCAATTTGCATATGACATCTGCTCTGTTGGGTAGACTGTATCCTGGTCTTAATGACTGAACCTTGTTGATGAAGTGTGGGTTCTCAATCATATGGAAAGGAGAGTTTGTTGCATAAACAAACTGGGCAATTTTTTTTATCAATTACCTCTTTTTGTAATCTGCTGGTTCTTATCACAAACTTATCTATGGTTGTTTCTGGATGATGGAGATTTTTTTTTTCTTTTTGCTACAGGTGATACACTGTGGCTATGTGACATACATGATGTGACTGAAACACTATCATTGGCAGATAACTCTGAAACTATAGAAAATGATGGTGATCTTGAAGGTGGATAGTCTTCAGAATCCTGAATGTTGAGGATGGATTCTCCTAAATAAAATAAATAAATGCAGTTATTTAATTATTATTACCATACTGCTCATTTAGTATTACTCATTGCATTCACTCACACTCAGTACTACTTTAAAGTACTTTAAAGGTGAAATTGTAAAAGGAAGATCTGCCTAGTTCAGTTATTTATTTTTTTATCACAACTATCTAAAATTCTAGTACCATAGAGTAACAACTATATTTTTTTGCTCAAACATGAGAATTAAAGAATAGTCCAGAAGGAAGGCAGTTAGTCCTTAAGAAAGAAGTATGAAATAAAAAAGTTTACCAACCTGAAGATTCTGCATGTTCAGGCATTATGAAAGAGACATCTTCAACGCAGCTTCCGCCTGAGAAGAAACACTTCTTCTCATGATGTTGTTTCATTCGGGCAACCAGGCCTTGCATTTCTTTGTTACACTGTTTGCATTTTGCACTCATGCCTGTCTTACCCACAGGTAGAGGAACTTTATTAAAATATTCCCAAACTGGGTCTCTCTTACGGTCTGCTGCCATTATAAGTTTTCCCTTCTAGTGAGAGAATGGTATAGTAGCTCTCAGATCAATGAAGGCTATACTCAGAAAGACCTCAAGACTTCTGGAATATGCTGCTCAAACAGTTTAACTTTTGTTTCTACTGCCTGTCCCTCCCTTCTCACATTTATCTCCAGACTTCTCCTTGTCCCTATCTAGTCCGCCCCCAACAGTCTTGTATTCATTGAACTTTTTGAAACTTTGCACTTAGAGAGAGGTAAGGGATTGACTCTGTGTACACAAATTTGCAGAGGAACAATAGGGTTGAGGTCTGTTATTTCTCATCTCTCTATATTTTTTTGCTGTTAACAAGCATGTTGTCTCTGGAAACACAAATCCACAGTTTGAGAACTGAAAAACTAAGCATCTCTGATGCTATCTTCTAGACTGAGCACTGAGTCCGATTGAGTAGAGAGAAAGATTAACCTAAATAATCTATACAGAAGCCCCTGGGACCCCATACGATTGGGTCCCTAATCCATGAACTATTGGAACTCATTTACAAAACTTTTGTTAAACATGACATGAATATATTGTTTCATACTATAGAATTAGAATTTATAATCCCTATTCCATGATGAGACATTAAGGCTCAAAGATGTATCTTAATTAAAACTATCTTAGATAGGTTTTTTTCCTCAAAGTATTTTATAAAAAAATCCGATTTAAATAAAAAAATTGTTTTTTATCCACTTTGATGAGTTTAGACTTTTTGCACAGCATTAGAAATACTCCATCTGTTTTGAGAGTAGAAGGGGAGTGACCAAGTGTGAACTTCCTCCAGTATCTGCAGTGAGAGAGACCTAGCTCAACTGTCTTGTACTGGAGTAGAAGCCTGTATCAGAAGGGGAATAACCATATAACAGATTTTTTTCCCAAGTTACATAAAGTACAAATACATTGTTTTGAAGGAAGAATTGAAACCTTGTCTCAGTCAGCCAAAGCACTATTTATTTGAGCATGTTAATATGGACAGTGGAGAGATTCAGGTCTTTGAAGTTGGCTAAGACCTTGACATTAAACCAGAATTCTGTTAGTAGCCAATGCAATGTTCAGTGATCTGTGGTGGTACTGATAATTTTCTCTCTCAGGTGCTTGGCTGGCTGGTTCTTGCTCAGGTTCTAACTGATTACCATATGTGGGATCAGGAAGGAGTATTCCCGAGGCCAGATTAGCAGTGGCTGGGTATTTTTCCACCTTCTTCTTCAGTGTGGGGTTAGATAATCTTGATATTCTATCTCACTTAATTCCCCGCCATTCAGTAAGCTTAGGAAGTGATCCATCTAGATCTATCTTACTACCTGCCTGTGGCATGCAAGTTTAGCCTGCTGAGGACTATAATGCCTTGGTCTAATTTTATATGTTGGGGTTAGCATGTGGGTGCTGGGTGGTGTTGGTGGCCTATGATATACAGGAGGTTAGTCTAGAGGATCTGGTGATCCCTTTTGCCTTTAAATTCTAAGACTCTATGAAAATGTTTTGCCCTTCCTACCAGATTCACATCAGCCTTGCCTGGAGCGAACTATAGCTAGCTGCTCCTCATCTAGACCTACAATTCCCCTAGGAATACAGTGCTTGAGGGAATTGATATATTTTAGCTAAAAGGATACTTCTTTCCAAATACTGATTGCATCTAAGGCTGTGGCATCTTGTGCTCTCCCTACTTACTCTTCTAATTGAATTAGATGTGATCTGATGATTGCCTTTGGTGCTCTGCCTGTCAGGGCCTTGGAAGTTAAAGGTACTCATTGATAATCTCTGGGATCTCTGACTGGAATGAGTGGTGTTAATTTAAAATAACTCCTTCTGCCAGATCCCAAAAATGGGGTGTGAGGGCAGGTCTAACTCTACAGTGGGGATCGATGCTCTGAGATCGATCCACTAGTGGTTGATTTAGCAGGTCTAGTAAAGACCCGCCAAATCAACTGCAGATCGCTGTCCAGTCGACCCCTGTACTCTACCCCCAGATGAGAAGAGTAAGGTAAGTCGACAGGAGACTTTCTCCCGTCGACCCCCCGCGGTAACTCAACCTAAGGTATGTCGACTCCAGCTACGTCATTCACGTAGCTGGAGTTGCGTAGCGTAGGTCAACTTACCACTGTAGTGTAGATATAGCCTGAGTGGCACCTTGTGATCCACTGTGTCCAAAGGCAGAGCTACTACAGATCTTAGATCTCTTTCCACTGATGTGAGATCACCTCATCTATATGTTGTGTGAGTGCTGTCAAAAAGGCATTGTCTGAAACCTAATTAAAAAGGATCTATAATTTTTGGAGATGTCAAGGTTGCTGAAGTTGTCCTGAAGTCAGAACTTTATCAGTGACCTTTTTGTTTAAAAATAAAATAAAATGTACTGCTCAGATTTCAGAAAGGATTAGTCACACCTTACTTTCAGTTAGAGACTTAGAGGAGGAGCATTATTCCAGGAAAGGGTGGATGGAGCCACAGAAGAATATCAGTAGTCTCCAAACACCCAAGGTAGTGGAAGACTGGAAATAGTGAAAGTTCTGCAGTGAAATAAAAATGGGAATAAACTGAAATTAAGAAATAAACTTGTCACCATCATCTTATGTTTATAAAGAAAAGTTTATATTTTGTATATTACCCATTTAAGGTTTCCATAAGATTCTTATGGCAATCTTGAGTACCTATGGTGCAAAAAAATACCAGAGTACTGGGGGATGGTGGAGAAAATTCCTTGGTATTTTTCTAACCATTTTCTTCTTAGTTAGGGTTTGACCAGCTGTCTTATTATATAGTAATCTTTTAAAAGTGAGCTACAAAAATATGAATTTGGCAATTTTAAACACTACCTCAACTTGAAGGGGAAAATGGTTTTAATGTGAGGACAGTCTTCAATTTAAACAAAAACAATTTTGCTTAAACACCCTTTTCCCATGCTTAATGCTAAGGGTAAACTACTTAAATTATAACTTTTTGTCTTACCTGGCTTATGTTTCATATCAAATCTTGAATAACCTTTTTCTTTTTTGCAGTGGACAGGCCAAAATCCCAGCAAGTTAGAACCTCTGGTACCATAAGGCGAACCTCTTCTTTGGACACAATAACAGGACCTTATCTCACAGGACAATGGCCTCGTGATCCCCATGTACACTACCCTTCATGCATGAAAGATAAAGCTACTCAGGTAAAATCTACAAAATCAGAGGACAACAATTGCCTGATAAATTGGTCTGCCCTGTTTTGTATTTTATTATTTTGTCCAAAATGTCAACTAAACTCTCTGCAGTAGAACAGCAGCTTTTCTTTCAAAATCTCAGCACAAGTACGTAATTCTGAAAAAATTAGGGTATGATAATGTTTTTGTAATTTGGTGGTTTGATCTTACTAATATATTGCATAATTCAGAATGTTTCTGTGCTTTTGGAAAGTAAGTTTTCAATAATCCATCATTTTAATTAATAAGCACAAGTATATACATTTTAAAAATTGAGGTGAATTTCTGTCGGTGGCAAACTAGTAAATTATGAATAGGCGCTGTATTCTTTTCTACAACCTTAATAAAGCAGTCTTCTTACTGTTGTAATTTTTGCTACCCCTGAAAGCAGTGAATGAAAGGTGAACTTCTAATATCTATTAATTACTTACAATATTGGTGGTAAAATGACCTGGGGAATGACAGTATGAAGACAGACCATTTCAGTGATGAGTGCAAAAGCTAATATTTTTAACTCTTGGAAAACACCACTCTTGAAACAGATTGAAAAGAGTTCTGTTAAGGATTATAAATTTTTAAACTCTAGCAGAAATGTAGTTTTTCCTCTAATCTCTATTTAAAATTAACCAATCACTTCACCTTTTTGGTGATTTGGTTCTTTTGTTTTTCTTAATGTCCAACTTTTCTTGCCCATTTTATCAAGTGCTGGGCCATGTGACTTTTCTTGTTTGTTTGGTTTTTTTAGAAATTAGAGACACACATTTCATTCTATCAGATAGATAGAGAGTGAGGTAAGGGAAAGGGAACTGAGGAGTACAAGCTTATCCTTAAACTTGTGGAGTTGCACATGATTTTAGTCAAGCATTTCCATTAATAGCAATGGGAATGGCATTTCTTAAGCCCAGTGTAGGAAACAGTATTTTAGTGGTGTGTATTATGAACATTTCAAAGCAAGCCATAGCAATGTTCAAGTTAATCAGGCCTTTTGGACCAAGAGGATTGGTGAATACTGTTGGTGCAAATGTTTTTCTAACATTCAGAGGTGCACTAGCATAGCAGATTATCCAGCCTATTTTTTCTGTCCTCCACCTGAAAATACCCTTGACTATTCAGACTAGCAAGTGGCAAATTGTGTTGAACATAGCTAAATTTAGACTTGGAGGAAAGAGCCTAAAGTAAGAACATCTGTTAAATATGCAGATGTTACAACATGCTAACTGGGAATCAGAATTTACTCAGGTTAACCCAACTTCTAAATGCAAGCCTTCAAAGTCAACTTTGTAGGTCCCCAAGTTTTTACCTTTAAGACAGCGGTTCTCAAACTATGGGTCGGGACCCCAAAGCGAGTCAGAAGAACCCCGTTTTAATGGGGTCACCAGGGCTGGCGTTAGACTTGCTGGGGCGCGGGGCTGAAGATGAAGCCTGAGCCCCACGACCCAGGGCCAAAGCCTGAGGGCCTGAGGGCTTTGGCCCTGGGTGGTGGGGCTCAGATTACAGGCCCCCCATCTGGGGCTGAAGCCCTGGAGCTTTGGCTTTGCGCCCCACCCCCACGCCCAGAGCATAGGGCTTTGGCTTTGCCTCCGCCCAGGGTGCTGGGGCTTGGGCAGACTCAGGCTTGGTCCCCCCTTCCTGGGGTCATGTAGTAATTTTTGTTGTCAGAAGGGGGTCCTGGTGCAGTGCAGTTTGAGAACCCCTGCTTTAAGAGAGAGGTCTTGTTCAGCATCTGTGGAGTGTTAATGTTTGGTGTTAAATAGCTTGTACTATGTTTGGGCTTCAAAAGGACTCAGTGTCCATGATAAGGCGTGGGGGGTTAAGCTACCAATCCCTTTTTTGTATGAGAAGGACTGCGGTTGCTGATTAAAACATCATCTTGATATTTGGTTGAATTTGAAGTTGGCCAAAATATTCTGCGGTACATTGTATGTTGGATGTTATAAAAACTAACATTAATGAAAAATGAAAATAAGAAAGAAAAACTTGTAGCACCTTAGAGACTAACAAATTTATTTCAGCATAAGCTTTCGTGGGTTAGTACCCACTTCATCGGATGCATGGAATGAAACATACAGTAGACAGTCTACTGTATGTTTCATTCCATGCATCCGATGAAGTGGGTACTAACCCACGAAAGCTTATGCTGAAATAAATTTGTTAGTCTCTAAGGTGCTACAAGTTTTTCTTTCTTATTTTCATTTTGCTGACACAGACTAACACGGCTACTACACTGAAACCTAACATTAATGAGCCATCATTCCATGAGAATAGAGGCAAGAGTTAAACAAGCCTTACAAACTGTCATGAATTTACCAGACTGAACAAAATGTACTCACCCGCCCTTATTGTCAGGGCTTAAAAAATTACCTGACATCTGATTGCAAAAGGAGTAATCCCACTAACCTGGATGAAAGATTTGTTGTTGTGGCAGCCCTTGTCATTTAATGGAACAGACGGTTGTGTATTGTATTGAATTGTAATAGTCAGTTTATTTTAATTAAATATTTTGTAACTTCGAGTGCTTGTCTCTATGGTGCATTTCAGGTTGCTCATGTGCCCAGGACCAGAGAATTTTTCCCTTGGAGTGTCTGTTTGGTACACACATGCGCTCTCACTCTCCTCATGCACCTCACTCAGGTCATAAAAGGCGCTGCCAGACTGCCACCATTTTAGTTTCTTCTTACAGCTTGTGGTCTAGGATGGAGTTTGTGCTCTGCTGACTTCTTCAGCTTTTCCTTTTCCCTGTTGGGTTTGGTTTCTTAACTTTGGGACTCTTCCCCCCCCGTGGGGATTTCAGTCCTGGCCTCTCTGGCATGTAGGCTCTCCCTCTGGTTCAGGTGTCTTCCCTTCCCTCCTCTTTGGGGCTAAGGAAATTTCCTGTCAGGCTTTTCTCTCCTTGCATAGGAGGCCCACACTCTTCCTTCCTGGGCTGTGCTTATTAATTCAGGCCAGCTGTGGCATCCAACTGGCTCCTCCCCAGCTGGTGCCACTTTTTACCATGGTCCTTCTCTCCCCTGGGTTGGGAGAGCTCTGCAGACACCAGTGTTTCTTGGTGTCTCTGGGAGCCCCTCTCACTAGGACCTCTGACTTCTTAGAGTGAGTGGCCCAACTTATTTTCCCTTTTGGTACCTCCTGACATTACACTGAGCTTACCAGTGAGGAAGAAAGGTCTAGTAGCTCATATCACCAAGCTTGGACAGGGATATCATTTTAATTTGCCTGGTTTCACATTTAGGAGTTTCCCTTTCTGCTGACAGCAAAATTGGCCATTAAAATAATAAAAAAATAGACTTCATTGATACAGACTACTCTGTACTGAACATGGCTATGTAATTGTCTATTGTCAAGCCTCCAATGTATTCTTCTAAATTAAGAGCTTGATAGCTTGTACAATCCATCAACAGAAGTTTGTTCAATAAAATATATTATCTCATCTACCTTATCTTTCTCATTGAACCTAATAATGAAAATTCCTTGTTTCTACCTGATTTCCTGTTTCCTTTAGACAACATCAGGTTTCCAATGTTTGTTATATTTTTTAGAATGAATATGAATTCAGCAACAACAGGTGTGTTGTGAGCAAGACACGAGAAGTCATTCTTCCGCTCTACTCTGCGCTGGTTAGGCCTCAACTGGAGTATTGTGTCCAGTTCTGGGCACTGCATTTCAAGAAAGATGTGGAGAAATTGGAGAGGGTCCAGAGAAGAGCAACAAGAATGATTAAGGGTCTAGAGAACATGACCTATGAAGGAAGGCTGAAGGAATTGGGTTTGTTTAGTTTGGAAAAGAGAAGACTGAGAGGGGACACAGTAGCGGTCTTCAGGTATCTAAAAGGGTGTCATGAGGAGGAGGGAGAAAACTTGTTCATCTTAGCCTCTAAGGATAGAACAAGAAGCAATGGGCTTAAACTGCAGCAAGGGAGGTTTAGGTTGGACATTAGGAAAAAGTTCCTAACTGTCAGGGTGGTTAAACACTGGAATAAACTGCCCAGGGAGGTTGTGGAATCTCCATCATTGGAGATATTTAAGTGTAGGTTAGATAAATGTCTATCAGGGATGGTCTAGACAGTATTTGGTCCTGCCATGAGGGCAGGGGGCTGGACTCGATGACCTCTCGAGGTCCCTTCCAGCCCTAGATTCTATGAATCTATGAACTTTCAGATTTTCCTTGACATCATAGAATGTGGATATTCTGCACCTATTTTGCATCAAATTGTCAAAATGGCTGGTTAGTGTTTGCTAATATAATAGATACAGTATGGTTGACTAAAATCATGAAGGCTTATTACTCATGGGGGAGGGATATGCTCAACCCACTGAGCTTGGCTTGCTAAACCCAGGGTTGTGAGTTCAATCCTTGAGGGTGCCATTTAGGGATCTGGGGCAAAAATTGGGGATTGGTCCTGCTTTGAGCAGGGGGTTGGACGAGATGACCTCTTAAGGTCCCTTCCAACCCTGATATTCTATGATACTCCTTGTTGCATAGATGCAGTGACTAATGGCTGGGCAACAAATTTTTCTGTATTTTTGATTTTGTTTTTAAATAGAAATTGTGGTCCTACTGTTATTGAAGTGTTTCATGGGCAACCTGTGCTTCACTTCTGAAAAATAAGGCTACTAAGATGAAGTTGATTGTTAAACTTGACTCTGAATGGTTATTGAATCTGAGGGTTTGAAGTATCAGATCAGTGCTGAGTGAATTTACTTCATTGGCTTTCATTTTTAAAATACTCTTTTACCGGTATCTTTTCTAAGGAAACAGGAATATCAAACACTTATTAGTATTTTTCCCTTCTCATTCCTGGACTTCCTCCCACTCCCTAAAACGGAAAAGGATAGAAGACAAGTTCTATCTTTTTTACTGTAAACTAAACTTAACCTCTTCCAGTTGGAAGTGTCAGCCAAGCAAGGGAGGTAAACAGACTGAAGGACAAAAGTATTTTCTTCCAGGGGAAAAAAAAAGGGGTGGGGGGTAATTGAATGTATGAACACATAACTACAAAAGCAAGATGTCCACCAGGCAGACCAGAACTAAAGCTAGATTTTAAAAAAAAGACTAGGAAATCCTGTATTTTGCTTTTTCAGTAGACATTATTTGTAGACCTGAAGTAAATCATTTGATATGCTTCTATAAACCAATCCATAATTGACTAACATAAAAAATAAAATATATTTTTGGTTCTATAAATGGTGACACTGCAGGGAGACATTACATTTTTTCTATACAGTAAGACTCCCCTAGGAATGGTGCTGGAATGAACAATGACACACATGCATCCCAAAAACGGAATGAAGACTATGCTGAGACCCCCACATGATGGAAGTGACAAAGAGATAATGACTTGGATGTGTAGGGCAGTTTGATAGGGAGAGGACTGCTTTCTGGGAGAACAAAAGATACTGCCCTTTTCTGGGCAGCCTACTAAAACATGGCCTCTGTGGGTTTATTGTCAGGCACCATAGCCTTTGTAATAATGTATGCTTCATCACTTGTAGTGTAGATTTCAGCAGCAATGTCTATGCAGTAGCATTTACGCAGAGTACCAAAGAAAAGATTTTGCTTTTCTTTCCTCTTAAGTAAACAATACATTAATAACAGTAACACTAATTCAATTGTTTCTCTCACTGTTGAGGAAACAAAGTGATTATTTTTTAGATGAGTGTCTCTGAGAAGGAAGAGAAAAATAAGTGGAATCCTGCAGTTCTAAAGTAAAATAGGCAGGGATCACAGCCTTTTCCATGTGCCTGATGTACTACATATAGTGGTCCATGCAGGCAAAGAGAGGTGTCTTTGTCCTTGAGGACATTTGAGTACCTACTATTATAACTGGTCTGCTTGTTTTGATTTTTTTAAAAGAATAACTAATACATTTCAAGTTTATTTCCTTAATAGATTAATAATATCAATGTATAACATCATTCCTAATCGTATGTCATTAATGTGCACTACGTTTTACAAGGGTAGCACCTTAGTGTGTGGTAAAAATATCTGTGTCCTGTCTACACTAGTATTCCCACTGTTGCTGCACCAGTAATACTGCAACAGTGGGAGATTTTTAAAAAATGGTAGTGTAGAAATTGTGTGGTTGTAGTGTAGAAAAGCCCATGCTATTTGTGTCAATATTTTTTCCCTTCTTCTAATTCTGGAAGTCCAAATAGATTCACACTGCTTTTCAAATGACCCATCTTTAAAAATGAAATCCACTTTGCTCCGTATATGAGAGCCACTTTCTCAATGATCTGTTCAATTTTCCATAAATCTTGAAAAGCTCCCTAGAGAGCTGACGCCTGTGGTGCATTATAGTCAACATTATACATGAGTGTGTATGCAGTGGTGGTGTAGCCATGTTGGTTCCAGGATATTGGTGAGTGAGGTAATATCTTTTACTGGACCAACTTCTGTTGGTGAGAAAGAGAGACACTCTATGCTCTCGAATGAAATCACACAGAAAAAGGATAAAAGACAAGAACAGAACACTTCACAAATCGATCACTTCATATCTGATCTCTCAGTGCTTATCCTCAAAGGAAGCCTGCACAACACATTCAAAAGACAAGCTTGTGAGCTTAAATTCATAATTTTGCTAGATGCTAAACTCATGCAATGAATAGACATTGTGTTTATGGCTTATTACAAATCTATAACACGCTAAGCCTCACTCCCCCTTCTCATGCCCTGGAGGGGAGTTAACAGGCCACTTCACCTTGAATGGTCCCTTGCAATACATGTTAAGAAGTTATGCTAAACAATCTGTTCCACCTTGTATTCAGCTGTGACTTTCTGAGTACATTTCCCAGACCTGAGGAGAAACTCTGCGAAGCTGAAAAGTGTGTCTTTCTCAACAACAGAAGGTGGTCCAATAAAAGACATTACTTCATCCACCGTGTGTCTTTAATTATACATGAATGTCTGATTAGGTGTATGCTTATGTGTGGTTTATTCTTCTGTTCTTTGTTCGTTGATGAATTTAAAAAATGGGTTAGTCTCTTCCTACCCACTCCCCACAAAACCCCCCCACAACTTTTAGTATGAATGTAGAGGACACAGATAAAGAAAGAGAGCTTCTCTACTATGCAGCAGTGTGTCTATTTTGTACATTCAGTTGCTCAAGATTTCAGAGAATTTAGAATCAGCATTATAGCTGTGTCAGCATTAAACTCAACACTTAATCTTTTTCCTGCTTGGCTGAGGAGCCTTTCCATAAAAGGGAATAGTCCATTTTTGGAACAACTTCATAAAAGAATGTATTTTTAGAGTTTTAAAGTTAATGCCATCCCTTTCTGAAATGAAGAATTAATTGACCAATCACTGAGCAAATACATCTTCCTACTTTTCAAAATTGAATATTCTAACTAAATATCTTTATGTAAATATAATGCTCAAAAGATGCCTGACTGACACTTCACTGGTCTTTTCCTGATTGAATTTAAGGTCCTGATCTACAAGGCACTTTCTTGCCTGTGATGCAGCATGGTCAGAGTTTTTTGCAAAGGTAGTTTTTTACTGAGTAATTAGTTTCTGTGATTCCTGTGCTAGCCAGTGTCTTACAGCCCCTACCTTTCAACTCTCCAAGACAGCTATGCTTCATAGAAATGCTTTGAGTAGAGTTGGCTGTTGCTTAACATCTTTTGGTTGTAGGAGGCCTACCATTTTCAATGGCAGAATTCCAGTGAGGAATACTTCATAGAAGAAGATCTAATGAAGCCTGATAATGTTCAGGCCTAAATGCAAGACTTTATACTTTCGTAAGATATCTCCCCATTTGTCTTCCTTTATTCCCTCATGGAGAGGTCAGAAGTTAGATGGGGGAATGACCCCAACTGTTCCTCCGTTCCTTCTTAACCACTGAAGCTACAGTGAACTCTGATTGCATGGCGTGTCCTAGATACTTTGTCAATTTTACCCTTTTTTCTGCCTTTTCAAAGCTATTTTGTTAATTATGACAGGTTTCTTTATTACAAAGAAGAAATGGTATTTCTCTGGTATGGATATTTCCTGGATTGCAAAAGCGGGAAGGCTGCTTTATGCACTCCTTCTGGCAAGGGAGGCTCCTCAAACCCAGTCAGCTAAGTCTGGCAATATGTAAATCCAGCATCAACTTTGTAGATCTGCTAGCCTAAGTGGCTTTTCCCTGTCTTAGGAGTTGCCCGCATCTCTCATCTTAATCAACTGACTGCGCCCACTGTCAAAGTTGTCGCAGAGTTGTCTATGGCACAGAGGCCCTTGGATCAGCTTGGGTCAACCTAATCCAGTTTCAGGGTTCTGGCCACATTGGGCACCAGAGGTCCTTGGATCTTCTGTGCTCACTTAACATGGTGTTGAGATCCTGGTGCCATCAACATTTCACAGAGGTCCTTCGCTTCCTCTAGGTTGACCTAATTTGGAGCCAAGATTGTGGCACTGAGATCTCCAAAACCCTGTGGATCCAATCTAACCTAATGCCAAGGTTCTGTTACATCTAGGTTGACAGTCCAGTGCCTAGGAACTGGCACTGTGGTCTCTTATAAACAACTTGATGAAGCAATAGAGTATCCATTCTATATGTCAATAATCTTTCCACAGCAGTCTGTGTTGTCTGAGTCTGGTGCAAACGTTTTCGCCCCATTGACTGACCAGTTTAGCACTTGCTTAAAGTAGTCAAGTGCTATTATAAGTGGTGCTGAGGATCCAGCACAATTGACTTACACTGTGTACCAAACTACTTCAACTATGTGTTTCTAATATTTACTGAAAACCTGTCTAGAAATCCGATACTTTGGTAGATGCATCCATCAAAAAATGATAAATCTTTAGTCCTATCTTAGGCTTTTATGCTAGCACCCATCACTACAGTGCCCAAGCCTCTCATGTTAGATTGGCATAGCAAGGTCTCTAATGGAGTTCATGGAGTCTGTGTTTTTCGCTGTTGGTTGGGAGGTTCTGCTTTGTGTCTTTATGAAAGCTTCGATCTTCACCATATGTTTGGCACTTTAAATAATAAGTGCCAAGGCTTTTAATTGACCATTTGTCTTTAATAATTTGGAAAGCAGATACATTCAAGTATAGGTGGCCATGCCCCCCTCTCCGAACTTTCCAATCTTAAAACTGCGCCCAGGCTCTGGATTTCACCAGACTTTCATGTAATTTTAAAGTTTCCAGGATAAGCTGCTTGAGATAAAGGATGGTGGCAAAAGCAGGAATTAATCATTTGACATTTTTTCTAAGTCAGAAAAAATTGAATCCAAATTGCTTTAAAATTCTGGATACCCAACACAGTTGCAAAATTGGAAGTGAAAATTATTTTTTGAGGGAGAGCCAAAAATCTGACTTTTAGTAGTAAGAATTCTCAACCTTAGCTGCTTCCTTTCCATAACATAGGTGTATGTCAGTGTTCTTCTTTGAGTGATTGCTCATATGTATTCCAATTAGGTGTGTGCGCGCGGCGTGCACGATTGTCGGAAGACTTTTTTACCCTAGCAACACTCGGTGGGCCGGCTGGCACCCCCTGGAGTGGCGCCGTTGTGGTGCCTGCTATATACCCCAGCCGGCCCAGCGCCCTCTCAGTTCCTTTTTACCGCCCGTGACGGTCGTTGGAACTGTGGAGCGCAGCTTAGCTGATCTCCACCTCCCTAGCGCAGTTAGCACTCGTTTATCTTGTTGATAGTTTTTAAGTACTTCTTAAGTAGTTGTTAATAGTTTACTGATAGTTCGTTTGTTGTAGTTAGTGTAAATAGTAGTGGGAGATAAGGGTTTTTTTCCCCTGTCTCCTTCCCGGTACCGGGCCAATGCCTGGCTCTCCGGGATTCAAGCCGTGCTCGGCCTGTTTGAAGCCAATGCCCACGGGGGACCCCCACGACTCCTGTCTGAAGTGCCTCGGAGAGTCCCACCTTCCAGATAAGTGCCGTATCTGTAAGGCTTTCAAGCCTCGAACCAAGAAGGAGTGGGACTTTCGTTTGAAGCAGCTCCTCTTGGAAGCGTCTCTTAGCCCGATGTCAGCCCCGCACCGCAACCCGGTACCGACCTCCGCAGCCGGTCCGGCGCCGGCGGCCCCAGAGCATCCGAGCTGCAGTAAAGAGCCTCGACACCGAACACCTCAGGCCGGGACTCCCCAGAGGCGCCGATCGTTGTCTCCAAGACTGAGAAAATCGGGTCTGGGACCAGCTCCGACCCCGGCGCCGCTGCATCCGCAGCCGGTTCAAGACCGCGCCAAACCTCCCGGCCCGGCACCAGCACCGATGACTCCGGTACCGCAAGGACCATTGAGCTCGGTACCTTTGGCCAAGACGCCTGCACCACCGACTCCGGCTCCACAGGGGCCATCGAGTCTGGTGCCGCCGCCGATGCCGGCACCAGCCCTGTCGACTCCGGTACCACAGAGACCGTTGAGCTCAGGACAGCCTGTTAAGGCTCCGGTACCGACGACTCCGGTACCGCAAGGGCCATTGAGCTCGATAACCGCCAGCTCCCCGGTGCACGCTGAGGTAGAGCTTACGCTGCCGTCCACTCCGGACACCTTCTCGGCAGTTCGGGACTTGATTGCCATGACGGACCCGGCACCGACCCCATCTTCGGTACTGCCGTTGAGAATCATCACGTCCTGTGGCAAACCGGCCATGCTACGTCCGGTGCCGCATGCGGAGATCAACCAACAGCCTAGATCTCCTCGACGCCACTCGCAGTCCCGGCACCGATCACCTTCTCTGCGCCGGTCGTACTCGCGGCATCGATCCAGGTCGACCTCCAGACATGGTCGACGGTACTACGATTCCCGGCAGCACTCCCAGTCCCGTGGCCGGTCGCAGCGTAGATCCCCCGGACGATCGACCTCGCTACCGCTCACCGAGGCGTACGCGATCCAGGTCGGGTTCCCGGTACCGAGACAGCCGTTGGTACCGATCCAGGTCCCGGTACCGATCCCCGGCGCCACGGCACAGCACGGCTCCGCGGACCAGCCCTCAAGGACACTCTGCTCCGCCTTGGCCCTCCTGCTTGGCCTCTCGGTCCTCTAGGGCCGGTAGTGCCTACTATATGGATCAGGGCCACGTGGTCGAGGGCCAGAGCCACTGGCCAGACGAGGGACAGGATCTGTCTCAAGCCCCGATGCAGTGGCCTTTCTGGACTCCGATGGCGTACCATCAGTCCCAAGGAGCCCCCTCCAGAGCCTCCCAGTCGGCTCATTCAGAGTCCTGGGCACCGGAGGCGACGGTGTCACGCCCTCCTCCGGAGGCCCCAGGCCCTGCAGCCCAGACATCGGCTGAGATCCCAGACCCGGAGGCCTTGGGCGTGGAGGCTCCAGAACTTCCGCACCGGGACCTACCCCAGGACCCTCTAGACCCAGGATTGTCATCCTCCTCCTCCCCGGACGAGGCAGTGGCAGGAGCATCATCTTCAGGCCCGCCTCCCATCGATCTCCGGGACCACCAAGACCTACTGCGCAGATTGGCTCTCAACATGAATCTGCAGGTCGAGGAGGTGGTGGAGCTTGAGGACCCGATGGTGGACATCCTAACAGCCGACGCCCCCACCAGGGTAGCCCTCCTGTTTGTACGGACTATATTTACCAACGCCACCTCAATCTGGCAATCTCCAGTTTCGGTGCCCCCCACTGCCAGGGGGGTGGAGAGAAAATATATGGCGCCCCCGAAAGACTTCGAGTACCCCTACACTCACCCCCCACCGTGCTCCCTGGTCGTTCAATCTGTGAACGAGATGGAGAGGAATGGCCAACAGGCACCCGCCCCTAAGTCCAAGGACGCCAAGCGCCTGGACTTGTTTGGCAGAAAGATCTACTCGGGGGGGGGGCCTTCAGCTCAGAGCTGCTAACCAGCAAGCACTCCTGAGCCGATACGGGTACAACACCTGGAACTCCATGCAAAAATTCAAAGAACTTGTACCCCAGGAGTCCAGGCGTCCAGGCAGGAGTACGCAGTACTGATTGAGGAGGGCAAGAAGGTGGCCAGAACGTCGCTGCGGGCCTCCTTGGACATAGCCGACTCAGCTGCCAGGGCAAGAGCTTCAGGAGTCGCCATGCGGTGTATCTCCTGGCTTCAGTCCTCCACCCTCCCTCTGGAGGTCCAGCATACCATCCAGGACCTACCATTCGAGGGGCGGGGTCTGTTTTCGGAGAAGACTGACGCGAGGTTGCAGACCCTAAAAGACGGTCGCACCATCATCCGCACGCTGGGGATGCACACCCCAGCCACGCGGCGCAGATCCTTCTGGCCCTTCGCGCAGCGTCCCTACACCGTACCCGCGCCATGGCAGGACTTCTCGAGGAGACCACGTGGCAGGGGCGGTAGAAGGCGGCAGCCCGGTCGCCAGAATGGCCACAGCCAGGGCTCCCACAAACAGTCGTCGGGGCCCGAACAGAACTTTTGAAGGGACACCCGAGGGCGGAGTACCAGTCTCAGTTCACGATCCTTTCCCCTCCTTCCGAGACCGTCTTTCCCATTTCTTCTGTGCGTGGTCGAATATCACCACGGACCGTTGGGTCCTACGCACGGTGGAAAGCGGATACCACCTTCAGTTTGTCTCCCCCCCTCCCTCCCCCCCTCTTCAGGGACCCTTCTCACGAGCAACTCCTAATTCAGGAGATCCAAACGCTCCTCTCCATAGGGGCAATAGAGGAGGTTCCAAGGGAATTCAGGGGCAAGGGTTTTTACTCCCGCTATTTCCTAATCCCCAAATCAAAAGGGGGGCTACGCCCTATCTTGGACTTGCGGGGACTCAACAAATTTATGGTAAAGTTGAGGTTCCACATGCTTTCCCTGGGTACCATTATCCCTTCTATGGATCCTGGAGACTGGTACGCTGCCCTCGACTTGAAGGATGCGTATTTCCATATCACAATCTGCCCTCCACACAGACGCTTCCTCCGCTTTGTGGTAGACCAAAGGCACTTCCAGTTTGCAGTTCTTCCCTTCGGCCTCTCCACGGCACCACGCGTGTTCACCAAGTGCATGGCCATTGTGGCGGCTGCCCTTCGTCGGCAACGGATTCAGGTGTTCCCCTATCTCGACGACTGGCTTATCCGCGGCAACTCCAGCAGCCAAGTCCAGTCGCACATCCTGACGGCCTTGAGCATGTTCAATCAGCTCGGCCTGCTCCTGAATGTAGAAAAGTCCACTTTGGAGCCAACCCAAAGGTTAGACTTTATAGGGGCAGTACTGGACTCGACTCTTGCCCGAGCTTTTTTGCCAGAGGCACGCTTTCAGACCCTCGTAACCATCATACGCGGCCTTCAGAGCTTCCCTACCTTGACGGCTCGCAGCTGCCTCAGCCTCCTCGGTCACATGGCGTCCTGCACGTTCGTGACCGCTCATGCCAGATTACGCCTCCGTCCACTCCAGGCATGGCTCTCGTCGGTATACCGTCCACGCAGAGACAGCTTGGACTTGGTTTTGACAGTACCACCGCAGGTCCTAGCCTCCCTGAACTGGTGGCTAGACCCCAAGAAAGTGCTGGAAGGGGTGCTATTCCATCCGTCACAGCCATCCCTTGCCCTAACCACAGACGCGTCATCCCTCGGCTGGGGAGCCCATCTGAAGGGCCTCCAAACACAGGGCCTGTGGTCGGCGCAGGAGTTAGCCCTGTATATCAACGTCAGGGAACTGCGGGCAGTGCGCCTTGCCTGCCAAGCCTTCTCCCAGCATCTGCAGGGTCATTGTGTCGCCATCCTCACGGACAATACGACAGCCATGTATTACATCAACAGGCAAGGAGGGGCATGCTCCTCCCCACTCTGCCAAGAAGCAGTGTGGTTGTGGGAGTTCTGCATAGCCCACTCCATTAACCTGGTGGCCTCCTTTCTCCCAGGGGTCCAAAATACCTTGGCGGACCGCCTCAGCAGATCCTTTCAGGCATACAAGTGGTCCATTCGGCCGGATATTATCCACTCTGTCTTCCTGACAGATGCTTTTCTCCTGCCTTGGGCAGGCCACCTGTCCTATGCCTTCCCACCAGTGCCGCTGGTCCACAGAGTCCTGCTCAAATTACGCACGGACAGGGCCCGCCTAATCCTGATCGCCCCGGCGTGGCCCAGGCAGCACTGGTACACCACTCTCCTAGAGCTCTCGGTGTCCGCCCCGATCACTCTTCCACTGTGGCCAGACCTGATTACTCAACAGCACGGCAGGCTCCATCATCCCGACCTGCAGTCTCTTCACCTCACAGCGTGGCTGCTGCACGGCTGAACCCATCTGAGCTCCACTGCTCCGACCTGGTGCAACAAGTCTGGCTAAGTAGCAGGAAGCCCTCTACCAGGTCTACCTACTTAGCCAAGTGGAAACGTTTTTCCTGTTGGTGCGGCCCTTGAGGTGTCATCCCTTCGCAGGTGCCGGTGCATACCATTCTGGACTACCTCCTGTCTTTGAAGGAGCAGGGTCTAGCGCTTTCCTCGCTAAAGGTCCACCTGGCGGTAATCTCGGCCTTTCAGCCTGGCGAGAATGGGCGCTCGATCTTTTCCAACCCCATGATTAGCAGGTTCCTCAAGGGGTTAGAACGTCTATACCCGTTGGTTCGCTGTCCGGTCCCCACTTGGGACCTCAACCTTGTCATAACCAGGCTCATGGGGACCCCATTCGAGCCTATGGCCACCTGCTCGCTCCTGTACCTCTCCTGGAAGACTGCCTTCCTCGTGGCCATCACCTCGGCGAGGCGCGTCTCTGAACTCAGAGCACTCACTTCGGAACCCCATTACACGGTGTTCCACAAGGACAAGGTACAGCTGCGACCACACCCGGCCTTCCTGCCCAAGGTAGTGTCGGCCTTTTATATTAACCAGGACATTTTTCTGCCGGTCTTCTACCCGAAGCCGCATGCCTCTCCAAGGGAGCAGCAACTCCATTCCTTGGACGTCCGTAGGGCCCTCGCCTTCTACATCGAGCGGACGAAGCCCTTTCGGAAAACGACTCAGCTATTCATCGCCGTGGCAGACCGAATGAAGGGCCTCCCGGTCTCCTCCCAGCGCATCTCCTCCTGGATCACGTCATGCATCCGGACGTGTTATGACTTGGCTGGTATTCCCACCATGCACCCTCCACTCCACCCGAGCTCAGGCCTCGTCCTCCGCCTTCCTGGCGCACATACCTATACAGGAGATATGTAGGGCAGCAACCTGGTCATCGGTGCACACCTTTGCCACTCACTATGCCATAGTTCAGCATTCCAGCAAGGACGCTGCCTTTGGAACAGCGGTCCTACACTCTGCAGTATCACAATCCGACCCCACCTCCTAGGCAAGGCTTGGGAGTCACCTAATTGGAATACATATGAGCAATCACTCGAAGAAGAAGAAAAGACGGTTACTCACCGTAGTAACTGTTCTTCGAGATGTGTTGCTCATATCTATTCCAAACCCGCCCTCCATCCCCACTGTCGGAATAGCCGGCAAGAAGGAACTGAGAGGGCGCTGGGCCGGCTGGGGTATATAGCAGGCACTGCAATGGCGCCACTCCAGGGGGCGCCAGCCGGCCCACCGAGTGTTGCTAGGGTAAAAGTCTTCCGACGATCATGCATGCCGCGCGCACACACCTAATTGGAATAGATATGAGCAACACATCTCGAAGAGCAACAGTTACTACGGTGAGTAACCGTCTCTTATCCACTTTTAAATTCCATGACCCAGAAGACTCACTTTAAGACTTGATGAATTTAGGAATTAGACACTTAAAATGAGACAAGGACACTGTTGGGTTTCCCTCCCCCCCCCCCCCCCCCCCGGAATTTTTGTTGGAAACCTGTAGGTAGCCACTATGTTGATGTCTTACCCAGCCACACTGGGACACAACAATCCATCTTAGCACAAAAGAAGAGCAAGCTACTAGCTTTTGCGCTCTCGTGAAACATCCAAGCGCAAAATTATTGATCCTGGATTTTTTTTCTAAATTCTAGTCAATTAGATGATGCTTTGTCTTGAATTAGGAAGAAAGAGTCACCTAGCCAAAGCCATATTTTCCATTTAGGAGAATTTCAGTACCACAGGTTATGGTCAGCATTTCTTTTATCCCATCTGTAATACAATATATGCATATATTGCCCTTCACAAATAGTCCCAGGTTTCCATACAATTCAGAACAAAAACATCATCAAACAAATCTTTTCAATTGTGATTGAAACAGAGCAGACTTATTCTGTAAATATTTATGAACTCCAGTAATTTGGCAATAGCTATTTTCTTACTGAGCTCAAATGAGTGTTTAGGCTATTGAGTCGTCTTCCACATCTTTTTCCTCCTTAAGAAACAAGACTTTAAAAACCTGCTAGTGAAATTCAACTTTTAGGCATGATCAAATAAGGAATCTCTGCAGAATGGGAAAGGAACACTAGAATCATGATAGAAGGATGAAGTCAGCTTCGTATGGGGGGAGGGAGGGTGGAAAGCTTGTGAAGTACATTAAAACACATCTTCACAGCATGCACATCTCCTGACAAAGACCTAGTTATACTACCACTCTCTTTTTTTGGTTATTTTGTTGATTCTCTGAAATATTGGCACCTTTGTTAATTGGAGTTGAGAGATGACAGTGTATTTTACTTTAGCTACTGTGTAGTGTATTAATCTATTTATAGAACATGGGAGCCCAGAATTATAACCAAAGTAGTGGACATGATTGAACTGATGGCAGCCAGTTTATTTAAATAAATTGTTCAGTGTTGGCTATTAGCTTTGGATGCCATGTGGGATTTTGTTAAGGTACAAAAGTGTCAATTACATCAGAACAGTTGAGATTTTTTTTGTATGTTTGTGCACCCAAGCTGTGTCCTGTGTGGTGAAGTATTCTTAGAGCTCCCTGCACAAAGGCTTTTTTTAATTTTGGGGCTTCTGATGTGTCTGACTCCTACCAACAAGTGAGAACCTACTATATTTGTCTCATGACCAGTTCAGATCTTCCAATCGTAGTCACCTCCGAATTTCTTTGTGCTTCTTGGCTGAGCAAGTTAACAGTTTGGTGCAGAGAAGTATTTTCCAGAAATTTTCAGTAGTTTCATGTGTTCCTTGGAAAGTACAGCAGTCTAACAGAGAACCCAAGCCACCAATAAGAAAGCATCACTTTAAAAAAAAAAAGTGGAACAGTGTGTGACTGGTGGGAGAGGGGAAGAAGAGGAAGAGAGAAATATACTCCTCCCCTACCCCTCCTCGCCTTCCAAGAGCTGATATTTTACCACACACTTAGTATAGTATTTGCTTTTAATATTTGATTTGTTAACCAGTTTTTAGATGAAAGTTGAAAAATGGCTTCTCTACCAATGATAATTTCAAACATAGTATCAGTCATATCACAAAATCTTTATTTTAAACTATTTCCATGTAGAAGGAGAATTATGGACACCCACTGTATCTCCTTGGACTTCAGGTCTGACTTGGTCTGAAACAGTGATCACATAATGATCCTGCAATGTGATCAGATAAAACTCATGGATTCAAGAATGTTGTTTGAAGTCCCGTGAGACTACCCAGACATAGGATTTTATGCTGTTGGATCAGACTACAGGATCAGGACACTAGTGAGTTATGTACTGTCAATTTCTAAATATCATTGGAAGGGAAAAAATTAAAATAAATCTTTTGAAAAATAAATTTACAAGTCGCACCTTAGATTTAAACTGGAAAATGTTTACATTTAGTGTAGCTTTGTGTTTTTCTTTGTGCATTACAACATAAAAAATAATACAGTTAATTACACTTTGGTTTAGTCAGTTTCTATTCACTTTTGGTTTCTCATACCCAGTCTTAATGTTTTTGTTAAAAACACCAAACAGAAGCAAGGTGATTGTGTGCTCCCTTCAGGAAACTTATGCTGCTAAACTATGCATTGTGCAATGTATGTAATTTCAAGTCATGCAGAATTCTTTTTATGCACAAATAGGTAACTGGTTAATTTAGATTATTCTTTTGAGAAGCACAAATAACACCTTCTGGAGAAATGTATTTAGAATTCTTGTAACTCTTCCCTAACAAATTATGTTAATCACATAGACGAACATGATTTGTTGGGGAAGAGTCAGCATGGTTTTTGTAAAGGGAAATCATGACTCACCAATCTACTAGAATTCTTTGAGTGGGTCAACAAGCATGGGGACAAGGGGGATCCAGTGGATATAGTGTACTTAGATTTTCAGAAAGCCTTTTGACAAGGTCCCTCACAAGCAAAATAAGCTGTCATAGGATAAGAGGGAAGGTCGTCTTATGGATTGGTAACTGGTTAAAAGATAGGAAACAAAGGGTAGGAATAAATGGTTAGTTTTCAGAATGGAGAGAGGCAAACAGTGGTGTCCCCCAGAGGTCTGTACTGGGCCCAGACCTATTCAACATATTCATAAATGATCTGGAAAAAGGGGTAAACAGGTTGCAAAATTTGCAGATGATACAAAACTACTCAAGACAGTTAAGTCCCAGGCAGACTGCGAAGAAGGATCTCTCAAAACTGGGTTATTGGGCAACAAAATGGCAGATGACATTCAGTGTTGATAAATGCAAAGTAATGCACATTGGAAAACATAATCCCAAATATACATATAAAATGATGGGGTCTAGATTAGCTGTTACCACTCATGAAAGAGATCTTGGAGTCATTGTGGATAGTTCTCTGAAAACATCCACTCAGTGTGCAGCGGCAGTCAAAAAAGTGAACAGAATGTTGGGAATCATTAACAAAGGGATAGAATAAGACAGAAAATATCATATTGCCTCTATATAAATCCATGGTATGCCCACATCTTGAATACTGTGTGCAGATGTGGTCGCCCCATCTCAAAAAAGATATATTGGAATTGGAAAAGGTTCAGAAAAGTGCAAAAAAAAATGATTAGGGGTATGGAACGGCTTCCGTGTGAGGAGAGATTAAAAAGACTGGGACTTTTCAGCTTGGAAAAGAGACAACTAAGGGGGGATATGATAGAGGTCTATAAAATCATGACTGGTGTGGAGCAAGTAAATAAGGAAGCATTATTTACTCCTTCTCATAACACACGAACTAGGGGTCATCCAATGAAATTAATAGGCAGCAGATTTAAAACAAATAAAAGGAAGTATTTTTTCACACAACACAGTCAACCTGCAGAACTCCTTGCCAGAGAATGTAGTGAAGGCCAAGACTATAACAGAGTTCAAAAAAAAACTAGAGAGCAATTGATGGACCTATCCTCAATGAACTTATTAGCCAGGCTGGACAGGGATGGTGTCCATAACCTCTGTTTGCCAGAAGCTGGGAATGGGTGACAGAGGATGAATCACTTCATGATTACTTGTTCTGTTCCTTCCCTCTGGGGCACCTGGCATTGGCCACTGTCAGAAGACAGGATATTGGGCTAGATGGACCTTTGGTCTGACCCAGTATGGCTGTTCTTATGTTCTTAATATTCAAAAATCCAATATCAGTTTTAATAACAGCCAGCATCCACTAAAGTAATCTCACCTCTTGATGTCTCCTTGTTGTCACCCCTTTGAATTCCACCACTGACTTCGCTCTTTCCCCTATCCTATAAAGTTTAAACTTCCTATCAGGGCCTTTCATATCTGTTCAACCAAATCTCTTACTACATCATTTCTGTCCTCTGTGCACCACCAGTGCTGCTAGCCCATTTGTCCACTTCCTCCCACAAGTTTCTCCCTGCCTTTCACCATGTAACGACCTATATGGAATGCCCTCTTTTTCTGGTCTGCAAAGCTTTTCTTTATTAAAATCCCTCCCTATTACTCTTTGTTTATAAGTGACCTAATCATAATTTAAAAAAAAATTCCAAATCTGGAAGCCTTTGCAGAATGATGATTTTGGGCATTTACACAATATATCAACAAACACAACCTTTAAAGTTATTTTTTAATTCATGGTCTTTATAGATCTCCATAAAGAGAGACATATCGGATGTTGGAAATATACAGAAAATGTTGCTACTTAATACTGTTTTTAAATTACAAAAATACTAAGGAAAATGTACAGCAAATAATGATCTGTAGGAACGGGATTCAGGGATTGTGTATCCCCTGTGAAAATGATGCTGTTTTCTTTTCAAACAGATTTCTGCATGCTTGTGGGATTTTTGCAGTTTTCTGATTTCCATTGCTGATACCACATTGACGGATTTCAAATTTCAGTGCATCATCAATTAACTGATTTATTATAGTCTGAGAAATACAAAACTCTGAAAATGGAATGCTTGGCTACATGCAGTTGTATAAAGTACTCTTTTCATCATGCTCCCTGTAAGCTGGGGGCTGCATATATTTACTAATTTGAGTAGTAATATTTCACACAAGTATTCCCAGTGCCTTCTAGTGGACTACTGGCATGATTAGAATTATTTACATGCTTAAAGATTTGTAAAGTCAAACATTGGGCCAATACAAGTCCTGCTATATGTAATAGTAGTCTTTGTTCCTTTATATTCAGTTCAATAAAGCATTTGAAAAACACATACACACTGCATAGCAGATGATCTCATTGTCACCTCATCCCCGTCCTGCTGTTTGTTGTCTTGTATGTATGTGTGATGGAGCTTCACTCATCCTTAGCACTCTGTTGCGTCACCAGTATCCTTGGCTCTTCCAGCAGGTTGTCTGTCTCCCACTGGGTCTTCTGTGGCTCAGTCTTCTGGCCAGGTCATAAAGTCCAAATCCCTTTTGGGGTAACAGAATGGTCCAAATGAAAGTCCAAAAATAAATCTTAAAACTAATAACTACTTCTGATTTACCTCTTGAACTGTTGAAGTCTTCTGCTTCTGGGCTCCTTTTCCTGGCCCCTGCAGAGCTTCTCTTCCACAGCAGGATATTCTCACTTACAAGTCCTACCCTCAAGACTTTTTCCACAGAAGCCTAACCTGCTCCCAGTGGCGTTTTTCCATCTATTGGACCCTACGTTAGGGTTCCCCCAACAAAGTAACCTACTCTGCTCCCTGGTGGTCTTCCTGCTCCCTTCCCAGGAGCCGGACTCAAACTGTAGATACTGGCTCCCTTTCTAGAGCTTATTGATAAGAGCTCCTCACTTTCTCCTTTCCCAGGGACCATAATAGTTCTGTTGTGACTCTTGCTGTCACCTGTAAATCTTCATTCAGAGGTGTATTCTACCCCCACCTCTTGTGGGTTCCTCCAGCCTGCAACACCCACAGGGCTTCTCTAGAGAGAACTCTTTCTCCCACCTTTCCTTCTAAGTAACTTTTTCTTGATGCTGTCCTAGCAGCCTCTTTCTAGCTCAGCTGTTCCAATATTAATTAACTAAAGAGTGCTACCTGGAGTACCTGATTGCTCCCAGGTGTGGCCCACATGGTCCAGTTTTACCCTAACTCTCTTGAAGAGCCATTGGCCCTTTTAGGATTAATGAATGAAGAAAAACAGACCTAATTATCAATTCATGCAGAGCTTCTCCTAAGTGTCAGGTAAGTTCCTTTAATATTGTACTTTTAAGTGACTGTTCCATCACTGCTTTAAAATTTCGACTGTGCTATCCAAAGATCAATCTACTACTGTTTCCTGGTCACAATTCTTCTTAGCTGAAAACTTTTTCAAAAAATTACTACTACCTTTTATAAAAGCTAGATTGGCTTCCCCTTTATGATGATTTGTATCTGATTCTGAAAGACAAGCTAGATATAGTAGCTAGTGCAGAGGATTGATAGAAAAGTGTAGTATATTTAGAATTTGGGAAAATTGCAGAGGTGATGGTGCAATCTGCACTATTTCTGATCTAAATGCAGTGGGAAGAATGTTTGGAGGTGCGTATATCTGGCAGGCATGAAAAGCAGGGCAGAATTACCATACACACTTTGGAGGAAACGCCAATCTTCACAAAATTGGGTAAATTAGAACAATGGGATGGTATAATGCAAATTGGGATTGAGGAAAGCAGCCAAATGTGTTATCGTCAGAGGTTTTTCCCCTCTGTTTTGGTCTCCTGTGGGCAATTTCTCTCAAGGAAGATTTGAACCCTGGACCTTCATATCCCAAAATAGCAGCTCACTCACTCCATCTTTTTAACTTGAGAAGGATATTGCAGAATTGTGTTATCCTGTCTTTTTCACCCTCATTTAGTGTAAGGCAGCTGCCATATCTTGTTTTAAACTAAGATTGTAAATTCTTTGGAGCAAGGACCATCTCTTATCTCTGTAGATGACACAAGAGGGCCTGATCTGGTTTGGATATATAGATGCTACTGTAATACTGCTGCTGATCCCTTAACTGTTGAGTTGTTACCACATTCTCTTTAAGCAGAAGACATCTGTAAAAACATAGATAGTTAGCTCCTACTTCTGGTCTGAACTGCAACATCCTTGCTGTTGTGACTCATTGTGGTCTGATGATGTTACTTTATTTTGCTATTTAATATGCTTGACAATTCTATAAATGAGAAAATTCAGTGTAGTTGTAGGACAAGGATGTTAATGTTAAGCTGCCATGAATAAATACTTTTTGTAGAGTTGAAAACAAAATGAAACTTGAAAAGGCTACTATAACAAGTAATAAAAATAGAAAAAATACTCTTTGAAACAGGATGTTTTTAAGGCCCTTCTTCCCACACAGTTTTCATGAGATGGGTTTAACAGTGCTTGGGGAGTAATAGATATGTTACCACATTAGTTTACATATATTTGCAAAAACAGAAGTCCTGCTTGATTGTAGTAAGAGTTTTTGTTTGTTTTTGTTTTAAAGGTTTAGTCTTTATTTGAACAGGATATACATATGAGTCTATGCCCATATTATTTTGGGATGACAGAGCGCACACATTACGTGTGTTAATGTTTGACGTGAGGTTAAGCCAGTGTTGAAAGCAGCAACTTTACAGTTCTGAGGAGAGATGCTGGCTGGCTGAAGATATTCAAAGAACTGCTTGTTATTTTAAGCCTTAAAACCCTGAGTTTTCTTTTTACCTGTGTGAATATGGATTCTCTTGGAGTCAGATATGGTGTTGCCTGACTTAAATGCTGTATTTGAGGAATCACTATAGTGTAGTGTTGCAAGCAAAGGCTCCTGTCCTGCAAACTCTTTCACACACAAGTAAATTGATGCAATAGTCCTGTTAAGCTTACTGAGACTACTTGTGTAAAGATACTCACATTAATAACCGTTTGAAAGACTGTGACCTGATTCAGCAGTATATCCACAGAAGAACTTAGGGGCACAGAGGGCTAGGATTTTAGTAGATAATAAGGTCAGGGGCCGACTGAAGAGAATGCTAGACCTATGATTCTGAAGTCAGTGGGCTGTTTGTTGTTTTCTGTGTCTCTTTTGTTATTAAACCAGTTGCAGTGCAAGTAAAGTATTCCAGCCTTTTTGTATCCATATTTCACATTGCTGCTGCTGGAGTTCTTAAAAGTAAATGTAAATTTTAAACTCTGCAGCTGTTGCTTTTGCTGTCAATTAATCTTTGTTCAAGATAATAACAGACTGTGTGCATATAGTAAATGAAAATAGACTGGGGTAGATTGACTCTTTTTCCACTCACTCCTCACCAGTAAAAAATTAACTAACTCCAGAGCTTTGTCTACATTAGTTGTCAGTTCTGCTTCCCTCACCAATTAAATCAGGAGTGCAGAGGGGGGAGGACTTGATCCTGTTCCCCAGTTTCTCTTTTTAGTCCCCTGCTGCTGCTGCCTCTGACCCACATAAAAACATTTAAGCAGGAGGGCTTCCTGTTTCTGCCGCCTCATGGGGCAGTCTCATATTTTTTAAAAAAATTCATTTTGTACTGTTTGACCTTTTTTTTTTTTTTTATAATGTGAGGATTAGATTTACAATATTTTTATATAATAGAGTTTACATTTTTTTATTTCTTTCTAGTCAAAAGTGTTGTGAAAGCCATATATTCCAGGTTGTTGTTTTTTGTTTTTGTTTTTAAATTGGAGCAACTTGTGATGGTGGATTGTCGTTTTATTATTTCTTGTAATCCTGTAGAAATTCTGCTAGCTTTTTGAACAGTGATGAAAAATAGAAAATACACCAGATTCCTTTCAGTCTTTTTGCTTTAAAATTGCTGGGATGTGATGGTTGGGGGGAGGTAAGGTCCCAATCCTGCAAACATACATGAGTAATTTTATGTACATAAGTAGTTCCCTAAACTCAGTGGACCTACTTATGTGCAAAGATACATGCAAGAGTGTTTCTCTGTAGAATCAGAGCCTTCCAGGTTGTGAAATACTGTCTGAGTGACTAACCTATTTTTATGATAGGCTTGAAAATCTGCCTTAACTCCAATATTTCCACATTTTCCAATGTGTAAATAACCACCTTAACTTCGGCTTACCTGGTTTTCAGATATTGATGGTAATTGTTTTTTAAATTAGTGTTCTGTTGTTCTCCCATTTAAGTTATTGATACATATTTACAGCCTTAAATGAAGATTAATAGACTTTTGTGACCACACTGCAGGAAAACATTTTAATTCCACATAATAAAAAAAGCGTCTTATAATTTTTCTAATTTCTGTAACTGCCATTCACTGTGCTTAGCTGACCTTGAAGGGAGTACTGTCAACGAAATAAAGGTGATGAAATTGAAGGGCTCGATGGGAGGTGCAATTACTGTTGAAGGGAGACAAAATACAGAATTGTCTGTATTTTCACCAACCAACTTCATATGCATTGAGAACATTCTCACTACATGTATGTCAGTTTTTGAAGTATGCATTTACATGCATGTGCAGACAGTATACTGAACGTTTCAATACATTGCTGGAAGATGAGACCAGTAAATTGTGCAGAAAGTTTGTCTCTTACATGGTGAATTCAGCATATTAATATAAAATAACAGTTGAACCAAAAACCTCACATTTGTTGTTTGTTTTTGTTTTTTTAGACACCTAGCTGTTGGGCAGAAGAGGGATCAGAAAAGAGATCACATCAGCGTTCAGCATCATGGGGGAGTGCTGATCAACTAAAAGAGGTACATAGTTTTACACGAAGTGGGTACTTGACAGGCCGAAATTGTAATGTGTTTTTAAAAACGGTTTCATGCTACTATTTTGGAGCCTGGAAAGTTTCTGTGTGCACACCCTCTCCCCATCACCCGTGCAGGTTTGGCCCCTAGTTCAAGACAGAGTGGTTTTAAGTCTTCTTTATTTTCTGCCAGCTGAACCATCTCTCTCCAGCTCAACCTTTTGGCCCTGGAGGGGTCAGGAGTGGATGGGGTAGAGACAGATTTGCCACTTAGGAATTTTCCCTATTCAGTGAAAGTCACTAGAGAGTAATCAGTGGTTCACAGTCATGCTGGAAGGGCATAATGAGTGGGGTCCCGCAGGGATCGGTTTTGGGTCCTGTTCTGTTCAATATCTTCATCAATGGTTTAGATAATGGCATAGAGAGTACACTTACAAAGTTTGCGGACAATACCAAGCTGGGAGGGGTTGCAAGTGCTTTGGAGGATAGGATTAAAATTCAAAATGATCTGGACAAACTGGAGAAATGGTCTGAAATAAATAGGATGAAATTCAGTAAGGACAAATGCAAAGTACTCCAGTTAGGAAGAAACAATCAGTTGCACACATACAAAATGGGAAATGACTGCCTAAGAAGGGACCTGGGGGTCATAGTGGACCACAAGCTAAATATGAGTCAACAGTGTAACATTGTTACATTCCAGAATATTAGCTTTTTTTGCATTAGCAGGAGTGTTGTAAGCAAGACACGAGAAGTAATTCTTCTGCTCTACTCTGTGCTGATTAGGCTTCAACTGGAGTATTATGTCCAGTTCTGGGTGCCACATTTCATGAAGGATGTGGACAAATTGGAGAAAGTCTAGCAAAGAGCAACAAAAATAATTAAAGGTCTAGAAAGCATGACCTATGAAGGAAGATTGAAAAAATTGGGTTTGTTTAGTTCGGAAAAGAGAAGACTGAGGGGGGACATGACAACAGTTTTCAAGTACATAAAAGGTTGTTACAAGGAGAAGGGAGAAACATTTTTCTTCTTAACCTCTGAGGATAGGGCAAGAAGCAATGGGCTTAAATTGCAGCAAGGGAAGTTTAGGTTGGACATTAGGAAAAACTGCCTAACTGTCAAAGTAGTTAAGCACTGGAATAAATTGCCTAGGGAGGTTATGGAATCTCCATCATTGGAGATTTTTAAGAGCAGGTTAGACAAACACCTGTCAGGGGTGGTCTAGATAATACTTAGTCCTGCCATGAGTGCAGGGGACTGAACTGGATGACTTCTCAAGGTCCCTTCCAGTCCTATGATTTAGACAATGAATGAGGTGTATTACTTTTTAAGACCTCACGAAGTGGAGCTAATTAAGTCATGGCAGGTCATGATTTTTGAGGCTTGGTGAGGAAGAGGCTAAGTAATTGAAACCAGGAAATAGATGCAGCATTAAAATGTCCATGGGGATGGATATATTAATTAATTGAAGTAATGCTTTGTGAGTTGTCTCATTATGCTTAAGTTTTGGTTATATTTCACTTAAAAAAAAACCTAGTGTAAACAAATCCTAAGATTGCAAAGTTTAGTACTCAAAAGTTAGAAAATACAAGAATTAAGGTTGTCTGAGCAATGTTTGTTTGTTTACACAATTAACATTTTTTCCACAGGACCCCTGTCTTATTCAGTGCACAAGATGGATAGTGCTCACTGAATTAGCAGCTGTTCAATATTTTGTGTTTATCCTTATTGTTTAATGTGTGGTTGTAGGTGTTTTTTATTGCACCCTATTCAACTTTTGACCTGAATACAGAATAATTAATTTCTTGAGTATCAGAGGGGTAGCCGTGTTAGTCTGGATCTGTAGAATTTCTTGGGGGCTTTTCTGTGTGTTCATCACTACAGTATCTGAGTGCTTCACAAACTTTAATTTATTTTCATAACAACATTGCATGGGGGTGTGTGAGCTATTATCCCCATTTTACAGATGGGGACTGAGGTATAGACAGATGAAGGTTGAAAGTGTATACTAACATTGGGAGTCCAGCTTGAAATGGCTAGGACCTGATATTTCAACTAGCACGTTAGATGTTCAAACCACAGCTCCCATTGAATTCAGTTGCAGCTGTGAATGTTCAGCACTTCTGCAGATCAGACCCCTGTGGTCTCAAATTTCACACCAGAAAACAAAGATCACAAAATTATTGACTCCCTGTGAAAAATTTGTTCTAAGTGACTTGCCTAGCATCACAAGAGAAATCTTGGCCGACCCAGGGATGGAATCCAGTTCTTCAGGACAGCCTTCAGCTGCCTTAGGCATGAGACCACTTTTCTCTTCCTGATGTTCGTTATCTAATTAGCTTCCTACCTTCTGGTTTCTGCAACAAATGAGGCATGAGTCCTACAGAAAACAGCCTCTTTTCACTACACAACCCTGATTCATCTTCAGAGATTGGTCATCATTAGGGTTAGAACCTTTTAGATGCATAGCACAGATCTTTGCCACTTGAGCTAACAATAACTGAGTGGTGTTCTTCAAGTGCTGATTCCTGTGTGTATTCCACACATGGATAAGCATGCAGTCCATGCGCCTCAGACCAGAGAATTTGCAAGTAGCATTCATTGATCCACACCTGTGCCCTGGCACTCCTCATGCTTAGTATCGAGGGTATAAGGAGAGGTGTGGAGTCCTCCAAGTCCAAAGCTTCTTTGTCTTTCTGTCTATAAGTACTTGTGTACACAGTATTAGAGTTTACTGGTTTTAGTACTTTAGGAGTTTTATAGTTAGTGTAGAATAGTTTTCCTCACCTCAGGGACCCTTCCCATTTTTCCTACCTTGGGAGAAGGACTATGTGCAGAATCCAGGGTTAAGAACTGTGTCTCCTGCCTCCACTCTTTCTCATTCAGCAGTGACCATCAGCAATGCCTTAACTGCCCTGGGGAGGCTCACATCTCTTCCAAGTGTGGCATTTGCTGCTCATTTCCTCTCTTAACCTGATGATCGCTTCAATTGAGGGAGTACCTCTTGCAGAAGGCTATGAGACCCCAGTCAGATCCAGGCCAGGGGACCCCCCAGTACAGCTGCTGCAGTCTGCATGCAGTGCTCCTCCGAGCACAAACTCTGGAGCAGAGGCCAAAGCTGTTAAGTCCAAGGAACAGTTGCCTTGCATGAGAGTAAGAGGCACTCTCATAAGAACCAGAGCAGATTCCCTTCTAGGTTTGCTCCTAAAAGAAAGGATCCCTCCTTGACTCTGTCCTGGTTGTGTGAGTCTTTGTGTACAAGTCCTAATGACTTGGGTCTACCTAAACCTCACACCCCCAAAGGTAAGGTGTGAAAGAGAGAGGATCTGTTGATATTGGCTCCAGCTCATGAGCCAAAGGATCAGCAACCACTGGCATCAACAGAAAGCTCAAAGTTGGACTCCTCTTCGACAGTACTTGACTTACTTTTGTAAAGATCTGTTGATCACCATGGCCATGGACACACAGGATCAGTTCTCACTACTTGGGCACCCTGCACTCTGGGACAGACTGAAACTTACAACTTTCTGGAGGATTTTTGCACTTTTCCTTACCTTCAATCTCCTCTTTTTTCTGGATCTCATCCTCCTAAGGGACATCTTGACACCAGGACAGAAACACACCTTAATGAGAATGAGCTACTCCCCTACTCTGTCTATAAGTTGGCACCTTCATCTGCTGGTACCGATGACACCCCTGATGGAGCCAGAATCTCCCTTCTCGTTGTCTGAATCTAACATCTCAGACAAGCCATCACCTCCACATACAGAGGCTAGCGGTTGGCCTGAACAGAGTCTCTAGGATGTCTCAGACCCATCCTCTAACAAGACACAATTATCTGGGAAACCGATGGTACCCAATGCCTTGTATAGCTTATACCGCATACTCCGGTCCATGGGATTCCTACTTCCCTAAGGACAGATTCCAGGCCATGAACAGCCTGATAAGTCACCCGCAGGTCTCTGGCTGTATCATCCTTTGCTGTCAGCTCATCTGCCTCCCCTGCTCAGCATATGGGCCCATGCCATGAGAGCACAGGGAATCTCAGTAGTTTCCTTTTCAAGAAGTACCTATACTGAACATTTGTAGGGCAGCAGCCTCCATTTCTTCTGCAAGTGCTGATCCCTATGTGTATTCCACGCATAGGTGACTGGTAAACAGCCAGGTGCAGGAGGCTGTTAAGATGTAGGTGCTACAGATGTCTGTAATTCTGCATCTGCAGAAGAGGCTTGGACTAAGCATAATGCTTTGTGAAGGTATAGATGGAACTCGAGGTTACTTACCTGTAACGAGGTTCTTTGAGATGTTGGTCCCTATTTGTATTCCACTACCTGCCCTCTTTCTCCTCTGCTTCGGATCATTTCTGGATTCACAGTAGAGAAGGAGCTGGAGATGTGGTCGGTCTGCACCACCCCTTACAACCTTGGTACTAACCATGGTGCAGGCATGGACCAATGGATGTTACTTGCCAGTTCTCGGATCTCAGATGCATGGAGCAAATGCGTACCCACATGTAGAATACAGAAAGGGACCACGCATCTTGTAGAACCTCCAGTTACAGGTAACTAACCTCTATCAGTAGCAGGTTGTATTCCTCTTATGTGGACGAATCACTAAGGAGGAAGTGAGACATAACCTGTTGACAATGGATTTCACAGATATTTACTGACAAGAGAGGAATGGTGAGACTAATGAATCTTGGGTTCCATTGCAGTTTCTGAAAGGGAGTGTGTTCTCCTGGTTACAGATGCTTCTGACCTTGTTTCCCTCCAAGCCTGAGCCCTTCTTCCCCTGTACCCACCACCCTGTATCTGTCCTCTTTTCTTTTTACCCCGCTCCCTCTCCAGTCTCCTTGCCCAGCTAGTTGTAGTTTCCTTGTCTGGGCTCCCTAAGCTCTTCAAACCAGTTCTGCTTCTCCCCCACCTCACCAGGCTCTTTTCCCAGCCAGCCCCAGGCTCTCACTTTCCCCCAAACCTATTCTCCTCGGGCACAGCCAGTCTGTTAGTTTCCAGTTCCTCATCCAGTCTGTCTGACTTCTAGTTTGCTCCCCCCCTTCCCCCCCCCCCCCCCTCCTTGGCTTGAAGTTCCAGGACCTTTGCCCAGCCAGTCCCATTCTCTGCCTCCCAACAAGATTTGGCTCTTGCTCCCCTCTGAATATGAGCCACACACGTCCTCCTTCCATCCTTCTTGGGGGCCAGCAACGGGGGCACAGAAGAGACAATCTCCCTGCTCTCAGTTCCTGTGCTCAGTGTCACAGGAAATGTCTACTCTGCAGTTAGACACCTGTGGCTGGCCCATGCCAGCTGACTGGGGCTCACAGGGCTTGGGCTGCGGGGCTGTTTAACTGCTGTGTAGACTTCCGGGTTTATCCTGAAGCCTGAGTTCAGGGACACTCCTACCTCGCAGAGTCCTAGAGCCTGGGCTCCAGACCAAGCCTAGAAATATACACTGCAATGAAACAGCTCCACAGCCTGAGCCCCAGTCAGTTAGCATGGGCCAGCTGTGGGTTTTTAATTGCAATAGATGAACTGTCTGTGGCTTGCAGCTGCTGGGAGCAGCAGTTACAGGGAAAATCCTTCTCAGCCCCTACAGCACTAAGCTGGAGCATGCCCAGTACAAACAGAATCTTCAGAGAACTTAACTGCCAAATTCTGACAAGTCTCTACCGAGCATGTATAAACTGAGAGGGTTTTTTTCCCAAAAGTTTGTAACTTGACTGAATTTGGGTAGTTGGACAAAAGGCATGTTTGGTTGGGCAAGAAACCCATCTCTGACAGAGTTTCCTGCACCCCTTGCTAAATTTCAAGCTCCTACTCCAAAGCACAGAGACGTGCAAGAGGTTCTCAGTGAAACAGTTATAAAAATTATTTTTAACATGCGCAAAATGAATTTTCCCCTAATTTTCATTCTTTGAGACAGCTGTATCATTTTTGCTGCAACTTTGGTTAAAATAAGCCATTTTGGGCAGGGAAAATAGCAACTGAAATGGTTAGTTTGTCAAAGTTATAAGTACCCGAAAACAAGGACTGCAGCAATGGAGATAAGTGTGAACCCTGCTAGGCAACTATATTTCTGTTATGAGTAACATATGTAAAACTACCTTGTGTTTGGGTTTTTGAACTGTGTTCTCAACCTGCTTGACCTCTTTGGCAGTTAACACACAGTTGACATTTTCCATGCTTTGAATGAACAGTTTGGTTTTTTCATTGCTTTTCGTTCCAACAATGATTCCACTAATTCATACCACTTTTAGTTGGCAGGCATTGTGAACTAAGCAAATATTTGTAGGCATTTTATAATTAGTTTTGTAGAGTATACAGTATGTGCTGTCCTATTTTTAAATTTCATTAGTATAGTTAAAATAAAATACAGTTGCTGAAAAGAACTAACCAGGAAAAAATAATCATGATTGAATACTTACGTTAAGTGTAGGGGCTATTTTATTTAAAGGTACACTGAAAGCTTTAAAAATAATAGAATATGTAGGCTCAAGGTTCTAAATAAATTGTCTCCTAAAAATGACAATTGATAACTAAAGTAGATGGTCGAAAATCACTCTGCTCTTGAGTCGCCTGTTTTGGTCATCTGCCTGGGTTCCCAGAACTGTGAACCACTGTTACCGCCTCAGCCTCAGCAACTGAGAAATTTGCAGCTGCAAAGCTATGTGTTAGCTCCCTGAGACACTAGCTGGTCTGTCATGCTGGCAAAATCTTCAGCATTCTGCCAGTCCAAATCTTGCCCAGCAGGTAACAAACAGTAAATTCCAGTTCCTGAGTTCCTCAGAGACACCTTTCTGCAGTGCTCAGTCCTGCTTATTGTAGCACTCGCGAAACCTTATTGAATTTGATGCTCCTTCTAAGGGATAGTACACAGCAGTTTATTAATTTAACTGGGGTTGACAAACCCTCCACTTCAATCAAAGTACTGAGATCATGTATGGTAAAAGTAGAACAAGCTTATTAACAAAAGGATGTAAGTTTAAGTGATACCAAGTTTAAGGAATACGGAGAGAAATGATTGCAAAGAAGCAAAAGTAAAAATATGCTTCTAAAACTCAACAAATTGGATCTTTTATTCAGAGATGTTTGTCTGACCTCCACCATTCTTCCAGCATGGCTGGCCTGTTCTTTAGCCAGGACCCAACACATGATTTCTTTGACTCTTCCAGTGAAGGATGGTTTAGAGGTTCATTCCCCTTCTTTGTATAGTCCAGTAAACCTTTTAAATGTGCTCTTCTGAAGTGTATTCCCAGATAAAGTTCCTTTCTCCTGCTTGGTGTAGACCGCATGCTGGCTTCTCTCCTGTTTGTGGTTTGTTTTTTAGAATGCAAATGATCTTCCTCCAATCTCTGATATCCATTGTCTTTTGGCCACACCTGACTTTATTTACATTTGGAGACATGCTCAAGCAGGCAGAACCACATTCTTCTGTCTAGAAAAAAAAGCTGGTTTGCCTCCTTGGTCTGTTTATAGACTCCAAAACACAGTATCACCGAATAGCCCATAATTTTACATATAGCATTAATACATACACTTCACAATAACTTTAATCACCAGTGTGTCACCAGGTCACATATACTTTACATGATTCCTTTTAGACACAGATTATGACAAGAGTGAGTTGACACTGCGCTGGTCAGGGCAGCTGAAACTCTCTACTAGATACCAGGGAGCCCCTTGCCTTCTGACATTGGGGTGCTCTAGGATCACGCTTACCAGGACACCTGAGCTAAATTTCTGGGTTTTTTTCCCTATAGCAACACTTGAGGAATATCACCATCACCTCAGTGCAGTGACGTAGCTGAATCTTTCTGTTCTGTTTGGGTATAGTGAGGCAGTCATTTATTGCAAGATACCCCCAACCCTGAACTCGCATTTTGAATGCTTGAGGACACTTTTTCTTTTCTCCTCCTTAAAGATTGATCTTTTATTCAAAAAGGATTCTTTTCTTTTCAGCCAGTTCTCTATACCTTGTCATTATAATAATGAATGCTGTTTAATCAGGAGTTAGTGATTGTTTTCAGTGTGGGTTTTTTTGTTTGTTTGGGGATGTTTGGTTAAAACAAATTGTGACTAGACCATGGGGGTTTCTGATACGTTTGTCTGTGGTTGTTGAACATAATTTTTCTTCATTTTTTTAATACTATACCGAATTGAGGAATCTTTGCCTAATTTAATTTCCTTAATTCATCTCAAGACCCTGACAAAAATGTTGTGACATTGGGATGAAGCCCTTGGTAGGGTAATCGATCAGGTATACTTGGTTTTAATTCATTTTCTGTGAAAATGAGCAAATAAACTCTTTCTTTGAAGAGGACAAAATTTCTAAAGTGGCCAAATAATATTGAAATTATGAAAAATTTCCAATATGTTAATAGTGACAGTACTTTCAGCTTATATCAAAGCAATCAGTGCAATTTGATTTATATTTAAACTCTCCAAATAGTGGTGGGCCCAGGACTTTTGTACTGGCACAATTTTGAAAAAATAATCCAACCTGTAAGCTTCTCTGTAGCAAAAAATGACATCTTCCCTTTATTCAGTTTTTCTACCCCCTCAATTATCTTCTCTCCCTGTTATCATCTCTCATTGGAAACTTCCCCTGCAAGCCATGTACATACCAACTTGAACCACTAGCAGTCATGGTAATCATCACTATCTAATGTATCCTGTTGCTATGGTAATGCAAGATATGAGGTTTTTACATATGACTTTCCCTCTATTTTTTCTTTAATTTTATTTTTTATCTGTGAAAGTGAAACAAACTGAAACTCATTTGAGTCTCTGACATTGAATTTTCTAACTGCAGCTATTGCCATCTCTGAAAATTATTCGTTAGCAGCTTCTGTTGAAGTAGTGCAAAAGATCCATCAAGAAATAGCTGCCTAAATTAAAAAATCTGCATCCAAAGTTTCCAGCACATTGTTTTATTTTCAATTTATGGAGGGTTATGCCATATAGAAAATGTAGGATTTAACAAGACTTAATTCAGGAGCCTAATTCTTATTTATTTGAAAGCTCATTCACACTGCTCAGTTAGGCTCTGCTTTGAGTGCTGGTCCCTGTATATATTCCACTGTGGGTATGCATATGCCTGAGACTGGAGAATTGTAGCTGGTAGTGTCTGTTGGTTCATGCCTGCACCCTTGCTTTCCTCTTGCTGTGGCCCAGGGTATAGTGGCTGGTACAGACCGATGCCTTTCCAGTACCTTCTTACTGCTGCATGACCTGAGTTGGAATCTCTGGTGTCTGGAACTCTGAGCCTCTTCAACCTGTACCTTGGGGACCACCACAACCTATTTTCGACTCCTCATGTTGGCCTTACTGGCTGCCTTGGGACTTGTATGCAGGGCATCAAGATTCCGTGTGATCCAACAGAGAGTATTACAACTCTTCTATTCCATGAGCCAACTGGAGCCTCCATAGCCTATGGAGGAGGAGAAAGATGAACCGGTTCCGCCAGTACCAACAAGTATTTCATCTTCTTGCCCAATGAGTTGGTTGCTACAACCTCAGACAGGTCCAGGAACTGTTTTGAAGAGTAGCAAAAGAGCTCCAAATCCTCTTAGAGAAGGTACAGGATTCACAACACAAGCTCCTAGACACATCCTGCAGCCTCTCAGTATCTAACTGAATAGCACACCCAGACAATAAGCCCATACTGGAACTGGCAACTCTTTAACTTAAATTCTTTAAACTGTAATTTGAAGACTTCAGTAACTCAGTCAGAGGTTAGGGGACTATTACACAAGTGGGTAGGTATCAGAGAAGTAGTTGTGTTAGTCTGTATCCACAAAAACAATGAGGAGTCAGGTGGCATCTTAAAGACTAACAGATTTATTTGGGCATAAGCGTTCGTGGGTAAAAAACCAACTTCTTCAGATGCATGGAGTGAAAATTACAGATGCAGGCATAAATATACTGACACGTGAAGAGAAGGGAGTTACCTTACAAGTGGAGAACTGGTGTTGACAGGGCCAATTCAATCAGGGTGGATGTGGTCCACTCCCAATAATTGATGAAGAGGTGTCAATGCCAAGAGAGGGAAAATTGCTTTTGTGTGAGCCAGCCACTCCCAGTCCCTATTCAAGCCCAAATTTAATGGTGTTAAATTTGCAAATGAATTGTAGCTCTGCTGAAGTCTGTTTTTGAAGTTTTTTTGTTGAAGTATGGCTACTTTTAAATCTGTTATAGAATTTCCTGGGAGACTGAAGTGTTCGCCTGCTGGCTTTTGTATGTTACCATTCCTGATGTCTGATTTGTCATTTATTTTTTTACGTAGAGACTGTCCAGCTTGGCCAATGTACATGGCAGAGGGGCATTGTTGGCACATGATGGCATGTATCACATTAGTAGATGTGCAGTGAATGAGCCCCTGATGGTGTTGCTGATGTGGTTGAGTCTTCTGATGGTGTCGCTAGAGTAGATATGGGGACAGAGTAGGCAACAGGGTTTGTTACAGGGATTGGTTCCTGAGTTAGTGTTTCTGTGGTGTGGTGTGTAGTTGCTGGTGAGTATTTGCTTCAGGTTGGGGGGCTGTCTGTAAGCAAGGACTGGCCTGTCTCCCAAGGTCTGTGAGAGTGAGGGATCGTTTTCCAGGATAGGTTATAGATCGTTGATGATGTGCTGGAGAGGGGAGCTGTACGTGATGGCCTGTGGTGTTCTGTTATTTTCCTTGTTGGGCCTGTCCTGTAGTAGGTGACTTCTGGTAGGTAGGTGACGTCTCGCTCTGTCAATCTGTTTCCTCACTTCCCCAGGTGGGTATTGTAGTTTTAAGTGGGTAGGTGAGGTTCTGTGGCCTACAATGTGCAGGAGGTCAGACTAGATGATCATGGTCCTTTCTGACCTTAAAGTCTTAATGTAGTCTCTGTATACTCCCTTTTTGTTTCTTGTGATTTGTGCAGTAATCTCTGTTTTGTGTAGTGTTAGTAAATGCTATAAATAGAATTTTCTTCAAAAAGTCATATTTATGGGAATATCCTCCAGATCACCTTCTTGTGGCATGTTATCCAAGAAGGAATCTGTATAGTACAATAGGAACTGCTCTGCCTTACTTCAGCTATGCAGACAGGAGAGTGTTTGAATTTAGCATGTTGAAACCATTGTCTCATCTCATGGACCCAGGGAGATTGAAAACCGCCAAGAGTGCAAAATGATATGTCTCTTACAATGGAACATAAGCCTTAGCACACAAACATGAAGTCTTTAAAGATTAGATGTGATTAAAAGATCTGCTGTATTTAGTCAGCAGTTATTGGGCTAGATATAGGGATCCTTGGGTAAAATTCTGTAACGTGTTATGCAGCAGGTCAGAGTAAATGACCAACATGGTCCCTTTTCACCTTAAAATGTGTGAATCTTTGAATAGGCAGCATTGTATACTGGTGTGTGTGTGTGTGTGTGTGTGTGTGTGTGTGTGTGTGTGTGTGTGTGTGTGTGTGTGTGTGTGTGTGTGTGTGTGTTAGCTTTTCTGAAGTGAAGCTATGCATGTTAGTTGTCAGATTTTGAAGACTTTTGTCAGTAATGGTGGGAAATATCAGTGATAAACATGTTTCTGTTTAGGACCAAGGAAATATATAAAGTCTGTAAATTATTTTCTCTGATGCCAAACCAGTTGAGAAGCAACAAAATCTGAGAAGAGTCCAGAGGAGTGATTGTGGTTTGCATCTGTGATTAGAGATGGCTTATTTTGCACCTGAGAAAATTCAGCATTTAAATTGAGTTTGCCTTCAAATTCAGATTGTTGGTTATGCAAGTATTTTGGGAAAGAATGTAATAGGCCAAATGATTAATGCCTGTGCTGCAAGAAGCAGCAGACTTCTTTAGCATCCTTTATAAAATGCTCTAGAAAATATTTGATACTTTCTTTTGTCCATGATACTGCTTGATATAGGTAAAGGTATAAGCAGTTACCTGTGTCACATCTCATCTTACCTTGGTTTTATGTCTTTCCAGCAGATTGCCAAATTGAGGCAGCAGCTCCAACGCAGCAAACAGAGCAGTCGTCACAGTAAAGAAAAAGAACGTCAGTCACCGCTCCATGGCAACCATATAGCAATCAGTCAGACTCAGGTAAGCAGTTCACTGCTAGTATCAGCAACCCTTTTTAAAAAAAAACACACCAGAATTAAGTGAATAGCCTTCTGTTTCTTTCCACTTCTCCTTTGATTCCCTTCCTGTGTTTAAAGTCATGTTGAAATGCTTAACACAGATTGATGTCATGGGTGCTACTTGGGATTTTATCCCAAAGTCACAGTCATACAATAAAAAAGAGAACTGTGCCAAGAAAGCAACTTATGCCTCCTGTAAATGTTGAAAGACACCCTTTAAAAACTCCTTTCAAAAATACCACTGCAGTCAGACATAGCATCAGCAAAAGACTTCAGTGGTTGAGCTGGGACAACTTATCTCCTTATGTCCTTCTGACCACTGCCAGTCTCTCACCTTCAAGGAATGCCACTGCCGCCAGTGCAGCAGCTGGGTTCTGGGAGGGCAAGCTGGCCTTACCTACCCTTGTCCTTTGCTCCATTCAATCATTGTCACTGAGATGTTTTGGATCTTTGGGTCCAGTGGCAGACTAGTTCCACATACCTCCATAATTTGAGAGTGTTAAAAGATCCCCAGAAATTTACTCATCACCATGGTCAGCTGCAACATTAGCTAGGACATATCTTCACATCATAGAATAGAATCATAGAATATCAGGGTTGGAAGGGACCTTAGGAGGTCATCTAGTCCAACCCCCTGCTCAAAGCAGGACCAATCCCCAATTTTTTCCCCAGCTCCCTAAATGGCCCCCTGAAGGATTGAACTCACAAGCCTGGGTTTAGCAGGCCAATGCTCAAACCACTGAGCTATCCCTCCACCCCATCTTGCTTACACATCAACAGAGATGGTTAAGGGGTGACTTGATCACAATTTGTAAGTAGCTATATGTGGAACAAAATTTTGATAATAGGGTTTTTAATCTTGCAGATGAAGGTATAACAAGATTCAGTGACTGGAAGTTGAAGCTACACAAATTCAGACTGGGAAATAAGGCAGAGGGCTTTAACAGTGTGGATAATTAACCACTGGAACAACTTACTAAGGGTTGTGGTGGATTCTCCATCACTGGCAATTTTTAAATTTAAATTGGATGTTTTTCTACAAGTTGCACTCTAGTGCAAACAAGAATTAATTCAGGGAAGTTCTATAGGTTATGCAGGTGGTCAGATTAGATGATCACAGTGGTTCCTTCTGGCCTTATAGTTAGAGCCCTGTGTAAATCACAATTTTTATTTTTAGAAAATTCACTACAGTGTAAACAATAAAGTATTTGATTTCACGGAGATTGTAGGAAATGAATTGTACAACTAAATTTAGTCAATTTGAAGGATGGAATGACCTTTAGAAGTAATATTAGTGAGTTTAAAAGATGGAATGAAACTGACTAACATTACTTATAAAGTAACACACTACTAGCTGCATTTGTTCTCACCACTACTAAGTGCCCTTTTCCAATTCTCCTATCCTCTTGACCATTGCTCCATCTCTTCTCCCCTCCCTCCCTTTGCACTTCTATATTCCTCCCCCTTAGACAAGCATCTAAATTCCGCTCACCCCATTAAAAAATAAGCACAGGCAAATTCAGTTTTTCAGTGTAAAAAATTCTTCTTTTTTCTTTGTGTTAATCACATCAAATGGGATCTGCTGTGCAAGTCCTCTCCCTCCAAAGTGCTGTGCTCAATGCCATATTCTCTATCACACCACATACTAACATGTCTTCCTTTATAACATCCCACCACTTCTTGAGCAACCTCTCTGTCTTTTTCCTTCTGTCTTGATCTGGTGGACTATCTTACCACATAGTAGTTAGGACTGCGCTTTACATGACCAAATCATCTGAGCCTGTACTACTTAATTTTATTTTCATTTATGAATGTTAGATTGAGAATGTACCTGTCCATTATATGATTTGTTGAATAGTATGAATGTCACATTGCTCTAAAGTATTAGGGAATAGTCTGTATCCACAAAAACAGCAAGCCATGCATCTGAAGTGGGTTTTTTACCCACGAAAGCTTATGCCCAAATAAATCTGTTAGTCTTTAAGATGCCACATTACTCTAATGTTCTCATTCTTTACGTGGTCTTTCTTGCTTACACCAGTCATCCATCTCAACATTTTACATTTTTGTGGAACAGATCATTTGTTCACGTTTCTTCTTTGTTGTCCAGTACTCACCACTATACATTAAAACTGGACAAACTGCTGTTTTATAGACTTTCCATTTTAATCTTATTGGTATCTTTATATCGCATACTAAACCACTTCTCTCTCCCCATTTGAGGTAGGCATTTATTATCCTAGCTCTAATTTTGTCCTTCATTTCCCCAGATTCTGGAACCCAGATACTTGAAACTGTGTTTTTGGTATTCTCTGCCCATTTAGTTTCAAGAATAATTCTTCAATGTTCACATTATTAAAATAACATACTATATACTCTATTTTTCCTCTGCTTATTTTGAGCATGTCTCTCCAACACATCTCTCCATTTATCAAGATTTATCAGTGTACAAAATAACCATTACAAAAAGGTCTATTGATAGTCAAGTTCTTACTTGGGCTAGAAATAGAGGCATTTTTTGTTGTCCCCTTCCTCCTTCCCATTGTTTGTGTCCTCACTTGTTATGGTATGTCCAGATTTAGATTGACAAGGTGGATGAGCTAACATCTTTTATTGGACCAACTGCTGTTGATGAATGAGACAAGCTTTTGACCTTACACAGCTTTTCTTCATGTCTGGGTTCGGTGTAAACTCGAAAGCGTCTCTCTTTCACAACAGATATTGGTCCAATAAAAGATATTACTTCACCCTCCTTGTCTCTCTGATATCCTGGAACCAACATGGCTTCAACATCACTGCAAACAAATGTAGGCTGGAAGGTTTTTTGGAATAGGGACTATTTCTTTCTTGTCTGTAAAATGCTGTACACAATTATGGTGTTGTATAAATGTTTCTCTTTCCTTGTTCCTTAATACTTGTGAAATGTACATGGAAACAAGATTTTGGTTCTTTAGTATATCTGTTCTTTAGGGTGTCTCAATAAATCATAAGTGTGAGTTTAATATGTCATTTCCAAAGCAATCAATAGTGATGGCACAAACAGGCATTAATGTGAAGAACATAAAGCAAAAACAAATGAACTTCTAAACAGCATTTTCAATGCTCATGTTCTTAGTGTTGCCAAAATAAACTGGAGATTGGTGGGAAAGCGAACCAATAAATACAGAAATGCAAGCATAATTCTGAATTATTTAAAAAAAACCCAACCAAACAAAATCTCAAATGCAGCTTTAATTTTACAATTATAAAGTAGCCACACTACCTCTGCTGTCTTGTCTGCCTGAATTGCAAGTCTTCTATGAGATATGAGATACCGGTATGTAGTAATAAAGTGCTACATGTTCTGAGAGCATAGAAAAGGGTGCAGTAAAAGCATAAAACAGTACACAGTGCAATTCAGTCTTACTGTAGAAGTATAAATAGTTTTGTTCCTGTTCATTATATTATTTGCTGAATATTGTGAATGTCACATTGCTCAGTATTCACTGATCATATAATGAAAAAACCTAATGTTATGGTAACATTAATTTCCAGCCTTTAATTCCCTTGTTTAAATCAATAAGTTAATTTGCCTATCATCAAAACGATACAGGTTTATTTGAATGCCTGATCTTCAAATGACAAATCTCTTCTGATTTTGAGGTAAAAGCAATATCTTGAACAAACATGGAAAAGGGTGTAGTTCTGAAAATAAAAGTTTAGAATGAAAGTTTCATTTTACCTTTACTATAGACCAGTCAAAAAAGAAAAAAAAAACAGCATAAAGAGAATGTTAACATTGCATGGCTAAGCACTCAAATGTCAGGAAATTCCAGAGTTAAACATGAACATGCATTTGGGCCAGTATACAAAATAAACGAGCAGTGTCTATAGAGTAAGCATGTACAGGATATGGGGAAATTACAAAGAAGTGGTCTGACTGGATTTGTTGTTTTTCTTTACATTTTTCTTTTTACTTCTTTTATCTATTTGAAGGCGTTATGTTTGTCAGAGGTTTTTCTCCCTTTGCATTCTGCATGCCACACCTTTGCATTCCCTAGAAATTACACAGGCCAAGTACTGAAAAGCACTGCAGTAAAATATTTCATATAAAATTCTGTTGTTCACTTTACAAGAAAAAATAGTGTGAGTGGCATTAAATTTATGTAATCTTTAATTTCTGTCTTTCTAGTTTCTTAGTGGTAAGTACATTTTTTAATATTAAATTCACAAACTAAAGATGAAAATGAGCTCCTTTAGATTTTAAAATTAGTACATTATTCTTTAATTCGCTGTTTATTGATTTTTAAAATATGATAATTACCTCACTAATACTGACCTAATGTTTCATCTTATGAAACTCTCCAATTTTAAAGCCTATATAATATTTTATCTCATTGACCTTGTAGGCTTCTATCTCAAGATCAGTCCCTATGCCACTGTCAAATATTTCAGTGCCAAAATCAACTGTTTCACGTGTGCCGTGCAATGTAGAAGGAATAAGCCCTGAATTAGAAAAAGTATTCATTAAAGAAACCAGTGGAAAAGAAGAAGTAACCAAGGTAAGGTTTAAGTTTTTGGGGTGTTTTTACATTTTTAATGGTCAGAATTCAGTAACGTGTTATGAGAACCTTCTAAATGACTGAAGCAACATAGCTTTACATCTAGGGTTGGCTTGAAAATTTTCCGTTAACTTTTTCTATGGAAAAATTGATCTTTTGGCTAAATAGTTTTTTAATGAAAAATATCTGCTTTCCACAGAAAATTTCAGTTTAATCAAAAACCCAAATATTTGAATTTCACGCTGCTGTGGTACTTCATGAGCCTTGTAGTTCAATTGCCTTTGACTCCATTTTCCTTTGGGGGCCTGGCTCCTGAACTGGACTTCATCTCTTCGGTGTTTCTCCTGTCCTCACCAAGAGGGGAGACTGTGTGGTGCATCATGAGAGATGTAGACCTGCTAGGGATACTGCCCATAGAAGAGAATGGGAGCAAACTACAAATACATGGGGCATACCGCAGTGGCATTTCAGAATTGAATTATTTCTGTTAAAGGACAAATATTTCAGTTTTGGTTCTCCACCAGGGGAGAAAAATATTTTCTGACTGGCTCTAGTCATGGCAAAACTTAGTACAGTAAAAGCTTGTGTTATCTGGCACTTTACCAACCTGAAAGCTATAGAAGCTGGCGTTTCAGGGTGCCGGATCCAGGCGGCACTCACCTCGGGCAGCTCCCTGCAAGCGGCGACACGTCCCTGCTGCTCCTTGGCAGAGGAACAACCACGGGAACGCCATGCGCTGCCTCCACCCCACCCCAAGCGCTGGCCCCGCAGCTCCCATTGGCTGGGGACCCTGGCCAATGGGAGCTGCCAGGGCGGTGCCTGTGGGTGGAGGCAGCACCCAGAGCTGCCTGGCTGCATCTCCACCTAGGAGCAGCAGGGACATGTCACTGCTTGCAGGGAGCCGCCCAAGGTGAGTGCCATCCGAATCCGGCCCCACCAAACCCCTCCAACAACTCAGCCTCCTGCCCCAAGCCCCCTACCGCGTCCAAACTCCCTCCAAGAGCCTGCACCCCTTCCAGCACCCCAACTCATAGCCCTGAGCCCCCTCCCGCACCCAAACTCCCTCCCTCTTAATTGGAATTTTTGACTTGCTGCACCCCTCATTCCCCCAACATGCCAGATGATAAAGCTTTTATCTGGTTTTGCAAAAGGTAATACAGTGGCTTTATGTACATGAGTTTTGAGCTGCCAAAACCTGGCATTTATGGTACTTCATTATGGTGATAAACACAAAAAGTAGTACAGTAACTCCTTGCTTAACATTTTAGTTATGTTCCTGAAAAATGCGACTAAGCGAAATGACGTTAAGCGAATCCAATTTACACACACACACAGTATAAGTTGTAAACAAACAATTCACTACTATACACAGCAATGATGATTGTGAAGCTTGGTTGAGGTGGTGAAGTCAGAGGGTGTGATATTTCCCAGGGAATGCCTTACTGCTAAATGATGAACTAGAACAGCTGAGCCCTCAAGGCTTAATCCATTGTTGTTAATGTAGCCTCACATTCTACAAGGCTGCACAAATGGAAGGAGTGGAGACAGCATGGCAGACAGAGACACACACCGTGTGTGTGTGTGTGTGTGTGTGTGTGTGTGTGTATGTGTGATGTGCATTTCCCCTTTAAGTATGCTGACTCCACTCTAAGTACATTGCCTTTTTAAGTAGATCAGCAAGTTTGAGACAGCCCCTGCTGCCAGCACGCTCCCTCCATCCTGAGCCCTGTTGTGTCTCCCCACCCCCGCTCTATAGAAATGAGGTAAGCAAGGGTTGGGGGGGGGACCTCCCCCCCCCCCCCCCCCGCCCCACACACACACAGCAAGCAGGAGACTCCCGGGAACAGCTCCAAGGCAGAGGGCAGGAGCAGAACATGGCAGTGGGGGAAGGGACAGCTGAACTGCTGGCAATTGATAGCCTGCTGGGCATCTGCCACACAGGGAACTTAGGGAAGCGGGGAACTAATAGGGGAGCTGCCGGTCCACTCTGATTCCAAGCCCCCACCAGCTAGCTCCAATGGGCTGCTCTTTCTGCAAACAGTTGACAAAGCAGGTGGCTGCCAAACGTTATAAGGGAGCATTGTGCAACTTTAAACAATCATGTTCCCTAATTGATCAGCAACATAACAACGTTAACCAGTATGACTTTAAGTGAGGAGTTACTGTAAAGCAATCCTACCTTCTCCAGAGGGTTATTCAAGGCTGTGCATATATTTTGCATTAAATCTGGTCTTCAAAGGCTCACGTTTTCTATTTAGAAGTGGCCAATATTTTGACAGCATTAAAAAAATACCAAAAATAATACACATATTGTCTTAATGTTACCTCCTAGAGTGTATATTACTGTGCCACTGCTGATGTCACTCTGGTTAGAGTTGTGATCTGTTAAAGTCAGAGGTCATTAATGTATTTATCAGACAAATGATATTCTTGGACTCTAACATCTTATTACTGTACATGTTGGGCTCTGCACTGTAAGTTGCTTGAATGTTCTGCCTCTGATCCAGCAAAGCAGTTAAGCACATAAATGTTTGCTGGATTGGGACCAGATAACTCAGCAGTGACTCTCTCTCCCAAAGGTCTTGCCAGATCTAGGGTTCCTTTTTGTGTCCCAAGAATCAGAAGTTAGAAATATGACCTGTTAGGTCTAGTACAGCCTTTTGCCAGTGAAGATTTGTTTAGTATTGTTCAAGACACTTTCTTGTGCTTTGTAACGTCTAATTTAAAATGTCACAAGAGACAACCTCCATCACTTTCATGCAGATATTACTCCACAGCTTAATAGATCTCACTGTTGGGAAGATTTTACTAATATCAATACTTAGTTTATATTTTTCTCATCATTTTATCTCATTTCTTCTAGTTTCACGCCTTTATATTATCTTAACTAACTCTTCTCCCTCTTCATTTATGGACTTCAAAGTAATCATTTAAAATAATAGCTTTGACTGCTTTTGGGAGAAGTTCGTCTACTGGCTTATTTTGCTATTATAAGAACCTAGGTGGACAAATATTTCTAGAAATCTTCACTCCACTGTCCAGTATAGTTGTTATCTAGTCAAATAATGCATATTTAACTCTTAATATTTGCTTGTATGTCAATCCCTCCAGCTCCTAATACATTTTGTTGCTGTACTTTGAACATCTTCCAATTTGTCAACGTCTTTCTTGTAATGAAGGTACTAAAGCTGAACAAAATATTGTAAGTGCAGTTGCACCAGAGCCATATTGAGGGTGATTATTATTTTCTTGCTCCACAGCATCTGTATTTCCTGCTCAGAATTGCATTGTTCCTTTTGTCTGCAATAATGCATTGCAAATTCATGTCCACGTGGTTGTCCATTATCATTCCTAAGTTTATATGAGCATTACTGCTTTCAAGAAGTCTCTCTTCTGTTGAATAACTATTTTTTGGATTCTTTTCCCTTAAATGTTATAAAATGCATTTTATTTTTGGCAGTTGCAGATTTTTTATAAGTCCTCTTGTATTATTTTTGTCATTTTTCCCCATCTCCTCCGAGTTTATCTGTGAATTTTGTCAACAAGCTTTTTATTCTGTTTTTCAGATCATTAATGAACTTTAAATAAGACTGGGTACAATGTAGGACCAAATTAAGCCCTGGGGTACATGGATGCAGCTCCACTGACTTCAGCTGAATTACCCTTACATCAGAGCCGAAATTTAATCCACAGATTCGGTTGACAATCTATTAAACTTCTTCCCCAATTCGATACTTTGACATTTATCATTACATTCTGTTTACAGTCTTTCAGAAAGCTTTTTCAATCCACATAAATCTTCACCTGAATCAGTTTGAATTAATTAAGACTTGTGTTTGCAGGACATGCTTTACTAACACACAAATATATTGTTTCCTGCTTTTCTTGTGCTAACTTAATTTTGTAAGCATATTTTTAAAAAATGAACAGTTATGTTAGTTTGCAAGATATATTCTGTTTCACCCCATGCAGCTTATTGCTCTTGAGTCTCTAGAAATGTTCTCATTATTTATTCCACTTTTTTATTTTACTAGGGATAGAAATTAGACTTAAAGGATAGTAATTGCTAGGATATTCTCACTATGTATTTATACTTCTCAAAAATAATTGTTAAAAGCACAGTAACTTTATTAGCTAATTCCCTTACTGTTCTAGCTGAATATAGTTTGGATGGCTAACTTGTATATTTTCAGATATTCCCTTTCCTTCTATTTAGTAATGTGTATATTTTAAAGATCTTCCTCTTTGCTTAAATACCCTCATTCTTCTTTTTTTCTTGTTAAAAACACTTAAATATTAGCCATTTCTGAGTCCTTGTTAATATTATCCCATCCTTATTTATTAATGGACTTAATTTCTTTCTACTACTGCTTCCTTTCTTAATGCACATATGAAAGCCCTCTATATTCCTCTTAGCTGCTGTTGGTTCTCTTCCTCCTCCCCCTTTTGGCTAGCACTAACCCATTCTCCTTTTTGCTGTCTATTTTGCCAGCAAGCCTTAGTTGTATTCTTCTTTGGTTGCTCTCCCTTTCCATTTATAGTATGAACTATGATTAGTTTCCTCCTGAAGCCATGTCTGTGGATTTGGAGGCTGGATTTTATCCTCTTAGTCTGCAGTAGATCTACAATACAATGTGTTTGTGGTGGCTGGAGTGGAGTATTGAATTTCATTTAGATGGAAAGCATGATCAACCTCTCGTGCTTGATGTATGGAAAATCAGAGGGGTCCAGTTACAGGGCATTTTTCTACTTGTTCAGCCAATAGACAAATGCCCAGCAGCTGGATATTGCTTTTCTGCACATTAAGTATAAATGAACATATCTGATCCAAAACCTTTATATAAAGTTTTTAAAATTAGAACATTTTAGCTGTATAAAAATGTGACACTATTTAAAAAAAAAAAAAAGGCATCCTAGGCAAAATTAGCCTTTTAAATGTTCACTTTAACCATATATTTTGTTTAAATTCCTAATACTTGTGGAACAAGAGTAAACTAGTTTGTGTCCCCCTGTCCAAAGATTCAATCCTGTATTAAGATACGACTGTTTTCTAATCTCCATAAGTGTGAAAGATCCTTGCAGTATCCCTACATCTCCTGTTTGAATATCCACTGGTTTCGTTTATTCTTATTCCAAGGGACTCTTGGAATGCACTGTAGATTTTTGCTTTCACTGGTCTTGACTATGTCTGCTTCTACTACAGTGTTGCTCAGCTTCACTGCTATTATAAAGGGCAAAGGCAATTTGTATCTGATCTCTGCCTTTTTTATGTTCCAGCCTGGATGGTGGTTTTAAATAGAAAAAGTTCCAACTTTGAGACTGAAATATTTATTTCGTAAACAGCAATAAGATATGTGGAAACTAGATCTCTTTGGCCTATTATGGGTATACTGCATCTCAGTAATCTTACTAATGCTCAGAATGTAAGTGGTTTCCTTCTTAAAGAATTAAGACTGCCACTGAGGCCTGGTCTACACTGGGGGGTGGGGAATCTATCTAAGTTACGCAACTTCTACTACATGAATAACGTAGGTGAAGTCGATGTACTTAGATCTACTCACTGCAGTGTCTTAATAGCGGTGAGTCAACTCTGACTCTCACCCATTGACTCCACCTGCGCCTCTCGCTCCGGCGGAGTACTGGAGTCGATGTGAGAGCGCTTGGTGGTTGATTTATCGCATCTAGACTAGATGCGATAAATCGACCCCTGCTGGATTGATCGCTGCCTGTCAATCCTGTGGGTAATGTAGACAAGCCCTGAGTGTAGTTTATTGGTGAATTTTAATGGAGTACCTTGAGAAGGGTATGCTGCTGTCAGATTGACCATGTCTCTATCTATGCTTAAGGGACTTTTTGCAAGAAAGAGGCGCAGACAAAGAGCTGTCAGTGTCATATCATCTTCTGGGCTCAGTTAGCATTCTGTCAATATGCAAAAGACTAACACACAACTTGATTCTCATACCAAAACCACTCACAATACAGAAAATTTCATGTAAATTTCCATGAATTTATCATTCTAAAAAGTAAAAGCAGCTGTTGTGAATTAATTACTTCATTTCTTCCGTTTAAAATTGTGAAGACCTCAATTTTTAACATACTCCATAAACTGAAGGTATGGCTCATGGAGAGTAATTTTGAAACATTGATTTAAATTGTTAAAAGCCATTCAGGCTATTTAAAATATTTTGATTTTTATTTGCTGGCATTAAAATTTTTTCACAAGAAACAACATTAAAGTGAAAGTTTAGTTAGTATTTTTACAGGGTTTTTTAAAATTGCATTCCTCAGTACAGTAAAGAGGCTTGGATTTCATATGAAGGGGCAGTAGAATTCTGCAGCAGAGAAGTAGTCTCCGAAATATCAATGGGAATTTTCTAAGTAGTGAACACCATATAACTTACATAGAATAGTGTCTGTTTGTCTAGAGAATGAAAACTTTTATTTTCCATAATCTTCGCTTCATGGCAAGGTGAAATATTTTGTATGTGATACACGTCCTGACTCCACAGTGGCATTTTTGCCCTCAAAATTTAAGTATTTAAAACTACTGACTTATTAAAGCTATTCCTGTTTGAGGTCTGATTTTTTTTTTCCTTTTTACATACTTGTTAATCTTCTTTATAGTGAAATCTAATTCCTGATTAGTGATAAATGTTCATCTTTAGAGGAGTAAGATGAAATGATATTTTCTCTATAATTCAGAGAACAATTGATTGTTGTTGCTAAATGAAGCATCTACATTTGGTCCGTTAACGATCATTATAAGGAAGATGTGTTCTGATTGGGCCCTGAAGGTGTTCGTTTCTTGTGTTCAGACATTATGCCATGGCTTGCTGTGTTGGACGTTTACCAAGCGCTTATTGTTGGTGAAAGTTTGACCATTTATGTTTAGTTTTATTTCATGAGAAGCAGTGTACCATATATATATAACACAGTTTCAGTTAACAGTCTCAATTTCATATGATTTGATGGCAGCTTTCTTTTTTCCATTCAAGATGGCATGTGAAAAGAAAAGTGAAATTTAAGCTAGGTAGTAATAATTTTTACCCATGTTATCAGTAGCTTTAGGAAGTTTTTACTGTGAAATATTTAGTCTGTATAATATATACAAAAAATACATTGAAAGAACATTATTAAGGTTATAAAGTGAAAGCACTTAGAAGTTAGAAAATGCCAGAATTAATGCTGTCTGTGCAACAGAGCTCCTATGCGGTGCTAAACAAGTCACTTGTTCAAAGTAAAAGTCCTCCAGAATTTTTTAACAAGGGCAAAACAATGCATTTTCCCTAGCCTCATTCTCAGAAATGACTGAACCATTTTGGCTAAAATAAAATTTTAAAAACTCTCTTTCCTAGTCCTCACCTAAATGAGAATAAAATTGATATATTTATTTATTGGTTTTATTTGTTCCCCCTCTCCTGTTTTTAAGTGCAATATAATTCAGATTTGTAGAGCCCTGTGTATCCACATCCAATCCACGGTCCACAAAAATTATCTTTGGATTTGCAGGGCTCTGCACTGAGGGCCGGGCAGAGGCTCTGAGGCATCTGACCCTCCCCGGAACCCGGTCGGAGAAAGCCACGTGAGCAACTGTGGGGAGCCTGCGCGAAGTTGTGGACCCTCCACCTGCCCTTGGCCAGGCGGGGAGCCTTGGGGGGGGCGGGGAAACAGCTGGGGGCTGCTCTCAGTCCCTCTCCCCACACCATGGGCAGATGGAGGGTCCACCACAGCTCCCCAGCTGGGCTCCACGCTGTCCTGGGAGGGGGAGAGCTGTGGAGCTGCCCCTGGGACTGCTCAGGCCCCGCGCCCAGGGCAGGTGGAGGGTCCGCCACAGCTGCCCTCTCGGTTCTTATTGTGGCCGGGCTGCGGCTCTGAGCCGCCTCCCTCTCCGGACAGAGCCATGTGGGCAGCTGTGGGGAGTCACGGTTGTCCCTCCACCTACCGTAGGCGGAGGGCCCGAGTAGCCCCCTGCCAAATGTCCCAGCCTTCCAGCCCCCCACGCTCATCACCCAGGGTCCCCACAGCTGCCAGTGCAGCTCTCCTGGACCCAGCTCTGGCCGAGGGGTGGCTCTGAGCCGCAGCCTAGCCATGGTAAGAGCCAGACGGGCAGCTGTGCAGAGCCACAGCGGACCCTCCACCTGCCTTGGGCAGGGAGCCCGAGCAGCCTCTGGCCCGTGATCCTGCCTCCCAGCCCCTCCTCCCACCTAGTGTCCCTGCTCCCCAGCCTCTCTGCCCAGGGAAGGTAGAGGGACCCAGGTTCTTCACAGCTGCCTGCGTGGCTCTCCCTGACCCAGCTCCAGCAGGGGGTGTGTGGACCCTCCACCTGCCCTGGGCGTGGGACCCAAGCAATCCCCCCGCAGCCCAGTGTTCCTGCCCCCCCGCCCCCCCGCAGATATAAAGCAGATATCTGCACCTTTGCAGAGCTCTACAGATTTGACTGGAGATGTTGAGAAAACACTGTTCTCAAAGACAAAACTATATACCCAGGGGGAAAGAACAGCAAATAGGTGGAGTACACCAACCTGGTTTGTCACTGTCACCAAAAGGGGAGTTGGTGGGAAGGGCTTAAACAGTTGAAAAATTTATATAGTTTTTTAAACTAGGCATGTAACATCATATTATATTTCATCTTTCATTGTGCTCTCTCACCAAAACAAGCTATACCAAAGCATAAAATCCTATCCATTGGAGATCTTTGTTAAGGTGACTTTTTTCCCCTTTTGTACCAATAGTAACTTATTGGAAATTACACTAGTGTAGTTAACTCTGCTAAACAAAATTGAGAAGTTATGCAGTTATTTAACATTTTGTACTGTTACTTTTAAAAATACCTTAGTATTTATTTAAGCAGAATAAATCTTAGCACGCTAGGATAAACTGAAATGCATCCAGTCCTGAAACTTGTACAAGAACTATCATTGCAGCTGCAGTTGCCCTGGAGCAAAACAGTTAATGTGTATTTTATCATTCTTTCCTTTTTAAATAACATGCTTGGTTTAGAACAGATCTTTGAGTCTTCAGTGGGAGCTTTGCAGGCTGAAGGCTTTTAGAATCGGCCCTTCCTATGTAATCTAAGCGTTGTTTCTGTTGCAGCCCTTGGATATTCCTGATGGTCGAAGAGCACCCTTGCCTGCTCATTATCGTAGCAGTAGCACGCGTAGCATTGATACACAGACTCCCTCTGTCCAAGAGCGCAGCAGCAGCTGCAGCAGCCACTCACCATGTGTGTCTCCCTTTTGCCCTCCGGAATCTCAGGATGGGAGTCCTTGCTCAACAGAAGATTTGCTATATGACCGTGATAAAGGTGAGAGTTGAATGGTCCATTTGAGCATACTGGGACAGCATGTGGTGTCCTGCATTTACTACTATCTTCATTTTACTCATTACATCAATTTTTTTGTTTTGTTTCATTGTTGTAGTGGGATTGCAGATGAGGATTCATCTTAAAATTGGTTTTGTTTGTGTACATATGTTTTCCCCTCGTTTGTGAAATTTCACAAACATCTTCCATAAATATGTCAGAGGAGCACAGCAGAGTCATAAGTACATATGAAGGATATAGCATGAAGAATGCAGAAAGCAACACGTATATGTTCAAAAAAGTGTTTCATAAAGGAGTATGTAGAATCTATATTCATCATGTGAGTGGGTTACTTGCTGGTCAAAATGGTGAATCTAAATGTTTATGAACCTTGTTCAAAATATGATTTTGCATTTTTCTAACATTACATTTGTAACTATCCAGTGAGAAGCAACAGTTAATAGTGGGAACTTGCTGATGAAGAACTGAATTTGCATTTGGCTGCGTTGCATAACCAAACAGGATTTCTGAATGACTTCTTAGTTAAATTTCACGTTAAAACCACTGTCAGTATCTTTCACTTTTCTCTGTCGAGGTTGTAAATGACAGTGGAACTTGGTAGGGTTCCAATATTTGAAAGAGTTAACAGATAAATTATGTTATACACAAAGATGTAAGTAGCAATACTGTACACTGTAGTATCTTTAGCCTTTGTAGTAGTAGTAGCAGCAGCACGCATGCTGGAGAGAAAATGTCTTGTGTGAATAGGGAATCCCAGCATTCATAAACTTAATTTCCAGTACTTAAAGAGTGACAGAGTAGTTGCATTTAGTTTCAGTTAAAAATCTAATTTGTCTTGTGACTGGCCAGATTTTTCATTTTCCTTTTATTATTCTTTTTGTTGTTTTTGTTTCCCAGGTTATGCTTTTAGTAGTTTGTCTTTTGTTTCCTGATCACCTACTACTACTTCAGATTGGAATTTAGCTCAGAGTATGAGTTGGTTCACTAAACAGGAGATCTATTGCATATGTGGTACCATTGTTCTGTCAGTTTAAAATATTGCTGTAAACCTGAGTAAAAATTGTAAAATGTCCCTATTTTACTGACCAAAGAGACTGATCATTTGATCAGGAATTTTAATTTTCTTTTAGAGGTAGCCTGTTCTTGATGCATTATTTCAATAGCTATGAATTGTTTAGGAAAGTTGTCCAAAGTAATGTAATGTTACTCCTTTTCAGTCCGTTCTTGGTATAGATTTAAAAAAAAAACTTATTTCAATTAGATATAAGTAAGAATTGTTAAATCAAGAAAATGTCAGTTTGAGAACAGTTTCCCTTACAGAATTAACAAATTTGGGCTTCTATCTACACGTTGATTTTTAGTGAGATAACTAACATGTTTACAGTTAAGCACATGCATAAATGTTTGTAGAATTACTAAAAATGTGTGAATTGCCCTGATGTGTATGTGTTTGGAAGAATCATCAACTAGCCTAGTAGCTTTAGTATGAAGTCTGTGTCACAAGACACCTGTTTAGGAGCAACTTTGGGTGTCACTCCTGGGATGAAGTTTTAGCATTTTCAAAAATCTGATTATGTGGATTTTGGGCAATACTGTTTGCTGACTGAATGGCTCAATGGCTTCTGGGTGACTAATTGAAGTCTAAATTGGCTAAAGAGACAGACTCCATTTTGTTGGGAGGACGACATGTGTCTGTGAAGGGATCAAGCAATGGATTCCACAGAGATGATTTGTGTTCAAGATTTCTGAATGTCTTACGTAAAACCTCATTTTCGTTTTGTAACTAAGATTTTGGAATTGATTCACTAGTGTACGAAGTACAGCATGATGCTGAGTGGTGCAGTTAAGGTTTTACACTCTTTCCTGTGTATATTCTCTGCTGATTTTTTTTGAATACACCTTTTAGTATTATATAATCTGGATAGAATAAGATTGTCTTTTTATTGGTAATACTGACTGCTCTTGGTCCTGAAGAATGTTACCTGTCTTTCTTTAATTCAGGAAAAAGGGAATTAATTGCAGAACTGTTTATCATCTAGAAAAGATCAGATTCATATAAAAAGTCTTGGTACAATGAGGGAGTTGGCCTGGCTCCAAAATCAGCAGAGACCAGGAGGGCAAAAATAGATAACCCTTTTCACTAATGGGCAGTTTATCTGCAAGTTCTTCTTCGAGTGATTGCTCATGTCTATTCCACAGTAGGTGTGCGTGCTCGCCACGTGCATCGGTGCCGGAAGTTTTTCCCTTAGCAATATCCGTAGGGGGGAGCGCCGCTGCGACCCCTGGAGTGGCGCTGCTATAGCGCGCTATATAGGGGACTGCGCGCTCCCCCCACCCTCAGTTCCTTCTTGCCGCCAGTGTAGGTGCGTTGGAACTTCTGCTCCAGCTTCATTGCTGCAGCCTTTTTTCCTAGAACTCTGTTTGTTATTGGTGGTATCTTTAGTTAGTTTGTGAGTTAGTTCAGTTTAGTTAGTGTCCGGGCCGGGGCATGCCCCGGACCCCGGGCTTCAAATCGTGCGAGTGCTGCAGGCATTCTGTGCCTAGAAGCGACCCGCACTCAGCTTGTCTCCGCTGCCTGGGTGAATCCCACGTCAGCGCACGCTGCAAAATCTGCAGGTCCTTTAAATCAAGAACCAAAAAGGACAGAGACATTCGACTCCGGGCCCTCCTCATGGAGTCCGCGTTGGCTCCTACCCCGGTGCGCCGAGCGGAATCGGCACCCGGTACCTTGTCCTTGGTGCACGGCGATCCCCCGGCGCCTTTGAGTGACCGGCACCGCTCACCGTCGCATGGGCAGAGGAAGGCACCGTCTACACATCGTCGTTGAGGCAAGGACAAGGGAGAGGCTCGACCCGTGTGCGGCAGCTGCAATTCTCCCCCGGCCCCCATCACTCCGACTCGCGCTGAGCGGAGTAGCCCGGTTTCCTCGACACAGGCCTCTCTGGACGCCCGAATGCCTTCGACGCCGGAGGCCTTCCAGGCGGCCAGTGACTTGCTCACGCTCCAGGTACCGGCAGTCCCGGCACCAGGAGTCTGATCCAGAGGCAAGCCGCCATTGGGCTCCAGGCCGTCGACCCCGACCAGGCGTGAATCCCGGTCAAGGGATCGGTCCCGGGGCCACTCACCCCTCAGCGCCCGGTCTGACCATAGCCCGCAGCCTCCGCAGTCACCAATGGTGAGGCTCTCGGGCAAGGTGCCGTCGGATCAGAGTTCTGGGCACCGCTCTAGATTGAGCAGGGAGTCACAACATGGCAGGCACCGGCGCCGTAGATGTTCCCGGTCGAGTCGGAGCTATCGCAGCCGTTCCCGTCACGGCCGCCGACGCTCCAGCTCCCATTCCTCGAGGCACCGGGAAGAAGACTCCCGTAAGAGGTCGCTGGCTCCGCACCGTCACGGACATAGGCGTCGCAGCGTCTCAAGGAGCAGTAGCTCAAGACGGTACCATACCTCGTCGTCAGAGTCCTGGTCCGGAGGTAGACGTCATCGTCGGCGCCGTAGATATTACCGTTCCCACGGCACCGACCGATCGGCGTTCACACCAGTGGTGAGCCACTCAAGGGCCTCCGCGTTCCAACCTGACCAGCTGGTGCCGCCGGTGCCGCAGCAGGGTCAGTGGCAAGGGGTTCCATGGCAGGGACAGTGGTGCCAGTGGACCCCTTGGCCCCCGGGACATGCCCAGCCGGATACTCGATCGGTCGCAGGGGCGTCCAAGGCTCCTTCGGCCACTATATCCAGGGCTCCTAGACCTAGATCTGTGGACCAAGGGTCCTCGGCACCGAATGCGGACTCCGAGCAAGGCGTCGAGCCCGCGGTGCCAGCAGATGCACTAAGCTCCGTACCGGCGTCCTTCCCCGTACCGGAGGACAAGGTCGCGGCCCGCCACCCTCCGTACCGCAGGAGGACTACAGGGATCACCAGGAGCTATTAAAGCGAGTTGCCTCGAACCTCCAGCTCCAAGCTGAGGGAGATGGAAGGGGCCTCGGACTCGCTCTTCAATGTCCTTTCATCCTTGGCACCGGGCAGAGTGGCACTCCCGTTACATGAAGGGGTTGCCAATATTACAAAAGCCCTTTGGCATACGCCAGCCTCACTTGCGCCTATATCCAAAAAGGCGGAGCGCAAGTATTTTGTCCCTACGAAAGGACACAAATTCCTGTACACCCACCCGGCTCCCAACTCCTTGGTTGTGGAATCCGTAAACCACAGGGAGCGCCAGGGTCAACCAGGTCCTACTCCTAAGAATAAGGTCTCGAAAAGGCTGGACTCATTTGGGAGGAAGCTTTATTCATCCTCGAGTTTCCAGCTCAGGGTGGCAAATCACCAGGCCCTCCTCAGTCGCTACGACTTTAACCTGTGGGGGTCCCTACAAAAATTCGAGACCTCCCTCCCAGAGCGTGACCGCAAGGAGTTCAAGGCGCTGGCGGAGGAGGGGGCTGCCGCTGCGAAGGCTGCTCTGCAGGCGGCATCGGATGCGGCGGACACGGCGGCGCAATCCATCGCCTCGGCGGTGTCCATGCGCAGGGCGTAGTGGCTCCTCCTGTCGGGGCTGTCCTTGGAGGCGCAATCCATGATGCAGGATCTCCCGTTTGATGGCAAGGACCTGTTCGCAGAGCAAACGGACGTGAGACTTCATGGCATGAAGGACTCCCGTACCACCCTGCAAACGCTCGGGCTCTACATCCCGCCGGCTAAGGAAAAGCCTAAGCCGCAGGCTCCCGCCCAGGCGCCCCAACCACACTACGAGCCAGCCTACAAGAGGTCCAGACCACAAAAGAGGCGACCTCAACGGCAGTCCCGCTCTGCCCCGCAGCCTGGGCCCTCTAGGGGCAAGCAGCAGGGCAAGTGGCGGTTTTGACTGGGGGCAGGAGGGTACCCGGGTGAACCCCGAGGACACCCTCCGACAAATAAAGTTGGCCTTCAGCAACCGCTTGCGTCCATTCCTTTTGCAGTGGTCCCATATAATCTCGGACCGGTGGGTCCTGAGTACCATTGCCCGGGGCTACACGCTCCAGTTCGTGTCACCCCTGATCTCCCGACCCCCTCCCAGGCACGGCACGGTAGACCAGTCACATCTACCCCTGCTGCGGCAAGAGGTGGGCCGGCTCCTCAGTCTCGGAGCCATAGAGGGAGTCCCAAGGGAAGTCCAAGGGAAAGGGTTCTATTCCCGTTACTTCCTTATCCCAAAAGCGAAAGGGGGCCTCACGCCTATCTTAGACTTGCGCGGTCTCAATCGGTTCATGGTCAAATACCAATTCCGCATGGTCTCCCTGGTAAAGATTATACCTGCCTTGGACCCGGGCGACTGGTATGCAGCCCTGGACCTCCAGGACGCATACTTTCACATCCACATATTCGAAGGACACAGGCGCTTCCTTCGTTTCCTGGTTGGGCAGGACCACTACCAGTTTACGGTCCTCCCCTTTGGCCTGTCCACCGCACCTCGGGTGTTCACAAAGTGTATGGCGGTTGTGGCGGCCTTTCTCAGACGCAGAGGGGTCCAATTATTCCCGTACCTCGACGACTGGCTGCTCAAGGGCAACTCGAGGCCGCAGGTGCAGAACCACTTGCAGCTGCTCTTGACTACCTGTGCCAATCCAGGCCTTTGGGTAAACGAGGCCAAGTCGACGTTGGTCCCGGTCCAGCGCATAGAGTTCACTGGTGCTCTACTGGATGCTTCCAGGGCCAGGGCTTCTCTCCCCCCGGGCAGATTCCAGACCCTCAAGGGGCTTATAGCCACGGTCACGGAGTTCCCCCTGACCACGGCCAGGACCTGCCTACAGCTCCTGGGCCACATGGCAGCGTGCACGTATGTAGTACGCCACGCCAGGCTTCAAATGAGGCCTCTCCAGCTTTGGCTGGCCTCAGAATTCTCCCAGGCTCGGGACGGTATGGACAAGGTCCTCACGGTACCGGGGCAGGTGCTAACCTCCCTTCAGTGGTGGACCGTCCCGACCAATATGTGGCAAGGAATACCCTTCCGGGAACCGCCCCCGTCGCTAGACCTGGTGTCGGATGCGTCGGACTTGGGCTGGGGAGCCCATGTAGGGACCTCCCAAACCCAGGGACTGTGGTCAGGCACAGAGCTATCCCTACACATAAATGTCAAGGAGCTCAGGGCAGTCCGCTTGGCTTGTATGGCGTTCAGCTCCCGGCTCAGCGGCAGAACGATCAGGGTCCTTACAGACAACACGGCCGCAATGTTTTACATCAACAGGCAGGGAGGGACCAGGTCCTCGGCTCTCTGCCAGGAAGCCCTCAGCCTGTGGGAGTTCTGTATAGCCCACGACATCTCCCTCAAGGCTTTCCACCTGCCGGGCGTCGTCAACTCCCAGGCCGATCACCTGAGCAAGGTCTTCTCCTCCCAACACGAGTGGTCCCTCCACCCGGAGGTCACAGGTCAGCTCTTCCGAGCCTGGGGCACTCCCCAAGTAGACCTGTTTGCAACTCGAGAGAACCGACGTTGCCACCGGTTCTGCTCCAGGGGAGGGCTGGAGAAGGATGCACTCTCGGATGCCTTCCTCCTGTCATGGTCGGGCCAGCTCTTCTATGCGTTCCCTCCCTTTCCCCTCATAGACAAGTTCCTGGAAAAGGTAAAGAGGGACAGGGCCCGCATCCTGCTGATCGCCCCAGCTTGGGCCAGACAGCACTGGTACGGGACTCTCCTAGGGTTGCTGGCGGCCCCTCCGCGTCCGCTACTGCTCCGACCGGACCTCCTGTCCCAGGACCGGGGCCGCCTCCTTCACCCCAACCTAGCCTCTCTGCACTTGACAGCGTGGCTGCTCAGTGGTTAGACGCGGAGGAGACTCTGTGTTCAGAAGGAGTCAGGAGCATCCTCCTGGAAAGTAGGAAACCCTCCACTCGCCAGGCATACCAGGCGAAGTGGGCCAGGTTCTCTAGGTAGGCGGGCGTGAGGGGGACCTCCCCGAGGGACGCCCCACTCCAGGTTATCCTCGATTACCTCCTCCACCTGAGAACGCAAGGTCTGGCTTCCTCTTCTGTCAGGGTGCACCTGGCGGCTATATCGGCATTCCATGCTCGGTCTTCTCGCATGCCATGACCGGACGCTTCCTCAAGGGCTTGGACCGGTCCTTCCCGTATGCCAGGACCCCTGTCCCACAGTGGGACCTGAATTTGGTGTTGTCTCGCCTCACGGGGCCCCCGTTCGAGCCCCTGGCCACATGCTCCTGGTCTCACCTCTCCTGGAAGGTAGCATTCCTCGTGGCCATTACGTCCGCCCGACGGGTGTCGGAGCTCAGGGCCTTGACCTCAGACCCGCCCTTTACGGTCTTCTACAAGGACAAGGTCCAGCTTCGACCACACCCAGCTTTCCTTCCCAAAGTGGTCTCCGCCTTTCACATGAACCAGGATATTTTCCTCCCTGTCCTCTGCCCCAAGCCGCATGCCTTGAGCGAGGAGTGCCACCTCCATACGTTGGACGTGCGCAGGGCGCTGGCTTTCTACTTGGAGCGGACTAAGCCGTGCCGTAAGTCCCCGCAACTCTTTGTTGCCTCAGCCGAGCGTATGAGGGGGTCAGCAAATCTCTACCCAGAGGCTTTCCCAGTGGATCACTTCGTGCATTCACACATGCTATGAGTTAGCGAAGATTCCCTCACCGCCTATCGTGAGGGCACACTCGACCAGGGCGCAAGCCTCGTCGGCCGCCTTTGTAGCCCATGTCCTTATCCAGGACATCTGTAGGGCCGCTACCTGGTCCTCGGTTCACGCGTTCACCTCGCATTATGCGATCGTCTCCCATGCTAGGGATGACGCTTCTTTGTAGAGCTGTGCTCCAGCCAGACTAGGTGTGAACTCCTACCCACCTCCATGACGTATTGCTTGGAATCACCTACTGCGGAATAGACATGAGCAATCACTCGAAGAAGAAAGGACAGTTACCTGTTCCGTAACTGGCGTTCTTCGAGATGTGTTGCTCAGGTCTATTCCACATCCCACCATCCTTCCCCTCTGTCGGAGTTGGTCCGGCAAGAAGGAACCGAGGGTGGGGGGAGCGCGCGGTCCCCTATATAGCGCGCTATAGCGGCGCCACTCCAGGGGTCGCAGCAGCGCTCCCCCCTACGGATACCGCTAAGGGAAAAACTTCCAGCACCGATGCACGTGGCGAGTACGCACACCTACTGTGGAATAGACCTGAGCAACACATCTCGAAGAACGCAGTTACGGAACAGGTAACTGTCCTTTCTGTGTTGCTTTGTCCAGGTTAAATCACTAAATTGCCACCATCAAAAACATTCACAGTTTTAAAAAAAACTAGTTGACTCAGAGGTAAGTTTGTTCAAATGTATTTCTTCAAAACACATACACTAAAAAGCAAAAAAAATGATTCGGTTTGTAGTTAGGAATGTACAAATCTAAACTTGACAACAAATGAAATGCGTATTAACTTTCTAAAGGAAAATCTTTTATTTGTGTGGAAGTATAATACAATGAGTGGGGTTTTTTAAAATATTTTTAAGAGTGTGGGCTTTTAAGATTTTTGTTCTGAAGTTATATGTCTTGGATAACTTCTGGTTTGAAAATGAAGTTCTACTGAAGTATTTTGTTTCAAATTTGAATTGCTTTTCACGTGTCAGGTCTTCTATTTTTTGAGGAAGTTGACAGTTACTTATTTGGGCTTAGTTTTGCTACTGAGCTTCAAAAGTAGCAGCGGCATTTGCTCTGTACATGGATCTTAGGACTGGCTGTAATACTAGGTTTTTATTGATTGTCAGCCTTAGTGTATGTGCATCGGTGACAAACATGCTAGTTTGTAAAGTTATACCATCAGTAATATTTTTATTTTACCAAGCATGCGGATATGACAAAATAGCTTAATTATCATTATAAAAATACATTCTTATATGAGGACATGTAAACAAGAAAAACAACATAAGCAATTAGCGCTGATTTAGAACTGATACTGTAGCCAGAAATAGGCCTTTGACCCTCAGTTCAGTATAGTATTGTGGGAATAGGACTGGTTCAGGAAGGAAGGGATATCTGTTCTGGATAGAAGCATCAGACTAAATTGATTAAAATTAGCTGCTTCTTTCCCTTCCTCCCACCAAAAAAGTTCAATCACAGCACAACCAGGGCTATGTTTTTTTAAGTAAATTTATAACCAGTTTCTGTAGACATAGTTTAGTAACTCTGTGGCATTGCTAATTAACAGCATTAATTGTTGACTGTAGAAAAATGGATGCAGTGACTTTCACAATTTTCAGATTCAAGGGTTCTTACGTAAAATTAAAATTCAACTGTCAGATGAACAACATATGTCCTTTTTTGCAGTCAGACATTTTAAGATTTGAAAAGCTTACTATTACATGCAAACAAAATGTAGGTATTTTAAATTCCGATGATGTATTCTGTTTCTTCCCCAATTTGGGCCTCGTTTTCCCTTCCAGTTAAAAAACTTGTTTTGATTTATTTGAAAAATATAATTAACAGCATTAAGCTGTTCCCGAATGTTTTTCTGAATAGAAAATGAAAGTTAATAGTTAATCGAGCCACATGAGCAGTAAGGGGAGCCAACCCGCTGTCCAGATACAGCACTGCTTTACATTTCTAAAGCATCTTTTCTTTTCTTGTGTAAAGCTGTGCTTTGGCCACAGGCCCTCATTTGCTGCTCTTTGAACCAGATCAGCTGTTTAGATTACATTTCTATAAGGATCTACTTAATCTAATGAATTTTTCAATAGAAAATGAAAGTAAACTCTGATGAGGGGAACCATAACAGTTTCTGCAATGGGAGAGTGATTCTAAACAACATTGGTGAGAGCATGTGAGGAGAAAATGTAATGACGACTTTTTTAAAAAAAATTGATTAGCCTATAGTATGGTAAGAGGCATCTTCATTGCATTAAGGCTACCAGCTCTACAAAATTTGCATTATTGGGATGCAGATCTGTGACATTGGTGTGACCCTAGTACACCTAGAATTAACTTTTGAGACCCTGTCTTCTGGAGGAATATTTAAGCTCTCTAAACTTATCCTGTTAAAATTGTAATGTAGAATCTGGTTTCTCATTGGGGAGTCAACCAGTCGAAGAGTTGGTTAAAGTTTTTTTTATATGTAGATTACCTCCATAGTGGTCCCTTGCCTAGCAATCTAGCATAGTAACTCTTAAATTGCTAAATACTTGATATGCTGCAGTTCCTCTAGAATTGGTTTTAGCAACATTTGTGTTTCGGAGAAGAGTAATATTGAGGTAATTCTAGTCTCATGGACAGAGGAGAAGCAAAGATAATGATGAGTAGGCAGGGAACAAAGTAGGACAGGATAATTTTATACCTGGGGCAGGAGAGGTAAATTAGACAAAAACAATCCTAATGTATAAACAGCCTGCTTTAAAATATATTTTATATAGGGAAAAATACCTTTTACGATGTATAACCTTTTCTTGAATGATTTAGTGATAAGTATTCACTTTTAAGTACTACTTGGAGGCCGCAGAATGGTGCTGTAAACTAGGTGCCCCAAGCAACATGCTGATAGAGGTGCCATCTTTTCAGTGAAACATAAAAATGAACTCCTGTGTACTTACTAAAAGTCCCATTGCATTTTCACAAAGACTTAATATCCTGGCTAAATTCCAGTTTGAGTAACTATATTCTATCCACCTGGATTCTATATTCTGCACCCAAAGTTTCAATTTTCTATAGTATTCTGATAAACCTCCTGGGCTAAATTTTTTGTGTTCTGTACACCATTACTTAGTTTGTATATTCCATCCCAGTATTAGCTTCACTTCAGTGATGGTTGTTCAAAGGACTCCTTTATATATGGAGATGTATCCTGCAATCCTGTCTTGGCCAAAACTCCCATTTAATTCTCTCTTAGTGGGAGTTTTGGCTAAATAAGGACTGCAGCATCTGGCTCACAGTTTGTAAAGTTTTTATAAAGTGCATGGAGAGACTACAAGCAGAAAGGTACTTTTCTGTATAAATAGAGAATACCATTTGCTTTTTAATTGGAAAGGCTTTTTTAACCTATGAAAACAAAGAGTAATCCTGGGGGTCATTAGCAGAGTTTCTCTTTTCCTTTTTTTTTTTTTTTTTTTCAGTTGTCCATCTGCCACTCAAAATTAGTAGTTAAACTTTGCAGGTTACCTCTTACATCTGTCCCTTTTGTGTAAGTACTGTCACAGGACAGTGTTGTCATTGTTGAAACATATCTAGAGATTAAAAAACATTTTGTTACATATTTAATCTGTGTGTGGTTATTAGTGAAAATAATCATATTGTTTAATAGTATACGATTTAACTAAATTTGGCAAACATTTCCTAAATCATAAGTATAAAACAGCATTCAGAATGTCTACATTTTAAGTTTACATTTGTATAACTTGGAACTCATGCCAGACAAAACTGTTTGCCAAGGCAATCTTCATTGTAGTAATAGTGAAAAAAATGAACTTAAATGTTACATCTTTCAGTTTCCTATTAATCTTCTATCACTGCCGCCTTAATGAAATGTGATTCGTTCATTTACTAAAATTGTAGCCTTTAAATGCCAACACTGTTTAATTTTTTGATGTATTGGGCTGAATCTGCTGTGTTCACCATGCTTCGTGTAACTTCATCAGTAGTAAGTCTTCTGGTATTGGAAATGTAACTGACAATGTTGTTGATACTGTTCCAAGGAGAGCAGAATTGAGCTTGCTCTTCTGTGGCATTGTTGGCTTTGCAGCACTGACAATATTAAAAACTTGTGTCAATAAACTAAGCATATGTGACTCAAAACGGGAAAGAAACAAAAGTACATCTAAACCATATTTTGCAGCAGCAAAATCAGTGTTGACAACTAACAGTCCTGTGAAAAATGGAGGGGAAGTATGATTGAAACTTTATCAACCACCATGCAAGCTATGTAGTGGTGTTTAAAAAAACATTTTAGAAAATTCAAAAAGTTATCAGTGTTACACGTGCTTGATGGTACAGAGGCAAAGCAGCCATTCAGAGTAGCTAAGAAGTGACATTAGGAATCTGGGACCTTGAGCTTGTTAAGATCCGATACAGAGGTACAGTATGCTTGTTTTGTTGATGTATGCTAATAGAGCACACCCCACTAGCTGTTGAATGGACATAAAATAATGACTTCTTTGAAGGAAACCATGCATCCCTGCCTCCCGAAGGGATGGTGTTTAGGAAGAAATATTTGCAGGATTATTAAAATACACATTCCTTATTTTTTTAATATTAGAATTACAGTTGATGTTTCTGAACTTATTACTGGTGGTATCTACTTCACTAAAAACTTTACCATATGATATTCTGGAACTACTGAAGACCAGTTTAAGAAACTGTAAAGACTTTAAATACTGCTTTAAATACTGGTATAATTACAGGCTTGTGATTTTGTTTCCACAGCCCTGAAAAAAAACCTTTTAAGGTTTTATGAAATGGAGCACAAAGCACATACTGTGTGATTCACTTCATAAGCATATGTATTCTTCAGAATCAAAATCACACATTCTGTCCAAAATGAAAGGCTTGCTATTCTGTAAGTAACACACATACACCCACACATGCGTGCGCGCGCACACACACACACCCATTAGCTTGTTTTAGCTTGTTAATCATCCCCCTACTTTGTTTCTGCCCTTAGATATTAATACACTTTTACCAATTTACTTACTTACTTTTGTCCTATAACAGTTTCAAGCAAACAAATCCAAACACGCTAGAAACTTGATCAATTGATGAGCTGGCTAAACAGGATTGTAGATCTTCTTAAAATTGACTAAATTCTGAATTCAACTATTCTCTGTTAGGTTTACTTCTACAGTTTTCCATTGATTGGTACAATGAACAGTAATACAGTCTCACTTCCAAATAGATTTTAGGTGGAAACCTGGATCTTCAATTTTAAATGCTAGAAGAGGAGGAATGAACACAGGATTACATTCCATCACCCACATTTCAGTCTACTCTTCCTGTTCTGAGTTCAACATATGACCTTTATATGTGGCATCAGCCATGCTGGCCAAGTATTGGATAGATTCTAAAAGGATCTTGACACTGTCAACTTGACAAATCATACTACTGTTTGGAAACTTTTTACCTATCTTGTTACAGGTAACACCTAATATCCTGTAACTAAGAGGTCCATTCTGACTGAGGGAGAAACAGTGAAACAGGCTGTGCAGAAGTGCTGTTAAGAAAGTAAACAAACTGGAAATTTTCCCCCCTCAAATCAGTTGCAGTACTGTTAAAGGGAAGTGTAGCTAAGTTGGTAGTGTCCCTTAAAAATGAAATAGTGATTTATCAAAACACCTAACATTTAAATTTAGTATCTAATATTTATGAGCAATGACTATATCAGAACTTTTGCCGACTCTTTTGTGGGTTCTCAAAGTGGACTTAAAACAAAGTGGACTTAAAGTGAATTCACTGAGTCTCTGCATGGCATATAAGGAGTCTGTGCTAGTGGATCACAGTGCAAGATTGTGGCCTCAGTTAGAATATTTTCCCTTGTTTCTGCTGGTCTTTCATACAATAGGGGAAAATAAAACATCCAAAATTGGGAAAATGTGTATGTGAACCCACAGAAATTTGTCTGGGGAACTCAGACACAGAAACAGAAATTACTCTTAGGACGGGATTCGCAAGGAGGACTTCGGTGCCCTTCAGCCTATTGAAATTCAAAGCCTGAGGTAGGTGCCCAGGCTCTCTGTACAATGTGTGGGGAGAGCAAGATGCTGTAAAAAGGGATTTACAAAAGCCAGTGTGCTGAGTGGGGAGCTGCCTAAACTAGCCAGTGGGAACTGCTGAGGAGAAGGTCTGGCCTACGTCCTGCCCCTCCCAGGGAGTTAGGTGCCTATCTCTGGGCTAGAGGAAAGCATCATCTTCCACTTGGGATTCACAGCCATGAACCCTCTGGAGTTAAGTGCCAAAGCCAGGTTAGTGTTTTGTCTTCAAAAATAGTCGTGGTGGGGCCCCCTTCTAGCCTTTAGTCCAGTGGTTAGGCCACTCAGCCAATATGTCAGAGACTTCCATTCTGCCTGATCTGTAGTTGGGACTTGATCTTGAATCTCTCACCTCCCAGGTGAGTCTCCTAATCACTTTTGAATCCAACCCTTAACTCCTTTTTTGAAACTGACTAGATTTCAAGTTGACATTGTCTCTTTAACCATGACGTTCCATTTTCATGATGAACCGGGATGGGGAATGTTAGCTCTGCCTCCCACGCTACCAGTATCACAAAGACCACTTAACAGCAAGGTGGATGTCACCCCCAAGAAATTCCTCAAATTCCAGTGGGAAATGTATTAACATATATTCATATTTAAAACCATTTTAATTTGTCAGTGCAATAAAAGCTTCTTACGCTAAATCAGTGATTCTCAAACTTTTGTACTGGTGACCCCTTTCACATAGCAACCCTCTGAGTGCGACCCCCTTTATTAATTAAAAACACTTTAAAAAATATATTTAACACCATTATAAATGCTTGAGGCAAAGTGGGGTTTGGGGTGAAAGCTGACAGCTCGCGACCCCCAGTTTGAGAACCCCTGCACTAAATGTTGTTAACAGCCAAGATGAGAAAAATAGGTAATTTTCTTTTTAATCAGACAACATGAACCCTTTGAGTTCCCCCCAAATATTAAATATCATCCAGTTGCACCTACCAGACTCTTTCAATATGAGTCTTTACTTTCTGACAGAGACAGAAAAACCTGCTCAGTATCTCAGGTATATCAGCTCTATATGGTTCTACTGGTTACTTTTATAATAGGAACAGTAAAACCGTGAAGAAAATAAGAGCTTAATAAAGAACACCCATATCATACAGTTGGTGCTTAGAAGGAAGAATACAAAGAATGTTAAAAGTTTTACTTCATTACAGGTACTTAATCTGGCTGCATAATTTAGCTTTTATGCAGGCGAGTTCGGAGGGAGGAATCAGTATCTGTATTACAAACCTGTTTCATTTTCTTTAACTCCTGTGCTACTCAGGAGGCTATTGAAGGCAAAGTTTCTGCTAAGGACTATAGGTTTTTAATAAAGTATATGCTGTATACATTCATTTTCAATTACCATGTTTATGCAATGAGAAGGCATACAGAACTCCACATTATCATAACCACTTGTAATTCTTCTGCATATGCTATACATATTATCCTGTTCATTTACATTTTTTGAAATACATAATAAAGAACTTATTTGTTTCCAGGATTACAGCTCTGCTTTATTCAATCTGCAGTGTTCTGGATAAAAATATCCTCCTATTATGTGCTGTTGTATGGTAGATTACTGCTGCACTGAAGCTTTTATTCAGAAGAAATGTGCTATACAAGGGTGTTAGAAATAGTCTGCAATAAAGGAAGCATTGTGGTAGAGGCGAACTGGCATTAGAGGCTAAATTGTGAAAAAGGCATCTTGTTTGGAAATCAAATTTAATGAAAAAGCACTCTCAATCACTAGTAATATAACTGCTTTAAATTTTCAGACAGTGGGAGTAGCTCACCGTTGCCCAAGTATGCCTCATCTCCCAAACCAAACAACAGCTACATGTTCAAACGAGAGCCCCCAGAGGGATGTGAGCGAGTGAAGGTCTTTGAGGAAATGTCGTAAGTAATGCCTTTTATATCAGCTGGTATCTGCAAAGCAGTAAAACTTTTTACTGAACCTATTCAATTGCAGATGAATAAACTACTCCAGCTGATGAGTTTTGCAGGAGCAAACTGTTCTTAGAGAGTTTGAACAGGCAGAAAGTTGAAGTGTTCATGTTGGCTTGAAGGGTAATGGAGTATTTTATGCTTGAACTTTTTAATGCCTTTATAAAAGGCAAACAAGAAAAGCAAAGAAAACATGGAATACTTATTATTTTAAAATTATGTCCAGCATTTATAAACTCCGTTTCTTGATAATCCTATCAGTTTGTGTTCATTTTATAAAATGTTCATGGCTTAAAAGAAAATGCTGGGAGCCCGCAGTTTTTGTCAGTCAGTATTGAGCTATATTTTGACATGTGTAAAACATGAAAGGGAATGTGTATAAAGTAGATACAGACTTAGCAAATTTACGATAGCGGGTTTGCCTAGTAGTTTTGGGGTACCACTGTGTGCTATTGTGCAAGAGACCAGAATTTAAACTCTCGGCCTTCACCTCTTTTTTTCCCTAGACCAGCACTACTGTGGCTATGCTGTAGGTTGCATACATAGCTCCTGTGGATGGAAGGAGCCAGGAGGGCATGTTCTGCTCTAATAGCATTCCCTGCTGGCTAAGGAGCAGTGTTGTTGGGTTCTGGAGGAAGGCTCCAAACCAATATATGGAGATGAGGAAAGGAGAATTTTATCTTGTAGAGTTTCTCAAAAAAGGGATTTAAAACTCCTAAATATAAGCTGTTGTTTCAATAGTTTTGTCAAACTAAAATTTCTAAGTTCATCATTATAAACTATCATGATATTTTTCCATGTGCATAAATACTGTAGATTTTATTGCTCAAAGCTGCATGTTGTCCAATGGTATCCAGTCACTTTTGTTATAAATACTATTTTAATGCTGTGGATCAAACAGTCAACTGACTACCAATATGGAAGATGTTTGCCCCTTTATGTCCAATTAACCCCATTCCTTGTCATTCACATATTAGCAATTTGTAGAACTACAAAACCTATTCACATAGTAAATTTTTTCAGTTTGTCAGGTATATAATAATTTGTCTCGTTGTAGGTCTCGTCAGCCTGTCTCAGCCCCTCTCTTTTCATGCCCTGACAAAAACAAGGTTAATTTCATCCCAACCGGATCAGCTTTCTGTCCTGTAAAACTTCTGGGTCCTCTACTACCTGCTTCTGACCTGACTCTCAAGAACTCTCCAAACTCTGGTCAAAGCACAGGTTTGAGCACTCTGACTGTTGAGCAACTTTCATCTCGGGTCTCCTTCTCATCTCTGTCAGATGACACCAGCACAATGGACTCTACAGAGGTCTCAGTACAACAGCCATCCCAACAGCAGCAGCCGCTTTTGCAGGAACTTCAGACTGAAGAGCTCTCCTCTCCTCAGAGCTATGTGATAATCTAGACCAAGGTGGAGCAGGCCTCTGCCCTGAAACAAGGACTGGGGAGTCTATACTAATACATCTGCATGGAGTGGCAACCTTTTCAGAACAAAACAAAATACTTATCAGCATCTTAAAAATATCTCAACACTGTTCTTGGCAGGGACAGAACTCGTATTCAGCATTTTTGTTGTGAAAAAGCAGTAATGCTTGCAAAAACTGTGTATCATTAAGCATTTAAGTGGAGACTATGCATTTCATAGTATGACCAGATTAGTACTGTGTCCTGTGTTCTGTTTCAAATTTTACAGTATAAATAAGCTCTGTATCAAAAAAGTTGCCTGTCTGAATAGAAAATGTCTTGCTGTGTTGTGTCCTATGGAAAATACTGTACTTCAGGATTATGTTTACAATTGATCCAGGTGTTTATGTTTCTAACTTCGGTAATACATACAATGCAAAAAAAAAAAAAAAAAAATGGCCACAACAGTTGCACAGTGCCCGCCCTATGGCCTAGCTTCAGGTACTTCTCTCGAAGTCTAAACTCAGGTAACTTGGAATGTATATCATATTGGGATATAAAATATTTTACAGCTAAAAAGCTAAAGAGGGAACATCACTCTTTTGCCTTTCCTTATTTTATGCATTAATATTTCCTCATTACATTCCACTTTCTTGGAATAAGTGCATTCAAATCCAGGAGAATGATGACCCTGGACATGGGTGAACATGAGGAGAACCAGCAAATCGGTGATGTACAACATCACTTTGTCATGTGGTTACAAGTAAAACAACTGTTGCATTTACTGTCATTTCAATATATGTAAAATGTGGCATTTAAAGGTTTCAGGTGTTGCTCAGTTAATGACTGTTACGCTGTTGCAAATAAAGTGTTCAGTACTAGGCTGTACATAAGAAACATTCCACGTTTTGTGTGAAAGGATTTTAAAAGATGAGAATGTGTTTGTTTAATTTCAGAAAATTCATTCAGGTTTCACAGGGGTTGGTGGGGATTTCCTCTCATGTTTATGTTGGCAGTTAAGGATGTTAAGGCAGTTAAGCTACTGTTACCATCTAAGAGTTGAATTAATGTTTAGTTTCTCTTTTGGAAATGTGCATTCATTTGCTGGTTGGAAATTAGGTTTCTCAGATTTTATCAAGCAACATAAGCAGCATTCTGTTTGCATAGTGAATAATTCTGCTTTTGGACTAAAATCCAAAAGGAGCAAGTGGATGTTTTAAATGAGGAGAGAAGCAATAGTTTGCCTAATCAAAGCTTCTCCTAGTACTCTCATTTACTTAAATTACTACTGTATAAAGTTTTTGCAGTTAAAATATGGGTAAGAAACCCTGGTAAAATAGTTTTGGGCTTGCAGGCTGGTCACCTTCTCAAAAATAGTACATAGCAAGAACTGTTTCCTAATATTCTTACTGTGCAGGAACTGCAAAAGCATTGCTTTCAAAGATAATTTCCTGTGATACAAAGCGGAGCCCAAAGGCAGAATAGACTTGATGTTCTTGCTCCATTGGTTTCAGCTCAGTGGAATTAGGTTTATGTTGTCTGCTCCTAAGAGAATGTGGTTCACCTTTTCCCAGGAATTAAAGAGATTAGCCACCTGTAGCTACTGCAGCATTTATATTCATGCCATGGCTTTTTTTTTTTCTTTTGATGAGGAATTGTGGGAAAAGACTAAGATAGCACCACCAATAACTACTGACAAAATTGGAAAAAAATATCCCGCACTTGTGTATTCTTTTGAGATAAAAAAGCCCAGTTCCCTTTCTGTTTCTGAACGTTTTTTTTAGTGTTCTGTTACAAGGTGTAAACGTGCAGCCTGTAAAACAGTCAGTGCTCTGACTGTAGGATGGAGCTGCAAAGAGAGTGTAAGGGGGGAGGTCTGTTTATTTTTACCATTTTCACATGAAAAATCTTTTTGAAGCCGTCACACAGCAACAGCCATCTTGAACCCTACTAATCTCAGGCCTTGGTGAAAACACTATATGTTTTGTAGATTGAAGTTAAAGGGAAAAAAATAACCTGTTCTGTGATGTAAGTGCAAATTTGTTCTAGTGTTTTACATTCTAGATTAACATTGCAATATGGTGACCTTTCTATGCTCTGGTTGTGTCCAAATATGAGTCTGTAGTTTCAGTTGTTGGTGGTAGGATTCCAGAAAGATTTTTTTAAAAAGTGATTTTTAGATCCATGATGAATTCTGATGTACTATATTTACAGTGACATTACATGCTCATTTAATTTCCCATGAGAAACTAAATATTAATTGTGTTGCACATTTGTTCTTAGCGTATTTGAAGGTTTTGAACCAAATGTGTTAAAGTTAATGCTTTGCCATGTAAATTTCCCAGCAGTTGTTGATCTCAAATGTATCCTACATCCAGCTGTAGAAATTTGTCAAATATTGTTTAAAGTTTTGTACATAGCTGTACTGTTATTTCTAGCCACTGTGCTGAACAGTATTCGAGTTATCACACAATATTGCTTTGCACAAGGAAATGTGTGGCTTTTGTTTTGTATTTTTTCAGTATAGAAGTTCCTGTGTCTTATTTAAATAAAGTTATTAGTAAAAAATGTAAGGACACAATAGTAGTGGTTCATGTATTTGGCTTGGAAACGATATGTGAAACACTATAGAATTAAGTTATTTAGTAGTAGTCCAAGTATTTCTATAATAACCATCCATACTGAGTAAGTAGCTTATCTTTACCACTGGTGTTTCAACCTGTTATGGTTCTAGTTGACACAGAAGTAATCTCGTACATACTGGTTTTGCTCCCCATTTGCTCCAGGGGATAAAAAGCAACTAAAAATACTAGTTAATTTCTGCAAATTGTAGTGAAATATTTTTTTAAAAATCAGTTAAATAGTATTAGAAACATTCTACTTATCCACTGCCAAGTTTACAATATGCATAATGTTCAGAATTATCTATTCACATTTATGAAAGCTATTTAGATGTTTCATAGGGCGCTAAACTAGAAGAGCCTTTAAAAAAGGATGTGCTATAAACCTACTGATATAAAGCCCCCAGCAACTGGATAATCTTGGTTTCATGCCATTTTGTTGGAGTCAAATAATTGTTTTTTTATTTGAAAAAACTTTCCATATACAAAAAAATTGAGTATATAAGCACAAATCCTCAAAAGTTCACTGTTTACTAAACTGCCATAGGAATAAGAAAATTGCAAATCATCTTGAGAAATTAACTGGAGAAGTAAATGAATATTTAGTTAAAAATACTTTCAGATAGTCCCTGTTGCAAATCAGGCAGCGTGCAGATTCAAACCTAGTTGTGCCCTAACAACCAGGCTCTCGGATATTGTAACTCAGTGGCGTCCACAGCCCCCAGCTGGATGCTTAGGCTGCTTACACAAAGTAGAGGGAGATTTAGCTACTTAAAAATAGCATCCACAAAGCCACCATGCTGAGTGAGTAGCCACCTAAGATAGCCATGAGGAAATGCTGTGGAGAGGAGCCTAAGACATTTTTTGCAAAAATAAAACTCGGGGTGTGGCTAGAGAGTGGGTCCTGCAAGGAGGACGACGATGACTTTGAGTAGTTCCAGTTGTGTATTCCACTCAGCTGTGTGTGTACCCAACGACCGAAACAGGAGAACTTTGTTTTAGCAGTACCTGTAGGAGCAGCACTTGTGTAATGTGGCTCTAGTCCTTCCCCAGGTTATTTAAGGGCAGAGCTGCCTCAACCTCGTTCAGTTCCTTCTCACTGTCCATGGCTACTGTTGGAGTGTTTTTTGTGTGGTAGAATAGCATAAGGTAAACCATCACAGTCTGACTGGGATTTTGTTGTATATAGTTTAGATAGGTATCCTGGGTGATGACATCACCAGGGTTTTAAAATTGTCCATCATGTGGGGGGGTGGGGGTGGGGGGGCTGTCCCCTGTAATGACCCCGCATGCACTGTTGTGCCTGGGGAAGGGCACATTAAAGAATAGTCTCTATCTGCAAATTGTTTAGCTTACGTTTGAAACTGCACCTTTTTGAGCAGTCCATGAGGCCCACTTTGGCAGTGGGGACCTCCAGAGATCATTAGGCCTCCCAGAGGGCATCTGAGCAGCACAGACTTGTTCAGACAGATTCAGATTCTTTTCCAACAAAGAAAAGAGACTTTTCTCCTTCCTTTGGTCTTCCTGGAAAGATCTCATAAAACAGACTGACCCATTCCAGTGGTAGGAGAGATTCTACCTTCTAAGAGGAGTGCAGACCAGCACCGTGATTCATCCAGTACATGAGAGAGAGCAGGGCCATCTACCTGCTATCTGGTACCATGAGGCAAGAGCAGGTGGACTCTATCATTGACTCCAATACTGCCTGTGGAGCATCTGTTGAGTCCAGTATTGGCACCATCAATATTGTCACCGACTGTTTTTAAGCTCGTGGTGTATCAGGCAGCTTTGGACTTGTCAGTTATGACTCCTTTGATTCAAAAACATTCAGCTGTGGTGGCTTCATCGGTGCCCTCGGCACCACCTGGAACGGATACGGACCTGCTGTTAGTGTCAGCACCTCTTCCAGTTCAGGGTACAGAATTGAGGTCGCCTGCCCTTTCAGTGCAAAGCATGCTATCAGTGCAGGACCTGTCTTTTGTGCCGATGAAGAGACTGATGCACATTGTTTCTATGGGAATGGTGCTGGCTTCTATTTCAGTGCCAATGTCTGCCCTGGTACCAAGTTCAATTGCAAGGGTCCTATCGATGCTTAAAGCACCTAATGCTTTAAGTTTGTCAGTTCTGATGTATCCAATGTGCAGGACTTTAGATGAGGCTGGATGTTGGTTGGCCTGCCACGGTGGCTCCTCTGTTGCCTGGGGAATACTTGGAAGGTTCCTCAGGATTCGGCTCAAAGATGTCTTCCTCCTCTCTTGGGCCTTCCTGATATCCCGTACTAGCGATGGGGTCCTTGGCCCAGTACCTGCTGGCCACCAGTGCTGTACCCCTACCAGAGCAGCCTCATGGAATCCCTGGATTGTTCCAGAGTCTGCAAGGTCTTGATCCTCAACACAGTTCAGAGCAAGGTCACCTATTCCACACACACAGCCTCCATCACTGCAGCCACAGATGGTTCAGCCTGAGCTGTTGCTGTAAGTGCCACAGTAGGTTCCATTGGCTTGGCTCGGCTCACTTCCTCTTGTTCAGCAACAGATGACTCTGTAGTGCCATATTCTTTCTCCCCGTAGCGAAGGATTTTAAATCGTATTAGTGCTTCCTGCCATGTCTGGCTTCAGCCTTGGGTATTCAGCCTGAGTTTGTTCAGGAGAACACCCATCAATTGCTGGATATTCCCACGTCCTAAGCTCCACATAAATGAAGCAGTCTTGGAACCGGCAACGACTCTAGGGAACACACTTGCATCCTTACCACTCACAGCAAAACCCCCAGATAAGAGAGGCTACATGCCTATGCTTGCTTCTACTTGCATCCATCACTTCCTGTCATAAGGGCAGCTAATGAGAGGTTAAGAAGGGGGTGATATAAATTGACACCAAAGGACAAGTACTCTAAACGATTGGACTTGTTTGGCAGGTAAATGTATTCTACCTCATCCTTACAACTGTGTTATCAATCGGCAGATACTTTTATTGAACTATCACTTTCTAAATTGGGAAGCAAAGGCAAAATTTACAGATAAATTGCCAGGCCCCGCCAGGAAGGAGTTTCTTTCATTGTGGAAGGCCACCAAAACATCTCTAGAGTCAGCATTTAACATGGCTGATGCTTCCTCTAGAGCAAAGCCCCCCAAACTATGGGGTATGCTCCTTGGAACGGTTGGGGGTGCATGGCGGAGTCTGGGGGCGGGGGAGAGGAAGCACTACTCTGCCACAGCTCCTGGCCCTATGCCCAGCCCCATTCCTGGCCCCACTTCCAGCTGCAGCCCCCTGACCTCTGTACATGCCCCTTCCTCCCGCTCCCAGGAGCTGCAGCCCAGCTCCTGGGGTGGGGACACAAATAGGGGCAAGAGGGGGCATGACCCTGAAAAGTTTGGGGACCACTGCTCTAGAGTTATGGCCTCAGTTGTATCTATGTGAAGGGCTTCCTAGTTGCAGAATTCTGGTATAACCCGAGGCCCAGCAGATGGTTGGCTGGCCAATTCTTGTTCTCAGAGAAAACTGATGAGAGCTGCATTTGTTTAAGACTCTTGAGCTATGTTACATTCATTGGGAGTTTTTACCCTGGTAGTCAAGAGGCATCACTTTGTGGGGCAGCAGCAGCAGTAGTATTGTCCTCAGAGGTTTTTCAGATCAAATTATCCCTCTAGACAGCAGGGCTTGTTCAGAACGGGTCACAAATCTAATAGGTGGTTTTCTGGTTCCAATCTCAACCAGGCAGCCCCTCCTCTATGAGCTTTGGGCAAGCAGCCAATTTGCCTCACCCTAATGTCAGCATTCTAGTCTCTGAGCTTCAAGCCATCTTCCCTCGGTACACTGTGGAACAGTTTCAATGGGAGAAACTCAGCCCAGAGGATGCTGTACCCCAGGGGTCAAGATACTCACCTCAGGGTGACCCTCAGTTCAAATTCCTGCTCTACATCATGCAGCCGGAGGAACTGAACTGGAGTCAGCCACATGCGGTGTGAGCGCTCCAATTACTGTGCCTGTTTTTTGTGGGTTTAGGTGTGTGTAGAGAGTGCCTATGACCTCAGACCTCAAAGAAATGAGAGGCAGGATAACACCTAGTCTGAAGAACCTGCTGCAGCTTAGATGTGCAAGAGCTGCCAGGATACCTAGACTGAGACAGCTGGGCCCATACCACTGACAGGGATTTAGGTGCCATGGGGACTGGAACAGTGGAACCTTAGGCACCTAAAGTTGCTTGATGCCTATGTGGTTAGGGAGCAGCTGAGCAAGTGTGAAGGAGCTCAGTGGCACCTAAATGTTGAACTTAGGTGCCTAAGTCCTGTTGTAGAGCTAGCCCAGAATTCCTACGGGATATGAGGCTTTAAACCAAAATTTTCTGGGGACAGATTGGCAAGTGCTGAGTGTTCACAACTGCTACTGGTTGAGTGCTTTGCAGATAACGTTATAAAAGTACTTGCAAAGGCCTAAAGGGCAAGACTTACAAAGGGACTGAGACACCAAACTACCTCATTAGGCAGAACTGACATTTACAAAAAATACTGCTCAGTTCTGTAGACACTGTTGCCCTACACCTTGCTTCTGCCTAAGCCTTGGCAGGCTTCTCAAGAGGCATACCTTCGCCTAGTTCCCTAGCAGTGTCTGAGCTAGTAGGCCTGCTTGGAGCACACACAAGGGCTAGGAGCAAGCAGTCTGCAGGGCCGGCAGGCCCACTAGGTCACCCTAGGCAGTCGCCTAGGGCGCTGACAGGTGGCTGGCCAGGGCTGCCTCCCGCCCTCCCGGTTCCAGGGCTGAGCCGGGAGCCAGGGGGGCGGCTGGCCATGGCTCAGCCGCGAGCGGGGGGGCAGCTGGCCGTGGCAGCCACGCGCCTGCCCACCCTCCCAGCTCCAGGGCTGAGCCGGGGGGTGGCTGGCCACGGCTGCCACCCGGCTCCACAACTAGCCAGCCCCCGCGGCTACCGCCCAGCTCCACAGCTGAGCGGGGGGGGCGGCTGAGCTGCCAGCCCGCAGGGGGTGGGGAGGGGGTGGACAGGCTACCGTGGAGGGGGCGGTGTTAGGGGAGGGGAGGGTGCAGAGTGGGGGGGCAGTGTTAGGGGGAGGGCGCAGAGTGGGGGGGCAGTGTTAGCTAGGGAGGGGGGGCGCAGGGCTGGTGCAAGGAAGTTTCGCCTAGGGCGCGAAACTTCCTTGCACCGGCCCTGGCAGTCTGGCCCCTGGAGGTCCAGTTCCTGCTCCAACTCAGGCAAAGCAGCCATTTAAATCTGAGTCTCCCACCTGCCAGCTGAGTGCCCTAACCCCAGGGCTATTGCCTACAATGGTGTGGTAGTCCTTCTGCAGGCCATCACAATCAAGGATGGACTGGCTTACCTAACTGCAGGAGAGGTTTCACAGCTGAGTGGCCTAAGCAGGTGGGAGAGCTGGGTTCAAGTTCCTATTTCAAATCAGTTGGAATGCAAACCTGAAACTCATATAGCCTACATTACTGACCCCACCATTACCCATATGTGTGCTCAGAGTCCATCGTGAGGCTTGGGCCCCAGTGGAGAGAGGGGCCGAGGAAACACCTCTTTGGGGTGGGTGGAAGTGTCTCGGGCTTGTACTTAGGCACCAAGCAGCTTATTAACTGAAGGGGTTACTTAAGCTGGCTTTGAGTATTTCTACAGGCAGGCAGATGCCTAGGCATTTACAGGGTTAGCTAGCAGCTGAGCAGTGGGGTTGAGAAGGTCAGTGGGCCCAAAGTGTTAAGTCAATCTAAGTACCCAGGACCTTTGTGGATGTCGCCTATGGGGGGGGAATAAACACCTCAAAAACTTGACGTGAGGGTACTGTGAGCAGCATCTTCTCCTTGAGGCTGCAGAGAGCATGAGCTAGTACTGCAGAGCTGTGACATGCCCCAGTCATGTTAAAAGGTAGTAATTTAGCTACCAATAATATTGCTTTCAGTGTAAACAATAACAATTTCATTGCTCATCAATCCATGTAAGGCAAGCGGAGGACCATATTATGCTGATCTGCACAATTGAGTCCAAGTGACCGCTCATTGTGCTGCCATAACTGTTTGGGTAAGAGAGTAGCATGACGTTTTCTTCCTCTACTCAGAAAAGCACCAGGTTCACGGGCCCATTTGAATATTTGAACCCAGGGGGAGCCAAACCCAAGGAGTCCAACAGTATGTATGTTCCTCTGAGCGGAGTGTGAGTTCCGTTGGATGGAGCGTGGAATAGAAACACGACCCTTTGTTTCCTAATTTGGCCCGTCCCTCGCAGGGATACTTGGTTGGCGGGAGAGGCGGGGGCATGCAGGGCCGGCTCCAGGCACCGGCCGGCTCCAGGCACCCGCCGACCAAGCATGTGCTTGGAGCGGCACCTGAAGGGGGGGGGGGGGGGGCGGCGGTGCTGAGGGTTTTTTGTTTTTGTTTTTTTAAACAAAAAAAACACTCTTCCCGGCGCCCCGGCCAGGGCAGCGGGGGGCGGCCGTGCCAGCGGAGCGGCGGGCGAGCCGCGCTCCCCGGCTGGGGGAGCGGCCGGCCGGCGGCTTTTTTGCCTGGGGCGGCAAAGAAGCCAGAGCCGGTCCTGGGGGCATGGCTCAGCTTTTTAACGGGAGTTAGGCGTGGTCGAAATACCTTTAAAAATCCGGGCCCAAGTATTTTAATCAGGCGACAGTTACTATATGCTGTATTCCCAAATAAATATCAGTGACACATGTAGAATGCCCCAAATTATCAGTAGTGTTCACAATAGAAGAGTTTGCTCAAGATTTGTACTCCAGGATGCCCTATCTATCTTCTAGCTAGCGCTAATTGTCATATATTTTGTTGGTGTATTGTCAAGCCACATCAGCACCGTGGCATTTCAGCAAAAGTAAATTGGCTTGGAAGTTGGTTGCTCAGATTCCGCCTCCATACATGGTCATTTATTAAAAAGCCAGTTGCCAATCAATGAGCATGATGTCTACAGCTAGCAAGGCTGGTTTTCAGTTGCAGCTGAACCTGGCCTTCACTTGTACACACACACACAATTTGGGCCATGCACATTAAGAGCTCTGCAAGCAGTTGGAAGAGTCCAATACCGGCATACACAGCCCCTCGGATGTTTGGCCTGGAGCTGTAAATGCTGTTGGGCACCTAGGAAATCGTTGGGAACACCACCGCAATCTGCTAAGCCTGAGTTCAGCACGTAGGCTCCTATACACATGGGGGGAGCTAGGAGCCTGAGCAGTCACAAAAGCTGGCATCCTAGGTAACGCCCTGCCTAAACCAGCCAACTGGAGATGTCGAGAGGGGTGTAGCCCAAGCCCATCCTTCCCCTCAAGGAAGCATCTAAAGCTGGGCTGCCTCTCTGCTAGCCATCCACACATGGGAAGCCCTCTCCTAGAATCAGCCTGCTTGGGCAGCCAAGGCAATTCTTATGCAACTTAGTGAGGCAGGGACCTAACACCACACAAAATGGGAGGCAGTGGTTGCAGCATTATAACTTCTAGCCCACTGTTTAGAACACGTGCCTGAGTGAGTGCGTGCAACCCAGCTTCAATTCCCCCCACTGCCTGGGGGGAGGATTTGAACAGGGGCACCCAGTGCTCAGGCCTGTGTGCTAACCACAGAGGTGATAAATTGGAGCAGGGGTCAGAGAATGATTGAAAATCCCCCTGCCTTATAGTGAGAGACTCAAGCAGCTCGATCTGTTTAACTTAACAAAGGGAGAGTTAAGGGGTGACTTGCTCACAGTCCGTAAGTTCCTACATGAGGAACCAATAGTTAACAACTGCTCTTCAAACTGGTGGAGAACAGCTGGGAACTCAAACTAGCCAAATGCGGTGTAGAAATAAGGCGTAAGAGTGAGCATAATTAACCATTAGAACATACCAGTGATTGTGGTGTATGCTCAATCAAGAATGGATGTTTTTCTAAAAGATATGTGCTGCAAATTGTTTTGGGAAATTCAATGGCTTGTGTCATATAGGAGGTACTTGTGATACAGAGGCCCATTGGTGCCTACCAACAGAGGGTTCACTGTTCTTTACAATCAACTACTGTCTCAGCCCTGACAAGCTCACTTCACCTACTACAAAACTTTCATAGTATTTAGCTATAAAGGGTAGCACGGGAGGTCACTGCTGAAAGCTGCTAATTTATCAAACCTCATCATTGTGAGATGTGTGTATGAGAGCTGGGTAATGTAACTATATAGAAAATTATGCCCTTTGGGGATTGTGTCTCAGCGCCGGCCCACCAAGCAAGAGTGAGTTGTCACCCCTGCCTAGCCTTTCATGTACTGTATTGCTCGATTGTTCACCTTTGCACTAAGCCAGAACAGTCAATGGAAAGCCATCAAAGACAAACTCTTAAATATTGAACCTGCTTGGAAGAGAAAAGGAGCGATACGACAGCGAGGGGCGTGCCCTGTCTGTGAGTAAAGACAAAAAACCTGATTTAGTATGTTACAGGGTGGAGGAAAACACTCTGCATCCATTCACGGAGGCAGTCCCTTGAGGAGAGGGGGCTTTGTGAAGTATTGGGTCCCAACTCCCTTAAGCTAGAAAACACTGCAAAAAGTAGATTTTTTTACCCCCAAATCCACTCTTATTAGCAAGCATTTTATAATGTTTTTGGTATGTAGCCCATTTGTTTCCATCACACACACACTTGTTTTTATTTTAATCTCTGTTCTTTCTTAAACACATTTCCTTTTGTTTCATTATAATTGAACTCACGGTCTGTGTGGGATACAGGAGTGGTGAGCTAAGGTAAAACGGGTAAGTGAGGATTTGGGGGAATGGAAGAGATGAGATGGCTGTGGGTATCCAGTGATGAGGGGCTAGACACCACAGGGGAACACTTTGAAGGGATTTGGGGGCTGGGTACATCTATTGTCAACCTGCAGGACAAAGGCAGGGCTGGTGTAGCCCAGAGGCTGACAGGTTGGTGGCGTTAGGGAGCGAACACAAGCAAGACTCCCTCCTGCTGGAGGCAGGTGGCAATAAAGTGACTCTCAGTGTTGGGTACCCCAAGAAGCATCACTGTTAGCCTAGATAATCACAGTGGTCCCTTCTGGCCTTTGAATCATGGGACAGTCAAAGGCAGGCGCTTCCTCAGTCTCTCCTAAGCTGTTGCATTTAGATAAGTCATTGAAGCAGGAGGACTGCACCTTGGGCCCTCCACTTCCTAGCTCTTCGCTGTGACCACAAGGCTATGGAGTCACTCTCATTCTGTCTCTGCCCCCATGCTTCCATTTATCCAGAGCACAACAGCTTCAACAAGAGAGATTGAAGAAGCCCCCCATCAGACTAGCCCCTAGCCCAGGGGTCATAGCACTCACCTTAGAGGTGTGGTTCAAATCTCCTTAAGCTGAGGAAGGAATAGAACCTGGGTCTTGCACATCTGAGTGCATGGGGCTAAGGTTATAAGGTGGGCAGTACCTCTTCCTCCTACCAGGTTTTGAATGGAAACCACTCTGGTAGGTGGTCTCTGAACACATCTACTGGGTTGGGCCCCTCACATGAGTTTGGCAAACAAATGCCTGTCATTCCCCACTTCATGGATTGCTCTGGGGCCTAGGCAGGAGACAGATGGCTGGATGCTTAGAGTGAGGCTGTAGTGCATATGCTCAGAAGCAGAAACTTAAGGGCCTAGGGAACTTTTAGTACAAACTCAGAGATGCCAAGAGAGTTTAGGTGCCTGCAGGGTTAGCCGCAGCAGAGGGGGAGTTTGGTGGATGGCAGTGGAGCCTGAAAGCAGGACTGGTCTAAAGGTCAGGTGCCCAAGCACCTTTATGGATCTGGGCTCTTGTGTAAAATCTACGTAGACAATGATTTTTGTGTGTGAAGGTTCTGGCACCTGTACACACTCTTACTGCACCACTTTGGGCATGCTCACCTTTGCTTACCAACAAAAGGGTAGCCTGGGGTCTGAGTAGGCCCAGTGGTGCCATCGATATGTACACCTCTCTGTATATACAATGCTTCATACAGCAGAAAACAGAATCATATGAGCAGCATTACACTAGTTCAGACCTTGGTTTTGATCATTTAAATTAATAAAAAATTACATGTCAATTTTATGTTACGAGCTGTTCAATTCCCAAGATGCACATTTCAAATCCCCTGAAGCAGCTGTTCTTAGACTTGTAGAGACCCAGCCTCACTGAAATCAATTACGTCAACTTTTAATAAACTTTCTGATAAAGACAGTTAATCAATTACCATTGTTTTCATTTTGCCACAGGGCCTGCACAGCATTTTTTATTTTTTAAAAAAAGTACTAAAGTCAGAATATGCAACTAGAGCGAACCACAGTAAATCACGATGAACACTAGGCTGCGTAAGACAATCTATAATTTTAACAGAATGATTAACTAGCCTATTGTCCCAGTTACAGCTGAGCCTGTACATGCAGGGCACAGAAAAATCCTGTGACAATGGCACTCTGGCTTTGAATGACACTGAAACCTGACAAATGCTGTAGACCTCACAATTATTACAGAAGTACTGTTTGTAACATAATGTGAGGTTTTATCTACAGACGCCTATTTTCAGGGTGTTATTACTCCAGCTCAAGTATTAGACTTGAATAAATGTTCATGATAAAGTCCCATGTGGAACTGATTATTAATTGCTTTTCATTTTAAAATACATTTTAAATTGGATAGGGCACAGCCTGAGAATTCAAAGCTAACTTTACTTTTCAAAATGACATTTTACAATGGATTAATCCATAATGTGAATGAATGAGTTTTGCCATTTTAGAAAAATATGGGGAAAGCTGCAGTTCCAGTTTGTCTAGTTAAAAATGAGTGGATCACTCAGCTATTTTTGAATCTAAAATGTGAGGAGGATTCAGAGCAATGCAGATGCTTTGCTATACTTGTGCAGTACCCAAAAACGACCAGAAAGTCATTTACAGTTCAGAGGTCTACGATCCGTGACCTAATAGCTGCTTTAAAGCCATTATGGTCTCAGGAGCCTTGTTCACACTGGGTATTTTTCAGTAAAATTTTCCACCTTTGCGTTCATTGGAGCAGCTCCTGGGAACTTTAATGAAGATTTGCTACCACCATTTTAATAGCCATGCAGTCAAACTATGCTCAGAGCAGGTCGACATGATATGTTGGGCTAGTGATCCACTTAAGACAGTGAGAATCTTCATTGATTTCAGTGGGCACTGGGATTGGGATCTGAAATGCCAGCAGACCATCTCTATTAGTGGTCCCAACATTGCTGCCACCAGTGGAGTTATGTGGGTGATCACAAATGTGGGATGAAAAAAGTTTAGTGCAGACAAAGCCCAGGTTACAAATCCAGATGAGCCATAATTACAAAGGACCAACTTATATTGTGCTGTACAAACCTACCAAAATAACAGTTTCTGCCCCACCACGCTTACAATCTAGACATCAAGGCGACAGTTGGAGGAGCTGAATAAACAAGGCATGGTTGGAGCAGTGGTGTTGGGGTAACAAAAATAATGGGATATGTGCATTTAAAATATTTTGGAATTCTGTAGTTAAGCAGCTACAGGGTTGGATGAATATTATTTTGAAAGTGTTTCCATGCTTACTACTTATGGATTTTATAGAGGGCTCGTTTGTTTTTTTAAGGAAATTGAGCTACCAAAAGTTACACTTCCGGACATTTTAGCCATGCCTTCAATTCACAACACAGATGCTCGGAACCAAGGCTGAAAATGCGGCTTTGCATCCTGTCGTGCTTCACTTTTGCAGCATTTAAGGACAAACGTCCTCCCAGCCCCCCACTGTGACGTTGCACTCCATATGCTTTATGAAAATATGCTTGGAATGTGAATATAATGTAACTGGAATATGCTTTATGCAAAAGGTCTCTTGTAAGGTATCATTACAAATCTTATAATCTACTGAGTGTGTTCATCCTATTTGTATGAATGTATCATTCTTGTATCTGAAATTCAGAATATGAAGTTAACTCTGAGGTCCTATTGTAATTATGCAAAGTGTGGGCCATTAATGGTGATTTAGAATCTTGATGGCTCCCATTGACCAGGACAACTGGTTGTAAATGGCTCTGTTTACTTGTAAGCCTTCCTGTGTTCCTGTGAGTCAGGCCAGAAAGAATGGAGGCTAGGGGTCTCACAGGACATGTGACCATGTCACCTGTTACTGGAATCCATCTTAAACCTGGTGCTTTTCCTTTTAGTAGGAGGGGTGGAGGACCCAGGGAGACAAAAGATTCCCGCCTTGTGCCAAAGCTATGAAAGGGGGTGGAACAGAACAAAGGGGGCTGCCAGTTGTGAGAAAGGCTTGAATCCCGGAGAGCCAGGCATCAGCCCGGTACCGGGAGGGAGAAAAGGGAGAGAAGCCCCTTATCTCCCACTAGTATTTACACTAAACGTCTAACAAGAACTATCAAACTATTAACAACTACTTAAAAGTACTTAAAACTATTAACAATGGTAAGCGAGTGCTAACTAAGCTAGGGAGGTGGAGATCAGCTATGCTGCGCTCCACAGTTCCAACGACCGTCACGGGCAGTAAGAAGGAACTGAGAGGGCGCTGGGCTGGCTGGGGTATTTATTCAGCGCCGTAACAGCGCCACTCCAGAGGGCACCAGCTGGCCCACCGAGTGTTGCTAGGGTAAAAATCTTCCGACGATCGTGCACGCGGCGCGCGCGCCCCTAACTGGAATAGATATGAGCAACACATCTTGAAGAACAACAGTTACAACGGTGAGTAACCGTCTTTTACCACCTGAGCTGGAACTAACAAGAACTGTACCAGGGGAAAGGATTGGGCCCAGACTAAGAAGAAGTCTAGTCTGTGAAAGAAGTTTATTGGAACATCTCTGAAGGTGAGATTTACCTGTATTCAGTTTCTTAAATGTATTAGGCTTAGACTTGCATGTTTTGTTTTATTTTGCTTGGTAACTTACTTTGTTCTGTCTGTTATTACTTGAAGCCACTTAAATCCTACTTTTTATACTTAATAAGATCACTTTTGTTTATTGATTAGCCCAGAGTAAGTGATTAATACCTGGGGGGAGCAAACAGCTGTGCATATCTCTCTATCAGTGTTATAGAGGGCGGACAATTCATGAGTTTACCATGTATAAGCTCTATACAGAGTAAAACGGATTTATTTGGGGTTTGGATCCCATTGGGAGCTGGGTGTCTGGGTGCTGGAGATAGGTGACCTGCTGACCAGTTTTTGGTTATAGTCTGCAGCTTTGGGAGCGTGGACCAGACCTGGGTCTGTGTTGCAGCAGGCTAGCGTGTCTGGCTCAACAGGGCAGGGTTCTGGAGTCCCAAGCTGGCAGGGAAAACGGGCTCAGAGGTAATTCCAGCACGTCAGGTGACAGTCCCAAGGGGGTCTCTGTGACCGAACCCATCACACCCACCATAACTGAGACCAATAGTATGAGACAAGGATTAAGTGTCATTAAGTTGCCAGGCAGTGATGGGGCACTCAGTCCACGAAGTAATGAAAGATGTATGAAAGAGCTCCCTGAAGGAACAGAGCTGTTTCCCTCTCTGATTTTGTCTATATTTCTTATGGGTCTGGTTGTGGTGACATAAAGCCATTGAGATCTCTCAGACAACTCTCCTGCTAATCCAACTCTACAGTATATGGCAGTCTCTCCTTCGGGCACTGGGAAGCTGCCACTCCCCAGTGAAGCTTGGATGTGGTCTTATTTCGTTTTCAAGCAATTAATTCAAGGCTCCCGATTCATGGACTCAGTTGTTTAACTGATCATGAGGCAGGCAAGAAGACTTGGATTAATTAGTTGTGGATGCAATTAATTGCTGGTGCAAAATTGCATCTACAGGAAAGGAATTGGATAGAAGTCCCTTTAAAAAAAAAAGGGCCCAAATGTATAATCGACTGAAAAACAAACATTGCACAGTGTGTTTTCCAAACTTACCCACGTCACAAAGCTAAAGTGAAGCCTGACACTCCTTTAACGTCCTCTGTTTTAAAAGAAGCGGGGAGAAGCAGAAGAGACAATGAGTTGCAGAAGAATCCGAGTACAGGGTTCTCTTGCCAACCTACCACATTACTATTCTTGAGTGGCCTGAGGCAATGCAATGAATTATTAGCTACTGTTTGAAAGCTGGTCACATTTCATTGTCAGATGAATGGCGTATACTGCATTCAACAATGACACTAACATTCCAGCTGAAAAAAAGAGGTCCTTAGTATGTCTTTTTTCCTTTGTTGTCAAAACCATTTTATTAAAGGAGAGTTAGTGTCACAACAGGCTCAAGAAACACATGCTTATCAAATCAGTTTGATGAAAACTACTCTTAACAGAAAACCTGAATGCTTTCAAGGCGTGTGTAAGCAATAGTGGCACCCAACTTCTGCTTTGAACGTACAAATCCTGTTGGCGCAATGAAAAACTCAGGAAGGATGCACTCTGGGCAACATTTTTGGTCTTGTGTAGTGCAGTTTGTCTAATAATTTAAATCAGAGAGACCATGAATACAGCAGCTTGACAGACCCAAATATAATCCTTCAATAATTTAGCCCCAGCATGGATTTTTCGCTATGGATACTAACAAAACAGATTGAATTTACATCTCAACATAGTAGTGGCAAATACAATCATTATTTGACTCATGCAGCCTCCCCCATCACATGATCTTTTGATTTGCACAAGAAACATTATAAAAAAATAGGTTTATAATTTATATTTCACTCTAGCATTAGCTCCGCAACACCTCAGGCAATGACAGTGTTTCAGCAGGTATCCTAATATGGCTAGAATTCTGCCCTAAATTTTAACCTCATTTGGTAAGTCCACATAGAAAATAAATGCAAACTCTTTATACAAAACAAGATCAAATAATTGTACCTATATAAAAGGGGGTTAAATCCCTTTCGTTTTATTATAATGGCACATACTTTATAGTTTCACAACAGCATACTGATTTTGTTGTAGTCTTCTAAATCCAAAGATAGTGTTAATGAACAGAGGAGTGAGAGTTACCATAGGCCGCAGACTCATGCATTGAGCAATTCATGTTCTTTATCTGTTTTCCCAACAGCATCAGGATTGGATAACGGGTCAAGGTCAGCAAATAGATTGAACCAAGCAGTCAGGTCTTTAGGATTCTTTGCAGGTTCTGGAATAGAGAAATATACCAAGTCAGAATTCTTGCTGGTCTTAAACATAGCTGATTTAATGCAGAAGATCAAACAAAATGAATGCCATGAAAATACATCTCCTTCTAGAAATAGTGTAATGAATTACATTTCAACATATTACTTGCAACAAAATTAAATATCCATCCATTTCTGTAGAAATGCATGTAGCACATCAGTCTATACAGGTATTTATATGCCCCCCAATTTTAAATATCTGAGCACTTCCTAATTATTTGAAGATACAAATAATTTCTCTCCCTTTCCCTCCCCCCCCCGCCCCCCACTGCCCATCGCCCTGTTTCCAGCCTGTAGGAGAAATTGCTTGATAACTTGACCGGTGTTTCGTTTATGTTTGTGCATGTGAAGGAAGGAGAGCAAAGCAGGAGAAATGAGTTTTGCATGTAGCTTTGGCCACGGGATTAACCACTTCCAATCTTCTCCTGTGAAAGCTCTGTCTCCCGCAAATGAGCCTCTCAGACTGGTCAACAGTTTCACTACTCTGATGGAATGTAGAGGTCATAGCTGTAGAGGGAGAGTAGATACTTCACATAGCCAGGGCCAATCCCCTGTAGGGTTTTGAATACCAAGACAGGAGACCCTGAACTGTTCTCTTTATTCACCACAAGGAACAGAGTGATGTGTTCACAGCAACCTGCTATGTTAACAGGCTGTTGCATTCTGTAACTGCTGGAGCTAGTCAGGGTTAGCAGCTTCACACCTCGATAGAATGAATTCCAATAAACAAGCCTGGATTATGAATGAATTTTTCCCCATAGCCTTATCTGTGTCTGAAAGGCTTGGGCTAAGTCTCAGACGGGCTAGTTGGCTGGGTAACCAAAAAAAAAAAAGCACTGAAAGGTCTGAAGGACTCTTTTAGGAGGAAAAGTTGCCCATAATGATCTGAGTTCGCCCGGTTTGAGAGGAGGGACATCAGTCATTTCAGGGCATTTCCATTCACCACTGAAGCAGCTTGTAGGTGGGACAGGAGTACATGGTGCCAGAAAGATGAAACAAAATGATCATGGATGTATTTCCCTTTCCTATGAACAGGAGGAAGATATCCATCAGAGCAACAAGTACTGTCTGAGTACCATCCCCTAACCTGAACGATCCAAAACATAGGCAGCTGGCACTGAAGTGCTAGCAACTCAAATAGCTTAGTTAGAAACAGGAGGCAAGTCACTGGGCAGTTGGTTGTAAGGTCTCTACCACCAAGTAATGGTCTCTTCAGTACAAGTTGCTCTGTTGCATGTATTAGGGCTCTTTAGTCAATGGAGTTGTGGACAGTCTCTGTTAACAGGTGTCCCAGGTGTCTTCTGTTTTCTATTACTATCCAGGAAGGGCAGAAAATGTTTTCATTGCCCTCCCTCCCCTGTGCCAAGCCAAAAAACAGCCAATCAGCACAGCAAAAATGGCCAACTGGCCAGAGTGCAGTACAATAGACAAGTGACACAGTGGGACAGCGCACCCTGGAAGAAGGTGCCCAGGGCAACCACCCTGCTCGACCGCCCCTAGTAGGGATCCAAGTCACAGGCGGTGTCTCTGATTGCTGTCAGTGAGTTCATGACTACTGTGGGAGTGAATGGGCTGAATTCCTGAAAGGAGGAGAGCATTGCATTTCTGGTCTTGTAGTCAGTGTGCTGTTTTTGGTGACCTGTGGAGCCATCCCAGATACAGATGATATTTTATGTGAAATAAAACACTTCCTCTCACTGGGAGATACTGTGTTCTGGGGTGGAGCAGAGGCAATCTGGGTTCACAAAGCGATTTATGGACGAGAAAAGTTCTGCTGGGTCTGACTTCACTGTCTGTATGGCTGAGAAGTAGAATCTCTTTGCCACCGTCACAATTATTGGAGTAGGTTTTAGACTAATCCAATGCAGTTTATTGTAACTGCCCTTTTCTGATGCAATTATCACAACTGTGACTTCCCCACCCACTTTATGACCACATCTAAAACGGATGCCAAAACCCATCGGCCCTACCCACCTAACCAAAGAAACTTCACACATTTCAGCAAGGAAACAAAAATACACAATATGGTTTAGGTCACTGGTCTTTCCTGCATAAGAGATCTTGGAGGAAGTGCACACATTTGTTCGTGCACACACACAAGAGGCTAGAGACATGTACTGAACACTTTACATTTACTTTGCCCAATCTTTCAGCAAACCCCAACCAAAGCCAATGGGAGTTTTTGTCCTGGTAAAGGATGCAGGATTGCACTCTTTGCAATATAATTCACTTGGTGCTACAGGCACCTCAAAGCAAACAGATTACTGTAACATGGGGCACGTTACTGAAATAACTTCCTGATCAGCATGTTCAGTTAGGACTCTGTTCTACCATATCAGAGGTCTGTATTTTAGCCATAACGTCCTCCCTGAACTTCAGAACAAACGAGGCTCAGTTCAGACTGAGTGCATGTGGATGCAACTCTACGGCTCCCAGATTTTAGAGCAGAAACCCATGTTTCATCTGCTATTTCATTGGAACTTAAATGATTGCTCATTACATTTCACCAGGTTTAGTGCCAGCAAATAAAGATACATATATTTTCCAACACTGACTATCTAAAGTATTTCATTAGTGTGCACATACAATTCCTGAAGGTAAATGTATTATGCAAATAATCTTAGAGTAATGGAAAACACTAATAATGAACATATCACCTTTCACAGGCATCTTGTTGGTGTTCACATTCAGGCTGTTTGACTTCTGTGCTGGCTGTGGTATAGATGGAGGGCTAACACTGTTAGCTGCCCAGCCTAAAATTCAATAACATAGTTGCATTAGTGTCAATCAACAGTAATTATTTAATGAATTTATATAATCCTGGGTACTTTACAGCAGAATACTCATATCAGCTGATGGAGTCATACACCAGCCTCACCCCTTTACCAGTTATGGTTACTGCTGCTCATAGTCTCCCTCATTCCCATCGAGATTAGCAGTTAATTTCTGCAAAGGAGCAATGTCCTTGAGAAGAGTGTATCTGCTGACCAGTTGCACGTTCCAACAGGCTAAGGCAATCGTGTGCTTTCCATCTACACAGCCAAACTTCCAGTCTGCCTAAAAGAGCACTCTTCCTACCTTCCTCCTAACAAGACCACCTTCCAGGCACATTTTCAAAAATAATCAGAATTAGTTCCTGTTCACAGAGGCTCCAATGCAGACAATCCAGTCAGGCAGGAGGGGGGGTTCGGGAGGATTTTTTTAACATTTTAATTGTGGTAAATGTGACTACAGTTTAGCTAAAATCAGACCCATCCTGTACTTTTTTCTTCTGCTGCTGCTCTTGTGTAGTTCCATGGACCATCATTTCATTTATTGTCTATAACTAAGTATTTCAAAGAACACTTAACTTGAAGCTATTTTTAAATGATTAATTGTGAAAAATTCCAGGTCCTTATAAAGCACCTTTCAATAGCATACCCAGAGCTTTATTCTTTAGGTTCCTTTTTTAAAAGATTTTATATTGGTGGTTTTTCTCTTCCTTGGTTTTAAAATTCTTTTCAGCAAGGGAGAAACTAACTACACAAAGAAAACAGCGAAACTGACTACACACAAAGTGCTGCTGTAATATATACACACAGGCACCAGTCGACAGTGGGAACAGAACCCACCAACTTTAGCACCAAAACTCCAAGTCTTTATCCCTGAGTTAAAAAAACCCCTCTTCTTCCTGTGAGAGAGCTGTGGATTATGCAATCGCTGGGCTCAGCCAGGAGAGGAAGACTGGATCACAAGCACTAGGCTTGTGTAACATATCACACTGTTAAACATGCAATGTAAACACACAGGAAAATAGGACTTTTTCCCTTAAATTATTTCATTTACAGTTATCTAAGGTGCTATTTGTAGCTATAATGGGTGCATGTTATTTCAGTCCTTTCATTTTTATGATGGTTATAGGGTATATGCTACCACAAGTCTAACCATGATATGTGGTGCTATGTCTGTGCATATATATAGCCAGATGCTCTTCTCAGTAATCCAATCATGTTGTCTTTTCTGCGTGTGGACTTACTTATCCAACCACCAATTTTAGTGATCAATGGCACATTGCCTATATCACCGGTTCTCAAACTTTATTACACCCCTTCCGACAACAAAAATTACTACACAACCCCAGAAGGGGGGACCAAATGCCAAGCACACCCCAGCCCTGCCGACCCGGACGGGTGAGGGGCCAAAGCTGAAGCCCAAGGGTTTCTGGCCCTGGGCAGGAGGCATATAACCTTAGCCCCCCTTCCCAGGGCTAAAGCCCAGGGGCTTTGGCTTCAGCCCCAGGTGGTGAGGTTTGGGCTTTGGCGTTGGCCTCCGGCCCAGGCAAGTCTAACACCAGCCTGGGTGACCCCATTAAAACAGTCCCACAGTTTGAGAACCCCTGGCCTATATAAACAAACTGCACTTGGAAAGGGATGAAGGCAACATGACTTGAGTAACCATTCCCAGTGCTTTTCTGGAGTTTACTGGATAAACATCTCCCCCCGCACACACACCTTTGGCATAGTGGTGTTTTATCAGTGTTTATTGGTTAGTACCAGAAATCAGAAGCCACATTTACATGCCAATGGTTGGCAATGGATAGGCTGAGTCAGTTAAGCAAACAGGGCCAAATTCTAATTTGACAGAAACAAATGGGAATTTTGCCTGGAAACTTTCTCCCACTGACTTCCGAGACACCAGTATTTGGCTCAAAGAATTAGCAGATGGGAGATTTACACTGATGAGACTGGCAGACCACAAATCTGAACATATTGTAGAACAGTATTTAACTCTTACGTCGTTTTTCCTTTTTGTCCTTGCACTAAGATTTGGGGCGCAGAATGCCTCTGAACGAGACACTGGACTCTGCTCTTGCTTGACTAGAATAGACAGTTCAACAAGTAAACCAATGTAAAAAAAAGTCCTCAATACAAACTGTGCTGCTTTTTGTGATAAAACGCTGGATCTGAAAAGGATTGCTTTAAGAGATTACAGCATATCTTTAAGAAGTACAGTATTCTCATTACCACTACAGAGCAAGTTAGAGACAGGAATTTTGCCTATGAAAAAACAAACTGCAATTTATAAATTTGAAAGCATTTGTTGGCCTTGAGCCTATTCTGGTTTGCCTGTTCACTGGGAGTTGCTTTATGACATGACTAGACAAAAAGATTATCAGTGAGACAGTAAGGAAGTCAAGCAGCTTGCTTTTCATCCCTGCAAATGTGGGAAGTAAGCTAAAAAAAAAAAATTACCACCATTCAATTTAGAAATGGAACCAGCAAGTTGCACATTTTTCTCCAGCTGAATGATAGGTCTACACAGACAATGAGGGTAATAAGAGTCCTTTAATTATTATGGATAAGTAAATGGGATCGAAAGTATAGGAAGAGGAAAGCTAATGTTCCCTTTAAAAAGGCAGCTGAACTAGACAGCTACATCTGCAGTGGAATATAAAAACCTAGAGAGAGCTATTGTTTGTTAACCAAGAACTTTTATATATAAAACTGGCTTGCTCTCTCCTTTAGAAATAATAACAACTTGTACTACAGTATTACTAAGAGGCTCCATACGAGATCAGGCCCCATTGTGTGAGATACTGTATGTATATATAGTAAGAGACAATTTCTGACCCTCAGGGTATCATCTGTACACTGCACTAAAACAAAGGTGGCTGGCCCGTGTCAGCTGACTCAGGCTCGCAGGACTATAAAATTGCAGTGTAGACATTCATCCCCAGAGGCCGGGCACCAGCCCGAGCCTGAATGTCTACACTGCAATTTTATAGGCCCACAGCCTGAGCTGGAGTCAGTTGACATGGGCCAGCCACAGGCATTTTATTGCAGTGTAGACATACCATAAGAGTTTACACTCTAAATAGACAAGATGGACAAAAATTGGGAACTGAAGTAGAGAGAAACTAAGGTCCCAAATCTTGAAAAACGTACGTAAGTGCAAGACACACACTCACCATGTAGAGAGGACTGTAAGTCATTCATGTTTTGGTCTAAGAGCTGTGAGGGAAGAAAGCCTGATGGTGCTGCCGCTGATGATGGAGTGCTCTCCATTTCTCCGACTGACGAGGTAATGGAGAGGTCAGTGAGCGGGTCTTCTCCAAAGACAGCTGTCCACTCTTTGCTGAATTCCCCCTCATCCAACGAGGAAGCATTGAGGATCTCATTCAGCAATACCATATCATCCTTATCACCAGACTCAGGCTCCAGGGAGTCTGCAAGATGGTCTTTCAAAGCTGATTTTAAATAAAACATGGGGAACAAGACAAATTACTAGAGATGAATTAACTTTCAGGGAAACAAATGAAGAACAAAGTGGAATACAGAAAACTTCAATTCAGTTTTAATATACTGAATCATATGCAGATTGTATACTCGGTGTGGATGTCTACGGTTTCCCATTTCTAGACCCAGTTTCTGTGGACAAGTCCTGTTGCAGCTTATGCAGCAAACTGTTCTTTGATAGGTTCCTGAAAACAATTACCTCCACTGAGACTTTTTTCATTTAAAATGCAGTACAAGTTGATAATCGCTGATTACACAACGAACCAAAGCACTGTATAGTCCAAGGTTTAATAAATTCTAGAAGGCAGCTTTGCTGCTTGCTGTCTGGGTCCCTGTTATACGTGAACTCTAAAAAGACTCATTTGACCTTAAATTAAATCAGATTGCTGCATGCCACAAATAGAAGGCTGCCCATGTGAGATTCAAATATATAGCAAACATTTGTTCAGTTGGACTTTTTGACCCACTGATGAATGACTGAATCAGTTGGGGGTCTCTATTTGAGAAAAACGCACACTAGACATGTTGAGGGGGGACTCAGCATTGGCCTAATTCTTCTCCCACCGAAGTCAATGTTAAAACTCCCGTTAATTTTAATGGGAGCACAGTTAGACCAGCACTGAGTACTTTTGAAAGTCCCAGCGCTTAACCCTCATTATCCTCTTGCCCTGTTTCTCATTCTATATCAAGGGAACTGTGGTTAAAGAAGCTGCTAGGTTTCACTGACAAGGTTAGTGTTTTTAAAAAGTCTACTCCCTCCACCCTCCCAACACAGACATACACAGCGCACGCAATTCCTGATCATAACTAATAACCATCTAGTTTACATCCGATATTGTCACAGTCCTCAAACTGAAAGAAACAACCTCTGGATTTAATCAACAGGTGTTACTTTCATCTTCACCCAGAAACGTTTGGAACTACAGGTATATTGAGGGACTATGCTGATAACGAAAACAGTGGTTTCCATCTTCTACTTAGCGTTGGTTACAAGTCTGATACTATCACAGTACTGAAACTGAACAGTTTACCTCAGTTATGTATACCTCAAGTATAAGGCAGCTTCATTTTGCAAAGCTTCAGATAACTAGTTATCTTTGTCCTCCACTTCTGCTTACATATAACTGTAGAGATTACAGGTGCTTTTAATGTTTTTGGCATAGGAGATTGTAAGAATGGACAACAGGATCTCTTGAGGGGAAACGGTCACTAAATTTTATTTAAATGTAACTCCCTACTTCAATATGTTCTTTTTTTAATGACCATAATGATCTACAATAAAGTGACCACGATGGAGAGAGGCACATGAGTCAATATCACATAGGAGAATATAAACATCTATATATGAGGAATGAGTAAACCAGCTCCTATAAAATAAGAACTAGCCTGAATTTTTAGCCAATATTAAGGTAAAATCCAAACATTTTAACAGCTTTTTAATTTACATTTTTAGATGGCTCTGCATTTGCTAGGTAGGATCAAAAATGGAAAGAGCACAAAAAAGCCTATTCTCCTGGCATTCCTATTAGAAATTACCAGAAGTATCACAAGAAAACCTATTCTCATGAGCTTTTAACCCCACCTCCCTCATCTCAGAGGAGTGGCTAAGAACATTAATACCTTCAAAACTTTTCAAAGTTCACCTAGCAGTACTTATCCATATATTTACAGTGCACTCATGACTATAGTAACAACAGTACTCTCTCTAGTATTTCTCAGGCATTTATCACTCTGATATCTAAGCACTTACACACTCCTAGTGTTTCAGCAGGAAATATTTTACTTTCATGAAGTTTCAAGACTAGCAGGAGAAGATAACATGTATTAAGAGTGTTGTAACTAGTGATAATGTGATACCATTACTGCACCTCACCACAAAATAAATTTACCACAACAGGAAGAAGGTTTGCAGTGATACAGCTCAGATCAGAACTATGCTAGGTTTGCAGTTTTCATGTGTGTCACACCTAGTTAGTGAAGAAATTATACATGAAGATTTAAATCTGAAAACTCAATTTCTTCTGACTATTCTAGTGTGGTAGCTATGGACAAATGTAAAGTGCTCCACTTAGGTAGGAACAATCAGTTTCACACATACAGAATGGGAGGAGACTGTCTAGGAAGGAGTATGGCAGAAAGGGATCTAGGGGTTATAGTGGACCACAAGCTAAATATGAGTCAACAGTGTGCTGCTGTTGCAAAAAAAGCAAACTTGATTCTGGGCTGCATTAACAGGTGTGTTGTGAGCAAGACACGAGAAGTCATTCTTCTACTCTACTCTGCACTGGTTAGGCCTCAACTGGAGTATCGTGTCCAGTTCTGGGCACCGCATTTCAAGAAAGATGTGGAGAAATTGGAGAGGGTCCAGAGAAGAGCAACAAGAATGATTAAGGGTCTAGAAAACATGACCTATGAAGGAAGGCTGAAGGAATTGGGTTTGTTTAGTTTGGAAAAGAGAAGACTGAGAGGGGACATGATAGCGGTCTTCAGGTATCTAAAAGGGTGTCATAAGGAGGAGGGAGAAAACTTGTTCATCTTAGCCTCTAAGGATAGAACAAGAAGCAATGGGCTTAAACTGCAGCAAGGGAGGTTTAGGTTGGACATTAGGAAAAAGTTCCTAACTGTCAGGGTGGTTAAACACTGGAATAAACTGCCCAGGGAGGTTGTGGAATCTCCATCATTGGAGATATTTAACAGTAGGTTAGATAAATGTCTATCAGGGATGGTCTAGACAGTATTTGGTCCTGCCATGAGGGCAGGGGGCTGGACTCGATGACCTCTTGAGGTCCCTTCCAGCCCTAGAATCTATGAATCTATGAATCAGCACTTCAAAAACAGAGCTGTGCAAATAATTTTTTTTTCAGTTTTCTGGCAATTCCAAAAATTACTTTTGGATTGACCTGAAAATGAATTTTTTTGAAATTTTCTGCAACCCCCCAAAATAAAAAAATTCTTTTAGACCCAAAATGCAACATTTGTTCAAGTTGAAATTATTATTTTGTTTTGATTTTGAGCTTCTTAAAATTGTTGAAGAATAAAACAGAACTTTCAAAATGAAAAGTCATTTTGAATTAAAAAAAATCATTTCAAAAATGTCAAAACAACTTTTTTTTTTTACAAAAACAATTCAGCAAATTCAAAACAAATTTGCAATGTATTTTGTTCAACCAAATCTGCATTTTTTTGGCAAAAAAAGGACAGTTACCTGTTCCGTAACTGGCGTTCTTCGAGATGTGTTGCTCAGGTCTATTCCACAGTAGGTGTGCGTGCTTGCCACGTGCATCGGTGCCGGAAGTTTTTCCCTTAGCAGTATCCGTAGGGGGGAGCGCCGCTGCGACCCCTAGAGTGGGGCCGTTATAGCGTGCTATATAGGGGACTGCGCGCTTCCCCCCACTCTCAGTTCCTTCTTGCCGGACCAACTCCAACAGAGGGGAAGGAGGGCGGGATGTGGAATAGACCTGAGCAACACATCTCGAAGAACGCCAGCTGCGGAACAGGTAACTGTCCTTTCTTCTTCGAGTGATTGCTCATGTCTATTCCACAGTAGGTGATTCCAATCAATACGTCATGGAGGTGGGTAGGAGTTCACACCTTGTCTGGCTGGAGCACAGCTCTACCAAAGCCAGTGTCATCCCTAGCATGGGAGACCATCGCATAATGCGAGGTGAACGTGTGAACCGAGGACTAGGTAGCGGCCCTACAGATGTCCTGGATAGGGACATGGGCTACAAAGGCGGCCGACGAGGTTTGCGCCCTGGTCGAGAGTGCCCTCACGATAGGCGGTGAAGGGACCTTCGCTAACTCGTAGCATGTGTGAATGCACGAAGTGATCCACTGGGAAAGCCTCTGGGTAGAGATTTGCTGACCCCCTCATACGCTCGGCTGAGGCAACAAAGTGTTACGGGGACTTATGGAACGGCTTAGTCCGCTCCAAGTAGAAAGCCAGCGCCCTGCGCACGTCCAACGTATGGAGGCGGCGCTCCTCGCCCGAGGCATGCGGCTTGGGGCAGAGGACAGGGAGGAAAATATCCTGGTTCATGTGAAAAGCGGAGACCACTTTGGGAAGGAAAGCTGGGTGTGGTCGAAGCTGGACCTTGTCCTTGTAGAAGACCGTAAAGGGCGGGTCTGAGGTCAAGGCCCTGAGCTCCGACACCCGTCGGGCGGACGTAATGGCCACGAGGAATGCTACCTTCCAGGAGAGGTGAGACCAGGAGCATGTGGCCAGGGGCTCGAACGGGGGCCCCGTGAGGCAAGACAACACCAAATTCAGGTCCCACTGTGGGACAGGGGTCCTGGCATAAGGGAAGGACCGGTCCAAGCCCTTGAGGAAGTGTCCGGTCATGGCATGCGAGAAGACCGAGCAGCCCTGGACCGGTGGGTGGAATGCCGATATAGCCGCCAGGTGCACCCTGACGGAAGAGGGATCCAGACCTTGCGTTCTCAGGTGGAGGAGGTAATCGAGGATAACCTGGAGTGGGGCATCCCTCGGGGAGGTACCCCTCATGCCCGCCCACCTAGAGAACCTGGCCCACTTCGCCAGGTATGCCCGGCGAGTGGAGGGTTTCCTACTTTCCAGGAGGATGCTCCTGACTCCTTCTGAACAGAGAGTCTCCTCCGCGTCTAACCACTGAGCAGCCACGCTGTCAAGTGGAGAGAGGCTAGGTTGGGGTGAAGGAGGCGGCCCCTGTCCTGGGACAGGAGGTCTGGTCGGAGCGGTAGCGGACGCGGAGGGGCCGCCAGCAACCCTAGGAGAGTCCCGTACCAGTGCTGTCTGGCCCAAGCTGGGGCGATCAGCAAGATGCGGGCCCTGTCCCTCTTTACCTTTTCCAGGACCTTGTCTATGAGGGGAAAGGGAGGGAACGCATAGAAGAGCTGGCCCGACCATGGCAGGAGGAAGGCATTTGAGAGTGCATCCTTCTCCAGCCCTCCCCTGGAGCAGAACCGGTGGCAACATCAGTTCTGTCGAGTCGCAAACAGGTCTACTTGGGGAGTGCCCCAGGCTCGGAAGAGCTGACCCATGACCTCCGGGTGGAGGGACCACTCGTGTTGGGAGGAGAAGACCCTGCTCAGGCGATCGGCCTGGGAGTTGTTGACGCCCAGCAGGTGGAAAGCCTTGAGGGAGATGTCGTGGGCTATACAGAACTCCCACAGGCTGAGGGCTTCCTGGCAGAGAGCCGAGGACCTCGTCCCTCCCTGCCTGTTGATGTAAAACATCGCGGCCGTGTTGTCTGTAAGGACCCTGACCGTTCTGCCACTGAGCCAGGAGCTGAACGCCACACAGGCCAAGCGGACTGCTCTGAGCTCCTTGACATTTATGTGTAGGGATAGCTCTGCGACCGACCACAGTCCCTGGGTTTGGGAGTTCCCTACCTGGGTTCCCCAGCCCAAGTCCGACGCGTCTGACACCAGGTCTAGAGACGGGGGCGGTTCCCGAAAGGGTATCCCTTGCAACATATTCGTCAGGACAGTCCACCACTGAAGGGAGGTTAGCACCCGCCCCGGTACCGTGAGGACCTTGTCCATACCGTCCCGAGCCTGGGAGAATTCTGAGGCCAGCCAAAGCTGGAGAGGCCTCATTCAAAGCCTGGCGTGGCATACTACATACGTGCACGCCGCCATGTGGCCCAGGAGCTGAAAGCAGGTCCTGGCCGTGGTCAGGGGGAACTCCGTGACCGTGGCTATGAGCCCTTTGAGGGTCTGGAATCTGCCCGGGGGGAGAGAGGCCCTGGCCCTGGAAGCGTCCAGTACAGCACCAATGAACTCTATGCACTGGACCGGGACCAACGTCGACTTGGCCTCGTTTACCCGAAGGCCTAGATTGGCACAGGTAGTCAAGAGCAGCTGCAGGTGGTTCTGCACCTGCGACCTCGAGTTGCCCTTGAGCAGCCAGTCGTCGAGGTACGGGAATAATTGGACCCCTCTGCGTCTGAGAAAGGCCGCCACCACCGCCATACACTTTGTGAACACCCGAGGTGCGGTGGACAGGCCAAAGGGGAGGACCGTAAACTGGTAGTGGTCCTGCCCAACCAGGAAATGAAGGAAGCGCCTGTGTCCTTCGAATATGTGGATGTGAAAGTATGCGTCCTGGAAGTCCAGGGCCGCATACCAGTCGCCCAGGTCCAAGGCAGGTATAATCTTTACCAGGGAGACCATGCGGAATCGGTATTTGACCATGAACCGATTGAGACTGCGCAAGTCTAAGATAGGCGTGAGGCCCCCTTTCGCTTTTGGGATAAGGAAGTAACGGGAATAGAACCCTTTCCCTTGGACTTCCCTTGGGACACCCTCTATGGCTCCGAGACTGAGGAGCCGGCCCACCTCTTGCTGCAGCAGGGGTAGATGTGAGGGGTCTACCATGCCGTGCCCAGGAGGGGGTCGGGAGATCGGGGATGACACGAACTGGAGCGTGTAGCCCCGGGCAATGGTACTCAGGACCCACCGGTCCGAGGTTATATGGGACCATTGCGAAAGGAATGGACGCAAGCGGTTGCTGAAGGCCAACTTTATTTGTCGGAGGGTGTCCTCAGGGTTCACCCGGGTACCCTCCTGCCCCCAGTCAAAACCGCCGCTTTCCCTGCTGCTTGCCCCTAGAGGGCCCAGGCTGCGGGGCAGAGTGGGACTGCCATTGAGGTCGCCTCTTTTGTGGTCTGGACCTCTTGTAGGCTGGCTCGTAGTGCGGTTCGGGCGCCTGGGCGGGAGCGTGCAGCTTAGGCTTTCCCTTAGCCGGCGGGACATAGAGCCCGAGCGTTTGCAGGGTGGTACGGGAGTCCTTCATGCCATGAAGTCTCACGTCCGTTTGCTCTGCGAACAGGTCCTTGCCATCAAACGGGAGATCCTGCATCATGGATTGCGCCTCCAAGGACAGCCCCGACAGGAGGAGCCACTACGCCCTGCGCATGGACACCGCTGAGGCGATGGATCGTGCCGCCGTGTCCGCCGCATCCGATGCCACCTGCAGAGCAGCCTTCGCAGCGGCAGCCCCCTCCTCCGCCAGCGCCTTGAACTCCTTGCGGTCGCGCTCTGGGAGGGAGGTCTCGAATTTTTGTAGGGACCCCCACAGGTTAAAGTCGTAGCGACTGAGGAGGGCCTGGTGATTTGCCACCCTGAGCTGGAAACTCGAGGATGAATAAAGCTTCCTCCCAAATGAGTCCAGCCTTTTCGAGTCCTTATTCTTAGGAGTAGGACCCGGTTGACCCTGGCGCTCCCTGTGGTTTACGGATTCCACAACCAAGGAGTTGGGAGCCGGGTGGGCGTACAGGAATTTGTGTCCTTTCGTAGGGACAAAATACTTGCGCTCCACCTTTCTGGATATAGGCGCAAGTGAGGCCGGCGTATGCCAAAGGGCTTTTGTAATATTGGCAACCCCTTCATGTAATGGGAGCGCCACTCTGCCCGGTGCCAAACACGAAAGGACATTGAGGAGCGAGTCCGAGGGCCCTTCCATCTCCTCAGCTTGGAGCTGGAGGTTCGAGGCAACTCGCTTTAATAGCTCCTGGTGAGCCCTGTAGTCCTCCTGCGGTACGGAGGGTGGCGGGGCCGCGACCTTGTCCTCCGGTACGGGGAAGGACGCCGGTACGGAGGTTAGTGCATCTGCTGGCACCGCCGGCTCGACGCCTTGCTCGGAGTCCGCATTCGGTGCCGAGGACCCTTGGTCCGCAGATCTAGGTCTAGGAGCCTTGGATATAGTGGCCGAAGGAGCCTCGGACACCCCTGCGACTGATCGAGTATCCGGCTGGGCATGTTCCGGGGGCCAAGGGGTCCACCGGCACCACTGTCCCTGCCATGGAACCCCTTGCCACTGACCCTGCTGCAGCACCGGCGGCACCAGCTGGTCAGGTTGGAACATGGAGGCCCTTGAGTGGCTCACCGCTGGTGTGAACGCCGATTGGTCGGTGCCGTGGGAACTTTAAGATCTACGGCGATGACGACGACGTCTACCTCGGGACCGGGACTCCGACGACGAGGTACGGTACCGTCTCGAGCTACTGCTCCTTGAGACCCTGCAATGCCTATGTCCGCGACGGTGCAGAGTCGGTGACCTCTTATGGGAGTCTTCTTCCCGGTGCCTCGAAGAAAGGGAGCTGGAGCGGGCGCGTCGGCGGCCGTGACGGGAACGGCTGCGATAGCTCCGACTCGACCGGGAGCGTCTACGGCGCCGGTGCCTGCCGTGTCGCGACTCCCTGCTCAGTCTAGAGCAGTGCCCGGAGCTCTGATCCGACGGCACCTTGCCCGAGAGCCTCACCATTGGTGACTGTGGAGGCTGTGGGCTATGGTCAGACCGGGTGCTGAGGGGTGAGTGGCCCCGGGACCGATCCCTTGACCGGGATTTACGCCTGGTCGGGGTCGATGGCCTGGAGCCCAACGGCGGCTTGCCTCTGGATCGGACTCCTGGTGCCGGGACTGCCGGTACCTGGAGCGTGAGCAAGTCACTGGCCGCCTGGAAGGCCTCCGGTGTCAAAGGCATTCGGGCGTCCAGAGAGGCCTGCGTCGAGGAAACCGGGCTACTCCGCTCAGCGCGAGTCGGAGCGATGGGGGCCGGGGGAGAATTGTGGCTGCCACACACAGGTCGAGCCTCTCCCTTATCCTTGCCTCAACGACGATACGTAGACGGTGCCTTCCTCTGCCCATGCGACGGTGAGCGGTGCCGGCCACTCGAAGGCGCCGGGGGATCGCCACGCACCGAGGACAAGGTACCGGGTGCCGATTCCGCTCGGTGCACCAGGGTAGGAGCCAACGCGGACTCCATGAGGAGGGCCCGGAGTCGAATGTCTCTGTCCTTTTTGGTTCTTGGTTTAAAGGACCTGCAGATTTTGCAGCGTAAGCTGAGTGCGGGTCGCTTCGAGGCATAAAACTCCTGCAGCACTCGCACGATTTGAAGCCCGAGGTCCGGGGCATGCTCCGGCCCGGACACTAACTAAACTAAACTAACTCACAAACTAACTAAAGATACCACTAATGATGAACGACAAACAGAGTTCTAGGAAAAAAGGCTGCACCAATGAAGCTGGAGCAGAAGTTCCGACGCACCTACACTGGCGGCAAGAAGGAACTGAGGGTGGGGGGAGCGCGCAGTCCCCTATATAGCGCGCTATAACAGCACCACTCCAGGGGTCGCAGCGGCGCTCCCCCCTACGGATACTGCTAAGGGAAAAACTTCCGACACTGATGCACGTGGCGAGCACGCACACCTACTGTGGAATAGACATGAGCAATCACTCGAAGAAGAACTAAAGTTTTGGTTGAAAAACCTTTTTCCCCAGACAGTTCCGTTGTCTTACCTAAAGTGAAGATATCTGTATCCTCTCCTTCACATTTGGAATTTTATACTTCATAGGCTCCTCCTCAGAGAGCCTAAAATATATTGACCAATCTATCTGACTCAGCTGCATAATGTTTTTGAGTCACAAAAGACTGTGTGGTCTTCTGAGATAAGTAAATTAGGAGCAAATGAAACCATTGCATGAAGTGTTATTGCATTTTCATAAGATCGTGTGGTAAATTAAGGGTGTCATTATGATTAGTTGGGACCTTTTTAAACAGAAGTGGGGGTAGGAGAAAAAGATTAAAATTATTTTTGTTGTTTTGCTTTTGGAAAACTGATAAAATAGACATGCATGAATTTCACATACCACTTTCTTCAGGTTTCAGGTCTAATAAATCATCTATAGCACCTAGTGATTAAAAAGCAAAGCACAAAAAATTATTAGTCATTCATTGACTCCTTAAGTAATCAATAGTTATAAATTGTAAAGTAAAGCAGTTTCAGTCTAGGTTACCTGAATTTTCTTTATGGTCAAAGCTTCCTCCTAGGGTAGAAAGAATGTCCTTCCCATCTTCAGCTGTAATCAAACACATGAAGCAAGTCAAACCAGCTTCCGCAGTAGGTATATATACTATCCATCACCTGACCAGGATGGTGATGATGATTTTGAATGCTCAGGGAGATATAGCGACGCTACGAAAATAGAAATAAAAATAATAATGGGGGATTTCAACTATCCCCATATTGACCGGGTACATGTCACTTCAGGATGGTGAGATAAAATTTCTAGACACCATTAATGACTGATTCTTGGAGCAGCTAGTTCTGGAACCCACAAGGGGAGAAACAATTATTGATTTTACCCTAAGTTGAGCACAGGATCTGGTCCAAGAGGTGAATGTAGCTGAACCACTTGGTAATAGTGATCATAATGTAATTAAATTTAACACCCTAGGCGGGGGGAGAAATACTAAAGAAGACCTAGCATTTAACTTCAAAAAGGGGAATTTCACAAAAATGTGGAAGCAACAAACGGAAATTAAAAGGAACAGTCAGAAGAGTGAAATGCCTGCAAGCTGCATGAAAACTATTTTAAAAAATGCCACCATGGCTAAACAACAGTCTAAAAGAGGCTGTTAGAAGCAAAAAGGCATCCTTTAAAAATTGCAAGTCAAATCCTACTGAGGAAAATAGAAAGGAGCATAAACTCTAGCAAATCAAGTGTAAAAGTATAATTAGGCAGGCCAAACAAGAATTTAAAGAGAAACTATCAAAAGACACAAAAACTAAAAGCAAAACAATTTTTAAGTACATCAGAAGCAGGAAGCCTTCTAAACAATCAGTGGGGTCACTGAATGATCAAGGTGCTAAAGGAGCACTCAGGGAAGACAAGGTCTTGGGGAGAAGCTAAATGAATTCTTTGTATCAATCTTCACGGCTGAGGATGTGAGGGAGATTCCCAGGCCTGAGCCATTCTTTTTACCTGACAAATCTGAGGAACTGTCCCAGATTGAGGTGTCAATAGAGGAGGTTTTGGGACAAATTGATAAAATAAACAGTAAAAAGTCACCAGGAGGGTATGTACATGGGCCAGGGGCTGCTCTCGGGCCCACCAGCCCTCTGCTCAGGCTCCCAGGGTGGCCCAACTCCAGCTACTGGCTTGGCCAGGGGGTGTGGCCTCGGGGGAAAGAGGAGGAGCAGTCACTCCTTAAGCACTTGTCCGTAAGGTGTGAAAAAGAAAAAATATTATGGGGCACTTCAATATGGGAGATACTGCTGGCTGCATGGGACCTCCAGCATGTAAAACATCATTAAAGTTTACAAAAATTATACAAATTTTCTAACACAAAAGGTTTTGCACCCAACATGAAGTAACATTGGTTTGGATCTCATAATGAAGGATAAAGATTAATCAGTCACTGCACTGGAAATTGGTGATTGCCTAAAAACACTTATTGGGGAGGAAACATTTAAACAGAAAAAATCTGAATGAAAATGGGAGTGCTTAAGGAAGAGCTATTAGGTGGCTAAAAAGCCACAATTAAACAACGACAACTTTGGCTAAAAGCCCATCTTGGACCAGTGGCAAAGTGAAGGCAGCAATTAGAAATTTTAAAAAGCAATATAATGAATGGAATAAAGGGACTTCGATAGCAATCATTATAGATGAAAACTTATGAAAATTGATAGCAGAAGCTAGAGACATCACAGAAAAAATCCGTGCCTGGCAGGGCTAAGGACAATAAAAAGGAGGTTGGGTATATTAGGAACAAAAATCCTAGCAATGGGAATAGCCAGACGAGGATGGTAAAACTAGTAATAATGAAGCAGAAAAGGCAAAAGTGTTCAATAAATATTACTGTTTGGTATTTGGAAAGAAGCAGGATTGTGTACTCGTGTCATATGAGGATGACAAAGTACTTTCTGGTCCATCAGAAACTTAGGCCCAGATCCTCAAAGATATTCAGGTGCCTAACTCCCATTGACATCAATGGTGACTTGATTTCAATGGGAGTTAGGTGTCTGAATACCTTTGAAGATCTGGGCCTGAGTAAACTACATCTACCAGGGGAAAAACATTTTAAAATCATCAGGCCCAGGTAACTTGTACCCAAAAGAGTTGGATGAGAAGATCTCTGGCCCACTGATATTACATTTTAATACATCTTGCAATACCAGGGAAATTCCAAAGGAATGGAAGTGTACTAATGTGCCAATGTTCAAAAAAAAGGAAGCAGGATCGTATGGGCTGGTTTCTGGTTAGCTGATCATCAACTCCAGACAAAATAATGGAAAAGCTGATATGGAATTTAATTGATAAAGAATTAAAGGACAGAAATATAATTAATGTCAGTCAACACGGTTTTATGGAAAATAGTTCTTCTCGAACAAAGCTGATTTAATTCTTTGATGAGATTACAAGTTTGATTGATAAGGTGAACTGCATGGATGTAATATACTTCGACTTTTGTAAGGTATTTAGATTTAGTACTGCCCAACATTCTGATTAAATGAGCACTATACAATACCAATAAATGGATTAAGAAATGGTTAAACAGGTTAAACAGATTAAGAAATGGCTAACTGATATCTCAAAAAAGAAGTTGCCAACAGGGAATCATCACAGAATGATCAATACTATACCAGAACCTATTCAACATTTTCATCAATGATTTGGAAGTAACTATAATGTAATTGTTGATAAAATCTGTAAATGACAAAGATATGCAGAAAGGTAAATAATCATGAGGACAGAGCAGTGATGCTGAGTTACCTGGATCACCTTTTACTTGGGCCCATTCAAACAAAATGCATTTTAATACAGCCAAATGGAAGATTATACAGGTAGGAACAAGGAATGCAGGCCATACCTATAGAATGGGGACTTTATCCTGGAAAGCAGTGACTCTGAAAAAGATTTAGGGTCATAATGGACAAGCAACTCAACATGAGCTGCAAGTGCCAGGCTGTGGCAAAAAGGGCTAATGCAAACCTTGGCATTGGTAAGACCTAATACTGGAATACTGTGCATAGTTCTGGTTTCCACATTTTTAAAAGGATGTTGAAAAATTGGAGAGGGTGTAGAAAAGAGCCACCAAATTCAAGGGCTGAAGAAAATATCTTATATTGAGAGACTTAGACCTCAGTCTGTTTAGTTTGTCAAACAGAAGATTGTAATCAAGTCACTTTTCAGTGTACCAGGAAAGTGTATCAATACCCTCAAAAGGAAAAATTGCTGGCTATTAAAGGGCTCTTTAGTTTAGTGGAAAACTATATAACAAGAACCAGTGTCTGGAAGATGAATCCAGAGAAATTCAAATGAGAGATAAGGCACAAAATTTTAACAGCGGGGGTGATAAACCATTGCAGCAAACTAGCAAGGAAAGTAATGGATTCTCCATCTCTTCAGATCAAGACTGGATGTCTAAAACACGTCTTCCAGAAAGGCAGACACAAGTTATTGGGCTCAAAACAGGAGCAACTGGATGAAATTTAATAGCCTGTGATACGTAGGAGTTCAGACTAGATGATGTAATGGTCCCTTCTGGGTTTAATTCTATGAAACTCTATGAAGTAGCTTGTGGAAAGTAATACATACATTACATAAATCAACATAACTGAGAGATATTAGGATATAAAATAATACCTGAATAGGTTGGTACCTTGCTGTGGTTTTCCTCATCTAATGAAATCAACCTTAAATTGGAGAGTGAAAAAAATTAAGAGCACATTTCTATGCTTCAGTGTCATATATCTTGTAAAAGGTAGAAACTTTGGATACCTTTCCTTCTTCAGCTATACCATAATAGCGTTACATCAGTAGCAATAAAACAGTCATTTACATTAATCCCTTTACTTCCCAAGTACACTGGTAAGTTGTTGCCTTCTAACATTTTGTCTGCAAAACCTATTAAAGATTAAACTGGGTTGAAGAAAAACTGTCAAGTGGTTTAAGTCCCATTTTTATCTACCTAAAAATCTGTAATGGACAATAAACAACTGGATTCTGTGCATCCAAAATTTGTTTTGCCCACTTATCACTAAGGAGCTATAACCATCTCCACAAAAACATTTTGCATTCTGCCCTTTGGGTCTATGGCAGCAATTAAATTGTATGGGCCAGATTCACTTCTAGTGCAAGTCCACTGACTCCAGTCAAGTTACATCCATCTCAGTGTTAGCACAGATTTGGAAAGAATGAATCAACAGTGCTAATGGTATGAAAAGGCAACATAAGGTATGGTCTACACACAATTTTTATACCGGTATAACCATTTTGATTAGTGGTGTATTTAACCAAATGGATGCAGTTATCTATATAGCTAGCTATATATTCCTAATATAACTGCATCCACAGTAGTGGGGGTTGCATTGCTTTAACTATACTGGTATAGTAAAAGCAGTACAAGTCCTAAGATTATTTAAAAACAAAACAAAAAACCCCAGCCATGCTCATTTAACCTGTGTTCACAACATAAGTAAAATTCAATAGCTGTCAAATACAGAAAGGCCAAGGGGTTGTGTTACTGACTTAACCAATGGTCTCACAGTTGACTACCAGAAGAATAAAAGACCTGATGAGAGTAATGTAAGTTCATTAAGCAAGGAAGCGAGTTCAATTCCAACCCTGCAAACAAGTCAGATAGTTAAAATATATTGTAAAAGCTTTTAGTGATTCGATGGGGATTTATATTGATTTTTTCTAAAGCCTTAGAAATGGTTATTAATATTTTTGTTTTAAGAAAGAAAATGAGGGAGAGGGAAACTGTTCTTTCTTCTCTGTTACAGAGGGTTGGGAACAGCCATGATACAAGCAAGCGTGCCCATTACACGACAGCTGATGTATTTTCTGGCAAGATCTACAATACTATGTCTAGTATCAAAGCAAACCTCTTGCATGAACCGTGAGTCTAGCACTCAGGATAGGTGCGTACTGTTTTGCTTTTGTTTTTAAACTGTAGCAGGAACGCAGGCAATATGGGGACTGGGGAAGTTTCTAGGCACAAGCTCTGAAGTGGGGTGGGGTGGGAGAAGCTTCAGGGAATAATCACAGAAGTGTAGGACTGGAAGGGACCTCGAGAGGTCATCTAGTCCAGTCTCCTGCACTCAAGACAGGACTACGTACTAACTAGCTCATTCCTAATACTCTTTTTCTTATTCTAGAATTTTAGGATAATTTTTTCTCTCTGATTCTTTTCTAGTATCTCATTACAAGCAATGAATTCACAATAGTGCTGTGAAAACAGACACCTGCACAAGGTCACTTGGCTGTGTCCTTTCTAACCTGTTTAACCCCCAAATAGGACTCACTTAAAACCTGTTAGCTAGTGGATAATGTCTTCTGATTCTTTATTTGTTTAAAAATGTAACAGTCTTTCCAAAAGACTTCTAAAAACCAGCCAAACAAAACCCAGTAACCAGCATTCAAACTGTTCTTAATTTTTTGACATCCGATCCTTATGTAGGTACTTTACTTGGACGGTCAAAACAACAGGTGGCACCAGGATTACATCACTGTATGTCCTCGCAACTGAATCTTGACGTTTCCATAGGAGAGGGATCACATCTCATCCTCTGGTTCTCCCACCCCTGATTCAGCCGCTCCGAAGATTAACGTACATCCCATTCAGATATCCTTCTCAACTCAGAGCTGCAGATAACTCAAGTCACAATAGAATCAGCTCACTTAGATGCTCTCTTTGCAAAGTACCTGCTGCTGTACTGGATTAATAGCCAATGCTGTGTACATCATAAAACTAATCAGTGCTTAAAGTAAGCAGGAATTCAGCTCCTGTTTCCAGGTGCAAGGAAGAGGGCATGAAAAGGACAAAGGATGGAGCGCAATATTATCATTTCTCTTGAATTAAGTTGTTTACTGTTTCTCTTTATTTTTCAGTGTTTTGCATTTCCCCCCCTTATTAAACAGAAAGAGTAAAGCAGAAAACAGTTAATTCAAGGGCCTAATTGTACTTGTTCTACACTGCTCACTTTTAAGTTTACAATAAAACTTTTGTGCTTGGCTCCTTGGCTGGAGTTCTCATATATACACTACAGTATTACAGGAATTCCTCCACTTTGATCTCTATTTGTCCAAATCTCTAGTGTTCAAATAAAGTGACCCAGTATTTACAGTTATAAGCGTGACAGGCTCCGCACAATAACCTTTAAAAAGCAGACAAACCCAAAGATGAACTGGAAAGCACAGCACAGATGAAAAAAATACATTGTTCTGAGATGCAGGACACGTGACTTACTGACTCTGCAGATCCTCCACTGATTTGGTGCTTGCAGTCTGCAAATCCTCCTCCTTTTCAGCTCTCTCTGTTAATTTATTTACAGGATCTTGCAAGCTCTAGATCACAATCAATACATAAATGAAAAAGAAAATGGTAGACAGTCAGGAAAATGATATTATCTCATGTAACATTAAACTGGCCCAGCTGAGTCCACATAAGACAGCAAAATACTTTCATATTATTGGAGCCTAGTCTGGATCAGAGAGAGAAAATTCCAGCAGGTAAAAAAATGCCAGAGATTATTCACTAAAGCAGAGCTACAGTACAAACAACATGAAAAGAAGCAACCACTCACTATACATTTCCTTTATTAACCATTCATTTCTGAAGGAGGCCTCTTGGCTGTTGCTAAACTCATATTCTATTTCCAACACGTATTTAAGAAAAATCTGTTCTGTTTGCAGCCCACACACTGACACACTGGGGTTTTTTTGTGTGTGTGAAGATGAGCTAGAATTAAAAATAAAATTAAGCCATTTGTTTTTCTTCACACTGCTTTTTCATCTCCTCTCTCTGGCACAGCTATTTACAGTACCCTGACAACTTAGCTCATGTGCAAAGACTATAAGAAGGCCACACCTGTCTCCTCAGTGATAAACTTTTGTACTATATGACCTCCAGCTACTGTACTTCATCAAAACTTATTTGGTGTTTATTTTATAATTGAAGCAGATTTTGTGAGGCTGCTACAGTGAAATTTTGTCAGTTGAAAGCACAGTTGTGCATTGAAAAGTAAGTATCTAAGTAACAGCATTCGGGAGTTTCATGTTTATCATCTTGGTCCCAAATTTGGGCATGCAAACAAAAATACACAAATAAGTTGATGCACTCAGTGACAAGGATTACATACGTGATCATTACAAGTATATATTGGGATGTTCTAATATGGGTCTGCCTCACTCTCTCTTGTGGAAGCTACTCCACATATATAAGATCCAGACTGACACGGCTACCCCTCTGATACTTGTCCACATATATAAATAATTTAAATAATTAAATATGCATTGGGCCAGAGAGAGTAATTCCATACCCAAGTGGTTTGGGCACTTACCTGACAGGTTAGAAAACTATGCTCAAACCCCTTCTCCTCATCAAGCAAGAGGGTCTTCTGCATCTCAGGTGAGTGCTCCAGTTATTGGCCACAAGGGAAATTTCTTTCTTGCCCCATACCCAGGCCATTTTGTGTGGAGACAGGTGTGTGCCACCACCATTCTTGCAAGAAACAGCTAAGGCACTTCCCTTGCAGAAGAGGGTTCCCAGTTGTGGATTCCAAGCAGAGATAGGCAGCTCCCCACAGCCAGGACTTAGGCGCCTAACTCCCTAAAAACCAGTGGGGTTTAGGATACATCCCTCTCCTTGTTATCTGCTATCAGCTAGTTTAGGTGGCTCCTCACATAGTGTGCTGCCTTTTGTGGACCCCATTTTTAGGCATCTCTCTAACCCCATGAATTGTATAGGGAGCCTCGGTGCGTAACTCAGAGCTTATAGATTCCACCGGTTGGCAGCAGTCCTAAAAGTCAGAGATTGCAATGCTGAGTATTGCAATACCCAAGTCCCTTTGTGGATTTGGGCCGAGATTGTAAACTTGGACCTGTGAGAGTGCATCTTTGTGCCTGTGCAGAACCGCACTGAATTCAACAGAGCTCTGTACAGACATAAGTGTGTCTTGCAGGATCAGGATTTATATTTGTATCTTGCGCTGTGCCAAATACACTGTGAATGTAACAAAAAAACAAATGGAGCAGATATGATTTGGAATATCCACAAAAGAAGATCTATTGGGTAAGTAAATGCCACTTTTAGTGTCCCTTTTCTGACAACTGAACTTTAAAGTGTTCTTTTTACTGTAAGCCTTGATGATATTCGGGATAACCAATTTATTTATTTTCTGCTAAGAGAGAACACACTTTGTGAGAAGCACACTGAGTAGAGAACCGTTATAATTTGTGTCCAGTCTTAATAAAATGCTAGCATACATCACCGGAATAATAGAACCAGGGAAAGCTCTCACTCCAAGTTCCCCACAGGATCACAAAGGAAAGTTAGAGTCACCAGCTGATCTGCCATGTGGAAAATATTCCCACTTATCTAGTTTAGTTTGTTTTTACTGCTTCCCTGCTGATTTGAACAGATTATTCACCAGCGGGGGCGTTTCTAGCTCCTGTTTATATAATTTTGGTCCATGTTTATATGAAGGCAGCCAGTTGTACTTATTTTACCTTTGGTGTTTTAGGAACCAAGTTAATGTGCCTGCCATAAAGCTGCATCTTGCAAGGTTTTTGTTTTCTTTATCCCAAGTTTATTTTTCTATAAAGTAGCCTAAGTGAATTTAGTGCTGGATTAAAAGCATTGGAGACTCGAGGTGTTTAAAGAATAGAAAAAACACATGCAGCAGTAGTGCAAGCTTCTCATGCTGTGTTGAAAATGGAACCTAATGGGATTACTCCCTCTTCCAGTTCAGTCCCGGACCCCTTTGCTTATACTGCCAAAAAGGGCATCAATCAGCACCATTTACGAGGGGCTTTCTGGGTTTTGGAAATGGACACTTGTCCACTGGCACCTAGAATGAAATCACTCTTGTATTTCATAGATTCCATACAACAGATGGTAATGACTGGGTTGCATTCAACCTAGTGACCAAAGACCAGCTCTTGCACCACTGAAGTCTGTGGGACTTTTTCCATTGACTTAAATAGGCACAGGACTAGGTTCCAAGAGACTAAAGCTTTGGTGAGATGCAGCTCAGAGGCACAGCACAGAACACGACGGGGAGAGGGCGAAGGTGGCTGTACGTCACCTTTGAGTCCTACTGATCCTCGGCTCCTCCAAAGGCTGAAGAGACCCTGAGGACTTGTCTACGTTACAGCAGCCTCCTCAGGTTGCCTGGAACCTCTGCAGTGCAGTGTGCTATGGCCCTGTCCCTGTCACGCCCCTCTCTCCCCCAGGCCCACCCGTGGCATAGGCCCTATGCCAGGGCTTTTGTGGGGTCTTCAGGAGGCAGCCTTACATTTATCTTCTGCAGTGCTCTCAGAGGAGAAATCCTCTGCCAGACAGACATTGGGCTTTTAGGGCCCCTTTCCCTGACGGTCTCTCTCTCGCCCTCCATATTCCAATACCGTTTCTCTGAGCCATTCAGTCCTTCGTTTTAACTTTTATTGGAATGTAATAAATAAAATGTGCACTATGATTTTTTAACTGTTTTGATTTCCAAAAAGTTTGCGGTTACCATAACAGGTGCCAATCATTTCATATAATTCCACAATGAAGACCCAGCCAAACAGACAATTATGGGACAGCTGTTGCTAGACCATGAAAGGAGTTTTGTCCCACTGTGGTTTCCTTCTTTTTCCCCAAGAAATTAAAAAAAAAATGTGAATGGGTTTATATTAGCAGCTGAATGAGAATCAGCCATATATCCACCCACCCTTATTTCTTTCCCCCACTCAGTGTGAGAGACAGCGGTCAAACTGGCAGAGGGCCAGGGAAGGTATATGGTTGCCCTCCCAGTCCTACTGTCCAAAATAAAGACCTTCTCACTAGGAAATTGTTATACACTTTTCAACACCAGTGTTGTAAAAGGTGTAAGCTTTACCAAAGCCAGGGTACAGACATTTTTACCTGTGTTTGCTAACTCAACACGGTTTCAATGGCAAAGTGGTAAAAAGGTCTGCAACCTGCTTTTACTATAGCTGATTGATGGCACCAGTGCTGAAAAAATGGCTACAAAAGTTCCTAGTGCAGATGGCTGTAAAGAAGGAAGTGCCTCATGGGGTAAAATGATATGCTAGGACCACCATTCTCACCATTCCACCTAGTGAGTAAAATCAGCGCTTAATCACCTCTGGGCTTGGCAGCTCATCACCCCGGCACCTGTGGGCTTGCTGCATCAGTTTTGAATGTAAAAAAATTGCTCGAGCCCTGGCTCCTCTTTCATTATAAATTAAACACAGAGTAAAATGTGGGATAGTAAATAGGAATCAGGAGGGATGACATACATAAGAAAAAGACAGCTGAATATAATAATCCCTATACAGTGCTTTTTCAGCCAAAGATCTCAAAGAGCTCTAAGTAGTCAGTCAGTAGTATCATCCCCACTTTACAGATAGACAAGCTGATATACAGAAGTTATGTGAGTTAGTGGCAGAGCTTGGCATTCAGGTCTCCTGATTCCCCAGTTCAGGACCCACACTACTTCCAGACCCCTGTGAGCAATTGAGGAAGTTAGGAATTATACTACCAAAAAATACAAAGAGGAATTAATGAAATATTAAAGTAACTACAGCAAGAAGGAAACAATTAAAGGATACAGAAATGAGCTTCATTCATGAAAAGAAGCAACTGATGTGTATTCTGACACATTTGTTATGGAGTAACATTGTTCAGGTTAGTGCAACCTTAACGTTCTACACGCTCAATCAGCCCATTCCCTTGAATAATACTGTAGCAAACAGATCTCTCCACATCGGGATGCATGGACATTAATAATCATCTTTTACCAAGCATAAAACTAAGAGTCAGGAAATATAGCTGCAATCGCATAATTACACTACTCACAGAATACGCCCTGAAGCAAAGAAAACAAATGGGTTGCTTTTCATTAACAGAGTTTGGCAAGCGTCTCCAAAGACAATGTTTTCTTTCCAGAAACAATCCCAACAGGCATTTCAGAGGCTCTTTGCTGAGGTAAACCGAATACATGAATACTCATTAATGGATTAATTTAAAACTTCCAAACATAAATAGTAATTCCATTGTACATTGATATTGCTAATTTTTCAATGACAGTCTATATTTAACTAAAATATGACATTTAAGAAAACAATGTTTGTTTTCAAATAATGTCCTAAAGAAAGGCCCTGATCCTACAAATATTTATGCTTAATTTAACTTATGCAAGTAGTCCCAGTGAAGTCTATGGGACTACTTGTGTGACTAAAGCTAAGCAACATGTGTTTTCAGGACAGGGTTTCAAAATGAAACAAGTGACTTGATGGCAGAGTAACAAGCACCAGACTTAAGAATTACAGTGATTCTGCATAGTTTTATATATATATATATATATATATATATATATATATATATATATATATATATATATATATATATATATATATATATATATATATATATATTTATTTTAAATTATGGACGTTCTTGATCATAATTCCACAGTGTGTGTTTGGAAACTGGTTGATAGGGTATAAATTCCTAGTTTTTTCTACATGTAAGTGGCCTTTCAAACTCAAAATTGCACATCCTGTTAGAAAATTCAAAGGGAATAAAAATTAATTAGCACTTATTCAGCTTAATTTCACAAAATATAACTGTAGCTTAAATTTGTCAGTATCAATTTGTGTTTTTTAAAAGGATCGTTATTTTTCTACACAAAAATTAGCACAGAGATTAATCTTGAGTAGATCTGGTGCAATGTGTAGATTTAAAAAAACAACAACAGGATTTAGGATCATTTTTAGCGGTTTATCATTATTTCAAAATGTATAAATCAAATGAATAGCTGACAGAAGCAGTCTTCATTGTATAAAATTTCTGTCTTACATACACAGTCTCTCCATCAGCAGCTACACTTATCTGTCAGATTTAGTTTTACAATGGAGAAAGTTTCATGTGTTGTTGCTGACAGAGAAGTTTTCATGTGCAGCTGCTGATGGATACATCTTCTCAGAGAGTTGCATTTCTTTAGCAGAGGGATAAAAAAATTTCTGTTAACAGCTTCTGCTACACACAGTCCTCTTCTGGGGTGATGGTGGTGGTGGCCATCAAGAGCAGTGGGTCTTGGAGGTTAATGCCCCATCGAGATGCACAGGGCAGTTCACTCATCTCAGAGCTACTGATTCAGGCTTTCTGAAGGCTCAGGCAGATATTGGTACGTTGGTTTCACTCAGTTCATATTTTGAAGCCTATCTTCACAGCCATGAAGGCTAAAAACTTTTTAAAAACCTCAACAACCTTGGATTCTGATGCAATCACATGACCCCAGGAGCTGAGGACTTAGCTATATACATAGCCATTAGGGCCTATAGTACCTGTGCTTTAATCTGGCCATATAGTAGCCTTAACTGAGTCACAACACACACGCGACTGCACACAAAATTTTGTTGTGAAACAGTTATATATACACGTATGTATATTTGTAACACAATATAAAATTTAAATATATTAAAATTACACATGCACATTAAAAATATAAGCACACAGGAAAAAACTGAAATATTAGAAATATTATTTGTATGAAAGATAAGTCCTCTATAGACATATCATGAAGCCATCTATTGAAATGATGGTGATATAAAGCTATCATCCATTCACTCAGCTTTCTAAAAAAAGCTAGACTTTTACTATTCAGTAATATTCATGTACTTGAAATGAATAAATGAAATATGATGACCTACAGATTTAAATTAAAATCTATTCATTATCCACAATTGTAAAATTAGTTTAGTAACACAGATTGTTTAAAGTAAGAAACCATAACATTTTTTTTTTTTAAATAAAAACTTTTGTGTACCATGGAAAGTGGTCATTGTAATAGCTACCAAAACGAAGAAATTGGTGATATTAAAAGACAACTAGCCTAATCTTCTATCCCAAATATTTAGTTATTTTCTTAAACATTTCCACTAACCCTTCATGTGGTTCTATGCTGAAAATCCCAGAACAGCGATCAGCATGATGTTCTCAGCATGGCAAAATGTCTTAGCAAAAAACAAGGAGCCATATTTTTTCAACATGGGAGGCCAGTACTACAAATTATAAGGATTCCCATTACGAGGGAAGAGCTATATATGCTATACTGTAGAATATGCACATTCATTTTTATGGCTGTAGTTTGTTTTAAGAGACTTCATCACATACACACACACAAAATCTGGATCACACTTCTTTGAGTCACTGAGTCCAAATCCAATTTTAATTTAGATTATAATCAAATATATCACACAAGAGGAATAAAATCAGAATAGCGTTGCTTATCTACCATCCTCCACCACAGGGATCTTTTATGCATGGAAATAAGCATGTTGGCTGCCCAAGTTCTCTCTCAGCATGACATCTAGAATGTGTCCCATATATTGAGATCTGAACAATATTTGGCTAGTTATTTATAATACATGCAGAGGAATCTCACTTCCTTAGACTACATTAGAAGTGCAAATACTATAATACCAACAGAAAAAAATGTTACAGTATTTGACAACAAATATATTTGTTCGCATCAAAGCATAAAGAAAAGAAAGTTAGTAAACTACCTTCAGTGTAGCGTGGTCAAGCACAGGCTGCCCTAGTACTCTAGTGATCATACTACCAAATAGGGGATCCAAATTAGAGACTTTGCCCCCAAATCTGGGATATGCCTGAGCTGAACTTGAGGCAGCTGAGTGAGGGGAAACAACAGTGGCTTTATGCCCTGCCCGATCCTGGGACTAACTGGGGATCAACTTGATTCTGTGTGAAACGTATAGAAGCCTCAGGGCTATTATATATACCGAGCTGCTTATTGTTTTATCACATAGGGCTGTCCTGGCCATGAACCCAGTCTTCTGCACTGGGGGCTGAAAGAGGTGGGGTGGAGCCACTATGGTAGCTTTATGGTATCTGAGGACTGCTCCTAGAAGATGGATTCCTCCTCTGGCTAGTCAAGCTAGCATTATGGCAGCTTTATGATGCTTTAATTGGGCTCAGGAATGGGCCCTGGATTTATTTTGGCTGTTCCTTGGTCAGTGGAGGTTAGCAAATCACATTTTTTTTCAGCTGTTCCACCAGCAGACCTAGGGTTGCCAATTTTGGTTGGATGTATTCCTGGAGGTTTCATCACGTGACATAATTTAATTAAAGATTACTCTTTAATTCCTGGAGACTCCAGGACAATCCTGGAGGACTGGCAACCACAAATCCCTATAGCTCTTTGGGGTTGTGAGGTAACTCTCCATAAAGCTCTAACCTCAAGTCTCTCCCCCCGTCTGGGACCGAGTAGAGAAACGTGGACCAACTAGTTATTATGCGTGTGACGCACGCACACACACGGATCTAACCTGGAATTGTTTTAGAGCTAGGTTGCCTCAATCAATATCATATTGTCACAAGTCATTAATTCTTGACTTTCCTCCTTGTTGCAGCTCTCCTATCTCTTCCCCAAATCCCTCCTGGACGGAAATACTTCCCCATCCCTATTTATTTGGTGCAAATCGGATCAGGCAGTTACATGCCTTCTTTGCTGTATCGTGACTACTGGGCAAGAGGCTACTCTAATTTTAACTGAACAGTTGACAGATTTTTCAAAAATAAATTCTGTTTCTTTAGTGAATCCCCACATTGCAGTGATCAGTGATTTTTACAGTGGGGCAGAAGAGATCATGAACATAAACATTGAGAATGGAGTCCAGCCCTATGTTCCAAGTGTGGCAGATTCAGAGGTTCTACTGCACTCCTGAAATTCCACCACAGAATTTGTAACAAAGGAGAAGGAAAAAAAGAGCTTGAGCATCCAAAATCACCTTGTGGGTACTTAGATGCAGACATTCTTTTTAATATGAGAGGATATTTTTTAAGAGCTATTTATAAAAACCAGTGCAAAAAGCAAAATGGTGGCCATAAAATTTGTGGGATTGTGGAGGACAATGTAAAACCTAGAGTTTGTCCTGCTTGCCTACTATTCTTTTTGGCCCTGATTTAGCACTTGGGGCACATCACTATTTGAGACAATGCTTGAGCATGTGCTTAAACTTTAAACAAGTGCTTAAATGGCATCCTGAATAGGGATGTTTTGTTGATATGGGGCCATATGCTGGCCAATATGCATTTATCAAAAGGAAATGCCAGGATACTTGATAAACTGCACACCATGACCACTGCTTGGCAATCCATGACAAACCCCCTAGATATGAACATGCAACTAAAAAAGGTGTACTGCTTTTCTCTCATTTATTACCAAATCACTCTCCTGATTGATTAATGGATACATAAAAGAATACACCTGTATGTTCCTTACCTTTAACATAGTGAATTCATATGGCTGATAACCTTTGAAACTTTCATGGATAGCTGCCATAGTGTGTGAGGTTTTTTCCCAAAAATGAAGCAGCGTTGTCTATAAAGAAAGTAATATTTCAATACAATATTAATCTAATAATCAGTATTTAGTGTGAACTTTCATTCCCCCAAGCGATTTAGATATTCTTATACTTATCAGCATATTGTCACATTACCGTAATATAAAAAACATGTTTTACAGCTTACAGGGAATCTTTCCTTTGAGGTTGAAGTGTTCTTTGAATACCTGATATGTTGTTAAAACATGAGACAGGAGGTTACATCTACTTGCTCCAAGAAGATCCACTTTCTGACACACATCAGTCTTCAATTTGTCAAAATTTAGTTTTGCATGACGTACTTGTGCTTGAACCTTCAAATACAAAGAGTCATTTATCACAAACAGTAGATGAGGGAGTTTGGAGCAGCTGGTTTTTAATGATTTAAACTTTTTCTGCTTCCATCTACCTCGCCTAGCAGCTTATATATATACAGTATATATTAAAACCCTGAAAAACAGTGCAGCAAACTTATATGATCTTTTCAGAAAATTATGTAAATATAACTGGACTAGTTAAAAACCTATATAAGGCCCCTATCGTGTTACTGAATGTTGCACAAAACTCCCAGTGAAATGAGAATTAAGCAGATTGATTCATGATAGCATATGGTCTTATTTTTCTCTTGTCCCTTTTAGTTACTATATTCATTCACTGAAGTTATGATGTTTTAATATTGACACACACTACATAAAATGCATGTTAAGTATGTATTACTTATGTGTTCAGTACACAGTGTCCTTATTTTTATAACAATTTGTAGGAATACACATTCAAAAGCTTTAAGGGTGATCAACTTATTTGGAACTGAATGCACCTTATTATAAATTATAACCAGAGTATTTACTGCATGTCTAGGAGTTAAATATATATAGTTATATATGTATGCATCTCTTTCAGACACAGTCAAAAATCCGCTGTAATATGCATAAAGCTCTTTATGAACAATGTGCATGAAACTATATACAGTCATCATCTGGCTACTGTTGGACACATCTGACTACGGTAGACATTACAATTTAAGAGTTTAATTCTATTACAAAAGTTCTCTATTCAAAGCTTTCTTTATAATAGGTAGGTAGGTTCTTCTTATACTTTTAATAAAAACACCAGAACCTTCTTATCCTCGGTAAACAGGCATATAGCATTTCACAGGACTGTGTTTTCTGCTCACATTAACCTTTGCATACCCACTCTCCAGAATTAGCACACAATTTTGTCTATTAAACAAGTAATTTTTTGTTTTGAAAGCCAGTAAAATATTGGTTCTCTTAGCAGTAGCAGCAGCTAACAGAGTAAAAGGCTGATGTGGATGTTCTGTGAATAGGGTTGGGGCGCAAACAGAATTTTCCCTAAGCAGGGGAGCGGAGAGTTTTCCCTCCTCTGCCCTGCACCCAGCCCCAAGCTCTCCCTCCCACATACTCTTCCTCCCCTCCCCCACTGCCTCGAGACACACACCCATGATCTCCACCCTGCAGCCAACCCTACGGTCCCTTCCTGCTGCCCCACACCAGCCCTGAGTTCTTCCTCCTACGTTGTCCTGCACCCAGCACCAAGCTATCCCCACCCCACACCCTGCTCTTTCCCCTACATTGCCCTGAACACAACTCCAAACTCTTCCTGCTTCATACCCAGCCCTGAGCTCTCACCCAGAGAGGTGATCAGGCTGAAGAGCACCATATCCAGCAGGGGCCAGGTAGTTCTAGGAGCCCCAGACCCCACCTTCCTGCATCTCTGCTCCCCCAGGAAGTGCCAAAAGCCTGGATCAAATCTTGTATCCTCCTGGAGACTGAGGGGGTCCCGGTGCCCAGGGGCTGGGGGTGGCTGGTGCCCATGGCTGCCGGAAGAACTGGAAAGGTGGGAGGGGGAGAGAGAAGGGGAGAAGCAGCCACACGGGGCCACACCACCACTCAAATTTGGCCTGGCCACCTATCTATCTGTCCTGACAGGGGGGCAGTCGGGCCAAATTTGAGTGAGTGGTGTTATGACTTGCTGCACAGGTGCACTCAAATTTCAGCTCACTGCGCCCCTGACCAGGGAGTTTCATTTTCATGACAGTTCTGCAAGACTGCCATAGTATTACATTGATGAAAATCTTTGTATGTAATTCCTTGGATTTCTTTTAAGGAAATAGAGAAATATCGCAAACACGTACCTCTCTGTTGATTTCCCTGTACACCACCATAGTTACAAATCAAAAAGTTCACCCAACAAAAGAACTCCACAGTGAAATGGCAGGCAAAAAAATAAATGAAATAAAATAATTTAAAAAAAAAAATCACACACACATAATGAATATTGATATTATGTATTAACTTATTCCATATTTCCACAAATAGTACAGCAGCCCTGTATTTGGAGGGAACTTCATACCGCTTGTTCCAATGTATATTATTTTATTCCAAATTAGTCTAGAAACTCATGAACAGTGAAGATAAACTACTTCAAAAGGCCAGTGTTAAGGCTTAGCTACTGAAGCCTGTGTGTGCAAAAATTTATTTTAAAAAATCTTAACTATAACACAAATACATTTCCCCCTACCATCACATAACTTAATACAAATGAGTACATTTTGTTCAAAATTCACTCTCCCATTTACCCTCCCCCACCACAGAGAGAGAGAGCGAGAGAGAGAGAGAGAGCGCACAACTGAGACCAAGCACTTAAAAATGAAACCTTAAAAGAAGAATTTTGGAAAAAGTTATAAGTGCGTGAAAGAAGGAAGTCTAAACAGACTACCTATGCCTTTTGCTACCAAGAAATGCTATACGAAGATACAGTACTTGAATGAGAAAGGTGGTGGGGTTCTGGGAAATATACTGGAGACTCAGGACCAAATTCTGGTTTCAGTTACACTCTTGTATATCCAGAAGGGCTCCATTGATGTCAATGGGCTTACACGAGTATTGAGTTTCTCTGGATTTACACTGGTGCAACTGAGATTGAGAATCTGGTCTCTAGTCCATATGCTGTGACACGGTGTTTTGAAAGGAAACAATGAATGCCACTAAGACCTTGCATAGTGATATCCCAAGTGTGCAAAGAATGTTCATTTCTTAATATTTTGTCACACACACAAGGCAGATCACAGGAATAATTCCTGCTGACAGCATGCATAATTATTAATTTCCGAAATTGTAAATCTGCACAAGGGTTTTATATAACAGACTGGAATTAGGATGTATGTGAGGTTTCCAATTTATTAAAAATAATACTGTCCAACTGAAGGAAAGGTTAGAAAATTATCACAGAAAATGTGCTTTTTTCCTTTTAGTGGTATATGATTAAACCATTGTGTGTTCTCTGTAACCTGGGAGCATGTCTCAGGATACACCCTCTAAAGATTCTATGTAACATAGTACATGTCAAACTATATACCTATATCCTAACTGAATCTATGTTTATAAATCTTTTAGCTTCCAAAAGAGAAAACAGAGATGACTAATACTTGATCCACTTGACCCAATGTGTAATTCAAGACCATATGTTTTGTGTGTCAATACTGATTATTGAAATACTTAATGTACTGCTGTGTTACCAAATGCCATACACTTTTCCTGCCAAACAAGGAAGACAAGACACCACTGAGAATTATTAAATAGTTGATTTCATCTAGTATTTTGAGTTACTGAAGGCAGGGCCGGCTTTAGGAAGTGCGGGACCCGATTCGAACAGTTTCAATGGGGCCCCGGCAGGGACGGGGCCGGCTCCAGCTTTTGCACGGAAAAAAAAAAAGAGCTGCCGCCAAAGAAGGACCCTCTGCTGAAATGCTGCCGAAGACAGCAGCAGCGATTGAGCTGCCGCCGAAGTCACGGACGTTGCGGGGCCCTCTTAGGCATGGGGCCCGATTCGGGGGAAAAGCCAGCCCTGACCGAAGGTTTGGTCCATAATAGGACTTCTCTTTCTGCAACAGCAGTACAGGATATTCAGTAGAGAATGCAGCCTAGTACATCAGCTTGAGTCTTTGCCTATTTTTGTATGTCTATACATGCATTTACAATCCAAATTACACTAAACATCGTTTAAGAATATTTGTGGCTTTAGGAATTAATAATAAAACTAACACTTATTAATCATAATCTACTTCAGTGGTTCTCAAACTGTGGGCTGGGACCCTAAAGTGGGTCACGATCCCGTTTCAATGGGGTCGCCAGGGCTGGCATTAGACTTGCTGGGGCACGGGGCAAAAGCCTGAATCCCACCGTCTGGGGCTGAAGCCGAAGCCTGAGCCCCACTGCATGGGACTGAAGCCCGGCTCGGGCTACAGGCCCTCCACCCGGGGGGTGGGGGGAGAGGGGGCAAGTCTTGGGCTTCGGTTTTGGGCCCCCCCCCCCCAGGGCAGTGGGGCTTGGATGGGTTCAGGCTTTGGCCACTCCTCCTGGGGTCATGTAGTAATTTTTGTTGTCAGAAGGGGGTCTCAGTGCAATGAAGTTTGAGAACCCCTGATCTACTTAATACCTCATAATTTATTAGGCACTGATAGAACCGTGCGTTCTCTTCTCAAATAAAGGGCTCATGTAATACACACTAATGGTCTCCCTCCCCTCGATTACTCTATGCACCATGACTCTGATGACAGCATCTCATCATGGCCCTGATCCTGCAAACTTTTACACATATGTTTAACTTTTCTCACGTCTTGAAAGTTCAAGTTCATGAATGTATTAAAGATTGTGGCCATGATGAGATTTTTACGATTTCTGATAGGGGTCAAAGGATTCTATTGACTACGTAAGTGAATTACACTAATCCAAACACGCCTTGAACATTTCCCAGTGAAAGAGGAGCTACCCAGCACGTAGTGCTCAGTAGTTGCTTAGTTTCATAGCATAGATTAGAACTGGTTTCTATACAAGCAAATCCTGCAATGTCACCAACACCACTTGTAAGGCTTCTGACTGCCTTGTCTTTTAGTAACTAAAGTGCCAAGCACTGAACAAAAAATCATTTTCTGGTCCCAACATTCAGATATATTACTACAGTGAATATGTATTACTTCTAACAGTCTTGAACTGAAACCTATAAAATACAGATTTGGAATGCACTACTTTATACTTTACATTATCATCGGTCTTAAATATTAGATTTTTTTATTTGAATTTGAACTATAACATTTCCCTACTCAATCAATCAAAGTTCTCATGGGAGGTAATAGCATTTTAATTTGTATTAAAGCAGCAATAAAACTAAAACTACCAGATAAAGCAAGGGTGTCAGACACACAAATTATAAAAAACTGAGAAACAATGTCACACAATCCATAACGGAATGAGCAGAATGTAAAGAAGTGCTATTTAATTTGAATCATCATAGCAGCAACAGCATTTCGTTTTGATTTACTTGAGAACCAGATGAGACCTTGGAAATTGGAACAATCACATTTTCCTGTCAGACAACCAGGTCTGAAATCTTAACTGCTCGTGAACAAATGATTGGGAAAAGTTTCTCTTCCTGATGGCCTGAGTGCTGTATTTCTCTTAACATAATTGAAATCAATAATTTTTTGAGCTGATGGCCAACTGTGTTCATAAATTAAATTCCCATGATTTTGATATATATCTAACTATCCTTATACTGTATACTGTGACTGAGTCGTTTTAAAGAAAACAAACATGTACAAAGTTATGCTACCATTTTAATCCCCTCAATTCCCAACAACTATATGTTCTGAACTCTGTCATTTGCACTGGCTCTAATTTTAGATGTTTCCACTATCTCATTGTATTTCAGCTGGTATGAGGTTAAGTTCAGTCTTGTAATTAGTTTCCTTCGCACCTTTATTATCAAAATGAGAGGCGTAAATGAAACTTAATTCTAATTCAGACATAAAAACAATAGCCTGTAACAGTAATTCACATTTTTAATTTTAATATGTGACTATTCCCATTGAATTTCAACAGTAATGCTCATTATTACTGCTATTTAACATTTATAATATGGTAGTTACTGAAGGCCTCAACCAGGTTGGGTCCCGATGTCCTAGGCACCAAAAACATTACTAAATTACAGTTCTGCCCCAGGAATTAGTAATTTAAGTACATGTGTAAACATTTGAAGGATTGGGCCTACATCAAACTGAAAACACTCTAAACATAACCTCCTTAGTAACTACCTGTCTACTATAAATCCTGAGGAACTTCAACTACAGCAGTGTTACTGAGTATGCATTATGGTAGCTAGTAGTTTTTAGTAATGTATAAGGTATAATATATCTTAATAAAGAATTTACTATTGTAAAACTCACCCCAACTTCAATGCAGGCAGGACTGGGGCCCTAAATCTACCTAACACTCCAGGTTTTTTTGCATATTGTGGGCACCAGTTTTCATGGGAAAGGTCATAACATCTTCTTCCCTGATCTGAATGGCAATAGAGAAGCCAAAAACATAAGGAAGTGTGTGTGCACACCATGCAAGGAAGGGATGTGTGGATTAAATTTCATGTGGACACTACGTTCTGACATGAGAATGAGTAGTCCTGAACTAGTGCATAGCACATGAAAGATAATATCATGGTCCTTAGAAACGGCATTATACTACTAGGAACAAAAGAAACCTTCTTGTTTTTGTTCCACCAATCTCTCTCTCTTCTACAGTACATAAGGTGCTAGAGAACAAGAGGGTTTCAAATTATTTTTTCATTCGAAAACTGATCATACTTTACTAGAGTTTTACAGACAGCAGTAAACGCCATGTTGTCCTTTGGCACTACATAAATGATAAATTAAAATTAAAATCAAGAGCCCCGAATTGCTAGGAAGCAATATATAAAGGAACTTGATCTCTTTGTAAGGGTACATGACTCAGAATCTAAAACATGTATTTTTATAATTATAGTGAAATTTACCAAAATGGAACAGAACAACTTGAAATGCTTTTAAGGGTGGGTGAAAGAGCTCTGTACTTGAAATCCATTAGTAAGTAGGTCTTTAAAAACCCATTCCACCTGGATAGCAAAGTAGAACAACTAGTAGAGAAACATTAATATGTTTGTGTTGGGTTAAGTTTTAAAATACACAAATTTCCTCTTTTTTAAAAAAAATTAATGACATTAATATTTCTTATTCATCTTTTAAAATAGCATTGTAGTTTTAGGATACTATGCAAAATGAAACAGAAGTTACTATATACTTTATTTGTATATCTGTCTATTTTAAAAACACTTTACTAAAAAGATCAAAGTGTTTATAGGTAGCAGACTTCTAAAATCCAGGAATCACCACTTTTGAGTTCTGCCTAAAAATCAATGGCAGATTAAGCCTATTGGGGCAGATTTTACGCTAGTTTAAATTGTTATAACTTCATTCACTTTAAATGAGCTATGACGATCTGTACCAGCTGAGTATCTGCCCCACAGAATATTTTTGGTCGCTTAGTGCCTGATTCAAAGCCCACTCAAGTCAATGGAAAGCCTCCCATAGACTTCAATGGACTTTCAATTAGGCTCTGATTAAAATGTAGATAGAAGAACCATAATCTTGAAGAACTCCACACAAGTATTTGTAGATCTGCTTCTTTTATTTTTAGTCAGTAGTACACAACGCTGATATTCTTTAATAGAATCCCTCCCTCCAAAGTGTGCTGAAATACCTCATAGTGCACAATAGGTAAAGATATTAAAAGAGATAAGAAGAATGGACCTCTGATGAGTCTTTGGGGTCCGTGAAGCCTAAAGACATTCCCTTCCTACCCCTACTATCCACTACTGAGAAATTTATAAAGAGCAAGATTATCTCAGCTTTCATTTAAGTAGTACATTTCTAGCTTTGTTTTCATTACAGAGACGTCCTTGAAAATGTGAACACCAACCACTTGGGCTTAAAATCTGTCAGTGATTTTTCCCATTGATTATCAGCTGTTCATAGTTCTTCATCCTGGTGTCTACCCTGTCCGTGGTATTTGTGGTCTGTGAAACCTCTCTAGCAATGGGGTCCCCAGATGAAAGCAGTGTGTCGGAAGGATTCTTACAGTCTAAGGCCAGAAAGGACCATTGGATCACGTAGTCTGACCTTCTGTATATAATTGGCCATTAAATTTCACTGAGTTACCTCGGTATTGAGCCAATAACTTGTCTCTGACTAAAGCATACTTTCCAGAAAGGCATCCAGTTTGATTGTTATTTTTTTAAAACACCAATCAGTGGAGAATCTACCACTTCCCTTGGTAGTTTGTTCCACTAGTTAATCACCCTCACTGCCTTACTTCTGATGTGCTTTTGTCTGTTTTCCAACAATTGGTTCTTGATACGCCTTCCTTGCTAGATTAAAAACCCCTTAATACCTGATATTTTCTCCCTCTGAAGGTACTTCTACACTGTAAACAAGTCACTTCTCAATCTTATTGATAAAATAACCAGATTGAGCGCTACAAGTCTCTCACTAGAAGTCATTTTCCGCACCCCTCAAATATTTTTGTGGGGTTTTTTTGCACTCTCTCCAAGGACAACTACATGAGAAGTGGGGTATTGTCTGGATTGCCTTAAATTGCATTAGTTTGGTGTTGCAGGCTCCCTTCCAGCTGCCTACAAGTGAGTCAGGCTCTCTGCTGAGCAGTATGATATGACCTCTATGTTCCTTCCCAAAAATTGGGATAGTAATCCCACATCTCCTATTTCAGAGCTGTGTCTAGCATCCACTACCTGGAGGGGAAAATGGTGAATTTTCTCCACTTCCTTCAGCATTCTCAACATACCGGACCTTGACACTAATCTCTCCAAACTTTGCCCTTTCTTCACTGTCCCCACTACTAACATTCTGTCCACTCCTGAATTCTCTCCCCCATTAATTATTGTAACCCCCTTCCTTCTGGCCTCTCACTCTCTTTCATCCAGGCTATCCAAAATGCTGCCAGTCACCAAAGCCATCTTCCTCTCACACAACTCCAATCACATCCCCCTCCTGGCTTGATACCTCCACCATCTTAGTATCTTTTCCTAATACAGACAGGTGCCTCATCTTCATTTACAATGCCCTACAGAACTCCCCCATCCCCATTTGCTCTCATTTTCTCCTTCAGTCTTCTCCTTTCCTAACAGCCTTCCCAATCCTTTCATCCAATAAGCTTTTGAACAGGCTTCCTGTCCTCTTGGCTAGGTACCTTCTTGTGTCTTCCATCCTTCAAACCCACCTCTTCTAGCAATCCGTCCTCCTATAACTTGTTTTATTTATACTGTTAAGATATTTGGGGCGAGGAAGGAACTTTATGTTAAATTACAAGTGCCGTGCTAGCAGTGCTATCTATCTGTATTTTTTAAATGGTAATATAATATTGGAAGCATTTTTTGAGTTCGGACACTGCTTATTTTTTAAATCCTGGAAGAAGATTACACTTTTTTTTTTTTTTTTTGGAAGACTTTGTACACACTTGGCAGTATGAAACTCTTAGCATCATGGACACATGCCATGCTGTGTCAACATCTTTGTGGATTTTGTTTACAGGGAAAAATAAATTTGCTCCTCATGTCAAGTTTATATAGAATCCTGTGCTAAGCTTTTCAATATTCAGCTTGTAATATTTTACTAGCTTGAGATTCTTGGCTCAGAAGAGATGTAACTTCAGTATAATTATGATTAAGTGGTGATCATAACTGTTTATTTCATAACCACAGACAATCGGCAGATGTGAGCAATTCTCTGACTCCAGCAAGGATACAGCATTAGTGCTAGCCCGCCTGTTCTCCTCCTTATCCAACATACAATTGCTCAAACCTATTTTCAAAGATGGGTGGCACAAAAATTGAGTAGTAAAAAGCAATTAGCCTAGATCTGCCAGACATACACCACACAGTGAAATCAGAAAAGGAATGGCTTGTCTGTGATATACCTCCATTACGCTAACATTTTTGGTTTCCCTTCAAATTCCCTTTCATACATTTCATATTTTATCTCTTTAAAAAGATTTTTAATGAACCTATCAAAGTACCAATGGAAGGATTAACATATTCCTCTGTATTAAAAGAACAGATACATAATATATATAAAATTCATTCTACTGGACCTCCCTATGCTCAGTAATATATTCTGTTGCTGTTAGCAATAAGAAATTAATTACTTATCAGTCATTTAATTAGTGCAGAAGTAGAAGAGGCAAAATACATTTTTCCACTGATTTTTTTTAACAGACTACTGAATTTGAAATGTGCTTGTATTAATAAAGAGGTCTATTTAACATTATATAACATATACAAGTTAGCACTAGACAAAACTCAGGAGGTTACATGATTCAATTCATATAAACATTCAGGAGTTTGACTACTATGCTGAGGGCAGCTGAAAAAAGTTTACATTTGCTCAGGCACTCCTATCTTTTCAAGTCTCCTGTCCTTTCACCAATGACCACAGCTCTTTGTCCTCGTTTCATTGCTCCATAAAACCTCCAAAGCTACTAACCGGGTTCTTTCACGTAGAGGTGGCAGGCTCTTTAAAGGTGATTGATTGGGTAGCACTCTCTTATTATTTGTTCTTCTTTAAGGAGGGAAGCATGGAGAGCTCAGTGGCCTATTTCACCCTTAAGATCCGCTGAGAAGGAAGCAGATCTTGGAGGAAACCATTGGAATACTACAAGATTTTAGCCAATTAGTTGGTCTGCTTACTTCTATGGGTCTTCTGTGTACAAGGGAACAGCTACGGACCTTGCCCTGAAGAGGCTCCTTCCCGGGAAGAAGGAACTGATCCTCAGGGTCCAGCACAAGCAGTTCTAACTGGCTAGCCAAGCTATGGAACAGTGAATGTAGGAAGCAGCTGCAGTGTGACCTACAAATAAAGGAATTTAAAAAGACAAGTTCTATTGTGTATCTCTCTCTAGGACCCAGGTGAAGATGGCTTGTAAAACCCTGATTACAAAGAGCAGCATAAAATACATCGCCAGTCGGGTCTTTTTGGCCATGAGAAGAGAAGACAAGCAAGCTTGGAGGGGAATGAGGGATTGTCCCTTCCTCTATACACTCCCTGCATGTTGGTGTGGTGGCTGTGGCACCTAACCATTAACAGCATTTCAGAAGCTGCAGTTCTGGATCTATAACTCCAGGTACAAGTTGGTGTAATCTTTTTTACATTCTTTTAACACCATGGTTTTTGTTTAAAAAAAACCACAATGTAATTTTATGGCTGCAAAATCCATGACTCGAAAGTTAGCAAATGCAATTAAGGTTGCCCATAGAACTTTAATTCACCTCTTCCCACCCTTGTGTGTATGAATTATGATACTGTCATTAATTAAATGATCACCTCTTGCCCCCCCCCCCACCCCCACAGGACTCTTTCCTAACTCAGTGAATAGGTATTTAGTTACTCAATATTTCTCATTATCCTCCTCATTCAACACAATGCCCTGGGCCTTAATTAATGGGCACCATCCAAATTCTGCATTGCATACAAAATTATTGATTTCCTCATGGGCATTTCTAGGGTGCTCTCACCATAACATCTGCACACTTCATAAACATTAACAAATTTACCTCCACAGCACTCCTGTGACAGGAAGGGGTTTATAACCCCATTTTACCACAGGAGGTCTAAGGCACGGGAAAATTATGGCCAAAATTGTCAGAAGTGCCCACTAATTTGGGGCCCAAATTGAAACAGCTAGGGCCCTTATTTTCAAGAGTACTTCGCATTTTTGTAGCACTTCGCATGTTCAAAGCACAGCTCCAACCAACTTCAGTTGCAGTTGTGAGCGTTCAAAACGTCTGCAAATCTGGTTCCAGGTGTGTCACAGTTGGTACCCAGAAAATTACCGATCATCTCTGGAAGGTTTGACTTAGGTGACTTGTCCAGCATCACACAGGAATGTCATGCCAGAGATGGCAACAGAATCCAGTTCTCTGGGATGGCATTCAACTCCCTTAACCAAGTAATCACCATTCTTCTTCCTGCAAGACCCTGCCTCAATCACTGCACACCTTCCAAATACAGCAACAAACGAGGCAGGGGTCGTACAGACAACAGCCTCCTTTACTGCACAACCTTAATTCATAAATGAGATTAAGGGAAAATATGTTGCTCTGCCCATGTTAAAAACATTCTTACAACTGTTTCACTGACAATCTGTAGCACCACCATGCTTTAAGCATGGACTTGATACTTGGCTAGGGGCCAAGGTGTGAGGGATGTGCCTTTGCTGATCTGCCCAAATGTGCCCAAATTCATAAACCTTCAAAGAAAAAACAAAGAAAAATATTGCAGCAGGGGTAAGGGTCTTGTCCACAGCTCCACACAGAAGAAACAACCTATTATAGTTACCAGTTACTGCATTAAATCAAGTGGTAGAGCTGACTGTGCACAGATATTTAAAATTATGATAGTTTTTGTTCTGAAAGCTTAAAGAAAAAAAATTGTTGCAAAGTTGAGATTTTGTACCATCCAGCTACTTACCCTTACAAATAGGATTTATATAACTGCATATATACAAACTCATTTGAGTGCAACAAGGAACAAGAGATCCTTATATATCAAAACATTTAGAAATGTTACTGTATTATGTTATATCTGACACACACATCATGCATACAGTGACATACATATTTTTACACACACACACAATTTTCAGTTTTCCTAGACTTTTGGCATGGTCTGGTGCATTTATTCTATAAAAATAAACTTTTGCAAAATCACTGAATATATATTGTAAATTATTTGTGTTTCTAAAATTCTGTGTAATCATCTTCTGTTTAAAAAAATAAAATGAAATAAAATAAATCCACCTGAGGCAGACACCCAGCATGGCAAATTTCAGCTCCAACAATTAACATTTGGCAAAGTTATAAGCAATTGAAAACAGTCATATTGGGAAGTGTTAGGCAACATTAACGATTGGCAGCACTACCAGTTCTGTCTATTAGCAGCAACATGGTTTGGGTGAAACTCAGGAGAAAAACTTGGAAATTTCTAAAAGTGTCAAAGCTTCATGGATTAAATCTGTAATTTTTAAGCAGTACATATACATTGCAAGATATTGTCGTGGAAAGAAGACCTAAGATGCGATGGGCGGGCCACACAGCACGGCTCACGGATAACAGGTGGACCGCAATCATTGCTGAGTGGTACCCGCGAGAACCGAAAAGACCCCCCGGTCGGCCTCCAAGAAGATGGGAAGATGACATCGTTAAACGTTTCGGACGAACGTGGAGAAGAAAGGCAAGAGTGCGAGAAGAATGGCAGACGTGTTGTGATCGGCGCAGTCTTAACAACAGCTGAAGTCCGATCGATCCAGGTGATCCAGGTGATATACATTGCAAATAATAGGAAAATATTCAACTCAGTGACAGCTTTATTTGAATGTTGTGGATCAAATTTATACATTAAGAGTCCAAGGTTTCAGAACAAAGATGAGCACACATCTGCAGATCTACATTGGAGCATGCGATGACCTCAACTATGTGCTTGGATGGGTAGATATCTAAAGTGACATCATGAATTTGAAAAACCCACACAGAGATGATTGTGCACAACATTTCTCACACCCAAATGCAAGTCTATTGAGTACAGTGGTTGAAGTATAGGAAAAAGGGTTGCCAAAACACTACAGAGACTCCATCTCCACATCTAATTCTTCAAAGAGGCAATGCTGCAAACATCCCTTCAAAGCCATGGGATGACCACACAGGTTGCTATACAACTAGACAGTTCCTGCCCTTAAGTATCAAATTATTTACTGCAGCATTCAGACCATCTCAGTTTGGCAAAAGAAGATCAGGTTCACACAGAAGAGCACTGCACTAAATACTAATCTGTAAGGTTTAAGTATTCAGGGCTTGAAAAGGAAGAGGGAGAAAAGTTACCTGCTGCACATTTTAAAAAAACGAGTCCTGTTAATCTAGTTACATACACAAGTCAAAGCAACAAATTGAATTGTCTGACTAGAACCATCTGTCACTCTCATATTAATGGGGAACATCTTCCTGAAGAACACAGCGAAGTGTAGGGAGGAATAAAGTTCAGTGACCTAAAAGCTGCTTTTGTCTTCTCTTGCTCTATACTTTTATTTTCCCCCTCCATATTTATTTTTATTCTCCGTTTCCTGTATCTCCTCTTCTTGATCTCAGAAAAATTAATACAGCATCTCTCTCTCTCTCCACTTAGTTATTGCCTCCCCTTCCATGTCACATTCTTGCCAGAAGCTGGGAAGGGGCGACAGGGGATGGATAACTTGATGATTATCTGTTCTGTTCATTCCCTCTGGGGCACTTGGCATTGGCCACCGTCGAAAGACATGATACTAGGCTAGATGGACCTTTGGTCTGAGCCAATATGGCCATCCTTATGCTCCCTCACCTGGGTCCACCTTCTGCTGTGTTGCACACCTTTTCCTTTGCTGTCCCCTTACAGAGATGTACCTTCTCTCTTACTGTAGAAGTCCCAACAAGGTGGATTGCAAAATGAAACTTTTACCTATGATGCTTGAAAGCCAGATGAACAGGTCCATTGTCTACGTAGCTGTACTGGAAAGATACTTACATGTCAAAATGAACAGCTTGTTTTTAAAAAGGAAAAAGGTACCCTGCTTAAAAAGTGGGTCTGCAAGAGTAGACCAGCTGTTAGTGCTGGCATTTTAAACCAGAGCAGGTCCATCAACTTTTAAGGTGTTAGAACACAGGCTAAAACATTTGATGGTGTTCAGCAAATGAGGCTTCTCGCCGGAACCATCTTAAGAATCTTCTATTCCCAAAAACCAACACTTTCCTCCTTGCCAGTTAAATTCCTCAGCAAATTAAATCCTTGCCCAAGTTATCTACCCATCCTGATTATCAATACTACGTCATTCTTGCAACAGTTCCCATTAGATAAGTCCTAATTGTTGCTTATATTTTCAATTTTTTGTAATTTTTACAAAAATGACTTGCAAGACACAGATAAACAGACCTCTACACACACAGGCTCTGATCCTGCACCCATGCAGAGCCCCACTGAATTCAAGGGATCTCTCTATGGGTGCCGTACACTCTTGTAGATCCAGTTGCAAGACAGGGGCTACAAGCATACCAGGTCTTTGGAGATTCCAGCACTTTTGTTGAATAGATTTTTTTTATATATTTGCAAAACAAAGCGTTTCATAATGATCCTTAAAGTTTTCCAATACCTTAAACACTTAATTTGACCTACTATTTTGAGGTAAACGACATTTACCCGTAAATGTATTTTACATAAATATAAAATCCTCCAAAGTGGCAAAATTCCCTGTCAAAAAGCAATAGCTTACAACCTTGCTACTGTTCAGTACGGATGTGTGTAAAGAACAATCTTATTTGTCACAGCTGTATTCTAGGGGCAAGCTAATTGTGCCCTATTATATTTTGTGATTAAATACTGTTAACAATGCATTCTAACTCTTGATTTCAGTTTCCCATAACTTTCAGATTCTAAATAACTCACTCAAGTTAAAGACCTGGGTTCCCTTGGATCTTTGGTTTGGCTCAAATGAACCTTAATCTTAACAAATTGTACAGCAGTCCTCTTCTTACTAATCCTTTTGCACTTTCAGTACACTTTCCGCTATGCAAATAAGTTAGCCACATACTAATATGTGCAATGCAGTCTTCCTTATGTACACCCTTTATGAGCTTAGAGAAAACGCTGTGCAGAATGTACTGCACGTGCACAGCAAACAAATTTCCCAAGGGCACACGTCTGTCAAATCCAAATGAAACTTCACTGCAACAGTTAAAAGCAATTATTGTAAATGATGGTCTTCTCCATACTAAATTTCAGTTTTCTACCTTGTGCTGATCCAAGAAGAGGCACACAATTTTTTTTATATATAGAAAAATAATAATTATTCACTCTCCCCAAACATAAAAAAGGATGAACCATTTTCTCAAGCTAATAAATATCATCCTCATGTAGATACTAAGACTGCAAAATTTGACCTTCAAAGGTGAAAATTTCAGAAAGGTATGTGCAACTGAGGGTAGGGATTTAGGAAGGAAACTGTTATGCTACCTCAAATCTAGAGGTCACTACTGCTCCTAGTATGATGCATACTCACACATGCCTATTGGTAAGGTACATCTCAACAGGAATAGAAATGCTCTCTAGGCTAATGAAAGATGTATTTCTGGACTGAAATTCAATAAATTACCCAACCCAGAACTAGAAAATAGAAGCCTTCAGTCACACATTTCATACCACCTACAAATGCGCCCAATCGAGTAAAATACTTATACAAGGAGATGTGTAGGTCCCGACACGTTCAAAATGCTGGTGGGGAGAGGTACGATTCATTGCCTTCCTTTCCCTTCCCCGCCCCCCCCCCCAACCCTTGCCAGCTAGTAGAATGTGGCTGTGTTGATAGATGGCGGGTGAACAATGTCAAAAGTCGCCCGTAAATGATATTTTGGCCTGGCTCAAATGTAGTTTTTCATTTTTTGTGCGCGCGGTATTTCGCCGTGTGCATGGGGCTTAGGATCTGTGTGCGCGTGCACACGTGTACAGCTTAGAGGGAACAGTGGTAGTCAGGTATTTCTTTAATGCAGTTGTGTTTATTTACAAAGAATGTACAAAGTTCTGTGTCTCTGAATGCAGAAAGAATCAAATAGCAGGAAATGGATTATTTTGCTCACAATACCAAGAGCACTCTTTTCAGTCTGCACCACTGACCCAAAAATATCTCCCCAGGTTTCCTCCAGGGTCAGCTACCAGGGTTTCACAGCTGCCTCCCTTCCCACCCAGACCTACCCAAAATAGTCAGCCAAAGCTCCTGAGTGGATTCACACACTCCTTTTCTCTTATGTTGGGGCTTATGTTTACAGTTATGTTAACTTAGAAAGGAGTTTGCACCTACTAATCTCCATGGGGTTTTTATTCAATCCATAATAAGGTTGCACCCAGCACATAACAGTATATTGCAAACACACATCCTCTTTCACATTTTTGTTCTAATTCTTTTAGCACTCAGATGTTCAAAGATATTTAACAGTTGTTATGCCACGCTGAGTTCTTGTTAACCATGTAACAGGCAATGCTTTAAGGAAGTATATGTATATCATTCCGCTAGGGTGACCAGACAGCAAATGTGAAAAATCAGGACGGGGTGGGGGTAATAGGAGCCCACATAAGAAAAAGACCCAAAAATCAGGACTGTCCCTATAAAATCGGGACATATGGTCACCCTACATTCCACTGATAACACTTTGCATGAAATCAGTTTTGTCATTGAAAGGTTAAAATACAATACAGTGTAATTGCTCTTGTGTTCTCTGATAACCAACCAACAGAACACACATTTTCCTCAAACAGTTTTAATTTAAAGGTTTCTGTCAGGAATTTATTCACTTTTTTATAGATTGGATTAATATGCAAACTATAAACAAGCGAGCAATCATTAAATGACCATCTAGATGAAGAAAAGTCAACTAATATATTTTGTTTCTATCTTTGTTGTCAGAATGTCAAATCTTTCCGCTTTAAGAACCCTAGATGTACACCTCAAAAAACTCTTCTGGTAAAAACAAGTTTCAGTATTAGTCAAGTTCAGCATATGTGCTATTGTAGCATGCAAAAAATATTGACACAATAGCAGCGAACTTCGACCACTGTCATAGGAAGCAAAACATTCAGCAAGTCATTCTTCTACTGTTCTGAGCAAGATGAGAGACCATTAGCTTGCAAATAAGAGGAAAATACTCAACCAGCATTATTTGAATGTTGTGAGCAAGATTTTACATTAAGAGCTTAAGATCAGAGCACAAAATGAGCACACATCCGCAGGTCTATATTTGTGCAGCGATTACCACAACTGCATGCTTGGATCAGTAGTCATCTAAACCCCATATGTGGGCACATTTTTGTACTCAAACCTTGTCTGACCTTTTTATTTAAAAATCTGGCCTGGATGATTCAAAACACCTCATAGAGTTATCACTGATTTGAAAAAATTGACAGAGAGAAAACTGTCGAATTTCACAAACAAAAATAATTTGCAGTATATTCTGCTCTTTTTATTTAGTGATTTTGCAAAAAGATGTATGTTTTTGCAAAATACATATGCTATGGTTAAGAAAAATCCACCATTTTGAATTTTGTTAATCCAAGTTGACAGTCTCTAAAAAAATTTAAAATTGAATATGTATGTCTTTGTATGCATAACAACAAAATATAATACAGTGATATTGATAAGTGCTTTGATATATGGGGACTTCTTATTGATCCTGTTTTATAAATTCTATTTTAAGGGTAAGCAGCTGGACCATACAAAAATCAGTCTTGCTTTTTTATTTTTTTAATTTAAACTTTCAAAATGCAATCTTACATTTGAAGTCTAGGGAAAAGAATAATAATTTTAAATACCTTTGCACTCAAATTAAATTTTTACAGGCTATGGGACAATCCTTAAGCTGGGTAAAGGGGCAGGAATGGTATAAAAGTGCTCTGGAAGCCCCCCAGTTCCCACTAGGGGAGGACAACCTCTACAAGGCACAATACCATAAACCTGTTTTCCAAAGACCCACTGAAAACCCTGATGTAGGAGACATTCCAGGGCTGGGGGCAGAAGGAATGCATCAGTTGGGGCTACAGCACATAGTACTGCAGAGATTCTGGGCAGCGCTGTTGCCCACAGAACAGCCCAGGAGCCACCGTAAATTAGATATGCTTCCAGCAGCTTGGTTTCTGACTCCTGCACTCCACTGAAACAACTACAAAGGTCACCCCGATGACCAAATTGTGATTGAGTATTGCACAGCATGAGAAGTCTCCCAGGGTCCTGAAGCTCCCTAGCAGAAAGTTTGGTAGAATAAGCTTTAAAAAGAAGCACCTACAATTCAGCTGTGGACTGAAACCTTTTAAGAACAAAATATGAGAGGTTATTCATTAATAATTGTAATTCACATGTAATGTTATGTCTCTTGCATGTCAGCCTTACCACTGTACCTCCCCTCGACTCATCTGAGTGATAAACATCTGAAATACATAATTTAACCCTGACCAAAGCTGATATTTAATAGTAAAAAAAATGATGGCTTAGAGTTTCCTGGTTATTGTTTAATGAACCAATAATTATATTTCCATTTCCTTCAAAATAACTTAATTACAAAACAGTTTGCAGGATATGTGCAATTTCAGGAAGGTTCTTTATACATCTTGCTGCAGTGCTGTAAAAAAACTCTTTGCTCTTCCACCCCAGAAGAAAAATCTATAAGTGACAACTGGAATCTGCACAGGTACGTCAGAGCCAAGGGAAAAAATAAGATTTGAAGATGGAAAATGGCATATGTTAGATCACATCATCATTTCTCTCATCAGTACAGTATGTATTTCAGTGTTAATTCAGTTTAGTTTTTAATAGTCTCACGCAATGAGGAAGACAGATCAAAGTATACCATATTTCTGTAATTAAATTATACCAAAACTATATTATATGACTATACAGGAAAGCATTTACAAAGTGAAGCAGATGGACCACATTATGGATGTGCCCAGGCACTGTAGGAAGAGATAAGAGAAAATTTCTGGGCAGTGGTTACCACAGAAAATCTTGGTCCTCTTATGTAAACAACATTCTCCCAGCAGCTGTACTCCCCTTCCTGTTTACTCTTCTCTCCTTCAGAATGTTCACAGTTCAGACCCATCTGTAATTCATTTTTAAAAATCCATTATATTTTTAAGATATTTTGGCTGTACTACGAACCTCCTCAGATTATTAAAACTGAAGGAGTTTTCAAATCTAATTTACTTCCACAACTTCTCTTCTTTGTTTACTTTTTTTGCTTCACTTTGGCCCCGATCTTGCAGGATGATCCACATAGTGTCCACCCATCGAGATCAACTTGCAGGATCCAAGCCTTGGTGTGGACAATGGAAATAAACTAGGCATTTTTTTTCCTGGTTTCACCTTCTGGTTTTCCCTTTGGGATGCAAATACAGCAAGGTAATTATTTTTAAAAAGTGTGTTTCATTGCACTTTTAAAAATTTCATGATAACATTTCTAAGATTACAAGATTTACATGAAAAAAACCATAAAAATCTAAATTTGGCATCTAAATTACTTGATATTGTCGCTTTAAAATAAAGCAAAGCATAATCAAAACAAAAAAGTAAATTAAAATTGGACTCTATATATTCTGTTGGTTTAAGGCAATTTCTAATGCGTTTTTAGATTCATTTGCTGTGTCATGGTGAAACAGAAAAGGTTGTGCATAGTTATCTGAAGCTATTTAATGGATGGCCATCATTAAAATCTTTTGTCCGCATGCCCTTATGTGATCTCAAATTTATATTAATGTTAAGTAAACAGCTAAACTTAATCTACTTTTTTCAATCTCAGCTAGTAATTCGAGGTCATTCAAAAATATTTCATATCTGTAGCAGTTTCAAAGCTTTTTATTTAATTTTACAGCTATTTCCCCAATCTCATTTCAGATTTTAACTTCTTAAAAATAATTGAACAGATGACTAGGAATCTCTCAAGGGCATGCTTCAATCTGTGGAAGCTACTATCGTCTGCAAGCAATACATCTTAAAACTGATGTAATCTGTTCCAAGAAGCTTGCTTCTATTTTTAAATAGCACCCTTTTATTATGCTTTCAAAGGGCATCTCTATCATACATTGTTATTTTGCTTTTAACCTACTAACAGCAATGATGTAGTCCTTCATGCCATTTAATATACATTAAATGGCCGCAGGTAGCTATTGATTTTATCATGCTATCTGGAATGATTTTGCAAATACATGCTGCAATACTCCTGCTACAGTAATTTAAATTTCTACAGAATATAAATGTTTGTGTCACTAGGAACATTTCTGTTTAAAGTCATACTGTCAAGATGAGTATATCTTGTAAAATTCAGTCTTGTTTGGATCTGTCCATTTAATATCACTGGATTGGATTTCGGAGGAAGACTTGGAAAAATGTCACAATATACACTGACCAGAGAAGACCCTCTCTGTACTGAAACTCCATCTGCCAGTAGGAAAAAACCCCACCGCAATGGAGAATGAAGACCATGATTCTTTAGGAAGAGGAGTGGTGACAAAATGACTTTAAAAACAACAACAAAAAACCCGGCGCATGTTCCAACACTGATCACCAGAAAAACATTTCACATAAACAGGATCATACATTAAACAGCTCCAACTGCAACAGGTATATTGTAGGATTTCAAAGCCCACATCAAAAGGAGATGATATTCTTAGCATTACACCCTACCAGCACGAAACATGACATATCCTTGGCCACATCTGTGACATATCCATGTCAATACCTATTGTTAATCTTATTGTAATCCAAGTTTGCAAACAGCCTGCTTATTCTTTTAAAGAGCTTTTTGAACTGGGAGTGGAAGAGACAGGTGAATTATCTCCATAGTCTGTCATACGATGTCTGTCACACATGCAATCAAACAATAACAAAAATAGCATTGTTTGACATTATACCACTTTGAGAACTCCTATCTCTGAGATCTACCATGACCACAGCCTGCTCTATTTCAATATTCCTAGGTAGCACCCATCTTCTTTCAACCTTTGGCTGGCTTCTCATTCGTGAACTCCCATATCTTTGTCACCTCCAAGCTACACTACTTTAACAGCTTGTCTACATAATGCTGGCAAAGTGTACCTGAGGGGTGTGATCTGAAAGCGCTCTAACATGTTGCATGCTAATTTCCCCATGTAGACCCGCTGATGCACTCTAAAAGATACTTAGTCACTAACAGAACTATGTTAAAGCAAACTAGGTACCTTTTAGAGCACACCAGCAGGGTCTACATGGAGCAGTTAGTGTGCTTTACAAATCTCACCCTTCTGGCATGCTTTGCCACACTGTACAGACAAGCCTCTAGTTCCTCTACATTGGATTAAGCCAGGGGTGGGCAAACTTTCTGGCCTGAGGGCCACATTGGGTTTTGGAAATTGTATGGTGGGCCATGAATGCTCACGAAATTGGGGCTAGGGGTATGGGAGGGGGTGAGGGCTCTGGCTGGGGATGCGGGCTCTGGGGTGGGGCTAGAAATGAGGAGTTCAGGGTGAGGGAGGGGGCTCCGAGCTGAGGCAGGGGCTTAGGGTGCAGGGGAATAGGGGGGCTCTGGGGTGGGACTAGGGATGAGGGGTTTGGAGTATAGGAGGTATTGAGATGGAGCCAAATTGGTGTAGCCATACTGAATGAATGGTGAGAGCTTAACTTGACATGACTTAAACATGGCTGAATGGCTGCAGAGGATCCTGGAAGCAGGTTCCCTTTAAGCAGAAGAAAATCTGATAAAGAACTGGCAACGTCTGCGTGTACAATGGATATTGAAATATCACATGTATAAAGTTACAGCATGGAGCACAGGTCAACCTGGTTGTAGTGACCTTACAGCAAGGACACCAGCAGAGAGTCAGAGTGAATGATTGATGAGTGAGTAAACGTGGGGTGATCTTCATTCGGTACAACCAGCACCTCCAGCCCCTTCTAAAATACCAATTAGGTAAAAATTAGTAATCACACGCCCACTGGGCATACTTTTAAGACATGTGACTCCTTTGAGGAAAAAGAGTATAAGAATCAAGCAAAGTAAATTACTGTGGTTGGGATTCCTTAATTGACGCTTAAAGAAGCAACGCTGCTAAACAGAGTAGCCAAAACTCTGCTCCATGGGCTTGAGTAGGATTGAGAACCAGACGGGTCTCAAGGCAACCAAGGCCTTGCCTCGAGGGAATCCGAGACAGACTAGAAGGCTGAGAAGAACAGACCAGGAGGGAGGAAACCGTCTATAAAATTGGTAATCACCTTCTCTGTTTGCCAAGCAGGAACTGCGTGAGACTAGTGCAGGGCCTGTTTGTGTATGTTTGTGAAAGAGAGACTCGTTAAGAGGAATGTATAGCTCTTAATGTCTAACATAGGAGTTATGTGCTTAATATATCCCTGTACCGCTTGTGTAATTCCTTCTCAATAAACTGCTGTGTATTGCAGATAATTACTGTGGACCTTTTTCACTGGTATGACAGTAATCTGCTCCACTAGGAGCCAGTGAAGATCCATTTCAGGGGTAGTAGTGCCCCCTGTTGTCAAGAGGAGAGTGCTCCAAGCTGGGACTGAGGGGTTAGGAGGGCAGGAGGGGGATCAGGGCTGGTACAGGGGGTTGGGGGTGTGAGGGGTGTGGTGTGAGGGCTCCGGCTGGGGGTGTGGGCTCTGGGGTGGGGCTGGGACCGAGGGGTTCAGAGGGTGGGAGGGGGATCAGGGCTGGGGTAGGGGATTGGGGTGTGAGGCGGGGGGGAGGGGGGGAGCAGCTCAAGGATGCAGGCTCTGGACCATGCTTACCTGAAGCAGCTCCTGGAAGCATGTCACCCCTCCGGCTCCTACATAGCGCGGAGCACAGCCAGGCTGCTGTGTGCGCTGTCCTGTCCGCAGGCGTCACCCTTGCAGCTCCCATTGGCCACGGTTCCTGGCCAATGGGAGCTGCGGGGGTGACGCCTGCAGACAGGGCAGTGCACACAGCCGCCTGGCGCGCCTTCTCATACTACGGAGGAGCTGGAGGGGGTCATGCAGGCTGCCTCCTGGGAGCCGTGCAAAGCGGGGCAAGTCCCTGACATCACTCCCCGGCTTGAGGGCCGGATTGAAATGTCTGACGGGACAGATGTGGCCTGCAGGCCATAGTTTCCCACCCCTGGATTAAGGGCTAGTCTACACTAAAAAGTTACATGGGTTTAGCTACATTGCTCAGGAGTGTGAAAAATCCACCCCCCTTCCTCCCGAGACACACAGTTAAACTGACCTAACACCCAGCGTAGATAGCAATAGGTCGACAGAAAAATTCTTCCCTCAACCTAGCTACCATTCTGACAGGATCCCCGGAGTACACCCTGGAACTCTAGGATCACTGTGCCCCCTTAACTCTCCTGCCCGGGCTGTCTCTCACAAGGCTTTACCAGTGACAAGAAGCAAACCCCTCCAGCCACTGTTAACGCTCAGCCACCAGTATGCAAAGTCACACCAAGCTAAACTGCATGAATACTCTTCCAAGGCAATCATGAACTATTCACAGGGAAACACCAACAAATCTCCCAAGCCCCAGCCTTGTACCCCAGAAATATACACCCCAGAACTATACAGTCTTACACTGCTCAAGACCTTCTCTTGAACAGTGCAAGCTTATTAATTAGTTTGCCACTTCGTCAAAGGAAAGTGGACATGCCCCAGCCTTTGTAATCTGAGCAGATTTCCTAAGCACTTTAGACAAACTCACTGGTAAGGATAAAACATTAAAATAAGTTTGTGAACTACAGAAAGATAGATTATAAGTGGTTATAAGTGGTAGGTATAAAGGTCAGAGATGGTTCCCTTAAGAAAATAAAAAGTAAACATGCATTCTAAACCGTAAACTTTTAGGCTAAGCAAGAGTTGAATCAAACAGCTTTTCTCACCCCACTGGCTGTTACAGGTAGGTTACAGTTCTTAATCACAGAACTGGAAGGGACCTCAAGAGGTCATTTAGTCCAGTCCCCTGCACTCAAGGGAGGACTAAGTATTATCTAGACCATCCCTGACAGGTGTTTGTCCAACCTGCTGTTAAAAATCTCCAATGATGGAGATTCCAAAACCTCCCTAGGCAATTTATTCCAGTGCTTAACCACTCTGACAGGAAGTTTTATGTCCAACCTAAACCGCCATTACTGCAATTTAAGCCCATTGCTTCTTGTCCTAGCCTCAGAGGTTAAGAACAACAATTCTTCTCCCTCCTCCTTGTAACAACCTTTTATGTACTTGAAAACTGTTATCATGTACTCTCTCAGTCTTCTCTTCTTCAGACTAAACAAACCCAAATTTTTCAATCTTCCCTCATAGGTCATGTTTTCTAGACCTTTCATCATTTTTGTTGCTCTTCTCTGGACTTTCTCCAATTTATCCACATCTTTCCTGAAATGTGGCACCCAAAACTGGACACAATACTCCAGTTGAGGCCTAAGCAGCGCGAAGTACAGCAGATGAATTACTTCTCGTGTCTTGCTTACAATACTCCTGCTAATACATTACAGAATGCTGTTTGCTTTTTTTGCAACAGCGTTACACTGTTGACTCATATTTAGCTTGTGATCCACTATGATCCCCAGATCCCTTTCCGCAGTACTCCTTCCTAGGCAGTCATTTCCCATTTTGTATGTGTGCAATTGATTGTTCCTTCCTAAGTGGAGTACTTTGCATTTGTCCTTATTGAATTTCATCCTATTTACTTCAGACCAATTCTCCAGTTTGTCCAGATCATTTTGAATTTTAATCCTATCCTCCAAAGCACTTACAACCCCTCCCAGCTTGGTATCATCTGCAAACTTTATAAGTGTACTCTCTATGCCATTATCTAAATCACTGATGAAGATATTGAACAGAACCGGACTCAGAACTGATCCCTGCGGGACCCCACTCGTTATGCCCTTCCACCATGACTGTGAACCACTGATAACTACTCTCTGGGAACGATTTTCCAACCAGTTATGCACCCACTGTATTGTAGCTCAATCTAGGTTGTATTTCCCTAGTTTGTTTATGAGAAGGTTATATGAGACAGTATCAAAAACCTTATTAAAGTCAAGATATACCACATCTACCGCTTTCCCCCTATCCACAAGGCTTGTTACCCTGTCAAAGAAATCAGGTTGGTTGCAAATTGATTGCTTAATTATTTGCTCCATTATCTTTCCAGATACAGAAGTTAAGCTGACTGGTCTGTAATTCCCCAGGTTGTTCTTATTTCCCGTTTTTTGGATGGGCACTATATTTGCCCTTTTTCAGTCTTCTGGAACGTCTCCCATCTTCCATGACTTTTCAAAGATAATTGCTAATGGCTCAGATATCTCCTCTGTCAGCTCCTTGAGTATTCTAGGATGCATTTCATCAGGCCCTGGTGATTTGAAGACATCTAACTTGTGTAAGTAATTTTTGACTTGTTCTTTCCCTATTTTAGACTCTGATCCTACCTCATTTTCACTGGCATTCACTATGTTAGACATCCAATCGCCACCAACCTTCTAGGTGAAAACCGAAAAAAAAAGAAGCCTAATACATAGGCTGAATTTCTCTCTCTGCTTGGGACCAGTCTCCTCATTCAAGTCTTTTTCTTCCCAGAGTTCTTGTTGCCTTCAGCATAAGCGGGGGAGGACAGAGGTGGTCCTGGATTTCTGGATCCCTCAAAGCTGTGAATAAAACAAGGGAAACATCCATCCCTGTAGCACCTCAGTGAGTATAATCCTTAGGTTAATTCTTTTTTATCACACTGGACAAAATACTAGGAAAATTCATTATAAAAGGACAATCTTGCCTTGGCAGAGATAATTTATTTGATCTAATAGGCATCTTCTATCTTTATTTTCCATGATTCCTTGTAACTTTGTTTATGGTCCTTCAGGCAGTTTTCAAAACTCCTGAGAGTGCTTGCTATACTAGCCAATTTGAATTCATTATTTTTTTCAGTAAGACTTCACAAGGCACTGTATCAAGCCAATACTTTATTAAAGCCCAGATTTATTACATTTAATGCAATTCCTTTTTTTACTAATTTAGTAATTTGATTAAAAATATTGCTCTTCCAAGATACGTTACTTATAAACCTGTATTGTTTAGTACTCTTCATTCTATTATCCTCAAAATGCTTACAGATTTTCTTCTCATTTTACAAGGGTGCAAAATTAGGTTTACAATACAGCAATTTCTAAGACTGCTCTTATTTTCAAAAATTGGTATCATATTTGGTTTTCTTCCCATCCCAGACCTTCCTCAGTTCCGCATGACTTTCCAGAAGTTACAAATAGCTGTTTAGTACAATCACTAACACATTCCCTAGCACCTTCAGACGTATACTATCCATACCTGATTATTATTATATATATAAATGTAGTCTTCTTTCAAGTACTCCCTTCTTTGCTTTCAACCTACAACTTTATTTAGGTCTTCATTCCTCCCTGATTATGCACCTCACTTGCATATTTTTTTCTTCTTAAATATGTTTAAAACAGGACTTTAGGAAATCATCCATTTTAGGGTGGTAGTTCATATTTTATCTCACTCCTCAGCTGCTTATGGGTCTACTCTCTTTCCAGTGATTCTTGACCATTCCCATCCCCAGAATATTTATGAACAACCTTCTTCATCCCTTTGGGTATTATTAGATTTTTATTTATTTATTTATTTTTGCGCTGCACTGTGTTTCCTTGCCGACCTTAATAGAATCTGTAAAACACCCGTTGGGGAGTCCATAGCATTCTTTATACTTGATACAACTAGGAAAATCTGTCAGAGGAACTGATCCAAAGTAACGAATTTAACAGCAATTTAAAAATTTCTCATAACTGCATGTAGAGTACTAGCTTGATTAAAGTGTCCAAACAACTCGTTAAGGTCTTTACCCTTGAATGGTGGGATTCAGAAGATTTTGGCATGTCCCTTCTTTAGTGAAATCCATATCCCTCCTTTAATCCTTAGCAACACCAGCCAGTTAAATGCACGCTTCTGTAGAACTGTTAAATTTCTGGAGCAGAGAAGGAGAGGACACTCGTACCTGTCATTTAGCCATTTTCTTGACAGTAGTTTCTTACACATACATGCCAACCCACTGAATTTGGGCAAAAGCCTCCCAGACTCCTGCCCACCAGTTCTCTGAATGAGTGAAGCAGGGCAGCCCATGCTGAGCTATCTTTTTAAATCAGACCACAGATACAATGGACCAAGCACCTCTGATTTCCTCAAGTCGTAAAGTGGCACCATATTGAAGCTGACTGTAGAGGCTCAGACCCCTCTACATAAGAGACCCTGTGGTGTAGTTACTGCAGGCTCCTCCAGACCCCTTGAAATGCTGAGAAACCTCTACTCATGAGAAAGAGAGAAAACAAGCCACAAGAAAGCGAGTCCCGGGTTCAGTGGCTCTAGGGTGACCAGACCATCCCGATTTTTTGCTCTGTGTCCCGCGTCCCAACTGATGCACGGTCGTTGTTTTTTTTAGCTTCGCCAACTTCGCTGCTGCCGGGGTTTTTTTTTTTTTTGCTTCACCAATTTCACTCCTGCCGGGGTTTTTTTGCTTTCCCCGTGTCCCGATATTTTGTTGGTTTCATCTGGTCACCCTAAGTGGCTCCTCCCTGCAGGCTGGGGGAGGGGACTTTAGCTGTGGGCAGGCTTGCGCTTGCCCACTTTCCAGAAACCAACAGGACAAGAAAAGATAGCAAAGGTGTTGGAGGGAAAAGGTGATGCTCTCCCCCTCACTCAGAGAGCGTTAAGGATCAGGTGGAGGGGGAAAAAGAGGAAGGAAGAGTTTGAGAGGGAGCACCAAGAGAATGGAGGGGTAAGTGGAAAAGGGAGCTGATGTTTGGAATGTGAAAAAGAGGACTGGAAGGAAGGACGAAAAAAGGAAAGAATATAAGTTAAACTGAGGGACACAGGAAAAAGAAAGCAGAAAGGTACCTGTAGAAGGAATGAAACAGTGAAATGAGAACCAACAGATGGAACATGATGAACCATATATATTTTTTAAAGTGGAAAACGCAAAACGTACATGGTTGTTTTTATGAATGTTTCTTGCTTACCTGTTTGTGTTTCTGACCAATGGAAATTTATGCCTGGGTTTGTGGGGAAGTGGCTTTGGAGGTGTGTCTGGGAGGACTTGCTGCAGGAAGCACATGGTGTGGAAGGGGATGTTGAATGCTCTGAGGTCAGACCCAGGAAGGTCGACGCTGTGTAAGCTTCTTGCCCTGGAGACAGTATGCTCAGAGGGAGGAGGCATGCTCCCCCAGAGTCCTGGCTGGCTTCATTCGGAGTAGTTCCAGAGCATCGCCCAGGTGACTCCATGACAACTCTAGAGATCTTAGAGGCCTAAGATCTAGGATATGTAGGAAGGGTGCATCTCCTACTGTTTTCTGGTTCCTGTCTGAGGAGATTCTGATCCCTTCATAGACCTGACATCAGTTTCCACTGGGCCCCAAAATTGAGCCAGTATGCATCCTGATTACTATTAAAATAAATACCGTAGTCTCTTTGCAATCAAAAGTCTGAACAGCACTTTTAATTTTTTTTTTTAAATAACCCTCCAAGGATTTGAACTCAACCTTACTAAATACTTACATCACTGAATATGCAGCACCCAAACCAAACACTTTATTTTTCCTCTAAGTTGGCACTTTATATTTACAGATGTTGTTTTTCCAAAGTGCATAAGGTCTTTTACTGAACACAAAAACTACCACATGATTTCTCAGTTGTAATTATATAAATACCAACTTCGTCTAAAAAAAAAAAAATAATACAGTAGAACACTGCCACATTATGGCACAATTTAGATTTGCAAGCAAGAGGAGAACTCAAACAACTCAGCTACTTCTACTGTTGAGAACTACAGTATCTGAACACTACTTAAACTGTCCATGGAGTAGCATGAGCACCACCATAACTTGTTAGATAAAACCGATCTACAGAAATCTTTAGGCATAAAGCAATCCAAGTGTTCCCCAATGTTAAGAGGAGACAACAAAGATAATTTGCTATAAAAGGGCTAACAACCTTTGAATACACAATGACCAGTCTGATGCAGCAGTTGTTCAGTGTGAGGGGGAACTATAGAGGTAGTCAATATCAAAGGCCTTATCCAAAAATAGGATACATATATTTTGTTGGCTATAAATTGTAGAGCTTTTTGTACTTGGAATTCCAATGTGGTCTGAAAAATTTAATGTTAAATAATAGCTGGGGATGGGAGGGACAGGGAGAAATTAGAGATTTCAGCCTAATAAAGTTTTTAACCTTCTCCTCTGCAGCAAAGCAACAGAACTTTGGTAAACAGTTAAAGAAATAAACCAACTTGATGTAACTGCAACAGACAAAACTTACAGAACTATACACATTTCAAAATACTTGGCTCCCAGGGGCAGTATTGTAAACAGGATGCAAAAGCTCCTAAAAGCTCTAAGACAAAACATTCATAGCAACTTTTAGAAGTCTTCATTGCCAACTTGGAGGCATAGTATCCTGAGAAGACTTAAATTTCATGGACAAGATTTTAACAAGCTTCCCATAAAAACCTTAATTATCTTAACGAAAATAAGAAAGAAAAACTTGTAGCACCTTAGAGACTAACAAATTTATTTCAGCATAAAGCTTTCGTGGGTTAGTACCCACTTCATCGGATGCATGGAATAAATTATGCTGAAATAAATTTGTTAGTCTCTAAGGTGCTACAAGTTTTTCTTTCTTATTTTCGTTTTGCTGACACAGACTAACACGGCTACTACACTGAAACCTAATTATCTTAACTACTCTATCTTTTTTATAATGTAGATCCACATGACTTGTTTCACAAGAAAGGCATAAATCAGGCTTGAATGACCATTACCAATACTACGTTTCAGTTCTTTATTCAAACACTCCTTTTATAGTGCATTTCCACTAAATCAAAGGTTATACATAAGCAACTGACCACAGCCGGAACCAGACTGATTATTTTGCCTGCAAGAACCTGCCATTATAAAAATTTCCCATCAGGCCAGAGGTGAAAGCAAGAGCCAGTACGTTGTACTGGACCGGCTTCCCCAGGCTGGCGATTTAAAGGGCCCGGGGATTTAAACGCCCCACCTCTTCCGGTTGAGGCCCCGCCCCTTCCAGTTGAGGCCCCGCCCCTTCCAGTTGAGGCCCCGTCCCCTGCTCAGGACTCCGGCGTACCGGTAAGTCCTTTAAGTTACTTTCACCCCTGCATCAGGCATAATAAAATACAAGTCGGGTGCCCTGAGATTTGCAGGCATATCCGCATTAAAGAAAAATTATGTAAAGATTTGGGAATTTTATCCCTCCCACCCCCACTATTATTGTCATAGCTTGCTTTCACAAATATTAATATGAACTAGACATGCCAATTCTTTCCTATCAGTATTTGGTTAAAGTTTCAACCCCTTCCCTCCAAACCAAACAATATATTGTGTGGTATGACCATATGAAAACATTTTCTTCATCTCAAAATATTTCCAGTTAAAGGAGACAGACAGTTAGTTTAAGGCTTCAAGGAGAGCAAGTTCTCTTTCACACAACAGCTTTCTCTGGAGCAGATATGTACCAAAGTTACGTCTAGATCTCAAGCCAATGACCTACAATATTATGCCATTTCTGTTAAAATTATAAATGAATCTATTCAGAGTGTAGGTCTTTGCCTGCGATCCAGGATTCTGCCCCCTCACTCCAATCCAGATTCATAACAGCAAGCATACTACTAGTTCTACATTCTGTAGGGAGAACATCCACCAGTCCTATAGCTATGACTGTAAAGGCCTCCTAAGAATTAATTGACCCAAAGGAGATCAGTATGGTCTACACTTAAAACTTATATTGGCATAGCTATGTTGGTCAGTGGTGTGAAAAAGAAAAAAATAACATCCCTGACTGACATAGTTATGTCAACAAAACCCGCAGTGTAGATGCAGCTATGCCAACAGAAGAGTGCTTTTGTTGGCATAGCTAACATCGTTCTGAAGGGTGGTGTTTCTACACTGAGAGAAGAACTTCTATCTGAATACACTGAGACCCAGATTTTTAAAGGTATTTAGCTGCTGCTGCACACAGTGCTGACTGTTAATGGAATTTAGGCTCCTCGGTGCCTGAATCCCTTTTCTTATTTAGGTGCCTAAATAAGACTTAGGCACCTAAACCTGTTAAGCATTGCAATGCTGAATAGAGCAATGTCTAAATACCTTTAAAAATCTGGGCGTGAGTCTACACTAGGTTCAGCAATGCTGACATAGGCTCTGTAGCACAGACATAGCCTAAGTAACTCCTACATTTACTACCTTGAGGTGTGATATCTTTGGGCTAAGCTTTTCGAGAGTGAATTATGATTGAGTACCTTAGTTTTCTGGTGCTAAACTTGAAATACCTTGAAAGGGCTTTATTTTTGAAGGTTGAGTGCAGAGCCCTTTCTGAAAAATCAACCCTCTTGGAGGTTTCCCAAATTGAGTATTGAAAAAAAATGACACACCTAAAGAATCACTAGTCACTTTTGAAAATCTTGGCCTTTAACCAAGCCCAAGCAGTTCAACTCAGCAACAAATATTATGGCATTTCTATTAGTCTATACAGAATTTTCATACTTTCTAGCAGCAGCATCAATCTTCACCATCACTGTTGAGCGCAGACATATCTCCTTCTCTTAATCATTCAGGTGTTTGCCTCAGTTAAGCATTTAAAATATATATATATTATATAAAATACAAATATGTATTCTAATCAGACCCAAGTAGATAAGAACTGTGATTTCTTGCCACTTTCTCTCCCCCTTTGCCTCATCATCTGTGAAAGATATACTATTCCATATCAAATTAATGGGTATTCTGTCACATGGAAAAGATCAGTTATGATTAATTGCATCCTCAGTGCTGTTGAATGTCTTCCTCACAGGAATGAAAATCATTCACTACCATTTATCATGATTCCCCCTCCAGCAAACCACAGGAAACATCATACCTTCCTAAACTTCTCCATCTGCTTGTAAAGATCCGGATCCAATTCTTGAGAGACATCTTTCATCCACAGTAGCGCTCCTCGGTATTCAGTCCGATACTGTTCCATTCGGTTTACGGTCAGCCATGTATCTGATATAGCCCTATATCTAAAAGTCTCCACTTCTTGGTATAGTCTGCACAAAGGAGTACGTAATGCCAACCTTTAAAAAAAAACAACCCCAAAACATATATTTTGAACTAATCAATAAAGATAATAGTTGTTGCTTTTTTTTAAACTAGCAATCAAACAAATATACACATCCTGGAGCCATTTCTAAAAAGTGCAGAATGGACATATCAGTCTAAAAGAAATTCACTGAAATGACTACAACATGTGAGATGGTCCAAAGACTCATTGGGGGTCATAAGTGAAGAGGACTCTTTACATCTATGTTGTGCGGGGGCGGCTCTATGTTTTGTGCCGCCCCAAGCACGGCAGTCAGGTAGCCATCGGCAGCGTTTCTGCGGGAGGTTGCCGGTCCCACGGATTCAGCGGTGTTCCTGCGGGCGCTCCGCCGGTCCCACGCTGTCAGTGTTCCCACCGCCGAATCCGCGGGACTGGTGGACCTCCTGCAGAAACGCCGCCGAAGGCTGACTGACTGCCGCCCTCGCAGCTACCAGCCGGCTGCCCCCCTGCGGCTTGCCGCCCCAGGCACGTGCTTGCTGCACTGGTGCCTGGAGCCGGCCCTGACATCGTGCATGCTTTCTGCATAGGTATCATGATTTTCACAATTACTTTCAGCTTCTCAAATAAGTAACAGAGGAATCTTTTTCAGTGTATTTTTGATTAACTGCAAAATTTATCAGTGTGTGTGTGTCAATTAAAAGTTTAGACGAGTGAAATTAGCAAATGGGAATTACATTTAAGAGTCACAAAACCTGTAATAAAGCACCTGTTACTAGCCACATACCACAGATGTACCAGGATTGTAATGTTAAACTGCATATTAGGTTAATGGTAAGGTTAAGAATGTAACCTTGATATGAGCAGGTAACACTGAAGTCATCAGTCAAGCAGATAATTTATCTGAGTTTTCAAAGGAATTTGAATAATTCTGTTTATTTTTATGAAGTTTTAAGGCATTTTCTGCCATACTTTCAGACCCAGCATTATGGAGAGGCTGTTGGGGATATCAGCTGCTCCACTCACTCCCACATCCTCCCCTTAACAGGCTCTCAAAAAATCCTACCCACTACTAACTTGCCCTTCCTACCCCCAGCTGCTGCTTTCCCCTGCCTGTAGCCAGCAGCAGCCTCAATGAAATTCAACAGCCTATTAGTGGCATAAAGCAGATTTTAAAGCCGGTTTAAGTTGCTACCTGGGGATTTCCCTGGCATAGGGGAATATCTAGTTAGTGTAGGGCTGGTACAGCCAGGGAGCTGCTACATCTGGCTGATCTTCCGTTACTGAGATGGCCAGAGGCTAATGACATGATAACGTGCAGTACTGTCTTGTTAGGAGGAAGGTGGGTCACAGAGGTGGAGGGGAGAACTGGCAGACTGGGTAAGGGAAGGACATATGTGGCTCTTTCTTTATGTCGGCTAAAAAAAGATCAAAATGTTGATTCTGGCTCTGAATATTTATAAATATATTTTAAAAGGTTTCATATGATACAGGATTACTTATCGGGCACTGGGGCTTTGGTGAGGGGTTAATACACATTTACTGGCATTCTAAAAGAACCTAGTTTGCCACATGCAAGGGTTTGCACAATTAGAGGCATATCAGATAATTAGCTAAAGAGAAGGCTTTTCAAAAACATCTCGGCTACTTAGGAGCATAGTCAGTGGGATTTGTGCTCCTAAGAGACTTATATGCTTTTGAAGATCCCACCTGTGGCTGTTACTAGCTGTGCTAACAGTCAAAATTCCAACCGAAGATGAACATATCAACCTCCCAATGTTCAGCATGTGATGTTTCATTTTGAGCCAAGCAGCCACATTGTTCAGCTCAAAACAGAGTATTTCAAGCCAGTCATTGAGGACACAGAAAAAATGTCAGAGCACAGAGTTTGGTCCAACATGAATGAAGCCATGGGGTAACATTTCCCTTACACACTGAAGCTGACATACCTTTGCTGAGAAGAAAAGCAGAGGGCCTTTCCTGTGGCCTGCATCATTTTTCCAGCTCTGGTTTTATCCTGAGAACCCTGTGATCGAAGAAATTTCCCCAATTCATTTTCTTCCTGAGACAAAACTAATGAAAAAGGAATGAGGAATCATATATACGCAATGTAACAGGTTTTAACTGTTTAAAAATGTCAACAGCAAAAATACGCTAACAAGTCACTTCAGATCCAAGCAGCTACAGCACAAAAGAAGTTTTTTCTAATTAACCGTCATGCGGTTCCTGCATTTATGAAACAAAAGCTCAGATTCACTTGAACACACCTGTCAGTGAGTTTGGTGTACTGTAATAAGAACCACAAAATGATCTCTGGGCTGAAAGGCAACAAGCGAATGTGCTATTTATTGCTTGAATAAAGATATTACCTTGGTGAGATCATATGAAGGAGCCTACTCTGGCCTGACAATATTATTTCCCTTGCTATTTTTTTTAAGCTCATGGAGCCAGATTCTCAATTGATATAAAATAGCATAGCTCTATTGAAGCTAACGTTGAGTTACACCAGTTGAAGATCTGGTCCCTTAAAATCTCTCTCCCCTTTTCTATTATTGTATTATTTAGTTGGGGATTTAATTCTTCAGAATAAATGTGTGATTTTCTTTTTAAGTTAATTGCTGGATGGTCTGCTCACTTTATGATTCTACTGGTATTTCAAGAGCTGCATAGTTTAAAAGTCTCTCCTGTTGTATTTTCTGGGGGATTGGAAGTGGGAGTGCTACATGGTAGAATACTGGATACTTCAGGAGTGGAAGTAAGTAAACTGCATTTGGTTGTGGCCTTAAACCAGATCTGTACGATGCCAGGTCACAGCCACTTTCACCTCATGGACATCCTCCAGATCAGCTGTCCCCTGCAGCAAGCATTTTTTCCTCCCACCCCCAGATTAGAACTCTCCACACACAGCTCCCTGCCTGCCAGCCTCTTGACCATCCGCATGTCAGGTCATGCAGACTAAAACAAGTGACATGTGAAGGAAGAGGGACATAGTCATTATTGTAATTGAAATGTTGTTATACAAGTTATATTTCTAGATGGGGGGGAGGGATAGCTCAGTGGTTTGAGCATTGGCCTGCTAAACCCAGGGTTGTGAGTTCAATCCTTGAGGGGGCCATTTAGGGATCTGGGGCAAAAATTGGGGATTGGTCCTGCTTTGAGCAGTGGGTTGGACTAGATGACCTCCTAAGGTCCCTTCCAACCCTGATATTCTATGATTCTATGATTCTATGTCAGCAAGGGCCCCTTGTTAGCCAAATCCACACACTGCATTCTAACTGAGTATGTTCCTCCCTATGCAATCTTCACACAAAAGACTTCACTTGGGTCATCACTGCTACCATGGAACACTAACCTACTGCGTAACTGCACTTTTCCTCTACATCTTGAGACTTTTCACAGGCTCTTTTCTTGGAGGCGAGTGAAAGTGGGGATTGGGGTGGGAAAGTACCTACACCACTCTACAGAATAGAACCAGCCACCCCCACCAGTGTGGATCTCTACCTGACTAGTCCCCGTTAGCTTATTTTCTACCTCAGACCATAACCCACCCTCCCTGACAAGTGGTTCTCTGATGTGCCACTCATCGTGGCTGTCCACATGTCAGGGCCAGTTTGACTATCAATTCAGTGTCATGGCTGTGTTGTGTTAAGACCTCCATTGCTCCTAATGCACACTAAATTCATATCCATCCCTCAAAAGACACTATCCTCACCAAGAAAACCAGATTAAAACAAATTTGGAGTTTCTAAAATAAGCCACTTCTGAATTTGGGTAAGTCAAGCAGTTAGGGCTTGATTCTTGAACGCTTTCCTATCTCCTGTATGTACTCCTGTCTATCCTGGCCTAGTATCACACATGTACAATTTCAGGAGAATTGAAGAAGCTTTGGCCAAATTAGGAGGTTAGTTTCAAAACTGGGTTTATAATGAAAGGTTAGCTTCACATTTAACTCGGATGAAGAGAGTAGCATTTATCCCATGATCATCTTCACTTTGTCACACATTAGTTACTTCCATATTGCAGACTCACCTCCCTGCTTAACTGCTGTAGTTAGTTATACTTACAACAAATTCTTTTTTGATAGAGTTCAATTGCTTTAAGCAACTCCATACATGTTCTCTGAATTGAGTGGAACAGCTGAAATTAAACATAAAACAAGCTAATTATAAAACATGCAAGAAACATTCTAAAGAAAAAACAAAACAAAAACACAAAAGTATTTGTTTTAAAACAAACCTGCATTACTTTTAAATAAAAAAAATAATTATTTCCTTTTTAAATGTGTTGCTTCTAATACCCTCTCATGCTTGAATGTAAGATTTTCCTTCGATAGCCTTTTCTTAGGTTCAAATTGTTTACTGAAACTATAAACAGATCAACAATATACAAAGGAAACATAAGAAAAAAACAGAACAAAACAATTATCTTTGTTTTTGCAAAATAAAGTGACAGTTGACCAAGAACATGTTTATTTCTTATGTTTCTTTACTGACATTTTTAAATCTATGCACTAGCCATGAATTTGTACACACAGACATCTTAATTGGAGTATATGAGATAACACAATGCCTACTAGCTTTTCAATATAAGGCCATGGTCTTGCAAAAGGGTCCATGGGTGATGGAAACTTACTGACTTCAGTGAGACTCTATTGGCATATGGATCTATCCCTGCAGATCCCTTTGCAGGATTGGGGCTTTAGTTGATAAATCAATAGGCCAGGCCATTGATTACAAAGAATGTTCAACCTTGATACTTTTTGTTTCTGTTCCAATGTAGTCACACATCAGAGACACAAATTTCATAGCTTCAATTATTACTATTATTATTTCTATTATGAGAGCACCTTCAGACCCAACTGAGATCTGGGCCCCACTACGCGAGACACTATATAAAGATATTGTAAGAGGCACTCAGCACACAATTCATCATACTTAATCAAAACTTCAGTCTGGCATTTGTGAGGGGGCAAGGCCAGAGGGCTATAGGAAAGTGGTAAGGAACCAGTATGTTCCTATTGGGATCCGGGAAGTGGGCGGGCAAAGCCCGCCCACTGCTAAAGGATCACCCCCTTCAGCCTAAGGGGAGGGATCCACAGGACCTGGATGCCAAGTGATTCCGGGGGACAAAAAATGAAAAAAACAGGAACGGGAGTGCGGTCAAAGGGTCAAACGAAGCGAACCAGATGGGGACACCGAGCAGAGAACCCCGGACAGTGCCCACTGCTCCTCAAAGGTGTCAAGGGAGCCAGTGGACGCTGCCCAGAGGAACTCTGCCCGGATGCGTGAACGAACAGAGGATCGAAAATAGGCCCCACAGTCACAGGAGCCTCCATCGGCCAACCTCCCCACCCTGGTCTTGTAGATGGCCAGTTTAGCTAGGGCCAGGAGGAGGTTGACCAGGAGGTCCCGTGACTTCGTGGGGCCGCGGATTGGAAGGGCATAAATAAAAAGGTGAGGGGAAAAGTGCAACCAAAACCTCAACAAAATGTCTAAGAGGAGCCGGAACAGGGGCTGCAGCCTGGCGCACTCCAGATAAATGTGCGCCAGGGTCTCCCTCACGTCGCAAAAGGGACATGTGTCGGGGATTGGGGTGAACCGCGCCAAATACACGCCCGTGCTCACGGCTCCGTGAAGGAGCCGCCAACTGACATCCCCAGCGGGCCTTGGGACTAAGGAGGAGTAAAGGCTGGCCCACCGGGGCTTCTCACCCTCTAGAGGTGGCAGGAGGTCCCGCCATTTCGTATCGGGGCAGGACGTGAGGGTGAGGAGATGAAGGGTGTGGAGCACGAGCGTGTATAGATGTTTCCTTGGCGTGGTCTGGAAGCGGACCGGCTGCAGTTCGTGCAGCTGGCTCACCGTGAAGGGACAGGGGACCCGGTTGGGTCCACGGGGCAGGGGCCCAATAAAAAGGTCCGGAGGGCTTGGGGTGAAGGGAGGGCGGGGCGTACCCTCTCGCAGGACCCGGTGGAGGTAAACCCGAGCAGCGGGCGGCAAAGCAGACTTCACCTCCTGAAGTACGCGCCGGGGAGTACGAGGTCTGGAGAGCCCCATGCGCTGAGCAAGCGTCAGGGGATCCAGCCAGTCTCCCCGGTCGTAGTCCAGGAGGTCTCCGACCCTAGTGACTTCTGCCAGGACCAACCTCTGGCGCACCAAGGGGGACTCCGCCACCTGCACACGGAGCTGGGGGTTGTGTAGCAGGGGCTCCGCGAGATCTGCCCCCTCGGTGGCCGCCATGGACCTGGTCGCTGAGAATAGCTTCCAGGTCCGGAGGAGGTCCTGGTAGAAGACCGGCAGCCCGTAGAGGTCTCGCGGAAGACCTCTCGGATGGAGATAAAGGAGCTGCCGGTCATATCGGAGCCCTCGGAAACGGCGTAGGAAGGCGTGCGCCAATACGCTCCACGCCGGACTACCTGCACCATAAAGGAGCCTCTGCAGGGCCTGGAGACGGAAGACATGGACCTGAGTGTGTGGACACTTCAGGCCCTGCCCACCCTCCTCCAGAGGAAGATGGAGAACCCCTGCAGAGACCCAGTGCAGTCCTGACCAAAAGAACTCCAGAATCGAAGTCCGGAGGTTGGCCAGGAAACCCGGGGCCGGGACCAGGGTGTTGAGCCGGTACCAGAGCATGGACAGGACTAACTGATTGATTACCAGTGCTCTCCCTCGAAAGGAGAGGCACCGGAGTAGTCCTGTCCATCTCCGGATCCGCTCTATCACCCTGCCCTCTAAACCTTGCCAGTTCTCCGGCGGGGATGGATGTGTGGCAGAAAGGTAAACGCCGAGATACAGCAGCGGACCCGCGCTCCACCTGATGGCCTGAAGCGCGGGTGGGAGGGAGCTCGCCTGCCACCCGTCCCCTACCACCAGGGCAGAGCTCTTGACCCAGTTGACCCGGGCAGAGGAGGCCGCCGAGTAGATCGCCTGGCAAGCCTCCACCCGCACCAAGTCGCCCGGGTCCTGGACCACGAGGAGCACATCGTCGGCATATGCCGACAGGACCAGCCGCAGCTCCGGCTCTCGGAGCACCAACCCCGTCAACCTCCTGCGGAGGAGACAGAGGAAGGGCTCGATCGCCAGAGCGTACAGCTGGCCCGAGAGGGGGCACCCCTGCCGTACTCCTTGCCCGAAGCTAACCGGCTCGGTCAGGGTCCAGTTGAGCCTGACCAGACACTCTGCGGAGGCGTACAGCACCTGGAGAAAACCCACAAACTGGGGCCCAAAGCCAAACGCTCGCAGAGTGCTCAGGAGGTACCCGTGATCCACCCTGTCGAACGCCTTCTCCTGATCCAGAGACAGGAGGGCGAACGACAGACCATCCCTACACCCAAGCTCCAAGAGATCCCGGACCAGATACAGGTTGTCGAGAATGGTGCGGCCCGGGACGCTGTAGGTCTGGTCTGGGTGGACCACGTCCGCCAGCACGGACCCAAGCCGCAGCGAGATGGCCTTTGCTACGACTTTATAGTCCGTGCTGAGGAGCGAGACGGGACGCCAATTCCGTAAATCGCGGAGGTCCCCCTTCTTCGGCAATAAGGCGAGCACGGCTTGCCTGCACGAAAGAGGGAGGACCCCGCCCTGCAAGGACTCGGCCCAGACGGTGACAAGGTCTGGGCCGAGGACATCCCAGAACACGCGGTAGAACTCCACGGTCAGCCCGTCCAGTCCCGGAGATTTATTAGTTGGCATGCGATGGAGGGCTTCCGAGACCTCGGCCAGAGTGAGAGGCAGCTCTAGCCGGTCTCGGTCGCCCATGCTGACCGTAGGGAGTTCGTCCCAGAGCACTCTGCAAGCGTTAGGATCAGTCGGATCCGGGGAGAAAAGGCTCGCGTAGAAGGCCCTGGCCCTCCCGCACATCTCCACCGGATCCGTGAGGGGGGCGCCATCTTCTGCGAGGAGGCAGGTGACGTGTTTCTTAGCCCCCCTCTTTTTCTCCAGGGCGTAGAAGAAGCGGGAGCCGCGATCCATCTCCCGAAGGAGACGGATGCAGAATCGAATGAAGGCACCCCGGGCCCGATGATCTTCGAGTTCCCAGAGCTCCTCCCGCTTCTCCCGGCACGCCCCACAGAGGGATGGATCCTCAGGGCTGGCGGCCAGATGCCTCTCCAGCTCCAAGACCTCCCGTTCCAACTGCTCTATAGTCGCATCCCTCCGTCGGCTGGCGCCCCGGGTGTAGTCACGGCAGAAGAGCCGGGCGCGTACCTTCCCTAGATCCCACCATCGCCGCGTCGAGGGAAAGGCGTGCCGCTGCCCTCGCCAGGCCAGCCAGAACTCCCGGAAGGACGCCACAAAACCCACATCCTCCAGCAAACTGTTATTAAAATGCCAATAGGCCGGCCCCGGCCTCTCCGCGCAGAGAGAGGCCGTCACGGTAGCGAGATGATGATCAGAGAACAGGGCCGGCCGGACGCTGGAGGAGTGGGCCCGCGAAAGGTGAAAACGTGATAAATAGATGTGGTCCAACTGGGAGTGGTGCGACCGATGGGCCTCCACTCGGACAAAGGTGAAGGTTGAGCTGTCGTCCGGGTGGTGGTCGTGCCAGACGTCCACCAGGGAGTGATGTTCAACAATCTCCCTGAGGACGTCCGCGGCGGCCGGGCACTGCTCGATCCCAGAGAGGTCCCGTTTCTCAAGGGTGTTGTTAAAGCCCCCGCCCAGGACCAGGCACTCGCGAGGATCCAAGGTGCCGAGGAAGGTGGACGCCTGCTGATAGAAACGAAGTTGTTCCGGGCCCGATGTCGGGGCATAGATGTTGACGAGATTGACCACGAGCCCCTCCATGCGGACCCGTAGGTGCAGCAGGCGGCCCGGCACAGCCTCGGTAACCCCCAGCACCTCAGGCCGTAGGTCGGGGGAGAACAAGGTCGCCACTCCAGCCTGGCGAACAGAGAGATGGCTGAAGTAGACTCTGTCCCCCCATTCCAGCCGCCAGCTGTCTTCAGCAGCTGGATCCGTATGGGTCTCCTGCAGGAATACTACAGAGTACCCCCCCTCCCGAAGGAAGGAGAGCACCTGGCTCCTGCGGAGACCCATCCTACAGCCCCGGGTGTTCAATGTTGCGAAGAGGAGAGATGCCATGAGGAGGGCTGGGGGGGATCCTTGCTGGCAGAGTCACTCACAGCCCCCATCGGGCCGCGTAACAATCCGTGACCCACCCCGTAGGTGAGTAGTGAGTCACGGAAAAGGCGGACCCGTTGGTAGGCCATGGCGGCCTGCTTCCCAGTCCCTTTACCCTCTCCCACGAGGGCCCTTGTGGCCCGGAGGATTTGGTGGAAATCCCCCCATTGCTGGAGAGCGAGCTGTACTTTGTTGCGGGAGCCCCGGATGTCCTCCAGGAACTCCCGCAGCTCCTCTCGCAGCGTATGGGGGGCCGGGGTTACTGGCTCCCGGCTATCGAAAGAAGGGGACCCTGACACAGCCCTATGGTCCACCGAAACAGACAGGCAAGGGGCGGACCCTCGACGCAGCTCCTGCTGGGCCGGCACCTTAGGGCCCAACCCGAAATTCGGCTTAGTTGGGGGAGGCGGCGGAGGGAGAAGAGCAGCCCCTGGTGGGTCGGGACGAGGAAATACTGGAGCCGCTCCCTGGGGGTCATCCTCCGAGAAGGGGAGGGAGACAGCCCCAGGGGCAGCAGTGTCATCATGGGAGGTGTAGGAGATTGGGACGGCATCAGGGGCGGGGCAGGGATCAGAAGTAGGGGCAGGGAGGGGGACATGAGCAGGGTCGGGCTGAGGAACGGGTAGAGGATCCTGAGCCGCAGGAGCTGGGCCACTGGGAGGTGGCCTCTCTTGGTGTGGCTGAGGGATCTGGGAATTGGGAAGGGGACCCCCCTCGATGCCGGGCTCTACTATGATGGCTTGTGTTACAGCCAGGCATCGGGAGGTGGACAGATATTTGCGGGGTCCCCGCCTGGGAAGGAGAACTGTTGTCCCACCCCAATGAGGGGTACCCCCTGGGATTTGGGTCCCGGCCGCAGGGCACTGGCCGTCGCTTCAGGAGGCTTGGCGGCCGTCAGCGAGGTGTCACTTGCGACCGGGCAGGTGGAAGAGCCCAGGGGATCCTCGGAGGTGGGAGCGGAACTGGCGGTCAAGGGGAGGGAGCATGGGGAGAGGGGGGAAGGGGCACCGGGGTGAGGTCATTGAGATCGAGTCCTGCTGGTAAAGGGTCGTCCTCCTCCCCCTGGGTGATTGGGGTCAGACCCAGGGCCTCGATCTCCTCGTAGATGGAGGGCAGGTCACCTTCTGCCACCCCGGGGTTCTCCCCGCCGGCACCTGAAGCGATGCTCGGGTTGGGGCACGCAGGGTCGACAAAAGGGGCAGAAGGGGCTCTATCAGGGGCTTCCGAGGGAGGGGCGGTAATACCTTCCGGTGCTGCCACGTCTTTCCCAGCCGGTTCTGGCGGACAAAAGCCGCTCGGGGGCAAAGCGGAAGGCTCGGCATCAGTGCCCCCCTTCCTGGTCTTCCGGGGGGCTTCCGCATCGGTGGAAAGGAGCGGGGCTCGAGCCTTCCGCTTGCCCCGCTTCCCCTGTACTAAGGCCCAGCCCTCCATGGCATCATCTGGGGGCCGGCTAGTAAGGGTCGGGTCAGGGGGGAGGGACGATTTCTTAGGGACTCGGGGAGGTAGTGGTGGGGCAGCATAAGGGAGAGAAAAGTCTCTCTGGGGCGGGCCCTCTCCCACGCCCGGCGATATCCCTGCCTCACCCTCTTCCACAGGCCTCAGCAGACTGTTCGCAGTGGGCCTCTCCCACTCGTCTGGGCTCACTGGGGGAGGTACTCCCAGGGCCCGAGTGGGAGCAGCGGTGGACTGGGAAGGAGGAGGGGCGGCTCTGGGCACCGGGCATTCAGGGGCGCCGGCGATGACGGGGCCGACGCCCTGCCGGGTCTCGGGGGTCTCGGAGGGCGGGGTCTTTGCAGCCCAGTGGGAGAGGGCTGACTACAGAGATGGGTCTCCCCAGGGCGGAGAGGGCAAGTAACAGGGCGGCATTGGGGAGGAAGGGAGGGACGGAAGTGAGGACTAGGCGGACGCCCAAGTCCTCCAGCGGCTCTAATGGGACGAACACGCCCCCCACCGCCAGGCCCTTCTCCACCGCCTCTTGGGCCGCGGCCTCCGATCCGAGGAAGAAGACTACCTTCCCGTACATTTTGGAGGCCGCTACGATGGCCGTGGGCCCCACCACCCTCGCCAACGCCCGCACATAGGTTTCTACGTGGGGCGAGGCGGGTACCAGGAGGCAACGGACGCCATGCCTCCTGGTCAAGGTGGGAAAGGGGCCCCGGCCGCTATAGATGGTAGCTGAGGCGGTGGGCGAGTTAGGTGACGTTGCGGCAGGTGGGGGGGTTGCCGCCACCTGGGCGTACGCTCTGGGGGCCGGGGGTGGGACACCCGCAGAGCTGGTAGAGGGAACAGCAGGGAAGGGCGCCGCGGCCGGTGGCAGGGCCGCAGCAGTAGTGGCTGCCTCTGCCATGGACGGCCTGGCCTTTGTCGCGGGGCCCTTACCCTTCTTTTTACCCTGGCCCTTCCTGCCGGCTGGGGGGGGCTCCCCCAGAATCGGGGAGGGCGAGGGACGTGGCAGCAGCGGAGGTCTCTTCAGTGTCCGCCGCTGCCGGTGCCCCAGCGGGGGCGAGAGCAGGTGGTTCGGCAGCGGCGGTCGAGGTGGAGGCTAGGGAGGGTGACGGGGGAACAGGCGGAGGAGGGGCGGCCGTGCCGTCTGGAGGGGCTCCTCCTTCCATGTCGCCTGCCATGATGAACGGGGGGGAAGGGAAAACTCTTGAGAGGGGGCGGGGAGAGGAATTGGGGTGACCACTCCTCTCCGCTAGGCTGCAGGCAGGGGAGGAGGGCACTAAAAGTGGGGACAGGGTTCAGGGTTATCTCGGACTAGTGCGGGGGTAGGGTTCAGTCACCGACACAAGATGGGAAATCCGGCTCCTCTTGTTGCACTAGGGGAGGGGATGATATAACAGCATGGAGGTGCAGTGAGATAGGGTCAAAATTAAACAGGGGAGGGGCACAAGCACATGGGAGGGGGCGTGGGTGCATGAAAGCGGGGGGCTAATGAGGGCAAACGGAGCTTCAGGGGGAGGGAGACAACCAACTAAGAATGGGGCAGAAAAACAAGGGACTAGTTTCAGGGCTAGGGTAGGGCAAACAAACAAGGCTGTAGAGGGAGAGGGGCGGGGCAGGGAAAACTGAAAATAGCAAGGGGCTGGGACCAAAAAAAAGGGGGCAAACAACTGCAAGGGGTAAATGGGGCAGGTGGCAAGGGACAAAGCAAGGGATGTGCTGCTGGGGGGGAAGAGGGTCAGTCCAAGGGGTATGGGAGGGGCACGTGCAGCCACGTGCGCTTGCACAAAGTCAATGGGTGGGGCTGGTTGCCGCTGCAGGCCCAAATTATGTTAAAAGGTTGTGGCGGGCCATGGAAGCAGCTAAGTCCAGAGGCCGTAGCACAAGGCAGATGGTGAGCAGCCAGCAGAGGTGGTGGAGGGGGCAGCGGTGGTGGTGGAGGTTATGGGGGGCACAGGTGGACCAGGGGGCAGGCTCTACGCCACACCCCCTGTGCCCCTACAAACACAGTCAATACCCCCACCACTAGAGCACAGTTCGAAAGATTACTCAGTTCTTGGAGGCCCCCTCCACGGTGGTCTGCAGAGTCTCCGCCGACGGTCTTCCGGGTCTTCCTCCTCTGGGTACCAGCAGCTTCCTGGTAGCAAACAGGGCAGCAGCAGCAGCTCCAGCAACTCCAGGCGGTGGTCCGGTGGTCAGGCAGGACCCCTCACAGATGGTGGTGGTGGTGGTCACAGCAGTGGCTGGAGCAGGAGCCCCTCACACCCCTCCTCTGGGGAGAGGGCCAACAGGCCCCCTCCCCCTCAAGGGGTTGCTGCAGCAGTAGGAGTAGCAGCAACCAAGGTGTTGGGGGGGGGGGGGGTGTGTTCAGCTGCCAGGCAGCCAGCAACCAGAGAGTAGAGTAGTGGGAGGGGTGTCTGGCCCAGCCAGAGGAGAAGCTGGAGCAGCAGTAGCAGCAAACAGCAGCTGGGAGGGTCCAGGGCCTAGCAGCAGCCCCAGCAGAATGAGCAGGAGCAGGAGAAGCAGCAGCAGCAGTCCTCTACCACCTTCCCGGCCAGAGGGCTATAGGAAAGTGGTAAGGAACCAGTATGTTCGCCCCAGGCTAAACAAATCCCTGATACCTTATGGCAGTTGCTCCAGGTTAATCAAGACACCTGGGGCCAATTAAGAACTTTCCAGAAGGCAGGGAGGTTGATTGAGACACCTGCAGCCAATCAGGGGCTGGCTGAAACTAGTCAAAAGCCTCCCAGTGAGTGGCGCATGTCAGGAGCTGTGGAAGGAGGTTGCGTGTGAGGAGCTGGGAGCAAGAGGCACTAGGAGCTGAGAGTAAGAGGGCGTACTGCTGGAAGATCCTGTGGTGAGGATAAAGAAGGTGTTGGGAGGAGTCCATGGGGAAGTAGCCCAGGGAGTTGTAGCTGTCGTGCAGTTGTTCCAGGAGGCACTCTAAACAGCTGCAATCCACAGGGCCCTGGGCTGGAACTCGGAGTAGAGGGCGGGCCCGGGTTCCCCCCAAACCTCCCAACTCCTGATCAGACACAGGAGGAGTTAACCTGGACTGTGGATTCTACTAGAGGGGAAGATCTCTGAGGCAAGCAGAATCCGCCAATAAGCGCAGGACCCACCGAGGTAGAGGAGGAACTTTGTCACACATACTATACATTTGTGCTGGGCTCGTCTATCAAATAGTCAGCATTACTTGCAGTTACAACATTATTTAGGTAAAAATGTGCTTGCCTTTTTTCTATTTAGCAAACACTCATTTCCCTGTTTCCCATCACACTAAAGTCAACTGTGTTGCTGCAGCAGCAATAAGAGGGCTGAGCTCAGGGACAAGCACATAAAGCATTGTTTGTACATGGACCTCACAGAAAGGCTTTTACATTACCACTGTTGGTTTATAATCCATGATAAGCAACTTTCACCATATAAGTGCAACATAACAGGATATTCTCAGAATGCAGTGAACTAAAGTACTATTCAGAAAGATACACACATTGCCAACAACTGTCTCGAACACAGAGATTTTATATAGTAATTTTCAAAGCAATCATACTGACTTCAAGTGAAAATTGGGTGATGAACTGGGAAGGGTAAAAGTCAACAGAGAAAAATGTCATTTTCAAACCAACAGGATATTCTAAAGAAATCTGTAAGAAATTATTTTTAAAAAGGAACACGTTTTATACCCATATAACAATTTATAGCATGTTAAAATGTACCTGGATACTCTCCCTTATTTATTACATGTTGGAAACCCTTTTTCTTCTTTCCCAGCTACACAAAAGACTGCAAGAAAGATGTGCACTGTGTGTTTTGTATAAGAGGATTTCTGGAGCATGCAGTGCAGTATTACTTTAAAAAAGTGTTAGTATTTATGCATTTAGGTTATTTGTATGACACACACTACAATTTTTAGAAGAGTAAACAGAATTCTTTTTTGAAAGTTACTCCATAAACCATGTAATGCTGCCTAGAGTGACTCAAGAGTGTGAGAACCAACCTCAGGGCAAACTGTTAGGAATCAGGGCAAAAGCCCCAAATTGGTTGTAAGCACTTATATTTCACCAAACCAATTATCAAATGTAAACTCCCGAGGCACTACAAATGCCTTAACATGGAGTCACAGACAGTCCCTTTGGGTACTCCGATCTATCTCACCACCCAGGTGAGCATACCTTTGTGATAGATGGTACATCACACCAAGAATCACAGTAATATGTAGGTTACTCCCAATCCCAAAGGATCAGTCACTTACTCTGGGGTCAATGGCACCTCACGGCAAAGACCATGAATGTAACCAATCCAATAATAAACTATATAAAGAGTTATTAAACTGGAAAAGGAAACAGAGAGTTATTTACAAGCTTGAAGCAGGTAAACATAGATACACAAGTGAGTTACAATTGTAAGTTTCAGAAGGAAATAGAAGCTTCTATCATCAAGCTTTACAAGCCCTTTAGGGCTAACCCAGACTAAGCACCCGGGGATCTCTTGATTATGCCTAGAAACATTCCCCCACCATCCCCCGAGTCCAAGCAGCAGAGAGATATCAAGTGTCTCTTGTTTAGGGTTTTTATCCCCCTCCAGCCACAAGCTCTGAGCCGCAAACTCAGCTGATGGGAGGAGTCCACTTGTATAACTCATTTTCATGGGGAGGAGGCAGAACAAGAACAAAAGGTTTTTGTCCTCTTGTTGACAGAACACAGGGAAATTGCAGTTGCAATGTCCTACTGTTGTACCAGTCTGCCGAGTATCGATGGACTTTTCCTTTTGGGAAGGGCATAACAGCTTCTGTTGAAGCTCAGCCCTTCACACTAGTTCTCTCCCTATCTAGTGATTTACAGTCACTGAGGCTCACAATACAACCATCAAATATTACCTTACAATATGGGATACAGATGTTATAAATGAAATTAATGCATGCAGCAACTCACAAGTATTCAATAAAGTCTAAACACCAAACATATTCTTATAATTCCAATATGTATTTTAACAATATCAACACACTGGTGAATCAGACTGATTCCAGCTATGTATTTGTTAGTGTTCAGTTGAGACATGGAGACCTTGGCACGATGTGGCATCTAGTTTGCCAGTGTCACAAGTCAGTCTCCCCCTTTTATGCCAAATTTCAGTCGGGATATACAAATGCTAAAAAGGTATGTGTGACAGAATGTACCAGTGACCACATCCTACACATTACTGTAATAATCTTGGCACAAAGTGTGCCTTGCGAGGTATCATTGGAAAACTCATAATTTGCTGGTCATTATTTTCCTGGTCAAATATGAGTAGCAACACTGTAAGTGAAGTTATAAGATTACATTGTATGGGGTTATTAACACATTCCAAACTGAGGTTGGCAAACAGCTCTGTCTCAAACAAAGGATTGTGTGCACTGCTTAATTTACATTTAAGCAGTAAACAGAGTCATCAAGCAGGAAGGGGAGACAAAAGAAGTTCAAGCAGATTGGGGGAAAAAACAGCATGGAATATCCTTCCACAAGGCTCTGCATTTCCTGAATCTCGACTAGAAAAGTTTTTCAAGAGAGGGACTGAAACTATAAAAAGGAGAGACAAACACCGCAATGGGCCCCATCTCTCTCTCTTTCCCTGCCCATGGCATTATCTACAGCTGAAGCAACAAAGGAAGCCTTCGTTAGATTCTGGGAGTAGGGGTGCTGAACTAGAGGGTTTGGTCAATAAGACTATTGAAAGCATATGGTGAGAAAATTTGCTTGAATCTGATATCGTTTGTTAAGTTAGGCACCAGTAGCGTTTTAACTTTATTTTCTTGTAATCACTTCGGACTTTTATGCCTCATTACTTTCACACATTTAAAATCTCTCTCTTTGTAGTTAATAAACTTGTTTTATTGTTTTATCTAATCCAGTGTGTTTAAACTGAAGTGTCTGAGAAAATCCATTTGGGATGGCAAGTTGTGTGCATATTATTTCTATTAAAGAAATAACAGGCTTTAGATAAATTTGTATTGTCCAGGAGAGGGCTGGGTAGTACAAGACATACATCACTGGGGGGAAATCTAAGACTGGGAGTGTGTTGGTGCCACCATGCAGTATAATCAAGACTGGTAGGAGCCAAGGTGTGTGTGTGTGTGTGTGTGCACAAAATTTTTTGTCAATGAATAAATGTGGAGGCTCCAGTATGGCAGTGGGTAGCACCAGCCACTGGCTGTATGGAGGTGGGAGATCACCGAGCAGCCCCTACCTCCCTCAGGATACAGACTCAGAGTGAGGCTGTGCCCGACCTTGACACAGAGCAAGGGCCGGGCCTTCCCCAGAAACACCCCGGCCCCCTTCCCCTCTGTGCCGGGTGCACCGGGTGTAGTGTGGGGTGAGAGGGTTCTGTGTGGGGCAATGTGGGAATGGGTGGCTTAATGGGGTATCTGTGTGCGGGGGGATCTGGATGCACAGGGGCTCATTGGGGGGAGTACCAGATGCCAAGCCAATGGGACTTTGCAGGGGGGTCCAGGTGAAGATGGCTAGGGCTCAGCAGGGGGGTCTGGGTGTGGGGGCTCAGTTGTGGGGTCCAGGTCCTGGGGAAATGCGGTTGGTGGGGTGGGGGTCTGGTTGCAGCTGGTTGGGGCTCAGTGGGGCTGGGGTTCAAGTGTGCAGGACTCAGCGGGAGGTGGTCTGGGTCCAGGGGTGGGGGTACAGTTGCAGCAGGGGTGGGGCTTGGCAGGGGGGTTCAGGTGTGTGGGGTTCAGACACATTATTAAGGGTTTCAGGACAAATATTTGTCCTGTCTTAAAATAAGTATAGTTTTAGAGGGGAAAAAATTAATTGTAAAAAGCCAGCAAATATCTTATATTTACATAACAATTTTCAACCAGCATTCAAAAGACTAGACAGACTATGATCATTCTATCTACAGACACTTTGTGGCATAAGCACTACACAACAGTTTAAATAAAGAATCTATCTAAATTAAAATTACAGGAGGCACAATAGGTATAAAATAATTTTCCAAGTTTTATCAACATTAGGGTAAAACCTGGCCCCACTAAACCAACAGAAAAACTCCCATTGACTTCAGTGGGGACCAGAATTTCACCCCAATATTTTGAGAGCAAGTGAAAAATTATTTGTTTAGCATCACCATTCCATTGCTGAGAATTTTTACCACCACCACAATGATGATATTTTATAGGGCCCCCGTAAACATCTTTTCTTTTAATATCTGCTAATTCAGCAGCAACATTTGAACACTTTTCCAGTGCTCTGCTGTTTTGCATAGTGAGAACTATAAAATGTTAATTGGTAAGCAAAATACTGCTGAGGTGAGGTTGGCTGGTTTGTTGGTTGTTGGTTTTTTTAAAAAAAACACCATATATTTAACTGTAGTGGATATCCAAGAGCGCAGTACTCCCACCGCCGCACCACACACACCCTGCACATGAGATTATACTCATAAATACAAAGTATGGTACACATACATATGTACATATAAACACACACACTTGATCACGTTATCAGATTTTCAAAGAGATTTTTATCATTAATGTCTATTGTAAATTCATTACAAACCTCTAGTTTTGCATCCAGGTCTGCATCTGAAGCCACAACATGTTCATCTTCCTTCTTTCCTGTGACTTTGATAAGAGTTTGTTTTGTTTTCCAATATTTCTGCTGCATTTTATTGACCACAGATTTTTCCTGGCTTTGAGCATACTGGTCATAAAATTCCCTTGAATAACTGCTGAAACATTTAAGAAACAAAATTACAATACTTGATTAAATAAAAAGATTGAATTTTTTTTAAAAAACCTTAAACATTTTATTAGATTTTTAAGGAGTATCAAGAAAAAGAGGGAAAAGGAGATATATATATATTCTTTATCTGTGAAACTATATAAAACTACTAATTATGAATAAATACTTGTGAAAATAAAGGTGGGTTTGAATAAAAACCCTAAACTTGAACATTCCTGCACTTTACAATGTTCAAAACCTAAACCTGAAGTTGCCGTTAATGCTCATCACTACCAAATATGCAGCAAACTCTCTAATTCCTTTTAGTTGAAAGAAATATTAGCATGACAATATCTTCATGAATATTTCCAGTCTTATTTTGGAAGCATTTAAACCACTTCCAATTTGAATGCGGTAAATTGGTAGAGTTGCCAATTATCAACATTAAGTAGTGAAGAATTCTTCCAATATTATAGAGTGATTTATCACAGATATGATAATGTCTCAGTTTGTGTTTTTATTTACTTGTTCTGTAATGGTTTTTTTATTCATATATTGGGAGATATTTAAGGTGAAATCCTGGCCCCACTCAAGGGCTGCAGTAGAAAACTGCCATTGTTTTCAATAGGTCCAGGATTTCACCGTGAATGTCAATCTTGTATCTAAGCAGATTGCCCCATCCCTCTCTGCAACTCAATGTGTAGAACAGGCCTGCACAACATGCGGCCCGCGTGGGCTCACTGTGCAGCGCGCGGGGGTGGGGTGGGGGGGGGCGCGAGTAGGTGGGCTCACTGTGCAGCCCAAAATCTGGGACTGTGTCCGTTGGTCCTTTTTGCTGCTTGTCTCTGGGCTGGGGGTTGTCCCAATGCTGCAAAGAGGGTGTTCCCAAAGGAAGATGCTTGCTTCTACCCCCGAGGCTGTCAGTATGTCTGCTCTTCTCTAGTCAGCCCACTTGACAAGTTTGACTGTCCTTGGTCTGGTTCCCATCCCCTCTCCAAGGGTTGCAGCTGTCTGGAGGTGCCTGCCTTCCACGCCTTCCTCATTCACACCTCATTCATTCAACAGGGCAATTGAATACAAAGTGGGGGGAAGATCTTATTCTACTTCTAGCAAAAAGACATTTTTCTTTTACCTTAATTATACTACCTTAAGGGCCCGCTATAACATATTACCTAGGTGCAATACAAAGTCATATAAAAGTTATACAAAAATGCATAATGCAGAGATTTATCTACGACTGCATTGACTGACTGTTGTGTGCAGTAATATAGTGACCCCTGGGGGCAGGTGAAGAGGGGTGTGATGGTGGGGCCGAGCGGGGAGGGTCCTATTTTATTGCTGTGATCTGGTCACCCTATGCGCACTGTTTCTTTCTCCCTCTACAGGCTTCCACACCCCAGCGCTGGGGAAGGAGGGGTTGTTTCCATGGGGTGGGGGGCGCTGGGAGGGGAGGTGTTTCCGCAGGGCCGGGGGGTTTCGGCCCTCAGCAGTTTTCTTTGGAGTAATATGACCCTCGCCGCTTTACGAGTTGTGCAGGCCTGGTGTAGAAGAACAAGCAACAGTACTCATCCTGCTCAATCTGCCAAGCACAAGACAAAGTCTGACACTCCAATTCTATACAGTACAAAGTCTAGAAGCAGGAAAAATGGATGATGCTTGATTGTGTGCAACATGTACTCTTTTCCCAGATTATTTTCCATCGGGGGATGATTCTGCATCTTTTTTGCAAACGTATTGAAGTTGTAGCCGAAATAGAAATTGCATCCTCCTACAATTCCTTTAACCATATGAGGCACAGAAAATTTAGCTTCTCAATGTAACACTGATATGTCTGATGAACAGTTAATTATTAACTTCTGTGAAAATGGAATCCCTAATCCGTAAATAACTGAAAAACTGCATTAATTTTGCAAATGTTTAAAAGCAATGGGTTTGCTAATATTAAAATTATGTCAAATTATTATTCTAGAAGAATTTAAAGAGATTGAATACTTGTGAAAAAATAAAATAAAATATGAAGGCTCAGTTATGTCCCTGCATGGTTCATAGCCACATAGGGTTTATATTCACTAGGAAATGTAATTGTATGACATCACTATATTATTTGATTTAATCGTTTTTTAAAATGTATATAACAGAGTCTCTCACAAAAATATTTACAACAGAGAAATTCAAGCATCTTATTCAACCTAAACACTGACTTGTAAGATTTGATTGCAGATCCCAAAGTAAAAATAAGGTTTTCAATTACTTTTTTGCTGCAGCACAAAATATCCAATATATGCAAAAACATGCCAAATCCAATTTCATGTGCAACTCTTTGTAAACTAATTGCATACATGTTGACAAGGGATAGCACATTAAGTCAGGTGAAATGTGTAGTATATTTTATGATACAGCAAATATCAATTAAAGTTTTAATCCAATTATTAAAGAGAGGATCCAAAGAATCCCCATCATGCAGATCTACATGAAGATAAGAATTTTCCAGACAGATCTCTTTGGAGAACCAGGATCTTAATTCTCAAAGTAAGTCAGATTTTAACTATAACAAAAATGACAATGTCCCTTAAAATTATTCAAAATAGAAATGATTTCAAAATCACTTCAAGGAAAAATGTAAAATTAAATTAAACACACCCACACATTCATAAAAACAAACATTTTCAAAACATATATTTTATTAAAAGGACTAAATGGGAAATGAAAGTTTATAATTCATGTTTTGCGATACCTCAAGTCTCAGACCTGCACTGTGGTCAGAACAGGCAGACTACTGTGCCTCATTAAAGTCAATGAGGCAGTATCCGAGCAGATCACAACATAGGATCAAGGCCCCAGTGTTTCAGCTTACATTCCTACTTCCTTGGAGGTCAAAGGGAATTCAATGGGGGCACAGTTGGACTACAAATTTCATATAACAAAAAGGAAAATTGATTTAATAAGAATTATGGATTTAGAGAATTCTTAGATAATAGCCAAATTTTGAAGAAATCAGTGGAATATAACCCTTTATCAATTTCTTAACTACAATGCAAAAACTACATTTTTAAATTGAACTTTGAGAAAAAAAAATTACTTCTGTTTATGCATGAGATTTTTCCACTGTTTGCATCCGAAGAAGTGGGTATTCACCCACGAAAGCTTATGCTTCAATACCTCTGTTAGTCTATAAGGTGCCACAGGACCCTTTGTCGCGTCTACAGATCCAGACTAACACGGCTACCCCTCTGATACTTAATTTTTAAAGTGTACCTTATATGAGGAATTGAGTGTTGCCCATATATTCTGTAGATAGGATAACTGAACAGAAAAAGCCTCTGTACTACAGGACACTGTTTTTGTGAACAACTTTATTCAGTACTGTAAATTGTCAACCTGGGTTATTATACTGTGAATAATCATGAACATATGTTTAAATTTTATAACCATTTAACAAAACCTAACAACAATTATAACTAAAGAAGTATCTACTTTAGTTATAAAGTTAAATGATGTGGATAAATCCAACTCTGTTTATAAAACAGAAGATTAATAACTAACATATTTGTTTTTCCTCTAGTCCATTCATTTGTTTTTCCATTACCTGACAGTCAGTTTTTTTCCCATTCTGTTGTTACTGGGGATCACGATAAAATATAAAAAGCGTGGTAAGTATTGACAGCAACACTTCAGCATGTGTCTTCTAATTTTATTAGTGCGACAGGTTAAAAATATAAAACTACTTACTATTTATGGCCATCCATGTTTCTTTATTTTCTTCAGACACAGACTAAAAAAAGAAAATGTGACCACTTAAATCGAATTTAAAATAAAACTGAAATAAGCTCTTAAAGTAGATATCCAGCCATATATACATGTTAAGTATTATGTTTACAGCATCCTTCTTTCCATATTGTCCCAAAATATTTCACAAGCTATGGACCAAATGCTGCATTCATACACACATGGAACTCTCATTCAAGTCAATGGGGATCACATAGAATGATAAAAATGTAGGGCTGAAAGGGACCTCGAGAAGTCACCAAGTCCAGCCTCCTGTGCTGGTGGCAGGACCAAGAAAGACAAACACCTGTCACGGATGGTTTAGGTTAACTTGTTCTTAAAAACCTCCAGTGATGGGGATTCCACAACCTCCCTTGGAAGCCTATTCCCGAACTTATCTACCCTTATAATTAGAAATGTTTCCCTAATATCTAACCTAAATTTCCATTGATTCAGAGTAAACCCATTACTTCTTGTCCTACCTTCTATGGACATGCAGAACAATTGATCATTGCCCTCTTTATAATAGCACTTAACACTAGGGATGTAAATACCGCTAAAAAAGTTAACCATTTAAATGATTAAAATATGTTGTTTAAACAGTTAACCGATTAAGCGGCTGGGGCCGATCCCGCCGGCCGGCCAGGGGTTGACAGTTAAGGCGGGATAACTGGTAAGACTAATGCTTACCGGTTAATCTTTTACATCCCTATTTAACACATTTCAAGACTTATCAGGTTCTGCCCAGTCTTCTCTTCTCAAGACTAGAGATGCCCAGTTTTTTTAAATCCTTTCCTCAGAGTTCAGGGTTGGGGTTTTTTTTAAGCTTTTTATCATTTTTTGTCACTTTCCTCTTTGGACTTTTTCCAATTTCTCTACATCTTTCCTAAATCATGGTGTCAGAATTGGACACCGTACTCCATCTGAGGCCTCACCAGTGCTGAGTAAAATGGAACAATTACCTCCTGCGCCTTACATATCACGCTCCTGTTAATACACCTCAAAATGATATTAGTCTTTTTTGCAGTGGCATCACATTGTTGTCAATCCACTGTAACACCCAGATCCATTTCAGCAGTAGTACCACCTAGTCTGTTATTCCCAATTTTGTAGTTGTACCTTTGATTTTTCCTTCCTATGTGAATTACTTTGCACTTGTCTTTATTGAATTTCATCTTGTTGATTTCAAACCAAATTCTTTAATATGCCCAGGTCATTTTGGAATTCTAATCTTGTCCTCTAAAATGCTTGTAATCCGTCCTATGTCTGTTTTATAGACAGTGCTGATAGCGCAACCTGTTCATGTGGATACCTGACTCTTCCCATTAAAAGACTGTTTTCAGTGGGCCTGTAACTTTGCCAAGCTTTTACCATTCAGGCTGAAGTTTTACGTGCCAGGGTCTGACTCAGGCTGAATATTTCTGAAAAATTATAGTCAAAACAGTTCAGCTAGTTCAGTTTCCCAGAAGTTGGGTAGTGAAAAATACACTGTTTTACCCACGTTAAAGAATTCTGGTGATCTTGTATTTAAATACTCTAGCACCTCTATACTTTAGAGCAGGGATTTGAAATATTGCAGGAGGTGGCATGGGTGGGTGATGTGCCTTTTGGCGCCCCGGGAAAAAACTGCCCAAATTTGGCCAAGTTATGAGCCTTTGAAATACCCTGGCACATGCTGAGTAGAGCCTTCTTAGATTTAGCAGCTAAAATCTAAGATTCCATCCACACTGAGCATTGTCAAGCCTCTCATAGCTCTTATGTGTAACTAGACTATGCATACACGATCCTCAGCGTGACTGAGCATGCTCCCTCCAGCTCAGTTATACAAGAGGGAGCCAGTTGACCGGTGGGGCAGTGGGGGAGGGAGACACAGATTGGACAAGGAGCTGGAGGAAAGGGGGAGACTAGGACTGGCTGGGTGAAGAGACTGAAACAAGGAGACAAGGAGTCAGTGAGGGCAGACAGACTGGATGAAAGCCCAGGGAGGAAGACTAAGACTTGGAGCTAGTGGAGAGGGGGAGAGATTAGACAAGGAGCTGGGAGGAGGAAAACAGAACTGGCTGGGCAAAGAGACTGGGCCTCGTTGTGGGGAGATTGAGACTCGGACAGCAAACCCGTGGGGTGGGGAAGACTAGGACTGGCTGGTCAAGGAGACTGGAATCAGTAGCCTGAGGAATGGTTATTGGGACGGGGACAAAGAGCCAGGGATGAGAAAGAGACAGGATTGGGACACGGTCAGGATGGTGGGGACCGGGCAAAAAGAGTCTGTGCCCACTAGAACACACACTCCTCCAGAGGCTGAAATGGAACCCAAGATTTTGGAGTCTCACCATGCTTCTGCTATCAGCAAATATCTGTGAAACCCACTGGCAAAGTGTCTCTCATCCCCCTGGAATGCTCGTCCACAAGGAGGATAACAACCTACTACTGCTGTCAGTTACTGTGTTAGCTCAAGTGGCAGAGGTCTGTGCGGTCGATCTAAAGGTTCCAACCCTGTTGATGAAACTCCATGGCGCATTAGCCCTTTTAGCCACACCACTACCCTGGGAGCTCAGACTTCGCTGATTATCCACTGTGACAGACCCAGATGAGTGGGGTACAGAAGTCTGGTAGAAGGCAAATATACTGGCCATTGAATGAATAGTTTTCTGTTCCCTGAGTGACCAGAGCAGGGGCTGCACTAGAACAAGCAGGAACTTTCTGGAACCAATTTAAGGCAGGCAGGATAATTAGGACACCTGGAGCCAATTAAGAAGAACCTGCTAGAATCAATTAGGTCAGGCTGGCTAATCAGGGCACCTGAGTTTAAAAGGAACCTCACTTCAGTTTGTGGTGTGCGTGCGAGGAGCTGGGAGCAAGAGGGCGTACTGCTGGAAGATCCTGTGGTGAGGATAAAGAAGGTGTTGGGAGGAGTCCATGGGGAAGTAGCCCAGGGAGTTGTAGCTGTCGTGCAGTTGTTCCAGGAGGCACTCTAAACAGCTGCAGTCCACAGGGCCCTGGGCTGGAACCCGGAGTAGAGGGCGGGCCCGGGTTCCCCCCAAACCTCCCAACTCCTGATCAGACACAGGAGGAGTTGATCTGGACTGTGGGCTCTACCAAAGGGGAAGATCTCTGAGGCAAACAAAAATCCGCCAATAAGCGCAGGACCCACCGAGGTAGAGGAGGAACTTTGTCACACCACAACCCCCAAGTCTTTTTCCAAGTCACTGATTCCCTGGAGAGAGTTCCCCATCCTGTAAGGATGTCCTGGATTGTTTGTTCCTAGATCTCTGACTTTACATTTGGCCATACTGAAACACATGGTTTGATTCCATCCAGTTTACTAACCGATTCAGATTGCTTTGTATCAGGGACCTGTTCTCTTCATTATTTACCACTTACCCAATCTTTGTGTCATCGGCAAACTTTATCAGGGGTGGGTTTGTTTTCTTCTAGGTCATTGATAAAAATGTTAGATAGCATCGGACCAGAACAGATCCCTGCAGGACGCACAAGAAGTGAACCCATTCGATGAGGATTCCCCATTTACAATTATATTGAGACATAACATAAAAACGGCCATACTGAGTCAGAACTATGTTCCATCTAGCCCAATATCCTGTCTTCCAACAGTGGCCAATGCCAGCTGCTTTAAAAGGCAATTAACAGAACAGGGCAATCCATCAAGTTATCCATCTCCTATCATCCAGTCCCAGCATCTGGCAGTTAGAGCCCTAGAGACACGCAGAGCATGGGGTTACATCAGTGAGCATCTTGGCTAACAGCCACTGACAGACCTATCCTTCATCAACTTATCTAATTCTTTTGTGAATCCAGTTATAGTTTTGGTCTCCACAACATCCCCTAGCAACGAGTTCCACAGGTAGACTATATGTTGTGTGAAGTAGTACTTATTTTTGCCTGTTTTAAACTGCTGCCTATTAATTTCACTGGGTGACCCCGGGGTTCTTGTGTTATGTGACCTATCACTTAACCAATTTTTAATCTATTTAATGTGTGCGCCATGTTGACTTTGATTCATTCTTAATCAAAATGTCATGTGGTACTAAATCAAATAATTTACATCAGCACTATTACCTTTATTAGCCAAATCTGTAATCTCATAAAAAAGAAAATGTAAGCAAGTTAGTTTCACAAGATCCAACTTCAATTCTTGATTACTCAAGTCCTGTATCAAACATTCCATTATTTTGTTTGAGATTATGTCCTCCTAACAGGCCTAAAATTACCAGGGTCCTCTCAATTACCTCTTCCAGTCCTCTGGAATTTCCCCAGTGTCCCAAAGCTTATTGAAAAATCACCATTAATAGTGCAGAGAGCTCCTCAGCCAGGTCTTTTAAAATTCTCAATATATATTCCATACAAAATGCTAAACCGAGAGAACTTCAGTGTTGAATGGTTAAATGTTCAAACATCAGAAAAGGACAAAGTCAGGGTTGCGCACGCAACTTTAACTCTGTTCCTTTGTGCATACACATTATGACAGTTTTAATCATATTATTTCTAGGGCTGTCAAGAGATTAAAAAAATTAACTGCGTAATTAAAAAAATTAATTAATGTCACTTTCAGGTGACATTGTAACTAAGAAGTGGGCAGTCTTATCTCCCGTAAATGTAAACAAACTTGTTTCTCTTAGCGATTGGCTGAACAAGAAATAGAACTAAGTGGACTTGTAGGCGCTAAAGTTTTACATTGTTTTGTTTTTGAGTGCAGTTATGTAACAAAAAAACCTACATTTGTAAGTTGCACTTTCATGGTAGAGAGATTGCACTACAGTACTTGTAGGAGGTGAATTGAAAAATATTATTTTGTTTATCATTTTTACACTGCAAACATTTGTAATAAAAATAATATAAAGTGAGCACTGTACACTTTGTATTCTGTGTTGTAACTGAAATCAATATTTGAAAATGTAGAAAAACATCCAAAAATATTTAATAAATTTCTATTGGTATTCTATTGTTTAACAGCGCAATTAATTGCGATTAATTTTTTAACCGCGATTAATTTTTTTGAGTTAATCACGTGCGTTAACTGCGATTAATCAACAGCCCTAATTATTTCTCAAATAACACTGAGGTATGTAATGGCTCACTGAGGTAGTCCTCTAGGAAGAAACTCTCTATAGAAAGGGGGAATGAAACATATGTAATCACCCAGAGCATTGGGCTAATAATCTCACATTATCCCCTGACAATCTCACTTCTGTATGCCATATGGCCCTAAACGTGTGTAAGCTAATGGGATCTTCCAAGCTCTAAATGCAAGGGAGTTGGGTCTGAAACAAGGCTGTGTGTTAAGCAGTTGGAGTGATGGAACAGAAAGAATTTGTGGGTCTAACAGATAGTTGCTACTTCTGACAGGGGCTGGAGTGCCTTACCTAGGATATCTGCTAAAGAGAGCTGCTGGCATGCAGTTTGTTCTTCCTGCAGTACAAAGGAAACAAAACTGGTAAATATTTTTGTAAATAAACAAATTAAACTAAGAAAATACCCTGACTCTGTGGAAGGCTTTGAATTTCAGCTGCTTCTTGGCCAAATGGCCAACAATACAATATCATACTATTTTTTCTGTCCAACTTAGGCCACAATCCTGTAGTGAGGTTTGTGCAGGCAGAGTACCACTGAAATCTTTGGGGCTCCATGTGGGCACAAGGGTCACATGGAACTTATTGCAGGATCAGAGCATCGGATGCCTATGGATCCTATTGGATACCTACCTTGCTGTACTATACACTATTCTGTATTTCAGAAAGAATCCATGAAGTTGCAATACATTAGAAGCAAAAGGAAGACCAAGGACAGAGTAGGCCCATTACTCAATGAGGGGGGAAAGACAATAACAGAAAATGTGGAAATGGCAGAGGTGCTTAATGACTTCTTTGTTTCGGTTTTCACCAAGAAGGTAGGTGACGATTGGATGTCTAACATAGTGGATGCCAGTGAAAATGAGGTAGGATCAGAGTCTAAAATAGGGAAAGAACAAGTCAAAAATTACCTAGACAAGTTAGATGTCTTCAAATCACCAGAGCCTGATGAAATGCATCTTAGAATACTCAAGGAGCTGACTGAGAAGATATCTAAGCCATTAGCAATTATCTTTGAAAAGTCATGGAAGATGGGAGACATTCCAGAAGGCTGAAAAAGGGCAAATATAGTGCCTATCTAAAAAACGGGAAATAAGAACAACCTGGGGAATTACAGATCAGTCAGCTTAACTTCTGTACCCGGAAAGATAATGGAGCAAATAATTAAGCAATCAATTTGCAAACACCAAGAAGATAATAAGGTGATAAATAACAGTCAGCATGGATTTGTTAAGAACAAATCGTGTCAAACCAACCTGATTGCGTTCTTTGACAGGGTAACAAGCCTTATAGATGGGGGGGAAGTGGTAGATGTGGTATATCTTGACTTTCGGAAGGCTTTTGACACAGTCTCACATGACCTTCTCATAAACAAACTAGGGAAATACAACCTAGATGGAGCTAATATAAGGTGCGTGCATAATTGGTTGGAAAATTGTTCCCAGAGAGTAGTTACCAGTGGTTCACAGTCATGCTGGGAGGGGCATCATGCTGCAGGGATCGGTTCTGGGTCTGGTTCTGTTCAATATCTTAATCAATGATTTAGATAATAGCATAGCGAGTACACTTATAAAGTTTGTGGACAATACCAAGCTAGGAGGGATTGCAAGTGTTTGGAGGATAAGATTAAAATTCAAAATGATCTGGACAAACTGGAGAAATGGTTTGAAGTAAACAGGATGAAATTCAATAAGGACAATGCATAGTACTTCACTTAGGAAGGAACAATTAGTTTCACACATACAAAATGGGAAATGACTGCCGAGGAAGGAATACTGTGGAAAGGGATCTGGGGGTCATAGTGGATCACAAGCTAAATATGAGTCAACAGTGTAACCCTGTTGCAAGAAAAGCAATCATCATTCTGGGATGTATTAGCAGGAGTATTGGAAGCAAGACACAAGAAGTAATTCTTCCGCTCTACTCCACACAGATTAGGCCTCAACTGGAGTAGTGTGTCCAGTTCTGGGCACCACATTTCAGGAAAGATGGGGACAAATTGGAGGAAGTCCAGAAAACATGACCTATAAGGGAAGATTGAAAAAACTGGGTTTGTTTAGTCTGGAGAAGAAAAGACTGAGAGGGTACATGGGAACAGTTTTCAAGGACATAAAAAGTTGTTACAAGGAGGAGGGAGAAAAATTGTTCTTCTTAACCTCTGAGGATAAGACAAGAAGCAATGGCGGTTGAGGTTGGACATTAGGAAAAAATTCCTAACTGTCAGGGTGGTTAAGCACTGGAATAAATTGCCTAGGGAGGTTGTGGAATCTCCATCATTGGGAATTTTTAAGAGCAGGTTGGACAAACACCTGTCAGGGATGGTCTAGATAATACTTAGTCCTGCCTTGAGTGCAGGGGACTGGACTAGATGACCTCTCGAGGTCCCTTCCAGTTCTATGATTGTGAAAGATACACACCATACTCAGGAGCTCTGCTGGCTAAGAGACATTTATTCATCCATGAATTTAAACCAGGGGAAAGTTTTTTTGTTTTGTTTTTTTAAGAAAAACCTTATTTGTCTTATTAGACACATACATTTTCCCAATTTGGCTTTGAAATTTTCCCCTCATCAAAATGAATGTGGTTTGAAAGTGGCCGGTTTACTGCTGCCACTGTATGGATGCAGAGGATTTTCCACACTGCTGACTTAACAGGCCAGCAGCTCATCATTTGCATTGTGGCAACTGTATCTTCACCAAGAAGAACACTTGTTTTATTTTTTTTTAAAGCTGAAAATATGCAGCCAGACCTGAAGAGAGGGGCTAGGGTCACAAAATCCATAATTTTTATTTGTACCTGGAAACTTCTGTCCTGACATTAAGGGTATGTCTACACTATGAGCTAAGTGTGTTATTCCCTGCTCAGGTAGACATACTCACACTTGGTACCAGCAAGCTAGCATGCTAAAAATAGTAGTGTAGTTGCAGCAGCACAGGCAGAACAGTTGCACAGGTTAGTTATGCTCAGTACATACCCTTGGGGTTCAGGAGAGTTTATACTCGGCACAGATAAGCAGCAATGAGCAGAAGCTGGGCTGCATGGTTGTACTACTATTTTTAGTGCACTAGCTCAATGAACACTATCATGAATGTCTACACGAGCTGGGAATCACCTCCCCAGCTTCAAGTGTAGACGTAGCCTAAATAATGTTAATCCCTTGGTGGATTTTGCTGTGTGCCCAGTTGTCCCAGTCATTGCCCAACAGCTGCAGCCTTTCTATGGCGACAGGATTTCACCTAGAGTGGTTGTTTTTTTAAAATGTTTTATAACTTCATGCTTTATCCCCCCACTCAACCCTAAACTCAGCAAAGGCATTGTCCTCCCTGATGATTACCACCACATTTTATGATGTAAGCTCTGTTTAAAACCAAAACCAAACTTTATTTTATTTTTCAAGTTTTGCAGTAAGGAAGTACATATGAGGGTTTTCCACTCCTTGTTCCCATTATTCTTCCACTCAAAAATGTCTAAAACTATTTGGTTCAACAATTCAACTCTAAGCAGAAACCAAGAATGAAAAATAGGAGAATGTTTCAAAAAGGTAGGGGGTTATCACTATTGTGTAACCTTAAATATAACATTCATTCTTAACAACCAATAAAATAATACCTAGCTTATACAAACGTTACTATTAACCTGAGTCATTCTACTTTCCAATTGGCACTGTTCCCACTAGGTTGCCTTCCTGCAATATGGCTACCAAAATGTCTCAGGCTCTGTAATGAGATATCTCTATTGCATTTGATAATGCTAGAAAATTCTCAGCTTATACAGATCCCCTGTATGCCTGTGTAAATATACGATGAGCATATTTCTGTGCAAACAAGAACACTACTGTAAACTCCATCCTACTGTTTAAGTGATTTAACTCACAATGGGCCCTAGGCCTATCTATTAATAGATATCCTGTATTGCATTTCTATTTACATAAGAACGGTCATACTGGCTCAGACCAAAGGTCCGTCTAGCCCAGTATCCTGTCTTCCGACAGTGGACAATGTCAGGTGCTTCAGAGGGAATGAACAAAACAGGTAATCATCAAGTGATCCATCTCCTGGCACCCATTCCCAGCTTCTGGCAAACAGAGGCTAGGGACACAATCCCTGTCCATCTTGGCTAACAGCCACTGATGGACCTTTCCTCCGTGAATTTATGTAGTTCTTTTTTGAACCCTGTTATAGTCTTGGCCTTCACAACATCTCAGGCAAAGAGTTCCACAAAGAGTGTGTTGTGTGAAGAAATACTTCCTTTTGTTTGTTTTAAACCTGCTGCCTAGTAATTTCATTTGGTGACCCCTAGTTCTTGTATTATGAGTAAATAACGCTTCCTTGTTTCCTTTCTCCACAGCAGTCATGATTTTATAGACCTCTATCATATCCCCCCTTAGTCGTCTCTTTTCCAAACTGAAAAGTCCCAATTTTATTAATCTCTCCTCATACGGAAGCTGTTCCATACCCCTAATCATTTTGTTGCCCTTTTCTGAACCTTTTCCAATTCCAATATACCTTTTATGAGATGGGGCATCAACATCTGCAAATAGTATTCAAGATGTGGGTATACCACGGATTTATATAGAGCCAATATGATATTTTTGGTCTTATTATCTATCCCCTTCTTAATGATTCCCAACATTCTGTTAGCATTTTTGGCTTCTGCTGCACATTGAGTGGACATTTTCAGAGAACTATTTACACTACAATTCCTAGATTCACTTATTTTCTAGCCTCATTTCTTATATTATGCTACACCAAATAAATCAAGTTAATCTCAACTTTCAGAAAAGTGAGTACGTTAATATATGAACATCATTAATAAGAAAAAATATTGCTGGCTTCTCTACATTATCTAGATTTGACACCCAACAATTTTGACATCAAGCGGGACATAATTCTGCTTTACGTGAAGATATCAAATTAAGCAAAGTGCATATTAAAAAAGTTACTTGTATGCAGTAAGGGGCAAATCCAGACCCCAGCGTCTGGCTAAGTAAAGTGGATATGTACCTAGGGAAAAATAAAACTTTCATTCCCCATTCGTGTCGTAGGTATGGAGCTATTCTGCAGAAATTATTCCAGTCAATAGCTGCGAGGAACCTACAGGGGGGCCTTTACACAGCCCTGTTCTGCAGGGGTTGAAGAGGATCCATGCAAAGGTGTACCTCACCAGACCACCCATCCCTCACAAGTAGACCTTCTGCTTCCAGTATGCAACAGTACCACTGTAGTAGTGCTGTAGCACAGGCGGCCTCCACACCTGAGCAGGATGGGGCTGTGTTTGGCCCTTAGTGCAGTGGGCCCCCAGTAAGGAATTCAAAATAAAACTGATAGGCAACATATGCTGCAGGCTTTAAAAATCAATAAATAAAGTTTCGGAGTGAAAGATGGATCCTTGTGAATAGATTTGTTTTGTTCCTTTCAGATCATCAGAATTCCCTCCTTCCTTTCAGATAAGGAACTGGACAAAATGATCCATGAATTCATCACCTCCTGGACAGATCACAATTCACTGCATTTGTACTATCCAGTGGAAGTAGTACAGAGGCTCCAGCTTCTGCAGAACAGGGCAGCCCAACTTCACGGTGGAATGAACCACTACGACCCCATCACTCCTTCATTATACACCCTTCTCTGGGTCCCATTTCACTTCCAATGCCAATTCAAGACCTTGGTCATGGTCTTCAAAGAGAGCAAGAGTTCAGAACCCAGCTACGGCAGAGGCTACCTCTTCATCCATGACCCACCAAGTCAGTTATCCTCTTCTGGTACAATGCAGCTAACAAAACCAAGAGTGCATGGGAGCTGGAGATAAAGAGTTCTTGGTTGAAGGGCTCATCTGCATAATGAATTACTAGAGGGAATCTGATTAAGACAAAGTCTCACTATACTTTTATAATTCACTGTAAGGCCCATCTGTAATCAAAGTGTTTTAAAATACACAATCCACCCAGGCAGAGATTCCTAGAATCAGGAAATGGTAATGAGAAGAAAACCCTATGAAGCCACTATGGATGTCAACTTGGCAGTTAAATTCAGTTATTCAAAGGGGACACACTACAGTGATATAAAAAGAACTAAAATTACTAGATCAAATGACATGTTCTCTTGGGAAGTATCTAGAAATAACATATGTGGACAGCATGAAATGTGGAGATTAATCCAGCAAACCCTACCTTCATCTTATGGTACTGTGTGAAAACAGGAGACGAATTCACACTCCTGGTAATACCTGAGCTCTGGCACCAGCCTCTTGGTTTATCATACACTCCTGGTTCCTGATTGGATATGACCTTACAAGTACTAACGATCTTCCACTCCCATTGAACTCCCTCCTCATCTGCACTTTAAACCAATTATCATATCACTTTAGTCCTTCATGTGCATTTTAAATAATCAATTATCTAGTCACATTTTCAGCCAGCTGTACAGCAAAGAGAAATTAATAGTACCTGTTCTAAGTAGAAAGTGTCAATCTTGCAAGTACAGTATTTTGTAACAAAACAAGAAGCACTGTAGTACCAATAATAAACTGTAGTACCAATAATAAAATGCTAGCTTTAAGCAAGTTCTATTTTTAAGAAACATAAGAATTATGGACTCCTTCCCTGCAGGAGGAGCTAAAGGGGAGGAAATCTCTGCAAGGTTCCTCTCATGGAGATTTGTCCCTGATTGTTCCATTGGGAAATCAGGGCTGTCTATGTGGAGGTCCTGTGACTCTGCACCAGCTCTGTGCCCCTAGCATTCCCCTCCAAAATTCCCTGAAAGCATGTTTCCATAAAAATCAAGTAAACACGGCTTCTACACTCAAGAGGATCCTCACTGCAAGTGGGGGTGGTGGGGGTGTAGAAAGGACAGAGTGCATTCCCTTCAAGTCCGCCCATGAACTTGCATAACCAACAGGTCAGGGGATAACTGACATGTCTTGTTGGTTCTATTTTGTTATTTTCCTGCATTAGTGATGTAAATCAACCATTGTAAGAGGAAAAACAGAACCATGAGCTCAGCTTGCGATGTATGTACAGAATGAATGACTGTTTCAAAATACAACGACCCAATCCTGCAATCTGATCCCTGTGGGAAGAACCAAAAGCCCATGCAGAGCCCACTGAAGCCAGTGTGGATCATCTTTCAGGACTAAGAACTAAATGTTTAAATCTCCGCATCTCCTAATGATTTGGGATCTTAAACAATACTTTTACACCCTATATAAAAACACTGCCGTGAGACCGCTATTGTCATGCAAAGTATTTTTTTGCCTTTAGCATTATACATTTTGTTCATTATCGGGAAAGGAAAATAAATAAATAAATAAATAACCCATTCAATTTACTTTGGATATCTGACATGTCAGGATAGTCTTGAATTGTTTAGCCTGCCGACTAACTTTCATGAAGGATACTGTATTATACCATGTCTCAGAGGGAGGCCACTAAGGGAGAGACTATATTTTGCAGGCAATAATATCTAAATAACAGCCACAACAGCAGATAGAGTTGTTACTGCTATAAAGAAAAAAATGGAATAATGTTGTCTTGAAAGGTTTACCAAATGCTCCTGTTCTTCAGAAGCAGCACAACATTTTTCATTTATTTTATACAGAATTTAATTTAAGGAAATATTCTATACAAGAGAAATTATTCCTCATAAACAATATATGAACATCATCATTATAACAAAAATCAGCTAGAATTGATCTAGAATTCTTAGCTGTTATATGTATATGCAAACTAGTATCTCAGTGTTCTCTCTCGGGCTTTCCTACAGTACCTAGCACCATAGTACCTAAGGCCCTGGTCCTGCATACACACCCATGCTCAGCTTTAAGCACACACAAAGTTCAAGTTAATGAGACTACTCATCCATGTGCTTATCTTTGAGCATGCAAGTGTATGAAGGATTAGTGCTTAGCTGCTGAAATTGGCTCCTTTTCTTCCTCTTCTGACCACCTTTGGTCTCTGCTTAATCAGAAACAGAGATGCATAACTAAACCCCATATTCTTACAGTTTACCCTCAGCTTTACAGGAAAAAAGATTGCAACTGCTTTCTTAAAAAAAAAAAAAAAAAAAAAAAAAAAAAAAGATGTTGCTTCATTAAAAGTAAAGCTGAAGGAGGGAAATGAGTTCAGGAGCTAGGATCTGGAAAGAACAGTCTCTCCTATCCAAAACAGACCCTTTTTTTACCGGCTGCTTTTACAAATACATCTTATTCTGTTACGTCTTAGAAATACCACAATCATCTCAGAATAGAGGGGTCTCATGGAGACTCTGTAAAACTGCTATATAAGTTATAGGAATTTTCTCCTCATCCATACCCAGTACGGGGGACAAGAACTTCCCCATGAAGCTCACTGGGACCATTTCCCTCTTCCACTCTAGGTATTACTGGGATATATATTTGTTGTTTTGCATATAATTTGCCAACATTTCTAGTGTCCCCCACTGTAGTAGGCTTTTGAGGCACAAGTGGCAAAACTTCATATATCTCATATAAATCCCCCACCCCCCTCCACCCCACCCTCCCAATTTTTTCTGGTTGATTTTCTACAACTTTGAATTAATTATCGGTCACATCTAGTTTTGTTGTTAAAGTTTTCCCCTTTTGTCTCTGAAGTAGTAAAAGGCTGATCTCATCCATTTTGTGACTAAGCTATTTTAGGGAAACTCTAATGCTGTGCTCCCTTCTTCTTTTCCTGGGATACTTGAGTTGCTGGAAGGACAAATATCACAGTGATAAGCGCAAATGACCAAGCATACATTAGATTGGTGAGACCATGTAATTCAAAACCTGGACTCTAGGGAATTTGAAGAAATCAGGATCACTTAAATTTACTCACTGGCATTTTATGGCACTGTCTATTAACCTGATCTGCATATGCTTACTATTGGGTTTAGTATTCACTAACATGACTTACACCATTATCAATGTAAGTGCTTGAGGACTATCTTTTGTATTACTAAAAGCATCAGTCCCTCTTTCATTCAGTTTTAAATCCTCAGTAAAGGTTTGTCTACACAGGGAAATTGATTGTAATTGCTATTGTGGAATAAGCTATAAAAGTCACTCGATTCCAGAATTCATAGATGTATAGCTCATAAAGCTAGAAGGAACCCCTATGACCACCTAATCTGACTTCCTCCATAAAACACAGGTCATAGAACTTCTTTGAATTAATTCCTGTTTGAATAATTGAAAGTGCACTAGTTACTGAGGAATGATGTGCCTTTTAATCCAGAATAGAGTGTCCACACAGGGAATTACTCCAGAATACTTACTGAAGAACAGTTCTAATCCATTTCCTTGTGTAAACAAGCCCTCATGAATGTAGTAACCAGGGGCCTATTTCCTGTGACGCTCTATCCTTTAGGATATACTATCTACCATTGCTACTGCTTGGTGCCACCCTTCCCCTTCCCACCCCAATAAATAAATTTTAATTCACACTTAAACACTATGTGTTTCTCTGTAGCAAATTTCAACCCAACTGCATATTACTACTACATTATGTCTGGAAGAAGAGTTTAATTCCTAAACAGAAGTGCCTCATTTTTTTGGTTGGCAGAATTGGAAAGGTTGGAGATCTTGTGTGTTGGGCTGCAGGGAGAAGTGGAAATTTGGCACTATGTCAAAGTGATCTCTATTTTTCAATTTTCATATAGACATTTTTGGTCCCTGCACAACTGCAAGGTCCATTTCAAGAGTCAAAATTCTTCTTTAAATACAAATGATTGTAACCAAGGTCGTGCTGATGCAATCTCTCAGGTACTCCAGTGTTCTCCCCACAAATGCCAAATTTGATTATGCTGTACTATGTGCTGTACGCCTGACAAATTATATGTTACAATAACAATTATAAGATTGAAAAAGAGTGCTTCAGAATTCTTAAGTCTTTTTTTTACTCACTAATTTAAATATTTTAAAGTGTTGTCTTTTTTCCCCAAAACCTAAAATTCCATTTTCTAAGGCATGGAACATTTTTACAGCAGAATTACACATCCCTGAAAACAGCGGTTTATCTCAGTAACGCTGATAAGTATGTTATATGTAGACATCACACTCTCTAGTGTAACAAAGTATTTCAAACATAAGTGCAGGCATATTCAATTGGCAACAGAATCATGTGCAAACAATTGTCCTTTCAAGGTAATAATTAACTTTCACAGAGCATAATGTACACCATACAAATAGGTTAATACAGCACATTAAATTGTTATTTCAGTCTAAAAATGATATTAACTTTGCAATTGCTGCAAGTGAAATAGTCCCTGCACAAAAACACAGTACATAATATCCCCTTGCCCTTTTACAGCACCTTTCATTTGAAGAGCCCAAAGCACTTCTAAAATATACATGAAAGCCTAACATGATCCTGGGATTGAGGTAGGTAAGTATCCATTTTAGAGATGGGTATACTGCGAACAAAAAATTCAGTGGCTTGTCCAACTTCATTCTGCATGTCTATGACAGAGCTGGGAATAAAGCTGTCCTTCAATTAAGTACATTTAAGAACCTCTTTAATTTCTCTGAAATGGCTATATAACATTCTTTAGTAATACATATTAGCACTCTAAAATTAAACAAAACAAAATCTATGCCAAGTAGAATAAATTAAAAAGTAATCAAATATTATTATGGCATTTTCTTTATGCAGAACACCTGCCTTTGTTTAGACCATCAAAATAGTTTTGGCAATTCTTTGCTACATCTCAGCTTTAACCTTACTAGAATAATATTTTATATAATGAAGATTTTACTTTTCTAGAACATTGTTCTATTAGAAAGTGAGCTGATAAACTGAATTGGCAAGTCTCTTCCATTATCTGGTATGTCAAAAAAAGATAGATATTGTTATAATAGATCAGATCAAGGCTCAACTGGTCAGATGTCCTATTTCCATCAGTGCTTACTACTCAACATACCTAAATTAAATCCCTACCCCCACTCATCCATGAAGCAAGATGCATAATACTATTGCTGTACATGAGGGGAAAAAATATTCCTCTCTGAACCCCTTCAGCTGGTCAGCTTGCACTCTGATCCATGAGGTTTGATTAACCATATGGTTTTACTTTGCAGGGCAATAGCAATATACAATGATCTTGTTTCACCTTGGAGTCAACACTCATGACCAACACTGACTCTCAAGCACAACCAGTCTACCTTTGTACTGTAGTTTTCAATGAAACACCAATGGGGTCTGTAATTAGCTCCACTGCAGTAGACCTCGCTACTGAAGGTATGGGCAAGAGTGACTTGAATGTTCTTATAATGACCTGTAACGGATAATTCCCAAGATCTACAGTAACTGATTGCATAAGAGACTCACTTTACCACAGCTAGTAACAGCCACAAAACAATTGTTGTGAAATCACAATTACTAGACAGTGTAGAGAAGTAAGAAGGTTTCCAATGTTCTTGGCTTCCAATTTTTCCTTATTTATAATTCTTTTGCATAATTCTGCACAGTGTAACCTTGAAAATCCTACACAGATTAAACAGTGGCAAAACATTTTGAATAACCAACTGCTTTACTGATATGCTGTTGGAGGAGAAGGCATTTAAGAAAATATAAACGACACTTTGATGCCATTTCCTGACTTTTTGTTTTGAAGACTGACTGATAGATTAATAAATTTTCCTGCCAACTTAAACAACAGCTTTCAACACTAGGTTAGAGGGTAAAAAGTATGTGTTATTATTCAAACTTTTTTGGAAGTGTTACTTGGGAATTCAACAGAACAGTTCACATATAAAGCATAGATAGCAGTGCAATATACTTAGCTTTAAAAAGAAGGAGGAAAAGCTTGTTTTTAAAATAACATAGATCCCCACCCCACAGTCTTTACTCAGGCAAAACTCCCATTGACTTCAGCAGGTTGGACTCTACACTGGGCTCAGAATCTACACTAGACCAATAGTTTGGACTCTTTTCCATAACATGACCCTATTTCAAAGAAAAAATAGTTTCTGGACCCAATCTTCCTCCTATCTAGCCTTAAATGACCTCCCTAGACCTGTTCCCTCCCTAGGCCATTCCCAGTGGAGGATGCAATCCCCATGTTGAGCACCAATGCAGTATATCAATTTCACTAAAAGCCATCACCCAATAGACACTTGTGCAGCTCTAATGTAGACAAGGCGTTGGCAGCATTTTAACCATCATATTGCCTTCACATATGGCTTGTCTACCTGGAAAATTTGTTTTTGTTTTGCCAATACAGTTAACAGTGGCTTTCTTTGGTTTAGCTTAAACCTTTTCCTCAATGCCATTAGCTAACATTGAAAAAAGGCAATCGTACCAGGATACAAGTGTCCACACGAAGGGTTATGATGGTGTAACTATATCTGTTAAAATTCACATATTAATGCCTACACAGGGAAATTCAGTATACAAGGCCATAGTCTAGACAACGAAGTGATAAAAAACAGTGGAGTTGCCATTGCCTTGCCTATACAAGAGCCCTCACCATTGCTACCACCAATAGGAAACATGGGGGGAAAGATTGGCATTACACAAGGTCTGAGTTAAGGATTTGAGAATCCAACACACAGTTTGCTTGGTCTGATGTTGTGAGAAAGTGATCAAACAGCTGTGGGAGATGTAGCTTTCACCTGACAGCAACAGCTGATTGCCCCTGCAGGCAGAACCAGGGAACTAAGCTCACTTCAGAGAAGCCTTCCCTGGAGGAAAAAAACTTGGTACCTGGGCCTTTTCAGCCCATAATATGTACATACAGCTTCACACTTTTAACATACCCCACACCCACCAAGAAACCAAGACATGGGAGAAGATAACAGAGGTAAACAAGGGGAAACAGAACAACCGGGGCTGCACACGACATATCTACAATTTCAGCTATTAAAGATTCAGCCTTCCCCTTTCCAATACATCCAGAGAACAGTGAGAGATAAAAATATTCTGGAAACTAAAGGCCAGATTCTGATTTCCGTTTCACGGACATAAATCAGGTCCTAATCTATTGAAGCCAAATAGAACCATAATCGCTGCTGGATCAGAAGAAGAGACTGAGACTATTAGCACTAAATGAGATAGTTCGGAACAGAAAACTTATTTCATTTACATAAATAAATACCTGTGTCAATATATCAATGAGTTAAATAGCATGCTGCTCACGTGCTCATTTGAAGGGACCCTGTCAATTAACAGTAAACCTAAATCCTGGGCTTTAAAAAACCCACACCATATGCATGCTGTTCACATGCTAATTTAAAGGACACAGCAGACAAATCTATGATTTGTAAAACTAAGCTTTTTACAATACTAACACTTCATTAGAAATATTTTCATGCTTTTTAAAATCCCAGTAGAACCAGTTTTGTTGGGCTGTAGCCATTTCACTACCTGGTCTGCAGTCCAAACAGAGCAATATGCACAAGAATAGGAAAAAAAAAAAAGAAGAGAAACCCACTATCAACCCAGGGGAAAACAGCCATTGCATTTTCTACATCCAAGTTCAGAAAAATGCAAAAAGTGAACAAACAGAAAAAACAGTAAAAAGTTCGTTTGATTTTTAAATTTCTTTCCATTTTAATCTGTGGGGTCGGTGGCAATGCAGAGATGGATTTTTAATAGTTTTAACTGGACATTTCCCCCTGTTGCCATGTCTGCCCATTTCCCACAAGGCTAGTGGCTGGAGGGGATGAGAAGGAACCAGATCGACATGGATAAACTGCATATGAACCCAGTGATATACCCGAATGCAGGGGGGCAGGTGCCATTTTGTAACCTGGAAATTTTGCACAGGCAAAGCCCATTAGGAGTCACAATCCAGCCTCAGCCACGTCTGGCTCTACACCCCCCGCGGAGCATCTGTGCCCCACGCTCAGCCCTCCCCCAGCAAGAGGGACCCCACCGAGGGAGACGTGGTACCTGCCCAGCATGCCCACCCCGCAGCCCTGCCCGGCCCTTAAGCGCCTCGGCCCGGGCACCAGCTGCCCGAGGAGAAACCTGCCCTTCCAGCCAGGCCCAGCCCCGACAAGCCGCGCTTCCCCCCTGCCGGGCCTCCCCGGCTTCGCTCACCTTGTCCCGGGATGCGGAGGGCGCGGCCGCCCCGGGCTGGACGCAGAGGGCTCTGCGCGCCCCGCTCCCCGCGCGGCCCCTCCTCGCCGGGGCGCCCCCCACCGCCGGCGCCGGGGCCTGCTGAGCTGCCGCCGCCCCAGGTGTTCCAGCCCCGCCAGCGTCACAATGCCGAACGCAGGCTCCTCTGCCGGGGAGGCCGGCCCCGAGCAGGGCGGAGCCTCCGTCACCTACATCCTCCTCCCCGGCTCCGGCACTCGGGGGCGCTGCCCCGGCGCGAACCCGGGGCGCGCGGGCCCGGCTACTGTCCCCAGTTCCGTGCCCGGCAGCTTCCTTGGATTGTCCGCGCCCGCCCGACCCTCACCCTCGCCCCTTTGTCTGCCCCGGGCGGGCTGAATTCTGTACTGGAGGCGACACATGAAATTCTCGCCTCCCGCCAGACCCCCCCCCCCCCCCCCCCGCCACAGAAACGGAATCAGGAAGCCTCTGTGTGCTGGGGGGGTGGGCACGGCGACCTAGTGGGTACAGAGCGGCGAGGAAGGAATGGGCAGCAGGGGCTGGATCCAGCTCCCGTGAAAGCCAACCGAGAGCCTGGCCATTGACTCCCAGCCGGAGGGTTGGAGCGAGCAGCCCCCAGGAGTCTTCTTACCTCTGGCAGTATTGCCAATGTCAGATCAAATACCATGCGTCGGACACCGCCCCCCCCCCCAAAAAAAATCATAAAACTGGCCTAAAAAATCATGAGATTTTTTTACGAAGATGATATTGTGTTTTTTAGGTCAGTCTCTGAGTTTTTGAACTCCCGCTGCCCATCCCCAGGGTGTGTGCGTGTGACAATTAGTGTTTCCCGTTCTCCCACAGGTACTGGATACGGTATTTTTGGCCCCTGCTCCAGGAGCTCTCACCTCCACCTCTGCTCGACTCTTGCCCAGCAATTAATCCTGTCCTCCAGTCCCGCATCAGTTGTGTCCCCACTCAAGCCCCCTCAGTTCAGCCTCCCTACCCAATAGACCCCCCCCCATCTGCTCAGAACTCACCATCAGTATAGCCCCTGCATCCCACCAGCCCCCACCCTCCTCATTTCAGCCCCCCTTCAGCAGCCAGGCTATAGTTCAGCCCCACCCCCACCCCTCATCTCTGTTCCTCTTAGGGTTTGGGGGAGGGGCTGCTGTGGGGTCCCCTCTCCTGTTACCCAGGGTTTTCAGAACCCCAAACAGTGGTAACTTAACTGTTTCGCTCCAGGCAGTGTCAGGAATAAATCAATGGGGGCGCAGCTCATCCGTCTGACATATCATTGGCACAAGCTAGTGTCTTTTGTAGGTTTAGAGCATTTCAAAACATATATATTTATCTAAAGTTAAGAAATGGTTTAAAGGGATCAGTGGCCAGGCTTCAGGGGTGGGGGGGGGGTCTCCCTTCCCTCTGACTGCTGGAGAACTTAGATGCCAGATCCATGCCCAGAGAAAACCTCGGACTGCTCCAAAGCAAATTATTTCACCCACTCTTTTATAGCTAAAAGTACATAACCTATAGTGACTCTAGTGGGTCACCATAGTAATCCCTAATGGGTCACTAATCTCCTACTTTCAGCAAAACTACTCATTATCTCTTATCAAAACATTTCGAGTCATAACAATAATAAAACTTACATATCAAAGGTGTCAGAGGTGTTCAAGACCAAGGTCAGCCATCTAAACACTCCTATTCTCACAATACATTCACTTCTTATCCCATCCTCCCATGCTGATAGCAAAACTGCAAACATGCAGTTATTTGGCCTTGCCTCTCAGGGCCTAAAGATTTTCCTACCTATGTTTATTTTGGTTTTCAGCTAGCAGTGGCTCAACATACAAAACTGCTGACTGCAGTACTATCACATTCTGAGGTACATGCAGTACTGTCACATTCTGGGGTACACGCAATACTGTCAAATTCTGGGGTCGGCAGGGAAGCAGCTGGCAGGTTGGCAGGGAAGCAGCTGCCTGTGGCTGACAGCCGGAGCTGAAAAAAAATCCTCAGCTTTGAGACATCTATTACGAGATCGTGAGTGAGGCTTAATTTTACTTAGAAATCACATCTCTCGCGATACATTTGTGAGAGATGGCTTGTCTGCTCTCATCCTGCCAAGGCCTGGGTATGGGATGCATTGTGGGATAAAGCCCCCCAAGTGAGTGATGCACAAAAATGATTCAATCAGGAAAACTCAAATGCTGTAATTCTTTCCTTCAGTGTAAATGACGCTTTCTGTAACCTCCCTTTTTCATGCTTACTCAACAATAAAAATGAGGAGACTTTAAGTTTATGTGGAGCTACGGGAACTGGGACAAACATGAGGGGCATTTGAGAGGAAAACATGTAAAGAAAGGGTAATGGGTTCTTACTTTTTCCAGTGCCCTTGCCTGAGGTTCTCACCAATAAAAGTGAGAGGACACCACTGGAGTGCAGTAAAATTAATATTTGTTTCTATTGAGTAGTACCTAGGAGCCCCAGTCATGGAGCAGGACCCCATTGTGCTAGGTGCTGTCCAAATACAGAACAAAAAGATGGTCCCTGCCTCAAAGAGTTTGCAGTCTAAGACAAAAGAGAACAGGCAGACCAATGCGGGAGAGAATATATATTGGTCAGCATGATGAGCTGTGATCCCAGTTCACCAGCTACCTAACTGTTGTCGAGTCTTTTATAGGCAGCATGGCAAAGGGGAGTTTTAATGTGGGGTTTGAAGGAGGACAATGAGGTAGTTTTGTGGATGTTTACTGGGAGCTCCTCCCAAGAATGAGGGGCAGCAGAGGAGGAATCACACAGTGCTTGTTTGAAGAATTAACAAGTGGGTGATGAAAGGTGCATCATTGGGCAGTAGGAATCAGGAATCAACATCTCAGTAGTGAATGGGAGATGATAGATGGGGTGAGGATAGGATGTGAAGGCCTATTCGTCAAGACCACAAGGCTGATGAGAGCTGGGTTGGCGCTTTAAACCTCACAACAGTCCCGGGATTTGCAGGACTGCACTGTCTTGACCCCCAAAACCCTCTGCCCCATTTGAAGTGACTCCTGTCCTATGGGGCTGGCTGGACTCAGCTCTCCTTCCAGCTATTGTGACTTGGCCCCTTGTGCCTGGGGTCACAGCACTGACAGGCCAAAGCTGAGTGGTACTGTGACCCTATATGCCAGGGGCCAGGTTGCAATGCCTGGAGCAAGGAGCCAAGCCCAGCGGGACAGAAGCTGCAGGAGCTGCCACTGTGGGGTGAATGTGGGGTGGGCTCACTTAGCAACTGCCCAGGTCTCCCAGCCCCTGGTGGCAGCACCTGACCCCTGCCTAGGGCCTCCCACACACTAGAAACAGCACCTGACACTCTACCCTGGGCCTCCCACCCCTCAGAGACAGGACCCATCCTGCTTTAGCTACAGGAAATGTTAGGAGGTATGGAGGTATGGAGTTTCAGCTATGTAGATGGATAAGAAATGCCTTCTCTTAGAGATGTTATGCAGAAAAAAACAGTAGGGCCAGGCCAGGGCGCCGCTTCCCACAGATCCCATTGGCTGGGAATGGCGAACCACGGCCACTGGGAGCTGCGAGCGGCCATACCTGCGGACGCTCAGGTTAACAAAGCATCTCGCGGCTCGCCAGGGGCTTACCCTAAACAAGCCATGAACCAAGTTTGGGAACCCCTGACCTAGATGTAAGGACCTAGAGAGAGAGCTGAGTGACACCCAGGTTACAAGCCTGAGAGACTCACAGGATGGTGATGTTTTCTACAGTGATTGAAAAAGGAGGAAGTGGAAAAGATTTGGGATGAAAGAGTAGGAGCTCTGTTTTAGCCAAGATGAGCTTAAATGTATAGCTGAACATTCACAAAGACATGTCAGAGATACAGGCCATAATTTTAGTTTAGCCAGCAGGAGATGGGTCTGGAGAACAGAGGCAGATCTGTGAGTTGTCAGCATAGAGATGGTAGATAAATTTTTGTTTGTGAATGTAATTATCCAGAGACAAGGTGTAGAAGGAGAAGAGAGGGGGACAGAGAATGGAGCTCTATGGAATCTCCACAGAAAGTTAGAGGGGGATGAGGAGGATCTGCTGAAGAACATGCTGAAGAAGCTATTAGAGAGGAGAACAAAGAAAGGAAAGAGTTACAGTAGCTGAAGGAGGACAGGATTTCAAGAAGAGCATGATCAATGGTGGCTGACTGGCCAAGGAGGACTGTTTCTGACCTATGGCTAGACGGGTGATTAGAGTCTTTCTTGAGAGACAGTTCTATGGAATGCAAGGGGCAAAATCTGGATTGGAGATGGTCGAGGATAGAACTCCAGACATCTGCTGTAAACAACACATTTAGTGAGTTTAGAGACAGGGGAGAAGGAGGAGAGGGCTGAAGGCGAGAGACTGAGCAGAGGAGAAATAGGGACATTTGAGAGGCATGGGACTCTGATTATTCTGATTATTTTTCCTGGCTTGCTGGTGTCCCAAAGTCCTTACACCACATCATCACAATACAATGTAACATGACACAACAACAAAAAACATAACACTCAAAACTCAACCAAACAGCAGCAACAACAAACCTCCAACCTAACACTTTTAGTTAGGAATGCCAGGGGGTGATAATGGGTAGCTGGTCCCACAACCATTTCCAAGATGCTAAAGCCCAAATCCTACAATATGAGTCAAGCAGGAATTCACTCACATGGATGTCATTGCAGGTTCAGGGCCTTAAATGGTCTGACAAATAATGGAGGTGTTGCTGTAAAAATTAAGGTTGGGTCTCCTAGATTCATGCTAAGTGACCACACTTGTGCAGAGACGCAAATACATGTTTCTTCTTCACCTGCTTCTCTACTTATTTTTGGACTTAAAAATCAAATGCTACAGTATAAAGTATGAGGATTACAACAACATCTACTTTGGTGTTATTTAGCATAATGTCTTTCTCAGTTAAGATATTTTCCCTTTAATATTGTTATAGGGCACTTTTAAAAAAAATTTCAACCCCTTTTTTTCTTAACATTTCTTAGTCTAAAATCATGTTTCATGTATAGTATCTCCAGATGAGGCTATTATTAATAAAGCTAAGTACTATTGGGCCATTATAGCATCTCTGGAATATTTTTAGTGCAGCAGAGATAAAAAATGTAACCACAGGAAACAGTATCTGCCAAATGGTGTGTCATATATAATGTACCTAGCACTTTGCTCACCCAAGACTGTCTGCCAAAGTCTACCAGATATATGGAAAACACTGAAGTATTTAGCTCCAGCAGCTCAGTTCCTATTTTCCTTCACAATTGTGCACTGAAAATACTGTTCCTTTATAGTTTTACAAAGATCTGTTTGTTCTAGGCATATTCTCATGGACTTGGGGTTTTTACTACCAAGTTTGGATGTTTCCAATCAATTGATTCACTGATTTTCTTTAAAACATCTAAATTCACCACATCTGCTTTCTTCCAGAAATCAATACCTCAATGGAAACTGAAATCTTCTAGATGGTATAATAACTGCGGTACCTCAAAGTTTAAATAAATATGAAGTGTGGTCTTAGTGTAACTGATTTCATAATCAACGACATCAGAATCAGTGGTTTCCCTCCTCATTGCACTTCTGTCTTTGAGGTGCCGGATGGGGAGCAACAAGGCTTTCAAAGCCCTCCTTTCTACGAACCTGAAGTTTTTAGAAGGGGTGGACTGGTAACAAACATTCTCTTCCCTCCCTCAGGATCTCTCCTGCAAGTGAGCTTGGTGCCATATGCTACCTTAGCTGCATTGTCTGTTAAAGGATGGATAGAACAGAGATTGCATATTGACACAATTAGGTCACATTCATTTTTTTTTTACTATATATAATAGAAAAATACACAAAGAGAGACACTTTCTCTGTCACTGTTTCAGTATTTTCTCTTACTGTATATTATATCCCAATGTACCATTTGTGTATTATTTAAACAGATCCTTATTTAGTCTCCCTACTAAAGGATGTTACATTTATCTTTAATAACAAAATGGAAATTCAAGCAGGAAAAGGCAATCCCCTCAGGAATGTGGCACAGTTTAGTTTAAGCCCAATTATCTTTGAAGCCCACTGGCAATGTTTGGCAAAGCATGCAAGAAGAATGAACACTTTTCCTTTTATATATTTTTTGACTTAGACCTTTGTGCATATTTCAATTTTTTCTTCTTTCTTTTTAAGCGGTTTGCTTTATGAAATAACCGTTTATGAGATTCATAGCATGCGGATATCATAGAAATTAAACTGACATTCTCCCATCCTCCACTGACTGCAATTGTGGTATCATTCTTGAAGCTGATCTTTCCTTCTCCTCTTCCATTTAGCGTGTTTGTAAATCTGCCCGTCAGCACACTGAAACTGTTTGCTGTCAGAACTCCCACTGTACATCCCCATACATGCCTTTAATTTCCTCTCACCTTGACTGTTGTAACTCCCTTGTCCATGGCTTCCACAAGCTTCAGTTCTCCTGATTCCAGCAGGTACAGAACACTGCTTCCCAGATCACCCCAGTAACTATTTCAGTTCCTGTTTAAAACTCCAATGCTTGGGTTTGGTGTGGATGGGTGGATGTGTAACTGTCAGGACTGTGAGTGCCAACTACAGGGCAAACTATCAAAAAGCAAGGCAGACACCCCAAACTGGTGGTATGTTCTATAATTAGATTTCACCAACCCAGTAATAAATGCGAACTCTTGGAGCACTGTAACATCTTACCATGGAGTCACAGAAGTCCTCTTGGGCATTCCAGTCTATCTTTTCACCCAGGCAAGCTGGACTGAGTGATATCTGGTTGCCATACACCAAAAATCACAAAAGATTCAGGTTGCTTCCAGTCCCAAGAGACTTACCACAGGTCAATTTGTACCTAAGATCTCACACCAAAGACAACACTTGAGGCCAATCCTATAATAAACTAACTAAGGATTTATTAACTAGGAAAAAGAAATGAGAGAGTTACTTACAAGTGTAAAGCAGGCAACATATTTACACAAATGAGTTACAGTCTATGGTTCCAAAAGGTGATGGAGTTGTAGTAATGTATTAGCACTGAATGTTTTTTAGAGTTAAACCAGGTTGACCATGGGAATCTTTGCTTTTTTTCCTAGCGCCAGCCCTGTGAGAGTCCAAACAGCAAAGAGATAAAGAATTTTATTTCAGCAATCTGTATTTCCTTCTTCCAGAATTCAAGCTGATGGGACGAGCTTCCTTGTACGTAGCACCTTCATGGGTGAGAGAGGGCCATTAACCCAGTCTTTGTATCGTGATGTTTCAAATGCCCAATTAGTTTTGATAGTCCTTGATGGGTGGGGGGAACTGCTCCTCCTGCCTGAGTTCAAATTCAGAGCAGGCATTTTTACAGTTATAAAGCAAAACTTACATATTACCTTATAACAAGGGATACAGACATTAAAAGTAAGATCAATGCATGCGGCAACTTACAAGTATTTTATAGAGTCTAAACACTACACAAATCTTTACAGGTCTAACAGCTATCTTGAACAATACTAACATATAACTGAGCTGGTCTGGTTTCCAGCCATGAATTTGTCAGTGCCCAGCTGATGCCTACAGCCTTGGGAAGAGCTAGCACCTGGTCTACCGTGTCACAGTGTGTTTTTGTTTGATTTTTTTTGTTTGGTTAGCTTTTTGAGGGGTCTCTGCTTAGGCTTGCTCCAGCCAACCTTATGGACACTCTCACTCTTTTCTTCCCTCCCTGCTGGACTCCTGTTTGTCCCTTCATCACACTCTTGTGTCTGGTCTACACTACAGAGTTAGGTTGGTGTAAGGTAGCTTACATCGACCTAACTCCGTAAGCCGTTACACTAAAATGTAGCTCCCACCAGTGTAACTTGCCCACAACACCGATTTAATAACTCCACCTCAGCGAGAGACGTAGTGCTTAAGTTGATGTAGTTAGGTCGACAGAGTGTCAGTGTAGATTCTGTGTTGTTTATATTGACTGATGCTGCCTTTCAGAAATCATCCCACAATGCCCCACACTGGTAGTTAAATCAGTGCAAGCGCTCCTGGTGAGGACGTGCACTGCCGACACAAGGAGCATAGTGTGGACGTGTAGACCATTTCAATTACTCTGGTGGCTGTACGTTGATGTAACTTAGATTGACTTAATTTTGTAGTGTAGACTTGTCCCTTGTGTGAGAGCAACTTCAGCTGTTTGGAACAACTTTGCTGTATCTAAATAGCTTATCAACTCTCCATCTATTTTCAAATCTCTCATCAAAACATTTCTTTTATCTGCAGCTTGTAATTCTTAATTTCTCTTTCCCTCTGCTGTTATTCAGTATTTTGCACTGTAATTGGATTATTTAGCTGTGTAAAGTACTTTATAGATGCAGTTTGTGCAACGGCCCTATCCAAGCAGTGGGACTCAGTGTGGAATAGATCTCTGTGTAACAGCATGATGGACACTAAAGGCCAACCCTGCAGGGTTGGAAGAGACTCTAGAGATAGACAGGTTGTCAGATTTGGAAATAGGGAGAGGAGGATGTAGTGCAGTCCAACTCTGGTTACCTGTTGAAGAAACCACATTATTTCAGGGACTACGTGCCTACTTGAATCCATGTTAAAGACGTGTCTCCAGCTCAGCTAAATGCTAGTAACCTATGAGTTTTTTGGTAAGAGTGCAAGTTAGTTAATTATTTGTTGTTAAAGTGTTTATAAAATGGGAAAGTAATAGGATAATGAGAGGAACTGGAGAAAGAGCATCAGGTTTCAGGTAGGGCTTAATTTAGTGTGACATCAAGGCCTCAGGCATTGGAGGCAGGGTCAGGCTGCAGTCACTCAAACAGCAAAGCCTCAGTGGCCACTAACCATGCTTAATAAACATCTGTCTTACAACTCTTTCCGCCTGCTGCATCACACATTGTGAAATGGAGCTGGCTGTGAATTTTCCAGTGAAACCCTGTTTCAGCCAAGAATGCCAATGTATTGAACCCAATATGCTTTGTGGAAGCATGTCTGTTTAGATGAACCTCTGATAAACCACAGGCAGGTTTCAGGCCAACTAGCCAGGCAGGCTGCTGGTGAATCTGAGCTTCCATGGCTCTGGAACAGCCCCACCATGTGGACTGCCCTGGGGCCACGACCACAATGCTTTCAGTGTCTGTGGCTCCAGGGCATTCCCATCTTGAATGCTGTCTCAGGATTGGGATCCCCAGGACTTCCAGACTCCCCACTCAGCTAGCTCCCCAGGCTTCTCTGGTGAGCCAACTGCCCTAAGAGTTGGGAAAGCCGAGGGAGTCAGCTGGCATGTGAGTCTGGAAGTACTGGGGTCCCTAGCTCAGGGCAGTTTGCATGGTGGGGCTACCCCAGAGCCAGAGACCCTGGAAGTTTTAGGAGCTGCTGAATGAAATGGACAAGATTCTTGTCAGTTTCACAGTCCATTGTTCAATAGCAGCTCTGAAACTGACAACAAACGCATTCATTTCACTTATCCGCTCCCTCTCCCGTTCCAGGGAGCATTTTTCATTTTGGAATCAATGTGCTAGTATTTGTGAACTGAAACTTTTTGATTCATGGAAAATTTCTAAATGTCAAAATTTCCCATAAACGGGAAATTCTGAATTTCAATAAGTTCTATAGCTTATGAAACGTGTGAGCACAAGGGTCCATCTGTGAGCTTCTGACTGCAGGCCTAAGGCACCTAGTTGCATTGTGTTACTCTGCAAATAATTCAAAGAAATGATTAACAGTTTTCATTTTAATTTAATTTTCCAATTGAAATATCATATAATATATTATAATTATTCACTTGTGCAATTAGTATCAATGGCATGTGAAATTCTGTTACATATTTCCCTCTGCCTGTGTAACATTGTACATTACTGCTACTGTACTCTTTTGCCATTTCACTTTGCATAGTCCTACACTAATTCCTTTCCTGCTTGCCAGCATTTTCAGTCTAATTGGGTATATATTGCACATGAAGATACATGATGATTTTTTGTCAAAGATCGTTCACTTAAATAACAGGGATGCAGTATATGGAAAGATCATTTACTTTTCATTTTTGACATTTTAAATACTAAAGAACTCTGTTCATTGATCAATTATTCAGGTTGGGTTGGTGCTTTGTGACAATTACATGGAGAATCAGTGAGGCATTCAGAAGCCAGGGTTACCCTTCTTAACAAAAACTACATAGTAGTAAGATAAGAGCTGACATGGGAGTGAATTTCAATTTTAGAAGAACAACATCTGTGTCTCAAACACCTACTTGAAAATGTTAATTTGCACCAGTCATCAGTTGTATTCCAAAATCTGCATTTAGGTTGTTAGTAATGAAGGGGTTAAGTTGCTTAAATAGGTCCATTTTGAGAGACACCATTAATCCACTCTATTAATTATTATTATTTATTTGCATCATAGTATTACTTTAGAGACCCTAGAAGAGATTGAGGCCCAGTCATGTTAGCCACTGTCACAGAGAGTTTACAATCTAAAAAGATAAGCCAGACAAAGAGTGGGAGGCAGGGAGTAGTATTATCTCCATTTTATGGTTGGGAAATTAAGACACAGATAGATAACAGTCTACAGTCATGCAAGCAGTCTGTGGTAGAGTCACGAAGTGAACCAAGATTTCCTGAGTCCCATACCAGTGTCTTAACCATGAGACCATCTTTCCTTTATACTCATCTGCTTGAGTTGGCTATGGGGACTAGCTCTTGTTTAATTATTAAAATAAAAGACACACTTGACACTGTGAGATGAGAATGAGGGGCATAAAATGATAACAGTTTACAGAAGTATTATAAAAAGTAGTCAATAAGCAACACTCCTAAACCTTTTTAGCGATAGGAAGTATCAACTAATTGTATCTTATTGATTAGGGTTGTATGGTGTTATTACACTGAAAACGTTAATAATAAATACAGCACCCTGGAAGTCAGTAGTAAAGAATTAAAAGTAAAAGCTGAAGCTTCTGGGTGTTTTCTTTGATATGTTCATGAGAATTGTTCTGTTCAAAAACTACAAGCTTGAAACAAATGTATTAATTATTAAAATAACTCCACCCATTAAGAATATGAATCATCTCATTTTTTAAAGATTCCTGGAGACATTTTATATGATAATAAGATGAAAAATCTATTTTTTAAAATTTCTAGCAGCTGTTGTGTTGGTGAAGGCTAAGGAACAGCACATTCTCCAAAGTGTTGGAATAATTTTAACATGTCAGAAAGCAAACATTTTAAATCTTGACAAACACTAACTATTGCAAGCAATAACATAAGATTGATATTTTACTCATCTACCATAAAATATTCTTATATAATAAAAGACACTTCATGTCCATCAGTTGAAGGTATTTGTCTTAGTAGATGGACATTTTTATTTATGAGGCAATGCCATGGCTTGGCATCCCAGGTTTCCATTTCTGAACAGCATAAAAATCCTGGTTCAGCAGCATTTAAAATAATTGTTCGACCAAAATATGTTAGTGTCTCCATTTTGTAAAGTAGTGTAGCACCTACTTGCATATAGAGTGAAAGCAGGCCAGCACAAAACATGGCAAAATATCATCATGTGTGACAAAAGGATTCTTACTGATAATATTAGGGATCTTTACTGAACATGGTAGCTGATAGGTCCCATTGAGTAATCTGGAGGAGCGGAATATTTTGAATCAGATTCTCCAGTGCTGTGTAGCTGTTTTGCACTATATTGCTGGGGCAAACTGACCCTAAAACTGTCTTATCTGGCCCAAGGAGGATCACACTGAAATAATTCTGATCCCCAGTGGCACAGAGATGCCATAGGGGCTTTTATGCTACTCTGCATTCTTGTTGCTGGTGTAGCAGTGAAAAGTGGGAGTGGCTTGAGGAAAGGGAGTGTGGCTGAAATACAATTATGGTGCACCAGTTCTTAGCTGTGGTTTCAGCTCTTTGTGGCTATTTGCTTGGGCTCCTCTAACTTGGCACAGTAGGACCAGAGTTGAATAGAAGCAGCAACAGAATAAAAGGAGCAACCTTCCCTGACCTGCATTCTGGGAGGATCAACCACACCCCAGGAGCTAACCCTCTGTCTGTCTTTATAAATACTTGTATCCATTGAATGATATTGTGTGTTAGACTTACATTAAATAGATCAAGGGATAAATCTAGCTCACCTAACTCATGGAGGCAGTCCTACTAAGTAAACTAATAACTTACCAGATAGATTCGCTCTTTACTCATGACCAGTCCATTGCCAGTTTAATGTCCAAGTCTTAATGTAAAGATATTTCATCTATGTACCATCTCCATAATTTGCACCAGTTGTGTGATTCCTGAGATGATTCTTCACCTTAGTTTGGTCTTAACCATTTTTGGTTTATTTCTTCAAATGACACCAAGCAAATATTTTTCAGTTGTATTCTCTAGCTGCAAGCTATTTCTCCGTTGCTAGCAGAACAAGAGGTGGTCATTTTATTTTCCAGAAATTTCCATCTATTTTGTTCAATGAAGAACTTCTAAAATAAAAAGACCATGACAAAATGGTAAGACATACTTGAAAATAAATGACAACTACTCTTAAAATCTCTTGAACCTACTATTGATGGCAGCTTCCTTTTGTATGTCATGCCTTTCCAGTCCTCTGCAACATAGGGAGCATGTCGAGATCAGAAGTTGGGCATGAACAGTTCTGCTGCATTCCAGCAATCTCTGGAAGATACAACAGGAGCATGTTGAAACTGGCAGAATTTAGAACAGATCTGAGATTGCTTTAAATTACACCAGGGCCAATGGATCAGTTCAGGTACCAAGCATAGCATGGCTGGAGCTGAGGATATGACCCAATGAGTTCATGCTTAGGATCATTGTTTTCCATAGGACCTTCCATAGGACAGTGACCTGAGGGTATTAAGAAAAAAGATTGTGTATATGTACTATTCATTCTCCACTTGTGGAGAATTCTCTTTCCTTCTTTCTCTTCTTACTAGTCATGAGAAAGAATTAGGGAGGTATTGAGTTGCAACACTGGAATTGATATTCTGTTGAGCTGCCATACCCTTATATGCTGGAGTAACAGCACTCGTTGATTTAGGTGAGAGGGAGTTTTTTCATAGTAAGCTCCGAAATATTAATTGTGTTGAAAATTTTATTTTCAAATCCATTTCACAGTTTTTTCCTGGAAAGCTTTGCTTCTTACCCTGGGAACATTATTGAGCTGTATTGAGAAAAATGGTTGGAGCTTTCTTTTAAGCAGAGAAAGTACTTGTTCTTCAAAATAATTTTCCATCTCCCATTCAGCAGTGTTTTTTTTCTTTTGTTCTTCTCTTTTAGATACAACATGGATCATTTGGCACAGAAGACATGCTGTACTCTAACACAGATTCATTATTCCCTATTCATGCTGATCTTTTCTTCTCTTACATATGGATTTAGTGCACATAGTTACACGAGACTTGCGTTTCCTGCACATTCATCTAAAATTATATTCTTTATTCCAGTTCAGTTCTCTTGGCCTGATGTATTCCAAATCATTCCTGCTGAAGAGAGCTCAAAATTAATTAAGATTATTCTGTGACAGATATGGCAATTTCCACAATATCTTTGGGAGATCTTACTGAATTAAGTTTATGTATCATTGTGGGCCAGGGATTGTATGCAGTTCATGGGGGAAGGTGACCACAGGCCTTCAGGAACTAAGACCATGGGTGGAGGAGGGAATGAGGCAAATCCACTCAGGTTGTAACACCTCCAAAGAAGTACCACCACCGAAAGCTGTGTGGTAACTTATCGCTGTGGACAATTACGCTGTTGATAGCCTTGGAGGAGAAAGCAAAGCAGGCCTGCTTAAGCAGTCTGACTTGCTGGGGGGCTCATAGTGTGGGCAGGGGACTGTGAAGTCTGGAAAAACCCTGTCCAGGAAGAAGAGAGATGCAGGTCTTTGCCCAAGAGAGGTGATGACTGCCGAGTTAGGAGCTCAGAGCAGGTGCCCTTGCTGGATCATGGAGGGGAAATACAGGTGTAGATGCCCTGAACTGTGACATAGGCATTACATTTTTTTACCTTCAGATTCAGCCTCTTAATTAGGGTGACCAGACAGCAAATATGAAAAATCGGGACAGGGGTGGGGGATAATAGGAGCCTATATAAGAAAAAGACCCCAAAATCGGGACTGTCCCTATAAAATCGGGACATCTGGTCACCCTACTCTTAATCCACTGTCTGAAAATAACTAACTTTCTCAATCCTCACACACTCTTTTGTAAAGCTGATTCTAAATATCCACATTAGTTTTTGGAAATATCCTAGTTTGCCTTTGTTGGTTTATTTTTTGTTGTTTTTCCCCCCAATATGTAGGATCCTCCTATCCTTTTAGAGATGTAGCCTGCTAACTTTTGTTGGTTTCTCATGATCTTCTCAGTGATATGTATCATTTTAGTTTATCGCAATGGGCTACTGCAGTGAAAGGTCTGTCAACATTTCTACTATCACTTCCTGTTTGGAGTCATTTCTAATTCCTTCATTAAATCCCCATGAAGATAAAAATAAGCTTGCAGTATATATAGATATAGCTAGAACTATATTGATTTAAATTGTTTTGAATTTGCAGATGTGAACCATATCATAGTCCCACAAGTTTAATTTATTTCTTGCACAGCTGTAGAAATAATCCAACTAAATGGCAGAAAATAAAATATTTGGGGACAGATTATGCCTTTCAGCACAGCCTTGAGCAAAGGATGATGTATAATCTGCACCACCCCAAAAACAGACCTGGAAGGCACTGTGGTTCTAAGACACCCTTCGGAGGAATAAATTACCTCCTTGATTCCCTCTAGCCTAAACCAGCAGCAAATGATTACTTTCGCTGCACTGGGGAATGTGTCCAAGGCTCCACCCATTCCCTCCTCCATCTTGTTGACTCCCTGCCCACTTGCTTTGAGCAGGGAATAAGTAAGAGCACAGTGCCTACGTATTCCTATATGCCTGGACCCAAGTGGTACAAGGGGGATTCTTATCCCACTCCCACTCCTCTATACAGGAGTATAGTCCCAAATCACGATTTAGAGCTTTTGGTGACAGCTACTCTTCAAAGTAAAATTATGTGAGCTGTTGGTATAAATAAACAAACAACTAAAGCTATAATTTACTGATTGGAAATCAGCTAGTGTTGTTTCAGAACTCCTTTTTACTACACATCTTGATTCATATTCAACACGACAGATTGTAGGATTCATGATTAATAATATTCTTCACTATGTAGAATCCTGCCAACTGGATTCATGTAGCTTGTTACTATGTAAAGACTCTCAGCAAAAGGTGTTGAACCATTAAATTGTCACTTTTAAGAATTTTAAGGGCCTGATATACGTCACTCGGTTAATGGAAAGACAGCCATTGACTTCAGTGGGCTTTGGGTGAACCCTATAATCACTTCATTTACATCATCTCTGTCCAGTAGTACTACAAGTCCAGTAGACTAAATTCAATTCTTGAATTTCAATGGAATTTCACCAGGGGTGAAATTGTCCTGTAGGTCAATGTAATGTTGCTTTCCTGATGAACTATTTGAAACCAAAAGTAATTAAACTCTAAAAAGTACGAAAAAGAAGCTTGAACTAACCAAGCAAAATGTTCAGAGGCAGGCTTTTCAGGCCTGTTTGAACCCACAAATATTGCATTTCTCTCACTGAACAGGAAAGACTACATGGAACCAAACATCCAGGTGGTATACTGGGCAGGATGGGAGAGTTTTCTCTAGATCAAATTCTTTGTATTAAGTTATATGGCCATAAACAATAAAGAGGAATAATTTTGGATTAATATTTGTGTCCTACATATTGTTAGCATTTTATCCTAAGCCTTTTTTCTTTGGCCTCAACCTTTGACCGAGTTTGTTGTTGTGCATCTCTTACAACAGACTAAACCAGTCATAGGAGGGGGTTGGAAGGTCCTCAGACAGAATAATTTGCAATAACGAAATCTTAAGAAATAGGTAACCGCAGTTGGGCAAAAGAAAAAGTAAACAACAGGAAAAGCCTAAAATGAAAAATGTTTGTTTTACTAGCTTTAACCTGTATTCATTTTGCAATGTATTCTAAATAAGGTAATTGATACGGAAGTATGTGTAATTTGTCTGCGGTTTTAAGCTTTAAAAACCTGTGTGTTCCTTGCTTCAGGGGGGCAGTTCTGTCATCTGCCTTTCCCCCAACACGTTGGTATCTTGAATAAAGGAGTCTCAGCCGCTGTCTGATCTAAAAACAAGGTGTGGTTAATTTTTCCACCACAACAACAAGGTGGCTTAAAGACATCACTATCCCCTTTAATAAGTTCTTTACTTATCTTTGTAAAGCATTGTTGAGATCTCTAGATGAAAAATGCACATAAGCACTAAAAATTGCTATTTTCAAAGTACTTGTGGACAAATACCAAAGATGGCTTGAAGAAGAATAGACTTCTGCCCTCTGCCAATGCAGAACAAAGCATCTTTGTACACTGCCTCATAATCTGTGATCCCGAACAAGGACTTACAGAGGACAGCAGCACAGTCTTGCACTATAATGAACACACATAATATGCATTATTTAGATTTTCACCTTGTGGTGCATATTTAGAATTATTTCAACAAAACCGAGGGTTACCAAATGAGTTTTTAATCAATTAAATTGTCAAATTATTCCTCCCTTGACAAAGAATTCAGTGCAGCTCTGCCACGTTCACTGTGGGTCCTTGGTCACAGAATTGAGGGCTGATATACTACATAATATACAAGGCCCTCACGTGTAGTATATAAAAGTATATAAAAGTTTATACCACTTCAGGGCGGATATTATATGGGAAATGTTATTTTTTCTATTCCAGAATATTATTTCATTAGAAAAATGTGCTTCAGTAGGAGAGAGAGAGAGAGAGAGAGAGAGAGAGCTGTCACTCCGTGAAGTGATGAAAACTTCTGGACATTAGCTGGAACTGCATGGCATGAAGGAGCTGAACAGGAACGCCAACCCCTGACTTCATCCCAAAATGACTGTTGCATTTGGATGTTGTCAGACTTAGAAAAAAAAAATCATAGAATCTCAGGGTTGGAAGGGACCTTAGCAGGTCATCTAGTCCAACCCCCTGCTCAAAGCAGGACCAAGCCCCAAATGGTCCCCTCAAGGATTGAACTCTCAACTCTGGGTTTAGTAGGCCAATGCTCAAACCACTGAGCTATCCCTCCCCCTCAGAATACAGAAGGGCTTAATACAGAAGGGCTCCCCAAAAGGCACATCAAAGGTGAAATCCTGGCCTCAGTGCAGTCAATGGGAGTTTTGCCCTTGACTTTAGTGGGGCCAGGATTTCACTCTAAATAGTAGATTATTCAGTATATCAGCCCCGCGTAGAGGACAGTACAGATTCACTCTGTCTCAGGGTGCCTAAGTCAGAATTCAGGGACAGTTTGGTATCAAACAAAGTATGCTCAACTCAGTCCTCAAGGGATCTGTGCCGGTAACTCCCTGTACATTTAGAGCCAAATTCTGCCTTTCCTTTCAGCACTATAAATGCTAACACCAGTGAAGTGAGTGGAGTTTCTCAGACTCAGATATAATTGAGGCCAAATTTTTGTCCATGGTTTTTAAGGATACCAGAGAAACAGAGGCATGTCTTTAGTTTCTGGGTTTCCTATGTGGAGACTAGTGAAAAAGGAGAATAGGTTTTGTTTTTCTAAGAGATATGCTCTAGTTCAAGCAGGAACTAATGCAGGAAAGTCCTGTGGCCTATGTTATAGAGAAGGTCAGACTGCATGATCACAATCATCATGCTGCCCTTAAAAAATTATGAATCTATGGGGCGTGATTGGGGTGGGAAAGGAGAACTTCGCGTTAACCCCTGATCCAGAGCTAGGAATAGAATTGATGGGCTCTGAAAGAAGTCCATCTGGCCCTCTTTGGCCAAGGAAAGATGCTGTTATATAGGAGGGAATTTGCTGCCATGCATGAATAACCCTTGTTCCCCAATGCAGATAAATAATCCCCAATGCTGGATTATGTAACTGCAAGTTGTTGTAGTTCTCTAAATACTATTTCAATGACAGAATATTATTATGGGCCTATTCTTGTAGCAGCTATATCTTACTTTCTCATTTACCCTTCCGTTCTATAGTAGCTTTGCACGAAACATTTAGGCTATTCTGATGTGACCATAAAGATATCATACCCTAACCCTTTCCCTGGGAAGGATGTTGTAATATGCTTAAAGGAATGATTAACACTCATTGAATACTGCCTCTTTGAAAACATAGCCAGCTATCCTTATTCTGCATTAACACATAACATGCATTATCTATGAGGACAAGCATCTCATCATTTTAGGTGTTTTCAATTAAGACAATAAATTTATAGCTCCACTCTACCGAAAATAATGAAATTAGATCAACACACTTATGTTCATTGGATTGTGTTATGCAGCTAATCTGAAAGGGATGCAAATACACATTTTCATAAGGTCTGTATTATTCAACTCATTGACCAGAAATATACAAATGAGCTAATATTGTTATTTTTAGTGTCTGAAAGATCCATTAAAGGCACCTTAGAGATAAAGAGCTGGAATGAATGACTGCACTGAACATGGAAGAAGAACACAGTGAAATGATTTTTAAATTCTGTTTGTGAGAAGTGGACGTTACTGAGACTGGAGTCATATTGTAACTAACTAATCAGTTTTATGGGGGTTGGATTGCTGCTTGTTTCCATAGCAGCTGTGTATCTGGTCTGGGAACATAGGAATTGCCATGTGGGATCAGACCCAAGGTCAGTCTAAGTCAGTGAGGCTCAAACTTTTCCAGTCGTACCCCCCCTTACCATTAATTGAATCTGTCTGTGACCCACCTCCATTACTGCCAAGACTTCCGCGACAGTGGAGCTTGAGGCTGAAGGTAGAGCAGGAGATGGGGGAGGAACTGGGGCTAGAGGCAGAGCTGGTCTGGGGGTGGAGAGGGACTGAGGGCAGAGCAGGGCCTGGAGTCAGAGCAGGACTGGGGGCTGAACAGGGTTGGGGGAGCAGCGAGGCTGGGAGCGGAGCTGGTCTGGGGGCAGAGCGCAGCTGGAAGGGTGGCACTTCCTTCCTGCCCCCACAGGGGGATTGGCCCCAACCCCACTGTGCGCCCTCCCTCCCCCGAATGTTTCTCCATGCCCCCTTAGGCGGGAACACCCTGCAGTTTGGGAAACACTGGTCTCGTCTAGTCCAATATCCTGTATCCAACAGTGGCTGGCACCAGCCGATTCAGAGGAAGGTTGAAGAAACCCTGCAGTATCTAGGTGTGGGATAATGTGCCTCCCCAAAAGGTCTCATCCTAATCTCTGATAGTCAGAAATTGATTTAAGGCCAACATTTTTGTCAGCATTGACTATTATAACCCCGGATGCCCCTGTTTATGTCATTTTCAAAAGTGCTCAGCACTGGGTTAACTCTGTTCCCAGAGAGAGTTTTGCCATTGGCTGCAATGGAAGCAGAGCAAGGCTAATGCTAAGCACTTTTGTAACAGGGCCAGTTCTAGGGTCCCAATTTTTTGGTGGGGAGGAAGTGGGTATTTGGGGCTCCTGGATGTTGACTTTTCTGGAGTCCCTGCCTCCCCCACTCCCCAGCAGCCCCACTCTCCTGGAAGTCCTGCTTCCCCAGGGCCGGCTCTAGCTTTTTTGCCGCCTCAAGCAAAAAATAAAAAAAATAAAAAAGGGCAGCCAGACTGCTGAAGCAAAAAAACCTCAAAACAACGGTGGCCGCAGGGAGCACGTGGAGGGTGGTCAAGGTGGCTTACAGGAGGGTGAAGGGCGGCACCTGCCCGCTCCCTCCGCCCGTGGGCAGCCAGGCGCTGAAGCCCGCTCGCAGCTGGGTGAGAGGGGCTCCCCTCTCCGGCCTCGGGGTGCTTCTCCCGGCTCAGCAGGGGGAGCCCCTGGCGGCTGCAGGAGGTGCCGGCTCAGCCGCTCCTTTAAAGGTGGCTTGGCCGGGCCGGGCTCAGAGTAGCGCGGGAGGTGGAGGCCGGTGTAGGCAGCGGGGAGTGGCGCGTCCCAGAGAGCCCAGTGGCACGGTGAGCGGTGGGGATCACTAGTTCCTGCACCTCCCGGGCCGAGGTCCATGCCCCTGCAGGGCTGGGCTGGGACTGGCGGAGCATGGGGAGCTGGCTGGGGGCTCCGGAGCTGCGGACCGGGCTGCCGAATCACAGCAGGGCAGCCGGAATGTGCCGCCCCAAGAATCCCCGAAATGCCGCCCCTTACAATGTGCCGCCCCAGGCACGTGCTTTCTCATCTGGTGCCCGGAGCCGGTCCTGTGCTTCCCCCCAGGACTCCTGTCTTCCTCCCTCTTACCCTCTCCTCCCAAGCAAGCCCATCTTCTTGGAGCTCCTGCCTCTCCTCCTGCTCTTTACCTTACTCTCCCTGCTGGTGAGCCCCTGGCCCTTGGTTGGTGGGTCTGTCCAGCACAATGTAGAGTGGGACCTAGCTGTCAGCTGGGCCATGGCATGCTTCCTCCCCACTGTGTTCAGGAGTCAGGACTTCCCTCATTGATTGCCATCTTATTTTTTGGCTTACAAGACAGACAGAACAGAAATTCTCCCTCTGCCTTCATGGTATCATTCATTATTTTATATACTTTTACCATGTCCTCTCTTTTTCCATCTCATTTCTAAAGAAACCAATCCCAGTATTTTCAGGGCCTTCATGTGAGAATTTTTCTGTATCTATAATCATTCTTGTTCCCCTCTAACGCTGCAATATCCTTCTTTACATAGAGTGATCAAGATTTCACAGTAGTCCATAGGAGGCTGTACCACCGAGTTATATAATGGCATTATAGTATTTTATGTATATTCTATTTTATTCTCCATCCCTTTCCTTGTACATCCTACCTTATTTGCTTTTTTAACTGCAGCTGCATATTGCGCACAGGGCTTCATTTTAATTTTTTCCCCTTCCACTGTGTATTACTTTGTATTGATCAACATTGAACTTCATCTACCATCATTTTGCCCATTTAGCTAGCTTGATTCGGACTTTCTGAAGTTCCTTATAGTCTTCTCTGGACTTGATTAACTGTGACTCAGTTTACCCATGTGGAAAATGAGTATAAAGTTTCCATAGCTCCCAGGGAAGATGTGAGAGTTTTTAGTAAAGTGCTTTGGATCCTCAGATGAAAGGTGCCATATACAGAAAATACAAAGTCATATAATAATGATGCAGTATTTTATTTTTTGTTTTACGTTTTTCAAAACAGGCATAGTGTGTGGCCCAACTGAGAACCACTCTCTCATTCACATATTTTTCTTTGCTCTTACTACTGTTGTCTTTTAAAGACATGTGGAGTTGCACAAATAGAGTGCCCGAATGTTTCCCAAGACCCTGCATGGGATCAGGCCCAAAGTGTCTTAAATCATCAGAAGTGGATTTTCTTCTGAGCTTCTCTAGTTCAAATAGAGACAACATTTAGGGCCCAGGGGAAGATGTTCAAAGGCACAGAGGACACTTAAGAGTGCAATGCCCCCGAAACTGCCATTTGTGCCTTTGAAAACCTGTTCCCTCACCAGATCTATGCCCATTTACACCAGCTGAGGATTTAGTCCTGGGTGACTGATCTATTTCTGGATTGATTGTTCAGAAAAATATCTATTAAGATAAAGAAAAGAGAGACCTAAGAGCAGTAGACTGTGTCAACCAACATAGTTCATAATTACAGCACAAGGAAACAGCAGGAGTATGAAAGATGTTTGGCTTGGAACGATGCACTAAAAACCTCTCCGTGGCTGCATGAAGAGTGCCAGAGTTTGCACAGGCCTGCTGCTTTACATTACATAGGGAGCTTTTAGGTGAAGAGAACAAGCAAGCTTACAGGCAGCTTGCTTGATTTTTCCTTTGGGGAAATATTTAAGAATCGTTAATAGTTCCCATACACAAGTATTGGGCTTTCACTTTCATCCATCCAACCGAACAGGTTATTTTGTGGGCTTATGGTTTGTATATTCATCCTAAAATAGTAGTGCACTAATACTATTACTTAGATGATAGCAAGTTATTTTATTTTAAAGACATTGCTATTCTACTCTGTTGGTTTTTATAATAATGCTCAAATCCATATCAAATTACATGCGTTTATAATTGCCTATACAAAATGGAACCTGTTTATATGGTTAAATATTAGTGCCCTTGAAGCCAGCTTCCTTTGACTTCAGCAGCACTGGATTTGGTGTAAACTCTGTTTATAGTAAATTAGAATGGAAGTATTTAACTGCTTCAGTGAAATGTGCAAGTTATAATTCTCTTTATATGGATTCTCCCCTTAAAATGAGGTAGTTTTGTAAAAAAATTATAAATTTGTTCCATGTTATTCCTTCCATTATTAGAATGAAATGAAAAAGAAATCATGGACAAAGTTTACCAGGACTTCAAGCAAAGATCTGAAGCAGTATTATCAAAGAACTAAATTTAAGAGATCAATATAGTATAGAGCAGTGGTTGGATTGTAAATCTATTTGCAGCAAGTCATGAAATTTACTACAGATTGTGTATTAATAATTAGTATTAATTATAGCACCTAGAAGCCCCAACCAATACTGGGTCCCTATTGTGTCAAGCACAATGTACAAACAGATAAAACAGTCACTGATCCAAATTGCTTACAATCTAAATAGAGAAGACAGACAAAGGATGTGAGGGAGAAAAGAGGTACAGAGAGATGAAGTGACTTACGAGGTCACATTGAAGATAGGTCTCCTGAGTCCCAGTGCAGTGGCCTTTTCTCTAGAGACCATGTTGTCTCTCACATGGTAAGACCTTGGTTCTTTAAATGTGGAGTCTCCTGACTCTAGATTTGCATCAGAGTAAATAAGAACAAAATTCAGCTGTTTTCAATTTTAAGTATGTTTTTAGCCTTAGTTTCACAGAAAATCTTCCAAATGCAAAGAACTGCAATAATTAGGTAGCACGAGTATAAGCCACTGATGAAAATGCATTTTTCACTGGGAACACAGAAATGAAAAAACATTAATATATATTTAAGTGTGAAACTATCAGACTGACATGCACAATGTGAAAGTCTGAGTAATTAAATGCCCCTTTATTAAGGAAGGAGTAATTAAATGCCCCTTTATTAAGGTAGTTGAAGCCACCGAAGCCATAGCTGAAGGCATGGACCAGTCTGGCAAACCTAAGTAGAACTGAGCCATGTGGTCCCAGGGGTTTCCCTGGAGCCCGTGTGAATATGCAGGGGTTGATTACAGCTGTCTGTGAGTGCATGTGAAATGAACGAGAAAGGGAGCAGACAGCGAGACCAGCAATGACAGTGCAGCCCTGGGAAGAAGTCAAGAGAGCTTCTTTTGGTCAGAGCACTGGATAGAAAGACAGACTTGAAACCTGTGAGCAGGGAAAGTCCCAGCTACTGTTTGTGCCTACTGTGTTCAGGGAACTAGGACTTTATGTTCATCCTTTGTAAATAAATAGGATTGTGCCAAAGAAACACCTGACTCCTATAACCAATTTCTCCTCCCAATGAAGGCAACCTGGCAAGGCCCTAAATATTGGCTAGCCACTTAGGCCCAGGGCAATAGTATTAAAGAAAGAACCTTTTTAGTTTTTTTTGGTTGAAGCAGAGTAAAGGATTCTGAGCTATAGAATACAAAGGATTCTGGGATATGTGGTTTCACACACAAAAAAAGTTGATTTGTGGGGTCTCAGATGAAGAAGGTTGAGAACTTATGTCTGGCCTTCACACAGGTCCCCTAATGGAGAGGCTGCGAGGACTCTTCCCTTTCCTTTGTGCACACCAACTCAGGAGCCATCCACAGTCACATCCCTGTATTCATGGACTGTTTCCTAGAAGCACTTTCCAGGATGCAAACAACCAAACAGAGCTCATAGGGTTTGCTCCTGCTCCCATTGAAGTGAATGGCAAAACTCTCATTGACTTCAGGGGGAGGAGATTTAGTCCCACAAGGAGGAAGTTATATCCGATCAGTAGATAAAAGATGTAACATCTTACTGACAAGCAGACCAGTGGCAAGATAACCCCCTAGAACCTTGTACAGAAATGAGGCAACAAAACTCCCTACTACTCTGTAGTTGCAGCCTCCTACTGCCCTGTCCTGGGAGTGCATTGTTTCTGCCCCCTCTGGAAGTGTCACATGATACAAAAGACTATGTTGAGCATGTATAGGAGTTGTGGCAGCTCTAAGAGAAACATCTTAGGGTATGTCTGAACTGCAAAGAAAAACCCATAACTGGTCTGTGCCAGATGACTTGGGCTCACAGGGCTTGGGCTGTGGAGCTGTTTCATTGCAGTGTATACTTCTAGGCTTAGGCTGGAGCCCTATCAGCCTGAGTCAGCTGGCAGGCCAACCATGGGGTTATCTTTGCGGTGTAAACATGCCCTTAGACTCTAAGCTGGATATGGAAAGATTGGGTTACACCTTTGACATGTGACCACGCTCAGTACAAGCCAGGGAACTAATCTGGGGGGACACATGATCCTGCATGCCCCTTCCCACACGGTCACCCACCAGTAAGTTTTGCGTAATCCAGTAACCATTTGTTCTGTTTGCTCTAATATCTTTTAAATGATTTCTTTTGGGCATGTTCTACCAGTAGAATATAAAGAACCAAAAATCTACTCTGTTCCCAAGTGGGAATCTGTTGGAATAGGGGGAAGAAAAGTGGTTTCCAAGTGAACTCCCTGACAATAGAAGTTCATAATAGAAACACTGATGAAAGCGTAATGATTATCATAGAGAAGTGCTTCCCACATTAAGTAATATAGACCTCTTAATAAGTGACCCCCAATTCACAGGAATTGCTGTTCAGTTGTTGCCTGTAAGTACTGACATTGTAATTGAATTTTCTGATCAATAATTTCTTCCAAGCTCCTAATTCAGCTAGTTATGGTCTGTTCCATGTGGCAGTTGCTATGGTAACAGATATTAAACATTGAAACCTGAATTAATACTTCTATATATAACCTGCTTTTGTACCAGTTAACAATACTTCCACAAGTTCCTTGTAAGAAAGTGATTGTCGATATTAATAACCAGATCATACACATTTTCAAGGAACTTGTCCCAAAACCAGAGAAATGCTATTTGTATAAAGCAATAGTGGCATCTGGTGGCTATTTTGTTAATCACAACTCTCTATATGGAGTACAGTAGAAATTGAATTTAATTCTTTAAGAGATGACCTTTTAAATTTGTCCTAAATGCTGCAAGGGATTTTTACTTTTCTAGCATTGTCTTCTGTTTCTTTTCTCTCTCTTATGTGTATATAAGGCTATTTTGAAGGGATCACAGTTAATTTCCATATATCATACAAAGATCCTTAGGAACAAGAGTTCCAAACTCATACCTTCAATTATACACCCCCAAATCTCATATTTACAAATTTGTGTGTCAAGAACACATCTATTTGCATAAATTGGATAACTGTGCATGCCAAATGGATTACCTGATGTGGGTGCAAATGTGAGTTTTATACAAGCAACTGTGCATTATCAATAAGGCTAAGATTTTGTCTCGGATATTTTTAGTAAAAGTCGCGGATAGGTCACGGGCTCTAGAAAGAAAAAGGTAAAGAAAAATTCAGAGAAGCCAGTGACCTATCACGGACTTTCACTAAAATTATCCATGATAAAATGGGAAGGGGCTGGGCAGATGATGGGGGGCTGGGAGCTCTAGTCCCCCCTTCACCCCTCCCGATCTGCAGCTGGGAACTGCAGGGTCCTCCTGCGGTGGTGGGGAACGGCTGGGGTCTCCCTGCCCTTGCCATGTCTGGGGAGCTGTGGGGATCACCCTGCCACCAGCGGCTATGGGGAACTGTGGGAATCCCCCATGCTGCCCACGGCAGCTGGGGAGCTCGGGGTCCCCCATGCCACCCATGGCGGCCAGGGAGCTATGGAGGCTCCCATTGCCGCCGGTGGCTGTGGGGAGCTGCGAGGGTCCCTCTGCTGCTGGCGGTGGCTGGGGAGCTGCAGGGATTCCCCCATGCCACTGGCGGCAGCTCCAGGGAGCTGCAGGGATCCTCCTGCCACTGGCAGCGGCTTCAGTTAGCTGCGGGGGTCCCCCTGCCACTGCCAGTGGCCGGGAGATGCAAGGATCCCCCATGCCACCACAGCAGCGGAGTACTCCCTCTGCTGGGAGCTTGGGGGCCTGCTGCCTCAGGCAGCAAGGGTACCTCACAGCTCCCTGCCATTGCCGGAGGCTATGGGACCCTGCAGCTCCCAGCCGTGCAGGCTGAAGTCATGGAGATCTCTGGAAGTCACGGATTCCATGACCTCCATGACTAAATCAGAGCCTTAGTTATCAACCATGTTTATTATGGTAGTACCTAAGGACCAACCAAGAGTGGGGGCCCCATTCTGCTAGGCACTGCAGAAACAGTAGCAGACAGTCCCTGAAAAAGCTGCAATTTAAAAAGACAAGACAGATGCAAGGTGGGGGAAAGGGGTCAAACATGCAAACAGAATGAACAATGTGATGATAGCAAATGTCATGTTTGTTCTGTACCTATTGAGGCTCCAAGGATGGGCAGTCTGTCCACAGCTAAAGGCCCTCACTCTCAGCCCAAGGGGAGGAGCTACTAGACCCAGGTCTCACATGATTTCAGGGGGGACAACAAATGAAAAAAAAACAGGGTTGAGAGGGAAGATCACAGGGACAAAATCAGGGATCCACAAGGTGACATCGAGCAGAGAACCCCAGACAGCGCCCACTGCTCCTCAAAGGGAGCCAGTGGGGATGGCCCAGAGGAACTCTACCTGGAGCCATGACTTCAGTTTGTTCTGTATCAAGAACGTTAACTGTTATTATACTGTTCAGCCAGTAGGTGGCCCCATTTGTAAGGCCAAACCTTGCAGTGCATTAAAGTGTCTTAAAGTGAACACATCTCTTTGGGAAGGAAGTTCTGTAGATAGTTCCTGTCTGGTACAGAGGTCTGATCTGCTAGTAGCAGCCCTGCACCCTACCATGTACAAGGTGTACATGATGTGGTGTCAGAAGCAAACTAGTGCTAGAGGAGAACAGAATAGAAGATAAACAGTGCAGGATTGAGCTCATCAACATGCCACTCTTCAATGCCCCAGAGAACTTCAGCTTTAATGGTCCTTCAGAATGGTTGGACTGGAAGCAACATTTTTCATTTCTACAAGACTCCATCAGGAAACTGGAGATATTCCGGTATCATCTTTATTTTATGCTATGAGTAAGCAGGCAGAGAATATCTGTAAATCTTTTACCTTAGTGAAGGCCGACAAAGATGTCTATGAAAGAGTTTTGGCTATGTTTGTTGAAAACTCAGGAAATGTGGTTTATGGGAGAGCATATTTTCAGGGAATTCAGGAACCAAGAAAAAAATATGTTGTATTTTTTATAAGAGCTCTGCTTGCATTGGCTGAAAATTGATTTTTGGAACTGAAAAACATGAAAATATCAGAGCCAGGCTGGTTACTGGGTTAACAGACAAGAACCTGTCACAGCAACTACAATCAAAGACAGACTTAAATCTACCCAGAGCTATACAGGTAGCAAAGCAATCTGAATTAGACAAACAGCAGATCAAAAGGCAGGATAAACTTGAAAAACCTGAAGCTAGTTTAGAAGTGGTAAACAGATACAGCATGAATTCTAAAAGTTATTACCATAAAGGCCCTGAGGCTAATGAGGAAATGCCAGCATTCTAAATAGCCTTTCAAACTAAGTATGCAAGATGGAAAAATGTATAGCCCAAGAGTTGTATGTCCAGCTAACAGTGCAAGATGTATAAACGTACAAAATATGAACATTTTACAGCTGTTTGCTGTACCAAGGGAGTCAGGGAGTTGACTAATATTATAGACGGACAATCAAGAGACATTCTTTCAGGGATCTATTATGTGTAATGACACAGAGCCTGCCTGGATAGTGAAACTGAATATTCATTAAAAGATTATTAACTTTCAAATAGACTCAGGAGCAGACGTGACCATCATCTCTGAAGGGGCCTTACAACCACCTTCAACCCCTTTCAGAGCTGAAGTCATCTGACCCATAGTCCTGACTTGCCCTGGAGGTATTCTGAATTGCATGGGCTAGATTGCCACAGAAACAACTTACAAAGACAAAAGCTCTGCATTCAGAGTATATGTGATCAAAGCCCAACAACCTTCTCAGCTGTAGTGTGGCAGCCATGAATGACCTAGTGAGAAAGAGGAGGATGGAGGATTAGCTGATATTGGACTTTTGAGAGAAGAATCAGTATGAATAACTGTTAGAGACAATGCTGAACCATAATAATGTACATATACCATGCAAGATTCTTTTCCTGTTATGTCATAAAATGGAAACAATGGATTGGCATAATCAAGAAAATCTGAGCCAACAGCATGGTGTGCCCCAATGGTTTCAGTTAAAAAGAAAAATGGAAAAATACCAATGTGTGAATTTTAAAAGACTTAATGACTCTCTTTCTTGTGAGACAAAAATATATCCTCCCAACACTGGATAACTTCCTCCCCAACATGAAAGGAACTACAGTATTCTCCAACCTGGTTACCTCAAGTGGATTCTGGTAGATTCCTTTAGCCAAAGAAAGTTCTAAACAACCTACATTTATTGCTTTGGGAGATTTTTGCTTTAGAACAGGGGTGGGCAAACTTTTTGGCCTGAGGGCCACATCGGGGTTCCGAAACTGTATGGTGGGCTGGGTAGGGAAGGCTGTGCCTTCCCAAACCGCCCCCTATCCGCCCGCTCCCACTTCCCGCCCCCTGACTGCCCCCCTCAGAACTCTTGACCCATCCAACCTCCCCTGCTCCTTGTCCCCTGACCACCCCCTCCTGGGTCCCCCCACCCCTAACCGCCCCCCGGGACCCCACCTCCTATCCAACCCCCCTGCTCCCTGTCCCTTGACTGCCCGACCCCTATCCACACCCCCACACCCAAACAGGCCCCCTGGGACTCCCATGCCTATCCAACCCCCCCTGTTCCCCTAGCCCTGACTGCTCCCCCTCAGAACCTCCACCCCATCCAACTGCCGCCTGCTCCCTGTCCTCAGTCTTTAGAGTCCATTTTTATAGGAATTTATTCCTATGTCAGTCTAAGGGAACTGGTTCATCATTCCTTCATTCCTGCTGTCAGATGCTTGTTTTTCTCATCCTTTGAGGTGGTGGGGTGGATTCCAGTTTGCCCTCCAGGGGTCATCTGGTTGTTCCACTTGACACCTTCTTCGGCTGATGGATACTGCATTCCTAGGCTGGCACCTCCCTAACCATTCATGTAAACCAAGCATTCATTTACATACATTCTCTATCTTAATCACATTTAGTTTACTGTCTCTACAACTTTTGGGGTGTTTACTAATTTATTTGAGACTCCCTGCTCTTTAGTCACAGAGGGTGGGTGTCTTTCTATGCTGTTTCTAGGAACCATTGCTGTTACAATGTACTGAGAGTCAATTAACGGCTTACAGCGTTTGTTTACATAGTATCATTACAAAGCATGCTTAAAGAACAAAGTCAATTAACTGCTTGCAAGTTTCTCATAGCAATAAAGTATCTTTCTGAGAACAGATACAATGAACGGGTTACACAGACAGTAGCTTGCAAGTTTAACAAGAGACCCAAGAGATCTTTTACTTAGTGATGCTATGGGATTTAAATTGTGGGGGACAAATTATGGGAAATCACTTTCACTACCTTCTTTAATATCCCTACAGCTCTTCAGTCTGGATGTGAGCGAGACCCTTGACTGGGGGCATGACTGGTTCCTTCTTTTATTCCTCTTTTCAAATTCCCTATGAGATTCGTAGGTCCTAGTCTTGGGGGAGGGTGGGGCTAGGAAACATGTGGTCATGGACCCCAACCCTTCATGGATGTGGGAGTTCCAGTGCTAGGGTAGGTTGTATGTGTGCCAATTTGGGAAGGGGGGTATGAAGCAAGGGTGGAGTGGGGAGAGTGCTTTTTGGGGAGGGGAAACTACAGAGGGTTGGATGTAGGGTGACCAGATGAGAAGACCCGAAAATCGGGACTTCCCACCCGAAGCTGTCGAGCAAAAAAAAAAAAAAATGGAAGAGCCTCTTCCACCAGAACTTGTTGAGCAAAAAAACCCCCGGAAAAACGGAAGAAGACCGGAAATCGGGACAAAAGGCGTCCCGACTGACCATCGATCGGGACGCGGGACAAATGATCAAAAATCGGGACGGTCCCAATTTTATAGGGACATCTGGTCACCCTAGTTGGATGTGTTTTTGAAAATGAATGTTATGGCTCACTCTGGAGTTTTTTACTTGGGTGCCAAGAGGTGACCTTTCAGTGATCACTTAGGGTGGTCAAAGTAGGTGGAGCAGCACTGGCACAGTATGACCCCCAAACTAGATCTATTTATAGTAAAAACTGTTTACAAGTTAAGAGCACGCTATCCATTACCCAAGACTAAAACTCCCCGATTACCTTGTTTTTGTGGTGCCATGGTGTACCCCTCTTAGCTCTTGTTTTGAACACAACATTCCAAATTAGCTGGGCAATGAAGGAACTCCCTACAGTGTACCTGGGTAGAACACAAATGTATCTTGATTTTGCTAGGATTTATATTCATTAGTGCCAAATGATATGTTTGGTCTTGCAGGATATATATCTCTTGATGTAAGTGAGCAGGAGTGAACTTAATACAAGTTACCATAGCTTTGTGCTAACATTCACATATAATGGAATGTATATAACGTTAATGTGATGTGTAATACATATTGATATAATATGCAATATGTATAACCAATGTTCCCTCTAATTTTTGACAGGCCGTGTGCACAAAAAATTTCTTCTGTGCAAATTTTTGACAGGCTGTGTGCACAAAAAATTTCTTCTATGCAAATTGTTGTGCTTCTGTGCAAATTTTTGTGCACATGATGTTTCGCCTTGTGCGCAGGGTTTAGGATCTGTGTGCGTGCGCACACACGCACAGCTTAGAGGGAACAGTGTGTATAACATATACATTGGCTAACAGAAGGAAGAAGGGCCCTGGATCTTGGTGTGGTGGTAGGCAGAGGGAGGCAAAAAGAGATAGGAGAGAGGTGAACTTAAGTGTGGGTATCTTGCCATGTGCATTTACCTATATCCAGGTGCTGGGCAATCAGCTAACTGACTCCACTAAGGAAGCTTCTGAATCCCTCAAGGAATCGACCATGCTACTCAGGGTCTCTGCTGGAGCATGCAGGGAGATAGTCAGTCCATTCTGATGATCTGCTCTCATTTGGATCTAGTTGATCAGTTCTCTGGTGAATGCCTGCTCCTCTTTGGCCTCTGCAGCATGCTACTGTCTCAGAACCTGAAGTTCCTACAGCACTTCACAATTGCATCTTATATACAAGGGTTAAAGTCTCTTGGGGATGTGGCGTTGTGCCCTACTTGACAAAGTCTGATGGCCTAGAGGCCTTGTGTTCTTGAAAGTGGTGCTTTATGGAGAGATGTTGGATGGAGCTGACTATGCTGAAGAACACTAGTACAGATGTTGTTACAGGTGGTGGTGGTGGTGGAGGGGTATGTTGGTACAGGGTTATATCACTGAGATCACACCCCTCACTCCAATGGCCCATAAATGGGAAAGAATAAATACTGAGTGTGGGATTTCCAAAGCCACGGAATTAGGATGCACAACATTCCCATTAATTTCTATTGAAAATTGGTCATTAAACTCCTTCAGATGCCTTTGAGATTTCCACACCTACTGTCTCCACATACAGCGTGTTGTCTCTTGAAAGCTATTTCCAGAGAAGGAAAGCACACATTTCACTACACATAGAACTGAAAGGTCATTAGTCAACTTTGTATTATTTCTGCTACACAAGTAAATACAAAAGCCTATGGGAGTTCTCTGGTTCCAAGATTCGGCAAACCTTATTCCACTCAAAGACCTTGAGACTCAAGCTAGAACAATTAGGGCTTATCTTTACTTCAGGGGTAAGTCGATGTAAGTTACACTACTCCAGCTATGTGAATAACATAGCTGGAGTTAACGTAGCTTAGGTCAACTTACCCCGGTGTCTTCACTGCGCTGCGTCGATGGGAGATGCTCTCTGGTCGACTTCCCTTACTCTTCTCGGAGAACTGAAGTACCAGGGTCAACTGGACAGTGCTCTGTCATCAAATTAGCAGGTCTTCACTAGACCCACTAACTCGATCCTCAATTGCAGCAGAGTAGATCTCCCCATAGTGGACACCAGCCCTTAGAATTATTAGCTTTGAAGAAACTCCCCATAGTGGACACCAGCCCTTAGAATTACTAGCTTTGAAGAAACTCGTCCAGCACCTCACTCTTCACTAGCAGTTTATGAGAAATAATTTAAAACTACATTCCCATCCTAGAATGGTTCAGGTTTCATTAAAAGTGCATCTCAGAACCAGCATATTCTGTATTCCCTCAATCCTGTAAGAGAAACATACATTTTGAAGCAGTCAGTCCAATTGCCAAATTCTTCGAGGTGTCAATATCTTTTAGTTAGTCCCCAAATAAAAGCAATCGAGCTATTATGAAGAGAAGGAAGTGTACTCTTCTTGTCTACTGCACCGATCTGGGGATTCAGGGGATCGGAAGTCAGATCTGGCACAGCCAATCTTGAGCAAATCACTTAGGGTGAAATTGTGTGTTTCGTCTCTAGGAGGAGAAGCAAGAATGGAGAGCCCAGGTGAGAGGGGCTAGGGTGGCTTTTAGACACTGTTTTGCCTTTCCATTCTGGGCTGCTATGGCAGCTAGAGAGGCCCCTGGAATTATTTGGTCAGCTTGGGGAGCCTGTCTAAATTATGGCAGCCTCTCTAGGAAGCACTGCAGTCCTTGGCACAGCCTGGGGATCTCCACAGTGCTATGTGCTGCAGACCCACCCCAAACATGTCCCTCCTGCCCTCAGTCCCATCCTCAGCATGCCCCTTATGCCAGGGCTTGTGAAGGAATCCTTGGAAGGTAGATTTATGGCTTTCTTCCACAGGGCTGGCACCAGGGCAATCCTTCACCAGCTGGAACCTGGAGGGTTTAAGGTCCTTGTATGCCACTCTGGCCCTTTTACCTGGTTTAAAGGGGTCAAAGTAGAGGTGAGGAACTCACCCTTAATCTCATCTCGCCATGCCTTGAGTCCCCACCTGAAAAATGTGGCTATTGCCTTTATCTATATTGTCTTTTGATTGCAAACTCTTTGGGGAAAAGACTTTCTTATACCTGTGTTACTTCAGGGCCTAGCCCACAGGGGCCCCAATCTTGGTTGGGGCTTCTAAATACTGATGTAAAATAAATAATAATTTAAGCTGTTTGACTTTATACTAGGTCATTTGTGGCTCCTGAACACATTCAGTCATCTCCTCTGTTAGTTGTATGTATATTCTATTTAGAGTCACTGGAGAATGCTGTAAATATAAGGTTCTATAACCTTTCCACTACAAACTCCTGTTTTTAGAGGCTTATAACTTAGTGACAATAGTTCCCTCTTAGCTCATATGACTTTAGTTTGGGATTACATTTTATTCTCCTACCAAATTCGTAAAAGTCCACTTTGGCAATTTTTTAATGAAGAGAACGTTAAGAAAATGAGATCAGAAACAAGGTGGGTGAGGTAATGTCTTTTATTGGACCAACTTCTGTTGGTGAGAAACACAAGCTTTCGCGCTTACACAGAGCTCTTCTTCAGGTTTTGAAGAAGTCAAAGGCAAAACTCACAAGGTAGGCTGGAAGCTTCTTCGCTCTGCCCAGTGAGGCAGTATCCATTTGAACTAAGTGGGGAGTTTTTCATTTTTACAGCCTTCCAAACCATTAACACGTAGATTTAATGCATATTTAAAACTTTGTGAAATCTCTCAGATCTGCAGCTCAGAGATTGTTTCATTTCAGCACAATGGTGTGATCTACCCTAACAAACATCACTTCCATGTTGTCTAAGATGTTGGAGAAATTAGTGTATTGACTTTTTGAAACAGAAGGATATCTTGCATCTTGCCCCACTAAGGCTTCTGATTAAGTTCTCATAGTTTCAGGGTAGCTGCATCTCTGTTCCCCTCATGGGCAGTCAGGCCTTGTGCTTCTACCTTTCCTGGGGTGGAATCATTGGGGTTGTCTGACTGGGCTTGGCATCTGTGGTTCTTCCCTTCAGGAGTTTGTGACCAGTGATGAACAGAATAGACCAAAGTATTGTTAAAACTTAACACTAGAAACAAAGCATTCAGAGAAAAGGAGTTTAAAACAACCCAGTGGTTTATACGCACCTATCTTACCTAAAGACAAACCATCCCGTGATGATGACCCCAGCAGGCCTAGACTCTTCAGACCCCTCAAAGTGTGCTGGATGTCAGTCTGAAGAGCTCCCCAAAAAACGATTGCCACCCACCTAGGGAGAGTCACTTTTAATCCAGCCAGAATTCCTTTGTCTTCTCAGTTTCTGAGCTTTGCGGGCTTAGTAATCAAACCAGTTTGTTGGGATCAGCAGAAGGACAAACTAGTTTCCTCAGGTTCAATGGCTCTCCTATTGTCCTGTAACAACCCTCAAGTATTTGGTAAGGGGACAGTGTGTTACATCAAGCCATTGTTTTGCTTTCCTGTCTGTTTCCCCACAGGCTTGGTGATTTAACCCACGATAACCATAGGGTGGCCAAGCGTCTGGTTTTGGACTGGAAAGTCCAGTTGAAAAGGGGACCTGATGGTGTGTGGTCAGATCTACTCACCGGACACCCCAAAGTCTGGGTTACTGTGGGCAGGGGAGGCGGGGAAGCACTGAGTCATCACCTGCACCAGCCCCTACTCAGCCAGGGCCACCTCCTACCTGCATCAGGTGGCTGCAGCTCCCAGCCCTAGCTCTGCAGGCAAGACCCCCCGCAACCCACGCAGGGAGAGGGGAGAGAGGAGAGGGGAAAAGCAGTGAGCGATGGAGGGAGAGGGAAAGAAGAACAAATGGGGGGAGGGGCCTCAGGGGGAAGGGGCAGGGCAGGAATGGGGCCTTGGGGGAAGAGGCAGGGCAGGAGCATATTCTCCAAGGCTTTCCCTATAGATTCTAAGACAGTCATAAGTATCAGAGTTCAGGGCAATTGCACCTGAATTTTCTCTTTATGGTCCACCTAAAGTACCCACTCTTAGGTTTCCGGATATCAAGATGTCACCTCTCTTGGGAAGGACATGTGTCTCTCTCTCTTTTAACAAGGATTTTTTCCAGGCTGCTCAGTTTCCTGCCTACTCTGTGAATTCCCCAGCAAGTCATACTGTCTAAGCAGCCTGCTTTTCCTTCTCCTCAGAGGTTATAAACAGCATGATTCCCCATGGATATAAGTTACCACACAGCCTTTTCTAAGCAAGCACATTTATTTGTAAGGTGAAATCATTACAGAGAACACAGATTAAAACATCCTAATAAGCTTACCATAGATTACCCCAGCTCCAACAAAGGCTCTGGAAGGAGTCAGTCCTTCAAACTTTATGAAGGGGGTTTTCTGTGGTTACAAGTTCATAACCGCCTGGGCTCAGAAACAAACACTCTATGAATCTGTGAGTCACTCCTTTATACAGTTTGGGCCTCTGATCCTGTCCTGGTGTGACAGGTGATCAGTAGACAAAGGTCCCCTCCCTAGGGTGAGGCTTCAAAAGGCCAAGTTCTTGCATAACCGGAGCAGGTACTTTGTTTCAAATAGTCCTTTTTGAAGGTCATAAGACTTCCCATTAGTCACGTCTCTCTCCTAGATACATTACATACAGTCCCACAATAATACATACACATTTGCATCTTCAATACAATGAACTCCTAAAACACTTAAGCATAATTCAGTAAAGTTTGTCCAGGATATTGCAGGAAATTACTGTATCTGTCACAATGGGTTCTATTCCATATAGGTTTTTATACCATGCTCTTCTGCATAGTATCTGAGTGCCTTACAGTAATGCACTAAGCGATCTGACTGACATCTGTCATTTATTTGTTCTCCCATCCTTTCCCCAGAGGGGGAGAATGCAGTGGAGTGTTTTGTTTTGAATTTTTTTGAATATAGTATGCATGTAAATATATGTTGATATATGTTTATATGTTCATGCTAGAGAAAGTAAAGTCAAAGAAATGTACCTTGCACTTTGAGTGGAAAGTGATATGTTTGTGATGGTCCTTATTCCTGTAGGAGATAATTTCTTTTACTTTAACACACTGTTTCTCCTGTTAAACTGGTATTTCCAAGCCAAATCTTACAGTATTTACTCAACTGATTTCCACTGATTGTATCCTTAGATTGTATTTTCTGTAGCAGTATACCATGAAATGCAGAACTGACCTGTACTTATAGTGGCCCAGATTGTACCCAGGTGCCGCATAGGTGCACAAAAGCACCAGAAAACTCCCACCCTCCCATTATGTCCTCCATTTATGGAGTGTTCCCACACATTTGCATTCGCAGACCCTGCACTCCCACAAAGACACTCATCTCTCCTAACACCCTTCACACAGCTGTAGAAGGAAATACACGATGGTGCAGAATATTCATACAACACATTCGTGTCCTCTCTAGGTACCGGAGGGCCAAATAGTCTAACATAACTCCGTGCAGTATGAATGCTGATGACCTTCAGAAGGAGTTACATAAATAAGCCCAAACTTACCAAGAGCTCCCTTTAGGGAGTGGAGCTCTGAAACATGCTGAATACAGGTTTACCATTACTAGGCACAATCCGGTATATCAGTATTAACTAACGAGTAGCAAGTTGATTTCTATATTTCCAATGGCCAATGATGATTCTTTCTGGAGTGAAATATTAAACGTAGCAGAGTAATTACGCAGAATTATCTGGGATATCTTTTCAAGGCAGCAGTTCTTATGCACTGCTTTGAAAAATGAACCTCTGTATGTCTGAAAAGGACCATTTCTGTCAATTTACCATAGATTAAAAAAGATTATTGGGTTCTAGTTTCATCCCATAACAGTTGTCTCTCTGAGCTGCATTGTTTTGGAAGATGAAGCAGCAGAGAAATAGAACAGTAGTTCTAATTCATATCCACTCTACTTTCCCCAACAGCTCATTTACCTCTCTCTCTCTCTCCCTCCCACCCTTCATTGCTGCTGCTGAAGGCAAGCTAATTAGGCTGTTCCCTCAAGAAATATTTATTCTGAGCTATAACAACCACATCAGATAGACTGCTAGGATAAAACTCTCCATAATATAACCTTATAAGTGCCTATCTGCTTGTCATAATGTCTCCCTGTCTGCTTTCCTTTCATTCCTCACTTTGCAGGAAGAATTGTCTCATACTGTTTTCTATTTGAGTGTTAAGCAAATTCACTTCAAAAATTTATGAAATAGGTTCCTTTAAACATGTTTTATATTTCCCCCCAGCCTCCTTTTTATTTATACATTTCCAAGGCATGAAACATCAAACGTTATCCAATAGAAATGCAGGATATATTTCTATAGCTTTCTTTTTGTGAATGCTTAACCTTCTGTTAACCCAATATATTAAAATTCTTCAAACACAGAGTAGCAATGTTCATAATCTCCAGTTCATTATCTTAATTAGATCTGTCCTATATTATCCCACAATTTATTCTCATTACTTTAAAGGTGATCAGCCTTAGAAAGGCATGTGAGAAGAATTCACTGAATTCTATTGTGGCAGCATTTCTCTGATCTGCCTTTGAATCTTTCAGGTGCAATAATGATAATGCTACTGGTATGTTTAATTAAAAATTGAATTTGAATGATATGAATATTCATTTGGGGGAATAAACTCAGGATTAACTCAGGGGGTAAAATGTCTGTAACGGCCCGAGGATGTGAACTGAACTGGGCTCCCCATTAAAATATAAATGAATAATTAAAATTATGAAAAATCCAATGGATCCCACCCCACAACTATTAGGAATGCTTTGCCTAGGCTAAGTGTGTCTCCTCAGGTAACATTTTGCCTCATAAGCCATTAGTGTTCATCCCTTGATAACAAATTATACCACATGTGCTTGACATACAGCCCTGCCCATAAGCTAATACTCTGTGCTAAATCTTCATTACATAATTAAGAAGGGTCATTGGCCTTTGAAAAATCCCAAGTCAAATTGTTATATCAGGAGTAGTCAGGTTCTCTTTAACAGTGTTCTAAGGAAGAAAATAGCAGCTAAGATTAAAAGTGGTTCTCTAGAAAGTTAGTATGGCACACAGGAAACTGCTCAGGAGGGTATGGAAAGGAAAAGAGCAGTTCAAATCTTTGATAATGCAGCTTGCTATATCCAAATCCCCCCTGGAAAAACCCAGCACTTCAATATTCTGGGCAAGGATGTTAACAACGTAGCTTCTCTTTGTTCTGTGAATAGCACCAGCAAAAAATATCAAAATGGCTCCTGGTTGTTTATTGTCATTTTTTCTGAGCACAGGAAACATCAAATAATGAGCAGCTCTTGTACAGCTTATCTGCCATTGCATGATGCTTTTTTTTGTTGTTAAATAAGGCTACAAAACAAAGATAAAAGCTCTTTGGTGTAGGAACATTGTGTGAAGTTTAATGGGCGTTTGCCAGAGAGTGTTTTGCCGGCTGTTAGCCAGTTGCCAAGGAAATTCACAGGATGTACATTCTAGAAGATTTCCTGAGAATAAAATGAAGTCAGTTAAGGAGGCTTTGCTTGGAGTGGAAGTGAAGTTCCAGGCTCATTAAGTGGGTGGACAGAGATACCTGACTTTGTGCATACAACCACCCTGTGAGAAACATGCCCCTCTCTTGCTCCCTCCTCACACCCTTGGCCTTCTATTATGAAGTCTGTATCTGGGACAGCCTCACCCCCATATATGTTGTCTTTTCCTATGAAACACTGACTGTGGCCCTTTTTGCACAATCTCCTACCACTGAATAGAAGTGGAAGCATCTCACAGATAGCTCCTCCATGTGCCTTCATTACCAGAGAGGAGATGCAGGAGTGAGAGGCTCTTCCTGACTCAGTCTTTCCTCACTGCTGCTGACAAGGAGAAGTCAGAGGGTGGACAGCTTCTACCAGCCATGCATCCTGTGCTCCAGGACAGGAGATGCAAGGGGATAGATAATCTTTCAAGACAGATTCTTCCTACACTGGAGCAAAGCCCTGGGGAGGGGCAGTTCAATTAACCTAATCCTCCTTGGCTCTTCAGTTGTCTTCATTCAAGAGAGAATTGCTTTCACTAGAGGTCTAAGGGTGTCATTTTGAACTGACCTATGACCTGAAAAAATATGATACATTTATGTAAATAAGGACAAGATGAAAAAGTAAATATTTATATTAATATTTAATTAGATTTGTATTAGATGGTCCATTTTTTGGTTATTAGGCAATAGAACCACAATATGTAAGGGAGAGCTTGAAGTCACAAGCTACTAATAGATTCATAGATTCATACATTCTAGGGCTGGAAGGGACCTCGAGAGGTCATCGAGTCCCGCCCCCTGCCCTCATGGCAGGACCAATTACTGTCTAGACCATCCCTGATAGACATTTATCTAACCTACTCTTAAATATCTCCAGAGATGGAGATTCCACAACCGCCCTGGGCAGTTTATTCCAGTGTTTAACCACCCTGACAGTTAGGAACTTTTTCCTAATGTCCAACCTAAACCTCCCTTGCTGCAGTTTAAGCCCATTGCTTCTTGTTCTATCCTCAGATGCTAAGATGAACAAGTTTTCTCCCTCCTCCTTATGACACCCTTTTAGATACCTGAAGACCGCTATCATGTCCCCTCTCAGTCTTCTCTTTTCTAAACTAAACAAACCCAATTCCTTCAGCCTTCCTTCATAGGTCATGTTCTCTAGACCCTTAATCATTCTTATTGCTCTTCTCTGGACCCTCTCCAATTTCTCCACATCTTTCTTGAAATGCGGTGCCCAGACCTGGACACAATACTCCAGTTGAGGCCTAACCAGCGCAGAGTAGAGCGGAAGAATGACTTCTTGTGTCTTGCTCACCACACACCTGTTAATGCAGCCCAGAATCATGTTTGCCTTTTTTTGCAACAGCATCACACTGTTGACTCATATTTAGCTTGTGGTCCACTATACCTCCTAGATCCCTTTCTGCCGTACTCCTTCCTAGACAGTATCCTCCCATTCTGTATGTGTGAAACGGATTGTTCCTACCTAAGTGGAGCACTTTGCATTTGTCCTTATTAAACTTCATCCTGTTTACCTCTGACCATTTCTCCAATTTGTCCAGATCATTTTGAATTATGACCCTATCCTCCAAAGCAGTTGCAATCCCTCCCAGTTTGGTATCATCTGCAAACTTAATAAGCGTACTTTCTATGCCAATATCCAAGTCATTGATGAAGATATTGAACAGAGCCGGTCCCAAAACAGACCCTTGCGGAACCCCACTCGTTATACCTTTCCAGCAGGATTGGGAACCATTTATAACTACTCTCTGAGTATGGTTATCCAGCCAGTTGCGCACCCACCTTACAGTAGCCCCATCTAAGTTGTATTTCCCTAGTTTATTGATAAGAATATCATGCAAGACCGTATCAAATGCCTTACTAAAGTCTAGGTATACCACATCCACCACTTCTCCCTTATCCACAAGACTCGTTATCCTATCAAAGAAAGCTATCAGATTGGTTTGACATGATTTGTTCTTTACAAATCCATGCTGGTTATTCCCTATCACCTTACCACCTTCCAAGTGTTTGCAGATGATTTCCTTAATTACTTGCTCCATTATTTTCCCTGGCACAGAAGTTAAACTAACTGTATGGCATAAACACATGCCAAGAATATCAAAAGAGTGATTTTCAGATGAAGGGTTAAAATCCATGTGCTGCTTATATAACAGTTTGGCATATGGACTTGTGTCAACTTTTAGAGGCCCAAAAGTCCAGAGTTTGGCTAAGAGGCCGGAGGCCTAGTGAATAGTGATTAGTTGAGAGAAAACAGAATGAACAAGAGATAGCCTCGCTTTGTTTGTTTAAGTCTGGTCAGCAATATGCCAGATGTTGAAGCAATAACTAAATAACTGTATCTTCTCTTAAGTTGCAAATGTGGGACAAAGACGTCCTGTCCCTGTTGTGTTAGTTTCTTTTGTAGGGAGAAGATCTTCCCACAGACCAACCTTGAGTTTATGAAGGGTTGGCATGTCAGTATAAAGATAAGGCCTCCCACCTGTCTTTCACAGGGACCAATCCTGCCTTAACACACAAAGAAAGCAATTCTTATTATCATATACTTTTCACTGTTTTTGCTTTAATCCCTAGGAATGCATCTGTTAAATGATCAGAGGGGCTACTTCATTCCTATGGACCCCAAATTGAATTCAACATATACATATACGTTACTAATACATTTTATTAAAGTACTAATTAAATGTTAATTTGTGAACTTGAGACCATGGGCGGAGACATTATGTAATCTTTTGACCATTGGGCTAATGTGCTTATCTTGTCTTGCTGCTAGCCTATCCTGGGGTGTGAACTGCCCACCTCGTCACTTTCCCCCGCCCATGGAAAATCCATATATTCCATTGTAATCAATTGAGTGGCAGTGTCTCTTCGCCTAATAAGCAGGTGACACTCCGGCAGCGCTGTCGTAATAAACTCCTATGCTTGACCTCTACACGGTGTGGAATTTATGTCCTTCATTAGACACATCAAAAGAGCCTGATTTTCAGAGGGTGGTGCACAGTGCTGTGTGAAAGATTCTTTCGAGGTATCTCAAGTTGGGCACCCAAATACTAATCACTAGTCACTTACGAAAATCTTGACCACAGCACATTGGTGCAAATATATGGCATGCGTAAACTCCACTGAAGTCACTGAATGGAGCAGCACCAGAAATAAATTTATCCCAGTAGTTCTATCTGAGAGTGGCATAGGAGCCAATTCTCTGATACTGAAGAGCAGAATACACCAGTTCAGTGTTTTGTTGTGCTGGTTATGCTTTTTGCTGTTGATTGACTATTTTGGCGTTATTTTACATATGTTTGGGTTTAATGTGGGTATTTCACAATAAGATTAATCCTGCAGGTGCATCTAGTAGGTAGGCAGCTGCTGCTGCTTCCCTCCTCTTGCAGTTTCACCCCATTGTGGCATTGCAATGAGCTTGCATTTGTGCCAAAGATTTTCTTAAGACTTTGGCTGGAAGACTGATGTTCCATGAATAGATCAATGTGATTAATGGGCTCTGTTCTGGGAAGGGGCTGATGCTTGCTTTTTATACCCTGCACATGTTTTGTATATTTTTGTGTAGTCCATGTGCCCATTGCCTGATAGTTAATCCCAACTGTGTCATTTAATAATACGCAATAAACAGAAAGAATGAAGTGGGACATCCTGCCTATTATGCCCTTGGGAAGAAGGATTTTATTCCCCATCAGATGCCACTGACAGAGCTCGTTGGCTTCCTTTCGTCAAGTGACAATTGCAGTGGTAAGAGTACAGCACGGAGTGCCACTTTAAAACTAAACATCTCCATTCACAAGTGAGAGAAGGATAAAGTTGTGCAGCTGGAGGATGCTATTTCTTCCCAGCAGCTGTCAGTGAAAAGGCACGTGGAGGCTCTACATGTCATGTGTCACAAAAGGCTTCATCCAGGGTTTGTCACATGCTTGGTAATAGAATGAAAAGTGTTTGGCAGAAGTTTTAAATAAATTGTAATTATTCAGTGGGCCAGATTTTGCCCTAAATTCTACTAAATTAAAGTCAGTGGAAGTGAGAAATCGATGTACATGAGATCCAAATCCAGCCCTAGGTGTTTTAATTGTCATTTTATGTCACTGAAAGCTACAATGTAGAGAATTTGATGCTGCTGTGAAATTTCTTATTACTGAGACGTTTTCAGTGGCACTTTTAATCAGCTTGTGGGTTGTTTGGTCTTAAGGATGAATGAATGTGGGGGTCATCCTGAACCTGAAGGGGGGAAAATGAGAACTGTAAAATTTGCCTGTCTATATTAATTCCAAATCTTTAGCTTAAATTTTTTTTATATTCAATGTCCTCTGTACACTATACATAGAGGACATCCAAAGGCTTCCAGAGCCCAAATTCAGCAAGGCACTTAGGCACACACCTACCATGTGGGTAGCCCAATCATAGTCACTAATCACATGCTTAATGGTAAGCTCATGCTTAAGTACCTTGCTGAATCGGGGCCCAAAGCAGTACGGCTGAATGACAAAGCCTTGATGCAGTTGGCTATCAGAGGGTAGGCTTCTACAAGTGAAGGCAGACAGAAATGTTGACAATGAGCCAGTGCTGAACAACAGGCTCTTAGTGATCATCTGAATAAGAATCATGGTGGTAGCCAGAGATGGGAAAGGAACTGCAGCATGTTCAGTGATCTGTCTGGCCTACACATTGTGTTAACTAGCACTTATGCCTACATGAATTTTCCCCCTAATGTCTTGCTCCCTTTGTTTTGGATTTTAGTCGGCATTCTCCATGTATTAGACTGCCACAGGATGGCAGTCGAAATGTCCAATTCCAACCTGCAGTTTCTGAAACCTATGTGAAATAAAAATGGATCTCCTGAAGAACACTGTTACCTGTTTTTATCACAAGTGGAGATGTACACTAGAAACACAATGCTGTTAATTGATGCAGGGGCCACCAAACAATGCTTTGACACTGACACTTTGAATAGCATTCAATGGAACCAAATCACGTGGGAATAAAAATCCCTAGCCATCAAGTGTCATGTAATTGTAGTGAGTTTGAAGAATAAGAGATGACATCTCTGAACATCTCAGTACATTAGTGCCTTTGCACAAGGCGTCTTGCGATGAAAGGGAAGCTGCCTGCTGGCTGTGGTTCATTTTTATGAATTTTGCATCTTTTCAGATGGAGATAAAAAAAAACATTAGTTACTGTGTGCCTCCCTGGTTTGTGCTTATGCCAGATTTTATAAAGCAAACTGGGTTGGGTCTAGTCAGTATTTGAATGAGAGACTTCTGAAGAACCCAGGATTCTAGTGGAAGTGGTGTTGGTGCTTAGGAGGGGGAACTTATTCCCTCACAGTTAGGATGGAATTAATATCCCAGCATGATGCTAGTGGTTCCTTGTGCTGCTATAGGTGAAACAGTTTAGAACAGAGATAAATCCAAGGTCTTAGCCTCTTATGATCATTAAAAATCCCATGGCACTTTTCTCAAGAGAAGGGAGTTAACACCAGTTCGGGAGCTTACTAGTACAGTTCACCTCAAACTGCAAAAGTACTCATCCTCAGTCTGGTTCAGGTTGCAAAGAGATTTTGAAAATGGGTTTATTGAGATGCAAACCTTTTCGAACTTCAGGGCTTGAAACCCATATAAACTGAGTTTCACACAAATTCACCAGCCTTTGGAAAATCGAACTTGGAAGATTTTTTCACCACTTGAAAAATTATTTTTTGCCTATAGTACTTATAAATTCTCTCTCCTTTATTCAATCATTCATAATGATATGATTTTCTTCACCTTGTGTTCTTTGTATTCTGTTGTGAACTATTGTTGTGGTACAGTGTTAAAACAGCTGCTGAATTGTTCCTTCCTACTATCTGAGATATAGCTATATTTCAGTGCTTTGAGAAGCACAACAGATAGTATGTAAAGTGTTTTGGGATCACACATGATGAAATGAGTTAGTATAACTCGATTGCAAACTGCAGCTATATTTAAAGTTGTGGAAGAGTTTTAATTAGAGATTTTTTTGTTTTTGTTTTCAGTCAGTCATAGCTTCCCAAAATGCTCACCTTTTGGAATGAAAGTTTTCCAGCCTAGTTTCTTTCTGAAGGTGACTATTTTTTGGAATGTTTGAGGGGAACATAGTTCATCTGTTTTCAAGTGAGAAGAAAAATGGAATGGAAAGCACAACTTATTAATTATAAGAAGAAAACCTTAATCCCGTGCAAAGTGCCTCTTGTATGGTGCACATTGAATTAGGCTGGGTTCTGCAGAAGCTCTTTATTAATTTACTGCATCTTGTATATAGGGGTGTATCTACACTTTGAGCTGGAGATGTGACTTAGCAGACTTACATAGCAGACTTACATGGATTCAATTTTTCTGGAATACATAAAATAATACACAAGATGTTTTACTTGTAGAATACATTGCATATTAATTATATTGTATTATTTGGGAAATATTATCTCATCATGTAATTGAAGGTTATCATAAGAGGCAAAGTTAAGGTTGCACATACAAACTTAGTTTTAGCATTTCCTGAATACTTGAGTACTTAACCATGCAACATTACTGATCTATTAATGTGATGATCTGATGGAGTATGTAAGTATAAAGATCAGACTTCCAGGTGAAGTGTAAACAAGCACAATGACCATTTTGGCATCATATTTATTTTTATCAATAGCTATGCAGAGAAATGTGTACAGTATGCACACAGCATGTCCTTATAGGATGAAAGAATGGTTTGATTTTCATGCAAGGGAAACATCAGGAAGAAATGAATGCAAAGATGACCGCAAAATGTCAATCTTTGGGATAAAATGAGAACGGACTACATTTGTAATATTTCCAGTACTCAGGTCTCATTACAGTCATTTTCCCAATGAATACATGAATAGTATGCTATTTCATCTCCTCATTACCATCTCTGTCGTGAAAAGGAGGTTATCAGACTCTTAATGATTCAGTTATTTAAACCTTTTTGATTTGTCTCTGTCTTTTGAATGACCTCTCTGTTTCACCTCCTCCTCACAGGTTACTAAGGATGAGAGTGGGAATTGCCTTCAAATCAAATTACTAAACAATGAAAAGGTCAAAGTAGCACAGATTGCTATTATCTTCATGACAAAGATTATAACAAGAATGGGAAACAGCCCCAATCTGAATCATTCAATAACACCCAGCCTCCACCCCATCCAAAAGCAAATGACAATAACTGTTCTGCAAGGGCCTGATCCAAAGCTCACCGAAGTAAATGTAAAGATGCCAAGGATCCAGATTAGCTTTAGACTAGGGTTTGGGATTCCAGTGAGGCCAAATCAGGGCTAGGGGCAATGACAGACAACTGCACTAATGTGGTTGTTCCCATGAGCATGTTCTCCATTTCATGCCAAAATATTTCATCAATGGCAGTTTGTGATAGCAGCCTCGAGCTGGAAGATAGACCTCTTCCAATTTAGGATCAGACTCTGAATTAAAACTGTGGCGGCCAGTTCAGATATGGAAATTCAAATCTGAACCAGCCTTTGAATTTGAAAGGATTCAGAGTTACAATCGCTTGTCTTTAGCCCCTATATAAAAGTAGCACATGACTAAAATAGAAACAAAATCACCATCCTTAACCTAAATTCCATATAGAATGGTAAAAAAAAAAATTGGTGTTTTGCATCTCTTAATTTCCTACAGCCACTCTAAAGGGTACAGTGAGGCTCTCAAACAATTCAAAACCGAGCAAAGAATTCAGACTTTGGTGAGAGTTGTATGTGCCTGGCAATTCTCAAAATGTGTCCCCAAGAGGTTTGTACATAACTTGTGACAAACAACCTTTTATTGAGTCTTTCATAATCTTGAACAAATTATTTCATTTGCTTGCAAAGCAGCAAATCCTGTCTCCTCCTTTTTTGACCTGGAAGATGTTGACCTTAGAGGAAGCTGTGTGGGTCATGGGGACGAAAGGGAGAGACAAAGCAATGAGACCACACCCTGATGAGCCAAAGAATTCTGCTCTGCAGGGGCTTCCTGGGCCTAGCTTACAAGGTGTGGGTAGAAAGGGGTAGAAACAAATCAGGAAAGAAGCATGGGTAGAGCCCATGGATCCAATGACTATATCAGTTTGCTGACCACTCTCCCACAGTGGAAGACTACATTCACTACAGCAGCTACTGCAGCCCTGAGCGTCTGATGCAGGCTTGTGGCCTGGAGAACAGGGAAGGATTCCTTTGCTGCCTAACTCCTGCAGATTTTCTGAAGCATGCTGCTTATCCATTTGGGCTATATTCTGGTTCCAGGAACTGGAACCCTAATGGTGTAAGATCTATAGTACTTGGGGGAGGGGGGGAGGGAATAAAAATTGGAAAGTATTCTATGAAAACAAATGTTTATTTTGCATCAGGTTTGGAAGCTACCTGAAAGGACTCTCTTCTGCCAGGCGCTGTTTAAAAACATGTCTAAATGCGCTGTGATGCTTCACAGACATCTGAGATACTCAACTGGGAACACTGCATGATAGAGGCTGAGATTAGGTATTTTCCAATATCGTTATGACCCTGAGCGTGTTCACTGACCATCTTAAATGGTAAGCACACTTCACAGGCAGAGACGCTGCACGTTTAAAAAATTTATTTTCCTACAGTAGCCAGGAACATTGCACGAGAGCCTCATGAAACGTGCCCAAAGAACAAATACAGCAAAGGATTTATCTACAAAGAATTTTTGAGTATAAGGTGGCTGTGTTTACCCACATTCTCCAATCTCCATCTGAATAAATAAAGCGGTGTCATGGGATATGCTGCAATACTGATAATGAGTTTTAAACCCATTCACCCTGAGAAGTTTCTGCTGATAGTTTGCCTATCAAATGGATTTAAAATTGTATTGTCACTGCATTGCTTTCTGCACTGATTGCTTTTGTATTGTAGTTCCATGCCTCAATAGACAGTTTGATTGTATATATCAGCCACATTGTTCACAGGAGTCTGTCTGTAATGACTTGTAATCTGAAACCCTTCTTTTTAATAATAAAACTCAACATTTTCTTCTAAAATGATTTTTAACTTGGGGATGCTACATCTAAAAAATGATGTTTCACTTTCTGGATTTTTTCCCCCAGCAGTGTTACGTGTTAGGAGACAATCAGCTTAGTTTTATGAAAGAATATTGAAGAAAGTATTTTAGAAGGTAAATACATGTTGTAGTTATAGCTGCAAACATTTCCATGTGTTACACTATTCTAATGTAAACCTCAAGTATCCTGTGTTTAGCTTTCTATTATTTTAAGTTCATAATGCGTTCATCCCGACTCCTGAGGCAAAAATATGCTTCAACACGTGTGGAGTTTTAAACATAGGAGTTGTGATAAATGAAGGGGAAGGAGATTAGCTCCCTTTTATGGACACCCAGCCAGCCAATAGCTATTAAATCCTCTTAGTAGCTGTTCTCTAATTGCTCTACCTGTAAAGGGTTAAAAAGTCTCACTGCTATGCATAGGTAAAAGGAAGTGAATGGACACCTGGCCAAAAGAGGCAATGGGAAGGCTAGAACTTTTTAAAATTTAAAAAAGACTCCCCTTTTGTCTGTCTGTCTGTCTGTTGTTCTCCCGGGGAGAGGCAGACAGGGCAACAGCTATGCTGTAAGAAGCTTGGGCTAGGTTTGGAAAAATGATGAGTATCATACTTAGGAACTACTCATTTAAAACCCCAGATATGTAAGTAGATCAGGAAGTGTCTAGGAAGATGCGATTAGGTTTATCCCTTTTATTTCGTTATGGCTTGTGGATTCCTCTGTGCTAACGCCAGGTGCTTTTGTTTTGCTTGTAACCTTTAAGTTGGACCTCAAGAAAGCTATACTTGGTGCTTAATCCTTGTAGTTGCTCTTTTAAAATCTAGCAATAGCCTGAGTTCCCAAATGTATTTTTTATTCATACATTGGAATGTGAATGTGCAACAGCAACCTTTATTCTGAATTTTAATGCTCCTATTTTTAATTTATGCCAGCTCCATAGTAAACTTAATGAAAATTTAAAATTAATTATAGCATATTATTTCTCTGTAAGCAGAGGAACAACCATTCCTGTTTCTCTTTGAAATTACCATTTCTGTGTTTTTGTTTAAATACTCTCCTGATCTTCCACTGAAATACCAAATATGAAAGTTCTTAATACCAAGAGAGCCTGTTGATGTCCAGTGAACTGAAATTGTACTCATTAGTCCTTTTTATTTCTAAAGTGAGAGTTTAAACATTTCTAGTGAGAAGGCTAGAAAATGAGAAGAAAAATCAATGAATCGCTTATGAAAAAGGATTACTTTCCCCAAATTATCCTAATGAAGCATTTATCATTTTTTAATCCTTTACTTTCTCCTCTAAACTGAATCCAATCATCTGCTTGACTCATGCTTTAGAACTTGCATTTTAGCTTGATGGCAATAATAATCAAGTGCGATAAATTAAATTAATATTCTTACAGATACAATTAGTTTAATAACATTGCCAGCTCCTTTCCCTTATCATCCAGCTTATCACAGTTCAATAATGTATTACAGTGCACCAAAGGCTCATTCTTTTTCTGTACCCACGATGGATAGATTAAGGTTTTAAACATTGCTTGTTTTATTGCTCAAATTAAAATACCTTGCCTTTATATATCACCTTTAATCTCCAATGGAAACTAAAGTGCCTTATACAAAGAGGAATGATTTTTTGTAGGGTTGAAATACATGAACTGCGGGAGTAGAACACACTGTTCATTAACATTCCTAACTGTTTAGGACAGGAAGTGAAGAATATTGTACCCACTGAAACTGCAAATACATTTAATAAGAGTGTTGCTAAAACACTGGAGCTTACATTACATACAAGGTACATATGCATACACAATTATTCACGTGTGTACACACACAGGCTAAAATCTATTCACCTTGTATATTTGGGCTTTAAGGAGGTGAAGTAGGAATTGGCTAGGGAGGTGAAACAGAGCCATAGAGCCAATGAATGGGGCTACTATTCACAGAATACCAGGGTTGGAAGGGACCTTAGGAAGTCATCTAGTCCAACCCGCTGCTCAAAGCAGGACCAATCCCCAATTTTTGCCCCAGATCCCTAAATGGCTCCCTCAAGCATTGAACTCATAACCCTGGGTTTAGCAGGCTAGTGCTCAAACCACTGAGCTATCCCTCCCCCTACTATTCTACCCTAGTCTTACGGGCTTAAATAGCAGCTGCAATCCCTACACATCAGTTACATAGGATATGGAGGCCAGTAGAGTCACATAAATGCAGATTTTATGATCCTTCCTCTAGCCAGCCTCCACTGGAGCCTTCTGTTTTGACCTATATTGGGCTGGCATGAAGAACCTTCCTGAGAGTACCTTTGCACTGCAGTATGACTGCTCTGCCACCAGTCCCCTGTGCAGATGATTTTGCACTCGACTTCTGCACCAGGGGTAAATTCCATCCACACAGAATAAGTTGCTTGAGATGAACTAGATTCCAGATGCAGCTGTATTTTCAAGATGGTACCGAATGCCAAGCTTTTGCATAGATTATATTTTTTTTCTGCCCAGTTTGCTACTGAGACAGTATCCTTCTGAACAAAGACCCAATGCTCTGAAAGTAATTGTGTTGCATCAGCACAATGTTAACACTGACAGTTTAAACCAAGTTCATAGTTGTCTATAGTATGTTTATAGAAAAGATTAAAATATAGATGTGAACTTTTCTGGCATATGTGTGGGCTAATTAATCATTTACCAAGGGTTATCAGTTAGCTTCTTCCTTCCACTTATCTATGCTCCTGCTGCTGAGAGTACCTGCAGCCATTTCCATTTGAAGCAATATTCATTATTTGAACAGCTAAAGACTGGGACACTGGTATCATGCTATGTAGTGCTACATGAAAGAGGAACACATTTCACTTCATTTGAGAAGAAGGGTGATCCAGGAACTGGGGAGACCACAATTCAGTTCCCTGCTCCACCAATGACTTTGTGTGACCTTGGTCCAATCACTTAATCTTGCTGTACATCTGTACCTGTAAAACATGGCTTATAGCACTTCTATCTCACAGGGGTGTTGTAAAGATAAATACATTAACGACTGAGAGGTGCTCAGATAGTATGGTAGTGGGGGCCATATAAGGACCACAGATTTTTCAGGAGGCTTACTGTACCTGGGGGACTAACTGTAAACTGGACAAGGTCAAAGTATGTGGCAAAGACTCACAATGAAACGGACAAAAAAGTTCATACAGGAAATGAGCCATACAGTAGGATTCCTTCCATTAGTGTAAATAGGTTTTACTAAAACCTTATCAAGATTCTGTATTTCTGATTAAAATAATTTTCAGCAATAAAAGAGAGGGGGCATCAAACATGTATAGAACTGCAGTAAGTTTAGCACTAACATGAGGGACATTTGAGTGTCATTGCCTCCTCAGTGCCTTAATTTCCCCTCGGATAAAGTAGTTTTGGTTTTAGCTCCCTAGCCAAACCTCAATAAGAGTCCCCGCCTGCTTTGGGCTTCAGCAGTTCATATATGTTGTTGATATAGGGGAGTTTCACACCTTCTCTACCTGGGTGGTACCACAATACATCTTCATTAGCCTTACCTGGATTCTGTCCTTTATCTGCCCCGTTACTGTAGGGTTTCTAATTAATTTGCCTTCCCCTAGGTCTATCAATTGTCCTTCTCCTTCCTGTTTTTCCTGATATTCACGATGCAGCAGGACTTCCTCCTACCCTCACCCAGCATGAAGTCTCTAAAAAAAGACTGCTACCATCTCTGGGTCTCCAGTCCACACCAGTATTATATTGCTCCAGGTCTCTTCCTTCTCCTACTTCAACCCTTCTTGGGGTGCTACTATATTCTGCCTCCTCTCAGTATCTTTCCATAGCTGCCCTCCTAGGATGAGTTCTTCCCTTCCTCAGGTCTCTCCATCCCCTCCTTAAGGTCACACCTAACCTCACCTCACCCCTTACAGACCTCTCCTAAACTGAACCCAGAACAGTTCTTTTTTATAGCCTGGCTGTCACATGATACCTGTGTAACATGATCTAGTACTATACCTTCCATCCATCTCTTCTGAGCACTACATATCCCAGAAATCTCTTGCCTTAAAGGGATGAGCCCCATTAACAGCTGGCTGGGAGTGTCAGCTCTTAAAGGCATCAGGATGCTCTGTTACAGGAAGCTCTCTGAGGCTAAATAACCAGGGCTCAAATTGGTCCTCCTCACACTTGGTTAGTTAGGGCTTTTTTGAGCTTGCTATATTATTCAGAATAGGAACTTTCATTTTTTTTAAAAAGTAAGGCTCTAGCCCTTATAACTGTAGAGAAAACCTTGAAAACATGAAGTGTAAACAATGCAGTGACTCTTTCCTGCATTGGCAGAGAGCATGAAACAATTGCTCTCAGAGGTATGAACTATTCTGTTCATTTAAAAAGGGATAACTCAAAAGTACAATGATGATAAATTAACTTGTTTATTATCTATTTCACCGCTGCTCAAAGCACATAAAAAGGAAAGGGAGGATCACAGAGCTGCGCACTGTCATTTTGGTGCCATGAGTGGATGGTGTTTGGGAGAGAATTACCACTCCTTTCCCTACTCAATCTTATCTATGGAGGCAAAAGGCCAAAAGGGAGGAGCGGAGCCCTTGAATACCAAGACCTGCCAAGAGGGAACGAATCTTAGAGAGCACAGCAAGACATCCAAGGCATCTAACCAGACAGCCCCATGCCCGGAGCAAGGGGGGCTAATTAGCTTCTTCCTTAACTCTAGAATCTGCTGCTCCTCTCCGCTAGAGTCTGTCTGCAGACTCAGACAGACGTCACTGCATCAGTTACACTCAAATCACATTTTCTAGATTTTCTTTGAAACTATGAGGATTAGAACTACATTTTTCAAGAAAATGAAAGCTGAGATTCTGTGGTCGTCACATGCCACTGGGTCCCTAGGCCCCAGCCCCGCAGAAGACCGTATCCAAACCCCAGTTAGGGCGAACTAACTTGGGGAGGCCAGAGCTCATGTGATCACATTTTGCACGTCTATACAAAATGCTGTGAGTGGTGCCTCATTCTGGCATCTCAAATGGGTGGAGCTTGTCTTGTGGGTGGAGCTGTTTTCCAGTTTTGGCCCAACAAATGTTTAAGTGTTCTCCTGAGCTGTTTTTTGGTGACAAGAGGAGTAAGGTCTCTTTTATGAGGTGGGAGCTGGAAAACTTAATTAAAAATAACCAATGACATAATAGCTTTTTGCAGTTATCTATCCCCTTACCTCTGAGGATCTCAGTGTGTATTACAAACTTCAATTAACCTAATAACACCTCTGTGAAGCACATAACTAGGTGATACAGCCCTGGCTAAGTTTATATGTTGCTGTATTGGACGCGACATTTGGATCTCATGCGCTTCCAATTCTATTGAGTATGAGCAGCATCAAGACACTGTCTCTAAGTCCAGCCTATCAGGCACAATCCATGTCTGATACCTCTTCTTGGGATGTGGGTGCAGTGACCCAGCTGACTGAGGCCTCAAGACAAGTACTGACCCCTCCAAGTTTCCCCATTGTCTTATGCATGCTCTCCCCAGAGTGCCACCCCACATGGGCACTCTGTTTTACAGTTTAACCCTTTGAGGACTACATGGCAATTAAAGCTAGGAACATACAGGCTTTTCAAAGGAACTTATTAAACAGACGCACTTTACTCATGAAAACAAACCAGAGATTTTACAGATCAATGGAAAAATACCAAACACTTGCATGCAAACCCCTCCCTCCAGTGTCCTCCCCACACCTGGGAGTCTTTGGCTTTTGGTCAGAGTCCTTCAGGGCATTCCAGTCCTTCCTGCTCCCCCACTCCTCTTGCTCAGCCTTCTTCTTCTGACAATGGTGTGTCCCCCTTTGCTAGAAAGCATCTCTTTCTAACACCTGGTTTTCTTTCTTTCTTTCTTTCTGTTGGGGTTTTTCCATTCTGCACCCCTTTGTAAGCTCACTGGCAGAGGATCGTTACCAGTTAATGGATTGGGCAATAGCCTCCACTGTCCTGCCAGGGCAAGGCTATTCAATTGCTGATGGCCCTTGATGGCCTTTTTTCCATTTCTCAGACGTTGTCTGTTTTCCACCATAAAATGGAAGATTTAATCCACACTGAAGGTTATAGTCAGAAATAGATTTCAATAAATCAAATGCAATTCATGGGTTTACATGGATGTATTCCCCAAACCATCGCACTAGGGCACAAAGCAGTTGTATAACTTGCTCAAAATCTTGCGATGAGTTGGTGACAAAGGCAGGAATAAAATCTAGGCATCCTTACTCCCAGACTCCTGCTCTGACCCCCAGACAACGGTCTCACTCTCAAAAGCACATTGTTATTTCATGTCATAATTTGTGATGTATTTCAAACCTTTCATATGTAAAAATGGTTGGTGGGTAGAAAGGAGAAGATGATACAACACTACTATGTTGGACAGCTCCCACAAAGTGTCTCTTTGATCTATGAGCAGTCACAGAGCTTGTTGAAACTGATGGGTGTCATAGCTGCTTTTCATTCATGCTAAAGGATGAGGGAGCAATCAAATGCTCTTTTGTTCAGTAATAGCTAAAACAATGGAAAATACCATCTCTGGGACTGATAACAAATGTCACTGACCAAAGACTAGACTGAATGCCAGCACAGGGGCTGAGGATTAACTGGATGGAATTACGTGTGTCTATCAGTCAGAGGTCAGAGCATGTAGGGATAAAGTGAGACAGGCTAAAAGTCATGTAGAATTGGACCTTGCAAAGGGAATTAAAACCAATAGTAAAAAGTTTTATAGCCATATAAATAGGAAGAAAACAAAGAAAGAAGAAGTGGGACCGCTAAACACTGAGGATGGAGTGGAGGTTAAGGATAATCTAGGCATGGCTCAATATCTAAACAAATACTTTGCCTCAGTCTTTAATGAGGCTAATGAGGAGCTTAGGAATAGTGGCAGCATGACAAATGGGAATAAGGATGTGGGGGTAGATATTACCATATCCGAGGTAGAAGCCAAACTTGAACAGCTTAATGAGAGTAAATCAGGCGGCCCAGATAATCTTCATCCAAGAATATTAAAGGAACTGGCACATGAAATTGCAAGCCCATTAGCAAAAATTTTTAATGAATCTCTAAACTCAGGGGTTGTACCGTTTGACTGGAGAATAGCTAATATAGTTCCTATTTTTAAGAAAGGGAAAAAAAGTGACCCGGGTAACTACAGGCCTGTTAGTTTGACATCTGTAGTATGCAAGGTCTTGGAAAAAATTTTGAAGGAGAAAGTAGTTAAGGACCTTGAGGTCAATGGCAATTGGGACAAATTACAACATGGTTTTACAAAAGGTAGATCGTGCCAAACCAACTTGATCTCCTTCTTTGAGAAAGTAACAGATTTTTTAGATAAAGGAAACGCAGTGGATCTAATCTACCTCGATTTCAGTAAGGCATTTGATACAGTACCACATGAGGAATTATCGGTTAAATTGGAAAAGATGGGGATCAATATGAAAATTGAGAGGTGGATAAGGAACTGGTTAAAGGGGAGACTACAGCGGGTCATACTGAAAGGTGAACTGTCAGGTTGGAGGGAGGTTACTAGTGGAGTTCCTCAAGGTTCAGTTTTGGGACCAATTTTATTTAATCTTTTTATTACTGACCTCGGCACCAAAAGTGGGAGTGTGCTAATAAAGTTTGCAGATGACACAAAGTTGGGAGGTATTGCCAATTCAGAAAAGGATCGGGATATCCTACAGGAAGATCTGGATGACCTTGTAAACTGGAGTAATAGTAATAGGATGAAATTTAATAGTGAGAAGTGTAAGGTTATGCATTTAGGGATTAATAACAAGAATTTTAGTTATAAGCTGGGGACGCATCAGTTGGAAGTAACGGAAGAGGAGAAGGACCTCGGAGTCCTGGTTGATCACAGGATGACTATGAGTCGCCAATGTGATGTGGCCGTGAAAAAAGCTAATGCGGTCTTGGGATGCATTAGGCGAGGTATTTCTAGTAGAGATAAGGAGGTGTTAGTACCGTTATACAAGGCATTGGTGAGACCTCATTTGGAATACTGTGTGCAGTTCTGGTCTCCCATGTTTAAGAAGGATGAATTCAAACTGGAACAGGTACAAAGAAGGGCCACTAGGATGATCCGAGGAATGGAAAACCTGTCGTATGAAAGGAGACTCAAGGAGCTTGGTTTGTTTACCCTAACCAAAAGAAGGCTGAGGGGAGATATGATTGCTCTCTTTAAATATATCAGAGGGATAAATACCAGGGAGGGAGAGGAATTATTTCAGCTCAGTACCAATGTGGACACAAGAACAAATGGATATAAACTGGCCATCAGGAAGTTTAGACTTGAAATTAGACGAAGGTTTCTAACCATCAGAGGAGTGAAGTTCTGGAACAGCCTTCCAAGGGAAGCAGTGGGGGCAAAAGACCTAACTGGCTTCAAGATTAAGCTAGATACGTTTATGGAGGGGATGGTTTGATGGGATAACATGATCTTAGTCAAGGGTCAATTAATTGCCATCAGTGGTAAATAGGACCAATGGTCAATGATGGGATGTTAGAAGTTACTACAGAGAACTTTTTCCTGGGTGTCTGGCTGGTGAGTCTTGCCCACATGCTCGGGGTTCAGCTGATCGCCATATTTGGGGTCGGGAAGGAATTTTCCTCCAGGGTAGATTGGCAGAGGCCCTGGAGGTTTTTTGCCTTCCTTTGCAGCATGGGGCACGGGTCACTTACCGGAGGATTCTCTGCATCTTGAAGTCTTTAAACCATGATTTGAGGACTTCAGTAGCTGAGACATAGGTGAGAGGATTATTCCAGGAGTGGGTGGGTGAGATTCTGTGGCCTGCATTGTGCAGGAGGTCAGACTAGATGATCATAATGGTCCCTTCTGACCTTAAAGTCTATGAGTCTATGAGTCTATGAGTAGCAATTAGAAGCAGCCAGAAAGTAGGCAGAGAGGACCAGGAAAAAATGAGGAGACAGCAAGAGAACCACTTGTAATATAGGCTTGAGAAAAAGCCAAGAGAGAGAGCTTTTGGGGCAGAGTTCCTGTTGGAAAGGCGGGCTTGGAATTGTGAGCTTCTTGTCTGTCCTGTTGTTGTGTTCAGGAAAACCAGACTTTGTACATTCTTTTAAAATAAACAGGACTACAGCAAAACATAATAAAACAAACAACCACCCCCAAAACCTGACTCCATCAACAATTTCTTCTCCTAAAGGCAATCACCTGCCAGACCTCAAATATTGGCTAACTGCTTGGGTCAAAACTGGTAACCAATACAATTCAGCAGTGGAATTCTCTAACTAGGCAGTAAAACATGTTCTTCAGCTGAGTTTTGAATAATAATTACATTTATGTTGCATGCCTAATTCAAGTTGCTTATATTTTACAAGGACAAAAACAATATTCAAGGGCCTGATTCTAAATCTATTGAAATCAACAGAAAGATTCTAACTGACTTCAGTGGACTTTGGAGCAGGCCTGTATTACCCATGCACTAAAAAACCTCCTCCAACTTACAATACATTTATGGAAAGAATCCACTTCAGAAAGCCTGAAAACTGCAAGTATGCAGCTTAGTAAGGAAGCTAGTATCAGTTGCCTAAAAATAGCGTAGATTTCACTATTCAAATCCAGATGCCTGACTGTGAAGGAGCTGCTGCCCTTGCATATTCTATCTAGTTTTTATTGGTTTGAACATAAGTGGCAGAAGACTATGTTTAAGGAAAAGACTACAAGTGCCTCCTTTTATCAAATGTTCTGTACATCAAAATGGAACTACTCAAGGAGTTTGATTTCATGACATTTTTTCAATGAACTGTCTGGGGACTGATTTTAGGAACAGTACAGAGAGACTGATGAAATGATCAGTGAGTTAAATTCACTCAGATGGGTCTATAAAAGAACCTTGTACACAGTCTAGTATAGTGTGAGGGTTCTTTCTCTAATGCTAACTGAGCAGGGCTACTTCTTCCTGAAGAGAGTTAGGGCCATATTCTGCCCTCATTTACACCCATATAAACCCACTGACCCATGCAATCTTGTGAAATTCATTGCTGAGTAGGGTTATATGGAGGTTGAATTTGACCCTAAGATGCTAGAGGCAATTAATGGGCTCAGTAGAGCAGAAGGTGGTTTAGAGATCAGAGAATTAATTGTGAAATCTGAGGGGAAAACAAAATGTGAGGGTAGAGATTTAATTGTGTGAGTCTGTGATGGGAGGAAGGCTAGAGAATGAGTTGTTTGGGGAATCTAGAAGGGAGGAGAGAATTGACTAATTAAGGACAGAGGATGTATTGAGGGGGTAAGGTCCAGAGAATGGTCTGGAAGTGTCAGTGGACAGAGAATGGACTGATGGAGTTAAAGATGGACTGATGATGCTGAAGGAGGTACAGGAATCATTGGGGGCAGAAGAAGATGATTGGGAAAAGAGATCTTTGATTTATTGCTCTGGGGAGGCAGATAGTTTGGGGAGTTGGAGAAAGGAAAGAGGATGGTTTGGATAGGTATTATAGTTGTATCCTGGGCATGACATTAAATTGCATCCTCTACTGCCTTGTGGATACTTCTTGGTTGAAGAAAGGCTAAGAGATCTCACCCCAACAGCAAAGGCACTCATGCTGAAAAGTAGCAGTTAGCAGCTCTATTTGAGTTGCTCTCTGGCAGAAGCTACAACATTTTCCAAGAAGCCCTGTTTAGGGATGGTCTCATATGAGGGTGGCCCTAGAAAAGGTGGGTCAAACAAACCCTGCCTCATTGTTTATATCCTGGCTCAACTGTTTTTATAAACAGAATTGCTTGCTGGAATATTTGCACTTTGACCCTGAACTTTGATCTGAATTTGAATTTGAGGAAAATGGCTGTGTTTCAGAACTGATATTGCAGCTCTTTTGGAAACTTGGCTCTCAGATACAGACTTCATAAAGGAGAAAGACTACACCATTTACTGGCATGGCAAACCTGAAGGAGTAACGGGAGAGTATGGTGTAGGTTTTGCTAACAGAAATGAACTTATGTCATTGTGTGAAGCTCCGATTGCAGTGTCCATACCTATCAGGACACTTCAAGTTAGTCTACAGAAGGGATTCATCAACCTCATCAATGTCTATGCTTCAACTCTGCAGGCTAGTGATGAGGAAAAGGGTAGCTTTTACCAACAGCTGGAAGAACTGATCGGCAGGATTCCTCAGAAGGAACCCATCCTAGTACTTGGAGACTTCAATGCAAGAGTTGGGTCCAATGCTGAGATCTGGTCTGAGATTCTGGGTAGGCATGGCATTGGACATATGAATGATAACAGAGCGTTCTCGAGCTCTGTGCCAGTCAAGGCTTATCGGTGACTAACACCTTCTTTGCTGGTAACATCAAAAGAAGAACTTCGTGGAGACACCCAAGGTCCAAGCACTGGCATCAAATGGACTTGGTACTGTAGCACAGACCACTCTCTTGCCTGCTGCAAAGTGAAATTTCAAGCTAAGAGGATTCACTGTAATAAAACTGCCGTACAACCTCATATTGACTTGTGCCAAATCAATGATCCTGTCAAGAAACAGTTTTTTAATGAAGAAGTAGCAAAGACAGCTGGAAAGAATGAAACTGCTTCATATGCATGAGAAGTCCTGAAGACAAGTATGTACAATGCAGCAATCAAGAGTTCACTGGCTCACAGACCATTCGGAGATACTGCTGCCACTCATTGAAAGGGAATGATCTGCCCTGATCATCTACAAGTCTACTCCTTCTACTGATTCGCTCAACAACCTAAGAGAAGCTCGTAAGGTTGTTCAAATAGCTTCCAGGAGGTGAGCTCAAGAATTTTGGCCAGGTCTCTGCAACAGCACCCAATGGGCGACTGATGCAGGTGACAGTAAATGGTTGTATGAGGGCTTTAGAAAGGCCATTGGGCCAATAAAGAACACGATAGCTCTGCAGAAAGGTCTGGATGGCAATATCATAACTGATAAAGGGAAGCAACTGGAGATGTGGCTTGAGCACCATGGAATGATATACTCAAGGGAGTCTATAGTAGACCAATGTATGTTAGATGAATTGCTTGGGTTTGAAGTTAAGACTTTGCTGGATGCCAAACCTACACTAGAGGAACTTGAATAAAGCATCAAAAAGAGTCCCAACAAGAACGATTCAGGATCTAACTGTTTACCTGCTGAAATCTACAAATGTGCAAACAAAGACTTGCTGCAAAGATTGCAAGATGTATTGCTACTCTGTTGGAAGGAAGAAACACAAGATTTCAAGGATGCTCATTTCATCCAACTCTATAAAAACAAAGGAGACAGAAGTGATTGTAATAATCACAGAGGTATAGCTCTTCTTAATATCATGGAAAAAATCTTAAACTGTATTCTCTTTCCTAGATTTCGAACTGTAGCTGACAGAATCTATCCTGAGAGCCAGTGTGGCTTCCACTCAGGAAGATCCACCACAGACATGGTCTTCTCTGTAAGACAACAGCAAAAAAAGTGCAGAAAGAAGCATATTCCACTGTACATATCTTTAACAAAAGCTTTTGACACGGTTAGTTTGGTCAAGGCTTTACATTGTTCTGAAGAAGCTGGGTTGTCCACCTATATTGCTAAACGTGAAATCCTTACACAATGGCATGAAGGCAACTGTAAAGTATGGAAACCAAGAGTTTGACTTGTTTAACATCAACAATAAAGTGAAGCTGGGTTGCATACTGGCCCCCTTCATTGTTTAATATTTACTTCTCATTGCTGCTTGAACATGCATTCCATGATGTTTGAGAGGGTGTCTATTTTGCACTAGACATCATGAAGGTTTGTTTAACATTGAAAGGCTCAGAGCTAAGACGAAGATGAAGGAGATCATCACAACGGACCTGTTGTGTGCAGATGAAGCAGCCCTTGTGGCTCACAGTACTGATGCCCTACATTTTATTACCAAATTCTCTGATTCATGCACAATCTTTGGGCTAGCAATAAGCTTGAAGAAAACTGTTATGCACCAAGGCTCTTCTGAACTCTTTTCAGATATCACCTTAGATGGTATTCATCTGGATGTTGTTGACCAATTTTGCTCCCTTGGCTCTACTACAGGGGTTCCCAAACTTCGTTCACGGCTTGTTCAGGGTAAGCCCCTGGCGGGCCGCGAGACGCTTTGTTTACCTGAGCGTCCGCAGGTACGGCCGCTCGCAGCTCCCAGTGGCCACGGTTCGCCGTTCCTGGCCAATGGGAGCTGCGGGAAGTGGCGGCTCGGCCCACCCCACTTCACGCAGCTCCCATTGGCCAGGAACGGCGAACCGTGGCCACTGGGAGCTGCGAGCGGCCGTACCTGCAGATGCTCAGGTAAACAAAGTGTCCCGCGGCCTGCCAGGGGATTACCCTGAACAAGCCGCGAACCAAGTTTGGGAACCCATGCTCTACTGTTACCAGCAATGTAGTTCTCGATGCTGAGCTCACTAATAGAATTGGTAAAGCAGCCAGGAATTTTGGTCTTTTGCAAGACAGAGCCTGGAACAATAAATTGTTAACTAAAGGGAAAATCCCTATTTATGAGACACCTGTTTTATCCACTCTTCTATATGGATCAGAAACATGGACAATTTATGCCAAACATGCCAAAAGACTAAACCACTTTCATATCAGATGCTTGCATAAAATTATTCGAATAAGATGGCAAGATAGAGTGAGACATGGAAGTGTTAAATCACGCTGGTATGTCATTCATGGGAACACTGATTAGTAAGAAAAGTTGGCTTGGACATGTCAAGCAAATGCCGAATTACAGGATCCCAAAGAGTGTGCTGTACACTGAAGCTCACAAAGGGTCTAGAAAGAGCGGCAGACCACTGCGCAGGTTTCAGGATACTTGTAAAGATGAATTAGTATCCTTTGGAATCTCTGTGGATGATTGGGAAATGAGTGCAGAATGCTGCTCTGGTTGGTGGAGTCAGCTTGTAGATGGATCAAGGCATTGTGTGAGGCAGACTGGATCAAGCTTTGTGATGACCGGCGTCAGAGGAGAAAAGAATCTGCTGCTCAGATTCAGAGCATTGCTAGTGCTTGGGTGTGTCCTAACTGTGGACAGGATTGTCACTCACTTATTGGACTCAGCAGCCATCAAAGAACTGATAGGCACATACACCATGCGCGACAGTGCATTGAATTGATTGTATTTGTCTGATAAGGAACACGTAAATTGCGTGATGAGGATGCGTAATCACAATATAGAGAGCGGCAACAATGAACTCTTATAATTTTTTTTGCGGGGCGGGGACAGGGAAACTACGACTCACTGCCTTGTAGCATGGAGAAGGCGCTGCAGGGACTCAAGCTGAGTGAATTTTTTTTCCCCCAGACAACTCACATAGGAACTCACAGCAGTGCCCTTGGCGAGTGCATTTGCGAACACAAAAAACTACCGCACTCCCTATGCATACTTAACAATAGGGAAAAGAGATTAATGGATTGATAGAGCTGGGGAAGGACAGAATATTAGATAAAACATTACATTTGTGTGTATGATCCCTTTAGATGAAGAACAATGTGGGGCTATAGGAGTGCTGATGGTGGTTGAGAAGGGTCATGGGAGTCTCATGTTCCCACAATCAGTTTTCTTTGATAGTCAGTTCAAGCACATCACATTAAGTCCTTACTATGAACAGTTAAATGGATTAGGAGAAAAGTCAGTACAAACATTGATGAAAAAAATCATTGGCAGAGTGAAGGGCTCCATATTTGACATTATAAGAGTGTTGCAACAAACCTTACAAAGAGAGTGTCACTTCAAACAGGAAGTGCTTTTCATCTGCCAAGGTAACAGATATTCCATCAGCACTAAGGCTAACAATCCCTGAAGGTCAGGCCTGCAAGAGGAGCGGAATACATCCAAACAAAAGTAGGAGGACACTGTCTCTGTTTCTTGAGGACAACCAGAATGGTATTGACAGAAATAACTCATGCTCTTTCAGGCACTGACAATGAAAACATATGGAGCAGCACATCTAAGCTCCAGGTGTTGGATCTACCTGGACAGCTGAATACACAAAGTCAATGAGGTTCACAGATAGTGATTATTGACAGTTCCCAGTCAGAGGCAGAATAACCCTCACTTTTGTCAGAGGTTCTGACCTCTGTCCAGATGTCTCTATTTGTGAGTTTCTATAATTGACTGTGTTATTTGTGGTTGCTGTTTCTAATTTGTATCTCACAGTAGCACACAACAGGGGTTTAACTGTTTATAATCTTGGTTGATGTGATGTGTATGAGCCCAGAAAATAACTCTCTTGCCAGCACTCTTGAGCCTCACACTTATATTATAGAGAGGAATGGAAACCTTCAATCCCCTCACATCCCTCTCATTCCAATGGTAAGTTTCTGGGTCATTCCCAGCTGCCAAGCTGTCTTTTTCTGATTCCATGGTGCTTGTGTCTGAGGACATGCTTGAGCTGGGACCATTCTCTTTCTTATCAGTGTTCGGAGACTGCATCTTCTCCTTCTATTTCTGTGCTGATTTAAGACCCAGAATTTTTTCTCAACAGAAAGGTGTCCTAGTATGTTTGTACCATTGTGAAATCCTATTTTGGTTCAGTATCGTGCTGTTTTAGACGGCGATTTTATCAGATCAATGGGAAATTGAGCCAGACCCCAGTGTGAATGCGTCTGCTAATTAAGGCTGCAGCTCATGCTTTCCTTCCTCTTCCTGCCACCCCCATCTTTCTGGTTTTATCACATTCACAAGCTGTTGATCACAGAATCCCAGTGTTTACATATTCAGCTCTGCAGATCATGGAAGCGAAGGCTATGTCTACACTACACAGCCTATGCTGGCAGAGTTATGTTGGCATAGCCCTCTAGAGCAGATGCAGCATACACTGACAGAAGGAGATTTTCTGATGGTGTCAGAACATCGCCTCCCCCAATGACATTAGCTAAGCAAACAGAAGCACTCTTCCATTGGCAGAGCTGTGCCTACACTGGGTATTTTTTGGCATAGCTAAGTCGCTGGTGTGTATGTGCCTTTTTCACTCCCCTGACTGATGTAGCTAGGGTGTGTGGTTTTCTTCCACACCCTGACTGACATAGCTATGCTGGTACAAAATGTAAGTGTAGACTAGTCCTTAGCTGGCTCTGTGTCCATTAATCATGTTCACAGTGCCCAAAGAGTGTGATCAAGTATATACATACCTGGTGTTCGTACAGGCACCCTTTAGGAACTAAGGCCTGGTGTACACTACTAGCTACATCCCTCAGGGCTGCGAGCAAATTTCTCTCCCTGAGCATCGTAGTTAATTCTAACCCCTGTGTAAGTGCAGCTAGCTCCACAGAAGGGTTTGTCCGTCACCCTAATGACCTCCTCTCAGAGTGGTGGATTAACTATACTGACAGAAAAATCCCTTCCATCAATATAGGAAGTGTCTGCCCTACAGTGTTATCACAGTGCGGTGGCACAGCACAGATATGCCACAGTGGCGGCTGTAGTACAGACATACCCTAAGCTTCTGCAGTGCCAAAATATGTCACTGTGAGTCGGTATTTTGGTGGGATTACATCATTACGCAGCTTGTGCTATGAAACATTTAAGAACTGGGAGATGAAAAATAATACATACAGAAACCCACTATATGTTTACACAGGGTGGGCCTTATTCTTTGTCTCCTTTGATCAAAAATTAGACCTACAAGAGGGTTGGCAGTGTCCCTTTAAGAGAAGGGAGACGTAACTTTTTAATAGAGGAATATAAGAAGAAGCTGTATAAGAGACGTTTGATTTTTCCCTTTATTTTAATTTTTTTAAATGGCACTTCATCCCCACATCTGTTCCTTCAGGGCAGTGGAGTCCTGCCATAGGCTGAACCCTGTGTCCCACATATTCATGCGTGGATGCTGATAGCCAAGCTGAGCCCCAGCTATGGACTTCTCCTTTGTTCCAGACCAGATGTTGTATTTCTCCTTGGTAACAGTTAGCATGGTGGTACCTTATTATACAGCTCTCTCTGGAAATTATGCCAATGCTACTTCAGAATCGGCTAAGAGCTGTGCTGAATCAATGAGACAGCTGGCACCCTCTCTGGGGACTGAACGTTTTACCTTTTGGATTCATGCAGTCTCTGCTAGCTGAGATGTAGGATGCCATGAATGATTTTTCTCAGAGACAGGTGAGAACAAAAGAGCTTTGTAAACCTAATTCAATAGAAGCTGGAGACATGGTGGTCTATTGATTACAAAAAAAAAAAAAAAAAAGCACATACACAGTCCAGTTCCATTTTCCCTGTAATTGATTTTTGTGTGAGCTGGAGGTGGGAATTCTGTCAAACAAAAAAAATTCCATGTCAGGACTTTATATACTTACATGTAAGCAGGATTTCAGCACATATCAATGTCTGCATGGTATTTACAAAACACATCAGTGAGCTTTTTGATCATTTACAGGCCATACTTAATTTTTCCACCACAGAGTCTATACTCAACTTCATAGAACATATTTGAAGGGGCTAGTTGACAATGGGCATCAAGAACAACACTTGAATATTCAGCTATTACAAGACACTACATCACTAAAACAGACTGAAGGATTGTCAGTGTAATCCCTGATACTACCTAGGAGGATCCTGGCTGATGTATGTCATTCAGCCCAAAACGTAGTCAAGCATCATACTCTATTTATAAATTGTACCACTTTCCCCAGATCTGTCTGTATGTCTGACTTTAGACTGTAAGATCCTTGGAGCAGGGATTGTCCCTTGCTGCTGTTTGAAAATGTCCAGATCATCCTGGGAGCTACTGGAAGCAAACTAATCATCATCACCATCAAAGCCAATGCTCCTCTAACACAATGGCCAACTGTGTGATTTGTAACATTTCCCTGACCGGGCTTTTCAGGAATAACACTAATGCCCAGATCTAACCAGGCCCTGCCTTTGCCAGACTTGTCAAAATTAATACGAATACCTAGCATAAAGCATGTTCTCTCAGTGTCGTTTCAGGTTGTTAGCCTTTCCGGGATGGCGTGACTCCATACTGCAGTGTTGTGTTTGCAAAACACTACAAGAAATACAAATGAGAGCATTTAGTGCTAACAGAATTTGGGAAATTCACCAACGTTTTAAGTATTAATCGGGGGGGGGGGGGGGGGAGATAGCTCAGTGGTTTGAGCATTGGCTTGCTAAACCCAGAGTTGTGACTTCAATCCTTGAGGGGGCCATTTAGGGATCTGGGGCAAAAATTGGGGATTGGTCCTGCTTTGAGCAGGGGGTTGGACTAGATGACCTCCTAAGGTCCCTTCCAACCCTGATATTCTATGATTCTATGATGTGGGGCAAAAATCTGTCAGGGGACAGTACTTGGTCCTGCTAGTGAAGGCAGTGACTGGACTCAATGACCTTTCAAGGTCCTTCCAGTTCTATGAGATAGGTATATCTCCACTATCTGTACAGTCAAGATGACTGATAACACTGATCTTGTTGAGTTTAGGGTTAGGGTTAAGGATTAATAGTAGACAATGACACCACCAGTCAGAAAGAAACAGAGCCAAGCGGCAGTAGCAGAGGGATTAGCCTCAGTGACATATGTCTTCAAAGTTTCTGTATGAAAAAATCCAGATAATAATTATTACTACAGTGCTGCCTAGTGTCCTCAGCACTAATTGCCATGCATTGTATTAACACTGTAGTTATTCTATTTTCTCCAGGATGGATTCTATCTTCTGGTCCGGATGCACTCTTTGATATCTTATAGTTAGATTATTAGCTTTTTGTCTTTTCGTGCTGCGTTTGTATAGTGCCTAGTACAACAGGGTCCTGTCCATGACTGATGAGTCTGAGGTGCTACAGTAGTACAAATAACAATAAATAATGTCATCATCAACTACTTTTATTTTTATTAAAAACAAAAATTGACTGGATGGAAACTGAAATCCCTGAAAATGACATTCACTAATTGTATGCAAAATTAAGAGTTATTGGTGGTGTATAATGATAATTTGTATTTCTGTGGTACTTTTCATCCCAATGCTCTTTACAAACATTTTTTAATTAAGATTCACAACACTTCTGTGAGTTGATAAAACAGTGTCTAGGGTTTGCTTCACCCATTTACTGAAATACAGACACCTCTGGAGTGTAATACAGTAGCTGTTTAATAGTATATAGCAACACCCCACAGACATTTGAGGACAGGAGATGAAGATCATATCCAATTGAAACTGGAGGGGAATTTAGCTAGGCAGAATGTAATGACCACAGGTGAGATCTGACCAAGATACAGGAAATAACCCCCCTTGCAAAAAAGTGGCATATTGTCTTTAGTGACCACAAGTAAGGAGCTCAGTTTTACCTTACCTGAAAGATAGCACCCTTATTGGTGGGTTGCATCCTAATCCCATCCTGAGATATTTAATTGATGGTGTCTTTGACGGATAATTGCTACCTACTGAATCACCAGTATCTCTTCCTAAAGCCTCAAGATATTCCTTGGAGGGTTCCTGTGCAAATACTCACCAGGCTTAGCTTATGAGATATGTAGCAGGGATGCAGCAATTGTTTAAAGTTCCCTGTTCAAGGAAGAGTTATCCACAAACATGTCTTGATTCCTTTTCCATAGGATCCCCCCACATAACTTGTATTCTTATTTGTAGAATACATATTGGTTTCTGCAAGGTTTCCTGGTGACTTTAAATAACTAGAGATTTTTGCTGAGCTATGACAGGCCAAAGACTCTGTCTATGACGTGCTGTGAGTTGGTGCATCAGTGCAATGGTGCCCCCCTCTGGCCAGGCATGGTGTGGCACCTGAGCTCACTCAGTCTGATAGTGCTGTTATTCTATTCCTGGTGCCCAGGAATCTGAAAACTCTCTCTGCTTTTAAATCCATTAGCGGGATGGGGGTTGGTAGGGAAACCGAGGCCAGCCCACTCCCTTGGGTTCCAGCTCAGGGCCATTGAGCAAGATAAGCTGGATCAGCATTTGTTGACTCTGGCTGTGCCCTGATCTCCTTCCTACCTTCCCCCTGGGTTTCTGCAGGCTCTTCAGCCTGTTGGTCTGGGCCTCCCTTTCTAGGGCATTGTCCTTGAGCGGCTCTTCCGGAGCTTTCTGAGAAGAATTCCCTTCTGCAGCCTTCTCACTCATCTGGTAGCCACCCCTCCCCTCTGCTTCCTCACCCTCTTATCCTCCCAGCTGCTTTGAGGCTGCAATCAGCAGTGGCCAGCAGGGTTTGTGTTAACCCTTTGATTGCTGGGTGGCGTGGGGTACATACATCCCATGCCTGGTGCCTTTGCATTCAGTGATGAATATGAGGATGGAAGAATGGTAAGTGACTGCAAACAACCATCAGTAGAGAGCATTTGTAGGTACTCAAAAGATGTAATAGCAACTTAGGTAGCAAGAACAACAACAAAACCATATGGCTGGGTCATGTTTGATTGAATCGGATAGGTCCAGGAGGGGAAGGATAAGGGCTAAGAGTGAACACTTTCTGCATTCTGGTTGTGTTTGTCTTTTCTCTGGAAAGGAGCCTGAGGGGCTGCCAGGCTGAAAACAGAATTACTTTTCTTTTTTCATCCTCACATTCCTCCCTGCTTGACAAGATTTATCAAACAGCTTAGTCTGGTGTCTTTTTTTGGAGCAAGTCAGGAAAAGTGTCGGTGCGGTGTGAAGGTCAGGTTGCAAAACTATTACTCAGTGCTGCTGAACAGAGAAACAACTACAGACACAAACCAAAGCTTGTTTGTCAGGGCATGCATTACTGATGAAGGGGAGCAAGGCAGGGGAAGAGAAACCAGAACTCAGGGGTGAAAGCCTGATCCTGTCAAAATCAATAGGAGTTTTATCATTGACTGTAGTGGAGCCAGGATTTCACCCCGATGTCTCTTTTGGGGATATTTTTTTATTATTATTTTTAAACTGCTTAATTTCCTCCTGTTGGATGCTGCTTTTCTAGCATGCTTACCTTTGAATGATCGTAATCCTTTAATACGCAGTTAGCACACTATTTTAACTGCTATAAGGAAGCGTGGGCAGCATTTTTAAGAACTCTGTAGTGCATCCTTTCTTTAGGAAGAACATGGCAGTAGCTTTGAAAGAGACCTTTTAAAATAATTATTCAGTACTCACAGCAGCTATGTTAAGAGCTTGAATGGTCTCTTTTACGTACACCTGTTCCATAAATTACACATTTGATTCTGACTTCACTGGTAAATTTGTACAAGCTGCTGTGTTACTTGCAGGAGGCATTCATGTCTCCCACATCAAGTCACAATCATTTCTGAGTATCATGGGGAGAGAAAGGTGTATGTGATCACACTATTTCTATACATTCCATACAGCTGGAAATGGTCACTTATTAAATATATTGCCTTACTTTGTAGATCTGTCTGCAGACAGCAGCATTATATTTCCAAATTTAAGGAGAACAACAGAATCTATACCTCTGGCATTTCAAATACATAGCAACCATTGAATTACAGAAAGAAGAATGTGTTCTACACACTTCCTATCCTAGCAGAAAGAAGCAGGCACTGAAATAGCCAATGACAGATAAAGACAAGATCCCCTGAGCACCAGGACATAGGTCCAAAGTTCAGAGAGGGCCTCCAAATTTAGGAGTGTGGATCATTCACCCCCCAAGGAGCCACTACTAAAGAAGTAGAGGCAGCAGCTTACACTGTTGCTCTCCCAGCCTCAGTACCTTAGGTATGTCTGCACTGCAAAAAAAGTAATCTTAGGTTAGCAGCTAGAGTTGAACACGAAGCTGCCTTGTAGGCTTGAACTTGAGCTGCTAACCTGAGTTAAAAGCTACGTTGCTGTGTCTTCACTGCTATTTTAACATGTGTTAGCTAACCTGAGTTAAGAACACAACTTTTTTTGCAGTGTACACAGACTTTATGTGAAGAGGCCAATCTTGGGCTTCTTTTATCTGAAGATTCTGGCACAAAGCTGAGCTCAAAGACACTAGTCATTTTAGAGATGCAAGGCTTTCTTCTACCCATGTGGGAGATATCAGCCCCCTCTCTTTTTCCCTCAAGCGAGAGTAGGGAGAAGGAACAGCTAAGACCCCACTATTGTGAAGCAGTGGGGGAAGATGAAATGGTTGAGTTTCCCACCCTCATTCAGTGTGGGAAGCCTTCACCAAGAAAAAAGAATACAGAATACAGTCTCACTACCAGGAGATGTGGAAGGGAAGGAATTATCTCACCTGCTGCCTCCAAGCATCCAGGAATGGGGATGAAGACAAAGAGTATGTGGGGCTTAAAATATTGATGGATCTAGGACCTGCATTTGCCACAGGACCGGACAGAAAGGTTGAAAAGATGAAAAATGACTGGTGCTACTCTTTCAGTGTTATATGCAGGAAATTATTGACAGTAAATTAGCCATGTTAGGGTCTCCAGCAATGATGACGATGTAAAAGATTAAGCTGGTTGTCATTCTTTTGTCTCTTAAATATTGTGTTCTAAAATGACACATTGATGTGGGTGGCCATCTCATTTTGAGTCATATGACCATCATCTGGTGTTGAACACGGAGACTCAAAGCCCAGCAGTTTTCCCACTGGGTTAGGTCTTTTTCAGAAACCTACCATTATTTCAATGGAGTTTTGTAGAACAGGCAAACCTGCTATCTATTACAGGTTTGTCAAGTGACACCTGGGTTTAGCATGAATCAAATTTCCTCACAGTTTCTATGGTGTATCGTTCCATCTCTTCCTCTTCTTTGCTGTTCTGTAACCTACTTTATCTCCTATGTAGCCTGGTACTTAGTTTCCCTTGACTTCATGTAGAGAGACAGGAAAATAGTCTGAGGGCTCACTTATTTTCTCCCCAGGGCAACATTGGGATACAGACAAAGAACTCCATGGCTCAAAAGTCAGTAAATGGTGACATGTAATGAGAAACACACGCAGGGAGTGCCAGCTAATGCCCACAACCTCCATAAGACCATTGGAAAAGAATCTTGCATTTGTCACAACCTGTAATCCTAAAATCATCATATTACTTAATAAAATGGAAGTTTACACCAGCATATTTCTATTGAAGTTTCATATCTTGCACCCAATTGAGAACACAGAAGCATCCAGTGCATCACAGCTGAATGAAATTCATGGTTAAGACTAGGAAAAAATGAACCACATTACAATACAAGCTTCATGTGTCTATGAAATCCCATTTCATGAAAATAAGAGTAAAAAGTATGATCTAATTGGTACAACTATATTTCCTTGCTGTAGTCCCCCTTTTAAATTAGAATATATAATCCAAACATTGATTGGCTAGTACAAGATTCACATTTAACTTAAATCATACATCTACCCAATAAATCCAAATGCACGTGAATGTTGAAGCATAACACTGTGAAGTCAGTGGGTTTACTCTATGTAATTCAGGAAAAAGTCATGGTATATCCATGGTGAATATCTTAAATATCTTAAAATGCTTACTTGTTTATTAGCACATTCAATTACATAGCTGAAAGGAGTATGGGTTGCAAAAATGCTAACTACATTTCCATTTTTCTCCATATTCTTGGCCAAAAGCACTCTTGCTGACAATTGCATTTTTCAAACATACTTCATACTTAGCATTATTTATGATTAATTTCACTTTACCTTCTATTGTGGTTCTGGCTACAATATCTCATTCAAGACAAGAGATGCTTTCCAGACTCTGGCTTTCTGTTTTGTATGTGCACACATCTGTGTGCACTTGAGCTGGTCAAAAGGGTTTTTTTTTGTCAAAATGAGTTTTCGGTGAAAAATATACTTTTTGTCAAAATCAAAACATTTTTCAAAATGTGTCAGTTTTGACAAAGTTTCATTTAGAAAATAAAATGAAACAAAGCATTTTAACTGGAGCGAAATGTCCCAAATGACTTTTAAAAAACACATTTATTTTAATATCAAAAACATTTTAAATGTTTTAAAAGGTCAAAGTCAAAATGAAACAATTTGAGTTTATTGAAATGAAATGTTTTGATTGACCCAAAATATTTTTTTTCCCAAAATGTAATTTTGTGGGAAATCTTGAATTTTTTTGGTTTTGTTATTTTGGACGGGAAACTTTTGAAATCACAGAAGTCCTATGAAAGAGAAAATCTGGTTCCTGCCCATATGGTGTGTGCACATTTGGGTGCACTAATAAGTGCATGTACAGATGATAGTTTTTGTACACAAAAAGTCCATTTGTCAAAACAGATTTTGTGTGTGCAAATTTTACCATCTGCACATGCAGTCTGAATTGTATCTAAAGAAGCATTAACATTTGTCTGGAATTGTCTATCTAATTTATCAAAAAGAACAGGATTACTTGTGGCACTTTAGAGACTAACAAATTTATTTCAGCATAAGCTTTCATGGGTTACAATCCACTTCATCAGATGCATGGAATGGAACATACAGTAAGCAGATATTTATACATTCAGAGAAACATGAAAAGGTGGAAGTATCTATACCAACACTTTAAGAGGCTAATTAATTAAGAGGAACTATATCAGCAAGGGAAAAAAACCTTTTGATGTGATAATCAAGATGGCCCATTGCGGACAGTTGACACAAAGGTGTGAGTGAGGATAGTTAACTCAGGGAAATAGATTCAATTGACGTAATGACCAAGCCATTCCCAGTCTCTGTTCAAACCTGAGTTGATGGTATCTAGTTTGCATATTAATTCAAGTTCAACAGTTTCTCGTTGAAGTCTGTTTTTGACGTTTTTCTGTTGCAAAATTGCCACCTTTAAGTCTGTCACTGAGTGATTAGAGAGGTTGAAATGTTCTCCTACTGGTTTTTGAATGTTATGATTCCTGATGTCAGATTTGTGTCCATTTATTCTTTTGCGTAGAGACTGTCCGGTTTGGCCAATGTACATGGCAGAGGGGCATTGCTGGCACATGATGGCATATATCACATTGGTAGATGTGTAGGTGAACGAGCCCCTGATGGTGTGGCTGATGTGATTAGGTCCTATGATGGTGTCACTTGAATAGATATGTGGACAGAGTTGGCATCGGGCTTTGTTGCAGGGTTTGGTTCCTGGGTTAGTGTTTTTGTTGTATGGTGTGTAGTTGCTGGTGAGTATTTGCTTCAGGTTGTGGGGCTGTCTGTAAGTGAGGACTGGTCTGTCTCCCAAGATCTGTGAGAGTGAGGGATCGTCTTTCAGGATAGGCTGTAGATCTTTGATGATGCGCTGGAGAGGTTTTAGTTGAGGGCTAAAGGTGACAGCTAGTGGCGTTCTGTTATTTTCTTTGCTGGGCTTGTCCTGTAGTAGGTGACTCCTGGGTACTCTTTTGGCTCTGTCAATCTGTTTTTTTACTTCAGTAGGTGGGTATTGTAGTTTTAAGAATGCTTGATAGAGATCTTGTAGGTCAGGCCTGCACAACTCGTAAAGTGGCAAGGGCCATATTACTCCAAAGAAAACAGCTGAGGGCCAAAACTCCCTGGCCCTGCGGAAACACCCCACTCCCCCCAGCGCCACCCGCCTCGCAGAAACAACCCCTCCTTCCCCAGCGCTGGGGTGTGGAAGCCTGTAGATGGGAAAAGAAACAGCGTGCATAGGGTGACCAGATCACAGCAGTAAAATAGGACCCGCCCCCTCCCCGCTCGGCCCCACCATCACACCCCTCTTCACCTCCACCAGGGGTCACTATATTACTGCACACAACAGTCAGTCAATGCAGTTGTAGATAAATCTCTGCATTATGCATTTTTGTATAACTTTTATATGACTTTGTATTGAACCTTGGTAATATGTTATAGCGGGCCCCTAAGGTAGTATAATTAAGGTAAAAGAAAAATGTCTTTTTGCTAGAAGTAGAATAAGATCTTCCCCCCACTTTGTATTCAATTGCCCTGTTGAATGAATAAGGTGTGAATGAGGAAGGCGTGGAAGGCAGGCACTTCCAGATAGCTGCAACCCTTGGAGAGGGGATGGGAACCAGACCAAGAACAATCAAACTTGTCAAGTGGGCTGACTAGAGAAGAGCAGACATACTGACGGCCTCGGGGGTTAGAAGCAAGCACCTTCCTTTGGGAACACCCTCTTTGCAGCATTGGGACAACCCCCAGCCCAGAGACAAGCAGCAAAAAGGACCAACGGACACAGTCCCAGATTTTGAATCTGGGAGATTTGCCCCCCTCCAGCCACCAACTCGCCGCTCGCCACCTCACCCCCCACCCCAGTATAAAGCCTCGCCGCCACTGCCCGTCCGTTCAGCATCCCTCCACCCCCCCTGGCTCGCCTCCTCAGCACCCCCCGCCGCTGGCTCACCTGCCGCCCTGCCACTGCCCACCCACTCGGCTTGTCATCCCCCCCGCCACCGGCTCGCCAGCTCCTCCCGCCGCCAGCTTGCTGGCTCCCCCTGCCGCCAGCTCACCTGCCTGCCTGCTGCTGGCCTCTTACCTTCTGCCGCTGCCCCCGCCCCCTGCCGCTGGCTCACCCTCACTCCCCAGCCTGCCACTGGCCTCTTCACCAGCCCGCCCACCCGCCGGCCGGCCAGCCAGCCGTTGGCTTGCCCCACTCTGCCGCTTGCTTACTCACCCCCCTGCGGGGCGCACAGTGAGCCCACGCGGGCCGCATGCGGCCCCTGGGCCGCATGTTGTGCAGGCCTGTTGTAGGTGTTTGTCTCTGTCTGAGGGATTGGAGCAAATGCAGTTGTATCCTAGAGCTTGGCTGTAAACAATGGATCGTGTGGTGTGTCCTGAATGGAAGCTGGAGGCATGTAGGTAAGTATAGCGATCAGTAGGTTTCCGGTATAGGGTGGTGTTTATGTGACCATCGAAAGCTTATGCTGAAATAAATTTGTTAGTCTCTAAGCTGCCACAAGTAATCCTGTTCTTTTTGCTGACACAGACTAACACAGCTGCTACTTTGAAACCTATCTAATCTATCATTGTTCTTATCACGGCACTATTTGAGTTCCAATGCTGCTAATTCCTCGTGGTTCAGTTATCCTCTATATGTTTACAGCTTTATTTTTTTCATATTTGTTCCAGTATTTTCCTAGGGACTCAAGCTAAATGCAGGAGTGCTTTCCAAAAATAGCAACATCAGCTAGTTACAAAAGTGTTGTACTCAAGATGACGCTGTGTTGATATTTCACTTTTCTTCCTCCCTAAAGTCTTCATAACTCCTTCAGCAGTTTGGGACTATTGGCTATTGTATTTCACAGGATGGCTTCAGTTCCTAGACATCATCTTTTCCCATCATTATATGGCAAAAACATTTGTCTAGAGCTTTTCTGTACTTCTGTTCCTCCGCAAGCCTCTTCTGAAGCCACAATGACTTTCGTTACACAGCGTTCCCACCAATTATCTTTATCTGTTAAGGAGCTGGTTAGCAAATGCTTTCCTGGGAACCCTGAAAGACTTTTGGCCCTTGATTTCTTAGTCTTTTTTCAGCAATTATTTAATTCTTCTCATGTGGAGGGATTAAAAGGTTGCTTTTTCTCTCAGACTTTCATGATGACATACAGAGGTGAGTATTTTTCACTCAGTCACTAGGTCTGTAAGCAGTTCAGCAGAAATTCTATACATACCTGAGGCTCTTCTTCCATTCATCTTCCTTCCTATCTGTTTCTCCTGTGTAATGTCACTTACATCTCAGTTTTTTTGCTAGCAGCTCATCTAGCATCAGCTGGTACATAGTAGTACAGTATCCCATTTTCAAGACCCTGATGCTGTACATAAAAGGATGCCTTTTTCATCTTTGTCAGTCACTGGTTCTAGTCCAATGACCTTTTCACTTATCTTTACAATATGCCTGTTTACAATCACAAATAATTTCTTGCCATCAGCTCACTTGCCTCTTCCATTTCCACTCTTTTCCTTTGCCAGAACTGTGTCATGTCACATCTCGTCACTGGGTTGTCACCGCTTTATTGAGAACTGATCTTGCATCTCGTTTTTATTTTCATTTCACTTGTATAGCACAGTGCCTATAACATCATCATTTAGGGTTTTGAATTCTTGGCACCATTCCTTCCAACAGAAGAAAAAACAGGGTTAGGAGACATGAAGCTAAGCCAAATGACAAAGTCCTAGTACAGCTAGAGTAAACACTCATTATTGTGGGATCCTTCTTAAACACTTTAGTGCCTCGCTGTATAACCCACAAGCTCAATTTTACACGGGACAGCATTACAATGTTTGTATCTCATGATAATATACTTTTATTATGCTAGGTACTAAATACAGCCATGGGTTATCAATGTTCCTTGATTTCCGTGATGAACTGCAGGGTTCATGCATCTTTAATGTCAAGAAGGAGAACACTTACTGAAGAGCTGCTCAATGTGCTGTCCATGTTACTAAACATAAAGACTCAAAAACTACTTCAGAAATGTCTGAATGCCTTAGAATATAGGGATGTTGTGAAAGCTGTGATTGCTGTAGGAGTTTGTTTGAGGAAGGACCAAAGGGAAACAAAAGTAATATTTCTCCCAGCTTTGAACAATGGGTATAAGCAGCGACAAATATATAATATGACATAGCTGGCAAGCAGGTCTTTTAATTTTTTCATTTGCTTGTCAGGAACTGTTAGATTTTGGGGGAGCCTAAACAGAGCCATTGCACTTCTGGTACTAACCCTCTTTGCGAACAGGCCAAATGCCAAGTGAGTCAGAACAGTTGCTATTCTCACCCTCCTCAACTCCCCATCACTATAATCTTTACTCCCGTGTACAAGATCTGAGAAGGGGAAAGCCAACACTAAACTAACAGACAAATGTGTGCCCTTATAAAAGGCCTCCAAACTAATTCCACCCAGCAGAGTTCCGGTCAGGGGAGGAGTCACTTAACCCAGTCCATAAGCCCCTTATCTCAGAGACTTAAATCAGAATAACCTACCTTATAGTCAGAAAAACAAGTCCTTCGGGCCTAAGTTAGACTAGTGACTTGGGGCCTGCAGCACCAGACTGTACCTTAAAGGGGTAGCACACCCTTCTCACCTTGTTAAAAATGGATGGGATGTTGTTTTAGCTAGAAGTAGAGAAGCACATCATGGGAAATGCATAGAGGATAGGTCTCTGCCCCCAGGAGATTACAAACAAGGCGCCAGATTCTGCGACTTTGCTTTCATTGAATAGCACTTATACATGCGAGCAGTCCCACTAGGGAAGTCAGCTGGGCTGCTCCCGAGAATACGCCTTGCGCTGTGTGAGTAAGTGGTGCTGATTCAGGCCCTGCATGGCTAATGGTAAGTGCACCCACACAGAACATCTGAACAAGGTCTTTATTTCACATGGTCTCTTAAACAGGCTTAACAGCTGTTTATGGCTTAACAGCTCATTCCCTGGAGATGAAAAAGCAAAGGGGCAGCTCAACAGCATAAGAGGAATTTCAGGTTGACGTCTAAGGCCACCTTTTTAAAAATAGCCTCTGCTTTTGCACCAGCAATTAACTGTGACTAGTTAATGCATCTGCAGATGAAAAAAGGGAGACAGTTGTCTAAATGCTATAATTCGCACAGGCCACACTTTTGCATCTACAAGTGATAGAGGGCACAAAATTACGGAGGCAGAAATACTGAGGAAGTTGAAGTCCCTTTACATATCTGGCCATCAGTGCTGACAACATGATCAGAAGGGGTTGATTGACTGGACAGTTCCTCAGGGACACTGTCTTCAGCAGCCCTAACATTATGAATGTTTCCCTTCACTTTGGTTGATATTATAGGACCAGTAAAGCCTTCGGGAATGGGAGACATACCACTGGCTGTATCCACTGGTACAACGATGCACCAATACGCTCAGATACTACAGATTTACTTATGACTGTGAAAATGGATATATTGTAAGTGTTTATAACACTTGTGCTATTTCCCTCAGGCGCAATAGGGGAAGGTTGTGTCAACCAGGCCAGAAAGAAACACTGACCAGGAACTCCTGAGGCCCACTCCCGAAAGTCACTTATGGCCTGATACTGAACCATTGAAGTCAGTAGGAGTTTTGCCATGGTCTTCAGTGGGAATAAGCTCAGGCCATTAACCTCTCTGCATCAGATACCACATACGTTAAAAGGGGATAATAATACTGATCTGCTTCAATGGGATATTGTGAGAATGAATTAGTAAAGCTGTGTAAGTGCTAAGTATTAAAAAGTGCATGGAATTATTATATTGACTCATTTAATTAACAGCAAAGTTATAATCCATTATATTAATTATATATGTATGCTTAAAAACATGTGTGTGTGCCAAATAATGGCTGAAGCTATATTGTGAGGGCTATATTTTACAGCAAATGATTCAGCAGTTGCAATAAGTTTTCAGTGTAAGCCCTATTTAACCCTTAAAGAAGCATGGATTCTGTTTATTTTAAACATATGCCCAATTCAGCATGGTTTAAGAAGGATGTCCAGCCTACCTTGTCATAAAATTCCACCTCAGCATAGTTTATAGAAGACACCTTACAGGTATGTGTTGGCTTGGAGAAGGAGCCTGGTACAGCATGATGAAGAGAACAGTATAGTATGTTCATAGTAAAAATCCCATTTTGGAGCAGCTGGATAGAGCAAATAGTGTGAAATCAATTTTGCCAGTGAATATTAAGTTTTACAGCATATCAGAAAAAGACGCTATCACTAGTCCACAGATTTTAGACTATTTTGTCTTAAATAAGGGTTCAACCAATTAGACAAATTACAATTCGAGCTTTTAAAATAAGTGTATACAAACGTAAACTAACTCTCTTTCTCTCTCTTTCTCTCCTTCTCTCAAGGTTATGCTCCTGCAAACATTTGTACACATGTATGTACTATTGAACTGCTCGCATGATTAATGTTAAAGCATAAATGTTTGTAGGATCAGGATCAGCTAAAAAGGCACTCTCTTCCTGCACTATCTTGCACGGAGGAGGGACATATTTTGCATAAATTGGAAACCTCTATTACAATAGAAACTTTGTAAATGAAAACCACCATTACTATACATCTATGCCACAAAGACATACAAAATGATTATACCCACAATGACTTTAGTTATCTCTTATCTGCTTGAGGTTTAATGGTGGAATTTGTATGATTGAGCTGATACTATTATTGTTTATATTCTAGCAGTGCCAGGAGGCCTCATTCAGGCCTGGAGTCCTGTTGTTCTGAGCTATGTACAAATACATAAAAAGCCATATTAAAGTAGGCTTCATCATCAGATTGGATCCATCTTCATTATAGAAGCCCATTTAGTTAATATTTAAAGCTGAAAAACTTAACCATTTGATTATCACATTTTTAAAATAAAGAGTATGAATTTCCCAGTTGCCCCAGGATAGATATATTGATGTAGCTTGTGGTGCTGAGAATCAGTAGAGTATGCCAGATATATGCATTTCTGAAGAGGGCTCAGTGCCACTGATCACTATAGGATTATTGAACCCATAACAATTAAGCTTAGAACAATAGTGTAATAAAATGTTTTTGGGAAGTTGTGTTGTATTTTCACAGTACTCTCCCCTCAGCCCACGGATGCCTCCTTCCTTCTCTTTGCAATAGTGGCTACTGGGGTGAGTTCCTGTTTGAACTCCTCTGCATTCCACTCTTCAACAGTATCCCCAGGTAGCGGATCTTCTCCTATATACTTTGCATTAGCAATTTCCTGCTTCACTGCACCTCCACTATGAGACAAGCTTTAAGATTTAGTGATCTTACAGCAGAGTTGAGTAACAGCACTTCCATTTCCTTTTACAAAAATTGGCATCTCTCTTGCCTTGTGAGAGCCTTAGCCACTGTCACTCAGAAGACAGAAGCATCTAAACAGAAATAGCAACAGAGAAATCCAAGGAAAGAGCAACATCAGCCATTTGAACAACAGACGTTTAGCTTTTGTATTTCTTCACTATCCTCTGTACGTTACAGAGAAATTTTGTGCTCTACATCTGAATCTGAGCATATATCAAATTGAATCTTGGGGCAGGTCTACGCTACCCGTCGAATTGGCGGGTAGCGATCAATCTTTCGGGGATCGATTTTTTGCGTCTAGTGTAGACGCGATAAATCGATCCCCGATCGCTCTGCCATCGACTCCGGTAATCCACCTCAGCGAGAGGCGGAAGCGGAGTCGACAGGGGAGTGGCGGCAGTCTACCCTGCGGCATCCTCACGGCGCAGTAAGTCGATCGAGGTACATCGACTTCAGCTACGTTAGTCACGTAGCTGAAGTTGCGTACCTTACATCGACCCCCGCCCCTAGTGTAGACCAGGCCCATGGAATCATGGAAATGGTATCTAAGTTCCTGTGTGTGCATACATATTGTATATACACATCTATCTAACTAGTGTGCATTTGGTTAAGAAGCATAATTTCAGTAAAGATGAGGTCTGTCCTTCAGGTTTGCAGGCACAATTTGTGCCCATGAAATGAATGATGTGCACACATCTGGGTAGCTGCAGTCTTAAGGCAGATTTCCACAGTTCAAATGTGGGTGTATCAATGTGGACACAAGTTGTGCCCACAAAAGGAAAGTGACCCTTCCAAAAGCTTACTTCTAACACTTGATTTTTTATGAACTGATGGTTTTATGATTGATGCATTGCATAAACTGAAGAAATTCAATAAATGCATAACATAGGACAACCTACTTGTGAAATAGTAGATGTGTTGGCGGTTTGCATGACTGACAAAGTAAACGATGGAGATGTAAGTAGGACAAGTGACTGACCCCCAGAAATGTGAATCTAAATTTCAAGGCCTGCTATGTGATGCTTGACTGATGCTGCATAATCTGATGAGACGTCAGTGGACAAAAAGGCGATGTTCATCTTTTTGGTTTGGGCTCATTATGCAATTCTAGTTTAGCAGCTCTGAAACTATTTTTCATTCAAAAGAGATCTCTTCATTTCTGGGTTGTGTGGAATTTTAAATGCATACAATCAAATACCCTGATTCTCCTCAGTTATGTCCCCTAAATGTAAGGGGAATAGTTGTCTTTCTAGATAAAACATATCTCCTTCATCATCAGATTTAAGACAACCAACTATTTAATTGCTTAAGGCAGGCATGCACACAACCAACTTACCAGCCACAGTTATTATCGTTAATTATTATTTGTACTGTGGTAGTGCCTAGAAAGTCCAATTATAAATCAGTGCCCCTTTGTGGCAGGTGCTGCACAGGGCGACAAGCCTGATGACAGGTGAGGAGTAGGCTGGATTGTACCCACCAAATATCATTTCACATAGTGTCTTGCAAAACCTAGAGTTGGCCATGACCTCCTTGCACATAGCTTGGTTGTAATAGCAATGAAGCACTGCTAAGCAGGCTAGGAACCCTGAGAATATGCAAAGTGAAACTATTGATTAGCTAGGGATCTATCGTCTCTTCACTGGCCCATGTCAGGGCCAATGCAAAAGCACATCACCCCAGTAGGTGTTTCAGCAGGCATTGTGTCTTAAACATGTACAATGCTTTCTGGAGCTCACTGGCACACAGGGGGCACATATCTGTTGCTACATCGCTTCAGAGATGCAGCATGAGGTCCCCATGGCAGCTCACTAGCTCCGCTGAAGGGCTTGGATGTGAGGAGTAAAGCCATGGCTCAACCTTCTCTTCTTCCCCCCATCCCTTTATGGTAGCTAGTGCTGCTATCACTATAGTATCCCTACTCTCAGTTGTGGGCTGTGACATATGGGTTGCGGGATAAGGAGGAAATCTTTGGATACAAACATTCATAATGGTTTATGTTACCACTTATACTGTGGCTCCGATTTTATTTGGCAATCAGCATCATATTGACATTAAACATAGGTCCTCCATGGATTTACATAGTGATGAATATTGTTAAATTGGCAAATTGAGATTCCACGTTTTAAGCAAAAATTATAGCCCTACTGTATAATTACATAGCACGCTTTTGTAACAATGCTAAAGCTGCTCTGTAAGAGTCTGATCCAAAGCCCATTGAAATCAGGGGGAGTCTTTCCATTGACTTCAATAGGCATGAGATCATGGTTACCACATCAAAATTAGCCTTAGGTACAGCTTGGAAAAGAGATGGCTAAGGAGAGATATAATTGAGGTCTATAAAATCATGACCGGTGTAGAGAAAGTAGATAAGGAAGTGTTGTTTACTACTTCTCATAACACAAGAACTAGGGGTCACCAAATGAAATTAATAGGCAGCAGTTTAAACCTGTGGCATTCCTTGCCAGAGGATGTTGTGAAGGCTAAGACCATAACGGCTAAAAAAAGAGCTAGATAAATTAATGGAGGATAGGTCCATTAATGGCTATTAGCCAGGACAGGCAGGAATGGTGTCCCTAGCCTCTGTTTGTCAGAAGCTGGGAAGAGCGACAGGTGATGGATCACTTGATGATTACCTGTTCTGTTCATTCCCTCTGGGGCACCGGGCACTGACCACTGTCGGAAGACAGGATACTGGGCTAGATGGACCCTTTGTCTAACCCAGTAGGGCCACTCTTATGTTCTTATGTTCAGTGTTTACAATCCTGAAGAGTGAAAACAGATCGTTTTGTTGCATCGCTGACAGAACACTGTTAAATGCAAAATGTGAGAAAAGTAGAATATCTAGTCTCATTTTAAACATTGTTCTAGCTCTTTGCCTGTTATTTTAAATTTATGAATAGCTGTGTGCATAATTGTCAGTTTATGCTTGGGAAATGTCGGTTTAATTTAGGATGTGTATTGCAGTATTATATGAAAACACAAGGTGGCACTGGAGGATTGTACTAATGCACTGTAATTAAGACCCCTTGTAAATCACATCATTGTCAAAGTCAAGGAAACCATAAATTTGTACATTAAATGATGTAAACCATGAAAATTGGTCATTTCTCTTTCTTCTGATTTTGGCTTCACTTCCTAAGCATTTTTAGTAAAGTTTTGTCAAGAGTAAAATGGTGATGAGGCAGTACATAGCACAGCCATTACAAACGTACAGCAAAGTAATCAAACAAATCGACATTCCTTTGTTTTCAAAACATGTATTTGCTAACAGTGTTGATCCTACAGCTGTCTCTTTTTGTGCCACGTGTCCATACCTCAGTGATGACTGCACGTGAGAAGATACATTTATTTCCTCTATTATTTATTTGCTACATTGATTGAAGCTTTCTTTCACATAGGTGTCCCCCCCCCCTTAAATCACTCTAAATACAAAAGCTTTAGTCTGCATTTGACTAAAGGGTCTTCCGGGATTCACCCAGGCTCTAAAAAGTTTTCACAACACACAGATCAACCCCAATGGTCATTCTGATATTTCACTTTTGTTCTTCATCTTTGAGAATCATTTACACAAGGAATTCATTATTTATCTGCTTACAACATATGAAATTTGGCAACTTTCCCCATTTTACATTAGGTGTGGCCCCTAACCACAATCTAATATTTCTATTGCATTTTAAGAATACTAAATATATTGCTCCAGATTCTCTCTTGGGGTAAACTGGCATAACTCCATCAACTTCAGTGAAGCTATGCCAATTTACACAAGCCAGGGATCTAGTCCATTGCACATATTAATGTATGCAGCATATATAATTGAAGTGTTCAATGCAATTATATTTTTGCTTGTGGAAATTTGCCATAAAAAGAACATGCTGTACATAAACAAATAGAAAATATAAATGTAATTTCAAAGGCAGACTGAAAAAGAACATAGTATAGTTATATAATATATATAATATAATAACCCTATGCCAGTGTAAGGGTCTGCCCATGTGGAGTCACTGGCAGGCCTGGAGCCTTAGAAAAAAGGGCTGCCTTACTGGAACAATGCATGTCATGGCAAAAACTATCGGATAAGGACCTCAGTCCTGCTTCAGTTGAAGGTAATGCCAAAACTCTTATTGACTTCAATGGGAACAGGAGCTGGCCCCAAATTGTATGGGGCATACAATGCCATCAGACTTTAAACGTATTTTAAACTCTGAAATTACTATTCCACACAGTTTGTATTGTAATGAAAAACTATGTCAAGTCATTTCATGACTACAAAAGAAATAGTTCAGTGAAATAACTCATCACTCAAGTTCTGTATATCATGTGCTGTCTGTTGAGTTAGCAACAAAATCAGGATGCAGTAGATGGAACTTAATTCACAAACTCATCATACAGTAAAAACAATTCAAAAAAACATGGAGTCTGAGTTCTCATGTTATTTAGTATAAAGGCCATTTCCCCTTACCTGTACACACTAGTGATTGTACTAAACATAAAGGAGATTGATAGATGAACTGTCCACTTAGTCTTTTCCCTAAAATATCTTTGTTCCTTTATTAGAGGCTCCCTTAAGAAATAGTTAACTTAAATGGCTACTGTAACAATTCTATTTACAGATCAGAATATTAATTTACCAGCTGGCACAAAGCAGTTCCTTTTCATATGTTAACAGTTGTACCTTTAAACATAGGAACTGTGGCTGTTTGTTGCTCTACATAGAATGTGTGGCCTCCGTTCAGTTCCCCGTGAGCAAGGGATCACATGACAAAAACCAGCACTAGCTTTCAGTCTTGCTCTCATGTGGTTGGCACAAAAGCCAAGGATGGGATGGGCTTGAAGAATGATCTGTCCTCTCATCTCTAGATGGCTGTTTCAGAACAGAGCTAAGTAACGCTGACGGGGCAATAAGTGGAAACTTGCCTGGCTTTGCCTGTTCTGTAGATAAACAGGCAACTTCTGTCCCCAGGTTTGTAAGGCCAACACTATTCCTGAGCATGAGCAATTCCCGTAAAAAGTAATAAGAAGGAATGACAGAAAGAAAGACACCATGAGAGTTCTCCCCAGTGATAGTAATATTGGGACAGGAAGCTTATTCTTCCATATGGTATGAATGGATGGCACTTGACCATATTCTCTGGGAAGATACAGACATTATGGGCTATACTGTACTACTTAGGGTACATCCACACTACCCGCCCGATTCGGCGGGTAGCGATCGATGTTCTGGGATTGATTTATCACGTCTCATGTAGATGCGATAAATCGATCCCAGAAGTGCTCCCCGTTGACTCCGGAACTCCAGCTGGGTGCAAGGAGTAAGCGGAGTCGACGGGGGAGCCTGCCTGCACCGCGTGGACCTGAGGTAAGTAGTTTGTAATTCGGCTTCAGCTACGCTATTCATGTAGCTGAAGTTGCGTATCTTAGATCGATCCCGCCCCCTAGTGTGGACCAGCCCATAGGCACTATCCCCAGCAGGTACAGGCCAGAGCCATGCTACCCTAACCTCAGGGAGGGATTTTCCTTCAGAGGGATACAATCTGTCCTCCAGCTCTCCACTGCTCAATTACTCTCTATGGAGCAGCCTTCTCAACGGGGCATGCCTGGCCTACACCGTGGACTGATATAGTGCAACGCAGCACCTCCCCTCAACCGTTATGAGGCAATGTGCACTCCATGTGGTGCACGGGAGGAATAGTTCTTGCCTTCCCACAAGTTCAGGGACTGTGATTTTCTTTAGCCAGTGTATGGGGCATGCAAGGGCCACAAGGGACGGCTTCTCAACCTTTCTGCTCTCCCTGTGCACTCACATGAAACCCCTGGGACGGCTGGCCCTGTTGACTCTCCCCTACTTTAATTCCTCCTGTAGTGCAATTTAATGCTCTTACAGCTTCCTAACTGATGCTATTCAGGTTGTGGTTTTTGCACATGAAAACACACACACACATTTTAAACCTTTTGTTACCAAGTTTTCTGTCTTCAACACATTTGGTCTCTGGGGAGTTATCAATTAATAATCTCTAGAGTGACCATCCTGAAGGATCCCAGTAATTGGATATTAATTAAGAGGTTCACTTAGACACATGTATTTTGTTGTTGAAATCTTATTGTGTCTTCCGGAAAACCACTCAAGTCTTTGTATTTTCTGAACAGACTCTGCTCACTACACACTTCCTTCCCATTACTTTTCTTTATGGTATTTCCTGGTTTTCTTGTGGGTGTAATTAAAACTATTGTATCTTTCAGATAGCCACAGTATAACACTTCAAAGATCTGATAAATGAAATATCTGTGAAATGTAAATACTACGATTTATTACATAAATTACAGTTTAGAAAAAAAGGCCTCCCATGTAAAGAAGATTGAAAAGCTCTTTACTTATTTTTATTCATGATCGTGACAATTATTTTTTCTCCTTGAGTTCAATGGTCTTGTTATTAAGCAATTGCTGAGTATAGTCCTTGTTGTAAATTATACACATATAAATATATAAATTGTGTTCCACTGAACTCAAACTCACTGCTCAAGATTCTGCTCTCATATACACAAGTGCAAATCTGGAGTAACTGCACTGAAGTCTGTAGAATCATACCAGATTTACACTAGCATAACTGCGATGAGACTCTGGTGCACCTTTGTACACTACAATCTACTCCATTCACTAGCTACTGAGAGCCAGTAGCTCTCCCACTGACTGCATGCCTCCCATTGAATTCAGTAGGAACTGGATCAGGTCCTGAAGCAGAAGGGGAAATTATAAAAACATATCTCATGAATTCAAGTCTTCTCTGTTGAAGTGGTTAAAATGTCTGTATTTTTTATATAGAATCTAGCAAAGTGTCACTTGAATGGTGTCTCTGGCTGTAATCACTTATAGATCAATGGAATAAAAAACCCCTCACAACCATTTTTTATGAAAAGAAATACAATTACTGCAATAAAGTCAAATCCTAACCTTGAAAGATTATATAAATAAAATGTAAACAAAGAATGAAGACAAGGGACTCACTTTGTACAATAATTATAAAAACTCAGTGAAAATATGTATGGGTTCCATGGAACAAAAAAAAAAATCTATTAAAAATGTGAAAGGGTTTGTCTTAAATGGACCAAAGCATGGGCATTCAGAGTTCATTTCAGTGGGACTATTCGCATGAGTAATGTGAACAGGATTTGGCCCCATATATTCTGTAGTGCAAACACACAGAGGCAAGGGAGCTGAAGGGAGGCCACAATTTGTCTTTGTTGTGCATACACAACACCAAATGAATTTTTCAGTAGTTCAGCATGCAAACTGATAGAAAGATAAAGACTGTTTTGGTTTTTCATTTCAAGACAGCCACCTTGATATAGTAATACAGCTTTTAAAGAGATGGAACAAACCTTCCATTGACTTTAATAAGAGCAGGATTTCACCCATGGGCACTAAGTGTAACTCTGGATCCTAAAAAAGCTGAACTTTGGGGAAAATGTAGAGCAGGGGCCAGATCCTCTTCTGGTGCAAACCTCTGTAAGCTCCATTGATGCCAGTGGAACTATGTCCATTTAGACCAGCTCAGAATCTGGCCTCAGGCTCTGACCTCTGGCCCTCCTCTATTTCTTTTCAGGTGTATATGTGTTTCTTTTGTTTTTATTTTTGAAATGCTATTTGAAAGAAGAAAATAATCACGCTTCATTGGTGTGAGTTTTGTCACAAGGAACTGAGATCTACTTAGTATATACATTTCTTACACACTTATGCACATGAAATATAGGTTGCACAGCCAGCAGGTAAGTTTAGGACAATACCTTGATAGTTATTATTAAATTATTATTGTGATTTTCTTCTAATACCAAAAGTAATTAAACTACATGACTATGTGGACTAATCACTTGCCATTGTTTTAGAGTTCTTGTTGATCCATTTGAGTCTTCTAAAACTATTTTTGTAATAATTTGCATAATTTAACAATGCTGAAATAAAATTTGGAGCTTAACAAAATATCCAGCTTATAAACCCTTAAACTGGGATTTTAAATGGGAAAAACTCAGTGACTGACTGTCCTTTTCCTGGAACTGTACTGCTAAGGACCATTTTATTAAACAGCATACAAATGGCTGCAATTAAAATGCTCTTTTGAAAAAATCCAATACTCCACCCAGGCTATGGTTCTGATAGTATATAGACTCACATAAAAGTCAAAGTATTGTGTAAAAAGTCACTTGTAATTAATGTCAGATATTCAATAGCATCACATTTCATATGAAGAAATGTCACGTGTGCATACAACAGGAATCCTTTGGAACATTTTGTTTTTTAAATCAATCACAGCCAGCTTCCTACTTGCTTCTTTAGCACGCTGTTTTCCTTCCATCAACCCCCTTCCCTCAACAATATAGAGAAGTGACAATAGAAACAGCCTTTTTGAAGTAAAGCCCAATTCTACTCCAACTGAAGTCAATGCCAAAATTGCCATTGACTTCATGGAAGCTGGTTTGGATGAACAGCACCTGATCCAAAGTGGATTGAGGGGAGTCTTTCTATTGACTTCAGTGTGCTTTGGATCAGGCTCAGCATATGTAGAAGAGAAGCCATTCTTTTCAAAAGTATATACAGCTAGGACCTTTCCCTTGTCCTTGTGGTCAGAAAACTACCCAGCAGTAGCTAGGAAGTGGAAAAGTGCATCCCGGACCAGATCCTGCTCTTCTTATTCAGGCAAGACTTTCATTTAATTCACTCAGGGTGACATCCTGGCCCTGTTGAAGTCAATAGGAGTTTTGCCATTGATTGCAATGGGACCAGAATTTCACCTTCAGGCTTTTACCTGGGTTAGGACTGTGGGATTGGGCCCTCCAGTGTAATATCCTCTTAATGTGCCTGATTTAACACACATAAAGAAGAGTCAGCCTCCAAAGAACCCCTCTCAGATTTCCTTGGTGCCCAAGCACGCTGGACAGAAGGTGGGCATGTTTGTCAGTGCTGGGCAGATGCTCAAACAGCACAGACATGGTCACTAAGGCTCATAACTCCTTTCTTGGGGATCCAGGGAGATGCTGAGCTCCCTCATCTCCCATTTACTTAAGACATGGGAATAGATCCTTTGACAGTAAGTCTTAGTACATGCAATTTTTGGACATATCAGTGCTCAGAATCTTCTTCCAGCTCACAGCTGACATCAGAATTAGTGGCCAAACACTTGGCCAAACTGAAAGGATCCTGTGCATCTTTTCTGCCTTCTCTACAAGCCCGTTCTCCCTCTTATTGAGCCCTAGACCTGCAGATGAGAGACAGAGGGCTAGATTCTGCTCCCCTTGGTCACAATGAGTAATATCTTAGTCTGTGAGTCACCCCATTGAAAGCAGGGGATTTCTTTGCAGGGTCAGTTACTACTCAACTCAGGGTCAGTTACTAATCAGTAGTCATATTACTACTACGACTCGGAGAGCGGTGGAATCTGGCCCAAGGCAAGGGTAGGGGTTCTCTAGGATGTGTTCTTGTAACAGTAACTGGTTAGAGGCGGGGTGTGTAGGATAAAGCTCCTGCAGTAGTAGGCCACACAATGGCGGTGCTAGTTCCAGTTGCCAAAGGGGCAGCAGGTTTGTTTGCTTTGGGGTAGGAAGATTATGTGGCTATTGATCATCTGGGACAGTTTCCCTCTTATCATTTTATCCCTGTTGGGGGAGGTGGCCAGGGAACTAGTCGAATGAATTTCTTCATCATTATTCATGTATATTACAGGAGCCTCTGGAGCCTCCAGAATATCAGGGTGGTTTCTTGCAGGCTGCAAGCATCATCGTCAATAACCCGAGAAGCCTACATACACGGTGGACAGATGATGCTAGAACAGGGACCTCAGACGTCTTGAGGCGTCCATCTTGTGGGTATCCTGAGAATGGACATTGTGCCGTACTGGCAGCATTTATCTCAAACAGGGCCAGCTCTAGGTTTTTTGCCGCCCCAAGCAAAACATTTTTTGGCTGCCCCCCGCCCCATCCCTGGGCTTCCCCGCACCAGTGCTGACTCTGCCTGCTCTCCCCTCACCTCCAGCCTGTCCGGTGCCGGCAGGGTCGGGGTAAGCAGCGGGGCTCCCGGGCTGCGCCTCAGCCCAGGGTCCCTCCAGCCAGGGCTCCCGCCTCCAGGACTGTCCGGGACCCGGGAGGGCAGAGCCGGGGGGACCGCCCCAGCAGGGCAGTAGCGCAGCCAGGTCTGGAGCGCAGGGGGAACGGCGCTATAAAAAGACGCCTCCCCCTGTACTCACCCGGCAGCGCTCCAGGTCTTCGGCAGCACTTCGGCGGCTCACTCAGGGTCTTTGGTGGTACCCCCGCCAAAATGCCGCTGAAGACCCGGAGCGTCGCCGGGTGAGTGCAAGAAGCGGAGCTTAAAAAGAAGCGGCGCCTTTTTTTAGTGCTACTTTTTTTAGTAGCCTTTTTTTAGTGCTACTAAAATAAGGCGCTGCTTCCGCCGCTTCTGCTCAAGAGGGAGCGGCCGCTCCCCCTGCTCCCCCTTGGCTACGCTACTGCAGCAGGGGGCTGAGGAGCCAAGGCAGGACAGTCCCAGAGGGAGCGGAGCCCCGGAGAGCGGGACGCAGGCCCTGCACGGCAGCACCCCGGGCACCGGTCCCCTCTATGGCCCTGCTGCTGCTGCTCCTGGCCACCCTGCTGTAGCCCCTGAGCGGCTCGGGCCCTTCACCCAGCCCCGGATGTGGTGCTGGGGGGGGGGGAGCGGGGGCGGCTGCCCTGCGGCACCTGCGGGCAGCTCCGTGTGCCCTGCGGGGCGGCCCGCAGCCCGAGTGTCCCAGTCCTTACCGAGTCCTTTTGCTGCCCCAAGCAAAAAAAAAAAAAAAAAAAAAGGATGGCCGGAATGCTGCCCCTGAAAATGTGCTGCCCCAAGCATGTGCTTGGTTTGCTGGTGCCTAGAGCCGCCCCAGATCGCAAAGCACTAATCACAAATCACCTTGTTATGGCCATGTTCCAAAAGGCAGAACCCCCCCAGTTTACACAACATTTTGCAGGTCAGAATGGAGCCGTCGGGTTGCGGTATTAATCAGCGGGACGTGCTGGGGTGGGGGAGCAGCAGGTATCTGGCAGGACAGCTGAAGCCCTGGCTTTTCCAGCCGAGCATGCAGGAAGGTTGGCTCTTGGTTTCCCATTAGTCAAGCGCTACATCAAGAGCTTCCGCACGCGACCTTTGGCAACACACCCGGAGAAGGGCGAGCGCTTGCTAGGGTTCTCCAGAGAAAACAATGCCCCTCCCCCATTTCAGAGGCCCGGGTGACATTTTTAAATAGCCCCCACCCCGTTTTTTTGTTCAAAGACAAAGCCCCGTGGGATGATCGCTGTAAAGAAGAACGCAGACAAGGGCGACCAGACCTCGCTCCTAAGTCATGCCAGGGAGCAGCACTACGGTGGGTAGCGGGGGGGGCAGACTTTCCGGATCAGCTCGGGGGGCTGCAGCGCGCGGGGCTGCTCCCTGCGCCCCCTAAAGAGGAAACCCTCCATGAAATCCAAGAGGCTGGCAGGGGGCTCCCCCAGCACCTGTAACCCGCCTCTTAGCCTGTCTGCGGTCACCCCACGCCCCGGCTCGCTGGAATTTGTCCGCAGGAAACGATCCACAGAAAGAACCGTACCATTCAAGGGTGTGTGTGTGTGTGTGTGTGTGTGTGTGTGTCGGGGCGCGGGCGGGCGGGGGCGGCGGGTAGCCAGCGCCTGAACAATTCTTTATTGGCACGGGATATTAATTGCTACTGAAGGGGAAGCAAATAGTCTCCCGGTGCTAGCGCCGTGAGAAGGGCCGGCTGGCAGCGGCGTGTCCCGGCCGGCAACTAGGAGCTGGGGAGAGCCCCCTGGTGGCAGGGCAGGGCCAGACACAGCGCCTTGGGCGGGCTCTGATTCGCCGCCCGCTTTGGAGGGACGGATGGGATGCTGCTAAACTCGCCTTTCTCTCCCCCCGACAGGGACTCTCGGACAGTCCGCGGCTCAGACGCTTTATTTTAAAGCCGCGATCGGCCAAGGTCTGTGCAGCTAGATTAGATCAGGGGTTAAACAGCCGCGCGCCCCCCGGGCTCCCTCCAACAAGTCCCGTGTAACGGAGACAAGCAGCCGGGGAGGCTTCGCAGCGCGGCGGCCGCGGCGCCTGGCTGCCAGACGGGAGCTGGCGGTCCGGGCCGCCTCTCGCTTCTCCCCCTTGTAAGTTTCCTGCGACGTGGATCGAGTCGGGTCCCAGCCAGCGGCGTCTCCCTTCCCGCACGCTGGATTCACGGCGGCACCTGCTTCCACGGGACACCTACGCGCGTGACATGGAGAGGCGACGCGAAGGGGACCCCTGGCTCCTAGGAGGCTGCCAGCCACTGTAGGTTTACATGGAGCATTCCTGGCGCGCCCTGGCTGCGGTCGGAGTCCACAGGCAGTACGTATAGAGAGCAGAGCGGGGGCTCCGGCTTGCCCCAGGATGCGACCCTCCGGGGGGCTAGGTGGGGAGGGGGGCGCGGCTCGGGGCAAAGCCAGGCACGAGTGAGCAGGGGCAGAGTCAAGGCAGCTGCTTGCTTTAAAGTGGGCGGGTGGGCGCGTGTTTGTCTTTGCCCCGCTCGGATTTCCGGGGGGCGAATCGGTTTGCCCTGATTGTAAGCGTCGAGGCGCCTCCTAGGTCCCCAATCCCGGGAGCGCCTGCCCCCCTTTCCCTCCCTTCTCCAGCCTGCTGCTGCTGCTGCGTGGCTGTGGCGGTGAACTAGCAGCCGGCTGGAGCCCGAATCCTCCTGATATAAGACAGCCAGGCAGGTCTGGCAGCCAGTGGCACCAAAGGCTCCTTCCCAGCACACGCAAGGGTGCGCTCCAGCCACCTCCCTCGCCAAAGGACTCCGCTCCCAGCAGCGCGCCAGCCAGCCCCGGACCATGCGATCATTGTGCTCTGACGCTGGATTGACTCGATTTTAATCGTTATTTGTCCCGCACCCCTCCGCCTCTCCCCTTCTTCTTCCCCCGCCCCCTCTTCCCCCCTTGTCTCGAGGTCTAACCTTGTCTTGTGGTCATGGGGTCTATAATTTCATTTTTGTCTAGGCTGGTGAGCGCTCTGCTTGTTCTGTAAAGTGGATGTCAGGTGGATCTATGGTCTTGAAGGAACAAAAAGCAAACGAAGGGGAAGCCGAGGAAGTTTGAGCCGGGAGGATGCAGGCTGTGTATTGGTACGCCGTGCTTCTGCTGCAGCCTACTCTCTACCTGGTAAGTTTCAGATGTCCTCTTATCTTGGGGGGACGAGGGAAGGGAATCGGGCATCACAGAAACAAGCAAACAAACAAAACTCATCACCCCACTCGGATCTCAGGCGAAATCTCTCGGTTCCAGCAACTTTATCAGGTTCCGGAGCCATCTCTGCTTTAATTTCCCTGCCCCTCCCCCCCTTCTCTGTGTGTGTGACTGTAAAACCTGGAGGGTGGACAGCCCCTCTCACAGACCGACTGTGCTGGGGCGGCAGCTGCACCTTCCGGCTACTTTCTGCTAGCAGGGGGCTTGTGACACTAACCTGGGGGGGGGGGGCATCATTCTGCGCCGCCTCGCTTTGAAAGCTTTCCCCCGGTGGTTTGGAGGGGGGAATAGGGGTCTGTAACTTTCTCTCCGGATTGAAGCGTAGCTTCTAGAGTTGCCGATTTGTTCAGAGGACAAGGGTATGATATGCAGGGCACTCGGAAAGTGTATAAAGCAGGCGGGGAATCAAAGTGATCGCCCTATAACACGTCCCAAATAGGTAACGGCTCTAAAAACATCATTTCCCCGCCATCCAGGAAGGTAATAAAAGAGCAGAAAATGTACATTTTCCGGGGCGCATTCCCCCAGGCCTCTCTCTGAAGGGGGTGCGGTATGGTACAGAACATGCTGTGCTTTGAAATACCCTCTCAGTGTGTCTTCATCGCTTATTCTGTACGGTAGGCAAGTTCCTGTTTACTACTTGTTATTGCTGCTAGAAACCCTTCCGGATGGGGATCACTGTCACTGAGCCACAACAGAAGACATTCATTTTGCAATATAATACAGTACAGTCGTGTAAACACTCAGTGACAAGCACAGCTAGTATTTTCTGTATGATGTGTCATTGACTTCCGTAGCAAATCCCCTTTAAGATTACCAGGGGAACACAAGCATGAGTGTTATCTCCTTTAATGCATACTTTACTCCCTCTATAATCACAAAGAACAAAACAGGATAGACGGCATGTCTTTAGTTCGCATCCTTTCCTTCCTATGGTGCATAGCAGGCAACCCAAGCTCTATGGATCCGGCCTCAGGTCGGAAAAGGAGTTCAAACTGCGTCTAGGCTCAGGCTGGGTGGAAATAAGGGAGAGCTGCAAACATGTAAGTGCATTTCCATAGCTGCACACTTCATGTTCAGATAGACGCGAAGGGGAAGAGAGGTGGCTTTAACCGGTCACAGGTTCAATGCGAGGATTCCGGGCTTTGCTTTTCTGTGCGCTGCTTCCTACACTTGCAGCATGTGTCCGCCTGAGGGCGCTGCGCGTCAGTCTCAGCCCAGCCCACGACACCTTGGGGGTAAGCAGGTGAGCACAGGGGCAACCAAGCCAGGTGAGAACGCACACTTTTGTGTGGCACCTGCTCGGACACCCTCCCCAAATGAACAGCAGCAAGTAAAGAGGCATAACTTAGAAAAGTGAAACCACCCCAGCTAGTCCCCCTTCCTCCTCAGGACAAGGCAGACAGCGGGGTGTAGAAGGAGGCAGGACTGGAAGCTTGGAAACATTAAATGGATAAGGCAGAATATGATGTAGAACGTAGACATGACAATTATAGCAGAAGAGAGGGATACTAATGTGATGCTCGGATAACCTGAGGAAGGACTCGAACACACAAATTCCCTTACACGGTTCACTCCCCTCGCGTCACAGGTTGGCGGCACATCTGCAGCAAACGTTGCTACTGTCCATGAATTTTATAGCATATGAAAAAGCATGTGGCAAATAATCTATCAAACCCAGGAGCGAGATCGATACGTTGTGCTAAATTTTGAATGTGTTTGCTGGCAGTTAAACTGTTTTGCACTCATTACAACAACAGTGCTGGATTTATTCTAACGCGCCGCAGTCTGAACAACAAGCGCATTAATTCTCCTTTAATTGTAAACTGGGAGCATTTGAAAACCATTCAGTGTGCAAATTATGCTGATTCAATTACCGTTTAGTTACAGACTTCATTACCTGAATGCCTTTTTTTTCGCAGGGCTTGGCATTACAGAGGGAAGGAGACAATTTTCCAATCTCCCTCGAAACAATGCAAAAATATGATGCAATAAAATAGAAAATAAAAGACAATTTAGGGGGAGGGGACACTCTTAAACTGGGTTGTATCTTCTGCCAAAACACTCAGGAAAACAATAAATCCAAAGGATTTCCCCACTCTAACCAGATACTTATTTCTATCTTAATCTTTATACATTGATTCCTACATCTTGCTATAGATTTAACCTGTTTTGTGAGTGGCTTTAAAAGTTCAAATTAGGCCCTCATGTAATAACAGTCTGATATTAGCAATGAAGCAGGAAGTTTTGATTAAAACTTTAATGCAATGTCAGGACCCAGCAAGGTGCAGCGTTGTGCTATGCCTCTACTTTGTGTGTGTATGTGTGCGTGTGTATAAGCCTTACACAAACGCATACAACTGCATAGAGCAGTTACACCCAGGATTTAAATGTTCACCCCCCAGCCATTTAGCATGTGAAAACAACTACGTTCGGATTCGCATGTAGTTTGTTTAAAGTGCAGGGCGGATTTTGGGGGAAGGGTCGTGTAGGGAAAAGAGTCTCCTTACATCTAAAACAGACAATACCCAATGACAGTGTGCTTAGCAAGCTTGGGCTCCACCAAGTTAAACAAATATAGATATTTGCTAGCCTGGACTTCAGCTCAACCCAGTGCTCTCCCTCTTCCTCCCGCCTTTTCCAATGAAGTCTTATAAAGTGCAGTTCTATTTTTATGGAGATATATGCCAATATTCCATCCGGCCTCATGTGAAATTTATAGAGATCACTGCTGATACAGATAAATCTTAATGAATAGGAATTTCATGTGGAGACTTTCCTTGCGAAAAAGGTTTCACAGTATTATATTTATTTATAAATAAGGGGATACTCCAGATTTGAACAGACATATATTTCTCTCTCTGTTTTGTACTGAATTTCTGCACAAAGGTGAACTTCTTGATGTGGTTAGATTTGATTAGCACAGTAGATGCATTTCCTTTGCCCCAAGGGGGTACCTTTTTGGTGGAATTAGGATTTAGTCTTTAAGGGCACACGTTTCCTGTTTCTTCAGTCTGGAGGATATTACATGAGGCACATTGCACTACAGAAAGTATTTAAATGCTACACCATTAGCCATGATTTTAACTAGCGAGCCTCAGTTTTACATTGTTCATTCGAAAGCATCTAGTTGCATTTTTCTGATTAAAGTTTTCTTCTGTGATAATGCGGCATCAAAACTCAAAATCGTCCCTGACTTATCACTAACTATAACTCAAAGAAAGAAAACATCACTCATATATTGTAGTCTTAGCACTTCTTAATTTTGAATGATATATATTAAAAGAACTTTTTAGCTTTACAATAATTCCCAAATAAAAAGCTTATTCTCATTTAATTCCTGCACACTTCCAATATGATAGAATAGAATAATAAAAGCCTAGTCAGACACTTCGTACTAGGTTGAAGCAACATGCTGTAGAAGTGGGGAAAAACATATGGTTCTTGGCAAAGAGATCCTAACTGGACTTATTTCTCAAGGATGGGCCAAAGAGATGGGTCGTACCATTTCCACACAAATTGCTAAGGCAATCCACTGTAAGAGTGCAAACGACTGGAGTTTGCTGATCACGGCGCAAGTACATCCACGGGAATGTTACATTCCAAATGGAATAACAACTTAATTCCTGTGCAGCAGTTAAAGGAAACACGATTGATTTGATAAATTAAGATGACAAGCATAATTTCACACAATCAACCTTTTAGAAGGCTTGCATGCAAGCAGTTAAACCATTCCCACTGGATAGTCTTGTTGTCATTCGGCGGTTGAATGATGTACATTCTTCCTGGAAATCTCAAAACAGTGAAGGCGAAGTGTCTGTTGGTCGCAGGTTTCTATATACCTACTTCACACAGTGCACATCCGGATAGACTATCTGCGTTCGATTGTTTTATTGTGAACTCCCAGTGCTTTACATTAAACGAACAGGGTGCATTTGTTTCACTCGCTGGCTAAAAGTTACCCATATTCACTGACTAGTTCTCATCTGTCAAGAGTATCTGGTGGAGTGCTACATACAATAGCAGCGTTGCGGTGAAGGTTGCTGGGAAAGGGAAACGTATTGCCACCTTTCCCAAGCTAAACATTGAGTTACTCACTAGTGCTTTTTGTAAGTTAAGCTTTACGCTATTTTTTGGTGGCCTTTGCGTTTTCCATATATGAAAAGTTACACAGCAAAAGATTTAAATTAACTGAAGCAGGCACCACCTTTCGGGAGAATTTTCTGGCCCAGAGCCAGAAGAAAACACTGGTGAATAGTTTGTTTAATGGGAATTCTTATCAGGATGGCACTTTTAAAAAAGAGAGGAGATCCTGGTTTTCACAAGACAAAGGTTCCCAGAAACCATTTATTCTGAGGAATGATTACGCTTGCAAATGGTTTTCAAAATGTACTACTAGTGTCCTTTCGTGTTTGGCTGGGTTTTTAAAAGCATTCCCCAACATTATTGAAGTTTGGGGGCCTTCCGATAATCCGAGTGTAGCTTTCCTGGTGCAGATCAGCTGTTTAAAATTGTCCTCGGTGTACGTTATTTGCGGAGGGGGAGAAAACGTGCAGTTAATGGCTACAGAGTTTGTGCACCTCTGTGATTTCTATACGTGTCGCATTGTTTGCGGTCATTTCTGCCTGTTTAATGAAAGCGATTGTTAATGTGAAAGAAGACGTGGCTGTGAAAACAGGGTGATTTTTAAGATAGGTGCTGATGTCCTACTTTTCCAAACATTTCTCTAGGCTGCGAAGGAAAAAAAATAGGCAGCATTGTCCTGCAATAACCACTCTGCAATATTTTCAAAAGGGTATTTTGAGCTGAAAGCACCTGGGTATTGCTTTTTCAAATAAGCAATTTTCTGCCTTTGGTTTATTTGGTGGGGGGCGGGGGCGGGAGGGTGAGCAGAGGACTGGGAATGCTTTTTAGTGAGTTCACACAATCTTGAACTAGACTCTTTTCGTTTTAAAATGGAGTTTAAATACCTAAAATGCTGGCTTTATATAGAATAGCTCCTCCCTGGAAGACACTGCACTCTAATTGCGATGGGAACTGGATTGCTTGCAGTTGGCAGCTTTCCTAGTGAGCGAAGAATGGTGAATTCTGTCCAGGGCTTAAATTCCGAACTCGTGAAGAGGCCATGTGCAGCAGGTAGAAGTTGAAGGAGGTTTTCTCTGCGCTTAAAAGTTCCTTTTGCATAGTTCTAAGCATACAGCTAACTCTTTTCAATCGCGGAAGGAAGCAGTTTGGAATAACTTTCGCCTTTTAGGAAAGGCACCTGAATGTAACCCAATATCCCCGCCTGCGTGTGATTAGCCAAGTCAGTAGCTAGAGGTATCCATTTTAAGCTCCTTAATATTTCCCTGTCCCTCTAAACCGCCATTTTAATTACTAAAAAGACAATTTCCCCAGTAAATTCGAAATTGGGAGAAGCTGGTTAGCAAATCAATTGCTCGGAATAAACAGCGCCTTGAGAAAATGACTCCATGACCCACCCTTCCTTTCCTAGGATTGGCTTCTGCCCTGCCGATTGCATTTTTGTTAAGTTCCGATTGTGATTTATCAGATAGTTTAACTCGCAGCTCGCTCTTCTTGTAAGTCAGCATTAAACCACCTCTTGGGTGCTTTGTAAATACGTCTTTCGCATTTTTATGCAGCAGATTGACATGTTGACGACTCTGCTTTAAGGAATGTGACAATAAAGTGAAAAAAACCCCCAAAGCTTGGCAAGCACTTCATCAAGGATAAAAAGGTTCTGCTGTAAGGATGTCACTCAATTTATTGTGAAAGTCGAATGAATTACGTTTAATGAAAGTGCTCCCCAGATGAATATTACCAGCAATTTCCTGAGTTGGCTCTGTCAGATTGATATGAGGAAATGCCAACCCATATCAAAAAAGATCTCCAATCTCAATTACTATGCAAGCTTTCGAAGAGCTGCTTTTATTGATATGATATATATTGGCGGATTCTCAATGCTATGCAAACTGCTTGCCGTTCAGCAGGACCGCACATTTCCCAGTTTATTGTTTAACCCTGCGGATTGCTGGCTGTTGTTTAAACTTCTATCGAGTGCTCTGCCTTTGGAGGGGAACAAACAACCCACATTCCTGAAAAGGTGGCCAGAGACAACAGCCATTGATTTTACATGGGGTTACAAACAGAATAGATTTTATTCTAGTTTTAGAAAGTCCCTTCAGCACGCGTGGGCGTAATCGCAGGTCAACCAAAATGACTAGGTTGAGCTACAGCAACACAACAGTATTGGATCACACCATTGTTAGTGTATTTATAGGAGACAATCCATAGCATTACAATATTTGTCATTATTCGCAATAGCAATGTTCCCCCTTTCTGCCCCGGCCCCCTAAGGCCTCTTTGGACAATTTAGAATTTCCTTAAACCCAAGAGGAGACGGAAAATCTCTTATGTCACCTAAGATACATAAAAATGGCCATTGTGAGACGCTTTTCTGATCTATGTAGTTTACCTGCAATGACAAAATTTGCTGCTTAGAAATACAGTTCCTTCCACACAATCCATCTTGCTGGGTTTCTCTGTGATTCAAAGAGGGATTCAAAATACCTCTTCCCTCTCACCAAATCCTTTCAGTTTTCAACTCGCAGAGACTGAGGGGAAGGGGGGGACTAGCAGAGAAGGGCAACCTACTGATCTATAAACCACAGTCAAGGACTCCTGACAGCAGGGATCAGGGCCAATGGAATCTGCATGAATGGAAAGAAATTCTTAGCGGGCATTACAGTAGGGGCGGGGGGAGATACCCGCCCACCCTTTGCCATTTCTGGTTATTTGATTCCTGATTTCATATTCTTTATTGGAGCTGGGGAAAAACTTTATTCAATGCAAGATTAACCTACTTTGTTTGAAAAATATCCCCCCTCCCTTGGAGATGTTGACTAGAGCCAATGACGTTATTTACATCAGTACAGAAGTAGGGGCTGAGAGCGCGGACCAGCTGTTTTAGCTCCTAGCTTAATGGCGTGCTTTTCAGAAAGTGACCTGGGCAGGCTGTTTTTAAAACGTTTGCCAATCGCTGGATTCCAGGAGAGCTCCAAGCGTCCTGCCTTAGTTTTCAACCGGGAGCGGTCATTTGGAGCAGACAGGGTTTTCACAGAGCGCCGCCCCTCTGGTAAGAACTGGTGGTGTGGAGTAGCCGCGGATTTAACCTCTTGCCCAAGAGTTCAGCCGGGGACCAAGGCTGGTGGCGGTGGAATCTTGTCGTTCTTGTCAGTACCCTGGACAGACCCAGTCTGAGAATGACCCCTCTCCCACTCCCAGAAAACACACACACACACACACACACACACACACACACACACACCCCACCCCCCTCTTTCTGGGGCAGGATCCTTATTGCTTTTCAGAACATCCCCAGGACTTCCTCCACCTCTACTGGTAACTTGTGCTCAGACACCTCAGCGCTACAGTCACTGAATGACTGCTGCTTTTCAGGACCCTGGAGAGCGCCTGGACACCCTCTTCCCCCCACCGCTGCTGACCGGCCAAACACCCTTCCACCAGTCACAGGGCGTGGAGCTAGGCTCCTCTTGCTCTGCAGCACCGCGGACAGCTCCCTGCTCCCACCCCACCGCCCCTGGCACTGAACCAGCCGTCACCTCTAGCACCAGTCCGCGCTTCCGGGGCTGCAAACTGCCGGCGGAGAGCGACAGCTGCTGTAGACTGGTGGCTTCAAGGGGCAGCGCTCCAGCTCCTGTCTGACTCCAGAGTGCAATCCTCTCTTCCTCGCTTCGGAAACAAAGAGACCGAGCAGCTGAGATTGATGTCTCATTAACGATCGATGCTACGTTATGCGAAGCCACTTGCATAAAACATTTCTCTTTAAGGCTCCCCGCTACTTAAACAGAGACACCTGCCTTTTAACTCACTGCTCAAAGGACCCGACCCCACAATTGGGAACGAATTCCTTGTCCGAGTCACTTAAAAAAATCCCACTTAAAATGGCCCTTTAAATTTTTAATTATTCCAGCTTTCAGAGGGGGCAGTGATTATTCACGGGTAACAAAAGAAAACGTCTCAGCAAGCAAATCAATATATTTACTATTATTCCTGACTGGGTCTCTCTTAACTGATGCCAAGCCAGACTCATTGTTTTCTATGGCTAAACTGCCCAGGGTGAGGACGTGGGGGGAGGGGACACCTTGAATTTATCATCATTAGACCGGTGGGAAAGTAACTCATCTTGTTAGGAATGCTTTCATTTGCGCCTCAGTCTTGTCTCTTTCCAGCCCATCGCCTCCCTCGGCGCTTCCTTTGGTCGCAGATAGTCACGTTAAATGTATCCGAAATGGACCCTGGAACATTACTGATGTTGAGGAAACCACACTATAGAAAATCGACTTTGTGATTAATTAACAAAGGCACGACACGTTCCTGGGGACCGACCTAGACTCGCTCTTTTGTTTAGTCAAGACTTGATTTTTTTTTTACGAGCACCACACATTTGATTGAACTCTGAACCGTTTCGTAGTTAGCGATTGGAGCAGAGCAGCGATAATGCTCACTAGGAAACGTTCCGTGTTTGCTCACATATGAAATAAGCGATTGTTTGGAGCTCCCACGAGCTGCCGTCCTACTTTAAGTAAGAAATAATCATTAGCTATGTCCTCTGATCGCATAAATCCCAATTTACTATTGACAGAGCTGTCCTCTAGGGGTCTGCTAGCTGAAAGGTGGTTGTCAATAAAACACAGAGTTGACAAGAAAGGTGTAACTGGATGACTGATCGGAAGCCCCTTCAGTAACGGGCTGTGATGGAAATTGACTGGGTTGGAAAAAGTTTTAGGCCAGTCCTGCATTGATGTTTGCACCAATGAGAAGTAGGCAAAAGCATTTGTCGGCAGAGGCAATCCCGCATTTGCTTAGAAGCGAGCCATTGAATTCCGCATGATTAAACTGTTACACCAGGTCCTGGGGACTGTATTGTCTGATTCGTAGAGGTCGTTCTACCTACAAAATGCCATCTTCATTACTGTCTGTGTCTTGCAGACAAGAGACAATCCAGCCACAGACAAATGTCTCGGGTAAGGGCGTCTGCTCAGCCCATTGCACCCACCCTCAGCCTATTGCATCCATCTACCGTCTCTTCCTCTTCAGACGAGAGCTGTTTCCCCTCTCTATCGTATTGTGAGGCAATTTGTCTACCAGCTGCGTGGCTTTCTGTTGATATGCCCTGTCAATTAATGCACGTGCCTGTCCAGCTTCGCCAGTGCCTGTTGGTTTGGCGCCTCTCCTCTTAGAACCAGTGCACCCTTAGATGGTTGGTTGACCGTCTGCCTGGAGAGATTATCTGCTTTGTATAGTTCCAGATTTCTGAAACGAGAGAAACTATATTGTTTTACTTTGTGTTCTGGATGCCTATGAAATGGAAAACTCTAGTGCTTTGCTTTCCTCGAACCTCACTTTCTCATCCATGCTCAGTTGGTGCAAAGATTTTCGAAGAATAAAAGCTTGGGGTATTTTTTTTTGGAGGGAGGGGCGTTTTGATTTTCTGTTGAACTTTTAAAATCCACATAATGCAAATATGCCTGTACACGATTTCTTTGCATATTTTCTAAACCTTTGCAGCTCCCTGGGAAATGAGCCCTTGATTCTTCCTTTTAGCAGCTGAGCTGACTGCCAACATAATGCCAGGAGCGCAATGATCTAGTAACATCATTTCTTGGAACCACAATGCCTGTTAGAGCATTTTAATTACAACCTATGAGATATATGTAAAACATATTAAGTGGAGTGTCTTTTAAAAGCTATATTTATGTAGCTTGCTAACAAAGAAAATTAAGGAAGCACTTATTATGTATGTTATACAGTTTCCTTGATTTAAAAGAAATGTACCAATTATTTAACTTGCTAGTTATAAAGTCTGAGGATTATGGACATAACTCAAAACCCACTGAAGTAATGGGAGTCTTTCCATTGACTCCAAAGGGCTTTGGATCATGCCTTATACGCAAAGTGATACCCATAGAGACCTATGCTAGATGCAATTTCAAGAAAGTAAAAAAAAAAGTATTGACTTCTAACTTGCAGGAACAATCTCCCTATTGTTAACCACCAACTGTGAGTTTGAATATGTGGTTGGCACAATGTTTTTAGCATCGGTCTTGGAGCTGCATGCAAATCAATGGAAAGAATTAAAAATAAAGTAAAAATATATAGAAGCATCAAAGGGTCCTGTGGCACCTTATAGACTAACAGGACCCTTTGTCGCTTCTACAGATCCAGACTAACAGGGCTACCCCTCTGATACTAAAAATATATACTTAGAGTAGTGCTGAAAAGGCAACTTTGTGTAGGACAAAACTGGGGTCTGATCCTTCAGTAGTATTATCTGAGGTAAAATTCCTATTTAAGTCAATGGAAGATTTGCCTGAGCCAGGGCTGCAGAATTAGTCTCTTGCTGATCATGTAGAGCTTTTTATCATTGCAAGTCTTTTGTTGCTCCAGCCTAAATGGAATGCATAATATACTAAACATCTATGCACCTCTTAAAAGTTTTTAAGTAAAAGTTCTTTTATGACAAAATCTGACAATGCCAACATATTTATCTTCATATTCATTTTTTGTAAGTCATTCATGATTGAACTGTAGCAATACAATTCTTCAGCTAGCTTATCTTGTCAAGAAATGCCATAGACCTTCAGGTATATAAAACTGCTTGTGTGAAGTTAATGGACTGCTTTGTCTATTTACAATCTCATCAATAGTATTTGAGGTCTTTGCAAAAGATTGCATGTATTTAAAATGGGAATAATATAACCTGGATATGCAGGATTGCTGCACAATCAATAGCAATATACTGTAAAATTTTGAGATGTTCAGAGTGTTAGTTTGATAATGTAACACTAATTTAGAGTCATCCTTGGTGTCATTAATAGCTGCTACAGAACACTTTCTCATACAGCAAAGTTTTCTTTTAACATTTATTTGGGGAATGATTGACACATTCAAGAAGGTTTTATATGAAATATTACTAAGTAAAGCATAACAATATTATATTTTTATGAAGGATACAATTGCTGATTTAAATGATCTTTAAAGATCACTGGAACTAAGGTGTAGATGCAGAACAAATAGAGAGATAGGACATAAAAAGATGTGCATAGTAAATAGCACAATAAACTCCTAGCTATTTAAAAACCATGGGCCTAGTTCTACCACTTTCACTCTTACTAGATATTACCTTACTATGGGATTCTGGGACATTTACTCACATTGAATGGCATTTTACACCAGAAGAAGTCCTGTTTACTTCAGTGGGACTACTCATGGTGTATGGTACCAGTCATTGTAAGGGTGTCAGAGTCTGTCTCTGTGTGAGTAACTCCATTTTTTTCATTGGCACTACTCACCAATGTATAGATTGTATACCACTTTTTTGCACTGGTTAGGTACTTACCCAGATGAGGAATCTCATTGACTTCAGTATAAGGGGTTCATAATCTGACCCTTAGTAAAGCCCTTAGTCAGTGTTAGTAAGTGTAGCAGAATCAGACTCTAAACATTTATATGGGATCAGGTTCTGATATCCTTACTTATATTGAATAGCAGCTTACTCTGAGAATAGTTTCATTGACTAACAGGACCACTCCATCATGTAAGATACTATTCAACATGAGTAAGGATATCAAAACATGGACCAAATGGTGTGTCTTTAATAAAAGATAACATTTGGGAACTATAGTACAGCAGATGTCCCAGAGAAGTTAGTGGGTGGGTTCAATGCAGTTTTGTTGTAGCTGTGTTGGTCCCAGGTTATTAGTGAGACAATGTGGGTGAGGTAATATCTTTTATTGGACCAATGTCTGTTGGTGAGAGAGACAAGATGTTGAGCTTACACAGAGCTCTTCTTCAGATGGGTTCAAGGCTAACAGCAGATTATAATGATACCTTTTAGTCTTTCAGTTTGTCATAATCAGAGTTTATAAACAGAATGTGTAAATGTGTGACTGGAGTAGGTTAAAGGAATGTCTGAATGTTACTTATCTTCATCCCCACAATTGATAGATAACTATGACATTGTAAAATTATAGCATTGCATTCCTTTGCACATATTATGGACATAGGACTATGAATATATGTTAACAACGGGAGCCAACATTAACTATAGATAACAGGCTTTTGAGGATATAGGCCTTGAATCAGTAAGCACTTAAGAATGTGCTTGAACTGAAACACATATTTAAAGTTAAGTATCTGCCTTTTTGGAGAAAGGTGGGATTATTCATATGTTAAGGATTAAGCATATTCTTAAATGCTTTGCTGAATCGGGGCCATATCGAACTAATGCTATCTGTGTTTTGCACTTTTACAGGTAAGATAAAATATATTCTTCTCCCACCCCAAACAAAATCCCACCACATTTGCTATATATCTAATAAGGTTACAATGTTGTAGAACAATATCCTTACCACAGATCTTGCTGAATTTATTGCAAAATTATGAGACCTGGCATCTGTTAAAATAATGTATTATGCGTTGCATACAACCTCTTATCTGAAATATATTTCATTCACAAGTAATATATAGTAATTAGCTTCTATTTTTCTAAAACACTTTTTCCGACTCATGAGCTGGGAACTGATCTGGCTGCCGATTCAACATCTTAAGAAATTTGCTGCTAAATATCTTCATCTTCTTTGAAATTAAATCAAAAAATGACTTTTCAAACATCTCATTCTGTTGCCTTTTATGTAATATGGCAATGCAACATCAGGGGCACCATCATTTACTGTTTCACAAAATTACAAAAAGATGCAAACCGCGGCATATCTGAGGAAATCCTGCATGGTCAGTATACAGTAATATTTCTCTGTTTTAGATTTGAAGTTTAATTACTATTGATGTGGAGATTTTGCAGAGCAATGCAGATTTTTTGCTTCTTTCACAAGAAAAATGTGTTTGAATGCTGACCACGGAAGGCTAGATTTTTAACCTTGCTTATTCTAGCACAGGAAACTTACATATTGATTTAGGGCCTGAGTCTGTTCTGTTGAAGTCAGTGAGAGTTTTGTCTTGTCTTCTATGAAAGAAGACTTGTGTCCTTAGCTTGAGAAGTATTTTACTTTTCAATGAACATTTTGGAGCAATATTTCATTGCCATTTTAGAGTCACGTGCAGCTGAATGCAAAACAAGTCCCTAGGCTATTCTTGGTCAGAGTTGGAAGGAAAAGAAAAAGAAAGAACCTTTTTGCCTCTCTAACAAATGTAGTAAAACAAATATACATGGGTATGAAAAAGCTTAGAAACATTACTAATGGTAAACAGTTTTCAGTATAAAATCAATCCCACAAGGTGTTGAGCACAGTGAAGTCAATGAGAGCTGAGAGTGCTCTAGTCTAGTCTTGTCTAGTCTATCCTCCTTATACTGCACTCATCAATGTGGTAGTGAGGCTAGCAGAACCAGGTCCCAGCTTTGTTCTACCACAAGACTCCCCATCTGTCTATATCCATCTGTTGTCTCTTATGTTATACTTAGATTGTAAGACAGGGAGCATTTTTTTGTTCTATGTTTGGTGGGCTCCTCGTCCATGAAAATGGCCCTAGGAGATACAGTAACACAAATATAATAATAATAAAATACTAAAAGAAGTAGCTACTATGATGGACTCAGGTTCACATATTCATCTAGGTTGAGGCCTGATGTCCACTGGCACAGCTTACACTCATACAATTTGCACCTGCATTTTTATGCCCTCAGAGTAGATTGATCACTTGAGCTCCCTAACCTCCCGACTTGCAAAGTGCATTCAGGTAATTAGAGGCATACTTACACCAGCAAACAGGGACGTTACCGAGCTATAAACATACTTCATAATATATAGATCTTGGGCTCAATTGTGGCTATTAGGCATGGCTGTGCTTTGGGAATGACCTGATGTCACTGCACTCCAGGCTAAGCATCAGAGCTATTCTGCTTCAGACTCCCCAGCATGTAGGGGAGCATGCTTTCTCCTACACTCCTTTATGGGATGCAGCTTAGTCCCTTTCAGAGTCACACACTGACTGAGATGGGGCCATGACTCTCCTTATGAGTTCCCCTTGAGAGACTCTCCTTATGAAGTGTTGTGCATCATGCAGCGGAGTAAAGAGACAGCAACTTCTACATTCCGGGGAGCACAGGGACTGCAATTGTGCCCTGCCTTTATGTGGGCCATACAAAGGTTGTGGAAGAGTCCTTGAACCCATCCCCCTCAAAGCACACCCAAGCATGGGCCAAGCTAATGGAGCCAAATTTGTAATGTATGATGTAAAAATAAAAACTCATTAACTGGTATATTTTGTATCCACTTATTTATCCAGTACTAGTGTCTACCTATAGGCTGTGTCTACAGTAGCCCTTTTCTCAACATTTCCCACCATTGCACTACAGGTGTAGACCAGAGGCAGCTGTTTTAACCCACCATGTTGCCTAGTTCTGCTCAAAGTCTGGTAGGGGAATGGTGAGAAATTCTGAGGAAAATACTAGAGTACAGAAAAGGTCATACGCCTCTTTACATCCCATATTCATCTCAGTAGGTACTGACATATGAGGGCTCCATAGACTTCCAAGGATACGCAGCCACAAAGCCTGACACCCAGGTTGCTACTTTTTTCACAGAAATAAGACATCTGCCCGAATCTGAGCCATGCCCAGGGCCAAAGTCACTGACTCTGGCCTCCTTAGTTGCTACATATGATGACCAGATTCACAATGATTTTAACATTATTCAGTGTTCTAATGCTGTGAGCATGTGTGTGTGCATGATCTGTTCTTTCATAGAAAATTAATATTATTCAGCAGGCAATGGATGTGAGGGAGAGTTGTAAATCCAAAATTGACATCGTGCTTGTTGATCTTTAACCAAAGCTAAGAAAACAGCAGAGGCCCAAAGATTTCACCCTGCATTCAGATGGTGGTAGGGTCAGAGGAGGAAGGAACCTTCCATGCTGGGAGAGGATCTCATCACACAAATCATGCAGCGGGATCAATACTATGTGATACAGCTGCCCAATCACCTTATGAATAAAGAAAAACCACTTGTGATTAGATGAAGCAAAGAGCTCCAGAGGCTGGAATGTGCTTGCTTAAAGTGTTCCTCGGACACCTATGAATAAATCAGCAGAAATCAAATACATTCTGAGTGGATAATACATGAACAGAAAAATGGGCTAAATTAATCAAACGCATTGTTTGCTATTAATAATCTGCCCAGCTATAGTAAGATTTCAATTCCAGGCCCTGCAGGGTGGAAACCCTACCCAATTGAAAGTATATCTATTTTTTATAAGGCTCCTGGATCCAGACATCCTTTGTGTTTATATATAGAAAACACAAGATGTCCGAGCCTGGCTCCTTGTCCAAGCTTCTTTGTTCATCCAACCCCAATTCTTCCTCTGAACCCTGACTCCTCATCACATCTGTCTCCCCTTCCACTCCCCTCCTTTCCCCCACTCTGCTGCCCCTCCTTTCCCAGTCTCTTTGCCCAGCCAGACCCAGTATCCCGTCTGGCTCCACATTGTATCTCAGTTTCCATCTCTACCTTGTTCCCCGCAGTCTCCTTGCCCAACCAATCCCTGTCCCTCCTCTCAACTCCCAGTTAAAGTCTCTCTCTCCAATGATGCCAGCCTCCAGTTCCAATTTCCCCTCCCAGCTTCCATCTCCAGTCTCCTTGCCCACCCAGTCCCATTCCCTCTCTCTTCACTCATACCAGCCTCCAAATACCAGTATCACTTTCCCATGCTCCTTGTCTTACTCTACTCTCCTGCTTTCTCAACCTCTCAGGTCTGGCTTTTATCTCCTCTGCATTTAAATCAGGTAGCTTCCTCCTCTACACTGTCTGGTCATCAGGAGCAGGGTTCACTGAGAGTACAGGAGAGACAGGGTCTCTGCTCTCACTTCTGCATCCCTGGGCTGGAGGGAGAAAACTCAATCACTGCATGGGGATGCAATGCGTAGAGCTATGAGGGCCTGGAGCATGCTCAGTGTGCACAGAGTTTTTGGAGATGTCAGCTGCCAAAGTCCAAGAAGTTTCTACTGAGCATGTGCAAACTGAGATTTTTGAAAGGTTTTTAATTTGGCCCGTGTTAGGCAGATTTTCACAGGAAAAGCCAAAGCACATTCTTGGCACAAAGGCCAGGCCCCTGCCAAATTTCAAGTCCTTGCTCCAGAGCTTGGGTGCACTAGGGCTTTTCTAAGAAAAGGTCATCAGTATTTTTTTTAACATTGAAAAACAACGTGTTTTGTGCTAGCCTTGTTCTCTGAACTATTTTGGCTGAAATTTTCCACAAACATTCAGCCTGAGGTAGATACCCAGCATGGAAAATTTCAGCACGAATGGTTAAAGTTTGGCAAAGTTATAAGCAACTGAAAACAAGGTCTTAAGATGAGAAGAGTCAGGCAACTTTAATAATACGCTGGGCTACCAGACTCACCCATAGACATGCACATCCTCCTGAGCATTCATTTGGGGGCAGTATATAAAATGGCAGTGGTTTTATAAACATCTCCCATCCTTATTAACACTGTATCATGGGAAACATACAGGTGCTAAGCAGACATGCCAAACCTGCAAAAAAACCGCGGAAATTGGGCTTGTTTTTGGCTTAATTGGCTTGTGAGTTGCTTGTTGGCTAGGTTTTGGCTTGTAGTTTGTTGCTTCTTTTTGTAGCTTCTTGTTGTAGCTTGTTGCTTTTTTTTTTTTTTTTTGATCGGCTCCTGGCAAGCAGGGTCAAGGGGGTGCAAACAGGGACGGGGAAGGGGAGAATCAGGGTGCACAGCGGGCCCACCACAGTCTCAGACTGCACACTGGGGGGATCTAGTCACATAGAGTATTTGGGTTCTTAGGGATTGGCTTGTTTTGGCCTTGTTTTGAAATGGGATTAGCTTGATTTTTGGCTTATTTACTGCATAAAAGTTGGCAATTGTGATGCTAAGTAAAATTTGAGAAAAATGTGCACTCTGCCTTTTTAATGTTTGCGTCAATGTAATTACTAATAATGTGATTATAACAGTGCCCACTATGTGCTAGGTACTTTCAAGAAGAATGTTCTCTGCCTGGAAGAGTTCACAGTCAAAGGACAGAAAAAGCGGACAGTGATTAGGGGTGGGAAACAATAAAAAGGATAGTTCAAACTACTAACCAGTGCCATTTGCTATAAGCAGCATGGAAGAAGTAGGATTTTAAGAAGGTCTTAAAAGTGGACAGAGTATCAATGTTATTGATCAGATGTACATGACATGATCTTTGGAACACAGGCATTATGACATTGTTGATCGAAGTAAATATTACATAGTCTTTTATTTATCTCTCTCTCATATAAGACCAGGTCTTTTTAAACAGCCCATATGATTTAGCCTGTTACAGTAGCTGCAAATGTAATTAGTGATCAGTTTGTACCTAGGAAGTTAAAGAACATAAGAAACAAAGTCTATCCTCATTGTTTCTTGTCTGACCATCATAGACTATGGGGATTTTCCTTCATCTGGAGAATGAAAATTGATCACTAGTATTACCAGACAAGGGAGAAATACACTGGCAGCATGATGGAGAAAGTCTTGCTTCATTTCAGTCTTGTACTACATTTGACCTTGGGAGAGCTTAGTTATGCCTGGGGGCAAAAAATAAAAAATAAACGTTCAATTTTGCTGCAGTATCATCTTTCACCTTTATGTGGATTTAAAAATGTAAATAAAATTGCCTTCTGTAAATGGCATACATGAAGGTCATATTCATATTCTCCACCAGGATTCAAACTGCCATTTGACCCATCATTGGTTCAATAGATAATAATGCATTGTATTAGTTTCTAGTAATCTACTTTTTAAGCATTTTATGGGCCAATATTTTTATGCTTAGTTCCCAGTTTTGAAAATAAGAAATAAACGTTTAAGCACTTCACTGTAGATTTATTTATAGAATGAGCATAGAATGCGTATCAAACATTGAACTTTTTAAAATGCCAGGCCTTCCTAGATTACATTCTTAGCTGCAAACATGGCTATACCGAATATTAGCAGAGACAGGAGAAACCATTCAAAAGGATTTTAAGGACTCTCTCCTACTTTTCTTTTTAACTTCACTGTACTTACCATGCTTAATTGTCTCATGGATCTTCTCTGCAGCATGTTGGGCATATTTAGTATTACTCTAAAATTCAATACAAGCAAAAGCCAGTGTATTCATTTCTACAGAGACTGTAGGTGGGTTGGATAATAGCAATATGAATTTGAAGATACTCATACCTTTTAAGAATTGAAATAACTGTTGGAGAGATTTGAATAGTATTGGACCATATTAGCTGCTCTATGGCGTTGTAATTTTAATGGAAAACACCTTATGTTAACTCCCCACTAAAAATCCATGGGTCCGTAACAAGATTCTACCTTGCAACATTACTTTAAGACGCTAGGAACCAAATCCTTAGGTGCCTTACATATCTGCAGAAGGGTTTAAAATCTGTGGATCTTCTGCACTGGGAAAAGAAAGCGTGTTGACTCTGCATCTCCTGCATGAAATGGAGGAGACTTCTGTAGAGGGTCATCTCAGTTCCCCATGGAGAATATAAATGTTGACGTGAGCTTTGCCATGGTGAGGGTATGGAGATGTGTAGATCCAGGTGGCCACAAACTCACATGTAGGACATCAGTGAGCAATGTTTCTTAGGTCATTCCATTTTAGCAGTAGGTAGTCTGTGTGAGTGCTCCAGGTTGGAGTGAAGATTCCATCTTCCTCAACTGCCTCATAGTTCCCACGGGCAAACACTTTTTCTTGGTCTTTGCTTGTGGGCTTAGGGTTGGATCCAGTGAGTATAAGAGGGACATGGGGGAAGTAATAGTTATGGAAAGTGGAATTTGTTTGTAACATTCACAGTAAATATATGCTTGTAGAAGAGGGTGGGAAAGGAGCCATATGACATGATGCTAAAGAAAAACCTGTCTGTGTTTATTAACCTAGACAGAGTATTTTAAAGAGTGATTTTTTTTGGAGAACCGATGTGTTTAAAATTAGACTCCTGTAATTCTGTCAAGGTCAGTGAGATCTAAGGATATGTGTTGAATAAGAGTAGGTGATAAGACACCGTTTTGGTTTTTTCAGGATTGCTATGGTTTGGAGAATTACCTATGTATAACTTGTTTTGATTTTTTTCGTCTTCTGCTTCTTTTGCGACATGTGCATTCTACTTTTGCATAGTTTTTGAGATATATACAAGCAGAAAGTGCCATAACCTATATTTTAAATATATATTACAAAAATTATGTGAATAAGGATAGCAAAGCACACTAGCTGATGATATTAATATTTATGTGCATAAATCATCTGATCCAAAGCTCATCAATGAAGTCTTTCTATTGGCTTCAATAAAGCTTGGAGCAGGCCCAAAGCGTCCTTCATCCAAAGATTTCGAAGCTCTTTACAAAGGTGGATAAATATTATTGTTCCATCTTACACAGGCACAAAGATGTAAGTTGTAAGTTTTCAAAAGGATCCCTTAATTCTGGGTGCCCAACTCCAAATCTCTATATCACTTGCCTAAGTGACCTGCTATAAGTCGTTTCTGAGCCGATGGTGGAGCTAGAGTTAGAACCCTGCTCTCCTGACTCCCAGTCTTGTGCTCTAACTACTGTACCACAACCAATAAAGACAAACAGCAGTGTAAAGACAGACTTTATATCAAAGCGCTGACGTCTCAATGTGAGGCAATTGTCCTATATGCCATAAACAGGGACATTCATATTCAAATAGCAATATTCCACCTAACAAAAAAGTAACACTATGATAGTTCTACACATTTAATCTTTAACTGAAGCTGCAGAGCCCATCAGAGAATAGAGCAGTAGGGGACAGAAATACCAGGAAAAAGTATATAGATTTTTCACTAATGATTTTTAAAAATTGACTTTTCTTTCTGCTCATTATTTCATTTCCGATCAATTTTTTCTATAATATTATGTATATTTGCAACTAGCTCCTTTAAAATCAAACTTGTTTATTTCACTTTATGTTTTCAGCCAAGAGCAGAGTGGTGTGACAATGAACGTAGTTGAAAAGAAAGCCCAAGCAAACTCCCAAACGATCCCTTAGAAAAATATTCCGCATTCATCACAGTTAATAAAGACTTCACAGAACAGTGGCAAACACCATTCTTCTTGGGTACAGCCAGCTCATAAACTTTAGACAGCTCCAGACTCTGCTTTATCTGACCTTGCTTGCATAGCTGCACCAGACTTCTCCGGAAATCTTTAGACTTTACTCAACCCCTCCAGCCCTTCTTTTGCAGATAATGATTTATGTACCAAAGTGTGGTAATTATAAGAGTCCGTTGTGCTAATACAAACAAAACCAGTCTGGGATTTACTGTTAATTAATAAATTGTTCACTGGTTTCAGAGAGGATTCACTCAGTATTATTTTCACTGAGATGGAAACCACCCGCTAACACTTAACCAGTCCAGTAAAAGCATTTAAGCACACACTTAAGTATGCAACTGGTCCTATTGACTTCAATGAAGCTATTCAAAAACTTAAAGTTAAGTACCTGCTCAAGTGCTTTCCTGGCCTGGGGCCTATGTGCTGCAATGGATGCTGCAAGATCCTCAAGTAAAGTTTTTTGTGTATCCTTAAAATGGACTCTACTAATGATCCATTATTAAATGGAATTCCTAATTCCTGTATAAATCTTCCCTCCTGAAATTTACCTTCTATAAAGTCCCTTAGGATGATGTGGTGCCATCTTCTGCATTATACCATGAAGACTAAATAACAGGGAAGTGTTCACATTCACATTCAGAATACATTGCCTGGACAGTGTGCGGTGTACTTAGATGGGGATTTAACTAGAAAATAGGGCCAACCAAAGGTAACTGTTAATTATTTTACATTTTTGTATTATATGTTGATGATGCAACCCGCTGTATTCACATGTGACAGATTAGGAATGTCAGTAATTTTGTATTATATAGTAGAGAAATTCACCCCTTTGCAAAGATCTAGCACCAGACTTATTCCCTACTCTACACAGGGCTTAAGTAGGATGTAAGCAGTGAATAAGTTTAATGTTGGCCCTCTATACATTGCTGGATTTCACCGATAATTTTTTTCACTGTGGATATTGAAAGACAAACTGAGGTAAGTGGGTGAAACTCCATTGGCTTCCCTAGTGCGACTCCACACCTGGCTTTGATGTTAAGTCTATTGTAAAATATTAATAGCATAAGAAAAGGAGAAAATGGTGAAGTGTATAGTTGCTGCAAACTGATTTAGACAATGGATGTTGCATTGCCCAGATGTATTTCTATTTAGATGTGGGCTTTGGATCAGGCCCATGAAGCCAAACCTTTTACAGGGACTTTGCTCTCTAGCTCAGGACTTGGCCTTTGGTTCATGGAACTCCCATGACGTTTTGCATATATATTATACATGAAAAAAAAACACCCCAACAAAAAGCCCACCTCCCCCAACAACCCTCCCCCCCACATTTGTTTCTTACACAATCACTTATTTGACAGTGACTACACTTTGAGCAGATCCTATATTTTAAAAGTTCATTACCCTTAAAGTTTGAAAGGGCCCAATCCTACTCTTCTTGAAGGCAATGGGAGCTTTGCCTTTGATTTCTCTGCGAGCAGGATTGGATGACTAAGCATGTTAGAAAAATGGATGAAAATCTTGCATCAATCTGATCTATTTTTCTCTCTGCAATTTAAAAAGTAAATGAACGTGAAGATCAGGACTATTAAAGAGTTAATACACCGGCCTAGGGTAAAGCTTTATCTGCCTACTAAGCTGTCATGGCTCACAATAAAGAGAAGCTTCTTTTCTTATGCAAACAGTTTTAACAATTTTAGAAGCCTTTGTAGGCCACTCTGTGCAGGAAAGCTTGTATTGCCAAGTGAGAATCTTAATTTCAGTCATATGCAAGGCCTACAATGCTAACATTCATAAGCAGTTTATGAATAGGAATCAGCAGGAAATTACCTACTTCTTATCAACAGCCACTGTTTGTTCTGTCGGCCAAAAGGTTGGGGGAGAGTATTTAGTATCTTTAGTATAGAAATTGCAAGCTATTTTCTATTTGAAGTGCATTTGCTATGGTACAGCACTAAAATATCACGTCCTTTACACATAGAGAACACAAAGACTATTATACCTTATAGTACCGCATACCATACGTAACAAAAACAATGTGCACTCACATCTTTCAGATGCAGATACAAGGATCAATTGTGCTCAGCCCTATACAGGTGCATAAAGGAATGGAGGATGGGGCGTTGGAGAAGATTGAAGGAGCCTTCTGACCCCCGCACAGGAGTCAAATGCAGGCTAATGCTCAATGCACAGGGAGGATTAGGGAGACATAGCCCCACAATCTTCTCTGCTATGGGATGGACCCTTGCCATATGTAGGATTAGGAGAAGCATATGCTGGACCCTCTCAAAGTGTGTTCCCTTTGCCTCTTCCACCACAGAAGGACACTACCATTGACTATGTCAAGTAGGGCTTTTGGAAGCACTGGGCCATATTCTCTTCCCACACTAATTCTACAGTGTGCTTAATTTACACCAGTTCAAGTGGCAGACCCATTGTGCTTGCCTGAGGCAAAGTGCTTTCCAGCTCATTGCATTACTTCTTCCCATGGGTTGTGATTTTAAGCTACAACCGAGCCCAGATAATTTTGCCAGCTAGGACAGCTGGTGGCTTCCTTATTCTTTAGTTGCCTGAAGAAAGTAATGAGCTGTATTCCCCAGAGTGGCACAAAGTGGCTGCTTTCTGGCTGGAGGTGGACAGTAGAGAATCTACTCTCCTCTGGTGTAAAACTGGCATAAAAAGATGGTAAAAGGGTGACTTGATTACAATCTATAAGTAGCTATGTGGGGAACAAATCTTTAATAAAGGCCCTTCAACCTAGCAGAGAAAGGTATAACATGATCCGATGGCTGGAAGTTGAAGCTAGACAAATTCAGACTGGAAATAAAGTGTCAGTTTTTTACTTTATCCAATTTATCCAGTTATCCATTGGAACGATTTACCAAGGGTCAGGCTGGATTCTCTAAGCAAGATTCAATGTTTTTCTAAAAGATATGTTCTAGGAATTGTTTTGGGGAAGTTCTCTGGGAGACGTCAGACTAGATCACCACAGTGGTTCCTTCTTGCCTTGGAATTTACAAGACAGTGTAACTTCCTTTTGTGCCCGCCCCACACCCAACCTCCACTGTTGGGGCACTAGAGGATGTGGGGGAGCAGAGCTCTGCTACAATGAATTTTCCACTGGCAACTCTCTTAGGGATCTTATACTGGTAGCAGAAGTTAGAGCTGCTCCAAGGACCAAACAGCACAGGGCCAGAGAACCATAACCAGCTCCAAGAAAGCACCCCACTCCTCTGTGCCTGAGCTCATCTTATGCAGGGTGGAGAATCTAACCCAATTTGACTATATTTTCCAGCTTAAAGGAAACTGGTGTCTTATCACAGAGACATCTGCTTCCATCCCAGAGATGACATTCCCTGGTTCAACTGCTCATGGCAGAAAATAAAATTGACAAGATTTATAAAATCAACTTTTTTCTGTGGCTAACTTGAATTTGTCTTTCAATTAGAGTCTGTGCAATGCTTAACTTGATGAAAATGGCACATTGTCCAGGACTCAATCTTTGTTTAACTAATTTCTTAGCTGTTCAATTTTTTCCCTCTTAACTTTAATTTTTTTAAAGTAAATCTATTTCTGGCTTGACAGCAAAGGAGACTGAAACCTGATTTTATCCAGTGACCCATGGGCTAAAAGCTACTTATCACATTATCAGTCTCCTCAGCCACCCAGTTACATGTAGCTCTGCTTAGCATTTACATTCTCAGTGGTTTTTTAAAAGCACCGTGGGAATTTGCAACTCTACGAAGTTACATAAGAAATCTACAGACAGTTTTTATTTTTCAGCTCCCTGACTGTAAATGGAGATTCCATCTTTTGTAAAGCATTTTTCGTGGGTAAAATTACTTATGATAAATTCCCAGTTTTTTTCATACCAGAGACTGACATACAGTGCGGTTAATCTAACCCATGAACTAGAAAATGCAAATATGTTAAAATAGATTAACTATAACATATAGAGATATATAAATGTATAGATATAGATGTATAGATGTTGATATAGTTACGTATAGATATAGATATCTAGATTGCTTAATAATACTCTTATGGTGAAAATAAAATAAATGGGCTAGATGCTCCACTGCTTTGCACCTTGTGTTGTCACTTACAGCTGTGCAAAATGAGTGGAAACTGGTGAAAAAACTGCCAAAGCAGAATGATAGTGTTTACACCTACTTTGTACAAGCATAAATGACTACACAAAGTACAAGCATGTGTTGACTTAAGCCCAATGTCATCTCTTGCATTTTTATGGTTGCAGAACTGCTGACCATTGTGACCAAGACTTTCAAAATTGGGAACCTAAAGCTAGGCTCCTGAATCCATCTAAATAAATAACCAGATTTTCAAAATTGCTGAGAACCCACCAGCTCCTATTATCCTCAACAGATACTCAGGGGGTACAGTGCTTCCAAAAATAAGACTATTTGGTCAGGTGTCTTTGAAAATTGGGTGCCTAAATAGGTTCTTAGGAGCCAAACTTTCAGCTCCTATTTTAAAAAAATCTCGGCCTGCTTGTTTTTCATGGTGTGGGATTAATCACTTAAGTCACATGGTATTGTTCCAGCTGCCTGGTTGGTTGACTGAAACTGTTTGAACACAAGAATAACAAATAATGAACAACTAATAAGTAATAAAGTTTCAGCGACTTATTTTGACTGCATATGGTATTTCCATGAGGGTATGGTATTTTTATGAGGAACAGCTATTCCCCAAAGAGTTGCATGAACCAAAAATCTGTTTGGGAAAATATTTGCAAAGAGTGAATAAAAGGAATGCAAACATAGATGAAGAGAACAGCCATTCTGAATTAGAATGAAGTTTGGTGAACATTGTTTTAGCAGTATTCATAGCTCACGAATACATGTGTCAGTCCAGTGGCACAGCTGTTTGCTCCATTCTTTGTTTTCTTGTCTTCTCCTAATTAAAAGAAATGTTCAGTTTGCTAACAGTATAGCGGTTTAATTAGGATCCGATCCCAAGAGGTGCTGAGCACTCATAATCTCTCTTGAAGTCAGTGGGTTTGATTCTGATCTCAATTTCCACTATTGGACATTAGTGAAGACAGAGGAGTTATAACAAGTGAGATCAGAAATAGGCCCAGGGATTTCACAGAAAGTTGAGGGTGTTCAGCACCTTGCAGGATGAGGTCTTTGAGCCATATATAGGACCCTTGATTATCTCAGGTGACGTGGAAAAGATAGATCTTCCTTTTATATGTATTTTTTGTTAATGAAAAGATAAGAGAAAAGAATGATTGATTTTCATCATGTGTACAATTTCCATGTTTTCACAAATTAAAGTAAAACACCCTTCATGAAAACTATTGAAGATGTGACAAGCCTATTTATACTCCATTAATTTAACTCTGTTAAGGATGAATCACATATCTTAAGTAATAAAACACAAAATTAATTAGATTGCTCAATAGTGTAATTACTGCTTGATCAACAGTGACAACAAATCGTGGTGCCAGAATCTTCACACAGTATTTGAAAGTGTCTGAAATTCAGGGCCAAAGCCAGTCCTTTCCTAATGGGAGAAGGTTTCAGAGAGTGGAGAGGAACAGTACTGGCTGAAGGAAGCACTCATAAGTCAGACAGCTAACATAGGGCAGGATGGCTCAGGGCAGCCAGGGATGGGGTGCGAACATGCAGTAAGGCACACATTACTGCTGCCCTGAAAAGGAATAGTATACACCTGTCTGCTTGCGTATGTTGCACCTGATAGCACACATTGCTCGGCCTCTGGTCATGTCCTCCAATTGGCAGACCACACACTTTGGGGTATCCTCAAACAACTACAACCCATACTCGATGGGGACCCCCCATCCTGAAATATATTTTTCTTGAACTCCCTCTTCTGGCCTTCAAACAACGCCCCCAGCCTCTCCAAACCCATCATCGGGAGAAAGCTCCCCACAGACCAGGACACATTAACTCAAAGCGGCACCAGGCCCTGTCAGAACAACAGATGCAAAACCTGCTACTATTATCAGCACCCCCACAACACAGCTTTCAAGATCCGTGGGTCCTACACATGCCTATCACACATATGGTGTACCTCATCCAATGCACTGAATATCTCAATAGCAATTATGTGGGTGAAACTAGACAATCACTACTCTCTCGAATGAACTCACACAGGAAAACGATAAAAGACAAAAACACTTGGGTGAAATTTTTTCACAAAGCAATCACTCTATATCTGACCTCTCAGTCCTCATCCTCAAAGGAACCCTGCACAGCAGTTTTGATTACAGGGGTGTTAATGGACCACTTCACCTTGAACGGTCCATGAAATATGTGTTAACTACTTATGCTAAACTATCTGCTTGATCTTGTATTTAGCTGTAACAGTCTGAGTACCTTTCCCAGACCTGAAGAAGAGATCTGGGTAAGCTTGGAAGCTTGTCAACAGAAGTTGGTCCAATAAAAGATATTACCTTATCCACCTTGTCTCTCTAATAACTATTGTGGTGTTAGTTATTTCACTGTAATCAGTCCCCTTTCCGCTCTCACCCCCGACCTTTTTTGCAGTGAGGTTAAAGCCATAGAGTTCATGACAACAAAATTGTGATGGGAACATGGTTAGAGTTTCCTGAGAATCTAAGTCTCTTTGTTAGTTTAAGGAGATGAATTATAATAGGAGGAAAGCAGCATCTACCCTCTAAAGTTCACGGGTCTGGGCCTAGAAATCTGAATAATGTATAAAACAAGCCTGGACATTTTGCCTTTGAATTTTTGTTATATTGTTCAGGATTTAACAGTTTTACAATGGCTAATGGGGAGGAAGGATGGCCTGGTGACTGAGGCATCAGTGGGGAGAGGGGTGACTTGGGTTCAATTCCTTGCTGTACCACAGACTTCCTGTGATTTTGGGCAAATTGCTTAGCCTCTCTGTGCCTCAATTCCCCATCTGTAACATGGTGATGATAATGTTTCCCTACTTCTCAGGGGTCATGGTGGGGAAACTCCTAATACTGCTGGGAGGAAAGCAACCACCCTGTGAAATGTCATGAAATGATGCCCCTGCAATTGAATCAGTCATGTGAAAAAAAATAATGATCCATGACTTTTCAGAACTTGCCATGGTGACATTACAGCCCTAAATCATGAGCAAATGCACCATAATGATACACTCTTTCTTGATCTTATGCAGAAACATAATATATACAATTCAGTTGAGCCCAACCAAACAAATTTGTAATTAAAGTTATTCGATTCTAAGAGTTACAAACAATAGGTTTCTTATGTCCCAATTATAAGAAGATCAATACAGGCTAATGCAGTCTGGAATTTTTATGCCATAAAACAAAACCAACTTTTTCATAATTTATAGCCTTTAGTACAGAGAGCTTGTAATAACTGTGTAGTGTCTAAACCATCTAACAAATAGGATTAACTTGAGCCTATTGTTTAGGTTTACAAATCACAGCAAAGAACAGAGGAGACAGAGACATTTTAAAGATTAAGGAAGAATTTTTGTTGAAAGCCTTTTGATAAGGTATGAAATATACATTTTCTGATTTGCTGCACTCTGGTGCATTTTACTGCAGGTCTGGTTAGGTGTGAACTACATCATTAGACTTAAAAAATAGTCAGTTACTGGAAATTGCAAATTAGCTCTCCCTGTCAGTTTTTCCAAATGGAAAGCTTTGCTAATCTACAATATATGAAACAATAGAGGAACCTAGTGTCATGGGAATCTCTAAAGCAGCTATGAAACAAGCAAAGCTATCTTCAAAGAAGACCAAGCTTATGGTGCTGTATGCCAGGGCAAGATGCTTAAAAGGGAAAATGAGTGAGCTGGAAAGCTTAGCAATGGGAAAAAACCTTGACATAATTAGCAGAGCTGAGAAAAGGTTCAACTAGAAACCAGAACCCCCGTTATTCCTTATGTTCTAGGCAAATGCATAATGATCAGCCAAGGTTTATGAACTTACATAGACCAGTGCACACAGCATATATGCCTAACCCCCAGGTGTCCACCCTAGCAGCTACCTGCATCCTTCAGCTGCTGTACCCACATCCTTGCAGAGTTATCTTTGCTGTTTTCAGGGGGGTCGGTGATCTGATAACCACAATGTTTTAGCTGAATGGCCCAATCTGGAAGACATTAGGGGGCATCCGGTGGTTGCTCCCCACATTTTCTATGTTCAGGAGGCAGATGTCCCCGGGAAACAGCACTGACTTCCCACCACCCTAACCATGTAACATGTTTCCATGGGATCAGAAGAGTCCTCAGTCAGCAGAAGTTGTAGGGAAAACACTCCTGGCTCCTGCTGCCTTTGCTGCTAGGCTGTCTCCACTGGAGTTCCATAGAAGCTTTATGTACTATGCTAAGTCTTGTGGGCAGCTATGTCTATATCAGTAGCGTAGGCAGGTCCGGAGCACAGGGGGAGTGGTGCTATAAAAAGGCGCCTCCCCAGGCTCCCCCTGTACTCACCCGGCGGTGCCTCCGGCGGCGCTCTGGGTCTTCGGCAGCACTTCGGTGGTGGGTCCTCACTCGCTCTGGGTCTTCGGTGGTACCCGCCGCCGAAATACCACCTAAGACCCAGAGCGCTGCCGGGTGAGTGCAAGAAGCGGTGCTTAAAAAGCAGAGCTAAAAAAAGGTGCTGCTTCCTTTTTAAGGCACCGGTTCTGCTCACAGGGGGAGTGGGCGCTCCCTCTGCTCCCCCACTGGCTACGCTACTGGTCTATATCACTTAGTTTAGCCATGGCTGCAGTTTTTTTGCTTCTGTTATCCATTAGTGTGTGTGTATGGACTAGCAAACACTTCCCATCTCCTCAAATTCTATTGAGAAAGGGGTACAGCTGGCCCTAGACAGGGGTGGGTGTCATGCTCAAGGACAACCAACATACATTTGGAGTCCTAGACTCCATATGTAAGTCATATCAGCATAAATCCAACTGACTCTCCTGATTTCAGTGGAATCTTATAGACTCATAGACTTAAAGTTCAGAAGGGACCGTTGTGATTATTTAGTCTGACCTCCTGCACATTGCAGGCCACAGAACCTCACCTACCCATTCCTGTAATAGGCCCAGAACCTCTGGCTGAGTTACTGAAGTCCCCAACTCATTTGTTTAAAGACTTCACATTACAGAGAAGTCACCATTTACACTAGTTTAAACCTGCAAGTGACCTGTGCCCCATGCTGTTGAGGAAGGTGAAGAACTCCCCAGGATCTTGACCAATCTGACCTGGGGAAAAATTCCTTCCAGACCCCAAATATGGTGATCAGTTACATGCCGAGCATGTGGGAAAGACCCACATTCTGGGAAAGAATTCTCTGTAGTAACTCAGAGCCCTCCCTATCTAGTGTCCTGTCTCTAGCAGTTGGGAATTTTTGTTACTGGCAGTCACCAATGGGCCTCATGCCATTGTAGCTGAGTCAAGCTCAGTCTTAAAGCAAATTAGAAGTCACTGCAGATTTACACAGATGTAGCTAAAATCAGAATCTGTGCCTGACAGGAAATCTGAAGAACTGTCAAAGGTATCAAAACAAATACTGACAAATCCTTTAAATCCACCAAAAGTAGGGCACCTGAGGGAGAGTGAGTGGCTCTCCCAGACCCCCCAAGCTTTGAGGGTGTACTCAAGAGGGCAAGAAGGAACATAAGAATAGCCATACAGGGCATGGGCAGAGTTTGGGGGGGCATGATGGGTGTTGGGGTGAGGGGCATGAGGGGTGTTGCCTCCTCAAACTATCTGTGTTGACAGTGGGGACTAACTTGAAAGTGAACTGCTGGTGGAGTGGTGGCTGGTGATGGCCCCCGCTAAGGGCTGGATGAGCCCAGTGCCCCCAGCATGGGAATAGGGAGGCAGCAGGTTCAGGGGGCAGTGGGGTGGATGGGGAGCCTGGGGAGGCAACGGGTTCCAGGGGCAATGGGGGCTGGGGGGTGAGGCAGTCGGGGGCCAGGGATGATGGGGGGATGTATGAAGAGATGGGGGGCCAGAGGTGATTGGGTGGGTGGGAAGCCCAGGGAAGCAGCGGGGGTACAGGGACATGGAATTTGTCCCCGCCCACATGGCCCCATTGGCCCAGCTGAAGCTCCCCTCCCCCCCAAATAGAGAAGTAAAACTACGCCTATGATACTAGGTCTTCCAACAGTGGCTGGTTCCAGATGCTTCAGAGGGAATGAACACAACAGGGCAATAAATATTGAGGGATCCATCCCATGTCATTGAGTCCCAGCTTCCAGCAGGCAGATGTTTAGGGACACCCAGAGCATGGGGTTGCGTCCCTGACCATCTTGGCTAAAAGCCATTGGTGGACTTATCCTCCATGGGCTTATTTAATTCTCTTTTGAACCCAGTTGTACTTTTGGCCTTCATCCACTAGCAATGAGTTCCACAGGTTGATTGTGCATTGTGGAGACTGCAAGAGATTGTATAGAAGCTAAATTATTTTTAATTGATCTATAGCACAAGGATAATGGGTAAATGCCTGCCCTAGGCTTGGTCTTTACATTAAATGAAAGTAAAGCACTGTTACAGGTAGTGACTCCAATCAAAGTCAATAAGTCAGTGGGACCAGATGGCATTCTATAGAACTAATGATCACAATGGTAACGTGAACAATGGAAAGATGAAACTTATTAATAAAAAACAGCTGCAGTCATGGAGGCATGTAGTGTGTCCAATGTTGTACACTTTAACATAGACCAGGAAACATTGCTTCAGTACCTGGCAAAAATAATAGACAGAGTTACTACTGTAGATGAATATAAAATTGGTATTGCTTTTGTAAGAGTAAATGGTACCTCTAAGCTGTTAGAATTCTTTGAAAGAGTTCTAAAATGCCGGGGAAAGGAGAACTGGCTGGCATAATTTAGGCTTTCAATAGACCTTTGATAAATACTTTCACAAAAGGCTCTTGATGAAACTTGGTAACCCTGGGGTGAGAGGTAAAGTATTGTCATGGATTAAAAACTGGGTTTAAGATGGAAAACAACGTAGGAATAAATGACTTGTCCTCAGTGTGTATCGTGTAATAAAGAGGTGATCCAGAAATCACTGGTAGGACCACCGAGGCTTAACATATAGCTTAATGCTCAATTTGCACTTGAAATGAAAAGGCAATGCATTTTAAACAGTATGGTAACATACGTTTTGTGTGTATATGAACAAGCATCTATCTATCTAGGTTCTTAGAGGACACTCGTCTCCATAGGATCTAAGTATCAGCAATTGCACTTGGTTGAATAACATCTACAGTGACTATGACATATTTTATGATGTAAGCTAATCACCTCAGAAAAAACATTGTTCCTAACCCCAGTGGTGTAATTTACCGGGGACGGATTTTCAACTTTCATTTTGTATTTGACATGATATATAGGCCACGGTTCGAGAACTGCTAAAGAGACTTGATGGACCATCCATCTGCCATCTGCTCTGGGATGGAAATTCCTGTGGACTTAGGACTGCATTTCTAACTGTAGTTCAGGTTCCTCTGAGGATAGGGATAGTAATAGCTCCCTGCCTCACAGGGACTTTGTGTGGCTAATTTGCATGAATAGTTGTATAGTGCTTGGACATCCTCTGATAGAAGGTTCTAGAGAAGCGTAAAACATTAGTATAATAGAACGTGTGCAGTCGAAAAGCAGAATAAAAACTCTCCTTCCAACATTCCAAATGAACGCACCAACCTCCCCTCCCGAATCCAACCAGTATGCGACACTCACCATTGCATTAGCTTCCTGATATTTAGGATCTGTTACATGATGCTGAAGCATTGTGGTCTTTCTAATGATGAAACGGCGGAAATGGGTCTCTTTCTGGCCAGTCATGCAGCTAGCACTATCTTTGCCTGCCACCTTGCTAATTAACTGGACCAAAACAGACTGGGCCAGATCTTCAGCTGGTGTAAGTCAGCATAGTTCCATTGAAGTGAATGGAGCTCTGTCACCAGCGGAGGATCTGGCCCTAATGTGAAAGCAAGAGGAGTGACTGCATTACTAAGTCACTAGCCCATGGTGTGGTGCCAGTATTTTAACAACAGAAATTTTCGCCCTTAGCCTGGCATAGTCCCAGGGGCCATGTCTTTGCAGAGAAGGAGGGATGATGGACTAAGGGGAATTTATTCATTTTCCTATTTTAACAAAAACACTTTCTCATAACAACAAGGCAATAACATCACTTGACAAATAAACTCCTACTATGAAGCTGTTCAGGAACTATTGATGCTTTGTCCCTTGAAAATATAGAGGCTATTGAGAGCACAGCAGAGCATTTTACTTGTGTGACTGGGAACAGGGGCAGGGCAAAGACCTTGTATAGGGGAACAGGGCTATCATCATCCAGGACATTTAAAATATATAAATCCTGATACTTGATGCAATCTGGTGCATTAGAAAGACAACAGAGTTGCTCTTCCAGAGAGCCCAGGGGACAAGTCACCTCTGGTAGAGACAGTTTACTGATATCCTCCAGGGGTGTGTGTGAATGGCATCAGAAGCAGGGGCAGCAACCCTGCTTCCTTGCAGGTGGTATTTGAGCCACGGGTGCCCCTCTCAAACACCCTCCAGCACATCACGGTCTTAGCCGCAACTAATCCTCACTAGCCTCCTGATGCGAGTGGCAGTGAGAGCAAGATGCTGTGTGAGTCAGGGTCATTAGTCACAACAGATTCTCATTTGTCTAATGGAGGCGGGCAACAAAACCGAAACGCAGCATGATCCATGCAACTGGATGCAGCAAAATGTTGGCAATCTGTTGGGGAGAAGCTGCAAATGCGTCTGAAGCAAACTGCAGTGATTGTTGCTCTTAGCTAATTGAATCCTGTATAATTTAAATATTTATTTTGCTCTTTTCCTTACCATTCTGATGGTCAGAATTTGTACAGATGGCTTTCATTCATTTATTAATTATTATTATTTTCCTAGAGGGATTGGGACCTTAGAATATTAGGCACCTTACGCACGTATATGAAAAGACAGTCCCCAGCCTAAAAGTGCTTACAGTGTAAGTGCGTGGTTAGAGACAACATGTAAATACAAGAGCACAAGGTGTAACAATTAGGATTAGTGAAGCAGCAGTCATGTATCTTTTATGGTGGAGGGACTGGAAAGCTCCTGAAACAATTCCTCTGTACGCAAACACAAGTGCAGGGAAATTGCCAAACATTCTAGCAACAGAGCTACTCTCCACCAAGAATCAGATTTTGATCTCAGTCTTTTGACGCTAGTGGAATGATTCTGGGTTTACTCTGGTGTAACTGAGATCAGAATTCAGCCCCTGGACTTTTAAAACACGGAAACAGGCAGGGATATGTATTCAAAGCCTAAATTGCTGAGTGCATTGCACTGAGACATCGTTATTCATCATAAATTTCAAAGGAAACCTTGTTTTCAGTGCCTACTGTTTTTGCATAGCGACTGTTTGTCTACACACTGTTGACAGAATGATGTGGATCTGACATTAGTAAGCATGGGTTATGCCCTTGCCCCCCCTGTAGGTTGTAAATGGCATGTCGACAGGAGTGCTTCTGATTTAAAAAAAAAATTGCTCTCTACTTTCTCTCCCTGCCTGCACATCCCTCTCCCTTCCCCCTCCATTTCTCTCTCATGGTTTAACTTGTAAATGAACACATTTCTTAGACACTCATTTAAGAGGCTTGAAAGTCAGTCTTAAATGACGTTGGATTCAAAATAACAGCTTGTGCTTTTCCAAAGTGTATGGCAAAATTCCACTCATTTGGTGCAACACGCTCTTTCTAATTTGCACAGCTATGGCACCTTACTTCCAAGGGTCCCAACGTAGTCTGAAAGCATCAGGGTGAAAGATATGCCTGTACAGAAGCACAAGGCCCATTACAACCCATTTAGGTCCTCTGCACAAGGATGCAGTTCACTCTTGTGAAATAGATATGATCTCTGTTTTGCAGATGTGGAAACTGAGGCAGAGAGGCTCCATGTCATGCCCAAAGTCAAACAGGAAATCAATGACAGACCTGGGACTAGGACTCAACTCTCAGTCCTGCACCGGGGCCACGAGACTAATCTTCCTTTCTTTGCCTTAGGTGTGATTTACTTTGAAAGTTAAAAGTCATAGTGTGTTACTTCTAAGATGTAGCAGGACAATAAAAATAATTAAGCAGATGTTTGGAGGTCTAAGGGAGCTTTGTTTGAAGACTACCCCACCATGAACTCTGGTTTCAGTCTCCAGTGAAAGTGTCTATTTGGATTTTAACGTTTTAGCAAATAGAACTATCTTTAGCTACCTTAGTATTCAGCTATGTGATTAATTGAGGGACCCAGCAGTTAACGGACATCTCATTAGCCAATTCATGTAGGCATGCGGTGACTATTCTGGATCACATATCCACAATTCAGATTGACGGCAGAGATCCAATTAAAAAGTAAATGCATTCTCATACATTTTAGCTATGGTGTTGTCATAGGGCTCGGATTTTTCTTTTCTTTCATTTCCTTTTTCTCATTTTAATTATGTACTCATGATTGTGAGAAACTAACACGGCTGTTTGGGAGCCATGCTTAAAGGAAAGTGCTAGGTAAACTTCCTCACATTGCTCTGCTTTTTCACCACAATTTTGCAACATCCCCTGCTATTCCAAGGCCGAGCCTCCTTGTGCAAAGGTTGTTAATTGTGCCATATTGCACGGTTGTATTGGGCCGGGAAGAAGTGTTAATGTGGAACTATGCTGGGACCCCAAAACTCATCACTGACGATGTAAGCCATTGATCTATCTGAGTTTCCTGAGGTAAAAGTTATGTCCATTAAGATACAATGAATCACAAATGATGTATAACACTGACGATCAGAAATGCCAGATAACAGATTTCAAACGCATCACATTTTAGCTCCAACATCAGCTTTTTAATGGGATACCTCATTCACTATCATCAGCGCTTTGGTCAGCCAGGCACAAAATGCTAGAATTTCAAATGATCCACATGAACAGTAGTTTGAGCCTCTCGACTCTGTGTTCGATCACATTTTCTAGTTATAAATATATGTATTACATAGACAGATACATATGATAAAACATTATAAAACAAATACATGCTAGGACCCCAAAACAGAGAGAGAGAAATTAATCCCATGCGTAACTCCACCAAAGCTGGTTCAGTAATACTATCACGATTAGGCTGCTCTAATTGCTCCAAGACCAGGGCACAGGGAGCTGTAACTGGCTCCCTGGCAATCCACCTCTTTACTGAGTTGAACACCGCAGTGGGAGAGGGGAGGGAATTTGCTTCACCCTTAGGGGTCCAACATACTCATATGGCCAGTTAGCTGGTGCTGGTGGGGCAAAGGCATGATTCTGCCTACTCCCTGCCCAGTTACTTGCTTCTAGGTTCCATCTAGCACACTACCCCTGAGCTCTCTCCAAAGCCCTGGAGCTAAGATCTGGGTTGCCTTAAAATGGCTGTGCAACTGCAGGGAGTCCTTTCCTTCTTAATGTGTGGCTTCATTAGGGTTCGCCATAACCTGATCTAGATCTGCAAATTGTGGGCTAAACAGCTCCAAGTGTCTCCAAAGAATTTTGCATAGCGAATGGATTTTGCATAACGGATGGACTACTGCTTATAGGAGTCTTTGTTCCTAATGATCTAAAACATTGTATATGAATATGTATTTTCTGCACTTCCCTTTATATATCTAATTTCCTTTCTCCAAAGGCACTTATAAATGATAGTATTTAATGCCTGCCTATTGGACTCAGAGAATGTTTCTGACACTTGAGTGTCAAGGAGTTGGGCAATGAATCTGAGTGGACTAAATCTAAGTGGCTTATACACTCTTTAGATTTCAGTGAATAGCAGCTAACAATTGCTGCAAACTAAAGCTCCCAGAAGCTATTGTAGATCTTTATTTAATCTACCCATCTATTGTGTGAACTTGCAACCTATATATTGTATCTGGAAAAATGATTCACTAGGATTTGTACACTTTAGAGAGCAAGTTTTTTCCAATCAGTCCTGGAAATTAAAGCCTCTTTTTGGTTGTGAGTTGTGTAGCGTTTGCAATTTGTATCCTCACATTTAGGTGTTGCCAGCGTGATTGCCACTTCAGTATTTTTGATGTTTCATGGTCAGCTTCTTTTATCTTCTTTGCAGTTCAATTACTGACAAAAACTGCACATAAGTGCTTTGGGTAGTAAAGTTCCATTTGTAAATCACCATACAATGATGAGGCAGACATGTGTACTGTGACCAAAACTTAATGAGATATGGTAGGCTGATTCATTGACATTGATGGAGATTTCTGAAGTTCCAGACTAACTAGCGTTCTCGTCAGTCAATGTCTAAAAAGAGCAGAGTATTACTCAAAAAGCCGTACAGATTAAACCAAAAGGTTATTTCCTTTAAACTTTTTATTTTTGTCATTGTTAACATGCATGAATTGAGAAAATATCATCATTTAAATTATACAGATGTTTATCCTTATTAACATGAACCTAATACATTATCAAAGGATTGTTTCATTTTTACAAGCCATGAAGTATTTATTAACACCTGGTTTCCTTGAGTTGTACTGAGTAGCAAACCTTTTGTATCTCTCTGGAATTCATTTAGGTAGCATTTATTCAGTTTGAGTAGTGATTTGATCTGTGTAGTAGAGATAAAACAAATGTAAAAATATTAATCTGCCTCTGAACTATTTTTTGCTCTTATGGGGGAGGAAAAAAATAAAACAGGTCATCAAGAAACTAAACACATAAAGATCAGAGGTGAGATAATGAGCTCATTTACATTGCATTCAGGGTTTGTTCTGAACTTTAAAACATCAGCTCGCAGAGAAGTCAACATTTAAATACTGCAATCTAAATGAAAGACTAAATCAAAATGGGCTTCTTTTTCATCCTCTAACAATTAGTCTCTAGATGGATCCATGTTACTGCTGTTTCAGCTATCTTTCACTTTGTCACTACTGGGGGCAAAGTTTTGAGTTTTAGACTGCTTTTCATTTCTGTATATATATATATAGTTTATTGCTAGACGCTTGAATACTTTACCGTATACAATACTTAACAGAGCATACTGGAACTGTGAGAGAGATTTTGGACATAAAGCAAAACTGTTGATGTTTGACATTTCTAGCAGCTGTATTTGCTTTAAAACATTTTGTATTTCTGTTGGTGAAATTCAAACCTTTGCTTGGTGTAAATGAGGCCTGTGCTGCCCCATAGACGGAGAGAAGTGAGGTGACTGTGAGCAAAAATCTCCTGTCCAATCTGCATAGCCATTCCTTAGTGGGTATTTTATAGTCCTTCCCAACTCTTGCTGATGGCCACATAGACAACAAGCTATTCTGATTCTCAGTGGAGACTGGAAAGAAGCATCCCTACTCTGGGCTAGGTTGTGGCTTTAGTGTTTGTCCGGAATAAGGGCACTGCCCCAGGAGCAGACCAGAGAACAAATTGTGACTCAGATTCACAATTTCCCCCCACCCCGCCAATTCCCCACTTGTTCTGGGAAGGGATACAGTTACTTTATTCCTTTGTGTGGGACAGCTTACTGTCCCCATGCACTTGACCAATTACTCTGGCCAGTGAATAGGGTGGGGATGGAGTCAAGGCTTCTCCCACTCTCCACCTCCTGCTGCCCACTTCCTTGGATGAGTAGCCCCTGCTCTCCTAACCATGGCTTAGAATCACAATCTGAACAAGGGACTAAGGGTGGTTGTGGGGGTCTTACTTCCCTTTACTTTCCTGCCCAGTTGAGTAATGGTGGTGACAAATGAGCCCTTTGTGATTAGTGATGGCTCAGCCATATGATGATGAGCCTATGGAGGGGGAAGGAGTTTGCAGATATAGCATGGTAACCTTCTGAAATAGACAAAATTGCTCAGACAAAATTAGCTCAAGTAGCCACATTTCACCTGGGTTTCTATGTTGTTCTGTTTGCAATCCCTCCCCCACACTGTACAAGGGTAATGTTATGTTCTTTTCCAATATTTAGGTCAGAGGTTCAAATCCAAGTTGCCAGTGGGTCCGATCCTCTCTAAATAGCAAGTGCTTGCTTTGTGTGAGCAATCAAACCAGTAACGGTGTGTGCAAAACTGCATCCACGCTTTGCAAGCACAAAAGTGGAGGCAGATATTACAAATTTTGACCTAAATGAGGAAAGAGCAGCTGAGGTTAGATTTTGCAGAAAAATCAGATAGAATCTATAGAAAACTCCTCTGATAACTATTAGATTCGTGTGTGCCGTCCATTGAATATAACCAGCCAAACAAACAAAAAAATAATCTTGTTTGGTGCAGACCTCAGTGCTGGCACCTAAACAGCACCTAATGTGCCAGCTGCTGCTTTGTTTTTTGTTTGTTTGTTTCTTGCTGTATTAATGGATTGGGCATCACTTTCATTATCTAGTGAAAAATAGGAAAAAGAACATTTAGGAGGATGTGTCTATGCAGAAGTAGTGGGGTGGGGTGGGATGCCAAATTCGGCAGGGTGAGAGCTGCTTGTGGGAAGAGGCAATTTTTGCATTTTTATTTAAATGAACCTATACAACCCCATAATTGTATTGGGTGAGTGTGAAGAATCCACTGTAGAATTTGTATGCATGCTCCTTTTACATCTTGCATTTAGTCTCTAAAGCTGCCATCACCATTACAAGGAATAGTAGAGGTCACACACAGACTTTATGCTCCATTTCTCGCCCCATGGAAGAGCCATGTTTCCCCCTTGCCTTCAGTTATTCCAAAATTGGTAGTAAGAAGATTAAGGATGATGAGGAGGAAGGTGTGTGTAAGTTCTAGTATTTGTATTAGTGTTTCATGTATTTCTCCCTGCTTGTGTATTGTTTTCAGTGGCTATTTGATGAATCCTGGTGCCAAGAGCTGGTTTTATCATAATCTTTCGTTCTTGGATAGTAAAATACTGAGAGAGATCAGATATCAAATTATTTTGGCTCCACAAATGGCTCAATGGGACAAAAGTCTATGAAAATCATAATCATAAATACAAATACCAAGGTATTTAGGTTCCTGCTGATCTAGGATGCACACCCCTAGTGGTGGGACACTGTTTGCCTCCCCAGGTCCAATTAACAATAATACACTCTCCTCAAAGCAGCTATGGGTTGATTTTAAAAACTGTCCCTGAGCTATCATCATGATTATTGAATAACTGCAGGTGTAAATGACCAGTTATGGGTTTAACTGTTGACCACCAATTATAGCCATTTATGCACAAAACTATCATGACTGCACATAATCACGATAACTTGACATGTAAATTATGTACAGAACTAAATGTGCACTGTTGCATATGCAGTCACATTCACAGGGTTTAAAAAAAATCAGGCTCATAACTGTTAGAATGGAAAAGTAAGAAGTCTGGTCTAACTCTTTTCTACCTTGCTCCGAAAAAAGATCCGTTGTATTTATGATACAAATCTCCTAAAATGTTTGGGCGTTTGGGGAGTATTTAGCTGGCCAGTGGTTATAGAGCATTTTGAAAATCCCTGGTTAAGAACTGTAAAAATCCAGAGTTCTCTACAAAAATGTCAATAGTCTTATAATAAGAAAAAGATTTAAGGATATAAGAAGTAAAAAGGATGTAGCTTGACAACCCCAGTAATTTAATCAAAACTACCCCACTCTCTTGTTCTTTAACTTTCAAGTAGATATATTTAATGAAAAAAATACTGATTGATTATATTCACAGCTGATAATTACACATCCACAATATTATTCTTTATAAAGTGCACGTATAGATGTACTACTGTGTATTGTTCTTTTCCATAAAAATATGTGTGCACACACACAAGTTTGCATAATCTTTTTTATGTAACAGCATACAGCACTTTTAAAAGCATTTTTACCAGTGTTTACCACTTGCTTTGTTTCCAGTCTGCATGGCTTACTGCTTATTATAATTTGAAAAGATGATCTTACTAGGGTAATAATAAAAAAATTTGTAATTCATCCTAATAAGCTTGAACGGCAACCCACATGCCTTGGACATTTCCAGCCAGACATAATTTATCCACATCTTTGGCTGGGAGACAGTGTGTATCTTCTTAACTGAGTCCCTGACAGATGGTTTAAGCTTTTTCAGGACTACATTTCCAATCATTTTGCCCATATTGCAAAATTGGCCTTGAAAAAGGGTAAAGAGTTGTTATGCTGCATTAACATCCCTTTTGAATTGCTTGCTGTGAAGGGCACGAAAAAAGAAGGAAATCAAAATAGTACTGCTTGAAAACTAAGCTATTGAAAGTTCCAAATGTTAGCCATATTGATGATCTTAGGGTAGATTAAAAATCTCAATTGAAATGTGAAAGTGGACACATTAAATGCACTAATAAAACCACAAACATTCAGTAACCTTGGTTCATAATCCATTCAGATCATATGAGAAGTGTTAAAAGTGCCGTAATTTAGGAGACTTCCTATAGTCTTAAATCCTACTGAAATGTACCACCGCTGATTATTAGGTGAACAGAGATTTTCATGGTACCTTTCAAGTTTTGCTACCAGCTCCTAATGAAGGCACTCAGATATCTGCATTCATTTTCCAAGAAACATGAATTGATCACCTTCACTACGCCAAATTTCCATTTTCTTTTGTAGCTTCAGCTGACTGACTTCTTCATATAAAGTGCTGTTCTTTTCTTCTTGCCTCCTTTTAGTTTATGATCAAAATCAATGAGGACTGAAGCTTTCCACAGCCATCTATAAAACGCAATTACTGTATACAACACACAGTAAAGCTCCTGTGGTGTATATGTTGAGACAATTTATGCCACTTACCTCCAGAGAGTTATTGATCTTCCTCTGTGAATGTCTTACAAAAGGGCCCCTGAGTGCAAGCTCAAGGAAATATGTGGTTATTGGGCTTGATCTATAATTTGATTAATAATGACCTATTTCTTGAACTCTGCTCCTTTTCACACTGTTTTTTGTGACCTGGCCTCATATCTTTGATTTTTTTCCTCACTGATCTCCCTCAGATGAATACCTAGTCTTGCTGTCTCTAGACTCCATCATCATGGTGCTCTCCATAGTTCATACCAATGGTACCACAGCAGGAGGCTGCAATGACATTCTTTTTTAACAGAGATGGAATCTAGGAAGTCTTTGTTAATCTTGGAAACAAGGGGTTGTACAGTAGCCTGCCACCTTACATGTGATTTGATCAATTCCTTTTAAGTGATTTCCTGCCACCCAAAGGAATACAAAACAATTCCAGATAAAGGGCCCAATTCTGCCCTTTGACACATAAGCTGAGGCTCCCCTTGAATTGATTTAGCTCCTGTATTTCAGAGCCGGAATTGGGCCCCAAAACAAAAGGGAGAGCACATCAACTGAGCATAAAGGGGGGAATATTTTATTTATAACCCTTTACAATTCTGGTGGCGGAATTACTGAACAGTAAAACACTTTGTCTGCAAAGACCAGACCTCTATTACTTGATCTCTCAGTACCTAGTCTTAGGTAAACTCCTCAAATAAAAGAGCGTCTAGCAGAGTCACTAATCTGACAGTTTCCATTTCTAAGTTCACACTCCTTGGGACTCTGCAGGACCGTTAGTAATTTGCTGTATTGTGTGAAAAAACATTATGTATTGAAAGAGCGAGGATCCAGGAGAATTTAATTCCCTTTGGGCATGGCCCTGTGTGGCAATGTAAGCTTCACCATTATATGATTACAGTAAATAGTTCAACCTTGTTCTGAAATAAATGCCCTCTTTTGGGATTAGACAGAAGTTAATTGCCTATTTTGATCACCTACCTTGTAGGCAACAAATGCGATAGTGTGGCCAACAGCATAATACAATAACATGCATTGGAAATGAGAGTGATGATTTGTTCAAAGGACATCATCAGTATCATTTAGGTCCAAAATTGTCCAAAGCTAACTAATGATAGAATCATTGTAATGGTTTCTATGACTTTCAATGAAAAAAAAATGTTTTGGTCATTTAAAATATGCCTTTGCGAGGCTGTGAACCAAGCACAATAGTATTTTGTTAGAGCATCAGAATCAGACTGTGAAGATTACTAGAACTGTGGCAAAACCAAAGTATAGGTAGAAAATGTAAGAAACATATAAACAGAGTAAAAGGCAAAATCCAATTAGTTTTCAAAGTGGTTTTCCTTGTAATAATCTAAGGTATTATAGTTAGAGAATTGCATCAGATGGGGAGTCAGCCCCCTGAGGTGAAATCCAGGGCCCATTGAAGTCAATGGGAGTTTTGCTCTTGAATTCAATGGGGCAAAGATTTCACCCTGATTCTATTCCCAGCACTGGCAATGACCTGCTTGGGCAAAGTCACATCACCACCGTGCCTCAGTTTCCCCAGTGGTTGTATTATTTTAAGTGCTTTCAGATCTTCATATGAAAAGCTAAGTTTTATTATTATTACTAATAAACAGAAAGGACCAACTAACCCCTGGAGAAACTCTGCTGAAATCAGCATAATATAATTGGGGTGAATTTGACTCATGATTTGCATTGTTACAGCAATCCTTGGAGTCTGAGTAATCTGTTGAAACCAAGAAACTTGATTTCAAATTTAGTAGGAGACCATAAAATCTTGGACAGTAGAGATGGAAAAGACCTACATCAGCCAGATTGTTTCCTACAGTATATTTTATAGTGTTTTGTCCACTCTAATTGTAAATAGATTGTCTAATGTGTGGAGTTTATGGACAAAAAGTTCACCTGAGAGCTGAATATTATAAACTCTTCATAAAGCAGAGTATGATTTAAAGCACTCTCCATCCCCATGCTATAGTAACTGTGTTTTTAAACTCAAATGGCCTAAATCTATCCTTCTTTACACTTGTGCAACCATACTGACTTCAGTGGGGTTGTATGGGAATATAAAAAAGGCCAGAATTTGGCCCTAGGTAAAGAACTGAAAAAAACCCTAATGCTGGAAAATTCAGTTTGATTATATTAAAAGTATGAGGATCAGCCTGTAGGTCCAGCTGAGCTGTGCTTGGTGCAGGACCGGGGAAGGATAGGGAGAAAGTGTCTGAACATCACCTTTGATATTCCAAGGCCAGAAGGAACCACTGTCATCATCTAGTATGACTTCTTGGGTAACACAGGACACGGAGCACCACCAAAATAATTCCTAGATTGTATCTTTTAAAAAAACATCCAATCTTGTTTGAAAAATTGTCAGCGATGTAGAATCCACCGTCACTGTAAATTGTTCCAATGGTTAATTAGTCTCACCCTTAAATATTTATGCCTCATTTCCAGACTAAATTTGTCTACCTTCAATTTCCAGCTATTGGATCGTGTTATATCTTTCTCTGCTAGATTGAAGAGCCCATTATTACATATTTGTTCCCCCTGCAGGTGCTTTATAGATTATGACGGAGTCATCCCTTAACCTTCTCTTTGTTAAGATAAATAGATTGAGCTCCTTGTGTCTATCACTATAAAACATGTTTTCTAATCCTTTAATTATTCTCCAGGCTCTTCTCTGAGCTCTCTTCGATTCTGATGGGGGCCAAGTCAACCTGAGGCATACATTAGAGTAGTCTGAGGGTAACAACCCTGAAGGGGACACTACACCAACCAGCAATTGTCAGAGCAAAGCTTGTCTCAGTATGCACCTTATGCTAAGACCTCAGGAATTGGTATCTTAGAGGCTATGCAAGCTCTATGCCAGTGGTTCTCAAACTTTTGTACTGGTGACCCCTTTCACATAGGAAGCCTCTGAGTGCAATCCCCTCCCTTATAAATTAAAAACACTTTTAAATATATTTAACACCATTATAAATGCTGGAGGCAAAACGGGGTTTGGAGTGGAGGCTGACAGCTCGCAACCCCTCATGTAATAACCTTGCGACCCCCTGAGCGGTCCCGACCCCCAGTTTGAGAACCCCTGCTCTATGCTGTCTGGGGATTGCCCCACCTGGATGAATCCTCAGATAGCTGATTAGGACAGTTTTCTGCCCTTTTTGAGCTGCTGGAATGAGATCTGTCTAATCCTCCTCACTCTAAGGAGTTCTGTTTCTTTGTAGAGTAATACACAAATTTATGTTTGGCACCTTTATAAGATACTACTGTTACACAATGAATGTTAAACACCTTTGACTCACCTGAGCTGACAATTGAGAGTTGTATTCATTTTTAACTAGGGATCTTTAGGAACTAAAGCCAAGATGTGGACTGGTAACAGTAGCTTGATATAGCTTGGGTGACCCAAGAGGGATCAATGAAAATAAGTGGTGTTTATTCTCAATTTGGCAAACAATCCCTATGCCTTTTCATTGTCACAACGGCCCATGATTGACACAGAAAATTTGAATTATAATATGGGCTTGATTCTCCACTGCACCCAGTCTGAGTGTGGAGAGAGTTGGGGCTATCAGGCAGCCAATTGCAGTTTCCTATGAAGCCTTGATGTAAGTTAAATTCACAACCATAGGACCTTATAGGAACAGAGAATTAGGTTTAATGGAACCTCACCCTACCACAGTTCCTCCCCTCCCTTCCTTCGATAAAATCAGCCCCACATCCTAACGTGCCCTTCCTTCCCCTAATGCTGGGCTCTGGCAAAGGAGGTGGCGTATTCAGATGGTGGATCTGGCTCAGCAGGCAGGGGAGCTGCCTCTGCCAGATTTATGCTAGAGGAGAATCCCCCTATACAGGGGAAATTTTCTGGGGTCACTCTCTGGCTGCTTTAAGTTCACTGTGCTCCATTTATGTGAGCTTGGCAGACTTCAGAATCCAGCCGTATAACTATATATTATAAAATGCATCACCTACAGTGTGAAATACATACTGCTTTATATATATTAACTTAAATGGCTCTGACATTTGCTACAAATTACCCTAGAGATATATCGATAGCCTTTGAAGATGAAAACATACCATAGGCTAAATCATTAGAAAGCTTCCTGAAATCACAAGTGTCTCAGGAAGGACTTGTTTTGGTGACCCTGAGGGCAAGTCTCTGACATTTTCTTTTTCTCAGCAAAGGCACCTGACAAGCTCCCGTAATTTTGTGATGCTGTCAACCATGTACTTTTTCTGTCCTTGCATCACATAAAGTTCAACCCCTTACAGTATTTATCAGTGTCACGCTATTAAGGTGGGTGATGCTATTTGGCTTCCTTATGGCCTTTGGCTCCTGCATCCTTGTTCAAAGGGACCTATGTCCAGTCAGTTTCTATCCCCTAGTTGAGGAGCAAGAACTACATTGATATGAAGTAGGTTTTCTAATGATCAGTGACAATAGGAGACCTTGACTAACTTCTGAATCCACATGTACATGAAATCGGCTGGCTCTTTTGATAGCATACCATTGCAGGTGCTTTCTATATGACAATCTTTTGTGAAAACAGGGCCAGAAAGCCATGCAGATATGAAAGGCCTTTTTTCCTCGAGAAAATCTTAATGGCGTGGATGCAAATAATCTCTTATGCAGCAAAATTTTGTCTACCATAAACAATCCCACTTGCTGTGCCCATAAGAACTCCTAGCACATGTCTGCCACAAGTAGAGGAATGCAGTACATTTGATTTGTTCACAAATGCATATACAACTAGGAAGCATATTTTCTTTTATCAGGTTGACTCAAAGGAAAACAGTAAGGGAGCCCAGCAGCAGACGGTTCCTATTCCAGCCCAGAGGCTGTTCTGAAGCCTGGAGCAAAGCCAGGGCAAAGGCTATAAAGGAGGCCAGTCACAGATACAGATGCCTGTGCTCAAGAAGTGTAATCCAGATCTCGACAGCTGCCAGACTAGCCCCCAGAGTGGCCAACCGGTTGGCTCTTTTGAAGGAGATGACAGGAAGTGGCCAAAGGGACCAGTATGGCAGCCCTCCAATTGCAGGACTATAACAAAGCCAAGTGAATACTGTGGTTGTATCGAGGAGTTCAGAAAGAGAGGTTCTCCTGTCAGCAGAATCCTAATCGGTGTACTGGCTGCAGCTGAATCTGTGTAACTTGAAAGGTTTTAGAGTGAATGTAGGAATAATATGAAACACTTTTGCCTACCCCCACTTATACCCAACTCCACAAGGGTCCAGGGCAACAGGAGCAGGATTATAAAAACCCAGCCTTCACATTCGGAACCCACTGATGTCAGTACAGACTTCCCAACTGGGCTGAGCGTTATAGCCCTGTAGGCTATCAGGCTTTACGTTTGTTATATTTTTGTTTCAAAAAAGGCTATTTTAGGTTATTTCTAATGATTTTATGGCTCCCATTGAGCCCGGCAGAGCTGGCCTTATGTCAATGAAGGCACTTGGCTTCATAGGCAAAAAATAGTCCGAATAATTTATTTTAAAATAATTGTCTAAAATCTTGTTTGAGGGTCTGCATAACTCATTCATGGCTATGCCATTCCTAAGTAATGCACCCATCCCAAACTCATGCTAATAAAAGCTTTATACACACCACATCACCACCTCGTTTCTCTTTCATATGTAGACACACAGCACACACCCAAAGGGAAAGTTATAGCCTTGCGGGTATCTTGAATTGGGGCACCACATATATATAGGCTCTACAAGCCCCACACCTTCCATAACACTGTCGTTCCTGCCTAACGGTGATGCCTAATTCAGCATTTTTGTGGCCCAGAGAGTGGCTGGACTTTTCATATCCAATGGGATTACTTACATGCATAAATTAATCAGGTGTAAGTACTTGTGGGATTGGGGTCTAGGTTTTCCCCTTCCACATGATTTTACATAGAAGGGGGTGGCATTATAGAAGAGGAATTCTTGTTACTACAAGAATGAAAAATGAGGTTTCCTACCTAAGGTCTAGACTGTGTCTGGTCCAATACAGTTGCATAAAAGATAGAAAGGAAATAGAAACCTTCTCAAAATTATGCTCCCATGGAGTGGATGGACACAATGCCAGTTGTTGCAATAACATGAACCAACTGCTTTGGGCTAGCACAGTGGCCAGTGCTATTATTATTAATAATGAACATATTTATTACCATTGCGCCTAAGGACCAACCAAGAATGGGCCCCATTGTGGTAGGCACTGAATAAACACTAAGTAATAGCCAATTCCTGCCATGGAGAGTTTACAATCTAAATTGACAAGACTGACAGAGGGTGGGGGAATGGGTCTAACACAAGCAGAGTGAACAATGTGATGGTGGCAAATAGCATGTCAGTACAGTAGGTCTTTTTTTGTGGGGGTTGGTTTACTTGGGATAAGGGATGGGGAAAGAAAGATATGTGAAGAGGGGAGTCTGAAAGGAAGGCGGATGAGGGGGACGGGATGGGAGAAGAGGGTGGGAGGGACAAGTGTGCAGTGAAGCTGAGGTGAAGTGTCTGCTCTAACCTGCTCCTCCTCCTTCCTCACAAACAGCCAATCAGCACAGGGCAGAGAGAGTCCTGTCAGAACTGTAGACAGTTCTCTGAATGTCCAGAGGTCCCTGCTTTGGCTGCTTCTGCAGCTGCTCCTACCAGCTCTGGAGTCTGGCTATTTCCTCCGTGTAGTTTTTCCCCTAAGGCCACATGATGGGGAAAGAGGGAGAGGATGCACCCACTTGGATTCTAGTTTCCCCAGGGCAGATGGGGTCTCCTCAGCACAGTTCTGGACGCATGGGTGGGAGATGGGGTAGGGGAGGTGTTGGAGGGAGAAATGGCTCCTGCTGGGCTAGCCCCCATAAAGTGGTTGGTGTTTTGCCCCTGCACCAAAGCTGGCCCTATATAGGAGAAGTGCATCTTGCGGCTTGAGGAAGGGTGGTGAAATAGTTGTGTTCCTCCTCCACTCCTGAGATGCTGTCCTACCTGAGGCACAAGGCCTTCAGGAGATCCTGCTGGTGCAGTGCACTTCCATGCCACCTCCAAAGCACCCAGAGGCTGAAGAATCACAATCCAGCCTTAATCCTGCTAGCAGTTGACTAGTGCAGTGAGCACTAAAATGGGATGTACTTACTGGGAGAAACCTATGCCATTGATAACATTCAAAAATATCTCCTTTTTGCTGCTACTTTTCTGTTTTCTTAAAAGAACTGACATATCTGGGACACGTTAGCCTCGCTGTCTCAGTTTGTCAGACAAATGCTTGAAACATTTTTTCCCATTTATTGGTGTTTTTTTACTTGGAGGAAATAAGTACAGTTACAATGAAATCACCTTGAGAATTCCCACTGTGGAGAAGACTCTGGAGCTTCTCTCGTTTTACATCACCAGAAGAATCGGTGGAAGCAGTTGCTGTAAGCAAAGGGAATGGTGTTGCATGAGGACTCTAACTTTGGTAATTAAAAGGTCCAATCCTATAAGGTGATAAGAGTCTTCTTCAGCTCTCACTGTCTTCTATTGGAGCTGAGAGCACTCAATTCTTTGCAAAAATCAAACCCTAATATTGCAACAGTGGAGTAAATTTTCCATAGCATAGTGGCTATTACATGGAGGCAAATTAATTTAATCACTGCAATATTAAAAACAGAACAGCTAAAGACAAATATCTGTTGTAATGTTTGAAGGTTTTCTCCCTTTAACTAGATATTATCATGTTTGTATTCATGGTCGTTTCTTTGTATGGGTCAGATGCAACTCATGACATTTACAGCAGTTCTGGATCTGGCTGATATCTGTTTATCATTTGAATACATATTGCTGATAAAATTAAACAGAAATTAAAAGCTAAAGACACACTCCCCAGCCAGGACCATCAACTATGCTTGAAAGAGGTTTCTGTTGGGTCCTCAGACGTCATCATCAGAGCAGCTGCTGTGTTTTCTCTGCAGTAGGAACACTAGAGATAGTTTCCTCCTGGCTCCAGCAATTTCCTACAAGTAATAAAATCCCAGGTAAATGGGAAATCTATTTACATTTTCCAGCATCAGTCTGATATGCTGAAACAGGGAGCATGGAGAATGTGCTTACTTGTCCCATTTTTTCAAATGGTGTCAGCAGGTCTTTAATAACTTTTCTTGGCCATATTACTGTTTGTTCAAAGGTATTAAATAAAGAAACACTGGGGATGTGCATGAGATGTTGATGAGGCATGATCTCAGCTAGTTTTCTTCCAGACTACTGCAGTAATTGGAATCACAATCTGGCCCTCAGAAATTGAAGACTTAGTTCTCTGAACCTTCTACATGAAAAAGATAATTGCAGAAACACGCTGAAGGAAAACTCCAACTGGCATCAGTGACCATATTGCCCGAGTAGGGAACTGAGCAAAGATTTCAGGAATTGGCTAATAAAGAGGATTTTATCTTTATCAAAGAGAAAATATTCAGAACACAACATTGGAACCAGCAAGAGGGACATGGAAAATTTTTACTGCAAAGCCTAGTATTGGCTCAAGGATATTCTGTTGGAATACAAGACTCGTTAACTGCTACTGGGAATACATGGAAGGCACAATGGAAACAGGTGGAGCCTTGTGCTGCTGACACTGAAAACACTGTTTCCGTTCATGACTATTTGATTGTGTTGGGTCTAGAAGATAAAAGTACTGTCAGTGGGATTAAAAAAACACAGCTCATCCTAATCACCTGTCTGTATTTGAAGTTCCTGAAAAACCACAAGGAAGGAATTGTAAAAGATTTAGTGCGCATGGGCTTGCTGAATTATTACTGGGTTTTGTGGAATTTTCTGAAGGTCATAGCAGCTCTGAGACTAACTACTTGCTAACGGAGGTAGAGGGAAGGCTGTCATCTCTTCCATACCAAAGATGCAGGCCATGGTGTTAGCAAATTCAGCCCTTAGGAATGTTGACAGCTGGGTGTGTGGTGACTGCGCCTGATAGGTGCAAAGGTGGCAGGTCTCATGAGACTTGTAACTAAATGTCTCATGAGAGCTGGGGAGGATCCCATGGCCATAGTGCCTACTGGTACCAATGGCGTAGGGAGAGGGAAGAGTAACAAATGTCCTGGAAGTGAAATTTAAATAACCAAGAAAAATTACATTTATGGGAACTTTCTCTGAAATGCATCTAGTTCTGTATGCAGGATTAGCTAGACAGGAGGAGCCCTAAAGGTCTCATGCATTGATGAAAAGATGGTGTAAAGAGAAGGGGTTTACATTTATTAAGGGCTGGAGAAAGTTGTAGAGAAGGGGGAGCCTCTGCGGAAGTGTTCAAACTTTATTATTGCCTCAGTGGAACGAGACTGCTGGCAAAGAAACTTGGAAAGGTTTGGAGGATTGTATAAAGTGAGAGCTGGGGGAAAGCTGGCAGATGCTAAGGAGCACTCAGTTCAGCCAAAGGCGTCTGCCAGGGATGTCGGTAAGGTAAGATAAAATAAATTGTTGTCGAAGTGAAGGAGGGACAGGTTGCAATGGCAGAGGTACATTCCAGAAAAGTAACAGGATGTCAAAGGAGGGGTCGGGAAAGGATTTTCCTCCTACCCCAATGCATTCTGGGAGGTTTTTATTTTAAATCTCCTTCTAAAGCATCAGGGATGGGCACATCTGGAGATCAGACATTGGGCAGGGTGGATCAGGTCTCTGAGGTGGCACCAAGCATACTCTGTCAGGTGCTTGGCTGTCTGGTTCTTGCTCACATGCTCAGGATCTAGCTGATCACCATACATGGTGTGAGGAAGAAATCGCCCCCCAATCAGATTGTCAATGATGTAGGTTTTTTTGCCTTCCTCTGCAGTGTGTGGGTGTGGGTCACTTGCCAGGATTGCCTGGGTATTTCTTATTTAGTCATTTTCTTGCCATTGCTGGGGCCTCGAGCACTGGTGCATCTCAGTCCCTTCTATTCTCTTCCTGTGGCACATTATAAACTAGTCTTCTGTGGGTCTCATTTAGTCTGATCTAATTTCGGATGTTGGATTTCGTGTGTGGGTGCTGGTTGCCTGTGATACACTGAAAGTCAGATTAGATGATCTAGTGGTCCCTTCTGGCCTTAAACTCCATGACTCTAAATAAAAAGAGCCACAAAGCCTACAATAAAATCTGTAAATATCGATATACCGATGAGTAAAACTTAAAAGCAAAACTAGGTGAACCAAAATGCTCAGCAATGAGAGGTGGCATTGACATAATGGGGATTTCTAAAACAAGGGGAATGACAGCAGTCAACAAGATACTGTAAAACCTGGTTATACGCTATACATAAAGGGTAGATGAGGTCACCAAGGTGGTAGAATGGCACTATGCCATAGAATCAAGTGATATACATTTTCTGAGTGAAGACAAGTATACGGTAGAATCTTTCTGAATACAAACCCGAAATCATTCAAATATACCATAGGGCTTATACTACCAGGCCTCTTGATCAGGAAGCATATATTACATGTGTAGTATTAAGAGGCAGCTAAGTAAAACAATAATGGGTGACAGCAAATACTCACATATAAACTGGTCAAATGTTCCAATGGCACAAGACTTAGAGATGCAATTTCTTAACAGTTTACATGATTGCTTCTTGGAATATCTAGTTCTATAGCTCACAAGAAGAGAGAATATTCTTAATTTAATGCTATGTGTGAAACAGAAGTTGGTAAAAAAGTAACTATGGTATGCCACTAAATACTAGAGACGATAATATAATTAAGTTTGATCACTAAGCGGGTGTGGGGTGAGAAGCTGATTATTGTCATGGATTAGAAACTGGCTAAGAGGAAAAATAAAGGTGGGAATGAATGGACAATTTTCAATATTGAGAAAGGTTAACAGTGGGGTACCCCAAGGTTGTATTAAGACTAGTGTTGTTTAATATATTTATTAATGATTTGGAAAAGGGTTTGAAGAGGGAACTGGAAAAATCTGGAGATGAGAAAAAATTATTTAGTTGAGAGATTAGAGCAGACCTAATTACAATAGGTTAATGGACAACACAATGGCAGATGGAATTCAGTGTTGGAAAAAAAAGCCAGATAATGCTAATTAGAAGGAATACTTTGAACTACGCGTACACATTGCTGGGTTCTAAATTAACTATAACTACTCAGGAAGGAGACCTGGGTGTTACATACATTTTTAGTTTGAATAAATAATGCTGTAGATATTATAATGCCATTATTTAAATAAATGGTGTATCATCATCTGAAACCGTGTTCAGTTCTTGTCACAGAGTCTCATACAAGATATAGCAGAAGGGGTCCATGGGGGGGCTATGAAAATGATCAGAAGCATGAAAAGATTTCCATATGGAAAGAGATTGAAAAGACTGAGACTGTTTAGTTCAGAGGAAAGAGGAAACATGAAGGAGGAATGGTATAGAGAAAGTGAATCGGATACTTCTATTTGTTTTCTCTCAGAATTTAACAAGAAAGGAACATTAATTGAAACTGAAAGAGAGGAAATTTAAAACTGATAAAAGGAAATACAACACAATATTTAATTAACCTGTGTAACTAATTGCCACAAGATATTACTGAGGCCAAGACCTTATTATCATTCAAACAAAAGATCAGACATTTATATGGATAATGAGAACATCCACAGTACATTAGGTAGGATAAAACAAACAAAATATCAGGGATATAAACTCTATGAATAATCCAACCATTGCCTGGGATTGGAAAAAACTTCCTCTATGGGCAGGTTATTTCATAATTGCCAGCTGTGGCTCTCTTTTTTCCTTCTTCGTAAGCATCTGGACTTGTCCACTGTCAGAGATGGGATACTGGACTCCTGGGCCACTGGTTTAATCCAATATGGCAATTTTTATGTTCTTACATAGCAGCAGAAGCTGCAGGAAGTACCGTATACTGTGCAATCTCCTTTTGATCTTTGAAATCTTGAATTCCAGTTCTCAAAGCTAACAGAAATTCACAGGGGAAGATGCCAAATACTTTCTCATCACACACCAGATTTACTTATGAAAGTAGAGTTTTCCTATCATAAAGCAAGTGCTGAGACCAGTGGGACAGAAACTGTTTTTGTTATATCTGGCTAGATTGACCCTTGAGTGGTGGGTGAGTAAGATATATTTTCTGACATCTGCTGGAAAAACTGCAATTTTCCAATACCAAAAAGAAAACAAGTGATGGAGGTTATGGCAGTTCTTTAAGGCATCCCAGACTTTGACAAATGTACTGGGTTTTGAGGATTCCAGTTGTTCTTTGCAATGACTTACAACTAATGTGGCACCAGTGAACATGTCTTTTTGTGCACAGTGGTAACATGTGCAGCTTGGGTACAGAGAAGGGCAACAAAAATGATTAGGAGTGTGGAACAGCTTCTGTATGAGGAGAGATTAAAAAGACTGGGACTTTTCAGATTGGAAAAGAGATGACTAAGGGGAAATATGATAGAGGCCTATAAAATCTTGTCTGTTATGGAAAAAGTGAATAAGGAAATGTTATTTACTCCTTCACATAACACAAGAACTAGGGGTCACCCAATGAAATTAATAGGCAGCAGGTTTAAAACAAACAAAAAGAAGTACTTCTTCGCACAACACACAATCAACCCGTGGAACTCATTGTTGTGAAGGCCAAAACTATAATGGGGTTCAAAAAAGAACTAGATAAATTCATGGAGGATAGGTCCATCAATGGCTATTAGCCAGGATGGGCAGGGATGTAACATCATGCTCTGAGTGTCCCTAGCCCAGAGGTTGGCAACCTTCGGCATGCGGACCATGAGGGTGGTGACCGTGGGGCCGTGAGACATTTTGTTCATGTTGACCATCCGCAAGCATGGCCCCCCGCAGCTCCCATTGGCTGCAGTTCACCATTTCCAGCCAATGGGACCTGCGGGGGGCTGTGCCTGTGGATGGTCAGTGTAAACAAAGTGTCTCACGGCCCACCAGCAGATTACCCTTATGGGTCGCGTGCTGAAGGTTGCCCACCCCTGCCCTACCCTCTATTCGCCAGAAGCAGGGAGTGGATGACGGGGATGTATCATTTGATGTTTTCCCTGTTCTGTTCATTCCCTCTGAAGCACCTGACATTGGCCACTGTTGGAAGACAGGCTACAGGGCTAGATGTGCCATTGGTCTGACCCAGTATGGCCGTTCTTATGGTTTATTTGTGTATATTTTTATGATATTTCTAGATAGGAAGATATTCTGCGTGAGGTTTGGTTTGGTGTTTTAACGCTGTTAATTTTTCATGGCCAAAACCAAATGACCATTTTCAAGTGTGAAGAATGTATATTTTTAAAAACTGCTCTTTCTGCTTCATTTTAAGAACCTATTTCAGTGACTAGTACATGTACACACCCTTTGAATCACATAGCACTCTAGGGTTAGATTGGACCTGCCTGTCTGTGCAGAGGAGCAAAAGGGTGTAAGCCCCCACTCTCCCTTATGGCCAGATCTTTAATCTGGTTATGAGAGGTTTCACAGGGCTTCTACGCAGCCATGTGAGCAAGTGGGTGAGGTAGGGCAAACCTTGGCTATTTCCCTTCATTGACCCAGCCAACAGAGCTGAGCTGATGAAAGGTGTGTGTGAAAGAGAGGAGGGAAGTAAGCTGTATACTGTCAAGGGCTGCAGTACCATGGAGAAAGGTGGGGAGCAAGGAAGGAGATGTGGTTCAGAGAGGGCTTCTGCTGGGGTGGGGCAGCTGGGTTCTGCCCTTTACCCGGAGCGAAGAAGAAATTCTCAATCTAGCCCTTAACTGAGGTGTTATTCTTATTTTACAGTGCCCAGAAGCTTCCTAGGTGCTTCCCAGTACAGATAATCACACACGGTTTCTATCCTAAGGAACTACAATTTCTTTCCACACATGGCACTACACATGGAATAACAAAACAGTGGGTTGGGGAAGGTCACAGCAATAAGGGTATGTGGTTTCTCAGCAAAGGCATGGGCACAGCGAGTTTGAACACCTTTGTTTTGCATTTACATCCACTTTAAGTGTGCTTTACACTGCCAGAGTGGTGCAGAGAGGCCTTGCAAATTAGAGTAAGGCCCAAATGACTTAGTGAATAAATATGTCTTGGTTGACTCACTTGTTGTGGATATCATAAAAAAAGTTGGTCTTAATGATAGGAGGATATTAGCCTGGAGAACTAATTCAGTGAGGGAATTACATGTTGCTAATGGGAACTGTCTCTGAAGGTATTTTATTCTACTGTTGTCATTCGTAGACAGTGATGTTTGTAGCAACCCACCCCCACCTGCCCTGCAACACTGGCAGATTGTGAAAGCATCCAAAATCATCAGAAGTACCATCTCCAGTTTTTGTTGCCATAGAAGTAGAAGCATGCTGGGTGTAGACTTGGACATATTTCCAAAGCATATGTTGACATGGTTATTGCATTTCAAAACTGACATGTTTTTCAACACAGGACATCTGTGCATTGTAAAGTGCAAACAAATATGGAATTAAATGCACAATAAATATACTCATACAGGCAATACATTTCAACATTGCAAAGGAGAAGCAGACATGCACGGTGACCTTCTACTCCTCCTACCTCCTTTCCCCACACCTTATCTGCCCACAGTCAACCATCAGACCCATTAAACAGCTCCCAGTGCTCGGAACTACTCTCAACACAGTGGTTCCTGATGCTGAAGAGAGTACCCTTTGTTGCTACTGGGACCATGTTCCCTCAAAGTCCTAGCTCCAATACACCCCTCCTCCTGCCCCTTGGTGTTGCTGGAGGTACCTGTTCAATCCATCCTACCTGGAAGATGCTGGGTTTTTCTCAAAGGCCACTCATTCTGGGAACTTCTGTGGAAGGCTCCACATGGGGAGAGGTGAGCTGCTCAAGCCATGTGCCCCCACAGACATGGCTTTTCAGGGGTTATATATGACACGGTAACGGGTTCCCCCGGGGTGCCACCTGGAACTGTGGTACCACTGATTCCCCCTGACCCACCAGCCTGGGTTCCCTCTACACCAGTGGTTCCCAAACTTTAACAACCTGCGAACCCCTTTCACTAAAATGTCAAGTCTCACAAACCCCATCCTAAAAATGAATATTTCCAGGGATTTTCTCCTTTACCTGAGTATAAAAGCAGTGATCTGGGAAATATAAAATTTGTTCTTATGACATGCTTATTACACACTATCAATTATTAATTATTATTTATCATTACAGTATTTTTATTACATTTTGAAAACAGCAACACTCTTCCAAGATCTCACTTTTTGTAGCTTGTATCACGTTGAATAAGCCTGTTATAAGACAAGGCTCCTATGTTTCATCAAGAAGTATCAGGCGTGAAACAGCATGAAGGTATTTAAGAAGCCAACTCAAAGAGTTCCTCCTACACAAGCATTCAGGTCTTGAGCAGTCCAGGCAAACAACACCTGTTACAACAAAGCTTAAACTTGTTCTTCATAATAATTTAAAAACACCACTAGTTCCCTATTTAATTTTAAAAACAGCAAAAAATATCCACCTCCCTTTCCATTTCTTCTAAGGAGTCTTGAAGTTTAAATCTCCTCAGTGTCATAGATGTGCTTGCTTTGATCTGCTTAGCTCTTGGAAGTCCAGGGGCTCCGGGCTGCTAGACCCATGCTGCCCAGGGTCCCTAGGGACAGCTCTGTCCTCCATTAGGGATTTTTTTTCCTGAGAACCCCCTGTAACATTTCGCGAACTACCAGGGGTTCACGAACCCCAGTTTGGGAACCACTGCTCTACACTGTACTGCTGTGACCAGCCTGCCAAGCCCTCTGTCAGCCTGCACTTTTACCAACACACATACAAGTAGGGACACACCCAGCTGCAGTTACATACAGACACTGTGATCAGCTCTGCATGGGGAGGCTTCAGCCAAGGAACTTCCCAGCTACTCAGGTACGCACCACCCCCCGGGAGTGAAAACCCAAAATTATACCATCTTGTGCTGCACAGGGAACTGTAGAGTGTAAGCTCATGAAATTCGCCCCCTCCCTCAATGTGAAGAGGAAATATACAACAGCTTTCTGCCCTGAGTTATGATTTCCACATACACTGGTTTTAGATACAGCAAAAACAAGTTTATTAACTACAAAATATAGATTTTAAGTTATTATAAGGGATAGCAAACAGATCAAAGCAGATTACCTAGCAAATAAAACACAAAACTAAGCTTAATATACTAAAGAAATTGGATATGAATAGCACATCCTCACCCTAAGTGATGATACCAACAGGCTGCAGATTCTTAAGGGGCAACCTGCACTAATTTACAGCTTAAAATCCCCAGGTACTCCATTCACAGGCTAAAAATCCCTTTAGCCTGGGTCCAGCACTTCCTCCACTTCAGTCTCTCTGTTCCTTAGGTGTTTCCAAGAGTCTCTTTGGGTGGGGAGTCAGTGAAGAACCAGGATGATGTCACTCTCCTGCCTTATAAGCTTTTGCCTATGGCGGGAACCCTTTAATTTCAAAGCTTGGTTCCCATGCCCGCCAGTGGAAAAACACTGGCATCCCAAGATGGAGTCTGGCACCAGGTGACCTGATCACATGTCCCTGTAGTGTTACAGCAGCCATGAGTCGGGGGCTGTTTGTAGCGTCCTCAGGAAGACTCCCCAGGTTCAGGAAGATAAGCTTCTTCTAAGGCTTATTGTTTTCCTAATGGCTCATTAACCTGAATGGGCCCTTCCCAGCCAGCCATCTAGACTGAGAGTCTTTTGCCTAGTGGGTGTTCTCCAGGTGTAAACACATTTGTAATACAGATATATAGTCAATATTCCTAAATTCAGATACAAAAATGATACATACATATATACAAATAGGATAATCATATTCCGTAAATCATAACCTTTCCAATGATATCTCACATGACCTATCTTGCATAAAATACAACATCAGAATTATGCCATAATCATATTATAATAATATCACTATGAAGAATATGGGGTGCAGTGTCACAATCACATTTACTGGAGCTTGTTAATTGGCCCAAAAGCTGGTTATTACAATGTTTTGGCTGATGAAGATCACCCTATACAGGTATATCTCAATCACACTGCTCAGAATCCCCACTAAAAATCTCAGTCCAACCCATTTACATAAAACTTTATGCAGAAAGGTAAAACAAATGTAAAGATCTTTGGTTAAAGAACTGGTTAAAGAAATAAGAACTAAACATTTTCCACCTAAGCGTTTGGATCAGCATTGCAGGTCTGATCATGGCCACTCAAAGTAGCTAGGGATCAGTGCTTATGTCCAGGCTTAACAGCTTGATTGATGTCTTTTAGTGAATGAGTCATGTTGATTTTTTTGGGACTAAACCCATAATAAGGCATTACTAGGAACAGGAAACGTGTTCACTGATCAGCAATGATTGTTTATTCATTTATTTCCTGACCTTGAAAGGGAGTGTGTATCAGCGGACATGCCTTTCCATAGGCAGGTTAGGTTTTGCTTACTGTTTCATGCTAGACCTGTGGGGTCTTTCACTTGCAGCTGATTATGAACTGGCTCTGAGTATATATTTCTGTGTTCCTTTTGTCTACCTAGTTTGGGATGGTAGCAGCCTCCTTGGGCTCAGATTCTAGCACACAGAAGTTACGAGTGTACATATAGTTTTTTCATGTACACCAGAGCTGCACATGCTTGGTAACAGCAATGTTAGTAGTTTTTCCTGTTTTGTTTTCAATGTTGAAGATGTGCCTGATTTCCCTGATGCATCTGTGCCATAATAATGCGGAAAGACCTTTTACTTGTGATACTTTGTGTTGTCTTCAATTGTGTATAGCCCCACTGGGAAGAGCAATAACTAGTGAGAGCTCATCAGTTTTGGAATAGCAGTTTTTCCAGATGTAGTTACTTAATGCTGGGGATCTTCCTTGTCATCTTCTGCTTTTAAATATTTATTTTACAGTGCAGTAGAATTTCTAACTCTAGTGAAAATCCCAGTTGACTCCATCAGTATCCTTCAATTTATCTCCAGTGGTTTCTCAGGAAGACCAGTAGCCAATAGCCTAACAAGACCAAGTAGACTGGTGGAATGACTTAGCAAAAAAAATAAATCCACAGTTGCAGCAATAAGGAGACTGTGTATAACAAACTTTCAGGGCGAGTGTGTATAACAAACAAGTCTCACTTTCAGGGGGTGTGTATAACAAACAAGTCAAAAATACATAACACAGAAAACTCCCCAACTTGAGGTTCAACCTAATACTATGATATCTGAGTGTGTAGTCCTCTCTTCTCAAAGGTGTTTTCCCTTCCTCTCCCTGCAAAGCAGCCACTTTTGAAGTACTTCTCCTGAGCCAGGAGAAGCTGAGGTGAAGATAACCCTTAATACACGGGGGACGAACAAAGTACCTTTATCACAAACTCATTGCTGTCTTATAGAATGTAATTACCATCTGGAACCAGCTGAAACCTTGAACTGCAGTTTCAATCATGGGATGTTTAATTTCCTTTCCTTAAGGGGGCCAGGCACAATGAGTTAGCTATGATGTGAATAGATGTGATTTGCAATGTTTCTCTTCTCAGGTGCATACACAGCTACAAATATTTCGCTAATCTGTGCCGTAGCAGAACCTTTTCTGCAATAGTTGGGGGCATTATATGTACTTTGGGCAAGAATGTGTAATGTTCATACGGAGTACATGAGTTTGCTGTTGTCACTTATGCAACACATTTACATTCAAGATCTGTTCTATGACCTGCAGGTAGGATGATCCCTAAGAATTTATTTGTTGGAATAACTCTGTGGAACGGCAAAGTTCTGCAATACATCAGCGTTATTGATGGAAATTAAAGTGTTCCCTATGACAGTTTGAACAAATTTGTCAAGGTTCCACACCAATTTGATATCTAATGTTCTAGATTTACCATAAATATTTCTGCAGATATTACAGAAATTCTTCTTAGATTCTAGGAGTGGTTTGCAATGCAACCTATTGTGCAAACAATCTATGGTGGTGAAACACAATTAATTGAGAGTAAGGAGTACTTCAAGCCTTATTTCACTATTTTTTTCTTACTCACTGGTAGTCTGAAAAGTATTATTTATTTGCTACTAGAAATTCTGGTACAGTACTGTCTATGGATTGAAATATACAAATTTCTAATAACATCATTCAGTAAATTTGTTTTTTACATAATATATACCAATCATGTATTATTTAGAAGGCAAACATGGTTTTATGAATGCAAGTCAAGATATTGCTTATGTAGAATGGATATAAAGCTTTCTATGGATAATAATACAGAGTGCATACAGGAAATTCATTTTATAACAGTTTTGGAAAATGATGCATTCTTAGGTTTATTAAGGTTGAAAAATCAAGAACTCAGAATGTCAGGAAATATTACATTGTGCATATACCTTAAAATGCTTTCTATTATGTTTCAATAAACTACAACATAACACAAATGGAGATGTCCTATATAGTCTTCAGATTTGACATCTTTTAAAATTTTATAGAGATCTACAAAACATGTTTGATGAAAATCATATCAGTAATTTTAATGTTTAAAATCGAATAATCCAGACTTTAACATGCTTTTCCTACCCCCAAATTCTAGACATTCTGGAGTAACTGCTACAATTAGTACAACTGTTACAAAGGATGTTTATAAGTCTCGGGACCATATCAAAATCTGTGATATTCAATATAAAACACTTATAACTTTAAACTACTGGAATTATTTTCTTCACTCTTCTATGGAATAAGACAAGTCTGAAGAAAAATCATTGAGTAATTGCAAAGCTTTGAGTATTTGAAGTCCAAAATTTCACACATATGGAACAGTATTCTTCTGCATATATGTTAATTTACTTGTATATGAAAATGTAAAACAAATTAAAATTTGTGTTATATTATACATTGCATTATTTGACAAATAATAACAATATAAAGAGAGACCATATGTTAAGGCTCAAGAGGACAGAGTAAAGCTTTAGCTTTCAGTCTTAAATTTACATTTCCTAACTTCTGGCTATTTGATTTCTTATCCTTAAAATCACATTAAGACTAGCTTTTTGCATTTTAAAAAAAGAAATTATGCCTATAGAACATGTAAGCGCTGTTATTTATTTATTATTATTTGTTTTGGAATAGCCCTGAACAGCCCCAACCTGAACTGGGGCCCATGTGATAGATGCTGTAGACAGGGGTTCCAAATTTGTGGGCTGTGGCCCAAAGGTGGGCTGTGACACAGCCCCAGGTGGTCCGCTGGCACAATATGTATGTAATAATTAAAATTAATAATGCTCCTCAAGAGGTGTTAATAGTGGGCTGCAGTGCCTATTGCAGCTTGCACAGGTAGGCCAAAGCGAAAAAAGTTTGGGAACCCCTGCTGTAGACCACATAGGGAGAGAGAGTCCTTGTCCTGAAGATTTACTGTGTAAGAAGTTGGATTTAAAATGTTTTAGCTTGATTCCTTCTAATGTCAATGTTAAGCAAGGCATCCTGAATCCTGCCATCCGTTACCCAGACTCCTAAAATCTAACTATCTTTATTGAAACTTCCTGAACCCAACTATCTTTAGCCTCAATTCTGGTTTCTATTCTAGTCTAGTAGGTGCTTATACTGCACTCATCACAACAGTATAAATTTGTGTCGAGTCCGACTCATATTGGAACATACAGGGGAAAGAGTATTTATAAATATATAAAAACTGTATACTAGGATAATGAAAAAAATAATGTCTATCAGGAGATTTTGTGATAGGCAACAGTATTACAAGTCAGTATTTCCACTAGAAATAGTGGCTTATGGCTTTGTTAATAAGCAAATCTTAATAATATTCCCATTGTGAGATCAGATGATAGGAAAGAAATTAGCTTTTGTACAGAGATATTTACAGAGCTGGAGGCTCTCACACACAAATACAGATTTTGAATATACTTGAAATAGTAAAACTTAAAATCCTGTACTTTCAAGGTTTTAGTACAGAATGTTTTGAACATTAGTGTATTATTCCTGGAATTCTATTTTGAGCTTCAAGAGTCTTTCTTTAAAGCTTTTTAAAATTAAGTTCTCTTTTCCTTGATTTCTTGAAATAACTACAGGCAAACCCAGATTTTATGAAGGTTTTGAGGGACAACTAATACCTTCATGAAAATCAGGGTTTAGTTAAAAGACATTTCAGATTTGATACACATTTTGGATGGTGGGATGGATATGAATTTTGGATCAGATGGACATTTGGGGTTCACCTGACCATCCTTCCTTTGCACCAATAGCAGTGGTTATTCTTTCTGAGGTTAAGCTATTGTGCTTTGTCCAGTGGACATTCTCTTGACAATAAATATTATAACAAAGGCCTAAATTCTCCCCTCCCTTTGGAAGGCACAGAGGGGCTGAATGACAGAACTTGTGGTTTTGCTACATGTAGAGGTTAGGGGATAGATAGCCAACAGAGAGCTCCTGCAGAAATTTGCTGGAGACCTGTATGCTTGGAGCTCTGATCTTCATGATCTCCATCTATTGTAACATGGGAGGGTGCTTAGGGGCTGTGGAGAACTGCGGCTAGTGGATGCAGATCCATCAACTAAACTGATCACAATGTGTTTGTGCATTTGGGGAGGGGGCAGTGGCCACACAAGATATAACTGTGGGCCTCTGCAAGAGTGTTGAAGTCCATGTTACTGGATTTCAGTGCAGAGTCAGAGCCTTAGACATATTTTTACAATCTCATAAAGGTGGTTAAAGAAAGATAAATGCCTGACAAGTCTGCCTGCATTTGTTAGTAATTAGACTGGATGTCTGGTAAGCATTTGATACTGGATCACTCACATATTGATTTATAATGTTGGAAATGTTATAATGTTAAACATTAGAAGCAAGAGGAAGACCAAGGACAGGGTAGGCCCACTAGTCAGTGAGGAGGGAGAAACAGTAACAGGAAACTTGGAAATGGCAGAGATGTTTAATGACTTCTTTGTTTCGGTCTTCACCGAGAAGTCTGAAGGAATGCCTAACATAGTGAATGCTAATGGGAAGGAGGAAGGTTTAGAAGATAAAATAAAAAAAGAACAAGTTAAAAATCACTTAGATAAGTTAGATGCCTGCAAGTCACCAGGACCTGATGAAATGCATCCTAGAATACTCAAGGAGCTAATAGGGGAGGTATCTGAGCCTCTAGCTATTATCTTTGGTAAATCATGGGAGACAGGAGAGATTCCAGAAGACTGGAAAAGGGCAAATATAGTGCCCATCTATAAAAAGGGAAATAAAAACAACCCAGGAAACTACAGACCAGTTAGTTTAACTTCTGTGCCAGGGAAAATAATGGAGCAAGTAATTAAGGAAATCATCTGCAAACACTTGGAAGGTGGTAAGGTGATAGGGAATAACCAGCATGGATTTGTAAAGAACAAATCATGTCAAACCAATCTGATAGCTTTCTTTGATAGGATAACGAGTCTTGTGGATAAGGGAGAAGCGGTGGATGTGGTATACCTAGACTTTAGTAAGGCATTTGATACGGTCTTGCATGATATTCTTATCAATAAACTAGGGAAATACAACTTAGATGGGGCTACTATAAGGTGGGTGCACAACTGGCTGGATAACCGTACTCAGAGAGTAGTTATTAATGGTTCCCAATCCTGCTGGAAAGGTATAATGAGTGGGGTTCCACAAGGGTCTGTTTTGGGACCGGCTCTGTTCAATATCTTCATCAACGACTTGGATATTGGCATAGAAAGTACGCTTATTAAGTTTGCAGATGATACCAAACTGGGAGGGATTGCAACTGCTTTGGAGGATAGGGTCATAATTCAAAATGATCTGGACAAATTGGAGAAATGGTCAGAGGTAAACAGGATGAAGTTTAATAAGGACAAATGCAAAGTGCTCCACTTAGGTAGGAACAATCCGTTTCACACATACAGAATGGGAGGATACTGTCTAGGAAGGAGTACGGCAGAAAGGGATCTAGGGGTTATAGTCGACCACAAGCTAAATATGAGTCAACAGTGTGATGCTGTTGCAAAAAAAGCAAACTTGATTCTGGGCTGCATTAACAGGTGTGTGGTGAGCAAGACACGAGAAGTCATTCTTCCGCTCTACTCTGCGTTTGTTAGGCCTCAACTGGAGTATTGTGTCCAGGTCTGGGCACCACATTTCAAGAAAGATGTGGAGAAATTGGAGAGGGTCCAGAGAAGAGCAACAAGAATGATTAAGGGTCTAGGGAACATGACCTATGAAGGAAGGCTGAAGGAATTGGGTTTGTTTAGTTTGGAAAAGAGAAGACTGAGAGGGGACATGATAGCGGTCTTCAGGTATCTAAAAGGGTGTCATGAGGAGGGAGAAAACTTGTTCATCTTAGCCTCTAAGGACAGAACAAGAAGCAATGGGCTTAAACTGCAGTAAGGGAGGTTTAGGTTGGACATTAGGAAAAAGTTCCTAACTGTCAGGGTGGTTAAACACTGGAATAAACTGCCCAGGGCGGTTGTGGAATCTCCATCTCTGGAGATATTTAAGAGTAGGTTAGATAAATGTCTATCAGGGATGGTCTAGACAGTAATTGGTCCTGCCATGAGGGCAGGGGGCTGGACTTGATGACCTCTTGAGGTTCCTTCCAGCCTTAGAATCTATGAATCTATGAAAACATAGAATGGGAATGATCTATTATAATGGATTCAAATGTGTGTTAGAATGAGGAAAAGAGGACTGGTCAGGGATGGGAAGCTATAGCAGGTAGCAGGACACAACAAGTCTCAGAATTAGAACCACTTCAGTTTATTTTGTATATTATAATGATAGATGGTGATGACATAATGTGTATACATAAACTGACCTTGAGGAAGGATTTAACTTTAAAGGTGGTTACGTATCTTTATAATCAATTCACTAGGATCAGTAAATGCAGAACAACAATTGCAGAAGAAATAAACGTTAAGGAACCAAAATATACAATGCTGAAAAAAAAAGAGGTCAATATTTTCAAACTGGCATGCGTACGTTTAGGCACCTACATTTATAGTTAGGCATTAAATAAAAGTGGCCTGAATTTAAGAGGTGCTGAGCTTGGTTTCAATGCAAGTGCCAAGTGTTAAATATATTTATATCCCTAATTATGGCTTTTGGGGCCAAATCTTGTTTAATGGAAAATTTGCCATTGATTTTAATGGGATCAGAATTTGGTCCTATCTACTTAACTTTAGTCACCCACTTTTGAAAATTTTGGCCTGTATGCATGTTATAAATAAAAGTTGACAAGGAAAGAATATCCTTAGTTTGTGTTCACGTGTTCCTCTCCAAGCAGAACATTAACTAACTCCAGAAGTCCAAATCATGGGGCTGAAATTTTGAGTTGTTGATTTCTGAAATTTTGAGTTGATGAACAGGGGCGGGAAATATAGCTGCAATGCTAGCAGTTTAAAGATGACCAGGAGGCAACAAAAAGAAGTCAAAAAGAATTAAGAGATGGCACAATAATTTCACAAAAGAATATCAAAGCAGCTTTAGCCATGCTAGTGAGGAATCAGCTACTGATGATGAATGATCTCAAATCAGATATCAAATCTAGCCAGCTGGAAATGAAAACTGCTCTGGAACACCAGATGCAAACTGTGCAGAAGGATATGGAATTACAGTTACAAACATCCAGACTGGTCTGGTATATAAATCAAAGAGGTAAGCAACAATTTAACTGACAGACAAAGCTTTCCAGGATATGATTAAGAGCCAAAATCTTTGCCTGCCTTGGGACTTAACAGAGAGGATTTAAGTACCAGGGAAAATACCGGGAAAAATGCATATGTCTGCAGAATATTCTAGAAGTTCACAGGCCAGATGAAGAAGCAGAAAAGAAAGAGGCATTGGTAAGACACACCTTTTGAAAAACTTTTCTACTCCTATTGCAACTCACAGAGGCACAGAGAGAAGAGATTAAGCTATCCCTGCTTGAGCAATGGTGGGAATATATTATGGAAGGCTTATTTGGTCCACTTGTTTATCATATCTCAAATGAATTGTTGGGGAGAAGGACAAAGTTTTTAGCATCTAACTTAAATGTGCCAGCTTTGCTGCTGCTGCAGAATTTATCCTCAGAAAAAGTGAGTTGTTATCCAGCCTTGGTTACAAGCCCCGTATTTGTCGTTTGGAGCCAGAGCTCATCTAAGTCCAGAAGAAGGAAGAGATAAGAGATTACACCTGATTTGTCAGAGGACCTGAGGATATTGGTATATCCAGCATTTCTAGATACCAACATAGGCACCCAGTATAAGTTAGCAATGAACATATTTATTTATGTCCAACTGGACTTGGATTTGCAAATTAAAATCTATGAACAGAACATGAGAACACTTTGCATGCCTGTGGAATTTGCAGCAGTGCTGGAATCGTTCTGTACATTTGCACAGCAAAAAAGATAGCAGGCCTTTGTGTGAAAGGGGGGAAGCAATGGTGCAGCCTGAATCCTGTAAGTACAAATGTGTGTCTAGTGCTCACGATGAGAAAGGGGACTGCTAAATGGATGCATTAAATGTTTGAGATGCATGAAAATAAGTTAAATGTAGTTGATTATTTAGGGAAGAAATATACAAAGGAAAGGCTCTTAACCTTCAGGTCTTAACACGGAAATTTGGCTCAACCTTATTATGGTGTAGCGAGGGCCACCGCAGAATTTGAAGAAGTGTAAGTGTTCCTGGTTGTCCTGCTAGAAGAGTAGAAACAATTTTACAACCGGGGGGGTGGGGGGGGGAGGGAGGAGTGAGTGCTCCAGATCAGTCAAAGGACCTGATTCTCCTCTCAACAAACAAGTGTAACTCCATTTACTTCAGTTGAATTACTTCTGATTTACACTGGTGTAAATAAGAGGAGAATCAGGCCCCAGAACTGTACAAGTGGAGGATCTTGATATTAAAATAGTGTGTGACAGGCCCAGTGATTTGCTGCCAAGGTTTGAACAAGGGGCTCCCAGGTGACCCCAGAAATGTTCCATGTCAGTGGGCTAAACGTGTGACATTTCTTGGGGAGAATACTATTCTCCACTAACCCTCTCCAGATGAGATCTAGATTAATTATGTGTTTTTGCTGCTACTTTACAAGAAGTCATTTTATCATGAATCTATCTGCACTGACTTTTCATATCTCATGAAAAGCCAAGATTAATATCTCAAGAGACATATTTTGTAAAGATATGATGAGTTTAATACAAAGACTGAGAAGGCAATGTTCAGATCTGGATTCAGATCTAGATTAGGTTTAGTGTGGGGTTTAGAGTGTGGGTTAAAGGCAGAATCAGGGCTACGGCTTGGATTTGGATTAAAAAACCTACAAACTTAAAGCTCCACTGGTGGAAATTTGTTCTTATGGGATTTTCTTTCATTTGGGGCCTAAATCTTCCAAAAAATGCCCACTGTTTTTGTTTTGTGAAATCCAAAACAGAACTGAAGAACAGGCCACATCTGGCTTTGGAGCCAACCTGGAGCCAAAACCTAGAAGTGGTTTGAGATCTGGGAATTCAAATCCAGTCACTCCCACAATGAAATTTGAAGAGGGTCAGATTTGACATTCTGGTTTTGGTCCAGCTCTAATTTCATGTGACCCTATCAAAGATCATTGTTTCTCGTGCTCTATTTTATTGTGTAATGGGATGGTGTTTGATTTTTATTGATATTGTTGGTACCAGCATTGTTTCTTATAGTTGCTTTCATTACTGTTGCCTGTTTTTAAACTGTAAGATGTTACAGTGCTTGTAATGTACCTTGAGGTATACGTAAATATGGAAGGTAGAGATGACTTAGGTGGGCCCACCCAATACCTGAGAGTGTGCTCTACTGATTATTTTGTACACAGATTAAACTATGCCCATAGATGATCACCTAAGGAAGCTATAAGCAAAATACTGAGTGACTTTAGCAGTGAGAATTATGTTGTTAGAAACCCATGTATATTTAAAAGAGTAATACCTAATTTGCAATGAAGATTTTACTCACACTATGGACAATTATTTAAACTCTCTTAAATATAATTAACATATTCCAATCTAGCTGTGAGTATTTTAAAATCTGTTTTCCTTTGTTAGTGAAAATGGCACTCTTCTAAATTCTCAGCGAATGATCCTGTGATACCAGGTTTTCAAATGTCGTGGTCACATGGCAGTATTCTGTGAGTTTATAGGCTGCCTGTGAGACCATAGTAGCTGCTCCAGCAGAGATAAGCAGGGAGCAGAGTAGAATGCAGAACTGTATCTACATCTACTGGTGACTGAGGTATCTAAAAGAATGTGAAGGGGCCAGGATGAAAATTCTTCAGAGGGTTGTGCTTTCATTAAGCAGCGTACAAATTCAGGAAGCTGAGAGAAATGAACAAGAGATGTTTTCTGCAGATTTTTATTATTTGTTTTCTCATAGAGCCTAGGAACTCTTAGAGCCAGATTCTGCGATGGTAGCAAGTATCTTCAACACGAGTACTCAGTACCGCTCAGGACTGGACTCTGATGGGCAGATGTGCAAGACCTTGTGTTGTAGCTATTTATTCATATTATCAACTGTAGCATTGTTCAGATTAATATAAACAATAATATTTTTAGAATTTATAGGTGAAACATTGTACAAGCAACTTAATGTTCAAGTAGAATATATTTCCCTGGCTTGCCACACTAATCAATAGGTTAATTAATGGTCTGTTTACAAAATACGTATGTTCTATACTATTGATTATTTTCATAATTAAAACACAGCAAATTCTAAATATCAACAGTTTTAGATCAAATGGCATCATTAGCATGCAGCAGAGAACATACGCCTACATTGTTGATACCATTTTTCTTCTTTAATCCATGGCAGCTAAGCAAACTGGCAGCACTTAACATGATTATGTCAAGATCTCACACAAGTTAGCTCACAGCCAAGGGCTGACATGTAGAGTCAATACGCCAGGGCTAATTATGTTGATGTAGAAAAAGTTCCCTTTCTCTGGGAATGATAAATGCTTCATGTAGATAAAAGCATGTTTGTGTGTTTTGGATTTCACCCCAAAGATTGCACTGAAAGGTCAGCAATCTTTGATGCAATTTAATTACAATCTTGTTGATTATGCATGTCTTGTAATCTAATACGCTGATCAAAGTACAAAGTATGGGGTTTGAAAAAATGTATTATGACTCTTAATCACCATTTCATCTCAGTGATGAAGTATGGAGGTGCTATAAGATCCACCTGTTAACCCTTGAAATGAACACCATGGCTACATTCATTGTAGTTGTTTTTATTGTTTCACAAATTGAACACATTAGCATATTCTTTTCTCTGAGATTTTGTTCTATTGGTGACATATAAACTGGGTGGGGAAAGTAGCTCACTGAGATTATGGCAAAGACCCAGGGTGCAAACTTTAAAAAAAAAGGTAAACAAATGCTAATTAAAAAATAAATATTTCCTGGGTTTCCCTCACTGTTCTCTTTCTTACCTTGCTCACTGAGGCTTTTTCTGATTTCATTGTAGCACCCATTATTAATGGAATAATTGTGACTACCACAATCATACTGCTGTATTTCTTTTATTTTCAGTTGCCTATTTAGTCAGATGAGTATGTGCTTTTTAAACTGCATGAGCATGAATTTAAGCTCACAGAACGAGTACAGTATTGACAGCCCTGGAGACTGACTTCTTCTTTTAATGTAATGGGGGAATGTTACAAGGTGCTACCCCACAGGCCTCCTTGCTTAGCCTGTTTCTGTGGTCCCTCAGTCATAAACATGCCCAGGCTGCTTCTGTTTCACCACAGATACCTTTATTTTTCAGTTCTCTAGCAAACACAACGTCACACAGGTGATACTGCAGGCAGAGACTTCTACGCAACTGGATGTCTGAAGCCCCTTGCTTCTTGTTCCTCCCACTGATATCCTCCCAATTATTGCCAATTGCATCAATAGACTAGTAATTACCACCTAGGTGTTCCTAATCCCCTCAACAGAAAGTGCTGCTGAGCCTGCAGCCTTTTCTGTGCTGCAGCAACACCAGTGATCAGGGTGTTGCTGCTAGCACTCTGTCACAAGGCAGCACAGGCATCCCCCCAAATTCTTGTATGTATAGGCCTTAACCTACAGGAGGGACTTCCTCTAGAAGTAGTACTCCATTTCCATTCACTCTTCAGCTGCTCTTAGACAGCCCAAATGCTTGCCTGGGAGTAAAGCTGTGGTGGTGAGAAATGTGTTCATATTAATACACCACTGACTGTCCCACAAACACTTTATTCCCCCTCTGCTAACATGACTTCATTCTGAGGTGGAAATACAGCTTCTGTAGGTCAAGAAATGACATTACAATGTTAGTGAATTTACCTTTTTTGTTCCCATGTAGTCACAGTATAGGTGTTGTCCTCACACCTCCTGGAAAATACTTCTTTGGAGACTGATTCTGGATAGCATGCCGATAGTGCCTTGAGGGTAAAGGCACAGGTGACCATATTGATGTCAGCTGGTAGGTAAATCCTGTGTTTGGTGGTACATGAAACATCACAGAGCTTTCTAGTGAGTTCTCTGTTTACTTTAGATGAAAGGTGCCTGGAACCCTAGACATTCTCTGAAGAAAATATTGTTTATCCAATATAAGCTTTGGCCCATCTTGAACACTGTGACTGAGAAATGTGAACTGCTGTATTTCCCCCCCAGGACTGACAAGCTAACTTTAAAAATGTCTTACTGAAAAAGTGTGGTGTGCACTGTTGAGTTTCTTCAGGGTCCACCCCACTCTTCCAAGACAGATTTCTTCAGTAATGACAGTTCACAGAAAAACTCCCTAGGGGGAAATACAATCTTGGCATCTGTACTCCTTTTTAGGAACAAGTATTCTGAAGAGCTATCCTTGTTGCCTAATGAACCAAGAACCCAAATCTTGGATTTCATTACTGTTATGATTCCTTATCCCAGTAGAGTCTCTTATCAGAATGTGGACTCATTAAATGCAAGAGGCACTGAGCATCACTCCATTAAAATGTGCTAAGCTAACTTGTTGTCTGACATAAGGTGAAATAAAATATAATTTCAGAGTCATTACTACTAGACTACAGAGAACATCACAGGCAAGAAAGTGTGTAAAACAATTTGGTATTCTTCTAAGACCCAGCTGTGAATGTGTACGCAGGTTATTTGGCCCAGAGAGGCAGGATCTTCTAGCAGACTAAGCATAGGAGAATTAAAGAGGAACCCTTGAGGTATAATCCTGACTCAGTCACTACTTTCTTGTGTGGCTTTGAGAAAATCACTTAGGGTCAGATTCTGCCTGGTCTGTGAACAAATGCACAGGAAGGACTATTTCGCCACTGTTATGCCCCACTATATGTTGTCCAGGCACAACTACCAGTGCCTGTGCTTTGCTAAGTAAATTATTTGTTCCTGCTAGTGACTGCTCTGTGATCTACAGCATGATACATGTACCCTGGCAGCCAGAGATCAGAGAAGTTGCAGCCGTGCTTAGGGGGTAGCAAACAATACAGTAACCCCCAAGAAGGTTTTATATTTGTCTGCTCGGGGATAACAGTGTTGGACAGTGGGGCATGAGGGGAGGGGGAGAGGAAGAAATGAGAAGTCTCATGTTAAGTTATGTCATGCATCTTGTCAGCATATTATGGGGAACAGCACAAAAGAACGGGCAAGAAATAAATAAGCACTAGAATGAAGAAAGGTGTTAAATATTGCGAAGAGATATTATTTCCTTTTGGACTAATACTTGAAGAGAGCTAAAAAAGCACAGTAGATCCTTCTGTTATGTATGTTTATGTTGACCAAAGCATACTGCAGGTCACAGGATACTTAAATAGTCCTTGAATATTTCTGCACATTTAATCCTCAAGTTTCCCTTTAAGATCTGTCACAAGGTTGATATAGCTGCATGATGAGGTTTTTTATGTACAAGAATTAATTTGAATCTACTCATGTCTGAGAACATCACTCCTATTTAACTTAAACTAAATGATTTGCAGGAAAAACAGCAAATTGTAGAAAAAATAATGATTTATAGAAATCTGCAGGAGGTCCAAGTCCTAAGTCCAAATGTGACATTGCTTACAATTACATAAATAGTGTTCCCATGCATTTATCCCAGCAATAACCAATAGCTAGTAACAAATTATAGAGGCCCAATGTGATTTACACACAGAGATTTCTATGCAGGACTTTGTGTGAATAAAAATGACTATAATTTTTTTTTCTACCAAAAGAAAAGAATCCGTCAAATCCTTGTGGTGAATATAATTTTCTTCCATCTAGTTTTAAATAGCATTAGCACAGCAATCAGTTGTTGAGGTGAAAGATAAACACTTCTGGACCTGAGTCTGAAAACGTACAAAACACTGACAATAAAGAGAACAGCTCCCTAGCCTTTGTATTTCAAAGAGCATTAACATTTTTCTGTACAGACTTATAGCTTCTCAAACTGTTTTTCCCCTCAGTGACCTATTCCATTATTTAAAAACCTGCTACTTGTTCTCATTGAACATCTGGAAAAATCCCAAATTTTGTTTTAGGTTTAAGCCTGAAGATTTCATCATATTATTTCTATGTCACCACATAATATTACTGCTTGATAATTATTTCTGATTACCTTCCACCGACTAAATTTCAGGGATCACTGTAAATATGTAACATTTCAGAGAAAATAGTCCAGCTCTGTCAGGAAAAAGGGAAATTTAGTATCATTAATGCTTAAACTACATTTGGAAATAGCATAGAGAAGTCAGTGTCCTGTAATTATAAAAGACAGCAATAACAGTGGGATAAAGACAACCCCATGTGGTCATCTCCAATGCTTAGAAAAAGGAAACCAAGTAAATATGGGTAACAATCCAATTATCAGCAGTGAAGGAAGAGCCCACTGGTGGGGAGAGTAGTCGGTGGAGGTTGCGGGGGGGGAGGGGAGGAGGGAGAAGTGACGGGCTTCCACAGATGTGTTAGTAGGAGAAAGATGGGTAACAAAGAAGGAAGATGCGAAGACCTGAATAAGATGGTTGAGTGCAGTCACATCACACACTGCGTTTCTGTAGCAGTTGGGTTTTGAATGCTGTGTTGTAGATTTCATTAGTCTAGGTTTGTAGAAGAAAGAATGGTTTCCTTTTTGTCAAGGTAGAGCACAGATGTTGATATGAGATCATAGCTTCTGATTTGTGACTTTTGTCTTCCCATATCAGGTCAAACCACATATACAATCCTTTACACGTAAAATGCCTTTAATTGTCAATTTTAAAAAGAATGATTACAAATAATGCAAATAGGGTCAGATCTTGTGGTTCCTACAGGTTTCCTCAACCCTTCCTTGGAAAATCTCCTCTTGACTTGAGTGGGAATTTGAGTAAAAACTGAGTAAGGATCTTGGGATTTGGCCTTTAATTATTACTGCAAGAAAATCAATGGTCTTAGATTCATTTAAACAATAAAAATAGAGTCCATTGAAATTTGTTAGGAACACAGGAATTGCCATATTGGAGTGGATTACTGGCTCCACTAATCCAATATCTTGCCTCTGTATTTGAGACAGCCAGGTTGATTTATTGCTGTTTTATTACAGGTGAATTTTTAAAATGATTCCAGTGAAGACAAAATATAACAGGAGCTGCTGCTATTATTGATAATGGTACATCCAGTTAGACTAAGAAACAAAGTGCCCAGAAGACTACTATAATGGATTGGGGGAGAGCAACCCTGTAAAGGATGATGTACGAAACACTTAGTCCACAGAGTTTGAATGTATGTGGCCAATCATACCTTCCCTCATGTCTGTGCTACAATGTAACCTCAATAATGTATCATTTAAGGCTAGACTGTATCCTTACAAACCGTTCTGAGTAAGGAATGGCTCACAGCTGCACTATTCTTGGAGCAGACCACAGAACAATTCCTTCCTGCTTTCTCATTGCTCTGGGGAAAGAGTGAGTTACTTCACCCTTTTTCATGGAACATCTTGCTCCCGGGTAAGTGCCTGGTCTGGCACATGAGGATGTGTGTTTGAGTGGGATGGGGCAACTTCTCCCACCTCCCCCTTTTCTATGCCTCTCTTTCTCCCCCTTGTTGAGTGGGGAATACAAGGCAAGTAGCCTCTGCTTTCCTCCCACAAATGGAGTTAAGATCTGAGCAGAGTCAAGCAGCAGAGTACTTACTCCTCCTTACTCCTGTGATAGACCCAGGCCAGTTGGGTACAACAGAATAATGGAGAGCAGATATATTGGCCATTGGGTTAGCAGTTTTTTGTTCTCTGACTGACTAGAGCAGGGACGGTTCCAGGCTAATGAGAACACCTGACTCTAGTTAACCTGCAAAGAGTCAGGTGAGGCCCTTAAGGTAAATCTGAACACCTGACTCTAATTAAGGCTCTTCTGATAATATAAAAGGGCTCACTCCAGTCAGACTGGGGGGGGAGCTAGAGAAGAGAAAGTGCTGTTGAAGAGCTGAGTAATAAGGATACCCTTAAGCCATCAGTAAGGCAGCCCTAAGGTAAGGGTGAAGAGGAGAGAAGCAGGAGAGCTGTGGGGAAGTGGCCCAGGGAAACATAGCAACTTGGGCAGTGAAGGGTTGGCTGCCAACAGCTGCTACCACTAGGGTCCCTGGGCTGGAACCCGGAGTAGGGGGCAGGCCTGGGTTCCCCCCAACACACCACTACAAGGGAAAGACAGGCCTCTGGCAGAACAGGAGGCTAAACTGTTCTGCAATAAGCCCATAGGGACAACAGAGACTGTGGGAGTTCTCTCACCAACCTCCTGGCTGGCTTATGATGACAAGGGCTCAGTAGACTGTAACCCTGGCCCTAGAGAGAAGGGCTATGTGGAGGGTCACAGTGAGCCTCTGAGGCTAGCATAAACAGCCTAGAAGTGTGGGACCCACGGGGACAAGGTCGGAGCTCTGCCACACTCCCCAACATGACTGAGAAAGGGCGCGCGCATGCGCGCGCACACACACATGTTTTTTCCTTCCCTTTCCCTTCTATATATTCATTTGCTGTCCCTAGCTGGTATAGGCTTTTCTCCCCTGTGCTTTTGTGGTCTATAGTGTATCAAGAAAAAAATAAATAAAACATTCAAGTAAAAACATGAAAAACACAGAAAGTCACACAGGACCAGGATGTGCTGTATGGGACCGTAATACACTTGAAAGGTCTGTAACATTTATGTGCTAGAGCGCACACTTTGCTTTCTATGCATTGCTCTAAATGGTCCATGGTATCAGTGGAGGAAGAACAAGAAGGGTTTTATTTATAGTACTCAATGACAGAAAAGAACTTGACACACAACGGAAGTTTTGCAGTTTATGTAGGTTATGAAAATGAACTTTTTATACATGGTGCAGCCATCAGATTCTGAAGATTAGCAAGGAGGAAACTAACCAAGTTGGAAAAGCAAACATTAGAATTAAATATAAAGGAAGAAGACAGGGCCATTTTTGTTAAAACACCCAATAGACTTGCATGTTTATATTCAGCAGAGTAAAATCTTTTGCCAATGTTGTCACATTGTTTTTAGCTGACATTTTGAATTCTGTATCTTTGATAGATGTGAAAGGAAAATAGCCTGTACTCAGATGACAGGAGATATGATTAGATCATGAGCAATCCAGATCCCTCAGAACAGAGATTATGTTGAGAACAGACTAAGATGCAACTAGACAGGTTGTGAGGAGATTACGATTTGCAGGACAGAAAGATGTGAACTGGTTGCACTGCCTGACAAGTGCTTATAAAACAGACTTTTCTCCCTTCTCCGAGGAACCTTTTTCAAACACTGAAAGATAATTGCTCATGATTCAGTCAAGGCATTCTGGGGTAGATGTGGAATCTTGCATCCCTATGTATAGATTAGGTCATGTAGATGGGTAGCTGCAGGGCAGAGCACCATGATTATGATATTCAGTGACAGAGTGGATCCAGATGGACTGGAGAAAAGGTGAGGAAAATGTTACCTAACACAATAAACACTGATCCTCAGCTGGTGGAAATCCATGTAGCTCGTGTGCTGAATTAGCTTGGAGACCTGACAATAACTACTGGATCCTCTCCACTCTTACACAGAACATAAATGTTCTTGCATCTGTAAGGAATTCCAGCATTCAACATTACAAAAGATGTAGGGTACCAAAAACCCTGGTGTTCAGTCCTTCTCTTTCATCCTGAGCTTTAAAGCCATCTAACATTTTCCTTTTTGTTGTGCTTACGTTTAACAACACAGCCCTGGGCTCTCTTTATAGCATATTAAAAACAAAAGGTCAGATTCTCTGTTGGTGTAAAAGAGTACAACTCTATTGATTTCAATGGAGCTTTGCCCATTGACATCAGACAAGAATTTGACCCTCCCCTATTCTTCACTTGACTAAAAATTTGGGCTGGTTGAAAACACTCTGTTGAAACTGTTTTTGGATGGAAAACTGGGTTTTTGATTAAATTCATTTTTTCATGAAAAGTGTCTTTTTTATAGAATATATTGAATTTTTGTTGAAAAATTGAAAACTTTTCAACCTAACATTTTGGTTTTCATTTTTTGAATGAAAAGTCAAAATTTTCTGCAGGAAATAACAAAACAGCTAATAAAAATTACTGGATTATCAACTGATATATTCACTCTGGAAACATGTGTCTCTACCACGACCTTTGGATCAAATCCTGAGCTCTTTTCTTACTTAGTTTTCATGGCACATAACTGTCATCCCAAGAAGTTTTATCACTGGAGATGGAGTAGGAATCACATACCATTCCTATAGGGGACACTACAATTAAGGAATCAAGGCAGAAGAGATAACATATGAAAGGAAGCAGAAGGAATTATTGCTGCCAAGCTTTCAGAGCAGGGTGTCAAAATGGATTGACTTCACTGTGATTTTTCCTGAATAACGACTTAGTTACATTTATTAGTAAGGACTCAGGAATTGGACCATGCTTTGACATTTCCTCAGTAACTTTACCTGTTACTTAGCATGAGTAAGTGGGAATCAGACAGTGTCTGAAATAGCTTTGCTGTTAAGTATTGACAATTCTCTGATTAGTCTTGTTTTTTTAAGGCACTTCCATGGTATATATTACTGTCTTCATCCTTGACTTGTTGATTGGTACTTTCTAATATTTCTCACAGCTGTAGCAATCCATTTTGACATCTGCTCTGAAGGCTTTGTGGCAATGATTGCTTCCATAACATCTCTTTAGCATATACCATTATCATCAAGAGCTTATCTGGTATCAACCAGAAAGCATTGGTAGTGATGGATATAGCCTGAGCTTATGTGAATATAATGTGTTTTTTATAAAGCCACTAGTGTACTGGGTGACCACAGTAACTTGAATATGACAAAATGATTAAAAACACACACTTGAATATTAAAATGTACTTAACTCGGGTTAATTTTATGATCTGCACCCCAGAAATGGGCGAATCAGTAGGTTGCATTGAAAAGTTTGGATTTTATTAGTCTGAATGCATAAATGCAGGTTTAGTGTGGTTATACTCTGATAAGTGCCTATGTAAAAATGTCACTTTCATACATCTGCTCCCTGACTGAGTATTATTTACTCATTTTACTGTTAAAAATAATTATTCTTCTTATCACTGTAGGGTTGAAATCTGAAAACAATTTAAACTCACCTACATTGGGGGTTCTGCTTTTAAACCTTGGTTCAGGTTTGCCAAGAGGTTTATGAATCAAGACTGAGTTTCTGGGGTTTGAACTCCCCACTCTTCCTACACTCCAGTTGCCCCTCTTTACAGTTAAAGTCTTCTGGGGAGATGGATTGGTAACTTGCACCTACACACATGCTTCCAGGCTCTTCAGGACCACTGTGTGACTGCTCTGTTCCTGCCTTCTTCTACGTTCAGGGAGCTTTTCTGCCTTGTTCTGTCTCCAATCCTGCTCTTCTTTGGATAAGGATTGAGAGACAATTTCCCCTCCCCCATCCTGCATCACTAGGGCAAACATACATCCTTCTCTCACTGCCTCCACTAGCTGAATGAGTCTGGACTCTGAGAGCTATCCCAGGCTCCTTATAGGGATAGCCCAGGAAATACGAGGTTATTTGTACTATCTTTGGGATATCCTGGTCTATTTAATTAATCTGCCAGCAGCAGTGGGATCGGGAGATATTCTTCCTCTAATTCTGCCCTTAAAGGGCAGACTCCTTGCCAATACTCTAAAGATGAGGGCCAGTTGGAGGGGAAGAGAGTGAATACGATGGGAGGGAGGGATTGTTGTCTTTACTTGAAGGAGATCCTTCTGCAAAAACCACTGTCCACTGAAACAGGAGGTCTGACTTCACCACCCAAGGAGGAATGGGAATCTAGGGGGAAGTGCTGCTTATCTTAGGTATTTATACAGTCCCAATCACCATAGTATCAGAGCACTTCACAACCTTTAATGTATTTCACCTCATAACACCACCAGGAGGTAGGGAAGTGCTAATATTCCCCATTTTCTAGATGGGGAAGTGAGGCACAGAGAATGACTTGCCCAAGGCCACGCAGGAAGTCTGAGGCAGAGCAGGGACTTGAGCATGGCTGTCTAAGTCCTTGAAAAGTGCCCTAACCACTGGACTATCCTTCCTCTCACCCTTACCCAAGCCAGGGATAGTAGGGGGAGCTGTGCTTTCCTTTGCTACCCTCTACTTTAACCTCTGGCTTTACTCCCCCCAACCACCCCAGCATAGGTGTGCACTACCTACTTGGACAGATGTTTTTTTTTGTGATGTCCATATAGCTATGGAAGAGCAAGACTGATTGTATTCTGGTTCTAGCATCCTCCAGAAGCCTGGCATTCAAGTTTGATTGGTAAAATCTTCATCACTTTATTTATTATCTTTGCAACATAAAAATCAGAAAGAACAGAGCTTTGTTTTCAGATCTCAGGCTGAGTTTGCAGGGTTGGCAGCTGGAGGAAAGTAATCTCTTGATTTATAAACTGAGCAAATTTGATATAGAAGTCAATGAAAGTGAATAAATATCGAACCACACAGAATCACTTTTATGGAACCATACTTTATAATCCTTTTCTTGGGATAAGGTTGCAAGTAAACTTAATTAAAAACAAAAAGACCCACAACTTTTCACCAAGCGCTCTTCCTGCTGTACTCAATGTTTGGGAAGTAACCAGGCTTTTCTGGGGCTTCAGCACTCTTGGATGTTCATTCTCTGTATGCCCTGCTTTGTAAGTCATGGTGCATCAATTCTTTACTTGCCCTCATAACACGTAACGTCACCACCAGCCTGGTGGACTTGCTTCTCAACACGGTAAGCACAGAAAGATCTTAATTAAAATAAAAGGAGCATTTACAAAGCATAAGCAGATCCTGGCTCCTGCTCTGGCTGCTTATCCAGCTTGCTGGGGGGTTTATCCCCTGTTCTGGGAAATCCTATGGAGCATAGCTCTGCTCTAGCAGTCCCGATGCCACCCCTGGCAGAAGTCCGGTAGCAAGGAGATGTGGTGGAGATGCCCTTGTGCTTGGCAGATCCCAGGGTGCCAGAATGGCCTCTTGGGGGCTGTGACCAGTCAGGCATAAGCTCAAAGAGCTTTGAGGCTGCACAAACTTAACAGGGAACAAGCTCAGTCCCCAGTGGTCCCAGGATCAGGGAAGCATAAAGGTAGTTAAACACCACTTTTCCTGCCCCCGCTGCACTGGGCTCAGCTTGGCTGGACTCTAGGTTCTAGGGCAATATATATAAAAAGTCAACTAATTTGTTTTCCAAAAAATAATAAAATCAACACATTATCTGTGGAAGCCAGAGGGCCAAAGATGATGACTGCAAAGCATGGCATATGTAGCTGGTGTGTGTGACAGAACTTTAAAGAAGCAGCATGTGGAGCTGTGGGGACTCATCCACCCATCATCTTAACCCTAGAGCATAATACATTTGTCACCTGATTCTTATTATTGGCAGGAATTCTAAAAATATTGCCAGTTATTGTGGTCCCCCTCTGAATGATCTGCATCTGAGCCCAGCTACAACCATCATTTCCTCTACCCAAATAAACCTAATGAAATGGGAGAAATAGTACAGTTGGATAATTTGTTTAGCAATAAATTAAAGTGCTACCTGGACCATCTACCAATTATTTCCATGTAAGGAAATTCAGGACAGATCACTAACATGAGATGCTTGTTCTGAAGATTCCTGTATGGTTGTGTTTTATCTCACCTTTAACCAACATCTGAGACCAGCTTCTCATTATCAGCATTCATATCTGAGTCAGCAGGTATGTGGACCTATATTTGCTTCATATTTTTGCGGCTTGGCTCTCACATAATTACATAAATGGATAAAATGATCATTCCCTCCGTTGTTAACCCTGCTCAGTTCTTATTGCTTCCTACACTTGTGGCACCAAAATTATCTTCTGGATGAGCAGTCACCCGTATTAAGAAGCACCATCGTTGTGTAGGGGGCTTTACGGAGATTTTTTCAAAAGTCAAGTCACTGCCCCAAGAAGTTTACAGAATTACAAAAACAATCTCCATGTTGACTTTAGCTGTAAGAAGTTTAGTTATTCCATTTTCTTGAGATCCAGGCTTATTCTTCATTAGTAACTGTGGCTGGGATTTCCATAGCAGCCCGAAGAAGTTAGGAACCCAAATCCCAAATGAAAAACAACGATATATGGATGCTTAACTCCCCGAGGTACCTTTGAAAATTGCAACATTTCCCAGCTGCACTGAAAACACGTTCTGAATAACTGCTAGAAAGGGAAGGAGAACAGCCTGAATGCTTGACAACACCTATAGTCAAGGAGGACATTCTGTTAGTGAATTGGAGTGTAGTTTTAGCTGTGTAGGTCCCTGGATATGAGAGAGAGAAGGTGGGTGAGGTAATATCTTGTAATAGACAAACTTCTCTTTGAGAAAGAGACAAGCTTTTGAGCTGCAGAGCTCTTCTGGCCTTAAAGGCTGTGAGTGTATGAACAGAAGTTACTCCAATAAAAAATATTACCTCACCCACTTTGTCTTTCTCATTCTGTTAGTGACAGATTTTTTAAAAGAAAGAGGCAACATCAATTGCACCTACAATTATTATAATCGTACATGCAGTGTATGCATTTGCATGTGCCAATGCCAATTTGCCCACACAATTGCAGTAACTGTATGTAAATGCACATCTGCAAGAGCATATATATATTTATAGATCTGAACCTCAAGCATTAAAAAAACAAACCTCTGGAGTTTAATTTTAAAAAACCCTCAAACCTACGTAGATTTCCCCACATTCTCATGTTACAATAGTGAACTTTTTTGCGCTGATGTTACTACAGATTTATTGTGCTTCCCTGCTCTTAGCCACAATTTAAAGAAGAACCTGCTGGAAGTATTGGAAGAAGCAGGTAACACAGCCTCATCCATCTCTCCCTTTATCAATAGACAGACAGTGCTTCTATCTGCCTCTTCCATCAGCATCTTTTAATCTTTTACTTAGAGTAGGCAGTGGGACTTGAATGTTCATCTTAAACTATGGATCAACTAAGGCAACTGAGATGAAACAGGGAGGCCTTCTGTTGGAAATTCTTATGTCCTGGTCACATTTATTATATGAAATATCCATCTAGGTCAAAGTGGATGGGCCGCTACTGTCCTTTTCAGAATTGTGCCTTAACGATTTCAGTACTTCTCAGAAGTCAGCTGAGTGTGGGTATTATTTGACAGATTCATGCTTGACTTTTGCTGACATCGTGTGGCCTCTGACAGAGGTTGCAAATTATTGGGCAAAAAATTTCAAGTTTCTTCACTCCATGGTAAATGTATGCTTCTGTGAATATACCCCTGGCTTTCTGCTCCTCTACCAGCCTTCCCAGAATGTTCAATTTATAGCCTCCCCTTTTTGATTTCAGTGGGGGTAAAACATCCTTACCATATTGTTCTCTAAGGGTCAGACTCTGCCTGGGCTCTAGGTGATTGGGCAGTGAAGGGGAGGATAGGAAGAGCAAAAGGGTCAGGTGGAACAGCAGTCTCTGTGTTCATGAGAGTGCAGGGAAGGAGTGTGCTGTTCCTATTCTCCCAGTGGTTCATGATGCTCAAAAATGAGCAGAGAGGGAGGGGGACATAAGGAGGAGCAAAATTACAGGAACACCCCTCTTGCAAGCTGGGGCATTCAGGGATGCATTCTGCCATTCTGAGCCTGACACAGAATGTCTCTAGGTATGTCCACTGGGGGAAGGGCTGTGCACTGCCTTTATTTTTGGGCCTGTCTAACACTATTACATGATTTTACTTTCATGGGAACATAGTTATGCTTAATAAATCTGCAAAAAATACACACAAAATCCGAGAACTCTGAAAAGGGGTATAGCGTAAACACCAAAATCCATGAAAGTAAAACATAATTCCAACAGCAAAAGTTGCCTTGTAACAAGTAAATGCTTCCCTTCCATATTTGCAATGTAGCATTGAGGACTGAAACTGAGCATTAACAAAAGTGAATGCATTTCATTGATCTTCGTTGTACAAGCTCAGAGGAACAAAAAAATAAGCAAAAAGAAGAAATAGTGATAAGGAAGCACATCTTTAAAAATTCACTCTGTCTTAACAATCCTAGATGTTTGCTGTCAGTAGCAAAGGTAGAGAAGTGTGTTTCAGTTTTGTTAAATACCCATTTTTCTCAACATTGTAAGTCACTGCAAGTACAGTAGCTGAGACAAATGTTTGGAATGACACCAAATGATCTGGAATACTTATGATATGTATCAGTTATGAAAACATTAACACTCTGCTGCAAGGATAGTTTAATGTTCCTCAAAAATGCACAAATGAGACACTGTGCAATTGCTGGGTAAGTATGAGGTGGTATTGCTTATTTAACGGTGCAGAACAAAGGCTGAAAGTAGCCAGGATATGTAAATTCTGCCAGTTTCAGCGTGCATGATTTTGCATAGGCTTGGTCGATAATTTTCTAATGAAACTGCATTTGACAAAAGCACTGAGACTTTTGATTAAACAAAATTTGTCATGAGAATTATCTGCTTTCTTAGCAAAGTGAACATGGAAAGGCAAAATATTTCCGTTTGGAAATGCCCTCTGGTGTTTCATGGAAGTTATAGTTGATGGAAGTTTCATGCCCCTATTCTCCTCTGAGGGCCAGGTTCCTGAGCCAAACAACACCTCCAATGATGCACCGCCACCAGGAAGTCTCAGGATTTACCACGATGGCTCCATAAGAAGGGAGGACACGATGGATTATGGGAGATGTAATATAGCTTGGGAACCTGGCCCACAGAGGAGAATGAGGTTCCATAGTGAGATTTCTAAATCACAATTGTTGTTGTATTCAGCTGAAAGTTTTTGGCTGACATTTTTCAGGTTTTGATTTTTTGCTTAACATTTCCATAGAAAATTTTGACTTTTTTTTTCTGTGGGTAATATCATTTTTTTTAAACCAACTCTATTTCTGATAAACTTCACTGTTTGTTTAATGAGTTTCTTCTTCAGTTTTGGGTCCATCTGAGTCAGGGATAGATTTAGGGTCAGAGCATGGTCAGCAAACATACAGTATGAGGGCAAATGGTCATGTCACCTTAGGCTTTTTTAAATATAAAAAGTTTTAAAAAACCCATAAAATGAAAATCACAGGCCTAAACAAAAGTTGAATCTCACCCAAATTGCGCTGGCTTCTGTATTTTCAGTTACTGGAAACTTGCACCTCCTCAGCACTTTTTCTTGGCAAATTGTCCTATGATGCTGTCCAGCTCCAACCTAGCTGTCTCATCTGTCTCAATTGGAGGGAGAACAAGGTCACTCAGCTGTGTCCGTGATCATGTTGAATGCATGTAATTTTTGACATGTTTTAATGTGCTCATTCAGCACTAGCTACTCCACTTGGTCTGGTGAGAAAGTGTCTTCACAACATTTCCATTGCTGGTAAAACATCATCAAGAGAATGTGACATTATGAAATTCAAGTACCTCTGGACTCTGAGTGACAAACCTCTGTGTTATTGGTAAAATCTTGAAAGACATAATCTTGTCCTTTTTTCTAACACAAAATTGTGTGCAAATTCATCATCCATGCAGTATCATGTCTCTTCCTGTGGCTTGGATAGTTTGCTTTTTTCAAAACCCATTGCTTCCCACCTGTTCTGAGATTCTTTTATAGTTTCCTCAAACTTTTCTTCAGAAAAGAGTTTGCTGAGCTCACTCACTGTGCTCTCAAATGTCCAGATGACTTGAAACAGGTCAATTTTCTTTAACTGAAGGATTCCAGAGGCTGCAGTCATGATAACTAAGATCTTATTCCACCATAACAGATTGAGGTAGAACATCCGATCCATCAAAGACAGGTTGCTTTTTGCTCAGTGTTTGTCCTTACTACTCCTGCATTCAGCAACAGTTTCATCTTCTAGGCATTCAATTATACTCTGAAAATTTACTATCATTGCCTCAGTGACTTTCATTTGAGCTGCCCATCTAGTTTTGCAGACTGCCTTTAGTTGTAAAGGTCTCCTTCATTCTTCAGAAGCCTGTTCAATTTCATCTGCTGCATCTATCCTGTCAACGTCTTCAAGGGCCTAACGTGCATCATCAAGTTCCTTTTCCCTTTGCATAACTGTACTCTCCCAAGCAAGAGTTTGAAGATAAAGATTATTTTTAGACTTAATCATCAGTGTTTCCCATTGATGGCTAGAGTCTGTGAAATATGTATATATTTCCTGAAAAGTTTTGAAGAAAACCTTCAGGTCTGGACTGGTCTTATTTTCAGCAGTATGAACCAAAAGTAGGTTAATTTGAGGTAGATGTATGGTCCATACACTTTGTCTGCCTTGCCTGAAAGATAGCTTCTTTTTTTTTTTTTTTTTGCTTGCAGTCCTTCACAAGCTCTGGCCGTACCACTGGCCCCATCATATCACTGTCCAGACATGTATTTGGGGTCTAATTCATACCTGAAGAATAAAACATTGGTTAACAGGTCACACAAGAATGCAGCATCTACTTCACTTACTGCCACAATGCTTACAAAATGCTTTTTTTAGATCTACTTTTCCTTCAATTTGATCAATATTAACAAAGCGATGCAAAATGGCCATTTGATCAAATTGGCTAATATCCGTGCTTGCGTCTGCAATGATAGTAAAAAACGTAGCTTCTTTGAAGCTATTAAGTATGCATTTCCTGGTTTCTGATGCTAAAAGACTTGTAAGTTCATCAGTCATTGTCAAGTATTTGATTCTCTTGGTGTCACTGATATATTGGGCAACAGTTGTATTATGTCTGGCAAGTAGCTTAATGATGCTCAAGTAAATACCACATTGTTGCTCTCCAACACTTTATGATGGCTGTGGAAGAGGAGGCCTAAACTAGTTAAAATTTTGACTGTGTCAAGCAATAACTTCTTGCCATTTCCTAATATTTTCAGATGCTTGTTTATCAAAACATGCATTGATAGTATGACACTTTGCGAACTGTAGAGCTACCTCATGTGACTGCACATGTTCTTTGCTCCTCCCATGAACAGACATTGACTTTAGCATATTCTTCCAATCACTGAAACCTGTTGCCCATGTTAATTTTCAAGTTTCTGTATCCCTGAGCAACCAACAAATGTAACAATATGCACAAGCTGAAAGATATGAGTATACTAGCACCTTGATATTCAAATCTTCATGTGGTGCATTGTTTTATTCCATAAAATGAAGATGAAAAATGGTGGTTTGTAGGAAAAAAAGAAACTGTCTATGTGGAATATCACTTTCAATGGGCTGGCAAGGACCAATTTGTTCAAGCATATGCAATTGAATCTTGAAAGTGATTTTTATCATATGGGAACTTCAAACCTGTTCCAGCAGGAAGACGGATTTGATGTGCTACATTGTCGAACTGCTCATCTACAGGACCTTTGGTTTTGCTCCATTCAAGTTCATCTACAGCTCTTTGGGTTTTTCAGTTTTAAGATCATCTATGGGATCTTTGGCTTTGTTGGTATGTTGCTCAGCTTACAGGGTCTTCAGTTGTGCTGGTTTCAAGCAAAGTTTCTCTAAAATATCATCAGCAACAGCTACAGGTGCAACTTCAGACGTACTGCACAAATTGTTTCTCTGACTTAAACCTTGACACAAGGACAAATTCATGCTTGCTGAATTGAGATGCAGTTCTTGACTTTCTACCTCAGACTGCAGGCACTGATCAGAACGTTTACAAAAGGCTAGTTTCTGCTGCTCATGATCTTTGGAGGCAATTTGTAATAACAAAAATCTTTCTTTTTGTTTTTTAAAACCAGACTTGTGTTTGTATTTATGGTTTTCATTTTCAGATACCTTCCAGTATGAGAATAAGGAAGTTGGAAGTATAGGCTGAAATAAAGTATTTTTGTACTGCTTTATTTAGCCGTCAGCTGTAGGGGCAATACTAGCAAAATGTTGATTTTCTGTGCAAAATCTAGCAGAGATATGCAGAGCTAGAGTGGGGCTGGCTGGGGAGAGTGCTGTGGGGCTGGGGAGAGGCTAGAGCAGGCAGGCACAGACCTCTCAGGGTCCCACGGCAAGAGGAGGCTATGGAAACAAACTACATTTCCCAACAACAGTCCCTTCAGCACCAGAGCATACCCAGTGGCTGTGACCCCTGCCGGATGGGATAGGAAACATCTGTTACTATCCCGCACAGTGTATTGGGCATGCTCAAGTGCTATGGGATTTTGCAAAGGCATTGCAGGGCAGGTGGGTGTGGGTTTCCTGGGACCTCTATAAAAATGGGGGCTGATGGCTGGGAGTGTGTTAGACACATGCAACTCATGATTTGCATCAGCCCTGAGGCAGCACGGGGGCCCCAGCCCCACACAGAGAGGGGTGACCGACTCAGTCACTTGTGAGGGTGGGGCCCCAGAATCGAATGGGGGGAGGCAGGTAGCAGTGGCAGAGGTGCAGCTGTTCAGGGGCCCCTGAACTTGGAGGTCCCCTGCAGGCTCAGGGCTGCTCAGATGCACAACACATGCCTGGCACAGGCTGCTGCCCAGGGGTGCTGGGACAGTTTGTACAGTGGGGGTGCTGAGAGCCATTGAACCAAGCTGTAAACCCTAAATATAATGGAAACGACTTCTGCAGCACCTCCTGCACCCTTAGTTCCAGCACCTATGCTGCTGCCATTGTGTTCAGCCTGCTGGCTCCTCTAGGAAGAGTAATGCGCTGGTCCCCACTGCCCACAGTTCAATTTGCCTGGGAAGGGAGCCTCCAAAACTGGCTGTGCCATGAATTCTGGGGAATACTGGGGCCAGCAATGGCAGAGCCTCTGTTTTGGTCGGAGGCTCCTCCTCCCCTCCCGTTGCTGGGGCAAATTCAAATGAGGGCAGCAGGAATTGGCAGGCTGCTCTTCTTAGCCGCTCTGACTCCAGCTCTGGTGGCAGCAGCCGAGGTCGCTTGCAGCTCTGGCTCCTGCGACAGCAGTTCTGGCTTTGGCAGGAGTGGTGGTGATGGCTGTAGCGGCAGCCGCATCGGTGCAGGGCCCAGGGAACAGATGGCACGGCGTGAAGCGGGGTGTGGGGGAGGCAGAGTGATGAGGCAGGGAAAAGTGTGTGTGTGTGTGTGTGTGTGTGTGTGTGTGTGTGTGTGTGTGTGTGTGTGTGTGTGTGTGTGTGTGTGTGTGTGTGAAGGAAGTGAGTGTGCTTTTGAATGTGGGACATATGTGGGGGCCAACAACAAAAACCTGCACCATGGCCCATCTTTTTAGTTCTTCCACTACTGGCAGATGGGAGAAGGAGACGGGGTCCGGATTAGGTGGGGTCCAGTCAGCATTTTCTGACCTTGCTGACTGTTAAATCTGCCATGGATCTGACTCCAAAAACTCAAGATGGACAGTCCACCTATAATAATGCTTAACATTCCTGTAGCATTTTATATCTGTAAGAATGCTGGACAAACTTTAAGCAGGCTGATGGGTCTTATAAGCTTTATTTTACAGGTGGGGCACAGATAGTTAAAATTGTATGCCCAGGGTTACACAATATTTTAAGTGACAAAGAGTCCTGTGGCACCTTATAGACTAACAGACGTATTGGAGCATAAGCTTTCGTGGGTGAATACCCACTTCGTCAGATGCATCCGAAGAAGTGGGTGTTCACCCACGAAAGCTTATGCTCCAATACGTCTGTTAGTCTATAAGGTGCCACAGGACGCTGTCGCTTCTACAGATCCAGACTAACACGGCTACCCCTCTGATACTTGACAATATTTTAAGGGAAGAATTGGTTTCAGAGCCCAGAAGTTCCTGTCAAATCTGTATCCTGTCAGGTATTTCACACTGCTGCTTTCCTTTGAGTCCCCCCACATACTCCGCGCAGTCTTCCCCCAGCATGCCAGGTCTAGTAGGCTCACTGACGCCAAATGTTATTTTTTTGCAGGTTGGAGGCTTGTTACATAATCAGGAGAGAACTATCTGGTTGTGCAGAAAGCAGATAAAATGGCTGCCGGACCTCCCTCCAGTGAGATAGGAAAAGTGATAGAGCGTTTGCCTCTTTCAGGAAAGGGACATGGTGTGTCGCAGGGAAGCTCAAAATGTGTCACTTCTGGGCTAGAACTACTGATTTTTGCCTGGTTTCAGCCTACATATACCCCCAGAATATTTCCCTTACTTCTAAAACCTTTTAAGGGGCACAGCATAGTAGGTTTCCCCATCCTTTAGATCATTAGTCTGATAAATTCTGCTACTGTTTATACCCCGTCATGCCGATTAGGCCAAACTCAGATCAAAATCAGGCCTAGAATTTGGCCCGTCAATTGTAAATATAAAAATCCCAATGGGGAAAATGGCACTTAAATAGACTGTTATTTGGGGCCTAATCCGTGATTCTCACCTTTCTCAGCAACATTTATTTCTGCATATGGACCAGTCCTGGTGTTTGGTGACTTGGATACAACTGGTTATGTTCTGCCTAGTTCTTATGCAAATGAACCAAATGACAGAGAGAATCAGGAGCTTCTAAACACCTTCCCTTTATACGGGTTCCTCAAGGGGAGCAGTGCCCCAGAGTGGATGAAAAGGAGAAGGAAGGGCAGAACCTTGGCTCCACCCCTATATATCAGCCAGTGTTCCAAACTTGCGAGCAGAGTATGCAGCACCCTCCCTGTGTGCTGAGGAGCTCTGGAAGCAGACTTCCTCCAGTGCTGCCCTGGGGGGTGGTGTAGCACTGCACTGCCCCCAAGTCAAGTCTCTGCCTAAATGGCCTGGTGTTTTTAGGCTCACTTTCCACAAGCCCAGCACACAAATTTGTAAGCGTGGCGGGAGATCTCCATTTGGATCTGCTAAAGCACTCGCTGTTGCTGATAAACAGATTACATTTAAAATTAACTTGAAGCAAGAGCAGATGACAGCTTTGAAAATGTTGTTAAATTGAAATATGAATGGGATATATGCTATGGGGGGGGGGGTGGGGGGAGCATGCTAACAGAACAGTTTAAATAGCAGGCTTCTCCTTCATTTCTTTTCTTCCAAGTGCTTGTGGTAATTACTGGCTTACTACTCAGACACCAGCACATACTTCACCACCTTGTTTCATAAGTCTCAATACAGCGTTTAGTGGGAGGACAGCCTGTAATTATGCTGTAAGTTATCAAACAAACTGCAGATGCATAAATGGGAGGGTAGGGTTAGAGACTTTGTTTTGAAAGGGAACTTTAATATTAAACAAATGCGTTCTTTTTGGAAAGGGCAAAGTGGAAAAGTGGGGAAGAATGTATTGTGGGGTTGACTGAACCTTTCCCCAAAGCGCTGCATATTTAGAAAAAGGACTAAGATATCACAACCATAAACATTGCCTTTCATTTAAGCAAAGTACATGCCTTTTAAAAATAATTCATCTTATGATTTAAAGCATCACACGCACATAGCCAGTGAATGGTCAGATTTTCAGTGTGATGCAGACACAACAAATTGTGCTAGCACATTAACCAGACATGTGCATACACTACAGCTAACCTGCACATTCAGAATTTGCATGCATATATAGTAGCTATAGGCAATCAGTTTTAGCTATCTATCTTTGATACCTCCTCTGAAAAGACTCAGACTTTAAGGCCATAAGGCACCATCATGATCATCAAGTCTGATCTACTGCACGTTGCGGACCACAGAACCTCACCCATCCCCTCCTGTAGTAGACTCATAGCCTCTGGCTGAGTTACTGAAGTCCTCAAATCTTGATTTAAAAACTTCAAGTTACAGAGAATTCACCATTTACTCTAGTTCAAACCAGCAAGTCACCTGTGACCCATGCTGCAGAGGAATCTGAAAAAGCCCCAAGTTCTCTGCCAATCTGACCTGGAAGGAAATTTCTGTAGTAACTCAGAATATGGCAATTAGTTAGACCCTGAACATGTGGGCGAGACCCACCAGCCAGATGCCTGGGAAAGAAATATTTGTAGTATCTCAGAGCCCTCTCCATCTGGAGTCCCATCTCTAGCCGTTGCAGATATGTGCTAACAGCAGTCGCAGATGGGCCACATGCCATTGTAGGCAATTTCATGATACTCAATCTTTAAACAAGTTTTTTTGCCCTAAAACACCACCTGGAAGGCTGTTCCAGAACTTTACTCTTCTCGTGGTTAGACACCTTTGTCTAATTTCAAGTCTAAACTTATTGGTGGCCCTCCCTGGTGTTTATCCCTCTGATATATTTATAGAGAACAATCATATCTCCCCTTAGCCTTCATTTTGTTAGGCTAAACAAGCCAAGCTCCTTAAGTCTCCTCTTGTAAGGTAGATTCTCCATTCCTCTGATCATCTTAGTAGGCTTTCTGTGCACCGATTCCTGTTTGAATTAATCTTTTTTAAACATGGGAGACCAGAACTGCATACAGTATCCCAGATGAGGTCTGACCAGTGCCTTGTATACTGGTAATAACACTTCCCTGTCTCTACTGGAAATACCTCACCTGATTCATCCTAGGATTGCATTAGCCTTTTTCATGGCTTCATCACATTCATGTAGGGTGACCAGATGTCCCCATTCTATAGGGACAGTCCCGATTTTTGGGTCTTTTTCTTATATAGGCTTCTATTACCCCCCACCCCCTGTCCCGATTTTTCACATTTTCTGTCTGGTCACCCTACATTCATGATTGATCAGTACACCCAGGTCTTTTTCCTTCTTTGTCGATTCCAACTGATACATGACCACCTTGTAGCAAAATGTCTTGTTTTTAGTCCCTACGTGCATGACCTTGCACTTTGCACTATTAAATTTCATCCTGTTTCTATTACTTTTCGAGGTTGTCCAAGTCTTCTTGTATGATATTCTGGTCCTCCTCCATATTGGCAATACCTCCCAGCTTTGTGTCATCTGCAAATTTTATCAGCACATTCCCATTTTTTGTGCCAAGGTCACTAATGCAAATGGTAAATAAGACAAGTCCCAAGACCAGTCCTTGAAGAGCTCCACTAGTAACCTCCCTCCAGCCTGACAGTTCAACTTCCAGCATGACACATTGTAATCTCCCCTTTAACCAGTTCCTTAGTCCTTACCCACCTTTAGATTTTCGTATTAATCCCCATCATCTCCAATTTAACTAATCATTTCCCATGTGGAACTGTATCAAATGCCTTACTGAAATCCAAGCAGATTAGATCTACTGCATTTCCTTTATCTAGAAAATCTGTTATCTTCTCAAAGAAAAAGATTAGGTTGGTTTGGCACGATCTACCTTTTAAAAAATCACATTGTACTTTATCCCAGTTACCATTTACCTCTCTGTCCTTAACTACTTCCTCTTTCAAAATTTATTCTAAGACCTTGCATAAAATTGAGGTTAAACTAATGGGTTTATAGTCTCCCACCCCCCTTTTTTTAATATAGGTACTGTATTTGCAGTTTTCCAGGCACAAGGTATGACCCCCCCCCCAAGTTTATTATTTCATTAAAAATCCTTGCTATTGGGCTTGCACTTTCATGTACCAATTCCTTTACTATTCTTGGATGGAAATTATCCAGGCATCCCAATTTAGTCCCATTAAGATGTCTGAGTTTGGTTTCCAACTTGGATGTGGCAATTTCTACTCTATCCTTTTTCCCATTAGTCACCCTGCCACACCCTCAACATCCTCATCTTTATTAAAAATTGAGGCAAAGTATTCATGTAGATGTTAGGCCATACCTAGATTATCTTTGATGTCCACCCCATTCTCAGTGCTTAGTGGTCCCAATTCTTCTTTCCTTGCCTTCTTTTTATTTACATAGCTAAATAAACTTTTACTATTGGTTTTAATTTCCTTTGCTAGGTCTAGCTCTGCTTGGTTTTTGGCAGTTCTAACTTTTTGTCTTGTATTTTCTGACCTCTAAGAGGTAGCTTTCCTTTCTGATTCAACCCTTCTTCCATTTCTTGTGGGCTTTCTGTTTCTCTTAATAACCTTTTCGAGATGCTTGTTCATCCAGTTTGGTCTGCAACCCTTTCCTATGATATTTTTCCCACTTGCTTGGGATGCAGGCTTCAGACAGTTTCTGTAACTATGACTTAAAGTAATTCCAAGCCTCTTCCACATTCAGATACTTGAGTTCTTCAGTCCAGTAGAAAAATCCCTAAAAAAATCAGGGAATTAGTCCTAATTCTCTTAATTTTTAAAGTTTGGCCTTTTAAATCAAGGACCCTGGTTGCAGACCTATTTTTATGTATCTTTCCATTTAGTTTAAACTGAATTAACTCACGATCACTTGAACCAAGTTTGCTCTCTACAGCTAGTTCTCCTACTTACCAGTATTAAATCTAAAATGGCATCACAGCCAGGAATATCTGGACCCTACCATTATTAGTAGCCTTATTCCTCCAGTCTATATCTGGGAAATTAAAATCTCTTATCACACAATTCCTAGTAGTATTTGTTTCATGAAAATATTAAAGTGGTTGCTATCCAGATTTGATCCTGGGGGTCTGTAGCATACCCCAAGTATTATCACAGAGGAGCCTCTGTTATCTTTCTTTCCCAAAGTATTTTTGACCCAATCAGATTCTTATCTATTCCATCACTTCTAATTTCTTTACAGTCTACCTCATCATTAATATGCAATGCTACTCCACCACCTTCACCTTTATATCTGTCTTTTCTGAGCAGCACATACCCTTCAATACCTGTATTCCAGTCATGACTACTATTCCACCATTATCCCTATAATATCCGGTTTCACTTTCTGCACTAGTAGTTCTAATTCCTCCATTTTGTTGCCTGGGCTCTTTGCATTGGTGTACAGACATCCTAGCTCTTTCTGCTTGGCTTCACCCAGATTCCTCGCCTGATTAGGTACAGTCATTTTACTGCCTTCCTGACTTTTACTGTCAGTGGTACTAGCACTATCTTTCCTGTTGTTGTCCTTTCTCCTATCCTTTGTTGCTCAACGCAGGAAATGCCAGGGTTCTCATCTTCCACTCCACTTCTACAGATCCAAGAGGTCTGGATCATTCATACAATTTTCAGATAAGCATCTGGACATTGGGGTGCTTATCTGAATGGAAGTGAACCTCCTCCAAGCCTTTTAAAGTTCACCCATCCATAATGCTGTACCAGTAAATCTAAATGTGGTGGTGCTATTGATATTATACAGCGAGTGTGCTTTATATACAGCTAGAATAAATGTTGTGTCAGCCTTGAATTTAGGAGGAGACGGTTGAATTGTATTTGCCAAAATATAAAGCTAGGCAAATTTGGACTTTTGTGGTTTTACAAAACAAATTCAAACCAGTGGATTGACTAATTCAGTGATTATAACCAGTGAACAAATGGGAGACTGTGGGTTATCTGTCAGTTATCCCACATTGACATGTGGTATTGATACTGGCCACCCAATTCCCTAGTGGTTGATTGGATGCATTTGTGATAGTCTATACATATTTGAAGGATGAGGGAGGAAGAAGAGAAAGCAAGGGTAGAACTGTGAAGAAGCAGCTTGGTATCAACAGAACTGAGGTAGAGGACAAAGAGTGAGTGGGAGCAAGGAGGAGGGAAGCAGAAAAATCAGATGCCTGTTGTAATTCATATGACCCTTAGTGGGAAGACTGTCTAAAGACCTGAGGAGGTAGAAAATGGAGGCAGGGAGCCCGTTCGCAACTCTCACTTGAGGTATTTTTGGTATTTGCTTTCCGCTGCAGTTTGACCTTTTGTCTGAATGTGTCAGCTTGCCAGCTGTGGAACCAGCATCCAGGGCTTGTATGGTTCAGAAGGCCATGGATATTTCATGCTGATCAGGCACTTAATACATTGTCTAATACATAAGGCATGCAAATTGTCATTACAGCCATCTGCAATTTTCTACAAAGGTTAATGCCTTTTAAAGGAATTTATTTTTCTGATGAATCCATACTGTGCCAAACAACTATAGCTCTATGATTGCACTAGCACTGAGCTCACTTTTAAAAGATACAGGTGATCCAACATGTAGCACATTAGTATTCTCTTCCTTTTCATAATCATAACCAAGGATTAACAGGGAGTCTGGTTAAGTGTAGCTCTCAGTACATGAATGTGTTCATTGTTTACAAAACCAAGTACCTAAAGCCTAGCCACAACAAAAATTCATTACTGAAGAGAACATTTACTTACATCTTTATTATACTCCTGTTTATCTGAAACCCTATTAACCAAACATCCACATTATGTGAATCCCCTCCTTGTCCCCCACCATGACTGTGAGGAGGAGCCGCCCTTGGCCATGGGGGAAGCCACCCAGCTACTGAATGTCTCCTGTAGCAGTGCAGGGAGCCCACTGCAGCCCGGCTGTTATGGGACTGCTCACTCCCATGACACTGGTCCCTGCAGGTGCAAGGTGCAGGGTGGTGGTGTTGATGGTGGAGGATGCTGTGGTCCTGGCAGGGAAGAACAGATATCCTCCCAGCCAGGTCTGCGAGGAAGAGGAAGCCACCCTACTGTTGAATGGCTCCTGTCATCTCGGTTATCCAAACTCCCAATTACCCAAATAAAATCCGTGCCCCCCATGCTGTTTTGGCTAATTGGGAGTATACCGTATTGCACTGCTTAATGTGTGGACTGAATGAAAATCAACCAAATGAAATGGCTCCTTCTCACTTGAGACCTTAAGTGATCACGTTCAAGTGATCAAGTGATCGCTTATACATGCCAATGTCGAGAAACGTGTCTGTTAATAATCACACATGCTTGCTTCACTATCCTAAGTTTTTATTACCTTTGACTCCTCCAGCTATTGGAGAGTGAGCTGGAGTCTATTCTGCCACAGACGACACCGGAAATCTGTTTGATCACCTTCTGATTGCTCATTTTTTATTAGTGATAATTTGGCGAGCCAGACAGTATCTGATATGTCCAAGGCTGAGGTTGCAGGGCTGAGAGTTAGGGGGAAAAAGCCACCCTTTATTTTGTATTAGTAACTCAGCGGGTTTGATCTTGAAGTAAGGTGGGTCGAGAAACAATACCATCTTTACTGTCACTTTTCAGAGTAGAATTACACTTCAAGCCCTGGGCTACACTAGAGGGGGGGGTCGATCTACGATATGCAACTTCAGCTACGTGAATAGCGTAGCGGAAGTCGGCGTATCGTAGATCGACTTACCTGGCCGTGAGGACGGCGGCGAGTCGATCGCTGCCACTCCCCCGTCGACTCCGCTTCTGCCTTTCACCGAGGTGGATTTCCGGAGTCGAGGGGGAGCGCGTTCGGGGATCGATTAATCGCGTCTAAACGAGATGCGATAAATTGATCCCCGATAGATCGATTGCTACCTGCCGATCCGGCGGGTAGTGAAGACAAGCCCCAAGTTTTGAAGTAGACCATAATTTGCTAACCTGAACTTGATTAAATGACACACTTTACAATGAACACAGAAAATTAATGTTCTGTCCTCACTTCTCAGCAAAGAATTATTAGCACAGCCCCATAGCAAAGTCTCTCCATTACTAAGTTTCCAGTATTTTTTTTAAAAAATATATACATTACATTTACAAAGATACAAGTATTATAAAAATTTAAAACTGAGTTTCAGTTGAAAAGCAAGTGAACAAGAACACTCTGTGATGTATTAACTTGGCTTAATATTATGTTTGTTCATTTAGGTCTCAGTTAGACCTATTGAAGTTAATGGCAAAGCTCTCATTGGTACCAATAGGCATTGGATTACCGCCTAGGGACCTGATCCTGTACCCCTGGAGAAAATGGAAAGACTCTCTGTGACTTTAATGAGTATTGGATTGGATCCAGACTGACCTAGGGCTAGATTGTGGCATTTAGCTACAGCCCTGAGTAAGGGGTGGCATTTAAGTCCTGTTTTATATGAAGATGTGTTAGAAAACTGGCACATCTTTAGAAATACTGGTATATATTGTTATTTATTTGCATTATGGTAACACATAGAAGCCACAACAGAGACCAGGATTGCACTGTATTAGGTGCTGTGCACACGCGTGCATGCACACACCACACACACACACAAACAAACATTCCTTTCCCTAGTTAATCTTTTGATCAAAAGACATGATAAGAGATGGTAGAAAATCTATTTGCTTCATTATATTTAAAGAGAGGATATAAAGTCGAGTATACTATATATTTTGATGGCAGACAGCTTTTTAAGTTCTGTCTGAAAACAATGAAACTTGGAAATATCCAGGTATTAGAGTCTGATCCAATGGGCATCTTTCCATTCATATCACGAGGAACTGGGCCAAATCCTTAATTTGCGAGTAGTTAAAGTACAACCACACCCTTACACAAATAGCCTGAACTGGGTGAGCTTCAGGGACTGCTCTAAGGCCTCCCTCTTCACCTAGACTGGTATAGTGAGGGGCACAATGAAGGGAGTCAGAATTGCAGTTACAAATCCAGCCATTTTCAATTTTCAGAATGGAGAGAGGTAAATAGTGCTGCATAGGGCTGGTAACAGCCGTAACATTTATCCTGTTTAACACATACTTCTAGCTACCTAGTCACTGAGGAGCAAATAGACAATTTACAGCCCATGAGTCCGCAAGTGAGGCAACTGGGTGACATTAATTCCTATAACCAGTCTTCCAGTAGCTACAGGGACATTTAGCATGTGGCCCACTTACAGTATGAGCATCTATAAGTCAGACTGAGATCACATTCCTTAACAATCATTCTCATGAGAATGAGACCAATAACATCCACATGCAATTACAACCACTGGTAGAGAGAGACAAGTCCGCTACCTCCTAGTGTTATGAGGAGCTGCAGCTCCATGGTCATATCAGACAGCATTCTAGACGGAAAAGAAAGAGTAAAAGGTTCTACTAGCTGAATGAGGAGTGCAGGGGAGATATAATTACATGCTTCTACTAATACACCATTAACTGCCTCTATTGCTGCTATATACAATGCTATGGCTGCAGATAGCAGGGAAAAGAAACAGAAAGAGAGAAGGTTCAGCTGTGGCCATGCTTTGTAACCAACTTCTACTCCTATGTTGTTCCAGAAGAGACAGGGAAAACAGACACTGTAGAAATAATAAATGGAGACCCTGCTTCTGTTGGCAAGGAGAAGTTCTAATTCCACTTCAGAGGTCTGCAGGGAAATGGTCTCTAGGAAATTGAAAAGCTGCTAGTGATGCACCAAATAAGCATTTTTTTAAAGCTAAAAGTATTTGGGGAGAAAAGATGTCAGTCACTGTGATGACTCGGCAGCTGCCCAACAAAGAGCAACTAGAAATGTGCAGCTCAGCATTTGAAAAAAGTTTGTGAAGAATGAAGTTGCATCTGCTTTTCAAAAATAGTTTGCTTTGCTATTTTTCTTCTGCGGTTGCTGGGTGGAAGGGAGAAATCTGTGCTTTGTTTGTGTCTTAGCGCAAAAGAAAATATTTAAAACTTTTTTTTCTGATGCTGGGAGTTATAGGCCATTGAAATGCTAATATTTATCAAATACAGTACTTATCCTGTTACAGCTGGGACTGTAGAAACTGACACCGTGATATAGTTTGCCTGTGTCTCAGACATACAAAACCCATGAAAATGGCTTCTGCACTGAAATAATTCCACAGGAACTCCCACTGGAGTCTCTGGGAGCTTTGGGCTTCATCTTGCACCTCTGAAGTCGATAGGAGTTTTGCTGTTGACTTCAGGAAACAAAACCAGCCCCTTTGTGTGCTAGAGGACTGCAGATTCTGGCCCAAAGCAGTTATCTACTTTCTAACACTGATAGTACTGTAGAAACATAATCTAGTCTTACCCAAAAGGAATTTTCTAAAAATCCACTGAAGGGAATTTAGCTTTCCAATATCATGTGACGTGCGTGTGGGAATTTGAAGTTTCTAAGAGAACCCAAAGAGAGCAAAGTAGCACATCATTCTCCCTTCCTTCTTCTCCCACCCCTCATTGCAGGCCACATATACTTTGTTCTTTATTTAAAAAGCAAAGGGAGAGATTGGCACCTTTCAGATTTAATGAATATTTACATTGGAGGATCAGCCAATGGTTTGCTTCATGGGCACTGAAGCCTATGCCCTCATTCTCCAAGCCTTTGTATTCAGCTGTAGACCTTGGTGAATAATTCAGTGAGTAATTTAGCCAACTAATTTAGATGTCACCTCTCTTTCTGCTTGCAGAATGTCTACTAGCATGTTGAAAACTCCTTAAATCTCTTTGATATTCCAAAGTATTACATTCTATTTTGGTCACCTTTTTGGAAAAAAAAATAAGTTATTTAAACTGTAAACAGTTCTCTGAAGGAATTTGAGTTTGGATTTGTGCTGGTTAGTTGTGATTGGCCAGATACCTTACGTGGTATTGTTTCTGTTCCATGTTAGGATGAGGATGTGAGTGTGAGCATGTGTGAAAAATTTTGTTTCCTCAAAAGCACATTTGACTTTGAAATTCACTTTCAGCAGACATTCTTGCCAATTTCACAAAGTTTACAGAAAGCAAAAACAAAAAGGGCACAAATAGGGCAGAAAAAACCATTTAAAATTTAAACGAATATTCTAATATTTTGTGTAGTATCCACTCACCTCTATCATGGGCACAATTGATTCTGGCATAAACAGGGCAAATTTTCAGTTTTCAAATTATCAAAAACCTGAAGGCCCACAGACTCTGCAATCATAATACATTTGCACATGTAAACTGGATAGTTGCCCAGTCAAGATGGCAGATTGTGCAGCATGCATAATTACCCAGCATGGATGAGTTCCAATTGTTTTGCTTAAGCAAATGGAAATGCAAGCATATGAGTGCATTTTTGGAGGTGCAAGAGGGACTCCACTTTTTTGAAAACTTGATCCACTCTATTTACCTAGATCCTCTGAGCTCTTAGATCACAGGAAGGGATTTTCCATGGGATTTGTGTTCCTAACTCACTTAGAAAATTCTTTTGAAAATTCTACCATATACATCTTGAAAGTAATCTCCTGATTGGCAATGGAATGTGTGTAAGGTCTGAATTCGGAAAATGTGAGGACCATGCGACCCCATGGAGTTCGTGCACAGCTCAGCATCTCTTCAGAGGTGATGATTAGCACCTTGTGGCATCAGTCCCTTGTTGTCTGACAGGCAACCGGTATTTTAATGAAAGAGAGAAGTGTGTCTCAAAAACAAACACATTTTAGCTTTTGCAACTATTTTTAGTTTGTGTCAGTCTTCCAGAGCCTTGGGCAGTGCAGGCAAAATGCCAGCCTTGGCAATCTTTTGAGATACTCTAATATGCCAAGTTCTGGCAGCCTCACATTGTTGTTAGAATTGTTTTCTCAGCCTTAGTAAATTGCTCCAAATATTGTTGATGGCTTTTATGGATATGGTATCCAAAGAGACCATAGGTTTGCTAGTCAAATGTTGCAAAGAGAATAGAAAGAGTTAGTGTCACTTCTGATTCTCACTACCCTTTTTATCATGACAATAGATTAATAAGAGCTCCGTTTCTGCTTTGGTTATAGTCTTTTCCATAATAATACAGTATTAGAATCCTAGTGCTTATACTCAATGACATATTCCATAGTGTTACAAAATGTAGTGGAAGTATTACGTATAGTATAGTATTACATGCAAAAAACTGTCAATGCAATGTCATGAGGGAGAATTTACATGCTCGGGAGAGTCGGGAAATTAAAAGTTATGTTTCCCACAGCAATGTTAACTTGGCCCCTTTCACATACAGAGAAATTTTTACTACAGTGTTTGGTGATTACTTTTAAGCCAATATGCAATGAGGATGTTTTGAGTACTGTGGGAACCATAACTTTGAATGTCCTGACTTTGGGACATGTAAATTATCAACCATAATGCTGTATTAACATTTATATTCTTTTCAGTATAATTTCATTGGTTTAAAAACATAAATAAAAAGGAAAAGAAGTGAAAATAGTCCCTGATGCTATTTAAAAGCTATTTAAAATGAAAAACACTAATTAGTTGCGTGTGTTCATGCAGATTTGCAAATTCACTATCTAATCAGGATTTTAAACACATCTGTGTTTATTATACTGTGCGTATACTGTTAGGGCCCAATCCTGAGAGGCGCTGAAGGCCCACAAATCCCATTTTCTTCACTGTGAGCTGTAGATGCTCAGTACCTGTTTATCCTGTTTAACATATACTTCCAGCTACCTAGTCACTGAGGGGCAAATAGACAATTTACAGCCATGAGGCCGAAAGTGAGGCAATGGGTGACATTAATTCCTATAACCAGTCTTCCAGTAGCCTACAAGGACATTTAGCATGTGGCCTACTTACAGTATGAGCATCTATTAGTCAGACTGAGATCCCACTCCTTAACAATCCTCATGGGAATGAGACCAATAACATCCACATATAATTACAACCACTAGTAGAGAGACACAGCTCCGCTACCTCCTAGTGTTATGAGGAGCTCAGTACCTCTTGAGATCAGGCCTTGTTACGCATTTAGGGCCCAATCCAATGCCCAGCAAATCTTTCAAGTAACTTCGAAGAGCTGGATCAGAACCTTAAGCTTGACCCAGGAAAGCATTTAAACATGAGTAGACTCACTGACTTCAAAGTTATATATATGCTTAAGTGTTTAGCCAGTTTGGAGCCTTAAATCAGCCTGGAAAATGAAACCCTTTGTGGGACAGACCATCTTTTTGATCTGTGTTTGTACAGCACCTAGCACAATGGTCCAAGACTAGGGCACCCAAGCATTATGGTAACACAAATAATAAATAAATAATGAAATAAAACGCATTGTGGACCAGATCCCTGCAGTGTGCTAAGCACCCTCAATTACCACTGAATGTAATACCTTGTGGAATTGGGCTCTGTATGTTGTTTTCACACACTAATGCCTCTGTTTCTCATCCAGTGCTTCTAAGGGCTTTTCTACCTGGGGACAGTGAGGAAAGTTAATCCAAATGAGCTTTTCAAAGTGGATTAGTCAAACTGCATTAAACCTGTGTGGATGCCCATATTTAGAATTAAAGTGGCCTTAATTCCATTTAACTTAATTCACTTTCTGAATACAAAATTCATGAATCAAGCTAAACCGAATAAGGCTACTTTTCTGAATAAGAACATCCACACAGCATTTTAATGCAGTTTAATTAATCTACTTTGAATTCACACCTTTAGTTAATTTGGATTAATGTTCCTGACTGTCCCCAGGTAGGCAAGCCCTGAATTTGGCAAGCTATGCATTCCTTCCTGATGACTATGCACATGTAAAATTTGAAGTTTCCAAATGAAATCTTTTTGGAGTCAGCAATGTGCAAAACTACCAGAACGTTTTCTTTAAAATTCAAAAGACACCTTTTTGAAAGGAAAAGCTGATCAAGTTAAATTTTATTGTAAATTCTTCACCAAAAAAATAGTAAACTTTGGACTAAGAACATACACGAAAAATTTCAGTCCAAATGAGAAAAATCTTTCAGAATATTATAAGCACCTGTAAATAGACTTTAGAGCAAAAGTGCCTCTCCATCTATACTGTAGCTTCTCAGTTGCAGTAACAGAAATCTATAACAATTTGGAATATGATACAATTTTTCACACTGGCTTTTCTGTTCTGGCTCCTTGGATCATGGCAACCTTCCCTTTACAGAAGACAGTTTTGGATGTAACATGATTTCATCTGGTGCAAGGCAACATGGCACCATGAGTCTGCCTGCCAGAGTTAGAGAGATAGCAATGCATCATTCCCTTAATGGATTAAGCAGTGTTGCTCCCAGCTCTTGCTGACCAGGTATCAATCAGAATCAGATACTCACTCCTGTATGTTAGGGAATTGCACTGGCACAAGGCAATAGGATCACCCAGATATTGCACTTTAATGAGCTGGCTCTTCTTTTCCCCACAAGTAGTCAAGGGATGACTAACAATTCTACAAAAATGACGCACAATAAAAAGTACCGTACACCTACTATACCACAAAACCAGGAGAAAAATGTGCAGCCTTATTCCCATGGCAAAACTAAGACAAGAGAAACAATGAAACTTTGATGAATTGCAATAAAATTCTATTAATACAAAGAAGTGACACACACATAGCAGGCAGGCTGCAGTTGTCACACTCTATACTGGAGTGAAGAGCAAAGACCTCTTTTATGCCTGGAATATTTTGCACTCTCAGATGTCACTGATTGCTAGATGACCTAATTTTAGAGCACCACTGGTGACAATCTAGTCAGAAACTGACATAATTATTGTGTTTTTCCCCTTGGAAATTAAAACGGGTAAATTATTTATATTTAAAAATGGAAATGTTTGTAGTTTGCAAAAATGTTTCCTACCGGTGCTTGCAGCAGTGCTTTTGGAAGTGGTATTTGTCATTTTTGAAAACTGCTCTTAAGATGCAGATGTCGCTAGTGGAGTCGTATAATTTATTAGTAATATCGGCTTCAAAAATATACTGTGTGGCCCTAAAGACAGAATTAAGTGTTGATTAATATGCGTTGTGTGCCTTTCATATCACATTTGCAAAATTAGGATGATATTAGTAGTTTCCATAGGAGTTTGTTGTTTAGAGTTGATGGGTGAAATCCTGGCATTCCATCAAAGTCAATGGGAGCTTTGCCATTGGCTTCAATGGAGCTGTGATTTCACCCCAAGTTTGGCAGCCTTGAGGACACAGTAAAATGTATATTTATTTGGTATGGCTTTTGATTGATTTTTGATCAGTTTTTTAGTTTATCCCAGGGATCGGCAACCTTTGGCACGCGGCCTGCCAGGGTAAGCCCCCTGGCAGGCGGGGCCGGTTTATTTACCTGCCGCGTCTGCAGGTTAGGCCGATCGCAGTACCCTGGTGGGCCATGTGCCAAAGGTTGCTGATCTCTGGTTTATCCAATGACTTGGCTCCAGTAGTGTTTTTGCCAGGTAAATTTTGGGTATGTCTACGTTGAGAGCTGGGCAGTGTGATTCCCATAGGGTGACCAGATGTCCCGATTTTATAGGGACAGTCCCGATATTTGGGGCTTTGTCTTATGTAGGCGACTATTATCCCCTACCCCTATCCTGATATTTCACACTTGCTATCTGGTCACCCTAGATTCCCAATTTGCATAGACATACCCATCCTAATTCTCCTCACACTAAAGTGCTAAAAATAGCAGTGTAGCCACCCATATTACCCTACTGTTTATTTGCATACCTACTCATTTTTGTTGCCTTTCTCTGTACTTTTTCCAATGTTAATATATAATTTTTGGGATGGGGCAACAAGAACTGCATACAGTAGTCAAGGTATGTGTGTGCCATGGATTTATATATTTTCTGTCTTACTATCTATCCCTTTGCGAATGGTTCCTACCATTCTGTTAGCTTTTTTGCTTGCTGCTGCACATTGAGCAGATGTTTTCCGAGAACTATCCATAATGACTCCAAGATCTCTTTCTTGAGTGATAACAGCTAACATAGACCCCATCATTTTGCATGTATAGTTGGAATTATGTTTTCCAATGTGCATTACTTTGCTTTTATCAACGTGGAATTTTGTCTGCCATTTTGTTGCCCAGTCACCCAGTTTTGTGAGATCCCTTTGTAACTCTTCAGATTCTACTCTGGACCTACCTATCTTGAGTAATTTTGTATTGTCTGCAAACTTTGCTACCTCACTGCTTACCCTGCCCCCTTTCCAGATCGCTTCTGAATATGTTGAACAGCATTGATCTCAGTACAGATCCTTGTGGGACCCCACTATTTACCTCTCTCCACCATGAAAACTGACCATTTATTCCTTCCCTTTAACCAGTTACTGATCCATGAGAAGACCTTTCCTCTTATCCCATGACGGATTATGAGCATCTGGTGAGGGCCCTTGTCAAAGGCTTTCTGAAAGTCCAAATACACTATATCCACTGGATCACCCTTGTCCACATGTTTCTTAATGCCCTCAAATAATACTAATAGAAGAATAGGTTGGAAGAGACCTCAGGAGGTCATCTAGTCCAACCCACTGCTCAAAGCAGGACCAACCCAAACTAAATCATCCTAGCCAGGGCTTTTTCAAGCTCGTCCTTAAAAACCTCTAAGGATGGAGATTCCACCACCTCCCTAGGTAACCCATTCCAGTGCTTCACCACCCTCCTAGTGAAATAATTTTCCTAATATCCAACTTAGACCTCCCCCACTGCAACTTGAGACCATTGCTCCTTGTTCTGTCATCTGCCACCACTGAGAACAGCCTAGCTCCATCCTCTTTGGAACCCCCCTTCAGATAGTTGAAGGCTGCTATCAAATCCCCCCTCACTCTTCTCTTGTGTAGACTAAATAAACCCAGTTTCCTCAGCCTCTCCTCATAAGTCATGTGCCCCAGACCCCTAATCATTTTCATTGTCCTCCACTAGACTCTCTCCAATTTGTCCACATCCTTTCTGTAGTGGGGGCCCCAAAACTGGATGCAATACTCCAGATGTGCCCTTACCAGCAGGGCCGGTGCAAGGAAGTTTTGCGCCCTACGCGAAACTTCCTTGCACCAGCCCTGCGCCCCCCGCAATGTCTCCCCCCGTAATGCTGCCCCCCCCACAGCCACGGGCGCTCAGCCCCCCACCACCTGCGGGCCGCGGGCGCTCAGCCCCCCCACCACCCGTGGGAGCTGAGCGGAAAGCTGGAGGCAGCTCACCACGGCTGCCCTCCGGCTCCCCGCTCGGGCTGGCAGGGAGCTGGCAGAGGCGCCCCCTACTCCCCCGCCACCGAAGCCGCCCCAGCTTACCTGCGGGTGGTCCCTTCCGCTGAAGCCGTGGGACCAGCGGACCTCCCGCAGACAAGCGGTTTCGGCGGCAGGGCGAAGTTGCTGCTAATAATACCCTCCGCCAAAACCGCTTCTGCTTGCCTGTGGGAGGTCCGCGGCTTCGGCGGAGGCTGTTATTAGCAGCACCTTTGCCCTGCTGCCGAAGCTGCTTGTCTGCGGGAGGTCCACTGGTCCCGCGGCTTTGGCGGAATGGACCTCCCGCAGGTAAGCTGGGGCAGCTTCGGCGGTGGGGGAGGACGGGGCGCCCCTGCCAGCAGTGCGCCCCGTTATGGCCCTGCCGCGGCGAGCCGCCCTCCCGGCTCAGCCGCAGAGCCGGGAGGGCGGGAGGCAGCCGCGGCCAGCTGCCCCCCGGCTCCCGGCACCCTAGGCAACCGCCTAGGGTCGCCTAGTGGGCGCGCCGGCCCTGTTTACCAGTGCCGAATAGAGGGGAATAATCACTTCCCCCGATCTGCTGGCAATGTTCCTACTAATGCACCCCAATATGCCATTAGCCTTCTTGGCAACAAGGGCACACTGTTGACTCATATCCAGCTTCTTGTCCACCCTAATCCCGAGGTCCTTTTCTGCAGAACTGCTGCTTAGTCAGTCAGTCCCCAGCCTGTAGCAGTGCATGGGATTCTTCCATCCTAAGTGCAGGACTCTGCTCTTGTCCTTGTTGACCCTCATCATATTTCTTTTAGACCAATCCTCAAATTTGTCTAGTCACTCTGGACCCTATCCCTACCCTCCAGCGCAGTGGTCCCCAACCTTTTTGTGGCCAAGAGCACATTCATGTTTTCAGAAGAGTGTGGCGGGCGCCAACAATTTTTCAACACTTATTTTGTATTTGTACATTAAATAATATGAAAACCATCATATTTAATATTACATAATATATGAATCCATAAAATACAAAAGGTAATTTTACATGTAAAAGGTATTAATTAAATTATTCGACAATTATTCTTTCACCTTACCATGTGAATGTGCTCTTTTTTTATTTACCTTTTTTGGGGGGGGAGTAGTTCTGGGCAGTGGAGAGGGAAGCCGCAGTCCCCCGCCTGCCGGGGACAGAGAACACCAGCGCCTGCAGCCCCGGAGTTCTCTGCAGTAGTGTAGCCAGGTCTTGAGCACAGGGGGAGCGGCGCTATAAAAAGGCGCCTCCCCCTCCCCCTCCCCCGTACTCACCCTGGGATGCTTTAAAGGGCTGGGGCTCCAGCCGCTGCGGAGCCCCGGGACCTTTAAAGTGCCGCCGCCGGAGCTCCGGCAGCGGGGCTCCGGTGGCGCTTTAAAAGGCCCGCCGCTCCCCAGCGGCACGAGCAGCTGGCAGGGCCGGCGCGCCCACTAGGCGACCCTAGGCGGTCGCCTAGGGCGCCAAGATTTGGGGGGCGGCAGGCAGCTGCCTGCTGACTCCCCGCTCATTGGCTGAGCTGCTGAGCGGAGAGACAAGGGGTGGCTTGCCCTGGCTGGCTGCTCCTTGTCTCTCCGCTCAGCAGCTCAGCGGGGAGATAAGGGGCGGCTCGCTGCGGCTGCCCCTTGTCTCCCCGCTCAGCAGCTCAGCAGGGAGACAAGGGGCGGCTCGCCGCGGCTGCCCCTTGTTTCCCTGCTAAGCTGCTGAGTGGGGAGACAAGGGGCGGCTTGCCCTGGCTGGCTGCTCCTTGTCTCCCCGCTGAGCTGCTGAACGGGGAGACAAGGGGCGGCTTGCCGGGGCTGTGGGCACCGGTGTTCTCTGTCCCCGGCAGGCCGGGGCAGCATGGAGAGAAGCCGCAGCCCCGCACCTGCCGGGGACAGAGATCACCGGCGCCTGCAGCCCGGCCTGCCGGGGACAGAGAACTCCGGGGCTGCGGGCGCCGGTGTTCTCTGTCCCCGGCAGGCGCGGGGCTGCGGCTTCTCTCCGCACTGCCCCGGCCTGCCGGGGACAGAGAACACCGGCGCCTGCAGCCCCGGAGTTCTCTGTCCCCGGCAGGCCAGGGCAGCATGGAGAGAAGCCGCAGCCCCGCGCCTGCCGGGGACAGAGATCACCGGCGCCCACAGCCCGGCCTGCCGGGGACAGAGAACTCCGGGGCTGCGGGCACCGGTGTTCTCTGTCCCAGGCAGGCCGGGGCAGCGCAGAGAGAAGCCGCAGCCCCGCGCCTGCTGGGGACAGAGAACACCGGCGCCCGCAGCCCCGGAGTTCTCTGTCCCCGGCAGGCCGGGGCAGCATGGAGAGAAGCCGCAGCCCCGAGCCTGCCAGGGACAGAGATCACCGGCACGGGTGCCCATAAATGCCCCAGCGGGCGCCATGGCACCCGCGGGCACCGCGTTGGGGACCACTGCTCCAGCGTATTTACCTCTGCCTCCAGCTTAGTGTCATCTGCGAACTTGCTGAGGGTGCGAACCATCCCATCATCCTGGTCATTAATGAAGACGTTGAACAAAACCGGCTCCAGGACAGACCCCTGGGGCACTCTGCTTGATACCGGCTGCCAAGTAGACATCGAGCTGTTGATCGCTAGCCGTTGAGCCCGACGATCTAGCCAGCTTTCTATCCACCTTACAGTGCATTCATTCAATCCATACTTTTTTTAACTTGCTGGCAAGAATACTGTGGGAGACCGTATAAAAAGCTTTGCTAAAATCAAGGTATATCAAATCCACTACTTTCCCCATATCCACAGAGCCAGTTATCTCATCATAAAAGTCAGTCAGGTTGGTCAGGCGTGTCTTGTCTTTGGTGAATCCATGTTGACTGTTCCTGATCACTTTCTTCTCCTCCAAGTTCTTCAAAATGGATTCCTTGAGGACCTGCTCCATGATTTTTCCAGGGACTGAGGTGAAACTGGCCAGTCTGTAGTTCCCTGGATTCTCCTTCTTCCCTTTTTTAAAGTTCAGCACTATATTTGCCTTTTTCCAATTGTCCAGGACCTCCCCTGATCACCACGAGTTTTCAAAGATAATGTCCAATGGCTCTGCAATCACATCAGCCAATTCCCTCAGCACCCTCAGATACATTAGATCTGGCTCCATGGACTTGTGCATGTCCAGCTTTTCTAAATAGTCCTTAACCTGGTCTTTCACCACTGAGTGCTGCTCACTTCCTCCCCATACTGTGCTGCCCAGTACAGCAGTCTGGGAGCTGACCTTGAAGACCGAGGCAAAAAAAGAATTGAGTACTTCAGCTTTTTCCACATCATCTCTCAGTAGGTTGCCTCCCCCATTCAGAAAGGTCCAACAGTTTCCCTGACCTTCTCCTTGTTGCTAACATACCTGCTAACATAACTGTAGAAATCCTTCTTGTTACCCTTCACATTCCTTGCTAGCTGCAACTCCAATTGTGCTTTGGCCTTCCTGATTACCCCCTTGCATGCACAAGCAATATTTTTATACTTTTCCCTAGTCATCTGCCCAAGTTTTCACTTCTCGTAAGCTTCCTTTTTGTGTTTAAGCTCACCAAAGATTTCCCTGTTAAGCCAATTTGGTCGCCTGCCATATTTGCTATTCTTTCTGCACATCAGAATGGTTTCTTCCTGCCCCCTTGTAACGGGGCAGGACTCACCCACGTGGCGCCTCCTGCTGGTTGTCCAGGAATTAGCTCTTTTTTCCAGCCCGGAGCACCCTCTGCAGGTTGCTGTCCCACTCACCGTTGGCCCTTGTGTCCCCCCGGACCCCGGCGTCCTTTTGTCTGGGGTGCTTCCCCCTGGCAGTACCCCCTCAGTCTGGGTCTCCCCTCCCAGGGGAACCCCACCCTCTATCCCCACCTTGCCTCAGCCTATGGGCTACTGCCAGTCATCATGAAGCCCCTGCTCACTGAGGCAGACTGCAGTTTGTAATAGCCAGTCATCATAGGCAAGGGAGGTTTGTACCTGCTGCCCTTACCTAGCCCTGGGCTGCCACTTCGTAGCCCCAGAACCTGTTTAGGCCCCGCACAGGGCCCTGCAGCCTGGGGGCGTTTCCAGGCCGGAGCTACCCAGCTACTCTTGTCTTCCCCCGGCACTGGCCCACCTCAGGTCCCTATTTAGCTCCCAGGCAGCTAGGCCCATCTCCCTCTAAAGGCAGAGAGAGACTGTTTGCTTCTGGCCCACTGCCCTCTTATAAGGGCCAGCTGGGCCCTGACTGGGCTGGCCACAGCTGTGGCTCCTTCCCCCAATCAGCCCTGATAGCTGCTTTCCCCATCGGCAGGGCTGTTTTTAACCCCTTCAGGCCGGAGCGGGGTGATCATCCTGCTACAGCTCTCAATAAAGCTTCTTTAAAATACAGCCATCTCTCCTGATGGAGGCAAAGTCTGCTTTTCTGAAGTCCAGGGTCCATATGCTGCTACTCTCCTTTCTTCCTTTTGTCAGGATCCTGAACTCAACCATCTCATGGTCACTGCTGCCCAGGTTTCCACCCACTTCTACTTCCCTACCAATTCTTCCCTGTTTGTGAGCAGCATGTCGAGAGGATCGTGGTCCCTAATTGGTTCCTCCAGCACTTGCACCAAGAAGTTGTCCTCAACACTCTCCAAAAACTTCCTGGATTGTCTGTGCACTGCTGTATTGCTCTCCCAGCAGATGTCAGGGTGATTGAAGTCTCCCATGAGAACCAGGGTCTGTGATTTGGAAACTTCTGTTCGTTGTCCGAAGAAAGCCTTGTCTACCTCATTCTCCTGGTTTGGTGGTCTACAGCAGATGCTCACCACGACATCACCCTTGTTGCTCTCACCTCTAAACTTAATCCAAAGACTTTCAACAGGATTTTCTCTAGTTTCATACCGAAGCTCTGAGCAATCATACCGCTCTCTTACATACAGTGCAACTCCTCCACCTTTTCTCCCCCGCCTGTCCTTCCTGAACAGTTTATACCCATCCATGACAGTGCTCCAGTCATGTGAGTTACCCCACCAAGTCTCTGTTATTCCAATCACATCATCGCATGATGAAACATGATTCTCTTCCCCAACATATTGTGTTAATTTATGTGTCTGATAATTCTGTTCTTTACTATAGTTTCAACCAATTTGCGTGATTCTGAAGTTAGGCTTACTCATCTGTAATTGCCAGGATCACCTTGGGAGCCTTTTAAAAAAAATCGGTGCTACATTAGCTATCCACCAGCCATCTGGTACAGAGCTTGATTTACATTATAGGTTACATACTACAGTTAGTAGTTCTGCAATTTTATATTTGAGTTCCTTCAGAACTCCTGAATGAATACCATCTGGTTGTGGTGACTTATTACTGTTTAATTCATCAATTTGTTCCTCTGAGCACCTAAGTATTTATCCTCAAAGGAGATTATATTTAGAAGGTGTCGATCTAATACAGTATGAGGATATGTGTGCCCTTTCTCAGTATCTTACCTTTGTTCTCTTAATTTGGCTTTACAGAATGCTACATCACTTATGGAAATAAATAATAAATACCATGCCTCTTGACGATCGCATAGATTCATTGGTTATTTTAGAGAGCTGGTTCAGACATCCAGATCATTCAGAGTTCAGAATCAGTATGCTTGCCTGGCTTTTCTTTACCTCATCAGCCATTTTGTTGGGGATGATGTGGATATGCAGCTATATATTTATTTTGCAATGTGCATTCAGGATCCTTTTTGTGCATTATGAGAGGATCACTTTCTGGTTTTATGTTAGGCCTGATGCTGGATAAAATTTTTTGATCAAAACATTTTTTTGGTGAAAAAATGCAGATTTGGGTCAACTGAAACATTTTGCAAATCAGTGTTGATTTCCCCTAATTGTTTCACACCAAAACAGAACAAACAAACAAAATAAAAAAAATTTGAATGGTTTCATTTAGAGATTTTCAAAACAAAATGTTTTAATTTTTCAGTTCAGGATGACTTCCCATTTTGAAATGTCCTTCAGTTTAATAATAAAAATAGTAAAATAAAATAAAGAGCTCAAACCTGAAACCAAATGTTTCATTTGGGGTCAAACAAAAGGTGTAGCTCAACCCAAAACCTGTATTTTGCTTTTCCAGTTTGTGGATGGCTGAACGGCTTGGATTGCTAATGCTTTTTTCTTTGTCCCAATTCAGTATCCTAACTTTTGTTTGATGTAATTTTCTATCCTTAGGTAGCAGAGCAGATTGCACATTGTCCATTTTTGGGGACAGTTCTTCAATCTTTGTGTTCATATCCTCCACCAGAGAGCTCTAATAAGGTTCTCGTTCCAGCTGCGCTGCTGTAAGCGAGGATGGCCTGGAGCATGCTTTTGCTTTGGTAGCATTTCCTATTGTCTACATCAGTGGTTCTTAACCTATTTTCCATTGTGGGCCGCATCCAATTCTACCTGTATGGCCCTGAGGATGTCACACGGGTGGCAGCTGAGTGCTTATTGGGCCGCAAGTGGCCCATGGGCCAACGGTTGAGAACCACCGGTCTACATCTTTGCTTTTGGATATAAAGAAGTTTTGTGCAGAATCTTATGGTTTGGCTTTTTTCCTGTCTTTTTTTTAAAATGCAAAACATTTAAAATGTTCTTAATTTGAAAAGTGCCCTCCAATTCTGTGTCCACAATTTAGAATCTAGAAATAACTGTAGGAACAATTTTTCATGTGAAAATAATTGCAGCTACATTATATAGCACTTCGCCTGATTGCAGTTTTAATCTCTTTCCCACAGAGCTTTGGCGAAGTGTGTGTTGTGTGCGTCGCTGTCTCCATAATAGTGTTTCTCTCTGCATGTTTTTCATCTGACTGTTACTGAAGATCATACAGTACATTGGATTTGGTGATTTCGTTAGGTTCTTCTCTCTTTTTAACATTAAAAAAATTAATTATGTTTATTATAGTAGTGCCTAAGGACCAACCACGAATGGAGCCCCATTGTGCTAGTAGTAAAATGTAAATAGACAAGACTCTGGTTGTCAATATAAGTGCTGGGGCTGGAGGTAGCAAATTTGCATCTCCTACCCTTCTCTAAAGGTTACTCATATTTTCAAAGTGGAAAGCTGGGACCACAGAAGTGAAGAATGTCCCAGGGAAGTGTTTTAGCAGGGATGAGAGGCTGGGGAATTCTAAAGAAAAATGAAAAAGAAAATCCTGAATTGGCCTCACAGATGCCTGTATTCCCTGTTCAATGAATCCTCCTTCTGCTGCCTGCAGCTTACATACTTTAGGGACTCTAGAGGCTAGAGGCTGCAGAGAGCATGTGGATAGAGCTTTATAGTCTGACTCTGTTGGCTAACCTGAATTAGACCCACAGGGGTCTGAATTCCCTTGTTCTGTGCCTCCTCCCTCTGCTCCCAGCAGTCTCCATGCTGCAGGGCCAGGTGTCTTTGGAGACAGCCAGGTGTACTGTAGCCTCCAAGAGATGAAGCAGCTCTAGCCCTCTATCCATGGGGATTGTCAGTGGCAGTAGATAGTACTGCACCCTGCAGGATGTCAGTCATTCTACATGGCATATGTAATATAGCTCAGCGCTTCTCAATCTTTTTATTTCTGATCCCCTACCCCAACATGCTATAAAAATTCCACGGCCCACCTCTGCCACAACTGTTTTTTTGCACGTAAAAGCCAGAGCCTGCATTAGGGGGTAGCGAGCAGGGCAGTTGCATGGGGTCCCATGCCACAGGGGCCCCCCGCGAAGCTAAGCTGCTCAGGCTTCAGCTTCAGCCCCGAGTGGTGGGGCTCAGGGAAGTGTGGCTTCAGCTTTCTGCCCTAGGGCCCAATGAGTCTAATGTTGGCCCTGTATGGCGGCCTCCCTGAAAAACCTGCTCGTGGCCCTCCAGGGGGCCTCGGACCCCTGGTTGAGAACTGCTGAATAGTTGATAGCTCTAACATGACTGGCCCTGAATCACCAGCCACCCCTACTTAGATGTTTTCCTTTGGTTCATTCTGTTTCTTAATTTTTAAAACTCTTACCTGATTAATTTCTCAATGTTACTTGGTACGTCAACTTTCACATAGTCAAAAGATAGCCTTTGGTGTAGATCTCTGGTTTGATTTATTTGTTAGTGTTGGATATTATAACAATTACTTATTGAATAAGTACTTATTGAGCTTACTACCAATGTGCTACCATCACATTATTCCCTTTTTTATTCTAGGGATAATAAGCTGAGTCTTTTTCAGGCTTTTGATAGGATTATGAATTCTAAACTATCAGGCTTCTATTCTAATTTAGTGCTAACAGCCCTAATTAATTTATTCAAAGAACCAAAGCTACTGGGGCCAGTTTGCCATGAAAGGTAGTGTGCATCAAGCCTCCACTTGTGTGGAGATTCAGGAATTGTGTTTATTTTCTGTTGTTAATATTGTCTGTATTCAGAGTGGTTACTTTCTTGTTGCTTATATTCATGACCCACATGACTGTTCAGGAGTACATAAGAGAGGATATCTTTTGCCATTATAAATATCATAAGAATCTCCTTCACACCTGGCTGTGTTCATTCTTCAATCAAATTCACTGCCATAACCCCTTTGCTTAAGATAGCTTCCTTGGCTGAGGACAATATATTGAATTATTGTCACCTTTCCAATTTGCCTTTATAGACATGAGACTGAAACTGCACTGTCATATAATTTTCCAAATAATAACCTTTGAAAGTAAACACGATCTGTATGATACATTTCAGTCAGAAACGGGATGTGGCTGTGGCACTCAAATGACTCTTTTGAAGGTCTCCAAAGATCTTCTTGTTGGCAATGGATTTGGGAGCCCTTTTGTTACCTTTTAGTATTTCATTTATTAATTGTATTTGACACTTCTTTCATTGACTGGATTTCCTTATGGAATTCAGTTATCCAATTCAGTGCTTTTCCTTTACATTTTTCTAACTTTTATTTATGTACCATATCATACTTAGTGGTCACCATTAGAAGTCAACATTTACTACACAGTGGACACAGTGGTTTTCTCCTACTTGGAAAAGGCAATATATGTGGTATATCAGATGCCATGATATGGGTAAGGGATAGATGGTATTAATTTTGGCACAGGCCTAACTGCGTTGGGGTTGGCAAAGAGCTGCCCTCCCATAGGCTGAACTCCTGGAGGGAATATGCAGTGGTACATGCTGTACCACCACTTTGGATGGTGTAGCCTGCTGTCCCATCCTGGCATGCCCAGTGCACTCTGAAGGGTAGTGCAGGGTAGGCGTAATCATCTTCCCACACCTTTTTGAGATAATTTATGTCCACAAAAGTGCCTGTGTTACTGTAAGTGCAGGGACATCTATTATAACTAGTCCCTGCATCCTTCTCTGGAGCAGCTGTGCTAGGGCAAGAAACTATCTGGCTGTAAGTGTGGGCAAATGTTGATTTTTTTTTTAAATAACGATCACTGTATGAACACATTAGGGTTGTTTCTTTGTCCCAAAGGACACCATGCCAATACAATCCATGACCTTGTCCCTGAGACTCCTAACAAGGGTGCAAATTAGTGTCAAGTGGTGTTTCTTGTGATATAAACACCTGTCTGCTAGGAATTGGGATTGAGGATACCAAATCCTTTCACATGCCACCAAATTTCCTCTCAGTTCTAACACATGTGCTCCCGTTTGGGCTACATTTGAACCTGTGACCCATAAGCACATGGCATGTGATTGTGAATATCATATTATCCCTCCCCCATCCCTTCAGACCACTTTGTGTTAGTTCTCAGTGCTTGGCATGATTTCTGCTTTCAAATGTAAATGTACATCTATTTTGGCTAATCTGGTTCATTATTAACTACAGTGCCTGAGCTTTAGTAATACTAATTGATGGAATTCCTTAAGATACATGGGAACAAAAGGGCCATACAAATGTATAAAAGTGTAGTATGGTGGTGCTTATGTGTCTATTTTGGCACAACAGAATGCCAGTTGGGGGATGGCAAAGGCTAATACTCAACAGATGGCAAAGTCCTAAAACCCATAATAATGGCTGCAGTTATTTTCATTACTGTCATTTGATGACACATACAATAGTGGGAAAAGACTTGAACTGGGTAATCACAGTAAATATACTCAAAGGGACCAGATGCACTTCAAACTATCAAAATGGTGATGGATGTTCAGGCTGAGTGCCACTTCTGCTCATATGCTAGGTACGTTTATTGCTAAGGATTAGAAGCCACATAGCTTGTTGTCATAGACAGCACTGGCATTTCCCTTTTCTGTAATAACAAAGGGAAAAATTGGCATCTGTTGTAATGTATACACATTATTCTGCGGAGTTTGAGTCTGGGTACCATCACATATATAAATTTAGTTTGCAGATGTTCAGCATGAGTGATCAAAATACCCATTTTTGACAAAAAGGATTTGTTGCGGAAACCTAAACACTTTTCAGAATAGACCATAAGCCTCTCTGAATAGTACTGATTAAAATAGCATCGTTTAGGGAGAAAAGTCATCAGAAGACTGTATCTCAGAGTTTCACAAAGTTAAAGCGATTTCCCCCCCTTACAGTTCATGAAGACTATGAACTGTTTGATATTTTTCTTATAATTTGGAGTTTTTCTGATTTTTTCTCAAATCTGAAGGATAATATTATGATAATCTCTGCTCTGACAGAGAGATTAGCTTTCTAGAAAATTAATTAGATCATATTTGAATATTCATATTGCTGCTTTGCATCTAACTCTGTAAAAATAGTTCTTGTTGGTTGCCTGGGGATTTAGGAATGACCTACCATGACCCAATTAAAAAAATGTACAACAAAGCAGTCCTTTTTTCTGAGCTGTTCATTATAGAATCTACCATTATTATATGTTCACAGGTTTTAGCTCAGCTTGTGTTAACAAGGCACTAGGGTGATCCTTTCATGTTTATAATATTTTTCTAAAATAAAAAAGTCATGTTGCTTAATTTAACAATTCTACACCAGGATCACAAGCTGTACAACAAAGCTGGGACATTTCACATCTGCCGTTGGTGATTTAATACTCTTAATATTAAGACAGCTCCCGCTGTGACATATTTTAAACGGTCTCTTCCCTCTGCTGGGCTAACATCATAATAGGGATCAAGAAAACAGTTCCGAACATGGCACTGCTAAAATCACTGCAAGAAATTCTAGGTTAAGTCATCGTTCTGACCCTACTTTTTTGTAACCGGTGCAAAGCAGATTGAGAAAACCTGCAGAAAAAGGCTGGTTAAACTGGTCTGCTCTTTTGTGAGCTGATGTCGAGCTACTTAGCTGGGGTCTTTGGTGCAAATCCTGATACATTTCATGACCTGTATAAAATAGAGCATTAAAACCCCCCATAAACAAGGGGAAATCATAATTTGACATGAATGGGAAATTGAAATTATAAAAAGACACTTACAAATCTGCTAATAAGATGAGACAGATATTTGCTTATGTTGCAGCAGTGACAGCTAAAAAGAGCACCAGCTTCTTGAAAGGATTTTCTTATTTTGCAAATGGACTCTGTGTGTATTTGTGTTGCAATTTCTAAGTGTGCGGTTTGCATTGCATTCAAAGCCCATTGAAGTCTATGGGAGTCTTTCCAATGATTTCAGTGGGTTTTGGATCAGGCCAATAAAGCATATTTAATTTATTCAAGCCTCATGCACAATTAAGCTGGACACCTTGTGACAATAGCCTTTCAGGCTGATTTGGGACCAAGCAGGAAACATGGGCTACACTGCGACTCATGAATGTTGGTTCAGTTCCTACCTTTGTGCCAAATGTCCTGTGTAAACTTGGGAAGGTCATTTAGCTCTAGATTGTGATTTTAGGCAGAGCCCTAAGCAGCTGCACTATCCCAGGAGTAGCCGAGACATAGGGCCTCAGAGACAGACAGCTCTTACTGTCCATCCCCTGCTTCCTCCTTGCTCTGGGGCCGGGAGGGGTGTTATTTTCCAAATTACAACACCCTTGTACAGGGCAGCAAGCAGGGGGATGAAGCCAAAGGTCCACCCATTTCTCACCCCTCCCTGCCCACTCGCTCTGCAGAAGAAGTAAGTAGACACACTTTGCCTGCTCGCCTCTATGTACACAGACCCTCACGGTCCTGGTAATCCATGCAGCATTGTAAGGGTTTCTATCCATTTTGTAGGTGCATAGTCCAATTTACAATCTAGATTTAATATCTCTGGGCTTGGTTTTGCCATCCATACTCAAACTGAGGAGCATCTTACTCTGCATATAGACCCTCTGAACTCAATGGCACAAACTGAGTAATAAGTCACTATTCAACACAATTAAGGGTGGCCAAGTCAAGCCCTCTGTGACTCCATTCTCCATCTTTAAACTGAGGATGATCATACACCCCTATTTTAAAGAGGTGTAGTGAAGATAAATGAATGATTATGAAGGGGTTGAATACTATGATACCGAGGGGCATATTAAGTAGCTAGATACCTAGACAGACAAGCTGAAACAAAGTAGTACAGCAGCAAAAAATATGAAAAAATAACAGTGAAAATGTTGTTTGAACTTATTTGAATCTCAGAAATGTTCTGGTTAGAGTTCCTACTTGACCAATGTAGCATGTGTCTATCAATAATAATTTAGACCATCCAGGAACATTGTCAAGTAAAAGTAGCCATTAAGGCACCAATACTTAGCTTTATAAGTTCATCTTTTTCTTAGATTGAAATCTCTTCTGGACTCTGTAATGGGCCATGCTAAGTCATGGCACTATATAAATAGTTATTATTAATAATAATGACAATTATGGAAAAGAATGCTGACCTTTTGGTTCTGAGTTTTATTTGAACTTCTAATATTGCAGGTACAATTTTGTACTTCCGGTTAAATGTGGGGGTGAACATACAGGGACAATGAATTGTGACCCCCATATTGGAGGTCATTTTTGAAAATGCAGATCTCTGTCTTGATACTTTTAATTTTTTTTATACAAAATGTTGAATAAAGTAGAGGTCTGAATGAGGTAGAAATTGAGGCAATGTAGTACTAGTTTTGTTCAGCTGGTCCAGAGGTGCTTAGATATTACAATGATGTGCTGTGTTTTTTTTCTAAATGTTAATCAATATTGAGTAACCTAGTGCTGAGGTCTCACTCAGGAACAAGACAGTAATCTTTCCAGGGAACATAGTACTGTATTTTAAAGACTACAGTCCTTCAATAAGTGTGAAGACAAACCAAGTGTTACAGCAGATAGTACTATGGTTCTTAAGCTTTTTGCTGTTGTTGTGGTAGATGATTCTTCTTGCAATGGAAGGGTGGATAAGTGCCCTACCCCATAATAGAGGGGTGAGGTGGCATGATCAAGGTCCACAGCTGGTCAGTAGCAGAGTTAGGCTTAGAATCAAGGTTTCCTGAGTTCCAGTACACTCCCTGAAGCCCTGAAAAACACTGTCTTCCTACCTGTAGCTGTATAAATACTTTTACAATGGGGATGGAGTGGGCACAAGTTGAAGCAGATTTCTCTGACCCCACTTCTCCTCTCCTCTTCATTGCAGCTCCTGTAAGATGATCTGGTGCCCCATCAGAGACCACCACAAAGCTATCTTTAAAGAACAGATAACATTTTTAACTTAAAATAGAAGTGCCAACAGAAATGATGACACCAAGTGCCTTTTTTTCTTAAATATCTGTCTTTGCTTCGAGTCAGTGTTTAGGCAATAACCCTGAAAGCAATTTTTAATTATGAAAATCAATTAATGTTTTCATTCCAGCTACAGCAGGTGTACAAACAGTTTAATGTCAAAATTCTCATCAATTCCGAAGTGCTGCATATAGAGGGAACTGGAGTTCAAAACTCATTGAAATAAATCAGCAGCGAAACAGTTTATTTATAGCTTTTCCTTTTGAGTCACACACTATATGGCATTACTTATATTGTAGAACCGATACTCAAGATTGATTTCAATACAATTCTATTGACCCTTTCTACGTTTGACCTAGCCTAAAGCTATTTAGCTGTAAGATAAAGCTTTTGTCCCTATTAACCAAGTTTGTTCTTTCCATTCTAAAGGGGAATTTCCACTCCCAACCAATTTGGGCTTGATCGAAATGCCATTGAAGTCAATGGGAGTGTTTCCGTTGACTTCAATGGGCATTGGATCGGGCTCTTTGTGAGCACCTAGAAGACAATAGTATGATTAGTAGGCAACATGGATTAATCAAAACCAAATAATTTTCCAAACTAACTTCATTTATTTTTCAGTAGGATAACTGTTTTGGGCCTGCCCCCAATGAAGTCAGTGGAAAAACTTGAAACTCTTTGTGGATAGAGGAAACACAGTGAATACAGTGGCCAAAATTCTAAAGAGTGCTTTCTAATTTTTGGTGTGAAACACTAGGCACCTAGGACCTAATTTTTAGAGGGAGTTGTGAATGCTCATTAACATCTGAACTATACACCCCTAAATGTGTCTAAAGCTGGGTACCAGAAAACCGAAACCCTGACACAAGAAGCCATTTCTAAAAATGTGTCCCACTATATCACAAGTTTAGTAATGCAGTGTACTTGTAGCCATCTTGGTCCTAGGATATTAGAGAGACAAGGTGGGTGAGGTAATATCTTTTATTGGATAAACTTCTGTTGGTGGGAGAGAGACAAGCTTTCGAGCTACATAAAGCTCTTCTTCTTTCTGTCTTTTGTGTGGCTCGAAAGCTTCTCTCTCACTCAATAGAAGCTGGTCCAATAAAAGATATTACCTCACCTATTCTTTCTCACAAGTTTTAGTAAAGGATTTGGTGCATTCTTATAGGAAAATTAGAGATAAATGTAAGATATGGAATTACTGGAAGGTAGTTACATAGCTGAGAAATCAGAGAGTGTAATTATTAATTATCAATCTGTTAATTTCAAACTAGGATGCGGTTTGCATGATGGAGTCCCACCTAGTTCAATATTCTATATTACTGACTTGTGGAGGGAGTTTAGAGTGTGCATACACATAACAAAACCTTTAGAAATAGAAAATCCCCCCACGCTTCTTTATATTGTACAGCAACTGAACCTTTCCAATGCTTATTTAACACACACTGTTTTAAAGCATGTAGAGTTGATCCCGAAAGGATACAAACAATTTGCATAAAGCATAGAAAAGAGCTCACAATGAATTATTGTTCTGAAGATAGATTTTAAGTCCATTATTTGAAAGGCTCTTTTATCATCTGTGGAGTGGTGGATTAGCTCTTTAAAAGAAAATAGCAGTAATTAGTTATAATACCTTGCAGAACTCAATAAATATTTACGGTTTCAGGATTATTTATTATTTGTATTACAGTAGTGCCTAGAGGCCCCAGCTGAGATCAGGGCCCTACTGTATTAGGCACTGGGAACAATGGAATCTTGGTACATAACTAGGGCTCTCAGGCACTATGATAATAAAATGAATAAATAATAAACATCTAAGATAAGACAGTCCCTGCCTCAAAGACCTTACAGTCTAATATAGGCAACACAAAGAAAGGAAAGCACCGAACCAAAGTGACTTGCCCAAGGTCACAGAACAAGTTAGTGGCAGAACCAGGAATAGAACCCAGGTTTCTTGAGTATCTGTCTAGTGCCCTCTCTGCTGGACCATGTTGCTTCTCAGTATAACCTGTCTACGTGTTAAAAAAAAAAAATTCAAAACAGATGTTAGAAATATCTCTCATTTTTTCTGGCAGACCCATTGAATCCCTCCACTAGCTCCATGGGTGCTGGAACAATTTGTATAGTGGGGATACTGAGAATCACTGACCAAACTGGAAACCCATATGATAGAAAACACTTCAAGCCAGGGGGTGCAGCAGCACCCCTAGGACCTCTAGTTCGAGCATCTATAACTAGCTCCCCATTACATCAAGCTTAAATTTCTCTTCCTTGCCTTCACAACCTTACACAACTCCTCCCCTGTATACATCTTCAACACTGTCTTTTTCTGCATCTTCTCTGCAGATTAGGAGACATATTCTCAATTTCCTTTGAACTGGTTCATTCATCCATACTCTCTCTGGGCACTGTGCCTAAGCATTTCAACCAGTAGGTCTTCTTACATTCTACAGTATCTCTTGGCTGCCAAGCGCTTTCATTCAGTCTCCTCATCTCCCCTCCCCTCTCTGTTAAGTGTCCTGTAAGCCCTCCTGCCCCCATTACTACTCTCTTTCCTCCCTGGCATCCTCAATCAGTCCTTTACAGTTGGGTGCCAGTATCTGAGTCAGATGGGAGTCTGTGCATTGCTGCAATTTTCCAGTCAGAAACTGAAGTCTTTAGCACTGCAGTCTGCGTATTAGAGAAGTAGCCTGCACTGCTTTGTCCTTTTTATATTGTATTTTCAGATAGCTGATCATCCTCGCCTCCTTCCTTCTTGCTCATTGAAAAAGTGATGGAATGGACAGCAAGTGAACACATACAGCAATGAGGCAAAACCAGCAAAGCAACCATAGCACAGAATGCACTAAGCATTCAGCTTCTGATAGATTCCCTTTATTTAAAAGGAATTTAACAAGTAAATTTAACATATCCCTGGTGAATGCAGCTGAACTGGTGAAGTCACTCTGTACAGAGCGAGGAGAAGGGGATGGATGCTGAAAGCCTGGAAAGGGGGTCCAATATCACTTACACCACACTGAACTGTGCTCTGCAGGGACTCTATCTCCCCTACTGTGAAGGCTACACTGGGGGCAGCAAAAGGTGGGTTGCAGAGGTTTGGGATCTGGGTCATTGGATCTACAAATGCATGGGATGGATTCCCCTCCATCACTTTTTCTAGGCTGTATATAACCTGAAGACTTCAAGTTTAACTTGACCTCAGTTATTACAACACAGTAATATTACAATGCAGTTGTGCTGCCTGTTTTCTACTTCAGTAGTTCTGAAATATCTCTACATTCTCCTGTTCAAGTTCTGGCTTGGTTTGACAAAGATCTTCAGCCATCCATGGTAGATAATTTTAGTGCAATGCCATCTGGGATTTTTCCAGATGAGCCATTATTGACTATTGACTGATGACTGCTGTATTTTGCATGGACATGAAAAGATCTTGTTGTCCTTTTCATGAGCGTAGCCTCTTACCCGGTGTCTCTGGCCCAAACTTTCCCCATCTCTTACGGTTGTGCATTGCTCAATGTGTGGGTTAGTTACTGCTCTTCATCCCCATTTTATAGATACTTAATTTTATAAAGCATGCTGGAATCTTTTGGGATTTACTGTATAGTGAGAAGTGATGCACCAATTAATTAGCTGGAATTTTCAGACTAGTCTTCGGGTGTCTCTTCTTCAGGCTGAGCTGTAAAATTAAAATGACAATGGAATTACACCAGGGCCTAAGGGTTTTGGTGATGCCAGAGAGTGAAGCACTCTCTTGATGGGAAACCATAAATGCTAGAGGATTTCACAGATGGATGACATAATTCAAAGTAGATTCTGTGCTGAATGTTCCCTACAGTCTGGCTAGCGGAGGTATTCAGCATATATTTCTAGAATTAACTCCATTTTCATTTTAGCACTGCAGTTCACCTTTAACCGTAGTATGTGCTATTCTAGAGTTTGATCTTGAAGTCATCTGGAGAGACAGCTTATTTGAGCTCATAGAGTAGTAGATGCTTTTGCAGATGTTTGTATAGACTTGCCATTTTGTAAGCAGCTCATGCCTTTTTTGCATTAGGTATGTGACACTTCTTCTGCCATATAAACTGCACATTGACAAGTCAAACTATACACTGTTGTCGTCTGCCAGAAAGTGATAGGAACCTATTTACAGTTGAGGCACCATCTATAGGATCGTGAAATGAATGTCTCCAGCTAAAATAAAGACACAAGCTGGCATTGAATTAATATCAAAGACAAATTTCTCCTCTTCAGAGATTAGATCCCCCAGAACAACATTGCTTTTTTTTGGCAACAAAAAAATCAAAAGAAAATGTGCTGATTGTATATTAAATCTAAAGTGCCACAAACATCATTTTTTAAAAACAGATGAAGACAATGTCCCTGCTCCTAAAAGCTTACTATGTAAAAAGCTCTAGTCCTGCAGTTAATGCTTTGTGGTTGCATCCCTGTACTAATGCAGAGCCCCTTGAAGTCAGATAAGTTCTCCATAGGCACAAAGGTGTGTCTATTTTAAGTTAATTGCAGGATCAGGGCCTAGGGTTAAGATGAAGAGACAATAATCAAACAAAACTATGGCTATGACAAGAGAGAGGCTAGATCAGTGGTTACAGCATTAGCCTGGGACACAAGAGGCCTATGAGCAATTCTCTATTCTGCCACATACTTCCTGTGTGAAGCCTTGGTCATGTCACTTAGGGCCAGATTTTTAAAGGTATTTAGGTATCTAAAGATGCAGATAGATGCCTAGGGAGATTTTTGAAAGTGCCTAACTCCTATTGATTTGAAAATTCCACTAGGCACCTATTTTAAATTTATTTATCACACAGTGGTGTCTGAGATACCACAGATTTCCTCCTCTGCCTACGGACTATAAGAATAGGAAATAGCTGTGTCCTGAGATAATATTGTATGGTAACTATTGGCAAATGTTTCTTTTAAATAGCCATCTACTGCTGTATAGAGTGCCTTTCAATTCAGAATCTAAAAGTGCTTTATAGTCATTAAAGCAACACACAACACGGTAGTTTCATGCAGATATTTCTGTTCATTCCATCTGAGTTAGCAACCACAAGTTACCTTTTGCATTTCTGCTCCAAATCTCAGACTGAAACTCTGTTGAAACTGGCACATTTTTGCTGGTTTGGAACAGAAATCATACAAATCTGTGAATTTTTTCCATTATTTTAATGTAAATCTTTAGGGCCATACTGTAGATGATGCTTGTCAGAGAGTGTGGAAGGACCACCAAACAGCAGTCTCTGTGCTCAGAATTGTGCAGAGCCTATTTCCTCAGGTGGCCTGAGGTTAAATCACCCCAAAAAGGTTGGGTAGGGCAAGAAGGAGGTGGGGGCCAAGGCGTTACCACCCTTTGTACTGGCCCATGAAGCTGGCTGAGCAGACGGTGGGAAGCCTGTTGTACCATCCTATGGGTACTAAGAAGTACTGTGAAATGCACAAGGTTCAGTCACAACTCAGAGTGTGTTGCAAGGTTCACTTTAAGATCATGAACCTTGGGTGCCAAGCTGGGCCCAGTTTCAAGTGACCCGAGGCCCACTTTTGAGTTGGCTGATTTTGTGTCAGGTTGTGTAGCTTCACCACCCAAGAAAGAATCCTGAGAGGGCACTGTGTCTCCCAGTGCTCTCTGCCCACTGCACTACTTCCTAACAAGCCTGGTCAACATGGTCTCCTCTTTGCACCTGGCCAACTTAGCTGGCTAGTGATGAGGGAGAAATGAGCTATGGCTCTAACTCATCCCCTCCTCTTCCCAGTCCATTTGAGGTGATTTACACCCCAATGGTTGATATTAAGGAAGGAGCAGGGCCTGTGCTCCCCTGAGAATAGGGACTGCTATTGTGGTTGGCCCCTGTTGTACTATCACTGGATGTTCAGTTTACAGATTGATAAATTGAGGCACTTAATGAATTTGCTCAAGATTACACAGTGGCTCATCTGAAAAGCTGGAAGAGAACCCATGAATCCTGACTCCCATCTCTTTGTCTAAGCAGTAGAGCACACTTTCCTCAGCATATCTCTCTTCAAAATTATGTTCCACAGTTTTTTTTTTGGGGTGATTTAAAGTTTTAATTATAGAGAACAAAAGGAAATGTACATAACAATTTCAATCAATATCTTGCTATAAAACATGTGCTGGCTTTTTCCTTTTAAATATTATTTCTATCCATTACTTCCAAAGGGCTTAGAGACGTGAATCATTCAACTGAACTGAATTTGAAATTGCAACAATTTACTCGTACAAATTATAAGCAGAGATTTCTCCGTTATCCACATATGATTATATATTGACCACAATATATTTGAGGTTTAGAGTAGAAAATGTTCATGTTGGCTGGAAAGAAGGGACTGGCAGTGGGATATATTTAAGTAGCAGCCTCAGGGTGCTGTTTCCTCCTAGTTCAACCGAAGGTTCAATACTGTTCCTGATAAATCAATCTTATAATTATTTTGTGTGTGCATATAGATATACCAACAATCTAGAAAAACAATATGAATACACAATATATTATATGCATATTTTACAAATGGATATTTAGAAACCTTGCTCTTAATTATATTGTACAGTGGTTACACAGACTACACCCATTTACATTCTATTTAAAAAGTCTTAATTTAACAATTCTGCACTGACAAGCAGCCGATAGTGGGCAGTCATTTCTCAGTGTTTACAAAGATTCCACATACTGCTAGGTATCTAATTGTCATTAGACACACATCTAGTATATCAACACACACAAGACAGTTTTTTGAAATGATATAGCACTGACAACAGAAGGCACCGTGATGACAAAGAACAGAAGGCAGCGTGATGACAAAGCATCATAGTGGGCATGGGAAATATGTAGGGATGTGTGGATGCTGTGTTGTAGCTGTGTTGTAGCAGGATATTAGAACAACAAGGTGGGGAGAGAGACAAGCTTTTGGACTTACACAGAACTCTTCATGTCTGGGAAACATACAAATTTGTATGGGCACAGCTGTGCCACCGTAGTGTGTCTGTTGATGAGAGGTGGTAGCTATGTCAGCAGGAGAAGCTCACTGTCTAGTGCTTTCTACATATGGGGTAAGGTCGGTGTGACAGGGTGCTGGCTAAGGAAATCTGAGCCAGGCCTCTGTCACACCAGCTCCAATCAAGAAAGAGGAATTGGAGCTGACTGACTTAAGCCCAGGCCTGATTGGCAATCAGGGAACAGTTGCCGGCCTCATTAGCCAGGGGCTACATAATGGCTGGCAGGAAAGAAGCCAGGAGGGAGAAGGAAAGGGAGGAGCCAGAGAATTAGAGTGAGTGGGAACTCTTCTCTGCTGGCTGCAGGAGCTAGCAGTCCCCAGCAGTAATGTTGAAGCTGTTTGTAGCTAGACGGTGGTGGGAAAGGATACTGTAAATAAAGAGCACGGGTGATTGAACCAACGCAGACATCTCTGGCTGGTTTGTGTGCACCGCAGGAGCAGAAGCAAGGAGGGCGCAGCGACACCCTGTTACACTCAGTATAACTACGTCGCTCAAGGGTGTGGATTTTTCACATCCCTGAGCACCATCGTTATACCGAAGTAAGTATGTCATGTAGATCAAGCCTCTGAGTGTCACAGTTAAACAGATTGTTTAGCATAAGTAATTAACACATATTTCAAAGGACCACTCAAGGTTAAGTTGCCTGTTAACACCCTTTCAGTCACAAAGAGGAAAAGCCAGGGGTAGGGGAAGAGCAGCTGAGTGGGATTGTTAGAATTCTTTGAGGCGGAGTCGGCAGAAGAATTCTTTCACAATGATACCACCACTCACAATGACCACATCCCCACTGACAATCATAAGGAAAAAGATTCATCTGACTGGACACCAAGAGAGGATGAAACCTCATTCTTGATAATTACATTGATTGCTTTAGTAAAAAAATTGACCATAAAAATCCTTAAACATCATATCCACCAGAATATCTCCTCCACTGAGAAAACAGCTATACAGTTCCTGAAATCTAACTACCAGATAGTGATCACACCAGCACACAAACAGAGCGCCATTGTAGTCCTTAACTGTGATGAGGCCATTAACGAGACCAACTGACAACTCTGAAACCACCTACAATAAAGAAGTCAAAGAAGACCCCACATCACAGTTTACACAGGTATTTAAGGATATCATCAAATCCTTCCCCAAATAACTCCAAGAGAAACCCTACAAACTCATCCCTCATGAACCCACCCCAGAGACCTTCTAGATGCTTCCCAAGAAACACAAACAAGGGAACCCAGACAGACCCATCATATCTGGCCCCTGGCACTCTTACTGAAAGAATATTTGGACTCATAGAAACCATCCTCAAACCTCTCACCATACAAAAGGCCAGCTTCCCCCAGGACACAACTGACTTCCTCTACAAACTCTGAAACATTAACATCCTCCCTCAGAACACCATCCTTGCCACCATGGATGTCACCACCCTATAGACCAACGTCCCTCACAATGCAACATTGCTGCCTGCCTCAGATATTTACAAGACAATGGACAACCCTCATATATCCATCATAAACTTCTCCATTTCACTCTTACTCATAACAATTTTACATTCAACAACAAACACCTTGTCCAAACCATGGGGACAGCCATTAGGTACTAGGATACCAATATGCCAAACCTCTTCATGGGCCTCCTTCAAGAAGAATTTCTGGACAATTTCACCATGAAACTAATAATATACCTGAGATACATCGATGATATTTCCATGCTCTGGATAGACGACTTAAAATCATTTGTAGATTTCCACCACAACTTCAACAACCACCCTGCATTCAATAAGCTCTCTCTGAAACATTCCCACACTAGCACCAGCTTCCTAGACACCATGATCAGCTGCAACAATGAAATCCTACAGAAAATTATCTACAGCCAGCCACTCAGTTACCATAGAATGTGCTTCAAAAAGATAGTCCGGCATATACAATATATCACACTCAAAACCGCCTTCACCAAACAAGGACTCTCCACCAGAGAAGTAGATCACATTATGGAACAGGCCACCCAACTACCCCAAGAAAACCTGCTTCAATACAGAAATAAACCTCCCTTCAACTGCACACATACAGGGTATCGTCACACTACAACCCATACTCAAAGAAATCTTTCCTGAACCCCCTCTTCTGGCCTTCAAATAACCCCCACAACCTCTCCAAGATCATCATTAGAAGCAAGTTCCCCAGAGACCAGGACACACCAACTCCAAGTGTCACCAGACCCTACCAGAACAACAGATGCAAAACCTGCAGACATATCTACACTGCTACAATGATAAACACTGCCCACAACAAGCCTTTCAAGATGTATGGGTCCTACACATGCCTATCACAACATGTGGTGTACCTCATCCAGTGCATTAAATGCCCCAATAGCAACTATGTGGGTGAAACTAGACAATTACTGTGCTCTTAAATAAACTCACACAGGAAAATGATAAAAGACAAAAACATCACATCACCTGTGAGTGAATACTTTTCACAATGTGATCACTCTCTATCTGACCTCCCCGTTCTCATCCTCAAAGGAAATCTGCACAACACTTTCAAAAGATGAGCCTGAGATCTTAAATTCACTGGACACTGGATTTATGGCTTATCACAACAATCTATAATCCACTAACAACCCTCTCTCCCCAGATGCTTGCCCCTCCCTTTCCTTTCCTTCCCATGACTGGCAGGATGTTAACAGGCCACTTCACCTTGAATGGTGCCTTGAAATATGTGTTAACTACTTATGCTAAACAATCTGTTCCACCTTGTATTTAGCTGTGACACACTGAGTAAGTTTCTCAGACCTGAAGAAGAGCTCTGTGTAAGCTCAAAAGCTTGTCTCTCTCACCAAAAGAAGTTGGTCCAGTAAAAAATATTACCTCACCCACCTTCTCTCTGTAATGTAGGGATGGAAGCAGGTATAAACCTATGATCTGTGGTTACAATTTTTAATGTTACACCCAGAGACTTTAAAAGTAGGGTCTTTTTCAATTTTAAGATTAGACAGGAATAGGGATGTTAATGATGGTTTGGGGCAGAGTTACTGTTGTTTGAGTTACTTTATTTTACACTCGGTTTATCTGTAAACCTTAACTTTGAATTCCTAGGCTCTCTTTCTAACATTGGTAATTTTTACAAAATTTCTTGGCTTATGTAATAGATTCCACCTTAAATCTTGGTTAATGTGGTTGTTTGCCTGGGAATGAAGACAGTGTCCTATGTGTGCTCTCTTGACTGTTATTCAGGAACTTCAGCTAGTGCAGATCACAGCTGCCAGTTTCCATAAAGGTGCTTCTCTTATGATGTATATTATAACTGTGCGCTATAAACGGCATTCTGTCTGTTTCTGGATGCAGTTCAAGGTGTTAATTTTCATCATTAAATCCCCATTATAGTTTATATTCTGAATAGCTTAGAAACCACCTTTCCTTATGTACCAGCCTGACAGATGAGATCTAATGTGATGCTCTTGTCAGTGGTCCCCCAATTTGAAAATTGAGGGATTAGAATTAAGGAGTTGTCATTTGCGAGGGGCACTTGAATCCTGGAATTTACTTTTCCTGTTGGTCCAACAAAGCACATATTTTTTTGTTTTCAAGGCACCCTGCAAGCTTTATCTGCTTGTATTTATCCTTGTTGGAGGGAGGGGGCCTGAAGTGGTTGAGTTTAATTTTGGTATTTTGAGAGAACACTCACTGACTTTTTGACAGTTTAGTTATTTAATTTATAATTTGTTTGAACTGATTCAAGTTGGGCACAGATGCTGTGATGGGCACATTTTTAACAAATTGCAAAATAAATAAAATAACCAACACACAGATCTCTTAATAGTGAAATCTTATTCAAGGAAAATTTTAGGGATCATTACACAGTCTTAGATAGAATGTCCTATCTTCAGCAAATCTCTCGATTAAGAAACCTACCTACCTTATGCAAAAGGACATCAGGGCAAATTTAGCCTCCTGGACAAATCTCAGAATAATGAAATGCTGACATACTAACCAAGAATCTCTATACCCCAAGCTTCTCCAAGGTCTGTGACCTACTCATCCTCCATTTGGATTGAAGATGACAATTTGCAGCTTTCTCATCCCTTAAAATTTGGGTATTCAAAAGATGGAATAAGAGGAAACTGTCTACACCAAAGTTTTCAAATCTCTACTGAGACTATCATCTGCCTCATCTACTGGATTTTGAAATAACAACATGACTCATCAAATCAAAACTGGTAACATAACTCAATCTAACTGAATATAGCAACTGATTATTAGATGATTATTAGATGAAGAGGAGGGACATGAAATAGTCATTGAAAGCAAAAATGATCCAAATAGGTAACTTTAATTAAATCAAAACTGAATAAACACGAAGTACAGTTGCATCCACATGAATATTAAAATCACCCATCAGCAAAATTCTGATGTAATGAAGTATAATACCAAGTCGAGTCTGACAGAAATTCAGAAAAGTACTCCAAACAAGGTATGGCCCTCGGGATAGGGCATAAATAACTGTAACAAAAGAAGGACTAACTCAACAAATAAATAGCATGGGTCCGATTGACCACTGAATTTACGCTTATGTAACTCCACTGATTTCAGTGCTGGTTCACCAGTGTAAAACTGGAATAACACGCTGGTGAATCAGTCTCAAAGTATTCAAAGACCTCCCAAAATTTAAATAACTCTTGTACATGTTTATCAATAAAACAGGAGTGCCCTCACATTTATCTGTGGGTAGCGATAATTCTAATACTCAGGCCGCAGTGAGGGACATAAAAGCATGATTAGCTCAGCTAAGTTTTGGTAGTGGCGAAAATATCAAAGTGAAATTATTAATTACTATTATCTTCAGATTTCTACCATTTTGTTTTGGCTCATGGAGTCTACCTCGTCTATGGTTTTCAATAAAAATCTAAACCCTGAAATATGACTTGGGCATTGTGCAGATTTGAATCTGAACATTGGTACCACACACAGGTCTTGATTCTTCTCTGATTCACATTAGAAATGTGAGTCATTCGAGTCAATGGAGTTATACCAGAGTAAAGGTTTGTCCATGTGGGGAAATTGACGAGAATAGCTTTCTTAGAATAAGCTTTTCTGCAGTAGCTATTCCCTTGTGGACACTCTTATTCCAGAATAAGAGTACCTTTTCTGAGTTAGCTTAATCCACTTTGGAAATACATAACACTGGTACATATGAGACAAGTATGATGTCAATTGTCAGGAGTGTAATTTTTTGAATGAATCAGAATAATAGTGTACTTCTCTCAGAGTTAGCATAAGCATCCTGTCCTGTGGCAGTTACTTTACCAGATTACATTCCTTTCTTACTTACTTTTTCAATGAAGCGACAAAGATCCAGACCAACACGGCTACCCCTCTGATACTTTTTCAATGTCATCATAAAGCTCAGAATAAAACTTATGCAGGTTATGAGCATTTATTGTAAATTAAGGCTATATTCAAGCAGCTTGACATTTTACACCTTTTATTTTACTTCTCCCTCTGCTAAAATGAGTGCTGGTAATGCATATATTTTGTGTACTGGAACAGGTCATGTCCCTTTCTGTCACAGTCCACCTTGTTTTGTGATTGTGCACCCTTGGATGCATAATGGAGATATGGCCACTTGTGCATAAAGAAGCATAGGTTAAATGAACTGTAAAACGTTGTGCTTTATTGGACAGCACATTTTGGACTTTTTTCCCCTGAGTGAATTATTCAAAAGTCCTGCGTTAATGGTGCGTAACTTTAAATTGGGTCCATGGACTGCACATCAGATATTTGATTCTCCTCTTTAACTTCATTTATCACTTAATAACAATATTGCTTTGTCTTTTTTATTAACTTTTTATATTTGCAGTAATGAGCAAATATTAGAAAGTAGTGTCTAGTATCTTAAACTGTTATCTCAGATTTCCTCCGTTCATTTAAATAATCCTTCATGCTGACTTGAGAGGTCATTTCTTGTGGATTCAGAATGCTGCTGCAGGTGAAGGAGTGTGATTGTGTTAGGGTAAAGATTGAAATTGATATTGATATGAGACACATTGAAACTGATATTAGATGGGATCAGAGCCTATTGCGGAAAGTCAGGAAAAGTTAAAGAGGAGGTTCTGAGAGATTAAGATTCTCTTGAAAAGTATGCAGGTTTCTTCTGAACGTGGCTTAACCTTTTTAAGATGGATCTGTTAGCTTTTGACAGAATTGTTTATAAACTGAATGAACTCAGAGGGAATGTTTGCAAGTGACAGATGGAAATAGAAGAGCACTCTTCCCCCTCACTTCCCCTACCCCCCCTCTCAATCACACACACACACACACACACACACACACACACACACACGAAAAAGATGCATACATTTTTAATGAAGGGAATATTTTTGATAGAATGGTGTGTATATGCACATTCTCCTGTGGATTCCCGTGACCTGTTCAGCATACAATATTGGGTTTAATGGGGCAAAATTAGATGCTAACAGTGAGGAGAAGTGGAGTTTCTCATAGGCTGCATTCACATTGTTGTTCCCATTCAATTATTTTTCTAAATACTCTAGTGTAAAAGTCATAAAGGATTGAGTTTATGTAAGAAGAATAATCTTAAATTAAAGGGAATCTTGTGATTAGACCAAGATGTGATACTGCCTGGAGGAAATCAAAGAGGGATAGTCAATGTGCATGTGGCTTCAGCACAGAGCCGAACTGTGCTAACAGTACAGAGTTGCACCGCTCCAGTGGGAGCACAGGGAGGCAGGCTTGCCAACTCTTGCGATTCTCATGTGACTCTAGTAGTTTGAGTGTGTATTTTTACCGGTCTCATGCAAACATGATGAAAGGGTGCCAATTCATGAATTTTTCCATATTCAAAATGGCCACCATCTGCTATCACTGCCAATGGGGCTGAAGCCTGCAAGGTGGCCACCATTTCCCTACAGGCTATCTGCGTGTGGAAGTAAGGCCACCCTTAATAAAGTTGGCAGCTGTCTCCCACTATTTTCAGTGAGATTGAAGCCAGGCTCAGAGGCAATATGGCTGTCACTCTGTGGTTCGGGGTCAGGGAGCTAGTCAGGGACACAGGGACTGTGAGGAGCAGAAGAGACACTGTGAAAGGTGGATGAGAAGAGTGAGGGGAACAGGAGCATGGGAATGAGGTGCAGGGAGATGTGAGGGGGGGTGAGAAGTGGAAAGACAAGCAGGAGGAGTGGGCGTAGGACAGAGCAGTGGAGGGGAGGGAAGTGGGGTGAGGATGGCCTGGAGCAGTGGGAGGCAGGGCAGAAGAAGTAAACAGAAACTAAAAATCTTAGTACTGAGGAGGCATTCTGCCTCTTTGTGTTGGGGGAGTGCTACTCTCCTTTCAAGGGTGCAGTTTATTCCTCCACAGAGTAACTGCATATAGCTCTGCCTATACCCAAATTGTCTCTGTCCCTTTTGTCTCATGAGTTGTTCCAGTGGATGGAGAAACACAGTAATAGCCCATGAAGTTTGCTGAGTGCAGAAGCTACAGTTCAAGGCCCCTCTTCAAAAAGTCTAATCCTAAAAAGCATGTGAATGTTTGTGCCTGCATTTGCAAGTAAAAAACCCCACTGTTGCAAATACAAATTGGGTACACATGTGCAGAAAATGAGAAACTGCCTGTGCAATTACTTGATTTTCTACTGTGGATTTCATGTGTGTGAATTTGGGTACATCTAAGGTATGTATACATGCATTATTTTGCAGGTGGAAAAGACATTCTCCTTTAAAAAATATGTAGCCTTTATTAGAAAGGTGCTAACATTCTTCTCTAGATGACAAAGGCTGAAATCAATGGAATATGACTACGCATTGCAATGCTGATCTAAAGTAATTGCTATATTGGTGTACATTAAAACAGAGATTTTAATTAAAACAGAGAATTTAAATGTCAGACCACAAAATAACTATTCCCATCCTGTGCAGAACTGGTGAGGTAATGTCTTGAGTAATGCATGAGTTTTGAACTATCTTTTGATAGTTCAAAACTCATGCATTACTCAACTGGTCAGAATACGAAAGGCAAGGAGAAAAATTAAAAGTTTAGGAAGTATTGTCTGTGGAGGGAACTTAATAACTGAAGGGTGGAGTATTCTCTCCCCCTCCACCATGCACACTTTGAGATCTGCACACAGAAGGGATGTTCCGCTTTCTACTCAAATCAGTGGCGTGCTGTCTCCACATCATCCCCCACATCCCTGTTTAATGTGGAGGGCTTTGGGCTTGCTTGGGGATCTGTGCACAGAGAGGAGGGTGAGCCAGAGGCAGGGTCAGCAGTGTAGGAGAGCAAGTATGCTATGAACTTTATTTTCCCACCAACACCAACCCACACCCCGACATGGCAAGAAAAAAATACTTTCTTCTCCGCAAGGAAAATGCTCAGAACTTACTATAGCTTGAGGGAAGTCCCAGGAGCAGTGGCACGTGTAGTCTTTGATAGGATGGCACCATTGCTTTGCACCACCTGGTAGTCAGAGAGGGGAGCAGGGGACATCCTGATCTAATATGGACATATAGTGTCTTCAGGGGGATGCCTCACTCTGACTATGAGGTAATTCCATGAAAGCCACGGATTCTGGGGGTTGAAATTCCTGATTGTTCTTTCCCAGGAGATGGGAAGGAGAGACTTGGAGGAGAAGTGAGATCAAACACTGCACCCTTTATGGAAAAATCTGATGAAAAATCAAATGCTCTTCTCCCATTGTTTTTCTCCTTCATGTTCCCTTCCCATAGGTTTCTCTGAGGAAAGGGTGATTTGGCCCTTAATTTATGTGTTCTCTAGTGAATGCTAAATCAATTTATGTTTTAATAGAGTACTGAGTGAAGACAGCATCTTGACATATACATATACAGCTTCTTGACATATATGTGTTAAGAACTAAGAGGAAGCCAATAGTTCAGGTCCATATTAGAATATGATAGTGTAGAAGTATAATGGATACTTCAGAGGTCTTGCAAACCAGGTGTGAGACTCTAGGAAATAAGACAAATGAGGGCAGTTTTCACAAGTGCTACCTGTCACAATTGGGACTAGATAGATTAATGGAAGATTGGAAATGGCTGAAAAGCTAGTGCACATGATAGGATTTATATTTCTTTGGTGTCAGAGCTATTATGGAAGAGGGGGCAAATATATGCTCTATTTGGGAAGCCTGTGCCTTACCAGAAGGGTCACCACAGTAGTAACAGAGGACAAATATAACAATGTTGGGAAGACATTTTTAAGCACTGCACATGAGAAACAAGAGGTCCATAAAAAAAGCAGTAGAAAGAGATTAGCGTAATTTATTGATGGAAGCACTAGACATTAAATTAATGATTTGCCTCAATGTTCACAAAAGGAGGATGAGGGACAGATGCTGGAAACAGATATAAATTTCCCAGGAGAGGAAGAAGAAATACTGAGGGAAATTAGGACCATGCCAGGACAGATGATCAGGATATTAGAATGTCTGAAGACTAACAAAGCTCCAGGGCCAGATGGAATCCATCCCAGAATTCTGAAGTGGCAAAAGAAATAGGAGAACCTTCATAGGTGTATTCAAAACCATCCTGGAAGCAGGGGAGATGATAATGGACGTGAAACAAACCTTATACAGTATTTAAGGAAACTAGGTAGACGATGGGAAATGACTGATTTATAAGCCTAATTTCTGCAATAAGGGACAGTGACAGCTAATCAGGCATTCTCTAAAATGTTATGATTTAATTAAGGTCAGCATGGATTCATAAAGGGAAGACTTTTAATACTATAATTGGTTGAGACAATCAAATTAAAAGTTGATTGTGGGGAAGCTTTAGACATAATTGCCATGGACTCTAAGAAAACTTTGGCTACATAAAAAGCAGATCTTATTTGTTAAACTTCTTGGGACAGGGACAATGTTTTTGGATTTATTTTTATAAGGGTGCGATTTTCAGAATTACTGACTCCCTGCAACACCCACTGAGCTTCAGCAGGGCTATGGGAGCTGTGCACTTTTCAAAATCAGGCCCCTGGCACAATGGTGGTCCCAATCCTGAAATTAATAATATATTCTAATCACAGTGGCAATAAATGGCCAATTCAGTGATGCTGGTTTAGTTGGATGTGGGGAGGAGATGATGAACGTCAATAAAGATAATACTTAGTCCTATCTTGAGTGCAGGTGACTAACTAGAAGACTTCTTGAGGTCACTTCCAGTCCTACAATACTATGATTCTATTAAACACTGAAAAGGCTTGGATACTGGAGCTACTGGTTACTGGGAGTCCTAGATGAAGGAAAATGATTAGGGTTATTCTGCCAGTATTGGTATAATGATAATTTTTTGTTTGTTTTAGCAATGTTTGGAAGCAGGAACACAGGCAATGAGGTGGTGCAAAGTGATAATGATTCAAAGTGGTGAGGAAGTAGTCAATATAAAAGAGGTGGTCAATACAATTCACAGTTGCTTTGGAGAGCTCAGGAACATTGACTGGCAAATTGCTTATACAATTAATTTGGAGAAATGTAAGAAAATGAAACCAGAAGGGGAAAAAACAAAACAAAAACCCAAACACCTCGCAGTCCTGTGAAAATGACTAATCCTTCAAAAGCCACATTCAGCAAAACACTAATCAGGAGAAGAATCTAGAAGAAGTAGAGCTGGGTATATAATTCACTTCTCAACATAATGTTTAACAATAATGAATACAGCAAACAAAATCAGGATGTATAAACAGAAGTATCGAATATCAGTCAGACGAAATTACTCTAGCATCCTATAAAGAAGCAGTAAATCCACTCTGGGAAACTGTGCATTGTCTTTGTCACTTTTAAACTCATATTTTATTGGTATTTCAATACTGAAGAGAACATCTTTATACAAATATATAGCCCAATAATTCTACAAAACAAAGCATATGGGTCTGCATGTATTATTGGAACAAAATTGATTCCTAGAACAAAAAGGAAGATCCTGGTCTGTCATCAACCAATAAGACAGTTTTGCTAAATGTTTTGTAACTAACCACTTTCCTAGTACTGTATGACATTTTGATTAAAAAGACTAGACTGATATAAAATTAACACGGCACACATTAAATGGATTAAAAATTGGCTGATAGGTCTCAAAATGGGGAATCATGGAGTACATGGGGAATCATCATTGAATGGGTGTGTTTGCAGAGGGACTGAAGGGACTGGTTCTTGGCCATACACTATTCAACTTTATCATCAATGACCTGGAAGAAACCAAAATTTGCTGAGGACACAAAATTTGGCAACTGGTAGATAATGAAGAGGGCAGGTCACTGTTAAAGAGTGATGTGGATCACTAGGTAAGCTGGGTGCAAGCAAATAATATGTAGAAGAAGCAATAGAAGGATAGAACAAGAAGCAATGGGCTTAAACTGCAGCAAGGGAGGTTTAGGTTGGACATTAGGAAAAAGTTCCTAACTGTCAGGGTGGTTAAACACTGGAATAAACTGCTCAGGAAGGTTGTGGAATCTCCATCTCTGGAGATATTTAAGTGGAGGTTAGATAAATGTCTATCAGGGATGGTCTAGACAGTATTTGGTCCTGCCATGAGCGCAGGGGGCTGCACTCGATGACCTCTCGAGGTTCCTTCCAGCCCTAGAATCTGTGTGTTTAAACACAACTGAATTAAATATACACATCTAGGAATAAAGAATGTAGGATGGGGAACTCTATCCTGGGAAACAGTGACTTTGAAAAATATTTTGGGGGTGGTGGTATACAATCAGCTGAACATGAGCTCCCAGTGCAACGCTGTAAGCCAAAACAGCTAATGTGATCCTCAGATGCGTAATCAGGGGACTCTTGAGTAGGAGTAGAGAGGTTCTTTTACTTCTGTATTTGGCACTGGTGTGGCCACTGCTGGAATATTTTGTCCAGTTCTGGTGTCCACAATTCAGGGAGGATGTTGAGAAACTGGAGACAGTTCAGAGAAGAGCCATGAGAATGATTAATGGATTAGAAAACATGCCATATAGCGATAGACAAAGATCTCCATCTATTTAGTTTAACAAAGAGAAGGTGAAGGGGTGACTTGAGTAGAGTCTATACTTACCTAGATGGGGAACAAATATGTAAAGGCGAGTTCTTCAGTGTAGCAGAGACAGTATAACATGATCCAGTGGCTGGAAGTTGAAGCCAGACAAATTCAGACTGGAAATAAGGCATGCATTTTTTAACAGTGAGGGTAATTAAGCATTGGAACAATTTACCAAGGTTCATGGTGGAAATATTTAAATCAAGATTGGATATTTTTCTAAAAGATATGCTCTATTTTGAGTATCAGGGGGTAGCTGTGTTAGTCCGTATCCACAAAAACAACAAGGAGTCCGGTGGCACCTTAAAGACTATCAGATTTATTTGGGAATAAGCTTTCATGGGTAAAAAACGCACTGAAGAAGTAGGTTTTTTTACCCACAAAAGCTTGTGCCCAAATAGCTCTATTCTGAGGAAGTTCTATGGCCCGTGTTATACTAGATGATCACAATGATCCTTTCTGGCCTTGGAGTCTATGAAATGTATAAGAATCATTAATGAAGAAGGGGAAAAGACCCAGTATCAATATTCTGTATGCATATGAATAATTTTTTACAACTTAAAGAATTAAGAATACAACTCAAGACAGGGCCACTTTAAAGGGGCCCAGAGAACTGCAAGGCTCAACACAAACGGCATTACATTATTACTTTGGAGTTACAAGCTTCTGTCTTTTGCTCTGTAGTACAGTGCTGTCATCTGTTAAAAATAAATCTGTGCCTTTACAGACAATGTCCTGTTTTCTCCTGGGAGTTGCCAAGTTTTATTTCTCTCCCCCCATTGTTAATAAAAAAGCACAGAATCATGGTACAGGTACAATAACCATCCTGACCCAGACATAACAATCCGTCATTTGTGTGTTCCATAAAAATGGGGTCTTCTTTGTGGTTGAAGTCTGGCATCTGTGGTGTGTCTGCAGGTACATTTCAATAGATTAAAACATTTTTAGACCTACCTGTAATGCCACAAATGTAGTGTTTGCCCCATTTCTAGTTTTCTAATGTGGATCCTCCTTTCAAGATCCACATTTCTAACAGCATTGATTAGTGACTTGAGACCAAAGTCCATTGAAGTCAGTGATCCAAAATCCATCAAAGTTAATAAAAAAATTTCAGTGGCTTTTGATCAGCCCATATGTTCTCTGGCATTTTGGACTTCCAGCTTTTTCCACATTCACTGGAAATGATTTCAATTGTTTCCTCTGCAGAGGGCAAGGCAGATTATACTTAATCGGATTTCATCAAGGTGAAATTATTTTCTCACAAGATATGGATCCTGATTGCTGAGTCAAAGATTTTGAGGAATCTGGAAAGAAAATGCTCACGACACTCAAGAGGGAATGCGAGAGAGAGCTGAAAAAATGTCATGTAATTTTCTATTTCATTGCTTTGGCATTTTAAAAGAGTCAGAAGAAAAGCTTCAGTATTTTCCAGGAAGGACTGAGCATATATTACAGTATCTGAAAGTGACCATCCATGCCCACTGGAGTGATGACTTGATACTGCTTCATTAAGATGGGTAGTTGACTGCCTGCTTATCCCCTGAAAGTTGGAATGACCCTGGTGTGGATGGGAGTGGTGGTTAGGACAGTCTGGAATGGGGAGAAGTGACTTCCTCTTCAGATGAAGGACTCTGCCACAAACACTGAAGATGCTAAAATCCACAAATTGCATCATTTTTAGTGCCGCCACTACTAGTGTTGTTGTTGGTAAACAGCTGTTGCAGTTCCCTACTCCTTTAAACATATTCCTTTTTTCCATTCCATGTGTCAGCCCAAATAGCATGAGTAGTTTGATACTCCAGATGCTAGACCTGCACCTTATAAATCTTTCGAGTCAGATCTGCTTAGTTTGCTGACCAAAAAAAAAAAAAGTTTTTCCCACTCAGCATTGCTGAGCCAATACATATATATCTGTGGCAGAGCAAGCTGCATTCTATTCTGTCTGCCGCACCATCATCATCAAATAGTGAAAGCATGATTTGGGAATAACAGTATAGGTGATGGTTGATGTATGAAGCAGAAAGAACACATCTTAATTTGCAGATCTGAATTTGAGCTAACAAGGATAGCAGACAGGAAAATCTTGTTTAGACTTAAAAACTGTGAGAATTTGACATGAAACCCACTAATGAAAAATAAATATGGAATGCCAAACTACCATTGATAGTCAATTTTCTATCAAGAACATTCCTGTTTTCTCCTTGTTAGCCTTACCATGTTTCTGTACTTATTCCAGTACTGCTTGTTTTCCCCCCTACATTCCCGTACTTGTAAATTTTCACTGTCTCCTTTTATATAGATGTATTTTATTTCTTGTTATTTAATACAGCTGTGTGAAAAATGTCACATCTCAATGATTTCACACAATGGTCACCATTCAAAAGTCAACATTTCCCAATGGGCACCACGGAGTGGTATTTGAAGCATCACATTTCTATTTCTTACTTCCATATAGAATGTCACAGAGTGTTAACTGTGGGCCAGTGTTAATTTTTAAGGTCTCAATTCAGTAAAGCATCACTATTCAGGACAGCACTTAAAAATGTGCCTTAGCCCCTTTTTAGTACATAAAAGTTGTCTGAATTTGGGCCTAAATGATGAACAGTGAAGGAATCAAAAATTGTGTTGTTTTGCTGTGCTTATGAAAACCTGAAAGATAGACTTTTTTGCCCCACATTTTTTGGAAAGGCAAAAGAATAAAAATAGCCCTAACATTTTTGCCCATTTTGAGTATTCGGTCAAGTTGTCAGGTGCTTATATACCATAGAGAAGGGTGCTGTAAAGAGAGAGAGAGAGAGAGTGTATTTCAAATCAAGGGAACAAATTTCAAAGACTAGGTTTGTCCTGGTTATTTTTTTAACTTTGGATGGGCAAATAGAGTTAAAAATGAAGCAGTAATAATATTGCATTTCACTATGTATAGCTGTTTACAACAGAAACTATGAAAGAGCAATACACTCTGCCATTATTAGGGGTTTTTTTTGCCTAGGAAATTCTATGGATCCCTAGTCAAGCACAAAGTGACTTGCTGAATTTTCTCTCCATTAGATCAACTAGCAAGCCTGAGCCTTTTAGCTCTTACAGGCCCAAGCTAGTATGAAATGGTGTGATTGTATGATACCTTAGGGAGGGGAACCTTTGTATCTTTGGTTGCCTAGTGGGGTAAGTATCTCACAATATGTTTGCAGCTGGAAGTTTGCCTTTAATGAATCCACTGTGCATGGTAATATAGATAAATAAATAAGGTCCCAATCCTGGAAGCCCTTTGCAGGTGGAACTCATATTGTGTTCATTGGGTGTTCTGGGCAAGGAGGGCTTGCAGGACAGGGTCCTGAAGAAATATATGTTTGCTATTGTGATATTAGTTTCTGAAATTTCACACCAAGAAAGACTCTCCCTGTGTGAGTAAGGAGAATAGGTCTGTGTAGGCTCCCCAGAATGTGAGCAGCTCTAACTTGTTTTTGCTGATCATTCTGACCTCCCACTTGTTTTTGTTAACCAAAGGAAGCACCACAGCCTGGTTTAGAGGCATCTGGGCGGCATGTGTAAGATTAGGACCTCTGACACTCAGACTCCCGTGGACACTGCTTACATTTACTGGTGTATGCATGGTAGTCTCTTTGGCGTCACTTACACGGCCAAGGAGCTGGAAGCATATGAAGGAGTCTAACAGAGTGAAGTGGGGTCGAAATTACAGCACCAAAAGTGTCACTTCTGAATCTAGCCTTCTGTCTCTAGATTTCTGGGTGAATGGGCATGTCTAGGAAGGCAAAGAGCCAGCCAAAAGACCAGAGAAGGGCTCACATTTGGCTCCCAAATGGGCCCTTGCTTCTGTACCAATCGTGAACATCTTTGTGTGCACCTCTGAGTCGTAACACAGTAAAGCAATCCCCGACCCCATCCTCCTTCTCACTACCCCCAGCACTATCCCCTCTTCCCTCCTTCCCAGCACTTCCTCCAGCTCAGAGAGGGAGTGGAAAACTCTGAATTACAGCAATTGGGAAGAAGGGAATGATTTTGAGCTGAGTGATCTGAGAGGGAGGCTGAGGGAGCTTTTTCTTTTCAGCCACTTTCTTCTTCTCCTTTAAAGCTTCAAATCTATAGGTGGGCACTCCAGCAGGGTCCCAGGATGTTGCTGGAACATCCAATCAGCTTGCAAACTGGCTCCCTTCAGGGCTAAGTGAGATGAGGCAGGAGAAGGAGTTCCGCATGTCAGAGAGGTAGGGAGGCAGCTGGTTGCCTTAGCATGATTGAAGGGTTGTGACATCAGAGACCTCTGGGATCAGGGCAAGTAAGGCTTGGAGAGACCTTTAGCAGGAAGCTGTTCTTCCTTCATAAAGCAGCAGCTCAAGAGATAATGGGAAAAGGGAATCAGTATGGGGTAGCAAAGTGCCTGTATAGCATACTGCTGTAAGGGCCAGATTCAGAGTCCACTGAAGGTCACGGAAAGGCTTTCATTGTCTTCAGTGGGCTTTGGATCAAGCCTCTGAAGCAGCCCAGTTTAAACACCTTAATCACTATTGCCTCTGTTGTGCTCAGTTTTTTAAATTTCAGTTAACAGAAGGAATTCTTCTAAAGATTTATCTCACTGCTTGTCTGACTTGATTGGTTTCCCATTAAAAGCTGGAAACCAGTTGGGATGCAGAAGATGCTTATGTGATGGAGGAATCACTTAAATGGGAAACTATCAGTGCAAGGAACAGCTGATGATTGTACACTCTTTTCCATTTATACAGTTGGCTATTTTCTTGTTCTTGCAGCACAAATACACCAACGTGTTAGCTATAAAGCCTGGCTGAATTTTCATATTGGCTGCAAACTTGATCATTCTCCACTGATCTTTAAAAAGGGCATTTGCTCTTCCCTTTATTTGATTTCCATCTGCAGTTATAAAATTAATCTCCCAACCCCCTGCTGCAATGAGCTGTATCAGTGAGAGTTCAGTTTCTCTTTTGGCATAAAAAACTTTTTCACAAAGTTACAAGAAGTTGAGTACATTTATTTATTTATTTTAAACAAAGCTCTTGTCGTTTTTTGCATTTCTATTTTATCCATGTCATTTTGGTTCTTTTGTTTTATACTTCACATTTTTTCCACACTCTTTTTTATTCCCTTCAAGCCTAGTTTATAGTCTCTGACAGGATTCTTTCTATGCTATCTGCCAAAACATCTGTTCCTTTCCTGAATAAAAGGCTTCCTTCTCCAGAAAGTGTCACATAGGTCCACAAAAACGGTAAACCTTTCTTTCTCAAGCCGACTTTGCCAATGTTAGACCAGTATTGAGAAGCTTTATTCCCTTGTCTGTCTTGTCTCATTTTTCATTATAAGTAATTCAGGGAGTTTATTGGAAAAATGACTTTGCATCTTTTGAATTTCAACATACACATTCATTTTCAACACCCAATTTTAGATATTTGTACTTTCTATTTTTAATCCTGGATTTGTTCCCTGCATTACTAATCAAAGCAGACTTTTTCTTAGTATTTTAAATACCCTTTGTATTGTGGAGTCTATGCCTAAAACTGATCCCAGATAAACAGACTTTTGTTTTATACTATCCATCTGTGTTGATAGGACCACTTTTATATTAGAACTTTTATTGAGCAGCTTCTAATATAACTGCCTTAGTCACATCTTTTGGACTGATTTCTTGATGATGCTATAATTTTGCCTATTGGGGAGCCAGAGAAGCACTTAGAGCAATGAGGTTTGCTCTTGGATTCCATCTGTGACTGACTAGTTGACCTGGGTCAAGTCATACAAACCTTCAGTCCTGCGGTTTGCCCATCTATGAAATGGGAATAAGAATTGTTACCTATCTAATAGTGATGTTGTGAGTTTGGTTTATGTTTATAAAATGCTTTGAGAATCTCAGGAAAATTTGCTCTATATGAGCAAACTAATAACGTTTTCTCATCCCTCGGTATGAGAAATCCCATCTTCTCTAATAATTTTTCATGCTATTTTTAAATAAATAGCTGATATCTGCCTAGGGCAATTTAAATATTTGTATTTCTTCAATATATTGAAAAAGTCCATCCTTTTCTTTTTGTTTTACACAGTAAAGGAAACCAGGACATTTTTATTTGGGCTGTTCTGTGGCCTGATTGACTTGTAGCTTGTTATTTAGACCATTGCCTCTTGAATATATTGGTATTTTATTCTATAAAGAGGAGGAGTTGCAGGTGGGTTTATTTCAAGTTCCTGCATATAACTAAGGCCCAATAATGTAAATAGTCTGGGAGTAGATGTCGGAAAGACTGTTCTCCTAAGAGTAGCTGTGGAGGTGTTTTAGGCTGTGCTGTGAGATATTTCAGGCTTCTGAAATTTTCAAGGTGTAAAATCCCACAAAATTAACTGATGAAACATTCTGTGCAAACTCTGATTGAAAAAAAACAACAACCCCAATTTCATCCACCTTATTTCTGGGAGAAGTGTGTCTCCATTCTAAGATGGGAAACAGTGGTACTGGGGTTTCCCCGCGGAACTTCACCAACTCATCAACCTGCAAGAGGGCAGCCAAAGTAGTTTCACTGCATTCTCTCATATAATGTCAGGGCTTTCCTCTGCCCCCAGCAACAACTGGTAAAAACCACCTGCTTCTTGAGTAATTTTTGTTACTAATGGAGAAAAGTCCCAGTATAACAAGGAAGCAGGGGAGGAAAGATCTCAACACTGATGAGACTGGAGAAGGTAATAATGTGCATTTCAATATAAATTGATATTGACTGGGAGATTCAGAAACCATCGGCCAGATTTAGGTCTCTGCCACACCAGTAAATTTATTTTAATTAAACAGTAGAAAAGCAATGCTATCTTCCTTGTGGCTGGAGCTGCAGTCTAAGCAGTCTTTACATGACCAAGCAGGGAAGTAACTCCCATTTTAACCTTCTATGTGGGCAACTAACATCTATCCCGTGGGGAATCCATAGACTTTTAGAAACGTAGTCCCATGCTGTAAATTGTGGGACAATAGTAAGTAATCTGTCACAGGATCCTTTAGACATGGATGTGGGTTTATGTATCTATATGTGTATTATGTGTACACACTGTAGCAGAGTTGCTGCTGCAACACGCCCTCTCATGACTGGATGTGGCATTGCAGCACTTATGCCTCAGTTTCCCTCTTGGATTCTTTGGCCTATTCTGGCTATCAGGGTGGCCTGATCCTCTGGCCAATCCATCTTAAAGATTCTGACCCCTTTCTCCACAGGGCCACAGAGTTCTTTAACACGCCCAATAGAAATATAAAGACAACTGAATCTTCAGCCCCAATAAGGCTCAGCTGGCCACCCCTCTTCCTTGTAGGCGAGTCTCAATTATAATGCAAGGACCTCCTATCTGTTCTCAGGTTCCTGTGCTTCACCCCACCCCATAGTCTAAGGCTGGCACAGTTCTCTACTTTCCCATGGTTTCAGGCAGGCCTTCATCTCTCAGCAGCTCCTGATCTTCCCTCAGGCTTCAGGCTCGCCTCAGGAACAAACTGTCTGCTTCCTGCCCTTCCAGACTTATTGGCCTTCATTAAGCCCCTTCCCAGAGAGAGGGAGCTCACTACATCCTCTCCCCTGGATCTCCTCTCCCAACCGACCTTCCCTCTCCTTTTTAAGTCCATCCCCTCCCCTTCACCCAAACATACCCTCCCTCGGTGCAATCAGTGAGGTTACTGGCATTCTCAGGCTCCCTTAAACCTTCTGATGCCTGTGCTGGGGTTAGATATCTCACACATACATGTATGTAATGGAAGATTATTTACTAACTACTAACATATGAAAATACGAAAACCTGAATGCTGTACCAGCTTCTGTTGGCCATTTGCGAGATGACATCAATTTCCTAGTTCCTAAATTCTGGTTGATCTCTTATTATTATTTAAATTTGAGATAAGGATAGACTATGTGCTCTGTAAGGCTAAGCAGTCAAAGCAGAGGGAATCTGAATTAACTTCTGAGGTCATGTAATTAGAGCCAGAGACATGTCTTTGAGAAACAGTGGCTGTTTTACAATATCTTTGCAACATGAAGGAGTAATTGGATCAGATCAGGGGCAACCATGTTTCAGAAAGACCGAATTAAGGCATATTATAGACTGAAAATTAGTTGCATTTACTAAGATGCCTTGATTTTTTTCTAGAAATGATGCAGTCAAGGAGGCAGGGGGAAGAATAATTATGAAGGTCTTGTTGCAATCACTGTGTTATAAAATGAGGATATGCATTTGAATGCTAGGACTTTCACCTGGTGTATGTATTTTATTCCTTTAACCTTCTATCTTCTGCTAGAATGGGAAAGATAAAGCATTTTAAATTGGTACAATCTAGTAATGTCCAAGATAAGTCAGAGAGAATCAAAATAATCTTGATTCTATTTATTTGCCCTTTAAAGTCCATTTTTAGATCAAGGAATATTGGCAACTACAGGCAAAGTGGACTTTTGACCACTAGTAGATTATCTGCAGTGGAATATCTACAGAATTTTTCCACTGGATCTCAGGATACACATAGGCTAGGAGGAACAAGCATCATAGATTCCAAGGCCAGAAAGAACCATTGTAATCATCTGGTCTGACCTCCTGTATTACACAGGCCATACAACTTCCCTGAAAAAATTCCTAGAGACTTTCTTTTAGAAAAACATCCAATCTTGATTTAAAAATTTTCAGTGATGGAGAATCTTCCCTGATACTTAGTAAAGTGTTCCAGTGTTTAATTACTCTCACCATTAAAAAATTATGCCTTATTTGCATTCTGAATCCAATGGCTTCAACTTCCAGCCATTGGATCGTAATATACCTTTCTCTGCTAGATAGAGGAGCCCACTATTAAATATTTGTTCCCCATGTAGGTACTTTATAGACTGTAATCAAGTAACACCTTAACATTATCTTTATTAAGTTAAATATATTGAACTCCTTGTGTCTATCAATATAAAGCATCTTTTCTTATTCTTTAATCTTTTTTTGGCTCTTCTCTGAACCATCTCAAGTTTATCAATATCCTTCTTGAATTGTGAGCACCAGAACTGGACACAGTAGTCCAGCAACAGTTGCATCAGTGCCAGGTAAAATAACCTTTCTACTTTTACTCAAGACTCCCCTGGTTATGCATCTCATGATCAGCTGATGGATTGCCACCAACAGAGGTTTTGTTCAATAGAAAACTAAAAACAAAAATGCCCAATTTTGTAGAAATTGATGTAACAGATTAAAAATGACTTCACTATGTATAAAAAACCTGACAAACATAACTGTTAAACAAAAAGTTTAATATAACAGGGGGTCACGAGAACTTGAGCGTTTGCAGCAACATGATCATGCCTGTATCTATGATGGAAAAACTTGGTCAAAAAAGGCAGAGGTCCCTCGCGAATTAGCTTCTAGGTCCTTTGAGATTGTCACTGCTGAGGGACTGACATACAGACGGAATAGGAGACACCTTCAACAAATCTCAGGGTGAAGGGAAGACAAGACATAAGATAGCAAGAGAGGAGGAATTCAAGTCTTCAGCGATGGAAGAGCATGGGTGGTACTTAGCATCACAATGTAGAGACTGAAGCAATGATTTGTAGATCCATGAGACTGAGCAGGCACCTCAAAGACTAATAGAAAACTGTTAGTAAATCATTAGGTTTCTTTACTTGTATATATACTGTTGTGCATTATGTTTATTCATGTTTTTTTGGAGAGGAGATATGTGAGGAAATCTTTTAAAGAGAGCCATACTTGGGCTTCACCTAGTTTGACAGAGCACAGGGCAATGCTGTGATACAGAGAGTCTCACTGAGAGCAGACTTTGTGCTCTAGGTCTTACATCTAATAATAAGCATCTCCCTCAGCTTTGTCTAAGTCTCCATCATAAGAACCCACAAATATTACAGTTTACACTAGCTGAGGATCTGGTCTCACCTATTTAATTATTAAAAATGCCTATTTACAATTTTAGGTTGGGCTTATTGCAGGCCACTTAAAATAATCTTTAATTGAAAATGAAATTATTACAGGTCTAAGGTGATGATTTGACATCCCTCATCTTCAGGTCAGTTCACAAAGAGGAAAAGCTCAGGCAGTAGCAGGGCAAATTTCCAACACGTGCTTCAACCATGAAATGATCATTCTTAATCTACTCTTGAATGGGTGGCAATCTCAGTACCAGTTCTGTTCGTTCTCTCTCTAAACAGATTACCAGGAAGAGCATCCACTGGCAATTTGGTGTTTGTGATACAGAAAGCGGCTATTAGGAAATGGACTGTGATCACTAATTGATTTCACATATACTGATGATTTCACATCAACCAATAGACGGTTGATCATTATTGACCTTTGCTGGATCTGAAGTAGAAACCTAGAGCTAAGGGTCTCTAAATCATTATCAAACATCATGCCACATCCCCCGCTATGCAGTGTTGTTTTTAACCATACACTGTCAAAAGGAATAGGCTCAGAAATTCCAGTGTTAATTAAAATCTTTGGTTGATATTTTCATACTAAATGTGGATACAGCTGTCTTACTACAGGTGTCCAAGTCTGTAAAACTGGGCCTAGTCTTCCAAGACCTCCAGATGAGAATTCTGACTTGAAGCCAATGGCAGTTCCAGTCATCAAGGGATTATAGAATTAGGCTGTTTTACTGAGAGTTCTCTCATCAGAAGCAGAGCTTGTGAATCTTGGCATTTACAGTTCTTAGGAGGCTCAGTGAACATTTGTTGGTTTCAGTTTGCATAAAGTTACCACCCCCCAAGTGCCAGGATAATCCCAAACAACTCAAGATTTGCCTTGTGTTGGGTTTTATTAGAAAAGTTGTACATATCATTAATAACAAAATGCTTTTGCCTCCATGTGAAGTTTCAGGTTTCCGTGTGAACCACAGAGAAACAATTTTCTTTTAGTCATTCCTGAATATGATTGTCTTGTTCTGTGCTCACAGTTTCCCTCCCTGACTCATATTGTTCTTAGATAAATACTGGCAGCTTTCAGGCTTTCATTTAATCATAGATACCATGATGAGTATCCTTTAGTTGCAAATATCAGTCTACCCTGACCTCAACAGGCAAACAATGAGAATTTTACTACTAAAACTATGCAACAACATTCTTACAAAACTCACACTTGGTAAATACTGTATGTGTTGTCTCTGACTGTACTTAACATTACCAGCCACCAGGTAGCGTATTGTTTTGTGTAATCATAGTTAAATTGGTATTAACCTGGAGAAAACAGTTTCTTATGGATATGACAGTTGAGTGGGTAGGTTCATATCCCGTGTGTGTGCATACATTCACATACACACCCCTTGGGGATATGAACCTACCCACTCAACTGTCATATCCATAAGAAACTGTTAACTGGTTAATGATGTATACATGTATACTTATCTTATTCATTTACTGTATCAAAAAGCCACAGCTTTGCTTTATTTCTTATTATAGATGGTTTGCAGATATCAGATATTTTTTAAGATCCAGTTTCTATCCATATTGCCACTGATTAAGTTTATCTAAGATAATGAATTTGGTTTCAGTTTTGAGCCACTTTGCTTAGGAAGTTGGATACCATGAAAAAGATTAATTTACAAGAAACCAAATAGCTTTGTTAAACAGTATTATTGCAGGATTCTGAATCTCTGGTGTGTGTTTACAATGGGAGGTTGCGGCCCACATTTTAAATTTCACAAGGAAAAGACACACGATGGGAAAAGTTTTTTAAAATGTTTGATTCTAGAGGCTTGAGACAAATATTCCCATTAGAAATAGAGTTTCCTTCAATGCCCAGTGAATTCAACTGGAGTCTTTCCCTTGACTTAAGTGGGCACTGGACTTGACCCATACAGGTAAAAAAATAAAAGCCAGAAATGGAAAAACTTTTTAAACTGACCCACTTTAAAGACAGAAGATTAAGTTAAAGAACTCTGGGCTCAATCATGCTCACCTAACTCGTGTGATTATTTAAAAGTCAATGAAGTTAGTTATGTGAGCAGGGTGAGCAAGATTTAGTCTTTGGTTATATTTGCAGAAATCAAATTCAAGTTTGATTAATTACATGACAATCCAGGGGAAACCATGGATGGAGGGGATTGCAAATGGCACTCCCATGAGCAAGCAAGGCCCACTACACCCAGAGGGGATTGACTTTAAGATGGCAGATGGTGTTGGCAATTACTGCTCTTTGCATGGCTTTCAGTAGGGGAAAAATCCCTGAAAACTGAAGACAGAGATCCATCCCCAGGGCATGAGCTAAATCAACAGCTTGTGGCTGCTCTGACTGGTTTTCTGATCTCTTTATTGCCACAATTTGCCTCTGGGCTGGCTTTCTGACTCCAAAAAAGCTTGTGGCCTTTTCAATTCATTTAATCTGATTTTATACCTCTGCCAAATAATTTAATGAACCTCTTTTCCATGAATAAACAAGACAGTGTGATCTATTGGGTAGGGCATTGGATTGGGAGTCAGGAGATCTAGGGTCTATGCCTTGCTTTGCCACTGTCCTGCTATGTGACTTAGGGCAAGTCACTCATATGTTTCTCCCTCAACCCTTTCTCTGTCTTGTCTATTTAGACTGTAGATGCCTTAGGGCAGACACCGTTTCATACTATGTATTTTGCAGTTACTAGTACAATAGGGTCCTGATCTCAGTTGGGGCCTCTAAGCTCTCACATAATATAAATAATAATATATACCATTAACTATGGTTAATGAAAGAGACAATAGCAGCTCTCCTTCACACCAGGCAAAATGGAATGCTAAGCATGGCTATTTAAATGAAATGCTTTTATCAGCTCATTGAATGTTGTTTAGAAAATATATTGTAGTGAAACAATAAGCCTTAGAGTGAGGTTTTTAGTATTTTTTCAAAGCTATATTTTGTATCAGTGGTTGGCAGGTAACAAATGAAATTTTCTTGCTAAAGTAAATTTGTTTTCCATTGCTGCTCAGCCACAGAACTATAGCAGATGAGACCATGAAAAGATACTTGCTTTTGGACAGATATAGGAATATATCGATAGATTATGGTCTTCATCCATTTTTGACGAGGTAACTTGAATGTTTATTCTCTTAAAGGCAATCAGTCAAAATCTGGCGCGATTCACTGCTGTGGAATCCCATGGGTATAAGTGGCTGCACAGCTGTAAGCATAGACAGAATTTGCCCAAATGACTTCAACACGGCCAAAGCGGAGATGGTCAAAATGATTTGTGGTCAAATCCAAATCAGCTCAAACCATTGCTCAGAACTCAAACATGAAGTTGGTTTCTTTTGTTTTTATTGTTCCAAAAATTCTATTTTCTCCTTCTTTTTCCATTGGTGAGGACCTCTGGACTTCCTGGTTCCAGGTGGAACTGCTATTCCACAGGAAAGTCTGAACTTGTGGTATTTTCAGATCTCCCCAACATGCTGGAGATCTAATCTCAAAGCCTTGTCTTGTGAGAATTCCAGATTAATTTAATGGATGCCTATGGTTTTCTAAGGTTCAGATAAGCCTCTAAATCCCACACATTTTGTGGGTTTCCCAATAAACCAAATACTGACCAGCTTGAAAAGGCCAAACAAGTCCCAATTTATTTTACCCATGTGAGTAGCCCCTGTGAAGTCAGGTTTGAATACCAGATTACCCTCCCCTTTCCCGCTCTGTTTTTCCTTCTTTCGACTAGAAAACGTGAAGAGTGAAGGCACCACAACTTTATTAGGATAGAAGCAGCATTTGCTGAAAAATATATAATCTTTCAGCTACCAGTCATTTGGAGGAAGAATTTAGGACTGGGGCACGCCTCTTTAATTTACTCCTCTGGACCAAGATTCCTTGGGTCACACTGTGTCCAGCTGCTTTATGTGTAAGAGGAGGGCTCAAGAAGTCTCCCCCTGCTGTTCCGCACAGCAGCTGAGTACAACTGAAGTAACTGCAGATCAGACATTTGGAAACCTTTTCTGTAGAATTTAAGAGAAAATATGACCAATTTATGAAACTTGTGCTCAGGCTTTGATAAAAATCTCATTCTCAGATTCTCTGGACACATGAGCTGTGCTTGGCACAAGTTTACAAGTATAAAATGACTGTGGTATTTGCCAACACAGACATTAAATAAACAGTATTTAACCCATTGTCAACCACTTTGGGATAACTTGAGGATGAAAAGCCCTGTATCAAACTGTTATCTTGCAATGACATAACCACTGACCTCCACACAGCAACCCTGACAATTATGCTTACTGTCCAGTAGTTGGATGTGCTGAGACAATGTTCATATATTTTCCCTTAAGTTTTCTCTCTCTTTGGGAACAATTTTTCATAGAACAACCTCCTTCAACTTATGTGTCAATGCCCTAAGGCCTTTTTACTCATCTAGATTTAAATTAATGACCTCACCGATGGCAGCAGCAATTGAACCATCGCTCTCAAGAGCCAAGAACCACATATTGAATTTGATTAATACTGCTGGCTACTAATTTTCACTTTTAATTAGGTATGACACTATTGTAGGAAGAAAATACTGCAGTGCATAAAACAAATAGCATGCATCTACGGCAGCATTCTACTGTATGACCCCTGACCTGTTTTATTTAGTTGAGCTGCTACTGAACATTCTTCCACAACATCCACTCAGGGTACATCTATACTACCCGCCTGATTTGGCGGGTAGCAATTGATCTTCTGGGATCGATTTATCGCGTCTCGTCTAGACGCGATAAATCGATCCCGGAAGCACTCCCTGTCGACACCAAAACTCCAGCTCCGTGCGAGGAGTAAGCGGAGTCGACAGGGGAGGCTGCCTGCTGCGTCTGGACCTGCAGTAAGTGCTTTTAAGTTCAAACTAAGATACTTCGACTTCAGCTACGTTATTCACGTAGCTGAAGTTGCGTATCTTAGTTCGACCCCCCCCCCAGTTTGGACCAGCCCTTAGACTGGTAATGAGAAATATACCACTAGCCTAAACATTTACCTGTTAAAGTTTAAGGATAATCTAATGTGAATAAGTACTTTGCCAGACAAATGTTATTAGATTACATGATGCATGTACATGTATCTAATGACATTGGGTACTTTCCTTTATCTCTTTGATACATTTACTGGGGTTGAGTGTCATGCGACAATAGTGAAGAATCTCAGAAAGACCAACATTCTAACACAAGAGGTGGTATTATCCCTGAAGCTACTCATGTCTCTGCTTCACAGTAGAGGTTCTGCTGGGAACCCTTCTTTGCTCCTCTGCTATGTGGTTTCTTGTTATGGCATTAAAGAAACGGCTCTCATGATCTTTCAGTGGAGTTTTGCTAGATTTTGACATCTACACACCAACTGAGCAAGTAGAAAGCAAACATACTTAGCAAAGAAAAAAATTGCCACTCCTCATTACATCCTCAAGGATTGGAAGACTGTGCTGACAGTGTTCACAAGACAATGTAGCAAGAGTATTGTGTACTCCCATAGGGCGACATTTTATAAAGCACATAGAATTGAACTTCATTGGAAGTTGGGCATACAGCTGCCCTTTGTGCCTTTGAAAAATCTCCCCTAAAATATCAGAGGGGTAGCCGTGTTTGTTTTTGTGGATACAGACTATGAGAAATCCGGTGGCACCTTAAAGACTAACAGATTTATTTGGGCATAAGCTTTTCATGGGTAAAAAACCCACTTCTTTAGATGCACGGAGTGAAAATTACAGATACAGGCCTAAATATATTGGCACAGGAAGAGAAGGGAGAGAGTCCAAATAACCAGATAATCCTGCTGTCAGGTTGCCAATGCCTGAGATGATGGGGCTATCTGCTTTGGTAGCAGATAGAATACCCCTGGTCGGGGATCTAGGGGTGTGTCTGTGTAGATTTGTTCCCGTGCTACCCCCCGGGTAGGTAGGGCTCATCAGCCTTGGAAGGCAGCCCACCTAGGAGAAGGAAAACTCTGATTTAAAACCTCCGCTGCCTTGCGGCAATACCCACTCATGGGAAAGGCTAAGGGAGTCAACCCTGAAACCAAATCCGGTGTCGGAGTGCCGATGGCGGTCTGACATTGTCCTCAACATCATTCCGGCAACTCCTGCGACGCCACTGGTGCCAAGTTGTATCGACATTGTCTTTCCCTTGGATCCATCAGTTTTGTGGAGAGGGGGGTTCTGCTGCATGGGCAACAGCTGTTCCTCCATATCACCCTGCCCTGGCTTGCACCCTGGAGAGGACACTCCAGCTTTGCTTCACAGTGTCGACACAACACGGGAAGCAACAGTTTACCGGTTATAAGCCCCCTGCTCGATTGGCGTAGAGCTGGCGCCAGGGGTTGCTTCCGACGGTGGGAGGGATCACCATGTCTCATTGGACAACTATCGCCCGCCTCAAGCTGGGCAGCCCCCATCCAATAAGGTGTTGTCCCGCCACAGTTCACCTGCTTCACTGGGTGCGTGGGGCTTAGTACGTGAGTACCTGACAAGTGGACTGCGAACCATGCACCAGGCAACAACAAAAGAAAACCAACATTTAAGAAACCAGCCCTCAAGTTAGGATGCTGGAACATACGGACCATGACAACTGGCCTATCACAAGACCTTCAGGCAATCAGCGATGTTCAGAAGACTGCAGTCATCAACGATGAGCTAGCACGACTCCAAATCGACATAGTCACTTTGCAGGAGACATGGCTGCCAGACGCTGGGACTCTCAGGGAAAAGAACTATATGTTCTTCTGGCAAGGGAAGAGTGTCGAAGAAATCAGAGAGTGTGGTGTTGGATTTGCTGTGAGAAATTCTTTACTGGGGATGGTGGAACCTGGTCAACAAGGAACTGAAAGACTTATCACTCCGACTCCACACATCCACTGGACCCGTCAACCTGATCAGCGTATATGCACCAACACTCGGCGCCAACAGGGATACCAAGGATGAGTTCTATGATCAGTTAGACACGATCATCAGGAGTATCCCTAAAGAAGAGCACTTGATACCACTGGGTGACTTCAACGCCAGAGTGGGCGCTGACCACGACTTTTGGCCAACCTGTCTTGGAAAGTTTGGCGTTGGAGAAATGAATGAGAATGGACAACGACTTCTGGAACTGTGCTCGTACCATGACCTCAGCATCACCAACTCATTCTTCCAGACAAAGGCTCAACACAAAGTGTCCTGGAGACACCCTCGCTCCATGCACTGGCACCAACTCGACCTGATCATCATCAGGCGGTCTGCCTTGAAGTGCGTCCTGCTTACTCGCACCTTCCACAGTGCTGACTGCGACAGTGATCACTCGCTGGTGTGCAGCAAGATGAGGCTACAGCCAAAGAAGATCCGCCGCTCTAGACCAGAGGGCAAACCCTGCATCGATGTGAGCAAGACCGCACACCCAGACAAGGCAGAGAAATTCACCCATGAGCTCTCCGAGGTGCTGAACTGTATGCCTCCCGGTGGCTGCGCCAAAGAGAGATGGGACCACATCAGAGACGCAGTGTACAGCACAGCCATGAAAGTTTTTGGAAAGAAACGAAACATGAATAATGACTGGTTTGAGGCCAGCTCCGCCACACTCACTCCAGCCATTGAAGAACGCTGCGCTGTTCACCTGGAGTATGAGCGTTCCCCCAGTCAGAGGACTCTGCAAGAGTATCGATTTGCCAGGAGCAAAGTACAGAGACTAGCTCAACAGTGTGCAAATGATTACTGGCTCCAGCTCTGCTGGAGCATTCAACTATCTGCTGACACTGGAAACATCAGGGGAATGAATGATGGCATCAAGAAGGCCATGGGACCCACAAAGAAGTGGAGAGTGTCACTAAAGTCTGCAACAGGCGAAAACATCCAGGACAAGGGCAAGCAGATGGATAGATGGGTGGAGCACTACTCTGAAGTGTACTCCAGGCAAAACACCGTCACCGAAGCTGCTCTCAATACTGTGGATGGTTTTCCCGTTGAAACTGAGCTGGACGAGAAGCCCACCATGGAAGAACTGAAGAAAGTCATTGAGAGCTTGTCCACAGGAAAGGCTCCAGGAAAGGATGGCATCCGACCAGAAGTTATCAAGTGTGGCATCAACGTCCTCCTAGAACACCTCCACGACCTCCTCTGTCAGTGCTGGGACGAAGGTGCAGTACCTCAGGATATGAGAGACGCCAACATCGTGACCCTCTACAAGAACAAGGGTGATAGAAGCGACTGCAACAACTAGAGGCATATCGCTCCTGAGTGTTGTGGGTAAAGTCTTCGCACGCGTGATCCTGAATAGACTGCAGAAGCTTGCTGACAGAGTTTACCCAGAGTCACAGTGCGGGTTCCGAGCAGGGAGATCCACAACTGACATGGTTTTCTCCTTAAGGCAGCTGCAAGAGAAATGCAGGGAACAGCACAAGCCGCTATTCCTTGCCTTCATAGACCTGACCAAAGCTTTCGACCTTGTGAACAGAGATGGGCTGTTCAAGATCCTGGTAAAGGTTGGCTGCCCACCGAAGCTGCTGAGCGTGATCCAGTCTTTTCACGACAACATGAAAGGCACAGTACTGTATGATGGCTCGTCCTCCGATGCCTTCGACATCCACAGTGGAGTAAAACAAGGCTGTGTTCTCGCTCCTACACTCTTCGGCATCTTCTTTGCAGCATTGCTGAAACATGCCTTTGGAAATTCCACAGAGGGAGTCTATCTCCACACCCGGTCTGATGGGAGACTTTTCAATCTGGGTCGACTAAAGGCCAAAAGCAAGGTACGGGAGGCAACAATCAGAGACATGCTGTTTGCAGACGACGTTGCCTTGGACACCCACACAGAAACCGATCTCCAGCATCTGATTGACCACTTTTCCAGAGCTTGCGAAGAGTTCGGGTTGACAATCAGTCTTCAGAAGACCAAAGTTATGGCCCAGGATGCAGAACATCCAAGCATTGCCATCAATGACTATGTGCTAGAGGTGGTCAGTCAGTTCACCTACCTTGCATCTACCATCACGGACAACCTCTTACTGGACCCTGAGATCAACCGTAGAATCGGCAAGGCCTTCACAATTTTGGCCAGATTGTCACAGAGAGTATGGAACAACAACATGCTGACCATCAACACAAAGGTCGCTGTGTACCGTGCATGTGTGTTAAACACTCTTCTCTATGCCAGCGAAACTTGGACCCTCTACGCTTCGCAAGAAAAGAGACTGAACACCTTCCACATGCGCTGCCTCCGTCGCATACTCGGGATCACTTGGAGTGATCAAATAACTAACAACGAGGTGCTGGAATGTGCCAAGATCTCCAGCATGTTCACTCTCCTCCGTCAACGCCGCCTCAGATGGCTTGGCCATCTAAGTCGCATGGAAGATGGACGGATCCCCAAAGACCTGTTGTATGCTGAACTTGCCTCCGGAAACAGAGCTACAGGACGGTCTCACCTTCGCTTCAAGGATGTTTGTAAGAGGGACCTGAAGACTGTTCAAATCGACATCAAACGGCTGGGAAGAGCTCGCCCAGGACAGATGCAGATGGAGCCACGCTCTGACCACTGGATTGAAAACTGACGAAGATAAACTGCGGCAGCTTGCCGAGGAAAAGCGGGTTCAACGAAAAAGGAAGCAGCGGCTCCAACCCACAGCTGACACTGCCTTCAAATGCAGCAAATGGAATCGAGACTGCCACTCTCGTGTGGGGCTCCACAGCCATAGCAGACGCTGCACAACCATCAACTAAACATTCCCCATGAGCGCATATCCATCGTCTCACGAGACTAATGGACACCAACAACAATAGCAGGGAGTTTCATGAGCAGATGGTGTGGTTTCTTTTGGTACTCCTCAGAGGGATCGTAGGATAGTGGCCTGTAAAATGTGGTGCTGGAGAGTTGCCTGGCAGCCTCCTGTTTATAATCCGACTTGTTCATGATGACTACAGCACCTCCTTTGTCAGCCCCTTTTATTATAATGTCAGAGTTGTTTCTGAGGCTGTGGATGGTGTTGCGTTCTGTATGGCTGAAGTTATAGGGCAAGTGATGCTGTTCACAATTTCAGCCTGTGCATGTCTGTGGAAGCACTCTATGTAGAAGTCCAGTCTGCCAACAAAAAACTTCAACAAAAATCTTCAAAAACAGACTTAATAGACATCTATTTGTATACAATAGGTAACTGCAGATGGAAACAGAAGATTGTTTATAACAGGAATACATGGACTGGCCATAGAGCTGCCTCTTGTGTATGTGCCTGTTTTCATTTACGCATGCTATGATGTTTGCTCAATTTAGGGGACACATTCTATCAGCACTAGTGGCTACTGTAACCTTATCAAATAGCAGTTTTGTGCTACTTCATGCAACTATGAATAATCCACTTATCAAGCAGATTAGTTATATGCATATTCTAATGCTTCTCTCCAAAAAATATGGTGTAGTAATAGACTACTCACATTGATATTAATATGGGAGCTTTTTAATTTTATTGATTCATGGAAGAACTTAACAATGAAGAATTTTCAGCAGGATGTGGATAATTAGTAATATGTTACTAGAGGACAATGTTTTGCACATTAGAATACTGTCACCTACTCAGCTCAAACAGCACAGAACTGCTATTTCTTTGACAGCATTAGAGCTTTTTTTCCAACTTGTTCAGTCTACCTATGTGATTATTCACTTATATGAGAAAGGGCATCTCCTTGATGCCTCAGACTACAGTGCAGATTTTTATTAAAATATTGCGCTGTGGCCTTTCAGCTATATTCTAATTTTATTTAATATTTTTTTCTACATGTATGCAGAAACTGGCAAGCCAATATTAATAAAAGAGGGCTTACAGGAGTGTGGAATGAGAGCAATAGATCCTTGACAAAAGTTATTTACCTAGCTAGAGTTTCATTTGAAAGTTAACAGAACTCTGTGAGGCTTGTATAAAGCAGTGGTCTTAAAACTCTGTTAGACATTTTAACCCACTTTAATTTATTCCATGAAAATTTAATCCCCTGCTGAATGGAGCTGGTGTGAATTTTCAAAAGTCATAATCCACTGAAGTGAAAAATCTTTAATGATGACATAGGCACCAGGCTTCAAGGGTTTAGTTTAAATTCTTTCTAAAAATGTAAAACAGAGGGCAAGAGTTAATAGGATATTTCATACAGTTACATTTCAATCCTCCTCCAAATCTTTATAAATTCACTTGCACCTCCGCCATTAGAACCATTCTGGCTGAATTTCTCACACTTCTAAGGCAAAAATGAAGAGCTGTAAAATTGTAATGTGAGGAACTGCTCTGTGTATTGTAACTCAGTTTTCTTTCAGTTTACAGACTATTGTATTACACATGATGGCATAATGTCTTCTAAACTGAAAGAGGAATGACATGGTTTACAAGCCAAACAGCATACATTCTGACATAATTATTTTATCATGCAAGAAAATGAAAACAAACTACACAACATCCGACACTTTTCTAGCTCTTCTGCTGCTGTGGGAGTTTTGCCATTGAATTTAGTGGGGACGATTCGTCCCTTAAATTGAAAAGTTATTAATGCTCTCTGTAAAATTGTTCCATAAAAAGAATTGTAAACGTATTTTTTACTTAATCAGTGATTTTTTTTATTCTATGATGTGACATAATACCTGTAATAGTCACTTGGGGCCAGATTTTAAAAGATCTTTAGGCACCTGGATATTAAGGATGGAAATAACTGTTTACATGACCATCTGCATTAGCATTGTATGTCAGATTTTTTTATGAAAACCAAAAGATGTTGTTCCATCAAAAATCGAATTTTCCATAGGAAAACAATTTTAATGGAAACAGTTTTGACCAGTCCTGCCAAGATATCTCTGACCCTGTCAGCAATGCTCAGACAATATTTTCACTAGTATGGATGAATGTGCAGTAGTTGGCCTGGAGGGCAACTGGAGCCTTAGGTCTTAGAGTATTTTCATTTTCTTATTATCTTTCATTACCTAACTATAATTTTTTATGCTGTAATATCCATTTCCCTGTATTTTCCTCTCATGGTACATCAAGGCAGAGAAAAAAGCCCAGGTTCTCTTCCATGCCATTTTCTTTTCTAACCTCTTGATTATTTACTTAAGAACTATAAAACAACTTCGAGAGCCAGATCCTCAGCTGGTGTAAATGGAGCTATGCCATCCAAATTAGGATCTGGGCCTTAGAGTTTAGACACCTTCTGCATCATCATTTCTTAGGGATCATATTGATCAGTGTTGATATAAGAACAATAAGAAATGTGCCCTTTGTTTTGTTTCCTGGGAATGTGCAGTGACATCAACAGCAGAAGATGTTCTAGTGGATTCAGCTGATTATGTGCGCGGAGAACTGGAACCTCAGCATGGCGTAACTAACTGAGGTAGTTTCTCCTGCAGTGTGCCATTAAATAGAACCTGTTCTTGGTGGAATCATCTTCCTTGTTTTATGGATAAGTAATGTGCACAGTCTCATGCAGCTACTTGACCAAATATCATCAGAAAATGGGGAATGGGATGCTTATTGGATGGCCCTGCTCACTTATGGCATTAGAAAAATTCAGCTGAGAATACACTCTAAGGCTGCATATTTTGAGAATGTACAGTTAACACATGCATCTCCACCTATCTGATCATGTTGCAAGAAAGGCTGATAAATAAAAAGATAGGACTCTGGATGTGAAATATTGATCAGCACGGCCTTTTGTTTAAATGTGTTTTTCCTCTGCTTTCAAAATATTAATTTGTAATGTGTCACAAGGCCTCTGCTGTATTTCACTCCATCTATTATAATCATCTCTCCATCAAATTCTAATGTCAATTTCTTTGTTTAATTTTTAATTTGGAATGCCATTGACATTAGTCTGTGTGCCAACTACTCACTGTGTAATATATATTCATAGTAACAATAGTATCTAGCACTTTCTCTTATCCAGTAGTATTGCCCTATACTACTCATATGGCTCTAGGCTGAGCTACTATTACGAAGTTGATCAAAGTACAACAGGGTCCTAAATCTTCAGATCTTCCCATCAACCAATAAACGAACAAGAATGTTTATGGGTAGACATTGGATCTAGGGGAGAATTCTGAGTGCTTGTGTCTCGTCATTAGAGTGCCATTTAGACCTATGTTGTGTTCACATTCCTGTACTAGCAAAGTACCTGCGGCATCTGGCCAAGGAGTCAGAATTCTGTGTTGCTCTACACAGTGAATATGCAAACACGGAGCTGACAAATTCCTACTACGGTATACCAGCCAAAATTAACTTGGGTTTTTTTGATTAGTTATTTACCTGAAGAGAGAAATTTCCTACCTTGAGTATTAGATTGTTTGTTTACATTTCCATTTGCCCTCAAGTATTCATACACTTGGAGGAATAAATACATAATTTCTAAACCAATACTGTAATTATATATAATGAACTGTAATAGATCTACAGTATAATGAAAGACTGAGAAATCAAGAGTCATTTTGTACTACTTGGATTTTTTTAAAATTTTTTATCTGATCTCAAGCATCCAGGTTTGGCCTATGGTAGGTAATAGGTTCATGTGCACGATGGATGTCTTTAAATTGACCCCCAAAGGCTTTGAAGTAAATGAGTTACCCTCTCTTAGGGAGTCTTAAATGAGACAATAATACTCATGAAAAACACATCTTATGAAGTTAATGTCTAATCAGTGACATCTAATGTCACTGTGAAACTTTCTTCAGTCTCTAAAAGGATCAAAGACTGGAGTGTTTTGTTGAAACTCAGTGAAACTGGACATACAAATCAATTCCATAGTCATGAAGATATACTTCGTCTCCATAATATAAAATTTGTATATTAGTTTCACTGAGAGCACTGTCCAAAATTACAAAAAATATATTGAACAGCAATTTGTCATTCATGGGAAAAGGGTGACCAGATGATAGTGTGATTTCTGATACCAAGAGGGTCTAGTGACTCTATCTAGAGGAAATATGCATTCTCCACCTAAAAGGCCTGGACCAAGGCCCATTGTACTCATTGTGAGTTTTTCAGTGACCTCAGCGGGCTTTGGATCAGGCCCCCAAATATCTTCTGCTCTTTGCTGTAGTTCCCTTCTGAACACCACCTCCCACCATTGTAATCATTTAAAAATTTCAGGAAGCATTTCTTTGTTGAAAAAAAAAATTAGATCTTTACTTCATTAATGACATGCATTGTAGTAGGTATACCTGTCAGCATTTCATACTTTACCTATTACTATTTGTATTATGGTTGTGCCTAAAGCTCCCAATGAAAATCAGAGCTCCTTTGTACTAGGCACTATATAAACCTATAGTAAGAGACAATCCAAAGAGCTTCTGTTGATAGAAACTTAAATCACAGTACATATTTTGGAAATGTAGTGTATAGTACAACCCAAATAAATCTTGACACTTATTGTCCATGATAGTTAAATTTACTGTTATGTTTATGTAGGCCCAATGCCAATTATAGGGAATACAACGAATCCCCCCATCCTGCAAAAACTTACCCAAGTAACTTTCCATGTGAGAGGAGTCCCATTGAACTCTACTGCAGTATGGTAAGCAATTCAGTGCAGAAAATATCAAGAATTAAATAGCACCTGATATATATTCAGTGAGATGGGAGGGAAGAGAAAGCAAAATGGATGTTATAGTACATGTATTTTTGAACTGTGTGTACATGCTGTAGGGATGAAGACATATTCACAACAAATTGAAATACTTAATATTTTTTGCATTTCATTGAGTATTGGAAATTGGTCCTGTTTTCATGATATTTTTATGCTAAAATGGGACCATTTTCAAGTGCAATAGTTTTCACTCAGCAAACATGCAAAATGTCATAGGTTTGGATGTTTTCTTACAATTATATTACAGGTTCTGTGACAGTTTTGAGATGGTTGGGTAGATGTGAACACAGATAACAAAATCATAAAAGGAATCCTGCTTTTCCGCATGGCCGTATTAGCCAAACTATGTACTACATGGCACTCACATCTGGGGGGCGGGGGGGTGGGGCGGAATATATGTATAGTTACAACACAACACAGGAGTAGTATGGGAAAAGGCTATAGGGTTGAAAACAAGATACTATCATTTTGCAAATAATACTACTTTGATGAATTATATTGTTAGCCCTTTTGGATGCTCTTGTACTGTTTAGTCAGACTCTTTGCTTAGATGCCTGACTAGGGAGGGCAGGAGCAGGTCTTTAATCATGAATGCGGCCAGTTACCCAAATAGAAAATCACAAACAGAGGTCTCGGGGCCAACTGCATGACTAGAAGCTCTTAAACTATTACAAAATCAATGAGAGTAACAATCAATTGTGTTTGTTAGGTCAGATATGAAACAATGCGTCTTGCTTGGAATCTGAAGCTTCCATTTAAACTTGAGACATACTAGCTTCTAAAACACTTATGATTTGTAGCCAACAGCAAGTATTTCAGAAATATCCACTTCTTCTCTGGGGTGCTTGGTTTTATGTAGTCTAAAAAAAAAAGCTTTTCTTTAAAATTGAGCTTTATGGCGTTACATCCTGTTTATGTAGGAATTTGCTGTTTAATCCTATGAAATGTAACTCACTGGAACACAAATGTTTTTTAGAAAAAGGAAAGAGAAGAAAAAGCAAGCTGTGGGGAGAGTAAAATATGACAATAAGCAATTTATTTCCTACCTTCAGATTGCAGGTACACTAAATCTGCTAGTTAACTGCTTAGATTCATGCTAGATTGGCACATTTCTTCTTTTAACCATATTTCTCCTATTTTGCTCTCACTCCCCATAAGCCTCTGCAAAATTATGTTCCAAGTCTCTCTCCCCATGATGTCTTCATTGCTGCTTCATTAACTAGTGCTCCTTCAGAGCATTTCATTACAGCCTCTCTCCTTGCTCACTGCGTTGATGCTAAGACACAGATATAAACCACCTATCAAATGCTAGGCGGTATTTATCCTTCCTGCCATTCAAAAGATGGAAATATCATCCAAGGGATAAATCCTAAATAAAGAGCACATTCTATTTATTTCTTCTCTCCACCCTGTCCCCATCCCAACTTGAAAGGCATTGGTGCTATTCTGCTAATACTCTGACTGATGTAATTTTTTTTAAAAAAAGGCTGTCCTCATACCTGTCATCCCTTCAAGATGTTCAGTTTTCCATGTCGCATGTCTGGGAGGAGGCGTAACTACCCTGGAAAAAGAAATATGGTCAGCAACACAGTTCTATTCCATGTTCATCAGGACATGGAAATATCTTTGTTATATTTGCTGCCTTTCAGTACAAATACCTCTAGATTGCACCAGCAAGAAGGCTTCACACGATACGTGTTATATTGTTTCCACTGAGTTTCAGGGAGTGGGGATATGTCCAGTTCATTTTGATAAAGGGAGGAGGCATTTATAAAAGCAAACAGGATAACGGGATGGCTCCTAAAACACCCATATGATGAAATTACCAGCCAGGGCTGCTGTGATGCTCATTGTAGCCAGGTAAAGGAGTTAAGAGCAGTGACGGTACACTTACAAACCAAGACTATTCAGCTTACCCTTCAGAAAGTATGACAATGTGTACTTTATTTTTAAAGCTAGAATGGAAAAATGAACATGGCTAGCTTAGGTCTTTTTGCTCTGGTGCTGACAGATGTGAAAAATTGGCCCTGACATTTTTAGATTCCTCAGGATTTCAGGGCAAGGTTTTCATGATTTTATAAAACTTTGATCTGTATTTTTGGACTGTTCATTTCACTTAGATATTCTCACTTTTGTAATCTTCACTTTAGGAGTCAAACACTCACTTGGATTTCAGTGCTGTATAATTCCCTTGGGACTGAAATATGGCTTGGGCTGCATGGTGGCACAGGGATATCGGTATCCCCTCTTCAGAGCCATTACATCCCCTTTGCATATAGGTGTGGGGGAGGGAATCAGGCAGACCCTTGGCTTTGCCCCTTCAACAACTGAAATAAGACCAGTGTTACTGCCCACAAGAGACGAGACTGTTATGTGCAACATGAAGAGAATAGAAGGGACCAAGGCACACTAGTGCTTGAGGCTCTGCAGTGACAGGGAAATAATTAAGTGAGGTATACTCAGATAATCCTGGCAAGTGACCCACACCCACACACGAGAAAAGGCAACCCCCCGTCCCCAAGTCATTGCCAATCTGACATTCCTTCCTGACCCCACATATGGTGATCAGTTAGACCCCACACATGCAAACAAGAACTAGCCAGCCAAGCCCCTGAGAGAGAGAGAATGCTCAGGGCCACCTCAGAGCACTGGCCCTCACTGTCCAATGTCCCATCTCCAGCCATGGCCATCCCTGATGCTTCAGAGGAAGGTGATAAAAAAGGCTCAGAACAAATGTGTGGGGAGAATCCTCTCTTAACCCCTGAAGGTAGATGGCTGAAAACCTGAAGAAGTGTGAAATTTAGGAACACAAGATATAAATCAGAAGTGAGCCCAGCCCATCACCAGCATCAGGATCAGAGACCCCGAATGTGCTAAGTACTGTATAAACACTTAGAGATTATCCGGACAAGGGGAATTTGCAGTGGTAGAACTGCATTTGTACAGTTGCAGGCTTCTAATGCACATTGACACGAGGGAGCGGGGGCAGGTTGCAGCAGCATAGATACATTGTTATTACTCCTTCAGTGTGAAAACCACCCCAGTGAAGTGAGAGCCATGGCATGGTAAGAGACAGTCTCCTCCTTAAAGAGTGAATACATTCAATTCAAGCCAAGGCACAACCAGTGAATGTGAAAAACCAAAGGGAAGAGTGGGGAGGGAGGGAGCATGTGGGTAAATAAGATCACATGCTTACACACATTTGCTATTGAACACGCTCGCTATTGCACAACTTGGTTATGATGGTCAGGGCCGGCTTCAGGCACCAGCTTTACAAGCTGGTGCTTGGGGCGGCATCGAGAATGGGGCAGCAGTCCGAGTCCTGCGGCGGCAATTCGGTGGCAGGTCCGCTCTTCTCACTGCCGAATTGCTGCCGTGGGACTCGGACTGCCGCCCCATTCTCGCCTACCACGACGGCAATGGGGTAGCAGGTCCGCCGCTCTTCCCTTGCCGCTGTGGACTGGGACTGCCTGCGTCGGGGGTAGGGCAGACGTAGCGGGGCCCCGCCACTGACGCAAGCAGATGTAGCGGGGCCCCACCCCCTGACGCAAGCAGGCATCTACAGCAAGGCCCCGTTACGTCTGCTTGCGTTGGGGGCGGGGCTGCAGCAACTGCTTGGGGTGGCAAAATTGTGAGAGCCGCCCCTGATGATGGTTCCACAGCATCTTAATCTCTTTTTAAATCAGAAAAATCAGCTATCCCCAACTGGTACGCAAAAACAACCATTGGTTGGTGGACTGCTTGCTGACTTCACAGCAGAAGTAGGTTTTGAGCTGGGATTTGAAGGGGCCTTCTGGATTAATTCAGAAGGGCATTCTATGTATTAAAGAGAAATAGATTATGACCCCTTGGAAAGACAACACAAATGATTTTTCTGTTCTGTTTTACTTTAAGTATAGAGTATATACTTCAGCTTATCTTTAAAACTAATTTTAACTCTGTTTAATTCTGAACTCCAATCTCTTTGGCCTCAGATGGGAACAATGGGTTTTGTAGGTACTTATCTCAACCTGATCTTTTTTTCCCCCCCCAGGTCACATGTGCAAATTTAACAAATGGCGGCAAATCAGAACTTCTAAAATCAGGCAGCTCCAAATCCACACTAAAGCACATATGGACAGAAAGCAGCAAAGACTTGTCCATCAGCCGACTGCTATCACAGACTTTTCATGGCAAAGAAAATGATACGGATTTGGACCTGCGATATGATGCCCCAGAAACGTATTCTGAGCAAGATCTCTGGGATTGGCTGAGGAACTCCACAGATCTTCAAGAGCCTCGACCCAGAGCAAAGAGACGGCCCATTGTCAAGACTGGGAAATTTAAGAAAATGTTTGGCTGGGGCGACTTTCATTCCAACATCAAAACTGTGAAGTTAAACCTTTTAATAACTGGGAAAATTGTTGATCATGGCAATGGGACGTTTAGCGTTTATTTCAGGCACAATTCCACTGGCCAAGGGAATGTATCTGTGAGCCTGGTGCCCCCAACCAAAATAGTGGAATTTGACTTGGCACAACAAACGGTGATTGATGCCAAAGATTCCAAGTCCTTTAACTGTCGCATCGAATATGAAAAGGTTGACAAGGCTACCAAGAACACACTCTGCAACTATGACCCTTCAAAAACATGTTATCAGGAGCAGACCCAAAGTCATGTGTCATGGCTCTGCTCCAAGCCCTTTAAAGTAATCTGTATTTACATTTCCTTTTACAGTACAGATTATAAACTAGTACAGAAGGTGTGTCCTGATTACAACTACCACAGTGACACGCCCTACTTCCCTTCAGGTTGAGAATGAACAACATGTGTCTGAGACTGAAGCCTGAGGAATAAAAGAGGTCATATGACAGGGCTGTTACCTCAAAGAAGGCGGCCACCCTTATTGCCTGGAATGTGTCTACACTCAGCTGCTACTGTCAAATGGCTGCAAATATGTTAGTGGAAAACAATCTAATGTAATTTCTGCCCAGTCAGCTCCATGTATCAGTCTAGTTGTAAATCACTATGGATTCAAAATAAAACCACCCAGACACGCACTCTTTTCAGCTCACATCTATTAAAATTCCTGTTAAGCGGGCTTTCATTGTCTGATACATAATGTTTCAGGATAACCTATCATCAAGCCAAAAGGATTAACTAGACAGAAAATGGTTTCTAACACAAACTGTTATGGAAATCTCCTTTAAAGTCTTGAATACATGCCAATCAATAATCCCCACTCATGCATTCTACTGCTTAGACTAGCTGTACTGGTAAATAATACTATGGGAGTAAATGCTTGTTAAAATGGGAAAAAATGTGTGTCTAGAGTTCAGTATTCCTTATTATATGAACACAGCAAAGCATAGTGACTTTTTTTTCCAGCATACAGTAGGCACATTCAAGGTGGCATTAGGTGGCTCTTTTTCTGTGAAGGGAGCCTATTACTAGTAAAGATGAGCAGACATTTGGAATTTACATGTGGGCAGACATTATGCTTACATATTTCTTCACTGAACATTTAAACTGGCAGAGTTGAGACCAGCTGAGCTACTTAAAAACTCTCCAACTGTTCTGCAAGAAGGAAAATGCCTGATAGACAACATGTAAGTTATAAGTGACTGTCTTATCTTTATTACAAATATTGTAACAAATTCAATATCCTAGTCTTCATTTGTATGAATGGTTTGTATTGTACATAGTTTAACCAGTGTTATTTGAGCTGCTTATTAATATTAACTTGTAATTGTCTCTCTGCTTGTTATTGGTTAAAAACAATCAAGGAAATGAGGAATCCATTTTATCAATGTAGCTGTAAACTCCATTAAAAAGACAGAATTATGTACAAAGCATTTATTCAGCTAAAGTATTGTTGAGAGCTATACATATACAACATTACAGTCTGTCTGTATTTAGATATTTTATTTCCAGACAAAAAATGAACTGTACATAAAAATAAAATACTTAAAGTTGAGTTTCAATATGTGCTGTGTAGATGGTGGTTTAAATGGTCCAATAAGAAGACTATGCTCAAACTCCCATGGTTTTCAATCTCCTGTCTTCAGATTTGTGCAGAATTATCCCAAGCTATAGCACGCAGGCAGATCTCAATGCCGTCATAGGGCCTTGTTGACTTCAGTGGGAATCATCCCTCAAAGAACAATTTGCAGGAGCAGGGCCTAAATTATTATTAGTCATAAATAAAAGCGACTTACCAATTTAAAAAAAAAAGTTGTTCCCTCTGTGTGTGCACAAGTCTGCCTTTGCCTTAATTATAGCCTAGTGTAGGCACAGACCCCCTTGTTTGTAGTGAAAGAGTTTTATTTCTCTAATAGGAAAGCAGTTAATTGTGCCTCATTTTGTGTATAGTGGCACACTTTGCCCCCAGGTTCCAGCTATCCAACCACAATAACTTCACCGGTATGTTTATACCTAATTGAAGGCTGCATTGAAAGGATTTCAGATTCCCTCTCGTTTCTCTTAGGATTACCATTTGTGCCCACCCAAATCCTTCGCTCCTAGTAGGCTGCCAAAGCTGTGCTGAGAAAAGTCTATGCAGGAAACAAAGAGAAACCTTTCCAAAGCCCAAACATGCACTTCTCTAATGCTCCGGAGATTCAAAGGTCCAAGAAGTGAGAAATCAGAGACCACCTCCAACCCCATGTTGAATTGCTTGGGACTTAAAATCAAGATCCCAGATGACTCTTTTGTCACCTTAACCCTCTTACTAAAGAATAGTATGAAAATGAAACAAATGAATAAAACTAACAACAAATGTTTCCACCATTGACTATAAGTGAAGGAGAAGCTTCCACAATATCAAGTCTCTAACTCCTTGGAAACAATAAGATAATGGAAATTATTCCTTCATAATATGAGGGGACAATCTTATCACCCTGGATCTGCGAACGCTGCACAGTTTTGGAGAAAGAGATGGTCCAAACCATAAAGTTCAGATTCTGATCCACATTTCCACAAAGTCCAGGAGTACGCAGAGCCAAGATTTTGCTTCTGCTCCACCTCTGCTAGTAATTGTGAATAGACTACTAGTGATTCATGATTTGTGTTGTGTGAAAAGTATCTGTTCTGCATATTATAATACATAAAGTTGAAGTAGTCCACAGTAAGGATGGGCTCCATGTTGAAGTCAATGGAGCCAGGATTTCACCTTAGGAGTGTGTAAAATACCAGTATTAAGCATTATTAGTAACCATTATAATGATTAATAACCATTTACACAGGGCATGAGTCTCCACTGACCTGTACTTTTTGTAGTCATTTATATTTGTGCAAAGTGGGTGTAAAATGTTATCACTGGTAGTAATTTATATCAGTTTTGTATGTCCAGTCAGTGGTCACCATTTTCAGTTTTTTCCTAGCCCTTTTTTAAAAAAAAAACACCTTTCCAAATTATGCAATTATATACATGTTTGCTTACGATATACCAATAGCACAACCACTACCAATATAAAAACAAACAAACTAACGGATAGTGAGTGAGAGTCAACTCCTTCTAACTATGGAAGCTTTATACTTTTTGCTGCTTTTGTCACTCTCATTAATAGTATTTTCCTTAACTGTTTTCTTTTGAATTGACTACTGTTTTTCATCAACTTACTTGACTTTGGACTCGGAATAGTCCTTTTAGTTGATCTGGATGTGAATTAGTGATGTGAGTATGAATTATAATACAGTGCATATACCTAGTTTCTTCACAGTAATCTCTTGGGGAAATATTGCATGTGAGGTAAACTTGCTGAAACATGGTTTTAGTTTTCCCATGTGAAAATTGAATCTAATGAATGTAAATACATAGTGCCCTGGCTCTGTTAGACAATGTACTTCTGGGTAACTGGGTCTGTGAGTCAGCAGTGTTTAATTAGACCAGGCAACTTTGGAACACAAATCTCTGGCATAAGAAAGATTTCAGGTGTTGGACATTTTCTTTCTAAATATACATATTTTGGAATTGAGCGGGGCGATGTTTGGTTTTTAACAAAGCAGGCTATTGAGTATTTTCTTTGCTTCTTGTTTTGTTTTAACGTTTCAAAATTGTCTCGTGCTTTTTATCATTATTTTACTATGTATGCAAGGGATAGTTTGATAATGGGGTATGGGACTCCAAAATACTTGCTACTGACCAACCATTATTACAAAATGACTAAAATGGCACAAGAATGTATGGTATGATTCATAGTATGTATGTATGACACAGCATCCTTAGATGAATAAAAAAATCCAAGATGGTGAGGCACTGAATGCGCTAGATCAGATGGTAACAGTTAGCTATGAGTTGACTAGTTCAATGGCAAGGCACTACTGGCATTAATGACACTAGAATGAAGAGGGGAAGTATGAAGACAGGAAACAGGGATACACAGAAGCAGGGCTGGTTTTACTTTCCAGTGCTGTATCACAGTGCTAAACTTTTAAGAAAAATGGGAACATCTTCAGTTTATGTAATGACAGTGGATATTTTTGTTAATCTATGTCAGAGGCAGAATATCCCTCTTTGTCTCTCCTTGTTGAGGCTTCACTTGTACGGTTGTAATATAGCCTGGCTCCCTCCCAACCATCACGGATCATAAGCAAATTAGCAATTCCATATGAAAAGCAGCTCTTTGAACTTTATCTTTGCTTAAAATGTGTGATGTTACAAACTCGTGGAATTCAACGGGAACTCCATATAATTAACTGAGAAATAGCAAAAATTCCATTCACGGTAGAGTGGATTGGAAGTCTCAAATTGTTTCAGTTCATACCACTATGCAGATATATAAATATTTGTTCATAGTGTTGTTTTATTTAAAAAAAAGTCTTCACTCTAAGAAGGTTATATTGTAATTCAATGGGTGGATCCTCATGTATTCTCATTCAGAATTCTATACTCTAATTTGGAATTCTCTAGGTAACCCAAATTGCTATGAAAACAATCTGTTAGATGACTGTGTAGGTAAACATACATTGCAATGAATCCTTTGTTCTGACTTGGACAGCCACCGGAAATGGACAACCTCCTTCTGCTCCCTTTAACATTTTGACCGAAGGACAGTGCTTGCCAGATAATATTTAATTGCAACTTCAGCACTGCATGTGACATCCATACCCTTCTGGATCATACTAAACAGAGCCTAAAACTTGAAAGGAATGTTCCATCCCTAGTGAACTGTATTTGATTCTGTATCTAACATTAGCATGGATTTTAGGTCAAAAGAGATGCAGAGGAAAAGTTTCTATAGTTCATTAATATGATCATGTCAAAACATGGAGGTGTCAAGGAGCCAAGACTCCCAGTGACTTTAATGGGAGCTGGATAGGGACCACAAAAAATTGTATGTAAATAAGACAAATTGAGTGCAATTATGTATTAAATATTACACAATGTGTAATAATCCTAACTCCACTCTTTTCTCAGATCAGTCCTCGAAAAGAGAGCAAACAGTGAACATTAACATTATCAAGCCATTCAGTCTACCTTTTCTAAATAGATCACAGATGATCCATATGTTATCTTCATGACACATATGTATCCTGAACCTCCTTAAAAAGTTACCATTTCATAGAATCATAGCACTGGAAGGGACCTCGAGAGGTCATCTAGTCCAGTCCCCTACACGCATGGCAGGATTAAGTATTATCTAGACCATTTCTGACAGGTATTTGTCTAACCTGCTCTTAAAAATCTCCCATGATAGAGACTCCACAATTTCCCTAGGCAATTTATTCCAGTGCATAACCACTCTGACAGTTAGGAAGTTTTCCCTAATGCCCAACCTAAACCGCCCTTGCTGCAATTTAAGCTTATTGCTTCTTGTCCTATCCTCAGAGGTTAAGGAAAATAATTTTTCTTCCTCCTCCTTGTAATAACCTTTTACATACTTGAAAACTGTTATGTCCCCTCTCAGTCTTCTCTTTTCCAGACTAAAAAAACCCATTTTTTCAATCTTCCCTCATAGGTCATGTTTTCTAGACCTTTCATCATTTTTGTTGCTCTTCTCTGGACTCCCTCCAATTTGTCCTCATCCTTCCTGATATGTGGCATCCAGAACTGGACATGGTACTCCAGTTGAAGCCTAATCAGTGCGGAGTAGAGCAGAAGAATTATTTCTTGTGTCTTGCTTACAACACTACTGCTAATACATCCCAGAATTATGATGTTGTTTTTTGCAACAGCGTTAGTCTGTTGACTCATATTTAGCTTGTGATCCACTATGACCCCCAGATCCCTTTCTGCAGTACTCCTTCCTAGGCAGTCATTTCCCATTTTGTATGTGTGCAACTGATTGTTCCTTCCTAAATGGAGTACTTTGCATTTGTTCTTAATGAATTTCATCCTATTTACTTCAGACCATTTCTCCAGTTTGTCCAGATCATTTTGAATTTTAATCCTGTCCTTCAAAGCACCCAGGTTGGTATCATCCGCAAACTTTATAAGTGTACTCTCTATGCCATTATCTAAATCATTTATGAAGATATCGAAGAGAAACAGACCCAGAACTGATCCCTGCTGGACCTCACTCGTTACGCCCTTCCAGCATGACTGTGAACCACTGATAACTACTCTCTGGAAAGGGTTTTCCAACCAGTTTTGCACCCACCTTATAATAGCTCCATCTAGGTTGCATTTTCCTAGTTTGTTTATAAGAAGGTCATGTGAGACAGTATCAGAAGCTTTACTAAAGTCAGGATATACCACATCTACCGCTTCCCCCCATCCACAAGGCTTGTTACCCTGTCAAAGAAAGCTATCAGTTTGGTCTGACGCAATTTGTTTTTGACAAATCCATGCTGACTGTTACTTATCACCTTATTTTCTTCTAGATGTTTGCAAATTGATTGCTTAATTATTTGTTCCATTATTTTGCTGGGAACAGAAGTTAAGCTGACTGGCCTGTAATTCCATGGGTTGTCCTTATTCCTCTTTTTATAGATTGGCACTATATTTGCCCTTTTCCAGTCTTCTGGAATCTCTCCTGTCTTCCATGACTTTTCAAAGATAATTGTTAATGGCTTAGATATCTCCTCAGTCAGCTCCTTGAGTATTCTAGGATGCATTTCATCAGGCCCTGGTGACTTGAAGACATCTAATTTGTCCAAGGAATTTTTAACTTGTTCTTTCCCTATTTTAGCCTCTTCTGATCCAACCTCATTTTTACTGGCATTCGTTATGTTAGACATCCAACCACCACCAACCTTCTTGGTGAAAACCAAAACATTAAGCATCTCTGCCATTTCCACATTCTGTTATTATTTTCCCCCTCCCCCATTGAGTAACGGGCCTACCCTGTCTTTGGTCTTTCTCTTGCTTCTAATGTGTTTGTAGAATGTTTTCTTGTTACCCTTTATGTCTCTAGCTAGTTTGATCTCGTTTTGTGCTTTGCCTTTCTAATTTTGTCCCTACATACTTGTGTTATTTGTTTATATTCAACCTTTGTAATTTAACCTAATTTTCACTTTTTGTAGGACTCTTTTTTGATTGGTGAAATCTCTAATGAAAACTTGCTCAGAATAACTGCATTCTTGTCAAAGATTGTGTGCCTTAAATAATTTTATTTAACTTTTAAATTGCAGTAGAGTCTAGTGGTCAACCAGGTCAGAGTTTGATTGTACCAGGTGCTGTACAAACATATAGAAAATAGCTCTCCTCCCCAAAAGAATATACCATTTTCAAACACCAGACCGCAAAGCTATTGCAAATTGTGTATACACAATTTGCGAGGTATGGTTTATATAATTTTCTATATTTTCAACAAAAATGTATACATTTTTCAAAGATACTCCAAACTGCTATCCAATATTTGCGAATATTTTAGCTTACAAGCCTTCCTGACTTTTTGTAAAGGTTTTCTTCCAACTATAGCAGTGTTTGGGTGCACCACAAAAGGTTAAGAGCTTTGATTGATTTTGCAGAAGCAAAAGTTTGAAGACCCGAGTTTCACTTACACTTAAGGCCCTTTTGTGAGTCAGAACATTTCCTGCAATCTTTTTAATGTACTGCCATTAAGTGCCACTTCTAAATCCAAAAACTTTCAGATACAACAAGCAAATAAATACATGAGGGTCTCATACTATTGGCTAAGAGAAAATAAGGGCAGTTTTAAACCATAGTCCTTTCTCTTACTGCAGTGATGCTAAAAACAATAAATGGGTTTATTCTCAAGATATTTTTGAGTACAGCCATGTTTACAGCAACATTTAACACCTATCTTCAACAACCACATTTCTAAGGGGCAAATACATTCCCAGGACTGTGGAAATGTTGCATTCACTTGAGTATTATGCACCTGATAGCGTCTGCTGCTAAGTATAACACAGTATCTCCAAAAGTGTAACTGCTTCCTCTGGGCAAAATAAAACCTTTTCATTACTTTCTACTTTTCCTGCTATTTAACTAAAATGTTATCATTACCCAAACTAACAAATAGATCACCTGTTCTGTGAAGGAGTTTATTTTTTCTCATTAAAATGTTAAACATTTCTCTTCATCTTGTTTATTTCACTTGTACTATGCAGTCGGCAGTTCTCTAGTTCAACTTAGACTGATGTCAAAGGAGTGGAATAAGTGATGCTAAATCATTTATCTTAGTCATTCAGAAGAATACAAATATATATTTTTTAAAATCTCAGATACTTGTGATCGCTTCAGAGCGGGACCAGACCAGCTGCTCACTGCAACTCCAGCCCTAATTAACAGCAGAAAAAAAAAATCTACAGAATGATTAAGTAAAGTTAAAGATGTGAGACAAACTGACAAAAGCCAAGGCAATTACAAGTTAAACCTGACACTACATTCTGCATTCATCTCCATCATGCATGGGTATTGCAGTACAGATGGCATGAAAATCAGTGTAAATCATAACCCCCCCTTTGCCTGGTAGCAGAACCAATTTAGTTGCTTGCCAAAGGCAGGTTTTGGGAAGATGGGCTACACAGGGGGGGTACATCCCTTGCATAAAGTGAAGCGGATTTTTTGGTGGCTTATGTGGAATATCGCAGCACAGGTGCTATGAATGTTGCACTTCATCTAGGTTATTCAGTTCCTGGTACAAGATGCATAAACCTCAGGCTGAGCAAAAATGGAAGTGCCAGTTATTGGTGGAGAAGGCATCTTAAACAATAAAAGAGTGACAATACATAATAATGACCATGACTGTTGTGAAGCAAAGCAATGTTTGTAAAGCACTTTGAGCTTCTTATATGGAAGGAGCATTTTAATTAGTAACAGGGCAGGGAGGTATGGGGGTGAGGCTGGAAGATCTACTGCTAGGTGGTGTGGTATGTGCTAAGTAATACAACTTTGCTAACCATAATGGTAAATACTAAGAGCACAGAGAGGAACTGGAGCAAGCCAGAAGATCTGCAGAACATCCCTATTCTGTTCCTGCAGAGGTAATGGATTGTGAAGATGCCAGGAGGCCTGATAGGGAAGAGGTTTCCATTCCCTTCCAATGGCCTCATTACACAGCCCTATATTCAAGCTGTGCTCTCATTGGGAGGATTTGAGCCTTACTGATCTAAGACTCACACACTGTCTACTATAGGCAAAACAGGTGAAGGAATGGATGGATGGTGGTTCATGTTAAAACTTTACATTTCCTTGTCTTTGTCATACATTTAACATAGTTTATGTAAAAACAGATATTTTATATTGCAGGTGTCAATTGATTTGTCTTTGTTTAATGGCAACTTCTTATTTAGGTCTACTATACAAAATGTGTATTCATGAAAGAGTCAACATCAAGAAGAAAATTTCAAAGTTCAAAGTAGAGATACAGTTGGGTATATAACCCCCAGCCCCACATTTCCTAAGATCCTTTTAACACCCATGAGATCACGGGCATTCACTGTGCATTGGAGTGATCAGTCCCTTTCTAGTTTTCATTGATGATTTTTTCAATAGTATTTATAGTAATTAAAGTTTCTATCTGGCACTTAAGTTCTGAACTCAGCTGCTCCTTTCAAGCCATATTTTATTTGTTTGCTAAAAATCAAATAGTTTTTAGTATTGACAGCACCTCAAAAAAGCAACATTTATTCATTCACAATCAACAGTATTCCCAGCTATACTCAGATTGCACAACGGTTATTGCTGATTATGAGTGAAGCAGAAATAACACCGCTTGTCAGGAACCATGATGATCTTGAAGAGATGACAGGTATAGTTTTGTTCTGTTTTTCAATTGGGGGTCAGGGAGAGGCAGATACCTAACAAACTCTCACCCTAAATTTCCATCTTTGAAGCTCTACATCATAGCTGTCATGAGTCTGCTATGGAGGACTAGCCAGGATTCTCTGTAGTAGCCATCAGCTTTGCTCCTTAAATCCCTGGAAGGGGTTGCTGTTGTGTGAGGCAAGTTACTCCTCCAAAGAGGAAGAGACCAAAATGTAAAAAATGTGGGTGGGTGAAATTAGGCACATAAGTTCTTATTTCAGTAATAACCTTCAGGCAACTCAAGTTTAAAATTGTGCCCTGGGTATGTTGTGTCAGCAGTGCTGCCGGCACATGGATAAGAGTTTGATAGCTTGATTCCAAACTGGGTCTTCCACAAGGCTGTGCACAGCACTACCATTGGACCAAACAAAAGATTAAACCTTAAATGTAACCTTATCAGAAGATGGTTAGGTTAGTGAGCCACAGAGAACAAAAGTGATATCAACAGTTGCTGTGTAACTAAATATATTCACTTTGGCTATGTCCTTATAACACTATTTCAATAATCCCATCGAAGGAGATGGGACTATTTTGCTACGCAGTCTGCATAAGGGTATCAAAATCCATTCATTTGAGAAGACCCAAAACAGGGTGTGGTGGTGGTGGTATTTGTATTGGTTTTTTTCTAAATATACTAACCACCACTGCTTTAATCAAAGATATTTAGATAGAGTTTCTATCAGATGCTATAGTCCATCTCTCTACCAATGCAAGAGATTGTTTCCTACAATGCATTTCTTGGTGTTTTTGTCCAGTCTCATTCTAAAAGTCCCAAGGAAGTGAGCTTCTGTCTTTTTCCCAAGGAAGACTATACCACTGTAATACAGCTGACTGTCAGAAAGCTTTTTCCTCATGTTAGGCTAAAACATTCCCTTTTCCAGTTTCATTTTTTGAGTTCTAGTTACGCCCCATGATTCACACTAAGTTGTCATTGTTTCAACCCTTCAAACACTTGTAAACTTATATCTGTTCTTAAATTATCTGTATTTCTGCCATGTAATCACCTTTCCTCAATCAACTCCTTCCAGTGCCCTGATCATTTTTGTTGCTTTTCTTTTAACTTCTCCCAGTTTGTCAACATCTTTCTGGTAATGAGATGCCTACAAAGGAATGCAGCATTCCAGGTGCAGTCCCACCAAAGCGGAGTAGGACTATTACCTTCCTGTTCTGTGATTAAATGCTTCTGTGCATGCAGCCTCAAATCACATTGAAAGCTCATGTCATATTGGCTTCCAATACTTCTAATAGTGGGTTTCACTGTTGCCCAGGTCTCTTCCTCTTATTCAGTATCTATGTTTTAGATTAGTTTTTCTCAAGGGCATTAGCAGACATTTTCCTAACTTGTTATTTCCTGCAGCTATTTCCTCTCTGGAGCCCCCTTTCTATTATACTTCTGTCCTCACTGGGGTGTCACACCTCTTCCTTATATAATGTCACCTGTGAACTTCACTACTGTGCTTGCTCTTACTTCCAAATAATTGATTAAAATGTTAAGCTAAAGCAGTCCCTGCAATGATCACTCCTGTGCCCCATTGGCCCCTTGCCATAGCTTGATACATTGCTGTTTATCATTTCCCTTCATTTAGGGTCATTGAGCCATTTTTAGTAAACACGGTAGTATTTTAATCTAGGTCAATTAGGATTACTTTTCCACGTGAGAGTTTGAGAGATATGTAATCAACTGTTTTACTAAAATCCATCTAAGAGGATGAATGCATCAACTAATTTTGTAATACTGCTCACCAACAAACATCAATGTTACATAAATCCTCAGATGAGGAATACTTGTAAGTGTAATCTAAAATGAGGGAGGGAGGTTCCTAATCACAGTGGAGAAACAGCTACAGAAAGGCTAAAGACCAGATTTTCAAAGATATTTAGGTGCCTAAAGATGTAGCTATAAAGAACCTCAGTGATTTGCTCAGTGTCAAAGCAAATCAATGACAGAGTTGGAAAGAAAACCCAGAAATTCAGATTTCTGCTCCACTGTTAACCACTAGATACATCTTTCTTTTGCTCTATTGGTACCAGCTGTTTCCTACCTGTACTCTGCCTCAGTGAAATGAAAACATAATAGGAAGTTATAACACAGAGTTTCAATAGTCAGCTTGTGATTTTTTTTCTGTCTCACACTCCCTGTCCTAAAAGAAAATGCCCTTAGACTGCTTTCCTGTCCCTACTCTTATGTGGTTCAGAACACCTGGTGGCGAGTTGCCAACTGAAGATAATTAGCTGTCACTTATCACCAGTTATCGTTTCACATGTCTCTATTACAAATTTCTGGAGCTTCTAGTTAACTCTTCAAGCATATCCCAAATCTTATCTCCCTGGTAGAAAATGGGGAAATAGCCATTCCACTAGATACTAAACTTTCACCTGCCAGCTTTGGTTGTGTTCCATCTATCATCAGTATGGGGCATATTGCAGTAAATGCACAAGCTGTCTCTTGTGCTTCCTCATTTAGCTCAATTGGTTCCTGATTCAGGACACATTCACCTCATTGTAACATGCAAGCTGAGCAAAACTGCTATAGAAATCACTAATGGAGACTACATATGAAACGTCAAATCCTCTAAAACACAAGTTAAATTACCAAATATAAATGATGGAGATTGCCTCCTTTGTAAATTTTAGCCTAGGGGTTATGGTACTCACTTAGCATGTGAGAAACCATAGTTCAATTTCTTCCTCTGTCTCATAAGGCAGAGGGATTTGAACAGGGGTCTCCCATCTCTCTGATAAGTGCCCTAGCCACTGGACTATGGGACAGTGTGGAGGGTGCCATCAGTCTCTCCTGTTGAAGCTGTTCCACTGTGTATTGCTAATTAAATATTAAGTGGGCAAGAGTGATAATGTCTGTATAGTCCAGTGGTTTTAGTACTCACCTGAGAAGTAGGAAACGACTCTTCAAATCCCTTTTTCTCATCAGGCAGAGTGGGGAATTGAACAGGGGTTTCCCACATCCTAGGTGAGTGCCCCAATACAGTGGGCCAAAGAGTATAGGAGCACCCCCTCATCTTGACCCCCACCCCCAGTGGATTCTGGCTTGAATATCTATCAGAGACAGTATTAGAATCCAGGTCCCCCCCACAACTTGGGCTCGATTCACTGACCTCTATCCAGTCAGAAACAGTGTGTTTGATTGGCCAGATTTAAATTCAGATCTCTAAAGATGACTTATTGCTAGTATAGTAACAATGCCTGAACTCTTTTTTTTTCATTTTTGGTTTCCAAAAATATATCCATATCCCTCCCTTTTCCACCCAAATTTACAACACCAGCTCTTCCCAGTCTGTAACAATCCTATACATCAGCTTAAGCCTGCACAGGTGGAGGCTTAATGGTGCCACAGTTACCAAACTGGCATCTTTACAGTGGCACTTTTTAGACCACAATCACACAGTTTAATGAAATGAATATGCAGGGACTAAGCAGAACATTGATTACTGACTAAAAGTGAAAACTTTTATCAAGGGAACCAGCAATTTTTTTCTTTTGTCTGCCTTGGGGAAAGGAAAGGCAGAAACTTCGCTTTTGTACCCGAGTGGATTTTTGAGCATAAATTTGAGGCAGAAAAGTCTCTCTTCCTGGAACTAGTTAGTATGAGTAAAGGCCCAATTCTGTGCCACATTTAGTAACAAGTGAAGTAATTTTACAAAGGAGGATGAGATCTGTAGTCTCTTTCAGGTTCGTGCTGCCAAATCCTGATGGATTAGAAACAGCCCTGTGCATTCCTGCTGCTGGCATGTGTGTATTAGAAATACCAGCATTGCTTCGATTATGGCACCACAGAAGTCCCAATTTGCCTTGTTTTTACAAAAGCCATTTCCTCAGTCTCCTACACTGTAATGGGCATCATATGGCTAAAATAAGCTATGCATGGCTGCAAAGGATTTTAATCTTTTCATCAACACAATGATTTTGACCTTTAAAAATGTTCTTTGAGTGCGATCTTTAATTTTAGGTCATTTAGTTTTAAATAGAGTTGCTCCTTGTTGATAAGCTTTTAAATGCAAATATATGGATAACAGAAACCTACCTGAAGCTACTCTTTACATTGTTTTATTTTTTGTTAATATCTATCTAAGGCCCTTGTATGGACCCTATTGCTGTCATATCTGAGAGCCTCACAATCTTTAATGTATTTATCCTCACAACACCCTGGTGAGGTAGGGAAGTACTATTATCTCCCTTTTACAGATGGGAAATTGAGACCCACAGGCCTGGATCCTCAAGGGTATTTAGGTGCCTCACTCCCGGGAGTGTGGCACCTAGTATATTTGAAGATCTGGGACTAAGTGACAGGAAGACTGTGGCACAGCAGGGGCTTGAATATTCATACAAGGTAGCACTCACTAGCTGCAATCAGGATGACAGCCCCATTGTGCAAGGTGCTCTGTAAACCCATACAAAGGCAAGGTCTCTGCAGCCAGGAGTCTATAATGTCAGAGAAGTGACATTTGAAGGGCATGGAGAGGGAAGGATGCAATCAGATCAATACAAGTTTATATACATATTTTCAATGTTATTAACTGTTATTAAAAAAGTACCAATTATTGTCATGTGCCCTCAGTCTGGCCATCATAAACAGGCTCATCTCCTACAGTGTCTGGGCAGAGATGGGTCCTTTTTCTCTTCTGTTGTTTATATTTCAAGTTCTCTTAGGGCCAAATAGTGGCATTTAATCAGAGGCCCAAGTCAGGGACAGTGTGAAGCCTTATCATCCCAGGCAAAGCTCTGTAAAGGATTGTATCTCAGGAAGGAAAAATGCCTCTCTAAGGACCCCAAGATGCAGTGCAACTGCCCAGGCTGCAACCTTTAAGATGGTACAGCGTGCTCCCTGTGATGTTGCCACCCACGCTACAGGAGATTGCTCTGCTTCTTCCCTACTCCCTTGAGGGAACTGGGCATTCCTGTGTGGGCCTGCCTGGGAAAAAAGGCTCCTTGCATTTCCTCATATCCCCTCCAGCCCCACACTATGCGGTTGTGTAAGGGTCTATTACCGTTTGGCCCTTGTAGACTTTCCTTCGTTGCACATATTCCATTTGAAGACAAGCTGCTCTTCTAAGAGATGACAACACTTCTCCATCTACAGTTCTAGGACATTGCTTTGAGGTTTCTGAAAGGCACTATTGAAGAGTGTCATTATTGCCAATCTTTTCTTTGCAGGGTTGAACTATCCAATGCCCTCGCTCTATCACAAACTAATATATGGACAATCTGAATCACACAGAATAGTTCTGAAGGTCTATGGACTGAAAATAAATTGCTGGTTATAAGAGATTTGGCTGCAGATTCTATTTGTCTGTCAATCATTTGAAGTAACTGAACTGGACATCATCTTGAAATGGGTACAGTGTGTTTGAATTGAGACCGTGTTTTTCTGCTGTGTATACTTTCAAATATGGCATCAGATATCACCCTCTATCATTTCACTTTCCAGTGAATGTTACATTGCATCACATTCAGTTACACTCCTAATGATTTAGATCTTGCAAACATTTTCAATCTTATTGAGCCAGTATTTGGCCACCTTTCCTGCTGCGGGAGGAAGGTGAGGAGAGTAAAAGAGGACTAAACAAGCTTGGGTTGTTTAGCCTACAAAATGAAGGTTGAAGCGATATGATTGCTCTCTATAAATACATAGAGGGGTAAACACCAAGGAGGGAGAAAAAGCTATTTAAGCTAAAGGACATCACTGGCACAAACATAACTGGGTATAAACTGGCCACGAGTACATTCAGGCTGGAAATTAGAATAAATTTTCTAACCATCAGATGAGTGAGGTTCTGGAACGGCCTTCCAAAAGCAGTAGTGAGGGGAAGAAGTCTAACTGGTTTTAAGATGGATCTTGATAAATTGATGAATGGGATTATATGATGGGCTGCCTGTGACAGCAGCTGACTGGACTCAGTGGCCAGGAGGTTCCTTTCAGTCCTATGTTCCCATCTCTCTCCATGCTAAACATTGTGGTAAATACTTACAAAAATATCAGTTCAGTACTAAGCACTCAGTTTTATCCAAATCCCTAATCTGAACCCAAATATGACTGGACACCCTACTCCTTTAGGGCATGACCTCAAGCCCATTGAAGTCAGTGACAAGACTTACACTGAAGTCAGTAGACTTTTGTTTAGCTACATAATGGCTGCTATTCCTCACTGCCATCCATCCTAGCTCAAATGGTTAGCCGATTTATATGTAGGTGTCACAACAGAAGTGGGTGTTGAGAATATTTTTGAAGCAAGACTGTCACAGGTAGGGCCCTACCAAATGCACGACCATGAAAAACGTGTCACGGACCGTGAAATCTGGTCTCCCCCTGTGACTTTTGTGTGCTTTTACCCTATACTATACAGATTTAACAAGGGAGACCAGTGTTTCTCAAATTGGGGGTCCTGACACAAGAGAGAGTTGCGGGGGGAGGGGTGTCACAAGGTTATTTTAGTGGGGGTTGCGGTATTGCCACCCTTATTTCTGTGTTGCTTTCAGAGCTGGATGGCTGGAGAGTGGCGGCTGTTGACCGGGAGCCCAGCTCTGAAAATGGCACCTTGCCAGCAGCAGCACAGAAGTAAGGGTGGCAATACCATACCATACCACCCTTACTTCAGCGCTGCTGCCTTCAGAGCTGGGCAGCTGGAGCGTGGTGGCTGCTGACTGAGGGCCCAGCTCTGCAGGCAACAATGTAGAAGTAAGGGTGGCAATACCTTACCATGCCATCCTTACTTCTGTGCTGCTGCTGATGGCAGCTCTGCCTTCAGAGCTGGGTTCCCAGCCAGCGGTTGCCGCTTTTCAGCTGCCCAGCTCTGAAGGCAGCGCAACCGCCAGCAGCAGTGCAGAAGTGAGGGTAGCAGAACTGCAACCCCCCCACAATAACCTTGTGACCCCCCCCCACAACCCCTTTTTGGGTCAGGCCCCCTACAATTACAACACTATGAAATTTCAGATTTAAAAAGCTGAAATCATGAAATTTACGATTTTTAAAATCCTATGACCATGGAATTGACCATGAATTTGGTAGGGACCTAGTCATAGGTGAGTATATTGCTGGGAATCTGTTGGACATTTAATGGAAACCTGTAAGGTGGGGTTATCAATTAGGTGCATTTTGATGGGATAAAGGTGGTAGAGAAGACCCTGATGTGTCTGGAGACTTGGAACAAGAAGGGCTATGAAGTTCAGAGAACCTGATGGGAGGAGGTTGTCTTGGGGATATAGTACCGTGATGAACTTTGAGCCTTTTTGGAAAAAGCGCAATCACTTTTCAGTTATCTCTGGGAAAGAGTACTGTGGAGTTTGGCCTTTCTGGGGGTTTTCAGAAAAGGATGATTTTATGGGAGGGGTGATTATGAGAAGTAAGGAGCACTATTTTCTGATGCACAGAGAAGGGACTGAAAAGGTCCAGGTTCAGATACGCTTAAGATATGCAAACAGACAGTCCAAATTAAAATAACTCCTCTGCTCCTTCAGACTTTAGTCCACCATAATCAGCCTTTGTATTGGTAGAATGTCATTTGTCCGAGATCTCTTTTACATATGTTCGTAGAAATTTGATGCTCATGCAAGTGAAGGTCTTAAAGCTGCTGCAGTACCAGAACCAGACATGCCATATACAGGCTGTGACAGCTCAGTCAGATCACCTCTCAATGTTCTACAACACTCCAGTTATACTTGTGCATCCTTGGCACAGACCATAAAGAATTATAAATTGTGTGATGTATCAGTCATTAAAGACGTGGATGAGCTCTCCAAACTCATTTACCCTGTAGTTTGAGATCTGAGTTGAACTTGAGAAGTCAGAGGTGAAAAGTTAGTGCCTTCATTCCATGTATAATTTAGCTCCCAAAAATATAAAGGCAAATTCAGCCCTAGTGTAAGGAAGCATGGATGCATTGATCTCGGTGGAACTCCGACCATTTACACTAACGTTGAATTGGCCCACTGTGAGAAATTTGGGGGAGGTGATGTAATGCTTTGGTATCTTGTAATGTTTTGCTTGTTTGTGGGGATATAACCTGTAGGCAGCAGATCATAGAAGAGTCTTAGCCAAGGTCCAGGAGATTACCTCTGAACAGACTTTACCAGAAATATGCCCAGTAGCTAAAAAAGAATAGCAGTACAGTTGACAATATTCATTTATGGCAAGAGTTAACTGTTTATGCATTCAGTGAACAGAACTTGCAACACTATCTTTAATAGCGCCATCTGGTGACTTCCAACAGTGTTTCACTGCAAAGATGTGGAATTAAATAGCCACATAGCTTTAAATTTCATAGTGTTGCAGTTAGCCTATAAGTAGGAAAAATGCTATACTACATGAAAGGGCTGATGGAACTTTTTTTCAGATCAGATATCTGCTACCAGACCTGCTATCTTTATTTATTATGACAGACAGAAGCTGCATGAATTGATAAGCAACTTCTGTATCTATGAACGGCTGGATACTGTGGTTCACTGACTACTTGAGTTATACTTGGGTAATTTGGCACATATCATGCAGAAAACACAGTAAACTACTGTGGTTCTTCTGCTTTTTTTTTTTTTTTTTTTTTTGCAAAGCTATGTCATTTTGTTTACTGCATGCACTCCACTCATACTAAACTTGTTGTCTGTCACCTAGCTCACTCCAGTGATTATCTGAATTCTTTAGTGCATTTTGGGAGCAGAAATCATTATGGAGGCTGAAAACATTTCCATCAGTTATGTACATCTGTACAATTTGAAGTGATTTTTCCTTAAATACAAATACTCTTTTTCAGAGGCCTAAAGAATATATTTGACAGGCTGCTTGCCAGATTTTGACAAGAGTCTAATTTTGATGGGAGCTGAGAAGGTTTACAGTGAATGGGTGCACTGTCAGTTTGGTAAAAGCATTCAACAGATCCCACATTTGGGTACGTGTTTCATACTCAGTATCTAAATAATTCCTTTCCATTAAAAATCAGCTTTAGAAAACATATTTCAGTTCATTTCACACTGTGTTAATTGTGTAACACACTGTAACCATTACCTTTTACCAGCCACAGTTGCTCATCTAATGGAAAATGATGAATTTAACAAGGAATTATTATAACTGTTTGATCTGAGAATGCACATGTGGACAGTGGGGGCTGCTGGTTGGAACATATTCCATTTTCACCCCCGATGAATACATAATTGAATTACAAGCCTCATTTTAGCAAAAATGTACAATAAACTGATGAGCCCTCTGTTTCATAGTTAAACATGTTGAGTGGTAAATATATATTTGAATTTACTGAACAAATGCAGACAATTTAGAATGGCTTAAAGCAGAGGTGGGAAAACTACGGCCCGTGGGCCACATCCATCCCGCGGGACCCTCCTGCCTGGCCCGGGAGGCTAGCCCATGGCCCCTCCCCTGCTGTTGCCCCCTCCCCCGCAGCCTCAGCATGCCGCACTGCCGGTGCAGTGCTCTAGACGGTGGAGCTGGGAGATCCTGGGGGAGCACAGGTGCAGAGCCCGGCTTGACCCAGTGCTCTGTGCTGCGCGGTGGCGGCAACGTGGCCCGGCTGTAGCGCTGCCAGCCACCTGTGCTCCAGGCAGTGCGGTAAGGGGGCAGGGAGCAGGGGGGGTTGGATAGAGGGCATGGGAGTTCGGGGTGGTGGTTAGGGGGTGGGGTTTCCGGGGGTGGTCAGGGGACAGGGAGCAGGGTGGGGTGGATGGGGCAGGAGTCCCGGAGCGGGCGGGGCAGTCAGGAGGGAGAGGGAGGGTTGGATGGGGCAGTCGGGGCAAGGGTTCCGGGGGGCGGTCAGGGGACAGGGAGTAGGGGTGGTTGGATGGGACACGAGTCCTGGGGGGGCGTGGATAGGAGGTGGGGGCTGGGCCACAATCCCCTCCCCTAACCGGTCCTCCAGACAATTTCCGAAACCCGATGCGGCCCTCGGGCCAAAACGTTTGCCTGCCCCTGGCTTAAAGGCTACTGTGAAATATACTGTAGCATCTATATGCAAACTGAAGGGCAAGTATCCCTTTTTACTATATATTAGAAGAATTTTGCACCAATTTTCATGACATAGAGGAAGGGCTTTAAATTTCTGACATTGGGAGTTAGCTTTTATTTATCTCACTATTAACAAGAGAAGTAGGTGGTATACATGTCAATACAGTACAAAAGAGTTACAGTGGAAAACTTAGCAAAGCACTGATGAGAATGATGTTTCAGGGTCTGCTTAATGAGAACAGACAAGGGGCTGCATAGTAGTGTTCCTCCCAATATTTGGGGCTTTTAAAAAAATTTTTTTTAGCGTAGTGCTTATGAAAGTGATTGACTTTTAGTTTTGGTCTGAGTTAGATGTAACACAGATGCACATTAGATAAGTCTAGTATCCTGCCCTTTTCAGTGGCCAGTATCTAAGAATTCCAAGGAAGCTGTACATGAGGGATGTAATGATCGGTCATTTTGGTAGTGCCTTCAGGTCCCAAATAAGACCCTATTTTGTCACTTGTTATACAAACACATAGGGTGAAATCCCGGCTCCACTGAGTCAATGGCCCTTGGTTACAGTGGGGACAGGATTTAATCCACAGTTAGAGACAGTCCCCTCCCACAAAACTTATAGTCTAAATAGACAAGACAGGCTAAGGATGGGAGAATGGAAATGTTAATAGCCCCATTTTACAGAGGGCAAACCAAAGCACAGAGGCATTAACTGTCTTGCCCAAAATCACACAAGAAGTCTGTGGTAGAGCTGTTGATTGAACAAAATCTCCTGAGTCTCAGTCCAGAGCCTTCGTTTGTCCTCTCAAAATAGCAGCTATTTGCCTTGCATTCAATGACTACAAAGCAGAAATAATTTTTAAAAAACCAACTAATTTGTGCACACCCTCATAAGGGGCCAGAATGTGGAGCCCTTACGCGTGCTGATGAGCCCTTACCTGTGGGAGTTGTCCCATTCCCGTCTGTGGGACGACTTGTCTGAACAGTGGCTCACCAGGATGAGTAAGGGTTCCACATTCTAGGCCCAAATGTGTTTCAGCAGTGCTTGAAAATCAGACCTATGTGGAAACAATGGATGGCAAAAAATGATTATCCTAGAAGTCTATTTTAAAGATCTGAACTATTTACAAACATGTTACTGCCTTCAGCAGAGTTTGAATTGCTGCAGCAGGCCTCAAATGTCTACAGCAGCCATTTTAGATTTGTGGTGCCCTTTGGTATTGTAACAATATAAATACTAATGCAAGAATGAAATAGACTACTCCTTGTAATCCATATTCCCTCATGGCCAAATTGATCAAATTTGGATGACTAAATAAGTGTTTTCAGAAGTGCTGCACTCACACCCACGTCTCAATCTGTGTTTGAAACTATTGACCTGCGGCCAATTGTGCAGTGTCCTACAAAAGGAAGCCTTTGAAATTTCAGCAGACTAATTTAGTGTAGGCAGCTGTGTAGTGAAGTTCCTGACAAAAGGTTCATCCTCATTTAGGGTTATCAAATTAGCTCATTGTTCTGTACCTTCCAGGCTATCCCATGTCATCTCTTGAATATAAAGACAATACAAAACCAATGCTTAATCCACTAAGCCTGTTTCCCTCTAACTGAAATTGGTATTATTTTGAATTCCAATTTCAGTGACTGCACTGGGTCTGGGATTCATTGCCTCTTAGAATATGCTAGCAAAAAATGTCATTGCATTGCTGTGCAGCTTAATGGAAATCTTTTTTCTAATTTTGATTTTTCTTCATTACACTGTTATTTATTTAGCTTATATGATGGAACACTGATAAAATGGACCTTGCTCATATTGCATATCATATTGGTTTGAATTACAATGCTTAAACCTCCCAGTAAGTGCAAGCAAAACTGGAGAGATTACATCTTTGATAAGATTACAATCCCCTAATGTAAGTAATATTAAAATTTACTCTCTGAATATAATCAAGAATTTGTCCTGTTATCTTTAATTGATCTTCCATAGAAGGATAGTGCCAACTGTAGATGGAATTGCAGCAAATCACAAACCAAAGGAATAATGTAAAATACGACAGTAAAACAAAATGGGAATTTGTGCCTATCTTGGACCTTAAATGTTGTAAGTTGGCTCATACTGACAGGAGAGGTCATCTGATACTTTTGGAAAGAGTATGTGGATCAACCAAAGACAACATAAAATAATATGCCCAATTTTTAAAGAAATGCAAGTTCACTGAAACTGAAAAACAGGTTTTAGCAATTTTAAAGTTTTTACTTATTTATTGATTTTGTTTTTTAAGCAGTAAGACTAACACAATGAACAGTGGAAAGAGGTGGATGAAAAGAAGGGACATATCTCTCATGATATTTTTCACAAACATTTTTCCTGTATTTTGACCAGTCTCACTATGAATTCACCAAAATCAAATTTCTTTAACTGCCAACCGGTCTTTAATTGAGTTCACCTAATTGGATACAAACATAAGCCTCATCCTGCATTGTGCTGAGCACTTTCAAGTAGGTGCTGAAGCCACAGTTTTAAAATGTAGGTGCCTAACTCCTTGTTTTTAGAGTGGCTTGGTTTTCAGAGGTGTTGAAGTCAAAGGCAGTTGTGGGTGCTCAGTAGTTATGAAAATTAGGCCACTTATTTATGTGGCTAATTACAGAATTAGGTATAGAATTTAGGCAACAAAGTTTGAAAGTACTATGAAGCTTGAACTAGGTCTTGGGAGTGGGGTCAAGATGGTTGTAATCTGCCATTTTTATACCCTTTCAATCCTGCCAGTGTTTGCAGGCTGGTTGGGCCCCTGGTGCCACTTGGAGCAGATTGTAGCCTGCTCTAAGTTATGGATAACTGCAACTGCTCCCAGTGAGCTGTTCTGACAGTCGGGGCTCACTGAGATGCTGCAGCATTCTGCCCTTGTCCCTTTTTTTGGCCACGCCCTATTCTGCAGTCACACCTGCTCTGCTGGGGGAGGAGGCTGTTAGAGAACGGGATATTCTGCTGGAGACTGCCAAGAAGTGACAGCGAGATAACCAGCTTTATGAAATAGCTTCCATCCCCACTGAAACACTTTATACAAAACCTCTTGTGTTTTGTATAATTCCTCCAGTGCTAGTTCAGCCATACAGTAGACAGTTTGAAGGTCAATATATAAACAGTTCCAATACATTTCGGTGGTGCTTGGGCATTACCTTATCTGGTTACCGTTTTGTATAACTTGTATATTCTGAAATTTTGTTGCTTCAGTTATTGTCTGTCTTCCTTATATGCCATATGTTGTGTATTTGTGTGCATAATGTATGTGCATAAGAGCATAAGTTAATACCTGCATATACAGGTTGATGTTTTCTGTACTTTGCACCTCCTTTAAATATAATGTTTTGCCATAAGCTATCAAAACGTTAAAAACCTTTGGTTAATGTGCCTAGCCTTTGAACAATAATAATAACAACTAAGATATAGATTGATTTTTTGCTTTGTGTTAACTATGACTTTTTTTACTGTCAGTGTCACTTCTCATTTGTTCCCAAAGTGGAATCACTGCCCAGTGTGCTTACACAGAATATAAAACACAAAATAACAGTAATAAATAATTAAATGTCTTCTATTCTTTCTCCTTTCCTCTATTAGACTTGTGATAATTGGAGATTCTGTAATGAAACACAATGAAAGAACTTGTCTTTGTGTTAGTTAAAATATACTGGCTAGTGTGCATACATACTATCAAACTCCATGGGGTATAAAATCATGTTGTCCTCTACTGGCTGACCTAGAGAGATTAGCTCAAATACTACTAACACAGAGATTATTCTTTACTACACTTTAGTAGGTAGGGATTTGGGGGAGTTTTGGACCAGAAGTTTTATTGCTGTTTAAGACTGTGAAGTTCATGAAACCATGTCATGTAGAATAGCTGGCAACTGTGAGTATGTATGTAGCAAGGGGATTGTTACAAGCTCAATATGTGACATAGTAGTGCAATGAAATCTGTGTCTGAATGGCTGACAGCAGGATGTCAAAGAGAGTTACCGTTTGTCTAACAGGAAGAGTGGTCTCAGAGGCAAGGGGCAGCCTTTACAAAGGTTTTTATGTGCTTCTCCTCCAGGACCCATTACAAGGGGAATTGCACACTATGAGAGCTAGCCAAATACTCTTTGACAAACACGTTATTCAGTGAAAGTTGCTGTTTCTCTTTGAATCATTTAGTAGACGAACAATTTTTCACAGTATTCAAATAGCTCAATAGCTGGTTTGAATATTTCTTGAAAATAAATTTGAGGTATAACAATTTTCACTGTGCAAAACAAAGAAAGATGCAACCCCTGCTTTGAAGAGCTCACAATAGAATGTAAAATGAGCTGCAACAAGTGAGTGTAACAAAGAAAGGAGGAAGGAAGGAAGGGGAGAAAGGACAAAAGGGAAGCAGGTTACCTGGTTACACAGGCTCTCCACATACACAGCTCAATGGTTGCAAGTCTTTTACAAGTTTTGTTTTCAGTCAGATTATTTGGTTTCTGTGCATGCCTAGAAGATTCACATGATGTCAGTATGTAAGTAAGTACACATTATGTTTCAGTCCAGAGGTTCCTGTATTTCAGTGGTTGGTGGAACGATTCCCCACACAGTAAACAGAGTAAGTAGGCTTCCTATCCATTTATTAAGTTTGCAAAGCGCCTGGTTAGATAGAACCTTTTCAAAGGTTTCTCGGTGCTGCCGTCTCATAATAATTGAAGTATTATGTAATGCCATAGATGTGGCTGGTGTTTTACAAAACCGATGACGATGAAGTCCCTTTCCTAAAGTACTTCAGACTGAAGAGCTACATTCTGCAGCCCTTAATAAAACTAGTATCAAGTCTGACCTTACATAAAGGTGAGACAAAAGGGAGAGATGACAATATGGGAGGGAGGAGGCAGAATAGAAATCATTACTAGGTCACGTGGGAGGCTAATGCACATGTTTTGATTTGTATAATTCTGTTTAGCTATCTGATTAGCATGGTGGACGTGGTCAGCATCCGGGTCAGAAAAGGAGTTCCAGACAGAGGTGGCAATGTGAAAGAAAATACAGAGATAGGTGTCAGAAAAGAACACATAACTGAATCCAAATGAATAACTTGGTCTGCTTGATAATAATAATAATTATGGCACCTGGTTCTTCTATAGCACTTCTCATCTGCAGACCTTGCAGCGCTGTACAAAGGAGATTAGCTTCACTACTTCCTTTTTACAGGAGGGAGACTGAGGCACAGGGACGAAGGTGACTTGCCCATGGTCACTCAAGCGGGCCAGTGACAGAGTCAGGAATAGAACACAGGTCTCCAGAGGCCCAGTCCAGGGCTCTACCCCATAGACTCAGTAAAACTAGAGAAGAGTTGGAAGGAGCTAAATTGTAACCTACTATTATTAGTATTAACTCTTATGAAAGAATTTCCATTCAGGTTATTACCATAGGCTCTGATGCAGGCATCAGATTAATTACAAAGATTAATTGTCACCTTGGATGGAGCTAACAAATACTATCTCAACAGCAGGCATGAACTCATGTCTAATCATGAGTTATTATTTGTTGATGCCCTTCAAAGTGAGATCATGTTTGCTGCTTTCATCACCTACAAGAATGCATGTGAGTTGGCATTTTTCCTACTTGTGTCGCTGGCCCAGATGGGCTGCCTGCGAGTAATTTCTCAGCCTCTTAATGACCCACATCTTTGGCTTAGGCTAAATAGCAGGCAGCGCAGTGGTGACAAAGTGTATACTATGCTCCTCTGATCCTGGGTGGCTCATGTTAGAGATAGCTGGTCCTCTGCCCAGTGAAGACACAAAATAACACTATAACATCCAGAGATCTGTGGGCATATTGAAAGGTTGTTCCCTTGTCCCCTGGCCACATCCCCTTAAGGGCCAAATTCTGATACAATTCAACATGAATAAAGGTATCTTACTCCATGAACAGTCCAACTGAAAGTCATGGGATTACATACACAGTATGCGAGTCAGAGCATAAGAGTTTAGCCTTATACCAGTACTAGGTGATGTTGTGAGAACGGGGTGGGATGGTCTAAGAGCCACTGCGTTAACTCTACACTACTGGAGGATCCTACTACTTGGAGTGACCATCCCGTGTAGGGGAATCCCCCAGCAACGTACAGCCGGTGTTGTACCTATGCCAACTTTACAATCAGACTCTGCTGGTGGTGTGGCCCTTACTGGACCCAAGAACGTGGTCCCATATTTTTACTCAGCCAAGTTCTAAAGATGTATAGATTCAGACTTCTCCTCCCAAACTTTACTCTGCGAGTCTGTCTTCTTAATGGTACTTTTAGTTCAATAGAGAATGTCTATGTATATTCAGGTTTAGCTGCGTTGCTGAGAAAGTTGTTTACACATATCTGCATTATTCTAGCCTTCCGTTCCATAGGGGCAATTTGTTCCTAGCACTGTCAATATCACACAGAACGAACCTAATGCTCATCACAAGTCTTGTTTTAATTACTCTGCTTGGCTCTGTATGGCCAGTTAGTATTTGCGATGGTGCATTCTTCCAGTTTTATAAAATAAATGAAGCCAATCTCATTGGTGTATTAACCTGTCTTTGATTCTGTCCATCTATTTTTGAAAACACTCAGTTTTGCTTTAAAATCTAGATTTTCAGTGAACTGTCTACATAATTACTATTTTAATAGAGTTGTGAGTGACCTTGCTGGATGCATGTTAATCACGCTTGCCTAGCATAAGTTAGAGCTGCTTGAAGGAGCTGATATGGCAGATATAGATCAACAAGAGCATCATGGTACCTAGCCACAGCCCCTAGTCTGGCTTTCAGGATACTGTATGACATAGGGTCTCCCGAGACGGGTGATTCTCCTAGAGCTATACCACTACTTTCAAGGCTACTTTGCATCTGCACAGGGGGCACAAAATCTTGAAATCTGGACCAGCACAAATGTGTCTGTGTGTGTGTGTGTGAGAGAGAGAAATCACATTTCTGGAAAATGTAAACTTCTTCACACATGTGAATCAATGAAACTGGTGATCCACAAGCTTTTGTTATTGTCATAATGAGATCACAGAATTACAGGAATCAGAACGGGAAAAGATCTAATAAGTCAACTAAGGCCACTCCATTTTTCTCATAATATGGCAGAGCCCAGACAGATTTTAAAAGGCACTAGATGGAACACAGAAAAAGTGCTGGTTCTAGCCAGGGAAATGAGTAGTAAATTCAGGGTTTATTTAATATTCCACATACCACTGTGCATGTTCCTAAAATGTCAGTGCACATTTTAAAAAATTCACTGCGCATTGCAATTCTTTGAGGATCCACAGCATCATGTTATAATTCTGAATATGTTTTATGGTTTATGAGAGAAGCTTGCTTGTAGTTAGGTTACTGTGTCAGAGACAGGAGGAGGAGGGAGGAGAGTGTGAAGGTGAATATCAAAATATCACTATAAAATGCTTTAATTCAATAGGCACCCTGAATTATTCCATAGCAGCATTTCTCTTTCCCTATGCAACATCCATAGCAGCATTTCTCTTTCCCTATGCAACCTGGAAGATAAAAAGAGGATGGGAGTGGGGATTAATAGCTCACAGAAATTGAAAGAAGCTTGAAATGTAAACATTTATGAAAGAGAGCGAAGTGGTGCGGTGGATTAACACTATACTTTCCTGTCAATACCAGAGACCTGAGTTCAAGTTTGGCTTGGATAAGCAACAAAGGGAAATGCAGTTCATAGAGCTGCAATGGTCTATTAGAACCTTCCCCATGGGAATGGGAAGAGCTGTAAAACAATGATTGACCAGCCCCATCCACACTTACTATGCCTCTGGGGGATGGATGAAACGGGTGTGATTTTTTTCAATGGTGTTAGCTCAACAGGTTTATCTTACTATGACTGAAAAGCTCTGTTAAGATGCAGGTTAACACATCTGAAGCTGTGCTAGCTGGTCATATTGTAGCACAGGATCTCCCCTACACTTACTCACTAGGCTACAACATGGCCAACTAACAGAGCTTGAAACATGTTAGTCTTTCGATGGCGCTTTTCAATTGGGTTGAGCTAATGCTGTGGAGCTAGGACCATTGACAAAGACAATTTTTTTGCCTGCCAATACAGGGTCTGTGTGCTGCATCACTTAAACCCCGAGTAAACGGCATAAGCAGTGTGTTGGGCTTTTTGCAGGTCTTTGCCACGTAGTTAAATTTCACCTCCTCTTTGCTGAAAATATAGGAATACGATGCTGATTAATTGTATTAGGGAATATCTAGTAAGAAGTAAATTTGTTTTAAAAATTAAGCTACAGTGGGGAAACTTTTATTAAACCCCTTGAAGCAATAAATCAGCAACAATATATTAGAGCAAGTGAGATAGACTCATTTTCCTATAGATGCCGGTCTCTTTGCTGTAGGATGTAACACAGATATTATATTGGTGGAAGATAGAGAAATGGCACTTTTAAAATTACAACAGTTCCTCACTCTATGAATACATATTAAAACAAATGGGTTGTTCATTGCACTCTGAAAATGACAAACCTACAGAAATAGCTGCCCCTTAATTTCAAGCAGCATTATCTCAAGCAACAATACTTCAATGATTTTGTTCTTATTTTCAAATGACCTAAGCACATGGTAAACGACTGATAATGTTTGCTTCTCAGAATTCTATTGTCAAATGATCTCTTCATTTTCCATGATAGATTGGCTTGAAAGAAATCACATTTAGGAGGTATCTAGTATTAACCAGCTTTTCCTAGATACATCTAAATTAAAGCACATATCTTAGCAAAATTCACATTTGGAACATTTTAAATCAAAACTATATTTTCAACAGGATCAAAGGACCTTCTAGATTTACCTGTGGATTAGTATAGTGTCAACCACATAACTCTTATGAAAGACATAATGAGTCTTCAATAATGATGATGATTGCAGTTAGATTAATTTAGCCAAAGCCCTGGGCTACACTAGACGGGGGGGTCGACCTATGATACGCAACTTCAGCTACGTGAATAGCGTAGCTGAAGTCGGCGTATCGTAGATTGACTTACCTGGCCGTGAGGACGGCGGCGAGTCGATCGCTGCCGCTCACCCGTTGACTCCGCTTCTGCCTTTCACCGAGGTGGATTTCCGGAGTCGACGGGGAGCGCGATCGGGGATCGATTTATCGCATCTAGACGAGACGTGATAAATCGATCCCCGATAGATCGATTGCTACCCGCCGATCCGGCGGGTAGTGAAGACAAGCCCAAAGAAAAATAAGGAATTATATATGTTGTATTTGTTTCTAAGATCTACACTTTATTTTACAGTTTAGTCTCTAGGTTAGAATGTTAAATCTTTCCCCCCAGAATTTAAAATATGGACGATGGTTTTGTGAAAGTGAAGAAAATTATTTATTTTAGGCCTCACTTTCATTTTTGTTTTATTTCTATAGCACCTAGCATAATGGATTCTGGTCCATGACTGGGGTTTCTAAGTGCTACTGCAATACAAAGAATACATTTTAATTATTATTAATATTTGGAACTTAATTCCCTGCCGGGTCATTGTTGAAGCTGAACCATATTGTGTGACCAGAATGAACTACTGGGAATTTATTTTTTTTAATTATTCTTGATTTCAAAACACTTCTTATTGAATAATATATGAAGCAAGCTCTTGGAAATATGAAACTTTCAATGCCTTCTATCATGCAAAGAAGTCAAGATAACTGTAATTTAAGTATCCATATCTAAACAAGTGTAATTTCATTTATCTTGAGATCAGGGGCTAATATTTTCTGGAACCTTGTATACTTGTACAAAGTATAGTTACACCAATCAAACAAATTTATATCAAAGGCATCTGGGATTTTACTGAATAAAGATTTCCTGCCACGTACATACTACAGACACCTGTGGTACCTTTAGCTAGCTCTGTAACATCAGCTGAAGATAGTATTGGCAGTGTAAAAGCTGATCTCACCAAAACTGACAGGCTCAGTGAAATAAATTTGCATAAGTAGAATTGAGGGGAAATTTCCCTTTACTAAGAAACTGAGAACAAAGATCTAGAGTGAACTGGAAACATGGGGACAAAGTGGAGATAAAAGAATGAGATCATTAGGTCAAGTCCTTCAATCAGCTAGTCTATTTTTCAGACCCAGGCTAACTCACTGACAAAAGTACACTATTACTCTTCAATCACACCTCAAGTCTGCAAATCTCTTGATGTCTAGAAACTTTGAATTGTTTTGCATGATTTATGCAGTTACATTTCAACTTAAGAACTTTAGTTTCCTCTACATACAGTACTTTTCAGGGCAGTATACACTAGGGTTAATGTATGATGTGTCATTTTATTTTTACATAGATTTTTTAAAATTTCTGCAGTCTAATCTCTTTGAAACAGAGGTAACATTAAAAATGCTATATGAAAAATTATGTAGACAGAACCAAATCTGCATAACCAAATTGAATTAATTAGAAAAAAAGCCTTTATACCCTGCCACTAGGATTGAATATGACTTTGAGGATATGTAATCTCTGAGAGATGACAATTTTGAAAATAGGAGGATGATTTTCTGGTTTGAATATATAACCAAAGTTTATAAATAACTCCTGCCACCCCCGCAAAATGACAGTCACCTAAATAGTAATATATTTGCACATACACTGGGTAAATGCTACAATAAGGCCCATCACAGATCTATTGTCCACTCCTATTAGTCATCTCATTTGGCAAACTGAACATGAATCACTTGTGTCTAGCAGCCCTTCTGTGGAAAAGATCACAGAAATAATATAAGATGTTGAAATGGCAGAAAGCCATCCTCCCAGGAGGGTTTTGCCAATTAGGAAAGAGCTGAGAAGCTTGAGATGGAACAGGCAGCCTACGCCTAGCATGGATCAAGATCAGAAATAGGAAAGTTGGAGGGGAAAAAAAGAAGAAGGAAAAATGGTGTACGTGGAATTAAAAAAAAGAAAACAAAAAGGAAAACAGTGGCACAGCTGGTAGTGTGAAATTGAAGTTTAGAAGCTGCTTCAAAATGCTTTAGCCCATAGAGCCTGATCCTCCACAGCCTTGTACTTTGTGTATTCATTTATACCTGCACCCTATTGAGTGTAGTGCTAGTCTGTCATAGCATTTTACATCCACATTGTACCGATGTAAATGACTAGACAGTGTACAAGGCAGTGGAAGATCAGGCTTTGAAGGTGGGTAGTATTTTGATTTTAGAATTTCAGTTTTGATAGGGACGCATACCCTGCAGAGGGCTATATTGTGGTAGTTATTTTAATCCAGAATACCATGCCTCTCTCAACATGACAAAGTTGATATTGGACCTGGGTTTTATTGTACAATGAGAAACACTTCTCATTGGGGGAAAGCATTTCACACAAATACAAAACAGGGAAAACCAATAAAAGAAACAGATGGTAGTGGTTGAGGATTCAGCATAACATGTAAAATCAGCCCTTTGAGTATGTGGCAAAGGTATTTTAAGCTTTCGACAATGACCATAGGGGTAATATTTAGGGGAAGGATAATCTCTGCATGGACAGTTCTTAAAAAATGTCTGATCAATGGATTATAAATAAATTTTAAAAAACCCATCTACACAGATAGTTTAACTGAGCCAATGACAAATAAATGTCAAGGTGCACAGAAGAGAACTTCTTCCTGTATGTTTGCAAGTGGCGCCTTCTGATTTTAGAATTGTCCATGAATTTGTCACCTAACTTGCAGTCGCCATACTCATCGTCTTTGTAGGAACAAGCTCATCCAGGATCCAGCTCATGATTATGGATGAAGTGCTATATTCAGCCAGACTGTTAATGAAAAATAACCCCACATGTGCTCTAGCGACCAATACTAGCACAGTATTACTATTAACACTTTGTGATGTATATCGGAGTAGCGTCTCAGGGACTCAATGAGATTGGGGACCTATTGTTATAGGTGCTGCAAATATAAATGGTAAGTATAGGTCCCTTCTCTGAAGATCTTACAGGAGGAACAGACAACATACAAGGGGAAATAGGGGCAGACAGAGACAAAATGATTAGCCTAATGTCATACAGCAGGTCAGTGGCAGAGCCAGGGAGAGAATCCAGGTCTGAATCCTAGGCTAATGCCCTAGCCATTAGACCACATTGCCTTCCATTTGGCCCTAAAAGTAACATTTCTCTGTTATGCTTTGAAGTAGCAGTATGCTCAGACTCACTCCTGGACATTCACTCTGCCAGTGTCCACATGCGACATTGCACTCTGGCTTGCAGCACGGTAACTTGCTGTCTTGACAAGCCCTTAATTCTTAATCCTATAATCAGCACTGTGAAGGTGGGCCATTGCACCTATATGGAGCTTCAGTGATTTCAATATATGTTTAACACCAAAACTAGTGCACTGTCTCACGGAGGCACAGATCTTGCAATAAGCCAAACACGGACAGACCCGTGCACCATGGGAGCTCATTATAGCCCTGAAGCCTTAGTACTAGTATCCAACTAGACACCTTAACATCACCAGTTGCCTGTTCCCGCTTTAGCAGTCAAGTACTATCCAATCAAAACTACAGAACGCTTTACTAGTTGCTATTTTTACTGAATTTTCATCATTTTTTAAATGTAGCTTTAGAATCAAATTTTTCCTTAAATCCAATGTTTTTCTTCCATGTTTTTAAAAACTAAGACACAAAATTATTTCCTCCAGAGGGCTCAATTGTGCTTAAAAACAACGTTTGTAGTTTTCCTTACATCCATTGGAAATATAAAGGATTCTCTTGTTTAATAAGAACACTAGTTCATTAACTGACAAAGGAAAGTTGAACCATAATGCTGGCTGAACAGCATATAAGTGAATTGTGAATATTTTTGTGAAACAGTGTGGTGAGTTTCTTCCCTTTTCTTCCTTGTTCATTAACATTTAGAAGATTAAGCTGTGAAAATATTTGTGAATCCTACAGCCTGAAGGAATGTGAGCAGGAATGAAGATGCCTGTGTAAACTCCTACCAGAAGAGTATTACTCAGTTGTCATTATTTGCTATTCTTCCTTTGTTAGTATTCTGTTTAAAACATTTCAGTCTTCCAATCAGGGAGCAGAAACAACACCATGTGACACAGGTGACACATAATTGCATACCATAGATCTCAAATAAGAAATGTAAGATGTAGTTCACAGGCAAACCAGAGGCTGAAATTGATTCATAGAGTGAATTCAGTGAATACTTTTGAATAGAAAGAGTATGCTTGTAAAAGAGGCTTCATGAATTAGTCAAAAAATCTACTCGCCCAGTCCATAGCCAGGTTTCTAGACTGCAGCAAAGACTGCTCCCATTCTCTCCTTGAAAGCTACAAAGAGTCCTGTGGCACCTTATAGACTAACAGACGTATTGCAGCATAAGCTTTTGTGGGTGAATACCCACTTCATCGGATGCATGCAGTGCACATTTCCACTGCATGCATCCGACTAAGTGGGTATTCACCCACGAAAGCTTATGCTCCAATACGTCTGTTAGTCTATAAGGTGCCACGGGACTCTTTGTAGCTTCTACAGATCCAGACTAACATGGCCATCCCTCTGATACTTGATTCTCTCCTTGGCCATTCATCCAGCTTAGTGTCTGGAACAGATGTTCCAGTCACTTCTGTACTCCAGTCTCTTCTGTCTCTTCTATACTACTTACACAGTGTGTTAGGGCTTCTGGAGCTGTATATCTTGCAGTCCTTCCCATGGACCATTCCCGTCACTGCCTTTGATGGGCAAGGCGGGTCCATAGCATCCCTCCATAGTACTGTATGCATAAGGTGCAGCAGACCCTTTGCACCTGTCAGTTCCCCTCTCCTCTCCCAGGAAGCCTCATTCTGAGCCCAGGGTGGAGGCTCTCGTTCTTACCATCCACACCAGTGGGTATTTCACCCTTAGCTTCCTTCCCCACCCTTAATTTGAAAGAAATCTGTTTAGCCATTTTTTAATTAGAAAACCATAAAGGGAAAAGTAGTCAGGAGTTTTAAGATGCATTTTCTATGAGGTTAGTGATCTGTGAACTAAAAAATTCTTTTAGCAGCATTGGTATGATGAATTGTAATGGTTCCCATAGGGCTATTAAAGGATCAGATCATTAATCTGTGGACTTCAAATTCTCTAAATATGCCTTGGAACAATAGGCTGTGATGGGCTCTGAAGGAGCCAGAAAGACAGTATTTCTCAGGTCCCATGTATACATAGGTATTTTTCTAATATGCTCAATATTATTTTTAAAATGCTAATTATATATTTGCCTGATATACTAAAATGGCCAAGATTCTGCCATCCTTACACATGTGGAGAAGTGAGTAGCCCCATTGAAGCCAGGCAGAACTGGGCTCATAATAAAGTTGAAACTTCTCCTTTTTATCCTAAGAACATTTGGCATGATCTGTGCCAAACTAGACAAAACGGGCCAATTTCAGACCGCTGTTTGTGCTCGGTCTGAATTTTGATCTGTGTATTTAAATGTTTGGTGAGTTTAACCCTCTTTCCTTACAGACCATCTATCCATAACAGCACAATAATAATTCAGAATAACATGAAATCTCCCAACAACCACAACTGATATTAGCTGAAGCCATCAAAATTACAGAACTGATGCTATTCAGTCTTGTAATTCAAAATTTGAACAAGAAAAGTTCAAATCCTCCATGTTCACTTCTTCTCATCAAATACTGGAGTCTGTCACTTTTCCTGAAGCTGATTTGGTATTTCCAAGGTGTTGGAGTGCTATATTTAATTTTCACCCATTTACATTTGTTTGGAAAGAGGTAAAATGGTGTATATAAGAAAACACTGCTATAAACTATTTTTTACCCCAGAAAATAAATTAAATGTTCATTGGAACTAGAACTGGTTGGGAATTTTTCAGCTAAATTTTTTATTAGAAAATGTTTTGTTTAAACCAATTTTTTTCATGGACATGTATCAGTTTCAGCAAACCTTTCATTGGGAAGGATTCTTAGTTCCTGGATACAATTCCTGGTCAAAATGTAGATGTGGGGGTTAGTGTTTGTGTAAGAGTGAGTGAGAGAGAGAAAGAGAAGCAAGCCCCACTTAAGGATAGTTAATAGCTTGGTGGTTAGGGCCCTCATCTGGAATGTGGCAAATCCAGATTTAAGACGCTGCTCTGTCTGATTCAGATATTGATCACCAGTGTCCCAGATGAGTGCCTTAACTTCTGGGTTATTAGCTATTCTGGAGTGGTCTCTCTCAGAATTTGTCAAGAAAAATGTCGAAAGGTCTAGTTTTTGTTCCACTGCAGAATGGAAACAGATATTGAAACCTCAACATTTTGTGTGAAATGAAATTCTTGTTTTACGTACAGCTCAAACATCTCAATGAAATTACTACAGGAATAATTATCAGTAAAAGATCCTGTTTTCATAAATCATATTACTATGTCCATCCAGTGTTTTCCAGTTTTACACTGTTCATCAAGGAGGTACAAGCTTATGGGGGGAGGGGGGAGAGAGGTATCTAATAAGTTCAAAGAAACATTCAGTGCAATTGAGAGGACTCATTCAACCTCTCCAAAGATATCTTTTAAAATGGCTAGACTATTTTCGAACTTGTCCACACTTGCCTAGACTTGTGGCAACGTGTAGGGTATCTGTAGCTACATACTGCAGGGAAAGGCAGTCTGTGATCACACTCACTGAAGTGTGCAGCTGCATGCGCATACACATGCATTAATTCTAGGGGAGGTACCCTGCCTTGTCTCTCTACACACCCAAACAATGCCTCCCATATCTACACTGCAATTTTTAGTAGTGTAGTGCCTCCCCCCGACCAAAGCCTTTCTCCACTGCCAGAGTCTTTCAATATGGTGGAGAAAGGCTTCAGCAGTGGGACACTAAACTTCTAAAAAAGCAATGTAGACATGGGAGGCACTACTCGGAGATGCAGAGAAACTCTTCTCTACTCTACTCTACTCACCTAAGCGGTGCCTCTTTATCTACTCTACTATTTATACCTGTGCTAGCTGGACACCCCGTGCCCGTACTCTACACCCCACTGAAAGTATAGACCTACCATTTGTGGCAGGGTTTGCTAAGTTATAAACTAGCTAGTGTATTTGTGTACCACTGCCTTCTGTTGGATGCTCAGTTGTATGACATAGGCCCTGCCCTGCTCACAGCTTGTGAAGATTCTAACAGCTTGTCTGCACTAGAAAGTTGTACAACTTATTATATAGATATAGTTAAAGCTGTATACCCTCCCCTGCCTCCCCCTCCCCTGTAGATGCAGTTATATCAGTATAAAGGTGCCTTATCCTGGTATAACTATTCTGTATGGAAAAGGGATTAACTATGCCGGTATAAGCCGCCTTTATATCAGTATAACTATATTCACATTAAGGCTTATACTGGTAACAGAAGCGATGTGTAGCTGTCGATGGGGTGCGTGGGCGTATTTTGAACCCATTCCTCGCAAAAGAGAAATAAAAATAAAAATATAAACCCTGGCAGAAATCGGGGGATGACTCCATGTGTTCCCCCCACCCCCACATCACCTCTGCTGGTATAATTACATTGGTGAAAAATTCACACCCCTAACCCAAATAGTTATGCTGGTAACACTTTTAAGTACTCACCTGGCCTAATGAAAATTCAAGTGGTAGGGGCTTGGTATTTAGAAGCAGAAAAGCGTAGTTTCAACCATTCTGTTACCATGAATAATGAATGACCTTGGTGTGCAGCATGGTGACAATGGCTGGACATGGACACTTTTTACCCAATTTCAATTTTTGGGGCTGGGGGTGGATGCAGAGGGTTAGGGCAATCTGATCACCAACAGTAAGCTCCATGACAAAAACAAATATGCATTTTGCTAGTAGATCTATCTTACTGTGGATTCATCACCATTAGGTGTTATACACAATAGAATTACCATGGTACACTCTTCTGCTTTGAAAATAGGCTATAGAAAAGCATGCAAGAAAGGCTCCTGATATTACATACCTTTGATTCCTTCAGACATTAAACTGTCTTTCTAATCAGAACACAGCTATTCCATGTATAAGGGGTCCTGTCACTAGTGAAACTGTAGGATCATTTATATTTTGGATCAGCACCTACCAATTAAATAATCTCTGGTGTATTAAGCAGGTTTATGACCTATATAGACTCATTCCGCCATTTGGTCTTCATTCTATTGTTGTTTAAATGTCAGTAACGGCCAATTGTTGGCCATTGCTGGCTCCTTGTTTTTAAATTGACAGCTCACGGCAGGAGGGCACTTCAAAATGTCTGGCAAGATCTTTGCTCCTCATAACTACTACTGTGCTCAACTAACTGAGATTTGTGGTAGCACAAGCCTTTGAATGGCTGACAGTGTACTAAGCATCAGGTACATTAGCTTTTTCCTTACCATTTTAACTTTTCCTATCACAAACCTCTCTCATGATGGATTTTCTGTCAACGGAATGAATAACAAACCAAAAGCGGGGAGCTATTTTTAAATGAAAATTCTTATCACAAAAACTTTCTCCTGGAGGGATTGTCTTCTGTAATGAGTTACATAACATGGAAATACATTTGTTAATTGCCAGTTGTCCCTCCTCCATCTCTATGCAGGAGACAAAATTAAAGTAAACAAAAGCATCAAACCCTCAATTCTAGAACAACATTAAGGATGAGACACAACTCTTGTGCCAGATCTTGACCCTGGACTATAGTCTCTTTGTGCAGTGGTGCAAAGGGGACATAAAGCTGGCTTTACAAGCCGGCTGAGGAATTCTTCCCCATTGGCCGGTGTACCTATGGCATACCTGGATCTATACCACTTACTCTGGCAGAAGGAGCATGTCAAAGGTATGCTGGAGGCAGGTAATGTGGCTGGAGCATTGCTGCTCTCCACAGCACTCCAGCTGGCATGACAGCCCATTGAGGGTGATGACCAGCCAGCACAAGCTACAGCAGCTGCTCTGGTTCATGCTGGGGCCCAAATAGACCATCAGTTCACCCCAGGAACAGAGGGAGGATAAAGGTTAACTTTCTTTTCCCCCTGGTATATTACACCATGCACAGCTCTACTAACCCCAAGACTGGGCCCACTGGCAGCTTTCCTCCTATTTTTTCAAAGATGGCTGATTGACGCAAGAAGAAAAAAGTTGATAATTAAAATAACAAGCAGAGAAACTAAACTATTTTCTTTTAACTTCAGTTTCCAATGTCTTTACGTTGGCCATTACAATATTGAAACAATAAGGAATGTACATTTCATTCAGTAACCATAGTAGAGCAATGCGCTACAGTTATGGGTCTATTACAGGAGTGGGGGCGGGGCGAGTGAGGTTCAGTGGCCTGCAATGTGCAGGAGGTCAGACTAGATGATCATTATGATCCCTCGTGGCCTTATAGTCTATGAGTCTCTGTGTCTATTTGGCTCAGAGCTCCAGCAAACTCAAAATCAGCCTTGGTTAGAGTTCAGCCTATATTTGCAAGCCAGAAGTGGTTCCCTTCCACTTTCTTTAGTTTCTGCAAACCTTCTGCTGAAACTAGATATTGTCTCTCTCACCACCCCTGCATCATCTCCTTCCAGCACCACTGTCCAGATATTCATGAAGGATCTGAAGTTGCTGTTTGGCAGTGCATGTCTTCTGGGAATGGTCATATGGAGTAAGTCCCGTGTCATTTCTCCTGTGTTCTTGACTGATCCTACTCTCTGTGATTAGGAGGGTTAGCAGAAGCTGTATCACTTGGTTTCTCAGAAAGGCTGATGCTTTTCTGTAGTGCCATTCAAGGAAACTAGATTACATTACTGGCTGCACGCAACCGTGCTTTACAACAGAGACTTCCTGAAACTAACATCTTAGATTAGATGCACTTAGACTTAACATGGTTTAGAGGCCTCTCAGTAAAGAAGACTTTGGTTAAAGATGAATTTGCTTAGCTCATCAAACCCTTTCTTGCAGAGTTCTTGGGATCCAGAGCAATGCAGGTCTCCATCAACTCTAGTCTGCAGAGTTTATACATTGTGAGGGGAGAGAGCTCCCAGTCTGGGGAGTCTTTATTGGAATTCCAGGGTCAAGCAATTTGCACGCTCTTAAGCATCTACTCATGATACTGGTGCCCTTACAATAATACAGAATGTGAATGCATGCTTCACTCAGACATGGTATTGAGTGTAAATACATGCTACATTCTTTCCAAGGTTTAGCAAGGGCTGCTGGTTAATGTAGTCTACACATTGATTCCTTGGGTGTTATGCTTACTTCTACCCTATGCAGGCATAAGAGGGCAAATTCATCCCTGGTATAATTCTACTGACCTAAATGAAATTACATCCGGAATAAATTTGACTAATTGTCTCCATCGCCATTACTGTTCATCAGCGCAATTCTGGCTCTTTGTATTTTCTCCTTTAATGTATTTGTAGAGAGTTATCTACACTCTGCATACAGGGGCAAGATGCATAGTGCTTTTTAAAAAAATTCCTTATGTAAATTATTCTCTTGGGCCCCTTCATCATTTTGTAGCTCTTCTGACTAACATAAAATACTTATGATTACCTCAAGAGTATTAGAGCAAACTGCCAGCAATTTAAGAGACTAATTCACTGGGACATTCCTAGGACCATGAATACAAAGGGACATTAGTGGGACCCTGAATAGAATAGAAACATGACATCTAACCTTAACGATTAGCCAACAAGATGGGTTACCTCCTTCCATTTACTTTTACAAAGGGTTGATTAGACATCATTGTTGTAAAAATGGTATTAATTAGGTGAATGAGGCGAGCAGGATTTGTTCCAACAAATATGAATGTACACTTTTCCCATAATAGTAAAAACTGTCTTCCTCTGAATTGGTCAATTCAACTGAAAATAGGTAACAATAATACGATGGGTGTATATTAAATTGTGCATGAATGAGGTGTGTGTTTTATTAACGACTTTGTTGCAGAATGATTCTAATTTTTGACAGGCACCCTGGTGGGGATTGCTGAAAGCATACACTGAACCAGAATATCTCCCGAGTGCCCTGGGGCCATGCTCTGTCTCTTCAGCCAGCACTGCCCACTTTTGGAGCTGCACTAGCTCGCTCCAGTCCACTGGCCAAACAAGGTCAGTAGGCACCATGTTTGCCAAAATTCCTCTGTAGCTAGAGGGTGAAATCCAGGCTCTGTTGAAATCAATAGGAGTTTTGCCATTCATTTAAATGGAGCCAGGGTTTAAATCTCAGCGATTATTTCCTGGATTCCCTCATGCCCTCCCCCAATTCAGGGATCTGGGCTTCAGATGTGGGGTGGGGAATCTCAGGGCTTTAGGCCCGCAGCAGGCATTGGGACTCAGGTCTTTAGCCCTGTGGCAGGTGCCAGGACTTAGGACTTCTTCCCTGTGGGACGCCAGGGCTTCAGCCCCATGGGGTGCTCCTGGGCTTGGGGCTTCTGCCCCGCAGGGCATGCCGGGGCTCAGACTTTCAACCCCCTGGAAGGCGCCAGGGCTCCCTCAAGTTTGAAAATATTTACTGGAGCTCCACTTTGGATGGCTCCGGCTCAATTTAAGCCCTGAATGGAGCCAGGATTTCACCTATAATATCTGCTGCTGAGCTCAGCAGCCCTGGGATATGCTGAAGGAAGATGGGGAACTGAGGGCTGAATCTTTAAAATTAAAGGAAAATTAACAAAGAAAAAGAAGTTATAACTTTCCCTGAGAATTCCTTCCTAGGAGGAAAGGAACGAATGACATCAATATGTTTCTGTTGCTTTCATTCAGCATTATTTTTGATATGGATGAACTATAAATTTTTTTCTTTTTCTTTGTATTTAAAAATAGCTGGCTTGATTCACCCCTATATTATGTTTTATGCTAATGTGATTTCAATGGAGTTACAGGCACTGGAGTAATGCTGTGGTGACTCTAGCCTTAAAGATTAAAATTAAACTACACAAATGTTTATAATTGGGGGCCGTAGGATAACCATAGGATCAGGTGCACATTCTTTGCCATTTTACTGCAGATTAAAAGCAGCTAACCAAGTCTTCTGAAGACAAAATGTAATAAGCCAGGTCTCTAACTGGTATAAATCAGCATAGCTCTGGTGACGTCAATGGTAGTATGCTAATTTACCCCAGCTGAGAATCCAGCCTACTGCTTCCTCATGCCCATGTTTGCTTTCCTTATCTGACCAAAACATTTGTCTAATTTCTATTTAAAAAACAAATATACAGTATATTAGAGATGAACTGAGATTGGATTATATTTCAGCCATCTGGAGCTGCTTTTATTGCTACTAAAATTTCTCTTTAGTTGTGGACACCCCAAACAATGGAGAGAGGCCATGCTTTTTCACATTGCTCACAGACAGAGTTCTTTCCAAAAGGCGATATTTCAGTGGTGTCGATGGTACAGAATATGCTAATAAGTAATGAGCCATTCTGTGATCTCTTTCCCATAAATCCTTTTTATAGGGTGATACAGGAATTATGTAATTCAAGATGTCAGCTGCTATTGGTACCAAGATTAATTTGCTATTTAAACTACCATTTTATCTGCTGGCCTCGAAATATCAGTGCACTCAGATACAGTATACTTGAATTTGTGCAAACAAGGGACCCAATCCTGCTGCCATTGCAGTCAATGGGTATTTTCCCATTGGCGCCCGTGGAATCAGAATCAGACCCTAGGTTTGATGCATCATTAGTATGAATCAAAACAAATCTTGCTACTTTTTTATTTGAAGCACAGTATAGTCCTTGAGTACAAAATCCAGGGGAAATTCTGATCTGCTGTTACATGATCTGGGCCTTCAGGTTTCAGCTACTTTCTAGTAGAATAAGAACGTATTGTATACTCAGTGCAGTGGACTTTATGAATCTTTGTGCAATATCTACCAGTTATACCCTAACATTATGATGACATCTCTGTTACTTCATTTACAGAGTATTAGCAGCCCAAAGGATCGATTTTCTCCAGGTTTCTCCAAGGTCCATTCATAAGTATGTGCTATAGGGTAGCTATACCTTAACATTAGCAATTATTTCCTTGGCTAATCCTCAAAAGGGGGGGGAAATTATTTAAAAATTAGTGACCTTAAATGTGCCCCTCCAATTGCATTCTGGATGACATTTTAGTCTAGCACTATATTTATATCCCTTATTTGATTTTAAGTTTTTTGCTATATAGTATTTTAAGTTTAATCAAAAGTCAACTTAGAAAGGCCATTCTGCCTAAGGGATATTTTTCCATTAAGTATTTTGACATATTGGTGGCCTTGAGGGATTATTGGTTTTTGAAGAAATATTAACCACTGGAAATTTGCATTTTAATACAGTTCTCCTCAACTACTCAAGCAATTTTATTTTTAAGACCTGTGACAGGCTTCAAAGTCTTAGTTCTAAAGCAATCTCGTCAAGAGTAGCTAACAATTTTATTACAAATGACTAAGTTTCCTAATAGTTTTTCATTTTTAAAATCCCATTTGAGGTGTCTGGGAAATTAATACTAAAACTTTGTAACTTGTTCTAAAACTAGCCTTGAGAATTTTGCAGAACCAGGAAGGAATTTTGAAAACAAAAAACAAACACCCACCCCCACTGCAATTATAGTCTCCAAAACTGAGGAAGATGAGAACTTCTATAATTTGTTTTCCCTGATCAGTTTGTAAAAATGAAGTTCATATATATTCACAGCACACACAGAGAGAAGTTAGATAAACAACATAGAATACTCTTTGAGGAAGAGCAACATAACACTACTTTATTTCATAAAATCCAGAACAACACACAAACCAAAACCAGAGACACACAAAGCAGGAGAATTCCAAACTGTGAAGCACAACTCACCTCACAACAGGCTTTCTGTAAACTGATTGCTGCTGCTAGTTCCAGCTCCCTAGCCTGCAAGCTAAACCAGGAAACCCCAGAGCATTTAAAGTGTCAGCTTACAGTACCTATATATTTTTCAATACACCCCAATAAAAAATAAGCCATCACAAACATTTGTGCTGGTTCAGCTTACTGCCTCTTACATCAGTAAACAAGTGAAGGAACAGGAGAAACATTCATAGTAAACTTGGAAGTGATTGCACAATATTTTGGGTCTAACTCCTGCCATCATTATGCACACAGGATTGGATCTGATTCAGAAGCCGTTTAAGTCAATGGAACATCTCCCATTGACTTCTTTGTATCAGGCCCATAGGTGGCTCCCAAGCCAGTGACAGCTTTGGATATGTGTTGAGCTCTGTTTCCTGAAATGGTAGTAGTGCTGGTTTATTATGTATGTAGATCAAACAGATAATCTAATCAAGTCTGATCAAATCTATGTACATGAGTTAGACTAGATTAGAGAGGGATATATCAAGAATGAGTTTATAGAGTAACAGTTGGATACTAAAGGAAACATAACTTACATTTTAGAGTTTAATTCAGTGTGTCTACACCATGAGCTCAGGATATGATTCCCAGCTTGCATAGACATTCTTGCACTAGCTCTCATCTCAGCTAGCGTGCTGAAAATAGTAGTGTAGCCACGGTAACATAGGCAGTGGTGGCATGAGCTAGTCGCCCCGAGTATACACCTGCCTGAAGCCTGTCTGTATGCACTTGGCATGGCTAGCCTGTGCTGCTGCTGCCTCTGCCCATGCTACTGAGGCTACACTATTATTTTTAGCACGCTAGCTCAGATGACAGCTATTGTACATATATCTATTTGAGCTGAGAATCACTCCCCCAACTCGTAGCCCAAGACCGGCTGCAGATACAGATCAATGCATTTCAAAACCAAACTACTTTGTTTTAAAACTAGTGATTGTGTTACAATGTAATGAAATATGCCTTTCTTTAGACTTGAGAATAATGTGTTGACTCTGACACCTCAGGTGACTAGGAATCACACACAGGAATATGATTAAAGCTGGAGGCTGCATCTTTATTAATGTAATTAAAATAAATGGGGAGATGCAAAATAGTCACTTCACCCAAAACCACTACTCAGGAGATGACAGTCCAGTGTAGTTTTTACCAAGATTATAGAAATCAAACCAATAATGAAAGAGAGGGCTTCTTCACCCCTCTCTAGATTCATAGATTCAAAGGCCAGAAGGGACCATTGTGATGATCTAGTCTGACTTCCTGTATAGCACAGGCCATCAGATGTTCCCAAAATAATTCCTAGAGCTACCAAAGCCAGCATCCAACAGCCAAATTTCCCACCGCCCTTTGCTCATGAGTGTGTTAAGGGTCCAGTGCAGTCCGAGATACCTATCGTAACTGAAACCCTACAGACAAGACAAAGATGGCTATCATTCAAGAACAGAGAAGGGACTGGAGACAAATGTCTGCATGGCTGGGAAAAGACCTTAAGATACTCTAGCCAGGGGTTACCCTACCAGTGAGCTCCCACAGTGGGATCTGAATGACTCACTCAGGCCTTGGGGTGTATAGAGACTATGACCAGGACTGATTCCATGCCTTAGCCATGAGGGGCACATTGGGACTGAAACTATGGGCCTTATCCTTGTTAAGAGCTTCACAAAAAGAACTGTACCCAGGAAGCCATTTGCAATGCACAAGAATATTTCATTGTTCCGAAAATACCCAGGAACTATGTTACATATTCTTGAGTGCTAGCTACTGGCACCTTATCTATTAGCTACTAATTTACAAATATGCAGCCATCTTAAGCCCCTGAAGTCAATTGGAGGTATCTATCGCCTGCTGATCAGATCAGAACAGATCAGATCAGGGGTATCTATCGCCTGCTGAAGAGATCCAAGATTTCCCCAGACAAGTGGGGGAAAGGGAAATAGGGGAAATACATTTATATGCGGGCTGAATAAGACTTAAGATGACCTTAACTATTAATTACCTCGCTGTGAAGTGCTTCGGTTGTAACAGGGCTGTACTAGGTAATTACATTGTTGCCCTTTACTACCATTAACTGGTTTTGGAATTTCCCAAGATTTGCTAAATACACTTAAGATCCAGTCTGCCTTCTGAAGTCCTACTTATTCATTTTTCTCTCTCTCCCCAGAAAAAAAAGCTACATTTTTATAGGATTCAAGTACCTATGTATGTGAGGCAGGTAAAATGCAGTTGTTGAAATGAGCCCTGTTAAAGAACATTCCTGTTTAAACTACTGGGCATGGTGTGAATGCTATGTTTCAATCCAAATGTGTTTCAGTGTGGTAGCATTATACAGTAATTTCTCTAAGGCATAACTGGATGTAAATGTAACATGTTATCTTCCAAAACATCAGATGTCCAATGATTATATCAATTACAGCTTCAGAGGAAGCTAAGTACATCTTGTGGGACATTTTTTGCATTTAACCAAGAAAAAGATATCTTAAAGGAGACAGCATATGATTTTAAGCACTTTGGTGCTTTTAAAACCAGTTTTCCCTTATGGTTGTTTGCGGAACAGGGAATGCCTGACTTGTCCAAAGTCACATCAATGACTCATTCAGGATTATGATTCTGGATTCTCCTGATTTACAGTCCTTTAGAGTAATAGTGAAATAAACTCAAATAATGTAATAAAGCCCTGAGCATACATATAATTATACTTTTGTCTCAGTTTAGGCATGTGAGTAGTCCCAGTGAAGGGGCTCACACCCTTTCACACCCAGCTTCCCAGGGGTCAACTTGAGAGTCACAGATAATCTCAGCTCTGGTAGGATAAGGCATAAATAGAAATATGGTCTCTAAAGCTCCAATCCTGTAAAGCAAACACACAGGATGGGCCTGCAAAGAGTCCACAAGACTCTGTTTGAAAGCTGGAGTCTGGTCATGGTGTTGTCTTTACAGGAATGGGGTCTAAAATGCAAGAACCCAAGCTTTAAAACATCTTAAGATATTGTTCACTATTAAAAGTATCGGATTCTTCAGCAAAATGCACATTTATATTTGCTTCATTTTTAAAAACAATACCCTCAGAGGCAGATTTCAGAAACACCTACATGATTTGGGAGAACAAGTTCCATTATCGTTAAATCAATTTATTCTCCTAAATTCTTTAGGTGCTTTTGAAAATAATCTCCTATGTGTCTGGGAGAAAAGCAGTCTAACCTTACCCACCCGCATACATGGAATGTATATTATTAGGATTTGATTTGATCATACTGTAATTTTTACAGGAAAAAAATATTGCTAATAACCTCAGAGAGAAAAAACACACCAATTTTTTGGGGAAATTATTCTTTCCTACCAGTGAATGTCTTCCTAGTCTGCTATGATGTTATTCAGTGTTAGAGACAAAAATACAGGTGAAAACAAGATATTTTGAGCATAAATGTGTAAGACATTCCTATGAATAAAAGAAAAGTACATAATTTGCCACAGCTTCAGTGTAGCTAGAAGTTATATTCAAACAAAACACTATTTGTTCTGCTATTCATAAATTCATAGAGTCCAAGGCCAGAAGAGACCATTGTGATAATTTATCCTGACCTCCTATATGACACAGGCTATAGAACTCCCCAAAATTCCTAGAGGATGTCTTTTAGAAAACATCCACACTTGATTAAAAATGATCAGTGATGGAGAATTCACCATGACCTTTAGTAAATTTTTCCAATGGTTAATTACTCTGTTAAAAATTTACACCTTATTTCCAGTCTGACTTTGTCTAGCTTAAATTTCCAGACATTAGATCATGTTATACCTTTTTCTGCTAGACTGAAGAGCCAGTTATCAAATATTTGTTCCCCAGGTAGGTACTTATAGACAATAATCAAGCAACCCCTTAACCTTCTCTTTGTTAAGCAAAATACATTGAGCTCCTTGAGTCTATTATTATAAGGGATGTTTTCTAACCCTTTAATCATTTTTGTGGCTCTTCTCTGGACCCTCTCCAATTTATCAACATCCTTCTTGAACTGCGGACACCAGAAATGGACACAGTATCCCAGCAGTGCCAAATACAGAGGAAAAATAACCTTTCTACACCTACTTGAGATTCCTCTGTTTATGCATCCAAGGGTCACATTAGCCATTCTAGCCACAGCATTGCCCTGAGCGGATTATCCACCACCATCAATTTTTTTTCAGAAGACCCAGGGTAGAGTTCCCCATCCTGTAAGTATGGCCTACATTCTTTGTGCCTAGATGTAAACATTTAGCTGTATTAAAAATATATATTGTTTGCTTATGCCCAGCTTACCAAGCAATCCAGCTCGTTCTATATCAGTGACCTGTCCTGTTTACTATTTGCCACGCCCCAAATTTTTGGGTCATCTACAGTCTTTATCAGTTATAATATTTTGTTTTTCTTCTAGGTCATTAATAAAAATATTAAATAGCATACGACCAAGAACAAGTCTTTTCAGGACTCCCGTGGAAACACACCTGCTTCATGATGATTTTTCATTCGCAGTTACAGTTTGAGATCTATCACTTAGCTAACTTTTAATCCATTTAATGTGTGCCATGTTAATTTCATATTGTTCTAGTTTTTTTAATTAAAATGTCATGTGCCTTACAGAATTCTATGTACATTACATCAACACTATTATCTTTATCAACCAAACTCGTAATCTAATAAAAAAATCAAGTTAGTTTTACAAGGTATATTTTCTATAAACTCATTTTGATTGGCATTACTTATACTGCCCTCCTTTAATTCTTACTTAATTGAGTCCGGTATCAACTGCTTCATTATCTTTTCCAAGATCAATGTCAGATTGACAGGCCTATAATTACTCAAGTCATTCCACCCCATTTAAATACTGGCACCAAATTAGATTTCTTCCAGTATTCTGGAACTTCCCTAGTGTTCCAAGATGTATTGAAAATAAACATTAATGGTTCAACAAGTTCCTGAGTCAACTCTTTCAAAATTCTTGGATACAAGTTATCCAGACCTGCTGATTTGATTATGTTTAATTTCAGTAGCTGCTGTTTAACATTCTCCCGAGTTGCCAGGAGAAGGAGTGGTATCATTAGATATAACTATGTCATCTGTTTTTTCCCCATATACAGAACAGAAATGTTTATTGAACACATCTGCTTTTTCTTTATTATTATTGATAATTATACTATGTCCATATAGTACTGGATCAGTACCATCGTTAGGATTCGTTTTGTTCTCAATATACTTTAAAAATATTTCTTCTTGTCCTTAACTCTGCTGCCATAAGGACTGGGCCATGGGCAGAAAGGCCTAGTGGTTAGAGCCAGGGTCGGACGCCAGAAACCAAAGCCAGAATCAGAACTGGAGTTGGAATCAGGATTATGCCACGGATCAGGGCTGGAGTCATGGTCAGAGTTGCACCAAAGGCTGAGCCAGAATCAGTGTCTCGAGTCACGATGAAGGTCGGGACTGGAATCACAGTCCGATAGCTGTGTGGAGGACTGAGCTCGAATCAGGAACCAGGGAACAATGCCGAGCTCAAACTGAAGTCAAAGTCATATAGGAGTACCAAAGGTCAAACCAGAGTAAAGGAACAGTGCCAGAGTGAGTCAACTACAAATATCAAGGGTCAAAATGAATTCAGAGAACAATGCCGGGGTCAATCCAGAGACAGGATCCAGTACAGCAGTTGCTCAACTTCCTGTGTTGCCTTCTGGCTTAAGTAATTCATCTGGGCCGATCAGTGGAGCCGGATGTGTATTCCAATCAGGAACTTTGTGGCAGAGCCTCTAGTGGGTCAGAGTTCTGTTAGCCTCCTCCCATGCTGGTTCCAAAGAGCTGTTGGGTGGTGGTTGCCATCTGGGCACCATTGAGAACCCACAGGCCCAGGTTTGAAACCTGTGATCCCTCACAACTGCCTACAGAGTTCTCCTTGAGTCCTATGCGCCCCTCATCAATTTTGTACAGTGCCTAACTTCTGATTTATATTCATTACTATCAACTTCCCCTTCTTCCTTTTGTTTTATATATAATATCTTCCTTGGATTCCCCTCTAAACCATGTCATTTTTTTTTTAGCAATATGACCTTCTTCCTACACTGTGGGATTGGGGTTTTTGGACTTTTAGTAAAGTGTTCTTAAACAATTCCCATTCATCAGTCACATTATTCTGATTAAATTCGTCCTCTTAGCTGATTTGACTCATATTTTTTTTTCAACTTTGTGAAATTAGCCCTTTTAAACCACTAAGGATATATGTTACTGGGCAGGACTTCAGTCTGTTTGCCACATTATAAATTTGATCAAGTCATGATCACTTGTACTTAAGCGACCATTAATTTAATTGAAAAAGTTTATCTAATGGAACATTCTGTAAAATCCTAGGCCATTTTAATAAGAGGGAGAATAGTACGATATGATAAGAAAGGGTGTATATACATTAAATGAAGAAAGACAGCAATAATGAAGGGAAAATATGAAATAATGTAAAACTAGTAAAACCAAATGGAAAAAGTGATGTAAAATGGTAAAAAGGAAACAAATTAAAAATGATTTTAAAAAATGCTATAAAAGCTAAAAGAGATAATCTGAGCCATGAAAATGAAGAATCATAAAAATAATAATGGTAGGAAATACTTTGGATAAATAAATGGAAACAAAGAAGAAAATGCAATGTGCATCTGCTGCAGGTCAAAAGGACTGGAATAGACTGAAGCAGAAGATTCCTACCCCAATTCTCGAAGTGTTAAAAACTGAAGTATACTGTATTCATGAGGAATTTAACAATAACCACTTTGAAATCCATTAGATAATGAAAATAGTAAAACTCACATCATCCAAATGGTTTCTAGAATGAGAAGACAGCTTTGTGATCCAAAAAGTAGAAAATCTGTCCAGAGGAAAACACATCCTGGTTCTTCTTCTTCAACAGGCCCCTGAGTTAGAAACAGTGACTAGACTCTATGCTGACCCAGTTGGCTTGGACACACACAGGGCTCAGTGATTGGGTCTATTCATAGCAGCCTGGTGACCATTCAGAGGGGTACTGGGCCAATTATAACTGCATTAATATTTATTCTAACTCAGGAATTAAGCCATTAAATAGAGTGTGTAATTCAGCAATATTTGCTTCTTGTGAATTGAAGTGGGTGATTAAAAAAATCCCTGTTAAGGTGAATGCTGGTCTAAATAATACAGTGCAGAGTAATTAAGATCCAATTATCCAAGGAGGACTTTAATCGATAGCACTCAACCTCTCAGGCCTGTGCTTGAAATCTCAAATGAACATGATACTGCTGGCACTTCCTACTTCACAGGTATTTTGAGAAGATCCCTGAAGCCTTTGTCTCACTGGGAGGGCAAGAGCTTTAACATTCAGTGAGGATGATGTGGGATGGAGGAAGGGTCTAGGAAGGTGGAAGATGTCTTGTTCTCTTTGGAGAAATCAGATGATAGTAACAGGATCAGGGATGGAAGTGTTGAATGAGCTGCAGATACACCTCATGTCCTATGGATCCAGAGGAGGTGAGGACAATCTAAATGGAAGGCCTGTGCCCTCACACCAGCTCTGCAATCCCAGCATCACCCCAATGGTCCTTTAAAAGAAGTTCTATCTACCTACTTATATGGCAATCACTGGGAGTCTGGTGGGCACAGGACAATGTGCATCCTATCCCTGTCTTTATCTCTGCCTTCTTCCCACCTCTTGTATGACCAGTTCCCACCCATTCCTGATCATGGGAAGAGGATCCCATAATGGGGGGAAGACAGGCAGTGTGGTCTAGTGCTTAGGGCCCTGGATTGGGAGTCAGGAGATAGTTTCACTTCTTAAATTTGCCATTGATTGGCTGTGTGATCTTGGCCAAGTCACTTCACATGTCTGTGCCTCTGTTTCTCACCCATTGTCTCTCTTGTCTATTTATAGTATAAACTATTCAGGACAGGGACTATTCCTGTTGTGTCTTTGCACAGTGCCTACTGCAATACAGCAATCTTGCCTGAGGTCTCTAGACACTTCTATACTATAACAAATGTTGATACTGCGGCAGCAATCATCATCCCCCTCTATGTGGACGGGCTAGACCCATGCATGGAATGTCAGTGGACAGATCAAGGGACATGGGAGTTGTTCTGGGCCTTGGGTCTTGGGCAAAATTCTCATTGACTTTGAACTCTGTGGCATTTAGACTGCAGGATTTGGCCCAAAGGTAATAATCTGAGGAAGCACCTAAAGTGAAATATTAACAGGAGGTATAATTTGCTGCAACTTTGCTGTGGGAAAGTTTGGTAGAATTTGTAAGAGTTTGTTATGAGAAAAATCCTGAACAGTTTACTTAACATTATAAAGCCATGCTGCCTTCTTATTTAAATCATTTATTTTTTATTACCCGTAACCCACAATGCTTTAACCCTGTCACAAAATTGACCTCGTTATTCAGATGGTTTGACTAACTAATTTAGAAGACCAAATGTGTCAGAAAAAAAGTGAAAAAAAATCAGCCATTTTTCACTTTTTGCCTGAAGCATGTAACTATGAATGATTCATAGCACTTCTTGCTCTGTGACAGTTTCATTATTAAAAGTTTATTTAATTATCAATACTGTGCCCTACTCTATTAAGAAAATCATATTTTATATTGACTATTACTTGTGAATGAAGTTATCAGTGTCATTCAATTCACTTGGAATCCTTAACATCTGTTCCATTAAGCTGATGGAGTTTGTTATCGACATGTTTAATGCAATATATTTTCCAAGGACATATTGGCAGCTGCTCCATGTGTTAAGAGAACTCTTTGGCATAGACTAATATATATAGAACTGTGCATCCTCTTTGCTGTTGCTATATGTTTGGGGTATTTCTTTTTAGGCTAAGGACTACTGATAAACTGAACCACAGTGCCCACTCCACAGTACTAGATTAATTTACTTCATTGCTATTTTCATTACCAATGCATGACAAGAAACAATGATCGCTACATGTAAATTATATCTGGATGCACAAAGTAACAGCATTTATTATCAGCTGTTAATGTTAGTTGTTTCCAGTTTGCCTAAAGTACATTAAAAACATATTATGATATTATGCAAACACTAACATTAACATATTTTAATATGTGCTCCCATTTTTTCTTTATTCCATTTCAGATTAAAATCCATTACCAGCACCAATGTTTTATCGCTCTTGTCCTGGAAATTGAATTCTGCATTAGACTAGGTGGGAAATGTTTAAAAAAGGAAAATTAGAAATATTCCAAAATGGAACAGGTTTTTTTAATATTTAAGGTTATTGTCATGTTCAAATTATATTTTTCTATTTAATTTTATTATTTTCAATTGTTTTATGTTGGAAAATATCCTGGCAAATAATTGTTTTTTTCTATGTAGCATACAGGAATGAAACCTTGAGATTGTCTGTTCAAGCATTACTTGCATTACAAGCATTACTGTTAAAGCATTATTTATCTTTAGAAACTTGTGATGTGGTTTACTTGAAAGAAGTTGGTGAATGGGACCACTTTAATGTAGGATTGCCAGATGTTCGGTTTTCAACCAGAACATTCAGTCGAAAGGGCCGTTAAAAGTCCAGTTGGCGGTGCAGTGGGGCTAAGACAGGCTCCCTGCCTGTCGTGGCTCCCCGCAGCTCCTGGAACAATGGCATGTGCCCCCTCCAGCTCCTACGCACAGGGGCAGCCAGGGGGTTTTGCATACTGCCCTCGCCCGAAGTGCTGGTTCCGCAGCTCCTGTTGGGCAGGAACCGCAGACAATGGGAGGTGCGGGGATGGCGCCTGAAGACAGGACAGCGTGCAGAGCCACTTGGCCATGCCTCTGCATAGGAGCCAGAGTGGGGGCATGCCTTGGGTTGCCAGGTGTCCGGCTTTCAATCAGCGGTGCTGACCGGGCCGCTAAAAGTGGCCAGCAGGTTTGGCTCCTAGGCGGCTTGGGCCTGGCAGCCCTGCCCAGACTGAACTCCAAAGCCGGCGGAGGGTATTATTAGCAGCACTTCTGCCCTGCCGCCGAAGCCGCTTCTGCTTGCCTGTGGGAGGTCCGCTGGTGCCGTGGCTTCGGCGGCAATTCGGTGGAGGGGGCCTTCTCCACACACACCGGCGGACCTCCCGCAGGTAAGCGGAAGCGGCTTCGGTGGCTGCTAAAATACCCTCCACCGAACTGCCGCCGAAGTTGCTTCTGCTTGCCTGCGGGAGGTCCACCAGTGCTGCGGCTTCGGCGGCAATTCGGCGGAGGGTAAGACCCTAGGAATTTCTGCGCCTCTGCCTCGGGCGCAGAAATTCCTAGTTACGGCTCTGACAGGGGGAAGGGCTAGGGTGTTGGGTTTTGTACGAGTAGAAAGTTGGCAACCTTACTTTAATGACAGGAAAAACATATCTGGGAAGATTTTTACTGGCACATTGAGAGAATTAGAATGGTCTGCAAAGCTCTGGCACACTTTTAAAGAATGTCAGACAGTAGCGTAGCCGGGGGGGAGCAGGGGGAACAGCCGCTCCCCCACTGAGCAGAAGCGATGCCTCTTTTGTGCTCTGACGCCTTTTGCTCCTACGCTGCAGCCAGAGCGGAGCTTTTTTTTTTGCTCCCGGCGCCTTTTTTTGCTCCCGACGCTTTTTGCTCCTGGCACCTTTTTTTAGTTCCACTCCCCCTGTGCTCTAAACCTGGCTACGCCACTGATGTCAGATGACTGATGGAAACCCAAGCTTTCATAGGAAATACATCAGTAAGTTTCATAGGCTTCTCCTTGTAGAGACGGCCTTCAAAACGTAAGCCAACAAGTGTGCAAACTGTGTTACAATAAAACTAGGAAACAGCATGACTTACCTTCCTAGTTGAGTGCTTTAGCTGTGCTCAGTATTGCTCAGTCACCAGCAGCCAGAAATTTTAATGGTCTGTGATATACAGGTCAGACTAAATGATCTAATGGTCCCTTCTGTCCTTAAGCTCTATAAATCTATGAATTAACTGCTCCTGGAATCTTATCCTTCCTCCCACGATGTCACATAACAGAGGGTATGCAGCAGCACAAGCTTCATTTTTCATTCCACTCCTCTAAGAAATCTGCTTTTGGCTTCAGTGGCAGTAATGGCACCATGCTGAATTTCCAACGTCTCTCTACTAGTGCCTGAGCCAGGGTAGCTTTCTTCCCACTGCTTCCTCTGGGAAAGTTAAGTCTCCCTGACAGGGCAGGAAATAAAGTCTGTCCTGAAGGCATTTCTGAGTTCGTCCAGTGCCGGCAGTTGTATCTCACAGCAGCAGCAGCAACAAAGTGGGCCTGCAGTCTCTAGCTGTAGTTGGGTGGGATTGTGGTGAAATGTGTCTGGTTGAGAATTGGTTGAGAATTCCCCTTTAGCAAGTCTCATCTGAATGCTGGATGTCCACTTTGTTAGTTAGTTAGTTAGTTTGTGTGTGTGTGTGTGTGTGTGTGTGTGTGTGTGTGCGCACCTGCCTATATGTATGTAGAAGCAGGTCTTACCTGGCTAGCTAGTGGGGGAACTATGCTCCTCTTTATTCCCAACACACAGTATCTACAGAGCTTCTTAGCTCCTCAGGTTTCCCTTGGGTGAACTGCAAGACCTCTTGGCTCATCAGCTGGCTTCCTTGCATTATCACCCATTTACCTTCCAATCTCCTATGTTCTCCCAGATACCCTATCAGCTGCCAATCCTAAATTTGTCTAACTATAGCCTTTTTAGGGTGAAATCCTGGCTCTACTGAAGTCAATGGCAAAACTCCCATTCACTTCTTTGTGGCCAGGATTTCATACTTAATGTCTATGACAACTGCTCTATTCCTCAGGGACCATGGGTCAGATTAAGATTTTATGAAGTTTCCCCTTATTTACATGAGAAATGATATTTTCTTTGCCCATTTTCTGCTATGAGTTTCTATCTCTAGTCATGTAATCCAAGAATATTTTGACAGTGAATGCTTTCCCCCACGTTGTAGTACCTTTTCCCTTGGGGTTTATATTGAAGTCTGATTTAACAATTATCAGAGGGGGAAAAGCACTCTAATTATGAACTATGCACTGAGGTAAAATGTGTTCTGATCTGACATGTTTCCATGGCGTTTTTTCATGTGTTTATCCTGTCTGTCTAGATCTGGCACAATGGAACTCAAACACAAGATGCCAGCAAGAAGTGTTATCTGCTGTTCAAGAATCCCAGTTTGCAAGGATCATAGAATCATAGAATCTCAGGGTTGGAAGGGACCTCAGGAGGTCATCTAGTCCAACCCCCTGCTCAAAGCAGGGGAAAAAAAAAGGAAGTTAGTGGAGTTTTGAACTGTTATGATAAGCACTCCTCTCACTCTTCTGGACAAAGGAGTCAGCAGAATAAAATGAATGAATGACAATTGGACTTAAACTGTGCTATTGCCTGTCTTCATTCCAAGAACAGTTTCTGTGTAAGCATGCATTCATTAACACAAAACTGCAGCCACAGCCCCTTCCCCTAATTATTGCTCAAATTGCATGACCCAAATTCAAGACATTTCTGATAACAATTTAAATATGGGCATACAGGAAAAAAATGTCCCTAAGAGAGTAAGAAAAAAGAAACTATTTTTGTTCCTTATATGTTAGCAAACAAAAAAAATCAAAAAAATCCATGAGCTTTTCTCTTTCCTATGGAAACCTAAGTTAACTCTATGATTAAAATAAATAGAGTGTTGGCGATACAGGAGTTAATACTTTCAATTGTTTCAAATGGATACTTTCCACAAGAACCATCTAAAGTACTGTTTGCTTGTTCAGCAGAGCATGTAGGGTTAACTAAATGTTTTGCTTGAGTACACTTATCCTTATTAAAGCTTCACTTATTTCAGCGATCCATTTTTTGATTAATGTTGCTATTTCTGTTTGATGGCTTTGCCTCAGGGGTCTAAATTTTTTTTTAATGAAACATAATGCAGCTTAAGTTTGTTAGATCGATCAATTCCCAAATCAGAGAGTCATAATAATTTACAAACAGCTTTTAGAATGGACCTTTAAAAATTATACTTGATGCATTCTTTAACATGAGTGTGTAATCTGTGGATTTATTCACCTTCATGGATGTGTAATCTGTTGATTTGTTCATGTTGTTTTCGAACGTTCTTTGAGTGTAGGCAATAGAGTTGCAGTGAAATTGCTAAAAAAATTGTGCAGTGGCCAGTAGGTTGAATGTTGAAAGGCTTAATTAAAGTTTGTACTGTACTTCGTTATCTTTGGATAAAAAGCACTATACTGTACTTGCAAATTATTATTATGAATTAATAATTACTTTTTTGTGATGAACTTGCAATATGTGAATTTTAATAGATATTTCTGAGAAAAGTAAATACCAGATGTAATCCAGCAAACATCACAGAAAATGATTTGCTGATTCTGTATTGGGAAAATACAGGAATGATGCAATGTTTTAATTTTTGTTAGTGGCATCTGAAAATTTAAGCATAAACTCCATGCAAAAATTCATCACAAGAATAGGCAAGGAGTTCAAGACCTGTTGACTTCAATGAATTTCACTAGCTTACATCAGGTTTGAAGCTAGTCTTATAATGGCAGAGCACGCTTTATTTGTGAATCATATAATTTCAAGAAAAGTAATTAATAAAATTGCAAAAATACCTGTCTCCTTCACTGCTCAGATGGCCTGATTTTACAAAAACAATTTAAACTTTTATGTCACTATCATACTGAGGTATCCAAGGTCCATTGCAGCAGCATTAAATTGGAAAGTTAAGTGATTCTTCAAAGTTAATAATCTGGTAGGTACTGCCAAAAACAAATATGTCCCATATTTAAACTTAAAGGATTAGAAGGTACAAACATTCCTGATAGCAGTAAGTAATGATTTCCAGAGAACAGTTCAAAATGCCTACAAAGAGATCACACCCCAAAAAGGGATATCAACATAAAGTAAGAAATCAGTACATTAGAGAGATAATCAGAGCTGGCTTCTATAAATCACCATAAGCATCTTATAATTAATATGGAAACTGACTAATAAAACTGGACAAGATAAAGGTTCCAAGATTCCCCCACCCCCTTCAAATCTGGTGCCTTTCTTCAAGAGTGGCATATTAACTGAATGAGTTAATTAGCTCATAATAATGGGGAGCATAAAGGAATGGATCAGAATGTAAGGAACCAGTTATGGAAAGAAAAGACCAAAGTGTAGAAACGTTTCTCCAGTGGAAAGCTTTCCTCACTTCTGGAATTAATCAAAAGTCTTTTGAGGCAATGGGCTCTTTACACCTTCTCCCCGACCCCCACTCTGCCGCACACACAATAATGTGTTTATAATTTGATCATAATCACTCTCAACGGTTGTCTTTAATGGTCATTTGTTTGCAGCCAGTCAAACATACTTTAAGCAGGATGTCACCAGAACAATACTGACATCCAGTGGCCAGTTATACGTCTCTTAGGTGGGTATTTCCTAAATGTGTTCATTGGATATCTCTCTCACTATATATATCTATATATCTCTCCAACATCTACTGTGCTTCTTCTATTTTAAGGTGGCAGGGTGGATTAATCTAAATACCAGCTACATGCTGTGCTACTCATCTCTACTCTTCATGTGTTTTTTTAAAGAAAAAAATGCTCTCGGCTTATGAGACTATTAGCATACTAATGAACATGTTTATGTTAATAACATGCATGGCCAAGGGTGGAATAATCTATTTCTTTTCCTTAGATGAATTACCCTTCTTTTCCACTGATATCTGTTTACAAAGTCTCTATAATTCATTGTGTGGTATATTGTCATACCCTTACTAATGTACTGTTCCACTCCAGTCAATGGAGCTATTTCTGGGGTGGGGTGCTATTCAGTGAGACTCCACAGTCTAGCTCCCTGTGTTCTCTTCACCAAGTATTCTATACCATTATCTCTGCAGTGCTGCATTCATTTCTCTCTTCCTTTCTTTGAACAATCCTGTGCTGCCTTGGGAAGAGGTACAGTGAAGCAGGATTGTCATCCCCTCCTTGCACTCTGCCCACCCAGCTTTGAATTCTAGTGCACAAGGAGGGAAAGGGTGTGGGAGAAGACTGGAGATGGCAAGAAGCAAACTGATTTAACCTGATCTGGGCTTTCTGCTCAGGTGCAGAACAGCCATGGAACACAAAGAGAGTTCCCCAGGCTCCATAGCAAGACTAGCTGAAGCTACTCACTTGCATCTGCTGACTGCACATAGACTGGGGAATCAGGATGACAGTTGTTTAGATGCATGACTTTCCCTCGTGTAGCAGGCCCTGGTTTTCATTCAAATTATTGAATAAAAAGGGTTAAATTATCAAAGTAATACCTTAATTAAAATAGGATGTATAAAAGGTGTCACTTGGGCTCCAAAGGTTGAGTATAAGGAACAAGGATAGCACCCTGCCTATTGAAGTTGATGGCAGAGCTCACATTGACTTCACTGAGGCTAGGATTTCATCCTGAGTGCTAAAGGCACTTAAATGGAGTATCAGACAATTGTCACCACACTGGCTCACCTAAGGTCTCCAAAGCAGAAATCCCTAGAATGTAGTAAATTTATTAATTACCCTATTAAAAAATTAGAGGCATATTTCAAGAGCAGGGTGTTTATGAGTGACACATCCATGTGGCTGGTGGATAGGGTGCCGATTGAATGGTAACCCAATCACATCTTTACCACAGAAAGTTTAGTGTATTTCATAACAATAAATACTAATAACAATTACCTAGGCTTCAGAGTTTCCACTTGAAAATGAGACCCAAGTGCTACAGTAACATGTGCCTGAGACTGCAAACAGCCTGAAACAACAGACCCATTACTCTGGGAGCTGTTGGGGGAAGGAAGTCTGTGGTAAGGTCTCATCTGGGATGAAAGGAAGGGTCATGGCAGACATTCAGATCTGGATCATATGCATGGATTTGGTATGATAATCCAAACATTGTGGACCCCGACTCTGAATATCTTCTGAATATCCATCCATTCACATATTCTTACTGATAGCATGTTCCATGCGAGTTTTTCTCTCTGTAAAATTATATAGTATCATTCTACAGACTCTCCTCACAGAAATGATTTAAGCCCTAGTAATTAATGATTGTTTTGAAAAGTCTTTGAAGCCTCAGGTAAGCACCAATAAGCAAGTCCTATTATTATTTATTACTCAAATCTTCTGAGATATCAGCATTGATTTTGTTAACTTATTTTCAGAGTGTGGTCTAAACAGAGTCTCTGTTAGTGATTGAAAAGAACAGTAATGAAATCATAAAGAGCTAACCTCTTCTTAAAACAATAACATACTGGCTAACAATGTATGGTAATGCTTGTAACCAAAATAAATTAAGCCTTGGGAAAAAAAACTTAATTTGCACAATTAGACAGAACAATAGAACACTGCGTAATTAGGTGCAGTACAATGCAAGTGTAACCATCCTTAATATTAGTAGTGCACAAGCCTTTCAGCCTTCATTAAAGAGTTCCTTTGGAACATGTGAATAATAGGATTAATATAGCTACAGGCACTGCTGGGTCAGCTGGCAATAGATCAATCCAAAACTCAGAGCATATTAAAAGGATTATAGATTAGCAATTAGATGGCTTTTTCATGAGCAAGGAATAGTTCCCCAAGCTTTGCCAAAGGTTAACAGAGATAGGATGTCGATTTTTCCAGTTTATAATCCAGTAAGAACCTTAAGGTGAGGGAAGTTATGGGATTTTCAGTGTGATAAGAGTGACACGAACAAAACGAAACAAGCCCTTTACTATCGGGGACTAAGTTTCACAGGTGAACTATCCTTGCAGTAGGTGAAGGACACAAATCCGTTATGTTAATAATGTTGCCTTTAAGGAAGGAGATTGTAAAAATTCTCAGAGAGGTCATGGGCAGTTATTCAAACCTTGTATGTGACATTTATCTTTTGAGTGTTTGTTTCATTTCAGAGCATACATAAATGAGTTCTTTAGAATGGAGTCTAGAAATCGATGATGAGCATTACCACTATGTATTATTGGAATTTTAGTTTGACACTTACTTTCAGTTGATCGGTAATCTATGGATGTATAGGAATCTCTGTTTTATTGCTTCTTGATGAAATATTATAGGGTGATGTTGTCTAATCAATTACATTCCTAAATAAAGAAAATGTGGTATATGGAGTCAATACCCTATTGACTCAAATAAGAGCTAAATGATCAACATTTCTGAAAATCAGGTCACTTATTTGGATACATGTTGTTTTTCCTTTGCTTAGTTTGAGCCCATTTCTGTCCAACACATAGAGACAATCACAAAGTAAAACCAATAAATGAAAAAATGAGGGATTGCATGCTCATCTGGTTTGGTCACATAAAGCACAGTCCTGACAACTGTTTGGGTAAGGAAGTCCAGGAGCTCAAGACTGAAGAAAAAGAGAGAGAGAGGGATTGAAAAATAAAGGGTAGGATGTCATAAAGGAAGGCATGTTAACATGTGGTGTCATAGAGGATATGGCACTGAACAGAACACTTTGGAGGGAGAGGACTGGTGAGCGGACCACATTTGATAGGATTAATGCAAGGAAGAAGAAGATCATTTATTTAGATGCCAAGATATGGACTTGGTGGTTTAAGTTTAAACATCCATGTTTGAAATGTTTGGCCTTTATGCAGAAAGGAAACTATATAAGAAATGGGGGGAACAAAGACAACATTGAGTATCAAATAGAAAACATGTCATAATTGGTGTGGTGTGAATAACAATAATGATACCCAGCTCTTATAATTCACAGTGAATAATTTACTCAACAAATTTATATATTTTTTCTGCTCACAGAATGTCATTAAGCAGATTGGAATGTCCTCAATATTCAGAATTATCAATAGATTTTTTTAATGCAAACTTTGTGCCAGGAAAAATTGGTTGTGAATATTTCACTATGAGTTTTCTTTACTCGATATTAGAACAGGGTTCATTAGTTGCAATTAGAGTTGGGCAAACAATTTACAATAAGTCATTTATATGACCAAATTAGGTCTTTTTCTGTTCACGAATAGACTTCAATTTTAAGGTTTTCACTATTCACAAATGTTATGTGCAAACAAATATCTATGAATTGCTTGTGAAATGTATTCCTTTGAGTTACTGAAATTCATGATTAGTCACCCAAATCATGTGGTATTTTTTTTGCTTTCTCACTGGATGAACATACCTCTTATTATGAGATGGGCTGGAAGAAACCACTAGCAGGGATGAATATTTCAGGGAGCAGTGGCAAGTTTGGGGAATTTTAGAATATTTTAAACCTTTTCCTTCTGAGGCCTTGACCAAGCCACCATTCTTATATACATGATGCAACTGTAAAACCTATTGGCTGGATGAAGAGTTTAATTTTCATTTTTCCTCATCACATTCACACAAAGTTATAGGGCTGTGTTGGGTTGTAGATGCATTAGGTGCAGTTAAATGCTTTTAATTGCTCATTTAATTGCTGATATGGCAGGGATTAGATTTTTTTGGTGGGGGGACACCTGTCTCCCTGTATGGCCTGACTGAATTCTATGATGCTTGCACTATTGTTATAGCTATGTTGGTCCCAGGATAATACAGAAACAAGATGGGTGAGGTAATATTTTTGATTGGACCAACTTCTGTTGCTGAAAGAGACAAAACTTTTGAGTTTACATAAGCTCAAAAACTTGTCTCTTTCACCAATAGAAACTGATCCAACAGAAGATATTACCTCACCCATCTTGCCTCTCTGAATTCTATGATGCAGGTTCAGCCCCTTGATCTATCCCTCCACTACTTACTCTTGAAGGTCAATATCTTTTGGTAAAATATGTCAAATTTACTTCGAGGATATAAAAGGTATGAGGGTAGGGAGAGTATATTTGATTTGATAAAAATAAGTAAGTAAATAAATAAATAAATTTTCCTAATATACAGTATAAGTTTCTAACATCAGAGACATATAATAATATTTTCATCTCAACTACCTCTCCCTTTCTTATAATCAGACCTTTAAAACCCTTAAGAAAACGCAGACTGCTGTAATTTTTTTATACATTCATTTTCTACTGTGGATTTATAACTGCTATCCATATAATTACTAGTTTGACTTTAGCACAAGTATATAGGAAATTCAGTAAAGAAGGGATTTTTTTTTTAGTTGAATTGTGACAGCTACTTTGATTTTGACAGACAAGGACTGAAGTGTTTACGATGCAATATGACAGCAACAGCCATGACATTAATTGCGTCTTTTGTTGGAAAATGCCATGCATTACATTTCAAATAGGATTCAAACATGGAGATGGCTATTCATTTAATTTTACTTTGCAGTAGAACTCTGGAGCATTAGCATTAATTTTGTCTTTCTAAGACTAGTAATTGACTGCACTAGCCACAGACACTGAAATGGTTAGCAGCCATCAGTGATTACATAGATGGTCTAATCAACTCAGTGTCTGTTATCAAACATACCATTTTATAGTCACTGCCACTTGGCAATCATGGAGGTTATACATTTAGTTCAATTTCTTTTTCTACAAAATGAAATAAATGGTAAGAAGCAAAGAAATGTGCCTGTATGACCTTTTTCTTTAAGGGCTGTTTACAACATAGAATGAGGTGATAATAATTTGAACAAATGGAGCATCTATATTTTTTTTCAAAACTTTGAAGTTACAAATCACTTGAGCGCTAAGCGTGGAATTTTCAAATGCACCTTAGTGACTTAGGAACACAAGTTCCATTGATTTTCAATGGCCAGAAGATAGAAATTTCAAGTTTTTAGGGGGAGAAAAATCCCAAATCTGAACAGAAAAGGAAAAAAATGCAATATTTTTCACTGAAAGGGATTTCCAGAAAAAAATCAATTTTGAGAGAACCAGAATGGAATTTTTGGCTTACGGGCTATCTTCCTGGTAAGTTCTTGTCAGTTTCAAGACCCTTCCAGGAAGTTGCTATAGGTGAGGTACCCGGGCTCTTTCCTTCCCCAGGTTCCCACCGGGAGCAGCTTCAAGTCACAGTTCATCCCCAAGTCACAATTATAATATCACAATTCAAGAGTAAAGGACAATTTCAGATTTGCATTTTCATTATAGATTCACTATAATAATCAATATATTCAATTTTGTCTGTGTGTGTGTAATATAAATATATGTGCCACATATATACACTTAGATTACTCCAGTAATACAGATGCCCAGAGGTTGTCCCAGGTTTATACAGTATTTCAAAAGACTGCATGAAAATAACAAACACTGCTAAAGAAGCAGTGAAAAGACCTGTTCTGATTATAACCACAAGTGATCGCAGACCACAGTCCCCTGAGTAGAGCATCAAGAAACCCCATACAAGTATTATGTTTATTACATTCCTAACACATTGATGGTGCTTCCATTTCAAGATGTTTCCATGGGGATTTTGTAGTATTGAGCCTTGTACCCGAAAAAACACTAGGACTTCTTGTTGAGTTATGATAAAATTTCTATAGCTGTTGAAAGAATCAGCACTGTACATTTCCAGGTCTGTAGCATCTATAGGGCAAGGACATTGCTATTCATGGTTTAGTAACATGAGCCTGGTCAATTCAATGCCTGTTCAGTACAAGACTAAATTATTTTGTAATTATTTTGAATAATGAAGTTATACAACAGCCTTTCAGGGATCAGCTGATACATCACTTCACCAGTGATTTTCCAACCTTCTTATATTTATTTATTTATTTATTTATTGCAATGATTTATAGGGTACTTGTTACATTGATATCCAAATATACCTTTGCATGGATTCAGTTGGAAGCAATTAACTGTATCCAAATGCATCAAAAAATGCATTGTGACATCAGACATACACTACCCTGGTAGAGTTCCTTCTCGGGCTGGCCACTTCCCAGGGTCTTGTGTTTGGGGCTCACTCGACTGGGCCCCATGTGCTCCCTAAGCCTCTTGAGCCCAAACAGAGTCCAGGCACCATCCCTACCTAGGAACCCTAAGCACACTCTCAGAGTCCAGATTCTCTATCTTGCACCCCCTTTCGAGAGTTGAGACTCTCTAATCCAATCGCCTAGCCTCTGGGACGAGTGCTGGCTCCTTAGCTTCCCTCATAGTTTAAACATACCATCTCAGAATGTTAATAATGCAGAAAAAGCAGAAATAATGAAATAATATGTTAGTGTGCGGGTGCTCGGGTTTACAGTGTAACTCTTTGGAGGCACACGATAATGAAGGCAAACAGATCTACAGATAGACTTTGCGCAGAATTCCAAACACAATTACTGTTTAGTTAACATGAGAGAGACACAGGTCTTGACAAAATAATAGACACACCTATATACATTTTCCTGCCTTAGTTTCCTTGAGTTAAAGCCTACAGTGGTTGAAGTCAAGCTGCTAATGCAAATTAAAAGTTGAGATGCCATGTCTTCATTGCTGTTTTAACTTGAGCTAGCTAATTCAGGTTAGCTCACCCAAATTAAGAACACACTTTTTTTGTTCAGTATAGAGCTACTCATAGAGGCATTCCATGATTAAGGCTATGATTTACTCATGGGTATTTTTAGTAAAAGTCATGGACAGGTAACGGGCAATAAGCAAAAATTCATGGCCATGTGACTGTCCATAACTTATACTATAAATACTCCAAAATAAATCTGGGGGGGGGGCACTGCTGGGGGAGACCCAGGGGGGGTCTCTGCTGGGGGAACTCCAGGGGGGCTGCTGCTGGGAGGGACGGGACCAGCAGCATCAGCTGCCAAGGGCCACTGAGCACTGTTTTTTTTTCACCTTCCCCTGCAGCAAGTGGCACAAGTCACTTGAAGGTTTAAATTAGAGTAAATGGTGAATTCTCTGTAACTTGAAGTCTTTAGACCATGATTTGAGGATTTCAGTAACTCATCCAGAGGTTAGGGGTCTATTACAGAAGTGGATGTGTGAGGTTATGTGGACTGCAATGTACAGGAGATCAGACTAGATGATCTCAGTGGTCCCTTTTGAACCTTAAAGTCTACGAGTCTATGAGACACGATACCCATGAAGTCTCAGGCCAGTGAGACACCTCAAAGCAATTGTGTTGAAATTTCACAAGACAATCCATCCAAGTGACTCCAATAGAAAGCCCAAAATCTTCTCAGTAAACTTGGTTAAGAAGTCCATGGCATGCTGAGTTGAGAGATGTGGGTGAGGAGGTCAGTCTGTGTATCATTATCTCAGGACTCATATCCTAAATGGATGCATTATCACTGGCATGGTGCCCCTCTACACGTGAGATGTAATAGAAAAAAAGGGCTATTCTCCCTCCCCATTTATACACTGGACACCGGCCAAATAATACACACTTTAAGCCCCAGTTAAAATTAAGGAGTCATAATTTTCATGTATACAGTATCTGAAGTGAGTGGCTTGATATAAATAATACTGGAAAATTATCTTCATGCATCCTTTCTGAATACACAAAAATAGCTTTATATTGTATTTATTCAATCATTTGTTTAAATGGTGTCCCTATTCACAAGGTTTCATAAAATTTAATTGGGCCCCCAAAATCTTGTGGAATTTATTTTTTTACCTTTTTGCTTGAATCTGCATGAAATCACCTCCTTTCTATAGCAGTTGCCATGAAATTGGCACATTCCTTGGGAAATCACCATGAAATTATACAAATTATTCTATCTTTGTCTCCAAAAATCTGACTTCTAAAAATGATGGGTTGATTCTATACCTCATTTATTGGTGCCGTCACTCACACATGCCACTAAATGACTAAAAATGTCATTCCAAACAATATAAACAACTCTGTGTGACTGTTTCAAATACAAGAAAGATCAATTGAAGAGTATACACTTTATAGGAATAAATAATAATAACCTTCACAATATCGGAAGCTAAATGTTGAATTTGATGCCGTCAGTAAAATATACAGCAATAGTAAAACATGGAAAGAAATGAGGAAAATAACATTTTTCATAAAGAGGAACACAGTCAGTTTTATTTAGTTAGTTAGTTTTTGCTGTGGAAAAGCCTAAACCATCTAGAAATGTATTCAGAACAAATGATTTTGAAACTCAGGCCCTAATCCTGTAAATGGACCTAAGAAGGCAAACCCCTGCACTCATGTGGAACCCTATTGACTTCAATAGGTATCCACGCAGGAGCAAGGAGCTGTCCACAGAGATACAGTTGCAGGGTTGGAACCATAATTTGTTGCTGTAGCCAATTCAACAACAACAACAAAACTGGGAAGTTTGGAAGCTCAAGTTAAAATATCTTTTTTGCTTTTAAATAGAGAAACAATATTTTAAACTGTGTGCATCATTCCAGAATAAAAATTCTTTCACCCCATTTGCTATTGATTTTGTGTTATCTGACCCATAGCACCAATAATGACTTTGCTCTATCTCTGTTCTGTCCTTATGTACCTTACAGTTCTATGAGTGGATGAGGAGCTTAATGTAGAGTCCAGAGTTCTGCAGGAAGTTTTGTTGTAAAAGCAGCTATTGTTGCGCAGCTGCACTTTTTAGAAGGTGCTAATCTGGTGAACACAAACTGGCCAATTGCACTAACTATAATTATAGGTGATGCTCTCAAGTGAAAGGGTTCAGGAAATGTGATTTAGTCAACTGGTATGAGAAGTTTCTAGGTCTTTACTCCGCCAGGAGCATGTGCTAATTATTGGGAGAGGCATTTACTTCTATTCCTGAATGTCCACAAAATCAGGATTGCTAGGCCACAGTGTCTTAGTTTATGGCCTGGTTCCCATAGAATGAATCAAAAGGTCCAATTTTAAAATAGGTCAACAAAATGTAATGTCTTCATGTAACAGAGAGAAGCCTGGTAATTAGAAGACTAGAAGACATATCAAGCAGCACTGGTTTGAGCATGGCTACGAAGAAAATGGTGACAACCAGATGACTGTGGAGTTGAAGATCTTGGTGAGGTGATAACGGAAAATAGATAGATAAGAAAAAGGGAGCTGAAGAAATCTGGGTTTACCTCAGTAAATCTGGGAGATTATATTCAGTTTGTCTGTTCATGTGGTACAAAGAAAGAGAGCACACCTGGTGCTTAATTTGTAATGAAAGAAGTGCCAGGGCTCAGCCGCAGCAAGCCCCGGACAAATTAAGCACTGGCAGAGTGGCTGGAGAGTGGCTGCTGCTGGATGGGTGCCCAGGTCTGAAGGCAGCGCCTCTGTCAGCAGCAGTGCAGAAGTAAGGATGACATGGTATTATATTGCCACCCTTATGTCTGCGCTGCTGCTGGTGAAAGCATTAATGAAAGCAGCAGGGCAGAAGGACAGTGCTAGGCACAGGACAAAGGAAGAACAGAAAACTTCATAGTGAAAGGATCTAAAATTGTAATGAGGTAAGATTAATATGCATATGACAAAGAGAGCAAAACAAAAGATGGTGGGAGATTACCATAGCTGTTAAAAGAGCCAGCCCTCCCCAGCTTCTCCGGCCCTCAAACTACACACAGACTCCAGATTTCTACTAAGGCACTACACATTCCAGCAACAGAATCAGCAAAGCACTGCCACTTGCTATCAAAAGTGCAGAGTCTGGGGATATTTTTACCACTGCAGCTGGAAGCCTGCTTCCCAACATGGATGGACAGAAATGCGCTAGAGCAATGGGAACCTACTGGTTAGATGAAAAAAGAAATGGACTGAAGAAAGTGGTGTCCCTTTAAAAGATGTTGTTTTGGGATTTGTCATAATCATCATCATCATGGTAACATATGATAGACTTTTACAGGAAAAGTATGTGTCACAGCAAGGTATCAGATCAGATTTAAAATGTGTGTCTAAGTTTGATTCTGAGGAAACAGTAATAAAGGACCAGATGGTAATCACATAAGAGTTCTCAAGGACATCGGATATGAAATTGAACTACTAACTGTGGTGTGTAACCTATCACTTAACTTAGCCTCTGTACCTGATGACTGGAGGATAGCTAATGTTACACTAATTTTTTTTAAAAAGGCTCCAGAGCTGATCCTGGCAAGCCTGGTAAGCCTAACTTCAGTACAAAGCAAATCGGTTGAAACTACAGTAAAGAACAGAATTATCGGACACACAGATGAACACAATATGGTGGGGAAGAGTCAACATGACTTTTGTAAAGGGAAATATGCCTCACCAATCTACTAGAATTCTCCAAGCATGTGGACAAGGGGGCATCCAGTGGATACAGTGTACTTTAACTTTCAGAAAGCCTTCGGTCCCTCACCAAACTCTCTTCAGCGAAGTAAGCAGTCATGGGATAAGAGGGAAGGTCCTCTCATGACTCAGTAACTGGTTAAAAGATAGGAAACAAAGGGTAGGAATAAATGATCATTTTTCACAGTGGAAAGAGTGAAATAGCCAGGTCCACCAAGGATCTTTATTGGCACCAGTGCTGTTCAACATATACATAAATGATCTAGAAAATGGAGTAAACAGTGAGGTGGCAAAGTTTGCAGATGCTACAAAATTTCTCAAGATATTTAAGTCCAAAGCTGATTGTGAAGAGTTACAAAGGGATCTCAGAAAACTGGGTGACTGGGCAACAAAATGGCAGATGACATTCCATGTTGATAAATGCAAAGTAATCCACATTAGAACATAATCCCAACTGTATATACAAAATGATGGGGTCTGAATTAGCTGTTACCACTCAAGAAAGAGAAGTTGGAGCTATCGTGTATAGTTCTTTGAAAACATCTGCTCAATGTGTAGTGGCAGTCAAAAAAGCTAACAGAATTGTTGGAACCATATGGAAAAGGATAGAAAATATCATAGTGCCAATATATAATGTCATAGTATGCCCACACCTTAAATACTGTGAACAGTTCTGGTTAACCCATCTCAAAAAAGATATATTAACACTGGAAAGAGTACGGGCAACAAACATGATTAGGGTTATGGAACAGCTTCCATATGAGGAGAAATAAAAAAGACAGGGACTGTTCAGTTTAGAAAAGAGATGATTAAGGGATGTATGATAGAGGTTTATAAAATCATGGATAGTGTGGAGAAAGTGAATAAGGAAGTTTTATTTGCCCCTTCATAAATACAAGAACCAGGGGTCAGCCAATGAAATTAATAGGCAGCACATTTAAAACACATATCAGGAAGTACTTCTTCACACAATGCACTGTCAACCTGTGGAACTCATTGCTAGAAGATGTTGTGAAGGCCAGAAGTATAAATGGGTTCAAAAAAGAATTAGATGCATTCATGGAGGATAGGTCCATCAATGGCTATTAGCCAAGATTGGACAGGGATGCAACCCCATTCTCTGGGTATTCCTTAACCTCTGACTGCCAGAAACTCGGTCTGGATGGCAGGGAATGAATCACCTGATAAATTGCTCTGTTCTGTTCATTCCCTCTGTAGCATCTGGCTCCGGACACTGTTGGAAGACAGGATACTGATCTAGATGGAGCAATGGTCTAATCCAGTGCGGCAATTCTTATGATCTGAATTGCATGTGTGTGTATTGTGTGTGGTTGTAAACTGGAAAAGAAAGTGTGCTTGTCTTGGAGATCAGGAGTCTAGAGCAGAGTATTAGGAATTATGGTGCTGAGGTACACGAATAGAGGTTGCTCTGCTTGCAAATGGTATCTCAAATGTTGATTTCCTTGACTCTAGTAATTACTTTGATAGGAAATATACTTGAGCAACCTTAACTCTAATTATGTAATGACATTTTCGTTGTGGGTATGCACAAACTCCACTTAATGAACCATTACATCTTATATGTTTTTACCATGTACTGGCTTTGAAAATGTTGCACACCGTGTTTCACTCTAGTACCAAGTTTTGTTGTTGATTAATTTCATGTGCTTCAGATCTAAGTGCTTTTTGTAGACTGAATTCAGTTCTGATCAATGTTCTTTTTAGTCTTGTTAATTTCTTACACCAAGACAAGCTATTTTTAATAGAAAAGTTTAGCTTAAAGCTAAGGCCTAGATTTTCAATGACTAGTTTTTTAAAAACAGCTACCTTAGTTTAAAGATTTCTGTTTTCTTTCTACAGACTGATTACGAAAAAAGAGTGACAAATTGAACTTCAGATTTACTCTTTCACCAGACCAATACCAAGACCAGGTAATGAGATCAACTCATTGTTAGTCTGAAAGAGGTTTCTTTGAAATGAAACTTGTCAGACATACTTATCTCCTTCACAGTCACAATGATTGATAAAAACAAAAGCCAGGCACTTAGACCAGCACCTTCTCCCCTGGCTGGTAAGGCAAATAATGTCGATTCAACAGCTTGTTTCTTGTAGTCAAGGGCTGCTATTAAAATTGCACTTTTTAATACTCATTTTTCTACAATAGACTTTTTTCCAAAGCTAATGTCTTCTGGGGTGGAGTTTGTCACACTATTGCTGGACTTCTTCTCTCCCTCTTCTCAAATAAGCAAAACATCAACATTGATATTTCCCAGAGATTATTTCCTATGTGGTTGTTGCTTGGAATGGGAGACGCATGGAATATCAGGGTTCTGTCTCCTGAATAATGAAGGATTCTTTAGCAGCCTCCTCTTGGAGACGGAAGGCCCAATTCAACAGTGCCATGGGAATGCTTGTTCTCACTTTCGGGTGACATTATGGATGGGAAGCTGGCAGCATTGTCTCCTGCAGATATGGACAGGCTTGTTTGTCTGGGTGATTGGCTGGATGGGAGGAGGGACTGGTTGGACTTGCGGGCTCTGGGATTTTGCATTGTTTTGTTTTTGAATGCAGATTTTTTTTCTACATAATTCTACATTTGTGGGTTCAACTTTCATGATAGGGAGGTTGCACTACAGCACTTGTGTTGGGTGAATGGAAGAATACTATTTCTTTTGGTTTTTTTGCGGTGCAAATACTTGTAATAAAAAATAAAGATAAAGTGAGCACTGTACACTTAGTATTCTGTGTTGTAATTGAAATCAATATATTTGAGAATCTAGAAAACATCCAAAATATTTAAATAAATAGTGTTCTATTTTTGTTTAACGGTGCGATTGAACGCATGATTAATCGTGATTAATTTTTTTAATCGCTTGACAGCCCTAATGTAAAATAATGAAAGATGTGGAGAAAGTGAATAGGGAAGTGTTATTTAGCTCCTTCACATGACACAATAACCAGGGGTTGTAGATGAATTTAATAGGCAGCAGGTTTAAAACTAACAAAAGGAAGTACTTCTTCACCCAGTGCTCAGTCAGCCTATGGAACTCACTGCCAGGGGATGTTGCGAAGGCCAAATGTATAATTGGGTTAAAAAAAGGGACCATGAATGGCTATTAGCTAAGATGGTTAGGGGCAAAGCCCCATGCTCTGGGTTCCCTAAGCCTCTAACTGACAGAATCTGGGAGTGGACAACAGGGGATAACTCACTCGATAATTATTGTCCTGTTCTGTTCATTCCCTCTGAAGCACCTGACACCTGCCACTGTCCGAAGAGAGGATACTGGGCTAGATGGACCATTGGTCTGACCCAGTATGGCTGTTCTTATGTTCTTAATTCAGCTTTGTTGTGAGCAGGCAGAATTTGAGTAACGTCAGTAGACATGTGCCCACTTACAAAAGGGCTGAATATGCCCTTTTAACTCAGGGCCAATAGATTACAAAACTAACATCTCTGGGATTTTCCCAAGTCAGAGAACTGAGGTTGAAGGGTTCCCCTGGATTTAAATTTGGCCCACCAGTATAAGTGCCAGGAAAAAGTAGAGCAGTAAGAAATATTTCAGAAAAAAAAAAGATAGAGTTATGTTGAAAGAAATTCAGGAGAAGCTAGAAAGGGAAGAACTGTCCAAATGACAGTCATTATTAAAGAGGCTGGAGGAGTTTTTAAAAAAACATTAAAACTCTCTACTGCCCTTACCAGAGCTGTACCTTTCCATACCATGGAAGGCAGACAGAAGAGCAGTACCAGCAGAGTCAGAGAGTGGGAGGGGTTAGCAGTAGCTCTCCTCTGCTCACCTCTCATTGCAGAGGTAGGATTAGCTGCTATTCCCTTCACTATGTCAAATGAAGCCCTTTCTCCCCCTCCCAACCTAGTATGTAAACACATTGAAGACTCCCTTCCATCCACCAAGGACAGTCCTTTTCTATCTATCTCCCTTCCTGCCACTACCCCTTTACCCCTACCCAAGCACCCTTCTCTCCCCCTCCACCGAGGAACCCTTCCCCAAGCTAAGGAAACCCCTTATTCTCCCTTACCAAGACCCCCTTCTCCAACTAAGAAACCTCCCATACTCTATTACAGAAAAGAACTTTTACCTTCCCTGTATATGAGCTGGACCTCATATTTCCCCCTGGGGATACAAGTAACTTCCATTCAAGTTAATGGAAGTTACTCTTTACCTGAAAGAGGAAGCCAGAAGGGGAGAAAGAATCAGCCCCAAGATTTCCATGGAGGCCTCTTTCCTCCAGGAGGGGCCTCAAATACCCTTAAACCTGATTTCTTGCTGATATACTGTAAATACCCTACTCAAAGACAGCTCAAATTTTGGTAGGTGACATATTTTGCTTCACGTGCAGATTTTTGGGGCCAGGCTCTGGTGAGTCACAAAGGAGCCGGCATTGGCTTTCTAATTTGGGGTCTGGTTCTATGCCAGCCCTGCACCCAGAATACATTAGAATATGCCCAGAATACACCCAGAATACAATTGTGAAGCTGACTATTATGACCCCCCAAGGGTCATCCACCAGCTGGGGAATGCTGAAGTTCATTTCCTTCCAGGCATGCACTCTGCCCCTTTTGACACACACTCAGCATAGCCCTCCCTCACGGGCCTGCAATGGGGATGGTGCTGGAACCCACTATACCAATCACACATCTGCTCTGCTCCTGCTGGGGACACCTTCATGTCAGGGGAATCCCTGATTGCGGAGATCTAGCTTCCTCCTGGCCCTTGCACTCCTAGATAACATAAAGGAGACAGATCGTAACAGAGAATCTGACCCAGCACCTCTAAAAATACTCTGGTTTATTTTCTTAAGCAAAGGGACTGTGTCTTATTTTCCATTCTAGTCAAAAATAGTGTCTATTGCCCCTTTGGAATTAGCTGATTTCTCCTTGCTGCGGTCTCTGCTTTTGCGACGCATCTCAACAAACTTAAAAAGAAAACGAGTGGCAGCCAATGTGGGGGCGAAAATCCACTGGCTGCTTTTATGTAGATAGGCAGCCTGAGCATTCCCGCCCCCTTGCAAATTTCATGTTCTTGATTTACCAGCAGTTGTCTCAGATTACTATGCCTCTAGGAGAGTGTACCTTTTTGTCTTTCTAAAGTAATGCAATGCCGCAGGCACTTGTGTGCAGTTTAGATTTGCAAGAAGCAGCATAATCTGATGGTTTAATAGTGGCGCTGTGAAGTGTTTATCAATCAAATAATGCATTTATAGGGAAAGTTGCTTTAGTTTTTGTAGAATACATTCACATAGGACTAGACTGCAGCTAGCTCCGTAGGAGAGGTGGAGGATGTGAGGTGCTTTCCCCTCTTTTCACAGGGGCTAGGCATAAGCTCAGTCTTTGCAAGTCACAGGAAACAAAGACTGTGGGCTCTAGCACAGACACTCAATCATTTCTACATAGCCATACTCTCTATATCCAGCAGCATTGCCGACCTCAAGAATTCAACAATCACGAGTCAGGCCCAAAACATGATGTGACTGTCTTAAAAAATCATGAGATTTTCTTGATAAATATGGTGGTCTTTTTATTTGCTTTCTTGTTTCTGAGCTGTTAAGATGCACTGCTAGCACCTTGTTCACTTGAAAATAACATTACTAATACCTAGGGCCGGTCCAAATGTTTGGAATTTCAAAATTTTGATGGAAAAAAGAAACAGGAGGAAAAATCCAAAAAATGTTGCAAATGTTTTTTTTCCCCCCTGTTTTTCAACCAGCTGTGCTAGTAAGTTGGGTTGGACAGTGCGATGTTTACCCATGATGATGAATACCTACTCACAATGAACCTGTTCATGTGAGTACATGCTAACCAACATAAGCAAACTTTACACATTTTCTTTTATAAGTGCAAGGTAAATTGTGACTTGTCCTCACATAGTACTGCAGGGGAGTAGGAGTGAGGATATCCCACCTGCCATGTAAACCATATCATGGCCAGCCACAGCTGCAGCAGCCCAGTTGCTCAGAGAAATATAATGAGCAAATGGGAGTAGGTGGGACCATAACTCCTGTCCCCTATGCACCAGCCAGGGATTGGCTAGCCATACAGGGAGGATGGTGCTCATTGTTAATGTTCAGAGCCACTATTCAAAGAGGCCACTAGAGGATATGTAGTAAGGAAGGTAAGAGTCTGTTTAAATGGGAAATAAAGACCCTGTGCCATTCATCCTAACCAGGGTCTCCTGGATCTTTGGTGTCTCTACAGGGGAGAGTTTGCTACACCCTTACCTTTCCTCACAGCATAATATAGGGCCATAGGAGGAAGTGATTCTCTCTGAAATGCAATGCCTCCTGATGTTCCCGCCTGGACAGTGCATGTCTTCACTGACCCTTAATACAGGGCTTGAAATATAGTACATTTAACAAATATTTTTAAAGGCACATATAAATAGTGTGAATTCTTGTTTGTACGTGCTTTGCAACAGATTGCTTGTAAAAGGTATTATAAAATTATTTTACCCACCCGTCTGCAGCATGCAAGAGTAGGGAGACCACATAGCAAATGTGAAAAATCATGATGGGGGTGGGGTAATAGGCACCTATATAAGACAAAGCTGTCCCTATAAATAAATTTGTTAGTCTCTAAGGTGCCACAAGTAATCCTGTTCTTTTTGCTGACACAGACTAACACGGCTGCTACTCTGAAACCTATAAAGTCAGGACATTTGGTCACCCTATGCAAGAGCACATCTTACAATGGATTACTAATAAAACAATTTCTAGCAATCATTTTGGGTCACTCTAGGTACAATTCAATCTGAGTAAGGATGGCAGAATCTGGGACTTACTAAATATAATTAAGTCTGCCCCTTAGGTATAGACTGTTGTAAGGGGGCAGGAGCATCCATAGCCATTTTGCTGGTCAGGGCGGCAAATATTTTCACCCTTCCCCTCCATTTTCTCTGAGCACGGAGCAGAAAAATAAATATATAGCTGAGTGGCGCAGCAGTTCGTCACCCTTTGGAAGTCGGCACTTAAGGGGGACTGCTCTACTCAGCCGCCCCTAGAACTGGCCTTGGTGGAGAGCCCAGATGGAGCACCAGGAGATATGTGTTAAGGAGGACAATGGCTCCCAGAGCTCTCCCTGGTTGTGGGATAGGGGGAAATAATGTGCTACAGCCCTTTCAAGAATACAGCATACTCCTTAGCATGTGGCCAGCCAGCCCTGCTGTCAAGCACATGGTGACTGGAGCACCTATTCCCTGCTTCTTCTCACCACTTTTGCTCTCAGAAGGAACCACTTGGTAACAGCCCTCCTGTTTGCCTGAGCTGAGGGGCTGCAGTTCTCAGTGTGCAGCTGCACAGGGTGAGGGGGATGGGTATCACCTTAAAGCTAAGTGTTATCAAATTTCTATCTTTACCAGCTGAGCCTATTTCCATCTGGAAGAGTGTAATTTTTGCCTTGTATCTCCTGCAGCACGTACGCCAAAATAATCTCTATAATTTTCTTGTTTGTTTGTGCAGCAGCATCATTGCAAAGATCAGCTCCACTTCTACACAACGGTTTGTTATTTTACTTACGTTCCTTCTTCAGGTTTTGCAGCAGAAGAGAACAAACTACAGTACTTATTAGATTAACTGACTAATTTCTGTTGCTTCTAATGGCTTTTATTGAGTCAGCTTAGCATGTGAAACTGTAAAACAGTCACAGGTGTTACATCAGCATCAGGCAAACAGAGACTCAGGCCTTTTAGTTTTTACTTTTCTCCCATTGTTTCCTAATCAGTATATCATAAAGCTCTCCCTTCCCTTCACCCAAGCCTCCTGAAAAATGCAAACCCATTTCTTTCCCAGTAATTAAGAGGAGTCAGTCCTACTCCTTCTATTCCCATGAGTGCTTGGGTTGTGCAAAATGCCAGCATATCATTGTTTCTTAGAATAAACTGTAACCTCAAAATATGGGCATAGCCATTGAATACAACTAACATTTTATAAAACAGATCCTAAGTATTTACTCTGAAACCTTTCCTTTTCAGCATTTAACATTCAGCAAAGTAACAATTTTAAATACAAAGGCTTGGATGGGCTGTGAATCATTGGTGCCAACTGCCAAAGGGTTCACAAGCAACTCCTGTTTCAGACCTCACAAACTCACTACACCTAATACACTGCTTTCATGTTATTTATCTGTAAAGGGTAGCATGTGAGGTCACTACTGAAAGCTTGTAACATATTGCTACTCATAATCATAATGAGATGTGTATACAAGTGATATTTAAGGAACAATGTAACTATAATGAAAATTATGCTCTTATCGTCTTGGATTGAAAATGAGTCACCAGGGAATAATATGTCTTGGTGATGTCCCATTCAAGAGGGAGGGAGTTGTCACCCCTCTGTGGCTAGCTGATCATGTAATGTATTGCTCAGTTGTCCACCGTTGCACCAACGCAGAAAAATCAATAGAAAACCATCAGCGACAAACTATAAACATCAAAACCACTTGGCAGTGAAAAGGAACAATATGACAGCGAAGGGATCACCCTGTCTGTGAATAAAGACAAAAGACTGATTTAATATGTCACAGGATAGAAAAACCGCTCTGCATCCATTCATTGAGGGAGATATCTTGATGAGTGGGAGTGCTTCATGAAAGACTGGGTCCTAGCTCCTTGCGACTAGAAAGTGCTGCAAAAGACTGAACTTGGGGGTGAGAATCTACTTTATTAGATAGGAAAGGTGACTATTAAAAAGTATAGGCCCTAGTTTGTATTTTATATTTTTTTGTAGGTAGCCATTTGTTTCCATCACTCACACTTGTTTCAATGTGAATCTCTGTTCTTTCTTAAATACATTTCCTTTTCTTTTACTATAATTGAACTCAAGTGCCGGATGTGATACAGGAGTGGTGAGCTAAGATACAACTGGTAAAGTGGAGTACGCTGCTTTTGGGAATGGAACATCTGGGATTTCTGTGGGTATCCTGTGCTCAGGGGCTGGACACCACAGGGGAACATTTTGAAGGGACTCATTAGCTGGGGTGCATCTGTTGTCAGTCTTCAGGGCAAAGGCATGGTTGGTGTAGCCCAGAGAAGAGGTCTTGAGTGGCTGACAGGCTGTTTGTGAGAGGGAGCTAACACCCAGCTAACACAGGCAAGAATCCCTCACGCTGGAGGCAGGTGGCAGCTAGGTAACTTGCAGCCTTAGGTGTCCTGAGACGCTCACAGTGGCCACATCTGGTTGTTGTGTGTATGGAATGGGAAATAGATTGTAATAAAAATGTTGCATTTATCTTTCAGAGAAAGCATTAGCTTGTTCATCCTCACAAGGAAGCATAACCTCTACCTCTGAAGGGCAAGATGATCCAGTTTTCAGTAACAGGCAATTAGGGCTGGCCTTACCATGAGGTGAACTGAGGCACCTCAGGTGCCAGACTGTGGGCGGCGGGGTCGGAGGGGGCACCACTAGGACCCAGAGTGTAGAAAATTGTGTCTGCTGCTGGTGCATATGTATTCTCTTTGCTCTAGATGCACAGAGATGGTGGAGTGCTGTGCTGGAGGAAGGAGGGCACAAGAGACATAACAGGCAGGCAGGAGAAAAGGTGAGAGGGAATAACAGAAAGCAGCAGGAGCTGCAGGGAGAGAAAGGAGGAGGAGCCTCTAATGTACCTCTCTAGCACCCCTAGGAGCCTGGACTGATTAACACCAGCTTCTCATGGAGCTTCCTGTTTCCTGCTGCTTCCCTGAACCCACTTGAGGAGAACAGGAAGTCAACTGAAGTAGTAGGAGCCAGTTAGGCCCTTAAGACGCTGATATCTTCCTTCACTTAGGCTCTGATACCAGCCTGCTTATTTGTCCCCTTTAATTGAGTGTTGAGAGCCACTATAGCTGGCACAGAACTGCAGTCATGAGTGAAAGAAGAAAACGCCCCTCTGGGGCAGCATTCAGAAAAAGAAAGAAAGCAAAGGAAGCTTTTCTACCTAAGCAGGAAGGAGCTCTCCTGAGATACATAGACACAAATGTTCATGGTGAGCCTTCCGGCCCCAGTGAGGATGTGAGTGGTGAGGAGATGCCTGATCTTCCAGTTAGTCAGAGTGCAGGTGACCTGGCAGCTACTGCAGCATCCATATCTCCATCTCAAATGGATGTAACCATGCACATTCCTGAAGAAAAGTGTAGATCAGAGAAGAGTGTGGTGGAGGCACAAGAAACAGCTGCTGCTGAGTTTAGTTCTTTAAGTCTAGATGATCCAGGACTGTGGACCCCCTTAGCAGTAGCCTGAGGAACTTGCTTGTACTGCATGGGCCGCAGCAAGTGAAAAACGTCATGTTCCCCAAACAAAATGAAAATAGAAGTTTCCATCCAACACATTACTGGCGTGAAATCCCCAATGGTGACAAAGTGGAGAGACCATGGTTTATTTACTCAAAAACCTAGAATGCTGCATACTGTTTTTGTTGCAAACTCTTCCAGTCTAATGTTCCAGCCACATTGGGTTCTACAGGAAGAAAGGACTGGAAAAATCTGGCTAGAAATCTGGCATGCCATGAGAAGGCAGCAAATCACCCTAGAGCATTCCATAGGTGGAAGGAGCTTGAGATGAGACTAAGGTTAAAGGCCACCATAGATGATCAGCATCAAGAGAAGATTGCATTAGAGTCTCTTTACTGGCAAAATGTTCTGAAAAGGCTCATTGTCATTGTGAGAATGCTTGCTACCCAAAACCTAGCACTGCGTGGCATTTCAGAACAGCTGTATGTGCCAAACAATGGAAACTTCCTTAAAATTGTGGAGCTGATGGCTGATGCTCCAGGAGCATTTAAGAAGAGTCACCACCCAAGAAATGTACACACACCACTACCTTGGAAAAACAATTCAAAATGAGATCATACAGTTTCTGGCAACAAAAGTCAAACAGAAGATTGTGGCAGATCTGAAGTCAGCAAGATATTACTCTGTTATTCTGGACTGCACACCTGACATCAGCCATACCGAACAAATGACTTTATTGGTGCGTTTTGTAACAACAATATAACCGAGTGAAATGTCCCTGCAATGGTGACTGTCAGAGAGCATTTTCTAGAATGTATTGACATTGATGATACTACAGGAGCTGGTATGACAAATGTGCTTCTTAAAAAGCTGGAAGATACGGGAATTGCGATAGTTACAATAATGGTGCCAACATGAAAGGAAAGAACAGAGGAGTGCAGACATGGATCCGAGAGTTAAACCCTCAAGCTTTTTTTGTCCCATGCAGTTCTCATTCATTGAACTTGGTGGTCAGTGATGCAGCATCAACTTCTAGTGAGGCTGCTGAATTTTTTAATGTAATTCAAAGCATCTATGTATTTTTCTCTGCATCAACTCATTGATAGCAAATTTTGAAGCAACATCTGGGAACATCCTCTCTGACACTGAAACCACTGAGTGCCACACGATGGGAAAGTTGAGTGGAGGTGATAAAGTCTATCAGACACCAAATTGGGAAGATAGATGATGCCATAGTTGCCATTATGGAGGATAATGCTATGACAGGAACTGTTTGTGGGAGAACAGTAGCAGAGGGAAATGGAATCACCAGAAACATACATAACTTCAAATTTCTGTGTGGCTTAGTGTTGTGGCATGACATAATGTTTGAAATAAATGTTGTAAGCAAGAGACTCCAAGGTGTTGACCTTGATATATCTGGAACAACTGGACAAAGCAAAGTCATACTTACAGTCTTACTGGTCAGATGTGGGATTTCAAAACATTCTGAAGAGTGCACAGAAGTTGGCAGAGGAACTTCATACTGAAGCTATTTTCCCACCCATTCAAGAATACAAGAGTCACTGAAGAAGAAGACATTTTGATTACGAGGAATGGGATAATCCCATAAGAGATCCCAAACAACAATCCAAGTTGAATTCTTTAACCAAGTGCTAGATTGTGCAATACAGTCAATTGAAGAATGTTTCATGGAGCTCAAGGAACACAGCAGTATATTTGGGATGTTGTATGGTATTCCAAAACTCCTCACTGTACCTGAAGAAGACCCACACCAGCAATGCAGGGCACTAGAGACAGTGTTGACACATGACGACATGCATGATACTGATGCGAGTGATTTAGGTGATGAACTGAAAGCCCTTTCAAGGTACATTTCAGCTGGATCAACTCGAAAGGCTGTTCTGGAATATATGTGCACAAATAAGATGACCACCCTCTTTCCAAATGCTTTTGTTGCTCTGCGCATACTTCTAACACTTCCTGTAACAGTTGCCAGTGGAGAACACAGCTTCTCCAAGCTGAAGTTAATAAAAACACATCTACGCTCCACAATGACACAGGAGGGGCTGGTCGGCCTTGCAACCATCTCAAGAGAGCATGTGTTGGCCCAGACTGTGGACCTTCAGGAAGCAGTTCAAATCTTTGCAACCAAGAAGGCATGGAAAGCACCACTTTGATTATTCAAATAGATAAAAATGCCCGTGTTTACTATGCAGACAAGAAAAGTTACATTTGCTGTTCAGGCGTTTGAAAGTTAAGTGTTACTTAAAATTTTTGAACAAGGCATTTTAAGTTGCTAGTTCTCCTTTATTGGGGTAGGTAGCAGAGTAGTACCATGAGAGGAGTAGAACAGGAAGAAGGCAGAACTGAGACCTTTCAAAGTTTTGGTCCAAGCATGGGGGCATCATTTGAGCTCCCCGCCTCAGGTGCCAAAATGTTGTGGGCCGGCCATGTGGGCAATGTATGATGTTTCCACAGAACAACAGGATTGCCACATAAAAGTTACTGTATACGATGGGGGTTTTGGAAACCGAGTCCACAGATACATTATTTGCATATTTCTCTGTAATATCAACCTTAATGTTTGTCTTTGTGGACAGTCCCATCACAAATGCGTAAAGGAAATATTGCTTCCATGTAACTTTTAGGATATGGGATAGGTTAGTTGATATTATGATGGGTAATTTGGCAGTGATATATAATCTAATGTTAGGATAAACTTAATATGTGTTAGCAAAATGAAAATAAGAAAGAAAAACTTGTAGCACCTTAGAGACTAACAAATTTATTTCAGCATAAGCTTTCGTGGGTTAATACCCACTTCATCGGATGCATGGAATGAAACATACAGTAGACAGATATTTATACAGTCAGAGAAACATGATAAGGTCGAGGTGCATAGACCAACCTTCAGAGGCTAATTAGTTGAGAGGCACCATAACAGCAGGGGAAGAAAAACCTTTGAAGTGATAAACAAGATGGTCACACAGGTGTGAATGAGGATCGTTAACTTAAGGGAAAAAGATTCAATTAACATAATGGACGAGCCATTCCAAAGCTCTATTTAATCCGGACGCAATGCAACCTAGTTTGCATATCAATTCGAGTTCAATAGTTTCTCTTTGAAGTCTGCTTTTGGAGTTAATCTGTCGCAACACTGCTACCCTCACGTCTGTCACTGAGTGATTAGGGAGGTTGAAGTGTTCTACTGGTTTTTGAATGTTATGATTCCTGATGTCAGACTTATGTCCATTTATTCTTTTGCATAGAGACTGTCCGGTTTGGCCAATGTACATGGCAGAGGGGCATTGCTGGCACATGATGGCATATATCACATTGGTAGATGTGCAGGTGAATGAGCCCCTGATGGCGTGGCGGATGTGATTAGGCCCTGTGATGGTATCACTTGAATCGATATGTTGACAGAGTTGGCATCGGGCTTTGTTGCAAGGGTAGGTTCCTGGGTTGGTGTTTTTGTTGTATGGTGTGTGGTTGCTGGTGAGTATTTGCTTCAGGTTGGGGGGCTGTCTGTAAGCAAGGATTGGTCTGTCCTCCATGATCTGTGAGAGTGAGGGATCATCTTTTAGGATAGGTTGTAGATCTTTGATGATGCGCTGGAGAGGTTTTAGTTGGGGGCTAAAGGTGACAGCTAGTGGTGTTCTGTTATTTTCTTTTTTGGGCCTGTCTTGTAGTAGGTGACTCTTGGGTACTCTTTTGGCCCTGTCAATCTGTTTTTTCACTTCAGCAGGTGGGTATTGTAGTTGTAAGAATGCTTGATAGAGATCTTGTAGGTGTTTGTCTCTGTCTGAGGGATTGGAGCAAATGCGGTTGTATCTTAGAGCTTGGCTGTAAACAATGGATCGTGTGGTATGTCCAGGATGGAAGCTGGAAGCATGTAGGTAAGTATAGCGGTCAGTAGGTTTCCGGTATAGGGTGGTGTTTATGTGACCATCACTTATTAGCACAGTGGTGTCTAGGAAATGGACCGCTTGTGTGGACTGGTCTGGGCTGAGGTTGATGGTGGGATGGAAATTGTTGAAATCATGGTGGAATTCCTCAAGGGCTTCTTTTCCATGGGTCCAAATGATGAAGATATCATCAATGTAGCGCAAGTAGAGTAGGGGTGTTAGGTGACGAGAGCTGAGGAAGTGTTGTTCTAAGTCAGCCATAAAAATGTTGGCATACTGTGGGGCCATACGGGTACCCATAGCAGTGCCACTGACTTGAAGGTAAATATTGTCCCCAAATGTGAAATAGTTGTGGGTGAGGACAAAATCACAAAGTTTGGCCACCAGGTTAGCCGTGGTAGTATCGGGGATACTGTTCCTGACAGCTTGTAGTCCATCGTTGTGTGGAATGTTAGTGTAGAGGGCTTCTACATCCATAGTGGCCAGGATGGTGTTGCCTGGAAGATCACCGATGGATTGTAGTTTCCTCAGGAAGTCAGTGGTGTCGCGAAGATAGCTGGGAGTGCTGGTAGCATAGGGCCTGAGGAGAGAGTCTACATAGCCAGACAATCCTGCTGTTAGGGTGCCAATGCCTGAGATGATGGGGCATCCAGGATTTCCAGGTTTATGGATCTTGGGTAGCAGATAGAATGTACCTGGTCGGGGTTCTAGGCACGTGTCTGTACAAATTTGTTCTTGTGTATTTGTGGCACCATTAGAATTGGTATGGCAACTTCTAAATTTTCTGTGTTTATATATACATCTTACTTCTGTGTGTTCCATTCTATGCATCTGATGAAGTGGTCTATAGCCTATGAAAGCTTATGCTGAAATAAATTTGTTAGTCTCTAAGCCCAGGGCTACACTAGGGGAGGGGGTCGATCTACGATACGCAACTTCAGCTACGTGAATAGCGTAGCTGAAGTCGGCGTATCGTAATCGACTTACCTGGCCATGAGGACGGCGGCGAGTCGATCGCTGCCGCTCCCGCGTCGACTCCGCTTCCACCTTTCGATGAGGTGGATTTCCGGAGCCGACGGAGAGCGCGATCGGGGATCAATTAATCGCGTCTTAACGAGACGCGAAAAATCGATCCCCGATAGATCGATTGCTACCCGCCGATCCGGCGGGTAGTGAAGACAAGCCCTAAGATAACAGAATTTGCTTCAAACTACCCTAGATACTTTTTCAATCTGTTAGCTTTTAAAAAGGATACATGTATTTGTGTATGTGGCTGATCCCTGCATATATGCACAAGAGGGAGGAAATATGCCTGGTGTGACCACAGTTGCTGTCCTTTTGCGCCCCTAAGCACAATAACCACTCCTATCTAGAACCTCTGGCAGTATTGTACAACAAGAAAAAACAGCAAGGAGGTGGGGCTATGGCATATGTCTATGGAGAAAGAGTGTGCTTCTTTTGGGTCCCTCAGAGCTTCCCAAAGCACTGTCCCAGTGCCTTCAAATCAAACCAAGTCTATCCATTGAAATAATTTGTGTTCTCTGGTGTTTCCTTCTATTTAATTATATATGGTATTTTAAAACTACTATCTTTATCACATGAATAATTGTACACTGTAGGGTAGCACATCTACAGATGTTACATTGTGACAGAAATATCCCTCTTATTTTAGCTCAGCAATCATAACTGTGACTATATTCTTAATATAATAATAGAAGCTTTTAAATTATTGTAAAAACCCTGTTATCAATTTTATGTCCAGGATGTTGGTAATGATACTAAACTGCCTTGCTGTGTAGCTTCTTTGTGCTTGAGGCCAGATAGGATGTCATGATGGGCTTGCTCTTCCATGCCTAAGGGCTTAGCATTAGCAGCATATGACAACTTTCTTATCAGACTTCTGCTTTGCCAGAACATGGGGATGAGGAGGTGGGCTGTAGTCTCTTGTGTGCTGGATGGAGTGGCGATTAAGGAACATCACGCTAAAACAGGCATGACAAAAACAGGGGTTTCACTGTTAAGCTTCTTACATGATTGCAAGACACGACAGTGCAAAGCTTTCTGCTTTGCAATATGGGACTTTTTTATTTTGGGGAGAAAAAAAGCGCAGTTATTAAACTCAGCATGGAGACAATCTGAAACAGGATCTTCATCAATCAGATTAACTACTTTCTGAGATGAAAGTAGACGCGGCACAGTGTGAGCCTGAGAAGATATTTATCAAAACCCATATTAATAACCACTTTCAGCCTTCTCCTGACAGTTTCATCTTAGCTTCCATGTTTAACATTTGAGTATCATATGTTTTTGTCAGGATGAGGCTGCTAAGAGCATCAATTAATTAATTCCTCTGAAGTGTGGTTTGGAAAGGTAATAAAGTAACATTCCCTAAGGCCAGGACCAGTAATGGTAAGCAACATACTGGTGCTAGACAGTTTGTTACTGCAGAAAGAAATTAAAAGCACAGAATCATTTCCACCTTAAAAAAATATATTCATTTTTATTTCAATGAAATTGCTAACACAGATAAAGTAAAAACAAAACAAATTAACCCCTCCAAAAAACCCTCAAAACAAGAACCCCCACAAAAACCAAAACCCAAAACAAACCAAAAACCAAAAAATCCAGAGCAAAAAAAAAAAAAAGTGTTGCTGCATTTTATTTGTTGCATTTTAATGGGTGGAAATAAATTCTGGTGGGCAAAGTAAATTAAATTAAATTTTAAAAAGCAAAGAAATGAGTAAAGTTTGTCTTAGCATTATTTATTCTTATCATCATCTCAACCATCACAACTGCTCCGTCCTGGAATATTATTTTTGGGTGGTGGTGGTGGAAAGGTTGCTGACAGTACAGAAAAATGAACACTCCAACTTATGGAGCTGTAAGATTGCTGTTGAAATGAGGATCCCACCACTTTCCAAATTGCATTAATATAGGGATCTATATGGGCATAACACTTGTATAGGATGTCTAATGTAACCTCTATTTAAATATTAGCAATAATAATGAACCAATCTCGGGCTTTTCTTCATATAAAAGGAGTTTCCTTCAGATAGCAAGTGTATGCATTCTATGAAGAGCGTGAAAAATAATCAAGGAGAAAGTTGTTTGATGATATTGGCAAGTATCATAAACCTGTTTTCAGGTAGTTTATGTCTTTGATTTGGCATTTTCAAAATCTTAAGCACATAATAAGTTAACGCTGACACCTGGACAGCTTGTTCTAATTTGTAAACCATTCACCTTTTCCATAACTCTAAACCTATTATTAGGAACATCTTTCATACACATACAAACTAGCTTAGATGAAAGCTGTTGTCTGATTGGCAGATGAGGCTGCCAGCCTATGCAATTCTTTAGGATGCTGTCTTGTGCATCCTAAAGAATGCACAAGACAGCTCTAAAGACCCAGCCCACCAATCACCAGATAACTATGTGTCTCCCTGTATTTTTTCAGTTGTCTCCGACACTATCTCAGGCCAGGCTTTTAATACTCCAGAGGGGAGTGAGGAGGCTTTAATGTACAACTGGATTCAGTCTGAGATATAAGACAATCCTGATCTGTTTAGTAACATTATGCACATCATCATTTCGGGCATCTGCATAATGGCCTAATTTTCTTCTTAATTTCAGGAAGAAGTCCCTCCAACTTGCTTCCATGCTTATTATGACAGCAGCAAGTGTTTGGGAGGCAGTGGCAGAACTGGTAGCTGAAGAAAGATCTTCATCAGATACGAGTTGGTGTGTCTGGAAAGCTAGCACACCAAACCACAAGAGATCCAGCCCAAAGTGATCATTTAGTTACTAGGGTCCATGGCAATAGTCTCCATCCAGAGAACGCTGTCTGGAGCAAGGGCTGAGAACAAGCAGCTTGTACCCCTATTAGAAACACACATTTAGCTTCGTATGTTTATAACTGAGGAGAAAGATGACCTGAGAAGAATCACAGGCTGGCAATAGGGCTGGTCAAAAATTTTCAGTGAAAACTAATTTTTTGGGGCAGAAAATAGGATTTTTGACTAAATGAAATTGTTCACAAGAAGTGTCTGCTTTCTATGGAAGATTTCACTCGAAAATTGAAATATTTTGGCCAAAAATCAAAATACTTCAATATGGAAATGGTGCCATGGTGTATCATTGGAGTTGTAGTTTCATTGCCTCATGTCCCCATTCTTCCCTATGGGCTTGGCTCCCTGGTCGGGCATCATCACCCATGATGCACAAAGGCCAGGGACTGCCATATTGCATCACTGCCCCTCTCCAAGTTGTTTGGATGCAAGATTTTGTCCAGCTAAAACAATATTACATAATTATTTAAAGCTAAAAAGGTTTGGTTTTGAATTTTTTGCACCTTCTTCATTTTAAAGTTTAACTTAAGTATAAGTGAATTGGGGGATATTTTCTTTGTAATATAAGGGTAGAAGACCAGTGGAAACTTGGCAAGGGGACTTGAAAGACAACGTGAGAGGACTGCTTAACAGCCAGTCAGAATCACCAGCTGAGGTCCTTTCATTTGCATTCAGAGTTTATAAAGCACCCAGCATGCGGGAGGATTATGGAATTGAAAGGTCTTAGGCACAGATAGACTGACTATATAAGAGCTGTAAAGGAAACTGAGAAAACTTGTAAGAAGCTGGGAATTGGAACAAAAATAGTTTGTGTTATGTTCCGATTTAGCTTCAGGGAATTAAGAGCTGATCCTGTCTCTAAAACTCAGAAATTGGAGTTGAAGAGAGAGAGAGAGAGAGAGAGAGAGAATGTGTGTGCGTGTGTGTGCGTGTGTGTAAGAAGATCTGCCATCTTCAGTACAAGGGAGATTGTTGTTCCTGAACCAAAGATGGTATATTCCAAAGAAAAACAATCACCACTATTCTAATCTTCAATTCTGTAACTGCAACTGATTATTTTTGCTTTTAAAACTATTGAAGTTCACTATTAAGGTGGGCAGCATTTCTTGTATGGACAATTACCATTAAAGAAATACTGTCAAACAAAATGATTTTTAAAGTGACTCATTAAAAAAGATCAGTTTTATGACAGAGCAGCCTGCAAATGATCAGCCTTTTAAAATAAACATTTATTGTAAAAACATTGTTATATGAGCTTTTTGGTTCCCCAGTTTATGTAGAGAAGGCTCTTTATGGTAGGCCAAAAAGTAACACCACCAAAATGTTCATGTCTTCCCCACTCTCCTTTTTTTGAACACACTTGCCTGCCTCTTGCTGCCTGGTGACTTTCAGTTCCAGCTCTGCTGAAGCTGTTGCTGGAACCTACCTTTTCTGGGTCTGAGGAAGGATGTGCATCGTCAACAAAATAGTGAAACTGGCTATCCACAAAGTGCTGTCAAATACACAAGGTCAGCAAACTGAAAATAAAAAAAGAGAAAAATAAAACATTTTCTCTAATCTTCCTCAGTGACCCCAATCTCAGGGGTCATTTGTATTAACAAGAAGACAACATTTTCTGATGGAGCTGTGATTCTCAGGGAGTTGATGTTCATTTAATTTGTAAAGGATATGTATACACTGCGGGAGGTCAATTCCTGAACCTAATAGAAATACCATAGGCTTCAATGCTTTAGAAGCTTTACATGTAGGGGCTACTTTCCGCCTGGACATTCCTCGTGTAGTTGTTGTATCCCTTGGATTTTCAAGAATTGTTGGAGTATTAGCCTCTATGCACTGCCTTAGTTCAGCTTGTTGAACCACAACGTCAGCAACAGATCTGTTGTACCCTATTGTGGTTCAAGGAAGAGGATCCATGAAGCAGTGACTGGCAACTTGTCACAGAGGAAGAGAAAGTGGTGTTGTGGCAAGCTGCTTTTAGCTTCTACACAACACCATTATATTTTTCCATTACTATTTTCATAGCCCCAACACTGGAGCTGTTAGATCAGTGTGGGCCAAAGTGCCCCGACAACTCGAAATTAGTTAACTATATGCTGTGCGCTGGTACATTCAGTCCCTTATCCTGGATGCAGTATTATCTACAACATAAACTTTTCAACCTCCCTGTGTATTTACCTGAAGATCTGTTTCTGAAGTTTAAATCCCCAGGAAGGTCCTGGATGACATTGAGTGTTTCTGGGATGAGGAGTTTGCTCCTTTGGATTACATGGGCCCGCAACTGCATGGCAGCCACCATCTTGGTACTTAGAAGAAGCTCATTTTTTCAGCTAGCCTGAATTTGAAACTTTTCTGTTTCTGCAAGGCAGGTTGGGAAACATAGTTCCAGCAGTCAGCCATTTTGTTATGCTGTCGCTTCCACCTCTAGACTAGGACCTTCTTGGAAACTGTGATGAGACTGGGGTCATTTATACACAATTCTCGTCCTCACTTCCCGGCAGACTGCACTGATACCTTTAGCTTTTCTTTAGCCCGTGATTATCTGATTAGAACTTTCACACCCTTGTTTCTGTGTTTTTGCTGTACTTTTTATTTGTTTGTTAATGTGATTTCATTATTTGCTATTTCCTTAGTTTTCATAAGGGCCAATAAATAGAATTTATTTATCAAAGAAATGCCCTCTCTGGAGTCTTTTGTCCATTTTTTTTTTAAATGCCCTCTGCATCTGTGCCAACATAATTACACTTTCATCCACATGCATGATCAACCTCCCATCCCATTTATTTTCCCAAACTGGTTAGTTAGACTTTTTTTTATTTGATCCCCCTTTTGAACTCATTATTATTTTCAGGCTCAAATGGAATCTTTTAGGTATCTGACTCATTAGTTATTGTGTGCAGTCATGTAGGCAGAGTAGTATCTGACATAAATTGTACTTCTTTATAACTGTGGTTGCAGACTTGTTCCCATAGCTATTTGTGTCTGCAAAAAGGGAGGGCACGTTGAAGCCCTGTTCAAAAATTAAGTTAATTAATGTCTGTTTTACATGTATAATGTTTGCTGGTACAATTTAAAAGGGTATTTATTTTCTACCATATTTCTGTGAGTCTCAAGATTCCTCTGGCTGAAGCATCACAGATGAGCTGAAGAATACCCCATATGTTATAATAAACAATCAGAATATTTTTCATTGAGTCGTAAAACAAAATGTTATATTTTCTGAAAGCAACAAACTATTAAAAGCATGTACATTTTAAAATATTGTCAGCAACTGAAACATAAAATATTTAAATAGTAGAAACCCTCCAAGCCCATAATTATTGAGGAAACAATTAATATAGAGTATAAAGCTTCTTTAAAAGCTCACCAATAATTCCTTTGTATTGATTCCAATCAGATTGCTTGCAAGAATGAAGCAGAATGTCACAAATGGTCTGCAGAACTCATTATAGCCTATTAGATAAAGTATTGGACTTAGGCCAAACTATATCCTTAATCAGACTACTGACCTCAATTAAAGAAGCCTTACCAGTAACTAGAGCCCCCTGATGATATTTCTTGGCTCAAAACATTTTACCTGAAGGAGTCAGTCTATCCTCTGGTGGCCCACAATTATACTACCATCTGGCTGATATGATTTTAGTACAAGGTTCTTAACAAGATAAAGTCCAGGCAAAAATGGTTTCAAGGAGCAATTGAGTTTAGCAGTCTTAAATTCATTACAGTATAGATTAAAATGTACTGTATGAGAGCACCTGCTACCTCTTTTAGCATTGTTTACTTGTAATGCAGGAGACTATCATTCTCTGTGAAACATGTACAGTTTTGTCACAAAAGAATAATGTTCATTTTTTAAACATAAAAGAAGCATGTCATAGAAAAAACATTTTGTATGTATTGATTGGAAGGACACGCTATTTTATGTGAAGGTAGTTCCGTTGTCTCACATATCATTATGGTCATCAAATATCTGTGAGAACTAAAGACAATAAAGGTAGAATATTTCATGTCCAATCTGATCATTAGCTTCGAACTGTGGACTCTGAAACTCACCCATTCTTCACATGGGCGAGTTATTATCAGAAAAGTAAGAGTATATGAGGGTAGTTGAGTAGTTGGAACACAAGATGGAGAGACAGGCATGCAGCGCTCTATTTGCAACCCTTCCACTGGCTCAGTACTGTCTATGTGATGTCTGGCAAGCACCTTTCTGAGCCTTAGCATAATGGCTGTGGGCTCTGCACTTCTGAAAATCAGGCCATTTATCTGATAAACCAAACAATTTTTCAAGAACCTAACTTTGGGCACCCATTTTTAAAAAAATCTTGGCCATAAATATATACATAATACCTATGCTATATAATGCAACTGTGGATTTTCTTATTAGCCATATGAGGGTCAGACCTTCTGGTGTGCTTTGCATGGCACTGCTGTGGAGTTTGGCTATAAAGCCAGTGTTTTCAGCCCCAAAGTATCAATACATGCAAGAGGAATTTTCCAATGCCATAGGGCCATCCTCATAGAGACTTCCATGTCACCCCAACCATGCTGACTACATAGGAAGCAAAGCCAGAAGTAAAGGACTGATCCACCTGTGCTATTTTTTGGCCCCTTAAGCTTTTAGCATCTGAGGTAAGCTCTGAACGCAGCCTGCTCACAGAACGTCTCTTGTGTAGGTACCATTTGTCGTCAGATGTTTGGCTGCGTGTGTTTTCTCCCTGTGTACTGTCCCAGCTCTGCACAGATGCCTGGCACAGCAGATCTCGAGCGAACCGCCCAAAGACCACAAATCCGTTAAGGTGTGAAGGAGCTTGGTCAGGTTTATTATCAGCAAAGCACAGTCCTAGCTCCCTGGATCAATGTCTACAGTGACACTAGCGCACGTATGCCCATGACAATGGACGCAGATCAGTCAGTGGCGGGACTTTCCACTGCCCCCTCGGCTGGCCAAAGACACTCCCTCTGAGATACATCTTTATTCACCAATACAAACAAGTTACTTATCACCTTTGACGTATCAGGGTGCCACCCTCTGATGTATTAGGGTGCCATCCATTGCCTTGTACCTATAGGTTTGATAAAAACATCTCTATTAATCATGCTGTCATCCTGACCTTATCCTTAAGATGGGTTAGCATGTTCCTGTTATCTTTAGGGAATATGTTTATCAGGGTGTTTTGGTACCACCCTTCTGGAATGTGCTTGAGTTGCTATCCCAACCCCCTGCCATTTAAACTTCTCCGACACTTCTAGCAGTACCAGTGCCAGAATTTCTTATCCCCATGTATACATTTGAGCCTCACTCTTGCTCCAGGAAGTATCCAATGGGGTTTCACCAACTCCCACCTGAGTAGTGTACAAGATGAAGTAGTGTCCACCAGATACCTTTGATACCTCCTCCTCAACATTGCAGAAATGTTTGGTAACTTCTTTCTCCCTGCCCGGGAGTCCCAACCCAACCAAACAATTCTGTAAACATTCCATATATGGAGAGTCTCTTTTGTGTATGTCCCTGCCACTCACACTGGTAGCACACATTTGCCATGGGATCCTCCCTCTTCTCTGCACCCTTTCTGAATGTAGGTTCTCTGTTCTTCTTTCCCGGATTCAGTCCTGTCTGGGAATGTCTGCCTCTATAAACTCCTCTGTTAGTTTAACTGCTGCATCTAGGGTGATGGACTGATGCTGCCTGTCTGACAGCTAAGTATTTTTTGGGAGACTCGGAAGAAACTGTTCTTGAATGACAGCATCCATAATATCAGCCATACCTTAGGTATCCAGCATCAGGCCCAGTCAGTCAGTTTTGGGGCAATTCCTGATGCTATAATCCCCCAGTCCATCTCGCGGGTCGAAATTTGCTGGTACTTTTTTGTCAAAAGGCCCACCCAGACGAGGATGCCACCTTAACTACTTTGTAATCCCTTGCTTGCTCATCACTGAGAGTCAAGTAGGCTGCCTGAGCTTCCCCTGTTAAATAGGGTGCTAGCCTTAGGGTCCAGGTTCCCTTATCCCAGCCTTCCCCCATTGCCAGTCTCTCAAACGTGATCAAAAATGTAAATAGGTCAATCACAGGGCCCATCTTGCAGAGGTCTCCCCCCTAAGCTTGATTGCCGATCCCCCCTGAAGGACTCACCGCATTTTGTAGCAATTGTTGCTGCACCTGGGATTGCTCCCTTATAAATTCATGCAGGCCTTTTTGTTGCTCAGCCTGCCAGGTAAGCAAGGACTCTCTCTCCAAGTGGTGGATTTCTGGAAGGTCTGCAAGGTCTTCTGCATTTCCTGCTGCTGTTAGACAAGCCATTGTAATCTCTCCTCCATCTCCTGGCCTGTCAACCCTTTCCCCCAGCTGCCCCGTTCTCTGTCCACACAGATAAAGGCAAGATCCCAGACAAGCTCCCATGTATGACAGGTCCCCCTCTATTCCCATCCTCTTTCCTTAACACAGGCTGCTTAGAGTTCTTCTCCTGTGTAGATACCATTGTGCTGCTTATTTACAGAGTTTCACACCTTCATCTTCTACATACTAGTGCAGTTATGGAGCACTAAACGAAAGAGAGCCAGATTCTGTCCTCAGTGTCAATCTGTAGTAACCCCATTGACAGACTGGACTGAAAGCAGAGTGATTTGGACCACCTACATACACACCCAGTTACATCATCACCGCACAGATTTCTGGTATGCCCTCTGGTAACACTTCTGCTGTCCTTCAGAAACCACATCATCATGCACAACTGTGGCTGCCACTTCAGGAACTCCCTTTTGCTACCCTTTAGCAATTAGTTCACCTTACCGGCTTTGGAATGGAGGACACAGCAGTATTTCTCCACCACGAGCACAAGTAAAGTTCTTCTTGGGCAGGGACTGAGATTTGTTTTCAATATACTTGTACAGCACCTAGCACATTGTGTATGTTACCAGAAACAAGGCATCACTATTAATAACAATAGAGCTAGCACCGGACATTCTGTCAGAGAGGTAGCTATAGGAGTTTACATCCATACCACAGCCAAATCAGCAGTTGCACACTTGCCTCCAGATATGCTTATTTTTTAAGTGGTGGCTTATGACTTTATTGATTTTTATGGCTCAATCCAGTAAGTTCCCTCCTCTGCCATTTTTTGCATGAATGTTTTTAGGGGTAGAATGTATAGATTTATGGTTATAGTATATGCATTTTAGAGGAGAGAAGAATATGGTACATTTCTCTGGCATTAGTTTGCTGCCCTTTCTTTCTCTCATTGCAATTGCCAAATCTTGCTTTCTTCCAAGTGGTTGAATCTGTGACTGTCCCTGCACTGTCACATACAGCAGTGGGATTGCCAGGAATGAATCAATGGCACCTACCCTTATGTCTCTGCATTAGGAGATGGGTTTTCCCAGCCAAACGGGCAGCTGAAAAGACTGAGAAGGATCAGATGGCTAAGAAGCCAACTGAGAACTCTGAAGATGAGTTGTCAACCAGTAACAATGTACCATCAAGGCCCTAGCCAATTGGTAGGAGGGGAGACATTATCCCTCTAGTAGCTCAGCTGCTTGTTTTTTGGAGGTGTTCAAACCGAGTTCATTGAACCTGCCTTGATTTCTTTTCCATCGCAAGAGACTTCATGGGGATTATGACAGCCACAGGGCTGCAGCCAGATCTCTGAGATTTGCATGGGACCAGTGCCCAGCACCCCTAACATGTCCTGAGGAATTTGGATGCTACTGATTCTGGAGGAAGACAACACTGGCAGATTCAGGGATTTCAGCTGTATCAAGTGGCCGTCTTGACTATGGCTGCATGGGGCCTCATTGTGAAACAAAGTTGGCACTATGGTACAATGACAAACCCATCTCAGAGTATAATGAAACTGTAGATTGTGCTAAATCTCTCACTTTTGATAAAACAACATCCATTTATGGGGAACCTCCAGTCACAAATATGGAAAGCATGTGGATCTAAGGTTAGGTGTTTTTTGGAAGATGGAAGAATAGCAGCAGCATATCCTCAATTTAATTTAGAGTGAGCTGTCAGCCTCTCTCACATGTAAATGATTCCCACAAATCAGGTACATTTAAGAGGCTTACATTAAGTCTTCAAATAATTGCAGGTGCAAAATTGAGCTCACAATTATGTTTGCTCCCAAACTGCAGGTGCACAAATGGAACCTGAATAAGAAAGAAAAACTTGTAGCACCTTAGAGACTAACAAATTTATTTCAGCATAAGTTTCGTGGGTTAGAACCCACTTCATCGGATGCATGGAATGAAACATACAGTAGACAGATATTTATACAGTCAGAGAAACATGATAAGGTGGAGGTGCATAGACCAACCTTAAGAGGCTAATTAATTGAGAGGAACCATAACAGCAGGGGAAGAAAAACCTTTGAAGTGATAAACAAGATGGCCGCACAGGTGTGAATGAGGATCGTTAACTTAAGGGAAATAGATTCAATTAACGTAATGGCCAAGCCATTCCAAGTCCCTATTTAATCCTGAGGTGATGCAATCTAGTTTGCATATCAATTCGAGTTCAACAGCTTCTCTTTGTAGCCTGTTTTTGGAGTGAATCTGTTGCAACACTGCGACTCTCAAGTCTGTCACTGAGTGGTTAGGGAGGTTGAAGTGTTCTCCTACTGGTTTTTGAATGTTATGATTCCTGATGTCAGATTTATGTCCATTTATTCTTTTGCATAGAGACTGTCCGGTTTGGCCAATGTACATGGCAGAGGGGCATTGCTGGCACATGATGGCATATATCACATTGGTAGATGTGCAGGTGAATGAGCCCCAGATGGCGTGGCGGATGTGATTAGGCCCTGTGATGGTATCACTTGAATCGATATGTTGACAGAGTTGGCATCGGGCTTTGTTGCAAGGATAGGTTCCTGGGTTGGTATTTTTGTTGTATGGTGTGTGGTTGCTGGTGAGTATTTGCTTCAGGTTGGGGGGCTGTCTGTAAGCGAGGATTGGTCTGTCCCCCAAGATCTGTGAGAGTGAGGGATCATCTTTTAGGATAGGTTGTAGATCTTTGATAATGCGCTGGAGAGGTTTTAGTTGGGGGCTAAACGTGACGGCTAGTGGTATTCTGTTATTTTCTTTTTTGGGCCTGTCTTGTAGTAGGTGACTCCTGGGTACTCTTTTGGCCCTGTCAATCTGTTTTTTTACTTCAGCAAGTGGGTATTGTAGTTGTAAGAATGCTTGATAGAGATCTTGTAGGTGTTTGTCTCTGTCTGAGGGATTGGAGCAAATGCGGTTGTATCTTAGAGCTTGGCTGTAAACAATGGATCGTGTGGTGTGTCCAGGATGGAAGCTGGAAGCATGTAGGTAAGTATAGCGGTCAGTAGGTTTCCGGTATAGGGTGGTGTTTATGTGACCATTGCTTATTAGCACAGTGGTGTCTAGGAAATGGACCGCTTGTGTGGACTGGTCTAGGCTGAGGTTGATGGTGGGATGGAAATTGTTGAAATCATGGTGGAATTCCTCAAGGGCTTCTTTTCCATGGGTCCAAATGATGAAGATATCATCAATGTAGAGCAAGTAGAGTAGGGGTGTTAGGCGACGAGAGCTGAGGAAGCGTTGTTCTAAGTCAGCCATAAAAATGTTGGCATACTGTGGGGCCATGCGGGTACCCATAGCAGTGCCACTGACTTGAAGGTATATATTGTCCCCAAATGTGAAATAGTTGTGGGTGAGGACAAAATCACAAAGTTCGGCCACCAGGTTAGCCGTGGTAGTATCGGGGATACTGTTCCTGACAGCTTGTAGTCCATCGTTGTGTGGAATGTTAGTGTAGAGGGCTTCTACATCCATAGTGGCCAGGATGGTGTTGTCTGGAAGATCACCGATGGATTGTAGTTTCCTCAGGAAATCAGTGGTGTCGCGAAGATAGCTGGAAGTGCTGGTAGCATAGGGCCTGAGGAGAGAGTCCCCATAGCCAGACAATCCTGCTGTTAGGGTGCCAATGCCTGAGATGATGGGGCGTCCAGGATTTCCAGGTTTATGGATCTTGGGTAGCAGATAGAATGCCCCTGGTCGGGGTTCTAGGCACGTGTCTGTACAAATTTGTTCTTAAGTATCAGAGGGGTAGCCGTGTTAGTCTGGATCTGTAGAAGCGACAAAGGGTCCTGTGGCACCTTATAGACTAACAGAGGTATTGAAGCATAAGCTTTCGTGGGTGAATACCCACTTCTTCGGATGCAGTTTTCCACTGCTTGCATTCGAAGAAGTGGGTATTCACCCACGAAAGCTTATGCTTCAATACCTCTGTTAGTCTATAAGGTGCCACAGGACCCTTTGTCGCTTCTACAAATTTGTTCTTGTGCTTTTCCAGGGAGTTTCTGGAGCAGATGGTGTAGTTTCTTTTGGTACTCCTCAGTGGGGTCAGAGGATAATGGCCTGTAGAATGTGGAGTTACAGAGCTGCCTGACAGCTTCTTGGAACCTGGGCTTTTCAATCTGAATGTACGAGCTCCTGATCTGAGTAGCCATAAGAACAGTCCTTTGTCAATAGATTTTTTAAATGCATCTTTTAGATTAATTCTGCCTGTGTCTACTTTACAAGCATATTGTTTCACATGTATGAAAACAGTGATTGAGATATTCATGATCACTATTACAATATTTATGTAAGATATTGTTCACATGGTGTGGATAACACTGATTACTAACACTCTCATAATGCATGATACAACCTCTCATATAGTGACGCACTTTGCTTATTTTGAAGGGCTTGAAACAGCAATTTAAACAGGAGATGCTGTGGCTTTGAAATAAAATTGCATTTCTTTCATTGCTCTGCTAAGAGAAAAGTCAGGCTAGAAAAGGACAGCAGTGAAATGACACATTTCCTCCTTACTACTCCCTTCTTTTGTTTTTCCAGTCTATAAAGTCAGTTCAGGGTCTGTGTCTAATTTAAAAATAATTTGGTGTGTTGGTTAAGTAGCTTGATTCCATCATTAATGGAGTTTTTTGTGCTAAATTGATTGTTTTCTATCTGATCTGATGTTACAAACAAGGTAGGTCTTGGCAGATTGCCTAGGTTATACAGTATTGTATATTGCAGGATGATGATGATTTATTTTCCTAGAATAGTGGGTTAGCGGAAAAGGTCTGTACTCTTTGAAGTGTGTTTGTTCTTGTTGTTTGTATGTTTAATATAGCAACAAGAAAGTAAACAGTAATTCAGAGTCAGAGTATTGACTTTAGCCAAGTGAGGAACAGAACATCTACTATCTGTACAGAACCAGACTCACTGGGAATTGGGGATCTTGCCCTGGGAATATAAAACAACTTTCTTAATAATGAATTTCATTCTGTGACGGGGTGTTCACCACATACCAGCCCATAAAAGGCTAGGTGAGCCAATTAATTACCTAGGCTGTACCTGAAGGAGGAGCCAGGGAGCAATGAGTACTAATTAAAGGATGAAGCTCACCTGGACAGGAACAGGTGGAGCTTGTATAAAGCCAGGTATCTGCAGGCAGAAAGGGGCAGCAGGGAGGAGATTTGTGGTTAGTCTCTCTGTGGCTAGGCAGAGAAGGATATAGCCAGAAGAGGGTGGAAAAGGAGCCTGATAGAAGCAATGTATGAAGCAGTCCAGGGAAACAGCAGCAATCTGTAGGACAATGCATACCTCAGTTTCTGGTGGTAGGCTCCCTGGGCTGGAAGTGGGAGAAAAGGATGGGCCCAGGTTCCCCTACCAGCCACTGGGGAGGTGGCACCATAGAGGGGTGATGAATTGGAAGACTGCCTGCGACAGTTGATATAGAGAGACTTTAGTACACAACTCCCTTTCCCCACCTGTACTCAAAGGGGAAGATTACAGTGACCTGACCAGAGGACCAAACCACAAAGAGGCATCAGCTGAGTCCCGAGAGAAGAGAGAGAGTAAAAAAGAATGTGAGCACCTGAAAGAAGGGGTGTCAGACTGGCAGAGCTAGTTCTCAGCTGCAGCCACAAGGAGGAGGATGAATCCCCTGTGACATACATTTTAATCATTTAACAAACACCTGATACCCTTAATAAAACATACAAAAATAATATAGCTAGGTGCAGTGTTCCTGAAGAAATATGTAATGTAAGAATCTATTTTTTCTCATCCTCTATCAATTTTTACTGATTAAACAAGACATACAGGAAATTAATTTGATTGGCAGAGACATTTGCATGTAAGAGGCTCTGGATATGGATTGTGAAACACTTGAGCACCTATGTTTAATATTTTAGATATTTTCCCCTTGTATTATTTGTATTACTGTAATTCTCAATATATTTCAACTGCATTCAAAGCTTGTGTGATATTTGTATATTTACATGGCTGTGAAATCTGTACCCTAGTGTCTGTTTTATACTTCAAAGGTAATGAATTAAAACCCCATCAAGCTGTATTAAAACAAACATATTGTGTTTGTAGTACAAGACACATTTCGTCATCAGCGCCACAAGACATCAACATTTCAGGATAGTAGTAAACTGAAATAGTTGATTCAGTATGCCTTCCTGACAAGATATTAGATGCACGGATTGTAGTAAACACCTTCAAAAACACCCAATTACTCCTGGGGTGGTGCACGTATCCATCACTGTGATGCTTTGGGGTTCACCCAGACCAGTAAGGGGTGGTGTCACCATTTTCCCAGTAATCTTGGGTGCTTCTGTGCTGTGCAGCTTTGGACCAGAGCCTGACACCACAGCCTGCTTACAGCACAATGGCCTCACCATGGCTCCCACTAGCCTGGTTACTCCTCACAGGGTGACACCAACACCCTCCCAGTCTCAAGTCTTCCCAAAAGCATCTCCTCTGCTGTGTCCAGTCCTTCGTATTGGACCCTCACAGAGATCATCTAGTTCGCTGCCTCCAAAGAGACAGAACATTCACCAGCCTGTTAGTTTGGCTGAGTATTTTACCCTTCAGTTTGAAACACATCACTGTGATGGTTGTGTAATAAAAATAAGACTAAGTTCATTAACAAAGATCAGGTATGTAAGTGATGATAAGTAAGAACCAGAAGAGACAGTTTGGTTATAAGTAAAACAAACATGCCTTCTAGGTGACAAATTTAACTTCAGCAAGTTACAATCTTTATCTAAGTAGGTTTCTCACCTATCGTCAATTTCCAGCTACTCTGGACTCCTAGGCCAAGAGGATCCACTCTTCATTAACTCAAAGGGTGCAGATTTCCCTTTGTCCCCTAGGTGATGGCAAACAAAATGGCTTTTTGCCTTTCCCCAAAGTTCACTGACACTATTTCAAGAGGAAGGAAGGCTTCCTGGGGGTGCAGTCTCTATCACCTGTTCAGACTGGTAAGTAGTCATCTTCCCTCACTTTCTCGCCTGATGACTTTGTTTACCTTACAGTACATTAACCACATTTATATGTATCTTGGCTCTGCTAGGAGACTATCATCATCATTGCTTTGTAGAGAGCAGAATACAGTGGATGATCAAGAGATTTTAATGTCAGAAGGGACCATTGTAATCATCTAGTCTGAATTCCTATACAACATAGGCCATAGGGCTTTAACTAGTAACTTCCGCATCAAGCCCAATAAAATAGGGTTGAACTAGAGGAAATATTTTAGATTTAAAAACTTCATGTGATGGAGATTCCACCACCTCCCTCTCAAGCTAGTCCAGTGGTTAAATATCCTTATTACTAAAAATGTGCATGTTTTCCAATTTGAATATTTCTAACTTCAGGTTACAGCTATTGTACCTTATGGTGCCTTTCTTTGCCTGTTAGAGTAAAGGGACCTTTAGTATCAGATATCTTAACCCAGTGTAAACACATACCTGCCAAGATTATGTCACTTCTTAACTTTCTCTTTCATAAACTAAACATATGGAGCGCCTTAAATCTCTCATTGTAAGGCATATTTTCCAGACCTCAAATCATTCTTGATGTTGAATGCGTGCCCAATTGAACCTTTGGGCTTCTCCCTCAGGTGTGGCCATCCCTCAGAGCCCTTTGCTAGGTTAGACTTTAAAGTTCAGCTGGTCTTTTACACAGATTCCCAAAGTGATGATCAGGGTGCCTCTTCTGTCATGTCTAATCAATCAGTCAGATTGATACTGGCTTGGACTAAACAATTACATTAATGAAAGTCAATTGGCTTAGTTCATATAGCTTTAAATAGACCTTTTAATGTTTATTGAAGGCTAGTGTGACAGACCCAGACAAGTGGGGTACAGAAGTCTCATAGAAGGCAAATATACTGGCCATTGGATGAATAGTTTTCTGTTCCCTGAGTGACCAGAGCAGGGGCTGCACTAGAACAAGCAGGAACTTTCTGGAACCAATTTAAGGCAGGCAGGCTAATTAGGACACTTGGAGCCAATTAAGAAGAACCTGCTAGAATCAATTAAGACAGGCAGGCTAATCAGGGCACCTGGGTTTAAAAAGGAGCTCACTTTAGTTTGTGGTGTTGCGTGCGAGGAGCTGGGAGCAAGAGGCACACAAGGAATTGAGAGTGAGAAGAGTTGAAGGACTGAGGAGTACAAGCATCAGCAGACCATCAGGAGGAAGGTCCTGCAGTAAGCATAAAGAAGGTGTTGGGAGGAGGCCGTGGGGAAGTAGCCCAGGGAGTTGTAGCTGTCACGCACTGTTACAGGAAACCCTATAGACAACTGCAATCCACAGGGCCCTGGGCTGGAACCCGGAGTAGAGGGCGGGCCCGGGTTCCCCCCAAACCTCCCAACTCCTGATCAGACACAGGAGGAATTTGACTGTGGGTTCTACCAGAGGGGAAGATCTCTGAGGTGATCAAAATCCACCAATAAGCGCAGGACTCACAAAGGTAGAGGGGGAACTTTGTCACACTAGTTGATGACATTTCCTCAATGAGGTCCTTTTCCCTGATCACCTTAGGATAACTGCTTTGTACCGAGTAAAGCAATGTTTGACTTTTGTCCATTTTAATCCCTTTCTTTCTGGAAACAGGACAGTTATTCCCACAGAGGAAATAAAAAAACAAATGAAGCTGATGGTGCAGAGGAAATGGCTGGCATGGCAAGAGAAGTGAGGGAGCAGATAGAAAGAAGCAAGGATGAGTAGGCAAGGGAAATACAGTATGTCTCAAAGATTAGAGCAGAACATTAAGCATTTGCAAGTGGCAGACTGTCTGCAAGTGTTATTTTTAATGATATAAACAAATAAGCAGGACAACATAGAAGAGCCTATGACTTATTTAGCTGGGATCTTCATCTTAATACAGTAGGAGGTAGGTGCCATTTTCATGCAAATAGCAAATGACAACACTGATAACTTTATTTAATCCCCTAATCTATCTCTTGTCTTTTTTATTTTGTAAAACAAAGTGGAAACTTTTTTTTAAAAAATGCCACCTGAAAATGTGCTTTATACATAACGAGTTTTATTATAGTCTGAAGGACTTGTGCAGTGGAGATCACTGAAACTGTTCTGGAAGTACTGTACATATTAACATGGTATTGCTGTAGGTGTCACTAAAATTCCTGTCTTCTTTATGCACAGGTGTCTACTCGGGTACTTGTGCAGATTCATATTCATTGCAAATGTTTCTGTGACGTTATGAGGAGTAAGAGGACATACTCTTTATAACTTAATAACGATTATTCCAGTGATCCATATCAATGCCTATACACTATAAGGCCAGAAGGGACCACCATGATCATCTAGTCTGACCTCCTGTACATTGCAGGCCATAGAACCTCACCCTGTAATAGACCTGTAACCTCTGAGTGAGTTACTGAAGTCCTCAAATCAGTATGTAAAGTCTTCAAGTTACAAATAATTCACTACTCCCTGAAGTTCAAACCAGCAAGTGGCCCATGCTTCATGCCAAAGATGAAAGTTAAAAAACCCCAGGGTCTCTGTCAATCTGACCAGGGGAAAAAATTCTTCCAACCCCAAATATGGTGATCAGTTAGATACTGAGGACGTGGGCGAGACCCACCAGCCAGACAGCTGGGAAAGAATTCTCTGTAGTAACTCAGTGCCCTCTCCTATCTAGTGTCCCATCTTTGGCCATTGGATACTTGCTAATTGAAGTTGCAGGTGGGCCATATGCCATTTTAGGCAATCTTATTATACCATCCTCTATGTTAGTATCTGTTAGTAAATATTAACTTTTAGTTATTTCTTTCTGTATATTTGATTCATTTATATATTAGCTATTCTCGAGAATCTTTATCTTCAACAATGAGTGGGTCTGAATTCTAAGGCCCAGAGCAATAGTCCTTGACCGATAAGTAACCCTATTCAGGAATTTTAGCGGTAGTTGATAATTCTTGGTGCCTTCGTGTTATAAAACTCCAGATATTGTTTGATTGTTGGGGGTAAGAAGGACCCATGGAGGGATATTATGTTGAAGAATTGTTAGTCTTCTCAGCTGTAAATAATAATGCCTTCACACATAAATGAGGTAAAATGAGAATGCATAGAAAAGACATCACAACATATATTTGTTATGGCAAAAAGTGTTTATTTGTTTAAAACCCTATATAATGGAAATGGCAGGGGAACTTGGGGAATGAAAACTGTGCATCCCTCTAGATATAGTGAAAGAGAGACACACAGAGCCTCTGTTGGTCTGACAACAAATGGTGGAAATGTATCTATTTCTTTCTGTATTCTGTATAGTGCTGTACTAATCTCTGATAACCTATGATTAAATAATGCCAATGGTGCCTGCTATTTGACAATCTTGAGTCTTCTTTAACTCAGACACACAACACCTTCATAAATGTATCAAACTCAGTCTTAAAACAAGTTAGGTTTTTTGCCCCCACTACTTCCCTTGGAAGGCTGTTCCAGTGCTTCACTCCTCTCTAATGTCAAGCCTTAACTCACTGATGGCCAGTTTATATCCATTTGGTCTTGTAGAGAAAACCTTAGAAAACCATAATGTAACTCAGGTTCTGCCACTGTAACAAGGCACAAGCAATTTTGCCCACATGCATATTCTTCGCTGTCAAACATTCCACTGATTTTAAAGACTGAACTTACACACCATTATTTTCTACCATTACTGAAACAAAAGCTCATTTATTTTCAAATTATAATATATGGAGATATGCTTATCTCATAGCACTGGAAAGACCTTGAAAGGTCATTGAGTTTAGTTCCCTGCCTTCACAAGCAGGACCAAGTACAGTCCCCTGACAGATTTTTGCCCCAGATCCCTAAATGGCCCCCTCAAGGATTGAACTCACAACCCCGGGTTTAGGAGGCCAATGCTCAAACCACTGAGCTATCCCTCCCTGCTCCCAATTCAGCTTGTATTTCATGGAAGTTGAGCTCTTAAATTTTATGGCACTTATTGGCACTGAATTCTGGAACGGTTCTCTGAGATGTTGGCATCTGAGATGGGTAAACTGTTGATAGTTTTGTGAGAATTAAATGTTCTCTCACTAGGACATCTGTGTTCAGGCCCTGAGTTTGATTCCTCTTACCCAGGCTGGCAGGAGTCTGGACAACTGAGGAGGCAATAAACTTATCCTCTGCTAGGAAGTGATGGAACACCTCACTTCATTCTGTGTTAATACCCTCTTGTAGATTAGCACTGAACTCTAGAGAAACATGAATCCAGCCCCCTCGTATGGGAGAAGATTAAATTGCAAGGTGTGGAGTTGGTTGAAAATAGAACCTTCCCCTCCATCACCACAAAATGAGTAGATCTAACTCCTTGTAAATTGGTTTTGATATTCCAAAACATTAATATCTACCTTTTTCTGAACATAGGGTTGTTCAGCTGGTCAGAGTGCACACAGATTCCATGTACCACCTCCATCAGATATTACTCTTACCAAGCACAAAGTGGCTTTCTCCTGTGTTTAATCAGTTTATATTTGTTGCATATAAAAATAATCAATAACTGTTGAATAATATATAAAAAGTATGAAGACATTTTGTCAGATATGACATGATTTTTAGTAGTCAAATGATCAGACGAATCGTGAGGCTAATTAATCCATAATATTCAATGAATACTTCATTTTTTAAATAACCTGACATTATTATTACTTATTAAAACATTATTATTACTTATTAGTATTACTTGTATTAAAAAGTCTTATTCAGACACTGTGTAAAGCCCTGTTTTTAAATATAACACTGCGATAGTTTCATTATGCCATACAACAAACAAAGAGTACAATACAGACATGATTGGAAAGTGGTCATCTCCATCCACTAACTAGCTAAGATATAGTAGATACTTTTTCATCTAATGTCAGCATTTCTCTCTCTCTCTCTCTTTCTCTCTGTGTGTATGCTAGCTCTGCAATGGTTTTACTGCAAACCCTTTAAACTTGGTGATTCATAGTATATTCAATTTCTGAGCATTTTGGTCAGAAGAATTAATTGTCTTTCAGCAGTTATTGATGATAGAAGAAAATATGCTATCATGATTGCCATTCAATTGCCTTTTGTATATTTTTAGAGTATCAGCGTTGCTCTGCATGACATATATAATGGTATGGATCTAGTGTGCTGTGAACTATCCACTACTGCTTCTAAAAAGAGGGGACTGAATAGTACATTCTATTCATGTTGTATTATTGATGATTAATAGTTGTTCTGCCCACATTTATTATTCCTCTAATACTTGACTGGTTACCAGCACATGCCAGCTTAGAAGTTTTGATAAATGTATCCTTAATGGTTTTTTTTTCCTTACACTTTCAAAACATGGCCTAAATTGCATTTGCAAATAATGCACCTGTGATTGTACATGAAAGTCCTACATATATGGATAATTGAAATACCAATTTGCATGTGCAAGCAACCACATCGCATGCACAATTATGGCTGTAACTTAGGGACTTTGTAGTTTTGTTTGGAGGGATAGTGTGGGGGAAGGAGGGATGTGATGCGATCCTCTAAATCCCCACTGAGTACTCAGATAATTTAACTAAACCCTGTGTCCGGTGAAGCATCCATTCTGGCAGGCAGGACTCCAATACAATAGCAATAGGTGCTGTATAAGAACTCAGACAGCTAGAGCAGTGTTAAGATGTCTTAATGTAAATGAGAACCTGATCTAGAATCTTCATGTTGTGTTACCGTTAGAGTGCAGGGCTGAACACGTTTTATTATTCTCTATATTTATTTTAATTTGTTTCCTTCCCATGCAGACACAACATTCCCACATCCCCTTTCACTACTAATCACATTCCCATGTTTTCTGCCTTTATTCTTTAAATGATAAAAAGTTGGAATGATCTGTCTCTCACCTTTGTGACTTAACCATGAATTATATTGTTTTTCTGACAGCAAGAGACAACCTGTCTTTCCTGTTGTGTGAGACATGAAAATATTAATTAAAAAAGGTATTTTTAGTTGTCCTTTCCCAGTATGTATGTAGTAATTGCAATTCATGACACTGCTTATCTATCTTTGAGAAATACTACAGTAGTTCCACTGTCCTATGTTTGAAAAGAGAGCCATTTTTACAGTGCAAGAATGGTATAGTCTAATCTCTGTTGGATAATTAATCACAGGCAGTACCTGCCATTAAAAATTCAACATTTACTTCAGTGATTTCCAGTGCAATATCGGTCTTTTCAGCATGGTGACCACCTTGATACTGTTTTTACCACATATAATTTTGAACGATCTGAGTAGCACCTATGAGGGTACACAACTATAAGCAATTATGTGCCTAAGGTCTCACCCAAAGGCCACTGAAGTAAATAGGAGTCATTCAACTGATTTCAGTTGGCTTTAGTTCAGACACCTAACTTGTGTACATTGTGACTGGTAATCTGCATGTGCAAATACCCAATTTACATGTATAATTGCAAGCGTCTGTACATCAAGCAATGTGTTCATTTTTAAGCAAGATCTTGAAGAGCTCATACCCACTACTGTTTGAAATATGGTACCATACAAGCAAATTGTAAAAGCAACACAGACAATTGTAAATGTCACCATTGATGATGTATGGGAAACTGGTTAAACTGAGGGACCTAACAACAATGGACTTCTTGCCACTAACTTTGGTGTCTGTGAAAATATAGCTATAATAAATATTAGGGAAGATTAGTAGTACATAGTAAGTACCCTTCAATAATTACTGAAGAAATAACTTATGTAGGCACTAGATAAAGTTCAGAAATATTTTTTTGCAGGTCATATAAAATAAGTAATAAAGGAACTTTGAACTGGGTTATGTTTTTCTCAATGTTACATCGCCTGATACATTGGCCGTAAGGGAACTTGCATTCAATTACTATACAAGTACTGTACTGTGATTGAAGCAGTACTAAAACACAGTGGGAAATATGTACAATGGCATAACAATACAGAATGAAAACTTCAATCTTACCATCAGCCTCTTAAGTTGTCTTGGTTCTCTTCTTCTGCCTGATGTACTTTATCTATTGTATTATAAACTGACTTGTTATAGATATTAAGATTGATTGCCCTATAAATACAATAGTAAAAGAATAAATTAACCTGCTTGTAATATTCAGACACTGCACACATTGTTAAGCCAGTGGGTAAAGCAGAAGGAAGTTAGAACAGAGAATGATATTGTGAATAGAGCCATGCAGGTCTAAGTAATCTGCCGCTGTTTACACATTGGACTAGCAAACAGGTATAAACTGCAGAAGTGATAAATGGTTTCCTTTCATTCACTGTGAGTCATTGGCTTCAAAGGGCAGACAGAAAGCCAGGTTCAAACACAGATGAACAGAACATTATGTAACCCCAGGAAATGATTGATAGAGGTATTTACCCATCTCCTGGTTTCTCACCCTACGACAGACTTGGGGAGTGGGCGGGCAGGAAATAAAGATCTTCCTTTTTAATGGTGGTGTTGCAGTTACAGTATCATGACCTTAATACTAGTGGTATTCCCCAAAAGAATCAATGGTAAACTGCCCACAGTAATGACTTCCTGATGGTGACTAGTGGACATCCAAGAATAAGAATTAGTGATCCTGAAATGTTAGTGTGAGCAGCTTGTTGGAATCACATGTGGGATGGATGGCTCTGACTCTTGTATCAATGAGTATTCTTCCTTCATTGACAGTTCAGATAAGTAGCTATTAGATGCAGTTACAGTGAAATCCACACAAAAGGGCATTTTCATTTGGCAACTCCTTTAATTGAATACAATAAAGTATTCTCAATACATTATTCCGCTCTACTTTTAACAGAAGATTTCCTCTTTCAAGCAACTGATTTTTGTCAATCCTTGCCTAAGACAAACTTCATTGTATTTCCATTTTTAGTTGTAGGATTTCCATATGTCTGGCTTTTCCCAGATATGACCTCTTTTTGGTCTGCCTATCTCCATCTGGGTGGATTTTTCAAATAAGAGGAAATGTCTGGGATTTTCCCTTGTGGAGTATAAGAACCTAAGAATGACCATACTGGGTCAGACCAAAGGTCCATCTAGCCCAGTATCCTGTCTTCTGACAGTGGCCAGTGCTAGGTGCCACAGAGGGAATGAACAGAACAAATAATCATCACGTGATCCATTCCCTGTCTCCCATTCCAAGATTCTGGCAAACAGAGGCTAGAGGCAGATGTTGCAGCTCATAAAGAGTCATCTCTGCACCCTGATTGGTCCCTCCCCTGCATCTGTTGGCCCTGGCCCAGCCCACCAGGTAAGTGGAGCCACCAAGCGCCTCTTGGTTGGGACGCCTGCCCAGCCGTGGGCTTCAGAGGCCGGCTGGGAGGGGGATAGGCCCGCAGGGAGGCACTGACTGATGGGCTGGCGCTGTGTCCTCGGCCTGTGCCAGCCACCCTGCCACCGTGAGATGGAACGCAACACTGCCCCCACCTCAAGTGTGAGGCTACAAATACCCATTCCCAGTACATACACACCCATCCAGCATCCCCCAAATGCCCCCTCCCCTTGGCAGTATTCACTATTTGGGAACTTGAAATATGGTATCCCTATGATAGTGTGCCTCTCCTTCTCCTGAAGAACTGGGGACAGGACAAAAGGGGATATTGTGCTTGCTGGTGGAGAGCAACTTCTGGTACAGAGGGCAGCAATATTTCTAGGAGCCGTGAGGGTTGGTCTTCTGAAAAGAGGGGGCTTTGTAGGTGTAGAGTTGCAGCCAATGGATCACTGCAAGTCCCAGGCTGATGAACTGCTGGTGTTTGTACGGTTGAGAGTTGCAACAAGAGAACCATAGCTGGGTTGCCAGCTGAGAAGGTGCAGAAGCAGAAAACATTACTGGTGAGTGGGTTGGGCAGGGCACACTTTAATGTTGGAAGTTAATTGGAAGGGGGTATGATCAGAGGATTAATTTTTTTCATCTTGATTTTTTTTTAATTAATCGTGTGATTTAACTGTGATCAATACTCACCTAATACAGAGTAAAACCTAAATGGCTATAGCTGCAGCTCCTAGGTTATAAAATGTCTGGATATGATTTTTTTTTTGACAAAATATTCAGTTGTCTAGTATAGACCAGGCCTAAGATCTGTGCCAAACCAAGAACAAATTCCCTGCCCTGGAATTGCTAACAGTGTAAGTGCACAGGAAGGAATACAAAAAAGCCTTTTTAGAACACGTAACCCTGATTTCAGTCAGAGACCACCTGATCTTACCAACTGCTGTATATTGATGTTGAATGCACCTTTCAATGTCAATTTTGCCTTCATGCTTACAGATACTATCAATTCTCCTGTACATCACACAAGGATTAAAAAAGACACTAAAGCAGTTACAAGTGATCACAGTTTGTACAACATGAAACACAAGTGAGTTTTGAGGAGTCTTCTGGAAAGATAGTGTAACCAACACACCTCCTGGGTGTGGTGTTCTGTCCCACATAGTGGCACTAACACTACTTAGAGAGAGAGATTAAGGAGTCTGCTCTACACCCTTAGCTAAGGGCCATATAGATTTTAGCTCATGCAGTAGAGACTCATGCACTAAGCTCCAAAGGCCCCAGGTTTGATCCTGACAACTGGCGTCTGTCGGTGTTATAAGTGGGGGCTCGTCCAAGATTTCAGCTGGGAAGTCTAAAGCTCCCACAACTCCTGGGTGTGGTGTTCTGTCCCATCTAGTGGCACCGAGACCACTTAGAGAGAGAGATTGAGTTGAGTCTGCTCTACGGCCTTAACTAAGGGCCATATGGCTTTTAGCTCATGCAGTACACTAGAGGCTGTTGCACTAAGCTTCAGAGATCCCAGCTTTGATCCTGCCCGCCAACGATCAGGGTCTGTCAGTGTTACAATAGCAAGGGAGCAATGCTTATTACTTTGTGTGACTGTAACTAGTTTCAGTTGTTTGAAGTCAGACAGCTGTGATTTTTGGGTGATACTGGTGAATGTCATTGTTGTAAGACTTTATGGAAGTTAACAAGAATGAGAACACTAGATATACTCATATTAAGAATACTTTCCCATTTTCATTTGACTTCCCATAGTTAGATGTACTGAAGAACAAAAATATATACAGGTCTTACACAATTAATGTTTTTTTAGGAAAGCATTTTATGCAATGAGAATAGACATCAGGCTTGCTATAATTTCAATGGAGTGAAAACAGATTAATCCCTGATTTGATTTTTATGTACTGTCCTCTTGCATCCTGGCATAATTTTCACTTGAAATAATTTACAATCATAATTTATTGAGTCCCAATAATCTTTTGCTCTTTTACACTGACTCTAACAAGGTTCTGACCTGAATCCTCATGTGTTCCACATCATTTCCTTCCAGAGATTACCAGGCCATGCTGAAGAGTAAATGAGTTGTGAGGTCAAGAGATCCTTACTGAAAGACAACTGCTGAATTCCTGGTAGCTATGATTGCATCTTTCTATTACACCTTAATCACCATTTGACAAATTCCCATCAGAGATTCATAAATTAATGTGAGTTATTTTAATTAAGGCAATATGTTGCTCCACTACAGGAATATTAAAAATACACAGACCCTGAAAACAATAAATATTTCTTAAAGGGATGGTAAAATGACATAACTTTAATCATGGGCAACTCTACAGATATAATCTCTGGTTTTAAGAGTGGGTACAGATCATCACCTAATAGTTATATGACAGTGAAAGTGGATTTGAAATTAATCTTTCGCTCCAAAAGCACTTCAACCTTTCTGAAATTAAAAAAATACTTAGACTAGAATTTAATGATTATGTGAACATTTTGATACTGAATACATTTAAAATGCAATTATTTCAGTTATTTTGCTTACATTATTACTGAATACAGTTTGTGAATAGTGATACCCACTTTAGGTAATTAACAATTTAGGGGATGTTTTCGTCTTTGGTCTGTGCACACCAAGAGCGAGATTCTGACTCCTGCTAAACATACCTAACTCCACAAATTCCCTTATGACACGAGTGGTTCCATTGATTTCAATGAGACCATCTGAATCTGCCTCCAAAGGAGCACCAACTACTAGATGGGGAAAGTAAGGCACTGGGAAAGCCTGTGACTACCCGAGCTCATATAGGAAAACTGGGAGTAGATCTCATGAGTAGCTTGCTCAAAACAACTAGTTGAGTGGTTCCCAAACTCGACCCGCGGCTTGCTCAGGGAAAACCCCTGGCGCGCCAGGGCGGTTTGTTTACCTGTCGCCTCCGCAGATACGGCCGCTCGCAGCTCCAACTGGCCACCGTTTGCCATTCCCGGCCAATGAGAGCTGTGGGAAGCCGAGCGGGCGCCGCTGCTTCCCACAATTCCCATTGGCCGGGAACAGCAAACCGCGGCCAGTGGGAGCTGCGAGCAGCTGTACCTGCGGAGGCAGCAGGTAAACAAACCGGCCCGGCGTGCCAGGGGCTTTCCCTGAACAAGCGGCGGACCAAGTTTGGGAACCACTGAACTAGATCAAACTACCGCCAATAAAATTCCATAATAAGATGAGATTTGTTTTTAAACTCAGTTTCCATTTTCTAATGAGAACAAACACTAAATTATATACAAAATAAAATAAAACACACACAAAATGCTGAAAATGTTATACAATAAATGCCACTATTTAGAAATGCAAAGGGGAAATAAAAAATCTGATTTGGTTTGAGTCCACTTTTTTAAATGACTATAAATATTCATTTATAGAAATAAATTGTGTTGACTTTAGATCAATACAAACAAGGGATGCCTTTTAATGCTATCAGATGTCTTGAAAATCCAATGAGCTTGCAAAATAGTTCCACTGATAATATATACTACAATATCAATTTTCATTCAAGCTTGCTGTAATCCTGTTTGCTTTAAAGATTATAGACATAGCTGATGTGGGAATCAAAACCCAAGTATAGGTCAAATGATGATTTAAGTTACTAAACCTTTGTATCTCTCTGTCTATCAAATCCTTTAATAATCTGTGAACTCAAACATCCATAGATTCTGGTACTATAGTTGAAAATTAATCCTTAAAACAGGTGATCCTAACACTGACATCAGCTGAAATTTAGAAACTGAGTTTGTGTGGATTGAATATGATTTCAATTATTAGAATTCATAGGAGAGTCCACTCCTAAGATCTAAAATCTTAGCATGCAGGACATGGTGGAGGAGGATAGTTATTGAAATAAAATATAATTTCAAAAATGGCTAAAATTTGCTGATGACGCAAATGGTAGGGGAGGGAGAAATATAATAGAACAGAGAAATTCAGTGCCTTGACTACATTAAGCTCATAGGCAGATAAGTGATTCATATAATTTACTACTGTGAATGTAAAGCTACAGGGGACCAGGAATTATTCCAGGGCCTGCAATTAAAGACTGACAAATAGATGTGGATAAAACACTCAATCCACATTATCACCCAAGACTCACATTGAACCCAAACTGAATCATTTTCAAAGTTCAAAAAAGGCCAATTAAATCTTTCCAGTGATGACCACTGTAATACCCCTCTCTTTTTGGTATTTATACTGCAGAAAAATGTGTAGATTCTTTTCATGCTCTTGCTCTCTGAAAAGTTTTTCAGACAAATGATGCACATACATGTTTTGGTGTAAATACGTTTACTTCACTGAAGTCAATGCAGCCATTCTGACTTACAGTTGCTCAGGATCTGGCCCATTGTATTTAATTCATAAACTAATCCCTACAGTATCCAAGTATTGTCAATCTTTTCTGAAGTCCCTCATGTTTGTTAGTATATTTTTGATAGTGAGGGGGCCAGAAATGATTGGTTCAGGTGTAGTTTCTATCTCAGCAGTAAAGACTACCATGGCCCTGGTCTGAGACATATCAGTGCATAGTCATTCTAAAATTGCATGGGCCTGGTTTTGGTGCTATATTTCAAACTTGTCTAATTTGCTGTCCCCTATTACTTCTGTTTTAGCTGTCTAGGTTTCTTTCACCCATTGAACAGCAGTGCTTTAGATTATTTTCCCCTAGACTTACTACAGTAGCATGAGCTCCCATGTTTGTAAATCCTTTGTCCCTTTTGTATTATTTTTCTGTCCTTTAAGGTGTTTTCTTGTCCTTCCAATTTTGAATTATTTGAACATCCATTAAATGTGCTATTTAATACTAGGTCAATTGTGAATGGATGACAATTATGAAGTCCACATCAAAGACAAGGGCTGCAGCCTGTGGGTCAGCAGGAAATGAAAAATGGTGCTTCAGATGTTGCGTAGGAGCATCTATCTTGCGTCTGGGAATTAATCTTGACTAGGCACTGGGAAATCAGGGAGTGTGAAGAATGTGGATTCAAAAAGGGGGGCAAAAAGCTGAGTATTTGCCTTCTAGTGAGTGTACTGCAGCCCAAAATATCACAAAACTTACCCAACTGGCTTCACACACTTGTAATAGAAGATGGGGTCAAGATGGCCCCCTACAAGACATTGTAAGAGAGCCTTACAGAGAATGAAGATCGCCCATAATTATCTGCCGGGTTCTCCCTGGCAGGAGGAAACAAACCACTGGAACTCCATTCCTCCCAACCTGCAGATGAGTCAGCAGTTGATAAACAAAAAGTCTTCGGAAACAGCTAACAAAATCAGCACCAGCCTTAGTCTATGACCAGTAGATCGTCACATAAATAGATCAGTACAGTCTGAGTGCTGTATCCAGGCCTAAAACCTGTCTGGTAAGTAGTCCAGGCTGTGACATGACACAAAGTTGGCTAGTTATAATGATCTTGAACAAAAGGGTTGAGACAGAGTGAAAATTGGTGAGATTGTTTAGCAAGGTGTATAGGGCGCTCCAAGAGCACCAGGGCTTCAAGGAAGGAGCTGTGGGGATGAGAATGGGAAAATGATCTAAAAAGGGTATTTAGGAGAGAGGCTTGGAATGATTACAGACAATGAGACAGAGAGCAAGGGTCAGTTCAAACAGCAAGTAGCCTTCAGAAGGAGCATAGCCATGGAGGGCTCTGGTATTAAAGACCAGAGTCCTGAACTTAATGTGTAAGGAGAAAGGAAGTCATCTCAGGGAGACTCAGGAGAGACATGTGGTCAGAGCACAAGGATGATTATTTTTGACAACAATCTTTTGACATATTTTGGATTTGGGTGCGATACAGGGAGGCCAGACCGCAGGAGGATGCATCAGTTAAGGTGAGAGATGATAAAAAAAAAAGAAAACAGTTTCAGCAGTTGGGATTGAAAGGCAACAATGGCTTTTTATCAGGGTGGCTTTTCATTATAGTCTTTTTGTATGGTTTGATACATTAGTTGCTTTAACAAAAAAATAACTGGTTAGGCCACCTCTTGCGCCTCATTCAAAGCTCTCCTAAAATGTCACTTTTGCCATGTCATCTATAAGTGGGTGTAAAAACAAACCCAAACCTAATTAACTGTTCCATCAAGGCTGTACATGCCTAACTGAGTAACCACATTGGCTGTCACTCTTGTTCTTACTAACTGCTCTCCATTCTCTTTCCCCCACCACCCACTTACTGTCTGTGGTTCTCATTTGTTGTGTTACAGCTGTATTTAGGCCCTGATCCCACAAGGAGCTCTGCATAGGCAGAGCCCTGTAGCTAGAACCCCAGTGACATTAAGACTCCCTGGTGGCATAGAAGGCTGCCTGGACAGAGCTCCTGACAGGATTAAGGGTACATCTGCACTGCCAGACTTCCCCATGCATCAGTGAATCTCAGCAGCTGGATCAACTGACTCATGCTTGCAGGGCTTGTGCTACAGGGCTAAAAATAGCTGTGTAAACATTTGGATTTGGGCTGGAGCCTGGGCTCTGGCACTGGGAAGGGTCACAGAGCTCAGGCTTTAACCCAAGTGAGAATGTCTGCACTGGTGAACCCCATAATGTGAGCCCTGCAAGCATGAGTCAGTTGACCCGGTCTCTGAGATTTGCTGCTGTGAGCATTTTGGCAGTGTAGATGCACCCTGAATGTGGACATTCTGTGGGGCAGAGACTGAGCATTTACTTGTTTTTTTTGTGAAGGGCCTAGCACACCTTTGGATGCTTAATATTAATAAATTAAATAATTGAAACAACCTGTTCAAACTACAGACAAACACTTGGCCTCCTCAGAAGCTTCCCTTCCTGCTCCCTGTTTTATAGCACCCTCTGGACTCCTAACTGGGCCCTCAGCTCCATCCCGGTCTTATTCATCCTACTCTTCTGCAACTGCAGAAGACTTGAGCTGGGCCTTAATTCTGTTCCTTTCAGTGGCCAGACAGGAATGGCAAGAGGGGAGTGGGTCCCAGCCCAGGTGATAATCAAACCAAAGGTTCACTGCTTTTGGGTTCCTCCATCACTGATCATAATGATGTAAATTGTCACTGTAGTTAAGAAAAAATAGTTAAATTGTGCAGCAAAAAGGATGAGATGTTAAAGAAAAAATATACTGCAATGAGCTTTCTGTGGGTGGATCCTTGCTTCCATCTGTAGCCTCATTCACTTCAACTAGGCTCCACTTTAATAGCCCTCATTGCAGGGGAGGGGCCTTGAATTATCTACAGTGTTAGACAGTGTTGTCAGGCTAAATCAGGGCTACTAGGTATTGTCGGTTAAGTATGTGTGTGCTCTCTCCATATGCTGTCCCAGTCTTGTGCAGATAGTTGGCTCACCAGACGTTGATAATACTATCCAGAAAGAAGGACCACCGGCACGGTTCACTGACAAAGGCACTCAGCCAGGTTTACTGCTCTCAAGACACAGTCCTAGCACCCCATAGGAGCTACAAGTATGCTAACATGAGCTTTCCTGTGGCAAGGAACAACTCAGTCAGCAACTGGTCTTTCTGCTGTCCTCAAGGCCACACAAAGGGTTGAGGTGAAGCACCCCAACATTTATAGACTAAGACAAATAACTCTTGTATCATCTTACATGTTTCATGTCATCTGCTTGTTACTTCCCCTTGTATCATGCTCCAGGTGTCTCGGGAACAACATCCCTATTCATTATTTCTGGCAGACTTTCTTGTCTGGTGTTAGGCCCTCTTGGGCTAATCTTATGGAGTGTGGTCTCACACACACACAGTATCTGTTGATTTTTAGGAGTGACTGTGTTTTACCCACACTAGCAATACTTTTGCCAAGGTCATATAGTGAACTTCTTTCACCACAAATAACAATGGGAGATAATTTAAAAATAACAATAATCCCATAATTACTGACCCTACTGCATTAATCCAACCCATGATAAATCATTTTGGCCATTTTATTATCACGAGATCCTTTAGTAAGTAAGAGAAATGCAAGACATCATGCATCAAAATGAGAAGAGAGCCATCAATGAGGATCTTGCGGGGCAGGTATACCCCCCGTAAGCCTTTGGGGAACAGAGAGGGGTGTTATAGTCCTATGGGTGAGTCCAAATAACCACCTCAGGGAAGTATGGCTTAATAGCTGGAGTCAATAAGGCTGCCCTCCTGTGCAGGGCTGCATGGCTCAGTGGCCAGAGGGGAGTGGGCCACCACCCACGGGCAGGTGGCTGCTGAGACAGGGGTACCCAGGGCCTTCCTACTCTATGGCTCCCAGCCCAGGGCTCTGTCAGTAGCAAATGTATTCACCACTGGGTCAGTGGGACAGGGTCGGCTCCAGGCACCAGCAAAGGAAGCAGGTGCTTGGGGCGGCATATCTGAAGGGGCGGCATTCTGGCCATTCCTGGGGTGGCACATTTCAAGGGGTTTTTTTTGCTTCGGCAGCTCCAGCTGCGGCTTTTTTTTTTTTTGGCCGCTTGGGGTAGCAAAAAAGCTAGAGCCAGCCCTGCAGTGGGGATCCCCCTGAAACATGCTGACTAGGTTCCCAGTTCGATGACCAGATCAATGTCTAGCTCCCCTGGGCTACTTCCTACCCTGTTTTCAAGTGCTGTAGTCTGCAGGTCCTCTGGGGTCATTGGCCGGTGAAGCTCCTGATGGCTCTGTCCACTCTTGGGCTTCTGTGGGCAGTCGAGTATCTGCCTGGGTCTCAGCACGCCTGGCCTCCATGGTTTGGGGCTCCAGCCGCTCCCATGAGGGAGCCTGCAACACATAGATTCAGAGATTCATAGATTCTAGGGCTGGAAGGGACCTCAAGAGGTCATCGAGTCCAGCCCCCTGCCCTCATGGCAGGACCAATTACTGTCTAGACCATCACAGATAGACATTTATCTAACCTACTCTTAAATATCTCCAGAGATGGAGATTCCACAACCGCCCTGGGCAGTTTATTCCAGTGTTTAACCACCCTGACAGTTAGGAACTTTTTCCTAATGTCCAACCTAAACCTCCCTTACTGCAGTTTAAGCCCATTGCTTCTTGTTCTATCCTCAGATGCTAAGATGAACAAGTTTTCTCCCTCCTCCTTATGACACCCTTTTAGATACCTGAAGACCACTATCATGTCCCCTCTCAGTCTTCTCTTTTCCAAACTAAACAAACCCAATTCCTTCAGCCTTCCTTCATAGGTCATGTTCTCTAGACCCTTAATCATTCTTGTTGCTCTTCTCTGGACCCTCTCCAATTTCTTCACATCTTTCTTGAAATGCGGTGCCCAGAACTGGACACAATACTCCAGTTGAGGCCTAACCAGTGCAGAGTAGAGCGGAAGAATGACTTCTCGTGTCTTGCTCACCACACACCTGTTAATGCAGCCCAGAATCAAGTTTGCTTTTTTTGCAACAGCATCACACTGTTGACTCATATTTAGCTTGTGGTCCACTATAACCCCTAGATCCCTTTCTGCCGTACTCCTTCCTAGACAGTCTCCTCCCATTCTGTATGTGTGAAACGGATTGTTCCTACTTAAGTGGAGCACTTTGCATTTGTCCTTATTAAACTTCATCCTGTTTACCTCTGACCATTTCTCCAATTTGTCCAGATCATTTTGAATTATGACCCTATCCTCCAAAGCAGTTGCAATCCCTCCCAGTTTGGTATCATCTGCAAACTTAATAAGCGTACTTTCTATGCCAATATCCAAGTCGTTGATGAAGATATTGAACAGAGCCAGTCCCAAAACAGACCATTGTGGAACCCCACTCGTTATACCTTTCCAGCAGGATTGGGAACCATTTATAACTACTCTCTGAGTACGGTTATCCAGCCAGTTGTGCACCCACCTTATAGTAGCCCCATCTAAGTTGTATTTCCCTAGTTTATTGATAAGAATATCATGCGAGACCGTATCAAATGCCTTACTAAAGTCTAGGTATACCACATCCACCGCTTCTCCCTTATCCACAAGACTCATTATCCTATCAAAGAAAGCTATCAGATTGGTTTGACATGATTTGTTCTTTACAAATCCATGCTCGTTACTCCCTATCACCTTACCACCTTCCAAGTGTTTGCAGATGATTTCCTTAATTACTTGCTCCATTATTTTCCCTGGCACAGAAGTTAAACTAACTGGTCTGTAGTTTCCTGGGTTGTTTTTATTTCCCTTTTTATAGATGGGCACTATATTTGCCCTTTTCCAGTCTTCTGGAATCTCTCCTGTCTCCCATGATTTACCAAAGATAATAGCTAGAGGCTCAGATACCTCCTCTATTAGCTCCTTGAGTATTCTAGGATGCATTTCATCAGGTCCTGCTGACTTGCAGGCATCTAACTTATCTAAGTGATTTTTAACTTGTTCTTTTTTTATTTTATCTTCTAAACATTCCCCCTTCCCATTTGCATTCACTATGTAAGGCATTCCGTTAGACTTCTCGGTGAAGACCGAAACAAAGAAGTCATTAAGCATCTCTGCCATTTCCAAGTTTCCTGTTACTGTTTCTCCCTCCTCACTGAGTAGTGGGCCTACCCTGTCCTTGGTCTTCCTCTTGCTTCTAATGTATCGATAAAAAGTTTTCTTGTTTCCCTTTATTCCTGCAGCTAGTTTGAGCTCATTTTGTGCCTTTGCCTTTCTAATCTTGCCCCTGCATTCCCGTGTTGTTTGCCTATATTCATCCTTTGTAATTTGTCCTAGTTTCCATTTTTTATATGACTCCTTTTTATTTTTTAGATCTTGCAAGATCTCGTGGTTAAGCCAAGGTGGTCTTTTGTCACATTTTCTATCTTTCCTACCCAGCGGAATAGTTTGCTTTTGGGCCCTTAAGAGTGTCCCTTTGAAATACTGCCAGCTCTCCTCAGTTGTTTTTCCCCTCAGTCTTGATTCCCATGGGACCTTACCTATCAGCTCTCTGAGCTTACCAAAATCCGCTTTCCTGAAATCCATTGTCTCTATTTTGCTGTACCCCCTTCTACCCTTCCTTAGAATTGTGAACTCTAGGATTTCATGATCACTTTCACCCAAGCTGCCTTCTACTTTCAAGTTCTCAACGAGTTCCTCCCTATTTGTTAAAATGAAATCTAGAACAGCTTCCCCCCAGTAGCTTTCTCAACCTTCTGAAATAAAAAGTTGTCTGCAATGCAGTCCAAGAACTTATTGGATAGTCTGTGCCACGCCGTGTTATTTTCCCAACATATATCTGGATAGTTGAAGTCCCCCATCACCACCAAATCTTGGGCTTTGGATGATTTTGTTAGTTGTTTAAAAAAAGCCTCATCCACCTCTTCCACCTGGTTAGGTGGCCTGTAGTAGACTCCTAGCATGACATCACCCTTGTTTTTTACCCCTTTTAGCCTAACCCAGAGACTCTCAACACTTCCGTCCCCTATGTCCATCTCCACCTCAGTCCGTGTGTGTACATTTTTAATATATAAGGCAACACCTCCTCCCTTTTTCCCCTGTCTGTCCTTCCTGAGCAAGCTGTATCCATCCATACCAACATTCCAATCATGTGTATTATCCCACCAAGTTTTGGTGATACCAACAATGTCATAGTTGAATTTATTGATTAGCACTTCCAGTTCTTCCTGCTTATTACCCATACTTCTCGCATTTGTATACAGGCATCTAAGATACTGATTTGATCTTGCCTCCCAGTTTTGCCCTGACCCTCCTATCTCTCTCATGCCCTCTCTCCTCAGCAGCCAGCCCAGACAGAGCTAGGGGGCTGCTCCCTTTTATACTGTGGCTCCAACTGGAGCATGCCCAACAGAGGCGACGGGTCGTTGCTTCCTCAGCCCACAGCATGGGGTTAACCCCTTTCTGTCCAGTGCAGGGCAGGTATACCTTGTCACAGAGCAGCTGAAGCAGAACCCCTTTCTACAAAGAGCAATTGAACTAAATGAGGTAAAAACAAAGATACTAAAAAAAGTGGTATAATAAAATAATATGGAGAGATATATTGAATACTGATACAGTCTTCGGGGAAATAATAGATGAACTACATATTTTTATTACTCCTAATTATTCCTGTAGGATTTCTTCAACTTAAAAAAAATGCCAGAGGAGAGGAAAGATGGTCGTGTAGTTAGGGTACACACCTGGGCCCTGGGAAACTGGGTTCAACTCCCTGCTTCCTGTGTAACCCTGAGCATGTCACTTAGTATCTCTGTGCCTCCATTCCCCATCTGTAAAATGGGGATAATAGCACTGCCCTACCTCACAGGGGTGTTGTGAAGATAAATACATTAGCAGTTGTGAAACACTCAGATGTGATGGAGGCCATATCAATACCATGGATAGCATTTCTTTCTCCATACCTACATTAAAGCTATCCAGCTTCTAGAACATTCTTTTCCTGCCCCAGTTTAATGGGGGGAAGAAGCCAGAGCACTGTTTCATTAGCTTCCTGACCCTACAAAAAGCTCTGGTCAGGTGGATTGCTAAGCCCACATAGGGCTTCAGTGAACTCAAAAGGGTCTGCCTATACTGACCTCATTACAAGACTGGAGCCTTAGTTTGCTATTGTAACATCTTTCAACAAAAGCATTTTAAGTACAAAAACAATACAGGATAAATGCTTCCTTTTAAAACATGCTAGTATGACTATATCTACATAAACATAGTGATTCCCCATTTGTGATTCAGTACAGAAGTGAGAGAGTTGTCACACTGTTTGAACCTGACACTTTGGTACAATGCAATTTCCAAGAAGAGACTTCTTCTGTCAGATGTGTTGATCAGTCTCATTCCCCTCTATTAAAGCTGACAGCCCTAAATAAAAGGCTTTTACTCAAATCTTAATCATGATAAAAAGCCCTGCAAGGATACAAAGGGCTATATCCTGTCAATAATGAAAGCAATCTCTGCATGTAAAGCGCTAGAGTAGATACCCACATAATAAGATCCTCCATAGTCATTATTGTGCGCATATGGAAAAATCCGTTCAATGTTTAATAAACAGAAAAAGCCTGATCCTGTTCTTATTGAGGAAAATGGGAGAGGTTTTTTTTTTTGTTATTGGCAACACTGTGCAAGTAGAAGCAGGCCTACAGTTGATGAAAATATATGCAAACATAAACTAGTTTACATAAGCTTCTTTTTTCAGGCCTTTGTGGATTATTTCTTTCTTTCTTTTCCTACAATAGTGTTTGTTTTCTTTTTATCTGGCAGAGACAGTATAATTTTACCCTTGCTTAGTGGAATGAAAATGTTTCCATGCCCTTTAAATGTTCCAAGCTATTTGGAGAGAATGAATATACCTCTGAACATATGGTAATATGGGTTTTGAGAAATCTAAAAGTATTAACTGTGGCTGTGTTTATGTGGTACTGCCTTGAAATCATGTGACACTTGGCAGTTTTGCTTTGCAGGGATTTACACAAACGCTTTCTTTGGCTTTGATACACTTAGATTAACATATGCCAAATTTTGAGTTTAGTGTTGTCAGGCCGAAACTGTCAAAACTGCTAGATTTCTGCTGCCAATATTTAAACTATGAGAAATTACAGATTTCATATGATTTAAATGCAGTATCATAAACTTCCCCTGGTTTGCTCAAAAGGTTTGTGTACCTTAGATATTGCCTGAACCAAACCCTAAGTTGAAATCTTAAATTGCCCAGAGTGAGTAAAAGGCGGAAGGAAGATCATTTTAACAATACATGTAATGTAACATTTTTGGTATGAAAAGAAAAAATAGTGGAGTTGAAGGAATGATGTGAACTGAACGTTTGTACTAAAATGACTTGGTTAGGAGTTTTCAAGTCTCCTGGTAAGGTTACAGAGTCTTTATAATAGACCAGAACCTTCTGAAGGAGAAAGGAGTGTCCCTATGCAGACCATCTAAACTTGTTTAGATGAAACAAGGTTGCTATCCCTTCTGGACATTCTCTATGAGGAGTACTTAACAGTTACAGCACAGCGTGTATATTGGTGCATCATTACAGTCTTAGCTACCACTACAACATGCTAAGGCTGAGGGATTTACCATAAATAACACCATGGGCCTTCTTTTTTCTTGATTCTTATTACTGTGAGAATGAGTTCAGACACACTGAATTTCAAATGCTCTTCCCCAGGGGGTGAGTTTAAAAGCAGAGCACCAGGGTGATGTGCTCCTTAGCCTCTGGCTTGGGCAGATGGTCTGCTGTTTTCAGAACTTATCTTAGCTTTTAAAGGTTGGTGATGTCATACCTAGACCCCCAAAAATTACAGTGATTGGGTCTGGAAGTCAAAAATGCATTGAGCAACCTGGCAAAGTTCAAATCCAACAGGTGAGAAAAGACAGAAAACAGCATTTTATATGGTTGTGGCTATTTGGATCTCTAGAAGCAAGGAGAAGTCCGGGTAGCTAGTTCTCTTACCTGTTCAGACTATGCAGTGCTTCCAGTTGTTCAAAGGAGTAAATGTTTACTTTTGTTACTAAACGGGTATGACTCCACATATATGCAATACATATTATATATATGTGGAGTCATATCTGTTTAGTAACATATATATATGTTACTAATTTGGTGAGTAGTCACTTTTCAGGGTAGAGCTGCATTTTAAGTTGCTGTGGATTCAGGGCCACATCACTAATTCACGATCTGATTCTGCAACTCTTACTCAGGCTGAGTAGCAGTTACCCAGGCAAGTAGTTCCAGTAACATCCACTGGAAATATTAATTAGAGCTGAATGCTGATCAAAAATTTTCTGAAGAAATAGTTTCCCTGCTGCAAAATGACGATTTGACAAAATTGAAATGTTTTGTGGGAATGCATAACTTTGTTGACCTTTTTGACAAGGAATTATCGACATATTTCATTTTGATATGGTTGAAACATTTTATTCTGACTTTATTGTTTTGATTTTTTGTTATTATAAAGTACAATAACATAAAATTGTTTTGACTTCTGTTAATTTGTATAATTATCATGGCCCAAGGGAAATTCTGAGTTTTTTTTAATAAGGTAAAAATATAAATCCTAGATTTTCATCCTGATTTGGGACAAAATCAATATCTCAGTTTCCTCTGGTATAAAAATTCCATTTTGGGCGATCAGCTCTAATATTTGTGCAATAAATTAATGACTACACATCCTGCCTTTTCCCATGTCTCTTTGGCAAGAAGCACCAACTCCTTGCAGATTTGTAATTGGACATGGTGTTACAAAAAATTATGGACATGTGACGTCAGTGAAACTGCCTCATTAAGTGCTATTCACTGCAAACACTGGACCCTTAGTTGTGATATATAGGCTAATTCTGTAGCAGACAACTACATATTTTCATTTTAACTTGGCAGGGACACACAGCAACACTTAAGGGCAAGAAGAATATGTGGTTCATCAATATCTGCTCTGTAAACTATAAGAAAAGCATATCCATATTGGATATCTCACCCTATTGACTTCAAAATGTAGCTAGTTTGGCTATAGTCCCAAGTTCACTGTTACTTAATGAGGTAAAGCTATATTTCAAAGCTACAATGTCATCAGAGTTGTTTATTTCACTTGAACTGTCATCAGCTAAAATATATCCTAGCTGTCAAGTTTAAAAAAGAACCACGGGAACGTTTTTTTTTTTTTAATTCTGATATTGACATTTTGGATGCTGTCAGTTCAAATGCCTGGCAAATTTCCAGTCCTGCACAGCACTCATGGTAACCATCTTATAACTGATACTTGGGAGGATAACATCCAAAGCTTTATTTTGCTGTAATTATGTTCAAACAGGCATTTTTTCAGTCCTCATTCTGCCACCCCTCATCGCCTGGAGTAATATCTTACAGTTACTCCACGACTGGACTCACTAGGCTACATTTGTGCATTTAACTGTAGCCCTGTACAAAAGGCAAGGTGTAGTTTCACCTTCCTAGGAGCACCGTAGAGATGCATAACTGCTTCCCACTTGCCCCTACTGCTCTGGCTCATACCAGGAATAGATTACTCCCTCTCCCAACCACACAAGAGGAAGGGGAAGTACATGGCATGGAAAGGGAAGTACATGGCATGTAGCTCTTCTTATCCTCGTGTGCTTTAGCAGAGATTCAGGGAGGCTGCACAGGAAAGGAATTAATCTGAAAGCTTGAGACCCACTTGAGCATACTCTCAGAGATAGTATATGTCTATAGCAGGCTTAAAAGTGCTTAAACTGAGCTGCAAAAATCCTGTGGAAATTCCTGTTGTCAACTAGGGGGAACACAGGTATCTCCTTGTGGGAATAAAAGGTTAAACTGAAACATTAATCATGCCCACAATTCTATAAATCCATACAACATGTTATCAATAACTTCTGATGTCCCTACAGGTTTCATGTCAAGCAACCTGTGTATTTTGTGTCATGCTGGATCTACATTCCTCAGCGAGGATCATCGTTCTCTTAAATGTGTGGCTCTGAATTCTGAACTGCTGCAGTATTATGGGATACTCAAACAGAGATATATTGTACCCACAAATCAAAAACAAAGACTGTAATCCTGCAAACTCTTATGCACATGCTTAACTTCACAGGCTTTAGTAATCACTCTGAAGTCTGATATGCCGATGCAAAATTTCAGGTGCAAAAGAGGATGGCAGGTTTCCTTATTTTCTTTGCAAAAAATCTGTGCGTTTAAATGACCCCTAAGGCCACTGCACTTCAGAATCATTAAGGCCTTGATCCAGCCAAGTGATGTCACTGGGACGATACATGTGCTTGCAGTTAAGTATGTGCTTGGCTGGATAACAGCCTAAAGTATTTAAATTTGTGGTGCAAAAAATGAGACCCAGTTACAGCCAGGAAGAAAATCAGTCTCTTACTAGAAGGCAAAATGCTACTATCTTTACTCTGCATAAAACTGATGAGAAAATTTTAAGTGTTTTGAAATTTTTGGCACAAAATGGGAAAAAAATGGGTGAGGGGGAAAATACTCCCTATTTTCCTTTGCAGTAGAGCCCAAACTCCCACTGATTACCATGGGAATTTTGTGTGAATATGGATCAGTTGAGGCCCAAAATAAATGCAACAATCAAAGTAGCTTGCTCTCAAACATTTTTAAATATAGCCTATCAGGAAGATGTGAAAAGTACTCCTTTCCTTGACAATGTTTTCCTGGTCAGTAATGCTGATGCCTATAGTCTTTTAAATTTGTCATCTTAAAAACACATTTTAAAAAGAAATCTAAAAAGTCATCTGTCATTTGGGTATTCATCTCTGCCTTCTATCTACCACAGTCTACTTGCCTTGAGAAAAGATGTGTAATGGTTTTATAGGGGATATGAAATTTCTCTCATAAATGAGATATGATCTAATAATTAACAAATGCCAAAAGACAGGCTAGGAAGCTTATACAATCTAACAAATTTTGTTTAAATTATTCTGTCTTTTCACTTTCCATCATTTTCCAACGTTAAAGTGAGACTTGTGTTTATAACTAGGTGGACATTAAGGGCCAAATTGTCATGATACCATGGGCCCTCGACATAGATCTGGCTGTATTAAAATGAGATGAGTGTAAATATAATTTACTTGCCCTTCAAGGGCACTTTACAGTGCCAGAGTGGGAGCAAAGGCCTTACTGTAAATGAGAACTGGGCTCTGTATTTTTCTGCAGAAACCTGTGTGTGAATCTAGTTTTCATGGAAGGCTAAACCCAGGATCTATGCAGACATCTGTTACCTAACCTCTTCTAGGTAATAATAAATAAATAAAAATATAACCACTTACCATTTACAGGCCAAGATTCTGATGCCCTTACTCAGATTGGGTGATATGTTACTTCTCAGGTAGTCCTATTGAAATCAAGGGAACTCCTTGTGCAATAGGTGCTACTCAGTATAGATTTTAAGGTCAGAAGGGACCACCAGATCATCTAGTCTGAAATGGTGAATATCTAGTACATCACAGGTTACCAATATCACCGAGCACCCACACGGTGAACCCAACAACCAAAATTAGACCAAACTATTACAGCCCACAGGAAACTAATGTAGCCCACACACCTCCTGGGTGTGGTGCTCTGTCCCATCTAGTGGCACCACTTGGAGAGTGATTAATGAATCCGCCTTAGCTAAGGGCAGTGTGGCTTTTAGCTCATGCAGTACAGACTCATGCACTAAGCTCCAGAGATCCCGAGTTCAATCCTGCCTTCTGACGACGGTGGTCTGTTGGTGTTACCCTAGACTACTATGTGAAACAGGCAGAGAATAGGGAGAATTGAGGTGCACCAAAGCCCTGGTAATGGCAGGGAAATTATTAAGTGAGATATACCCAGATAATCCTGGCAAGTGACCTGCATCCACACACTGCAGAGGAAGGCAAAGGAAAAGAACAACCACCAAAGGTAAATAAGAGAATCTGAAACTGGCCAGAAGTTCTAAGTGATGTATATGAATCCTTGTGCCTACCTGGAGCCCCACTTAAGTTAATAGTCACTGGAACAAAGAAGCATCACCAGCAAGGTTAGGGTGACCAGACGTCCCGATAAAATCCAGCGGCGGTGGGAGAGGTTTTTTTTTACTCAACAAGTCCGGCGGCGGCGGGAGATGGTTTTTTTTTACTCAACAAGTCCAGCGTGAGGGGTCCCCCCCCTCGGACAAGTCCTGATTTTTAGGTTCTCGCATCTGGTCACCCTAAGCAAGGCTATGCTTGCAGAATCAGCGCCAAGATCTGTTTGGGTGTGTAGATGCTCGTGCTACGTATTAGGTATAGAACCTCCTATATGTTGTATTATTATGCACTGAATACCCTGTATGCAGTAAATACATATACACTTGTGCTGTATTATTTCACTTGAATTTGTCTTCCTCCCAATCTTTCAGCTCATTCTGCCAGATCTCTATATATTTTTTCCTTTGCCCTCTTTCTTCTCAATTTTTCACTGCATTTAACTATTTTTTTTTGTTTTCCTATTTATTCTCAGCTCCTTATTACAAGTCTGTCCTATGCAGAAAGTAAACTTATGGCTCACTCTGCAAACAGGTATGTGAGATTCATTGAGGTCATTTGGACTACAAAGGGCTAAAGGTACTCACTTGCAGAACTGGTAATAACATTCCACTCTGAACCAAAAATATGAACATACAAAACTGAAGTGGATTTGAAATTAGTGTGAGGACTTGTCTACACTGTGAGGCGATGCTCATGATGGAACTGTGTTGCTAAAGTGCATTAATATGTTGCATACTAATTGGTCCATATAGACCCCGCTGGTGTGAACTAAAAGTTCCCTAGAGTACTTTAACATAACAATTAGTATGCACCATGTTAATGCACTTTAAAAATCATACTCCCCTCCCCATAGCGCACATTGCTGCACCGTGTAGACAAACTCTAAATTTGATTTTTCAGAGGTTTATTCATTGCAGGATAATATAATAATATGTAAGAAGAATATGATATAATGCAACTCACAGTTCATATGCTTTGTAGGTATGTGTAGTTTATTATGAATGTTGGGAATTCAAGATTTAAAAGTAAATAAATTCATATAAAGACCAACCCCTTACCACCTCACCTTCAAAACCCAGTAAACAAATATAAACTAGAACCAGTGGAAAAGAAAAATAAACCTAAAATAACCTTGGGGCCTGATTTCTTATATTGTGATTTTACTTTTACAATTCCACATGCCCAGTTTACTTATTATTAATGTCGCCCCTTCCCCAAGGCATGGTTCAAGCCTTGTCCCTGGTGCTTGCAGCCTGTCCCCTCCCACTGAGGGAACGGAGAAATGCTGGTTCCTCACAAACCCAGCAAAGGGACTATGTAAATCACCCCATCCAAAACTCTCCATTGGCTTTTGTACAAGTTTCCAGTCTATTCTGTCCACACTCTGCACCATAGGCAGGCTGGGAAATGGTGTCCAGAAGCTGTGGAGCCATTGTTGTTGTAGTCCAAAGGGTAGGAACCCTGTAGGCTCAGTCCAGTGTTCCAGGATCTAGCAAACTCCCAAAGGGGTTACATTTACTTGAAAATCTTGGACTACTTCCAAATTTAGACTTGAGGAATTATTACTCTTTTGTTGAATAAACTGTCCAAACGCTACCTTTCATGTGCATTCAAAGGTAAATGAAATGCTTACTTTATCACTTGTAGGCAGCATGGCTATTAAGCTTTTTTTTTTTGTTTAGGATAAAATATATATAGGTGTTATAGTCTTAGAAATAGTGGATTATCAACTATATGCTAATGCATGGCCGTTGATTTCTTGCTTTTCTTGTTCAAGACTCAAAGGGAGACATTCTAGACTGAATTGGTTGTCATCCTTTTGAACAGATCAATAAACAGTGTGGGGAACTGAAGGAAGTCTTTAGTTCCTCCAATGAAAGCCTCCCTTTCATTGAAATGAAAAGGTTGAAAAGAGTTGTAATTATTTTTAAAATACCATATAAAGTCCACTGTGTACATATTTTTCACAAATAAAATGAACACAAAAGACCAAAGATACACAAATATAAAATGATGCATTTAAACTACGTTTAGAATAGTTGTAATGTAATTCCCAGTTGCGGATATGATTTGATCTCCTTATCATGGGAAGAAATTGGACTCTGAGATATTATCAACCGCCTCTAACGGCAATCTGATTATTGTTATAATCCTGACAGTGATTGATTCTGAGTAATTATTTTAGAAGGAGAATTAGATTAAAAAACAATATTTCAGATTATTGAAGACTCCAGTCCATTCTTGTAATTAGTTCCTTTTTAGAATGTATGATGCTATCACATTTGAATAATTTAGAGTAAATTATTCACAAGCAGACTGTTTGATTTTGCTTTGGTAGGAAAATAGATAAACAACAGACCAAAACATTTGAACAGGTATTAAACGGTAGATTAGCAACCTTCTTTCTATAAACTTTACTTTGCTGGTGTTCTTACTTTGCCATATAATCACTAAAATAATGTGAGGGCAATGATTAGGCAAAAGTAATTATGCATACAGAATTGTGATATGATTACTGATATCACCATAATTATGCATGGTCACCCTTTGTTTGTGTTAGGTGAAGAGTAGCAGAATTCTCTAGACTTTTAGTTGTTCACTGTGTAGAAATATACAGAATCATTCTAAAACAGTAGTCTTTTCTTTGCACTATGGGCATTTATATGATAGTGTGCCACAACATGAATGATCAAAAATCAGGTTTATAATAGGAATTGCTGAGTTGTCATGAAAGCAAGGACTGTCAGAGCCTCAGCCCAAACACCACACCATAATTTAACCTGTTGAAATACATCCTCTCCTTGATTGTGCCAAACCTTCTTTGCTTGGATTTGGGATTTGAAACTAGCAATTTGCTCCCCATGGACTAGCAAGAGAGTCTATTGAGAGCTATCAAGCTAAAGACACATCAGCAAAAGGTATGTGTGTTTGCTGGAGAGGGGCGATGAAAGAGATGGGGAACAATCTATTTCAGGTTAGAGATAGGGAGGTTTGGAGTCAGGAAAGGAAAGAGAAAGAAGTACCGGTAGGTACTAAATGGTTCAAGGAGAGGGGTAAGCCATATAGCTAATTGTATTTCGAAGAATCTTTTCTTTCCTGACTCCCAATCTCCTTGTCTCTGATCCTGAACAGTGTTCACTCCCCCATCTCTTCTTTCCCCCACTCCCCTCCCCACTCAGCTGTACTAGACATGGTAAGGAATAGGTTTACGGAGCTTAGGTAGAAAAAATGTATGTATGTAAAAGGGGAAAGGAGCTGGTTAGGCTGGAAGGAAAAAGGGATGGCACACAAAGATAAGGCATGCGGAGAAGGGAAGGGAGAGACAAGCTCTTGAAAGATGCAGATACTCTATGAGCTTAGCCAAATTGAAATCTTAGACTTGTTGAAATTTACCCAGCTCCAGTTTTTTTATGGGAGCATCTTTATGATACCAAGTTATTTTAAAGTGTGCATGTAACTGAGTAATCTCAACTGAATGTTATCAACAGGAATGGATTATAAATAGGTTAACTCCACAAGTCCAGACCCTCTATCAAGTCTATCTACTTTAGGGTTTTATATAGCACCTATCATTGTGGTACCTATGCCTGAATTAAAATTTGATCTCTCTGCACAGATAGTACAAGGTCTGTGATATTTCCTGATGGCTCTTGTGAAATCTGTAGGATGAAGGGATATGCTTTCTTACTTTGGACATGAAAAACTTGCTCTCAATGTATACAGTGCAACTATCACAAGCAATGTAATTTCACCACATACAGAACCAGATGATCAAAGGGGTAGTCTGTTGGAAATTGTGAGTGAAAACTGGCTGATTTTTCCATGTGACTTTGGTTTCCCCAGGTTTATAAAGGGATTATACATACTTTGGTCATAGAATCATAGAATCTCAGGGTTGGAAGGGACCTCAGGAGGTCATCTAGTCCAACCCCCTGCTCAAAGCAGGACCAACCCCAACTAGATCATCCCAGCCAGGGCTTTGTCAAGCCTGACCTTAAAAACCTCTAAGGAAGGAGATTCCACCACCTCCCTAGGTAACCCATTCCAGTGCTTCACCACCTGATCTAGTTCATGCTTCTTGAGGGTTCTCTGGAATACATATACCCTAGAATTCTTTAGGACAGGCAAATGAAAGCAGTAGAGAAGATCACAGGAAGAACTCCCAAGTCTCCCAAACGTGAGAGTGGTTGTGCATTCCAGTTCTCCCTTCCCACATGCCTGTTTCATGCTGAAAATGTTTCTGTTCCAAGTGTTGTAGGATCAGCTGCTCAGTTTTCCCTTTTTCTATAGTGCACTTCAAATGGAGGCAAGTAGAATCCTTTTAGGTGATACTCTCAGTGATACTGTCTTATTTTGAACCTAAGGTGAAGAACAAGAAGGAAGTTACTTTGAGCCACATCCCAAACTGGTGTAACCTCTCATTGCTCATTGATATCAATGGATGACAAATGATACCACTTGAGGATCTGGCCCTGGTATATTTTAATCATGAAGGTGCCGATGTTGTCTTTTGTAGGCTGACATAGTGGCCTATGTCTCAGACCAATAGAGTGCTATATTTGGCTAGTTTTGTCACTCTGATTAATTGTAAGATAAGTACTGAACATTTTGATGATTTTATCTGAGGGCCAAGAAAAATAGCAGATGAATCACTTTTTATTCTAATAGTATCAGTTTAGGTATGTATCAGAGCTGTTGCCTGTTTATTAATTGAACCTCGTCTTCATATTATTTGAGGATTACCCATTGAAAGTGCTAGACTGTAACTTGGATTACATGCCCGGGCACAGGATTAAGGAAGAGTAGGTACCCCCTCACCCAACCTTAAACTCTTGCCAGGGCTATTTGGAGCTTTGTCCCAAGCATGTAGCAGTAAGTGGGGGTGTAACCCCCTAGAGCATGTGTGTAGGGAGTGGGTGCAGAGGGGCAGAGATTGGACAGAGCCTTGACCCCAAACATGCCAGCTAACACAGCTGAGCTGGCATCTCTACTACAATGTGTGTGCCTGGTACAGGCCAACAGTAAATTACTACCACTTCCCTGAGAAGAGAGGAAACACGGAGTGAATTATGAAACAATAGTGTGTTTCTGAGTCACAGTGGCTCCCTGGACATCACCTAGGGTGGTGCATTTTATTTTATTTTTTTCTTCAGATCTTATGCACTTAGATCACTTACTCAGGGCTGTTCCTAGAGGCACAGTCTAAACCCAAATCATTAGATTCTCATGTGCAGAGCACAGCCACAGCAAGTACTTATCCACGGAAGAATGTTTTCACATTCTGTCTCCAGCTAGATGACAGAAAGACAACTTTACTGTACACAGTCAGGAGATGGGTGGATATACAGATTCCTGACTTCTTTAAAGGCGCAACAACTTGCTAGTGTCTAAGAGTACGACAATCCTTGTAATTTTTTAATTTTAATTCTAACAAACAGGATGTGCTCACATCATTTACACAAACAAACAACCCCCTGAGCTCATGAAGCTTCCCTTTACTGTCCTGAATTGAACTGAAATGGTTTTTCCCTTTCAAATTTGCTGTTTCTTGGCTACAAATGTTCTAGATATTTATTTTACTGAATATCAGATTGAACACCTGTTCCAAGTGCCAGTTTGTCTACTCTTTTATATTGCTGAGAACATCAGAATGGCATAGAGAAAACTATCTCCTGAATTTTAAAACTTGATTGCTTTTTTCTGCATCTATTGCCCACAATAAAATTTGGCCTTTAAACATCAATGTTACTAATATAATAATTGTCTATAACTAAATCATGTATCCCTTTACAAAATAATTTTCTTATTTTTGCATCATCTCATCTTTATTACGACCTAACCTAATTCACTGTCTCTTAAGGGATTTATTTTCTTCCTGAATTAAGGTTGGGCAACTTGAAATCTTTTCCTTTGAAAAAAGAAAGAACATATAAAACCTGATCATTTTAAAGCCAGGATAACATTTGTTCCCATTGTATCATTTTAGCAAACGTACCGTGCAGAAACACGGTTCTTCTGTTTTCAAAGGCAGCCTTATACCAGAGAGCTGTACAAAGAAAGAGCACTCTACATGCATCACAATTCCTTTCTTGCGGCAGCTATTTCTAATACACTTAGGTGATACATCCATCCTCATTAGCTACCGTTCTTCTTTAGGGGCAGACTATCCTGAACAATCAACCATCCTAGACCTTACACAGGATGAATAATAAGCTAGCTTTGTTCCTCTAGACCCTTCTGCATGGCATCTTGTCCACTCTGCCAATTACTACCATCATTTTCTAATGATTAAAGACTTCATATTTAATTTCCTCTATGTTCATTTATGCAAAAGTACATTCAAATGTTATTTTTGTACAAACTAATTCAAATACACTATTAGGAAGGGACATTGGGTAGGATATGATCCTGTCCACTCACTATACTAAGCTAACTGAATTTCATTTACATGTAAAGAGATCTATAAATACAAATAGTTCATAAACCTACTACTGAAGACTTACTAGTCAGAACACTCTGGGCTCACTACTCTAATTTTTTTCCCCATACTGAATGTAAACTTATTGTAGATATTGCTTTTCCCAATAAAGGTGTTTAAAAGAAACATATTTTAAATTGAGCAACTATATTTAGGATTTAAATAAATAGTTTTTAAACAATTGACAACCTCTGGGTCTGATTCAATAAAGTATGTTAAGTATGTTAATGTTAAGCATATGCTTAAGTCAATTGAAGTGAAATCTATTCAGCAAAGCACTTCAGCACATACTTAAATTTGGAAGCCAATGAAATTAAACACGTTTAAAGTTAAGCACATGCGTAAATGATTTGTTGAATTAAGGCCTCTGTTTTAGAGTGCTGTAAAATTTGTTCACTATCCCATCTCCATTACAGCAATTTGTTTTTCTGTTCAATAAACATTAGTAGCATGAGAAGTTGCCATAGCTAAAAATAAAGTGCAGCAATCAAATATATACTTAGGATAGGTGTCATAGCACTAGTAAGATTCTTTTAGCATGCATAGTTGGAATTAGGGCTGTCAATTAATCACAATTAACTCACGTGATTAACTCAAAATTAATCACGATTAAAAAATGAAGCGTGATTAATAGCAGTTTTATTTGCACTGTGAAACAATAGAATACCAATTGAAATTAATTATAAATATTTTTGGATGTTTTTCTACATTTTCAAATATATTGATTTCAATTACAACACAGAATACAAAGTATACAGTGCTCACTTCATATTATTTTTATTACAAATATTTGCACTGTAAAAATGATAAATAGTATTTTTCAATTCACCTCATTCAAGTATTGTAGTACAACCTCTTTATTGTGAATGTGCACCTTACAAATGTAGGGTTTTTTGGTTACATAACTGCACTCAAAAACAAAGCAATGTAAAGTTTTAGAGCCTACAAGTCCACTCAGTCCTACTTTTTGTTCAGCTAATTGCTCAAACAAACAAGTTTTTTTACATTTACGGGAGATAATGCTGCCCGCTTCTTATTTAAAATGCCACGTAAAAGTGAGAACAGGAGTTCGCATAGCACTTTTATAGCTGGCATTGCAAAGTATTTATATGCCAGATATACTAAACATTCGTATGCCCCTTCATACGTCTGCCACCATTCCAGAGGACATGCTTCCATGCTGATGACACTCATTAAAAAAATAATGCATTAATTCAATTTGTAAGTGAACTCCTTGGGAGAGAATTGTATGTCTCCTGCTCTGTTTTTACCTGCATTCTGCCATATATTTCATATTACAGCAGTCTCGAATGATGACCCAGCATACATTGTTCATTTTAAGAACACTTTCACTGCAGATTTGACAAAACGCAAAGAAGGTATTAGTGTGAGATTTCTAAAGATAGATACAGCACTCGACCCAAGGTTTAAAAATCTGAAGTGTGGAGCATGCTTTCAGAAGTCTTAAAAGAGTCACTCCAATGCAGAAACTACAGAACCTGAACCATCAAAACAGAAAATCAACCTTCTGTGGTGGCATCTGACTCAGATGATGAAATTGAACATGCATCGGTCCGCACTGCTTTGGATCGTTATTGAACAGAACCTGTCATCAGCATGGACTCATTTTCTCTGGAATGGTGGTGAAACATGAAAGGACATCTGAATCTTTAGCATATCTGGCACGTAAATATTTTGCGACACTGGCTACAATAGTGCCATGCGAATGCCTGTTCTCACTTTCAGTGCCATTGTAAACAAGAAGCGCGCAACATTATCTCCTGAAAATGTAAACAAACTTGTTTGCCTGAGCAATTGGCTGAACAAGAAGTAGGACTGAGTGGACTCGTAGGCTTTAAAGTTTTACTGTACATAGTTTTATTTTTGAATGCAGTTATTTTTTGTACATAATTCTACACTTGTAAGTTCAATTTTCATGATAAAGAGATTGGACTACAGTACTTGTATTAGGTGAATTGAAAAATACAATTTATTTTGTTTTTACATTGCAAATATTTGTAATAAAAATAAATATAAAGTGAGCACTGTACACTTCATATTCTGTGTTGCAATTGAAATAAATATATTTGAAAATGTAGAAAACATCCACAAATATTTAAATAAAATTGTATTCTCTTATTGTTTAACAGTGTGATTAATCGTACGATTAATCATGATTAAATTTTTTAATTGCGTGATTAATCACGATTAATTTTTGTAATTGCTTGACAGCCCTCGTTGGAATTAGTATTGATTTCTAATTCAGGGGCAGGTTACCATGTATCACAATGCTATTTCTTCCATCTTTAATTTTCCCATAGTATCTTGAGTATCCTGGATTCTGCTGCTAATCCGTAATAGCAGATTCAGTATGTGATGAGGGCTATACCTAGAAATAAAACAAACACCTCGTACCACAAATTCCAGAATTTTCTGTGCAGATTTTTCTGCAGTTTCAAAATTCGAGTTTTGATAGAAGAAAATGAAGTTTCTAAATCTACCTAGACAGTCCTTTCTTTACCCTGCTTTGTGTCCGGTTAGAGCCTCTCTTATGAAAGATATTTTACTTCTCTATTCCTATCTAGGGTCCCAATTCAGCAAAGCACTTTAATACATACCCGTCTTTAAGTGCTTGCATACCTCCATTCCTACTTAACATAGCACTTCTGCACAAGTCCCACTGACGGCAAGGGGACTTAAGTATGTGCTTAGAGTTAAGCACATGCCTAAGTACATTATTGAATAGGGATAGATTTAAGCAGATGTCTAGAGTTAAGTGTTTTGCACTGCTCAAGTGCTTTGCTGAACTGGTACCAAGACTCAATCTTAGACTGGTGCTTTTGGTCAATTTTTTTTCTGTTCGGGTTGTTGAGCAAATGCTATGGTGTTACCGTGTGACCCTGTACAGAGTCAGGCACATTCTACTCCATAGTTTATAATACTGTTATCAGAGACCCTAAATTCAGGCATTAAACCAGGGAGAGACAGTTAACATAGAGCTTTGAACCTTAACTCCTCATTTCTTATCTTTGTGTGTTTGATTCTTGGATTTTATGCTGCAGAGAATTGCATTCATTGTGCCCTGTGTGAGAGAACACAAATGATGGGGGGCCTGTCATTTGCAAGGGAATGCAGAGTTTTGCAGCAAGTAGCATGCCCTCAGTAAAGTCAAAGGCCTATCACTGCCTTGTTCTTCAGTTGACGGTGGGCATACCACTTCAAGGCAGGGGATGCTGCAGCACCCCTAGCACCTCCTAGTTCCAGCACTTCTGGGAGCATGGCAGAGCCCTCAGTCTGTTATGTCAGACCTGAAGCAAAGCTCTGTGTAGCTGAAAAGTTTCTCTCTTTCAGCAACAGAAGTTGGTCCACTCAAAAATATTACCTCACCCACCTTGTCTGTCTCATATCTTGGGACCAACGCAGCTACAACAACACTGAAAACAGAAGTGGCAGTTGGGGCAGTGACTGTTTTTTTTGTTCTGTGGTTGTATAATGCACAGCACAGTGGGGTCCTGGTCCATGACTAGAGCTATATGCTATGGTAATACACCAGGGCTGGGGCTAGTGCAGAATCAGAGCCATAACTTGTTTCATTACTACTGCCCGCCCCCCTGTGCCGAGTAGACCAGCATTTCTCAAACTGGGGTCCATGGAACTCCAGGGGGTCCACAGGCCCCACTGATCAACTCCTCCTCCTTCCCTCCCTCAACTCCTCCCCACCCCCTCTATCTCCCAGAGGCTACTGAAGCGAAACTGGGAGATTTTAGGTGCTATAAGTCTGGCAGTGCAGCAGGGCTAAGGCGAGCTCCCTGCCTGCCCTGGCCCTGCGCCACTCCCAGAAGCTGCCATGTGCTGTCTCTGCCCCAAATGCCAACTTCGAGTCTGTAACTGTGGCCAATGGGAGCTGTGGGGGCGGTCCCTGCAGGCAGGGGCAGTGCATGGAGACCCCCTGGCCCTCCAGCCTAGAGGTGCTGCCAGCGGCATGTGTCAGTTGCTTTCAGGAGCCACCTGAGGTAAGCACCGCCTGGCCAGAGCCCTCACCCCTCCTGTACCCCAACTCCCTGCTCCAGCCCTGAGCCCGCACCCCAACTCCCTCACAGAGCCCGCACCCCTCACCCCCTCCTACACCCAAACTCCCTCCCAGGGCCTGAACCCCACTCCTCTTCCGCACCCAAACTCCCTCCCAGATTCTGCACCCCAAACCCCCTCCTGCACCCCAGTGTCCTGCCCCAGCCTGGTGAAAGTGAGTGAGGGTGGGAGAGAGTGAGGGAAGGAGGGAGGGGGGATAGAGTGAGCAGGAGTGGGATGAGGAAGGGTGGGGATGGGCCCATGGGGAAGGGGTGGTGTGGGGATGGGGCTTGGGACTAAGTGGTGGGGTTTGGGGGTCCCCAAAAATTTTAAAATGGGGTCCTCGGGTTGCTAAAGTTTGAGAACTGCTGGAGTAGACCATATAGACGGAAAATTGAGCCTGATGTGTTCATAGTAAGAACGCTTGGAGGTAAATCATCAAGGATGTTTCTTTCTTAAAAAGAGAGGCCTACGCTTCTATAATTAGCTATCATACCATATAGTTAGATTTTCAGAGAACATTTGATGAAATTACCCAAACTGAAGTTCTTTTATATGATCCCTTACAACAAATTTGGCTAAGATCTATGATAATTCCTAGTGTGTGGTTGTTCTATTTTAAGTAATTATGTTGACCATACTCCATCCTTTAATATTTTCTCTTGGGTTTAGTAAACTTAAAAATATCCACTAAATCACTCCAATTTATTTTCCACCTTCCTTTAGAGCTATTGGATTTGGATGTATGTGTTTTGGTCCTAGAGCTTTTGCACTTGTAAGAGTTTCTAAGCTTTTAATAACCATTAACTGTGTTATCTGGATACTTGCTAATTTATCCTCTTTTGTTCGGTAAATCTAATTTCTGATGGAGGTAAATGTTCATTGATTTTATTTGTATAGGGTGAGGTTAAGTAATTGTTTAACATCTTGGATATTTTTGTATCCTATGTCTCTTTAACTCTGTGCTGATCACTCTGGAGACTTTCCGTTTTGCTATTTGGCACAGGATTTTCTTTAGTTCTTTATATAAGGAAATCATGGCAGCATATAGGGTTACCATTCTCTGCTATGTACCTGCTTACAACAGCCCTCTCTTTACCCATACTTGCACTGTTCTATTCCATTCAGTTGCTGCTGGGCTAAATAACTTTACCCAAAATTGCCACAGTGAAACATTCAGGTATAAATGCCAATTCTGTGCGTGCATGTTTTGGAAGGCAGGAAAAAATTGTTAGTTATGAACTGTTGTAACGAATGTTTGAGAAACTCTTTTGGGAATAAGATATGCATAATCCCCCTGTGCACACTTACAAAATTTTAGGAGTCTGCAACAACCTACTGTAGCACCTGGAAATTTTGCAGCAGCTTCATTTAAATTCAAATTGGATGATCTTACTGAGTTAAATATGAAAATGAACAGCACAGTCAATACAGTAGTCCTATGTTATGTATTTTTAAATTAAATTGATGCTGTCAACATATTTTCAGTTGTCAATGTTCCAAAGACTGTAGTATCAACAACTCATAACTTCATCATAGAAGCTGTCAGAGCCAAAACAGGAAATATAGGCAGTTAGGTAGAGGGCAGTAACAGACATTTGGGCCCAGGGGGAGGCATGGGAGACAATTTAGGATTATGGAATAAATACATCAGCAGGATGTTTCTGCTAAAATGGTCAGCCATGAAACAATTAACAATATTGGCATATAAAATATCATCTTTAAGTTTCAGAGTTAATACCTCATTAAATTGAGGTGAATAGGACAGTTCACAGAGCTCTTGTTTTAGGCTGCTTGCAGACTCAGGAAAACAACATTTCCTTGATTTACAATCAGTTCATCTTTCCAACCATAAGGGCTAGAAACAATACAAAAAAACTAAGCTTGGATTCCAGAGCACAATTTCAGGGCAAATGATTCATGGCAAATTTTGTGGTTACAGCACAGCAAAATACACTAGTTACTAGAAAGGCTACTCTCTCACCTTTTAAATTTATCTTCTGCTAAGTCATTGATTTGAATCTTGTCCTGGTCAGTAGCGATTGAAAGGAATCAGTGGGTTCTGTTCCTTGTGTACCCATGTTCACATCACAGAAACTACTTTGCAACTGACTCTAAATGCACCCTTATTAGATTTCTTAGCAGAAAGTCTGAAAATTCAATGAGCAGGGAGACTGAATTATCACTAGCATGATGGACCACCACTAGCAAAGTAGAAGTATATTGATTGGGCTGTGTGGGGAAGTCAGCATTGTCCGCACCCATGTTCTGGGCCTATGCAAACTCAGTTTTCAATAAGCAACTCTCACATATGCACATTCCTAGTTTATTCCTAGGATTTGCGTCTTCTTAATATGATTACTTATGTATGCTATTATCTCAAAGATTCCTTTAGTATCAGATCTTTTGTATAATTGACAAGGATACTGTGCTAAATTTGTACTACAGTATGCACTGCTTCACATTTAAGGGCATTTAAAGGGCTCACTCTGCACTGAGGACCACATGAGCCCTGCTCTCACTTATCCATAAAACCTCGTCTTTCTCTAGTTATGTGCTTATATGGCCCTCATCACTATTGCATTTGAGTGCTTCACAGTATCCATACAAAATCCATTTTACAGATGGGAAACTGACGGCATAGGTTAAGTGACTTGCCCAAAGTCACACAGGAAATCTGTGGCTCAGCCAGGAACTGAAGCCAGGACTTTTGAATCTCAGTCCAGTGCCCAGTCCACTAGACCATCCCGCCTCCATCTGGGGTGCCTAGGAAATAGCAGCACTAGCAGCCAGCCACCTCCCTGGAGAAGGGTGTAACATGCACTCCCGCACCATTGGCCAGTGCAGTGGAGTGTGGTACCACTAAATTTTATTATATTGTTGGTACTTCCTTCACTGCTGTGTCTGTGGGTTTTCTTTATAAGCAAAGCTATAGACACCCATAAATAACTATTGACCACACTTTCTATCATGGCATGAGTTATATATTAGGGCTAAGACAAGTGTTGGTTTGGATGTTCTCCAGATGCATCTTTCCTTCACTTCTGTCCACTTTGAAGATCAGCGCTTAATTTGTAATGAAAGAGGTGCTGGGGCCCCAGCAAGCCAAGAGGTGCCGGGGCTATGAACTGCCAAGCCTAGAGAGTCTGGGGCTCAGCCCTGGCAAGCCCAGGCACAAATTAAGCAACGTGAAAGGGGTTTCCTTTTGTGGAAAGCTTGTTCCCCCAGACCTTTCACTCCAGTCAGCTCAGTCTGCGTGTTTTTGCCATACTCTGTGTCTTTGATAGAGTACTTTTCCAACTCTTTTGATTAAGTGGCTTCAGTTACTGAAGGTACAGGGTATCTTCCTAACGGCCCTTCAATTGAAAGTGGAAGCTTTTGCTGAAAGTTTCATTTTTAACTTGTTTTTAAAACCGTCGCCACAGTAGAAAAATGTGCTAGATGCACATATTTGCTCAATAGAATTTGAAAAGGGCTTTATAATTATGTGCTTGGGGAAGTTATGACTCAGTTTAATATTATTCCTGACTTCATTTGAGTAAGTTACTTTGTGATTAGTTATTGATTATAATCAGAATCCTTGGAACTAAACGTGCAATATTGGTATTAAGCAGCCCAGTGAAGATGAAGAGTATTTTTAGATATACATTTGGTGCAATTTACATTTCATATTTATTGGCCTTTACAGTGAGTGGCAAAATGTAATGTGTCATCAGAACTGTTGCAGTTATAGAAATAGTGCAGATCTGCGATCTGCTAAGAGGGGAAAAACAGAGTAATAAAAAAGGCTTCTCTCTCCAGTTCCAAAGTCATACAAATAAAAGGTACTTGAAAGTATACCATGCAATCAGCCTAATGTGACTCATATACTTCAGAGTGCTCCCTACCCTAAGGAAGAATGAGCACAATGACAGACAATAAACGCTATTTTTATAATGCACAGAGGGTTAAATGCTGCCTACCTCTGAATGGATGCTGTGTGAAGGAAGAGGCTCTTACGTTCCATCAGCACATGTGCTAGGAAGCTGGCCATAATTGAAACCTAGCACTACTTTGAGCTGTAAGTCTGGCTAGTGTCTGACATCTCTCCAGAGCCTTAGGCTTTGGTTACACTTGGAGCTGTAGAGCGGTTTGAGTTAAACCAGCCTTTGGAGAACGCACTAGGGAAAGCGCTGCAGTCTGTCCACACTGACAGCTGCAAGCGCACTGGTGTGGCCACATTTGCAGCGGCATTGGGAGCGGTGAATTATGGGCAGCTATCCCAGCATTCAAGTCAACGTGCTTTTCAAATGAGGGGGTGGGGTGGAGTGTGTTGTGTGTATGTGGGGGAGAGAGAGAGAGTAGGTTTTTGGAGTGCTGACAGTGTGTCAGCAAGCTATCTTGTAAATTCAGACCCCCTGACCCCTGCCTCTCACTCACTCACTGCAAACATTTACTGATGCAGATAAGCAGCCAGGAGAAGATAAAGCAGCCTCTGTTTGAAACGGAGCTTTGAAACTGCACTTCCGCATTCCTCAGCCAATTTCACAACAAAGAGAAGAGAGGCTTAAGCTTAATGGGATTATGGGACAGCTTCCGGAGGTCAATCAGAGCGCAATAACTTAACTCCTCATCTACACTGGCCCTGGGACGTCTCAGCCAAGACACAAGAGCCCTTATCCCTCTCGGGGAGGTGGAGTACCAGGAGCGCTCTAACCAGAGAGTTAGAGCACTCTACGTGCCTTGCCAGTGTGGACGGGGAGTAAGATACAGCGCTCTAGGAGGCTTTATTGCTGTATAAAGTGCAAGTGTAGCCAAGCCCTTAAGAAATCATGTCCTTTCAAGGTCAGTACTTACCAGCTGGCTTCTGGCAGCAGGCGTGGCAGGGGAGGGGTTAGGACTAAATGCTCTGCCTTTTTAAGTGCTTGATCCAAAGTCCATTGAAGTTAATGGGAATCTGTTGACTTCAATGGGCTTTCAATCAGGTTCTGCAGTAGCAGCGAGACAGGAGTCTTCTTTCCACTACACCTCTTGGTCACTACAGCTCTGCTTGCGTATAAAAACGATATCCATCTATCTATCTACAAATATATATATAAACAATTCCAGTGACTAATATTGGATTAATATTCACTGTAAGTAGAAATCCTAAATGAAATTTGAGCTAAAAACCTAAAACCAGATCCAACTTTGGTGCAAGCATATTAGTAGCCTAAGGAATGGGATTTTGCCTCCCTAATCCAAGTGTGAATTTTCCTCATTAGCACTAGACCTATATGAAATGCATTGGTTGCAGGTTACATTTAATCAGAATCTGCAGTTGGGAATCAAGGGGGCTCTCATCCACTGATTTTCAGTTTGAGCTTCAGGTTTGAATCAATCCACCCACACAACATGAAACATAATCAACACTGAAGAGTTTCACTCAGTGTTAAAGTGAATCTAGAAATTAATGAACGTTTACTCCAAACAGAGTCCAAGTGTGCTTGAAAATGTGTCAGACTTTTCAGTAAATGTGGTCCAAGCTTTTTAGTTGGTATGGTAATAAAACACAAAACCAGGCTATATCTTCATATGCTTACAAGTTTCATAATGAAAGTTTCACACAGCACAAGTCACTCCATCAATATGAGTTATAATATTATAACAAAAGCAAAAACAACAACATTAACTCAAACCTTTCAACAGTCAAAACATTCCACCACTCATTCATAATCTGGAGGATTTTCAGTAGCGACTTTTCATGCCATTTGATTTGTCTTATATTATTTGAGTCAAAATTTATGCATCTCAGTTATGAGACTGTTTTCCCTGAATCTCAGTTATGAGACTGTTTGATGACAATCATAAACCCCTGATTGCTAGGTATAGAAGAGGCAGGATAGGCTTTCAAAATTAGCTCTTGAGCACAAAAGAAGGAAAGGATTCTCAATGGCAATTCATGAGAAAGCATTACAGAAGGTTATCAGGAATAAACAATGTACTGTTTAACTACCAGGGTATTATAGTATTTTAGTCATGTTCTACTATGACAAGATGATGAAACAGAAAACTGCTGATCAAACTGCTGATAGATTTTCACATCATATTAAGAGTTTTCATAAAGATGTTTCCAAACAGTGTTAGGTATTGGACAACCTATGGATCTCATCCACAACACTTGAAAGGCAAATAGAAAGACTCCCATTGATTGCAATTGGCTTTGGATCAGGCGCTACGTGTCCATATTCATCTCTAGAATTATAAGATACTAAAGAGTATTCAGCAATACAGAATATTAGATTGGATGAGCATTCCTAACCCTCTCATTCTGGACAGTAGCCTCCCCAGATTGCACATGTAAATAAAATAAATTATAGCTCTGGATGTTCGACTGTTAGTACAAACAGTGGCCTCTTCATGCTGTTAGGTGTGAGGATGGAAAATACAATAGCCCTGTAGCCAAAAGGCTTAAACTCATGGTGTCCTTGTGCAATGCCCCTTCCTATAGAGCTATCTTGTTAAGGAAGGCAGCTGGAGATGGAGAATCATCCTTTTTGCCAGTTCCTGTGTCTCTAAGTGCTCTGAAAATTTCCTTCATTAAAGTCAAGGAGGAAAGTTTCCTTTCCATATTAGTCTCTTTCACTTAGCACACCCCCTATGCGATTTCCTATGCATAGACATAGCATCACGCTCCCTATGTAGCTTCTGATGTTTTGCACACATATGCATTTACCAGTAAAACATTGATAGACTGTTCCCTGAAAATCCACTATGGAAGACACATTTTAAAAAGCCCTATAACTTTAACAAATTGCAACCAATTTTCACCATTCCAGTGAAAGGCACATCTATATCTCCCTGCCAAATTTCAAGTCTCTACAATTTAACAGCCAGGTGCCAGAACCAATTTTATAACAGGAAAAAAGGTACATTCCCCCTCTCTTCATTCCTAAAAACTTCAGAACCAGTTTTGCTCAAAATTTGCAAAATACTAAAATAATAGAAGCGACAAAGGGTCCTGTGGCACCTTATAGACTAACAGAGGTATTGGAGCATAAGCTTTCGTGGGTGAATACCCACTTCATCGGATGCAAGCCGCTTGCATCGGATGAAGTGGGTATTCACCCACGAAAGCTTATGCTCCAATACGTCTGTTAGTCTAGAAGGTGCCACAGGACTCTTTGTCGCTTCTACAGCTCCAGACTAACATGGCTACCCCTCTGATACTAAAATAATAGTTATTATTATTATTGTTATTATTTATTATTAGTTATTATTAATGCTGGTTGCAAGACAGGCCAAACTTGCCAAATTTCAGCCTGAAAGCTAAAAGAGTGATAAAATTATAAGCTGTTGAAAATGATCTATTTGAATGGAAACTCTAGTGTGACCTTAAACTACAGGCATCACTATGAGCTCTGTCTATAATTTACAAAACCTAAATGACTGAAGGTATAATCCTTCATATTTCCAATGTGATTTATTAGTGTTTTAGTCAAATGTTCTAATTAGCAGGTGCTTAATGTACTGAGATGGGCTCTCTCCTCTAACCATGTAATACCACATACAGTACTAAATATAATCTCAGCATTCCATAGCTTTTTTCAGAGAGGACATCAAAAGGCTCTTAAGCAATTCTTATACCTCTCATTCTCTTCAAATTGTTCACACATGGCCTTTAGGATGTAAAAAGCACAAATATTCATACATATCATCCAACTGGTTAGCCAATTGTAAGAAACAGTTTGTTATAGGAATAGTCATCTTCTAGATCCACAAGCAGTTATACACTTACACTCCCTACATTTGATGGTAGAAAGTACTTGGGCTTTTGCCTCATGTTCTACAATATACCCAAAGTGTAGTTAGTATGACTATAGTTTGTCATGAGGTGCTATATATATATTCATACCTGGAGCAATAGATTACAGTTAATTTCAGAATACTAATAAGCAATAGCCATACACAGAGTGTAACTCCAATTTCTCAGTCTTTTCTGATGCAGAATGAGATACAAGTAATTCATGCTCAGAGACCAATCTATACTGAATCTTATTCCCTAAGGATCTTGCATGTAAATAGTTCAGCCTCGTGGTCAGATGTCAGAGGAAATTCCACTAGTCTTATTCTACCCTAGAGACTGCAGTCAACAGCCTATCACAGTCTGCAAACCAAGACACTAAGAAGATGCTAATGTAAACACCTTAAAATGTCTATAGTTGTAAATAATTCATGGTGTTTAGAAATGCAGTTTGATTCCATATGCTATTTTAGTTAGGTGGTGTAAAAAAGTTCAGTAAATGTCTGAGCAAAGCTTCTTTGAGAAAGGTACTGTATGCTATGACTTTACTGTAATTTGTTAAAGCCTTCCTTCCAATATCTTCAGCATGTCTCATGAGACAATATCACATTCATGGGTCTGACTGTAGAGTTATGTAATAAAGCCATATAAAATATGACTGCAGATTTCATTGATGACACCACGGCAGCACTTTTTTAGCTTTTTTCACATTGAAAATGCAACATGACTGTTAAAACATAATGGCACAGAACATCTTGCTAAAAAAAGCACTGTATAGTATTCTTGCTTATGGATTATATTTATTGTCTTTGCATTTTTGTGGTGTGCTTCGAAGTCAATCGAAACGCAAGAGCTAATGAAACTTCTACCATAACACATTCATTCTTTCCTACTCCAAATGAGTCTACAACAAGATGTAAATGACTTACATATATCTGTTGCTTAGGTTTTATTGTTTTGGCTTAATTTAGTCACTGTAATATTCTTAATGAAAGTAATGACTCTTACGCTAGTTTGTATGTTCACACACTGCAATTTTATTAAATCATGCTGTGAACGTTCAACTGGCTGCTCTAAACATTTCTGAAGTTTCACGTTAAGTCTAATATATAAATGCAATCTTCTAGAAGATTATCAACACAATATATTTTGTTATTCTATGTTCTTCCTAATTTCTTCTCACCAGGGTACATCTACTGTAAATGGCTACTGATACAGGCAAGGCTGTAGCGTTGCTGCGGATTGTATTAGCACAGAACATTGCAAATATGGATCAAATTCTAGAAAGTGGCACTAGCTCAGCACATTCTCTCCCCTCAGTTTGTTATTAGTATGTGATGTCTATATAAAGGTATTGGTCTAAAAGAATTCTGATTTGGTCAGAGGACCCCTGGCTTTTGTTTTCAGTGCTGGAATTCAAATGTATCTTGCACAAATGACAGACAATAGGCAAGTAAAAGTTCTAATAGTGGAATCAGTTCACTCATATTGCACATACTATCTAAATTATTAAATAGTACTGTACTGTGCAACCAGTTCTTCTTAATCATTGAAAGTCTCATGAAATTGTTAAATAAGTAAGTAGGGTTTCCATTATGATTGGGTTTTTTTTTAACAAGCTCATGAATCAATACCAGAAACCCTCACTTCTTAAAGACTTTTCAAGCAGTAATTATATAAGCATCAGAACTCTTCTAAGTGAGAAATATTATTCTTCCTGTTTTTTCAGAGTGAAAAATGGTGGCACAGAAAGATTAAGTGACTTGCTTAAGGCTACACAGTGAATCAAGCAAGAAGTGCACTCAGAGTTACTGACTCCTAGTCTCCTCTTCTAGTCAGCAGACTACATTCCTTCCCTATGAAGAATATTATACCATAAAAATGGTGTATATTGAGATGTGGTCCAGGCAATGTTATCAGGTAGTATGGAAATTAGCCATCATGTGACTTATAACGTGTACAATAAACTTCTGATTATGCTTTCTTTCCAAAGACAGAAACAAAACCAGTGAATTATTTTAAGATTCCTGACTAAACAGGGCTAAACAGGCTCAGTGTAATTCAGATGTTCCCCCTCACGGCTTTTTAATGCCCTTTTAAAAAAGTTATGCCAATGTGTCTAAAAAAGCAGAGCATAGAGATAGGAAGAAATTAGACAGTATCTACAATTACTAACTGCTAACCCTCTTCTTGAAGATATTTTTGATGTAGATTAGGACTAATCCACTAAATTCAATGTAGTAAGTATGTAAAACCAGCATTGAGATGGTCGAGTTCAGAATCCTGACACAAGGAAGAAAGGAGAGCAGTAGAACAGAGACCCTGGACTTCAGAAAAGCAGACTTCGACTCCCTCAGGGAACTGATGGGCAAGGTCCCCTGGGAGAATAACATGATGGGGAAAGGAGTCGAGGAAAGCTGGCTGTATTTTAAAGAATCCTTATTGAGGTTGCAGGAACAAACCATCCCGATGTGTAGAAAGAAAAGCAAATATGGCAGGAGACAAGCTTGGCTTAACAGTGAAATCCTTGCTTGTCTTAAACACAAAAAAGCAGCTTACAAGAAGTGGAAGATTGGACAAATGACCAGGGAGGAGTATAAAAGTATTGTTCAGGCATGCAGGAGTGAAATTAGGAAGGCCAAATCACACTTGGAGTTGCAGCTAGCCGGAGATGTTAGGAGTAACAAGAAGGGTTTCTTCAGGTATGTTAGCAACAAGAAGAAAGTCAAGGAAAGTGTGGGCCCCTTGCTGAATGAGGGAGGGAACCTAGTGACAGAGGATGTGGAGAAAGCTAGTGTACTCAATGCTTTTTTTGCCTCTGTCTTCACAGACAAGGTCAGCTCCCAGGCGGCTGCACTCCACAGCACGGTATGGGGAGGAGGTGACCAGCCCTCTGTGGAGAAAGAAGTAGTTCGTGACTATTTAGAAAAGCTGGACGAGCACAAGTCCATGGGGCCGGATGCACTGCATCCGAGGGTGCTAAAGGAGTTGGCCGATGTGATTGCAGAGCCATTGGCCATTATCTTTGAAAAATCATGGCAATTGCGGGAGGTCCCGGATGACTGGAAAAAAGCTAATGTAGTGCCCATCTTTAAAAAAGGGAAGAAGGAAGATCCGGGGAACTACAGGCCAGTCAGTCTCACCTCAGTCCCTGGAAAAATCATGGAACAGGTCCTCAAGGAATCAATTCTGAACCACTTAAAGGAGAGGAAAGTGATCAGGAACAGTCAGCATGGATTCACCAAGGGCAAGTCTTGCCTGACTAACCTAATTGCCTTCTATGATGAGATAACCAGCTCTGTGGATGAGGGGAAAGCAGTGGATGTGCTATTTCTTGACTTTAGCAAAGCTTTTGATACAGTCTCCCACAGTGTTCTTGCCAGCAAGTTAAAGAAGTATGGGCTGGATGAATGGACAATAAGGTGGATAGAAAACTGGCTAGATGGTCAGGCTCAACGGGTAGTGATCAATGGTTCCATGTCTAGTTGGCAGCTGGTATCAAGTGGAGTGCCCCAAGGGTCGGTGCTGGGGCCGGTTTTGTTCAATATCTTCATTAACGATCTGGAGGATGGTGTGGACTGCACCCTTAGCAAGTTTGCAGATGACACTAAACTGGGAGGAGTGGTTGATACGCTGGAGGGTAGGGATAGGATACAGAGGGACCTAGACAAATTAGAGGATTGGGCCAAAAGAAATATGATGAAATTCAACAAGGACAAGTGCAGAGTCCTGCACTTGGGACGGAAGAATCCCATGCACTGCTACGGACTAGGGACCGAATGGCTGGGCAGCAGTTCTGCAGAAAAGGACCTAGGGGTTACGGTGGACGAAAAGCTGAATATGAGTCAACAGTGTGCCCTTGTTGCCAAGAAGGCTAATGGCATTTTGGGTTGTATAAGTAGGGGCATTTCCAGCAGATCGAGGGATGTGATCATTCCCCTCTATTCGGCACTGGTGAGGCCTCATTTGGAGTACTGTGTCCAGTTTTCGGCCCCACACTACAAGAAAGATGTGGATAAATTGGAAAGAGTCCAGCGGAGGGCAACAAAAATGGTTAGGGGGCTGGAGCACATGACTTATGAGGAGAGGCTGAGGGAACTGGGATTGTTTAGCCTGCAGAAGAGAAGAATGAGGGGGGGATTTGATAGCTGCTTTCAACTACCTGAAAGGGGGTTCCAAAGAGGATGGGTCTAGACTGTTCTCAGTGGTAGAAGATAACAGAACAAGGAATAATGGTTTCAAGTTGCAGAGGGGGAGGTTTAGGTTGGATATTAGGAAAAACTTTTTCACTAGTAGGGTGGTGAAGAACTGGAATGGATTACCTAGGGAAGTGGTGGAATCTCCTTCCTTAGAGGTTTTTAAGGTCAGGCTTGACAAAGCCCTGGCTGGGATGATCTAGTTGGGGTTGGTCCTGCTTTGAGCAGGGGGTTGGACTAGATGACCACCTGAGGTCCCTTCCAAACCTGAGATTCTATGATTCTATGATTCATGAGATCAGAATCAGACCCTAACTGTATCGGTATTGAGATTACTGCAGAAAAATATATTCAGTGTTGTCATCAGAGAAGAAATGGAAGACTTAAAAATACCTCTTTGATATTGGGTAAGTTGCAGCTTTGATCCCATCTGACTAATTTTGGATAGCATTTGCCATAACAAAAGTTCTTGAAATTATTGTCATTATGGGTGCTCCACTGTGAGATGTGCACATACCCATGCACTCTCGATTGGAGATTTTAGCTAGCAGTGACTGTGCCCCCCCACCCCCACATCCTCATGCTGCAGAGTAAAGGTAGATAGGAAGGTCTACCCTGGTGCCACTCCAGTTCCTTCTCAACCATCATGAAGATAAAAGACCTTGTGTTTCAGGAAGGACTCTTTCCTCATGCACTCCGATGGGAATGCAAATGTTCATTTGATTATTGCTCCACATTTTGATGGTGATGGCATTTTGGAAATCATCATGCTCACAAAAACCTCATAGAAATGTTTAAGCCATGCTACTTCTATTTTTCCCCCATACTTATTTCTGAGTTGTGATTAGGTTTTGTTATATTTCTTTTTTATAATGTTCTTAACACTGGATTTGTCAGACCAGTATAATTACAAGTACAAGTGCTGAAGTAAGTGTCAATAGAGGCGGAAGAAGATTCTCACAGATGGTCTGGCATTCAGACAGAAACCATTATGTCTTTCATTGCTCTTGATTCTTTCCCTCTTTTTTAGAAGGAGCAGTCTCTCTGCTATTCAGATTCTGGTTTGTAGTCATGGCCTCCTTTCTTTTAAACTGGTAGCATTTCAAGGTGCGAGTCCCTGGAAGGATCAAGGCTAGCATACAATAAAAGGACAATCTCTGTCCCACAGAGATTACAGTCTAAATCAGGGGTCTCAAACACGTGGCCTGCGGGCTGCAGTTATTTCCTGTGGCCCGCCATAGGCGCCGACTCCACTGGCAGCCAAGCTCCAAACATTACTGTTTATATTTTATTAAAACCCCTCTTTGCATTAAAGTTTTAAAAAAGTTAATACATTGACTTTTAATAGAATACTCTATTACTCTTCATTTTTGACTATACTTTTGTATCATTATATGAAAAGGTTTCAGTGATGCGGCCCTCAGGCCAATTTACTAGTTCTCATGTGGCCCTTCTGGTGATTTGAGTTTGAGATCCCTGGTCTAAATAAAGGGCAAGAGATGGCATGTGGCTACAACCACCATACGGAGGCAGCCTTAGGCAACAGTGAGACAGTTACGATTCATGCAATAAGCAGTGGTTTCAACACACCAGCTGCCTAGTCATTGTCAGGTGTTTTGTAGCCATCATGGCCTAGTTTTAAGCAGATATTTAAAGAAGGACAATGTACTATCTTCAGTGTACGGCTATTTGTACAGTGTACTCCTGCAGTGTACTTCCATTCAGAATAGGTTTGCAGTGTTAAAAATACTTTAAATAATGCAGATATTGAGTTCCTGAAAGCTGAACTTTTATACCATCCAATTATTTCTTTGGGTAACTGGGAAGAACTAAATTCACCAAATAATGTATCTACAAGTGTATAATACACATGGCCGGCTCCAGACACCAGTGCAGCAAGCATGTGCCTGGGGCAGCAAGCCGCAGGGGAGCAGCCGGCCAGTAACTGTGATGGCGGCAGTCAGGCAGCCTTCAGCGGCGTTTCTGCGGGAGGTCCGCCGGTCCCGCGGATTCGGCGGCAATTCGGCGGCAGGAAAGCCGACAGCACGGGACCAGCAGACCACCCGCAGAAACGCCGTCGAATCCACGAGACCGGCGGACCTCCTGCAGAAACGCCGCCGACGGCTGTCTGACTGCCGTGCTTGGGGCGGCACAAAACACAGAGCCGCCCCAGATAATACAAGCAGCTCTACATCTAGCAATCTTAAAATGAAATTAATATAAATTGCAAATCTGCTTTAGGAAGTCAAGCAGCTTCTATTTTTTTTGCAGAGGCTAACTAGAATATTAGCGCAAATCTGATTAGAGCAAAAATACTTTTCTAACTCCCTGCACACACACTCCCTCATTGACATTACCTTCCCTCCTCACTATATTGGCACTATACATATCTTATCTTACTATCTATTTCAAATTCTTCCCTCAGATATGAATGGGCAACTTCTATTGACATCAACGAGAGCTGTGCACATGCAGAGCCAAATCCAAAATCCATTAACATCAGTGGGAGTCTTTCCATTGTCAGTGGACTTTGGATCAAGCCTTCATATTTGAAGGAAGATATGGACTTACATGATTTGTAGTGGTAAAAAGGTTATCATTTGTTCAGCTCAGAGTTTGAAGATGTGATTGTTTTCCTAAGCTTGTTTCTATAAGGGATATAACATAACTATCCACTCTTTCAATACAACTCCTATAATACAGTTTGAAGCAATATAGACATATTAGTTGTTTCTGGGTAACTAAAGACTCAGTCAAATGCAGACTTATAACCTGCTAACTCTTAGCAACAGTTCATCACTTTTTGTTTGCTCTATTATATGAAGAGGAAACTAAAAAGCATTATAATAGCATCTCCAGAAATGTAAAAACAAAACCAAGGAAATATTTCAAGGTCTCCAGAGGGAATGTATGAGGTGGGTCACACCCCTGGCTCAACATTCCCCTTCAGTATTCACTTTAAATTTAATTCAGAAATACAGTGTAGGATGAAGCAAACAAGAATTGATGAGGGTATAATGTTCACATGCACATACATGCACGTTTCCTTTCTTTAAACTTTGGAACTGTTACATGCATCTTCCCCAGGAGAGGATGAAAGGGGCGGAAAATCAGTTCCCATGGAATCATATTGGTGGTGAGATTATTCAGAAGAAACTGAAATTAAACTAGTAGATTTTATGGGTTCTTCCACAAAAAGGCATAATTTGACTCTGTATCCAACATGATATTTGACTCCCTGAGTTTACATCCACAAACCAACTTCCATACAAAATTTAGAGACTGTTTGATTTTCAGACACCTTGGAAAACATCTTCGCGAAAGTTGACCTATTCACCAAAAATCATATCTTGGTACGTGCACAGTATCTGTCAGGTACTCAGCATCTGCCAGGGATTGAGGAGGATTTCTAAAATAAAAATTCAGTTTATTTTGCCAATGTCCATTTTAACAAAGGTCAATTAGAGGTAGAAGTGTAGGACATGGATAAGAAGAGTACTGGGAAAAGTTAGTTATGCTGTAGTAAGAATTGGAATACAAATAACATAGGGACCTTTAAGATAGGGACCATAAGAAATATTTTGATCTGATTCATATTTTGCTTACAGTAGGTAGGTATAATTTCTAAATGCTTATTTTCATAATTATTTTACAGATATTAATTAATTCTTGCAATGAGATAGGTAATAAATTAAGCTGGGCGAAGAATACACAACAAACAACTTTTTCGGCCAATTTGGTTATTTTTCCTATTTGTGAAGTGTCCCTGACTAGACAAGGAATTCTGTTGATTTGTTCACACTTCATAACAGTTCTACTTACAATTTATGAAAACAAATTTCAGGTCATGGATTTATTGCGAACTGGCCACTGTAGCTGTGGTTTTCATAGGAGACAGAGTTAGATACAGAACTTCCAATCACTTTCAATGGGAGTTTGGCACTGTAGTGAGGGGGGGTGGCCTCCTGCCGAGACTGATGGGGAGAAACTACTTTCCACACCTGGTGGGTGGAGCCAGGCAAGCCAGGCCCCCTGCTGGAAGAAGAGGGGTGGGACAGGAAGTCTAAAAGATGGGCCTGCAGCTCAATTGGGTGAGAGTCGGAGAAGGAAGCAGACCTCAACAGCAATGGTTCTCAAACTTTTTTTTTTTTTGAAGACCACTGGAAAATTGCTGAGGGTCTCGGTGGACCCACGTAATGATCTTTCCAAATATTATTTGTACCGTTAGCTAACTATTGAAAAGCACTTTGGATAAAAGCGCTATATGAAAAAAACCCTTAACAATTAACATTTTTTCTACAAATAAAAGCACAGAACTCATATTTTAATATCAGTAGTCTTACCTTTCTAATGCGATGGCTGTGCCCTCTCTCCCCCACCGTAGCAGCACCCAAGCTGGGGCTTTAAGGAGGGGGGGGTATCTCTCCCTCTCTCCCCCACCGCAGCAGCCCCTAAGCTGGGACCGGGAAGGAGGGGGTTTCTCCTCTGCCACAGCAGCCACAGAGCTGAGGCTGGGAAGGAGGGCTGTCTCTCCCTGGCATCCACAGCCCTGAAGCCACAGCCACCACCTCACCTTACATGTGCATCTTCTCCATGGTCCAGGCAACTAATTAGTGGAACCACACCTGCGTGGCTCCACTAATTAGGTGGTGGCCCTTCATTTTCTTGTGTGCAGCTGCCCAGGTGCACACCTTAGAGGAAACTATCTGTGCGGAAACTATTCAGCTGCTCCTGAATGGAGCTCACGGACCACTGCTGGTCCACAGACCACAGTTTGGTAGCCTCTGCTCTACAGCACTGAGAACCCAGAGAAGGTGCCGGTACTGCCAACTGACCAGTACATGTACACCCAGGAGGGTAGTAGGAAGTAGCCCAGGGACACCAGATATTAAATCCAGGTGTGTTGCCAGAGTCTAGGTCAGTGTGTTTCGGTGGGATCCCCACTTGGAGTCCTCCGCCACTGTTATGGCACTGGGCTGGGACCTGGTGGAGTAGCATGGGTCCGGATCTCCCTACCCCCTGCTGCTGACCCCACCCCTCGGGTGGCAGCCTATCTACCTTAGGCCAAACATATTTGTTTGCTGTCTGCCCTAGTCAGGAAGATTTGGGCTATAGATTACTTATTGCTCTACTTGGTGCTCTACTCTGCCCAGAGGAGCAGAGCCCCCTAGACTGCCCATTGTTTTGCTCCACCCAGGAGGCCAGAGTCCTGAAACTGCTAATCCCCCTATTGAACCTTACATATATAGGAGCACCAGACTCAGGGGGCATGGCCTCCCTCTGAAACTAATGGGGGAGGAACAGCCATAAACCCCAACAGGCACCTGTCTTTGGCTCCCAGTATTCATTTTTGCATTCATTATTTGCAATCTGCTATTCACACTGAGCTATTGGTCACCTAATCACCTTGTATCAACTCTGTTGCTTGATGGATAGACTTTTGAAGATGGCTAGGCAAACCTTTCCAGTACGAATGTTTGTGTGAATATATGTTTGCTTTAATACATGAGTCTTTTGCTTTCCTTGCACATTTTTGTGGACACATCTTACTCAACTGTATGTTAGTAGAAAACAAATACAAAGAGTGGCTAGTACTGTTGAAGCAAATTCAGTTTAATATTTGATTAAATATTTAGAGAAAGTTATGCTTGGAAAATTCTCCCTCTTCTTGTGGTAAGGATTATCTCCATTTTATGGATGAGGAAAATGAGGTAAGGAAATTAAATGACTTGCTCAAAGTCACAGATGTCAAAGCCCCTTGCCTTTCGTTCCACGATTAATATGTTAGATCAGGTTTCTGGTTCTGAATACTATAGGACCGTGAGCTACAATATACCCCTATAGATCTAAATATTATTAATAATAGATGTAATTTATATATAGTGCTGCAAGTGTCCAGTAGATGGATTCTGCCAAACACATAGCAAGTGGGAATGTGTGCGTAAGGTTTTCATAGGAATTAGAGAGCTCGTCCAAGATCAGGATGGGTTTGGATATCTTTTGTGACCTCAATCATCAGTGAGAGCCACAAAGTTTTACCAACATGGGCTGATGCCGTTTTCATAGTTCCCCAGCTGCACCCTCCCAACTATGCCTCCCCAGCACTCCCTTCGCCTTAACCTGAATTGAACGCAGTTGGCCTTCCCCCTTCTTGCTCCCTACAGGAAACCTCAAGCCATAAGATCTTAAAATGAGCTTTTATTGGCCTTCATTCCCTACAAAAAAATTAGCAGTTTTTCCTGCCATAGCTCTTTCCTTAACCATTTAGTAGTGCTTTGAGATACAACACCTGGTGGAAGGGGAATGGAATAACATGGCTCATTCTACCCATAGTGGTTCATATTTCCCAGAAGAGCTATATGATGTTGCGAGCTCCACCCTGCTATTAACATATTATATATATAATATTTATAAATCAATAATAATGAACTGGGAAAGAGTTGCTCCAGGGTCCGTTTCAGCTTCTGAAAAATGTCTGCTAGTTAAGGAGGATACAGAGGGGAAAGTAACTGCAATCTCCCTTGTGCTGGTAATGAAAGATGCCCAGCCAGGCAGGGTGTGTTTGGATGTAGAATATCCCCACATCAGTTCCTGCCTATGGAGATCAACTGGAACTCAACTTCAATGCAGTGGTTCAGTGGCCTGTGATGTGCAGGTCAGACTAGATGATTTGGTGTTCCCTTCTGGCCTTAAACTCTATGACTCTAACTCCAGTGATAGTTAAAGCTGCTCCTCCCCATAACCCCAGGGTAATATTGCATGCCCTACCAGTGGCTGAGTCTAGTCTGGTGCACAAGGATCCTTGCTGATGAAGGGTCTTGTCATTTACACCTGCACACACTTTAAATAAATCTGTCTCAGCATTCTTGGCTCTACACGTTAAAATGTTAATGGCAGCAACACCATAGAGCAAACCCACTACGGATAGAGTAAAATTAATATTTGTATTAAAGTACTTTGAACAGCTGGGGAATAATACATTGGAATGAAACTATAAGGACACTTAGCAGGTACATTGGACAGGAGATCGTTGTGCTACGTCCAACAATCACATTGTGGGAAATGGAATACTGTGATGAAATTTTACAGTCACGTTTTAACCCTGAATGACTTTAGTAAAGAAAGTGTAGGGGATGAGCATTTCATCACTTAAGGAAGAGTACTCTAGCCTGGCTAAAGAATAATGAAATCATTAATTTTCTCCCTTTAAAAATGTTCTGTATAAAATGAACAAATATCAGATATCTTTGATGCTGAGATGTAACCCAATGAATGGAGACAGATAAAAATCATGTGTTTTATCAACTATTTTCAGTTAGGAGTTTTCAAAAAAATCTCAACAGAAACAGCTCACGGTTCAAATTATGGTGACACAGCCTGTAAAAATACCTGGACAGCTACAATACCTCATACTGCACATGTAAGGCATGTAGTTTTGAACCTAAGTGTATTTCTGCACAGGCAAAAAATCTGGTGGGTTTTGTTTGTGTATGTGTTTTCACATTTTAAAATATGAGGCATAAACTTTAGTTAAGAAAAAACCTCACTGATGTAAATTTGGATATGTGTGTATGATGCATAACTAATTCCTCTTGTGAAAGGGAATATTTAAAAAAAATTAGCATTAACACACCAAGATAGTAGAACTACATCACTTCTGAAACCAGCATTAAGTACAAAAGGGGGAGAAAAAAGACTTCCATAAGTTATTTAACCTACCTTCTGTACAGTCATATAGTGCACATATCTGGTACAGACTGTAGATGTGTCAACACACATTTCGCTCTTAATTTTTAAGTTTAGTTAGCTACTGATACTTTGCACGTTTCATAGCCTTTATCATCTGAGAATCTCAATGCTCTTTAAAAGTTTAAATTCAACATACATGAAATGTTTAAATTCAACATACATGAAAAATACCTATTAATTAGACAAATATTATACATTTTACAGGTGGATTAATTCAGAAATTGCAGTCTCCAGAGAACAATCACACCTAGGGGGGTAGGAACAGATTATCATCTCTATTTAATCAGTGTAAAACTAGAATAATTCTACTGAATTACTTCAAATTTACACCAGTGTAACTGAGATCAGTATTTGGCTCATACCTACCACTGAAAGAAGAAATATTTCTCCTGTTTAAGTTAATGGGAACGAGATGTGTGTGAACAGGGGAGAATGTATCTCACTGAGGCACTGAATCAGCAAGGTACTTAGGTACGAGTCTAATTTTAAGAATGTGATTAGTCTTATTGACTGCGACAGGACTAACCATGCTTAAAGTTAGGCACGTGCTTAAGAACCTTGTTCAATCAGGAGCTAAGAAGAGGTTTGTGTCTTTCAGTCATTCTCTTTATGGGATGGGGAGGTGAAGTCCATAACTTCTAATGGAAGGTCTAGAGGGCATTGTTGTTTATGAAGAACATCTCCCAGAGCTCCTGAAGAGAGCAGTCACTGTGCCAGTCTTAAAGAATGGACAGTGTGCAGTCCCCTCCATGAGATGGATCCATTTCCCACTGACCATCTTTAAAAAGGTCAGAGCTAACAGCAGTCTGATTCCTGCTAGATCCTTGTATCTCCTGAACTCAAGGACTTCCATTATGGCTAGCAGATGTGTAGCTGTACAGATGGGGGAAGGGATCTCTGTGCCCTCTTCCTCCTTTGCTTACTGGTACTAGAGATGATTCAAGAACAATCTGGCCATACGGATATTGCTTAAATCCTCCTTTTTGAATGTTTGTTTCCCATTCCATTGGAAAACCTTAAGCAATCGCATTGGAAAGGTTATAATTCAGCACAGATCCCTAGAAACCTTTCCTCTAACACCCTGCAAAATGGCTTCCAAGGTTCCTAATAAATATTTTATTTCTTTGTTATGTGGTTTGAAATTGCCAGTTATGTCATTTTGGACATATTCATTATGTATCTTTCAAGCATTAGAGAAAGATAAGATTCCCAAACTTAAATCAGTCCAGCTCCAGGGTGGCTCTGGCTTTGCCTTATGATTAAAAGGAGAAAAGGGTTTAAACAGAGACCAAGATTAGCTGTGGAAAGTTGAAAAAAACAAACAATGAAAATGTTGCCCAATTGTATTTTTGCAGTTATTGAAAGTGTAATCTATTTGTACCTGCCATTTGCCTTAGGAGACGGCAGAAGATAATGAAAATATTTTACTATTTATTTTCAAATTATAAGCTGTTGTTTTCAAAGAAAGTGAAAATCCATGTATATTATCACATTATTGTTCTCCAGGGACTGCAGTCACTATAGTGATTGTAATTACATGGCTTCATTAACTTTCTACATTCTACCTGTTATGGGGGTTTCACATTAAGAAAATTTGCATATGCAGGAAATGAATGCCGTTTGCAAGGAGCTAATGTCATTAAACATTTAAGCAGCCTCTTTCAAGTAAACAAGGGATTTTCATTGGAATATCCTTTTTAGCATGTCTTTAAAACCAATAGTCACAATTTTCACTTTAAAGGAAAATCTGTAAGAAACATTTAAAGTAAAACATTTGTAAGCAACTGTGATTTTAACAAATCTCATTTAAAATTCAAAATAATTAAATTAATGATGCCACAACCATTACAACATATAATACAGTATAATTTTCTTCTGCCACACTAACACCAGTTCATATTAAACTTGGGTGTGTTTCCTGATATGATATATTGCATTCAGTGACCCATGTTTAAATAGCACGTGCTATAAGAACTTGCATTTTCTCAACTGTAATTGTCTAGTGTTTTGTTATGACTATAAAAAAATAACCTTCAATTTTTAGTTACAAGCTATAAAAAGCTGAAAACGGAGAAAAGGAGCCAACCTGCAAAAACATTTTATATTCTACCTTTGTAAAAATTAAATAAAAGCTTTGTTCTTGCTTTCAGATACTTTCTGTGCTTGGGCCTGATCCAAATCCCAATGATGAAAGTCTTTCTATTGAATGCAGTAGGCTTTGAATCAGCTCCTGATATATTATGTGTGAAATCCTGGCTCTGTTGAACTCAATGGCAAAACTCCCATTGACTTCAATAGATGCAGGATTTCACTCTGTCTACAGTACAAAGCTGTTTCACCTTGTCTTTCCTAATTCCCTCATTGGAACATTTAATTTTGTTATAAAACCCCCCATTCCCATGTATTCCCATACTTGGTTCCCAAGAACTGCATAAAGTAGAAATAGTGATAATCTCAGAAAAGTTTAGATAGTTAGGGCTAGACCCACACAGGGACTTTGGCATTACAATACATTTTGTAATGCCTCTCTTTTAGGTCCCCTACTATCCAGTGGAATACACAGACCCAAATTAGGAACACAGGCTCCCTATACAATGCATGGGGAGAGTTAGATGCCTAGAATGAGATTCTCAGAAGCCAGGAAGCTGAGTGGGGAGCTGCTTAAATTAGTCAATAGGAAATGTTGAGGAGAGAGGTAACGTTTACATCTTGCCCATCTAAGACAGTTAGGTGCCTTACTCCAGGCTGGGGAGAGGTACCTTCCCTTTCTCGGGATTCTCAGCCATAAAACCCCTGGAATTAGGTGCCTAAAGCAGGTTATCCTCTTCTTGTGAAAATCCAGACACTCAAATCAGGGGGAAAAGGAAAGACACCCATTCTATTTTAGCCAATAGCCTGGTGATTAGACCTCTCAGCTACGATGTGGGAGGCCTGTTTTCAAATCCCTACTCCACCTGATTTGTAGCAGCAATTTACACCCAGGTTTTCCATCTCCCAGATTAGTATCCTAAGTGGTGGGCTGTAGATTCATTCTCACTCTAGCCCAATGAATATTTAATTATTTATACAAAGTGGAAGAGTTACAACAGGTGAGATATCCATCCTAGAATACCCATGGTTAGGACACTGACCTGGATATGGGAGCTCCAAATCAGGTGGAATGGAGATTCAAACCTTGGCAGACACAGGCAAACACACAACCAAATCCCAGTCTATTTGCCTCCAGTTCCCTTTTCTGCAGGTCAGGCATGCTCAGAACATGCCTACCAGATCAGGACCATCAGAAGGGAGAGGCATGTGAATCCTACCAACACTATGATGCTGAGCTGCATGGCACCATCAGGACTTAGGCAATTTTGCTATGCCCACTGGGAGAAACATAGACATCTAGAAGTTTAGTTGCTTATATGGTTAGGTGGCAGCTGAGCAGGCATTTGAGGATCTCTGTGATGCATAAAAGTTGGACTAAAGTGCTTAAAATGGCAGTTAGGTGCCTAAATCCCTTTGTGGAACTAGATTTTAGAACTTTCTCCATAGTTGCCATCTCTCTTAGTTGTGATAGATATGGCTAGAAATAAAAGAACAGGCTTTGTCATGACATTTCTGTTACTTTCTATCTCTGGTCAGCTTGAAATACCAAGAAAACAGATTTTCTTACCTCCCTCAGAAGAATATTGTGAGGTTTATATTTGTAGAGTAGTTTGAGATTTTCTGAGAAAAAGTGCCAGAGAAAAGCACAATGCACTAAAGGCTGGACTGTATCCTGCCACTTTGGGGGTGTACAAGGGAAGGAAGTTTTCCCTCTTGCAGCAGTTCTGAGCACAGTATCAGACTTGTGATTACCTGGATGTAAGGATTGTATGAGGTTAGTAATCCCAGACTCACCAAACAGGGTGGGGAGGAAAGGAAGAAGCAGGTCATGACACTAACCCTTCTATACCAGCCAGCTCACCACAGTGGGAAATGCATGATACATCCCTTTTAAACATTTAAAATCAGTGGTCTTGATCCTGGACTGCACTGGGGTTGCTTTAATGCAGGAGGATTATCACTCCAATGTTGAAGGACCTTTTTGTGGCACAGAAGCTTATGTCTCCCACTCCTCCTTGAAGGCTGCGGTGGATGCAAGAGACATGACCAGGAGTGAGGAGACATGTCTGTGACTTCCCTACCTGATGGTGATCCCCATTTGCTCTATTAACAAACATCAGGCTGCTCAAAGTTATGTTGAGGGACTAGCAGGCAAACAACTGGCTCAGAACTGGAGGAGCAAAGTGTTGGATTCATACCACCTTTACAGGTCCCTCCCCCTATTGAGTTGCACTGGGGGCTCACTGACTGCTGCTGAGGACTAGGGCCGATGAATTCTTTTGTTGTCCACTGCATTCTTATCTCTTTCTACCATACTGCAGTCTGACTGTGAACCCCCAGTCTACTATCCTTAGATGTAGTAGTCCTGGTCTCGGAGTCCAAAGCTGATTACGTGTCCATGACTTTTCCTGAGCTTAGGTTCTTTGTCCTTGCTCATTTGCTTTTTTGGTTGCTAGCTAATAAATGTTTCTTGTCTCCAAGCATAGCACTAGGTCTTTCATTTTTCCTGGTCAATGCTACAAAGTTGTTTAAATTGACGGATAAAACCTCTTTCCCACTCAGACATGGACTAATTTCCTTGAAACTGCTGACATTAATGGTTTCCTGCCTTCTTTTTCAAAACTGAATAATTTTGAAATACAATATTTAGTGTATATTTTGTGCTATAGAAGTGACTTGCTGCTCGAACATTCCCAGATCTCAAACATCCTTTAAAATGTATTGGTTTTCTGGACTGCATCAATTGATCTGCTCTATGTCACTAGACCCTTGTGGTCTGAACCCTTTCTTCTGTGTCACAGTTAACCCATCTTTTCTCCTCCGCATTTTCTACTTCTCAGTGGGTATATTTTTTCCCTTTGCTTCGTTAACAGCTGGTCTTAAGGAATCTCAGTGTTGTATAGTTATTTGTGGGTTAGACTTTTTACTCTCTTGGTACCTGCTGTCTTCACTTCAAGCTTCTAAACCGGTAATTGGTAACAAGTTTCTCTCAGTGGGTTTTACACACAGCTGCAAGGCAGAAAATAAACAGTCCTTTCAAGCCCACAGTCTTAGGGGTGCATCTGTGTACTAATTACTTCTCCAATTTGATAACTGAAATTTTAAAGGGATATTGTCCATTTTTATTAATGGATTTTAAAGCATTTCCAGACTTTAGGTAGTGCCTTCATAATTGCTACAAAATGGTGAAAATATATGACTAAGTTGCAAATCAGGGCCTAGTTTCTTTTGGTTTTAATCACTATGTAGGTTCTCAGCCTTTCCATTAATTATATTAACTCACTTCCCCAAAGATATTTCATGTCTTCTTATAGCTGTTTGTTATATTTTTGTCTCATCTAATTTATATTTTAAGTCACAGAATACAAAATTACAGTATCATGCAGTGAAAACTTTATTTTAATATTATTAACTAGGTTGGCTGAAAAATGTCTATCAATACTTTTTTGATGGTTTTCAACTTAACTACAATCATCATATAAAAGTTCTATTTTATTCCAAAATTTAATTTTTCATCAGCAGTTCAAAAACCTGAAGACCATTTAAAAAAAATTATCAGCAACTTTTAGCTGAAGAATTTTGGTTTTTCTGGTTTTCGCTTTGTTGACAAAAAGTCAAAATTTTATTTTGGGAAAGAAAGAAAAACAAACAAAAACATTTTCCAATCAAGTGGTGTGCCGAGTCTTCATTTTTCACTCTAATTGAAGGTTTTGCGTGCCAATAATACATTTTAATGTTTTTAGAAGGTCCCTTTCTATAAGTTTATAATATATAACTAAACTATTGTTGTATGTAAAGTAAATAAGGCTTTTTAAATGTTTAAGAAGCTTCATTTAAAATTAAATTAAAATGTAGAGCCCCCCAGACCAGTGGCAAGGATCCGAGCAGTGTGAGTGCCACTGAAAATCAGCTCGCATGCTGCCTTTGGCACACGTGCCATAGGTTGCCTACCCTTGGTATAGGTCATGACTTCTCACATCCCCAAGAGGAAGAAAAAAGAATATACATTTTTCTGAAGGTCCAACATATATACACATATTTGTGACAGGTTGCAGAGTGGTAGCCATGTTAGTCTGTAACAGGAAAAACAGCAAGGAGTCCTTGTGGCACCTTACAGACTAACAAATTTATTTGGGCATAAGCTTTCTGATGAAGTGGGTTTTAGCCCACAAAAGCTTATGCCCAAATACATTTGTTAGTCTCTAAGATGCCAAAAGGATTCCTTGTTGTTTAAACACATATTTGTGTGTGTGCATGAGCACATGCACAAGGAGATAAATTAAATAGAATGAATTAAGATAATGTTTCTTTATACTGACAGTGTAATGTTCCTCAATTAAGAAAAAATATTCTCTTTCCAAATACACTTTTTTTTAAAAATGTGTTATTTAGAGCTTTCCCCCAAAAGTTATTCCAATACTGGTGTCTAGTATTCCCTTCTCCCAAATGGAGACATGTATTGACTCTGGTTGTATTAAGTTGATTCTGTGACTGTTTTACATCTTAAGGGACGTGTAAAAAATTGCTCTGATGGGTTTGCACCACTATTAGTCTGCAACTAAGGCCAGGTCTACACTACCCGATTCGGCGGGTAGCAATAGATCTTTTGGGGATCAATTTATTGTGTCTCATCTAGATGCGATAAATCGATCCCAGAACGCTTTCCCATTGACTCCGGTACTCCAGCCCGACGTGAGGAGGAAGCGGAATCAACGGGGGAGCGCCAGCCTTCAACTTTGCAGGGTCCACACCACGAGGTAAGTTGAGCAAGGTATGTCGACTTCAGCTACGTTATTCACGTAGCTGAAGTTGCGTACCTTACTTCGACACCACCCCCCACCCCGTAGTGTAGACCAGCCCTTAATCAAACAACAAAACAGTTGTGATGTGGGGCACGGATGTGGATATTACCACATAGAGAGTTAAATGGAAAGCATGAAAAGGAGGGGGAAGTGTTCATGCTAATGCTAAACGATGGCTATTCTGAACTCAGTACAGAAGAGTAATTAGCTCCACACACAAGAGAGAGTAGCCCTGTTAATGCTCTAATATTTGTCAGAATGCAGCCATTACACTATCCTTACTGCTTCAGCTCCAAACCTTGCCTGGCAACATGGAGTGCTCAATGATATTTCAATAATTGGATCATGCTAATTCCTCGCATTCAGTGCTTGTAGATGTGTGGTGTTGTTTTTTTAAAAGGATCATAAATGAAATGAGATGTTTGGTTCCACACAATTCCACATTCTGCATTCCATGGCATCATTAAGTACTAATTGTGGTGAGAAAAACAAGTATTTGTCTGTGTATATCAAGTAGGAGGTAAAGGGAAGCAAAGCAACAGCAACAAGGAGGACCTGGCACCATTTGAAAAGTCTGAGCAGGTGAGAGATACAATAGCTGCAGTCACAGCATTCCTTTTGGAAGATGCAAGGCCAAGGGAGTAGCCCAAAAGGCCTGGGCAACTACAAAGACAAACTCACTGTTTTTCACTAGCCTAAACCAGACTTTCTCCTCTATGTTGTCCCTGCAGCATAGGGGGAAATATCATATTACCTTTAGAGAGCACCAGGGCCGGCTCCAGGCACCAGATGACAAAGCACGTGACTGGGACGGCGCCTTGTAATGGGCAGCTGTCCGGGGATTCTGGGGAGGCCGGTTTTTTGTTTTTTGGTTTTTTTTGCTTCGGCAGCCAAAAAGCTGGAGCCAGTCCTCGAGAGCACCAAACCCATAACTGGCTTTCCTTAGAACTGGGCCTTTCGACTTGTGCTCACCAAGAAATGAGTGATGACAACAAAGATACTGTTAAGGAAGTTAGGAAAAAATGAAATTTCTTAAGGACATGAATCTCCATAGGAGAAGTTTTGTTATCAGTTTCTTTATTTCTGAATGCAGAATATCAGAAGTTAATCTCAGAGCAACAGACATTGCTTTTTCTGTCTTTGAGAAGCCATCTTGAGTGTTTCAGGATGTTATGTGAAATCTATACCTTTCTATTTTCTCAAAAGGGATAACACCCTCTCATTTGATTCAGTGCATTGAAGAGAATCACATGGGCAATCTCGCTTTATTACCTTCAATGGTCCATGCACAGAATATCTGAACAAAAGGAGTGGTTTTTAAGCTTGCTCCTGTTCAGAAAAGTGCTGTAATAAAGTATTACTAAATGTCTTTCTATTACTTCCAAGCTGGCAAATGTAGGATTTCTTAAGAAAATGAAGCTGTTCTTTTGTAAGTACTAACATGATGACCCAAGTGACCCCCCCCCCAAAAAAAAGATCATTGAGAATCCTCTGGTTTCTAGGGCAATTTCTAATAAGAATGCCCATGTTATGGTAAGGTATATAGTTTTGACAATGGTGTAAATCAAAATGGTGTCACACAGGGAACCTTAATTGAAATGATACATCTACTATGATACATTTAGTTTCCAAACAGTATTTTCTCCTTATTAACATGACATGGTGAAGGGAATTTGATGATTCACAAAACCAGAAAACATTCAGCTTGACCACATTATGTGCTGCTGCAAATAAGAATTCTTAACGTTGTTTAACAAATGATTTTTTTTACTTTTCATTAGAGCCCCTTGTTGCCATCCAATCTTGATTTTAGAAATTAAAGCTAACAACCAGATTGAAAGAATCAGGAGGATGACAGCATGGGGCATAGTCTCTGAGCCACAACTAACAGCATGAGGCTAAGCGAACCTCAAGCTATTCCAGCTCTCTGAGAAGAAAGCGGGGGGGGGGGGGGGGGGAGGGAGTCCAAGCATTTGCTGGAAAACTCAATTATAGCAACCCTCAGCTATAGCAAAGCACTTGTGAATGTTGACACTAAAGCTTTTTCTGCTTAATGTTTTAATTAAATACCTAGAAGCCAACTATTCTCCTCAGTCAGTGTCAGAGCGGTGCTTCTCTGTGGATAAATGTTTACAGCAAAAGCTCTGCTGAGGGTTTCAGCAAACAAGTCTCCGAGAACTGAGAAGGCTTTCAGCTGAGACACTTGAGATCAAGAAAGCACTAGTGATTAGAAACTAGCAGCACAACAACAGGACGGTTTAATCCACCCAAATGTCAGTCTCTGGTTTACAAGTCGGCCATCCCATCTTCATCTGCAGACAAAAAGGCACTGGTTAGTCATCTGTTTAATTCTCTCACTGCAGCATGTCATTTGGATGTTGAAGAAAAATCCCTTGATTCAGTCTGCCATTTCTGACAGTCTCCCTCTAGACCACATTAATAAGCTTTTTAGAGAACTGAATGCAGAATAAGCAGCAGGCAGCCCACACTCAAAATGGAGACAGAACAGACAGTAGAAACACTTTTTCCCCCTTTGTAGAGGGGTGCTTCAGTGACCTTTTCCCTTATAGAACAGCAAAGATCTAGACTAAGATTTCTTTTTAATACACATCATAATAAAACACCATATGCATATCATGTCTTTCTAGCTTCAAAACCTGATGCTTTGCAATGAAAACCATTCAGTTGCATTTGAATTACATTTATGAAACATACCAACAACAAAGCAGACAGCTAGGAAGGCTGCCTGGCATTCTGTAATACCTGGGGAATTTCCCTCAGAAAACAAACATGCTACTCTTTAATGTAGGCTCACATCTCATTATAATATCACAAGTGGAATGAGACACAGACTTCGCCTTTGTAACTCTGTTGCCAGGAGGCAGGTAAGTGTTGTGATACAGAAAGTCCTGCTAAGATTGCACAATTTTAATATACTGTGAAAGCAAATAATTTGTAAGATAATGGGGTCTTCTTGTTGATATTTCCAGTTTTTCCTCTATTAATAATTTCTATATAGCCTGTTGTAAATTGTAACTATCAATAGTGTTGTTTAACCTATAGCACGCTGACTGATGCAAAAGGTATATCTCAGAAATAAATTATTCTACGGTGTCCTTGACATTCTATTTGAGAGAATGCATTTCTGGCAAAATGCTGCAAAACATCTAGGGCTTCACTTTCCGGGGTGCAGAGCCCTTTTACTTCACCTGGAGATGTAGGAACTTAGCATTTCTGGAAATAGAGCCTGTGATATATATACGCGGCCAAGCAGAAGTGCAGGGGTTAAAAAGAGAAGCAAATAATGTAATCCTTCATGATGTGGTATGATGGAGGTAAGGCTTTGGGTGGATTTTGTCAAGCAGAAAATTGACAAAACCTGCTATTAATTATTGTGCTGATGCTATCAGAGGCATTACCATAATCAAAGGCGTGGGCATCAATTCACAAGGTATTGGGTAGCTTTGGGGTTAAATCACTTATTTTCAATGGAGATTTTAAAATCATATTAATAAAGAAAGAGAGCTTTTATATAGCATGCTTAGCCAGTTTATATTTTAGTAACAAATTCAGCTATACTGTCCTAAATTCGTGAGTGTGTGTGAGTGAAAGAGAAAAATGGATACTTGTAGTTTTATTTGTCAATATTAACTAGCAGGAGAGTGGACTGTATCATACTTAACTTACCATTTGTTATTTAAAAAGGTAATTAGTTTCTCTTCTCCGAGATTATTAATTATTAATTATTATTGTACCAAGGGAAGTAGAAAAGGAAAGCAACCAAAAAGCACAGATACATAAGAACATCAACTCACCCAGTGACTTGCAGATTTAAGCCATTAGAGATGTGGTGACAAATTCAATATTTGTAGTCCTTGCCACTAAAAAGAGTTAGCATTGACCAACAGTTACAGCTAAATGTTCAGAACATCTAAATAAATGCATCCTGTGTTCAGTAGAATGCTCCACTTAGAATACTGCTTCAGGACAGGACAGAATAACTGTGATGACTGGAAACAGAAAAGCATTCACATATTTAAAAAAACCCACCCATGATAACAGAAGTACCAATACTAAAGTATTTTGAGATTAATATAGAGCCTAGCCTAAGAACTCAGCTGATGCAAACCTCACATGGGTTTGAAGCCATCCTTGTACAGGTTGGTCATCCAGTGGCAAATGCTTCTTAAACACTGATTAAAGCACAGCAAAATTGTATTCAAATTTGAAAAGTAATGCTGACAACTGACTTTGGCTGTTAGCAGAGAAGAAAGACCACAAGCCTTTGGAATCCATGTTCAGGAAACCACAGTGAAAAGCACTGCCTAGTCTTCAGAAAATGATCTACTTTGGTGCCACAATGGATAATGTAGAGAGAACTATTTTAAGGGTAAAAACCAGCCATGTGATGAGAAACCCCACTGGGGTCCAGAGAGTGGCTAGTGACAGATGTCCAATAAAATGTTAGAATAATCTTTTCATCAGTCAGGGGGAGTCAGGTCATTTACATGAACCTCTTTCCTTGACATGTCCATTGGTGTGGTTTATTATTTGGATATATCAGTTTGTGGTTAGTACTGTATTTTGATCTGGTATTTGCATTTGAGTTGTTTTGTTTTATAAAGGAAGATGCAATAGTAACCCATTGGGACAAAGGATTTATTATTTGTAACCATGATCTAGATCATAGAATCATAGAAGTGTAGGACTGGAAGGGACTTCAAGAGGTAATTTAATCCAGTCCCCTGCACTCAAGGCAGGACTATGTAATAACTAGACCATCCCTGATAGGTGTTTGTCTAACTTGTTCTTAAAAATCGCCAATGATGGAGATTCCACAACCTCCCTAGGCAATTTATTCCAGTGCTTAACTATCCCTGACGGACATGTTTTCCTAATGTCCAGTCTAAACTTCCCTTGCTGAAATTTAAGCTTATTGCTTCTAGTCCTATCCTCAGAGATTAAGGAGAACAATTTTTCACCCTCCTCCTTGTAACAACCATTTATGTACTTGAAAGCTGTTATCATGTCCCCTCTCTCCAGACTAAACAAACCCAATTTTTTTCAATCATTCCTCATTGGTTATGTTTTCTAGACCTTTAATCATTTTTGTTGCTCTCCTCTGGACTTTTTCCAATTTTTCCACATCTTTCCTGAAATGTGGTGCCCAGAACTGGACACAATACTCCAGTGAAGGCTTTATTAGGTAGAGTAGAGTGGAAGAATTACTTCTTGTGTCTTGCTTACAACACTCCTGCTAATACATCTAAGCATGCTGTTTTGCTTTTTTTCAAATAGTGTTACACTGTTCACTCATATTTAGCTTGTGATCCACTAAAACCCTAAGATTCCTTTCTGCAGTACTTCTTCCTAGGCAGTCATTTCCCATTTTGTATGTGTGCAATTGAGTGTTCCTTCCTCAGTGGAGTACTTTGCATTTTTCCTTATTGAATTTCATCTTATTTACTTCAGACCATTTCTCCAGTTTGTCCAGATCATTTTGAATTTTAATCCTATCTAAATCATGTTTGAAGATATTGAACAGAACCAGGACCAATACCTGAGGGATCCCACCTGATATGCCCTTCCATCTTGACTGTGAACCACCGATATCTGCTCTCTGGGAACAGTTTTCCAACCAGATATGCACCCATGTTGTAGTAGCTCCATCTAGGCTGTATTTCCCAGCCTCTTCTCTTCTTCCCACCCTCCCCTTTCACACACCTTCAAATCTCCCCACTCAATCCTTGTATGCTCCTTTATTTCCACCCACTTTCTATTCTTTCCTCCCACCCACTCTGTCACATTATGTCTTTATACCATTGATATTGCCACTTTTATATTTGGTAACATTTGTATAGCTTGTCATTCCAATGAAAACTCATTGAATTTACTCATCCTCCCCCATTACAGAATCCAAAGAAAAAGTACTGTTTGTTGGTTGCTGTTTGATAATAGTATCTGTGGCTGGCAATAAACATGGCTGCTGTTCTATAAGGCTCTCCATTTGCTGAACAGTTCTCTCAAATCACAAAGAATGCAGCAATGGGGTAAGTATCAGAACCATCAATTCCATATTGGTTGGACTGATTGTTACAAAAATTGCAGAGCCTATTGGAATATGCTGGTACTGGTACTCTTGGGTGTTCATCCCCTTACGTGTGTGTGCTTTCACTAATCTTGGCTGTAGTCTAAATTAATAGTTGATTACAGTGGACTAGAGATACAGAGAACACTGAAAGAAAACATACGTGAAAAATTTAAAGACAAGTTGCTTTGGAAATGTAACTGTAGTTAGATTAAAATTTGACCCATTGTAACTCAAGAAGAGTTAATATAGTACTGTAGACTGGAACATTATATTTGTCCAGTACTATTGTTGATATCATAAGAATAAGTCAGAAAAGCTGAAAAAACACCCCCTCTCTGCTGCAACAGCTCACTCCTTTTTGTATCAGAGTTAAAAATCAAAAACACAAATCATGTTCCTGAAATAAAAATCATAACATGAAAACCTCCGTCTAAGTCTTTGTTAGGGCTAATATTGCAAAGTGTCATGTGACTTCAGAATTACTGATCACTGCAGCAGCTGTGAATGTCTATGAAATGAAAAACCTCTGCCTTTAGCACAGAGAATACAAACAGTACCAGGCTGTGTGTGTTTTGCTATACTTTCTGCATCAAGGTCTGAGTCTCCACTCACTTACACCAGTTCAATTATGAATATAGGCATAGAAAATTTTCATTTTGCAGCAACAGCATTTGCTGATGGAAAATAATTCCAATGGAAAATTCCTGACCAGATCTACTGAGAAAGTTTCTTCCTCATTCAAAAAACAAAAGAAACAACAACAAAAAACGAACCCAGTAGAAAGTCCAGCACCCAGTACATCCAGAGGTAAGCCATGAAAACAGCCACATTTTCTATGTATGAGTCCCCATCACAAAGGTGGTCTCACAATCAGTCTGATCTAAAATAGGTTGAATATTGAGATAGCAAGCACACAAAAGACAGCTAATATTAGTTGAGTGCATAGGTTAAAGGGCAAAGGAAGGTCATACATATACCAGGGTCCCATCTTACTAAGGGCTATGTATAATCAGTAAGGAGATCTTGAAGTTTACCTACAGCCTGTTCTATTCATGTAGAATGGACATCACTGGACATTACAATAAAGCTCTGGGAATCGCTGTACTGTGGAACTGCTGCAGCTTTAACTTCAGGAATTAATCACAGCAAACCAGCTGACAGAATATAGCATTTTAAATTTCTTAGAACACAGGAACCCAAGTCAAAAATTCTAAGTCTGGATCCAGATTTCAAACACTCATAAGTGCAGAATGTTCAAATTTGTGGTTTTGGTTTGCTCCATTACATAGACAGGGTCCAATAGTAAAATATGGATCCAGATCTTGCCTTGGATTTTAGAGGTGTCTGGATACAGGATTTTGGGCCTATCACTGACTCTTAGTTTTATTTAAAAACTGTTCTTTGTTTTCTCCCATCTCTAAGCAGCATTCTCTATATTCTTTAGAGCTGACAGAAAGAGAAAGAATAATAAGAGCCCTTTTGGTATAAATCCTGCTGTTTTACTTTAAAATTAAGTAAAACAGAAACATACCTTTTAAAAAGCTTTCTTTAGTCATGATGCTTGACTCAGTCTTATTGTCTCCAAATAACTCTCCTAAATATAATGATGTGAAGAATTCCTTAATAGAAAGAGACAAACTAAAATGGCTGCCAGAATGTCACAGAGAACTCATGTATCAAAGGGAATATTTAATGAACTAAGAGAAGTCATTTACTATACAGTCCTCAAATTGAACATTTCATTTTAGTTATAATATCCCACCCTCCTGGATCCCACGCTACCCAACCATTTATGTAGTTTCCAGGGGATTTCTTGCTAAAGCACAAACAAACAAAAAACAAACAAAAAAACCAACCCAGAGGATTTGGCACACTTGTGTCCTGAGAAATCCCAGGGAAAGCAGGTTCAGACGCAATGTATTTTATAGCAATATTTTTTTTACTGCACAGAGTTAACATTTATGAGTCAAACTGTGCCTTGAGTCAAATTCTGTTCTGAATCTCAGAGTCTGTCTCACTGACTTTATTTCAGCTGCCTATTTATGATATCACAATTTGACCAGTGTGTAGAGTTTTTCTTTCTTATTGATACTGTTAATGTTACATTAATCAACCTCAGGACCATTTGTTCTAGTAATGTACAATTAGGGAGTTTTGTAATTGTGTTGCTCCTTTTGTTATATAACTATTTGAGATATAACCAATACACATACATATTTATTAATTAGCATTATTCAATTTTATGGAATCATTTTCAATTATACAAAAATAAGTAATGAAATTACCTTAATTCAAATGCAGTGCTATAAAATAGAAGCTGATCTTATTACAAATTAAATACATAGAGCTAAGATAACCATTTGGGGGAAATTGTGTTATATGTCTTCAGTTATCCTCTGCTTTTTTCCCAAGGAAACAATTCTTCAGTTGGTATAAACAGCACAGTTTAAAACTACGAAGTGTGATGAAAAACCTTGTAGTCAATTTACATTGCCCTTGAATGTTTCTTATTGACTAACTACTTCAACTCCACCTTGGTATGGGCATGGGGAATGCTGAGGAACTTACAATTATTTTGCCAACACACAAGACTGAAAGGAAACTGACCATTATTAATGTTATCTACCCCCCCTCTTTCCCATCACGCATAGAACCTATATTTACAAACAGGTTATTTATTAAAGTGGCTCACTGATGCCTACATTTAAACAGGGGTCCTGTTGTTATGAGCAAAAAGCACCAAAATGTTCAATTGTTTTGTGAGGAAAAACTAATTCTGTAACATTTTCTGTCTCCTGCCCATAAACCCCAATATCCTGAATTAGAGGAATGTTCAGTGTTCATTTCAATTTGAAATTTTCAGAGTGTGAATACTGCCAAATTGAAACCATGACAAAAGTTGGCATAATCCCCAGTGAGCCAAAATGATTGAAGTTTGCACAGCTGTACTCAAAATGCCCTTTCTGCTCACAGGTTTGACACCAAAGCACTGGAGTCAGAACTATAAGATCAAGCTAAAAAAAGAAATTAGAAATGTATTAAATTACTTACAATCTAATCACCTAGGAACCACTTGTCAGCCGATTCACTTTGAAACACACAAGATATTACAGTTTAAGAGTACGTATTTACAGTGCATAAGGTAAATACACCATGCCAATCAAATATAGTAGACTTCTGATGATTGTTCCTCTAGAATTCTCATCTAGAGGACAATATACAGAAGAACACTCTTTTCAAAAGGAAGATACAGACAGTTCAATGATGAAATGCATACATGAATGTCCAATGTATGGAAATACACAGAATGGATAATAACATTAAAAGAAGTATTAATGTATAATAGCATGATGGCTCTGATCCCGCAAACGCTTATGAATATGAGTAACTTTACTAGTCCCATAGGCTTGAACTACTAACCCATTAGCTACTCCCATTTCTAAAGTTACTTGCATGCCTATGAGTTTGCAGAAGTAATCTCCAAAGGAAATATTTAGTCCTGAGAGATAAAAACCGTATTGATAGTGCAGACTTAGTTTCATTGCTTGAGAAATGTATAAGATTAGTATTAATACTATGTATTAGCATTACAAATATTACTGTCACTAAACATTTCTTAAAGGAGAGTTTATGGTGCCGGTTGTAAAAAGAAAATGCTTTGATTGTAGCACAGGCCTCAGTGGTGTTATGTGTCCTGCATATCTCTAATCAAATGAAATAACTGTATATGGAAAGTATAACTCCTGCCTCTGAATTATATCAGAGTGGAAATTCTGGCTTACTATCTAAAGGCTATGTCATCACACTGTATATTAAAAGGTCATAAAATGCTGTTGATGAAGCTCATGTTTTCTTTCCTTGTGTGAGAGTTGTTATGAAAGCAGTATGCACACAGATTTTTAATATAAAATACCCTTTTCATTTTAGAACTAACACCATATGGAACAAGTGACTATTTTACCTGATGGCTGAAGATGAAAATGAATATGAACAGATCCTGCTTTGATTTAGCTTATCTATAGCATAGCATGATGCAGCCAGAGAGACGTTTAAACAGATTAGAGTTAATACAGGAGTACACATGCTTAATTTCCTTAACTACAGCAAACTAGATCAAACTTCATTCTATGATCCTTCCAATGTGTGCAATAACAAGGCAACAATAAGTGTGCACATAGGCAAGAATAAATTATTTGTCTAATTCAAACAGATGTACACTACTGCACATGGAGCTGTCTCATTATCTGAAATAAAAGGATACAGACGTTCTAACCTGGCAAATGTTGGAATCAGAAGATATTATAAATAGCACGGATCTTTTTAATTGCTCAGATCTTGGCCAAAAAATTAAATTGAGCTTGACTGATCTATTTTGTTCTTTTTTAAGGCATATTTATGAGAATACAGGCAATTATATGATCAAAGGAGGAAAAACTGATGAAGAGAACTTTTCTAGTCAGGTATTAAATTTCTAGGCTGACCTTTACTTTCAGAATCATTGAAGTTGTATAATATTAAAAAGATGTCATACCAGTGAAAGAGAATGTGCCTTTTTAAGCAGTCAAGATTATTTTTTTCAATCAAAGTCTTTACTTACAGAAGCCCTTTAAACATTTTCTCATTGAAGTATCTAGAACTACAAATATTTACTGGATATATGTTCAGCTACCAAAAAGAAACTGAAATCCTTCCGAATTTAGGGTCAATATTATTTATGGTCATTAGATATGGGCTAAGGAGATGATGTTAAAGATCTGGATCAAGATTAGCATTTGACTAAACCCTGTGTTCAGATTCTGAGGGTTAGTTTGGATCTGTCCAAGAACTAAAACCATATAAAAATCTCAAAGCACTTTACGTTAACATTCTAGCATTAATAGATTTAGCCTCACACGACCCCTATAAAACAATCAATTGTTATTCTCATTTTACAGATGGAGAAAGTGAATTACATGAGGTTTAAGCACACTGCCCCAAAGTCATATTGCAAATTGCTGGCCTGGCATAGGGAGGGGAGGCTTAGCATTCTAAACATCAGGTCTGGGTTACTTTGACCTCTGGAAGCACCAACTAAGGTCAACTTATCCGTTCATCCATTTCAGGCAGATAAATTGAGTTCTATGTTCTCCCTTACCTTGTTCAACATCTGCATAAAAGCTGTTGGGGAGAGACAAACATGCCAGCAATATTAGAAGACACACATCTCTATATCACCTTTACATCAGATACAAAAAGCATCAAACATCCAAGGGCTTGACTGAAATCAGCATGTGGATAAATGGCAGATGGTTGAAGATAAATCTTGGAGAGACTGATGATGATACTGGAGTGGAAAGGAAATAATTTTGAAGAACTCACCACCTCTCCTAATCCTACTCTGCATTGAGGGTATCTAGCCACATAGGCTAAACCAATCCATAGCTTAGTGTTCACTGCGTCTGGGTACCCAAACTGTCATGGCCACCAACGATAGTTTTCTCCATCTGTGTCTGGCAAGAAGAATAGTCTGCCTTCTGACAGATTAAGAGTTAGCCAGGATGATCCATACATTTGTAACTTCCAGATCCTACTTGTATAGTTCTTTTTATCTAGGCATAGAAATACTGACCTTAGGAAAGTTGAAAAGCACTCAGAACAGAATGCAATTGATGCAAAATTTTGAAGAAAAGAGTGTCCTAAACAACACATGCCCATGAGAGCACATCACTCTAGTCCCTACTCTGTTCTCTAACTGCCCATGGAATACAATGTCAAAATCAAGATTTCTCCTCATCTTCAAAACCATGCCTGGAACTGACTCAAGTTATTTGGATGACTGTCTCAATCTTCATGGTTATCATCACCACTCATGTCAGCTATGCTCCACTGAAACTATGGATCTGTCAACCTCAAAAGTGACACTTGTGTGTGAAAGAAACAAAGGTTTCTCAGCAATTGGCCCAGGGATCTGGAAGTCACTCATGAAAATCAGAATTATAATGAATACTAGAATGTTCAGAGCAAAATACAATACCCACTCCTTTGAAATAACCTCCCCACAAAACATCACGTTATACCACAAAAAATATTCAGACAAAATGAACATAGTTCAATCACTGTTGGCATGTAGGACAAGAGAAAAAGAGACAAATATATCTTTATATGTATAATGGGGTGCTTATGAGAACTTGGACAAATCGAGATAGTCAATTGTAGAATGGAATGGAATATAGAAAATTCTCCCTTTACCAGGGAAATGGTGGAAGTTTCATTCCTAGTGGTTCTTTAGACTACATTTGGACACTAGAAAATATACGATAGGGAAATGCATTGATAAGGAGGAAGACATGGCTGACCTAATAGGTTTTTTCCATTTTTAACTTTGACAACTCTATGTAATAATAAAATAAGATCATAACTGGCTTTTATATTTGCTTTTCATCTGTTCTTCTCATGTTTATAGAGACTATCCCACACAAAGTGTTATTTCAAAACCCAAAGCAATAGAGTGAGTATAATCGACATACCTACACCCTGCCAGTATGCACACATATGCCAGTCTTCTCTAAATATATGCTTAGACTACAAACAGGCCTGAAAAGCTAAACTGCAACATAATTCTAGAAATTTCTAGAAATATAATAGGTCCAGATTCTTCCTTCAGCGTTCACACTGAGTAGTAACCTTACTCCTTGAGTATTTCCTGCTAGTCCCTCCCCACCATTCCTTCCCCCCTCCGATAGGACTATCTGATGAATAAGACACTACGCAGTTTGAGTAAGAGTGGCAGGATCTGACAACTGATGCTGACATCTTGTTCCAAAAATACTCTTTTTCGGACAATGCCACATAGAATAACATCAAAAACATTCCTGTGGCACCTTATAGACTAACAGACGTATTGGAGCATAAGCTTTCGTGGATGAATACCCTCTTCAGTGTTCAGTATTCACCCACGAAAGCTTATGCTCCAATACGTCTGTTAGTCTATAAGGTGCCACAGAATTCTTTGTCGCTTCTACAGCTCCAGACTAACACGGCTACCCCTCTGATATCAAAAAACATTGTGGCTCATTGGAAATCACAATACTCTACCTTAGAATATCAGGGTTGGAAGGGACCTTAGGAGGTCATCTAGTCCAACCCCCTTGCTCAAAGCAGGACCAATCCCCAATTTTTGCCCCAGATCCCTAAGTGGCCCCCTCAAGGATGGAACTCACAACCCTGGGTTTAGCAGGCCAATGCTCAAACCACCGAGCTATCCCTCCCCCCTTGTTGCTTGTGACATTGTCATATTTTTACAATGCTTTCCTGACCATTGCAAATTCCCCCCCAACCAACAAAAAAAGACCTTCACAACCTGCGGTGGCTAATTTTCTCCTGTAAGCACAAGAGATTTTTTAAAAATAATTTCCCTTGTGCCTTTCTGAATTCTTTTACGGATGTGGTAAAGAGCCTAGCGAGTTAGAAAGTACAGTGCATGTGGGATAAGAGGGATGAACATTATCTGAGATTGGTACCTTGGAAATTATAGGGGGAAATGCTTATCCAAACCCTCTCAGATGCTGTGTAAAACCTGCTAATTCAAAATACTATTTTAGAAGTTGTTTGGTATTTTAATTTTATGCTTATAAGTTTCAAGAGCATACTGTCACGTACAAGATGAAATCCATTACTAAGAAAAATGTAATGCTCAAGTGTTATGAAAGGTTATACATCACTGACTTTCATGTATATAAAGGCATTTGAGTAAAAACAAAGGGCTTTTTTTAAAAACAGAGCTGTACCAAATTACCTGAAACAACTATTGTAAGCCACTGATAATAAAGTGGAGTGTAACCAATATTGAGTATTTCTTCACAAACAGTGTTCTATACTCAGCAGGAATACATTAATCTAAGGGCAATATTGGAGCTAGAGTCTGGCTTGAATTCCCCGTATGTCCTCAGCATGTGCTACCTGGACCTTGAGTCCAAGCACAAAGGCGTTTGTGTGGACACTTTCCTATTTACTACTTCTACGAAGCAGGGAGGGCTGGAGCATGGATGAAGCCTTGAATCCGCCCCATTTAATTGCAGGCCCAAGTAGTTGAGCCAGTGCCAGGTGGGTGGAGGAATAGGCCAGTAGTAAATTTACCACCCAATTCAGACAAGGAGAAAGCAGGGTTCTCCAGCTTTTGATCCCCCTTGGTCAGGACTCTGCCTCGAGCAAACTCTGACTCCTGGTCAGCAGGAAACAAGGTTGGAATTTTCAAAAATAGCTAAGTGACATAGGAGCACAAGTCCCATTGGCTGTTGATGGAATTTGTGCTCCTAAATCAGGTAGGTACTTTTGAGAATTCCACCCCAACCCTTCATTTTTGTATAGAATATCAGTATTTCCTGCATTTTGTCCAATTTCTATCTAAACACAGGAAGAAAATAATCCAGCATTTCAGGGCTAGTCTTTATTTGTAAGGGCTCTTTTCTTTCATGCCTGGCTACCATCAAGTGGACACTGCAAAGAGGTTCTACTTCAAGCACAAGACCCATTGGAACTCTGGGTCAGTGCAAGTCTGCAGTGCCCACAGTGAAAGGTGATGCCTTGAAAGCTGTTGTAGAACTTCACTGTTGTGTCCCAAGCTAGTTATCTGGATACCAGCTCCTCTTTAGACTTTAAAACATAGTTGTCTTGGGTAATACTCAATCTGGCTCATGTGAACTGCTGCATTAATTCTCACCTGAGATGTCTGTAAAAGAAATAAGAAGGAATGAGTGGGAGTTAATGACTGAGCATTGATAATGGGTTATGGAGCCTTTCTTCAGTAGGGTGCCAGTTTAAATACAGCCCAGGTTGATACTGAGTGCAACTGAAAGCCATTACTATCTAATGGCTGTTCAGTATCCTACAGGTAATGAGTCTTGTGTTCTCAGGAGATTCTGGACTGGGCAGCCGCAATACACAGCTTTATTCATATCCCCTCATTTCATGTTACAAAGCCCACACTGAGTTTTGGCTAGGTAGGGCTTTCAATATGGACTCAACAACCAACAGCAATTTCAACTCCTGTGGACAGAAATTAATATAGAACATCATTGATGTGTGTCTATACATCACATAGCTTTACAGACATAATCTTGTTTTAAAAAAGAACAAAACTCCTGCACCATTTAATGAGTTACAGACATTCTTATTTTTAATATTTTGTAACACTTTTCTGCCATTAAAACATAATCCTGGAAATTTTAAGTATGCCTAAAAGATAGGAGATTTCTATTGCATTTCTTCAGGCTGTGTTTTTGTATAGGATAGGGAAGTTGGTATTGCCAGATAGATGTCAGACACAAAACGGTTTAAAGACAGCAGGTATTGTCTCCAAAAATAAAAATAAAAATTAACTCTAAAGAAATAGCACTCAGTGTCAGTGTGTTTCTGAACAATTGATGCACTTTTGAAATGCTAAACAAATGTAGCCAATGTGCCCGAAGTAGGACATAAATAGTTTTATCTAAATAAATACTTGATGTTATATTTCTACAGAAGTACTAAGCATGAGGGTAAAACTTTCAAAAACATCTGTCACTTAGGAGATAAATCCCATTTTCAAAAGTGATTTAGGCTCTGTAGTGAGGGGTCATGACCTCCCTCCGAGACTGACAGGGAGGAACCACCGCCTGCCCCCTGGTGGGCGGAGCCAAGAAGGCCATGGCCTCTATACCGGACATGGTGCTGTCCTGTGCCCCCAGGTAAGCATGCCATCTTGGGTACAATTCACCCCTAGATGCATGTCTGAGGACTTTGAGTGTGGATTATAGAGGGGGTTGGGCACAGGGGTGTGGCATGAAATGAGGGAAGATTGCAATGTAGACATAGCTTAAGAAGGGTCGTTCTGGCATCTGGTAATCACTGAAATAAAAGTGCACCCCAGCCATACCCCTTTCACCTGGCCAAGGACCCTATGCCAGGAGGTCTCTGAGGGGACACTATTGAATTTGGGGATCCTCCCATGCTGGGGGAATCTTTAGCTAGTCAGCTATGCTGGTTTAACATCCTCTTTCCACCATCAGAGCAGGGTCAAATGGCTATGTTGTAGGGGAGATTCTGGCCACAGGAGCTTAAACTCTTCTTGACCTCTAAGAAACTAGGGTAAGAGTAAAGGTGTACTAACACGGTGGTGCAACAGTCTAACAGCATATTCATGTCCTCTATGCTCCCATTAAAATAACTATATCTTACGTAAATACAATCTATGGATTTAGACTGATGTACTCAGGGAGCAACTTCTTTATTCTACACCAGCGCCCTAATTCAAAAACAACTTCCCCTACCCCTTAAACTGAGTGATAAATCCTTAATTAGGGCTCTTTTGGCTTCCACGGTTATTCATTCTGGTTGGTTTTTTTTCTGAGTCATTCTCACTTGGCAGGCTGCTATGCAGGCCACAGCAGAGACTGTGCAGAAGAAGAGCGCTAGTCAGATTTGGGATCGACTTTTAAATTGTTCTTTCCAGTATCAAACCTCTGAGATGAACTCGATTCATTAAAAAAGTTATTTTCGTAGGAAGCTTCTTAAAAGGTTGTTTGAACATAAAGCTCAGGCTTTGCTGGTATTCACACTGTACCTATTCTGCACATTATTTGGGGCCAGGCTTTGAAGTTTTTCATATCTCCTGGGTATTCCATTTAATTCAGTTCATGGTAAAAAGAGAACACAAAAATACAGAATCATCATATTACTTATAACGGGGGGAGGGATAGCTCAGTGGTATGAGCATTGGCCTGCTTAAACCCAGGGTTGTGAGTTCAATCCTTGAGGAGGCCACTTAGGGAATCTAGGGCAAAAAAAAAAAAAAAATTCTATTAGGGGATAGTACTTGGTCCTGCTAGTGAAGACAGGGGACTGGACTTGATGACCTTTCAAGGTCATTCCAGTTCTAGGAGATTGGTATATCTCCTATTATATATTATTAGAGGTTTGACGAGCCAGGAACAACTCAAAAAAAGAAGCAAATTCCTTTGATTACAAATGGAGGGAGCTCAGTAAACCCATGAAGTCACTGGCAAATTGTTTTATTTAACTTTTTCCTTCCCTGCCCCATCTTGATTTGTATAATGTGAAATTTACATGTCACTTGCATGGACACTTCATATCTCCTGCAATGATCACTACACGCCCATCATTCAAAGACAGCGGGTTTGAACATTAATTATCTGAGAAGCTGGAAGAGAAGTGGAGCTAGCTTTACTGTAACAGGGAAAGGCTGTACCCTAAGGGGAAATTCATCACCAGGGAAGGACCATCTGCACTCTAGGAGTATCTGTTGGGGAGGTCCTTTCTGGGGGGATGTGCTGACTCAATGCATCTCCCAGATGTCTCAGCAACACCTCCATCCTGGCCATACTGACTTTTGAGGCTAAACTGGCTACTTTTAGGTTCCCTGGAAGATCTTTGCTCCTTTCGTCCAGGGATATTTTTGTTCTTTTTTGTTCTCTGTGCACTTTTACCTACCAGCTAATACCTTATACCATTTCATAACTAGTTGTGATTTGTTCAACCTATCACAGGATGATAAAGCAGCTAGGCAATTTAAACAATCTGATTTTGTCAACAGTGGTTTTAGAATGAAGTAGGTTTAACAATCCTTGTGTTATAAACATGAATTTAACAAGGGTCAGCTTGTACATATGGAAAGCAATTTTGTTAGGCTCCTAACGGAATAACAAGGTGGTACACATGGTAGATTTTCAGTGTAATCCATCACTGAGGTTACCATTGTTTCCTAATCCCCTCCTGCAAAATTTAGCCAGGGATCAGGACAGTTCCAGATGCCCCCTTACCCTTCTCATGTATTTGTACACCAGACATTAAACCTCTCCTTTTAACTTGCAGTGCACAGCAAAGACCCAGCAAGATGCTATCCTGCCAGTGCCTGGGATTACAGCAGCAACTCCGGCCCTACTGCTACCTCAGTTAACATGCACGAGATCCCTATGGTGCAGTTGCAACAAAAAATGATGATACCTCCCTAGACAAACGTCTTGCATGTGATGAGATAGGCAACCACCCCACACCACTAGATATCATTTTATGATGGAGGAAAAGTCCTTCCTAGCTTTTTAAAAGAGTATTGGCTAAAACCCAGAGCAAAGTGATTGAAACAGAGAAAACCCAAATGCCTAAGGAAGGTGGCTGGGACAATGAAAATAGGTGTGAATGGCAGTTCATGCTGAAAAGGAGCAATATAAATTCCTCCAATATGGGTCCAATGAGGTGCCCTTGTGGCTCATTAATGGGCTAGTCAGGCTGTAGGGATGTGATTCTGCCCAACCCCACATATGCATCAACAGACTGCTGAGTGAAGAGGATGGATTGCCATTCCTTTTCCTTATGCTGTCCAGGACTCCAGGGGGTGTCTTTCCTCTTTTAGTCCTGCCAAATATCTCCTTCCTCACCCCCAGCTGCATTTTGGCAAAACCACAGCTGCGGTGGTTTGTTTTTACAAGGATAAAAGTGGAACCATTGTTGGCTTTGTTTCTGGATTGCTGGAGTGAAACGATGGCCTCCTTGAAGTCTATGACAAAACTCCCATTGACTTCAGGGACCAGGATTTCACACAGGATCTATAAGAATAGTCTTGGCTGGTAGTAAACATGAAGCTAATGTTTAAAAATACAGTTTGCTTTTCAGTATGTGAGTGTATGCAAAAATTTGACTTAACTCTCTTGGATTTGTCCTCTGTAATGCAGGGATTCAGAATTGAGGTAATTGGGACACAGGAGGAACTGTCTGGCTACATAGTTTGTGATTCTGTAACACTGATACCACTTAGTTTTTCCAAATAGTGGTAACCACCATAACCAAAAGAGAGTTTTCACCAGTGAAAATTGTTTTTTCCTTTGCAAAACAGAAACATTTTCAGAAGGGACAGTTACATTTAAATAAGGAACATAGCATATTTTTATTTTGTAAATATTGCCACTTAATTTAGTATTCAAAGAGAGGTGAGGGTGGAGTGCCTGATATACCCTTGAGAATGACATTCTTTCATTAATCATAGATATGATAGAGCATTGGCTGTAGAAGTACAAGCTTTCCCAACTGACTTATACCAGTGTGCCCATCCTTGTTCTACAGGGACCACTATGGCTATAATTTTCAGAAGGGGTCGGCACCCTCAATTGGGACCTGTATCATTCTGGGTTTACACCCCCCACTTGTGGCCAGGTGTGGCACTGTAAGTAAGCCCGACTTTACTGCCCCCAACTGGGCATCAATGCATTCACTTTCACAGATCAAGGCAATGAGAAGCCAAAACAAACTAATCCAAATAAGTATGTCTGCTTATCCAGGTTTTTTGGGTTGTGAGTTCCTGGCTCTCTCTTAAATGGGTAGTACCTGCCTTCACAGAGCTAGGTTTTGACAAAAAGTTTCTGCTCCCAGTTGTGCACTTAAATAAGTGACCAGATTTTCAGGAGAGCTCAGATCATTGGGCATAGAGATCATCAGAACACGTTCAACTAAATGAAAATTTGTCACAGAGTTTCATGCAGACGTAGCAGTTGTGACAAAAATTCTGTCAGGGAGGTGGGGGAAGGGTAGGAGAGAGAGAGATTCAGACTCTATAGCCTACTGGATAGTGCACTGGCCTGGACACCCATTTCAAGTCCCTGCTTTGCTTAAGAGTGATGTGAAAGGAAATGCTCTGAATCAAGCAATCCGGGGACTTTTCAACTTATGTGCCTCCCACATCCGAAGCCAGGGGCACTAACAACCCCCGCCCCCATTTTTCCATTGCCAATTATCTGAGCTCTCCCTTTCCTTAGTTGTGAATTCACAATGATCTATTTTACACACACACACACACACACACACACACTTTCATTTTATTTTCAAACCTGTTGTTCTAAGGGATCCTCTTGTCAGATTTTTAGCGTGAACTTTCCTGAGTGCTGCAGGACTGAAATATTCAAATCAATGAACCATTCTTGATATCTCCAAGTTTCAGACTGTAATCCAGAAAATATTAGTGATTGATGTCTGATCTTGTTTCACTCCACTGCAGTAGATGTCCATTATGGCATATAATGACAAAATATAAATTGCCTTAAAAGTGCAGTAACAAATATTTCAAAGGAGACAAAACACAAATAGAACCCCCAGTCACCTTTTCTGTATCTGGGGATGCAGTTGCGCTAGACCAAAATGCTACAAGGTCTGACACTTGAACTGAAGGAAACAAATTAGGCTCATTTCAAAATGGTGTTGCTTGGCAGCAAATACAATGTGGTAAAATGCAAGTACACAATAAAACTTAAGATTTCAGTTAAAAAAACAGGGTTGGTGGACAATGATTTGATCAAGAGGGACACAGAGCTTTGATATGTGAAAAGGTTTTCATGGGTGAACATTTTTTAGCAAAACTGACACATTTGGAGCAGATTTTTACATAGTAAAATGTATTCTGATTTCATGAAATACTGCAGTTTTGCATTAAATTCACTGTTACTTTGTGAATAATGAAAATGTTATGAATGGTTATGTTTAGGAGACTGATTTTTTGAAGAAGAGTGGTGATGGACTATGGATATTTCAACAGCAAAGTTATTAGGTAAATCCAATAGAATATTTCCATTGACATAAGTGAACTTTGGATCATAAACCATAAACCAGCAAAGGCAATTTAGAATCTAATTCAGCAAGATGTTGGGAACCCTTAATTCCCACTGACTTCAGAGGGCATTTTTTAGGACATTTTTCTAATGGGCAGGTGGCTAAACATGAATAGGGAGGGATCCTTAGGATCAGCTTTCCAAAAGAGTTCAGCACTCAATGTACACTCAACGAGAGCTGACGGGAAGACAACAGTTCTGTTTCACAGCAGCTTTAGAGATTTCAAAGTTTGGTTTCGTCCCACGTTGGAACAAAAATAAAACCTGTTTTTGCAAAACAGTTGTCAAAATGTGATGTTGGATCAATACTTGAGTGCGTGTGTGAATGTGTGTATACAGATGTGTGTGTGAGAGAGAAACAAAGAAATGGAAGAAGCAGAGATTAAAAACTGGATGAAAAACCCACTGTCATCAGCATATAGGAGAACTGCCAAAGATGCCAGCTTCGTCATTTTCTGCAGCTTGTGCACCTGCAAATTCCACCTGGATTGTCTGTCACTGCAGCAGTCTTAGGAAGGTCTGAATATTCAACTTGTATTTTATCTACTAAACATTCTAATTACTTTCACCCCTAATAAATGTCAGGGGAAAAACGCCTCTAGTCTTTGGATCTGTGAGTAATAGGGGCTGCAAGTGATTGAGAATAACTTCATATACTGGACCAGCAGATGACTGCATCAAGTAATTAAATACGGATTATGGAACAGCTCATATTGTTTTTAATTTTAGTTCATTTGACTACTTGACAAATCTTGTCTCAGCACATTTAGCAGTTTATTATGGTATCCCTGGGTCCTAATTTCAGCTCTTCTACCAATTTACTGTGTGACCTTGCAAGATATCTATGGCCAAATTCCACTAGCCTTGTTCAAGAGTCATCCCGTTGAAATTGATACCCCTTAATGTTTCTGTAACTCCATCAGAAAAATAGAAATATAATAATACATCACATTCCTCACAGGATAAGGCAGTTATTATATATTATTTGTACTGTGGTAGCAGTCAGAAAACTCAGTCAGGATCAGGGCTCCATTGTTGTAGGGTCTGTCTAAACACATAGGTCCTTCCCTCAAAGAGCTCATCATCAACTATGAAATAAGACACAACATGTGAGTGGACAAACAGAAGGGAATCAGGGAGGGAGGACCAGGGTAATGATAATAAAATGGGTTACATAGGTCAGCTAATCACCAACTTGATGGTTCCAAACCATCTGAATTTAAAGTAAGTAAATACATATAAAATAAATTATCTTTAAAAGCCACAAAACCCAGCCATCATAGATTGATTGATTTCCTGTAGGCTTCACAGCAGGCAACAAAGTTGGAGCTGAGGGAAGAATTTGAAGGGGGAGATGGTCATGGCATTTGTAGGGGTTGTTCCAAGTCTTCTTTGGAAGAAAATACAGAGATGTTTGTGGGAGAAGCAGACCAATGGGGTTTCAAGGCAGTCATCACCAGCAGAGGAGAGGGGATGAGGTGACCTGAGAAGAGGCAGAAGCAGATAAGCAGGGAAGGTCAGTGCTGTGAAGGACCCAGAAGGTTCCAACAGGAAGCTTATATCTGATGCAGCAGAAAATGAGGAAGTAGTGGAGGGACTGAATAAAGGGTGTGATGTGGTCAGACAAGATGGCCAGGGAGATAAACTTGGCTGTGTTTTTTCATAAGGTCTTGGCGCTGTCCGTGTGGGTGTCAGGGAAGCCAGAAAAGAGGCCGTGGCAGTAATCAAGATGGGAAATGATGAAGGCTTGGATGAGAATTTTAATTACATGTACAGAAAGGAAAAGTCAGAGTTTTAAGATGTCACAGAGGAAGAAGTGGCAGGATTTGGATACTGACTGGATACATTGGGCAAAGGAGAGGGAGGAGTTAAAACTGAGCCCCATCTTATGGGACTGCGTAAGGGATTAGTGGCATTGCCAACAATGGTAGGATAGGAGGAAAGTTGTGGGAGGAGGCTGAGAGAAAAGATCCCATATATTCATTCATGTGAGTCATTTGACTAAAATCACAGGAGGATTTGCATGAGGAATGCTTACCAATGTGAGAAAGGATTGCACAAGCAGGCCCTCTGAGTGAAACTTTTCATAGAGTTGCATTTGTCAAAAATGGTGGCGGTCACATATAGGTAGTCTTTATGGTATGCATTAACCCGGATGCACGGATGTGGTTAAGCAACCAAAATCATTTCACACCTTTACATGTCTGATTTCATTGGATAAGTAACATTACTACTTATTTCACATTGAAGCCTTTGCAGCTTTTTAAAACAAGTCTTTACATTTATGTTCTGCATACTGCGGGCCGTAATAGCTTCTGCACATTGCCATATACGACAATTTGAACAACCAGAAGATTTCTTTCCTATTTATGTCATACCTAAAAAAGGATCAGACTTAACTTGCTTTTTGAAGCTATGTGTTACAATGTGGGTAGCAGAAGAAGACCACAAAATGGGAGCATGAGCTCAATTGTATATCAATTGAATGCTAAGGACTAGATTGTGCATATAAGGTACCTGCAGTGTAGTTGTAGCTGTGGCTGTCACAGGATATTAGAGAGACAAGGTGGGTAAGGTAATATATTTTATTAGACTATCTTCTGTTGGTGAGAGAGAAAAACTTTTGAACCACACAGATGACCACCCACAGGGGAGAAGCAGGAGGCAATGCATCCTGGATCTCCCTAGTGATGGTGATATTGAGGGCAGAGAAATTTGCTACATCCCTTTAAGGGGTACAGCATATTTTCCCATGTGTGACAAGCCAGTTGTCTACCTACATTTTTAATGAAGAAGAGATGGAGGAGTAACTCCATAGCAGACCCTGCTCTTCTCCAAGCATAGGGTCTGATATTTTTGGTGACTCTGATGTGGGCTGTGCAAGGTGGAGGAGCCTCCTTTCTTACTCCCCTGCATAAGGGGTGTGTGTGCATGATGTGGACACAGCTGACCATGATATGCAAACTAGAGTTGGTTTGGAATTGTTTGTTGGATTTGTTTTTTGATGGAAAATGTGGTTTCTGCAAAAAGCATAATTTTCCTTGCCAACATGTTTCAGGAAAATCAAAATCAAATGCTTTTTTTGGATCGGGTTGTCCCAAATTGAAACATTTTGGGTTTTGTTCCAATGAATTGAAACATTTTGACACTTCCAAATCAATTTTTTCACAACTTTTCATTCTATAATAAATTTAGATATTTCAATTTTTTATCCAGATCCAGGATGAAAAACTGTATCGAAACACTGTGGATGGCAGTTCTAATTGTTGATCATCTCTAATACAAACACAAAACTAAAAGAGATGATGGAATAGTTGTTTTCTCCAAACTTTACAGAAGAGAAATTAAAGATAATTTTAACCCATTTCACAGAGTTTGAAAATGCTCATATCGCTTCATATGGATAGGGCAAGTTTAGCATAATTAATGACAATGAGAATACATGGATAATAAAATACTGGAAGACTATGAGATCAATTCTGTTCCCACTGAGAAAATTATAGTCTTTTCATTCATTTCAGTGAAATCAAGATCAGTTCCTACAATGAAATTTTTCCCACTATTGTGTTTGTCTTCACAATCAATTTCCTGTGAGTTCCAAAACTGTAGCAGTTTGGCTGTATATTGCACACTTTAGAGTTAAGTGGTTTCTAAGAGCCCAAAGACTCTTTTAGATTTAAATTTAATTGTAAAAGGGCCCTTATGCTCGTCTCTTCTCAGTAGGGTCTTATACTTCACCGTACTATCTGAGCACTTTCCAGCAGTGATTAACATCTGTCACAGGTGGTTCTCTCACTCACCTTCTCCCCAGGCAGATAATTGTATGTGCAGCATAGCGTTTTCTTTGGTAGTTTTCCCCCCCCCCCCACAGATGTTCTCAGAAAAGTTCACTTCTCCATCCAGCATTTTGACTATTCTATTTCTGACCTCTCTTATTCTCTGCATAGTCTTTTGGGGGTTATTTATGCTGTCTTTTTCTTCTTTTGTGGCATCTCCATTACTGGGGGCTTGCAACCACAGTAGCCCATTCGGTATGATCCTCTACTAATCTCTCTCTAGATGAATAATCCTTTTGATATATTCAGAATACTATGTCATCCAGCCAAAATCTTTTTCTTCCTCATGTTCTTCTGCCATCAACTTTCCCTTCCAGTGCCTGTGAACATGCATCACCTGCTGAACTCCTTAAAAATATGACCTGAAAATCAAATCTTTATTTTCATAAGAACTCTGACTAATGTTTCCTGAGTTCCAATCATAGCCAATACTTTTTCATTGGTTACCAGGTCAATCCAAGATATTTTCAGAATTTTTCTGAAGCACCATAACTCAAAAGATTGTAGTTTCTTTATTATCAATTGTTTGAATGTCCATGTTTCATAGCCTTAATTTAACACAGACCAACTGTAAGTTTTTAAGAGTTAGAATAAAGTCTTCAGATTTAGTCCCTTTTCATCAGATGTTTATTCTTTCAGAATGTCTCTGACTCTTGCTATTCTGATACTGACTTCAGTATTTGATCTTTCATCTTCTGTAATGATGCTTCCTAAGTAGAAATAATTTATCACTTGCTGTATGGCTATCTCATTCACTGGAATCTTGCATGTTTTCTCAGGAACTTTGCATACTATAGTGGTGTGTTGTTTTTTGGTCCACATTCAGCTCCAGACCATATTCTTTGCCATATTAAATATATAATTTCCACTAACTTCATTAAAACTTCTTCTGAATCAACCAACAACACTGTCATCTGCATAGTGAATGTTATTCACCCATTTTCCATTCATCTGAATATCTTCTTCTGTTTCATCAATTAATTTAATCAAATACTTGCTATAAATGTTGAATTAAATCGGTAACATTACACAACCTTGTCTCACCCCTCTCTTGATCTCTATTAAATATTCATTTAATTCTCCCATTACAATCACCTTCTGATTCTAGTATAATTGTTTTATTACTCAAAATCTGTGTCCATCAATCCCAAATCTTAATATGTTGAGCAATTTGTAGTGATAGACTGTCAAATGCTTTTTGAAAGTCAATAAAACACAAATGTATTGTTTTCCCCATTTCGGCTGATCTTTTTAATATGAGCTTCAAGTTCATAATGGTGTTTATCGTGCCCTTCACACATTTGAATCAACACTTTTTGTAAGAGCATGTCGTTCTTCTGATTTCTGTTGTTAGTGTTCAGTCTCATTCCAGTACTTCCCATTATCTCAATTCTCTTTGAAAATATGTCTAATTTAGCTTCAGTTTTAATTCTTCTTAAACTTTTTTTGTTCCATGGATCGTATCATGACTCAGTTGTTCACAAGAGGGACAACTCCTCAATCAAAGATCACACAGGACACTTCCCTTCTTATTCATGTTCACATAATACCTGTGAGACAAATTGTGCCAGTTTCTTACATGGGAAACATTAATATTTAATGCACATTTAGCTCTTTTAATGTAATTTGGCAGCCAGAAACAAGCTATAGAGCTAGCACCATGTGCCCAGTAAGTGTTCCACAGAACACTGTTTGGGGATTGCTAAACTATTCAATTCCTTTGCATCCAGCCTGTGCCAGCTAAATGCTAGATCACAATTTTCTCATCACGTGCTGACATTATCAGAAGCCATCTCCCATGGTTGATCACCCTTACAGTGACTAAGTAAGAGACTGATTGAGGTAAAAAGGACTACTTGCATGAGTAGACGCTTACCAATATGAGTAAGAGCACATTTGGGCAAATTGTGATTTATTATTTATTATTATTAGTAGTAGTATTTATAATGTGATGTAACATAGGGTGAACTAAGCAGAAGATCAGAACTAGACTACTCTAATTCTTGTTAAGATGCAATACTATTTGAAATATTCACCATATAAGTTGTATTTCAGTATGGATAAAACATACAAATTCATCAGTAATCTTACAGGAACTCCTGGATTATATTATACTACAGAACCAAACATGATAGCTTTCTTAAAAAAAGAACTGGGAAGTAGAAAAGGCAAAGTATGGAAAGGATAAAGAATGAAAAGCATGTATTTTGATTTCATTTCCCCCCCCCAGCTATAAAAGAAAATGTTAAATCAATTTTCAAGGTCTTTTACTGTTTCTCCCCAAATCAGCAAGTAAGAAAGTTGGTCTGGGATGATACTCCCTCAGCATTTGATAATTTCTGGGTGCTATACTGTGACTGAGAAAAATGAAATGTCTTTATCTCCAGGAAATGTCCCTATATTAAGTGCTTTGAAGTACTAGCAACAATTTTTGTTTACATCTTATGCTGATTCACAGCTTTCTACTAGTAAAACCAAAGCAAAAAGCAATACTTAATGTTCAATGAGAATACAAAGAAATGCAAATGGCAAACTGTATATAGTCACTCTAACAATATAATAGATGGTGTCTGTGCCATTGATCTGTTGTAAAGAGATCTTATTGCATTTCTCGACTACTAAGGTAAATTACAGTAATCAGTTTACTTCCTTATTTTGTGTCTTTGGATTCAAAATAAAGGATCTAAAATGTTCCCTTTCTCTACCTATGAAAAGTATAGTGAAATTTAAGCTAGGAGATGAGCCAGGATAGATGAAATATTAGCCTTTCACTTTCACAACTACCCCAAAACATGTGCATAAACACTCACCATGTTACCCATATATTTAACTAAACATTTATTAAGTTTGAAATACATTATTTTCCATTTTTGGTTGCCTTTGCACTTCCAGTTTCCACTTTATAATTCTCAGAAAATAAAATAAATAAATAAATATATTATGCACGGCAACCCAGGCAATTAAAGTTGAGGGTATGTATCAGTAACATAAAGGTTAAAATATATATAGGGATGTTGAAATTATCCCCAATCAAGCATGATAAACCCAGGAAATTCAGAGTTTAGATTAAACGTGAAAGAAATCTTAACATGCAAAAGTACAGAAAAATACAGTTAGGGCACCCAAATAACCATACTTTTGTTCTGTAATGACATCATACAATAGGCATATGATTGGTTATTCTGTTTTAATTAATTTTTTATCTTAAATTAGATTAAACTAGTTTTTAAAGTCACATTAGCCTTGTCTCCACCCCAGCCTTAGTACACGGCAGAAATAAAAAAAGGAATATAAAGTCGTAGGGGAAGAAATGATTATTGTGAGAAGAAATACTGCAGAAGGTGAGCCAGAGAAACATAAAGAGAGAAGCTGTCAAAGAGACAACAGAAGGAGAATTAAAGGGTCACACTTGGAAAAAGATAGGTGAGATTTTTTTTATATCTGCAAAAAAACCAAATGTGGTCACAAATATGCAATTGTACATGCAACATATGTGAGGTTAAATATCTACACAAACACTTTTTTGTAAGTGCAATTACAGCTACATTAACTTGCAACTCCAATTAGCTGTTTATACATATTTTGAGGGGCCAACTCGGGTGTCTTTTTGTGTTTTTAATTTGGCCTAAAATAGTTGAATAAGCTTCTAATGAACATTCCATCTTTTGGATAGTTATTGAAACGAAATCTCTAAAAGTGTTAGTGTTTGTCTGTCACTTCCTATACGCCAGTTAAATGCTCTTCCTACGGTAGGAGGCATAATTTCCTGTCTTTGAGCATATCTGGAGGTTATTTGTGTGCAAGAGTCAAGGCTTTAGTGACAATGGGAGGAACTGACTGATAGTGATTGAGTAAGGTGCCAGCCTAACTGAGTAAGATTGAGTATGACTGCATGGATATGCCTGAATTGGCATTATTATTAATGAACAGGACAGCACATATCTTGACACGAGTGAATGTAGAGTGTGGAAGGGAATTTTAGCTCACATGACCCAGCATGAATCTGTATGGCTGTATGTATGAGATATGAATGATTACTGGATGTCAGTGTTGGTGGGTGGGAATAGCAGTGTGTCAGTCAATATAAATGAGTGACTGGGTAGGAGCAATTGAGTTCATAGTTCTCCTGTTGGTAGAGAATATCCTACCATCTTCTTGTGACAAAATAGCCATTCTCTTCAGGTAGTTACCCACTTCTTTCCTTATACAGTGGCATTTCTGACACAGTACATATGTATCACACTGATTAAAGTTATCTCAGAAAATTGGATTGGAGGGAGATGTTGTATTTAATCTCAGATGGCACCTTCCATCCCCCCAAAAGCTATTTTCAGTAAAATGAAAAAAATATGACTAGCTGTAATAGGAATATGGTAATATGCAAATAAATATTATATATAAATTCCTGGATAAGGGCAGTATAAAGGTTTTCTGACTGTAGTGTGTACATGTAGAGTATTTTAGTATAGTTGGGGTGGATATTAAAGTAAATCTTAAAAGCATGAAGGACAGCTTCTGTTGGCATTTTGTTTATGGATACTCAGCATCTTTTCTCCAAGGCACACATCTCAAAATAAGAAGTGGGCATATGTTGTCTCTGAACAAAGGCCCCTCTTAGTGGGTGCTATCTAACTGTTGTTCACTAAGGCCTTGTCTACACTGGCAAGTTTCTGAGCAGGAAAGCAGCTTTTTGCGGTGTAACTCCCGAGATGTACATACTGCCAAGCCACTTAGTGCTCAGAAACTGTGCAGTATCAGCACTGTAAAAAACTACCCTGACGAGAGGTGTAAAGCTTTCTGCACCGGGGATACAGTGCCACTTTGCCAGTGTAGACATCCTGGTCAATTACAATGCTGTGATTGGTCTCCGGGAGGTGTCCCACAATGCCCGTTTTCGCCTCTCTGGTCATCAGTTTGAACTCTACCGCCCTGCCCTTAGGTGTCCAACTGTGAGCCCCACCCTTTGAAATCCATGGGAATTTTGAAAGTCCCCTTCCTGTTTGCTCGGTGATGCATGCAGTGGTCTCAGCATGTCTTTCCAGGTGACCATGCCTGCTCCTCGCACCAGGCGATCCCCCACTTGGAGCAATGCCGAGCTGCTGGACCTCATCAGCATTTGGGGAGAGGAGGCTGTGCAGTCCCAGCTGTGCTCCAGCCGTGGGAATTATGATACCTATGGGCAGATTTCACAATGCACGACAGAAAGGGGCCATGACTGGGACACACTGCAGTGCAGGGTCAAAGTGAAGGCGCTGCGGAACGCCTATCTCAAGGCGCGGGAGGCAAACCGCCATTCCGGTGCTGCGCCCATGAGTTACTGGTTCTCCAAAGAGCTGGATGTGATACTTGGTGGTGACCCCACCTCCACTGCTAAGGTCACGGTGGATACTTCGGTGGCTCGCATGCCAGTCGAGAGTGGACCGAGCCAGGAGGAAGAAATCTTGGACGAGGATGTGGAGGGGGACCCAGAGGCAGAGGACGACTCGGAGGTCAGAGATGCATGCAGTCAGGAGCTCTTCTCTACCCCGGAGGAGGCTATCCAGTCACAGCTGTCAGACCTTTATTCCATTAATTGAAAGCAAACAGAGCCCTGCAAAGCAACAGGAAATTTTCTTAAACCTTCACAGTGCATCATTTGCACCAATCACAGTCACCTCCTAGCATTACAAGCACTGCACTCTCGAGCATAGCAACAAATATTAGTGGCTTTCAGCTTCAAATTGATGCCTCAAGGCATCCCTGATCCTTATGGCCCTGCGCTGTGCCCCTCTAATAGCCTTGGTCTCTGGCTGTTCAAATTCAACGTCCAGGTGCTGAGCCTTAGCGGTCCAGCCCTTCCCTTCACAAATATTATAGAGCGTACAGCACGCGGCTATAAGCATAGGAATGTTGTCATTGGCGGGTCCATCCTCCCCTATAGGCAGCATCAGTTGACCTTTAAATGGCCAAAAGCACACTCAACAGTTATTCTGCACTTGCTCAGCCTGTTGTTGAACCGCTCCTTACTGCTGTCAAGTTGCCTCGTGTATGGCTTCATAAGCCACGGCATAAAGGGGTAGGCAGGGTCTTCCAGTATCACAATGGGCATTTTTTGACTTCCCCTACGGTGATCTTTTGGTCCAGGAAGAAAGTCACTGCTTGCAGCTTCCTGAACAGGCCAGGGTCCAAAAGATGTGTGCGTCATGCACCTTTCTGGACCAGCCTGCATTAATGTCTGTGAAATGCCCACGGTGATCCAAAAGTGCCTGGAGAGCCATACAGAAATATCCCTTCCGAATAATGTACTCGGTGGCTAGGTGGTCTGGTGCCAGAATTGCAATATGCGTGCCATCTATTCCCCCCCCCCCCCCCCGCCCCGCTGCAGTTGGGGAAGCCCATTTGTGCAAAGCCATCCACAATGCCATGCACGTTGCCCACAGTCACAGTCTTTCAGAGCAGGATGCGATTAATGGCCCTTCACACTTCTGTCAACACAAGTTCAACGGTCGACTTTCCCGCTCCAAACTGGTTAGCGACCAATCGGTAGTAGTCTGGAGTAGCCATCTTTCACAGTGCAATCGCCACATGCTTCTCCAATGACAGAACAACTCTCATTCTTGTGTCCTTGCGCCACAGGGCTGGGGCGAGCTCATCACACAGTCCCATGAATGTGGCTTTCCTCATCCGAAAGTTCTGCAGCCACGGCTCATCATCCCAGATGTGCATGACGATGTGATCCCACCACTTAGTGCTTGTTTCCCTCGCCCAAAAGCGGTGTTCCACTGTGATCAGCACCTTCATGAATGCCACAAGCAATCTCGTGTTGTAGCTACTACGTGTGGTGCGATCAATGTCGAACTCCTCTTGCTTTTGTAGCTTAAAGAATAACTCCACTGCCACTCGTGACGTGTCAATGAGAGTGAGCAGCATATTGGTCAACAGTGTGGGATCCATTCCTGCAGACCAAAGAGGCAGAGTGCTTAATACACAAACCACTGAAATATGGCTCCAAATGCGGACTGAAGCACAGGGATTGCTGGAATGTGAAGCAATACATCATGGGGCATTGGGACAGGACCCAGGATGCTCCGCGATCCCCTCTGCCTTCCCACAACTCTTAGCTGCAGAAGAGGAAGAGATGCTCTGTGGGATAGCAGCACAGAGTGCACCGCTCTGAATACCGATGCAAGTGCCGCAAGTGTGAACACGCTATTTCGCAGACAGCTGACAGTGTGAACACATAACAGCAGTTTTGTGCTCTCTGAGCGGCGATTTAATTTCCAGTGACATAACTCTGCCAGTGTAGACATATACTAAGTAGAGCTGCAGGGAATTTAGTTCTGAAAGCTATCTGGTCATCATCAAAGACAGCCGCCCCCAAAACTGACTGGTCTGTGGTTGCTTCCTATAATAGGCTACCAATCTCGAAAGCAACTACCTACAACCCAATTTGCATGATGCCATAAAAACCCCTCCTGATGCTCAGCTAAATATTATAGATTCTACAGCCAGAAGCCGAGGAACGATTTTATTTCTGCAAAGCAGTAAAAGTAACACAGGGAGAGGAATACTGAAATTGCACTGTGTATACAAAAAGGAGAAAGATACAAATAATGCTTATGTGATTTTTCCCAGTTACAAGACTTACCCATTTACTTAATAGTAATTTTCATGAGACATTTTCACTAGTGACCTTATAAGTAGGACCCCGTGTAAATCATGAATACCATCATGGGGGAAGATGACAGATTTTATGGATTGGTCATGGCAAAAATGGAAAATTTCACAGTTTGTCACGGATTAATGGAGAGGACTAGAAAAACATAAAGTCATTTATATTGATAAAGAATGATTCTGAGATGTTTCAAGTTATCTTTTTAATGAATATAAATCATAAAAATACATGACAGCCTGTCAATGTAATCTGAAATTACTATTTTTAAAATGACGAAAGCCACAGAAAATAAGGAGTCAAATGGTGAACATTTGGGCGGGCTCTGTCAGAGAAAGCACCAAAAATAACACTTTAGGATGGCACCACTTCAAATGAAATTCAATATGTTCGAAGCAGACAGTGTTACATTTGTGATGATGTGTTCAGCATGTTCGTTTATATGAACTCTGACACATAAAGCAAACGCTAAGGGACAGTGTGGGGAATCTCAGTTAAGTCACTGTAAGTGGAAAGTACCTTCAGTGAACACAATGAAGTCCAATTTGAAGGCAAAGGAATTACTCTGGATTTACACCAGTATAGTTAAGATCAGAATCAGGTCCCATGCCTGCTGTCATGTCATCTTAAACTGTGCTCTTGGATGACTGGAGCATCTAGATAAAGCTGAGCCTGCTCTATATTTGGATGGGGGTGGGCACTGCTTTTTGGGTGCCTGGGCATTTGGGTGGCCAGTTTCAGACACCATTTAAACAAACATGTTACTTGCAAAGGTAACACTGGCTGCTATAACAGGTGTCTCAAGTTGGGCACCTCAGAGACTGAGGGATCCATAAATCAGTGACTGTAAAATTGAAATGTGGCTGTATTTAGAAGGAAAAATCCAGGTATGGCAGGAAGTGATGTTGGTAAAATACGTCATAGGAAAAGCATGAGATAAACAGAGTAAGCCAGGATCTCTAAACCTGGTGAGGCAGAATGGCTCAGGGCTATATCCCTCACTCTTTTCTTCACTGCATCTCTTCCAAAATGTGGCCTCATTTGCTGCCTGCTTTGCTCCAGTGCTCTCTAGTTTTGAAAATGTACATGGCCCAGTCTGTCTGGAAGTATTTCTTCTGGTCCATGGCCTAAAACTGACTTCAAATATCTCTCAACGTTCTTGGCACAATTAAAGTAAATCCAAAAAATCCCAAGAAATCTGGAGTAAGCAGCAATCTCAGTCCAGTGGAGAGATTGTTAGACACACTGGACATCACAGATCTTCAAAGATCATAGAGCTGCAATAGAAGGGAGAAAGATCTAGGGGAACATCCTACGATTGGACTCTGGGGGGATTTGGGGATTTTATCAGGGGGGATTTAGAAGTGGTAGAGTGAGTAAAGAAAGATATTAGGGATTAGATTGATTTTACTTTGCTCGAATCAATATCCCCTGCCAAAAATATACTTAGAATATGTACCTGCAGCTTACTGCCTTGCAAAGCCATTCTTGGACTCTGTGTCTGGAAAAATTAATTCCCATAAGGACACTGCATTACCTAATGAACACTGCTAAGGGCATAATACAACATGGAAATAGAACCTCCTGCAGTGGATTTTTACAGAACAGTGAAATGATAGAAAGGCACATAGCCATCTAATGGGGCAGTTTTCACTACACCATAGGGCTGCAAGCTATCCCCTAAAACATGTTTGCAAGAGTGCCTATGGCAGTAGGAACAGTTTGCCTCTAAGTAAATGTATGGAATGTATCAACTTTACATTCTACATGATCGTTATAAAACACAGATGGTCATGCTTTCAAACTGTAATCTAGGTCCATGTATTCTGTGGCAAACTGGACATATATTCTATAGCAAGGTCATTGGATTCTGTAGTTCTACAGCGTTGCAGCCTGAAAATTCTGTTGCTTTTCATTCCGGTTAGAAAATACACAATACAAGTAGCACAGTGTTCTTTATGTTGATATTAAATTCAATTTCCTTCATCCCCCATTTTCAGTGTGCCAGAGATTTCAGTATTGACAAATTGTAGAAATGATCAGGGCGGAAGCTGAAAGTTTTGACATCTGGGCATAGGACACGTGTTCAGGCATGTTGGCCCCGAGTCTTAAATTGATCTGCACAGGTGAATGAGTAAGTTTCTGCTTGAATGGATCACCTTACAAGACTGAGATCTTTGGAACTGTTGAATAACCGCTTTAGCTGCGTGTTTCTGCTAAACTGGATAGCACTGGATAGATGTGTTGAAATTTAAATTTCATCATTAGGTTTCCTAGCTTTGTGATGAGCGGGTCAGTTCATAATGTGCAGAGCTATGGGTTTCAGGCTGTCTCAGGAAGATGTCACAGCATCAGTTTACATTTGGGATTGGGTTTTCTTTGCAATCAAGAGTGCTAGAAACATCTTTTAAAATGCAAGCTTAGATTCTGAATCATAATTACACACCAAGAGATGGATTCCACAGCAAATTCCACAACAGGAGTACTGTACAATACAAAGAGCCCTACCTAGTGTGTTTAACTTAGGCTGTGATGAAAAGAAAAAAAAAACTGATATTACACCCACAGGGAGCTACAGATTGAAATCCTCACAGTAATGAACCTAGTTTTAGTGGAGAATGCAAACTGTCATCTCCCATTCAATTTCAAATTATCGTCACCAAAATCTATTCACTGTGCCATTTTCAGCTCTCATTATGATTTTTCTCAGTAGAATTAGGTACTAAAATTCCAATTCTTCATATGTTTTATAAATCGTAGTAGTAGACTTGACTATTTTGACCTTTTCAATATTCCTTGGTGTGACTGGCTACATTGCTCGGTTGATCTGTTCCACATCTCATAGTATTTTACAGCATCTCTAACCTACCAGGAAGTAGATGGAGTCAATGAGGACATAGGGTATAATGGTCAAAGTACAGACATTCTTGCAAAATATTTCACGGAAATTATTAAGTATTAAACCTCTGATAGCAAATCCTTATTATTAACATTATACCAAGAACAGAAAATAGAGTTAATTTGCAATAAATTGGAATAATTGTAAATGATAAAAATAGAGTCCATCCATGGCACTGTCCTATAGAAATTTGCCTTTCAGTAAATACTCTGAATGGGATACGATTATTAACCACATTCTTTTAACCTTTACCCAACACTTGAACTGAACCCAATAAAAATGTGCTAGGTTTAAAAAAAAATTATTTTTAATTTCTACGTACTTCTCTATTTCTGGGTTCCATCTGGGATTGGAGGATGCCTTGAAATGCTATGATTGTCTATTATCTATTGTCTCATTGTCTATTCTTGTTCTGATCCTGGTTTGACCAGAAGCCGTAAATGCGACCGTTCTCATAAACAATCCTTTTCTTGTAAAAAGCTTTAAAAAATTCCAGTCCAGTTTTGCAGATCTCAATAGTCTGAATAATGTGAGTAAGCATCTGAAATTCTGGATGCTCATTTGAACTGATCTTGAACTCAGAACTTCTTGAGGTCTACTTGCTAACACAAGACTGCATGCTTGAAAAAGCAAGTAAATAAAGCATTTTGGTACACATATTTTAGACAAATTAGTAACAAGAGACACCATGAGTCTGATACTCCACCTTTTAAAACCTGTTTCATGTCATAGTGACTTCCTCATGAGTGTGGATTCAGTCACACTAACATAAAGTTAGTGCAACAGAGTGGAGAACCAGGCCTTTGTGCCTCTTTTAAAACCTTACAGATGCCTTTTACGTGGCTGCATTTTTTTTTTTTTTTTTTTTTTGGCCATGGTAGTGTGATATGACTACAGTCCAAATGTGTTTTTTTGGCTAAGTAGTGTGATCTGACTGCAGTCCAAATGTGTACAGCATATCCCATATCATTGGGGCCGCATCTGTGATGGCAATACACAACTTAGACTGAGATATTTGTGCTCCAAATAGTTTGGGTGAGGCCCCTCAGTATTTTAGTTGCTTCTTAACCTTTAAATAAGGAATTGCCCTCTATTGCTCCTGGTTATAAAGTATTATAAAAAAGGGGTTTTAGAATTAAAAGTCAAATTTTGATCTATATCTATTTGAATGTCAAATTGTCCAGGGATATTTTAAAAAGCATTTGCAATTAGTGTACATTTAGTAGAAACTCTGAATTTTCCTAAAATTAGGCCTGCAGTCTGCATATTAAATATACTTACATTTTAAAGATGAAAGTCTGACCCTATTGAAGTCAATGGAAGTTTTGCCATTCCTTTCAATGGGGCCATGATTTCTCTTGGATGCCTAAATATAGATCCAGTTGCCTAACTTCAGGCATGTTATGGGATATTTTAAAAATAGCTTTTTAATCGTAATTCTTTTTCAGTGTGACAAATTCATTTAAGTAACTCAGTATCCAAGAACATATATGGGTCCAGTGTAAAAAACCAAGACAAAAGAAACACACATCTAAAGAACTACATACATTTTGTGGACAACTATAACAGAGGGATTGAATGACAAAGATGATCAGTAGTGTGATCTGGATCCACCAATAGGTGGCAATTTAAAGTCTGGGCCAGAGTTTGCAAACACAAATTCAGGAAAGCAGTCCTATTCTGCATAAGCTCATGCTTAAAGTTAACCATGTGCTTAAGTCCCATTGAAGTCAAGTGTTTAAGGGTTTTACTGCATAATAGGGATTGATTAAAATGTGCTTTATTTGCTTTTATTTCTGAATTGGGCCTAAAATACACTAAAATTATATGTATATATGTAATTATACACATATGGAAAAAAAACACCTCATTTTCAGCCTACTAGCCTTGACAGTGTCTCTGAATGCAGCACCTTTGGTATTTCAATTTCATGCTTTTAATAGATACTAGCTATATGTGAATAAGCATAACTTTATAATTAAGTAAATTGTGATGCATGCAATCTATATAATAGACCTCAATTTCCAGGTCGCAGTGCCCTTTTAATTCCCTGCATGACATTCCAGCCTAAAAGGCACTAATAGAGAGATTCCAGCATTGAAAAGAAAAGCAAGGGAAATCAGCATCTAAAACTTGGTAAGACTCGGGTAGTAAAAGGTCTTTGTTCTGAAGATTGTTCTCCCACAGAGAAACAGAGTTCTCTTAGCTTTTACAGTTGATTCTCATGCTGCCGAAATATTATAATCAAAGCTCTTTGCCACCTTGTGTTGAATTCACAGTACTTGAAATCTTTTTTATTTAGCGAGAAACACTGTTTCTACCCTAAATAATGTAATAAAAGCATTCAAAATGTCAAATGAATATTCTCCAGTTAAAAATATCTTCTTTTTTATTATTATTACAATGGTGCAGGGAACTGCTCAGAGGTGACTGGAATGATTAAAAAGGAACGGAGAATATCTAATGGTTTTGCAAGGGGGATTTTGAGAATGCATCATACTGTCAGGCATCACTGATACTTTTATCCCCCATTTCCTAAGCAGGGTGGTGCAAGAGTTTTGGCAGGCAGTGGAAATGTCAGTCTGTGGGCTAAATGGAAAGGTGCTATGTGAAAATAATGCACCTGAAAATTCATGACCTGAAAGTCCAGCGCATCATCCTGTGGTGTTCCCTGATTTTTTCTGCTATGTTGCTTAAGGAATAGATCCAATTCCTAAATCTGGCTGCAGGGTACTAGCACAACATCACAATAAAAGCAACTATAATCATAAAAAGAATAACAACACATGCATATTTTGCACTTCCATGGCCCATGTCATCCAAGAACCTAAAGGATTTTACAAATATTGATTCATTGTATCTCAGCATAACTATGAGGTAGATATCCTTATAGCTAGACAAAATATTCTTCATGCAAGGTGTTTGATTCAATGGATCTGTTTTGTAAGTCTGCAAAATTTCCTCAAAGTGGAAGTTAACCCCATACTAGCAACTTAATGCTGTATCTATCACACAGGCACTAAGAAGGTAGGATTCCCTACATTGCCCAACCAAAATGCCATATCCCAGTGTCAATTGTAGAGGTAGGTTTGGTGATATACATATCCAATACAAATGGAATGGCTTGTGATGGGTTGGGATCACAGAGACCTGCTTGGTGCTGCCACCTGGTGTGCCAAGGCTACTTCTGCCCCTGCTTCCAGGCCTTTTCCAGCTTGGGACTCCCGAATCCTGTCTGTTTTGAGCCAGATTCCACTGATCTGCTGCAAACACAGACCCAGGTCCGAACCAAGTCCACTAACAACTGTAAGGCTCCTGGAAGTGCTCTTGCCTTTGACACCCAGGTGCCCAACTCCCAAAGAGTTTCACACCCTTAATAAATCCGTTTTACCCTGTATAAAGCTTATACAGGGCAAACTCATAAATACTTCGCCTTCTATTTCAAAGATAGAAAGATATGCACAGCTGTTTGCCTTCCCCAGGTAACAACTCGTACTCCAGGCAACTTAATCAGTAAAAAGTGATTTTAATAAGTACAGAAAGTAGGATTTAAGTGATTCCAAGTAGTGACAGACAGAACAAAGCGAATTACTAAGTAAAATAAAATAAAACACGCACGTCTATGTCTACACAAAGTTAACACAGATAAAAGCCTCACCAGATTTAGATCTTTTTCTTTTTACAGGCTGTAGAACTAGCCTGGGTCCAGCAGTCACTCACACCCCCTAGTGTCTTTGTCCTTTGTTCAATTTCTCTCAGGTATGTCCTTGGGGGGTGGAGAGCCTCTCTCTTTAGCCAGCTGAAGACAAAATGGAAGCGTCTCCCAAGGGCTTTTATAGTCTTTTTCCACTCCCTCTGTAACATCATGTTACCATGGAGTTTTGGGATCACATGGGCAAGTCACATGTCCATGCACCCCTCGGTAACCAGTCCGACCAGTTGCATTCCTGACCAGGCCCCGATGTGGATTGGGGTCTGCAACTGCTTTTGTCTGTTAAGTGCTTGTACTTAACTTGCACATTCTTTCCTCCAAACATGATCCCAGGCACTTACAAAGGCTATGTACAAAACCAGCAAATATAAAACCAATCTTCACAACTCCAACTACAACAATGATACATGCGTACAAACAGGAGGAATAAATTCAGTAGGTCATAACTTTCACAGAGATATGTTACATGGCACATGTAGCATAAAACATATTCGAGTTACATCATGTATACGTTTATAAGCCTCTCCCCATAAAGCGTTATGGGGTACACCATCACAGGCATCACTTCTATTTCAAAATAACTCTAATTCCTCTAAACCCCTACCCTTTACAAAAGCAGAAACAGATTAACTGGAAGTAACGTCTGGATTAACTGATACGAACTGTGTCATGCAGCAATCAGATCATGTGACAATGTCCGTGATGTCATCGCATGGTCCTGGAAGACACAAGACATGAGACAACCTGCACCAGAAAGGAGGTATGGGGAGGGAGGAGACTACCCAGTTGTTCCCATTTTACAGCGCTGAACCAGGCCTCTGAAAAGGTGCACAGTGTGGAGATCTGGCTGACGAAACATCTATGATTGAGGACTGGGGGAGGGACTCAGATGCCATTGCTCCAGATCTGCGGCTCTCCCTTCCTCTTGTACGTCCCTATCTTTATCTCTGTCTCTCACCGTGCCTCTTACACTTTGTCTGTCTCTGCCTCCTCCCGACATGTTTCCCTTTCCCTCTCTATTGAGATGACAGAGAATGCAGAGTCTGGAATGAATCAGGTGGGGAAGAAGAGGGAATCATTTCACGATGGGGATGACAGAATGAGGGAAAGGCTAGGGCAAGAGTCTAGGGATGGGAGAGGCTGCAGTCACAGGTTCTAAACTTGAGCTCTGCTACTCGTTCATTTTATGTACGGGGAAGAAAAGAAAAAGGTTACAGGGAACACTGGCCATCCGTTAGAGAAGGAACTCCTGAATAAGGGGAGGATGCCCTGCCAGTCCATGTAACACCCTGCCAGCCCAGTAAAGACTGTCTGGTGACAGGGGTTCTCACTAGGGATTGGGATGCCCAACATGGCTGTACTTACAAAAGGCCTTGTGCTTACATCATGGGATGGAAGTAGTGAGAAAACCATTTGCTGGGGTCATAAGGACCCCTCCGTATACGGTATCTTCTGCACAGGTGGGTGCAGGCTGACTCTTTCCTCCTAGATAGACCCTAACCCATCTGGTGGCTCCAGGAAGAGGGAGGCCCTAGCCCAGCTAAAGAGAAGCAGCAGCAACCTACACGAGTCCAGCAGATGTCTCTTGTGTGGGTGGTACCTAGCTTGACCTTTACCATAAATACAGTGTACGGGGGCATGTAGGGTGTCCTTGGGGTCCCAGACTGCTATAATACAGACTTGCACAGAGTAGTCCTTGCTCATGTGAATAGCCCCATTGACTTCAAGGGAAAATTAGTAAAAGCTTGTAGGTTCATGCCTTTATTACCAATCTGATCCGGCTTCAGATTGATAGTGGAGAGCTCTGCTATCACTAAACCCCTACATCATCCAGCACCCTGAGCATTCTTAGAGAATAGGCTTCCATCTCTAAACTATGCAATGTATTGTTAAAGATAAATAATTGTTCAGCTATGTTTATTGGTGCAGGCAAGTGCTAAAATGTCACCGTTTTATGGGGAAAAGATTATGGCTGAAAAAACAACCTTCCGTTCCAACTACACTGCCTGCAGTACTACAATACCTAGCATATTGCTATTACTTCTAAATGGCTGAAATCAATCAGGGAAATGAAATGTAAAATATGACATTTTAACTAAGTTATGCTATTTACAATAATGCAGGTGATATAATGTAGAGTAAATTAAAGATATACGAAGACTGTTCTGTAGGAATGTCACATTTTAGCCAGCATTAAAAGTTTTCTTTTTAAAATTTCACTCAGCCTTTAATACTCACAGAATAATGAAAGGAAGATTCATGGTATAAAATATCTTGTCACTCATTTCAGCTAATGAATAATGATACCATTTTATGCATTCAAATATTCCCATGGTAGCAACAAAAGGTACACTGAGTATGTACTCTTTGATGAATAGTATTAACACTTGTCAAAATAATTATGATGGCAGATAGAAACGACTGAAAACAATTATCATATTCTTAAATGCAAGGAATCATAGGCATTATGTCATACAAGTTCCTCTGAGTTGATGTTATCCTGAAATTTCAAACTGATGAAGTGTAGCTATTTTATGCAAGTTCATTTAAGTTACAGAGTGGGATGAAATACATTAAAGAGGACTAGATTTAGAGTACAAGCAGCTTTGTCTTAACTTCAGTGTATAATTAACAGATATTCTAAAGCCCACACAGCTATTGGATGTTGAGGAACAAAGCAAATAGCATTTCCACTGGGTAAACTAAATTATATAATTACATTTGTAATGAAATAAAATATATTTTTTAAAGTTTTACATTTTTTCTCTTGGAGTGTTTACCTTTCAACAACTTGCAAAGAATATGCATACATTTATTGGTCTTTGGGATGTAACTTGGCTATAACTTTAACATAGATCTCTTTAAACAATTAAGTGTTATGATCCAGAAAAATGTCTGTAGCATGTCTGAGCCACTATTTATATGGAGAGCATTATTTTCTGATTGTCTTATTCCTCCCACCTTTAGTATAAACCATATATTTAGTGGGTGGCATTTTCAAGAAAGAGAATTTATCTGGGTCAGATTCTGCCATTTTCCTCACAGTGAGGAGTATCTTAATCAGAGTAATGGCCATAGATTTCATTGAGGGTATTGCTGAAGTATTGTTCCACATAAATAAAGATGGTAGAATCTGGCCCATTGTGTTTTTTTAAAGAACAATTTTAATGCCTAAAACTTTAGTTTATTTCCTAAAACAAACCTAGAAAATATACAGTTATCCTCCCTTACTCCGAGAACATGAATGCGTGAAGAATTAAATGAAGGCTTTATATACGTAGCTTACTTCCTCTGGATGCATTTTTTTTAAAAAGTGATCCACTTACAATGTTTTAAATAGCCATTCCTTTCAGGCATTCTTCTAGTGATACTGTAGGTCACTTATCATTACCTAGATTTACATTGTGGAATTGATTAACCATGAAAATAATTTAACCCAAATTAGGCAACTATCAAAAGTGAGCATGAGGATTACAGTAGAAGGCAGTCTATGAAATAAAGGGTCAGGGAGGAGAGCAAATGGATGGCAACGGTGACCTATTTCTATCTGTTTATCTTAAACATGTATCAGACACCTATCACCTCGGTATGTAACCTCCAAACAAAATTATAAAGGAACAAAGACGTTGGAATTAATGATGTTTTCTCTCCCCATGCTTCTGGGTTACAGGGGTGGGTGAATTTCTCTGCCTTCGAATTTTGGGTTGTTCTTGTGGTAAGGTTTTATCAAAACAGTGTTTCACACAGCAGTCTGAATGCAGTCCAACTTGTCTTATTGTGATCTGTTCTTAGGAGGAGTTCCGAAGCAAGAGTCCCACTGTTGAGAACACTTATCCAGTGCCTGATAGGCTAAACTTGGATCTCTAGAGCTGCATTATTCCCGTGGAACATCTTGGAGGGTTGTAGGAGACAATATGGTCTCTGAGGCAACATGTTCCTATTCTGTAAGGATTTTGCAGATTAGGACTAGGTTTTTGAATTCTGTTCAGGAGTAAAGGGTGGCCAGTAGAATTTACAAACCACATGTGATGTGTTCATGGTGGTATTTGGTACATGTAGCACGAACTTCATTTAGCCCCAGGTAGAGTGAGCTGCAGTTAACCTGGGCATATATGAGAAGATAGCATGGATCAACACAGCTAGGTACTTATTCTGACCAGTTGAAGCTAGAAAATGATATTTTTGACCCTGTGGCCACCTGTGATCCAAAAATAATGATAAACTTGGCAAGACACCCAGGTTTTGCACCATTTTGATAATCTGTGGTCAGATTTCCTTGATTGCTGGTGGAGTGAAAGTATTATGCTAGTTCCTGAAAGCATTCCTACTTCCAAAAAATTTCTGTCTTTTCTGGGTAGACCTTAATGGATTGGGACCTGGCTGTCTGTAAAATCACCTCATATTTTGCACCTCTATAGCAACTTCCACCCGTGGGTTTTAAAATCCTTAACAAACATTAATTAATGTATCCTGACAATACCCCTGTGAAGTAGATAGTTATAATTATGCTAATTTTTATAGGCAAAGAAATTGAATCACAATGAGATTATGTGAGCCACTTAAGATTACTGCAGCAGGTGTGTTTATTCCATAGTCATCTGGTGTGAGTGCTGCCTCAGTTGATTGCTGAGTTAATTGGTGGTTTGGTGTTTTTAGCCCCTTGGGCAATTGCAAAAATCCTCCCCTTCTGGGTAACACAAGGGAAAAAACAAACAAGTCTCTTCACCCCTGGACCATAGAAGTTTCAGCCAGTTACTTTGCCTCTTGGCTGCAGGGTTTTCTGCTCACCGCTTTCTACTGGAGCTGAGGCATTGAGGAGCCCAGCCCTGGGCTCTTCTCTCCATAAAAAAGCTCCAGCCTTAATAATAGGCTTTCACCTTTCCCTAGTCTTGCTTCCTACCTTGGTTTGCTTGCTTTCTTATTCTTCTTCATCTGGGAACTCCCAGAGCAGGTCTTCACCTTCTTCCTGAAAGAGGCTCCAGACAGAAAAAGTGCTTGGTTTTTATTCCCACTTCCTATAGTTTCATGATTTGGGAGGAAGCCAAGCTCAAGTCAGAGCTGGGACTTGAAAGGGCTGGCTCACCCTGTGATAATGACACATTATGTTCATGGCATATCCAAATCCCCTCCCCTCCAAAAAACCAAACCGAACAAATAAACGAAAAACACACAACAACAACAAAACACCCCCCATACACAACTGCTTTTCTGTCCTTTCACTTTCCTCCTTACCCTATGGCTCTTTCAGTTTCTGCTAAAGTACACACATAAGTAGCCTCTAATAGCAGAAGAGAAAACCACCCAGAGTGTATAAACTAAATCAGTAGTCCATACAGATGTTATACATGTGTAACTCTTTAATACCTGGGGACAGATTCTACTGTGTAGGGCAGGGGTGGCCAACCTGAGCCTGAGAAGGAGCCAGAATTTACCAATGTACATTGTCAAAGAGCCACAGTAATACACTAGCAGCCCACCGCTCCGAGCGCCTGCCGCCCACCAGCAGCCCTGCTGATCAGCGCCTCCCCCTCCCTCCCTGCACCTACTGATCAGTTGTTTTGTGGCATGTAGGAAGCTTTGGGGAGAAGGAGTGAGGGCACTCCATGCTCAGGGGTGGGGGCGGGAAGGGGTGGAGTGGGGGAAGGGCCTGTGGCAGAGCCAGGGGTTGAGCAGTGAGCACCCCATGGCACATTGGAAAGTTGGGCACCTGTAGCTCCAACCCCAGAGTTGGTGCCTATACAAGGAGCTGCATATTAACTTCTGAAGAGCCGCATGTGGCTCTGGAGCCACAGGTTGGCCACCCCTGGTGTAGGGGAACTCTCTGAATGTGGAAAGTTAATGGAGGTGGTGTAGCCACCTCCTGTATCAGTCGCCTCCTCACACTCATACCTACTGTAGAAGGTTTTGAGGGAATGTTCTGGGTGGGCATGGTGGAAGGGGGAGGGAACAGACCTAAAAAGTTCTCCACTCTACCTGATACAATGTAAGGTCCCTGAGGCAGCTTCTAACCTATGTCGGGAGCCTAAATACTGAACAGTGTTACGGAATGACTGTGCAAACTGAATTCCTATTAAATAACAGTACTGAAGCAACATAATGGTGCTGATAGAGGGGTATTCATTTGTTTAATAGGTAGTGTTCTCTTGACCTTAAAGTCAACTTCAAGTGAAGTGAAGTAAATTGGGGGGAAATTGGTCAAGTCCCCCAAATATCAATTAAAAAAACACCTGGAAAAAATCAATTATTTTCCATATTCAGACCGTTGAACTACTCGGTGCTATAATTAAAGCTTGCATGTAATAAAATGAATGGTTTACTTGCGGACCTCTAACTGTAACTAGCAGCAATCAATCTTTTGTTCAACTTTGGAGAATCACAAGCTTAATTCAGAATTTCACTGCAGCAAATACCCTGCTATCCAGCATGTGGCTAGTTCTGTAATTACTTTAGCCCTTGTTCTATCCCAAGATTCACTGAGACTCAGACACTGCAATCTAGAAAGAAAGCAAAACAAAATGGGTGCTAATTAAAATGATAACTTTTCTCCCACAATTTTTCCAAGTGGTAAAACAGGATTTTATTTTATTTTGTATAATTTGGAAGGAATGAAAATGTAGAAAGGTTCTCTTCCTTCTTGGTAGTTCTTTAAATAAGAAAAATGGATAAATGCAAATACCAAATGCTGCAACTAGTGGTATTACAGCTGGTCTATAATAGGCATGAAGATGCAAGTATATGGATCTGAGCCAAAACCCACAAGGCCCTATGTGCACATGAGTATACTTAAGGACAGCTCATTTGAGATCATTTATCACACATGTAATTTGCTGTTTCTCACCAAAGGAAAGTATCTACTAGGACCATCAAGCTGACACCTCTCTAAATCCTTACCTTACATCATTGTGAGAGTAATATATTTTCCTTTCTGTGACTAATAGGTAGGCAGAAAGAAAACCCCAGTCATTAATTATTGTGCATAGTGTTTAATACTTTAATGATCTGGCTTACATTCGGCTTCATATGATTAACCAGTGTCCTCAGGTTATACGTATCCATAATATTGCAGAGCTGACAGAACCAGCCCCTGCTTTGAATGTAGTATCTTGTCATGTACCCTCAAATGGCATCAGCATTACTACAATACAGAGGCTAATAAACTATTTATAAAGCATTGAAATCTATCAGGATGTGAAAAAAGTTGCCATTCCCCATCCTCAAAAGCACAAAACTGTGACACTTGTAATGGCAAAAATGTTTTGTAACAAAGCCTGGGTGCATGAATTCAGATAACTTGACAAATGATACAAACCTTCAATTAGCAGTTCACTCAAAATATTTTGAGTGGTTTGAAATAAAAATCAGTTCACATATTATTTTTTGTATTTTGTCCGCCAGATCTGGAAGAAGAAGTACCATGCAAATACCATAGTAATTCCAAATGACTGGGGCCAGGAAATGTCGGGAAATTGGAAAGAGAATTTGTTTTGGTAAGGTTTCCAGATCAAAACATTTCAGATATGTCTGATGCATACAAATCCCTGACTTACCTGATGATCTGTTTATCTGTCTATTTCTTGTGTATCAATATATACATAATGAACATTCCTAAAATGCAAATTTGAGCTGTTTTGCACTTAAATTTGATTGAAAAATTGGCCCCATTTCCACACTAACCCAAGACCTCTTTCAGAGTGGAGTGCAGTCGTAGCTAAAACAAATCCCATCTCTTTTTCTCGCTGTTCTCTCAGTCCCACATAACATTTTGTATAAAGAAGTGACTCAGCAATGTGTATTCCACATCCTGCTAAATCTGTTTGTCCCTTCACTTCCTACCTGCTTTCATGGTCACCTCTACAAAGGTGCAGCGCTAAGCACTGTGTGTGTGTTGCCAGGTAAAATTAAAGGTATCCCTGGGAGATGCCTTTGAAGTGGCAGAGAGTAAGTGGTTCTAATCAGACATAAATTCCCCCTGTATCATAGGCTTTCATGGCTTTGGCATGTCATTTGTAAGGATCCCTTATTTCTACATGCCATTTTTGTTTAGCAGAGAGTAGTTTGTCAGCTTTTTGACAGAATAGCAACTCATGGTCACTAGCAGTCTTTGGTGGATTATGGTGTCCAATTATTAAAGAATTAGGTAGCATTCAATTTCCTGTAGAATCTGTCAAAGTCAAAATTCCCCTGAGCCAATGACTCATTGGGCTGTTGCAACCAATGCACATCAGTTCCATGGCCAACAGTATACACGGGAATGATGTGGCCAGCATCACGTCTGACCGCCTTCGATTGCTGTAACCTGATGGATCAGGCACCTATTTTGCAGCTGCGTGAACTGGAGGTGGCCTTTCAGTATGAGAAACCATGCACCTATTTAAATGTGGTGGGGTTTTATTCTAGTGTATTGTTGATTATATTTTATTGTTACCTATATCCTCTATCACGTTCCTGCTGTTTTCCCTGACCTATCACAGTTTGATTTAATTCAAGAAGGGTTGCCCTCCACCTGTGTGATTTTTGGGAATGGCATTACCACACTAGTAAATCATGGTTTCAGACACTGTAATATCTTACAGGGAGAATCTTTTCTAAAGATGGTATTCATCTGGGAATTTTGTCATAAATGTAAATGTTTCCCCCATAAGTCAGTATACATTTGGCTTTCAAAATATATGCCAATATACTGCCCTCTTTTTGTTGGGGGCCATGTTCCGTATACATATACTCCTAGGTTAAAAGGTTACAAATAGAGATGAGTGAATTTTGAAGTGTGAATTAAAGTTTCATAATTCATGTTATCTTGGTTAGTTACATGAGTCTCATGATATTATTTAATTTTCCTCTTTAGATCACTTATGTAACTGAACAACCAGAACAGCATGAGTTTCAGTTTGTATATTCCAGTATAATATTCGTAGAGCACATTTAGCACTGTTAATGATCGGATATGGAATTTCAACACCCATTTTTAGTGAATATTTGAATGTTCCAGCTAAAAATATAATTTTGCAAGAATGATGTTATTAAGGTCTGTACACTAGCCAGGTAGATATTTTAAGCAATGTGGAAATATAAGACCTATCCTTCCCAACTTTCACCATCTAAAAGTCCAACCTTCATATAACTTTGGATTCCTATAATGTGTCTTCTACAGTCTTCTCCATTAGTGGCAGTTCTGGATGACCTATGTTTTACAGTCTCTTAACTTTGCTAACTGGACTGATGTAATTTTTCAACAGTGAGAAACTTGTAATGCATCAGAAAATATATATATAATTTTGAAAATTTAGTGCCAACAAACCAGTAAAATCTCTTGAGAGAAAAGCTTGGTGAACTTCACACAGCAGTAACACATCAATCAATTGCTTAATATTCTCTTTCTTTCTTGACTTAAGCCTGAGATGTTCAGTATTGCCAGTAAAAATCTAGCTTTAGATTACTCCTTTAGATATAGCTTTACATTGGTAAAGTAGGGTTTTTTTTACTATAATAATCCTTGTATTGATATAGATACACGCTCTATTCTTTGTATACAGAGGGCATTTTCTTCCTTTTTTTGAAAATCATGATTTTATTTTAACTTTTTTTCTCTAAAATCAAAACCAAAAATATTTATTAGCTTAATTAGTATTAAGTTTCCTTTTAATTAACTTTTAAATTTTCTTACAGACACATTTTATTCTCTGTTAGGGCAGTGTAAATTAATGGGGTTACTCAGGCTTTCACAGCTAAATTCATGTGCAAGTGTTGGGAGGATTGGAGCAATAATTTTACACGTGTGTAATGTTTACTTTAGAACTAATATAAGTGAAACCCCAATCAGGCATAAGAAAGCATAGTTTTGCTGCATGGTTTGCTGAATGGCCTTACTTTCTTAAATGTGGCGATCAAACTATACATGCTTAACTTTAAGCGCATTTGTCATTTCATTGAAATCAATGGGTGCCTTGTACTTAAAGTTAAGTACTGTGTGTAAAAATTTACAGATTCAAGGCATGGTCAACAAAAGGAGGACACAGCAGGAGACAACACTTGCTTATTGCTGAAGGAAACAGGATTGTTGAAAGCAGCAGCCTGAAAAGATCCACAAGTGGCCTGTATGGGCCCTGGGGTAGCATTGATAATCATCCTTTGCTGTATCACCTGCCTGGGGAAAGAGGGAGATATTGATTGCTAGTTGTCACTGTGAGCTAGGGAAAAACACACTCAGCCTCTAAGAGATCTACTAGTAGCTCTGGGCCTTGGTATGCCCATTTCTATGGAAATTAGGTTGGGCTCATTATAAGTATTTCATCTATATTTTAATGGTGTCCCAATATCTTCAAACTTCTTGAAGTTTTACTCTCAATAATGTGTTTTCCATAAATGTAAAGGTTTTAATTTCTTGATTCCACTTTTAAAAAAATCACAGTCTAGAAACAAACTCTTTGATCAATCATTTCAATATAGAACTTACAATCATGCTAGGGCCAAAATAAGCAATTTTATGTTAGAAAGGTACACTGTGGACTATTTTTGAAGACTATTAGATCTCATCTGTGAAGCCAGGGACAAGTTGTACAAAATAGTGCTCTCTCTGGATGTGAAGAAAGCGTTTGACAGAGTGGAGTAGAGTTACTGACCTTTCAAACGTAAATATTTGGTTTTAGATTCAAATTTATACAAATAATAGAGTATATATACTCTCATCCTACAAGTGTTGTTAGATGATAATCTGTAACCTATCCCCTAAATATGCAAAGGTACATAGCAAGATTATCCTATCTTTGCAAATACTCAGTTATGGAACTCTTAGTTATTGCCATTATAAAAATGAGGATGAAATGAAGCAGGTATGCAGAGTGGGAATGAAATTCACAGATTGTATTGATAATTTACACAAAGTTTATTAGTATCTTTACAGTAGTGCTTAAGAACTCCATTCAAGAATCAGGGTCTAATTGTTCTAGATGTTTCTCAGACACATAACAAAGAAAGCAATCTCTGTTCCAGATAGCCCACAGTATGCAAGACAGACAGGACACAACAGGTGGCTGAAACAGATAAAAGGTATACCTTTCTGGTTTTAAAATTGATGATGCAGGAGTCATAGTTCAGTGCAACTGCACCTATACACCGCCTACATGGTAACCCAAGGGCACCCACTCTGGGTTCCTGGCTCTTCAGCCATCACCTTTCTTGAGTAGAGACCCGTACCTCTCTCCTGCCTGCTTTTTCCAAGCTGCTCAGTTCCTTGCCTGCGCTGTAATAGTCCCAGTGAGCCAGACTGCCTAAACAGGCCAGCGTCTTCACTTCTGCTTTCTCTTTGAAGGCTATGAAGAGTGTAATGGCTTGAAGTTATAAGTTACATAGGCAAGAACATTTATTATTAAGGTGAAACATTATAGAGAGCAAATATATTAAAAACAACAAAAGAACCTATGCACATACTAAGAAGCTTATCAGAGGACACCCCAACTCCAACCCAAGGGTTTTGGTGGGTGTCAGCCTTCAAACCCCACAACTGGGTTTTCCCTTTGGTTACAAATTTATAACCGTCTCAGATTCAGAACCAGAACTCTTTTCTTCAGTCTTTCTCTTATACAGTTTGGGCCTTTGATCATGGCCTTATGTAACAAGTGATCAGTAGACAAAGGTCCACTCTTGAGGGCATAGTTTTCAAAAGGCTGGGCACTGCATAACAGTAGGTGGGGAATTTGGATTCACCTCCCCCTCTATATTTTCTAGGAAATCAACTTTACACATATTGTCTCAAAAGTCCATTCTTGTCTGGAGCATTGTTCAATATAATCCTTTGACCATCCAGACCTCACATCACACCTCCCCCCAAGAGAATTTACATACAATCCTGTCCCACAATAATACATAAACCTTGGGTTTAGTACACTGGACACTAAACAGGCTTAAACTTAATTCAATAAGGTTTTTCAAGGATATAGCAGGAAATTGCCAAAGCTGTCACAGTAATATTGAGATTCCGTTCCACTCATTTCAGTTCTGACAATATAGAACATTTTTGAACAATTTATAAAATAGGGCTTCTTTGTTCTTGGAAGCTTCAGAAGAAAATGGCACTTGGCACAATGGGGTCTTGATGCATGACTAGGGCTCCGAAGCACTATGGAGCAAATAAATAAATAATACCCTCATATAGAATAAATGCCTTGTGTTTTTTTAATTTATTTGTTATCCAACAGCATTCTGTTTCATTGCATGATGTGGCTCTCATACGATTCAGTTATTTTAACTGCCAGACTAGTGATTTTCCTACTTTATTGGCTAGCTTGTCAGAAGTATTTTTCAATATGAGGTATATCAGCTGCTTTTTTGGCATAAATATGATCACACCAATATTTGTATTTTGTCAAATCCAATTTGATGGATAATAAGGTGTTGCAGAATCTTTTACCCTTTTTTCTCTAACTTCCTTTTCCTTGCAGAAGATGCGAAAAGTTACATCAGTTACATGTCTCCAACACTCCACTCCGCAAGGCAACAAAAGTATCAATGAACTGAAAGAACATTTTCAATTCTCGCTTCTGTAACAAAATGTCTAGACTCTAAGAAAATGAACTATGATTTGTTAGTTTCACAAAATGGGCTAGTTCCTCAGCTGGTGCAAATTTGGCTTTGCTATTCTACACCAACTGCAGACTGGCCCAGTGAAAGTAGAGTGGGGGGGAGGGGAGGGGTAAAAAAAAATCACCCTGATATGGGAGCATTTTACATACTCTTCGCAAAGGTATAAATGACTGTGCCTGGAGTGAGGCAGTGGAGAATTAGACCTAATGTCCCCTAAATTGCAAGTTACGCTTCCTTGCACTAGATCCTATGAGAAGAAAATGTTACTCCTAGGACAGGTTTTAAGGGAGAGAGTAAAACAAATAATTATGCTCTGTATCTCTATACTAGATTGAAACAAAGTCCCAGGTCTGAATACTTTTGAAATTTGAAGTGCTCCAAATATGGATCAAGATCTATAATGGAAAGCTTGGTCCTACCTCAGCATGTAATATGTATGCTGGGGGTTCTAATCACCATCTGGGCTCAAATAGTCAGCTACACCTAACTTAGTTTCTGTCCCTTTCTTCAGGGGTCTGTTTTATTATGTTCACAAAGAAAGAAAGAAAGAAAAATGTGCCAAAGTAACACAAACAACCATTTGATAAAGGGCTCAGACAGGAGCCTTCTGGCCTCTAGTATGTACCAGGCAAGGCCTTCCCCTACCCTGGCAAGGGATCCACAGGTCCCACCTGCCTGCAGCCTCCTGCTCTGGTTACAGGAAAGTATATTCCCTATTCTCTCCTAGTTTTTCCCCCCCACACACTCCCATGCAGCTGGGTCCTCCTTTATATTGTCCAGCTGAGAGTATGGGCCAATCATGAGGTACAGTTTAGCTGTGTCAGCTAATTCCCAACACATGCCCGCTGGGCTGCTCTCTGGAGCAGGAGCATCTGATTTCTGTCCCACACACCAAGGCCATTAAAGGGACATATCACCCTGTTACAGTGTGCAAAGCCGCCACATATCTTTTAAATAATGGTTCATATGTATCTTAAATTCTTGCTCAGATATATTTTTATTTCCTGAGGCATTTGTCTAATCTAGACTTCCATCTATCATAACTGTCTCCTAGTATCACTGGAGTTTATATGACCAGATTTTATATGACCAGATAGATTATAAATAAATACATACATATTCAAGAAAGAAAAATATAGGTAGTTCTCGTTAGGGGCAAATTTATACACGTACTGTATACAGAAAGAGAAGGTATTGCTTCAAGTCTTTCCTTAGGTATATATTTGCTATTCATTTTAACGGACACACTTTTACTAAACAGTAAATCAATATTGTGTTGTTAGCATTCTATCCACAAGTACATTGTGATAAGTATGGTATAAATACCTAGACTGATAGTCAGATGATACTATCATTTTCTCTTGGAAATATACCAAGACTTTTCTCCTCCATTTGACAGCCCATAAGTCATGACCAGTGTTAAAAACCTCTCCTGAAATATTAATTTACTTGAGTTTTACATACCAGCCAAGGAAAATCATTAGCAATAACCATTTTAATCTGTCAATATAGTTTTATAGACATACTTATATCCTAACTTCTTCCTTTTGTGTTGATTGTGTTTAAAGTCCTGTGGCAGGGTAGGGGTAAAATCCCCCTTTAAAGCCCTGCCAAACTGCTGGCTGTGGCCTGCTCCCTGGCCAGGGGTAGGGCTGCAGGTATCCAGCAGGCGGCCCAGCTGCGAGCCCTAATGAGGGCCAGCTCAGAGGAACAGGCTGAGCTAAGTGCTGGCAGCTGGGCTGAGTCAGGAGGGCTATAAAGCCCAGGGCAAACCTCAGCAAAGGGGCTAGCCTGGGGGGAGACAGGAAGGTGGTTTAGCTGTCTCCTTATAGTAGAGGGACGCCTCAAAAGGGCTAGGAGACCCTGGGGAGGGTCTGTGGGGCACTAACTGGTGGGGGATCTGGGAACTGCACAAGCACTATAAATAAAGACACTTGGGTGAACTGGCAACAGCAGGTGTTGGGACTCTTTATGGCACCAGCAGGGCACAGGGATGAGAGGGAGAAACCTGCGCGGACCCTGTGACAAGTCCAATAAGTGAATATAGTCCAGTAAGTGAAAATAAAACCTTTTGGTAAAAGATGCCAATATCACACTGAGTCAATCCAAATTAAATTTATTTCCAACCTTTATTTTCAATATACTCCTGAAATCCATCAAGTACTGCATCTGTGCTATTGTAATAATAATAGTAGTAAAAAAAAATAAAATCCTATCCCAAGCTGTGTCCTTGTCCAAAGCAATGTTAAGTTAATAGAAAATTAAAACCAAACAAACAATAACTTAAACACAATTGTGGCATTAGCAAGATGCACACTGCTCATCATTTTCTTTATTTGCATCCCATCCCCATCCAGTTGTTGTTTATTAAGTGCCTGATCCAATGTCCATTGAAGTCAATGGGAATCTTTCCATTGCCTTCATGGAAACTGTATTGCCCCCCTTAGAATGTAAGTTCTTTGGGGTGGAATCTTGTTGACATATTTGCCTTCAAAACATCTAGCATGCCTACAGTGCTGAATGAATAATTAAGAAATAATTACTATTAAATACAAATAATTGTATACAGTGGTGCCTGTCATCTCAAAGGACCTCAAACAGCTTCAAAACTTGACAGGGGAATCACTTCACACATTACTAACATAAGTGAAATGAGGTGGTTGTTTGACAGCAGTTAACAACATTTCACATCTGTTAAGGCAGGAAGGAGCAGGAAGACCGCTGTACACAATGGAAACAGGCAAAATGTAATTACTTAAATTGGAAAGTGGAATAAGATATTAGGTTAAAGCCCCTTTTCTTGCAAAAAGTGCAGTGGCATCTCTCTGATCACAAATTATTATATCCTCAGGCCAAAAGCATGGTATCCCTAAAAATGGGGCATTGATAGCTTACTGACTCAGAAGTAAGATTTCCCTGTGGTGCTATCATTGCAGAATGTAGTGTCAATGAAAGGTCCCTACCCCTGTAAACAGCCAAATTATATATTCTATTATGATCACTCTTATGACTCAGCGAACACTGTGCTCACTGTTGGATTCTCTTAGCAATTATTTATAGATATACCCAAAATATAGTTTATATGCCACTAAATATTTGGAGCTGTGGGTTTGACCGTTGCATGAAATATACAATACTACATCATTATTTTATATTTTATTTTTTGATAAATTAAATGTACCTTCTTGATTCTAGCTCCCTTCCCCACACCCACTAATACTTAGGACAAGTCTCCTGTCTTGTCCCTTGTTGTTTTCTTGCTATTATTCAGACGAGAGGTCCCACAAGGACTCCTCGTTGTTTTTGCTTATACAGACTAACACGGCTACCACTCTGAATTCTGCTCCACTGTTCCTTGGTGAAATCCTAGCCCCACTAAAGTCAATGGAGAAATTTCCATTGACTTCTGTGGCAGTCACCCACCTTTTCTACCTAATATTTATGTTGTATCTCCCTTAGATCATTTGTTTTTAAACTCTAACTGTACTATTTAGTTCTGTAAAGCATAATAGGCCAGATAGAAACCTCCCTGAAGTTAATAGGCATCTTTCAAATGCTTTCAGTGCAGTTTGGATCCAGCCCTATGAATGTGCAGTTTTTATTGCTATGTTTTTACCATCAATACTGAAAATTGATGAACACCTTTTGTTTACAGTAGTAATTATGCTAAAGAAGACGCTGCCAAGATATGTAAAGAATTCTGTATGCAAATATGTTTTCTACTGAGTTTTGCACATAGGACTGAGTTATACATCACGGCAATACTACAATCAACTGTTTGAAAGTGAAAATTAACTCTTGAAATTTGACTAACAAAATCTGCTGCACTTGCATAATTGGTTTCTCATTTCACACAAGCAAAACAAGTGTTTACCAATGTGACACAGAAGGATGCAAATATTTGCTCCATAAACAATAGGTGGGTTTTTAAAGAAACCAGGTTGTTAAAGCTCTTGAAGTTAGCTGATTAGGACTTGTGTGCCCATAAAAGTGGAGAGATTAAAAGAGAGGCTTGCAAATGTATTCATAATGAGAGAGGGGACCAGGGTTGTGTTTGGGACATGATTAGCTGGTAATCAGTAAAGAACAAACTGATTATTAGCTGTTCAATTCTTGTGATTCTTAGGGGATTCCACTCAGTGGCCTAATTAAACTGAGCTTGAAGTCCTCACATCTCCATTCAGTGGCAATTTCATTAAAATATTCAGTTCTTTGCATGAGATTTGCCTCCCCCCTCTTTAATCATATGTTTTGCATTTGTGTAACACCTTCCTTGATTAGTTTCTCTACAGGATTAGCTTCTGATAACTGCATGGCTTATGAAAGCAAATGTCACATATAAGACAATCCAGATATTTGAATTTATTATCAACATTGGAATGGAAAATAATCAACATAGGCATTTTTAATTAAAAGGACTTTCCTCAGATTCAGAACTATTAACTTTTTAAAAGCTATCATACTGTTTGATGTAAAGCTTTTTAAATGGTATCAGGATGTTGAAGAATGCAAGAATCCATGGCCACAAAAACAAGGTCCTCTGTTAACTACACACATGGAGAGACAGGATTAGAACTCAGGACTGCAACATTACAATCCAGCTGAAGGAGCATTTCCAGCATGTCACGTAGGAGATAAGTCTATATACATGAGTAAGACTGTTACATTTCCAGCAGAGGACCTGTTGCACACATACACAGAATAGGTTACAAAGAAAGTAACTTACTAGATGAACTCCTTTAGATCAAATAGAGTGATCCAAATGTTCCCCCTATAAGTCAAGTTGCTTGAACTTTATTAATATTTAGGCTAATGTTTTTTTCTTAAATTATTTTTTTATTTCTGCATCCCTCTGAATTTCTTAGATGTGCATGTGTCCTAAAATGAGGTGGCAAAATAGCCTATGAAATGATGTTTTTATGGTATATCCAAGTCATACCAGAGGCAAGAAGTCCTGGGTATCTTGCGAGAAAGCCTCTATTCTAGTTTTTGCAGACTCTAAACCTTTTTAGATCCACCTATTTTTATTTTACAAGAGACCTGACTCCACATGCACTGGGGACATTTCACTGATTTCAGTGCAGTTACTCCTGATTTACACTGGTATAAATGAAAGCAGAATAAGACCCAATACACTCAAACATCTAGGGGAGCAGAAAAATTAACCTTCATATTGAGCTCTAGAAATTGCTGTGTATGGGTTAGATCCAATGCTCATTGCAGTCATGACCTTAGTGGTCCATGGATTAGGCTTAATAATTTACACTCGTTGAAGATCTGACTCCTGATTTTCAGAAGTGCCGAGCTCTCAGAACTGCAGTTGTGTTCAGTGAGAACTATGGATACCCAACACATCTGCAAAAACAGGCCTAAATAGCAGAACAGAACGGTTTTCTGATATTTGGTTTTAGCAATATTCTATACAAAAATACGGAATGCATAAGCCAGTGTCAGTTATCAAACAGTTCAAGGGGTTTTCACTGTGTTAATTCTACTGATGTTAATAATAGCTATATCAGGGGTGGCCAAGCTGAGCATGAGAAGGAGTCAGAATTTACTAATGTACATTGCCAAAGAGCCACAGTAATACATCAGCAGCACCCCCATCAGTTTCCCCCTCACTTCCAGCTCCTCCCACCCAACGGCAGCCCCACCCATCAGCACCTCCCCCTCCCACCCCGCACCTCCTGATCAGCTATTTCGTGGCATGCAGGAGGCTCTGGGAGAGAGGTGGGAGGAGTGAGGGCACTGCAGGTTCAGGGGAGGCGGCAGGAAGGGGCGAAGTGGGGGTAGAGCCTGTGGCAGAGCCAGGGGTTGAGCAATGAGCACCCCCCCCCCCCGCCCAAGCACATTGGAAAGTTGGTGCCTGTAGCTCCAGCCCCAGAGTTGGTGTCTATACAAGGAGCCACATACTAACTTCCGGAGCCACAGGTTGGCCATCCCTGAGCTATGTATATGTAGCCAAATCCCAGGGACACATTTTCCATACCATGATTTAATTTGATTATTTTTGAGATCTGTTAAATATATTGGCTACGCTAAACAATTCCTAGCTTCTATGCAGGGCCGGCTTTAGGAAGTGCGGGGCCCGATTCGAACAGTTTCAGCGGGGCCCCGGCAGGGACGGGGCCGGCTCCAGCTTTTTGTAACTGTAATAGGTAGTTATCAGCTCACATTGAAAGGCCTGTCAACTAGACTAATAAGAAATGAGGGGAGACGGGGGGAAAACTTGTGTATTGTGTCAGCTCTCCTCAGAATTTTGAAAAATGCTATAAAGAATTTATTGGGATATTTCTAGTTTTCTTTCCCTCCCTCACCTCCGCCCCCCGCAAATGCTTAATTTGTTTGCACGCTAGTTTAAATTATAAGACTTTACTAATAGATAGTACTTAGATAATGCCTGTCTCCAGAGGATCTTAAACTAATTAATAATTAATTAAGGCTCACTTTACTCTTACTTGATGATTATTATTATTGTTACCTTCATTCCAAAGCAAGGAAATCGAGGCAGAGACAGGTCAAATAAGTTGCTAAAGGTCACATGGTATTATCAGCGGCACAGCAGGGGCAAGACTCCAGAAATCCTGCCTTGCAGTACCCTGTTTCACATGCACTCACGGGATTCTAAATGTTATTTTCAGTGGAAACTAGATTGGCTGCAATAAGAGCACTCCGGGGGAGAGAACCATTCTGTCAGTATAAAACTGCATGTAAGCATGAAGGGATCTTTTCTATTGTCACTAAGGCTGAAGACTTTCACAGTGTTGCTTTAGCAGCACTGCAGATCCACTAGTTCCGGCAACAGTAGGCCCACAAGTGTAGACCGGCCACTTGTTTTTAGCGCTGTGTTGTATAGCTCTGTTCGGATACATTTTCTGCTGAATACTGTTGCTAGTGTTGATGAAGTTGTATTGGTGCTAAAGCAACAGAGGGAGTTGTTCAGAAAAACCTTCGTGTGGATAATATATTATTTTAATTGCTTAGTAGTACCAGCTCTCGCAACCACAGACTGAGTTGTATTCCTAATATTTAATGGGATGAAAAGGGATTCTATATACAGACACACTGCAGATTGCCTCACATTTACTACTTTCTTCAAGCCAATAGTTTAAATATTCATAATTTAAATTCCTGCCATATTCTATACAAAGCACTGTTTAAGATGGTGTTAAACTCTTTAGCTTGATAATTATTATTAAAAGATTTAAATAATCTTAATTTAATAAACCTCTACATTATTCCATACATCGAGAACCACTATTATGTAGTGCTCTTTACATCATTCTACAGGCACTGGAAGATCATCCAGCCCATTAAAATTTTTTTTTTAAAAAAAGGGTCAGATCCTTAGTTCATATAAATCAGTGTGGCTCTCACCCTTCATTTTTTTGCAGGTTTGGCTGAAAAGGGGAACAAATTGTAAACTTAATATTTCTGGTATGGAAGGTTTATTGATTTAGTCTACATAAGTAAAAAAAAAAAAAAAAAAAAATGGAAGCGAAAACTATTTATCAGTAAAAGAAGCCAGTAAGCAGAGAAGACCCTCAGCCGTCATTTGAACTCTCAGCCTAAATAACTGTAGTTACTGGTCAGGAAGCTATTGGTCTTGTAAGAAGAGTAATATTCAATCATCACAAAGGCCCCTGTGAAACCATTTAAACAACTTTATTGATTTTTTCCTGGTTGGCAGTGTTTAATTCAAACAACTCCCAAGGAGTACAAGCATCACTGCAGGCAAATGATCAAGTATTCTGGCCTCTCTCATTCGTTGACCACCACTGATACAATTTCTAGCGACAAAAGTGAATTCCCACTCTGGGAATTGTCCCGTGTTAAGCTAACAAAAGACAGATAATGCAAGTGAAAGGCTGGACCTCCACCCTTAACTCATGCTGTTGTGGAAAGAAAACAACAAAAAACTTATGCATCTTCTCATCAGTAGCTGGGGTGGTGCCAAATAATTTTGTATAAGGTTTTGAGATTTTTCTTTTTCCATTCATTGTAAATCCCCATTAAAAGCTTGAAAAGGCACCTTTATTCCCCTCCTCCTGCAAATATGTCACATTCAGACTCAGTGCTGAGAAAACAGTAGATTTGCTCCCAAAGCACTTGTCTCTACCCAGTAATGTAAAGGGTCTAGCCAAGTAAATAGAAAGCCCTAGGAAACAAGAAGATCTAATCTAAGCTTCTTTGGAAGTATTATGTATCTGCTATCAGGGCTGGATTTAGGGGCAGGCAACCCAGGCACTATTTTTATTATTAGTGACAAAAGGGAAAATAGAATGTTTGAAGTAACATGTTTCAGGTATTCTGTAAATGGATTCATTTTTCACTAACCTCCTAAAATGTTCTGGACATTTGTAGAATCTCATGGAACCTTCCAGATTTTATGAAAACTATATTTTCCTCAAACCTCCTACAATGTTGTCTGCCATGCCATCGCACATATATAAGGGGTGGAGCATTGCTAGTCAATCAAAACAAAGTGAGAGCCCTGCTGTGATATTGTGAATCTTGTTATATTGTGTAATTGTGAAAATGTACACAGCTTTAAAACTTTTGAAGAGTGTAAGTAGCGACTAATAAAAGACATATTTAATGAGACACCAGAGATATCTATCAAACCCCTATCTACGCAACAATATAAAAGAAATACTGTTATTTCTTTTGCCATGCTTAACATGTAATGTTTGATGACTTTCTAACACCATGGAACACAGACTTTTGCTCTCCCTAATATTGTCTGTTTTCCCCTGTAGAAAATAGAAGTTGCCTCCAGAGAAGCCTTCAGGAGCTCAGTATAGGAAGTGAAAAGCTCAATTGAAATCTACTTTGCAGCAAGGGGAAAATTTGATGGGAAAATATCTGAAACAGAACAACATGGACCAGGCTTTATGCAGTAGTGATCTTCCCAGTACAGAAGAAATTTAGGAGTGAAGCGTAAATGATGAAAGTCCTATTACTAAGGAATTAGGAGATTTACCTGCTAATGGAAATGTGAAGAAATTGATGGAGAATTGTCCGGTTTTCCTGGTGGCATCAAGGAGAGTGATGTTAAAGAAGAATGTGGCTTACATGAATAGGAGAGTAATGACAAAGAAAAATCTGGTTTACATGAAAAGGAGAGAAATAATAAAGAAGCATCAGCCTCACATGATGACAGAAACAGCAGTGAGAAAAATTGCACACCACAAATCGATACATCAGATCTTGCTTTATGGCCAGTAAGACTAAACTCTGCCGATATTGATTGTACAATTTTGAATGGGCTAGGCAAAATAAGGCTATGATGTTCCAGTAAATGAGCAGAAGCGACATGTCTCAAAATCATACTATGAAAGAGTGCTCAAGAATGGTGAGAAACTGAATCAACGTTGGCTAGTTTGCTTGAAATCAAAGTGTTTTGTTTTTCTTGCAAAATATTTGACAACAATGTCAAATCGTTGCTTGCGCTTTCTGGGTACAATTACTGGCATAGCTTAGCTGATGTTCTGAAGCAACATGAAAAGTCACCTGGCCGTTTTACAGCCTACACCAAATGGATGGAGGTTGAGTCCAGATTCAAGCTGAATAAATGCAGAGACACAGCAAATCAGTGTATTATTAATGAAGAAATCCAGCATTGGAGGAATGTGCTCAAGCATCTGATCTCAATTACCCTTTTCCTCGCAAAAGAATAAATTGGCTTTCTGGGCTCATTGGATAAATTCTTCACTGAATTTAATGGTAATTTCCTCAGTTTAGTAGAGCTTTTTGGGAAATAAGATAATGTCATGCATGAGCACCTACACTGAATAGTTTGTAAAGAAACTATGGACCATTACTGCAGCAAAACAATTCAAAATGTGTTTATTGACCTTATGGCAAGGAAGGTGCTTGATAACATAGTGATGTGGCTTGACAAAGCGAAGTATAACACCATAATAATGGACTGCACTCCCGACATTAGTCACAGTGAAAAGATGTCATTTATAGTAAGATTTGTTGATGACAAGGATGGCTGTATCCAAGTAAAGGAACACTTTATCTGTTTCTGGTCTGTGAATCACTCTACTGGAAAAGGCCTAACAGAACTGTTTATGAACATTTTGAATGAGAATAAAATAAAGCTTTAGGACTGCTGCAGCCAAGGCTACAACAATGGTGTGAACATGAAGGGAAGAAACAGTGGCATCCAGACAAGGATTCTTGTGCTGAATCCAAGAGCTTTCCTCATGCCTTGTGGCTGCCATTCCCTCAACCTGGTTGTGTCAGATGCAGCAGCATCTTTAGACTCAGTATGTCTCTTCGGAGTACTGCAAAGGATATATGTCCTGTTTTCAGCATCAACTATCTGGTGGAAGATTCTCATGGACAATGTTACAAATCTGACCAAGGGAGCTGGAGCCTTCCCAAAAGTGTGTGTGTGTGGGGATTGAGGGGGGGCAGGAGGTTCCACTGGACAACATCCGGTTGCCACACGGGAAGCATTCTCCACTCCAAGTTTTCCAATTCATTCACGATGCAGAGCTGAAGGACACTTTTCCTAATGTGTGGATAGCTTTGAGGATTCTGCTCATGCTTCTGGTCACAGTTGCGAGTGGTGAATGCAGCTTTTTGAAACTCTGGCTCATCAAAACATATTCTCTTTTGACGAAGGTCGATGAGAAACTGACATCGCTTGCTATTTTATCATTTGAAAATGCCATTGGCCAGTGTTTGTTTCTCTCTGATGCGGTGCTTCAGTTTACAAGGGCAACGGTGAGAAAAGTGACCTTTTGAAAGGAAGGATTAGGTTTAACATTCTAAGGCTGTCAACTACTGAAACACTATTTAATACTTGTCCACCCGATGTTGGTGCACAGTTCAATTTCTCAATGTTAGTACTTTTCAGTTATTCTTAAAATTAAAAAGTTTATATAAGCTGAGAGGAAATTAATTTTTTGAATTGCTTACATATGGCATGAATAAATACAGATTTACAGATCTTAGCATGCAGAAAGGAAAAAAAGAATGATTTTGGTGACATTTACCACACAGTATAGCTATTACCAGTAATATGCATTTTAAGAGGAAAAAAACCTCACTAAACATCTAGAAGATAATGGAGCACAAGCAATAGCACAATATAAAGAAAAAATCTTAAATTTGATTATTGTAATTGATAGAATTACAAAATTAGTAGATGAAGGGGATTTGGAATTTAATACAGTATTTGATCCTGTCTCATGAATACCTACTTGCAAAAGAATTTCAACCTATCTTGAATATTAACATGGTCAAAGGGTCTCAAAATTGATGAAAGTAATGTAAACAAAGGGTCATGTTAAACAATAGTGCCTTGAATTGGGGAAAGATGTCTAGTAGGGTACTACAGGGATGGAATTTGTTCCTGTTTTCATATAATTTGAAGTTCATGAATGTTTCCATTCTCACTTTCTGTTTTACATACCACAACATACAAGCAATGTGGAATCTAATCTAGTTTATACTTTTTCTCCTTCTGCACTAATTCGTAATTTTTAATAAAGAGATCACAGTGGAGCCTCACTAATTCACACTAATGACTGGGAGACCCATTGCTAATTATTGAATTTTCTGAATAAGCAAGCATGTGAAGAAAAACAATAAAAAGCAAGGACAATGCAACACAAATATATTCTATTCATTTATTACAATTAGTTTAGGTTTAATTATTTATGTCAAAACTTCAAAATTTACTAGTAAATGTACTGTAGTATTGTATATTATGCAAAAATAATGAAGCCTTATGAGATTTCTCCAATGCTCTTTTTCTGGTATTAAATCTTTGCTGAATGGTAGGAAGAGCTCATCAGAGTTTCTGAAGTCCATAAAGTGTGAAAACAAGTGAAACGTTACAGTAATATGTAAGAAAATCCTGGAGGGCCTCAGAGACAGGTTTTTGGGATGTCCCAAGGGCCTGGCCACATTACATCTCACCTTTTATGTTCCCATTTATGTAGAAGGAATTATTGATGCTTCATTTATGTTTTAATAAAATTATCAGGGCCCAGTATAAACATGTGCTGGTGCTAAGCATTATGCACACGTGTAAGTGTTTTCAATTATCGTTATTAAGGCTAGTCAGCACACAACAATTCCATTTAATGAACAATTTCAGAATCCTGGCATTTAGCTTCTTTCTGCATCAGGAAAAAACTGAGACCTTTTGAAAAAATTAGAGACAGACTCAACCCAGAAATGCCAATAGCTAAGTGATTAGGGCACTCTGCCTCCTTCAGATCAGGGACTTGAACTTAGATCTCCCCCATCAGTGCTGTAGCCTTTGGGCTATTGGCAATTCTGGTTGTGACCAGGAATTCCATCCTGGACCTGAGAGAGCTTTCTGATAAAGGTCGTGTAAAAACGGATACACTTCTGTGAAAAGTTTTGGTTTTGACAAATCTACATTTTCCAACAAAAAAAGTGTAATTGAAAAATTCCTGAGCAATTCTATTAGTTATGCTCTAAAGCAAGCCAGAACTTTTAAAGTTTCTAACCTAGCTATGGGATCTAATTAAACTTCCATTCTTTGGTGTAGGTGATCCCAAAATGGCATCTGCAAACATGTGCCTGGGGTAGTTCCAAAAATGTACCCCCCCCCCAATATTTACTGGCAATTCTCCAGAAAGCCTTTAAACAAATGGGGAAAAAAACAAAAACAAAACTTGTAAAGTTTCAAATATAGCTGGAATAACCTCTGCTTCAAAGGAGTGAGTCCTATAAAGCAGGCAAAAGGATGTAGGGATATTAAAGAAGGTACTGAAAGTGATTCCCCAAGTGAAAGTAACTCCCCATAATTTGTCCCCCACAATTTAAACCTCATAGCATTACCAAGTAAAAGATCTCTTGGATCCCTTGTTAAACTTACAAGCTACTGTCTGTGTAAACCATTGATTGTATCTGTTCTCAGAAAGATACTGTATTGCTATGAGAAACTTGCAAACAAGTTATTTGACTTTGTTCTTTATGCATGCTTTGTACCTAGAAACAGCATAGAAAGACCCCCACCCTCTTTGATTAAAGGGCAGGGAGTCTCAAATAAATTAGTACACACCCTGAAAGTGTTGAAGACAGTATGTCTGCTGATGAATGCTTGGTGTACATGAATGAATGAGCAGGGAGGTGCCAGCCTAGGAATTCAGTGACCATTGGCTGAAGGCGGCGTCAAAGTGGGAATGACCAGACAACCCCCGGAGGGTAAACTGGGACCCACCCGATCATCTCAAAGGATGGGAAAAACAAGATAACATCTGACAGTGTGGAGCCACCAGGAATGCCATCAGAAATGTGCCATCTGCTGATTGATTCAGCAACAGCATGATGAAGCAATTCCCATAGACTGACAGAGGAAATAATTCCTATAAGAATGGCCTCTAAATACTGAGGACTTTGAGTCTGGTTCTGCAACCAACCTCCAGGAGCATCAGATGAATCTGACAAGGACTCGGCTCCACCCTCATGCCCAGGTTACCTGGCCAGTAACTTGGCATGAGCAACTTCTAGGCTGGTAACTATGACATTTATACAGAACCTGTGTGTGTGAATGAATGTGAAACTGAATGAAATGTTATAGCTATAACTGACTGCTTACTATGATTCTTTTTGTATTCACAATAAATGTGACATTTTGTCTTATCCCCTTTAAAAAGATCCTGCTGGTTTTTATTTTATTGGTATAACAAGGATTGTGTGAAGGACTTCAAGGGTCCCAGGAAGCAAGTGCTAATGGGAAAAATGAGTCCATTACCCATTTAAAGTTGGTGGCATTTTAGTATTTGTGGCATATACACATGCCTTATTCATGATGTATGCTGTGTACAAGTTTTTCAAAAGGATTTTCAAATTCCACATTCAGATGTTCTGATTAGCACACTAAACAGGCATTTGCATGTATAAGTCCTGATCTGAACATCCAAATTCAAGACTGGGTTATCCTTTGAAGAAGCAAATGTTTGAAAATTGCATTCTTCATGTTCCTCTGTGAATACAGCTGCATGGGAAGCAAGGGATTCCATCAAATAACTTGCCCTGCCACTAACAGATGACAGTTAATAATTGCATTTCCATATTTTATTATAGGTATCTTTGACAGACAAAGGTAAACACAGAAAACCATATTTCTGTCAACGTGCAAAGAGGCCTGACCTACTGGATTATGAATACTGTAATGCATAATATATACACAGTTTAGTTTTCCTCTCTTGGGATATATCATGTGATTGAAAGAATGGGTCTGACTGAGGAGGAACAGTAAGAAAGACTTTATTTAAAAATAGATTTGTTTAGTTGCCCAGTAGACTGAATCTATGTATTCTTGACCTCAACCTTGATCTCAGCCAGAGAAAGCCACTAATTCTTCCATAACTTGGTGTACAAGCAATGGAATTTGTTATAGTTTTTCCATATAATGCACTTTCAGTCTAACTGATTTGATTTTGAAATTAAGAAAGACAAGAAAGAAGAAATAAAGGATCCATGTGAGAACACAGTGTGTGTCCTCTGAACCCAACTTGAAAATCACTGTGGCCTCTCCAGGCAGGTAGAGTACTCAGAAATGTAAAGGTACATACGTAGAAAAGAAGGACATCAACCTTTCATAGTTACATACTCCACAGAATTAGCTGTACTTGTGTGTTGCTTCCCAGACTGAATGAGACTGGTCCAAGAAATATGGTCTGAAGGATAGTTTTGGTTAAGAAATAAGTAGTCATGGTTACTAAAGCTAAGGACCATTCTTCAGGGAGCTTGACAGGCCAACACAAAAGCGTGGATGCATTGTGGCCAGCACTCAGGACTAAGGGCTGGGATAATGTTAAAGTGGCTTCGCTGTTTTCATTAATGTGATTGCACTATTTTCTATTACCTCATTATGGAAAGTAGTTAGGCAGACAGCTCAAGAAGCAGCTGGTCATTTGTTAGAGAAGAGTATTTATATGTTCCCATCTCTCCGCTTTGATCTTTGCCTCTAGGCTGAATTACCGTAATGCACTTTCTTTGGCATTACCCTTGAAAACCACTTACAGATTGCAGCTAATGTAGAACGAAGCAACATGACTGCTCAAGGGCCTTTTCCCACAAGAGTCATGCAGACTGCACTCGCCGCCTATTATTCAGTGTGTTCACTTCAAGGTCTTATTAGTATTTAAAGTCTTGAAGCGTCTCTTTATCTCTGACCTCCACTTTCGAACAAGTGAGGGTCGGAATTTGCAACTGTCCACTACAAGCATTGTTTAAAATCAATAAGTAAGGTATGTGTGGAGGGTGGTTTGGGGAGGAGAGGAGAAGCTTTAGAGGACCCCAAACGTTCCTAGCCCCACTGCTGTGCACATGAAGAGCCTTCAGAGGGGCTGTGGAAGGAGTTTTCCCATTTTGAGAGGTCATCAGATGTGCCTATAAAGAAAGAGCCAAGCGCACTTCTGGCATTATATAATTGATATATTGTAATAACCAGGAAAAGCAGAGGGCCAGCAGGGAGCAAGGAATGTCTCCAAACCTTTTCTCAACTGAGAAGTTTTCACGTTATACTGTTGATGAAAGAGAGCAGGGAAATCATCACAGGTTCTTTTGTAGCCCCAACTTATCTGTCTGCCTGCCGCACCAACACTTAAAATGGTACCCAAAGCATCATGTGGCAGCTGTGAACGTGAGGAGGGAACCCCATCATTTGGAGTAGCAGACAGAGGTATCAAACTCTGTTGGTATCCAAATCTGATGTAGTAAGCAGAGGAAGATCAATCTGTCTTTATATCTATTGTCCAGACCCACCACTTAAGTAGCAATTTGGGAAGCCATCAGAGATTTAAAAAAGGGTGCAGAATCCCCACAATAAAACAAAAAAGGTACAGCATTCCAATCACACTTTTTAAAGAACCGAAGAACTGCCTCCACACAGCCACTTCTACAGTTCCTAGTCTTCAAAGCCACCCTCCCCAGTTTCCCTGTTCACTCTCCCCCTACCTAACTGGGACAATGCTTCTCTGCCATGCAGGTGCGGTCTAGGTTAACAGCACAGCTGCGGCTTCTCATTGTATGTCCAGCCATTCCTCACATTCCCCCAACCATCACTACCTCCTGGCTACCTCTCCTGGATGTGCTTTACCCAGAGTGTCATGTGCACATGGGTTAATATGGCATATTACCCCAAACGTCATGTGCACATGGGTTAATATGGCCTCCTGATAAGTGAGGCAGAGGAGTGGAGTCACTACAGAGGGATAATAAGATGAGTAGATGCATTGAAGGGAGTAAGAAGAGAGACAAAGAGATCAGGGAATGGGTGATCTCATTTAGGATATATATTTTGGTGGGAGGGCCATTAAAAGTTTTAAAGCAGGAGGATCTACTTTGAACTTGTGTTTAGGGCTCCATTTAAATATTACAGTTCAGCATACAGAAAGGAAATTCCCCAATCCCTGTACTGCTTAGCCTAACACACCAGTTATGTAGCACTTGCAAATTGGACTAGTATAACATAAGGTTTGGTTGCAGGGAGGTGGGAGCGGGGAATTGTGCTGTTTTTTGGTGCCTGTGGCACTTTCCAGTCCATTGCAAAAATGAGATATTGGTTGAGTTTCACTTTAAAAGTTAAATACCCGTGCCACTGTAATGATGATGACTTGACGGCTAGTTAAGGAGCCATTGCTAGTAGGCATCCTGACAATTTCAGTTATGAGTGAGAGCCAATAGTTTCTGAAATCCCTTGATAATGAGCTCTGCAAGTGTTTCTGAGCATGAGCAGCCCAGTGCTGTGCTGCTTTCTCCTGCCATGAGATTTTAAATGTGGGAAAGAATAAAGAAGGGGAGAAAGAATGTTCTTCGGCTTTTCATTTGGGGCACATTCTTCTCTCCATTACACATACAAATCTCAATGAAGTCAGTGAGACAAAGCATTGGAACACCGAGGGTCACAGAAATGACCTGATCTTCAGAGATGCTGCTGAACAGCAACTCCCATTGAAATTCACCCTTGTGCACAAGGCCTGCACAACACCTATGCACAACCTAAACCTGAGCATTACCTAATCCCTTAGGAACTTATCTGTGGTACATACGCTGGCCCTCTATGTAGGGGTAAATTTCACCCTCAGTGAGACCGTAAGCTATTTGCGGGCATGAACTGTCTTTTTCTTCTGTGTTTATGCAGCACCTAGCATAAAAGGAGTCTTGGCCCATAACTGGGGCTTCTAGACACCATTACAATACAAATAAATCATCACCATCATCATCAGGGTAACAAACAGAATCAACATCCAAAACCTTTCTGGTCATCCTTACAGTTTCATACAATTTAAGACAGAAGGGACCATTAGACCATCTAGTCCGAACCCCTGTATGTCATAGGCCATTACACTTCACCCAGATACCCCTACATTTAATCCAAAGGCTTTAGTTAGACCAAAATATTTCAAACTAACTAGACCCACAAATAAGAAAACTCTACATTCGTTTATGTATTTCTGCTTATTTTCCCCTCCTTTTTACCAGGGAACCCATATTCCATCAAAAAGTATTTCTATTTAAAATACTTTAACCGCTTTCTGACTATAACCACAATTTTGCAAAGACAAAAATAATTTAGACCAGATGCACAGTTGAGCTGTTTCAGGCAAATTACAGGTAACATAAAAATAGTTGTCCTTTTAAAATGTAAGTGATGTAGCTTTCCATTCTGTTTTTCGCGATAGAATTGTGTGACTGACAACTGGTATTAAAGGATATTCTTGATGATGGGTGGGTGTTGCATTAAGTTTAAAGAGATTGCTTATTTTCGTGAAAATGACCCAGAACCTGCACTCCTTATTCAGGCAAAACTACAGTATTTGAGAAAATGGGAGCTTTGCCTCTGTAAAGACAGCTGATTTCAGCCCAAATTGAAGAATTTGGTATTATTTTGCTATGCAAGAATGAAATTTTATTGCAGATTCTATAACCCATGAACTGGGCTGAGTACTCAATATTTTCATTACTGACTTGGAGTGGAGATTATGCTTATAAAATGTGTAGGTAACACCAAGATGGGATAGATTACTAGTACTTTGGAGGAGAGGATTGGAATTCAAAAGGAACTTTACAAATTGGAGATTTGGTCTGAAATTAACAAGATGAAAAATCAAATGCATAACCACAAAATATGAAATAACTGGATAGGTGGTAGTACTGCTGAAAACTATCTGGATGTTATAATGGATCACAAACTGAATATGAGTGATGCAGTTGGGATATATTAACAGGAGTGTTGTACGTCAGACATGGGAGGTAATTATCCAACTCTACTTGGCATTGGTGAGGTCCCAGCTGGACTACTGTGTCCAGTTCTGGGTGCCACACTTTAAGAAAGATGTGAACAAATTAGAGAGGGTCTAGAGGAGAGAAACAAAAACGATAAAACATCTAGAAAACCTGACCTGTGAGGAAGGTTAAAAAAAACTTAGGCTTAATCTACTACAGCAAGGAAGATTTAGGTTAGATATTAGGGAAAACTTTCTAACTATAAGGATATACTGAAATAAGCTTCCCAGGGAGGTTGTGGAATCCCCATCATTGGAGGTTTTTAAGAACAGGTTAGCCCAACACCTGTCAGAGATGATCCAGTTATACTTGGTCCTGCCTCAGCGCAGGGGGATAGTCTAAATCAGTGTTTCTCAGTGACCGATCCATGGACCGGCAGCAGTCCCAGAGATTTCCCTGACACAGTTTAGGAAAGCAGAAAACTGGCCCCTGGTATTAAAAAGGCTGAGAAACACCGGACTAGATGACCTCTCAAGGTCCCTTCCAGCCCTACAGTTCTATGATTCTATGTGCCAGTGCTGGGTGTGATGTGCATCTGCTTTATGATTGCTGCTCCAGGATACAGTCAAGAGCAGTGCATGCACAGTATGGCTGAAGGCCCAGAAATCTGGACATTTTGTGCTACTGAAGCAGCAACTTAATTTGTATATGTGATAGTTATTTATGGTCTTATATGCATATTTTGCCTTTTAATATTAAAAAACTGTTTTAAAATGTTACTTTTATTCCCCTGCTGCAAAATCCTACCTCAGCGCCTCAACGTGGTGCAGCGGTGACCCTGGCCGTCTGACAGCTATGGTAGCGGGGTATATGCCCTGGTAGGTTTTACCATGCTACAAAGGTGTCGGACTATCCAATCCAGGGAGGAGGGTTCCTCTCTCAAAGGAAAGAGCGCTTTTCCTTCTCCTTAGAGGTTGAAGGCTAGCTAAGCTTGAGGAGGTATGCATGCCTGCCCACCTAGCCAGTGGGATGGCTTGAAGTTAACGGCTAAAACAACACGAGTAAATGCATGTTCTACGGTGGCGGAGCGGAAATTGAGCGACAAGAGGTTGCTAAAAATGTCAGGTGCTAGGCCAACATGGAAAAGGACAATCCTCGCTGTGTGTACTTACAATTGTAGGTCACTGGCAAAGGAGGAAACTTTGAACCATCTGATGGACAAGAAGAAAAGGATAAAATGCGATATTCTTGGTGTCTGCGAAACCCGACGAAAGAAGGAGTTGGAAGTCAACTGGAAGAATGGAAGTGCTGTGAGGCTCGGAAAGGGAGATGGCGCTAGAAATGTTGGAGGAGTTGGATTTATTGTCAATAAAGATTGGTCTTCGAAAGTCATATCATGCCAGCTAACATCATCACGTATCAGTGTGCTGCATCTTCAGATGGAGTCAAAAGCTACCCTCAAGGTCATCCAGGCCTACGCTCCCACAAGTGCAAGTGAGGACGAAGAAGTGGAAGAATTCTACCGAGAGCTTGAAAGAGCTCTCGCGCAAAAGTCCACTTACACTGTCACAATGGGAGATTTCAACGCCAAGGTCGGGCGAGGGAAAGCTGGCGAAAAGTTCATAGGGAGATATGGCAGCGGCGAAAGGAATGAAAGAGGAGAGAGGCTGGTAGCGATGGCAGAAATGAAAGAACTGTATGTGGGAAACACCTGGTACAAAAAGAAGATCTCAAGAAGGTGGACATGGATCGCACCAAACGCAAAGAGTAAGAATGAAATCGACTATATTTTAGTCAATAAAAGGTGCATCGTTCAAGACGTCTCTGTGGTGCAGCCATTCAACACCGGTAGTGACCATCACCTGCTTAGAGTGAAGTTGATTTTCGACTAAGCGGTGGAAAAGAAGGCATTACAGATGGCAAACAGGAAACAGCAGCCGAAGACATTCGATGAATCAAAGCTGAAAAAAGCAATTTCTGGGTTTGACTGGAGCCAGATGGAAAAGTGTGATGAGGACTATAGTGTCTTTGCTGACAAGTTGAGATGTTGCATAAAAGCAGCTGAAATTAAAAAGCTGAAGAAGGCGAAGGGAAGAATTTTGATTGAAATGAAAAGCTTGTTGGAGAAGCGGAGAAACATGAAAAGGAGCTCGGATAACAACCTCGAGTACTCCATTCTGTGCAAGCTTATACGGTGAAAACTGAAGGATGACTTCGAGAACTTCCGGAAAGAAAAGCTCCTTAAAACAGCTGAATCACGCAAGAGCCTCAGGACATGCAAGCGGGAATTGACGCAGTATAGATTGAGCGTAACAGCATTGAAGAACAAGGATGGAGAGACAGTAATCGACAGAGCAGGGATGGAGGAGGTCTGCAAGGACTTCTATACAGAACTGTTCAAATCAAGAATCAACGCCCCCCTCCCAACCCTCGAAGAGTCAGAAGAACGTGTCCCCCCAATAATCGTCAGTGAAGTCCGAAGCGCACTACACCAGATGAAGAAGGGAAAAGCTACAGGAAAAGATGGAATAACGTCAGAAATGATTTATGCAGGAGGCGAAAAACTTTGGAAGGCCCTCGCTTTAAGATTCAGTTGATATCTTGAAGAAGGAAAAATACCATCAAGCTGGAAGGAGTCGAATACCATCTTGCAGCACAAGAAGGGCGATCGAGAAAATCTTAAGAACTACCGCCCTATATGCCTGCTTTCTCACATCTACAAGCTCTTCACAAAGGTGATAACGAATCGACTTTCGCAGAGTCTGGATGAACAACAGCCGAGAGAGCAGGCAGGGTTTCGAAGAAATTTCAGTACAATCGACCATATATTTACCCTTAGCCAGCTCCTAGAAAGAGTGAGGGAATACAAACTCCCACTGTGCATTGCTTTTGTCGACTATGAAAAGGCCTTCGATAGCGTTGAATTTAACGCAATATTAAAGGTGCTCACAGAGCAGGGCATTAACATGCAGTACATTAGTTTGTTGAAGGAAGCGAATACTGGATGTACAACAGACATTACTCTCCTTGAAACTCCCCTCCATATCCCAATCGAGAAAGGCGTAAAGCAAGGAGATACAATTTCACCTAAACTATTCACCGCCTGCCTCGAAATGGTTATGAACAAGATCAATTGGAGGAGTGGTGTCAACATAAACGGAGAGAGATTATCTCATCTCAGATTTGCAGACGATATTGTACTAATTGCCGAAAGCACCAACCAACTGCAGAGCATGCTACGAAGGCTCGACAAGAAAAGTAGTCAGGTCGGCCTGAAAATGAACCGCTGCAAAACGAAATATATGCGATCAGACGTCTTACGAAAAGCCCGAATAACGGTAACAGGAGAAGACATCGAAGAAGTGGAACAGTACATATATTTGGGCCAAGAAGTTAATATGCACCAAGACTTGAACGGAGAACTCTCGCGAAGGATTCGGGCAGGATGGTGTGCGTTTAATTCCATAAAGGATGTCCTCAAAGGAAAAATTGACAAGACCACACGTAAAAATATTTTCAATTCAGCAGTGCTGCCAGCCATGCTGTATGGCAGTGAAACGTGGGCACTGACGAAGAGAGAAGAGCAACGGCTGTTAGTAGCTGAAAGGGCAATGGAACGAGCTATGTTGGGAATCTCCCTTCTGGATTGTATACCAAATGAAATCATCAGAGAACGCAGCGGTGTGAAAGATATTGTCGTGGAAAGCAGACATAACAAGATGCGATGGGCGGGCCACACAGCACAGCTCACGGATAACAGGTGGACCGCAATCATTGCTGAGTGGTACCCGCGAGAACAGAAAAGACCCCCCGGTCGGCCTCCAAGAAGATGGGAAGATGACATCGTTAAACGTTTCGGACGAATGTGGAGAAGAAAGGCAAGACTGCGAGAAGAATGACAGACGTGTTGTGATCGGCGCAGTCCTAACAACAGCTGAAGTCCGATCAATCCAGGTGATCCAGGTGACTTTTATTCCCAGCTCTTACCACATAACCAGTTGCTGTGCTAACAGGCATGCTAAAAAAGACAATAAGATCTAAAAAAAAAAAATAATAAAAAAAAAATCCGGATATTTAAGTGCCTTCAAGTTCTAATGAAACTGACGTCTAAATACAAGCTGAGGTTAAATGCTTGGTTTTATTATTTTGAAAATATTTCTATTCACTCACAATTTGATGTGCTGTCCCACATGAAAAAAATTCAGTAGCCAATAAAGAATGGGTGAAGTGAGAAGTCCAGACTCCATATGGGGATGAGAGAGGGGAAGGGGTGAGGGAAATCAGTATTACCAACCCCAGCATTAAATAAATAAACTTTAAAAAATACCTCAGGTCCCCTAAAATCATGAGATTTAAAAAAATAACACATTTCAGATTGTTATTTTTGTTTGCCTTTTGCTTCTTTGGGTCTTGAGGGTTCATGTTTTGAACCTTTTCTCCTCAACCAGGAGGCTGAGATACCTTTTTTAAAAATGAAAGCCAATATTTTCATATGATCATATGACTGTAGGAACTGGGGCTTTAAAAAAAAGTCTTCAAATACTGTGAAGCTTGCAAATAAAATCGTGACAGCTGGTAACACTGGTCATGCACCGAAAAGAGCCATATTAATTTACTGAATGCTAGACATTCTCCTTGGCAGGAGGAGCCCTGAAACTCTTGGCTCCTTTGCGGGAATCTCTCTTTCTGAGAGTCTGTTTTAGATCTACCAGCAAAGCTCCTTGAAAGCTGGGGCCATATCCCTGCCCTGCTGGGCTATTGTAGCTGGCTGGCCAAGCTGCTTTCAGCTAATATATGTTACTTACCCCCGACCTAATCATGAGCTTTTCTTTAGTGTAGGTGCAGTTGAGTGCCTTTTGCCCTGATTTAGTCAGTCATGGTAGATCTTATGCTCTTCCCAAGTATTGACCTTGACCAGCTAAATCAAGGTAAAAGATGTCTCATCAACCCAAAAGGAACCCGTGCCAGCCTCCAAGTCCATTTCAGGCCTTGCACAATATATTGTCCAAACACAAAACTCATAAGTAATAGCAAGGCAATTTTATTGACCAGCACAGGCAGCAATCCCCAGAAGCATTTTCCTAACAGGGCTCCCATTCTTGATAGAGCACTGACTCCGAGGTCTGCTCTCCCTGAAATCTTACTCCAGCTGTGCTTCCATCTGAGCACAGGCTGCTCTTCTATCCCAACAGGCCCACGTTTTAGTCACATGCTCCTCATCATATGACCCTTGCAGTCATTTCTGTGACAAGTGCAGCTCAGTCCCAACTACATTAAAGAGCCAGATCATCTGGTGACATCTGGGAAATGTGTTGGCTAACCCTGAACTAACACAGAGCACACAGCTTTCCAAACTCCAGCAAACTTCTTTGTCTGTCTTAGGGTTGCCAGGTGTCTGGTTTTTGACTGGAAAGGCTAGTTGGTTGAAGGGGGTCCTGTGCAGTGTCCAGTTAGTACTGCTGACCAAACACTAAAAGTCTGGTTACCGCATTAACCACAATTGGCCTCTGCCGCCAGGGAGTGGGAAGATCAGCTACTGCTGGAGGAGCTCAGCTGATGGAGAGAAGATCAGCTGTTGACTTTTATTCTTGTCAAGAAAGGCTGGTAGGCTTCGCTGTGAATTTGGTGCCTGGCTCTCAGCTCTGGCTGTCACCCCAAGGTTCCCATCGTGGACCAGGGAGTTGAGAGCCCAAGGGGGCAGTGAGGTTCCCGGCAGGGTGTGCTGTGCGGAGGTGAGAGCCCCAGTGGTAGCCAGACTCCCAGCAGGGAATGGAGATGAAAGCCTGGGCTGGGCTCTCAGTGAGGTGCAGAGCTGTGTGCCCATGTGGCAGTAAGGCTCCCGGCAAGGAGCCCCATGCAGAGCTGAGAGCCTGTGCTCTCAGTCCCCCGACACTACCCTGCTTAAGTCGGTGGAAGCGCTCCTGGTGAGGACGCTCACCACCAATGGAAGACGGTAGTGTGGATATGAAAAACTGCAGTAATTACTGTGGTGGCTGTAAGTCAACCTAACGTAGGTCATCTTAAGTTTGTAGTGTAGACATGCCAGGAGGAACTGGCTCCAGCGGAAAGGAAGGTACCGGCGCTGCCTGGGGGAGGGATCCTAACAGCGAGCCGTGTTTGAGGTGTGGGGCCGGTGGCTGGACTCACTGCTTGTGGTGGCCCATCCTGCCTTCTCAGCCTCCTAGGGCTCTGGCTTTCTCCAGCCCCTCTCTCTGGGGACCGACCCCTCTTTTCCCCCCTGTAGCTCGATTGCTCCCAGCCCCTTGATCTGGGGGACCACCGCCCTGCCCTGTTGTGTTTCAACTGGGCAGACAGGCAGGCTCGACATCAGCTCCTCCCAGCCCGGCTCTGCAGGTGGCAGATGAGTTCTGAGGGTGGGGGGAGCGAGAGACGGGGCGAGGGGCCTGTAGTGTCCAGTTTTGAAAAATTGGAAAGTTGGAAACCCTAGCCTATGTCTCTCTGTGCTTCTCCCCAAACCTATCCCATCTGCACTGGAGTTTTCTAGGCTCCTAGACTTAAAGCCACACATTCCCTCCACATGACATTGGTAGTTTTGCAACATAAAATGAGCTACCCCAATTCACGTATTATTAACTCTCCATTTTAAATTTATAAATCTACTGTTAAGAGTCTATTAAAGGTACCTACTAGCCTCATCAATTAACTTAGTTCAGAATACTGCAGGGCCATCCAGAAGGCGGTGGGGGGGAGGGGAGACAAAAGGGGAAGTTGGAGAGCGCCCCCAATCCCATGGAATTTGAATGAGTGGTATTGTGACATGGCTTACGGGGTTACAGCACCACTCAGGTTTGACCCAGCCACCCCTCTGTCATAACAGAGGGTGGCCAGGCCAAACCTGAGTGGCGCTGTGACCCTGTGCACCGGGTCACAATCATAGAATCATAGGACTGAAAGGGACCTCGAGAGGTCATCTCGTCCAGTCCCCTGCAATGCCCGGAGTGGGGAGCTGGGCCCAGCAGGAGAGGAGCCACTCCTGCAGGGTGACTATGGGGCAGCATCTCTCGCCAAATCCCTCCCCTGTAGGGCCTCTTTCATCTCCATGGTCATTTTTGATGGGGGGAGGGGGCGCTCAGTTTTAGATTTTGCCTCAGGGCCCCTAAAGCCTCGGTGCAGCCCTGAAATACTGAGCTGTGTGTATACTTGGTAGCTGTACTTTTAGTTCCAAGATGCAGGCCTGTTACCACCCTGTACACAATACAATGCTTTTTTTCTCCTTGGAGCCTGGAGCACTTGCTGAAAGGGTGTAGAGAGAGGGCAGGTTACACGGTATTGGTTTCAGCTTCCAGTTGCTTCTACAGATGCGCAGGCTTGTTTTTGCAAAGAGCAATCTGGATACCTGTAAAAGCAGCTGGACAAATAAGGAGCTCGTCTAGTTGCCTCCACCAGTCCCCATGGTTAATAAGAGGAGAGGAAACTGGATCTCCCCTGAAGTATCAGAGCCACGAGCAGACCAATTGAAAAAGACTCTACGTTCCTAATACAGAGTTACCAACACCTCAGTAATGGAGGTTGTTCGTAACTCTGAAATGTTCGTAACACTGAACAAAACGTTATGGTTGTTCTTTCAAAAGTTTACAGCTGAACATTGACTTAATACAGCTTTGAAACTTTATTATGCAGAAGAAAAATGTGGCTTTTAACCATCTTAATTTAAATAAATCAAGCACAGAAACAGTTCCCTTACCTTGTCAAATCTTTTGTTAAAACTTTCCCTTTATTTTTTTAGTAGTTTATGTTTAACACAGTACTGTACTGTATTTGCTTTTTTTTATTTTTTGTCTCTGCTGCTGCCTGATTGCACGTTCTTCTGGTTCCAAATGAGGTGTGTGGTTGACTGATCAGTTCGTAACTCTGTGGTTCTACTCTAATTATTTTTCAGTTACTGTAGTTGGTCACAGTGATGTCACATGATCATAAATAGGAAGGGAGTAACATGTTATGTAAACATAAATGGCCACAAGAGTCTCTCTGTATTAGGATGTTGTCCACACTATAAAATATTTGAAGACCACTGCTCTATCCTGGTTAAAAGAAAAAATGATCACCTTGTTCATATTTTTGCATCCTGATATCAGCTCTACAAGTGCCAGACCACCACTTTCTTGCGTAATTACTCCCATAGCAAAGAAGTTGCTCTTATCTTCCACTCCCCAAAGGCTGTTAAAGAATCCCTTCAAGATGGAAGGTGATGCATGACCGAGCTGAAGAGCACAATTGATAGCCATTTTGGTATCAATGGCTTTGTGGATTTTGCTCCAGCTGCTGACTAGTAGATCACAGGTTTCCCGCAGGGCTTCTTACAGCAGAGATCTGCAGTAGGGTCAGCTTTTTTTGAGCTGTGGGAGTGAAAAGTGGAGGGAGAATTCAGGATCAATAATGCCTGCTCACTCAAAACCTCCTTCTTCCGCATTTCCATTCCCCTGGAGCAGTATTAGTTTTTCTTTGTGTGTGTGTGTGTGTTGTTGGTTTTTCTTAAACAGAAACCCCTTTGTTGTCTCTTTACTCAGAAGTTTCCAGCCACCAGTTTGAAAAGCTGGCAGTTAAATCACTGCCTCATAAGCGCAGCAGGTTGTTAGAGGTTATAGGTCATAGGATACACACAGCGATGCATATAATGAGAATTCCTCTTCGTGTACAGTAGATGAACCACCAAGGTATCAAAGAGCAGATTTCTGTTTTCTAAATACTCTGTGCTATAATGTGTGCTGGGCTGGGTAGAGTAATGAAGGGTCAAGCAGGATCACAGCAACCTGACACGTTCTTACTAAATTCAAGCTGCAGTCAGTACAATCTCAGATTCAATCTTATTAGTAGAAATATGGATGTATCAGAAATGACATTTAGCACTAGAAATACAGCCAAAAACTATCGCACAAGGCTTTACTTTAAATCTTACTTTGTGACTGGCTATTTTATCACTACAGTGGGCCTGCCAAGTAGCTCTCCCAATCTTATTAGCTGCTAAGCAGCCAACCTCAGCACTCATGTTACAAACATTTTCGGTGTGTTTTTATTTGGCTTTTGTTTTGAGTGCTGAAGCATTTCACTTAGCATCAGAGGTGGGGACTAAATCTAAAATGTCACATGAAAAGCACTATCTCATTAGAGGAAGCTCCTTGTCAAGACAAAAGCCTTTCTCAAAGATCGTTCCAATATTGATCTGGAGTCTGAATGGGTATGGGCTGATCTGCCCTTGACCCTAGGTGTGTCCAAGTAGTGTTATTAATCTTTTACTACAGTTGAAGTGCATTTTATGATGTCATCAATATGTGTTTCAGAGCTCATCGATCTTATCAGCATGTTATTATGCGCTTGGTAACATGATGTGGAAATAAATGTCAGGCAACAGACGGCTTTAAAACATATGCACTATATTTTCCTAGGAGACACAGTGAATTTTCATTGAGCTATATATTTTCTTCTTTTGTCTTTGCCAGAGAAAAGGAAGTATTTAGGTTGGAATGCTGCCTACTTGGCAGTCAGAAATGTCAGCAAATCTTTTGTTAAATCATACTAGATCATGTGTTACAATTAAACAACAACTAGTAGTATTAATTCAACATTTTTTTCTTTATAAAGCACCCTGTGGATCAATTGCATTCTGTGTTAATGTTTGCATCCAATAAGAATAAATATACAGAAGGTGCAAACTAATTCATGGACACATTACAGAGAGAGATTGTGAAGGTACAGACAGAGAGAACACATTACGTAATGGACACATTATTTCTGGAAGTATTCCAGAATGATAAGTTCCACACACACAAAAAATCATCATTATTTTGATAAATTCTTGAAAGAACAAGGAAAAGCTTTAGTTAGCAATATACAGCAATACAGTGTATATGAAATGTCTTTAATACTAATTGGAATGAATTCATACCTTCCCCATCATAAGTCAAAACTGCACAAGCTTTCTCTCTCTGATAATGTGGCAAAAGTAGCTTCACTTCCATCTATTAATGTCATCTCTTGTGTGCCTGTGAAATTTGCCAGAACTGATTAGAGCAGATATTAAATGATAATTGGACATTTAGTGCTCGTCAAACAGAAAGTGACAGATGGGCTACTAATTAAATTATAGTTCTGACATTATTCACAATGGTTTATGAATCTTCACTGGTGACCTTCATGCATCTCTTCTCCCTTTTTGGGGGGATGAGAGGTTGGCAAGAAAAAAGGGAACTATTACAAAAAATATTAAGACATAATTGAAAAAATTAAAACACAATTAAAAATTAGATTTTTAAAAAAAATAAAACAGTTCATTTAATTAGAAAATGTATCATAAAATGGTGCAACAAATAATTACATTTAAAAAATTGTAATAAGGTTAAATGGTTTAAGTAGGGAAGAGAAATCAAGTGTACACTGAATTATTGAGAAAGACAATAAGAGATGTTTTCCATAGCCTTTTATCACAGTAAAAGGAAAGGGCCAGTGTTCTAACCTGTATCAAAAAGTATATTCTGATTCTAGGAATGGAAATCTAGTGTTTTTTGTTGTACACTTTTCTGTGTATTAACTCAAGCTTGCATTACCCACTATCTCCACCAGCTAAATGAAGAGGCTTTACCGGGAAAAAAAAAGAACCTGGAATACTGAGTCACAGTTGCTGAACCAGAACTACATTTTCTTTTTCAATTAAAAAGGAAAACACAAAGTTAATTACTTTCTAACTTTGGTTTCAACAGTTTTGTCTCTGTGTTTGAGTCACTGTCCCTAAGAATAACAATCTGAAAGGGTCTTAGACACATCTCCAGAAATATGTAACAATCTCAATTTTTGCAGGCTCTACCGTCTTTAATCTTTTAAGACTTTTTCAAACATCCCTGAATCTCAGTTGACATGTGAACAGAGATTACGGTAGAAAATAAGTAAGGAACTCAACATCTGATTGAATATAAATGACATAAGTAAGGTAAGTGATCCAATTCAGATGATAGAGAAGAGAAATAAATTTCTATCAAAAAACAAACTGTAAAATGTAGAGTTGTCCTGGAATTCAATGTATCATGAACAAGAAAATCTCACCGTCAATCACTGGTAATGTAAATAACTCAAGAAATCCTGGGTGAATTGTAAAACATCCCACTCAAACAGTAAAGCTTAAATGCTGAAAAAAAAGCTAAAGTGTTATTGTTTTGAAAGCGTAGCTGTCCCTTGTGTTCTTAGGAGTTTCCTGCTGTGAAAGTCATTTGAAAGTAATAGAAAACTCCTTGATTCAATTATACTCAATGGGCCTTTTTCTACTCTCAGTTAAACTGGCATAAACCTGGAGTAACTCCGCTGTCTTCAGTAGTTACACCCGGTTTAGATCTCATCTCTCTTCTATATGATCTATGTTTTCTGTTCTGTAATAGGTCTTTGTGGGGAGTGAGGCAGGGTGCGGGTAGTGGCCTTCTCTCTGCCTTTATGTTCAGGTTTTTCTTCAAGGTGAGGCCCAGGAATGTTGTATCAACACAGTGAAACAGCTTCACTCCTTATTATGCTGGTTCACTTCACTGCATTATAATTTGGGGTGCTTTCAAATTCACCACAAATTCTGCCCAAATTATCCCCTTCTATATTTATTTCCCACAAGAAGAAACACTTTGCATTTCTGTCTCTTCCACCTGAGGATCTTAAAGTGTTTAATCAACATTACAATGACCTCCTCCCACACAGGGAGGACTTAAGTGTCACTTATGCATAGACCTTGTGCTGGTTGCCTGCATGGGGTGCATTTCACTCTTAATGAATATGCTAGCTTGAATGTGCATGAATAAGGGTTACAGGATCAGTCCCTAAATTTGTAAAGAAAAAAACAGATTTCCTCCCTCTCAACTCCTTTGATATCTCCAGTCCTGCCTGGATCAATCTGTGAGCTTTCAAGTCTCTCATGGAACCTTTTGCCACTTGCACTACTTTAAACAAACTTTGGTTGCTGTGTATGAGCTGAAAAAAGAGGACTGCATACAGTATCCTTACTACATTAAGTGACACTTCTTGAAGTCAGGGGGAGGAGATGGAGAGAAGAGAACTGGGATGAGCTAAAGGGCAAAGATGGATCCACACCTTAGTGGAGGTGGAGTGGGGGCCCTTTGAGAAGCATTGACCTACTGGGATCCCCATATAGAAGATGGATAAACACCTGGTAAGGTAGACATGCATATAGTCTGTTGTGTTTTTTTAAGACCTTTTCCCTCTATGAGTCTTTTGTTCTACGTAAATAATACCTTGCTTTAAGAAGGCTATTTTGGCTATTGTCCACTGTCATTGCTCCCAGAGGGAACAGAACTGCAGATACCAAAGACAATTGGGGTTGATCATAGAGGACCGCAGCCCAGGACTTAACCTGAGAATGGGAGAATTGCATGATTCCACATCCAAGACAGAGGTGAAGCCAGAGACCTAAAGGGGTTCACTTGAAGAGACTAGGAGGGGCCAGAGGTGCAGTTAGCCTGGTAATTGTGACAAAATATGCATACCATAGTTGTGTGATCTTATTATTGTACCCTTGTTTCCTATTGCCCTTCAAGACACTTTTTTGCTGTCACTTGTTTGGTCATATAGACTTGTAAGCTATTTGGGGAGCTAACTCTGTCATTTTACATACTTTTGCAAATCACATAGCACACTTTTGGCACTGTGAATCAAATAACATTAATAAAAATAATATAAACATTTCATCACGGAAAATGAATTTCCTATGTTTTTCATTCAACATGAAAAGCTCACTACTTCCACCCTAAAACCTCTGCTGTGTCCAACTGTTGTTAAGCTGGAGACATTCCTGGTTTTCAGATCTTTAATATTTTCTGATGTCTAGATCAGGCCACTTGTTAAATGCTACGCATGATTTTTTGAGAGTGCCTTCAATCACAAGAGTGGTGGTGATTATGCAAAATAATGACTCAAAATTAAGGAAGATGCATTTTTAATCTTTGTTCCAATATTCACTGCATTTCTTAATTAATTTTTGTAGTCATGACTGATAATATTTTTAATTTGTTCAGCAAGAGGGATTCATTTGATCAGTTTCTTGGAAAATTAGAAGGAATTCAGGAGTGAAGTGGTCCTGCATGTCTGAATGAACAATGGCAATTCATTATTTTCCACAGGACCATAGACATAAAAAAGTATTTAACAATTGATCTAATGAGATTAGTTTCAAGGATAAGAAGTTCATCTTTTCCTTTTGTTTTTTTGTAAATGGCACTTCTCCAGTGAAAATATAATTTTAAAAAAGAATAAATGTCATTCTTTAAACTGAGATATTTTAAAAAATGTTATAAAATCAATTATCTTTGTTGGTGAGGATACATTTGCAAACTGTACTCATGTTAGACCATGTTGAGTTCTACCTTCACTACTTACAACCCAGTCGGCTTGCACAGTGGATAAATTGCTATAGAGGTCCTCCACTGCTTTTCTAAGACCAAAGGGGAACTCTCCCTCTTCTCTTTTGGTTTTGGTATGCAGTGCTCGCCTACAGCTCCGCCTTCTGCTTGCTTTGGGTGTTGTAAGATTCCCTTCCTGGGTAGCCTATTTCAACCACTTGGTTCCCTTATGCTTTATGATATATTCTTTTTCCCGTTGGGACTAAGCCACAGTCCATTGAAATTGATGGCAGTTGACTTTAATGGGTTTTGGTTCAAGGACTTTGCCTGCCAAATCTGTTAACGTCAGATAAACTGGCTCCATTCATTCCTACTTTATCTAAACCAGTTTGCCTATGTCTAATCACTGCTCTACAGCCAAAATGCTTCTGAAATAAATGTAGCCAAACTTTACTAATTCTGGGTCACTGAGAACGAAAATGATGCTTAAAATTGTTGATTGGCTCTGGTTTTCAAGACATGCTATTGGGTCAGTATATACGACCCTTGACTTGGGAATGGCGGAGGATAAGTGAGTTATAAAGGGAAGGGATCTCAATTTAAACCAGAAATGACTAAAATACATCTTTGACTGGATCTATGAATAAATCTATGACTGGGTTTGGACAGTACTTGCTTTTTAGGCAAAACAATGAATGATGCAATCTGAAGCTGGTATTGCGTCATACATGATATGAATTGCATCATGTTATTCCTAGAAGTCATGGATGATGCAATCATAACGAAGCTTACATCACTCTGCTGAACAAATTGCCCTATATCAGCTCTAGAAATCATACAGCGTCGTGCTCTCTTATTTGTCAGTGTTTGATTTTGCAAAGGGACACATTTCTGTTTAGCCAAAGTGAGCAGAGATGCCTCGTACTTGTCTGAACAGTGCAGATAACTTCTGCTATGTTTGTGGTGAAGTGACTTTTGCATCACAAAAGCACAGTATAACCACTATGGTTAAGAAAGCCTATCACCTTTCTTTTGGCTGCAAAATTGGAGATCAGGACAAGAGGTGGGCCCCACACATATGCTGCAACACTTGTGCAACAAATCTTCGCCAGTGGTTGAACAGGAAAAGGAAATCTATGCCTTTTGCAGTGCCAATGATTTGGAGAGAGCCAACAGATCATACCAGCAATTGTTACTTCTGCATGGTGCCTCCAGTTGGGAAAGGTGTGTCAAAGAAGAAAAAGTGGACTGTGCATTATCCAAACATTCCATCAGCTATATGCCCAGTACCCCACGGAGAAGGACTGCCGGTTCCTGATGCACCAGAATCATTCTCACCTGAGTCAGACGAGGAAGAGAATGAAACTTCTGGTCCTGAACCATCAATGTCACAGGACCCACATTTTCTCCCATCCTCCTCCTCTGAACCACACCTCATAACACAAGGTGAACTGAATGACCTTGTCAGGGATTTGGAACTACCCAAGAGTAAGGCAGAGCTTTTGGGCTCCAGACTACAGCAGTGGAATCTCCTGGCAGGTGATGGTAGGGTTTCCATGTTCCGTGACCGTCAAAAGGATCTTGTCCCATTCTTCTTCATGGAAGGTGATCTTGTAGCCTGCAACAACATCGATGGTGTGATGGCAGCCCTCAACATGGTTCACGATCCAGATGAGTGGAGACTGTTCATTGATTCATCGAAGACGAATCTTAAAGCTGTTTTACTGCATAATGGCAATGTTTTGCCATCAATTCCAGTTGGTCATGCAGTCCATATGAAGGAAACCTATGACAACATGAAACAACTTTTGAGGTGCATAAACTATGACCAATATCAGTGGCAGCTTTGTGGCGATTTGAAGGTTGTTGCTCTCTTGCTTGGTCTGCAGACTGGATACACAAAGTACTGCTGTTTTCTCTGCGAATGGGATAGTCATGCAAGAGAGTCCCACTACATCAAGAAAGATTGGCCACTCTGACAGTCATTGGAGCCTGGGAGGAAAAGTGTTCAGCATCCACCACTTGTTGAATCAAGGAAGATTTTGTTACCACCCTTACACATCAAGCTGGGTCTGATGAAGAACTTTGTCAAGGCCATTGAAAAAACACAAGCAGCTTTCAAGTACCTCCGTGGAAAATTTCCAAGGTTAAGTGAAGCTAAGATAAAGGAAGGTGTCTTTGTTGGTCCTCAGATTCGTGAACTTCTTCGAGATGATGCATTTTACCATGCACTGCGTGGCAAGGAAAAAAAGGCATGGAAAGCCTTCCAATTAGTGGCAATAAATTTTCTCGGAAACAACAAGGCAGACAACTACAGGTTGTTGGTGGAAAACCTCCTCAAGGCATACAAAAGCCTTGGTTGCAACATGTCACTAAAGATACATTTTTTGCACTCTCATCTAGATTTTTTTCCACCGAACTGCGGAGCAGTGAGCGACGAGCACGGCGAGAGATTTCACCAGGACATTGCAACAATGGAGAAACGCTATCAGGGCAAATGGAGCCCATCAATGCTTGCAGACTATTGCTGGACAGTGACAAGAGATGCTCCATTTAATGAATACAAGAGACAAGCCAAGAAGCGCCGAGTAGACACTGAATAGGACTATGTACATAATACTATGTACATGATAGTTTTTTGCCTTTTGTTTCATAATAAATTTTATTTATATAACCCCTTTGCTGATTTTTAAAGTGTTACATAAACAGGACAGGTGAAATAGTATCATGTAAAGCAACCATAAACACATGAAAAGACCTAGGTTTACAATTTATGATTAAAACTCTACTATCTACACAATATACATAGACATAAAATGTAAAAACTTAAATATCTTAGAAACAGTAGCCAATCAGTTGTTTTAACTGTCATATTTGAATTCAGCACATCAAAATACATACTAAATAGCACATTTTATCTCTGAAGCAGACGACTTCTCAAAAATTGTAGACCAGTGTTATTAATTAATAAGGATAACAATGATCATAATAATAAACATTTTCATTTCAAAAGTTAAGCCATTTGTGAGGGTCCTTTAACAACATAAATTCTTTAAAATCTCTATAGAATATAACAGAAACACTGATATACCCAGAATAATACCTCCATAAACATGGTGTCAAGTATCAGAGGGGTAGCCGTGTTAGTCTGGGTCTGTAGAAGCGACAAAGAGTTCTGTGGCACCTTATAGACTAACAGATGTATTGGAGCATAAGCTTTCGTGGGCCACGAAAGCTTACGCTCCAATACGTCTGTTAGTCTATAAGGTGCCACAGAACTCTTTGTCGCTTCTACAGATCCAGACTAACACGGCTACCCCTCTGATACTTGACAGAGTATTCACCCACGAAAGTCAAGAGTCAGAGTATTCACCCACGAAAGCTTATGCTCCAATACGTCTGTTAGTGTATAAGGTGCCACAGAACTCTTTGTCGCTTCTACAGATCCAGACTAACACGGCTATCCCTCTGATACTTGACACCATGTTTATGGAGGTATTGTTCTGGGTATATCAGTGTTTCTGTTATATTCTATAGAGATTTTAAAGAATTTATGTTGTTAAAGGACCCTCATTATTAATTAATAATTAGGCATAGGCAAACTGGTTTAGATAAAGTAGGAATGAATGGAGCCAGTTTATTTGACGTTAACAGATTTGGCAGGCAAAGACCTTGAACCAAAACCCATTAAAGTCAACTGCCATCAATTGAACCCACGTATTCACCCACGAAAGCTTGTGCTCCAATACGTCTGTTGGTCTATAAGGTGCCACAGAACTCTTTGTCGCTTCCATAAACATGGTGATAGCAGACAGTTTCTAGAATTAATTATTAATTAGTATTGTTATATATACATGTCTAAGTTGGGTACCATTGTTAGGTTCATTTTCATAGGTGAATGCCACGGACTGAAATACACAACAGATTTCTTCAAAAACCAAAACAAATCCCTACAATCCTTTCTGCTATAGATTTAATCCACTTTTTAATTAAGAATAATATTCCCAAGATACTTTTCACCTGCAACAGTCACAGGTGAAGCTGAGGCAGGAGTTTTTCTATCACTTGAGAAGAGTTCTAACCGTCTCTCTGGTGCCTGTAATGGTTTGGAATCCACATGACACTACAGCTGAAACACTAAATAACAGTCGTATTTTAACTGCTCAGTAGATGGTAATATTTGTTTAATTGAGATTATGAATACTGTTGTCATACAGCAGGTCACACATGTAATAATTGTCATGTAATAAATATAAGTGATTTCTAGATTATATATTAGAGGAGAGTGGAAATTTGATATACACGTTTATGTGCTAATGGGGTAATAATAGGCATTTTGGTAACTCTAAAGTACAAGTAGAGTGAATAGAGCATAAGAGGATTTCAACAGCAGATTGATCTCACACTAGTTCTGTGGCTGTCATCCTTTCCAGACTACTGTACCCCTTTCAGGAGTCTGATTTGTCTTGCATACCCCCAAGTTTCACCTCACTTAAAAACTATTTGCTTACAAAAATGAGACATAAAAATACAAAGGTGTCACAGCACACAATTACTGAAATTGCTTACTTTCTCTATTTTCCCATATAATTATAAAATAAATCAATTGGAATACAAATACTGCACTTACATTTCAGGGTGTAGTATATAGAGCAGTATAAACAAGTCATTCTATGAAATTTTAGTTTGTTCTGACTTCAACAGTGCTTTTTATGTAATCCGTTGTGAAACTGGGCAAATAGCTAGAGTTGATGTACCTCCTGGAAGACCTCTGCATAGCTCCAGGGGTACATGTTGAGATGTAGTTTAACCAGCACTAGTTTAACCAGCATAATCCAGTCAGCTTGATTGTTTTTAACAGTGGAACATTTGAGACCGCTTTATCTAAAAACCCTGAAAGACAAGAGTCTGATATCAATATAGCTTTGCACAATTGTTCAGGTGCATTCTGGCGGTTGGGGCGAAGGAGGCATGGTTTTCTCTGAAGCACCAGTCATTGGCCACTGGTTCTTGAGCTATATACATTGCCTTATAACATCAGTGTTTATGAAGCTATTTTGCAGGTTATTTCAGTGTTTCTTTTAAAACCAATGGGAATAGTCATTCCCTTATAATTAAGTGTATGGTTAGGTGCTTTGCTGAATTTGGGCCTAATTTATTAATCTTGATTTTATAGTCCTGATTCCCATCTCACATCAGTTTTACACCAGTATGACATAACTCAGTTGACCTCCGTGGAGATATTCCCAAATCATGTAAGTGTAAGTAAGATGAGAATCAGGCCCTACATGCACATAGTAGACATTCCCATATGGAAATGTTGCCTTTAATATTCCTAACGGAATCAATATAAGAGTAAGAATAAAACTACCATTTTGTGCAGACATGCCACTTTGTCCCACATTTTGCAGTTATAGACAATAAGTAGTGAAATATATAGGGCTAAATTTTGGAACAAAGGGTGTGTAATTTGTAACCACAAAAGGTAAATATATAGGCACAAATACGCTGATATTTCAAAATTTGGCTTCTCTTTTGCAACAATAAAAGTGTCAATTCAATTTTTATGTTGAGTTTTCAATGTTTTCAAAAAACCTTGTGCTCAAGCTTCTAGAATGAATCAAGCTGTTCAGAGTTCTCTGTACAGTTTAACATCCTTTTTTCTTTCTCTCTTTTTTTAAATAGTTAGTACTTTGGAAAAAATACAGGAGTCTGTTGAATGTAGGAGGCTTTAAACTAGGTTTGACGGGGACAGGTGAGCAAAGCCCAGAGGTAAGTGGAGAACATGGGGACCTGGGAGATGGGTCGGAAATAGGAGGGGGCGTGGGCTCTAATGACAAAGAGATAGGAGGGTCAGGGAAAAACTGGGAGGCAAGATCAAATCATTATCTTAGATGCCTGTATACAAATGTGAGAAGTATGGGTAATAAGCAGGAAGAACTGGAAGTGCTAATAAATCAATTCAACTATGACATTGTTGGCATCACCGAAACTTGGTGGGATAATACACATGATTGGAATGTTGGTATGGATGGGTACAGCTTGCTCAGGAAGGACAGACAGGGGGAAAAGGGAGGAGGTGTTGCCTTAAATATTAAAAATGTACACGCTTGGACTGAGGTGGAGATGAACATAGGGGACGGAAGTGTTGAGAGTCTCTGGGTTAGGCTAAAAGGGGTAAAAAACAAGGGTGATGTCATGCTAGGAGTCTACTACAGGCCACCTAACCAGGTGGAAGAGGTGGATGAGGCTTTTTTTAAACAACTAACAAAATCATCCAAAGCCCAAGATTTGGTGGTGATGGGGGACTTCAACTATCCAGATATATGTTGGGAAAATAACACAGCGGGGCACAGACTATCCAATAAGTTCTTGGACTGCATTGCAGACAACTTTTTATTTCAGAAGGTTGAGAAAGCTACTGGGGGGAAACTGTTCTAGATTTCATTTTAACAAATAGGGAGGAACTCGTTGAGAACTTGAAAGTAGAAGGCAGCTTGGGTGAAAGTGATCATGAAATCATGGAGTTCACAATTCTAAGGAAGGGTAGAAGGGAGTACAGCAAAATAGAGACAATGGATTTCAGGAAAGCGGATTTTGGTAAGCTCAGAGAGCTGATAGGTAAGGTCATGGGAATCAAGACTGAGGGGAAAAACAACTGAGGAGAGCTGGCAGTATTTCAAAGGGACACTATTAAGAGCCCAAAAGCAAACTATTCCGCTGGGCAGGAAAGATAGAAAATGTGGCAAAAGACCACCTTGGCTTAACCACGAGATCTTGCAAGATCTAAAAAATAAAAAGGAGTCATATAAAAAATGGAAACTAGGACAAATTACAAAGGATGAATATAGGCAAACAACACGGGAATGCAGGGGCAAGATTAGAAAGGCAAAGGCACAAAATGAGCTCAAACTAGCTACAGGAATAAAGGGAAACAAGAAAACTTTTTATCAATACATTAGAAGCAAGAGGAAGACCAAGGACAGGGTAGGCCCACTTCTCAGTGAGGAGGGAGAAACAGTAACAGGAAACTTGGAAATGGCAGAGATGCTTAATGACTTCTTTGTTTCGGTCTTCACTGAGAAGTCTGAGGGAATGCCTAACATAGTGAATGCAAATGGGAAGGGGGAAGGTTTAGAAGATAAAATAAAAAAAGAACAAGTTAAAAATCACTTAGATAAGTTAGATGCCTGCAAGTCACCAGGACCTGATGAAATGCATCCTAGAATACTCAAGGAGCTAATAGAGGAGGTATCTGAGCCTCTAGCTATTACCTTTGGTAAATCATGGGAGACAGGAGAGATTCCAGAAGACTGGAAAAGGGCAAATATAATGCCCATCTATAAAAAGGGAAATAAAAACAACCCAGGAAACTACAGACCAGTTAGTTTAACTTCTGTGCCAGGGAAAATAATGGAGCAAGTAATTAAGGAAATCATCTGCAAACACTTAGAAGGTGGTAAGGTGATAGGAAATAACGAGCATGGATTTGTAAAGAACAAATCATGTCAAACCAATCTGATAGCTTTCTTTGATAGGATAACGAGTCTTGTGGATAAGGGAGAAGCGGTGGATGTGGTATACCTAGACTTTAGTAAGGCATTTGATACGGTCTCGCATGATATTCTTATCAATAAACTAGGGAAATACAACTTAGATGGGGCTACTATAAGGTGGGTGCACAACTGGCTGGATAACCGTACTCAGAGAGTAGTTATTAATGGTTCCCAATCCTGCTGGAAAGGTATAACGAGTGGGGTTCCGCAATGGTCTGTTTTGGGACCGGCTCTGTTCAATATCTTCATCAACGACTTGGATATTGGCATAGAAAGTACGCTTATTAAGTTTGCAGATGATACCAAACTGGGAGGGATTGCAACTGCTTTGGAGGATAGGGTCATAATTCAAAATGATCTGGACAAATTGGAGAAATGGTCAGAGGTAAACAGGATGAAGTTTAATAAGGACAAATGCAAAGTGCTCCACTTAGGTAGGAACAATCAGTTTCACACATGCAGAATGGGAGGAGACTGTCTAGGAAGGAGTACGGCAGAAAGGGATCTAGGGGTTATAGTGGACCACAAGCTAAATATGAGTCAACAGTGTGATGCTGTTGCAAAAAAAGCAAACATGATTCTGGGCTGCATTAACAGGTGTGTGGTGAGCAAGACACGAGAAGTCATTCTTCCGCTCTACTCTGTGCTGGTTAGGCCTCAACTGGAGTATTGTGTCCAGTTCTGGGCACCGCATTTCAAGAAAGATGTGGAGAAATTGGAGAGGGTCCAGAGAAGAGCAACAAGAATGATTAAGGGTCTAGAGAACATGACCTATGAAGGAAGGCTGAAGGAACTGGGTTTGTTTAGTTTGGAAAAGAGAAGACTGAGAGGGGACATGATAGCGGTCTTCAGGTATCTAAAAGGGTGTCATAAGGAGGGAGAAAACTTGTTCATCTTAGCATCTGAGGATAGAACAAGAAGCAATGGGCGTAACTGCAGCAAGGGAGGTTTAGGTTGGACATTAGGAAAAAGTTCCTAACTGTCAGGGTGGTTAAACACTGGAATAAACTGCCCAGGAAGGTTGTGGAACCTCCATCTCTGGAGATATTTAAGAGTAGGTTAGATAAATGTCTATCTGTGATGGTCTAGACAGTAATTGGTCCTGCCATGAGGGCAGGGGGCTGGAATCGATGACCTCTCGAGGTCTCTTCCAGCCCTAGAATCTATGAATCTATGAATATTAGGTAGCACCTGGATAAGAATCCAGGACTCTAGAGCTGTTTTATCTGCTGACAGGAAACACAGACACTTATCTCTCTCAGAGGTCAGCAAGAGAGATCTCACTGTGGTGCTAGTCGTCATAATACCTGAATATCTCACATACATCAATAGATCTTGCATTAACATGACCCTATGGGTGTGCTGGGAGCGAGATTCCCTGCCCGGGTAGACAGACTCGCACTAGCACACTAAAAATTGCAGATTGGATGTTGTTGCTCAGGTGGCAACCTAGGCTCTGAAGCCCACCTGACCTGACCTGGGGCTGACCTGGGGCAGCTAGCCTGAGCTTTTGCCCACGTGCAACATCTACACTGGTATTTTTAGACCACTAGCTTCAGCAGAGCTATGTGAGTCTACCTTACCCATTTGGGAGGCTCACTCCCACTGTTCCCTCTAAGCTGTGTGCATGTGTGCGCGCGCACACAGATCCTAAACCCCGCGCACACAGCGAAACACCACGCGCACAAAAATTTGCACAGAAGCACAACAATTTGCATAGAAGACATTTTTTGTGCACACGACCTGTCAAAAATTTGCATGGAAGAAATTTTTTTGCGCACACGGCCTGTCAAAAATTAGAGGGAACATTGCTCACTCCCAACTGCAATGTAGAATAAATTATCCCCATTCTATGGTGAAAAAGACACAGTGGAATTAAGTGACTTGTCAAAGTTGCTTTAATGAGTCATCTCTGAGTCTGTTGAGTCATCCCTGAGCTTGATTATCTGAGGGTTCCATGTCAATCAACTAGGGCTCAGCCAATCCACAGGCAAAGGTCTAACCAGGTGATCCAAGGGCCAGGGATGGGCTCCCAATGAGAGCAGCCATTCTGGTGTGCTCAGCATTGCTATCTCACCAGAGTATTCCCCCCTGCTTGGTGGTTCTCACAGACTGCTCCTGCCCCTGTTCCAGCCTACTCCTACTCCTGCTCCAGCCTTGTTCCAACTCTGCTCTTGGATCCTGATTCCTGCTCTGATCCCTGGCTTCTATTTCAACCACTAGGCTTGACCATCGACTTTTCAGTTTCTGACAGTTGCACAGGTTGTGTGCGGTAGCACTGGAGATAGAACCCAAGTCTACTGGTTTCTTGTCCAGTGTTTTAAGCTATGTGTACACTAGCAGTTTTGTTGGTAAAACTTTTGTTGTCAGGGGTGTGAAAAAAACACACCATCTCCAATCGATATAGCTACTGACGCTCATTGCAGGGGGTTTAATTATGCCGATGGGAAAGCTCTCTCCCCTCAGCATAGAGCGGCTACATGGGATACCTTACAGTGGCACAGCTGCAGCGGTACATCTGTACTGCCGTAAGGACTCTAGTGTAGATATAGTCTTCTATGTCTCAACATCATCCTTCTATCTTCTTCTATCCCCAATTTAGGTAATCTACAGCCAGGTACATCTTAATTTGTCAGCATCCTTATTGCATTGCTTGTGTTCTGATTGTTTTGCAGGGAGATGTTGAGACAAAAACTCCCTCTCTGCCAATTGAATTCATCATGTTCATTACAGAAGATCATTACTAAAGATTTTTTTGAGAGGAATATGCATTATAAATTGCAGTTTCATAACAATATACAATTTTGTTTCCAGGGATGACCTTTGGCATAGACATATGGATTCATCTGAACAGTTATCTTGGACGTAATGACTTACTGTCATTGTAACAGATGAAAAAATAATCCCACAAAATTCTAATTACTTATGCTGAGTTTTTTTTCTGGATAGGTTTGTAATGATAATGATTGTAAATTCTTCCAAAGCCAGTGTACAGGTTTGAGATTACTTCCTCTAACTGCAAATGAACAAAAAAATTGAAAGAGAATAGGAGAGATATATGGAAAATCTAAGTAAACGAAGCATTTTAATGAAAACTATTAAACTGATGCGCAGGGCTAAAATGTCACTGTCATTAAGCTGTTTGTAGTAAATGTCAAATAAATAGTTTACAGTGCTCTGGAGCCTTCTTGACAGCCATCTCACCTCAGCTAGGAGTGGTACTGGAGATTATGTTCTATTAATCTATTACGTACATTGTACTGCCTATCTCCTCCTAGGATTAATATAACACATTTATGTAAACCATTAATATTCAGGGTACCATGGCTGATATTTTCCCTTCTTTCCTCTCCTGAAATACTCACAATTATGGTCATAAAATCAGTGGGAATATTGATCCTACAGCAAATCTGTTTTCAGTAGTGATCTGAAATACTTGTTGACAAGAGACATTTGACGTGGGTTTAATCAGGCCGTAACTTTATTATTAGATGTTTGGGACTACCTGGCAGATAAAAGTGTACAGTGCAGGTAACCCCATGTTTTTTCCATAATTACCTCGGGGCTTTTACCAGCTCCCCCTCTTTTTCCATCCAAGTCCCTCCAGCAAATTTATTTCCGGGACCTTACCATACCTAAGGGGCTTCCACCAGCTCTCCCTCTTTTCCATCTAGGTCCCTCCAGCAAATCCATTACCAGGACCTTACCATCCACCCACCTCATAGAAGGATTAAAGTGGGCTATAAGAATGGGGGTTGGCTCCCTGCTGTACCAACCTTTGGAGTCCCCAACCAGCCCCCGTTTGTTCCTTTAACAAACACCTCTTTTGAAGTCCTTTTCCAAGCCATTTGTCTGATCACTGTATACCTTTCCTATGGAGTACCTGCACTGGACATCTGCCCTACACTTAAATAAAGAGTTGCGACATATGGCTTACTGCCCGTCATGCCATGCATGAACAGAGCCCTTCCTGAACCCGCTGTGGGGAAGACGAAGAAACCCCAACTGCACCCAAGCCAATATCGTGGTAAGGGAAAAATTCCTTCCCAGCCCCCCTAAAAAGGAGCGACTAGCATAATGCCCACAGCAGGTCTTGACCAAACCTGGTATTGTACCACATAAAGGGGAAGGAGGGTAGGTCCTGTTTCAGACTACTCCGTGTAAAAGGGAGGCTTCAGGCCCAGGTCTGCCCCTTTTAAACCCTGCATTCCTAGAGGATGAGTCAGCAGGCACGCTGACCCTTTTGTAGCAGTTTTCATCTTCCCCCTCCCCCAGCCAAAAAGCATTGTTCCCTTCATTCGGCCAGCCAACCAACCCACCCCTGCCCCTCGCTTAAAAGGGCAGGGAGGTCCATGATATGGTGAAACCAGTTATACTCTGCTTTCTAGTGCTACTGCTTACTAAAAGTGTATTTCAGATTCACTTTCCAGGAGGATTTGAGCATGATAGCTAATTTTACTTTACTCAGAATACTTTGAGGCATTGCACAGATAGAAATACTTGTTCAAACCTGATATAGAGGTGCAGAACCTGAACTCCTGCAAAACATGTCAGTATTTAAAAAGTATTTGCACCTATCTCACACCTCTGCTACTGTTTCTCTTCCTCTATACACAAGAAACAAGGAAAACAAAGTTAGATAAACAACAGTAAACACTCTCTTTGATCCCTATCACTAAGGGATTGGTCTAAAGCCCATTGAAGCCAATAGAAAGACTCCCATTGACTTTAATGGGCTTTGGATCAGCGCCTAATTGATAAGCTTCAGAAGACACTAAACTCCTTTCAGATTCGTCAATCAAATTAGAATCAAAAGTTGTTTTTCTCATCAACCTGAACCATCTCAAAAATTGCTTGATTCTCTTCCCTCTGATTCAGCCTTCTGCAAGGAATAATCCACCAACCAAGACAGCATTGTATTAAAAAATGTAATATTTCCAATTCTTCCAAGCGCCCATCACCAAACTGAGATAGAAGTTATCACCTCTGGCTCTAGTCTATACTCAGATGAACTCTAGTACTGTAACCAAGCACTAGGCTGTTTTCCATTTTCATGGATAATGCAAGCCAGCCAATTCTTGTGTATCTTCTCTGTCCTGTAGTGATAATTAGATGGGTAAACTGAACTGCTAATGTTTATGCAAATTTTGTTCTTTTGGCATTTTACAGAATCATCTCATCTGCCATGTTATAACAAATAGAGTCTTAATTTTACAATGCTTGGTGAACATGAAAGTTGATCTTTCTCTTTCCTTTAGCTCTGAAGTGGTGGTGTGATGGTACTTGGAATGGCTATTGGCTAAGTATGGCATCTGAACTCTGCCTGACTTTTGGTAATAGTTTAAAGCTATCTTTTTGTCATGTTTATCTTCTCCATCCTACACTTGTAATGGTCTTCAGTTTTAGCAGTATTCCTATTATGTGTTATACAAACTCAGATGAAACCAAAAACAATACTGGGTTGTACTACTATAGAGGATTTAATATAGTCTTTTCACTTGGTCTATGCCTCTGTTGTGTCCAGCCTCTTTTAGGCTCCTATCAGATAAAGTGCTATAACATGTGCTTATTAAAATTACACATATAGTTCAGTGATTTGCTAGATATGTGCAATAGTCTCTGCAAGGACAATTTATACAAGAGCAATCTTCACCACATTAGATGGTAACTCCCCAGTAACACACAACAGATTTGCTATTGTCCTTTTTTCTCTATTACTTTCTCCTGGAATTGAAAATGAATACCTAACAATTTGTGTGAGAATGGTCCTGGCATACTCCAAATAATAATTAGAACCTGTTCATGTTTGATTAAAACAAAGTGTTATTGATTTAAAGGTACAGTAGAAAGAAGATAGAAAATGAAATATGTTTCAGTGGGACTCATGAGAATATGAAATATTTCTGTGAGCACAGCTTTGCACAAGCAGGTCATCTGACTGTAAGTGAATCATTGATCAATTGCTATTTTGTTTCTCATTGTGACGGGTTGGGGCCACAGAGACCTGCTTGGTGCTGCCACCTGGTATGCCAAGGATACTTCTGCCCCTGCTTCCAGGCCTTTTCCAGCTTGGGACTCCCGAATCCTGTCTGTTTTGAGCCAGATTCCACTGATCTGCTGCAAACACAGACCCAGGTCCGAACCAAGTCCACTCACCACTGTAAGGCCCCTGGAAGTGCTCTTGCCTTTGACACCCAGCTGCTCAACTCCAAGGAGGTTCAAACCCTTAATACATCCGTTTTACCCTGCATAAGGCTTATACAGGGTAAACTCATAAATAGTTCGCCTTCTATTTCAAAGATAGAAAGATATGCACAACTGTTCGCTTTCCCCAGGTACCAACTCATACTCAAGGAAACTTAATAAGTAAAACGTGATTTTAATAAGTATAGAAAATAGGATTTAAGTGAGTTCAAGTAGTGACAGACAGAACAAAGCGAATTACTTAGTAAAATAAAATAAAACACGCACGTCTATGTCTATTCAAAGTTAACACAGATAAAAGCCTCACCAGATTGGGGGGTGGAGAGCCTCTCCCTTTAGCCAGCTGAAGACAAAATGGAAGGGTCTTGCAAGGGCTTTTATAGCCTTTCTTCCTCTCCCTGCGCAGGATCCAGTTGCCCTGGAGTGTTGGGATCACATGGGCAAGTCACCTGTCCATGCGCCCTAACCAGTCTAACCAGTTGCATCCTTGACTGGGGCCCCGATGTGGATTGGGGTCTGCACCTTCTTTTGTCTGTTAAGTACTTGTCCTTAACTTGCACATTCCTTCCTCTGGACCTGGTCCATTGTTCTTACAAAAGCTATGCATAAAACCAGCAAATATAAAACCAATGTTCATAACTTCAACCACAACAATGATACATGCCTACAAACAGGAGGAATAAATTCAGTAGGTCATAACTTTCACAGAGATATGTTACATGGCACATGTAGCATAAAACATATTCTAGTTACATATATACATTTATAAGCATCTCCCCATAAAGTTTTATGGGGAACACCGTCACACTCATATTAACTGTTTTACTCCTTTTTTAAAAAAATCATTTGTTAGCTTTTGTAATAGTACATAATATAAAAATAGGTTTTATAGTTTTACTGACAAAATAAACCTATCAAAGAATGTCAGACTCCTGTACATTTCAGCTGTATAGTTAATGAAAATGCCACCATTTAGGCTCTCAGCTTATATAATAGCTAATCAGTTCATCGTGACTTAATGTTTAAAAATAAATATGCTATAATATTATTTTCACTTAGGTCCGATCCTTCCACCCTTACAGTGAATAGTACCTTACTCAAGGCCAAATTAAGAGTAAGGTGAATAGCACCTTATTAAGAACATCAGAAATAAGAAATACCATACTGGGTGAGATCAATGGTTCATCTAGCCCAGTATCCTGTCTCTGACAGAGCAGTCGGAGTAATTCAACTCTGTCTTCCCTTCCTGGCTTCTGGCTGTCAGAGGTCTAGGATGATCTCAAGCATGGAATTGCATCTCTGACCATCTTTAGTCATCTCTTTTTTAAGCTGAACATCTCTAATTTTTAAAATCTTTCCTGCTATGCAAGCTGTTTCATACCCTTGATCATCTTTGTTGCTCTTTTCTGAACCTTTTCCAGTTCCACTGACTGTATCCTTTTTGAGATGGGGCAACCAAAACTGGGCACAGTATTCAAAGTGTAGACACACCAGAACTTTATATGGCATTATGATATTTTTTGCCTTTTTTGCTATCCCTTTCCTAACAGCTCCTAACATTCTGTCAGCCTTTGTGACTGCTGCTGAACATTGAGCTGAAGTTTCCAGAGAACTATCCACAGTGACTTCAAGATCTCTTTTTGAGTGGGAACAGCTAATTTAGAAGCATTATCAATATTGGTCACCACCTTCTGAAAACTAGGTATCTTTCAGGAGTCTCCAGTTTGTCATCTGAAAAATGAGGCATTCAAAATTGCTAGTCACTTTGAAAAACTTGGCAAACTTGTCCTTCTTTCATAGCACACAACCTTTTACTTCTCAGACCACCTGGCATCAAATGAATATACATATTACTATTTGATACGGAGTATTTTGCTTTGTGGTTAGATGTTGTTGAGTTTTACCACTGTTACCAATCTACTTATTATGTGAATTACTTTCACAAGGTTGCCACAAATTATTCACAAAACATAAACCATGTGTTCACCCAGCTGTAAGAGCTGCAGCCACGTAAACTGCTTTTGAGTACCATTACTAAAAACATAAAGCTTTTAGTGCTTTGCTGAAAAACACAAAGGCTGGATTTCAGGCTGTGAAATACAGAGAACATTAGAAGGTTAAAGTGAATCCAAAATGAATATCAACCTTTTGAGATTTGCCTACTTCGAGATTCAATACCTTTTTGCATGGCCTTCCATTAGTTTTTTTGTGTCATATGTTCCCAGCACCTTAGATAGCCTTCTGTTTTATCTATATCAATGAAAAATTGAGTCTTTCTTTCCCTGAGGGATATTTCTTAAAACTTATATGAATAAATTCCAAGTAACACACTGCTTCCTTGAAAGACATTCCAATTTGACATTTGTGTTTGAATTTTAAGAGAGCTTAAAAAGAACCATTACCACCTTAGGCAGATATTGCCGTCTATTTCTGTGATAATGAGGCACCCTGTGTTTTCCACACTTGCAGCACAGAGCTTGCTGAGAGGTGTCTTATTTGTATTCATTTCCATTGAGTCTTCCCAAGTTCATGGCATAAATAACATTTACAAATCTTAATTTCTTTTATCATTTATGCACAGAAAAACAGCACAGCAGAAACTGAGGAATTTTCTCTGTCAGAATGTGAAATGAGCAACCGAACCAGTGGTAGACTACAGGATTTCAGTCAATGTTCTTGATTGGAAATCCTGGGTAAGATGAAATGCACAAGTGCTAGGTCAAAGGAGGCAAGAAGGCTTGTGATGCTTTGAATTTACAAGGAAAGGCAAAATGGTTCAGTGCTCTTTAAAAACAGTATCCCTTAGAACTCCTTAAAAGCTTTCCGCGGCATAATTCATGACACTGTCATCATCAACTTTGGTCCTTTAGATTGTCAATTGTTCTTTAGAGTTCTCGTTGTCTTTGAAAAAGAAAAAAAATCACTCTACATAACACCTCTTTGAGCTGAGAGAGAGAGAGAGAGAGAGAGAGAGATCTTGACAATAAGGACTATCCAGAGGTTTGTAAAGTAGTAAGATTGAATGTAATTTCTGGCACAGACAGTTAGGAAGTGTTTGATTTATGGTATGGATTTGGCAGAGCTGGGAAGGGTCATAAGAAAGAATTGATGTTAGAAGATAGGGGAAAGGATCACTGTTGCCACTATAGAAGAAATACAGTCTAATTCCCTTTTTTTCTTCACACAGGTACTTCACATTATCATTAATAGCAGTTAACTACATATGTCCAAAGGAAAATATACCCATCTAACACGGAGAACATCTAGATTTGCATTAGTAATTTTTCTATAGTCTATATAATATGGAATGCACTAGCATAACTATTCAACTAAATTATAACATAGGTAAAAGAAAAGGCCCATTTTATTTAAACAGTTTTAAAATATGTGAAAATTTACCCTAAGGGACTCATTGTGAAAGGTGTTAAATGTCTCTTGCAAAGGGCTGAGTTCCTATAACTCCCATTGATATAGGTCTCGATTCATGAAGTTACTTAAGTGTATGCCTAACAGAAAGCCTGTGGGTAGATCCATTGAAGTTAATGGCACATAGTTCAGCACCTTCCTGTATTAGGGTCTTAAATAGCAGCTGTGGGTGCTCATACCATTGAAGGATTGGACCTTAAAGTTTGAGACTGAGAAGGTAAATCCTGTCACCCATTGGCTGGAATGTTTTTTGAGAAATTGAAATCTTCTAACTTCTCATCAGTTTTTGGGGCACAAACATCCAACTATACTGCAGCCACATATTTCCTTATGGATAGTCAGAAATATTTAGTTTTTGAATCTGACTGTTACTTGTATTATTCCATAAACATACTATGCCATTTACCATTCATCACCCTGACTCAGAACCCAATCTTGTATTCCCTGCATGACAAAACATTGCCTTACAAATGGACCACTGGACTATGCCAGCTGTAGTTCAATTTTTAATTTCCCTTTTTAACAAAAGCTTTAAAAATATATAAAACATATTAAAATAATCCCATGAAATTAACTGACTCCTTCCATTATGTCACAATAGGTTTGATGCTGTGGTCTAATAATCATTTCAGGGTTATGCTTTCAACAGAGTCGCCTTTCCTGAAAAGACTCTATTAAAAATTGTTACTTTGCAATCAGTGATGGTTCTAGAGTTTTTGGTGCCCTCAGCAATCTGGGCAATGTTCTTTTTTTTCCCAGCCCCGCAGTCATTCATACAGTAGACCTTTTGCTGCCCCTAATGTTTTGCTACTTCAGGCAGCCACCTGCTTTGCCTTTATACTAGAACTGGCTTTATATATAGCAGTCTCTTTTTAATCATTCATATTGCATTTCAGATGTCTGGACTTTTGTTTTGTTTTGTTTTGCAAAAGTATTTCACCAGGTCATATTAAAGACATAGGGCCCAATTGGTCCTTTTATTATTTTCCATTTACACCTATTGAGACTGGTATGTAAGGGATGTGTAAGAGAATGGTTAGAAAGAAGAAGGTGTGGCTTGAGATTGGCTGCACTAGCTATTGTCAACTGCCAGAACAATCCCTTGGGGCTGTAGGCAGTCAAGCGTAAATTAGAGCAGCCCATAGACCTCCTATTCATAGCCTCATCTTCTACTAAAACCAATGAGCATTGTGTTAAAAAATCATTGGGTAGAAATGGGTCCTAGTAAGTGCATACAATATTTCAAAAAGCCCAGATGCTTTCTCCTAAGGAAAAGTTAGAAAAAGTTCTCTAAGCAGGAAAATATTTTGCTTTGTCTTAGATCCAAATCTCTGGAGAAACTTAAATAAATCCTCACAAAATGCTTGAGAATTAAGCATGAAAGGTAAGCACCATCTTACTTACTTTACAAAAGGGGAAATGGTAAGCTCATATTCTTTCAATTTTCCCAGTTTCAGCATTGTTATGTACTTTAAATTGTATGCATATTAATTTCAGTGGAGATACACTGGCATAAATATGGACTGATACAGAGGGAGGAGGGATAGCTCAGTGGTTTGAGCATTGGCCTGCTAAACCCAGGGTTGTGAGTTCAATCCTTGAGGGGGCCATTTAGGGATCTGGGGCAAAAAAAATCTGTCGGGACAGTACTTGGTCCTGCTAGTGAAGGCAGGGGACTGGACTCGATGACCTTTCAAGGTCGTTCTAGGAGATTGGCATATCTCCATTTATTTTTTATTGATTTATTTTTTTTTACATTAAACCCGGTGACATAAAGCGGGATGAATATTTTTTTTTAGTTCAGTAGGCAAACCAAAATATATAGATAAAAAATAGTTTTGGGTTGACCTGAAATGACAATCTTTCAGTTTTGTCTAGCTGAAACAAACCCTCCTCCCCCGCCCTGTCAAAAAAATTGGGTCAAACAAAATGTTTTGTTCTACTTGAAATGAAATGTTTGTTTTCATTTTCATGTGGTTTTTACAATCTTTTAAATTAAATCTAGCCATTTCAAAATGAAAATTCAAAATATTTCATTCAGAAACCTTTGAAATGAAATGTTCTGACTTTTTCTGAATTTTTTCCCCATTTTTTTCAGCCAAAATTATTTGCCATGTTTGATCCAAATAGTTTGACCACTATTGACTGTGGCCATTAGGCCTTACTGACGTACACAGAAAGACAGTCCTACTGACTCTGAATGCTAGGTCACGTGCCCCTGCACCAAAGGGCATCCCTATTGATTCCAGCCACTGGGCCACCGTGACCTGCATAGAAAGGCAGCACCATTGGCTCTGGCAACTAGGCCACGCTGCCCTGCACAGAAGGGCAGCCCAATTGACTCTGGCCACTAGGCCATATCACCCTGTGCTGAGGGGCAGTACTAGTGACTCCAGACAGTAGGCCAAACTGTCCAAAATCTAAGGCACTAGCCAATACTGTCCTGACTTACAGGGCCACCTCATTGACGTGGGCCACCAGGCTGTGCTGCCTGGAATTTAAGGAGAGCCATATTGTCTTTGACCATTGGGCTTCCCCACCCTGAGAAGAAGAGCAGTTATTCGGACTTGGCCATAGCATCCAAAGGGATGACACGGTATACCTGCCCTGTGACAGGCCCACTGAACTCTTTTTTACAATAGTTGGGTTGGTGATGGTGGGGCCTCCAGAGCAGTGGGGGTCTTAGCAGTAGCTCCCCAAAAACTGCATGGAGCAATTCCCATCTCCCTCCCTGACCTAGGAGCTATAGTTTCAGGATCTTTTCAGACTTAGGGAGACAGGTTTCTAAGACCATGTCTACACTACCAGCCTACGTTGGTATAACTATGTCACTCAGATGTGTGAATAATCCAAAAGTGACATAGTTATACCAACCTACTCTCCCACACACACCCCGATGTAGACATAGATAGCTACTACCTCTCGGGGGAGGTGGATTAACTATGCTGACGGGAGATGCTCTACTGTCAGTGCTGGAGCATCTTCACTTAAGTACTGCAGCAGCGCAGCTACACTGGTGCAGCTGCGCTAATGCAGCATTTTCAGTGTAGACTTGCCCTAAGTCTTTCTCTCCAACCACGATGTCTAAAAACATAATTAAAAATGAAAGATGAAATTCTGATGGAATCACATGATTGCTGGAGCTGGGGCCCTTAACACACAAGTATAGTATTTATAGCACTACTTTGTGTTTTACAGTAAAAAAAAAATCATTCATTGATTTAAATCCTAGTCACTCATTTTTTATATATTTTTAGTCTGTTTCCCAAAGGTAGGCTGGAACAGTGTTTCTATCTTGCATATTCATGTGAGTGGTATGCTGGTAGACACAAAGTATGAGTTTGTTTTGTTTCTTTGGTCTGGATCCATGATTGTAAAGTTCACCATTCTTATGATAAGCTTCTCTTGTTTGGCCTAGGCAGGGCTGGCTCAAATCTAAATGGTGTTCCATCTGAGGAGCATCTTCAGCGCCCCTCCTCCATTGTTAAACTTTTGAATACCTTATTTTTTTTATTGCATTTGTAGCCCTTTTCATGACTTTAATGCATAATTTGCACGCATGATTTATCCCCTGCTAGGATCTGTAAATCTGTATTTAGTCATGCCATATATAAGCAAATAAAAAATGCATTTCCTCTGTGCTTATAGAAACGTTTTAATTTTAAGAATAACTGAAATATACTAACATCAAGAAATTGAACTGTGCACCAACATTGGGTGGACCAGTATTAAATAGTGTTACAATAGGTGACAGCCTTAGAATGTTAGAATGTTATCCCTAGTCCTTTAGTTGAAAAGGTCACATTGCTTGCCTTTACCCTTGCGAACTGAAACACAGCGTCAGAGAGATCCAAAGACCATCCAATGGCATTTTCAAGCCATAAAATAGCAAGCAATATTAATCTTTCATTGGCCATCATCGAAGGAAGATATATTTTAATGAGCCTGAGCTTTGAAAAGCTGCACTCACCACTCGTAACTGTGACTGGCAGTGTGAGCAGAATCCTCAAAGCTATCCACACATTAGGAAAAGTGTTCTTCAGCCCCACATCATGAATGAATTGGAGAACTTGGAGTGGAGAGTGCTTCCCGTGTGGCAAAATGTGACAGATGTTGTCCAATTTGACATAGCGGTCTTTATCATTGACGTCTGAACATTCCCCATATGTCAGAGCCCAGTGAAGGCCCATACAATTGTTCAAGAGTGTTTTCCTGTCTGTTGGCAGCTTACTAAAGTCATACAAAAAACCCCAGGTCTTTTTGTGGTGCTTCATTTGTCCAAACCTTTCTTTGATGGACACTTGAGCAGTGTCAATGAGCGAGCAAAAAAAATCTCTCTTGAATTTTTCTTCCAAGCTTCCATTCACCTCATCTCCACCCTAGTAACTAAACTATCTCATTTTCTGATGAATACAAGTTTCCTTGAAGACAATCTCATCTCCTAAGTTTTCCACCATTTCTTTGGCAGCAGTGATGGCATGTTCAAATCTGCTGTCTCTGGAGGCCACAATAAAATCAAGCCAGCTTCTCATAAAGTAGTAGCAGTCGCGATCTCCATCAACTGAGTTCGTAGTAGCTTACTTACAACATTTACTTGGAACAAGATATCATGCCAAACCACAACTGAGACCAGAAATTTGAAGTCAGTGATCTGGTTTGCCAGGCTCTGCACCTCGTGTCAGATTCCGGCCTCGACTGTACTCGACTACGCCAATTCCATCAGGGTATTGTAAATCTCAGTCATGTTACCAGATTTGCCCGTTACTTTGGGTATGCTCATTTATTAGGGTTACTCTTCTGGGCAGAGGAGGCGGTCGGTAATTCTATCAATGTACTGCTTGTGTCATTTATGTTCTCATACGGAGCTCTACTTCTCCACTCTGCAAGTTCCCTCCCAATGGGACTATCCTACAGGACCTAAGTTCCCCAGGGCTGGGTTCTTCCAGCCCTAGAATCAGATGAACACGCACACATGCATTAACAGAGCACATCTGAGAGGACTGGGTTGAACAGCACTTCCAAGCTGTCACCCTTATATGTCCCAGGTTCAGCACGTCCCTATCCCCACTTTCACATTACAACTGTTCTGGCAGTAACATACTTGATGAGCAAACCCCACTGGATTTTTGGGCTCTGCAGGGATCTTTAGCTTAGGTACGAGGAGCATTGCTGCAGAGCGAATGGGGAAGCCAAAAAACACCCGGGGGGGGGGGGGAGGGGGGAAGGAGAGAGAGAGAAGCAACCAGCTTAACCGTGAAAGTTATTTATTGCCGGGTAATAATCATACAAGGGGAGCCAAACAAACAAAACAGTTATAATATTTAATCTAACCAGGTTTAGAAAACTATAATTCATCATACAAGTCAGGGTCAGAAGGTTATACCTAGAGAGAGAGAGTGAGAGTTAGGTTCTCACCACTCCATGAAGCTTGAATCAATTGGGATTCCCAGGTGGTGATGGTAGCTGAGGGTCTGGAGTGCTGGAGACAGGCAGAGCCCCCAACACAATCAGTCAGGAGAAGGTGAAGTCCCAATGGAACTGATGCAGGTTTTGGATACAGGCATCAGAGCACTTACTTGAACGTGGGTAGGATTTTTTGTTGGGAAAGAACAATGGTTCAAGGGAGAACACTAGATTTGTTTATGGGTAAACTGATGACTCAAGGGAGTATACCAAAGTGTTTTGTTCAGTCTAGATAATAGGAATGGATCATTCCTGGCTATGGGCGATGATCCTTTGAGGGAGCTCACAATGCAGTTAGGGAGCTTCACTATTTTGGATACCAATAAAGGATTTATTACTAGAATTGGTCTGATAACTACTGAGCTGGGTGTGTGCACGCGTGGATTCATTAACATCTGGAGCAGAGATTCCCCATCATGCAGTGCTTCCCTGCTTTTCTGGTCGCAGAGTTCAGTGCGGTTCTTGCCTTGGAATCTCTGTTCTCCATTCTGTATGCTAATGGTGATGCCTCCCTTCGACGCAAATGAGGCTAGGGGAGTTTCTTTAATCCTGTCACCCTTGTCCAGAAGGGTTTAGGTGTGTCTTCCATCACCTTTTCATTGCTTTTTGTAAATCTTTCTTCTGATCGGCTTTGGTTCAAGCAGAGGCTGGGGGTGGGGGACGGTCTTCCCTGAGTCAGACAGGCTGGATACTGTGCCCTGATTCCCCAAGAACACAGAGATGATAGGTAACAGTCACTTGGGATCTCACTGGCCTTATTCTGTCAATTTGGCTCTCCCAGTGAGTGTCACTTAGTGGCTTCACGGTTTGTAACATTGTCCGTGAAGATCTTCCACCTGATAGTTGCTGCTGAAAACAGGATGTGTGTCCTTTGCAGTTCTCTGAAGAGAGATACTGAATCTAAAGAAGATGATGCTGCATCTGAGACAACCAGGTTGAGGAAATGGCAGCCACAAGGCATGAAGACAGTTCTTGGATTCAGCTCAATGATCCTTACCTGGATGCCACTGTTTCTTCCCTTCATATTCGCGCCATTGTTGTAGCCTTGGCCATGGAAGTCCTGAAGCTTTATTTTATTCTCATTCAAAATTTTCATAAACAGTTCTGTTAGGCCTTTTCCAGTAGAGTCATTCACAGACCAGAAATAGATGAAGTGTTCCTTTACTTGGATACAGCCATCCTTGTAATCAACAGATTCTACTGTAAATAACATCTTTTCACTGTGACTGATATCGGGAGTACGGACTTCACTTTGCTGAGCCGCATTACTCTGTTATCAAACACCTTCCTTGCCATAAGGTCAATCAATTTGTTTCAATTGTTTGCTGTAATGGTCCATAGTTTCTTTACAAACTACTCAACATAGGTGCTCACACGTGACATCATCATATTTCCCTAGGAGCTCTACCAAACCAAGGAAATTACTGCTATGTTCAGTGAACAACTTATCCGATGAGACCCAGAAAGCCAAATTATTCTTTGCAAGGAAGAACATAAGAACATAAGAACGGCCATACTGGGTCAGACCAAAGGTCCATCTAGCCCAGTATCCTGTCTTCCGACAGTGGCCAATGCCAGGTGCCCTGGAGGGAATGAACAGAACAGGTAATCAAGTGATCCATCCCCTGTTGCCCATTCTCAGCTTCTGGCAAACAGAGGCTAGGGACACCATCCCTGCTCATCCTGGCTAAGAGGGTAATTGAGATCAGATGTTGAGCACGTTATTCAGATGCTTGGTTTAATAATGCACTGGTTTTCTGTGTCTATTCATTTAGTCAGCCTGAGCCTGGACTCAACCTCCATCCATTTGGTGTAGGCCAGAAAATGGTCAGTTGACTTTTCATGTTGCTTCAGAGCATCAGCTAACTTATGCCAGTAATTGTACCTGGAAAACACAAGCAATGATTTGACATTCTTGTGAAATATTTTGCAACAAAAACAGAACATTTTGATTTCAAGTAAACTAGAGAACGCTGATTCAGTTTCTCACAATTCTTGAGCACTCTTTTGCAGTGTGACTTTGAGAAGTGTCACTTCTGCTTATTTACTAGAAACGTCATATTCTCTATTTTGCCTGGCCCGTTCAAAATTGTACAATCAATATCAGCAGGATTTAGGCTCGATGGCTGTAAAGCAGAATCTGATGTATCGATTTGTGGTGTGCAATTTTTCTCACTGCTGTTTCTGTCATCACGTGAGGCTGATGCTTCTTTATAGTTTCTCTCCTTTTCGTGTAAACCAGATTTTTCTTTGTCATTACTCTTCTTTTCATATGAGCCACTTTCTTCTTTATCATCACCCTCCTTTATGCTGCAGGAAAACTGGACAATTTTCCATCACTTTCCCATTCCTTATCTTCAGATATATCTTCTAATTCCTTAGTAATAGGACTGCCATAATTTACACTTCACTCCTCAATTTCGTCTGCACTGGGATGATCGCTACTGCGTAAATCTTGGTATGTGTTTCCTTTTCAGATATTTTTCCCTCGGAGTCTCTTAGTCTCATTGCATAAGCAGAACAGATCCATCTTTAGAATCCTTGAGCCAAATTCTGCTCAGCGTTTCCTTACCACACAGGTGGGAGTAAGAGAGGGTGCCTGGGTTGTTCCTCAGGGCAAAATGTGTACCCTTATTTGCCCGTTAAGAAAGATGCATTTCATGATAAGTTTGTGACTCATTCCTGACATAATGATTGTAATTGACAAGCACAGGCCCTATTCTCCCACTGCAGCACATGAATAACTCTAGTTGACTTAATGGGATTTACTTGTATACTGCAGAGTGAGATTACCCTAGTGTTTCCCTGAAATGCAGGATCTGGAAATGGTTGAACAAAGGGGATGGAGGGTAAGAGAAAACGTATTTTACATCCCGATGTTATTTGTGAGTGCAAGAAATAATTTACTTTCTCTGATTAAGAATGGGAGGGAGAGTACTTATGCATTAAGTATGCTAATTATTTTCTAGGTATATTATGTATATTGTAAGATATTGCTAGAGGCTGGTAGGAAAATAGAAAAAATACTGTAATTTACATAGCTATTGAAGAACAAAAATCCTATTGTATAGAAAACCTATAATATTCATGGTCATTACTGCTGATTTGATATTAACCCTGAAGTAAAGAAACCAATCTCTGTATATTCATTCCTTTTTGGTTACCATAATATTTTTTCTGATAGGAGCCCCCCAAATACAATAAGGAGAAGAAGAAATAAAATATCCTTTAAAAAAATTGAAATGCCTCTTTTAAAAGGCATAAATTAAGTGAATGTTTTTGTTCAAATTCTATATGATCATCTGTCTTGCAAGATTTCTGTGTTCATCTTCAACTATTTAAATTTAAAATCATATGTTGACAAAGAAAACTTTGAAAAGTTTCAGAAGAAATCTATCTTTGCACCCTACTTATGTCCTCCTGTTGGGAGACATTAAACAGGTAGAATAGTAAAGTATATTACTTTAAAATGACTATAGATTCATTTTCAGACTCAGAGATTTTTACTCCTGGGGGAATTCTGTGCCATTGTGCAATGTTGAATTTTGCAGAAATTAACGTTATGCGTGCAAAATTTCCTTCCCCTCACAGAAATGGGCTGCAGTGCTGCTAGCCACCACTGGGGGACACTGGACTTTGCAGAGCCCAGCTTGCACATAGAAGACACTGCTTGGGGGGAGGCATAGGGAGCTAGAGGGTTCCTGGCAGCTGCAGGTCCCAGCATGCCCTGAGGGAAGGAGAGGGCAGTGCACAGGAAACTCTGTGCAAGCCTAGTACCGAGCATCAGGATCCCTCTGGATCCCTGGACTCTGGGGGGTACGGGGACAGGTGTCTGGGCAAGGGAGGCTCCCCACAGCTGGGCTCGGGTGTGGAGGGAGTGCGGGTATCTGGGCTGGGGGGGCTCCACGGTTGGGCTCTGGGCAGGGGGGATTCGGGTATATTGGCTGGAGGGGGCCCCGCAGGTGGGCTCTGTGGGGAAGGGGTTGTGGGTGTCTGGCCCCCCAGCTGGGCTATTGGAGGGGAAGGGGAAGAGAATCAGGAACTGGGCTGTCATAGGGGTTTCTTTAAATCTCTTCTCCCAGGGGAATTTTTGTGTGTGTCTGTATCGTTACAGACATACTTGCTTACAGGTATTTTGAAATAAATTACCAGAATAATTGAAACTGGCATGATTATGTAGTGTTATTCTGACAAATAAAATTTTGCAGAATTTTAAAATATTGTGTGCAAAATTTTTACTTTTTTTGCACAGAATGCCCCCCGTAGTAGATTTTGGAGGAAATATTATATTGTAATTCATGAATTTTTCTCTAACCCCTCTAAAGCAATGGTGCTGTGTACTATTCACAGATAACTAACTACACTAAGGAGAAACACTGTCATTTGTTACACTGAATTTTTTGGGGAAATTATCAATAACTGCTTCAAAGTTTTATGATCTGTAGGAAAACAGTTCATAACAGATGAGTGCAGTGAAATTCCTATGTATCAATTTTTACTAGATCTTGCTTGCTGCAAGGAAATGAAATGACTAAAAAACTAGGGGTAGTTTTGCTTGCATCTTCTTAGGTGGAGCATTCTAAATGAAACCTTTCACTGTTTGTGAAACACAGTGGGGACTACTGATGAAGAATAACATGACACATGATTCTTTACTGTATGGAGGGCAAGGAGGAGTTGGAAATATATACATATATATATGAGCAACAGTCTACTCGGTATTAGGGCCCTGATTCAGGAAAGCATCCCTATTCAGGACAGCATTTAAACTTGTGCAAAAGCTTTACTGAATTGGGGCTGAGAAATGCAAACCTTTATGAAGCAGAAAACCACATGAAACTCTGTTTGCTAAAGTTCATACTTAGAAGCACAGTGGCTACGTTTTGTGCAAAACTCTACTGGACGTAACAGTTGAAATTGGAGTTGGCATTGACATTTTTTGATCCACCTACACAGACAGAGATATTAAAAAACAAAACACAACAGAGTTTTGTTTTGGGTTTATCAAACCCCCTCATCATTACAAAACATTTTTGAATTATTTCCAATATTCAAACAGATTTGGTTAGTAAGGAAGGAGGGAAGATAGGAATTTGCTGACAAAAAAAGAAGTAAAAAGTGATTAAGGATTTGGCGCATAGAAAATATACCAATCTAAACACCACTTAGCTCATCCAGTCTGAATGACTACATTTTGCATTCACTACATCATTTTTACTAAACTCTTCTTGGTCATCTGTGGTGGTGCCTTGACTACCATCCTCAAAAGTCCACAAGAAAGACAAAGAGTGGAGAAAGGAAGCAATATTATCTTTCATATTATTAATATTAATTATTAGTCATGGGAGCTATATATACATTTAAGAGCAAAATTTTCCCTATATTATTAGTAGAACATACTGGGTAAATCCTAGACCCACTGAAGTCCTTGGGCATTTTGCCATGGACTTCAATGGGGTCAGGATTTCACCCAGTATTTCAAGTGTGCTCAACAAATTGGTTTTCCTGACGTGTCCCAGTTGTAATTCTTTCTGAGCACTCACTTTTTCTAGATTAAAATTTAGATACTAGCATTTTATTGTGGTAAGCTAGTGTGGCTACATTCTCTTATTTACCAATATTAGCGTATGCCAATTAATATGTAATTTCTTTTTCTCTTACTCATTAAGTCCCATATTAGAGTAGGATTCAAAGAATACTTTCATTTTTATGTCCGCTATATCCAGGTTATTTGCAACAACAACCATGACCATAACATAAATCTTGGTGTGCTCAATATGAAATTTTTAAATCTTGGGTTACTAATTGAAGGCTGAAATCTCTTGAAGAAGAGATTTGTGGATTAATTTTTAAATCAGTTTTTAATCTGCTTATGCAGTTTTCATTACTGTGCAGTGAAAATTTATAATGAAAAATACAGTACTTAACCTTTAATAATTTTCCTGTTTGCAATATATTTAATTCCAAAGAGCCAAAAGGTGCTGTGTATCAGAAATATATTCCAGGGGAAAGGAAATATATTCCACATCATAATATATATATTTCATTTTTATAGTACAATACATTCATTAATTGGACTTTCTTTAAAAAAAATCATAAAACCTGCACTCACCTAATGTAATATATACCCTTTGAATTTGCAAATATGAACTCAGTATGTTATAGGGTCCAAAGCATACCTCCAAGACTCAGCCATTGTGTCAAAGGTATATTGCAAGGTGTAAGAGAAGAAAAAAAAGATTCAATTTAAATCTGCAAAAAAATGAAGTTATAATATTCAAACTGGGTTCTTAGCTAGCATAAATCAGCTTAGTTCCCTTGATGTCAATGGAGTTACGCTGAATTACACCCATGGAGGCTGTATCCCTTCATACTGAGATATACAGGGATAAATCTGCAACTGGGATAGATAAGGGTAACTGCATTGAATTTGGTGGAATTACTCCAATTTACAGTAACTGAAGCTCTGGCATATAGATAGTAGGGTTGAATTTTGCCCCGTTGAAGCCAATGGGAGTTTTGCCATAGACTTTAATGGGACCAGGGTCTCATTAGGTCAAGGACAGATCAATTTGATGGATTAACTGCTTAGACTGTCTTTTCTTGTATGTCTGGAAAGCACCTAGCACATCATGGTTACTGACACTACCACTACCACCACTACTACTAATACTAATACCAATAATTGCATTAATGTACCTTGGGGGTAAATCCACTGAAGGAAATGAAATTTCTCTGGAGCCTACAACATTATCTTGCTTGGCAGAAGTCAGGATACATTGGTTTGTAATATGACTTTACATGCCACCTTGTGCCATTTTGTATGTGCAAGGCTAGCTCTCACTGACTTCCTGCACAAATCAGGGATCAAAATTTAGTCAAGACAAAATTCTGTTTTTTTCCCCTATACAAGAGTTGTTTATCCTGATTGTTATCAACATGAAGAAAATGAAAGAAATCAATACATGGCATAATTTTTCTTTCCTTCTTTCTTGTCAATCTGAACTTCCATCATTTGTGCCATGCTGCCTTTGAACTATGATTTTCCAGCCAAGTGAGATAGACAAAGTCAGTATTCTCACACATAACATAAAATAATATTATTGTTAATTTACAAGAATTTTAAACAAGCAATTCTTTCTTGCAGAACTTTTCCCTTGTTGGTATAGATTTAGCTTTGTTTGTTTTTTTCAAGGTGATTCAAGCCAACATATTAAAAAGGACATCACACCTGATGCAATTATTAGACAATGACCAACACAGAAATAAAATCTAGTATCTTTGAAATAAAAGGGAAAATCAGCAAATATCGCCTGGACTTGACACTCTGGTCTGAAAACACATGATATTATTATTAATTATTATTACTAATAAGATAATTACTATCTATTTATTTTATTTGCACTCCCTCTGTATTTTCTGGTTCTACTAGGACTTTCTCCCCTGTTTGATTGGTAGAGACCCTGGGTTTTTTTCACCTTCTCTGCATCATGGGGCACGGGTCTCTTGAAGGTTTTATTGTGTAAATGGTAGATTCTTTTTAACGTGAAGTCTTTAATTCATGGTTTGAGGACTTTAGTAACTTAGCTAGAGGTTATGGGTGTATTTACAAGAATGTGTGGGCAAGGTTCTGTGTCCTGCATTGTGCAGGAGGTCAGACTAGATGACCACAATGGTCCATTCTGGCTTTAAATTCTATAAGTCTATGAGACTGGAAGAAGTTTGCATAATGTGAGAAACGCAAATCTTACTATATTTCAAATCCAAACAGAAGCTGGCAGGACTCTCAATATTCCACCAGCTTGTATTTGTTGTTCTTATTAATTATTATTAATTATTACTATTATTATTGTTATTATTCTATCTCCCACAATGTGGCAGACTTTCTGTGTATTTATTTGCAAATAATTTAGAATGACCAAAAAAAGTATTTTAAGGTCCAAGCATAAAGAGGAAGAAGTAAGGTTGAGATTTCAAACTGAATTGGGCATATCCAGATTTGAGAGTGCTCAGTTTCTCAGAATCAGTGCTGCATGCATGCTAGATGTTTGGGGCATGGGTGGGGTTTTTTGAATGGGGGAAATTTCATGGAATGTATTCAAAGGACAAAAAGAATACAGCAAACCAAGACCTTGATCCTGCAAAGGAATATACATAGGCAGAACATTATACATATATGGGAGGGATAGCTCAGTGGTTTGAGCATTGGCCTGCTAAACCCAGGGTTGTGAGCTCAATCCTTGAGGGGGCCACTTGGGGATCTGGGGCAAAAATTGGGGATTGGTCCTGCTTTGAGCAGGGGGTTGGACTAGATGACCTCCTGAGGTCCCTTCCAACCCTGAGATTCTATGATCATACTGAGGTCAATGGAGTCTGCCTGTGAAGGTCCCTCTGCAGGACTGAGGCTTACATTTGTATTAGTATGAATGAATGGAAGTAGGATGGGAACTTGGGATGAATAGTTCTCTAAAGTTTACATTCAAAATACCTACACAATTTCACCGCCTTACTAAGCTCTTCCCGTGATTATGTGGAAGAGATTGTGCCCTGTGCATAGGACTCACTCTCTGCAAAAAAAGAAGTTTCTTTTTGATTTTTGCTTCTCCTCACCATTTTGATGTACACCTTTAAATTGAAAGTAGTAAAGCTTTGCTAGCAGGAGTGATTTGGGGGAGCATTTTTGAGGAACTGGCAAAAAACCCAAATTCACTGAAGTCACCTATTACACCCATTTCTTTCATTTCACATTTTCCCTTATCTTTGAACTGAAAAGAGTAGCAGTATTATTCTGATTCCAAAGTTTTGCAATTCATGGATACCATAAAGTATCATTCAAATTACACACAAGAGGAGCACAATTATCTTGCTTGGTAAAACAAGAGAGAAATCTATTTCCCCCTGAGTCTGTGTGCATAACCACATTTAACCCTTTAATCGCTAGCATCCATTCCAGCCTGTGTATTTTAATGGAATATGAAACATATTTTGAAGTCTCACCATTCCATCAGAGCTTTGGCACTTTGGAGGTGAAATACCAGATCCAACAAGCAGTACTAAAGGTGTATTTAGCTGGCCTGGATGTAGTAACCTTAATGGGAACTGTGGCCAAAATTTTCAAACTTGGATTCCTCTAATCAGTCATGTACGGTGGGATCTTCAAAAAAGCCTAAAATAAAATATAATAAATCATCATCATAATAAATTAATTATACCTAGCTCTTATATAGTGTTTACATGTTTAGATTTCAAAACACTTTACAAAGGAGGGCATTATCCCTTTTCTAGGCTAGTGGCAGAATAAAGAATTGAACCCAGTATCCTGAGATCCAGTTCAGTGACCCACCCACTTAAAGCCAATGGACATCATTCTCCTCAAAAGGAAGACCAGGGACAGGGGTGGGCCCATTACTCAGTGAAGAGGGAAAGACAATAACAGAAAATGCAGCAATGGCCAAAGAGTAAAATGCCTTTTTTCTTGCAGTTTTCACCACAAAGGTTAGCAGTGATCAGACAACTAATGCAGGGAAAATAGGGAAAGAACAAGTTAAGGACTACTTAGAGCTGGTCTACACTTAAAATGCTGCATCGGCACAGTGGCACTGATGATAATGCTTAAATGAAGATGCTTTACACTGATGGAAGAGAGCTTTACCATCGGTGTAGTTAGTCCATCTCTGTGAGAAGCAGTAGCTTTGTCAGCAGGAGAAGCTCTCCCACTGACATAGTGATGTCTACACCGCACTTTAGATTGGTATGTTGCTCCAGGGTGTAGATTATTCACACCCCTGAATGAAATAATTATATCAAAATAATTCCATAGTGTAGACCAGGACTTAGACAAGTTAGATGTCTTCAAAACGGCAGGGCCTCCTAGAATAGGCTCATAGGCATTTAGGCCAGAAGGGACCATTATGATCATCTAGTCTGATGTTATTGTCTGGATCTGGACAATGGCTTGTATGATGTTTCCACAGCAACTTTATTCCCAAATGGATGGCATAAGGAATGTCAGTAAGTTGAGTACCATGGCTACTGGCTGCCTTCTTAGAGGAGTTCAGCTGTTTTCTCTCCCGGAATGTTCCACTGGAATTGTAGGCAAAATGTTCCCTCGGGAGCTTCAAACTGAACAGAGCTGTCTGCAACCCTTTACTACCTCCCTCGGAAGCCACATCATGGGGAGAGGAAGCAGAGGTTGTTAGGTCAGATCAGAATCACTCCATTCCAACTCTCACTTGGCTCCAAATGCAAATGAAGAAAGATTTTTATTTCTACAGCAACACAGGCAACTGTTGATTCTATCTTTGGCGTTAAGCATTGTGTGACATACTGTTGAATGCAGTATGTATGCCTTCCACACATGCCAGGTAAGCAGCAGAGATATATAACCTTTGGATGTATTAATGAAAGCAGTGTCACCCACACAGTTTCTGCTATCTCTGTCCCATTTTCTGTGCTACACATGACCAGGCAGTCAGATGTTCAAGGCATGTGACAGTCCCATATGGTACATAATCATCAGAGCTGCCTGCCACCAGTGCTGTGTTCCAAATTCTCTGTCACCTAACCCTTTTTTTTTTAGCCTTCATGACAGCTAGAAGATGTCTCGGTACAGGAGAAAGCATATGTTTTATTCTTATGTGTACAAATCAGCCTGGCTTTTGGACCATATAACTGTGTAAAAGTTTAAAGGTTAGTGACATCATGCATACTTGGAGTTGTAGCATTACCTAATAAGGTGAAAAATTGTTTCACCGTGTCCATATCTGCAATTGGTATTAAAATGTGCCACCAGATAACAACCTTTGCATCCATGAGTACACACAGCCATTAAATAAATAAAGGAATACCTTGACAGGGCAAATAACTTGGCATGTCATGCACACCAGTGACCCTACAAAATATCAGACCCTGGGACGTATGCATGTAACCACAACATTTTAAACTACAGTATTTAGATTCTGTGCACTATATCTGCAGTGTTCTGTTTCCAAGGAAACAAAACAAACACACTGAAATATTTGGGGGAACGGGGGCAAGAGGGGAGTTGTAGAGAAACCAAGGGACAGTGATAAGCAGTGAAAAAATATAATGAGCATTACAAAAAATTAACAGTTCTGTGTCAAAAAATGGGTTAATGATCAGACTTTTCAGAATAAGTGTTAAGAGATTCTTTTACCTTTATTTTTCAATATGGCATTTTAACAGGAGAATGCCCTACAAGACCCAGAACAGCAAGTTTGCCCAGAAGTGCTCTAATTAACTGTACCAAATGGTCTGCTATGCTGTCAAGTTAATGCCTTCTATCTGGCTCTTCACTGGCCATCATGTATCATTGTTCAGCGAATGACAGCAGTCAGGTTATTAAAGGTGTAGATATTAAATTAACAACAGTAGTAAACATTGTAGCTGTACTTCACATCTCAGCAGAACCAATGAAGTGGATGACACTGAATCCATGCTGATATGCTGCAATGACAGATGGGCATCATTTAACACAATACATCAGTGGGCAACCCACGTACCACAGCTGTCCTCCACTAAATGAATTAGATCAGGGTAATTAATCTAAGGCAGAAAGTGCTACTAAAGTGGATCCTAAGCAGAATTAGGAATGAACAAAATATCCTTTTTCTAAAGAAAAGGCTCCACATAGCACTGTTCTAGAACTGATTGCAAAGTATTTTAAGTCCACAAAAAGAGGAGACCCTTCTCATTCTGTAGAGGAAATATAAAGAACATGATTTTGTTAACTAATATTTTATCACATTCTCTCTTGTCACCGTCTACAACAGAAGACGCAGCAATCACAACAAGGGATTAGGGTTAGGATGACAGTTTTGGCTCAATCCTCTAAACTGAAAAGGATACTATCACCTTTTATTTCCTGCAAGTACTACTGATACAATTATTCTCTGTTCTGTTTGCTCCACTGATACTGATCCAGAGATTAAATTCCTATTTCATTTTCTTTTTGGGGGGGCAGGGAGATGGGGGTTCATTACAAGCCTACAACTCCCTTTTCTTCAAACTACAGATAGCTGTATGTTTGCCAAGTATCACCAAATGGGAAGACAATACTGTACCTCTTAGCAGCAACCTAGCTATCTTAAATATCTCATCTGGTTTAAGAGCATGATTATGGTACATCTTATAAATAGTGCTTTTTATTATTATTCATGTTTCTCCCCACATTAGGCTACAGAGTAATATTAGGAAAGATTAACGTAAATGTTTTTGTCATGTTATGGTATTGGTTAGTTGCTAGATTCTTCCAACGAGTTTTATTGTATGTTGCTATTGATATTCTGTATGAATACCCTTCAACACACTCTTTGATGAACAACAGATAATCCTGTGATGTGTGTATGAGATTATAAGCAGTTTAAACATTAAAGGCTTAAACCCATAGTATACTGATTTGTCCCTAAATGTATTCAATTTAAAGAATTAAAAAAAAATAGAGTAACAAAGAACAATGGTGATGAGACTTCATTGTTTGCCTTCCACGTTCTGTATCAATTCTTTTTCCAGTGTGTTTATATAGTGTGTGACAATGTGCGATTGCAAATATCCATAAAAAGTGTGTCTGACAATGACAGGCATTGATCAAGCAGCGTGCAGACCTACTCTACCACACCAGATCATTTCTAGCTTTCTTTCTTGTTTTCACTCTCCCATACAGAAAGTCACAGTTCTTTGAAACATTTCCTTCTTTCTGCCTATGATATAAATATTGAGGCATACTGCTTATCCTGCCCTGTAGGGACATTTGGGGATGTTTGGAAGGGGATGTTAGTGGTGATTTTGTTGGTGGCCTATGGCATTTATTAAATGTGTGATTATCTATGTTGCTGCCAGGGTAGTGTGAACTGTGAGTGATTGCTGGAGTCTGTTGATTTTATCATATAGGAATATAGGACATAGGACTGGCAGGGAGGTTCTTTGAGTACAGTCCCCTGCTATCACAGGTAACCTGTCATATAATCCCATTTGAAAATGTATCAAGCTCCATCTTGAAACTAGCTAGGCTGTTTGCTCCCATTACTTCTATTGGAAGGCTGTAGTTTTAAAAGTTTGGCAAGGAAACCGAGAGCATGGGACAAACACGCTATATGTACTTTAACACATACATGAATGAATGAACAAATCAATAATTATTGTAGTTTTGATTTTCAAAAAAACTGGGGACATCATGAAACAAACCTCATTCTGTATAAGATTTGCAAGCCACCTCCATATTCTCTTCTTCACACTGCTGAACTACATTGGTGAATTCCTGTACGAGTACTGCATGTTTACTTAGACATCCTAGCATACTTTCGGAAACACATGTTACTACATGCACAGTATCAGATTTTCTAACTTCATAATCTCAGACATTTGTGATTGTACTAAATCATGCACTAAACGTCTGTTAAATTTCATATTGTCAATCAAAGATGCTTTTACAAGGAGAGAAGCACAGACATGCAGCTTTATCTAGTAAATGTCTCAGTTTTTACTTCCATGTTATCTTTCTTTCTACTTCTTCCTCCACAACATCACTAAAATCTGACCCTCTCATCCATACCCACCCCAGAAAATATATTGTTAATTATCTCTTCCCTTGATTACTGCAACCTCCTCCTCGCCTGTCTCCCTGACACCACACCACTGTGTTACCATCTACACAAAATACAGCTGCCACAGTTATCTTCCAACCTCTTGCTCTGAGCATATAACTCTATTCCAGATTCCTTTCACTGCATCAAGTTTAAGCTTCAAGTTCTCACCTCTCCACTTCACAATGTTGCCCACTCATCCACTTCTCCCACACATTTCCACACTTTCTTCCATGCGGCAACTTATACATGGAATGCATTCCCTGAGCAACCACAATATCCTCCTCTTCAAAACCCTGTCTGCTGTGATACCTACAGAAGATCAACCAACTAATAATGGCTAAATCAAGCAGCAGTTGGAGATAACCAGTTTTTAAATTTATTATTTGCAAAATAAACATACATGAGTAACCTCTGTATGTGCATGATATTCTTGTTATCCTCAGCTTCCCTCCATCATCTGCTGCCTCCTATTTTTTTCTTACCATCACTTATGCCTTGTCTTAAATCACAGATCACATGCTCTTTGGGGCAAGAATCATGTCTTCTGAGGCGTTTATAGAAAAACTAGCAAAACAAGGTCCCTGATTGGGCATTACTGAAATATAAATAAAAATAAGTATAGTACAAGCATTAACAACCTAAATTTCTCTTCATTGTTTCATCGTGTATCTGCCTTGACCTGGAGGAAACATTGCTTGCGATGAGATGGTAATTCATTCTCCTTGCCCATTCAGTGCATGGACTCCCTGCAGTGACTGTCAAATGTACATTGTTTTTTGTGATATCAGCACCTGCCCTCTTGGAACTGCAATGAGACAATTAATTCCCTTGATGTAAGCTACTAAAAAGTCCTTAGATGTCAATAATTTTTAGTCACTGCTAACTTGTTCTTAAGTTAGACTGGCGACCTAAGGCAAAGGCTATATATGGATCATTACTAATGCCCTGAGCCATCCCACTACCTCATGCAAACCTCTGAAAATTAGAGTTCATAACAAAATGCTGTTGTAATCAACTGCATTGCAGAAAATGCAGGAAAAAACTAAGTTAGAAATAAATGATGATTTATCAAGATGTCAGGTGTCATGCAGTGATGGATGAACCGCAACAGATTTAGAGGTTCAGCTCCCGTAATCATCCTAAAGTCTGCATCGTTATCAAAAGCTTATCGTAACACTTTTGGTTTTGAAAATGGGCTGAAAATCTAAGAAGAGCAGACTGGCACTTAAGCCCCAAGCTTCCAATCATTCTGTTTCTCAGTCTCTTGATGCAACCACCCATGGCAATCCTGTCCCCTTATTCCTCCCTCAAATCTCTGGGATGGGTGGCTCTGTCTTCTACTGCACCTGCCCCTTAAGCTGCTTAGAGTCAGAAGGAGGGAGAAGGAGATGTTAGTTCTTTATTATATATTTGTATGGTGTGCTGTACACTGGGGCCCAATCTGGCTGTGCCCATTAGTTGCTACCACAACATAAATGATAAATACTACTACTAATCACTATAATAAAATAAATGTAGTTGCTGTTGCTGCCATTGTGGCTTCCTGGAGTCTCTCTGCAAAATTAAGCTTCACTTCCCTTACCCTGCAGTGCTAGAGGAGGCTAGTAGGAGAACCGGGAGAGGAAGCAACTACTGCTGCTACTTTAAGGGCACCTGGTGGCTGGGGACTGCATGAATGCAGTAATTGCTTGACAGCAAGAGGTATAATGTATATAAGATTATCTGCAGGAAAATGACATTTTGGCCACAGAGCGCTTGTTTGAAGATAAAACAAGTAGATCCAAAAGGATTGTTCCCCTTTTTTGGAAAGTATACTAGCATATTAATATAATTTGGGGTTGGTTTTTGGTAGTTCCTCCTGGGCTCCTTGGATGAGTTTTTGATAGGTTAAAGTGCACTGGGAAATTTTAAATTGTCCCTAACTACATCAGCAAGACCCTTGTATATGCCACAGCAAGCTGAATCAGTATTCTGCTACAGGATTCCTGGGTTCAGTGGCACTCCGTTATGCCAACTGAAAATTCTACAGCAGCTTCATTTAAATAAAAAAAAGCTTTATATGAATTAATTATTAAATTGAATGGTACAGTCACTGCAACATTGTTTATTTTGAGCTTAAATTCAGTTTTGTCAGAAACAAACCTGGAGGTTTTGGCAACTAGGCAGGGGATCTCTGAGGTATTTGATATCTATGGAGAGGTGGAGACAGGGATTTAGGGAGTAACAAATTAGCTGGACATTTCTGAAAAAATGACAAGCTGTGAAATAGTTAACGGTAATGACATTTACAATAATATATTTCATTTTTACAGTTAACATTTCATTGTGATAAAGGTCACACATCTCTGAGCCATTGTTTTAGACTGTTTGCAAACTCAGGAAGAAGATATTACATTGGTTTATAACCGGTTCTCATTTTCCAGCTTTTCCCTGCAACCACAATGACCAGTAACATCATTCTGTTGAAACAAAGGGTTGGCTTCTGCACAAAGGGGTAAATTCTTCAGTAAACTCCATGGCCACAGACTCTCAGTATACATGAGGATCCGATACAAAGGCAACATTTTTATTCTGTTTCATTTTTCCTTCCTTTGAATTCTAATAAGTATCAGTAGAATTTTGAGTGCTGATGGAAGCTATTTTATTGGTGCCCCTGCAGATTTAAAACAAAACTACTTCAACACAGACAGTGGTAATCCTGCCAATGAATCTCAGCCCCACAAAGGACCACCACAAAGGGCAAGAAAGTACAGTAACACCTATCCTGCATTATCTGCTTATTCAGATGCTACTTCTAAAATGCACACTTAAATTATTTTTTTTCAAGTTTTCAAGGGGAAGTCTTTACCCATACATCCACCTTTTAGAAATGATTGCTTTAAAGAAGTGGAGAGTTTGGAAAAGAGGAGTGAATAGCATCAAATCCCAATGAAGTTTCATGGACCAGCAAGAATTGCCAAGGCTTTCTTTTCTTATGGAATCTATACAGTGCATTTGGACAAGTCTTCAAAATGTTGGCCTAAGAGGTCTACTTTAAATCATCTTTAAGGGCTAAATCATGTTCTCACTGACACCCATGCACAGCCACAAATTTCAAAAGACTCATATCTGTATTACTGAAGGAAGAATTTGCCCCTAAGCCTATCAGACACACACAAAGTGTTAAATCGGGTCAAATGGCCATAGCCCCTTCTTTTCCCAACTTCATTTGGGAATGCTAATGCTGGTAGTAGCTCCCAAGCAGTCGTTGCAGTCAGAGCAACAACTTTAAGTATATCTAATCCTGTTGTAAGGGATGTGTGGGACAGCTGATTTTTGTGCCTTTTTCCTTCCCTTACTCCCAGTGCAGAGATAGTTTCCATCCAGCACTATAGTTTCTGTGATATATTTTTTATCAGCCGTCACTCAAGAACTGGGGTAATGGGAGGTTCCCTGGAAGAGAATGTTCAGTTCCCATAAGAGATAAATGTGTTTTGATTCTGGAAGGTCTGCTCCACACATTTTAGTCCCTATGGTGGATAATCTATTTTATTACTGGGGGTGTGAATAAAGCTCACCTAATTTTCTGCTGCACTGCATCCTTCCTGTTTCTGTGGCTGTTCAAACTAAAAGGCTGCCTGCTGGGCTAGTTCAACTGTTGGTATACCGGAGCTAGAGGAGAAAAGTGTAGTGGCAAACAAGACATAAGGATAAAAAAAATCAGAAGGGATGAATTAACTAATCAGAACCAAGTACTTTAGTCACCAAAGGGAGCAACCCTGCGTTTATTCTACTCAGAAAAGAGCTCAGTAACTCACTGCTTTTGTCTGTCAACAATTACACAGGTGCTTTTTTCTTATAACTATAAATACAACATATCCTGGACAAATCTTCAATATTTACCTAAACAGAATTATGCTGGAAGAGTTGTGTGTTGTGTTAACCCCACAAATGTAGGGAAATTCATACATAAGGCTCTAATTGGTGGGTTTAAGAGAAAACCTTAAACCCAGCTTGGAGCAGGTCCTTATTTCTTAAGAGAAGATTTTCTCAGCTTCTCTTTCCCCTTGGGTTCGCAGGGAGAAACTTTTCATTATTTTTAGTCTGCATACTTAATGCTCCACTGAAATCAAACAGAGGATATGGAATGTAGGCTCAATAGAAATGTTTCATTGATTTGAATGGAAGTGATCCATGGATTTGGTTTTTTGTTTTTGTTTTCAGTTGGAACAAGTGATACTGTATGATTCATTAGAAATAATCCTGTCAGGAAATTCAGCTGAAACCAAACTCCACTTAAGACTTGTTCCAGTTCTTTCCACCAAAAGCAGGGAAATTCATCACAAAGGATCAAAACCTTCAGTATTTAATCTAGATAAAATGAAATGCCATTCTTTGCATTTCATAACTGATTTCTATTGTTCTTCAGAAATTCAAAGGCCAGCACCTTGGTTGGTATAAATCACCATAGCTCCAAGAAACTGGCCCACAGTCTCCTCTGTCTTGTATCTTGTAGAAACAAAATGGAAGAGGTAATATCTTTTATTGGACCAACTTCTGTTGGGAGAGTCAAGCTTTCAAGCCACAGAAATCTTTTCTTTTGGTCTGAAATCTTGTAGTCATATACACTAGTGAAAAGAAGATACCATTAACCAGTGTTAATAGAATGGCAGCATTTTACACTCAGTTTATATTGTAGTAAATACCTAGAATCCTAGATGAAGTTGAGTTACTAGGCACAAAGCCAATTGACCTTTCTGGAGTTACTCTTCATTTGCATTGTTGTGAGAGGAGAATCAAGCCCACAACAAAGAAGATTTAATTTCTTTATTTGTGATAATTTTAATATTTTGTGAATTTAAGTATAATCCTGGCCTCATTGATGTCAGTGGCATAACTCCCATTGACCTATGGGGGAAGAAGGGACAGTAGGATTTCATTCAGTTCTCTATGCTCTTCCCAGCATTCAACAGCCTTTCTCCACACAGATGAACAGTTCCTTTATGAGATAAATAAATGATGTCAGGAAGTAGGTGATTTTTCTATTCTATCCTGTGTAGGTTTTTATAACATCCCATCACTGTAGTATGTGAGTGCCTTGCAACTGTGCATTAAGCAGCATGATTAATATCTGACACATGTGGCTTGTGTCATCATCTCCCCAAGACAGAATTGTGTATGCATTGTAGCATTTTGTTTTGTTAGGGGTTTGGGTTTTCTGGGTTTTTTTGTTAACGTTCACGCTGCCACATGTTTATGTTGGAGTAGGCCAGGCCAAAGAAGTGCTGCTTGACTCAGTCAGTTTCTGGTAGGTATCAGGAGATATTTGCATGAGGAGAGGTCACTGGCTTTTCAGACCAGCTCAGGCAGGGCGTTTCATGCAAACAAGCAGTGAGGAAGAAAGCTCTGTGGTGTTTGTGTCACAATGAGGCTAGAATCATTGGTGGAGCCCGGGTGCGACATGCTGAGAGAGAGAATGAAACAGGTTCAAAAGAGAAATCAAAATATACGTTTCAGATATAGTTCTTAACAGAGTGTTATTCCTGTATTTTCTTTTATAATTAACATCCAGTTTTCATTTGACTTCTTTTTGAAGTCTGAATAAATGCCCCTGTTGTGCAGCTTCTGGCTTACATCTTAAAAGAGATACAGGTTCTAGTTCATCATTAAAAACAAATCCTAGTTTTATGAGCCATATAAAGAATAAGGCTGCCCATGGCTATAATTGAGTTACTGGGTTTTATCTCACTACAGTCTGTTGGATGTCTCTCTGGCTATAAAACAAGCAATTTTACAAAGACCCTGCGGTGAATAGAGCAGGACTTTTGGCTTTCTAGTTATTTAGTTCTCTGTTTCTCTCTTTTTTTTTTCCAGAGGTATCAGATGCAAATTAGGTTTCTAGTTTCTCTTATCTCTTTGTTCCTTCCAAAGCTGAGATTGGTAGTTTTAAGGAGATCAAAGTCCACTTTCAAATGTATCCCAAATTGATAATCTCCAGACTAACATACACCTCGTACTCAGAACAAAAAAATAAAATCCATAATGACATGAGCATGGTAAATATGGTTCTTCTGTTAGACTAAGTAAAAGTAGATTATACATGTTTTTTACACTTCAAAGGCCTGTCCTTTAGGTCAGGTTTCTTTAAGGTCTCAAAAGCTGCATGCACTCCCTTTTGTGTAAGCCTCATAAAAGACACTGCGGCAATAACTGGAGAGGATTTTTTTTTTCCTGGCTAACACTGCAATTTCAAAAATATACGAACAAAACATTTTAAGGGAAGAAAAGCAGGGATATATCCAGTTAATTTAATGTAAATACAGCAATATAATGTGCATTAGAACTTGCTTCTGCTGTAAAGCTGACCCCATAAATGGTACTTTGTTTTCCAAATATGCTGGTGAGAATGTTACTCTTCAAAGAAAGCAAAATTTGAGGCTCTTATGTTCCCTTCCGATGTCAAAAGGTGTAAAAACACACACTTCCAACAGTAGGCAGGATTACAGACCTGATGCAAAGTCTCTGGAAGTTAATGGAAGGCTTTCCATTGACTTCAAAGGGCTTTTGATCCGGCCCAGAATGGGGTGAATTTCTGATGCTACATACCCTTCTTTGTGTGGAGCTGAGCAGAGCAGGAGGAACAAGAGGCAGGATCACATGAGGTTTTATGAACCAAGGACATATCAAAATCTCTGGTTCCAACTATGTGTACACACAATCAGTCCAGCAGTAGCAGCATGTTACCATTGGCTGGCAGCCAATGACTGTTCTCTGACCCCTCCAGTAGGGCTAACCGTGTGTGCAGGGAAAGTAAATGGGATTCTGAGCAGCATTGACTAATCCTAGTTTTTTAGGCAGACTTTACTTTGCATTGGGGGAGAACAGTATCAGGCTGAGGTACATCTGCTCTTCCTTGGCCTTTCCCGCTTTTTTCCCTTGTCCCAACAGTTATTTTGTGGGAACAGAGTCTGCCATGTGGAGGGAAGAGGAAGATCCCATATAGCCTCTTGGCTTTAAATTGGCTTTGTGCGTCATTTGGCTTTCTTCTATAATGCAGCAAGAATGTATGTGTGCATGTGAAATGAACAGAAGGTGCAGGTAATCCAGCATATTTTAATAGTCCCCAGGCCTACACAGACCAGTAGTTTATATTACTGTCTGTATAGTGCAGCCTTTATATAACCCAAGATGTATGTTTTTCAGAGACTATGCTTTCCTGATATAGTACAGGTTGACAAATTGATATTATATATGCTTAGGAGATATACAGTATATTAGTCTTTGTGCAGCGCTGGGAGCATCAGCGATTGTGGATTACAGAGTTTCTTTTAGGGAAACTTTACTGTGATGCAACAGCTCTTTGCAATCAATGCTTGTGGGACTCTCAAAGACCTTCTGGAAAGAAGTACTGTTGCTAGAAGAAAGGAAGAACACAAGGGTTACTTTTGTCACGTTTAAAAATAGGAGTGAATTCCGTGGCCATAAGAATGTTAAACTGGCTGAAGCCTGCTACCTGCAGGATGGTTTAAAAAAAGTGCAATGACAGTGCAACCATCGCCATACCACTCATTAATGTGCCTTTGCTGGAAGTATGGCACAGTCTCTATGCTCTTGGCCACCCTACTGTGACAGCTAGCGAAGGTGTCAGTTAGTGCCAATAGTCATTACTTAGGGCTGTGTTATAAATGTGGGTCTGAATGAAAAAATACCTGAGATTCTGTCATTTCCCCCATCTGTACTGACTCTGGTTCACTTTCATAATGAAACCTGAATACAGGCTGTATCAGTGCCAGCCACAAGAGAAGGATTTCATCCAAAACATTTAGTAAAATCTGATTAGCCTTGGAACAAGATCAGGGTCTGAAGAAAAGTATTAAAACTAAGGGCAACATTTTTGCTGTCCCTGAATGAGTGCCAGAAGGTGAGAGGAGAAGGAAGCATCTGGGGAGAAAAAGGTAGAAGATGCCTCTTTCCCCCACTCTCCAGCATCTTGACAGGAGTCAGACAGAGTATGGACCTCTAGTGCTTGCTGGAGCCTGAGGCTCACCTATCATATGCCAGAGTTCCACAGCACCAAAGGGGCCAATTGGGGGCAGTGGAGGAGAAGGCATTGTCACTGTCCTCACCCCCCACCCCATGCCTGCTGACATCTCTCAGTGGCTGTGGAGGCGGGAAGGAGGAAGGATTTGCTCTACCTTTCCAAAGCACCTATAAAGATCACTGCTGAGCTTGCTCTGCTGGTTCCATCCGGCTGTGTCTTGATGTCTCAAGCTACCTGCAGTTCTCAGTATGATTTTATTCTTCCCCTCAGGTGCACAAGGTCATATTATTGCCCTAATAATATAGACCCATTTTCCAATTTTTTGCAACATTTTCCATGATGTTTTTCCAAAATGCTTATCCAAATTTTTATCATTTTTTTTCTGAAAACATTTTGAAATTTTTCCTTTAGCAAAATCACGGTCTTCTGTGAGAAAATGCAGTTCTCAGTAAACATACACTTTCAAAACAAAAGATCATGGAAATTTTGAAAAGAAAGAAAGAAAGAAGCCATGCACATTTTTCATAAAAAGTTTTGTTCGAAAAAAGCACTTTTTGATGGAAAAATGTGCATGTTAAAAATTTCAACTGGCTCAGCAAACAATCTTTAGACCAGCGTTTCTTGAATGTGGCCACCAGGGACTTTTCTTGCGGTCACAGTATCCTGGGCAGTGATTGGGGGAGGGGCAGCAAAGCAGCTGCCCCCTCCCCCAGGGCCACCAGCAGTGGTTGGACCCTGCCCACCTCTGGAGATGCAAAAGCTGGAGGAACATATAGCCAGTGAGTTCCCCACTTCCTAGGGCTGGTGGGGTCAGGGTCCAGCCCTGGGGTGGCAGGTGGCAGGCGGAGTATGGCCCCAAGATCATCCCCCCGAACTCTGGCCCTCGCTGCCTCCCCTAATGCTCCTGGCCCCTGCTGGCCTCTGCTACCTCCATATCCACCTCCCCATCCAGGACTTAATTTGTCCCCAGGCTTGCCAGGGCTGAGTAAGTTTGCTGTGAAAAGTAATATTTGTATATTTTTAATAGCACTTTTCACAACAGACTTAGTAACTAGGAAGTCTAAAGAAAAAGCAACCAAAAAAGCAAAAGATATAACAAGAAAAAAGATAAAGTGCAAAGCACCTTATTTGTGTTTCTATTCTATTTAGGTTCAGTAAAGACTAGATACAACTGTACATTATTTTTATTATTGAGTATGCAAAAAAAAAAAATCCTAAAGAAATAAATTGCAATGATTTGGACAGATGTATGTGCATATTTATTTATTTTTCGTAAAGTTAATTAGTATTTAAGGAAAAATTGTCAGAGCAGCTACCAGCAAGAGTTGGTGGCCATGCTCTGAGGCCACACAAAAAAATATTATGAGAACCTCTGCTTTAGGCCATTCAACTGTCCACCACCTACGTTCACCACAATAATAGTATTTCTACCAGGTGGAAGCTTCTACCTGGTTGACAGTTATTTCCTGAACATACAGAATCTGATTTTCAGAGGTGCGAAGCATTTTGAGTTCTCCCTGACTTCAGACAAAAGTGTTACCGCTCAGCACTTCTGAAAACAACAGGGACACGGGCACAACTGTTAAAAAGTTAGAAATGTGTTTTTTTTCCACCTACAATCTATATACATGATACCACAGACCTCATACGCTGCCCTGAAGAGTGTGGCATGTAATGTGTTAATAAGCTAAATGACAGTGTGTGTCCAGTGAAGTTACTGGGAGTTTTTAGGCACTCATTACCTTACAGGGGTAGACTTCTACTTCGCTGGCCTTTCCTGACTTAAAGTCAACTACTGTACTCTTCTTGGTCATAATAGATTATTTATGTTTATTATGTCTTTCCTAGCATTTAGTTTGTGCTTGAAAATTAAACAGTTACATAACATACAGTAGAGGCTCAAGAGAAAATAAGCTGGCCCTGTGTTCAGCATTACAGTACAGGCATTGCTAATTATTTATTTCCTGCTGTTAAGCAGAAAACAGGCATGACTGCCCTCACAACAGCTGCAGCATCGCCACATGTGAAACACCACGAACTTTATGCGCTAGCTCTGATGAAGAGCTTTGGGGGGCAATGGGTATTACAAGCAGGTAGACTGGTTGTCAGAAGAGGCTTCTGAAGAGTCCTAGTGCATCAGCAGCAATTAATGCAGGTGGTATTTTAGACAAGGGAGCTAATGAGCTTTAATATGCATGCAGGTGAGGGAGTGCTGAATCAGTAGAGCCATTAATGAACCTATGACAGCCTAATTAGCTACAATTTAAAATCTATGGAATCTAATCAGAGAAGCTGAACACTGCTGCAAATCTGTGTATGAATGAGTCTTTCTAAATACTCCAATCTGTTGCTTAGTCACTGATTGATAGTAATTGCTTTTTTTCCCTCTATTGTGTATAGAAAAATGCCCAATTTTGTTCTGATAGAGGAGGACACAACATTGAAGTTAAATGCCTAAGATGTTTGGCTGCTTAAGTTTTAATCAGGGGATCTTAAAAAAAAATCAGGGGATCTTAAAAAAAAAAATCACAGTAAAATTAATTTTCAGCTCTGAATATAGATGATTAAAAATATACCACCAACTTTTCATGTACTTGGCTGGCAGAGATTATATGCTAGTTAATCAACTCCAAATAGTTTATATGAAATTAAAGATAGAATGACAGCTGAAGTGGCATAAAAGGAACATATTAATATTAAAAACCCCTTTCTTTACATGGGACATTTTCTTATGGTCATCTTAGATAACTTTTTTTTTTCAATTTCCAAGAGACAGAAACATCTTTTAAAAAGACATGCAAAAGGACTTTTTGGAGTTACTGTTAATTAGCTAAAAAAAGATAATTATTTTTTAGGAAAGATTGCACTTTTACTCCATTTTATTCTAAAATTCTTGTGCACAATTTGAAAGTGTAATATTATAGAAAATATTGTAGAAAAATATTATGTGGTAGCAAAATTTTTCAGTATAATACAAATGTTACAAATAAAAGTTCAAACACTGAAATCATTAGTAAATGTATCCTGTATTCAGGGTCTGGGTCCTGCCATTCTTTCACAGGCTAAATCCTATGAGAGTTTTGCCTCCAGAGGAAATGCTAGGTAGGGTTCTTAGTCTGAGGCTAGCGTAGATATTTAGCAATAGCACAATACACAGATTTATATCAGCATGTAGGTGAGAAGTTGCTGAAGAGGCGGGAGAACCCTTTGGGTTGAATTCACCTCATTCTGTATCCTCAGTAAATGTTATCATCATCAGTATAGCTCTGAACAAAAATATCTGCAGTAAATACAGAAATAACTGTGCCAGAATCACAGCATTCAGCATCAGTGTGAAGTAATTTCAGGTAGCCACAAAGTAGCTGGAGGCTGAATGCATGAGCCCCTGAAGATATGGCTTTCTGATGTGCCCACAAGCCTGGAATTATAGCAAACTCCATGCACATAGCAGTTTGATGGAGAGGAGAGAGAGAGACCAAAAGAATTTAAGGACACTTTATACCTCAAAGATCACCTGTCTTTACATGATATTTGAGATCACTTGAGGCATTTAAGAACTCAGACCCCCTAGTTGAATCAGGAAACATCTGAAGCAGACAATGGTATGGTCTTTCCAATGAGGAAGAATAATCAACTCTGGAATTTGTTTCCTCCATTGGTTCAAAGTGGTTGACCTCCATATAGAGCTGGCTGGCAAACAACAATGCCATTTGAAGTGTGAGATACTGTAGAATATCGAAGACAGCATCCTGCTCCAAATCAGACGGGGCAGGAACTTGAAAATGGGTCTCCCGCATCCTAGGCAACTGTTATAAATGCTTAGCTATTAGCTATTCCACGGTCACCAGTGTGTCTCACCACCCAGGCAACTTCCCTAAGCCTGGGGCTATTTGGATCTTTGGATCTCTCTCTCTCCCCCCCCCCCCACCCCCCTTCTGGACCTGAGAAACTGCCCCAACAATTTTTTTCTTGCAACTGATCAGTTTCCATGAAACAGTTTCTGGAAAAATGGCATTTTTCTATAGGAAAAAGTTTTGGTAGAATTGTTTCTACTAGCTCTATCTCCAAGCCAAATTCCCGAGCCCACTGAGAAACCAGTACAAAAAAAAAAAAAAAAAAAAAAAGGTCTCCACTGACACCTGTTAGTTGCCAGTATCCTGGATTTCTCTCAGACAGATTTCAGAACAGGCTATAGGTCTTGCATAGTGCTGTTTGTGAACGTTCTGCGGTTCAAGAAGCATTTACTGAAGAAACCTTAAATAGTTCTGAACGGTGAATAAGACTGAGAAAATCAGTCTGATCACAGACAATCCATGGACAGAGGAAAGGATGAAATTCACTAAAATAATTTGCTATTATTATTATTATTGTCCAAGCTCTAATCATCATTGCCATTCACTGTCATAATTTGCTAAATCAGCTACACGAGCTTTGCTGCAAGTGAGGGTTGCCTCTGATGTTGTGGTCTTTTGAGATTGTAGCAGACACTGGACTTTGATTTCACACAATTTTTATTTTTTTGATGAAGCAAGTGAACAGCCATAATAGGTTCCATTTTATAGGCAGTTGTTCCCCCCCCCCCCCCCCCGCACACAGATCTAGTTATTGCATTATACAGCAGGAGTGAAAATAAATCACAAACCAATGGCCTGATCCTGAAACCCTCACTCCCATCAAATTAAGTGGGAGTTTTATCTGAGTGAGAAATGCAGAATAAGGTGCCAAGTTGGTGACTTTAGTTAATTTACCCTCCTATAATTTAAAAGTAGGAAAACTGATCTTAAATCTTGAAAAAATATTTTTACACGTATCGAGCGCCTTTCATCTGATGATTTCAATAAAGGCACAATTTTCTCTAGAGCCTCTACCCAGCCTCCAGTTGTATGTGTGTGTATTTGCACACACATGCACATACACAAGTGCACACAAGTAACATATTTGCCAGTACAAAACCTGTTTGAACAAACCTGGATATAATGGGCCATAATGTGATCTTACTCACGTTGGTTTTATTCTACTGTAACTTAATGGGCTGGATCCCCAAGTGTACTTGTGCTCCTTGAAGCAGAGATGGCATTATGCCACCTTTCCGCAATCCTTTCATCCTGGGAGAACCTAGAGGCTGGTTTAGCGTCCCGTCCCCACCCCCCACCCCCATAAAACTAGTTGGCGTACCAAAGAGATGCCCTAATTTATGTTAGAGGGAATGGTCCCTGGGGCCATTCCACTGGCTCAGGATTGCTGGACCACAGCACCCTCTGTTCACATTATTTGCTGCCCCCTCACCTGCCCTGACAAGGTGAAGAGGGGCTTAAGGGTAACAATGACAACAGAGGAATTCTCAGCAGCCCCTTTAGGGAAGCTTTAAATCACCTTTGTACTGGTGGGGCAGAAAACCTGACTCAATAGCTTCAAAAGAGTTTGAACACTGGTGTGAGTGAGAACATACTCAGGCTCATTTTATGTGCATACATGGAAGCCAGGAAGCTAAATACTGAAGTCTCACAACACCTCTGAGATGGGTAATTGTTATATCCATTTGTAAAGATGAATAAACTGAGGCACCATGAGGTAGATAAAATGTATTTATCCCTTAGCAAGTTTGCAGATGACACTAAACTGGGAGGAGTGGTTGATATGCTGGAGGGTAGGGACAGGATACAGAGGGACCTAGACAAATTAGAGGATTGGGCCAAAAGAAATCTGATGAGGTTCAACAAGGACAACTGCAGAGTCCTGCACTTAGGATGGAAGAATCCCATGCACTGCTACAGACTAGGGACCGAATGGCTGGGCAGCAGTTCTGCAGAAAAGGACCTAGGGGTTACGGTGGACGAAAAGCTGAATATGAGTCAACGGTGTGCCCTTGTTGCCAAGAAGGCTAACGGCATTTTGGGCTGTATAAGTAGGGGCATTTCCAGCAGATCGAGGGACGTGATTATTCCCCTCTATTCGGCACTGGTGAGGCCTCATTTGGAGTACTGTGTCCAGTTTTGGGCTCCACGCTACAAGAAGGATGTGGATAAATTGGAAAGAGTCCAACGGAGGGCAACAAAAATGATTAGGGGGCTGGAGCACATGACTTATGAGGAGAGGCTGAGGGAAATGGGATTGTTTAGCCTGCAGAAGAGAAGAATGAGGGGGGATTTGATAGCTGCTTTCAACTACCTAAAAGGGGGTTCCAAAGAGGATGGATCTAGACTGTTCTCAGTGGTAGAAGATGACAGAACAAGGAGTAATGGTCTCAAGTTGCAGAGGGGGAGGTTTAGGTTGGATATTAGGAAAAACTTTTTCACTAGTAGGGTGGTGAAGCACTGGAATGGGTTACCTAGGGAGGCGGTGGAATCTCCTTCCTTAGAGGTTTTTAAGGTCAGGCTTGACAAAGCCCTGGCTGGGATGATCTAATTGGGTTTGGTCCTGCTTTGAGCAGGGGGTTGGACTAGATGACCTCCTGAGGTCCCTTCCAACCCTGAGATTCTATGATTCTATTCAAATCTACACAGTCAGGACAGAGCTGGGGTTATACTCAGGGGTCTGATTCTACAATGAGTTACACCAGTGTAAATTAGAGATAGAGAGAGATATGCCAATCTCCTAGAACTGGAATGACCTTGAAAGGTCATCGAGTCTAGTCCCCTGCCTTCACTAGCAGGACCAAGTACCGTCCCCTGACAGATTTTTGCCCCAGATCCCTAAATGGCCCCATCAAGGATTGAACTCTCAACACTGGGTTTAGCAGGCCAATGCTCAAACCACTGAGCTATCCCTCCTCCTCCCTAATTATTCCCCAAATTAGGAATAATGCCACTAGAGTCAGTGTGAATAAGTGTCATAACAGTAAAATCAGGCCTGAAGAGTCTTCTTATCTAGCCACTAGACAACACTGTCTCCACTGTAAATAAAATTTGTTACTTTGAGTGCCATGTGTGATCTCAGAATGTGTGTTTGCAACTGAAACATAGTGGCTGTCTCTTTGCAGACTGACTGCTGCAAAGTGCAGAGCACACAGTTCACCGCAGAGCCCCCTAGCCTGCAGGCTGGACCAAGAAACCCCTTAAGAATTTGAAGTGATAGTTTATATAATCCCCACTTGGACTGCCAGCTCCTGGAGCTGTGGACTAATCAGATCGGGAGTCTGACCCAAGAGACTACAACTGTAATGGCTACCTGAACCCTCTGACACCATTTCTCAGCATGCAGGGAGTCAGGACTGGGGACAGAATGGTCTAGAAACTCCTGCTGAGGCAAAGAGGAGGGGTTCTTCATGGGTGATCTGGACAAGCAGTTTACTGGACCAATGATAAGCCAGGGCTGCTCAGCCCCCAATTAAGGGGTCAGCTTGACTCAGAAAGCAAGAGACAAGATTAGTTTTCAGCTTTTGAGCCTGGGAGGTGGGAGCTTCTAGAGAGAGTAACTCAGGCCTGGTCCACACTGGGGGGGATCGAACTAAGATACGCAACTTCAGCTACGTGAATAACGTAGCTGAAGTCGAAGTAACTTAGTTCGAACTTAAAAGCACTTACCACGGGTCCACACGCAGCAGGCAGGCTCCCCCGTCAACTCCGCTTACTCCTCGCATGGAGATGGAGTTCCGGTGTCGACAGGGAGCGCTTCTGGGATCAATTTATCGCGTCTAGACGAGAGGCAATAAATCGATCCCAGAAGATCGATCGCTACCCGCCAAATCGGGAGGGTAGTGTAGACGTACCCTCAGTGAGTCTCTGATTAATTCCCACTCCCCACAAAGGGAGTCTTTGATTCAAAGACTTTGAACTGCTGTGGGAAAGTTGCATGGATCAGTCAGTTCCAGTTGTGCAGAGACCAGAGAGGCTAAGATCCAATCCAGCACAAGCTACCAAGAGCCAGCAGTGACCTCCACAGGACTCCAGACCAGGCAATCAGTGAACCTGGTAGGAACCAGGAAAGGCCTGTCCCACCCAGGGATGAAGCCACAATTAGTAGATTTTTGTGTGTGTGTAAAAGTATACAGCACTGCAGCACTCATCTCAGGATTTAGTCTCAGCATACCATCTGCCTGGGAAGATGCCAGTGATAGGGTAGCCAAATGTCCCAATATTATCAGTACCATCTCAATATAAGGGTCTTTGTCTTCTATATGCAACAACACCCAGCCCCGGGGGGGGGGGGGGGGGAAGTGGCCCAATTTTTCACACTTACTATCTAGTCACCCTAGAGAGGGAACTGGTGTTTGGGAGCACTTATAAGGGTTGGGGTGGGGGTGGGGAATTGGTTGATTGGTTAATGTTTAGTACTTAGTAATTATCCTTAACCCTTTCCTTCCCCAAAGTGTACTTTCCTGCTCCCAATAAACTCTCCCTTTGTTATACTGTTATTTTGGGTGTGTCATTCCTTTGCTGGGGTTTGTGTTGATATACTTTATAGCTTCTTTTATACTAGGTATTATGCTCCTTACCGGTTAGTAGCATTACTTATTTGCTCAAGGGACAACACCTTTGTGTATTGGGCACAATGAGGAATCACCTGGAGTGGAGGCACCAGGAATCAGAAAAAGAACCCAGGACCCAGATCAGGTGAGAAGAGTAGAGAAGCCACTCTAAGTTGCAAGAATCAGCGAGATAGCTTGAGCCACACCTGAGGGGAGGGGTTACGCTAACAGTTTTATACACCACAGCAGCAGCAGTAATACCACAGCAACTCTGGGGCCAATTTTATCCTTTCCATGAAAAGTGAGCTTGCAAAGGTTGGTTGCAAAGCAGAATGTGGTCAATAGGGATTAATTTTTCAAGTTGCTGAACACTCTGGTCCTAATCCAAAAAAGTGCATAAGCATAGACACCAAAAGGATTATTCACATGCTTAAATATAAGCACATGATTAAGTACTTTGCTGCATTAGGGCCAGAGTGCCCAGCACCATGTAAGAGCAAGCTTTTAGTTAGTAGAGCTATTACAACTCTTGAATACAATACAAATATTGCCCAGTAATTTATTTAAAGAAAGAGAGGCTTCGTCATTTTCCCTTGTTTGGAAACACTTTTCTTTATTTTTTGCACAGTGGCAGCTTTATTTTTTCTATAGCATTTCCTGCTGGGGTGTAGCTGAATAAATTCATTTTAAGGCGGTTGGTAAAGTGTTTTCTTTCTGTACATCTCTGGTGATGCATTTTTTAATAAATCATTTTTAAGGTGGCTGCTTCTGTATTTTTCCTTTTATTTCCTGCTGTGGAGACAAGGGCTTTAATAAACAATTTTTTTGAAGTGGCTATTTTTACATTTTTTCTCCTGTATCCTGCTGTTACAGTGCTGTAAGCCTGTTATATGTTCATTTGTTTAAAATGGCTGCTGTTTCTTGTAGTTTTATAAATGACTCTTCAACATTTAGTCTTTCCTCTAAATAAAAGTACTGAATAGGAAAATGTTAAGTAATAGAGTTCAGACAAAGTGTTGGCATTATATCCTTTGACCATGATTGTAAGAATATGATCCCAATATACCTTTTAAGATCTTAATAACATTCTTTGTTTAATAACTCATTAATTAGTTGTTATTATTAGAAGTGAATTTTTTTTTCCAGTGAATATGAAATCCACCGAGAAATGCATTTTTTGGGGAGGGAGCTCATTTTAGGCTGAATTTGCAAATAGTTTTAACCAAAAAACTTGCACCCTGGAAAACAAGTACAACATTTTGAAATGTTTCATGTTGACATTTTTGAAACAAGCTGTTTTGATATTTTGTTTTGTAAAAGTATTTCAAAAATGTCAATTTGAAACATTTTGTTTTGAAAATGTCATTTTGAAATATCATAATGTCATCTTGAAACAATGTTTGAAGCGTGTTCTTTGAAATGAATTAAAATTTTAATTTTCCTTTCAGCACAAGAAAAAATTGTCATTCGGAATGAACAGATTTCTTTTTTTGGGATTTTTCATTTTGTCCATTGAACTGAAAAATCAATTATTTGCTTAGCTCTAGTAGTGGGATTCAAAGAGAGAGGGGGTTAAATGATGAATGACAGGCAAGGAAGATGTTAGTGTCTACATGTTGTAGACACTAAGTCAGAAATATATTAGTTTTAATATTTAGGGAAAAACCCATTCATATAAAATCATTTTTATCGTAGGGCAGATGGATGAAAATTACCTGTTTTGCTGTTGACTTGAGTGAGGCCAACATGCTACCTTATTCCAGTAGTATTGGTTGGCTATTCTTGCTGCCAGCATATAGACCTGGTGTCTAGTTTCATGTACCTTATATATTATTGTTTCCCCTCTGCTCATGTTGATAGCAGATGTTGAGGCGTGGCAAATCATCTTAACAGCGATACAGTCTGGATTTATTCCTTGTTTATTGTACATTTTTTAAACCACTCCTTAAACAGAGGAGGTCACAACCATCGGGAAGACAATCCCTTTTTTCAGATCGCTCAGCCCAAACACTAGTGGCCAATTCTCATGGAGAAGCTCTACCTCAAGAATTAATGCTTGTTAGAGAGGATTAGGGCAGAGACCAAACTCCCTTGCTGTTTGCCACAGTTTCCCTAAAGATGCCCGTGCATCAGAAAACCAACAGCACTACATCTTATTACAAGGCTAAAACTTGCTTCCATGCTAAGAAAAAGAACTTGACAGACTATGTATAATAGCTCCATCAGGGGACTCCTGCCATAGTACTCTAAAGTGCATTATTCCTCTAAAAATATTTGTGCTTTATTTTTACATCACAAGACAAATCATGCAGTCCTTGCGCAAGCACAACACCCATTGAAATGTACATTAATTCCACTGGTGATTGGTTATCACCTCACTTTACTGTTGTTTTAAGTTCTTGTACAGTACAGGAGTACAAATAACTTTAGTGAAACACAGAAGAGAGATGTTTGGGCCAAATCCTGCTCACTGGACTTCAACAGCACTTCTTATATGGGTAAGATGATTGTGTCCTTCATGTAGAAAACTATCATCCCAATTGGCACTAGTTTGTACCTTTATTGGCAGCATTAGCAAAAAAGCCAAAGTTTTAATGTAACTGAAATATTTTTGTAATCCTGGATTTAGTCTCCTTTTCCTATCCTCCCCCCACAAAAAAGTCCCCGATCAAATGATGTGCTGCTTGATCTTTAAATGATCTGTGGATAAACAAAAGATTTCAGACTCCAGGCTGTCAGTCTGGCACCTTTCATGAGCACTAAATATACTTTAAAAATATGGATTAATGTGTTAATTTTAGCATGAAATTCATGTAGATTGGATAGTGGTTCTACCAGTTGGCCAGACCTTAAAGTGATTGTAGTCAAATCTGATTTGAAGTTATTAAACAGTTTATTTTCAGACAAAGATCACTACAACAAAAAGGGAGTAGGGGATGATGGAAATTTCAAAAGTAAACTGTAGGCAGCCAGGAAATAAGTTTAAATGGGAGTCCCAAAGAAGCAAACTAAAATATTCCTCCTCAGACTTTTCCCTGAAAGGAAAGATCTTATGAAGAGGGTTTGAGAGCAAAAGGCATTCAGCACCCTGCAGGATCTGCTCCATCTGATTGTCTGATAAACCCTTCCCAATTTAAGTCAAAATATGTCTGTGGTTTATTGTATCTGAGTCAGAACCCGTTCACATGGGCTTGAGGACCCTGAAGTTAAAAACATTTGGGTTGATACGAATCCAGCTTTCCCCTGGCTGAATCTCATTTTGAACCTATTAGTAAAATTCTGCACTGTTCTGTCCCATTGTCATATATTTGATAGGAAAAGAAGTTGGAAGTATTATTATTATTGCTATTATTTATTTGTATTACCATTAGTCATGGACCAGGGCCCCATTGTTCTAGGTGCTGTACAAACAGAACAAAGGGAAGTAGTAATGATTAGTCCTTAGATCTGATTTAACAAATCTGATATTTTTTAAAATAAAATATTTGCTATCTCTCTCTCAAGTTTGTAACCAACCTATATAATTGGGAGAATAAAATACACACATTCCTATGCCGCCAATTGGAAACACAGGAGGAATCCCATGTGACACCCACCATAACTTGCCCCATATAATCCATCTTAATAGAACAGGTTTGAATTTTGACTGTACACAGCAACCCAACCAAGGCCTGAGATATTCAGCTTTATAACAGAGTTGACAGACAAAATATATTGCTCTATTGGGGTGAGATCTTCTGAAAACATATGGAGTGATATACTGGGGGAGAGGAGACACATGATGGATGTCACCTTGGCCAATGCAATGGGGGACCTCTAGAGGTAAAAGCATGAGCTGTTACAGCTTGAACTCAAGACTTTAGCTGTGGGCAATAACAACTCATCCTCTGTGTATTGGCCCAGCAGGGGACTTGCAATGCACACTCACCAGTGGGTTACACACAGGTACCATAATACTAGAAGAGCCTAAAGAGTGTAGATCAGAATTTGTGTCAATCTTATCAGCCTTTTCCTTGCTTTGTAGGCAATGTATATTCTCTGCACAAGCAGGCCCAGATATTTTCATAGAGCTTTAGCCTTTAAAAAAAAAAGATTTATTCTAGTCTATAAATGGAAATTAACAAAATCTGAAGGACACGTTTTACTGAACTTACTGAAATATGAGAGCTGTGGCTGCTGCTAGAAATGTGATTAAGAAATTCAAATTTTCAAAGAACCAGGCCATCACTGTGAGGCAAATGAAACTGAGTTGCTAATAACACCAGACATTACCTCTGTGTTGCTTCTATCTTTCTTTTTTTATATCTTGCTTCACTTGAATATGAAGATATCCTATGTGATTGAACTACCCAATACTGAAGAGTCAGCACTGCTGCAGCAGTTGAAAGAACTACATTGAGAACTTTATTATGTTCATCTGAAAAGCAAAATCAGTAATTATGAACAACTTACAGGACAGCTGACTGTAGTTAAATCATTTGCGTGTGATACACCCACAATCTTAAAATGCTCTAATATATAAAAACACACTCAGCAGCTGCAGCACTTCTATTCTGAATGTCACTCTTCTAAGTTTATAGGAGCTCTTTGGTTAGGAGCTTGTATATGTTCTTTGGTAAGGAAAAAGGTGAACTTTCCCTCTTCCATTTTGCTACCAACCAGGACCCTGATCCTCAAATGGAGCTGAGAATTGCACAGCACAATTCAGGAACAGTGGTCTCCTGTCCCTGGACTGGATGTACTCTAGTCCATTTCCCTGGTGTGAACCAGAGCATCAGGAGGGCTGGTCCAATTGGTCAAAGGTGCCAAGAGGCTGATTCCTGGTAGCTAGGGATCACGAGGGTGAAAGGAATCCCCAGCCATGTCTCCTATACCAGCTGCATAGAAGGGAATTGCATAAGAGTTATTACACCAGTTCTATGCCACTGGAGGATTTCCGTACATTGTGCCATTGTCCTATTGACAGCAAAGCAGCCGCAGAGCTTCTGAAGCTTGGAGCCTTGAACTGTATCTAGACTGGGATTAGATCAAAAACTAATGGCAACAGGGATAGGAAAGAATTAGCCTCAACATGAAAAAAATCTAATGGCAACAGGGATAGAAATTGGATCAAAGATGAAGTGTATTGTTAGTTTAATATCTGCTTTGTCCTCTGCCAGTGAATTATATCATGGGAAGGACTTGATGGTCAAACAAAGTTTCTTTCTTAAACTGCCAGGATCTTCTGGGTCAAATTCTGAGGTGAGTCTGACTGAGGATAGACTTGAAGTACTGTAAGACTAGAAAGAGTCTAAATGGATGTAGATTACATCTTTTTCTTGTCCCCTCACGACACATTGCACTAACTTGTGCTTTTTCTAGACTCCCTCAGGCTTAACTTTGACTTCACTATGGAGGCCCACATCCACTTGCCAATATGTAACTTACTCTCACACCTGCTTATAAAACACTGTCTGAATTTGTCCCACTCTAACAGTGCATAAAGTTGTCTAAGGTGGTGAAACTCACTTGCTGAGGGGCCAGAATGGAGGTGTGTAACAAGAATAACAGACCACTACTACATTAAGGTTTGCCTTCTGCTAGATCCTGTGTCCAAGTTACATCAGCCTACAACCCATTACACTCACCTGCACATCATACCTGGGTGTCAGCAGGTATGAGGGAGTCTGAGTATTGGGGGGTTCTTACTGAGTGACACTGCTTTAAAAATCACCTTTGCATTTCTTTCTGTGATCCTAAATGAAGATAACACGGGATGTCATCCCATGCTAGTTTGTTGCAGTGATGTTATTAATGGATTTGGGATATTGATGTTATTGATAAATAAAAAATAAATACCTACATAAATAGGCAAGCAGAAACTTATAGACAGCACTAATTTGGGGGTTTATTGCAGGCAATAGGAAAGCGGCTATAGGGTGCTTATGATACATAAAGGGTGAGGGCATGAAGAGAGGGAGCTGGTAACTTTGTCCTGAACATAAATGTTAATTCTTGTTTCATATTTTAAAATAATCATTAAAATATATGCTTATTTTAATCTTAAAGAGAAGTCCCTAAGCCGTTTAAAAATCCTCTTTCTATTGGAAAGGTGGTTATGCATGCAGTAGTCTTTGGAGAGCTTTGAGTCTTAAATCACATAACCTTAGGGGACCCCAAACCTTCCTTTCCGCCAATAACGCACTCCAAAGTAGGGCAGGCTGGAAGGGCATTATCAGCTGTAAATTCAATCTTACTGTAGTTTAGCCACCCTATTCTTCTTCACTGGTAATTACACCATGGGAAATAACTACTTAAGTGGAATCCTGGGACTACTGTTACATTTTTCAAAAAACTGATTAGAACACACAAGACAGTTTTCAATTTAAACTTTCAAGTTTTAATTCACAACTTCATAGTAGCAATTTGACCTGAGAATGTATAGACGTTAACAGGAGGTGACTTACATTTTGAATTATTATTTGTGCTGTTCATTTCTAGAACTATTTAGTATTTCTCAAATGGAATTCTGGAAATCTTTTATGATAATTAGTGCTGGGTGAATAATTCATAATGGACAATTTGTTTGATGAATTTTGCCTTTTTTGTGTTCATCGTCTGTCCACAAGCAGATAACTTTTTTAAAAAAACATGTATTTGTTTAAACAATTATTATCCAATGTGGAATCCACCTGGATTTCAACAATTTCCACCTCTCCACCAACCTCAGCCTGGACCAGTCCACACAAGAGATCCACTTCCTGGATACTACAGTGCAAATAACTGATGGTCACATAAACACCACTCTATACCGGAAACCTACTGACCGCTATACTTACCTACATGTCTCCAGCTTCCATCCAGGACACATCACACAATCCATTGTCTACAGCCAGGCTCTAAGATACAACCGAATTTGCTCCAATCCCTCAGACATAGATATACACCTACAAGATCTTTACCAAGCATTCTTAAAACTACAATACCCACCTGGGGAAGTGAGGAAACAGATTGACAGAGCGAGATGGGTACCTAGAAGTCACCTACTTCAGGACAGGCCCATCACATACAGGACCTAGCTAAAACCTCTCCAGCATATCATCAATGATCTACAATCTATCCTGGAAAATGACCCCTCACTCTCACAGACCTTGGGAGACAGGCCAGTCCTCGCTTACATACAGACCCCCAACCTGAAGCAAATAGTCACCAGCAACTACACACCACACCACAGAAACACTAACCCAGGAACCAATCCCTGTAACAAACCCTGTTGCCTACTCTGTCCCCATATCTACTTTAGCGACACATCACAGGACCCAGCCACACCATCAGGGGCTCATTCACCTGCACATCTACTAATGTGATATTTGCCATCATGTGCCAGCAATGCCCCTCTGCCATGTACATTGGTCAAACCAGCAGTCTCTACGTAAAAGAATAAATGACACAAATTAGAGATCAGGAATGGTAACATATAAAAGCCAGTAGCAGAACACTTCAATCTCCCTGGACATTCTATAACTGATTTAAAAGTAGCCATACTTCAACAAAAAAACTTCAAAAACAGACTTCAAAGAGAAACTGCAGAGCTACAATTCATTTGCAAATTTAACACCATTAATTTGGGCTTGAATAGGAATTGGGAGTGGCTGGCTCACTACAAAAGCAATTTTCCCTCTCTTGGTATTGACACCTCCTCATCAGTTATTGGGAGTGGACCACATCCACCCTGATTAAATTGGCCCTGTCAACACTGGTTCTCCACTTGTAAGGTAACTCCCTTCTCTTCATGTGTCAGTATATTTAGGCCTGAATCTATAATTTTCACTCCATGGATCTGAGGAAGTGGATTTTTTACCCATGAAAGCTTATGCCCAAATAAATCTGTTAGTCTTTAAGGTGTCATCGGACTCCTCATTAAATATTATGTTGCTCCACAAGTAAAATCAATGAACATACTCAGAATAAAGCCTGATAAGATGATATAGGGTGAATATTTAGAGTTACTTCCATTCAGAAGAGAGATTAATTTTTTAACCTATTTTTGGTTGCTGTCTAGATGCATGCTAAATAAATCACCATGGTGAACCACCAGTTTCTGGACAATATTTGTGCTCAGTAAAACACCTTCACTTGTTCAAAACTGCCTGTGAGTAATTCCTGGTGTGCGCAAATGTAAAGTACTTGGAGAAACTTTGAGAATGAAACAAAAATGCTATATACAACCACATTTTATTCTAGCACATGATTAAGGGTTTTTAGGTACCAGGAAATAGGCATCCATATACCTTTGCTAACAATATATGCCAAACACTGTTTTCACAGCTAAGAGAATAAAAATAAAAGATGAATCTTACTGAATGAAATGCTATATAAACGTATTGAAAAATAATTTTATGAATGATCTATATAATTGCATAGTCACCTATACATAGTTTTACTCGCTCAGAATTCCAACATTTTTGTAGATTCAGCACCAGGGAAAGTGCTATGGGAATTTAACTACCATGAATCTGTCTGGGGTTAAATTGGGAAACTGAGACAGAAGTCCACTTTTAATAACCTTTATTTATACATTTTAGACAGAATTATTGTCACGTATACTGTCTGAACATACATTTATACCAGACAATAATAACAGACATGATAGAATGGGAGAGGCCCAAATTACCACATTCTGTGTCACCAGGAATTTGAAACATTCTATCTTCCATCAAAGGATGGTCATCGCCTCCTCCGATCTCCTGGTCTGGTCCTTCAGTACCGTCCTTCAAATCATTAAAAAATCACTATCAAAACCTTTAATCTTATCATTTAGCAACCCTTCATTTTATATTTCACTATTATGTTACCTTATTCTACCCTCTTAATCTGTTTTGCAGGGAAGAGGGAGCTAAGGAAGACACGGTGATTTGAAACCTGGGGTTTCAAAAACCTTTTTAATGCAAAGTCCAGTTTTGTTAGTGAATTATTAAAAAAAAAAGTTGAAATTGCTGTATGTTGCATTTTGAGGGTGTCTGAATTTTCAGGCCTTGATATTTAGTTGATTTTAATGGTATCCCAAAAAGTCTTATGGCTTGTTTATGTGAATAATTAGACTATGGCAAGCTGGGGCATGAATCTGCCCTGCTCTAGCCTGCCACAGCTAACTCTCTGTGTGCATCTTGCTGACGTGTGCTAATAGTTTGTTAGAGAGGTTTGACCTACTCCCACTTCAAAGGTTATGTCTACATTTATGGTGGCATGTAGAATACAGACACAGTGTGCCCCAATCGTGCAGGTATAAACAGTGGTGTAGACACTATAGGCAACTTAGGCATATAGAGTAGAGACACACGTGAACCTTAGGGGATGAACCCAACATGGGTCTCTACACACCCAAACAGTGCCTCCTATGTCTACACTGCTATTTTTAGCGGTGTAGCGTCCCCCTGCCTCTTACTGCTGGAGCCTTTTCCTGTTGCAGTGAAAGGCTGTGACAGTGGGGAAGTAGCAGGGAAAAGTTTCAGCAGCTCCCCATAGCTAGAACATTTTCCGGCTGCCTCCCCAGTGCCAGAGCCTTTCACTGTCATGTATAGTTGCACACTACAGTGTGGACACAGCCTGCCTTTACACTGCCTGCTGTCAAAACTGTAGACAAGGTAAAAGAGGACTAGCTCAAAGTGCTTTAACAAACTGTTAACGCATGTCAGCAGAGTGCACATGGTCTATTAGATCACAGCAGACTAGTGTGGAGTAGATTCCCACCCCAGTTTACGGCAGTCTGTTTTCATGTAGACAAACTAGAGTATGTCTAGATAGTTATCACTGGGTATGATTGCATCTCAGTTAGAAATACCTGAGCTATCTTCAATCTAGCTAGCCTGGGTCCCAGAACAATCTGTGGCAGCAGAAATTTGAGCATGGGCTTTTCTAACCCACTCAGAACCCAGGGTAATTACTTGCACTGTCACAGCTTCAAACCTCTGGGACCTATGCTAGTTAGATTACAGTGAACTCAGGTATGTCAGCTTGATCTGCAGTCACACCCAGTGATTGAAGTCTAGACATGCCCTTACTCTCCTCTCACTTGAACCAGTTTTACCATTGACTCTAATAGAGGTACTCCTGATTTACAGGCGTGTGAGAGGAGAATCAGTCCCAGTATAACTAATCACCTCAATAGTTACTCAAAAGGGTAAGCAAATCATATTTATTTGTAAAATACCATTTTGTCAATTTCTTGCCACCAAAGTGATGGTATAATCCACCATCTTGGGGCTGTGTACACAGATAATTCATTTTCTAATTATTTCTGATGTGTAGGTGTCTCACAGGTAAAAACAAAGAAAAAGAAGCATAAATAAATTCTGTGTATACTCAAGCAGGGAGCAGCTGTTGTGTGAGGAGTAAAATCTGCTATAACACTATCAGTAAGAAAAGGTCATGGGTTTGATTCCTAGCCTTAACACCCATCTCACCAAACCCATCTGTGTCAAATCCTCCAGGCAAGGCTCTTCTATTGCTGAATGGCATTTGGCCAGTCAGCAGTGAAATGGGTACCAGCAAGAGCCAAATAAAGCAACAGGAGATCATTGGCCCAGAACTCAGTTGATATCCTGGAGGCCTCCTGGCTTAAGGGCATTCATGAGCAGGAGATTTTCACCACATGTTTCTGTCATAACACAGCATGCCTGGGTCCATTTGTAAAATAAACACATTGGTTGCAAAAACGATTTGCAAGAAAGCAGCTCGTTATACACTGTAGTATAGAATCATCAATATAAACTCTGGTTCTTCACACTATTTAAGATAAGGCATTTCAGGCTGGCTTTTAAATGTGAACCTTTAAACAGAAGTTATTAAAGTGATGCATTTAAACAAAGAAAACATACAGTATGGGATTGTCATTATGTTGCCAGTGTTACAGTTGCCAAAACTTTAGTCTTTGTAATGGCAATGTACTGTGTGTGCTCATCGCCACCTGAGAGAGAATGTCAGATACAAGACTTGGAGATGCTTATATAATTTGCTCATGGGATGTAGAGTGGGATATCTGGTAATTTAGGCTTTGTCTACACTACCACTTTTGTCGTCAAAACTTTTGTTGGTCAGGGGCACTGTTCCCTCTAAGCTGTGTGCGTGTGCGCGCGCACACAGATTCTAAACCCCGCGCACATGGTGAAACACTGCGCGCACAAAAATTTGCACAGAAGCACAACAATTTGTATAGAAGACATTTTTTGCGCACATGGCCTGTCAATAATTTGCACAGAAGACATTTTTTGCGCACACGGCCTGTCAAAAATTAGAGGGAACATTGGTCAGGGGTGTGAAAACCATCCCCTCTGACAGACGTGTTTCACTGACAAAAGCACCGGTATGGATAGCGCTATGTCAGTGGGAGATGGGGTGGTTTAATTTTGCTGGCAGGAGAGCTCTCTCCCATCGGTGTAGAGTGGCTACGTGGGAGACCTTACAGTTGCACAGCTGTACCGGTACAGCTGTGCTTTTGTAAGGTCTGTAGTGTAGACATAGCTTCAGTTTGTTGCATGATAATCCACTGCACTGGGAAATTGTTACTGTACAGCTCAGATATTAGTTGTCATAGAGACGTTAAACAACGAAGAGTTAGGCCCTGCCAGCAATGCATTTAAACACATGCTTAACTTTTAGTGCATGAGTATTCTCATTGAAGTCCTTTGTTGGAGTAGAGTCTTAAATTGGGAAAGGCCACACCAGTATTTTTATCTTAATTAAGTCAGTTATTTTAAAAGAGTATTTTTGTTTTTAAAAATATTCAATTACAATTTCTATAATTGAAGATACACTTAGAAAAATTGAAACTCTGAATCCCTAACAGTAGAAAACAGGGCAGAAAAAAATCTACAAAATAGACAGAGAGCCTGAGCTGTTGTAAATTAGTGTAGCTCCATTAAGTCTGAGTATCTAGCCCATAGGATTTGCCATTAAAATAGTTCCTCAGCTGAATGGAAGAAAAGGAGAGAGAAATATACATAAGGGATCTTAGTGTACTGAGAATCCCATCCATATTATCTGGGACTCCATTAACTGTTGACTGAATAAACAATATGATAAAAGATATATATTCAGATTTAAATTAGGTCACTGAGAATAATATTTTTCACATTATTCTTATCCATTTTATAACAATTTCATTGTTTAAGGGTAACAACTGATGAAGCGGTGGGAAAACTGAGCATGAATGCACAGTAAAAATTCTGAGTTCTGCTGCAGTCTCTAATGTTATGTGCACTGTTTCTTTAAATCTCTAGCTGGAAGTCGAATTGATATGTGTATGGAGGGGGAGAATAGGCAGTGTTCTAGGCAGAGGCTTTTAAGTGAAGCAGAGAGAGAAGCTTTGGGCATAGTACTGTTTCCTTGTTCTCATGAAGTTCCTTGATCACTGTTAACAGAAAATGATGTTATGTGATTCCTTATCAATGCCACATGACATGGTGCAGTATACCGACATGCATACGTTTACCAAAAGGTATAGAGGTGTAAATAGTATGAAAGCAAAGCTATCTTCAGAATCAAACTACTCTACTTAACACAGGGGTTCCCAAACTTCATTGCACCCGGACCCGCTTCTGACAACGAAAATTACTACAGGAACTCAGGAAGGGGAACAGAAGCCTGGGCCCTCCAAAGCCCTGCCTCCTCCTGCCAGGTGGAGAGCAAAGCCAAAGCTTCACTGCCTCAGGCCTGGGGTTTAAAGCCGAAGCCCAAGGGCTTCAGCCCCAGGCAGGGACCTGTAACCTTAGCCCCTCCACCCAGATCTGAAGCCCTTGGGTTTGGGCTTTGGTCCTGGGCCCCAGCAAGTCTAAGCCAGCCCTGGTGACGCCATTAAAATGGGGTCGTGACCCACTTTGGTGTCCTTACCCACAATTTGAGAACTGCTGACCTAGCATAACATGAAGAAAAGTTTCTCCCTCCAAACTTCAAATTCCATTAAAAATATCACAAGTACCAACATATAAAATATAGAGGGAAAGGTATACTCTTAAAAAAATCACAAAAGTGCAAATCAACGAGTCTGAGATAAATGGAACAATTTAAAGAATGGCACTATATTACAAGCTTCTTCTGTGAAAACAGTAGTTAAGTACTAGCCTACACGATTAAAAAAACTTCTACAAAGAAATAATTTCTGCAATAAAAAAGCCTGACATTGTTATTTGGGAGACTAATGAGGACGTTAGGTAAGAATTTGTTGCTATAACAAATCATTATATAAGTCCCAGCTTACTAATAATAGCCCAAGTGCAGAGCTGCTCAAAAATCTAAAATTACTTAAGTTATCCTCAGTACAATGTGAACCTTTAAATAGGAGCAGGGAAGTAAAAGAACTAATTAATACATTAAAAAAGTATTCTATCAGGTAAAGCTGCCAGCTCAAATGGGATCACAGCAAAATTTTATAAGCCATTAGCCTCCAAAATGACCCCTTTTTGGTGTTTAATAATATTTTCCCCATGGGAAAATTCTTTATGTATGATGTTCATATCACAATATACCTTAAAGGAGGTCACCAAATAGATGAATACTCCATCTACAGACATTTCTCATTATTAAATATTGACATATTATGACCCTCAGATGGGAAGAGGTAATTTCCATCCTTACTGACAATGATTGAGTAGGGTTCATATGAAGGTGGCATCCAATGAACAGTGTGTGCATGGTGATACATTTGGTTGGTTCTTCTACTAAGACTCATGCAACTCTCTCATCAGAAGCAGAAAAAGCATTTGACTGGATTGAGTGGAGGTACTTATTTCAAACATTATCAGCAATGATCCCTCTGCCCCACATAAGTGCTGTGTACGGGCTGCACTAGGGGAATGGGCACATAAGGATTCCTGTTCATCCCCTATACATCGCTAGAAGGGTATCTCTCACTCTCAGTTCCCACTTTGCAAGTGGGTTGGGGGCCAGATCTACATTTATGTGCATCCACTGATCCCATTATTACGTAAATCTTGCTTGGAGGGACACTATTCAAGCTTTATTTGTAGAACTAGGAAATGTTTATTTTCTGTGTTGCTCTTTCATTAAGCTTCAGAAACTTTGGCCCAGATCTAACAGTCTCACAAAATTAATAAATACATATAAATATGTAAATTAAAAAGAATTAAGCTGGCTAACACCAAACACTATCATTTTATATCTGTGTACACAGACAAAACACTCATGTTACTGTGAGAAATAAAAGTTACTGTATTATAATTATTACTGACGAGATATGGAAAGTCTTCTAGGTATAACATAAATATCAAGGAATTTAATATCATGATTCTGAGCCTGGGACATGGGGAGAATAGGTACATGCTTGTTGGACTATATCTCCCAAGATGCACTCAGGGTCATATGACTTACCCAGTGTACCATGGAACTCAGTCAGCTGGGTCTACATTGCATTGTGATGATATAGTTCTCCAAGAAGTCCAGGCCATAGGATACAACTGGGGTACGAAAATACAAGTGTTACAAGGCAAGGCACTAGGGAAATGCAGTTTCATAGTTTTTTCAATTGATTCGAAATGAAATGGTTTGGGTCACTTCAGTAAAATGAAATATTCTGATTTGGGTTGATCTGACCTGAAACAAAATAATTCATTTCAATTATCTCAACAGAAAAATCAAGAAATTTCAGCAAAATTGAAATTTTCTGAAGGAATATTTCAGATGTGCTGAAACTGCATTTTTATTGGAAAGTCATTCCAATGGAAAATTCTCAGCCAGTGCTAGGAAATACCACCCATTAGCTGTTTTTTCCTTGGCAATTTGTAATATTTACAATGAACTATAAGTGTATCAGTTCCTCGATTTCCTTGACTCCATTACTTTTGCTTCTGACCCTTACACACTTCTACCATTTTCACCACACTTATTTATTTGTATTACAGTAATGCCTAGTAACTTCAAACTGAGATCAGTGACCCATTGTGCTGTATGCTATACATCACACAGTAAAAGACAATACCTGTCCTGGAGAGCTTACAATCTAAACAGACAGAGAAACAGTGAGAAGGCAAACAGAAACACAAGAGGTGTTCACACAGATCACACAGCAGGTCAGTAGCAGTGCTGTGAGTAGAATGCAGGCACAGAAGCTGAACCACAGTCCAGTAAATTATACTGTGTCTCCTATTTAGTCCTTTGCTATTTGTTATGCTTCCCTTCCTCATAAATATTTGAAAAATCTACATGTGCACTATTGCTAGTCATAGTTGCCAGTGTTTTTAATCTTTATTAATGTTATGCAAGGAAGCCCGAACATGTAACTAAATGCTAAACTGTATAGAAGTAGGAAACAGTTTCCCTCAATGAAGCTTTTAGTCTTGAGAAAGGGATTTCAATTACAATCCGAATCGGCGGGTAGCGATCGATGTCCTGGGATCGATTTATCACATCTCATGTAGATGCGATAAATCGATCCCAGAAGCGCTCACCGTCGACTCCGGAACTCCAGCTCCACGTGAGGAGTAAGCGGAGTCGACGGGGGAGCCTGCCTGCACCGCGTGGACCCGCAGTAAGTACTTTGTAAGTACTTTGTAATTCGATCTAAGATACTTCGACTTCAGCTACGGTATTCACGTAGCTGAAGTTGCGTATCTTAGATCGATCCCCCCCTAGTGTGGACCAGGCCTCATCACATAGGGCATGAACAATGCTCCACCTTCCCTGTCTATCCTGGGCTGCTTTTTGCATGTTCTCCATGTTGTTAGGTCCCATATGTTTTCCCTCTCTGAATAGTGTTTGACAAAGGGATTATTTTGGTCGACCCCTTTTGTGTGTTCCTTCAGCTGCCCAATGGCACACCTGCCAAGGCATATGCTATGACTTCATTCTTAACACGTCCTAAATATTTCCATCTTCTTTTCTGAATAACTTTAGAGAGAAGAGGTTGTTGAATTCTCAGTTAGAAGCAGGAGCAAAACAATATAAACCACAAAGCGGGCATGATCACTGACAACCTACTCAGACATGAATCATAGTAGTACAGTTCATGAAGGATTTTTGGTTCTTATTTGGCATAGAAGGCAGTCCTCCTTGCAAATGAGAAACACAAGTATGAATTTTCATAATGTAAGTGACCTGTGGACAAGAAGCAATTGAACTAAGTTATCTTTCATGTTAATTGTTAAAACTGGGACCCAAATGGCAGGGCTTTAAAACTATGCTAAGTAAGTGAGACCTTTTCCTTGGATATAAGCATGCATTAAAGCCATTAAGACTTTATAGGTGGAATTTTCAAAAGAACTCACTGCTGGCCTTACAATGGTTTTACTGAAGTCACTGCTAAAGCTCACACTGACATCCACAGGGCCAGAGATAGGCCAACATTCAGGTGTTACGAAAATCCTACCCTGCAAATGGTATATGTCTAGAGAAGATTTTTGTGTCCACGCTAAAGATATTGAGCAGGGAGGTAAACAGAACAGAAAGGCAATAAAAATAACAGACAATAGAAGTTTCAGGCTAGTCAGAAACAAAATGGTATTTTTAGGACAGTAATTGTGGAACAAAGCAAGAAATCTACTACTTTAACAAAAATAATCTAACTTCAGTAAACGTATTATACTCCATTTTTTACTTCTACTGGTATGATACTTCTATTGGTATGATATTTCAGTTGTGTGTTACTGTGCTGAGAGGACAATGAGGAAATATTTACTGTAAACTACTTCAATCTTTTGTTATCGCTCCTTCTTGTAATACAGCAAGCCACTCTTAAGAGGAAAAGCTCTGAAATTTTCAGATGTGCTAGCTAAGGTGGGAATGGGATCACACACTCTCAACAAATCTTTGCCTGAATCAATGCAGATTCTACCATTTAGAAAAAGGCAAAACAAACATATTACTTTGTCAGTCAGGAGTGCAATGTGTAAAACGTGTTGTACACTGTTCCTAGAGGGTAAAATACTTTAAAGTGAGAGGACAGCCTCTGGGCATATTTCTGAACTGTAATTAATTAATTATAAGCTGCACCCCTTTATTTTAGAACCAAATTAATTCTGTCCCATGCTAAAAGTGAATTTAAAATATTATTGACAATTCAGAAATACTAAAATCATAACACTTTTTGAAAAATTGAATATGCTAGAAGAATTAATTCCATTTCATTTTAAAGCATCTTCCTCTGCTTCTATATTACACACTTCATGAAGAGTCTTTGTCATTTATTTTCAAAGGTAGGTTGAAATTTATGTCAGGGGAAAGGGTTAATTATTTTCTATCTTCACTGATTAATTTTAGGTCTACTGAAGGTAGAATGTTTAGGACCATCTCTGATTTTATGATTTCAGTTATGTACCCACAATTCACTGTGATAGCATTTAGATGTGTAATTACCTGGTTTTATATATAAAGTTGTATAAAATTTTCTGGTTTATATTATTTTATATATCCAGCATTAATTAATATACATATTGTAACAATATAAACAAAAGCTATATTTTAAGACCTAAGCATAAAGGGCTGGAGTCAAGATTGACATTTCAACCATAATTCTGCTTTTCCTTTATATGTTCAGCTTCTGACTTTTGAATAACTAGTGATTTTGGGTGCCTTTGCTTTTGGGTGGCCAACCTGAGACTCTTTAAAGGGGTCTGAGTCTGACCACCAGAGAGTGAGTGCTCTCTACTTCTGAAGAGCTAAGTCATTTAAGATATTTCAAGCTGTGTTCCCAAAATCACTGTTCACTTTTGAGGATTTAGGCTTTGATTTACCAGTGAACACTTGTAAAAACATTAAATATATGAGCTTCCCTAGCCTCCAATTGATATACCGTAATCCTCTTTTGAAAGCTGACAGATTGTGTTACTAATTGTGCCAGCTCCAGTTGTCTGAGTTTTATGGTTTAAAAACTATGGGTGTTTACTTATGCAGGGTTTTATGTTTCTGTCTAGAACACTAAGTCCCACACAGAGCTACATGAAACAAAATGACCATATAAAGCAAGTCCAGTGGCAGCAACTGAAACAGAGACAATAAAGTGGAATTTATAACTATTTTTCACCACAGTTTTTGGTGGGAGGAACTAATCTTTTAAAAGGAGCATTTTCTGTTTGTAATTGAAGCCAGGAACATTTGTTTATGACATCAAACTGCTCCTTTAATTTTTGTTCTCTTTGTATCATCCTTTGAAAGTGAGCTATATTTAATGTATTTTGTGTATTAAAATGAAGAGCTAATCAAAAAGTTAAGGCCATTTTGTTTTTATTTTTTTAATCTCAGAGAGCTGATAATTGTGTATTTTGTGCATAGTAAGTAATTTTTTCTTTTGCAAATGAAGTCAAGCCATCTATAGCATGGAAGAAGGGATGTGTTTGGTCAGGTATAGAGTAGTGTCTCTCTCCCCATCTGGCATCCCCCTTTCTGACAGTCACTAGGGTGCTGCAGTGGTCTCTCTTCCCATAACTGAGACCTCCAGTCAGGTCATAATTTAATCCACCGCTTTTGAGGTAAGAGAGTCCATCAAATAAACAATCAAAATGTCCTCACCAAACGGTCTTTGATCCCAAATCCAGGCTCTGTGGCCCTCCCACCCTTGTCTTGGGGCTCTCCATTGGTTCTTATCCCCTTCTCAAGTGAATCACACCACATTCTCTGATGGCTGGTATGGAACCTGGGCCGTCCCTCTATACTGGGTTCCAGGCCAAGGACCCGATAAACAGCAGCCAAGGTCTGCTGAGTCCCACTCTTTGCTGCTGTTTCCCCTCAGCTTCTTCCATCTGAGCTGAGATTTTCTCTCCCCCCTCGCCCCTCGCCCCAACCAACCTCTCTAAATGCACCCTTGTTTCAGGGCCAAAATTATCAAGACCTTCCCCTAAAATCCTCTAACAAAAATTCTAGCACAAATATATATACAAAAGCCCTAACTCTGCCCTCTTTGGGCTTGACCTTACATCTCAATTAAATGCCTCTCAGGGCTCTATCTCTGGGGGTCCAGTTCCTGCCCTTTCGTCAGGGCTTCCCACCAGATCTTGCTCAGCTCCAGTGGCTGTTCTATGTCACACCTGGCCACTTGAGAGCCTCTTGTACTCAGGGTGAGGATCATGGACCTTGACTGCCCCTTGGGCTTCTTTCTCTCTAATCCCAGAGAGTGACTACATATTCTCTCCCTGCATCCCCTTTTCTACTACCTACTTCCTCTTTTCATGCTAACCCTAGCTCCTCCCCCAGCTGGGATTTATCAACAATTAGGGCTCGCCCACACACCAAGTGCAGCCAGGTACCTTAATTGAGCTCTTCAATTTTAGTTGACCCTTTTCATGTCAATGCAAGGTATGCTCCCCATTGCAAATAGGGATTCCACAACCTCCTTTGGTGACCTATTCCAGTTTTTAATGATCCTTTCAACTAGAAAGTTTTTTTCCTAATATATAACCTAAATCTCCCTGGCTGCAAATTAAGCCAATTACTTCTTTTCCTACCTTCAGTGGACATGGAGAACAATTGATGACCATGTGCTGTGAGTTCTTGGCATCTTGTTCTCATGATGCAAAGTGTAACAATAAGAGAAAGGACATATTTGTGTGTCTAAGAGTTTGTCTTCACTACAGAGCTAAATTGGTGCTGCTGCAGTCGATGAAGCAACATCGATTTAGTGGGTCTAGTGAAGACACACGCTCAATCAATGGGAGAGCACTCTCCCATCAATTTCTGGACTCTACCTCAATGAAAGGCGGAAACAAGAGCGTCTCCCATAGACATAGTGTAGTGTGGACCCCGCTGTAAGTAGTTCTAAGCTATGTTGACTTGAGTTATGCTACAAACATAACTCAGATTGCATAACTTAGATCGACCAGCAGCGGTAGTGTAGAGCTGGCCTAAGACACTCAAGTAGGACATGAATGATCTAAGATATATTGCTAGCTCAGCCCTGGACTTTCTAGGTATTGTTGATCAAGACTTTATAATAATTTATACACACAAGGGTGCTGAATTAAGGTTGTTTGGATAACTTTAATTCTGGCATTTCCTAAATTTTCAGTGCTTGACTCTGAAACCTTAATATTTTTAATGTAATATTTTTCTATGCAGTTTAATAGATAGATAGATTAGATAGAAATAAATATGGGAAGTGAGGTATTGCTGAATGCTATCATAGTTTGGATGTGTTAGAAGTCTGTATGTACTAAGGCTTATATCATTTTAATATGTTCTGTGGCTTTATTTTGGTCAGGGATCCTTTCTTTAAGAGAGGTTTTACTCTCAGTATATTTTCCAAGGTGGATGAAGTAAAAAAGTACACTTTATCATCAGCTTAAAATTGCTTCCACTGCAGTTTCTAAAGAACTTTATCTACTATTTTATATGTTTTATGGGATGATAAATAATTTTACTAAAATCTGTTCTGCTTACAAAACAATTATTTTGCATTTTTCACATAGTACGTTTGACTGACTAAGGGGATGACTTAGCCTCAACAACTTTAACGGCCATTGCCAGCTGTTGTGAACCACCAGAGAAAGAAATAAATAGCAGCACAGTTCAAGGTTTCATTGAAAGAGGATATTAACAAGGATATAGGGAGATGTTCAGAGGTTTGGCCGCAGAGGGATGCAAAGGCTGTAAATTCATTTTGTCTTTGCAGTAGGAAAGACAATGAATCCAGGATAACTTTTGACACCAAACCTTTGAAGTTTTACAAAGCGATTTCCATACCATATTTCACTTGCTACTTCTTGTGTTTTAGAGGAAGTAGAACTAGGTTGTGTCATACAAGATAAGGAAATGTGAAACATACATAAAGGAAAGGAAACATTTACTCTTAAAAACTCTTAGAAAGGACATCAGTGGGCCATTCCAAAAAGAAAATGCAAAGGGTTAAACTTTTTTCCTAAGTACATGCAACCTCTTTCCAGATTGAAACCTTGAAGAGTTGTTCCAGTAAGAGTTGTAAAAACCAGGTGTTTGTTCTAAAACTACCCTACCATAACAATGAATACTTCCTAGATAAAAATTAATGAAGAGAAAACTCATAAATGTGTCAGAAGAAGATAATTATTATTTCAGATACAAGCCAGATGCTCTCCTTTGGAATGCAAATTAATACTCATGACTAGAAGGCTGAGTTTACAAAAGTCTTCTCCTGTCATGACAAGGGAGAGTCCCCACTGGCAGATCATTTTTAGCCTACAAAAATATGAAAGAGAACCAGACATCCAATATGAGAAAGTTGACAGCTGTACAATGAAGAAATTATTTTGTGGGATAAACAAGAGTGCGGTTCTTACCACAAAAGATAGATTCTTAGAAGCTCTTTAAATATATATGGCTTCTAGTGAGATTGCCCCCTATCCTACCACTTACTTTTACATTAACTGGTTTTAGAGCCCCTCAACAGCCTATTGCTTGAGTATTTTAGGAGATGAGCAATTTAATTTCCATTAAAAAAAGGTATAATTCAACTTTACTTAAACCTCTCTGATTTAAATGGAAGCCATGTGAATTTAGATGCAATGTGTGTTTGGATTTGCATTACCAACACCTTTAGAAACAAAAGGTAACTGGCCTGGAAGAGTAACCACAGGATGTGCAATTTTGGTATTTTTACTGCTCTGTAGGGACATGATGGTGCATATCCTCACTGTCCCATTCAGCCTAATGTCTCAGTCACTGAATACACCAGCACTACCAAGATTAAACAGAGTTTGAAATGTCTGAAAAAACTCTTAAATTCACATGTGGAGCACTGAAAATATGACTGGACAAAGCACTGGTAAATGTACCAGAGGGAAGAGGTCTGTATGGACAAGAAGATGGAATGGATGATTTAATGGTTCCTCCCCATCTCTAATTTCTCATCTCCCATGACTGTATAGAAGAGCAAATACAGAAGACCTTCCAGTTGACATTTTCCTGTGATCATAATAACACAAAAAATCTATGCAGAAGCAACTGTGCCCTCACTGGCTAGAGGCTATCTCAGGGTAAGACATGCAATATTGTGTGAGGTATGTGTTGCTAATGTAGGTAAAATGTTCTATTAAATGTTATTTGTTTTGGGGTTTGTTCACAATAGAGGTATATTACATGATACATGACAGACATCTAAGTGTGCATATAGTATACATTGTGTCTCACTTCCATTTAATTTTTAATGTGCAGAATTAGCAAAGCTACCAACTTTCCATGTATCTTTAGGGGATTGTGATGGGGTGAACTAGGCCCTGAGGCCCCCTGATGGAGACCTTGCGGCCCTGCCACACCCTGCCTCAGAAAAGGGCAGTAGAGAGGTCCTGCAAGTTGCCTGTGTGGGAAGCAGCCAATCAGGGGCTAGAAGACTAGTATAAGAGCTGCAGGGCCAGCCTGAGATCAGTTTCTTGCTAGAGCTGGAGAAGAGTGGGTGGTGCTCCAGGCTGGCTGCTGGGATTCCATCGGGACAAGGCCCTGAGGTAAGGGTGAAGAATGTGCTGGAGCAATGGGGAAGTGGCCTAGAGAATTTTAGCAGCCACACAGTGTATTTAAAGGGACAAGGTGGACTGCTGCTATATATAGGGTCCCTGGGCTGGGACCCGAAGTAGTAGGCGGGCCGGGTTCCCACCACCCACCACCAGCAGCCACTGAGAAAACTGGGGGGACTGAGCTGTGATGACCCATCTGAAGAACTGGCCAGAAAGACCCTGAGAGGGTGAAGACATTGCCTCTAGGGAAGGAGCCTTGGGGCACCGCTCTATTCCAGAGCAGGAACAAATGGAGAGAGACATTACAGAGGGCACTGGGAGAGGCCCCTGTTTGACTTGACCCCCAAAAGGGGGTTGCTTTGCTTTTATCTCTCAGACAGACTTTGTCTGAGTCAGCAAAGACCACCACAAACAGGTAGAGAGAGAGAGGGCAGGCACATGTACTCGGTGGGGGCTTTCGTGAGAGGTGAGTGCAACCCCGTTACAGGGATACATGTGAATTTTCAAGCATATGAACTGTGGCTAATTTATGTTTTGGTCTCTCATATAGGTAACAATTTATCACAATCAGCTAGGTGCACACAGAGCATTACCTTACATCCACTGCATTTCATATCCTCTCTCAATCACAGAGCTAACTAGCAGTGGTGCCAAGCTGCTGTAGTTTCTGAAATATGAATCCATGAGTTCAACCTGGCCTTCTCCCCTCCCCCCCGTCCCCCCAAAAAAAAACAAAGAAAAGAAAATGGAAGATGTCCAAGTTATTTGATGAGGACAGCTGAAATTATTTTTCAAAATCTCTGGACTGAGCACTGTTAAGTTTGCAGTGCGTGGGTCTTTTTATGATACAAAACATTTTTTTTATGTTTTTCACATCTCAACTGTTTCTAGTTTTCGGCTTTTGAAAGGGAATTACGCCAAATTAAGAAAAGATAGGATCAGAAATGAACTTCTGACAGCAGCAAAATTTCTACAATACATTTTAACAAGATAAGGAGCCTTGAAAATCTAGGTTGCTAGTTCAAACAGAGTGAAATTCTGAAGTCCTTACTTGATCAGAACTCCCACTGATGTCAAGGCCCACTTTGCTTAAGTAAGGACTGCAGAATTTGGTCCACTCTGAATAGGTTATAAGTCACTCAGAGCTGGTGGCTCTTCTGTACCTTATTATGATGAGTTGGTGGTCTCAGTCTAGTTCTGAGTGGAATCCACATCACAGATATTACCGTCTTACTTTTAATAGTGGTTCTTTTAGGTTAGATTTGAAGTCAACTAGTGAGGAAACTTGACCTTGCACAGGCAATATTGATATTGTATGTGACCTGTGGGTGGTGACTTCAGTCCCCAAGGTTGTTAGCTTGTCACCTTTCACCATGAACATTGAAGTCAGTTAAGCATAATAAACAGGAGCAACAAATGACTGAAACAGAGCTGAAATGTTATAACTGCAGTTTCCAGCCTTTTGAAAAACTGCCAGAAAGATTTTCCCTTTCCAAAGTATATTGGCTTAAAATAACATTTTTAAATTGGTCATAATGGGATTTATTCTCCTCTCATTATACACACAATTCTCCAACTGACACTAATGGGAGTTTCCATCCGGGGGGGGGAGAGGAACCCTCTTCTCTGAGCCACATGGTGGATCTTGACTCAATATTCCACTATCCCTACTTGCTCAGATATTGCATCTGTACTGAGAGAAGAATATCAGAGTCCAAATCTGTCAAGACGTTCTCAGAATAAAATTTTGTCCAAAGAGGGAATAAAAAGCAGAATATTTTTTAAAAACTGTAGACACAAGTCTCCTTCTACATTTGTTTGGCAATGCTCTTCATACATGCAGGGAGAGCAGAAAATCAACTGAGTATTTGCCCTTCAGATATTTAGAACAGGAAAGTGGCTGGCTCAATGCAGAAGATGTAGGTCCAGATTAAGGTAATCCAGAGTTCTAGGCACACCATAACAAGATGCCCCTGAAATCCCACCCCAGCAGTCCTATCACCACTCCCACTCAGCATAGTTGTGGCAAAGAGGCACCTCCCTTCCAGAGAGAGAGAATTAGTGACATGACGTCACCTTCTCCAACCCCTACACATGGTGAATGTCAAAAGTCGTTGCTCTCTTGAAACTGGGGAAAACTCACATAAAGGTGCAAGCTATCAGCTGATAGCTCTGTTGTCTGTGCCATTCCAGGTGCTGCAGCATCTCATCCTTCAGCACATCTCCCCAGAAGTGGAGCCAATACGCAGCATCGAGCAAGCAGGATTTTGGAAATGTCAGAGCACCTGCGATCAAGTGCTGCCTTTGACAGCATTAATTGAAAATGGTTTTCAGAAAAACCTGAAAATCAGAGCCATATTTCTGGATCTGATAGCAATATATGTTATGGTTTGGCACACAGGGCTCTTAGTCAAATTGTCAAGATGTCTCTCAGCATGGATAGTCAACATCATTGACCTTCTCCTCCACAACAGACAATTCCAAATGTTCGTGGGAGACAGAGTTACAGAGTGAAAAGACAAACCAATGGTCTACCCTCTGGCTCTGTGCTGGCACCAGCACTTTTCATCCTGTACACAAACAACCTTCTGCTCACCCAGTTTACAAATTCACATATGTAGATTACATTTTGGCTTAGGTGTCCAAGCAGGGTCATTCACAGAACTCAATGATGCCCTAAATACTGACTTGATTAAAATGGCCAAATACTGTAGTCAATGGCATTTTCAACCAAGTGGGACCAAAACCGTTTCAATTGTGTATCACCTTTACAATGCCAGAGCAGACTAACTGAATGCCTTTCTCAATGGACATTGCCTGAAACACAAATCTCACCCAGTCTACCTCACAGTAACCTTAGATAGATCTCTCACGTATCTTAACTACCTGAGGAAAACTGCTGCTGAGGTGAGGATGTGTAACAACTTTGTGAGCAAATTGGCCAGAACTTCCTGGGAAGCAAAATACTCAAACTCTTTGATCATCCAATTTAGCCCTCTGTTATTCTGCAGCAGAATACCGTGTTCTGGTCTGGCTCCATTTATTTCATATGAAGTTGGTTGACACACAACTACTCTCATCCATGACCATCAAAACTGGGACAATTTGACCCACACCAGTACTGTGGCTCCCTGTGGTAAGCAACATCACTCCTCTACACATCCAGCATGAGATGTTACAGCCAGAATAGTTGAGAAGATCAGGGCAAACCTGAGCCTACTGGTCCACACAGACCTCTTCAACCACTCAAGAGTATGTTTGTTGTCAAGCCATCTGTTGTCCCATTTGCCCTGCCCAGATTTTTCTATGACATTTATGTGGTGTGAAGAATGGTTTGGTTCTGACATCACAAACCAATCTCTCATAACTGACCTGGCCATGTGTTTACCCAGCTTTGATTCTCCATGCCACTCATGGTCCTTCTGAACCATTTTTAATGGGCCAGGGTCAATATACAGCTAGGCACCAAACATGGGGACAATGGGAGGATCCAGCATGAGGTTATGGCCAAAGATAATGTCACACATCACTGTTGACTGCCCTCTGACCAGATTTGATTGTGAACAAAGGGTTCTGCTCTTCGCTGATGAGACTGCTGGAAAGTGGCTTGGAAAGCTCCACATTTCTTCAGAAGACTACCCTTAGAAGTGAAAGTAGGGGTTTGCTCTCCCCAGGCACTGTATGCTTGTACCTAGGACCTCAACTCCTGAAGTTATGTGATTACATCAGAGGCTCAGCTTTTTTTTTTTTTTATAAGAACATGTTCAGCTTTGGTGGTTGTAAAGGAAACCCTGAAAATGTCACCTGATTGTAACCAAAAGAGTGATATCTGCCTGAGTCTTCAGACAGCCTGGAACAACAGCTCTGAAAGCTGTGAACTGCCCTGTGCTAACTCTAAAATCTTCTGCTTTGGGAGGCTCTGCCAAACCCATGTGAACACAGCACTCTCTGTCAGGAGGAGAAGAGTGCAGAGGGTGCATCCTACCCACTCAAGCAGTTACACGATGGCTGTTGGGTAAGTATTGGGGGGGGACATTTACCCCTTTCCTTCACTAGGAAGAAGGGACCCTTACTGGTCTGGAGGGCACTTTGCTGCCACTTCTTGGTGAGAGAAGGGAATCACATGCTGCTGTTACTGCCTCTCTGGGAAAGGAGGGTGGAGGTCCCCTGTCACAGCCAGTCTAAGTGCTGGGGGGCAGGGCCACAGTGCTGGCCCATGTGTTGTGGACAGCCACCAGCTACTTTAATATGGCCCTGTCTCCTCCTCACAGAGAAGCAGGGAACCCTCTAGTACTTATCCCAGCAGCCAGGGTGTATCTGTTTGTATGGGTCACCCGAGGCTGCTGCACTCGTCATCTCCTGCCACACAGAAGTCTCTATTGGGATGATATTGTCAGGGCCCAGAGAGGAGGGGGTTAGAGTTAACACCCCATTGGGATGTGTAGGGAAGTGTACTCTAATAGGTATTATTTCACATCATCTGCAAACTCTGGCCCTTCATCAGTTGTGCTTAGTTCACATTTTCAAGCTTTTCCTTACAGCCAGGAGTGGTAGAAACTTACGTTTTTCTTTTATGGAAGCTGAGATTCTAATATAATCATAAAACTCTGGGATATGGAGTCCTAGGCAAGAGTCTACAGTGTCCATGCCCTAATCCGGCCCTGTGCAAGGTGCACAACCACAAATAATCTTCCCCTGAGCCCAACCCCAACCCTTCCTTTGTATCAAAGTGTGGTGGCTATCCCCAATGCCGGTCATCATAGACCATCAATGCAAAGAACATGAGCTTTTAGTTAAATAGTAGCACTAGACTCCCCATAGAATGCAGAGAGCAGTGGGACTATGCACCCAGACCCCGTCCACCCAGGTCAGTGGAGTAGAGGATGTTACAGCTCATACTCCAGCAGTCCCAGGATACTTCTTAGAAGCCACAGTGTTGACCTTAATACTGGAATTTTCCTTACAAGAAAATAACAATTATTATTTATTCAGAACTATTTTCCCATGGTCGTCCTTGGTTTTGATCTCATTAATAACTTCTTTTTGGTTCTGTCTTAACCTCGTTTTGTTGAGAATTTGTATAATAGCACATTTGTACTTTGCCATTTTACATAATGTTAAGTTAAGTACTTCTAGACATTTGTCAATAGCCATTAAGCTCTGACTATCAGAGTCATTAATCAATAGCTTTTTCTGAGCTGTTCCACCCTCACAGTATAATAGCATGGAATGCTTATATTTAGGTCTTCAAAGGTACTTGTCATTTCAATTTTTGTGTTGAAAATACCAGCCAATTTTTTTAAAAACAATTAAAAATTGCAGCTAGTTTTTATTAGGCCTCCATAATTATGTTGTTTGAATAACTGTTTATAATACAGCAAAGTCTTCATTATGGACAACTGGTAGCTGTTCCACAATTAGGATTTAAACAAGCTTCCCATAATAAGTCTGATTTCCAGCCTCCCTTGCAGAATCAGGTCTTCCGGGATTTGCCCTGTAACACTCATGTAGTCTGTGGTAGAGATGGGAGGGAATCTAGCTCTCCTGACAACCAGTACTTGGTTCTACTATTTATTTATGTCATTTTAATAACCTACACCACAAACTGAAATGTACAAAATCCCTAGCCCTGTAAACAGTCTCATTAGTCTGGAATTCAGATTTACTCAGGCTAGACAAGGCACCAACCTTTAACATTCACCAGACTGGTAATGAGCTTGAAAAATGTTTCACTAGGTTCCTATACTATTGCAGAGAGAAAACTGGGTTCCTTAAAACTTGCAGAGGCTGTGGGAGATCTACATCTTGAATAATGTCATGCCTTGGATAATTTATAGTGAGACAATATTACTAACTTGGCCTTTTCAGACTTTTTCTTCATCTGCTCTCAAATGGACTGACACAAAGCATTGCTGCTTTCCATTCCTCCAAACATCAGTAAGTAGCTCTTTTTTCCTTTTCTTGGCTGGAAAAAAAAAGAGCCTTTCCTTGTACTAGTCAATTGATAGGTGTAGAAAATTAGATTAGAAAAAGGACCATTTTGAAAAATGCTACAAATAATTCACCATGAGGATACTTTTCAAAGTTCACAGAGTCTGCTGCCAGATGCTGATATAAGACATTAATAACCTTGGTTTCTTTTATAACCTCTTTATACATGTTTAAGAACAAATACAGGACTGTAACCCTAAGAAATTCTTTAGAATTTGAAATATTTTTGCACATTATCAGTTTCTGTGCATATAAGAAAATGATCTTGTAATCCGCACTATTGTTCACTTTGCTTTGGTGACACTATTGATTGGTAAGTCAATTAAAAGCATGTTCAGTGAAATTCTATACTGTGGTGCCACATGTAAGAAAGGATCATAAATAATTATCAAAGGGACAACCATAAAGGTATGCTGTAAATGGTTATTGTTTATTTTCCATGGGAGAGATGTATGGCATTGTAAAATACCATATATTTTTCAGGTATGAAGATAAGCCAACAGAGTCTGACTTTAAAAAAAAATACAAATTTCTGATATGAAATAACAATGTTGCAGAAATGTTATTAAATGTAAGTCTAACTGGGGGCTTTTTTCAGTGTGCCACACCTGCCCAGTGTGCCATTAGTGCCCAAGGAAACTGAAGGATCTACGAGCATCATCATATATCACAGCATCAAACTCAATACATTGGTGCAGGAAGTCTGGCCTATTCAGGATAAAGCGGTAAATGTTAGGGATGAAGTGGGCGAGATGAGAAGAGCTTCAATGTTTGCCTGTAACATAGTATGGTTTTCGATTAGAGATTATATTATCCAATGATAATGAGGACTAGACTGTTGTGGTAGCATTAGGAAGGAAAAGAGCATCAGGAGTTATTTTGACCATTTAAAAATGTTTTTCCCCAATAAAATCAAAGGAAATTTTGAAAAAAAAAAAGTCATTTCAAACTGAAAAAAATCGAAAGGTTTCGTTTCAAAAATGTCAACATGAAACATTTTGACAGTTTTGGAATATGTTGGTTTTCTTTTTTTCAAAAACAAACAATTCAGTGAAACTTTCATGAATTTGCAAAATGTATTGGTGCCACCAAACCTGAATTTTTCACTGCTGGAGTCAGAATCTGAGCTGGGCTGAGCAGAGGAATAATGAGGGAATTCTTTCCCCTCCATAGTCAAGAATCAGGCTGTGACAATGCAGCCCTATAGGTTTCTGGGGCTGATTTCTTTATTGGGGAAAGTAGAGGACAAATACTGGATACAAGTTTACCATAAATAACTTGTGTGGAAAAAGATTATTTGGGCATAAACACAAGTTTTAACCACCTCCTTTTTCATCATAATATTTTTCTTTTCAGCACTAAAATCACCCTATCTTTGCCCTAAAATTATTTTGGGAGCAAATTTCTCTCTTTCATGAAAACCAGCTGTGCAGAGCCTCACATACGGCAAATAAGATATAGGTGTTATATCACAATTTACTAACAAGGACAAAGCCAAAAGCAAAACCCCTTACCGTACTAATTAATTGTGAACCAAAGCTTCATCAGAGTTTATTGTCTCATTCTATATGGAAATCTAAGAGGTAGAAGGCATCATACAGCAACGAGCAATTACATGCAGGGAGACAAGCTGAGAGGTAAATGCAGTTTTCACAAATTGCATAACATTAACAATTGGTGATTTTTTAGCATTTGAAGCTATTTTAAATTAATAGCTTCATCACACAGGCAGGACTGCAACACACTTATAAAAATAGGTTTTACATCCTTATTATTGTTCATTGCTTAGTGTCACAAGGAGAAAGAGAGAGCAGAAAAGTGCATAATAAAATGGTGGCAGAAAATATGTAAAAATATTATGAGATGCCTTTAAGTACAGAAAATAATTTTCAAATATAAACTGCTAGTGTGTGGAACACAGTAAGGGCCAAATGAAGGAACAGAAAGACCTGGGTTGGAATGGAGTGAAGGATAAGACAAAAAATATAAATGGAAAGAAATTGAGACAAAGGTCAGGAGAGAAGGTGGCTATTGGTGAAATCCTGGCCCCACTGAAGTCAATGGGTGTTTTGTCAAACCCAAAATGTGGTTTTAACAATTATTCACCAAGATCTCATTGCTGCAAGGTCTTGAGCACTCTGGCTGCAGTCCAACAAAGCACTTGTGCACATGCATAACTTTAAGTAGGTGTGTAGTCCCAGTGGGGCTGCTGTGTATCTGAGTACTGATTAGGGTGACCAGACAACAAATGTTAAAAATCGGGACGGGGTGGGGGGTAATAGGCGCCTATATAAGAAAAAGGCCCCAAAATCGGGACTGTCCCTATAAAATCGGGGCATCTGGTCACCCTAGTACTGATGCACATTGCTGCTGGTTTTGCAGAGTTTCTGCCTGGTGCCCCTCTCATTGAAGTCCCTGGGAGGTCTGTCATTACCTCTGGTGGGTTCAGGCCCTTACTGTGCGCCAAATTTGAGGTCCCTGGAGTGTCAGGCCAAAATTTGGCTGTTCAAATGCAGATTTAGTAAAATCTCCTTGGGAGTATGGTACTGTTCTTCCTGGTGTTTCATGTACAATATGGTACAGTGAGTCTCTTCATAAAAGGGACCAAGCTTTGTGAAAAGCTGAAAGGAGATATGCTACTATTTGCATGATTTACCTAAAGTTCCTGGGTTTTCAGTGTTTGACCCCCTTTTCTACGTAAGAAGATACAGTTTCTGAAATGAAAATGATAACATTATTATTTCTCATCCCACATTTTTATATACTGTATCTTCAAGAATACATTTGATCTAAGACTGAGGGGAGGGATAGCTCAGTGGTTTGAGCACTGGCCTGCTAAACCCAGGGTTGTGAATTCAATCCTTGAGGGGGCCATTTAGGGGTCTGGGGCAAAAATTGGGGATTGGTCCTGCTTTGAGCTGCGGGTTGGACTAGATGACTTCCTAAAGTCCCTTCCAACCCTAATATTCTATGATTCTATGAAAACAACCAAAGAACAAACCCAAACTCACTGGATAAGGTTACACCAACAAGAAGCCAAGAGACTTCATGGAGGGCTAAAATTTCACCCAAGGGATGAGATTTCACCCTAAGGGTCACTCTATCAGGTGAATGGTGCCAGTGAGTATGTGTACAGTAAATGTGATCTGGCCATAGATATGGAGTTTCCTGAAGAGGAAAGGACTCAACAGGCCAAACCAGAGTGCAAAATTATCATTTTTATGTGATATGGGAAAATATTTTTTGCATCATAATGTCACATCATGGTATTTACATTAATGGCATCACAGAATCATGACTGACCTGATGTAATGTCACAACAAAATGTTGTGATCAGTGAAAAATTGAATCTCTTTATAATATTTATATATTTAAAATCTTCCATAAAAATGCATATAAAACACTCTGTTAATATTGACTGGGTGTCATAACACCACTTTGAGGTACTGTAGGTAAATATTATATCCTTGATATTATTATTTCCATTTTGCAGATGAGTAAACTGAGGCCAAATTGTCAAATTTGATTGCTTGAAGTCAGGTACCTAAAATTACATTTAGTCACTTGATGTGGCTAAATCAAGTGGCTTGATTTTCAGAGGTGCTCAGTCAATCTGAACTTTGGGTGCTCAGCATCACAAAAATAACTCAGGCTTTTTTAAAATTATTTTTTATTAATGATGACCATTTTTACTAAATAGAAACTATGAGTGTGTAGGAATCCTTTCAAAATGTAGCCCTGAGTAACATCCAAAGGCACCTCACAGACCAATTAATTGGCAGAGCTGGAAATAGAAACTAGGAGTCATGACTCCTAGTCCCCTATTCTAACCAAACACCACGTCCCAACTCCTACCCTTGCAGGGCATGGAACAGATCCATGAAAACTGAGCTCTGTTCCATGAATTTCATGATGGATGGAAGACCAAAGAGCAGCCATAAGAGAATCCTGCCATATCCTATTCTTGGGCACAGGCCATAAACTACTGCTATGAAAAACAAAACAAAAGCAAGAGAATAAAAGGAGCAATGTCTACTTTTAACCTAAAATAGTTCACCGAAAGTCAGTGGCACTGAAAAGATGGCAGTAGCAACCCTCTCTATTCTGACTAAAGAGCAGGAGCAACAGAAATTTCACCTATTAGTGGACATGTTTCAGGTCCAGCCCTGGGCTTGGGTCATGGTCACCTCTGGGAATGGATTTATGTTCCAGCGTGTCTAGTTATTAAGGCCTGCTCTAACTTGTCAAACAATGAAGCATTGTACTCTTTGGAGGCAAACACCCGGAGCAGTTCAGCAGGGTTAGTGACCCTGACAACACCGAGAGTATAATATTGTAAAGATTAGTTTGTGATGAAAATGATTCTCTGCAGAGATTCTAGATCAGAGAGAGGATAATTCATATTTTGATCATCACAGCACAGTGGGCTGTAAACTAGAATACATCGCTTGTTCACAACTCATCATTGCCCAGTTGCTGGATTTCTTTTGTGATTGTGTTAACTATAATTTCTTATTCTAACTGTTCATGGATTGTTTTAGTTCCTTTTGATAAGGTGATAAGTGCCTTTTGTTTCCCACCAGCTAAGCAAAATAACCAAAACAAAAAGAAGAAATTAAAGATAAATCATGTTTTGTGTCTTATCCGGCACCTGATTACCACCTGAAATGGCCAGCTGGCAGCTGCCATGTTGCAATTTATTTGGTTTGTCAAGTAACATGTAACAGAGGAGGAGATGTCCAGACATTGAAAACTATTACTGTCATCATGGAGCTACAACACAGCACAACATTTTCCTTTTCCTTCCACACAGAACAAGAGAGGATAAATACATTACAAAGATTGTGAAGAGTTTTCAGTTCTACTGATGAAAAGTGCTTATATAACAGTAAGACATTATTATTATAACTGATAGGAGAGACTTAGGTTCCCCACTTCCAGATTTGGGTGCTGTCCTCCAGTGGGATGATGGGAGAGAGAGATGGGGTCCACAGTGCTGAAGTGGCTGATCTCACTGTAGAATGGACAGTGTTCTACTTCTAAAGAACTGTTACTCATATAGACCAGTACAAATGAAAGAAGCAATGTGCAACCTTTAAAAACATGATGAGAAGTGTTTAGATCATTGATACTTACATCAAAATGATTTCATGCATTGATTGACACCCCACTTGCTTATACACAGTTAGTGGAAATACATATGTATTTGCATACAGAATATAAATTTTACATATATATATATATATAAATGTAAATACAATAAATATACACACACCAAGATGTACATCTAACAATATATGTTTCTTTAGATGGATGGAAGAGCTTTTACTTTTCATTGATTCTTGATTTCTATTTGAAGACACTATGGGATTTCCACATGCTGTGTTTAAGTCAGGAGGAGAGGTATATGTATCAACAGTAGAACAGTTTGAACTTTTTTCAGAATCTTTCCAAAACTTTTCACAAACGTTTTCATTTCTTTGGAAACAAATTCAGAAATTAAAAACATTGCCAATATTTTTGTTTATTTTTAATGTTTTTTTATTTTATTTTTGTTTGGGTTTTTCAGTTTATCAATTTCCTTTTCTCACCCTTTTTTTCCATGTGATAGGGAAAAAAATAAAAAAAGAAGGCAGAAGTTAGAAAGGAGGGAAAAAAAGAAACCCACAACCCTCTGAAAGTTTTTTCAAAAAATCAATGACACTGCTCTACAGCCAAAATGCTTCTGAAATAAATGTAGTCAAACTTTACTAATTCTGGGTCACTGGGAACGAAAATGATGCTTAAAATTGTTGATTGGCTCTAGTTTTCAAGACATGCCATTGGGTCAGTATATACGACCCTTGACTTGGGAATGGCAGAGGATAAGTGAGTTATAAAAGGAAGGGATCTCAATTTAAACCAGAAATGACTAAAATACATCTTTGACTGGATCTATGAATAAATCTATGACTGGGTTTGGACAGTACTTGCTTTTTAGGCAAAACAATGAATGATGCAATCTGAAGCTGGTATTGCGTCATACATGATATGAATTGCATCATGTTATCCCTAGAAGTCATGGATGATGCAATCATAACAAAGCTTACATCACTCTGCTGAACAAATTGCCCTATATCAGCTCTAGAAATCATACAGTGTCGTGCTCTCTTATTTGTCAGTGTTTGATTTTGTAAAGGGACACATTTCTGTTTAGCCAAAGTGAGCAGAGATGCCTCGTACTTGTGTGAACAGTGCAGATAACTTCTGCTATGTTTGTGGTGAAGTGACTTTTGCATCACAAAAGCACAGTATAACCACTATGGTTAAGAAAGCCTATCACCTTTCTTTTGGCTGCAAAATTGGAGATCAGGACAAGAGGTGGGCCCCACACATATGCTGCAACACTTGTGCAACAAATCTTCGCCAGTGGTTGAACAGGAAAAGGAAATCTATGCCTTTTGCAGTGCCAATGATTTGGAGAGAGCCAACAGATCATACCAGCAATTGTTACTTCTGCGTGGTGCCTCCAGTTGGGAAAGGTGTGTCAAAGAAGAAAAAGTGGACTGTGCATTATCCAAACATTCCATCAGCTATACGCCCAGTACAACCACGGAGAAGGACTGCCGGTTCCTGATGCACCAGAATCATTCTCACTTGAGTCAGACGAGGAAGAGGAAGAGGAAGAGGATGAAACTTCTGGTCCTGAACCATCAATGTCACAGGACCCACATTTTCTCCCATCCTCCTCCTCTGAACCACACCTCATAACACAAGGTGAACTGAATGACCTTGTCAGGGATTTGGACCTACCCAAGAGTAAGGCAGAGCTTTTGGGCTCCAGACTACAGCAGTGGAATCTCCTGGCAGGTGGTGGTAGGGTTTCCATGTTCCGTGACCATCAAAAGGATCTTGTCCCATTCTTCTTCATGGAAGGTGATCTTGTAGCCTGCAACAACATCGATGGTGTGATGGCAGCCCTCAACATCGTTCACGATCCAGATGAGTGGAGACTGTTCATTGATTCATCGAAGACGAGTCTTAAAGCTGTTTTACTGCATAATGGCAATGTTTTGCCATCAATTCCAGTTGGTTATGCAGTCCATATGAAGGAAACCTATGACAACATGAAACAACTTTTGAGGTGCATAAACTATGACCAACATCAGTGACAGCTTTGTGGCGATTTGAAGGTTGTTGCTCTCTTGCTTGGTCTGCAGACTGGATACACAAAGTACTGCTGTTTTCTCTGCGAATGGGATAGTCGTGCAAGAGAGTCCCACTACATCAAGAAAGATTGGCCACTCCGACAGTCATTGGAGCCTGGGAGGAAAAGTGTTCAGCATCCACCACTTGTTGAATCAAGGAAGATTTTGTTACCACCCTTACACATCAAGCTGGGTCTGATGAAGAACTTTGTGAAGGCCACTGACAAAACACAAGCAGCTTTCAAGTACCTCCATGGAAAATTTCCAAGGTTAAGTGAAGCTAAGATAAAGGAAGGTGTCTTTGTTGGTCCTCAGATTCGTGAACTTCTTCGAGATGATGCATTTGACCATGCACTGCGTGGCAAGGAAAAAAAGGCATGGAAAGCCTTCCAGTTAGTAGCAATAAATTTTCTCGGAAACAACAAGGCAGACAACTACAGGTTGTTGGTGGAAAACCTCCTCAAGGCATACAAAAGCCTTGGTTGCAACATGTCACTAAAGAGACATTTTTTGCACTCTCATCTAGATTTTTTTCCACCGAACTGCGGAGCAGTGAGCGACGAGCACGGCGAGTGATTTCACCAGGACATTGCAACAATGGAGAAACGCTATCAGGGTAAATGGAGCCCATCAATGCTTGCAGACTATTGCTGGACAGTGACAAGAGATGCTCCACTTAATGAATACAAGAGACAAGCCAAGAAGCGCCGAGTATACACTGAATAGGACTAAACTATGTACATGATAGTTTTTTGCCTTTTGTTTCATAATAAATTTTATTTATATAACCCCTTTGCTGATTTTTAAAGTGTTACATAAACAGGACAGGTGAAATAGTATCATGTAAAGCAACCATAAACACATGAAAAGACCTAGGTTTACAATTTATGATTAAAACTCTACTATCTACACAATATACATAGACATAAAATTTAAAAACTTAAATATCTTAGAAACAGTAGCCAATCAGTTGTTTTAATTGTCATATTTGAATTCAGCACATCAAAATACATACTAAATAGCACATTTTATCTCTGAAGCAGACGACTTCTCAAAGATTGTAGACCGGTGTAATAAATCTTTCAATAAAAATAGTGAATAAATGAAAATCTGTTCTTTTTCAAAACCTGTGAACTGAAAATTACTTTGATTTTTTTTTAAATTGTACACCATTTTCTCGCCCACTTGTTTTGTTCAGTTCTATTTAACTATATATCCACTGGCTGTGTTTAGTTTTTAATGTCAAAGAAATGTAGCATGAATATTTCAAGGGTGATTAAAAGAAAAAATAGTACCTTTCTTGACTTTACCAAAAAACAAAACAACCCCTACATAGGTTCAAACTAGATGGGATGTTATATGTATTGTCCTGTGAAAAATTAGGGACAATGTAATAATTTTGCAATTCAAATTGTATATGTCCTGAGGAAAAGTTTAAATGATTTTTAACATAATTATTTCATTACAGCTCGGTGTTATATGTAAGTGCACAATTATTTTGGGGCATCTTGTGCCAGGCCATACGATGGATGCACAAGCAGCTTCCTTCCCCAGGCACTCCAGAGATAACTGCAAATTTGAAGTCCTTTTGTTTAAAGCAGCACTGAGAAAACTTCCTCCTAAGTCCTGCCGGGATGCAATTCACTCCAAATATGATGGGGAGCTGGACCATGGCTTCTTTCTCCTCACCACAGAGGTCTGCAGATCTGGCTGGATATAGTCAAAGGAATAGTACAGTGCAGTATTCACACTTCCACTGTGTGCTGGGGAGCTAATGGGATAGCTCCTTAGAGCTTCCTCTAGGGCAGTGTGGTCATTTACTGTTCCAAAGCAACCTTGTGCTTTAATGACACAATCTGGACTTTAGTGTTAACTATAACAAATTAACAGTATAATGAATGTATTTATACATTCACTAATTATACTGAATGAGTTCCAGTAGAAAGTGGTTTTATTCATCATTTCCAGTGGAAAAAAATAACTTTTTAAAGTGCCCCTTTTAATTTTGCTCCCCTTCATCTCCCTTTATTCTCTTTTGCTATATACTTCTTTCTTTCACTTGCTTTTCAGCTTTTCTTTCTCTCTCATTTTATCCCTCATCCCTTTACTCTCATTCTTCATTTGTGTCAGTTGATTTACATACTTTAACTATCCCTCTCCACACTCACTGAAATTCCTGATCAGAATTATTTGAAATCCATTTTATTCTTTATTTTAAATGCAGATTAGCAGAAATGTTACATTTTGTAGATGGTGGGGTCTGTTGTTCTCTGTCCATGATCTTCTGTTAAGGCTAAGACAAACTGGGCATGCAGACTGAACAGAGGTTTATAGCGTAATATGTACTGTATAGAGTAACGTTCACATATCCAAATTCCTTTTATCTTTGTCCTGTGTTGGTTACTGAGTGCAATGTTCTTCTAGTGCAGCCTTCCCAGTGATATCAACCAAAAATTAAGCAGTATGTGGTGCAATATCTTTTACACTAATATTTCACACACCCCAGTTCTCAGATTCATTGGGCTATCCAGTGTGTTTTTTCCATCTCTAAATTCTTTGGATCAAATCCTGAAGTCCTAACCCAAATCCTACTCAGGTGAAAAGTGAGTAATACCGAGAAAGTCTTGAAGATTTGGTCCTGACTGTATGAAAGTAGGTGCTTTTAAAAATGTTTTTCCCAGTAGAGTAAATCTGAAACCCATTACAGGCACTGGTGACATGACTGTTACATACTAATTTATCTTGCTGCTTTTGCTTGGCTTTTTTTAATAATACCATTATGTCAAGAACATAGAAATATCCTGGTTATGATTCAGAGATTTACTGATGGCATGAAAAATAAAGTGTGGTTTCATATTTAACAAGATTAAAACTGTCTAGAGCCACAACATTTGTTCAGAAGAATATTACTTTAAACTGTAAGTGTTTTTAATAGTCTTTTATTCTAGAGACTGATGTGATATCTGTTTTCCCAGAACAGAGCCGCTAGTGTAGGCACAAGATAAGTTCAAAACATCACTGGCTCAAAAAAGAATTTGGATACAAAAGTTTTTGTTCCAGTCAGTTTTGTTAGCTTAGATTCTGAAGAAATTGTTCAAAATTACATCCATGCCCTTTTTCCATTTCATTGTTAAGTGTAAAGAGCTTCCTCTTGTACATTTCCTGCTCATTAAAAAAGTGTAAGGATTAGGAATGTAGGTGTTTAGGAACGTTGTCAATCTTTCCTCTGAAAACACATCAATGACCTTTTATATTGGTATAAATGAGGGCCATAGTTTTGTTCATGAAGATTAAGAGTCTCACAGTGTTAGAGATGTAAGTTCAATATCGATCACAGGTCAGAGCTTCATTGCTTTGCTCTGTTTAACCCTCAGAAATATATCATGCTGCATGACACATGAGTCCTGGGTATTAGAAGAGACTGTTAGTTTTGCTGGGTAATGATCAGCTATGTACTGGGATGTTTTGTCATACACTGTTGTCTAACTGGTGGGGGAATTAAGGTGAACTCTTCAAACTCACTACATTTAGTGCAACATAAATGAATGACCTGGAAGGGCAAGACATATAAGCCACAGCTCCATCTAGGGCAGGGGTTCTCAAACTGGGGGTCAGGACCCTCAGGGGGTTGCGAGGTTATTAAATGGGGTGTGGGGTCACAAGCTGTCAGCTTCCACCCCAAACCCGCTTTGCCTCCAGCATTTATAATGGTGTTAAATGTATAAAATTCTTTTTTTAATTTATAAGGAGGGGTCACACCCAGAGGCTTGCTATGTGAAAGGGGTCACCAGTACAAAAATGTGAGAACCACTCCTCTAGGGGATGCATGGAGGTGCATCATCCCAATGAAAGCTCACTGACACAGGTCAGTGATCCACGCTACATTCTTTCAAAGGCTGCAGTGTGTGATTCGTCCTTGTTGAGCCAACCTCACTGGTCAGCACCCTTGCTCCTCCTTTTCTCATTAGCCTTAGGCAGTACTTGTGTTCAGAGAATCCAGGGACTGGAATTGTGACTAAGACCTGTGCAAGGGGCCCAGATGTGACTTGTGGGTCGGGGGGCACATGGGATCATATGCCTCGCCCCTGAGTTGCTGCTTGGCTTGTACTGAGCATGCTCACATGGACCAAGAATGCTCAGTAAGATCTGCAAAAACGGCTGCCCTCATTCTGCCCCTATCATCAGGTATGGGTCATCTCTGGCAGGGGCACAGGAGGGTGTGCGGGTAGGGAGATTTCTTGCAACTTCTCCCTATCCTATTGTTATCTCTGCAGCTCTCATTGAGGTGGCGCATCTCCATGTGGGAGCTGTGATTTATGTCTTGTCCTCAAAGGTGGATTTCCATTACGAGTTTTAAGAGTTCATCTATAGTATCAATGGTAGAGTGATAGGGTAGAATCCTGTCCCTATTGAAGCCAATAGGAGTTTTGGCCTTAACTTCAATACATACAGAGCTTCACCGATAGAGTTTTCATACAACTGTCTTAAAAATCTCCATTTTAATTAATAAAGTTATTTATTGTTACTTGAGATCGCATGACTTGGTACCACATGGCATTTTGGTTAACAATTTAGAAAGTTATAAAGTTAACATGAAATGGATTAAAAGCTGGCTAACTGAAAGGTTTCAAAATCTAACTGTAAATGGGGAATCATCAAGGAAAGGATGTGTTTCTAGTGGTGGTCACTCAGGGATAGCTATTTAACGTGTTTATTAATAAGCTGCAAGAAAATATAAAATCAGATGAAGTTTGCAGATGACACAAACTTTGGGGGAGTGGGAAATGAAGAAGGCAAGTCCTTGATACAGAGTGACCTGTATCACTTGGTGTCATAGGATAGCTGGTGTCTGTGGCCACACTGAGCCCAGCTACTTTGGACTGGAGCAGGTAACCCTAATCTAGCTAAACATAGGCCTATAGAGGGCTGCTAGTAGGAAGCTGGAAGGAGGTAGGACTGAGGTAGGCTGAGCCTGTGGAGGGAAAGCCACACTGGAGTGGAGCTAGTTCATGTGGTGAGTACCTTGACCAAGAAGCCAGGGGCTCAGGGGCTCAGCTCTTTGGCTGCTGCTCTAGGAGGGGAGCAGAGCTGACTGAGACTTGGTGTGATAGCGCATGCTTTGGAGCCAGGGGAGATGCATTGGCACCGGTGACACTTGTTTACTTGCACCCAGCTTACCAACACATTTTAATATGGCTAAATGTAAATATATACATCTAGGAACAAAGAATGCAGGCCATACTTACACAATGGGGGAATTTATCATGGGAAGCAGTGACTCTGAAAAAAGATTTGGGGTGGGGGTGGATAATCAGCTGAACATGAGCTCCCAGTGCAACACTGCGGCTTAAAAGATTAATGCAATCCTTGGATTCATAAATGGGGAAATCTTAAGTAGGAGTAGAGAGCTTATTTTACCTCTGTATTTGGCACTGGTGCAACTGCTGCTGGAATACTTGTCCAGTTCTTGTGTCCGCATTTCAGGAAGGATGTTAATAAATTGGAGAGGTTTCAGAGAAGAGCCATGATGATGATTAAAGGATTAGAAAACATGCCTTATAGTGATAGAGTCAAGGAAGTCCATCTATTTAGTTTAACATAGACAAGTTTAAGGGGTGAGTTGATTACAGTCTACATATCTAGATGGGGAACAGTTATTTAACAGTGGGTGCTTCAGTCTAGCCCAGAAAGGTATAACACAATCCAATGGCTGGAAGATGAAGGTAGACAAATTCAGACTGGAAATAAGGAGCAGACTTGTAACAGTGAGAGTAATTAACCACTGGACCATCATACCAAGGGTCATGGTGGATTCTTCATCACTGACAATTTTAAAATCAAAATTTGATTTTTTAAAAAAAGTTCTGCTCTAGGAATTATTTTGGAGAAGTTCTATGGCCTGTTTTTATACAGGATATTAGACTAGATGATCACAGTGGTCCCTTCTGGTCTTGGAATCTTGGAATTTATGAAGCATCTGCCCATTATAAAAAATAGAAACATAGCTAAAGCAATATATAGGACTTAGAGACTCTGCAGGTGTATCCCCCAAAACTTTTGCCATTGTATGCACAACTGAGTCATTCTCACTTTTACTTCGCATGGAGTCACTCAGGTGTGTGGATGCTCCTCTAGTTGCCAGGCCAAATTTCAGCGAGAGGTGTTGCAACCCGGCATGCGGGGTTGCAGCGCCACTGTGGTTTGGCCCCGCAACCCCTCCATCACAGTGGCTGCTGGGCCAAATTTCAATGAATGACACTGTGAGCTGGAGCACCAGGTCACAATGGCACTTGGTTTGGGTGCCCTCTCAAGTGGGGGATCAGGGGCAAACTGCCCTTTTCTCCTCCACACTTCTGGGCAGCCCTGAACCTGTCAATGGTATGCACTGCATGCAACATGAATATGGCAGCAGGCACCACTGAGACTGTGTGGAGGAGCGGGAGCTCTCACTAATACCTTTGGCAGCACCAGTTTAGGTTGAAGGGGAGCTCTTCCTCTGCATTTAGCTGCACTCCCTATTACTTTCAACCCTGGATACGTGATCTCTGTGGCTAGAGTTCTCCCCACAACCAGGAGGGGTTTTATGGGGTTATTGGATGAGGTGATGATGGAAGCTTCTCATACATTCACTGGCAAACTCTTCCAGCTGTAAGTAGCAGTATGAAAGAATACATGGAGATATGAAGGCAGAGGAGATGAAGGGAACACTTGTGAGGGGAAATTTGGGGAGCATTAAGTGTCCAGGAAGGGGTATGGGAGGAGAAAAGAGAAGGAATGGAGGGTGCTTAAGATTTGTTTGGTTTCTTGATGTTGAGGAGAAGATGCTTGAGCTTTGTATATTAGAAGATGAGCCAGGTCAGACAGTCAAGTACTGAACAAATAATGTTGGAATGATGAAAAAGGAAAATTATATGGGCTGCAGCTTTTGGGACGGCCTATAGTGGCAAGAGGTGAGAAGAAGACAACTGGAGTGTAGGAGGCTGCAGTATTTACTGGTAGATGGGAGATGGCTAAAGCATGGGCTATAGTCTTAGTGGTAGGAATTATGCGAACAGGGGAAACTGGACATATTTTAGAGTAGCAATATTTGATGAAAAGAGAGAGTGAGAGAGAGGTTGAAGGTTCCCCAATATAGGAACTTGGACGATCGAAAGGACCCAGGTGTATTGTCAACATTGACAAAGAAAGGAGGAAGAGAGTGGGTCTTGTAAAGACATATGATCATCTGAGTATTGGACGTATCAAGCTTGAGTTCATAGCAGAACAGTCAAGAAGAGATATCAGAGAGACAAGCAGAAGTCTGGGACTAGAAAAATATTCAGAGACAAGTGTTGAAAGGTAGATTTAGGAGTCATCAGCAAAGAGCTGTGAATCTGCTAAAATATTCCTCACCCATAATTTTCCACTCAGAGCTAAATATAGAAATTAGCAGTATAGAGTGAACTTCAGTAGAGGGTTACAGAATCATATTTTTCTGTTATCGATGGTGTGTTGTCTTCAGTAGCCCAAAATCTTATTAATATTGTTTCTATAGAATAAAATATTTTTCATAGCACACCTAAACTCAAAATAAACTTTAAATTGATGAAAGGAAAAAGAAGCAAACTAAATTGTCTGCTCCATCTACAAAAGAAAAAAAAGTGTGTGAGCAGATGGAATTGAGCTGTGAGCTTTTAACTATGAGCAAATAAAAATGTCAACTGTTCTTTTTCTTACTGTATTTAAACCTCCTATACATTGTTTAAAATATTTTTTGGGGAAAATAATCTATTGAGTTAATATCTGAGCAAAGAAAAACAACAGAGAAATAGATCTTTGTGACACAATCTCTCAGGCCTTCTCTGCCCCCTGCTGGAGATATCAGCATCCTGACATTGCCCACCCAAGAAAAATCCACTCAGATTGAGACAACTAACAAGACAGTCCTTCAGAAGCCTAGAAGGAAATATTGACCAATGTAGAATCAGCAAGTCAGTTAAGAAGGCTTGCCTGCTTTTGCTCAGGAGCAGAGCTGGGTGAGCCTGGGATAGAGGAGGAGTGCCTCAGGGCTAACCTGGAACCCAGGCCCAGGTGAGGGTCTTGCCCTAAGGACTGCAACTAACTATTGCATTTGAAAGGTTATTTTGTTGTTGTTTAAAGGCACAGACAGCTGAATCGTCAGTTGCTATTTTATGACTTAATTGGTTTGAGACTGATGCCAAGTTCAGGGCATAGGCTACTTACTCCAAGGAAGCAGCCAAACCTTGCAGATTAAGATGGGGAGCAACTGCAGTACCACGTGTGGCCCTGAAGGGGGGCCTAAAGAGCTGTCCTACTGCCCCCGTGCCCCCACACACACTTTCACAATAGAAGCACAACTGAAGATGTAGATGCAGCATATGGTAAAAGATCAAAAGCATCCTTGAAAATGTAATGAATCAAAGTGAATATAAGTATTTGCATGAGTCAATTATGCCAGTAGTCTGACTGTTGTATAATTCCTCTGTCAAAAAGAGATGGGCCATTAACAGAGTTTTTAGATGGAACTGAAAGAAAATTCTGGATCTGAATAGCCTCAGACATGTGGGTGTCAGAAGTTGAAACTTCAATCTGAATCTTGCAAATGGCCCCAGTCATCATAGCGGTCTCACTCGCAAACAAAACTCAAACCTGGGCATCCCAGAAATGTGGAGTGTTGGGTGGGCCAGTCAAAACAATGCTGCCACAGCTGCAAACAGAGAAGGCCTGGATGACAGATTGTGTGATGTGTATTGTTCATGCTCCAGAGCCATATGGTATGGACTTCAAGCTTTGTCCTAAGAGAGAGAGACACACAGTGTTCAAGGTGTGGGCGTACCATGGATTTATATAGTGGTATTACGATATTTTCTGTTTTATTATCTATTCCTTTCCTAATGGTTCCTAACATTCAATTAGATATTTTGATTGCCATTGCACATTGAGCGGATGTTCTCAGAGAACTATCCACGATGACAACAAGATCTCTTTCTTGAGTGGTAACAGCTAATTTAGACCCCATCATTTCATATCTACAGTTGGAATTATTTTTCCAGTGTGCATTATTTTGCATTTAAAATTGAATTTAATCTGTCATTTTATCACCCAATCACCCAATTTAGTGAGATCCCTTTGTAACTCTTTGTAGTCAGCTTTGGATCTAACTATTTTGAGTAATTTTGTATCATTTGCAAATGTTGCCACTTCACTGTTCATCCCTTTTCCCAAATAAATTATAAATATCTTGAACAGCACAGATCCAAGTACAGATCCACGGGGAACCCCCACTATTTAGCTCTCTCCATTGTGAAAACTGACCATTTATTCCCCCTCTTTGTTTCCTATCTTTTAACCAGTTACTGATCCTTGAAAGGACTGTTCCTCTTATCCCATGACTGCTTACTTTGTTTAAGAGCCTTTGGTGAGGGACCTTGTCAAAGGGTTTCTGACTGTCCAAGTACACTATATCGACTTGTTCACATGGAGTTGACTACTCACCAGTGGGATCCCTCCTCATGGCTCATTTGGGGATGAGCTCTCAACCAGTCTATTTGCCCCCTTCTTCAGTTACTCTGCCCTATGGTCTCTCTCCCTGTCTCTCAAGTTGATTGCTCCCTCTTCATGGCTTGGCCCACTAGCTAGGTCACTATAGATGTCGCTTTCTGAGGTATTAAGGTTGATCTGGATGATCTGTCTCAGGCAGCATGCTGCTCCACTGCCCCACTGTGCCACTTCCCTAGTGGGTAGTAGGGAACCCCAGTCCACCCACTACTCTGAGTTCCAACCCAGGGACCCTATGTCCAGACACCATGGTTTTAGCAATCCCAGACCCTGTTGCTGTTTCCCTGGTCTCTCTACTATCTTCCTTTCTCTGTCTTCTGGCCCACCCCTGGGTTAGCACTGGAATCTCCTCTGTTCCCTGTAGCTACTTCACCCTCTCTCAGGTTCTTGCCAGAGTCTTTATTCCCAGGCAGGATTCCAGGATTTATTCCTCCCTAGGACAAGGAGGAGAAAGAGGAGGAGGAGGATGAGACGACTCTCCTCTCCTCTCCTCTCCAGGAAGTGACTGCACCTTGATCATCCAGTGGCCCCACTGACTGTTTGGCAGGCTTCCTGCTTCTGCTGTATTTTTTTAAAAAAATCTGTTAGTCTTTGTGTCTTTAGCTAGTTGCTCTTCAAATTCTTTTTTGGAGTGCCTTGTTATACTTTTACACTTGACTTGCCAGAATTTATGCTCCTATTTTCATCAGTGGGATTTGACTTCCAATTTTTAAAGGATGCCTCTTTACGTCCACCCACCTCTTTTACTCTGCTGTTTAGCCATGGTGGAATTTTTTGGTCCTCTTACTGTTTTTTTAAAAAAATGTGTAGTATACATTTAATTTAAGCCTGTGTTGTTGTATTTTTACATAATCGCCATGCAGTTTGAAGTCATTTCACTCTCGTGACTGTTCCTTCTAATTTTTGTGTAAGTAGCTGCCTCCTTTTTGTTTAGTTCTTTTTGACGTCAAATGCTACTGTGGTAGGTTTCTTTGGCATTTGCCCCCTACAAGGATGGTCATCCAATCTCAAAAAAAGTTATATTAGAATTGGGAAAGGTGCAGAGAAGGGCAACCAAAATGACTGGGATATGGAACAGCTTCCATGCACAGAGAGATTAAAAAGACTGGGACTGTTCAATTTAGCAGAGAGCTAACTAAGGGGGGATATGACAGAAGTCTATACAATTATGAATGGTGTGGAGAAAGTGAATAGGGAGGTGTTATTTACTCCCTTCACATAACACAAGAACTGGGCAGCAGGAATTTAACAGGCAGCAGGGTTAAAACAAACAAACAAAAGAGGACTCCTTCATACAACACACAGTTAGGCTGTGGAACTCATTTTCAGGGGATGTTGTGAAGATCAAAAGTATAACTGGTTTAAAAAAAGAATTAGATAAGTTAATGGAGAATAAGTCCATCAATGGCTATTAGCCAAGATGGTCAGAGATGCATCTCCATGCTCAGGGTGTTTCTAACCCTTCAGCAGTCAAAAGCTAGAACTAGATGACCGGGGCTAGATTACTCAAAATTGCCCTGTTCTTTTCATTCCCTCTGAAACAATCGACATTGGCCACTGTCAGCGACAGGATATTGGGGTAGATGGACCATTGTTCTAACTCAGTATGGATGTTCTTATCAAACACTCCTGCTTTGGATGCATTGCTTATTTTCAGCTCACAGGACTAACCTTCCTACCAGCACCTGCACTACCACCACCACCATCTCTAAGCTGACCTGGCAGGGTGCTTTGGTCACTGATGCTGATTCCTGGACCTACCAACCAGGGAACCCAATCGAGTGCCATCACAAGGGCTTGAACAGGTCCTGAAGGTTTGAAAAACAGATCTGAATTTTGCACCTTGATTTGATTCTGGCTCTGTCAATCTGTTTTTTCACTTCAGCAGTAGTTTTAAGAATGCTTGGTAGAGATCTTGTAGGTGTTTGTTTGTCTCTGTCTGAGGGATTGGAGACAGAGCCAGAAGAGTACCCAGAAGTCACCTACTACAGGACAGGCCCAACAAAGAAAATAACAGAACGCCACTAGCCATCACCTTCAGCCCCCAACTAAAACCTCTCCAGTGCATCATCAAAGATCTACAACCTATCCTGAAAGATGATCCCTCACTCTCACAGATCTTGGGAGACAGACCAGTCCTCACTTACAGACAGCCCCCCAACCTGAAGCAAATACTCACCAGCAACCACACACCATACAACAAAAACAAAATCCCAGGAACCTATCCTTGCAACAAAGCCCATTGCCAACTCTGTTCACATATCTATTCAAGTGACACCATCATAGGACCTAATCACATCAGCCACACCATCAGGGGATCGTTCACCTGCACATCTACCAATGTGATATATGCCATCATGTGCCAGCAATGCCCCTCTGCCATGTACATTGGCCAAACTGGACAGTCTCTACGCAAAAGAATAAATGGACACAAATCTGACATCAGGAATCATCACATTCAAAAGCCAGTAGGTGAACACTTCAACCTCCCTGATCACGCAATGACAGATTTAAAGGTAGCAATTTTACAACAGAAAAACTTCAAAAACAGACTCCAACACGAAGTTGCTGAACTGAAGTTAATATGCAAACTAGATACCATTACCTTAGGTCTGAATATTGACGTGAATGGCTTGGTCATTACGGTAATTTAATTTATTCCCCCCTGCCCCGTTAAATACCCTTAACTCCTTTGTGTCAACTGTTTGTAATGGGCCATGTTGATTACCACTTCAAAAGTTTCTTTCCTACTGATAACAGTTCCTTTCAATTAATTAGCCTTTTACAGTTCATATGGTTACTTCCACCTTTTCATGTTTCTCTGACTGTATACATATCCTCTCACTGAGTGTTCCATTCCATGCATCTGACGAAGCGGACTGTAGTCCACGAAAGCTTATGCTGAAATAAATGTGTTAGTCTCTAAGGTGCCACAAGTATTTCTTTCTTATTTTCTTTTTGCTGACACAGACTAACACGGCTACTACACTGAAACCTGTCATTAACATTAAAGTTTTTGGCTACAGTGTAGACTAGATTACAGCACTTACTTGGCTGTGCATGGGAGTTGGGGAAGTATGTTCCCCCTCTTATTACCTTGCTCAGCCCTGCAAACTGCTGCATGACAAAGTGTGAAGTAACTTACTTCCCACCACACCAGAGTAAGAAGGGAATGGGAGGAATTGTGACTCTCTGAGCCACACAGGTTGCTCATTACTGTACTATAAAGTTACAATCGAGCCCTGTGGTAATTGGGCTGCTTGCCCAACAAGCTGCGATGGTGGAGGACAGGAGGGCAGACGAGTAGGTTGGAGAGAAGGAGAATGGGAGAGCAGCAGCGGTGGGGAAGGTTTTCTTTGAAATCAGCCTTTGTGCTTAATTCACAGGGTCTGCTATGAAGTGGCATCAACTCTTCTCCCCTTCCTCAGAATGTCAGCAGCAACACTGGAGAGAAAACCAACTGAACCAGAGAGTTGAAATGTTTAAAAGGGATTTTCAAAAAAATCACTAAACCAACAGTTCACATTTTTTATTTTTCATATTGTTTGATAAAATGGCCCTTTACAAATGACATATTTTGCAGTATGGCACAGTGACTGAGATGGCAAAGAGCCTTTATAGCCCTAACTTGTGCATTCACTGGGGCAGTCAATTACAATTGAACCCTCCTCCGTCAGATGGCAACTTTCATCCAAACCATTTACACAGCCCAACCCTACATTCATTTCAGTGGGGTTTCCTACAGTTCTATTGTACTGTCGCCTTGCTCATAGCAATAAATATTTCTAAATAGATTGCAGGTTTGCAGCTTTTTAAAAGGAGCCAGTTGAAGAAACTGAATTCTGAGGACAATTAACATGTTATGAAGTTGGCAAAGAGAGCACAGAGTAAGGGATTTGACTCTGTTTTGCTTTAGAACTGCAGGCCCTAGGTGGTCTAACTCAAGCAGAACATAGCCACCAGGCAAAGAGCCCCAACATTGCCGGTAACCACTCAAGTCATCTGCCATTTTGTCAGAAGCAGGAGCTTCCCTGCCATGTAGAGGAAGCTCATCACCGCCTTGACAACTTTAGGTTCCACATCATTAGTTTCCATTTGATTCTATAGCAACACAATAAGAGAAAATTAATTATAGTAGATGCTGGAAACCAGATAGTGGAATTAAAATCCCAGCATTCTCATTTAATGGCCAACAAACAAATTACCCTATTACAGCAGAACAGCTTTTTAACCTCCCTGTGCTAGCTATTACATTCTGTACAAATGTGGAGCTTACACTTGGAAATAAACAACTATGTTAACAATGGAATATTACCCAGCAGAACTGCAGCCAGTGATTCCCCAGATGTCTGCACTTCAGTGATGAAATGATGTGGGCTCCTGTTTTTAAAATTGGGTGTACGCCTTCCTTCCCCTTTTGCTTCTAGGCTTGTGTTCTGAAAAACCTTGCTCATTCACACTCTTTGGATGGATCACCCCAAGGATAGAAAGACTGCTGACAGCATCGCTGACTGCTTTGTTCTGGTTTCATCCTAAAGTGGGCCTTTAAAATAGGAATACTTTAGATAAATATAAATAAATAGGATTAGTTTAGACAAAACAAGAACCTCTTGCGGAGGGGAGGGGCAGGGAGAGTCCCATGTTGCATATGGGGCCAGAACTCTAGGGCCTGTCCCTATAGTAGTGATTATTAAGGGATTAGCTGGGTTACACCCAATATTATGGATCAGAGCCATGCTCCATCCCTCCCTTATTTCCTGCATTGGTAGTGAGAGTTTTTCCTCCCACTCAGTTGTGATACAGATAAATAGAGCAGCAGCTTCCCAGCCTGCAGTCTTGTGAGTAGATTTACTTTGTTGCACTGAGCAGTCCCTTTACAAAAGGGCCACCCCAGTGCTGCTGCCATTGGGCGATGGGGGGTGTCAAGAATCAGGGCCTGCCATAGAACTAGTATCCGGGCAACCTCATCAGCACAAGTGACCTGCACGAGGCTGCCTGTTTGGCCATGCTACCTGATTGGCTGGAGGGGTCAGCAAGCCAGCAGCAGCAGCTGCTCTCTGGCTGCTCAGTGCTTGTGCCCATGAATGTGAATGCTCCTGTGTTATCTTGTTCCTGCTGCTCCTGCCTTGCACTCAGCCTTGCCTCAGTCCTGCCCTTGCCTTTAATCCCTCCTTACCCGTTACCTGGCTTACTTCACTTCCTGACCTCTGGCTTGACCAGACTCTGGCTTCTGACTACAGACTTTGGCTTTGACCCTCCGCTCTGGTATCCAGTTCCTACCCTCTGGTTTGACCCTTGGTTCTGGCTACTGACTCTGGCTCTGACCCTAATCCCTGTTTTTGACAATTGGTTTCCTATGCCTGCTCTGACCACTAGGGTAGATCACCCTCATCTTGGTCACCTGACAGGGAGGTACAAAGCCAGGTGATTATCCCCACTAACGAGGAGCCAGAACATGAGGGTGTTTGATATTTCCTAGGCGGAGTAGCCACTGTGAGTTCTCTATTTCAGTCCCAATTTCCTCTCCCTCTCCCTTTAATCTAGTTCAATGACTCCTAAACTGTGAGTCCCAAAGGATATCAATGGGGGAGGGTCGTGAGATGCTGAAAACATATGGAGGGGCAGATGTGCCAAACATAAGTGGCATCATATGGTGCCAGCAGCCATATGCACATCATGCACGGTACGAACCATTTTGACAGCTGGGCTTGGAGGGAGGCACCAAAACCTACAGGGAGGCTCACAGGGCAGTTACTCAATGTCTCATTGGTGAGATCCTCTCGCAAAGGGACCCCATCCCAGGCCAGTGCGCCTGAACATGTTGCTGCTGTGCCACAACCTCTGGGAGCAGAGGGCCAGGCTGAGAGCACCAGCAACGTATGGAACTTTCTGCTCCAGAGGCTGCCAGCACCAGGCATTCTCCAGGCTAGGTGGGTGCCTCCGGGTCTGGGACATGTTAGGCAGCCACATGCAACATTGATGCCCACCTGTTAAAAGATTCATCCACCTCTATAAGATCTTTAGGTATGTGAGTATGAACCCAACATTGGCTGCATGTATATATATGCAGACAATACCAAGTTGGGAGGGGTTGCAAGTGCTTTGGAGGATAGGATTAAAATTAAAAATGATCTGGGCAAACTAGAGAAATAGTCTGAAGAAAACAGGATGAAATTCAAAAAGACTAATGCAAAGTACTGCACTTGGGAAGGAATAATCAATTGCACACACACAAATTAGGAAATGACTGCCTCAGAAGGAGTACTGTAGAAAGGGATCTGGGGGTCATAGTGGATCACAAGCTACATATGAGTTAACAGTGTAACACTGTTGCAAAAAAGCAAACATCATTCTGGGATGGATTAGCAGGAGTGTTGCAAGCAAGGCATGAGAAATAATTGGTCTACTCTACTCTGCTCTGATTAGGCCTCAGCTGGAGTACTGTGTCCATTTCTGGGTGCCACATTTCAGGAAAGATGTGGACAAATTGGAGAGAGTCCAGAGAAGAGGAACAAAAATGATGAAAGGTCTAGAAAACATGACCTATGGGGAAAGATTTAAAAAACTGGGTTTGTTTAGTCTGGAGAAGAGAAGACTGAGGGTACGTCTATACTTACCTGCTGCTTTGGCGGTGAGCAATCGATCTTCTGGGATCGATTTATCGCGTCTTGTCTAGACGCGATAAATCGAACCCGGAAGTGCTCGCCGTCGACGCCGGTAATCCTGCTCCACGAATGGAGCAGGCGGAGTCGACGGGGGAGCCTGCGCGCCACCGTGTGGACCAGCGGTAATTACCTTTTCGTTCGAACTAAGATACTTCGACTTCAGCTACGTTATTCACGTAGCTGAAGTTGCGTCTCTTAGTTCGAACTTGGGGGGTAGTGTAGACCAGCCCTGAGAGGGGACATTATAACAGTTTTCAAGTACATACATGGTTGTTACCAGGAGTAGGGAGAAAAATCATTCTTCTTCACCTGTGAGGACTGGACAAAAAGCAATGGGCTTAAATTGCAGCCAAGGTGGTTTAGGTTGGACATTAGGAAAAACTTCCTAACTGTCAGGGTGGTTAAGCACTGGAATAAATTGCCTAGGGAGGTTGTGGAATCTCCATCAGTGGAGATTTTTAAGAGCAGATTACACAAACATCTGTCAGGGATGGTCTAGACAATACTTAGTCCTGTCACGAGTGCAGGGGACTGGACTAGATAACCTCTTGACGTTCCTTCCAGTCCTACAATTCTATGATTCCATGACTCTTTGAGCGTAATTGATCACTTATAATACAAACAAGACTTTTTACTTGCAACTCTGTGGTCTCTGTATTCATTCTTCGTGTGCTCATATGAATTTCCCAACGAAAGAAAATGAGAAAGGATTACTTTCACCCTATTGATCTGAAACTGTAGCACCACAGGAGCTGATCTCACTCCCCAGGGACACTATAGTTTAACACAGAACTATCAATTCAAATTTAAATAAAGGCTACGTACTACACCCCATCGTTATACCTTCTTGTTAAAATTGAAAAATCGGATGTTTGCTGAATGCCCTCTTAAAAATGAGAGATGTAACAGCAAGAGGGAAAAGATTTTGTGTCAAATATATTTAAAATGAGACCTATGGTGAGTACCTGGAGATGAGAAAATAAGAGCGAATGAAGAATAGCATTTGTGGGACCTGTCAATTTACACATTGAAGGTGAATACTTTAAACTCAATGAAGCTTGTCCACTGTTTTTAAGAGAAGTTTTTACTTATTGTGTTTTCGACTGCCAGCAAAATTAAATTCTTTGTATCTTGTTAAGTAGTGAGTGTTTCTAAAAGTAAACAAATTACTGATATGATAGGAAGTGGGCACTTTAGGGACTGAAATGTGTCTAAAAACAAGATGATGTTTACAGAGGGGTTCAGTGTAACAAAATGTGGACCTTTTCATTTCAGAGATAGAAATACAATAAGCTCTGGTTTAGGAAGGGTAAAAATAAACGTGTATGACATGGACATTAGCTTTCTTAGTAATATATGTACTGCACTGTTATTTCTAAACCCTAAGATTAACTCAGTCTCTGACTTTGTTCTCAAATAACATGACTTTGGTTCGTGTCAGGAACCTACAAAAGTATCTGTAAATGTTCAACTGATCCTCAACTAGTGGTTCTGTTAACTTCAGATCTGTACCAACTTACACCAACTGAAAATGTGATGCATTGTATTTTAAAACATCCATCCACAGATCCCTTTTCAGCTGTCAAGTCAGTAAAAGGTCTGCATTTATGAACACAGTTGTACGTTCAGGTACAACCTGAACCTGGAGATAGCCATCTCCCATGTGTATGGTCTAATATAGAGAATCACAGTCCTTAAAAAAGAAACCACACACACACACACCAGGCCTCCAAACTACCTGAGTTCTGCTTTGTCGCTGGTAAAGTAATTTACTCATTGAACTTGTTTACTAGGGACCATACCCTATTCTATATAGAGACACTTGGTGGCTTCATCTCAGTGGTGGAGCTGAGGGTAATGCTTAAAAGGCCAAAGACTTCCAGGTTTTCCACACCAACTTCTCTCGAACTGTACTGCTTCATTCACACTGCCATTGCTTGTGTGCCATCATTGTGATTCTCTGCAAGTAGCATGGTGACACCTGTCATTTGGATTAGGTCTGAGCTCATGTTTTATAGTCCAAGGCAAAAAAGAAGCCATCGTGGTTTTAATTCTGGGGTTGACATAGGTAGCCAGGAAAGATACCCTCTTACATCTCTCTCTCTCTCTCTCTTTCATGTGGCAGTTACTCCACAGAGAACCTTGCTCTGCTTGTGCCAGTGATAGACATGTATAATCACCTTCTGTAACAGTAATGGAAGCAGGCAACATTTCTGCAAGAAACAAAACATTTTTGAAAATATTTTCCACATGTTTTTACCTGCTCTGAACAGTAAGTATTGCAGCCAGCTAATGATCATTCCTGTCATGTGACAGGGATGTTATTAACCCAGAGCCATGCTATGCAGCCAGGGATATGGCCCTTTGTGTTTCCTATAATTCATTGTAAAGGAAAGAAATACTGTGTGAATCACATACTAAGGACGAAAAAAAAACAATGGCTGAAACAGGATCATTTTTCAGCCTTGGGGAAAAAAAGACTTTAATATTAAGATTGCTTTTACAATAAGGTGTCATTAGAACATCTTCACACTAATTTGATTGGCCATTGTAATTTACTTTGGATGTTTCACTTAGTTAAGATATATTATTTCCATATCATAAATCATCTTTGCCCTTGGGAAATAACGATATCTGCTTAATCTATGACATATAAGTAGTTAATGTGCTAAAATATTCTTTCAGCTGAGACAATGAATTACTGCATTGAAAATGTATAGCACAGAAGGTACTAAATGCCATTCTAATAGCATGGGGATGGATGTGGTAAAAGATCCTGAATAGAATTAGAATAAGGGAAAAAACCTGCTGAGAACATCTTTTGAAATATTTTGGAAAATAGGTAGTTTTACTTTAAAAAAGAACAATAGACAGCAAACAATAGCAAATTCATGTCTGATTTTGGGGAATTATTATAAAATTAAGTAACTAGGTTTCTTATGATGAGCATGTGTATAGCTAGACAAATGATAGAGAATACACTAAAGCCACAACGGTGGTATAATGTTGCCCTTTCCCATAACTGTGATAGGTGTATTTTGCTCAGATTCAAAGTTTTTGGATGTGTGTGTGTATATATATGAACCACTCCTCTGACACATACCAAACTGCAGGCTCACAAGCATAGCCCTGTGTTTTAACCTCAAAACCCAAATGGAAATTACTACAGTTGTGAGGTTACTAAGAGCTCTCAGAATTAGCAGGTATATCAGCAGGCTGTGCCCCCAAAGGAGGGAAGTTTAAAATAATGAAGAAGCACTATTGGTAAAATTGTATTTAAGTTGTGCCAAGAACAGTCTATGAACTGAAGTTAGCTTCAGAAGACAATTAGTGTTCCTTTCAGTATGATTGCACACATACAAAATGGGAAATGACTGCCTAGTAAGGAGTACTCCAGAAGAGATCTGGGGGTCATAGTGGATCACAAGCTAAATATGAGTCAACAGTGTAACGCTGTTGCAAAAAAAGCAAACATCATTCTGGGATGGATTAGCAGTAGTGTTGTAAGCAAGGCACGAGAAGTAATTTTTCCGCTCTACTCCGCTCTGATTAGGCCTCAACTGGAGTATTGTGTCCAGTTCTGACTGCCACATTTCAGGAAGGATGTGGACAAATTGGAGAGAGTCCAGAGAAGAGGAACAAAAATGATTAAAGGTCTAGAAAATATGACCTATGAGGGAAGACTGAAAAAATTGGGTTTGTTTAGTCTGGAAAAGAGAAGACCGGAAGTGGACATGATAACAGTTTTCAAGTATGTAAAAGGTTGTTACAAAGAGGAGGAAGAAAAAATGTTTTTCTTAAATTCTGAGGATTGGACAAGAAGCAATGGGCTTAAATTGCAGCAAGGGGGGTTTAGGTTAGACATTAGGAAAAACTTCTGAACTGTCAGGGTGGTTAAGCACTGGAATAAATTGCCTAGGGAGGTTGTGGAATCTCCATATTGGAAACTTTTAAGAGCAGGTTAGACAAACACTTGTCAGGAATGGTCTAGATAATTAGTCCTGCCACGAATGCAGGGCACTGGACTAGATGACCTCTCGAGGTCCCTTCCAGTTCTATGATTCTATTATTAGTGAAAAGGCTCCAGAGGTGATCTAGTCAATTGCAGGCTGATAAGCCTAACTTCAGTATCGTGTATGTTGCTTGAAACTATAGTATGGAAGAGAATTATCAGACACATGGATGAACACAATGTTTTTGTGGAAGAATCAACATGACTTTTGTAAAGGGAAATCATGCCTCACAGAGCTATTAGAATTCTTTGAGGGTGTCAACAAACATGTGGACAAGGGTGATCCAGTGGATATAGTGTACTTGGACTTTCAGAAAGCCTTTGACAAGGTCTCCCACCAAAGGCTCTTAAGCAAAGTAACCAGTCATGGGATAAAAGGGAAGGTCCTGTCATGGATCAGTAACCGGTTAAAAGATAGGAAACAAAGGCTAGGAATAAGCTGTTAGTTTTCATAACGGAGAGAGGTAAACAGTGGGATTCTCCAAAAGATCTGTACTTGGACCTGTGCTGTTCAATGTATTCATAAATAATCTGGGAAAAGCGGTAAACAGGTAGTTGGCAAAATTTGCAGATGATACAATTTCCTCATGATATTTAAGTCCAAAGTTGACTGCGAAAAGTTACAAAGGATTCTCATAAAACTGAGTGACTGGGAAATAAAAATGGCAGATGAAATTCGGATAAATGCAAAGTAATGCACATTGGAAAAAATAATTCCACTCAGTGGTTTGAGCATTGGCCTGCTAAACCCAGGGTTGTGAGTTCAATCCTTGAGGGGGCCACTTAGGGATCTGGGGCAAAAATTGGGGATTGGTCCTGCTTTGAGCAGGGGGTTGGACTAGATGACCTCCTAAGGTCCCTTCCAAACCTGATATTCTATGATTCTATTCTCTATATTAGTTACTGTCGCTTGAGAAAGAAATCTTGGAGTCACCGTGACTGGTTCTCTCAAAATATCCACTCAGCCACAGTAAAACAAGCTAACAGAATGTTAGGAACCATTAGGAAAGAGATAGATAGTAAGACAGAAAATATCATAATGCCACTGTATAAATCCATAGTACGCACATATCTTGAAATACTGCATGCAGTTCTGGTCATCCCATCTCAAAAAGATATATTAGAATTGGAAAAAGTACAGGGAAGGGCACAAACATGATTAGGGGTATGGAACAGCTTCCATATGAGGAGAGATTAAAAAGACTGGAACTGTTCATCTTAGAAAAGAAATGACTGGAGGTGGGAGGATATGATAAAAGTCTATAAAATCATAAATGGTATGGAGAAAATGAATAAGGATATGTCATGTACCCCTCCACACAACACAAGTACTAGGGGTCACTCAAAATTGATAAGCAGAAAGTTTAAAACAAACATAAGGAAGCACTTCTTCACACGATGGACAGTCATTCTGTGGAACTCATTGCCAGGGGATGTTGTGAAGGCTAAAAGTATAAATGGGTTAAAAAAAGAATTAGAAAAGTTCATGGAGGTTAGGTCTATCAGTGGCTATTAGCCAAGATTGTCAGGGATGCAACCTCATGCCCATGCCTCTGACTGCCAGAAGTTGAGAGTGGATGACAGGGGATGGATCATTCAATGATTGTCCTGTTCCGTTCATTTCCTTTGAAGCACCCGGTACCAGCCACTGTTGGAGGACAGGATGTTAGGGCAGATGGACCATTGGTCTCACCCACTATGGACATTCTAATGTTCTCATGGTGCTGTACCCACAATAGAATCTCAATCTGTTCTTTAAATAGCTCTTCTTTTGGGGGGGAGTTTGTCTTGTGATCTACCTGTCATTTTGGAGAGCTCTTACCTTCACAACTGTTGTTATTTGAATATGTTTTGAGGACTTTGTGTGAGTCTGCCATCTGGTATGTGTTAGAAGAGAGGTTCACATACTGCTTTTTCCTTATATTATCACCTAAGCACTTCTAAGAAATCTGCTAAGCTAAGAAATCTGAAATAGATCTGAGGACATCAGAAAAGACACAACTGGGCCAGAAGAAAGACAGATCAGAAATAGGCTGAGAAATGGGTTCAGAGACAAGTTAACCTTTGAATGTAGTAAAAATTATTTATTTTTATAAATGAATATTACACCATTCATGCTGAAAGTACCTCTTTATTATGATTGATTAGACATTGCCGCTATAGGTCTGCTTCTCTCACATATCCGGGCATAAATCAGGAGAAATGCCATTGATGTTAACTGAGTTAGATTGGTGTAAAATGAGTCTAAATACAGAATCAGGCTAACTCCTTCTGTTCACAAAGTAGTATTCACTGTAAAAGAGTGGGAGAATGAGTGGGTCACATGTGATCTCAGACTGTGTGATCTCTGAACTCACATACCTCTTTCCAACACTTAATTTGGATACTAAAGCACAAGTTCCTCATAATATTGTTTGAAAGTTTAAAAGTCAGTGGCAATACACACTAGTCAGCCAATTAATTTCCACCTCTGTTTTATTAGGGTGAGGAGATAAACTACTTCTTTGCTTCTTCTCTTTGGCGGTTGAGGCATCCTGTTCTTTGGGAGTGGTGCTGTCTGGGTGCAGATTTGTGGGACCTCTGGGTTTGTGTTTTATTTCTTCTTCACTTTACTGTATTTGCTCTTTGTATCTGTTTTGTCTTTTCCTTTTCTCAGCAAACTTATTGCCTGTTGTAGTGTCACAAACATGGAGATACAGGTTTGAGGGTTATTTTATTAGCAGAATTCCAGAATTCTGCTCCTCACTCTGTAGAGGCCAAATGGTGACTCTTGCTGTGTGTCAAGCAGGAGAGTAATGTGGCATAAGGAACCCACAGACTCTCCTGAGCTTGTTACCCACATTGCAGGGAACAGTGTGTACTGGAAAGCCATTACTGCCCATGGGACACTTCTCCCCCTTCCATGCATGTGACAGGGGAATGGGTAGACAGGAGAGGGGAATAGATAGAGCGTTAGGTCCTTCCCCATAAAACTGGCCTGTGCATCTAAACCGGTAAGGCAAAGAAAGTACGATGTACCAGGAAAGGGCCTGGTGCAGCGTTCTTCCTTACAGAGCAAGAGGGAAGCAAGGACCTGTCTCTGTTCCTGAGGCCCTGCTCACTTTGAGAATATTGTAAGATTACAGTCTTCACTCTGTGCACAGTTACTGTGGTGATGGGAGCCAAACAAACACACTAGGCTAATTTCCAATACTACTGGGGTTCTCAAATTACAACAATGGTGGCCTAAGAGGAACATATCGTTATACAAGAAACTCCATGTTGGGCAGTGTTGCAGAGGTGTCAGAGTACGAGGTCAATGCTGCACATGGGTCTTCAAAGAAAGCCTGTGTAGTGGGCATTCAGGAGTTTTTGCTAGAATGGTGCATCTACATATCCCATCTAACTATATCTTAACAGCCACAATAGAGACCTTCAGGTTTACACAACGAATTTTGATGTTAAATTTGTTTACAAGCCCTTTCATCAGGTTGCCACAATGTCACGAACTGTCACTTTCAGCAAGATACTTGATAATATTTCTCCACTTGCTGGTGCTGTCAGCAAGGAAAGAATTTTTTATTTAATAGACAAGTTTCCAAATAACATTTCACAGTTTATAGACATTGAAAACAGAACGAAATCATAGCACTGTGTCTTGTACTGGTTGTGTAACACTGTCTCTTCTTGGATTGTGATACACTATATCCAAATCCTGGAGTTGTAGCACATTTGGCAGCATCTTGATGCATATGTAAAATGGCAAAGCTTTACTCTTTAATTAAGTAATAGTTCTAGCACTGGTGGGATCCAGAGTACGTCAAAAGATACATTCACCTTTGATCCTTTGAATACAACTAACAATTAATTTTGCAAAGCTGTCAGTTACACATTTTCTGTTCAAACACTCTAGAGCCATTACCAATATGAATATAAATCTAATTAATGACCTTTGGTAATCAAAGTCTCTCATTTATGAACTGTGAACCTCTTAAAAAGTGTTTCAGTTGGAATTGCTAGGTGTTCAGAAATTTTGAAAATCTGGGTGCTTAGTTAAGGGCTTGGGAGCTTAATGTTAGGCATCCATTTTGTAAAATCTTCATCTTGGTATTTAGTGCCTGACTCAACTCTCACTGAAGTCATCAGGGATTTTGCCATTGACTTCAATGGGAGCAAAATCAAACCCTTAGATTTTTGGGGTGGGATTTTTCAAAAGAATTCAGTATTGGCCTATCACTGCTCCCACTGAATTCAATGATCCAACCAACTTCAGTGGGACATTGAGCACTTTTGAAAATGATACTTAGGATTTTTATTGTATTTTGACCATTTACCGCTATAGGGCACATGTCTTTTGCCAGCACAGATGAATTCCTACAAATAGTGAATAACAATCACAACAAAAATAACCCAACAATGTGTTTTTTTCTAAACAATGTTATAATTCTAGGAAAACAGCAAAAATAAATTATTTGGCATTTTATGGTATTTCACAGGAAGGAAATGTTGGTACTGTCGAGTAAAAAGATAAATTTAATATACATACATACATACATAGATGCATGCTAGTATTGTAGTTCAGCAGTGCTCAATAATTTCCAGAAACTACTCTACCCACTATAATAAATCTTAAAATGGACATTCTCTTTCTTTTATATTTTACAAAGTATATTACCACAGCCTCTTTTTCATGTATATGTATTTGTATTAGTACTGGTTGAATGGTTCAGCTGGAGATCTGATTGTGCTTCAATACAAACAGTATTCTAATATTGCAAGTTTAATTTAGCAGTTATATTGGGGTTGTCATTGAAGGCTTGATCCAATCTCATTGAAGTCAATAGAAGGACTCTTGTTGACTTCAGTGGCCACTGGATCAGATCCCAGATCCTCAATAATTACCTTCCCAATGTATTTTACTTTACTGAAGCATTTGCTGTATTTCCTGTTCTTGCTAAAGTAAATTATCCTAACATAGTAAAAACTGAATTTTCAGTAGCAACCATTGTTGTAATGACAAGAATCATTTTGCTCTCTAGGTCAGTCTTCCCATTACAACATTATGATGACATGGTACAATCCTCATCACATTGACCTACAAAAGTTAAAATGTTTATTGAGAATAACTTGCAGTCCAGGAGCTCATACCTTATAAATATCAATACTCAGCATCTGAATGGGGAAGGGACCAGCCAAAAACAATACTTAGCTCTGGAAACCCATCTTGAGACAATAGAGAAGAGTAGGTTGGCTTCCTAGTAGCTGGCAAAGAAGAACCCTCTGTTGCTGGACTACATCCCAGGAGCATGAGGAGGCCTCACAGAATTATCAGAATACAGGGAATTGGACCTAAAAACATTTTTTAAATTAAATAAACTAAGGTTTCTGAAGCTCCCACTTAGGTTTAATGTATAAGATACTTCATATATTTAACAACATATTTAATACATGCAAGTTTACACACACAAATTTCCCTCCTATCAAAAATGTTTTCCCTTAAACCACCTACCAACCATATGAGGTTTTCATTAAATAAATAATACACGTCTCCCTTAGATTCATTCATTTCCCCAACACTAAATCTCCCCACCCATGAAAATATTGAGAAAACTGGCCTTGATATGTACTCAGAAAGTCCACAAATCCAGATTTTCAAATCAAGAAGAAAGTAAATTTCACAGTGAAGACACCATCACAGAAAAAACTCTTCTACCAATCACTCCCTGTTTAAGTAGGGAAGATATTCATTCGTGACTTTCAATTAATTGCAACTGCCAAAGTACCAAACAAGAAGAGACAGGACCTGAACCATTTAGGGGAAAGATCATGAAGACTATGAACTGCTGAAAAAGGCATTAAGACCATAAAAGCATTAAGACCATATGGGAGAGTATGGGTTTGTCCTTACTAGCCTTACATGAAATTCAGATTCTTTCCACAGAAAATGTCAAGTTTTCTGAGACTGGTATCAACTCTGTTTTCCTCTATCTTTAACTATTTTTTTTATCCTAAGCATGAGCACCATAAAATATTCTAATGGGACCCAAAGAGCCAGATGGGATGAGATACTAAATCAAACTATTAGTTTATTTTATTGTTAATATGAAAAAAGCAAATACTGAGAGGGTACAAATAATATATTACAAAAGAAAAAAATCACTAAAATCATTTAACTGCATCATCTAAAGGGATTGGAAATAGATTATAATTAGAGCTGGTCAAAAGTCAGACTTTCCATTCTTCAGGAAATTCCGACAGTTTTAATTATCTTTTTGTTCCAAACTGAAATGTTCATTATGTTTCAAATGAAAAACAATATTTTTGAAATTTACTTAGCAATGACATTTTTGAATACATTTTGGGTTAATCAAAATGTTTTTGATTTTTCATTTCCCAATAAATTCAAAATGTTTGATTCTGATTTTGACTTTTTTACTTTTATATTATATTATAAAATAAGATCAAATCAAAATAAATCTTGAAAAAAGTCATTTTGAAATGAAAAATGAAAACATTCCATTCTGATTAAATCAAATGGAACATTTTCATCTTATTGAAATGCTTCATTTAAATTTTTTTCAATGAAATGTCATGAAAATTGACATATTCTGCAGGAATTTAAGATTTTGATTAAATGGAATTTTCCAACTGAAGACTATTCTTTCGGAAAGTTTTCAACCAGCTCTTATTATAACATTTGTTAACACATCTTTTAGGAAAACAGTTTTACATGAATATTAAGGGTCAAATTTTCAAAGCGGCCTATTTTTACTCCCATGGATACCAAGGGTACCCCTGAATCAATGGGGAACAGACTTAGCCCGTGCTAATATTTAATCATATCATAAAAATACATGTACCGCAATATTGCAATACATGGCTACTGACTGGTGAGACAGAGCACTGCTGGCCACAATTATGAGCTTACACCTTTTTTTTTCTAACCACACAGGCCTTTGCTTATTAAAGCTAATCATGTATTCTTTATCTCCTCTCTGAAATATAAAACAAAGAATAACAAAGGTATTAAGGGCAAAACCCAACAGAGCACCCATAGTCTATACAAATTATACATAAAAGCTTTTCAAATGTAGCTGGGCTCTTAGAACATCCCATCATAAAAAATATTTAGTAACTAGCAGTGAATTAAATCAATTGTACTTTCCTGTGACATTGATGAAGGAATTGTGTACTGTGTTTTCATGACAAACACATCATTAGTGTACATGCATTTAAGCTGATTATTTCATTCAGCACAAGGGACTTTAGGGTTAGAATTATATAAAAGCCCAAATCACACTTGATGTTTCCCAAATACCAATCATTGTGTGGTCTAATCAAGATTTCATCAAACGTTTTATTAAACTCCATCACACGAGCCTTGCTGAAGCCAGATGATCTCTTATTATCAAGCAGCACTAAATTATTTTCATTTTGGAATGAATTGCAATGATACCCTTCCTAAAATACTTGTAAGTTAGAGGGAGGTGGGGGAGGGGGTCAAACATAAAAATGCAAAATTGCTGCAATGTTTTACTTAGAAATGGAACAATGCACAAAGGAAATCAGGGTAATACACGTTAACAATAAAAATTGTATAGGTTATAATCCTAGGGAACTGCAATCACTAATGACAAAAAGCAGTACACTTTTCTATAGCAGCGAATCTGGTTACATAGGAAATTATGGGGCATAAATATGCTATAAGTACTCTTCATTTACATTGTAACTATTGATGGTTTAATTACATGGTAATTATCATGCAGTGGTTGCAAACTAGTGATGGAGCAAACCATACATCTTTAAAGAGTACAAACATGATTTTCCATATTCTCTACATTATAGATTACATTTTTTTGATCTATTATATGTAAATTATACACCATAAAGAATATAAACCATCATGTCTCAGAGCATAAGCCAACCTCTAACCAGTGTGAGGGTAGAAAGAAAACTCTTAATGACAAGTTACTCTGTAACTGTCCAATATTGTGATCCTTCAGCCTTCTTCTAAAGCATCTGGTTCTGGCCACTAACAAAGACAGAAAACTTAATAGATGAACCAATGGTCTGATCCAGTATTGCAGTTTCTGTATTCCTAATACCACTACTGCCCACCACATATACTGGAGTGAAGTAACAGCAACCAATCAACTAATTATAAATTCCCAATGTCTTATTGTTAAGAGATTAATAATGTATTTAAGGATTAGAATGTACACTCCACATTTAAAATCATTACATTAAATTTAATAAAATTTAATGTTAATTAAAAATAAATTTTGGAACCTCTCTTTTGTAATAAAACCTACTGTAGGCATGCAGGGAATACTTGTTTGGCGGAGTAGCTGTTTCCACAAATTTGTATGAGCAGATAACCACATTTGCATCATTCATTTCACACAGTTACATCTTTTGACAGTAAGGTACTTCTACTGTTGTGCACAGTTTCACATGCAAGATACATATTAGTCATGTAAAATGACTTGTCTGCAAACTTTGCCATATCTAGTCCATGATGTTCAGCCTGGCATATAAAATGTATTAAATTTTTATGGAAGTGACATTGTTGTTAAATGGCAAGCTTCATCACAAGAAGGGAATAAAACCGCACTACCAAATTAATTATTGTTAGCACTGCTTCACTGGATCTAGACTACTAAAAGAGAATTTTTTTAAACATACAGTATAAACAAATCCCCTTGGAAAAATATGGATGTGATAATCTATGTAGAAGTTCAGAACCATTTGGTCCTTTAGGTATTTTCTACCTTATTTTGTAATATTATGAATATGTAAAGTTGTGGTAAAGTGGGAAATTTATCCTATTGCATAGTACCTATGTTTAATGTACAATGTATCATATAGTACCACAGATTATATGTAAGAATTGTTTGATTAATTACTTCTATATATGGGAACTGTGTTTAAGATATGGAAAGGAAGAAGAGATGTGTCAGAATGACATCATTAATATATTTAGTAAGTAAACTGATATGTACATAGAACCTTTCATCCAAATATACCAAAGTGTCCACAATGTATAATTATATATAGGAATCACTTTACTTTCTTAACAAGGAGGGAATTTTTTTTTTTAGGCAGAATGTATTAAAAGTGGCCCAGGACACTAGAGAGTACAGTACATTGGTGAAAAGTACCATGGGATTTTTAGTTATCAAAATTAGTACGAATCTCAGTTTTACATCTCATTCAAAACATAAAAGGCCTGATTCTTCTCCCGGCTACACTGATTTTACACAGAAACCAGTAAAGAATGTACTGCTGGTTTTTACCTGTAATCTGGAATCCACAGCATCACAGTACTCACTTACCCTTTTGGGATCATTGCTTATTACTATCTCAGAGGAAAGGATGAGTCTCCCTGCCCTGAACCACTGATACCAAGTCCTGCAGCAGAGGTTTTGTGAGGGGAAGGGGTAGGGAAATGGGTGTGGTGGTTGGATGATGCCCTTCAACTATTCACGAGGCCCAACTCCATTTATTCTTAGTAGATTAAACAATTCACAGTCTGAGGTGATATGGATACTGGCTGATAGTCTACTCACAGGTATCTCAGTATCATCCTACTCCTGGTCTTACCAAATTGAAGCCTGTGACTAAGTAATTTGGAAGGAGACAAAGCCACTTGTCATGCCCCTGCAGGCTTCAGATCGCCCGTGTTCTGAGGAAGTCAAGTTTCTTTCTTTCAGCCAGTTTGGTATATGATTGGAGGGAAGTTTATATGGTAACACAGTTGCTTCAGAGTTAGCACACAGGATTTAACCTTATAATAGACACTGTCACTGTCACATGCTGTAACTAATGGGGTGCCATTGTTTGGTATTTACATGAAATTGAAGTCCCTTCCAAGCAACTTTGAAAGATAGTCCAGGTGAATGTTAAAGATACCATTGAACCAAGAAAGCAGGGGATAATCCTGGTGTCTATCTATGTGTTTTTGGATAATACAGGATTTCTGAGTCTGGGAAATGTACTCAGAGTGTCACAGCTAATACAAGAGTTTGTCTAAATTTACAGTGCTGCAGCTGTGCCGCTGTTGCACTTAGTGAAGATGCTATCTACGCCAATAAGAGAGCTTCTCCTGTTGGTGTAGGTACTCCACCTTTCTGAGAGACAGTAGCTATGTCAACGGGAAGGCTTCTTGTGTTAACACAGAGCTGTCTACACTTGGGGTTAGGTCAGTATAACTGCGTTGCTCAGGAATGTGGATTTTCCGCATCCCGGGTGACATAGTTATACTGACATAAATGTAGAACAAGACTAAAATTGAACAGATAGTTTAGCATAAGTAGTTAACACATATTTCAAGGGATCATTCAAGGTGAAATGGCCTGTTAACAACCCTCCAGTCGTAGGGAGGAAAGGGGGAAGGGAAGAAGCTGGGGCAGAGCTGTTAATGGGTTATAGATTGTTGTAATAAGCCATAAATCCAGGGTCTGTATGCAGACAATGACTTTAAGTGTCTAGAAAAGTTATGAATTTAAACTCCCAGGCTTGTCCTTTGAAAGTGTTGTGCAGGTTTCTTTGAGAATGAGGACTGATAGGTCAGGTACATGAACAAGGGAATCCAGAAAGACCCATTATATCTGACCATGGCACTCTTATTGAAGGAATATCAGGACTCACAAACCATCCTCAAACCACTCACCACACACATGGCCAGCTTCCTTCAGGACACAACTGACTTCCTCTACAAATTCCACAATATTAACAACCTCCCTCAGACCACCATCCTTGCCACCATGGATGTCACCTCCCTATACATCAACATCCCTCACAAGGATGGCATAGCTGCCTACATCAAATATTTACAAGACTATGGACAACCCTCAGATATCTACCCTAAACATATCCCCAAACTCATTCATTTCATCCTCACACATAACAATTTTATATTAATTAATAAACACTTTGTCCAAAACATGGGAACGGCCATGGGTACATTAGGATGGCCAATATGCCAACCTCTTCATGGGCCACCTTGAAGAAGACTTTCTGGACAAATTCATCACCTGATATACCTCAAATACATTGATGATATTTTCATCGTCTGGACAGACGACTTAAAGACTCTGATAGAGTTCCACTATAACTTTAACAACCACCACACATCCATTAAACTCTCTTTGGAACACTCCCCAAACTAGCATCAGATTCTTGGACACCACAATCAGCTGCAACAATGTAACCGTACAAACAACTGTGTACAAGAAACCCATGAATCACCATACCTTACTTCATAGATCCAAAAATCACCCCAAACACACCCAGAAATCTGTTATCTAAAGCCAGGCACTCAGATACCACAAAATATGCTCTGAGGAGAAAGTCTGGGTATACACCTTAACACATTCAAAACAGCCTTCACCAAACAAGGACATTCCACCAGAGAAGTAGGTTGCATGATGGAACAGGCCACCCAAATACCCCAAGAGAACCTGCTTCAATACAAAAATAAAAGCACCTCTGACCTCACATCCCTAGTTGTTACTTACCACCCCACACTGGGACCTATATGGGGTATCATCAAATAACTACAACCCATACTTGATGGGGACCCCATTCTGAAAGAAATATTCCTTGAACCCCCTCTTCTGGCCTTCAAACCACCCCCGCAACCTCTCCAAGTTCATCATCAGAAGCAAGTTCCCCACAGACCAGGACACACCAATTCAAAGCAATACCAGAACCTACCAGAAGAACAGCTGCAAAACCTGCAGACATATTTCCAATGCTCCAGTGATCAACACCCCCCCACAATGCATCTGTCAAGATCAATGGGACTTATACATGCCTACCACAACATGTGGTGTACATCATCCAGTGCACTAAATGCCCCAATAGCTACTATATGGGTGAACCCAAACAATCACTACACCCTTGAATGAACTCACACAGGAAAATGATAAAAGACAAAAACACCACATCACCTTTGAGTTAACACTTTTCACAAAGCAATCACTATATGTGACCTATCAGTCCTCATCCTTAAAGGAAAACTAAATACCACTTTCAAAAGTTGAGCCTCGAGCTTAAATTCATAACTTTGCTAGACACCAGATATCATGGACTGAATAGAGACACTGGACTTATGGCTTATTACAGCAATCTATAACTCATTAACACCCCCAGCTGCTTCCTCTCCCCTGGAGAGATGTTAACAGGCCACTTCACCTTGAATGATCCCTGAAATATGTGTTAACTATTTATGCTAAACAATCTGCTCCATCCTGTATTTAGCTGTGACATTCTGAGATCTGGTCTACTGTACAGAGTTAGGTCGATGCAAAGCTGCTTATGTCAAACTAAGTATGGAAGTGTCTATTCTTAAATTTCACTCCCGCTGATATAACTGCCCTGCTACACCAACTTAATAATTCCACCTCTACGAACGGTGTAGCATCAAGGTCGATGAAGTTAGGTTGACACAGTGTCAGTGCAGACACTGTGTTGCTTATGTCGACTGTTACTGGCTTTCAGGAGGAAAGTGCAGACATATATAAGCAATGTAATTACTCTGGTGGCCGTATGCCCTTGTAAGTTAGGACAACTTAATTTTGTGGTGTAGACATGGTTTGAGCAAGTTTCCCAGTCATGAAGAAGTGCTCTCTGTAATCTCAAAAGCTTGACTCTCTCACCAACAGAAATTGGTCCAATAAAAATATTACTTCACCCACCTTGTGTGTCTTATAATAAAGCAGTTTCTAGTCCCAGGGTTGTGACCCCTTGAGTGTGAATGATTATCTAGTTCTACTGTTTAATTTACATAGTTATTGCAGCAGAGTTTCCATGCCCCCCCATTGTACATTGAGATAACTTGAGTGTGTAAATCACTGTACTAGTCTCCATATTGTAAGGCCAGTGAATCTTGCCTTGCACTGATATATAGTTTTTTTAGAGTTATCTATTCCACTAACCCCTTTAAGTTTGCTGTTGGCAGGACAAGACTTTTAGCCTTGTTAAGTTTTCCTAGGTCGTTTTGAACTTACTGTTTTCACAGGTGGTTCAGACTAATACAACCCTAAGACATATTTTAGTTTGGAAACACAAATCCCAACAAATGACTACTTTTCTGAAGAATCAGGCATTGTTTATATTCACTCCTTCCAGCTTATATGCACACTCTTGTGAGGATGACTTTCATCCCCACATATTGTACTTTACAAATATTTCTAACTTAAATGAATTTTCTACTTAATAGCTTCACTAAGGCCATGTCTAAACTAGTGAGCTTAGAGCAGCACTGCTGAATTGATGCAGCTCTGCTGCTGTAAGATCTCTCACGTAGCTGCTCTATGCCGACTGAAGAGAGCTTTCCCATACTCATAATTAAATCACCACCACCGAGTGGCAGTAGCTATGTTGGCAGGAGAGCATCTCCCATGGACATAGCCCTATCCACACGGATGCTTCTGTCGGTGTAACTTATGTTGCTCAAAGGGATGTTTTTTCATATCCCTGAGTGACATAAGCTTTACCAACAAAAGTGCTAGTGTAGACATAACCAAAGGAGAATATCAGAATGATTCAGGAGAGAACTCATAAAAAAACAATTCCATAATGACTTCCTGGCATGAAAAAAGTATAGTTCTAGGGTTGCCATTTCTGGAGTTAAGCCTTGTTTATAGGATCTGAAACACTGAAACACTGCAGATGCTGTTCATGTTTCAGTAAATATCACACAAAGTGCCCCGATTAAGATCATTTTATTCATTTGAATTCTTTTTTCCATTCTGATTTTCAATATGTTATAATCCCTTTTGTAATTTATATAACCTTGCAGTGATGATGAGATCGTTTTAATGATCTCCTTAGCTGAGGTCACAGAAAATGTGTGAGCTTTTGTTCCAGACAGGAAAACAAATTCCACTTTGAAAGAATTACTTTAAAATAGGAATCTGTGGGGTGAAGTGTATAATAAGATCTTTCTTTCTTTCTTTCTTTCTTTCTTTCTTTCTTTCTTTCTTTCTTTGGTAGAACCATATCTATGGTTATATCAAATGATAAAAGCCCAAATCCAGGGACCAGTGAGAAGAAGGCTGCGTATATCTGCAAGATGCTGGATAATAATTCTCCCACCCTGCCCTCTCCAAGACATGACCCAGTTGCAGATTGACTCCACAGTGGTCACATTAGCTCAATAGCTGAAGTAGCCTTAGTTGTATTGATAGCTTTCTGGTGCAGGGTGGAAGACCAGAGAAACCGTATACTGCGGAATCCTTTCGCCCCACTTTTGGCATGCTGCTATGCAGTCCTCCCAAATCGAACTGCTTCCACCTTGCAGCGCTATGGGGACCTGTTCATCCACTGAGCTGGGGCTGACTTTATACCCTCAAACTGTTGAAGAATGATGAAACAATTGAAGTTCCAAAGTATGGGCCTGATTCATGGGAGTTTTGCCATTGATTTCAGTGGAGAAGGAACAAGCCTGTGAGAAAATTTGACATCCACTGAGATTATAATCAATATGATTCACACTTATAAAAATATAAGATCAGCTGCCCATGAGTTTAAAATCAAGAAAACAATCTTGCTCTTTGCACTGTCTCCAAGGAGCATGAGAAGTGGGGTTAACCCTCCCCTATTTCACTCTTCAGTTTTTGTTAAAGAGCAAAGAGGTGCCATTTTCATGTCAGCCTTCTTCTTTATATATGGAAGAAAATACTGTTATAAGATTTGAAATGCATCAGAGAAGGCCCAATCCTACATATAATATACATACAATATAAATACAATGGGAATTCCTTCCACAGAGTGTTTTGAAGATCAGGATCACAAACAACTGAATTATCTTTTGGGGTGCAGGGAAATGTGGACAGAAAGAAAGACAAGAAGAGAACTCAACCTTTGTGAAGAAAAATCCCAAAAGGAAATTGCACCATTTTATTTATGCACAAATAGGTCTTTAAGGCAATATTTAAGTTGAAGCTGAGAAGAACATCCTCCATTTAGACAGACTTTCATTGCAACATCTGAGTGGCATGAGAACTCTAAAAATGCATATAGTCACAATATCTTCTTGCCCCAGAACTTCTAATTTTACTTCTTTGAAAAGATGATGTAGATATGGACTATAAGGTGGATAGAAAGCTGGCTAGATTGTTGGGCTCAAAGGGTAGTGATCAACGGCTCTAGTTGGCAGTCGGTATCAAGCGGAGTGCCTCAGGCATTGGTCCTGGGGCTGGTTTTGTTCAACATCTTTATTAATGATCTTGATGATGGGATTAATTGCACGCTCAGCAAGTTCACAGATGACACTAAGATGGGGAGAGAGGTAGATACGATGGAGGGTAGAGATAGGGTCCAGAGTGACCTAGCCAAATTGGAGAATTGGGCCAAAAAAAATCTGATGAGGTTCAACAAGGACAAGTGCAGAGTTCTGCACTTAGGAAGGAAGAATCCCAGGCACTGCTACAGGCTGGGTCCTGACTGGCTAAGCAGCAGTTCTGTAGAAAAGGACCTGGGGATTACAGTGGATGAGACGCTGGATATGAGTCAACAGTGTGCCCTTGTTGCCAAGAAGGCCAAGGGCATATTGGGCTGTATTAGTAGGAGCATTGCCAGCAGATTGAGGGAAGTGATTATTCCCCTCTATTCAGCACTGGTGAGGCCACATCTGGAGTACTGTGTCCAGTTTTGGTCCCCCCCCATTACAGAAGGGATGTGGACAAATTGGAGAGAGTCCTGCAGAGGGCAATGAAAATGATTAGGGTGCTGGCGCACATGACTTACGAGGAGAGGCTGAGGGAACTGGGGTTATTTAGTCTGCAGAAGAGAAGAGTGAGGGAGGTTTTGATAGCAGACTTGAATTACCCGAAGGGGGGTTCCAAAGAGGATGGAGCTAGGCTGTTCTCAGTGGTGGCAGATGACAGAACAAGGAGTGATGGTCTCAAGTTGCAGAGGGCGAGGTCTAGGTTGGATATTAGGAAACACTATTTCACAAGGAGGGTGGTAAAGCACTGGAATGGGTTACCTAGGGAGGTGGTGAAATCTCCATCCTTAGAGGTTTTTCAGGCCTGGATTAACAAAGCCTTGGCTGGGATGATTTAGTTGGTGTTGGTCTTGCTTTGAGCAGGGGATTGGACTAGATGACCTCCCGAGGTCTCTTCCAACCCTAATATTCTATGATATGAATAAAAAGATTGTCAGATATTAGGGTTAGGCTTTCAGCTGTTCCTATGAAGAAAAACAGTGGCCTTAACTGACTGCTTAAGCGGAGTTTACATCTGCTTTGAGTTACCTGGGCTTCACAAAGCAGCTAGAGCATATTAGCAAATTTGGCCCAAAGATCCTTCTTAGAAAACAGGCACAGAGATCCTCCTAATCACTACAGAAAAGACAGACAATGTTTCCTCTGCTGGAGCAATTTAAATTCTGCACAATAAGCAGCAGAGTTTATTGTTTAGAACTTGTCATGCATTCCAATTATACCTACTGTAACCTGTTTTTTACTTTGATATTCTCTTGTTCTTGTTTGTTTGGCTATTTTGATCTCACACAAGTTTATTTTCCAACATGTATTTTGTTATATCACATTCTTTTCACTTAAAGTAGAACAGATACCTACACGGTTGGCTTCACCTAAGAAAGAGATTTATTGTCATCATACTGAACGGAAGTGTAGTGTTCATAATTCACCTGAGGTTTTCTTTTTTGTTTTGTTTTTTATCTGATTTAAATCTTTTCCAATCTACTCCTCTCAATTTCAATCAGATACAAATTACTTTTAAGCATGGGTTATAGATAGTATAATTTAAAGAGAAATGAATGAAAATATTAATACTAAGAAGATCAAAGAAGGGGAATGGTTCATATTCATTTCAGGAAATTGCATCTTAACAGTTAGTATGAGAAGCTTAAGCAGAAACAAAATATTTTTGTATTTGCTTTTAATAGTTTCTTTATTGTTATTCATAAAAAATCATCAGTACACAATATTAATGATACAATTTCACCCAAATCTCAAAGAAATATGATAAAAATGACCTCTTTTCCACCCAAGCCAACCCACATCAAATAATTCCCAAGGTAATAAACATTTATATATATATATAATATTATATGGCTCTGAACTTGTATTCCTTGTGCACCCAGCACATACAGTGAGATGAACAGGAATTCAGAATTACAGCAGTGAACATTATGTATACTTGCCAGAGACAGATCCTCAGCTTGGGGAAATCCGTTCAGCTCATGTCAGCGGAGCTACACAAATTACAACAACTGAGGCGAAATTCACTCCTGTGCAGCACAAGCTTAAGTATTATTTGTGTCATTTATGTCCAACATAAGCCCCTCATCTGAGAAAAATTTGGCTCAATGAACTTGATTTCCTGTTTAAAAAATATATGATTTTTTTCCAGTTTAAAACAGGAGTAACCTCACCCAAGTTGCTAGCTTTACACTGGTGTTAATGCCATTGTGAGATGTTTATATATACTGTAGGAATGTGAACAGTTATTTGCCTTCCCTTGGCCTGTACTCTCCCCTTGCCTCAAGCACTGCAGAATGGGAGGCATAAGAGGCCCCCTAGTCCAGCAAAACAGCTGCTGGGAACTCCCCCAAGACAAGGAAATCTGCAGCTAGAGGTGTAGGGTCATTCTCTGCTCCTGTTACACCACCTGAGCAGTGGGGCAGGAAATCTATCCCTATATTGTCCTTTATTTCATGTTATTACCTTTATTACTGACAATACCTATGCCAATGATATAATTTTTTACATGAAGATATATGACCCTGTTTAACATATGTTCAGTATAGGCCTAATTCTGAACCATTAAAATCAATGAGAATATAGTAATTGTCTTCAGTGGGAGCAGAATCGGACCTAGATTCCTTATATTTCTTTACGTATTATAAAATTGTTCCAATGTTATATTATTTCAAACGCAATGTTCAGAGCTTTCACCAGTGTCACCATAGAGTAATTCCACTGAAGACTGAGCAAAATCGTCATTCAATATGTTTCAATATGACGGAATTAGCACCTTCAAAGGTTTCTTTAACTTTTTATGCTCTGATTCCATTAGGCTTTGCTTCCTGCCTGTCATGAGCCCTCTCTGCTGTGACTGTGAAAACCTTTCCCATTGGCCTCTGCACACTGGTTTGTGCAACAATCCTAGCATGTCAGTCACACTGTTTCTGCCCATTCCCCTACTGCTCCTGAGAACGACAGCTCACTTATGACCTAGTCCTGTAAACCTTACTCACATGAGGGGTCCCAGAGACTTTGACTGGGCTAATGCAGTAAGTAAGGACTACGCATGTGAGCAAGGATTTGCAGGTCTGTGACCTTCTTTTGCTTACAGAATCCCAACTTGCATTTATACCCTGGAACATGACTAAGGCCCCAATCCAGCAAGCCACTGTAAGCACATGATCGGCTCTTTACATTTAATTAGACAGATGACATGCTTAAAGTTATATAGTTAAGTGCTTTGCTGGATCGGGCCCTAAATATTTGTGTGCACTTAATTTATACCCTCTTTGCATCTCTATTTTTGAATTTATCGCATTATGTGTTTGCTTTTAATAACTGTTTGTCCCCGATACACGCTGTGGCAATCACACTTTCCTATCCCTTGTAATTATAAAAATAACATCTAATTTTATGAATGTGATAGCGCCTTAGGTTTACAGAAAAAATAACTAGGTTGACAATATCTTTCCTCATTATATGCAAATAAATCAATAGAAAAGTTAGTAAAAGGTTAATATGAAAATACTCTCCTTGGGTACACTTCAGTAATAACAAACACACACACACACACACATTTGATAAGTCCCTAGGCATAGACTGCAGTAAGGCTATAGTAAGAAAAAGTGTCTTTTTAAACTGTTGCTTAGGTACTGCAAATACTTGCTCCTTATGCATCTTCTGAGTCATGTGTGTCCAGTTTACTGACAAAAACACATTTATCTTCCTGTCAGCAAATGCAGAGCCAATATAGTTGCAGATGGGCAAGCTGTGTTCTATTCTGTCTCATCCATCATCAGCAGATTTGCCAGTTAAGTTCTGATTCCAGAATCTTTATTGCTGGAGATGATGTTTGAAGCAGAAAGAGCACAGTTTGATTTTCAGACCCCAGGTTGCTCTGGAAGTGTCGGCAGTTAGAAAAACTTTTGTTGGCTTGAGAACTGATTGAGCTAGCTATAAAAATCACAGAGAGGGACTATAAGCGGAACAATAGGGGCAATAGGCTTCTCATTTTTCTCATGTGACCAATCCCATTGAAGTACAAGGAGCTACTCATGTGCACACAATTATTTTCATTGTCTTGGTTTGGGTTGAGGATAATGCAGGTTGGGATGGCGGGGTGAGGTGGGATTCTATAGAAAGAAATGCATAGCCTTCAAATGCTCAGTTCTCTCCAGGGACAAATCTTGTAAACTAGCACAGACACCGGATAGTAGGTTGTTTTGGACAAATGCCCTTGAACAAACACCATGAGGCTTTGCTAAATTCAGCTTCCCCTTTCAGCACAACAGAGCTACAACTGTTCCACTGGCTGTGGGTCACTATGCACCTCCAGTTGAGCAAGGATTTCCCCATTAAAGAGCCTGATGCATTTTTTCTATGAGTCCTTTAAGAATATAAACTTCAGACAATAAAAGATGCAACTATGTGTGCCACTAGGTGCAGCCCATGCGGAAATGTGTGAAACTACACATGGGGAAAGGAGTGTAGCTGGCATCTCATGAGAAAGAACCTCAAGAAGTATCTGCAGAGGTGGAAGGACATTGACTCCATCTAATGCACCTCTTTGCCACCTCCAAAACAGCCGGTGGATGAAGACTCACAACATGGCTTTGAGAGTCCGAATTCTGTCACCTTGTTTAAGAAAATGAACCAGTTCTGTCTTCAGATATGCAAGTACAGGCAGAAATTACTGACTTCTGTTTTGAGATAAAATTAGTCCCTGAAAGTTCATTGTTGGCAAACATTGAATTAAACAGCTGTGGTGTAAAAAGATTATTAGAATGATTATTAAATTATTAGTGGTTAAAATAGGTTGAAAAAAGAGGGGAGCTCTGTCTCCACTAGCCAAGGAGGTGGGGGAGCTCTCCCTCTGTGTTTTAGCCAGGGAGGGGATGCTGTCCCCTCTCTTTCTTTAATCCTGAATACAGCTAAGGAAAGATTACTGTAATACAGACTCTCTCCATGCTGTACTGATGCAGCTGACATTAGTAGATGGAACTCCTTCATATAACAGAGAGGGGCCTGCCAGCACACCATTACCTGTTAGGGCCCTTTTGCTTTGTGATGTTACATCTCCCCTCCCACACACACACTCCATTGCAAAATAGCAGGAAACTCTTGACCTTCCTTCTGAGCATGCTGCAAAGCCCATCTGTTTGAGTAGAAACTCAGTGGGGTTCCTGGTACTTGGGGCTGATGAAGAAAGAATTCTTGATAGATCAGCGAAGGAAGAAAAGTTTCTTCTTATCTAACAGATGAGAACAAAAACATACTCGATACTGGTCAAATTCTCATAAAACTGGGTCAGACACACTAGTGTACTCACTATACCTGTTAGTGGCTGAGCATCTATCCTCGACAGACAAGCTAGAAAGGTGTGGATGAACAATCTCTACAAACCATGGACATTTTTTTTTACAAAAAATTAAGTATGATGATTTGATTTGGCAAGAACTGCCCTTTCCCATCCTGCTGTATTTAGTAACTCAGCCTGAAAAATTCTGCTATTTAGTTATGGTTTGTTATGTGTTTATTTCAATCAGCAATATTTGCATTCTACTCATTTCTTACATTTGTTTTCCAGTTTATTTTTGTGTTCTAAGTCTCATCTTTTGGACAATCTATTCTTTTTCTCTATTCTGGAATGGATTTTTCAACCATTGCAACTGACCTTTTCCCTATAAAACCCCAGTTCTTAAACAAGACCCAAGTTAACAGACCCTTGCACCCATCCAGAACTCCACAAGGGCACAGAAGTCTAGCTGCATGGATCTCATTCAAAGTTTGCGGTTTAAATTTGAATTTAGAACTTAGAAGCTTCCAGGGTCTAACCCATGAGCCCAAAGCTTTGCGAGCAGAGGAACTGAAAAGAAGGCTGTTCTGGTGGTAGAGCACTTGTTTTGATCCTCCAGGACCTGAGTTCATGTCTCTGCTCTATCACAGACTGTATTACTTTGCCAAGGTATCTAACTTCTCGCTTTCCCATCTACTAAAAGAGGATAATACTTTGCTGTCTCAGAGGGGTGCTGTAAGGATAAATGCATTAAAGACCAAGAGGCACTCAGATACTATAGTGAATGGGGCAGAATATAAATACTGTAGATTAAACTCCAGAAGATAATCTTTCAAATGTAAAGTACTTGTTAGTTCTCATCTAATAATGTTTCTTCCTCCATTCATCTATAAAGAAGTCCTTATTTATCAACCTTGAAAGACATATGAAATAAATACTGTGGCCCAGCTCATTCCTGTCCCTGTCCTCAGATTTTAAAGTTGTTTTTTTGTGTCTGGTTCTCAAAATATTGGCTGATAACCAAAAGATATGTCTGCTTATCTAAATGTAACTGTGTTATGTTGGCATGAAAATTGGGCTAGACATTACACAAGACCATGTCTGTCTGGTTCTGGCCAGGCTGAAGAGTTTGCAGCTTTTTTTCCCACAGTGAAATGGTACCTCCATTTCTACGTGAAACGACAAAGGAAGGATGGTCAAATATAGGGGTTCTCAACCTTTTTCTTCCTGAGCCCTCCCCCCCCCCATGCTATAAAACCTCTATGGCCCACCTGTGCCACAACAACTGTTTTTCTGCATATAAAAGCCAGGGCCAGCATTATGAGGTAGCAAGCAGGCAATTACCTGGGGTCACGTGCCACAGGGGGCCCCGGGATGCTAAGTTGCTCAGGCTTTGGCTTCAGCCCTGGGTGGTGGGCTTGGGGCCCCAGGCTTCAGCACCATGCAGTGTAGCTTTTCTTTCTGCCCTAGGCCCCAGCGAGTCTAATGCCAGCCCTGCTTGTAAGACCCTGGGCCCTGAAACCTATTTGTGGCACCCCAGGGGGCCCTGGACCCCTAGTTAAGGGTGGCTGGTCTAGTTAGGGCTCTGTCCTTGTATTTAGGAGACAAGGGTTCAATCCCTGGCATGTGTGATCCTAGGCATGTCATTTTGTCTCTCTGTGCCTCAGGACAAATACATTAAAAATTATAAGATGCTCAGATAGTTTGATAATTGGGGTGATATTAATACCTGAGCTAGATAGAAGATAGGCCCCTGAATAGGTAACACTGCTCTGTTGGCATGGCAGTGTAGAGCCAAGTAGCTCTGAGAATAGGGATAATTTTTCTTTCAGTTATACAAGTGTAATTCCATTTACTTCACTGGAGTTCCTCCTCATTTAACTGTATGTAGTTATGTAACCTATGTGGGGTGCTGCAGGTAGGGGCTACATAGGTGAGGGGAGAATCAAGCCCAGTAAACATTGCCTGCCCTACCCCGCATGTTAAATCAGCGAAGTAGTTAAAACTTCTTTTCAAACTTCAGACATTAAATCTCTCCTGCAGTATCTTTTACAAAGAAGGATCCATTAAAATCTCAAGTGTTACCAAGTCAGTAACAGTTTTAAGTGATTCAGAGACATAGATAATAAAATATTCTGGTATAGAACACTCTTGCAATCAGGGTTTATGGTATGAGAAAGGATTCACTTTGTCCTTCAGTTTAGTCATTTTGAAAACAGTAGCAAACAAAGTCTGTCTAAACAAGATTAGTTTTGATCACTAAACCAGAGAGGCTGTCAGTTTTGCTAAGCAGAAATGATGCCTTATATTTTAGAAATGAAGATTTCCCATTTGAACCTTTTTCAACTTATTAATATTTACTGAGTATTACTTTTTAAAAATGCTAAACAACACTCACTATTGAATATCTTAATACATTTTGAGTCTGATTCATAATTAAATTTAAAAATGTCTTGATAGCCTGTCTTTTGAAACAAATATTCTCCCGAGTACATGTTCCATTAGAGAATTGAATCCTTACTTCTATGGTGCTGCTGCTGGTGGCAGCTTTGCCTTCAGAGCTGGACTCCCAGTCAGCAGCCACCATTTTCCAGGTGCCCAGATCTGCAGGCAGCACCACCAGCGGCGCAGAAGTAATGGTAGCAGTACCACAATCCCCCCTACAATAACCTTGCGACCCCCCCACAACTCCTTTTTGGGTCAGGACCCCTACAAAACTGTGAAATTTCAGATTTAAATAGCTAAAATCATGAAATTTACTCTTTTAAAAATCCCGTAACTGTGAAATTCACCAAAATGGACTGTGAATTTGGTAGGGCTCTATTCATACTTAAGATACCTTCTGAGTCTCAACTTGCCCAATCTGTACACCTGCCAGTGTTTTATACTAAACCTCACCAAAACTTGGAGGTGGCAAATTCCATTCCCTAGATTTGCTGAAAGGTTCTTGCCTTGTCTGCACAGAATGGCACCCTTTTGGAAGCCTCCAAGGTTGTTTGTTGCTATCGCCATAAGAACAAAAGGGAAAGCTAGCTCTTCTGAAAGACTCTGTAGGTGGATATCCTCTTGCATATCCCTCTGCTAAGACATTATGAAAGCCCCTCATCCTGAAACGATCAGGGCCCTTCTACAAGAACTCAAATGACCTCGGTAGCTTCTTTACAGGGAGTACCTCTCTTGGAGATTTGCAGAGCAGCCACATGGGGCTCTGTGAGCACTTTCACCAGGCATTATAATCTGGTGCAAGCTTTGGCTGCAGATGCGTCCTTTGGCTCAGCAGTTCTCCACTCTGGTGTACAGCATACTTCCTTGCACCTTCCTCCACAATGAGCAGTGCCTGGGAGTCACTCACAGTTAATATCCATAGGGACCAGCACTTGAAGATGAAAAAAAGGTTATTTACACTATAGTAACAGGAGTTCTACGAGACGTGCAATCCCTATGGGTATTCTCATTGTGCCCTCCTTCCCCTCTGCTCAGGTCAGCCTGTCTCATGATAGAATCAGAACTGGGCGATGAGTGATCCATACCACTCTTTATGTCTTTGGATAGAAGTAGGATGAGATGCAGAATGCAGGAGCAGACCAGTGAACATTGCTACTGAAGAATTTCTAGTGACAGGCTCATGAAGTGTGTCACACCATGGTGAATACCCATAGGGACCAGGGTCGGCGCTTCTACTAGGTGACCCTAGGCGGTCGCCTAGGGCAGCAGGATTTGTGGGGGCGGCATTTCGGTGGCGACTCATTTCCCGGTGGCGATTCGGCGGCAAGATAAGCGGCCGACGAAACGCCGCCGAGAATGCAGCTTCAGAGGAGCTGCCGCTGAAGCACCGCCGATTACGGCGGAGGAGCACTGCTGCCTAGGGCGGCAAAAACCCTGGTGCCGCTACTGATAGGGACCTCCCATTTTGAAGAACTCCAGTTACTATAAGGTAAAATAACCTTCTTTTTTGTTGCATTCAAAGGCATCTACACTAGTGCAGAGGGGAGCAGCATGATTTGTGGAAATTTGAGGGCTCTTTCTTGCATAATAAGGGTCAGCACTTGCATAATGTCAGCACTGCACCATCCGTTTGAAGTGCTAAATAAAGTATTTTTGTACACCCTAAATGTAACCCCAGTAGATTGTATACATATCCCTCAAAACCAAATTTATGTACTCTCTGGTCCATTTTTGTTCTGCTCAGACAGTGTACTCTGTCCAGAAACCAGTGCAGCTTTAGAGCATCTACAGAATGTTGTCTGTGGACACAAAGAAATTTAGACACATTTATCTGAAAGATCACAAATCAACAAAAAATGAAAATGAAAAAAAAGTATTTTGCAGTTCTGAGAAAGCAATAGTAGATTGAAATGAATATTAAAGAATAAATCATCAACTCAAATATACCTAATCCTTCGCTACTCAGAAGGAAAGCAGGACAGTTATGTTTACCCTGCAAAATACTTCATATTTTTTATAATGAGAAATTCACTCTAACTTTGATTCTGAGGTATTATTCATATAATCCTAAAAAAAATTATTCCTAACCAGACTGAAAATTTACGTACAAATGCTAAGCTCATCAGAGTGAATTCAATATTACATTTTTTAAAGGAAGAAGGAAATTTATGTTAGCTTTTGTAATACAAGTCCAGATAAGCTTGTGTCCTGGCATCAATCCTGAATAAGACTGAACGGCATAAACCTTTGCATTTTTCTTTTAAATTACTTTAACATATACCATACAATACTTCTTTAATTTGTGACACATGAAACATTTCTGCATCAAGGCAAATAATTCACACCATGGAGTTGCATAACTAAATTCAAAGATGTAGCACCTGCTCCTGCATTATAGGGTGATGAGTACCTCCTTGAGAAGCATTGAGCACCCCCAGTTAAGGATCTTTTAACATCAGACCCTTACACTGCAAAACTTTTAGAGAAATAATTTATCTGACAATCCAGTGCTCCTCCACCCTGAACTTGGTATCAAACCAGTCATTCAGGACTCTTCCCATAAGCAGCACATGCAGATTCCCTTTGCAGTCAGGTGGTTTCTTGAGAACAGAGTATTTGCATGTTAAATCCCAATACAGTAAATTGGACACTGGACCTTAGAATGCATGAGCCTGATCCAAAGCCCATTGAAGTCAACAAAAACACTGTCGATGTGGTTCAATGAGACAGCCCAGTGAGCAGGGAAGAATGAGGGCATGAGGCACCCGAAATACGACGTCTGTGAGACACCACGGCAGCTCAGGCAGACAGAGATTAATATCAAACTCACCTAAAAAAAAATTTCGATTTGATTTAACAAACTGAAATGTTTCAAGCAAAATCAAAATTTCCAAGATATTTAGATGGAAAATTCTGGACCACTTCGGCTGTTCACTATGATTCCCTGGACTAATTGTATGAATAAAATGAATAGGATTTGATCATACATATGTACTGTATGTAAACTTGCTTATACGGAATATTTCATAATTGTAAAAGTAACCAAGCCATTCTGTCCTTGGGTCACTGTCTGTGAAACCTATTAACTTTTATTTCACAGTGGTATCTGAGAAACCACAATTTTACCTATACTTAGCATCAGAAATGCTAAGTTTTTCTGGTATTCTAAAAACCCAGATTGCTCACAAATGCAGACAGACATTTCAAATAAATATTTCTTACTTGCAAATCAAAACAGAAGGCCAACCAGCAGAGCTATGAAATCTTTTATATTTATTATTACCATTATTCTTTGCTAATTGGTGGGATAGGGATGCAGCTTATATATAACTGACCTACAACTACCTATTGTGGTGATTTGGAAAATTAATAGTTGTTCATCTCATACAGGACTAAATGGAGAATTTGGTATGGATTATGCCCAAGATTGTCATTGATTTCCCAAGAACTATTACACCAAGGGACCTAAGTTAATGGTTTTCAGTCCACATGTAGAAAGAGGTGTCTGTCTCCAGTACATTAGATTGAAACTATAATAATCCTACAAGGATTTCATGGATCAAGAGAAGAGTTTACTTCATACTACATTGCCAAAGCTTCTCTTATTCAAACAGAATAGTGCTGGTGAACTATTCTGTAAATATCAGGAAATTGAATAGTCTATCAAACCTAACTAATAATTACATTTATTAATTTTATCAAAATATTGAAATTGAAATACTGAAAATACATGCATTCACATCTTGCAGCTTCTGAAGAATTATAACGAGTCATGACGTTCTTTCACACATTTATAGATAGGAAGTGGGGATTATATGTGTCCCCACTTTTCCAGCCCAGCAAACCTTAACTGATTAGATAGATAGATAGATAGATAGATAGCAATATCCTATTAACCCTAATAGGAAAAGATTACAAAATCAAATATTTCAGCAGATCTGTCATTTTGACTCCTTCAGTCTCAGTCTTCAGAGAAACTCTAGAGATTCAAGTGCATCTACGGGGTATCATTCACCTTCATATGCCAACATTCAGAAACAGGAACTATGAAATAATACCAAAGAATATGCAATCTAACACTTTAATGTTTTCCCATGTTCTTTTCTGTAAATGGCCTTTGGTTGTGGGCAATATAGCAAACAACCCCATAATCTTCTTTAATATGAGTAGATTTATACTGTTACAGTAAAATGCCATTTCATTCTCTGTTAACCTCTTACTATAAACTACTACTGACACTAAGAAGAAACTGAATAACATTATTCAACTAGATCCACCAGCTTAGCAGTTTCTCATTTTACTAAACAGATTTTATCACTTGTAACCCAGTTACTCCATTAAATGCATAGTAAGCAGCATAAAGCAGGACTATATTTTTAGTGTTAGAATTAAAAATGGCTCGCATTTTCACAAAATCCTTGCAAAGAGCAACAACTTCAAATTCAGTGGTAAGGGAACTGTAAAAGAGTAAAACTCATTCAGAGTCTTTAGGGGTAACATTGAAGGACAAATATTCATTTCAGCACATTGGCAAGTAACTGGACATGTGGTGAGTGGAACTGGTTGAGAATTTTCCAACAAAATGTTTTGAGGTTTTTTGGCTCAGAAAATAGAGAAACTGTTCAATGAATCTCCCAATTCAAAATATATTTTAAAAAATTAAAATGGTTGTAATGGAATGTTTTGATATTTTCAAAATGAAGCATTTCATTTTGCAGTTCGAAGTGATTTTCTGTTCTGAAATTTTAATGTATACCAAAAGAAAGGTTACAAATAGAAAAAAGTCAATAACTGAACATTTTGAAATAATTGAAACAAAATATTTCAATTGACCAACCTGATTTTTAGTTTTCAGATTATCAGTTTGTGAAAATGTTCAAGATTTTGATTTTTCATCCTGATTTAGGATGGGGAAAAAGTTCAAAATCTCAAAAACAGTTGTGGAAAACCATTTCCCACCACGCTCTACTGAGAAGTATATGAAAAGAAATCATTCTATTTGTTACGTTCGTGGGAGGCTGCGAGCCTACCCAGGGTGCTCTGCAAGAACGAGGCCCACACACTCTGTGAGTTATTGGCTTTATTGAAGGCAAAGTGACACATCCGCAACGGGGACTCCTGGCGTTGCTGTCACGGAGACGGGGAACCCAGCTCACCAAAATTCGGGCCTGGTACGGAGTGCAAAGTGGGGCCAGGCTCATACAATTATATACAGACATCTCATACAGAAGCAAGCAGGGGCCGCCTCCTGGCCCAAGGCCATACAAGCAGAAGCTATTTTAATTAGCTCAAAACAGATTGCAGCTGGCCGGCCATGACCTACAGTGGCTGGCCACTAAAAGAGTGTGAGAAAGCAAAAAACACCCTGACTAGCATGAGAAAGCGAACACACCCTTGCTATGCCGTAACACAATCTTCCGTGGTACCCTACACTATTGCTCTCCAGAACGGCAGTTAAGCCACTTCCTCATTGCTGCCAAGTACTCCCTGTAGTCACTACACTCCCATTCCATAAGAAGAAGGGACCGTGGATCTATGTACTGATGGCTCCAGTGGCATCGCCTCTATCTCTCCCCATGCCAATTCTGAAATCACCTTCCTGTGATCAGAAGGAAGGAAGCCCCAGTCCAGATTCCACCAGTCCTGCTGCTCGTATAGCAGAATGACAACAGCTCTGCACTCACGGGACACAATGACTGTTTAAGCTAATAAAACACAGTAGTCAGACACGTACACATTGTCAAAGATCATACAGGGCATTAGCTATGCAACTCCACTGAAGTCAACAGAAGTCTTAAAAAAAAATCCTGCAGTGATATGAAGCTACAGGGGGGGAGGGCTAGCTCAGTGGTTTGAGCATTGGCCTGCTAAACCCAGGGTTGTGAGTTCAATCCTTGAGGGGGCCATTTGGGGATCTGGGGCAAAAATTGGGGATTGGTCCTGCTTTGAGCAGGGGGTTGGACTAAATGACCTACTAAGGTCCCTTCCAACCCTGATATTCTATGATGATTCTATGAGTTGGAAACTTGGAATCAGATCACTTTGCACACCTTCCAGTATCAACAAGAATATAGCTGAGCCTTAGTTCTGTCTTCAGGTATTGGAATTAATAATGTGTGAGGTATTTGCCTGAAAATGTTCTGAGTCCTTAAACACATATCTGAATATATTGGACCTTTGAGGAAGAAATCATCAGCGTAATGAATTAATGCATCATTGCTTGGTGATCCTTTTAAGAAATGTGCTAAAACACTCAAAGGCAGTGCATTCAACCCAACAACTCATTAGCATTGATTTATCAAAATAAAATGTCCAGTTTGACATAAAAGTGAAAAACATCAAAGTCTGCTAGGTTTATGAGGAGGAGTAAAAGCAGATCTTGCTATCTTTAGTTACCATGTGACTAGGGCACTTGAATTGTAAGGTGTAATTGCATTAAATATTGGTTATAAATATATTTTTCAAGGAAGAAGTGGTGCATTCTGACAGCATAGCTACCTTTTATCCCATCCTTTGGTAACTTCTGTTGTATTTGACCTCCATTTTAACTCTCAAAAGCCATTTCCTTTCAGCAAAGCATTTACTCATATTTAAAATGTAAATTTTAGCTTTCTTCATTACAGAAAGCATTACTAGGTCAACAAACAAATTTAGAGGAGACACTGGGCACCAGATTTTTAGAGGCTTCAACTCAGTCTTCAAATTGGCACTTTATATTTTTCCACGCTTACTTGTTTAAAACTGACATTTTTTGCTTATGCAATGGATTTTCATATGCTCTTAGCTGGACAGTCATGTCTGCTACTGCTCTGCTCTCTCACCATTTTCCTTTCTCCTTTTCCTAATCCCCCTATCCCTTGTTCCTACCTCCCATTTCCTCTGGCTCTTCCCTTTCCTTCTCCTCCCTCTGCTGTTTCCTTTGAATAGCTCATTGTTGCATTTTGAATTTAGACTGTGTTCCTCTCCAGTCTTCTATCTTCTGTTTTTTCTCTTCTGCTCCATCCCTTTTCTTCTTATTTTGTGAATCTTTGTTTCGTGGGATTGTAACATCCTCCCAAGTGGACTGACAGCTCAAAAAGATCATAGTTAAATTTGCTATTTGTCACCCTTCTTATTCCTTTTGATTTTGTCCCTTTCATGATGCTGCTTCATTCTTAATGTATTTGCAAAAATTCCAAATGTTCTGTGCTTTTACAGTGCCTAGCACAGCAGAGTCCTGGTCCAAGACTGGAGCTCCTATGCTCTACAACAATACAAAATATTAATTATTATTATTATTATTATATGCGTGTGTTATATTATTATATGTATTATTATTATAAATATGTTCAGAAGTTTAAGGCTACCCTACCAACCAACACCCGAGCGAGGACCGTCACATCTAGTTACAATACCTTCTTCACTGACTAACATTTTCTCTCCTTTCCTGATGTTTCCAATACTTGTAGAAAGTTGTTGCTTATCCGATTTATGTAAATCTAGGTCTTTTAATGTTTAATCATATAAGAATCACTCCAGCACCTTAATCATTTTTGGTGCCCTTGTCTGAACTCTCTTCCATTTATTTATGGGTGCATCTGTACTGCATGTTTATTTCAGCAGCTTGTAGTGTACATAGCACAAGTATAAATAGCAGTGTAGGTGGGGAGGCACAGCTTAGGCAAGTAAAGACATACCTGAAGAGTGTGGGTATGTACTCAGGTACATACCCTACACGGCTCTCTACTTGCCCAAGCTGTGCCTCCATAGCAGTGTAGTGTCCTACTGACACGCTTTGATGGGTTGGACCCCTTGGGAATCTGCCTGATGCGCTGAGATACCACTGAGTCTACCTGTTCTGCCAGTATGTGCCCCCTTTAACCTGTCTTGCTGAGCCAGGCTCTTAAAACTCCTCTAACACACACACAGGCATGGCCACACCCAGCTGCAGATCAGCTCTGAGAAGACTCAGTTTAAGTGACTTGCTCCAGCACTCAGATGTCCACCTCCCTTGGAGTGCAGACCCAAAGATGTATTATGAAATTTGCTCGCTCCCTCAATGTGGAGAGAGGTGTGCACACTTCTTACCCACCCCCTCACCCCTAGTTAGAAATTACATAAACTGGGTTTAATAATAAACGAAACAAATTTTATTAACTATAAAAGGAAGATTTTAAATTGTAAAAGGGGTAACAAACAGAACAAAGCAGATTACTAAGCAAATGAAATCAAACACGCAAACTAAGCGAGTTTCACTAAAGAAACTGGTTACAAATAGTATTTCTCACCCTAGATATTGTTGCAGGCAGTTTGCAAAGTTTCTGTGGTTCAGAGTTCCAGTTATATTCCTTTTCAGACTTGATTCCTGTCTCAGTCTGGACTTTCCCCTAGCCGCACCCCCCCCCGCCCCCGCCCCCGCCCTTGCCGTCCCTTTTGCAGTCTTTCTTCTTGAGCAAACAGGCCATGGAGAAGAGGAGTTCTGTTTGCTTTCCTCCCCACCCTTAAATAGGATTTTCATAAGACAGGAATCCTTTGTTTCCCAGACCTGACCCCCCACTTCCCTTACAGTTGTTGTATCAGTCATGCAAGGTACTCACAAACGTCAACAGGTCTTTATTCCAAAAGGGAAACCTCTTTACTAAGTTGCTGCTGCACCCTCTGTAGCTATCTCAGCCTCTCAACTCCCTCCTCCCTCCTTCTTGTTTCCTGTCCTTACAGACTCCCAGCAGCCAGTGCTCCCAGTTCTAATAATTGTAAGCAACATCTAAACACCACATTCCCTCCTCTCTTAAGAAACTCTCCCAATTAAAATAACATTGTTGTTCTAACCACAGGAACAAATATGAAACAAGACACTATACTGTTGGCAGAAATATTACACTGAAAACACTGTAGATACTACATAACATAGTCTCTAGTCCAGACAGGTGGTCGTCTGGGTCTGACAGGCCGCCTCTCAAGCCCCGGTTCCAGTGCAACGTCTTGTTGTGTGGGTGCTACGGTGAAGTCATCCAATGAAGACTGGGTGTTGGCATAATCTCCTCTTGGTGCATAGGCAGGTGCAAGATAAGAAGCATTCCATACCCGTCCATCAGAAAGTCGATAGGTGTAAGGTCCCTTCTTCTCTATGATTTTAAGAGGAGCTGTAAATTTATGGTCCCCTTTGCGTAAAATTCCAGGTTTTCGTATTCTAACGAAGGAACCACACTCAAACTTTGGTTCTTTAGCACCCCGCTGCTTGTCTGTGAAAGCCTTTGACTTTGCTTGGTTCTGTTCCACTGTTTTTCTCACATCATCCTCGTTTGGGGCATCAGGTCGTGCCCTTAACAATCCAGCAACGTTCAGTTTAGTATTCATCTGTTTCCCATGCAGTAACTCTGCGGGTGATCTTTGCGTTGTGGCATGTCGTGTAGCCCGGTATGCTTGCAAGAAAGCAGTAGTGAAGGGAATCCACAATTGCCCTTCTTGTTTAGCCGTTTGCAAACTCTCTTTCAAACTTCTGTTAAACCGTTCAAATTTCCCATTGGCTTGAGGGTAGTATAGGGATGACCTTCTGTGTAAAATGTTCCTCTCTGCTAGAAAAGTTTCAGACTCCAGGAAAGTAAATTGACTACCATTATCTGAAACCAGTTCTTTGGGGTTACCTTCCCTGCTACAAACTGAAGAGAGGAACTTAATTACTGTAGCAGAAGAGATTTGTGATGTAAACGCTACCTCAGGCCATTTACTGAAATAGTCTATTAAAGTGATGGCATACCGGCAGTCAATTGGAGCAGTATCAAAGGGTCCTACAATGTCAATTGCCACTTTTTCCCATGCAGATTCAGGAAGAGGAACAGGCTGTAATGGAGGGGTACATGTCACTGCTGTCTTATCATGCATTTGGCAAGTGACACAGGATTTTATGAGTGCTTCAGTTTGAGAGTCCATCCCTGGCCACCAATACAGATCCCGTAGTCGTTTGGTTCCGACAATTCCTTGATGAGTATCGTGTGCCAGGTGTATGGGTTTTGACTGTAATTCTTCTGGCACAAGGAGCCGGTGTGTACCTCATAGCACATAGCCATCAAGCAAAGAAAGTTCATCCCAAACTCTAAAATAAGGCAGCAAAACTGGGTCAAGGTTTTTAGGGTTACTGGGCCATCTCTTTGTCAGAAATTCCCATAGTTTTTGTTGACTTGGACATGCTGAACAAGCAGCTTGAAATTGTTCTCTTGTAACTGCAGTAAGAGTGCCTGTAATAAGTGCAACTACTACCTCCTCATCCTCCGGTGGACTATCTGGTGAAGGCAAAGGCAGGCGAGAAAGGCAATCAGCTACCACATTTTGGTTTCCAGGCTTATATTCCAGTTCATAATTGAAAGAGAGTAGTCTCGCAGACCATCTAGCAATACGATATCCTGCTCTTCCCAGTCCTTTCGTGGTGAGCAACGTCATCAAAGGGCTGTGGTCTGTGCGCAACTTGAATGTGCGGCCCCACAGGTAAGTTCTCCATTTTTCAGTAGCCCAGACACAAGCAAGTGCTTCTTTTTCAACTGTAGAATATTTTCTCTCGGCATTACTTAATGTCCGTGAAGCAAATGCAACAGTCCTCTCTGTGTTGTCCTCATGAAGTTGTGAGAGGACAGCCCCAAGTCCATAATCAGAAGCGTCAGTAGTTACAATTGTGGGCAATGCAGGACTGAATAGTGCAAGTACTGGACTATGTACAATCAAGTCTTTCACCGTTTTGAAACTAGCTTGTGCATCCATTGTCCACACTAAGGTTGAACTTCCCTGTAGTAATTCTCATAACGGTTCAATGACAGAAGCATAATTGGGAATGAATTTTGCATACCAGGAGGTAAGACCCAAGAAGGAACGTAAGGTTTGCAAATCTGTTGGAGGGGGAGCATTTGAAATTGCCAGGATATGATCTGGATCAGGTTTTAGTGCAGCCTGTGAAATTGTATGCCCCAGAAAGGAGAGTTCAGTTTGTCTAAATTTGCATTTGGATCTATTGAGCTTGAGGCCTGCTTTGCTGATGCAGTTTAGTACAGACTGCAGGTTATTGTCATGCCTCAGAAGTATTTCCAAACACGATAATATCATCCAGATAGCACTGAACTCCATGTTGATTCTTCAGAATCAATGACATCATTTTTTGGAAGGCACTTGGGGCAGATGCGAGACCGTATGGAACACGTTTAAAACGAAATAGTCCCTCATGTGTAATAAATGCTGTAAGGTCTCTGCTATCTTAATGCAACATAACCTGGTAGTATGCAGTCGGCAAATCAAGAGTAGAAAACATCTTTGCTCCACGGAGTTCTGCAAATACTTCTTCTATGTGAGGGAGAGGATGACTGTCAATCACAATAGCTTTATTTGGCTCCCTTAAATCCACACAAAGGCGAATGCCTTCACACTTCTTCTGCGTCACTACTATAGGTGAAACCCATTCCGAGGAGTCAATCTCTTCAATAACATCCTGTTGAACAAGTTTTCTAAGTTCCTCTGAGACAGCGTCCCTGACTGAAAATGGTAACCGCCGTAACTTCTGTCGTACAGGCATCACATTATTCCGCATTTTAACTTTATGCAGAAACCCATAAGCACAGCCGAGTTTCTCCTCGACCTGGTGTTGGGTCCCAGCTGAAACTGGTGTGTGTACTGCAAGAGTGCTTTGCTGAGGAAGATCAATTCGTCCATTAACTACCCTGAGATTTAAAGCAGCCAATAAATCTCTGCCAAGGATAGGGGTGCCTTTGTGGACAATGTAGAACTCTGCAGTTACACAGCGATCACCAAAAGTAACTATTGCTGGCAGGCAGCCATGTACTGGAATATGTTTTTTCAAATAGCACACCAAGTGAAGTTTGGGTTCAGTAAGAGGCACATCTTTAAAGTATTGCAAATAGATGGAATCAGGTAGTATAGACACTGCTGAGCCAGTGTCCAACATTAGCTGAATGGAGTGTGATATGCCTGCAGATTTCATGGAAATGTTTACAGTGCACTTTATTTGTTCTGGAATATGTGCAGTAGTGATTCTGTCCACACTCAGCACAGTAACATCTGGTATTGTAACTGCATGCACCTGTTGGTTGTACTGGCTGCTGCAACATACTTTAGCAAAATGCCCAATCTTTTTGCAATGATTGCACTGAGCTACTTTTGCAGGACAGCCTGTGTAGCTTGCAAGGTGTTGTGAGGATCCACAGCGAAAGCATGCTTTTACAGGATTTTCCATTTGCTGATTCGGTGGTTTTTTATTAGTTATCCTCTTGTAATCTTTTGTCTGCAGCGAGAGTGGATTTTTATGCAAAGGAGTCACAGCCTGTACTGTGCCTCCTCTATCCATGCTCATTATTTTGGCTTCAGCTGTTGCTGACTCAATCTGAGTAGCAATGGTTATTGCTTTTTCTAGTGTAAATTCTGGTTCTAGAGGTAAGCGTTCTCTTACACGAAGCATGGTTGTTTTCTCAATAAGCTGGTCTCTAATCATCTCATCTGCCACAGTCCCAAAGTCACAAGTTACAATCAGACTCCTCAGGGAAGCAATATACTGCATTATAGTCACCACTGTTTTCTGCTCACGCTGGCGAAATCTGTAGCGATGAGCTACTACATTCACTTTTGGCACAAAAAAATTCTTTAATGCAGTGAGTGCAGTCTCATATTTATCATTTGCAAGGGGAAAAGTGTAAAATATTCTCTGCCCTTCTGCTCCAAGGCAGTGGATTAGCAGAGCACACTTTCTTACTTCAGAAATCTCTGTAGCACTGACTGCAAGCAGATAAGTCTCAAACATATGGATCCAGACAGTAAAAACAATTGGAGGCTCACCTGGGCTTTGCAGAAAGGGTGCAGGTGGGTTCAGAGGCAGAAGATCCATCCTCGTCGCCAAAATATTGTATCAGTCATGCAAGGTACTCACAAACTTCAACAGGTCTTTATTCCAAAAGGGAAACCTCTTTACTAAGTTGCTGCTGCACCCTCTGTAGCTCTCTCAGCCTCTCAACTCCCTCCTCCCTCCTTCCTGTCCTTACAGACTCCCAGCAGCCAGTGCTCCCAGTTCTAATAATTGTAAGCAACATCTAAACACCACAACAGTGGAAAGTTACAAGAAGTCCCAGGTAATGTTTTAGTATCAGGTGACAAGACCACCTGACTCTGTAGGATCACAGCATCCATGATTCAGTGACAGTGTGGAGCATCCACAGGAAGGCCCTCACTGATGAGCCATTGTTGTACCTGAAGTGTTAGCAGTGGGCGACACCCAAAGTAGCATAGTTGAAATATAGATGCATAGTCAATATTCCTGACTTCAGATACAGAAATGATATAGGCATAGAAATTGGATAATCACATTCAGTAAATCATAACCTTTCCAGTGATTTCTCACATGCGCTATCTTGCATAAAGTATATCTCAGTTTTGTCATATGCATATCAAAAGCATGTGTTCATAAGGAATATGGAATGGAATATCAAACACGCCACTACTGGAGCCCTTTCCCCACCATAGAGAAAGACTCCAGCAATGAGGAAAGACTGCCAGGGGGACACAGAGGTGGGAAAGTCTCAGCCTTTCCGTACTTCTTCCCCCCCTGCCAGAGCCTTTCCTCACCACAGTTAAAGGTTCTGGCAGCAGGGAGCTGCTGAAGCCTTTTTCTGCTGCCTCCTCTCTGCTAGAGCCTTTCACTGACATGTGTAGCTACATACAACAGTATGGCTGCAGTGTGCTTTCATTGCTGTGTCTAGCTACACATTCACTACATGCCTCACCAGTGGTGTGGAATGTAGATGCAGCCTATATCTTCCTAAGAATTAAGTGTCCAGGACCAAATGCAATATGCTAGCTGCAACAGCAATAGAGTCATACACAGAAGGATTGTTTACACCTTTGTTCCATGATGTGATGCCTTTCTTCATACATTCCCCAAATCACATTAATCTTTTTGCAGCAAATTTACTTTGCAAACCCATATCTAATTTACTTTTCATTATCACTCCTTAGCTCTCTTTCATCAGTGCTGGTTTCCAGGTAACTATCTTTCATGGACTACCTTTGTTTCATATTATTGTGCCTTAGATATTCTATGTAATAGCCAGATTTTTCCCAAATTGCATCCCCATTTTGTTATTTTTGGCCCATATTTCTAACTCTTGCAATTCCCTTTGTCTCTCTCTGAACTCACCGATGTTTGCAAAACCTCCCAATTTAGTACTGTCTGCAAATTTAATTACTCTGCTGGTTTCCCCCCTCTTCTAGACCATTAATGAGCACATTAAATAAGACCAGGTGTAACAGTGATCCTGGACACAGCCCACCACACATTGCTGCACATTGTATACTGTTGCATCTTTGCTCCTCATTACCCTCTTTGCTGTCCTTCAGTCAGTTTTCAGTCCATGTTCTCTCAGAGGCAATAACATCTACATTAATTCTGCAAGAGTTTGAAAGACACTATCACATACTTTGGTAAAATCTGCAAATATTTTACTTACAAAATACATACTCTATTCCTTTCATCCACTCCTTTTATAACTGTATATGACAAATTGTCTGTCATAGTTTATTCTCTATAAAACATTTAGCGCTCCTGGATGTCTTATCCTGTAGATATTCACATAAGGCTACACTGTTGTAGCCCTTATTTGGCTGCACAGAGAAGCACCCTCTTAATTCTCTGCATGACCCTGTTCAGATTATGACTCCACCCATGGGAAAGAGAATAACAACTATTCTCCTGACTCTCCCCCACTGCAAGCAGGTGGGTAGGAAGAGGGCAGAGTGAGATAAGGAGTGGGAGGAGCCAGAGTAGCTTGCCAGGCATACCCAGGGTGCCCCTCCATGAGCAAGAATGGAGCCATTATCCCCTTCCCCAGGGCAAAGAAGGAAGCAGGGGACAAACTGTGACTCTGTGTCACAATTTGTTCTCTGATCTGTTCCTGTAGGTGGCAGGGGGAGGGGTGAAGCTACAAGTGCCACTCCTCATTCAGGACATACTCTAAAGTTACAACCATGCCCATACATTTTTTTCTCTTCATTATTTTACGAAGAACTGAGTTATATTTCTGAAGCTTAGGTAACACACCCCTTTCTTTCTTTCTTTCTTTCTTTCTTTCTTTCTTTCTTTCTTTCTTTCTTATTTATGATCAGTAGTACATTTGCTTTTCTCTGGTATTTTCCCAATCCTCTATGGCTTTTAAAGAACAATTGTGAGCGGTTCAGTAAGTTCATTAGCTAATTCCCTGAACACCCTAGGATACATGTTCAAAGTCATTAGTATCTTCTAATTGTCCAAAGCTCTTTTTTTGGTTTTTTCAAGCACTAACACTTTTTTTCCTTTTTAAAAGGCACATCTTACAAAAGCACTATAGTATCTCACTCATTTCTGAGGTGTTATCCTTTCCTCATTTATTAATGAGCTGACTCCCTCTCATATTTCTCTTCTCTCTTGTTAGATCTGTAGATGCCTTCCTCACTCCCCCACCCCATATAGCTGGAATGTATTCTGTCATTTTTACTACTTAGACCCTTTCCAGCCATTGTATGTTCCAGCTTAATTGCTTGTCTCAACCCTTTCCATTTCCAGCATAGTGAGGTTTTTTTAGCCCACAGATCTCTGAGTATTTCCTTTTCAAACCATGTTGATTGCTTCTTGCATCTTTATTTTTCAGAGAAATTTTAGTTTGCTGCACATCATCTGTACTCTTCCTCCATTTCACAGTACTAACTAGCCCTGATCCATCTGCTACTGATGTCAGTGGATGGGCGCCCACTGACATCCATGGGAGTTAGATCAGGCCCTAAATTTCTTAATAGCCTCCATTTTGCTAAATCTAATGCTTTTGTACTATGTTATTCTGGAAAAACATTTTTGACTTTGCTGAATTCAAGCTGCTTGTTTGGTCAAATCACCACAATTATCACATTTCAACTAATCGTTCTGGATCAGGATAATTCAGTTCTCTACATTCTGGATCACAAAGTTGCCCTCTGTGATGATACATGTTCATCTATGTTTTTTTTCTATCAAAGAGATACTCTGGTAGCTGATGCCCCCATGACAAGTATGGTTTTGTGCTCCTGGGGAGTGGTCCAGATATGTATTCTCTCTCCTTATGTCCTGGTGTTCTGAACCAGAGGTCCATAATATAATCACCTTTCCTTTTCTTTTCTTTCCTTGGATCCTTGACCAAAGTATTTCACTACCTTCTTAATGATCAAAATACAGTTTACTGTCTTAGTAGATATGGTACTTTGATATGCTATATGGTTCCATAATTTCTCTTCTTCTTCCTTTTCTATCTCTACTATATAGGTTGTATAATATCATTTTGATATGCAAGTTATGATAATCATCCTGACAGGTTTCAGATATGATCATATCCTCAACAAGCACTTAATAATATTGATTATTAATATGATTATTTATGTAATTGTAATACAGTGCCACCTTATGGCCCTGAGATGAAGTTCCCATTATGCCAGGAGCTGTACATACACACAGGAAGAGACAATTCCTACTCTGAAGAACTGACCATTTAAATAGACAAGACAGACAAAAAGTGGAGAAAAGAAGCATTGTTTTCCTTATTTTACAGACGGGGAATTGAATAATGGAGAAATTAAGGTCACACAGGATGTCTGTGGTATATCTTGGAACTAAATCAAAATGTTCTTAGTCTCAGTGTACTTCCTGAACCACAAGGCCATTATTCCCCCTGAAAGTTTTTCTTAATTGTTCTTTATACCTCTTGTATTTGAACATAAACTTGAGATGGGCAAAGCACGAAGCAGTGTTTGGATCTAGATTCAGATCTGGACTAAGGCTAAGATATATTTTGGAGTTTGACTAAGTCTGGGATAGGGTTTGGACTGACAGCTCCAAAAATTCACAAGATGCTGATTAGATTGGGACTTTAAAAAAAAATTGAAAACCATCTGAGATTAAGTATTCTTCTGTGATTTCCACCTTTTTTCACTGAACTATTGCAAGAAGTACCTCCCAATAGGAATTACAAAATAAGACCCTTCTCAGCTTCATCCAACCTGCAGCCTTGAAGCTCAGTTTGGATCTAGGTATTTAAAACCAAACATCCCTGAAATTGAAAGGACATTAGGAGTCCCAGTTTTGGCCCATCTTTAGAACAAACACTTAAGACCTGTAATACTCTGTTTTTCCTCTTTATTCACATTATCATCAATTACAGAACAACTCTAATTTCTAACATCTTTGTCTATTGGATGTACATTTTAGATTAATGGGGCTAAAACAAAGTTACCTTATTACATATTATTTATGAGAACTTAAAGCCTTCTGTGACGGGATCCCTGGGGTGCAGCCTGGGATTGTGGGACCACTGTGCCCCCTAAACTCTCCAACCTGGGCTTTCTCTCACAATGCTTTGCTAGTAACAAGAAACAAACCCCTCTAGGTGTTGTTACCACTCAGTACAACCACTCAGCCTGTGGAGCCCTACACCCAGTTAGATTGCATGTATGCTCCCAGAGTCACTCATGAATCTCAGAGAAAGGCACCAGCCAAATCCCCACAGCTACCAGCCTTGCACCCTAGGAATATACCATCTTGCAATGCTCAAGACCCTTTCTTGATCAAGGCAAGTTTATTAATTGGTTCACCACTTCATAAATGGAAAGTGGGTATACACCAGCCTATATAAACCTGAGCATATTTATCAGGCACTGGAGGCAAAGTCACTGGTAAAGATAAACAGTAAAACAAGTTTATCAATTACAAAAGAGATATTTTAAGTGATTACAAGTGATAGGCAAAAAGTCAGAGTGGTTACCAAAAGAAATAAAACATAAGCACACAGTCTAAACTCTCAACCCTATTAGACTGGGCAACATCTATAGTAAGCAGTTTTACTCACCCCACTGGATATTGCAGTTAATGGTACACAGGATTCACCCTTGAAACCTGGGCCAGTCTCCTCTGTTGGAGTCTTCAGTCATCTGAGTGTCCTTGTTGCTTGCAGCATAGGTGGGGGGGAAGAGAAAAGACCAAGCATGGGGCCACTGTGTTCTATTTTATACTCTTAGTTCATGTTCTTGTGGAACACAAGTCCAGGCATGTCTGGTGGGCATTGCTGAGTCATCAGGCAAGGTTGAGCAGTTCCCCTGGTGTGGCCTCTTGCAGGTGAGTCATTGAATTGTAACTCCCTTGCTGGACAATGCCTGTTGATGGTTGTTTGACACTCACCTGGGCGTTGGTTACTTTCTGTGCGCTGTTGTCTCTGGGGAGCTAATATCTGGCTGATTCCCCAGTTTACAGCGTGTTTTAGTGACAACCATACAACACAATCTCATAACTTCATATGCATTAATGATATACTTATTTAGATAGAACAGTGACTTTCAGCAGATCATAATCTTTCCCCTGATACCTTACATAGCATGCTTTATACGCAAGATCACAATTATATAAAAATGAAGAATATGGGGGTTACAGGATGGTCCCCCGAGGTATAAAGTGTCATACCTTCCTAATAAGTCCTGCAAATTTTTAACCCAGGAATGTGGTACTTTTGCTGCATAAGCGGAGACTATCTAATTCAGAAAGTCACCCCCTGTCACACCAAACATTTTAATAGTCCATGAATTCCAAACCTACTGCAGATTCACATCAGGAAAGACCTTTACAGATTTGTCCTGGTCTTCCATGCCCTCTGTGCCCAGCAGAGTGGCAGTAGCTGCGTTTTGCAGTTTGCTAATGGTTTTAAAAAGGAACAATAAATGTCAACAGGCAAAAAGGGCAAAAACTGGGAGAATTGATGCTCACTAACAGATCTTTTGGGATTTACTTGTACCTATTCTTGGGCCTTCCTTTCCACAGGCAATTTTACAATAAATGATATAAGATCTAAAAGTAAGATAAATGTTAAAGGTTCTTTAGTCACTGTCTAGTCCAGATAAACACAGCAAAGGTGGAAATAAAAAAAATCTTGAATTCAAATCCTCAGTTATTTGGATTTTACAAGAGAAGTTCTTCCTATTGAAAACTTTAGTTATCTTGAACTGTGCTTATCCTATTGTTTGTAAACAGAAGCACAAAACATATATATTTTTAAAAGTAGTGTGTAAATGCATTTTTAATCAAAATGACTGGTATTATGCCATAATTAAATAGATATAGATCATTATTCCTTATTAATTCAGATATTCCTTCCTGTGAGTTTTATTTAAAAAATGCATAGGTATTGAATTTTTTCTCTTATGAAAGCTTTAGAGTTCCTGTCCTAGTTATTTTTCATCTGGGTTATTTTAATGATCATTTTGCTATCCTGCTTCCACAATCTACTTTTTATAATCTATTTAGGAAACTACATACTACCTGTTCGATATACTATTGTTTTTGTTAATCCCATATAAAGATGCTATTTCTATGTGCGCAGTGGTTCCTCCTGATAGCATTAAGTACTGAATTGTATTTTTGGTGTTTAAGGTTGTTAAACTTAATCTTCTCTTTTCTGATGAGAATTCATTCTGGTGTATACTATACCATAACCTTTACACTCAGCTGATGATCGCCCTCTATTTCCTCCATCCTTCCATTTGTACTTTCTAATCACCCCCCTTTTGCCCACCTGCCTTCATTTCAGTGGGAATCTTTTCAATGTGACATCCCTACAGTAGATTGTGTTTATAGCTTTTAAACTACACTGAAGACATAAGGATAAATTATTACTCCCCTGATTTTAATTTGGCTGGGTTTTGTCACTTATTATATAGCAGTTCTAATTAAAATGTCATTTTTTACCATATACACAGTGGTATCTGAAATTCCAAGGCATCTCAGTATCTAAGGCATGTGATATTGGGCACCAAAAATGGAGGCACGCAAAATCACCAACCACTTTTGAAGAACGTGGCTGTTGAAACTAGTAGGAATTGAGGCCACTGTACATTTCAAAGTAAAACTCAGCACCTTGCCAGATTGAGCTCTTGAAATCTTAATGCTGCCTTTCTGACCTCAGAAGCACTGTCAAGGTAACTAACAGTATTGTCACAAACAGGCAACTTCTTGCAAAAACTTAAGTAGCAGAGCCAGTAAATTCTAAAGGAAAATATCCAACTTTCTTGCAGTGATTCGTAATGAAAGAAATGAAAGCAGCACAGATCTGCTATATGAGCAGATATGTCTCTAAACAGAACTTTAAAAACAATTACAAGGGATATGAGTGGAACTTCAGCTTCTGTTGTTCATATCTTACTGCTAAGTACCATGATGTTCTACTTACATTATTAATCAAAATAAAGATAATGGACCCAATTCCCAAGTCCTCAGTCAGGACATTTTACCTGAGTTTTTGCCTGAGTCAGGATTACAAGAAAATATTTAGGCTTACATTTCTAATCTCTTGTGGCTCTGATCCTGTATGGATCTTCGTGTTGTGAAAGAGAGGCAGGAAGTGCTGTATGTAAGGAGACCACAGGTATCTACATCTTGTTTTGCATTCTGTGCAAATTAGTGTGATGCATGCACCCACCCACTCCACCTTTACATGCCCCGTGTTTGTACTATGGAAAAAAATGGGGAAAAAGGGAATGTGATGTGAAAGGGGAGTGAGAGTGGCTCAGGTGGAAGATGCCTAATGCCTGATCCAAGGCCTAAAACAAGTGCATATTTTGCTCATTTATAGGGCTAGCCATAGATGTGCACCGAAGGCAGCCACTGATGAGCAAGACGTGGAGTTGGGCTACTACTTTTTCTGGTGCATATCTTTCCCTTGGCCAATCCAGGATTTGGTCTGTGATCACCATTCTTCCCTGTTCACAGATCACAGGAAGAGGAACATTTCTTTTAGTCGAAAGTGATTCAGACCTGCCAAAACAGTGCATTAGTTTTGCTCCACCTAAATTCAATTAGGACCTCTGTGTGAAGCTTTAACTATTATAGATTTCTTTACCCCACACTGAATTAAGTATTGCTAGATGCGCCACCATCAATAGGGATTTTTTTTTCACTGCCAAGGTGATCAAACTTTGCTATACAGTACTGAACCTAGTAATGTTCTGCGTTTCTGAAATAATGACTTTTCCTTTCATCCATGTTGATGTAAATTTTCCAAAAAGTTTAATTTCAGCTCTCCTGTAGCACTTATTGACTGACTGGTTTTCTGAAAGAACTTTAGCCTCATTTCGTTTGCTTTGGCTAAGATGCAAAATATAGGTCCTGAGCATTTACAGCCTGTAAAATACCCTCTGGTTTGTTGTTGTTGTTGTGGTGGTGGTGGTGGTGGTTTTTGTTTTTTGGGGTTTTTTTTGCTGATGCAAGGGTGTTAATAGTTAAAAAGAAATCTAGACAAATTCAAAACTTAGATAATCATATTCTTCCTATACCACATTGCCCCCAGAGTCTCAGTTGAAGAAGTGTACTTACCATCTTAGAACACTGTTGTCTGTTTTAGCTGTAGCTAAAAAGATCTCGTTGATGTAGAGTGCATGACATGTTCCACTCTGTTTCAGCAGTGAGTAAGTAATACCAATGTACTGCACAATGTTGGTATGACTAGGGGTTTAGGGTCTGAAATATCTGCTGAAGTGTAAGTTGCTGTTATTGTATTTGTAAAGAATACTATTTCCTGATTCATGTTCAAGCATTAGGAATCAGCATGCAGCAGACCACACTATACATCCATTTCAAATACATGGTATTCCAATGTTGCCATCTTTCACAATTTGATTGAGAGTCTCAAAATATGTGGTGTTTTTCTAAAGCTCCATCTGCTAAAATCAAGAGATTAGATAAGAATTTCAGCTTTAACTTAAAAAGACGTTTCTAATTTTCATGGCTGCAGAGAAAAGTTTGAAAACATGAAGCAACTGTACACTAGAGACAAAGAAATCAGAAGGCAAATTAAAAAGAACCCAACATCTATTATTATTTTTAATCTAGAACATAAGAATGGACATACTGTGTTAGACAAACAGTCCATCTTGGCCAGTATCCTGTCTTCTAACAGTGGCCAGTGCCAGACACTTCAGAGGGAATAAACAAAACAAGGCACTTTTACTGAGTGGTCCATCCCGGGCTGTCCAGTCCCAGCTTCTAGCAGTCAGAGGCTTAGGGACACCCAGAGCATGAGGTTGTGTCTCTGGCCATCTTGGATAATAGTCATTGATGGACCTAACCTCCATGAAAGTATATAATTCTTTTTTAAACAGTTATAGTTTTGGCTGTACAACATCCCCTGGCAACAAGTTCCACAGGTTGATTGTCCATTGTGTGAAGAAGTGCTTCCTTATGTTTGTTTTAAACCTGCTGCCTATTTATTTCATTGAGTGACCCCTGGTTCTTGTGTTATGTCAAGGAGTAGGAACACTTCCCTGTTCACTTTCTCCATACCGTTCATGATTTCATAGACCTCTATCATATCTCCCCTCTATCATATCTCTTTTCTAAACTGAACTTTTTAATTTCTCCTCATACGGAAGCTGTCCCATACTCCTAATAATTTTTGTTGCCCTTATCTGTACTTTTCCAATGCTAATATATCTTTTTTTTTTGAGATGGGGCAACCAGAACTGCATTTATTATTCGAAGTGTGGTCATACCAGAGATTTATATAGTGGCATCATGACATTTTCTGTTGTATTATCTATCCCTTTCCTAATGGTTCCTAATAGTCTGTCTTTTGGTTTTTTTTTTACTTTTGGGGCACATTGAGCAGATGTTTCCAGAGAACTATCCACAATGACGCCAAGATCGTTCTTGAGAGGTAACAGCTAATTTAGACCCCATCATTTTGTATGTATAGCTGGGATTATGTTTTCCAATGTGCATTACTTTGCACTTATCAGCATTGAATTTCATCTTCCATTTTGTTTCCCAGTTTTGTGAGATCCCTTTGTAACTCTTCACTGTCATTTTTGGATTTAACTATACTGAGTAATTTTGTATGATCTGCAAATTTTGACACTTTACAGTTTATCCCCTTTTCCAGATAATTTATGAATATGTTGACCAACACAGGTGCCAGTACAGATCACGGGGGGATCTTGCTATTTACCACTTCTTATTGTGAAAACTGACTATGTCTTTCTACTCTTTGCTTCCTACCTTTTCATCAGTTATTGATTGATGAGAGGACCTACCCTCTTATCCCATGACTGCTGTGCTTAAGAGACTTTGGTTTGAGACATTGTCAAAGGCTTTCTGAAAGTTCAGATACTCTATAGCCACTGAATTATTCTTGTCCACATGCTTGACACACAATAGCAGATTCAAAGGTAGCCATCCTGCAGCAAAAAAACTGCAGGACCAGACTTCAAAGAGAAACTGTTGAGCTTCAGTTCATTTGCAAATTTGACACCATCAGCTCAGGATTAAACAAAGACTATGAATGGCTAGCCAACTACAAAAGCAGTTTCTCCTCCCTTGGTGTTCACACCTCAACTGCTAGAAGAGGGCCTCACCCTCCCTGATTGAACTAACCTCGTTATCTCTAGCCTGACTCTTCCCTGCATATTTATACATGCCTCTGGACATTTCCACTCCATGCATCCGACGAAGTGGGTATTCACCCACGAAAGCTTATGCTCCAATACGTCTGTTAGTCTATAAGGTGCCACAGGACTCTTTGTAGCTTCTACAGATCCAGACTAACACAGCTACCCCTCTGACACATGCTTGTTGACACCCTCAAAGAATTCTAATAGATTGGTGAGACATGCATTCCCTTTTAAAAAGATGTCTTGATGAATCCCCAACATATCGTGTTCGTCAATGTGTCTGATTATTCTGTGCATTACTATAGTTTCAATCAATGTGCCTGGTAATGAAGTTAGGTTTACTAGTCTGTAATTGTCAAGATCAAGTCTTGAACCTCTGTTAAAAAAATTGTTTTATATTAGCTATGCTTTAGGCATCTGGTACAGAAGTTGATTTCAGCAATAAGCTACATACCACAATTAGTAATTACATATCACAGTTAGTAGTTTTCCAATTACATATTTGAGCTCCTTCAGAACTCTTTGGTGAATACAATATGGTCCTTCTGACTTATTACTGTTTAATTTATCAATTTGTTCCAAAACCTCTTCTATTGACACCTTAATCTTGAATAGTTCCTCAGATTTGTCACCTAAAATGAATGGATCAGGTGTGGGAAATTCCCTTACATTTCGATGCAAAGAATTCATTTAGCTTCTCTGGAACAACTTTATCTTCCCTGAGTGCACTGTTAGTACCTTGATCATCCAGTGGCCCTACTGATTGTTTGCCAGGATTTCGGCTTCTGATGTACTTACAAACAATTTTGCTGTTAATTTTTGTGTTTTTTGTTAATCACTGTTGGCCTGCCTAATTACATTTTTACACTTCACTTGTCAGAGTTTATGCTCCTTTCTATTTTCCTTAGTAGGATTTGACTTCCAGTTTTTAAATGATGCCTTTTTTCCTCATGGTTTTATGCCAATCTCATGATTTTTGGATGTCTGACTAATGATTTGTGAATTGTTGGTACTGGCAATACTGGAAATCTGGATTTGGAAGTAGGTGGAATGAGGCATCCTTGATGGAAATATGATAAGAGAATAATTTATTTTGATATATGTTGTAATTGTTTTCCCTTCTCTTTTATGAACTCTAGTGAACTGGCCTCTGTAGTTGATTAAAAATGATCTTGAAAAAATGAGAGAGATGGTCTGAAGTAAATAGAATGAAATTCAATGAGGACAAATGCAAAGTACTCCACTTAGGAAGGAACAATCAGTTGCACACATACAAAATGGGAAATGACTCCCTAGGAAGGAGTACTGCAGAAAGAGATCTGGGGGTCATAGTAGATCACAAGCTAAATATAAGTCAACAGTGTAACACTCTTGCAAAAAAAGCAAATATCATTCTGGGATGTATTAGCAGGAGTGTTGTAAGCAAGACACGTTAAGTAATTCTTCCACTCTACTCCATGCTGATTAGTCTGCAGCTGAAGTATTGTGTCCACTTCTGGGTGCCACATTTCAGGAAAGATGTGGGCAAATAGGAGAAAGTCCAGAGAAGAGCAACAAAAATGACAAATGGTCTAGAAAATATTTTCTATGAGGGAAGATTGAAAAAAATTGGGTTTGTTTAGCTTGGAGAAGAGAAGACTGAGAGGGGACATTATAACAGTTTTCAAGTACATAAATGGTTGTTACAAGGAGCAGGGAGAAAAATTATTCTCCTTCACTTACCTCTGAGGATTGGACAAAAAGCAATGGGCTTAAGTTGCAGCAAGGGAGGTTTAGGTTGGACATTAGGAAAAACTTCCTGTCAGAGTGGTTAAGCACTGGAATAAATTGCCCAGGGAGGTTGTGGGATCTCCATCATTGGAGATTTTTAAGAGCAGGTTAGAAAAAAACCTGTCAGGGACAGTCTAGATAATACTTAGTGCTGCCATGATGCAGGAGACAGGACTAGATGACCTCTCGAGGTCCCTTCCAGTCCTATGATTCTATGGCACTAATCCTGGACCATGATCCATTGAACTCAGAACAGCTCAGGAGAGGAGGACAAAAATGTGGCTTTAAGTCACCATTGCAGCTCATAGATCCTGAAGCCAGCTTAGGACCAATATAAATCAAAGAAGCCTCAAAGCTGCTTTATCTTACACCCATCTCTCTATGATCTCAAGGAGCAATCCAAGCAATTGAAATCATAGGTCAATCATACTCACAATGCTATGGGCCAAGTAGGGGATGGCACAGGGTCCGCTTTGGTAGCTGTATTCCAATTGGGCAGGTACCTCCATGCCTTCACTGGCCACTTAAGTTGACATTTTGCTGCTGTGACAGGACAAAGCAGTCATAGAGAGGGCCATGACTTAGCCCTATATTTTTGACAAAAGTTCTTAATTATATATATACTGTGACAAAGTTCCTCCTCTACCTTGGTGAGTCCTGCGCTTATTGGCGGATTTTGATCGCCTCAGAGATCTTCCCCTCTGGTAGAACCCACAGTCAAATTCCTCCTGTGTCTGATCAGGAGTTGGGAGGTTTGGGGGGAACCCGGGCCCGCCCTCTACTCCGGGTTCCATCCCAGGGCCCTGTGGATTGCAGTTGTCTATAGGGTTTCCTGTAACAGCTGCGTGACAGCTACAACTCCCTGAGCTACTTCCCCACTGCCTCCTCCCAACACCTTCTTTATGCTTACTGCAGGACCTTCCTCCTGATGGTCTGCTGATGCTTGTACTCCTCAGTCCTTCAACTCTTCTCACTCTCAACTCCTTGTGTGCCTCTTGCTCCCAGCTCCTCGCATGCAACACCACAAACTGAAGGGAGCTCCCTTTTAAAACCCGGTGCCCTGATTAGCCTGCCTGTCTTAATTGATTCTAGCAGGTTCTTCTTAATTGGCTCCAGGTGTCCTAATTAGCCTGCCTGCCTTAAATTGGTTCCAGAAAATTCCTGCTTGTTCTAGTGCAGCCCCTGCTCTGGTCACTCAGGGAACAGAAAACTATTCATCCAATGGCCAGTATATTTGCCTTCTATCAGACTTCTGTACCCCACTTGTCTGAGTCTGTCACAATACGTTAATACAGTTTTAGTCTCATATTAAAGTTGCAATAGTATTTGCTTAATATGTCACTTTTCAAAAGATCCATCTCAAATACATGCTGGTAGTTCAGGATTATCTCTGAGTGGCATTGTCACTGTTACTATATTTTTATTTGAAAATGTTTGAGGAGCTATATTTCTGCTATATTTTTTAAGCACGTGGAGTAATGCATTTTCCCATTTGGCTGCACAATCTATTGCTTTCTGGAGGTTATAGTTTGGAAGGAATGCCTGTTTTGTTTGACTGTGAGGCATACACCTACCAGATTTATACTACTTAGCAACATACTAAAGCTGTGAAGCTCAATAATATTGTTTTAGGTCTGGCATTTCGATCCCTCTATTTTCCTATGGCAGCATTATTGTTGTCAATTTCATCTGATGCATCTTCCTTTTTCAGATTAAGTTAATCAAGTATTAACTTTTTAAAATAAACCTGGGGGACATGAAATAGCTTGCTTTGAATGAGGTGTTGTAGTTTAGGAAGCACTACCCTTGTTTTTATAGTAACCCTGCCTAAGAAGAACAGGCATTTATTCTACATTTTTATCCTCTGTTCTCTTATTTTAAGTTATTTTCCCCAAATTGTTTTCTCGTGAGTCCTTCCAGCTTTTATTCACAGATACAGACACCCCTAGATATTTCATAGAGCTGGTTACATTTTGGTTGATAAAAATCATTCTGCCTCTCTTTTCTCGTGTGAATCAGGAGTAACTCCATGAAAATAAATGGACTTACGCCAGCATATGTGAAAGGAGAAGCAGTCTCATTATTCATGGTAAATGTAGCCCTTTTTTGCCCTGATCGCAACTCTTTCAGAATCAGAGCTTCTTAAAGGAAAAGTTTGCAGAATTTTTTTAACACATGCAAAGAAATGTATTTTTCCAAAGCCTGCTTCTTGGAAATGGTTGAGCTGATCTGGCTGAAATTTTCCAAAACAAATCAACTTGAGGCAGACCCCGGCCATGGAAAGTTTCTACCCAGATTGTCATAGTTTGGCTGGCACTAACAGCCCTGCCCACACTAATGAAAAAGCAAAACTAATTTTAAAAGAATATCTAACATGATCCTTGACACCCAACATCCTAATCACTCTACTTATATCTTGCATCTTCCCCCACACCCTTTGTCTGTCTTGTCTGCTCAGACTGTACACTCTTTGGGGTGGGGATGTCTCTTATGATGTGTTTGTAGAGCACCTAGCAACCTGGTGCCCCACATCCAACTGGAGGCTTTTAGACTGTCCGAATTTAAATAATAATCATTCTAAAGGTGAACTTGCTGACACTGAAGGCTTGAGGTCTGGATTATACCAGTTTGAGCCCACAGAACACAGTGAATCTGGCTTTGAGACTGTGCTTTCTAATTTCATTAAGTAGTTTACTATTAGCATTTCTAAAGGGAGCTCTATCAAATGAAATGGTGATGCTAAGGCATTTCTACTGCATTAAATCTTCCCCAAGGCCTGAGATGGATAGATACAATTTTAGACCTGTTTATCGATCCATCAATTCTATGATCCAGCCTCTTGCAGCATCCAATACCTGATGTTTCAGAATAGGGTCACAAATAAACAAACATAATGCATCAAACCAATTATTTTTAAACTCTGAACATGAGGGTGGGGTGAGTAGAAATTTCTTTCCTGATCTGTATGAGTTAGGATGCCAGTTCATTAGCTGCGTGATTGCCATGAATATGTTTGGAGGAGCTGGGAAAAAGCAAAGAGGTAGTTTGGTGACCATCTTGGCAGTTTCACAAGTGAAAATGAGTTTGATGGCCCATCCTATACGCTGTTTTCTACATCACAAAACCACCACAGAACTTGCTTGGACTGCCTATGATTAGAACACTGAGACACACAGGCAGAGATTTGTGGGAGCTGGACTCACGTCAGTGTGATATTTATCCCTCATTTTCATGAGCATTAAATTCGCTCACAAATTTCAAATGATAATAAGTCAGAGACATACAAAAAAATTGCAAGAAAAACAGGTTCCTGTTTTAGAAATAATGTTTGTTGGCAAACAAGTACAGTATGTGCTCTGAAATAGTTTAATATAATATATACTGAATTACCACTTCAATTGCCAGCCACTGAAAGTAACAACTAATCCTTCAGAGGATGAAAATTACTGACCGATTCTGTTGATTATATATATGTATATATTATAGGTTGTGCTGTAAACACATCTGACATGGAAAAAGCCAACTTTCAATCCAGAAAGAAACAACTAAGATGCATCAATTTTTCCAAGCACACTGGAAACATACTTTTCATAGAAATAAACACATTTTACAGGCTTTTCTTCATTTTTACTTTAATAAAATAAAAAGTACATAGCAGGGTGTCTTGTAACAAACTGTCTTCTGAAATTGCAAAAGGACATTCTATATGCCTAGTGGCCATTTAATTTAATGGGATTTTTATTAGTGTATCCTCACTGGTTATTTAAACCACAGGGGTCTATGCAGGTAAAGGCAAGATTTGAACAGGAAAGAAAACTGAAACCAGCAATTTTATTTAAAGAAATTAAATTGCATAGTATTTATTTATTTAAGTTACATTTTTTTCCAATTTGATGAAATTTCACTTATAAAGGTAAAATAATCCATTCTGTGCTTTTAACCACCAAAGACAATGTACTGGTAAAACTCTTACATGTACATTTACTTCAGGAAATCAACAACTATGCCACAGAAGGACATTATGTTTGCAACTGAAGCATGGAAAGGAGGTTCACCTTCCAAAATTATCATTATTATCATCGATGAAGTGAGGTTTTATTTCCTTCATGCTTCACCCTATCACATTCCAAACTTATGTGAATGGGAGCTGGAAGAGGGGAGGTATAAAACTAGCAATGAAGACATATCCTTTATAATCTGAAGTATTCCACATGGAAATCCTAGGACTCTTAAATTTATGCAGTTGCCATTCCAATTAGCTTAATTTGCAATACCTGTACTTAAAAAGGTCATTTAAAGGGCCTATATTATCATTAACATCAACAAGATTGACTCACATTTTAATGATCTTTTTTTTTCCTGTGAGGTTCATTGTTTTTATCTTATTTCTCAGACCACTTCCTTGAGGTTTCCTTATAATGTATTATATAAAACTGCATTATAAAACTAGGGGTTTTTTGGCTATAGAAAGATTTAGAAGGAAAAATTCAGTAAGAAATGAAAGGGGCTCTTTTGTTCAAAAGATTTTCTTTTTATTAATGATAGATTAAAATGTAAAAGTTATCCTAAACCTCGCTGCATTCCCCAAGCTGATCTAAAATTTAAGTTTTGGAGGTTTGAAAAAAAAAGAAGAGGTAAATTCTGCACTTCCTGGTTTGGGCCAGAACAGGAAATGGAAATAGTGTGAGAGAGGCTATTTTTGTACTGTTTCTCACCTGGCCCAAACCAGGGTGTACTGGAGATCTTATTTAGATTGTAAACTCTCTGGAGCAATAGTTCTCTCTTACTATTTGTCTGTAGAGCACCTAGCACAATGGGGGCTCAGCTGAGGCCTCTGTGCCCTGTAATACAAATAATAATAATAATAATAATAAATTGTTATTAATTATTATTATTATTATTATTATTACTATTATAACAATTATAACCTCAAGTGAAAACCTGTTCCTAGACATTTCTAGCCCAGTGAAGATGGAACCCATAATTAGCAAGAAAAGAAGATCAGTTGAGTGGCGATGATGGTGGGATTGTTGTAGTCAAATTCTGAGTGGGGACAAGCGACAGCCAATCATTCTGACGTAATTAAGAAAGCAGCATGAGCACTGCTCCAAGGCCTGGCTGAGCCATTCTTTCTGACTATTGGTGATGGGTTGGTAAGCTGTTGAGGTACAGACATCAGTTTCCATGAGGCACAGGAATTCCCACCAGAAATGGGTAACAACCTGGATATCCCTGTCGGACACTATGTTTGTTGCTAACCCATGAAGGTTAAAGCTATTTTCTTAAGAAAAACCAGGATATCTCTCAGGCAGTGACGGGGCCCTGACATGGTACAAAATGTACTTTTTTCATAAGAAGATCCACTACCACTAGAATAATGGTGTGTCCTTGGGAGGGCAGTAGTTCCATGATAAAGTTGATGGAAATTATAGTCCAAGGCTGAGATGGTGCGGACTAAGGACGTAGGAGACCCAGAGGTCTTGCATAGGCGTCTTTGTCTGCGCACAGAGATTGCAGGACCTCATGTAAGTTGCACAGAAGCACACAGGGACAGCCACCAGAAGTTTCTAGACAATGGGTCCTGGGTATTAAATCACCAAAACAAGCAAGACAGGAACAAGGTGAGGACTGGAGGACTCAGGGAGGATTGCAGCTGCTGGCATGAATGCATTGAGCAGCCAGAGAGCTCCTGCTGCTGCTAGGTTTAAAAGCAAGGCAGCTGCCCTTCCTGACCAGTCAGGTGGTGCAGATAATCAGGTAGCTGCAGGCCAGCTGTGTTTGTTGGTTTGCCGGGAGACTGATTCTGCCACAGGCCCTTATCCCTAACATGAAGTTTGGGAACAATGACCTTACTTACTATTTTTGTCATTGTTCACGGTGATCATAAGATATTGAAAACTCAACAGGTGTTTGGAATTTAAACAAATATTCACCAGCACTGTTTTACAATTTTTACTGTAGTCATGACCCTTTATCACAATCTGAATGAACTTTTTAATCGCACTTAATTTTTTTGAGTTAATCACGTGAGTTAACTGCAATTAATCGACAGCCCTATTTGTTTTAAATATTTTATTTGAAACAATAACCCCCTTTTCCTATTTATTAATGATCCAAGAGCGGCACATGATCTTTATGCATTTGCTCATTATTTGCAATTAGGGTGACCAGATAGCAAGTGTTAAAAATCGGGACAGGGAGTGGGGGTAATAGGAGCCTATATAAGAAAAAGACCCTAAAATCGGGACTGTCCCTATAAAATTGGGACATCTGGTCACCCTATTTGCAATTGTTTAATCAGCAGTTGTGTAAAGAAATTTTAGGTGTTAGATTATTCACAAACTAGTCACACATGTGCATCATAGGATTAGTCTTCTGTGTAACACTGACTTGCTTTTGTTCCCAAATTGGATGATCCAAACTTTAGAAACATGAGGGAGCCCTTTTACATTTGACAAATTCTCCTCAAACATTCATAATTATTTGACAAATCTGTTGTGCAGATAATACAAAGATTTTTTCAAGATGGCTGCAAGAGCAATTCTGGTACAAATACTGCCACCAATATTTGCACTGGCATTTATGACACCTTTGTTTTTCATGAACATTGTAGTGAATAAAATTTTGCTTGCTCAAATGTTTGTGAACTTTATCAGTGATGGACACTATCATGGACCCCCTCTCTCTGAGTACGGCCTTATGGTGTCAGGCTCCATGCATGTACATTTCCTAGACTGGAATCTTGTGATTTTCCCACCCTTAGGCTGGGCTCTGGGCTACACTAGCCCTATGTATCCACCATGCTTACCCAGTGGACCTGACTGGGTTTGGCACCCGCAGGTTCTTTCTTTTCAGGATCTTGTGATCTGGTGAATACAGTGGCAGATAGATTTCTGAAAGCCAAGAATTGTTTAATATTAACATTAGGAATGGAGCATAATGTGAGAAAAAAAGTATTGTACAACAACAAACAGTCTAGATATGTGTCTTTCTTATTTAAAGGCTTACCATCCTTACAATGGAGAGCCTCGTAGGTATAACTTCCCAGACACTCCAGCCTCTGGTGTCTGAATTCTCCCTCCTTCATCCATCATTGAAGGACTGTCTTTTAAATCCAGCCTTATTCTCTCAGACCAAAAGCTTGGAAAAGCCCACCTGACCGATTGATCCAGTACGTTCAGCAGGGGGTAGGAGGAAGAACATCAAAGCAAATGGCTCCTTTGTTGTCCCTTAAGTGTTGGCAGATGGGTGACTACGTGGAACCATTGTCCCGTTTCCTACTTGTTTCTCCAACAGCATTCTATTAAATTAAACTAACATATTCATACAGTAAATACCCCAATAATCAGGTCACAATGCAATATTAATAAATGATTACAGAGCTGTCCAACTTCTGCTATATATACTAGCAAAACAACTCAGCAAAGGTTTTATACACAAGAATATCAATGAACAGAGTTTTCCTTTATTCCACCAACTCTGATTACAGCAGCATCTTTTAAAAAAGAGCTCGCTAATGTCTTTAGCAGTAACAATAATTAAATAGTTATTAACCGACATGAGAAAGTGTGGCAGAATATACCTCCATCCATAAGTAGTCACACTAAAGAAAAAGGGACTACATGCTATGTAGGCATTATCCAACTCCCTGTGAAATCAATATAAGACTTCCATTGATTTCAGTGGGAACTAGATAAAGTCCCGTATCAATTAAGGTGGCAGAATATAGCTCATAATAATTCTCACTTGTTCAGTGTTTGGTGGATGGATTTTAACATTCCTGTAGATTCCACACAGGGTTTGGAGAAGGGGAGATGTGCTGGCCCTGCTCCAGACCCTTCCCACATCTACCTCAGATCAGATACTTGCTCATATGTGAATCCCTTCCTTCCCACAGGGCTCTCCATGGAGCCTGGAGCTGTGCTGCTGTGGAGGAAGCTGCCTTCCCCATCTCTGCTAGCAATGAGTGAGATACTCACAAAGGATGCCCGCTGTGCATGGATCTCAGGGGGCAATTGGACTCAGTGTTATTAGCATCACAGTTTCATTAGAACAAGTTTGTTTAAACAACAAAAGCAACTATACCTCCTTTGAAAATCATTTACGCCTTTGGTTAAGAAACACAGATAGTGAAACCTTTCTGATGCCACAACATTACGCAATGCTAATCAAGCCAGCATTGAAACAGTGCAGTAAACTGGAACTCATGGAACTGACCAAATTCCAAATATAGATCTTTTGGGTGAGGTTTACAGCACTTCCTGTTGGTCTGATAAAAGAAACAAAAGAAACAGCTATGGCTTCCATGCCTTTATTTAATCATCTTTTTCTTAAATATTTAAATCACAAATTTCTTCTTCGTACAGAGAGGCAGTATTCACCCCTCCCCACATCTAATTAATGTGTAACAGAAATAAGTGATAGAAGGTAAAATGCAACCATCTGCATTTCTCAGAATTGTCATTTTTCAGATAACACGCACAGGTGTCTTTTAAACAATGATGAATTAGAAGGCACAATCCTTTTTTCACTCATTGTTGGTTAACTACCTCTGTGATAATAATGTATTTGCATATTTAATTTCCTCAGTTGTAAATGAGCACCTCTGAACCACCTCCTAATTATTTTACAATTTTCTTGTACTGTTCATTATTCATGCATTCTATTTACTAAATAAAAATGACTTTTCCTCCAAAGGACATTTGCAATTATTGTAATGCCAAACATACATCATTTGGTTCCAAATACAAAGGTGGGGGCTATGATGGAGAGGGATGCACAATGTAGCTTTCAAAATGAAGCAGGCACCAAAAAAAATGTATCCATTATGCATAAAGTGAGCCCTTTCCTCCTCTCCCTTTTTATAAAATCTGAGCAAAGAGGCTTTCTAGGTTGAAATAAGCATGGGCTACTGGAGTGAAATCCACTCTCAACCTGAAGGCATCTGGCAAACCATTCACTAAAAACAACTCTTGAGAAGTGACCCCTGCACATCCGACGAAGTGGGTATTCACCCACGAAAGCTTATGCTCCAATACGTCTGTTAGTCTATAAGGTGCCACAGGTCTCTTTGTCGCTTTTACTTCTTACAAGGTTATTATTAACCAACTGAATCTGCATAACCAGATACACTATCATTCCCCATTTGTTCTGTGTTTATGTGGAGCTGGCACTGAACTCAGCGGTGCCACGTGCAGTGGGTGGTCCTCACTCTGCATGCTTACTCAAGATCTAACTTCACTTTCCACAGGAACCTTCTGCTCAAATAGCACTATTCCTCCATTCTCACTGGCTCCCATGCCTCACATCCTCATTGCCTATTTGCAACTTTTCAACTGCCTACTTAATCCCACCGCCACTGTGCCCTCTTCCCTCTCTTCACAAGCTCCAGCCAACATTTTCAAAGATAAAATGAGCAAAATGTACCATGACCTCCTTCTCCTCCTTTCCATCCTCCACTGATGTTTCTCACTAGCACTGCAGCTCCTATTCCTCCACCTGCCGAGACACCATTTCCTCCTGCCTCCTAAACACTTTCACCCTCATCCTTGCATTCCTTAACTCAGTCTTCTGATGCCTCCCCCTCACGGTACAAATATGTTCTGCTCGCTATCACTCATTAATGTTCACTCCTGTGATGTGCCATCATTAAGAAGTTATAAAGGAAAGCGGCATTGCACTTTTAAATTCTAGTAAGGACATGTATGTGTTGTGGTACATTTTTTACCTTATGGTTTGTTGTCTCTTTTGCTACTTTGCCCTATAGCAGAGCTAATACTTTGGACTATAGTTGACGTTGAGTATAGTTGAGGCTTTGGCAGTTCCACCTCAACATCACGTCATCATTAAATCAACTACAAAAGCCATTTAATGCTTGGGATATGCCAGTGCTATGAATATGATCCCCTAAGTAATTACATAGCTGTACATCCTATAACATAGTTGGTAACAATTTTAAAATTAAGAGTCTTCGGTGGAAAACTGGATGAAACTGGGATTGTGTGCTAGATAATTAACAGTTCAAATTTAAAACAGATGTATTGAGATTTCATACCAATCTGATAATTAAAGATCTAGGTGTATTGTTATTTAAGACATCAGTACACTTCAATAATTAATTAACATACAAATGTTCTGTTCGAATAGAACAGTATCGGCCACTCTGTGTCTGGCTTTGCACAAGGCTGCATGATGGAAAGGTATGAACAGCTTTCCTACTACTTTGAAGCCATATGGAGGGGGAAAGAGCAATTGTTTGGCAAGTGCAAGGACTAACCTGGTCAGGTCCATGGCATAAAAAATCTAAATCTGGCTGCAGATATTTTTATCATTTGAAATACATTGTCTCAGCTTTTGGATTATCCAAGACATAGGATGGCCAGCAGGAGTCTGCACCTTAATACAAATGGCATTAGTACCCACTTCTAGATATAGAGCTGAAGTTTTTAATTGTAACCCTAGATTCTCTTTATGGTGGTTCCCTGAAACCACCACTGATAAGTTACTGAAGTCATACGAGGGTTGCTTGAATGCAACTAGGAGCAGAATTTGGGTCTAAATTAATAGTGACTGATGGAGATAATACGTGAGCCTTTTTAGCTTTCTTGAGGCAGACTATGCAAATCTCTAGGCTCCTTTCTCTAAGCAGCCAGCACCAGGTACATCCAAGTGTGAAAGGGATTTCCAGGTATCCCATCTCCCACCAGACCCAGAAGGACCAGCCTACAACACCAGGATCACTGGCCTTTCCTCCCCCTTTCCACAAGTGGAACAACAGCAGAAGAAACCTTCCCTGGATTCTGACATCATTCAACTCTGAAAACTGGATATGGAATCTGTATGCTTTCCACTTTTTGCTGTATTGAAAATTGATTGTTGATCCCCTTTATCCTGCCGTTTCATATCACTTACCTCACTCTCGCTGTCCTCATTTGAGTGAAGAGACTTCGATTGTGCCTGACTTTTAGGCATGTTGGACAAGGCAGAGGAACGTGTTTTGCCTTTGCACACTATACTGGTCATTTGGGTCAGGGTCATGCATGATATGACCCATAGAAAAGAGAGTAAGATAGTTTTACATGTAAAAAAGACACATTTAAATGGTGCCTTCCACCCCAAGTTTCCCCTCACCCCTTTTCAAACTATATCAGGTAGTTTGGTGGTACAAACATTTAGATGAACACATAGCATTCATTTGAATAAAAGCATGAGGTATTTTTCCATATACTTTTCATCCCATGTACCAAAGAGGAATCAAAATTTCTCTGGCCCTTGGAATCTGTAACACCGTAAATTTACTAACATCTCAGATAGGAACCAGAGAATTTCACTGAAAAGGATGTAATTTTTGCCACAATTATGATTTCATGCTAGGTTTCTACAACTTTGTAGAAACTACAAACTACAGTTTGCAAAACTACAACTATGTTTAACAACTTTATGTTTGAATAAAAGAGCAATTCCCTGTTCCAAAATTTGCATGACAATTGAGTGCTACTTGAGGGCCCTCTTCAGACTGAATGCCAGCTGAAAGCTCCATGTGGGCGAGCTGGGCCACTTTGGGTTGAGCACTCCAATCTGTGAGCATTCACTAACTGGCATGACAAAAATTAAACTCCCTTTCTACTAGCAATCATTGCACAGCTAGATGAATGCTAGCTGAAAACTCTGGAAGAGCATGGCATTTGCTTTTCCCACATGGGCTATATTAGTAAAACAATTCATCATCTTCCTTACCAAGTGAAGAGAGTGATTATTACATAATACTCGGATGCATCAAGGCTGGGATTGGACACCTTAGGGAATAGGAAAGCTATTTGATAGCACAATTATCAAGTGTTTTGTACCACAACTCTATTAGGCACATAGTAAATCATTTCTTATAAGATGCGATTTTCTCTATTTAATCGGTAAACATAATTACAAATGTTAATCAACCCCACTTTTATGAAGCAATGAAACACACAAAAACTGAGGAAGGGAAAGCTTAGAGGTGTGCATAATGTAGGCCTGTATTCTCAGAGCAATCAGTCCTCAGAGAACAATAACAGTCCAGCAGTAGAGGAATAGGAGGACGCTGTAGGAGATTAAGGTTAGGGGACTGTCTAGAGGGCATGAATGGCCCCAAAGAGAAGACACATTAATGAAAAAGCAGTGTAATGAGGCTAATGGCAGGTTAGTCTGTAATGTCTAAACATGGTACAGGAGGTTTTATATCCTGAACAGCTTTATTGCTTAAGTGCATTGAGTAATTAATTGCCTTACAGGAATGGACACAACAGTGGCATGCAGTCACCACAATCTGAGCAACTGTATTGCTGTATTTCATCACTGAGCTGAATAACAACGTAAGGCTATTACTCTATTCTTTGTTTTATTTTAATGCACTCACTCACATGGCATAGTTCTTAAAAGGCACTTCTTATCTTGTTTACGCAGGTACAGTGTGATCATAAGCAGGAATAATGCAAGTGTATTTTGGGGCTCATTCCTGCCATTTAAAAAAAATCACAGCTTCATACTTTGCCTGGATTTTCCTCCTCATTCTTAAACACACTCTCTTATGTCTAGATTCTTTTCTTGGAAAGTTGACATATTTGGTGCCTTCCCATCATGTAATAAAGATTTGGTATCATCAGTAACTTCCTGGTTCATTTTGTTTGCAAGCATGTGAATTAACATCCAATCATCATTTTATCCTCTCTGAATCCTACCTGATATTTTTGTGAGGGGGGTTGTTTTTGTTTTTGCATTGTAATTCAGCTAGATTGATTTTTAACTTTGTATTTTAAATGTGCTATTTGTCTAGAGGACCCTCATCTTATACATTTTGCATAGAAATGTTCTCAGATGATAAGTAATAGTCATCCTTTATTTCTTGAGTCACACTTGTTTTTCTCTCCTCCTTATCTTTACTCTTGTTTGATATTTCTAGCCCTTATCTACAGTATTCTGGAAGTTGCATGCATTACTAATATAGTTAACTCCACATATTTCACGGCTATTTTTCACTGCTGTCTTCTTTCCTTATCAGATGTAGTGCAAGTGAAAAATGAGGCTCCCAGAATGTAACATAGAATCATAGAATATCAGGGTTGGAAGGGACCTTAGGAGGTCATCTAGTCCAACCCCCTGCTCAAAGCAGGACCAATCCCCAATTTTTGCCCCAAATGGCCCCCTCAAGGATTGAACTCACAACCCTGGGTTTAGCAGGCCAATGCTTAAACCACTGAGCTATCCCTGAGGTTAAGGATACATGTCTCTTGCTCTGGCTTGGACAATGGAGATATTTATTAGCGTTTCTTATTTTCAATGGAAATTATAGATCAGCATTGATAGAGACATAGAGTCATAGAGTTTAAGACCAGAAGGGACCATTAGATAATATAGTATATCACAGACCACCAACAACACCCAGCAACTGCACATTAAATTCAACAACCAAAATTAATCTGAAGTATTACAGCCAACAGACGACTAGACTACTATGTGCCACAGGCAGAGAATAGAAAGTATGAAGTCCACCAGTGTTCAAGGCAGGGAAATGTTTAAGTGAGGTATACAGAGATAATCCTGGCAAGTGACCCACACTGTGAATTTCTTACAACAAGCAGATCCCATTCTGTTTCATATGTGCACTGGTCAAGCCCATACATTACAGGCTTGACTGTGTTCTTCTCTTCCATGGGGGGGGGGGGGGGGTGTATGTGTAGTGTGCAAGGAGCCTTCCCCCCTTTTGTATTTAACAGCTTGTGCAAGAGCAGAGCATCATAGCCGTCCCTGTGAACTGAGATTGCTTGGTCATTGCTGCTTCCAGGAACCAATCAACAGGTACTCCCATCTGTACCTGTCTATAGACTGGGCCTAACACACTGGGGAGGGGAATACATTTTTCCATCCTAATGGATGATGCAGGGTGCACATTCCCCAAGCAGCTCTGGAAGGTAGTAACGTCTAAGGCACAATTTCCCCGATGCTCCTTCAGGGCCACTGTGGCTGTGAACAGTTCCCTTTTACAAGGAGTGCAGACTATATAATTGAACCCTCTCTGTGCACATGCCACAGAGTTTCCTCTGCTTCTCCAAACAAAATCCTGCCCATATCCCTGTGAGGCTCCAGAGTTTGCATCAGGGGAGCCTAGATGTATAGAAGATCTCTACTCTACTTGGGTAAACAAACGTCTCACAGAAAATCATGGAGAAATTATCAGATCCTCTAATTTTACTGTTTCCCCATAGATAAGTGTGTTATGCTGACCAATTCTACTTCAAACACTTTAAAAGGGACTGATTTTCAGAGGGTGGATGCTTTTCCCTTTGCGAGAACTCAGGCCCTCTTAAGGTGTCTCAAACCGGGTACCCCAAAAGAGAGGTAACCTAAATCACTAGTCATTGTTTAAAAATCTTGGCCATTATCTGACACCTCCCCCACCCTTGAGTTTTGCCAACAGAAAAGGATAAACAGGCCCCTGATTACCACACTGTTTGGAAGAAGTCACAAAGTGGTTGCCATTGTTAACGTTAATTTTATATTTATTTATTTATTTTCACGTCTCGGTAACAAAATGAAGTCAGCAGGGCACACCAGTTCTGATTAGACTTTGTTCTGCAATGTGAACATCTGGCTGAAGAGCAGTTGACCCATCTACCTATTGCCCCATCTGATACATCAGATAAAAAGGCTGTCCATAGCTTCAGCATGACACATAATAGTGGTAATTATACATAGAGGTATACGTAGGCTCAGAAGGATAAGAATTTAATAAATGTGAAATCCATCAAGGTGATAAATCAAGAAACTTTCACAAAGCTAGATTTCCTCTTTGATCTGCAAATACAAAATCAAAATGAGAACATTAGGAAGCATGGCTTTCAAGTAAATTGCTTCTCTGATAGCAGGTCTATAAGTAGACTTAGTAGGAAAAAAGGTAAATTAAGTACTAAGGCACATGCTCTCTTCCTGAATATTTATATGGCTTATTTTACTACCCTTCTGCCACTACTGGTGTCATGGAATCAGACAAACTCTGAATGCTGTAATGTTTGTCCTTTAAAATAGAGGTCACTTATAATCTAAAAGGCTGATGCTGAAGGATGCCAAAACAATACAGTGAAATTCAGTTCTACTGAATAGTACTTGTAGAGATTATTCGTCCCTTTGGTAGCAATCTTACTTTCTAAAAGTAAGAGTCCATTTGTGCTTTTGCATGGTCCCTCACTTGTAATGAACAGGTTCAGTAACCATTTGGAAGTTATTTCTTTGATTTTCTTGGGTTTTAAAATGCAACAACTGTGTCTCCTTTTTGAGCTCCCTTGGGCTGCAGGTAGAAGGCCAAATTCGGAGGCCCTTACTTAGCTTTTACTCAGTCCTTACTAAGGCAATCTCTCATTGAGCATGGCCCTCAACATTTGCCCCAAAAGAACATAAATTGTGGGAATTCCAGCTAGTGTGACAGTAAGCATACATTTATTTGCCTGCCCCAACATTTAATGTATACAGTATATCAGCAGAGCTCACTCTTTAATTCTCAAATGGAGATTTGACTTCCATGCTTATCTCTGATATAGAGTGTTCACTTTTTTGCTAGATCCACATGCAGCAATTGTGTAATGATCAACTGGGTTTTTGTAAAATGATTCCATTAATTAATTCCATTACATATATAGAGGTGAGCCTTAGAAAAGTTCCAGTTGCCTCAGATAAATGTTTGCAGGTAGATGACCTTGGTATTGGCAGCATTTGAAGTATTTTCTATAAAAGTGTACTGGATTTCCCTTTCCCCCTTAGTGGGATTCTGGATAGGTGGATTACAAACCAGGAAAAAATAAAATTGCAAGTGTTCTTCGATTTTCACTTCCTGTAGCCAGCTTCAGAGGAGACAAACACTTCTATATGGAGGCTATTGCTGTATTAAAGAGTTTTTGGTCTTAAATACAATGTATTCTTACCTCATTCATTCAGATACTCCTGATGCAAAAGCAAACTGGTTTATTTTGAGGTACCCTAATCTGTGTTTTAGGATAAATGTGGCAAGTTTTTAAGGCTGAGGAGTGTACAGGTACAGCAGTTCAGCATATAAGCTGCTAAAGTATGTTCTATTCTATTCCATATAGATTCTTATATTGCGCTCATCACCATAGTATCTGAACACCTTCCATTAAGGCATTAAGAGGCATAATTACACATCTGTCACATGTTGTTTGTTCTCTCATCCTCTAGGGGGAGAACCACGTGCATTTGAATGTCTTTGTGACGGGGCAGAGCGGCCCCACACTGGTACTGTAGGGGTTAACCCTTCCTTCCTGGTAGAGGAAGCCCCGCCCCGGAAGCCCTGCTGGGCATGCTCCAACTGGAGCCCAGGTATAAAAGCCTGCAAAGCGGCTCAGTCTGGGCTGACCGCCGGAGGAGAAGGAAGCACACTGCCAGCTCCCGAGGTGGGACAGCCAACACCCCAGGATCCAGGGGCCAACCCAGCCGGGAAAACCCTCTGCAGCCCGGATGGAGGCGGCGACAGGAGGGGACGGACCGGAGACCCAGACATTGAGGGTAGGAAGAGACCCAGGGGAACTTTAGAGGCCGGCAGCATTAAAGCGGCACTGACGCTTGGCGTGTTGCGGGTGGATCCCCGCCGAGCTAAGCACAAGGGGAACCCTGCTATCAGGCGAGCCCTGGGTCGGGACCTGGTGGAGAGGGCGGGCCCGGGTCCCCCTACTCCTCTGGCTGCTAGGCCACACTGCCCTGATCTGCGGGGCGAGTTGTATAGACTCTGGCCACTGGGCCGCACTGCCCTGATCTGCGGGGTGAGGTGTATGGACTCTGGCCACTGGGCCACACTTCCCTGAACGTTGGGGCGAGGTATACGGACTCTGGCCGCTAGGCCACACTGCCCTGATATGCGGGGCAAGTCACATGGACTTTGGCCATTAGGCCACAACCGGACGCCCTTAAAGGGATGGGCGCAGGGACTTAAGAGTGGCGAGGCCCCGACACCTCAGCCCCTCCTGCCACAAAGGGGCACTGTGGTACCGGACCCATCACAGTCTTGTTTTGCTGGGGTTTTGTTTTGTTTTGTATTATCTGTTTGGGTTTTGTTTGCTTTTGTTTTGTTTTTTGTTATTGTTATTTTCAGAATTTTCAGATAGTACTTCTGGATAAAATATTGGAACACTAACCGACAGTAAAATTCAGGAGCAACCCAGCAAAGACGAAAGAATCAGATACAAGTCTTGACCCTGTACAGTATATTTGTGATATTTTCTATATGTAAGCATACCTTAAAAAGTGACATGGTGGAAGAGCACCTGGGTACCAATTGTAGCACTATTGGGAGTGCAGCTGGATGGCAACTGAATGAAATAAATAAGACCTAATGGGAGAATGAGTAACAAAATATTTTATTAGCATGATGAAATTGTTCTCATCATGCTAATAGAAATAAGGCTGAAATTTTGGCGCCAGTTAAGTCAATGAGAGTTTTGCTACTGACTTCAATGAGGCCAGGATTTCACCCTTTGTCTCCCACAGTATTGCCAGCCCCAAAATTCAAAAATCATGAGTCAGTCTCAAAAAAATTAAGAGATAAGCTTAAAATAATTAAATTAAAAATAGCAATTTGGGGGTCATTTTACTGTGCTTTTTTAGAACTTTTAGGGGTCTCATTTTCCAGCTTTTCTCCACCACCACAAAGGCAATGTTTTTTATTTTTAAATAAAAACTGAGATTCTCACATAATCACATGACTCCAGGAGCTGGGGCCTTAAGAAAAACACCAACTATCATAAGACTCATGATAAAGTTTTGGCCATACTGCACCAATTCGTGCCTTTTTTTTATCCTGCACAGTTTCAAGAAAAGCACTGGGCACAGAAGAAGCTAAAGAGTGTCACTTATTGCCCAAGACTACAACTAGGACTTAAACTGAGGCCATTCTACATGGTCAGTTACTGTGGGACAACCTAGTGCACTGTAGATTCTCACACTGGCCTGGCTGTAACTTGTTGTGTAGACAAGACCTTACTTGCACTCACCCATGTTCTCCACTTGTACTTGTTATAGAGGCCAAAACCTTGAATACCCTGCTCTGTATCACATGTGAACTTTCAGGATTAAGGCCACAGTAGGCGTATGTTTGCCACAGGTACTTGCCACAGGTAGGGTGAAGAAAAATTAGCAAAGGGCTTGGTGAGAATTTACCAATTACAGCAAAGCAAGCATTGTGGTTCTTTACCAGTTGAGTGTAGAGAGAAATATGATTATTGCCAACCATTTTCCGAAGCAGGAATGAAAATGACATTTGTACAATACATCGGGGCCGGACATGTCAGCTTTCTCAGGCTGAAACTTGCATAGATGAGCAACACTGCTTTGACTTTCAGTAGGCAGAAGGAAAAAATTTTAATCATGACACAGGAAGGAAGACATTTCAAGGTTGGCTTTGATGGGAGTTTCAGGAGCTTCCTGAGGATTTAACTTTAAATGAGAAAATTTACTTTCTTTTAAATACAGCAGATCATTTTATTGTCCTAAAATGAGCCATTCCCATTGGAGTCATTAATTCAATGAAAAAAGCTTAGGCCACATTTTGATCAAGAAACTGTTCATCAAGAAACTGGCCACATATGGATCACTCTGTTGCTAAAGCTACAACAAAGCTAATTGTTTTGACTCCAGCCCATTCTTTCCCATTTTCATTTCAAATTTTCTACTTCTCATTCTACTTGAATCTGAATTGTCTTTTTTTTTTGGCTTGTCTAGAGAGTTTATAATTGTGTCTTCTTCATATTGATTCAATAACTTGAGATGGGTACAATCAGACTGACATTACCTTCAGTGGCTAGAATTGCGATCCCAGATATAACTGGATAGAATTTCATCTGAAAAAATCCCTAGAGCGACTTTTAATTTACTTAAAGATAGTTAAGGGCTTGTGAAAATGGGTACAGGCTGGTATCATGGCAACAGCAATTGGGAAGATTCCTTTCAGATCCCACTGGGCATCTGTAATTCTTCTGAGAATCATGTCCAATCAGCATTTGTTGTGTTTCTCTGAAGCTTGTAACTTTCAGAAGGTTTAAGAAAGAAACACTGACTAAGGGCTAGATGCTTGGCTGGCATAAATCTCCATAGCTCCACTGTCTGGTGTTGTACGCTTTTTCTAAATATACTTTATACCATTGCCAATTTTCCGTAACTAATCGTTTGAATGTGAATATTAATTTGCTTTGGTCATGCTTATACTTATTCTGTGTTAACTTTCCATGGGCATTGTAGTGACTCAGTTGTATTTTCAGAAAGTTAATTTCAAGCTTCCACTCTCCTGTATTTGCACTAGAACATTCTATTGAAATTATGTTTGCATAAAGTTAAGCACGTGCTTAAGTACCATGAGGTATCAAGGCCTTAAGCAGCAATGGGATGGGGTTCTTAAAACTCCCGCATCTAAACACAGAGACAAACAAGTCAGACAAGGCTCTGACTGCATGATTTGAATCTAGACACTCATGGACACATGTGCAGTTACTATGGACTATAGTTTGTCACAAGGACACAGTCCATAATAAAGGGCAACAGGTAGCTGCATTGCTCCAGGAACATCACAAGATGGGAACAGTGGAGTAATGAGCCAGAATTCCCTCCCTGCTCCCCAGGAACCCCCAGGTGGGAGTCACTTGCTGCTGACCAACACTAACTGCACCTTTGCAACTAGGACTCTAAACACACACACAATTACTTGGAGAGAATTTGATGAGAAAAAAATATTTTAACTCTGCCCCTGGTTGTAGATATTAGAGGAGCCTCATTTTCCTAGTAATCATGACTTGGGGAAAGCCTCGATAGCCCTGAAAGAAATTGGTTTAATTTATTTCAAAATTTCCCATCCTGCTGGCTGTCAGTCTGAGAAATTCAAAGCTGCAGTGCCAACTATCAGAGGGGTAGCCGTGTTAGTCTGTATCCACAAAAACAATGAGGAGTCCAGTGGCACCTTAAAGACTAACAGATTTATTTGGGCATAGCTTTCGTGGGTAAAAACCCCTACGTCTTCAGATGCAGTGTCATCTTTGACCATCTTCCTAATTATGTTACACTCAACCAGTCAGGGAACAGAAACAATACCATGTGACCCATCTGACCACCAATTACAGCTGAGCGACAGCACCAGTTTTGAACAATGAGTATTCAATATTCATAGCAAACTTTTCACAGTCAATCGAGTTTTTGTTTTTTAAAAAACTCACAAAGTATCTGTTGACTAAACTCAAATAATGGCTGCCTTAGAAGAAATCACAATCTGCTTGTGGGCATCGTGCTGTGAGATTGAATTTGTTAAATAAATACTTGCCGTGAGTTAGTCGCTCAGTAATACTAATTACGAAGTTTAAATTGCAGCTCTTTTTTTTTTTTTTTTTAGGTTTTAAGCGAAAAGTGGCAAGGAACTAAATTCATAGATGAAGTATTTTAGGGCTTGAGCCTGCAAAGTGCTGACCAATCTGGCTCTGATCCAGCAAGTCCCAAACAATGCATAAATGTAAAGCTAAACACATGCTGGATCAGAGACAGAGTGCTCAGCAGCTTGTAGGATTGAGCCCTTAATGGGTAATTCCAGATACATTAATTCATCAACGATAGTGGTTCAGATAAAGTGGAGCCCAAGTGTTTATTTTCTACTGCTCCATTTTCCATCTCCCTCTCAGAGGACAGCAGAAAAGATTTACTTGAGCTTTAAAAGATCAAGTTGTGGCTAAGCAACTGAGCAATGCAATTCCTCAAAGCTTACAATCATCTCCATAGAGGGTAGATTCACTTGTCTAGAGCAGTTGCAATTCATCACCTTCTACTGGTATATTCTTCATTCCTAAGAGCTTATCAAATTATTGGGGCTCCAGTATTGGGCTGCCACTACTTACCTGAGAATGGATTTAGCCTTTCAATTATTTTTCCCCTTCCAGGGATTTGGTAATGGATCCTGGGAACTACAGGCTTGTTCCAAAGAATTTTACAGTAAATGTGTCAGAGATGAGTGATTACTGAATCGATCTCATAATGCTTAGTCTAATGGTGTGTAATTACTTCATTTAAACTACTAGTTCATCATAATGGAAAGCTCCCTGTACTATAAAAAATGCCCTTTATAAATCTCTGCATGTAACAGGTAAAGAGATTGGTATATAACTTCTCCACACTAAGAGATCGTGAGTCCAGCCTTTGACGGCAACTCAGTCTCCATTGACATACATTCAAATAAGCACAGAGGAACCACTTGAGAATTTCTGTAATAAGCTTGCCATCTGTGCAAAAAGCAGGAAAAATCTTCCTTGTTTAAGTTCATTTTAAAGGCAGGCTCAGTCACCTGGCACCCACATGGGCTCTGTCATGTGAAGCAGAAGATGAAGAAATATATACAGTATATGCTGGAAAATGTACATCCCACTGTATCTCTAGATGTCTCTGTGGTACTGAACATTGTACACCTTATTTTAATCTGGGCATAAATCTAATCCTTTACTGGCATCACGCTTTTCTGAGCATAAGGATGAGGAGTAACCTTTATGATGCTGGATAAACTAAACTGCTAAAAAAGAATAGTATGTGGAAATGGGGCGTCTCAAGCTGTTTCAGTGTTAGTGAGCTCTTAGTGTGAAATGTGTTTGGCCCAAAGTCAGCGTGGTAGATAAATCTTTCTAGCTAGCTCATTTGCTGGAGACCTTGTTAAATTTTGTGGGGGCATCTGCATGTGAACAATTTACAAAGAAGAGCAAAGCGAAGTAAGCATCTTCAATAGCTGAAACTAAGTACAGCAGTTTTTGCATTTGGGAGACGGAGGTGAATCAAATTTCATTAGGGATTAGAAATGTTTCTCTTAAGTGGGTTTCAGCAAAGACAATGTCCTCATCATAAAATTCCTATTCTGAAGCTTTATGTTGTCCTGCTCTGTGGCTTGTCACATCAGCTGAGCAGCATCACATTACAGAAGGTAGCATTGCACTGCATGACAGGTGAAGCCGGATGTGATATGCCACATCATGGTTTTTCAGCTCAAGAAAAGAAGCTGTTTTCCAAGAAAAATGATCAACAAAATCTGTTTATACTTTAGCAATGGGGGGAGGGGGTGAGTTTCCTGCTTATCAGCAAAGCAAGTATTTGAATACACTGCTTTACTTAGCAATTCCTTAATTAAAAGCAACTTGCTAAAATTTAGTTGATCCCTTATCACCCACATATGCATCTCTCCTGAGTACTTTGGTTCTGAAAAAAATGTGTCACTTCAGTTGTTGCTTAGTTTTATTAAAATGTACCAGTTAACTCTTTACACATTGTATATGGAACAGAACTCAGATGCACTGCTATTCCCAGACACAGCCTTTAGCACCAGAGGAGATTAAGGAAATACTCAGTTAGGGCCAGCAATACCACTCACCCTTTAGACCACCAATCATCAGTGGGCAAGACCATCATATTACTGATATAGGTATAAAGGGTAAGATTTCAAAAAGTAATTCTTGGTGCCTAATTTGAGACACCTTAAAGGGCCTTGATTTGTAGACAGTACAGACCACCCACCCTATGAGAAGCGGTTCCAATTTAGGTGGCCCAGCTCCTCAAAATCATTAATCACTTTTGGAAGCCTTTGTGTAACCCACACACCTCCTGGGTGTGGTGGTCTGTCCCATCTAGTGGTGCCAAGACCAATTAGAGAGAGTTAAATGAGTCTGCTCTACAGCATGAGCTAACAGCCTGCTGGCTTTTAGTTCATGTTGTAGAGGCTTATGCACTAAGCTCCAAAGGTCCCTGGTTGGATCCCACCCACGGATGACTGGTGTCTGTTGGTGTTACATTTGCAAAAGTTTGTGTTACTTCAGTAAGAATTTTGTGCCTGATTCTAGTCAGTAAAATTTACTCCCTGTTATTTATCAGTAAGCCACACAAATACATGTATTTAAAATAAAATAAAAAAAACTTGATGATGCATGCTTGATGTGTAGTAAGCTCCTTGGGATCAAATCTATCTAAGCAGCAGTTAGTGGGACAATATGACAGTTATTTGATAAAGAAATATAAAACAAGATTTGATTTAAACTCTCTATGAATTTAACCTTTTATCATCCTAACCCTCAAAGGATGGTTTCTTATTCTTGCAATAGCCTCTCATTCAGTTTAAATAACCAAGTTGACCTCTTGCCCTAAATATTGTAGGACCATGAGCCGCACATTCCCCTCAAAAGGCAGTTTTCATTTTTCTTGTGGAAATATTCTTTCTGGCATGTTAAATTCCCTCTAATCCATGAGCACTTCCATCTTTCACTAGAGGATCATTGTAAAGACAGACAATCACCCATTCTGTTTGCTTGAGGAAAGGTGCAGTGAAATGATACCAAGGAAAGCGGATAATCCATTCATGTTTACATTTTAGATATTTCCCACCAGAGTCCCCCGGAAGATGGGACAAAGAAGATGCTTTGACAAGTGCTGTTCTTTCTTATGAATTCCCTTGATAAATTTAGCCCAAAGTATCAGAGAATTTACTCCAGTCGTTTATTTCAGTAATTAGATTTGAAGCATGCTGTACCACATGCATGTTTATGGTAATTACTGTTAAACCAAATGGTGATCTTTTCTCTTTTTTCCCCCTGTTGTTGTTTCCTGTATACTTTCCACAGCATCTGCCAAAGATCTTGTAGTTTCCTGGTTTCAAAGACAAAAAGAAATTCTAGTTAACAAAATATGGATCAGAAAAAAAAGGAGAGAAAACAATGAAGCAAAAATGAAATGAGGGAGAAGGAAACACATGCAGATAACACTCCCATGGGGAATCTTCAAACAAACGGTATATTATAAAAATACTGAAAGAAAATTTAAGATGAGCAAGACATTAAATCTAAGCAAATTTAAAGAGAAAGACTGGTTAGGGAAGAAGTGCCAAAATATCAAGAACCACAGAGGATGAAAGAAAGGAATATTTACATATTTTTATTCAAATATTTTAGTTCCCTTATTTTCTGTAGTAACAGAGAAAGCATTACAAATGCACAGGCCACTTTTCAGATTGTGGTACTGAGTATGCAGAAACTGTGTTGTAGATGGCATCATGTCTATTAGACAGAATTTAATACAAGTTAAGGCCATAAACATCTTAACAGTTCTTTTCAAAATAGACTTTTTAAAGCTCTGTCATGTCATTTGCCTCTTCATAGCTAAGCATACAGGTCCAAAACCTGGAGATCTTACTCCTACTTTAGAAAGTTCTTCCTCAAGAAAAATCCCATTCACTCAATGAAATCTCAGTAATCAATAGTAATAGTGGACTAACAACTTCAGGATTTGGCCCATAATTTCTAACAACATGTCAGACATATAGATATATATATGTGCCATCACATTGTATCTCTACAGTACATAAATGCCATAAAGAAGCAGCATATTTTTAGGGTATTTAATTCTGTCATTAAGTAGCTGTAAATCCTTGGAGATTAAGTCCTCTCTTTACCTCCCCCATGACTGGCACAGCATGGGCTGCAGCAATGCAAGTTTCCCAGCAATTTGTCTCAATTCTGGGCTGAACTACCTCTAAGGACACTCTCTCTGTCTGCTCAGTTTTTAGTTTCTCTCCCAAAACTGCCAACAATGGTGCAATTAATCATTTTTGTGATGTGGACAGTTGATTGGTCTGACCTGGAATGAAACCATCCACTCATTTCATATAGGCCACGGGATAGACATCAAACAGCCAATCGGGGTCAGATTAAAACCAGTTAGCTAAAGGGAAAAAGGCTGCATATCATCTTAACAGTTCTCTGAGACATCCAGTCCCTCATAAGCAATGTATTTTTAACTGGTTGAAGCAAATCAATGCCTCCAAATAAGTGTGTATTTTTGCTGTCAACAGACCAGCTAATATAATTACCACTGCAGTCATTTCATGCCCCCACCCCATTATCTAAGATTCCTGGCATTTTAAGAAGTTCTACAAATGAAATTTCACACTCTGTTGTCTTTATTAGGACCTGACCCTGTTTAAAAACCTCTCTCTTTTTTTGGCTAGATTTAAGTGAACTGAGCAGGAAAATGACCAGCTGTTTAGATTATCACTCAAATCCTCTCATGAATTTTTAAAGGTAGGGATTTTCTGGGACCCAACATCAAATGAAGGATCAAATGCCTTCTATTACAGAATAAGAATGTGTTGTTTAAAATCCCCAGAAATTACAGTCTTTGAGAGCCATCTGGACCCACATGTTATGCAGAAGAGAAGATACACAAAGGAAGCACTGATTAATTTTAATGCAGACTGAAAAGACTTGTAATTAAATGCAGTTTTATTAAGTTAGTATTGTTCCTAGTTGTAGCCTTCAAGAATTGTATCACAGTTTTGACTTCTCATATGTGTATTGTTTTTCCCCATCTTAGATATTTTGGATATTTTGATATTTTGATGGTTATGACATTGATGTATTACTCTGAGATATATTTTGATTAATGCACCATATTATTTTAATAATTCCCTTCATTAAAATAACGTTGCCATTATGGTTTGCAGCTTTTGTCTTTGGGGAAAACATATACCATATTTATGGCAGTTTAAACGTGTTTGCCCTTTTCCCATGAAAAACACACAATGAGATCTGTTACTAACATTTATTTCATAACCTTTCATCTATTGCTTATGTGTTTGATTCTGGTATAGGATGGTAGTGGGTGAAAGCTTTTGGTGTCTTATATGATGTTGGTGTCAAGCCACCACTAACAGACAGACACCTAAGGCCTAAATTTTCAAAAGTGAATAGTCATTTTCACTGTCGCAACTTGAACACCTTAAAGGAACCTAATTTTTCTGAAAGTGCTCTCCACCTGTTCTCTCAAAATCAGGCCTTTTAAGGTTTCTCAAGTTAGTCACAAAAAGCTGAGGTAGCCAAAATCATGTTAGTTGACAACCGAGTCCTAAATATCATGGCACAACGGCCAAGAACTAAATGGACATAAGGAGAGGGGCAGCTTCTACTACAGAAGTTATCATTCATCCTTGTGCAAAGAGACAGCACATGGCCACATTTTAAGCGCTAACGAGGCGCATAATTGGTGCATAGACTTCGTATTGCACCTTCTGTGAAGGGCTGAATTTCACCCAGAATTAGCTAGCAGCCAAGAAGGGGACATGTTTCAGGACATCAGCATTACTCTGTGTCACAGTTATCAACTTTCATGTAGTACATAAGCACCCCGACTTTCACAATAAGCCAAAAGTCAAGCTAATCCCATTTCAAAACAAGCCAATCCCTAAGAACCCCACCACTCTAGGTGACTAAATCCCCCCGGTGTGAAGTCTGGGGCTGTGGTGGGCCCACTCTGCACCCCTGACTCTCTCCCACCCCTTGACCCTGCTTGCCCCCCCTTGCTCCTGCTTGCTGGGAGCTGATCAAAAAAAAAAAAAAAGAAGAAGCAACAAGCTACAACATGCAACAAGCTACAAGCTGACCAAGCAACAAGCTAGAAGCCAAAAACTAGTCAACAAGAAACTCACAAGCCAATTAAGCCAAAAACAAGCCCAATTTATGCGTTTTGTCCACAGGTTTGGCATGCCTGCTCTGAGTGCTGTGGGGATTTCCATTGCTGGAAGAAGTCAATCTGGACAGAAGGCTTCTTTCCAAACATGAAGTTCAGGAAGAAAATAACTGCAGATGTTAAATGGTAAATTCCCCATATTAGAGATGGGATAGTGGAAAAACAGGAAGAAGGCTGGGATTAAAAACGAATTTTTAACAGGGTTAAATGGCAAGGATTATAAAGATGGACCACCAGAGGATAAACAAAGCAGAACAATTAAAAAGATAAAAACATGGTGTGACGTTGACATGAACTGTGACCGTATAGATCATTGTTGCAACCAAGGTCTTATAGTTGCACCAAACCTTGTACAAAGGAGGACAAATAAGGTGTCTATAGAAAGGTTATAATTTGCTGATAATGATTATGCTGTCTGTATGTGTGTATCGTTTTTGTATCTGAAGTTATGAATATTGTCTATGTACTTGTATCTCAATGTGTTTGATTCTAGGTAGCCTCAGTGAAGCATTTGGTCAGCTTCTTGAGAAAGGACTATTCTCAGTAAGTGCCCGATCAAGAAACACTTAACTGACAATGGACTTTGGAAGACACCAGTCCATATCTGAGCTTTCCTGGGAACGTTCAAACTAATATGTAAGCAATGGCATTGGCCTGCAAAAAGCTGAATCATTCATAGACATGTGACTTGTCCAGGTGGCTACAAACTCCATCTTGTTGCTGTGATTTTGCACAGAACAAAGGGGCTTCCGCCCAGGAGAGAGAGACTATAAAAGGCCCAAGAAACCCCTCCATTTTTGTTTTTAGCTGGCTCAAGAGATGGCCTCTCCACCCCAAACAAATGCCTGAAAGAAACTGGAACAAAAGGACAGTAACTACGGGGGTGGGAGTGATTGCTGGACCCAGGCCATAAACTACAACGTTGGTCTGAAAAGGATTGGGCCCAGACTAGGAAGGAGTCCAGTCTGTGAAAGAAGCTTATTGGAACATCTCAGAGGGTGAGATTTACCTGTATTCAGTTTCCTACTGTATTAGGCTTAGACTTGGGTGTTTTGTTTTATTTTGCTTGGTAACTTACTTTGTTCTGTCTGTTATTACTTGGAACCACTTACATCCTACTTTTTATACTTAATAAAATCACTTTTGCTTATTAATTAATCCACAGTGAGTAATTAATACCTGGGGGAGCAAACAGCTGTGCATATCTCTCTATCAGTGTTATAAAGGGCGGACAATTTATGAGTTTACCCCATATAAGCTTTATACAGAGTAAAACGGATTCATTTGGGATTTAAATCCCATTGGGAGCTGGGTGTCTGGGTGGTAGAGACAGGAACACTTGCTAGGCCATTTTCAGTTAAGTCTGCAACTTTGGGGGAGTGGGTCAAACCCTGTATCTGTGTTGCAGCAGATTAGCGTATCTGGCTCAACAAGGCAGGGTTCTGAAGTCCCAAGCTGGCAGAAAAAATGTGCTCAGAGGCAGTCTCAGCACATCAGGTCCCAGGTCCCAATGGGGTCTCTGTGACTGAACCTGTCACACATGGTGAAGAAGTTAAATGATTTTTCATCAGAGAGATGATTTAGAAGATATCTACCCCAGACTTAATCTTTTTGTGAAATACACATGAGTCCTTCTCATCAGTAATTAGTGTGGGAACTGATAAATTAAATATCAACAAGTCACCAAGACTGAATCCACCCAAGAATTTTGAAGAAATTTAAGAATGAAATGAATGAGTTGCTTACGAACACATGTACTCTTTTAAATGCCAATTACTATATTAGAAGGTTGGAGGGTAGCACATGATGTACCCTTCTTTAAAAATAGTATTATAGGACTCCATATTGGAAAAAGGCTGTGAGCATTACTTCAGTACATCAGGAAAATTGGTTGAAACAATAACTGAAGATAGAGGTAAAATATCTCGATAAACATTGATTAATAGATTTTAAGGCCAGACAGGACCGTTATAGAATCATAGAAATGTAGGGCACGGAGGGACATTGAGCAGTCATCTAGTCTGACCTATGGGATAACTCAGGCTATAAAATCTCATCCTCTAATTTCTGCAGCAAGCCCATAATTTAACAGAGATTTTAGAAAGATACAGTCTCAATTTCAAGACTCCAGGTGGTGAAGAACCCACCATATGGATAAATAAATTTAATGCGAATTAACAAAATATCATAGGATATGATGTGATTGAACCAACACAGCTTCTGTAGGGGAAAAATTATGCCTAATCTACTAAGAATCTATTTTAGAGCAGGTCAGAAAAATGGTAGATATAGAGCAACTAAAAGCTTTAATTTATTTGGAATTTCTAAATCTGGGACCAAATCCCTCACAACAGGCTATTGTTGAAATTCAGTTGTCATGGGATAAGAGGGCAGCCCAGAACCATAAATCATTGTAGTACCTCTCTGCCTTAGCCAGAGTGAGTGTTGCTGGAGATTAGACTGTGTGTCAGTTCCCTGCCATGCCGGACTGCCTGCTTCACCAGAAAACACCTCAAGACTTTGACAATCTTAACTTTGCTTTGCAATGAACCCCAGTTCCTATGTTCCCCAGAGAAGTTTCTCTGTAGTGTCCAGTTCCTCTCACTGAATACTGACAGAAATTATTGTTAGCTGCTTCCAAAGAAACAGCATAGACACCCAGCCTGTTAGATTAGATGAAGACTCACTCTGTACTTTAATATACCACTGAGACAGTTTATTATAAAACTAAGAATATACTTATTAAAAAAGAACAGAGATTTAAAAGTGATACTAAGCAAGAGAAAAAGAGACAGGTATGGTTACAAACAAAACAAAACACGTTCTACTGACTAAAACTTAATTTTAGCAAGTTACAATCTTTCTCTAAGCAATTTTCTCACTTACATCTATGACCAACAACTCTAGCCCTCTGGGCCAGAGATCCAACTTTCACAGAATCAGAGGGTGCTGTTCCTTAAGTGATAGATAACTAGAATGGTATTTTGCTCCCATTATATTTTTCAAAGTCCATTATCTTGGCCTCAAGAGTCAGGAAGACTTGCTGAGCATACAGATTTTGGGGTCCCCCATGCCCAGTGTACTCACCAAGCTGCCATTTGTTAGCTTTATTGCTTTGTTTATCTTATATGTAAATGTACTTTCATTGTTCTCTGCCTGCAGTCAAGCCAGTCAGACAGGTAAACCCATATTTCTTTGCCTAAGCCAGGTTTGATCTATTCACTGCTTCCAAAACACATTTTAAGAACATATTTCCAACAAACACATAAACTCTTTCATCACAATCGAGACATGCATCACACAATGATATTAATCACCAGTGTGTCACAAGTTTTCATAAGAGACCTTGCTCAATACACTTTTATAGTATGATCCTATTGTATACAATCAATTAATTCAATTGCTTATTCTTTGGGGTTCAGACCCCCTGTTCTCGCCCCTTGGCATGTCTGGATCCTGAATGTCACAGAGGTACAGTACTGTTAGAGGTTAGAAACTGACAAAATAAATGGTCGATTTTCAACATGGTGAAAGGGTAATAGCAGAGTGTCCCAAAGGTCCACATTAGGACTGCCTGTCAGGGCTGGATCATGGATGGCCTGTGGGCATGGGCGGAGCCGCTCAATATAGGGCACAAAGGTCAGAGATCAATCTGAGGCCAGACCAGGTCAAAACTGTCAGAGTCCATTTCCAAGCTGGGAGCATGAGGCAAAAATTGGGTTTGGGCTTGGCCAGTGTCTTTCACCTGGATCAGCAATGGTATTAAGTCTTAAGACGAAGACAATATACAAGGATCACTGTCAGGATCTGAGCCTAATTTGAGAGCCAGGAGCCTGAGATAAAGATGAGATTCAGTAAAGAGAAGAGAGGCAGTTTCTAATGCGGAAAACACACTGGAGGTCTGTGTTTGCTCTGACAACTCCCAGAAATGGCTTATGGGGGCTTCCCACACTGCATTCCCAGTGACCATGAACCCGGCGGTTTTATATCAGTGCATTAACCCCTGCAGAGTGGACAAGTCTCCACTAGGAGCAGGGGGGCTAAGGGCCAGTCTCAGCAGGCAGGCCGGTAGGCCTGCCCTGGAGGACGAGTGAGGCCTCTGGGCTCCAGCATGCTAAAGGCTTTCTCCAAGAGACTGTTCAAGAGCTGGGAGCCCAGGACTTAAAACCCTCCTGAGAGCTGGAGCAACTCGGAGATCACAGCGGATCCTTGGACGACCTGGGCCCAGGACAGCACTCCCGTATACTTTTCCCCGCCCTCTTCTTCTTATGTTACACCTGGGCTTGGCCAGCTTTGGGTCAGGCGTATGTGAGTATAAAAGTGGGTTAGGGCTTGGGGCACTAACGCTTCCTTCCTTCCTTTGAGTAACGTGAAAGCATTTTCCAGCACTCTCCGCTGTTACTTTATCAAAAAAGCTTTAAAATTCAGTCACATGGTGTGTGTTCCTGCATCTCCCCGCCCCCTCCCCATGGTCCTGCAATCTCAGACTAATCACCTGAGGCAAATTGGTAACAAAAATCTGTCACTGTAGGAGGACAGAGGTGTAGACCAAGCAGCAGCATAGTTCCACCCAGCAGAGTGTCCCCTACTGCCAGAGGAATTATCTGTGACACTTTTACAAAGCCTGAGGGTACAAAGTGGCCACAATGTGCCAGAGAAGATGTCACTGTCAAAGACAGAAAACTTGTTCTAATCCAGAATAGCAATGCTATCAAGGGGAAGGGGTGTTGGAAAGGGACATAGAAGAAGAGACTTCTTTTGTTCTCTTGTGGCAAGAATGGAAAGAAGAAAATGTCTTTAATTAAGACTACTCAATGAGGGCTGCCCCTGCATGGAAAATGAAATCTCAAGTCAATGTAGAGCTGGTCCCTTCAAGACAGATGGAAGGCATATAAGGTATGGATGGTAAGCATAAGAAGTTAACAGATATTGCATGGGACCATTCAAGGTGAAGAGAACAATATAAAAGGCATATGGGTGGTATGGGGAAACTTTCAGTGCAGCTGCTTGCACAGAGGATTTTTCCAGTAGAGAGATATATTTTTAAAAAGGAATTTAGTCTCGAGGGCTATCAGGCTGATTTCTTTCACAAACACTAAATAGTCTTTTAAAAAACAGTTCAATGCACATTAGCCAGTTTTGTATTTTCAAATTACATGAGAGAGAAGAAATTAAATCTTTGCAGCTGAATAACTACTCTGTGACAGCAGGTGACATTTTGTTGAGCCTCTGTATACATATAGTTCTTTTACGAACTGTCTGACAGGAAAAATAAGTGGATTTAGAAGAAGCATCAGTTTATTTACATACTATACATGATGGGCTGCTACAATACAGCCAAACTGTACAGACCACAGGTCATGAGGGTGACCTTAAAGATCAGCTTTGCACTCCTATATCATCCTGGAGCAGCCTGAGGGATGCTTTATCTTATGCCAGGGTACAATTTCTCTAGAGGAACTGAACACAGCCAGAGATTGGCGTGGCAAAGAGGTGTCCTGACCATGCCTCCTTTTCATTTGCCATGTTCACTTTTCTTTCCAATACCAACAGCTGGAGTATGGAGAGGAAGCAACATAAGAGCCTCTTTTTTGGTTTCATGCGAGCAGATGATCATTCTTAAACATATGTGTTTCTTCCTAGGCTAGTTAAACTAACTTTAGAGCCTGATTAGACCAGCAGTCTGGCACCAAATTCCCGTAGAATTTGGCCCAGTGTGTGTATTCTGTACATTTCGACAGTCCTGATTAGTTTAGAGGCTGAGGGCCAAATTCTGCCCTTAGTCACACCTGTGAGTTCCCTAATGACCTCAATACTCAAGACCTCAGTAGAGTTTCATAGATGTAGCTGAGGGGAGAATTTGGCCAGTTAATTCAGCTACATGTTGACTTTTTTTCTTTACTTCTTTACTGCCTTTTCCTACCTTTTCCCTTCAGAATATGAAGCAAAAACATTTTTTTTGCCACAGCACAGAACTGGCAGAAATACTTTTCTTTTTATTAGATGTGCCTGGTCTAAAGCCCACCAAAGTCAATGGAAAGACTCCCATTGGTGTCAGTGGGCTTTGGAACAGGCCCTACGTGCAGAAGATTTGGGAAGAGGGGTCATATTTAGTCCATCTCTTTCCTGTAATTGTTTTACCAGCAAGATAGCAGAGAAATTCACTGCTACCTAGGAAATTGCCTCTCTGCTAAGAATAGTAGCAAGATACATTCAGTTGATAGTGCTGATTATCAGATAAGTGGAGCATGAGTCTTCTGTAGATATGTATTTTTCTACATTTAACATTTTGAACCAGAGCTACTAATAAATATTGTTTCAAGTGTCTTATTTCTTTTAGGACCTTACCGTGTGCTGTAGCACTACAATTAGTACAGTGGAACAGTACTATGAGATATTAGCATTCATTGTTATCTTTTCTTCCAACACAGCTGTATTAATAGGTAGGAATTTGCAGTGTTTATGTTTCAGGCTCTCTTGGCTCCTGCTCATCTATGATGTCTCATATTGATCCATAGGGCCATGTTTCTACTACTAGTCTTGGCACAGATGTCAATCAGAGTCCAACTGACACAGCTGGAACAGAATATGGCCCAAGGTATTGTAGTTGATGCTGGATTATAAACCTTCTGTTCCCACTTGTGAAAATACAAAGTTGCGTGGGATAAAAGTGGGCAGACATTTTGCAGTGCAAACATCTGTGTGCAAGCTAAATTTTTAAATGCTCCAACACCTAGGCACATCCAAGTATGCTCTTCTCATGAAATCTGCATGGAGCACTTTGGCTTGAAGCAAACTTTTATGAGGTCTTCTGATTTCAGGTATTTGTACGTAAGTATGTATTCATTTATTTATTGCATTTTATTTGAAAGTATTTGTGATTATCTTTATTTGAGTCATCATGTCGTTTTTGAGACCCAATGCTCTGGGTGTTCCTGAACCTCTGACTGCTAGAAGCTGGGACTGTATAACAGAGGATAGATCTCTTGATAAATTGCCCTGTTTTGTTCACTCCCTCTGAAGCATCTGGCTCTGATCACTGTAGGAAGACAGGATACTGGGCTAGATGGACCATTGGTCTGACTCAGCATGACATTCTTATGTTTTGTTAATTTATTTTAAGCTTATAAATGTTATTCTCCTGATCTATGCTTCCCTAGCTATAAGAACCTAAATTTCCTTTCAGTGCGGTGGTAAGTTGTGAAAAGCTGACAGAGCAAAAGCTATGGAAGGCATCAATTTTGGTCTTCTTACACCAATTTTTGTAGCAAGTTTAATAGCTTAAGATTTCCCACAAAATTGGAAGCTTTAATTATAAAATTCTACAAGGGGAGTTTGTATTACAAACACTGACAACCCTGCAGGACTACTGTGATACAATACCTATGCATTTACACTTTTCTTACCATTTTCCCTGTTCCTAATATTGAGAGTGAAAGTAGATTTCTAATTTTTATTCCACTCATTACTAAAAAGGACCACTGAGGTCACAGCAAATAAAGCAGTATGAGTTAATGAGAACAGCTTTAGCAAAAGAGGAGGTGTTTCTCAAAGTACATCAAGTGCTTCACATATATTAAGAAACCCCAGCTGAATTGATTTAATAATGTTGGGATTTACACAATTATTACAGAACCTTCATTATTCACCCAGCCTGCACATACTACAGCACAAATGAACATCTCAGTCTGGTGGTATTAACATTGCCATTTTCTAACCCATTCCCAGGCCATCTGCTACATGCTGATCATTCACTGCTTTAACATTTAACAGTTACCCAACTGCAACTTAGCAGATTTGTGTACTTTTGAAAACAGCTGGTTTAATAACTGCTTCAGAGCTTTTGGATAAAGAAATTATTTTGTAGTGCTTTATAATAGTCTCCTCCTTTTAAAAAAAATAATCAGTGCCTGTGAGGGAAGGCTCTACCATTTGCTCCATTTATGCATTTGCAACTCTTCATATTATTTCTTGTCACATTTGGAAAAATGTTGTGTGTATTTATAGAACAATCATTTAAGAAATCTCTATTACCTGCCTGGTTTATTTTTTACTCTCTCTCTCTCTCAAGTGCAATGGAAACCTTTGTATTGTAGAGTATGACACAGCGTTAATGCCTGCTGTTAACATATCTCTAAAGTCCCAGACTTGTGGTTTGTAACATGAACCGACTGTCACATAAACGTTAGCTGTAAAAGTATATTACAACAGTAACTGCTGGAATCAATGAAGACAGACCCTGCCATGTGACCGGAATGTAACCTTTTGAAATTCTGACCTACATCAGATGACTGGGATGAGAAAATAAAGATAATTCTCCAGCCCTTGCTCTTGTGTGTATCACACCTTTATTACCAAATATTAGCTATGACTAACTGGAACATTAAATAAAGCATCACTTTGCTCACTTCATACACTGAATATTGTAGGTTATCACAATACATACACTGGATACCTGTTAATTTCAGGAGACATTTTTTAATTGCACTGATAAAACATGAAGCTGTGAGGAAGGGGTTGTTGGTATCTGGCTGTCCAAATATTTGGCAAAAACAACCTGACTTCTACCTTTTGGTGGTTAATGAAAGCTGTCTTCATAAACATACTGGTAGTTGTTTTTAGTATTTAACTAAATACTGGGAGATGTTAGTATTTAATATTAACAACCAGCACTGAACTGGTTAAACAGACAAGACTAGTATCTATGTGCCACAAAAATGATGATTCATGGGCTTTTTTTTAAAACACTTCTTCTTTTACACAGCCATCAATCAAAGTGACAACATCCTTTAGATTAAGTTTGGGTTCCCCAGCACAAATTAATTAATCTGTCCAGTACTTCCTATCTCACCGTTTCAATCAACCAACAAAAAAAGCCAATCAAGATTTCAATTCTTTGCTGATTAGCCAATAAACTGTGACAGTAGATTTGTGACAGGATTTCTGGGGCTCTGGCAGAAGCTTATTTAGAAGGTAGCAAATGTCATGATCAGTCTTCACAGAAACAAATGGGGAATACAGTTTACTGTCTTTTTACCTAGCTTTGTAATGGCAATAAATGTAAAATCAGAGCAGCATAAAAATGAACTGGAGAACTAGATCAACAGAAATGGAATAATACCTTAAAATATACATAAATACCTCAGAAAACACTATATAAATTGTATGAAACTATAAAACAATAACAACCAACACATATAATTGGAATTTGTGAAGCGAGGCAGGTAAAACTGGGATTTTCAATGACCTAATTACAGCTATCCACAATGTGGCATGTTCTGTGTTGGTGTATAAGGGGAGAAAAGAGGGTACGACAAAATTTCCCAACCCCTATGTGTCCATGAGCAACCAGTCTCAGGCCTTGCACACACTGAGTGTAAATGCCACCAGCACTTCACTGCTGAATGAGATAAGGAGAGAATGGGTCAGGGTGGGGAAGAACAGAGTTAGGAATTATGCTGCATGCTTTTAAAATAGTGGCACAGTTCCTCCTTTGATATGCACTCCCCAAGGCTCACAAAACAATTCTAGCTGAGTAGGGAGATCTCTGGGGACTCCTGCTGCAGGTTGACCCCTCTGCACATACACTCCAAGGTGACTTTATAATTTATAATCCCATATAAATTTAGATTTGAATCTTGTACCACTGGCTCATCCAAACTTTAATCCGAATTTCAGATGAAAGGCTAAATATCCCAGTTGCTTCTCCTGAAGCTTGGCAGCTCCATAGTACCTCTCTTTATTCAGGGCTTGTGGCTAAGTGCCCTCAGAGGTGTCTCATTACAAAACATTCTCTTGTTAGAAAAGAATTCTGAAGCGTCAAATTAGCATATGTGACACTTACCAAAGTATCAGCATCAGGCCCAAAGACATACATTGGCCACAATAAGGGTCTAATTCTTCTCTTGGTGTAAGTGTGAACTCCTGTTAGTGTGAACAGATGTCATGTAAAGAGAATTACCTGTATGACCACACACGAATTGACAAAATAATTATGCAGAGACCCTGTGACAAAAATATTGTGCATAACAGAAATTTGAACCAATCCAGTTTTGAAGAATTGAGGAAATCAGGTTACATAGAGTGTATGTTATTATTGTAAGCATACAATTACATTTTTAATTAAATCCCTAAGTAAATGTTTAAAACTTAAAATTACTTCAAAAAACAGCAAAACAATAGAGTATAATGAATAAAATTAGATTTCAAATTTCACGATTACAATTCTGAACATAATACACAGAGCATTATAAAAATGCCTCCTTCATTTCAACAGTTTCCCAATAAAAATTAATATAATTAGATATATTAGAATTTTCTAGGCATTGAAAAGTAGATGATGAAGTATAAAATATTTAATGTAACTCTGGGTAAGAAATTACATAGAAACTATATTACAAGTTAAGCATAGTTGATTTTTGTATGATTTATTTAAGTTCAATTTTTCACCCATAATATAATAACCATTGTAACTGTCAATCTACAGAATATTTACATATATGCAAATGAACCACAGACTGTGTGTTCACTGCCATCTGAAAAAGTTTAAAAGTGGATTGTATTTTAACTTTAGTTCACTTCTGTTGTAAGTATATGTGTGCTAATATCAGAAATCATATAGCTAGAAATACTTCCTTTTAGAAAGTTTTTCCTTTCCACATATTCCTGTTTCATGTGTTCAGGTGACTGAAATATCTGATAACTAAAGTGCTCATATTATCCTGTGTAACCTTAAAATAGGGAGGCTTGGATTTTCAAAAGTGTTATATTGACTTTTAATGGGATTTTTGCTCCTAAATCATGTCAGGGGCTTCTGAAATTCTCACCCCAAACATAAATGAGGCATTCAAGCCTTGTGCGAGATTCCAAATATTGATGTTGGCCAAGATTTTCGAAGGGTGTTGGCCTATGACTGGGATTCATAGCTGGCAATAATAATAATAATAATAATAATAATAATAAAGTTAAGCTCCATTCTCTATTTATTGACTTCTTGGGGAGCTGCTGTGCAATGCTGTGATTATTGGGAACATGCCTGCATAGGAAATTGAACAGTCTGGTTGCCTGGAGGTCCAGCAACTGAGAACAAAGGCTCTGTAATACTGTTGATGAGCACTGTTGATGGAGTTATACTGATTTACCCCAGTGAAAGATCTGGCTCCAAATATCTGAGATCAGATAAGCATCTGTTCTAAAGTGACCATCCTTTTACATTCAAAACTGGGGTACTTTTGTGGCAATACTTTTTGTGGTTGTGAAATATTCACAGAGCAGTGAAGATTTTCATGACTGCCAGCTTCTGAAACAACAGCAACACATGCCTATTTCTCAGAGAGGATGATTTCTTGCAATAATTTCAGTGCTATGAATGAATTTAGCCCGAAACATTGAACAACTATTGTTAAGGGTCACTTTGAGCAGAACAGCAGCTTTGATAGTGTCTGTACTTTGATTTTTCTCTTCACTCCAAACACCCTTTACATTCCGTCCACTGGACAGTTTGTGTCTGTTAAATTCTACTCAGTATAACAATATGTCTTCCACAAATATTTTGTAGCTATATAAAAAAAAACATTTTTATTGGTGAAATGAAACTGGAAGATTTCAGGAGTCCCAATAGCTGTTCCTGAGTAGGGTGACCAGACGTCCTGATAAAATTGGGACCGTCCCGATTTTTGATCATTTGTCCCGTGTCCCGATCGATGGTTGGTCGGGACGCCTTTTGTCCCGATTTCTGGTCTTCTTCTGTTTTTCCGTGTTTTTTTTCTTTGCTCAACAACTTTGGGTGGGAAGTCCCGATTTTCGGGTCTTCTCATCTGGTCACCCTATTCCTGAGACACTGGGAGTTCATATGAAAAGCAAGGACTGACATGGTAAAATCGTGATGAAAGCGACCTTTAAGCACACACTTGGATGTTTATCAAGATTTTTTGAAGTTCCCTCTTCATTACCCCCTATTAGCCTATTAATAATAATAGTCTGCATTTCTATAAAGCCATTCACCAAAGGTCTCACAACACTTCACAAATATTAATGCATGCAGTCGCACAGGGCACATTGACACAAGTAATATTTTCTGTTTTAGAGATGCAGTGTTGCCACTCTCATGATTAGATCCTGGGTAATGCAATTGTAGCTCTGCTGGATCCCATTGTGCAAGAAGTTCCAGTCTTCATGTGATTTCCAAATTCTGACAAGGAGTAAACTCACTCTAATTGGATGTCTTCCCACTTTCCAACCTCCTGGGAGAAAGCAGCCAAACAAAGCTGCTCCTGCTCTCCCCCACTCCCCTCAGGAGATGAGAGGAGTTTTGGGGTTTGGCAGGGCTGGAGGTAGTGGGGTGGAGGGAGCAGAACAAGTTCAGGGTCTATTCCTTCCACTTTCTCACCCATCCAATGAAGAATGGGTTTGTCTGCTCCTTGTTCTTCCTCCTCCCCTCTCTATTGCTGCAACACCAGGCCTGGGAAGGGTGAGAGGATGAAGAACTCCTGGACCTTCTTGGAGCAGCTGCTACAGGAACCCACAAGGGGAGAGTCAACACTTGATTTAGTACTGAGTGGAGCGCAGGATCTGGTCTAAGAGATAACTATAACAGGACCGCTTGGAAATAGTGACCATAATATAATAACATTTAACATTCCTGTGGTGCTAAGAACACATCAACAGCCCAACACAGTGGCATTTAATTTCAAAAAGGGCAACTATGCAAAAATGAGGGGGTTAGTTAAGCAGAAATTAAAAGGTAAAGTGACTAAAGTGAAATCCCTGCAAGCTGCATGGACACTCTTCAAAGACACCATAATAGAGGCCCAACTTAAATGTATACCCCAAATTAAAAAACAAAGTCAAAGAACTAAAAAAGAGCCACCGCGGCTTAAACCATGTAAAAGAAGCAGTGAAAGATAAAAAGGCATCTTTTAAAAAGTGGAAGTCAAATCCTAGTGAGGTAATTAGAGAAGAGCATAGACACTGCCAAATTAAGTGTAAAAATGTAATAAGAAAAGCCAAAATGGAGTTTGAAGAACAGCTAGCCAAAAACTCAAAAGCTAATAACAAAATGTTTTTTAAATACGTCAGAAGCAGGAAGCCTGCTAAACAACCAGTGGGGCCCCTGGATGATAGAGATAAAAAGGAGCACTTAAAGATGATAAAGTCATTGCGGAGAAACTAAACGAATTCTTTGCTTCAGTCTTCACGGCTGAGGACGTTAGGGAGATTCCCCAACCTGAGCCGTCTTTTGTAGGTGACAAATCTGAGGAATTGTCACAGATTGAGGTGTCAGTAGAGGAGGTTTTGGAACTAATTGATAAACTTAATTGTAACAAGTCACCGGGACCAGATGGCATTCACCCAAGAGTTCTGAAAGAACTCAAATGTGAAATTGCGGAATTATTAACTAGGGTTTGTAACCTGTCCTTTAAATCGGCTTCTGTACCCAATGACTGGAAGATAGCTAATGTAATGCCAATATTTAAAAAGGGCTCTAGAGGTGATCCTGGCAATTACAGACCGGTAAGTCTAACGTCCATACCGGGCAAATTAGTTGAAACAATAGTAAAGAATAAAATTGTCAGGCACATAGAAGAACATAAATTGTTGGGCAAAAGTCAACATGGTTTCTGTAAAGGGAAATCATGCCTTACTAATCTATTAGAGTTCTTTGAAGAGGTCAACAAACATGTGAACAAGGGTGATCCAGTAGACATAGTGTACTTAGATTTCCAGAAAGCCTTTGACAAAGTCCCTCACCAAAGGCTCTTGCGTAAATTAAGTTGCCATGGGATAAGAGGGAAGATCCTTTCATGGATTGAGAACTGGTTAAAAAACAGGGAACTAAGGGTAGGAATAAATGGTAAATTTTCACAATGGAGAGGGGTAACTAGTGGTGTTCCCCAAGGGTCAGTCCTAGGACCAATCCTATTCAACTTATTCACAAATGATTTGGAAGAAGGGGTAAACAGCGAGGTGGCAAAGTTTGCAGATGATACTAAGCTGCTCAAGATAGTTAAGACCAAAGCAGACTGTGAAGAACTACAAAAAGATCTCACAAAACTAAATGATTGGGCAATAAAATGGCAAATGAAATTTAATGTGGATAAATGTAAAGTAATGCACATTGGAAAAAATAACCCCAACTATACATACAATATGATGGGGGCTAATTTAACTACAACTAATCAGGAAAAAGATCTTGGAGTCATTGTGGATAGTTCTCTAAAGACGTCCATGCAGTGTGCAGCGGCAGTCAAAAAAGCAAACGGGATGTTAGGAATCATTAAAAAAGGGATAGAGAATAAGATGGAGAATATCTTACTGCCCTTATACAAATCCATAGTGCACCCGCATCTTGAATACTGAGTACAATTGTGGTCTCCTCATCTCAAAAAGGATATACTGGCATTAGAAAAGGTTCAGAGAAGGGCAACTAAAATGATTAGGGGTCTGGAACGGGTCCCATATGAGGAGAAATTAAAGAGGCTAGGACTTTTCAGCTTGGAAAAGAGGAGACTAAGGGGGGATATGATAGAGGTATATAAAATTATGAGTGGTGTGGAGGAAGTGAATAAGGAAAAGTTATTTACTTGTTCTCATAATAAAAGAACTTGGGGCCACCCAATGAAATTAGTGGGCAGCAGGTTTAAAACAAATAAAAGGAAGTTCTTCTTCACACAGCGCACAGTCAACCTGTGGAACTCCTTGCCTGAGGAGACTGTGAAGGCTAGGACTATAACAGGGTTTAAAAGAGAACTGGATAAATTCATGGAGGTTAAGTCCATTAATGGCTATTAGCCAGAATGGGTAAGAAATGGTGTCCTTAGCCTCTGTTTGTCAGAGGGGGGTGATGGATGGCAGGAGAGAGATCACTTGATCATTACCTGTTGGGTCCACTCACTCCGGGTCACCTGGCATTGACCACTGTTGGTGGACAGGATACTGGGCTGGATGGACCTTTGGTCTGACCCAGTACGGCCTTTCTTATGTTCTTATGTTTATGTTCTTATGACCTGCTTCCCCAACCTAGGAAGTGGGAGTAGAGGATGCTGCTGCCCTCCCCATAGCCCTAGGAGGGGAGTGAAGAGCTCCCATAGCTTCTGGAGGAGCAGAGGTGCTCTGTGGGCAAGAAGCACTGAACTGATTTGTGGTTGAGGTGGCAACACTGGTGGCTGGGGGAGTGATTAACGAATTTCTGGCTGGAGGATGGGAAGATGTGGGGCCAGGCAGGAATGGAATTGATGTTTGGGTCTGGGGACAATCCAGCAGCATGAATCACATGAATTTGGAAATCTCTGTAATTTGACCTCAGTTTGAACTTCCAATGAGAGCTCCTGCAGCAGGTGGCAAAATTGCCTTATGCTATACATTAGGGAGGGTTGGTAATCCTGTAATTATCACATACACATGGGAGATAGGTGTGTGTGTGCGTGCAGGGGGCGGGTCCTCGCAATCTAAAGACAGACGAAAATACAATAACATTTAAAACAAAATCTTATGATTTTTAGGCCAATGTCATGATTTGGAGGGTGGTCTGACCCATGAAGTTTTGAGGTTCAGGAAACTGAAGCACAGAGAAGTTATGTGATTTACCCAAGGTCAGACAGGAAACCTGTGGCAGAGACAGGAAAAGAAGCTGTGTTTCTGGACTTCCAGTCCCATGCCCGAGCCACAAAACAAAGCCCTGCCTTGTGATTTCTTGACAGATAGCTGTGGCTGGATCTCCAGGTAAACTGAATGCACAGTTTTGTTATTATTAATTGTTATTATTAATTATTATTTATTTGTATTCTCGTAGTATCTAGTAGCCCCAGTCACGGACCAAGACTCCATTGTGCCAGGCACTGTGTAAAGAAGAAAGTCCCTTCCCCAACAAAAGGATAAAGAAATACCAATGGGGGACCACAAGGAAACAAGACAGTATTGGTCAGCATGAAAAGGCTGTTATCTTAGCACATCAGCAGCCTAACCACTGTCAAGTTTCCCAAGGCATCACTGAAAAGGAGAATGTTAAGGAGGGATTTGAAGGAGGATAATGAAATAGCTTTGCAGATATTTACAAGAAGCCACGCTCAAACATAAAGAACAGCATGGGAGAAAGCATGAAGGCGCAAGTTTGAAAATTTAACAAGTTGATATTGGAAGGCTGACATCATGGGCCTATTGATACTGAATGAGGGATGATAGGTAGGGTGGGGATAGGTATGTATACTCCAATACCTACAACGCTTTGGGCTTAAAATTAACCTTTAAGCACGAAAATATAGCTGCCAAAAATATGACTGTCTTTTCATGAGCAAGAGGTGTTGCAACAAGCTGTAAGAATGACAAGAAAAGGAGTTTCATTAAACATAGTGTAAGGCCAGTGTTACATGCTCAGTCATTACTTTTTGTACCCATTCTACTCTTAGGAGCAACCACTAGGCATACATTCCTGTCCCTTTGGTCTCAATGTAAAGTATAACCCTCTTAAATCATGATACTTTTACTCCAGTTCAACTTATCACATTTGTGTTCCCTTGCTGGCTTAATTTGTCTCTTTCCTTGGTTGTATGGATCTAAGCCAATTGATCTAGTAAGTTCAGACACGTGGTTTCCACAGAGGTTGGAATCTTTATCAGTCAATGTAGATTGTCCCCTCCACCCTGTCCATTCTAGAATGATCCAGATCCATCATCTGGGCCCCAGTGATCAGAGTTTCAACTACTCCAGTGTTGTATCTTGCATTAATTAATTTATTGCTGTTGTGTGGGAGGTTTGGGGGGGTTATATTTGTTCCCTCATCTACATTTTAGGGTTTTCCCCCGCACTATGTAGAAACTTCTATAGTCTTATAATTATAATCAGTAGAATAATTGACACTCTTTTGACCCCCTTAAAAATCAAGAATGTATTGTTCAGTGTGAATTTTTTCACATATGTCTCACTCGGACCCTTTGAAGTTTGTAGATATTTTACACTCGGAATATGTAGACTGCAAATATGTAACTCAAATATATTGGTGAGCAGTACAAATTCTTTTTTTAATTTTTTTTTCCTCTGGGGGAAAAATGACTGTTTTGAGGAAACAGCATTGTCAGATTTTCAGAGCAATGCTTTGGATTGTGACATATTTCATCAAGTTTCAATGGTCATGTCATGTTTCATCTCTCTTGTAACATCAAACATTGTAACTGATGCAACCTGCTGTGGAACATCAAAATGCACCATACTATATGTCACCGAAGAAATCTGTGACAATATTGTTAACAAAAAAAAGATGGTTCACTGAGGAGAAAAAAACAGTAAAAGGCACAGAAAAGATAATAAAAGGCTTTTTCAGTGAAGAGTTGCAGGTCAGATATTTAAATCTATAGGCTCAATTCTGGTCCAATGAACAAATGGTAATAAAATGGGCACAGATATGCTGTAAAAGCATTTATTATTGTGTGCCCATATGTGGAAACAGGACATGATGTTCCTTCATTTTGAATCCTCTTATTTTGATTTACCCTCTGACCCTTCCCCTCCGAATTTGGCTCCAGTAATCCTCAAGAGAGCTCTTGATATATTAATACTCATGGACAATTAGACACCATCAATTGTTTAAATGTGGAATAAGATGAAATCTATATTAAGTATGCTTTCAGAATTTGTATTACTGAATTTGTATTACTGTAGGACCCCATCGTGCTAGGTGCTAGGTGCTCTACAAACACAGAACAAAAAGTGTACAATCTAAGTATAAAACAAGACACAAGAGGTGGATGCAGACTAGGGTGACCAGATAGCAAGTATGAAAAATTGGGACAGGGAGTGGGGGATAATAGGCGCCTATATAAGAAAAAGCCCCCAAAATCGGGACTGTCCCTATAAAATCAGGCCATCTGGTCACCCTAATGCAGACAGACGGGGAAGTACAAGGAATCAGTGAGACAATATTGTCCATCATGATAGGCAGTGGTCTCACTACATGAGTGGCGTAGCTACTATCAAGATTTTTATAGGCATCATGGAAAGGTAGGGTTTTAAGGAGGACAATGAGGTAGCTTTGTGGATATTTATGGGAGCTTCTCCCAAGTGTGAGGGGCAGCATAGGAGAAGGCATGGAAGTGCTTGTTTGAAAATGTAACGAGTCGTCAATGGAGGCTGGTATCATAGGTGAGGGGAGTCTTCATCTTGGTAGTGAATGACAGATGATAGATAGGGTGGGAATAGGCTGTGAAAAGCCTTAAAATGAAAAGAAGTAGCTTATATTTGATGTGATAAAGAAAGGGGGGAGCCATTGGAGGGATTCAAAGAGAGAGATGACATGGTCACACCAATGGACTAGAAAAACGAACTTTGCAGAAGCATTCTGGATTGATATGAGCAGTACAATATTGCATTTGTTAGGCCAGAGAGAAGAATGTTACAGTAATTGAGATGTGAGATGATCAGAGCTTGGACAAGAGCTGTGTGGGGCTGGATAGGAAAGAATGTCTTTTAGAGATGTTATGCAGAAAGAATCTGTAATATTTAGACATGCTCTGTCTGTGATGGCCTAGAGAGAAGCTGGAGTTAATGACACCCAGTTTATGATCTGAGTGATAGGCAAGATGGTGTTGTCCATAGTGATCAAGAAAGGAAATGGGGATAGACTTGGGGTGGGATATTAAGTGCTCTGTTATAGACATGTTGAACCTGACCAGACAGAGTTACATATCCATGAGGAGGAGATGTCAGAGAGAGGCCAAGATTTTAGTTTGGACCGAGGAAGACAGGTCTGGAATACAGAGATAGAGGGGTGAGCTGTTTGCACAGAGATAGAAGTTTAATTTGTGTTTGTGGATGAGATTACTCAGAGATAAAGTGTATGGGGAGAAGAAAAGGGAAACATGGAGGAAAGGAAGAAAGGGCTGAGAGCAGACAAGAAGTCATCAAGTTTGATGGACTGGAAGTCCTGGAAAGGCTGAGTGACAAGGTGAAAGAGCGGGAGCTGACAGGCAATGCTGAAAGAGATCAGATGATGATCAGAGAATTGAAATGTCCTCTGACAGTATAAACCTAATTTAGTCTAATAAGTTCCATGATATTTTATAGAACAGTGGACTAATATGAATACCAGAGAACCAATTCTCATGGCATTAATGGGCACCATGTCATTTTCTTTTACTGATAGTGACCAAGGCACAGTAATTATGAAGAATTTTTTTCCAGCCAGTGATTGTAAGAACTCAAACAAGGAAAATAATAGAAAAAGGTAGCCTCTCAGCTTAACTTAGTGTTAAAGAACTGTTGCAAATTACTTTTCTGCTAATCATTTCAGTGCTAATATACTTTTCTGTTTTTGGAAGAGGCATTATATTGCAGCAGGGATTTGTTAATGGCAGAGTTAGGTGCCTGATTAATAAAACATTAATTGAATAATTTATTTAAAAATACCACAACATTAATTTGATATACTCACAAATATATTTATTAAATTATCAAACTGGCACTATGGCTAGAAGAATCATTTAAAAAAGAATAATTGAATAACTGACTTGAAGAATCTTACATCACTTGTCAAATTGTTTATTGGAATATTGATTGCACAACTCTGTAATCCTAGTGAATCTGCTTTTCCCACAATTACTGATAAGGTTTTATTGTGGATTATGGTTGCTAAGGTCTACACATGCTATCGTTATACTTCAGGCTTCTTGTTCAGTCACAATTAAAAAAAAACATCCTGCACCAAATCCCAAACAACTGATATTCCAAATGGTTATATTTTCTTTTTCCTCTGGTTGGAATTCCAGACAGGGACAACATGGTAGCTAGTGGTTAAAAGTGAATCTAGGTATTAGGTCACATTTCACCATGAGAGACCAGAGATCGTCCACAGCCTATGGATCCAAAACTATTGACCATGGCTGCTCACTTCCTGTAACTACAGGTTTAGGATAAAACTAACCAACTACAAATTGTTACTCCTGATTAATTCAAACCAGCAGCAAGTTAAGTAATGCAGGAGTTTTATTGCAGGCCAGGTTCTTCTCTCAGTTATACCATTATAAATGCAGAGAAATTCAGTGCACTTACTCCAGATTTGCACTGCTGTAATTGGCATGAGAATTTAAACTAACTTATTTATATCTCAAATTAAGTACGGACTCCTTGGGTTCCTAGGTATCATGCAATTTGGATACCCAATATACTGAAAGAATGCATTTATTGCGGTTGTACGCTTGTATTGTGAAATGCTGTATAGCCATTCTGGTTTTGTGAAATAAAACACACTTTAAAAAAGTGGCCTTCAACTCTTCATTTATATGAAACGAATCAGTTTTCTCAGAAACCTGAGAAAGAAAAAAACATTGCATTATTATAACATCAGGATTTTTTTTTAAGATCAGTTTTATACATCTGTTTCTATTAACGGGGATACTTTTCTACTTTTCCCACCGATTCTTTTTACATTCTAAGTCTATCATTTTCCCACTATTGGGGATACCCTTATATCATTTAAAAAGACTTTGTGAGCCTCTGCTTCAATCATAGCTATAGAACAAATTCAACAGAAACTAATCTATCCACTCTGTATTAGATTCTGGGGGAAATAAAGTGCTGTTTCTTCAGAATTGGATAGATTTGTGTCTCTGCACTAACCCTATTTCTCTGATTGGAGAGGGGCTATAGGGGAAAACACACTGAACTTTAGAAAGCCAAAACATTTTTTAATGAATAAAACTTTGCTCTAGGAATACTCCTCTCTCAGTCCCCCACCCCTTTTAAACAGACAACATCCTGCTGAATTCATTCTTCAGCAAACAATGTGTTTCTATGAGAAATAGTCTAGAACTGAAGTAAACAAAAGTACAGTTCTTAGAGGTGTTGACCGATGTGGCATTTCTCATGTATTAGTCTCACTCTTAAGGGTACAGGCTGATTGCTGCAGAAGTCAGGAAACAGATTTTCTTCCACCTCCCACCCTGGTGTGCCATTTAATGCTTGGCTGGAGGCATTAACTGGGTCTTTTCTTCCTCTGAAACATCAACCACTGGTCACTGCCAGAGGCAAGACTCTGGGCTTTCTGATCTTGTATAGCAAATCCTAGGTTATTGTATAGCAAATCTTAGGTTTTCTCTTCCCTCAAGGACAACTGGATGTATTTGAGTAAAAGACTTATGGTTATTGAAGAGGCTACCTGTGATGTATTTTTCCTATCCAGTAATCACACAGAAAGTCATTGGCATTGATATACAAACACTTTAGAAGCACTTTGCCTTTCTCCATACTATCACTATTCTATTTTACCAATTATTTGAGAAAATGGAATCAATGGGATTGGCAACCTGGGCCATGCGGACAGCCCTGTCAACGTCACAATTCTGATCCACTGCTACACAAACCTATATGGACTCTTACAACTAGAGCAGCTCAGACACCAGAATTTCTGTTACATGGGAAATTGTAAGATTAAAAAAAATCATTCCAAATCAGAACAAAAAGACAAGATTTCACAATTGCCTTCAAAACAAAAATTCAAAAAAATTCTGATCTGGGGCTGCCAAAACTTTTGATTTTGATAATGTTGAACCCTTATAATATTACATATGAAATACAATATGTATTATATATTCAATATAATATGAAATATTAGGAGAGGCAAACAGAGGGAGAGGCAAACTCCTGCAGCCAGCTGTGATCAGCCTCTGGGTTAGCCTGTGGCCATATCTGATTACTTGCTTTCCCATTACAACCTCGAAAAGAAAACTTCATTACCTTCCAGCCTTTAGAATGAGATGCTCTCTCTCCTCCGAGGAAACTCTGTTTTGGAAAATCCCACTTTAAAATAGATATTTTGGGGTAGCTCACCAATACAGCTATCCCTCAATAGCCCCATTTACCCCCAAGAGAGGTCTACTAATGAGACATGAGCTTGAGTTTCAAAATTTGAAGCTGGATTTGTACTTTGTGGAAGTTCTAGGCGTTTGGCCCTGTCTTATTACTAGTTTAAGCAGTTTTGAACTCACACACTGTCCATGTTTGCAAATATCCTATTCCAGACTGCATAAGGTTTCCAAGTACTGTACAACACTACTGAATTTGATCTGGGTAGATATGCAAGTTCATGAAGGGAATTGAATGCTTTGAGCCAAAGGCTAAATTCTCATCTCAGTGCAGTGGGATTTATGTGCATAATTCCCATTAATGTTATCAGGATGTTATTGTACACTTGTAAATCCCTAAGCATCAGCATGAAACACCATTCCCCAAATTTGGGAAAGAGTGCTAACCCAAGTATTTCAAAGCACATTTAACTGATCTTTTTAAGGATTAGAGAGCGGGGGGGGGGATTACATTCTTTATGAGAAAATTATTTTCATAGTCTCTTTTGGAGTTACAAACCAGTGGAGGGTTTGAAAATTAAATGTTACTATTGATTGGATGTAAGCATTATTCCCAGCTGTGAATCAAGCCTTACATTTATCAATAATATGTTATTTCTCATTTGTGACACTACTGATTTTTCCACCTGCATGGAAGTTTACCATTCCACTAAGCAACTCAGTTTTGGATATCTGACACTTTTCTGTTAGAATTGCATATTTGTTTCTGCTGCAGTGGGACTGTATAATTCTACCACCAATGAGTGACTTGAATAATTTAGTTGTAAAATCAATAAATCATATGCTGCAACAGAGGAATGTAAGTGTTGTTTAATTTCTGTGTGATGCTATAATATGTACCTTTCTAATATATAAAAAAGACAGTCTACCACATTCTTTTTCATGGCCCTTTAAATGTAATATCACTGCTATACACTATACTTTCAGTATGTAACATATAGTTACTGTGTCTATTACCATTAGAGACATTTCATGCTATTGGGGAAATTGTCTTACACATTCCTTGAATTGAGGTTATTCTATACGTCTCATGTCTTTAATACACTTTGTTCGATACCATGGTTCTCTGGCTCAGTGAAGACTAAAAATGTTTCCTTGGTTTTGAAATAAAAACTCAGAAAATATCTACTTCGGGATATGCTTACTAAAATTGGAAAGTTTCCAACACTGTAAGCTCCTCATTCAAGCATTAAGAACTAACTAAAATCTATACAGTTCTGCATAACATAAATTTATTTTGAAATGCTGAGTCTTGCACACAAAAGTATCTGTGCAAATAATATTTTTGGTTTTGCATCATTTGCTTTATATTTATTTTAGAAGATAAAGTATTTTTTTCCTTTATATATGTATATGTTTTTCTTTGATTCTTTGATTCTTGTAGAAGTCACAGTTTTAGCAGGAAGCTGACCAAAAAAAAAAAGGATCTATCTGTTTTATTAACTTATGTTGATTTGATGCTATGCCAACTATGGTAAACAATACTAAAGAGAATAGGTACTGTAAATATCCCAACACTGTGTTCCTATCAATGACTTTGAATACCAGAGGAAACATTTGTGCATACATAATACAGAAGAGCTATTTCAAACATTGCTGATCTTTTAAGCACCTTACATGCTTCGGTGGGGATGATTAACCAAAATCTCTAATCATTCTAGGGTGACCAGTCTAAAGTGATAGGAACGTCTCTTCTCTGATGTGTTCCAGGAGACTAATGGTGGGGTATTGGTGCAGTGCGGTCCCTGCTATCCTCTACCTGTGGCACTAATGGTCTATTTTCTTTTTACTAATGGTCTAGTCTCCTTGGGTCTCATTTGCTTTGTCATTTCAGTTGCAGGGCTTAGTGGATGGTGTTAGCGGCCTGTGATATGTGGGAGATCCTACTAGATCTGGGGTTCTCAAACTGGGGGTCGGAACCCCTCAGGGGGTTTCAAGCTTATTATATGGGGAGTTGCGAGTTGTCAGCCTCCACCTCAAACCCCGCTTTATCTCCAGCATTTATAATGGTGTTAAATATATCCAAAAGTGTTTTTAATTTATAAGGGGGGTCACACTCAAAGGCATGTTATGTGAAAGGTACAAAAGTTTGAGAAACACTGTACTAGATGATCTAATGGTCCCCCCTGGCTTCAGACTCTAAGATTCTATGATATTATTGCTCAGATCACCAGCAGACACATACTCCTGATCTTTACTGTTGTGCTGAAGCCACAACTTATCTCATGGACAGAATGTGAGAGATAGAGAGACTAGGGATTTCACATGAGGCATGCCTCAGGACAAAGAGTTGAACCTGCTCTAATTCGATGCCAACAACTGATCCCTGAATTAAACTCAAAGCCATTTTCAAGGGGGCCGTGGGGAAGCAGATCTGTATACGCCTCTGATTCAGCAAAGCCCTTAAGCATGCACTTAACTTTAAACTCAGGCTTACGTTTTATTGACATAATGGAATTTGAAAGGGGCCTAAGCATGTGCTCAAGTGCGTTGCAGAATTAGGGTATAACTGATTTTAAAATCCTGGAAAGACCTTTGGGCTTTGACCACGTTTAATCTTTTAGGCCATGTCTGTGCTATGAGCTAGCGGAGTGATTGCCCTGCTTCAGTACACATGGCAGTGGAGCTGTGGTAGCATTGGTATCAGCAGCAAAGGCATGACTGAGCCAAGGCAAATACAAGCCTGCCTGAAATCGGTGGATATATACTTGAGATGGCTCAGCAGTGCCTCTACTGCCACTACCAATGGTACTGCAGCTGCATGGTTATTTACACCTGTGCTAGCTCGAGGAGTGTATATGAGTATATGTACACAAACAGCGAAATCACACCTCTAGCTCATACCATGGACATGGACTAAATTGGCACCCAAACTAGAATTTGGAATGACATTCTGTGTTGTGGGATTTCAGATATTTTTCATTAAGCTTTTAATTGTGATGGTAGCCAAAATTTGTGTTATTTTTTTAACCTCTTCAGTAATAGATCCTTTACATTCAACCACTTTTTTACAATTGGAAGACATTATTATATCTCAGATAACGTGACTTGTATTGTTCTTTAATTCTTTTCAGTGGATGGCACCTAACAATATATTTTTTGGCAGAAATGTGGCAAACTTAAAAGTTAGTCCACATATTTAGACCTCTAGCAATTAGAACTATGTAAAATATTTTCCCTTCCTAGCCAAAACAAACAAACAAAAAAAATCATGTTGGGGAAAGACATTGTTTCAAATGAGGAAAAACACTTTTTCTTTCACAAACTGCCTCTTTAGTTCATCAGAAAAAGCCACTCAGCTCTACAGACTTTGTTCTCCAAGGACCTGTTCTTGCTCCCATTGATGTTGAGCAAATAATATTTATAAAAACAAAAAGAAATATTTCAAGAAACGTTGAGTTCTGCTTCTACAGCAGTTCTGTACATTTTATTCCCTGATGCTAAATACTTATTTCAGTACTCAGCCCTACTAATATCATCATGTTTTTGTAAGAACTAGTATAAGTCTCATTTTGGCTTCATAGCTAATTCACTTTCAACTCATTAAATTATGTCGTGTTTAAAATCTTAGCAATTTTGGAGTTCTGATATAATCAAAATGCATTTAAATTGCTATGCAGTTCAATATTACAAATCACTGACTGATCAGTACCATGTTGCCAGTGTTGCAAAACATTCTTAATTTGTTGTAAGTTTTGTCCCATGCTGCTCTTAAAACATTCAAAAATGACTACCTATGGCTGCATCTGGGGTGTTTAAGGACTTGGACATCACCACTACTGTATTTAATTTGTGGTGCGGTATTTCAGCTACTAACGCTTAGCTGACGGTCTTTTTCTATTCAAGAAATTTAGATTGAGCCACCCATTATGGAAAACTAGATTATAAAATAAAGAAAATTTCCTTGAAATCAAGGGACCATGTCTGATTTAATTCTACTGACAACAATGGAATTACATCTGGGATGCATTTGACCATTCATCTGCAAGTAAAATTATTGACTTCAGTATAATTCTACTTCTATTCAGATTCTAATAAAATGATCATTTCTATTGTGTCCAAACACCTATTGCTCCCACTAAGAAGTTCATATGGAAACATCAGAATTCAACCCTAAGACTTGCTTAATTGTCAAACTTTGTCAAACATTGTCAAATGTCAAACATTGTCAAACATTAAGTTTGTGGAGTTGGAATGGTTGGGGAATCCTTGACTCCTATGCTACATAGTCGCAAGGCACATAATGAAGATACTTAGAGCTCCCCCTTTTGGTCAAGGGAATTTTTTTAAATGTATCATTCGGCGTTAGCAGAATTTTTCTTTACTGTCTCTCCTAGTAATGAAGTGATTTCATAAGAAACTGTAGTGCTTCTATTAAACTTCGAAGCTATAATTATTTATTTATTGTTGAATTTCTACTCTGGAGGCAAAGTGGTTTTTTACTTATATTATTAATTTAATTGCCTGAGCTAGGAGACCATATAAACATGTTTAAAAAATAAAATAAAAATAAAAAACTGCCTAAAATATACCTACCTAGCCAATTTTATTTACTTGAGCTCTTCATTAGGTGCATTTTATTGCTGCACATTGCAATTGCTCGCTTTAGGTCAGCAATGGCATTAGCATGCTTTTACTTAAATGAAAACCTTGTTTATTTTCTATTCTAACTAAAATCTCATTCTTGTTTATTTAACAGAAAAAAAAACTGAGTCAAGCACAGACTTCTATACTGAACCCCTTAACAGCAAGAGAGGAAGGATGGGCTGGTGGTTAGGACACTAATTTAGGACTTGGAAGACTGACACTGAATTCCCTGCTCTGCTATGAACTTCCTGTGTGACCTTGGGTAAGTCTCTTAGTCTCTCCTTCCCTCAGTTTCCCATCTTTAAAATTGGGATAATAGTTCTTCCTCATCTCACAAGAGTATTGTGAGGATAAATACACCAAAAAGATTGTGACGTGCTTTGAGATCTTCTGATGAAAAAGTGCTTGATAGGAGCTAAGCATTATTATTATAACCAGACTGTGAGAAGCATTTAACACAAGAATAAACATCTATTGCCCTTATTTTTAAATTATTTTTTCACACTGTGAAATCACTGGTTTCATTGATAATATTCCAGAAGTATCATTGCAGTGTTTGATGTCAGGGACACTGATGTCAAAGGATGAAATATTTTGAGATGTCTTTGGAGAACAGGGAAGAACTAGAAGGATTTCACTGAAGTAAAAATAAAAATATAGTAAAAATACCAACTTTAGATACATGTTAAATGCCTCCAGCAGTCAGCCTGGATAGTGGAAATGTTTGCACTGCTTAAATATATTCTCATTTTTGTTTTGCAGGTCAACCTAAAGAATATCTTCTTCTTTTTTTTTGCATAATATGCAACTATATTGTTTTCAGAGACAGTAATTTCATTCTGTGATTCCATAAGCAGAGGGGAAATTGTAAGATTTATAATAAGTTAATATTCTGCACATAATTGTCATCGCATATGGATTTTGGAGTTACTATTTTGCATCTAAAATACTCAGATTACAATACTTGTCTAATAAGATCTACACCTCACATCATATGTATGTGTACATAGTGTGTGTATTTTTTTCCAGGCACACACTCTTTAATCCATTCCCCCAACCTCTGACCACTTCTGTCCCGTCCTCTCAAACCTGTCCTTGTCCCAGTTCTGTGTCTTTCCCACTGCTGGCTCCCAGTACAATTCTCCACTTTTCAGGCTTCTCATCCTGGCCCCAGTCTCCTTGCCCAGCCAGTCCCATTATCCCCACACAGGTCCTCATCTGATCTGTCTCCCCACACTTAACTGCATCCCAGCCCACCTTCCTCTCCCTGGCCTCCAGTCCCAGTCTCCTTGCCCAGCCAGTTTCAGTATCTTCCTCACCCAAACTCCCAGTCCCTGATTCTTTGTATCCCCCGGCTTCCCGTCCCAGTTCCCACCCCCCTACTCTCTCAGATGCTTTGTCTCAATCTACTCCCTCCATCACCCTGCAGGGCCAGCTCTTGTCCCCTCTGCCTTTGAATCAAGCAGAATATTCCTCCAACCTCCCTTGGCCCTGGAGGATGGGCTTTTGGAGAACAGTAAAGACCTGCTCTCAGTTCAGGTGCACAGATCCCACATGGCCTGTAGCAACCTGGCGGCTGCAATTGCAGGGAAAGTCTAGTGCTCAGCCCGAGGGCGAAGCATGCTCAGCGGAGATGGAATCTTCAGGGAATCTAGCTGCTAAAATCTAAGACGGCGCGACTGAACATGTGCTAATTCTGATTTTTCAAAGGCTTATACCTTTGCTAAATCTGGGAAGATTTTCACACAAGGCACATCCCTGACACAAAGACCATTATCCTGCCAAATTTCAAGCATTTTCTCCAGAACCTGGCGACCCCAGAGCTTATAAAACAAAAGATCATCAGAATTGCTTTAACATGAGCAAGGCAACATATTTTCCCCTAGCCTCAGTTTCAGAAATGGCTAAACCATTTTGGCTGAAATTCCCCCCCTATGTTCCTTCCCCCACCTCCAAATCACCCGGAGGCAGACACTCGGCATGGACAATTCCATCTCAAATGGTTAAAATTTGGCAAAGTTAAATAGGCAGCCGAAAACAGCGTCTTCCAATGGAAGTGTTGGGCAACGCTAATATACACAGTAATGTGTAATAATCTGTATGTCTGAAGACACATACATGTTTCTGGTCTGGTGTGGTCTGGTCTGGTGAAGCATGGTTGCTGCCCTAACACATGTTTCATATAGAAATAGAAGAAGCAAGCTGAAATTGTCACAGAAAAATAGCTCTAAATCATATAAAACAGACTAGAAGACTAGACTGGATTCTCCTAGTACAAAATCCTGATTTAAGATAAGCAGTGAAAATACACCTATTATTTCTGCTGTGTGGATCATTCTCACTGTTCATGTGATTTTATTACTTACTGTGTTAAACATAGTAGCAGCTGTCCCCTTTTCACACCTCTAGGGGAAAAAATCAGAATGGATTATTCAAAAGATTTAAATCCCTTTGAGACATGGCCCTTCCAGCAATACTATAAATTCTTTTTCACTCCAAGGTTAGATGCTATGTTGGCCTTGATTTAAAGCCCAAGATTCTGTGGAAAATGGCAATGGTATCCAGTTCTGACAAATTGAATTGGTCTCAAGGTACTGAAGGATGACTAATAAATCTGAGACTTGATCCTGAAACTTTTCACACATGCAATGAGTCTCTTTCGTCGTAAGACATTTGAGATACTGTTAAATATTAAAATCATGTCACGCCAGTGATCTATTTAATTGACTTAAACCACATCTAATATTTTCCCTTAAGATAGAATTGAAAACTTTAATGAAGTTTCAGTGAATACATCTTGCCAGAGTGTAAGTAACAACTACAATTTGCTTCAGATCAATTCCACAGAACATTCCATGCCACTATCCACTACAAGGGGGATTTTTCCTCTGGATAAAAGGGATTACATGTAACAGATTATCTGGGGCATTCCTGAAGTTGGAGGCAATCTCCTTGTTTCCATAGGTTATAAGATAGAGGGACTAGTATATATTAAACATTAAGATTTTGATTGAAACCAATGGAGCAAAGCCAAATTTTTGCCATTAGGAGTATGTATGGCAGTTCATAAATGTCATTATAGAGCCCATAACAGAGTTAGTCATCATACATACTGTATGAGCCATAATAAGGAGTCAGAGTGTGATGAGATGAGTTGGAAATAGAGTGAGGATCCTAACACTGTGAATTTAAGCAAGCGGTTCATAATCGTGGGCATAGTTTGGCGGGGCAGGGGAGGAGTTGCCTCCCCAAACTGAAAATCTCAGACAGGTGTGGAATTTTCCCTTCCCCACCCCCACGCAGCCCCATCAGCCTGACTGGAGCTGCCCCCCACCCCCAACTATAGAAGTCAAACTACATCTATGTTCATAACCTATCAATGTTTACAACATTTAATTTAATCTGTATTAATTGTAGTCCACATTTTAATGCTTATTCCCTTAAGAAGAACACTGCTTTGATCTCTGGAGATGCTAGAATGTCTCTATTTGTATTGTGCAATGCAACTTGAGATGGATAAGCCATTTCATAACAACCAACCACAACTTTCCTGTTCATCTGTACCAATTTCCATCATATTTTTAATAACAAATGAAAAGCCAAATAGTAGATTTTCACCACCTAGCTAGTTCAGATTAAGCAGAAGGAAACCCGCCCCTCCACGCCCCAACACCACCACCCTTATCCTCCGAGAAATGAATTGTCAATCCATCCTCTTCCTACCTCCCATCAAGCTCGAGCTTTGATCCTTTTAATGGTGCTTTGTTCCCTGCCTCCTATTAGTTGCTGTCACCTTTTAAGCTTATTTTCAGTGATCCTCCACACACTAAAAAATAACTTGTGTATTAATTGGGAAAGAAATAAAATTCTACATTTTTCTGAACAACAAGAAAAAGCATCTTAACTTGTATTTTCCTGTACTTCTTTTAAAACTGAAATGTCATAGCTAGCCTCATGCTGCACAGTACACACCAGCACTAATGAAACCAGAAATAAGTGATGGAGCACAAAAAGAAACCTGAAAAGATTTATTTCAGTCTCTCCCTTCTGCTGCCACCAACTGACTGCCATGCCAGTGGGGTCATCCTTGTTAAGCAAAACAAGAAAAGGTTTACCATAAACTAAGAACTCTATTCGGAAACAAAAGAGTACCTTAACTATTTAACTTCTGATGTGTCTGGCTGACATCTGTGGAAATGTGTTTCCTGCTTTAATTTTCAGTTACTTATTATTGCTATTGTTTGTTCCTTAGTTACTGAGCCACAAGCAAGCAATATAAGTAAAACATGTGGGTTGATGAATTGGTAGACAAATGTTAGTTCTGCCCTTTATCCATAGCAACACAAGTTCTTCCTATTCTGAATTCCTGTTAGTAAAGAAATTCCTAATTCCAGTGACATCATTGCCACTAGCACAAATTGTCTGGACAAAATCTTTCTATCAGTCCTGGTATTTTCATTGCCTCAAACCACCACAGTATTACAGTTAGGGCCCTACCAAATTCAGTCCATTTTGGTCAATTTTACACTCATCGTATTTTTAAAATTGTAAATGTCATGATTTCAGCTATTTAAATCTGCAATTTCAGTGTTGTAATTGTAAGGATCCTGACCCAAAAAGGTGTTGTGGGGGGCAGTGTAACAAGGTTATAGAGGGTGGGGTTGCAGTCCTGCTACCCTCACTTCTGCACTGCTGCTGGCGGAGGCGCTGCCTTCAGAGCTGGGCTGCTGGAGAGCAGCTGTTGCTAGCTCGGAGCCCAACTCTGAAAGCAGAGCTGCCGCCAGCAGCAGCACAGAAGTAAGGATGGCACGGTATGGTATTGCCACCTTCTGCACTGCTGCCTGCAGAGCTGGGCCCTTAGTCAGCAGCTGACACTCTCTGGCTGCCCAGCTCTGCAGGCAGCAGTGCTGAAGAAAGGGTGGCATGGTATGTCATTGCTACCCTTAACTCTGTGCTGCTGCTGGCGGGGCACTGCCTTCAGAGCTGGGCACCCAGCCAACAGTCGCCACTCTCCAGACGCCAAGCTCTGAAGGCAGTGCAGAAGTAAAGGTGGCAACACTGTGCCCCCCCCCCCAATAATCTTGTGACCTCCCTGCAACTCCCTTTTGGGCCAGGACCCCCAATATGAGAAACGCTGGTCTCCCCTGCAAAATCTGTACAGTATAGGGTAAAAGCACCCAAAAGACCAGATTTCATGAGAGGAGTCCAGACTTCATGGTCTGTGATGTGTTTTTCATGGCTGTGAATTTGGTAGGGCCCTAATTATAGTGCCTCCCAAGTATGTCTGAATGTATCCTCACAACAGCCCTGAGAGATAGGGAAGTATTAGAATCTCCCTGTTTTGCACAGGGAACTGAGCCACAGGGAGGTTAAGTGACATTCCCAGAGTTCATAGAATGAAGAGCCAAGAAATTAACCCAGATTTGTGAAGTCTGAATCTGTTGCCCTGGAGATCTTAACACAGAAGGGATTCAGTTACTATACAGGGATTTGGGGTCTTGTTTCCACAGAAGAAAGATAACACGTTTCCACTGTTGAATTAAGGCATCTTTTCTGCATCTTCTCCTGCTGTCATCCATATTTCTGGTAGATGGCCACTCCAGTTGTGGATGTGGTAGGGCCCTTGGGGCATATGGTGGAGCTTGCACAGATCCAGGGACTATGCAGCAGTGCAAAGAGCAAGATGCTGCTACCTGGAAACCTCCTAATTTCCCATATAACCTTGATCGAGGATCCTTTCCAATACTCTCTTGTCTAAACAGCATGGCAGTCCTGCTAAATAGGCATTAGTCAGGCAAATATACTAGATTCCTTTGCAAAAATTTGAGGGTGAAAATGCAGAAGAGACAACTTAGCTAGACTTGATGGTTGCCCCTGAATCTGGATGGAAAGGTGTACATTTCAAGAGGTATGTGCATCCTGGAGGTGGTTAATTTTTCAATTGTTTCCACAAACATTTTTGCTTGGGAGTGGTGTTGTTGGCTCGTTTGTTGTTTTTGATAAGCTCAAATGGAAGCATAGTGCACGTCTCACAATGTGCATGTCATGATGTCAACTTGATAGACATTTTCTATTACTCATTCTCAGACATCACTTTTTAAAGGATAATAGCGTCCCCCCCAGAATTGTTTAAATGAAGCAAATGTGCGGTTACTCAATGAGAGCTTCACAGCTAGTTTTACCACAGCACTGTGTAAAAGAAAATGCAGTCAGAATTCTTTATAGTGGGGACAATATATTATTTCACAATGCCCACACTCAAACTAAAATGATTTTGCTCAAACTTTCCTAAATAATGTTGCGCAGAGCCCGAGCATGGCACATGTAATTACCAAATATTGTCCCTCAATGAAAATTACATCCTTCTCATGTTCCAAGTTTCAAAGTTCAGCTGCATACTGAAAAAAAACCCCACCATATGCCTACACTGAGCAACAGCTTGAGAAATGAATTGTTTTGTGACAAAGAGAGAAAAGAGTACAACACAAGCTGAAGTGAGGGCAGCAGCAGAAGTTCCAACAAAATGCAGAAGCTGAAAATATGATGAAGCTTGTTTAAAACCAGGCTTAACGTGGAGGGGGTCGAACAATGCACTGAGGCCTCAATGCGTTGTATGCAGTGAAGTAGTACATGGCCCTGCAAGCTACGCCGGCATCTTGAAACAAGACACCCTATCTTAGTATCCAAACCTATAGAGTTTATTTTCAGAGGAAGCTCAATGAGTTAACAGAACAAAAAAAAAAGTTGTTGAAGTGTATAGAACTGTTAACATGAAGGCTACTGAAGATTCTTACCATGTGGCCTTGCACATTGCCAAAGCTGGTAAGAAAACAACATCGGTGAGAAATTATTACTTCCAGCTGCAAAGGATATGTGCACGGTGATGACAGGAGAGAAAGCAGCAACACAGCTAGATATGATCCCAATTTCTAACAATACAGTCTCATGCCCTATTGTGGAGATGGTCACTGATGTAAAAGAGCAGATCCTAGAAAGATCCCGTATTATTCAATTCAGATAGGTGAGCCTACCGATATATCAAATGCTTCACAGCTACTGGTGTACATTTGTTTTACTACAGTAACAGAATTAAAAGAGGAATTTCTGTTTTGCCATCCACTTCCAGCACGAGCAACTGATGAAGAGCTTTTTAATCTATTAAATAATTTTGTCCAAGACACAGGCCTTGATTGGGGGCGTTGTTTTGAAATTTGCAGTGATGGCGCACAGCCTATGACAGGATGGCATAGCAGGCTTGTGACAAGGGTACAAGAAATGGCCCCCAACAGCAATCTGGAATTATTGTATGATCCACAACAGGCATTAGCTGCTAAGAAGATGGCAGAAGAGCTTAGCAATGTTCTTTATTTGCAGTAAAAATTGTAAACTTTTAAAACTCTCCTCTGTTACATCAAGGGTTTTTGCCATTGTATGTGACGAGATGGGAAGCAAACTTCACAGAGTTGTTGTTACATGTGTAGCCTGATCTATAGATTATGAATAAATATTCCCAGTTATCACTTTGAGGGCTGACAGGTTCTGGTCCCAAGATGAGGCCCAGTATTATTAAAATTATTATATTGTTGGGAACCCCGATGTGCACACTAACACTATAGCATTCTTTTATATTTACAAATAAATAATTTATTAATACATTTAGCAAAGTCACACACTCTAACTTGGTAAGGTAGCTAGAGATAATACAGAAAGTACATCTGAACATCCATACTCACTCCATCCCTTGCAGAACAACCTGAAATATTAACCATCATCTTCCCCATCACTGTCACCTTTCTCATCTTCACCAATGGCCATCATCCTAGCCCCTCCCAAGGGCTACATCTCTCTCTCTCCTACTGTCCCCAGGCTGGGATCCCACTTTTATAATATGTTACGCTGATGTCTCATGCATATTCAATAGGGGTTTCTCCTCTCTTCCTTATTTGTATTTCCTCCCCTTACCAATGTTAAGGTGTCCTTCTTCTATAGATTAGTGTATTTATGATTTCACCTCATTATCATATACATCAATTTGTTGCAATGGCACTCTTGCAGTCGGATGTTTCATCCAAAACCTTCCAGAAGCTAGTGTCAGTTCATGTTCTGTGGTTGGCTGATGTCATTATGGACAAAATTCCCTCCTACACTCTACTTCCTTTTCCTTAAAATGTATGAATTACCTAAGTTTATCTATGCCAAAGTTCATAGGCCTCAAGTCTCATGCTAACTGCTGAAATCATTGTCTTACAGGATACAAGCTTGTAGGTTCCTTGCATTACTACTGAATATAATAAAGCAGAATATAACAGAGGTAAGCTGGCCCACTGTTTTCAACACTGAAGGATGTTTACACTGGATTTCTCTTGAAGATCATAGAATCATAGAAGATTAGGGTTGGAAGAGGTCATCTAGTCCAAGCCCCTGCTCAAAGCAGGACCAAACCCAACTAAATCATCCTAGCCAGGGCTTTGTCAAGCTGGGCCGTAAAAACTTCTAAGGGTGGAGATTCCACCACCTCCCTAGGTAACCCATTCCAGAGTGTCACCACTCTCCTAGTGAAATAGTTTTTCCTAATATCCAACCTAGACCTCCCCCACTGCGACTTGAGACCATTGCTCCTTGTTCTGTCATCTGTCACCACTGAGAACAGCCTAACTCCATCCTCTTTGGAACCCCACTTCAGGTAGTTGAAGGCTGCTATCAAATTCCCCACTCACTCTTCTCTTCTGCAGACTATATAAGCCCAGTTCCCTCAGCCTCTCCTCATAAGTCATGTGCCCCAGCCCCTAATCATTTTTGTTGTCCTCTGCTGGACACTCTCCAATTTGTCCACATCCTTTCTGTAGTGAGGGCCCCCAAACTGGCCGCAATACTCCAGATGTGGCCTCACCAGTGATGAATAGAGAGGAATAATCACTTCCCTCAATCTGCTGGCAATGCTCCTACTAATGCAGCCCAAGATGCTTTTAGCTTTCTTGGCAACAAGGACACACTGTTGACTCATATCCAACTTCTCGTCCACTGTAATCCCCAGGTCCTTTTGTCTCGTCCATTCTACACTGCAACCCCAAATGTCACTACTTTGTACACCAAGGAAACAAAATCACCCCTCCTACTAAAAAGGTAGAAATGATGGATAGTATACGGAATCAATATATCATTGTTTGGTGTCATGTTTCTTAAAATATTTGTGATGTTTTATTTTAGCTGCTTCCATTTGTACTGTATTTGAACATAAAATTAATACTTCTGAAACTCATACTGATTTATATTGATCAAATCCCTTCTATTTTTATTGATTTTTGCAATGTACAGAGTTTTCATTTTGTTATATTGTTTTAGTAAGCTATGGGGAGGTGCAGTCATTTTTTTCATAGCTTAGGGAGACTCTCTAGGACAAAGTTTGAGAACTCTGGCTCCAGTGGCATAGGACAGTGGTAACAGTTCCTACAACAGCCCGTGTAAGTGGCATTCACAGGGGGAAGGGGGTTTGAATGTTCCAACTCTCACCAGGATTGGAGGAGCATAAGGTGGCTTAAATGCATCTTTGTCCCACTCCCACAGTTTTGCCAGGCATAGATCAGCTAGCCTGGATGATCTTGCTTAACATGGATCTGTATGCAAGCATAGGGTTGCAAAGTTCTCTCTGTGGATCTCTTGATATCAGGGTCCGACCAGTATTGCTGCTCAGTTGGCATAATGGGCATAAACATCTGCTGTAGATTAGAACCAGTCCAGACCTGATTCTCTGGCTTTTACACCCATTTAACACCATTGATTCCACTCTAGTATCTCCTGATTTATATTGGTGAGAGATAGCATGTACAATGAGCTGAACAGTATTGAGTTTGGATCTTTCCAATTATACATTACTGTTTAAGCATGACATTCTTTATTTTTAGAATATATAGAATTATTTAGGTTTTGCCTTTGCAGTTTCAAGGTCAGGAGACTGGATTATCTAATGCTACGAGAAAAATCTTGCAGCTGGTTCCTATTTGTTCTGAAATGGTCTAATTCTGAAGGAGTTTAGCCTGGACTAATCACACTGTAGAAAATGTTGCATGATTTTTACAGTTATACAATAAAAAGAACAGGAGTACTTGTGGCACTGACATTCAGTAGGCCAAATACATTTATTTTAGGGTGGGGTTTTTTGTGGGGGGACGGGAGTGAGTTGGTGAACACTGGAAAACCTGTGTCCTGGGTTAAACAGCACATTTTCCCATAAAGTACTTTACACACCAATTGAAATTAACTCATTAACATTGCTGTGACTCATGAATGGGAAAATGCAAAGCACTCTATAGATGCTGAAGGCAGTTAGCCTGGAGGTTAGCAGTTGGTCAAGACATAGTAAAGGATAATTAGCTACTGCTGCTGCCATTCTCCATGGCTCTCCCAGGATCTTTGATTTCAACAACTACAGTGGTGAAGGAACTAGGTGCTGAAGGAAAGATAAAAAGACTTTACAGTGCATTCAGTTTCAGCCAGTTTTACATTACAATTGGGCATGCAATGACTGTTTCTTTTCCCCTTTACTTCACTCATTATGGTTGTGACAGTAAAGATCACTGAAGTTTCAACCTTGAAACTTTAACTTTTATTCTCAAAAAATCACAGAGGTGGAAAACTTCCAGTTATTTTTTTTAACAAAAAAGAAATTAAATGACTGAATATTAGTGGCTTGACCAGTATTTGAGCAGAGGGAAATACTTGGGAAAAGCTTTTTCCTCTAAAGACTACTGAACCTTTTTTCTTTAGATACCCAAAGAAAATTGATATAACGTAGCATTTGAAAAACCATATATATTTAAGTATCAGAGGGGTAGCCGTGTTAGTCTGGATCTGTAGAAGTGACAAAGAGTTCTGTGGCACCTTATAGACTAACAGACGTATTGGAGCATAAGCTTTCGTGGGTGAAGTGAGTATTCACCCACGAAAGATTATGCTCCAATACGTCTGTTAGTCTATAAGGTGCCACAGGACTCTTTGTCGCTTCATATATATTTACTTACTTTTTAAATTACTTCCTTTACTTTCATCTTCCTTTTAAATATTATATCCCAGTAATCTGAGTTCAGCCTCATAATAATGTTCATTGTCACGTACAATATTTTCAGTCCTATAGAAAATATAGATTATGACTTAACTATTTCAAATATTGGAGAATCAGGAAAGTGTGATTTCAGTTTCTCTTGTCTCCAAGGACATTTGCTTGTTCAATAGTTCAGACTGTGTTCAAGTTCTCATCTGATGTAAACAAAGCAAATTATATCAGCTAAAGATCTGGTTCTGTACGTACTTTGTATAAAATACAGTAATTAGCCTTTTGGCTGATTAGGGGATATCTTCCTTCCATCAGAGTGGAGTTGAAGAGAAAGAAACTAGCCAGTTGAGGGCACTTTGCTACCCAGTTCAACATCCTGCCATTACAGGGCTCCGTAATCCCCCAACAGCTAAAAAAGGAAGTAACACTTTGAGTTTAGAGAAAGCCAGGCTGGGCAAAGAACCAGAGGCTATGTGCGAACAGGAGTAGTAGACTGGAGGCAACAGCTGGGCAGCAGGATGCAGAGTGAAGGCCAGGTAGCGGGTGGACTGAGAGCTGGACATTAAAAGCAGCCTTTTGCTCACAGGGGTGCAGGAGTAGACACAGCAGGAGGATACAGCATAGTGACCAGGAGACATGGGGGCAACTGCACATAAACAATGGAATAGTGATGTGCATGGGATTTCAAAGAGTGCCTGTTACCCTTGTACTGAACACAAAGGCCACAAGGGTTATTTAGGAACTGCTGACTTCATCTTTTATTGTAATTTTAAATTAGTGTGCTTTGGGTAATTGCACATTGTAGTTATTGATAGCCCTAGTAAAGTAATCTATTACTCAAAATGTGAGTGTGTTTATGGGAACCCACCAAGAACTACAGCCTTGACAGCATTGTGCTTGGAGCATCTATAGCACTTGTCTTCAAGCTCCTGGTACGAAGAGCTACTGAGGATTGGTGTACTACAACATTCAGAGTGACACCTGCACTGGAGTTAGTTACACTAGAGATAGGGTCCCTGAGTTTTGGTTATAGTTGATTATACCCAGTAATATTGCTTTCAAGTTAAAAAAATACCCACACATAAAAATCCCACAAAAGGGATGTGTTGACATGTAGCCATTGGAGCTCTGCTAATTAACATCTGGGAAATATAAGCCTTCAAAAAGTCATATCCTTTGTAGTCTTTCTACTGCTACTGTGGAGAAATCTTGGAGGACAGTATTTGTTCTTTGTGGCCTCTGTTTTAATTTTTAAGCTTCTCCTCAAGTAATAGCCTATTTTCATGTTTCCCTACAATACAATTCTTACTAAACTATAATACTTCAATTATTGTGCCTTAGGTTTTTTAAAGCTGTGTAATGATACTGTGATGGGGTCTACAGCCCCCACACAGAGACTAAGAGAGCGAGGGAGCAGTACTGGGCAAAGAGGTCTTGCTCCGCACGCAGAAGCTGCGGAGCATTCTCCAAATGGAGGATCTGCTCAAAAGCGGACTTTGACAGTCAAATGAGGGGGAAAAGTGAGGCAAAGGCTGTTGGAAGAAAGGAAGCCAGTTTGCAGCTTCTGGGAACAGAACAATCCGCAGGAGAAGGGATAAGACTGTAGGTAAGACCCCAGGTGGGAGGGTAGGAGCCTGCCTGTTTCCCCTCCCCCCACTCCCTGCTGAGGGAGAATGACTAAACACTGGAAGAAGAACTGGGGAATTCTTATTTAACCAACTGAACTGTTGGCAACCACACTCCAAATCCAAGAGAGAATGGGGAGGTAGGAAGAAGCCCACAGGGGACTGGTCATATGCACCAGGAAGAAATGATCGAGACACTCTATACTCTCTCCCTTGGGCCCTTGGCCAGAACTTGATGGACCACAGAAGGATGGACCACAGAAGGATGGACCACATCTTGGCTGCTAGAACCGCTGACCACCATGCAAATCCATCCCATGACTTTGGGGGTGGAAGGACAGTTAAGTCACAACCTGCTCACTAGAGCTGCCAGCCTCTGAGTGGAACCTGCTCACTATTTTACGAGTAGGACTGTCAAGCCACAGCCTGCCCAGTAGGTCCGCTGATCTCTGAGTGAAACCCAGGACAAATTGATGGATAATGCAGTCATTATGAAGACATTTTTTTTAAAAAAGGGAGGTGAAGAGTTGAAGATGGATGTGAACAAACTGCTAAAGTGGGTTATGGATCAGCAGCAACAGCAACAACAGCAGCAGGTGCATCTGCTCCAGCAGTAGCAGCAACGCATTAGAGAGTTGGCTGCACAACAAAAGGATCAGCAACAACAACTGGTATAACATATGACCATGCTGTTACAACCCCAGAATCCACCAGGGAACCTGGCACTGGGGGGCACTGGTTCAAATCCCACATCAAGTTTCCCATTGAACCTAACAAAAATAGGACCAGCCAATGAGCCTAAGGCATTCCTGCTAAGCTTCGGGAGCATTGCCACAGCTACCCACTGGCCCATGGATAGCTGGGCTACTTTGCTAGCCTCATACCTAATGGGAAATGCGCAGGCTGTACAGCAATGCAGCAGCTGCACATGACTACCCATAGCTTAAGGTTGCCATTTTGGATGTCTTTGATATTTTGGCTGATACTCACTGCCAGCAATTCTGGCAGGAAAGTTTCCCACCTTGGGCACAACAGCAGGTGGTGGCCCAATGTCTAAGAGAACATAGTTGGTGTTGGATCCAGCCTGATGAGAACATGGGGGCTCAGATAGCCAATAGTCTCATCTTGGAGCAAATTATTCAAATTATACTGGCCGGATGATGGGAAAGGGTGATGCAACTTTATCCTGAAGCCCTCTCTGAGACTGTAATGGTTATCCAGGAATTATCTAGTCACAAGTGGTATCATAGTGAGTTGTTCCCCCCTCCCCCCACACCAGAGGGGAGATCAAGGCAGGGTGCATGAAAGGAGCCTGGAAAACTAACCCTGGAAAACCCAGGGCTGCAGATAAAGTGTGGCATGTGGGGGCATGCCTAGACCCAGGCCTCGAAGGTGCAGCTGACCTTAGGAGGAGCCTTCCCCGAAGCCAACAGTGGGTGCGGAAGACTAAGCAGGGACCCCCTGCCCCAATGGCAGGGGCTTTCTTCTCATGTGGGCAACCAGACCATTTTTACCAAGATTGTCCATACATGGAATGTACTTATGGACAAGTCTGGATGGCTGACTCCAGGGCTTACAAAAAAGGGGAGAAAGAAATTACTGGTTCCTGTACAAGTCAACAGTGCGAAGGCACATGTTTTGATAGACTCAGTTTGCAGCCAAACTCTGGTGAGGTCAAATTTGGTGGGACCTGAAACAGACCCCACAGCCATCATCTATTTGTGGTGCATTCACAGGGTTGCGTGCCCCTATCCCATGAAGAGCTTAAGGTGCAGCAGGACCACAATGAGGAAATCTGTGTGGGGATAGCTGTGAAACTCACCTACCCTGTAATAAGTGATGGGATTGGAGATTTTTAGGACTTAATAAAGTACAAGAAGGGGGAGGGCATGGAAGAGAGAGACTGAGAATCAGGAGAATTGGGGCGGGGGTGGCCTCTGGCCTCAGCAACTAACATGATACAGTATGTGCTACAACTGAGGAAGAAATTAAAGACCTTGAGCAAATTAGCAAGGGAGAACCTAGTGAAAGTGCCGCAGAGCCCAGCACAATCCTAAATCAAAGGGCCCTGAGTCCGAGAATGCCAAACATGGACCAGATGTTAATTCTAATACCCCCAAAACTGTTGGCCAGATGGCAAGGCCGCTTTGAAGTTATCAGATGGATCAGCATAGTAAATTACTAGATTTGCCAGCACAGCTAGAGGCGAGACACTATAGTGTATCAACAAGAAAGGACTACTGGTAACATTGTTTTCTCCCAGAACCAGAACTTGGGCCACAGGTCCCCATATTTATCAGCTCTGATCAAATGCCAGTGGAACAGGGTCTACAGATGGAACAAGAACAGCAGATTCAAAAACTTGCCCAGTCCTTCTCCACAGTCTCTTCAGAGGTGCCAGGTCAGACTCTTCTGGTGTTTCATCCCATAGAGTCTGAACCAGGAAAAGAGGTGTGAGTGAATCTTCTGTTGTTGCCATAGCACATGTGGGAGACAGTGCAAAGAGAGATGCAGGCAATGTTGGATCTCAGGATAGTCAAGGAGTTTTACAGCGAATGGCATAGCCTCATTGTGCTTGTGCCTAAAGAGGATTGTCAGGGTTCCCTCCCCACTCTGAACTCTGGAGTACAGATGTGGGGACCTGCATGAAAGACCCCCTAAGCTTATTTCTACCAGCATAGGTTAAAACTTCCCCAAGGCACAAATCCTTTCCTAGTCCTTGGATGGTATTGCTGCCACCACCAAGTGATTTAGATAAAAATCCAGGACAAAGGGCCACTTGGAATCCCTGTTTCCCCAAAATATTCCCCCAAACCCCTTCACCCACTTCCTGGGGAGGCTTGAGAATAATATCCTCACCAATTGATACAATGTGAGCACAGACCAAACCCCTGGGTTTTTTAGGACACTGAATCAATCAGGTTCTTAAAAGAAGAATTTTATTGTTTAAAAAAAGTTAAAAAATCACACCTGCAAAATCAGTATGGAAGGTAACTTTACAGGGTAAATAAAAAGATTTAAAACACAGAGGATTCCCCTCTAGGCTTAGCTTCAAAGTTACAGAAACAGGAATAAACCTCTCTTTTACCATAGGGAAAATTCACAAGCTAAAATAAAAGATAATCTAATGCATTTCCTTGCTATTACTTACAATTTCTGTAATTTTAGAGGCTCATTTCAGGTATGTCTTTAGGAGATGTTTTTTCCTGCCTGGTCCCTCTCTCGTCCGAGAGAGAACACACAAAGAGCACAAACAAAACCTCCCCCCGCCCCAATTTGAAAGTATCTTCTTTCCCCATTGGTCTTTCTGGTCAGGTGCCAACTAGGTTTATTGAAGTGATTAACCCCTTACAGGTAAAGGAAGGATTTTATGCTACCCTTAGCTATATGTTTATGACAAGGATGGATTGACAAGATTATGCAGTGACTTCTGAAAAGTCAGTGAATATCATTGTTTGAGAGGTTGAAGGTCACCGTTATATCACCACCCTTGATCTCACTAGGGGATACTGACAGATCCCCTTGCCGCTGAGTCCTGAGAAAAGACAGCTTTCTACATGCCGTTCAGCCTGTACCAATTTAGGATTATGCCTTCTAGCCTGCACACCATGGCAGCCACTTTTCAGAGGCTAATGAGTAAGGTATAATTACCTCATGACCAATATGCAGCTGCAAACATTGATTATATTAATCATTAATTATATAAATATTATATGCTACATCTATAGTAAGACATGGAACAATCACCTAAAACGTGTTTCTGGGGTTCTGCAATCTGAAAGCCAACTATTCCAAGTGCCGCCTAGCCAACCAAAAGGTACACAGTGGGGTACATGTTGGTTAGGGGTTGCCTATGCCCATTGGTGGTAAAGGTGCAAGCTGTGGTAGAATGCTCCAGCCCACCATAAAAAGGCAAATACGATGTTTCCTGGTGTTAACAGGGTATTATAGATGATTCATCTCAAACTTCAGAATTGCTGTCCTGCTGATGGACTTGGTGAAATATGTCACCCCTCCCCGCAAAAGGTCAGGTGGTCTCAAGATTGTGCTAAGGCTTTCAAAGGTGAAAGATCAACTGGCTTGAGAGCTTGTCTTGTTCCATCCTGTTTTTTCAAAGCCGTTTGTTTTACGGACTGATGCCTCCAACATTGGCCTGGGGGTGGTGGTATCCCGGTATGTAGAAGGAGAGGAACACTCAATCCATTACCTCAGCCAAAAATTGTTCCCTCAAGAAGTTTCATAATGAGTAATTGAGAAGGTGGCCTTGGCAGTGAAGGCCCGCCACTATTACTTATGGGGCCAGACATTCCATTTGGTGACAGACCACATGCCCCTCTGGTGACTACATGCCATGAATCATGCCCGGATCATACAATGGTACCTCTCACTGCAGCCATATTGGTTTGAGGTACTGCACTGAGTGGGAAAAGATCACAAGAATGCAGACTTCTTCTCATGGGACAGAGGAAACTTGTCAACATAGACTGATCCCATGACACCAGACCTGAGGGGAAGAGGTTGTGTAATGGGATTCACAGACCTATGCAGAGACTAAAGGAGTGAGAGATCAGTACTGGGCCAAGAGGTCCTGGGCCAAGAGGACCTGTCCCATAGAAGCTGCAGAGTGTGCTCCAAATGAAGGATCTGTTGAAAAGGGATTCTGACAGCCAATGGTGGCAAAGAGTGAAGGAGAGGCTGTCCAAATGAAGGATGCCAGACTGTAGCTTCTGCGGACAGACTCCACAGGAAAAAGGTCTAGGCTGTGGGTAAGGCCCCAATGCCATGCCTCCCCCCTTAGGCCCTGGGTTGGACCTAGTTGGGAGGAAGGGTCTGGGTTCCCGTCATAAATATACACAGGACAGCTGTACTGAATTGCCTTACCTGTAAGAGGTTAATCAGTTCAATTAACCTAGTTGGCACCTGACCAGAAGGAGAAATGGGAACAGAAGATACTTTCAAATCTGGGGTGGGGTGGGGGTGGGGAAGGGATTTGTTTGTGTTCTCTTTCTTTGTTTGTTCTCTCTTTGGACCGAGAGAGAGACCAGGGCAGGAAAAAAACATCTCCTAAAAACATACCTGAAATGAGCATCTAAGATTACAAAAATTGTAAGTAAAGCAAGGAAATGTGTTAGATTATCTCTGGTCTACAATTTTTGAGAAGTCGTCTGCTTCAGAGATAAAATGTGCTATTTAGTATGTATTTTGATGTGCTGAATTCAAATATGACAATTAGAACAACTGATTGGCTACTGTTTCTAAGATATTTAAGTTTTTACATTTGATGTCTATGTATATTGTGTAGATAGTAGAGTTTTAATCATAAATTGTAAACCTAGGTCTTTTCATGTGTTTATGGTTGCTTTACATGATACTATTTCACCTGTCCTGTTTATGTAACGCTTTAAAAATCAGCAAAGGGGTTATATAAATAAAATGTATTATGAAACAAAAGGCAAAAAACTATTATGTCCATAGTTTAGTCCTATTCAGTGTCTACTCGGCGCTTCTTGGCTTGTCTCTTGTATTCATTAAATGGAGCATCTCTTGTCACTGTCCAGCAATAGTCTGCAAGCATTGATGGGCTCCATTTGCCCTGATAGCGTTTCTCCATTGTTGCAATGTCCTGGTGAAATCGCTCGCCGTGCTCATCGCTCACTGCTCTGCAGTTCGGTGGAAAAAAAATCTAGATGAGAGTGCAAAAAATGTATCTTTAGTGACATGTTGCAACCAATGCTTTTGTATGCCTTGAGGAGGTTTTCCACCAACAACCTGTAGTTGTCTGCCTTGTTGTTTCCGAGAAAATGTATTGCCACTAACTGGAAGGCTTTCCATGCCTTTTTTTCCTTGCACGGTCAAATGCATCATCTCGAAGAAGTTCACGAATCTGAGGACCAACAAAGACACCTTCCTTTATCTTAGCTTCAGTTAACCTTGGAAATTTTCCACGGAGGTACTTGAAAGCTGCTTGTGTTTTGTCAATGGCCTTGACAAAGTTCTTCATCAGACCCAGCTTGATGTGTAAGGGTGGTAACAAAATCTTCCCTGATTCAACAAGTGGTGGATGCTGAGCACTTTTCCTCCCAGGCTCCAATGACTGTTGGAGTGGCCAATCTTTCTTGAAGTAGTGGGACTCTCTTGCACGACTATCCCATTCGCAGAGAAAACAGCAGTACTTTGTGTATCCAGTCTGCAGACCAAGCAAGAGAGCAACAACCTTCAAATCACCACAAAGCTGTCACTGATGTTGGTCATAGTTTATGCACCTCAAAAGTTGTTTCATGTTGTCATAGGTTTCCTTCATATGGACTGCATGACCAACTGGAATTGATGGCAAAACATTGCCATTATGCAGTAAAACAGCTTTAAGACTCGTCTTCGATGAATCAATGAACAGTCTCCACTCATCTGGATCGTGAACCATGTTGAGGGCTGCCATCACACCATCGATGTTGTTGCAGGCTACAAGATCACCTTCCACGAAGAAGAATGGGACAAGATCCTTTTGATGGTCACGGAACATGGAAACCCTACCACCACCTGCCAGGAGATTCCACTGCTGTAGTCTGGAGCCCAAAAGCTCTGCCTTACTCTTGGGTAGTTCCAAATCCCTGACAAGGTCATTCAGTTCACCTTGTGTTATGAGGTGTGGTTCAGAGGAGGAGGATGGGAGAAAATGTGCGTCCTGTGACATTGATGGTTCAGGACCAGAAGTTTCATCCTCTTCCTCTTCCTCGTCTGACTCAAGTGAGAATGATTCTGGTGCATCAGGAACTGGCAGTCCTTCTCCGTGGGGTACTGGGTGTATAGCTGATGGAATGTTTGGATAATGCACAGTCCACTTTTTCTTCTTTGACACACCTTTCCCAACTGGGGGCACCATGCAGAAGTAACAATTGCTGGTATGATCTGTTGGCTCTCTCCAAATCATTGGCACTGCAAAAGGCATAGATTTCCTTTTCCTGTTCAACCATTGGCGAAGATTTGTTGCACAAGTTTTGCAGCATATGTGTGGGGCCCACCTCTTGTCCTGATCTCCAATTTTGCAGCCAAAGAAAGGTGATAGGCTTTCTTAACCATAGTGGTTATACTGCGCTTTTGTGATGCAAAAGTCACTTCACCACAAACATAGCAGAAGTTACCTGCACTGTTCAGACAAGTACAAGGCATCTCTGCTCACTTTGGCTAAACAGAAATGTGTCCCTTTACAAAATCAAACACTGACAAATAAGAGAGCACGACACTGTATGATTTCTAGAGCTGATATAGGGCAATTTGTTCAGCAGAGTGATGTAAGCTTCGTTATGATTGCATCATCCATGACTTTTAGGAATAACATGATGCAATTCATATCATGTATGGCGCAATACCAGCTTCAGATTGCATCATTCATTGTTTTGCCTAAAAAGCAAATACTGTCCAAACCCAGTCATAGATTTATTCATAGATCCAGTCAAAGATGTATTTTAGTCATTTCTGGTTTAAATTGAGATTCCTTCCCTTTATAACTCACTTATCCTCCGCCATTCCCAAGTCAAGGGTCGTATATACTGACCCAATGGCATGTCTTGAAAACTAGAGCCAATCAACAATTTTAAGCATCATTTTCGTTCTCAGTGACCCAGAATTAGTAAAGTTTGACTACATTTATTTCAGAAGCATTTTGGCTGTATTTCAGTGTTATCTTTTGTTTTAACTTGTGAATTTTACCTACGCTAAGAGGTAGTTTTATTCCTGTTTTTTGTAACTGGGAAGTTGGAGTCCTCTGTGTTTAAAATATTATATTACCCTGTAAAGTTACCTTCCATCCTGATTTTGCAGGTGTGATTCTTTTACTTTTATTCTTTATAATAAAGTTCTTCTTTTAAGAACCTGATTGATTTGTAGTGTCCTAAAAACCAAATGGTTTGGTTTGTGCTCACTTTGTTAACCTATTGTTTGGTATATTATTCTCAAGCCTCCCCAGGAAAGCGGGTGAAGGGGCTTGAGGGGATATTTTGAAGGGATAGGGCTCCAAGTGCCCCCTCCCTGAATTTTTGTTTAAATCACTTAGTGGTGGCAGCAATACCGTCCAAGGACAAGGAAAGGATTTCTGTCTTGGGGAAGTTTTAACCTAAGCTGGTAGAAATAAGCTTAGGGAGTCTTTCATGCGGGTCCCCACATCTGTACCCCAGAGTTAGGAGTGGGGAGGGAACCCTGACAGTTCCCCTACTTCCCTCCCACCCTCCCAATTCAGTTGGGAGAACTCTGAAGCACCGGGGAATGATGAGTCACAGCTTGACTGCTAGGCCCACTGATCACTAGGCAAGCCCATCTCCGGACTTTGGGATTCGAAGGACTGTTGTGTCACAGCCTGCCCACTAGGCCTGCTGGCCTCCGAGAGGAACCCACTACAGATAGCAATTGATAAAATATTTTATTTGGCAGCTGCTGGCGTTTTAACATTGGAGACTTTTAATTCTTGCTAATGATGACAATCACATTAGCTTTTGCTAGTTCTTTTTTTGAAAGAGGCTTCAAAATAGCTTTTAAGTTGGGGGTAGGTCGCTTTTTAACCCAGAACAATGCTTGTCATTAACTTCACATTATTGAAATTAGGCCTCAGCTTTTTTCTTTTATAAAACAACAAATACTCTGATAAGCACAAAAGTCTTTAAAGCAAAATACTGGTACCATGGAAATCTACTTCAGAAACTGAATGATAGATCTAGGTCATTTTTCTGCTGATGAAAATGCTGGTGCAGTTCCTTTGACCTCAATGGAGTTTTGCCTAGTTACACCAGCTAAGAATTTTCTGGAAATCTGGGGGTGAGATCCTCCCCCACCACTCTGGCCCCCTTATGCTGCATAAAAGGTATAGAGTGGCATAAAAGATTTCCGAGCACCCTGTTTTCCTGCTCTGGAAAAAAGTGATAAAACAGCTTTCTGATGACTGCTTTTCAAGGGCGTGGGGCGGGGCTGGGGTGAGAAGGACAGGTGGAAAATGCAGGCAGTATTGTGGCACATAGATCAAAGGGTGGTGCCTGTTGCAATTTACACAGAGCTCCAGAGAGGGAAGCCTAGAGCAGTTTAGGATTGGAAGGGGACAAATATGGTCTTATGTCAATTTAGCTCCCTCCTCCCTCTGGAGTGCAAAGCCAGTGCTACATTTCAAAGATGCTCGAGCACAGAATCTCACCCCTGATAATTTCATTCTTGAACTTCTGTGTAAACCTCAGAATCTGTGTACTCTGGTACAAATCCTAGCCCTTTTTTGAAGCCATCATTTCTGTACAGTTGTTTTAAATAAGTTTGTTCTTTTATTAAATCTGTTGGATAAAAGAAATATTTTAAACAATTCAGAAGTGCTTCCGTAGAAAATGTTTACAGAATTTTTTTTCAAAAACTTTTTACTGCATAATTAAAGACACAAAATCCCTCCCCACCAAAAAAGATCTAACGGTTTCTTGAAACCTCAGTACATCCCCCCGCAGGTCCTCTACATCCCTAACAAAGACAAACTCATCTTTCCTTTAACACACTGTGTAATGAAAAACAGTAACTACTACAACATAAAAGATTTTTAATCATCCAAAGTGGTGCCTCTGTAGTACAAATCAAGGAATTAGCAGCAACTGATTTTACATAGCAGATAGAACAGACGTGCCTTGAGGCAAATCAAAAGCCAGAGTGTACTTTTATAAAATGCCGAGGCTGAATTTGATTCACAGTAAGACTTAAACATGCCTTTCATAATAATTCTATATGTAATATGTTTGTTCAAGCTAGAATAAATTAAAATATACCTTTTAATGTTAACCTTCTGTGATCAAAATTGAAAAGCAACTCCCTTGCTTTAATTTCCAACTCCATTTACAGTATTATACAGCCATAGTATTAGGCAACTATTGACGTGGATCTCTGTGATGCCATATATAGTATTGTAAGGTGATATTTTGGCAGATCAGGTATGGAGGTCTGATATACGGCCCCTCTGTGTCATTTGAGCCCAAGGGTTGAGCTCAGGGGCATGGGTATATAGAAGGAGTGACCGTGCACATTGTAGTGGAGGACTCTTTGCCAGCCCCAGATTAGCTGGCATGGAGAAGCCATGAGTTCTCTGCTTTTATGCAGTTAGTGGTACATAATTCCCAGAGAGTAGTGATGCAACCAGATTTTTTTTAATGGAGTGGTTGGAACATGAGAAGACACTGGGAGACGAGGCATATGAATGAATGAGTCCTCAAGCTGCACTGAATGAGCTATCAACAGGGCAAGAAAAAGTAAGGAGTCAGATGTCACTCATCCTCCACTTTCCCTTCCCCTTATGGCTTCACCTATGCATGCCACAGGAAGTGTGCAAATGCAGATGCCAGTATTCCAGCCCATAGGCTGGAACTGCAACCAGGGTATATCTGGAGGGAGTGAGGTGGCATTTCAGCTTGAAGGGGTAAGATTTTGTCTCACTATTCTCTCCTAAGTACAGGAACTGATATGGCCCCTGGTTCTATGGGATGAAGGTTCTCTGCATCCTCTGCTTCTGAAAGAATTACCCTACTGGGTAATAAGCACAGTATTATTACTGTATATACTTTCACTATGCATTAGCTAGAATAGTGTGAGCCAGTTTCTCCTCTACACTGAGGTCCCATTAGACCACTCTGGTATTGCAAAGGGTCTTACATTTCATCTTAAATTAGGTGTAAATTAGACTATTTGGGCAGGAGTCTTAAACTGGCTATAAATAGGGTGTAAATTAAAACCCATTAGGACCACTTTGGCAGTGTAAAAGGCACCCTGAAGTAGGTGTCATCATAGTCTAATGCTGACGAGGTATAAATTAGAATGAGGCCCTAGGGAGCTATAAAAATGTGCTTACAATATTTGCAATCAAATCTTTTTGTATGTGCATAAAGCCCCACGTATGACGTGTGTGAAGAAATCAGGTAATCATCACTCTGACAAATGGAGAATCGGGCATGCAGTTTTGATTCACATATGTTATTGCAGGATTTACATATTCAAATAGCTGTGCTTGTAAATATTGTGGGCACCCTAGTTAGACACCAGCTGAAAATTTGCCCCACAAATACATACAGTAATTACCTATCTAGTAAGATATCTCAGTCTCGTGTTGCATTAATGGTATTTCAAAGCTATTTTTATAGGGAATGACAAAAATATTTTGACACCATTTTTCTGTAGGCCAAGGTGGTGGGAAAGGCTCAGTAAGATAGGGCCAGATTTTTAAAGGTATTTAGTCACCTAGAGATTCAGACAGGCACCTATTGGAATTTTCAAAACATCTAAGGGCTTGTCTACACTACAAAATTAAGTCCACTTAATTTAGGTCAACCTAGAGCCTCTGCAGTAATTTAATCAGCTCCAGCTCCAGCACAGAACCATGAAATTAACAAGAATTTTAGCCAACAGCTGATGCGAGTAATGCAGTGTCGACGCGTCACCCTAACTACATCGACATAAGCCCTGCGCCTCTCGTGGAGGTGGAGTTATTATGTTGGTGTAGTAGGGCACTTACATCGGCAAAAGCAAGGCTGTACTTTAGAGGGTTGATAGAAGCTGTCTTACGTTGACCTAACTCTGTAGTGTAGACCAAGCCTAAGTGCCTAATTCCCTATTGGAGTCTTTAGGCAACTAGTTTCAGAGTGGTAGCCGTGTTAGTCTGTATCAGCAAAAACAACGAGGAGTCCTTGTGGCACCTTAGAGACTAACAAATGTATTGTTAAACTGGAATTAATTTGCAAACTTGACACCATCAAATTAGGCCTGAATAAAGACTGGGAGTGGCTGGGTCACTAAAAAAATATTTTTCCCCTGTTGATATTCACCCCTTCTTGTCAACTGTTGCGAATGGGCCACATCCACCCTAATTGAATTGGCCTTGTTAGCACTGACCCCCCACGTGGTAAGACAACTCCCATCTTTTCATGTGCTGTATATTTATACCTTTTTACTGTATTTTTCACTCCATGCATCTGATGAAGTGGGTTTTATCCCACGAAAGCTTATGCCCAAATACATTTCATAGAATCTACATCTATGATTCTATGAAATGTATTTGGGCATAAGCTTTCGTGGGATAAAACCCACTTCATCAGATGCATGGAGTGAAAAATACAGTAAAAAGGTATAAATATACAGCACATGAAAAGATGGGAGTTGTCTTACCACGTGGGGGGTCAGTGCTAACAAGGCCAATTCAATTAGGGTGGATGTGGCCCATTCGCAACCGTTGACAAGAAGGGGTGAATATCAACAGGGGAAAAATATTTTTTTAGTGACCCAGCCACTCCCAGTCTTTATTCAGGCCTAATTTGATGGTGTCAAGTTTGCAAATTAATTCCAGTTCTGCAGTTTCTCATTGAAGTCCTTTTTTGAAGTTTTTTTGTTGAAGATTGGCCACTTTTAAGTCTGTTATTGAGTGTCCAGGGAGACTGCAGTGCTCTTCTACTGGTTTTTGAATGTTACAATTCTTGATGTCTGATTTGTGTCAATTTATTATTTTGCATAGAGACTGTCCGCTTTGGCCAATGTACACGGCAAGGGGGCATTGCTGGCACATGATGGCATATATCACATTGGTAGATATGCAGGTGAACGAGCCCCTGATGGTGTGGCTGATGTGGTTAGGTCCTATGATGGTGTCCCTTGTATAGATATGCGGACAGAGTTGTCAACAGGGTTTGTTGCAGGGGTTGGTTAGTGTTTCTGTTGTGTGGTGTGTAGTTGCTGGTGAGTATTTGCTTCAGGTTGGGGGGCTGTCTGTAAGCTAGGACTGGCCTGTCTCCCAAGGTCTGTGAGAGTGAGGGATCGTCCTTCAGGATAGGTTGTAGATCCTTGATGATGTGCTGGAGAGGTTTTAGTTGGGGCTGTAGGTGATGGCTAGTGGCGTTCTGTTACTTTCATTGTTGGGCCTGTCCTGTAGTAGGTGACTTCTGGGTACCCTTCTGGTTAGTCTCTAAGGTGCCACAAGGACTCCTCATTGTTTAGGCAACTAAATATTTTTGAAATTCTGGGCTTAAGTCCATATTAGGCACTTAAGTAAACAGTTCAGGGTAAAGTTCATCTGTGTGGAAGACAGAATTTTCTAAGGAGAGCTCAGATACTATGGTCATGAATGCAGCATAAGAACCTTGTAACAATGGCTTGCCCCTTTACAGCCAGAGGGTCTGGGGCCTGCCAACGCTGCTTACTCATCACCCAATTACTGATCCCCTGGGTATGGAACTGGTGATTTCCTATAAAGTGCAGCAGGAAGTTACAGTGAAGGGGATTCTCAGGGATATTAGAGACTTTTAAAAGTAAATAGGCTCCAGCTGAAAGTTCTGGGTTGTGGAACTGAAACTACATGCAGGAAAGGCCTGGATGTGACCTGACAAGAAGGTAAAATGGATGGATTTTTAGTTTTATTTTAAAGCTTATTGCATGTGAATAAACCCAGACTCCAAGAAGGGGTGTTTTGAATTGACAAAAAAGGTGTGTGGAATTTATTTGAGGAACCAAGTGGGGAAACTGAGGCAAGCTGCCTGTAGTGTGACCCCAAGTCACGAGGGTGCACCTGGCAGCAGACCACTCATTCCTAAACATAGATAGAACAGAATAGGCCAATTATTAAGGTACATATATCTGCGTTTAACAGCCTAACAGCATGTAGACTTGCGAATCTTGCTTGTAATTTTAGAAAACCAACTTACATTCTAAACTCTCATTCATGTTTATAAATAAGAAATGTGTTTCTTTTCAAATAATCATAATAATAGGAATAACCCAATAACTGTGGAAAAGAGAATGGTGATGGTGGTAGTTATTTTATTTTGTTGCAAACAATGTTTTTACTAAAGAGAAAAATGAATTAGAATTAGAAGTGTTTATGGCTATTTCACACCTCTTTTACTCTAACGCTTGGTTTATTCTTAGATGAATTTGGTATCATTTCACAACACAATTAAGACCTGTGATATTGCTTGATCTGCTCTTTGAAAATACTCCTGAATGTCTGCTTAGAGAGAATAGATACAGTAACTTGGCAGAATTGATGTTATTTGGATTGGATGTGCTGGAGTAACAGAGTTAAAGAAAAATAGTTAAGGAGTAAGGAGATCACTGGCCACTGAATGCAAATTTACCTTTCAAAACTAGGTATTTTCAGGTTTAAAGCCAACTAGAAATATCTACAGCACTAACTCCCAAATTCCGAATGTGACACTTTAGAATGTCCAGGGCCAGACCTGAATCGCTGAATGCATCAAGGTCATTCAGGATTAAAATCCGTACCCTTCTTTACATGGAGCTGTGTTACTAGGCCAATTGGACCTGTCATTCTTCAGAGACTGTCTCTTCCAGCCAATTTAAGACTTTTGAGGTGGTTTTATTCTCTAGCCTGAGGTTCCATCTGAACTGAGCCAGGGGCCAGATCTTCTCACTTTGGGACCACACATATGGAATTAATTCCCTGAGGATATCCACCAGGAGTCCCTCTGTAGCTGTCTTCAAGGCTCAAGGCAGGCCTTTCCATCATGGGAGATTGTGCTCTTCACTTCCCCTAAGATTAAGTGCACTCGTTTTTATTTTTTAACTTCTTCCTCTTCTTTGTTAACTGCAAGATGCTTTCTGCAGGAAGGTGAATTTTACCATGTGCTCTGAAAACTGTCTTTCTGATCTTCTCGGGCAAGTTGTTCTACAGTGGAAAACTCTCCACTGAACACTCAGCAGTACCTGTAACTCTGGGGACCTTTACTTGGTGCTATAAAATGCAGTACCTCAAAAGGAAGCATTTCTTGAAGCTAGAGGAGATACATAAGCAGGTATTGGCCCTAATCTGGCTTCCACTTCAACAAATGCAACATTATATGTACACAAACTAGGGCCTGCACTTTGCAAGAGCAAACATCTGCTAAAAATGTAACAATTGAACATGCCCTTATATAGTCTAATACCTGTCCCTGATGTGCTTAATGAGTCTACAAAATACGCTAGAGAACAGAAGCGGCAAACAGGGAAGTTTAGCAAGGGAGTTCTCCAGGTGAAGGAGTGACTATGTGACCCTTGGGGTGAATTTGTTGTCTGTAAGTTTGTTTGTTGTGTGCTTGCTGTGTGCCCGCTTGACTGAGGTTTATGCTGTGAGCTGTTTGGGGGGGACCATGTGCTGAGCCAAGCGGCCTGCTAGGCAAGGCTGAGAGCTTTTTATGGGGCTTTGATCCCTAATCCCTTTAGGAGCCCATAACCAGGGTGCGGGGTTACTAAGGAAGAACAGGGGTCTAAAAAGCCATCTCCAAAGCAATGAGAGGAGCAAGCAAACAGGAGATTTCCGCAAGAGATTTGAAAGGGAGCGAGTGAGCCAGACATACCTAGCGTTCTCTGAACTTAGGTTCAGAAACAACCCTTCCCCACAAAAACAACAACAAAAAACCACTCCCCCCCCCCCAACCAGGTCCGTAACGAGGGCGAGGCGAGTGAGGCACTCGCCTCGGGGCGCACTGCTGGCAGGGGCGTAAAAGCCTGCTGCCAGGGGCGCGCCCGTCCTCCCCCGCCGCCGAAGCCGCCCCCGCTTACCTGCGGGTGGTCCGCCGGTGTGTGTGGAGAAGGCCTCCTCCGCCGAATTGCCGCCGACACCGGCGGACCTCCCGCAGGTAAGCAGAAGCGGCTTCGGCGGCAGGGCGAAAGTGCTGCTAATAATACCCTCCGCCGGCTTTGGCGGATGGTATTATTAGCAGCACTTCCGCTCTGCCGCCGAAGCCGCTTCCGCTTACCTGCAGGAGGTCCACCAGTGCCGCAGCTTCAGCGGCAATTCGGCAGAGGGGGCCTTCTCCACACACACCGGCGGACCTCCCGCAGGTAAGCGGAAGTGGCTTTGGCGGCTGCTAAAAATACCCTCAGCTGAACTGCCGCCGAAGCCGCTTCCGCTTGCCTGTGGGAGGTCCGCCAGTGCTGCGGCTTCGGCGGCAAATCGGCGGAGGGTAAGCCCCTAGGAATTTCTGCGCCCCTGCCTCGGGCACAGAAATTCCGTTACGGCTCTGCCCCAAACACCTGCAAGTGTTTGCAATTCAAGTAGAAGTCCAGCAGCAGAGTGGGGTAGCCTTGTGAGCAGGTAGAATATGTGTGCATTTGGTGCAAGCTGCTCATGGCCCTCAAAGACCAAGCATGTGCGCTTGTAGCCAGAGTGGCTGAAGTGGAGGAGCTAAGGGAGACAGAAAGGTACATAGACAAGATTTTCTAGGAGATAATAGAGCATTCCAACCCTCATTCTGACAGCCTCTGTGCTGTTGAGGAGGATGGAAGTCTCTGGGAAGGAGAATATCAAACTGGAGTGGAGGGGAATGATCCCATAGTTGGGACCTTCCTTCCAGATGATGTCATGTTATCCTCTTGCACTGAGGATACTCCTCTGGGGGAGGAGACTCCAGTTATTAGGAGGAGACAGGTAATAGTTATGGGGGATTTGATTATTAGAAAGATAGATAGTGAGTTTGTGATGACAGGGAGAACTTCATGGTAAATTGCCTGCTGGGTGCAAAGGTTACAGATTGCTCAGACATCTAGCTATATACCTATCTCATAGAACTAGAAGGACCTTGAAAGATCATTGAGTCCAGTCCTCTGCCTTCACTAGCAGGACCAAGTACTGTTGCCTGACAGATATTTTTGCCCCAGATCCCTAAATGGTCCCCTCAAGGATTGAACTCACAACCCTGAGTTTAGCAGGCCAATGCTCAAACCACTGAGCTATCCCTCCCCCATCTCTCCTCCTCTAGGCAGACTTATATGCAATTCTGGGAGGAGCTGGTGGTCATGGTATATGTAGGTATCAAGAACATTGGGGAAGATAGGAGAAAGGTCCTGAAGGCTAAATTTAAGCCGCTAGGTAAGATATTAAAGTCCAGGTCCTCCATGATAGCATTCTCTGAAATGCTTCCAGTTCCACGCACAAAGCCAGGTAGAAAGGAGGAGACTATACAGGAAGGATGAGCTCCTCCCAAACCAAAATGGAACCAGATTTATGGCATGTAAAAATAAAAAAGTTATAGAGGAGTTTTTAAAGTAAGGGCTGGGAGAAAGCTGTTAAGTATGGAGGAGCACATAGTTTGGACAAAGACATCCCATAGGGGAGGATCTATTAATGGGTATTCTCTATATCCTAGAAATAAGGAGAGGATAGAAGTGAATAAAGTATGGCTAGGAAGACAAACAGTCTAATGAAAAAGAGTCCCATTCAATTACATCACATGAATAGGGCCCTACCAAATTCACAGCCATGAAAAACATGTCACGGACCATGAAATCTGGTCTCCCCCCATGAAATCTGGTCTTTTATGTGCTTTTACCCTATGCTATACAGATTTCATGAGGGAGATCAGCGTTTCCCAAACTGGGGGTCTTGACCCAAAAGGGAGTTGCAGGGGGGTCACAAGGTTATTGGGGGGGGGTCACAGTATTGCCACCCTTACTTCTGCGTTGCTTTCAAACTCAGTGGCTGGAGAGTGGCCACTGTTGGCCAGGCACCCAGCTCTGAAGGCAGCGCCCCACCAGGAGCAACACAGAATTAAGGGTGGTGATGCCATACCATGACACCCTTATTTCTGCGCTGCTGCCTTCAGAGCTGGGTGGCCAGAGAGTAGCAGTTACTGACAGAGGGCCGAGCTCTGCGGGCAGCAGCACAGATGTAAGGGTGGCAATACCATACCATGCCACCCTTACATCTGTGCTGCTGGTGGTGGTGGCTCTGCCTTCAGTGCTTGGCTCCCGGCCAGCAGCCACTGCTCTCCAGATGCCCAGCTCTGAAGGCAATGCTGCTATCAGCAGCAGCACAGAAGTAAGGGTAGCAGTACTGCACCGCCCCCCACCCCCACACACACACTATAACCTTGTGACTCCCCCCACCCCCAGTCCTTTTTCTGTCAGGATCCCTACAATTAGAACAAAGTGAAATTTCAGATTTAAATAGCTGAAGTCATGAAATTAACGATTTAAAAAATACTATCACCATGAAACTGACCAAAATGAACTGTGAGTTTTGTAGGGCCCTACACATGACGGTAGACAACTAAACATGTATACAAATGCAAGAAATTGATGGGTGAACTTGAGTATCTGGGATTAAATGTGGATATTGATATAATAGACATCACAGAAACTTGTAGTAAAAAGCTTAAATTAATCAAATTGTACCATAGAATCTCTATGAATAGAAATTCCATGCTTGTATGATAAAAGTATAGCAGTAGGAATATACTACTGATGACCTGACTAGGATGGCGACAGTGATTATGAAATGCTCAGGGATATTAGAGAGGCTCCAAATTAGAAAAAATCAATAATAATGGGGGATTTCATTTATCCCCACATGAACTGGGTTCACATCTCCTCAGTACGGGATGCAGAGATAAAATTTCTACACACCATTAATGCCTGCTTCTTGGAGCAGCTAGTCCTGGAATCCACAGGGGGAGAGGCAACTACTGAATTAGTCCCAAGTGGTACATAGGATCTAGTCCGAGAGGTGAATATAGCTGAACAGCTCGGCAATAGTAACCATAATGTAGTTACTTTTAACATCCTGCAGTGGGGATAACAAAGGGGAACTACACAAAAATGAAGAAGCTAGTTAAATGGAAATGAAAAGGAACAATGACAAGAGTGAAATGCCTGCACGCTGCATGGATAATTTAAAAAAAAAAATAGTAGGAGGACCAAAAAATGCCACCAGGGCTAAATAATAGAGTAAAAGAGGCTGTTAGAAGCAAAAAGTCATCCTTTAAAAACTGCAAGTCAGATACTACTGAGGAAAATAAAAGCATAAACTCAGGCAAGTCAAGTGTAAAAGTGTAATTAGGCAGGCAAAAAAAGAATTTGAAGAGCAACTAGCAAAAGGCACAAAAACTAAAAGCCACTTTCTGTTCCCCGGCTGCAGCGCAGGCAGGGAGGGATTAAGGCATTGTGCATCAGGGCCCCAGGGAACCTGATTGAAAGGGCTTCAGCGAGCACAGAGCCTAGCCAGAGGTGGCTCAGCAGAGGAGGGTGCTTAGAGGACAGAGCAGCCCTGCTTTCCCGGGGTTGGGGAGCAAAGAGGGTGGTAAGCCTCTCCCCGGAGGCTGCTGTGAAGCCTGCAGGTTCAGGACGGGAATGGGCTAGAAATTGCTTCCCCCACTCCAGAGCTTAGCTGAGGGGAGGAAAGGCTCCCCTGTGCCAGCGCTGCATGGGGCTTTGGCACACACAGGGCTCCGCTCCTCCTGGGCAGCATCCTGTGCAGGAGGGTCTTGTGCTTTCCCAGGGTGCCAGCCTGGCCAGAGGCAGTGGGGAAGGAAGGAAACTCCTGGCCAGGCTGCAGCTGTGCTAAGTGCTCCCTCCAGGGACTGGTTCTCCTCATAGCGCTGGGAGTGGGAAGTGCCCCGTCAGGGAGCCCTGGGGCTGGGTGGGGGTGTGAAGGGTCAAAGCAGGGAGAGGACAGATAGAAGGGGAGCTGGGGGAGGGGGCAGCGAGGAGGGCATATAAAGGTGGATGGATGGGCAGCAGAAGTGACATGTGGGACAGTCACGTGACCCCCAACCTTTAAATTGTGCCCCCCCACCCACCCACACTCACACACTATGGACAGTTATGAGTTGCCTCTGCTGGGACCAGTGCTGTTCAACATATTCATAAATAATTTGGAAAAGAGGGTAAACAGTGAGATGGCCAGTTTTGCAGATGATACAAAATTATTCAAGATAGTTAAGTCCAAAGCAGACTGCAAAGAGTTACTAAAGGATCTCACAAAACTGGGTGATTGGGCAACAAAATGACAGAGGAAATTCAATATTGATAAGTACAAAGTTATGCACATTGGGAAACATAATCCGAACTACACTGACAAACCGATGGGGTCTAAATTAGCTGTTACCACTGAAGCAAGAGATCTTGAAGTCATTGTGGATAGTTCTCTGAAAACATCCACTCACTGTGCAGCAGCAGTCAAAACAGATAATAGAATATTAGAAACCATTAGGAAAGGGATAGATAATAAAATAGAAAATATCATAATGCCAGTATATAAATCCATGTTATGTCCTCACCTTGAATACTGCATGCTGGTTGCCTCATCTCAAAAAAGATATATTCAAATTTAAAAAGGTACAGAGGAGGGCAGCAAATATGATTAGGGGTATGGAATGGCTTTCATATGAGGAAAGACTAAAAAGACTGGGATTATTCATCTTAGAAAAGAGATAACCAAGGGGGAATATGATAGAGGTCTATAAAATCATGACTGGTATGAAGAAAGTGAATAGGGTAGTGTTATGTACCCCTTCACATAACACAAGAACCTGGGGTTACCCAATGAAACTAATAGGCAGCAGATTTAAAACAAACACAGGGAAGTACTTCTTCAGACATTTCAAGTCAAGCTGTGGAACTCATTGCCAAGGGATGTTGTGAAGGCAAAAGTATAACAGGGTTCACAAAAGAATTAGATAAGTCTACAGAGGATAGGTCCATCAATGGCTTTTAGCCAAGATGGTCATGGATACATCCCCATTCTCTGAATGTCTGTAAGCCTCTGACTGCCAGATGCTTGGACTGGAAGACCGGGGATGGATCACTCAATAATTGCCCTGTTCTGTTCATTCCCTCTGAAGCACCTGGCATTGGCCAGTGTCAGAAGACAGGATACTGTGCTAGATGGCCCGCTTGCCTGACCCAATATGGCCAATCTTATGTTCTTAGATGCTAACACTTAGTGCTGGTTTGTGCAGTGGCACTGTTCTGTTATAAGCAACATTTAAATCAACCATTGGAAGCTTGTTTACCATGTCATATTCCAAAAGATCCTCTCTGGTAATTCATTCTCACCAAAAGGTCATGGAATTGATGCCGCAGAGGGTCAATACAACCACTAATTAACCACAGCCATTGACACACTGACACTGAAACATCCACTCTCTCCTCATCTGCCCCACAAATCTCCATGTTCCTTTGATGATCTGCAATAGAAAAAGCAGTCACAAGGTATAAGGCAATACAGGATCTACCACAGGAAATTCTCCCAAGCCAGCACCCTGGGTTTGGAAGAAGCAAAGAAAAACCCTTCTCCATCACAGCACCTACTAAATTGTAGGTGATTTAACTATTCTAGATGATGAATTGTCTTAATAATCAGACTGCCTCCACTCAGCCCAGAATGCAGCACCTCACCCTGTGAAGAACTATCAGCCTACTGCTTTGCTTCGAACAGCATCACTCAAACATGGAAAATTTATATTCCTTTCCTAATAATCGGAATTAACAGAACATTAACAAGAGATTAAGATGAATTAAATATCATCCTATAACCTAGTGCTATACATGCTACAAATTTCATACCCACCTGAGTTTGATTTATAGTAAATCAATGACAACACTGAAGGTTTTATTTGAGTTAAAGTTTTACCAGTCAGCATACATTTTCCTGTTTGATTTGCCATTGATTTGCACATGGAACTATCAACTACATTTAATGGGGAATTCTTCATAAAAATTGATGGGAGAATGAAGAGTTGAGGAACTTCTTCAAGTGACTTTAGTATACCACATCACCTGTGAGCAAACAGCCTGCCAGTATGGATAGCCCTTTCAAAGGATATGATCCAGAGAAGTCAGTGGGGGTCTTTCTATTGACTTCAGTGGGATTTGGATCAAGTCCATAGTGATTCAGTCCATGTTATACCATTGGTAACCTGTCCTCAGATTTCACTGTGTATCTTGTCACTAGGAGGAGCTGCTTGACCATTATAACCACCATTAAATGTATATTTAATACCATTAAGTTAATTTCTGTTTATTGTATGAGATCATGTCAATGTCTGAGAAATGTACCAGAGATAACATCAATTTCAGGATTAGAAGAGTTTGCTGCTTTGATTAACTGTAATATAACTGGCAGTTTGGTATTTGAAGTCTACTTTTTGTATATCCAACTGAGTTTATATTTGATATGTATATGATTTTGTGTCATTTCCATATTGTGGTGCTGATGAATTCCAATTAAAAAACATCTTGCTAAGGAATTAAGGGAGGATGTTTTTTTCTAAAAAGATTCTGTGACAGATATTGCAACCAGTATCTTTGGGGATCGTATTTTACTTTATATTTAAAGCATGAAAACCTCAAAAAGCATTGTATTGAGATAGACCAAATGGTATGAGCCATAAAATATTCATAGCCCTTTGTATCAATACAGGTGATGTACATTTGTGTGTTCTGGACACAGGGGGGTGAGGATGTTCCTGTGGAATCTGGAATCACAAGGGGATGATTAATGCAAAAGTCCAAGACTGGCTATTCAGGTACCCTGCTTTTGACCACCTGGAGAATAAGGGGTGGGACCAGTTTTACCTTTTTTCAAGAAGCTGGGAGGAAAAAGTTTGGGGGCTGTAAAGGCTGAATTTAATCAGACTCAGAGTCTTCTTTCGGATGCAGCAAATAGACATGCATTTCTACAAGGAGGGGGCTCAATCTCTGCTGAAGGGCTGGAAAGACTGGCATTCCTGGGCCCCATGCGGACGGTGGGTGACTTTTGGTACGTTTAGTGTGTGTGCATCGTTTGCGTGCCTTTTCTGTATGCCTTTTATCCTAAATAAATGCACTCTTCTGAGAAACAACTCTGTGCTCACTTGTAACCTCTGGCATACACGGTTCATAGCTCTCAGAAAGAAAGCAGAGCACAGGTGTTGGCCTTTAGGCAGATTGGCTTGCGGGAGAGATCACAGGGAACTACAGAGGACTACAGCCTAAAACTCAAGTCTAGAGAGAGAAGGGATGCAGGATCCTGCTCAGACAGAAGTGAAGGTTAGAGGCCTGAAACCTGAATTGACATTCCTACAGCAGACCCTGGAAGAGATCAAAGGTGCAGTTACCTAAAACTGTGACAGTTACCATTTGGGAAAAAGGATTGGTGAGAAATTACTGGAACCTTCTAAATTCTTTCATGCATTTGTGAATGAATGTTTTGATTACATGAGCCATTTTGTATGAGAAATTCCAGAATGGCAACAGAAATTCCAGAGAAATTCCAGAATGGCAAGACTCACTGGATGGTTTCAAATGAACCGGTGAAAGTAAAGATATATTAAAATACTAATACACTATAGTACCATTTAAATTATTAAAATTCCAATAATTTTTTCACTGATAACTAAAGAAACAAAATTATCATGGTCCATCAACTAAGCTAAGAAATAAAGACAGAATTTAGAACAAGAGGAAGGTGAAACCCATTTTGTTACAAGCTCTTCTTAATGAGTATTTAGCACTTCACAGGATTAGGCTGTAGGATTTAGCAGTATGATGAATATTTGGAGATACATTATCCAATTTACTCTGTGCTCTTTGTGCCATCCATTTCTGCAACTCCCCATAGTTTGATAGTTACCAGGGCATAAGGGCTGCATAGCCAGTCCCTACACCATCTTTCTACAGCTGACGGTGGCTAAAGTGAAGCACAGAATTAGGGAGCAGTAATCAGAAGCCACACACGGATGCTGAACCAAGCAAATTTGTCCAGAATAGAGAATCTGCTTGTGATTGTACATATTTTTATTTAGTTAAATTTATTTTAAATATGCTTGTTCATTACATGTACAAAGCCAGTTACTAATGAAATACAAATAAGTTGAATATTGACAATGGCCACCTCCTCCTTTATCCATATAATGTAAGTCTCCGAATACGTAAGAATGCCAACTATGTTTGCAAATGATTTAAGGTGAACACTATCTTTTACTACACAGCACAATAGAAGCCTGTCCTGGTTTGTGGGTCTGTAAGGTTTACTTTTATACAAATAAAATACAAGGATAGTTACATCAGTGGCAGCAGGAGCAGGCCATAAGAAAGAGCCTTATCCTGTGAGGTGTAGATTGCCTCCTATAAAATAATCAGCATCCTCAAAACTCTATTACTTCTGCTCCCATGGACTTCAGTAGGAGTTGAGGACACTCAGTATTTCATAGGATGAGACTCAAAATGATAGTCATCCTGGAGAAAATGCAAACTCAGAAATTTGTGAACAATACTAAACAAATTCCCCTGAAGCCCAGATAATCAAGTACATGTCACTATTTGGAATGAATTTAGCGAGGAGCAAGACACATAATTAAAAGGTGGCAGTGATTAATTAATGAGTGATGATTAATAAAACTAAATATTTATAGCTCGGCTTACTGTTGATTTCTCAGGGTGTTATAATAATTTATCTGTATTTGAAAGGTGTAAAGACCAAGGAAGGAAAGTAATTTTCTTTTTTTAATGTGGTAAATGAGTCAAGTAAAAATAGGATAACTGTAAGGAAGAATGTCCTAACAGTGTCACTGTGGAACTTTCTTCCAGTGGAAGTGGTGACAGCCTCATGGCTTGAATCATGTAGGACTGAATTAGGCAAAGCACTTTAACACAGCCTTGGTGGAATAACTGCACATTGCCAGAGAGATCAGCAAAATGCCATAGTGGGTCTTTCCAGTGTCTAAATTCTATTAATTTTTACGATGAAACAAAGCTTAGCACAGTGAGATTCCTTTCAAACTCCCCAGATACTAGCCTGCCAAAAGAGATAATTAAATGTGGAAGCCAGATTCTGAGCTCAGTTAAATTTGCAGTAAACTCCACTGTGGAAACAGCCAGGCTTTTCACCAGAGTAACTAAGAAAAGGATCCTGCCCAACACAATAGACTCACTAGTGAGTGGAGTTTAGTGGCTAGATCAAGGTGTTGCATGTCTGGACTCCTCGGTTCTCCTCTTGGCTCTTCCATTGGGTTGGTACATGAAATTGGGCATGCCACTTATCCAGTTGTAAAATGGCTATGTGAATTATACTTGCTGTACAGGAGTGCTCTGAGGCTTCAGATAGTGACTGGAAACTGTTCTGAATTCTTTGCTGGAAAGGTGCTTGAGAAACAAACTGAGGGAAGCAAAGGCTGCATTTGATTTGATCCACAGTAGTCACAACTAAAAACAATCTTTGCCAACAGATACTATACAGTATCCAAAGCACAGCAGATTTCCCATATACAGGAGACCTTCGCTAGAACGCGCGTCTACATAGCGCGGATTTGGTAAAAGCACGATACCGCGCATGGATCCCAAACCCCGTGTTCTAGCGAGGGTCCGGTGTATTTAGATTAGGAGAATCTGGCTATTTCATATAACAAGATATGGTAACTATGAGGAAACAATGTATTTGTAATGGCGGCCCTGGATTTATAGTATTTAAAAAAACAACTTCAAAGAAAAAGAACATATTTTAATGGGTAAATTTCACCTTGTGCAAATGCCAATACAAGGCTTTGTGTAAAGTCCAAACAAAGGGGATCAATTAAGAGTCTTTTAGTTTGTGGCTTATCTCAGCATACAGGAAGTGTCTGGAGCCTTGAAAATCATTTAAAGTGTAATATTTTCTTTGCTGAGTAGGAGAAAAAACGGAATATGGAAAATCCATTTTGTACTATTTTGTTTTCAATCATTTCAGCCAATCATTCAGATTGGTTATTATAAACAATCTTGGGGTTTCTAAATACATGGCCAGATGAATTTATCTTCTCCAAAATTCAGTTTAATCTGCATATGTTTCATCTTTGCTTAATAATCATAAATACATTTCTATTATGGTCCAAACAAATGTAAATCAATTTATGCCACCCACTCTCCCCCCTCAGTAAAATCCTTATGCACCTGGATCTGGTTTTGAAAATGTAAGCAATATGAGCCAACCTGTGAATTCACAGGTTAGCATTGCATTAATTCCACATAATCTCCATAAATGAAATGGATTGAAGGATCAGTGCTACTGAAAAGCAGATACAGTCCTGTAGTTTATTGCATTCTGAGTCAGGGAACATGGCCTTTATAGCACTATTATCAGTGGATTTTAAATGACTCCAAAGATCAAACAGCATTGAAGCATCACACTGTATGTTCAAATCTGATGACCATTTTGCCTGGCAAATGCCATCTATATTTCAAAAGACATCCATGTTCTAATCAAAAATGAATTAGCAGACATGGAAACTTCAAGCACCATTTGTCATCTGGAACTCATGTTCATTAGTATATGTCTCATATCTATAACTCTGAGAAAAGCTAAGTCAATTCCCAAATTACCATAACATTCAAAACTAAACAGTAATGCATTTTAAAATGAGTGTATTGAAAATTGAATGCCAACTGAAAATAAATGATGGTACCTTTTAAAAATTAAATTACAAAATACTTTTTTCTTTGTCCTTTCTCTTGTTGTCATCTTCAGTTAGTCTAGCTGTCACATTTCTACTATTTATGCCCTACAATAAAAATGGCTTAGAACACAAAGGGAGACAAAAATACCACACTTCTTAAGTAAATACCTGATAAATGAACTTGCCTTGTTATAAAAGAACTCCATTGTCTGCAATAATTTTACTTATTTCGTCTTCCATTCCTTTTGTTACTCCAGTCTTTTTTTTTTTACAATAGAATTATTTCTATATTGCGTATTATTTGCACTTTCTTTTATTTGGCCACCTCAGTGTTGATTTCGTAAAAGAGCCCTGCAAAAAACCAAGCCAATGTACATGTTTAATATTTTAAGACATTAGACAAGAACACAAATTTGCTAACAAAAATGAAGTTTTCTAAGAAAAAAAAATAGCCAAACAATATGAAGGTTTGTGCTTCTTTCATTATGAGTTTTTCAGAAAAAGAGAGTAGATAGAGATTATTCTATAAAACAGGTTCAAAGCAACTGCTGATCAAATAGCTGGCAGTTAAAAAGGAGCCTTTCCAATAGCTTAGCCTCTTTGGAAAATCCCATTAAGTCCTATCTGCATTTTAAATGCATTAATACCTTTAAAAATCTGTCCCAGTGTTTTTATTTCATATGTGTACCGTGCCTAGCACAACAAAGAGAGCCTTTATTCCAGATTATGGCCCCTATCCAATATGCATATTTAACTGCAACTCAGTCTTTTTGAGTACTTTAGTTACCATATTCACTTACAGTCTTTGAATAACCTCCACCTAGACTATCAGACTGGCAGATACTGTTTTCCCAAATTTTTATAATAACAATCAATTTAAGTTGCTTTGATACTTTGGCACAGAACATCATTTCTTACATGTAATCCTAATATGTTTCAATGTGTGGGCCACATTTTTAAACACAGCATGTAATTTTGCCCTGGCTATCAATTACAGGTGCAAGTAATTGAAGTATTTAGATATCCAAGTGCCTGATTGCAGACACAAACCATGTTGTTAAAATTTAAATGCTATCGATTATGACCACAAAAATAGAACTTAAGTAGAATTTCCCTTTACTCATTTGACCCATAAATCAAGATGCCGATTGAAATGGTATAGAACAGCAGTTCTCTAAGTGTAGGTCAGGACCCCAAAGTGTGTTGTGACCCCGTTTAATGGGGTTGTCAGGACTTGCTGGGGTCCAGGGCTGAAGCCAAAGCCTGAGCCCCCCACCTGGGGCTGAAGCCTGAGGGATTCAGACCTGGGTGACTGGGCTCAGGCTACAGGCCCCCTACACCTGGGGTGGTGGGGGCTGGGCGCTATCAGGGTTTAGTCCCCCTCATGGGGTCATGTATCCCGTCATGGGGTCATGTAGTAATTTTTGTTGTCAGAAGGGGGTCACGATGCAATGAGAATCCCTGGTATAGAAGAACGTTTTGTCTGATTTTTAGAACCTATGCATGTGTAACCCAAATGTCCTTTCATTCTGCTCATTTCTCTTCTCAATAAATATATATATATATCCATTGATATATATATATATCCTGCATTGCATCCCCACACAACAATTTTATAATAAACAACACTTTGTCCCAAGCGTAGGAACAGTGATCAGTACTTGCAAACCTCTTCATGAGCCACCTCAAGGAAGACTTTGTGGGCAAATTGACAAGAAAATCAACAATATATTGATGATATTTTCATTCTCTGGGCAGACAACCTAAACTCCCTCATAGATTTCCAGCACAACTTCAAAACCACAACCCATCTATCTAACCCTCTCTAGAACTCTCCCACACCAGCATCAACTTCCACAAACAATTCCAACAATGGAACCTTATCAACAACTACATACAAGAAACCCACAGATCCAGCAACTATCCAAAGAAATCTGTTATTTACATCCAGGCACTCAGATACCACAGAATATGCTCTAAGGAGAAAGTCCAGGATACACAGCTTAACACAGTTAAAATCAACTTCACCAGATAAGGACACTTCACTAGAGAAGTACATCACATTGTGAAATGGGCCATTCAAACACCTCGAGTGAATCTGCTTCAATACAGAGGAAAAAACCCTCACTGACTACACACACCTAGTTGTCATCTTTCACCCCACACTGGAACTCATACAGGGTATCATTAAACAGTTACCACCCATACTGGATGGGGACCACATCCTGAAAAAAATCTCTCTCAAACTCCCTCTTCTGGCCTTCAAACAATCCCTCCCCACTCCACCCCCAACAAGGCCAAGCTCATCATCAGAAGCTCCTCACAGACCAGAAGACACCAACTCAAATATGGCCCCAGACCCTGCCAGAACAACAGATGAAAAACCTGTAGGCATATCTCCTTTGCTACAATGATCAACACCTCCCACAACACATCTTTCGATATCCATGGGTGCCTATCCCAACCTGTGCTGTACCTCAACCAGGGCACTAAATGCCCCAGCAACATGTGGTTGAAATGATACACTCACTAGGCTCTCAAATGAACTCGCACAGAAAAATGATAAAAGACAAAAATCCTATATGAGTGGTGGGTGGACACTTTTTACACAATGATCACTCCATATCTGACCTCTTAGTTCTGTTCCTCAAAGGAAACCTGCACACCTTCAAAAGATGAGCTTGGGGTCTTAAATTCATAACTTTGTTAGAAACTAAAAGTCATGGACTCAGTAAAGACCCTGGATTTATCGTTTATTACCACAATCTGTAACCCACTAACCCTCCTTTGTTCTATGACTGCAGAGGTGTTAACTGCCCCCTTCACAACATGTGTTAATGCCTTATGCTTAACAATCTGTTCCACTTTGTATTTAGCTGTAACACTTTTTGCAGACCTGAAAAACTCTCTATAAGCTTGAAAGTTGTCTCTCTCACTAACAGAAGCTGGTCTAGTAAAAGATATCACATCACTCACCTTGTCTCTTTAATATCCTGGGACCAACACGGCTACAACACTGCGAACATATATTCTGCAAGGTATTTTGTTAACTGAGCATCATAAGCATGCAGTGGATGGGCACAGAGGCATAGTTTTTAGTGACTGAACAAACATGATCATGGAGATACCTTTCAGTATGACCATATGAGGCACAACACTTGAAATGCCAATCAAGCTGTTGTTACTCAAGCAAAACTCCTACTATACTCCATTGGAGTTTTGCCTGAGTAAGGACTGCAAAGTTGAAACCTAAACCCTTCCAAGAGAATTTATGACTCTGTAAATCAGAGTAAAGTATGTGGGGATGAGGAAATGTCTTTCCATTTAATTTGCTTTGCATTTTTTCCCTCTGGCTAGCTGCATTGCTTGGATTTAAATTGTGTCCTTTTTCTTCAGGCATAATACTTTTCTGAACAGGGATGATCAATCATGCTGAATTATATGGTGGATTGGGGATGTGCACAAACTTCTACTAAGAAGTAAGTTGAGACCAACGCATTTTCACTTGTCACCTAAAACAGATTATTTGAACCAAATGTCTCTAGAAGCAAAAGTAAAAGACTTTAAGTGCTTTAACCTACTAGGTCACTTGGAGACTGAAACAAATTACAGTAGCTATAAATTTTTAACAATAAAGAATGGTACATAGATTTTTTTATACCTGTATAGTGACCACTATCATATAACTCTTTACATGCACCTTTCAGTAGACTAAAGATTAATGTGGAGACAAGTCCCAGAGTCAGCACTTGCTAGACTGGAAAAACGGTAATTTCTGAATTACTGACTTGCTGAAATGGCAGTGGTCTTATAGGACATGCCCCACAGAACAGTCACAGGATCACTCTCTGCAATAGATTAGATTAGGATTTGGTTTCTATATCTTATTTTACAAGAAGAAGAAGGTAGAAATGCAGTCACTTTCCCATCCTATTCCTGTGAGTACAATTATTCAAGCAGCCAGAACTTTTTGTATATATTACAATGTTCAGAGTTGGGGTCAAGCTGCAAAAATTCAGGTCTGTGTTTGGATTTCCAGTGCCCCCATGTTTAGGAGTGATCTTGAACAGCCACAGATATCCAGGATTGTAGGAACAAAGGTCCTGGGGCAAACCTTTTTTCTAATCATTTTTTGTCATAGGGAGTATATTTAAAAAAGAATTATTTCCATTTTAATCAATGCAAAAGTTACAACCATACAACTAGATTCTCTTTACATGTTATAAATATTGGTCAGGGGGTAGAGAATAGCATCTGTAAGTCATAACAGAACATATAAATCTTTAACAAGAAACCTGATAGAGGGATGGTCTTTAAATCTGTCTGTAGCCTGTGAAAAGCCAGTGTAAAGTTATTCACATATAGTCCAGAAGAGGAGCCAGCAGACTATAAACGGTGAAAATGTAGATCACTCTTTTTCTAGTTATGTGAATTAATCAGTCAAACTATTTTAAAGGCCATGTCTACTGACGAGCTCAATCTGTTATCCAGGTGAAACTTATCTTTGAAAGCTAGAAAGCCCAGCTCCAAAATAACAAAAAAACCACAAAATTTGTTGTGGAATTTAATCAGCAAAATACCCTCATTTCAAAGTCCATAAACTCTAGAACAGTGTTTTCAATAACTACATAAAAATGACTTATGTTGTCCTCAAAACTGTTTATTTCCCCCCCCATTTTGATGCCTGTATGTGGCAACAATTCAACCACAGGAGAATGTGCCATGTGAAGAAACAGCCATCTTCATAATATTCTACAGTTATATATTCTAAGTTAGAGAGGCACATTTAGGGCTTATGTTGTCCCCCATATCATGACATTTGTAAACAGAGAACAAATGAGTGTTAATTGTAATGCGGAACCTGAAAATATAAGCCCTCAAACTTGCAAACACTTATGTGCTTACTTAACGTCACTTACGTCAGTTATCCCATTGACAGATTTCTGCAATGATAGCCCCTCCCCCATGCCTCTCTGTGCCAGTACATATTGTGAAATCCCCATGACCTGGACTCCACAGCATGGAAGAGATGAGGCCTTCCGTAATTCTGATCTTTTAGGTGGCAAAACTACTTACTCTGCTGCATCTGGGGATTTGCGCAGCCACAGTGGACTTTCTCCATACAATACGTTATGGGGATTTTACTGAAAAGGAAACATCAAAAAGAAAAAAATAGAACCCATTTAATTACATCAGTTCAGAAGAAACATTTACCCTAACAGAAAGAAATTAAAATATGCCACAGATTTACAATCAACTGCTATTCTCTACGTGCTGTGAATGCAGGGAACCTTCAGTAGTAGGGGCTCATAGACAGACTACCCTTACATAAAAATGGATGGTTATGTGAATACGTCATACTGTAATCAAGGTTGGATTAATGCATAGGCATTGTATCCTTGTGCCCGGGGCCACAGATCCTGGTGTTTCATGATTACATCAGAATCTCTTTCCTTCGACAAAAAATACATGTGAACCAAGTGTACCCAGTGCAGAACCTGCAGAGGGCCTGAAATAATATCCCTTAGAGGTGTAAACTATCCTGTGTAGCCCAATGGCTGGTGGTAATGGGGGTTAGTCCCAAGACCCATTTCTCTGGGAGAAGCCCTGCCAACACCAGTTCAACACAGTACTTTCTGCGTGGCAGGATGCGAGGAGTTCAGCTGGCCCAGCTCACCCATCTACTGCAGCTACCCCCACTTCTGGGGTAAGTAGTGGAGGGCGCTCTGTGGCTTCCCCTTCTTTTCTGCAGGGGAGATAGGGTTGGTGTCTCTGCCCCTGCTGCTCCTGAGGTGGAGGGAAGGGGGTCTGCTGGCACTCCCATTGGTGTAGAAGGGAACTTCATGCCCCTGCTTCTTTGGGAGGGGATCAGCTCCCTTTTCCTCCACCATGCCATTTGCGGGCCATGTGAGTGGTGTTATTGAGGGCAATTTTCAATTTCCTGGTACTTGCAGGCACCAGGTCCAAAGGCAGAGATCTGGAATGCAACCCCCAAGAGAAAAGAAAGGCAGATAATAATGAAAAAAAGCCTGGGTGGCAAGGAAATTCCACATCCTCCAAAAAACACTTATTTCCTCACAAAACTCTCAGCAGAAAAAGGTCAGAATCAATGTCCAATCCCAGATACTCTCATAGGCTATTTTAATTATTCAGCTGTTAAGAAGGTCACTTAAGCAGGTAATCAGAATAACTGGATCCCAGAAGCCTCTACCTTAGACCACGTTCAACAGTATTCACACAAATCACATTATCTGTTAGAATATCATTGAGCAAATCTCCTAAAGATATTCATTTTCTACAGACTGCAAAGGCTGAGAAAGTTTAAATATTTCCAGCATGAGGGACATCTGCCTACCAGCAGGTAGTTCATTACTATCTGTCACAAGAAGTTTTTTTTTAAACTGAGATTTACTGTGCATGAAAGGGATTAGCCTGACAGCTCTACAGTCTAAACTCCTATGCTTAGCCACAGATCTGGTGACATATGTTCAGTGATTGTTCACATTTCCCCATCCTGTTCTGTGTAACTCCAGAGAAGGACAACCTCTAGGAGTAAGAGAGCAATTTAGTTTCCATGAACATTCAGTTCTTGGCCTCTTTGCTGAGACAGCCAATAAAGAAATCAGTTAACGCTCATTGACATGGTAGCATTTGGGATGCAGACACTCCTCCACTAAGACTCTCAACCCATTTCATGTCATCCATAAATAGTCTTTAGATGATGTTTATTTCCAGTCACTTGTGACATAGTTGTTTGTGGTTGGTGCTATAGCCTATTGCCAGTGCCTCAAGAACTATCCTATGTCATTATGTAACTAGTTTGGACAGTTCAGAACACCAAATACAATAAATGCATTATTTTATTTCAGTAGTTTGCAGGATGGAGATAGTGAGAGAGAATATGAACAATTAGATGACCTCTACTACTTCTATTCTTAATATACATCCCACCGATTGTAATGGTAGAGTCTGGTTTCTGTGTCTTTTTCTCTCACACTCATCTACTTCCAGACAAGTTGGATTACTCTGCATCATTTTTCTGTTACAATTAAAGTGTAGCTGATAAATCAGGACAGTACTGTACAACCCAGTTACAAAGCTCAACTCGTTTTACAGTAATTTAAAATTTCTTGTGTATGTTTTAGAGAGGGGGTACAGTGTCCCATTGATAATCCCTGAACTATAATGTGCTTATATTATACTGTACTGTGGAGTAGAATCATAGAAGATTAGGGTTGGAAGAGACCTTAGGAGGTCATCTAGTCCAACCCCCTGCTCAAAGCAGGACCAACCCCAACTAAATCATCCTAGCCAAGGCTTTGTCAAGACAGGCCTTAAAAAACTCTAAGGATGGAGATTCAACCACCTCCCTAGGTAACCCATTCCAGTGCTTCACCACGCTCCTATAGTTTTTCCTAATATCCAACCTAGACCTCGCCCACTGCAACTTGAGACCATTGCTCCTTGTTCTGTCATCTGCCACCACTGAGAACAGCCTCGCTCCATCCTCTTTGGCATAGGAATTGTGAATGGGGGAAGAAACACATTTTGCATTGTAGAATTTCCCAGTCCCAATCCAGTCAGAACTCCTGGTACCTGTTTAGTCCCTTGTAGTGTTCCAATTAAATCTTACTGAGATCTGACCAGAGCCAAGTACTGGGTTATAATGACCACATTGGGCTAATGAGATAATTCATATGAACTAGTAGAGAACAAGGTGGCAAAAGTTCCTAGTGAGACATTGTGACATGTTCTATTAAGATCAGCACTTATGTGGCTCCCATTAATGTAGTATCTAAAAACAGCACAAACATTAATGAATTCATTCTAACAGTCTCTCTGGAAGGTAAGAAAATATTTCCATCTTACAGATTTGGAACTAAAGCACAGAGAAATTAAGTTACTTGCCCACGATCTGCATCAACACCAGAAACTGACTTCTGCTCTCCCAAGTCGTAGCCCAGTATAGAACCACAAGGTCCTTCTTCCTTTCTTTTTGACAAAGCATGAATCTATGGTGTCACCCAACATGCTGTGTATTGCCCTTTCAGCTATCCCTACAGAATTGACATGCATTGTCTGCATGGAGAGATAACTAGTGGAGCTGTATTAACAGGAGAAAATGTCTCAAACATGGCATTAAAAGGTAAGAAAACAAGATCCTCTGATAATCAATTAATTCCACTATATCGGGAAGTGCATACCAATATGCACTCTAAATTTTTAGATCATTCAATTCTCTAGTACATATTTGTGTTTGTTTGCAATGTTTTACAATTGGTAATATTATTTATGATTATCAGGTATTTTACACTTCGGAGTGCATGACATGTTTGAGAGTAATGGGTTCCAGCTTTAAAGAGAGTCCAATTTATCATTTCTTAATTGCCTGCTTGGAACAAAGTCAAGGCAATTTCCCTTCCCATCTGACCAAAACAGTACTCTTATTGGCCTTGAACATTTGATCCTCAGTATCTCATATTTGGAGAGAATATATTATCAAAGACACCAATAGCTGCTCTTTGTACAATGCATGAAAAAATGCAATATTAAAATCAATAGCTCTGAAATTTACTGAAAAGAAGTATGTGCAACAGGGAGTTAGAAATGAAAAATGCAAATTTTATGGGATGCTAATTATATAAAATAGCTATTCCTTTTTGAGGAGAAAAAACAATATGCAAAGCTCTTAAGACCAGATCCAGAAAGGTATTGAGGCCCCTAACTTCCATCGATTTGAATAGAAGTACCTATTTAGAAACCAAGTGCTCTACGGTAATGACTCGGACTCAGAATCTCCTCACTGGTGGCTCATCTCCCTTCCTGTCTTAACCTCCCTCCCTCCTCTGTAGCTCCAGGGGTTAGAGCAGTGGTTTCATAATGCAGGAGCCACAGGTTGAAATTTCATATGTGTGGTGATCACCATCTCTGACTTAGAATCTCCTCAGGGGTGGCTCATCTTCCTTCCTTGGTGTTAACCTCCCTCAGCCAAGTAGGACCTAAGGACCTTTCTCCATAGCTAAGGTGCTTAGAACAATGGTCTCAGAACATGTAAGACCAGTTTACTAACAGCACTTTGCAGACTCAAGCCACTAACACCAAAGCTTTCAGAAAAAGGGTATCAGTCTGTATTAATTAATGCTATTAACACAGGGGAAGAGATTACTTAGAGGGTCCTCAAGACAAACAAACTTTGGGATTCAAAGATCCAAGGTCAGAGCAAAGAAACCATCACGAAATATGAGGCAAGAAGGACCAAACAGACCACAGGGTCAGCAATTTTTATGAGGAAAGAAAAACAACAGCAGAAGTTTGGGCAAATAAGAACCCTCAAAAGTGGATGGCTGTACAAAAGGAGACACGAAGAACAGCAAAATCTGTTAAGAAAGGTTAACTACAAAAGAAATGCTATAGTGATCCCCACTTCAATGGAATTACTCTCAGGCTCAAAGTTAAGCACATGCTTAAGTAATTTGCTGGAGACAGGATCATGTGTGGAAGCAACATGGCAGTTGCTTTTGTGCAAAAGATTGTTTTACAGTGCAATGGTACTTTCCAGCCTATGTTATAGTTATGAGAAAAGGATTTGCTCACATTGTTATGTCATTGTGTTAGTAGGCAGCTTCCAGACAAGAGTTTTTATGAGTGAAAAGTGTCAAGATACGATAACCAACAGCACTATGGGGGAAATGCTGGTTCTCTTCAGCATGCAGGCAATGCTTATCAAGATTAATCTTAGATGGCCTGTTCAAGTTCCACAAATGGATGAAATCCAGTTGATCTTTGGTGAAGTGGCTGATGGAAAATATACATGGGATGGTCTAAGTAATCACTGAAAATGTACAGTCTAAAAGAAGTTACCATTGTGTAATATTGACAAAGAGCATTTGGAAACTATGGCTACCAAACGAACTGGAGATAAACAGTCAGTGCATAAGCCCAACCAGCAATACCAGTGTGTGTGCCTGGACTGTGGCAGAACATGTACACCCAAATTAGATATTAAAGCCATAAATCCATACAATTTTCTCTTACAAAGTGACAATAATCTTCTCTTTTTCTGTATTCTTCCTACAATTCATCCTAGTGTTCAGCTTGTTTTCTCAACTGTAGGTGATATTGGGGCTGAAGTTTGCAAGGCATTCATTTTAGGGGAGAAAACTCATGTAACTTATGATCCTTTTCTTTTTTTTTGTTTTCTTTTTGTGTAGGAGCTTGCAAATAATAGGTGTTCTCTCCTTTTATTTATTTACTTTCCCTCCCAGACTCATTACTCTGCATTAAACTATATTCAACTGCATTTGTCATGTATTAGTCCAGTTATTGACTACATTGTTCCTCATTATTTACTGTTCCTCCTAATTTAGAATCACCTAGAAATTTTGCTTTCTATAGCATTATCCAATTCATTTATATGAATAAAATAATAGAGGACACAGCAGTAATGCCTGCAGTACTAGCACTTCACTAATAACTTCTGCCCAGTTTATAAAACAAAACAAAGAAACTACCTACTTTTGTTTCTCGTTCACTTGCAAATATTTACTTCACTGAGGCAAATTGTGTTCTGTGATTTTGCACTTCAGAGGTTAGTCTGTAATAAAAAACTTAGTTTCTGATAATGAGGCTTAGAAGGATTAGATTTGTATTAGTAAAGGCCAATAAAGGTCTGTTTCACTTTACAGACACAAACCTCCAAAAAAAATTTGCATCGATAACAATAGGCAAAGTAAGAAAAATGCTGCTTGAGAACTTATTAGAGTTTGATTTAAGGATGTTTACTTTGTAAATTTTGACATGTGATGTTGACAATTTGTGTTTTAATGGTTATAAAGTTTTAACTTTTCTAAATTGACATCTATTGGCCATAAATAATTATTGTCTGACATCCCCCCATAACTTTCTGCAACTGTGAAAATATAAATAGGTAAAAATTAACTCAGAAATAAACATTGATATTATTCACTGAAATTATACAAAATTTAAATTGAATTCCACCAAGCCTACTGATAACACAGTGTTTGTACATTTTATATACAATACCATTAGACAGATATACGCATGCTTACATGCACTCTGATGTCTATGTTCATATAGAAAGAGTAGCTATACTAGGTATTTGGAACAGAAGGAGAATTTTCAGTTTATGGGACTATATTGTCTAGTCATAACAGCTTACACTGTGCTCACCATTAAAAAGGCAGCACTTCCCATTCATTACCATATATTGGTGTCTGAAAAACACTGGTTTCCCCTATATTTAGAATATGAAATAACTGTTATCTGTTGACAAATGTTGACTTTTTCATGACAGTCAAAGAATATATTGGACAGCACGGCACCTAAGGCACTTTAGGAAGTTGTTGATTATATACATATACTGCCTAATCCTGCAAACCCTTCACATATTAAACTTTCCGAGCTAGAAGGCTCAGACTCAAAATATAAGGCTTTGGTTCATAATATATTGTTGTGTATGTCTTATCTTCAGTGCTGTGTAGTTCTTCATATCTAAACCTTTAAACTCCTTCTTTCAAACATCCTTTAGCTTGGTTACTGAATTTTCAATTTCTTTCTCTCCCTTAGGATAGATTAGATATATGGTTGTTTGCTTGTTTTTGTAAAGCTTGAGTATTTTAACCAACTCTATTCTTCTAGAATCTAAAGCATTAGAAGTATATGGTAAGATGTGATTATGTTACAAGAAGATATATGCATTTGGGGTTTTTTACCATTGTGAAATTACATTGGGATGTGATCCAGACTCTGTTAATGCATCCAGATATATGGTAAGAAATTTAATTTTTAATTTAAACATAGCAAAATGTTCTAGATTAATGTTCTAAACTGACTGCCAATTTTCAAAGTTATAATGCTCAGCAGTTCTTTGTTTAACTTTTGCATGAGATGAGCAAAAAAAAGTCTCAAAGAAGAATATAATTTTGCATTGCTTTCTAACAATTTTCTAATTTGCTATTTTTTAAAAGCAGATTTTAAAGTAAAAACTTCTTATACTGTGTCTGTTTATGCCAAGATATAGCCCAATGGAATTCTGTTTATGGTGATTGCTGTCAATGATGCCAAGTCCATGTTTTGTGATTTTGGATGGTTTTCTTTCTTCATGTATGATACTTTACCACAAACACTTACCCCTTTGTTTGCTTAGTTTTTGAAATGTAAATTTAGTTCTTTTAAGAAACAAAACAACACTCTAAAGCAGAGACTGCAGGGGTCATACATCACAGGGCAATCAAAAAAAGTGTAACACAAACACACACATACAGTCTCATAGGTATGGATATGCTAAAAGGTTGAGGGGAGAAGAAACTAGAGGCAAATGAGTAGTGTTCCTATGTGTCAGGTGAATACTATTTCATAATCAAATAAAACAGTTAAACTTATCTGGTCTCCAGGTCACTTTTTAAAATGAATTTTGGTTAACTTCTAAGAAGGGAAGGCAAACTGTAAATATAACACTAGGACCCACTTTTCTTTATTTCTGTGAGCTTTTCTGTGTTAAATGTACTCCAGATCCTTGTAAATCAAGGAGGATTTGATTTGTTTAAGAAAATCTCATGGCAAAGTGTAGTTCCCCAACAAGTCCTCCTACTCTCTCTTTTTAATTAAGTGTGTCTCAGAGGGAGCAAATTGTGATATTTATTCCCTTTCATAGCCTTTATTTACAAGAACACTGCAACTGGGTGACATAAAACAAAAGCTATTTATTTACACAAGTGTTTATACACAGTTCAAAAAAGAACAAAAAAGAAGCAGAGAATAGAATATCGGAGAAACAAAGACAAATGCATTGTACCCTCAATGTACCTAAGTATCCAATTAAGGAAATGATACGCACATCACCAGTTCCTTTCTTTATTGCTCTCTCTTGGAGTTGAAAGTCATAGTAAACTAAGCTGAAGGCAAAACATAACCTTGTTAGCAACAGTCAAACATCAACAACCTTCAGACAAGTTAACTTCTCCCTGCCTTCTAAAACCTCTCTACCCAAAATTATCCAAGAAAGTGTATCGCAGAAGTATTTGCAATGCCAGCAAGTTACAGTAAATCCAAGGGTATGCTGTGTTGTAGTTCTTTGGGTTAGGTTACAAATAAAGGAAAAATGAGAGTAGACATCTGCTGCAAAGCCCTGGCTGGGATGATTTAGTTGGGGTTGGTTCTGCTTTGAGCAGGGGGTTGGACTAGATGACCTCCTGAGGTCTCTTCCAACCCTATCTTCTATGATTCTATAGACCACTAGGAATGGGAGCAAGTAAAAACAGTAAAGGGCCAAATTTTCAGAAGTGGCCTCTAATTTTAGGTGCCTAATTCTGAGGGCTCAGCTTTAGACAAAGGTGCAAAATTGAAGTCCATGGGAGATTTCAGGTGCTTAGTATCTCTGAAAATCAGAATTCCTCCCTGACTTTAAGCAAGTCAATTCCTCTGTGCCTCAGTTCCCTATCTATAAAATGGGGAGAATACTCTACCTTTTACAGGTCTTGTCATAGTATTATTTTACAGCTATCAATTTCATGTTAGTGTTTCATTTGTGTTGCAGTTCTGCACTTTTAGCTGATAAAAAAACCCCCTACATTTCCACAAAAACAGCTAACTGAAGTATAGAGCTTTCAATGAAAGAGATTGAAAGGGGGTTTTAAACAATTGTATTTTTGCTTCTGGTTTCTGTTGAACTCAACTCTGAGATCCCCACTATATTGTACCATTTTGGTGGTTAATACTATTTACTTAATACATCTTTCATTTTTTAGTGTGGCAGGTCAGGACAGTCACAGTCAGGGCTAGCCAGAGCCTACTTTACATAGGCAAGGAAGCAAAAAAAGAATAGTTTCCTACCATCTCAGGTTTCAAAGGAAATCAAAGCAGGAGTTCCCTTTACTCAGCTATTTACACTAAATCAACAAAATGGTTGTCTTTAGAAAAACAAAGTTCAAAGGCTACGCTACCCAAAGCAGACCCTTCCCATTAGCTACTCCCAGTGACAATACCTGAAACAGCAAAGCACAGCCTTCTTATGGTGCCAGGGGAAATTAATTAATTCATTACAGCTCAGGCTAACCTTCCTTCTTCATGAACAGATCAGTGACAGTCCTTACCCTGATGTTATGCAGCTGTGGTCTTTTCTCTGCTTGGATCAATGGGTTAACTTTCTTCCTGCTTATCACTGGTTAAAAGGTCCACAAATCCCATCATAATCATGTATGCATCTTTGGTAAATGTAAATGTGTAAACTTGTTTTGAATCCCACTGAACTCTTAGTCACAATGATGACTTTTGGCAGAGTTATATTAGTTAATTATGCACTGTAAAAACACTATTAATAGTATTATTAAAAGTATTATCAGTTTTAATTTTGTTGCCTTTCAATTTGATTGAAAGTCCTCTTGTCTTTGTATTATGAGAAAAGATAACTAGGAACATTGATTTATCTTCTCTATGCTGCTAATTATTTTGTGTAGCTCTAATGCTCCTTTCTTTGTCTCTTCCCTACACTACTACCATCCTAATCTTTTTATTTGCTTCATATGGAAATGCTTTCATGACTATGATCATTTTGGTTACCCATCTCTGTTCCCCTTCTGTTCCTACTATATTGTTCTTGAAATAAAGTCACCAGAACTGAAAGTCTAAATAAATCACATAAGCTGGTTCAACTTTATGAACTACTTTATTGAGATGATCAAAGAATTCTAGTAGATTAAATAAGCATGATTTTTCTTTTTAGAAAATCTACTGGTTTGTTCCTATAATATCGTGATTATCTGAAGTATTAGTTTTATAATTCTATCTTTAATTACTGTTGCTACTGAATTTCCCAGGACAGAGGTATATCTCACTGGTCTCATATTCCCAGACTCATGACTAGCAGTTGTTCTGTTGTTCTCCAGTTCCGCTGTATAATAGTTTACTTAAATAAAATCATGTATTTTTTTTAGCAGCTCAGCCACTTGTCAAATTCCTCCAGAATGAATTCCATTTATTCTGGAACCTCTCCCTTTTACACCTTAATTTCTGACAGTGCCTCATTTTTATTACCTGAGAAGAGCAGGTTAAAAGGTAACTGCCTAATATTCTGTGTGGTGAAGACTGATGCAAAGAAATCATTTTGGTTCTCTGAAATATCCTTACCCTCTGTAATAGCTCCTTTTAACGCTTTCTTTAATCCGGTTTGGTCTTTGATTCTGTCACAGGCCTTTTGCCGCTGGTGTACATCAAATAGTTTGTGCATTCTAGGGACAGGCAAATAGAGCGGTAGCCCTGGGGTACCATACATGGCTTTTTCTCCGCCCTGATTGACTGGCCTTGTTTACTTGCCAATTGGTTGCCTGTTTGGGGGGCACTGAAAACATTTTCCAACCTGGCCAGCAAAACAGTTAGGGCTGCTCCTGCCTTTAAGGCACCATAAGGGGCATGTCACATACTCCCTACAACTCTCTGTATTGGGGGGACTGAGAAGAGAGGTCCTGATCCTGAAAGGTATTTAGGTGCTTAACTTCCTTTGATTTCGATGGGAGTTAGGCACCTAAATACTTTTGAGCATCTGGGTGAACATCCACACACACAGCCCCTTTTGCAGGGTTTAAATGGTGCCAAGGTTCTTGCACAGGCCCTCTGCGTCTTGGGTGGATTTTGTTCTAACTGCCCCCAATAAGTGGAGCACCTCTTGCATAGAGAAATTTGAATCACATATGTATTACTTCTATGATATAATAAAATGAAGAGCCTCTCATCTTTGTGGGCAAATAACACTGTCTCCAATTCCTAATCTAAATCAAACTGCAGAGTAGCTAATAAAAATATGTCATGACTCACAAAGTTAAGTTCCCTTGCATTTATCTTAAACTCTTTAGGAGTTATCAGTGTCTCATATCATTAGAGCTAACGTCAGCGGTGTAGTCTGCAGTAACTATTAAATTTATAGCTGGAAGATAAGACCCAGATAAAAGAAACATTACTTTATAATAGTACTAAAGACAAAAATATGTAGATGTTGTTTACAATGAATACTTGAGAGAGGCAACGGTTTTACAGGAAGACTCTTCGTGCTGTGGAAGATCCATTCTCTGCTTAAATAGCCATTGTTTTTCTGTTTTTATATTGTTCACATTTAATTTTAAAAAACACTGAAGACTTTATACAGTTCAAGGGATATAAAGAGCTGAAAACAATTCTACAAAAGGCTGAAATAAAAAATACCTTTCTGTGAACCCTGGCAAAATTTCTCCTCATTTTATTTTCACTTCTTTAGTGTGGTGAATAATACATAGGCTAGGTTAATACTGTATAGGCTATTTAATGGGGTTCCACTAATATTACCTGAATGGGATGCAATGTGTGAAATCCGTCCTGGTCGCCTCACTAACTTATAAGAAACAAGATATACCCCGTGAGTTCACTAGCAACTCAAGGAATCTCCCAGATGGAGGAAACAACAGCCAGAGACAGCCAAATATCATCTGATATCTCCCCCAGTGAAGGTTGTTGAGCATGGGTCTATTAGATCTTTAAGATCCATACATAATTATTTTCCTTCTACAGTAACCAGGAAAGAAAATTTTGGGTTGGAAACACTTATTTGGACTGGAAAAAAATGCCTCTGTACCTAGCACAAAATTCAAGGGAATTTGATGTGCCACTGGATGGGTCTTCATGCTGGCCCTCATAGATAGCACTGAATGACTCGCACAGGGTGGGATGGGGAAGTGGTCACACTTTTACACAAATCAGCTGGTCTCAACAGTCCATGAACTAATGTGCAGTGGCTGCAGTTGCTACTTTAGCCCATAGAGTGGAGTAACAGCTGAAGAAGGGTTTACTGTCTCCACGATTACTAGCCCAGGGTTAGAGGATCAGACTTCAACTCCCCAAGCCACTTTCACTCCTCCCTCATAAAGTCCAGTTACTTAGGCTTTAGTCAGGTAGAATAGATTTCACTCTAGGAGCAAAGGAGACATAGCATAGGTAACAGCATAATCACTTTCTTCTGTACAAACTTAAGCATCATACTGTAAACCACAGAAAATGTATATTTGTATAAGCAACATCTGAAATGAATACCAAAGGTTTGGTAAAATGTTTATCTTAATCGCCTTCATATGTTCCATCTAGAAGATATGCAGTGGAAACAACCTTTTAAAATATATGATTCAATTTTACTGTGCAATCGGGAACAGTTATTCTTTTGTGAGTCTGACATAGCTAAATAAAGGAGAAATACAAATAAACAAAACCCTTTACAGATCACTTGAAGGAGCAGCTTCATTAGAAGAGGTACAAAAACTGCTCTCTTAAAAACAATCCTTCTGACTATTATAGCTCATGCATTGGTGAAACAGGTCTAGTAAATCCAGTAAAGGTAGCAGTGATCTGTTAAGAGCTGCTACACAAAGTGGAACATCATTGATGATGACATTATAGGCAAATATCATTAACTCTCCTCTTTGAGACAAACAAACAAATATTATTCTGTAGAGTTTGGTTCTCTAAATCATTTACCATATACATCGAAGGGCCACTGAAAGTAATCTCACTTAGGCCATGTCTGCACTACATCTGAGAGCTAGTCTCCCAGCCCAGGATCACAGACTCATGCTAGCAGGGCTTACGCTTGCACTCTAAAAATAGCTGTATAGATGTTCCTTTGATGTCACAGCTCAGGCTGAAGATTGGGCTCTCAAGCCCACCCAACCCCTAGTCTTCAGAACCTGAGTCCAGCCTGAGCTGCAGTGTCTACACAGCTATTTTTTAGAGCACTAGTGTGAGTCTATGGACCTCGGACAGGAGGCTGTCTAGACATGCCTTTATAGGTCTGGAATTTCTTAACTAAATCTTTCTAGCAGATCAAATAAAAACAAATCCATTTTTATGTACTAGATGCAATTTTTAGGGTCCTCACCATGGTATCTGTCTGGAGTGGCTCAGGACTGTGAGCTCCAACCTCAAGTCGGACTGTCCAAAAGCAGGTCAGAAACCCCAAAACTAGTTGTATGTTGTATAATTAGATTTCACCAGCATAGTAACAAGTGTGAACTCCTAAAGCACTATAACAGCCTTACCATGGAGACACAGACAGTCCCCTTGGGCATTTCAGTCTATCTTGCCACCCAGGCAAACTGGACTATGTCATAGATGGTAACTTCATACTAAAAATCACAACAATATTCAGATTACTTCCAGTTCCAAAGGACCAGTCACTTACCCCAGGTCAATAGTACTCCAGTCTCAAACCAAAGACAATGTCCGTAGCTAATCCTGTAATAAACTAACTAAAGATTTATTAACTAGGAAAATAAATGAGAGAGTTACTTACAAGGTTAAAACAGAAAACATACACCAACACATGAGTTACAGTCTTAGATTTACAAAGATAATATAAGCTTCTATAATAAGCAGGTCTATATGTCCTTTCGGGCTGATCCATGCTAAGCAGCATGGGGATCTCTTGATTGTGTTTAGAAATCTTTCCCCCTCAGAATCCAGACAGCATAAAGAGACCTCAGTTCCTTCTGGTCAGGCATTTTTATTCCCTTCACCTCAGAATCCAAGCTGATGGGATGAGTTCATGCGCAGGCTTCCCCTTCCTGGAGAGAGTGAGGAATGCAATCAACAAGGTGTCTGTCTTTTGAGGCTACACAATGCCTCATTTGCCTCCAATGGGCCGTCTTGTGTGCAGGATGAGCACTTTGCCTCAATTAATGCCGCTTTTCCTGTTTGGTGAGTTACACAATTACAGAGGTTTACAATGCAAACACTCAATATAACCTTATACCATGGAATACAAATATTGTAAGTAGGATCAATACATGCAGATCCTACAAGCATAAAGTCTAAACACTAAACACATTCTTAGAACTCTAATATTTATTTTAAATATACTAATCCACAGGTGAGCCAGACTGGTTTCCAGTTATGCATTTGTCAGTGTTCAGTGAGGCCATGGGCCTTTGGCATGAGCTGGCACCTGGTCTGCCAGGGTCACAGTATCTAGATTCACTTGTAATGGTTTCAAATTGGGGATATTCACATTTTTCCCAAGAGAAGAAGCAGATAGACCATGTTGTCTAGCAGGCTATAAAGACATAGACTAGAGAGAGACTTGGCCAGTAGAAACTATGTGCAAAACCATGTATTTTATATCTTACTCTTAAAGTACCCAGGTTCAAGTTTAAACATATTTCTGTAATTTATTCTTGTCAACAGAGTTGTTAGTCCCTCTGCAAGAAAGCCCTGCCTCCAGGATTCCAGATAAATCCAAATTGTATGGTAGGTTAGAGATGAAGAGACCCATTTTACCTAAAATGTCAACTATCTAGAGCTTGTTATAGAATAGCTCAGACCTTGAATTTCAAGGAATCTAGGCCCACATCCTCAAAGGTTTTTATGTGCCCAGATCTTGTTGATTTTCAATGGGAGTTAGGTGCCTAAATACCTTTGAGGATCCAGGCACTAGTGGCTGCAAATGCAAAGTATGGAGTATAAGTATTACATTCTCTCATCAGTCCACCCACTTAGAAGGTGAGAAGCTGCACTCTGTAGTAGCTGGAGCTTCCAAGTGGCTTTCATGTCCCAGGCAGAATCCATTACAATAGTGAAGCCAAGCAGGTATGAAGGTACAAGTGATAAGGGTGAAGTCTATATCTAGGAAAAGGGGTGTATAATCTCTAATATCAGCCAGAGAAGTGAGTTCAGAGACTGCTTGGTAGAATCCCATGATATCAACATGGTCCACGAGATCAAGTACTATTGTACCATTTATGTCTATGTGAAGGTTGAGGTCCTTGATGGGAAGGAATCAAAGGGATTCTAGTACCATGCTAGGTAGTAGTTTTGTACGTTCCTCTAGAAGTCCTAGGTTTTCCTTGTCCTTTGCCTTGTGGATTATACAGATGAACATGGATGGATGTTTTTGTTTCTGGGGTGGAACATCAGCATTTGAGGTTGGAGGGGAACAGAACTGCTGCACTATCTCTTCTTTTTTCTGGTGCATTGTGGAGTATGTCTAAGCTTATAGGGAGCATATCCTGTGGAGACTAGCTGTACTAGGGTAGAGTTGGAGGTGGTATGGAACCATGTCTCAGGAAAGCAAGAAGGTCAAGTGTTTTATCAAAATGAGATCATGAATGGTGTGGGTTATGAAAGTGCTTTGCTGAATTGCAGCCTCAGCGACCCTGTCATAAATATGAAGGGAAGGGGGAGAGGGTCTGATGCAGTGCTATAAAATCCTCTTTCCAGTAAAGGGTTAAGAAATGCAGGTAGCCAGACTGACACCTGACCTGGCTGGCATCTGACCAATAAGGGGACAAGATACTTTCAAACTTTGGGAGGGGGGAAGGTTTTAGTGTGTGTCTTTGTCTGAGAGGGTGATCTTGGAAGACAGAAGGAACCTACAGAAAATCAAACCTCCCTTTTCTGAAGTAAGTTTAGATAGCATAGCGTATAGATTTCTGTTTATTTTTGCTTGGTGTATCCCCTGTGTTAGAAAGGGCAAAGGGGGGTGTGTGTGTTATTCATGGTTTTCTGGAACTTTAAGGTTTTGTCCAGAGGGGGAAATCTCTCTGAGTTTGGAAATATAGTGTCCTGTAAAATAGTTACCATCCTGATTTTACAGAGATGATTTTACCTTCTTTATTTTTAATAAAATCCTTCTTTTAAGAAGCTGACTGTTTTCTATGGTGTTAAAACCCAGGGGGTGGGTTTTTAGATCACTGTGTAACCAATTGGTTGGGAGATTGTTCTCAAGCTTCCCCAGGAAAGGGGGTGTACGGCTTGAGGGGGTATTTTGGGGGGGAGGGAAGTTCAAGTGATTCCTTTCCTGGATTCCTGTTAGACATTTGATGGTGGCAGCGAGAAGCGTTTCTTGGGGTGCAGGGAATTTTGTACCTTGGGGGTTTAACCTAAGCTGGTAAAAATAAGCTTAGGGGCTCTGAATGCGGGTCCCCGCATCTTTACCCTAGAGTTTAGAGTGGGGAGGGAACCCTGACAGACCCTTTGGTAATTATGGAGTATTTTCATTCACTTGAATGGAAAATTGACTCCAGATTTATACCATTGTAGCTGAGTGCAGAATTTGGCCCAATGTGACAACACCTGTTACAGAATTTTGTGAAGAAACTTAAAATGATTTTCTAATAATTAAGTCAGTGATTTACTTTTATCAGATGTTAAAAGAACCCACACAATTATTTTGAGATAGGCCATGTATATGTATATGAGTGTGCATGTATACTAACACACACATACTTGCTTAGGTTAGACAAAAGATTGGACATATACAAGATTTTACTAAGTACAATAAACAGTTAGAATATGTTCAGTGGGGAGGCTTTTTTTCTTGAGAAGAAATCATGCTAAGAATCGTACAAGATATGCAAAATCTGTACCTCTCTCAAGTTATTTTTTAACTAGATTAGAAATTAAAGAAGCTGGGACTGAGCAATTAATCAAAACATTAACAGTTTCAATCTATCTGTTCATGAAAATTTGCATTAATAATGATCTGTTTGCTAAAAAAGAAACTTATGACTAAGAAGCTACAAGGAAAATGCAAAACATGCAGTGTTACATTTTATTGTGCTCAGAGCAACATAAAGATATGGTATGTGTGGAGCAATGACAGCATTTGGCCCAACTCGACAAAGACACACAGAGCATCATAAGCAATACTGTTTATACCACCGAGCATCTGAAATATTCATAGATTCCAACACTAGAATAAATTTATTGTCTGCTATAAGACATATAAGAGGTTGATAAACTGCTTTTTTGACCTTGGAGAACTTTGTTGGTGCATTAAGGGACTTTGATACATTAGCAGGGTGCAGACACTTTCTGTGATTTGTTAGATGCATTGTGCTGGGGACTGCACTATCAGGTGTATTGAAACCAAAAGACTGCTTAGCGAGGGAAATGTGAAAACAGCAGCATATTCTCACTCTCTGTCCCTGGTAAGAATCACAAATAAATGTTCAGGAGGAAAAGGAGGATTTTTTAAAACTCTTAACTTCTTTTTAAAAAGTATTTTATTGTGTGCAAAATGTCTCTTTTTTTGGTCTGTTTGTTCCTGTCTGTGTGGTTTCTCACTGGTAACAAAGCATCTGACCCATAGTGCTTTGTTTACCAAGTGCTGCCCTATACTACAGATTGGGGCTCTAATGAGTGACAGCAATGGCTCAAGGAGACCACATCTGTGAAAAGAGAGACTAGAACTAAGGTTTAATAGGAAAGGAAGCAAGGATCCTCTTCCTGTTATCAAAATAAGAATGTCCTTCAAATATGGAGAACTGGAGAAAAACAGATGAGAAAAGGAGGGGCACAACATAATGGTCTACTACAGGATACCTTTTATTTCTTATTTCTAGTAGTGTAATTTACAACAAAGATGGACAAGGAGACCCACATTAATTTCTCATGCCAGTATCATGGAGGCCAGTTTCATTTGGATAGGGCTTTATAGCTTTACATTGTTTCAAAGAGTATGCACCTTTATATCCCCCTCCCCCCTCACACACACTGTCTTTTATGTAAAAGATGCTTTAGAATAAGAATCGTAACATTGTTTTCTGGCTGTGTAGAACAATACCATTTTTATAAATAGAAAAATTAGTAAAACCTCTTGCCCACTGGAATTGCACTGCACACTCCAAGACACTTAAGGGACATCATTTTGGTGGTGTCAGTGCTGATGGCCTCTAGGGATCAGTAGTTCACCTCACAAAACTGCCATCTGTAACTCATCATAATTAAATACAACTGACAATCAATCAGAAGCACATGGTTAACATAACAAAAAATGAACTGCCACTGAAGTCAGGGAAATGGTACTTCACTGAAGATTAAGAAGACTGGGTTTTGGTTACCTGCACAATATACAGCTCTTGAATAAAAAGAGGATTTCAGTTACAAATGAAAATAGCCTAGTAATCCTAATAAGTGCAACCATCTTTCCTCCAGGAACATTTAACATTGCTTTAATGCTTTCACCATCATTCTTACACTATAGTAAATAAAATACAGTAAAAATAATGTAACATTTATCATAAAACTTACACAGGAGCCACAAGATCATATGCTTTTGGCACATGGTCTGAGGTAGGGAGCTCTTTCCCAGTACAGTTTCCAATGGGCATAGAGAACTCCCATACCTTGTTATAGCCACATAACTGTTTCTTTTCAACATAGGGTACAACTACACTAGTGGCTGAACACAAATCCAAGTGTGTGCTTGTGCCATAACCCACTTATTGTCCACACCTAAACCCCAGAAGCACGTGTCTGAAGACAGCTAGAGGGAGGAATAAGCTAGTGCACCTGAGCAGTATGGTTAAGTACATGCCTGAGTCTGTGGCATGTCCCCATACCCATTCCCATTTTCAGTGAGTACAAGGGTAAGCAGTGTACACTGGGTCTCAAGTTGAAGCCTCCACCCCCCTTTTTTCCTGACCCTTACCCAACTGTGAGAAGGCGTACCAGCCCTGCACTGGGTGCAGCAGGGGTTAATCCTTCTCTTTGGTCCAAGGAGGCCATGCCCCCTCTGCTCTGCTGAGCATGCTCCAGCTGGAAACAGGATATAAAAGGGAGCCGAGCAGCTCATTCTGGGCTGACTGCTGGAGAGGAAGGAAATGCGCCGCCGGCTTCTGCAGAAAGATGCGGAGGCCAGCCAGACAGAGAAGACCCATGGGTAGTTGGTTGTAGAACTGGAGACTATCAGGATCCCCGCTGAGCTGGTGGCAGGCAACCCCGCCATTGACAGAGCCTTGGGTTGGGACCAGGTGGAGAGGGAGGGCCTGGGTTCCCTTATCCTGGCCCCCATCCACCCTGGAACTCACCAATCCTATTGAGTCTGGCCACTAGGCCACACTGCCCTGACAGTAATGGCCAAACTATTGACTCTGACCACTAAGCCACACTGCCTTGATAGCAAGGGCCGTATCATTAACTCTGGCCACTAGGCCGCACAGCCATGATAGGGAGGCCCATACCATTGAGTCTGGCCATCAGGCTGCATAGCCCCGAGGCCAGGGATAGACCTACAGGCTCAGTCATGGGACCATAATGCCCCTCTCCCTGCCTCCTAAATGTTGACGGGGTGTACCAGCCCTGTGACACCAATCTATAAAGGTCTCTGTCCCTCTATTTTCACCAGCAGTAGCGAGCATAAGAACAGCTTTCCACTGCACGCTTTTGAACAATTTAGGTGAACAAGAATCCTGCTACGATAGCTGCTGCCTAGCCTGCCGATCACACCCAGGTGCTGATCAGTGTGTGGTTGGAGAACACCATCCTCCATGACATTGCCCAGAGAGCAAGGACCATACACCTGTACTGGGAAATTTCACGGAGGCTGGAGCAGGCAGGTATTCAGCAGACTTTGGCTCAGTGCTGGAAATGCATCAAGCACTTGAGGCTTCCTATACAGGAGGGCGAAAGACTCTAACAGTCACTCCGGGAGGGCTTGTTCTACATGCCCCTTCTATGAGGAGCTTGACTGCATTTCTCCCAGTACAGAGCTTGAAGTGGCTCACAACCTCCTCCTCAATCCCACCGGTTTCATTGTCTGATGGGATGCTGCTGAGGGCCAGGGTAAGGAGGCATCAAGGATTACGGAGTATGCCCTGAAAGCCCCAGAGGATGAGGTTCAAGTGATTCTGCACCTCTATCTGGATGCAGGAATAGCCTCAGTCAGTGCCTCCCTGAAGGACCCCCTCCCCAGGGTTGTGGCCTGCAGGGAAATGGACCAATCAGCTGCAGATGCAGGGGAGGGACCAATTGGGAAGTGGACCAATCAGGGCTCTTTCTGAGCTGCAGCTTGTCTGCTTTGCAAAAACCTAGAACAATTCCTGTTATTTGTAAAATTCCCCCTGGACACAGAAAGGAAACTCAAAAAAGAGGCTTTGTCCAGGAAAACAGAGACATACAGTAACCATGGTTGGACAGGAGAAACCAGAAGCAGTTTGAGTTCTTCAGGGTATGTGAGGATTGAGCTCTGTAACAGAACGAGACACTGACAATCCAGATCATGGAGCAGGAGGCATGCCGTAATGAACTGGAGCATTCCGTGAAGGAGAGGCTCATTGAACTGGTGGCTGAATGAGTTTGAGGGCTACCTGCTGCCACTGCCACTCCTGTATGCTTAAATGGCCCCTCCTTCCCCTCGGAAACCGTGATCAGTTTCAACCATAGTACAGATTAGTGCTCCATCACAGCCACTAAGTGCAGCTAGCACTGCTGACAATGAGGGGTTAAAAGAAAGAATGGCTGCATGCCCTCCAGCAAGCAAATGTTGATAAGGTCATTAAGAGAGATTGAGTTCTCCAGATAACTGAGGTTTGTTAAAAAAAAACAAAAACAAAACCCTGCGAATAGTGAAGATGAAAACATTGCACAATGATTGCATTATTACTCAGCCGCCACCATCCACAGCAAAAACTCAATCCTAAAGTGATAACCCCATGGAGGCACCCTGTCATAATTGTCTTTAATGGGTGTCATGTCACAGGAAATAATGTCTAATGACCTTAGGGAACAAAACCCTCACAAGCTATGTAGACCCACAAGTATGTACCAAAGTTCCCTAATGTGCATTTCTAGCAGCTGTACAGGGTGTGAACGCGTCCCTTGGTGGAGACAGACATCATCCTCAGCCTCCCTGCTGTGCCAAGATGTATGCACATATGGCATCCCAGGTTTCCCTTTCTTGATGGGAACCACAGCCTGTGTGCATGTGGGGATGCAGCTGCCTATACAGAGTGTGCAAACCAGACTTTCCCTGAGTCCATTTGAGATGGACGCACTCCTCTTTACCCTCACAAATGTTATGGAGAGAGCAGCAGGCAAACTGTAGGAATGGTGTTTGCAACATTAGCATCCATACACATACATTGGGATCCCCAACGAGAATGATATCAGGGTGCAGTTTCATGATCCAAGTTAGGAGCGGCTATGCAGGGTCTCCCAAAATAACTATTGGCACTGACACACTGAAGAGAACAACCTCGTGTCTGGGAAATAAAGTTTCTTCTCTCCCCTACTCCTTAAGTACAATCATGATCTCCTCAACACCCTGATGTCATGAACCTTTTCAGTATTTCCCATGTTTGTATTCACGAATCTGCCTCTGTGGTCCACCAAGCCTTGCAATATAAGTGAATAGTTTTGGTTCACATTTGCCCTGGTGGAGGGCAAAGTATTGGGATGTGGATGACATTGATCGCCCCTGCACAGTTCAGAAACCCATCCTCTCAAATCTATCTATTATTTCTGGAACTTTTCTATGGCAACCACCCATGGTTAGATCAGTATTAATTGCCTCAGAAATCTCCACAACCATGACCCTTACAGTGGACTTTCCAGGCCCGAAGTGGTTTGGAATGGATCTACAGCTGCCAGGCTTTGCCATCTTTCATGTGTCAGAAAGTTCTGCCCAAATTCCACCTAGCATCTCTCCATTAGCCAACTTCACTACATGAGCACACAATAAACAGCAGGAGCAGAACCAGATCATTATCCCATTGTTCTAGGTCTTCCAACCTGTTTGCAGGGAATACCATGAAAGCAAAAGTGATCAGCAATTTGCCTCAGTTAATGTCTGAAGGTAGGGTAGATTACCAACAACACACAGGAAACTGGTTCCTAGAGTGTCTCCCTTTCCACACAGAACCCTGGGATATTGTCCCGAAAAGGTAGAACTAATGAGTGGCAGTGTGGATGTGGGTATATGTGTGTACCCAGTGTTATACCTGTGTCTAACACAGCATAATGTGAGCACTCGGCACAGGTATGGTGAGAATGCACAAGCATGTACATGGTCCAGTACCTAAGTATGTGACATAGTCATAGTGACAGCCAGAAAACCTAATAAGGTTAAAGACCCTTTTACTCACAGGTGAGCAGTAACCATCCAATTGAGTTCAATGGTATTACACTGCACCCCTGCTAGAACGCGGAGTTTGGGAGCCATGCGCGGTACCACATTAACACGGGGTGGAGGGGCGCATTGCCATGGATCCCAATGTAAACAATTTATTTTGGGATCCATGCACGCCCCCGCGCTAATACCGAATTTGCACTATAGCGGGGGTCTCCTGTACTTGTGTGAGTAACCGATCAACAATGTGTCAGTTGCTCGAAGACAATTTTAGATACGCAACAGAGTTACTGGCCACAGTGCAAATTAAGGGTCAGATAGGGAAAACCCTACTCATAACAGTGAGCAATAACTCATATCCGTAACCCCACTGACTTGAATTGAATTGCTTGAATTGTTCCTGCTCACAGTGGAGATCATGAGGTTTCACTATCTAGCCCTAAATAAGACTGATACAGGCAGTGTGGAAACTAAGTTGCATTGTGGCTCTAGGACACAGCCTTAGTCTTCACTAACAGCAGCTAATTACAAACACACTTATTCTGGTTTACCTGTGCTGACTAGCAAGTGGGGTAGGGCCTGGTTCTGCCCATTCGCTGCCCCTCCCTCAGGGATTAGGCAGGTTTACAGCACCAGTTTAGTCCTGCATGCTCTGGACTCATCTTACTGCCTGTTACTCCCCAATGCAGGTCTGTAACCCATGGGTCAAACAAGCTCCAGGGAATGACTTTGGGCCTGATCCCAGAAACTCTTATTAGCTTTGCAAGGGACTAATAAGGGCTAAATTGTGGAACTATTATTCTAATTGTTGAGCGTTCATAGTCTTCTTGATATTGCACAATATAGGCCCCCATGAGTGAGGGTATGCAGAATTAGCTACATACGCAACTGACTATGAATAACCAACCACTGAATTATTGTAAAGAAAGGTTATTTTCATTAAGCACAGAGTTTGGGTTCATGTGGACCAACCAGAAGTCTGTTATACTTGTTTAATGAACATGAGTACCATAATAGAAATCATTTGTTTCCTGCATTAATTGAAATTAGATTTCTTTGTTACCTTTTCAATTGTTCGTCTTTGTTTAATTCTGCTATTGACTGACCCAGCTTCGTATTTGTTGATTAATCGAATACTCTGGGAACTATTTCATGTTGACTCTATTGTATTATCAAAAATTCAATAAAATGTCATTAAAAAAACCAGGACTGAAGTGGGATAAATTGTAACACCAGTGCTGGTGTTAGTTACATTTTAATTTTCATTGTAAAATTTACTGCTTGACCTTTTGGAAAGCACTATTACAGCGTGTTAGAATCCTTTATTTCAATTTGTCCTTGTATATTTTGGTATTTCTAATAAGACTTAGCAAGGAAAAATATTTATAAATCAAGCTTGTCCATCTCTAGAGCAAGACAGCTATTTCTGATGTCTTATATGAACTGGGAGTATATGACTGGGGAAAACTGTTCAGGTAACTTTTATGGTTTCCCAGGGTATATATAAAAAAATCCTAGAGTTCACGAAATGCTTTTCTAAATCTCTCTCTTTCTCTGATACTTTTAGTTCCAGCTCTGATTCTAGGTGACTGCCAGGGTTCAGTTGGTCTCTGAACTTGCTCATTTATTCATTTTTGGATTGTCTTGAGCCCTGTCTTTGCTTTTGGCTGTAAAGACTGATGGCATGTTAACACTTCTGAGGTTATTTGTTCTTAAGTACATCTTCTAGGTTATATGTCATAATGACAAGCAGCCAGCATAGTAGGTGCCAGAAACATTACAGCCCTGTTGCAGGGTTACAGTTCATAGACTAAATCAGCACAGAAGATGTATGGGTAGTCCAATGATTGCTGAGTGCTCAGTCCAGGAGTTTAAAAGAGAGAATCAATGAGCCACAACTGTGTAAAATAGGGGTCAAATGTGTACAGCTGAGGCTCCACATATATCAGATAGGCCATGTTTTATTTTCCATTGTGTAACATTCATTACAGAAATGTGGCTAAGACACACTTTATTGAAGATAAATTGGCACTAATTAATTTAGATAACTGTTTGATCCAGAAAGTGGGAGTGTAGCAACCCCATTCTGGACCGCCTTCACTAAGTTGCTACCTATCACTAAATCGAATTGTCTAATAAAAATTGTTCAACAGATATTCAATAGAAACTTCCTCCATTACTGCCCTAAGGTCTCTTATCTACCTACCCCCCTGTGAGCTCTTCCATTCTTGGTTTCCTCTCTTTTCTGTCTGCATGACTTTCCACCCTGCTTTCCTTTATGTTCTTCTATTTCTTTTTAAAACTCTCTCTGTCTCTAACAAAGTGAATCATTTTCTCTATAGGCCTGATCAAACTTTCTTTGAAGTCAACAGAAAGACTCTCATTGGCTTCACTGAGAGTCAGATCAGACCCTAAAAGGGCAAAATTCTGCTCTTGGAATTAGTTATAGTGATTAGTTTCACAGATATAACAGTGGAAAAATCCAGAGAACCCAATGTTTTCAGTGAATCTAATCTTAAAACTGGAAGTAGATCAACAAGTTTGGAGGTTTGGGGACAAGAAGCAGCCCAGTCCTTTAAAGCAAACATCAAACTTTTTCCCATACTCCAAACAAATCTTTTACATTCAGATTGGATTGGATACACATGTCCTTCTTACTATTTATTTTTCTTATGACTGTTTCTTAGTATCACTCAGGCTCTTTTCCTCCACATAACTCTCTTCAGCCACCAATCTTGCTCCTTTTGCAACTCTACAAAGACTCTCATAATGGCATCATTTGCCTTTCAATGTCCATCTTCTGGGATGATACAAAGTGCCATATCATCCTTGATGTTGAGTAATTGTTTCTCTTTCCTGGTGATGGAAATCACTGCTAAAAAAAGGGTTTTATCTCACTCCTTTAAACTTTAAACACATAAAAGACATAGCCCATTGATTCAGACATATGAGGTAAGATTCCCCCTCAAACCCATAAGGTCCAGGGGAGCTCTTAGGATTAGAGAGTCATTGTAGTAGGGTAGGGAAGACAGGGACTTTCTTTAATATGGGTGTGACATCCCTCAGGGCTCAATCTGGACTGGGGAACCCTATGCCCCTTTAACTGTCCCACCCAGGAAGTCTTGTACACTGCTATGCTAGTGACAAGCAGCCCTTCTAGGCTCTGTTCAATCAGCCATCAGCATGCAGAGGAACACCTAGCTAAGTTCCATGAATACTCTCCAAAGCCACTCATGAACTGTATATAGGGAGACACCAGCAGATCCAGGCTTGCACCCCAGAAATGTGCGTTTTACATTACTCAAGATCTTTTGATCAATGCAAGCTCATTAATTAGTTCACCATGCCACCAAAGGGAAAGGGATATACACCACCCCTTTTTAGCGAGAGTAGATTTCCCAAAGCACTTCAGACAAAAACATATGTTTTAGATTAAACATAAAACAGATTTAATAATTATAGAAAGATAGATTATAAGAGATTAAGTAGTATTGGCACAGAGGATCAGAATTGGTTACAAAAAGAAATAAGATAAAAATCACAGTCTAATTCCTAAACTTTATCAGGCTAAGTCAAATTTGAAGTAATAAGGTTTCTCTACCCCAAAACCTATAGCAATCTGTGCTAACTGGAATGCGTTTCCAATTAGGACTATTACCCACAGTTCAAGTGTTTCTTTGTCTTTCAAATATTCTTGTGCCTTCAGTGTAGGTGAGGAAGAAGAAGTTAAGAGGTAATGTCGTTGTCCCTTATGTTATACTCTCCTCCAGGTACCGGAAAGATTCTTGTGCATGTGCTTGAGCAACTTGTTTTCAACTCCCCCGCTGGTATATGGCTGGTGGTGGTTGCTTAACACCTGGTCACCTCTATGGTGTTACTGAAGAGCTAGTCTGTGGGTGTTTCCCAGACTCACATGTTTCAGTAACAAACATATAGCATAATATCATAACTTCAAGTGCAATGATGACACATACATTTCAACAAGATAATGACGTTCATCAAATCAAGACTTTTTCAAATGATACCTCACACGACATACTTTGTACGAAACATCTCAATCATATAATGGTGGCAAATATGTGGGTACAGGGGCCAACATGGGGTACAGTATGTTACAATGGGTCTTCTAATGGAGAGAAAGGAGTAAGGGATGTTCTTAATAGTGAGAAGACAAAGTGGCATGTTCAGGAAGAAGAGGAATTCATGGAGGAGAAGGAAGGGAATACTTTCATGGAGTGTTCCCTCTGCATAATGCTAAATTTATATATATCGAAGCTTATAATGAAAAGGGACATAATTTTCACGAACAGTTTAATGAAAACTTCAGGGTTTTTCCTGCTTAGGTTCTTTTTTCAAATAGCACTGTAGCTGGTTGAAATATAGGACAACATTTTGTAAATTTGTTGAAAATTTCCACCTGTTTTTAAACAAAATTCATTTCAGTGAAAAAAACACACCATGTTGATTAAAAAGAAATTCAACCAGCTCTTATATGTATGCAAGCTTATCAAAATACTGTGGGTTGGATTTTCCTCACGTTGCTCACATTAAATATTACCTTGCTCTGTGAGAAAGCCCATTGAAGTCAATAAAGTGTAGCAGAACTTTACTGAAGGTATTAGAATCTGGCCCTACTCTTGGATCAAAGAAACACTGCAATTTTATCAAAAATCCTGTTTCTAGTCAACAAATACAAAGTTTGCTGGAAAGAACCATATATGAACCCTTCTAGTATTCTACTTGTTTTTATTAACAAACAGCATGAGCAATGTATGTCAGGCTCAAGGACGCCATATCTACAATGTTGAGAGGATGAATGCTGTTAAATGTACCTCTCCACCCTTATTTAACATTTTCGATCTTTTGAACAATGATTTTAATAATTTGAGAATTTGAAAAATCATTAGAAATATTTTTTTACACAGGTCTTGAAATCTGAAAGAAAAATGTGTAAATAACAAAGATGCCATCTAGGGGCCCTTTGAATGCTGTAGTGCATATCTTCTCTATTGCCAACTGTATTATTTTGTGCCTGCGATATTTGCAATCTTCCCCCTCCCCCCCAAGGATGCCTTTTCCTTGTTGTACTTTTAAGAACAAAATTAAGAACAAAATTAAAGAGAACCTAGAATATATGAATAGATCCTCTTCCTTCCCCTTTTTAGTGTATGTATAAATTGAAATAGCTAAAATAGAATTAGAATGCACCATGCAGAGTCTAGTATTAGAGGCACTAACTTTGATCAAATGGGCATGACTTTCACAGGCTTTGAGTAGCTGCAGCATTCATTAACTCCACTCGAAGTTGTGGGTGATGAGAGCTTCTGAAAACAGGCCCTGTTCTGCGTCAACTTTAATTCAAGTGGTCTTGAAGTTCCATAACACCCACTAACCCCAAAAGATTGTTGTCTACAATTCTAAACTCTTCAACAGAAATGTCCTAAAAGACCCTTGTCTGGTCTGAGATTACTTCTGTGTGGTGAGTCATATTGCCAGTGAAACCCAGTTGTTCCCTTAAGTCCATGATGTCAAAAGTCACAGCTTGCTGGGCTAGTCTAAGAGCTGCTCAAGCTGCATTTAACAAGCACTTTCCAGACATCAAAGAGGCTGTACAAAACTGTCAGCATCACTCAACGTTAGAGGAACTCTTTTAATTTCTCTTCATGTTACATGCACACACACACATACATACAAAAAATTCATACTTTTTTTACTTGATTTTAGAGAGAGTTCTGCCTTTCTGTTGTGAACTCTGAGCTTTAAGTTAGCAACAGATGATGGAAGTTATACTTTAAAACTGAAAACTTGAAAAATGTCAGAAAAGACTGCTGTATGTATTCAGTGATTCTAAATGCTTTTGATAATGTGCCATTATTTTTATATAAGCCAGCCAGTCTTACAATAGTAAGAGTCTTGTTAGATCTAATTGCCTGACCTCTTATTTTTATTTTTCTGTAAGTGGTACATAGCATTTAATTTTAATTGGTTGTTATATTGCAGCTATCCTGTTGCCATAAGGAGATCTTAGTAAATAACATATTATATCACAATGCTATTATTGGAGTTCAATCTGTAAATACAATTTTAATGGGAGATTTTTTCTAAAAAATGGAAAAACTAAATGGTATTACCGAAGCAGTGATATTGTTAAGGATCTGATTAAAAAAAAGCATGTCTCATGCTACTGTACCAGCCTTTGTGGCATAGAAGGTCCACATTTTTAACGATCAAATTGGTTCCAAAGTCTCAAATTCTTCATTTCTTGTGCATCTAACACCTTCAAAGGGGGTTTTAGATGTGCAGAATTGGGCCCTAAATGTTCTTTTAAAAAATATTTATTGCTAAGTTTTGTTCCAAAGCAAAGCATGGACACATTTTACCTACTTTTAAAGCTGTGTATAATGAGTTCATCCAGAATTAGCATTATATTGCCAAACGCAATTCTGAAAAAGAAAATACTTTTCTTTTACTTTATTTTGATGTATTTAGGTATTCTGATTGCTCAGATTTGGTGTAGCCAAAAATGCCAAGGGCTTGATTTTCATACACGTATTCAGGTATGTTATTCCACATGTAGCTCTGTTGAAACTCCTTGTGGAGTAAAGTACTACTCAAAGTGAGTAAGCGTATCAGAATCTGGCCCAAAGGATGATATTAACCCTAGTACTTACAGGTTTGCACAAGACCCTATGCACCACCACTAAAGCCCCGCTTTAGCACTTAAACATGGATCTTAAGTGGTACAAGGAATATTATTCTGTAAGTATACATGGCTGCATATTATATCTAGAAGTGTTTTCTGATGTGAATGCATACACCAGAACAATAATAGATATTGCATTTTTTGTAATCGTATCTGAGTAACTGAGGACAGAACTTTTAGACACTGTACCAGAATTTAGGAGACCTGGGTTTTGGAGCAAAAGGCTATTGCAGCTTTATGGTATTTTACTCTGGAGTGTATGCATATGTCAGGAGATAGGGACGAAAAAAACAGGGTCAGATCATATCCTCCTATGTCCAGGATCTCTCCATATGTGGAACTACTCCATTCCTTGCAGAAAGGGATCTCAGATGTCCTTATGTCACTGTCCCTCCTGACCTTAAATCCAGTGTCCTCATGGAGATTTTCTCCCTGGCTATTAAAACAGAAAGGGACACTTGTCTGCTTTTCATTTGTCATATGTATTTTTCTAGAATCTGCTTCTTGCTCACCTACTGTTCTTACTTTATAAGTTTATTTTAATATTAGGTATAATAGGTTAAAAGGAGTTTGGCAAGTTTTTTGAATTTACATATACTTCAGGCCAACAAATGCAAGGGAGAAAAACAGACATTTCCATATCAATGAAAAATCTCTAGATGATATATATAATGCAAGTAAACATATTTTCTCATGTCTCTGGAGATATTCAGCTGCCCTGTTTTTGTTGCCCTATTGTGTTCCATTTTCTTACACAACTATGAACTTCAACAAATTGAAAGGATAAGTAAATGGGAGCAGCACAATAGCTATATGTACTAGTGCATACTCTGTGTGTGTGTGTGTGCTTTATATATATATATTGTTGTTGGCGTCCGTTAGTCTCGAGAGACGATGGATATGCGCCCATGGGGAACGTTTAGTTGATGGTTGTGCAGCGTCTATTGTGGCTATAGAGCCCCACACGAGAGTGGCAGTCTCGACTGCATTTGCTGCATTTGAAGGCGGTGTCAACTGTGGGTTGGGGCCGCTGCTTCCTTTTTCGTTGAACCCGCTTTTCCTCGGCAAGCTGCCGCAGCTTGTCTTTGCCAGTTTTCAATCCAGTGGTCAGAGCGTGTCTCCATCTGCATCTGTCCTGGGCGAGCTCTTCCCAGCTGTTGATGTCGATTTGAACAGTCTTCAGGTCCCTCTTACAGACATCCTTGAAGCGAAGGTGGGGCCGTCCTGTAGCTCTGTTTCCAGAGGCAAGTTCAGCATACAACAGGTCTTTGGGGATCCGTCCATCTTCCATACGACTTAGATGGCCAAGCCATCTGAGGCGGCGTTGACGGAGGAGAGTGAACATGCTGGAGATCTTGGCACGTTCCAGCACCTCGTTGTTCGTCATTCGATCGCTCCAAGTGAGCCCGAGTATGTATAAAACTTATGACAGGGATTTTCTAAGAAGCCTAAGGGTGTTAGGCACCCAACCCCCATTTATCTGTAGACAAATAGGATGAACCACAATACTTCTTAAACCTTTTTAAATACAAATCATCTTCATAATTACTGAGCATTTTGGTTATTTTTTGTTTTCTTTCTCTTATTTAGTAGCATGGTGTGAGAAATTTCACACCAAAAATGTGTAAAAATAACCACTTTTAACATATCAGTTTTGTCCTGACCTCACAGTTTTTGCTGTCATTACTGCTATGTATACAGCCACTTTGTCTCATCCTGAACCTGTGCGTGGTTGTGGGGAATGGAAAGTCAAAGGATAATTTCCATACGCTATACCCGTCCCTTGGTAGCTGCTGTGACGGGTTCGGTCACAGAGACCCCCCTGGTACTGAGACTACCTCTGAGCCCGTTTCCCTGCCAGCTTGGGACTTCAGAACCCTCCCTTGTTGAGCCAGACACACAAGCCTGCTGCAAACACAGACCCAGGTCTTAACCACGTCCCCCAAAAGCTGCAGACTTAACTGAAAACAGCTTAAGAAGTGTTCCTGTCTCTAGCACCCAGACCCCAGCTCCCAATGGGATCCAAACCCCAAATAAATCAATTTTACTCTGTGTAAAGCTTATACAGGGTAAACTCATAAATTGTCCACCCTCTATAACACTGATAGAGAGAAATGCACAGCTATTTGCTCCCCCCAGGTATTAATTACTTTCTCTGGGTTAAATACTAAGCAAATGTGATTATATTAAGTATAACAAGTAGGATTTAAGTGGTTCCAAGTAATAACAGACAGAACAAAGTAAGTTACCAAGCAAAATAAAACAAAACTAGCAAGTCTACGCCTAATACATTAAGAAACTGATTACAGATGAAATCTCACCCCCCGAGATGTTCCAATAAGCTTCTTTCACAGACTGGACTCCTTCCTAGTCTGGGTCGAGCAATCACTCACATCCCCGTAGTTACTGTCCTTTGTTCCAGTTTCTTTCAGGCATCTCTTTGGAGTGGAGAGGCCATCTCTTGAACCAGCTGAAGACAAAATGGAGAGGCTTCCAGGGCCTTTTATATTCTCTCTCTTGTGGGCAGAAACCCCTTTGCTCTTCTGTGCAAAATCACAGCAACAAGATGGAGTTTGCAAATCACATGTCCATGAATGATTCAGCTTTTTGCAGACTGATGCCATTGTTTACATGTTAGTTTTAACGTTCCCAGGAAAGTTCAGATGTGGATTGGAGTGCCCCAAAGTCCATTGTTAGTTAAGTACTCCCAATTACTTGAAAAGCCCCTTCACAATATATTGGCCAAACCTCCCTTATGTGTTTCCTACAGCAAACACTTCAAATACAAACATAGAGCCAACGCTCATAACTTCAGATACAAAAGTGATACATGCATTCAAATATGATGAATATATTCAGTAGATCATAACCTTTGCAAAGATATTTCACATGGCATATCTAGCATAAAGCATATTCCAGGTAGGTTATATTTACACTTATAAGAATATTTCCATAAACATATAGAGTGCAACATCACAGCTGCCTTTGCCTCTTTGGCCATAAACATATGCCATGTTGACATCCCTGAGCCATCTCCTTTCTTACTGACTTCATATAACAGGGTCGCAGAATCTATGACTCTGCATAAGGATGCAGGTGTCTTCTGTGGGACTAACCTGTTAGAAGGAATTAGAACCTCCCACAAAGGGTATGATTAAATTCTGTCAACATAATTAATCAGGAGGAGGAAGAGGAGAGGTTTGTATTAAATCAGGGATATAATCAGAGCTGGTGATAAACTTGGATTTATAATCCATAGAAAAGTAACTTTTCATGGGGGGAAAAAACAGCCAAAAAAATAAGAATTTCTCATTTTTTAAAAAAAACCTCAACATTTTCTGTAGAAAAGAGACACTTTTGGAAAAAAGTGTTTAGTCAAAGCCTAATTTTCTATTGAAAAATAGTTTTGATGGAAATTTTTCCAACAGTCCGAGATATCACTAGAGCTGTGTGAGAAGTTTCACAAAACAAAAATGGTAAAACACATTTTTACCCTTTTAAATATAGACCTCGTGCTCTGGATTTGTTCCTTTTTGCTCCAAGTTTATTCCCATTCTCTACCTTTAGAGCGAAAGCCCCAAACATCATGTTTTGGGTACTGAAACGGATTCCTAAGAAACTTGCCCAAGGTCATGCCAGGAGATCCTGTTTCTGAGCCAGTAATGGAATGCAGCTCTCCAGACTCCCAGCCTTCTAACACTCCTTTATCTATTTTCTATTGCATCCATTTTTTTATTTTACTGACAATTCTCTCCAGGGCCCTGCTATTAACTTCAAATGATAAACAGCTGTAAAACTGCAAAAAGTTTTGTACACTCCCACAAATAGGCACATGGTTACTATTTTCATATCCCTGGAAGTGTGTTTATTGCCTAGCTGCAAAATCAACTAGAGGGAAATTCTGTTCCTTGTGCCATCCTAATTCTAGGGTAGGCAAAAGGTTTGAACAGCCTATGTTGTTGACTGGTGATTGATGAGAAAGATCCTTCCTTCTGGGGTATAAACACCTTCCCCACTTTCTCTGGTACACATGATGGGGTCAGAGCCCCCTACCCTTTCCAGACACTTCCTGTTTCTCCCTTGGCTCCACTCACGTAAGTCCATCCCCCTTTCCATTCCCTCATAACCCAAATGCAATAGGGACCTTTAGAGTCCCATCCTTTTTCCTGCTGCCCATCCAAAGACTCGCTATATTCAGTTACGGTAAACACATTCTCTGGTGAGATGAGCAAGGTGTCCATTGTCTGCAAGCCCTAATTTTCTTCATCTGATCCCTAAATGGACCATGTCCTTGTGATCATCTAAGGGAAAGATGGGAGGGCTTTGGACTTTGCTATTTGAAAGACAAAGTACACCAAGGCAGACATGCTATCACAGGAAAGCAGAGTTCAAAAAGCCACTTGGAATAAGAGCACCAGAGCAACACAGCAGTGACTAAAGAAAAAGCTTCAGGTCCAGTGTGATCTTCTGTATGCAGTGACCATAGTAGCTGTAATAGCTGTGTCTTTGGGGAGAGGCTGACACTTGCTCACACCTACTTCCTCATGCATCATTGTCAAGTCGCCTGGAAAGAGGCAAATCCTCGATTGTTTCTTGGATTCAAGCAACAGCAGCAATGTAGTCTGCTGCTTAGCAAAGAGAACAAAGGTATCCCTGGGAGAACAACAGCTTGCTGAACCCATTTAAACAATAACCACGTGACGTTCTGAGATAAACCGCACAGTATAAAGCAGGAGTATATTAAGGGAGTGTGGAGGTGAAGAAGCGAGCAAGAGGGAGGATGAATGTGAATTTGGAAGTACTGGAAGAAAAAAGTCCACTTTAGCTGGCACCTTAGTAAGTGGCAGAATGTTAAAAATGCCTTACCGATTGCGTACACCTTTTGCTGAGGCAGTATGATTTCAAGGCAGCACGGTAATCATTGCCCAGCATATGTTGCAATCTATCTGAAATAGAGTTTTTGAAAAGGCAAACATACAGTGGACCCCATTTGTTGTTATAAAAGGCCCGGTTATACTCCACATACTAAATGACAAACTGAGAAAAATTATTGCCAGCATCAAGGATAAACAGAAGAGGCAGGGTTGCACAAACAGAATTCCCTTTAAGTGGTTTCTGTAAAATATGAACTGCCAGTTTGGGGTGCTCTGCATTCCCTTTGGTTGATCTTGCCAGAAGAGGGAAAGTAAGCACCAGTTCTGAGCTCCTCATGAAGAGGGATAATAAGGGAGAGGAATGGGAATGGCAGGTTAGGAGGAGCTAGGAGAAAGAAGTGCATCAACTGAAATACTGCAGGTTGATCTGATGCTGGAAGTGTTGTTGCAGAAACTTTTTTCATCAGCTGATTATAGTTTGAGCAGCTTCAAGTGTGGGAAATACCCAATAGAACCTACTTTCCCAAAAAGGGGATCCAAAACCTCTTCATGAAATAATAAACAAGGTGTCTCAAACCTCTTCAATATGCATAGTGTGTCTCAAGAGAAAATATACATTTAACTACTGCCATTATGCATGGATCAAAAGTAGTCATAGTTCTGCTGCTTACTACTCACTAGTATCACCCAGTATTCACTAGTAAATGATGATCTAACTACTCAGTGGTTCTCAGTCTGTGGTCCACCGACCCCCGGGGTCCACAGACTATGTTCAAGTGGTCCACAAAAGATTTAAACAGAAAACTGATTAAACAGAATTCAACTATATATACAGACAATAGATTTCTAAAGGAGTTCACGCCCCCATTTGAAATTTTCAAAGGGGTCCACAAATGAAAAAATGAGAACCATTCATCGATATGACGTGCAGATTTGAAAAACATTGCACTGTGACAAATGCATTGAAGAAGTGTCATGGGGTATACTCAAGGTGCTTCCTGCTGGCTGTCCTGGGAATTAATTCTGCCAGCTTGCGCTCTGCCTCTGGTGGTGTCTTCCCCCATCCTGTCTCGGTCTGTAGCCCCATTCACTCCCAGATCTGCGGCCTCTTCTTTGTGGTTTGGCCCTTCAGCGAGGACACTAAGGTTCTTCCTTTCTGGGGAATTCACAGTCTTTCCAGGCCTGCTATCTAGCTGGCATCTCCAACTCCCTGGCCACTCCCCAGTGGCTGGTTGGGGAACCCAGGCCCACCCTTTACACCAGGAGTCGGCAACCTGCAGCACGTGTGCTAAAGGCGGCACGCAAGCTGATTTTTAGTGGCACTCTGCTGCCAGCCGGGGTCCCGGCCGCCGGCCCCGCTCAGCCTGCTGCCTGCCTAGATGAACGGAACCCCAGGTCAGCAGCGGGCTAAGTGGGGCTGGTGGCCAGGACCCCGGGTGGCAGGGACCAGCAGACGGAACCCCAGATTGGCAGTGGGCTGAGTCGCTCACTGGCCCCGTCCGCTGGCCCCACTCAGCCCATTGTTGGCCTGGGATACCAGCTGCTAGCCCCACTCAGCCCACTGCCGGCCTGGAATACCAACCACCGGACCCCTGCCAGCTGGGGTCCGGACCTCTGGCCCCACTCAGCCCGCTGCCGGCCTGGAGCGCTGGCAGCCAGCCTGTGGTTCTGCTCCTGGCCTCAGCACAGCGCTTTGCAACCGCTCCCAGCTGTGGCCCACTGGCCCCAGCCTGGGGCAGTGAGGGGTGCAGATAGGGGCAAGAGGGGAAAACTCAGCAAGGAAAAGCAAGGGAAAGGATCACGCTAAACTGATAAGATCTGCATTAATTTAATTTTAAATGAAGCTTCTTAAACATTTTAAAAAACCTTATTTACTTTACATATAACAATATAGACTTATAGAACGAGACCTTCTAAAAACTTTAAAATGTATTACTGGCAGGCAAAACCTTAAATTACAGTGAATAAATGAAGACTTGGCATACCACTTCTGAAAGGTTGCCGATCCCTGCTTTACACTGTCTTCCAGTCCAGGAACCCTCAGCTCAGCAGTCATGGGCTTTCCTCCACTAGCCTTCACTGCTTCCTACCACTAGTTCTCCTGGCTGCTTCTCCAGGTGCATGTGACAGAGTTAATTGACCTGCCTGGCTACCTTAACCTTTGTCCAATCCAATGTGTGTGCATGTTATCTTAATTTAATAGTCTATGACTTCTTAGATTGTGACAATAAAATGGAAAATATGCTGATATTTATGCAAAGTAGCAAGTCTGTTGGTCAGTTCCTTTATCACCCATACCATGCAAGACCTGCGGAGGAAAAGGAGTGGACATCAGCTCTAAGAGGAGGCACTGCCTATGTGGAATTCTATCATGCATGTGCCTGACCATGGTCCAATTCAAAGCTGGATGCATGATTTTGCAGTGCTGCACAGAATGATGCAGTGGATCAATCTAAAGTTACCTGTGTGGAAGGATGATTTCCATAAGGTTTTTTTGTCATAATGAGGTACTGCATACCACATATTTAACTTCAGCCAACTCAGGAAGGGGTAACCTGAGCTATGCCTTTCTGATCTGAGTATTGTTTATAAATAGGAAAAATATATAATCCAGTGTTCTTTTCTCCACGTACCAAGCTGGCTAAATTTTTTTGCAATGGATAAAGCAGACTATCCAGTCTGCCTCAGCACTTTACAGCTATGCTAAAAAATAATTCACTCCATGGCATACAGGAGTTAATTTGAATTTATAGCTGATTGTTATTTATCACAGCCACAACTGAAGGAGATACAAATAAAGACAAGCACTAAAACCATCCGTACAAATAGGACTACAAATACTATGCATTTTATACCTCTCTTTATTTAATACCAGCATCCAATAAATAGCTATTGCCAACAATAAATGCAGAATTGCAATTTAAGTAAATGCCATTTCCACTAAAATATAAATTGTTGCATATTTATGCTGGCTGTGACACCTCGTGGAGCAAGTTATATGCAGCAGTACAGAATAATAATATAAGATCCAAGAGGGAGAAAAGGGTGAAGCAATGGTTGTGGCAAAAGTCCACATTTAAAAAGTGGGAAAATACAGACTAGGGCCCTAAGCATAAGCATGGTGAAAATGCATTTTCTTAACACTTGTCTTTCCTTTTTGAACTTACCTTTCCTTTCTCAGCCCACATGTCTGATCATATTCTTCTTTGTTCTGTTGTGTTAATAAGACTCTAAAAGCTCAATCGAACAAGGTGCTGAGGATTCTGGCCACAAGCCAGCAAAATACTTACTGAATAGATTCACAGACATAAAGTTAAGTAGGTGCATATTTGGCTGTGTTGGGGCTGGAGTGCTCAGCACCTGTCTGACCTGAGATTTGAAGACATATAAAGGCAAAACTATGTCAACCAGACAGGATTTCTTCCAGATAGTATATCTGGGAAAACAACACCAAGTGGAAGAGTATTCATTTGTGGGGCCCTGCCCTCATCCAATCAATTTCATATCAAACTCACCTACCAGAATTTTTGACCAGACTCCATCTCTGCAGACATCTTATGAGAGAATTTTCATGACAAAATGTATTTGTGCTTCCAAAGATGTAAATAGGAAATTCTAGCATTGATTTTAGTGGGTGTGGCTGCTGATTTGCTGTGCTGGATATCTTCATTCCAATATGCCTCATCTCAGCCCAGATGCTATACATCTGTGAAGTTTTGGTTGAATATACTAACTCTGTTGAATAATTGCCAAAACTTGAAACAAAAGGTGTTAGCATTGTTAACACATGTACAATATCTATACGTACACAGAGTTATAATAAGTAGCAACTACTCTTGTTCTCACACAAATACACTTATTCACTTGCAAATGTGTGTCTTTATATTCAGAACAACTGCAATTCCTCAAACTTTAGTGCAGACAAAAAAACCTCTGTTTATGTTAATGTTCATGAATAGAGAATAACCATGAACATGACTGAACTGAACAGCCATTCTGAATTTGCACAAACATTTGTGAACATTTGTTTTGCATTTCTAATAATAGAAGAGAATCATCCATCCATGTATTTGGAGATTAATGGAGTAGAGGACGAAATAGAAATATTTTTAAAAACATAATAAAAATATGCCCCAAATTGGTATATTATTACTATGTTTTTTCTTTCATCCTCCACTGAGAAAATTTCAGTATTAGAATAATTTATTATGTGTTCATTAGTATAGTCTATGTTGCCAAAGAAAAACTTTTTTAAAATAGAGAAATTGTGCCTGGGATTTAAAATATATTTATCCTCAAAAAATTTAAAAATACAGACGTTCAAAGCGCACAAAGATGTGTCTATTTCTTTAATAACATGTACTACTACTGAAAGACTGCACACGAATCATGTGAGAGAATTGCAGTTTCTATGGTAACCTTGATTGTTTTTAATAGCAGGGAACTAAAAGACATAAAACATGCCTTGATTGACAGCTGCCTTAGGGCTGCACCAGCTTACATAACTTTATCAAAAAGCATTTTTATATGTTACTAAAAAGCAAAAGGCCATCTTTTTTCTTACAGTCCCTACAATACAATGTCAAAGTACAGTAGATGGTTCCTAATAAATACTGGTAAACATGAGCTGACCACTAACATATGGAGAAAAGGAGATATCATGAGTTATAATAAGCAGAAATATTACTGCTTTTCATCTATATTTTTATTTTAGTGGAACTTGAGTCCTGTTACTCTTGCTGAATTGTAATTATCCTATTGGTATTCAAGAGTCTCCAGACTTCATCAACTTTTTACTTACAGGTGCTGATTTTTGTGTACATTCCAGCATGACAATTACCTTCTTGTTACTCCCTCTTTACTGTTTGATCCAAGTATGAGACTTTTGTCCTTCTGATTCCAGTTGGATAGAGTTCCTTCTCTAGGAATATTAATATTGAGGGCTAATCCAGTTGTGAATTTTCTATTACTGCATTGTTTAATGTGATATTTGATAGTTTAGCTGTGAAAGACATATACAGCTCTACTCTTTACCTTGGAGTTTATCTCCTTTAATTTTAACAAGACTGAAGCTTGGAGTTTTGTGTTTTGTGAAAGTCTGAGAGTTCTGTTGACTGTCGGAGAGGGGATGTCACAACCTGGTCCAGTCTTGATCGCTGAACGTACACATGTCTATTGGATGAGTCCCATGTTTTTTCTAACCCCCCACTGGTGCTGTTTAATCATCTGATCATTGTTCCTGTCTCTGGGCATCTCAGGTACACTCCCACGTGCAGACCCCATGACTAACACCCTTCTTGGGCAGTGGGACTTTGCATTGTAGCCATCTAGGATAAGTCTTCTCTGCAAAAGACAATGAGTGGCAGTGAGTCTCTGAGCTTGGGTCTACAGACTCAGGCTAGTCAGGCTCATGTTATGGTGCTAAAAACAGTTGCATAGATGTTGCAGCTAGGGCTGGGGTCCATCCCTCCCCCCTAGGATTCAAAACCAGAGCCACAACATCTACACAACTGTTTTTAATGCTGTGTAGCATGAGCCCTGTGAGCCGGAGTCTGTAGACCCAGGCTCTGAGACTCACTGCCACGGGCTGCTTTTTGCAGACTAGTCATACCCTGGACCCTGGACCAGTGCCACAGTCTCCTAAATCCTCCAGAGTCCATCTGGCTATGGAAGCTCTATTTTTCACACCTCAGGAACAACATGGCAGTAAAGCAAGGAAACACAGGTTTACAAACACACTTTACTCTTAAAAAGCACAAGAAAATTGCAAGTCTATAGAAAACAACAGAAACCCTGAATGCAATCCCCCGCATGAGCCCTGTTAGTCCTGGGTTAGGTCTAACTTCTTTAGGCCCATTATATTTCATGATATATCAACAGAGAAGCTAAATAAAAAACATACACTACACTTTCTGGGAGGTTGCAGTGTAACATAATTTTATTTCTTAGAATGCCGAACCCTAACACACAAGACCCAAAACCAGAGCAAGACAAAAAAGCAGGCTGTTCCCTAGGGCAGAGAGGCACAGCTCCCTCCACCATGCAGTAGACTGCCTGCTCAAGACCTATCGCACGCTTCCCTACAGAGCCCTCTCGATTGCAAGCAGGACCAGGAAATCTCTTAGAATTTAAAATGATAGCTTGTTCTTTTAACTCAATTTTTAATACACCACAATTCCCCCGGCCTTCTTGGCCTTCCCATCGTCTTCTATTAGTGAAATGACCTACTTGACTTAAACAGAATTTATCTTTTCAAACATCCTCAACACCTTTCTTACCTCTGTGCCTCCACTACAGAATTTCCAGTCTCCAGTTCATCACTGGCGTTTGGGCAGATGGTTGTTCAAAGTCAATTGCCCTGTTGGTACCAAATCCATTGCTTCATTAAAGCAGAGCCATTCAGTGTTCACTGCCCTTGATAGCGCTGTCACAGCTTCCCAGACACAGCCTGTCTACAGCCTGTAGCTCTTGCTACAGAATGAACACTCAAAGCCACACTAAAGGTTGCATTCAAAATGGAGGTTGTAATACAACATGGTGTTCATCAAATGAAAACGGAATCCATAAGTTGATACAGACTTATTCCCCTAAACTGTCACAGGGGGAGCTTCTAGTTTATTTTCCCTTTGTTCTTGTAATTTGTGTCAGGAGTACCTAGAGCCTGGGTTAGATGTCTGCCTTTTTTGAACAAACAATAAATCCAGTTAAATGCACAGTCAACCACTGCTTATTCATAGTACTGTTCACATTTTTATGCAGAATTTTGCATCATAATTAACTATCCTGCTTCAAATTTTCTCTAACTTTTTGTTACCAAGTAAGCCTGAATTGTTTATCTACCAGACCTGTCATAGTCTTGGTGCATTGCAAGGTTTCTTTCATATACTGGGTCCATGGCTGAATAGATTTGAAAAGCACCTCTTTATATTTTTGCCCTCTCTTTAGCGAACATAAAAAATCTAGAGGCTGGTTTCTCATTACTGAGCTGCTGTTTGCTTATACACTAAGAAGGTATGTGGCATTTGTGTGAAGTGACAAAGCTACAAGATATTAATATTAGGCTGCTCAGTGAGCTGTGGAGCTGGCCATAGCCCATGAGCCAGCTAATTAATGAAAGAATGTGGGGAAGTGCAGAGCAGTCATTTCAGAGATTGCAAAAGGGGGAAAAAAATCCTACCATGCACAGGTTGCTTTGAAAGTTGTCTGAGTGCATTTGAAAATAAATCCATGAGCTTTTTTTGTGGCAGAGGCCCTGGAATGTGAAAACCAAGGGGGGGAAATCTACTGTGAAGTGTTTCATATAAGGCATTTTATTGTAATTCATTTTAGTGTAATTCATCATCCTGGATGATCTTTGGGAGGCCAAGGCCATCCTCAAAGGGACTTGTTCCTCCACACTGGCTCTGGCCCCCAGTGTCCTCCCACCCACCCCATATCCCTGTCCACTGAAGCCTCCCTGGCTGCAGCTGCCCCCAGTAAACATAGTTCAGAGAACTCTGCAAGTCTGTAGTCTTTTCCCATGAATCTGCAGATTCAGAATTCGATGATGTGTACCCCTCACAACCCTTTGGCTCCACCTGGGCCTGCCCACTCCTTCCTCAAATCAGCCCAATCTTCAACATATACTTCTGGGTGGACTCTGGCCTGTGGGGAGAACTCCATCATGGGATCCAGATGAGTGAGAGATGATATAGATGAGATAGCTGTCCCCCAGTTCTTCAGAGGAGAGGAGGGGAGCTTCTATGCTTTTATCTAGGAGAGATGATCCAAGCATAAAATGTAGGTATCAGATGAATGTTGCTTATTTATTTCCTTAAACAGGCTAAAATACCCAGATGAATGTAGAGGTGTGTTATTTTGCACTGAGGAGGAAAACTCTCATGATGAATCAACACATTTCTAATTTTCTTCCCCCTAAATGGAACGACTGAATTTCCTAAATGGAACCAGATGCTCTCTTTATTATTATTATTAGGTTGATTCCTTCCCTCATGGTTAGTTTGTTGCATTTGTGGAAAATGCATCGATTATTTAGTTGCTACACAGCAAATAATCACACAATATGAAAAGTGAAAATGTGCACATTCCCTTTTATGATAAGGACACAACCCAGACTTCATAAATAATGAACTGGTGGGCATCACCATAAGTGCTGTGGGTCTGATTCTGATCTCATTTCCACCGGTTTTGCACCTGTGTAAATGTATTAACTTCACTAGAGTTACTCCCAACTTACACCAGCTGTAACTGGGTTAAGAATCAGGCCCTAAACACTCTAAGAAACGGACATCATCACAGATTGCTGTTTAAATTTAAATGTCAATGCCTCAGCTCTCATGGCATATTTCTAATAATTCCATCCATTGTATATTTCTACAATAGAATTAACATGAATCTTTTAATGAAATATTTGTTACTAATTATATGATTTGATACTGCAATCTCGGGTAGGTGGGGCTCATCAGCCTTGGAAGGCAGCCCACCTAGGAGAAGGAAAACTCTGATTTAAAACCTCCGCTGCCTTGTGGCAATACCCACTCATGGGAAAGGCTAAGGGAGTCAACCCTGAAACCAAATCCGGTGTCGGAGTCCTGATGGCGGTCTGACATTGTCCTCAACATCATTCCGGCAACTCCTGCGACACCACTGGTGCCAAGTTGTATCGACATTGTCTTTCCCTTGGATCCATCAGTTGCGTGGAGAGGGGGGTTCTGCTGCATGGGCAACAGCTGTTCCTCCATATCACCCTGCCCTGGCTTGCGCCCTAGAGAGGACACTCCAGCTTTGCTTCACAGCGTCGACACAACACGGGAAGCAACAGTTTACCGGTTATAAGCCCCCTGCTCGATTGGCATAGAGCTGGCGCCAGGAGTTGCTTCCGAAGGTGGGAGGGATCACCATGTCTCACTGGACAACTATTGCCCGCCTCAAGCTGGGCAGCCCCCAGCCAATAAGGTGTTGTCCCGCCACAGTTCACCTGCTTCACTGGGTGCGTGGGGCTTAGTGTACGTGAGTACCTGACAAGTCGACTGCGAACCATGCACCAGGCAACAACAAAAGAAAACCAACATTTAAGAAACCAGCCCTCAAGTTAGGATGCTGGAACATACGGACCATGACAACTGGCCTATCACAAGACCTTCAGGCAATCAATGATGTTTGGAAGTCTGCAGTCATCAACGATGAGCTAGCACGACTCCAAATCGACATATTCGCTTTGCAGGAGACACGGCTGCCAGACGCTGGGACTCTCAGGGAAAAGAACTATACCTTCTTCTGGCAAGGGAAGAGTGCCGAAGAAATCAGAGAGTGTGGTGTTGGATTTGCCGTGAGAAATTCTTTACTGGGGATGGTGGAACCTGGTCAACAAGGAACTGAAAGACTGTTATCACTCCGACTCCACACATCCACTGGACCCATCAACCTGATCAGCGTGTATGCACCAACACTCGGCGCCAACAGGGATACCAAGGATGAGTTCTATGATCAGTTAGACACGATCATCAGGAGTATCCCTAAAGAAGATCACTTGATACTACTGGGTGACTTCAACGCCAGAGTGGGCGCTGACCACGACTTTTGGCCAACCTGTCTTGGAAAGTTTGGAGTTGGAGAAATGAATGAGAATGGACAACGACTTCTGGAACTGTGCTCGTACCATGAGCTCAGCATCACCAACTCATTCTTCCAGACAAAGCCTCAACACAAAGTGTCCTGGAGACACCCTCGCTCCATGCACTGGCACCAACGCGACCTGATCATCATCAGGCGGTCTGCCTTGAAGTGCGTCCTGCTTACTCGCACCTTCCACAGTGCTGACTGCAACAGTGATCACTCGCTGGTGTGCAGCAAGATGAGGCTACAGCCAAAGAAGATCCACCACTCTAGGCCAGAGGGCAAACCCCGCATCGATGTGAGCAAGACCGCACACCCAGACAAGGCAGAGAAATTCACCCATGAGCTCTCCGAGGTGCTGAACTGTATGCCTCCCGGTGGCTGCGCCAAAGAGAGATGGGACCACATCAGAGACGCAGTACACAGCACAGCCATGAAAGTTTTTGGAAAGAAACGAAACATGAATAATGACTGGTTTGAGGCCAACTCCGCCACACTCACTCCAGCCATTGAAGAACGCCTCACTGTTCACCTGGAGTATAAGCGTTCCCCCAGTCATAGGATTCTACAAGAGTATCGATTTGCCAGGAGCAAAGTACAGAGACTAGCTCGACAGTGTGCAAATGATTACTGGCTCCAGCTCTGCCGGAGCATTCAACTATCTGCTGACACTGGAAACATCAGGGGAATGTATGATGGCATCAAGAAGGCCATGGGACCCACAAAGAAGTGGAGAGTGTCACTAAAGTCTGCAACAGGCAAAAACATGCAGGACAAGGGCAAGCAGATGGTTAGATGGGTGGAGCACTACTCTGAAGTGTACTCCAGGCAAAACACCATCACCGAAGCTGCCCTCAATACTGTGGATGGTTTTCCCGTTGAAACTGAGCTGGACGAGAAGCCCACCATGGAAGAACTGAAGAAAGTCATTGAGAGCTTGTCCACAGGAAAGGCTCCAGGAAAGGATGGCATCCCACCAGAAGTTATCAAGTGTGGCATCAGCGTCCTCCTAGAACACCTCCACGACCTCCTCTGTCAGTGCTGGGACGAAGGTGCAGTACCTCAGGATATGAGAGACGCCAACATTGTGACCCTCTACAAGAACAAGGGTGATAGAAGCGACTGCAACAACTACAGAGGCATATCGCTCCTGAGTGTTGTGGGTAAAGTCTTCGCACACGTGATCCTGAATAGACTGCAGAAGCTTGCTGACAGAGTTTACCCAGAGTCACAGTGCGGGTTCCGAGCAGGGAGATCCACAACCGACATGGTTTTCTCCTTAAGGCAGCTGCAAGAGAAATGCAGAGAACAGCACAAGCCGCTATTCCTTGCCTTCATAGACCTGACCAAAGCTTTCGACCTTGTGAACAGAGATGGGCTGTTCAAGATCCTGGTAAAGGTTGGCTGTCCACCGAAGCTGCTGAGCGTGATCCAGTCTTTTCACGACAACATGAAAGGCACAGTACTATATGATGGCTCGTCTTCCGATGCCTTCGACATCCACATTGGAGTAAAACATTCTCGCTCCCACACTCTTCAGCATCTTCTTTGCAGCATTGCTGAAACTTGCCTTTGGAAATTCCACAGAGGGAGTCAATCTCCACACCTGGTCTGACGGGAGACTTTTCAATCTGGGTCGACTAAAGGCCAAAAGCAAGGTACGGGAGGCAACAATCAGAGACATGCTGTTTGCAGACGACGCTGCCCTGGCCACCCACACAGAAACCGATCTCCAGCATCTGATTGACTGCTTTTCCAGAGCTTGCGAAGAGTTCGGGTTGACAATCAGTCTTCAGAAGACCAAAGTTATGGCCCAGGATGCAGAACATCCAAGCATTGCCATCAATGACTATGTGCTAGAGGTTGTCAGTCAGTTCACCTACCTTGGATCTACCATCACGGACAACCTCTCACTGGACCCTGAGATCAACCGTAGAATCGGCAAGGCCTTTACAATTTTGGCCAGATTGTCACAGAGAGTATGGAACAACAACATGCTGACCATCAACACAAAGGTCGCTGTGTACCGTGCATGTGTGTTAAATACTCTTCTCTACGCCAGCGAAACTTGGACCCTCTACGCTTTGCAAGAAAAGATACTGAACACCTTCCACATGCGCTGCCTCCGCCGCATACTTGGGATCACTTGGAGTGATCCAATAATGAACAACGAGGTGCTGGAACGTGCCAAGATCTCCAGCATGTTCACTCTCCTCCATCAACGCCGCCTCAGATGGCTTGGCCAGCTAAGTCGTATGGAAGATGGACGGATCCCCAAAGACCTGTTGTATGCCGAACTTGCCTCCGGAAACAGAGCTACAGGATGGCCCCACCTTCGCTTCAAGGATGTTTGTAAGAGGGACCTGAAGACTGTTCAAATCGACATCAACAGCTGGGAAGAGCTCGCCCAGAACAGATGCAGATGGAGACATGCTCTGACCACTGGATTGAAAACTGGCGAAGATAAGCTGCGGCAGCTTGCCGAGGAAAAGCGGGTTCAACGGAAAAGGAAGCAGCGGCTCCAACCCACAGCTGACACAGCCTTCAAATGCAGCAAATGCAATCGAGACTGCCACTCTCGTGTGGGGCTTCACAGCCACAACAGACGCTGTACAACCATCAACTAAACATTCCCCATGGGCGCATATCCATCGTCTCTCGAGACTAACGGACGCCAACAACATCAACAATACTGCAATCCTGTTCATCTCCACCTGCAGAATCTTTGGGCCAGCTAGTACTCCCAGTCTTCTTCTGGTCCTTTCCTGATTTAACATATATCTATCCAGTCTCAGAAACAAAACTTTGTTAAATGAACCTTGGAGATGCTATCTATTTTATTTTGCAATAATAAGATTTTAATAATCCATTATTGTTTATTGTAGCAAAAATGCATTTGAAAATAATGAAGCATTTTCTGAAGTTCTCAGTGTATGTAGTTATTTATCTGAGATTCTAAAACACAATCACACAGAAATGAGTTCAAAGGAAAATACAATAAAACTAATGTTGGTACTACATTGCACAGATTCCAGTAATGTTAAAAGATTGTCACTGGGAATTACAGTGAAGATACATGTCGTTATCTCTTAAATAATGAATGGTGAAAACATGTCAGAGTAGCAAACAAGCTTCAGGAAATGGTTCATTATTTCTTTGTGTGTTTGTATGTGTATTTTAACTATTAATGATGATTTATTAAAATCTTGCCATTCTGAGAGTATATAATTGCATTTGGGGCTTATATTTATGGCAGGGGGGGGAGGATCATTGACACATTTGCAGGCATGATGAGGAAAGGACACACAAATACAGTATATTCCTTTAATTTTCAAGAGCTCAGGGCCCTATTTTTCCAAGTGATGAGCACTGACAGCTTAAGCCGGATATTGAAAAGACCATAGCTCCCATCTAAGGCACCTAAACCAGGGCCATATTTTCAAAAGAGCTCAGAGCACCCATCAACTTTTATTTTAACCTCTAGGTCTAGATTTTCCAGAGTGCTCCACATCCAAACAGTCTCCAGTGTACTGGATCTTTGGAATATGTGGCCCTGATTGTGGGTCAGCCCTTTAGAAAATATGACCCATAATATACAATTTTCTGTGTGTAATTGAATTTGTTTCTATTAAATATACTATATTTAATATTCATTGCTATGAATACTTGAATAAACCTTTGAAGCGGGGTAGTGCCTTACCAAAAGGAGAAATTAAAACACATAATGAGCATTAAAAGATCTTGACATTTTTTCTTTTAATAAAAGAACATTCCTTAATTGCTGCAGCCCAAGGCAACCATAAAGTCAAAGACTGACAGTTTATGTGAGTTTTATGAGCCTGTTTAGGCTGTTATTCATGAAAAAAGATAGTTTAGCAACTGCTGTGGCTGATCATACTTATGCTACTTGTGAGCTAGCAAGCATCTTCTTAAAGAAACAAGAAGCAATTTTTAGTATGTACATTTCTTTTTTTAAGGAAGCTCTAAGGGAATCCACCTGGATTCCAACAATTTCTACCCCACCATCAACCTCAGCCTGAACCAGTCCACACAAGAGATCCACTTCCTGGACACTACAGTGCAAATAAGTGATGGTCACATAAACACCACCCTATACCAGAAACCTACTGACTGCTATACTTACCTACATTCCTCCAGCTTCCATCCAGGACACATCACATGATCCATTGTCTACAGCCAAGCCCTAAGATACAACCGCATTTGCTTCAATCCCTCAGTCAGAGACAAACACCTACAAGATCTCTATCAAACATTCTTAAAACAACAATACCCACCTTGGGAAGTGAGGAAACAGATTGACAGAGTGAGATGGGTACCCAGAAGTCACTTACTACAGGACAGGACCAACAAGGAAAATAACAGAACATCATTGGCCATCACATACAGTCCCCAGCTAAAACCTCTCCAGCGCATCATCAGAGATCTGCAACTTATCCTGGAAAATGATCCCCCATGCTCACAGGCCTTGGGATGCAGGCCAGTCCTCGCTTACAGACAACACCCCAATCTGAAGCAAATACTCACCGTCAACTACACACCACACCACAGAAACACTAACCCAGGAACCAATCCCTGTAACAAACCCCGTTGCCTACTCTGTCCCCATATCTACTTCAGCGACACATCCCAGGACCCAACCACACCAGCCACACCATCAGGGGCTCATTCACCTGCACATCTACTAATGTGATATATGCCATTATGTGCCAGCAATGCCACTCTGCTATGTACATTGGCCAAACCGGACAGTCACTACGTAAAAGGATAAATGGACACAAATCAGACATCAGGAATGGTAACATACAAAAGCCAGTAGGAGAACATTTCAATCTCCCTGAACATTCTATAACAGATTTAAAAGTAGCCATTCTTCAACAAAAAAACCTTCAAAAACAGACTTCAAAGAGAAACTGCTGAGCTACAATTAATTTGAAAACTTAACACCATCAATTTGGCCTTGAATAGGGACTGGGAGTGGTTTGCTCACTACAAAAGCAATTTTCCCTCTCTTGGTATTGACACCTCCTCATCAGTTATTGGGAGTGGACCACATCCACCCTGACTAAATTGGCCTTCAACATTGGTTCTCCACTTGTAACATAACTCCCTTCTCTTCATGTGCCAATATATATTTATACCTGTTTCTGTAATTTCCACTCCATGCATCTGAAGAAGTGGGTTTTTACCCATGAAAGATTATGCCCAAATAAATCTGTTAGTCTATAAGGTCCACCAGACTCCTCAATTTTTTTGTAGATACAGACTAACAAGACTACCCCTCTGATATAAGGGAATTGTGGAGCTCTGAATGCACGGCTAAAATGGGGAACTCTTGAGCTGGCCTCAGTAAGCCGGGCCTCAGTATCAACTTCCTTTCTGGCCTTGAGCAAGTCATTTACAGCCTGATCATGCTGCCATTTAAGTGATGACAAAACTCTCATTTGCTTCAGTGGTGCAGGGTTGGCTTAAACTGTCTTCTTTAGTTTTCAGTTTCTCCACCTGTAAAATGGAATTAATAGTATTTGTCTTACTACCCATTTTGAAGTGTTCCCATGATGGAAGCTGGCCCTCTGCTCCTCATGAAGCAAAATATTTGTAGAAATGGAGTGAGCATTTGATTTCCCTAAAAAGCCACACTGGGGATAATTTGGTTCCAGATTCTATTTAATTTGACTCTTCAAATTTTGTGTCTATGTGGATAAAAGGTTACGGTATTGGCCTACCTTTAATTGCTAGGTGACATGAGAACATGATACCATTGGCTATATATGGATTTGAGAATTCTCTAATGGAAAACAACAGAAGGGGTGTATTCTGACTGGCCCTTTAATGCAGTGTTGTTGCAGCCCTATTATTCCAGGATCTTAAAGAAAAAAGCTGGGTGAGGTAATCTCTTTTATTGGACCTACTTCTGCTGGTGAGAGAGAGACTTTTGAAATTATACATAGCTGTGTAAGCTTTTCTCTTTCACTAACAGATGTTGGTCCAATAAAAGAGATTACCTCACCCACCTTGACTCTTTAAAGGGAGTTTCAGGTGGGAGGTTACATTAGGGCAGAGGTGGGCAAACTATGGCCTGCGGGCCACATCCGGCCAGTGGGACCATCCTGCCCGGCCTTTGAGCTCCCAGGCAGGGAGGCTAGCCCTCGGCCCCTCCTCTGCTGTCCTCCCTCCCCTGCAGCCTCAGTGCGCCGCGCTGCCAGCGCTCAGGCCCGTCGCTCCTGTCAGGCAGCGTGGGTGGCATGGCTGGCTCCGGCTGGGTGGCAGGGCTGTGAGCTCCTACTGCTTTGAGCGGCATGGTAAAGGGGTGGGGAACAGCGGGGTTGGATAAGGGGCATGGGGTCCTGGGTGCAGTCAGGAGACAGGGAGAAGGGGGCAGTTGGATAGGCGTGGGAGTCCCGGGGGGACTGTTAGGGGGCGGAGGGTGGATATGGTTCAGGGCAGTCAGGGAACAGGGAGCAGGGGGAGTTGGATAGGGGGTAGGGTCCCAGGGGGTGGTTAGGGGCTGGGCTGTGGATAGGGGTTGGGGCAGTCAGGGGACAGGGAGCAGTTGGATGGGGCAGAGGTTCTGGGGGGCCAGTCAGGGGACGGGGAGCAGAGGGCGGTAGGATGGGATGGAGGTTCGGGGAAGGTAGGGGACGGGGAACAGGTGGGTTAGATAGGCATGGGAGTCCCGGGGGGGCCTGTCTGGGGGCAGGTTTTTGGACAGGGGTTGGGGAAGTCAGGGAGCAAGGGGGGTTGGATAGGGGGTGGGGCCCCGGGGGGCAGTTAGGGGTGGGGGTCCCAGGAAGGGGCAGTCAGGGGACAAAGAGCAGTGGGGGTTGGATGGGTTGGGAATTCTGAGGGGGGTGGGAAGTGGGAGGGGGTGGTGACCAGGCTGTTTGGTGAGTCACAGCCTTCCCTACCCGGCCCTCCATAGAGTTTTGCAATGCCGATGTGGCCCTCGGGCCAAAAAGTTTGCCCACCCCTGCATTAGGGTGACCAGGGTGTGGAAGGTAATAGGAACCTATATAAGACAAAGCACTGAATATTGGGACTGTCACTATAAAATCAGGGCCTCTGGTCACCTTAGGTCACATGGAACTTCCCACTGCCTTTTTAGTATCCAGTGGTATCCTCTGTTCAGTTGACATATAATATATCAAACCCACAGCGTATGCACACACACTCTCTGGAAATAAATCCGATCAGTAATAATATTTCTGGAAATGTTATACATAATCCTTAACAAATGGCCTTTAAAACTGTATTAATTATGCAGGAACAAATAACTGATAACTAAGCAGCAGCCCCTGCTTTGGCGTCTTCTATTCCTGCCAGATGGAGTCTTTGGCTTTGAAAATCTATACCATTGCAAATTTTGAATGACAAAACCATCTTTTTTCCTATTTTGTACCATGACAAACCATCAGGACAGAAGAATGGAGTAGGTCACACAAGTTTATGGTGAGACTCACACTGACTTTGCAAGTGAAAAGCCTAGAAACAGGTGATTATGTAAATGAGAGATAATTAAGTTCTGTACTTTTGCTTATTGGTTCTCTTTAGGCCCTGATTCAGTAAAGCACTTAAACATGTGCCTAACTTTATGCACATGCTTATGTCACTCTGAAGGCAATAAATATGACAAAACTCAATAAGACAAATGCAAAATAATACACTTAGGAAGAAATAATCAACTGCACAGATACAAAATGGGAAATGACTGTCTAGGAAGGAGTAGTGCAGAAAAGGATCTGGGGGCTATAGTGCAAATGTGATCAGGTGTACAAACTTCATACTGGTGAGGCAAGGTTTAAGGGGTTTCTCTGGACAAAGCAAGCTATGCCCCCTCACTCCTGCTGGGCATGTTCCCAGGGAAGGGGGAGTTCAAAAGGGAGCAGCTCAGATCACTCTGGGCTCAACAAGCAGGAGAGCAGTTGGCTGCTGAAGCCTCCTGCAGAGAAGCCAGAGGCTCCAAGTGGCTGGGACTGGGACTCACAGTCAAGTTGCCACAGGCCTCTCAACTGTGGGGTGCTGAGGATGACGTGTTGTTACAGATAGGGGAAGATGCTCCAGAGCATGACCTGCAAGGATGCCAGGGGGACCCAAAGACAAACTCATGGTGCAGACAGAGCATCAGAAGCAGAAGTAGGAAGTGACCCAGGGAACAGACCTAAGGGTGCCTGTCTCTAGGTGATGTTTTTAGACAATTATTTTGAAGGGATCTGGGTTAGAACCAGGTGGAGCAGGGTGAGCCCAGGTTCTCCTACCCCCAGACACTCTACTTTAGCCACTAAGCAAGGTGGCCACAGTCTTGCCATCAGGAGACATTGCCACTGACTTTAGCTGCCAGACAGGTTGGCCACACAGACTCTTGCCATGGGGCGATGTTTCCACAGACTCTAGTTGCTAGACAAGGCAGCCACTGACTCTAGCCACTGGGCAATACAGTCTGGAGTATTGCCACTAGGCAGTACTGCTAGCCCTGGACACAATCCTGCCCCCAGCAGTATCATAAACTAAATGTGAGTCAATGGTGTAATACCATTGCAAAAAATGTGAACATCATCCTGGGCTGTATTAACAGGAGTGTTATAAGCAAGACACGAGAAGTAATTCTTCCACTCTATTCAGCACTTATATGTCCTCAACTGGAGTATTGTGTCCAGTCCTGGGTACCACACTTCAGGAAAGATGTAGACAAATTGCAGAAAGTCCAGAGGAGAGCAACAAATATGATTAAAGGTCTAGAAAACATAACTTATAAGGAAAGATTGAAAAAAATTGGGTTTGTTTAGTCTAGAGAACAGAAAACTGATGGAGGACATGATAACAGTCTTCAGGAACATAAAAGGTTGTTATAAAGAGGAGGGTAATAAATTATTCTCCTTATCCACTAAGAATAGGACAAGAAGTAATATTCTTAAATTAAAGCAAGGGAGATTTTGGCTAGAGATTAGGAAAAAATTCCTAACTGTCAGCGTAGTTAAGCACTGGAACAAATTGTAGAATCTCCATCATTGAAAGATTTTAAAGAACAGGCTAGACAAACACCTGGCAGGATGGTCAATATAATACCTAATCTGACTCAGTGCAGGTGAGTGGACCTGTCAAAGGCCCTTCCAGTCCAACATTTCCATGATTCTATGATTCTGTCTTTAAAGATTTCCTGAATAGGGAGGAATGGAGTTCTAGGTTCCCAGATTTCGCTACTCCATTGATACATTCAACAAAACATGAAAGAGAAAGAATTTTGCCAAGCATCGGAAACTGATCTTCAGCACTGTTCAGTATACTGAATAAGAGTTTTGAAGAACACATCTCAGACAAATCTAGGGGAAAATAATGGAGGAACTACAAAAACTAGGAGTGGGAGGTATCCATATTTTTACTATTCCATTAAACATCCAATAGCAGGTATCAGTTTGTTTGATTATTGAAAGTGAATCTGAATAAAGTTATGTGGATATTCTGCTCACCAGAACAGGATACACACACATGTGTGTGTATGAACCTAATATTTATTGAAGAAAACAAATTATAGCTTTAAATAATCATGATGCTAATGAGAATTTAAGAAGAAAAACATGCTTGAGTACTCTTAATATTTGGTTCACAATCATCATTATAAAAGCAAGAGTCCTTGGATTTATTTGTAGTACCATTGCCTTTAGGAAAATGATAATGCAAGCCATTTGATGACGTCCCACAAAATAATTTCCTCAGACGTCGGAAAGAGGGCATTGTGCAGTGATAGCTGCAACCAGAAAGTCAGAAACATAAATGGTCAGAAGAGAAGCTTTTTGTCTCTGAATAAATGGATCCCTTGAGAAATCCACTTTTTAAAAGCTTCGAAGTGTGTTAAAGATTTTCACACACTATAAATGGACATCTGTAGTCTAGGCTGTACCTCAACAAGATGACAATAGTTGTCATGTCAAATCTCAGCAGGCTGTCTGTGCTCATGTACTCCTAAGTTAAGAAATACCACTCTAGCAGAATGAAACATAACCTTTTATATTACATTTTGTGGTACTGGCTTCAGTGAAATGTAAGAGGATCTTATCTCCGGATGTCAATGGATTTGGTTTAAGGCAGCCTCTCTCCTTTAGGACTGTTGTCAGCTGGGAGTTCTCCCCCAGGGGAAGAGAGAGTCTCTTTCTTGCTCATGTTACAATCTTGTCAGATGAAGAAAGATAAAATTACACTAATATACATGTCATGTCTGTTTCCCTGCAGTAGGAGGAAGGAAGTACCATTTGCTGGCTTAGACAAAAGCTCTCATAGGTTTGTCTGTTGTAACAAACAAGAGTTATATTACTCAGGAGGGATTGTACCTCAGTAGAGCAGTGGAACTAAGCCAACAGTTAGCCCCTACATGGAGGAATGTAGGGGCTTCAGGTCATGGAAGTGCCCTCTTTTGCCCTCCTCCATGCCTACACAATGGGAGTAAAGGATTGCACCTCAGGAAGGTGCAGCCATTCTGTCAGCTTCAGGAACATGCAGGGCATTCCCCCTGCTGCATCCTTCAGACAATGCGCTCACCCTACATGTCCAGCTAGCTCCCCTGACGGTGTGGAGGTGGGGCAAGGCTATGGACTTGCCCCTTCACTGACTCTCCCTGTCCCTTTAGGGCAGCTTACAAAGGAGCAGTCCTTGCTCTTGGAAGAGCCCAGGGACTACAGCTGTGCCCAGCTGCTGTGCAAGGAAAACAAGGGTGATTGTGACAGCTGGACAGGAAAGGAGATGTTTTTCCTGCAAAAGTCTCAATGAAAGTGAACATTTATTTTTGTTGATTTGTTTTTCTGGCCTCTCGGTATTTGGGGTTTTCAGGATTTTATTTTCTGATGAATGGAATAAATGCATTGGATCCTAATGAATGATCCCCATTCCAGGTTAAAAAAGAACACAAATATAGAAGAACAGAAGAAGAAGGTCCCAGCTCATATTCCCTGTTTACTAAAAATCTAGACACATATGTGAATCCCAACACTCAATGTCCCCTTCAAAACAGTAAATGATGTGATGGCCTTACTACGTATTCAAGAGCCAAACCTCTTTACATACTCAGAGAATTACTCCCCAATTCTGCATCTTGACAGAGGGTTAGACTAGATGACCCTTGCGGTCCCTTCTCACCTTATGGTTCTATGCAGCTATGATTCTATAATGGGTCATATTCATAAGCAGGCATGTGAGACATATTATGGCTCATCCCCCAGAACCTTTTTGAAAGCTTCTATGTGTGCAACAAACTGGGCAGTTCATCTCTTTCAGGATGAATTAAAGAGATTTTTTAAAAAACAACAACAACATTTTTTTCTTTTTCCCTCCTCCCTCCGCCCCCCGGGATTTAGAAATAGTCTCCCTAATCCACATTGCATGAATTGCAAATGTAATCAGAAGCATGAAAAAAAGGATAAAAAGCTCTGAAGTGTTGGGATCTGGTGCTTTAGCAAACAAAGGTTGCATTGTTCAGAGTGCAGAAAGCAGTGCAAAGATTTTTGTTGCACCGTGGGGGAGAGCCGATCATTCTTTAAACTGAGGGTTGTGCCATGAACTATATTAGAGAAGCCAAAGGACTTTTGGTATCGTATTAATGTGCCATCACTAATAAAAGGGAGTCCAATGTTCACCTTGCTCTCTCATACCTTTGACTCTTAACTTCAGCAGCAGTTTACTGACTGGAATACAGAGGTTTAATTGATGCCTAGGGTGTGCAAAGAACATAAGGTCTTCCTTAGTAAAATATATTGCTTATTATGCTCAAGAGAAATGCCTTCATAATTCATTAGGCACTTCTGGGAGAAAAGAAGCCATTAACTTAGTTTCTAAAAAGGACACGTGCAACCAAATGTGTTTGTTTTCTTTCTTTCTTTCTTTCTTTCTTTCTTTCTTTCTTTCTTTCTTTCTTTCTTTCTCAAAACCATCATTGTGAGCTAATTTAGATAAACTACTGAACAAATAAATTTGTAACAGAACCTCAGTGTATAGCCAGACAAAAATGATGCACTGCAGTCTAAATTTTCAAATGGCATAAATCAACATAACTCTGTTAAAGTTAATGGTTCAACACCAATTTATGTCAGCTGAGAATCTGTACCACAAACTGTAGGTTGTTATTGTTCCGTTGAATACTTGGTGTATATTTAAAGCTTGTGTGATTTTGAAGAATCAAATCAATTTTTTCAGACCAGAATAGCAATACAACTGCTCTATTTCTGTACTCTATAAAGAGTCCCCATATAATGCCCTCTTGACTTTCTCCAGGGCAGGAAAGATACTTCAAATGATCAAAACCACTGAAAAAAACAGGAGATGCAGTTCGCATTGTTTCGTCCTAATAATTTACTTATAGTCATTTTAAGGCTTCCAATAGGGCTGTTATATCATTCTGGTTGATCAAGAGGCTTGTTGAACAATAAGGTACAACCTCTCTTCCATACTGCAAGTGTTATTGTTTTGTCTTTGAATTTTGTTTTTTCCCTTCACTATTCTGTGTTGTATATTTTTCTTAAAATTCAGTTAGATTTCTGAACTGGAAAATGGTTTTTTATCATATTTCCTAACAAATATTTTTAAAAGTGGAAATATTTGGAAAAGAAATGTTTCATACAAATAAGGTTGCAAGATCTTAACTCTATGGCCAAAAGCCTCTAAGCATGTGTTTACATTCATTCTATTCATCTGAGCATTTAAACGCATGCTTAATTTTAAAGGTTAAGCATATGCTTAAGCACTTGGTTGAATAAGGACGGACCGCTGATTCAAAATATAAGCTATCTGAGAATAAACTATTTAATTTTATTATTATTACTTTCCAATTACAATTGCAGAACTCTGCAGCATATTCATGCCCCAGTAAAATTATAAATTATAAAATATAAAATATCTGAGACAGTCAACCATGGATAACAATTGCTGGAGAGAATACCACTTACCTTAAAAATAATAGCTATTTCTTTTCTTTTGTACTTTCTAAAAATATTTCTTTCCCTGGGCAAATAATGGATTTTATTACAAAATGGATTTGTGAGTGCTGGAATCTTTAAAATTCTGTTGATCTTTGTTCACTGGCTTGGAAAAAAGAGGATAAAACTAAAGGCTTGCGGTTAGATGCTCATCAGGTGTAAATCACCATAGCTACACTGAATTCAATGGAGCCATGTAGGTTTACACCAGCTGAGGGTCTGGCACTGGGGTTGGTGGCACACTACATCTGTGCTAAATGTGTGCAATCAATCTCAAGGCAATTTGTGTAAGGTTACATCTACAGTACAAACTAGCGGTGTGATTCCCCTGCTCGTGGACACACACTCATGCTAGCTCTCCTTGAGCAAGTGTGAGTATAAATAGTAGTGTAGCCACAGTAGCCTGGGTAGCAACAGCAGAGGCATGGCTGAGTTATATGTACTAAGTACAAATCTTCCTGAAACCAGTGGGTATGTACATGGCACAGCTTAGCTGTGACTTCACTACTACTACCATGACTACAGTGCTGTTTATACTCGCACTAGTTTGATGAGCGCTAGCTAGTTAAGTTGAGTGTTAAGTTGAATCAAGAAGATGGATGTAAAGCAGTGGTGTGGGGAGAATGAAGAGGTTATGTATAGTATTATTATAAGTATTGCATACCCCTCAAGATATCTGCCTGATGTTAACTGTGCTGACTACCAGGAGTTAAGTCAAAGCAGGCGGTTAAGGGAGAAACAAACAGGAACCAAAACAATGACAAAGATAAGGCTCCTTGGGGAACTAATGGGGAAGCTATTGATTGGGGATACCCCCTGCCTGGCCGCAGCTAATCTGGGAATGTGTATTCTTCCTAGATCAAAACCTAGGCTGCAAGGGGATCCTAAACCTTAAAGATGCTGGCCTCAGGAAGGAGGGGTGGCTGAGTGAGTTGGCAGCAAACTGAGGCTGACACCTTGACTGCCTGAGACACAGGGACTGCAGCAAGCAGATTGGCTGTCCTAAACCACAAGTGGGACTAAGCTGGACCTATCTGCACTGTGGATAGAGAGGTTAAGTTTAGGTCAGGAAATATGACCTAAATATGACCACATAGGACTCTTTGTGGTGCTAACCCATTTTCTTAAATGTTTTTTCCTTTTGGTAATTAAATGCTAACTTTGTTTTGAAGAAGCTGTTTTTGACTCACTTAATCAACTGCTGTCACAAGTCACTGGAGAAAAAATGCTTGCCAACGGCACACACACAGTTAGGTCTGTCGGCTTATCGTGGTTGTTAAAAAGAGGGGACGGGTGCCCATAAAACCAGTTTAATAGTGGTAGGACCATGTGGTTCCACCCAGAGTGGATGAAGGTCTCAAAAAGGGGGCATTGGAGAGCTCCCCCTGTAACTGTGACATATTGATACAAGACAAACCCTCCTCATTTTGCTCACCTCTGATTATTCAGTTTAGAGCCATCAATGATCAGAGCTTTGGGATGTCAGAGGCTCGGTATTACAATGGCTGGTAGAAGAACAAATACCAAAAGTTAGACAAATTTCAGTGTTGAATACTGGAAAAGTAATGCTTCTGGTTATATGTTATAGTCCAAGAATACTTCAGTTAGACAGTTTGCCTAAATGACACTTTAGAAGAAGGTTTAGGATGTCGTTGTAATACATGCTATAAGTCAATCATTCATTGAAAGCAGGCTGGAGAAGGAAAGCGCTCCCTGAACAAAAAAGGGAGTCATGGTGGGTTTCCCACCAGTCTAGAAGCTGGCCCTTGTGTGCCACTACTACCCCAAGAACATGGAGGGCAGGACCAGGGGGAGGGAGTGTTGTGGAGGTGTACATGGGCTCCAAGATTACCTTAACCATCCCTGATCAAGATTATTGCAAACCAGGGGGAGGAACGCAAACTGGCAAAGGTGGTTGTATTTTACCAAAAGTATGCTTACTAAAGTGATTTGTTAAAAAGGAAAAGAAAGACTGCCTACTAAAAATGACTGGTTGAAAATAGGAAACACTTAGTTTGTATTGAGTTAATTATTTTTCTGCTGTGTCAGAATCTTCCATTTTGATGCCACAATGTATCAAAGACTCTCAATCAAAATGGAACTCTGGCATTGACTGAACAAATCCATACTGAGGGTTTTTTTATCAAGCTAGGTACTAATAGCGTTACCAAAAAATGCTCATTTTCTGAGCCAGGAGATACAGAGTAATGTTGAGGAAAAATATGCTCTGTTCACATCTTACAAATGAAAGTGTGAGCCCTCCAGTAGAAAGACAGAGTGTGCCTTAGTGCATTAAAGGAGTAATGTGGCCCAGTGGACTAAGCCTAGGCCTAGCTGTCAGAAAGTTCTAAGCCTCATACTGACCTTGTAGGTGGAATTGGGCAAATCACACCAACTTTTTCAAAAGTCTGTGCAGCCAAAAATGACAATTTGGGCAACTAAGAAGGAGGGCTGGATTCCCCTGGGCTCTATGCCATGTTAAGGGGCATCACTGGCCACTAAGGTAGGAGCACCCAGGTGGGAGCAAGGAAGAAAAGGTCAACTCTGGGCATGGTTAAATCATAGCTGCTCATTCTGAAGCATTTTCAAAAGCCCTAGCTGGGATACAATCACCCAGACAGGTGCTGCTGCTTTAGTCACACCTGAGCCACAGGGAACTCAGCAGGCAATAGTTAGCACACTCACTTCACAGCTGCTCATTGGCTCTTGCAAATGCGGTACCCCACAGGCCCTATTAGACTATGATTAAAAGGCCATCAGATTCAGTGTTGCACAAGCAGACAGGGAGCTATGAAGGCACAGGGAGAGAGAGCGGAAACATCTGCTCTAGAACTGCAGGGAGAGCAGTAGGCAGGAGCTGGGAGAGAAAGGGATGTTGGAAGGCAGCACAGTTCCCCACTAGACAGTATTGCCTTGAGCTGTCAGCCAATGATTCTATCATCAGAGATACAAGAGGCTGCTGAGGAACACTATGATGGAGGTTAGGGGGATTGTAGGTGGCTAATGTAGCAATAACAGACACAGCGAGCTTTTAAAATCCAGGCCAGAGGGTTATTCCAGATTTACCCTGATGTTTCTGAGATTGGAACTTGGTCCTACCTTGTATTTCTAGAAGAAAAAAACAACAATAACTGTATGGCTGTGCAATGCTAAATGGTATACATTAGGCTGCTGTGACAACTCTGAAAAACAAGCAGAGAAAGTAGGGTCTCAAAAGGTTTCCAGAAGAAACAGATTCTGATATGTTTAGAGCATTTCAACTTCATTACACTCTTTTTATTCACGTCATTTATTTATTTTAAAATACATTAATAGCTGTAATCAATCTCCATTATGTCATAAAAATATTGTCTTGCAGAGCACTTTCTTCTTGCAGTACTGCATAAAGCACTGGAACCCGTAAAATGGTTAAAATTTAAAACTCATCATCTTCCAACAATTTACCATACACTTTTCCTATGTGTAGAATATTATTCTGACACCACAGGTCTCTGTGCTATAAAGAGTTGCAGGCAGGGTGTGTTCACACTCACTGGTAAACAAAGGTGAAAAAAACTGAAACTTGTTCTGTGTTGAAGCTGGACGGTTTGACTATAGTTGTCTGATTTAGTAAATATCTGCTGTTTAAGAGGGACTATAGTTCCAAACAGTATGATGCTGTGTGGTAACTTTTGGCAAATGTTGCCTTTTTAATGGCTTCTGTTATAGCATGTTTATTTGCTCTCTAGTGCTATTGCCAGTGTTGAGTAAAATTCATTTCAAGAGAGCCAATTCATTGTTCAGTGTAAGATAGGCCTGGATCTTTATGAAGAAATTATCAGCATATCAAATAGTATATATGAGAGCTTTGTATAGGAGTGACCCAGTGGAGACCACAAAAAAAATCATTTCATTCTTCACCATATTGTAGACTCAGATCAGATCTTCACAAGTGAAAAAATGATTTTTATTCTTCAGTTGAGTCAGCCCCATAATAACACCAGTTTTAATGGTGATGAATTTGCAGTTTATTTTGGGGGAGTCCAAATACAGCAAGTATAAAATCTGCAGTACAGTGTATTCTCTGAGTGATGCTTGATTGCTACAGAAAAAAGCAACCTTTTATAAAATCTTGAGTCATTTCAGAGCACAAGCTTTGTATGCAGAGCACTAAATATTCTAGGTCCCACCGGTCATGTACTGTCCAAATCCTAGTTTCTATAAATTAGATTCTTAGTGTTGAATTCAAAGGAGGAATGAAAGCATGCTGCTGGAATTACAGACTGGTTACAAAAAATGTACTTGGAACATCAACCTCCGCTTGCTTCTCAAGACAATAAATCTTTGAATTAACTGTCTTCATGGGCACTTGTATCTAGAAGCCAGATATGCTTCCCGTCACCCACTTTAACACAATGAAGTAAAAAAAAATAAGATCCAAGAGTAGGAAGAAATGAAAAGCCTGAACAGGCATATAGACTTTAGTGTGTACAAAATTAAAACAGGAGAAAAATCATCTTAACTTAAAAGCATACCAAACTGTTTGGAATGCAACAGAGATAATTACACGCTACTTCACATAAATATCAAATGGCTTCAACATGAACTAACTCTAATGAACTGTTATATTAAAATATAAAAATCATGGAGGGAAAATGCAGTGGCAATCCAATCTCTACGGTTCCATTTTATGGGCAGCTCCAGATTCGAAGATTAGTGAAGGTGCATCTTAATTCATGGTAAACGTGATAAATACCATTCTGTGCACCTCTATCAAAATAAGAACACTGAAGGAGAATCAAAGTAGTACCAGAGTCGTTTGTAAATCTTTAATAAACAAACTTAATTACAAATATCAAAATACATGCACATAGGACACTAGCACAAAATAATGTTGAACACCCTAAAATAATTTCTTAAAATGTTTCCAAAAAGGACAGAAAGGAAATGAAAATATTCTCCATTTTTGTCTTTTAAGGTTTAATTAGTTTATCATAATGGAAGGAAGACAGATTACATTTCTTTTCTAAAGTAAATGTTAAAAGGGTCTGATCCAAAACCCATTGAAATTATTCACTTAATTAAGTTTTTCAGTTGACTTGAATGAGCTTTGGATAAGATCCAAAAACCATACTATAGAACCTAAATATAATATGGCAAAAGAGATAATATAGTGCAGTACTCCTGATTTGATTTTTTGCCAAATGTATAAACAGAACAAGCCATAAACATGGAAACAAACTGTAATGTAACATAATAGCTTATAAAACATTACTGTAGTATAAATCATTTCTGGATTGAATTGAGTATTTTTTCCCAATTTGACTAATTTAGGAGCTTTTAAAAAAAATTTCTTTAAAACATTGTTTCCTATAAATCATATAAAAATTGGCCTTCTTTAAAAGCGTCAAGCATCATGTTCCCATGTATAAACTCCCATCACGTACTTTTATTCCTCTGTCTGTCATCCATCTATTGTATCATGTATCATGACTCATACTTAGATTGTAAACTGCTTGGGGCAGAGACTTATTTGTATTTGTACAGCACCTAGCACAATGGGGTCCTGGTCCATGAGAAGGGCTCCTACACGCTACAGTAAGACAAATGAATGATAAATAAATAAATAATAAAATGTGTAAGGGTCAAGAGGCATTTTCATTTAATTCCCCTTATTAAAGTATTCATTTATAAAAATGTAGGGTATTTTTCACTTAGATTTTACAGAAACCTATTCTCTGTTTAACATACAACCAGAATCTTTCAGTGTGTTGATATTTGTGCAGAAATACTGTGGTGTAAAGACACTGCAAGGAATTAGTCACATTGGGTTATATGTCTTTACAGGAACAGATATAACTTAATGCAAGCAGATTAAAGGCACCCGCCTGTTAGAAACAAAAAGATCTATTCCGTCATCTTTCATTTAGTGATGTGTGACTGTTACCCAAAATGTTAGACTGGGAAAATCAAATGATACAATTGGCTAAGAATCTCAAGGCATGGATCCAATGATCACTCCCATTACACAGGCATGGGGATGCAAAAGCCACCACACTACTTTGGAAGGCAGATGAGTGGGCAGAAGAGCAGAACCACTGTATGCTCCTTTCTCTCCATAGCAACTCCACACCATCAGGCTTCCACAGAACCACGGAGCATGTGTTTCAGAGAAGAAAGAGGAAGATTTGGCCACTCTCTACAGGTTCCCCCTGTGACGTGTACCCCATAAAGCTTTATGGGGAGAGGCTTATAAATGTATACATGATGTAACTGGAATATGTTTTATGCTACATGTGCCATGTAACATATCTCTGTGAAAGTTATGACCTACTGAATCTATTCCTCCTGTTTGTATGAATGTATCATTGTTGTAGTTGAAGTTATGAATATTGGTTTTATATTTGCTGGTTTTATGCATAGCCTTCGTAAGAGCGTGGGACCAGGTCTGGAGGAAAGAATGTGCAAGTTAAGTACAAGCACTTAACAGACAAAAGAAGTTGCAGACCCCAATCCACATCGGGGCCTGATCAGGAATCCAACTGGTTGGGCTGGTTACCGAGGGGTGCATGGACAGGTGACATGCCCATGTGATCCCAAGACTTCATGGTAACATGATGTTACACAGGGAGGGAAAAAAGACTATAAAAGCCCGGGGGAGCCCTTCCATTTTGTCTTCAGCTGGCTAAAGAGAGAGATTCTCCACCCCCCAAGGACATACCTGAGAGAGACAGAACAAAGGACAAAGACAATAGGGGGTGTGAAGGATTGCTGGACCCAGGCTAGTTCTACAGCCTGTAAAAGGGAAAGACTGGTGAGGCTTTTATATCGGTGTTACTTGAGTAGACATAGACGTGCGTGTTTTATTTTATTTTACTTAGTAATTCACTTTGTTCTGTCTGTCACTACTTGGAATCACTTAAATCCTACTTTCTGTACTTATTAAAATCACTTTTTACTTATTAAGTTACCTGGAGTGCGTGTTGTTACCTAGGGAGGCAAACAGCTGTGCATATCTTTCTTTCTTTGAAATAGAAGGCGAACTATTTATGAGTTTACCCTATATAAGCTTTATACAGGGTAAAACGGATTTATTAAGGGTTTGAACCTCCTTGGGAGTTGGGCACCTGGGTGTCAAAGGCAAAGAGCTCTTCCAGGAGCCTTACAGTTGTGAGTGGACTTGGTTCGGACCTGGGTCTGTGTTTGCAGTAGATCAGTGGAATCTGGCTCAAAACAGACAGGATTCGGGAGTCCCAAGCTGGAAAAGGCCTGGAAGCAGGGGCAGAAGTAGCCTTGGCACACCAGGTGGCAGCACCAAGCAGGTCTCTGTGATCCCAACCCATCACACTCCCCCGCACACACACACACTTCCCCAGACCTGATGTATTTCTGTTTAGGAGAATTTACGCTGGTCCCTCCATGGCCAACTGCAGTGTTCAGCCAATGGCAGCACAGCTCCTAAAAGGGTAAAACTGCCTTTCGGGGTTGGACTTGGTGCAATTTACCAGAAAAGGAAGGATCACCCTAGAGCAGAGGGGAATCCTTTGGTGGTACAGAACTGGCATAGAGGCCAGGGCCGGCTCCAGGCACCAGCTTTCCAAGCTGGTGCTTGGGGCAGCAGGCGAGAATGGGGTGGCAATTCGGTGGCAGGTCCGCTCTTCCCGCCACCGAATTGCAGCCGCGGGACTGCAGCGGTGGCAATGAGGTGGCAGGTCCGCCGCTCTCCCCTTGCCGCCGTGGACTGCCTGCATCGGGGGCGGAGCCGCCGCCCCTGCTTGGGGCAGCACAATTGTTAGAGCCGCCCCTGATAGAGGCACTTCTGACGCTCCCCTGCTGCCAGCACAGCATTAAAAACAGAGCATGTCCAGGATATATCTATGCCATGTTGATTCCCCATCTGAGGTTTCAGCCCTTGCGGTTCATTTTTATCTGGCATAAATTAGAGCAATCTTCAGGCTTCTTCTAACTCAGCATTCAGGGGTCAGCCTTTCACATAGTGGCAGAAAGATCAGGGAAGAACAAAGGAGATCTTTAAGCAACCTTGGCCTCCCTCCATCATGGTCTGAAGTTTGCCCATAGCTGAGTATTTGGCTCTGTGTTTACCCAGTTGCAATATCTGTGATATTCCTTTCCTCAAACAATTATTAATTCAAACAATCCTCACTGACAACTTGATAGACCAATAGTATTTGTATCAGGTCTTAAGTGCCAATTTGAATTCAGTAGATACTGCATGGTTTATTGTCATTTTCAGTCTCAATACATACCTACATACACGTATTTCTACTGTTGGATGCAGGCAGTTCCAAATATCTAGGAATTGCAATTATAAATGTAAAAGTGGTTCCTTTTACACCCCCCCACACACATACATTACTCCTACAGTCTGATGTATGACCTCCATTAAAAAGATGCAATTTAGAAAGGCTCCTATATTTTGTGTGTATCAGTGTAGTCTAGGTAACTCAGTTTCCAAGAGATAGAACAGCTGATGAAATATTGCCAGATTCTCTCCACTGACTGAAGACTTCACCTTTCACACCAACATAAAATGAAAACACCAGTCTGACCTTCATTCATCTGACGCAGCTACTGTACATCAATCATATTTTCTTTCCCTGGTTCAGTGAAGATCATGTTGTTTCATTTCAGGAACAATTTGCTCATGTTATATTTAAGTGGCATAATATGCCTCAATGAAAAAAGACATTGTGGGGACAGTGAATGGATTTAGTTTAAAGGGAGCTACAAATGATCTTGTCTATGCTTTGTGAGTTGATTATCTTTGTGTCCAGTTAACAGACAGTAATGCGTAACTACTTTGTGCTCAGAATTATATGTCACTCTTTCTCCACTCCAAGAAACAAGTTGTAAAGACTGATTAAGAGATCTAATCAGTAGAGTTTAGGCTGTCTTTAGCTTGTCCCCAGGAACATGTGATAATATCACTTGCTATTTGGAGAGTACAGATTCATAAAATACAATGGTGTTGGGGATGGAGAATATGGTCCAGATGGGCAACCATACATGCACAAAAAGTTGTGGTGGACCAACAGAGTCTTGTTTTTAGCCCAAAGTTGGAGGGGAGTTGAGGGGCCCATTTAATAAATGGACTTGGTTCCTCTCTTCCTCAAAGTTCCCTTACATTTATGATACCAGATATTGTGTGGAATCTTCAAAAGTGCCTAAGTGACCAAGGGACACTTGTGCTTTTGGGTAGAGGTTAACCAATCTCATTTGAAACATTGTTCTTTTGTCTCCTACTACTACTTTTGTGCTAAAAATGTCTTGCGCTCTGAAGTCCTTAGCCTCTTTTGAAGATTCCACCCAATATTTGGTATAAATGCAGGACATGGTCCTACATGAATTTCAAAGGGACCAGGTTCTTCTAAATTCCTTATGCGCTTTTGAAAATAACACCTATTATATGGTTTAATTAATAAATATATTTACTGAATGTTTTGAAGACTTCAAGTGTTATATAATTATAAATATTGTATTTGGGATTATGATGTTTATTATTTATTATGAAATTCTGGTAATCTATGGAGCACCCCGTATCTGTGGACCTCCCCTCCGTCAGCACTGGAATGATGATAATCTGTGTCCCCTACTGCTCGGAAATTTGATCATCTGTGGAATTACACTTACCCATTCTACAGTCACCCCTTATGCCACCCCCATACACGAAATGTTGCTAAGCAGCAGTGACTCAATCAATGGAAAATTCATACAGAATGGAAACTTCACCTTGTGTAAATAATAATAGTCTGGGAAGCCCTCATCCCATTCCATATACGGGTGAGGTAGGAACCCTGTTATCTCACGATGCTAAAATAATCTGTGCAGCAGCTCTGTCCAAAATGTGAAAAATTTTGGAAAGACCTAAACTCCCCAGAATCATACAAATCTTCATGGAGTCAAGAATAACATCAACATTTCATGGAGACAATCTGTATAAAAGAGGCATACTTTAAAAGACTTTAAAATGAACCATTAGCTATAATAAAGTGACATATTGGAAATTATCACTGAATTAATTAATCTCCAACTCTGCCTAATTAAATGAACTTTTCAGGGTATTATTGGAAAGTGGATGTTTTTAATTTTAAATTCAAATATGTATGTACCATTACAGTATTAATCACAGTGTTTGCATGACCTTCTCGGTCTGATTTATTAGATAGCCTTACAGGCTCTTGACAAGCTGTATTCCATATATTGGAATGATGTTAACAAGCCTAGGATTAAATTGGAGCTAAGAATTTTCCACACAAGTGCCCAAAATACACATGTAATCTTTTTGTTGTAGGAAATTACTTCATTGATGTGTTTTTATCATAAATAATTTTGTCTTTTTCAGGTACCAAAGTCAAATGAATGTTTTCTTTGTTTCACACACTTGTCATTGATACCAAAGGAGCATGGGTATATGGCCACTCAATTATTTAATTGAATAGACCTTTCTTTCATCTCTGCTTGTCAAGAAGGGTGAGATCTTTTCTTTTAGATGTGGATCTTGCTGCAATTATTGATGTCTTCAGAATAGACAACTACAATGTGCTCTACATGGGGCTAAACAATAAGGTCATTCAGTGACATGAGCTAGCGCAGAATATGGCTGCACATTTTTAAATGCTAATTTTACACCAAGTGCTCATTACACTAGTAGTTTGAGGACTGTATCAACCTTTGATCAGTTTCTGGGTAAAATGTAAGGTGTTGATTTTCACCTAGAAAGCTCCAAATGGCTAAGGCCTAAGCAGTCACAACCAGCAGAGGTTCTCACGCTATTAATATCCTCGTATTCTTTCCAGTAATATGGTCCCTTGACACTACTTGAGAAGGTACTGACTGGCCATTTCTTGCCCAGCAGGAAGAACTCTCAGCTGATTTAAAGTTTGCCTATCTAGCTCCTCTGCCACTCACCCCCCACCTCCCACATCTCCATCCTGGCAATATGGCAGGCCTCCATACCACTGCACTCCAGCAATTTTCAGCTGGTGGATGCCTCTGAGCCAAGATGTTGCTCTAACCTATGCTGGGATGGATGGAGCTATGCAGAATAGAGAATAAACTCTAACCTGTTCCTAGCCTACCCCTCCTCCCTCTACATCATTTTTCCATGAGGGTTATTGACTCTGGAACGCTCTCCCCCACTTGGTCTATCCCTTGTAGCAAGGGAAATTTATGTTGGCTATTAGGAAAAACTTTCTAATTGTAACGATAGTTTAGCTTTGGAACGGGTTATCTAGGGAGGTTGTGGAATTCCCGTCACTGGAGGTTTCTAAGGACAGATTAGACAAACACCTGTCAGGGATGGTCTAGGTATACTTGGTCCTGCCTCAGCAAGGGAGGAGAGACTGGATGACCTCTCGAAGTCCCTTCCAGCCCTACATTTCTACAATTTTACCTTGATAACTTTAACAAAATCTGCCATAGGTCTCAACTGTACCCTCAAGCTATGCATGGAAGAGTGAGGAGGAGGAATTTGGAATGGTTGTTTGTGGGATGCTATTAGTCACTTGAATTTTAATAGATATGTGCTGATTTTGTTAATTGGGCTTGTGCCACTGTGACGGGTTGGAATCACAGAAACCTCCTCGGTGCTGCCACGTGGTGTGCCAAGGCTACTTCTGCCCCTCCTTCCCTGCCCTTTCCAGCTTGAGACTCCGTAATCCTGTCTGTTTGGAGCCAGATCCACTGATCTGCTGCAAACACAGACCCAGGTCCGAACCACATCCCCTAACAACTGAAAGGCTCCTGGAAGCAGCCCAGGAAGTGCGCTTGCCTTTGACACCCAGGTGCCCAACTCCCAATGAGGTTCAAACCCTTAATAAATCCGTTTTACCCTGTATAAAGCTTATACAGGGTAAACTCATAAATAGTTCACCTTCTATTTCAAAGATAGAAAGATATGCACAGCTGTTTGCCCTTCCCCTAGGTACCAACACGTACTCCAGGCAACTTAATAAGTAAAAAGTGATTTTAATAAGTACAGAAAATAGGATTTAAGTGATTCCAAGTAGTGACAGACAGAACAAAGTGAATTACTAAGTAAAATAAAATAAAACACTCATGTCTATGTCTAATCAAACTTAACACAGATATAGAAACCTCACCAGCTTCAGATTCTTCCTTTTACAGGCAGTAGAACTCATAGCCTGGGTCCAGCAATCGCTCAAACCCCCTATTGTCTTTGTCCTTTGTTCAGTCTTTCTCAGGTATGTCTCTGGGGGGTGGAGAGCCTCTTTCTTTAGCCAGCTGAAGACAACATGGAGGGGTCTTCCAAGGGCTTTTATAGCCTTTTCCCCACTCCCTGTGTAGCATCATCTTACCCTGGAGTTTTGGGATCACATGGGCAAGTCACCTGTCCATGCACCCTAACCAGTCCAGCCAGTTGCATTCCTGACCAGGCCCAGATGTGGATTGGGGTCTGCACCTCCTATTGTCTGTGTAAGGGTTTCTTGATTGGTCTCTTTACATGCACATACCTTTCTCAAGACATGATCCCAGTGTCTTACAAAGGTTATGTACAAAACCAGCAAATATAAAACCAATATTCATAACTCCAACTACAAGAATGATACATGCATACAAACAGGAGGAATAGATTCAGTAGGTCATAACTTTCACAGAGATATGTTACATGGCACATGTAGCATAAAACATATTCCAGTTACATCATGTATACATTTATAAGCCTCTCCCCATAAAGCTTTATGGGGTACACCGTCACAGGGCTATGTTGTGAAATGGCTTGAGTGGAATAGTCCCCTTAAGAATACATTTTATTTTGTTGTGTTTTTAATGTTTCTACAGGTGTCTTGAGCATAAAAGACATTTTAAAAACAGTGAAATAAATAAATAAAATTAACATTTTTGTAAATTCAGCTAGAGCAGGGGTTATTTAAAGTACTATTACGAAAAGTAATTATGCAAAAATGCATCTGTATTGCATAATTTTATTCTTGGACAGATTATTTTCCTATTGAGGAAAGAAGCAATTCAACTAATATTTGTGGCAGATTTCCACGTGATGTAATGATAACTTTTCCCAGATTTTTGAGTTACACAGCTTTTTATTTATTGAAGGTGGGAGCGGGGGGTTCTTGATAGTCACATTTGATGGTGACAGATGTGGGGGTGCTCTTTGATTATTATTAATATTAAATTTGGGTGTATCACGAGTGAGGTGTGATGGATTGTGATGGATATTTAACACTAGAGGTTTCATTGGGTAGCAGAGATTACCAGCCTATGGAAAAAGGAAGAGGCCCTTTCCAATAGTCACCTAATAGCTTACACTTCAGGGCCTTTAAAAGACAATGCCAGAGCCAGAAGCCTTAATGGTTCTACTCTTCTGTCCTTGGGTAGCACCCAAACCAATCTGAACAGGATGAGTTTTTCTAATCACAAATATTTTAGGAGCTAATGATAGAACAAGTAACTTATATTAGTACAACACTTTTCACCTCAGCTCTTCTCTTGACCAGCACGTTGTTCTGTATGTTGTTTCCAACAGATTACAGTGCATCTTAAAAGCAGAGGTGACGCCTGGGGAGGGCACATGGTGTCACATGCCCCTCCCGTCACTAAGTTGCTGCTTGGCTTGTAACTGAGCCTCAGTAACAAGAATACACCTTGCAAAATTTGATCCCACATCTAGCTGTCTTCATGGGAATACATTGTTTATAAAAAAATCTCCCCTTCAACAGCATGAAGGACTCAAAACCAGAGATGTTTTGGTGTGAAGAATGCACACACCAGTTGACATTTTAGAGATAGGAGGTCAACAAGGGCACACAGCCTTTAGAGCTGATCATCACACATTAAATTGCTCCCAAGGAGATCCTGAGACCTGTCACTGAAGTAAAGTAATCTTGGTATGAACAGGTTTAATATTTGTTCCTGCTTATTACAGATGGTAATATTGACACTACCAATAATGCTAGTAATCCAAAATAAATAAATATTGGGGATGGACTCTCCTAATCCTTTTGAGAGTACCAGTCTTATATATTTCTCACTTTTGCGCTTTTGAGCCCAGTGATATAAGAATGAATATGGTCCTTCCCAAGTTGTTCACATTGAGTGAAATTCACCTATTGGAAACCCATGCCTTAGAGATGGTTTTCAAATCCTCTGCAAATATTTGATGGAAGGAGGAGGGGAAGGGCATTGAAATTGACATGTGACAAGAGACAAGATAGGACGCTGGTTCCACAGTTACACAGATTTAGTGACTAAAGACTCTAAAAGAAGGACAGCAGCATCTATTCTGGGGATTTTTTATTTCTGCGAAAACAAAAGGCACTTCTACAGATAATACATTTTTATTTAATTGTCACTAAAAATCAGCATTGCAAAATGGTGAGTGTGTTTGTAGAAATGAAGATGTTTGGTGCAAATTCTGAAAAATGTACAAGTTTGCCGAAGCTTGGTCTACACTACAGTTAGCTTGATGTGAGGCAGCTTACATCAACCTAATTATGTCAGTGTCTATACTACAATGCTGCTTCTGCTGAAGTAAATGACCTGATACACTGACATAAAAACTCCACCTCCACAAGAGGCATAGTACTTACGTTGATGTAGTAAGGGTGAGGCAGTGTTCATGTAGACACTGCATTACTTACATTGGCTGTTTGCTGTCAGCCCCAAGGGGGGCTGACCACAGAAGCTCTGCCCCCCCACCCCAGTGCCGACTGCCCAAACTGTCAGTGAGGCGCAGGGCTCACAGCTGCCACCCCTGTCCTGGCACTGACAGCCCCAGCTGTCAGGTGATTCAGGGTTCACCCACCACCCGGCTAACTACTTGGGCTGTCAGCACTGGGGCAGAGGGTGCAGGGGGCAGCTGTGAGCCCATGTACAGCTGACAGCTCTGACTGTCAGCACCAGGGTGGCTGTCAGCGGTGGGGGGGGGGAGCAGCTGTGTGCCCCCTGCAGGCTGCTGGGCTCCAGCTTTCAGTATCCCACAATGCCCCACTTTAGCTGATGGAAGTGCTCCTGGTGAGGATGGTGCACCACCGACAGAAGGAGCAAGTGAGGACATGAACCACCACTTTAATTACTGCGGCAGCTGTATGCCTTCTTAAGTCGACTTAATTTTGTACCATAGACAAGTCGTGACACAAGCATTTACATAACATTTACCTATTTTTCTAGAAATTATGAAAGCCTGTGTTTTCACAGTAAGAAATGTATTATGTACCACCTTTCCAAAGCCATTTATTAACTTTAATATCTAATATATTATAACTATAATATCTGATCCTTTATATAGGGATCTTTTCCTTCATCGTTGAAATGCAACAGTGTCTAGGGTAAAAACTGTTAAAGTCTTAATGCTGAGAAACACAATTTTTGAGGGTAGAAGACAAGGACTGAACCGGAGAAAAAAGGATGGTACTTTTCAAGGCTCCACCCCGTAAGTCACCAAAATGAGACACCACTCACCGTACATTGAGATCCTATTCAGAATATGACTGTGTTGCCACTTGGCTCTGGTAGGCCCCCCGAGCTTGGCTTCCCCTCAGTGGGGACTTCAGTATGTCCAGGGCTCTTTTGGGAACTTTGTATATGTCTTTTTCTTAACTAGGGAAAAAATACATAGTGGTAGTGCCCCAACACCACCCACACATGGCACCAATATGAAATGTTACTTACAGTAAGGGGTGCAGGTCTGTAATCCTGTCCCTCCTTTCTTATATGAGGAATGAAATAGTTAACAGTGTTGACACTGAAATTATCATTATTGGTCATATCTGACTTAACATCTCACAGCGATGAATGGGGTAGGTCCCACCTCTGAGTATTATTCTAGACTTTCTACAGACAACGCTGCATCTCCCCCAAACATTTGCTTTGTATTTTAAATAAAAGCTAAGGTTTTGGAGAGCAACATGGTAGCTTCAGAGAGGTCCCGGTATGCCCCATCAGTATGTACTGGCTGTTTCTCAGTTCTTGTAGAAAGTGAAAAATTCCATATCCAATTGAAATGGCAGAGAGAGTTTAGATAGCCAGCAAGCGATTACCTCAGTATGATTTTGGCCGTGACTCGCAATTATATTTTTACAAACAGTGGAATGGGATTTTACCACAAATTCCCAAGATCTTTGTTTCATATCTTAAAAGACAACACTTCTGTCAGTGAATTGCCCTCTGTCATATTAGAGCATTTGATTCAGAGGGAAAATGTCAACTGAGTACCCAACACCATTTCCTACATCACTGATGTGTTATTCATTAGGCCCTGTCTACACTTTAAATATTTGCCAGTACAGCTATTCTGATATAGCAAAATGTCCATTGTCAGCATAGCTTATTTCTAGTGCCCTAGCAAATTCACGGTCCATTTTGGTCAATCTCACGGTCATAGGATTTTAAAAATAATAAATTTCATGATTTCAGCTACTTAAATCTGAAATTTCACTGTATTGTAATTGTATGGGTCTTGACCCAAAAAGGTATTGTGTGGGGGTCACAAGGGTAGTTTTGGGGGGTGCGGTATTGCCACCCTTACTCCTGCGCTGCCTTCAGAGCTGGGCAGCCAGAGAGCAGCGGCTGTTGGCCGGGTGCTCAGTTCTCAAGGCAGCAACCCACCAGCAGCAGCGCAGAAGTAAGAGTGGCAATACCATACCATGCAACCTTACTTCTGCGTTGTTGCCTGCAGAGCTGGGCCGTCAATCACCAGGTGCCACTCTTTGGCCGCTGAGCTCTGAAGGCAGCAACGCAGAAGAAAGGGTGACAATACCGCACCCCCCTAAACTAACCTTGTGATCCCCCTGCAACTCCCTTTTGGGTCAGGTCCCCCGATTTGAGAAACTCTCGTCTCCCCCATGAAATCTGTAGAGTATAGAGTAAAAGCACACAAAAGACCAGATTTCACAGTGGGAGACCAGAGTTCATGGTCCATGATGCATTTTTCATGGCTTTGATTTGGTAGGGTCCTACTTATTCCCTGTTTCCTGAGCTAAAATAAACATTACAGGTAAAAGGACTTGTGGCACTACCTCTATGCTGGTGAAAAAATCAACCCCCTAACCAACATATCTGTCAGCAAAACTTTTAAGTGTAGACGAGGCCTGAGAGAGCTTCCATCTAAACATGGATACAGACTGACCCTGCTCACCTTGTGAATGCTGTTTGTGTCCAGTAACAGCAGGTATGGCTGAAATAATTACATGAAGGAACAAGGGTGAATTCTTTAAGACAGGCACAGTGCTTTCAGTTGAGAAATCATTGTCTGAAGTATTCCACTGTCTGAGTCTTAGTTTGAAGAAAGGATAGACTATTTTTTATTTTAAATGTACTCTGAAATTATAACAGGGTGTCATAAATATGAAGGAAAGGGGGAGAGGGTCTGATGCAGTGCTATAAAATCCTCTTTCCAGTAAAGGGTTAAGAAATGCAAGTAGCCAGGCTGACACCTGACCTGGCTGGCATCTGACCAATAAGGGGACAAGATACTTTAAAACTTTGGGAGGGGGGAAGGTTTTAGTGTGTGTCTTTGTCTGAGAGAGGGTGATCTTGGAAGACAGAAGGAACCTACAGAAAATCAAACCTCCCTTTTCTGAAGTAAGTTTAGATAGCATAGCGTATAAATTTCTGTTTATTTTTGCTTGGAGTATCCCCTGTGTTAGAAAGGGCAAAGGGCGGGGGGGGGGGGGGGGATTCATGGTTTTCTGGAACTTTAAGGTTTTGTCCAGAGGGGGAAATCTCTCTGAGTTTGGAAATAGTGTCTTGTAAAATAGTTACCATCCTGATTTTACAGAGATGATTTTACCTTCTTTATTTTTAATAAAATCCTTCTTTTAAGAAGCTGACTGTTTTCTATGGTGTTAAAACCCAGGGGGTGGGTTTTTAGATCACTGTGTAACCAATTGGTTGGGAGATTGTTCTCAAGCTTCCCCAGGAAAGGGGGTGTACGGCTTGAGGCGGTATTTTGGGGGGGAGGGAAGTTCAAGTGATTCCTTTCCTGAATTCCTGTTAGACATTTAATGGTGGCAGCGAGAAGCGTTTCTTGGGGTGCAGGGAATTTTGTACCTTGGGGGGTTTAACCTAAGCTGGTAAAAATAAGCTTAGGGGCTCTGAATGCGGGTCCCCACGTCTTTACCCTAGAGTTTAGAGTGGGGAGGGAACCCTGACATGGTGGCAGAGCGGTGGGATATATTGAACCAGAGATTTTTTTTTGAACCAGACACAGGGAGTTTAGAATTTTTTTTTCTTCTCTCTGACTCTTCCCTGTGCTGCTGGAAGCAGGGAGGGAGGAGGGGTTAAGCTGCTAGGAGCTAGAGTATCTACATATGAAAGCAGGTAGTTAACCCCTACAGGGAATACCCAAGCAAGTTTTTTTTCTTTTCTAACTCTATCGGGTTAAGACAGAAAAATAAACAGAAATTTATACGCTATGCTATCTAAACTTACTTCAAAAAAGGGAGGTTTGATTTTCTGTAGGTTTCTTCTGTCTTCCAAGATCACCCTCTCTCAGACAAAAACACACACTAAAACCTTCCCCCCTCCCAAAGTTTTAAAGTATCTTGTCCCCTTATTGGTCAGATGCCAGCCAGGTCAGGTGTCAGTCTGGCTACCTGCATTTCTTAACCCTTTACTGAAAAGAGGATTTTATAGCACTGCATCAGACCCTCTCCCCTTTTCCTTCATATTTATGACACAGGGTCAGAGTAAATTCTATCATATAGGCAGATCAAGTGGTCACTTAATGCAACAAATGTTCAGTAAATATTTGCATGGATGCAACTCCTGAATAGTAGGGGTGGGGTGACCAGATGTTCTCCACCCCCATCTGATTTTTCATACTTGCTGTCTGTCATACCATACGTAGGGAGGGATATCTGCCTGGGCAGCAGAATCTCTGTGGCCAACTCTGAACTTGACATAATTGGTAAAGGCAGGGGCGGAACCAGCTTTTTTGCTGCCGTAGGCGGCAGCGGGAGAAGCTGTCGCCGAAGTGCCGCCGAGAACCCCGGCATCCGACGGCGGCACTTCTGCGGCAGCCTCTCCCGCCAGCGGCCGCCGAGGGACCTGAGATGCCACCCCCCAAATCCTGGCGCCCTAGGCGACCGCCTAGAGTCACCTAAAGGTAGCACCAGCCCTGGATAAGGGTGGTTTCCACTTGCTTACAGCCACATGCAAAAATGGGACTGAAACTTGTGCATCCAATTTGTGTGTGGATTATGACTGCACGTGCATATCAGACATTTGCACAAATCACCAACTAGATACCTGAAGAGATGCATCATTTGAATGCATGGTCATGGAATTATCATATGCAAATCAGTTCACCTTTGGAAAATTAGACGTAGAGTATTAAAAAAAGAAAACATGCAGACTAGGCAATATATTTCCTATAATCCATCATTCTAAGGTGGCAAGATTGTATATCTCTAGTAACTGGTGCATGCATATTGCCTATTTTAAAAATGCAAAATAAGTAAAACATGAAAACAACTTGGTAGATAGTCAATGATTATTTAGAAACAAATGTGTCTTAGCTGCATCTCAAATATATGTATAATATATGTATCTGAAATGCAGATGTAGAGAGTAAAGAGATATTTACAATACCATAATCTACTTCACATTGCCAAGCTACACTTCTAGTTTTTAATTAAACTTTGTATAATTTAAAAAATGTTAAATTATAAGCACTGCTTTAATGATATGCAATAAGAATGTATTCAAATATTATTGCTGCACCTTTGGTAAAATTTTATTGGAAAGCTGCTCATAAAAACTTCCATTTCTTTGAGTGTAATTTCAAATAACAGCGTTTAGTGATTTTTAAAATGTTAAACTAGAAATTGCCTTGTAAAATGTAACTGCTGCCTAATGCACAATAACATTTCATTTAAAGCTTTCTGTGACATGTTGTGGATAATATTTAAATAAAGAAAACAGCTTATTAAAATAGTCCTTTTCCATGTTTTCCAATTTAAAAATGCATTATTTGTCTTCCATTTAAAAATGGGCAGTTTATTAAACATAGAAAAACTGTGATGCGAGTTGTTTAAAATCAAGGAGATTTTTCATACTTAAATAGGACTCTGGTCACTTTGTCAAGCTTAGCATTACAACGTATGCAGTGTAAAACTTCACACACTATTTTCAGAGATCTAATGCTGTGAGAGTTACTGAGTTAAGCAAAGAGTTAGAGTCTTAACTCTGAATTTCTCACAGGTCTGATCTTGAGGGATATTGATCACCAGCAATTCCCACTGAAACCCAATGTCAGACCCACTATAGTCAGGCCCATTGGCTTTCATGGTTGTTATCTGGCAGCCTTACTGTTCCTTTCATGCAATGATGGGATTTAATTTTCTTTAACAATAGGTGAAAATGTTAAAATATTAATGCCGTGAAAAAAATATCTTGTTTCACAACTGGGCTTTCTTGTTATTTCCCCTCATCCACTTTTGTTTTAATTCACATCAAGCTATTGCAAGGACACTTGGAGGTGTGCTGAAATGCATTGAGGCTTGTCAGACCTCAGCACAACTTTGATGAATCTCCAAAGCACAGCCTCCAAATACATTGGTAATTTGAGAATCATTGCAGTGGGATGATGCACTAAAACAATCCTTTTTGAGAAATTAGAATGTATTAGATCAGTTAGATCAAGGACGCTATTGAAATCCTCACTATTATGGCGATCTGGGGAAAATAGTTAAACCTATTGTGTTTTTCCACTGTTCCATTTTCATGGGGAAACTGGAGTTGCTACATTTGAGCAGTGTTACCTGAAGTTCCTCTTTCCTTTTATTCTAGTTTGCACTCTTTATATTATGGATCAGCATCTCCAGTTAACAGTGAGTCCTTTTCCACATACATTGTACTTATCTGTAGCGGTGAGCCTGGTTTCATTCAGCAGGAAAAGCTCCTGGAAAAGACAGAGTAGTTAACAATGCTAAGAGAGCTCCCCTTTTGAAGATGGAGAAGAAGCTGCTGCTGCATTAGTTTACCTAACACAGGCTACAGCATGATGGATAAACTTGGTGGATACAGCTATCTTAGGTAAGGGAAGGGGGTTGCATTCTATCCTGTCGCTACAAGACTATTCTGATCTTGCAAAACAGGTTGGAAAACGTCTCCTGTGGAGAGGATGAAGTAAGTCATTTGCGAGATTGACCACCCCAAGCTGGTCCCTGGATCAGGCTACTTGCAGAGACTGAATGTAGGACCTCTCAATCTAAACACATGACCCTCTGTTTCTTGAGGTAAAATGACTAGATTCTTTATCTGGGGTCATAACAAACCCATGTGCTCTGTTGATCAGGCACTGAGAAGGACACATACCACACACTGAGCAGTTGGCTACATACTTTCTTTGGACAGAGAAAGCTGATGCCAAGCATCTGAGCCCCAAAGCATTTAGAATCTGGGATAAATCTCCATGTATGTGATGGCCACCATCTTGGTCAACACCAGAGGTTGATTGCCAAACTTCCAGAGCTAAAAGCATACCATCTTGAGTAGAAAAGCCAGGCTTTGTAGATAAGGGCTGCAACAGACTCATATCCTCTAAAGATAGAGCACAGAGATTTACATGTAATACACATTAACCAGTGCACTACATTTGTTTCTTCTTTTATTGTTTTCCTTTGCTTTGGAGGTGAAAATACCATTATTTTCATTTAAAGACTAAAACTTTATCTCTAGACTTGTTGATTATGAGGTTATGAGGTCATGAGTATCACTTCACCTTCTGTAGGTCAATTTCATCACCAGTAAAACGGAATCAATATATTTATTTACTCACATCTTGTATGTCACAGGAGAATTGTGAGAATTATGTTTGTTCAGTGCTTTGAAGGGAAATACAATGTGCTATGTCAGTGTTAAGTATTATAAGTTAATTTTATTTTTTGTGAAAAGGGACAAGCATTTTAATTATAACTCTTACAAACTACTGCAGACTGTCCAAAATCTATTACTGTGGTTGTTACTGAAATTGATTTGAATCAGTCCTCGCTCCTTCAAACAGGCAGCTTGTTTGCTGGCTGCCACATCCAGGACCCATGATATTCTTAATTTACCTAAAAAGTCAAGTGGTGAAGCCTGGAAGTTCTGGCAGACTCTCTTACCATACCACTTTTCCTATAATATTTTGTATTTTTCTGGGGCTACCCCCTTGCATTAAATCATTCCCTCTGGAATTGGCTTTTGTGTTGTAAAACTGAATGTCATACGTCTGTAAATGGTTTTATTCAATTTTATAGTATATTTTTATGGTAAATAGTCATTGAATGTTCAGTACGCAAAATGGTGTGACTTTACTCAGCTTCCAGTTAGTGGCATTAAAAACCTACTTTGAAAGCTGGGTTGTAGAATGCTCAGGAGTTGATAGATTTAAGTATAAAGGTCTTTCCAAGGTTCTTCTCAGAGAACTCACTCTACACAGAAACATGAAACTTGCAGCTGGATTCTAGTTGTAAATACACTGATATGATTCCTTTCAATGGAGTTACTCTGGGATTACACTGCTGTAAAACTGAGATCAGAACCTGGCTGATCAGCAACGACTAACTTGTAACTTTGCCATCAGCCCCGAGTAAGGGGCAGTGCCCAGTAGCTGCACTGCCCAGTAGCTGAGAAGAGAACAAATTGTGACTCAAAAAAATCTTATTCTGGTAGAGGAGTAAATTACATAACCCATATCCATGGTGAGCCCTGTACACCTCACCAGTAGCTTTGGCTAGTGAACAAGAGAGTGGAGGAGCTTCTCAGCCTCACTATGGTCTCCTCCTCTCCTGCCTTCTTCTTGCAGCAGAAAGTATCCAATAAGCTCATACTTTCCCCACCACAACCAGAGTCGTATTGAAAGCAGGGGAACAAGGAAGGAGGGGTCAGTCTTACTTACCTTCAGTCCTCAGCCCAGCTGAGTAAGGATGGTGATAATCTAGCATAGAGAAAGTTTAGGAATCAGAGTAACTGAGATTAGAAATCTGGCCCTAGGAAAAAGAAGCCATATGGCATGGATCCAATTGAATGGGTTATGGCTGCTGGAACAAGCTTAGATGGTCTGAATCAGTAACTTACTGAAGGATTCACTCATTTGCTTTACACTTTCAAATAGCTTATATTTTCATGCATATACTATACAAAGTTGCATCAGGGTTCCCCTTTTTTCTCAATATGGATGGTTTTGTCATTTAAAAAAAATTAAATCATTGAAACTATCACTCAGATTTGATGTGACTTCATTATTCGAAACTTTGCAAAACTAATTAAAAACAGATGTTTTATCCTGTATTGTCCAAGATATATTTATTTATGTATGGCAGCAAATATGCAAAAGGCTTGTCAAAAAGCAAAGAATGATAAGAGTACCCTTTAATGATCTATATACTAAACCTGAAATGCACATTAATGGAGCACCAGCGAATTTGACAAAATGCCATGGCATAATTATTTGCTAATTAGCTGGTGTAGTCAAACATGTAGGATTTACTGCTACTTACATGACTTTTCGTTGTAGAAGTTGGAAAGGGAAATGATAATGACTTCATGCTGTAATGACTGTTCTTCTTGTTTTTGGTTCATCTGTTTAGGTAGTTTCAAAATGACACTGAATGCTGAAGCACTTTATGTTTAGTGTCGTCCTTTATTTCATTTTGAAATCTCTCCAGAGTATGAAATACAAAATGACAGTGATGCTAAATTGAATAATAAATGTGCATTACATGCCTGTGTTACTATGTGGCTGGGCCTGGGTTCGTAATCCCAAACCTTTGTTGTAAATCACACTGATCTACGATTACTATGAACTGTTAAGGTTTTGTATTCACAGAGCCTTTGGGAATAAATCACTTAATCATTCCCCCTCAGTATCAAATGTGTGGCATGGAAATGTAATTCTCCCTGGAAATATTGTATTTTGAAAAGATTACTCTAAATTATTATGGGAGGTTGGAATTTAATGTCAACAAAGATAATCTGTATTTATTTCCATTTCTTTAATGTGAGAAAATGCTTGTATAAGTATTAGCTGAAAAAACACCAAAACCCTTTTGGAGAGGCAGACTTAAAATCGGCAAGGAATGTGTCAAGTGATTTTCTGAGTGATGGTATTCTTGAAATCATGTTCTTTAACTTACTAAACAAAGTTTATAGTTTAAAAACAACTACTGTCAAGGATACATCTCAGTTTGAAAGAGTGACATCTTGGAAATGATATAGGTTCATCAGCTGAAATAGCACTTAAATGATGAGAGAATAACATGTTTGAATTTCTATAGCTGCTTTCATCTAGAGGATAGCAAGCATTTTACAGAGTAACTGGGCTTCAGAATTCCCCAGGGATGTAGATATGAGATCAATAGAGATCATTTCACCCACCACTGGAAGGGAGACACCTCTAAACTGTAACACAGCACCTGCTCACCAGCACATGGAACAATTAGGACAAGAAGTAAAGAATTCTGTATCCAGATGGTGCTGGGGAATTTTAAGATAAGCAGATGGCAATTATCTGATTTGGAATTTGTCCAGAATACTAGAGTTCATATTTCTGCTCTTAAAGGAAGTGGTATGGGATCTCTGGTAACCACAGATGATCTGTTTTACATCTCATCTAAAAGATGGCAACTCCAGCAGGATTGGGGCCATAGTGATTCCTTGGAAAGAGGGTCACCTACTGGCTCATGAACACAGCATCCACCTGAACTATGAGCACCTACATGCTCTTTGGACATCTTCTACTGAAGTATTGATATGCTCCAAACCTCTTTTCCTAAATGGGCTCAGATCACAAGGTAGTAAGGCTATAGCAATGTATTTGGTATCATGTAGCCCCAATATTAGATATTAATTAATAACTTATACAAATATATTTCATTTTTTCTTGTATTTCTTTTTCAGTATGTGTCTAAGTGTATGTAGTTAAATACATGCACAGCCTATAGATGACAATTGTTGGAAACATCTCTTCATACATATCCCTCACAATGAGAAGTACAATGAGGCCTCCCACCAAGCAATAGGATTGTGAGTGAGGTGCAAGCCAATGCTAACAATTGCTTCTACTGGTTGTGCAATAGGCGAAGCAGAGAGCTGTGGAGTGAATGGGCCCAGCACAAATGGCCCTACAGAAGTATGAGAGAGTCGCAGCAGTGCAGCAATTGTGGTCCAGGCCATGGAGGAGGCATTGATGTGATAGACATAACAAGCTGTGGTGATAGATTGTTGTGTAGGTAGAGATTTATGCCAGGAGGTCACTGGGTACTTTCAGTGGCAGAGAATGGTATTGTCACAGGGACAGACACTGATGATTGCATTTTAATTTATTTTGAAGGTGAAAAGGGAAACAACTGCTTAATTTATACATCCATCCATTGCAACCCGTGACTCAGAAGATGTCGTAGTACTGCTATGAGTGAGTAAAACCCTGTTTTGGGATGAATTAAAACCAGGTTAAAACTGATGTGTGAACATGCCCTTCACTAAGATAGGTGTAAGAAACACTTAAGGGGCCACAGTTAACGAAGTCTGACCAGAAACTTCCATCATGCAGCGGGGTGGGTGGGGTATCCACTGGGTATTAGGACCAGCTGTCAGTGGGTCGTGAGAGGATGGTCTGTTCATTAGTTGGCTGAAATGTTCAACCCATCTCTGTTCCATGCCATGTTTGTCTTTGATGACTGTCCTGCCATCAGCCATCATGTACGAAACTGTGCCCACCTTTGAAAGGCCATAGACTAGCTTCAAGGAATCAAAGAACTTCTTTGTTTCATTTGTTTCCGCATACATTTGAGTGTCTGCTGCTATTTTCTCCCACCGTTTATCTTGTATCAAGTGTAGTTGTATTTGTGCCTTGTTCTGCAGGTGTTTAAATCTGTCTCTCTTTGAGGTGGACTGAATATTATTTTGCCAGATTTGGAAAGCCTCATTTTTCAAGAGTACTGTGATTTCCTTGTCATTTTAATCAAACCAGTCACAGTGAGCCCTTATCTTCCATTCGAGGACGTCAGTTGCAGTTTTTTGTACTGTGTCTCTGAATTGCACCCATGAGACAGGGTTATCACCAAGGTTGTCTTGATAGGATGCATGGTTTAGTTTAACAATATCAGGGGAAGTCTTGATTGTTTTTGGGCGTTTCAGGCCTGTGGCTACAATGTGTAGATTCAGTATTGACCTAAGCATTCGTTGATCCATCCAACATTCTACTCCACGCATGACTCTGGTGATCCTGACATCCCTTATGTCACATTATTGGACAATGATACAATCTATTAGATGCCACTGTTTGGATCTGGGGTGCATCCGTGTAGTTTTATATTTGTCTGCCTGTCTGAAGATGGTATTTGTAACTGTCAGGCTGTTCTGCACTTACTTAGGAGCAGGAGACCATTTCCGTTCATTTTTCCAATGCCATTTTTCCCAATGACATCTTGCCAGTTGTTATCTTTACCTACTCTGGCACTGAAATCTCCTAGAATGATTAGTTTGTCACTCTGTGGTGTTGACTTGATGAGAAAGTCGAGATCAGAGTAGAACTGTTCCTTAGCATCGTCAGGGCTTGTTAAGGTGGCGCATATGCACTGATGACGGTAGAAAATCACGACTTATTTAGTGGTTACCAGAGTTTCATGAGTCTTTCCTTAGTGCCTATTGGAAAGTCTTCAAGACATTGCAAGAGTTTAGTCTTGATGGCAATTCCCAATCCATGGATTCTATCTTCATGTGGTTCTTTTCCCTTCCAGAAGAAGGTATAACCCCCAGCCAGTTCTGTAATAATGCCCTCGACTGCCAATCTAGTTTCATTGGGTGCTGAAATGTCAATGTCATACTGGTCTAGCTCTTTTGAAAGGAGAGCTGGTCTTCTTTCAAATAGAGAGGTATTGTCTTTGTCTAACATAGTCCTGATGTTCCAAGCAGCAATCTTAAGTGCTTTTTTGGTTATCTTTTGTTTTCGACCAAATTGAGGATGATCCGCTAGCCGCAGTAAGCTGGCCGGCTTTAATTTGGGCAGGCACCTTTTCTAGCCCCTTCCTTTAGAAAGGGAGAGGAGTGCAATCCTAAAAAGGGCTGCTCTGTCACCTGGGGTGTTGCTGAGCTTCCCTGCTGCCCTTGGGTCGGTAATCCCTAAATCACCGCCAGTTTCCGCACTTCCAGTTACCCTTACCTGGTTTAGCCCGCCTGCCGAGGCAGCTTACCAGGGGTGGCCACTGTCGCATACTTACAACTACTTGGAGCCACAAGTGAGAGCTGGGTGTACAGTGAGGACCAGAGAAGAAAATAACCACTCAAGGAGTGCAGCACTTCGAATCACTCAAAGATACTACCTTTCCCATACACCCCTCAAGGCCAAGTAGGCAATAGGCAACAAGCTTTACTCCCCCCCACCCAACCCTTGCTCCTCTGTATGATCAAGTAAGGGCTGGAGAAATCTATAATAAAGTCTGTAATGGAGATGGAGAATCTTAAAATATCCTAGACCTGGGATAATGTAAATTATGTGTAAAAGCAGCTGTAAAGACTGAAAATAAAAAAATAAAATTGCAATTATGTAAGCTTTTCTAACCCAGCGAGTCCTGTTTTCTTAGATCCCCTTACAAAATAATTTATTTTATGGTCTCAAAGCATTCATCTCAACTTACTTTTAATAGTTGGCTTTAGTGACTGTATTTGCAATGGTAGAAATCGCAGCAAACACATTGCACCCATGCTGTAGCTCATGAAGAAACGGGTTCAGCGTAGTGTATCATGACAGACTGAAATGGAATTCCAGCCGTGTGAAGGTAAATTTTCCAGCTGTGCTAGCACAGATTGGAATAACTCACTCATGACTGCTGCAGAAGAAAGTGTCAGTCTATATCTCAAACTGTAGCTATCAACCACTTTGTACTGCTGCCTGGAGCAGACAGGGAAAGATTCCAAAGTAACAAGGTGAGATTAATGCATTTCTATAAAGTAATTTACAGTATTTAAACATTTTTGGAATCTTCCCAATAGTTTTTTCTCCCATTTTTTTCTCCCCATAGTTCTTGCTCTGAATCCATGAACATTTATATTTTTTAAACAGGGTGTGCTTCTTCAAGCATGCAGTGTATTGCAGTGGCATTCTTTCTTCCTATTACAGTAGTTGCAGCTTTATGAATGTCTCCTTCATGCTACTGAGGTTTGTGCTGATATCATGAGCAACTAACCAGAGCATTGAGGAATGTCAAAGGCTTATGGCAAAGCTAGGAATGGCAGCTGAATTTCATGAAGACTATTAGCATGGCAGAATCTCACAGCACTTGGCATTTCACAAACTTGGCATTATTTTTTTAAAACACCATTTATAAGCAAATTGGCGGTGCATCCATTTTTGTTTTATTTACTTTGAAAAGGTGTAAGTGAATTTGGTGCTCATCAAAATGATGAACCAACAGCATTGGTTTTAACCAGGCATAACACAAAGCCTCTAAAGCAGAGATTGGCAACTTTTGGCACACAGTCCATCAGGGAAATCCGCTGGTGGGCCGGGACGGTTTGTTTACCTGCAGCATCTGCAGGTTCGGCCGAACGTGGCTCCCACTGGCCACGGTTCGCCATTCCAAGCCAATGGGGGCTGCGGGAAGCAGCGCAGGCCGAGGGATGTGCTGGCCACCACTTCCCAAAGCCCCCATTGGCTTGGAACGGTGATCCGCGGTCAGGTGAAAGAAAGCAACTGAAAGATCAGATCTAATAGACAGATATATTTCTTGCTACTGTTGAGTGAAGCTTCATCTATAACTCTTCTGAGGTCCTGAAGGAAGATATTCCAGAGACTGCAAAAACAAAGACACAAAATGTGCCACCAAAACTACCCCTGCATGGACTCCAGAATCAAAGTCCCACTCTTTGTGTCTTACTTACACACAGTGTGAGAAGATGGATGAGGTAATATCTTTTACTGGATAAACTTCTGTTGGTGAGAGAGACAAGCTTTTGAGCCACACAGACTGAAGAAGAGCTCCATGTGGCTCAAAAATTTGTCTCTCTCACCAACAGAAGTTGGGCCAATAAAAGATATTACCTCACCCACCTTATTTCTCTAATATTCTGGGATTGACATGGCTACAACTACACTGCATTACACATAATGTGTCAGAAGATCTGAAATATTTAGGATTCAGTCCATTTAGGGCTCAAAAAGTCAAAACTAAAAGTGTAAACATAATCCATCTACAAACACCATCCATTACAGAAAACAAGTTAAGGCAGGCAAATTCCTATCTAAAACGTTCTCCAGCAAATTATCATGCTGTCAGAGTCTAACAAAATGGGCAATCTGTCTTTCAGGATTTCAAAAGGACCATATTTCAGTATGTGCACCTAAGGGTTCTCTATATAGGGCCTGGATAAATGAGGAAAGGGGGAAACATCTACTGTTGTGCAAATTCTCTGTTCCTCTTCCCATAATGGGGACCATATTCAGGGAGTGCTACATTACTTGCTTCAGCCACTGGTCTGAATGTGCCTCCTTTGACCAGCTGCAAAGACAGTCTGCAGACTTGGGAAAATATGCATCACAACCTTTTCCTGAACATATCTAAACAGTTCCCAGACCAGCTGATAGAGCACCCTTTTATAACATGCATTGCAAAATTCCAACCTTGATGTCACAAACGCATGCCTTTTGGTTGCTGTAAAAGGAACAGTTCTCAGTATGGAAAGAGGTTAATAGTGGGATGCCCTGAATGTAACTAATTGATATCTTGGGCAGGTGCTGTCCAATATTTGTTAAAAATTGGTTTATGCTATGTCCTTTCTGAAATAGTGATCAGTATTCTAGACAATATTCACAGTATAGCACTCATATACAGTTATTATAATGTTGTCCATATTATTCTTTATCCCCTTCTTAATATAACCTACAGTCTTATTCCCCCGCTTTGAGCACTATTTCATAATGAGCCAATGTCTACACGTAATTGTCCTTTTTGATGCTTAAATCTTTTATCTAAGGAGTTGTAACATGAGTGTATAGAAGTAGTGGATTTGTTTATGATGAATTTAATCTGCCATGATTTTGCCAATATATCTAGTTTCTCTATGCTTTTCTAGAATTCCTCACAAACCTCCCTAAACTATTGATTTTGGATTAACATCAGAGTTTACTAACTCACTGTTGCAGCTATTAAATGGAGGAATGACGAAGAGTCCTGTGGCACCTTATAGACTAACAGACCTATTGGAGCATAAGCTTTCGTGGGTGAATACCCACTTCATCGGATGCATGCAGTGGTTATTCACCCACGAAAGTTTATGCTCCAATACGTCTGTTAGTCTATAAGGTGCCACAGGACTCTTTGTCGCTTCTACAGATCCAGACTAACATGGCTACCCCTCTGATAAATGGAGGAGTACTTCCATGGCTGCTCTGTATGTTTTATGTCACACACCTGTCTGAATGAAAGTGGCACTACTAACATATGTTTACACTAAGGATTTAAAAGACGAAGCAAACGTACATAAGTAATGCAAGAGCCTAATCCCTTCTGGCTAGTGGGCATGCTGGAGAAGACACCCCCATTGCTGTAATGTTTGTTCTTGAATGTTGATGGAGGGAAATTTGAAGCTATACTGATGATCGAAGATCATGTTAGGTCTTTTTTTCCCTTCCTCTTTTTCACATTTCAGATTTGTGGGATTTTAATCTTTTTCTCATCACAACCCATATCACTTATTTTCTTTACTAATATTCCACTCTGCTCCACAAACACCCACTTAGGTATTTTTATAAATATTTATTATTTGAATTGCAGTAGCACTCAAGAATCAGGTCAGTGCTATGCACTATAAAAACACATAACAATAAGATGGCCCTTGCACTTCAGAGTTTACAATTTAATAGCACTGGTTGAAATTTTCTGACTGAAAAATTTTCCCATCACAAAATGTAGTTTAATCTAATTTGAATTTTTTTCCCATGGGAAAATGTCAATTCTGGCAAAAAAATTACAATTTTCCATTAGGAAAAATGAAAACTTTCACTTTGGATCAATGTTCAAAATTAAATAAAATATTTTCTCATTAAATGTCAAAATATTTGTTGAGGTGAAAAGGGTGAAACTTTTTGTTTAAACATTTTGGGATCAATTTTTTTCTGAACTTTTCATTCCACAGCAATCTCCTATATTTTGATTCTTTTCAGCATAAACAAACGTCAAAATGTCAGAATTTTCGATAAGACTAAAATTCTGTTTTCTGATCAGCCATAAAATATAAGTATAAGACAAGATACAACAGGTGCATACAACAAATAGACAGATGGAGAACAAGAAAACAGTGAGAGAATACTAGTCAGCATCATAAGCAATAGCCACAGCACTTTATAAAAAATACACACAAATATTTAGTATACACCTTTTAATGTAATGAGATACAAACTACTCTTGAAGCATATTTGTTAATCATTGACTATTTTTTCATCCTATTTTATCCCATTTCTCTAATGCCAGCCCTTTACTTCCTGGTCTTACCTATTCTGAGCGTGAGTCTTTCTGATCATGTGGGAAAGATAATGATCCAGACCAGCTGCTGCAGCAAATTCATATGATCATTTGCACTTCAGCTTCCTACTTTCCATTATAATGTGCAGCTGTTAACATTTCAGAATAATCAGAAAAAGTCACTTTGCTGGCAAAAAAAAAAGTGTCATATTTACTGGATGTTTCCCCAAACATTGACAAAAATAGTGAAACAAAACTCTTAAAATTATCATCATATTTTTCTTTTTTTTTTTAAAAAAGGGGGGGATGTAAATAGCAACATTTTTATGAATGTTTTAAACATTTGTCCTCAGCTTTACAAATAACATGGAAAAGAATAATGTTTAGGATAAAGTCCTGTGGCCCTTCCTCCCTTATTACTCAGTCAATTAAGCTACGGATGGATGAAAGGACTCTGGGGTAAATAAGTGTTTGCAGGATTTGACTCAGAACAAGGAAATTAGGATTTGGCCATGAATGAAGAAACAATTCAGGACCAAATCATGAGAGATGCTGATTGAAATCATGAGATTCAGGAAATGAATGAAGGCTCATGAAGAAGATGATCAAAAGGAGCCGGAAATGCTCAACATAGTTGGCCCATAGTTATCTCCCTCTTTCCCTATTTTACAATCAGGGAAACTAAACATTTGCATGTGATGGTTTCCACTTGGCAGTTTTTGAAATAAAATAAAAGTTTGTGTGAACCAGCATTCTCTACAGTCGTCCACAAGTCAAATGGATCTGACCCTTTCCCACTACTTTTAGTTGTCTATTTATCTTGGATGTCATGGCTCAGTATTTTTTGGTGATGTGAAATGTGAAAGTGCATCCTGTACTGAGGCTGCTTTTTTATTTTTTAAAGGATAAAAATAGATTGACCCTCAGACTCTTCCACAGGAGAAAAATTGAAATAAAATGATCCTTTGCTCTCCAACAAAAGAATGCACTCATTTAAATTGTTTTCCCCCCCAATAAAAAATTAGCATAATAATAGTTTGAATTGCCAACAAAATAATGCGTTCAATCTCCTAGCATCAACTGCTGGTGCAATTTATGTACATGTGCTATTAGGATGCTTACACAAATTTTGTTAGGGAAAACTTACCACTGCACCATATTTATTTCAAAATAAAGTCTTGCCTTTGGTCAATCTGTGTACTGCTTTTATGAATTGATTTCATGATCTCTTTGTGCCACTGTATATGCTGCCTTTTAAAAAAGAATCTTTGAATAGTTTTAGTTCCATTCCAGTAAATCAGAATGTGGTGTGGGTTTGTAGGTTTTATCTGACACAGAGAACCAAGGAAAGAATAGACTTTACCCTCCTATTGTTCTTTCTTTCCAGAAGTACAAGCCTGGTTTTGTTACTTCTGAGAAAGACCCAATAGCTTAGAAAAAAGCTAATGGGTATAAAACTGTCCAGCAGATTTGAATTCCCATAGGTATACCAAGCATTTGAAGGAAACCCATAAGTCCCTCTGCTATTCTCTAGCTTGTTTTAGGGTAATATATCCATTTACAGTTGTTTTGTTTACTCTATTTTGCATAATAGAACCACTTTACATAATAAAACCATAGGATTTTTTAGTTAAACTAGGACTTTTTTTGTGGAAACTTTTTTTGCCAGATTACACTAGCTACTCTACATGTCTTGAACTCCTTTTTCTTGTTAGCATTTTTTTAATGATTTTGATTCAATAAAAGGGGAAATTTGTTAATCTAAGCTTATTGATAGCAAGAATTCTCAGACAGCAATTCTCTTTAATATATCCTACATGACTTCAGTTCAAGGGAAAATCAGCTTGCACTCTAAGACCCATAGCTAAAGAAGAATGGTGTTGTACGTATTGGGAAACACACACACACATTTACATATGTATATGTATGTATCTGTGTCTGTGTATTATATGTGACAAAAATCATAAAAGATATAGCATGAACTACCATAGATATGTTTTCCGTTTTAATTTTGAGGGCACTATCAAGTTTATTTGACTCATGAAGGACAAGAGATCTTGACAGTCAACAAAAAAAGGTCATGTTTTCTTTTTTTTTCATCCCAGAGCATCTTTGCAAACCAGAGAATTGGTACAGCATCACTATTCATTCCTGTACATGGCTTGTTCCTCCAGCTCGGTTATGTGCCTATGTATGATTTCCTGACATATAGCAGGTCAGGAATTGGTACAGCATCACTATTCATTCCTGTACATGGCTTGTTCCTCCAGCTCGGTTATGTGCCTATGTATGATTTCCTGACATATAGCAGGTCCTCTAGGTCAGACCGATTTTAGTTGTGTTTGCATTATTTTCTTTGGCATCCTATCATCTGTGTCCCCAACACTGTAATCTTTTCAACTATAGCAACCCCATACCTGGATTTGACATCCTGCTCTCCTTCTAATTTCCTCATTTGTCTTAAATATCATTCTGCTTCACACCTGTCATCTTTCGAACTCTCATTTCTACTCCTTCCAACCTTCTGATTTCTGTTTCATTTAATAAAGCTGATTCCAGATCACAGAGTAATGTGTGTTAATAGGCTGGTTTGATAAATTTTCATTTGGTACCAAATGTAATGTTTTTATTAGTCCATAATTTCTTCAATTTGCTTGTGGCTAAGGCACATCTCCTTTTAACTTCATCCTTGATGATCAAGCCCAGGGGACTGATGGGCAGGATCCCCTGGGAGGCTAATATTAGGGGGCAAGGAGTCCAAGAGAGCTGGCTGTATTTTAAAGAAGTCTTATTGAGGGTGCAGGAACAAACCTTCCCAATGTGCAGAAAGAATAGCAAATATGACCAGCTTCACTTAACACAGAAATCTTCAGTGAGCTTAAACACAAAAGGAAGCTTACAAGAAGTGGAAACTTGGACAGATGACTAGGGAGGAGTATAAAAATATTGCTTAAGCATGCAGGAGTGTAATCAGGAAGGCCAAAGCACAATTGGAGTTGCAGCTCGCAAGGGATCTGAAGGGTAACAAGAAGGGTTTCTACAGGTATGTTGGAAACAAGAAGAAGGTCAGGGAAAGTGTGGGATCCTGACTGAATGGGGGAGGCAACCTAGTGACAAATGATGTAGAAAAAGCTGAAGTAATGATTTTTTTGGCTCGGTTTCACAGACAAAGTCTGTGGGCAGTACAGTATGGGGAGGAGGTGAGCAGCCATCAGTGCTGAAAGAACAGGTTAAGGACTTTTTAGAAAAGCTGGACATACACAGGTTCATGGGGCTGGATGCAATGCATCTGAGGGTGCTGAGGAGTTGGCTGATGTGATTACAGAGCCATTGGCCATTATCTTTGAAAACTCGTGGTGATCATTAGAGGTCCAATATCGTGTCCATCTTTTAAAAAGGGAAGAAGGAGAATCCAGGGAACTACATACCAGTCAGCCTCACCTCAGTCTCTGGAAAAATCATGGAGCAGGTCCTCAAGGAATCCATTTTGAATCACTTGGAGGAGGGGAAAATGATCAGGAACAGTTAACATGGATTCACCAAGGACAAGTCATGCCTGACCAACCTGATTACCTTCTATGATGAGATAACTGGCTCTGTGGATATAGGGAAAATGGTGGACATGATATACCTTGACTTTAGCAAAGCTTTTGATACGGTCTCCCACAGTATTCTTGCCAGCCAGTTAAAGAAATATGGATTGGATGAATGGACTATAAGGTGGATAGAAAGCTGGCTAGATCATCAGGCTCAATGGGTAGTGATTAACGGCTCAATGTCGAGTTGGCAGCCAGTATCAAGCAGAGTGCCCCAGGGGTCGGTCCTGGGACCAGTTTTTTCAATATCTTCATTAATGATCTGGATGATGGGATAGATTGCACCCTCAGCAAGTTTGCAGAAGACACTAAGCTGGAGGGAGAGGTAGATATGCTGGAGGGTGACCTAGACAAACTGACCTAGACAAATTGGAGGATTGGGACAAAAGAAATCTGATGAGGTTCAACAAGGACAAGTGCAGAGTCCATGCACTGCTACAGGCTGGGGACCGACTGGCTAAGTGGCACTTCTGCAGAAAAGGACCTGGGGATTACAGTGGACGAGAAGTTGGCTATGAGGCAACAGTGTGCCCTTCTTTCCAAGATGGCTAATGGCATATTGGGCTGCATTAGGATGAGCATTGCCAGCAGATGGAGGGAAGTGATTATTCCCCTCTATTTGGCGCTGGTGAGGCGACATCTGGAGTATTGCATCCAGTTTTGGGCCCCCCACTACAGAAAGGATGTGGACAAATTGGAGAGAGTCCAGCAGAGGGCAACAAAAATGGTTAGAGGGATGGGGCATATGACTTACAAGGAGAGGCTGAGGGAACTGGGTTTATTTAGGTTGCAGAAGAAAAGAGTTAGAGGGGATTTGATAGCAGCCTTCAACTACCTGAAAGCGGGTTCCAAGAGTATGGAACTAGGCTGTTCTCAGTGGTGGCAGATGGCAGAACAAGAAGCAATGGTCTCAAGTTGCAGTGGGGGAGGTCTAGGTTGGATATTAGGAAATACTATTTCACTAGTAGGGTGGTGAAGCACTTGAATGGGTTACCTTGGGAGATGGTGAAATCTCCATCCTTTGAGGTTTTTAAGACCCTGCTTGACAAAGCCCTGGCTGGGGATGATTTAGTTGGGGTTGGTCCTGCTTTGAGCAGGGGGTTGGACTAGATGGCCTCCTGAAGTCTCTTCCAACCCTAATCTTTTATGATTCTATCATTCTATCATTCTATGTTGTATTTTAACACTTTATCAATGAGAGAGCTGCAGGAATAGACAACATAAATGCTGAGCTGCTAAAGGTTGGCTGGACAAGTGCTATTAAAGCATTAGAAAAAATATACACGAAGGTATGGGAGCAAGAGAAGGTACCAGATGACAGGCTAAAGGCATTAGTTGTATCAGTCTTGAAGAAAGGAAATCCTGCAGATCCCAATAATTATAGAGGTATACATTTATTGTCAGGAAAAAACCATGATGAAAGTAACAGATTGTCAACAGATTGGGACCAGTTTTAGAGGCAGTATTAGGAGAGGAACAGTATGGCTTCACACCAGGCTCAAGTTGCATGGGTCAGATATTCATGCTTCAACAGTTGATGGAAAAAAGTGAGAATGAGGATTAAGGATATTTGCTGTTTTCATTGACTTCACAAAGGCATTTTATAAGGCTTAGAAGAAAGAGCTACGGAAAGAAGCAAAGTTATATGGAGTTCCAGATAGAATAATTACAATAATAAAAGGTATGTATGAAGATTCCTTTGGCATCATAAGAACTGATGGAAAATTAAGCAAGTCATTCAAGTCAAAGTTTGGTGTAAAACAAGGGTGCATGGAATCACTTTTCACCATGTTCTTAAACTGGACATTAAGAATATTAGACATGTTGGAGGATCTGACATTGGAGGATCTAGAGTTAAGCTCCTTAATTTATGACGATGACATCATACAACTGGCAGACACACTTGAACTAATAATGATACTCTTTGGCATCTTGGAAAATTGGTGTAGTCATTGTGGATTTAGAATAAATGCCAAGACAAAGTGGTTGCATCTTGGAAAAATCTACAGTAGGCTACTGTAAATCCAGCAACATAGATCAAATTAAATTAGATTTATACTAGACTTAGAGAGAAATGTAGTCCATAAATTCTCACCATACCTACAATCAGTTTTTTTCTATCATTCAGGTTTCACCAAAGTAGCTGCAGCCTATCAGTATGCACTTATATGTTATATGATTAGTCAACAAAACTCCTAAGTCTAATTTACACATTAGGGTGAAATAATCGAAATTTACTGACTCTTAATATAACTGCATTCGTCCATTCATGAACAAGAAACTTCTTCATGGATGTAACACTATGAATTATGTTTATATGAATATGATATTTACTTGATTCTATATTTACTCAAGTAAATATCATATGCTGAATCGAAGTCCTAAATTCTACTTATCATATATATTCAAGTAATTCCAATTACTTCACTGGGACTATTGCTGCAGGTAAATTGAACAAGACATGGCCTATCGTATCTTAAGTTAATATGGTAGCATTCATGGTGCTGTTAATAATAAATGCATATGTATTGTGTACAAGGGCTTTTGTTGTAAATATCAAGCTGGATGATGCTTTTCAACTTTAAAAATGTAAACACAATTTTTTATTGAAATTTGAAATTTCCGTGAAAAGTGGTGAAAAAACTGCAAACATTTTTGCATTTTCCCCACATTTCAACCAGTTTGAGTTTAAAAATATTTTAAAAAATCAACTACTAATAGAAGAAGGTTATAAGTTATGACAATCATCACAAAATAAAATATGTATTATATGCACTCTAATATAATAACATTCTGACTTTGGGTAAACTTTTATTGTGTTGAGTAAGTATACATTTTCATTAATGAAGTATTTTTTTTTTAGAAAACAACATCTAGTAAAATATATAACTCTGCTATTAAACTGCATCATGCCACCTAGCCAACAAAGTAAGCAACAATTTCAGTAGAAAGATTATTTTAGGGATGGGGCTAAACCAACTGAATAAACAGCTCAACCCAGTAAAAACTATACAAGAGGCAATATCCTGTCTTGGTCAGGATTATTTTAACAAAATGTTTTTTCACCTTAAAATGCCAATTCACTGAAACCAAAATTGTTCATGAAACAGGGTCTGTTTCAATGAATTTCTCAGTTCAAATTTTTTTTGGAAAAATATATTTTGAAATTGTTAGAATGTCCTGTTTTGACATTGTTTTAATGAAAAATTCCTTATTTTTGTTTGTGAAGTGGCTTTTCATTTCCAAATTTAAGATAATTATAATATAAAAATAAAATGTCAATATCAAAACGAAATATTTCAAAAATGTCAAAATGAAACTTTTCAGTTAACTTGAACTGAAATTTTTAGCCTCATGAATTTTCAAAATGTTGATGTTTTGGTCCTGATGAAGTATGGATTTTTTTTAAATCTCAATTTTTTCCCCCAGAATGGGAAAAACCTTTCCCATCCAGCTGTGTTCAGTTGTCCACTCCACAGTATTTTCAAAAGTATTGGTATTATTCTGTGACATCCTTACTAGAAGAGCTCCTATGTTAAACAACTACTTTTTGTCATATGTTTGTGTTGTTTCCGGGGACAAATCCCAGTTTATATATCTTGATCATGAAAGGGCTACATTTGGAGACATTCGTTTCTATAGTACACAGCCAGAGATCTTGACTCATTAGATAAAAATTGTTTATGTGGACTTAATTCTGGCATTAGCTATGCTAACACTGTCTTCATAGGGTAGGGAAATATGAAGATAAATATCTGGGACTGAGCCTATGTGTGAGACATTAGCATACAAGATAAGCATTGCGAGACAGAAAACCAGCAGTTCAACACTGGTTTAATTTAAACGGCAAAACAACTGTATTCCCTCATGGATTTTATGAATTTTCTGTAAAGTTTTGTCTCAGTTCAACAATCACAATAGGAAAAAAAACCCCATCAATAGCTTTCTGTTCTCCATCCTCTATTCTTTTCAGTCAGGTTAGTTCATAAGCTCATTTTGAGAAGGAGCAGGTGGGTGTGAACACACTACGTAAACAACACACTCTTGGCAGGGATGTGCGTTGCCATTATCTCTTCTAGACACCAGACAGAGGGGGAAACCAGGTCCTGCTTCTCCCAGTGCCAGACACCTGCTTATTTTTCTTCCATTGCATCTGCTTCACCTTCTGTTGCTCTATCAATTGCTCATAGGGTATGGCATCATTCTCTTCAGCATGAATTGATTCCAAAGAGCCTGGCCTATCTAGTTGCTCCAGGTTTGGTTTAGAGCTCTGTTCCAATGCTTTTGTTTGTTTTTTTAATGACAATCATCAAGTAAGGTGGTGGCATAATGTAGCCAGAGAAGGGGAAACAAAATGCCAACTTTATTGAAATTGAAACTTGTATCAGCCATACAGCAAGACATTTTATTGTCGTGTGCCACAGAAATGATGGACAATGTCTGACATTGATACCCGTTTAGAAAGTCTGTAAACAAATAACAAATTCAGCTACACATTTAGAAGCCTTGTGTTTCTCAAGCACATGTAAGAAGAGCTCCAATGGGATGTTATGAAAAATCTCTCTTACAAGAGTGTTACAGTATGATCGCTGATCTGCTTGATTGCCCATGTTATTCCTTGTTTGCACTGTTGTTGTAGCTTTGTTGGTTCCAAGATATTAGAGAGGCAAGGTGGGGGATGTAATATATTTTATTGGACCAATTTCTGTTTCCTTAATACCCTCGTTAAATATAGGTATCCTTAACTCTTTATGGTAGAGAGGATCTATGTTTTTATATTATGCCCAGAAACATCACCCAATAAACTAACTCTGTTCCTCATTAACCAAAGCAATGGCATCATCCCCAAAATTACAGCTATGGTAATTCTGGAAATATCAAACTTCAGGAAGTTGGTAGTCATTGGTTTAGGATGTGGTTATGTAGACAGGAAACCTAAGGTACTTACTGACCCTCAAATGTTGTTCTTTCCAAATACTTATAGATATCTATATTTTACCATACTAGATTGGCCACATCAAGGAGGAGCTACAATAATATACTACGTGCTTTTTAAATCCCCTATTCAGGAAAGTATTCCCATTAAAGGCAGAACTTATGCATGCACTTAATTTTAAGCAGATGTTTATATTCTTTTGATTGGAATGGACTTAAGTATAAGCTCAAGGTCTTTCCTTAATCAGGATTTTAATCAGGGAGAAATACATTTAACTAGTAAAATGTGCACTTGGGGCTGTTTTTTCTTGTAATGGCACTTTTTCATGCCATTTCTGTTTTGCTGATGTTTCTTAATACTGTGCTACATGACAGATATAATGAGACTATTTTGTTAACCATCAGTAAACCAATGGTAAAATTTTTATACATCAAATTGAGTAAGGTTAAGTTTGGGTATCCAAGAACAAGATCAAATATTTCCTTCATATAAAACAGAATGTTCTGGAGGAGATAGCAGATCTTTGTTATTTGTGAGATTTGAAAACATTTTTACAATGACATTAGGATATTTGAGGCTAGGTTACAGATTTGGGGAAAGATTGGGCCAGCTTTACTCAAACTAAGCAGTATCTTACTCTGCAAACAATTTAATGATTTCAGTGGGATCACTTGCCAAGTAAGATCATGCCCATATAAATAATGGTGACATATCTGGCCTTTTAACAATTGCCTATTTATTAATTTAATAGGGCAGATTAATTTTTATAATTAATTTCCTGTGGTGATTTGTTTGACAACTATTTTATAATGATTGTTTACAATGATTTAATCAATTCTCTAGAGGAAAGAACTTTAATGTAATTCATACTTGATAGGATGGCAATTTTCCCCCCGTTGTGCTTTTTCTCACTAAGGGAAAGGTCTTAATAAAACTGGCTATTTTAAATTTTCTTTCTCTAGTGTTCTTACTGCTGTATGGCTGTTAGACTGATAAATGGTCTGAACTGGCTGCTTTTGTTTATTTATGTATTTATTTATCTATCAAATCTAACAGTTATTTCCTCTGATTTTGATTTGCCCTAGTCAGTTCCAGACCAACCACAGAACAACTGGGCATGCTCCATCCTGGGACATCATGGTCTATGTAGAACTGTTCCTGTTATTGCTCCTCCTGGTTGTCAGGGGGACCTCTGTGGTGCTTGGCTCCATAAACTGAGAGCAGGGAGAAGGTCTCTCTTGTGTTCTCGATGCCTCTCATGCTGCCACCAAAGCAGCATGAAAGTGAAGGAAGATGCTTCCTGATCCAAATGCAAAGAGAAGAGGAGCACAGAAGTAGGAGTAGTGGACGACAAGGACAGGAGCTGGGGAGAAAGGTGGATAGGAGGTGAGAAGTACTGTAACAGGAGACATTCTGACCTTAATCTTTGTGCCTCAGTTCTCCATCTCTAAAATGATGATAATACCACATGCCACCCCACCCTCCGCTCCTCACAGGTGTTTTGTAAAGATGACATATTTTTTTCAATTATATATTTCTAAAGCGAGCTTTAAAAACATTGAGTTTACTTATCTAAAAATGGATTTGTCTAAAGGATTAGGACTATGAGCCACTAACAAATGCTAGAGATAATAATTAATACTTTGTACTTATTAAGTAATCATATATTTTGAGATAGAGGCTAAGGGATTGCCAGATAATAAGAAAAATCGGACATTACATATTAAATGCAATTGAAAATATAATCGAAGAAAAGCATTCCACAGAACCTAATAGAGGGAGATTTGCACTACAGAGCATGTCTAATAGGCAGCCTCCTGGCTACAAAGACTAGATGAAAGTATTCCCAACGTTTCCAGTACAATTTTGTTCAATCTTTTAAAGAACATCTCTACTAGACAACTGATTTTGCTGATTGTTTGGGTAGGTGCTGTACAGGAAGACAAGGTTCTATTCATAACAGCAGATACATCATTATTAAAGCTGGATAAATACTATAAAACAGTGGGACAATTTCATTCCCTGGCTTCTGCCAGTGCAAGCAAGTGAAACCCAGGCTCTAGCTCCTTAGTTTCAGAAACTCCCCCAAGAACAGTATTATTTCAGTGCAAGGTTGCATGATAGGAAACCAGAGCCAGCTCATACAGTCACAAAGGTGGGTCAGGCTGCTCTGAAAAAAGGCAGAGCCTGATTGGACAGGAAAGCTAGAACACCAGAGGAAATTTAAAGATGCCACAGTGGAGGTCTCAGTTTAAAGATATTTGTCTGTACTCCATATCCATAAATATATACACCTCAGTCAGATTCCCCATTATTACCATTAACCGTCTTCCCATCCCATGTCCCGCAACAGACTCAGTATTCATGACTTCCCTCCAGGAGCTAGACCACTCTGCCCTCATTATTGTATTATGTTTCCATTACATTATGTAAACATTATAATATTTTATGTGTGCTTGCCCTTTAATCTGCATATTTATTGTCTTAGTGAAAATTGTTCAATGAACTAGAGCTGACTGTGGGACAACAATTCCATTTCGTGGCAACTTTGATTAGGTTTCAAAATTTGGTTTTGCTTCACGTTGGAATGGAAACAAAACCTTTTGAACATTTTGGTGAAAATCGAGTTGTGGTAAAATGTCTGTTTTCAAACGGATGATGATTTGAGAAGAGGTGTTGATATGTCTGTGAGAATGGCCAGGGATGCGGGGGACCTAGGCTCAAATCCCTGCTCTGCTTGACCCAGGGTGATCTGAGATTTAAAACTCTGCTTTGAACAAGGCAGAGCAAGGATTTGAGCCTGGGTTTCCCACATCCCAATAGGAAGGAGTGTGAGAGGATTTTTTTCTGTCTCTCTCCAAATCCCCAAAAAGTTTTCAAGAAGTCTTTGTTGAAACCGAAATGTCTCTGCAAAACATTTCAGCTCCAGCAAAATTCCATTACCAGCATTACAAGAAATCCTCTTTAGTAGGCAATATCCTGTAATAATACACTATCCAAAAGTATCTCCAAATGAGTTGGGTATAGTTCAGCTCCACGTTCATTAACAGACAACATTTGCTGGCAGACAATTTTTGTAGGTCCCTTGTGTGGTTCCATCTCACTTATAACTGCTTCAATCAACTCTATTTTAACATCTGATTTTAAAGGTGGCCTACATTTTTCTGTGATCTGTGTTGTGCTGGCAAATATCTGTGCATGCACTTTTTATACACTAATGGAACTTCTTTCATAGTTAGAGTTAAACATATGCTAAAGTACTTAGTTGGATCAAGGTCTAACATTTATGCATACAATTGGTAGACTTTACATACATTTGATACAATTCTGCATGTTGATGAGAGAAGTTATTACCTAAACTATCTGATTGAATGAGCAATTGTATACCTAATTAACATGCATATAGTTGTTAATACTTTAAAAATGAGCAAGGAATTTGGGATTAGACCTAATAATAATTAATAAAGCTGGATTTCCTCAACTTTACAGAGCCACTATGTAGAAATACATAATTTGATTCAATCATCCATTGGCAGAGGGACCTAGCAGAATCACAAACTGTAGGTCATAGCCAGCAGTGTTTCTAGACTGAACATGTCTATATCAAGAGTCTACATTTCCCTTCTCATGTAACTTCAACTCCCTGTATACCTGGCATCTGTTAACACGGCAATCATCCAGCTAGGATTGCTGAACTGAACTTTGAACTCAGCTTTATTCAGAGCTCAGTTAACGGCAATTCTGATAACCCGGTAACAGGAGCCACAGGAATTAAGTGTATCCCCTATGCCCCCACTGGTCACCTCTGTGCTAGTCTGAGCCCCTGGTAGATACAATACGAGTGAGGAGCCAAACGTAGGATTTCAAGTCCCTATGACCATTAAGTGTAATAACTGAATACTCTTATAATCCCAGTTTTTTGAGGTTTATTTATAAAAACAAAATCTGTAAACATAGTCAAGGGAGGAAAAATTATTAAATCTGATATTCAAGTTTGGGTGTTATTTGTGTTGGCTGGAGATGGGGTCTTAATATCTGGGCAATATTTAGATCCACAAAAATGAATAAAGCTCTTTTGCCCGTCTTTATTGTCTGCCAATGAAGGCCATTATAAAGGCAGGTAGGAAGAGACTGGAGTCAATCTGAACAAGTTTTCAGCCCGCTCCAGAGTTTACGATATCAAAGCTCAATGATAAATGGAATAGAAGACTCAAGTAACTTCACTAGCTCTCCTCCCCATTGCACACTCATAGATCTCCCCATTCACTCCTTCCCAACAGATGTTGGCTCTGTCTTCTATAATTGCTCTCAATGCCTCCTTCCCCAAACAACCTTAGCTCTCTTTTCATGACTTACCATGAGATAGCTCCCTGGTATAGAAAGGCCACACTGAGGCATCTTAAACTTATGCCTCACCTTCAATGTCTTCTCAGGGCAGACTGGACTCTTCAGGGAAAGGACCCACTCCTAGATATGGTTTCTTTGGTGGAACAATCAAAACAGGTTCTCTTCCCCCACCAAAAATCATGATGAATGATCTGTAGAGTAGAAGACAGTCTTCCTGCTTCACATCCCCATCCTGTAGCAGATAGAGGTTGGAAACCTAAATAGTCCTTCTATTGAAAGCTTCATCTATGAGCCTGGGACACCCCAGAATGTAATTGGGAAACATCCTTCCTTGTCTGCTGCCTAAATGATCCAGACCAGGAAATGGAGGGAAGCCATTTGGTTGCTCCAGAAGATATCAGACTAGGAAAGAAGGGGACAGTGGGGAAATGTCCCAGTCTCCATGTACAGCTTAAGGTAGTGACATGAGTAGAAGGAGAGGAGGTCAGCTGGGGAGGGCAGTTGGAATAGTTTCAAGGATGTTGGTTTCAGGCACTCCTCCTTGGAGATCTGAGGACAGGATCCAACAGTAGGTGGGAGTTTTCCTCCTTTTCCTTGAGGTGGGGTGGCAGGAGGCCACTGGTAGAATGTGACCATCTCCTATAGGTTAGCAGGAGAGGGAGCCAGCAGCTCAAACACACTGCTGACCACAGCAGACCACTCAGAAGGGTGGCTTAACTGGAACAAAACGTTGAAGCTGGCTGAGTAGATTCACCTTTCCTAAAAAAGTTGCGTTCTACATGCCTCTTTCTTCAGAAACAGCTTTTTCATACCACATGCCTGAGAGAAATAGCTCAAGAACAGGATATTTTGATAGGAAGCCCTGTGAGTCTGCTCAGGCTTTGTACTCATGAAAAAGTGTAAATTGCTAATTTGTTACTGCCCACCCCTTTCCTGTGGTTCACAAATCGCTGCCTTTCCCCCTCCCCTTTTATAGTTTTTTCTTCCCCAGCCAAATAAGGCTAAATAACCTGTTCCAGGCCAAGAACCCCTTTGGTGAGCAATATTGCTGGCCTGTAATTTGCTCAAAAGTGGTGTATTGTAGAGGCCCTTTCATGCGAGCTGCATGAAAACCTCCACAAATGGGTCTATGCCATTAGTAACTGGAGCCCTAAGAGAGCCATTGTATGACTGAACATATATTATGGATCATTCTCTGTAATTTAATTCGGACCTGGGAACCTTAAGTAGAAGATGGAGAGCTGAAGAACTGCCCAACCACCCCATCTCTCTTGCTAACACTCACATACCGAAGCAAAGCAATAGGAAAGATGTCCTGGCAGCAGTGAATACGTGTGCACATTGGCATTTCTGAAAACTTTTGCTCTCTGTGGGGGATGGAAAATGTGGACAGAGGAAATTAGAACAGCCTGACACTAGTAAAATAGCCTACCCTGCAGCTTAGGTTGTGATTGACAGGGCTCTTGTAAATAGAGAATTCAAGAAGTAGGAGGCATTTAAAATTACACGTAAGGTGATTGAAATGACATTTAAAATGCCAATTTAAACAAGAATGCATTTTTGAATTATTCACTTCAAGAATGTGCTTTGCGTTTCTGCTTCACTTCAGAATATTCATTATTTTTAATAAAAAGTCCTGTCCTGGGTATCATTTAGGGTGGTGACAAGAGTGATTAATATATAACTGATTTGTGTAGGCAGGACCAGACTTCATATGAAATATTGCATTCTAGAACAAGTTAACATTAATTTTAGGTTAAATACTTCCAGAATGCTCTTATATGTAAATATAACACAGCCATATAAGGGCTCATAGCACAATGGTAGGAAGCAAGGGAAAGTGTCATTCTGAATATCTCTAAAATTAATCCTTAAAACTTCTTAATATTTGAAATGTAAGCTCACTAAACTATGAAATGAGTTCAGAAGTAAACAAAATGTGGAAAAACAAATTAGATTAATTAGAGAAAGGATCTCAGACATTCAATAGGAGAAAGTTAATCTCCCCTGGATTGACAACATTTTTTTTTGTTCAAAGTAATTACAGTCAGCACTAATAAAAACAATTTTGATTTGCAGTAAAGATCAGCTAGCCTATTCATAAGAACAGAAGAATTTCACATCCACATTTGCATAGCACACAATGAACCAATATCAGATCTGCAGAGCATATGTTAAAGCTCTCATCACAATTAAGCACCCAGGGGTACCTTTTCTTGGTGGTGTGTCAGGATTTGGAACTTCAATTAATATCCATAGGAGCGTGGGTACCTTTCCACATATCTCTTGACAAAGGTGTATTATCAGAAAGGTGATGATGAGAAATGGACCAAAAGGGGAACACCTAATCCAACCAACGAGATACCCTATCTACCTTGCAGGGATATTTGTTTAAAGAACATGTCTCTTCGGCTATCCCTTGATGCGAGGATGATGTGTGCCAAACCTCATTGGTGAGGTTTTAAGTGGTTGAGGAGCCCAATTCTTGCCCTGCAGATTTTCCCAAAGAAGTGACAGGTATAATCTTGGAGGAGACATAGTTGTTGGCAGGAATGTTGTGCCCTTTCTTTCCTCCATTGTCGCTTCTCTGTCTCATGAGCACGTCTGTTCTCCTCAAAGTGAGCTGTGGCTTGGTGTATGGTGTGGCGCCACTGTATTCTGTTCTGCGTCAAGTCCTCCCAGTTTGTTGGGTTGATAACTCCCTTTTTAAGATGTACTTTCAGTACGTATTTGAAATGCTTCCGCTGCCCTCCATGAGCCCTTCTTCCCTGACTTAACTGAGAGAAGAGTACTTGCTTTGGGAGGCAAGTGTCAGACATACGTACACAGTGGCCAGCCCAGCAGAGTTGGTGTTTCATGACCTGTGCTTCTATACTGCTAATGTTGGCTGCAGAGAGAATGCTGATGTTAGTGCATCGGTCTTCCCAGCTGATCCTGAGAATCCTCCTGAGGGAACACTGCTCTACCACTCCAGCCACTTGAGATGACGTCTGCAGGTTACACAGGTCTCACACCCATAGAGAAGGGTGGAGATGATAACTACTTTGTAAACCAAGATTTTGGTACCTGTTTGTAGATTCTTATCCTTGAAGACTCGTTTGAGTACTCTTCCAAAAGATGTGTTGGCACAGCGGATCCTGTATTCAATTTCTGTGTCAATGCTGGCTGTTTGGGAGAGGTAGCTGCCAATGTACAGAAAATGGTCCACATTTTCCAGGAGTTCTCCGCTGATGGTGATTTGTGGAGTACGAAGGGTAGTTTGTGCAGGTGAGAGCTAGTAGAGTTCCTTGGTTTTCCCGATGTTGAGAGAGACCCAGGCTGTGATAGGCATCTGCAAAAAGATTTAGGGTGCTTTGCAGGTTGTCCTCTGTGTGTGCAAGAATGACACAGTCATCTGCATACTGAAGGTCAGTGATGCCAGTTCTTGTGATCTTAGATTTTGTTTGAAGACGTCGAAAATTGAGGAGTTGGCCATTCATACAATACTCAGTCCCAATTCTGTTAGGAAGGCGGTCGTGAATGAGAATCAGGATTATGGCAAAGTGGAGAAGAGTGCTGGAGCAATGACAGATCCCTGCTTGACACCGTTGCGAATGGTGAATGGTTCAGTCTCCGAGCCATTGCACAAAATGGTGGCAGTCATCCCATCATGGAGTAGTCTGATGATGGAAATGAATTTCTGTGGACATCCAAACACACACAGCACCTTTCATAGGGCATCATGATTGATAGAGTCAAAGGCCTTGGTTAGGTCGATGAATGTCATGAACAGTTCCTGGTGTTGCTCTCTGCACGTCTCCTGAATCTGTCGTGCCACGAAGCTAACGTTGGTTGTACCTCGGGATGGCCTGAAGCCACACTATGATTTGGGGAGGAGTTACTCAGCAAGGGGGAGGAGGCAGTTTAGTAGGATCCACGCAAGAATATTCCCTGTGATGGAGAGGTGAGCAATACCTCTGTAGTTCCCGCACAAAGATTTGTCCCTTTTGTTGACTATTATAAAATGTTGGCGTTCTTAAAGTCAGATGGAATTTCCTCGCAGGTCCAGATTTTGTTGAAGAGTTGGCAACGTTTGTGCTGGAGCATTGTTCCACCAGCTTTAAAAACCTCAGCTGGGATGCCATCTGTGCCTGGTGCCTTGTGATTTTTTTTGTCTGAGTGATGGCATGCTGGACTTCCTCAAAAGATGGGGGATCAGCAAGGTGTTCCATTGCTGAGCGTTGTGTAATAAATTTGATGGTGTCTTCAAAGGCCATGGATTCACGATTTAGTAGGCTCTAAAAGTGCCCTTCCAGCGTTGTTTAATGGCTGCATTGTACTTGAGGCGGGTGAAGCCATCCTGAGAATATAAGGGAGTTGGGCCTTAGGAGCTTGGCCCATATATAGCCTTTGTTGCTTGAAAGAAGCTTCTCATGTCATCCCAGTCTATGAAACCCTGGATTTTGCCACCACTTGTTTTTGATGGACTTTGGCGTTAAGCAGGTGATAGGCCTCATGTTTTTGTTTGTTAGAAGAATCATTTTGCCAATTACAAAATGCAATTCTTTTCTGTTGAATTAATGATAGAATTTCGTCGTTTTCATCAAACCAGTCTTGGTGCTGATGAGTGGAGTATCCTATGGTTTCAGCACATGCATTGTGAATGGTGTTTTAAAGTTGATCCCAGTGCTCTTGAATGTCAATGATGTTGTCAGGCAGGTGAGAGAGTTTCTCAGACAGATGTTGCTGGAACATCTTGCAGCTGGCTTGGTCTTGAAGTGCTTTGATGTTGTACTGCTTTTGCTTAGTCTTTGGGTGTTTCCGGTGTGGTAGAGCGAGCTGCAGGTACATGACTGATCTTACTAGTTGATGGTCTGTCCAATAGTGATCGGTACCTCTTATAGCTAGTGTTATACAGACATAGGTATAGTCCTGGGCTCTGACTATAACATAGTCAAGGAGGTGCCAGTGGTCTTAAATTTGTTACTCTGACTGAAGATGGTATTTGTAATGAGCAGGTCATGCGCCACACATTTGCTGAGGAGGAGAATACCATTGGGGTTTACATTTCCCACTCCTTCTTTGCCTATTGTGCCTCTCCAAAGTTGGGAATCCTGTCCAACTCTGGCTTTGAAATCTCCCAGAAGGGTGAGTTTGTCTGCCTTAGGTGTGGTTGTGAGGACTGCATCAAGAGTTCTATAAAACTGCTCCTTATTGTCTTCCTCATAATCGAGTGTTGGGGCCTATGTGCTGATGATTGTGGCATATTGGTTGTTGCTGATCTTGAGCCGAAGAGTCATGAGACACTTGTTGATCTCCATGGGAAGCTCCAAAAGCTGACTGGTGATCTTATTTTTGATGACAAAGCCAATCCCATGAATGTGTCTCTCTTCAGGTGGCTTTCCTTTCCAAAAGAAGGTGTAGCCACCTCCATCCTGTCTTAATTGGCCCTCATCGGCCCGGCAGGTCTCACTAAGAGCTGCAATGTCAATGTTGAGTCTTGCCAGTTATCTGGTAATTATGGCAGTTCTTTCTGGGCATTCACTGTGCTGAAAGTCCATAAGGTTGCGGACATTCCAGGTGGCAAAATTCATTGTCTTATATCTCTTGTTTCGGCCGCGGAGTTGAGTGATCCCACTGGATACGGTCATCCAGTCAGAAGAGTATGAGACAGCCTATGTTTGGGGCACCTTTTCTAGCCCCCTCCCCATTTGAGGTGAGCAGAGGGGATCCTGAAAAGGCCTGGTCAGTCACAGCTGCTGCTCCCAAAATGCACTTCTGTCTCATTCAAGCACAAGAGGAAAATTACATGGCTGCTGCCTGCATGCAGATTTGTGACTGAAGACTCCCAGAGATCACTGCTCCTGTCTTCCTCGCCACTCCTCCATCGCCACAGGACTTTGTGCGGGTGTGAGACCTTTGGCAGAGGCCTGCATGTGAAATCTTTTAACGTGGGGAAACCGATGCGCAGGCAGTAACCACACAGAACTTGACAGGAGGAAAACTCTGACCCAGTGGCAAGGAGATCCAAGACAAGCAGGGGGCTCCCTCCTGCTGCAGCGCTCATCCGCCTTCAAAGACACAGAGTACTTGAAGGTCCTTTATATGTGCCCGGTCCACCGTTGGGGTCATTTGAAGTTTGGACCATGGTTAGGCAGGAGCCTCGTCTCAGACCTGCTTGCCAAAGGGGACCCTACTCGGAGTATAAAAGCTCTGGACGATATAGCAAGAATTTTAGTTATAAGCTGGGGATGCATCAGTTGGAAGTAACAGAGGAGAAGGACCTCAGAGTATTGGTTGATCACAGGATGACTATGAGCCGTCAATGTGATATGGCTGTGAAAAAAGCTAATGCGGTCTTGGGATGAATCTAGCGAGGTATTTCCAGTAGAGATAAGGAAGTGTTAGTACCGTTATACAAGGCGCTGGTGAGACCTCATCTGGAATACTGTGTGCAGTTCTGGTCTCCCAGGTTTACGAAGGATGAATTCAAACTGGAACAGGTACAGAGAAGGGCTACTAGGATGATCCAAAGAATGGAAAACCTGTTGTATGAAAGGAGACTCAAAGAGCTTGGCTTCTTTAGCCTAACCAAAAGAAGGCTAACGGGAGATATGATTGTTCTCTATAAATATATCAAAAGGATAAATACCAGGGAGGGAAAGGAATTATTTAAGCTCAGTACCAATGTGGACACAAGAACAAATGGATATAAACTGGCCATCAGGAAGTTTAGACTTGAAATTAGACAAAGGTTTCTAAAAATCAGAGGCGTGAAGTTCTGGAACAGCCTTCCAAGGGGAGAAGTGGGGGCAAAAGACATATCTGGCTTCAAGACTAAGCTTGATAAGTTTATGGAGGGGATGGTATGATGGGATAGCCTAACTTTGGCAATTAATTGATCTTTGACTATTAGCAGTAAATATGCCCAATGGCCTGTGATGGGATGTTAGATGGGGTGGAATCTGAGTTACTACAGAGAATTCTTTCCTGGGTGTCTGGCTGGTGAGTTTTGCCCACATGCTCAGGGTTTAGCTGATCGCCATATTTGGGGTCGGGAAGGAATTTTCCTCCGGGGCAGATTGGCAGAGGCCCTGGGGGGTTTTCGCCTTCCTCTGCAGCATGGGGCACGGGCCACTTGATGGAGGATTCTCTGCATTTGAAGTCTTTAAACCATGATTTGAGGACTTCAATAGCTTAGACATAGGTTAGGGGTTTATTACAGGAGTGGGTGGGTGAGATTCTGTGGCCTGCGTTGTGCAGGAGGTCAGACTAGATGATCATAATGGTCCCTTCTGACGTTAAAGTCTATGACTCTAAGCTCTGAGGGTATTTAGCCCATGCAAGCCTCTCCACCACGACAAGCTTGCGGTCCATCAGAGAGGAACTTTTATTGGGACTGTGGTAGCACTTGGTACAGTAGCTGCTGGAAGATGGAGCTTTTCAGACTAAACTTCTATCCCTTGCAGACCATCATGTGGAAGGATTCACCAGGACTCTACCTAATAGGATGTTGGGGCCTCCAGAAGTTTAATTTAAGAACAGAAAGAAGGTGGGGGATTGAGAATTCCCAAGAAAACTTGTCTTGCCATTTCCCTGTTTACCAGAACAAGACCTATGTATTATTTACTCTCCCACCCCACCCCCATCATGCAGGGGAGTGGAGTGGATCAAGAATATAAATGTCAGCTTTTTTTTTTGTTAATAAAACTTCATGTTGGGAGAAAACTTGTAAGTTCCCACTGCAAAATTGTAAAAGTAATACAAAGGAACTTTTGTGGGCCCTTCTGTGTAGCCAGGGTACCTCAATGGTGTGTTTTCTTACATTTTGTCCTGCTCCCTCTGCCACTGCAGTGGTAACCTGGATGCCTCCAGACATCCTTTGCTGTCTTTCTAGTAGTGCTTCTTTGTTGTCCTTATTGATGTAACTGGGCATATTCTGCTGCTGAGCTGCCTCAGTGCCTCTGTTCTCCTCTCCTTTACAGAATGACACTCAGCACATTAAAAACAGAGAAGAGGCTCTGAGGCATGATGGGCCTGACAGCTTAGGCAGGAACAGCCAAAGAGCACCTTTGGAGAGGTTCCTGCCATCTATTTCATCGACTTCAGGCTAGCATTTTGGAGGCAAAGGCAAAGGAGCAGACAGAAACTGTCAGCTAATACATACAAGTCTTGAGATTAGTAACTCATTTGCTTGCAGTTTTCAGCTGGAATTCTTTGCATGTCAGATTTTGAAAAGTACTTTACAAAACACTTCTGTATTTCAGTCTTGTTATCCTCATTGCTGTAGTGAATCAAAGTATCTGATCTTTGTACTAAGAACAAAGACATTGGGTAAAACAACATATGTAAGGTATGCAAATGACTTCCAGATAAGACAAGCTTACTTGGTTGGCTGGAGGGAAGCTTCCTTTTGACTCACGTAGTGAAATTGATGCCCAACCTTATTACACAGGAGGGCCACATAAACCTAAGCACAATCTGGTGTGGGCCAAACAGATTCTATCTATTTTAATAAGATTTCAAGTTACCTGTACTGATTTATATTTTAAGTTCAGCTTGTTTCATATCCATTTATATAAGGTGATCCTATATACAGTGTTGTCTATTTACACACTTGTGAAAACTAAAATGATGTAAATGTGACAACAAAACGCTAATAATCTGCCATTAGTATATTGTGTTGAAGCAAGTGGTGGGCCTTTTGAAATGCTCTGGTGGGCCATGTATGGCCCACGGGCTGTAGGTTGGGCACCCCTAGAGTAGGAGAATTGAGGTAAAAGTCTGCTCCCAGGTAGCAAGTCCACTCACCAGATGGGAATGATGCTAACTGGTAAGTTTATACCAGTATCTGGTAAAAAGCTGATAGACCCAATATTTATTATTAAGCCCTCTTTTCATCATCTATATAACTCATTAATGTCCTCAATAAAAAGCAAAATGTTTATTAAGATATTTAGGTGATTATTATGTCTTCCTTTCTCTTATTGTATTGTATGCATTCTTCCTAGGGATATCTACAGACTGCTTTATTGCTTATTGCTATAATTATGATTTAATGTTTATATTATGGTTGAGTCCAGAAACCCATCATGTTAGGTGTTTACAAACACATGGCCTCTGCCCCAAACAGCTTATAGTCTAAGTAATATGCAAAGGGTGGCCATACAGTGATATTCACATGTTATATACATTTGCAATTTTCCTGGCAATTGTAAATATATAAAGCCAAGTGTCAGCTATCTTCAAGTTCTCTGTCCTTCAAGCAAACATTAACTCTTTGATTTCTTACAGGCATTGTGGCCAGTGTGGGCAATAGCCTTATGGATCATTTTAGGGTTTTGCTCCATTCTCCCCCTTCAATGAGTTACCCATATCCTGTGGCAGAAGAATAGGGCTCTGGGAGGTGATGGAAGATGGTCAGAGTTTAGGGCTTTTCCTGACATCTTGCACTTGAGGAGTTTAAATAATCTGGTTATCCCTTACTTAAATATTTATTAAAGGTCTTGTTTTAGTGCGTTGGAGAGAACAGAAAGAAAACTCTCCAAGCCAATAAGTTATACCTTCTTCCTATTCTGTGAGGGAAGGCAGTATAATTTTCCCGGTTTTACTGCAGACAAGTGGATGAACAATTGGTAAAATCAGACCATGCACATTCTAGTGTCTGTGAAACAGTAATATTTCATTAACAAACAACTAACTATCTATGAAAACTAAGAACAGAGGATTCCAGACTCTCAGGGACAGATGATGTCCCTCACTCTGACTCCTATACAAGTCCAGTTCTAGGGAAGGGCAAGCAGGGAAGTTGCCCTGGGCACCAACTTCCAGAATCTTAGCTGATTCAGGGCAGGGTGGTGTCAATGAAAACATTTTCTGCCCTGGCCAGTAAAATGCCTAAGGCTGTTCCTGCTCCCATATGCCACTCTGATGGCATGTGGGGCCATTAATGTGCTGCAACAGGCAGGGTAGGATTTGCCTGGTGCAGGCACAGACATAACCAACCTTACAATGCCCCCCTCACAAGTCTTGGTATAGGAAATGTGCTGGCGGGGGGCATGTGGAGTTGAGGGTGAGAAAAGGATTGAGGGTGGACCCATAACTTATGGTGCTATAGGGATTCTGGCTGTGCCACTTATTACACACACACACACACACACACACACACACACACACACACACACACACACACACACACACACACACACACACACACACACACACACACCCATCCATCCATCCATCCAGAACCTGATGTGTATGAAAGTGTCATAAAGCCACCTTTTCCTTCCCTCCCGCTGGGCAGTCTTGTTGGCGTCCGTTAATCTCGAGAGACGATGGATATGCACCCATGGGGAACGTTTAGTTGATGGTTGTGCAGCGTCTATTGTGGCTATAGAGCCCCACACGAGAGTGGCAGTCTCGATTGCATTTGCTGCATTTGAAGACGGTGTCAGCTGTGGGTTGGAGCTGCTGCTTCCTTTTTTGTTTAACCCGCTTTTCCTCAGCAAGCTGCCGCAGCTTGTCTTCGCCAGTTTTCAATCCAGTGGTCAGAGCGTATCTCCATCTGCATCTGTCCCGGGGGAGCTCTTCCCAGCTGTTGATGTCGATTTGAACAGTCTTCAGGTCCCTCTTACAGACATCCTTGAAGCGAAGGTGGGGCCGTCCTGTAGCTCTGTTTCCAGAGGCAAGTTCAGCATACAACAGGTCTTTGGGGATCCGTCCATCTTCCATACGACTTAGATGGCCAAGCCATCTGAGGCGGCATTGATGGAGGAGAGTGAACATGCTGGAGATCTTGACACGTTCCAGCACCTCGTTGTTCGTCATTCGATCACTCCAAGTGATCCCGAGTATGCGATGGAGGCAGCACATGTGGAAGTCGTTCAGTCTCTTTTCTTGCGAAGCGTAGAGGGTCCAAGTTTCGCTGGCGTAGAGAAGAGTGTTTAGCACACATGCGCAGTACACAGTGACCTTTGTGTTGATGGTCAGCATGTTGTTGTTCCATACTCTTTGTGACAAACTGGCCAAAATTGTGAAGGCCTTGCCGATTCTACGGTTGATCTCAGGGTCCAGTGAGAGGTCGTCCGTGATGGTAGATCCGAGATAGGTGAACTGACTGACCACCTCTAGCACATAGTCATTGATGACAATGCTTGGATGTTCTGCATCCTGGGCCATAACTTTGGTCTTCTGAAGACTGATTGTCAACTCGAACTCTTCGCAAGCTGTGGAAAAGCGGTCAATCAGATGCTGGAGATCGGTTTCTGAGTGGGTGGCCAGGGCAGCGTCGTCTGCAAACAGCATGTCTCTGATTGTTGCCTCCCGTACCTTGCTTTTGGCCTTCAGTCGACCCAGATTGAAAAGTCTCCCGTCAGACCGGGTGTGGAGATAGATTCCCTCTGTGGAATTTCCAAAGGCACGTTTCAGCAACGCTGAGAAGAAGATGCCGAAGAATGTGGGAGCGAGAACGCAGCCTTGTTTTACTCCACTGTGGATGTCGAAGGCATCGGAGAACAAGCCATCATATAGTACTGTGCCTTTCATGTTGTCGTGAAAAGACTGGATCATGCTCAGCAACTTCGGTGGGCAGCCAATCTTTGACAGGATCTTGAACAGCCCATCTCTGTTCACAAGGTCGAAAGCTTTGGTCAGGTCTATGAAGGCAAGGAGTAGCGGCTTAGGCTGTTCTCTGCATTTCTCTTGCAGCTGCCTTAAGGAGAAAACCATGTCGGTTGTGGATCTCCCTGCTCGGAACCCGCACTGTGACTCTGGGTAAACTCTGTCAGCAAGCTTCTGCAGTCTATTCAGGATCACGTGTGCGAAGACTTTACCCACAACACTCAGGAGCGATATGCCTCTGTAGTTGTTGCAGTCGCTTCTATCACCCTTGTTCTTGTAGAGGGTCACGATGTTGGAGTCTCTCATATCCTGAGGTACTCCACCTTTGTCCCAGCACTGACAGAGGAGGTCATGGAGGTGTTCTAGGAGGATGTTGATGCCACACTTGATAACTTCTGGTGGGATGCCATCCTTTCCTGGAGCCTTTCCTGTGGACAAGCTCTCAATGACTTTCAATTCTTCCATTTTGGGCTTCTCGTCCAGCTCAATTTCAATGGGAAAACCATCCACGGTATTAAGGGCAGCTTCAGTGATGGTGTTTTTCCTGGAGTACACTTCAGAGTAGTGCTCAACCCATCTATCCATCTGTTTGCCCTTGTCCTGGATGTTTTCGCCTGTTGCAGACTTTAGTGACACTCTCCACTTCTTTGTGGGTCCCATGGCCTTCTTGATGGCATCATACATTCCCCTGATGTTTCCAGTGTCAGCAGATAGTTGAATGCTCCGTCAGAGCTGGAGCCAGTAATCATTTGCACACTGTCGAGCTAGTCTCTGTACTTTGCTCCTGGCAAATCGATACTCTTGTAGAGTCCTCTCACTGGGGGAACACTTGTACTCCAGGTGAACAGCACGGCGTTCTTCAATGGCTGGAGTGAGTGTGGCGGAATTAGCCTCAAACCAGTCATTGTTCATGTTTCATTTCTTTCCAAAAACTTTCATGGCTGTGCTGTGTACTGCATCTCTGATGTAGTCCCATCTCTCTTTGGCGCAGCCACCGGGAGGCATACAGTTCAGCACCTCGGAGAGCTCATGGGTGAATTTCTCTGCCTTGTCTGGGTGTGCGGTCTTGCTCACATCGATGCGGGGTTTGCCCTCTGGTCTAGAGCGGTGGATCTTCTTTGGCTGTAGCCTCATCTTGCTGCACACCAGCGAGTGATCACTGTTGCAGTCAGCACTGTGGAAGGTGCGAGTAAGCAGGACGCACTTCAAGGCAGACCGCCTGATGATGATCAGGTCGAGTTGGTGCCAGTGCATGGAGCGAGGGTGTCTCCAGGACACTTTGTGTTGAGGCTTTGTCTGGAAGAATGAGTTGGTAATGCTGAGGTCATGGTACGAGCACAGTTCCAGAAGTCATTGTCCATTCTCATTCATTTCTCGAACGCCAAACTTTCCAAGACAGGATGGCCAAAAGTCGTGGTCAGCGCCCACTCTGGCATTGAAGTCATCCAGTAGTATCAAGTACTCTTCTTTAGGGATACTCCTGATGATCATGTCTAACTGGTCATAGAACTCGTCCTTGGTATCCCTGGTGGCGCCGAGTGTTGGTGCCTGCACGCTGATCAGGTTGACGGGTCCAGTGGATGTGTGGAGTCGGAGTGATAACAGTCTTTCAGTTCCTTGTTGACCAGGTTCCACCATCCCCAGTAAAGAATTTCTCACGGCAAATCCAACACCACACTCTCTGATTTCTTCGGCACTCTTCCCTTGCCAGAAGAACGTACAGTTCTTTTCCCTGAGAGTCCCAGCGTCTGGCAGCCGTGTCTCCTGCAAAGCAACTATGTCGATTTGGAGTCGTGCTAGCTCATCGTTGATGACTGCAGTCTTCCGAACATCGCTAATTGCCTGAAGATCTTGTGATAGGCCAGTTGTCATGGTCCGTACGTTCCAGCATCCTAACTTGAGGGCTGGTTTCTTAAATGTTTTTGTTGTTGCCTGGTGCATGGTTCGCAGTCCACTTGTCGGGTACTCACGTACACTAAGCCCCACACACCCAGTGAAGCAGGTGAACTGTGGCGGGACAACACCTTATTGGCTGGGGGCTGCCCAGCTTGAGGCGGGCAATAGTTGTCCAGTGAGACATAGTGATCCCTCCCACCGTTGGAAGCAACCCCTGGTGCCAGCTCTATGCCAATCGAGCAGGAGCCTTATAACCAGTAAACTGTTGCTTCCCGTGTTGTGTCGACGCTGTGAAGCGAAGCTGGAGTGTCCTCTCCAGGGCGCAAGCCAGGGCAGGGTGATATGGAGGAACAGCTGTTGCCCATGCAGCAGAACCCCCCTCTCCATGCAACTGATGGATCCAAGGGAAAGACAATGTCGATACAACTTGGCACCAGTGGTGTCGCAGGAGTTGCCGGAATGACGTTGAGGACAATGTCAGACCGCCATCGGGACTCCGACACTGGATTTGGTTTCAGGGTTGACTCCCTTAGCCTTTCCCATGAGTGGGTATTGCCACAAGGCAGCGGAGGTTTTAAATCAGAGTTTTCCTTCTCCTAGGTGGGCTGCCTTCCAGGGCTAACGAGCCCCACCTGCCCGGACCCATAACTTGTATGAAAGTGTATGAAAGTGTCATAAAGCCACCTTTTCCTTCCCTCCCACTGGGCAGTAACCTCTGTGTTATTCCTCTTGCAGGCTCAGAACAGAATTGTCCAATCAGATGCTAAAACCATTCAAATTATACATGTGTTCTTTATGTTTCCATTCCCATTTCTATTTTAAGAAATTATTTTCTCTTCCTTTGCTCCTCCCCAGATTAAGCAATAAGACCATCCAAAAAGAGTCCCCAAATTATTTTCTTCTAAAACATTAAGCAAATAAAACACCTTCAGAAAAATACAAATGTGCTTTGAGACTTTGCTTTGCATCACAGGTGTTGCGCAAATCCTGCAAAATCTCCACTACTCAGTCTGTTTCATCTCACTTCCAGTCAAGATAGCAATCATATCAGAGTTCCCCAGGCCCTTTGGATTTGCACTGTACTCTTTTTAGTCACTCACTGTTCCACTGATTTCCTGCCCCTCTGCTTTTTCTCTTTGGCAGTGGTTTCTGAATGATTTTTTGAGGTTGAGCTTTCTGCCTCTGGAGGGTTTTTTTCTGCCTACCTGCCCTTTTGCACTGGTTTGTCGTTCTTGAATTTAGTTCCCCTGCTCTTTCCAATAAAAGAGATAAACTCTCTTCCTCCTGACTGTTGTCTACACCACTTTAGCTGATTATTTTTTTCGTTGTTTCTTTACAATATCTATTATTTCCTAATAGAAATTATAGGAAATTAAAGCTTTACAGCATCCTTGGTTGGAATCTTCATTTAGTGACCAAACCTGGGGTCTGATACAAAGCCCATCAAAATCAATGGGACTCTATCAATTGAATACAAAGGGTTTGGGATCAGGCCCATAAGCAGCACTTTAAAAAGGTTTCTAGGCCAAGGAAACACATGAAAGTGAAAATCTGCTGGTCTAAGGGTTTGTCTGCACTAGAGCTGGAAGGTGTAATTTCTGGCTCAAGCAGATATACCCACATTAGCTCTGATTGCTTAGCACACTAAAAATAGCGGTGGGAGAGACTTGCCATCCAAGTATGTACCAAGGTCTCAAATGGGATCCTACTAAGGCAGCTAGCCCTTCCTGCCACTTGCACCCGCACAGTGCCAGTACTATTTGTAGCACGCTAGTTCAATCACAGCTAACATGGATCCAGTTCTGATACAGACAGACCCTAAATCTACATTGCTCTGTTTAAAGTCAATGCTCAGATTTACACTAGCTGAAGATCTGGCCTAAACTTCTATGCCATGAAGTGTCATCGTTTAGCTTCCCTGTTTCCTAATTCTTTGTCTCTTTTCAGCCAGTTTCTACTGCCTCAGAGCAAAATGATCCCCTCCCCCCCCACCCAATTGTAGTACAACCATGAAGAATTTTGAGGGAAGAGCACTGAACCTGGTATATTAAAAAGTGTATTGCAATATTTCAAGATGATCATATACCAATCATCCCAACTGTGTACTGAAAAGCTTAAATTTCTAACCAGAAAGCAGAGAAATAGATTTCTTTTAAAACATTTCAGGAGGTGCTTATACCCAATAGTCCAGTGGTTAGTACACTAATCCAGGATAAAGGAGGCCAGGGTTCACATCCCCATTCTGCCTGAAAAGAGCAGGAAGTTGAACCTATGTCTCCCATGTCCTGTCCACTGGGCTGTAGAGTTAAAAAGAGGATTCCCCACCACTTCCTCCTCTGGGAGGTGTGTTTTTGTAGGTGTGATGGGGAGGGGGGGTCCCTATCCAGTGTCAGCCTTCAAGCTGTCCTCTGTCTCAAGACAGTGAAACCCAGTAGATAAAGTCAAAAGGATTGCCCTTGTTGGTAGGGTGGTAAGGCTTAGTGGCCTGAGTCAATAGAATCACCCTGTCAGAGTCAGCAGGTTTGCCCTGATTCACAGGGTGATAAGACCTAGTGGCCAGAGTCAATAGGTTTGCCCTGATCCACAGGGCGGTAAGGCCTACTGGTTGGAGTCAATAAGGTTTGCTCTGGTCTGCAAGGTGGTAAGGCCTAGCGGTCAGAGTCAATAGGATTGTCCTATCCACCGGGTGGTAAGGCCTAGTGGCTGGATTCGATGGGGTTCGCCCTGGTCCGCGGGACGGTGAGGCCTAGTGGCCAGAGTCGATAGGCTTACCCTGATCCGCAGGGGATCCGTTTGGTGCCTAAATCCCTTTGTAGATCTAGCCCATAGTTTCTCCACTGCTGCTTCTTACATGCAAAAGGAATGCAATCTAGGGTCAGATCGTCAGCTTGTATAAATTCAGATGTTCCATTAATTTCAATTGACCTATGCCAATTTACATCAGCTACAGATCTGGCCCCCTCTTGTTCTCTTCCAATTATACCTCTTTGTGTTAATGAAACTGTGCTCTACAAACACACTGATAATATATGCTAAGACCAGATCCAAAATCCACTGAAGTTAATGGGAGTCTTTCCATTGACCTTAATGGCTTTGGACCAGTCCTTTAGTTTATAAGATAAAAATCAGGAGTAGGTATTGGATCATGACTATATCATCTAAAACTCAGAGGCTGCATTGGCTCATCCTTCTTGCTTTCTGCAATTCAGATTTTAGGTGCTGATAAATTGGACTCTTTTAGTGTATAAATAAGTGTTTATTTATTACTCTTTCCCCTTGTATACAATATAGCAATATATAATGGTGCCTCTTTTAAGAAGCAATAGAAAAATACTGTTTCACTGGCAGAGGGAAGCTACAGTATTTTTTGTATACATAAGGAATAGCTCTTGAACTACTGTGAGGAATTCTTGCAAGACTAGAAAAAAATGGAGATGTTACTGTATTTAGGAGCACACGATTGGTACTCATTTTTTAAGTAAAATCCCGACTGGTGCCTTTTCTTTGGCTTCACTTTCACTAATTGATTTCACATAGAGTAACAGCCTAAAAATACCACTTTCTTTTCACTTCCTAGCCATTTGCGCCTTGCTGCCCTCACTTATACACTGTAGCTCTGCTAAATCTTTTCACAGGTTTCAGAATCTCAAAAGAGGCTCTTAATTCTCAACTAATCTTGCCTACATGTCTCTTAGGTGTTGTAGTCTCATTTATCTTCATTCTTATTGGAGCTGCCTAACCAAGAACTGTCACACCCACCAATAAATCCAACCATAATTGCATTAAAAACTGGAACTCAACTTTCACTTGGCAAAAAAATTCTAGTCCTCCCTCTCCCCCTTCCTCAAGCTTTTTTCCCCTTGGAAAAAAATGTGTCAAAAAGTCTCCAGAAAACATCATAAAGATGAGCAACATGTAATTTTTCCCTCAGAAACCACAGACCTCTCAAAAGGTTTGAGATGAAGTTTAAAAACTACTTAGGCCTGTGATTAGAAATTAGAGATTAATAAGGATTGACATCAAAGTTTCCCAAAGAATCTGTAATTATAGCTGTACAAATGAGCAGGGAAAAGTATGAAGGGGGCAATTGACTATGATGCCAGTCAGATCTCTCTCTCTCTCTCTCTCTCTCAATCTCTCTCTCTCTTTATTTTTATTTTTTAAATTACATGAAATGTTTCCAATTTCATTTTCTGAAGCTAATCAAAAAAGTGCTCTGTTGGAAAGAAATCGAATGACGGCAAATATGCAGAATTTCTAATCCACCCACGTACTCTCCATTCTGATCATGTTTTTTATAGTTTTGGTCAGAAGGAGCTGTTATTAAATGTGAAAAGCCTGAAAAGCATGAATAATAGCTATTAATCATTACAAATCATTAAATGAACAGGAGAGACCTCAATCTGTCCCTCATACCACACAGATGTACAACCTGAAATACATGCATGTAAAGAAAACACACCTTTTTATTTATTTATAGATATTACTTTGTGCTCAGTGTCCTGGCCAGGACTTTCCATAGGATTTTGATTTGATTGGACTTGTTTTTCGCAAATGTTTGTCTTACCAGATAGTGTATTTGAGTGTGAGTACAAATGATTCTTTATATCCAGGGTCCCCATGCTATTTTACACTTAACTGTGATGATACCATGATACTGAGGACTAATAATAATACATATCACTTTTATCATCCTTGAATCCCATAGATCTCAAGCATATGACAAAGACTGGCAAACATTATTATCCCCCCCACCTCCCTCCCGAGGCCTTAAGGCAGTTATGTGATTCGCCCCAAGGTCATACAGTGAATCAGTGGTGAGTAGGTGAGACTCAGAATGTATATCTGGACCGCTTTGAAAATCCCAACTGTTCCTTTTCTTGTTTTGTGAAGAATAATTGTTTTGATTTATTGTTGAAAATTGTATACCACGCAGAAAATGTTCTTAAGTCTATGAATATGTGTACTAGAGCTGGTCAAAATTTTTTGTTTGAAACTGATTTTTGACAGAAAATTGGGTTTTCAATTAAATGGAATTTGTTGCGAAGAGTGTCTGTTTTCCATGGATAATTTTGACTTTTTGTCAAAAAATGGGAATTGAAATTTTGAAGGTGGTTCTTTGTTTTGTTTTTGTTTTTTGAAGACAAGTTGACATTTTTCACAGGGAAAAAAATGATTTTTTTGTTTTGTTTTCATCAAAATTTACCAAGCGGGAGGGGGAAATATTCTGACCAGCTCCAGCTTAAACGATAATGTGGTACTCATGTATGTGCATACTTGTTGACCCCAGCCGTACAACTATTGATTATACCTTTTCCGTTTTCACAATCTTTTTTCATTGTAAATAGCCTATAAAATTAACCTTTAAAAACATCATTAAATGTAATGTTAAGGTTTCATGAATCAGAAAAGTCAGGAAATAAAAAAAGTGAAAATGAAACAATGGGAACGTGTCTGCGCATACCCATTATTTTCTATCCCCATTTTAGTTAAGTAGCATTTTTAGTGTCATAAAATAGATGCCAAAAAATATAAACAACATTGCCAACTCTCGTGATTTTATTCACAGTATTTGCTGCTTTTCTTAAAGCTTCAGATCTTTTAATCATATTCACCTGGATCACCTGGATTGATTGGACTTCAGCTGTGGTTAAGACTGTGCCGATCACAACACGTCTGCCATTCTTCTCGCACTCTTGCCTTTCTTCTCCACATTCGTCCGAAACGTTTAACGATGTCATCTTCCCATCTTCTGCTTTCCACGACAATATCTTTCACACCACTGCGTTCTCTGATGATTTCATTTGGTATATGATCCAGAAGGGAGATTCCCAACATAGCTCATTCCATTGCCCTTTCAGCTACCAACAGCCGTTGCTCTTCTCTCTTCGTCAGTGCCCACGTTTCACTGCCATACAGCATGGCTGGCAGCACTGCTGAATTGAAAATATTTTTACCTGTGGTCTTGTTAATTTTTCCTTTGAGGACGTCCTTGATGGAATTAAACGCACACCATCCTGCCCGAATCCTTCGCGAGAGTTCTCCGTTCAGGTCTTGGTGCATATTAACTTCTTGGCCCAAATATATGTACTGTTCCACTTCTTCGATGTCTTCTCCTGTTACCGTTATTCGGGCTTTTCATAAGACGTCTGATCGCATATATTTCGTTTTGCAGCGGTTCATTTTCAGGCCAACCTGACTACTTTTCTTGTTAAGTCTTCGTAGCATGCTCTGCAGTTGATTGGTGCTTTTGGCAATTTCACTGCTTCAAAATCCTACCTCAGCGCCTCAACGTGGTGCAGCGGTGACCCTGGCTGTCTGACAGCTATGGTAGCGGGGCATATGCCCTGGTAGGTTTACCATGCTACAAAGGTGTCGGACTATCCAATCCAGGGAGGAGGGTTGCTCTCTCAGAGGAAAGAGCGCTTTTCCTTCTTAGAGGTTGAAGGCTAGCTAAGCTTGAGGAGGTACGCATGCCTGCCCACCTAGCCAGTGGGATGGCTTGAAGTTAACGGCTAAAACAACACGAATAAATGCATGTTCTATGGTGGTGGAGCGGAAATTAATCATTATCCAAGATAATCTCAGCTTTCATTTATAAAAATTTTACAACCTCCATGGTTTCAAAGAAAAGCTTAAATCCTCCAATTGTAAATCAAAAGCACTCACAATGTATAATTATTTCAAATCTCATGATTTTTTAAGGTAAACTCATGATTTTATGGGGCCTAGTTTATGAACACTTGAGATTGATAATGCTCGGTGTGGCTGCAGAGGCCAAAGGTCATCTACTATTTTGGAAGGTGGGAGTCTGGACAGTAGAGGGAAAATCATCCTGTGGTAGGCAGCAACTTACAGCTTGTTCTGTTTTGCAGTGTCACCAGACCCAAGTATTTAAAAATCATTAGTCATGCCCCCCAAAATTTGTGAGATTGGTTTAAAAATCATAAGATTTAAAAAATAATAAATTTGCGGTTCTTTTTATTTTCCTTCTGATGTTGGAACCTTTAAGGGTCATATTTTCAAGCTGTTTCCTACAAACATGAGGCCTAGAAACTTTTCTTTTGTAATGAAAGCTGAGCTTTTCAGCTAATGAGAAGATTTCAGCAGCTTCAAGAAAAACAAATATTGTGGGACTTGTGATAAAATAGCAAGAGTTAGCAACAATGGTTATGTAACGTTTTTGAAAAAGCAATGTCTTTTTTACTCTCTCTGCCTTAAGAAGAACAAAACAGGTAGCTTTTTTTATGAAGACAGATGCCAGATTCATTCTGAGTACTAACATAAGTCTGATACTTTCCATTACAATGAATTGGAGCTTTCCCTTTGATTTCAATAGGTATAGGATCAGGTACTATATGCAACAGCATATTCTATGTAATATACATCCAGATCCAAATACATATATATCTCCTACTTAAAGCAATCTAGCTTGTATACTTTTTTTCTTCTCCAATGTTATAAACAGCAACATTTGTCTTAATTTTACTGATTTAACCCAAATAGCTATTTATAACAATTAACTGTTTTGTATATATGTATATTCACTGCATAATACGTATCATTTAAAACCATTATGGCCTCCTTTGAGATTTCTAAAATGTTATTTTCAGATTTTGTTTTGTTTTGTTTTTAGCTCATGTTTACACCTGTTTATAAGGGGAATTGCAGCTGTAAAATATATCCTGAAACCTTTGTTATGTTTGGGTAGGGATAAAAAATTACTTCTGGGCAGCCAACCATTTGTACTGTTACTATAGTCTACTAAAATTAATAATGTAATGTTTGATAGTTAATAAAATATTGTTACTTTTAAAAGGTAAATTACTGCCACCAGGGAAGTAATTTATCTTCCAACACAGTTCATAGAAATAGTTTAAATATTAGGCACAAGAAAAAGCTATTCAGCATATCAAGACTTCCACTTTTAATATATATTCTCCTCTAGGATGTTATTTTATATCTATATCTATCAAATTCAGCTTCATGTTACAGCTGTCATAATTGTCATCTTAACAACAATGGATGATTATTTGGCTTTTTAAGCAAGCCTATCCAAACCATCTGAGATTTTTTCTCTCCCCACCCTCCTTGATTGCATCACATCTTTCTTCTTTCCTTTTAAAACCAAGGGTAATATTCCCTTTTCTTCATCACTTCATCCTTCACATTTCTCCAATGCTCTTGCCATGGTCCCCGGTCCTTCCTTTTGAGTCCAATTAGCTAAACTCTAGGCTGGACATGCTGATTCCTGTGGTGCATAGTCCATTCCACCATGCTTCTTTCTTCTTCCACTGATCTCTCCTTTGCTGGTGGAGGGTGACAGGCTCTCAGCAGTTCTGGCAGCTTTTCTTGGCTTCAGATGATAATTTCCTTTGGTCAGAAGCATCCCCAGAATGCAAAACCATAACTATCCTAATATGTCCCATTACTACAGTACAGTCAGATGCACGTCAAGCCACAGCCTAATGTAAGTTAAGTTGTGTTAATACAGGCAGTGGCAGCAGCAAGATCAGCAGAGTGTTTTCCTCCTCAGGGGAGGAGGCTGTACAACCCACTCCATAGAAGACTCTTCTTGTGCATTGAGGAGATGAAGTGGGCCAGTCAGCAACCCTCTCACAGATTCAAATCTGGTTTCACTCAACCCTCAGTGATTCCAAGTGGGAGAATGGGAAACCTTTCCACCATTCTCCACACATAGACACACGTAAAAATGCCTGGGCGAGGGGTAACAGGCTAGCTAGCCCCAACACCCTCCTTGAAGATCCCAACAGCTGAGAATAGCTCAGTTTGCTAACCTTTCCCCCTCAAGATCCAATGTGGGGCCAGATAGCCAGCTGGCTACCTTTTACACATAATCGTCAACTATCCAAAATTCAGGTGGGATCTGATTGGCATACAGCTGGTCAGGGTATAATCTGAAGAAAACTGATTTGAACTATCTGAATCTTTGTGGCCTCTGAACCAGGAAGCATGATATCTCCACAGTTCCCCAGCAACCCCAAACCTACAAGATCCTGGTTCCTTCCTACCTGAGCAGTTATCTTCTTTTAAGTCCAGGTTCTGGGACTCTCTTGTAGAGGATGACCATGTGATCATGCCCCTCCTTGGCATAGGGAGTCTTCAGAGATACGTTTTGAGCTTCCTCTCTCCATGGCAAGCCTTAGGTAAATGGGTGCTCCTGGTGAAGAATTTTTTGTTGCCCCATTACACAACCCCATGACCCACAAGTTAAAAATTTTTTAAAAAAGAATTACATTCTGCTAGGTTAGCATGTGTGGGTGGGTGGAGCCATAGTTCCATCCTCTCACTCTTCACCAGACAACAGAACATGCTACAGAACCTCTAGGAGGTGGGAAAGGCACTGCACTCTGCTTGCCCTCCTAGGGAGAGGCTCTGGGAGCCATTGTGCTAGCTTGAGGCAAAATGCCTCCTGAAGCTCCCACTGAGGTGGTGTGCCCATGCGCCTGCAAACCACTCCAAGCCCATACACAAAGATGGGGCTCTGGGTTAATGTCAAACTGTGGCCCACAAAAACACAGAGAAGGATAAGAAAATAACCTGAATATCAGAGAAAAGATAAACGAGGACAAATGATGGGAACTAAACTTTGTTTGCTGTTAGTACCTGTTAGTAAATAGTAATACTTTTAGTTCTTTCTTTCTGTTTATTTGATTCATTTATATATATTAACTATTCTTTAGAATCTTTAGAATCAACAAAGAGTATGTCTGAAGTCTAAAGCTCAGAACACTGGTCTTGACCAATGTGTAACCCTATTCATAAATGTATTCATTATGCTGTATTTAATAACTCTAGGGCACCTGCATGTCTATAAAACTCTATATATTCTTAGAAACCATCTCCTTAACATATATATAAAATGCTAACATAAGCATATACAGACTAGGGAAACTAATAAGAGATTATTGTTATAGCTGATGTTTTCTATTGGGGAAATCAACATGGAAGAATGATTGTGGGGTAAGAAAGACCCACTGAGAGATATTAACTTAAAAAATTGTTAGTCCTCCCAGCTGTAAATAATCATGTCTTCTCACATGAGTCAGGTAAACTGAGACTGTATAGAAATGACATCACAATATATGTTTCTGGGATAATATTTTTAGCAAAGAGGTTTTCTTAGTCTGAAACCCTATATAAAGAGTGATATGAAAACATAGGTTGGGGGAATAAAAACTGCACGTCCCTTCCAGATGCAGGACACACACATATCTTAGTCTGACAACAAAGGGTAGTAATGTATCTATTTCTGTATTCTGTATAGTGCTGTACTAATCTTTGATTAATAATCTTAGATTAAATAATTTAAATTGAGCCTGTAATTTCGACAATCTCGAGTCATTAACTCAGACACGAAACATTGCCTAGAAAAGGGAAAACTCAGATGAGTTGACCAATTTTGACCACAGTCCTAACATGTAGAATGCAGGATCCCCATTGAAATGAATATGGCTTTGTACAGGGGATGCGGCCCATCCATGTATTGTATATTGTAGGATCCGGGCCTTAGAGCCCACGAATACTTACAAAGTAACAATATCAGTGAAGGAGTTATTCACACCACAAAAAACGACACGGAATTAAGGAAGAAAATATTTAGGCTGCCCTAACATTAACAGTAAGAGTACCTGGACTTCGGCTTGGGCTTTTATTATGTGTGGGGTAGTATATATAAGATCCCAATGGCAAATTAAAATGCAAACAAAAAACTGCTTTAATTAAGAGCAAAACACAGGGAGGCTGGAGCTCGTCCCTGTTCCATATGATTACAGACAGACTTGCACTATCAACAGTCATTATTAGTGTTGAGGTAACACCTGTTATTTTATTTGTGTTGTAGTGCCTAGAGGCCTCAGTCAAGGATCAGGTCCCATTGTGACAGGAGCTGTACACACTTAGACTGAAAAGGACAATTCCTCCCCATATAGCCTACAACTGCTCTAGCAAGACATATGCTACCTATTAACCATGACTAGAAGCATTTCATCAAAATAATCTGTCACTAGCTGGTCAGCGATCCCGAGAGCAAGATATTGCTGTTATTTCGATACTGCAAGCTGTTTAACTATAAGCTCACATGTGCTACAACTAGTGAGATGGATTTGCCATTACTGCAAATATTCAGTTAGGGTTTAATTTAACACTGGCGAGTTGCAGTGCCAGTGGTTTCCCCCACTTGGGCTGCTTAGGGGATCCAAAAGCAAAGTGGCCACACTAGGATGCCTATTTTCCCAGCTCACTGCAGAAGGAGTCTCCATGCTGAGTCCATAAAGACTAGCACAGGGTGCTATGATAGGGACAGGTTAGGAGAGGGGACATGGAATTGTCTATTATGCTGATTAACATTGAGTGACTGTGGCCAATACTCCATGGCAGCCCCATGCCCTGAACCACGTGTGAGGATGGATTTCACATCTCAAACCCATCTGCATTTCTCCCACCTAGAACTTGATTGCTAGATGTTAATAGGAGAATATCAACCTGTCTGTCTGCTTGATCAGTATTATTATACAACATTATCACTGTGGTACCTGCGCACCTACAGAAGTAGATTTCACCCTTCCAGGTTAGAGAAGACATTTCTAGGAATGGAGTTTATCCTGAAAAACGGTGGAGAGGAGAGGTGCAGTGGCCTTTTCAGACAGTGCTATCTATGGATCGGTTACACCATCATAGATTTGTATTGATTTAACCTTATTCACTCATGGATGCTTACTTTCACACTGAGTGGACAGTAGCTTTTTGCGTTTTTGTGAAATTAACTGAAGCAAATCTAAATTTAGCAAAATAATACAAGCCATTTTCAAGGTTAACCTGAAATTAATACTACAGTGTTACTGCAAGTTAAATTGACTTAGTGCTTATGCTGAATACATTCCACTGCAAGATGACCTACTACTTCACACCCACTAAGAAAATGACTCTTGTTACCACTCTTTACAATTTTCTTACCTCGTCATTTGACATATGCTTTTCCTTTCTGGTTAAAACTGTAGATTGAAGGACAATTGACAGCAGTCCCAGTACCTTACTTTTCCCCACAGGAAACTCTGTGCAAGGGTCTAGTCTTCAAATTGGGTAAATGCACTGTGATTTAGGTAATGGCCAGTACAGTTCTTTTAGTGAAAAGTACCTTGGGCATCCACTGTCTTCAGAAACAGGCAGGGAAGCAACAACTCAGAATCAGAGCACACTGCTGTGAAGAAGAATATGTTTTATGCACCCCCTCTTTACTGCTTCAAGGCTACAAGTGAGTGGAACCTTTGGCAACCTAATGGACGTCAGTCACAGACACAGGAGGGGGCTGTAAGATTTTATTGCAACCCCTAGATTACACCTGTAAAAATGTTAAGAATAACAGTTAACCATCATCTTCTCCATTACTCTCTCATGGCCCTTTTTAGGGTAGAAAGTAGAAATTTTAACAGGAATTGTTAATTTTAAAAAAGCAGCAAATTAATAATTCTACCATTTTATACTAGTTTCATCCATGTCCTGCAATCGATTCTACATTTTATATGAAGAGGATGGTGATCAAGTGTTCTCCATGTCCACCGAGGTTAAGAGAAGAAGTAATCAGCTTAATTTGCAGCAAAGGAGATTTAGGTTAAATATTAGAAAAAGCTTTCAAACTATAAGGATAGCTAAGCATTGGAACAGGTTAGCTAGGGAGGTTGTGGAATCCCTGTCATTGGAGGTTTTTAAGAAGAGGTTAGACAAACCAGTGTCAGGGATTGTCAAGGTGTCCTTAGTCCTGCCTCAGCGAAGGGAGGGGTGCACTAGATGACCCCTTCTAGCCTTACCTTTCTGTGATTCTGTGATAGGGTCCAATTGATTTATACAGTGGGGCTCCACAGGGGCAGAAAGAGTCGGTGTGAAGCCTTGCTGAAGTCAATGGGACTCCGAGTCAATTTCAGGATCAGGATCAGTTTCTGACATATTTCTGGTTATTCATGCTGAGTTCAGTTAAAAAGGCACATTTTCACAAATGGGCCCCTATGTTGCTCCTACAAAATATTTGCAAGCAAACAGGTAACTGCACATGCAAACACAACTTTACATGCACAATTACCCAATTTAAATAATGCATGTCCATTTCATAGCCTGTTCCTTTGGTTTGTTATTGATGTATCATCCGGGCAAAGATGTGGAATTGTAATAGTACTGAAGTCCATCGTTTGAAGGACTGATAATTATATTCATTATCAGGTCATGGCAGTTTCAATTGTGGGCAGTGAATTTTGACTGTGCCCTCATTGATTTTTTTAAAAAAATGTAAAATGGATTGCTATGAGGTACTGTTTATTTTACATGCTGTCTACTCATATATGTTTACTAACTACTGGCATTTTGTAGAAGTTCATTAACATGCTTTTGCAAACTTTTAACATCCCCATCCAGAGCATCCTTTTGGTCTGTGATACTGGAAGTAAGCATTAGTCAGGAGAGAGCACAAGGTCAAATTGTTGGAATAATATAAACAGTATGAACATGTAAGGATTTGTGGGGCCTGATATTGATCTTGAACATGTTTTATAGTGGTGTAGTTACATTGTCTTCAAGGGAGTTTACATAGGCATAAGGGAGATCAGAATCCAGCCCATAAATTGTATACATATAGAACTGATGGTCTAACTAGAGTTGAAATAGATGGATAGATATATAAATTCAAGAAAGTTTATATTTGACATGTACCAGATCCAGTAATGAGATTTGCAGGTTGAATAGTGACTCCTTATAAAAGTGGACCTCAGTTCAGGTAGGAGATGTAAGTCCAGATCACATGTGTAACTTCTCTACCATTAGCTTGATTTTAGTGAGACCTGGGGATCTGTATTGAATACATTCTGCACTTTAGAGATCAGTAATAGAGACCCTGTGGATGAAGAAAATCAAAAGATCCAGCAGGTCCATAATCCTTCTTTATAGCACAGGCATCTTGCTATTCAGCAAATACATCCTGCTCTATATGTTTCATTGGGGACTCCTGCTTCCTTCTGTCAATATTTTTTCCTTGCTTCTAAATTCCCTTTTGTTAAAATCAAATAACTTTATTAAAAATGCCTTTTCCCCCTCACATAAGTTATAAATGGGAGGCAACGTATTATAGCAGAGAGTGCATTGAACTGGAGGCCAGGATACATGGGTTCTAGTCCGAGATTTGCCAGTGACCTCTTGTATGTGTCCTTGGGCAAGTTACTTTAACTTTCTGTACTTCTGTTTCCCCTCCCACACTTTGCTCATCTACTTAGTCCGTATCCTGAAGAATTTACAATCTCTCTCTCGCTGTGTGTTTGTACAGTGCAATAGATTTACACAATGGGACCCAGGATAGTAGGGGTTTCTAGGCACCAGCATAATAATAATAATTATTATTATTATTATTAACAGATGTATACATATATATTTATTTTTCTATAAAAATGCTGTATGGTTTGTGAATTTTTCAAATGTGGATGAATAGTGTGGTTCATTAGTTCCTTTGCCTTGTGTTAGCTATTTTTAACAAGTGTGGAGATTTTATTTTTTATACTTGTGATTGTACAAATTTGCAAACATAAAGCCCACTCACATTTCTGACAACTGATTGGGTGTAAATTAGTAACTGTGTGGCTTTTCAGCCGTACAGTGATTAAGTGCATGGCAGCTTATAATGGGTCTGAGCATTTCATTGTTTGAGGATACTACTGTCAGCTTGTACTGAGAACTCTTAATGAAGTCAGAGGCTCCCATGAAGAAACTGCATTGAGGATTCCTGGACATCAGCCAGATGGTGGCATCACTCAACTGGTTATTTAATCCATTATTTCATAGGAGTGGCTAAAATGACTGCCATACCAAAGAATTAAAGAGCCTGATCCAGAGGTCCTTGAAATCAGTGGAAATATCCAAATTGATCTGAAGGACTTTGGATCAGGCTACAGGTGAGACGGGACAACATTCCTGTCTAATTCATCTAATTCCTGTCTAATACATCTAATTCATTCCTGTTTTCCTGTCTAATTCATCTTGGTGAAGGTCTGGAGGAGCCATGACACCTGTTTCTCTTCTATTGCCAGTCCATTAAAAATACTTGAAACTAGTGTATTACTGCCAATTGTGATGGTATATTTTGCTCTGTAAATACCCTCCATCCCATTGGGAACTGAACTTCACACAGGACACTGAGCAGTAATGAGATGGTAACTCAGTAGCCCAGAACTGAATGCCTCTGTTATCAAATTATTTACTATATCAGATTATAACAGTTATCTTCACATATTTTAAAAATAATTTGTTCAAATATTTTTGGATCACTGTCTTATTTCTGGCACTAAGTGTGTCATGATGTTACTAGCCGGGTATTTTACATTATTATCTTGGGTACCATTCTTACAGGCTCATGGTATCACTTCACTTAGTTCAAAAACTTTTACTTCATCTCCATAAATTGCTCGCATGCCCCCTGTCACTGTCGAACAAAGAACTGATATCAATGGGAGAAGAGTTAACTAGCAAACTAAGAAAAACAATAAAGGTCAAGTTCTGTCCTCAGTTACACCTGCGAACCTCATTGCTGTTAATAAGGGTAGAATTTGGCCTGAAGATATTTTGTTAACATCCTGATCCAAAGCCCATTGAAAGCAACAGAAATACTCCCACTGACTTCCATAAGCTTTGGATAAGGCTCTTTAATTGCATTCAGAATCTGCTCTCCTTGTGTGTCCGTTTATGATGCAGATGCCCCAAATTCCATCTAGAGTCAAATGTATGACTGTGTATTCTGGAATTGTTTTTCTTGAATACCAATCAGCCATCAATATGGCCACACACAGAAAGAAGATCAGTGATGAAAAGCATTACAGATGTGGAAGCTCCTTATTAAAAAATTGAATTCATCATATAAAGAAAGCGAGAGCCTGACAAAACATTATTTTCCTTTGTGTCTTTACTCATTCATCTGGCATAAAATTAAGAACAAAAGGGACTTCTTGATTAATGACCCCGGCTAATCATTCCAGTAGAATACACTGAGACAATTCTTATTTGATTCCACTAACAAATTAAGTTTGCGTTAATCATAAATGTCACTCGCACACAAATCGCACATAAATATTCAGAGTGATCTATATTTTATCAGTTTTAACAGAATGCTTGCCAGCTAGAGTGGGTTTAAACAAGCAATTAGTGAATACGTTATTAAACATTTTAAACAAATTTGCAGCATGAAATCCAAATTAGAGGAGTTTAAAGAAAGGTAAGTGCCTTGATTGCACAGGTGTCTGAGGTGCAGACAGATTTGCCATGAACAAAAAGAGGAAATACATATTAGATTCCAATACTCTGCAAAATGTTCTTATTTCTGTCAGTTTGGTCAATTATTTTGAAAACTCTCCTGGGTGAATACTGCAAATAAAAACTTTCTGTGGAAATACTTGTTCAACTATTTAGAAGAATCTGTTTGGGTTTTTCTTCATGCTCCTTTTGCCTTTGCTCCCTGTGAACGTTCACGTGATCAAGTTTATTGGCACATGAGTTTACAGAAAATGAGTCTGAAAGTCACAAAGGCAAGTTTTTGTGGAGATTGTATTTTAAATGTGCATATATGAGCATTCACACTAGGACTGCCTGCACACTCAACCAGCCAGCAAATGAACACAATACTATAGGCTTACTCACAATGAGTAGTAGTTTATTCCTTCTGTAGCTCCACTGTAGTCAGTAAGGCCGCTCAAGGAGTAGGGATATAAGGATCTGGTGCTATGTAATTTATCTGAACAAATGTAAATAAAAGCATAGCTCAAACAGAAAATAGCACACACTGAATACTGACAGAGAATGGCAACAGTGAAGTGTATAATGAAAACAATATCGTGAATATTTAGGGCTCCATCCTGCAACTCAAAGGTATAACTCCATCTTGCAACTCCTTGGGGTCAAAGGTATAACTTACGTGGGTAAACCACCCTCAAGTAAGTATGGATTGGATCCTTAAATTGAGGGTGACAAAGAGTTTGAATAGCAATTCCTTTTTAAACTTGTGTGGGCTGGTGGACTGAAGAAAATATGAGAAATACCCTTTTATACCATACATCACACCAACATATTTCATAGCATATTTTTCATTTTAAAAGCTAATTACAGGTTATACTGAATGCTGTGTGATGCTTCCTGATAGACAAGGGCATTAAGTCTCTAAAAATATCCTGTATGTAACAATTGCAGTTTCATCAGCTATGGGATAAAACTATCCACTCTGGGTTTATTCTCCCTTTTCAGTGTATACTTGTAAAAGTAAAAATTACCTCTATACTGGGCATATCCTAGAGATCAATGATTGGCTGGGGCTAATGGCCCAATGCATAGCATTGAGGTATCAACTCTTCCCAGGCAGTCATTAATCCCCAGGAAATCCTCAGCACCTCGACTTGTACTGCTTAATTAGCATTAAAACAAATATGATCGTTTTGAACTATTCCAGTACCACTAGTGATTAAAGCTTCAACTTTCACCTTTTTCTTTCTGAAACATTTTACAGTTTAGTAAAATTGAAAGCCTGCTAGTTGAGAGAGACTCTGGATCTCACATATTGATGATTAAGTGCTTGCTTCATTCTTGTTTTGAATCAATAGAGTTCCCCTGCTGGGCCAACTGATAGAATTATGCATTTGGGTTCTAAAAACATAATAGATTCCTCTGAAAATATTGATCCAATAATCAATAAAGATAATGATCTCAGTTAAATAACATATTTAATGCCAAGATAAGACATTTTTGGTTAAAAATCTTGCATTTCATGCCATATCAGCACAGCATCTAGATCACAGTTATTGCGGTACTCATATTTATATTGTAAAAGTAGGTTCTCCTTCACATCCTGTGCCTAACAAAATCAGCCCTGTGCAGGTGAAATGTTCTCCTAAAGAATTCAATCACCTCCAGGTATTGACCTGTTTTCTGTGTAGTTAAAGTAGCCTTTATGTTCACTGGTTTATTAAGAAAAAAGACCATGCATTTTACATGTTAGTTTAAAAAGGATAAATAATTCGTAGCAAATAATGCAAGTGAATTTGGGCTATTTTTCTATTTATGAATTATCTGAAAATAGCTGATTTGGTTTCTCAAATATAATCTTTATTCAGAATTATTCACTGAATCATTTAGTTCTTGGTCTGGAGCTTTCACACAAACAATTCTTTGTGGGAATTCAATTCTGAAATTTGAGTTGTATTGGGCACAGAGGGCACAGGCCACTTTTCTGCTCCCAGACTGGATGAGTTTAACTTTAAGAATTAGGTTTTTGATGCAAATACACACATTATCAATGTAATTATTTGTTTTATGTTAATGTTCTCCACTATTCATTTAAAATTCCCTGTTCTTGCTAGAATTCTCTCAGAAAGTGAACGCAAAAGTCACTTGTACAGTCATAACACATTCATTTGAGGCTAGATTAAGCCTTTAGGCTCAGTCCTGAATGTAGGGCAGCATTCAGCAGTGCTGCCTCCAGAAGAACACAGGAGGGAATTGTGACTCCCAGGCCTGGCTCACACTAACTCAGTACAACCCCTAATGTGGATGCAGTCATATTGGCATAAAGGTACCTCATGCTGGTAAAACTTATTCCCATTTCCTTATGGGAACAAGCTGCATGGGTATAAGCACCTTGTGATGGGGTGAATATATCCTATGTGGCAATAGCCACAAAAATGTTAATGGGTAGACTGGCTACCTTCTCACCTGCAGCTAATTAACTGACTAGCAACTGCTGGGATAAAAGGCTGCCACTCAGGTAGAAGGGTAGTTTCCAGAGAGGCTGTGACACTCCCGAAGAAGTGTCTCAGCAGTGGTTGACAAGAAGTTGCCTAAGGCACAGACCCAGCAATCCCAGAAGGAGTGGGGTGAGATTGCTGGGAGCAGCTGAGAGGATTTCAGTTCCTCCAATACACAAGTGGGAAAGAAGTGGAATTTTCAAGGCCCGTGTTGTAAGACTATTAAATTACAACAGTGAGTTAAAGAGCAGCTGGCAGAAGTCAGAAAACCAAACGAATGGGGTATTAAAGGGCCATCGTACCCTTAATGTACCCAATCTACAGTAAAAAGAAAACAAGAAAGAAAGAAATACTTGTGGCACCTTAGAGACGTGCCACAAGTATTTCTTTCTTTCTTGTTTTCTTTTTGCTGACACAGACTAACACGGCTACTACACTGTAACCAATCTACAGTGTACGCTGTAGGTAGAAAGGAGAGGGACTGTGTCCCCTCAGGAGCCCTTATACCACTATAACTGTGCATACACCAGGAGGGTTGTACTGCTTTAACTATATCAGTTTGTGAACTCATAGTTAAAGTGGTACAGAAAATATGTTTAGACATGCACTGTGTTCTGACACTGAGTCAGAGAGTCACAATTCCCCACCAAGTCTCTTGCTTTGGAGGGAAAATAATGTACTGCAGCCCTGAAAAGGGTGCTGCTTATTTCTTGCCCTGTGCCTAGACAGCTCCACCCATTCCCTGTCATGCTGCATTGCCTCCCACCCCATTATTTCATGAGGAGGAAAAACAGCAGCCCAGTGACTGCAGTGGACCTACAGCTATTATCTGGTAGGGTTAATACAGCCACATGGGGTTGTAGAAGGTGTAGCTTATTCTCTCACACTCTTCTTCACAACCATGTTAATGCTAGTGTCAATCTACCTCTTAAATATTGTGTTATACTGAGTACGTTTTGTGGATGTTTATGTGGAGCACCTTCCAAGTGTGAGGAGCAGCATGGGAGAAAGCACAAAGGTGCTTATTTGCAAGGAGTGGGCACGAATTTTCATAACTTTATTTTTACAGTCTTTTTTTCAGTTCTAACTAATATAAATGCAAACTGCACATGAAGTAGTCATGGGTGTATTTGGGGTCAATAGAAAGGGTGCATTAGTCTTTACTCATACCTATGTTCTGTACAGTGTATAATCTCCTGGAACAACCTAATTGCGGTTGTATCTATCCACAGGCCTTGAAAAGTGTCTGGATAAGGATGACAATAATAAATAATAATGATAGAGACATGATTTAAAAATGCCAGGTGCCCCAGAGGGAGTGAACCTAACAGGTAATGATCAAGTGATCTCTCTCCTGCCATCCATCTCCACCCTCTGACAAACAGGCTAGGGACACCATTCCTTTCCCATCCTGGCTAATAGCCATTAATGGACTTAAGCTCCATGAATTTATCCAGTTCTCTTTTAAAACCTGTTATAGTCCTAGCCTTCACAACCTCCTCAGGCAAGGAGTTCCACAGGTTGACTGTGTGCTGTGTGAAGAAGAACTTCCTTTCATTTGTTTTAAACCTGTTGCCCATTAATTTCATTTGGGGGCCCCTAGTTCTTATATTATGGGAACAAGTAAATAACTTTTCCTTATTCACTTTCTCCACACCACTCATGATTTTATATACCTCTATCATATCCCCCCTTAGTCTCCTCTTTTCCAAGCTGAAAAGTCCTAGCCTCTTTAATCTCTTCTCATATGGGACCCGTTCCAAACCCCTAATCATTTTAGTTGTACTTCTCTGAAGCTTTTCTAATGCCAGTATATCTTTTTTGAGATGAGGATACCACATCTGTACACAGTATTCAAGATGTGGGAATACCATGGATTTATATAAGGGCAATAAGATATTCTCCATCTTATTCTCTATCCCTTTTGTAATGATTCCTAACATCCTGTTTGCTTTTTTGACTGCCTCTGCGCACTGCATGGACATCTTCAGAGAACTATCCACAATGACTCTAAGATCTTTTTTCTGATTAGTTGTAGCTAAATTAGCCTCCATTTTCTGTTTTATAAACATTCCCACTTCTTCTTGTGGGTCTGAGACATCTGCTGTAGAGTTGGATAAAATTGTTTTGGTGAATAATAAATTCACCAAAAAATGAAGTTTCAGAGTTACTGAAACTATTTGTGAATAGAAGTCAAATTTGGTGGATTGTTTCAGCCGTATACACATGAGGAAAATAATTTCTAAAAAAGTTAAAACAGTTCATTTCAACATTTTCAGAATGAACCATTTTGACATTTTGTTTCAAAATGGTTTTTTTTTATCAACATTTTATTTAGAAAATGTCCATTCAAACTGACATATTGTTTAGAAAATGTTGATTTGAATTAACCTGTAATAAATTATTTTCTTTCTTTTTTGGGGGTGGGGGGGAGGCAAGAGTATTAAAAAAAAATCAGTTTCTGTTTGAAACAAAACAATTTGGGAGGTAGAATTTTCCCAGTCCAGCCAGTGAACCAAAAAAACAATAATTCACTCAGCTCTAATCTGCAATGCTAAAGAATAATCCTCCCATGTTGCTATGGTAGGCAACCACCAAATCTTCGCAAGTAAGGATACATTTATTTCCCCATGTATCTAATGAGACATCTCCAGATCTCAGGTATCCTTCTGCAATTGTGTGCACATAAAGCTTAACCGAACAAAGAACAGAACAAAAGCAAACAAGATAATGGGCACATGATCCACAAATAAATTAATATAACACACTGGAAACAATGTATATATTTCCCCTACTTTTTAAACTAATGCTCTCTGTTATTTTCAGTGTTTTCCTACAATACATTGTGTGGATGTCACTGATACAAATCTTGTACAGCTGAGCTAGGTAGGGTTATAACTAAACTTTTCTGGCCCTCGGGCTGCTTAATCTTGGCAGTCTCCTGCTGTTTGCTATCAGTGTTCAACTTGCATTACTTCTGTAGCCCCCAAGAAAAGATTTTAGTATTCAGTAGTATGTTTGGAGTTTTTTACACTTCTATCTTCAAAAGGGTTTTCACTTTATTTTATGTGGTGGTGATATTCTGTAAGTGGTTGCTACCATGTATCTTCTTGTCTCAGATGTTTTCTCATGTAAAATATAGCACCACCCACTGGTACTAGTATAGTTAAGATCTGATAGCTTTCCAATTTAAACTCCTAATTTAAGTGTTTAATAACTTGTCTGTAAAAATTCACTGTGGGCTGAAAGGTGTCATTAGTTATTAGTGAATTTGAAACAGCAGGCAGGTGGCTTAGCTGAACATATTGGCTAGAGGTATCCCTGATACAGCTCTACAGGCTTATGTATTTTCCACTTTGAATGCATCTAGGAAAATCTATATCGAAGTCACCCTTGAGATTATTGCTATTTCATTCATATTGTCTAAGTTATGAAACTTCTACATTGTTGCTAAAAGAGGCTGTGTATACAGTTTATTTCTAGGAGGTAAAATTCTATTGTTAATAAATAATCAGCATCAAGTGTAATATTAACCATAGGCCTCTCAATATATTGGGTCAAACTTCCAAAGCTATGTGTCTCAGCTGCAGTCAACATGCACATGTAAACCAGAACCGTGTTCTCCCTTAAAAAGTCAAGTTTGCCAAAAGTTGCCTGTAACAGGGGCCTTGGAGGGTCAGGTGGCCTAGTGATTGAGGGCTTGACTTCTAGTCACCTGCTTCCTTGGTGCCTCAGTCTTTAATGCAAGGGGGTAAGGGGACCCAGGCCCACCCACTCCACTGAGTCCCAGCCCAGGGCCCTGTGTAAGTCAACCCCTGACTAGGGGACTTCCCAGCAGGAACTCTGTGTCCATTGCCCTGGGCTACTTCCTACTGTTTTCCCTTCAGTTTGGAGCACGGCCCATATATTCCAAGTGGCTTGACTCTAGTAGTGCCCCCTCATGGACCCTGGACAGCTTCCTGTTGTGGTCCCAGGTTCTTCCAAGTGGGGCAGCTGTAAGCTTGTGGGGTTCTGATCCCGCCAAAATCTCTGTGCTTGAATCACCTGGGTTCCTGTTAGACCAGGTGCTCCTAAGCTTCTTCCTCAATCTCCTTTGGCCAGGAAGACAGCGCTTGCTTCCTGGTGACTGCCTCGACTATCAGGCTAATGAGTCTTCCCCTCAGGTAGGGAGGCAGCTAGTTCCTACCTCTTCACCAGTCAGCCCCAAACTGAGCCAGGCTCCTTCCTTTTCTCTACCCTCTATAACCTGCTGTGTGGCTAGCTAGGCCCAAAGGCTATCTTTAACCCCTTCTGTGCTGGTGTGTGGTTTCTCTGCTTCATCACATTGTCATAGCATATTATCTGAATACCACAAATTGCTTACTCTAAATCAAGGGAACGATTGTAGTACCTCAGATACAAAAGTTATGCACTAGAGGGGAATCCTCTCTTTGGTGCTCAGCTGGAGTAAATTCGCCAGGCTCTGAGGATTTCTAGGGGGAAAACAGGGAATGAATCATGCCCCTTAATAAGATTTGCTTCAGAAAGGAAATTCCAGCCATATGGAAGGAGTGACCTCCAGTACCTCTCTCATTGTGAGAGTAAAAGATGATGATGATACAATTTAAGTGTCTAGTTTACTAAAATTTGGCACATAGGCATAAAGGTACCACCTGCTGGACCACATCAATGTTAGTTTTTTTGTTTCATTTTTAAAAAAACATCACCACAAACATAAACAAAGTGTAGGACAGTTAATCATTGTCAACTTGCCAAGTGTCTTATAAAGGAAATGCCTTAAATCCACAACAAACCCAAAAGTGTAGTACTAAGATTGAAATTCCATCCATAACTTACTCTATTTTACTTACTTGCTTCAGGACAAATATCCTATAATTAGATTATTCACTGTTAGGGTCTGAGTGAAACACTTAGGATCGTCACTGACGGTATGAGCCCATTGCGAGGCAAGTCCACCCTGTCCCCCTTTGGGGTGGGGCAAGGGTGTTGTAGTCAGGCAGCTAAATCTGCCCGGCTATCCTTATCTTTAGGGCAGTAGGGCATAATGGTCAGAGTCTATAAGGCTGCCCCTCTCCACAGGGCTGTGAGGCCAAGTGGCCAGGATCAATAAGGTTGCCCTTTTCGGCAGGGTGGTGTGGCCCAAAGGCCAGAATCAGTAAGGCATTTCCTCTCCACAGGGCTGTGCGGCCTAGTGACCAGAATCAATAAGGCTACACTTCTCCTCAGGGCTTTGCAGCCTAGTGGCAAGTCGAGGAAGTGGGCTGCCGCCTGGAGGGGTTGGCAGCTGGGGTAGGGGGACCTGGGCCCTCCCTACTCAACCGGGTCCTAGCTCGGGGTCCTGGCCGTGGTGAGTGTGCTCACCACTTAGTCAGCGGAGATCTGACTGAAACATGCTGACTTAATGTCCAGTTCTATAACCAGCCCACTGTCTAGTTCCCCTAGGCCACTTTCTACCATGTCTCCCGATGCAGTTGTCCGGACGTCTCTGGGGTCTCTAGGTTCCTCAGCTTATGGTACTCCCGGCGACTCCAACCTTTTTGGGGCATCTGCAGGGATCTGACTATCCGCTTGGGTCTCAGCACCTCTGACTTCTGCAATTTGGGGCTTCAGCAGCACCCAGGCTGGAGCCTGCAAGGTGCATCCTACCTCCTCAATGGTCAGCCCCAACTGAGCTGATCTGCTCCCTTTTATAGCAGTACTCTGTTGGAGCATGGCCAGCAGGGACCAAGGGGCATGGCTTCCGCTGCCAAGAGTGCAGGTTTAATCCCTTCATCTCCAGTGCGGGGTGAATGCACCCCATCACAGAGCCAATTAATATTTAGAAGGGGTTCACCTATAGCAATATATATAATTATAATACATAATTCAAGAATAATATTTTGAAACAAAAAGTCATTTCAAAATGAAAAATGGAACCATTTTGTTTTAAAAAAGTCAAAATGGTATGTTTCAACATTGTCAGAACTCTTTCCCCATTTTTCTCTCAATGAAATTCCAGCAAAATTAATCCAATTTTGCAAAGCATTCCTGTTTCAGCGGACCTGCATATTCCAACAGAGTACTGGTCTACCAAAGGTTCTCTAACCAGCTCTACTTCTGAGGAGCTTCCTCTTGAGGTGCTTTCTGCATTGTCCTCAGTGCAGAGCTGTGACTAAATAATAAAGTCAAGTCCATAGGATTTTGTGTTATCATTTTGATTTAGCTCCTGGATGATCTCGGCTTCTCTCAATCTCCCAAATGACTTTTCTTCATGTAAATTCCTCGGCTCTATGAGGTAACTTAAATCAGTTCATTTCCAATCTGTGATTTTTACCTTGAGGTTCCAGATATTGTGATGCTAGAGTCTGGGTAAAAAGTGGGCATTCCTGGTTCAATGTTGGATATAAATACCACCCCTTTTCTTCCAGTCACCTCTGTGGGAGTGGCAAGTCCCCTCACCAACCTGATCTGGCTCTCTGCTTCCTGCTACTTACGTGGAGCAGACAGATCTCTCTGGGGAGAGGGCAGCTTGAAAGAGCAACAACTCCTTTCTTTCAAGCCTGCTGGACAAGACACCTTGCAATTAAAGAGAGCAACTCCCCTTCTCCATTAAGCCAGACAAACTGCCCTACCGCTTAATATGTGGCAAGGGCATTTTAAGTATTGAAATCTTCTTCTCAGTACAAATAGCAGAGAAGCTCGGATTGTTCTCTCTTGTACTGTTTTGTATAGTAAAGCTAAATAAAAAAAAAACCATAACCAGTGCTAAAATATGTTAGAAACAAGGGTGAGTGAAAAGATCACATCTACAAGGGCACAGCAGCCTATCAGGAACTTAACTACATGACAGTTCTGAAAGCAAAAGCAAATCTGCCAATAGCATCTGGGGAGTCAGCCAAAAAGCCAGATGCTACCAGAAAAAGAATACCCTCTCCTGTTCGGCATTTTGGGTCCCGTGGGTACCACTCAAAGACAAAAAGGTCCAGCGTGTTTCACTGAACAATATGCTGCAGCTCAAGCATTTTCACTGCTGTTGAAAAGACTTCATACTAAATAATGGTAGTGCCAAAGAACACAGACGCTAACATACAAAGAAAACATAAAAAATGAAAGCATATTTCCAGTCTAGTTCTATTCTCATATTAAATATGGGAATTGGAGAAGTTCAAGTGCAGTTCATGGTCCTGTGACGGGGTCACAGCTAAAGCTAATGGAGTGACCCCAACCATGAATTTGGCCAGGGTATTCATTTTGAAATCAGTTTGCTGATGTGTGAATCAGGTGAGATTCTAGAGCAGGGAACCACTTGGCAGAGGGCCGAGGCAGAAAAAAGTTAAAACAATTTTTCTTGACCTTTCATTTTATGCCGAAGAAGGAGAGCCAGAATAGACATACTTTAAATTAAAGCATAATTAGATTTGTCTTTGTTTGTGTGCTGTGTTTTCTTTTTCAAAGCTTCCTATCATTGTAATCTCAGATATGTCAACCCTCCCTGATTTTCCATAGTCCTCCTGATTTTTACATGTAATTGTGTAATTACTAATTCAGGTTTAAATCTACTAATTTTGCAAGTGCATACACACACATCTATACATTTTGTGTGTGTGTGTGTGTGTGTCTGTGTGTGCGCATACTTGCAAAATTAGTAGATTTAAATCTAAATTAGTAGTTGGTGTGTATGTCTGCGTGTGTCACTCACCACCACTCAGGTCCAACACATAGTGCCGTGGGGGGCTTTCTTCTCCACCATCCCTGTAACACACATGCAGACAGAACAGTGAGGGTCTGATAGGAGGCAAGTCAGGGCAATTTGAATGCAGTGGCGAGCTGCTAGATTCATTGTCCAAGCCCAGGCTGTATGTTGCTCTCTAACTGTCCTGTGTGGACACCTATGGACCTATGTTTATGTGCTCTGGGACCTCCAGCATGGTTCCCCGTAGGGCATTTAGAGCATGATGTTCAGCCTGTGGCTTGGGTGGTGAATTCAACATCCCAATCAACATGGTTTACCTCCTGTCAGACACTCACTGCACAGGCTGCAAGAGAGGAACAGCCAGAGCACAGGGAGGAGGTGGTGAGAGGGAACACAACAGAGGAGGGAGAAGAGGAGGATCATCCCAGGAAGGAGGTCCAGGCCCAGGACTGGCTGAGATAATTAAGGGCCATAGGAGTGCAACTTTCCTAGGGCCCATCCTCCCATTCTCCTTTTGGGGGTGGGGGTGAGGGGCACAATGCAGGGCGGGGGCAGTCTCCCTCCTTGTCTATAGATAGGGAAGTGGGGAGAGAGGTCCTGGGTTCCTTGGGGAAAGGGGAAGGAGGGAGGAGATAGATCCAAGCAACCTACCTAACATTTTTCATTAATTTTCCTTAAAGTCTGAGAGCAAGGCTAGCATCTCTGTCATGTCCAGGTTCTGATGCTGAGTGCCTAGAACTCTGGTGTTCTGGCCAAATTCTAATTGGGGTAATTATTCAGCCTAGGACAATTTTGTGAGCAATTTTGATTAGATATAACATTCATTTATTTTCCTAAAATGAGGAGCAGTGCTTCTGTGCATTTTTAACGAGTTGATTTGTTCCACCCCTGAGGTGTGTACATTTCAGCGGAAGTTGCAATGCTTCTTATATGTACGGTTTATAAAGTCTGTATAGCTCTCTGGGATTCTTTGGAATATGAGGTGGAATTTAAATGTATAGTAGATTCATTATTATCATAAATAAAGTAGGTGTGTGAGCATGTAGAGTGTCATGGATGAACACTTGGGAGGTGTGAACCAGTTCAGATAAAATATGCTTCCTAGTTTCATTTTTTCTATTGAGCAGATTAATGGGATGGGATATGTGGGAGCTATTATTATATGGGTCTGGTTTTATTATCCTACCCATGTTTTCTGTTATTTTTACTTTTAAAAATCAGAAAGTTCCTAGAGTTTTAGATAAAACTGAAATAAAATAGAACTGGAAATGGAAATATCATGTGAAAAATTATGGGCCAAAGCCTGCTCCTTGGTTCAAAGCCCATGGCATTTCTTGAGGGGGACACTCTGCCCTTAGGCCAGATGTGAAGTAGCTGCATGACTGCCAAATTCCTCCCTTTGCCAGGGGTAGAGCCTTTGACTTCACTGCCCAACTGCTGTGTATGAATTACAGAGTGCTAAGGGAAAGGCATCAAAGACAGGCAGTGCCTTTTTTGACCCCCCATATGGAGGGAAGATTCTTCATCTCCCAGAAATCAAAGGGGTTACGATCAGACAGCCAACTGTCCCATCTCTGAAACGTCTCTCTCTCATACAGGCCATAAGTCCTGCAGAAAGCTTCATTTCAGTGAATATCATTATCATTAAATAGTGATCCATTTTTAAAATGACAGACATTCTTATAGTCTAATACCAATATGGGAAGTACTGTGTAGAGAAGGAAGAGGTTTTCAGTTGGAACAAAGAGACTGAAGGTGAAGCTTTCAGTTACTTTCATGGCATTCATTGCTTTCCTCCAGAGAACGCTTCCTGAACATCTCAGTGACTGTGATATGAACTGTAGTTTCATTAACGTTGGCATGGCCCTTTGAATTCCCCAAAAGGTCGCTGAATTTTTAATTTCTGTGAGAAGAAAAATCTAGGAAGGATGAAAAATCCCAATTATTTTATAGGAAGACATATCTTGCTGCTCCATGATCATTTCCAAACTTCTCCTGCTCTGTCATCAGTAGCAATTGAGATGAGTAGCAATTGAGATGGAGGGGTCCATTTGAGGAGAAACGATCAAATCTAGAGGCACAGTTTATAGGTAGCTGGGGAAATGAGAAAACTGCAGCACATCCCGGTGTAAGTAATGATTTGCACTAAACAAAAATGGTTGGTTACAACTGAAAATTGGTCTTCAACCCTTTAATTCTCTTTACATTTACTCTTCCTCCTTCAACTCTCCACACCTTCAGATACCCTCAGCTCTCCACCCCCAAATAGCATCAACTGACAATATTTTCTCACATGATACAATTTCAAAGTCTTTGATAATACAGTTGCCTACATACAGAACCAAGTGCCAAACATATATTTTGGTTTGATTGTACAGTATTGATACAGGAGCATTTGCATTACTAAAATCTCTTCTTCAGGTCAGTGAACAGAGCACAACAGGAAAGTAAACCAATATACTGAGCTCATAATTAAGAAAGACAGTATTATACTGATTCATACTGTCTTGTAGTGCCTGAAAGCAATGTACATTTGTGAAGGATAGAATTCTGTTTATAATTGCAGCTACAGAGTTTTGAATGAACTAGGGCTGTGAAGCAATTAAAAAAATTAATCATGATTAATCGTGCGATTAATAGCACTGTTAAACAATAATAGAATACCATTTATTTAAATATTTTGGATGTTTTCTACATTTTCAAATATATTTATTTCAATTGCAACACAGAATACAAAGTGTACAGTGCTCACTTTATATTTATTTTTATTACAAGTATTTGCACTGTAAAAACCCCCCAAAAGAAATAGTATTTTTCAATTCACCTAATACAAGTTCTGTAGTGCAATGTTTTTATAATGAAAGTTGAACTTACAAATATAGAATTATGTACAAAAAAACTGCATTCAAAAATAAAGCAATGTAAAATGTTAGAGCCTGCAAGTCCATTCAGTCCTACTTCTTGTTCAGCCAATCGTTCAAACACAGAATACAATATATATAAAAATGTAGAAAAACATCCAAAATATTTAATGCATTTCAATTGGTATTCTGTTGTTTAACAGTGTGATTAAAACTGCGATTAATCGCAATTAATTTTTTAATTAATTGTGAGTTAACTGCAATTGATTGACAACCCTCGAATGAATAGAATTCAGTACATTGACTGATCCATTAGATTTCATAGCTCTAGGCTATATTTGCCACTGTGTGCTTTTTTTTCCTAAGCAAACCTGAAGAAGTGATTTCTACGCTGTGAGTTGCAACTTCCCCTTTCATGAACGGGTTGAGCAGTGGATGAGCAGGGATGGGGAGTGGGCTCATGCTTGGTTCTGTCCCCACAATGTGCCAGCCACCACAGCTGAGCCAGAACAGAGAGGGAAGTAACCTGCACCAGGGAAAGGTTTGGCCAAGTATACTTTCCCCTGGAACAATGGGGTGTCTCACGGCCAGGAGTGGCTCATGAGTTAGAATACCAACCTCAGGGCAGACAGTTAGGAAGCAGGACACAAACCCCAAATTGGTTGTGAGTTCTGTACTTAGATTTCACCAACCAAGTGACAAATGTAAACTCCTCAGGCACTATACAGCCTTAACATGGAGTCACAGACAGTCCTCTTGGGTTTTCCAATCTATCTTGCCATTCAGACAAGCTTGACTCTGTGATAGATAGTCACTTTACATCAAAGATCACAAAATATGCAGGTTACTCCCAGTCCCAAAGGACTAGTCACTTACCCCGGGTCAATTTGCACCTTAGCTCTTACATCAAAGATAATGCTTGTAGCCAATTCTATAGTAAACTAACTAAGGATTTTATTACTAAGAAAAATAAATAAGAGTTATTTACAAGGTTAAAATAGATAAATATGCACACACAGATGAGCTGCAGTCTTAGGTTTCATATGGTGACAGAGCTGCTAGAAATATGCCAGCTCTATAAATCCTTTAGGGTTAACCCAAATTAATCCTGGGGATCTCTTGCTTATGTTTATGAATTTCTGCCCCTTAGAGTCCAAACAGCACAAAAAGACTCTAATTCCTTCTGCTCGGGGATTTTTATCCCCATCTCCCTAGAGTCCAAGCGGATGGGACATCTTTCTGAACATCCCCCTCTTCGTGGGTGTGCTGGGAGCAATCAACAAAGTCTTGTTCTTTGATGGCTTACAATAGCTAACTTGGACTCAATAGGTCTTTCTGATGGGCTGAAGAAAACCCCTCCTCATGGGTGCAAGCCAGTATTTCACACTTGGTGATGTTTCTTTCCTGACTGGATTTACAGTTTCAGAACAAACACTTATTATGTGGGTTACAGATATTATAATTGGGATTAATTCGTGCAGCAATTTATAAGCATTCATAAAGTCTAAACACATTGTTACAACCCTAATACCCATTTCAGCAATACTAACACACAGGCAAGTCAGACTGGTTTCCAGCTATGCATTTAATAGTGTTCTCTTGAGGTTTAGGGACCTTGGAATGAGTTTGCACCGGGTCTACCAGCATCACACGGGGAAGCAAGGACTCTCTGAGTCAATGCTGGATCCTTGGTCTGCTTCTGGGGTAGTGCAATATTGCACTGCCACTTACACCATTTCAAATTGCCAAAGCCTGCTTTTAAAAGAGAACCCCATGGTCCATGTGTATATTTACTTATGAAGTCCTTAATCCTGCAAGTTACTCTGCATAAGCCACATGGAGCTTCCTGGAGGATCAGCACCTGTGTTTGCAGATGCAATGACCTTGACTCTTGGAACTTCCTTCTCCATTGCCTTCTTTGTGCCTTCATGATTGGTGCAATAGTAACTATGGCGACAGTGAAGGTTGTCCTATATTCAATGTATGCCCTTACCTGAATTTGTGAACTCTTCACAGCTGGCCTGCAACCCTCCAGATTGGATCAATGGGGTGGTACCTTATTTGCTGCACATATCTGCTGGGCCATGTTGCTTAGCCTAGGTGAGGAAAGACATTTCCGTCCTTACAGTGACATCCTGATGGGAAGAGGAGCCTGGTCATACAATAGCAATTCATGGTCATACTCTAGTCGGCATTTGACTTCGGTGGACACCCCTTGGAATACATGGATGTCATTTTTTTCAAAATGAAGCCCTCCAAAATTCCTTTCAAGTTTATGATTCCTTTCTCAAGTCCCATCAGGTTGGTTACAACTGCAGCACGTAGCATTATTAACTGAGCCCACACCCACGCAGTTGACCGGTGTTAGGGAACTCACAGAGGCTGGGGCAAATAGCTTTGAGCATATTATGGAACTGAACATGCATATAGGACCAAGTGCATAATCTAACCTTATGGAAGTGTTGGAACAAAGTTGTGACTTAATTAGCCATTCCAAATAACCAAGGAGTCAGTGTCATTAGAGTGTGCTCTTCTTACAATATATTTTTCAGTTTATTCTGTCCTTGATGTGGTAAAGTAACTCCCATTAGCAATAGGAATTGTAGGCACTGAGGAAAGAATGTTCAATTTATAGCATATTCACTTATTCTGCTGTTATAGTGTACAACAACACACATTCTGTTTTGTTTGTTTTACTTTGTTTTTTAACTTTATTGGTTTGGTTGAAAATTCAAGACTTTTTTAACTAACGGCATTTCTGGGAGTGTGATACTGTATACCAATGGCTAAGAGAACTTCATAGACATACATATTTTGTATGGACTTTAAAGGAAATTAAAAATAGAAAGATGAGGCAAAAAACAGAACTTGCAAATTAGGCAACTGGCATGGAATCTGTGGCCAGCATCACCTACACTCTTGTTTTAAAGAAGTGGCTGAAAAACTGAAAAATTGAAGATGGGCAAAGTTTGTGTGAAGGAAATGATCTGGAAGGGGAATTAAAAGCTTTGACTTTTTATTTGAGAAATCAAAATAAGGATTTATCTGAGAGTGCAGAATCTAAAGAGATGGACATTGTTCAAGAGTTTGCTTTTGAGGTGCCTTTGAAGAAATATTGCTTTCCTGAATTTACTGTGTATATTTAGAAAAGCATGGCATTTTAATATTCTCTGAGATCTAAGAATAAACATAGCCTTATTTCAAGTTTTGGAGTGTTAGAAAAGTGTCTATGACCACCAAGAGAAAACAGTCTCTTCATGCTTTTCAATGCTCAAAATATATTCAAATGTACAAATCCAATAATTTAATTGCAATAACAAACTCAGTGATGTGTGTTTATCTTACTTTTACACACAGGGATTTACTAAAAATCACCTTATGGAAAAGTAGTTCTATGTGCTAAAATTCAAACTCAATGGAACACTACACATAAAAGTTATTAAAATCAAATGGTTCCTTTAAACTTTAAATTCAAACTCAGAGCACCAGCTAATCCAAAATGAAATTAAGTGAAATGTCCCTTTGGGAAACTGTAAAACTATTGCACTCAGGAAAAATATTTAATGATGAATCAAAATATGAACAACACAATTCTTTGTGAAAAATGAATTTTCTAATTAACCATTTGCATTCAAAATGTACAACTGCTGCAAAGGGCACATTTCTAAAAATCATTTGAACAGCTTTTAACCTCTTGTCTCTATTTTTTTTATTGGCTTGTCTAATTGCAAAAGACAAATCAGCTCCTTCAAACTTTCTGTGTATTGACATTTTCATATTATATAAAATACAAATGTCAAACCTATAACAGTACAATCTTATTACAAATATCCAATTTGGCTTGTGCTTTTTAAGCTAACAGTAAAGTGTCAGAGAAAACACCCTGCCTCTTTCTTATGGGGGCAGGTCTTCCATTGAAATCAAAGGAGCTATGACAATTTATAGCAATTGAGGATCTGCCCCACAGTCTCTACAGGTAATCTTAGCACAAATAAAACTTTTACCACCATCCATTGTTGTTCTCCAAGAGAGAACATGTTAGCAAACAAAGTAAGGGAGAAGACAAAATAAAAGTTGGATCCAGACCAATTGAATAAACATAATTATGGTGCTCTAGAAGGCTTTTGCCTTCCTTTGTCGACTTCTTGGCACATTTGAGATCCACTACTCCAGAATCAGGATGGCAACATCTGTAGATGTGGTTGGTTTAATCAATTGTGAAGTTTAGGCTTTGTACCACTGACATTTGAATTCTTCAGTTATTACGTGATATTAATGGGAAATGACCTCTCCAATGCCAAGAAGCAACTTTTGCTAATACAGTGGTACTGAAGGCCAATGTACATGTTATACATTTCCTCTTCCTGATATCTGTCTGTTTAGTCAGTCTAATCCACCTATCAAGACTGTGGTAGTTAGGTGCCACTGGCATGCTACTATAATTTAAATTTTAAAATAACTCTTCTCTGCCTAAAGTAACTGTAATAACACACATTTTATCAATGAACACAGAAAGTGGTGAGTATACTGACCAGTATGTTGCTGTGTTGCAGGAACTTGTTGCATGTTAGCACTAGAATTGTCAAAAAGGATTATTCAGATTAACTCCTGTAGAGAAAAAACACCATACCACACTTACTTGAGCTATTACTGCTTGAGCCTCAAGTAACTTTATAGATAGCAATACTTATTGGTAGCCAGATTGGCACAGGCTAAAATAATTTTTCAGGGAACTACAGACTGTACCCAAGCAGCAAAATCATTAATACTGCAATTTTTAGAGGCGCAGAGATGCAGCAGTAAAGGTGGTGGTAAATGCAGTATACTTCTTTAGTAAGAACTATGCGTTTCATCCTCCTCCACTGCATCAACCAAAGTCATTCTTTCATTGTGGATATTCTTACAAAGATAGTTATATAGGATGTTCTGAAAAACAGGCCTAATGTCATCAGTGTGGACAGATATGGCATTTCTCTACAGAATGCCAGACTTGCTACTCCCAAAATCAGGTATGTGAAGTTCCTGGCTGGCTCCCTGTAATGTTATTGTTGTGTGTGCAGATAATTGCAGTTCTCCTTACCCTGTTCATAAACTTCTTTGTCATGCTCTCATTTGTACTGCTGGAAGACAGCCACACTCCACTGATCTGATGTGAGATGCTGGTCTAGCTCTGTTATTTATGATTGAATCTACTTACCTTTAATATGCAGAATGCATCCTAGCAGGTGCTAGAGGTGAATCCTGTATCTTTCCTAAGGACTTTTGGTCAGGGATCACGATGAATGTTTCTGTTTTAACAACAACAACAAAGTATTTGTGTAATTTAATTACCTCCAAAATAATGCCTAATATCCCTGCCTCTGAGAGGGACTTTCAGCCTTTGATAATGCTAAGGAAGCAATTGCTATAGGTTTTCCTTTTCTGGATGTATGTATGTGTGCAGCTACTGCTCCCATTCCTCCTAAAGAGCCACTGCACGTTAGCAGTGAGAGAAGTTCTGTATTAAATTGGAACTATTTGTTATTTCTCTATTTATGTATTTATTTTATTTGTGTTCTCATGGTGCTTAAAAGAGTTAACTGAGATTGGGGCTCCATTGCACTAAGCACTGTACAAATACATAATGAGTAACTGCCTTGGCACTGAAGAATTCATAGTCAGCACAGACCAAATACTGTAGGCACATTCAGGTGAAGTGGCATGTTCAAGGTAATAGAACAAATTAATGGCAAAGATGGGATTAGAACCCAAACCTTCTGTTAGTCTAATTCTCTGACCAGTAGATCAAACCTTACGGAGTCACACCCATATAACCTTTTTTAACATTGGATGATTAAGGTTTATACAGTTCAAATAAACAATCCATAATATGCAATATTACAAAAAAAATCATCTCAGCTCTGAAACATTTTTGGTTACATCTATATTCTCAATGGCGTCATATTTACTATCCCCCCAAATACCTAGAAATGGCACATTTTTATCAATTAAACCTTATTTTTGCTATTTCCCCCCCAAGTTTCTTACACGTTCCCTTTGATCTCTCCCAGGCTATGACGGGGTGGACTGGCCCTGCTCTGGAGTGGAAGGAGTTAAGGCAGCGCTTTTAACAGCAGAAGCCACTCCCCCTCGATACTTCAAGCCATGCTTCAACTGCTGCTGCAGTATAAAAGGGAGCAGCCTAGCTCAGTCTGGGTTGACTGCTAAGAAGGAAGGATGCTTGGTAGAGGCTCCAGCCCGGGAGTTGTTACAGCCCTTGCCTATGGGAGCTGAAGAACCCGAGACCTGGACCGGAGGCCTGCCGCCAGCGGAACCTCAGGGAGAATCTTGCACTGAGGAGCCTGGAGGATCTGATGCCCTATGGACTGCTGCTGCAGGCAAGCTGGTAGGAAGTGACCCAGCGAGTGTGGGGGAGTGGTACCTCCCACCCTCATGAGACCAGTGTGTTTCGGTGGGATTCCCCACTGATCTAGTGGCGGACCACTCTGCCGCTGTTAGGGCCCTGGGTCGGGGCCCAGTGGAGTCAGGCAGGCTCAGGCCCACCTACCGGGGCCGCCATCCCCCTGGTGTTGGTCCCCAGGTGCTGGCTACTAGGCCACACTACCCTGCATTTGAGGGAGGTTATATTTACTCCTGCCACTAGGCCACTCTACCCTTCTATTGACCCTGGCCATTGGGCCACGCTTCCCTGCAGACAAGGGGAGTCCTATTCATTCAGGCCATCGAACTGCACTTCCTGGCCGACAAGGGGAGTCCTATTCACTCAGGCCATCAGGCCAGCAAGGGGAGTTCTGTCGACTCTGGCCATTGGACTTAACTGCGGGGTTACCATGCTCATACCCTGCCCCAGGGTGACGAGGGGTACTGGCCCTGTGACACAGGCATAAATATGCCATCTAAATAACACATTACACCATTTAACCCTTTAATCGCCTACCCCATGATTCCTTGAAACATTGCCATTGCACTATCTATATCATATCTCACTTAACCTTTCATGAACAGCCCTTGTGTGTGTTCACAGAAAGGAAATTATTTAACTTGGCTCTTCTTTGGAAAGGTCAGTTGTGGTAAACTTCACCTCTTCTGCCAGTTTAGTAATTAAGCCTGGAGGTTAGGGGATTTAAAAAGCGATCTCCAGAAGCTTTTCCACCTTTTTCATTTTTGGATCATACACTATTTCTGCAGCCTATTTGTTGAACTCCATGGCTGACATTATTCCACGTTTTGAATTTCTTCTAACACTTTTTCCCTGGGTTCTTGGAAAATACAAAGCACAGAATGAGCCCATAGAAATTTAGGAACAGCATTTTCAGCTATGAGTAGCTTTACCCTTTAACCTTTTCCTCTCCCTGTGCTTGAATTAACTAGAGAGTTGTACCCTGCTTTTCATTTCTGCAGTGAATGCAACACCTGGTGCACTGAACTCCAATCCAATGTAAGTTTGCTATGCCAATTTCTGCTAGTCAGTGAAGGCCCATTTTTTTTCAGTCTGTAATGAAGTACTTTGTAGGTTTCCTTACATTTTTATCTCTCCCTGACTATAGTTTTTTCAAAGCAACATCAATTTCTCTCAATATACTATTAGTAGAGTTTCATATTTGTATGTATTAAGAAGTCACAGATACTATATCAGTATTCAACATCTACTGCCCCTTGTTGAAGAAACACTGTTCTAGTTTATGCTGTATCCTCACACAATGGAGACATGGGACCATCCAATTTACTGTTGTGTGGTGAAACATGTCATTTACTTTGCCTGTGAACTGTCCTTCATCTCATGTGTGGCAAGTTGGAAAAGGAGGTTTTTTTGTTTTTGTTTGCTTTTTTTTCACTTTCAGAACATTTTCCTTTCCTAATTGCCCGGAGACCAGTTCCCCAAAAATTCATTCTGGCTCCAGTCTCGTCACTCAGGTTCCTTTATTTGGCATACAGGAAAGTTATCAGACTCAAGCATAGCAGGGGAGAGTATAAGGCTTACCACACTCCAAAGTTACATAGAAAACCTCTTCCTTCATATATGTTTACACATTACATTGCATTGACTATATATTGCATTACACTTTTGGGGATTGGCTTGGTTACTTTTTAGGGCCCAGTACCTGTACAACCAGCTCCATCCATGCACTGTTCATGTATTACTTTATCTTAACCTCATTTTATATTCCAGGCTGATCTTGTCTATTGGTTCACTGGGTTTTCCCCCTGACTTTAGCTAGTACAGACATTCTGTCTCTTAGCTTACTGACCCATTTACCTATCTTAGTTAGCACAGATATTCTATTGCCAGCTCCATTTACCTCCCTAATTCTGTCACCCAAGAAATGAGCCCTCAGTTGTGTTTAATTACTCATGTCAAGCCAGGCCTACACTTTATCCTCAATACAAAATGAGGTCTAAAGGCTTCTGGCAGAAATTTAACAAAATACGATAGGTAGTGAAAAGTTTCTTAAAACTGTCTAGAAAGAGGGGTTTTTTTTACTCATTTGCTACCTTAAATGGAACTCAAATCTTTGATCTAGAAAGTTTTTCTGGAATGGTATGTAAGTCAGAGTGTGACTGACGCTTGCATAGGTGCTTTTCTGAATCTTTGAGAGATTCAACTTTTGTGTTATAAGCTCTAAAGACTCTCAGCAAAGTATAAAAACTCGCCTTTGAAATGTATTTTATACTGTTCTTTAACCTGCCCAAAGTAGATTATTAAAATCAGTTGATTAAGTTGTTTCATGCTATAACACAAACAGATGTCCAAATTAGAGATTTCAAAAGTGCCAAAATGTAGTGCCAATGAATACCCTAATGTGGAATACAGTCCTGTACTCTCTCTGAATGTCTGTCCTTGAGATCAAAATGTGTAGCAAGGTTCACTGGATACAAGTGGGATTCATAGCTATGGCAGTGCAGATTTACATTAGGGGGAGATCCCTTTAACTAAAATCCTTTAAAAATGTGTAGTAACTAAATGTGCCCCTGGTTTCTTTTCTGCACAGCGCCCTCTTTGGAGTAATATATCATCTCAGCACCATATTCTGATGATGTATAACTCAAATACATCATCAGACTGAGCAGTGTTTCAAATGATTTATAATCCTAGTAAATCAGTAGAGTGAGGCACACTGATGATGTATTATTCAAAGATGGTGCCATATGGGTAAGAAGGCTTTAAAAGCTGATTCAATGGAATTACAGGACAAAGCCGCTAACACAAGCACATTTACATGATCCTGGAGACTGTTTTCCTTAAATCTCATGGGATTGCTGATACCAAATTAGTCTATAGGTGCTACTAACTATTGTTTCCCAGTTTCAGTGCTTGGTCTGAACCTCGTCAGATAATGAAGAATTGATCTGCTGATACTTGTAAATAACTGTACAGTATATACAAATATATGATGTGAAAACAGTGTGAAGGATTTGACCCAGAATGACATGGGAATTTAGAGCTAAGACCTCCATCTGTACCTCACACTGATGTTCTGAGGTACAGCAACACAAGGGGGATTGTGGATGGAGTTATGTACCTGGAGTACCGAGACACAATAAGGGGAAGTTAAGATGGGTTAGGTCTCATTTCTGCACCACTGAAGTCAATGGCAGTTTTGCCACTGATTTAAATAGCAATTGGATCAGCACTTTAAGTAAGAATTCCCCTCCCCCACTTATGTTTGTGTAGAGGCATTTGAGTATAAGGTAGAATTCTATTTACAAGCCTTTGGGACAAGGATTTGACCATAATAATTTTAAAATACCTACATAAGTGAGAGGTAATTGTAATAACACTTTTTGTAGCCATTTATTTCTTGCTATTGTAAATTACTTTTTATCCTATACTAGGGCACACAGTACAGATCCACTCTACACAGCACTGCTGTCAAGGAAAATAAAATGGGGAAACTGACATGACAAACATTGGCAAGCTAGTTATACTTAGCGTGGCAGTTGCTGTTTATAGAGCAACACACCACAGAGTGTTTCATAACTTCCTGTAAATAAAATGTATTATGCTATCCTACCAGGTTCATTCTGCTGTAACTTTCAAAGATATTTGTGATGTGAATGGACCTGATCCATTTATGACCCCTCAACTTTCATTTGAGATCTTCTAGAGACCTGTGGATTTTCCCCACAAGTTTATCTTTATTGTTAAACCCATTACAGCTAACCACATAGAAATCCAGTACATGTGTGACAGAATGTACCCCTGTGTCAATACCGTTCACACTATTGTAATAATCTTTGTACAAAGTCTGCATTTTGAGGTATCATTTGAAAACTGATAATTTGCTGTCATTATTGTCCTGGTAAAATATGTGTGGCAACACCGTATACGAAGTTTTAATATTTCTTTGTATGATGTAGCACATGTAGCACATGTTCTAAACCACAGCCCTACCCCAGAAGAAGTTGGCAAATGGATCTGTCCTAACAAAGGAACATGTGCTCTGTTCAATTTGCATTTAAGCAGTAAGCAGAGTCATCAAGCAAGTAGGGGAGACAAAGAAAGCTGAAACAGGTGAGAAAAAAGCAGCAAGGAACAGTCATCAACCTTTTCTCTCCTGGTACCCAGCTGGAAATGTTTTTTAAAAGGGGGACTGAAACTATAAAAAGGAGGGGCAAACACCCTAAAGCACGACCCCCCCCCCCCCCTCTCTGTCTCTGCCCATGGCATTCTTGGCACCTGAATCAACCAAGGAAGCATTCATTGTGTTCTGGAAGAAGGAGTCCTGACCTAAGAAGTTTGGTCAGTAAAACTGCTGAAAGCATGTGGTGAAAAGAAATTGCTTTGAATTAAACATAGTTTGTTATGTTAGGCACCAGCTGCATTTTATCTTTATTTTTCTTGTAACCATTTCTGACCTTTATACCCGATTACTTGTTCTCACTTAATATCGCTCTCTTTGTAGTTAATAAACTTGCTTTATTGTTTTATCTAATCCAGTGTGTTTACATTAAAGTGTTTGGGAACCTCCATTTGGGATGGCAAGTTCTGTGCATATTATTTCTATTAAAGAAATAACAGACTTTATATAAACTTGTATTGTACGAAGAGGGTGGATAGTACAGGACTTAAGGAGAAAAATCAAAGATTGGAAGTGTGTTGGGGCCACCCATCAGTATAACCAAGACTGGTAAAAGCCCAGGTGTGGCTGGTGGCTGCCACACTTAGCTGGGAGTGACTTGCATGCTGGAGGTTGTTTGTGAACAGTCCAGACTAGAAGCTACAGCAGCAAAGCACTGTAAAGGGCACTCCAGGTTAGAGGGCAGGGGTGACACAACTACTTATTAGTCTGGATTGTATGTTTGAATATCGCAACATGGATATCAGAAAATGGTTGATCTCTTGCAATGCACACTTATCTTCTGTTTTCAAGTGGGAAAATGTATGTAACGAAAGAAATTGTGGATATTTTCCAGGTAATAAAGTTCCATCTTCATAGGTTAGCATAAGTTTGGATAATAGGTGGTTTTCCTGGAAGGAGCTTTCACCTGAAGTCTGCGTTTTAATCTAAATTTATAAGCAATTGCAACTGCCCATGGAAATTCCAGATTTAGAATGGGCTTCCAAAAGCTGCATCTTCTAGACCATGGTTAAGCAAGTATTAGGCCAGGTTTTTTTGCTATTTGTTGTGCAATTTTGTGTGTTTTTCAACTCATTTGTCACTTTTAATACTGTTCAAAGAAAAAGTACTTTGCTTTTCAGGGACTTGCATGAGTTCATAAATTGAGCTTGGTGCAATTCAGACACAGATCCTGTGAAGGGATGTACCAGGCCCTTTAAGATTCCCTGCTGGAGGCCCCACAGCCCTACTACACACTGCCCTAGGAAAGGAGCAGTGAAGGTGAGTCCTTCAGGCCTGCCTAGAAAGGTGGAAGGGAAGCAGCCAATCAGAGCTTATCAGGTTCAGATAAAAGGCACTGTTGGGCCTGAGCAGGTCAGTTCCTGGCTGGGACCAGAGGGGTATAAAAGGGGCTCTGCTATGGCCAGAGGAGTTCAGTGGGCTGATTTACTGGCCCTGGGAATGAGAGGACCTGACAACTGTAATCCTAAGGTAATGGGTGAAAGGAAAGGGTCTACATGGGAAAAGGCATAGGGAATAGCAGCAGTGAGATGGAGGTAGTGGTATGTTGTTTCTATGTGTAGTGTCCCTGGGTTCAGACTCAAAGTAGTGGGTGGGCCAGGATGCCCCCACCACCCAGTGCTGGAGTGGCCTAAGCCCTGGAAAGGGGACATGTCTAGTTTTAAAAGCCCAAGAAAAGGGGCTAGACTTAAAGGACCCAAAGATGGGGCTGAAGATCCTGGTGAAGGTAGATAGTTTTGTTGGACCTTTTTGCTACCCCATAAGGCGTTCATCCATTTGATTGTGAGACTTGGCTGGAAGTCTGAGCCACTGAAGACCTACCAAGCAAGTCGACAGCCAAATGGAATGCCAGGAGAAAAAAAGATAGCGGCACCACACCCAGATAACAGGAGGCATCCACAAGAGGTGAGAGACCCCCGTCATAGACCCCAGTTAAATTCAGGAGGTTTTAAGTTCCAGAAGGCACCAGATATGAATGTGCACACACAGTAGCATCTCTCTGCATGGATCAGTGTCCGCGCTTGAAACTTCAGTCCATACCATTTATGGTCCTGATAGACCCCCCCGCCCCCCCCAAGGGCTAAAAAAGACTATATTTGCACTACTTTGCATAACATGTTACTCCTGAAGGCAATTTTTCCTTCAATGGTGGGCAGGAGGCAGTATTCTTTCCCAGTGTTTCAGGGGAAGGTAACGCTAACTATCTTTCTAGCAGTTCCAACTGGAGAAGGTTGCAAGGGAGAGGGTTAGAATCTGCACATCTCTCAGATGCCTTGGCTCTACCCCCTCCCTGCATTGGCTTCCTTAATTTGAGGCTGTGCTGCCTGTCTACAGGTCTCCCATGACAGTGGGAGCTGTCACTGCAAACTCCCTTCAGGTGGATTTGTTGTCACTGGGGACCACATCTTGCATTCCATGGGCAGAGAATTGAGCGTGATTATAGGCAAGATTATGAGTGAAAAGTCTTTCCATGGGGAAATGTCCACAGGTAAATGTGAAGTTTGTCTTTCAGTTTGGGCCTTGCTTGTCCACCGATGGGCAGCGGTGACTGATAAATTGTGAGTGTCAAACCTCAAGAGGCTGTGTGTGTAGAGCTGGGCAACATTTTTTGCATTAAACTTTTTTCAGCAAAAAATGCAGATTTGGTGACACCAAAACATTTTTCAAATTGCATTTTGTTGATTGCTTTGATTTAACCCCTTGCACAAAAAGATAAAAATAAAAATGCTTCATTTTGACATTTTTTAAACCAAACATTTCAATCTTTTGGTTCAATACAACGTTTTGTTTCAAACTTTCCAATAAGGTTTAAAAAATAAAACATTTAAAATGATCAAAATTGAAGTGAAACATTTTGATTTTGTTCAAATGAAATGTTTAATTTGACCCCAAATGTTTTCTTTAACTTCAATTCAACAAAAATTTCAAATAACTTTGTTATAGGTTCAACCCAAAACATTTTTTCTTATTTTTCAGAATTGCCAGTGAACCGAAAAATCAGTTATTTGTTCAGCTCTATTAGTCTTTCCATTTGTGCAGGGTCTTGATCTTGGGGTCTAGGTTTAGTCTTCATTTACATATATATAACATGGTGAACCTACTGGTGCATGCAGGTAATTGAAAGTGCATGTGGAAAAATAGGCTTTGTGCATGAAAATTCTATCACTTGGGCGCACAGCTATTAGGGGACTAATTCAAACACCAGTGAAGTCAATAGAAGAATAAGTTCACCAAAAGTACACATGCACGTGTACACACATGCAAAATTACATGTATACAAGTAGATTATTTCTGTAGTTCCAGATACTTATCTATATCCAGTTTTCAACCTTTCTTCTGAGGAATGGGCTGGAGTTCTTTTGCGAGTCACGTTTTTATTTTTCTGGCAATATTTCAGTAGTTACTTTTATAGCCAAAAAAATTGCAGTAATTTATTTATATTTTTAAATAACATCCAAACCTTTTGAGTTTGTCCATCATTGTGACTAATGCATTCATTTTATTTGTTTTATTGAATCGAAATTACGTTTAAAAACCACAGCATTTGGGCAGCATTTAAATAATAAATATAGTGAGTCTCTGAAACAGAGACAGGTGCAATTTTCTGCTCTGTGTCAAAACTTGTAGTCATTGCAGATAAAGAAGCTGAGAGGAACCATAGCAGTAGTAGTCCTAATGGGCTGCAATGAAAGAACAAATATCAGCAACACCCAGTGTAGTTTTTTTGAATCCTTATTATGAAGAAAAAAAACTATTAAGACTTCCATGCAGATTTAAAGAGAAATGTCAGATGTTGTCATTACATAATATCTGTCTTATTTCCCTATTTGGTTTATAAGTATACTAGGTCACAGCAATTCATCTTTGTTTTGGAGTGGGGTTTTTTATTATTTATTTATTTTACAGACCAGCAGCGGGGCTAGCTTTCTGAAAATCAAGCTGTATTATTTTTATTTAATTTAATTATAGTGGCACCTGTCAGCACCACTAAGATGATATCTTGTTGGTGTTTTCAAACTAATTTCCAATGATTTATAACTTACCTATACTGCAAAATCTGGCTCCAGGTCTGGATTTTGGATACCTCAAAGTCAGGAGATCTTCTGATTCAGAACGTCAAAACTTGACCCTTTATAAATATAGGAACAATTTGCAAAATTTGGTTCTGGAGCTATGTTCAGAACGTAATCATTCCCAATGTTTAAGGATGTCATTCCGAGCACAAAGATTTGGGGGAATCGTGATTTTAATTATTGAATTCTTTTTTAATAATTTGCAGTCAATCATTTTTTTGTAATTGGGCATTTTTAAACCCACAACTTAAAATAAATGCAAACTGGAATTTGATAGAAATTACTTTTACTATATATTGAAGTAATTAGATTGGAGACATTTTGCAATTTTTCAAACTAGGCTACCTCAGAAAAGGTCATTCTGGTTTTCCCATTCTCTAATGGAGCAAACTCAAACCATCGTATCATAGTGAGGTGTGATCATAGTGAGGTATGTAGGATTTGAGACTCCCTTGAAAGTCATTTTGACAAAAAAAGAACTCATCTATCTCACATACAGCAAAAGATCTAAAACAATCCCCGACTGATAAAACTTAGTCACTGAGGAGCTGCAGCTCTGGCAGTGTAAAGGGGTCTTTCTATTTATGAGAATCAGGCCCTGAATCTCATTAGTTCTCTCATGTTTTGTGATGACTGTATTGTTCTCAGCATTTACATGACTCATTATTTCCAAAACATTATACAGCAAGAATTAGCTGATTATCCCAGACAACATACTGTGATACAGCATGGCCAGAAGGCAGCAGGAGAGTGATCTAGGATGAGGAGAAGCCTTATTTCCTGTAGATTAATTAAAAGCACCTGAAACCAATTAGAGCACCTGAAACCAGTCACCTGATAAAATCCCCCTGCTTCAATCAGCCAGAGGAGGAGCTGGAGCAGAGTGAGGAGGAGTTGGAGCAGAGTGGTTTGGTGGTGGAACAAAGAGCAGTTCGAAGGAAAGCGGAGGAGAGTTTTGAGAAGTGCTGCAGCGGGCTAAGAAGACCAAGATCCTAGGTAAAGGGACACCTGGCTTGTGCAGAGGGAAGGCAGGAGCCCCACAAGCTGAAGATCAGGAGAGGGAAGTAGCCCAGGGGAAAGAATCACTGGTACAAGTGGTTCACCTGCTATCATAGGGCCCCTGGGCTGGGACCCGGAGTAGAGGGCAGGCCTGGGTCCCTCCCTCTCCACTCCCCTTCCCTGGGATACTAATAGGATAGCTGTTACCCCAGTTCAGGGGCAAGAAATGGCACCCTGAAACCCCCCCACAAGAAGAGAAAGTGCGGGACCCATCATAGTAGTGCCGGCAATTTGCCACAATACCAATAATTCCCTACAGTAGACCTGTGAGGAAGGCAAATGGGCATTACTATCACCCATTCATTTCAGGACAGCAGGAAAGAGTCACTAAGCCCAGGACAAATAACTATTTCCTTTCTTTTGCTTGTAGGAAAATGTAGGTGGCATGCCAAAAAAATAACTGAACACGAATATTCTCTTGTGCCTGGATCTAACTGCCATTTCCACCACCATAGTAGGAGCAGCAGCACACACTGTACTGGGAATGCATCACAGCTGCGGGAGTAGTAGAAAGTGTTACTGCAAAAAATGGGTTGGGGAAACCCTAGAATAACTTAACTATCACCCACTTTAATCTATCCCTCTCAAGGTATGGGTTTCCAGGGCAGTTAAGGAAACACGAAAGGACTCGGAGATTATCTTCCGATAGAATGATTGACAGGCGGTATTCTTTCCAAAAACAAAGTATCTTTTATTAATGTAACTAATAATCCCTACTACAATGTATTCTAAAAACTATACTCAGACGCAAATCCCTGATTACAAGTTAAAGCACATTTAAACCACAATAGCATACAGTTTGAATGATTTTAAATGATGAATTTGCCCTGTTCTGTTCATTCCCTCTGTAGCATCTGGTACTGGCCACTGTCTAAGACAGAATACTGGGCTAGATGGACCATTGGTCTGACACAGTATGGCCATTCTTATGTTATGAGAAGGGTTATTAATATTGCACATAATGGAATTTGTTTTTATCTTCTTCCTTTTAAGAAAATCCTAAACAACATATTTTTTGGTTGTAAAGTCAAGCACTTGAAAATTGGGGCGCACCAGATTTATAGTTTTCTATGCAACCTGGATTCAAATCTCTTGTGCAAAGTTAGTCTTGAATTAAATGTTCACATACTATTTTTTCCCCACAGGACCCCTGTTTCATTTAGTGCACAGGATGCATAAAAGGACCAAATTAAGGTTGCACAGGAAACTGCAAATCTGGCATTTCTTAACCCTTCAGGTGCTTGACTTTGCAACATAAATAACTTCCTTTTAAGTTATTTATGTATGTTATTTAATACGTGCATTACAGTAGTGTTCTGAGGCCCTAATCAAAACTGGGCCCCCACTGTCATGTCAAACAGCTATGAAGGCATGAGCTTCGCTCCGAAGAGTGTACCACACCATACCACCATAATTCTGTGCCTGTCATTTACTTCTTGTACACATCAGGTTGCGGGGCTGCTACTAACAGGTCAGACTTCTGTACCAGATGTAGACTGGCTACACAGCTTCCATTATGGAGAGAGATACAAAAGCTGTGTTCTCTTTAAGATACTTAAATGCACTGCCAGGCATAGCTGTTAACAGCCCAGGTAAAAAATGTTACACACCGTGCCACTTGGAGGCTGGACATTATAATACAGTTTTAGCATTCCATTACAATGTCCAGCTAGCTTTTTTGACTGACATGAAGAGGGAGAAAAACCATGGTCTCATTGCTTTCCTGTCCTCTTTGGAGTAGTTGGACCAGAAGCTACATTTCTGAACACTGTGATCCCTCCCCATTGGATCCAACACCTGCATGAGGGGATTAAAGGGACAGGTTTTATTCACATTCCTTCTCCTTTTCACACCTGTGGGGGGGAAAAAAGCACAATCAGTCCCTGATTGAAGGGGGTGGAGGGAAAATATGGGAAACTATTCAGTGGCCTTTACCTACTGCATTCAGTGGGGAAGAGTTCTACAGGAGCCTCTTTCCCCCCAATATTGAGAGGAGAAGGTTAAAGGAGGAACGAGGCCATTGAAATTACAATTACATAGATCAGTTGGTCAAGTCCACTTAATGGCTTGTCTGCTGCTTCTTTGTAGGCATGATTGTACTTCAGGAGTTAAACTTGAAAGTTTCCCACAGAGTGAGATTTCAGTCTAAGTAAATATCAGGAGGCAATTCAATTAGGAAGATACACATGCACTGAAATATGAACTGCAAACTTTGAAGCACATTGCATAATTGTGCAAAAGTTAATTGGGACATTAAGATAGCTTTTTTCTTTTGCTACATGAAACTAACTTTCAGTGACACATTGTGTTAGTAAGTCCCTCTAGGAAAGACCTTAGAGATTATGGACTGGTCTTGCAGGTAATATGCAGTTGGCTTTTTCTCAAATCTACTGCTTACCAAGTTAGTCTACAATAGTTCCTAATAATGCCTTTGCTGTAGGATCTTACTGCCCCTGAAAGTTTGGAGGAAGAACTGCCATGTGATGTTCCTAACCACCTCTTCTGGCTGGTGAAGGAGAAGGGGAGTGACCATTGTCCCATCCCCTCTCTATGCCCTTTGGAAAGGATGAATCAGTGGCTGCTGACAAATTCCAGATTGAAATTTTAAAATTCAGGATGTCATATATAAAATAACAACTCAGTGCCTTTATTTCTGAAAGTGGTTATGTATCCTGTCATCTGCAAAGCTTTGTCCTCATTCCAGTGACAGCTCTGTAACGTCTCCAGTGCTGCTTTGCTCCTGAGTCTCAGAATCTCATGTCAGGAAATCTGTGCTTCCCTAAAATGATCATAGGTACAGTATATACCCTTGGGGATTTTTTCTGGGGGAGAGGGAAGAACGGGCGATTGGGTTTTTAACTGAAATTCAGTTATATCTATAAGACAGATGCCTGTGATTACTGAATTTCAGGGCTCGAAAGCTTCCTTCTTAAATGATTTAGCAATATTATCATCATGAAAGGTTTATAGGAATAACCTTTTGGTAGATCACAACACTCATAAGAATATCTATTTTAGAACATGTTGCAACCATTTTTGCTGCCTGTGTGGACATGGTCTAATGGTCCAGAAGTTGTAACTTCATTAAACAACTTAGATTTATAACAGAAGAGGGAGCAAGAGAAAATATAATCTTTTTACATATTTATTAAAGAAATATTCTCTGCTTTGTCTGATTAAGGTTGGAGACTTCCAGTTTGTAGGAAGTGAAGGAAAGAAGGAGTAATAGCCCCATAAAATGGATGGGGGAGGGGAAAACACCACTCGTAGCAGCCAAAGGGACAGATACGTTATAGTGTCCTTTGAAGCATGTTGGAAGGGAAATTGTACTACAGAGCTCTGCAGCTACAGAAAGGAATCAGGATAGGACCCCTTCTTTTCAGCAATCTGGAAAAAGAAGAGAGTAGATAACTCTCTCTTATCCTAGCTGTATGCAGGCAATGTGATGCAGTTAGAAGGCTGGTAAGAAAATCCTTCTCCCAGACTCATTTCTCTTTTCCTCCTTACCTCAGAGCTGAGATGATTCAGTTTCTTCCTTGTTTCTGTTTCTCACCCTCAGCTCTCTGCTCTTCTGTACTACCTTGGATTACCACCCCCTCACATCCCCCTCCCCAAGGTTTTGCCATATTAATAAATGCTGAAAGTTTTTTTTTTAACAGAGGATAAGATAATCTGAATTTAAATGAGTGGCACAGTAAGTTTCAAGGACACAAGAACTTTCTTCTTTGCAGCCTGCCTGGACAAGATTTATGTCCCTATGTAACCTGCATACCTTTATATTGCAGCATTTCATGTTTAAGGCCAAAGAATGAGCGAGAAGCAGGTGAGAAGGAGACACAGATTGGTCTGTGTGTCTCTGCACACATGCAAAGAGCATATCAAGGCAAGTCAGCTAGAAAGGCCCAGAATCATCCATAACTAGAGTGGCAATTACTAGATATGCTGAATAGCTGTGTAGAAAGTTTCCATTTAGGGCAAACAATTTTGCAGGCCCCACATATATTCACAATCTGAGAGATGAGCCTATCAAAGATTGGGAGTGTGTTGGGGGGATGGCTATAAGGATAAACACAGGTTCAAGAGATGTCATCTGTCAGGGTTGGAGCCCAATACCTGTACCATTTTGGATGCAGGTGAGTGTTATTCTTGCTTTACTTACTAGGGAAGTCCTCAGTTAGAGTAACATATGGTCCATTGCAGTGTAATCTATGGATCTTGGAGAGATGAGGTGAGTGTCATGATCTCTGGGTAGTTTCCTTCTTCTGAGACCCATTTGCATGCTCCCAAGTGTACCCCTTTCAAGTGGCAGGCCCATGCCTCCACTTCTCTTTGGGGTGGGAACCTGGGATCCAACTATTCTCTGACTAGGTGTCTGGGTTATACCACCCTGGGTATCAGCTGTGATACCAAGCAGGCACAATAGGCCTGGATCTTGCAAGAGTTTCTCTCTGGAATCCATGGACACTGATAATATGCAGTGACACAGAAGCAGCATTTTGGCAACAAAGCTATTTTGCCCCAAAATATACAGCATTCTGAGAAATGGATTTAAAACAATAGAGAACTATATACACACACTGTCTTACCTAGGTTTGGCATTCCCTTCAATCCCCTAGGAGCACGTTTCTTAGCCTTGGTGACTCCTGGTCTCTAGGGGACAAGTTACAACCTTCTTGCTGCAGGCCCCTGACTCTTAGACTATCAGCTTGCATCATCTGATAACCATTTCTCTCACTCCCTTTCTGTAGGGTGGATCATCTCACAGATCAGTGTTTTATGATCTCTAGATTCTCAGCCTTGGCAAACCAGCTATGTAATCAGGATTGGAGCCTTATCTAGGCAATCATCCTGCTTGGTTTCTTTACCAACTCCTTTTGATCTAACTCCACATCAAGTGAACCGTCATAAGCAACCACACAGAGGTATGAACAATATTCATACAAAATACTACAGATATTAACCAGTTCTTCACAGGGTGCACTTGTTACCCCTAGAGGTAGAGGCTGCAGAGGCTATCAAATTTGCATTTAGCTATCAGCTACCTGCTTTTAAATTGGGAATTTGTCTCAGTTAAAAAGAGAACAAAGAGGCAGAAGTTAGTGAGGGTTTGTAGATCCTTATCTGGTTTAGCGAGTTTATGAAGAAAAGAAACTGCCCTATAGATAGGGAGCCCTGTAGAAATCAAGGGAAATGTTTATTTATATGCTGAACTCAATACGTGTATCACTTTGGATACAGGATACAGATTTTCTTTCTCACCAAAAACCAAGGAGACCAGTCAACTATTAACTCCAGGACTACTATGCTGCTAACAGGAAGGATCCCTGGACTTTTGTTTGATGACAAGTCTAAAGTGTTTGGTAAAAAGAACTTGAAATGCTGCCATTCTTGTCATCCAACAGAGGCTGAGAAGATCAGAAGAGGATGTGTTTATATATGTGTGCTAAAAAGTGAGGAAGAGTTAATGATATGTTACACTGAGCCATATACAATAGCGGCAAAGTGGTGGAAGTCAAAATTGTGGGGTACTTTGAAGCTGCCTGGGAGCTGTTTGTGAAGCATGTGGGAGATACCAGTATTTGTTATCTGTACCTCTATGTATCTGATTACTATCATACACAGGTGAAAAGAGTTAACATAGTCCTTTGGGGATGTGTTACACACTTGCAGGAAGGAAGCCAATGGTTCTACATAGCCCAAACAATACAGGCATCAAGACCTGTTCTGTCCAACTCCAAAGTGGGGGTACAATCACTCCCAGTGTAGGACAGAACCGGGTCCCTAGTAGGGCAATGGAGAAACCGGCTTATGATTATTGACTTGCAAATGATTCTGACCAGCTGTAATGAACACAGAGGACTTGAGAAGGGAAAAACTCCAGGAAGGGACAACATTCTAGAAATGGTTGTTGAAAGGAGACTGTCTCTAGCATGGGGAGAGGAGATCAGAACCAGCAGAGAAGGCTGTGCAGGAGAAGAAGGATCTTGGACTCCTTGGACCGACGATGACAAACACCCAAAGGGCTCTCAGGAGGGATAAAGAAAATGAGGCAGGGTCTTGCGTGCAGGTGTTCGTTGTTTTATTTCCACAGATCTGTATGTCGTTAGTGCTTGGTCTATGAATAAAGTGTGTTTGGTTTACAAAGGAATTTCTCAAGTCTGGACTTTGTTTTAACTGTCAAATAGTCCTCAGAGTCAAACTGTCCATGAGGGTGGAGCTCTCAGGAAGGCATTTGTGAGCAACTAGGGAGCCTGGGGGAGGGTGGTCAGCACAGATCTTGTGGCTTAGGGCAGCAGGACCATGAAGTCCCACATCTCAAGAAAGGGTACAAGACAGTTGTCTGTACCCTAGGAGTGTGCCTGAGAAGCCAGACTAAGGGGCACTTCTTGGAAACCACTTAGATCCAATAATCTAACACAGGTTTGGGTCCAATCCTGCATCTTGGTGAGCATCCTCAAGGGAGGGCTCAGTCAGGGCTACAACGTTGTTATTGACACTTACATTCAAGGTTTTGCACACAATAGATGTAATTGTGGGTAATGCTTTCTGAAAAAAATTGTAAAGATGGAATTCTGGCATGTGCTTCCGCAATGAGTTAAACTGAGGTACAGGAAAGGAGAGGTAACAGTTATAATTAATATTGCCTCAGCACCCCATGGCACGTACTCTTCCTCCATTCTATTCTTTTATAGCTGAATTTTATATTTACACTTTTATCTCTGCAACACGAAAAGTCTTGAGATTTCAGAGGCAAGTTTGAGGAAACAAAAGTTTGAGTCTCAGGTCTAATGCCTAAGGTTGGGTATGTATGAGATGACATCACTGTACATGCTTCCCTTACCCTTTAATCTGACAGCAGTGTTGAATCTACCGCATGATAGATAGATGATAAAATTTAAATCAAGCTGGTGAAAAAGTAAAGGACAGGGATGAAAAGAGAGGAATAGGAGACAGCAGGTGGCAAAGAGTGATGAAAAACCACAAGTCTTTAAATTGTCTCTCCAAATATTTGCCCTCGTCTGGTTTCACTGTAGATAAAAGGTGTGACCCTATTTTTTACTCACCAATGTCACAGAAACATACAAAGAAAGAAATGTAGGAAGAAAGAGATATCTTTCAAGTAGGTGCTTTTCTTCTTATTCACAAGCAACTAAAATATGCCAAATGTCTGCGTATAGACTGTGTGGAAATAGCTCTCTTCCGGTTCTCACTTTGCAGGTTGTGGTGTTTTTCTGCACATTTAAAAGGAGCAGTTTTATGTAAAGCCTCTGTCAAGGGCTTTAGTGAACTGCATCCTTAATAATTTGCTGAGTTCATCACTTTTTAGAGATGACATTTCATAATGTGCTGATGAAACCAGGTATGATATGTTATGCTGATAATGCATGAAGCCCAAGAACTCTTAAAAGAAATAGTTTACTAAAAATATGTCCAAGAAGAGCCTTTTTAAAAATTAATATCACTTTTTGTCAGTCTAGGTAATTCATGCAACTGTGTGTATGTAAAGAAGATCCCAGGAATGATGATCCTATTCATATTTCTCCTCATTTACAGAAAAATACCCTACATTTAAGATTTTACATTAAAAATGGTTTAATTTAAACCTTTTTACGTAGATCAGAAAATTGTTAATCTGTAGAGGATCAGAGTTTTGCATGCAATTAAAAAGATACATCTTGTAAGATCATCACATGGAAGTAATATGTGTCCAAACAAAATATACAGACACTATCCAATTACCTTCACTGTGTATTTCAAATATGTGTTTTAAAATATACATTCTTCACTTAGCAATTGGACTTATTTTGTAGTTCCAGCTTTACTGTTATAGTTTTTAAGAGAAGTTACTGTCATTTAATATCTGCACCTTTAACATTATGAGTGAAATCCTGGCCTTGCTGAAGAAAAGAGGAGTTTTGCCATTGACTTCAGTGCATCAGGATTTCACCATATATAATTATCTTAGGGCTTCTTTGGGTTGCACACTGGCAAACATACAATGGGTACATTTAAAAAGCGTATTCAAATTTTAGAGATAGTGAAGGTCTTAATCACTATGGGAACTATTGCTAGAATCAGTAATACCTTTAGTATTGGAATGAACTTTTAAGGACTTGATCAAAAGCCCATTGTCATCTATGTTTTGGATAAGGCCCTAGGTGATCCCAGTGTATGTTTGTGTTTTATATCTATATGTTACACGAAACCTATGTTAAAGAACATTACAATTTCAATTTCAAGCATTGGTTTCCAGGACATTCTGTGTTTCGACAGTTTGGGACATTGCATAGAGGTAGACTGATGGGATAGTAAGCAGAATAATCAGTTTAACTGAGAAGCTAGGGAACTGGCAGGTTAAAGCCTGGGCTGGATGGGAAGGCTAAGAGAGAGCAGGAACTTTCTGAAATAAGGGCAAGTGGTTTGTCACAAGGAGTCAGGAGTTCAGGGAGAGGATGATCACTATTGCTGTTGCAGACATGACCTGTCAGGCACTGAAATAGTAATTGTACATGTTTTTAAGATAATTTTGAAAGCTTTTCCTGCAAACTACAGGATATTGTAATTAGAACTATACATCCAATCAACTTTGACATATTTTCTCCAAACTCAGGGCTTGACTCTTCCATGACCACACCATGATTTTTCCTGTAATTTGCTATGACAGACTCCTAGTCCTAGTAATGAATAAGCAGCTCCTCGAGCAGGGACCTGTCTTTTTAATTTGTCTGTAGAGCATCATGGACAGCCATGGTACTAGAGAACTGATAAATATTCCTATTAGTAAACTGTTGGACAAATTCAGTCAGTGACCTGAAAGAATCTGTGGAGGGAGGTTCTTTGGAGCAGTGAGTTCTGCTTAGTGGCATTGAGGGTTCTGCCATCAGCCCTAGTTCCACTGCATCCAGAAGCAAGGATGCTCTTGTGGTTAAGTTTTGGGTTTAATGCCGAGCGCTGCCACAGACTTGTGACCTTGGGCAAATTCTTTAGTCATGATGTGCCTCAGTTCTCCATTTGTGGGGTGACAACTGTTCTCTACCTGTGGAGTATAGTAAGGATAAAATCATTGATGTTTGTGAAGAGGGGCCATCTACCTACAACAGGTATATGGAACTGCCCTTTGAGCCTGCAGAGAGGAAAGCAGGAATAGCTTGTGCGTGTGTGCATTTAAATTCCCATTCATGTGGTTTTTGCCTTAAATAGCTTCATTAGAGTAAGAATGCTGTTTTTCCAGTAGAAATTCTATTCTCATTACATACAGCGCTTATCTGATTTGTTCTTGAAAGTGCATTCAAGGAAAAGCCCCCCTCATACCTCACTGAATAGTGGTTCCTTTCTCTCGTGTATGCTCCTTTCATTCAAGCATGGAGTGCTGTTTAGTAATGTGCCACGAAAGGCACATTACCAGTGAAGAGCGAGGTTTTTCATTTTACTGTCCTATATTATGACATGCACTTCCCACTCCCATCTGCTTGTGCAATTCTCCTGATAAACTCAGACCTCTGCCAGAGAAGTGCAATTTATGAAGTCTTCCATTTAAGCAATTGTCATTTCATTGTGTATTCTCCATTGTTTTGGTATCATAAAGGGTATTTATAATGGATCTTAAATTGTTGTTAATTGCAGAGGTGCTTCCAGGTGGCTTTGGTACCTTATGTGCTGTCTAAAAAGAGGTCCTCTTTTATATTCTGCTACAAGAGATTTTCTATATGGAGTGGGAAAGCTGTTTTCGTACATGACCTTTTCTAGCCTCTTGACCTTGGTAGTATTTAGATGATGCCTCACTTTTCAATAGGACATTGAAGTGTGAAAAATTCTTTCCTTATTTTACCTGACCTAGCAATAACCCCAATATACAGCAAAACATGAATTTAATCAGGTTGCAATATTTTCCTCTGTCAGGATGGCATGTGACAGGCGGGGACAGCCTTGATTGCAAAGAAACCCTGCAATTCATGTAAGGTAGTGAAAAGCACTAAGGAATATTGTGCTTGTAGAACAAACCCGGGAAGTTAAACTATTACACTTTTGATAGCAGTGCACTGTGACTGTGTCATTCAGTACTATTATGTCTAGCATTAATGAAGCCCTGGAAATGATGAACTTGTAATCAAGAAAAAGATACTTGAAGTGCTAGAGAGAGCTAGCCACAAATGCCATGAAGTGCATCCATCTTCAGAAAAAAGAGTTCTGTTTTATTCCTATTCTTCAAGCAGCATCTCCTTTTCATCTAGCTTATTTTGATAGTGAAAGAGTTAATCTCTCTTTCCATGCTTAGGGTAGTTCTTTCATTCATGAAGCTGACCTATTAATGACTTCCCAGGAGTTTACTGAGTATTCACCCAGCAATTTAATGACATTACTAATGTAAAAATGAATCTCAGAAGTGAAGAATCAGGTTAAGTCTCTCTAGTTCCGACGGGAGTATGTTACGTTAACCCTCTGTGCTTGTGATAGAGAGGGAATGAAAAGAGTGTTGGTAGTTAATCATCAGATCCTGAATATGCTGGTTCCAAAGAAAATGCATATATTTAACAAAGAGTTTCTTCAATATATGCCGGAAGAAATGATATTGCTAGGCAGTGAACTGAAGATGCTATGATCAGAAGTGCACTGCAGATTCACTTTGTGTGAAATCTAGCAACACACTGTGTCCATTAATTAATTAATGTTTAACCAAGGCTGACTTACAGTGGCACTCTTATGCAAGTCAACATGACAGTCACACTTCTACCAAATGAACTCATTACGGGCAGTGAATGAATAACTAATGAATTTGCAATTGAGGAGCACTTGCAGTAAAACACAACCTATAGAGAAATACCCAAGTAAAGCCCTGCAGAGATTTGACTCCAAACGCCAATAATATGAAGAAGCCCAAGCAGGCTAACAGAGGAAGTACCTTGTTAGTTTCTTGAGAGACAATAGTGTAACAAAAAAAGGCTCCAGTGGAGTTGCTTGATATGTAAACAAAAACAGAGGAAGAATGCAACATAGTTTTCTTTATTTTCTAAAATTTGAGAAGGTTGGGAAAGGGAGAATATGCTGCAAGATAGAGAAAATACATGTCAGCTGTGATACCTGATCTCACAGCAGAATAATGTGAAGTAGAAGATCTCTGACCTTATTCTTAAAGGTCAGAGTTTAACACTGGGAACCCAACAAAGCCCTCAATATTTGTACTTGTTGAGAGTGGCTGACACAAAAATTAGGATGAAGGAATCCACTTCTCCCATCTGTGCTATTGCCAGGATTAAAGTGCTAATTTTCCTTTAAAATGAAATGATGAGTAAATATTGAGTCCAAAAGATCTGTCAGTGATATAATAATGGATCTCTTGAAGAGGCAGAATAACATGTGGATTTATCAAAAGCAAAAAGGACTTCAACTCATTTTAAATAAGGAAAGTAACAGAAAAGAGATTTAAAATATATTCCTAGACAAAAATCGTAATTAACTCTGAATTAAGGTTGATCAAACTGGGTATCCCACCAATGCACACACAAAATACCTGAAAATAAACCATTCAGTCATTCAACACCCCATCTCCAGCTACTTTCCATACACCAGTTTCCGTCTCATCTACCTCCCTCGCCCCATCATAGCCCAGATATCTCACCACCTTCAGTGAGTCCAGCTGGCCTCTCATATTTTGGAGGGGTGGGTGCTGGGTTTGTGAATGAAGCCAACTCATTGTACTTTAATCCCTGAGTGCATTCTTCATGATCCATAAAAAACAAACATTAAGTTCCTTACAACCACTGAGAGAAAAGGAGTTTGCTTGCTTGCTTGCTTAGTGGTTCACAAATGTAAAACACTAATTTTCATATAGATTAAGAAGGAAATATCTATAGGGGCAGCAAGATTACACAATGTAACTGCATGAAAGGTTCATTCTTCTCTTTGTTCAGCATCATGGGGATTTCCAAAGGAGCTCATGGGCATAGAGATACCCAAATCCCATTGAAATTCAATGACATTTGAGAACCTTAATTGTTGTTGTTATTGTTTTATTTTTATTACCATAGCACCTAGGATCCCTTGTCTTGACTAGAACCCCATTGTGTTAGGCTCTGTACAAACACAGAACAAAAAGACAATTCCTGTCCCCCAAGAACTTAGGACTGGAGACAACAGATGGATAGAGACATACAGAGGGGGAAGTACAAGGAAACAATGAGAAAATACTAGTCAACATGATGGCCAGTGGTCTCAGAACACCAAGGACTTTACCTTTATTAAGTTTTGTGTAGGCATCATGATAAAGGAAAGTTTTAAGGAAGGTTTTGAAAGAGGATACAGCTAGATATTCATAAGGAGATGTCAGAAAGAGAGACCAAAATTTCAGTTTGGAGAGAAGGATACAGGCCTGGAGGAAGGTAGATCTGTGAGTTGTCAGCACGGAGTCGGTAATTCAATTTGTGTTTCTGGGTGAGATTATCCAGAGATAAAGTGTAGAGGAAGAAGAGAAGGGACCAAAGAAAGAGGTCTGCTTAATGCTCCCCCTAAAAAATAGTTGGATGAGGAAGCTCTCCAAAGAATATACTGATGGACCAAATATAGAGATATAAGAAGAACCTGGAGAGGATATAGTCATGGGAGTCAAGGTAAGACAAGTTTTAAAGGAGAAGAGCATGGTCGACTACGCTGAAGGCAACTGTCAGATCAATAAGGATGAGGATGGGAGTACTGGTTCTGAGCTGTGGCCGGAAAGAGATAATTAAAGACTTACGCAAGAGTGGTTTCAGTGAAGTACAAGTGGCGGAAGTTGGACTGGAGACAGTCCAGGAGAGAAACTGCAGACAATTATAAACAGTGCCTTCAATGAGCTTAGAGATGAAGAGTGAAGAGCAATGAGGTGGTAATTGGAGAGGCAGATAGGGTAAAGATATGTTTTTTAAGATGAGGGAGATTAACACGTTTGTATTGTGAGGGGAAAGAGACAGAAGAATGTGATTAAGGCTATGTCTACCATACACAGCTTTTAGTGACACGGCTGTCTCACTACAGCCGTGCCACTAAAAGTTGTGCAATGTAGCTGCTGTCTGTTGGCTCTCCTGCTGACAAAAACCTTCCACCCCCAATGAGCGGGGTTAGCTTTGTTGGTAGCAGAGCGCTCCTGCCAACAACGCACTGTTCACACCAGCGCTGTCATCAGCAAAACTTTTGTCTTTCAGTGTGTGTTTTTTAACACCCCTGAAAGACAAAAGTTTTGTCGTTCAATTGCCAGTGTAGACAAAACCTGAGGGATTGACAGTAGGTGTGAAGCAAATTAGGAGATGGGATGGGATCACTGGAAAGAGTGGGCGGCTTAGAGGAAGAAAGTAGACAAGAAACTTTTATGTCCATGATAGGAGAAAAGGAGGAGAGAATTGTAGGAGGGAAAAGAAAAAAGGGACAGTAAGCTAAGGAGAGGGGGAAGATAATGTATTTTGTTAGTTTTCTTTTGAAAGAAATTGGTGGTATCCTGTGTGGAGAGATAATTGGAGGCAGGAGAAGGGCGGAGTTTGAGGAGAGAGTCAAATGTGGCAAAGACGCAGCTAGGATTGCAGGCAAGGGATTCAGTTAAATTGGAGAAAGAGAGGTGTTTAGCTAGGAAGATAACAGGACTAGAAGAGGAGAGAACGAATTTACAGGGTTGTCTGGAAATCTCAGCCTAAAGCTTTATGCTCCTATCAGCATTTTTTAACTGTCTTGGTTTTTATGTGATTTTTTCTATATTGATTCAGACAAATTATTATTTATTTCTATTGATGTTTTAAAGTTCTGTGGGGCAGAAATCTTTTGATTTTCCCCCCTCCTCTCCCATCATTGGGAGGTGCAGAGATACTGCCCACTCTCTATAAGTGATTCAGCAGAAAGTGCTGCTGGCTATGGTATTTCCCATAACAGAATCCATTACCTTATTATACCAGGTCAATAGCCCTAAGGAATCCCATAGACCCCAACTGGAGGAAGTGGTTCACTTTAATACTGTTTCAGTTGCACTTCAAACACTGGAGTCAAAGGTCAATTCGTTCACCCCCCCATATCTTGTAAAACTGAAGGCTTCATCTTAAACTAACAATGAAAACTACAAACTGTGAGTATGCAGCAAGACTCCATACAAGTGGAGTAGGATAACACAAAAGGCTCTTCAGCTGCTTTCGTTATTGAAAAGCTTTTGCTGAACAGAGAGGCTGTAAGTTTGGAAAATGCTGTGCAAAATAAAAATCTCCAAAGCTCTTAGTCTTAAAGAGGATACAACCTCTCAGTAGTCCTCAGAAAACATTCTGAATCTAACTGAAACAATATTAACGTTAACTTTGATACTGTGCATCATGCACCACTGATAAGAATACAGAGTTCACACTTTGCCTGTGATGCCACAAATAAATGGTATACCAAGATTCTCAAGAAAGAGCATGTATTTGCATTGAATTCATAATTCCCTCAGAATCACTTTCTTGTAACAGACACAGAAGTTTGCAAATACTTAGACAAGTTACACCCAAAAGAACTACATTAAAAGAATATTAAGGTTGCAAAGTCAATCATTCTTAAAACTTAGGAAATATCATTATTATGGTTGCCTTTTCTGTATATCTGAGGCCTACAGAAATTCAAACTGTGGACAAGCCCCCATTTTGTGGAGCTAGGCACAATTTTGGTTGCCACCAAGGATTGGCCTGAAGACTTCAAGAGTGAAACACATACATCTCTCCTGCTTAAATTAGAATCAGGTGCTCCAGGTGACTTCTGTAACAAACCCACATCCTATGTGGTTTGGGCATAGAGGGTAGACGGGGTGGGCATGTAATGCACACTGACTAGTGGGTTACATGTGCAGACTGGTTTGTCATGAAGATGCCATGAATGGATGCAGCATGCTCAGTGCAGATGAAATCTTCAGAGAATTAAGCTGCCAAACTCTAACAAGCCTCGTCTTAGCATGTCTTCTTCTTTTCATCCCAGAGTATCTTTGCAGACACATCTCGGAAGCAGTTCAGCATCATTATTCATTCCTGTCCATGGATTGTTCCTCCATAAGGCCTAGCCCTGGTCATAACCCTGTGTACAATCTCCTGCTATCTAGTTGGTGGCTAAGTCAAAACCATCTCAGTTATGTTTGCATTATTTTCTTTGGCACCGTGTGATGTTTGTCTTCTGCAGTGTCTCAACCATCATAATCTTTTTCATTGCAAATTACAAACCCTGATTTCATACCCTACTCTCCTTCTAACCTTTTCATTTGTCCTAAAATCATTCCACTTTACACCTGCCATCTTTCAAAAAACTCTCATTTCTACTGCCTCCTGCTTTCTGATGTCTATTTGATTTAATGAAACTGCTTCCAGACCATAAAGTAATACTGTTATTACACTGGTTCGATAAATTTTCACTTTGGTACCATGTGCGGACTTAAAACTTGGCCAGAGTTGGGCAGGGTTTCACAGGGTTTGCAAAAGGCAAATCCCAGCACCAGGAAGACCCAAAACATGGAGGTGTTTGATCTTCTCAATGAAACACTGCAATATTTTTAATATTAGTGATAGGAAAAATATATTATCTATCTATTGATAGATCGCACCTTGAGGCAGACACCTAGTATGGGAAATGTCACCCCAAACAGTTAAAGTTTGGCAAAGTTAAGCAACTGAAAACAGGATCTTATAATTAGAAGAGTCAGGAAACCTTAATCATAGGCATCACTACCAACTTCGCCTGTAATTAACAGTATTCCTTTCTGGTGTTCAGCTGCACACTCTTTTTCTTATTTATCCAAAATGAGTCATATAGGAATAAAAATAGATTTGTACTCTCAAAGCAGAATTTTGATGTAGACGGGCAGATGCTTCTCTAATTTTCTATGCCAAAAGACCTATTTTTACAGGCACTGAACACGTGCAGCTCTCAGTGATTTCAATTGGTTTTACCAATGCTCAGCTGCCATTCAGGATTTGGCCCAAAATATGCACAACTCTCAACAATCTTCAACAATTTGGAGTGGATTATGAAGAGGTGTGTGGATTCTCTGAAGCCTATCTGAGACCATGATGCTGGCTCTGGTCTGGAACAAGGACCCAGGAATCCCCTCTATACGTGGCAGACAATGTAGTCACTATATATAGTCACTAAATCCATGCAATAATGAACACAACGTGTCCGCAATCCCTTGGATCTCTCAGTCTGCCCTAACACAGATGGTTGAAAATAGCAAGGCTATGGAATCCACTGAAGTTTCCATTGCATTGGGGGGAATTCTGTAGTCCTTCTGCCCTGTGTGAATTTTACTCATCATAGGTGCTGTGATAGCTTCCTCCCACAGATCTGTCAACCTACAGCACATTGGCTATATCAGTGCTAAGTATCATTATTATTTATTACTAGACAAGGGGGAAAATCTCTGCTTCCCATTTGTGCCTCTGAGGCTCTCCAGTGCTCCCGAGCAGAAATTGTCAGTTGTTCTCAACATTAACAAATACTCACTAAGGATCCATCCCCAAATTCATGTTCTCCTCTGACCTAATTTAGGATCTGAACCAACCCGCTCCAGAGGTGTGTGGCAAAAGTATTAACCTATTTCAGCTACACCACAGAATATTCCTACATATAAATTTCAAGCCATAGTAACTACCTTTGCCGCTATGAAAAAATCATTTAGACATAAGCATAATATAAAAATATTAGAAACATTTTGTCATGAAAGCTCAGCACAGCATAATATGACTTGAAAGCTCCTGTATATGTCCCTCCTTTTTGTACCTTCTCTTTTATCTCATCCACCTGGTGTGGTTAGAAGGACCAACTTGACCTCCTGGGCTAGCCCAGTGAATTTGTCTCCTCACTGACTCAGTCTGACAGTTGGTATTTATCTGCCACTTGCCAGCCCCATTCGGGAACAATCATTGTAAATTGGTGTTTGTGTTATGGACAGACAGTTCTCCTCATTCTGTGAGTATGTCAGTAAAGCATCATCCCTCATTAATAGCTATAAGGAAGGAGTGGTCTGAGGTTAAGCCTTTTGCAAAGGCTTATGGGTGGAGCCCTATCAAATTCACAGCCATGGAAAACATGTCACAGGCCGTGAAATCTGGTCTCCCACCTTGAAATCTGCTCTTTTTGTGTGCTTTTACCCTATGCTATACAGATTTCACAGGAGAGACCAGAGTTTCTCAAATTGGGGGTCCTCACCAAAAAAGGAGTTGCAGGGCGTCGCAAGGTTATTTTAGGGGTGTCTCAGTATTACCACCCTTACTTCTGCGCTGCTGTTGGTGGGGCGCCGCGATCAGAGCTGGGTGCCTGGCCAACGGCCCCCGCGCTCTGAAGACAGCGCCGCCGCCAGCAGCAGCGCAGAAGTAAGGGTAACAGTATCACAACCCTCTCTACAATAACCTTGTGACCCCCTCCCCCACAACTCCCTTTTGGGTCAGGACCTCTACAATTACAACACCGTGAAATTTCATATTTAAATAGCTGAAATCATGAAATTTGCAATTTAAAAAATCCTATGACTGTGAAATTGACCAAAACGGACCTTGAATTTGGTAGGGTCTTACTTATGGGAAAGGGATGGGATCCAAGTCCCTATGCTGCACATTTAGTGCAGAGTTTCTTCCTTTTTTTATTGGTAAAGACTGGATTTTGTAGGGGGAAGGAGCACTGGTTTACATCAGTATTTACTGACGCATAATGCTTCGAAGCTGCATATAGCTGTCCTACCTTTTGTGTGCGTTGTATGTCTTGCCCTAGTTAATAGTTGGTAGTTAAAGTTATGTTGATTTCATCTGTATATGTTTGTAGAAGCTTTTATCATGTTTTTATCACCTCACTTTTCGGGGGGAGGGTCATAAATCCACTTTCCTTTTATCTTTCAGAAAATGTTATGCTGCTGCCTTGGTGATTAAAAACAGCCCCCAAAGCCCTTGCTCTGGTGCTGCTGGGGCCAGTGCCACATGCCTCCTGTGCAGTGGATTTTTGTTTCACAAAGATTTTGACATCATCACACTTTGCAATTATGTGATTACATATCATAGAACTGTGTCATAATTGCATTTTAATTATGCAAGTAGAGGTATTTACACTAAACGGGCAATTAAATCTAATTACACTAATGATGTAAATGTGCAGGATTTAACTAAAATTAATTTTAAAAAAGACTTCAGGAAATTTATACAAATAAAATGCATTCAATGGCTATTAAAATTATGAAAGATATCCACAACTGCAAAGAAACTCTCTCTGTTAAGTGTAAAATTATGACATTAGGCCATAATCCTGCATTGGGGACATCTCTTTCGTGAGTTCTCCAAGAGGCATTGGGCACCTTGAGTCATCCCTCCTCAAGCTCCTGGGGAGTGCAGCTAGTTTACAGACCTTAATAAGGGTGAAACATATGTTCCCTTCTGTGCTCAGCTAGCTCTGTTGACCAGGTGCTAAAGAAGACATGTCTCTATACATGTAGATAGAGCATTGTTAACAGATAATATGACAGTAGATGACACTCAAGAATATGCAACATTTTCTAGCACCAAGGTTTTCTAGCACCAATTACAGTGGTGTACACTACGGTCATGAATCTGCCTCCTCCTAAAGGGGGATATGGTAGAAGTCTATAAAATCATGAATGGTGTGGAAAAAGTAAATACAAAAGTATTATTTACCCTTTTCCACAATAAAAAAACAGGATTAATAGACAGCAGGTTTAATACAAACAATGGAACGTACAATTAACCTGTGGAACTCATTGCTGTAGGATGTTGTCATGGCTAGAAGTATAACTGTGTTCAAAAAAGAATTACACAAGTTAATGGAGGATAGGTCCACCAATGGCTATTTGCCATGATGGTCAGGGATGCAACCTCACTCTTGGGGCAACCCTAAACATCTGACTTCCAGAAGTTAGGAGAGGAAGACAAGAGTAGATCACTCCAGCTGCCCTGTTCTGTACACTCTCTGGAAGCTCTGGTATTGGTCACTGTCAGAGACAGGATACTGAGCAATATGGACCATTGGTCTGACCCAGTATGGCAGTTCTTATGCTCTGCTCTTTTTGCACAGGATGGCTCTTCCATTCTGCCCTGCTCCCCTCATTGTGCCCAGCTCCCTCCCATAACTCTTCTTCTCTTTGTGTACCATCTGACCCTGCACTGGTTAGGCCTCAGCTGTGTCCAATTTTGGTCACCAGTGAATAGAAAAGATGTAGAGAAACAGTAAAGGATCCAGAGGCGAGCGAGAAAGATGATCAAAGGGATGGAATGCAAGATATACAAGCAAAGGCTGAAGGAACTGGGTATGTTTAGTTTGGAAAAGAGTTAGATTAAGGGGGAATATGACAATGGTCTTCAGATACTTGAAAGGCTACCATAAATAAGATGGAGAAAAGTTGTTCTCTTTTGCCACAGAGAGCAGGACAAGAGGCAATGGGTTCAAACTACAGCATAGCAGATTTAGATTAAATCTCAGGAAAAACTTCCTAACCGTAAGAGCAGTAGGACAATGGAACATACTGTCTAGGGAGGTCATGGAAGCTTCTTCACTGGAGGTTTTCAAAAGGAGGCTGGATAGCTATCTGTCTTGGATGGTTTAGACACAACAAATCCTGCGGCTTAGCAGGGGATTAGACTAGATGACCCTTGAAGTCCCTGCTAACCCTATGGTTCTATGATTCTATGACCCTACACCAAAGTACAAGAAAATCCCAGTCTTGGCTGTCCTGATAGTGTGGCTCAGTGTCAAAAGTGTAATCATTAACCGAGAATTTCCTTCTAATGGATGTTATTGAGTTTATCTTGCAATGTCAAGAAGCCTTACATGCTTTTAACACAATTCTGCTTATGTGAATGACACTTTAAATTAAATGTGTTTATGTGAAATGCTTATTAGCAAAGCAAAGGAATGTTCAGCAGTAGAGGAGAGGGTGTAACCCAAATAAGTGATATTTGAGCAATCCACTTGATTGTTTATCAGTTATAGGCTATATTGTGCATTTAAGGCACACTCTGCATTATCATTCCTTGCCCTTTCAGGATAAACTAGGGTAAATGTAACACTGACAGACCCCAGTCGTCGGGGGATAGGATCCAACCTGGGTACTTTGGAGTTTAGTGCACTAGCCTCTACCGCATGAGCTAAAAGCCAACTGACTGTTGGCTAAGGCTGTAGAGCAGACTCATTTTAGCTCTCTCTCTCTAAGTGGTCTTGGTGCCACTAGATGGGACAGAACACCACACCCAGGAGGTGTGTGGGTTACAGCTTCCTCTTTGTGCCTGATCCGCAGTGGATATGAGTCTATTCCAGCCCCGAACTGAGGAGCCTTGGCTCTTTCACTTAAGCTGGGGAAGTTCATGATCCTAGCTCTGAAGGGCACGGGTTCGGTCCCCGGTGTGTTGGCCAAAATGGTGCTCATCATACTAGCACTGATTCAGTGCAGTAATTCTTGAATTCCTGAACTGCAAGGCCTCTGCATGGGGGAGGCTCCTTGTATCTTTTCCCCATATTTCCCCTCCTTGTGGGGCTGGGCACAATCTACCCATTTCAAACTCTGCCAAGTATTACAGAGAGGTTAATTCTTTGCTATAAATCTTCAGAACCGCAGTGTGTTTCCAGTTTTATTTCACACTGGATGTGCAATGGGGATAGGAAATTATAAAATGATCCAGAATTAAAAATTACTTAAGACTCCCCCTTATGAATCATTATCGTCCATTACACCAAGTGGGGGTGAGATTTCCATTTTTCTTTGAAAAGCTCAGTGCAAAACAAGTTGTGTCCTTTTATTTCAGTGTTCAGATCTTGATCAAAACTCACATGGGACAGGAAATTTAAAGCAAACATTGCTGATCCAGTCCACTGTCTTTTTGTCTTACAAGCCCTAGAATCAAAAACAAGCTGTTGCTCCACTGGAAATGGCTGACCCTGATTCTGTCCCTTTGCATTTCTGTTGTGACCATGTACTGTATCAAGCATGATGCTCCCTTAGAGCTTATCACTGTGATATAACCACATTCAGCTAGATAGGTACTACGCTTGATGTGCACTTGCACTTGATAGAAGAAGACAGGAATTTGCTTTTATACCTGGTCTTTCCTAGAATACTCGAGGTACATCAATGTGCTTTTCAAAGTGATAAATAAGAAACAGGTAATGTAGTAACTGTGTACTGCAAGCAAAGTAGCAATTATGTGCTCAGCAAAAATTCATGGACATTAGAGCTTGTTTATTATTATTGAGAGATGAAATGCGAGCAGAATAACAGGGCTTTCCCCCAGTCTTTTCTACCATAGGATCTTTAAGTTTCACCCCGACAGCCAAAAGTTATCTCAGTTTAAGATTCCAACTACCAGAATAGCACCATGATGCTCCCTAGCCTCTACTGCATCTAAACTGGGGATTAAATCGATGTTCAGGCCAGGGCTGCTGGCTAGAACATCACAGACTGAAGTAAACTGACCGACAGTTCAGATAAGAAATAGAAGGGAATGCACAGCAGGAAAGGCAACTTTTATTTCCAATCTGTCTGTAGCAATGTGACCGGAGTAGCTTTCTTGGCCTTCTTGGTGCTTCGCCTCGACACAGCTGTGGGTCTCCCCAGGCAGAAATAAGCCTCTAACTCCAATGTCTGCAGAGGCGAGCTCCACCAATTCAGTTTTATCACTTTCTGGATGGGATTGAGGGGCTCAGTCCCAGAATGTTCTACAACAACAAAAAAACAAATCTAACTCAATACTGGGCCATCCCCCAGTCTTCCAGTGGGGCATCCCTGCCCTTTCCTCTGGGCTTGGTTGCAAATAATCTCTGATGCTCACATCTTACTCTTGGGGTCTAACTGTTGTTCTCCAGTGGCTCTCTGCCTAACAGGCCCGTCTCTCCATAACTCTGCAAGAGAAGCTCCCTTAAGGCAGAGCTCTGTCCTCCCTCCTGGCCAGCCTGCCCTGAACTGAGCCAGTCTCTCTCTGTTTATTCCCCATCCAGGCTTGGCATTTGCTGTAGGTACAGTGGAGCAGGGCTAGCAGGGCCCATAGGCTCTCCTTAACCCCTTCTCTGCTGGTGTGGGACCTCACATTGTCCTTTAGTTTTGTATTTGTAACAGTGATTTCCAGTAACCTGCAACTCACATTCTCCTTTGAATTTTTCTGTTCTGACTTTCAGCTTTTGATATTGGTCAAACAGTTTTATTTACTTTAAACAGCTTAATCCAGCTCTGTTTTTTTTTTCAAACCATCCCTCACTCAATTATCTGTTGTGTGCAGCCATTCCCAACGATAGAAGAGGAGCAGATAATATTTTCCTATGAGTTCTTTTTATTTAAACCTCTGTAGTTTGGGAATAACACTCAGTAGCAGAAAATAAACCCAAATGAAAGACAATGTGTGACAACAGAAACTAAAGACCAAGAAAATGACTGTATAACGATAAGTGGTTTTGAATTGTAAAGAACTCTTCACTCTTACTTTAAAACTGAAAATGTTCTACAGTACTTTGGAGATTTTATTTTTCAGTAAGAAACACAGCCAGATTATGAAGAGGCAAAGAATATTTGATGAAAAATCAGGGATGCGTGGAAGAGGAACAGTTGAGAAGTACTCTGTTTTGCTATACATGCCACTTCTCTATGGAGCTAGCCATGCTGAAAGAAACTGACAAGGCTGCAACTCAGACCACACTGTGATACACTAGACAGGCACTCATCATTCCAAACTAACTTCCATTTTTTTTATACTCAGATAATGTAACGTTAAGGTTGTGACACACACTGACGAAGGCATGGAAATTAAAAATTAAGGTTGGCATCCTGTCCCTTATTATTTCATGCTGAGAGCTTGAACTTATCCTCTGCCACTTGGACACAAATTGATAGTCCATAAGCCTAATGTCATCTCACAGAGCTGCTTCTTATGCATTCTGGGTTTATTTCCTTGACTCAGTTCTTCCTTGCAGCTTGACACATGGTGGAGGAGTCATTTCATCCCCAATTTGGGTAGGGAGTGTTTTAGATCACATCACTCTTAAGTGACATACAGTGCTCAGCCTAATCAATGCAGAGGCCATGTTGACAATGAACCAGGTCTAGCCCTCCTCAATAGAGGCAAAATCAACAACATAGAGGGTCAGATAATCCCCTTTGAGATCTGGAAGTGTCTTCCACAAATGGATCTCAGCCCTTCTCGGTGAAAGGGGGTCCAGGTTCCTCTGTGGCATTGTCCCTCATCTTCCCTGGACCTTGTGGAAGTTTCTCCATGTAGCCCAGAGTCCATGTCAGGGAAAGGGTAGGAGTCAGGGCAAAAAGTGGCCGGGCAGGGGCAGGATGCATATCAACCCCTCTTGGCCCTGCAGTAGATATTCACAAGTTGTATTAACATATTTTATGCAACTCCTCCCCTTCTGGGTCCCCAGGAGACTCTCTTTGACAGGCAGCAAAATGGAGGCCAAAAGGGCCCAAGCTGTCATGAGGATATAAGACCTCTATGCAAATGACCCATGCCTCTCATAGATCCTGATTGATTCACCATATTTACAGGCAGATTTTTTTGTGGGATGGGGGACAAAACCAGCTCCCTAAATGAAATGATGCAGGAGAATCTCTACAACAAAATCCTTGTGATTTTTTCCCAGTATGAAATTCCCTTCCCCAGATTTTATGGTGACAGGGGCCCTTGCAACCTATAACATTCTTTGTTTTTTAAGGGTGGGGGAAATAAAAGGAAAAACATGGAGAACATCCCACATGACTTCATAGTCACCAACTGCTTAAAGATGTATAAGCATGAGAGCTCCTTTTTACAAGGTACACAGTGGTGACAGGGACAGCCCTACTCTCTAGCATCTCTTTAGCACGCTGCTTCTATATTCACATTTTTCCAGTCACTTGGCACATAATACTTCATCCCAATATACTAAGCATTCTTTAGGATTGTGCAGAGGAATTTCTGTGCATTGACTCTATCTCATTCAGCTAGAGATGAGCCAAAACTGGAACATGCAAATACTGACCTCTTTGGAATTTAAAACTTGATTTCTTTATCTGAAGTCACCCCCTAGTGTTTTGGTGCCAGGTTAAACTAAACAAACAAACAAACAAATGAGGCCTATTCTCCTGTTCTGGTTTAGATGGGGACAAATCCCAGAAGATTCATCATTCTTATGAGATTTACACCATTCAAGTTGGCAGATATCACCATTTTGAGACAAAATGTTGTGAGAACAGCACCTCCTGTGATTTTCATATGGTGTTTATCCATAACAATATGCTAGGCTAATTCTAATACCAATCTGGATCTGAATGTGGACTCCTTGACTAACCTGTAATTCCCACTAGCTTTTATTTCTGCCTCCATTTTTAATGGATTCTTCTCCTAGCTATTTTGAGTCACAGCATTAGTTACTTTCTTTTTGCCTGTTAAGGTGCATTGATTTCTATTTGCTATTATTGGGGGGTTAAGTCTGTGATATCTTTACTCACTTTTGCCAGATAACCCAGCATTAGACTCTATAGTGTATTTTATTTCACAAGAGTTGTAATGTCAGCATTGCACAAGAAAAAGAGTGACTACAATTTGTGTTACTATCATGATCTGTTTTATGGGTTTCAACCTTAAACGTGCTTTAGTTTAAGTAGGATTTCAGTGGTCTCATTTAGTGTCCCCAAAGTAACACAGGTTATAATTGGTGAGCAGGGGTAAAAAAGTCATTGCTCTCTTAAAAGGCCTTTACATTTTCAAGTTGTCTATCCCTGTTGCATTTTTCCCCTCCATAGTTCTTTCTGGACTTTGTGTTGCTGTCCACAACCTTGTATTCTGCTCTGGCAGTATGTAGTTGACTGGTGTCTAATGACGTGCTAAATTAAGTGGGAAACCACTGAAGAATCCAGGGGCTTTAAATACTGCTTCCACCTATGTGCTTTTCCATGTATGCACTGTGGTTCATAAAATGCATATTTATAATAGAAGTTATAGTGCATAAAAGCAGAATACATATAAAACCTTATCTAAGGACCTGAACCAAAGCCCCTGGAAGTCAATGGGAGTCTAGTCATGCAAGCTGATGAGTGTCTCCTAGGAAGTGCTGAGCATGATTGACTCCCATTAGCTTTCACAGGGAGTTGTGTGAGTGCTCAACACAAATCAGGACATGCTCAGCGCTTCACATGGTTGGGCTGTAGATGAACTGACATGATATAATTAACTATGGCTCCATATTGAAAACAATAATCAGCCTCAGAGAAAGTTTTATGTAAAGTTGAAAGTATCTTCTTATTTTAATTTTTTCCCTGTGGTCTGCAGTGAGAGAGTAGTCAGTGTATTAAAAATCTGCAATGACAAAAAGCATAGGACCCTTGGTGACCTTTTGAGTATCGGACAATGGCCTTGTACGGATATGTTGATGTCTACATAAGAGAAATGTATTTACTAAGGTAATGAATGGGATACCATAAAGTGGCAATTTGTAGATGAACATTCCTTTAAAAGAACAGAAAACCTAAGAATGCATCCAGCTTTCTATAATATAATATATGATTTCTTCATTAGGCTGTGACATAAGCTGATGCAATGAGGTTACAAGTCATCATAATCACATAGGCCAAAAATGCTAGTTGTGGTCAAATATTTCACTCATCATCATTAAACTACATATGCAGAGATTTTGGCCATTGTGTTCCCAGCTGGCAGCTACCAGTAACATCTGGGCTATTAACATCAGAATCAGCAATCTAGAGAATTGTTGTTCCTTCCATCAATTCCAGCTAATCCTGGACTCAAATTAGTGCTCTTCCAAGCCCACCTGCAATAAAGTCTAACAGCTTCAAATATTCAAACATTACATGCTGTATGAGGTTGCATGAATAGAAAATAAGAGTGAAGCAGCTTTGATGGATGCATCCGGAGCTGGCATTCTATTTGCAAACACCTTACAATACGTTATTATATTCTTAGAAAGTGAATGTGGAGATATTTTGTATAGAGACTGAGCACAAATAACATTATCAGTTGCAAACTCGAAGCATGTGGGTTATATTGACATTCAGAAATGCTGGATTCTACCTAACAAAATACAAAAGCTACACATTTGAAAGATAAAATACTTTCCCTCCTTGAGAACCACTTCTGCCGAGATGCATAGAAAAAGTTCGCCAGCCAATGACAGCGCTAGATTCAGTGGAAATCAGGGGATAGGTTTGTTTTTGTTTCATTTTCTAAAAGTAAAACATGTCATATTATTTAGAGCTATCAGGTCCATTGAGTTGCCAGAATTAACATATGTAATCTGTAATTCCATCCTCCTTATGTGACACTCACTTGGTGTATTTTATGTTAGTTAGATTGTAAGCCCTTCAGGGCAGAAACAATGTCTTCCCATAGAATCATAGGACTGGAAGGGACCTTGAGAGATCATCTAGTCCAGTCCCCTGCCCCATGGCAGGACTAAGTATTATCTAGACCATGGGTTTATGTAGCACCTGACACAGTGGTGACCTCCTGATCCTGATCTGAAATCTTGGGCACTCCTGAAATACAAAGAGTAATAAATAGTAATGATGTGATACCCACTGTTTTACCCCTAATCCTCCAGTGATATCACCTAAAATGGACTTTTGTGCCTATATGGCTCTGCATGGGTTCAGGGGTCTGTGCTAGGAAATAAAAATGCAGGATTGGCGCTTTGACTTTTTTATTCACTGAACATTCCAGGAAATAAAAATGTTTCTGGTTTGATCTAAGAAGGGTATTTATAAAAAAAATTGGAACTTAACTTACACTTAAAAATACAGAATCAACAATTTAAATAGCTCTTATGCTATTTAAATGCATCTGATGAAGTGGGTTCTAACCCATGAAAGCTTATGCTGAAATAAATTTGTTAGTCTCTAAGGTGCCACAAGTAATCCTGTTCTTTTTGCTGACACAGACTAACACGGCTGCTACTCTGAAACCTATAAATATGGTATTATACATCAGAAGTATGACCCAAAATACATTGAAGTCAATGGAAAGACTCTTATCAACACTAATACCTTTCAGAGATGGTATATTGGACTAGATGGACCACTGGTCTGATCCAGAAAAGCAACTGGTAAATTCCATGACAAGGAATGGGTAACTGATTAGGGGGAGCTGTGATTGCGGGAGGGTCTGGCAGCTGCTACCATTGAATCTGGTAATATGGAAAAACATCTGAATGTTTGGATACATCTGAACATGAACTCTGAACCACATTTATGTTTATCTTCGCGCATTAGGGAGATTATGAAGTCTAGTGAACCTTGGCGATTGTGTGACCTAGATTAAAAGAACCATAAGACCATTTCTCTTTAATATATTTGTTTGATTTAAGCTGTAGTCAGCTGATCCTTTTACCGAGATTTGTTCACACCTTTGCCCCCTCTGCTTCAACACAACTTGAAATATTCCCAGTTGCACACAATTCAGACAGTTACATGAAAACTGAAAACTAATTTGATTTCACCTAAATAATAGTCATGTAACTTGTCTTCTCTTTTAAATTGAGATATTTACACCTTGAACTTGGGGCATGAGTGAAGGCAGTACATGATGCTGAAGATTTCAATTCAGATCATTTGATTTCAGAACAGTTAATGCATTTCATTTACACGTGTACAGAAAAGAGAACGCTACAATCAATTATGATGAAATAGATAGGAATGTGTTTTGACTGTCAAGACAAACTGTGATGATTTCCACGTGCCTGGCAGACAGGTACAGTATTGTGTTGCCAGATGTGAAATGAGATCCTGTATGTAGAAAAAACAAATACAGTTCTCTGCTCTGAAGAATGATTTGGTTACAGTGCCAGATAATGGGAAAGGAAATTCCATTTTGTATTATTAAGGAAGTAGGACTTCTGTTGACTAGTAATGAAGGCAATATCAAGTGAGAATTCCCTTTGCTAAAAAGCCTCTCTGTGACTGTTATCACGAAAAACCAGTTTTGCTCAACACATATGGCAATCAAAGCACTCACTACTGTGCATAGTTTTAGAATGGCCGGTGAATTTAATTGATCTCACATAGATTTACAGTATTTTTGTTGTTTTGCTGATGCATATAAATAAATACTGGGAGTGAGATCCTCAGCTGGTGTAAGTCAACCTACTTCTACCAACTTCAATGTAGCTTTGCTGATTTATAGCAGCTGAGGATCTGGCCCTTTATTTAGCTAGTATTTATAAAAGCAAAACAAAGGTAGACATATAAGGTCAAGCATTATAACTAATGACTTTCTTCTGTAGTGGCTTACTCCACTACCTTGAATTATAGATTTTCAATAGAACTAGCCTCACATCTCCCCTGAGCAAAGTTATTTCTGGGGAGGACAATGCAGCATCTCTTAATACTAATTGGCTAATGCTATAATCAGTCAATTATAGCATGAAATATATTAGTGTTAATTATAGTGGGGAGAGATGGTCCTGACCCTGAGGCAGAAGAGTGGGAGTTACGGACACCAGACTTCTTTTCCCATCTCTTCCACTGGCTTGCTATGTAACCTTGGGAAAGTCACATGAACTTCAGCTTCCACATTTATTAAATGGAGATAATAATAATGGTGATATGAGGCTGAATTCACTAATTATAGAAAGCTCTCTGAAATCCTCAGTCAAAAGGTGATATGGAAAGTATTATTTAGGCTTGGCAGAATTCAGTGGGTTTTTTTTTATAATTTCAATGGATAATATCAATGTTTATTTTAAGCATTTCTTATTTTTATCAATTTCAGTTTTTATAGTTGTGGAATATTCTGGGGGTAGAGGAAGACAGAAATTATTTAATTACAGTAGACACTGAGATTCAAAGAGTTAAAGCTTTATAACTGTCAAGACACAAGTCATCAAAATATGCAAAGTAAATATCCTTAAATCAAACTCTAGTAAGTTCTCAAGCAGCATTTTTCTGACTTTGCTTATTTTTAATTTCAATTATTATCAATACAAATATTTTTTCATTGGTTTGCATGTGTATTGTGAAATCAACATTTAACGAAATTTACCATTAAAAACCTAATCCTTTCAAGCCTAGTATTAGTATATTACTGCATAAAGTTGATGTATCTATGGATTTGGAAGCAAGGTGAGGACCATCTGCAGATCAGCTAATTTAACCCCAGGCAATTTTTATTCTTGAGGATAAAATATTTCTAAAGTCAGACTGTGGGATCAGTTATGGCTTTGAGCCATACTGCAGAAGGATAAAAGGTGCACTGCTTGAACCTAAAGGCACTTGAAGGAATGTGAGATGGTTTGTCTCTCGATACACTTGTACAGATGACCAGCACATGGTATCCTTGCACCGTCTGAAAGGAAAATGAACATCCTTATGCCACTGTCTCTTTACACCCCACTCTTGCACTTCCAATGGTTTACAGCCTGATTATTCCTGCCCCTATGTGGTACTCTGGGCATGGAGTGGAAGGACTCCCTGCATCTTCTCCCACTTCTAGCACAGTTCTGCAGGTGGCATTATTTAACCACCACTTGACTTTCTTAACCAAGTCTTCCTTTCTATTTCCAGTGGAAAAATCCCTACACAAAACACTACTTAATACTAACCTGCCTTTGTTGGTGTTTTCTCCAGTAGCTGAACAGATGATTCATGTCACTACATAATTTCAATTAGAGTATTTGATTGAGGAAGGTCTAAGGCAAAAAGATGTAACTTTTCTCTAAGCGCCCATATACTTCACATGAAATACATGTACATCATCATGCAGGGCTGGCCTTACCATGAGGCGAACTGAAGCAGCCGCCTCAGGTGCCAGACTGTGGGTGGGCACCACTAGGACCCAGAGTGTAGAAAATTGTGTCTGCTGCTGGTGCATATGTATTCTTTCTGCTCTAGATGCACAGAGATGATGGAGTGCTGTGCTGGAGGAAGGAGGGAACAAGAGACATAACAGGCAGGCAGGAGAAAAGATGAGAGGGAATAACAGAAAGCAGCAGGAGCTTCAGGGAGAGAGAGGAGGAGGAGCCTCTTATGTACCTCTCTAGCACCCCCAGGAGCCTGGACTGATTAACACCAGCTTCTCAGGGAGCTTCCTGTTTCCTGCTGCTTACCTGAACCCACTTGAGAAGAACAGACAGTCAACTGAAGTAGTTGGAGCCAGTTAGGCCCTTAAGATGCTGATATCTTCCCTCACTCAGGCCCTGCTACCAGCCTGCTTATTTGTCCCCTTCAATTGAGTGTTGAGAGCCACTATAGCTGGCACAGAACAGCACTCATGAGTGAAAGAAGAAAACGCTCATCTGGGGCAGCATTCAGAAAAAAAAGAAAGAAAGCAAAGGAAGCTTTTCTATCTAAGCAGGAAGGAGCTCTCCTGAGATACATAGACACAAATGTTTATGGTGAGCCTTCCGGCCCCAGTGAGGATGTGAGTGGTGAGGAAATGCCTGATCTTCCAGTTAGTCAGAGTGCAGGTGACCTGGCAGCTACTGCAGCATCCATATCTCCATCTCAAATGGATGTAACCATGCACATTCCTGAAGAAAAGTGTAGCTCAGAGAAGAGTGTGGTGGAGGCGCAAGAAACAGATGCTGCTGAGTTTAGTTCCTTAAGCCCAGATGATCCAGGACTGTGGACCCACTTAAGCAGTAGCCTGAGGGACTCCCTTGTACATGGCCACAGCAAGTGAAAAACTTCATGATCCCCAAAGACAATGAAAATAGAAGTTTACATCCAACACATTACTGGCGTGAAATCCCCAATGGTGACAAAGTGGAGAGTCCATGGCTTATGAACTCAAAAACCCAGAATGCTGCCTACTGTTTTTGTTGCAAACTCTTCCAGTCTAATGTTCCAGCCACATTGGGTTCTACAGGAACAATGGACTGTAAAAATCTGGTTAGAAATCTAGCATGCCATGAGAAGGCAGCAAATCACCAGAGAGCATTCCATAAGTGGAAAGAGCTTGAGATGAGACTAAGGTTAAGGCCACCATAGATGATCAGCATCAAGAGAAGATTGCATCAGAGTCTCTTTACTGGCAAAATGTTCTGAAAAGGCTCATTGTCATTGTGAGAATGCTTGCTACCCAAAACCTAGCACTGGGTGGCACTTCAGATTAGCTGTATGTGTCAAACAATGGAAACTTAAAATTGTGGAGCTGATGGTTGAGTTTGATGTTGTCCTCCAGGAGCATCTAAGAAGAGTCACCACCCAAGAAATGTACACACACCACTACCTTCGCAAAACAATTCAAAATGAGATTATACAGTTATTGGCAACAAAACTCAAACAGAAGATTGTGGCAGATCTGAAGTCAGCAAGATATTACTCTGTTATTCTGAACTGCGCACCTGACATCAGCCATACAGAACAAATGACTTTAATGGTGCGTTTTGTAACAAAAACAAAACCTAGTGAAAATGTCCCTGCAATGGTGACTGTCAGAGAGCATTTTCTAGAATTTATTGACATTGAGGATACTACAGGAGCTGGTGTGACAAATGTGCTTCTTAAAAAGCTGGAAGATACGGGAATTGCTATAGCTGACGTGAGAGGTCAGGGCTATAATAATGGCGCCAACAAGAGTTGAAAAAACAGAGGAGTGCAGACACAGATCCGAGAATTAAACCTTCAAGCTTTTTTTGGCCCATGCAGTTCTCATTCATTGAACTTGGTGGTCAGTGATGCAGCATCAGCTTCTAGTGAGGCTGCTGAATTTTTTAATGTAATTCAAAGCATTTATGTATTTTCTCTGCATCAACTCATTGATGGCAAATTTTGAAGCAACATCTGGGAACATCCTCTCTGACACTGAAACCACTGAGTGCCACACGATGGGAAAGTCGAGTGGAGGTGATAAAGCCTATCAAACACCAAATTGGGAAGATAGATGATGCCATAGTTGCCATTATGGAGGATAATGCTATGACAGGAACTGTTCATGGGAGAACAGTGGCAGAGGGAAATGGAATCACCAGAAACATACATAACTTCACATTTCTGTGTGGCTTTGTGTTGTGGTATGACATACTGTTTAAAATAAATGTTGTAAAGAAGAGACTCCAAGGTTCTGACCTTGATATATCTGAAGCAATGGAACAACTGGACAAAGCAAAGTCATACCTACAGTCTTACTGGTCAGATGAGGGATTTCAAAATGTTCTGAAGAGTGCACAGAAGTTGGCAGAGGAACTTCACACTGAAGCTATTTTCACACCCATTCAAGAATACAAGAGTCACCGAAGAAGAAGACTTTTTGATTACAAGGCATGGGATAATCCCATAAGAGACCCCAAACAACAATTCAAAGTTGAATTCTTTAACCAGGTGCTAGATTGTTCAATACAGTTAATTGAAGAACATTTCATGCAGCTCAAGGAACACAGCAGTATATTTGGGATGTTGTATGATATTCCAAAACTCTTCACTATACCTGAAGAAGACCTACACCAGCAATGCAGGGCACTAGAGACAGTGTTGACACATGATGACATGCGCGATATTGATGCAAGTGATTTAGGTGATGAACTGAAAGCCCTTTCAAGATACATTTTCAGCAGGATCAACTCCAAAGACTGTTCTGGAATATATGTGCACAAATAAGATGACCACCCTTTTTCCAAATGTTTTTGTTGCTCTGCTAACACTTCCTAACAGTTCCTGTAACAGATGCCAGTGGAGAACGTAGCTTCTCCAATCTGAAGTTAGTAAAAACACATCTATGCTCCACAATGACACAGGAGAGGCTGGTCGGCCTTGCAACCATCTCAACAGATCATGAGCTGGCCCAGACTGTGGACCTTCAGGAAGCCGTTCAAATCTTTGCAGCCAAGAAGGCACAGAAAGCACCACTTTGATTATTTAAAGAGATAAAAATGCCAGTGTTTACTATGCAGAAAAGAAAAGTTACATTTGCTATTCAGGTATTTGAAAGTTAAGTGTTACCTAAAATTTTTGAACAAGGCATTTTAAGTAGTTAGTTCTCCTTTATTGGGGTAGGTAGCAGAACAGTACCATGAGAGGAGTAGAACAGAAAGAAGGAAGAATTGAGACCTTTCAAATTTTTGGCCCAAGCAAGGGGGCATGGGGGCGTCATTTGAGCTCCCTGCCTCAGATGCCAAAATGTTCTGGGCTGGCCCTGTCATCATAGCTACTTGGTGAGCACCAGGGGAGTTATTTGTTGCTTTCTGGGAATATGTATAGCTGGAATTGAAACTGCAGATCCAAACCTCAGATTGTCAGTAAGCCTAATACCATTTATTTTAGATATTTTTGGTGAATTAACTCATCTTCAAAGTGAGCGATTGACAGCAATGGCTACTTTTAGTCCTAAAAGAGTTGGAAGCAAGACACTCTGTAAACTTTCCAAACAGCTCTCATTATGCAGCACACACCCAACCTGCAAAATTTCTGTTGCTCCAATTTAGAGTTTTTGTTGAAACACTGAAACCGCCCCATCTTGTGTTGGGCCTTTTAAAAATAATTAATAATCATAGAGTCATACAAATGTAGGGCCGGAATGGACCTCAAGTGGTTATCTAATCCATCTCCCTATGCTGAGGCAGGAATAAGTATACCTAGACCATCCCATACAGACGTTTGTCTGATTTGTTGTTAAAAATCTCCAGTAACACAGGTACATTCTTAGGTAACCTGTCCCAGTGCACTAATGATGGCAATGTATTAAACTTGATCCTCTGCTTCTAGTTTAGTCTGTAAAGTCCCATTAATATTGGAATAATTAAAAACAAAAAAAAATGAAATGGGACGGAGAATTTTATATGAGCTACAAACTAAAAATTGTAATATATAGGATGTCTGGAAAAAAAAAACATTACAACAATCCACCTGGAGATTGCTAGAATACAGACCAACATTTAGGCAGTGAGCAGTCAAAAATGTCATTTATAGTAAGTTTAAACAAAAATAGTTTCCTTGATTTGGCATCAGAGGGTCCAGTTCTACCATCCAACAGAGATATAATCTCTGACTTCAGAGGATACTTTTGTGTTTGAGATATCAGTATATGAAGCAAAAGGAAAATCAGGATCAAGGGAAACACCAGAGTTTGATCCCTGAAAGCAGAAACAGGTTCCAAGTGAAAAGATTTAGTCTCTTTTTAAATAAAGCATGCCAGAGGTGGCAAACTGGCAGACAGGGTCAAGCAATAAATAAAACTTCAGTTTTGTCCATATTCAAGATCAAAAGTTGTTTACACACTGAGCAAGAGATCTGTCAGGCTTTGAAAATGTGGTGTCAGACATCATCCAAAAGAATACGGATGGAAATATAACTCTGGACATCATCAGCATACAAATGACATGCCAAACTGTGGATTTTCCAGATCAGACTCTCTGTGCGCTTAGCAAAGCAGCCTGTTCAATACAGCACTTTAGCAATATTAGAGTACATGATCACAGTCTACATTGGGCTGGTATTTCATTTCACTGAATTGCAAGATATTTAAAACAAAAAAAAATATTTACTACCATTTCCCATTTCTATCCTGTTCTATCATTCATGTATATGAGCATTGCCAAAGGCGACTAGTTTAGAAAGATTTTTCATGTCAAGTCTCAAGCATAATGAAGACAGGAGACTCTTAAAGAGGGAAAGATACAGGATAAAAAAATAATGACAATAGTGTTTTCTGTTTCTTAACTTCCACTGACTATTAAACAGTGTATTTTAATGCTTAGCAATGACATAGCATCTTTCATCTCAGGATCTAACAGACATTACTAATTAAATCTTATACATTCCCATATAGCTATAGCCATGTTTACAGATTGGTAAAATGAGACACAGAAAGTTTTAAAAGGAGTTTTCTAAGGCCACACAACAGCAAGATCAGGACAGAATCCAGGATTATTGATTCCTGTTCCCTTCTTCAGTCATTAGATGATACACTCCCTTGTTTCTTGGACAAGATGTTGATTCTTCAAAACATTATTGCTATGGATTGGTGACTGTCACAGAGGAACTATCCAACATCTCTACTCCTGAAAAACATCATCTATGTCCAGTACTAATTAGAGTAGGTGAATAATACTATTAAACAATTCCAAAGGCCCGCCACTCTTAGTCTTCAGCATCACCTTCCTGCAGTTTGGTGAAATACTAAAGCAAAAATCTTATTAATTGAATTTTCTTTTATGTTATAGGTTACTGTAATATTCCCAGCTGTATGAAAAGTTCAATAATTGGATTAACTGTTAATAAATATTACAAAACCTAGACCAATATCGATTGCTAAAAGAAAACCTTGCAATAGGTGTTGTGGTTATGTGTAGAATTACTGAACATTATGGTGTTCTCTGTGCATCTCTAACTCTAGGTAACATTATGTCTTTCCTAGTTTTGAAGAAGCACGCATAATTAGAGAATGATTCAGAGTATGTACATTACATTAGAGTAACACTATACAGGGGTTAACAGAGTGGGGAGAGGCTGGTATCTGCAGGGGTTGAGTTAAGGTTACAGTGTGTGATCAGTGGTGCATGATAATTGTGATACTGGTAGGGCATGGACACGTGCAACTCTCATTAGGATGCTTAACATTTCATTTCCTGTTCTCATATACGTGTTTGAGGCTCAGACCAGACAAATCAGAGGTGATGGTAGTGGAAATAACCATAGGAAGTAACATAGTCAACATTGTCCCCTTCAATTGGAGGAGTTTAGCTTATTAGATCCTTGGTTACTTCAGCACATGCAGATAGTAGTAGTGGCCAAGATTATTCTTTTTTCCCCTTGAATTTGACCAAGTTCTTCCGGTTGTAGACATTGCCATTGTTATGCATGCCTCATTCACCAGATAGGATTAATGTAATATGATCAACTGGGACACTACAAATGGCAGGCTCTAGAATTGACAAGGTTAGTGAAGTAATATATTTTATTGGACTATTGGTAAGAGAGATGGAATAGAAGTTAGTCCAATAAAAGGTATTATCTCAGCTACCTTGTCTCTCTAATATCCTGGGACTGACACGGCTGCAACAACCCTGCATAGGCTCTAGAATTGTGTGTCTTGAGTGTGGACACAAGGAGTTCTGTCAGTGGAAGACCTTGGGAAGTCACTGTGCCCCTTGTTCTGAGTGAGCTCACTTTTGTTCTTCCAAGAACACTGGTAGGCCACCCTATTTTCTAAGGCCATTTCTGAGAAGATGGGTTACAATAATAGAAGTTAGAGATGCTAAAGGCCTATTAGATCATCCAGCCCTTTCAGGGCAGGATTGTCCTGAAAAATTGAGTTTGAAGGGCTTTGATTTTCATATAAGGTTGGTTTTGGTAATGCTTTAGTATATTCTTTGATTCTTTGCAAAATTTGGTTAAATGCTGATGTGTTTTCAACTGTCATTTAAAATTATATTAAATATTGCTGTGTACCTAGAATGAATAGGAAAAAATACCACATACACACACACGTGCAGCACACACATGTACAAATACACATACAAAGCATGTTCACATATGCATAATTTTAGCATTATTAATTTTGAATAGATCTAGGGTGTCTATGCTGAAAGTTTGGAATCAGCAACTGAACATTTTTATTAACACAAATAAACTCCTTCTGTCGTTAGAAAAAAATCCTACAAGGACCAAATTTTGTAAACACACACTTCTGCTCTTCCAGATTTCTGCTTAATTAACTTTTTCCCCCTGCTGTTCAATGATAATTACCCTTATTTGCCTTCACAGAACCAAGAGATTTCTGGGCGTTGTAGTTCAAGATAACAGGCGTGATCTTTACTGTAGCAGTGTTTTAACAATTATTTAAGAAGAGGAAATGCATTAACAATATAAATGTGAGCAAATGCTTTGTGTGGACAATTTAGCTTTACTTTCATGCCTAATACTTAAAAACATCTTTACTCTTTATTTTTGTTCTTTATTGGAGCTTTATAGTTGTATAATCCAGACAGGGTCTTTAGACAGCCTTTGCGATCAGGATATCTTGCATCAGGATGTAGCAATGGAGCCTAAGAAGCATTTTCCAGATAATTAGTCTGTAAATGAAAGGGGAAAAAACCCTTTTCAGTATTTACTATCTTGGGTAAAACTCTTGTCTCTAGCCCTGTTAGGTGATTCAGAAACTGTCCAGACTGTGGTGCAGACTATGAGAGTAGTTCCTCCCAGCCATGTGTAGAGGTCAGTGGGCTGAACAACTCTTTTCCTTGGTTCCATGGAGGCGTCTGGCAGTGGGATGTTACTAGTAGGATTCTGTGGTCTCAGAGATTGCAATATGTTGAGACACCTTATGACAAAGACTTTAGTAAGGCATTTGATACGGTCTCGCATGATATTCTAATCAATAAACTAGGGAAATACAACTTAGATGGGGCTACTATAAGGTGGGTGCGCAACTGGCTGGATAACCGTACTCAGAGAGTAGTTATTAAGGTTCCTAATCCTGCTGGAAAGGTGTAACGAGTGGGGTTCCACAAGGGTCTGTTTTGGGACCAGCTCTGTTCAATATCTTCATCAACGACTTGGATATTGGCATAGAAAGTACGCTTATTAAGTTTGCAGATGATACCAAACTGGGAGGGATTGCAACTGCTTTGGAGGATAGGGTCATAATTCAAAATGATCTGGACAAATTGGAGAAATGGTCAGAGGTAAACAGGATGAAGTTTAATAAGGACAAATGCAAAGTGCTCCACTTAGGTAGGAACAATCAGTTTCACACATACAGAATGGTAGGAGACTGTCTAGGAAGGAGTACGGCAGAAAGGGATCTAGGGGTTATAGTGGACCACAAGCTAAATATGAGTCAACAGTGTGATGCTGTTGCAAAAAAAGCAAACTTGATTCTGGGCTGCATTAACAGGTGTGTTGTGAGCAAGACACGAGAAGTCATTCTTCCGCTCTACTCTGCACGGGTTAGGCCTCAACTGGAGTATTGTGTCCAGTTCTGGGCACCGCATTTCAAGAAAGATGTGGAGAAATTGGAGAGGGTCCAGAGAAGAGCAACAAGAATGATTAAGGGTCTAGAGAACATGACCTATGAAGGAAGGCTGAAGGAATTGGGTTTGTTTAGTTTGGAAAAGAGAAGACTCAGAGGGGACATGATAGCAATCTTCAGGTATCTAAAAGGGTGTCATAAAGAGGAGGGAGAAAACTTGTTCATCTTAGCCTCTAAGGATAGAACAAGAAGCAATGGGCTTAAACTGCAGCAAGGGAGGTTTAGGTTGGACATTAGGAAAAAGTTCCTAACTGTCAGGGTGGTTAAACACAGGAATAAACTGCCCAGGAGGTTGTGGAACCTCCATCTCTGGAGATATTTAAGAGTAGGTTAGATAAATGTCTATCAGGGATGGTCTAGACAGTAATTGATCCTGCCATGAGGGCAGGGGGGCTGGACTCGATGACCTCTCGAGGTCCCTTCCAGCCCTAGAATCTATGAATCTATGAAAAGTCCTGGGAGTTAGCTCCTATTGTGAATCTGGGGATGGGTAGGTGTAAGCCTGCCCACAGCTAAAGGCTCTTGGGAGCTAGCAGATGAGTCAGCACTCTCATCGCTTAGGCATCAATCAGGTCCCCTGGAGAAGGCTGATTGGGGATGTGCAATCTAATTGGCTGATCAGGTGGTGTATTGGATGAGTCAATTAGACCATCAGCTCAGGGGTATAAGAAGGACACAGGAATGATGTACTGGGGGAGGAATTAGAATTAGTTGAGCTCAGTGTGTGCAGAGATCTGAAGGAAGGGAGATCTCTGTTCCTCCCTGGCTCTGAGGGAAAGGGCAAAAGATAGAGAAGCACTATAGATAATATTGCTGCATGGGACTACACTGGTGTTGGTGATGGGAATGTGAATAAATCTCAGGAATCTGTCTTTCAATGGACAGTGTCTGAGAGTTCCTGGGGCATATGAGGGTGGGGACAGGGCATGGCACATTACACTCCTCTGACATATTAGATTTTGTGATGAGTCCACATTGTCATAGATCCTTCAGTGCCACAGAAGGATCCACAAGACCCATCCTTGGAGTCTAGAAAATGTGTTTGGAATCCCCAGAGTTTATTTTAAATGTAGGAAAAATTTCTATTTCCCAGTCAAATTATTTGAATCTTCTTCGTGATGGGCCAGACTCTACTGATGTCTTCAGATATGTATCTGCTGGGTTGTTTTGGACCATTTCCCAAACCTGACTGATATTAACACTGTAGTTTATTTCCAAGGACATACAGTAGGAGGGACTGGATAGTAGTTAGCCTTTCAGAAAGGCTTTCACTCTGTTTATATACTGAATCTTCTACCATGCTCACCAGTTTTGTTGATTCTATGTGCTCCTCAACACTTGTCATGGCATCTATGTCCCTTGGTTCCCGTTTTTTACATGTAGATGTTCACTTTTTATAAATCTCTATTCTTCTAGTACAAGCCAATGCTTTTCCCTTAGAGTAGAAGTAACTAATGCACAAGTGCACCTGAATGCATTATGAAGAAAAAGCTTTCATCAATAGCATATCCACCTACTTGTGTGTTGTACATCACTCATCTTGTGCCTTTGCTCCCCCATGTTTTTCTTCCCACCTGATGGCTGTTATGTTCTCTTCAAATTACTTCAGTACTATCTTAAAAAGAAATAGATATTTTGTCTCTTTTTGAATGAGCTACACTGAAAGGCATAAAAAAGTAACCTACATTTATAAGAAGCACAAATGCATTTGTCATGCATTTTCTGTTAAACTTTTTCAGTTTCAGCAAAGAAAAATAGTGACTAACACATACCTATCTTTTTTCCCCCTGCTGATGCTTCACTTTTATAAAGAAGCAAATTACCAAAGGTAAGTAATATGTCTGCAAGGCAAGCTTTACAACTAAAGTTGCTTCAAGTTTATTCGGAGTACATAAGGATTGTGTGTGTGTGTGTGTGTGTGTGTGTGTGTGTGAGAGAGAGAGAGAGAGAGAGAGTTCCTGGCATACTTGTGCATCTGTTGTATTTTAAAGGTTTTTATTCATTCTACTGTAGATTCAAAAATGTTGAAGCATGTCAGCACTTCCTCCATTAAGACAATTAAAGGAAGCCTGTGAACAAGTAGCTGTTTCGGTGCTCTTGCCAGGATTACTCAAAATTCATAGTGCCAAGTATGTTCAGCTTCCTACCACAGTTATAAGGAATCATGCACTCCATCCTTTATTATTACTCTTTCTTCCCTGTTAAAAATCTCTCATTACTCCCTCCTGAATTTATGTGTCACTTCAGTGCTACCTCTTTACAGGATGATCAGTTTTATTAGAATTACCATCTTACTTCCACTCAACTATAGTTCACAATTTGGTCTCTGAATAGTTGTAACTTTCTTCTGGAAAATTTTCTCTTCAGATCCATTAAGAGATTGATGACATAGTGCAGTTACCACAGGAAAACCCAAGGCCCATAGTATATGTACAACAACATTCTTGGGACCATTACCCATTTTTGTCCTATTAAATAATTCTTCAGTGTTAACACACACAATCCATTACAAGAATTGAGCTCAAATTGCATGTTATCTTGGGACAAGTGTATTGTTCATGCAGGTCATCAACATGTCATTCCTTTATTTGCAGCTGTCTCCAAAATTCCCTATGACAGTTTTCTCCTTCACTTCTTTGGTTGTAAACCTAGCAAGCATGAGTTCCTTGAAGTCCATTCTTTCTCTCATCCTGACTCTTTTCTAATTTATAATTCCTGTCAGTAAGTAAATGTTCTGCTTGTAGCTGACATCTTTGGAAACAGAGCTTCTCATTCACAAAACAGATACAGAATGGCCAGTGGCAGTAACAATGTGGTCCCTACCTGGAGAGACCTCCTCAGGATTCATAGATTCCAAGGCCAGAAGGGAATCTATGGTATAACCTGACCTCCTGCATAACAGGCCATAGAATTTTCCCAAAATAATTTCTAGGGCATATCTTTTAGAAAAAACATCTAATCTCAATTTTAAAATTTTCAGTGATGAAGAATCCACTACAACCCTTGATAAATTGTTCCAATGGTTAATTACCCTCACTGTCAAAAATGTATGTCTTATTTCCAGTCTGAATTTGTCTCCCTTCAACTTCCTGGCATTCAATCACGTTATACCTTTCTCTGCTAGCTTGAAGAGCCCATTTATTAAATATTTGTTTCCCATATAGACACTTATAGATTATAATCAAATCACCCCTTAACCTTCTCTTTGTTAAGCCAAATAGATTGAGCTCTTTTAGTCTATCCCTATTAGGCATGTCTTCTAATCGTTTAATCATTCTTGTGGCTCGTCTATGAACCCGCTCCAATTTATCAACATCAACTGTATTCCAGCAGCGGTTGCATGAGTGCCAAAGACATAGGTCAAATAACCTGTCTATTACTACTTAAGATCCGCCTGTTTAGCATCCCAGGTTTGTATTAGCTCGTTTAGCCACACTGGGAGCTCATGTTCAGCTAATTATCCACTACCAAATCTTTTACAGTCACTGCTTCCCAGGACAGAGTCCCCCATTTTCTAAGTATAGCCTACATTCTTTGTCCCTAGATATGTACATTTACATTTAGCCATATTGAATCACATATTGTTTGCTTGCACCCAGTTCACCAAGCAATCCAGAAGGTTCTGAATCAATGGCATGTCCTCTTCATTACATATCACTGCTTCAATTTTTGGGTCATTTGAAAACTTTATCAGTGATGCTTTTGTTTTCTTCCAGGTCATTGATAAAAATATTAAACAGTGTACGGACAAGAACTGATCTGTGTAGGATCCACACCTTCTCAATGATGATTCCCCATTTACAATTACATTCTTGGATCTATCAGTTAGCTTGTTTTTAAACCATTTGACATGTGCCATGTTAATTTTATATCATTCTAGGTTTTTAATCAACATGCCATGTGATACCATGCCTAAGTATATTACATCAAAATTATTACCTTTATCAACCAAACTTGTAATTTCGTTAAAAAAAAGATATCAAGTTAGTTTAACAGAATCTATGTTGCATGATCCCATGTTGATTTGCATTAGTGTCATTACCCTCCTTTAATTTTTTATTAATTGAGTCCCATATCAGCCACTCCATTTTCTTAGCCAGGATCAATGTCAGGCTGACAGGCTTATAATTACCTAGGTCATCCGGTTTACCCTTTTTAAATATTGGTACAACATTGGCCTTCTTCCAGTCTTTGGAACTTCCTTAGTGCTCCAAGACCTATTGAAAATCAACATTAATGGTCCAGTAAGCTCCTCAACCAGCCCTATGAAACTCTTGGATCCAAGTTATCTGGACCTGTTGATTTTAAAATGTCTAATTGTTAGTAACTTCTATTTAACATTCTCCAGGAGTGCTAATGGAATGGAAAGTGTGTTATCATCACCAAATGATAAGACTATATCATCGGGGGGCATTTCCCCCAAGATATAGAACAGAAATATGTGAGAGGGTAAGGGGGTAACTTGGTCTCTATACCATTGACCATTATATAGCTTGCCAACTGGCAGTTTTTGTGATGATGAACACTTTTCTGCTATGAACTAGACTGAAGTCACCAACCACTTTTTTTTCAAATTGACCAAAATAGCCATAAGACTTTGAGTTATATTACCTTAGAGTAGACTGGAACTGGTGACTTAAAACTATCAATTAACTCAGCCATGCCCTTGCTTGCTGTGAATCAGGATTTGTGACCTCTCAATCTCGTCTTCAGTAATAAAAATCAACCCTTTAATCAATGCCACCCTTCAAGGAGAAGAACTATAAATGAACTCCCTGACTCACTCACTTTCTCATCAGTGTCCATAGCACCCTACTTACATCAGCTGAAAGCAGTAACATTTCATTTATCACACTTCCTCAGTGGTTATCTTTTGCAGTGCCTCAGTCCATGCTTGGCCTCCCAAACTGTCTGTACTTGTGTTACTAAGCATTTCTTATTTATCTTTTTGTTCAGTGCACACTCTTCTGTTGTTGCTGATGATTTTTATTTTTATTTTACTGTCATAACTAGTCTAAATCTACCAGCCATATAAGGACAACGGTACTATAGCTTGCCAGTGTTACTACTGATATAATGGCATACCTGAAAAAAACCAATGTTCCATCACCAGCCACTTTGTTAATGAATTGTTAATGTTTCCTTCCATTTTCCCAGCACATCATACATTAAAGTGTGATACAGTGCACTACGAATGGATACAGTAATATGGGCAGTAACCCACATTGATAAAACCATGCTTAATACTTCCATGGCAACTCCTATTTCTCTATTCTAATCCTTGCTGGCAATATATTTTCAACTTCTTAGCTCGATCACAGCAATAGAATACATATCTGTGCCATATCATGCACAGGATGTGCTTATTGCTAGTATGTAATGAAAATAGATGTGGTACCTATATATATAAGCACATCCTGTGCATGATATGGCATAGCTATATATTCTGTTGCAGTGATCAATTAAAAAATCCTGTATCATAGCTGCACTGACTATATATATATATATATATATATATATATATATATATATAATATATATATATATATATATATATATATATATATATATATATATACACATATCATAGCTGCACTGACTATATATATATATATATATATATATATATATATACACACATATCATAGCTGCACTGACTATATATATATATATATATATATATATATATATATATAGTCAGTGCAGCTATGATACAGGGTCTTTTTAATATCTGTTCACAAGATTTCTGCTTTAGAAGGGGATTGGGGAGGGAGGAGTAGATTCATGGTAAATTATAGTTGCATTACAGAATAGATTGATCATACTGTAAAAATGGTGATAGGGTTGCTCTCCCAGACAAGTGAGTGGTCTGAATTTCTAACCCTTTCATTTCTAACTGATGTTTATGGAGAGGATGAGCTATCAATGAGGGCTGTGTGGAGAGATGCACTGGAGATAGTTCCTGCCATTAGTAGTATTAATATTCTAAGGTCTGGCTTTTTGTTGTTGGTTTTGTAGTAAAAAGAGGAGTGTAAATGCAGAAAGCTTTATTCCACTTCCTGTTTCTGGAGTTTGTTTCTCATCATAAGATATATGTGGCAAAATTCAAGGCCCAGATTTGATCATACATTGAGTTCTGTTCGGTGAAGGAAAGGTTTGTGGGTGGGGTGTGAGGGAGGAAGTTACACTTTGATGATTCTTATTGTATATCCATTGCAGCTCTGGACCATCAGCATAAGACGGCTGCTCTCATGTATGCCAGTTGGCTACATTTCCAGTGGGACCATATGCCACTTGAGATTTGGTGAAGTAAAAGTGCTTTCTACTACCCCCATATTCCATATATATGTATTTCAGAAGACCTTTCTTCTGTCCTATTTTCTCTGTGGATAGCCTTTCTGTTGTCTCTGAGAAGCTGCCATACAGAATCTACCCCATATAAAACTACAGAACAACTTCATTGTCCACAGCCTCATTCTGACATATGTTACTATATTTTTCGTACTTAAAATCTTAGCTGAATTTTTTTTCCATTTATAATAAAGTCAGTAAATTTACTTGGCGCACACTGGTAATACTTTTGGGCTTTTCCCTTCTTGACATCTTTTGTGGTACCATTTAATATAAAACCAAGGGTTGATAGGATCATAGATATTAGATCTGGAAGGGTCAGTTAGGTTATCTAGATCATTGCAGAATTGTTCTCCATAGCTCTTTATGAAATGTGGTTTTGAACTTCTGAAATGATATGGCTTCCTTTGGAAGATTATTCCACAGTAATATAGATCTCACCTCTATATTTTTCTTGATATCAAAGCAACATTTTCCAGTTTTTACTCTCTCTCTTGGCTCTTTACAGCCTGGATAGTGACTATCAATTTACACACACACACACCTTGCTTTGTGTTTGTTTTGATTTTCAAGCTATGCATATTCAGTTATTTTAACTATTTTTCATAAATCTCTCCCCTTCATCTTTTTCTTGCTTATTCTGCAATCCCTTCAGTGTGACCATATTTTTTCTCTAAAATGCCCAGAATGTAGTATTCCAGGTATAGCCTTATTGATAGAAGGGTGTATTGATTTCTGATTAATGTCTAAGACTGCATTGGTTAAAGATTTGGTCTCCTGAGGCTTACAGTGTCAGGAATACTATTAGCATTAAGAGACCTAGGAGCACACGAGAAACAATTACAGTTTATTACAAATTCCTTTATTAAGAAATTCACTAAACAGATAAACAATCCTACAAACACTAAAATAGCATATATAGAGAGAGTGCAAAGTGTTTAGCCCTATGACTGGCATCATTTCACATCTCCAGTGAGGAGACATTGTAGTGTCAGTTATTATTCTCCTCCTCCTCCTCCTCCTCCTCATCATCATCATCATCATCACCATCACCTGTGGTTGTCATCCTGGTGCCTCCCTGTGTGCTTCTGCCTCACTCCCCAGCTCACAGGCCAGGCAACACCTTTTATCCTGAGGTTTACAGTTACTAAGACTCATACATATGCATAAGGGTGTGAACCCCTTTTTCGCATTTCCACACCCCACAAACTTTGGGGTACTCTGATTTTCATAGGTTGTCCTCTTCATTCCCCTTAAACTAATTGGCCTCAACCTACATAAGTCCACATGGTAACCTGCAATTACTGCAGAATTTCTCATGATATTACAATCAAGTTCCTGAAATTTAGATGGGTACACTGTGGCATATTTTCCCCAAAATAACCCAGTTAGCACATTCTTTACAGTAATCTTGTAACTTTTCATTCCTGGGTCACCGACTTATGCCAGCCCTCATTAGACCTAAAGCCTAGTGTGGCTAAGCTGAAATCTTACAGTCCTCAACCTGTAGGCCTTGCATCACAGCCTTACTTTGCTTATATACCTAATACACACATCACTCATAAGTGCTCATCAACCTTATACTTCTATGATCCTATCCTCCTTAAACCTATCCATCACACATTAATGAATTATACTTAACCACAACAATAAATCATCTATTATATGATATAAGGAAATAATTGGCTACACAGTTGTGGTTTCATTAGCATCACATTCTGTCACCCTTCTCACTGGGACTGTATAACAGTCTGTACCTCAAAGTGGCACCCTGAAAACCCCATATTCACCACTGTTATATAATTATGATATGTTTTGTACAAAGTATACAAAAGTCTTGATTTGTTGAACATTAATATCTTGTTGGATTGCATGTATTATCATTGTATGTGAAGTTATGAAGTAGTGCTATATGTGTTATTGAAACATGTTGTGAGGTTGGGATACTCCCACAGCCAGACTTTCAGTAAGGACAAAGGACAAAGGAGCACCCATCACTGGCCAGATGGGCATTGATGGACCCTCAAAAAAGAATCCACTATCCCAGAGGCTCCTTACAGAAAGCACATATGCAATAAAGACTGCTTGACCAATGAAAAGTGCCTGACCCCCACATCACAGCAAGGATCTTTCTAGCAGCTGGAAGAACGTATAAAAAGAGAGATGGTGACATCATCACTTGGCCTCTCTCCACTCCCCACCCCTACACCCATCTCAACACCTGGAAGATCTCCTGAAAGACAAAGACTCTGGACTCTGGACTCGTCTGGAGAATGGTGTTCTCGTCCATTCTCCCGGTGGCAGGAAAAGGCCGGGGTAGAGACCATCAAATCGTGGAAGTCAACGAATGGCTACGCAGATGGTGTCAGAGAGAAGGGTTCGGATTCTTTGACCATGGGATGGTGTTCCAAGAAGAAGGAGTGCTAGGCAGAGATGGGCTCCACCTGACGAAGAGAGGGAAGAGCATCTTTGGAAGCAGGCTGGCTAACCTAGTGAGGAGGGCTTTAAACTAGGTTCACCGGGGGAAGGAGACCAAAGCCCTGAGGTAAGTGGGGAAGTGGGATACTGGGAGGAAGCACAAGTAGGTGAGTGCAAGAGGGGAGGGCTCCTGCCCCATACTGGGACAGCAGGACAGTCGGTGAGTTATCTTAAATGCCTATACACAAATGCAAGAAGCCTTTGCTTCTTGGGGGAACAAGCAGGGAGAACTGGAAGTCCTGGCACAGTCAAGGAATTATGATGTAATTGGAATAACAGAGACTTGGTGGGATAACTCACATGACTGGAGTACTGTCATGGATGGATATAAACTGTTCAGGAAGGATAGGCAGGGCAGAAAAGGTGGGGGAGTTGCGTTGTATGTAAGAGAGCAGTATGACTGCTCAGAGCTCCAGTATGAAACTGCAGAAAAACCTGAGAGTCTCTGGATTAAATTTAGAAGTGGGAGCAACAAGGGTAATGTCGTGGTGGGAGTCTGCTACAGACCACTAGACCAGGGGGATGAGGTGGACGAGGCTTTCTTCCAGCAACTAACAGAAGTTACTAGATCACAGGCCCTGGTTCTCATGGGTGACTTTAATCACCCCGATATCTGCTGGGAGAGCAATACAGTGGTCCACAGACAATCCAGGAAGTTTTTGGAAAGTGTAGGGGACAATTTCCTGGTGCAATTTCTGGAGGAACCAACTAGGGGAAAAGCTCTTCTTGACCTGCTGCTCACAAACAGGGAGGAAATAGAGGAAGCAATAGTAGATGGGAACCTGGGAGGCAGTGACCATGAGATGGTCGAGTTCAGGATCCTGACACAAGGAAGAAAGGAGAGCAGTAGAACAGAGACCCTGGACTTCAGAAAAGCAGACTTTGACTCCCTCAGGGAACTGATGGGCAAGGTCCCCTGGGAGAATAACATGAGGGGGAAAGGAGTCGAGGAAAGCTGGCTGTATTTTAAAGAATCCTTATTGAGGTTGCAGGAACAAACCATCCCGATGTGTAGAAAGAAAAGTAAATATGGCAGGCGACCAGCTTGGCTTAACAGTGAAATCCTTGCTCGTCTTAAACACAAAAAAGCAGCTTACAAGAAGTGGAAGATTGGACAAATGACCAGGGAGGAGTATAAAAATATTGTTCAGGCATGCAGGAGTGAAATTAGGAAGGCCAAATCACACTTGGAGTTGCAGCTAGCCGGAGACGTTAGGAGTAACAAGAAGGGTTTCTTCAGGTATGTGAGCAACAAGAAGAAAGTCAAGGAAAGTGTGGGCCCCTTGCTGAATGAGGGAGGGAACCTAGTGACAGAGGATGTGGAGAAAGCTAGTGTACTCAATGCTTTTTTTGCCTCTGTCTTCACAGACAAGGTCAGCTCCCAGGCGGCTGCACTCCGCAGCACGGTATGGGGAGGAGGTGACCAGCCATCTGTGGAGAAAGAAGTAGTTCGGGACTATTTAGAAAAGCTGGACGAACACAAGTCCATGGGGCCGGATGCACTGCATCCGAGGGTGCTAAAGGAGTTGGCCGATGTGATTGCAGAGCCATTGGCCATTATCTTTGACAAATCATGGCAATCGGGGGAGGTCCCGGATGACTGGAAAAAAGCTAATGTAGTGCCCATCTTTAAAAAAGGGAAGAAGGAAGATCCGGGGAACTACAGGCCAGTCAGTCTCACCTCAGTCCCTGGAAAAATCATGGAACAGGTCCTCAAGGAATCAATTCTGAACCACTTAAAGGAGGGGAAAGTGATCAGGAACAGTCAGCATGGATTCACCAAGGGCAAGTCATGCCTGACTAACCTAATTGCCTTCTATGATGAGATAACTGGCTCTGTGGATGAGGGGAAAGCAGTGGATGTGCTATTTCTTGACTTTAGCAAAGCTTTTGATACAGTCTCCCACAGTGTTCTTGCCAGCAAGTTAAGGAAGTATGGGCTGGATGAATGGACGGTAAGGTGGATAGAAAACTGGCTGGATGGTCGTGCTCAACGGGTAGTGATCAATGGCTCCATGTCTAGTTGGCAGCCGGTATCAAGTGGAGTGCCCCAAGGGTCGGTGCTGGGGCCGGTTTTGTTCAATATCTTCATCAACGATCTGGAGGATGGTGTGGACTGCACCCTTAGCAAGTTTGCAGATGACACTAAACTGGGAGGAGTGGTTGATACGCTGGAGGGTAGGGACAGGATACAGAGGGACCTAGACAAATTAGAGGATTGGGCCAAAAGAAATCTGATGAGGTTCAACAAGGACAAGTGCAGAGTCCTGCACTTAGGACGGAAGAATCCCATGCACTGCTACAGACTAGGGACCGAATGGCTGGGCAGCAGTTCTGCAGAAAAGGACCTAGGGGTTACGGTGGACGAAAAGCTGAATATGAGTCAACAGTGTGCCCTTGTTGCCAGGAAGGCTAACGGCATTTTGGGCTGTATAAGTAGGGGCATTTCCAGCAGATCGAGGGACGTGATTATTCCCCTCTATTCGGCACTGCTGAGGCCTCATTTGGAGTACTGTGTCCAGTTTTGGGCCCCACGCTACAAGAAGGATGTGGATAAATTGGAAAGAGTCCAGCGGAGGGCAACAAAAATGATTAGGGGGCTGGAGCACATGACTTATGAGGAGAGGCTGAGGGAACTGGGATTGTTTAGCCTGCAGAAGAGAAGAATGAGGGGGGATTTGATAGCTGCTTTCAACTACCTAAAAGGGGGTTCCAAAGAGGATGGTTCTAGACTGTTCTCAGTGGTAGAAGATGACAGAACAAGGAGTAATGGTCTCAAGGTGCAGAGGGGGAGGTTTAGGTTGGATATTAGGAAAAACTTTTTCACTAGTAGGGTGGTGACGCACTGGAATGGGTTACCTAGGGAGGTGGTGGAATCTCCTTCCTTAGAGGTTTTTAAGGTCAGGCTTGACAAAGCCCTGGCTGGGATGATCTAGTTGGGGTTGGTCCTGCTTTGAGCAGGGGGTTGGACTAGATGACCTCCTGAGGTCCCTTCCAACCCTGAGATTCTATGATTCTATGATTCTATGACTCGGAAGTTTGGTCCCAGACTGAAAGGGGATCTAATCTGTGTATCAAAGAACTGTAAGCTGCTTGTAACATCATCATGTTAGAGTGAGAGTCAGTTTGATTTAAATCTTGCTTAGTCTGTTTAAGTTAGAATTTAGACAGCAGATTCATTTCTTAGGTAATCAACTTTGATCCCTATGCCTTCTACTTATAATCACTTAAAATCTATCTTTCTGTAGTTAATAAATGTTTATATTTTACCTAAAAGTGTGGTTTTGATTGAAGTGCTGGGGCAATCTCAGCTCAGACTACAAAGGCTAGTGTATGTCCATCTCATACTGAAGAAGTGGTGAACTAGGTAATGAACTTACACTGGCCAGGCTTCTAACCAGTGCAAGATGATACAGTTCTGGGGTGCAAGGCTTGGGAGAGGGGGGAATTGGCTGGAGCCTCTATATTGATGGTTCATGAGTGGCTGGGAGAACATTCATGTAACTCAGTCGGGTGTGCCCCTGCCTGTGGATGGCTGTGTAAGTGCAGTGCCTGCCAGAGACTTCTTGCCTGATGCTAGCATCACAATGTGAGGAATCTCCCAGGCTGGTGGGCTTGAGGGCTCAGTGGTTCCACAGTCCAGATTGCACCCTGGGGACCCCATCACAGGTTGTTCAGGAGTAAGGCTGTAATCAATGTAAGTAAGGATGGCAAAATCTGGCTCATAGAAAGAGAGAGCGAGACTTTTGATTTTGAGGATTGTAATGTAATACTTCTCTGTGTGTGCAGCACAAAATAGCATTGACCTTTTTAATTGCCACAGCTCATTGAAAATAATACACACACACAAACACACATGCATAAGGAAGTGCATCTTCGCACAATGCACAAGCAACCCGTGGAACTCCTTGCCAGGGGAGTTACAAAGGCCAAAAATATAACTGGGATTTCAAAAGAATTAGTAAATTCATTCATCCACCAATGGCTATTAGCCAAGATGGTCAGGGTTGCTACTCTGGGTTTCCCTAAACCTCTGACTTTCTGAAGCTGAAACTGGATGACAGGAAGTGGATCAGTCAATAATTGCCCTGTTTTGTTCAATCACTCTGAAACATTGGGCACTGGCCACTATTGAAAGACAGGATATTAGGCTAGATGGACCATTGGTTAGACATGGTATTGCTGTTCTTATGTTCTGTGGTTTCTAATTGCTTCTCACAATTACTGAAATCATTCTGGTGATGTACTTTGGGCATCTTTTAAAACTCTGAAATCTTTAATCTTTCAGATATCTCAGTCAGGAGATATTTGCTTTGTGACTCCATCTTCTTGTAAGTTGTTCAGGATATCAGAGCACCACATACCTCTTCAATATGAGTTCCAGCTCTATATCCCTACAGAAAGACAGAGCTCTAGACACCAGTTTGGTCTGGCTTGAAGGGTTTTATTAACTTAGAGACAGCTAGACTCTCAGATAAACACTGAATGGAATGTGAATCCTTGTGTTGTTGAGCTGATACCATAAGGACATTTCTGTAAGTTCCACAGTACTCCGGTGGAACATTCCTACACCACTCACAATTTAGTACCATCTGTAAAAGTAATTAATTACTGAGTTACTGGTTCATAGTTGTTAAGAAGAGATAGACCTCCCTTCCTTCTCCCATTGAATAAGACAGTTGTAGAGAAAAAAATCACCTTTTTGACATGAATATGGAAACAATGAGACACAGAAGCTATAATATAGTTAAATGTTGAGACCACAACTATATTAGCAACTAATGCCACATTGGCATAACCTCAGAACCCAGCAGAGGTGTTCCAGTGCAGATCTCAACTAGTACCAGTGACCACTGATGTCCTATAAACCTGAGCATTAGTGTGGAGTCTATGCCCTCTCTCTACCCTGAGGCTTGCCAGAGAACCCAGACTGGAATCCAGGGTCCCCTCTTCCATGCCATTGGTGGAGAAGATGAGAAGAGGGGAGCTACAATGTACACCAAAAAAGTGTACCTTCTAACCATGTCATGAGAGTGCCCAGAAGCAGGGCCAGTTTTAGCGGGTGCGGGGCCGCACACGAAGAACGATGGTGGGGGCCCCGCACCCTCCAGCTGAGCAAAAAAAACCCCAAACCCTCCCACGGCCGATTCGTTCAATTCGAGCAGGGCCCGATTCTGGGGAATTGGTGGAATCGGCTTAAAGCCGGCCCTGCCCAGAAGCAATGACCAAGCAATGTACTGCGTTATCAGGATCCCATCTGGGACCTTTCAAACTCACCATCTACACAAGAACATGCCTTCGGGTCTGTCAGCAATACAATTGTCTTATGTGAACTTTGCCTTTTCCAACATCTCAACTGTCATACATTAGTTTTATATTCACTAAACAGTTCCAAAATCCATGAACCTGAAGAAAATTGTTCGAGTCATACTCATGTATGGTGTATCTCTATAGCCTTCTATGGGATTGCTCTATGGATAACTTTGGTCCATCGTGGTTTTCCAGAACTGTTGATAAAAAGAGAGTTTGGTTTGGGTTAAAGTAATTTTCCTTCTACAAAAAAGTGCATGCTGATATATATTTACATTTCATGTGCAAATCTGTATTTGTGCACATAAGCAGGCTAATTGTGCATCCAAACAGGTAATATCCATTACCCTGTAAATCAGCCTCCATGGTTGCTCATTTCTTGCGGGCAGTTCTCATTTTCGTAACTTTTGACTTGTAGCACATTAAGTGCAAAATTCCTTATGCTCATATTCCCAGTTTCTTGTATTAAGCCAACTCGCTCAACATTTTTTGTTTTGTTTATATGTCTCTGAGGTAAACTGTTGACTTCAGGTTTTGACTGGGGGTGGATCAAGGGGGGATCGTTAAAACAGAAACCATTAGAAAGCTCAATTATGGTCCATTACTCATTTTTAGCACACACACATTTTCTGATTTTTGATCACAGAGGGGTTGTAAAAAGAGAATAAAAGCCCTTTGAATAGGTTCCTTGGTGCTGTATTGTAAACTTCAATTATACATTCTCAGAAATTTTTTTAAATAGAAAGATAAGTGGAAATCTCTTTTAAATAGAACATGATTCAGAAACTCCTACTAAAAAGGTATGAAACATTCCTTCGTTAATAACAATTATCTGGAGTTGCAGAGTGTACTGTCACTTTAAAACATAGATCTAAAGATTTATTTTTTCCTATAGTCCATGATTAGGCTGAAGTCATTTCATAGCTGCAACATGCTGTCAGCCACCAATTCCTGAAAAGGAGGAAGGCAGCATGCTGTTAATGCATAGCTGTCACTCAGAAACCTGGTTGCAAGGCAATTGGAGGGAAGAGGAAGCATTAGTCTGTAATTCTCAAAATTTGCATCCCCTGTAATTTGAAGTGCAGCCATTTGCTGTTTTTGGCTTTCAAAATAGACCAACCCACCACTAACAGTTCATGACGTAGATGGAGGCAACCCAGTCAGTTCTCTCTAAAGCAGAAAAGCAGTTTTGTTTTCCATCTAAACTTTCCTTTACCACATAAGTAACAGAGACTGGTAGATTTCCTCACATCCATAATGAACTTTTGCAGCAATTGATCACATAAAGAAGAGCTCAATGATTTTTTTTCTTCTCTTCAAACACAATAATTTTCTCAGCAAGGCAAAAGTTCACAGATTGCCTGGTCCCTCTCCCTGGCCGTTGTAGTTTGCAAAGTACAATCATCCATACAAGAAAAGGCTGAACTCCTGGCCTCAGAATATGGTCACATTTTTGATGTTTTGGTTTTATTTATTTTTTTCACAAGTGATGCTCATACTTTTCGCCAAGAAAGATGGCAGGAAAGTGTGTGTGTGAGAGAGAGAGAGAGAGAGAGAGAGAATCCATCAACTGCTTTGTTGACATTTTCTTATGTCTGCAATGAAACTATTCATGGCTAAATGTCACACTTGATCATCACCAATTTCTCCCATAAAAGAGCAAGTATTCGTTAAAAGGCACACACACTTCTGCAATCACAGGCACACACAAAATTAACTCCTAAAAATGACACATAAAACCCCTTACACTTTTTTACCATTTTCTTTCTACCACATGTGCCTCTCAATTTCTAGCTTCAGTGAAGACAGAGAGTGGGGGGAGAGAGAATGAGAATGGTGTGTGTGGGGTGGGGGCGTGGAGTGAATGGAACTTTAGTTTAAAATGCAGACAAATCTGCCTTTTCTGCTTGATGGCCTGTAACATTTCCATGTAGTGCACTTTGCATGGCGGAATAGCTACTAGTAATAGAATTCTCTCACAGTGGAGGTTAATTACTTTTCAGCTACAGCAAAATAAATTTCCTGTCAAGCCCAGTGACAGGAATATGCCACTGTCACCATTTTTACCTGCAGTTTTAATTCACTGTTAATATCTGACAGTAGCTTGTATTTAGTGTGCTAGTCTCCTGAACAGTAGGGTCCCCCAAAGGAAAAGGACAGAGTGGCAGTAATGTAGTATCAAGATAAGTGCAAAAAGAGTGCACTTGCCTTCCCCTTAGTGCATTATAAAGAAGATTAACTGACCTGTCTCTCACTTTAAAGAACAAAGGAAAACCTCACAGTGATGAAACATATATGACATGCAAAAAGACATATATGACATGGTAAAGTGCATACCTTAAAACACAGGGTGGGATAGCAGAGGGACATACCTGCTTTATTCTGCTAAGCAATCCTATGTGCATCCCATCTCATTTGTTTATTCACCATAAAACACTGGGGGTGAGGGGAGTGTTTGAGGGCAATTAAAGGGCAGTTCTCTAGTCTGGTATTTTTGCTTTAATAAATTGAGCCCACTGTTCAATGCCAACATTGACCCTCATGTCATCATGAATGATCCGAGGCAGTCCCCCTGATTTTCTTGATATTTTTCAAATGAATTCTTTTTCCAAAAAAAATCTACTGCCTGCAACCAGAACAGTCTTACTGATTAAGTGTTCCTGGGATAGACATTGGCAAAGTCACTTAATTAACCAATACAAAGCCCTGTATGTAGTCACATTAGCAATCCTGAGGGACAGATGGGGACGAGTCATAACAAAAATGTGCCTGGGGCTGTCTAACCTCTCAAGCTAGCTGAGCTATCAGGGAAATTCCTTGTCTCACTCAGCTTGCAGCCCTTATTGCCAACATTTTAGTGATTAACGTAATTCCAGACATAATTATATTGTCCAAAATTTGCTTGGATTGATTATGTGTCTGTGGTACACTAATTAAAGCATTGTTTTCTGTGTGGGGCTTGATAGCACCTTGAAAAAAAGCTAAGGAAGAGGCTTCAAAATTTGGATCGGCATAATCTATTTATTTTTACTGAACATAAATTCAGTTGATACAAACCTACCAAAGTTTAAATGTGAAAAGACAGTCATCATACAGGCCTGCATGCTCCCCTTCCTCATGTGGGACCCATGCTTTAGAATGTCTCCGGGTTAGAATTTCTGAAACGTGCTTCTCTCTATAGAGATGGTTTCTGGCAGTGCAGAACTGCTAGGGGGGCTAAAGAACATGTGTAGGCCAAGGATACATAGGAAAGCAGGGTTAAAATCAAGGCTCATGTGGCCTCCATGAACAGTTCCTAAAGTGAAGGAAGAGCTGGATAGGATGGGGAAGAATGGTGTAAGAAAGCATATTACTGACCTGACAATGGTGTGGCCTGGGGAGATTGCTATGGAAAATAATAGGTAGTCTCTATCTGCATGAAACTAAAGAGACAATAAATCAGGACGGCGGGAGAGAGGGGTATGTGTAAGTGAGAGAGAGAGGGAGACAGAGAGAGAGAGAGAGAACAGGTGGGAGAAAAAATTGGAAAGGGAGTGGGCCACATGGACTGTGAAAATAGAACTGAAAAACTTCATAAAAAAAAAAAGTTAGGCCAAGATTTTAAAATACAGGAGCTTAAAGTTTGTGTATATTTAGGTCCCTAAATATATTATCTGACTTTTTTCAAAACTGCTGAACACCCAGTAATAGGATTTCTGTAACTAATTCCTTTATAAAATCCCAGCCTCAGTTTTCACTAGAAAATATTTTCAAAAGCACCTTATTTAGGAGCACAAGTCCCAATGAAAGTCTGTGATTCCAGTGGGAGCTGCTGGGTGCTCAGCACATTGGAAATCAGTCAGCCTATAACGCTTAAAACAGTGTAAGGATGCAGTGGCGCTCTTGCTCCATTTTAAGAGCTTATGATGTCATCAGCTACAGGAAAAGAAGAGTAAACTTGTCAGGTAAAAGGTGATTCACTTTCACCATATTGGCTAGTTTTTACAAAGTGAGATTCTATTTGAGGCCCTAGATTAAGTTGTTTTTCTTATTCTGTTTAAGAGGCTGAAATGGATTTCCTGATTTATGCCGACCAGGAAGCATCAGAGGTTTTCAAAACTATGACAAAATCCAACTTTTGGCTGGAAATGTAGTTACAGCAGTTGGACCTAAAGGAATTGATTTTTCAGAGCATTAGGCTCAAATATGCCAGTTAAAGCAGAGTTGAACTTTTGGCTTAGAAGTAAAGCAGGCCCAGAAGGGTGCTATTCAACACAGTTTGAATTTCTGATTCAGTCTCTGAGCCATTTGAAACTGTTTTATGCTGCTTGAGTCATATTATTCATCTCCGTGAAAATCTGTGTTAGTGAAATGTCAGCTCCTTTGTGATATCATATGGTCTTTTTAAGGTATCTGTAACTTCATAACAATATTAAAACAGACACCTTTCTCTCAAATACAGTTCCCATGCTATAGTTTCAACCTTTCACAACAAAAGCCCTGGGCACCAGGATACAACTCATATCTAACAAACCAAAATGATCATTGTAGAATCATTCATTTGAAGACATTTCAGAATTTATTATATCCTTTGATATTTGTTTAAAGATCCATCACCAGCTCTTAACATTATGAAGTGACATTCTTTCTGTGTATTTGCTGTATTTCATTTCCCTATTCTTTATCACTGCCAACGTACATTACAACAAAAAAATTATTTCTCAGGAGTTCATCAGATTGTACTGTTCAAAGCCCATTGGTATTCCTAATCCTCTGTTTGGATCATCCCATCTTGCTGCTGATGAAAATACTAGGATGTCATAGACAGAAAAACACACTCTTCACATGGGAAATATGCGATGGGATCATCTGAACTTTTAAGAAATCAAGTCCTTAACAATGAAGACGTAATGAATATCACCAAGCAAAGTAAAATAGACAATATATGAACTAGCTGCAGATTGCCTCTTAATAGATTTTTTTTTTCAGATTTCCCCATGAAGCTCTTTCAGCTTTTGTTCAGAGGGAACCACCTCACAAAGTACATCTGAATTAGTACTGTGGTAACATGAGTTGAGTCCATTCCCATGAAAAGTCGTATGCAATTTCCCTGGAGATCTTGCCATCATTGAAAATAATTGCCTATTGCTGAAGTAATCTACTGTGAAACAAGTTAACTGCATCATGTTGTGACTATTTGGGAAACCTGTCTGTACAACATATGAATTTGGTAAGCAATGATTAACTCTATGTATCTCTATCAAGCTGCAGACTCCATTTTGAATGTGCAGCCCTTTTCATTCTTGTCCTTCTACCTCCATGCTGCACTGAAATTCCAAAGGGTAGTGGCCCCAGCTAACAGGAAAGAGTCCTTAAATCTTGAAGAGCCTCTATTCAAAAATAAGTGCCTTGAGACAAAAGGCTGAACTGGTTTGTCAGGGAAAGGTTGCCTGGCAACGAAGTCACTCATTAGGAATCTATGATCACCTGAAGGGGCTAATCAGGGGAGGTCACCTAACAGGACACTGGAACTTTATAAAAGGGCAAAAGCTACTCTACTCTGGATCTTCACCAGCTCAAACTGAGGGGAGCTGCTTCAGGAGCCTGAGCAGGCAGCGGGAGACCTTGCCTACCTGGACACAAATGATCCCCCAAGGACTCCCAAGGGAAGGGTGAGCTAGAGTGAGGGGCATTGCGTTCAGGATGTTTGTTGTTTTTGATATGATCCATGCTCTCTTGTGCTTTATCTCTTATGTAAAGAGTAATGATATTTTAGAATCCTGTTTAAAGTCTGTCTGTGTGTCTGTTTGCTGTCACTATTGCATGCCCCTGAAGAGGTAAACTGTAAACCAGAAGGCTCACGCTTTTGGTGGGATTCTGGGGAACATGCAAGAGCTGCTGGGAAAGCTTGTGGAGATGGAACTAGTTTCAGAACTGAGGCATTTGGATGAAGGGGTCCCAACTGCCAAAAGGGGTATCAGATATGAAGTCTGCACCTGGAGTGTGTACCTAGATGTTCAAAGCCAGTGACGGTTCCTAACCCTGCCCTGCCCCCAGCAAGACAATGCCATATGCGATTCAGCATTTGGATGCCTTCAAAGCAATTTGATGAGTGTCCAACAGCGGGAGCTCAACCAGATCTCTGATACATATTAACACATAATAGCAATGCAGTTTACATATGTCTCCACCATATTTTGTTATTTCCACAATGTTTTAATTAAGACTACAGTAAATATAGGCAGTCTCCATAAATGGATTAAATGGAGACACTAAATCCTTTATTTATCTCTCTGGGCATTTAAACCACTATGCATTTGCAAATTTTATTTAGGAATAGTGGAAATAAGAGAGATGGGGAATTAGCTTTGGCACCTGGTTTATAGCTCTGGGACAATAATGAAGCAAAAGTAGAGAGAAAAAAGTATGTGTAGCTTAGACAGCATCTCTCAAAGCCAGTAAGGCTTCTTTTGTCATTCCACCCATGTTCTGATTTCTTACATCTAATACAGCAGGCTACAAAATTATTAACGAGAAACTCTATCTTCTAATCTTGGCTGCCTTAAAAACATTAGCAGAGGAGGCCATTTATCATATTTCTTATTAAAGCTTGGAAGAAACAGCACACAGCAGTGCACCTTGGAAGTTGGAGCTGTGAAGAAAAGCACTTTCTGTTATTTTCTCACTGATTGTGGCTAATGTTAAAATAATTACTGGTAGAGGCTCTCCCTGCTGCTTGATTGCCAAGGTCTACAGTTCTGATGGCTTCAGGTTCTTCCCCATGCTAAAACTTCGCTTGGCTTGGTTTTATGTCTGTCTGTCTGTCTGGTTGCTTGTTTTCAAAAATCCCATAATGCCTCAACCTCCCTTTGTGACAAACTTGGCAAAATGAAGGCCCTAATGAAGATTCATTGTAGGGGACCTTGTGCATTCTAGCAAAACCATAAAAAATATAAGAGATTGTTAGCCTTGGTTGAAAACAGAAGAGAACATGTTAAGTACTGCTGGGGACTTTATTCATTGCTATTTCATCACAGTCATCCCTGTCACTGTGGGCATGCTGGGAACCACGCCACTTCAGCAAGGAGCAGCCCAGAGACTCTTTTGGTATACGCTTCTTCACTGTTGTCTGATTCTGACAATATTTTATTTAATAGCTTGAGCGTTTGCATTCTGTACCGCTGTTGCTGGATTCCTGACCTGAGCATCAAGATCCTGCTCAGTTTTAAGAGAGATGAGGAAAAAAATTAGAAAGATCTTCAGCTGTTGTTTTCTGATGACATTCCCTGCAGGTGTTGCTACAAGACAATTACTGGGGAAATGCAACATGCATAAAAAATATTGAAGATGAGTTGAGAATGAAAATGTATGAATCTTCACAAAGCAAAAGATCACATACACCACTTAAGCATTAATATTTACATAGATTTGATCCAGGCATGTGATGCACAAATAAATTCTATATTTCTCTATATATGTCATATGTCAGCCATACTTAGGTAGTACACAACTTTTCTTTTAACTCAGCATACATTCTCTTGGTTGAACATGGTCATAAACTGTATATGTCTGGCCAAGGTTATCAGTTTTTTCAACATAAAAATTGGCGCTTTACAATGATTGGCATGTATGTTCACAAGAGATTTCTTTATAGTTTGAACTATAGCTGTGTAGACAGCCATGTATTTAGGGCTGCTGTTATTTTTAGGTGAAACACCACCACCTATAGAAGGTAATCAGGATTCCTGTTATAATGTAAAGTGGAAATATAAAGATGGTTGATTATTTTGTGTTAGACCCAACTATTTCATTCTATCATCTGTCTTTTTTCATCACCTCCAGTGTGATATTCTGGAATGGAGTTCCTTGGCACATAATAGATAGCTATGGTGAAAACATTAATATGTTCTTTAGTTCAAGCAGTCCATGTTTTCGTAAAAGTAAATGGAAAGTCTCCCAACCTTTTCATTTACTTCTGAGACAACATGCTTGAGAGGAAATATTTTGCCAGCTGTTTTAGTTTTAAATTACAGTGCCATGATTGGTTTCATTTCTGGGTCACCCATAGCAACCATTACTTGAAAGAACAAGATCAGTCCTGGCTGCATTTAAAACTCTTCAGAATTTAAGTTAAAACGTTATTACTCTTACATATTTTTTTCCACAAAGTTCACATACACTACCCTCAAAAACTTCTGTTCATCTTTTTAAGCGACAAAGGGTCCTGTGGCACCTTATAGACTAACAGAGGTATTGAAGCATAATCTTTCATGGGTGAATACCCACTTCTTCGGATGCAAGCAGTGGAAATGTCATTTCCACTGCTTGCATCCGAAGAAGTGGGTATTCACCCACGAAAGCTTATGCTTCAATACCTCTGTTAGTCTATAAGGTGCCACAGGACCCTTTGTCGCTTCTACAGATCCAGACTAACACGGCTACCCCTCTGATACTTGTGTTCATCTTTTTGTTTCCTTCATTTTTATAACATATTATATTATGATCTGGAAAACATTAGGTGCATGACATTAAGGGTATGTCTACATTGCAAAACAAAAAAGCAAAATCCCTACAGCAGGGAGTCTCAGAGTCTGGGTCAATTGACTGAGGTTCACGCAACAGGGCTTGTGCCATGGGGCTAAAAATAACAGTGTCGTCATTCCCACTCAGGCTCTGAAACCCGGCAAGGGTGGATGGTCTCAGAGCCTGGGCTCCAACCTGAGCGGGAATGACGACACTGCTATTTTTAGCCCCATAGTTCAAGCCCCATAGCACGAGCCTGAGTCAGTTGACCCAAACTCTGAGACTTGCTGCCTCAGGGTTTGTTTGCTCTCTACACAGGAAAAAAACAATTTTTGTATAATTTTGTATATCTGGTAAGATATTGGTTTATACTTAAGGCAGTAAGTAAGTTTATATCCTATGCATTCATTCAGTGGCCACAATTGTGCCCTTACGCACACAGAAAACCTTTGGGACAAATTCAGAACCTAAGTTAGCTTTAAATTGGTGTGAATTAGATCTTACCATTTCTCCTGAATTTGGACCAATCACTTGTCATAGATAGAGGAGAGGGCAAAAGTTAGACTCAGACTCCATTAGAATCAGTCTCACTCTCCAACATGTTACTTACGACCCATTACACACAACCTTCTACTTTTCATCTTCAAGCCTAAGGGAATCTAAGGCCCTGTCTACACTGCCACATTATGTTGGCAAAATTTATGTCGCTCAGGAGTGTGAAAAAAACACACCCCTGAGCGACCTAAGTTTCGCTGGCATAAGTGGTAGTGTGCACAGCAGAGAGCTTCTCTCGCCAACATAGCTACTGCTGCCCATTGAGGTAGTTTTATTATGTTGACAAGAGAGCTCTCACACAAGTGATCTTACGGTAGCACAGCTGCATCGGTACAGCTGTGCTGCTGTAAGTTCGCTAGTGTAGTCATGGCCCAAATGAGTCTTGTTTGGGAAAGTGGCAAGCTGAAATTTCAATTTTTCTGCTAAACTCCATTCATTTTTATGCCTTGTGGTCCCACCTATGTATGTTCATTCCTATAATGTCATTGGTGCTGTAATGTCAGAAACTGTCCTGGAGGCAAATGCTCTTCTTTAAATAGTGCTACTCCAGTGCACTGGGGGTCTGTAAAGGTATAAGGAATATCATTCCTCTTAGTCAGAGGCCTGGAGTTGGCTGGCTGATTAGCCCCTGCATACTTCACCAGAGAAAGAGTTGGAACTTAATTAACTGATCCTTATAAAAAAGAGGGCAGCAGGAAATGGAGACCAGAAAGTGCAACACTCTCCATAAAGCCGAGGGGACAATGGTGTTGTTCCCAATAGACAGATTCTGGAGTTATTGCAGAAAGGAACTACTCTAGAAAAATCAAATGGACAGGAGTGGGGGGATTGTGTGAAGCCCTCTATTGCTGAGTCTGTGAGGTAAGAGCCAGAAAATCCAGTTACTGGTGTGAGAGACAGACTTGAGTAAGGGACTACTTTGCTTGCACAGACTTTGAGAGAAGAGTTTGCAAGGTTTTTATTATGTTTTGTTAAGAAGACTTAAATAAGCTACCCTCTGCTGAAAACAACTTTCCTGAATTTCTTGAGAAAGCTCCCATGAAATGAACCTCAGGGAATGAGTAGACCCAGAAAGAACAAAGCTTGGTCCGATAGAAGGAGGATGCTATAAGTTATGCCCAATTCTTTTATGGTGTCTTACTTTCTTTCTCTTTCTTCATTGCTGACAACTTATCTTGTATAAGCTGTTAAATGATGTCTGACAGACTGAGTTTGACTGCAGGAAAACCAGGAACATGGTAGTGGTTCTGCAGGTTCTGGTGTTATCACTGTAAACTCTGGGGAGAAACAGCTTATAGAACTGAAAAGCACTAGATAAAATGAGAAACATGGAGAGAAAGACAGTACAGGTCCCTTTGCTTATTATCCTAGCAACAAATATCCCCCACTAGAACAGTGTTGTACCTGAAGCATTGGAATAGCAAACAACAGACAACGTTGAATGTTGTGCTGGCGTGATCACAGAGAATGTTCACAATTATCCACTTGCCAACACTGTGTTTCCTTTATTTTAATTTTTGTTGTTTATTCCCAAATCTCCTAAATTAACTTTTAATAAAGTTAGCCCTGGCAGACTGTTCTGCTAATGCTTTAATTATTTCTCACAATAGGGGCTAACTTCTGGGAACATTCTGATAAACATATTCCCTTCCAAAGGCCTTTATGTATTTTCAGTGCCACTGAGTGATCTTTTGTGGTGTGACTGCACAAGTCAAGGTCAAGGTCTGCCAAGAGTGATTTGTTTCTTTATTGAAAAGTTGGATGTGTTTCAGTCTAATTGAAATTGTGCTTTTCAAACTGTCCCCCCATGATAGAACATAAAGCTATTGTCACTTTTTACTGCAGTAGAAAGGATTTTAATAATAACATAAAAATGGCAACTGATCAACAGACCTAAACGTAATGTTCCCTCTCACATCAGCTGCCACAACCTGACTGGCCTAAAGAACCCACTTCACTAGGTTCGCCATTGCAGCTACTGAAATATTTATAGCAGTCCTGTTTATGCTTTTGTAGTTGTGTCAGTGCTTTAATTATAAACCCTGTTTCCCAAGATTTACTATTAAGCAGCAAAAATTCATTCCCAGCTGAAACTTTGGCTGTGAAGTGGTATAGTCTGCTCTTGAGTGTACATGCATATTTGTTGTTGTTAGTATGATGGGAGTTATGGACATGATTCCAGAGAAGTTAATGGAAAGAGCCAAAAGCCTTAGTGTATTGGCAAAAATTATATATAATATAAAAAAGGCAACCGTTGCCCCCTTACTAAAACTTCATGGTGGGTTTTTGGTGTTTTGTTGGCTGTCTCACCATACCAGGAGAGAAGGGAGGGTCCAACGAGGAGTAATAATCCTGGGACTGAGGAAGCCTCTGGCCCATCAGAGGTCTTCAGACCAGGACCTTGAGAAGGAACTAGCACCCCAAGTTAGTCTGGTTGACCAGGCTGCTTCGTCAGTCAGGGAGCCCCAGCTCAGGTCCTGGCCTCCATGTGTACTGGGGGAAGGGGTGACAGGGACAGCATCCCCAGGCAGGGTGATGGACCTGGTGCCGGAAGCTTGGAGGAGAAGAGCAGCATGAGAGACTTGGAGAGGAGCTGCCTGAAGACACAGCAACATGGATAAGTGAGAGCCAGGGAGCAAGGCCAAGGGGAGTTAGTGAGGGGAGCATGAACCCACTATAAAATGGTGAAAGACCCAGCAGGGAGGGGGACGAGCTGTGGGAACAAAGCAACCACCCCAATACTGTCCTGAGACCAGCCATCCAGGGAGCCGTGACTAGCACAGGCCTGGGGAGTTCCTAGCAGCCCGATTCCAGGGAAAAGGTGGCGACTCCTGTGGGGTAGCTGTGGCTGGTACTGTGGAGGTTTTCCCAGTCCACTACCAAGACAAAGACCTGAATGCACAGACCTGGACAAAGGTGGGTAAGTAAAGCACTCCCCCTGGTGACTTCTCGACTAGTGCATTCATCTGCTTGGGAGGTGGGGCTCCTTCATTCGCTAAAGCCTACTGAGGAACAGCATCTAGTGACCTTTCAAACCAGGGTCTTTGTTGTACGTGAAGAGTTTGGGCTTACACAATAAAAGGGGGGGAAATGGGGTGATAATTGGTGTGGAATTCTGAGTGATGTCATAACCTGGTGCACAGAGCATTATCCTCCTCACACACCCTTTCTGGAACTACCATACCAAAGAGCCAAGTTTCACCACACCACAGAAGAGACTGTTGCTGTTGAGCGTGTGTGTTTTTTGTATGAATTTGGGAGTAGGAAGTAGTGTAAGGACTGCTTTAGTATATCTTAAACTCTTTCCACTGCTTAGTGTACTTTGAAACCTGCAAACTAGTTTCCTCCCATTTGTAGGCTGTTCCTGAGACAGATGCATCTATTATATTTTATTTGGTGTTTTGTGTGTGTGCCCTGTTTAGCAACTTATTTCAAGGTAGAGCTTTCGCACCATTAGGGGCTATGTTACTTACTGGGAATCTGTCTAGTAACTGGGGGGTAAGGGTGTGTGAAGCATTCCAGCTCAGTGATGGATCTGACACAGGTAAGAGGAGCAAGTGGGGAGGTGGTACCGTGAGAAGAGGGTGAGGTGATTTGGAAGCTCCCTCGCCATAGTCTCCAGTGTTCAGGCCTCTCAGTCCCGGAGTCTCACGAGCGGCCGTGATGTGCCTCAAGAGGAAGGGTAATTGGGTTGCAGCCTTAAACCCAATCCTAGAGTGTTCTGAGGACCCCGTAGTTAAGGACCTGCTGGTGTAGCCTCTTTGGGTAGATCGGCAGGAAGGAAGTCCCCTGGAATTATTCGTGTCCCACCTCTTCCCATAGGCGGGGAACCACACCCAGTCTGTTCCTCTGGGTAATGCCAGGAGTGGTGAGAAACAGGTTGTTTCTTGTTTTTCCGAGATAACCAATAGTCGGATGGGGTCCCATTTTAAAATACCCCTGCCCCCAACCCCATTATACATACATACAAACGCTACATATATATAGTTCAAGTGCAAAAAATGGTTTGCCATTATAAAATACCTCTGGTTTTCTGCTGTGACTTTTAAATAAATTTACCTAGTAATAGTGTGGTCTGAAATGTTCATATTAGTGATACATAGTACAAAGTGGATATATGAAAACATTTAAGAACCACTTTACTTCACAAACCATAGCTTATTCTTACGAGCGTTTACCAGAATGTTCAATACAAACTATGTGTATTCAGCTTGCCCAGTATTCAGGAGTGTGCATTTCAGGCCTGCACATTCCAATATTATTTTTGTGCCTATTTTTCTTTTTCTTTTCTCTTTTGCCATGTGGAGCCATTTGCTAGGCAAAAATAATATAAGAGCTGGTCTGCTAACTATATTTATGTTATTGAAGAACTGATATATCCATGAGAAAATAAGATCTTTCATTATTTTATCTCCACAAATGCTCCATGAAGCATTACAAAAGCCTATAAAAAGCATAAACATGAGTAGACACAAATACAAATGAATAAACACAAATACATGAATCTACATACCTCTTTTAAATGACCTGCCATTTATTTATACTAGAGCTTGCTGAATTATTCACCGAGAATAATTTATCTGACTAATTTTGACATTTTTTCTTCAATTAAGTCCCAGCCAATTTATCCCCCACTTTCCATGTAGCACTACAATTTCTTTATTTGACTATTTTTTTCCTTCAATCATTGAATGATTTATTTACAAATAAGTTTTATTCAACTAGCTCTAATTTATATACTCTTTCTATGCTTTCAAGTGCAATTGTGCGTATATACACACACACCTCGGATAAATATCTTATTGTTTTGTTTAATTACATGGGGTTAGATCATACCTCCATGAGCCAGACTTGAAGGTGGTCTCCATTGCATTATCCTTCACCTGCTCCCAACCCCCCGATGACTGTATTACCATGCAGAGGCCAAGCCACAACAGGAATTTTGGGTAAGAGGGTCTCAGCAGCTGCCAAACTCTGTGGGATTCCCTGGTAGCATGGCTCCATCAGAGCTCTCTGCAAAGTAATAAGGAGACGGAACACGAGGGACATAGTGAAGAGGTGCAGGCTCTCCTTTTGAAAACTTTGCCCTTGTGTAGTTTCTCTCGTATCTATGGATGGGCCATGGGGCTCATTTTGCAGGGAGGAATACCTCCCCATGCTTTCCTGGAATGCTATCCTAAAGGACAAGCTCTATGAAAGTGTCACAGAATTTTTCTACCCAATCCTCTCCAATATGTGTTACCGTGAAAGGGGTGATCTGGGTTTCTGGAGTAACTTCCAGGAAGCATTTCCAACCTCTTTGGTAAATAAGATCTAAACCAATGCCCATAAAATCAACAGAAATATTTCAACAAGGTTTTGGATCAGGCCAATGGGTAATATTTTATTGTCATGCCTGAAAATTATTTTCTCATGATTTTTTCAATATAACAAAGAAATTGATACAGAAAATAAAAATCTACATTTAAAACCCTATTGTGGTTGTTACAGAAATTGACAAAAACCATGACGTCAAAGTTATAGCTGACACAGCATCCTTCACTTACATCATTGTGCTTTTCTCCGTCACATTAGCCTGGCTGTGAGAATGATGACAACTTTAGCTTTGAATTTCACAACTTTTGTCACTTTGTGCCACAACGTTAATTATTTAAACATAGTTATACATATGATTTTTCTATAACTTTACATACAAAGAAGTGTCTACAACACACAAGACATTTTGAAGATAAATGGTTGCTGAGAACAATTAAAAGAAAGTGAAAAAGACTTACAAAAAAAGCCATTCACAATGGGTAAAATATTTAAATTTAAAATGCTGCAGACTATTGAATCATTAGGATGATGGATTGTCTTTCCTATCTACAAATAATGCACTGATCTTCTTGTCCAAAACAGGGAGTTTGCTTTATTTAATCGGTAATACTAAAGAACACTAATCATGACCTCAATGCAAATTAGGTTTAATGAAAAATGTCTCTTAAAAAAAAAGGCACTTGACATAAAGGGAATAAGCTGAACATGGGATAAAAAGATTAAATCACGAGCTTTACTGTGTGTTTCAGATGTGGCAAAAATATGATTGTATTTGTTCTTGAGTGATGTCCCCTATCCAGCTAGGAACTTTTTAAAGCAGTCATGGAGTGAGGTTAAGTTTCTAAAAAAGACGACTTTAAAATGAACAGGGCTGTCAAAGAGGAAAGTGGTACTTGAAATATAGTGCCGTGTATATAGGGTAATTATACATCCAGTTTTGGATGTATAATTATACAGTCCCTTTTTTAAGCCCTGTCCCAGCTGTCCTGACTTTTTTGGCAAAAGTGGGCATTTGTTCTGTTTGTTGTTGCCAACTTGATCATTCAGCAAGATCAAATGGGACAAATGCCCACTTTTGTCAAAAAAAAAAGTGGGGTGTGGAGTAAAACTAGAGGAAAAGATTTCTGGAAACTATGAAAGGTTCACCCCTTGGAGTCTTTATTACATCCTTCTCTTCAAGGGGAAGGGTTTGTGTCCTCCTGTAGAGGAGAGAGAAGCTAGCCTGCAAGGCATGCAGACTGGGAGGATTCACAAGGAAAGCAGAGCACAACAGCATGGTTCCTGGGCCAGCTTTAGGGATGGCGAGTCTCTCTGAGTAGCTGCATTTGGTGCTGCAGTATTTTGTGGCATATGGCAGTGACATGCTTCTCACATGTAACTTTCTAGATGTCATGTCAGCTGAACTCTGGTAAGTCAGAATTCAGATGGGATGCAGCCACTAAAACCACAGCATGTGGCATACTTTTATTTTAGTGAGAGCCATGCTGTTGTAATGCATCAAAATAATTAATAATAACAAACTCTTATATTTAGTATCATCAATTTCCATTTTGTAGTGTCATCAGTGTTCAGAAGTAATTTTTAAGTGAAGAGTAGTCCCCAACATTAAGCCAGCTCCCACTCAGCTTGCTCTTGTGCATAGACAGAGGGACAAACCACATGCCCAAGATGTGCAGGACTGGCCCATTATATGCGTCAGGGATGAAAAGTTACTATTATGGATCAGGGCAAACCACTCTTTGATTTCTGGATGTAAAATTCTCCAGGGAAGCTATAGATCCATGAGGTGTCTGTGAGTGTTGGGATTTGTATTTGAAATCTGGATTTGTAAGAAATGAAGTAGTGAAACAGCTCCTTATTAGCTACACTTAAGAGGAGTCCCTAAAGCATTTTTTTCTCTTGATCGCTGACTCCTAACCTGATCTTGGAGGGGCTATAGTTTTGAGTAAAATAATAATGGATGTTATTGAAGCTGTAACAGCAAGTAGAAGAACCAAAATATATGTATTAAAATAGGCTTGGCCATAGGTTTTAAACATTCAGTGTTAAGGGCTTAGAGTGAGGCCTAGAAGTTAGCCATATGCATCTTGTGATAGTTTAGCAATGCATCTTGTGATAAATAAGTAAAACCAGAAATCATCTTAGGGGTTTATGGGGGGGCATGGATCAGTGTTCAGGTCGCATTCCCCATCAGTAGTCGGTCCGGGAAGCTAAACATCCAAGCAGTGGACCAAATTCGGTGATGAATCCTGGTCACATGACACCTGAGGCACGTTGCACATATGCTCAGAAGAGGGGCTTTTTGGAATAAGAGCTAATCACATTGATGTATCAGAACTATTGGGAATGGGACTGACACGAATGATTGGGATAACCATTAGAAATGTAATTATGGTCAACCAGAATACCACATATACACACTGGAACCCAAATATTGGTTTCCCAGAATGCCAAATACGAATAGTGGGCTGAGACTTGATCAGAAATGGTACCAGATGTATGTGGATAGAATGTACAAAGGTGCATAATAAGTTGTCAAACCCATCCCTAGGTGGAACACCAGGAATGACCAAATGGGAGAAGCCTGAGTTTAAATAAATATCCTTTTGTGTGATCTTCATTTACGTTTTCATCTATCTTTGCTGTTCCCAGTATCCATAAGGTTGTAAGTTGCCAACATTGGGAGATTGCTTTATCTTGCACCAGCCTAAGGCTGTAAGTATGCTCAAAGCAGGGGGTATTTTGCTATACTTAACCTTGCTTTATTTCACTTTTCTATTCTTTCAGTTATAGTGCTCTGTATTAAATAAAACTCATAGTCTCTCATAAACTCATTCTCTGTATTAATTTTAAGTAGCTGCCTAAATAAAAGAAATTGTCACCTCTGATTGGAGGACTTTGGTACAGGTACAAGCTACATTCCTCATGGTGCATTGTAATTTATATTAATTAAGTTTCAGATCTGCTTCACATAGGCCCTGATTCAGAAAAGCATTTAGGCATGTGCTTAATGATAAGCATGTGCTTAAAGCTGTGCATATGCTTACGTGCTTTGCAAAATCAGGGTGATAGGGTTTTATTAATAGAAATAAAATGTTAAATATGCAGAAATGCTTACAAATAAGACTTTCTTGGCAGTATTCAAGGTAAATAGCCACATTGTTTTTGAAACTGCAGAGCTCAGTGGTAGATTTTATTTTTATCTTCTAATGAATTCTAAGGCAGAACAGTCATCAGCACCTAAGGCAACCTAACTACTGTCAACATATGCTGCTGACTTTAACAAGAATAAAATGATGAGATCTTAAGTAAAAGATATATTCTCTCTGAAGAACAGTTTATGCAACTTGGATGTCTTCCAAGGAAAAATCATATAGCATAGTTAACCAATGATACTGACATCTGCCTCTCACAAAGAGCCAAGGGAACCTTGTAAAGGTCACCATGGTGAGTAGCAGAGTAACTGATTAAGATAAGTCTACAAATCTTATTGCACGGTGTGTCAGTTTTCCTAAGACAGATATTTCACACAACAATATACTTAGAAGAGAAAATTAAAATGGAATCAAGCAGAAATTTCACTGTCCATGTAGCACGCAGATCTCAGAAAGAACAGAATCTAGCTCTTAATCTGAAATTGTGCACATTCTGTGATATTTGCATGCTGAACTGATTTCAACTATTCTGGTTTTGTTTGCCCCAATTGTAATGTTTGAGCAACAAAATGTGAAGTTTCAGAATACAAACCTTTTTTTTAATTACAAAAAAAATCCTAAAATCTGCAGGTTTAGTGGATTCTATTTCCTGATTTAATATTTCTAGTTTATTGTTAAACCTTTTATTATTTGTAAATAACAATAATAGAAAATAAACTATGGGTGCTTTCGGGCCAGTGGGGTGTGTGTGAGAAATGGGACACAGGTACCCTCCTGTGACAGTCCAGTTGGGGTTTGAGATGCATTCCAGACCAGTGAGGAGTTGTGTGACCACTTGTCCTGTAACCCTGAGTGTCTGTGTGCTTAGACAGCCCTGGTTCAGCAGTGTTGACCGAGGAAGCCTGTCTACAGCCCCATTCTTTCTTCCACCAGACTTAGTTACAACTGGTAAGATGACCCCAATATACCCCCAGTCCGGATTTTCCCCAAAACTGTGTGCTCTTCAGTGTCCAGCCCTATCTGAACAGTTTAGAGAAATAATATGGTTCTCTTGTTTCTCTAAAGACACGTAAGCACATCACAAGTTATTAACTTAACTGGGCTAAATACACCTTTCCATTTAACCACAGCACTGACAAAGCTTCTGTCCCTTGGATTTTGGAGGATAGATCCTGACACAGGAGTTTGGTCAGCCATTTTGATAGAAACATGGTGAGGATTTGACCTAGAAACAAGTGTAGCTTGTGAAGTTCTAATTACTAGAAAGCATTTTATCTGTATTTCTCTTGTAACCATTTCTGACTTTAATCCTTATACCTGTACTCATTTAAAATCTCTCTTTGTCATTAAATAAACTTATTTTATTTTTCATCTAAACCAATCCAGGTCTGTGTTCAAACTAAAATGTTTGGTAACTCCAGTTAAAGTAACAAACTGTTGAATATTGACTCTTTAGAGGATCAATGGACCTTAATGTTCCTCTGATTGTTCCAGGACTGGGCTGGACATTTCAGGACACACATTTTGGGGGAAATTTGGGCTTAGGAAGAGTGTGACATCACCTTACCAGCTGTTGACCAAGGCTGGTGGAGACCAGTGGAAGTCTGTAGTATTTCAGGTAGGCTCCAGGACCCAAACCATTGGATCAGGAATGTCCAATATATAGACATAGAGTGCATGCTTCTTGCTTGCTGTGGGCATCCTAGGCAATGAGCCACAGTAGCAAGGCATTGTGAAGCTCTCAGGGTTATGGGTAAGAGATGACAACTCTTCACAGGTCTGGATTTCATCCCAGAACGTGACACCTCTTCAGAACTCCTACATGGGAGGCTTATCTACTCCTACTTCCTCCTCTTCAAACACCCTGATTAATAGCTTAATCTCTGCTCTTTTACACTAGTGTAACTCCACTAACTTCAACGGAGGTAGTTCATTGGCAAAACTATCTGGGAAAGTGGGTGCACATTTCTTCTCCTCACATGGGAACCTATTATTTCTTATTTATGTTGTTGTAGTGCCCTAATGAGTTAATCTCTTTTCCAAACACAAAGGAAGACACTGTCCCATCCCTGAAGAACAGCCCATATGAAAAGTAGTTGTGTTACACAGGAGCCCTTTGTAGGAACAAAAAAAGATCTGACACATTTAGATTTTTTTTCTTGATATTTTTGGCTTAATAAAGCTTAGACTCCTAAACATTTTAATATTATTTCCAACAGTATGGGACCTTCTCTATTAACTGCTTCTACCAAGCAAATATTGTTCCATAGCTACATATTTTTGTGTTCTTTTTTATAATTATATAGTCTGCTGGGACAATAGGCTGAGCCTGGCACTTCTGTACATAAAATTGTTTATTTTTATAATTCTATATTGTATAAAATACTACAACAAGGATAAGGACTTCTAACCATTAGTTTTTCTGAGTCGTCAGACACATTGTAATTTGTAATAGTCTGTGCTGCTTGACACAGTTAATAAGAGTGGTGGTTCAACCAGGAGACAAAGAAAGGATAAGACCTAGATATTTCAGTTGTTTTGACAAAAGCAAAGAATCATAGAATCTCAGGGTTGGAAGGGACCTTAGGAGGTCATCTAGTCCAACCCCCTGCTCAAAGCAGGACCAATCCCCAATTTTTGCCCCAGATCCCCAAATGGCCCCCTCAAGGATTGAACTCACAACCCTGGGTTTAGCAGGCCAATGCTCAAACCACTGAGCTATCCCTTCCCCCCATGTACAGGTTTGTTCATTTAAGTTTGATCAGCAATATTGTGCCTCTGCTTGGTGAAGATGGGCAAGGGTAGAATGAAATAGCACAAAAGCTGGAAAAAATGCAGATAAACCAGAGTAATAATTCATAGGAAAGGGTACAATGTGTTCATCCACTCCTGTTTATTGTTACCGGATTTGCCTGTTACTTTGGGGTATGCTCATTTATTAGGGCTACTCTTCTGGAGGGGGGGTTCTGTAATTCTATCAATGTACTGCTTGTGTCACTTGTGTTCGATAAGGAGCTCTACTTCTCCCTGCTGCAAGTTCCCTCCCAATGGAGTATCCTACACACACACACACACACACTCACTAACAGAGCACGTCTGAGAGGACTGGGTTAATCAGCACTCCCAAGCTGACCCCTTATATGTCCCTGGACTCATTAGGCTGGGTTGAGCAGCATTTCCAAGGTGTCACCCTCATAGGCCCTTGGATTCCTCAGGCTCAGTTGAACAGCACTTCCAAGCTGTCACCCTCATATGCCATGGGCACCGCACTGGAGTAGAGTATGCCTGAGCAGGCTGGGCCAAGCAGCACTTTCAATCTGCCACCCTCATTTGCTCCTGCACTCAGCAGACTGGATCGAACAGCACTTCCAAGCTGCCACCCTCATATGTCTCAGGTTCAGCAAGTCCCTATCCCCACATTCAGGTTATAATCATTCTGGTAGTAACCCACTTGATGAGCAAACCCCACAGGATTTTTGGGCACTGCAGGAATCTTTAGCTTAGGTACGAGGAGCGTTGCTGCAGAGTGAATGGGGAAGCCAAAAAACACCCCCGGGGTGGGGAGGAGGAGAGAGAGAAGCAACCAGCTTAACCATGAAAATTATTTATTGCCAGGTAATAACCATAGGGGAGCCAAACAAACAAAACAGTTATAATATTAAATCTAACTTCAAATTTGATTATAAAATCAGTTTTAGAAAACTATAACTGATCACTCAAGTCAGGGTCAGAAGGCTATACCGAGAGAGAAAAAGAGAGAGAGCTGGGTTCTCACTCCATGAAGCTTGAATCGATTGGGGTTCCCAGGTGGTGGTGGTAGCTGAGGGTCCGGAGTGCTGGAGAGTGGCAGAGCCCCCAACATGCTCAGTCAGGAGAAGGTGAAGTCCCAATGGAATTAATGCAGATTTTGAATCCAAGCATCAGAGCACTTACTTGTACATGGGTAGAGGTTTTTGTAGAGAAACAACAATGGTTCAAAGGAGAACACTAGATTTGTTTATGTGTAAATTGATGGCTCAAGGGAGTATACCAAAGTTGTTTTGTTCAGGCTAGACAATGAGAGCTGATCCTTCCTGGCTATGGGCGTTGTCCCTTGAAGAAGCTCACAATGCAATTAGGGAGCTTCCGTATTTTGGATACCAGTAAAGGATTTATTACTAGAATTTGTCTGATAATTACTGAGCTGGGTGTGTGCAGGCGTGGGTTAATTAACATCTGGAGCAGATGTTAATTATCATGCAGTGTTTTTCTGGTCCCAGAGTTCCATGTGGTTCTTGCCTTGGAATCTCTGTTCTCCATTCTGTATGCTAATAGAGATGCCTCCTTGTCCCATCTTCAATGCAAATGAGACTAGGGGAGTTTCCTTTACCCTGTCACCCTTGTCCCCGGGGTTTAGGTGTGTCCCCCACTGCCTTTTCATTGCTTTTTGTAAGTCTTTTTTCCGATCGGTTTTGGTTCAAGCAGAGGCTGGAGCAGGGGAGGTCTTTCATGAGTCGGGCAGGCTGGGTACTGCGCCCTGGTTCCCCAAGAATGCAGAGCTCACAGGTAACATTATGGCCTTCCAAGGTAAAGAGTTATGTAATTATCACCCACTTTAATGGGATTAAAGCAAATGTTCCAGCCATGATAAGGAGAACATCCACCTCAAAAACAATACTATTTCCCATTGTCCACCAATAGCAATGTGACAATTCAGTATTATTAGAAATGAGGGGCATGATCCTGTATCCACTGAAATCAATAGAGTTGGTTCTCTGGATATAAGTCTCAGTTACTTCATTCCTGCACCTGGAGTAGGAACAGGTGTGTGTGTGTAAAAGTGGCTTTAAACCACCTTTGTTTTCCTATATTCTGGGACTATACGGGCCTCTGATGTAAGTCATAGAGATCTGAGGGGTTAAGTTCTGCTTCCTTTGGCTTGTCATAGACTATGGCAAACAGAGAGTAGACGCAGTTCACTATGGTCCTGCCTTCTCACAGCCCTTGCCCACCTTCAGCAAGGTACCTACTCCAGAGGCAGGGAGCAGGACTGGCATAGCCAGTTTATCTTAAATTTGTAGTAACTTAAATTTCTTCTTAAATGGCTTTAAACTCAACTGAAATAAGCCACACTTAAACTGAAATACAGATGTCCACACTGCACCAGTTAAACTAAACTGATTGAATCTCAGTCTTTTGGTTAAACCAGTCTAATGTTCTCATGTGGACAAGCCCTGAGACCACTTTCCCCTAAGGGATTCATAATGGACTTCAGAGAAAGGCTTTTATTATTTTTGTGGATTTGCATGTTGGATGTTTTGCAGTAGAAATTGAGATGAATCCTAATTATATTTTCTCTGACCCCTCTCGATTTCTTCTTTTCATACTAAAAAATTCTTTCCGTACAAAAAAAAAGGGCCTTACTTAGGTTCTCTCATTTTAGATTAATCTTTTCTCAAAATAAATGAGACTTTGTTGTTCTTAGACTTACTGACATAATTTTTAAGTAGTTAGAACTATTTTTTAATTTTGCCTCGTTCCCCCCTGAGAATCTCATGCTTTCCAGCTGTAATTTTCTATTCTACAAAACTTTAAATCTTGATCCTGAAAAAGAATCTGTGTAGATGAATCTTTAGGTCTACACAGTGTTTTATTAACTGCATTGAGTCTCTAAGCAGGTGTAAGTATCTATATGCATGGATCTCTTAGAATGATCAAGACCTTAGGGCCCTATTCAGAAAGGTACGTAAGTATATGAAGTTACTGGGACCACTCACCTACTTATCATTAGGCATGATCTTAAGTGACTTCCTGAATCAGAGCCTTGGTTTATTCCATTTTTGGCTCACAGGAGACTGGTGGCAATATATTTTCAAGAAGAAACTTTTTTTTTGCAAATGAATGAATGGGAATCTAGATACCTCTGAAAAGAGGAATCAAATGCAAGGTTTTCAGCATTACATAACTGAAGATATACAAAAATAAAATTGTTTGAATGAAAATATAAATCTAATCCTCCCACACTATGTACATTTTAAGGCTGTGATGATATATGCCAAATAAATACATTAACAATATGTGCCAAATAGCTCAGCTATTTATTTCTGATTAGGTAATTCAGTATTTACAGGAGGTAGATAGGGCCAAATGCTGAAACTCATAGTAACTTCATAGACATATGCATTAGGAAAACATACAGGATTGGTCCTCCAGTGTAAGCCAATTATAGATAAATAAAAAGCAAAAGTAAAGAGTTAAATTTTGTATAAAAGGGACCTGTATATTAAGCCATTAAGGAAAATTATTTAGAGATGTCATACCATTACATTTGTCCAAATAATTGATTTGGCATCAATAGGAGCAGGATTGGGCCCATTTTTTCTTTAGCAGGCACTTACATTTCTCTCCATGTGAATCTGCAATGTGAAAGTGTTATTTTAGTTTCCTATATTACCATGCATTTTCATGGGGTGCAGTTTTGCTCTTTGTAATTTTTCACAGGTGGAGGGCATCTGAAAAGAATAATATTTTATCCTTCAGTGATGATTGGTCTTCAGCATTTGGGACAATTGTGGTCTGAACCTAACACAATAGAAAGAACAGATTTCAGCTTGATTCAGGAATGGCAATCCACACACCAGATTTTGGAAGGAGACATAGTAACATGAAACTATCAAAAATAAAAGATTCCCCATACTTTTTGAATGATCAGAACTAGACATATTTCTAAAGACATTATGGGGCATCTCAGAATTGTAGAGAAAGCTCTAATGTGATCTCATTGTAAAAAATAAAGAAACAGAAAGCTTACAGAGGAGACCAGTTATTCTTTTTGTGTGTAAAGGTTATAGAGTTGTCCGTACTCCTGTTTGCACCTAAGATGGTACTGCAGGGACTGCCTGTCCCTGAAACAGAGGCATTTCTGTGTGAAGTAGCAAAGTTCTAAAGTAGCTGAGTCCTTTGTAAATCTCCAAAAAATTGTAGTATTTCTGAAAAGTCATGTGGGAGTCCCTAGTTTTGAAGAGCTCTATATACAACTCTTAATTAGGTGACCCAACTCTGTTAAGTGACACAGATTAGACAACCTCTACCCGTGGGGAATTTCAGTTTCTGTCTCACAGCAGCAAGCAATACACTGCCAATGATTGCAAACGTCCTTCAGAACAGAAGATGCACAGTTCCTATATATATATATAATATACACCATTCTAGAACTTTCCCAGTAAGGATTCAATCCAGTATATGGGGAAATGATTATTCAATAACATCAATCATGAAGTATTGCTGATTTGTCTGTGACCACCTGACCGATGCAGAGTCACAATCCAGGTAGCTTCGCCTATTCCTCTTGAGTAGCTCTTAGAGAGCCATGATTTTCTTCCCTGTCTTGTCTTAGGGCCCCAGAGTGCTCAATCCTGTATCTGCTCCTATTCATCATATATGGCAGACAACTTGTGGTACTGAGGTGCACTATGGGCTTCAGTGTCAACAATACAATCATGTCATAGTTCAACATCTCTTTCACATCAAAGGCACACAGTGTCATTACCCAGCTGCCAGTAGGAATGGGAAGCTAATTTTATGAATGATTGGTAACGGACTATTTACCTCAGAGATAACATCTCCACAGCCCACCATGATGGCTGTGTTCAATGAAGATTATGTATCTGATGTTCCAAAGTAAAAATCTCCTAAACAGGAGACAAGATATTTTAGGCTTTGAAATTTCAGACTACTGGAGATGAAGATGAGCCTTAAGTTTGTCACCTTTTAGACTTATTCTTTGTGCAAGCTTTCCCCCAAGATGGGTTGATTCAGAACAACCAAGCTGGAGACAATAATCAAGGACTATTCCTGCTTAGAATTAATGAGGGATGGGAGGGAAGTATGGACCTTGGAGACAGATAGATTGTTATATGGTGCCTAGATCCTCCAACCACAGGCGTCGACTTTAGTCGATGTCGGTGGGTGCTCGCGCCCCCGGCCTCACCCCAACTCCACCCCAGGCCCCGCCCCCATTCCACCCCTTCCCCAAATCCTCGCCTCCGCCCCCGGGCGCGCTGCATTTCCCCTCCCACCTCCAGGCTTGCAAGCCTGGGAGAGAGTGGGGAGGGGAAATACAGCACGCCCACCGGCAGCTCCCCACCAGCCCCCCATGCCCAGCTCATCTCCGCTTCTGGGTTCAGCCTCCGAAGGCGCCGCCCCGTGAAGCCGCTTTTTTTAGGTCACAGGCTTGCTGCCCGTCAGCTGTTCGGAGGGCGGCAAGCCTGGGGGGGGGCGCGGGAGAAAGCGCAGCTGCGGTGCCTCGGGGGAGGGGTATGGGGAGGAGGCAGAGTGCCTGGCTCTGCCTCCTTCCCATACCCCTTCCCCAGGGGCAGGGATTTGGAGAAGCGGTTGGAATGGGGGCGGAGAAGGGTGGGAAGAGGCGGGGCCTCATGGAAGGGGTGGAGTGGAGGGCGGGGCTGGGGGCAGCGTGGGGGAGGTGTCATTGATGCGGCCCTTGGGCCAATGTATTAGTCCTCATGTGGCCCTCCTGGTGATTTGAGTTTGAGATCCCTGGTGTAAGCTATGTAGCACCCTGAAACATTATCCCCTAAGGGTCAATGTCCATATCTGATAAATATGAACAATTCACAGTGGTTAAAATTCATCGTTAATTTGTTCCTGTGTCTTGTAAAAACAGCTTGTTGTAAAGCTGTGCCTTGTAATAAAAAGGCTTGTTTACATGCATAGTAGCTGATGTTACAAGATATGACAGATACACTCTCCTCCAACTGAGTTCAGAATTGGGTTCTAAACAAGTTACAAAAATCTTGGGAGAATTGCTTTCTCCATATAAGCATTATATGCAGTGTATGTATTTAAATATACTTTACATTATATGACATAATGGATGCTGAGCCAGATGTTGTGACAAAAAATCGGCAACGTAGACCATTCCTTATGGTATAAAATACTAACATCTGTCATGTTTTGATAATGTTGTACTGGATGACTGTATGATCTATGGCTGGTGCCCACACCTTGAATAAAAAGCAAACTATAGAGCCAATTTCCTTTGCATCACATCTAGAGCTGGGCAAAGGATTCGGAGCAACTAACTTATTCAATATTGCCCTGCTTTTCTCTTTGTACATTATGTGCAAACAGACTTTGATTTTTCACATCTAATTTTTCAAAGTTGTTCACACTTTGGGCCTGATTCTGCCCACTGAGTTGCGCCTTTGGGACTACTCATGAGGTAAGTAAGGCACTACTCAGCATGAGTAAAGTTTGCAAAATTGGGCTGTTAACATTAGCATATTTCATTTGAAAACTATCTGCATCATCACTGCCTTAGTTTACTCTGTATTCATGCTATGTAACTGTTCACCTAACTCACATGGTATAGTGTCTCATCCTAGATTGGATGGCTGAAACTGTAGTGCCAATTCAGATATTTCTTGGGCAGGGGGCCTACCCTATGGCAGAGGTCCCTTTCTGGTCCTCATTTGTCTTCCCACCTCCTCCTGCAGGGGCCCCAGGTGTCCCTCGGCTGGGATGTCCCTTCTTTTTACCCACACAGTGCATAAGCTGATGCCTCAAGGAGTCAAGTTCTCAGAGGACTACCATGTGTTCTGCCACATAGGAAAAGACTCCATGTGTGCCAGGTTGCAACACCATTTGGCCTGGTCACCCCTCTATCTGGACAGTGGTGATGCTGAGTCCGATTTCAGTGGCTTTGAGACCACGCAGCAGGAGCAATGCTCCTGACCGCTCCAGCAGCAGCTGTACTGATTTAGTATAGGACCACTGCTTTAAAGTGGTCAGGCCAAGGCTCCCCCTGCCTTTGTGGGCTCTGGAACATTGACCAAGTGCAAAAACCTTGGGGGAATTCATGCCCCCCGTCGTCCCAGTTGGTGCCACTGCTGAGAAAGCTGTCTACATTAGGGAAATTTGCACCCATGAAACCACACTAATATAGCAGCACTGATGCAAAGCTTTAATATAAACCTACTGCATCAGTGAAAATGTGGTTTGCCCTGGCATGACTTACTCTTGTAATAGACCGGTGCCAGTTAGACCAGGCAAACTTTTGTTACAAGAGGAGGGAAATAAAAAAATGACTTACCAAATAGTCATGTTTTCACTTGCAGTGTAAACCTCCGTGCAAGTGTAACTTACTGGTAAGTGTGTGTTATGGGTCCTCCTCTGTGCCCAGTCTGCAAAGAGCATACATCTGTTACTGTTCTCAATTTGAAAACTTTGCTGTTTAGCTCAAGCTGTTGAGATTCATGTTTATACCTGGGAAGGTCCCTAATATGGTCATAAGTGGTGGCATCTTGGGGATTTGCAGTGGTGGGGCCCCAGAAGCTTAAGACAATCTTTTTCCATCCAGAGGAAGAATGTAACCCACTGTCACAGTTAGTGTGATGTGTCCTCCTCTGTGTCAGAGACACAGAGATTATGCATGAGGGTGTAGCACTCAGCTACAGAGCCTGTCTTTTTAGCTCAAGCGGTGGAGACTTATGCTCTTAGTTCTAGAGGTCCTGAGGACAATCCCGGGTTTGTCAGCCAAGATGGCAGCCATCACAGAAGCCTGGAATGGTCACAATGACATGGGTATTAATATAACTTTCACTTTCCACAAATTCTTGTGAATAAACTATTACTTGTGCCATTATTTGTCAGAAATAAATATAAAAAGGTCATGCATACTGTCAAGACAAATGAATCTTTATTCAGAGGAAGGTTCACAAATATTTTGTTGCAATGTTCAACCCTTCACTACGTGGAGTGTCACATGAATTTGCAAATTATCTGAATTTTTACTCTATTCAGTCAACAGTTACTGGGTAAAGCTGCTAGAACTGAAGAATTCACTTAATACCAAGAAAAACATCTAAAAAAAGCTGACCATTATTTATTGAAGAAAAATTGAGCTCATTTGCATGCATACTAATCAAGTATGTAATTAAAAAGCTTGTTATCATGTGCTAGTGAGAAATAACAACACCAAAGAGCCATATAAAGGAAGGGGCAACAATTAAAAACTTCATATAAAACAGAACAAATTTCATCTCTTGACCATTTCCACTCACAAATGTCTATAATTTAGTCTTTTTTTTGTTTTAAGACAAATGTCATAAGTGACAAAATGAGTGTAGTTGTAGAAAGTTACAGTTCTGCCTTTATTTTATTTCTTTAAAAAAATGAGTTGTATTTCTTCCTCTTTAAAGTCGAGATTTTGGGTCTAGTCTTAGTTTTTTCGAATTCAATGACAAAACATAAATAGACTTAAATGGGAGAGGGATCTTGCCTTTTATGTCATCGCTACTGTTGCAATGTGAAGATTGTAATGTAACTACAATCTTGTGGCCTTCCACTGTAGACTAAGATGAATTGTTCATAGGGCTCTATCTAGCCCTAACTCTCCTCTACAGCTAGAGGGGAAAAAATGAATTTGCTTTCCTCCCTCTCCACTTATCCCTTTCCATTTATTGCCTCATCAGCCTCCCACCAAACAGATTTATAGTGTATATTGTGGGAGTGGTAATCAGAAAAGTATGCAGTGGCTCTTTCCCATACTCATCAACAGACAAACCACCTGTTTGCATTTTCTTTCATTCTCTAGTGTTGCTGTAAGAAGGAGGCAGTATAATCACATCCTAGCTTTATAACTGAAAACATTCCAGTGGGAGTATACCATGTGCATTACGTGCATTTTTCTTTGCTGGTTTCTGTGTGTGAACTCTTTGAGCCTACCAGGAAATTATAGGAGTATATGTAACCTCATTTTCTCTGTGTTTTGATTGTAGGAGTACATGTTATTTTGTTTCCATAGCTTGGCAGTTGTGCTCACACAAATGCAATTTCACTTGTGATGGTGCTGCAAGGTGCTGGAGGTTGACTGATTATCTGATGTCTTCCAGCATTGCTGGAATTCAGCAGTATTCTTATTTTTACATTGTTATGACATTCTATTGTCTGCTTGGTTTTTAATTGAGTTCTGCAGAGGCTAAAAGAAGAAATTTTTGTTCACCTTCAGAACTTAAATGAGAAATAAGGAGGTGTGACAAGGCGGCCTGTCCTTACAGGAAGTAGTGCCAAGGGGTCCGTCCCCTTCACTACCTTCCTGGGCCTTTAAAGATATTTGAAAGGACCAGTAAAGATATACAAGGGCCTAAGGAGGGATAGTGATAGAGAAGAATCTATCCCAGGAAAAAGTTGTGGTTGGGACCAGGAGCCTGGCAGAGTGGGCAGGGCAAGGCTCTCCTCTTCCCCAATTAGTTGCAGGGTGATCTGGGAGAAAGGGGCCAGCATAAAGGCTGCCTCCTCCTTCACAGGGAGCGCAGACACTGGCAAGAGAAAGCTGGTCTGATGAACCCCCCTGTGATGCATGGCCAGAAAGAGTTAAACATCTTGCAAAATAAATACCTCTCAAAAGACATATGGGAAGATAATGTTTGTGTTTTTGTGTATTTACATATGTTTGAGTAGGGTCGACAATGTAATCAACAGTCCCTGTCTATGTTGTATGTTCAGAGATCAAAAGAACATCCTAGCATTTAAATGAATTGTAAACATGGGATATCTTGGTATTCATCTCTCTTTGAAATCTACTGTGAATAGTGGAGGAACAAGCAAATGTCCTTATGTTAATTCGTATAGCTAAGTACCTGTGATGGACCTCCTTCAAAGTCATCCTTATTACTTTTTGTTCCCTGAGGAACTCTAACTTGACAAAAGACATTAAGTTGTATAAAAGATCCTTGGGTCCTGATTCTGTCATCTCAGATCTGTTTAGGATTCATCAGGGGAAGTTTGAGTTGCAAGACTGTGGTCCCAGTTATGCTGGTATGCCCTGAATATGATATTTGGACATTGGACTATAAACTGTGAACTATTTCTGAAATAACTCTTTGCAACTATGAAGCTCACCATCTCTGCTATGAATCTGCACCTAAATGAATTGAACTCATGTCTGTATGTATATTGATCTTTTAACCATACTCTCTCTCTCTTTTGTTTTTTAATAAATTTTAGTTTAGTTAATAAGAATTGGCTGTAGCGTGTATTTGGGTAAGATGTGAAACATTCATTAACCTGGGAGGTAACATGTCTGATCCTTTGGGATTGGTAGAACCTTTTCTTTTATATGATGAAATAAGATTTACAGAAATGTTCATTATATTTGACGTGGTTACCTGGATGGAGGCCTGAGGCTGGATCACTTTAAGGGAACTGTGTTGTTTGGACTTCTGAGTAACCAGTGAGGTAGTAAAGAAGCTGTTGTATGCTGACTTAGTAAATCTAAGTATTGGAATATCCACCAGCTTTATGGGGATTGTCTGTCCCATTCTTTGAAGTTCACCCTAATTGAGTGACCATAGCTGGCTCCCCTCTAGGACTCTGGTCACAGCTCCATATTGGAAGGCTAGTTGAGGAGGCTGTTTAGCTGAAGACAGTTGGCAAAAGCCTTACAGCTGACTATTGCAAGGTGACTATTCCCTCCAAGGACTAAGACACAACCCCCAGCTCCAGGATGAGGGAGAACTCCTGCATGAAGGAGGGAAGGACAGACTAATCTGAGGTGAGAGGCTTGAGACACAAACCCCAGCTCCACAGAGAGGGCTGAGGAGGAATTCTTGTTTGGAGGAGGGAGATATCGACTGCTGTAAAGGCAAGAGAGAAGAACTGTTCACAATACAGCGCAGCTTTGCCAAAGGAGGACTGGGGGTTGTCTTCAAGAAAGCACCTTCATAGCTGGCTAAAGGGAATCTGTGAGGAACTACAGATCCACGTGGGGATTGCAGTGTTTGGAGATCTGGTGAAGATGTCAGCAAGATGGGTTAAGGTAGGAGAAGCTCAGGGAAGTGATGGAGGGATCAAATAAATACTCCTTATCTACTCAAAACAGGGTCCCTGGGTTGGAACCCGGAGGAAAGGGCAGGTCTGGGTTCTCCTACCTCTCCATCAGATCAAGAGGGGGTGCCTGGGTGTTAAAAGACTAAAAGATGCCAAGAACAATGAGTTCTAAATATCAGGAAACATGGCTGAAGAACATTAGGTTCTGAGTTTCCTATTTGAGGAATTTTTTGTTTGTGCAGGAAGGGCAGACTCTTTTACTCTTCTTTTACATAAACTCAAGAGATAGAAAAGTAACAAATTTGATAGTCCTGACCTGGAGTGATACTGAGCTCAAGATCATTACTCTCCCTTAGCCACAGGGGGATCACAGGGCTTATCTGCCCCGTGGCAGCTTTCTGCTACTCAGAGGAGCATTTGCCTCCCCTGGCTCTCTTTCTCTTACAGAAAATGGTCCTGAATGAAGATTGGGAAATGTATTGTAGGTATGGGAGATGGTTAAATGTGTTGGGATAAACATGAAGGTGGGAAAGCATCACCGATAATTTGTATGCTGCATTTATTTTTTATTGTTTGTTTTTTAATTGCAGTTGCTGCTGTTTTCCTATTTTTATTCACACCTTCCTGTCACCCAAGTCAGAGCCTCAGACAGATGTGCATGGCAATAATATAGTAGTAAAAAATTACAAGCATGATTCATTTTAGGTCTGACATTTTTAGATGAAAAAAAAGTCTTGTGTATTTACAGAAAATACGGTGTGTAGATCTCGTTAGAAGGTGTAAAATGTGCTCTATCGGTTTTGCCTAAGAAAATATTGATATCAGAATTTGGCCACCTCTGACAAAGTTATTAGCGTGGTTAAAGTCATTATTGTAGAATATCTTTTTAATAAGAATGTGAGATTAAAAAAAAGATGTATTAGGTCAAATTCTGCTGTTGGTTGTATTGCAGTATTATTTTTCCATGGTACTGATTATTTAGAATAGAGACTGAAAGTGAAATAGATATAGGCACTTAACAATAGAATGACATAAAGCTGATTCTATAGTAAAAATGTAATTTCTGAGTAAAAGGGCTGAGGTAGATGTGCTCCGGCTTGTGAGTTCTTTTCTCCAACATGCCTGATGTTGCTGTCATTGCAAGTTTCATCACTTGGGTCAGCAACAATCCTGCTTGGCACCACACTCGATCAAGACAAAGAACCTGCTTGCTCCTTGTCAGTCTAGGAGAATGACTCATAGATGCACATATAAAGAAAAGAATCCTTGATACTGATCATTTCATCATGCCTGTCAAAGCAGTGCTACCGTCGAAAACCAACCACCATGGAGCACTAGCAAACTCGGCAGTGGATGTCCACATTTGCCCAAGGTCAGCTGATGGGAAAAGCTGCAAGCAATGCGGAGAATGCAATGAATTTTCATGCGCTGACCCCTCCACATTGATGCTGATGTGTTAACATTCAATATACACTCACATCAAAATAGATTCCTGCTAGTTCTTTCAATTTGCTAGTTTAAATAAAGGTTTTTTTGCCTAAAACATTAAAGAGTTGTTCTTAGTTTCTGACTGCATTTCGGGGGCAAAAACCCCTGCAACATAATTAATGTAACTTTTTTCTCAACACTGGACGAAGACTAAGATAATTGAAATCAGCAATAAAAAGCTTTTTTTAAAAATAACCCAATATACAACAAATGGAAAAAAGGAAAGTTGATAGCAACTTTAAACACAGACAATTAATAATGGGAGATAAAAGTATCAATGAAAAAATCTATGTTTAGTAAGATTTAGAACAATAAGAAGCATATATGTATGAAGGATATACATATATTTCTAGGATTTCTTTAGTTCCTGATTTTTGATATAATAAAAGAAATGTATATACATATAAAATTTACAAATGGCTGGAAAATTTACTCCAAGATTTATATTGTGGACCAGTACCATTCCATTGCTATGTTGCATAGATACGATGCATAGCAATCTCACATAAGGGAACGTTTACATGGGGAATACCCCTTCTTAGGTATTCAGGGTGTATTTAACACACTCTTTACCTACAGATTAACAAGTGTTTGGTAGGTGACAATGTCAATAAATAAATGAAAGCCACTACGTTAAACACACTTCTGAAGAATGGATGTCTTTGGCTAATCCTTTGTCGTGTCACGGACCGGACCGTGAAAATGTTTCTCTCTTTGAGCAATAATGGCATATAATTTTGATGTCTATTTTGTGTAGGAAGGAGTGACTCTTCCTGAAAACTGAGTAGGATGGTCCCTTGATCTCCAGCTACCTCCTCATTTTCCTCTTGCAATACCAGCAAAATGCCAGCTGCAAAACCTATTTTGCATCTAGTTGTGATTTTGGAATTAAATGCAATGTAATTAGTTCCTTTTATATGTTTGGTAATCTTGTTAAGACAACTCATTAGGTGTCTTGGCAATTGGAAATTACTAGGTTTCAGAACATGTGCATTTCCTTTGTGAATACCAATTATTCCTAAATGAGGCAATTGTTCTTTAAGGGGTGGGGGAGGGAGTTCTAAGAAGTTTTCTCATGCTTCCCATGTCCTGAACTTTAGGAAACCTATTGTGGGTGTTTCTGTTCTTTTTGGAAAACCACATATAACTGATGCTGGTTTTTTTCTATGAAAATTCTACCTGATTATGTCAAGGGTGAAAAATAAGAATGTGTAAATTGTTTAGCTGAAGTGAAAAAGTTGATCTCTAATGTCTAAAAATTATTATGAGGTGTGTCAATAGCATTTTCAACGATTATTCATGATAAGCAGAAAAATATTATAATGTCTCATTTCATTTAATTGCTTACTAGAGACTGTTTCAAAGGAAATTGTTGATAGAAAACCAGTCCATTTGCAGAAATTAGACTTCTCAGTTTTCTGTTAATTTTCACAATAAGTAATTTTCTGAGACATCATTGCATCGGTTACACTTGGTTCACATTTTGAAACCATGTGGGCTAGAAACAAGCTGGGATTCTGATGTCTGACTCCAGGAGCCAAAGGCCAAGAGATACGCCTGTTGTGTATATGCTTTCATTTCAACCTGCCCATGGATGTATCAACTCCACTGAGAAGAAACCAAGCACCAAGAACCCTGCAGAGCCCACATGCTCATTTGAGCTATTTGAAAAATGAGAAGTGCTGACTTTTCAAAGTTTTTTGTTCTGAATTGGAATAAAAAGCTGAAATTTCAAAATTTCCCACAGAATGAAAATTCCATTTTTTAAATTAAGAACAATTGAAGCATATCATTTTGATAAATGAAAAACTTCATTTCAGTATGTTGAAACATTATTATATAATATAAACTATTAAATAGTTTATATTAAATATTCATTTTAATATAATATATAATCTAAACAACAAGTCTTGAAATTATAAACTCAAACTAAATGTTTTTACCTTATTAAAACAAAACGTTGACATTATAAAAATAACAAAAGTTGAAACTATTTGTTTTAAATTTTTCCCATTGAAGGTGTAATTGGAATTGACATGTTCCCACAAACCAGATCAGTTTTGACAAAACTGCATTTTCTGACAGAAAATTTTTCTGTTGAACATATTTCAACTAGCGCTAGTGTTCAGATTTTAAACTTCCACAAGATTTGCTTTGAGTGGCATCTTATTATGGTATCTCAAGTAGCAGTTTGGCTTGTTGGTGGAGGTTGAGAGAATGCCCTCCCTTTTTTTCCACAGTTCGAGCCCCAGCCTTTTCCCTCCCATAATCCACTGTTTATTGCCTTTTGTCAGTCTTCTTTAAGAATTTTATTTCCAAGTAAATCAATTCCAGTGATGTGAAATGTGCAGTATTCAAGTTTCAACTGTGGTTATAAATTATAGCTCATGTCAAGAGCAGTACAGACACCGGCAGGGGCTCCAGGAGGCATTGTGCCTCACTGGTTCCTGGATTGCAACAGGACTGTAATTGTACTTCTATACAGAAGCTCATGTTGCATGCTTTCACCATGATGAGGCAGCTCCACTGGCTCATGAGAAAACAGGAGAACCAGGGCCTGTGCCCTCCGTGGTCCTTTCCCCTCACCTTCCTTTGAGTTCCTTAGAGCCTCTGTGGAGTGGCGGGCTCACAGGGCCCTTGTATTCATCAGTGCAAGTACTTCAGTTGTGCCAGACCCCTGTACAAGAATGAAGTGAGAGGGGGAGAAAAAGGGACCTGTCACCCTCTTTCTCAATAACCTCTTGTTGGGCTGGGCATAATTATAACCTGAGCATATAAAACTTTAACTAAAGCAGACCGCTGTTTATCTTTCTTACTAACTAAGGCCTGATCATTAGCATTGCTTATTTAAGAAAAAAAAATCACTGAAAATCACTGAGAGAGTGGGAGGGGAAGGATGCACACCAGAGTGCCAGGAAAGGCTCTCATGGTTTAAACACAGACCACAACAATGAAACGGAGGGTCTTTTTTTCTTTTCTTTTCAAGAGAAGAGCCTTGTGTGTTTCTGGGCCAACAACAATTGCATCATGAGCAATTCAGGATCTTTTATCTGAGGGCCATGTGACACACAGTATGAAATATAATTACAGAAGAAGCAAAAGGGGGGGTTAGTTTCTTTTAAGTACCACAAGTGCATCAGCACCTTCTACATTCTGGTAGGGTCTGACCAATAAACTTTTGAAATGACCAAAATATAACAGGGTGTGGGAATGGATGGCTGGCGAGAACTGGTTAGTTAATTAAGAAGCTGTGTGGAGAAAACATGAAGAAAGAACTGCTGCATGTATCTGTTGGGAAAGAGTTAATGGAAAGGATGACTGAGAAAAAATTATCTCTAAGCTTCAAATACTCCTCCAGCAATCCATTTCTCATGCATCTATAATATTATAGCTAGTGATAACATTGTTTGTTCACAGTCAAATCACACCCAAACGTCTGGTGCTGTTCGGAATTTTTTCTTCCCACTTGCTTGTTTGTTTAACACCTTCTATTTTCTTATTCCTGGCAACCATGTAGTAGCAATATGCCATGGCCAGGGAGTAGTACAATAATTTGTATTAGCGATGCTGGCCTCCTTCTATCTACGTATAACAGGTAATGAAGACTATAGTTCCCTATGTGCTGAAAGCGTATGGTTTTTCACCAAAACCACTGGCTTAGCTCCCAACTGTAGTGGATTTCTAACAATGTCTGTTCCTCTAGTTCAGTTCAGAACACTGGAGGATTTGTTAACAGCCCTGGCAGATTTTGTTACCATAGGTACATTGTATCAGCCAGAGCTGTAGCAATAGCATACTTTGGCTCTTTTCTTTGTTATGAAATACATGAGTGGGAGCCTGTATCTCCCAAATTCACAAAACTGTTTAACTGCACTTCAGCCTTGGGCATTTGCAATTCCTGGAGGTAGGTGAAATTATGTTGTTGGGTTTTTTTTTAAAAAAAACTAACCATGCAAATAAAAATGGTGAATTCTGTCTAGAATCCAAATTTGGAGAGGATGCCTGATAGAATGTAATTCTGTAAAATTTTACACTTCAGAAAAGCCTAAGCTATACAGGATAAAAGGGTTGGTTTTGTTTATGTGTTTGTTTGTGTGTTGATGTTGTAAAATGTAAAATGTTTTGTTTGGCAGTGATACAGAGGAGCTTCCAGTTGAGACAAGCTTAGCATAACTGAAGTTGGTTTAGCTAAAGGGAGGCAGTTTAGTGGATAAGACACTGGCATGGGCCTCAGACCTGGCTTCAATTCCTAGCTCTGCTACTGACCTGCTGGGTGACCTAGGGTAAATCACTTATCTCCCTGTACTTCGGTATCTCCATTTGTAAAATAGGGATACGGACCTCCTTTGTAAAGAGCTTTGAGATAAAAAGTGCTATCAAACAGCGAGTTGTTATTATTAAATGAAGTTTGCCTTTAACTCCTCTAAACATACTTGGGCCCAAATCATCCCTGGTGTAACTCCTCTGAAGATAATTGGATTATATCAAGGGCAAATTTGATCCTCAATCTTTACCTCCAAGTGCTAAGGAAGAAAATGAGCTCAACATCAACCTTTCTCCCTCTGCTACCCATCCTGATCATGATCTAATGCACGGATCAGCAACCTTTGGCACGTGGTCTGCCAGGGTAAGCCCCCTGGCGGGCTGGGCTGGTTTGTTTACCTGCCACGTCTGCAGGTTCGGCGGATCGTGGCTCCCACTGGCCACGGTTCACCGCTTCAGGCCAATGGGGGCTGCGGGAAATGACGCGGGCCAAGGGATGTGCTGGCCACTGCTTCCTGCAGCCCCATTGGCCTGGAGTGGCAAACCACGGCCAGTGGGAGCCGCGATTGGCCGAACCTGCAGATGCAGCAGGAAAACAAACCGGCCCAGCCTGCCAGGGGGCTTACCCTGGCGACTGCATGCCAAAGGTTGCAGATCGTGATCTAATGAAACTAGGCATGTTCCTAGAAAGTAGAAAATGCCGCTAAGAGGTGCTTTTCCAAGGATCAAATGGACTTTTTACACGAGGATACTACCCTGAAACCCTAGTGTCAATGACATTAGGAAATTCTACTTTGGCTTTAACAGTCTGATCCTTTGTGATGCAGTGTATCTTTAACCATTAATGAAGTCAGTGGAAATTAAGACTGCTCAGTATCACTCAGTAAGAGTCCCCAAATGCTACCAGATTTTTGACATTCTGGAATTCAGGGTATAAGTCTATGAACACCTTAGAAAAGACAGAGAGAAAGAGCAATAGTAGTGTGGCTTCTCCAGAAGGTTAACAGATTGATGGCATTGATAGGATTTCTGAGAATATAGCACAAGGTTAATCTACCACTATCCTGAAGTCATCCATCAGCTGTACATTGCCCTCAGCAATAGGTGTGATGTTATCAACTAGAGTTTGTTTTGTGCTGCATTGCATTTTGTGGTGTTACAATTAGGGTACAGGATGTCTGTGGTTCAGTATGTTGTGAACATAAGTAATTAAAAAATGTTTTCTAGGAAAGGAACTAAAGCAGGTATCTACACTGTGTGTTCTTGTTCTACTTATTATTTTATAACTTTGTCTTTGATTTTATAAACTTTTCTTACTGGATACAGTAGCTTGCAGTGCTTGCGTTGGTGGGTGTATTTCATTCCTGCCCCTGTGAAACAGGGACTAACATCAGCAGAAGCAGCTCAGATAAGACTTGAAGTACACAGACTGACTGGTAAGGACATGACAATGAGACCCATAGCAGCACAAGTGGCAACTTGTGCAAAACGAAGTCTGCATAATGGATGTCTAGTTTTCACATACCCTTTTTTGTTGTCTAGTACAAAGTTTCTCTTAATACAGGGATGTATCTGAGGCATAAGCTTCACTATTCATGATTGCATGGGCCAACTTCATTCTTGTGGATGACTGAGTAACATTTTTATGTCAGCTACAGAAGTTGTTTACATGGTAAAGTCATTAATAAACTAGCTATGTATTTTTTTTAACTTCTCTTGATGTGATTTAGCAGCTGGAAATATGGAGTGTTAGGACCATGTGATCAGCCAGATCTTACAGCCAGCCAGCAAGTGCTCTGTGGGTTACTGGTGGACCATGGACCACAGTTTGTGGCTACTGGTCTAACCTGTAAATCTGTCTTTCTCGGATGATAAGCAGAGCTTTTTATTGTGAGACAAAGACCCTGTACGGACCAAGCTCATGTGGCCACACACCTCTGAGAGATCTGACGATGGAAGTATCCTTCATAAAGATAACAAATCCATCAAAGAGAACACTACCAAAAGCTTCTAAATCGAGACTCGACTGTGACTGACAACACCATCAACTCCATCCCTCAGCACCCAATTTGGGAAACTCTTGGCAACCCATCAACTCTCGAGGAGGTATACAAACCAATCAAACAAATGAAGAATAATAAAGCACCAGGTGCTGGTGGCATACCAGCTGAAGTACTGAAAGTGTGGGGAGAAACACAGACTAACAAGCTTCACTTGCTGCTCCTCAAAATCTGGCACACCAAAGAAATCCCTGCTGACTCCCATAACGCTAACATCCAGGAAGAATGTCAAGAGCAACACTAGGAGCTGCATATGGCCTTTATCGATCTGAACAAAGCCTTCAGTTGTGTCAACAGTGAGGCTCTGTGGAAAATTATGTCAAAGTTTGGCTGCCCAAGCAAATTTATCACCATTATAAGATCCCCCATGACCAGATGACTGCCTCCATCCCGTGCAGTGGCTCTACCTCTGAGCCATTTGTCATCTGAACTGGCATAAAACAAGACTGTGTACTGGCACCCACTCTTTTCTCCATTTTCTTAGAAGCTATGAAAACATTAACCCACGACCATCTACCACAGGGCATTGGCATCCAGTATTGGATTGACGGCAATCTCTTCAACCTTTATCATCTCGTGCCAGAAATAAAGTAATATCGACAGCAATAACCAAACTCCAGTACACAGACGATTGTGTTGTAGTTGTACACTCAAAGGAGGATCTTCAAACAGCACTTAACTATTTCTCTGAAGCTTACAAAAGTATAGGGCTAACTCTGAACATTGGCAAAACAAAAGTTCTCCATCAGCCAGTCCTCGGACAATCATCAGATCCAGCAAGGAAGATCTGTGTCGACAAAGAAGAACTGGAAATGTAGAATACTTTGCCTATCTTGGCAGCCATGTTTCGCATAGGGCAGACATAGACGTCGAGATTCAGCACAGAATTTGCTGTGCCAGCCTTGCCTTTGGCAGACTGTTTTGCCGGGTGTTCAACAATCACAACATCAGAACACATACTAAACTTTTAGTTCATAAAGCGTTGGTAATCCCAACTCTCCTCTACAGCTGTGAGACTTGGGTAACCTACAGACAACACCAGAAAAACCTGGAATGCCAACACCAGCACTTTCTTTTGAAGAGCTTCAATATAAAGTGGGAGGATCATCACACTAATGTCAGTGTTCTCACAGAGGCCAATATTTTCAGAATTGAGGCCTTGATCATCCAGCACCAGCTGAGATGGAGCAGGCACTGCGGGTGCATGCCTGATGTATGCTTACCAAAACATCTGCTGTATGCCCAACTTACCAAAGGAGAAGGGAAACAAGGAGGCCAAAAGAAACACTTTAACGACACCCTCAAGATAAACATCAAGCGATGTGGCATGGACACCACACACTGGGAGACAGCAGCCCAAGATAGGGATAACTGGCGAAGACATGTCAGAGAAGGAACGTTCACTTTTGAGGAAAATCGCCTTGCCCTAGTAGCAGAAAAACAGCCGAAAAGAAAAGAAAGACAATGGTCACGCGGCAATCACGGCCCAACCCTGTCTTCCTACACCACCTGCAACGTCTTCCAATGAGTCTATGGCTCAAGAATCGGACTCTTCTTTCACCAAAGGACCCATGAAAAATAAAACCCATGAAAGAGATCATCCTCGACCATGAGGGATCACCGACTATTACTACCGTATAATGTTCTAAGTGGTTACTTCATTATTTTACTACAGGGTAAGAACAGGGCATAGTGGTTATATTCATACCACTCAAAATTTTCCATTTATCTGAAATAACAATTTAAGAATTTTTTTTCATTTATTATCAATTTGAATGCAACAAAAAAAAAAGTTTTCAGTCTGGGAATTTGGGTGGGGGGGGGAGGTTAGGATTTGTTTACTGGCCCTCCCCCCAAAAAAGCTTTCATTTCTAATTTTTTCATCATAATATTGGAAAATATAAGGAAATGTTTTAAATAAAATGACAACTTTTATTTTCATTCTAAATTTTAATAGACAAGAATTCCCATTTTCTGACCAGCCCTAAGTCTCTGTCCCAGGTCTGGCACTAGAATTCTGTGTAACCTTGAGAAAGACACTTAGGTCAAAAAGACACACAGATTTTTTTTATGTTTCAATTTTTGGGTGCTTAACTTCTGTGTGTCTTGATGAAGCTTGAAATTAATTCATTCTTTATAGTCTATCATTTTGTTTTACCATTTGACTATTTTTATTTTCACGTCTGCCTTCTGTTTGCTGCTGCTGCTATTACCAAAAAATGATATACGATATAAAAAATTATTACTTCTCAGTAAGGTATTTTTAAAGCTACTAATAAAGCCTTTTGTGATCTGCCACTTTGGCTGGCCTACAGCTTGTTCTTTTAATATTGTTAGCTTCTGGTTGTTGTTGATGACTCTCCCCGCATTCACGCTAACCTGGAATCCTAATGCAGTTAATCTGTTTTAAGTGTCTGTTTGTGAGTCTAGACTTGAAGAAAGCCATGAAAAATTCTTGTGCCAATGTAATTGGCCTGAATGCCTCATGCACCACTGGCTGATTAAATCAGTTTGTGGCACTACTGGAGTTAAAAATAATGGCCAAGAAAATTAGAAATGAGCCTTAAATTTACTGATAATTTTGGAAAATGTCGGAAGCCGGTTTGTATGCAGCTTCACTTACTATGCTCCACTGACTTTTAATATGCACTGATTTTTTTTCCCAGTCCAAAATTATCTGCTTTCCCTTCAGTGAGACTATCCTCTCAGTATAGGATCAGATTAAATAAAATAATAGGCATGATGCTTATAAATTTAGATGAACAAAGTGCAGACTAAACATATTTAAAATGTATCTTCTGATTTTGCATCTATACCTTGGAATATGCATTTGTGATATTAAATGTGCTCAGTAATTTAAGCAATGTGTTATATAATTAATAAACATTTAATGGCATTGATTTTTATAGCTTGGTTCATTGAACTCCTTATCAGTATTGAGCAGATGGGACATAACTATGAAAAATTATATTTTAAACATGACTACTATACTTGAATTATATTTGAAAAATTTGCTTCAGTGAAGCACTTACAAATATAATTTAAGTTGCAGACCAAGCCCCAAAAGTTAAGGTATTTCTTCTGTGCCAAGTACAATGATATTTAAACAATGACTCAAAAGCATATTATAAGGTAAAAAAAAATAAATGACAAAAAATCCTGTGTGTCAGAAGAAAGCATTGCTTAAGATGTCATTGTGCCATAAAATGTTTGATTCTTTTTTCAGTATTTAGCAAATCCTTTTTTTAATACCATCTTTAATAATGTTGTCTCAAGGATGATTTTTGATTGAAATTTAGGATTACAACACAGTTTGTCCATTGAAATATGTATACTTAAAGCATAATCTTCTCATATAAAATATATATTGTTTGTAGTCTCTGAAATTAAGTCTAAAAAAACTGAGGTCAAACTTTCATTATAATCCACTACTGCAAGCAATTTCTGAGCAGGAAATGGGTTGACATATCGGGGAGGGAGACTTTCTGAAAATGAGCCCATCTAGGATTGGGGTGTGTGAGAGAAAGAGATTAAGGTGCTGTATTATCAGTAACTCCTACTTTTTGTACTTTTTATGGCCTGGACCTGTTCCCTTTGAAATCTTTAGGCAAGATTTTAATTGACCTGTTGACTTTAATGAAAACTGAATCAACACATAAGTGTATTTAGAAGAAATAAGATTATTAATGCACTATGCCATGTTTTGCAATATGACTTTGCTGGTATCCTTAACATAACCTACTCACCTGTATGAAAATGACAGCTGCCTTGTCTTCATTAGGATTTTACCTTCTGTTAACTTGAGTTAAGAATCCACCTTTTTCCTAGTGCAGACATGCCCTCAGAGGCATCCACTATGCTCCATAGCTGCTTAACACATTTCTCCCAATCTTTCTTGCGTCCTCCTGCATCCTTCTTGCGTGACCAGATGTCCCTATTTAATAGGGACAGTCCCAATATTTGGGGCATTTTCTTCTATAGGCACCTATTACTCCCCACCCCCATCCCGATTTTTCACACTTTCTGTCTGGTCACCCTACCTGTGATGTAAACCTAAACACTAAAGGTCTGAATCATCATAGTTTGATTCCTTGTGTAGCCATCGACACCATAGCAATGTGGGTGTAAAGTGCCACCAAGTCAGACTGGTAGTGATTTACACCCCTTTTCCACTGGTGTCAATGGCTACACAAGCTGCAGGGCAAAGAGGAATGGAGCCCCAATAAAAACATTTGCATTCCTGTCGTTGTATATGTAAGGAACAGGATCTGCCATCACAAAGGACCAAATCTTGGAATCCATCTTTGAATAAAACTAGATAATGGGAGTTATACCAGAATAAAAACTTTAGGATTTGCCCTACAGACACTGAATTCCTTCCTGGTTTCTTGAAAAAAATTCAAACAGATGAAGGAAGAGAAAAAAGAAATCATAGCAGCTTATTTTATTTCTCCTTCACAGATGGCAATTCCTAAACCCTAATTTATATTCATTTTCCCTAGAGAGTGTTAATCATGATTAAGGTTATGTAGATGGCCACTGAGGAGTGCTGCTATTTATTTACACATTAAATAAATAAATAAAAAGATTTAGAACCATCAGGTTATACAGAAAGCTAGTCTATTTCATGGAAGAGCGACAAAGAGTCCTGTAGCACCTTATAGACTAACAGATATATTGGAGCATAAGCTTTCATGGGTAAAAGAAAAGACGCATGCACCTGATGAAGTGGGTCTTCGCCCACGAAAGCTTACGCTTCAATATATCTGTTAGTCTATAAGGTGCTACAGGACTCTTTGTCGCTCTTGCAGATCCAGACTGACACGGCTACACCTCTGATACTCTATTTCATGGTGCATTCTTATTATTGTTGCCTTCCTCATTTCTCCTCCATTTACCTATTATATTTCATCTTAAATTGGGCCCTCATTCTGTGTCCATAACTGGTAGCACAGACCTTTGTGCCCATGCAGACTTCTATAGTTTGAAGTGAGCATCCACATGGGTGCAAGGGTCCATGCAAGTGGATCCTGATGGTGGATCAGCCTTAGGAACCAAAGCTGTAAACCTTTGTACGGTGCTTAACTTTATGCATGTGAGAAATTCAATTGATGTGACTGGGACTATTCATGCAGGTAAATTTAAAGAATGTGTAGTGAGTTCAGTGGGACGCTACTAATGTGTAAAGTTAAGCACATATGGGAGTGTTTGCTGGTTTGACTGTGTCCTCCCAAATATTTTCAGAGTATCTAACACAGTGGGGCCTTGAGGATTAAATCCACGAGCAAGGCGTAGTGCATAGTGAGGCTACCCTGTAAGCAGACCAGAGACTGAAATTTTAACTTGATCCAGCTTCAAGTCCCTGATTTGCCTGATTCAGAACAAATTCAGAATTAGTGAGTGCACTAACTCTCAGGCTACTGGGGTGTGGGAATCTTTCAAGTTGGAGCCATTCCACTTTGTATAGTCATTGAGCCAGAGAGAGACTGACTCCATAGCCCAGTTGGAGCAACTTGCCTGGGCTGTGGGAGACACATGGACTCTTACTGTAGCAGATCAACAATTTCCCCATTTTCTCAGACAGCCTTGAATGCTGCCATGTGAAATTCTGGGAGACTAAGGCTATGTCTACACTACTGTGGTAAGTCAACCTACGCTATGGAACTCCAGCTATGTGAATAACGTAGCTGGAGTCAACATACCTTAGGTGGGGTACCATGGGGTCTACACCATGGGGGGGTCAACGGGAGAAACTCTCCCATCGACTTACCTTACTCTTCTCATCGGGGGTAGAGTACAGGGGTCAACTGGAGAGCGATCTACTGTCGATTTGGCAGGTCTTCACTAGTCCCGCTAAACTGACCGCTGGTGGATCGATCTCAGAGCATTGATTCCGGCTGAAGTGTAGCATAAACTCAAAAGCACAAACCCTTATTGCAGAGCTAGTAACTGAGCATGCAGTCATGAGCAGGAGACTCTACAGAAGACTGGATTTCTCTAGTTTTAGGGGGAGAGAAAGTCAAAGGTTCCACAGATGGTTTGAGAGGTTTGCATGCAGCACTGATGCTGCCTTTGCAGATGCAGAGGGAGGTAAATAGTACTGAGGAAGACACAGTAGTTAGTCTCCTCAGCCAGCCCTTTTGTGCTGCAGCTGCAAACCTGAACACTCAGGAGCCAGGAGAGAAGTTTTGAATGGTATGAGTTAAACATTCATAGAATCATAGAAAAGTAGGGCTGGAAGGAACATCAAGAGGTCTTCTAGTGTATCTGTAACACTAATGCAGGCCCAAGTATACTTTAACCTTTCCTAACAAGTGTTTGCCTAACCTGTTCTTAAAAGCCTCCAATGGCAACTTATTACAGTACTTATCTATCCTTATAGTTAGAAAGTTTTTCCTAGAATTAAACCTAAATCTCCCTTACTGTAGATTAAGGCAATAACTGCTTGTCCTTCCTTCTTTAGACATGGAGAACAATCAATTACCATCCACTTTATAACAGCCCTTATTTGAAGGCTTTTATCAGGTTCCCTCTCAGTCTTCTTTTCCCAAGACTAAACAGCCCAGGGTTTTTTAAAACATGTTCTCATAGCTCAGGTTTACTAAACCTTTTATCATTTTTAAAGATAGGTACTGTTTGCCCTTCTCCAACGCACTGGAACCTCACCTGTCCTCCAGGAGTTCTCAAAAATAATTGCTAATGGTTCCAAGATTGCTTCAGCTAGTTCCTTAAGTACCCTAGGATGGATTTCATCAGACCCTGCTGACTTGAATACATCCAACTTATCTAAATATTCTTTAACCTGTGCTTCCACCATTTTGGCTTGTGTTCCTTTCCCCTTGTTTAATATTAGTGGTGTTAAGTATCTATTCTCCATTAACCTTTCCAGTGAAGCAAAATAGACATTTAACATATCATCCCTTCTCATGTCATCCACCATTAGTTCTCCTTCTCTGCTAAGTAATGGACCTACACTTTCCTTCATCATTCTCCTGCTACTAATATATTTATAAAATTACTTATTGCCTTTTATGCCCCTTGCTAGATTAAATTTATTTTGTGCCTTAGCTTTTCTGATTTTGTCCCTACATGATTGTACTATTCTTTCATATTCCTCTGTAGCAAGTTGTCCATCTTTCCACTTTTTGGAAGATTCCTTTTTGATTTTTAGGTCATTAAAGAGCTCCTGATGCAGCTATATTGGCTTCTTCCTATATTTTTTCACAGCAGGATAGTCTGTTGTTGTGCCTTTAATATTGTCTCTTTGACAAACTGACAATTCTCATGAACTCCTTTTTCTTCCCAGGGGACCTTATCTACCAGTTTGCTGAGTTTGTTAAAGTCTGCTTCTTTGAAGTCCATTTTCCTTGTTCTGCTGCTCTCACTCTTTCCTTTTCTTAGCATAATGAAATACCTCATTTCATGATCACTTTCACCCAATAATCTTCAACCTTCGAATTTGCAAACAATTCCTTCCCGTTAGTCAGAATCAAGTCTAAAATGGCTATTCCTCTGATTACTTCCTCCACTTTCTGAAATAGAAAGCTATCCCCAGTACAGTCCAAAAACGTATTGGACATTCTGTATTTTGCCATATTACTTTTCCAGCAGATGTCTGGGTAGTTAAAGACCACTATTACTACCAGCCCTTGTGTTTTGGATATTTCTGTTATTTGTTCTAGAAATGCCTCGTCTACCTCCTCCTCCTATTTTGGTGGTCTATAGCAGACCCTATCAGAACATCACCCTTATTTTTTACTCCTTTTATCTTTACCCAAATCATTTCAAATGGTCTGCCTCTTACCTCCTTCTGAAATTCAGAACAAGTGTATATATGCTTGCTGTACAGTATAATGCATCACCTCATCACTTTTTTACCTGCTTGTCGTGCCTAAACAAACTATACCTCTCTATACTAATATTTCAGTCATGAGATTTATCCCACCAATTTTCAGTGACAACAATTAAGTAATAATTTAGCTTTATGTACAAGCCCTTACATCTAGTTCCTCCTGTTTATTTCCCATACTCCTTGCATTCATGTATTGACATTTAAGATGGTGAGCAGATTTTCCCATTGTTTTCCCTGTTGTTGTTGCTATGATGTTAAAGTAATTTTTCATTCCCATCTTAACCCCCAAAGGTCTATTCCTCTGGTAAGGCTGCTTATCTTACACACACCACTACCTGCCTCTAGGCTTTTGGCACCTATTCCATTTGAACCTAATTTAGAGCCCTCCTCACTTTAAGAAAAACAAACCAAACCTGAAAAGTTGATACTTATACCGAATTCATTTTGTGACTTTTGTGTGGTTTCTTTCAACCCCAGGAAGCTGGTATATGGTTTGAACCCAAGTCTACTTTGATAAGGTTAGAAGATGTTGTATATTTATTTCTCTTTTAAACATTTCTGATTTTAATGAGTCATACTTGTACTCACTTAAAACCTATCTCCTTGAAGTTAAACTTGTTTTATTCTTTAAACTAATCCAGTGCTGTGAATTGTTTGGGTAACTTTATTTAAGGTAGCAGACTGTTGTATGTTGATCCCCTTAGCGGACAATAGACCTAATATATCTGGACTGTCCAGGAGAGGATTGGACTGTGCAGAACATGTGTTTTAGGGGAAAATCCCAGGACTGGGATCACCCTGAAAATGGTAAACAAGGCCGGTGGAAGCCAGAGTGCGACTGATGTGTGGCTGGCAGGCAACAGCTATACATACACTCTCAGGGTGTTACCTGCATCCCAAAAGGCTGTTTGTGAGTATCCTAGATGATATACAGCACTGTGAGGCATCTGAGGTTGCAGGGAAGGGGTGATGTAGCCTCACTGAGCTGGACCGCACCATACAATGTCATAATTAGCTGATGTTTTCTTGGGAAGGCTGACTAACATCAGATTTTCTTGCTGGCTAGAGGTTACTTACTTGTATCTGTTGAATCTTAGCTGTTGCTGGACTTCTATCCCTTGGTGGCCAGGTGGGAGGGTGGAGGAAGCGCAGCATGGTGAGTGGACAGTAGTTAAACAGCAGCAGCTACCACAACTGCAGCCATTGCAATAGCTATGAGCAAGTAAGCAATGGCTCCTTTTTTTCCTTCAGTTTTTGAAGATGGCGGCCTTGTTTGTTCCATGCCCTTGGAGCTCCTACTCAGAAGTTTCTTGGCAATCAAAATGAGGCATTCCCCTTCTAAAGTCATGGCATCACCCAGCGGGGTTTAATTACATCATGCAATTCATTATGCAAATATGCCATTTCAGTATGTTGGGCTTGAATAGCCCATATATCCAAAAACATAGCTAGCCAGTCCCTAGGTGTTTTGAGATATCCCTGCCTTACTACAGGACTCCAGCCCTGCTACTGAGCTGAGTAGCACCCTGAACACTAAGGAGACTAGATGTCCCAATTTTGTAGGCACAGTCCCAATATTTGGAGCTTTTTCTTATATAGGCACCTATTACCCTCCACCCCCATCCCAATTTTTTACACTTGCTATCTGGTCACCCTAAAGGAGACTGACTGCAGAGAGGAGCTGTTGGGCAGCCATCTGTTGTTTACCCAGAGGAGACTGAGGAATCACAGACAATGGACCCATGCCAATGGACTGTGGTAGGAAGTAGCCCAGGGAAACCAGACATTAGTCTGGTTGTGCTGTCACAATACGAGTCAAAGTGTTGTGGTAGAATCCCCACTGACTCAGGGGTGGGTCCACCTGCCACTGTTAGGTCCCTGGGCTGGGACCTGGTAGAGGATCCCCCTACCCTCTGCTGCCAACCCCACCCTGGGGGGTGGCCTACTTGCCTGAGGCCTGAAGGCCTGTGGCTGACTGTGTTTCCTGTCTGACCTAGCCAGGAGGTTTGGGGCTAAAGACTGCTCATTTCTCTGCCCGCCGAGAGTAGTCAGAGCTCTAGATTGTGTAAATTATTGTCTGTCTTGACAGTAGGCTTGGACTATAAACTGAGTGGTGCTTGGCCCCATCCAAGGGACCAGAGCCCTATCCTAGCCATGGTCTACACTATGAGTTTATGCCCAATTTAGCAGTGTTAGGTCAATTTAACCCTGCCCCCATCCACACAACAAAGCCTGTTAAAGGGCTCTTAAAATCGATTTCTGTACTCGTCCCCGGTGAGGGGTTTAGCGCTTAAATCGACCTCACTGGGTCGAATTTGGGGTAGTGTGGACGCAATTCAACAGAATTGGCCTCTGGGAGCTATCCCAGAGTTCTCCATTGTGACCGCTCTGGACAGCACTCTCAACTCAGATGCACTGGCTAGGTAGACAGGAAAAGCCTCGGGAACCTTTGAATTTCATTTTCTGTTTGGCCAGCGTGGCAAGTTTATCAGCACAGGTGACCATTCAGAGCTCAGCAGCACAAGTGACCATGCAGTTCCAGAATTGCAAAAGAGCTCCAGCATGGACTGAACAGGAGGTACTGGATCTGATCGCTGTATGGGGAGAGGAATCCATGCTATCAGAACTCCATTCCAAAAGACATAATGCCAATATATATGCCAAAATCTGCATGGGCATATATATTGATGATGGACAGAGGCTACAACAGGGATGCACAACAGTGGTGCATGAAAATTAAGGAGCACAGGAAAGCCCAGAATCATAGTCCCCCCCAGAATCATAGAGTGTAGAATGTTTCTATGCTCCCCCATCATCTCCATCGCTGAGGTTATCACAGATTAGAAAGCGAAAAAAGTGCACTCGTAATTATATGCTTTCCGAGCTCATGCAGTCCTCCCGCACTGATAGGGCACAGCTTAATGCATGGAGGCATTCAGTGGCATAGGCCAGGAAAGAATTAAGTGAGCACGAAGAGCAGAAGCAGGACACGATGCTGAGGCTAATGGGGGAGCAAACGGACATGATGAAGCATCTGTTGGGGGAGCAAACAGACATGATGAAGCGTCTGTTGGGGGAGCAAACGGACATGATGAAGCATCTGTTGGAGCTGCAGGAAAGCCAACAAGAACACAGACCCTCCACTGCATCCACTGTATAACCGCCTACCCTCCTCCCCATGTTTCATAGCCTACTCACCCAGAAGCTCAAGAACACGGGGGGCGGGGGGGGCTCCAGGCACCCAGCCACTGCACTCCAGAGGATGGCCCAAGCAACAGAAGGCTGTCATTCAAACAGTTTGATTTTTAGTGTGGCTACAATAAGCAATGTGGCTTTGTCCTTCCCTCCTCCCCCACCCCACCCGGGCTACCTTGTCCGTTATCTATTTTTTAAAATTAATAAAGAAAGAATGAATGGTTTCAAAACAATAGTTACTTTATTTCAAAGTGGGGAGGGTGGTTGGCTTACAGCGAATTAAAACCAACAAAGGGGGCGGGTTTGCATCAAGGAGAAACACACACAACTGTCACACCATAGCCTGGCCAGTCATGAAACTGGTTTTCAAAGCTTCTCTGATGTGCAGTGCACCTTGATGTGCTCTTCTAATCACCCCAGTGTCTGGCTGCTCAAAATTGGAAACCAGGCAATTTGCCTCAACCTCCCATCCCACCATAAATGTCTCCCCCTTACTCTCACAGATATTATGGAGCACATAGAAAGCAGCAATAACAATGGGAATGTTGATTGTGCTGAGGTCTGACCAACAGCACCAGTGAGCTTTTAAACGTCCAAAGGCACATTCTACCACCATTCTGCACTTCCTCAGCCTATAGTTGAACTGCTCCTTACTACTGTCCAGGCTTCATGAGCCATGGGAGCAAGGGGTAGGCTGGGGTAGGTTCAACCATGCAGTGCTGCTGGCTGGGAGAGCAGCCTGAGGCAGAAGCCTCCAGCTCGCAGGAGAGCAGAGTTGCATCAGAAGCCATACACCATGCCATGGAGGTTGCTAGGAGCTGGGCAAGGAAGACGTTCCCAGAACCCCCAGCCAAGCAACATGTCTGACGAGAACGGCTAACAGTGCTACTGCACCATCTGCTGTGAAGGCACCCAGGAGCTGCAGTGGTGACAGTGAGCTGAGCGGGCTCCATGCTTGCCATGGTATGGCGTCTGCATGGGTAACCAAGGAAAAAAGGCACAAAATGATTGTCTGCCGTTGCTTTCACGGAGGGATGGGCGACTGACGACATGTACCCAAAACCACCCGCGACAATGTTTTTGCCCCATCAGGCATTGGGAGCTTAACCAAAATTCCAATGGGTGGTGGAGACTGCGGGAACTGTGGGATAGCTACCCACAGTGCACCGCTCTGTAAGTTGATGCTAGCCACGATAGTGAGGATGCACTCCACTGACTTAATGTGCTTAGTGTGGACACACAATCAACTGTATAAAATCTCTTCTGAAAAATCAACTTCTATAAAATCGACCTAATTTTGTAGTGTAGACATACCCCTAATAATTAACTGCTGTGTGAGGTAGTGAGGCAGAGTGGCCTCCCTCCAAGCTTGACGGGGAAGGATGACCACAGGTCACTACAGTTGTTATAAAGAAATTAGTTTTAAAGAGGTTTTACAAACTGTAGCTGTATTTCACGTAGCCACTAAATTTCTTTGCACTTTTGTATCAGTCATCCTTTTTAAAGTCTAATGATTTGCCAAATGTCACAGTGCACAGAATCAGTATCTGATAGCAGTTTTAAAGTACCTATCACTGTTCTTATGAACAAATTTGGAATACAGCTTATTCGCATACATAAATTTCAACTATTGCTCAGTTACCACCTACTGTACTTGAAGTTTATCGTTGAACAAATCTGATATTTTTCCGTTTATGGCCCACCAGTTTTCTAAACATCTGAAAATCAATTCCTTTTTATTTATCTGTCATGTCCTGAGTTCAAGATGCTGGGCTCAGTCCTCAGCTGTAGTTGAGATGCACTTAGCACAACTGAGGACAGAGGAGGGCCAAAAGGGTCTCATTATGCCACTTTTAGACTCTCTCCTTCCTGCCATGCTGGTCTGGGGCTGTTCAGGTGTATTCCACAACCAGGGATCACCAGAATAACATTTGACCACGGTCCTTTTGTGGCCAAATGATCCCTGACACGCAGCATTATGCCTGGGCTGGGAAGGGGGGTTGATGTACAAATAAACTTTACAACCACTCATCAGAAAATGTCATCCCTTCCCTGTCTTTTCTTTTTAAGAGATAGGGTAATTAGAACTGAACTCTATATTCCAATTGAGGGCATACAACTAATTTAGATCATGATATCATTTAATATTTTCTCTCCCGGAGCTTTTTCCTGCATACACTTGCACTGTTTTTGATCTACAGAAGGAACAGAGAATTCCAAATTGAGTTTCTTGCAGAGAAATAAAGGAAGAACTGCTATTCAAACACTGTTTTATAATGGGAAAGTATTGTACTCCGTGGGTCTGCATGAGTATGTTGATAGTGATATCTATTCAAGCTATTTACTAAAGCTTTTCTGTTCAACTTTAGCAGCCTACAAGATTGTTGGCAAAACACATTTAGCACATTGTCAAGATTTGATAAGATTTTTTAAAGATAGCACAATGCTTAACATGTTTTCTTTTATTGCTTTAAGTGCTAATTTAAATAAAATGTCCCTTGTCTAGTGTCTCCAATGACATAACTTTCTGTGGTGCTATATCTGTCATTGTTCTAATTAGCGAAGCCCTGAAGCTTTAGTATAGAATTGCTTTGTAATATATCTTATGCTTTAACAAGGAACAGTTGATGTGTTTCATTGATAATATACAAAGTAACTTTTTAATTAAAATAAATTTCATGTTGATGTTGTTAAAGGTTATAGGTGAAATCCTTTTTTCTGGGTGATCTGCTGATTTCCCACAAAATTGGTGGTGAAATCTCATCTGGAGGGTGGTCTATGCATTGCACTATTGTGAGAGGGATGTAGAGTTGTAGGCCCCATTCAACAGAACGATCACATGTTTAACTTTAAACTCCTGCTCAATCCATCTCTGTACAGTTACATTTACATTTTTGCTTAAGTTAAGCACATGCTTAAATGCTTTGCAAAAGCAGGGCTTTGTGTGCTCTCATTGTGTGCTCTCAGAATCAGAGCCTCCATTCTTATCCTCGGTGCACTAGGTGAAGGAAGAAGACACTCCAGTTTCTTCTATGGAAACATGTGTAAAATTAGAAGTTAGAACCCAATCTGTCGCCTTTCCTTCAAACACAATTATTACTTCAGCTTTTGACAGAATCTGCCCCTTTCTCAGTCTCCTTAGATAACTTTAAATGATAGAGGGATAATAATTTTGTTATTAAAAATGCATGACATTGTCAGACTTCTGTAACACTGTGATAGCCACTTTTAAAAGTTGAATGGGGCAGACTGAGGCAGTTTGAGGGAATCTGTTAAATTTTTCTTCAGGGTACCAACAGTGTACCCTGGTTATCTACTGAAAATGACAGAGTAGGAAAGGCACCTGCAATTCACCCAGGGCACCAGAGGGTAGCTAGTACCTGTGTTCACATCCACTAGATCAAGAATGGCCACCAAGGAGTCTGCATGACTGTTATTCTTTATTGGAAACCAAAAAAAAAAAAAAAAAAAAACCCACAGAAAATAAAGGATCACATCTGGGACCCTAATATCGATAGCAAGATGGACACATTAGTCTGGACTTAGGGTGTCTCTGGATACCATTACCTTAGGCTTGAATAGTGACTGTGGATGGCTCGGTCATTACATTAATTGAATTTATTTCCCCCCCTCAACACCTTTGTGTCAACTGTCTGTAATGGGCCATGTTGATTATCACTTCAAAAGTTTCTACTGATAACAGTTCCTTTCAATTAATTAGCCTCTTAACGTTGGTATAGGCACTTCCACCTTATCATGTTTCTTTGAATGTATAAATATCTGTTCACTGTATGTTCCATTCCATGCATCCGATGATGTGGGTTCTTAACCCACAAAAGCTTATGCTGAAATAAATTTGTTAGTCTCTAAGGTGCCACAGGTATTTTTCTTGTTTTCTGGGCTTTCTGATGATCATCTTACACAAAAACTTCTTACAGAAAAAGATCCTGTGGCCTATTAGAGTCAGTGGGGCCAGCGCTTATTCAAAAGTCACTAACCAATCTGCCACCATGTGGCAGCCAAATGACTGATTCTGGTGAATGTCAGTCATATGGGGAACTGACATACGTAATTGATGGGTATCACCACATAGAGAAGTACTAAAGATTTTAAGATGGCAATGAGCTCTGCTGGTCTACCATGTAGAAATGGCCCAGAGAAGCTGGCCACATATAACACCAAGAAACATTGGGAGACAATAAAATGTGCCACCAACGTTGAGAACATCATAAGTGGGTACTACCATGATGCAACACCACCATTTATTGGGTCTTCTTGCCCTCACTTACTAATTGACTCTCCTTTCTTGCCTCCTTCTCTGAGGGCCTAAGTGCATGCCTGCCAAATGTTCTTCCTTTAGGAAACCATCTTCTGATCATATGAATGTCAATGGGAATATTGCCCTTGATTTTAAATGAGAGCAGGAATAGGCCATTGGTGTGACAAAACGCATTTGCTCTTGCTAGCAGTTAAGTTACTTAAGACGACATTGTAGCGACTTCTGGTACCTTACTCCTGGAATAGACCCATTAACTTCACATATCAGTGTTGCAGACTATTGGAACTACAAGGGGGAATCTCCTCATCCACTGGCCACTGAGGGTCATTCTCAGGTTATTAATAGCTTAGTCTGAAAAAAAGAGGGGGAGAGGTATTTTTTAAAAAAATCTTCCCTTATTCAAAATGGCGGATGAGTAATAGGGATGAGGCAAGAAACAAGAGCAGGAGACTGGCCAAGAATGAGTGATAGAGACAATGTAGGTGACAGAGATTGGGATAGCGGGGGAGGGGGGGATTGCATCCTTATGAAAGCACCTACAGAATATAATAAAGATTACACAAATAGGGTTCTGTAGATGTTATTGGGTTTTATAGACATAGGATTTAATAGAGAATGGTCTCCTTTCTCTAGGTGTCTGAACCATCCCCAACAGATTTCTGTAGAAGCTCTATAATTCTCTACTGAATTCAGAAAAAACTCATATTCATGAAAGTCAAGTATCAGAGGGGTAGCCGTGTTAGTCTGGATCTGTAGAAGCGACAAAGCATCCTGTGGCACCTTACAGACTAACAGATGTATAGGAGCATAAGCTTTCGTGGGTGAATACATCTGACAAAGTGAATGCATCTGACGAAGTAGGTATTCACCCACGAAAGCTTATGCTCCAATACGTCTGTCATTCATGAAAGTGTCACTCATAGAACTTGACAGCTATGTTATTCCCAACCTACCTAGCTATGATCACAATAATTACAGTTATCTTGTCACTGGACACAATAACAAGGGAACCAAGTTTGGGGCTTGAATCAGCCTCCTGCACAAGACATTAACCTCTTTATCACAGATCTTTAGTGACCCATCCAAGGGCTTTTCTACACGGGGGGTTCACTGTGCTGTGACTTGTAGCATACTGGCTGGTGCGTAGTAGGTAACCCGCAGTGACAGCATACACCTGGACAGCTGTTTCCTGTTCAATATATATCACTGTGTACACACACAGTAAGGATTGTGTGGAATAACTTCTCAGTATTCTGGGCAGATATCCTGTGGTCCTTTGCCTTGCTTCTGGGCTCTGTGCAAATGATTGAGGAGCAGTATTGTTCAGCCATGCTTTGCTGTAAGAAAAGTTGGCACAGTATGAAGCTGAGAGTTGGGAGGGCAGGACAAGGGCAAAAAACCCATCATATTGTTGTGGAGGGCGGGGGTCAGATGATACCTTGGAAAAAGCTTGTGTTTTGAATGAGAAAAATGCAGCTCATAAGTGTTTCCAAATTCTAAATATAAAAAAACCAGAAGAATTACTTTTGTATATTGAATTGTTCCTCACAACAAAAACCCCAGTCAAATAAACAAAATACTTGAAATCTAATTGAAACAGAATACTTGGGTTAGTGGAGAAAGCACAAACAGCATTTCTAGTTCAATTTTGTCTCAGAATCCATTAAATAACTCAGAACCAAAAATTAGGCAACTGATAGTGGTTTGTATTTTTCTGCCTAGCCAATAATATCTGGTCTACACTAACCCCCCGTGTCGAACTAAGATACGCAACTTCAGCTACGTTAATAACGTAGCTGAAGTCGAAGTATCTTAGTTCGATCTTCAAAGCACTTACCGTGGGTCCACAGGCGGTGGGCAGGCTCCCCCGTCGACAGCGCTTACTCCTCACGGCGAGCAGGAGTACTGTTGTCGACATCACGCACTTCCGGGATCGATTTATCGCGTCTAGACAAGACGTGATAAATCGATCTCAGAAGATTGATTACTCGCCGCCGAAGCAGCAGGTAAGTATAGACGTACCTGAGGGTAGGTCTACACTTACCCGTCGCGTCGGAGGCGTCGGATCGATGTTCTGGGTTCGATTTATCGTGTCTTGTCTAGACGCGATAAATCGAACCAGGAAGTGCTCCCCCGTCGACGCTGGTAATCCTGCTCCACGAACGGAGCAGGCAGAGTCGATGGGGGAGCCTGCGCGCCACGGTGTGGACCAGGGGTAAGTACTTTTAAGTTTGAAATAAGATACTTCGACTTCAGCTACGTTATTCACGTAGCTGAAGTCGCGTATCTTATTTCGAATTTCGGGGCTAGTGTAGACCAGCCCTAAGTGTTAGTTAAATAGCCCCTAACGTAGAAAACGTTATCCAGCTGATAGTGCTTTAACTGTGAAACATACACCATCAGCAAAGTGTATTGCTTTACAGAGAGTGAAGAATAACTTTCAGATTGACAATAGGAAAAAGCATGCTCTTAAAAGAAAAAATATATATAGAAAGCTTTTGGTATCATTATCAAAAGTTTAGTAATGTGTGTATATCACATGGTTAGTGTGTGTACATACACACCCATGGCCTTAATTTTTGTACTTGTAAATTACTGGCACAACTTTTCCTCTGAAATTATTTTCACCCCTAATTTAAATCATTTAGATGCCAATCAGATACTCAGATGTTTAGATTATCTAAACTGACCCTGAAGTTAATTGTGTCTACAAATTGCATGCCCAGGTAAGGTTGGTTGACAATTTGTGTGTGTATGTATTTGTGTATCCTCCACTAGCAGCACAGATTCCTTTCTCCACCTTTGTACAAGCCATGAAACCAGAAGGGACCATTAGATCATGTTGTCTGAAGTCCAATCTATCATAGACAATTTCATGCTGTATAGAGCCCGATAACTAGTTTGGCTAAAGCATAAAGGCATCCAGTGTTGATTTGAAGAAATCAGGTGATGGAGAATCCACCACTTCCCTTAGGTGTTTGTTCCAATAGTTAATCACCCCAGTTAAAAGTTTGTGAGTAGTGTTCAACTTGAATTTGTTTGTCTTTAGCTTCCAAACATTGGTTCTTTTTATGCCTTTCTCCAATAGATGAAAGAGCCCTTTAGTACCTGGTATTTTCTCCTTGTGAAAGTCCTTCTACACTGTAATCAAGTCCTCTCTCGATCTTCTCATTCTGTTAAGCTTATCACAAAGCTCTTTACCTCTCTCATTGTAAGGCTTCTCCCTCCAGCCTTCAAATAATTTGTGTGGCTGTTTTCTGCACCATCTCCCCATTATGAACACATTTTTTAAAATGTAGATACCAGAACTGTATTAGTATTCTAGTATGTCTCACCAATGACACAGTGGTAAAAATCACCTCCCTACTTCTACTCACTACTCCCTTGCTTATAGGTTTGAAGAAAGCATTAGGCCTTGGAGCTCAAGATGAGTTACTTGTCCACTATGACCCTAAATCCTTTTCAGAATCACTGCTTTCCAGGATATAGTCCCTCATTCTGCATTCCTTGTTCCTAGATGTATAACTTTGCATTTGACTTATTAAAATACATTTTGTTTGAAGAGGTCCATGACTGTCCTGTCCTTATAATTCTTTACTACTCTGCCAATCTTTGTGCCATCTGCAAGTTTTAACAACAATGATTTTATATGTTCCAACCCTTCCAACCCTGAGATTCTATGATTCTATGATTCTATGTATTTTTAGATCACTGATGAAAGTGTTGAATAGTGTCAGACCCAGTACCAATCCTTGCTTAGCCCCACTACAAACACACCCATTTCTGTTTTATTCCCTGTTGACAACTATTTTTTGAGATGTCAGTTAGCCAGTTCTTAATCCATTTAACATGTGCTTTATTGATATTATATAGTGTACAGAGCTACCTTTTAAAATAAGAATGTTAGGGTACCAATCAAATTCCCTGAAAAGTCTGAGTATTACATCTGTGCAGTTATCTTTATGAACCAAACTTGTAATCTCAGGGAATGAAGTCAGGTTTGCTTGACAAGACCTATTTTCCATAAAACTATGTTGGTTAATATTAATTTTATTTCTACCCTTTAAATCATTATAAATTTTTTTCCATTATTTTGTTCTAGAGTGATGTCAAGCTAACTGGCTTCTAATTATGTGTGTCATCCCAAGTCACAGTTATGTGTGTCATCCCAAGTCACAGAGTCCCAACGAACCCCTTTTGGAGGACTAAAGAGTCCAATAGCTAACAGTTTATTTGCCCTAACTAGGGTCTTCAGCCCCAGCTGTGGGCCCTTTAAGTTCAGCCCTTTGTTCAGACTCCAGAATAAGTCCCGTCTCCATATTAGGGTTTATGCCACGTTATCTGTGGCCTGCATGGGGAACCCAGGCCCACGCCCCACCTCACAAGTTTCCAATGCAGGAACGCTAAAAACAGCTGCTACTCACCACTCAATTTCAATTTGTTGCTGCTTCTTCCCTGGGCCTTTTCCTACATGGTTGCTTTTAGCTTCACCCTTATGTCAGGGTTAAGGTTCTTACTCTTCCTGTAAACACAGCTAAGTGAAACACAACCAGAAACAAATTCTGGCTATCACTCAAGCACCTTCAGCTAGAGAGGAGCACCCTTCCTTACTTCTCTGGTCCTAGCTAGGAACCGACTTCCTAAACCCCTGAAGCTTCTTTTATCTGACCCTGCTGGACTCAATTCTTAATTCTCAAAGCCCCAGGTTGAGTTTGTGGGATTTGCAGTTAGGAAAGAACTAGAGCTAATTGAAAAATTAGTAATAGAATTTACATGACATTTTCAAAATATTTTACTAATTTTATTTAATAGACATTTTACTGATGTTTTGCCAATTAAAATATTAAAGGGTTTTTTCTTTTTAGTCAAAAGTTAATTTCTGATGACAAATTTTCTTTAACACTCAACATTTAGGAAGTTTCTACCTACTCTAAAAATTTCCTACCTTTTTTTATTCTAAAGTGAGCCAGTCTGATATAAAATCGTTGGGATACAGTAAATGCAAAACCCATGATGGCCTCCATAACTAATTTTGTATTTTTCAGAGGTCACATGGGGGGAGAGGTACAGCACAGAACTCACAATCTGAGAGGAGGGTGCTAAGCCACCGCTGTGCCTTCTGGGACCTGGGCCATTCCAACAGAAAAAGAGGCCTCCAACATACTGACGTAGTGCTGGGGGCCTGGCTGTGTTTTGGCAGGCAGCCCTACGAGCTACAGTGCTGCTCCCTGTCATGGACCCTACACTGGGGTTTGTGAGGGGGTCTTTAAGGCAGCCTTATGGCTGTCTGTCACTATTTCTGCATCAGGGGGCTCCTTCCCCCAATATATATGGGCTTCCTATGGCCCCTTTATGTCATGCCCGTCCTTTCATGCAGTGTAAAATAGCCAGAGCCAAGGGTGAAGATCACACCTACAGTATGTATAGACTAACTTTCAGCATAAAACTGCCTCTTAAATACAGCTCTACTATAAAAGCAAGCAGCTTGCAGATGCTTGTACTGCAGCTGGCTAATGATGGAGACCTGATGCAAAGGGGTGGTCTACTTGTGAAAAATGATTAGCTATCCTTGTTACATTTTTACTAGATTGGGGTAAGAACAGATCTTACATGTGATGATGGATTCGAACTATCACATTTCTATTTCTGTATTCCAACTTTATGTTGTAGTGACAGATATAAAATTATGGATAGCTAGTGCTTTTAGTTTCTATTTTATTGCTAGCATTGGGGAGGAGGGATAGCTCAGTGGTTTGAGCATTGGCTTGCTAAACTCAGAGTTGTGAGTTCAAGCCTTAAGAGGGCCATTTAGGAATCTGGGGCAAAAATTGGGGATTGGTCCTGCTTTGAGCAGGGGGTTGGACTTAAATGACCTCCTAAGGTCCCTTCCAACTCTGAAATTCTATGATTAGCATATCTCTATTACTCTTGAAATGCTAGGGAGAAAGGTATAAACACCAGTCCAGCAAAGCATTTCAGCACTTGCTTAACTTTAAGCATGTTCAGAAGTGTTTTCGCGGGATTAGGCAATAATGAGCTCATGACAGTCTGAATAAATAACAGATTTCAGGTTTCAGTAGCAGGTTATTTCCTAAAGAGTGCCATCTATAGTTGTGCAGAGAATGGAGATTCTCCTTGCAAAGTATTTCATGCTTTCAACAAATTCCCATTAGGGACAAAACATAAACATTTAAAATTCTCTGCAAAAGAATTTTTTTTAAAAAATCATTTCTGGTCTATCATGTTTTATTTCATCAGAATTGAAATGTCTTGTTTCAATGTTGCTTATATGGTATTATATACAAAACAAAATAATAATATTGAAAATTTTAAAATGAAATTATTTCAAGACAAAAAAATGAAATATTGTGTTCCAAAAATGTCAAAATAGGATGTTTCAACTGTCTGAACTTTTTTTTTTTGTTCTCCAAAATGAAATTTCAGCAAAATCAACATGATTTCATGAATTGTTGTTACTATGGCAAAACTGCATTCTTTGAAGGAAAATGATTCTATCAAAGTTTTTCTGACCAGTTCTAGGGCCACCATAAAAATGATTCCTCCCTTAAACTGGCCAGGAGTGGGTTATTGGATTCATAGACTCATAGACTTTAAGGTCAGAAGGGACCATTATGATCATCTAGTCTGACCTCCTGCACAATGCAAGCCACAGAATCTCACCCACCCACTCATGGAATAATCCTCTCACCTATGTCTCAGCTATTGAAGTCCTCAAATCATGGTTTAAAGACTTCAAGATGCAGAGAACCCTCCAGCAAATGACTCGTGCCCCATGCTACAGAGGAAGGTGAAAAACCGCCAGGGCCTCTGCCAATCTACCCTGGAGGAAAATTCCTTCCCGACCCCAAATATGGTGATCAGCTGAACCCTGAGCATGTGGGCAAGACTCACCAGCCACACACCCAGGAAAAAAGTTCTCTGTAGTAACTTCTAACATCCCATCATTGACCATTGGTCCTATTTACCACTGATGGCAATTAATTGACCTTTGACTAAGATCATGTTATCCCATCAAACCATCCCCTCCATAAACTTATCTAGCTTAATCTTGAAGCCAGATAGGTCTTTTGCTCCCACTGCTTCCCATGGATTCACAATTATGTGAGGTAGGTTTCCAGTTCCAAAAGTGATGTTGTAAAGATGAAGTGTCTTTTGGCAATGAAAAAACGTTTATAATAGTTGCTGAACTCTTGCTACAGGAGAGGATAGAGTTGTGTTCTGTCATCTGCTGATTTAAAAAAAGAAAAACAGAATTTCTTCAAGACTATTGTAAAGGGTCCCAAGATATTAGTTACACCAGGAAATATTCAAGAGTTGAAGATTGATGATAGACTTGTGATCTGAGAGTTTTCAGGGTTACTTTTGGTAGAAATTTCTTCTTTCACTTGTCTTTCTGCTTCTATTAACCAGTTATCCCCAGGCACAAGAAGACATAATGACCCAATTTCCAAAAACGAGCTGTAATCACTAAAGAATTTTTTTCAAAGGCATTTGACAATAAAGTCTGAGATCCTGATGGAAAAAACACTGACTAGGTCATCAGCCTCAAGGAGGTTGATACTCCAACATTTGCTGTGACAAGAACAAATTACATATGTGGAAGCTTGCATCACTCAGGTCTATTGAGCAGATACCTTCTAGGCAAGATGGCTCTTATCACTAACTGTAGGGTTTCAATTCTGAACCTCATCTACTTGATGTAAGAGTTTAGGTGATTGAAACTTAAAATGGATCTAGGTCTCCTGTGTCTTTTAGATCAGGAAATAGATTGAAAAGCCTTCTAGTTCAAATAGCACAATCTTTCTTTATTATCACTATTTCCCACTGTAGACTTGATCTTAGAGGAAAGTAACAATGATCTTCTCTGAGAGGGAAATAGTTGATATTGCTACTGTCAGCAGAGGAACTAGAAGAAAGTTTACAGCAAAGCTGATCTTGATTTAGGTAGATAAGAAACTGAAGAGATTAATAGAAATCTCTTTCACGGACATCCATTTCTGTCCTAAGAGCTGAGAGTTCTTTATAGGATTCCAGGCACTAAATAATGAACATTATTTGTACTAGAAAGAAAGATTCAGTAGTTTCACCAACTTCAAGACTTTAAACAATAATTAACATTATATTAGATGAGGTATCAATTGTAAAGAGCATGCGGCAAAAAGAGGTTCAGTAACAGGATAGATATGAATCATCCAGTCATCCTTAAGTTTTCTGAAAATCATGATAACCTACAAAAATATTCACCAGATGTGGAACACATCCTGTTCACTATTCTCCTCTGGAAAAACAAATAAACAAACAGACCTATGTAGAGATATGTGCACAAATAGGGATTGTTCCAAACTCAAACACATGAGGGATTCATCCATGCAGTCATCATAAAACCCCCAGAATATATGATACAGTTACAGAAATTGTTTCCAATCCTCAAGAGCAGCTGGTAACCAGAATGGTCAGCCATCAGAATGAAAGAAAACTATTTCAAAAAGAATAACAATACTGAAAGACAGCTTTGGAGAGCAAACAGTGACCACGGCAAGAAACCCTGCAGGACAACAGTCATGGTGGAGGTAACAAGGACACTGCAAAATAGGCATGTGACAGTAGAAAGTAAATATATCAATAAACACAATGACCAAGTCCATGTTACAAAATTTACATCACACAGATCAGGTGTGTCCCATTCTGTACACAGCATGGAACATAAGTTCATACATGTTGCACTCTTCAGGTGGATGCCCACCATCCATTGTGTATTTGGTGTTGCTGAGACAAAAAGCTAATGATGGCCTAAAAATGTTAATTCCGGATACATTAATTACTATGGTATCACACACACTTTTTGTCTTTGCACTTAACATGGACCTTTGAATTGAGCCTGTCATTTGATACCTATCCCCTTGGGCTAGTAAGCACTACCCTGGCTGATGCAGTTTAGGGTTTTCACTCATCTCAAAGGTAAAGAATTAAAGAAATAATAACTTTTTTTCTAACTTTGATCAAGGAACTCCATTAGGGATAAGGAAAGCAGAGTTAAATATTTAAAGAAACAGTTTAGATTACCTCTCAGTGCTAGTTTTCACAATATTGAATTCTTTAGACATGTGCGGGTTACCAGGCTTCACCGGCACTTTAAAACAACCAAGCACAGGAATTGCTTTCTTCATGTAAATCATTACAATTGTTCAGAATCTGTAAGCAGTACATTATGGAAACAGCGCAGGTAAATAGATTCAGGCAGAAATGACAGAGTTGAACCAGTATCTAGCAGTTCAGTGAAGTGTGGCTGCTCTCCAGGGGTACAAATGTCAACATAGCAAAGCAGTTCAAGAACAGGGTGACATGAACTGCAATTATCTCCACTCTGGACAGTAACATCAGGGATAGTGACATAATGTACCTGATTTCCAAAGTGAAGACTGATTTCAGTATATTTCACTGAAATGTCCTAACTTTCTATACTATCGATACTGGTTGTTTTTTAGGACATTGGGCGTCCTATACAGCTCACATACATACACAGATTATGTATAGCCTATAAACACACTGGAATCATGATTTTGGTCAGTTCAGTGGAGAATATAGTAGTGTGCACAGTGCTTACTAGACATGTGGATTGTTCAGTTTTCAGTTACGTAGGAAAGCTAAGAGATGGACCTCAGTTCATGGTTATGAAGTGTGAGCTAGTTCTTCACCAGAAGAAAATATGCGAAAAACATTTTTTCCATTTATGATCTTTATGCTCATGCAGAAAAAGAACATTTTAATTAAGTTTTGAAAAGACTGTTTGCAAACTGCTCATCTAAACCAAAAGCCTAGAAATCATTTATCATAGCTATCTTATGGAACAAACAAGTGGATATGCAACAACCCAGATGCCTACTGCAGAATAATTGCAAGGGAGGGTTATGCCGACCAAGTTTAGTGTCAGAGTGTTCTCCAAAAGACCAAACCTGTTAAATAAAGGGAACAGGATAACACCTCAGCACAACAAAAAGTACAAAATATAGTTTGAGGAAAGCAGGAGAAAAGGTAGGAGGAACAGCACAGATATACACTGGAACTCAAGGTAACCCATATTCTGGTGTGGTTCTTTTGTGAATCCAGATTTGTGTTTGTTTAAAATAAAAAAGAAAATGACTCACATTTTCAAAGTGACTAGTGATTTTTGGTTTGAAATAATATAGCAAATCCATTGCGCTGTATACATACACAGAAAAGATCGGCATATACCAGTGCTTCATTCCACATTTTTTAAATTATGTTTTTGGGAATTTACCTATAGCTCTCTCCCTTTTTGTAGAAAGTCATAGAATATGAGGGTTGGAAGGGACCTTAGGAGGTCATCTAGTCCAACCCCCTGCTGAAAGCAGGACCAATCCCCAATTTTTGCCCCAGATCCCTAAATGGCCCCCTCAAGGATTGAACTCACAACCCTGGGTTTAGCAGGCCAATGCTCAAACCACTGAGCTATCCCTCCCCCTCATCTCCAAAATTACCATCTCTTAGTGGCCAATTTGGGAGGTATGTGTTTACGCTTTCTCTCCACTGTTATTGTAAGAAGCATATTCAAGCTCACAGTGAAGAATGAAAAAATCGGATTGAACAACAGCAAGCTTTGCTCAGCTGATTTGAAATACTGATGAACAGTGCATTGCCACTCCAGATGAGATGAGATGGACTGCACATATCTGTTAAACTGCATACTGCCATTGGGGATTGTAAGTCTTTTCAACACATGAAACCTTTATGTTCTCCTAATCACATTTCTCAGTATCTAGTATTCAAATACACTAAATCACACAGTCACTTTAGCCTTTATACAGTACTATATAAACAAGCAGGACAAACAATACTTTTATTTCTCTCTTTCTTTTTCACCTTTTAAATTCCTTCCTTCCTTCCTTCCTATCTATAAACAGGGCCTGAGCTAAATAAACAAAATAATAGCATTGCATGTCAGTGATTTGTGTCATCATTTTTGTTTTATACTGAGCCAATCTATCAGCATTGTTATGTAATTATATAGTATTATATTATTCTGTAATTGTTTCCACCCTTCCTCCCATGCATCTGCAAATTATAAAGCACAAGTTTCATCTGGTATCTATTCCTCTGTCTCCTCCTTTCAATATTTCTCCACATTTTTCTACTGGGATGAGGCTAATCATGGTCTATAAAACCATCTCTCTGAGTTTCCATTATATTGCAGAACATCCTTCTTATGCTTTGAGTTGAATTTTGAACTGTTTGCATACTAGATTGGATTGGAACTTCAGTCCAAGTGAGTTAGCCCAATGACTGTCATTTAAGGAAATACAGATTGCTATTTATTTGGGTTTTTTTTTACATATTTAGTGGTGTGTGAATTGTTATAGGCAAGTGTGATTTCCATCATGAATACCTATATGCACAAGAATAGTGCTCAAAATCTCCTTTACAGCGTGTATACCTGCCCCTAAATCAGATAGATAGAACTAACTTCTATCCTCTTATTCCCCTCTAGGTATGCTGATCCAGCATCAGTTTGAGCAGGGTACAACTCTAATTCTCACCGATACACTTGTTCCTGCATCAGGCATTGGGAATGAGAAAGATGCACTGATTTAATATCTTAATTTCCACATCGGCACTTTTTATCTCCAGAGAGAACTCAGCATTTAAGGAGATAAGATAATAAGGTACCACTGCCACACCAGTAACTGATTTTTTCAGGCTTTTCATATGGATTCTCAAGATGGCCCAGGATCTGAAAAATCAATAAAAGGCCCTGTGCAGTCTAGAACCCAGGCCTGCAGAGTGATCAAATTGCTGACAGTGCTATGCTGCCACCCACTACCTGCTGTGGACATAGACTATGGAAAGGCCTACCTCAAAGGGATCTGACAGGCAGCAGCCTCATGGCTCCTGATTGACTCCCCACCCTATATAAACCCAAGGGGCATTCCAGGAAGTCTCTAGACAACAACATAGCTGTTTTGTATCTGCCATGACCATTCCTGCTCCTGAACTCCTGGTTTTGAACTCAGCTTAATTAGGACTTTGCCTCCTGATTCAGACCTTGAAAATTGACTCTGACTCTTGGTATCATCCCTGGCCTGGAACCTGACTATGAGTTCCTCTGCTACTCCCAGCTTCAGGTTTGTCTCTGCTCCGACCCTTCGTCCCAACTTCTCTTGTTGAGATCCTAACAGTCAAGGTGAAGGAAGATTCCAAGGGCTGTGGGAGCGAGGCTGGCTATGGATAGAATCAGAACTACTCCATCATAGGAATAAAGGACGGATAAAAGTAGTAGCACGGTCCTGAGCATCTGAGACACAGAAATATTTATCCTCTTTATTGGTTACACTTGTTAATAATTTGCAGCCCTCTGTCATGCATCTTCTTCAAAAGAAAACCTCCAGGTTACACATAATAATGTATTCTTGGGTCTAATAATCCCCTTTTATGGAAACACCAAGTAGACACTTCATGAGGTTCACCTAGTCTCAGTGGGGAAATATAGCTGCAACCCCATAGATCAAGGCTTGTAGTATGGGCCCTTCCTCAATTACCTTCCCCATTTGACATTGTGATTCTCTGCACAGATGTTCTACACATGATGTCCATCATGTATAAACAACCTAATTTCCTTCTTCAACAGTATTACTGGCCTTGCGGATGGGGGAATCAGTAAACATGATCTATCCTGAGTTTAGTAAGGCTTTTGACATAGTCTCACATGCTATTCTCATAAGTAAACTAGGGAAATGTAGTTTAGATAAAATTACTATAAGTGGATACACACTGGTTAAAAGATCATACTCATGAGGTAATAAACAATGGTTCACTGTCAAATGTGGAAGGCATGTCAAGCAGGGTCCCTCAGGGATCAGTCCTGGATCTGGTACTAGTCAATATTTTCATTAATGACTTGAATAATGGACTGGAAGTATGCTTATAAAATTTACAGATAATATCAAAATGGGAGGGGTTGCAAGCACTTTGGATGACAGGATTTGAATTCAAAACAACCTTCAATTCAACAACAGGGAATTCAATAAAGATAAGTTCGAAGTATTTCACTTAGGAAGGAAAAATCAAATTCACAGTTACAAAATGGGGAATAACTGGCTAGGTTGTAGTACTGCTGAAAAGAATCTGTGGGTTATAGTGGATCACAAAGTGAATGAGTCAACAATGTGATGCAGTTGCTAAAAAGGCTAATATCATCTGGCATGTATTAACAGGGTGTTGTAGGTAAGATATAGGAGGTAATTGTCCTCTTCTACACAGCACTAGTGAAGCTTCAGCTGGAGAACTGTGTCCAGTTCCACTTTAGGAAATGTGTGGAAAATTGGAGAGTCCAGAGAAGATTAACAACAATAATAAAAGTTTTAGAAAATCTTACCTATGAGGCAAGGTTAAAAAAACTGGACAAGTTTAGTCTCAAGAAAAGAAGGCTAATGCGGGTGAGAAAGGACCTGATAGTCTTCAAACAGGTTAAACCTATAAAGAGGCCTGTAACAAATTGTTCTCCATGGCCACTGAAGGTAGGAGAAGAAGTAATGGTCTTAATCTTCAGCAAGGGAGATTTATATTAGAAAGATTTTCCTAATGATAAGGGTAGTTAAGCTCTGGAACAGGCTTCCAAAGGAGATTGTGGAATCCCCATCATTGGAAGTTTTTAAGAACAGATTGGACAAACACCTGCCAGGGATGGTCTAGGTGTTGTTGACCCTGCCTCTACGTGTGGGGGCTGAACAAGGTGACCTCTCAAGGTCCCTTCCAACTCGCCATTTCTCTGATTCTGTGAACTGTCAGGTCGGGGGGGGGGGACATGCCACATAAGGGGGATGCTCACCTTTCTACTTCTGCTATATCCCCTCCCATTCTGGATACTCCTAAACTTACCCCATGGAGAAGGGCGTCTACAGACTTGGGAATCGGACAGCATGCAGCACAGCTGCTGCTCCTCCTTCCATGCCCTCTGTCCAGTTTAACAGCCTTCTTTAAATGCAAGTGAAGGGAAGCACGTGGCCCTCTATTCTAATCACACCACATCACTTGGCTGAGAAAGAAATTTGGTCCCGAAACTGCTTTAAATGCCTCAAGATGTCAAAGCAAGTGCAAAGAAAAACAGACGCCATAAACGCCTGGCAGTCATCAGAAGCACTGTGAAAAGACAAAGTAACAAGTATACCGTACTCCTTCATGCATTAGCTTTGACAAAGGATTTCTTATCTACAGGAAGTCTGCAGGATCTATAGTTAAAGGTCATTGTCTCCTTTAGTTCCGATTTAAAGTACCTGCAACACTTCACTGGATTTTACTGTACAGAGCAGGTAAAAATGGGAAAAAAAATTGGTATGCATGATTAAATAAAAGGAAACTGTTAGATGCAGTATTTTTTCCAGTGTTGTTGGAAATTAGTAATTCTCACCTGACAGTTGTTTTTTATGAACATGACAACCTCAAGCAAATGATAACTGATGGTATTCATTCCTACTGCTGGACATGTAATCACAGGGGCTAGAATTTTTTTCCTCTGCATTATTCTGAATGAAGAATTTGAATGAGTGTTTCCATTTATATCTGGTAAGTACTGTTTCAAAGAGAGTCTCCCCCACCCCTGCTTTGCAATTCACCCACATCAAACTAAAAATAAAAGAAAGGCATACTGTTCTTTTAAATCACATCGTAAGACTGGGCTAACTCCCATTGCTATTTCTCTTTAACACATGTAATTATACTTTTCAACTGCCCTTTGACTCTCAGTGGACCAAGGGCAGTCCTGCGTGGAAATGAACTTAATTAATTCTGTTATTGGAATGTAGTCTCAGCCATGGCATGGCAGCTTGTTTCCTTTGGCTGATGCTGCTAGCTGTAAACTGTTCGCAGATCTATTTACTCTTTCTAGATTGCTCCTGCTGAGGTGGTTTTGGCCCTGCTGTCACATCTTTGGAAATGGGTAAATTGGATTGAAGAATGAGCCCAAGCCTTCACTCAGAACTGAAATTAAGCGCACAAGAAAACCAATGGACTTTTCAGGGGCAAGTACCAAAATCTGCACAAGTATCAAACTTGTCAAATGGTGAGTGCAAGTGTTCATCCCCAAAAAATCAGCAAAGCATTTAAGCACATGTGTAACTTTAAGCATAGGAGAAGTCCTAATAAAGTCAATGGGATTGCTCATGGGCATAAAGTTATACAAGTGCTTTGCTGGTTCAGGGCTTTAGCACATGCATGTGCGCACACACACACACAAATGTCTGCCTTTGCTAAGTGCAGGTGCAAACATGTGCTTATGCACAAATGGAGAATGAGGATTGACAATTCATCCCTGTATCTGGTCTAATAGTAACGCTATCTGTATATCTTGCACAACAGGGGCTTCCAACTATTAGGAGAACATGGCATACTGGAGAATAGCAGGATATTTTTAATCCTCAAGTTCAGCTCATTTTTATGAGGCCTCTCTGCCCTTTTGGCTACAGTGATTTATTATCAAAATGAGGATTGCTGCACTGAGAGTCCTAAAGTGTGAACAATGGATGAAAAGAAGAATGAAACAGAATTTTAGGTTAAGAACCTAAATCCCATCCCAGTGGCATAGTGAGAACCCTCAATGCTATTTACCTTCAATAGGAGTCCAGAATCATAGCATCATAGGATCGGAAGGGACCTCGAGAGGTCTTCTAGTCCAGTCTCTGCCCTTATGGCAGGACTAAGTATTATCTAGACCATTCTTGACAGGTGTTTGTCTAACCTGCTCTTAAAAATCTCCAGTGATGGAGATTCCGCAACCTCCCTAAGCAATTTGTTCTCAACACCTCCTGGTATCACACCCAAAGTTTGCTTATACTAAGGGTGGGTGAACGGATATGGACTTTTGCAAGTGCCTTGAATCAAACTAAATCAGTATTGCAACTCTCATGATTGGTGATTTTATCATGAGTCTAGCAATATAGGAGCAATTTGGGAGCAATTTGTTTCAGGAAACCAGGATGAAAGGCTGCCAAATCATGAATTTTCCCCTATAAAGTGGCCACCATCTCCAATTACTGTCAATGGGACTGAAGCCTGCAAGATGGTCACCATTTCTCTACGGTCTATATGCATGTGGGAGTGAGGCTGCCCTTAATAAAGTTGGCTGCCACCTCCCACTGTTTTCAAGAGAATGAAGACATGCCCACAAGCAAAATAGCTCCCATGCTATGGTTCACAGGCCAAGACAAAACACAGCGTCTGTATAGAGTCACTATGAAAGGTGGATGGGGAGAATGGGGGAGCAGGAGGCAGATATAGGAGTTACAGGGGGCAGGAAGGAGGTGTGGGGAAGGTATTGAGGGAGTTTGGAGCAGGGCAAGGCAGATCAGCGTGGTAATCATTTGCCATGGGGTAAGGGGGCCCCGTCCAGACGTTTGCCCTCCTAGGACTTCTTATAGGTCTATACGTTCTATTTTTGTCTCTCCCCAGAGTTTGAAGGGTACAATATAATTATGTATAAATTTCTATATGCTGACAGAACTCACCCCCCATAATATTTCTGTAATGATGCCCCTGCAGGTTGGAGGGAGGGGTCTGGAGCAAAGGGAGGTGGGGGATTGGGGGAGGGAGTGTTTCCCAGTTTCAGGCCAAGAAGTCAGAGGAGGAGTCATGAACGCGTTGCTTCTTAAAAAAGACTAAACCTATCCCATGTCAATTTTAGTGTGACATTATCACTTATATGAATGATTGATATTAAAATATGTTATGTATATCTGTAACTCATCAATACTAAAAAGTAATATAAGCTCTATATGTGTGTGTAAATCATGATGCATTAATTAGGTCAGTGGTTGTCAAACTATTTACCATCCAGGCCTTTCTTTTATCAGTGGAAATATACTTGAAAGATAGAGAGTCAAGAAAGAAATATGAAATGGATTGCAGTTTCCCCACTTTAAGGGTGAGGAGAAGGTAACTGATGTCTCCATATGACCAGCCAGTGGGAGGTATGCATTAGTTTGCAGAGGAATAGGAAAGGTTAATCCAATTTAAAACATGAGAGAGTGTTCTCGTAACATTTCAAACCTGGCCCAAACCAGGAAGCATTAGGAATCCGATGGGAGAGATTGTTCTCATTAGATTACCTGTCCAGTTTCCAGCTTGGAAAGTTTGCATCAGTCTGCAGAGTTTGGATAAGTATCAATATTTTTTAGGGTTTATCTGAAATGAATAAACCCTCAAACCTTCCGGGTTTCTTCCATCACTATTGTACAATATAATATAATTTGTGCAATGCTTTTTTGATTTCTAAAAGTAGATATTGTGTACTCGGCAGAGTTGTAGAAAAATATGGACACATTCTACTGTATTTTATACTCTGTAACCATATCTAATACTTTTAGCTGAAGGAGCAACCTCAAGGATTTCATGAACACTTAATGGTTCTCTGTGATTTGGGTGTGTTAGGACAGCTGAATGTTCCTCAGTTCCAACTGTAATTAGATTGCTGTTCTAATGCAGAATAATTAATGTAACATAGAGACCAAAAAAAAACCACCCACACAGAAAACTTATTAAGTTTCCACTGAATTAGACACTTAGAAATGAAGCATTCTTGCCAAATGACTGCCTTTTCTAGATTAAAAAAAAGGCCAACATTTAGGACGGCCATCTAAGTCAAGGACAATGAAAAGCAAGTAACATTCGATAACATGAATTCAAACTTCAAAGGGTTATCCTGAGCTAGTTCACTGACAGAGAATTATCCAAGCAAAGGTCAGGCACTCATTAAACCTTATCTGAAGCCAAAGTTATATGTTATGGTTTATTGCCTCAAGTACCAATTAATAAAGAATTAAAGAAATGAAAAACCAGTGATTCATACCTTTGCCGGGAGAACACTCATACTTCAACATAATGCTAAAACATTAATAGTCATTTTAGTCATGTAGTATTTTATTAGGCACTTAACTCTGTGGGTTTTATCAAAAGATATATGACATTCATTTTTAACAAAATGCTGAGGAGATTTGGGGAACATTTACTCAAAATCTAATAAAGTAGATTTGAGAGAGATTTTCCAATGGAAGCCTTAAACATGGGCATCAATTATTAATGAAGAAGAAATGCTTAATAATAGGGGTCTGGGTAGAGGCCATAAAGAAGTGCTGAAATATCACTGTGATATCAAGGGCAATTGTCTTCTAAAGAAGCAGCAACAGGAAACAGTAAGAGCTTTAACTGTGTACTACAGCGACACTAATGCATTTTGCCCACAAGAGGGGCTCTCCAGTGCTTATTGTTATTATCATGTGCATTTCATTTGTTTTACATCATCTAGATATTTTTCCTCAGTGTTCAGAGAGTTAAATGCTTCAGTCACACACACATAACTGCCTGCAAAACCTTAGAAATATACTTATCTCCATCAATTGCTTATGCTCCAAACCATCTAAGGCCCTGAATTGATGCCCTTTACTATACTAAGCTGAAAACATGTTTGCACCTCCAGATGCCAACAATGTTGCACCAGTGACAGGGTACTTTCTATTGTCCTCATTACTTATCACATTAGGGGCTGAAAAACACAGGGATTCCAATGAAATGGAAGTGGCAAAGCTAATTTTAACCAGACTGCAGAAATTGAGACTGCAGATGACCTCCTCGGTCAAGTAAAAAATGACTTCCCTGGCATCAGCAAGACACAAGAGTTGTATGAAAAAAATAATTTTGATAATTGAGTTTGCTAGTCTGTGCATGAGTAAAGATGGATACTTCTGCTATTTACTGTCAGTTATCAGGTAGCTGAATTCTTAAGTCTCTACGGTTGTTTCCCACATGCTCCCACAACAGAGAGACTATTCCCGTCGTACAGATTGTTTTGCTGAGACCTTGTCATGTGGCAATTCCGTATGTCTCAACACTAGATATTTAGCTAAAAGTGTCTGTCTTCTTGTCCACCTTTGTAAGGGTTCATAGCCCTTCATACAGTAATTGGCACATTCTCATCACTGTTTGGCTATTTGTTCTCTGTTCTTTTATGTGGCCAAGACAGTCTCTAATACTGTTTGGCCAGCTCTTTCTTTGGAATTTCCTGCAACCTTTTTCCTGGTATATTCCATGGATTCATCTGCTGTTGGCAAAGAAAGTAATTAGGGTCTGATCAAAGGCCTATTGAAGACAGTGGGAGTCTTCCATGGGCTTAGGATCAGGTCCTTGAGCTTTATTTAGACAAATCCCATAGTATTATATGGAATAGGGCCATTTCTCAGATGGATAACATATTGTGCCAGAGATGGGCTAACATTTAAATAGTAAATAGTGTTCTTTTTTTTTTGAGACTCTCAGAGTACTTTACAACCATTTATTATTTCCTCATTGAAGCAGGTGTCATTGTACCCACTTTTAGGATGAGGAAACTAAGGCATAGAGATTTTAAATGACTAGTCATGGCCACATAGTGAATTGGCAGCAAAACTAGGAATTAGAATCCATGAGTCCTGATTCCTAGTCCTTTGCTCTAACCAGTAATCAGCTTCCCTCAGCTATTCACAGTTATACTGGATAACTAAAAGTACATCATCATTTCTTTTTATATGGCAGCATCTCCGTGTTTAAGGCCCTAATTCAGCAAGATATTTAAGTATGTGCCTATCTTTAAACATGTGAGATTACTCACATACTTACAGTTATTAGCCGTACTGTTTAATTTATGAAAATATTCAGAGTTGAAGACCAGAAGGGATCCGTATGATCATTTGGCCTCATTCATAACAAAGACCATAGAAATGCATGCATCAGTTCCTGCACTGAGCGCAATAACCTGTGGATAGAACTAGAACATATCCTTTGAGGAAGACATACAGTCCTGATTTAAAGACTCCAAGTGATGGAGCATCTACCACATCCCAGCTGTTCCAATGTTTAATTACCCTTCCAGTTAAAAGTTTTACACCTTATTTCCAGTTTGAATTTTTCTCACTTCAGTTTCCAACCACTGGGGCTTGTTATGCCTTCTTCTGCTAGACTTGGTGTCAAATGGTATCAATTTGATAAATAATATGGATGTATGTCCTCAACCACCGTTTCAGGAAGGAGATGCTCAGCACTTATATAACAGAGACTAATAACTGGAATCAAAATTCTGTTTTCATTAATTCCTGCATATTTGTATTTCTCTCATCCTGAGCAAATTTGATGTTGCCATCTTTGCATAGCTGTGTCTTTCTTGAGAGTAGAGAAAGGCCTCAAGATGTGATGTACTTTCTCAAGCACTGTGCACAATAAGCCTCTTTTAAAAGCTTTTGTTTATTCATGGAACTAGAAAGCCTCACCAGTTTTGTATTTGTAAACTTCGGTTTTGTATTTTCAGAGATACTAAACAACAGGAAAGAAATATACTTTTAAAGTGACTAGCTAATTATTATATATTACCCGCTGAAGCATGTTTAAATATTTCTCTTTCAATTTGTACAATAAAGAGCTATTTAAAAAGGTATTGCAGGGTGCCTGCCACTTCTTTCCTTCTGTAGGAGGAAAATATATAGAAGCATATGCCAAGCCTTATTCTCTTCCAAATGCTAAAGTGAACGGACGTCAAATCAAATCTCCCACAGAAGCAGAAACTCAGCTGCAGGTATTATGTCTGGAAAAACCCTTCTGCTACTGATCTTTCTGTGTCTGTTTTTCTTTTTAGTTTACATCCTCAAAATAATTACCAGAAATTTGAATCACAACATGTGGTGGGGGGGAGAGTGGCCACCTATTAGGCATTGTATTATAGCCTCTGACTATTGTGCTGATTTTGTTGTTCAAGAATCAATCTATACAACCCTGGATTGATTTTTACACATTTTGTCCATTTTTTTTTCCAAAGAAGACTTAAGGAAAGCTTTGGAACTGAATTTGATTATAAACAATAAGATAAATAATGTGAAACATAATCTATGTTTTAATACAACTCTGTGTACTGTAGTTTGTCTTCTATGACTGTACACATTAGAATTTTCTTTCCCTAAGTGGTTTCCAAAAACTCTTAGTTTTATTCCATTGCTGTTAATAGAAACCAATCCAATACATACTTCCCCTTCTAAATCTTCAGTTAATCTATAAAATGACGTGCTTCATCTGTTTTACAAAATAAAAACCTGTGGAGCTGAGACAGCTGAGTCCAGATCAGTTTACTTTCTGGACTTCAGAGATTAAATCCAAAAGGATGGGGTTAGAAAGTGATACATGGTTGCAGAGTTCCCTTCTGAAGACAAAGGCATCCCTGGCAGCTGATTCTAACCTGGGTGTTCAGCACCATGCGTTTGCTACACCAGCAACTGGATTTTTGTTCTTGTTCCTCATTCGTATATAATTCCCTGCACACTCAGAGGATAACGTACTGTTTATGCATCATGCAATCTCACTGAGTCCTGTTTCTTTACAGTACTTACTCCTGCTGCTAAAAGGAAAATAGGCTCTAACAATCCTCTTTTGGTGCCAAAGCTGTTGCCACTGAATGAACACATCCTGCCTGCAGTAGTCTGATTGATCCCTGTGATCCCTGTATCCAACAGGAGTTCAAAAGAATTCTGCCGCTCAGAGGACTAAAATTTGTATTCATTTAAGATTTACTGGCAAACCAAAGCTCCTTCATGTAACGGCAGATGCTATCCTAGCTTTCAACTCCACAGCACTGAACTAGCTCAAAGTTTGGCCTAGGTTAAAGGCCCACTGCTCCTAAAACTTGGCATATTTCTGGCATGGTATTCTCATTCTGCTCACAAAGAATACCTAACATCATGGAATTCGTCTGCAACCTGTAGTTTTATTCTGAAACAGTGGTATTAAGTTGCCTGAATGTTTGTGGCAAATACAAAGTCATCCTACATATCCTCAATCTTTGCACTATTGTTCTTAAGACCAGCCTTCCATCTTGTCAAACCCTATTGCCTATCAGAGTCCCAGTCTTTTTCCCACTGGACGCAACTGCCATGGCAGTGGTATTGTGTCAAAGTGATTTTTTTTTCTTAAAATACAGTTTTGGGTAGGCTGAAAATATTATTTTAGAGGTTGCTTAAAGTGTGTACATACTCTTCTAATAGGGTGACCAGATAGCAAGTGGGAAAAATCAGGACACTTCCCTCCACCCCCCCACCCAAGGGTGGTATAATTGTGTATATACGACAAAGTTCCTAATATTGGGACAGTCCCATTAACATCAGGACATCTGGTCACCCTATCTTCCGAGAGCAGTAGGGGAAGTGTAATGTTACAGAGACAAGGGGAGATGATTTATAAAATTTGCCTTATACAGCAAAAGATTCTATTCCAAGTGTTTTGGATGCCACATAGCTTGTGCAAGATGGGGGCCTCTGATGTTTGTTGGCACTGTAATAAAGAAAGAAGAACCTTGATGCATATGCTATGGGACTGTCCAACAGCCAGTCATCTGTGGAAAGAGGTGGACCCCAGAGTGAAAATAGTACTTGGCTTCCGCAACCAAATCTAAGTTGAAAATTATATCCTAGGTGACATGCCTACTCAGCTGGGTTTAACTCCACCACAAAGTCTTGAGGTCCTCAGTGATTACCAAGAGCATGATTTTATATAAATGGAGGAGCAGGTATGTGCCCAGAATAGCACAGTGGTATTCGGACCTGTCTGAGTTAGCAGCGAAAAAGAATAGCTTATCAAGGTAGAGAGCAATTATATGAATGTGAAGTAGTTTGGACCCCATTTCTTGAAATGTTTGGATAAAGAATGGGGAGGTGGCTCAAAAAATGCCAGACTTCTCTGCTTTTTCCCTCCCTCTTCCTGCCCCTCTCCCCCCCAGATCCCCTCTTTCTATTTCTTGCCTATTTGTGTCTGTGTGGGAGAGGGGGTTAGTTGTTTCCCCACCCTAACATGTTATGCCCATGTAATATTGTCTTATTTTTATATGGTCTGATCTTGCAGCTTTGACACATTGTGAAGTTGTGTAATTACGTAATTTAATTGGATATCCTATGAAATGTGTGGTATATGGTAACATTTACAAACTGTGTGTTGTTTGCCTTTCAGTATTTTTTATTATTTGCTTCTTTATTAAAAAATAATCATAAAAAATAATCTGTGAGCTGCTGACTGAGCAGCTTCATCTCGCATTAACTTCAGTGGGATTGCGGGGTGTTCAGCACTCTTCAGATTCGGGCCACCATGACTTAGCTCACATAACAAATTAATGAGGTATCTGTGGTTAGAACCTTTGAATCCAGTTCTTAATCCCAAGCCGCTTTTTCTAAGTACTAGATAACACTGCTTCCTTACTCTAGGGTCCTTGCATTCTCCTTCCTGAGTGTACCTTGCAGTCCTTCTAGGGAGATAACTGTCCCAAATTTATCTTCTTTATACTAACTGAATAACTTGGAGCGCCTGAACCTTTTCTTTTTCTTGGCTCTAGTAGTCATCACTTTTCCATTTTGAAAAGTGCCGATTGGTACACTTTTTTATAAGTGCACCAGGTTCTAGAGTCTGTAGGCCTAGTATTGGAAAGGTCCACAGTACTTGCCTTCAGAATATAGCACTCCTGACATACAATTAGGCATCTCCAGAGGTCTGATGTCTGCCACTCACAACAATCCATTGTGGATGAGGGTGTTTGCAATCTACTAGTATTATTCCTAGACCCTTCCATGGGATAATTTAAGCAAGAAAGAACAATGCATTGTAATAAAATGTAGATATTGGATAGTTTAATATAATCAAATGTAATCAGGGTCCCAACTGTAATAATCTATATGTAATGAATTCTGTCTTCCCTTATCGAATAGATGCCTATTTTTCAGCCATATTCCAGGCCCATAGTTAACAGTGATATTACTACAGTATTTAAATTGTTACTTTACTACCTTAAAAGGGCATTTCTGGGCCTCTAGGTGGACTGGGCAAGTGAAACTTGCAGGGAACAATCCGTTTGTAATGTATACAGGTATATACATAACATTTCAAACCATAATTGCTATAAACAGTGACCTTTTTGGCAGCAGGTTTAGTTTTGCAGATAAAAGTATTCATTGGTTAATTCTGAAGCTGCAGAATCCCAAAGGGCACTGATTATAGTCTTGATACTTTCAGATTATTATTATTATTATTATTATTATTATTATTTTATTATTAAGCCTTCCCCATAGACAGCAGTTTAACATTTATTGCCATTCAAAAGGAAGAAGACAAATAAACCCAGATAGGTCATGGCCAAACCACTATATAACAGAAATAGACAACCTGATGCTTAAAAAAAGCACATTTTTATTCATAGCAAGGTAAAATATAGTTTACAACACAGTTCAATGAATATACTCAGAGCACATCACAAAATACAGTTTTCCTGTATAATTTATCGTTGTGCATTTATTGATGAGTTTATATTCTGCTTCATACTGTTGCAGATACAATAATACTACGTTACTCACCCATGAGTCACAGGTGGGCTGTTAATATTTGGAAAGTGCTTTGAGCTCCACAGTAGAAAGGTAATAAATAAGGGAAGTGATTATTTTTATTACATATTAGTGATGAGATCCTGCTTTTTACAAAACTGTCACCTTGTTTTTTATTTCTTATATCAGAAATAACACCCATTCATGTTCTTTCACAAATAATAGTGACTGACTTTGCTATATTGACCAATACCTGGTGCAATTTCCTGGGCATTAATCACCAGTCTGTTGGGAAAGTAGTCTCATCTGGTCACTAATTCTCAATGAAAAATTGTGGGCTAAGGTCACCAATTTGTTTGGGTTTATGATAATGGGCCAACAAAAGGTAAGACAGAGAATTTCTAGTGCTCTTGGCACTGTTGTACCAAGCATTTCTAGAGAATAAAAAGCCAGAGTTCAATTTAGTGAGGGAAATATTAGAGATTTGCCTTGTCTCTGGTGAATGCTTAGCCTCATTCTGGATGCTGCTAAAGTATTCTGGCAGTGATTACTTGTGTTAGTAATGGTAGAGGATGGTCTTGTGTTTAAGCTACAGTGCAATAATCCATAGAATCTCTATTCATAGAAATTCCATGCTTCAATTCCATCTAGCAGGAATATATGACCGACCACATGACCAGGATGGTGATGGTGATTGTGAAATTCTCAAGGAGATTAGAGAGGCTATAAAATCAGAAAACCCAATAATAATGGGGGTATTTCAACTATCGCCATATTGACTGGGAACATGCCACCTAGGGCGGGATGCAGAGAGAAAATTTCTTGACACCATTAATGACTGCTTCTTGGAGCAGTTAGTCCTGGAAACCACAATGGGAGAGACAATTCTTGACTTAGTCGTAAGTGACACACAGGATCTGGTCCAAGAGCTAAATATAGCTGAACCGCTCGGTAATAGAAACCACAATGTAATGAAATGAAACATTCTTGTAGTGTGGGAGAATACCAGAGAAACCCATCACAATAGCATTTAACTGCAAAAAGGGGAATGACACAAAAATGAGGAAGCTAGTTAAATGGAAATTTAAAAGGAACAGTCACAAGAGTGAAATGCCTGCTGGCTTCATTGAAATTTATTAAAAACACTGTAACAGAAGCTCAAATTAAATAAAAGAAACAGTAAGAGAACCACAAAAATGCCACCAGGGCTATACCGAATAAAACAGACAGAGACAAAAAGACATCCTTTAAAAATTGGAAGTCAAATCCTACTGAAGAAAATAGAAAGGAGCATAAACGCTGGCAAGTCAAGTGTAAAAGTATAATTAGGCAGGCCAAAAAAGAATCTGAAGAGCAACTAGCAAAAGACACAAAAACTGGCAGCAAAATTGTTTTTAAGTACACCAGAACTAAGAAGCTTGCCAAACAATCAGTGGGGCCACTAGACAACTGAGGTGCTAAAGGAGCACTCAAGGAAGACATGGCTGTGGCGGAGAAGGAAAATTAATTATTTGTATCAGTCTGAATTGCAGAGGATGTGAGGGTGATTCTCACAGCTGACCCATTCTTTTTTCAATCGCTCTGAAGCATCTGGCACTGACCACTGTCAGAAGATGGGTTACTGGGGTAGATGGACCATTGGTCTGACCCAAAATGGCCATTGTAATGTTCTAGCACAAAAACTCTGGGTTGAATTGCTGGCTTTCCCATAGATTGTCTGTGTGATCTTAAGCACTGTGTCTGTCTGCACCTTAATTCCCCATCAGTACAATGGAGATAATAATAATTTTTTTCTGCCACCTGTTGTCTGTCTTGTCTATTTAGATTGTAAACACTTCGGACAAGGACTATCTCTTATTGTGTATGGAGCCTAGTTCAATGGGGGCCTAATCTGATCTGAGGCCTCTAAGTGTTATTGTAATTCAAATCATTATTCTTAATAATTTTATTACAGTTGTATTCTGAAGCCCCAAGCAAGATTGGAACCCAGTGTGCAAGGCACAGTACAGACATGTAGGCAAACATATTCCCTGCTCCAAAGAATTTACAGTCTAAGAAGACACTCAGTATACAGAAGCCTCGTCCTTGTATAAGAAAGATAGTGAAGAGCATCTGTTTTCTCTTTGGATTGCACAAATATATGTTTTAAAAATATTTTCCAGATAAGGAAACCCCCCAGGCTCACCTACAAATCTTTAATCCCTTCCTTCCTTTGCAATTTTCGCACTTTACCAAATGTTCAGTACAGAAGCCAAACGAATTACTTTTTGTTGTTGCAAGTTGCATGGGGGCGGGGAGTGTTGTACAGTGAATAGTTTCCTCATGTATATTTTTAAATTCTTGTGCAGCTCTGATTCGCCCACAGCTGTTGACTATCAGTGAAGTAATCATTTACAAGCATATTTCAGGGCACCTGATTCATAATTATATCCCTAAAAATGTTCCACAGTAAAAATAATCATGAGATGCTGAGCAGTTGAGAAAAAAAATCAGATCTCTCTAAATAAGATAGCTTACAGTTATCATTTCTGTATATACAGTAGTTATTTGCAGTTAAAAGTTTCCAAGCACTTTATAGAGGGCACAATCCAGCCAAGTGCTGAGTCCTCCCTGACCACCGTTTTCCAAAGATGCCACTGAGCACTTCCATTTTTGAGAAGCCTGACTTGAGCTACAACTGTATTCCTCACACAGTAACATTCAGTACCACTTTAGGGCAGGAAGTGAAGTGCAATGTATCCAGTTAAAACGTGAAGGCTGTAGCATATTTATCTGATCAAGAAACCATGTGACCACTATTCTGCAGCCCTCTCTTTCCATCCCTTGAACAGGGCACACATATGTCGTTTTAGACATCAGTGAACAAGTAAAAAAGCGAAAGCAGCCTGCGTGTATGATCCCTAATTGCCAGCTTTACCACCATCATCTTGGAAGATGTGGCAAGCAAGGCATGCTGCTCACTACCACTACTTATTTGCAAGACACAGAAGCCAGAGAAATCCTAAAAGGATGTTGCAGCAACCCCAGTGACAGAAACAAGAAAACTGCTAGGTTTAACATGTCTTTACTTGAAGAACTGATTTTGCATAACAAGCACTGAGCTGCCAGTGTCTTTCATTCTAAGACCTTAGTGCTCCACCCCTCTACACCATAACTTCTTTCCTGACATTTAGAGTGCACAGCCACAAAATAACATGCCTTTACAAGTGCCTGCACATGCCAGTAATGTTCTGAAATATGCCCTCTTGTGGTAAAATTATGATATAACAAATGGGAGAATGGAAAAGGACAATTCTTCCCACTATTTTACAGCCTTGGACATTAAAACTAGAGCAGATCTCCAAGCATGAAATCTAGATCTGTTTAGTTCCAGGCTATAGGTTCAGCCTGTTATATTGTTAATAAATCTGGATTCAGGTCCAAGTTTGGATTCTGAATCCCAGCAAAGTTTGGGGTTTGGTTAGAACCCATCGCCTCTTAGAACCTGAAAATCACTTATACCCAGCTCCCACTCAGAGCTCAGTCACTCCTACCTATTTAACACAAAGTATATGGCTGCTTACTGTATGTGGAAAACAAACATAATCAACAGGGATGGTTGGGAGAAAGAGGTGCGGTCTTAGAATGGAATTGGAGTCAGTCAGCAACACCAGCATTGGCCATTTTTGGGGGGCATGTCAAACAACTTCTTAGCATCCTGCCACCAAATGTAACTGATTCCTGCCCCACACATCACTCGCTGGGATCCTTTTGATACATCCCTTTTAATTGTACATAAAAAAAGGGTGTGTGCAAGAGTGAGAGAGCGCATGTGCATGTACACGCACTCATGAGCACAGAGCAGCGGAGGGATCCTTGGGTTTCCCCTAGCATCCTGCTGTGGAAGTACACGCCCACTGCTTATGTCAGCAGCCAGCCATTCTCACTTTACATGGACTTACATCTCTGAACACACTGAAAGAAAAGGACTAGAAATTTACATGGAACACTAAAGCTCCTCCCATATCAGGAAGGCTCACGGATGCAGGCTTTGCAGGAACCAAAGTTATAGAATCAGCATTCATCTGTGAGACTCCCCCCTGATATTCCCATTTGACCTCCTTTGTAAAGTGCTTTAAGAGAGATACTGACAAAAAGTGGTAGATAAGAGCTAGGTAGTATTATCATCATTAGTATACCATCGAGGGGGGCTCAGTCCTGTTCCCACTGAACTCAGTGGCAATGTTTCCATTGACTGGGGGAAGGATCTGGGACATACTATGCATACCCCACACAGCTAATGTAATTAGTCACTGCTTGTAAAATACTTTGAAGATGAACAGCACCATATCACAGTCTATAACAGCCTTTTTAACAGTGTGCTAGAAAAATAAGGGAGCATCAAGCACTGAAAAAACCCATTAACATTTACTTTTTTACTCGCAGCAGGAATAGAGAATAATTTGTGGGAGTACAAAAAACAGCAATGCTGAAGCCAGATAAAATAAGCACTAACTGGTATAACTGTGTTCTCTAAACACAATGGCCAGGAGCTATAATGGGGAGAGTAGTTCCAAGAAAAATGAATAACTGGAGGATATTAGTAGGTCAACATTCCATGGAATCCAATAACGTTTAAATAGCTGCAGATACAATGGATCGCAGTTGTGACGATGCAGCAGATAATCATCTGACTTTTGTGTGATTTAAATGAGTTACTAGTAAATCTCTAATCACTTCAGTGTTTCTGTTTTTTCTTCAGATGTCATTAACTTTTTGAAATCATAAGCATTGGGCAGACAGTAAGGAGTGAAGATATGTTTATGAATGAGAATATATGATTGGGTTGCCTGTGATCGCAGAGATATAGACTTGAACACAAAGAAGGTCATTTCCAGTTTTCTTATGTCCTATGAAGAGCTAAATGAAGTGGTGGTCTGGTGTACAGTTATTTGAATTGTTGCAATAAAAATTAAACAATCCCTGTACACCCATCAACATGAAACATTCACCCAAAACTCTAATCAAACCTGTTCTGAGATTCAGATCAATGGATTTTCACCTATTTACACTAGCAGAGACTTCAGCCCTAGTTTAATTAATCCAGTCAGGGAACAGAAACAATACCACGTGAGCTGTGTCTTCAAACAAAATTAGTCAACACAGGTTCAGATTTGTTCTTGTAACAACCTGCTGGAAAGCAATCTACAATCTGATTGGCTGGTTGGCTGTAAACATGATCCAGATGATAGAGGTTGAATAAAGAATAAATTCTAGAAAATCATGAGCTGCTGGTGGACAATTTGTGATAAAAAAGCATTTATTGATAAATGATTTACTGTGATGTAATCTCTGAACTTTGATTATCTGAATCTGAAATCCTTGCCACAGCTGCCATCCTGCAATTTTTTACTATCTTGGAAGCTCCATTTCTGGACTGTTTCATGGTATGTTATACTCCATTGCACAACATAACCAAGAATGACTGACACCGGTAGACTCCCAACAACCACCAAAGGAGATTAACAGAGAGAAATACTATCAACAATTTTTTTCAATGTCTCATAATCTGAGAAAAATCCCACTAATCCGCCAAAAGATTTTGCTGGCCCCAGTCATATCCTCCCTTTGCCTTTTAAGAGACCAATAGTATTTATTTTTTGTCCCTTGTATCAGCTGAATATATAGTAAATAAGGAACAGATTTTAATCCCCTTCTTTGAAAGACTATTCTCCTAAACTTGAGCTGCTATTTTCTGGTCTTAAGACATAAATGAAATTGCTCCACTGTCTATGGATGAAACAAAGTGTGACTTTCTCCCTCTTGTTTTTTAGCAGACAGGAATTTTTGGATAGCAGCTCATTGTGCATCAGGTTGTTGGGCTGCCGTCTTCTACATTACTGTCACTCCACTCGGTCGAGCAGAACATTGATTTCTGTACAGAGAGGACTGTAGGGGGAAAATTTCCAATATTCTATTAGACAAAGAAGAGTGGCAGTGGAGTAGTGGCAGTGAGCTTGGCCCCCCAGTGTATTTGTGTGTGTATATATGTGTATGTAAAGGGAGCGAGATCTATATACTGGCTTTACTTTGGAAGGACAAAAAACAGGTCTGGAAGAGAAAGACAGCCTTAGAATCACCAAAAAGAAAAAACAGAGGGATGGAAGAGGCAAATAAGAGTGAAGAAATAAAGGAAGTGCAAAAGAGGAGAGACAGGAGTTTTGTATTTATAAATATGGTAAATAATAGCTGCCTATTATATGGGGAGGGAGGGATAGCTCAGTGGTTTGAGCAGCGGCCTGCTAAACCCGGGGTAGTGAGTTCAATCCTTGAGGGGGCCATCTGGGGCAAAAATTAGGGATTGGTCCTGCTTTGAGCAGGTGGTTGGACTAGATGACCTTCTAAGGTCCCTTCCAACCCTGATATTCTATGATATTGTGAAAAGGGCAGGATTGTGACTAATGAAGGGTTATTTTTGGATAACAATCCAGAAATTGAGGTGCTTGTCCAGACCTTTGAATTTGGGAGGCAAATCTCATGAGATCATGTATCCCCATGAGATTTTTTCATACTGTCTGCTAGCAATAGGCCTGGAAATATCATGAAAATTATCATGATTCCAGCATGCTTATTACAGCTGTACAATTTTGTAAAAAAGAAGAAAAAAACACCTTGGGAATGTAACCCATATGTTTTACACTGCAGCATTTTACTTTGTTTGCCTCAAAGAAAGGAAGAGAAGCCTTGGGGAGGAGGCATGGGTTGGAATACTCCGTGTCTCTACACACTTGCGGAATGCAGGGCAACTCAGACAAGAGGGTCCCAAAACATCCAGAACGATGGTGTGGGAGTTCCTAGACCTGAGCAATAGCTTCTTCTGTAGCTGTATGGGACGTTTTCATCATGGGCATCACCTGGGATGTCACACCTAGTGACACTCTGAGAACTGAGCCAATCAGAGCACCGGGAGAAGGTTATAAATATAGGAGTTTAAGACAGCTCTGTGGACTCAGTAGTTGATCCATGTAGGACCAAGAGATGTGTCTGCTGTGAGGTCTAGGTCCCAATCCCAGTACCACATTGGATACAGGTGGGTGCTATTCCAGCTTTACTTACTAGGAAAATGCTCCCTTAGGAATAATGTTTGGTCTACTGTGGTGTTTTATGGACCTAGAGGAAGCGCTGGGATGGGAGCATGTATTACCCTAGAGACTACACAGACTTTGGAGTTCCATTTAATTGTCATCTAGCTGCTTCAAACTGGGATTCTGTCTCCATTAAAGAGAGAATGGAGTGGAGCTGAGTGAGGTGAAGGTTTGTAAATTCTTACCAGATTTTATGGGGAGAAGATATTGCCCTCTAGAGTGCAAGCCTTATAGAGATCGAGGGAATAACTATTTCCTGTGCTGATCCCAATCCCTGTACCACTTTGGATACAGTCTTCTATTTCACCAGTAACTGAGGACTAGTCAGCTATTAACAGAACGCTGGAATGCTGCTAGCTGTGGAACTCCCCAGGCTGTTTGTTTGCAGACAGGCTTCTGAAGTGTTTGAAAGGACTGAGATTCTGCTTTTCTTCTCATGCTCTCAAGAGTACAGATGACACACTCCACATATTATAAGCACACTATAAAGTCTCAGGAATCATCTCTGAGAAAAGATCAGAAGGGAATGTGTTTTGATGTGTGTGCTAAAGTATAGAAATATAAATGTTATGCTGAAGGGTTATATTGGAAAATACGTAGCAGCAACACAATGGGGAAGTCTGTATGAGGAACACCAGTAGATTTACTGCCTCACAGCTTTTGTTTAAAAGATATTCATAGTATTCCAAATACTATTTACCATGTTTTGTATTATTTATAATGTTTCCTGTGTACATTAAATATTTGTTTATACTAAGAAATGGTATGTACTCTCTCTTTGAAGTTGACTGGGAACTATTAAGAGCTACATATCAGGGTTTTAGGTACAATAGCTCTGACAGAGTAATGCATTCTGAAAAGTCAGAGCTCTGGCCTGTGCTTCAGCAAAGAGCTAAGTGGAAGTGCAGGAAGAGGGGGAATATAATAGCGATACATCATACAGCCTCAGCTTCCCTTACCCTTTATGAATCATTTGCAATTCGAGTTTATTTTTTCTCATTTCATTGAGAAATTTTCATTTTCCAGAATTACAAATATTTTTGACTTTTATACTCCAAATGGAATTTTTATTATTGCGAAAGTGGTGACTTTTCACTCAGAATTGAACATTTCAGGAGTGACTAGGCCCATTTTTGAGCAGAGGTGAATTTGAAATGAAAAACCCCATTGATTTTTATTTTATTTTATTTTATATTGTTTTAATGAGAAATTTGGAGGAAAATCCAGACTTTGTGGACAATAAAAGTGGACACTGAATAAAGACTGGAAGAATTTCCTTGAAACTCAACTGCAAAGGTTTTTGGTCCTGACTTAGAAAACCATTCTGATTCAGGACACCACTTAAGGATGTACTTAAATTCCATGGAGGTCAATGGGACACAGGATTGTGCTTAAGTGCTCTCATGGATAGAGATGGATTTAAGCCCATGCTGATGGCAAAGGCAAAGCAAACCTAATAAAAAGCTTTGTAGTAAGTTCAAAAACAAACTAAAACCAGCCCCAACCCAGGGATCCTTCTTCCCAGATGTACCTGGTGATAAGCCGATAGACATCTCCCTGTCCAAGGGATAGCCTACTAACCCCTCCAGCTGCCCGCACACTGTCCCCTGTTCTGATGGAAGGAAGAGGTTACTATCCTCTCTCCTTTCCCAGGATTCATTCTGGCTGCCTGAGAAAGAGGGGATCTTTTCCATGCACATTCTTCAAAGCTCCAGTGTACAGCTCTGGATAGACTTACAGCCTGGGGTCTTCTTAAACCATGCACTGCTACCTGGGCACCATTCCTTTGGCCTCAGTATTTGTTTTCCTTTGTGCTCTGAACATACATTTGCAAGAAACACTGTCAGAATAGCATGGTCCCAGAGGCACCCCTTTTTAGACTTAAAGGACCAGTAATGTGCTGAATGCCATCCGCTCCCCCTCTTTCATTGGCAGTTGATGGCGCTCAACAACTAGAAGGACTGAGCGATTGGTTTGTAGTTTTACCTTTGCTCATCAGGGTTAAGTAGCTCCTGTCATTCAAGAATAACATACCAGCATTTGGGCCAAATTTGGTAGAATCAGCTCCATCTTTGTGATGGAGGCTACTTCTAAATAGAGCTCTCAGATAGATGTAAGATCTTAGCACAAAGTACATTCATTTCCACCTGCCTAAGGCTTTGCAAGCAGTACAGTAGCTGTATCAGTACTGCTTTCACTTATCAAATTTACATTCCTAGTGGCTAAATTGTTTTGAAAGTGCATCACAGTGTGAAGCCCCTTTCCAGCTCTGCTTGCTGTTCAGAAATGCCGAACATAAACTCGAAAAATTGTATGTATTTGTGGCAATTGGTAAAGCAAAAAACAAGAAAAGCTGTTTTCTCTAAATGGACAACTTCAGTCCTGCTTAAAAAAAAATCTGAGCATTTAGATACATATATAAATATGTTTATTAATATTAAGGGTATTCGTAGTCAAAATTGCCTAGCTTTGGGGCTGCATTTCCAAGTTTGAATAGTAAAGTGCCATCCACTAAAATATGCTAAATTCCTGTGGTATAATTTTTGCTGGACTGAAAGATTTGAAGTGGGCCAGTACTATGAAACTTGAATGCCTGAATTTAGGCCCCTAAATAAGTGACCTTGGGGGCAAAATCCTCAGATGGTATAAATTGTCATTACCCATGGAATTCAACAGGCCTCTGACTGCAGATGGTTGGAAAATGTTTTTTCCCCCAAAGAAAAAGTGTTCAGTTTCAGTGAAAAATTGTAAATCAAAGTATTTCACCCACAAACCAAAAATATTTCAATTCTGACACACCACTGCAATCCTTCATGGGAATTGTAGTTCAAGTGTCTCATGCTCCCATTGTCCTCTATAGGCTGGACTCAATGGTTGGACTGCATCTCCCAAGATGCATCACAGTCCCCTCTGTTGGTGAGGGGAAGACATGCATCATGGCCCTTTCATGGTTGGGGTGCATCCTGGGTTAGCCCGATCTATTACAAAAATTGAGGCTTAATGCACCCAGACAGCAACTCCCATGAAGCACTGTGGCAGCATTTCAGAATCAAAACTTTTCAGTTTTTGGCTGAAAAATGAAAATGTTTTTGGTTTTTAGGCATTCAGTTTTTCACATAGCTTTGGCCCATCTGTGATCAATTTGAAAGGAAAGGACAAATATCATGGTACATTGTGATTGGAAAACCTCACAAATTTCAGTCCATTTTGCTAAGATTAAAGGTTATCCTGGGACTGGAAGAAAGGATTTCAGAATTCTGCAGAGCATCTTGGGTTATAAGATAGAGAGTTGTTAATTGTGAGCCCTGAACTACAAGAGAAGAGTAGCAAGCCACTTGATTGTCGTCAGAGTTGAAACAATGGTATATAGGGTCCATCTCATCTCTTGCTGAGAACACAGCACTAATGAAGCGTTTTAGTAGACCACTGAGCTTTCCCAAAAGGGCAGACAATACAAATGGTAGAAAATGGAGTTGGCAGAACTGGAAGGAATTAAGGCCATATTGGGATTTCCCCTAGCTGGATGATACTTTAACCGAACTTTCCTGAACCACACAAATGATTCAGGGTGTAAGGAAAGAGAACCTCTTATTATGATTAATTGGTTTAGTAACCATATTTATCCTCTGACTGTTAACAAGTTTGGGATACTATATATTAAGCACTCAGATACCATGGTGATAGTCACCAATATAAAACCATAGATAGAAATGTGCATGGATAGCACTATTATGCCATCAATATGCTAAATATTAAGCTATTATTAGTAATCTTATTTTACAGATTTTTTAATGTGCTTCCTTAATATTAGTCTACTTCCTTATTAAAGATTCATCAAATGCCAAAATGACCTTAGTAGTGCAACACTACGTTAAGTGAAATACTGCACCATTTACTTAATATCTAGGTTTTTTGGCCAATTGCTTAAAATGTAGTTCAAGTAATGGGAACCAATATCCTCTCTTCACATTCAACTGACAGGTGATTTGAGTCCTGTTTCAGAATTTCCAGAGATAATTACAGCAAATATACTAACAATGGATGCATGTCGGTTTAGTTTAATTCAGACATTTTAAATCCTTACATTTTGGAATACATTTTGCCCAGCACTCATCCTCTAAACCATTATCCTATTTAACTTGTTAAAAGCTTGGCTACTCTTACAGCATAAATCAACATGTCAAAAGACCACTCAAACCAAATAAGCTCATTGTTGAAATTCTAAGTAATTTTTAGAGCAAGGCAACCCTTTTGTTTATGGAGTTTTATGGAAAAAACACACAAACATTAGAAGTTTGTACTTACCACATGTTCTGAGGAAAAGAGAAAGAGACACTTCATCGCATCTTAAATGCAATTTCAGTTTACAGACTCATAAAGAATAGCATGACCCTGTGGTTCAGTAGCTCTCATTTAAATGAAGCCCTGTGATCACGGTCTTAATTCACTGGCATTCCTGTCTTTCCTTAACAAATCCTGTCATGTCCTCTTTCTCCCAAACAGTCTGTCTTATTTCCCAGTTGTCTGCTGAATGCATAGGCATAATTTGCCCCGATGCATGACTATGTTCTTATAGTGGTGCCCATAACTGTGGTATCTGAGTTCCTAACAAAGAGACGCTGGATATCAACAGCCTTGGAAAATAATGAATTGTCAACATATTTTCCTATTGTTGTTCTATTTTGATGCGAAGGTGGGGCCGTCCTGTAGCTCTGTTTCCAGAGGCAAGTTCAGCATACAACAGGTCTTTGGGGATCCGTCCATCTTCCATACGACTTAGATGGCCAAGCCATCTGAGGCGGCATTGACGGAGGAGAGTGAACATGCTGGAGATCTTAACACGTTCCAGCACCTCGTTGTTCATCATTCGATCACTCCAGGTGATCCCGAGTATGTGACGGAGGCAGTGCATGTGGAAGGCGTTCAGTCTCTTTTCTTGCGAAGCGTAGAGAGTCCAAGTTTCGCTGGCGTATAGAAGTGTTTAGCACACATGCGCAGTACACAGCGACCTTTGTGTTGATGGTCAGCATGTTGTTGTTCCATACTCTCTGTGACAAACTGGCCAAAACTGTGAAGGCCTTGCCGATTCTACGGTTGATCTCAGGGTCCAGTGAGAGGTTGTCCATGATGGTAGATCCGAGATAGGTGAACTGACTGACCACCTCTAGCACATTGTCATTGATGGCAATACATGTCTGTAAGAGGGACCTGAAGACTGTTCAAATCGACATCAACAGCTGGGAAGAGCTCGCCCAGGACAGATGCAGATGGAGACACGCTCTGATCACTGGATTGAAAACTGGTGAAGACAAGCTGCGGCAGCTTGCCGAGGAAAAGCGGGTTCAACGAAAAAGGAAGCAGCGGCTCCAACCCACAGTTGACACTGCCTTCAAATGCAGCAAATGCAATCGAGACTGCCACTCTCGTGTGGGGCTCTATAGCCACAATAGACGCTGCACAACCATCAACTAAACGTTCCCTATGGGCGCATATCCATCGTCTCTCGAGACTAACGGACGCCAACAAAAAAAGTATCTATTTTGATGCACACTATAAGGATAGCAGATCACCGGTGTACAAGGCCTACGGGTATGTGATTTGCAAAAAAGAACTAGATGTTGCTAATTTTAAAAATAAAACTGGATTTTATCGAGACTACTTTCAAAGCATTATCAATCAAGTCCTTTATCTGCGGAGAACCTCAGTCATGTGAGTTTTGAAGATATGAATTAAGTTACCAAACTTGAATGATATTCAGTCAGTTTGTAATAATTGGCAGGTATGAGTGGACTGGAAATTAGTTTTTTAAAAGTCATAGTATAAAGCCAACGTAAATGGTGGTGGTTGGACAACACCTCTACTAGTTCAGGAAACAACTTAACAGTTTACAGGGCAAGTTTGAAAATTAGGATAGCATGGCATGTTCCATAAAAGGCAGTGCATAAATATTAAAACGGGAGGAAAAAAAACAATCAAAACTGTTTCATTGGTAAATGGGGTTTTTTGCCCAAATAAAATGTTTCTTGGGAAGTATCTGCTTTCTGTGGAAAATTGCAACTGTTGAAAACCCCAAAACCATAACATTTTGGTTCTTGGCAGAAAATTTCAGGTTTTGGTCAAAAACTTTTTGGTTTTCCTTTTTTTTTAATGAAAAATTCAATTTTTCCACCACAGGGGAGGGGGTAAATTCTTTGATCATCTCTGCTAAATATACAATTTCTCCTCCCTTGCCCCACAATTTCATATTTTATGTAACAAGGACTATGAAATATCATTTATTATGGAAGAAGGGAAAGGTAGAGAAAAAGTGTTGTAAAGTGGAAATAAAAAGTAGTTTCCTTCAATGAAAGCTTCTCTTTCCACAAGACATGAACTTCACATGCTATCACCCAGCTTTGCAGTGAGTAGCCTGGGAGCCAGCAAGGGGATATGCTTACGTTGGGAAAGGGCATTTGGCACCAAAAATCTGATTTATTTCCTTATTTTTACAAAACTGTAAAACTTGCCATTTGTGGCTCCATAATGTGTAATTCCCCTCATCCCCCTCCCCCGCCCCCTACTGTGGTACCCATTATTATGCTTCACTTTAAAAGAACAACCTTGGAGTGGAAGTTACTTCCTTCCAATTTATGTTTTTCGTTTGGGGTGGTGGGGAGGGGGCGAGTCATCAATAACTACCATTGGCTTTTAAAGAAACTTGCTTTGTAACAAATGAAAGCTCAGATTTGGAATCAAAACACAGTTTCATTTTATCCAATGGGAAAACTGTTTTTCCAGTGGAAATTTATGCTGTGTAAGAAAACAAGTCAAGTCAAATTAAGCCACATGTTTGTGGGAAAAGAATGTAGGAGTTTGTCATACTGGTTCAGATCAATGGTCCATCTAGTATCGTGTCTCTGATAGTGGTCATTACTAGATGAAGATCCAAAAAACTTTGTATGGACAATTATGGGCTTCATCCCACTCCTATTTATATTAATGGCAAAATTCCCAAAGACTTTGGTGGGCATGATCAAGTTGTATATCAGTTTCACATCCTTCCCCTAGCAGTGCATGCTCAGTTAGATAAGTAGCAGATAATATGCAACCTCCATAGACTATATACCTTTGCAGAGGTGTTGCCAAAGCCTCTATGGTAAATTTTATGGATTTTTCTGAATAGCAATCATGATAGCTAAGCCACTTAAGAGCTCAGAGCAAAACTCTGAATTTGCTGAAGAGAGGACAAAGATATACCTTTTTCTTTAAGATTTAAAATAATAAATCTTAAAAGGTTTTTTGTTTATTTCCCTAACACCGAGCATATTTACTGCAAATAATCAATGTTTAATATTTCAAAATAAATTTATTATTTTCATTTCCAATATTGCAACATATTATACATTTGCAGTGTTGTTGTAGCTGTGTTGGTCCTTGGATATTAGTGAGCCAAGGTGGGTGAGATAATATTTTTTATTCAACCAACTTCTGCTGCTGAAAGAGACATGCTTTTGTGCTACATGGAGGTTTTCTTCAGAATCTGAAAACAAGGTGGATGAGGAAGAGGATCTCTGTGTAGCTCTAAAGCTCGTCTCTTTAATCAATAGACATTTGTCCAATAGAAGATACTACCTCATTCTGCTCCAACATGTTATACAGTCCATCTAATTTCTCTATTCATTTTTAATGAAATGCTTTCTCCCAGCATTATGCACATATTCTTGAATACACACACACACACACCAAATCCAGAGGAAAAACCTTTATAATATTGCTGCATAAATAATGTCAGGTTCTCAATCTGCAATTACACTGATCCTTTTTTGGAACTCTCTTACAATTCTAAACAGCTGAGCAGTTGTAATACATTCAGTGATTCATGGTCTTTTTTCACTTCCTGCACTGTTTAGGAGCAATGGGATGGATCTTATCTGAGGAACCTCATATAAGATGAATATTTCTAGTGGAAGGGAAAAAAACAGTTTATTTATAGTTATAGAAGAAAAATCTCTTCTACATCACTGCAGTATAGAGTGTTGTGAAGATACAGAAGATGCAGAAATTGTGTTCTAGTTTCTACATTATGAAAGAAAGGTAATTCTCGTGTGGACTTTGGTTAGCATATTGGAGGGGGAAAATACAATTTTTATCAATTTCTGTTCAAGTTTTTGCTAGCAGAATGTTTTTGTTTGCATGTGTGCCAATATAATCACATAACCTTTGAAGTTCTGATTCCAAGTGATGTACCCAGGGATTCAAACTCTTGTCTCTCTGTTTAGCTACTTATACAACTCCAAAGCACAGCAACATCTCCATGATTTACAAATATTGATTAATGTATGCTTGTAACACTTCACTGAGGTAGTGAACTATAGTTCCCATTTTACAAAAAGAGAGCTGAGGCCTAGAGGCTCAGGTTTTTAAAGGTGTCTAGGTGCCAAGTGGAATTTTGAAAAGCCCCTAGTGCCTGTGTAGATGCTTTTGAAAATCCCACTAATCACCTATTTGCCTCATTAGGTGCCTAAATAGTTTTAAAAATCTGGCTCTAATCTGGTCTGACTTGACCAAGGTCACCCAGGACCTATATGGCAGAACAAGGAATCAACCCAGTAATCCCAGTTCAGTGCATTAGTCACCTTCCTCTCACTCCTAATGAGATCCCAAGGAACTGGACTGAGGCAGGGAAGGATAACGATCAGATAACAATTATTCCTACAATTGGACTGAGGGTTGGAACCTGAGTTGTCCATCCTCATTTAAATCAAAGATTGCCAAACTGAGACTATGGATTTTAAGGCCAGAAAGGAACATCATGATCATCTAGTCTGACCTCCCGCACATTGCAGGCCACACCCACCCACTCCTGTAATAGACCCATAAACTCTGGCTGAGTTACTGAAGTGCTCAATTCATGATTTCAAGACTTCAAGTTACAAAGAATTCACCATTTACACTAGTTTAAACCTGCAAGTGACCTATTCCCATGATGCAGAGGAAAGAAAAAAACCTCAGGGTCTCCGCCAATCTGACCCCAAATATGGCGATCAGTTGAACCTGGAGCATGTCTGCAAGACCCCCCAGCCAGACACCTGGGAAAGAATACTCTGCAGTAATTAATAGCCCTCCCCATCTAGTGCCCTATCTCTAGCCGCTGGGGATTTTTCTATTAGCTGTCGCTAATGGGCCACATACCATTGTAGACAGTCTCATCATACCATCTCCTTCATCAGCTTATCAAGCTCAGTCTTGAAGCCAGTCAGATTTTTTGCCCTCATTGCGCTCCCCCTGGAAGGCTGTTCCAGAACTTCACTCCTCTGATGGTTCGAAACCTTCACCTAATTGCAAGCCTACACTTGTTAATGTGTATGTACTGTACATGTGAATTCAGCTCTCTGTTAACTCAGTATCTGCCCATCACTTTCAAATGAAGAACTGTTATCCAAAATAAGCACACCTGCTCACAAGGTGTTTACACCATGTTTAGAGTTAAACATAACTTGGATGCTTTGATGAAGTCATAAGCAATTTACCATCAGTGAATTCCCACAAAGCTCCCTTTGCTACAGTGTCTGACAGGCCTGCCAGCCCACACTCCTAATCTAGTCACATGTTCCTAAGGAATGGATTAAAACATGTCACATCTCTATTATACACATTCTTTTAACCCTGAATTACTTACGTTGCCCTCAATATGAGGCAGATAGTCCGTCTGAGAGGAGATTAGGAAAGATATTAACTAGAGATAAAAACTCCTGTCTCACTTGCTCCAGAGGACAGGAAAAGAAAACTCCCTGTGATTGACAGCCAGAGAAAGGACTCAGAGATCAGTTTTAATTTCAGAATTATTTAGTACAAATTATGTATGTGACTGATTACTGACACTGAATATATTATCACAAGTAACACTGCGCTATGTAACTGCATTTGTATACAATACACTATTGTTTACAATGTGTATGCTGAACATATACCGATTGCTAATAAAACCCTATTATGGGGTTACATTCAGTAATCTCCGTTTTGTAACAGATACTGTTCTTCGCTAGCAACTACTTTTCACCTGTTAGTTTGTTCCTTGCTGCCACCAGAACAAATAAATTTTTTCTCCCCACGGAATATTTCAGTAGTATGTTGGGGTGGGAGGGAAGGACCTCTGGGCACCTAATTTAGAAAATATTATTTTTAAAAAATTATTCTTGTTCTAGTTCCCAGAATTCACAGCCAGAGTTGTGACCCCCCCATTGTGCTAGGTGCTGTATGAATTCAAAGGAAGATCCCCATCCCTCTTGCAAATGTCTTGCAATCTAAGTCATGAACTGCCTGGTTATCAATATTATTCCTTTCAATTCCGCATGGACCTGTGTTACTGTACCCTTTGGTCCAGAGGGATTCCATAAGACCTCTGTAGTGTGGCAAACCCATTTTATCTTCCCAGTGTTTGGGACTTTGCCAACCCTAAGTCAGTAGTGGTGAAAGACAGTGGGTGAAATCCCAGCCCCATTGAAGTTAATGAGAGTTTTGAAGTTGACCTTAGAAGTCCCAGGATTCCACTCCATAACTTAACAGAGAGAATAAAAGCTTGTATAAATAATTTACCTTTGAAACTGTCTTTTTTTTCCATCAGAGCCTTCCATCATAAGGTTAATGACTAGTACAGAATCATAATTAACACAGACACAACAATAGTGCCGAGGTGGTAACATGTAATGACAAAACCAGCAATCTCAAATTTAAAGCCCAGACAATTTATTCTTAACATCATTTTGTTCTAGCTAAAACTTGGAACATCTCTGGCACATAGAATGGTGCATTTCTCTAAGAGGCCCGTTCAGTATCCACAGGTATGGCAAAATGTTTTGAAAGAAAACTGTTTCTGGTTTGTTCATTCCAGCAATCCTTGTCAGCTAAGTGCTTATTTGCCCCCCATCACTATAGTATTAGAATGCCTTATGGACATTGTGCTGCGCCTACCATGTATCCCTTGAAAAGGTAAATTGTTGGCCCAGAACACCCACATGGCTGGAGTTCTGGGAGAGGTTGTGTTTAACCTGTTGGAGGCGTCTAGCCAGGGACAGCAATGTGCCATGTGGTCACAGCTGTGCTAGATAGAGGATATGCACCTTGAGAGTGTGCCTAAAGGATTCAAGGGAGGAACAGTACATAAGCTCTGTTCAAACTCTAGAGGCTTAAAAAATCCAGGACTGGCTCCCCTCACAGGAGTCTGGTGAGTGGCCCAGAGAAGGTTCTTGAATGGATTGCTGAATAATGTAGGCTGACCAGATAGCCAGTGTGAAAAATCGGGATGGGGGTGGGAGGTAATAGGCACCTATATAAGACAAAGCCCTGAATATTGGGACTGGCCCTATAAAATTGGGACATCTGATCACCCTAGTTTAATCTGGATGAGAATTGTCATTTACCATCTGACTGGTAAAGGCCAAATTCACCTGCCCAGGCCCATCAAAACCGATACGATTCCATGAGTGTGACCAGGTGTTAAAGTAACGGGGAGGTGATGTGGGAAGTATAACTTTCACTTCACCCTTTACCAGAAGGTAGGGTTGCCAATTTTGGATTCCTGGAGGTTTTATCACATGATATAATATTTAATTAAAGATGAATCTTTAATTCCTGAAAACTCCAGGACAATCCTGGAAGGTTGGCAACCCCTGGATTGTCTGTGCAGTGCTCATTCCCCCTCTGCCTTGGTTGAAGCAAAGAGAGCTCCCCCCTCTTGTTCCAATCCACTTTAACTAGTGGATATTTCTGCGTGTAATTTGGTTCTCAGGCTGCTGGGCTGAGTTAAACAGATGCAGTTTTCTTTAAGGATGGACTGAAAGACAGGATTTTGAATTTCCATTTTCCTAACTCTTGTTGGTTGGTGTCACAGTCATAACATTATTTAAACATAACCGTGAGTTAATAATCTGCTTTTATGCTGGTTTTTAAATTGAAAATATACTCCTTATAGAAGTATATGGGAAAAAACCCATCGGACTATGATGGCACGTTTGGACCTGTTATGCTCTGCTGTGGAAATACATATGTATGGATTTTTTTTCAATGGCTACTTTATAAATATGTATTTAGGGAAATTTTAAATGACCTGGTAGACCAACAGCACCACTGAAGCAGTTTACTTGTTTACTTAATATCTAAGAACTTTGCAGGGCACAGATTGGATTGACAGTTTTAACTGTTTCATGTTTAAATGTGCTAAACACTTTTATTGGGTCTGTAAAATCAAGATTTACTTGGGTATTTCTTGCTACTCATTCCGATGACTCTTTTAAAAAAGCCATTCAGCATTAGGGCTGAAGAAAACAAGAATTCCATTTCACAAAATATGTTGAATTTTCAAAATTTGGTTTCATTCTGTGAAAGGATGAAAACAAAACCTTTTGAAACTTTTCATGCTAGAATAGTCAAGTGGTTTGGGCACTCCCTTGGAAAGTGCGAGATCTAAGTTCAAGTTTCTGCTCTGTCAAGTTTGGAGCAGCAATTTGAAGCTGGGTCTCCCACACCCCAGGTGACTACTCAAACCACTTAGCTATGGAGAGTAAATCGCTGTTTCTGCCCCAACAACAACTCATTGACGTGAGAGTGGAGCAAGATCTGGCTATGTTCTGTTTCCACCTTCAGTGGGGCAGAGATGATAATGGGACCCAAGGGATTGGCTGAAGCAGCCCATGGTGCACAGATCAGGCCACTTGCCAGAGATCAGGTAAAACTCCCAAGTGGGTCCCACCTGTCAACTACTGCAGGTCCCAATTGAGACACCTGGCCCAAGGTAGGGGCAGGAACACATGCATCAGTCACCAAGGTGGAGTGGGGAACCAAGTAGGGCTCCGGCACCTCGGCAGGGGGCAGGGTCTGCAAAAGGTACCAGTTACCAGGGATGTGGAGGACAGGTAAGGGCATCAGCACACACATAGCCAGCTGCTGAGGAACTGCTGTAGGAATGGCAGTAGTAACTACTGAGACTCCCCTTCCCAGTCTGGAGCCACCACCCAACCCCTCAGTCTCTAGCTCTCCTCCCCCTCCCCCCCCCAACAGGAAAATTCCACCCCTGACCCCACCCCCAGTTGAAACGGAGACATTTCCATGAAAAGTTTCAATGAAGCAGCATTTTCCTATGAAAAAAAAGTTTTGTCAAAAATTCCCAACTAGCTCTATTCAGCATACGCTCTAGAAAGTTTGTAAACACTCAGGCCTTGTCTTCACTGTGGGCATAAATAGACCTAAGTTACGCTACTCCAGCTACGTAGCTGGGGTCAACCGGAGAGCGCACTGCCATCGATTTAGCCGGTCTTCACTAGACCCGCTAAATCGATCCCTGCTGCATCGATTGCAGCAGTGTCAATTTCCCTGTAGTGAAGACAGGCCCTTAGTACTTAGGTCTCAACTTGCCACATATCTTCTGCAATGTGTTACAAAGACCCAAAATGAGGGGAACAAAACAAATTCATCCAGAAAACTTAATAAGCTATAGGATTCATTCTTTTTATGTAAGCTCTTTTTTTCCCACCTCAATTTCATGATTATCTATTTTGGATGTAAATAGTAGAGATGGCTGGAAAATGCGAATATTTTCATGAAAACTTTGTCCTTTTTTCTTCAAAATTTACAAATGACAAAATTTTAATAAAAATTCAGAAAGTGCAGCTTTATAGCAGTTTAAAAATTGGATTATTTTTTGTGATCCTTCTTATGGGAAAACATAATATTTTTGTAGCATTTGAAACGTAGAAAAAAATGTTTAAATGTGAAAATTTGGAAATGTTTGGTGAGATTTTGTAAATGATTTTCAACAATAAATATGTGAAGACATCAGTTTTGTGTGGAATGTCAATAATTTTAGGACTAAAATGAATGAAGTCCTTCAACACGAGTGATATCTGAAAATTATGTATTGTTATGCTTCAAATTCACTTTTAGAGTCGGTATTTTCTAACAACTTTTTTAAGATAATAAAAAACAAAATTGTAAGATAGTTTTACAGAAATTCTTAACTGTTATTTGATTCCTGTTTATGTTGTAAGGTGTATTTCCTCTTGTTTTCACTTCCTGATTGCTTCTAGTAGCACCATAGGAAGTGACAAAGTAAGTGAACTCCTCATAGTATACTAGAACATGTGTCTGTGCTGAAAAGTCACTGAATCACCAGAAGTGAAGTGCTTCATTCTCGTGTCATTGATCTGAGATGGATTTTGCTGCTACTGTGGGCTAATGAAAGTCTTGATTTCTGCTCAGAATTATGCAGTCAAAATTAAAGTGATCCCATAGAAACCCAATGTTTTAAGATGTGCAAAAACTCCAGGATAACATTTTTGAAACTGTCTCTATTCTGCCACATACTTCCTTGGGAAAATCACTTAGGCCTAGATCCTCAGAGGCATTTAGTTTCCTAATTTGCATTGAAATCAGTGGAAGTTAGGAGCCTAAATACCTTTGAGATCTGGGTCCTAGCCTCTCTGTGCCTCAATACTTGATTTGTAAAATGGGGATAATAACACGTCTCTCCTTCAGAGGGGTGTTATGAGGATAAATATATTAAAAGATTGTAAGGTGCTCAAATACTGCAGTAATGGAGGCCATATAAGTTCCTAAGATAACTGGAATAGATGGTCCAACCTTTTTTAACACTAAGGGCTGGTCCACACTGGGGCGGGGGATCGATCTAGGGAACGCAACTTCAGCTACGAGAATAGCGTAGCTGAAGTCGACATTTCCTAGATCGAACTAAGGTTACTTACTGTGGGTCCACGCGGCGCAGGCAGGCTCCCCCGTCGACAGCGCTTCCTCCTCTCGGCGAGCAGGAGTTCCGCAGTCGATGGGGGAGCGCTTCTGGGATCGATTTATCCCGTCCAGATGAGACGCGATAAATCGATCGCAGAAGATCGATCTCTACCCGCCGAATCGGGCGGGTAGTGTGGACCTATCCTAAGATTCACCATGTGACCTTCCACATCCTTCCATTCTGGGCCTGTAAAAGACAGCAAAGAACCTTATGAAAATAATCTAATATGATTCAGAAAATTAGAAAGGTGAAGAATAGGTAAAGTGGCCGTATTTTCAAAATCAAATTCAAGACATTCTTGTGACATTGTTAGGGGTTACAAAATTTTAATTTCAAAAGAACATTTTAGAAAAAATGTGTGATCATGTTACTACTTCAGCTCTTTGCTCAACAGTTATTGATGCCTATTTCGTCAAGTGGAGGATTCTTTCCACTAACAGCTTTCTGAATGTGCTTATCATGAAACACTGAATAAGTGTCTTTAATATTCACTTTGAGCTAAGAACAACTTTGATAGATTCTACACTCAATGGACTTTTCTCTTCACTCTAGGCACTGTTCATCACACTAAACATCCATTTCACTATATTGTATGTTCCTGGTATAAACAGATCAAATTCTACTTGGTGTAGTAATGTCTTGAACAAATATTTTGTAGCTATAAATATCTCAGACCTCTGCTTGATTAAATGAAAAACTAAGGCATTTTCAGGAGAAGCTCCTTGGGATGATGGTAGAACTGGTGTAGTTGTAACCATGTCGGTCCCAGGGTATTAGAGAGACAAGGTAGGTGAGTTAATAGCTTTTATTGGACCAACTTCTGTTGGTAAGAGAGATATACAGATGGATGTACAGACCTAAATCACAAAAAAAAATTATCCTTGAATACAGATTTCAGTACTAAACTTTACGCAGCTATATTTGAAGAATGTGACAAGCTTGTCTTTCTCACTAACAGAAGTTGGTGCACTAAAAGATATTACCTCACCCACCTTGTCTCTCTAGTAGAACTGGGACATATGGCCACTTTAAGAATAATAGAGCTTGAACAGAGCATTTGAAAAGAATTAAAAGGTTAAAAAATATTTCTTATGTAAATGCTGATATAGCCCTTTACAGTCATGTCTGGGTGAAACAGCACCATTTGTCATCTGATAGTTTATATCAGAGAAAGGGAGAAATATGAATTTACATTTTAAGTGAGAATCATTTGCAGGGCGTACTTGGAAGCCAGAGAGACTGTTGTTATGATACAGGGAAATTTAATTTAGTGATCACCTATGTAGATTAAAAATTAGTTTCCAAGAGCCATTTCCTATTGATTCCGATAAACTTGTCCCCATTTACACTGATCAATGTTTGCATCCGATGAAGTGGGTATTCACCCACGAAATCTTATGCTCCAATACCTCTGTTAGTCTATAAGGTGCCACAGGACCCTTTGTCGCTTCTACTGATCAATGGGCATTTTGTTCTAAGGAAGAGAATGAAAGTAATTTTTTCGGTTTTCTTTTCTTTACTGAAGGGTAGAAAAGACCTTCACACCTTTTTGAGTTGCCACTCAGCTGCAAGTAAAGTATGTCACATCTTGTGGAAGTGCCAATTAGAGCTAATTATAAACTGTCTGACCTGTTTAGCAGAGCTCCCTGGCTTTATATGAGAGAAATTTGGAGAGTGATCCTGATTTCAGTTACACCAGTGTAACTAAGGAGTAACTCCACTAATGTCAACTGAGTTACAACTAGTATAAATCCTACATAAGGAAGATGATAATTAGATCTTTAGCTTGGGTCTGATTTAGATGAATAGATTAGAAAGCCAGAAGGGACCATTGTGATAATCTAATCCAGTGTTTTTCAAACCATGGGTCACGATCCACTACTGGGTCGCGGCATGTAAGGCGCTGGGTCACCTTGCTCTGGTCAGCACCGCCAACTGGGATGTTAAAAGTCCCATTGTCGGTGCTGCCCAGCTAAGGCAGGCTAGTGCCTACCTTTTCTCGCACCGAGCTGTGCCCTGGAAGCAGCCAGCAGCGAGTCCGGCTTCTAGGCAGGGGGGCCATGGGGCTCCATGCGCTGCTCTCATCCCAAGCACCAGCTCCGCACTCCCATTGGCAGACAACAGGCCAATGGAAACTGAGGGGGGGACAGTGCCGCTGGGCACGAGTCGTGCAGAGATGCTTGCGCGCCTCCACCTAGGAGCCATACCTGCTGCTGGCCGTTTCCGGGGTGCAGTGCAGTCCGCAGTGCACGCCGGCTGTGCTACTGACCGGGAGCCACCAGAGGTAAGTCCGCACCCCAACACCATGCCCCTGTTCCAGCCCTGACCCCGCCGAAACCTGGAACCCCTTCCTGCACCCCAAACCTCTCATTCCTGGTCCCACACCACCTCAGAGTCTGCACCCCCAATCCAGTGCCTTGACTCCCCTGAACTCCAAGCCCCTGCCCCAGCCCTGAGCCCCCCCAAACCCAGATCACCTCCTGCACCCCAAACCCCTCATCCCCAGCCCCAACCCAGAGTCCTGACCCCCTCCCACACCCCAACCCCCTGCTTCATCCCTGCGCTCCCCCAAACCCAGAACCCCTTCCTGCACCCAAACCCCTCATCCGTGGCCCCACCCCAGAGCCTACACCCCCAGTCCAGACCCCCTCCCACACCCCAACTCCCTGCCCCAGCCCTCAGATTCTGGATGCTTATCTGAACCAACCCTTTTGAGCTTTGCCTATTACCAAATTCATTTTGTCACAAAATCTATTGCTCAATGGGTTCAGGAACCAAGACATTTTATGAATGTAGGGACCTAAATCACAATAAATATGTATTCCTGATGACAGATTTCAGTACCAAACTTCACATACCTATGTTTGAATAAGGTGTCCCAGTTTCATTCTTTATACCCTAAGTATATGCCAAATAGTCACACATTTCTAGAGTGTTCCTCCACCTCTCCTACCAGTGTATCATGGGTTAAAACTTTGCTTCTACAGCAGGCATTCTTCTTTTCCCAAACTGGTGAGCAGCCATGTTCAATGCCATTCTTAACTTCGGGTAATTCATTTGGCACTCTGCTTGAAGCCCAGAGAATAGTTTTGTCACTGTAAATTAAAATGATCCAACTCCTATTCATGTATGGTATAGATCCTGTGAGTAGTTTCTGTTCCTACTTAAGTGTAAGGCAGCATTTCCATTATAATAATCATCACCTTATTATATATATTTGTACTTCAGCCTGAAATATTTACCTCAGATTGAAGCATATTGTGCAACATATGATCTTAGAAGAACAGTTTGGGCTTTCATCATTTTAATTTTAGAAAAATATCTACATGAAAGAGTCTATCTTATAAAATAAACAAAAACAAACAAAAGAAGAAATTTACCAGATTCAGAAGTTCTTTTTCACATGTACATCTTCTTCCAAAAATCTTTACTTTCTAAATTAAATCTTGGAAGCCATTAGGTTAATAATATTTTGCAAGCCATTCAGTTAATAATATCTTGATTTTAATAAGGCTTTTGACACAGTCCCACATGACTTTCTCATGAGCAAACTAGGAAAATGTGGTCTAAATGAAATTACTATAAGGTGGGTGCATAACTGATTGAAAGAGCATACTCAAAGAGTAGTTATCAATGGTTCACTTTCAAACTGGGAGTGCATATCCAGTGGGGTCCCGCCAAAGTCAGTCCTTGGTCCGGTGCTCTTCAGTAATTTCATTAATGACTTGGATAATCTACTGTAGAGTATGCTTATAAAATTTGCAGATGCCATCAAGCTGGAAGAGGTTGTAAGCACTTTGGAGGAGAGGATTAGCATTCAAAATGACCTTGACATATTGGAAAATTGGTCTCAATTCAACAAGATGGGAATTCAATAAAGATAAGTGCAAAGTATTTCACTTAGGAAGGAAAAATCAAATTCCCTGTTACAAAATGGGGAATAACAGGCTAGGTGATAATACTGCTGAAAAGGATATGGAGATTATAGTGGATCACAAATTTAATATGAGTAAGGCCCTATTTGAATCGTGGGATGATTGTCCAAAAATTGTGACTGAGTTGCAGACAAGCCATGGAAAATTGTGGAAAATTAATAATGGACCTTATTATATGCAGTAATAAAGTAAATTATTACTTTTCCACAATTTTCCATAGTCAGCCGCCCGGTGCTGAGAGCGGGGCTCCCACTGTCGGCCACCGACTTTCAGCCCTGCACATGGCATAGCTCCAGCCGTCGAAATGGCGGTGGAAGCCTAATATTATGGGATCTGCAATTTCTTCAATATCATGAATTATGTAGGGCCTTAAATATGAATCAATAAATTGATGCACATGCTAAAAAGTCTAACGTCATTCTGTAGTGTGTTAACAGGAGTGTTGTATTTAAGACCCGGGAGGTAAGTGTCCCACTCAACTCAGCACTGGTGAGGACTCAGCTGGAGTATTGTGTCCAGTTCTGGGAGGGGAGTCACAGTTTAGGAAAGATGTGGACAAACTGGTGAGAGTCCAGAAGAGAGCGACGAAAATGAAAAATTATGTAGAAAACTTTATCTATGAGGGAAAAAATCTGGATATGTTATGTTTTGAGAAAAGAAGACTGTGGGAGACCTGAGAAAAGTCATCAAATATATTAAGGGCTGTTAGGTAGACAAGAAGTAATAGACTTATTCTGCAGCAAGGGAGATTTAAGTTAGATATTAGGAAAAACTTTCTAACTATAAGGGGTAGTTAAAATATGGAATAATTCCAACGGCGGTTGTGGAATCTCCATCATTGGAGACTTTTAAGGACAGGTTAGACAAACAGCTGTCAGGGATTTTCTAGATTTATTTGGTTCTTACCCACACAGGGGACTGGACTTGATGACTTTTTGAGGTTCCTTCCCGCCCTACTTTTCTGTGACTTTATGATTACTTGATTTAGACTCTTTTGCAATATGGTCATATTAGTCACATGTACATATTTCTGTTATGTTCTGCTGCTCAGAACTTTCATGTTCCCATTGACCTAAGCATTTGACAAGACTTAGATTTATCTTTTATCAGAACACTCTGCCACTGTAAGGGCCCTGGGCTGGGACGCAGTGGAGTTGGATGGGCCTGCGTCCCTCTACCCGGCCACTCCACCCCTGGGATATGGCAGCCTCCCCATCACAGGCCAAGAGGCCTGCATTTGTCGGTGATCTGCCAGAGCCAGAACCCCGACAGTTAGCTGTCCCCCACACTGTTTGAGGGCCTGGGCTTAGAGACTCATTATGACTCTGCCCTGAATACTGGTCAGAGCCGCCTAATTGCTTGCTGCCTCGCTGGAGGGCCAGGGCTTATGGACACTGCTGCTCTACCCTGACTATAGGCTAGAGCCCCCTAACTGTTTAGTGCCCTTTCTGGTCAAAGGATCGGGGCTCTTAGACTCAGTATTGTGTTACCCTGCCAAGTGGCAGAGACCCTGATGCTAATTCCCCCTGAACTATGCTCTTCCTGAGGACTTACAGTGAGGGGGCATGGCCTCCCTCCCAGATGGACAGAGGGACAGTGGCAACCACCTTACACAGACTCACAGTGTTCAAGTGAGTTTAGCCCTCCGCTTCCTCCCCATAATCCTCCCCTGAGGTGCCGCCATGGCGCTCCGCCCCAGCTTGCCACCCGCCGCACAGCTGACGGGTGGCAGGCCTGCCTGTGAACTAAAAAAAGTTAAAAAACCGGCTTCGCGGGCGCGCCTCTGGAAGCAGAAGCCGGAAGCTGAGGTGAGCTGGGCACAGGGTGGGGGGCTGGTGAGGAGCTGCCAGTGGGCACGCTGCATTTCCCCTCCCCCTACCCTTCCAGGCTTGCAAGCCTGCGGGGGGTGGAGGGGAAATGAAGCGCACCTGGGGGAGGAGGCGGGGGCATGGATTTGGGGTTGGGGGTGGAGTTTGGGCGGGGCCAGGGGCAGGGGTGCGAGCACCCACCGGCGCCGATGAAAGTCGGCGCCTATGCACTTAGGTCTATTCTGGGCAAGGTATGAAAAAATGAACAAGGCATGAATTTACAGTAGCCTTGTAAATATGTAAAATATATAGCTAGTAGAAAAGAGATAGTAGATCAGTAAGCAATGTGTGATACCTGCAGCCTAGTAGTTCAATGCATGAATTGCTCATGACCCAAATGGGGATTGTCTACAGAAATCAATGAACCAGTCATAGAGTGCATTAAGGTCAGGCTTGTCAAAGCCCTGGCTGGGATGATTTAGTTGGGGTTGGTCCTGCTTTGAGCAGGGGGTTGGATTAGATGACCTCCTGAGGTCCCTTCCAACCCTGAGATCCTATGAATACGATGTGGAGTAGAAGGTGCATGCAGCAGTTTGTTTTAGAATGTGTATATAATCTGATTAATTTGTGCTTTGGATGTGTGGTATGCTCTCTACCTACCCAATATGTTTGAGCTCAATCAACTCAGTGTGGTTTGATTGTATGCCAATAAAGAAGCCTCAGTGAGGAGTCCAGAGTTGAACTGATTTCTTAGATTCTAGAGAACTGGATAAAGTGTTCTGCCATTACTGGATGAGATGTTTTGGATAAACCGAGTGGAAGAGGTCTTTGAGGAATCACAACACTCAGTTTCTCTGTGACTGTTTCCCGGGGTTTTTTTTCAAAATGACTTAGATCAAAAGTATTGTGAAGCTTAGTTCATTTAAGTTTACTTTGAGATCTTTGGATGGGAGGTATTATAGAAGTGCAGCATATCATTGCTGCATCCAATGATTACTTGTTGTAAAGGCCAAGGTCCGTATTCAGTGTTTACTGAGTAAACTGGAGTTTTCCTGAGTAGAAACATCAGGATTTGTGTCATAGTTAGCTGTTAGAAAGAAAACTGAGAAATAACTAATGAGAAGCAAAAAAAAATTCACTACATCATCTTAACAACTTTTTAATGTCTTCTCTCCATAAAGCAATGAATATCAGATGTGTTTTCCTAATTTTCCTTTCCTTCTTTCTCCCTCTTCCCACCCCACAATTTAATAATATATGTACTAGATATGTCATAACATTTTGAGTATCTCTGAACATGGGCTGAGCCACAGCAATATCATGAGATACGATACTTTTGTTGTATCAGACATACACAGCTATTGAGTTAATAACCATTACTGCAGTGGTGCTTGTTATGTTGTACAAATACATTCTATTTGCATCTATATAATATGCTGTGATATAAATTATTATTGATCACAAGCTAGTTGGCTAAACAGATACATTGATCTATTCAAGACAAAGAAGAATAAGTAACATCATGAAATGAAAATAGCTAACAGAAGAATGTTCGTTCAAGTGTCTTTTTAAAGCTTAGAAGCAGTACATAAAAAGCAAGATCCAATTCTGCCCTCAATGAAAAGTATTCAGACAATGTGGCCTTCTGGTTACTATGACATGAACGCCAGTTACATGACTTACTTTAACAGGAGATGAAGGTGTTACAGAAGCAATGCATGACTGGAAAGTGAAATTGCAAAGAAAAAGACAAAAAATGACTAGGTGAGGGAGCTAGGCAGAAAGTCAGAAAGATCAAGTTAAGCATTGAAATGAAGAAGTGGCACTGAACAAAGCACCTCTCCTGAAGATATAAGGGCAGGTGGGTTAGAGTGATAAATGAATGAATTTGGTTTAAAGGGGAAAGGGATGATACACTGACTATTACAAAGGCTTTGGTTTAATTAAAGGAAAACCTATGCAGAAGTTAAGGGTTTGAAGCCTATAAATGGCAGAAGACTGTAGATTCAGATTGCGGAGCACTGGCCCTGCAATAGATTGGAACGCCAAGTATTGACACTTATGGGTCTATAGGATCTATAATTAATCATGATATCAGCTGAAATATATTCCTTTGAAATGTGCATACACAAGTCTTTAAGACAAGAGAATGTCCAAATATTGACTCAAAACTCAAACCTTTTTTGAGATTTATTAACGTAGTTAACTTTCATGTAATTTTTATTTTTAATTGTGTCTCCCTCCATGTCCTAGTTTTGGCTGATACCAATGGAAATACCATGAGAGAGGCTATTTCCTTGGTATTTCCAATCCAGCTGAAACCAGGAAGTGATGATTTATCTGACACTTATACAGCAACTCCCAAAGACCTCAAACTGGTTCACAGACTCTCATCTGTTTCATAGGAGAATAAGCCAACTCCTTAAAAATAAGAAAGGGAAAATATAACAAGGGTGAAGCAAAGAGAAAGGCAATTAGCAGCAGCCAGTTTAAAATGGCTATATTAGGGCTGCAGCTACTTAGCTCTGCCAAATTTAAAAGGCCAGCTACCTCTAATTTATCTCACCTTAAAGCACGCTGGGGGGAAATGTCTCTATAAGAGGGCAGACCTTTAGTGCAGGTGAGAAGGAAAGAGAGTTAGTAGTAAGTAAGGTGCCATTGCATGCTACTGCTATCATCACTGGCAATCCCTCAAGGTCGAGGATGAAATCTCTCACAGGTTTTATTTTTCATGGGTCCTTTGGTGACTGAACAGTCCAATTTTTGAGGCTCATTGGCAGACATTGCAGGTGGTGTTGGACGACAGGGTTGGGCTGCTATTCCTGCATGACCGTTGTCTTTCCTTTCTTTTCTGGCATTTTTCTGTGCCCAGGGCAAGGTGATTTTCCTCAAAAGTGGATGTTCCCTCTCTGACAAGTCTTTGCCAGTTATCCCTATCCTGGGCTGCTGTCTCCCAGTGTGCGATGTCAGTGCCACATCTCTTGATGTTTATCTTGAGGTTGTCTTTAAAGCATTTCCTTTGGCCTCCTCATTTCCTTTCTCCTTTGGTGAGTTGGGCATACCGCAGTTGTGTTGGTAAGCATACGTCAGGCATGCTCACACGGTGCCTTCTCCACCTCAGCTGATGCTGGATAATCGGGGCCTCAACACTGAAGATGTTGGCCTCTGTGAGGTCACTGACATTAGAGCAATGATCTTCCCACATTATGTTGAGGATCTTCTAAAGAAAGTGCTGGTGCTGGCATTCCAGGTTTTTCTGGTGTTGTCTGTAGGTCACCCAAGTCTCACAGCCATAGAGGAGAGTTGGGATTACCAACGCTTTATAAACTAAAAGTTTAGTATGTGTTCTCATGTTGTGATTGTTGAACACCCGGCAAGACAGTCTGCCAAAGGCAAAGCTGGCACAACGAATTCTGTGCTGAAACTCAACATCTATGTCTGCCCTCTGTGAGAGATGGCTGCCAAGATAGGCAAAGTATTCTACATTTTCCAGTTCTTCTTTGTCGATATAAATATTCCTTGCTGAGTCTGATGATTGACCGGGGACTGGCTGGTGGAGAATGTTTGTTTTGCCAATGTTCAGCATTAGCCCTAGACTTTTGTAAGCTTCAGAGAAGCAATAAAGGGCTGTTTGAAGATTCTCCGCTGAGTGTGCAAGTAGAGCACAATCATCTGTGTACTGGAGTTCAGTAATAGTTGCTGATATTACTTTAGTTCTGGCACGGAGACGAGAAAGTTTGAACAGGTTGCCATCAATCCAATATTGGATGCCAATGCGCTGTGGTAGATGGTCTTGGGTTAGTGTTTTCACAGCTGGTAAGAAAATGGAGAAAAGGGTGGGTGCCATTACACAACATTGTTTTATGCAAGTTTAGATGACTAAGGGCTTAGAGGTAGAGCCACTGCACAGGATGGAGGCAGTCATCTGGTCATGGAGGAGTCTTACAATAGTGATAAATTTGCTTGGGCAGCCAAACTTTGACATGATTTTCCACAGAGCCTCATGATTTACAGAGTTAAAGGCTTTGGTCAGATCGATAAAGGCCATATACAGCTTCTGGTGTTGTTCTTGACATTTTTCCTGGATCTGCCTGGCTGCAAAAATCATGTCTGTTGTGCCTTATGTTGGTCTGAAGCTGCACTGGGACTCTGGAGGTATTTCCTCTGCGAGAGGGAGCAGGCAATTCAGTAAGATTCTATCAAGAATCTTCCCAGCGATGGAGAAGTGGGCAATGCCTTGATAGTTACCACAGTTGGCCTTGTCTCCCTTTTTGAAAATGGTGATGATGTTAACATTATGTACATCAGCAGGGATTTATTCAGTGCACCAGATTTTGAGGAGCAGTAAGTGAAGCTTGTTAGTCAGTGTTTCTCTCCCCATGTTCAGTACCTCAGCTGGTATGCCACCAGCACCTGGTGATTTATTGTTCTTCATTTATTTGATTGGTTTGCAGACCTCGTCAGGTGGTCTTAGGAGTCCCTTTGAATAGCTCAATGAAAAAAGTCTTGCAGTGCTCAATGTGCAGTGACAGACTAGGGTGAAGAGACGGAATACTATCTCTCTACCTAAAGGTTTCCAGAGATCCTAGTGTTAGGCAAAAAGATTTTTTTTTTTAAGAATTAGGCAGGCACAGGCAATACCGAAGGGGGTTTATTCATGGTACCGGGAAGACTGATAAACAGCTTCAAGAATATGGTACTATAATGGCCAGTTATATACATTTGTAATGAATTCATTTGCATTTATTTGTACATACAAAACCAAACATTATTACAAATAAAAAAATACCTAATCAAAAATAAAAATAATACGTACATATAAAGGTCATCCTAATTGCATTAAACATCTATGGCTACCTTGAGGGGGAAAGAGGCGGGGGAGACAGGGAGGGATAAGTGCTTAAAGAGATCCGGTGGGCTGTGAAGAGAGGGCTTGTTCAGTTCTAAAAGCTAAGTTACTGGGCGGGCATTAACCATATAAGCTTATTAAATGTTTACAATTGTTAGTGCCTTTAAGCTACTAAAGCATTCCTGCTTAATTTGCAGTTTCTGTCTTAGCTGTTAGCTAAATTTTAACTCTTGCCTGACACTAGTGAGATAAAAATTCTGAGTGGAAAGGATGACATGGTTGAATCTATATGGATACAAATCCCAACTGTAAGAATGTAAATATATTGGTGGGGCTATGCTACTGGTCTCCTGAGGAAGGAAATGAAATTGAATGTACAGTGGTGGGAGAGACCAAAAAGGCAGCAAAATCTAAAAAAAATGATAACAATGAGAGACGTCAACTACCTGCATATAAACAGGTCAGATGGGACAAACATTAGTGAAATAATTTCTCAACACCGTAGTGGATTGCTGCTTGGGACAGCCACTGCTAGCGCACACAAGAAGAGAAGCTAATCTTTGTTAAGTTTTCAGCAACACACAGGGAATAATTCAAGAAGTGACAGTAACTGAGCCATTAAGTAATAGTGACCACAATATAATTAGGTTACACATCCAAGGGGCAGAGAAAGGGAGATTACAATAAAATGAGATTAGTCAAAAAGGCCCTAAAGCTAAAAGTAAAAGAGGTACAATCTTTAGAGGTGACATGGGTACCCCTTAAAAAGCATTAATAGTCTCAGAAGGCAAATGTACTGCTGAGCAAAAGAGAACCAGGAAGGCAAAGAGAAAACCTATAATGTGGCTAAATGGTAAGGCTATCTGAGTGGGTGGGGGGAAAGTCCTTCTACTTTGGAAATCTGATCCTGGTGAAGTTAGTGAACAGGAGCAATAATTGAAACAGGTAATGTGTAAGAGAGAAATTAGAAAGGTCAAATTGGATTTTGAAGAGCAAATAGTTAAAGGCAGGAAGACAAATGATGAGAGTCTTTGGGCATGTTTACACTTCGAGCTTGAGCGGGAGGGGTGATTGTTCCCAGCTCGAGGAAGTATACTTGTGCTAGCTTTCATTGAACTAGTCTGCTAATATAGAATGTAGCCATGACAGCATAAGCTGCAAGAGAGGCTAGCCACCCCAAGTACATACTGTCACAAGATGTACCTCCTCCCCGCCCCCCCACTAGAGTGCATCTTGGAAGCCATTGGAACCATTCAGTTGGGTTGGCCTCCCATACTGTTCCGCTGGTGATACCCTAACCTTAACCCTAAGCCAATTTTCCAGCTCCCCAGCCTTGCATCCCTACTGGAGTATAAACCCAGAATTATACTGTCTTGCACTTCACAGGGCTCTATATGATGCAAGCTCATTAAATTAGTCCGCTCCCCCTTCAATGTGGGGAAGATATGCAACAGCCTTTGCTAACGGAGCCAAGATTCCCTGACACTTCACTTAAAAACACACTGGTTAAGTTAAAACATGAAACAAGTTTATTAACTACAGAAAGATTCTACATGATCATAAGTGATAGCAAACAGATCAAAGCAGGTTACCTAGGAAATTAAACAAAACCACCATCTAAGACTTATACACACTAGATAGGATTTGAATCAGCAATATCTCACCCTGACTGATGATACAAGCATGCTTACAGATGCTTGAGGCACAAGCTGCCTCTGCTTTGCACCTTGGGTTCCCCTGCCCCGTTCAAAGTCCCTTTGTCTTCCCGAGGTTCTTTCAGGCGTTGAGTTGTGAAGGAGTGAAGACAAGTCATGATGTCACTCCCCAACTTATATAGTTTCCCCATATGATGGGAACCCCTTTGTTCCAAGCCAGGTACCCAGCCCGGTTTGTAGAAAAATATAGGTACCAAAATGGAGTTCAGTATCATGTGGTCTGGTCACATGACCTTGCATGCCTCGCTGATTCATAGCTGGCTGAAATTCATATAGGCTGGCTGAAATGTGCCCAGGTGAAGACAAGCCCTTTCCATGGCCCATTGTCTTTGCTGATGGGCCATTCCACTTGAATAGGCCATTCATGATGTGCTACCTAGCCTGCATGCAAATGAACCTTTGGGTATTATCCAGGAGTAAACACATTTGAAATACAAATACATAATCAATATTCATAGCTCCAGATACCAAAATGATACATTGATACAAATAGGATAATCATATTTGGCAAATCATAAGTTTTTCATAGATACCTCACATGACACGTTTTGCACAAGATGCATTGTAATTATGTCATAATCATACCACTATGACGAATATGGGGCAGAGTGTCACACATACCCTACTGAGACCCTACATACCTATTAAGGGCGGCTGGCCTGTTCTGCTGCTCTTGCCTCCACAGCTACATTCTATTTTTAGTCCACTAGTTCAATAAGAGTTAGCATAAGTATGCCTTCTCGAGCTGTGAATCACACCCCAGTTTGAAGTGTAGACATACCTAAACAGGAAGTAGGATGCCCAGAATCACTGGGTCCATTAGATCACTAAGGGTTAAAGAAAGCAATTAAGAAGATAAGAATATTGCTGAGAAGCTAAATTATTTCTTTGCATCAGTCTTCACCCCAGAGGATGTTGTGTTAATATCTACCTCCGATTTTCTTTTTTACTGATAATAAAGCTGAGGTAGAAGAGGTGCTGGAACATACTGGTAATTTATAAAGCAATCAGTCATGAGGCCCAGATGGTACATCTGGAGTTCAGAAGGAGCTTAAGAATGAAATGACTAAGCTGCTAACAAAAATATGCAATCTCATTAAAAACAGCCACTGTTCCAGAGGATTGGAGGGCAGAAAAGGTTGCATCTAGATTTTAAATAGTCTATAGGGGTGATATGGGGGAATTATCAGCCTTATTTCTGTAACAGACAAATTGGTTGAAATGACAATTAAAAGCAGAATAACAAAACACCTGCAAAATCATGACATGATAGGGTCTAACCAGCACAAATTCTGCAAAGGAAAATGGTGTCTTGCTAATCACTCAAAATTCTTTGAATGTGTCAATAAAATAGTGGATAAAGGAGAGCCAGTTTACATAGTGTTTTTAATCTTCTAAAAGGCCCTTGACAAGGTCGCACAGAAAGGGCTGCTAAAGAAGTTAAGTTGTTCTGAGGAGAGAGTCCAAGTGTCGTCATGGATCAAAAACTGGATAAGAGACAGAAAGTAGAGTTGGATTAAATGGAACATTTTTGTCATGGCAAAAGGTTAACAGTAGGGTGCCTCAAGATTCCATATTATGTCCTGTGTAGTATAATATATTTATAAATACGCTGGAAAGCAGGGTGATTATCAAGGTAGCAATTTTTGCAGATGTCACAGAGATAATTCATTTAAGCAGGACCAGAAAGGATTGTGAGACTCTTCAAACAGACCTAAACAAGCTAGGTGAATGGGTAAGATAATGGCAAATGAAATTCAGTGTTGATAAATGCAAAGCAATGCATATTAAAAGGAAGAAAATTAAACTGCTCATACACCTTACAGAGTTTTTTCTAAATGAACTGTACCAACTCAAGAAAGGGACCTTGGGCTTCATTGTAGACCGCCTGATGAAGACCTCTGCTCAACATGCTATTACAGTAAAAAAAAAAGCTAACAAAATGGCATGATGCATAAGATATGGGTGGTGAGCAATAGAAAGAGAGAGTTATGATGCCTTTATTTAAATCAATGGTGCAGCCTCACTCACAGTACTGATGACCCCATCTCAAAAAGGATATTTGCAGAGCTAGAGAAAAGTGAAAGAATGATCAAGAGCATAAAAAAACTCTCATCTAAAGAGAAATTGAAAATATTGGGATGGTTTACTTTAGAAAATAGATGACGAAATTTAGGCATGGTAAAAATATATGAAATAATGAATGGTGTAGAGAAGTTAGATCAGGAACCTCTGTTTTCCCTATTTCATAACAGAAGAACAAGGGGACAGTCAATAAAATTAAAAGGTGGGAAATTCAAAACTGATGAAAGGAAATACTTTTTCATACAACGCTTCATTAAGGTGTGGAACTCATTGCCGCATGAAGTCATTGAGGGCATGAACTTAAGGAGACAAAAGGGATTGAACATTTATATGGATAACATGACAATACACAGTTATGATTATTGATAATAATTTTTGAAGGGATATTAAATGTTCTGCTTCGAGGTTTAAGTCAATCTTATGTTTCAGTGTAGCAGTAGGTGTTAAAAAGCAAATAGGATACAATGTGAATTTATAAAAGTGGGACAGAAAATAATTAAAAATATAATTAAACAATGATATCACATTCCCTTTCCTATCTGCAAATATACAGATACCATTTTTTAACCAAGTTTTCAAAAGTTGGTTTCTAATTCATAGCCATAAAATCTACATAGGTAGTCGTCCTTTGGATGTGCAAACATGTGCTTTTACATGTAAATACATGCAGCAAATAGGCACACGTGATCAGTTAAAAATTTTGCACATGCAAATACCTGTGTAAGCATGCAAAGGTGGTCTTTGTATGTTTACAAAGAGGCAATTTAGGAACCAACCTTTGAAGACTGGACCCATAACGCACTTTTAGATTCTTCCAGATGAAAGGTACTTATATAAAACCTCAATCCTACAAAATTGCAGGCACATAAGGAGAGCCTAAGATCCTGATCCCACAGATGACACTGCAGAAACATAGAAGTCAACCCACACAGTCACTTGCAGGTTTGGGGCTACATGTGCAGTCTGGTGTTGTTACATTCTTCAGGAATATTTAGTTGAATTCATTTCAATATTGCTGTTTCTTTAACTATTAGTAAAAGTTTTGAAAATATATCAATTCAGATTTATTACACTCATAAACAGCATAATGGAATATCAAATCCAAGTCCTGTCAGGGATTTATTGCAGACATAGTATATTTTGAATCTAAAACATCATTGCTCTGCCTACACAATATGTATCTTTTAAGAGAGTAAAGTTCTCTAATTCTAGCACTGTTTTCATAGCTCCTTGGTTGTTTGAAGCATGGGGTGCAAAATCAAAAATTCATATCATACTCAGCAAATCCCAATGGGAATGCCAAACCTCACAGTATTAAGCAAATCTATAGGCTATTATTTAAAGAGCTAGACTTGAAAGTCATTAAAAATATAGTCTGGAGTTTTATCTTTAGTTTTGATATTCAGATTTTCAGTATATGGTTCTCAGCTTCACGTTCATATGATTTTTCTGTCATGCCTGTTGTGAAGAGGTAACTAAATAGAGTTAAGTATTTTGCCATGCCTTATTTCAAGGCCTTTTACTAGAGAAAATGTGCCTCTAACGGTGCGCAGACTCATCCCTGCGGCACCTCCTGCTGGTTGTCCAGGGAATTAGCGTTCCAGCCTCCGGAGCTCCCTGTGCAGGCCAGTGTCTCGCCGCTGGCCCCCGTGTCCGTCCCAGACCCCGGTGCCCCTTTCCACTGGGTGATGCCCCCTAAGTACCCCCACAGACCTGGATCTCCCCTCCCCAGGGAACCCCCAACCCCCTAATCCCACCTTGCATCAGCCTATGGGCTACTGCCAGTCACCATCTAGCCCCCTTTCACTGGGGCCGACTGCAGTCTCTATAAGCCAGTCATCATAGGCAAGGGGGGTTTGGACCTGCTGCCCCCTGCAACCCCAGTACCCCGTTTGGCCTTCCACTAGGCCTACTCCACCTCAGTTACTCTGCTTAGCTCCAACAGCTAGGTACCTTCCTCTCTGAAATCAGACAGAGACTGTATGCTCCAGGCCCACTGCCCTCTTATTAGGGCCAGCTGGGCCCTGATTGGGGTGTGGCCGCAGCTGTGGCTATTTCCCCAATCAGCCATCCCCAGTCACAGCCCTCTCCATTCTGTGGTGTATTAGCAGAAATATTTTAAGGAAGCTACTAGAAGTAATTTTTTTTCCACTTTACTCAGCACTGAAAAGGCTTCAATGAGAGTGCTATGTCCAGTTCTGGGCAACCGACTTTGGAAAGATGTGGACAAATTGGCGAAAGCCCAGAGGAGAGCAACAAAAATTATTAACGTTCTGAAAAATAAGTCCTACAAGGAAAGATTGAAAAGATTGGTTTATTTCAGTCTGGAGAAGAGAAGACTGAGGAGAGGGGACATGATAATAGACTTCAAGTACATAGAAGGTTGTTATAAAGAGGAGGGTGTTAAATTGTTCTCCTTATCCACTGAGGACAGGACAAGAAGTAATTGGCTTCATTTGCAGCAAGGAAGATTTAGGGTAAACATTAGAAAAAACTTCCTACGTGTAAGGGTAGTTCAGCACTGGAACAAATTAGCTAGGGAGGTTGTGGAATCTCCATCATTGGAGATTTTTAAGAACAAGTTCGACAAACACCTGTCTCAGTGCAAGTGACTGGACTAGATGACCTGTTGAGGTCCCTTCCAGTCTTACATTTCTATGATTTCTGTGCTTCAATTATTTCTCTTCAGATATTTCAATTATTTGTTTACTGCATTTTGCTTTTAAATTGATCAAATTACATTTTGTAAATAGGAACCATCTGGAGTGCGTAGGAGTTGAAAATTTGGATTATTGTGAAAAAACAACAAGGAGTCCTTGTGGCACTTTAGAGACTAACACATTTATTTGGGCATAAGCTTTTGTGGGCTAAAACCCACTTCATCAGATGCATGGAGTGGAACATACAGTAGGGAGCTCTTATGTGACTGTAGAACCCCAGAAATTAGAGATTGTAAAAAGGTATTAGGTCATGTAGTCTGCCTTCCTACTAATGCATGAATATTTCCTATGGTGAATTTTCTATTGTTTTGATGAGTTTAGGGCTTGGTGTCCCAAAGTATTCCACCATATCCTTCCAGAGACTATTTCACTGCCTGCAACATCTTGCTGTCAGAATTTCATAAGAACATAAGAATGGCCATACTGGGTCAGACAAAAGGTCCATCTAACCCAGTATCCTGTCTTCCGACAGTGGCCAGGTGCCCCAGAGGGAATAAACAGAACAGATAATCATCGAGTGATCCTTTCCCTGTCGCTCATTCCCAGCTTCTGGCAAACAGAGGCTAGGGACATCATCCCTACCCATCCTGGCTAATAGCCACTGAAATCCCATTTTTCCTCTTTACCACCAAAAGTAATTCTTCCTCTTGATATTTGCACCCTTCCCTATTTGTAGACTACTATATCCTCAAATACTTAGCCAAACTAAATATTTAGCTATTAAATCATTCCTTATAAGTCAGTCTTTTCAGCCCCCTTAATAAAACATTCTCCCTGCATTTTGTCAAATATCTTTCTTATAACAAGGTGCAAAGAGATTGCACGCAATATTCCAGATTTGACTGTACCAGAGCCATATAAGGCCTGATCTAAAAAGCCCACTGAAGTCATCGGCAAGACTCCCAATGAGCTATGGATCAGGCCCATATAGAACATAATCCTTCTCCCTTCAATAATACGTCAGTGCCACAGGATGAAACCAGAGAGCATATCACCTTCCACAACACGATGCTTTTTGCAGCCAAAAGCTTTATTGGCCCTTTTTTGCATTCTTACTGCACTATAATCTCGTTATTAAACTGTGGTTCTTATCACCTTAAGGTCTCCTTTGGCACGTCCGCCTTCCAAGATTCTCCCTCCTATTGCATACATATATTTTTAGATTATTTTTCCTCGGATATGTTACCCTGAACATTTCCAAGTTGAATCTCCTGTTCTTATTTTCTACACTTCCCCTCCCCACATATATATACACACATGCTGTAAATCCCTTTCTCTGCCTTCACTGATGCTCACAACCTTTCACAATGATCAGGAGGGATGTATTGTGATATTGCTTTATAAAGTATTCAACAAAAATCACAGTCAATTATTATACAATTTATTAGCCTTTAGGAACCATTTTTAGGCTTTTGTGTTCTTTATGACATTCCATAATTCACTGACTTTTCACATTTCCCTCCTGAAGGAATTTGGTGTACCCGACAGGAAGCCTTAATTGTTTCAGAAGAATCCATAGAGCTAAAATGCTGGTTCTAATAGGAGTCAGATTTCACAATGAGAAAGTTGAAATGTTGCAGGAAGAAAACTGCTCATTATTAAAGAAATGTCTGAATCCCAAAGGGTCTGTATTTCACTGCAAAAAGAATATTGTTGAGAAAGAAAAGTGGTAAATTATTCGATATTAATCTCCCAAATGTTAAATGTTCAATGGAGTGAATAAATGGGGACAAGAAAATACTTTTTGTTATTTTCATAACACTAAACATGGTCTCCCAACTTTATACTGTTACCAGGAGTTGTTCTAACTTAATTAAGGTCCTGATCCTGCAAAGACTTATGTATGTGCTCAGCTTTATGCCTGTGTTAACTTTACACACAGCGAGTAGTCCCATTGACTTCAGTGGAAACACTCACTGTGTGTTAAGTCTTTGCAGGATCAGGGCCTCTGTTTGTATTTGGAGTGAAACCCTAAAGGGATGATTCTGATCTAATTTACACTGTCTAATCTAGATATAAAATGCCAAAGAGTTTAAATATTTATAGGTGCCCCATTCTATATTATACTTTGAATAAAATAAATAACAATAGCAATTCCTGATTACAAAGTAATATGTAATGTTAACATTCAGAAGGTGATTTAAAGGGAAAAGTGGCACATTTTGATATTTTTGGAAGTTTTACCGGTAGTGCACACTAGAAGATGCTCATTGTTAGGGTATGTCTGCCCCACAATTGAAGGTGTTATTGCAGCACAGGTAGGCATACTCCCTCTAGCTTTAATCTAGCTAGCATGGGCAACAGTGGTAGTGAGGACATGGCAGTATGGCACAGCCACCCCCCATAAAAGTCTGCTGGGGACTCCGGGTACATATCAGGTTGCTAGACCTGTGTGCGTGTGTGTCTCTACCAGCTCTACAATTACGCTTTCATTTGAGGTGAACCTTCTGAAAGCATTGGACTAATGAGAATCCTTCTTGCCATTAAAAGAGGTCAACGAAAGAGGTCCACCAGAAACATTAGGTGATTTAAAAAAAAAAAAGTCTTCCTCCACATATTCTTTTTAATTAAAAATGTTAGTCTAGAGTCCCTCTCTTCCTCTATTACACTTCACTACGGAATAAAGTTACTTATATGCAAATCATAAGGTGAAATTCGCCCTTGCAGAAGGTACTCTTTTGCAGCAGCAGAACAGACAGGATATGAGAAATTGCAATTCCTGTTTGTTACCCTGTCCTCCCATACCCTTTTCTCCTGCCAGCTTGTTTGTCTCAGCCATTGTTATTTCTGTTGGCTTTTATGCCTCATCTACACTTAGGCCAGCATGTAGACTACAGGCACTACATGCTGTGAGAGCAGACTGTGTTCACACTTGTCACTGCGGTATGTAGCTACACCAGAAAGATTCTGACAGGGGAAGGCAGCAGGGAAAAGCCCTAGCAGAAGGGAGGCAGTGGGACACTGTGGCACTCTGTATCTCACAGTAGTACCCTGGAACTCCCATATTCACCACTGTGATATTATTATGATATGTTTTGTACAAAATATGCCTTGTGAGGTATCGTTTTAAAAGTCTTTTTCTGCTGACCAATAATAATAATCGGTTGGATTGTACTACTAAAATATCTGTGTACATGTGGAATGCACTGCTTTGGCATGTAGGGAATCATATCGGGTATATATCCTAGGGCAGTATCCTGGGGGCCACGGGTACGTTTCAGGGGGGCACCAAGCAGGGCCAGCATTAGACTTGCTGGGGCTCAGGTAGAAAGCTGAAGCCTCTCTGCATGGGCCTGAAGCCCAGGGCCCTGAGCTCCACCACCCCGGGCCAAAGCCAAAGCCTGAGCAATGTAGCTTTGGTATGGAGACCCAGGCAATTGCCCTGCTTGCTACCCCCTAATGTTGGCCCTGACTGTTATATGCAGAAAACCAGTTATTGTGGCACAGGTGAGCTGTGGAGTTTTTATAGCATGTTGGGGAGACCTGAGAAAGAAAAAGGTTGGGAACCTCTGCCCTAGGGTTCAGACATGTAGGCATTCTACTCGCGTAAGCCAGGCCTCACCATCTATCCCTGTGCTAGCTGGGTGTGTAGTGCCTGTACTCTACATACTGCCACAAGTGTAGACATATCTTTAGAAAGTAAATTCTTTGGGGGAAGAGAGAAACTGTCATTTACTATAGATTTGTACAGTGCTCAGCACAATGGGGTCTTGGCCTAGTTAAGGCCCCCCAGGTGCTTCCACAATGTGAAATAATTAGAGAGTGGCAGATTCTAGGACCCTGCATGGAGATGCAGGGCACTTCTGATGAGTCATCTTAATGTCAGGTTGACCCCTACATAGAGAAACAAACATATTTGCTCAGTCACTCTGAGGTTAGATCAGGACTGTCCAAGTTGCTCTACTGAAGAGAGATCACCAAAGCTTTTCTCAGAGGCAGAGGGAAATAAGGAAAGTGGGAGGTTCTGCACAGAAAACCCAGGAGCAGCCCAGCTGACAGAGGATCGTTAGGCTGATGTTTGTGTTTTTGCAAGCCTCAGAGCTAGAATGCTGAGAAGGATGGAACTCTCATGAATTAAAATTCTGCTTAGTTGAATTTTGTCTATATTCTGATTGCATAAATGTTAATTGATTGTTACGACGACTGTATGTGTCATAGGACATAGGAATTACACACAATATGCCCTAGAGTAAATAGGTCACCTTGAGTTTACAGGTAGTGGATTGCTTTGGGAGGGGGGATTCAAGTTCATCAACAGGAAAAAATATCAGGGAGGGAAAGGAGTTCTTTCAGTTAAGCACCAATGTGGGGACACAAGAACAAATGGTTATAAACTGGCCATCAGAATTTAGTTTTGAAATTAGATGAAGGTTTCTAACCACCGGAGGACTGAAGCTGTGGAACAGCCTTCCAAGGGGAGTAATGAGGGAGGGAGGCAACAAACTTAACTGGCTTCGAGACTGAGCTTGATCATTTTATGAAGGGGATGGTATGATGAGACTGCCTACAATGGCATGTAGCTGATCTATGACCGCTAGCAGCAAATATCTCCAGCAGTGGCTGATAGGACACTAGATGGGGAGGGCTCTGAGTTACTAGAAATAATTATTTCCCAGGTGTCTGGCTGGTGGGTCTTTCCCACATACTCTGGGTCTAACTGATCACCATATTTAGGCGTGGGAAAGAATTTTCCTGTGGATCAGATTGGCCAAGACCCTGGGGGGTTTTCTTCTTCCTCCTTAGCATGGGGCACAGGTTACTTTCAGATTTAAACTAAGTGTAAATGGTGGATTCTCTATAACTTGAAGTCTTTAAATCATGATTTGAGTACATCAGTAACTCATCCAGAGGATATGGGTCTATTACAGGCTTAATTGGGTGAGGTTCTGTGGCCTGACCACAGGAGGTCAGACTAGATTATCATGATGGTCCCTTATGATCTTGAAGTCTATGAGGCTGTCCAAGGGTCCTGTTTTGTCTGGGTTTCTCACCTAGCAATTCTGAACCATGTGTGGCGGACCAGGCTTAACTGTGATGCTTCAGAACTGACTTTTCAGTGTGGCCTGACTAGAGCAGCAGGAGTGCAGAACTAACTTCACAGCACCTAGCAGGTGGTGGCAGAACCAGCAGACCAGAGCGGACTATATTGTGCCCCAACAGGCAGGGTGGTGCAGAGCTGATGTCACAGCAAGGATCTAATAGTCCAGCACCAGCAGAGTTAGTGTGACAGAACTGGACCATGCAGCTGCACATTGGAGGAGAACATGGTGGTGCAGACTTCTCTGAACAGGCAGAAGAGAGCCATCTCCAATGCCCCCCTGAGTACCACTTTATTTGTGCCGGGACTTGCCAGAGGTGAGCCCCGGCACCTCTAGACTTGGCAGTTCATAGCCCCGGCACCTCTGGATTGCTACATCAATTATGAATGTAAAAAAAGATGGTTGAGCCCTGGCACCTCTTTAATTACAAATTAAGCACCAACTGAGTCTAATTGGACCTGAGACTGGGATTTAGGTGGGTGGGGATGTTTGGGACTAGAGCTCTGGACCTCAAGAAGCTGGAGAATTAATACATTGAAACTGTGCTGTTGGCCACGCTCCTGATACACTGATTGGGTTTTGCTCCTTTTTTATATGTAAATGTATATGTGGTTGTCATCCTTCTTGTGTTTTTCCTTCTTTTCCTTCCAGTGAAAGGTAGTTCTTTGTTCTCTGTTCCCAAAGACTCTCAGTGTTTGGGAATGGGGAAGAACCTCTGCACAAGTGACCAGAGAGGTTATATGTTAATTTCCCAGAGCCAAAAGTCAGAGTACGTCTATGACTATGGGTGGGGGGTTAAGCCAGAGTTCCATAATTTTAGGAAAGTACCTCTAGACAAATTGAACCTAACCCTGGTCACTGCCATTGGCACCCAGCAAAAGGTTACATTTGCACTAACAATAAAGGCAAATCCCAGGACAGGAGTAAATCTGGACGGTATCCAGCATGTGTATATTTTGTTCAGGGCAGATTGGGAACTCCACCTGCTTATATCTATACATAGATGTGCTGTATTCACATTTATCTGTGAGTAATAAGCATTGTAAATCCAGGTGGTCTTCAGACTGCTACACAAAACTCCAAAAATTTTAAAACTCTCATCAGTCACTGCTTCTAATCCTATCCACCATGGACATGGTGCATAAGCCACCATCAGCAGAGCAGTCAGTACAAGAGAGAGCACCAGATTTAGAAAACCAAACAATTGCATCCAGAACAGATCAATTAATTGTTTCAATAGCAAAGGATCTGGGTAGATCCTGAATTTTAAGTGGATGGTTTCTCTAAACCTTGTCTGTGTAAGGTCATTCTTGAGATTCTTCTTTCCTGTATTTGTAAATCTTCTGATTTTGTTGTACCATAGATTAGAACAAAAATAATATGGTGATCAATACTGTAATTTTGGAGTGTTTTTAAGTGTTCAGACAAATAGAAAAACACCATTTGGAAAGTCCATTCACTATGTAGACTGTCCCCATATTTATACAAGTGATTGTTGAAAGTGAGTTACTGTAGGTAGTTTCTATTGCATTTTATTCAGTTTTGCTACTATTTCTTCTGAGCCAGCCTTAGCCCTGGTCTACACTACGAGTTTAGGTCGAATTTATTAGCGTTATTTCGATTGATCCGTGCACCCGTCCACACGACGAAGCCCTTAACATCGACTTCTAGGGCTCTTAAAATCGATCTCGCCACTCCACCCCCAACGAGGGGATTAGCGCTTAAATCGATATTGCCGAATCGATGTAGGCTAGTGAGGACGCAATTCTACAGTATTGGCCTCCTGGATCTATCCCACAGTGCAACATTTGACCGCTCTGGACAGCAGTCTGAGCTCCAATGCTCCGCCCAGGTAGACAGGAAAAGCCCCGCGAACTTTTGAATTTCATTTCCTGTTTGGCCAGCGTGGTGAGCTGCAGGTGAGCGCAGATCTCATCAGCAGAGGTGACCATGATGGAGTCCCATCAAAAGGATTTTTTGCTCCCCCCTCAGTTGCTTTCACGGAGGGAGGGGGGAGCAAGGGTTAGGCTCATTTCCTTCTAGCTGCAGATGGTACAATATGCGGTGAGCAAGGAGGCGCCTTCCCTTCTAGCAGCAGATGGTACAATATGCTTGATATCCATCATCAGCTCCTGGCCCCCTCAAGGATTGAACTCGCAACCCCGGGTTTAGCGGGCCAACGCTCAGACCGCTGAGCTATCCCTCCGCCCGTGTTCCAGGCAGTACTGAATCTCCCTTAAACAAAACGTAAAAAAGAGAATGACCAGAGTCACTCTGGTCACTCCCATTTATGTCCAAGCGCCCCCAGCCAGCCACACCATAGGCCGCCGGCCAGGAGCACACGAATACCAATCATATTGTACAATCTGCTGCGAGAAGGAAAGGAGCTTCTGCTGTGTGGTCCCGCGACCACGACCATTTATGGCATATTGCACCATCTGCAGCTAGAAGGCAAGGCGCTCCTGCTGTGTAGTCCCGCGACTACCAGCCTCAGGCAGAACGGCCCCCTCAAGGATTGAACTCGCAACCCCGGGTTTAGCGGGCCAACACTCAGAACGCTGAGCTATCCCTCTGCCCGTATTATAGTGTGACTGAATCCCCACTAGACCTAATGTCCAGGCGTACGCTGGAGATGTACGGTAATTGTGAGCTGAGCAGGCTTCCGTAGCAAACACGGAAACCCCGGAAAAAAGGCGCGAAAAATATTGCTTTCACGGAGGGAGGGATGACATGTACCCAGAACCACCAGCGACAATGTTTTCTGCCCCATCAGGCTTTGGGATCGCAACCCAGAATCCCAATGGGCGGCGGAGACTGCGGGAACTGTGGGATAGCTACCCGCAATGCAATGCTCCGAAAGTCGATGCTAGCCCCGCTACTGTGGACACAGTCAATCGACCTCATGGTCTTAACGCTCTTTAGTGGGGACACACACAATCGATTCCATAAATTCGGGTTTTAAAATATCGACTTCTATAAATTCGACCTAATTCTGTAGTATAGACGTACCCTTAGTATTCTAGGATTTGTAGGAGGCAGTCATGGGGTTTTGTGTCTTTTCATTTCAAAAGAAGTAGGGCATTTGCATTTTAATATAAATACCACTATTAAAGTACAAGGTGGGCCAAGAGGGAAAAAGCAAATATACCTTTTATGTTATAGTTTCTCTGTCAATATAAGGCACCTTACTATATGAGGTGCATCAGGATTCCGGATAGTTGTTGCTGCAGTTATGCTTCAAACAGCAACAACAACTAAATAGACCAGCTGAATGTTGCTATCACAGGTGTCATGCTATGAAAGAGGAAACAACTTTGGGCATGTATTCATGGCATTTCATTACACAACAAGATAATATTGGATGGTGGACTTGATGCATTCCAAAGAGGAGCTACTGGCCACATGATTCCAAAGTGTCTGCATGTTAACCAGTAAATTAATTCTGAACTGTACAGAGACATTTTTGTTGATCTCCAGAGAAAAGACCACAATAAAAATATGTTTTTAAAAAGAAAGAAAGTGCAAGGAGATAGTGGGAGCTTTAAAATGCTGGACTGAACCAATTATGTGTTGTTCCAAAATGTCTCACTGAAGGTAATTGTCATGATAGGCACAGGAGGTATTGTCCTTTCCTACAGTTCCTTTGGTCTAGATTGTGACTTTAAGCACAGTAGCCCTGGGAGAAACTGAAATTCAGAGACATCTCTGGTGGCAATTCCCTCCCCATTTCCCTTTGCCCTTAGGGCAGGTCTTCACTACCCGCTGGATCGGCGGGTAGCAATCGATCTATCGGGGATCGATTTTTCGCGTCTCGTTAAGACGCGATTAATCGATCCCCGATCGCGCTCCCCGTCGGCGCCGGCAATCCACCGCATCGAAAGGCGGAAGCGGAGTCGACGGGAGAGCTGCAGCGATCGACTCGCCGCCGTCCTCATCCCCAGGTAAGCCGACTACGATACGCCGACTTCAGCTACGCTATTCCCGTAGCTGAAGTTGCGTATCGTAGATCGACCCCCTCCCCTAGTGTAGCCCTGGGCTTAGGGAGGAATAAGTTACTTCCCCACTTTGTATGGAACAACTTGCTCCTTCCTCCTCACCCAACTGTGTGTGGCCAGGCCGCCTCCCTCTCTCCACCCACTCATTTGCAGTGGGGAGTATTGAATGAGTAGTCCTTTCTCTCCTTTCTGTGTCAGCGTGGCAAGCTGAACAGGGCTGAGCAGGGTTGTAAGGCCCACCCTTTACTCTCATTGTTGCAATGTAAAGACTGTTTGAAGAAAGCTGCTGAAATTTCCAAATGTTGACTTTGAGATCATTTATTGTTGTTGTTGAAAATTAAATTTGATCCTCTCTCCCCCCTCAAAAAAAACTTTATCAAAGCATTTTAGATTTTTCACCCAGCTCTACTTGCGAACTTCTTAAAAAATTGTGTGCTCATGAAAGTGAAGGACTAAATAATACTCCCTAAAGCCACAAAAAATTGAGACAAGTATTGGGTAAGCTGCCGCATATATGCCAGTGCATCAGTTCTCACCCATATTGACTCTACTATTTCAGCCCAAGGTCTACCTAGATCTACCAGTCTCAGCAAATTTAAAGAGTTTTGGCCACTAGCACAGAATCCAAGAAATGTGAAATGGAATTAAGAGTCTGACATTCAATATAGGATTGTTCCCTACAATATATTAAATTTGTTGTGCAGTCTAGTTTTAAAGTCACTTCATTTTTCAGTGAAAACTCCAAGATAACCTTTATTTGTGTCCTGATCAGCATAATAACCTCAGAAAAATCTGCTAGCACATTAGCACTTTATGCTATTTAGAGAGAGGTTTGTCCTTCAATAGATGTTAGAAGCAGTGTCACACTTGATTTAGGGCTACATTTTCAAAGGCATTTTTAAAATTGCATGCACAAGTTTTTAATGAATAAAATTGTGTCTGCAATTTGAGAGACCAGGTTGAAACCCATTTCCAGAACTGGCCTTTATAATTCAAATAAGCATATCCAAGCCCTGGTCTTATTGAGATGACACAGATCTGAGAAGTCTTGAATAAGAGAAACATAGCAAGTCAGAAAGACTGTACATTATTAACTCTAGGCCATATACTGCACTTTATCATCTTCATCCTCCCACTGAAGTCAACTGGAGTTGAGGCATGAACGCAAATTAAGGTTGATTTAAGGTTCTAAATCTTTCTTTGGGGAGTCCTATTAAAATAAAGTGGCAGAACTTGGAAGTGGCTCCTTAATTGATCTTTGTAAATTATCTAGATTAATGGCAGTAACTAGACTAATTGAACATTTGGATTGTAAAGCCATTGACTATAGCTGTTCAATAAATCTACTGATAACCGGCCAGAATCTGAGGATATAGAAAGTAGTGAAAGGGGCTTTTGAAATACTGAAGTTGAAAGTGGGGAAGAGTCCTTTATAGAGAGCTAGACATATGATTAACAGAACAAAAGGATTATCTTGCATAGAGTGCTGCATTTCAACACTGAGGGGAAAAGTGGCACATCAAATTTGTACGACAAAAGAAAAAAGGTTTATCAGTACTTAAAACAAATTATATAACGACTAATGTCAATGCTTGGAGAAACTACAGTGATTTAAAAAAAAAAGTCAAAGTCAAAAGAATGGCCTAGTTCAGCCATCAGATGAAACGTTCAAAGGAATTAAAAGGGCAAAAGAGCAATCAAAATAATAAAGCAGCCCTCATTCTTCTCTTCATAGAGGCCAAAGGAAGGTATATCACAGATCTGGGGTTCTCTGTTTATTATTTCTAATATAAAATGTCCTCCCCCCACAAAAAATAATATATATACTGAGCAATATCACGCTCCTTGACCTATTGAAATGATCATAGTTAGTACTTCAGTTAGATAGGATTCAGCATAAAGTGTGCCAATAACCTTGAAAATGTAAACCCATTGGCTTTAAAGATTGTCACTGACTATCCTAATGATTGCCAGCTATTCACAATCACCTTACAGCCATCCAGGGAAAAGTGCTATGTCCATAATGTCCTGCTTTCTAGCATGATCAGGCAGCTGAGAGTGTCTCCCTTGAGAGTATGCTGCAGCCTCTGTGTTACAGGAACCAGAGTGAGACCAGGGATATAACCTTTAAACCTCAACTCTCTTTATTAGATACATAATGAGATGGGCCCTACAGAACCAGAGTGTGCCTGCACTATGTGAGCGATCTCTCACAATGGGAGTACCTCTGGTGATTACACATGACACAATCTACTACATCTCCCTTTCTTCATTTTTAAAATCCCTCCCTAATAAATAATATCTCGAACAAGCAATGTCATCATAACCAGGCCTGAAGCATGAGAAGACTGTTGAAGTACTACTGACTGCTCGCTGTTTAATCTTCATCTTTGAAGAGGTTGTTAACATTTAACCAGTTGGAGTTCAATCTTTACCATTGGCTCAGTCTTCTTCTGCATGTAGTCCCTGTACAAAATTGCTTGCAGTGTTTTTGTATCTGTGTTGATCCCATGATTTTAGAGAGACAAGGTAGGTGAGGTTTGATGAAAAAGACAAGCTTTAGAGCAGGCCTGCACAACATGCTGCCCGGGGGCCGCATGCGGCCCGCGTGGGCTCACTGTGCGGCCCGCGGGAGGGTGAGTAGGTGGGCTCACTGTGCGGCCCAAAATCTGGGACTGTGTCCGTTGGTCCTTTTTGCTGCTTGTCATTGGGCTGGGGGTTGTCCCAATGCCACAAAGACAGTGTTCCCAAAGGAAGGTGCTTGCTTCTAACCCCCGAGGCCATCAGTATATCTGCTCTTCTTTAGTCAGCCCACTTGACAAGTCTGATTGTCCTTGGTCTGGTTCCCATCCCCTCTCCAAGGGTTGCAGCTGTCTGAAGGTGCCTGCCTTCCACGCCTTCCTCATTCACACCTCATTCAACAGGGCAATTGAATACAAAGTGAGGAGAAGATCTTATTCTACTTCTAGCAAAAAGACATTTTTCTTTTACCTTAATTATACTACCTTAGGGGCCCGCTATAACATATTACCAAGGTTCAATACAAAGTCATATAAAAGTTATACAAAAATGCATAATGCAGAGATTTATCTACAACTGCATTGATTGACTGTTGTGTGCAGTAATATAGTGACCCCTGGGGGGGTGAAGAGGGGTGTGATGGTGGGGCCGAGCGGGGCGGGGGGGGGGCGCGGGTCCTATTTTACTGCTGTGATCTGGTCACCCTATGCGCGCTGTTTCTTTCCCCCTCTACAGGCTTCCACACCCCAGCGCTGGGGAAAGAGGGGTTGTTTGGGAGGCGCTGCGGGGTGGGGGGGCGTGTTTCCGCTGGGCCGGGGGGTTTCAGCCCTCAGCTGTTTTCTTTGGAGCAATATGGCCCTTGCCGCTCTACGAGTTGTGCAGGCCTGCTTTAGAGCATCACAGAGCTCTTCTTCAGGACCTCGACAGTTTGTGTCTTTCACCAACAGAAGTTGGTCTTATAAAAGATATTAACTCATCCACCTTGTCCCCATGTATAAAATTATCATACAAGATTCAGTATTGTGCTGTCATGCGCACCTGATGTCCATTTCTTGTGAATCTTTCTGATTACTCTGATGCAACCTGTCTCTTATAAGATCTTGATGTTGATTCCGCTTGCTGCCCATGAGTCTTCCAATTTAGATGTCCGTTGAGTATTTGTTGTTGGCATTGTATAGTCAGATCTCAGGTGCCTTCTATTATGCCTGTGCATCTCTCCTAAAGGTATCTCTATGTGATATGACTGTGGCTCTGGACCTGTAGCTAACCTTGCCGGTTTACCAACCTTGTGTTGCTTCCATGCATACTGGATTTCAGTGACGGAGCACAAACAATGTCTTAGCTATCTGGTCACAGTATTTCTTTTGTCTTTCCCGTAGCTACTTTAGTCTGGTGTGAGCCCTTGGAGACTTGTATTTTGGGTTGTAGCAGTTCATGTGAGGATGGAAGAATCATTCTCAATGTCCTCCCATTAGCAGCTGTGCAGGACAGTATTCCATACCTGTCAATGGTGTGTTTCTTAACTCCAGTAGAGCTAAGTAGGTATCGCTACCTGAGGCAAGTGTTATGTGAAACACCTGATTTTATCATCTTAATGGTTCTCTCACCATTCCATTAGATTGTGGGTATCCAGGACTGGGGTTGAATTTCATTCCCCAATATCTCATACAGAGTTACCCATTTATCTGCTTGCAGATGAAACTTGATCACTCACTAACTCTTTAGGATGCCATGTCTTGAAAATACAGCTTTTATTTAGCAATAATGGAATATGTTGACTTATCTGGCAGACTCAGAACTTCTGGAAATTTGGGAAAGCAGTCCACTAGTAGTAGATGTGAGTATCTGCCAAATTAAAATATATATATATTTGTAGCTATCTTGTCCCATGGTAGATCAGAAATCTCAAAAGACCATAATTATTTTTTGCAGTTACTTGGCCTATGTTCCTGACATACTCTGCATCCCTCTGTAAGGTGTTCTATGTGTTGGGTCATACCAGATCAGTGCATTATCTACCTCACTCATACTTTTATTCTTATGCAAACAGTTAAGTATTTACTGCTTTGATGTTAAGAATAATTATCTTGTCACCAGCCATTAACAAACTTTGCTGTAATGAAATAGTGCCTTTCACAGCTCAATGTGGCTGAAGTCTGGGGTTTACTTGTCATCTTCTGCATGTCCAGCCCTAGTGTACAATATCAGGTAAAGCTTACTGTGACAAAGTTCCTCCTCTACCTCGGTGGGTCCTGCGCTTATTGGAGGATTTTTGTTTGCCTCAGAGATCTTCCCCTCTGGTAGAACCCAGAGTCCAGATCAACTCCTCCTGTGTCTGATAAGGAGTTGGGAGTTTTGGGGGGAACCCGGGCCCACCCTCTACTCCGAGTTCCAGCCCAGCGCACTGTGGATTGCAGCGGTTTAGAGTGCCTCCTGGAACAACTGCACGACAGCTACAACTCCCTGGGCTACTTCCCCATGGACTCCCCCCAACATCTTCTTTATCCTCACCACAGGATCTTCCAGCAGTACGTCCTCTTACTCTCAGCTCCTAGTGCCTCTTGCTCCCAGCTTCTCACACACAACCTCCTTCCACAGCTCCTAACATCCCACTGACTAACTGGGAGGCTTTTAACTAGTTCCAGCCAGTCCTTGATTGGCTTCAGGTGTCCCAATCAACCTCCCTGCCTTCTGGAAAGTTCTTAATTGGCCCCAAGTGTCTTGATTAACCTGGAGCAACTGCCATAAGGTATCAGGGATTTGTTTAGCCTGGGGCCAACATATTGGTTCCTTACCACTTTCCTATAGCCCTCTGGCCTTGCCCCGTCACATTACATTACAGGATCCTGCTTTGGTTTGTTTAATAAATCTGTGCAGAGTGTACAGGTGGCCTCAACTAAATCAACACTTCGCTCTTTGTGCACCCTACCCCCTCCTCATTAGTAGCAGGACTTCATTTTTGTTATTATCCTTTGATGTGAGAGATAATTTAGGATGTGCAAAAAGGGCAGGATTGGATTTATGGTAAGGTCCAGAAAGAGCAATTGTGAAAGTTGCTCAGGGTTTGTACCCAAATATCCTCATCTCCAGCTCTCCCTTTCATAACTGCTTAGACTTTCCTGGTACATGCTGATATATTAGAAGGCCAGAAGATCATTTTCATGCCAGTTATTAAAGAGGTGGGTAATTCATCTCAGTTACACATCAAGTACGCAGAAATCTAAGTTCCACCTCCCTTATGGGATGGTGGAATAAACCAACAGGATGTCAGATTATTTGTTTTTCAGCTGACCTGGCTGTCTCTGCAGGGGGACCTTGGAATGGAGTGCATTTCATAACTAATGCAGTTGATCTCAAGCCTGGGGTTTTACTTAAAACTTGTTTATGAGAGAACAAGGGTATTCACTGATACAATGCAAAATAAATGTCCTCTGGTATTTGAAAGTAGCCTGAGTTTTGTGATTGATTTATTACCATCATTTTACTGGGACTGGATTTAAATCATCAGAAGAAGTTTGCTGATAAGGAAAGAAACATGGGACTATATTCTATTCTTAACTGACTGACTGTTTTGATCCAAATAAGGTTGATTTACGTGTCAGCGTCTGTATAGTAGATGCTGAAGCACTCCAATATACTTGCTTTTCCACTGCAAAATTGTAGTGCTCCATTTATCTTCCCCAGATGGTCGTAACTACTGTAGCATACATAGTATCGACTATTTTTGACTTCAAATGCATCTTCTTAAGCTGAATGACACCATACTCCAAGGACATGGGATCTGAACACATGTTCTCTTCTGCTTCAAAAACAAACCATTGGGGAAATAAATCTGTTAATAATCCAATATTTAAAGCTTTGCTTTTCCCTTCTTGTGAGCAAATAAAGCAGGTGGAGGAATTGCATGTATTTTCTGATTAGTACAGTTTGGTCGTGGGGTAAGGTTACTTAATACACATTAAACATGAGACAGAGACAAATCTGTTGCCAATTCCCTTCAGAGTCTCTTACTATGGCAACCCAGAGAGATAAAGATGAAAAGAATTCACTATCTTTTTGCTTTTTGCTCTACCAGTCTATATGCAGGCTGTGTTTAAACACTTTCAATTAAAGCATCTTGACAGGTATTTGGAAACTTGAAGGAGAAAAAAGAAAGTGAGGTTTTAAAAATTACCAGAGGTGTAAAATATGAGCCAGATTGTTTTTCCATCATCTTTTCTGCCGTTACTTTTCTGATCATTCTTTTGTATCTATTAATATTTTGGTATTTAGCATGTTGGTTACAGTAGGTAAGTGTTAATTGGTTCTTTGGCATGTTATGCCAAGATTAACCTGATTAATTAAAACAGGAAGCACCATCCCTGAACTAGCATGACTAGTGCACTGGTGTTGATGCCTCAGGTTCAGTATATAATGAGACTTCTAGCTGCAGGCAAAGGGAGACTGCATGCTTTCCTGTCTCTGGCATGGAACAGAATTAAGCATTAACTCTGTAGCAGACCCCAGCTTATCAGCAACCTTGCTATTACTACACCGACCCTGATGTGCATAAGCAATATTTTCATCCACTTCCCAAGAGATTTATCTGGCTGTTGAAGTAGAAAATGAATATTTTACAGTTCACTTGTCTGATCAATTACCTACAAGCTGCTTCAGTATTTTATAGCCAGTGGGAGAGCTGTGTAGGTGATGATAGTGAAATCTGGAGGGAATCTGTTAGCCAACTACAAAAAAGAGAATAAAACTGTGAATGAGCCATCAGTAACACTCTTTTGTTCATAAAGGTCTAGGCAGAAATTACAGTGTAACCAATTAAAGTACACAAATGATAATCAGCAGAATGTGAATTCCAGAGGTGAGGAAATTTGACTGCTTGATTGGAGGATAATGAAGTGCGGAATGGTTCAGAGCCTACCCAGTCCCAGTGAAACATCCCCCTTAGTACTTGATTTGCCATTTTTGTCTTTTAGATAATTGGAAGAAAATCTTGTCTGAAGACACATCGGGAATTAAAACAACTAACGAAAGTTAAATTGTATATACTTGATAGAGTGCTACCATTCTCAGTGCAGCAAGTTTCAACATCACAGATTCCTTGGGATTTATTTTAATAGGAAAAGTACATGTAGGCAATTCAGTTTAAAAATATTATGTATTTCATGCTGGATAATAGTGAAATATCTCTCAAAACTCATTTGATATGAATTATGTTTCTTCTCTCTAAATCTACAATTGAAATGATTAGAATGTGTTATTTACAATTCAGTTACATTTTGAAATAATAATTCTGAATAGCTAATGCATAGAGAAGATTCTTGTTTTATCCACTGTCTGTGTGTGTGGTTGGCAGTACAAGACACAGCCAGTTTGTTTGGCCCAAAGTATTAAAGATAGTCTCAAACTTACAGACCACTCTGTAAGAAGGTTAACTTCCTGTTTCTAGAAAGCAAATAAAGTTTGATTTGGTTAGTGATAACAACAAATGGCATTTGGAGCAAAATGAATTTAAGACTTTCAACACGGAGTATGAGAATGAGGACTGATTTTCCCTGCACATATTCTACAATATCATCAAGACTTAAACATTTAAATTAATACTCCTGACTTACTGTGGAATATTGGCTTCATATTAAGCAATTAATCAACTGCAGTAGCTTATGAATTATAATATACACTGCTTTTATAGGTTTCAGTGTAGTAGCCGTGTTAGTCTGTGTCAGCAAAATGAAAATAAGAAAGAAAAACTTGTAGCTTTTATACTTTGTGAAAGTATAGGTTTTCCAGACTGTAAAGATTTTGGTGATTGTACACTTTGTTGTATCAGCACCAGAGCTCATCAAATAAAAGGAAAATATATTTGAACATGTTTGTAAAAGCTGCCTCACAATTTGATCTGTCTGTATTTGAGCCTTTTTGGTTAATTTTTCCATTAACCTTCTGGTGGCTGGTTTCTGTTCATATCAAGGTTGATAACAACTGGAGCAAACCCTGGCACTAGCCAGGTGTTGGCCACTTAGGCCTTGACCCACAGAGTTGATCCACATGGACAGACCTATGAACAGCTTCAATGAGTTCTGCACAGAACATTTAGCATTTTGGCCTTCTCAGAATTGCTTATTGGATTCACCAGCAACAGGGGCTTGGAGAACCAGGTGTATTCTTGTGTGGATAGGAAAACGAGTTAATATCAAATGAGTGCCCAACTCTGATCTCTCCAACACAGTCTTCTTCCATTTTTGACATGAATCTTATTTGCTTGTCATAATTTAAGCTTTTTGGTGGAATGGTTTTGTCTTCCCACTTTTCTGTGTAGTGTCATTTACACCTGAGACTATATAAATAATAATTATCATTATAATTTTAATATCAACCCTAAAACTCTAAAAACTTGGATCCAACTTCTTTTGTTGTTGAAAATTTTTTGGTCAGTGGGGGATTTTTTTGTTTCTTTGTTTTTGTTTTCTTCTCATTTTGATCTGCCTCTGTACTACCTGTCTTTTCCAATGTCAAAATATCATTAGACTGTTCTTTTTATATTTTCAGCCAGATGTAAACTAAAAGTGCAGAATACCATGTAAAACTAGTATTGAAAGAGTTCAAGTTCATTTTTTAGATCAAAGAATTTTAGATATGCCCTGAACCTTTTGAAATGCATTATGCATCTATCAATACTATCTTTCACTATTCTTTCTACTCACAAAAAAATCTGCATGTGTTAGTGTCAGGCTGTCTGGACTGGCTCAGGAGCTTGAGAACCAACTTCAGGGCAGTCAAGAAGCAGGGCTCATACCCCAGAATTGGTTGTAAGTTCTCTACCTAGATTTCACCAACCAAGTATCAAGTGTGAACTCCTGAGGCATTACAACAGCCTGAACATGGAGTCACAAACTAGGGTGACCAGACGTCCCGATAAAATTGGGACTGTCCAAATTTTTCCTCCTTTGTCCCACGTCCCGACCAATGCATGGTTGGGATGCCATTTGTCCCGATATCAAGGCTTCGGGTTGTTTTTTTTTCCTTCCCCTCGGAGATCTCCGGCTAGGCTCGGAGAACTCCAGCTAGGCTCGGAGAACTCCAGCGGGGGGTTTTTTTTCTTTCTTTCTTTCCCTCCCCTTGGAGATCTCCAGCGGGGCTCGGAGAACTCCAGCGGTTTGTTTGTTTTTTTTTTTGCTCAACAAGTGTGGCAGGAGGTGGGGGTTTTTTTGCTCGGACAAGTGCTGATTTTTGGGTCCCTTCACCTGGTCACCCTATCACAAATAGTCCCCTTGGGTACTCTGAATCTATCTTGCCACCCAAGTAAGCTTCCCTTTGTGATAGATGGTCCCTTACACCAAAAATCACAACAATATTCAGGTTACTCCCAGTCCCAAAGGACCAATCAGTTACCCCAAGTCAATTGAACCGTAGATCTCATACCAAACGCCACAATTATAGCCAAACCTGTAATGAACTAACTAAAGATTTATTAGCTAAGAAAAGAAATGAGAGTTATTTACAAGGTTAAAGAAGGTAAACATACACACAAATGAGTTACAGTCTTAGGTTCTAAAAGGTAATAGAAGCTTCTATAATGTGCAAGCTTTATATGTCCTCTAGGGCTAACCCAGGCCAAGCACTGTCAGATCTTTGCTTATGTTTAGTAATCCTTGCCCCTGAATGGGCAAGCAGCATAAAGATAACAATTTGTTCTTGACAGGAATTTTTATTCCCTTCCCTCAGAGTTTAAGCTGATGGATGAGTGATTGTGCAGGTCTCCTCTTCATGGGTGTAGGGGGAGCAATCAACAAGTCTTTTGTCCACTGATGTTCCACAATGGTTCGTCTCATGTCTATGGACCTTCCTTTGTTGGGCAGAAGACAACACCTCTTGTGGTAAGCCAGTATTTCACATTTGGTAATGCTTCTCTCCTGACTGTGGGAATTCACAGTTTTAAAGCAAACACTTTTATAGTAAAAGAGCAAATACTTAAGTATTACCTTATAACATGGGATATAGATATTGTAAGTGAGATTAATGCATGCAGCAATTTACAAGCATTTCATAGAATCTAAACGCTGAACACATCTTTATAAATCTAATACCTATTTTAACAATATTGACACAAAGTTGAGCCAGACTGGTTTCCAACTATGCATTTGTCAGTGTTCTGTGAGACCTAGTAGCCTCAGCATGAGCTGGCAACTGGTCTGCCTGCATCACAGTTAGCTCCATGACATGTGTGATATTCAGGTGAATCATCTCCAACACCTATATAGCATATGTTGCATAAAGATCAGTGTCGCTGATCTTCCAAAGCCCGGTGTGTCAAGGTCCCTGTGTATCTGTTTACCCAGCCACACAACAAAATTCAACTAAAAAGCAAAATGCCTCAAATATATTGATTTGACAATGTAGAAAAACATCCAGAAATATTGATAATACATTTAAATTGGGATTCTATTATTGTTTAACAGTGCAATTAAAACTATGATTAATCATGATTAATGTTTTTAATCGAGTTAATTTGTTTTGAGTTAGTCATTTGCGTTAACTGTGATTAATTGACAGTCCTAAAAAAGAGACAGACATGGGTGTTCACTGGCTGTAGGGTAGAGCCTAATGCACTAAGGGATGGACATAATGCCCAAGTGTTCCTAACATAGAAAAACTGTTCATACATGTTTTACCTCTTTTCAACACACCAGACAGTGCACAGTGAAGACAATAAGGAACCCAAGCTGTAAATATGGAACACAACTCTCACACATGCCCAAATCCATGGACTCAGCCAAATACCAGGCAGGGTGGGAGAGAAAGATCCCTGCTACTGAGGCTACAGAGCAGGTAACGGATTTCTCTGTAGAGTTCATTATGAACCAGTAACTGAAATATTTCTCTGTAGTCTCCACACATGGGAAAGGAGCCCTAAAGTATCTGCACAGTTGTGAAGCTATGGTTATACCTCTGTCCTGTGGGGAGCCCTTATGGAGATGCTCCATGTAAGGCAGGAAGAGTGCACCACCTATGTCCTCTCCATCACCCTAAATTCATCTTCCCTGCCCTTGTGCAGCGGTTCTGCTACCAGGCAGACCTCTTCCAATATATAGGTGGAGGCTGAACTTTCTTCATAATGCCTAAAGAACAAAAATGTATTTTAAAAGCAATCCTGCATGAAGCAGGATTCACCCCGAACTGCAGGCAGAGCCAGCACAGTCAAGAGCCCGAAGCAAGAAATAAATCTATTTAGGATATTTTATAAGACTACAGTAAATGCAAAATTTGACCAAAAAAACTTCTTCAGCTGCAGTGGACGATAGGGTATAGCAACTGAAAGTCAGCTTTGATTTGAGTAACAATACATTACAGCAAAAACAATGAGGAGTCCTCGTGGCACCTTAGAGACTAACAAATTTATTTGGGCATAAGCTTTCGTGGGTTAAACCCTCTTCATCAGATGCATGGAGTGGAAAATACAGTAGAGAGGTATAAATACACAGCATACGAAAAGATGGGAGTTGCCTTACCAAGTGAGGGGGTCAGTGCTAATGTCCCAATTCAATTAAGGTGGAAGTGGGCTATTCTCAACAGTTGTCAAGAAGGGGTGGAAATCACTTTTGTAGTGCTAATGAGTTCAGTGTAAGCAAGGTGGCCCGTTTCAAGCAGTTGACAAGAAAGTATGAGTATGAGCAGGGGGAAATTAGTTTTTGTAGTGACCCATCCACTTCCAATCTTCATTCAGGCCTAATTTGATGGTGTCCAGTTTGCAAATTAATTCCAGTTCTGCAGTTTCTTGTTGGAGTCTGTTTTTGAACTTTTTCTGTTGAAGAATTGCCACTTTTAAGTCTGTTATTGAGTGTCCAGGGAGATTGAAGTGTTCTCCTACTGGTTTTTGAATGTTATAATTCCTGATGTCAGATTTGTGTCCATTTATTCTTTTGTGTAGAGACTGTCCAGTTTGGCCACTGTACATGGCAGAGGGGCATTGCTTGCATATGATGGCATATATCACATTGGTAGATGTGCAGGTGAACGAGCCCCGATGGTGTGGCTGATGTGGTGTCCCTTGATTAGATATGTGGACAGAGTTGGCACCGGGGTTTGTTGCAGGGTTTGGTTCCTGGGTTCGTGTTTTTGTTGTGTGGTGTGTAGTTGCTGGTGAGTATTTGCTTCAGGTTGGGGTGCAGTCTATAGGCAAGGACTGGCCTGTCTCCCAAGGTCTCTGAGAGTGAGTGATAGTCCTTCAGGATAGGTTGTAGATCCTTGATGATACATTGGAGATGTTTTAGTTGGGGGCTGTAGTTGACGGCTAGTGGCGTTCTGTTACTTTTTTTGTGGGGCCTGTCCTGCAGTAAGTGACTTCTTCGTACCCTTCTGGCTCTGTCAATCTGTTTTTTCACTTCACCGGGTTGGTATTGTAGTTTTAAGAACGTCCCCAACTAAAACCTCTCCAGCGCATACACCAACATTCCTAGCACTGAGTGAGTAATTCCCAACAAATAATGTAGCCAATGAATTTAGATCCTTTCTCTGCTCACTGAATAACCAAGCTGTTATTTCCTCCAGTTTATTTGTTGTTTGGGGAGAGAGGGTTGTTCATTTGTCTTTGGTTTTTTGTTTGGTTGGCTTTTGTTTGTTTTTATGAACATGTTAACTCTCTGGATTGACCTGTATATTTGATTAGTCATTATTGAGTTGTTTGTCTTCCCTCACTGGATTTCAGTGCAATACCAATTTAATATCCCATTTCCACAAATTCTTGCATCTGCAATTTTGAAATTCCCTTCATACCAGTAAAATTCAGTTACACAAATATTAATGTAAAGCGAGCACAAAAGAGGTCTGTCTATGGCTGAATTCAATTAATTTAAAAATTCAAAATAATATGAGAGGCAGAATGGTTTAGTGAACATAGTAATAGACTGGGAATCAGGACTCTAGGATCTATTCCTGTGCTGCTTGTGTGACCTTAGATAAATCATTTCATCACTTGGTATTTCTGCTACTCATCCCACCTTTTGTTTGTCTTTTTTACTTAGATTGTAAGCTCTTGGTGCAGGTGCCTTTTGTACAATGTGTTTATACAGTGCCTAGCACAGCCGAGTCCTGAACTCATTTGGGATCTCTCAGCACTACTTTAAAACAAATAACAACACTGGGTGGAAAACATTTTTCCATATTCACTCAGGCTTGTGTATACCTCAGATACATTCTACAATGTCTGATTGGATTCACCTTGTGATCCACAAACCAGTCTCTATTGAGCTCCTACACTTCTAAAATCTTGACATTATTGAACCAAATCAAGCTCCACCTTGGCTTTTACAACTGGCAGGGGCAACAAAAGTCACAAAGCTCCACAAGGAGTTAATACTACCAGATAAACACTTAGCACATCAGAAGAACTGACTTTTCAATTTGTTGCTTCTGTCCACTTTTTGAAACAGCATCTGACACAAGAACACATAGAGTTCACCTTTGCTCATCACATCTGGAACCTTAATCTTTTTGCTTCCTGCTGAGGGCTTTTGTAATCTGAATGAATGTTGTTTGGATTGCGTTTGGCTTCCAGTTTCTGTTAGAAAATGATTACCTCCATTCTGACTGTCATCCCAGGAATGTTGCTGTAGCTTGATGACATCAATGTACATGTCCTCTCCATATCTGTCCAAGATTGGACTCTGACAGGTATTTCAACACCTCTTTTAGCTTCTGGGAAAGTTTTACTACCTGTATGTGTGAGGGTCAGGCTGGATGGTTGTGGTGATTTCTTCTGCCCTAGGAATCTGTGACTCTATGAATCAATGAATGCCCCTGATCATGCCCATCCTTTACGGACCATGGGGAGAACCAGAAGCTCTGCATTGCCCTCAATATGCTCAAAACACTTGCAGCTCTACATTAGGACAATGACTATAATTATATCTCATTATATATCCCCTACAGGCACCTGTAGGGGTTAGGAAGGAATTTTTTCCCTGATGCACAGTTGGCTAGATGCATTCTGTTTGTTCGTTCATGCCTTTCTCTGAAGCATCAGAAAATAGCCACATCTGGAGGTGGGACACTGGAAATGGCATGGGCTCACATGTTCTGGGTCATAATGTTCACCAGATTTGGGGTCCCCCAGGTCAGACTGACAGGAACCTTTGGACTTTTGCCTTCCTCTGCAGCATGGAGCATGGATTGTGTGCCAGGAGCCTCTGGTCATGTCTCACCTAAACAATTCCCTGCCATGTAGAGGCTTCAAACATCAATGCTGTCTTGGTCTCTCCTGTTCCCTCTGTGATACACAACAGTTTAGTCTCCTGTGGACTGACATGATTTGGTTTAACTGGAGTTATAGGGCTAAATATAGAGGAAATCTAATGGTCTATCATACACAGGAGGTCAGACTAGGTGACTTAATGGTCCCTTCTGGCCTTAAACTAGATGAAATTCTAAAATGTTCATGATATCAAAATCATTTTCAACTTGAGGTATTTGGGGCTGCCAAAATGGACCTTGTTGGTTTCTATGATTTGGAATAAAGCCTCTGTACTATGGTCTCCAAGTTGCTCTAGATCTGACCACTCAAGAGACCACAGCCCAACTCCTTTATTTCCTTGGCATGGAATCAATTAACTTTCTTTTATTCCTTCCTATGCTGACATCACCCTTCCTCTGAAAACATGGCTGAAAGAGGACCGACTCTCTTGGACTTTGGTCTTTACACACAAGCAAGTCAAACTTTCAAGCACAAGTCACCATCAGAATCTTTTCAGACAATTTAACATAGATAGACCTACCTGTTGTGATGATGCATCTTTGGGCGGCCTCAAAGCATGAGCTGTCACACCATAAATCTCTTAAGAAATTGCTGCCTAGGAGAGGAGGTTAAATAAATTGATGCCGTGTTGAGAAACTCTAGCCCTGAGTTTCCTCTACATGTAAACTGTGCTCTAGCATTAGGGTGATCAGATAGTAAGTGTGAAAAATTGGGATGGGGGTGGGGAGTAATTGGCACCTATATAAGAAAAAGCCCCAAATATCGGGACTGCCCCTATAAAATTGGGACATCTGGTCACCCTGTCTAACATAGTGGAGAGCAGCAGCCCGAAAGAATCGCTTGTGGTTCCCTGACTCTTGGCCACCCAACCCCAGTAGAAGTAAGAGCAGCAGGAGGTCTACTCTAACTTCTGCCACTAGTACAAAGAGTATCATGTGTAGTGGAACTCTGAACCACCGTACCTCTTCCTAACTATGCCCCTGATGTTTCTCCTCCTTCTCTTTATGCTAGGGGATTCTCAACTAGCACAGGAGGTTGTGAAGCGAAGAGAATTACCAACCAGCTGATAGTCTCATGGTGTTCTATAGCAGAACCATCATCAGGTTAATGAGTGAAAAGAGATTTGGAGTTGAAAGTAAAGAAGGCCCTAAACTGAGGGACTCTCCGTGGGTCTGGATCCACTGGGCTTATAGCTGCTTTGTTACATGAGAGTGGAGCACAGCAGCTGGAAAGGTGCTGAGGGTCTAGTTCAATACCTTTAAAACACATTTTCAGGGAGATGGTTTTCTTTTTCAAGAAATCAGAGGCGAGTGAATTAAAACTGTGCATAAAATGGGAAGCTACTGTATTGTAGTTTAACCTGTGGTGCTGGAAGGTGTTAGTATCTGCCATCAAGCATGGCTTTGAGCTATAGACAATCACAGGCCTTGTTAAAGCAAATGGATGTGCTCGGCACCTTTCATTCAGACAAATGGAAGAAGTAATCAAGCTCCTTTATGGAGTAAAATAGCTAGAGACAGTGGAAGCTACTGCACAAGGCCAATCAACTGACCAGCCACGTGGACCCAGAGGTTTCCCTGGGGACTGGCTGCAGAGGCTGGGGCATTGTTGGTTGTAGCTTTGTGTTTATCTGTGTCAGTATGCGTCACACACAAAATGCTACCAGAAAGTAAGAGAAAGTTGGCAGAAAGTCAGTTACGAGTGTGTTGCTGGAAAGGGAGAAGAGACAGAGCGCCTGGGGGTGCAAGACTGGCTGCGGAGACAGGCTTTGAAATTGTGAGCTAGAAAACTATTATTCGTTCCTACTATGTTCAGGGAAACGGGACTTTCATAGAATCATAGAATATCAGGGTTGGAAGGGACCTTAGGAGGTCATCTAGTCCAACCCCCTGCTCAAAGCAGGACCAATCCCCAATTATTGCCCCAGATCCCTAAATGGCCCCCTCAAGGATTGAACTCACAACCCTGGGTTTAGCAGGCCAATGCTCAAACCACTGAGCTATTCCTAAATTCTTTACAGTACAACCTCAGAGTTATGAACACCTCAGGAATGGGGTTGTTCATAACTCTGAAATGTTCATAAGTCTGAACAAAATGTTATGGTTTTTCATTCGAGGGTTTAAAACAGAACATAGATTTAATATCATTTTAAAACTTCACTACACAGGAGAAAAATGCTGCTTTCCCTTTATTTCTTTAGTAGTTTACGTTTAACACAGTACTGTACTGTATTTGCCTTTCCTTTTTTTTTTGTCTATGCTGCTGCCAAATGAGGTGTCTGGTTGACTGGTCAGTTCGTAACTCTGGTGTTCATAACTCTGAGGTTCTACTATATATAAATAAAGAGGATCACACCAAAGAAATACCTGACTCATATCATCAATTTCCCCTACTAGTGGAAACAACAAAGAAAGGTCCCAAATATTGAATAACTGCTTGGGACAAGGGGCAACACAGCCTTAACTATGGAATGACTACTGCCAGAAGTAAAAGTCCAAATCAATCTATTGCCATTGAACCTAGAGAGAAGAGCCTGCCAAATTGGCATCAATTTAAAATGAGAAATATTGCCAGTGTGCTTAAACATCAAGAACAAAATGTGATGTTTGTGGGATAAATGTCACATGAGCCCTGATCTTTGCAGAAGGACAAAAATGTGCATCTCTGTTGTTCCATCCATTCAACCACCTGAACAGTCACAGCACATATGATGTTTTCATATTATCACCTTGCTTCTCATTTCATTCAAGAATGAAAGTCTGGTCAATATCAATGTAACATAGATCTGACACACAGGAGTGCTATTAAAAGACTGATTTTTATTTGCTGGCTCCAGTCACCTGCCCATGGGTCAAAAATGAAATGTCAATATACCTCTGCCATAGGGGTCAATATCCAGTGGATAACGTTATAAAGAGGAAATAATCTAACTCTTTGAAACTATGGAATCACTCAGCACTAGTGAGGTTGTAACTGGAGCTATAAATGTTCTGAAGCCCTCTAAACTAATTCATTCTGACTTAGCTGCGCTTTGAGGAGCTTGAGATTCTTGATCAATATTTGCAGGCAGGTTTCGGGGAAGATGACATTTACTTAGTAACAGTAGAGACTTTATACTGTATACTTTACCTATTGAAAGTGCTTGTAACTGTGCAATAATGTTTGCCCTTAGAATAATTTCAAAATAATGTTGACCATGGAAAATGAGAAAAGCAAGTAGTGACAGCCATACAATCATAATTCGGGTGCAGATCATATTCACAGTAGGAAAATGAGAAGAGAGTAATATTCTCTGTAACACCCTCAGTTCTTACACTTTGCATCCTATTTCCTGTATTTCTTTGGCAGTCTGGGGGTTCGTGAACTATATTCAAAAATGTCAAAACACACAAGTTTAAAAATTCATATTTTGTGATATAGGCTCTGCACAATAACGCATATAATGTTTGTGACTCCCATTATCATTAATGAAAATTACAGTGCAGAGAGCCCTTTCTGTGTATGATGTGTGATACGTATAAATGTAAGGTTAAGCTTCGTATTTATATTGGATGCCAATGACCCTCAGAAATTCACCCTGTGTTTCCCCTTTTCCTCAGCAATTCACACTATGCTGGGACTCAGAAAGGGTGGTGACATCAGAGTCTCTACAGCAGCTCTGCACCAGCAAAGGTTTCCCTTACACGGGAAAATTCCTTCTCTGGCCAGATCCCCACTGGACTTATGACCAAGTTGTGCCAGCCGACATGTAAAAAACAAATACAGCTGAAAAGAAGGGCTACTATATCCTTCCCCAAATAGTATATTAAATTGAATGAGAAGGATTTTAGAAATCCCAAATTTTAGGGATTACACACCTACCTATATGTGGTACCATTATGGCCCTCATCACCACAGTATCTGAGCACCTCATAATCTTTAATGTATTTATTCTGACAGGGCAGTGCTGTTATTCCTATTTTACAGGGGATACTGAGGCACAGAGACACTAAGTGATTTGTCACAGAGGAAGCCTGTGATGGAACAAGGACCTGAACACAGGTCTCCCAAGCTGGTGCTCTAACCACTGGACCATACTTCCTCTTGCGTTAGTTAGTCTCTCTGAAATTTCAGAACCAGAGTTTGAACATTTGAACAGTGAGAAATATCAAGCTCTCTACAGAAGGAAGATATTTACTATGTTATTTATGTTTTGACCATAAAGCTTCTGAGTTCTGAGAGTTAATAACTTTCTCTTGTAATCTCATGAAAAAAATGGGTCACTCATCTTTGATACACACCTGCACCCAAAGCACCATTACAAAATGTGCCTTTTATCTTCTCTATAATCAAACCACTGTTATTATGGATAGTTACACTGATATTGTTCTGAGAAATGAATAAGGTTATGAGCATTTACCAAACATTTTTCAGACCATACTTTCACCAGCACTAAATGAACTCCAGTGACAGATTTTTTTCACTGATGTCTTTCCCTAGATACCTCTAGCTATAATTAGTTACTGAAAATTGTTTCTCTGTATGCCTGGAAGATGGTATATACCCCAGTCATAGTTCTTTTTCCTTGGTAGAAAAAAAATTCAACTGATATAATCTCAGTAACCTAATGACCAGAAACCCATTCAGCACCATCATGACTACTATCCTTCTCAAAGAAAGCTATAATTGAGGCACAGTTGCCAAATTATTAGTACTTAAATACATAAAGGTACCTGTAAAACTAAGGCACAAATTGTAAGCATGGAAAACTTGTGTTCATGGAATTTTGCTAACTGCTTGCATTGTCATAAATAGCACCCAATATTTTATTTTAATAAGCACTTTTTGTTCCTATGCAGTAATAAAACTAATAAGCCACAAAACATGATAGAATCAAAGTCAGTAATTTGAGAACCTTTTACGGTTACACTGCACCTCATTTCCAGTCACTTGTTAATGTTAGATGCAGTTATTTGATCTTTGCAAATTTGATAGAAAATGCTGAATCAATTTTACATATTTTCAAAGGGAACAGAGTCATTTTGGAGTGAACTGTGAAAGCCATGCAAACAAAATTGCTACAATGAATCTTCCTTCCCTTGATTACTGAGGTTTTCTAGCACTTTAGACACATATAATACCAAGTTTTTATATAGGGTGAAATCCTGACCCCACTGAAATCAATAGCAAAACACCTACTGACTTCAATGGGGCCAGAATTTCACTTATTGTGTGTTTCCTCCAGAGACCTTTGAGAAGCTTTACAAAGAAGGGTACAGACTGTAGGGTGACCAGACATTAAATGTGAATAATCGGGACGGGGTGGGGGGTAATAGAAGCCCATATAAGAAAAAACCCCAGAAAATCAGGACTGTCCCTATAAAATCGGGACATCTGGTCACCCTAATACAGAGTGGGAAGCTTAGGAAAAAAAGATGTGAATTGACTTTCCTAAGGTCATAGAATCAACTAATGGCAGATCCATGCAAGGAAATCACGTGTTCTGAGTCCCAGTCTAGTGCCCTATCCACAGATCTGCCAAAATGTGAATCCTCACAAATATTGACGTTCAGTTTCGGCTCACATGTGCATCTAATGTTTATCCAAAATATTCAGACCCCTTGAGTATTACAAAAATTAACTGAATGTCTGACAAGTAAGACCTTTCTTGTTACATTTCTGGTAGCTCCTTCATTCAGGCAGGCAGACAGTAAATGTGAGGGCAAAATTTTGTCTGTATCTTCTTGCAATCCTTTTGGAGTTCTGCAACACAAAGCTACACACAAATTTAAAATAATTGGGAAAATGGAATCCTCACATCTCAGAATCTTCAAAAACTTCAGCTTAAGGTCAGTTCTAAAACAACTCTATCATAGAAATTTTTTCTGAGTAGTTGTATTATTACTGTTGGTTGCAATTTTTTTTAAACTAAAACAATAAAGTTTATAATCAAGATTGTGACCCCCTTTACTCACATTGATAAACAGTTACTCACACAAATTTTTTTAAAAAGACATGATCAAGGTCTTGGGGGGAGATATTTGCTTGTTTGTTTGCTTGTTTGTTTGTTTGTTTGTTTGTTTTACAAATTCATAGATTCCAAGGCCAGACGGGACCATTGTGATCTCCTAGTCTGACTCCTGTGTAACACAGGCACCTCCCCAATTCCTAAAGCATATCTTTTTAGAAAAAAGCATACAATCATGATTTAAAAATTGCCAGTGATGGCGAATCCCCCACAACTCTTGGTAAACTGTTCCAATGGTCAATTAATGACATTGTTTTACATTTTATTTCCAGTCTAAATTTGTCTGGCTTCAACTTCCAGCCATTGGACCATGTTATTCCTTTCTCTACTAGACTGAAGAGTTCGTTATTAAATATTTGACCCCCACTTATAGACTATGATCACATCAACTCTTAACCTTCTCTTTCTGAAGGTAAATGATTGAACTCCTTGAGTCTCTCACTATAAGGTATGTTTTCTCTTGGCTCTTCTCAAAACCCTCTCCAGTTTATCAACATCTTCCTTGAATTGTGGACACCAGAACGCAATACATTACTCCAGCAGTGGTTGCACTAGTGCCAAATACAGAAGTAAAATAACCTCTCTATTCCTACTCAAGATTCTCCTGTTTATACATCCAAGTATCACATTAGCTCTTTTGTCCACAGCATCACACTGGGAGATCATGTTTAGCTGATTATCCACCATGACCTCCAAATCTTTTTCAGAATCATTGCTTCACAAGATAGAGTTCCTCATCCTGTAAATATGGCCTACATTCCTTGTTCCTAGATGTATACATTTGCAGTTAGTAGTATTACAATGTATATTGTTTGCTTGCCCCCAACTTATCAAGCAATCCAGATTGCTTGATATCAGTGACCTGTCCTCTTCATTATTTACCACTCCACCAAGTTTTGTGTCACTTGCAAGCATTATCAGTGACGATTTTATGTTTTCTTCAAAGACATTGATAAAAATGTTATATAATGTAGAGCCAAGAACTTATCCCTATAGAATCCCATTAGAAACACACCCACTATGATGATTTCCCATTTACAATTACATTTTGAGACTTATTAGTTAGCCAGCTTTTAATGTGTGGCATATTCATTTTATATTGACCTAGTTTTCTAATAAAAATGTCATCCAGTACCAAGTCAAATGCTTTACAGAAGTCTACTACATCAACACTATTATCATTATCAACCAAATTTGTAATCTCATTTTAAAAAAATATATCAATTTAGTTTGATAGGATCTATTTTCCATAAACCCATGATGATGAGCATTAATTATATTACCCTCCTTTAATTCTTTATTAATCAAGTCCTGTATCAGCTCCTCCATTATCTTGCTAGGAATTGATGTCTGAGAGGCCTATAATTACCTGGATTATCCCATTTACACTTTTTAAATATTGGCACAACATTCCAACTTTCTTCCAGTCTTCTGGAATTTCCCCAGTATTCCAAGACTTATTGAAATTCAACATTAATCTTCCAGTGAGCCCCTCAACCAGCTCTTTTAAAACTCTTGGATGAAAGTCATCTGGTCCTGCTGATTTAAAAATGTCTAACTTTAGTAGCTTCTGTTTAAAATCCTCTGAAATACTAATGGAATGGAAAGAGTGTTATCATCATCATATGATATGACTACATCATCTGGGATTTTTCCCAAATACAGAACAGAAATATTTATTGAACGCTTCTGCATTTTCTGCATTATTATTTATAATTCTACCATTTCCATCCAGTAAGAGTACAATACCATTGTTAGGATTCTTTTTGTTCCAAATATACTTTAAAACCCTCATTATTACCCTTAACTCTGCTAGCCAGAGATTTCTCCTTGTCTTATCCTATCTTACCCTATCAATTTTCTACAATTGCAAGCTGGATAGGTTTCTGAAGTGGATGGGGAAGGATCCACTGGTGATGTTTCATATTGGCATCTGCCTTGTGGGATATTTCACAGATAATACATGACTTCAGGGAGTTCAGAAGTGTGCTGAAAAAGAAAAATATCCAAGTGATCTTCTCTGAGATACTTCCTGTCCCACAAGCAAGCGAAGAAAGAAGGCAGAAGATTCTGCAAATGAACTGCTGGCAAGGTAAGTGATGTAGGGTGTAGGGTTTTGATTTTGTGGAACATTGGTCCATCTTCTATGGGGAGAGGGCTATATAGTTTGGATGGCCTCCATCTCAGTAGAAGGAGAATCAGTCTCTTTAGGGACAGGTTGGCCTCAAGAGGGAGTTAAACTAATAACAAAAAGGGAGGGTGAAAAGATGGAAGGTATGATCACTCAGCGAGCAGAGAAATGAGATGTTGAGAACAAAATTAATCAAAGAACAAAAGAACACGAAGAGAAGAAATTAATTAATCTTGTATGCACCAATGCTAGGAATCTGGGTAACAAACAAGAGAAATTGATTTTATTTATTTATAAATCTGATCAAATTGATATTAATGGTGGGATGATTTGCATGATTGAAATGTTAAAATCAATAGTTATAACCTATTTAGGAATAATTGATTTGGCAAAAGGGGTGGGGGAGCCGAACTGTATGCCAAAAATGTCATTACTTGTTTCTCAGTCACTGATAATTCACAGGAAAATGATCTTGAATGTTTATGGATCAATGTCCAAATAGATAAAGCACAAGATGTGGTATTAGCTGGTCTCTGCTAGAGACCATCAATAGGGAACAAGATGAGTGGCTCCTTATGCACCTAGCTAAAATGTGCAGGAAAAAAGGGGACTTGAGTTTGAATGTGACATTTTATGTCTTTCTCCAGGAAGACAGCACACCATCCTGTTGTCCACCTGTCCCAAAAGGAATGTTTTTTTCAATTATTTTGAGTACTGAATTCCCAACAAGGATTGTTTGTCTTCCTTGCACAGTTGAAGAGCTTTTTTTGGGCACACTTGATTTTCTTACAGTTTGGGCTGAGCTGCCATCCACAGCTGTGTACGCTACATGTTTCTGTTTCCTTGGATCAGCTAGATCTTGAGAGATATCTTCCACATTTTCCATTTTGGGGGCCTGGTATCAGTTGGAAACTTCTAGCTATGTGGAATGTCTTCTAGTCCTCTTCTCTCTGGTGGCTACACCCTGCCCATCCTCATCTGTCTCCAGCTGTATAGAATGCCACTGTGACCCCTTGCCTCGAATGGTTAGAAACTGCCAGGATCCTATCTGACTTTCTCTCTCTCCAACTCCTTGGTGGCCAGCTCCTTTTTTCCCAAAACCTGGGGTACTGACATTTCCCGAATCTGGTTATCTATGAATTCCTCAGATTCTTTGATTGTCATTAGCATCTCTACTTGCTCCTCCAGTTCATTTTTTTTCTTTCAGCACAGCCACCAATTTGCATTCCATACACAGGAAATCCCTTCTGGCTTCAGGGCAGGAAGAAAACATGGTACATCCATTGCAGGGCACCACCATTGTTCCATCACTGGCCATCTTTAAATCACACACAGAGCTGAATATGGAAAAAAAGCCTCTGACCCTCCCTCTTTATATTCCCTCTGAAACTCTCATCTTGGCTGCTTTTGTTCATGGCTCTCAAATTCACCTAGCAAGTGATTTTCTTATACCAAGTCTCCCTGCTTAGCTCAGCTGAGCTCTGTCCTCACCACCATGGAGTGATTAACCACTCAAAGACTTCAAACAGCACGGTTGATCGAAGCTCTAAGCATCAGAGAAAAACAGCCCTTACCAAAGCGCTAACAAACAGACCTCTGTCAGCTGCTTAGTCAGGGGTCAGCAAAGAACAAACAAACAAGCAGTCATGTTACAGAATCATGAGAGTCATCAAAAGTTGTTGTTGAGCTAAGCACAACTTCACTACAAACCTTCCAACTTCTCTAACAAATGAGGCTGGGGTCCTACAAACAACAATCTTCTTCACTGTATGACCCTGATTCATTCTCTGAGCAGTGTCCATCCTGTGGGGAAAAATGTGTAATTAAAGATTCTATCATGATGCATACACACAAGGGAGCTGGATTAAGGTTGCACAGGCAATTTTAATTCTGGCATTTCTGAATTTTTGAGTGCTTGACTTTGCAAACTGAACATTCTATTAACATATTTTTATGTTTAATTGCATATATAAAAAACCTGAAGGAGAAAAAAACAGAAATTCCATCATCTGGCATCATAACACCCATATAGTTCCTCATCAGGGTTAGATACTTGAGATCCAAAGCACAGACCTCTGCCACTTACATGAATGGAGTAACTAATAGCAATAGTAAGATGTTATCCTCTATCTATATCAGACACTAGAAGGGGAAGAGACACATACTTTTCCAGGGGGCTTTACAGATATTTGCTGGTAACAGGAATGTTGAGATGCATGAATCTCGGGTTCTGTTCCAGGTTCTAAAGGAGAGACAGATCCTTCTGCTCCTGTTCCCTACAGTCTGACCTAGTTTTGTCTCTTCCCCTTCCTTCCCCCTCCCCTGTCCTCATCCTGGATCCTCATTCCAATCTCTTCCTGTACCCTGGTGCCTCATTATAGTACATCTCCTCATATAGCCAGTCGTTAGCCCACAGAGGTAGCTTTAGCATTTATTTTATTCAACAGTAATTCAAGGAACCTACAGACATTGTATCCTGTATCCTAAGACATTGGCTTCGGCAGTTAGCATAAGGCTTGAGACCTATGAACTTTGGCATAGATAAATGGTCTAACCATCACCCCTAAGTTTTGGGGAACTGGGAATAAAATATTTAAGAGGGAAGTTTGTCCATGATGACACCAGCCAGCCACAGGAACAGGAGCTAACACCAGCTTTGGGATATTTTAGGACAGAACATCTGCAGATGTCTGACCACAAGAGTGCCCTGGCAATTAATTGATGTATATGATAATAAGTTGAGATCATTAATATACTGACCTTTAGGAGAAGGGCACTCCAACATTAGTAGGGTGAGGAAATACAAAAAAGGAAGAGGAGAGAAATCCCTAATGAATATGTATTAGACATGGTGGCGTCAGCGTAACATATTATAAAAGTTACATCCTAGCCTGTGTGCGGGAGGAGAGAGAGATGTAACCCTTGAGAGGTGCCAGAATGATGGTTACTGGTGACGAGGAGGAAAGTGATGGTGATGAGGAAGATCATGGCTAACATTTCAGGTTGTGACTTTGCCAAATGTATTAATAAACTATTACAAATACAGAAGGATTCCTAAAGTGTGAGTGTTGCAACTCTGCACACTGGGGTTCCTAACTAAACAGTAATTTTAATAATACTGGGCCTGATCTTGGGACAAGACTCTGTCAAACCTCAGAGTGATAACTGGGAATTCTTAAGTAATCAATATAATTTACAATTCATAGATTGAGCTACAGCTACAGTCTCTACCTCACTGGTCTTCTCATTCCAGTCCCCTTGCCCAGTCACTTCCAGTCTCCCCTTCCAGTCTCCTCGTATGATTCTAGTCTTCCTCCCACCTTGGCACCTCACCATAGTCTCCTTGACTCCTTGCCCTAGTCTCCTTGCTGGGTCAGTCACAGTACCTATCCCAGCTCCTTATCTGATCTCAGTCTTCCCTTCACAGATCCTAGTTCCTGTCTCCTTGTCCAGTCTAGTTCCAGTTCCCCTGCTACTAGTCCTAGTCTCCCTTCTACACTGCTAGCTTCTAGTCCTTGTATTCCCTCCTCCCCCACAGCTCCTTGTCCCAAACTACTCCCTCTGACATCCTTCCACATCTGGCTTTTGTCCCCTTTGCATTTGAGTCAGGGGGCTTCCTCCTCAATGCAGCCTGAGCACCAACAAGAGGCATCAGAAGCACAGAGAGACAGTCTACCTGCTTTCAGTTCCAGTATCCAACACCACAGTGGCCCACAGCAGCCAAAAGACAGCATTTGCAGGGAAGTCCTGCAAAGCCCCTGCCTCCCCAGGCTTCAGCATGCCCAGTGCAGATAGAGTCTTTCGTGAATTTAGCTGCCAAACTCTGACAAGTCTCTCCTGAGCATGTGTGAACTGTGATTTTTTTTCAAATGCTTATAACTTGGTCAAATCTGGAAAAAAATGTCATGAGGACAAAAAAGTCATATGGAAGCTGGCCAATGGGAGCTGCAGGAAGTGGCACAGGCTGCAGGGATGTGCTGGCAGCCACTTCCCGCAGCTCCTATTGGCCAGGAACGGCAAACCACAGCCATTGGGAACCACAGGCAGTCATGTAAATGTAAACAAGCTGTCTGGCGGCCCCAGTGGATTATCCTGACAGGCTGCGTGTGTCTCAAGGGCCACAGATTGCCCACCACTGCCTTAAATGATGGATAAATATTTGTCATACTGGATTAACAGAAAAATATATCTTTGAGTTCATAAACAAAAAACATATAAAATATGTGAAGCTGTGTCTGAAAGTTTCTGTGCACAGTAGTTTTTTCTGTTGGGATAATTTCCATTTAGTGACATTTACTGTTCAGCCGCATGTCCTTAGTAGCTAAGAATGAAAAGAAACAAATGTAAACGGTTTTGAAGTTCTTGGCACCAAATGCGCTGATTTTGCTTTACTGTCACATCACACAGGATATCGTGCCTGGAGCTCAAAACTGTGGTGGTCCTCTGGACTACTTGAACCCTATGGCTGCCATCTTGGATTCACTCCAGCTAAGGAAAGAGACAGAGAATTCTTCCATTAGTTAGCAAGCTGGTAGTGTTATTATGGGCTCACTACATATATATGGAGATATGCCTATCTCACAGAACTGGAAAGACCTTGAAAGGTCATTGAGTCCAGTCCCCTGCCTTCACTAGCAGGACCAAGTACTATCCCCTGACAGATTTCTTTTGCCCCAGATCCCTAAATGGCCCCCTTGAGGATTGAACTCACAACCTTGGGTTTAGCATGCCAATGCTCAAACCACTAATCTATCCCTCCCCACTGTCTCAGAAGCATTTGAGGCCCATTATGCATGTATTTTTGGTTCATGCTAAAGATAGGCCTAAACCCAAACTCCAAATTCAAACACTCATGAATAGTGAGGATAGTGTGGGTCTTGATCCACACATCACTAACTAACACCCCCATACCATAGGTGCTGGAACTAGGTGTGCTGGGGGTGCTGCTGCATCCTCTCTCTTGAAGTGGTTTCCATTATACACAGGGTTTACACTTTGGTTCAATAGCTCTCAGCATCCGCTTTATACAAATTGTTCTAGCATCCCTGCCCGCTACCACCCTGCTCAGTAAGTATTGGTCTCTTCCCATACAGCCATTGTCCTCCTGTTCCCCATGTTCTGAAAATCAGCAAGTTTATCAAAGGATTATCTTCAGTTTTACTGATCCATTAATCCAATCAATAGAGTTTCTAGTGTCACCCTAATCACTATTTTTTGGCTCTCTTGAAGCAATAGTCTCTCTTTCCCATACTGCTAACCTGCTTCCTGCACTACTTTGCCCCTTTATAGCCTGCTGGCAAAGTAATGTAGGAAGACTTCCTGTCTGGCTGCTGAGATATATTGTAGAGGTGTGCCTAAGCCATGATGTGTGGCTCAAGACCCACACTTTCCTCACTATTTATGAGTGTTTGAATTTGGAGTTTGGGTTTAGGCCTATCTTTAGCATGAACCAAAAATACATGCATAATGGGCCTCGAATGCTACTGAGAAATCCCTTGGAGACAAGCATCTACCTATATTAAAGAAGGTGTCATGCACAGTAGAAAGAATTAGAATATATATCACTTAGAATACTTAAGGTTGCTTTCCCCATGGTGACATTTCAAGTCTGTTGCAAGCTGAACAATTTGGACACTGAGTGGCATTGCTTCCTGTTGATTTCTTATTTCTGTGATGGCATGTCTATGTCTAATCCCTTGTGAACTACAGAAAGGAGAAGAAAGAAGCAATGTGTGCAAGCTGGAGAGTGTCTGACTCCTTTCATATGTGATTGATTTTCTGTTATTACATGATTTCCATATTGTTAGGCAGTTCTTTACCTACTAATTGTGTTGGGACTAACATCTTTTGCATCATCTATTTGGAGTGGCATTTTATTCATCCCTCTCTGGACCTAATTCAGAAGGTGTTTTACCCATTTCCTTTTTTTTTTTTTAACAGCACACTATTACCACATACATTCTGTCATTCAAATACCCCTTCTTCCTGAGCATACCTGAAATTGCCCCTGGACTTTCAATTATGCACCTGCTAACCCAGCAAGAAGACCCTGCCAAGCCAAAAAAGCTACATTCCTGCTTACTCCTGCTCATAAAGTACTCAGATTCAATTAAAAGACAAGAGTGATCAAGGTGGAAAAGCAGATCTTGTGAATTACTCCAGCCCAAAGGTAATGATAATAGACACCCCATCAAGTTACGTAAACTATCACAACTATTTACTCTTGTGTTCCATAAAAAATGCATGCTTTCTGTAGCACTCTTTCCATGGCTTGGTAGGTGCTTTTTACTGCAATGCAGAACATATGGTCTAAAAAGCACACACCAATATGTCAGATGAAGATTTATAGAGTTACAATGATTAAAAAGGAAAACTATGTTGAAATAAACTGACACATTTGCTGAGCATCAATATTTACCTATAGGCAGCTTTTTGATGGGTTATAGAAAAAATATTTTTTTCCTGTGGAACAAAAACTAATATTTAAAAATAAATAAATATAAAGCAGAAAGATTACATTCTACTGCTTTCTTTCTGGCCATTATGCACTGGTTCTGAGGACTGTGGTAAAACAAAATGGTGACCTTTTATTATTTAATTAAATATTGATCTATATATACTCCATCTGTTCACCTTGTGGTCAGTTTTCAGTTGTCAATACATGGATATTCCTTATGGCCACATTTGATTGCTGTGTGTATACAGCTGTGTTTGTTTAAATCATGTTGGCATGCTACCACATATCTGTAGAAATTAGATTTCCCCTTTAAATTATCCAGAGAATGTGTCTTTTTTCTGTAATCTATGTTTTCAATGATATAGCCATGTATTTTGGCACAAGAGAGACATCTTCCTCCAATTGCATTACCCTGTATTTTAAGAATCTGGGGAAATATACTGTGAATCCTGAGGTTTATTTTGTTTTCTTTGTGTCTTCAGAAAATATATATGGTTAAAAGTAAAACTGGAATACACAGTGCCAGTAAGATACTTGAAAGATTTTATTGAAATGTTCCCTCTTTTTTAAATTGAGTTTTTCTTTTGGGGATCTCTTTATAAGGTAAAATGATTTGTATTATTATTATTTATTTGTAATGCAGTAGCATCTAGGAGCCCTACTTGTGCACCAGGACCCCACTGTGCTCGGCACTGTACAAACACAGAACAAAAAGATGGTCTCCTCTGAAACCGTATGCTAAATATCAGTCTCAGGCAAAATATATTGTAACAAAGAGAGAAAGGACTGTGTCTCCATTTTTTGATTACCTCTGGATGCTGAGTCGGGATTGCTAGGTGCAAAGACCACTGCTGTCAATTAGCAAGGTTAATTACAAGGAAAGTATGACAGACACAAGGAAGTATTGCCTCATAAAATGATTGTAAAGGTATTTGGGGCTATTGTTTTAGGTTAAATCTGGGTGATTTTGGCCAGTAATGTGAAAGGATGGAGAAACTGTTCACAACTTTTTAATAATGAAGGGTGCAATCTTGTGGTCCTGGCATGTTCTTAATTCCCATTTACATCACTGAGTGCAATCCCTACACTTGTTTGCGTAGGGATTGCAGGACTGGGCCTAATCAATTCAAAAAATTCTGATTAAACCCTGGAGGTGCTATGTTTTCAAAAGAATATGTAACTTATCTATGTAGAATAAATGCTGATGTATCCCTATTAGCTATCTGACTTTGTTGAACAGGTTCCGAACTGGCCAAGGAATATGAGCAGCCAGCCTGTACACATTGGGTCTGCGCAATGACACACTTGTCAATGTGTTTTCCAACAGTGAATGGTCAATTAGTGTTAACTATTCAGACTTCCTGGTGGCCTCAGGACTCTTCACTGTGCTAATGAAGCTGCTGTCAGGAGGCTCAGCAAACACTGCAAACGCAAGGAAAAGAATTAGCTATCCAAGAAGACTGCACTAGAAAATGTTTCTTTAGGAACCAGTGCTCCTTTCTTTAAAGACAGGTCTAAAAATTTCTATGTTCAGGAGGCACCTCTGTGTGCTGAACAGCTTCCAAACCAAAAATTATGAATTATCTACCACAAGGTAGATAGCTGCCAAGGTATGACCTGAACAGATTATTTTGTGGAAAATAGCCCACTACTCAGTGACCTGCCTCAAAGAAAAATACAAAAATATATCTGCCTGGAAGAAACCACTATATACTGATTTGCAGACTGATAGAGTTCTCTCGCTATGGCATCATCATGAATTTGAGCTCCAAATTCCAGATCTGTCAAGCAACTGTAGAATGCCTCTCAACTGTAGCTCTGTTCTGGTCACCACTTCTTTAGGGTTGAACGCTTTTCCATCTGCTGTTTGTAATCTCCTAGAATTAAGCTTTCTTGTAATTTCTGTAAGGCATTAAGGAACAGATGTAAAGGGTGTTGAGTAGGGAAAGCTCTCTTGTTGCTGGTAATAGTAGCCAGTGGACTCAGTGAATACTGTCCCCAGGCATATGATGGGGTTATTGACTTTTTGAAACCTTGTCCTATATTATATAAGGCAATGAGATAAAGTTAATTGTCTTAACAGAATTTCTGTGTGTTACATATCTATTGATCGATGTCCAGAGTTTCATTCTTGGTGAAATGGGATGATAGTGCAAGAACATTATATGTCAATGTGGTTGAATGGATGAAGAAAATAAAGGTGCAATTTGTTTGTCAGGTTACAATTAAGCTAATCAGGGAATGTCTTCTGGTAGATGGTTAATTATGAATATGGTAGAGGAGGAAGTTTCATACGTACACCTGAATACAAATCTGTGGGGGGAAATAAGTAGCTCAGGAAAATAGGTATCTGAAGAATACAAATAATTTATTATTATCCTACTTGAAAAGGTTCTACCCAATTATTCTAATTGAAAAGGTCTTAGAGAGAGATCTACCATATACAAAACAGGCAGGCCCAATTTTAAAGAAGCAGATATATTGGCTTGCTTGAAAATACCCTGCTTAGTTTAAGGAAACATGGTTTGCTGACTTACCAATGATGTTGTTGAGGAGCATTAATGTAATGATAGACAGAAGAGGACATAGTAGCCATCACACAATATATGTAGCTTCTCCACCTGTTGAAAACATGTGAAAGTTAATGTAGGAAAATCCTCACAACCTTCAATCCAATGAGTACTGTAGCTGCAATAAAGAAGGCAAACAGGACACTGCATTGTATTGCCAGAGGGAATACAATATATATCAAAGGAGCTGATGCTGTAACCATTTAAGCTATAAATTGAACTTTACTGAGAGTAGTGTATAGTAGTATTGTCACCATATTTTAGAAAGGATATAGTTGCTCTTGAGAAGATGCAGCCATGTAGCACAGATAGCATAAAGCCAAGTCTCAATGGATTTATATTATAATGAGAATTAAGGAAATAGCCCTTTCTTTGTTTTTGGATTTGGTAAATATTCTTTCACAATCTGAGCAGTCTTACTAAACAACTGGAAGCAGCAGAGATGGGAAAGGCTGCATGTTGAGCTTGCATTTCCATAAATTCCAAGGTTACTAAGAATCCTCTCAAAATATCATTCGAAATCAACATACTAGCTGATGAAAAGAGGGAAGATATGATATTCAGAATGATAGTACAACATTCATACCTGCCCTTAGCATATCAAATGAGGTGGAATTAGGTGGGATTCTGCCATACTTTACAAGCTATGTCCTGCTCAGCCTTTGGAAAGAAGACCTTAAAATAATACTAAAATTCCTCACAAAGTGATGTTAGTCACTGAATATTTCTGGTAGGAAGGTGCTAAGTAAAAATACAAGCTATTCACATCTTCTCTGTCACTTATCATAATCCCTGGGATGCTTGAAACCGAAAGCTACTTCTGTATTAAAATATTTTATTTTCTAAAGTAAATTGTGATGTTTCTCAGTGCATAGAGGAAAATACACAGTATCAGTCTAAATTGGAATCATTTCAATTTAAGGGAAATAACAAGGAAAATAGCAAAAGTAGAATTTCCGTGAGAGAGTGCAGGGTGTGTCTCCTTGGTAAAGGGTGCAGCAACTCTGGCAATCAAAACAGCCACTGAACTCTGTAGAAAGCAATAAGTCGTTAGAAATTAAAGGAGCAGTACATACTCTTTTTTTCTGTATCACACTTTCATAGCTAGATAGACCACATATTTGCACGCACCGTTTGGGTATTGTAGGGTTGTTAATGCGTGAGGTGCTTACACTGATACGTTTTCTCTTCTCCTTTCTCCTAAAATCGTTGAAACACTTCTATTGCAAAAAAGACCTACATGGCAATATGCAGAAAGACCTAGAGAAAAGGGAAATAGGTCATTTGGGGGGCTGGCAACCTTTACGGCAACCTTTACAGCAACCTTTTTGAGGCTGGCACTAAGCTATTTTTTTTGGTGTCAGCTGTTCAATATATGAGCTTTCCTTATGAACTATTTTAAAATATGAGTCTATTGTGAAGTACCTACAATGGGGCAAAATAACTGCATTATAAGTGTAATTTGACCACAAGATATCCAGCTAATTAGAGAATGTGCGAGAGAAAGAGTTGGTAGTAGATCCAGGTGAAAACAGTTAAGTTCCTTACATACACAGTAGAGTTATTTCTGTCCATTTCTAGAGTTTCTTTCTATCAGGATATAATTCTATTAAATTCCAGTGCTATCATTGCTACTTTCACTTGACATAAAATCCATACTCATAGGAGCTTTGCAAACACCAGACACTCTCTCAAAATACATGTTCTTATACTACAGTATCTTCAAATATGTGTACCAAATGATGACTTGCTCACAAAGGGCTTGCTACAGTCTTCCAAAGGACATTGATCTAACATGCAGTTTTCAATCTGATATTTTAGATGATTGAAATATTCATGTAAACCATTACAAATAGTCCCACCACTGGGACTATTACACTTTCTAATAGAGGACGCTTATATTTAGCTACAGTTTCCATTTTCTTGGAGATGATGGTTGCAGGATAGTCCCCCTCATATATAAGGTCAAACCATGCTTCAGAGAAGTAAGGTTAATTTTTAATATATGTTTATAGCAAATACATTGTTTTAACGTGTGCAAATTTCACCTCAATACTCAGATACTGCAGAGATGAGGGTCATACACTGTAAAGCACCTAGACAGATAGATTACACAATTGACAAATAAATAATTACTTTATGCTCAACAAAGTTTGGACTGTAGAACCACTTTCCTTTGTGTTCCGCTCTGCACTATAGATTTAAAATGGTTCATCTGTTCCAATAGTGGTTTGATGTTACTGCAGCTTGTCGGCAAATTTCCTAAGGGGGTCTTAAAAAAACACTACAAACTTAGCAGTATAGACTATCTATAAAATATGCAGTGGAAAATATTAAATTTAAAATCTGCGCAGTTTTTGTCAACACAATGCGTGTTTTAGTAAAGATATATAAAATGAAGGTCATTGTAACTGCTTTCACTGATTGCATATTGTTCTGCAAGCTCCATGCTCTACTTTTAATTTTAGAGCACAGTAAAGGTGTCAAGGCTAAGTATGGGGAAAGCCTTCCACAATCTTAGCTCTCAAAGCAAGCAGAAAGGTGTGCAGTGCACCCACCAGAATCACAGTAGTAGTGCCTGAGCTTTGGTAACAAACCAAAAAGGTGTAAGGGCATGTGTTGTGAACTGACTTCTATCCTGTTTTGTTTAGGAATTGATCCATTCCCAGTTTTATTATGCTTGTTGGGAAACCTGCCCTCTCTTAAAATACTGAACCAAACCCTTATGCTTGTTGGGAAACCTGCCCTCTTTTAAAATACTGAACCAAGGACGTAAATCCTAAAGCTGCATTTACTTTTGAGAGCTGCCACTTATGCACTGGAGAACCCTGTGCCTCTAGCAGTTGCTGGCAAAGCCCAACCTGTGAGAAAATAAGTCAGAGGAACTCTGCAAGTGGGGAACCTGATGGAGTTTTTGTCCTTATGGTGCCCCTTCTGTGGGTTTTTCCAGGAAAGGGGGAGAATAATCTGCCTGTACATTATTATTTTCAGTTCCTAAAGTGAATTTAGTGTTGCTGAAAAGTACCAAATTGATGATATTTGAAGGCTGAAATCTATTTAACCACGGATAAATCAAAGACACAGCTGTTCAGACTTCCCCACTGGACATGCCAGAGCCCCAGAGCTCAGAAACAGTTGGGGTACATATCCATGTACCGCTACGATTTACTATCTTGGACTCAAGAATCTCAGCTCTCATTCTAAACAAAGTAAGATTCTAGCTGTTATGGTTGTGAAGAAGTCCTCAAAAATGGGTGTAACCAATGCAGAGATGAGTCTATGGAGCCTGGAAAAATAGTTCTGAGAGATGTGAATTGCCCCATTCATCTCAGTGAGGTATACTCAGATGCTCAGTGATGATAATTTAAATGTCAATAGCGTGTTAACTATTTCAAATTCTTCCCAAGCTCAAGGAGCTCAGGAGAGCCAGGTGGCATACATGATCATATTTTGAATATCTGCTCAATCTACATCAACTGTGAGGAGCATCTCATTTTGGTGACTCAGATGTGTGGAGTTCTTTTGCAGAGGTACCTTGGAAGCGTACTGCCCCCTCTTTTATTCCCTGAAATCTGACCCCAAGAGAGCCTTGACCTGTAATGACCATCACTAGAAGGAAATGGGCAATTCATTATCCTGGCCCATTCAATTCTGGGCCAGGATAACTCTCTCCTAAGAGTGCCAGTAAAAGTGATATTTGTGGCAATGTTTTGTATTCTGTTTATGTTGCAACTTAAAAGGCTAAATAACATATTTAAGGTATATGATGTTTTCAAACATACAGGGTCTCACTGTTTCAAAATAATTTTTTTCAAACATGTAGAGGAATTTAATCATCACCAAACATATGCCATGTTCACAGGGTTTTTTTTTAAAGTCATTTTCATTTGTCCAATCTACAAAATGTATTTGAAAAATTCCTTACATTAGCTGGTAAAAAACATTTTTTAACCCTAACTCAGATATCTCAAGAACTGCCAAATAGATTTGTATAAATCTTTCTTTAAAACAACAACAACAATAACAACAACAAAACTCATCTCTGAAGTAAGATCAAGCATAAATTCAGACTACATGATCTTAACAGTCCCTTCTGGATTTGGAAACTATGAAAACTACCTTTCACTCCCCATTATCTTTAAAAATATATTTCCATGACATAAATTGTGTCAGAGCTGCAGCTCTTTAATCTATAATGCTTGAAAATTTTATAAACACATTACTTTGAAACAGCAAAATACTGTATAATAATTACTCACTAATATTTACAAGATAAAAAAAAATTGTGTTTTGGATTAAAAGGTTTTATGACACAAATAAATAAGTAAATCCAAATTCATTTTCTATGAGGATTTTCTCTAATTTCTGTGAATATTGTTGTCATTTCTTGAGCGCCTCCTTTTAAAAAACTATGTTTACTGCCTTGCTGATGATATGTGTGCCCTTCAATCCTTAAATCTTATTACTACATTTATGGAAAGAAATCAAATCCAAACAGACAATTAGAATTAGAAGGCAATTGGTAGGTTATTGCTGTGCCTATAGAATTCAGTCCCCCAAACAGTCATCACTCAAACTTCTGAGGTTTTTTTGTTTCAAATTCTACCAACTGGCCCCTTCATCTTTAATAACACATTTGGGACAAATTATTTTTTATGAAATCTTCATTTTCTTTTTTATAAAAAGCATCTGAGACACATAAAAAGCATCTGAGAGCATCTATACACATGATTACCCAAGAGACTCTGGTACTTTTAGAGTGGATATAATGAAATATCTGCCTCTGGGGTAATTATGAGTATACCAAAATGTTCACTGGTAATTGGGAAATCTGACCCACTAGCTACTTTAAGTGTTGGGGTTTTTTTGTTTGGTACACAAGGAAATTACCTGAAGGAAAAAAATGATTGCCTAGGGTTGCACAGAGTGTTCTTTCATCATCATTCATTCCAGCGGGAGGGAAAAAATACAAAACATAGGGAGAAGAGATGAAAGGAGAGTTGTAAGAAAAACAGACTTTTAAACTGGGCTCTCTGATCTCAATCTCTCTGTCTCTCTGTAATGGGTGCCCTCTGCAACCAACTCTACGTCATATTAAGTAACAGGCAGGCGGCAATGCCAATGACAGACATACAGCAGCCCTATATTACACATTAGGGATGGGTCATCTCATAAAATAAGAATCAATTCAAACTTTTCATCCATATTTTAAAGGAACCCAACTCTTTTTTAGCTTTGAAAACACGAGGCTAATGTCAGGCCTTGAGTAATTCTTATAAAAGATTATGCTCAATGAAGTCACAGCTTTCTGTGCTGGCATCCTCTACCAGTATTACTGCTCTGCTCAGGTTTGGCTAGAGCAGAGATAGTCTCAAGCAAGACCCTAAATCATCCTTTGATGACAAAAGCAACAAAGTGTATTTGTGGGATCACCTGAATCATTACAAAATGCCCTCCCCTACTGTTGGTCTCTTTTTGGCTTGACTCATGGGGGTTCACCAACGTTGGTGCAGTATTATGTGTGGGCTTCTTCAGCATGCATCCCTGGTGGAAATTGCTGTTGGGTAACATGAAATGGATTGCCATCAGCATTGCTATGTGTCCTTTAGTCTCCTAGCTCCTTGTATCACCAACACCTGTAGGGTGCTTAGAGCCAGACTAATCTACCATAAAATGAGACATTAAAAAAGAGCCCTTATGGCCTCCGTGATACAGGGACTATGCTTGCTCCTTTCAGGAAGAAATATTGTGTAGCCTTATAACAGTATCTAATATTTCTTCCTCACTGATAGTCTCCTTGTCTGCTCTTTCATCACCTTCTCTACCGTCATTAGGGGATAAATTACCACCTCTTCGTAAACTAGTCTGACAGCATTCTGAATCTTTCATCCCTGATGGCTTGATCCCTGTCAAGGATTTTAAGTACAAATTACCATGCAATGCAGCAGCCCTCTGACATCATAGAGAGTACCAGAGATAAAACAGCCTGGTGGATAATGTTGAGTTATGCTGTCCCTATCCCACTTCATCTCATCAGGCAATGGCTGCCAAGTAAGTTTGCCATCGTATGTCTTTAAACTTATCTATCTTTCTGTTGATCATGGAGTTTTATACTGCTGCACATCCTCACAGTATCTGAGCACCTTCCACATTAAATAAATACTGATAGCAAAGTGGCTAGTGGATGTCATGGAATTGTAGCTCTCTTTCCTAAATACAAGAGAGGAACACATGGGCCTAAGCGATTAACCAGTGTTGCCATAGAGTTTCATTATTTAAGATTCCAGCCAGTAGGAGAATAAGCAGCCAAAGCAGAGACTGCTGCACTGGGGGAGAGTGGGTTAAAATGGGCCTACCCTGAATCCAAAACACACACATACTTTGGCCCCAGCTGGTGCCTCCCCTTCCTCCCTTTATGTGGCCTTGGGGAAAAACTGCAGAGAGGAGCCAGCCAGGGACTCCAGCTGGTAGAAGCAGCTCAAGTAGGCATCTCTGGACATTCAGAGAGCTTCCGATAATTTTGATTCTGTGCCCTGTGCTGATTGACTGTTTGTTCCAACCTTCTCCCCTTCTCCTCCCTCACAGTCTTTTCACTTCAGTGTCACTTCGCACCTGCCCTTCTTATGCTCTTGTCCTCTGCCCACTCCTCCTCACCCCCCTTCCTTTCACTTTGCTTTCCATTTAGCTTAATCTCTGTTAAGTAAACCCCTAAAAAAGTGTCATCGACATGACATGTGCTGCCATCACATTGTTCACTCTACTTGTGCGTTCTACCCCTTACCCCACCCTGTATCTCACCTCTCTATTTAGATGGTAAGCTCTCTGGGGGAGGGACACGCTCCTGTTCTGCGTTTACACAGTGCCTAATGCAATGGGGTTCTATTCCTGGTTGGCAGTTAGGCAAATCTGTAACAAACATGATTAATAAAAACAAAACAATATTTGTAGTGTTATATCCAAAAACATCCTGCAGACTGAAAGAAGGAGCAGAGAGAATAAAAGGGGATCATGGAAAGACACCCCCCCCCCCCCCCCCCCGGCCGCATTTGGTCTTTGTGTTTGTTTTCAAAGGGAATCTGAGTAAAATAAGAAGGAAATAAAAATTTGGGGCATAGAATCCCTAATCCGGTGGCCAGAAGACATATTGGGCATGACCATTCATTCCAGTATAGAGAAACTCAGTAGCTGAATTTCCAAGACACAGTTTGTGGCAATGTAAGTATCCAAAGGCAAAATCAACTCCATTGGCTTTATCAGCTTTAATATGAGCTTTTCTTTTTATAGCTGAGATAATCTTGCTATCTCTTCCCCATAGATCTTACAGTAATTTTTTTCCTTACTTAGTGAATACAATTGGTGCTTTGATGAAATGAGTATTCCTTATTTTTGCAGTCTCATCAGTGCTGTCGTTATAGTTAAAGGAATTGTAAATCTTCTTTCAGTCCATCAGGATTAGCATTAGGTTGTACTCATTTTAAATATAATATAAGTAAATCTCCAGTCCTGGTAGTTTGAAATCCAGTTTTTAAGTATTTGCCAGGAAAGTGTATTTTCTGTCAGTATAAGTTACAAAATTAAATTAGCTAAAATAAGCAACTTGGAAAGAAATTAAAGGCTATTTAATATGTACTGTATATGAGGCTGTATTATGCTGTCATATTCTGTAGTTAGAACATAGGAACTTCTGTACTTCCATCCACTAACGAGACAAAAATGTAGATGGATCTTGTCATAGCCCCTGAGAGGTGAGGAAAGACATGAAATGCAAGCACTGTGGCACTATGGTGATAGGGTCTATATAAGAGCATTGGTGGATAGATAGGAATAGTTATTTCATTGCTGGGAGGAAAATGAGTGGGCACAAGCTCAGAGTATTCATTTCCAGGCCATATTTTATTTGTAATACACATGGTTCTTGTAAGTTGTTGGCATGGAGGGATATTAAAAGCAAAAGAAGTAACAAAGCTGCTTACTCACAGAGCAAGCAATCAATTATGTTCAGACCCAGGAGAGCCATCAATTTCTGTCACACTCACAGTCTCTACTACTATGTGACTTCTTCCTGTTCAAAGATAAACTTTCAGAGGGGGTATTATGGGGCATACAGCAAGGGGAGTTTAAGGAATTTTCAAAGTTGAGACTTTCTGTGGCACAATAACATTTCTAAATGCTTTCTTGGGGGTGGGGGAGAAAGATTGGTTGTGGACTCATATCGAAGGGAGAAACATTAAAAAGGTCTTGCTTTTATGAGAGGTGGTCCATTGTTTAAGGCACCGTCTACACTGGCAAGTTTTTGCACAGTAAAGCAGATTTCTGCGCTGTAACTCCCAAGGTGTACACACTGCCAAGCCATTTAGTGCGCAGAAACTGCGCAGTTGTAGTGCTCTAAAAAAAACACCCCGATGAGAGGCCTACAGCTTTCTGCACGGGGTTACAGCACTGCAGGGCCAGTGTAGATACTGATTACAGTGCTGCGATTGGCCTCCAGGAGGTGTCCCACAATGCCTGTTCTCACCTCTCTGGTCATCGGTTTGAACTCTACTGTCCTGCCCTCAGGTGACCAACTGTCATCCCCACCCTGTCCATTCCTTTGCAAATTTGAAAGTCCCCTTCCTGTTTGCTCGGTGATGTGTGCAGTGGTCTCAGCACATTTTTCCAGGTGACCATGCCTGCTTCACGCACCAGGCGATCCCCTGCTTGGAACAATGCCAAGCTGCTGGACCTCATCGACATTTGAGGAGAGGAGGCTGTGCAGTCCTAGCTGCACTCCAGCTGAAAGAATCATGATACATATGGACAGATTTCACGATGCATAATAGAAAGGGATCATGACCAGGACACATTGCAGTGTAGCGTAAAAGTGAAGGAGCAGTGGAACGCCTACCACAAGGCACGGGAAGCAAACCGCTGCTCCGGTGTAGCGCCCACAAGCTGCCGGTTCTACAAAGAGCTGGACGTGATACTTGGTGGCAACTCCACCTCCATTGCAGAGGCCCTTGTATATATTTTGTTGGCTCGCATGCCAGTCGAGAGTGGACTGAGCCAGGAGGAGGAAATCTTGGACGAAGAGGGGGTGGGGGATTCAGAGGCCAGAGATGCATGCAGACAGGTGCTCTTTTCTACCCCGGAGGAGCCTACCCAGTCACAGCAGTCAGATCTTGGCGAAGCGCAAACAGGAGAGGAGGCCCTTGGTAAGTGGATCTGATTTTGGGAATTGCTGAAGCGAGTTGTTGGGGGCAGGAGGGTTGCAGAAAGCAGGCTTGTCTCCCACCTCATGCTTAGTTTGAGCGGCGGAACAGGCTGTTGATAGACTCCCTCACTTCACAGGAATCTCTCTCAGAGATCTCCAGGAAACTCTCATGAAGATACTGGACAATCCACTACCGGAGGTTCCTTGGCAGAGCTGCTTTGTTTCTTGCCCTATTAACGGTAACTTTCCCGCACCACTGTGCTGTCGTGGGGCAGCGGGGGAACCATTTCTGCACACAAGCGAGACGCATAGAGGCCAGGGTGGAAGCCGCAGGCTTGGATAAGACCCTCCCTTGATTCCCTGCTCACCCTCAGCAGCAAGATATCTTCCATAATGATCACATCCTCTGGAAAGTGTGGGGACAGGAATGATTATCATGCCCCCCCTAATAATTGGTGTTAACAATGCCCCCCTCAGGGATGCTTCTATGGAACTCTGCTCTCTTTGAGGCAGAGTCCCCTGGGATCGCATTGCCACCTTCCCACTTACTAGCGGGAATTCACAATCAGGTATGGAGTTCTAAATGACACCTCCCTGCACATGTGGTGTGAATAAAGCCCTTTGCTGTTGTTGACATCTATTTAACTCAGACTCTTGATGACCACTTGGGATAAAATTTTCTTTTTGAAAGAGTCAGCACCTACATGCCTTCAATGGAGGCCAGAGAAAGCTTCCATTAGAGGAGTAGAATTTTGGGAGTTTTGCATTGATTTCAATGGGTCACAATGGGAGCCTGGTTCTCTAGTCCTCAAAGAAGTTCAACAGCTCAAGAATTTGGTTGAGCAGTGAAAAGTATCATGCTTTGTATGGCATTGGTGGTATGCTGAAGTCCTGCCTAATTTTTTTTTTAGAAAAGGTAAAAAGTACCCTTTAATGCACAGTTGGAAGTCTCTCAGATACTATAGTGAGGAGAGCAGTATAAAAGCCTGTATAGAATAGAACAGCAAAACCAGGAAAGCCAAAACTGATATTCCTAATGTAAAAATAATAAGCTCTTTAAAAAAAAATACTATTGGGGCTTCTGTATGTATAATAAAGAGTCAAACAAGGGTACAAACACTACATTTTGCATGACAGAACTCCTTTTGGTTAATGTCCTCCTAATTATAGCAGAGCACTAACTCTGCTATAATTAAAGTTGAGCTTTCTGTTAAAAGATGGATTATTCTAAGTGCTCTAAAAGACACATGCTGATGTGGATAGTCTTGAAATTTGCGGCACTTCATGGGGGTGCTGAGTAGTGTAGGGTCAAGTTGATGGCATTCACTGCCCCTTTGGGGGCATTATACTGAAGAAGATATTCAGAATCAACCCAGGAACTCCAGGTCAGAGTTTAAGGAGCTCAAGTGAAAGAAAATGAAAAATGCATATACACAAGTCTGAGGATCTGTTAACAGCCAAAGGATTTCCAACAGCATGTTCTCACAGTTATTGGGTGGCTTAAGGACATATGCGGTAGTCATTGAACCAGCACTACACCCATATGCCATGAATCTGAGCCTCCCCGGTGGCAATTTTCAGTGATTCCATGTTGTGCAAGTTCCTTGCTCCCTGCGGGCATTCTGTAGGGTCTCCTTTGGAAAGTTTTGTGGAGAGACCAAAATTTCTGCTTCAAGAGTAATATTGTGAAGTTCTCTAAAATCCACATGCAGATTCTGATTTTATTTTAGAAATATTCCTAGATTCATAGAGTTTAAGACCAGAGGAAGCATTAGATCATTTCACCTGACCTCCTGTATAGGATGGGCCATTAAATTGTACCCAGTTAATCCTGTATTCAGTACAATAAGTTGTTTGTGTGTTTGGCTAAAGAATATCTTCCAGAAAGGCATCCAATTTAGATGTGGAGACATGGAGAGATTGTGTATTCCAATGATTAATCACCCTCACTGTTAAAATTTTGTTTGCCCTATTTCTAATATTAATTCATCTGGCTGCCACTTCCAGCCATTGGTCCTTGTTATGCCTTTCTCCATTAGGTTTAAGTACCTGGAATTTTCAAATGATTGTCATACATGATTTACAGTGTAATGGAAAACGAAAATAAGAAAGAAAAACTTGTAGCACCTTAGAGACTAACAAATTTATTTCAGCATAAGCTTTCGTGGGTTAATACCCACTTCATCGGATGCATGGAATGAAACATACAGTACACAGATATTTATACAGTCAGAGAAACATGATAAGGTCGAGGTGCATAGACCAACGGCTAATTAGTTGAGAGGAACCATAACAGCAGGGGAAGAAAAACCTTTGAAGTGATAAACAAGATGGTCACACAGGTGTGAATGAGGATCGTTAACTTAAGGGAAAAAGATTCAATTAACGTAATGGCCGAGCCATTCCAAAGCTCTATTTAATCCAGACGCAATGCAACCTAGTTTGCATATCAATTCGAGTTCAATAGTTTCTCTTTGAAGTCTGCTTTTGGAGTTAATCTGTCGCAACACTGCTACCCTCAAGTCTGTCACTGAGTGATTAGGGAGGTTGAAGTGTTCTCCTACTGGTTTTTGAATGTTATGATTCCTGATGTCAGATTTATGTCCATTTATTCTTTTGCGTAGAGACTGTCCGGTTTGGCCAATGTACATGGCAGAGGGGCATTGCTGGCACATGATGGCATATATCACATTGGTAGATGTGCAGGTGAATGAGCCCCTGATGGCGTGGCGGATGTGATTAGGCCCTGTGATGGTATCACTTGAATCGATATGTTGACAGAGTTGGCATCGGGCTTTGTTGCAAGGGTAGGTTCCTGGGTTGGTGTTTTTGTTGTATGGTGTGTGGTTGCTGGTGAGTATTTGCTTCAGGTTGGGGGGCTGTCTGTAAGCAAGGATTGGTCTGTCCTCCAAGATCTGTGAGAGTGAGGGATCATCTTTTAGGATAGGTTGTAGATCTTTAATGATGCGCTGGAGAGGTTTTAGTTGGGGGCTAAAGGTGACGGCTAGTGGTGTTCTGTTATTTTCTTTTTTGGGCCTGTCTTGTAGTAGGTGACTCCTGGGTACTCTTTTGGCCCTGTCAATCTGTTTTTTCACTTCAGCAGGTGGGTATTGTAGTTGTAAGAATGCTTGATAGAGATCTTGTAGGTGTTTGTCTCTGTCTGAGGGATTGGAGCAAATGTGGTTGTATCTTAGAGCTTGGCTGTAAACAATGGATCGTGTGGTGTGTCCAGGATGGAAGCTGGAAGCATGTAGGTAAGTATAGCGGTCAGTAGGTTTCCGGTATAGGGTGGTGTTTATGTGACCATCACTTATTAGCACAGTGGTGTCTAGGAAATGGACCGCTTGTGTGGACTGGTCTAGGCTAAGGTTGATGGTGGGATGGAAATTGTTGAAATCATGGTGGAATTCCTCAAGGGCTTCTTTTCCATGGGTCCAAATGATGAAGATATCATCAATGTAGCGCAAGTAGAGTAGGGGTGTTAGGTGACGAGAGCTGAGGAAGCGTTGTTCTAAGTCAGCCATAAAAATGTTGGCATACTGTGGGGCCATACGGGTACCCATAGCAGTGCCACTGACTTGAAGGTAAATATTGTCCCCAAATGTGAAATAGTTGTGGGTGAGGACAAAATCACAAAGTTCGGCCACCAGGTTAGCCGTGGTAGCATCGGGGATACTGTTCCTGACAGCTTGTAGTCCATCGTTGTGTGGAATGTTAGTGTAGAGGGCTTCTACATCCATAGTGGCCAGGATGGTGTTGTCTGGAAGATCACCGATGGATTGTAGTTTCCTCAGGAAGTCAGTGGTGTCGCGAAGATAGCTGGGAGTGCTGGTAGCATAGGGCCTGAGGAGAGAGTCTACATAGCCAGACAATCCTGCTGTTAGGGTGCCAATGCCTGAGATGATGGGGCGTCCAGGATTTCCAGGTTTATGGATCTTGGGTAGCAGATAGAATGTACCTGGTCGGGGTTCTAGGCACGTGTCTGTACAAATTTGTTCTTGTGCTTTTCCAGGGAGTTTCTGGAGCAGATGGTGCAGTTTCTTTTGGTACTCCTCAGTGGGGTCAGAGGATAAAGGCCTGTAGAATGTGGAGTTACAGAGCTGCCTGACAGCTTCTTGTTCATATTCCAACTTATTCATGATGACGACAGCTCCTCCTTTGTCAGCCTTTTTGTTTATGATGTTAGAGTTGTTCCTGAGGCTGTTGATGGCATTGTGTTCTGCACGGCTGAGGTTATGGGGCAAGTGATTTTGCTTTTCTACAATTTCAGCTCGAGCACGGCGACGGAAGCAGTCTATGTAGAAGTCCAATTTGTTGTTTCGACCTTCAGGAGGACTCCACGCAGAATCCTTCTTTTTGTAGTTTAGGTAGGAAGGATTCTGTGGGTTAGTATGTTGTACAGAGGTCTGTTGGAAAAATTCTTTGAGTCGGAGACGTCGAAAGTAGGATTCTAGGTCACCGCAGAACTGTATCATGTTCGTGGGTCTGGAGGGACAAAAGGAGAGGCCCCGAGAAAGGACAGATTCTTCTGCTGGGCTGAGAGTATAGCTGGAAAGATTAACAATATTGTTGGGTGGGGTAAGGGAACTGCTGTTGTGGTTCCTTGTAGCATGCAGCAGTTTAGATAGCTTAGTGTCCTTTTTCTTTTGTAAAGAAGCAAAGCTTGTGTTGTAAATGGCTTGTCTAGTTTTTGTAAAGTCAGTCCATGAAGAAGTTTGTGTGGAAGGTTGGTTTTCCATAAGAGTATCCAGTTTTGAGAGCTCAGTCTTAATCTTTCCCTGTTTGCTGTATAGGATGTTGATCAGGTGGTTTCGCAGTTTCTTTGAGAGTGTGAGGCACAATCTCTCAGCATAGTCTGTGTGGTAAGTAGATTGTAATGGATTTTTTACCTTTAGTCCTTTTGGTATGATGTCCATCTGTTTGCAGTTGGAAAGGAAGATGATGTCTGTCTGTATCTGTGCGAGTTTTTTCATGAAGTTGATGGATTTCCACTCCATACGGCTGAATGCAGTGCCTTGCATAATGATAGGTTTCAGTGTAGTAGCCCTGTTAGTCTGTGTCAGCAAAACGAAAATAAGAAAGAAAAACTTGTAGCACCTTAGAGACTAACAAATTTATTTCAGCATAAGCTTTCGTGGGTTAATACCCACTTCATCGGATGCATGGAATGAAACATACAGTAGACAGATATTTATACAGTCAGAGAAACATGATAAGGTCGAGGTGCATAGACCAACGGCTAATTAGTTGAGAGGAACCATAACAGCAGGGGAAGAAAAACCTTTGAAGTGATAAACAAGATGGTCACACAGGTGTGAATGAGGATTGTTAACTTAAGGGAAGTGTAATGGAAGTCACCTTTCAATGTTATTTTTGATAAACTAAACAGATTGAGCTCTTTAAGTCTCTTACTGTGAGGCATTTTTTTTCCAACCCTCAAATCATTTTGTGGTACTTTGCTACACCCTCTCCAAATTTGCAACATTCTTTTAAAAATATGGGCACCAGAACTGAACGTAATATTTCAGTGTCTGTTTCTCAGACTCACTACTCCCCTTTTTATAAATCAAGATCTTGCCAAGGAAATGAGAATTAATTAAGAAGAGGGGAGTTTAAAGAATTTAGTAAATAAAATAGTAAGGGTAATGTAATCATGCTGAACAATGAAACTGAGTGCGTTCAAAGGAAAACAAGTCACAGGGTCATTTGGTCAAAGGGTTTCTGTAACACAACCCCACTCACATGAGCTTCTCATAGAATTTCCAGCTTCTTATAACTTTATATGCTGCTAGGGAATATAGGGGGTCAGAGCAGTGAGAAGGAATATTGTGGGGGGTGGGGTTAAAGCAGTGCTAGAGAGGTGTAGGGATTTGGAGGGTACATGGATGGGATGGTGGTATAGGGGCCAGGGAATTGGAGGGACTAAAGGGAGAGGAGTTGTGGCATTGGCGAAGGGAGGGTGTCACGCGGTCTGGAGTGGCTCACGACCATCAGTGTGTACTTTAGGGCAGACTATTAAAAACAGGGCAGACATACTGAACTGGTGGTATGTTCAATAATTAGATTTTACCAACCTAGTGAACTCATGGAGCACTGTAACAGTCTTCCCATGGAATCACAGACAGTCCCCTTAGGCTCTCCAGTCTATCTTGCCATCCAGCCAAGCTGGACTTAGTGATAAATGGTTATGGATGTAAGCAGAGTCAGGATGAGCTCTACCCTGACATCTGGTGGTGAGTTGTGGAAAGGGATGTCAGGAATGTCAGGGGCTAATCTTGTTTGCATGGACACACCCACCCTGCAAAGCATGATGGACCGCTTGTCCAAATGGTCATTCTGGCTGCTGTGGGAGCCTCAGTTTCTCCGTTATTGGGGCAGAAAGAATAAAGTGCTGTTACCCTGATTATGTGAATCAAGGACAGTGGGCTTTTGTTATGATGAAGGGACTCACCATTAGCTAAGCAGTGCTTGCTAGGCGAGGGACATGGATTCCAAAACCCAGTGAATTGAGAGAGGCTGGGAACAGGTATTTGTGTCTGGTGGCATGGGTCTCTTCTGAGGGTCCTAAATGTCAATTGCATCTTCTTCTCTCTCTCTGCTGTGGAATATCAGAGCTAATTTTGAGTTCCTTAGGAGTCTAATCACAGGCTGCTGAGTTGGAATCACTCTGGGCTAAGTGTGCAAATGAGCACACAGGCTCCCCCTAACTACAAGCTGAAATCACTAAAAAGCTGAAATCACTGAGCACTGTGTTAAGTAGTGGGGGAGCTGGAAGATATATTGCTGAGTGGCTGAAGGAGCAGAGCTGCTAGCAGAGCAGTTGGCGGGATAGCCGGAGCGGCTTGCATGCCGGCTGACGGAGCGGAGCTGCTGGCGGAGTGGAGCAGTTGGCAGGACAGCCGGAGCGGCTTGCGGGATGGCTGAACGGAGTGACTCGTGGGATGGCTGGCGGAGCAGAGCCGAGTGAAGCCCCACGAAGGGACGGGGCAGTCAGCTTCGAGCCACGTAAGGTGCCCCTTACCTCTCCCCTCCCCATTTCTACCTGGGGGGGTGTAACACTCTGCAGATGAACTTTTGAACTCTGGGTCTGGACTTTTGGGTTGTTGGACTCAAGAACCAAAGGGAAAGGACATGGCCAATTTGCTGGGGTGGGTCGTTGCTCACAGTTTGGTTTACAAATCCTAGATGTGGTGTTTCCCCAACAAAAGGCCGCATTGTTTCTCTCTGTCATTAAAAGGCTTTTCTACACTCAGACTCTGTGCTTGCAAGAGGGGAAGTACTGCCTCTTAGAGGCGCCCAGGGGGGGTGATATATATTTGTCCCAGGTCACTGGGTGGGGGCTCGAGCCGGTTTTGCATTGTGTTATTGGAATGGAACCCCTAGATACGGAACCCGGCCCTTGTTGCTGCCAACTCTGACTGGCAGAAGGGTTACATGTACAATAAACATCACAAAATATTCAGGAGAACCGTCACTTACCCCAGATCAATTAATACCCTTGATCTTACACCAAAGAAAATGCCTGTAGCTAATGCTGTAATAAACTATCTAAAGGTTTATTAACTAGGAAAAAGAAATAGAGCTATTTAATTTTAAAGCAAGCAAACATAGATACACAAAGGAGCTACCATCTGTGGGTCCTAAAGGTGACAGAGATGTACTAATCTTTCAATAATCTGTAACCCCTGGAGATCTCTGCCTTAGTTTAGTGTCTCTGGCCCTGTAAGAATTTAATCAGCAAAGAGATGAAGAATTTTCATGTGGCTCTGTCTTATCTTTTCCTTTTAGTCTTCCAATCTATGAGACAAGCTCCCTTGCTCGTAACCTTTCCAAGGTATGATAGGGCCATTCACCCAGTCACATGTATTGTGATGTTTTTAATGGCCCATTTAATCTTGACAGGCCTCCTTAATTGGGGAGTGGGAACGCTTCCCATGTCCGGGTTCACAAGTTCAGAGCAAATATATTCAAAGTTATAAAGCAAATGTTACAAATTTCCTTATAGCATGGACTATAGACCTTATAAATCAGAAGAATGCATGCAGCAATTTACAAGTTTTCATAGAGTCTAAATAATAAATACATTCTTATAAGACAAATGCCTATTTTGAACAAAGCTAACATGCAGGTGAGCTATTTTGGTTGCCAACTATGAGTTTATCAGTTTTTAGATAACACCTATGACCTTGGCCCGAGCTGGCTTTTGGTTTGCCAGTGTCACAGAGGGGAGAGGGGATTAAGGGAGTAAATGGGGATGGCATCGGGGATCGGATTAAGGGGAGGGGAGAAGGGTTGGGGGACTTGGAACAGGGCAAGAGAGAGGTAAGAAGCTGAAAAGGGGAACATCATGGTGGATGGCAGGGGAAGCAAGAGGAATTAAGTGCCAGTACCTTGACTTTTGTATTTCCTGGTTTTCAGTGGTTTAAATCTGACGAGGCAGACTGTTTTGTCTACCAGCCACCAATTCTCTGGATTCTGCTGAACTATCTAAGCAAGACATTCCCCTGTTATACCCAATAGCCAATTTTGCAAGGGCTCGTTTGCAACCAAAAAAGGTGGCCGCTTAACAACCAGCTTCCTTGACTTCTTTATTTACTGGTATGACACACTCATTTCAGTACCAAATAATCCCTTTGAAATACTCAGAAGCATTCATCGCCAACTAACTCTTTAAATAAATCCCAGGCCTATAGTAAATAGGTTTACTAGATAGATTTTGGATTGGATCTGTCATAAGGGGAGCCGCTGATATATAACTTTAACTTCTTTGGTTCATGTCTAAGGCTTTTTTTTATTATTATTATTAATTCAAAACATGTTACTGAAATAATTCCCCATAAAATCTCGAAATAGGATCTTACATACAAAAAGAGGTGTTTCCTTATCCTCATAGATTGTTTTCAATGAATACTTATCACTTTCCTTAGAGCCACCAAATTCCCCATTTCTACCTCATTTTCATAACATACTTTCCTCTTACCAGAGATGTAAAATGCACAGATTTTCATTCCCTACAAAAATGCACGTTTTTGTATGACTGACTGTGAGTCCAAATATAGCACCCATTCCTTACACTCCAAGCCCCTGTTGATATGCATGAGACCTTGGGGTGCACAAGGAATGTAGGATTGCATGGGCAATAAATCGTTTAATGGGCATGGACAACATTTCTGTAAGTGGAAATTTTCTCAAAGGCAAATATAAAAACTTAACTTTTTGCTTCCATTGACGTAAGTCAGCTAGATCTCTCTCCCTGTCCCTGTTAGTGCTCTGATGGGATCACTGTACTCATCATAGAACTTGTTACTTTAACAAATACTTGGGTTACAAAAGGGAAAAAGTCTGTAGAAATAAGAAAATGCTTTGAGGAGTCTTGACTCTTGATTCCAGTTTTTTTTAATATCTGATTTCTAATCATCCTCTTTTCCTTCTGATAGTGAATTGCAAGAACAAACGCTCTGATGTTTGTTTGAAAAGAAGAATCTGTTAAAGTGGTGCCAAAACACAACAACCATTAAACATATATTGCAGCAATTTTTATTGCTTAGTGTCTTTCCTGGAGTCAGCCACATGCCTAGCAAGTTGCATGCTCCAGTTACTAGGCCTGCTCTACCCCAGGTATTGTGGGCCTGACCTGAAAAATTGGGGAGTGCTTCCAGCAGGGTGGTGACTTTCAGGAGTTGAGACACTGAGCACTTTACTGGACTGAGATCTGAAGGGCTGATGTTTCAGAAATAGCCCCTAATTTTGAACCTGTCATTAATTGTACACCCAAATAGTATAATTTTGATATCTAACCATGCCTGTACATCAGATGACAAAACACCTAAGTGCTGTCATTTGTGCCCAGAATTAATTGTGCTGGCATTTTTTGACTTGTAATTAATTCTGGAAGCAAAATTAGAGGCAAGGTGGACGTCCCTTTGAATTTTGGTCCTCCAAATTCTTATTCTGACCTAATGTTTTGGACATATTTTAAAAAAAAGACAAAAGGTTGAGAGCCCTCTATAAGTGAATGCTAGATATCACTAAAATGTAATAAAAAAAGATGCCTGGATTAAGCAGAGATTACGTATGCCCAGGTAGAGTATTATTGCAAATTCTGAGTCTATCTAAACTTTTCAAGAAGTGTTTAAAAAAATTGTCAAAAAAAGTGTTTTAAATTCAACAGACAATTTTCAAGTTAGAAACAGAAAATGTATAGCACAGTCCTTTAAGCCATATGGTATCAAAGACTTTTTCCACATCAAAGAAACCAGCCAAGGTGCATTCTTTTCTGTTAAACCCTCTGATGTGTTCCAGGGTTCTCATAATTCTATCAAACACTGACCCTTTTTCTTCTAAAATCATTCTGAGCAATGCCCAAAAGACCCAGTTTTTCAGTTGGGATATCGGAAGCAATCAACTCTTACTATTTCAAAGCATTTTGCAACTGCACTTAGCAAAGGGATAGACCTGTAATTAGAGAGACTCTTTTATGATCTTTAGGTGGTTGAGTACCATGGTCACCATTTTCATTTTACAAAAGTGTGGGAAAATATCTTTCTGTTATAAATAACATTCTTTGAATAACTGTGAGTGTGCTGTTTTCAGTAATTTCTTCTCAGCTCTGTTTTCCTCTGGTGATTTTCTCTCCGTTTTATCACTTTTTTTTAAAAAAAAGTGGATTGGTAGATTCCAAATTCTAACAAATCATATAGTTTTAGAAGCGACAAAGGGTCCTGTGGCATCTTATAGACTAACAGAGGTATTGGAGCATTTCGTGGGTGAATACCCACTTCTTTGGATGCAAGCAGTGGAAATGTCCAGGATCCCCATGCATTATTTTGTGTCTGAGTGAGACTGGAATCTCCTCAGGACAGAGGTTTGGAGTGAAATGTTCAAACGGGCTAAACAGCCCAGATTTTTCAGTGCCACTAAAATCAGTGGGCGATATACAGATACATACCTTTAAAAATCTGGCCCTAAATCATTTATGAGCCTAAGTCCCATTAGAAATCAATGGGACTTAGAGTCCTAAGTCACCTAGGTGCTTTAAACCTTTCTACCCTAAGTCCTATTTTCAAAAGTGAGTTAGACATTTCCCTAAGTCACTGAAAGTCAATCAGACATAGAATCATAGAACCATAGGCATTGGTGCTAGAACTAGGGGTTCAGGGGGTGCTGCTGCTGCACCCGTCTCCTCCCCCTACCCACAGCTTGAAGTGCTTTCCATTATATACCAGGTTTACAGTTTGGTTCAATGGCTCTCAGTATCCCACCATACAAATTGTTCCAGCACCTCTGACCATAGGGTTAGAAGGGACTGCAAGGGTCATCTAGTCTAACCCCCAGCCAAGATGCAGGATGTGTTGTGTCTAAACCAACCAAGACAGATGACTATCTAGCCTCTTTGTGAAAACTCCACTAAAGGAGCTTCCATGACCACTCTAGGCATTCTGTTCCCTTGTCCTACTGTTCTTACAGTTAGGAAGTTTTTCCTGAGATTTAATCTAAATCTGTTATGCTGTAGTTTGAATCCATTGCCTCTTGTCCTGACCTCTGTAGCAAGAGAGAATAATTTTCTCCAAATTTTTTATGGCAGCCTTTCAAGCATAGGCGCCAACTTCCCCTCTACTCAGGGGATACTCAACCCCCACCCTCAGCCCAGGCCCCGCTCCCACTCCACCCCTTTCCCCAAGCCCCCACCCCGCCTCACCTCTTCCTGCCCCTGCTCTGCCTTGCCCCTACTCCACCCCTTCCCCCAAGCCCCACCCCGCCTCTTCCTGATCCTGCCCCACCTCTTTCCACCCCCTCCCCTGATCGTGCCCCATCCCTGCTCCTCCCCCTCCCTCCCGGAGCAGACATGCACACGGCAAAACAGCTGTTCGCGGTGGGTGGGAGGCGCTGGGTAGGAGGAGGAGGAGTGATCAGTGGGGCCTCTGGCAGGGGAGAGGCACCTGTGGGCGATGGCAAAGTGCGGAGCTTGGCTGCTGGTGGGTGCTGAGCACTCGCTAATTTTTCTCCATGGGTGTTCCAGCTCTGGATCCCCCATGGAGTTGGCGCCTCTGCTTTCAAGTACTAAAAGACCATTATCATATCTACCCTTAATATCCTCTTTTCAAAATGAAAATACCCAGTTCCTTCAGCCTTTTCTCATATGGCTTGCATTCCATCCCTTTGATCATCTCTGTTGCTCACCTCTGGATCCTTTCCAGTTTCTCTACGTCCTTTCTATACATTGGTGACCAAAATTGGACAGAGTACTCCAGATGAGGCCTAACCAATGCCATACAGGGTACTATCACCTCCCATGACTTGCCTCTATTAAGGCAACCCTACATTGAATTTGCCTTTTTTGCAACAGCATCGCATCATTTTGTTGTTTATAGCCCAGATCTCCAGTTTATCAAGATCCCTTTGAATTATAGCTTTATCCTTCAAATTGTCTGCAACCCCCACTAGCTTTGTGCCATCTGCAAATCTGATCAGTATGCTTTCTATTCCTACATCCAGGTCATTCATAAAGATGTTAAATAACACCAGACCCAGAACAGATCCCTGTGGAACATCACTTGAGAATGCCTTCCAGTCTCACATCATTCCATTAATAGTTATTCTTTGTGGTTGCTTAACAGATTATGTATCCACTTAATGGTAGTTCTGCCAAACCCAAATTTCTCCATCATATTTATCAGAATGTTAAGTGGGACTGTGTCAAAAGCCTTGCTAAAGTCCAGGTATATTATGTCCATTCATTCCTTCTGTCCACCAAACCAGTTACCCTGCCCAAATCACATTTGAAAATGGGACTTGGGTTCCTAAGTCACTTAGGTGCTTTTAAAAAATTATCCTTTCACTATGGTTGTCTTTCATTGCCTTTCATTATGGTTTGCAATGCATGCCGAACTCTAGGTTATGATATAAATAAAAGGTGAGATGCTGTAAGCTTGAAAGGTTGTCTCTCTCACCAACAGACCTTGGTCCTATAAAAAGGTCCTCATCCACCTTGTATCACAAAGTCCAACTTGCCTGGATGGCAAGATAAACTGGAAGGCCCAAGGGGACTGTCTGTGAGTCAATTGAAAGACTGTTATAGTATTCAGGAGTTCACATTTGTTACTGGGTTGGTGAAATCTAATTATGGAACGTATAGCCAGTTTGGAGTGTCTGCCTTGCTTTTTGACAGTCTGCCTTGAGGTTGGCACTCCCGGTTGTGAGTCACACTGGACAATGTGACAAAAGGAATAGTTAATAGAGAGGCCATTGTGACTGGATCCCGGGGGGTACAACCTGGAACTGTGGGACCACTGTGCCCCCCTTATCTCACTAATCTGGGTTGTCTCTCACAATGCCTTGCTGGTGACAAGCAGCAAACCCCTCCGGGTGCTGGCACCACTCAGTACAACCACATGTGGAGCCCACACCCAGCTGGATTGCATGAATGCTCTCAGAGCTACTCACAAATCACAAAAAGAAAGGCACCAATCCAGTTCCCAGCCTTATAACTCAGGAATACACCATCATGCACTGTTCAAAGCCCTTTCTTGAGCAATGCAAATTTATTAATTGGTTCACCACTTCATCAATGGAAGTGGCATACATCAGCCTTTGTTACTGAGCAGATTTACCAAGCACTTCAGTCAAACTCACTGGTGAAGATAAACATTAAAATCAGTGTATTAGATACAAAAAAGATGTTAAGTGATTATAAGTGATAGGCAAAAAATCGGAGTAGTTATCCAAAGAAAATAAAAGATAAGCACACAGTCTAAGTTCTCAACTTTGAGCCAGGCAATATCTGGACTAAGCAGTTTTTCTCACCCCACTGGATACTGCAGGTTGGTTAAAGTCTTTCAGACGCAGGCTCTCCCTGTTAGCCTGGGGACCAGTCTCCTCAGCTCCAGTGTTCTCGTTGTCTTCAGTGTAGGTGGGAGAAGAGACAGGAGCAACCATGTGGCCACTGTTCTCTATTTTGTATCTTCATTCCATGTGCTTGGAGAACACAAGTCCAGGCATGTCTGGTGGGCACTGCTGAGTCACTGGGCAAGGGTGAAGAATTTCTCTGGTGTGACCTTGTGCAAGTGAGTCATTGAATTGTAACTCCCTTGCTGGACAATGGCTGTTGATGTTGTTTGACACCCACCCAGGTGCTGGTTACCTTCCTTGTTGATGTCTCTGGGGACCTAATATCTGGGCAATTCCCCAATTCACAGCATATTTAATGACAACCATATAACACAATCTCATAACTTCATATGCACTAATGATATACATATCTAGAGAGAATGATAGCTTTCAGCAGAGCATAACCTTTCTCGCGGTACCTCACATGGCATGCTTTATCTGAAATACCACAATTATATATACATGATGAATATGGGGGTTATAGGGAGCTCTCCTGAGGTATAGAGTATCATAGCCATGCATTCATTTTATGATTTATGCATTTTAATGTTTTCTCCTTTTTTAAAAAAGGCTTATTTGATCGAGTGAAATCTTTCAATAAAAACCTGTATTTATGATAAAAAGCTTTCCTTTTGAGCACGCTTATCCAGTCTATTGTAAGCATTTGACAGATGAATGTACACATTGGAACATACTTGCAAAAAAGGGAACTTTTCTACAAAAAGAAATATACTTGCTCAGTTCGCCCTTTGCTAGTATTAAAGATATCCCGGTCTTAGTAGAAAAATAAAAGGTGGTGGTACTTTACTCTCAGACCTTACTTGCCATACCCACAACCCCATGAGATTAGCACGAACCCAGCAGTGCATGATAAAATTTATTGTGTCTTTTAGCGTTAAAAGAGCCATAGCTGCAGCACTCAGGAGAGCAGCTTCTCAGTTCTGCTACTCTAGAATGGGGGGAGAGGGTCTACCTGGCTATTCACTAAATTATAAGTGGACAGAGTAAGAGAGAAAGCTACTAACCTGTCCCTGAAAGACTCCTGAAATGGACAGGCCTATTTGGCCATTGGCTTATTTGCCTCCAGCAAATGGGTGCAATCCTGCTGAACACAGTAGATTTGTGACGGTGGGCCTGTTAGCCACCTGTAAGTACACAAAAGGAGACAGCAGGCCTGGAAGTTTTTCCCTAGTAAAACAATATGCAGGCAGGATTCAGGGCCTGTTATGGGAAGACAGGTAGGACAAGAAGAATTGTGTACATGGTGGGGAATCTCTCCTCAAGGACAGAGTTGAGTGAAATTTTTCAACCAACACTTATTTTCAGTGAAATATGCAGATTTAGCAACACAAAACATTTCACTAACTAATGCTGGTTATGCTGAACTAATCACGTAAAATAAAATTCTTGAAAAAAGTCAAAACATTTCATTTCAACATTCTCAGAATGATAGGTCCTTGCAAAGGAGGAATCCAGGCCAGTTGGGGGAGGCCTTCTGAGACAAGCAGAACTGGACTCACTGCTCCCAGACTGGGACATGGGGTTATTTACTAAGGAATAGTTGAGAGCGATGCCTGCCTAGGGTGACCAGGTGTCCAGTTTTCGACCAGAAGGGACCCTGGAGGCTCTGGTCAGCATCAGCGACTGGGTGGTTAAAAGTTCAGAAGGCAGTGCTGCAGCGCTAAGGCAGGCTAGTCCCTACCTGTCCTGGCTGGCAGTGTGCTGTGCCCCAGAAGCGGCCAGCAGGTCTGGCTCCTAGGCGGGCGGGGGGGAAGCATGGGGCTCTGTGCGTTGCTCCCACCCTGAGCACCGCCTCCACACTCCGCTGGAAGTGGGGGGTTCCTGTGGGTGAGAGCAGCATGTGGAGCCTCCTAACCCCCCCACCTAAGACCTGGACCTGCTCACTGCTTCCGGGGTGCAGCGCGGTGCCAGGATAGGCAGGCAGCCTGCCTTAGCCCCCCTGCTGTGCTGCTGACTGGGAGAGGCCTGAGGTAAGACCATGCCCCACCCCCGAGCCCCAACCCCCTGCCCCAGCCCTGAGCCCCCCCAAAACCTGGAGCACCCACCTGTACCCCAAACCCCTCATCCATGGCCCCACCCCGGAGCCTGCACCCTCAGCCCAGAGCCCTCACCCCCTCCTGCACCACAACCCCCTGCCTCAACCCGAAGCCCCCCTCCCATACTCCAAAACCCTCAGCTCCACCTCTCCACCCCCCAGCCTGGAGCCCCCTCCTGCACCCCAAACCATTCATCCCCAACCCCACGCCAGAGCCTGCACCCCCAGATGGAGCCTTCACCCCCTCCCACACACCAAATCCCTGCCCCAGCCCAGTGAAAGTGAGTGAAGGTGGGGGAGCACGAGCCACCGAGGGAGGGAGAAATCCCCCCCCACACAGTGTAGACCAGGTCAAAGAAAGGAAGATAGGCCTATTTTCATTCTTGCTTGCTTGCTTTTGTTATTTTTGTTGTTGAACGCCCCAAGACTAAACCTTGGCTTTAGCCGTGCAGGAGAATAGGAGCTGAAACTTCCTTCAGGGGTTGGAAAGTTTCCTTCCCTTCCTTGTGGGAGGCTGTGGGGGACTTAGCCTCCCATGGGCCAAGTTTGGACTGAATAGTACCCCTGAAAGGGAATGGACTTGCTAAGAAGTAAAGTTGGAGGGCCTTACCTCAGAACCAATCCACAAGGTTGCTGTTGCCCAGGGAATGATGTACAAGGCAAGCAAAATGCCTGTCCTCACTTCACGGGAGTGACTGGGTGACACAACTTATGACACTAGGTCTTAAACCTATACCCACTATTGGACAAGGAGCCAGTTACAGTGTGTGGAGCACCAAGGTATGTTTTCTTTCTTATCATCCTGTGTTAGTAAGAAGATGTGGTATTGCATGTTGTGCCATCAGGAGTCTCTCCAAAGCAATCATCTTCAGACATAGTTAGAGCATGTTGCATTAATTAAGCCTGGAGTGACGAGCTCATGGATCCCTGTATCTGACAGACAGTTCACAGCTTCTTGCCCAGCTGAAGATGAAAGAAAATAAGTTTGGCTACTGAGGCTATTTGGATGTCCAACAGCAGTGAGAGTCCAGAAAGCCTCTAAGAACATAAACCTCCCTGATGAATGGAATGCAGATGCTCTTGCTTACATCCTTCAGAAGCTTTTCCAAGCTCACCAGTGAAACCTCCATCTTGCCCGGGTTCAATTTCAGATAGGTACTTTTTTAATCAAAGTTTTTAATCTTTCTGAAGAACCCAAAGAGCTGGGTGATAGGGCTGTCTGCACATAATAAAGCTGCGTCTTATATGAATGTGGCTGAAGCTGGAGCTCATGGCACTTTTATAGTTATACTAGGGGTTTAACCAGTATAGGACTGTACAGGTGACTAAGTTCAAGGTACAGAAGCAGCTGCTTTAGAGGAAGGACAGAAACCAGCATTCATGCAACTCCTTCTACCCCAGGAGGTCAACTGAGCCAAACACTGCTGAAAGATCAAGGTGTATGAATATGGACATTTGCCCATTGTCAGTAGAAGACAGATATAATGTGAATAAGTTGAACAATCTTTATTTTAAAAGATAAAATAGTTTATAATAACTGCATTCTGACCATTATGAGTGTTCCCACAATTCACAGGGTCAGGTTTATTTTGGGCTGCTTTTCTATGTTAATGTAAAAATGTGCACATTTTTCCCTGTGTGGTGCTATAAAACACTCATTTCACCTCTCCCATCAGGACCTACTGTAGACACTAATTAAACCTCTAGAGAAAATGTTAATAAAAATTAATAGCTAAGAAACAGATTTTCTTTAAAGAACAAGTCATACTGAGAGAGCTAATGTACTGGTGCTAAGTTGTGAAGTTAACTCATTGGACAAAAGTTTTAATGAGCTGGAAAACATCAGAAGTATTTTGGTTTTTTGCTTTGTGTGTGTGTCCAAACTGTAATCCCTCAATTCTATCTAACAGTGTCAGACCATCAGGGATTAGTGTTAAACCCTGATACATTTGTTAAGAAGTTTAAAACTTGGGCATTTATAGGGAATAATATGACTCCTGTGAGGGGTCAAGAACTCTTCCATTTCTATCCAACAAAGCTGCTTATTTATTGGGTAGAGATGAGTCAGTCTTATCTAGTACGGTTGTGTAATGCCATGTCAGGAAGTAGAAGGTATGAAATATTTCTGGCCTCTTTCAGTTTTATGGTGGCATAGGTATTTTATTATAATACATTTGCCCTCAATCCTCAATAAGACAAAATCACTAATATATAATATTCTGGATGTTTTTTCCCATCAAGTCCTTCCTTACCAATTAATTTCACTGTGCTAAGATTGTCTACAACAATTTTACGAATGAATATTTCCTAAAATGCATTTAATTTATATTACATATTATGAGAATTTACAATGAACCTAAGAGCTGTGCACAAGCTTCCCAAATACATATCACCATAATTCAGATTATAAAGAGGTTTGGATTAGTTCTGGGAAAGCATCAAAATGAACTGAACCTTTTTCATATTTGTCTTTGCTAGTTCCCACTTACTCACTCCCCTCATTTTCTCTCCCTTGTTTAATTTTCTCTGTCCCTACAAGAAAACATTAATGCCATGACTCTTCTGACTGAATAATAGTGATTAAAAACACAAAATTCTAGGGTAGCCTGTGGAGCTCCTCAAAGCCCCTTGAAATAAATATGTTCCAACACTCAGCCCATTTGCAGACAATTCTTAACAGTATTCTTTCATCCAAAGTAATGGAACTTGACCTTGTGTCCATTTGTCAGTGTATCTGTGCTAACTAAAGATGTGTTTAAGCTACAAAATTTTAACCTGATCCAGAATTCAAACGACCTGGTGTACACATTGGTACAGATATGGGGTTTGTTTTGACTCATTTTAAAGATAGTGGTAACCTGCAACATTGGATCTGGACCTCCACCTCCAATATTTGGGAGTGCTTAGAGATAGGGGTTTGGTCTAGTCCAGGGTTTCTCAAACGTCATTGCATCACAACCCACTTTTGACAACAAAAATTACTACACGCCCATGGGAAGGGGGACTGAAGCACAAGCCCCACTTCCCTGGGCCGGTGTGGGGAGGTGGAAGTGAAAGCCCAAGCTCTGCTGCCCTGGGTGGCAGCGAAATTTGAGGGCTTCATCTCTGGGCGGTGCGGCTCAGACTTTTGTTTCATCCCTGAGCCCCAGCAAATCTAACACCAGCCCTGGCGACCCCATTAAAACAGGGCTGCTACTCACTTTGGGGTCCCAACCCACAGTTTGAGAACCGCTGGTCTAGTCTCATCCCTAGTATAGAATATATCAAATACTTGTGCTTTGAGCAACTTAAACTTCCCTTTCCATTAGGCAGAAGGTACGTGCAAAGGAATTAACGATGAAGAAATTGCTTTCAGCAGTGAATGAGAGCATCTAAACAAGAGTTGGATGTTCCCAAAGCCCCATGTTTCAGTTTCCCTTAAGATGAAGCATTTCCATACTATTATCAGGGCAGCTGTGTAGCTTGTAAACTTCTCAGCCAACTAAGTGTCTCTTCTTGTAGGCACTGGAATAATGCTGGCTGTAAAATGTGCAAGGATCTCTTTTATCTACAAAGAGAAGGATCTCACCCACTGTTGGTTCAATCTCAGCCACTGTTGATACATTTCTATACTGTAAATTAGTAGTTCTTTAAAAGAGTGGAAAAGTTTCCCACTGAAATAAAATGGGAAACGTTTTTCATAAAAGTTCATGGGGGGGGGGGGGAAATCATGGGAAATGTTGAGTCAAAGAAAAATTTGTGTTACTTTCAAACTTTTGTGCAAATATATTTAGCTTTTTTGACCAGCTCTGTTGTATAATCCTTAGGTATCACCTTGCTTCTGTGTGGATGCCATCAAGATCACCAATTACAAGAAGGAAACGGGTAGCGCAATCTGCTGTTTTTCCTAAATCTTGCACACAGGAGGGAGAGGAGTGAGCAGAGTATTGACTCCCCATCTCCCTGGCCCAGTCAACATATACACAGGCACAGTCAAAGGGAAAGCAGTCTATTTATTCTGTGTAGTAGCCGTGTTAGTCTGTGTCAGCAAAACGAAAATAAGAAAGAAAAACTTGTAGCACCTTAGAGACTAACAAATTTATTTCAGCATAAGCTTTCGTGGGTTGTTACCCACTTCATCGGATGCATGGAATGAAACATACAGTACACAGATATTTATACAGTCAGAGAAACATGATAAGGTCGAGGTGCATAGACCAACCTTAAGAGGCGAATTAGTTGAGAGGAACCATAACAGCAGGGGAAGAAAAACCTTTGAAGTGATAAACATGATGGTCACACAGGTGTGAATGAGGATCGTTAACTTAAGGGAAATAGATTCAATTAACGTAATGGCTGAGCCATTCCAAATCTCTATTTAATCCGGACGCAATGCAACCTAGTTTGCATATCAATTCGAGTTCAATAGTTTCTCTTTGAAGTCTGCTTTTGGAGTTAATCTATCGCAACACTGCTACCCTCAAGTCTGTCACTGAGTGATTAGGGAGGTTGAAGTGTTCTCCTACTGGTTTTTGAATGTTATGATTTCTGATGTCAGATTTATGTCCATTTATTCTTTTGCGTAGAGACTGTCCGGTTTGGCCAATGTACATGGCAGAGGGGCATTGCTGGCACATGATGGCATATATCACATTGGTAGATGTGCAGGTGAATGAGCCCCTGATGGCGTGGCGGATGTGATTAGGCCCTGTGATGGTATCACTTGAATCGATATGTTGACAGAGTTGGCATCGGGCTTTGTTGCAAGGGTAGGTTCCTGGGTTGGTGTTTTTGTTGTATGGTGTGTGGTTGCTGGTGAGTATTTGCAGACAATTCTTAACAATATTCACATCCGCCACGCCATCAGGGGCTCATTCACCTGCACATCTACCAATGTGATATATGCCATCATGTGCCAGCAATGCCCCTCTGCCATGTACATTGGCCAAACCGGACAGTCTCTACGCAAAAGAATAAATGGACATAAATCTGACATCAGAAATCATAACATTCAAAAACCAGTAGGAGAACACTTCAACCTCCCTAATCACTCACTGACAGACTTGAGGGTAGCAGTGTTGCGACAGATTAACTCCAAAAGCAGACTTCAAAGAGAAACTATTGAACTCGAATTGATATGCAAACTAGGTTGCATTGCGTCCGGATTAAATAGAGATTTGGAATGGCTCAGCCATTACGTTAATTGAATCTATTTCCCTTAAGTTAACGATCCTCATTCACACCTGTGTGACCATCATGTTTATCACTTCAAAGGTTTTTCTTCCCCTGCTGTTATGGTTCCTCTCAACTAATTCACCTCTTAAGGTTGGTCTATGCACCTCGACCTTATCATGTTTCTCTGACTGTATAAATATCTGTGTACTGTATGTTTCATTCCATGCATCCGATGAAGTGGGTAACAACCCACGAAAGCTTATGCTGAAATAAATTTGTTAGTCTCTAAGGTGCTACAAGTTTTTCTTTCTTATTTTCGTTTTATTTATTCTGTGGATCTTAACTTCCCTGCCAGAAGTAAGCAAAGAAGTAGGAATCTTGGCCTAGCATGACCAAAGAAACAGGGAGTGTAGCAAATGCACCATGCCCCCTATTCCCACCTTTGATACCAGCCTTCTAACAGTAAATAGCCTGGATGACCTACCTTTCAGGATTTTCCATCAATCCATTTTATCACTCCAGATTCTCTGCTTGGCTAATTCCGTGGATGCCCGTCTCTGAATATTTGACATATTTGAGTATCTACAGATTTTTCAGGTGTGGGTCTATGGCATTCTACACCCAGTATTTTGCAGATCTATTATGGAAATCCACATAGGAGATAATAGGGGTAGACATAGCATTAAATATTGTGCAGCCATGAGAGAAAGCATTCAATGGACGGCAGAGACTTCTGGGGTTGACTTCTGATTTTTCAGGATCTAAGGGCTCTAAGCATGTTGGCTGAAATGCCCCTAGCTCCCTCTACAATGTTAAGAATGGTTTCAGAGTGGTAGCCGTGTTAGTCTGTATCAGCAAAAACAATGAGGAGTCTTTGTGGCACCTTAGAGACTGAAAAATTTATTTGGGCATAAGCTTTTGTGGGCTAAAACCCACTTCATCGGATGCATGGAGTGGAACATACAGTAGGGAGGTATTAATACACAACATATGAAAAGATGGGAGTTGCCTTACCAAGTGTGGGGTCAGTGCTAACAAGCCAATTCAATTAAGGTGGAAGTGGGCTATTCTCAACAGTAGATAAGAAGGGGTGGAAATCACTTTTGTAGTGCTAATGAGGCCAGTGTAAACAAGGTGACCCATTTCAAACAGTTGACAAGAAGGTGTGAGTATCAGCAGGGGGAAATTAGTTTTTGTAGTGACCCATCCACTCCCAGTCTTTATTCAGGCCTAATTTGATGGTGTCCAGTTTGCAAATTAATTACAGTTCTGCAGTTTCTCATTGGAGTCTGTTTTTGAAGTTTTTCTGTTGAAGAAATTGCCACTTTTAAGTCTGTTATTGAGTGTCCAGGGAGACTGAAGTGTTCTCCTACTGGTTTTTGAATGTTATGATTCCTGATGTCAGATTTGTGTCCATTTATTCTTTTGCATGGAGACTGTCCGGTTTGGCCAATGTACATGGCAAGGGGGCATTGCTGGCACATGATGGCATATATCACATTGGTATATGTGCAGGTGAACCAGCCCCTGATGGTGATGCTGATGTGGTTAGGTCCTATGATGGTGTCCCTTGAATAGATATGCAGACAGAGTTGGCACCGGGGTTTGTTGCAGGGTTTAGTTCCTGGGTTAGTGTTTTTGTTGTGTGGTGTTTAGTTGCTGGTGAGTATTTGCTTCAGGTTGAGGAGCTGTCTGTAAGCGAGGACTGGCCTGTCTCCCAAGGTCTGTGAGGGAGAGGGATTGTCCTTCACGATAGGTTGTAGATCCTTGATGATGCGCTGAAGAGGTTTTAGTTGGGGGCTGTAGGTGACGGTTAGTGGAGTTCTGTTACTTTCTTTGTTGGGCCTGTACTGTAGTAATTTAAATTGATTTCCACCCCTTCTTGGCAACTGTTGAGAATAGCCCACTTCCACCTTAATGTTAAGAATGTCTCTCTTCTATGAAGAGAATGGGCGAAACCCTGGCTCCATTGAAGTCAATGGCAAAATTTCCATCAACTTGAAAGGAGGCCAAGATTTTACCCAATATCATCATATATCTGCATTTCAAAGCCATGTGTATTTTAACATAGTTTTTCCCTTCCTTTAGACACTATTGTGCAAGAATGGCATGGGCTATGGTGACGACAGTGGACACTTGGACAAAAAGCCATCTAAAATCACTATTCCAACTAAGGTCCATATTCAGCCTTGCTTCAACTCCAAGTTCACAGATAAATGGGTTCCATAAAGTGCAAAAAATACTCCTGCAAATACAGGCTCATAACAGAAACAATGCAATGAAATCAACAATTTATTAAAAATGTATTCTATATTGATTCTGCACCAAGCCTGTAGAAACTATTTTGTAAACATTATTTTTTAAAAGGAACCCAATCATGCACTCCTTAATCAAGACAGGAAGAAAAATATCAATTCTAATGGAAAATTTCCTCAATAAGGCCTGTACAATCAGGTTCATGATTTTTTTATATATAGCAAGGAAACTGTGATGTGACTCTGCTTTAAATCTCAGTCTCATTCTGTTAGTATGGAGAATGTGTCCAGAGCTCATCGGGAGACAATTTTTCCCTCCAAAATCTGCACTGGCAGATTATGGTAACCAAAAACCAAAAATGTTTGGTTGGAAAATTCACAATTTGTCAGGAATTCAGTTTTTTGCATAAAACCCAAAAATTTAAGATGAAAACAAATTTTTTCATGAATATTCCCATTTTGCAATAAAAATATTTTCTATCAAAAAGATGTTTCAGTAGAAAACTTACAACCAATTCTGATTGCTTTTGACACTAGTGCCGTTCAGGAGTTATCCCACTGAAGCCAGTGGAGTTAAAACAGCGAAAAAATTGAGATCATACCTAGTCTATTGATTCTTTGCCATATGTTCCTGAAGAATGTATTGGCAATATTGTTTGACTACAAAACATATTACCTTTTCTGACTTTAGGGTGTGGATGGGTGTTGCTTTAAGAGGCATTAAGCACACTTTAAGAAAGAAGAAGGAACACTTGTCAGGAGTTATTTGGATTACTTTCTTTTAAACAAAGCCAGGAGAAGAAATATTGAATAAAGTTTGAAGAGCTGATTGACTAAATGATTAATATGAATGAACAGGATAACCAGGATAATCCATGCATAAATTAGATTTTACCTTTGTGTTTGAATGACATTACTAACCCCTTGCATGTCACTGAACATGTATCATATGCTCCTGCTGAATTAATGGAAATAATCATAGAATCATAGAAGATTAGGGTTGGAAGAGACCTCAGGAGATCATCTAGTCCAACCCCCTGCTGAAAGCAGGACCAACACCAACTAAATCATCCCAGCCAGTGCTTTGTCAAGCCGGGCCGTAAAAACCTCTAAGGATGGAGATTCCACCACCTCCCGAGGTAACCCATTCCAGTGCTTCATCACCCTCCTAGTGAAATAGTGTTTCTTAATATCCAACCTAGACCTTCCCCACTGCAACTTGAGACCATTGCTCCTTGTTCTGTCATCTGCCACCACTGAGAACAGCCTGGCTCCATCCTCTTTGGAACTCCCCTTAAGGTAGCTGAAGACTGCTATCAAATCCCCCCTCACTCTTCTCTTCTCCAGACTAAATAAGCCCAGTTCCCTCACCCTCTCCTCATAAGTCATGTGCCCCAGTCCCCTAATCATTTTTATTGCCCTCCGCTGGACTCTCTCCAATTTGTCCACATCCTTTCTGTAGTGGGGGGCCCAAAACTGGACACAATACTCCAGATGTGGCCTCACCAGTGCCGAATAGAGGGGAATAATCACTTCCCTCGATCTGCTGGCAATGCTCCTACTAATGCAGCCCAATATGCCATTAGCCTTCTTGGCAACAAGGGCACACTGTTGACTCATATCCAGCTTCTCATCCACTATAATCCCTAGATCTTTTTCTGTAGGACTGCTGTTTAGCCTGTCGCTCCCAGCCAGGAGTAGTGCATGGGATTCTTCCGTCCTAAGTGCAGGATTCTGCACTTGTCCTTGTTGAACCTCATCAGATTTCTTTTAGCCCAATCCTCCAATTTGTCTAGGTCACGCTGGACTGGACCCTATCCCTACCCTCCAGTGTATCTACCTCTCCCTCTAGCTTAGTGTCATGTGCGAACTTGCTGAGGATGCAATCCATCCCATCATCCAAATAATTAATGAAGGTGTTGAACAAAACCAGCCCCAGGACGGATCCCTGGGGCACTCTGCTTGATAAATAATGGGGCTATACAAATATACAATATATATATACAATATAAATAATGGGACTATATCAATGGCAGAGACAAATTCTCTCTTCTGTAATCTCACTGAAGTCAATAGGGTTGAATAGGAGAATGGGAGGGAGCATAAATCACAGTAGAATTTGGCTTTTAGCCTTGGTAAGCCCAGTGGTTGAAGCAGGCTAGGGAGCAGTCTGGAGGAGTAGTCCAGTGTGCGCAGATGGTCAGGTAGACAGCAGGTCAATACATATCAGAGGCAGTCCAAGGAGAAAGAGTTCTCGCAGAGGTTAGCGTCAGGACGATCCAGTCCAAGCGGCTGGGCCAGCGGGTTGGCGAGGCGAGATTGGGTGAGGCAGCAAGGCAGGGTCAGACAAGGCAGCAGGTTTGGGCTAGGCAGTAAGGTAAGCCGATATAGGGAGCAATCAGCAGACAATGGATACCTGGACTTTTATATAGCCCAGGTACCCAATAAGAGTGCTGCCAGTCCATCCAATCAGAGGCCTGGGGAGTGGCTGCTCTGTACGTCTAGGTCGTTAGCATTAAGGCTGTAGATCAAGGGTGCCAGTTCACTGCATCACCACAGCAGAGCAATTAAGGATGCTGCTTGTCGGCCTGGGTTCAATACCAGGGTCCTGACACCTTTAAATTGCAGTCAGTTCACAATTAGGTGGCTAATAGAGCTGTGGCTTGCAGATAAATACCCTGTTCAATATCTGAGAATAACTAAAGTTATGAATGATGATCAGAGAGAGTGAGATTTAATATACTACCAAATCAAACAGAAGATTATAAATGTCAAACAGACTTGAAAGCTGAGGCAAGACTCTGCAGCCTAAGAAAATAAATTCATCTCTGTATCCCATATGAAGTTAATGTCCATAAAATGTAAAGAAAATTGTCTAACTAGCTGTAATCTGCTTGAGTGGAAATGGATGCTTGCAGCTTGTTTTCAGGCATAACATTTTCAGCTGCTAAAAGATCTATAGGGCTTTTTATTAAAGGAAAAATAAGTAACCTGTACTATGTGCCAAATGAAACATCAAATGAGGCTTCTTTCCAAAGAAATTATTTGTGCTGCATGTTACATCCAGGCACCAGTGTCTAAAAGAGATTTATTGGAAAAGTAGAATTTAAATTTAAAGTCAGGTAAGAAAATTCTCAGCTGGTAGAAATCAGCATCATTGGTTTCACTAGAGCTATGCTGGTTGAAGATGTGGCCCCAAGTGTTTAAAAGACCAAGGCTTAGGTACAAAGGCTTATCAGTACAAAAGAGGTGAAGAATTAGGTCTGTGCTTGTCAAAAATTAACATTTGCCAACAGTTGGCACTGTGGTCCTGAAAAACCAAAGTTTTTCCTCTATATGTAGAATGAGAAATATCTAAGGTATCTTACATATTTCTGCATGATATCTACTAGAAAATGCTGACTTGACAATTGTGATCACTGTGAAACAAAATTAGTGAATGTGGTGGAGATTTTGCACCAAGGAGAATTTCACAACACATTGAGGCTTTCCCCAGTTCTCAAACTCTTACCAATTAGTGGGCCAAATTTTTACAGCAGGCACATCTATTGCATGTAGCCCACTGGAGCACTATAATCTTCCTGAGTTATGTAGCTAGAAATGCTTGCATTGTTTTGGATTTCTACCCTATTCCCTCTCACCACCACCATACCAAGGGCTGATGTAGCATCCATATAGCCATAAAAGCTACCTATAGAGCAGCTGGGGTGGAACATCTGGGGAGTCGACCTTCCCCAAAGTTCTAGTGGAGAAGAGGAGGCTAGTCCCTGAATGGAAGACTGAGTAGGCCAGCAGAATACAATGGGGACATAAGTCATCTTAGCTACAACTCCTGTAAGGGACTGGTTTCAGAGTAGCAGCCGTGTTAGTCTGTGTCAGCAAAAAGAACAGGATTACTTGTGGCACCTTAGAGACTAACAAATTTATTTCAGCATAAGCTTTCGTGGGCTACAGTCCCACTTTTTGCTGTAAGGGACTGTGGCAGCATTTCCAAATCAAAATATTTCAGGTTTTGCACACTCTGTTTTTTTTCACTGCAAACCCAATTTTCCATCAAAAAACAGTTTCCATGGAAAATGTTCAACCAGCCCTAGTGGCTTCACTTTCAGAGTGGTTGAAGTGATTTCTGTATAGATCTCCAATGTTGTATGACCTCTGGGCATATTTGTATTGGAATAGGAGTGCTCAGTCTTTATAACCACAAAGCTCTCCATGTAGGAGACCTTGAACTGTGGGCAGTACAGATATAAGTGACTAATAGGGCCATTGTTATTTTTGAAAGGTTTCTTGAGGGTGAGCTGTACTTTAAAAGTTCAAGAAGAGCATCTTTTTTTTTTAAAGGAGTGTAGGCCCATGAGCTGCTAAGGAAGAGCTCAAGAGCTGCTTCCCCCCCTCTTCATAAAAATGTTTTAGGGTCTATTTTTCAATCAGCACAAGTGTGATTTATGTATGTAATTCTCATTAATGCTAATAAGAGTTTCACACAGAAACTGATGTTAGAATAAGCAAAAAGAGACAGATCCTTGGCTAGTGTAAATGGGCACCACACGACTCCATTGAACTCTAAGGGGTTGTGCCCTTTTACACCTGCAGAGCATCTGACTCAAACAGTTTTGCAAGCAGGCCCGGGCAACTCCACTCAACAGCACAGTTAATGTTAAGAGTTTCAAAACTATATAAAAATTCTCTTTTCTCCCAAGTTTTGACACACAGTTTCATTGTTTTTTGCTGCTTCCATGGTTTCAATGTTCATGTCTGTACTGACAACTCTTACATTTATTTCTGCACTCTGTATCTTTCTCCAGCAGTTTAGTCATGCATCTTTCACTGTTCCTGTGACATCTCATCCTTGATAGCTCAGTAATTTCTTAAACTCACCATGGCTAAAGCTGGACTCATCAGCTTTCCCCCTGGATCTGTTCACTACCTTGATTCTCTGTTATAGCTGACACCACCACTATTCTTCCTTTCTCCTAGTCCTGCAACCTGGGGTTAATCTTCAACTCCTCCATTTCTTTCTTCCCCAAGTTACGGCCAAATCTTCTCACTTTCCCCTCCACTAAGATCCAGCACTTCTTTTCTGTCCCAATAGCCTAATTGCTCATCCATTCCCTATTCAGATTTTCCCTTATAAACAGCAACCTCTTCCTCTCATTTATTTTTGATACTCACTTAATACCCACCTCTCCACTCCATCTAAAATGCAGCTGCCAACATTATCTTTGTCATGTGTGGTTTGGCCATGTCTTCAAGTCACTCCACTGGCTCCCCATTGTACTGCTGATTAAATTCAAACTTCTTGTCCTTTCACTGCTTTACATTACTCAGCCCCGGCCTACATCTTGGACCTGGTCTGCTCTCATATTTTACAGCCCTATCTATTCTGCTTCTTCATCCCCTTCTGTTTTCCCATGCTGCCCTTGAAGTTTGAAAATCCGTCCCCCCTTTCTCCATAACTATGGTGCCACACATTAAAATCCCTCCCAAAATCTCACCTCTGCTGTGAAACTGGCAAGTATTGCAGACTGGAAAGATAATACACACAAGATAATAGACTCATCAATCTGTATCCATGCTTTACTGTGTGATCTTATCTTTACTGTCAGTCTTCTCCCTTTCCGATCTACCTACTGAATATGACCCTTGCTTGTCATGTCTTATTAAAATTAATTGGCACTCTCTTCAGGACAAGGAACATTACTTATTTTGTGAAGCTCCTAGTTCATTTTTGGGTGCTCAAGAAATAAGAAGTTGTATTAAGAAGCTCCATGATGCCACAGGTTCATGAGGAAGTATGAGTGTTAAAAAGGGCCACAGCAAAGACAAATCATCCAAGTGGGAGGCAAAAATGTGGGAATCAAAAGACAACATGCAGAATGAGGTCACTATTTCATGTTCCCCATTTTAAAATTTCTTTGTGCAGTTGTTTATTAATGAATAACAAAAAGTTGAAATGATTGTTAAGTGTAAGCCCCACTTCAGAGCAGTCTCCAAACCATTTCCTTCCTCTATCTTCTTGTCTAATTATGTTTACCTTGTAAATTCTCAGCTATCTTTAATTAAGCTTTTCTCTAGATTCACAAGCCTATAGGTGGGCTTTTCTAAAGCTCCAATCATATTGTTTTAAATATAAACCTTGCTGTCCCATAATATCACGTGCACAGATGCACACGAACAGTCACCAGAGGAGCTGGAAAGCAGATCCCTCTCTTAAATCCTCTGGAGCAGCAATGAAGTTGCAAGTATGCACACATCCCACAGGGGAAACGAATTATAACATTTTTTGGTGTGGTGACGTTGGTAGCTCCTCTTATGAGAAAGAAAAAAGGGACTGTACATGGCCTTGATCCAAAGCCAACTGAAATCAGTGATAGTCTTTTTACTGATATTTTGGATTTTCGATCAGTTCTATAGCCATTAAAAAGATCTCGAGTGGTAAATGAATGAAGGCCCCAGAAAGCATGTTTTTGTGCTAACTGCTAAAGATTTGAACCAGAAGTGGGAGAAGAATACCCCTGCAATTAAGTATGGTGAATCAGAGAATGGGAAGGAGAATCAGCTACCTGGGGCAAGGATGGCAAAGAGACAAGTTTCATTTGATAAGAAAAATAGTTATGACTTTTTTTAAAAAAAAGGCAGAGGGAGCTACACAAGACACTATACAGATTAAAAGAAGAATTAGACACATGTATCAAGCAAATTAATTTCCCAGGTTATTTTTTAGCAGTTTTATTGACCCTACTGGCAAATATGTAAGCAATAATGATTGAATGCTTGGCATTTCCAAATCATATTTTGAAATACATCACCACAGAACTGTATAATAGGAAGTAGTATATTGGTGTTTTACACAGTAAAAGGTCAACACTTCTTTTTCAAGCTCCTAATCTATCTTGTGTCATTTTAGATTGGTAGTGTGGACTCATTGCTTAAAGATATCCAATTCCTAAGCAGCCTCGCCAGAGCAGAATGCTTCTTTGAGCTCAGAAGAAATGCAGTCCAGTCTAGTAGCCCTGAAGGGGACAAGCTGATTTAATTTGGGAACTCTGGTGGAAGATAAAAAATTACAAGATCAGTTACAAGAACCAACTGTAAACACAAGCAATTAATATTGGACAAGCTACTCTTGAATGAAAATCTATAGTGCAGTGCACGGTAAAAGCATAAGCCTTAGAAATCTTCAAATCATTTTTATATGTGTTTATTCTGAAGAATGGAGATGGCACAACGGAGACTAAAGAAAGATGCTAAACTCCAGCAAATTGTAAATGCAATAGAGAATGATGCTTAATCTATAACTAAATTGTATACAAGACTCTCTCTTGCTTTCTCACTCTCTCTTGGTCAGAGATTAAGGGATTTTATAAGTTATTTTAATAGCTGTTGATAATGTCAAGCCAACTGCAACAAAGATCCACCACCAGGATTTATTTGCATTTAATATTAATTGGAATGCATTCTCCTGAATTTGTAGATTCCATTTCAGTCAGACCATGTGGTGTGATACAGTGGGTGATACCAGGAAAAGACGTCCAGAGAGATGTATGACACGGTCTGACCACTGGATTGAAAACTGGCGAAGACAAGCTGCGGCAGCTTGCCGAGGAAAAGCGGGTTCAATGAAAAAGGAAGCAGCGGCTCCAACCCACAGCTGACACCACCTTCAAATGCAGCAAATGCAATCGAGACTGCCACTCTCGTGTGGGGCTCCACAGCCACAACAGATGCTGCACAACCATCAACTAAACATTCCCCATGGGCGCATATCCATCGTCTCTCGAGACTAACGGACGCCAACAACAATACTGCATACAAGGGCTGACACTGTGAGGGAAAACTCTCCTTTCCAGGAAATAATCACAAATAAAACAAAACAGTGGAGTGAAAACTGTAATACCCACAAAATTACAGAGCCAGGATAATGTGATGGATAAAATGAGTAGGACAAGGAAGGCAATAACTACAAAGGAGACTGAGCTGCAATGCTTGGATTGTTTGAGCCCTGATCTTGGTTACAGATTCTACCAGGCTATCCTCTTCAGGGACAGGACTGTGTCTTCTGATGCATTTGTACAGCATCCAGCATAATTTTTTAAGTATTACAGCAGAAAGCAGAATTTAGCCCATTATAATTAGGTGTTAAGAATATTTTGCAAAGTGTTTTAAGGCGTGCTCTTCAAAAATGTACTTTGAATGTCCAGCTACCACCTCTTCATTCATTCGCAGTTAGAAAATGACTTACTGTGGCTCTCTTCTTTCTCTATACAAAGGTTACTTTGATACTTGATTTCCAGGAAAGCCTATTCTATTCAAATCTATGAATGTAGTCCTTTCATACACTGTTCAGACTATTATATTTTGTCCCTTTTATTCCTATTATGTTTAACTTTTTTGAGATTTTATATGCATCTATTAAATCCTATATAGACTGGTTACATTTCTACACTTGCCAATTTTGTCTTAGATAAGTAGATACAGTAACATCAGTGTTACATGCGTATTTCTGATTATAAGTACAGGCAATACTGCAAATACTGAGGTTACCATATCTATTTATGTAAGGCAAGATTGGCAAGTGTTTATGGGTGGCCATTGTACAGTAATTAGGTTTTCATATAAGGATAACACATTTTAAAAAGGAAAAGATATTGCAAGAGAGATATAAGGAATGTAAGTCTTTTTTTGTAGCCAACATTCACATTCACGTTGGGGGTACTGAAGTTGGGGATGTATTCTGAAGCCCTTGAGGATATACTGCAGCAATTAATCCTGCATGGAGAGAAGTGGCATAGATGGCCCAAAGGGACAGGTTTATTGGTGTAGAACAAGGAGCAGCAGCAGAGCGTCTCCTTTCCTCATCCCCTTAGGTGACCCCACCCAGCTCTGCTTTGTCCCCTTCAGCCCTGACCCTCCCATTTCCCATCAAAGGCTTTCCTCCTCACCTTGTCCTGCTTCTTATTTGGTGTATTTTTCTTCTCTCTCTCCATATCTCTGTTCATCTTCCCCCATTTTTATCCCTTTCACTCCGTCTGTTTGGTTCTCACCCATCCCTGTGTTCTCTTCTCCTCTGCTTCTTTTACCTCATCTTCCCAGTTTTTATCCTTCCCCCTTTCTTTGTATCCAACCTGCTTTCCCCTGTTCTGTTCATCCCCTCCCCCACATTTTTGTTCTTTCCCCTCCATATTTTGGTGTCTCTTCTTCCTCACATCTTTGCCCGTTCCTCTGACTCTCCACCCCTCCCCCTGTTTCATCCCCTCCTTTTCCTCTTTTCTGTCCCTCCTACCCTTCCATGGGTTTGTTCCCTCCTGTTTCTTTCCCACTCCCAATTCCTGGCTCTCACCTACATGTTTTTGGCCTCATCTTCTCTTCTCTTTGGCCCTCTCCTCGCAGTCTTCACTTTTCCCACTCTCCTTTACCACCATGTCACAGTGGCTGAGAGCAGGGTGACTAGCTTCTCAAAGTAAAACACAGGCATATGTCTGACAGGAATAAGGGTTGGATGAGGGCAGAGTTTTGGTGAGGATAAAGCAAGTTCCCGTGGCAGGTTTTTGAATAGTGTGGAGGGAGGGTGAAATGGTGCCTGCTTCTCTGTCTCCTCCTTGAGCAACATTGCAAGACAAATAATAGCTCTGGAACAATTTTGTTTAAAAAGGGAGAATGTGGGGACAATAGGTGGATTTATTTATAAATCTGCTTCAGAGGTTCATTATCCCTCAAAAGCTGGGAGACATCCAATTTCCAGAGCATCTGGTCAACCTTTATGTGGGGGTATGGGAGGAGAGCTAAAAGAACATATGGCGGGCCAGGTAGAGATGAGGACGGAGGCACACATGTGCTTAAGTAGCCTGCATTTGCTTTCAGCAAATTTCAGCCTGCAGGGTGATTTTCAAAACCTCGGACAAAACACAAGGTTTATAGCTCCAGCAGAATCACCAGCACGGGTCCTATAAACAGAGATATTTCTGATATTTAAGGCTTCGTCACCCTTGATGAGGTGCTTCTCTGGTCTTAATTTATACTGCTCCTATTGTATTTGGGAAACTGTTACATGATGGTGTTGTCACCCAGCACATCCCCTGGCACTTTTCCCTTCCTCACTTATCTTAGCAGCAGCAATGTGAAGAGAAGATATCGGTAAGAGCTGATTTCCTTTTGCTCCTGAGCCTCCCACAGCAAACCTGGATGTGGGACAACTGCCCTTTATTCTCCATCCCTTTCAATAACCCTGTTAATGGATCTCCAACTCCAGTTTCATTGAGTGCCCTTAGGATTATATGCATAATTCCCATTGATTTCAGAGTTGTGTGCATACACCAGAGGACACATTTTTTCTGTATGTTTGTGGAAACAAATATTGGGTTGATTCCTATTCAGATGAAAATATAAATCCAGAGGAGACGGAAAAGCCTGCAAACTGCCATTGTTGCACTGGAAGGCAGATAAAATGCAGCCTCTCACTACTTCTAGCAGGAGAAACAGTTAAAATAGTGGGAGACAGGCAGTCTCATGGTATTTCTCATTATGAAAGGTCACAGCTCTGCTAGTTCATCACCATTTCTCAGAGCGAGCTGCAGAAGGTTGTGGCAGGGAGAGAAAAATATTACAAAGGAGACAAGAAATATTACATAGCATTAGGGTGAGACAGAGAAAGTACTTAGTGACTTCACTGGAGTTGCACAGATATAACTGAGGGCAGAATTTGACTCTAGCTGCTTACAGCTTGCATATCAGTTTACAATACACTGTGGGCCAAGTTGTGATCTCACCTTGTAAATCCAGAGTAGCTCTACTGAAGTCACCAGTCATGAGGTCAATAGAGATAATCCAGATTTACACTAGTGTAAATGAGATCACCATCTGGCCCTAAGTACTTCCTGTCACCCGTGTAAATATTTTTTAAGTCTCCCCTGGATTTACTCTCCCTCTCATAACACTCAGCAGCTCTCCTCAAGAAATTCACTTTAATGATATCAATGGAATTGCAATAAGCATAACTCAGAACTGAATTTTGCTTCTTGTGTATCTCTCCCATCCAAATCAAGACATAACACGTGCAAGACACCAGTTATACATTTAGGGCTGCATGAAACATATGCATTGCACCATGATCCCACCTGAACTTAAGGTGAGTTCAACTTCTCTTCTCTTTGGAATAATAGCTCAGGTTCATGAATAATCCAAAAAACTTTGCTGATGCTGTTCACACATCCCCCCCCCCCAAAAAAAACTACCTTGCAACCCCACTTCTTACATGTGGTCATCTTCAAGAAAAGTCCATTAACTCACTCCCACCCATTTGTCCTGTTGGAGCCAAGTGACCCCTCAGCTAGTACCCCCTGATCCTTAAAGGAGTCCTCAGGGTGTCACCTCCCTCTAAACTTCACAGCAGATTCTTCCAGAAAAGGAACAGGAAGTAGACTTCATAATGCAAGAAAATATTCCTATTGCCAGTAGCTCACAGACTGAGCTCAGAGCAAAGTTAGGCAAAAGAGGCTTTATAATCCCTGAAAATTTACTTGAAACTAAACTGCAGATAACAGTAACCTGACACACAATGAAAAACTCCTTGTGCCCATTTACCAAAGATGAAATTGAACTTCAGTACCACAGTAAAACATCATCTCCTACATTGGCAGCAGTGGTAGCAGCTGGATCCGTCAAGACACCTCCTTAGAAAACATGACATTGGCAAAGATATTACTGCTGCAGCTGCTACTATTACACATGGCATGCCTAATTCTCTGAAATGACCTATGTTAAGAAAATTGGCAGCTACTGCTTCACCTGCTTCCAGTGCTGCTATGGCTGCTACTTCATAGGCTGGATGTTTTACCTCTTTGGCCATAAAATGCCAGGTGATGCTACTTGTACAATGTATAGTACTAGTATCACACACAAGGGCATTCTATGTGACAAAGCTTCTCTCCCTTACACCACTTCTGTTGTTACAATGGACTTAACAAGTAAGATTCCTATTAACTGCACCCCATTTCTCCTGTATCACATTTATTATCATAATTAATTTACATTGTGGTAGCATCTAGCAGTCTCAATCAGGATTCCATTGTGCTAGGTTTCCTCAATTTTTTATGCAACTTCCAACTAGACTCTGAGCTCCATAATTGTTAGGTTAGGAGCTAGTTACCAACATCATAATTGCTTCACTAAATTAAGAGAGCCATCATAATTCAGGGAACTTTGATTAACTTCTGGTTAACAGACTCTGCTTCAAGGCATTTTGAAACCCAAATGATAGTCTCTTTAACTATTACTAGATTATAGGGTCCTTCTCTTCTTGTATGTCTACAAAGCAACATTCAAACTTAGTGTATGGGGCTATGTAAATAATAATTACTGTTCAAATATCTCATTACTGCGGCAAATCTAATGATCCAGATTCTAACCTCAGGTACATCTATGTAAATCTGGAGTAACTCCATTAAAATCAGTGGAGGTACTCCTGAATTATACAGGTGTGACTGAGAGCAGAATTTGATAAGGAGAAGTTGCACAAGACCTTAAACATGTTCTACTGTTCATCCTGAGCACCCCTATAATAGCACCCTTCTTTACTTAATTTAATTTAATAACAATTTGATACTTCTTTCTTGATATAAAATTCACTTTGCCTATAGCCGTAAATTGAGAATAGATATGACAATGTAAATACTAGTTTCAATGTGAAGGACTGTCCTTTTCAGAAGATTAACAATGACCTTTAAGTATCTGGGAACTATTTTCACTTCTGAGTTAGCAAACCTGAGGAAGACCAATTCGACACCCCAGGCTCACAGGAATGATGGCTGTCTGGGGCAGATGTGTGCGACTGCTGAGGAGAAATGATGACTGAATCATCTCCCCAAGATTCTATAAAGTTTGCGAGTGACACCATGTATATTATCTGGATCAAGACGATGTCAAAAATTAAAACCAATATTCTAGCTCTATTTATAGAAAGGCTGAAAGGCTAAAGCAAAGTCACAGTATATTTGCCTAATAAAGAATAAAGGTGACTTCCTTGATCAAAGGCATATGAGTGGACTCATAACTTGAAATGATTCAGGGCCTCAAGTGCTTGTATTTTTTTGTGGTGTGACTAGAAAAGATAATGTACAACCACAGAGTTTGCCACAGAAAAGTTCAGAGGACAACATTTTGAGATATGCAAAATCCTTGGAAAATTAATTTGTATTAGATGGACATCAGCCTCCTCCTTTGTGTGCAGCTATTTTGCACCACAAAATGCCCTCAGGTGCTCTTATTGTTGGGCATAAGGGAAAATACTTTACTCCACTCATTCATTGTAACAAATGTTGTAATTGCTTTTGCATTCAAGGTGCTCAAGTATTCTTGGCCACAGAGGAAAACTGCTGGCAAGCACTGAGCGATCCACATTATAAAAAGACCTGAGGGATGAGATGAAAGCGCATCTAAGGTCCCATTCCACCCTTTGAGTTCAGGACCCACAAATTGAGAATCACTATCTTAATCCAAAGGAATATCACGACTATCAGAATGAGGTTTGCTTATTAACAAACTAATGCATTAGATGAAAAAAAAAAGTCTTACCTTCTTGTCTTAGTGCACTTGCTGCCACTCCTGAAGTCAGGAATGAGTGATGTCATTCAAAGTGATGGAGAACGCAGGTTTAAAGTCAAAGTAGATTACATTAAAAGAAGAATCATTTATCTTGTCATGTTGGCATTTGACCCATACAATATTACATTCTATGTACAGGAAGAGATAAATGCATCCTTTTCAGTGTAAACATTTGTACTGTAAGTCAAGTAGTCAAAATGCCAGATGCTCCCAAAGGCCTTCACGCACTCCTATGTTTGCCTTTTTAGTTCACTCCATTTGTGTTGAGGGACAGTTCAAGAAACAAAATACAAATCTGAACACTTTTCTTTCAACTTTGGAAACAGTTTTTGTAACTTACCCAGTAGATACCAAGGTTTCATTTCAAATCTCATGTCCTTACCAGACCTTCATATTCCAAAAGATGGATTATATCTTTTATTAGTCTGCACAATTATTTTTGATTGCAAGATTCAGATTGCCCCTTGACATTTCACAGTAATATATGTATATGGAAAGAATTCTTAAGCATTTGGCTGTGTACTATGAGTCTATAATTTTTTGGTCTGATAGTTACAATGCTAGTTGGCTGGCTATAATTTTTGTCTCTGTTCAGCAACCTATTTAAAACATGAATTTCCATTACAGTATATTCAATCTTTATATGCATAAGAATTTCATTTTTAATGAAAGTTCTTATTTGAATTTTAAAGAATAAAAATATGAGGCCATTTGCCTTAACAATAATAGGGCATTTCCCCCCTCCACAATAAAGTACAGAGAGATGAAAAAAATGAATATGGACCAATTAGAACTTCAGGCTTGATGTTAGATTTATGTTGATAAATTCCCATGCTTCTCTTTGGATGGAGAACGAGAGTGTGCAAGGAATGCTTGCTAGGTCTTACCACATTGCAATGATGTAGATTATGATGTTGTACTTTTGAAAGCTGATTATTGATCAGATCCCTGTGATCCCCATCCTGCAACTAACTCCACAGATGCAGGCTCCTCCACCTTCCACAGAGCCACATAGAATGCACTGGGGTTCTGTGTGGCTGCACAGGCCTCCTTGAGTAGAGGCAGTTACAAGTTCAAAATCCAAGTCTCTGATTCCAGTATAACTTGCTCTGTACTAAGGTGATCGCTTTTGATTTGCGCAACCTGTTTGCCTGATAACAAAGCACACTTATTCATTTATCAGCATTTTCCTGGTTTGAATCACCTTGTAGCAAATAGCGGGAGTACCAGCACCTACTTTCCTACAGTAATACTGCCTGTGGCTTAGATAGCATTTATTATGCAAAGTAGACACTTTAAAATGCAAAATGAGAGTTCTTATTTCAATATAAGTATCCAGAGGCTTGAAACAGAGCATGATCCCAGACCACCTATAAGGAGAATTTTAGAGATCAAAATGTCCGTTAACGTCCTTAAGCAAAATTGGGCATTTTTGCTGCGCTGGAATCCTACTTTCATATTTGTATCAATAGAGTCAAGTTTCAAAAAACTCCTTAGCATTACCAAGGAGAGGAAAGAGTGTGAAATTCAGAAATGTGAAAGCAAGTCTGAAAAAAAATGGATCGTTTCTGGACTGGTAAAGCGCAAGTTATTCAAATGAATAATTGTGAAGTATATTTAAATTCAGGCCAGTCTCCTAGCAAAAAGGCCTTGTGGAATTCTCTCTCTACTTAATTTTAAGCCAAAATATGCAGGAGTTCTAAAACCTTCTAAACTTCATCAAGGAAGCCTTCAGTGGATAAGGACAAACTACTAAAGTTATTAGCAATATGGCATCCAAGCCATGGCTATTTCTGATGGCACAAATTCCCTAGAATATGATATTTATTTTAGAAATTAGGGCTTACTATAATTTCTAAAAAAATAGCTTTTTCAATATATATAGGAATGAACTTTTCACTGCTTATCTTTAGTATGGTATCTTGCTTTGGCAGTTCACACAGGAACTGCTATCAGCATAGAGAAAACATTAGCATTGAATTGATTAAAACCATAGTGCTTATAAACCTGACTGCAAGCAGATGTAAGGCCAAATTCTTAAACTGTCTAATTTTGAACCTGCAACCACTTGTTGGCACTTATTAATTGCAGTTGCAAATGATTGCAGAATGTACTACTTGCCTTACAGCCAAGTTACAGATGTGCACCCAAGGCCTGATCCAAAGCCCATTGAAGTTAATGGGAGTCTGAGGGCCAGCACCAAGGCCATTAACTGATGGGCTTTGGAATAAACTTCAATATATCCCTAACTGTGTAGTACAGGGTTTCTCTGATGCATCTGGTATTGGATACTGCAGGCTACTGGAGCAAATGAACCCACTGACCTGATCAATATTGCACGTCCAGTGCTCCTGTGATAGAATGTAGACATCTATCTGTTTTGACTATTTCTGCAACGACTGTAGGCACACAATACCAAATACAAAGACTTATTTGATTTCATTGGGAGTTTTGCTGTGTAGGGACTGTAGGATATGGCCCTGAACGTTCACAACAATGATTTATAAATATAATTACTATTTACTGAATTCTATTGCCTTCTCAGCCCCACAAGTATAAGAGTCTAGGAAAGTTGACATAGCTAACAAGTTCTGACCTGTGTGTCCATTTTCCCATGTGAGCACATTCTGGAATCTTTGTTCAGCACATTTAATAAAAATAAATAAATCCACAATCAGTGTTATTAGACAAAGGGACTGCGTCCTAATGGGACGTCTATCAACAGAAATAAAACAAAACAAGATACAGCTCTTGAAGGCTGGGAAGAAATAAATAGAAACAATTCAGCAGAAGAAGTTTGAAAAGTTTTACATAAAATGGCATGTCCAACTGACTTTGACACTTAGTCCCCAAATAAAGAAAGTTAAGAGAAGGCACGAATATCATTCTGGTATTTAGACTGCTGAAAACACTCAGCCAATGAGCGTAAGAGGAGAGCTGTAATTAACTGAGCTGCTAAAGAAGACATGGTGTGTTCACTATTGGAAGAAACATTGGAATTAAACTGAGAATGCCAGGAGAGTGAAGGAGACTTGAGGAAGAAAAAAAAAAAAAGAATATGAAGAACCATCTGTGAAAAAATGTTACACATAACTTGGGATAATGTTTAGGGCAGTAGTTCTCAACCAGGAATATGCATACTCCTGAGGGTACGCAGAAGTCTTCCAGGGGGCACATCAACTCATCTAGATATTTGCCTAGTTTTACAACAGGCAACGTAAAAAGCACTAACAAAGTCAGTACTAACTAGAATTTCATACAATGATTTGTTTATACTTCTCTATATACTATACACTGAAATGTAAGTACAATATTTACATTTCATGATAAAAGTAAGAAAGTAAGCAATTTTTCAGTAATATCATACTGTGATGCATTTGTATTTTTATGTCTGATTTTGTAAGCAAGTACTTTTCAACTGAGGTGAAACTTGGGGGTACACAAGACAATCAGACTCCTGAAAGGGGAACTGTAGTCTTGAAATTTTGAGAGCCACGGGTTTAGGGCACAGTCCAGCTGTTTGTGTGTGCGTGTGTGTGTGTGTGTGTGTGTGTGTTACACACAAAGCACTATGCTAAAAATAGTATTAGGTTGCAAAGTCAAGCATTCAAACGTTAGGCAATGCCAGAATTAAAGTTGCCTGGGCAACCATAATTTGGGCCCATCGTGTATATGCATTATGATACAATCTTTAATGACATGATTACAGGACTCCTGGATTTTCCACAGGACTCCTGTCTCTGTCAGTGCACAGGGCGGACGGTGCCAACTTGATTGTGAGCTGCTATTCAATATTTTGTTTATTGTTCACTGTTCAATGTGAGGGCCTATGCCCCATTTACTGCACAATATTCAAACCCTGCTCTGAAAACAGAATTATTAATTTCTTCATTAGCTTTTCTATGATGCTCATCATTATAGCATCTGAGTGCTTCAAAACTTTCATTAACGTATCTACACAAAACCCCTTTGAGGTGAGGGCGATGGGACACCCACTTTGCCAGCGGGTTTCACAGATATTTGCTGACAGCAGAGAAATAGCAAGACTTAGGAATCCTGAGATTCCCCGATCTGGAGGGAAGAGTGCTCATGTGGGCATAGCCTCTACAGCCTATTTCTAGAGCCCTGCACGGATACAAATGTATATCTGCGGATGCGGATATCTGTGGATATAAATCAGTGTCCGCGGAACCACAGGGCTCTCCCAGGAACCGTAGTGGCAAAAGGAGCAAAACGTGGGGCCACCGCTCCCAGGAGCCAGCACCCTAAACCAGCAGCTTCTCTGGCATGACTGTATCACCCCCAGCCCCACTCACTGGGGCAGGCACCAGGCTCACCAGCAGCTGTCCCTGGTTGCGCTCTTGTGTTCAAGCGGTGCGCATGCCCCCAGACAGGAGACGCAGATAGATGCTTGGAAGGGACGGGGACAGGGCTGGGGCAGGGCAGGGGGTGGTACAGCCATGGCGGAGGAGCTGCTGGCACAGGGCACTGGCTCCTGTGAGTGGCGGCCCCGTATTCTGCTCCTTTCACAGTTGCGATTCCCGGGAGAGCCCTGTGGTTCTGCAGATACCGATTTATATCCATGGATGTCCCCATATGCAGATATAAATTTGTATCTGCGCAGAACTCTACCTATTTCTCCAAGCTTGATCCCTTCCACTCCATCCCTTCCAACCTGTCCTTGTCCCAGTCCTGTACCCCAAACTGTCGCTCCTTATCCCAGTTCTATTCTTATCTACCCAGGCACAGTCTCCACTCTTCAGGTTTCTCATCCCTATCTCTGCATCCTTGTCAGCCAGTACTAGTCTTCCAGTGGCGTAGCCAGGTTTAGTGCACAGGGGGAGCAGAGCTAAAAAAAGGCGCCAGGAGAAAAAAAAATGCTCTGCTCTGGCTGCAGTATAGGAGCAAAAGGCGTCAGGAGCAAAAAAAGGCGCCGGGAGCAAAAAAAAAATGCTCCGCTCTGGCTGGCTGCAGCGTAGGAGCAAAAGGCGTCGGAGCACAAAAAAAGCGCTGCTTCTGCTCAGTGGGGGAACGGCCGCTCCCCCTGCTCCCCCCTGGCTACGCTACTGTAGTCTTCCTCTCTGGTCTCTCTGTCCAAACCCAAGTCTCCCCCTCCAACTTCCAATCTTTTCTCCTCCCCACATCCAGTTCTAATCTTCCTGCCAAGCTAGTCCCAGTTCCCCTTCCCATACCAACACCTTGTCCCCAGTCTCCTTACCCAGACAGTTCCCATTCTCCCCTCCCAGTGCCTCATTTGATCTATCTCTCTCCTCTCCACCTCACTGGCTCTCAGTTCCAGTCTCACTCCTCAGGTGTCTCATCCCATCTCAATCCATTGTCCATCCCACCCTTTCCTCTTTGCCCCAGTCTCTCCCCTTTACTGGCTCCTGGTCCCAGTCTCTTTGCCTGTCAATCCTGGCAATCCCCTCAACTCCAAATCACAGTTTCTCTCCCTACCTTCTAGTCCCAGTCTCACCAGACTCCTTGTTCTAATCTGGTCCTTCCCCAGGCCCAGCTTTTGTCCCTTCTGCATTCAAATCAAATGGTGTCCTTCTCCACACTGGGTGCCAGCAGGTTGGTCACAGATACAGGCTCCTTGCTCTAAGTTCCAGTGTCCGCCCCACATTAGTTGGGAACTTCTGTTACAAGGAAAGTCCAGCTTTGTGCCTCTAGTCCTGAGCTGTAACATGCTCCATCACTCTGTGGGATGGTGCATGCACAGTCTGGTCAGCCCTGGAGCTTTGCGAGATCCAGATTGCAGAATGGAAAATTTCAGGCACAATTGTTAAAGTTTGGCAAATGTATAAGCAACTAAAAACAGGGTCTTATAATGAGGAAGAGTCGGGCAACCTAATGAGAAGTGGCTGTACCAGTCTCACCTATTATACACACATATTACAGCAAGCAGGGCCAGCTCCTCAGCCCCAGGCAAAAAAGCCGCCTGCCGCCCTCCTCCCCCGGCTGGGGCGCTGGCGGGGAGCGCAGCATGCCCACTGCCCCGGCCGGGGCGCTGGTGGGGAGGGTGGCATGCCCCGCTCTCCCCCAGCCGGAGGAGCGCCGCGGGGAGGGAGGCATGCCTGCCACCCCACTCCCCCGGCTGGGGCACCAGCGGGGAAGAGCGCCGCCCCCCCGTGGCTTGCCGCCCCAGGCACGCACTGGGTTGCTGCGCTGGTGCCTGGAGCCAGCCCTGATAGCAAGAGTACAGATAATGGGAAGAAATGTTGCTGGTCTTAGGTCTAAGCTACAGTAAGGTAAACAGAAGTTGCAGCTGGGGACTAATTCCATTGAATGTTGCTCAAATACTGTTTATACACTGAACAATATATCCTCTAAATTAAGAGAGAAGTGTAATACAGTGCACGTAGCAACACAGTCTTCTGAAAGCAAATACAAAGAGATCAATAATACAACAGTAAATCTCTCTCCTCTTTGTCCAAACAACAAAGTCCATAGTAAAGGTCTTTTAACTCTCCTTGTGCTCAAAGCAACATTAGTCAGCTTCATGCAGGTATCATTTTGGAAGGGGACTGAAAATCCCCTGATGACTATATCAAATGACCATTGCATCACTCCTGCTTCTGCTTCTACCTCTCTTCTCTTCAGATCACTAAATAGTAATTGTGACAGTGAAGGGAACAGTCTACATGTTCAATACTAATAGTGTTAATAACAAGCACAGTTATAGAGTAGAAAATACACAGATGAAAAATGATAAGCAGAATATAAATGCAACTTTACCAAAGTACTATGAAATATGTAGCTAGCTAGGCTCTCATTTTTGTAACAAATAATGCTGATAAAAGTTACTTAAAGACAAGAGCTAACCAAACACAAGAAAACATTTTCTATAAAAATTCATTTGAATGATTAAACACAGTCACTTTGCATTTGTTTGCTTTCCACAAATATCCTGGTGCCCAATTTTACAGATAGGAATGCCTGAAAAAATAATGAGTTTTGAAAATTTTGCAGAATATTCATGGAAAGCCACTTTTTCAATTTGGAAATGTGAGTATTTGCTACAGAAATCAGAATTTGTAAAAACCATACTAACCCAATTAGGTTACATAGTATTTATCTGTTTCCTGTGTACCAAAAAACATAAACAAAACAAACAAACAAAACCTAAGATGCAGAATATTGAATTCCTTCTGGAAAAATAACCGTGGGCTCAAAATTTCACCTGCACTTTGTGCCTGCAAAATTAAAATCTGGGTCCGAAAATCTGGCATAAAATGGCCTTTAGTGGAACACTAAGTATTAAATGTTTGTATTAAATCTGGCGTTAGTGTCTCTTTTACTGCTATGAGAGAAGTGGGTTCAAGTTCATTTTTTGTGTCAGTGTGTGAGAAGCTACCTTTCCATTCCTAGCCAGGAGTCCAATTTAACACTAGGTGTTTATTGCCAACTAGATATGTTTCATTTGTATGTATGTATGCAAATACATAGATTGCCTTAAAAGTTGGTTTCTTGTTACCCACTAGCATATTGTAACAGGCAACATAAAAGCCCCACTACTCTACTGCACTTCTCCCTCTTGTCTCCACCTTGTCTCAATTTGATCTAACTTCAGGGGCTGCTTACTCAATTCCTGACAGAGTTTAGAGATGTCTCTTGGAGATACCTCTGATATTGTAGGCTACTCACTATCTATTTCCCTCTAAATAACTGAGTTTAATAGTCCTGAGATTTAATATAGTGGCCTGAGGCTAGAAGGAAAGTTTGGAGCTTGTTCAGTATAGAATCTCATACTTACACTGACACGTACTGACTGATAGGTCACTGGCTGCTTATTGGAAAGAGGTGGTTGGTGTCTTATAGTTTCTCAGGATGTAAGTGTGTAAAAATTCACACTTTTATCTTTCTGTCTTCTTAGGGCTCTTCTGAAGTCTGCTATATTTCCTCAATACTTCATTTGTTGATTAAGAGTTTATTTCTGAATGTTTCAAGTTTTTTATTGGTCTTTATGTGGGAGATAAGGCAGACAAACTGTGTCACCGAAACCCATACTGTCCCCTTCAAAAATCTGAACTGAAGCGACTGCCATGGGGTACATTTTTCTTTTGTTTGTGATATTATCCCAGGCAGTCTGCTCTGATCCTTTCCCTGCCTTGTGTGAAATACCCTTTTCACAATTAAGCTAATTCACTTTTATCTCCTCGCCACACAGCTGACTGGGTATGAAAAATATTAAATAAAATGACATTACCCCCTCTCTTTCTGTTTCTGGGTCTGGTTGTCTTACTAAAACATATCAGAAGGACAGTTGGATTTAGTAGTTGATGCAGCAGACAAAATGTCTATATTAGCCCAATTTACACCTATAAATACCATAGCGACCTGCATTGCCAGCTGCAAGATATCAGACTATGGAGGAGACTATGGATCCCACTACTCTCATCCATAGTCTGGATGACTGTTCTCCACTGAACAGTTCTCTATTCCTGCTTCTGATCCTCCTGTGCTTGGGCATGATAGGAGATAGCATCTGCAAAGCAATGGAAAACTGTTCACATTTGAGTCACTCCATGCAAAGACTTAACCCCCCGTTTGCCGCACACACACCCTCTGTGGGGTGAAAAGTCTTGGGGGCACAGAATGTGATAGAGATGCTCGTACCCACAGCTAGGCAAAGCATTTTGTGCTAAAACTTTTTTCGCTGGAGAATGCAGATTCTGGTTAACCAAAAAAAAAAAATGTGCATATCGGTCAATGTCAGCAAATTGTTTTAACTGAAAAAAAATGGAAACATTGAAATGGTTAATTTCATCATTCCCAAAATGTAACAGTTTAACTTTTTTGGACTTTTCCCACAATTTTATTTTAAAAATGTTTAAAACCCCCTCAAAGTCAAAATGAAATGTTCCATTTCTGGTTGACCAAAATGTTTTGGTCAATCTGAAATGAAACTTTGTTCAATGTTACAGGTTGCCAAACATTTTTACATATTTTCATTTCAGGTTGACCCAAAGCAAAAAAACCCAAAAACAGTTTTTATATTTCTGACTTGCACCAGAACTGAATATTCAGTTATTTGCACAGCCAACTCAAGACAGTGGCAGTGGAACTGGAGCACATATATCCCTGGTGGTGCCAATTTCTGGCCTGAGCTGCTGTGCCTGTGTCTGCATAAAATGTTATAAATGTGTCCATACGACTGTCTTTGTCATTCTTTCTCGATCTCATTTCTCTCCAAAAGCAAAATGTGTAATTTCAGATGTGCTAATTTTTAAAAGTGCAAAATCTCAAACTGGAAATGGATTAAAAATAAAAAGTTGGCCCTTGAAATGCGATGAGAAGGGAAATGTCAAGGATTTAAAAATTGCACAGAATGAAGTGGCAAATGTCATGTGACATTTTGTGATTAAGCATGCAATAATTTTACTCTGCCCTAACCCTTAACAAACAAAGCCTATCCCTTATTCTCAAAACAAAAAACCACAGATCCTAAATAACCTACTTCCTCTACTGCTTTGAATTACTGTCTGCCTCAAGGGAATAGCCAAAGATTATAGAAATACTTTCTTGACTTTTTTTAATTCCAAATGAAGCCATTTAAACAATAAATATTCCCTGCAGTGTTTCTAATGCAAACATTGCAGCACTGAATCAATGAATAAGAACAAAATTCTACAAAATCACAAAAAAACGAAACTATTTTTATTGTCCCATGTGAAAAAAATATGAACACAGTATCTCTGTGATTATCTTATAATAAATAGTGAAAAGTACATTTGATTTGTTGAATATTTTCAGTCTTATTAAATTAAAGTGTAATTTGTCATATAGGTATGAAGTTAGAATATAAGAACGGCCATACTGGGTCAGATCAAAGGGCCATCTATCCCATTATCCTGTCTTTCAACAATGGCCAATCCCAGGTGCTTCAGAGGGAATGAACAGAGAAGGTAATCATCAAGTGATCCAGCATATATATGATAAATATGATTTTTACCCTCACAGTGCCCCTTTAAAAATAATTAATATTGACTTTCAATTTCTATTGTGTAAGACTCTGAAATCCTTCTATCTTCCTGTTCCTGAGCCAGTATTTCAAGTGCTAGAACTGAAGATGAAGGAAAGCATGAATGTGCCAGGATCACAATTCCTAAGAATAGATGAGTGATCAAAATGCCTCTTGGTCTGAAAACATGAGGTTTCAGACTTTAGTATAAAATGCAGAATATGACAACACGGTATATTTGCAGAAGCTCTCCTTTGGATAAGGTGCACTGAAATGACTGCACCATGTACTATAGCTTTCTGACTTTGAATAGGTGGGTGAGATAAAAGGAGGAGTTTGAAAACGCTTCTTTTTTAATCTTACCCATGTACTCAAAAGGTGAGGAAAATATGCTGCAGAAATTCAGCAGTTGGCTCACATATAATAAGAAGAGATGTTGAAGGTGAAGCTGACATTGAGAAAGTAAAGGTTAAATGAAGAGTTCTTCTGGGACTGGTGAATATCAAAACATAGGAGACTGCTTTCTTCGCTGAAGCAGCAGTGTGAGATCATAGATAATGGCAATAGAATAGTTGACTAAGTTAGGTCTCTGTTCATAATAAAGGAGAATTCTGAAGACATGGGCATAAAGGGCCAAATCCTCAGTTAGACACTCATTCTCCTACATGCTGGTTATTCCCATGTAGAGTAGGGAAGGAAATGCCACAAATGTGAACCCGTAGAGTTTCCTACTCATTCTTCTATCAGCAAGTGTGCTTTGCTTCGCAAACCCAGGGATCTCAGGGGATCTTCTGTGCAGACTCTCCCCTACATCTCCTACTGCATCCCAAAGAGCTTGTTTTCTACAGGAGCTGTGCTTCCAAAGCCTATCTGAACCCAGCTGCATACTCCACCTCCATCGCCCACAGGTACTGCAGATGCCAGACAAAGAATACATAGTACATAGTACAGAGGTGAAAGCAATGCAAGTTGCTACACCTTCAGGTTTTCCTGTATGTTTGGTGTGACAAAGAAGCCTGAAGAGTCCAGATGGTTCTCCTGCCCCTTTGGCTTTCGCAAGCCACTTCCTGTGGAAGTGGCTTGCACTGGGTTAGGGGGATGGATCTTCCTTTGAAACCTCTGTAAGATGTGACTAAGGATGTCAAGATTTGTCCCAAGGTATTAACAGATCTTCATGTATCCTCATCCACAACACTGGAAAATCCCATGTACAAAAACTGTAATTTTACAATTTTAGGCTGTTTCTTTCTTTCTGTAAGTCTTGCCCATAGCTTCTATTTAAGATAGCAAATGAAGTGTGTAGATCCTCTCCATTGATTAGATATCCTCCATATAGAGCCAATTTAGTGCCAGGGGTTAGAAAAGGTTGTTTGTTACACATGGCCTCTTTCACATGTCAGTGACATCATTTTTAATTAAGTCTATTTGTATTGTCTACTGTGTGAATTTACAGGGGCTTGCTTGCCTGTGTAGGGAGTAAGCAGTTCAGAGCAACTCGTATAGCACTACCTCTCACAATAGGGAATGTTCATGGGTCACATATGAAGAGTTCACACGAGAGGTAAATCCATAGAGGCTAACTGACAGCACTTGTATGGACAGGAATGCGTAATAGTAAACATACTACTTGTACTTCCTGTCTGTATGTGATCGGAAGAGCAAGAGTTTCTGCAGGTTGCATGATGATATTCTCCATCGAGTCAAGATACATATGCCAGCTGAGTCAAAATACATGGCTCAATATCAGTTTGAACACAGCTGAGCAAGTTAAGTGACTCTTGCCATGCTGTCTGGAGTGGCTCACAACCATGAGTGCCTACCTCCAGGAAGACTGTCAGAAAACAGGGCAGACACCCCAAGCTTATGGTGAGTTCTATAATTAGATTTCACCAAGTCAGTAAAAAATATGAACTCCTGGAACACTATCCAGTCTTACCATAGAGTCACAGACAGTTCCCTGTCATGGGGCCCCTCTTAAAATTAACAAACACCAACAGCTCAAGCCTCCACCCAGAAACCTGGGGGAAACTACATATCTTCCGTAGGTGCCCTTAATAAGAAATGCTTCTCCTCTCACAAATACTGAATATGTGACTATAACAAGGGAAAACATTATTACAGGAAAAGAAACACAACGTGAACTTGGAAAAACACAGCACCACCAAATCAACGTTATGTTTATATGAGTAATATGTGAAACACCATAGCAACTTTGGCAGCAGTCCTTTAGCTCAGTTTCCCCACCCACCAGTGTGAACACCCAATAGTCCCTCCACTGCACCCCCCACATAATTGGTGTCAGTGGCTAGCATCGTCCCTGGGTCTGGAGGTGCACTTGAGCAGGCCTGTCTCCAGTTTCTAGGAGAAGTGCAGCCTGATCTAGTCCTGAGGTTCCACCACTCAATCCAGCTAGTGAGACTCCAGCTTTATTGGACAATGGGTAGGGAGGCCCTCACCAGCATTCGCTCAGCATTGTTGCTGCCCTCTGCAAGTTCAGCAAAGAGCCACCTTGGTGCTACTATTTGCTGCAAGCCACCTCTACGCCAATGGCTCTCATTGTGAAATCATCTCTACACTCTGCATTTACCTACATTGTGGAATCATCTCTCCAGTGGAGGAGGCTCAATGCAGAGCCCTTGCCACAAGGTAGGAACCGATTTCACCTCCCACTCCTCTCAGTTCAGTCCCACTATCCAACCAGTTTAGGTACAGTACACAGCTGGTCAGGAGTGTGTTGATAAAACATATTTCCATTGAAAAGCGCTGATTTGTCTCCACAAACTTTTTGAGGAAACATATCAGTTCCAACAGGAAGGCTTCTCAGGTACAGGATAGAGTTGAGAGAGAAACCCAGAACTGCCAATAACTAGGGCACTCCCCTGGGATGCAGGAGACCCACACTCAAGGTGTTGCTCTGGCTGGTTCAGAGCAGAGATTTGAATTTTTTCCACTCGCATTCTAGATGAGTGATCTAACCACCAGGCTATTTCCTATTCTCAGGTGGGTAGTGCTCTCTTTCCCTCATGCATTTATCGCAACAAATTTTGAAAGATCCTAGATAAGATGATTTGATGTGTCATTTTATATTGTAGACTAGTTGATAAAGGTAAGCTAAGCAGCAATGTTTAAGGCAATGATTGCATTCTTCTAAGTGTATCCTAACATTCTCTTGAAAGTAACAAGGGGAAAGACTTACCTCTAGCTCACTATCCTATTTTCATCTTCATCAGATGATGTTAGGGAGTAAAATTTCTTCTGTTGCAGCTAAGTGTACACAAACACTACAAAAATACCAGTTACAACTACTAACACCCTTGTGTACTGTAGTTCTATGTTGTAGATGCCAGACTCAGGAAAAGAGGTTAACACTGAATTCAGCTGCTAAAAATCTGCTCCCTCCAGCCTCATTCAGTTCTTAACACCTTTGTTGCTCCATATCTTAAAATACCATGATAATAGCCTGATGCTGATGGGCCAGCATCATTAGGGTTCTGTAAGCCATTTTGATCTCCCACCTTTCTGCCCTGGCCTTGGGAGAAAGTGAGGTGGGGAAATGGAGTAAAGGGAAATGTGGAAGAAAAGGAATGGGGAAGGATCAGTGTGAGGGGTGATATGTGAGAGAAAAGACTGAGGTGGAGAAAAGTGGATAGAGAAAGGGAGATGGGTGTATTAGTGGAAGAGAGAGAGAGCTGGAGAGGGTAGATTTGGGAGGGAGAGACAGGAGATGAGGGAGACCAGAAAATGGATGGGAGGATGTGTAGGTCAGAGAAGAATTGATGGAGGGACAGGGAAGGGGTAGTGTGATGTGAGACGGTTACAGAAAATATTAAACAGGAGAGATGAACCAATAAATAAAAGACAGGGAACATAAAGAAATTGCAACTGAGATAAAAGAAACAATATGGGAAAGGTTTTGTCAGAAGAAGTGGGAGAAGGGAATGAAAGGCCACAAGTAATGAGATATTCACATGCAGCTTTAAGCTCAGTATGTTTTATGGGAGGTAGGGTGGTTTCGCAGCTATGGCACAGCATAGGGAGTCAAAAGAGCTTTGTTCTGTTCCTGGATGTACCTCAGACTTCCTTTTGTGAGCTGTGGCTTTGGGCAAGCGCTTAGAGCCTGATACTCTGTCTAGCTACTGTTCCAACAGTGCAAAGGAGCCAGAAATCTGGGGGCTTTTCCCAGTCTGTAGAGGAAATCCTGAGATGACATAGCGATGCTGCATTGTGCCTCTCAGCCCCCAGCATTGCAGTCATGGCTGAAGAAAAGAGGGCAGGCTAGAGCATTGCTTTTAGCTCCTTAATGGCTACATGATCTAGCATTGCTGGAGCTATACCTGGCTGCTGGAATAGCCCACTGAGGCTATGGGCAGCCACATCCAAATTTGGCAGATGAGTCTCACAGTCCGGGAGCTACAAGATTGTCATAAGGTCATCTTACCCACCTCAGCTTAGGTGAACAAGAATACTGGGCTCCTAACTTCTCCATTTTCAGTTTCCTAATCTAATAAATGAGGACAGCTATACATGAGGTTTATTCACTATGATTTGTAGAGCACTTCATGACCTTCCAATGGAAAGCTCTAGATAAATGCAAAATATTTTAAATTAATTTATTCATATTCCTTCTTTTCATATTGGTATACTCTTAATGGGAGGAGGTTACCGGGAATCTGGAGAAGAGAAAGCCTTTCAGGGTACACTAGGAGAGGGTGGATGTTCCAGCTGTGGAGTGTGAAGGGAGCAAGGGCAGATAGAAGGGGCACCTGAATGATGATCCTGATTAAAGGTGGGAAGATATGGATGGGCTTGTTTGGGTTAGTGAGGAGTGGATGAAGAGAAGTCAGGGTAGTGCACTAAACTGGATTATGTTTGGGAGTGTGGTCTTGGAATAAAATGCACTTCCTTTGTGTTTTTTGGGGGGGGTTGTTTTGGGGGGAGTTAAGGGATTTCAGTGTTGATGCTTGGTTTTATATTAGTACTGACTTTGAAGAAGAGAGGCAAGTTACTGCTTCGCCCATCTCTCCTCAGCAAGAGAAAAGAGGGAAGGATGTACAGGAACTCCTCACTTAAAGTTGCCCCGGTTAACACTGTTTCGATGTTAAGTTGCTGATCAATTAAGGAACATACTCATTTAAAGTTGTCCAATGCTCCCTTATAAAGTTGTTTGGCAGCAGCCTGCTTTGTCCACTGCTTGCAGGAAGAGCAGCCCTTTGGACCTAGCTGGTGGGTGGCTGGAACCAGGGTGGACCGGCAGCCCCAATATCAGCTCCCCGCTCCCCTAAATTCCCTGTGTGGCAGCCACCCAGCAGGTTATCAACTGCTGGCAGTTCAGCTGTCCCTCCCCCCACTGCATGTGCTGCTCCTGCCCTCTGCCTTGGAGCTGCTCCTGGGATCCTCCTGCTTGCTGTGGGAGGAGGGGGAGGAGAGTGGGAAAAGGGAGGGACTAATGTCAGGGTGTCTCCCTTCCCCCTGCTCCTGCACCCCGCTTACCCCTTCTCCATATAGAGCAGGGTGGGGACACGGACTGAGAGAGACAGAGAGAGCTTGGGGCAGCAGCTGCTGTCTCAACTTCCTGGTCCACTTAAAAAGACAATGTACTTAAGAGTGGGGTCAGCATACTTAAAGGGGCAATGCACATCTCTCTCACACACATGGTGTGTGTCTCTGTCTGCCATGCTGCCTTTTAGAATGTGAGGCTACATTAACAACAATGTGTTAATCCTTGATAGCTCAGCCAAAAGCTAGTTCATCATTTATCAGTAAGGTATTCCCTGGGAAATATCACACTCTCAAACTTCATCACCTCAATCAAGCTTCACAGTCATCATCGCTGTGTACAGTATTAAATTATTTGTTTAAAACGTATACACTGTGTGTGTATATATAGTTTTTTTGTACAGTGAAAATAATTTCTCTGGAACCTAACACCCACTATTTACATTAATTCTTATAGAGAAATTGGATTCGCTTAACATCGTTTCACTTAAAGTCGCATTTTTCAGGAACATAACAACAATGTTAAGCGAGGAGTTACTGTAGTTTTGCTAACCTAAACCCATGACCCTTCCGCATACCCACTTTAGGACTCCTTTCCTCATCTTATCCTAGGTCCTGTAAACATAGACTGCAGCTCTGATTTACTTCTCCATTTGCCAAATTCACAGTACTACACATATCAATGAAGGAAACAGGATATACAAGTGACAATGAGTTCTGTGGCACCTTATAGGCTAACAGACGTATTAGAGCATAAGCTTTCATGGGTGAATACCCACTTCACTTCTTTGAAGTCTAAAGTTTACAAGTGCCACTGCACAGGAGACTCTATGACCCTAATTTGGCATTGCAAGCCTCCAGGAGGATCCACGTAGAAGATGTGTTTCTTTTTGCTTTCTGAAAGTTTTCCTTTGAAATCTGTCTTTGGTTATCAGATATGCCCATTTGTAACTGGCATACCACCTTGTAAGTAAGTACTATGCTTCCCTACCAGATGGACATGAAATCAGGCATGCTGAAGGCCCAGTATATGCATATAATCTTAGTATTAGAGCCAAGATTTCTTTCTATCTAAGACCATTGACATGAAAGGCCATGCACAGTTTTATGCCCTTGGTTATAAGGGCATGTCATTGACCAGTGTGCCAACTAAGAGCTAGAGACATATTGCAAATATTGCACATTTTACAGTAACTTTCAATAACACAACTAATTGACAAAAATAGTTTACAAATGAGACTTCTTTTTATTGTCAGAACTCTATATAGCAAATCTTCTCTTCAATTAGATATGTACAAGAACCATTGACTTCAGTTAGAATTGCACGCCCCTGAACTTGGCTGTATGCTGTTAGTAGGCCAAAGGACTGACTCCTAAATACAAACAGTGCATTAGGAACACACGTTGGGAACCAATCTATCTGCCAGCAGTGTTTCTCCTCATGCCTGTGACAGGTTACAGGTCTTGAACCATACAAGAATATCTGGATGACCTTGTAAACTGGATTAATAGAAGTGGGATGAAATTTAATAATGCAAAGTACAAGGTCATGCATTTAGTGATTAACAAGAAAAAAATTTCCTATAAACTGGGGACATATCAGATGGAAGTGACAGTGAAGGAGAAAGACCTGGGTGTATTGGTTAATCATGTGATGTGGCCATGAAAAAGGCTAATGCAGTCCTAGGATGCATCAGGAGAGGTATTACCAGTAGAGACAAAGAAGTGTTAGCACCATAATGCAAGGCATTGGTGAGACCTCATCTGGAATACTGTGTGCAATTCTGGTCTCCCATGTTTAAGAAAGATTAATTAAAACTGGAACAGGTGCAGAGAAGGGCTATTAGGATGACCTGAGGAATGGAAAGCCTACCTTATGAGAGGAGACTTAAAGAGCTTGACTTTTTTAGTCTAACCAAAAGAAGGCTGAGGTGAGATATGATTGTTCTCTATAAATAACAGGGAGGGAGAGGAGTTATTTAAGTTAAACGCCAATGTGGACCCGAGAACAAATGAATATAAACTGGCTATCAACAAGTTTAGGCTTGAAATTAGATGAAAGTTTCTAAGCATCACAGGAGTGAAGTTCTGGAACAGCCTTCCAAGGGGAAAAGTGGGAGCAAAAAACTTAAATGGCTTCAAGACTGAGCTTGATAAGTTTTGGGGGGGAATGGTATGATGAAACTGCCTACAATGGCATATAGCCGATCTGCGACTGCTAGCAGCAAATATCTCCAGTGGTTAGTGATGGGACACTAGATGGGGAGGGCTCTGAGTTACTACAGTGAATTCTTTTCCAGGTGTCTGGCTGGAGGGTCTTGCCCACAAGCTCAGGATCTAACTGATCGCCATATTTGGGGTTGGGAAGGAATTTTTCCCCTGGGTCAGATTGGCAGAGACTCTGGGAATTTTTCACATTCCTCTGCAGCATGGGACATGGGTCACTTGCAGGTTGAAACAAGAGTCAGTGCCAGAGTCAGTCACCCGGGGTGAGGCATAGAAGCAGGGATCTGGAAGAAGGTAGAGTCCAATTGCAGGAGACGTGTGGACTCTCTGATTGGCTCAGACTCATTATTTAAGCCAGAAGAGGGCACAGGAAGTTTTCTAAGCAACTAGGGGAGTCTCTGGATGGCTGTTACACTGGACTCTACCTTCCTCCAGATCCCTGCTTCTATGCCTCACCCCTGGTGACTGACTCTGGCTCTGACTCTTGGCTTGGCTCCTGTCTCTGATCCTCAGTTCCTGGCTCCTGACCACCATTGCTCTGACCAGGACGCCTGACTCCCTATGTCCAGGTCTACAATAATGCTGAGCTAATAGAAATAACTCATCAGTGTTTAATGGACTTTATGAATAAGATTGTTTATGTTCAGGCCATGTTGGCTCCCTCTGTGATGTCTCATGAGGAGACAAAGGTGAGTCCTTTTCTACAAGGGTCTATCCAGTTTTTCCTCACAGAATTTCTATGAGTACTTGAGAAACTTTGAGATACGGTCTATGATGTTCTGGATTTGTGTCCACCTTGACAAAAGCTTCATAGAGGCCCATGCTCCATTATTAGCAGGAGAGCTGATTTACTCTTAACTGATTATACTTTTATCTATTTAGCAGATCCTACCGGATACAGGCCGGCAGGCTTCTTGCATTTCAGCAAAACTTATTCTATGTATAATTATTAGGAAACACATATCATATGCCTCAACGCATCCTAATTTCATAAGAATTAATACTGATAAAATATAAGAATCATATATGAAATGGATTAATTCAGAAAGAGAAACATATTATTTGATACGGCTGGCTGGATTAGTAGGACATACTAACTAGCAAAATAATCCTATGGGCTACATATGTGGGGGAGAGCAGGTTCCAGGGGTCACTACTTCTCTGTAATGCTGGTAGGCAAAGAGGTGTGAGGAGCTTGCAGAGCCACAGATTGACTCCACAACAAGCCAGTCAGCAGAGTTGAGCAGGTATGAGGAGGGCATATTGTGCACCTTGCAACAGGATGTAGCAAGTTACTTCCCACAGGAGCAAGGGGTGAGTCAAAATCACAATTCCTTTATGTTGCTCCTGGATGATACAGCTACATACCACTTCTTATACTGGCTCAGACCTAAAGCCCCAATATAATCCTCAGTCTCAGAATTGCCTAACCTTTGTTTGTTACCTTCTTATCATTTTATCCCTACCTTCTGTATACGATCCCTGAGAGAGATGCTTCAACATTTTCTGGCCTTTAGAATCCTCTCTAATTTTCTGAGTTGGGTTTCTTTATTTAATACGGTGTGTGGTTTTTTAAATTGTGGGGTGGGGGTTGTTTTTTGTTTTGCTTTGTTTTAAATGATTTATATGTTGCTTTCCTTGACCCAATGGGCTGGACCAGATAACAGAATGCCCACTCTTCTTAATAAATCAAGAAAAAAAATTGCCAGAGATTCATATGTCTTTGGGGTAATATGGACCCATGAATTTCTAAAAAGGTTATATGCTACATCAGGCCAGATTTTCCAAATGTCTTCCAGATTAGTCGATTTATCTTTAGCTTTTGATGACAGCACCCCTCAATAAAGCCAGTAAAACAGAAACAGCATCTGCTGTTCACTTTAAGCACCAACTACAAAATTAGCTTTGAACCTGAAATCTGATCCCTTCTTGTTTTAAACTAATATTTCCTTGTGGACTCTATGTATCTATGCTTTTGCTCTTACCTTATTTAGGCTAAACATTTATCTTTGATTCCTTAATGAATACCCCAAGCTCATGTTGCTTTCTGTGTTAGTCATGTGCCAAAATGATTCTTCAGTTAAAATTTCTTCTTGGCCAGCCTTCTGGTCCTGACCTTGCCTGCTCAGTTTGGCTGAAAATATATACCAGAAAACTTAAAATCAGTATATAAGTGCATGTCACTGTTTTCCCACCATTCATGCAACTGATTTAGAAACACATTTTGTACTCAGATATCTAACCATCTGTCCCATGCACATCGCCAGTCCTAAATACAAGACTCTTTCCCCAGTGTCCTTAAGTCAACTTTTCACTAAGGCCAGTCCTGCCAGCCCATAGTTGCAGTTAGATCTGCTACTTTTCCATCATACTGACTGCAACTTGATCACTCTCAACAGTCTTGCACATTAAAGGGCTGAAATAAAGCAGATTAAAGTAAATGCAAAGACTCAGTTTGGATCAGGGCCTGCAGGACAATTTCCCTATCAGGGAAGATAACTACACCCAGCACAGGCTATTGCTCCCAGTCTAGCCACATATATATATATGCAATATGTATCATTACAGACTGATAGAGCCATTTTGATTAAATGGATTGGTTACTGATTTTTATAGAATTAGAATTTATTTAAAAATATTTTCATCTCACTCTACCCCATTTCAATACCTCTGTGTGTGTGGGTGTGCACCTCCCCAAATCTGTTTACTTAGCCACCTCATTCAGCTCCCTCCTAAGACGCACATATGTACTGTTCCTAGAGGACTGAGAGGGAAGTTTGGTAGCTTACCCAAATACACTATTAACAGAACTTTCAACGTGCACATAGTTTAATGGGTAATTGTATCACCTTTATCCTTCCTCTCCTCTTCCTCTGTATGCACTTCTTGGCAGAGACCATGTCTAGACTTTTTAGGTGCCCCAAAATTAATCTTTTCCTTTAAATTCTCTCTTCCCTTTGTCAGGAAAATGTCATAACCCTACTGGTGAAATATTGACTTCAAGGGAGCTATGCTTCTTTACACCAGCAGTCAATAATTCCCAAAGGATTTGTAAAAGTTTACTCAGACTCCCAGCCAACAATATCGTCCCAATTCATTGAGTGCTAAGGCAGCATCTGCGACACCTTTCTCTACAGTCAAAATGTCAACAGTATTAGAATAACTTTATCAGAACTATGTGGTAGTCAGCTTTTCGGTGAATCTGGCAATCAACATCCTCTGCTCAAAAGTTTGTTTTGGGCAAACTACTGTCTTTTACTGTGTGTTAGAACAGAATCAATCAATCCTTCTAAGAACTATCATAATACAAACAGTAATAAAATACACACAGAAACTTGCATGAAGACCAACTCAATAAGCATTCTTAAGTAGCTACTTTAAAGTATCCCCAAGGGGTTACAGAACAATTTGATTTGACTTTTAGTTAAAGACCAGTTCTGTTGAATGACCAATGTTTCCTGCCTCCTTGGGTTGTTACTTAAGACAGATTTCACTGAATCATTTCCTGAGTTTTAAATAGATTTAATAGGCTATAAGGTGGCTATTAACCCACAGAATATGTTGGCTGTTGCAGACTAGAATTAATCAAGGGTGCTGGAGGAACAAGTGGTAGAGCAGGGATTGTTTTATCCTTCAGTAGGATGCATTGTATAAAGCTTTCTGTGACTCAGCTGTGCTGGTCAATGTGAAAATGGAATGAGGCCACTGGTCATTGTAACCCTACCTGCCCCTAAGGGCATCTAACAGGGTTACTAGACTCTCTGGGCCCTTCTGCACAAGGACAGAGTGGAGAGGAATGGACATGGTTCACATCAGCCTATCCATATCAACCCTTTTGGAACTACCAGCATCCAGGTAATATACTCGCTTCTCCACAGCACAACAACATGTAATTTCTAATCCAAGACACTATCAATCTTTCCAAGCCAAAACATTCTAGCCCTTTTTTGTGTTGAGTCCAAAACACGGTGCACCTGATTCACCACTGCATTACTCCAGTTTTACATTTCTGTATTGACAAATCCATCAACGTCAGCAGTGCTTAATTTGTGCAAGGGCTGAGCCCCAAAACCTCTAGGCTTGGCAGTTCATAGCCCCGGCACCTCTTGCTACATCAGTTATGCATGTAAAAAAATTGCTTCAGCCCCGGCACCTACCTACTTGAGCCCCGGCACCTCTTTCATTACAATTAAGCACTGGATGTCAGTGAAGATATATTGATGTAAAACTGGGGGTGGGGGAGAAATAGTGAATCATGCACAATACTTAAAACAGTGGGCCATTGCTCTAGAAGTACTGTACCTTTTAAAAAAATAAACGGTTCTCTCAGTACACTGCCATTTTAAATTTGTTTTAATTTGTTAAAGTTTAGGTGGGGGGCGGGGTTGGGGAAGGGGTGAGGGGGTTTGTGTTTTGTTTTGTTTTCAGTATACCAGATACAAGCCTACTTCTAACATTTCTAAAATTGGTCCAGGCCTTCTGGCTAACTCTACATTTCTAGTGGATCAAAGTTCTTTTGGTCCAGTATAACAAGCCACAGTTGTATTTATTTATCCTGATGCATCGTCCAAGAGGATATGTTCACAGCATGAAGAACCTCTTCCATGCAGAATGAACAGGGAGACTAGAGCAATTAAATTCTGTCTATGAAAAACATATTCTGCTAGAGAGAGAAGAGGTGTTGTCTTTGAAAACTGCATCCACTCCACTGAAAAAAAGAATTTTTAGGCTCACAAAAGGGAAAGAGGTGCTGGCTTTTGGACAGATTTTCTCCTTTCCATGTGTCATTATTTACTGCCTTGTTCTCTGATGATTTCCCAGCTGCTGTGATTCTCTTATATCTGATGCCAGGAGGGAGGTGAGGCATGAGATATTCCAAAATCAACAGGATATCTTGGAGCACCAGAAGCCAGGAGAGAAGTACATGGATTTAACATGTTGCTATGTTCTTCCCATGACAACCATGTGCTGCATAGATAAGCCAACAGATTTGGCAGGACTAATAAAGGTTAGCAGTATCAGAGAAAGCATTCTTTTTAAAAGCAGCTTGGAAAGATTACAAATCCAAGTGTATTCATGCTTACTAAAGCCACTGCCAGATAAATTGATCTTTAAAAACAAAACAAACAAAATAAACTTACTCATTGCTGAGATTATTTTTTCCAAAAAAACATTATTGGTTAAATATTCTTGCTACATAATCCTTACAGAAAAGGAGTGCACAAATTTCTCCTTTCATATTCTCAGTCACAATTATAGCCATGTAGCATTTCCAATAACAGCATCAGTCTAAGAAACTTTCCCAGTCTTTAATAAAGACATATTACACATTAGCCCATCTCCAGATGGAAAAACACACATATAACCAGTACTAAAGAAATAATGAAAAAAAATTACCTACTGGTTTAATTTCACCCATTAGTTATATATTAGAGCCATGAAATAACTTCACCAGAATAATCTTGAAAATTTAAAAGACTATTTTCCCAACAATATAACTTCAAACTGCTTCATTATCATCCTAAAATCCTTAATAAACTTAGGGGAAATAATATCCACATTGATGTCAATGGGAAAACTCCTCTTGATTTCAGTGGGGCCAGAATTTCACCCTTATATCTAAAGTTCTCATCCTATTCATTATCAGAAATATATATTTTGTCACAGCTTTGTTTCCATTTTGTTTAATTTCATATTTTTTATAAACCACTACACAAAGTAAATCATAGTTCATTGTTTATATTTCAATACTTGGAATTCCAAAATGTACAAACATGGATTTAATGGGACTGACCACAAAAGAATCTGTGGTATCTCCAAGAGTTACTGCTTCTGGAAAGTTGCTAAAACAATCCATTATCATCATATGAACATATTTTCCCAAGGCAAACAAACAAATTTCTACCTTGACCCATGTCACTACAGGCCATTCATGTGGAGTTATAGGTCCTGTCATAATCTTTGCTGTTGTACAACTTCATACTTCAAGAAAATTCCATATTTACTTACCAATAGATTAAGATCACTGTTCATCCATTACCAGAACGCAACTTCTCCAGTTCTTCATTTTAATTTACCCATCGATTATTAGGCCAGAAGGGCCTCTGTGATCATCTACTCTGACCTGCTATCTAATATAGGCTGTAAGATTTCCCTGAATTAATTCTTGTTTGAAATAGAGCACATCTTTTGGAAAAAAAACATTCAATCTTGATTTTAAAATTGCCAGTGGTGAAGAATCCACGATGACGCTTGATAATTTTTTCCAATGGTTAATTACCCTCTCAGTAAAAAATGTGTGCCTTATTTCCAGGGTACCCTTCCTCTATTCTTTCTTACATTTAATTAATATTCCCAAAATCACTGAAGCTGATTTATATTTTAAGAATACTCACATGGGAAGTGTTGCTTTCTCCATCCACCACTTATTCCTTATAATACTGCTTATAATGTTTCATTCTTCTTTGGCTGAATAGATTAATATGTAAACTTTCTGCTCATTTCATATTCCTGGTGCATATAGCTGTTCACATGTACAGTTACTACTTGTTCCAGATCATCTGGTCATGTGTCATCAAGTGGAACATGCACTCCTGACAATACATCTGTGATTATTAGATGACATCTTGACTGGAATTCCAGGGTCAGATCATTACTTTTGTGAATATATAGGAATCACTATTTCCTTGATGGAGCTTCTCCAAGTCTTTTCTTGTGTACTGCAATCAGAGAGATGTGATCAGTATCACCTTTGGAGATACAGGCATAGAGAAAATCATGCTGTGTGTATGCAAAACTCAGCTTCTCTCTTTTTTTTTTGTGCATTCATTTTCTCTGCCTGTTGCAGGAAGTCATTTAGTCCCATGTCTCCGTAACAATTCAGCTCTCAGCCTTCCTGTTGAAGCAGCTATGGTGAACATAATCCCATTCAATGGGTCAAGGATTGCAGTACAGGTGCTGATGTCAGTAAATATTTCAAAATCCTTAAATTCGCCTTCTTTTTCTGGCATCCTGCCCATTCCATGGCTTTTTGAAAGAGTTTTAGATGAATTGGTCAAGCATAACTGGGTCTGAACTTACTGATGTGAAGGAAGAAAAAGGATAGGGTGGAGGTGTCCTAGTCAAGCAAACAGTATCATCCAAGGTCCACTGAACTTTTGTGTAATTGAGTTGATATTTGTGGGTTTGGGCGGAATCAACTAACTCTGATTTGGAGATAGCAGACTCATGTGAAAGTTTCACTTGAAATGAAAACTAACAAACTCTTTGCTGCTACTAATACCAGTACTACTTCTCAGGATCCCATTTCCTTGTTTTCAAATTATTCCCACAGTGATATCTATCTTCTTTCCCTTCGATAGGCTTTCACAAGTATGATTTGTGGAGCTAAGTAAACCATTGTGTTTATGCTGAAGGAATGGAAGCCAGTTCATACTCCCTTAGCAATGTTGGTTCTGCAGGACCTATAATAGGAGCATAAAATTCAGCAAAACACTTTCTCACTACTGAGCAGATCCTATTCTGAATAAACCCAAGAAAATGTGTGGAGTAAATGGTCCCATTTTTGCACAGTCCCTTTGCAGAGCAGAAGAGAATTTTTACAGAAATGACATAGCAGGAACTTGCTAGCCTGATAATGTTTAAATAAAAAATTGTTTATTTAATAAGCTTTTTCAGTAAGTGTTCATTTAAAGGTGTCTCATTCTTTCTGTATATGTATTGATTCAGTACCTGGGCCCATGAAGACCATACATTTCATATCTACTTTTAAGATAATTTGTTGAAGTAGACTCCACTATGATAAAATGTCCACATTTCTTAAATATCTAACAAAACATAATGTTTCTTTCTACATTTTATTTGTAATCAGCAATGTTTTAATGTTAAACAACTTCTGAAGAAAAATAGTAAGTTCTTCATAAGCTGTTCAAATGAATGTTTGCAAATATATTAATAATAAGCTCTGACGTAATGCAGTCTCAAGCATCCAATTAAGCTTATCATAGCAATGTAAAATTCTGTTCAGTGATCTTGGAAGTAGTTTACCATTGGATTACAAGAGCTTTTAGAGAAAGACTATGAATCTGTTACTTACTAATACTAATTTATCTCCAATTATTAAAATAGAAGCATGGAACTAAAAGAGTAGAATGTGTCTCTTATCAGTTTTGAATGACATAAGCACCTCTCTTTACATATGAGGTTAAGCTGTTGAATTCTGAAGGATTTGTAGGTGAACTGTCTTTAAGCAGCAGATAAAGAAAATTAAACTAATCTATGTGTAAACGGGAAATATTCGGGGAGCATATGGAGATAAAATTGATCCAATAACAGCCTGTAGTAATGAGAACTACTTCTGTATTACTTACTTTCCCCATTGGGATCTGCGTGACACAGGGAATAGTTTCCAATTTCTTTACATTACATTGAATAGTCAGAGCCTTCAAATTTTTCAGAAAGACATACTAATGCTTCCAGTGTGTCAGCATGAAAGAGTAGGCAAAGACATACACATTCTTAACATTTTTATTTGTCTAGGAGTTGAAAAGGTGTCGTGGGAAATACAGCTGAAAACCCCATTTCACAGTTTATATGTGAATTTGTGTGCTGCATTCCATGGTGATTTTCTCACATGGTCTTGAGAGTCACAGCTTGACTGCCCTCTACTCATTTACAAGCAGAGCATTCTAGCTAGGTCTAGGGCACAAGGTTTGTAGTTAATGCTGTAATTTTTTTAGTGTCAAATAATCAAATATCCACCCACACTTTGTGTTATATCAGCAAAAACTCAGTGCAGCATAATGTGAACATTCCAAGGCAAGTTGACATTTTCACATTGGACTCTCATGCTTTCTGTGGGTGGTGCATGAATGAAAAGTGAAATAGAGAAAACAAATATCATATTGCCCCAAATTGACAAACTTTGAACATACTACGTCATAGTGCACACAGAGAAAAATTTGCAGAGGGAGAGATCAAGCCTGTTTTGTAGGGTATCTGAGGCAATTTGAATGAAAATTAATTGCCATTTAGTGCAATCTGGCACATGGGGGAGGAGGGGGGGAAGGAAACCAACAACAGTTAGCTCTTCAGAAGAGTCTTTATCCATGCCAACAATGACTTTTATCTCTGACTGATAATGTATCAACATTCAGTTAGGGAATAGGCTCCATCAGAGACAGAGAAATCCATCCCCCTCTCCTTTTAATTTCAGCCCTGCGTGTCATGCTTCACCATCTATCCAAATTATCTAGAGTCCTTGGCCATCCTACTGTGTGAAAGCGAAGGGAATAAACTTTTTTTTAAATAAACCAGTGCTGAAAATTTTAACCACTTTCATTTCACCAAAGTAAACTTAAAGGCTACATTTGTTCATATTCTAGGAATTATGAAAACATTCCATTTTAACTAGCAACTGCTCATTAACTTCAGGCCCAGATTGGATATATTTACCTGACTTTTAAAACTGAAAATACGAAATGTGACCAATTATTCCAGGACAGAAGTCTTTAATAAAAAGGATTAATATTTATCATTATTTGTTTTGTGGTAGCACCGAAAGCCCCACTGTCCTAGGCACTGGACAAATGCATTCTTTTTATAAGGTTCCATTAATTTTAACCTCCAAGTTTGGATTTGAATCCAAACTTTCTCAGTGTTTAAGGTTGTTTGGAGGTAGGGTCTTAGTTTGGGTCTGACTCTAAATTGTTTGTTAAGTATATTTAGGCCCTGATCTGTTAGTGCAGATTATTGGAATTGTGTGGTACCGCTCTGATTTTAACTTTCTTGCAGGATAAGCAGACTAATATAATTCTAATACATTCTTATCCCATATGATTCCTACTAAATATGATATGGCAAATGAAGAAATGAAGCCTGCTGTGCCAGTTCTGGTTTCTTTGGTTAGTGTCTATGAATAAATAAACAGTTGAGTTGATGACCCCTTTTGATAGTTATTCTTTTCCTTAGCTGGATGTTAATAAATTGTCTCCTTTTTCACAGCTTTTCCTTTATATGAATTAACAGGTCATTATTTAGTGGATTTTTGAGGCCTGATGGGACAATAGACCAATTACACAGGGCGGAATGCACATACTAAGGCTTTCAATTTGTGTGTTTTCAGAGATAAATAGGCTTATGTTGCAATGTGTCGTTAGTGTAGCATTATTGTAAATAACAGGGGAGAGCCATTATTAACAAATGAACCAATATGGGAGTAGCAGAGTTTAAAAAGTGATGAAATATTCTTTTATTGAAATGTAACCATTATTCATTGTTCAGCTGGAAGACTCTCTAATCTAAGGTTAATAGCTGATATTTTCAGTGAATGTGATTGTATGTACCAATCAATAAAATTGCTGCTTACCTTTCACGTTCACCAACAACATATGAACTAAAAGGCTATAGTTTGCCAGGAATCCTAATTCCATATATACAGCAAAGCAAAGATGAAAGAACATAAAAACATACTGTCAATAATAATGCTGTAAAATCATATGCCACACCTCCAAAGATTTCCTATAAGGTACCCTGGTCATCAATATAATGAAACAAACTTTCCCCAGTAATGCTGGATTATTTAGTAATAGTGACTGTTGGCTCTCAGGATGTCTCTGTTACAATTTAGAGTGAGTGAGCTGGCTTGGATAAAATAAGAACGGACATGAACATTGACCACCCAAAACTGGACCAGAGCATTAGGGTTAACTACAGTGAAACCATATCAAATCTGAGGAGTCTGAGGTTTCAAAGGTTCATTAAACATTTAGAAGTATAATTTCAGTTACTGAAAAACATCCTAGTTTCACCCAAAAGTGGAAAATACAAAATACTTCAAAATAGGGTAGTATTTCAGTGTATTTCTGTCTTTGGCCAATGTAAGACACACTAGAAATCTCTAAAGAGAGACTGATCTTCTGGAAATTACAGAATAGAGCAATTCACATAATATCGAGCTAAGTGCCAAAACTTTGGGTTTATCCAAACTAAACTTCAAACATTTTAAAGTTAATCCATCTGTGTTTACAATACATTTTCTCCTTTGACAAGTGACTCCTAAGGCACACTTGGACACAACAACTGTCTTCTCTATTCAGTCCCGTTTCATTAATCCATAGTAGATTTTTAAGACGTGTGCTGGAAATGACATGCTTACCCTGTGTCCTTCTGTGCATTTATTAAAGCTAGACTTAATTTCAGCTAAATGAGGCATAGATTTATGCCTGTTCAAAGCTCACGTCACAGGTATGCTCTACTTATTTGAATGAAAGAAAAAGAGAGTCATGGATATATAATTGTCGTCCAACAATTTAACTACTTAAATGCTGTGTGATGTACCAAATCCTGATGCCCAATTTAACTGGTTTATTCTGATATTTCATATAAACAATGTTTTATTGAAACTAGCTGATGGGACACATGATATTTCCAATAGCAATGGAGAGACTAATATTGCATAGAGCACTGTACTGTTTCTCTGATTTATTTACAGTTGGTTACTTTTTAGGTGGTCCCAGCATTTCCAAGCTGCATCCTCTACCTCTCAATTCTTTGACACCAAAAGTTACAGATGGATAAACTAATAACAAAATAATCCTAAGAATTGATTCAAACGTCAGCTAAGATCTGGAAGATAAGCTTTAACTCTGTTAAATTTGAAAAAGTTTTAATAAATAACTCCCCCTCTGTGCTCTCCTTCCTCCCTAGCTGGCATCTAGCTTTCTATCTTTGCTGAATTGCATCTAGAGGATTTGGTAACACTGGCAATGTTCTCTTGAAGAGAGAAATTGTTTCCAAGAAATGAAATATGGGGTGTCTTTGAGCTAGGGAAACCCTGGTGTATAAAAGGTTTGAATTAAGCTGGTGGCTATGGCCCAACAGAGATTGATACATACCAGCAACTTAACTCCAACCATATGGTGGAAATAACATCAAAGATAGGGCTTGAGACTTGGGTAGAAGTATCTAGTATAGGTGAAATAGCATGGAGAGAAAAAGGGTAATGATGGGGGTGGGATAGTATAATTTTGCTAAAAGGGAGAAAAAGAATTGGGCATTAGCTTAAGGAATTGTAGGGACAATAAAGGATAAAGTAATGGAAAAGAGAAGGATTTGGTTCAGTTAGACTGCAAAAACAGACTAAGGGCTGGTCCATTGTATGGAAATCACCCTTAGACTAGAAAAAGAAAAGTGTTGAATACTTCTTGTATTGACCTCCATATTTCTTTTTTTTTTTTATTGTTTTCCTCTTCTTAACTGACTTCCAGTAGTTTTATTTGTTTTGTGGGGGGAAAGAGGTTGTTGTTTTTTCCCTGACAGAGCTGATTGATCTGAACATATCTCGTTCGCCACAAGATACTGTAGTGGTTTGTTTTCATAAGCAGAATTTCATATTAGATGAAATGTTTAGTGCCCCACAGATTCTCAGTTCATGTAAATGTTATGACCTATTGCATAAAAAGGATCTGGCGGGTAGTGAAGATGTACCCTAAGAATAGGATGTTCCATCAGCGTCTGCAGATTTTCCCACAATACTTTCCTCGAGGTTTGCAAATGTACCAAGCTCATGCTAAATCTTCTAAATTCACTGAAAAAACTGTTTACTACAAATAGCTCATACAGATCTAATCATAATAGTCTATATAATCAAATCCTTGAAAATCTTGCAGCTTTTCAATATTAATTACATTTATTTTTTTAAAAGGTGGATGATATCTTGTTTTGATTAAATCATCAGCCTTATGAACAAGATGAAAAAACAGGTATGTTCCTAGTTTTATGGCTATGTTTACAGCTAGCTGTGTCTAAGGGTGATTCCTTATATTCAGAACACTATGGGAGAGATTTTAATTAATCACCAACTTTTATTATTTCTGCTATTCCCTTTGTAAATGTGAATTTCTAGTATGGCTTACCTCATCCAAAGTTCTCAAAAACTGATTCCATGAATCAGCCCATCTATTCTAGGTATTTCTAGTGCTCCTAACACCTTGATGTCTAAATGCTGTATAAAATTCAGTATTAGTATGAGAAAAAGATATTATCTCTCAAACAGTGAGGTGTGATTTTTTTTGTATGTTCAAGTTATTTTTGTTAGTTTGTTTGTGACAGTCTTGTTTATAATCACCTTTCCCAATGGAAGACTTCACTGGAAAACTGTGTCATAGGTTCAGATATAAATGAAGTAATGTATGTATTCAGATGGTGCATCCTATGTTCAGACAATTTACTATCTCCCTAGTCTTCGTTCTCCATGGTGGGAGTTACCATCTGAATACATACATTACTTAATTTATGTCCGAACCTATGACACAGTTTATGTCCGAACCTATGACTGGAGGCTTACAAATGGAATGTCCACTTCTGCATATGGAAAAAAGAATAGAGAGGAGTTAATTTCTTCATTTCCTATCAAAAAGAGTGGATTTAGGCAGATATATGCTAATTATAACCCCGTCTTTCTCAACAAAATAGACTTAGATAACATTTTGGCAGATACTTTTAACAAACTCAAAAACCTAATGCCCTAATTATGGCACTACATCCATCTCAGACAGAACTTATTAAAGGAAGATTGGTATGAGGTAACAGATAAACTGTTCATTTAATGTGGACCAGACGGGAGATTTTCAAAGATACAAATGGGGATTGGGCCCCCAACTCTATTGACTTTCACTGGGAATTGGGTGTTTAACTTCCCCTTGTGCCTTTGAAACTCTCTCCCAAACTATTTGTATGTGAAGAAGGTATTTGACAGGGTGGAACGGGAGAATTTGTTTCAGATACTAGAGGCATGTTGTTTCTAAATATGTTTCCATTATTTTTGAAAAGCATAAGGGGTCCAATTATCTTTTTTTGGAAATCAAGAGCCATTCATGACTCATCAGCAAGAGAATAATAATATACCCTGCTCATACTGTCAATCCTAAACCCTTCCCAAATTTTCTTATGATTTTAATTGAATGATGCATCACATACGGTGACATTACTGTACTGAGCCCTTTTAACAAATTACACCATGTCACTGTATTCAAAGATTTTAAGGATAAATAGAAGAGCATTAAAATGGTACTAATCAGAAAAGATTGAATTTTATATAAAAAACTCAATGTTCAGCAAATAGCCAATTTCTCAATTTTATAAAATTATAACTAAAATTATATTTCTGGCGCCTAAGGCCCAGATTCCACAAACACACAAGTACTTCATTTTGCTCATGTGTAATTCACACAGCTTATAGTCATTGTGCACCCTTGGTCTATCTACAGTAGATTCTTACACAGTTCCCATCACCATAGTGTCTTGATAGTTATCGGATGGAACAGACCCCAGCTGGAAGATAAATCAAAATGGAGGATATTCACAGGGATGTCCCAAGTGTCCCTACTTACACTTCGAACCATTGGCAAATGCTATTAATATTTTCTCTGAATGGTGGGTGCTTGTGGGCACAGAGACACTTGCTCCAGTACCGATTCTATTCACAAAGAGTACAAATTGTCCCATAAGTATCAGAGGGGTAGCTGTGTCAGTCTGGATCTGCAAGAGCGACAAAGAGTCCTGTAGCACCTTATAGACTAACAGATATATTGGAGCATAAGCTTTCGTGGGCGAAGACCCACTTCATCAGACGCATGCGGGTGGGTCTTCGCCCACGAAAGCTTATGCTCCAATATATCTGTTAGTCTATAAGGTGCTACAGGACTCTTTGTCGCTCTTGCAAATTGTTCAATAAGTTACTCAGCAGGTGTAGATAGCCATCTTCTTCCATTCCATTCCCAACCCAAATTTACAACTTAAGGGATACATTTTGACAGACAAGTATCAGAGGGGTAGCCGTATTAGTCGGTATCCAGAAAAACAACGAGGAAGAAGTGGGTTTTTTACCCACAAAAGCTTATGCCCAAATAAATCTGTTAGTCTTTAAGGTGCCACTGGACTCCTCATTGTTTTGACAAACATTATCATGAAAAATGAAATGCCTAAAGTTGATCACAAGCATAGAGCAACAACCAGTCCAAGGATGGTCTGAAAATCACATGTTATGTTTCCATCAATATAATGGGTTAACTCTGCTCTCAGTTACACTTGTGCAATCTCACTGAAATCAGCAGGTTTGCACAAAAGTAACTGAGAGCAGAATTTGGTTTGTATTATCATGTTCAGTTTTAATTTTATAACTTTTAAGTATATTTTCTACTGATTCATTGTTTTGCTCAACAGGAAAAAGGCAAGAACAAGATTTTCAACAGTGCCACATAACAGAAGATGATAAAAACTAAACATTCCCTCTCTACCTCCCTCTAATCAAGGAAGGAAAACTCTCACCAAGAATCAAGTCCCACAAAACACTCCCCTCCTCCTGCTGCCTACCCTGCTTGGCCTATTTAACTGCGTCAAGGTTCCTAGTTGATCAGAACAGCCATCTTTTGACGACATTAGTTACCAGCACTCTATTGTTTGTATTGAACTATTCTAGTGTTGTTGTGAATCCTTCTCTTAATTTATATGTCGGGGGGGGGGGGAATAATGACAAATGTCTTCTTGTTAAGATGCCAAGAGTACACTGGGGCTTCTCAAAATGTCATTGTCCCTCTGCCTACTTACCCTGGAGACTATTTAACACTGCAAGGAAGGGAAAGTAATATAATATTGCATTAATCATCCTTGCCGTTACTCAATCATGATGTAGTCTGAAACACCTGAAAAGAAATGGCTGGTCCCAATTGGGTAGTAGTGCAGCTTAACCAGCATCAGCAAAGCAAGGCTCCAAAGCAGACACAGCCTTGCTCAAATCAAGAAACATCTGATAGAATAGAAATCAAAGGAGGGAAAAAGGCTGGCAGCCAGTAGCTTACTCAATACTGCTAACAGATCAGGTACCATAAAATCATATTTGTGCAAATAATACTTTTTTATTTAATCTGAGAGGTCTCTCTGTGCTACAGCAGTCCTGCTGGAAAATAATTATGCTGAAATATCATAAACCTTCTATTCTACTCCATTAAGGTTTGAACAATCTTGTATGAAGCAGAGTATGTGTTTTACTATTTACCTGTCATACTGAAGGAGTTTGGAGAGGGAGAGAGAGAGAAAGAGAGAGAGAGAGCGTGTTGAATTAGAAGAGATGATTGTTGAAGGAATAGTGAGGTCAATTTTTGCATGAATATTATTGACAGAGAGAGAAGTGGAATACAAAGAAAATGAAGCTTGTGTTACATTGCAAGTGAACATTTTAATATAAACCTAGCAAAAAAGTACATATTAAGCTGTATTTAACAATATCCTCTATATTATTATTTTTCAGCCACAGCAATACTTTAGAATCCTATTTGATGTATTGGCCTATAACATTTGACCACACTTACAGCACAAGTGTAAAATCAATTTTCTGCACTCCCATTTATCTCAGTACTGATGTTAGCCGGCTCTCTAATGGAATGACTCTTCTGGAGAGGTAGTTATTTTACTTCAGAGTGGCATTTCAAAAGCCTTAAATGGTCTGAAGAGATGGCATGTAACCTTTAGGAATATTGTAGTTCTGCTTTCCTCTAAAGAAGAATTATTTAACCCTGTATATATAGTTATATCACTGTAAGTCTCTCATGGCTTCTCCTTGTGCATCTCAATACAATGTGGCAAATATTTGTTCTGGAAAATCAACCCACTTTAAACTTTCTCATACTCCCGTATGTTCACGTTTTTAAGATTTAATGGAAGCTATAGCAATAAATCCAGACAGAAAACACAGTGCCTTTCTTTGTCATTTTACATGCTGTGAAACATGAATTTGTTTCATCTCTGGTTCTAATATAGAACATCCCAAGCTCACATTGCAGGAAGTGTCAATTTTATGCTATTGAATCAATATTAAGACAGCGGTGTAGAAAATCAGTGGGATTTTTTTTTCATCTCCCAACAGGTGGATATCAAAGTCAAATCATAATTTGAAAGGCATGGAATTCCAGAGCTTCTGCTTAGTGACTATGGACCGCAAATCTGCAAGTGCAGAATTTCAGAAATTCATCAAGGCTTACATCAGCTTCTCACTGGAATGTTTGCTCAGAGTGAAGGATGGCCAAGAATGCTATGTGGACAGTGAACAATGTCTTAAAGAAAGCTAATCATGACAATAAAGATCTATATCTAACCCTTTTGGAACTCAGAAATGTACCAACAAAAGACTGGCTTCCTTAACACAAATCATAAGTCAGGTAAACAAAAACTTTACTTCCCAAGAGATTGTAAGTTACTCAAACCTAAGCAACTACCAGATCTACATCCATAACTCAAGGAAATGCAACAGAAACAAAGGTGTTACTTTGACATATTATATAAACAAAATCTGACCTGACATCCAGCCCATCAGTCTACCTGAGAAACACAAATATCCACTGTAAGAAACTGCACAGAAGACTCATGATCATACAGTGCAGAAATGGACAGAGATACCAGAGAAAATTATTGAGAATTTTGATGTGAGTCTATATATTTGCCAATAGAATCATTACAGATACCAGTATTGCCAAATTTGCCAATAGCACTTGGCTGAAGCCACAATATAAGCAATCCAGAGTGAGTTGGGTAGATCAGCTGTGCCCTGAAAAACAAATAACGGCCTGAAATAAAGTATAATTTATTGATTTTTAGTAGCTTTGAAAAGTATTTCAATACCAAATCATGAGTTATTTGTTCTATTATTTCAAAATTAAAAGTGTGTGAACAAGGCTCAAATTGAGCTAGCTCACAATGGCTTTTTCTGAGGCTGCTTTCTTGTGATGCAGAATTTATACTTGGATTCTGTAAAAAAAAAAAAGTCTAATTTTTATGGTTGCAAATATAACCTTGAAAATATGAACTGAGTGTAACAGATAAAGTGGTATGTGGCAGAGTTTGATCCTGAAACAATAGGTCTAAAAGGGGCCCACTAATCTCACTGAGGTGTTAACTCAGATGTCAAAATGGCGAGAGGCCCTGATTCAGGAATACACATAAGCACGTGCTTAAGTCCATCCCAATTGAGGAAAACATCTAAGTATGTAAAGATAAGGGTAGGCTTTCCTAAACGGAGCTGTGTTCCTGAATCAGGGGTCTTAAATGGTAAGATCATTAGCTATTTCACTCCTGATCAAAGCATGTGAGGAAGAAGCAAGGCTATCATATTATGACCATCTGTACAATCTGCTGTGAGTGAGTGACATTTCATTTGAATGCCAGGAGTTAGTTGTGTTTGGAAGTCTCCCACCATTTCTTTCCCTCCTAATCTGGCCTTTGAAGCCACCAAACTAGAAGAACCGAACCCTATAGGTCATCTGAGCCCCAGGAAGTGGAGCCAACTCAAAGAAGCTCAGAAGACTGTAATGACACTTAATCATATCCCTAAAGTTAGGAGTGTGCTCAAGCACCTTATTGAACTGGGACACAAGTGACTTTCCAGAGTCACAAGAAGCCTGTGGCAGAGGCAGGAAGAGAATCCAAATCTTCTGAGGCTCAGTCTCAGCCTTAGCCCTTATTATCATATTGTAACTGTTCGTGCAACAACCTCTCTGTCCTGGCAGGAAAGGATTGAAGGATTTGGGGGAAAAGATGCTTTTTTCGCTCCTCTAAGATGGCTGACCCTGGTAGCAGCAAGAAGTTCATATGGTTCTGATGTGTATAGACCCCACACATGCCATGGAACAGAACTCTGTGGCCGCTCCCTTTACCAGTTGTTTACCACGTCAGGCACGGGAGAGGGCAGTGGGTCTACCACTACATGTATCCTCCATTCATTTTGTCCACTACCAAGGATATATTGCAGTTTTGAGGTTTACTGCTGTTTGAAGACTGCATTAGCAACTGCAGATCAACTCCATAGCCTGGGGGAAGAATTGCTGCTGATTTCTTTAGCTGTGCACTTGGGAGAGCATTTGGCCCTTTACAAATAACATTATTATCTTCAAATACAGAGAAAGAGAAACAGATACTAAAGAACAGTCCTTCTGTGTTGATAAATGTCTCCTAAAGAGTATCATTCTTTTATACTTTCTCTAAGATATTTTTCACAGAGAGTAGTAGTTATCCACTGTAACAATTTATGTCACTCACTTTCTTATATTGTGCTAATTTATTTAAAATACAAAGGCATCAGCACTGTGGTTTGTCTTTTTTGAAAACATATCATCCTAAATGATGTCAAAATGTCATTTAGCCAAAGTTTCCCTTTTTAATTTCTTTTTTGTTATCCATGCAGTATGTCCCCCATGAAGCAGACAAGCACAGTTCCCTAAATTGGAAAATGCTTATCCATTTAACCAAAGCCTAGGTGTTTATCTATTAGCATCAGAGTCAGATTTCTGTTTATTAGGAGCAGAAGAGTGTGAGCATTTACATAATCTGGCAGTCGAGTTTCTGCTGGTACAGTTACTAACCATCTCAGCAGCTCTGTGTCAGAGTACTTCTTCCAGATATATTAAGCTTTGGATCATTAGAGTAAGCATGTTTACTGTATCAACCTCTTTAGATTCCACTCCACACATTTTCCTGTTTTGTTTCCCCCTCCCTTTCGCTAACTCAGATTCAAATGAAAGATCAGAAGTAGAAAATGCTTACCAGATGCCAGCTAGGCTTTAGATTTCTAGTAAAAGTCCTGTCCAAGTCCAGACATTAATGCTTTGAGCTGACAATCCAGGCAATGTGAGGTCACTGGTGCAAGATTATTTAGGGCAACAAAACAAATAATTTGTTCCTTAGGCATTGTGAGATGTGCCCCTTAGAGTTGTCAATGAGAAAAAGAGGGAAATAATAATCTTATATATGGCTAAACAAGTCACTGGGAAATAATTGTTGTAATTATAGTGTCATCTAATCTGTGAGCCAACCTTCTAAAATCTAATACAAATCGAACAAAATGTCTACTTTTCAGTGTTGTTATCAGGGGGTTACATATTGTAGTTGCATTTATTTTTTCAGCATATTGGTGTATGTCATGCAGGTGCCATTATACGCTCAAGTGGCCTTTTCCAGCTGCCATTCTCTCAGTCCTTGCTCAGTATATAGATTTTTAATGTCCTAACAGGGTTTCCACTAGAGCTTTTTAGGAATTTTTCAATGGAACGTTTTCTCATCAGAAAATGCTGATTCATTTAAACAAAAACTCTTTGCGAGAAAGGGGCAGTTTTGATTAATTTTTCTTTTCAAAAAAATTTTAGAACAAAACTTGCAAAATTATGAAATATCTTGATTTGACATTTTCAAAGCAAAAATCATTTTGGGTTTTTTTTCTTCAATTTGAGAATTTTAAGCTAACTGTAGCCAAAAAGGTCAAACTGAAATATTTTGAAATTATCTAAATGAAATATTTAAATTGGCCCAAACTGACTTTTTTTTTTTTTCAGATTGCTAGTCTGAAAAAAAATTGAGATTTCAACTTTCTTTGTAATTCAGGAAGAGAGAAATTTTCAAATTCTCCAAAATTATGCTGGTGCAGGAAAACTTTCCCACCAAGCTCTAGTTGCCACCTCTGAGCCAGACAAGAAAGTTAAACGACCTACCCTTCATCCCACCAGCTAAGACACACTTCCTTTCTTGGGATTCATCCTCTACTTTTTCATAGGTAACAAAGCCAGAGAGGACCATTGTGATACTCTCTTCTGACCTTCGGTATAACACAGATGATAGAGCTTCCCCAAAATAATTCCTAGAGCATATATTTTAGAAAAACATCCAATCTTGATTTTAAAATGGTCAGTAACGGAAAATCTTCTCATGAGTCTTCTCTGAACCCTCTCCAATTTATTATAATCCTTCTGGAATTGAGAGCATGAGAACTGGACACTGTTCTGGCAGCGGTCATGACAGTGCCAAATATAGAGGTAAAAGAACCTTTTACTACTGCTAGAGATTGCCTTGTTTGTGCTCCCAGAATCACATAAGCTTTTTTGGCCCCACAGCTGATTATTCACCACCACCACCACCACCCAAATCTTTTTCAGAGTCACCGCTTCCCACAATAGAGCCCTCAACCTGTAAGTATGGCCTATATTCTTTGTTCCTGGGTGCATACATTTGCATTACATTAGCCATATAAAAAACAAATGTGTTTGTTTCCACCTAGTTTACCAAGCAATCCAGATTCCTCTGAATCAGTAACCTGTCCTCTTCATTACTTACCACTCCCCCAATTTGTGTCATCTGCAAACTTTATCAGTGACGATTTTATGTTTTCATCCATAATATGAAGTAGTGTAGGGCCAAGAACCAGTCCCTGCCTGCAGGACCACAATGAAAGCACACTGTAATGGTCTTCACCCTGGGATTGGTTGGGAAGTGTGGCCTAGTGGTCAGGGCTGTGACCCATGACCGGTGGGGGATTGTTGGTAGGGGAGCCCGGTCCCTCCCACTCTACCAGGCTCCAGCACAGTCATTTGGGGCTACCAGTGGTTTGGCAACTGAGGCTGCTTAAGGCTGCCCTCCCTGGGCCACTTCCTATCTCCCCCTCCCCCCAGGTCAGTGCAGAGTGGAGGATGTCATATTTTACTGCTGACTCATATCTAATTTGCTGTTCACTATTACCCTTTCATCACTGCTGCATTCCAAATAACTCCTTCCTATTGAATAGCTGTATTTCAGATTACTGCTCCCTTGCTGCACTACTATATTTTATTTCACTAGGAGGGTGGTAAAGCACTGGAATGGGTTACCTAGGGAGGTGGTGGAATCTCCATCCTTAGAGGTTTTTAAGGCCTGACTTGACAAAGCCCTGGCTGGGATGATTTAGTTAGTGTTGGTCCTGTTTTGAGCAGGGAGTTGGACTAGATGACCTCCTGAGGTCTCTTCCAACCCTAATCTTCTATGATTCTATTATTCTAATATCTTGTCTCTTTCAATGCTAAGTCTAATTTTATTATTTTTTGCCCAGATTTCTAACCTCTTGAGATCCCTATGTATTAATTCTCTGTTTTTGCTGATGTTCACACCACCTCTCAATTTAGTATGATCTGTGAATTTAATTAATGTGCTGTTTATGTCTTCTTGCAGATAATTAACAGAGTTGTATTATCATAAAGTTTTATTAAAGTTAAATCTGAGAGAAAATATCTCTAGTTTAAAGCATATAGATGCCTTAGGTACTTAGAAATAAGTGTCTGATAAATTATCAGTGCATAATTTATATTATATAACCATATTTCTACTTATTTTTTAAAGTAAAATGTGTAGTCTGACACACCTCAGTCATGTAAATAATCTCTACTCACTTGAGCAATGTTTTGTAGGACAATGCCTAAATTTGCATGGTTTAGGGACCGTGGCTTTCACTTTAGTTTCACAACATCTCACTTTTGTAAAATCCAGGAAGCACAGAAGATGCCATGTTTGTAGGTGTTGATAAAGTCATTTGCACATTTTGCATGGCCTCAATGCATTATGAAAGAATACATTATCAGCACAAACAGTTCTGAAAATACTGGCTAACTGAAATGACCGAAATCATGACAGTCAATTCCGTAAATGGAATAATTGCTCAGTTTAGTGTGTATTTATACTTAGTCTCATCAATCACAGAAATCAAATTGATAATAAATAAACAAACAAACAGCGGCTTCTGAGGTAATAAAAATGGAAGTAAGATGCTACATGGGACCTCTTAGAGTCTTCTTATTAGGGGTTCCTGAAAATCTACTTTACCTGTGCTATAACATCCAAGGATGAAGCTTTTTGAGCCTTTTAGCTCTGCATAGTCTTCTGGGCAAAATAGCAACAAGAAAAAAATGTTTTAGGACATTATCATTATTCTGAAAAAAATGTTTCACACTCGCTAGTTTTGTATTCCTGCCCTCTTGGGACCTCTGGTAGTAAATATTCTGATGGACAGTAGAATCACAACATATAGTGGATGGTGGACCCAGGTAGCACTTGCTTGGCAAATCTAATCTGTAAAGTCCACGTACAAACAGAAAGAGAATTACTTACAACAGCCTTTCACGTAAACTCAAGCAAGAACAATTAAGGATAGAAAAGCACATGAAAAATAAAACTCATTGTCAGTGATAAAAATTCAGTCACTAAGAAGACACGGGTCTAATCTGTATTTTGTTTTTGTCCACATACAGCTGCAGCAACCATTATTTACATAAGTCACAATTTAGGTATGTTTATTTTTCTAAATAAATAGTAGCCTAGAATAATGCACTTATTGTCTCTGAAATTCAAAAATGGAAATCCTTAGTCATTAAGGGACAGAATCTGATAGCCTTATTTTCAGTTAGTAGCACTTTACTCCATAGGTAATGCCACTAAAATCAATGAGAATATTTGTACTGTAAAGTGCTTGTCAGCATGAGTAAGGACATTAGAATCAGGCCTGAAGAGCTTATAAACCATCACAGAAGTGTCTCTGGGAAAGAGATGATTTTGTGCATGTAGGTGACTTAACAATTCCTCCCTGATCCCTCCAAGGGCAACGCAGACTTATGCTGCCCCTCACGCTGTGTGGTGCCTAAATAGCACAACTGAGCTCCCGGGTAGTATCAAAATCAGACCTTTATCATAGTTAATTGTTAACAGTCAGTTCTTTGAACTCACCGCCTTAGTATCTGAACACCCCTATGACATATGGTAAAATTCCAGTAACTTCAGCCTCCATAAGTCAGTAAGTGACAGGTGCGAATCTGCCAATCCTCATCATTCCCTCAAGAAACGTATGAGGAGTTGGACTGTGAGTGTATCATGATGATGTTCAAAATGGTGCTTTACACAAAATGAGTTAAGGTGAAATAGGCCTGCTGGCTTGTTTCATGAGTGTACAAAGTGAAGGTATTGCTCTATATATGGCAATGCATATATAAATGAATATTACCATTAGCATATTCATTGTTATATATAATATTTATACAGCAGCATAAATGTCCTAACTGGCAGGCCTAGTGCTACTGGAGAGGCAAAAGGGACATTTCCCCCTGCCCCAAAATGGTCTTCCAGGGGCTCCAAGTTATTGTCAAAAAGGCCAAAATAGGTACAAAGTTAACCAATGTTAAGCAGTAGAACAGCAGCAGACTGGAGAAGCTTCATCCTTTATATAAATTATAAATCACAGTAAACTATTGACACAGTAGCCAAATTTTACTTTTTTAAATTCTTAAAATCCAAGATTTTCCAGCAGTCTAACTAGCCTCTGGACAGTCTTTCTTTTTTCTCTTTAAATAGCAATATCAAGGGGCCTCAAAATACCCACTTGCTCCCAGAGTAATGGAACCCTATGACTGACGCTGCTCATTGGCTCGGTTTGTGCCTAATACGAACCAAAGTAAAGTCTGGCTAGCAAAGTCAGATTCTGCCCCCTCCCTCCACCTTTACTAGAAGGGGCATGCTGGATAATGGAGTAGATATGTTGGGGCTGAGAAAGTAGTGGGTTGAGGCACGGTGGAGCTCTGCTATGCTATGCTATCCTTTCCCTGGCATAAAGTCTATTAGGTATCTTGCATCAGTGGTGTAAGGTACAACCTCCTCTAGCTTCCCAGCTCCACTGAGCTGAATATAGCTCAGATACAGGGAGGACCTGGCCCAAAATGTGTTTATATACGATGTATTCGTATTTTTTTTAATCTGATTTCCTCATGAAGTATTTTTATAAAATAGGCAGAATAATGAGGCAGTTAGTGTCAGCCTCCTATGGGATACCTTTAAGAGATTACACCCATTTTCTTTCCTAAGGCTATTCCACTGAAGAAATGTCACTGCTGCAAATATCACTTTCCCTTGTCTATTCCTTGATGTGAAAAATAGCCTGAAAGGCATATTAGTTATGTTCTGCGAGACTCAGCAAAGTAGCTAGGAATTCATCCTTCTCCAATGCATTGTGTCAGTGTAATGGCACAATGCTATGCCAAGCAATGAGAGGGTGAAACCCTTGGGCGTACTTCCATAATTTGGTCTATGTGCAGGACTGCCCAACATGCCTGTTGGAATAGAAATATAACTATAATTTAAAACTGATTTCTGAATCCTCCCCTGCAATAGTTTCAGAGTAGATGTTTACACTGTATGTCACTCTCATTTATACCATCTGACATGGCAAAAAATCATAAATTGGAGGTGAATTAAGGATAGGGAAACTTGTGTTAGAAAATATTTTTTCTTGTCTCTTCATTCCTCTCATAGCTGGGATATAAACAAACCTTTGTATTGCAAATAGTTGTTTGCCGGATCAAGCCATGGCTGAAAGGTGTCTTAGTGTTGATTAAAGGACTTTTACTAAGGTCTTTAAGAAGCCTAGAGAAGAATTTATGCATGTTCAGGGAATGGCTGATTTTGGGCTCTGTAGTCACATGAAAAAGGTTATTCCAGCTGTACAAGAGTATATGTTAATTTATCTTTCATCACTTGTTATTCAATATTCTCCTATTTTAAAAAAGTTTCCCCTCCAATGAGAGAACAGAATATATATCCAGCGGTGTTAGGTGATCAATCACACCCACAAGTAACCCGCAGAAAGTGAAGAGCTCAGAAACAACTCTCAAATATTAAGCAAATACTTGGGAATTGTGTTAATAAAAGCTAGGAGCAGTTTGCAAACTATGTTCAGAAAAAAAGAAAAGGCTAAAAGCATTGATAAATTATTAGCAACGAGTATGGCAGATAACTCTATATATGAGAGATTACTTCACCCCCTCTGTTACATAGCATCAGCTGCAATCATTAGAGACTAGCCCACCATTGTTATAAAAGAGGATGCCTTCCAGGAGGGATTCTTGACTCTGGAACTTGCTTGCTCCCTCTGTCCTACTAAATATAGATTACTTGACCTTCCAGACTTGCTATTTTTCCCCTTCTTTGCCTGGTGGGGGATTGCTTGAGGGCATTTGCTCTTACTTTGCTACGTCCCTAATAGTCAGTTAAATTTATGGTTGTGTAAATAATTGGGTGCGTGCCAATAGTAAATTGTTTTGGAAAGTGATATTGAAGCACTCTTGATGTTTTGTATGAGTTCCCAGGGTCAAGTCAGGTGCTTTGATGGTGACTATGATATCATAACCATAACATAACGCAGCAGGATATTACAGAGATTCTCCTGATAAGTGTGGGGATTAATTTCTTTAGATAGATCTTCTGCATCTTCAGAAAGTGTTACTGTGCTCTCTCATCATTCATCCCATAAGGAAGTCGACTTTTAAAATCCTGTGTAAAGGTATTATCTGTCAATAAACCCCCGTCCAATATCTGTGTAATATCATAAAGCCTTCTAAATATCAATTAATTTTACTTAAAATAGTAGAACTAATATCAATACTTTATTCAAATCTATTTTGATCAGTTTGTGGGTATAAAACCAAAAAAAGAAAAGTGTTTAGGTCTTTCTTTGGCAGTATTTCAGTCACTTTCTATCCTATTTATGTAAGACATTGAAATCAAGGCTTATATTTGTATGCTATAATACAGTACATGCTTCTAAAAATTCTAAATCCCAGAGTTTTCATAACATTGTGATTTTGTTTTTTATTTTTCCTGTGTTTCTCTGTTCTCTTAGGATCACCACATAATCTGAAAGTAATCTCAAAATAAGTGGTAGTGAATCTAAATTTGTCCAATGTACAGGTTGGTAGATATCTGGAAATGAGCAAGAGAATACGGGTAGTTTTGAATCTTAGAATGTAATGGATTTTTTACAGTGTCTGAACAATTTGAAATTATAATTATCTCAGAGCAGGTATTGCTACCTATGCACCCATTACTTGCTGATGATGACTGGGGGAGAGGCCAGATTGTTTAGTGGAAAATAGAGTGAAAGCTCTTAGGGCCTGATCCAAAACCACTGATGTTAATGAAAAGACCCCCCATTGACTTCAGTGGGCTTTGGATGACAGGATATGGATCACTTGATGATAACCTGTCTGTTCACTCCCTTTGGAGCACCTGGCATTGGCAACTGTCAGAAGACAGGATTCTGGGCTTGATGGACCTTTGGTCTGACCCAGCAAGGCCGTTCTTATGTTCATACAATTCCCCACATTAAATTCCAAAATCTTATAAATGATATTCAGAAGTAGAGTGGTAGAGAATAGAGGGAAACATGACAAAAACTAAAATGGTCTAATATTATTAAAAATCATTTAACTATTCTTTTTTTTTTTTTTTTGCTATTGCATTATTTTTTCTACTACTGTGCCATGTGTGCACAGGGTGTTTTACAAGCAAATAACAAGGGCAGAACAAAACAAGGTCAGAGTCAGAGGTTACAGCAATGAACAGTTCTGAGATAGGTTTCAGAGTAGCAGCCGTGTTAGTCTGTGTCAGCAAAAAGAACAGGATTACTTGTGGCACCTTAGAGACTAACACATTTATTTCAGCATAAGCTTTCGTGGGTTAGAACCCAGTTCATCAGATGCATGGAATGGAACATACAGTAAGCAGATATTTATACATTCAGAGAAACATGAAAAGGTGGAAGTATTTATACCAACTTTAAGAGGCTAAATAATTAAGAGGAATTATATCAGCAGGTGAAAATAAACTTTTGAAGTGATAATCAAGATGGCCCATTGTAGACAGTTGACACAAAGGTGTGAGTGAGGATAGTTAACTAAGGGAAATAGATTCAATTAACGTAATGACCAAGCCATTCCCAGCCAACCAGCCACCAGGTCAACCCACCGTACGCTATGGGGTTGACCTGGTGTCCGGGAGGCGAAGCGGCCACCAGGTAAACCCGTTGTCAGCTATGGGGTTGACCTGATGGCCGGTTTGCTTCCCGGCCACCAGGTCAACCTGGTACTCCCTGAGGGCCTCGGAGCCCCCTCCCCAGGTAGCCCCCCGTGCCCGGAAGGTGTCGGGAAAATTTTTTCAAGACTTCCAGGGGCCCAATCCTGTCCGCCGGGTGGACGTCCCTCACTGAGGCCGGGGACGGTGAGCCCCAGGCGGCTTGCCATGCAGCACACCCGACGCCTCTCGTGGGCCCGATCCTGGGTTTTTTGGAATTTTTTTTGGAAAAATGCTTTCATGTTTCTCTGAATGTATAAATATCTGCTTACTGTATGTTACATTCCAGGTGTCTGATGAAGTGGGTTCTAACCCACGAAAGCATATGCTGAAATAAATTTGTTAGTCTCTAAGGTGCCACAAGTAATCCTGTTCTTAGTTCTGAGATACACTCATCATTACATTGTTAATTGGGATATTTTTTTATTCCAGTAATTAATTTATAAAATGAAATACACAGGGACTGTTTCAGGAAGGAAAGTTGGGGTGGAAGTAAACAGCAGAAAACTGACTAAAAGTAGCTAATTAGTATCATGGATGGCTTTAAGTGGCACCTGTATATCTGAAAGAAAACAAGCACAAGGCCAGTTTCTGCTGGTCTACTATGAGTATGAGTAACACTTAAACATGCAAAGTAATCCCATTGTCTTGTAGAGTCTAGTTCAGAGTGAGTAGTTTTTTTCCTTGAAAAGCATCAGTAAAGATACTATTTCTGGAGAAAGCCTGCCTGCCTGCTAGAAATTTTGTGGGTGATGTAGTTTGCATCATTGAAGGTGCATGGCTTCTGTGTGTATTCTCTTCTCAGATCACATGTCAGTTATCCAAAACTCTGCTTCTCTTATGTTTATGTAACACCTATTTTGGTGTGAAACCCAAAAAGAACTGCTAATGTATTTCTGTGTATCAACTTACCCACAGTAGGATATTGCCTTTTGATCGTTCTATGGTTTCGCCTAATGCAAAGCCCTAGAGGCATCTTAGCAGTGAGAATGAAATAAAACAAATGTTTTTTCTGGGTTTTATGTATATGTACAATAGAACCTCACTAATCTGCACTATTGACTGATAAGATGCATTGCAAATTAGTGTATTTGCAAATTACCAAGTAAGAGAACAAGACAACAAAGGAGCATGGAAATGCATTAGAGACTTGAACTTTATTCATTTATTTTGTTAATGTCATTTTTTTTAGTTATTGCTATTGCTCCATTACTTATTATTATTGCTCCAATGCGTGGAAGTCCCAACCAAGATCAGGTTCAATCTGCTAGCTATTATACATACACTCTGTAACAGGCACCATAGTGCACTAATAAATGTATTGCAGTATATTGTGTAAAAATAGTAAAAGCTAAGAAATAATATGAGACCTCAGTAGACCACTCAACTATTAAATCCTTACTGAGAGATAAGGAGAGACGGAAAGTATCTTGTGCCATTTATTAGTTTATCAAAACAAATTATTTTCTTATTTGTTTGTATATTATTGATTTTGATTCAATAAGAGGAGAGAGTTTATCCTTTACTCTAGACACTTCCTAACTCATTAAGGAGAGGGGGAGAGTTATTGCTTTATGAGAGATCATGGGAGTAATCTATTTTTATAAGTGTTTTAAGTGCCTAGAATAAAGGAGATGGATATACATATATTGTTCTGTCATATTAGCCAAGGGTGCTTGGTAATGAGAAAGTCAATGAGGACCAGACTGGTGGACCAGTTCAGTTTCTTGTTAGCTGGCAGTAATTGTCAATGAAGTGGAAAAAGATATAGAAACAATAAAAAGAAATATTGTATCCAGACTTTGCCACCTCTCTCTTTTGGCAGCTTCCTTTATATTTCTTTCATGGTTCAAGTTGTGGGAATCAGCTCCAGAAGAAAGTCCTCTAGTAGTGCTTTGGGATCAGAGAGGCATCAAGTTGAATAGAGCTGAATCCATCTGCGACAATCATGTGTTAAGCTCCTGGTTGGAAGGCCAAGATTCAGAGCTCAGTTCACATTGCATCACTTCCACCTTTCCATTACTGATCTGCTAGAGAATTCCAATCCCATGGGTCGGGGAAGAAAAGTATTCCAAACATGTGCACGCGCTTGCTTGTGTGCTTGTGTGTGTGTGTGTGTTTCGGTGAAGGAGTCAGAGGAATAGAGGGTAAGAAGGTTCCTGTAAAAGAGGAGAAAATGGGGTCTTATAATGATCAAGAAACAAGTGGGGAAATATCCTGATTTCTTGGGCTGTCAGGCATGGGTGGGGAGGATGGGAGTTCAAACTATTATCTCCACAGAACTCTCAGCCAGCCCAAAGCTGTTCATAATCCACATCACATGGAACTGGCCAAGTACAGTGGACATCTGTCTGTATGTCTGTCTAAGTTAATTGTAGAGTCATGGGTCTCTAAGTTTGTGCAAACTTTAGCTAAGTTTCACTGGGAATTTGTCCCAGATTTGCTCAAAAGATTCATAAACCTAGATAAAGCTTTCAGTGAACCTGAGCAAAGGTATAGGTTTGTGAGAGAACCCAAAGCCGTTTTGTGCTTTAGAATGAAAATTTTGCATAGATCTAGAGGACAAACCGGGTCCACTGTAGCTTTTAGGAAACAAGGAGCTCATTCACCAGAGCTCATCATCCTTCTGTGCAGCTTCACAGCTCCCTACTTCAGAGCTTCTCTCCCATTTTACTCTCATGCAGTTAGCCACACGTTACCCTGGATGGGTCATCTGTCAGGGAACCAGCATCTTCAGTCTTTCGAACCTTGTGCTACCCAGTAGGCCTTGGATATTTTCTGTTAGAGTAGGCCCTTAGAGGCTGAGACCTTGCTCTGCCTGACATGGAGCTAATATATTTCTTATTTGAGTTCCCAATGGAAGGTTTTCTGAATGTCAAGAACAAATCAAGGGCTTAATTCACAGACCACAGCTTTCATGGCATGGAAATGCAGTAATGGAGATCACAAAACTGATAGGACATTTCTACAAAAAGCCCACAGCTTTCTCCCACAGACAGACTATCAGTCAGTCTTTCTCTTAATTTGTATGCAGCTGAAATCTAGTCTGAACCCTTCAGGTTATGACCATGACACTGGGATACTTTTGATTTTCTTCTTAATTGAAAATCACATGGTAACGATAGCTAAATTCTGTGTACCATAATCTCATCATCTCTCAGGAACAATCAATGATTTCAAAGCAGCCCAGCACTAATAGAACTGTAATAAGATAATTCAAACCACTCTAAGTGTAACACATTTGTTGTCTTTGCTTTGCTGCCTTTCTCAATATAAAGAACATAAGGTTTTCTGTTTCAATAGACAATAAGGACAGTACTAATATATTTCATAGCACTTCATGACTTCTTCTTTTAGGACATTGTTTTTCTTTTGTTTTTTTTCCCCTTAGAGCCACAAGTTCAAGTATATTTCTGCAGCTTTTGACTAAACATTGGTCCTGGCTAATTTCAATTTCCTAATCTCCCCTTTCAACCTCTTGTCTCAGTGTTTATAATTTGGCGGGATGTCAGACAAATCAGCAAAGTAATTTTAATTGGAGGGCTGAACATCATCTGTGAAGGTCTTTGTGTAAACAATTACTGGTAGCCTACATTGGGAAAAAAACTTGGTAAGAATAGAGACTGAAATGCTTGGTGAAACTATACAATATTGAATCTGTTATGGGCACTATGTTACAGTAACAAGGATTATAGAGGTATACTCTGATTTTGGATGAAGCTAGAGTATGACTCATACTCTTTAATCAGAAAATGATCATAGAACTCTATTTACCATTTACCACTAACTACATAATCCCGGAATTTGGATGGTCACATCTGCCTTGCCCTTGATATTCCCCTTTCTGGACATTCAAATAGTCAACCCCTCAGTGGCCTTTATGACCTGCATGTCATGGAGTTGGAGTTCTGCCTTGTCCATCTTGGGCAGGGGAGGGGAATAGGGGATGGCAGCATTATATGAGGTTGGCAGTGGAGATCGCAGGGTAAAATATGAGTTCTTCTGTATAATCCTTCAGTTCAGTCAAATACTCTTTTTTATAATTCCTGGCACTGCCTTAGGGTTGTGAGAGTGTCATGGTACATTCCCATAGCTGGTGAAAAACCCAGAAACTCACCAAAGAGAGAAACTGATTTGAAAAATAAAACTATAGAAGTTTTCCTTGAGTGTTTCAATGAGCATTCTGTAAACGTTATCTCCAATCTGAGACTACACAATGCAGCCGCAATTTAGTGTCTGTATTTAAATTTAATAGAGCAGAGTTTTATAATTATTCTGCACTGGGACTGGGGAATAATTATAGTGCCATTTGGTGAATTTTCTTCTTAGATGACATCACCTTGAGGATGCAAGCCTCAAGGGTATTTTCATACAAAGGTTGTAGTTTCAAGTTGCTATGACAGCTAATCTTAGAATTTTTATTAACACTGACTAGATTTAGATATAAACTTTAGAATATCAGAGAGCTCTAGAAATGACTTGCCACTTGCTAGAAGCAGCATTTTAGATAATAATGAAAACAGTTTCACAAAAGACTCCAGTGCAAGGCAAAGAGATGACTTTATTTATAATGGCAGCTCCATTAGTAATATTAAAGTTAAACTGTGTCTTTATGAAATTTTTGGGAGCGGAGGAAGTGCGTCTGAATGCAGAAGGTGCACACACACCAGAAATACAAGGGCCAGTTCTCCCTGTTGGGGAGCCATAACAGGCACAAATAATCAGAAGGACATAGAAAAAGGGGAAGCACCCGCTCTATAGCATGCATAGCTGCAATATTAAATGCTGATGGAGAAAGGAAAAAGCCCTTCAAGGAAAAGCTTCTGGATACTTTGCTGATGGGTGCATTAGAAATGCCAAACCTAAAAGAGGTAGGGAGGAGAATGGGTAGATGCTGTCCTCATCCCTCAGAGTTTGTGAAAGCCACTCTGCTAAAGTCTGCTGTCAGGGTCTGTTAACACTTGTGTCTCTCTGGGCCAACTTATTCTATCGACATTAACACAATACTCCTCTGAGGAAACTGGGAACTTAGGTTAGGTGCTGGTATGAAGCCAGCGATCATCTGTCCACAACAGGCTCATCTGTTAAGCCCATGGGTGTCCAGCCAGAAAGCTGCATAGGAGTTAATGCTAACTCCTCTATGGCTGCTATTGTGGTAGCATGGCTCCTGCCTGAGGTAGGCATGGCCCAGCTCCTTGATGGGCATCCCAGCATTTGTTTGGAACTCAGAACAGCTGCTGGTTTAGGAACTGAATCTCTTGTGCATTCCAAAGTGAGGCAGTGCTTAATTTGTAATGCAAGAGGTGCCAAGACTCAAGTAATTTTTTTACATGAACAACCGATGCAGCAAGCCCAGAGGTGCCGGGGTTATGAACTGCCAAGCCTAGATGTTCTGGGGCTCAGCCCTGGCAAGCCCTGGCACAAATTAAACAGTGTAGTGAAGGAAGGGAGGAGCGATGCCCCTGCCACCAACAGAATGATGGTGAGGAAAATTTACGAGCTGAAACTCGTGGAGTTTTCTTCCCCTCCTCCCAAAACAGGTGCATATATTCCCCGCTATGTTCCCATTTTCATTCAGCCCTAACAAACTTATCTCATGATCTTTCATAGATGTAAACCTCATCCATCCTTCTCCTTTCCCCCTCCTTTTATTGTAATCCCTTGTGGTTTTATGCCTTATTCAAACTGCATGATCTTTGGGCAGAGAACTGTCTTTTGAATTTGTCTATAAAGCACCTATTGTTTTCCAATGATGCGTGTGGATAGTAAATAATAATTTCTGAAGAAGCTATTTCAGAAGTCTTGAGAGCAGGACAATAAAAAGGAAGGAAAGAGAAAACTAAAAATAACTTTCTTCTTTAAACCCAGTTAGGCCTTTTCTTACCATCAAAAGCATGTTCTCCGTTTTTAAGCATTCTGGCAGTAAGAGTATTTAAGAAAGCACTCCTTGGCAAAGTGCTGATTCATAAAATGTAGTTCCTGGATGTACCACCTAAGCTGACACTAAGCCTTATAAACACCCTGCAGAGCACAACTAGGCTAGTGAGCACATTTTATCCCTTTAAAAAAAGGTCTAAAAGTAGAATAGTTACATTTAAATGGCAGAAGTACAAAAATATCAAACTAGTAATAAAGACTCTCTAAATCTTGTAATTCCTTTCACTGAGAAAAATGTTATTATTATATTATATTAATAATGTTATTGTTATATTATATTATTACTATAATGCATATTTTAAACAGTCCTCAAATACATATTTATCCAATCTATGTATAGCTACAAAGAATGTTTACTTAGCATGAAAATTTCTACCCAGAATTCCTCCAGTGACATTGTGGAGTCACCATAACTGCATACAAACTCAGAATTGGTTGGGTAGCAGAACTCAACTAACAGAAGAGAGGTTCCTACTTTGTGGCAAGGACTCTGCTCAGGGGGTCTGGTATGCTATTGTTTCCCTCCAAATAGGCTCCTGCACTGTTGAGGGGACTATTTGATGGGAAATGATACACAGGACAGGACATGGGCACTTCTCAAAGGACTGGGGACAAGCATACTTGAGTACACTAATACTTGGACTGTGGTACCCACTAGCACCAAATTATGAGTGGGATATGGTGGATGAAGAAGGGTATTTTACCTACTGGCTGTTCACAGAAAGAGGTGGGAACCAAATTAATGGACTACCAAAGTTACCATGCAGCATGTTTCTCTTATCATTTGTGGAGAGAGACTTTTGCTGTTTTTTCCAAAGTTGATGCTGTGTTCACTTCCTCTCCCCCCATAATGAAGTTTTCTTTGTTTCATACACAAACTCAGTGCTTGTGAGAGGAGAAGGGTACCAGGGAAAGTATTTAGTGATCCCAGAAATTCTGGATGAGGATTTGAGATAGTTTAGTTATTTGTCAAGATGGAACCTAGATATTTGGAATCCAGGCCTTGTTGCTGATGACAACACCTTCCAGCAGGGTTACACCTTAAGTGTTTCATCACACTTTGTATTAATAAAAAAAGAAAGCAACTTTTTAGTATTCATAGTTAATGAATACTAGCGACAAAGTTACTTTAACACTCTTGATTATAATGATCTGTTTTCACATGCACATAGATTTCTTATAAATTCTCCTTTTCAATTGAAATCTTCCATGCTGGGTCTTGGACCAAAGGTGACTTAAAATTTATTTTCTTTTGGGTAAATGCAAGGATAAAAATGGTATACAAAGACACTAAGACTTCTTATGCATGCAAAAAGCCACTAATTTTAAAAGCCGAAACTTACGACATGGATATTGAGGATTAGTCTCCAGGCTAACTTGCAAAAATGGAATACCTACAAAATGAGTGTGAAAAGCCACTAAAAGATTGTTTCTCAGGTGTGTTATATAGCCGATGATTTTTGCAGGAAATGCTTAATTCATTCTTGAATTTGCCAATTAGCTTCATTATCATTGATACTTATCTATACGTATATAGAATCATGTGAATACATAACACTGGTCTGATTTAGTGATGTGGGTGTGGTTTAATACCTACATTTCATCAAAGGGTGCTGTAGTTTTATAAGCTTACTGCTATGCCTTTTCAGAAGCACACCATGACTTCAGTAGAAATTATTATTTTGATCTCCCCTCCCTCTTTTCTGAAAAAGAAAATTGAGGTTGCCAGAGAATTGCACACTTTGGAGTATTGTGGACAACTACTTATGGGAGCCATTGTGGCTCCCAAGTACAGGGCTGCCCAGGAGCAGTGTGGGGCTACCTCAGCCCAGCAGGAGCACAAGGAGGCACTTCTCATCAGGAAAGCACAATGCCCCATCTATTTATCTTAGATACTTATAAGCCCCCATTCCCGTAGTAGCTAAGCACCTCACAATCATTCCTGTATTTGTCCTCACAACACCCTTGTGAGGTAGAGATGTGCTGTTATCTCTGTTTTACAGATGGGGAAATGAAGCACAAAGAGACTTGCCCGAGGTCACAAAGCAAGTCTGTGGTAGAGCAGGGTCTCCCAAGTTCTAGACTAATGCGCTAATCATTGGACCATCTTCCTCTCCCTTCTTGGAACATCTGCACATGGAGGGGGAGCATGCCTGCTGCTACATTCCCACAGGACTACAGCAAGTGCACCCCTGTGTGGAAGGCCATTCTGCTGGATGGTGTGATGGAGGGGAGAATGATTCCTCCTCCTACCCGCCTCTTCCCTAGCCTCTCTTGAAATAGCTTGAGGCTCAAAAGCTGGTAGCAAGGAGCAATTGTTATGCATAGATCAGCCCACGTTGTTAATATGGCCGGGTCTACACTACCACTTACTTCAGTATAACTTACATCACTCGGAGGAAGGAGGAGAAATAAACCTCCCCCTGAGTGACATAAATTACACTCACTTAAGCACCAGTGTGGACAGCGCTATGTGAGCGGGAGAGCTTCTCCCACCAACCGAGCTACCACCTCTCATGGCAGTGGATTTATTATGCTGACAGGAGAGCTCTCTCCAATCAGCATAAAACGTTTTCACCAGACATGCTACAGCGATGCATCTGTGCCGATGTTGCACTTCTAGTGTAAACTAGCCCTATGAATTCTTTAGTATCCAATGTGCCCTACGGATGAGGTAAGTTGCCATGAATGCCTTACCTTTTGCATTGCCTGACCTATGAGGGATTAGAGCTCTATCTTCTTTAGCATATTAACCACATCTTTGCATCTGCTGGTATTTTAGTCTTGATTCTGATAAAAGAGGCTAGGCTGTTTAAAGGATTCTTAAGGAAGTCAGACACCCAACTCCTAATGACTTTCAATATGAACTGGACACATAATTTCCTTTGGCCACATTGAAAACCAAGTCTTAAATGTGTCATACCTAGTATAGACGCTGCAGTGCCTCCAGCATGGCTCCCTCTCCAGCATGTGTTGCGTCAAAGTTTCACCTACTGAGAATCTGACCCTTTATCTTGGAAACACAAGTCACTGGAAGTTCAGTGCATATGGGGGAAGGAGGTTACAAGACTGAGGCTATGTCTACACTACCAATTATTTCAGTATAACTTACATCACTCAGAGGTGTGCTTAATCCATACCCCTAAACAACGTAAATTACGCTGACCTAAGCGCCGGTGTAGACAGCACTATGCTGCCAGGAGAGCTTTTCCCTCTGACCTAGCTATTGCTTCTCATGGAGGGAGAAGTTATTAAGCCGATGGGAGAGCTCTCTCTCATCGACTTAGGGCTGCTCTACACTACCCACCAAATCGGCGGGTAGTGATCGATCTTTCAGGGATTGATTTTTCGCGTCTAGTGTAGAGGTGATAAATTGATCCCCGATCGCTCTGCTGTCAACTTCGGTAATCCACCCCAGCGAGAGGTGAAAGCGAAGTCGACAGGGGAGCAGCAGCAGTCGACATTGTGGCGTCCTCACGGATGTAAGTCGAGCGAGGTACGTTGACTTCAGCTACGTTATTCACATAGCTGAAGTTGCGTACCTTACATCGACCCCCGCCCCTAGTGTAGATCTGGCCTTAGAGCATCCTCATCAGAAGTGCTACAGTTGTGCAGCTGCACCACTGTAAATGAAGTAGTGTAGACATAGCCTGAGTGCATAAAACTTGCAAAGACCTAGGCAGATGCCACAATTGGATACGCAAAAGTGGCTAAATAGCTAGGTAACTAGCAGATAAAGAAAGGGAAACAGGCTTTAGGATCAGAGAAAGTATCTGAGAAGATAAAATACACTTGAGTCAATAGCATACAAGTTTTAAATCCTGAAAAATTACTTAGCCATTTTCTCCAAAATTGTCCTGCCTTATCTGTTAATTCATTCTTGAATGCCTTCATTTCATTTACATAACACATGCCTTGTCACAGTATGAAGTTACCTAAAATAGTTATTATGTCTTTGGGCAAAAAATAGGCAGAAAGCGGCAGAAAGAAAAAGCTTGTGAATGCTTAGGTCCCCTACAGAGACAGAGATTATATGTCTGATTTCCTAAATACCAAAAGTGAGACTGGATTAAAGCAGTGTTGTTGTGAGACCTTCCAAATTCTCCCTGGTACTTTCCAAGTTTCTTGAGTGTATCTATACTTAATTTCCCTCTAAATGGGCTAAATTACATTACTGCTATTGTTGGGGAGAGTGTTGTTTAGATGTTAAAGCAGAGCTTGGCACTCAGAGCTCTTGAGTTCTGTTCCTGGCTGTGCTGCTGGTTGTGTGTGACTTTGGAAATCACATTTTCAAAAGTGATTTTTTTATTTGGATGTATCAGTTTTGAGGTGCCCAGCTAGGCATCAGAGGTGAGTACCCAAAAACAGAGACATCTAGAATTAGTAATGATTTTGGGGAATGTTGACCTTGCCCACTCTGACCCTTAATATGCCCAGTTTTCAATGTGTACAGGATAGGGTGACCAGATGTCCTGATTTTATAGGGACAGTCCCAATATTTGGGGCTTTGTTTTACATAGGCGCCTATTACCCTCTACCCCCTGTCCCGATTTTTCACACTTGCTGTCTGGTCACCCTAGTACAGAAATTCTTGCCTTCCTCACAAAGGTGTTGAGAGAATTAATTATTGTTTGTAAAGCACTTTGAGATCCTTGTATTATTACATGTACTGCTAGTCCACTTCCCCCAGTGATTCAACATTGCCAGAAGCACTATCTCCTGTGAATTATCAACAGGCAGGCAGCCAACAGACTAATGGCAGAAGTGGAGTCTGCACTAGAGGAACTGCAAAATGAAAACTCTTACAAGTAAATAGTATGGAGAAAGGGAAAGAAAAGGAGGAGCAAACAGAAGAAAAGGAGGAGCTAGCCTGTTCTCTTCTCCTGCACAGCCACACACAAATTGCAAGATCACATCCCAAGTCTCATTTTAGTATTTTAAACTCCTTGAACCAGATGGGCCTTGATAAGGTCAATCTAGCTCCTGAAGACTCAAAACCCCTGCTGAAATGTTATGTTTTGCTGCTGTTGCTGTGGCCCGTACCATAAGTATGAATACAAAACAGTATTTGGCAAAGACTTCGTCATACAGCATTACCAAAAAGAGGTTCTGCAGTCACACAGAATGCAAAGTCTTTGGGGACAGGAACCATGTTTTCCTGATCAAACACCAGCACAGCATAACTGTACTTCTTATGTGGGACTCAGGGCTCAGAAATATTGTCATCTCGCCCCTGCCCGCCCCCCCCCTCCAGGCACACACACACACACACACACACACAAGTACAAACCACAGCATCGCCTTCTACAGGCAGCACTTTCTAGGATTTACCAAATGCTGAAAGCATTGGCTGACTGGAAGCAGACTGGAAAGGACACCGGCACACTCACTGCAGGAGACAAGTGGCCATGGCTGTGCTGGCTGCCCTGCTGGTTTAGAGCTGCACAGAGAAGGAAGAGCAGAGAAGGTGGTCATGGCGCCGGTTTTTGTAAATGCTTTAAACACTACAGCGAGGATTATGCTGTCTCTACAGACTTCAAAAAGCAGAGTATCGTCCTTCAGAAGCAGCTTCCTCCTGCCCCGGTGCCAAGCCGCGCTGCTGTTCTGTAATGATCTGCTTCCATCAGAGAGCACAATTTCTCATTCTGCCTGACTCTACTGATCATTCTTGTAATTAAGTCTCTTTTGATTCTCTTTGGCAGAGGACCATCTGCACAAGAAGGCACACCTGGAAACTGGCTTTCCCTCGGTTTTGCTGTCCTTGATTAAACACTGTTTAAATCTGAGAACCTTAATCAAAAGAATTGCCTGGCTGGAGGGATCTGTATCTGCCACATTTTCTCAGAAATTCCCTCCAAAATGCTGCAGGATTTGGATTACAATTTCCAAAAGGGCCCACTACACAGGGGTAATGTTTTCATAGGATTTCACCCTTAAAGAAAAATCTGATACAATGAAATAAGGATTAAAATAGGATTTTAGAGTAATTACTACAGAACCCTATCAAATTTATTAGAGAATTATTTGTCTTTTGTAGGATTTTGTTTTGTTTTTTTAACCATTGTGCAAAATTTTATAGCAGGGATCTCTTTCTCTAATAAATGCAATAAGATGGGTAAAATAAATCTGTAGAAAGATTAATTTTCTGTTACATTCTAAAATACTTTTATATAAGGGCAAGATTAAAGTGATAGTCCACAAGCAAATTGAGAAACAGGGGTAGGTTCTGTGCTGCACCTCCAGAGAGCACAGAAGCTGCAGCTGAGGGAACAAGAGAGATGTTATTTTGTGCCATCTGCATTCTGGGCTGCTCTAGGGGCTGATATAATCCTCTCGGCATAAATTACACCACCATGGGTCTATGGTAAGGGCCACAGGGTGCTGCTGCACTGGGAGAATTTCCCCCAGTCATTTGCAGCTCCTTTGGTGACCCTTTTGCCACCACAACAGCATAGATCGGCTAGGGTGGGCCAAATTTTACAAAAATAAAAACTGAAAAGCAAAAGCGCACAATTTTAGAAGTGATCTGACATGGACAAAGCTTTCCCTAAATTGGAAAGAGTCAGTGCCAGTCACTTGTGAGCTGATTGCACCAGTGCTATCAATTAAAAAAAAAAAACAACCAAGCACTTGGTTTACAGAGTGATGACTATTTATCCTTCAGGAAAGGTTTCTTTCAATTAGCTAGATATCAAGGTGAGTGACCTAAAAATGTTAACTTCAAATCCTATTGCTGTAATGCTTGGTTCATAGGACACAAATTACAGCGATTTGTGATACATTAAAGAGTAACATCGAAATGCCAACTTTAACTTCTGAAGTGGGAGAATGTTCATTAAATATATACTAAAAATGCCTGGAATCACTACTGCTGATGGCTTGGACTTGGTAGGAGTAGGGAAGGATGCAGCTACTAACATAGTACATTAAAAGCCTCCAGCATTCTCAGACTGAGTGATGCTATCACCTGTTTGTGGTTTAAATTTGTATCAGTGGCTGTCATGTGGTTCTTTCCTTCTGTTTCCACACTCTGCTACCTGTCTGTTCCTTCAGCGTATACCTGGCAAGTAAAGATTCCTTGGACAGATTAAGATTTTCTAAGGCATGAAGAGCCGTTTAAGTGCCCATTTCCCATCTGTAGTTTTGAAAGTCATCTCCTTCCCCCACTCCTACCCCGCAAAAAAAAGTCTTCCTTGGTCTAGTCTGTCATTTTTCTATTCCCTATTATACACAAAAATGACCTGCTCAGTAATAACTGTTCTCAGACTTCCTCTATAGAAGAAAGAAATTATAGACCCATTGCATCAGTAGTACTGGCCCCTGTCACTGGGGAGTCCGTGAAGAAACTGGTAAATCCGACCACAGGGATATTTGGTACCTAGCAACTAATGATCCTGGATGGCCCACCCTTCCTGGAAACCAGCCTTGTTTGATCATCTGGACAACAAAGGACTGAGGAGGGGCCAGGTGGGACTGGCCTGGAAACTTGAACAGAAGGGGATAGAGAGGGAGCCAAGAGTGGACACCGCTTGGCTGGGGCTCTGGGTAACCAGAATGGACCATGCTCTAACTTCATTTTCCCTATGCTAACCAAGGACTTTCTACACTGTGTTCCAGACATTGGATAAACCCTACTGCTTTTACAATGCTGGCTTAGAGTCACTGCAGATGCTGAAGGTGAGGATACATAGCTCCCTTTGGGAGTACAAGTCTTTCCCAAATGTCCAACTCAGGTGGGCTCATTGAAAGGAGCTTGCAATATGAAGTAGGGGTGCTGGAGGCTCCAAGATTTGATCCAAGCAGGCAGTGAAACCAAGTGACTTACCCTAGTGAAAGAGTGAGACCCTAAGGGGGGCCAGCACGCTGAAGGGGTCCTCCCAGGGACTGTTCCAGAGCACCAGATCTGTGGATGTGTGACACCGTGGATGCACTTTCTATGGCTCCAATTATTAATCACAAAGAAGGAAAAGTACTTTGAGTGCATGTGGCTGCTACAAGATGTTCAGAGTGATTATTTAAACACTCCAAGTGAGCTTTTATAAAAGACTCTTTATTTAGCTTTTTAGGTTCTCACCCATGGCTGACTGAAGGGGTGTTCCTTGTTTTAGGTATCTAGATAGCTTACTAGTCACAGAAAAAAAAATCTCCTGCTCTCTTCAGCCTCTAAATAATCTATTTTACTGCACCACCGAACCTGCAACTGCTGCAATCCTCAGTTTCTACAAATGCTTGTAAAACAAAAGTAGCTGTTTAAACAGTTACCTTCCATGAGTTCCTATAATGCCTCTGAAGGGGATCAATCACCAGAGACTCCACCTAGTGGTCAAACAGATCCTCTTCTTTCCTGGCAGCCATCTTGACAGCCACTGTGGTCCTGTGATGGTGTACCCCTTCCATGATTCAGCCCTCCAGCCAAGTCACATGTTGGATGACTGCACTTCTTGGGTTATATGAAAAATGTCCAGCAACAGGGTTAGCCCTCTGAATTAAGTGAGGGTCTCCGCCTGGATTGAGGTCTTGACTCCTCAGTCCTCAGGGGCTTTTCTCCCCTAGACTCCCCATATCAGGGATCAGCTTCTGCCCTTGGGTGTACAAGTATCCCTTTGGGTGAGCCCAAGTCCACCCTCTCCATCAGGATCGAATCCGGGGCCCAGTGTAAGCAGCTAAATACTGCTACCTCCCTGGATCACTTCCTATCAGTCACATCTTTTCCAACAGGTAAAGTAAAGACATTAAATAACTGGAAATCAAAGATAAAGTCTCCAACCTTCTGAGAATCCGAGTCTCTTCCCTTTTGGGTTGGACACATCTTTACAGTCAGGCCTCAGGAGCTCCTGCAAAGCTGTCAGAAACCAAGTCCTGGAGGTCAAGCTTAGTGATTGAAGCAGTGGCAGCCAGGCCAGAAACAGGAACCAAAAGGTCAGAGCCAGAATAAGGACACAAGAGTCAAGCATAGGTTGGGAACAAAGCAAGAGTGGGGCTGAGAGCTAGGGCAGGGCTGGAGCTAGGCTGGGAACAAGACTGGAGTCAGAGTAGGGCTGCAGCAGGCTCAAGTCTGTGGAGTCTGTCACCACTATCAGGCTGGAAAGAGTTCCAACCATGAAGTGATGCTGGGCAGACTGAGATGCTGTTTCTTGTATGAGGTTTACATGTTTGTCCTGAGAGTCACCAGACCCACTCTAGGCTTGTGGATTGGCTGGAACCTAGCAAAAGGAACAACTCATCAGCACATGTGAATTAATCGGGATGTAGTTCAGGGATGACTCATCATCTCACAAGAGCTTCTTCAGGAGCTCAGAAGGTAAGTCACTTCACCTTCACTATCTACTGCCCTACTGAGTTGGCCTGCTCTCCTTTTGAGTTCCTCCTCTAAGCAATGCGTGCTTTGCAGGAGTGGTGGGGTAGGGCTTCCTGGGCCCGAACAGCTGCTTAATCCCTTCCTCGCTGGTGCAGTTTATATATCCTGACACAGCTTCCCTCATTCTGCCCCTAATGACTTGATTCTGCATCGCTGAAATCAATGGAAAATTTGCCATTCACTTCAATAGCTGCAGGATTGGGCACTCAATCATTATCCCTGCGCTTGAAACTTATTTTGATATCACCCACCTCTGAGGAGATGAGAAAAGAAGTGTTTCTTCTAGCTGATAAGGAATGACGTTTCTAATGTGTCCACTCATCGGTGACACATTGAAAATGTAACCGCAATTCCTCCCAGCGCGGAAGCATATTAGACTAGATGCTAGTGGATTAGATTGTTAACTCCTAATGCTGATGTTTGGCTTGGTCAGAATCCCTCAGACATTCTACACGTGTGGGATTGAGAAAGCACGGTTCTGTTCTGGGGGGTGGGGTGCAGGGAGATAGTCTTGCAATCCAGCTGCTATATGGGAAATCTGAGTTCAGATCCGTCATGCAGTCTTTCATTTCTAGGCTGTCAAGGCCTGGGCACACTGCACAAAAGACACCCCAGGTTAAATTTTGCTCTCACTTGCACTGATGTGCTTGCGGAGTAACTATTTTGATTCAAATATAGTTATTTCAGATTTACAACAAGGTAACTGAGCACAACATTTGGCTCTCTGTGCCTGGTGGGAGCAACATCTCGTGTCACTCTTGTCAATCAAAGCAACAGTGAAAAGGATCCAGAGGAAAAGTCAGCTATTTGAGGCCCCAGGAATAAAAACCAAAGACTTGCGAAGGGTTCCCTCAAAATATGAGTGATAAGAAACCAGTACCAGACTAAGTAGTTTGTTGCTAAAGTTTTGCCTGCAATTTTCATTGGACATCACTTCTCTATTTCACTGCTTCTCATTTCATAGCATATTAATTTTCAGTTTGACATTTGCTTTGTGAACATTTGATTCTCAGAGTTAAGAAAGAAGCTTAACTAGGAGAACAGATATGCAAAATTAAAGGTTATTTATATAATCACTAGCAAAGCAACTGGGATGCTTAAGACTGTTGAAACTGTTTTGAACCTTACAACTTTTTATGTAATATTGAAAAGTAATTTGTGAATTGTGGGATACATGTACCTATAAGGGATTTGTGTTGGGATCTTGCTCCATCACTCAAATTTGTGGCTGCCTACAATTTTAATTTTTTATGAGCTTACAAGTTTGGCTGATAAAAGTAACAGTTTTGATGTAATATACGTAGACTTTTGTAAGACTTTTGAGTTGATACCACACGACATGTTGATTAAAATCTAGATTTATAAAATTAACCTGGCATATATTAAATGGATTAAAAGATGGCTAACTGATAGGTCTCAAAACTTAATTATAAATGGGGAATCATCATTGAACAGATGTGTTTTTAGTGGTGTTCTGCAAGAATCTGTTTTTGGCCCTACATTAACATTTTTTTCAATGACCTGGAACAAAATATAAAATTATCATTGATACAGTTGACAGATAAGACACAATTTGAGGGAGTGGTAAATAATGAAGAGGACAGGTCACTTTGTGTTTGGCACTGGTCCGCCCACTGCTGGAATATTGTGTCCAGTTCTGATGTCCACAATTCAAGAAGGATGTTGATAAACTGGAGAGGGTTTAGAGAAGAGGACAAGAATGATTAGAGGATTAGAAAACATGCCATATAGTGATAGACTCAAGGAACTCAATCTATTTAGTTTAACAAAGAGAAAGGTTAAGCGGTGACTTGATCACAGTCTGTAAGTATGTACATGGGGAACAAATATTTGATAATGGGATCATTAATCTAGAGAGAAAGGTGTAACATGATCCACTGGGTAGAAGCTAAAGCTAGACAAATTCAGACTGGAAATTTGGTGTAAATTTTTAACAAATGTGGTAATTAACCATTGGAACAATTTCCAAGGGTCATGATGGATTTTCCATCGCTGTCAATTTTTAAATCAAGGTTTATGTTTTTCTAAAAGATCTGCTCTACAAATTATTTTGGGAAAGTTCTATAGCCTGTGTTATACAATAGGTCAGACTAGATGATCACAATGGTCCCTTCTGGCCTTGGAATCTATGAATCTAAGATAGACCATGTATGGACTGAAAATACTTATTTAACGCTCCAGAAGCAACTCATCTTGACCGGGGTAGCAAGAAGTCCACTATTTTTCTTTCTCTACTTTGTTTTCTCTTTTCTCCAGAGATGTGAACCTCAGCCTCTTGAACTCAGTGGTGAAGATCCCATTGACTTCAGCAGGGCAGGATCAGGTACCAGTTGAGGTCTGTGAGATTAATCCTTTTGACATTGAGAAATTGAGATGATAAGTGCTTTTGAAGTACAACAGACACAGATAGACTAGACTAAGCAAATGAGAACTAGAGCTGTGATGTATTTTTTTAAAAAACCTTGTGAAACATTTCAAGGAAAACAAACCAAAAAAACCCCACCCCACCATTTTTTTCTTCAATTATTTGTGGGAGGAGGTTTGATGAAAAATCCAAAACCAGAATTTTTTCATCAACCAAAAACTGATAAGCTTTGGTTACTGATTAAAACACACACACACACACACATACACACACAAACAAAAAACGAGATTTGGTTTTTCAACACAAACCCAACATTTTCCAACAAACTCATTTGTTTTATTTTGTTTCTTTATTTATATATTTTGGTAAAAAAAATATTCTGGTTTGTCAAGAAGCCATTTGCCATTGGAAAAAGGTTTCAATTCAAAAATGTTCAACCTGCTCAAATTAGAACCAACCTATGTTGTCAGGTATATCCAGACGTGGGATGTCTTTTGATCCAGCCCAGAGTATCTCATCTTCAATGGAAAAACAGCTGGCATGTTTTCCCACTCCTGTGTTATGGACATCCCTCCATCAGTTCCTGCTGATCTTGTTTCTTTTACAATTAGAAAAACCATGAGTGTAGTTCTATCATAGTGCTTCATGGTATTATGAAACATGAGAGTGCACAAATTTCCTTCCTTCCTCCATGCCCATGAAAACTGCCGATCTCCTATGAATGGAGGGAGGGATCTCATGTGTTCAAGGATTTCACACTACTGACGAACACTCGCAGGCGTAGATCCAGGAGGAAATCAGTAGGACCTAGTGGAGGGGCTACTGCATTGTGCTGCATCAGATCAGATCACCTGGTGAGAGCACAAACCTACACTGGAATGGGATGGAGCAAGCCACTCTCTGAAGAAAAACTGTATGGAGATGGATATTAAGCTGCCATGCTTTGTCCCCAGAGGAGACAGCAGATGCAGGAGGAGAAAGAGGTGCACCGGGGAAAGACGTTGGTTGTATGGTGAGGAAAGGTCCTGAGGCTTGGTTTGGGGAACTTAAAGTTCAGAAAAGTATTTACAATTCTGGATACTTATCCAGACCACTGAACCTTGGGAAGTTTGGCCACCATTGATGCTAATATAATGAAAACATCAGGTGCTTGGCTGAAAACCATGTCCCAAAGGCATAATAGTCCCATTTGAGATTTACAGGAGGGGCAAAGTAATAGCTAATAAAGTGTGGTCTATTGGCAGTCAAGTCGAGAATTTTCTTAGCCTGCCACGGCACATGAAATAAAGGGGTAAATTATCCACAAGCTGGAAATGGATATGCCTACCGACAAGGGACTCTGGCAATGCACCTTCACCAATACAAGAGAAACTGAGTGAAGAATTAGTGTCAATAAGCAAAAAGAGTACTTTTCTAGCTGTGAGAAACTGATTGAGTTCTGAATCTTTTCTAGACACTATGCTCACACTTTCTAAAAAGGTTAATGCTAATGCAGTAGCCACTTAATTGGCCTACTTGCCTTTTCTGTGCACTGCCCCTATAAAAGAAGACACATTAAGTAACTGTTCCCTGCAGTCAAATGGCCAGGGAAGGAATAAAACAATTTCAAGCAAATTGCCAGTTACAATGGAGAGAGAGAGAGGCTAGGGAGACAGACTGACAGCTCAAAGGCTCATCAGAGAATGAACTTTAGCAGAAGGCAGGAAGCTGAAAAGAGCTGCAAGGTAAGATTGGAAAGAAGGTGAAGCCTTAGCAAAGTTTAGGACCACTTTAGTATCTATTTTTAAAATTTCTACAGTAAATAGAGGTGGTTGGTTTTTCATGGTGGGATAAGGCAAAGACGGAGATTGCACTTTAATGCAAAATGTAAGTTGCGTTATAAAGCTGTGATATGAAACAAAGCCAAGATTCACTAATGGTTTAAACTTTAAAAAGATCATTAATATCTTAAGTAATCCTTGAATTAATGAGCCAAAATGTGCACACATTTTTGTTGTTGCTTATTCTGCTTTTTGATGAGGAATTGTTGTACAAGGAAGATGCATTTCCCAAGTGCAAATCATACAGAATAACTTGGTGGGCAAAATTTACCATTCTGTTTTTTCCACAGTGCACTTTTCAGATGGATGCCTTTGCACATTTTGCTTATACCAAACAGATATGCGTCTAGACAAATAGCTGGAAAGATGACGTGGACACATTGGGCAGGGGGGAGGAATAGCTCAGTGGTGTGAGCATTGGCCTGCTAAAACCAGCGTTGTGAGTTCAATCCTTGAGGGGACCATTTAGGGATCTGGGGCAAAACTTGGGGCTTGGTCCTGCTTTGAGCAGGTGGTTGGACTAGATGATCTCCTAAGGTCCCTTCCAACCCTGATATTCTATGATTTGACAATACAGATATATTAATTACAGTGTTGTTATATAGGTAGGTTAGGAAATACACGGGGAAAAGGGTTCACTTTAAGCTAAGGTAATTCAGATGTGTTATTAAACCACTGATTGTAGTATATTTTATTAAATACACATAAAATAATATAACTTCAGTTTAATTACAGCATAACTACCATGTAGTTAATGCACCAGAAGTCTAAAAAAAAAAAAGTATTGAGTTTGAGACTAAAAGAATAATTGGAAATTATTCAGACATTAAGTTAAGCTTCAAGTTATATGAATTGATGATGATTACAGGTATCAAAAATTAAAATAATATTGTAATTACAGTGTAATTACATCTTAATTAATGATAGGTTTCAGTGTAGTAGCCGTGTTAGTCTGTGTCAGCAAAATAAGAAAGAAAAACTTGTAGCACCTTAGAGACTAATAAATTTATTTCAGCATAAGCTTTCGTGGGTTAGTACCCACTTCATCGGATGCATGGAATGAAACATACAGTAGACAGATATTTATACAGTCAGAGAAACATGATAAGGTGGAGGTGCATAGACCAACCTTAAGAGGCTAATTAATTGAGAGGAACCATAACAGCAGGGGAAGAAAAACCTTTGAAGTGATAAACAAGATGGTCACACAGGTGTGAATGAGGATCGTTAACTTAAGGGAAATAGATTCAATTAACGTAATGGCCGAGCCATTCTAGGTCCTTATTTAATCCTGAGGTAATGCAATCTAGTTTGCATATCAATTCGAGTTCAACAGTTTCTCTTTGAAGTCTGTTTTTCGAGTTAATCTGTCGCAACACTGCTACCCTCAAGTCTGTCAGTGAGTGATTAGGGAGGTTGAAGTGTTCTCCTACTGGTTTTTGAATGTTATGATTCCTGATGTCAGATTTATGTCCCTTTATTCTTTTGCGTAGAGACTGTCCGGTTTGGCCAATGTACATGGCAGAGGGGCATTGCTGGCACATGATGGCATATATCACATTGGTAGATGTGCAGGTGAATGAGCCCCTGCACATCTACCTCAACCGAGAGGTGTGCTGCTTGCCAGGGGCTAGGATTCGTGATGTGACGGAGAGACTGCCAAGACTCATCAAACCCTCAGATCGCTACCCCTTCCTGCTTCTCCACGTGGGCACCAATGATACTGCCAAGAATGACCTTGAGCGTATTACTGCAGACTACGTGGCTCTGGGAAGAAGGATAAAGGAGTTTGAGGCGCAAGTGGTGTTCTCGTCCATTCTCCCTGTGGCAGGAAAAGGCCGGGGTAGAGACCGTCGAATCGTGGAAGTCAACGAATGGCTACGCAGATGGTGTCGGAGAGAAGGGTTCGGATTCTTTGACCATGGGATGGTGTTCCAAGAAGAAGGAGTGCTAGGCAGAGATGGGCTCCACCTGACGAAGAGAGGGAAGAGCATCTTTGGAAGCAGGCTGGCTAACCTAGTGAGGAGGGCTTTAAACTAGGTTCACCGGGGGAAGGAGACCAAAGCCCCGAGGTAAGTGGGGAAGTGGGATACCAGGAGGAAGCACAAGTAGGTGAGTGCAAGAGGGGAGGGCTCCTGCCCCACACTGGGACAGCAGGACGATCGGTGAGTTATCTTAAATGCCTATACACAAATGCAAGAAGCCTGGGGAACAAGCAGGGAGAACTGGAAGTCCTGGCACAGTCAAGGAATTATGATGTAATTGGAATAACAGAGACTTGGTGGGATAACTCACATGATTGGAGTACTGTCATGGATGGATATAAACTGTTCAGGAAGGATAGGCAGGGCAGAAAAGGTGGGGGAGTTGCGTTGTATGTAAGAGAGCAGTATGACTGCTCAGAGCTCCAGTATGAAACTGCAGAAAAACCTGAGAGTCTCTGGATTAAATTTAGAAGTGGGAGCAACAAGGGTAATGTCGTGGTGGGAGTCTGCTACAGACCACCAGACCAGGGGGATGAGGTGGACGAGGCTTTCTTCCAGCAACTAACAGAAGTTACTAGATCACAGGCCCTGGTTCTCATGGGTGACTTTAATCACCCTGATATCTGCTGGGAGAGCAATACAGCGGTCCACAGACAATCCAGGAAGTTTTTGGAAAGTGTAGGGGACAATTTCCTGGTGCAAGTGCTGGAGGAACCAACTAGGGGAAAAGCTCTTCTTGACCTGCTGCTCACAAACAGGGAAGAAATAGTAGAGGAAGCAATAGTGGATGGGAACCTGGGAGGCAGTGACCATGAGATGGTCGAGTTCAGGATCCTGACGCAAGGAAGAAAGGAGAGCAGTAGAACAGAGACCCTGGACTTCAGAAAAGCAGACTTTGACTCCCTCAGGGAACTGATGGGCAAGGTCCCCTGGGAGAATAACATGAGGGGGAAAGGAGTCGAGGAAAGCTGGCTGTATTTTAAAGAATCCTTATTGAGGTTGCAGGAACAAACCATCCCGATGTGTAGAAAGAAAAGTAAATATGGCAGGCGACCAGCTTGGCTTAACAGTGAAATCCTTGCTCGTCTTAAACACAAAAAAGCAGCTTACAAGAAGTGGAAGATTGGACAAATGACCAGGGAGGAGTATATAAATATTGTTCAGGCATGCAGGAGTGAAATTAGGAAGGCCAAATCACACTTGGAGTTGCAGCTAGCCGGAGATGTTAGGAGTAACAAGAAGGGTTTCTTCAGGTATGTGAGCAACAAGAAGAAAGTCAAGGAAAGTGTGGGCCCCTTGCTGAATGAGGGAGGGAACCTAGTGACAGAGGATGTGGAGAAAGCTAGTGTACTCAATGCTTTTTTTGCCTCTGTCTTCACAGACAAGGTCAGCTCCCAGGCAGCTGCACTCCGCAGCACGGTATGGGGAGGAGGTGACCAGCCCTCTGTGGAGAAAGAAGTAGTTCGGGACTATTTAGAAAAGCTGGACGAACACAAGTCCATGGGGCCGGATGCACTGCATCCGAGGGTGCTAAAGGAGTTGGCCGATGTGATTGCAGAGCCATTGGCCATTATCTTTGACAAATCATGGCAATCGGGGGAGGTCCCGGATGACTGGAAAAAAGCTAATGTAGTGCCCATCTTTAAAAAAGGGAAGAAGGAAGATCCGGGGAACTACAGGCCAGTCAGTCTCACCTCAGTCCCTGGAAAAATCATGGAACAGGTCCTCAAGGAATCAATTCTGAACCACTTAAAGGAGGGGAAAGTGATCAGGAACAGTCAGCATGGATTCACCAAGGGCAAGTCATGCCTGACTAACCTAATTGCCTTCTATGATGAGATAACTGGCTCTGTGGATGAGGGGAAAGCAGTGGATGTGCTATTTCTTGACTTTAGCAAAGCTTTTGATACAGTCTCCCACAGTGTTCTTGCCTGCAAGTTAAGGAAGTATGGGCTGGATGAATGGACGGTAAGGTGGATAGAAAACTGGCTGGATGGTCGTGCTCAACGGGTAGTGATCAATGGCTCCATGTCTAGTTGGCAGCCGGTATCAAGTGGAGTGCCCCAAGGGTCGGTGCTGGGGCCGGTTTTGTTCAATTTCTTCATCAACGATCTGGAGGATGGTGTGGACTGCACCCTTAGCAAGTTTGCAGATGACACTAAACTGGGAGGAGTGGTTGATACGCTGGAGGGTAGGGACAGGATACAGAGGGACCTAGACAAATTAGAGGATTGGGCCAAAAGAAATCTGATGAGGTTCAACAAGGACAAGTGCAGAGTCCTGCACTTAGGACGGAAGAATCCCATGCACTGCTACAGACTAGGGACCGAATGGCTGGGCAGCAGTTCTGCAGAAAAGGACCTAGGGGTTACGGTGGACGAAAAGCTGAATATGAGTCAACAGTGTGCCCTTGTTGCCAAGAAGGCTAACGGCATTTTGGGCTGTATAAGTAGGGGCATTGCCAGCAGATCGAGGGACGTGATTATTCCGCTCTATTCGGCACTGGTGAGGCCTCATTTGGAGTACTGTGTCCAGTTTTGGGCCCCACGCTACAAGAAGGATGTGGATAAATTGGAAAGAGTCCAACGGAGGGCAACAAAAATGATTAGGGGGCTCGAGCACATGACTTATGAGGAGAGGCTGAGGGAACTGGGATTGTTTAGCCTGCAGAAGAGAAGAATGAGGGGGGATTTGATAGCTGCTTTCAACTACCTGAAAGGGGGTTCCAAAGAGGATGGATCTAGACTGTTCTCAGTGGTAGAAGATGACAGAACAAGGAGTAATGGTCTCAAGTTGCAGAGGGGGAGGTTTAGGTTGGATATTAGGAAAAACTTTGTCACTAGTAGGGTGGTGAAGCACTGGAATGGGTTACCTAGGGAGGTAGTGGAATCTCCTTCCTTAGAGGTTTTTAAGGTCAGGCTTGACAAAGCCCTGGCTGGGATGATCTAATTGGGTTTGGTCCTGCTTTGAGCAGGGGGTTGGACTAGATGACCTCCTGAGGTCCCTTCCAACCCTGAGATTCTATGATTCTATGATTCTATGAAAAGAATAAATGGACATAAATCTGACATCAGGAATCATAACATTCAAAAACCAGTAGGAGAACACTTCAACCTCCCTAATCACTCACTGACAGACTTGAGGGTAGCAGTGTTGCGACAGATTAACTCGAAAAACAGACTTCAAAGAGAAACTGTTGAACTCGAATTGATATGCAAACTAGATTGCATTACCTCAGGATTAAATAAGGACCTAGAATGGCTCGGCCATTACGTTAATTGAATCTATTTCCCTTAAGTTAACGATCCTCATTCACACCTGTGTGACCATCTTGTTTATCACTTCAAAGGTTTTTCTTCCCCTGCTGTTATGGTTCCTCTCAATTAATTAGCCTCTTAAGGTTGGTCTATGCACCTCCACCTTATCATGTTTCTCTGACTGTATAAATATCTGTCTACTGTATGTTTCATTCCATGCATCCGATGAAGTGGGTACTAACCCACGAAAGCTTATGCTGAAATAAATTTGTTAGTCTCTAAGGTGCTACAAGTTTTTCTTTCTTATTTTCATCTTAATTAATGTATCTCTGTTGTTAAGTGTATCACTAGTGCTATCACCAAATTTTTGGGGTTTGAAGTCTAAATTTTGGTTGTTTGGCTTCCAGATACAATGCATTTTTTTCCAGTTTCACATGATATATGAGAGAAGGAAGGACCAGCTATAATTTTTTGTTGTTTTTAACTTTTAGGTCTGAGCAAGAAAGCAAGATAGAAAGCAAGCAAGAAAAAAAGAAAGAAAGAAATACAAACAAATGAATAAAGGTGCATTTGCGCAATTCTGGTGTATGAGTACAGTATTTTTCTCTTGTTTCAGAGAAATTCAAAAAGTAGTCCAACTGGTCAGGCAGTTAAAGCATCAAGGTTTCTTGCTTTACTGCTGTATTGATGTTTGGTCAAGCGTCAGAGCTTCCAGCTTTTCATCCCAATACTAAAATCAGCATTGTAGCAGCAGGTTTGATATCTGAGACTCCTGAATGGACAAAGTAAATTGACTTGATATGGTTTATTAGCAGCATTGAAGCAGCACAGTAAGCGTTCACTATATTCAACACAATAATAAGCCTTTTACATTTACATAGTGGGGGCGGTATTACTTAAATCTCTCACTTATAGTGGCTGTTCCACAGTGACTATGAATGCTTTTCTGAGAAATTCTCTTTAACAGGCATGAAAGAGTGGTGGAAGTGAACAAAGGAAATAAACATCAGGTAAGGGGAGAAAAAGCACTTCTCATTCAGTTTGGATTCACAGTTTTTATTGTGGCTTTCTTTTCATGTGTAACAAAGCAACCTGCAAAAGACCATGTAGGATATTGGCAATGTATGTTATAGTATTTAACAGAAGGGTCATGTATAAACTAGAGTTTGTTGGGAAAATACTTTCTCCTGACCCCCCCTCCAAAATAATAGATTAAAACAATTAGGGTTCAAAAAAGAACTAGATTAGTTCATGGAGGATAGGTCCATCAATGGCTATTAGCCAGGATGTGCAGGGATGGTGTGCCTAGTCTCTGTTTCCCAGAAGTTGGGATTGGGCGATGGGATGGATCACTTGATGATTACCTGTTCTGTTCATTCCCTTTAAAGCACTTGGCATTGGCCTTTTTTGGAAGACATGCTACTGGGCTAGATGGACCTTTGATCTGACCCAGTATGGCCATTCTTATGGTCTTATGTTTTAAAAAACACTTGTTAACATTTTTCTTTGAAATTTCATTTTTTATCAAAAAACCCCAAATGCCAAAGCTAATTTTTTTCAGTTTACAGGAATTGTTTCAAAAAATAAAATTGGACAAAAAGCGTCTACAAAAAGGGACATTTTTGGAAAAAAAATCAGTTTGGATAAAAAGCATTTTCTACTGTAAAAAAATGATTCAGCAAAAAATAATTTATCAGCTCTAATATAAGCTAATTCAGAATAAGATACTACAACAGTAGAAATTCATTGAGAGAGAAAGAAAGATGTGAATGTGCCATTGTGACAATCTGGATCCATTTTCACAACAGTATTCCATGTAATAAATTCAAACAAAGATTTTAGGCTGCCCTGGAAATTTTAACAAAGTCTAAAGGAGTTTGGTGCCCAAAACACATTGAATTTCAATGGGGGTCAGGTGCCTAACACCTTTAGGCTGCTTTGAAAATCTCAGCCTTAGATATTAAAATAGCAGTGACTGTAAAAGCTAGCTTCAGAAATCCAGTCACCTGCCTGCATTTACCACTCTTTTGCCAATGCAAACAACTGATTATATTGCTAAGGCCCTTAAGTCTGTGAGGTCGTGAATATATCTTGTGTGAATCAAAATGTAAAATTCATTTGAGCTAACAGTTGGGCCCTGACCATCACTTGCACCAAAGCTCTACTTAGAGCTTCTGAAGCAGAGGAGGAAGGAGCAAAGAGGACTTCAAGCCTCACTTTCCCCAAGATAACTGGGAACCAGTCCAGCCTGCAATCTAATTGAAAGTTGCCTCAGCAAATCTCCAGCTGGCTGTTCAAGGCTGCTGGCACAAAAAGGGCAGAAACAGAGACCATGCCCCAGATCTCTAGATCATTTTTTATCACAGGGCCAACACATAGCAGTGAATGTCTTACATTATTCACACAATCACCAATCTTACTGCGCCACCCACAGGCTTCAGTGAGTTGGCAATGGGAGGAGCAGCACACTCTGTTGGACTGGAAATGGAGACGTATTTTATTGATATTTATTAAGTGGGATGATGTGTTTGTACAAGACAGAAAATGAGATCATCCATGTCCTGATGAACTTTCAATGACAGACACAAAGGACAGCCACGTGGAAGAGGAACTTGGTTTTAGAGACAGAACAGAACTAGCACATTTTCAAAAAAAAATAAAGTAATTTTTAAAAAGAGAAATGTATAGGGGAAAACAACAGAGAAGGGGAAAGAACACAAAGGATGCCAAGAGGGAAGGTGATGGTTACTGCATAGAACCTACATAAAAACATCATGGATCAAATTTTCAAAAATGCCCATTTAAATAGTAAGCATACAGAACCCTCACTTGTACCAGGTAACTGCACATCCTAATCTGGTCCTATATTAGTACACCTGCTGATATCCAATTTGCATATATACAGATATCTCTGGTTCATGCAGCTCTCGGTGTGCATGTGTATATATACCTTGCCAGTAACATTTCTTGTTTTAAAACTTTGGCATTAAAAGGCCATTCTCCAGTAGATGGGGCTGAACTTTCATCACAAAGCATTTTTGGAGGCTTTCCTTAAGATTAGCATCACCTTGCAATTGCATGATGTTGGACCTTCTATAGTTATGCCCCTTGATTCTGGGAGTCATTTCTCATTACAAGTTTAGGAATATACTTGCTGCTGCTTGTGACTGGTCTTAATTACTGAAAAGACTGAGCCAAGCAATCCTTAGCACAGTGCCCATGACTCCTTGTGAAGTATATTGACATGCTGGGTAAAGCACACAAAATGTATTTTTTTGTTATTGATGGGGCCCTTTCCCATGTTTCCTCTTGTATGGATCACTGCTTTTCCTTACCTTAAATGTTGTGTAAATATGATGTCTGGAATTTTTAAATCATGGGCCACACACGGCTTTAGTAAAAAGACAGTGGCATGGCTTGTTTCATCTCATTCCAAAGCAGGTTTGCGCTCTCTCCAGGTGGTCTGATTCTGACTTCAGTGAAACCCGGGGCGAAGTCATAACCCCAGTAAAGTCAATGGATGTGCCACGCTGTTTTTAAAATTTGAAAATAGGAGGAGGACCAGGACCCAAGTATTTATGTAAAATGAAGCTTCCAGATGGATTCTCTGCATAACTACCTTTTCTGTGTAAAGTTTCAGAAGAACTAGTTGAAAAGCAGATAACAGTACCTTAAGTATGCAGAATATCTTAAATTACCATACAGAAACTATTTAACTCGTGACACTACTTAAGGGGTAAATGCTGACATCTGAATAAATGGGCTTTGCACAGGAAATTTCAAAATTAGGGGAGAGGTTATTCTCCCCCTGCGAGCCACGTACGTTGGTGTAGCCATTCCTCTGCCATTACTACGATCCATGGGGCAATGAGGAAACCTACACATAATGGTTGCTCCCATGGCCAGTCCCTCACATCTTCTCATCCATTCCCACACACCTCAGCGCTCCCCAACTGCTGCAGAGAAAGCCACTGGGGCGGGCAGAGCCACCCTGTGCAGCCTTTCTGCAGGCTGTTTCCTGTTATAAAGTAGACTCACGGCAGTTCTGCTGCACCGAGGGCTTGGTGTGTTAGCAGAGCAGTACCTGGCCCTGAGGAAGGATGCAGTATGAATACCACAATAAACCTAAAGTGGCCAAACCCTCACTGAAAAAATTAGTTTATATTCCACAGCATATGTAGAATATGAGCAATCAAACTTGTCACTGCTTTACATTGGAGCATGGTAAGGGTTAAACAGTAAGGTATATTCTTCTCTTATTTTATGCATAAATCACTGCACTTCAAGGTGAAAAATTGAGTGCCCCACACAAGCTTGATCTTCTGCGAACTAACCTAGAAGGGCATCGTTCCCTCCCCACTGCCTTCCAACCCCAAAAGAAGACCTGAGTCTGTTATTTCCCTTGGCTTTCACATACAGAATATCAATGAGCTGTAGCCTGCAGCTGCACCACTGTCTGAGCCTGAGACATATAGACATACACAATGTGCAGAAATCCTCAAGTCAGCTTCCCACTACTGATTAATTATAGTCTCCTTTCTTTAATCTTAGTATCTTCTCAATGGTTTCAAGCTCTTTGGATTTGATTTTTAAAAGTCGTATTTATTCCAGACCTTTTTTAGTGTGTTCAGCTCAGCATCGTTTCTCCAGCCCACTGAAGCTTTGTGCTGTGCTGTTACTCCCTCACCTGCTTTTTCAGTTCATTGCAGGTTCCTCATTTCTGCTGTCCCCTCGCTAAATCAGGATCTAGCAGTGACAAGGCTAATGCCTTTCCTTTTCTACTTCCAGGAGCTGCAAGCAAAACCATGCGCAAATCCCACATACCCATTTTATTCTGGGCTTTGGCAAGAGGAACCATTCATAAGTAGAGCTGGTTGAAAATTTTCCACCAAAGCATTGTTTTCCCCTATGGAAAATAGCTTTTCAACAAAATGAACATTTTCACCAAAAAAGTCTGTTTTAATTGAAAGTTTTCAGGTTTTTGTCAAAAAAATATATACACCAAATATATGTCACAAAAAATTCAGGCAATGAATTTTGGTTTTAATTTTTTCAAATGTTTTCCACAGAGACTAAAATCTTTTGCCAATGAGCTCCACTCAGAAACAATCAAATAGCTTGTGAAAAAATGTTTTTCTAGGTTATCTATAATTATTATTATATTTTATTTATTAGTAAAAGCACTATATGATGGCAAGTAAAAACTACCTTTTTCTTCCTTTGAAAAGTTTCAAAAGACAAAGAATGAAAAGAAAAAGCAAAGTTTAACAGTAATAACTTCTGGATTAGAGACATACTAGAACTTTAAGGCATTCATTTGCCAGTTATATTTAACACACATTTAGTCAGGTCACATTTATTTAGAAGATAATAGACTGAAAACAAGCAATACATGAAAAATCGCAAAGCACTTATCTATCAACAACGTGTTAGTTTCTAACAGCTGAAACCTAGCTGGGAGTTGGTACAGCATGGGTTCTCTGAGTAAAATCAATTATTTTGCTCCTAATACAGTATTCAAGGAGGACCACAAGATTACAGTCCTAACATTTTGCTTGCTGCAGAAGTCTATTTCATTTGGCCTATGTTGTTATAAATGTATTTGCTTTTAAAAGAAGTTCTGTATTTGCAATTAATCAAGTGAGTTGTCTCTTTAAGATAGTAGCCTAGCAACTTCACAGAGGCAAGGGGAAGTCCCTGGTGATGCTGCAAACTGATTTGATTGTTACTGCATCACCTGATCTAACTTCTGATTAACAGAAAAAAGTTTGATGAAAGTTTTAAAAAATTACTAGATTAGGCATAATTAGGCCAGATTTTCAAAGGTATTTAGATTATGTCTACACTGCAACTGGGAGGTGTGGTTTCCAGCGCAGACAGACAGACTTGTACTAGCTCATCTTGAGCTAGTACACTAAAAATAGCCGTGTGGTAGCTAGCCACCCCAGTCCAAACAAAGGAGGCTAGCCCAAACCACTTCCTGTACCACAATGTCCACACTTCTGTCTGAGTGTGCTAGCTCGAGCTGAGCTAGCTTAAGTCTGTCTACCCACACTGAGAGTCAGAGCGCCCAGCTGCTGCGTAGACATACCCTTATGGAACAGGAGTCCCACTCACTGCTAGTGCGCCTCCTCATGTCTAATCTGGGAAAGTAGCTCCCTCTGCATTGGGTGCCCCTCTCTGCTCTGTGCTTGCAGTTAAAGTTCTGGTACCTTGACCCTCCAGCCATATCACCACTTAGTCCACACCTTCTGGGGTTACAAAGTCCAACAGGACCGCTGTCAAAATGCTGTCTCCATAAAGTGTTCAGCTTAGGCTCTGCCACTATACAAGTGACTATAGAGGAACCCAGGCCCACCTGCTACACCAGGTTCTACCCATGACAGATTTGCCCCCATCCTAGCCGCTTGCCAAACTCCAGGGCAGAGTCCCAGGGCTTACACTCCCCTTGGATTTCCTCCTTGTCCCTGACAACCTCCCTCCTCCCATGAAGTAACTGCAGGTTCCTTCCCCTGCAACTCCCTTCCGCTCTCAGTTTCCTGGTTTTATAGTGCTGTCCCAGCCCTTCCCCAGCTGGGCTTCACTCTCAGTTAACCCTGTCCCTCTTTCTCTTTCAGGTAATGCCAGGTAACCTAACTGGCCTTTCAGGCCCTCATTAACTCTATCAGGGCTGGTGAGGGGTGCACAACCCACCACATCATATCTGCCTAGAGATGCAGATGCGTGCTTACTGGGATTTTCAAAAGTGCCTTAGATACTGTGGAAAATCCCAGTAGGTAGGTGACTGCATCCTTGGGTGCCTAAATAGTTTTTAAAATCTCACCCTTAGTGCATTATTTTAGAGGTGCTAGCAAAGGTGATCTGGTGATGAGGTAACAAGAGAAATTAAAAGGATGAAGTACATTTTCCTGAAGCTGTTTTTCTTTGATCCAAATGTTGCCAAGCCAATTGGTAGTGATCATAATTCTTACTAGGTCTTAGCAAAATTGTATTCACATTAACCTTGGTCATCCAGATAGCTACCAACCAGTCTCTTCAATAATCTTGACCCCAAGATTCTCTACCATCATGGGGTGGCTCCCAAGTTAGAAGCGGCAACTCTGCTGCAGCAATGTCATGTCAGTGCTTAATAAAGCTGGTTGGCAATTTTTTAACAAACAAAACTTTTTTTGTCAAAAAATGCCATTTGTCAAAACTAACCCGGAATTGCCAACAATCTCCTGACAAAAAAAAAAACCCCATTGAAAACAAGTTGTGAATTAATATTTTTGAAATGAAAAATTCAAGTTTTCTAATTTGAAATGACTTTTCATTTTGATAGTTAAACTCATTAGATATTTTTAAAGGTTAAATAAAGAAGAAAAAAGTCAAAACTGAAACAAAACCTTACAACATTTTTTAAGTTAAACATTTATCAGAACCCCAAAAAAAATTCAGTTTGCCGGTTTGCAAAAAGTTTTGAAATTTTGACTTTTCATCCCAAGTCAATGTGGGAGAAAAAATCTCAAACTCTTCAAAATATTCAAGGGACAGGTAAACTGATTTAGTGCTCACCAGCAGGTTACAGCAGCTCAAAGTAGGGCTGGAATTAAGAGTGGGAACTGGTTAGATTATCAGACACTGGCAAACCAAGACCCAATGTTAAAGGAATATTGACAAATATTCATAATTGTTTTTGGTTTATGGCATATAGTGTGTTCTTCATTGTTTGTAATATTTTCTTTTAAGTTTAAAAACGATTTCCCTGGGTGCTCTCTTTTTCCTCTCTAACAAAAGTTTTAAAAGAAACAATTTACCAAGAGCAGTTTAATCACATACTAAACAACAATGTGTAGGTTCCTTATCTCCTTGAGCAGCATCAGCCGTGGCTGATAATGCTCAATAACATACTGGCCAGCCTCCAGAAGAAGAGTTGATCAGGCAGGGACAGTTCACCAGCAGTGTGAAGAGTAGTGCTGCAGAATGGATGAATGGATCACTAATCTGGACATAACCTATAGCCCATAAAAGGGACACCATCAAATCACATTTCTCTCTGAAAATGCTGTACTTTCTATAGTTACAAGTAGCAGAAGGGGGGAAAGGGTTCTCTTTCTATATGTTTTCTCTATGTATTTGACAGAAATTTAAGCAAAATTCTACTCTATGTTATACTGGTGTAAATCTGAAGTAATTTAGGATTTCCACCAATTTACAAATGAATTTTCTTTAGGTTTACACTAGCATGACCTAAGACTGAGTACAGCTTTTCGTGTATATTCATTTTCACTTTTCATCTGGATAGTCACCGAAGGTGGGGGTCATAAAGGTCATAAAGGTATTTAGGTGCCTACCTCCCACTGATCTCAAAGAGAGTTAGGCACTTAAGTCCCTTGGTGACTCCCACCTCTACATTGTCAGTTTCTCTTTTGCCAAATATCTCCTTCTAAACATTAACAAGGGAGCAGAAAAATTCTCATAAAGTTTGTTTTGAAGGCTTGTTTTAAATCAGTATATTCTGCTTCAAGGGTTCTGTCAGAAACTGGACTTTAAAAAAATAACCAGTTTTCTCAAATGCGAGTTGCCAGTTCCCCTCTAGCACTCACGGGACCCCAATATTTCAAAAGATCTCATTTTCAATCCTCACCAAAACAAAAACACATTTAGAAAGCTTTAATATTTTGGGGAAAGAGAATTGTTATTTTCCAGCCAGCCCTAAACACAAAATCCCTCACCTATTAATTGAATCATCAGGGACATCAGATAGCAGCCCTCACTGTAACTGGAAAGGTGCCTGTGTGAAAAGTATTCCCAGTGCAAGAGCAACTTGACTGCATGGTGCTGCAGCCTTGAGCCCTGCTGTTCTGTCAGTTTAATGGTTTCTCCCTTGTGTGTGACTCAGGCTATAGCTGCAGTAGTTTGTTCTGGGACTAGCTTCCTAGCACAGTAATTTCTTTCCTATACTATCTATGACAGAGGGACAGTGATCCCATTTGAAGACATATGGGAGATCACCTAACCCAGCATTTCTCAAATGTGGCCACCCGGGAACTTTTCTGCAGCCACAGCAGCCTCCTGGCCAGAGATGGGAGTGGAAGGCAAAGCAGCAGCCCCTCCCTGCAGCGTCTAGCTGTTGCTCCTGGATGCACTGCCTTGGTGTTTGCTGGCACCACCAGCAGGGGATCGGCCCAATGTACTGCACAGCCTCCAGGGGGCTCCAGGCAGTGCATCTGCAGACATGTGGGGCTGGGAGGGGTTGCTTGGAGGGGGAGGAACCTTCAACTCTGCAGGCAGCTGGTGAATTCTCAACTCACTTTCCCGGGGGCTGAGAGGCTCTGGGGCACTGTTCCCTCTAAGCTGTGTGCGTGTGCGCGTGCACACAGATCCTAAACCCCGCGCACACGGCGAAACACCGCGCGCACAAAAATTTGCACAGAATCACAACAATTTGCATAGATGAAATTTTTTGCGCACACGGCCTGTCAAAAATTAGAGGGAACATTGCTCTGGGGGCAGGCTTTGGGCTTCAGGGCCCCTCCTTCCCCAGCTTCAGCCCTGGGGCTCTGGGTTTCAGCATCCCCACCCCAACGCCACCTGGCTCCAGCAATAGAGCTTCAGCGGCGGGCTCTGGGCTTCAGTCCGGGGTGGCGGGGCTCCGGCTTGGAAAAATCACCAGAGCGGCCACAAGCACTCTGAGGCTACCAAAAAAGTTGTTCTGAGAACCTCTCTAACCAGTACTTTCATTGGAAGAGGATGGAGTTGTCCCTTGGAGTGCAGTATGCAACGCTTTGGAGCCTAATTCTAATGGCAAATTGGGTCTGAAGAATATTCTGGGAGTAGTGCAAAATCTTAGGACCTGGGTCACTCACTAGGCTAATCTGGCTGTTTGCATGAGCACAATTTACACTCTTTGTTTGCAAGCTTAGCAGAGAGACCCGGGTTTGAAAGAGCACAAAAACAAACTTCTCTCTCACCCTAGAAGTGTTCTTTCCAAGACACATTGGAGGGGCAAAGTGATGAAGCACTGCTTTCCTTGTTCTGCAGATAGTTAGAAGACTTTCATCTCTAGAGCTGTCATTTCAGCACTTTTTAAGAGCTCTACATTCCCCAGATGTACTTTTTAAAAGGTGAGTTACATGCTGAGTACCATATATGATGGCAGAACAATTCCCTTAAAGTTTTCAGGGTTGCAAAAGTTCTCCCCTAAGGCTTAGTCAACTGATCAATACGTTTTAGACACTATAGAATCATTTTTATTTTTATTTTTGGGGGGGAGGGTTACACTACTGTTGGAGCACTATATTAAAAATAATCATAGCTCTGTGCTTGCATACACAGAGTGGAGAAGTGATAAGGATTGTTTAATGGAGTTGGTAATGGTATTGATCTCTCATTGCTTAAAATGGAACTTGCAGCTTAATCAGATCTGCGAGTGTCTTTCTCATTATTTACATTGCCAAAGAGGATTAAATATTAGGGGGAAAGTATCAGGGTTTGCTTTGCCAGATAAATAAAAATCAATTTGTTTTTGTTAGTAAATGTGTTAAATGTAGCAAGGCAACAAATCCTGCAAACCTCTGGAGGATGCCTTTTACAAGACAGAGTAGCCTCCGAAAGGCAGTAAAAGCATTGCTATGAACAAGGAACTACGTAGGAGGCATGCAAAATGTGTGATATTAACTTCTATGGGGGCTGGACAATTATACACAGTTGTTTTTCTTTAAATCTTGTTTCCTGTTTATGGCTTGGGCATTTCTTAGGCAAAGTGTTTGTGCTTGTGACCACATTCTAGTCTCCTCCTTGTACACATCTGGGGGACAGTCAATGAGGCTATTCACATAAGTAAGAATTTGGACATTACTATGTTTCTGTGATGCTGACAACCTTCACTAATGCCTTGTCTTATGCCCATAAGAGCAAATCCTGCCTCTTCTCTCTCACACACATCTCTGTTTACTTCCTCTGCAAGGGCTGCTATATCCCTACCTGCCAGCAAGCAGTTCTGCTGCCACTCTATAGTTTGAGGATAAACCCTCTGTGCTCCCTAGCCCCACACAGGCTACACTCCCCAGTGGCACATGCCAGTTATTTGAGCTTTACACTTGAGGCAGGCTTTCCCCCAAATGATGGGGTCTAGTTCCCCATTGATGCACACACAGGATTCCCATGCCTGAATCAATAAGAGAGCAGATCCTCATGTCATTTGATTTTCTGTCATTTGATCCACTGATACCTGCTTTGTGTGCTGTGCTCAGTGCTATGTATGTTTACCTCTGTACATCCCTGTATTGCTTTAAAATTGTGTCCATTTGGCTCAGATTAGAATGGAAGCAATCGACAAAATGACATGGGTGACATATAGTTTGCACTTTGATAGTGTATGTGTGACTATGAATCCCTCAGTGCCAACTGGCAAAGAGATCACTGATACATAACACTAACTCCTCTCAGGCCTGACAAACCACTACACCTAATACATTACAGTCATGGTTTTGATCTATATGAAATGTCATGTAAGGTATCAAATGAGAGCTTATATCTTCCTGGTCATCATAAGCATTGTGAGCTGTAGGTATGGATGCTAGTCAAGAAGTTGATTATGTGCTAAAAAATTGTTTAAACTAGGTAAGCAAGGTAGATAAACAAGTTTTTCCCAGATTAAAAGAATGTTGATTTACCTGGGTCTCTGAGGTTAATCAAGCATTGTGTAAGTCAACACAAAGCAAACTTCATTTGCATATTAAGTCAACAGGAAAAGCAAGTTAACGGGAGGATGAGAAAGACAATATGGCATCAGCATACTGAAGAACAGACAGCAAAGGAGAAAAACTCTGTATGGGGATACACTTTAAAGGGATACATTTCAAAGGTTTCAGGACTGTAAAAAGGAGGAAAGGGAAACCCTTGGTTATCCATCACTGAGGAAGCAAAATGGACAGCACTTTTTGCGTCCATGAAAGCTGGGGCCCAGTGGTACTGAGGGTACTTTAGGTGAGAAACTTAACTTAGACAAAGATTTTAGCCTGCTAAAGTTATGTTTAATCTTCTAGAATCATGTTAGTAACACTTGAGTATCTTTGTTAACAAACCTCTCTTTGTTTTATCAGAAGTGTGAATTCTTAGTTGAATCAAATAAGCTGTCTCTTTGTAGGGAGCAGATTTGGTAATTACTGAGAGTGTCCAGTGACAGGGGCTGGATACAACAGGGAAATGCTCTCCAAGGGGGTTTGGGGACTGGGGCACACCAAGTGTTACCTGCAAGGCAAAATAAAGTCTGACAGAGTCCTGAGAAGTTTGTCTGGGGTGGCTAACGGATGGGGGTAACAGGGAGCTGTCACCCAGATTAGCACCAGCAAATCTCTCTTTTGCTAAGGCAGAGGGGTGACACAGTCACTCATAGTTCTCGTCACCCCAAGAAAGTGTCACGACATGGAAGAAGTTTTTCATTTTTTAGCATCTGAACAAACCTGTCTACAAGGAGAAAACAAGGTGCTTGTTCTGCACTTGAAGAGTTCAATTTGTTTCTGAACTGGAAACAGGAGAGGTCACCTTTTTAGATGATGAAAAGCCAGAACCAGATGTCGCCCTTCTAGGACATGATCCCACAAGGTATTGAACACTTCTGTGAGGTTCTGAACAATCTCAGCTCAACTACTGTGGATTAAATTATCACTCGTGAAGTTAGTGGTTATTCCCTGTATCAAGAGGTCAGTGTGTGACCTGCTGAGACTTTAACATTCCAAAGGTCTCACTGGCAGCTGTTCTTAGCACACTAAAGGAGTGATGAACCAACCTCTTAAATGGTCTGTTAAAACAGAAGTGAACAAAAACGATCATCGACTGCAGAATGTTTTTGCTGGTTTTCTGTGTTTTCCAGAAATATATTGCACTTGTCCAGAAGAAATTAAAATTGATTGAATTTAATTCAAGTGAATTCATGGTGTGCCATTGTTTTGCACTGTAATCTTTATTATGAGAATGGGATGTCAGAATTGCTTGTTTCCTCCAATGCCTCCCTTTTATTCTGTGTAAGACATAAGAACTATATGATATGTTCAAGCAGTAGAGTGTACTGCTTCAGCCTTTTAAATATTCTCTTATTGAAATGACTCACACCTTTTCTTCCCTGAGCCTCGTACAGTACTGCAAAGTTGCTTGGTTCTTACATAGGTCATGCAAGAAAATGAGGTCCTTTACTGCTTCTGGGAACATTTGAAAGAGCTAGCCTTGAATCTAGCTCCTTATTATGAGGGGTGAGAGCTTCATCTCTTCTCTCCCCTTTACATAGGGTAAAAGGGCCACAAAAGTGTAAAAGGACTCTAAAAAGCCCCCATTTCAGTTGGTGGAGGATTCCCCTAGGATAGGCACTGCAATAGACAGCTGTATGTTTGCCTTCCATGGACACCTCACAAATCCCAGCATAGGGGATGTGCCAGGGGTGAAGCTGGGGGCATAGCAGGGACTAGGGCACATCCCACAGCACTGAAGCCAACAGAGCAGCCTGTGGAGGTCCCCAAAACTATGTTACACCGGGATCCTCTCTATAGTCCCTCAGATAGTCAAGGATCAGGAGCAGTGGTGGGCAACCTGTGGCACACAGGCCGCATGCGGCCCATCAGGGTAATCCACGTGTGGGCCGCAAGACAGTGTTTACATTGACCATCCGCAGGCAAAGCTGCCCGCAGCTCCCAGTGGCTGCGGTTCGCTGTTCCTGGCCAATGGGAGCTGCGGGAAGCAGTGCGGGTGATATGTTATGTCATCTTATAGGTGATATATTAACATAGGGGTGTAAAGCCCTTTTTATTCATTGTGGTGGCTTCTCCTGGCCACCTGGGAGTTATGCACTGATCCTTGATTCATGGGACATGAAAACTACTCATCAACACACATTCTCTCCATGTATATTTATATAGGTGTGTTTGACAGGAACCATCCAGCAGCACACTTCATCCTGGGACAATGTGTCCCAGTGGAAACTACTATTACCAGTTAGTATAAAAGGCTGAGATATGTTCCAGACTGAAAAAATAGACTTTTATTAAGTCAGTCTGGATACCTCATTACATAAAATTGAATAAATTGTCTCACACTGGTGGAAATCTAGAGTAAATCAGCTGAAATCACTATTTTGAGTTTACATCACCAGAGCTGATAGAAGAATTTGGATCCTCATTATTGGGTGAAATCCTGGCCCTATTTAAGTCAATGGTGCCAGAATTTCATCCCTTTATTAATAATGGCTGCATCGGTTTGGGCATATTTTGTGCAAAATGTTAATGATTTGCTAATTCCCTGTAATCATTTATCCCACACTGCAACATAAATTCCTGCCAAGCCTTCTCCCCAGACTTGGCAGTCTGACGGGTTTCTCCTGAAGGACTTTCCCTAGATCCCTATCCCCACCCGAGCTCCTTTATTCACAGGACTGAATTAGTGACCCACACCTGCGACAATGAATGAATGAGTTAGCATCCCCCCAGCATGCTCCAATGCTTGCTAGCAGAGCAAATCAAGAGAAGTCCCCTGCCATTATATTAGACACCTCAAAATAACCTTTCCTGGAACTAAGTCAAAAATGAATCCCTCATCCTATAGTTTCATTTTGAAAGAGAAGAGAGGAAAATGTGAACTGAATAACACTATAGTTTGCAAGTTTTATAGATTTTTTTTTAATTTCAATTAAGATTATTCAACTTGATGTATTTTTTTCTACCCTGTTCTTTGGCCAATAATTTAAGGCTTGCTATAAACATTAATGCTTGCTACAACCCCAGATAACTTCAACTGCTTCTGTGTAGGGCTCCTTTTATTTATTTATTTTATTTTTAATTCACAGCACATTTTCTGTTCTGCCTCTGGTTCAAGGATATGATCAGTGCAGGTATACGGTGGCACTCTAACTGTCCTTTAGCCAGGCTGATTTATGGAGCAGCTTTCCCCTTTCTTTTCCTCTGCCTGTAATGTAATACAAAAAGGAAATATAAAATGGAGCTGTAAAATAATTGATTCACTGGTGTGTACTATCAAATGAACTCACAGTTCAAAAAGGCAGAGGAGCAAAACTGTTGATTGTCACATCTAACAGTGACAAATGCCATTTCAGTGTTATGGAATGAAGCTAATTCTAAATTTGCACAGCAGCTGAGACATATGACAATGACAATGTGTTGTCTCCTTCTGAATTTGTTAATCTATTTTGTGCCTTTCGTCTTTCACTTTGCTTTGTGGTAACAGATGAAAGTGGATTTTTAAAGTTCTCATTTTGTGGGGTTTGTCTTTCAAAAATTAATGCTCATCTTTTCTCAAGAGAGATTTGACACTCCAGATGGCTCTGTCATAACTTTTTGTGCCTGAATCCTTGGAATTAAGTGGCTGTAGAGTTTGCGTACCATTGAGGGCAGGCGGCATCTTTCAGATGCAGCCTTAAGGATTATTTATTTTTTATATGACACAGTCTAACATTACTCCTGAAAGTCACCAAGAATGAGATTTAGCTTGTGTAGTGAATAACCAATTCATTCATGGCAAATCCGCTGGTGCAATCCTATCAGGTAGGATCATCAACAAGCTCTGCCATGCCTCTCATCATTTGAGCCAAATCCTTGTCCAAATGCCAAGCTTCAGTTTGTTTCATCAGTCAAGGGATAGCCTGCATCTGCTACATCATCCTCCACCTTGCAAAACTCTCCACTCTTGCTGTGCTGTAATGAGTGAGGCTAGGGGTAAGCTGATGGATCAACACACTCATGGATCCTCTGTCCATAACCTTGATCCTTCTCTAGCCTGACCTCAAAATAACCTTAATGGTAGTGTAGGTGAAGCATCCATAGAGCACAGTACCACATTACACAGGGGATGTGGACTCCTCATCCCTATGGGCTCCTAACATCCTGACCCCAATATCATTCAACCGAACCACACCACTGTGTTCAAAGCGGCCCACACCAGGAGGTGCAAGACCAGAAAAACAGTTTTCCTCATTTTCAGGGAAATGTGGCAGCTGCCATCTTGACTGATACACCAGGAACTGAATTGGAGATTTCCAGAGCTGACCAAGTTCTATATCATCAACTGCAGAGCCGGAATCTATAGCTGGGGACTGTAACTGTAGTAAAGTGATCCTCAAGGATCCCTTAATAATTGCCAGCCTGGAAAAAAGTGACCTTGGCTCACTGTGCATTCTGACTTATACCCTCATTGAAACCCCTTGTTCAATGTACTAGCTACCAGTTTAGACCCTTATCCTGCAAGCTGTGGTATGGGAGCACAGGGGTTTGTCTGTGGTGAACAGACTAGAGGATCAAGAATTTAGTCTCTTCCTTGGTTCATATCAACTGCAAACTGATCCTGATTTTTTTCAGTGTATTCATCATTCATATTCACCAGATAAAGTAGTTTCAATCAATAACTTTTGGCCAATGGTTGTTCCATGAACTCTGCTTTGATTGGTTACTAATTGCTCTGTGTGATTGATCAACTGCTACATGTGACTTTTCCTGCTCTCTGACAGGAAAACTGAAACATTTTAAACAGGAAGATAATGAATCATGAATAATGCACTTCTGGTATGAACTTTAGGATGAATAATCACACATGCTAAAATTTGTGAAATTTTCAAGATTCATAACATGTTGGGGATTCACAAATATTTTTATGAGGCTGTCCAAACACTTATGAAGAACAACTACCATCACCCTGTGAATCATAGTGAACCAAAATCTGTGATTTATTCACCACTTGGGGATTTTTCTTTTGGTATCTGAACAGTTCTAATTGTAAATAATGTGATGGTTTGTTTCTCTTTAAGAGTGTGATGTGTATTCTGCTTTCATAGCTCTACAACCTTCATTACCAGTGCACACTGCACTGAGATTTTTGGCACATACAAAGGTTTTTATGTCTCAGAAATTAAAATCTTTGAACTAATAAAAGATGTCTAGAAAATTTAAACACTTTTAGAGAATTACTACAGACCTCTCTATTAAACCACAATGGAATTAGAATTACATTTTATTTCTTATGAACTCGTCCTCTGGTAAAACTCCACTTCTGAAATGTTGCCCTTGAACATATCTCTTAGTATTTCTGAATTCTAATCTAGTCCCTTTTTAAAAAAAATCTCGTTCTGGATTGCCATTAAAAACTAGACTGAGAAAAGGATGAATTTTGGGGTTTATTCTGCTACCCTTTTAAGGGGGAAATGAGGGTAGAAGGTATTTGTATGTAAAACTCCCAGTCATGGTCTGATCCAATTACCACTGAAGTCAATGGAAGTGTTTCCATTGATTTCAGTGGACGTCAGATTGGGTTTTAAATGTTCTGGTATCATATTTTCTCCCCATCCCAAATAATATTTCATCCTGCTCCCAAATTTCTGACCCCTTTGGAAAATATTCTGGAGAGATGACTTCTGCTTTCAGTATAAAACTATTTTAGGCTAGTTTAAAACTTTGTTTGGTCCTTAGGATGTAACACATCAATAGTCGGAGATAAGAACTGGCATCTGGCCAGCATGCACCACAGACAGCACAGATTAGATGCAGATCAATCTGCAAGAAATGTCTCCTTGTCCTAATATGTAGTCAGTGCCCTCCCCATCAGAAAAAAACAAAAGCCTATATTAACACCTAGACCCACATGTTTCACTTTGGGCTTAGCAAAAGAGTAATGCTTCTAACAGACTATTTTAATTCCTGTATCCCTCCATTCTTTTCTCCTTTATGGTGTGTCTGGTCTAAGAATATGACATGAGCTTGTGAAGCAACATTGCAAGCTTTCTTAAAACAGTATCCTTCAAACGTTGGCCATCAGTTAGTATGTGGCAGTTCAATCAATATGAGATTGCATCAAAAAACTATTCTTGCCTCTTGAAGGAGCAGGAGGTCAGTGGGAATGTCTGCTCTGAATGGCTAACTAAAAACTCCCTATTTATCTCATTATGTGCAGCAACACAGTAAGTATGATTTTATATCTTGACCCGACTGTTGGAGCGATGATCAGAGTTTACAACCTCTAATTGCACAGATTCAATAGCATCCCCCCTTTGTGTTTTCTTTTGTGTTTCTTTTTATTAAAGACAAGACAACACAGTGTATTTTAAAGCTAGTTTTCCATCTCCAGATGATCACTGTTAGCTTGTACCCATATTGGTCCAGTCAGGATTTAGCTAATGTAACAAGGACCTGATTCAGCTCCCACCACAATCAATAAAAGAACTCCCATTGATTTCAGTGGGAGTGGGAACAAGCCCCAAATACACTAGGGAAGAGATTTTCAAAGGATAGTTTGCACCCAGATCATAAATCCCTTTTGTTCCTTTGAAAATCTCTCCCTATACTATCTTTCCCGTGAGGGGCTAAAAATGCGGAGCTGGGAAATGTAGAAGAGCTGCTACATCCCTAGACACATGGACCAATGCTGTTTTTACTGTCTCCTCATCGTGAACTGACGTTGTTCTGAAAGCAGTCAGGGAATTCTTATTGCCCCATTTAAACTAATTGGAGCCCAAACTCCTGTCACATGGATTCTACTGAAAAGAAGGGCCAGAGATAAAGGGGAAATAATATTCAAGAGAGAGATTTTAAAAACAAAACAAACATAAAAACATTCAGTTTGGACAAAATAGGGACCGATTTCCATGCCACCTTTCCAGAATAGGCCCTATTCAAGTAGACAGCACCCTGCCCACCATGGAATATGACACACCTTTTTAAGTACAGGAGCTGAGCTGCAGCAGCTGCTTTTTTGCCTGCTAGTTAGAGGCCTGAGGAATGGAAGGTCACACGCCACCTGTACTGCATAAGACTACCTTATGATGATAGTGTCTGTAATTATGTAGACTCTTTTGCCCTGCCTCCAGCCAGATTTTGGTTATATGGGGAAATATGTCATCAAGGATCTCAGATGTGAACAACAACAACTGTTTGAAGAAAATGAGCTGCCATGGCCTTTTTCTCTAAGCACTCTGTGAAACCATGATTATAGATGTAACCTTTCTGCCAGGTGGAGTCGGCAGCAACAAGGGCCAGGTTCAATATCAAGGGGTTCCTCTTAAGTATGCAAAACAGAATCAGCTCAAGCCCCCACCCAGTAATCTGGGGAAATTTAACACCACCTCTGGGCACCTCTGAGAAGCAATACTTCCCCAATCGCAAGCACTGAGTCTGTAGAACTTGTAAGAAAGAGGGAAAGGGAACCTGGCATTAATTTTGGAAAACACCACAACCACAATTCAAAAACACGTGACCATGAGTTAACACCCACCCCAGAGTGTGCTGAGAAGTGCCCTTTGCCTCAGTTTCTCACCTTGCGATGTGAAAGTCCAACAAATGTTCCCTCAACCTGCCATTGCCCTCTTTCTCCACGGCACCCAACTCCCAGTTGTAGTCCTTGCTCAGCAGAGGTGCAGAGTTCACAGGAGTTCATCTGCCACCGGGAGTAGCGGGGGGAGGAAGACATCGAGCACAGCTGCTGCCTCTGCAATTGACTCACAGTTGCCATCCTTTACTCTGGCACCACTGGCCACTGCCACTCACTCTGCTGCTTCCGCCATTCACCGTGCTGTCACACTCTGAGGTTCCATCACTTAACCCAGCTCTCAGTGATTGCAGTGGGGAACCTCACTACAGGCTGGGCAGTCTCTTTCACTGGGACACTGTCCCACACCAGGTCTAACACGCAGCAGCTAAAGCCATTTATCAGTGATTTTAGGTTTAGTGATCACTTAACAAAACAAAGACTCTCAATTGAGTCTAATCAGCTCTGTCTTTAAACAATGGAGAGGGTCAAATAGTGGCTAAGGCCTAGTCTTGTCCTAAGACTTTTTAGACAGCACTTGCATCCCCAGGTACAAACACCTATCCACACCCTTTTTCTCCTTCACTGGCATTTACCATCTTTCCCCAGGCTTAGTGAGTGAGGTTCCATTGAGGGTGACCCCATCATTGAGAATGGGCTAAGTCCAGTTCTGCTGCCTTTTACACTCAGGATAACAACATTCCATTATCCCTGCATTCTAATACTAGAGTGATTGTAACCCAACACCAGCCAAAATTGATCATTTTGGAAGAGTAGTTCCTTCCATTCACACACCTAGGCAAAGGAGGTGTGTTTATGTAAATACAGTCTGCTCCTGAAGTCTTTTTCCCAGCTCACCACTGGATGTCAGGGGAGAGCTCACTCAGACCCTTTCCATTATGTTTACATAGACAAATTTCTCCAAGACTGAAATAATCATTCTGTAGCTACACAATGCTTTTGAAATCATTTACTAATCATCTCTGAGAAATGAATCAGGGTGGATAACTTGCAACCAAGAATTGTAAATGTTGGCTAAAGAGCTCCTTGACTCCTTGACTGTCAATATTAATTTTTAATAAATCTTAGAAAACTGGGAAAGTTCCAATGGACTTAAAAGAAGCCAAAGTTGTGCCAATATTTACAAAGGGTAAACAAGATGACTCATGTAATTACAGAGATTATAACTGAACATTGATCCCAGGCAAAATAATGGAATGGCTGATACAAAACTCAGTCAATAAAGAATTAAAGGATGAAAATGACATTAATGATAATCAGCATGATTTCCTGGATAATAGATCAGACAAATGAATGTGATATAATTCAGATATTAGAAGCTTAAATTTTCACATGCATTTAAGGGCTTTGCTTATTAGAGGCCTTGATTTGTTTTTTTCTTGCTTTGTCTTCTTTGAGTATGGAGAATATGAATAATTTTAGAAAATAAATCACATGGGGAAATGTGGGATAAAATGGAAACTAAAGAATGATATTAGGGATTGTCTATGTAGTCAGTTAGTGCATGGCAAGCAAGGTACTCACCTGCCATGAACTAACTCACCATGTGGACCCTGCTACTGTGCACTAAAAGTTTGAAACAGCAGTAGGTCAAAGTGCACTATGGAACTTTTACTGTGCCATAGAAGAGTCTACATGGAGAGTCAGTGCACAGCGGGCTAGAGGGCTGTAGATTCACACACCTGCTTGCCATGTACTGACTCTCCATACGGGCATACCCTTAGTTTCCATTAAGGTACTACAACAGTAAAGAGGTCTGTGATGTATTGGGGTTCATCTAAGCCAATAAGAGGTTCGATTACAGTCTCCCTTGTAACCTTGGGTGTCTTGTGACTGTGCAGCTATGGTCCAGAGCTTTGACCCCAAAAGTCTGCCAGCAATCCACAAGCCTCAACCTGGCTTTGCCAAACCTGGTTACTCATTGCAGGATGACCTTAGTACCCTTCCAGACCAGAATTCACCCCAAAATCATCCTACTGCAAGGACCAGTCCCTCTCACCAGACCCTCGCTGAGAAAATGTTAGGTTCGCTGCCTGTTCAGAGACAGTAAAATACTCCAACCTGTGAAGCATACACTTTACTGAATTTACACAGCACTGATTATTTTTAATGAAAGCAAAAGAAGTTTGTGAACAAAAAAGCATGGATTAAGTGATACCAAGTAAAAGAAATAAAGGTAGAGATGGTTACAGGCAAATAAAAGTGAAAACATGCATCTAAAAGTCTAAAACTTAATCTAGCAAGATACAGTTTTTGTTCAAGAGGGCTTCTTTCATCCATGGTCTCCTTTCCAGCTTTTTACTGGCCAGCCTGGTCAGGACCCATCACAGAGATCAAATCACTTAGTCTCCTAAGGTGAAGGATAAAGATGGAGTCTCTCTCTGTTCCTTATATTCCTAAAAGGGATGTCTTTGTCTTACAAATCAGGAAGGCATCCTGAGGATTCAGTCTCCTGTGTCTCTCTGGGGTACAGAAGCCATGTTAGTTCTCTGTCTCTCAAGTTGAGGATCAGGATAACCTCTGCCAGTTTAGCTCCATGGCTTTGTTTGCTGCTAATATATATAAATTGAGGTAAATCCACATTCCTTTGTCAAGAGCAAATCTGTTTATAACCTTTACATAGTCTAGGCTGTCTTATCTTAAACATGTTTTAGTAACATCCTACAGAGGGAATTCATAATTACACATATAACATTAACACATGCATTTTATAATGGTATTAATAACCAATGTGTTATTGGTTCTCATATGATATCCCACAAGGTATATTTTGTAAAAATAATATTGTAGAAATGTATACGGTGTGACTAAAGGGCGGGCCTAGGGTCACAGGGACAATGTGGTAAAACAGATAGAATTGATCAAATATATTTTCTTCTGCTGCTTTCACCTGAGATATTAATTGTGCTATTAGTATAGGTATGCATGTAATGTGGCCACATGGGATATACTCAAGCTATATGCTTTTTCACTTTTGACAAACATATTGCTGGCCATGCTTGAAACCAGCATAACCAAACCTACCTTTTAGCATCGTTGGCTCAGGCTTTTTATCACATTCCACAAAACAGGGCCAGATTCTCATTTTACTTTCAATAATGTAACTCTAGAGTAATTCCATTGAAAATTGGCCATACCTCTTCAGTGTTCGTTATATAATTTCTATACACTGTCTTTTTGTTCAGTATTTGTACAGCACCTAGCACAATGGGGTACTGGTCTATGACTAGGGCTCCTGGGCATTAATGCAATAAAATGCATTATTATTAATAATAATATATAATAAGAAATGGATCATATTCTGGCCTCACTGAAGTCAATGAGAGTTTTGCCATTGACTTCAGTAGACCCAGGATTTCACCCAATATATCTTTATGAGTTTTGATAGCATAGTGAACTTGTTTTTTATTTCCTCTGCTGATGTGACAAAAAAAAACTAAGTGACATAATAATCACTGTATTTGTCTTGGCTACACTAGTAACAAGTATCTCTCATGCCCTCTACAGCTGGGAGTTCCATTTGCTTCCACTTTTTATGTACGATATTCTTTTCTACCAAAAATGAGATGCCAACACATGTCCAGATGCTGGCCTGTTAGAAGCGTTTTAGAAAAGACTCCCAAGAGAGAACATTTTGCAGGTGGAAGAGTTTTAGCGGTAGATCTGCTTTTGGTAGTTTATTTATTTATAACTCCAAGATGGCCAATATTTATTGTTTCAGATCTAAGTCAGAGACTCCTCTCTTTGAACATTAAGTTGGTTTATTATTATCATTTATTATTAATTATTATTATTATTATTATTATTACATTAATGCCTTAGGGCCATAGGGGCCCAAAGAATGGCACATACGTAGTGAGTTGCAGTCCCTGAATCCCAATACACTGTTTTAATCATGAGACCCCCTACTTCTTCCTGATAAAAATGTTTTCAGGATACTTGCTGATCTTCTAATACACAGGATACATTAATAAATAATATTTACTATAATTTGCCAATTGTCCCTCTTCCACACTGAAAACTAATCTTTGCTCAAGCTATAGAGCCTGAATAAATTCACAACAGTGTGGTTGAAGAAAATAACTTAGGGTACATCTCTATGCTGTGATGAAACACTGGCGGCCCTGCCACAGCTGGCCTGGAACAGCTGACTCAGTTCAGGCTTTTGGGGCTCAAGCTGTGAGGCTATAAAATTTCAGTGTGGACATTTGGTCTCGGACTGGAGCCTGGGCTCTAAGACCCCACAATGGAGGACGGTCTCCGAGCCCAGGCTCCAGCCCAAGTCCAAATGTCTACACAGTAATTTTGTAGTCCTGTAGCCCGACTCCCATGAGCCCGAGTCAGCTGACCAGGCTCTGAGATCAGTGCCTCAGGTTTACTATTGCAGCATAGACATACCCTTAGGGGCTAGATGGTGCCTTTAGGCACAATCCTGAGCAGAGGGTGGTGTGTAATTTGTTCTACTCCAGGAATCGTCCTGGAAAGACTGCACTACAGAAAGACCCCTCTGCGGGCTTGGCTACGCTTGCAAATTAGAGTGTACTAAAGTCGCCCAGTGCGCTCTAACTCACTCCCCGTCCGCACTGGCAAGGCATGTAGAGCGCTCTGACTCCGTGGCTAGAGCGCTCCTGGTAATCCACTTCGGCGAGAGGAATAACGTTTGAGCTGAGACGCCCCAGCATCAGTGTGAACGAGGTGTTGCATTACTGCGCTCTGATTGACCTCCGGAAACGTCCCATAATCCCCTTAAGTCAACTGGCCACTCTTGTCATTGTTTTGGAATCAGCTGTAGGAATGCGGATATGCCCTCTCAAAGCTCCGTTTCTGACAGCCAGCATGCTTATCTGCTCCGGGACAAAGCGACCATTACTAAGGAATGCTGTTTACCTTCAGTGAGTGACAGAGAGGCGAGGAGGAAGGGGGGTCTGAACTTACAGGACAGCATGCTGACACACTCTCAGCACCCCAAAAGCCCACTCTCTCTCTCCCCCCCACATACACACAACACACTCCCTGTCACACTCCACCCCACCCCCTGCATTTGAAAAGCACGTTGCAGCCACTTGAACGCTGGGATAGCTGCCCATAATGCACCGCTCCCAATGCCACTGCAAGTGCCGCAAATGTGACCATGCCAGTGCGCTTGCAGCTGTCAGTGTGAACAGACTGCAGCGCTTTCCCTACTGCACTCTCCGAAGGCTGGTTTAATTCAAAGCGCTCTACATCTGCAAGTGTAGCCATGCCCTGAGTAACAATTCCCTTTTCACTTTCCACTTGCTCGGGGGGTTGGGGGGCAGGAGGGATGTAATTTGCTGCTAGCCTATGCTAGTAACAAATTACAACACACTCTGCTTCAGCTCAGCTGTACTAGCTGCTGCATTGGAACAACAGAGCAGATGTTCCATTCATTCCCCCTTTCCCAAGCATTAAAGTAAGGCGGAGCAGGAGAAAGCACAACTCCTTCTTCTCTGTTAAAAGAGAAGCCACCCTAGCTTCTGTAAATAGCACTCCCTCTCCTGTTTGCCTGGTGTGCCGTCAGCTCCCTTTCCTGTTTCAGTCCTACTACAACTACTGCCTGTCCAGTTACTGCATTCTCCTGCACAGCTGGGCCCAAGGTCTGGGTTCTACAATAACTTGCTATCCTGCATAAGTGTGTAGTCCAAGTCACAGCTTAGCCAATGAAAAGGTGAGCACCGAAAATCTCAAAGGAAAAAAGAGCTAGTGACAGTAATTAGGATGATGTCCCACTTTCATGAACCCAAGTATTTTTTACCTGTGTAAAATATATGTTTCAATAAAACAACATCGTTTCACATCACATAAATAGAGCCATGGCTGTGAGAGCAATGCCAGGGGGTAGCAGCACTGACCATGGGAAATAGTTTTCATACCCTATTTGAATTAAAAGGAATGTACTGGGTCTGAAGCATGAATGCAACAAAAAATATTAAATTGTAACCTCAATTATTTCTAAATCAGGAGGAAGTTATTTACTAGTTTGTTTCTGGGGATTTTTTGTTCTTGCAGCTGTAATATTTCCACCAGCTGGTTTTGAATGTTGAAGCACTTAGCATTATAGAGAAAGTCAAGCATGGTGCCTATTTTATTGTTGAATAAATGATAGCTGATGCGGTGGAGCAGTGGCATCATGACCTGTCTTTGTGAGTTAACTTTTACAAGGGTTTTCAAAACCAGCCCAGAAATCAGTGACTTACAATAATTATACTCCAGCATGCATAAAGGGTCACTGCATCTGCACCTCCACTGCATCAATTATAACTTTTGTTTCACCAAAAGTCAGACTAATATTTGCCTGAATCCAATGCCTAATGAAAAAACAACAGAGTTCTACTCCTTTGGCAAAAACAGGGGGTCTGGGACAGAGAAAGGGTCAAAGGACAATCAAGGATATGTAGATACATATAGATAATGGTTTCTTTCAACCTATAGATGCCAAGTTGGCCTTTCTGAAAGAATAATAGTGGAAATAACATTCCAGTACTGTAGATGCTGACTAGCTTAGGCATGGAATTTTAATTTCTGGAAATACCACATTCTCCATCCAAAGGACTTTTAGTCCATCAAGGGATGAGCCTGTGTGGAAAGCTGCATGCCAGTTCTCCCCTCAGCTTTGTGGGTGTTCCTAGGTTAGCAAACATGCTCACTACAATGGGCTAAAAATCATCCTTGCTGTAACACCACTGAATTCAAAAGAATTAAACCAGAGCTGTATTTGGCTCACAGTCTCTAATCACCTCCATGCTATGCAGTAGCAGTTTTCCAATAAATGTATCTTTCAACACATTCTATAGACTTCAGCTCTGAGCACTTTTTTCTTTTCCACTTCAGAGGTTTATACAATTATCAGCTTAAGCTTTAATTGGATTTAACTAATTGGTAAACAGGATTTTTATTCATTAGTTTTATACATGTATCAGTTATTCATTTAAGGTTTAATTTGAATTAAATGTAAGCAACTGGGTTGCTGGGATTCTTTTTTTTTTCCCCATCACTCAGTGAAAAACCTTGACAAATATCAGCAATTTATCCATTCCTATCTTTAAAAGTCTGCTATAGATTATTAAGCAATCAAAGATTTTTTTATATGTATAAGAGCACCCATGGTGCTTGGTATTTGAGCTGATCAGCAGGAAATGAAATGCAAGAGCTTTTCAGGTTAATGTTAATTAAGTCTCGCACATAGTCTACACACATCTGAGAAAAGAAACACATCAACTCAAGAAGTAGTATTTATATAAAACATTCTGAATACATAAGAAACTAATAACCATATCGATGGCTTTTAACCATAGACTAGCCCTGCAGTTTTATAGAAACTCTTGGGGGAGTCTTTAAAATATGATGCAGAATTAGAAGGAGAATTATGACTATGAATAAACTGGCATTCAAAAGCCATCAGTTAAATTTCTACCAAAGAGCTATTGTCATTAGAGCTGTGGGATACTGACCCCTGAATTGAGATCATGAATTTCCATAAAATTCACAGATAATGCAAGACTCCTTAGGGACTAATATCAGAGGTTTCCCCGGTTTGACATGATTTTATTTATAAGCAGTGACAATGAAAAATAAAAGGCACTATGAAATTACAGACCGCACATTTTTCTAAACTCCAAGATTTACTAATTTCTTTCAACAAGGACGAGAAATCCAGCTGTAGACAGACGTTCTGATTGACTGCCTGGGCCTTTTTGTAACTCTCATCCACCTTCTGGAGTGGCTTATTGATACATTAGATGTCACAGCTACATTTGGACCACACATCCCCACCCATGCATGCTACTTTGGGACTCCAAGAAGCAGCAACATCATATCAATAAATCTGACTGTTGAGTAAACCTGATGAGAGAAGGCACTGTTTCCGGAATGCGATCTCAATGCAGAGACAACACAAAGAGTCTTCATGACAATGGCAATAGAGATCTCACCTCACCAATGAGAACTTCATTATCAATGCAGTTGTTCTTACATATACTAAATTTGTTGTGGCCCTACAGTGAATTCTTCTCTTTATTCACAGATCTGTTCATCCTGCTGCAGAAAAGACAGAGCAGCTGAAAAGTAGAGCTGGGGGGGAAAATTGGCAAATAAAAAATTGACGAAAAATACATTTTGGGGGGCACCAAACTTAGATGGGAATTCAGTCAAATTTGGCAAATAGTTTTGGCTGAAAAAAAAAAATTCAGGAATGTCAAAATGTTTTGTTTAAAAATGTCATTTGGAATCAACATCTGAAAAAAAAATTTTGACCAAAAGTAAAAAAAATTTTCGGTTCTTTCATTTCAGTGAGAAAAATTGAAAAAAAAAATCAGTTTCAGTTCAAAGCAAACTGATTTTTTTTCTGGTTCAGCCACTGAACCAAAAATCTATTATTTGCTTAGTTCAATTCAAAAGTCTAATTAAAGAGAAATATTATTTGAATGTGTTAATAACTTCATCAAAGGAAAATAAAGCCAAACCTGTTGATTAGCTCAATATATTTTATATACTACTTAACAAAGAGTGCCACCCATTTAAAAGTGTTCTTGTGTGCCTGCCATTATGTTCATATCACTACATGTATTTAAAACATAGTTAGTGCATTTGTCTTGGTAAAAATTATATATTTGAGGCTACTTCCGCTAACATTAATATCATGTATGTCACATATCTTAGTAAGTATTGGTTAAAACTATGATAACACCCTATGTATAGCGTCTGAGCAGGTATATGCTTTTTTTACATGCTTAACATTAAAATATTGTTAGCTTCATAAATTGTCTGAATTTTCTTCTGTATTATCGCTACTCAACAAAAAAGTACGGAATAGAGCTGATTGAATACTGCAAATCATTTTCCACTAATATTTATCTGATTATTTTTAATGAATTTGCTTTGAGTGTCTTTGTTTCCTGTTGTCTTTGCTCTCCACCACTATTTTATTGAATGCGTTTACTGGCAGGAAAGTTTGCTGAGGCAGTGTTGTTGAAGCAGATATTTCAGAATATTCAAAGACTTTGTGGTCAGGAGTATTTCTGCCAGAAATCAGATTCTACAGTATTAACCTCATCCAGTCAGGGAACAGAACCATACTATGTGACTTATATTTAGAATCAAACCAACTTGAATTTCACATCTCAAAATTCATAGTATCACACTGAACTACTCATGAATGAGATACAGATCAAAACATTATTCACAGGAATTATTTATGGAACAACTTTGAATAATGAATACATTTGAGAAAAACATTATCTGTTTCCCAGCTATCTGTGAACAAAAAGAATCAAAATTCATTAAACAGATAATTTGTTATCAATAATCTATCCAGTCTTAGTCCAGAAGCTAAACATTGAGGGTGGCCTTCCAAAATTTTCACTAGCAGTTAGTTCATCCACAATAATAACAAAACCTTTTGATTTATTTCCAAAACTCAGATCTCAGCATCAGTAGGAAAGACTGTAGCTGTGAGTTAGAAGAGCTTTCTGGATATCACCATGCAAATAAGAACACAAAATTTGCCATATTTTTGAGCAGTTTATTAGAAGTAGGTCAAAGTTCTTTCCTTTGGGCGCCAAAATTTCTGCCATGTTCCTGTTAGTGACAACATATTTTCAGGTGCACATCAAAGATATTAGATCTGATCCTTCTCCAACCAAAATAAATGGAAATTTATACTGATGATTTCAATGGAAGCTGAGTGGGACCTTGGTCAACTAGCTACTGTATAATGAAAAATAAATGAAATAAAAGTGCTCAAAACTCAGAATTTTAACAGGTTAGCTTTTACTTAAATATTTTGGCTTTATTTCCATACTGCCCAAAATCAGTCAACACTGAGTAGTACTTTACTCTGCAAAGTAATCTCACCGTAATCAACATGCATCAAGATGCAATCCCCGCCATCTTAAATTGTTAATCGTTAATCTTTCTTTCTTTAAACATTTGCATCACTGACAGACACTCAGGCCTACTAATGTTCCTGTCTTGGTCTACGAATGAACCAGAATGACCACATTACAGACCCCCAGCTAAGCAGGACTTTAACACAACTTTGGCAGTGTGTTAAAACTGTGCCACTGTAATTCAGATGAATATGTTTAATTGATTCGAGCAAGAGCAATTTAGCTAGAAATGTTCTTTCACATGAATAAAGAATCCTGTAGCATAAGGGTGGTGTGCTAGGCTCCTGCACATAATCAATTTACTGTGAGGTCAAGAGTGTGGGTGAAGACAGGCACTGATGACCTCAATCCTTCCTGAGATCCCTTTTTAAGGTTCCTCTGGTTAATTGTTTCTAATCCTAAAGTACACCAAAATTAATTCCTATTGTTTTCTGGTGGGCTTCCTGGTAAAAGACCAATTAATCCTTGTTAAATTCTTATGACTATTTCAACTTCTATTCATCAGGCTTTTCACCAGCTAGGTCTCAGATTCTTCTCAGACCCAGCTATGTTCAGACGCACTCAGCTTCTGAAGAAAGATTTCAGTTGCATATGGTATAAAATGTCTGTCCAACTTCCCTTGTTTTCACACTCCAACCTTCTATATAGTGCAGCACTAGTGACAATTTTAATTACCAGGATATTTTAGTACTGTCATGACAAAAAGAAAAAAATATTTGACAGCATGCAATTTTGTCACTTTGAGATTTAACAAATAAAAACACTGAGAGCTCATGTAATGAGCTCATGTAATGCTCTCTTCTTTTGTATCTACACACCCACTGACATATCAGAGCAATGAAATGACTGTCAGTTGTAAGAAGCTGTTTAGAATTACGATTAAATACTAAGGGCCACATTCTGATCAGTCGTTACATGAGTGTCAGTCCTGAGTAATTCGACTGAAGTCAGTGGAGTTACTCGGGATTTAATCCAGTGTGACTGAGAGCAAAGTCCTGCTGCTGTTATTCAATTGTTGGGAGATTTGCTTTATGGGGTATGCCCTAGACACATAACACACTGTGTCATACTTGTTGATGTACTTACAAGAGCTTTTGTATTTGACATAGCTGAAAACTCCTGGGTGAAAATAGATTGTAGAAAATTCCTAGCTGAGCTCCAATATCAATTTTCAGGAAGCAAAAATACTGTGCAAACATTTTCTACCAAACTAGACTAGTTGAAATGGAGGAAGTTTAGTACACACTATGACGGTAACAACCCTAATGAATAACCAGAAAATACATGAAGGATCAGGATGTCTAAGACTAAAAAAATTCTCACTGATATCTGCAAGGCTTTTTATACCTTTAGTGTATTGTCTAAAAACTGGATGGGAAAAATATTTCTCAAATATTTCATTACAAAATTGTAATGAAATTTGTCAGATAAATTATTTGAAACATACATGACCAAATAATTTGACAAGCTCTATAAACTGGGCAAATTATGGGGCAAATATTCAAAGAATAATGTATTTAGAAATAGAGCAAAATTCACCAACTGTTACTGGAACAACTGTATTGTTGAGCATCACAAACAAAAAAATCAGTCAGAAGTACAAAGAAAGGGTAATGACAGGGACTGATTTTGTGAGAGATGCTGTTAAAGGCCCCATCTACACTGTAGCTCATGCTGTGATTAACAATCTTATGCATGGAGAGTTTAAATGTTTTTAACTTTTTATTTAATTATTTCTTCCTAAATGACAAAACAAAACAAAATGTTTTGATCAGCAAGGAAGAGAAATTGAAAGAAAAAAGTCCTAAAAATATAGCATTGCTCTATGTAAACAGTACACACAGGAATAAGGCAGTATTCAGAGACAAACAGGAAATATTGCCTGATGTTATGTCAGGAGACGAGCACACATATGTCATAATAATTCAAAGAAATAGCACTGTTCTGCTTTCTAGCCTACAATTTGGATGGATGGTTGAATGAAAAGTGGAATGAGAGAGAAAGAATGTTTCTGGTGAACACTGCTATTTTGGGAACGCCAAAAAATCAGAAAAAAAACCAACCTCTTTTAAATTTCTTTATTTTAATTTTATGCAAAATTATCACCCGGCAGTATTCGTGCTCCTTTAAAATCCAAACTCTGTTCTGAAGCTGTTTTATGTTTGTTTTCAAAGACTTGTGGTAAAGTATTGGAGGATTGTGGGGTTTTTAACAGTAAAAATAAGAAACTACCTTTCCGTTTGGGTTAGAACGGAGATGAAATGAGAAATGGCTGCCACCAAGCAGAAAATTTGCTCACTTTATGTGTGCCAGTTAATTACGACACTTCAGAGGCGCTTCTGAAAGGATAAGGCAAGCTGCATAAATTTAGCTGTAATCCAGGCAGGCAAAACTAATTTGCAGGGGATGGCCTTATCTAGCTGCTGCAGCTTTCTCAGAAAATTAACCTTGGATATTTGGGCCCAATTCAGAAAGTGTTTGATTTTTTTTCCTTCCCTGCTCAGCATAAGAGAATTTCAAATTCAGTACAATACCTGACTTTTAAGAGGCACTATGAATGCTGTAGGCAGTTCAGAGTTATTATCGACAAGCAAAAATATATATTTATATATATACATATATATGATTGTCCTTCATGCCCATTATCCTGCCTTCTTACATGTACATCAGAGGGTTTATCTCAGCATGTATAGGGGGTTTCTTTGGATTAACAGAATATGCAACTCATTTTAATGTACTTAGAAAAATTCATCAAAGTTCATTGCAGAATAAGTCATGCATACTGACTTGTTCATTCCAGTGGAAGTGAAGAAATCCCCATAAAAATAGAAGTTTAATGAAGTGTTGGAGCAAAGTCCTGCCTGTCATTCTGATTACCACTGATTTAGAATCTTCCTTGATATATCACTATTAATTACTCTTACTCAGGACAATTAAAAGTTTACCTTTGATTTCACCAGCTTTCACCAGTTCATGGGTGAAAGATTTAATTAACAAATGTTGCCAAATCCACCTTAAAGCTGCAGGCGTAAAAAGAAGCATAATAACTGTTATTGGCGCCTGAGTATTTTACAACCTATATAATTGAAGACTGATTTTTTATTTTATCTAAGAGTGTTAATCAGTTCATAATAAGTTCCTGCATCTGTAGATGACTGTAGATGACTAAAGTGTTGAATTTTAATTTGAATAGAAGTTTGGTCTTGGGTATTTTGACATTGTAGGACTAAGTCTTAAATAATATCATTTGTGATGCTTGCTTTAAATAATGGTATATTGTTGTGTATTTGGTTGTCGTGGTAATAGCACCTTGTTGTTGCTTTGGCAACTGAGTTAGATTATTAGGGGATAGCCCAGCCAGTTTTGGCTGGTTTGGTTAGTTCAGTGTGTGAAAATAAATGGCTGCTTTCATGGCTCACAGCGCTCTGTGTCTCAAGTGATTTCTTCCTAAACCTGCTGCCCCAAGGATACAACACATACATATGCCAAAATCAGTGAGAAAATGTGTGTGACTATCTAAGTAAAAGTATATTTTAGCCCTTTACTTAAAGCACATTTAATCTTGTGAAGTTCCTAAGCACATCAATAAACCTGTCTGAAACCTCCTAACACACATTCAATTGCCAAGGCTAAATGTTATGGCTAGCCCAAGTTAGGCCTTGTGAAAATGTAACCAGCCTCCATAAGGATCCATACACAGTGCTTATATCATTCATAATGCTTATAAATACTGGAATTTTTATGGCAACATCAAGCTTCATAGCTACTCTAAATTGTGCCAGCTTGTAACAAACCTTTGGGGCTGCTGTACTGTCTGGAGATCAATGGAATACAGCATGCTTTAGCCACGCCCCACCCGTCTTTCACACCAAGCCCCAGCATGCTCCAAGATACTTTACATGTTGGCTTTATGTCAATATAACTTTATGTCCCATGTCAAATTAAAGACTAGCTGCCCATTTAGTTGACGGTAGTTTTGCATGCAGAGTGATTGAAGCATTAGATCAAAATACAAATACCAACCTTATAATTCTGTAATGAAGGACTAAATTGTTGTTTTTACCAAAGCACCTACAATGTGCTAGGCTGTGTCTCTGCATGTAGGAAGACATTGTCCCTACACATAAGATCTTATAATCTAAGAAGACAAGCCACATATGAAGGGTCAAGGGGAGACAAGAAAAGTGTACAGTCAAAATATAAATAATTTTAAAAATATATTTTTCTAGGGAATATCAAAGGGAGTCATGTATAAAAATTCCTATTATATATGGAAGTAAATAATGGAAATAAAAAATAAAATACAAAGAAAATGGTGTTTAATAACTATTCAGAGACAGACAAAAATAAAAGTTGTAACAAAATACCTCAAATTCTTAATAAGGATCTAACCACAGTAGACTTTCTAATTTCAAGGCATTATGGAGGCACTGCTTGCAACTCCATAGTTTAGACCACATAATGAAATGTTCTTAAAATGAGGCATGCATTATTGTTTTTCTTTATATGTAGGTAGCCTTTCACTCTGGAATTTCACATAACATTTGTCTATATATCTATATATGTATATTCAAATATACATTAGACTCAATAAAAATAATAAAGCACCCAGTTTCAAGATACCATAGAAATATCTTGTTCTTTAGAGCGTTGTTTCTCCATTCTAAGAATGCCTAATAGTTTATCAAAATGGAAGTACTGATTCAGCAAAGCACTTACCCACATATTCACATGCTTAAAATTAAGCATGTACTTAGGCTTTATTTGATTAAGGCAGAAGGAAGATGGGGTGAGATCTCACTGTGTAAACTGGCATGCCATAGCTGCATTGAAGTCAATTTATACTAGTTGCATAGGCGCCGGCTCCGTGGGTGCTCCGCGGCTGGAGCACCCACGGGGGGAAATTGGTGGGTGCAGAGCACCCACCGGCAGCTCCCCGCTGGCCCCCGCCCGCCCAGCTCACCTCCGCTCCACGAAGTGCGCCGCCGCTGGGCTTCTCCACCCTCTCCCAGGCTTGCTGTGAATCAGCTGTTTGGTGCGCAGCAAGCCTGGGAGGGAGAGGGTAGAAGCAGAGTGGTGGCATGCGGGGAGGCAGAGCGGAGGTGAGCTGGGGCAGGGAGCGGTTATTCTGCACCGCCTCCCAGCTCACCTCTGCTTCCTACAGTCATCCCCGTGCCCCTCCCACCCCGCCCCATCTCACCTGCGCTCCGCCTCCTCCCCTGAGCGCACTGCCACTCTGCTTCTCCCCACTCCCTCCCAGGCTTGATGCGAATCAGCTGTTTGGCGCCTATGACTAGCTGAAAATCTGGCCCCTTAGGGCATTATGTCATTGAACAGCAATAGAGATTCTTGCAGCTACCAAAAGAAAATGGCAGACGGAATCATTTTTTCTGGTGGAAGCATAGCTATCAGCCTCCAGCAGGGTTATAGAAATAGTATGGGAAAATCTGAAATTGTAGTAACTTACATTTTAACTATTTCTCTAAAAATCTGTGTAACTGCACAGTCCCACAACATATGTTTGAAAGAGCCTATAGCAAAAGTGTAGTGCCAGCAGTTATCAGAATCAATTTGGTCCCTTCCATATAATCTATGTGAGGTTTGGCAGGTTCTGTGCAATAGCTGATGTTTGATATTCAGATGATTAGTGCATAGAGATGATTTCGAAGTATATTTCCAAACATTTTCCTAAAATTTAGAATGAGGATCAGCATAAAATTTAATATCTAACTCCCAGTTATCCATACATCTTTTATGTGGAGGATCCTGAACTTTTACAAGTATGGCATAGATCATCTGCCTTTATTGTTAGACATTAAATATTACATTTTTGTAATTTGTTCAATGTCTGATAATTTAAGTAATATTGGCCAACAAAATATGAGTTTGGAAGTATTTAAAATAATGGAATGTCAAATTATGCTATTAAATTGTCTGTTAGAAACTATGCCTAATTGTAGTCTGTCCTCAATTAATCACTGGTATCCATACCTGTCCACATTCTTCTAAAAAAAGTGGGTATGTCTAGTATGGCCACAAAGATCCCAATTTTTATACAAAGACAATCTCTCAGGGAAAATGATGGACCAGAATGGAAGGTATTTAAGAGTTTTAGCAGCTCTGGCTCATATAACCATTATGTGGTGCAAAAATAGGTTAATTATTAGAGAGGATAATATTCTTCCATGAAGAAAAGTGCCATATTCAAGTAGGAAATAAAAGGCTCCGATTCAGCTGGTTCATGGCAGTATTGCATACCAGCACCCATCTGAAGCTACTACCTTGTTGTCCAGAATCTCAGCTCCCATCCTTTTTAGAAATAAAAGTTTCCAGCTGTTACAGTTATGAAGGAAACTTCAAAAATGTGAATTGAATGTACCCAGTGTGGCGATGAATCTGCAAAGAGCCTGGAATAGCTCTGGGACGTGCAACCTGCCACATTCATCTCAATATAGTGTTGACCCACATGCCCAGTGATGGTGATTTAAATGTCAATATTGTTAACCATTTAATTTCTCATGTTAAAAAGGAGAGGGAGGTTCACAGACCTGCACAATTTACTGAATTATGTAAATTCTTCATAATTTACTGAATTCATGTAAATTCTCATTTTGGAGCCAGAAGAGGGTGGAGTTTAGGAGATACGATCCCTTGTTTTTCTGCCTCGATCAAGAAATCAAACCTAAGGAGTTTAGCAAAGCTTCTTGTAATATTCAAACCCCACCAAGGGATAGCGAATTTCAAGCAGCTTAGAGAGCTACACAACCATATTTTGAACACCTCGACAATCTACTATGATTAGCCTCTGATTTTGGCAATCACATGGGCAAAGGGTTATTTTGTGAGTGGAACTTGGGAGCATAACATCACCTTTTTTCCATAATTTGACCTGTGAATATGAAGATATGTGATTTTTCCAAAGAGATCCGGTGTTATTGGGGTCATTTTGGCATTAGTCAGCAAATGGATCCAGTTATGCAGTTAAATTTTAGGTTCAGTAAGGAAACACCAAACCACTCTTTACTATTTTTTTATAAAGCTGATCAACTTTAATTTTATATCTATGCATGTTCAATTAACATTTTAATATATCAATGTTATAAGAAATTTAACTGGAAAAACTTGGAAAAGATAATGTGGAGAAGTTTCCTCTTAGTGGTGTTTATCTGAGAAAAAATATGATAGGCTAGGTTATTTTGGTAGTGTAACGCTTTTTTCTAAACTGAACAGTTGTAATGGGAGGATTTAAATTTAAAAAATCTGAAGAATCTATGGCTACGTGTACTCCAAGATATCTAGGTGAAATGGAAGCCCAAGAGAAATTGCCTAAAGTAAGGCACTAAGGGAGAGTGTTTGTTTTAATTACAACTTTGGATATAGAAAACGCCAAAAAATATTAAACAGCTTCAATATACTGAAAAAGGAGACCTTGGGGGCATCACAGGCAAAATGTGAGGTGTCACAAGCATATAATCCAATCTGATTACCAATATTACTGACTTCTATACTGATAATACTGTATAGCTGTTGGAGCAATGTTATGCTTAATGCAATGCATCCAGGAGAAGGTGCCAGAGACAGTAGCTGAAACTCAGGATTGGATGAAGGGAAACAAGTCAGGAGTAGACACCTAGGTCAACAGCATCATGGTGGAATCAATGTGAACACCGGAGTCTGCACAAAGTGAGGGTTTAGAGAGAAGAGAATGAGGCCTAGGAAAGGGATCTATGAGGGTCCTCATTGATGACTAGAAAAGGGAATAGAGAGGCTAAAGGAATACCAGAGTTAGAAGGAGAATCAAGAAAGGACAAAGGTATGAAAGTCAAGAAATAACAATATGATCAGCTGCGTGAAAAACAGCTCAGAAATCAAGGAGCATAAGGAAACTGTCAGACTTGGTCATAAAGGAATTATTAGAGACAGTTATGAATGCAGTTTCAGTGGAACAGAGAAGACAGAAGAAAGAAGGTAAGGGATCATGAATGGAGTGACAAGAGTTGAACTTAAGGCTAATGTAAATGAATTTAGAAGTGAAAAGGATAATGGAGCTAGATTGGTAGTTGGAAAGACAAGAATCTGGTACTCTGTATGAGTACACATTGATGGGATGTCACTTGAAGATACACAAATGCAGAGAAAAGGAAGAGAACTTGATTGCATTGTTCCTAATCATTTGCTTTTTTTTATTTAGGGTTTTCCAATGTCTTTAATCTCCCTCTCAGTGTTCCCAAGTCACATATGGAATTGCTAGCTGGTGCATTGAAACTGAATCTATGCCTGATGCTTATTACTAATAACTTACAACAGCAAATAGCAGCAGCAACATTAATTACTTGTTTCCAAATGTTTAATGTAATGGATCCATGAAAAAAGAGAGAAATGAAAATAGAATATAGGGGGAAATATTGTAAGTCACCATATAGTTTTTCCTTCTCTTTAATCTTCTTACATTCTTCCTTTCTTTTCCCATGTCAAAATGCTGAGAAATGCCAATAGTATGTGTATTCCTAGTACAATAAAGCACGTCAGTACTTCCCAGAGAGAATATGAAAATTAAAAATAGTCCTTAATATTTAGCCAAAGTGCAGCTACTTTTAATACTTCTGTCCAGTAATCTACAAATCTAGTAATTGGTGTTCTAAACACAATTTCTATCAGCATTATCCCTTCAGAATTAGGTCTGTAACTATCATACTTACAGCAAATCCTTTACACAGATTTTAACATTCACTCTTCTTTAGTATTCAGCCATACTAGTGTGTGGTGAAGGCAGTTTTACTAACGAGATGTCAAAACACCAAGTGGTTACTTTTAATTTAGCCCAAGGTAGAATTCTGTAGTTTAGAGGCAGTGATCCATTGCTAAATTCAATTTCCAAATGTTTAATTAATTTATGTATACAATTTAATGATATTTAATTTGGTATGCACATTCAAGATAGTGTGCTTATCCTTTTTCAAATAAAATCCTGAATAGGTTACTAAAAATTACTGAAGATATATTTTTTCTATGGAAGCATGAACCAACATTTCTCTTAATTAATTTTGTCATTTCACCCATTATACTGTGTGTTTCCTCTAAGGACCTAAATAAATAGCCAGTCATTTGTATGGAGAAATGCAGAAGATAAATTTGAAAACACCCTCTTTGGTTTTGACTGCAGGTTATAATAAGACATGTTGTGTTCCACAATGAAGTTATCTGAATTCTGAAAAAACATCAGAAAATAAGCTATATGTTCATTATATTAAATAGATAAAGCACTCTGGAGGGCAACCTGATTGTGTAGTACAGTTTTACATGCAGAGTTTTGGTTCCAGGCTATGGAACTATAAAGTAAAGCTTCTGTCCTGGATCAACTCTGAATAAAATACTGAACAATCCATGCAAATTCCAGGCCATAATAGCATAATATAAACTAATAAATATAATGAGAGAAACAGAAAAATTTATTTTATTAAAGCAATGAATATCTATTATCATCCCTGACTGTATCTTTAATTATCATTAGTGTTTATTTATTATTTGTGCTACAATAGTGTCTAGTGGCCCAAACTGAGATCTGGATCCCCTTGTGCATACATATAATAACAGACAATCTTTGTGCCAGAGAACATAAATTCTAAACAGGCAAGGCAAAGGAAGCGTTAAGATCTTGATTTTACAGAAGGAAAACAGAGGCAAAGAGAAATGAAGTGATTGGCCCCATAATCACACAGGGAGTCTGTGGGAGAGCCAGAAATTGAACTCAGATCTTGTCAGTTGCAATCTGGTGCCTTAACAACAAGATCCATCCCATCCAAAAATCTTGGCAGTTGCTATATACAGTGTAAGGTAACAGTCACCTACATTAGTTATTTGTCTGTTTATTCTGAATAAAAAATTATCTTAAACTTTTCTTTCTTTATTAAATGGTTTTTCAATTTGATTTGAATAATTTAGAAATTTTAGCTGCTACTCACTAGATTTATAATGCACCTGTGTCTTCAAAGAGTCATATATTTTATTTCTAACATTGAAGAAACTCCTGGTTAATGAACCATACTTCAGGAAGCCATTAATTGATATAAACAGTAGTGCATGCTCCCTACCATTTAGATATAAATTTTCCAAATAAGCACCATACATCTTGAAATCCTTACACAAATCACATGTATATTATTTTATGAAAATACCTTAAAATAACTTCCAGACATTTAAAGGGGGGGGGGGGGGCTTTTAATATAAAGATCTCATGGTGCAAAGTCAGCACAATCAGCATAAAAATAATTTGATAGCGTTCCACATTGTTAAATAAAGGAGGCATAACCCTGAATATGGAAAACAAAGGCTGGCAATTTCTTTAGACCTCTATTAGAGAATTTATGGTACTTTCTAGGGAAGTAAAAGTCTGTCCAGGAAAGCTTATCCTATGTCCCATAGGCACACCAACATTTTCTTATTCATGCTTCGATTATCAGCATGAACAGGTTTCGTTCCGTCTCTGTTGGGACCAGTGCTGAATAAGTTGATGTGAGGGAACAAGGGAAAGGAATGCAGAAGACCTGTATTGTCATTAACAGTAATATAAACATGACTGTAAAAAGTTGGGGATTAGAGGATATGTTGCCTTCATCTCCCAGTGGTTGCAACTATGGGTAGAGCTGGTCATCCTGTGAAAATTTCCCATTCCATGAAAAGGTTCAAGATTTCACAAATATTTCCTCTTCCATATTAGGATGAACTCAAGACCTTTCACATTTTTTCACAAAAAATGACATAGCGAGACCTACCCGTAGTAGGCAATATGCCAGTTGTTAGAGCCCTCACCTGCAATGTATGAGACCCAGGGTCAGGTCTGTGCTCCTAATCTTGGGTGTGCACAATTGATCCACAGTGGGTTATAGGCTTGGGCCTGGTCTGAAAGTGGGAGAATTGCAGAATTCTGCCCCAGGAGAGGTAAAAGCATGAAACCTGAGGGAGGGCGCTCAGAGGAAGGGGACAGAGATGCAGCTCCCCCTGTACCTGTAACAGAAAAAAGTAAAATTTTTCAACCCTTTACATGTTCACTTCTCAGAAAAAAATGGAAAGAAAACTTGAAAAGACTTGTCACTGCCTCAGCCTGCCATTTCTGACTTACTAGTGAATATGGTAATTGCATAGTAACTTCTCAATGCCTCGTAATCAAAATAAATCAAAGTGAACTTATACTCTGAACACAAATGCGAATGTTCATCACAATTCTGCATTAAGCAGTACTTCCTTCATTAGCTATTGGGTGGAAGCAGATGTTTACACCAAGCACAATAATGGAGACCTATCTGAGAGAAAAATACTAAGAGCATGTAACAATGTGAGACAACCACTGCTGAGTATATTATTTCTTTAAATATATCATTCATTTCAGACACATTTTTCTTTCAATTTTACAACAACATTTTGAAAGGGGAGTAAGCTAGAGAACAAGACATCCACAAGCAATACCCGACACCACTAATTTAATGCTTACAAGTGCAGCATAACTGGATGCAAACAAAACTGCCCTCCTTGTAACATATATTTTCCACATTCTTTACAACATTTCACATAAGTCAAACTTGAATTTGTTTAGGTAACGAGCAGCTAATTGAATACTTTAGGAATTTTAGCATACAATAGTCCATTGCAATTGCGCCTGAAGAGTGAAGGGTCTGATTTTAAATTAAATTAGGTGTGCAGTAGTGTATGTAAGCTATGTATGCAATTGTGTCTAATTTGTGTGTGCAGTTAACATGGTAGTGCAAAACTCTGGTAACTGCATGTGTAAATGACCATAACACATGATATTTGGGCACACATAGAGTTAAATCTGCTTTGAGGAAAATCCTTTCCCTTTCTGAGGCCATGTCTATACTATTAACTTTGGCCAATTCACGTTTCATCAGCATAAAGCTGCCACAGTTAGTATAACACTTGTGCATGTGTATACTTGTCTCCTCATGTCACTGCTGCACATATTCACCAGACGTGCTTGTATCAATGCATAGTGTGGTGCACCATGGTAGGTATCCTAGTGTGCAACTCATCATCATCTCGCACACTGTCTTTTTGAAAGTTTTGGCAATGCATGATGGGGCAGAAATGAGTCACCCAGGAGTGACTGGGAGTAAGGGTGAACTTCCCAGCATGCAACATTCTCCATCCCATAATGTCATCCATATCCCATAACTTCTATGCCTTTTTTAAAAATCTGACGAACACATGCAACCCCCCTCGCGCTCTCCCATCTCTGACAGAAGCATGGAACGTGCACAGCTCCGCACTATTATCAGCCACACCATCAGGGGCTCGTTGACCTGCACATCTACCAATGTGATATATGCCATCATGCGCCAGCAATGCCCCTCTGCCATGTACAAACCGGACAGTCTCTATGCAAAAGAATAAATGGACACAAATCTGACATCAGGAATTATAACATTCAAAAACCAGTAGGAGAACACTTCAGTCTCCCCGGTCACTCAATAACAGACCTAAAAGTGGCAATTCTTCAACAAAAAAACTTCAAAAACAGACTCCAACATGAAACTGCAGAACTGGAATTAATTAGCAAACTGAACACCATCAGATTAGGCCTCAATAAAGACTGTGAGTGATTGGGTTATTACAAAATCTAAACCGAATTTCCCCAATACTAATTTCCCCCTACTGGTACTCACATTTTCTTGTCAACTGTCTGAAATGGGCCACTCTCATTACCACTTCAAAAGTTATTTTTCCTCCCTTGGTATCCGGCTGTTAATTGAATTGTCTCGTTAGACTGACCTCCCACTTGGTAAGGCAACTCCCATCCTGTCATGTATTTATACCTGCTCCTGTATTTTCCACTCCATGCATCTGATGAAGTTGGTTCTAGCCCACGAAAGCTTATGCCCAAATAAATTTGTTAGTCTCTAAGGTGCCACAAGGACTCCTCATTGTTTTTGCTGATACAGACTAACACAGCTACCACTCTGAAATCTGATTCATAGATCTATGGTCCGAGCTCACTTCAGCCCTGGGCTACCAGAATGAGAGCTGCACTGACAGTAGAGAAGCAAATGGTGACTGCAATGTGGAAACTTGCAATGCTGGATTGCTATCAGTAGGTGGGAAATCATTTTGGAGTTGGAAAATCCGCTGTGGGGGGGCCATTGTTATGCATGTGTTTAGGGCCATTAATCATCTTCTGCTACACAGGACTGTGACTCTTGGCAATGTGCAGGACATAGTGTATGGATTAGCAGCAATGAGGTTCCCAGACAGCCGTGGAGCAATAGACAGAACGCATATCCCTATTTTGGCACCAGCCCACCTTGCCACTGAGTATATCAACAGATAGGGCTTCTTTTCTATGGAAGTGTTGGTGGATCACTGAGGACATTTCAGTGATCTCCGTGTGGGCTGGTCAGGGAAGGTTCATTGTGCTCACATCTTTAAGAATACAGGACAGTTCAGAAAGCTGAAAGTAGGGACTTTCTTTCTTGACTAGTGGATTATCATTGATAAGGTTGAAAAGCCACTAGTGATCCTGGGAGACCCCACCTATCCCTTGTTCCCCTGGCTCATGAAGCCATATACTAGCCACCTCAACAGCACCAAGGAAAGATTCAACTTCCGGCTCAGCATGTGCAGAATGACAGTTGAAAGTGCTTTTGCTATATTGAAGTGATAATGGCAATGTTTACACACAAGACTGGATCTCTGTGAGAAAAAGATCCTAATAGTTATAGCTACCTGCTAGGTCCTGAATAATATCTATGTTTGCTCTTTTGAAATGTAAAGTTAAATTATTCTAGCAGAAATAAGGTAGCAAATTTATCTGAAAAGAAGTGTATTATTTTAGCATGAATTCTGATAACTGTGAAGAATAATACCCTTTTCCACTGGAAGAGGTAGATATAGCATATGCTTCATAATGCAAACTCTGGTATCATAGGTGTTTTAAATAGGATCATCCAGCAGCTGATAACCTCACAGGTAAGATTAGCTGCTGTTAAAACTGCAACTGATATCGAACTTGCACTTTCTTTTTGTGCTTTTACAATGAAAATGGTTAATTTGTTTTCCCAAATCAGAAATGTTGACGGAAACTCTGTCAAATTCATCCCCTTCCAGACAACTTCACAAAACAAGGTGAAAGGATGTTTATGCAAACACCACTGAAAATATAATTATGACATTGTTGATTTGAATGAATGAGTATGTGGCATTGAATTAGAGAACTGGCATTGAATTAGAGAATTTAAAAGGATGTAAATGCATATTCTAACAAAAATAATAACAATGAATGTAATGTTTGATGAACATTTATGAGGATGATGGCTATTGGATTATTTTCTAGAAAATAAAATAAAATAAAATAAAATAGCAGCGTTACTTAGATTAGGAAAATTGGGATTGTGCATGCAGAGGAGATACTGTTTGTGAGGTCAAATTCTACCCTTGGTATGTTTGTCACTCATACTAAAAGGTGGTGGAAACCCAAGGGGTATCTGAGGACAAAATCTACATAGCATTTTAAATAAGCACTGTGTAGTAAAGAATCATAGAAATGTAGGGCTGGAAGGGTCCTCAAGAAGTCATCAAGTCCAGACCCCCTATGCTGGAACAGGATCAAGTAAAACTAGACCAAGTAAAACTAACAGGTGTTTGTCCAACCTGTTCTTAAAAACCTCCAGTAATGGGAATTCCACAACCTCCCTTGGAAGCCTATTTCAGAACTTATCTACCCTTACATCTAACCTAAATCTCCCTTGTCGCAGATTAAGCCCATTACGTCTTGTTCTACCTTCAGTGGACATGAAGAACTTTTGATCACCCTCCTCTTTATAGTTTGTTGCGGAGCAGGTATACCCCATCATCCCCAGGGGGGCACTATGGACCTTCAGCCAAGTCCAATGGACGCATCTCCTCTCAGGGTGGTATAGCCTAATGGATAGGGTCGGGGGGGCTGTCCTTAGGTTCAGGACCGTTGGGTTTAGTGACCAGAGTCAATAGGACTTCAGTGCAGGGTGGTATGACCTAATGGCTAGAGTCAATGGGACCACCCTTCAGTGCAGGGGGGTACAACCTAATGGCTAGAATCAATGGGACTGCCATTCAGCACAAGGCAGTGTGGCCTAGTGGCCAGAGTCAATGGGGCTGCCCCTCTGTGCAGGGCAGCATGGCCCAGCAGCTGAAGTTAATAGGACTACCCTTCTGAGCAGAGAAGTATGGCCTAGAGCTACTTCCTACCCTGTCTTCCTGCTCTGTAGTCCATGGGTCCTCTGGCCCTCCAGGTAGTGAGTAGCCTAAGTTCCCAATGACTCCTTCCTCTTGTGGGCATCTGCGGACAGCCAGGTATTCACCTGGGTGTTGGTGGGCCTGGCCTCTGTGGTTTGGGGCTCTGGCAAGCTCCCAGGCAGGAGCTTGCAACATACATCCTCTCTCCTTCTCGGTCAGGCCAGACTGAGCTGATCCACTCCCTTTTATATTGTGGTTCCAATTGGTGCATGCCTAGCAGGGGCGAGGTGGCATGGTTTTCTCAGCCCACAGTATAGGGTTAACCCCTTCTCACACAGTGTGGGGCAGGTATACCCCATCATGCAGCTCTTAACATCTATGATTGTTATCAGGTCTCCTCGCAGTCTTCTTTACGCAAGACTAGGTGGGTGAAGTAATACCTTTCATTGGACCAACGTCTGTTGGTGAGACAAGCTTTTGAGCCTTCTTCACGTCTGGTAAAGGAACTCGCAGTATCATAGCAAAATGCAAGACCTGGACACTACAATCAGCTTCAACAATGGAGCCCTACAGACAATCATATCCAAGAAACCCACAGATCACCACACCTGCCTTCATAGATCCAGTAAACAACCCAAATACACCAATAAATCTGTTATCTACAGCCAGACACTCAGATACCACAGAATATGTGTCAAGGAGAAAGTCCAGGATATACACTTAACACACTTAAAAGCCACCTTCACCAAACAAGGACACTCCAGCAGAAAAGTAGATCTCAACATGGAATGAGCCATCCAAATATCCCGAGAGAACCTGCTTCAGTATAGAAATAAAACCCCCTTCGACCACACACCCTAGTTGCCACCTACCACCCCACACTGGAACCCAAAAAACTACAACCCACCCTCGATGAGGACCCCATCATGAAAGAAATCTTTCCTGAACCTCCTCTTCTGGCCTTCAAACAATGCCCCACCCCCCACAACCTTCCAAACCCATCATCAGAAGCAAGCGCCCCACAGACCAGGACATACCAACTGCAAGCAGCACCAGATCCTGCCGAAACAAAGGATGCAAAACCAGAAGACAAATCTCTACTGCTACAGTGACCAATACCTCCCACAACACACTTTTCAAGATCCACAGATCCTACAAATGCCTATCATAATTTGTGGTGTACCTCATCCAGAGCACTAAATTCCCGAACAACAACTATGTGGGTGAAACCAGATAATCACTGCTCTCTCAAATGCACACACACAGGAAAAGGACAAAAGACTAAAATACCACATCGCCTGTGAACGAACACTTTTCACAGAGCAATCACTCTATATCTGACCTATCAGTCCTCATCTTCAAAGGAAACCTTCACAACATATTCAAAAGATGACCCTGTAAGCTTAAATTCATTACTATATTAGACACCAAAAAGCATGTACTGAACAGAGATACTGGATTACAACAATCTGTAACCCACTAAGTCCCTCTTAGAATCATAGAAGATTAGGGTTGGAAGAGAACTCAGGAGGTCATCTAGTCCAACCCCCTGCTCAAAGCAGGGCCAACACCAACTTTGTCAAGCTGGGCCTTAAAAACCTCTAAGGATGGAGATTCCACCACCTTCCTAGGTAACCAGTGCTTCGCCACCCTCCTAGTGAAATAGTGTTTCCTAATATCCAGAAGAAGAAAAGAGTGAGGAGGGATTTCATATCAGCCTTCAACTACCTGAAGGGGGGTTCCAAAGAGGATGGAGCTCGGCTGTTTTCAGTGGTGGCAGATGACAGAACAAGGAGCAATGGTCTCAAGTTGCAGTGGGGGACATGTAGGTTGGATATTAGGAAACACTATTTCACTAGGAGGGTGGTGAAGCACTGGAATGGGTTACCTCGGGAGGTGGTGGAATCTCCATCCTTAGAGGTTTTTAAGGCCCAGTTTGACAAAGCCCTGGCTGGGATGATTTAGCTGGCGTTGGTCCTGCTTTGAGCAGGGGGTTGGACTAGATGACCTCCTGAGGTCTCTTCCAACCCTAATCTTCTATGATGAGAATCTGGACCTCAGTTAAAAATATGAACAATCAAAGACTTCAATCTGGAAAGTAAGCTTTGGGAAATAATTTATTTAATGGCAATTCGTGTGGTCTAGAATCTGAGAAGTCCTGTTGTTCAACTCACACATTTTACTACATAAAAATCATCATCAAAGATAAGTTTATTTTTAGTTCTGGTGAGAAGGAGTCCATTGTTTGCAGTGATTCTGATAATACAGACAAAACACTTTAAGTAAATTGCATTGATATTGAGAGGAAATGATGCTGTGTGTGTTATATTTAATTGAATAAATAGTGGGTAGGGAGTAACAAATCTGAGTGACCGATCATACTTTAGAGCCTGATTCACCATTCCAGCTTTAGTCCAATGTAATTCCACTGATTTTAGTGAAGTTACAGTATCATAAAACTGAAGTAACACAGTGGTGAATCAAGCCTCCTAGTCATCCCCCCAGTCTGTTTTCATAGGCTTGCTGCTAGTCACCAGTTCTTATCAGATAATTGCTGAAGTGTAAACTATTTCCCATGTCTTATTTTAGCAGGTTGCCAATGATATTTAACATGGTCTGAAACTGCCTATTTTGAATTTCACATTGTGAGTCTATAATGCAGCCCATTTTGTATAGTTAATGCTTTGTATTATGCGTGGCAAATAAGTATTTAATTTCCACTTCAGTTAAAAGGCATTTATTGTACAGTAAGAATCAATTGACTGCTACAAGGACTCTTTTTATGATTTAATCCATTCAACAAGAAAAGTCGGTTGCTATCATAATATCCTCAAAATTGCATCAACAATAAATGTAAAATTAATATATTATTAGCAATAAAATATGGGTATCCAATTGACATGGAAAAAGATATATAGAGAAAATTAACTATCAATTAGCATACTTCCTAAATGTCAATAAGTATTTTAATTAATTGTTCTTTCATTAATTAATTCAAATCAGATTTACTTCCTCAGTTTCGTTAAATGTCAATTAAATGACTAACTAAGTCTCTCAGATTTATTATGTGAAGAATGTAAGCACAGTTATACATTCACTGTTTGCATCTTGATTCATTGGCCTCGAGTTGTGATTTATAATGCCATCTTTTAAAATAGTGCATGTATCTCAGCACAGTTGACTTCAAAGAGTTTAAAGATTGGTATGTAACTATTGTGAAGTGTAGTGAAAAAAGTAAGCAAACTGTCAGACAAGACAAGCACCACTACTGTTTGTCCAGCCAGAGGTTTACCTTCATGTATCCTTCACTCACATATGCAGCCTGGGCATTGGTGCTACATAGCTGCTGGGGAGGGGCGTAAAAATTGAGGCTATGGCTGCCGAAAGTGAATCAAGCTTACCTCTTCCTTTCCCAGTTCTGACTTGTTGGGATCAGCCATCAGGACCGCAAGCTGAGATGACAAGTGGATATAGCCTGTGGCTACTGAGGTGGAAAACTTTGAGATAGGGTTAAGCTTGAGTGAAATAACGGTTTATAAAAAGAGCATTATCTGAATGTTATCGAGTTTTATTATATTCATTTCAACATATAAAATATAAGAGGATGCAGGTTTCAGGCTCTAGGTGACCTTGACGAGCAATTAACAACACAGTCCAGCAGAGACACAAACAACAATAGCAAACCAACAGCTGTTGTCTGCAAAGAAAAGATGCCATTCAAAAAAACTGAGAATTTCCCACCTCAGCTCCTACAAAAATCTAGTCCCCCAAAATAAAAATCCATTCTTGTACACATACCTCACACCTCAGCCCTCCTCAGGCACTGCCCATATAGAAGGGCTTTGCAGTGTGCTATGAAGGTCAACACAATTAGGATTCATAGAATCATAGAATCTCAGGGTTGGAAGGGACCTCAGGAGGTCATCTAGTCCAACCCCCTGCTCAAAGCAGGACCAAAACCAACTAGATCATCCCAGCCAGGGCTTTGTCAAGCCTGACCTTAAAAACCTCTAAGGAAGGAGATTCCACCACCTCCCTAGGTAACCCATTCCAGTGCGTCAGCACCCTACTAGTGAAAAAGTTTTTCCTAATATCCAACCTAAACCTCCCCCTCTGCAACTTGAGACCATTACTCCTTGTTCTGTCATCTTCTACCACTGAGAACAGTCTAGATCCATCCTCTTTGGAACCCCCTTTTAGGTAGTTGAAAGCAGCTATCAAATCCCCCCTCACTCTTCTCTTCTGCAGGCTAAACAATCCCAGTTCCCTCAGCCTCTCCTCATAAGTCATGTGCTCCAGCCCCCTAATCATTTTTCTTGCCCTCCATTGGACTCTTTCCAGTTTATCCACATCCTTCTTGTAGTGTGGGGCCCAAAACTGGACACAGTACTCCAAATGAGGCCTCACCAGTGCCGAATAGAGCGGAATAATCACGTCCCTCGATCTGCTGGCAATGCCCCTACTTATACAGCCCAAAATGCCGTTAGCCTTCTTGGCAACAAGGGCACACTGTTGACTCATATTCAGCTTTTCGTCCACCGTAACCCCTAGGTCCTTTTCTGCAGAACTGCTGCCCAGCCATTCGGTCCCTAGTCTGTAGCAGTGCATGGGATTCTTCCGTCCTAAGTGCAGGACTCTGCACTTGTCCTTGTTGAACCTCATCAGATTTCTTTTGGCCCAATCCTCTAATTTGTCTAGGTCCCTCTGTATCCTATCCCTACCCTCCAGCGTATCAACCACTCCTCCCAGTTTAGTGTCATCTGCAAACTTGCTAAGGGTACAGTCCACACCATCCTCCAGATCGTTAATGAAGAAATTGAACAAAACCGGCCCCAGCACCGACCCTTGGGGCACTCCACTTGATACCGGCTGCCAACTAGACATGGAGCCATTGATCACTACCCGTTGAGCACGACCATCCTGCCAGTTTTCTATCCACCTTACCGTCCATTCATCCAGCCCATACTTCTTTAACTTGCTGGCAAGAATACTGTGGGAGACTGTATCAAAAGCTTTGCTAAAGTCAAGAAATAGCACATCCACTGCTTTCCCCTCATCCACAGAGCCAGTTATCTCATCATAGAAGGCAATTAGGTTAGTCAGGCATGACTTGCCCTTGGTGAATCCATGCTGACTGTTCCTGATCACTTTCCCCTCCTTTAAGTGGTTCAGAATTGATTCCTTGAGGACCTGTTCCATGAATGTAGGATTGGGAAGGGGGAACCAAATTCAACATCAAAGGGTCCCCTCACCAACAACGTCTTGTCTTATGTACCAAAGGAGCTCCATTTTGAGAACTCCCCAATCTCAGCTCCAGCAGTGTTGCACAGGAAGAGAGGCAAATTCTCAGCAAGTTATGTCCCAGGCCATTTGAGGTTTGCATAGATCAAGACCAAACACCTTCCCCTACATTCAGAGACCAACAGGCAATCAGTGCAGATTCTGGCACACTGGTTTCATGTGCTTATAGTGAGATACACCTCTTAACAAGCAAGCCCTCACCCTCTGCACCAAGTTGAGTTTTCAAATTGATTTAAGATAAAGCCCCATCTAGAGTTCACTGTAGCTTGAAGTCAAAAGGACCTGGATGATGGTAGAGAGGTCAAAACCTAAAAGAGTTGATCAGATGCAGGGGGTGGGGGGCAGTGGAAGGGAAGCATCCTACTCCCTGCTGCTGTGTGACTGTCTAACAGTGTGCTAATTTAACAAAAAGAAAACAAGAAAAATACCTGTGGCACCTTAGAGACTAACAAATTTATTTCAGCATAAGCTTTCATGGGTTAAGAACCCACTTCACCGGATGCATGGAATGGAAAATGCAGTGAACAGATATTTATACATTCAAAGATACATGAGAAGGTGGAGGTGTCTATACCAATGTTAAGAGGCTAATTAATTGAAAGGAACTGTTATCAGTAGAAACTTTTGAAGTGATAATCAACAGGGGCTATTCAAGACAGTTGACACAAAGGTGTTAAGGGGGAAATAAATTCAATTAACATAATGACCGAGCCATCCACGGTCAATATTCAAGCCTAAGGTAATGGTATCTAGTTTAACAAGACATCTAAATTACAAACTTGGCTCTGATCCTGCACCATTAAATTCAGTGGGAGCTTTACCTTTGTCTTCAATGAGCTCAAGATCAAGCCCTTGACTCTCACTCTCACTCAGAGGCCAGTATAATCTTTGCCTTATCATCTATCTGCTTATCCAATCTACCCAGGTCATTTCACTCTACTCTAGATTAAACTGGATTTCCGTACTCCAGGCCTCACTAAATTTTTGTAAATGGGATTTGTCCAACTCGCTGTTCACCAACCATCATGTACGGATGACTGTTAGTATGCATTAAAGTTCTCCAGAAGTGAATTAAAGCTTGCAGTAAGAACTAAGAAAAAAGTTCTGTTAAAGCTGCAGGTGGTAAAATTATCTAATTCATCTAGGCTTTATTTTAATAGACTCCTTTAAAGACAGCTTTTGTTATTTCCTAGGGTTTCTTAAAAGGTGTTTTAATAAACACTTTTCTGTTGCCATGAATCTTTTTCATCTGCCCACCACTTTCCCCCCTCCAAATGTCCTGTAGATGTTATCAACATTAACTTATCTTAAAAGTCTTCATTACCTGTAGTTGTTGATTATTTCTAGTTCGTACATCTCTTTCCCATTTAGCATTTTTAATCACTGATTCCGCAGAGAATAGCTTTGAGGATTTTTATTTTTTCAATTTTGGGTCGCACCAGGGCTACTTCTGTGAAATTCAATTAGAACCTCATAACAGTTCTCCACAAATTTCATCACTTCAAAAAAAAGAAACCAGTCAGATCTTGAAAGGAGTACTCAGTAACGCCAGAGAGGGTTTATTAGCACTTTGTCAGAAAAGTGTATTTGTTTTAGGTAGATCAATCAAAACTACTTCAGATGACAAGTCCTTGAGCTCTGAATGGTGTGGGCCAAACATTCAGATTGTGTAGGGAAAAGGCAAGCACTCTATCTCTGTTTAAAAGACTAGAGAATGAGCCAGCTCTTAACTGTGAAATCATTTATGGAGAAAATTTACTTTTTCCTTCAAGTTTAGGTAAAGAGGGGACACTCAGCTCCACCACTATTCATTTTGTCGCCTTGTTCTGCATCATCAGGGCCGTCATTAAGGCCTTGCAATATGACTACTTGTCATTTATCAAGCATTTACTTCCCAGTGATGGTTTTCCTGCTTGCAGAAACCACCATCTGTTTCCACAAAACCCCTGGTGTAAACGACATTGATGTGATATAAGACTAAATTGCAGCAATGTATGCCCATGTTACATTGGCGCAGCAGGGCAAAATTGCATTTGTGAGGGCCAGAGAGAAGGATGTTGCACTAATCATGATGCAATAGTAGTGGCATCATTAGTTATACTGGTTCGAATTTCTCTACTGCAAGCAAGACCTCAAGCACAAAAATGTGGAAATGTGTGGTTTTTAGAATATCATCACTTATTCCATAAAGCTGGAGACCGGAAGAGACTATTATGATAATCTGGTCTGGCCTCCCGCATAACACAAGCCATAGAACTTCACCCAGTAATTCCTGCACCAAGCCCATAATTGCTAATCATCTGTCATGTCTTTTTGACTCCCAATCCTATGCCTCTTTTCACCCTATTGAACAGAAGAAAAAAATCTCATTTATATCCCCCTTGTCTGTTAGGCTAAAAAATTAGAAAAAGTGAAGACAGAAGACAGAAAAGTAGAGGCTTTCTGGGCCAGTCAGGAGACATGTTGCAGAAGGCCAAAGTGAACCTTCGCTCCTGCAGTCCTTATCATGCATGACACTGCATGTTATTTATTAATTATTATTATTACTACTATAGTACTGTTATGCTAGGCGCCATGCAAACACAGAAGAAAAAGACTGTTCCTCTCCCAAAGACTTACAATCCAAGAATAAGACAAGAAACAACATGATATAGACAGACAGACAGATGGAGGAGCAGAAGGAAACAGTGAGAGAATAGTTGGTCAGCATAATAGGCAATCGTCTGAGTATGGGCAGCGGGTATCGAAGGCAGGGGAAGGCTGAGCCTCCCCAAACAGCCTTGCGTGGCCGCGCCCACGCTCCTCACCCGTCCCCTTCCTGCTTCTCAGTGCTGTGCTGCGGGGGCTCTTCCCCCTCATGGCTGGGGCTAATGGGGGCTGGCCTGAGCTCCAGAGCTGGGGAGGTCCTGTGCCGCCTACCCATCCAGTGCTCTGGGGCTGGAGGAGGGGGGCCACGCCACCCGCCTGGCACGCTGAGGGGGGGTGCACACCCACTGCTCGGCGTTCCAGGGTGCGCCACCCGCTCACCCACTGGATGCTCTGGAACTGGGAGAGAGAGTCTGTGGGCCGCACCATCTGCCCAGCACTCTGGAGCTGCGGGAGAGGGGCTGTGCCGCTTTCCCGGCACACTGGGCGGGGGGGGGCCCTCGGCTGGTAGGGGGCTGGCTGGGGGTCCTCTGGGCTTTGGCGGGAAGGGTGGGGCCTTGGGCAAAGGGGCGGGCCAGGCCAGGGGCTCACCCACCATCCATGGATCTGAGTACATAAGTGACCTAACCTTTGTCAAGTTTTTTACAAGCATCACAACAAAAGAGAGTTTTAAGGAGGGATTTGAAGATGGACAAGGAGTTAGTTTTGTGGATGTTTACAGGGAGCTCTCTCAAACGCACGGTGGTAGCATAGGAAGAAGTATAAATGTGTTTGTTTTTTTAAAAATTAAACAAGTTGGCTATAGTGGCTGACATCACTAGCCATTCAGATGTGGGAGTTGACATCTCAGGAGTGAATAGGAGATCGTAGATGGGATAAGCCATGAAGAGCCTTGAAAGTGAAGACAAGTAGCTTATGTTTGATATGAGAGAGAAGAGGAAGCCAATGGAAGGATGCAAAGAGAGGGCTGAGATGGTCAAAGTGGCAGGCTAGGAAAATGATCTTTGCAGCAGCATTCTGAATGTATATGAGCAGGGCAAGATTGCATTTGTGAGTCCCAGAGAGAAGGATGTTGCACTAATCATGATGCAATATGAGTAGAGCCTGGAGGAGAGTTTGAGTTATGTGGATGAATAGGAAAGGCCATATCTTAGACATGTTATGCAGAAAGAATCACAAGACTTAGACAGCACCTGATATCTTATTATTTATTAATTTATTTGTGGTAATACCCACTTTGTGCTAGGTATTTTCCAAGCGCTTAAGAAGGATAGTCCCTGCTCCAAGGAGCTCAGTTTAACAATGTTTCCTCCGGATTTTTATTTTGGAGAACATCAAGACAGAGCTGTTAGACTGAAAGACTAAAACATAAATGGTCATAAACTTGTACAAAATCAACCATTTTAACAACTGACCCCCCTCCACTGGCAATTATGTAAACAAGACACCCCTAAGTATTATAATTTGGCATTATAATACTACTTAGCATTTAGATACCACCTCTTGTCTAGAGAATTCAAAGCATTTTACGTAGGAGGATAGGTATAATTTTCCCCATTTTGCATGGGAGCTCTTAGTCTTAGAGCTATGGAATTCTCTGCTCCTGAGAAGAGAAGTTGACTTGACATAATCTCAGACATTTTGTGCTCTCAGACACCATTAACTGGAAGCGAGAACACCACATAATTTGAAATAATTTAAGCTTTGCATAAACATACAAAATAGCTGCAGCTTTGCAGATAAGCATGGAGAGTAAAATAGGAAGAATCATGAGAATAAGCAGAAGTGTGGATAGCTGACCTTGGCTCTGGGTGTTCCTGATCATGAGTTTTTGCTGATGTTATGACGAGGAGCTGCTTGTTGATGCTAGGAAAATAGTTAGTTTGCAAGGGGTTATTATGAGTTATTTGCTTTGTTTTGACCTATAAAAAGATCAGAGTGTGTAATTTGGAGAAGTTTGGAGAGGTTTTTCTATGAGCTAGAAGGATGACATCCAACTCCCCAGCATCTAGGAGGAAGGCTGGCCACCAAAAACCTGCTTCTGACCACTTGGCACTATCTCATATAGACTTTGCGTAACTATATCTGGGTTGCTCTAGACTATTGCTATTTTATGTGTGTGCTTTAGACTCAATAAAAAAAGTATCTTCGAGTGAAAGCACTCTTGTTTCTACCAATCATTTATCAGATGGAAGAGCTGTGTCCCCATTGATTTATTCCTGAAATCACCTGGAGAGGGCAAAATATAAGTTACCATAGTTTTGGATTCAGATAACCCTGGGTAACATTCCCTCTGTAGGGGAAAAGGGGAAAAAGTCAGTTCTGGTCAGCCTTATTTACATGAATTATACTGCTGCTTACCCATAGTTCCACATTGTGTGTTTTGTTCCTTTAGTTGGAATTTGTCTATGTTTTCATTTTATAAATGATAATAGATTGTCACAGTGACTGTATTCATGAAAGGGCATAGGAATGGTGCAAGTCATTCCCTGCAGTAAGTGACTCACTCTGGTTTGGGAATGAGATTCAGTCTCAAAAAAAAGAAGGTAAAGAGCTCCCTCCTAAAAGCCAGGAGCAATATCCCAGAGATCGCAGAGCCTGTCTGAGAGATTCTTAAACCTGTGTGGAGTGACTCTGGTACCGGCAGAAGGTACTCAAAGCTGGCTTTGTAGCAGGGCCTTCCTGGAGCAACAGCGTAATGCATACTACACAACAAGGCCAACTGGTCATAGAATATCAGTTGGAAGGGACCTCAGGAGGTCATCTAGTCCTACCCCCTGCTCAAAGCAGGTCCAATCCCCAACTAAATCATCCCAGCTGGGGCTGTCAAGCCTGACCTTAAAAACCTCTAAGGAAGGAGATTCCACCACCTCCCTAAGTACAGTGGCGTGGCCAGGTTTAGAGCACAGGGGGAGCGGAGCGGAGCTAAAAAAATGCACCGGGAGCAAAAAGCGTTGGAAGCAAAAAAAGGCACCGGGAGCAAAAAAAAATGCTCTGCTCCGGCTGCAGCGCAGGAGCAAAAGGCGTCGGAGCACAAAAAAGGCGCCGCTTCTGCTCAGTTGGGTGGAGTGGCCGCTCCCCCTGCTCCCCCCGGCTACGCTACTGCCTAAGTAACCCATTCCAGTGCTTCACCACGCTCCTAGTGAAAACATTTTTCCTAATATCCAACCTAAACCTCCCCCCTGAAACTTGAGACCATTACTCCTTGTTCTGTCATCTGCTACCACTGAGAACAGCCTAGATCCATTCTCTTTGGAACCCCCTTTCAGGTAGTTGAAAGCAGCTATCAAATCCCCCCTCATTCTTCTCTTCTGGAGACTAAATAATCCCAATTCCCTCAGCCTCTCCTCATAAATCATGTGCTCCAGCCCCCTAATCATTTGTGTTGTCCTCTGCTGGACTCTTTCCAATTTTCCATATCCTTCTGGTAGTGTGGGGCCCAAAACTGGACACAATACTCCAGATGAGGCCTCACCAATGCCGAATAGAGGGGAATGATCACATCCCTTGATCTGCTGGCAATGCTCCTACTTATACAGCCCAAAATGCTGTTAGCCTTCTTGGAAACAAGGGCACACTGTTGACTCATATCCACCTTCTCGTCCGCTGTAACCCCTAGGTCCTTTTCTGCAGAACTGCTGCCTAGCCACTCAATCCCTAGTCTGTAGCAGTGCATGGGATTCTTCCGTCCTAAGTGCAGGACTCTGCACTTGTCCTTGTTGAACCTCATCAGATTTCTTTTGGCCCAATCCTCTAATTTGTCTAGGTCCCTCTGTATCCTGTCCCTACCCTCCAGCGTATCAACCACTCCTCCCAGTTTAGTGTCATTTGCAAACTTGCTCAGGGTGCAGTCCACACCATCCTCCAGATAGTTAATAAAGATATTGAACAAAACCTGCCCCAGGACCGACCCTTGCGGCACTCCGCTTGATACCGGCTGCCAACTAGACATGGAGCCATTGATCACTACCCGCTGAGCCCGATGATGTAGCCAGCTTTCTATCCACCTTATAGTCCATTCATCCAGTCCATACTTCTTTAATTTGCTGGCAAGAATACTGTGGGAGACCATATCAAAAGCTTTGCTAACGTCAAGGAATAAAGTTCAGCACCGGTGACAGAGTTTCTTCCCAGCACATTCCCTGCAGGGTTCTGAGCACTCTCAAGTCCCAGTGTCTTTCCTTCAGCATTAACTTGCAATTACTATTGCATATCTTTTGTATTTTTTTCTTATTTATACTTGTATGCATTTTTATCACTGCTAACTTTAAATTTGTATTGAATACGCTACAGCATATATAATTTGGATTGTTTAATTGTTCTTATAGTTATTGCTTTCCTTGTCACCTTAATGTCACTATGCACATCACACCTTCATTGCTAATCTGAAGATGACTTAATGACTAGTCTTGCTCATTACAATAATACTTCTTATGTGTCAAGTTTCTCAGTGTCTTCATTTTAAGGCTAATTGAGATCTCAAGTGACTCTGCAAGCAAATTAGAACAATCACAGAAAGTTTACTTGTAAAAGCTGATGTACAGTAGTTTCAATGTTGAATTAAAGTAAAAGTGAAAGATCTGATGTAGCAGTAACTCCACAGACTGAACAGCTTTTGTGTCGTCTTCTTTGTTTGTTTGTCTTCCTATCTAGTATTTCTTAGGTGACCAATATATTGAAGGCTCCACAGTAGAAGTGGGCCTCGAGGAGGGATTTGAATGTTGACAGGGTTGTGGTCTGACATTTGTTTGGGAGAAGAATTCTGTGCCCTAGGAGAGGAGAGGGAAAATGCATGGAGTAGAAAAAGGTGTAGAGAGTGAACAGGATAAAATGAGAAATCTGAAAACCGTGGCCATTAAAATAATAAAATTCAGAAATGTTTGCTTAGCGTTTTCTTGTAGAATTTGTATATACTTATTTGTTTAGAATTCTATCTTCTGAGTGAGCCTGGGCTACCTGCATTCAGATAATCTAAACTCTGAAAGTCAGGAAAACAGAAGATGACTTTGAAATATTTTAATGCCAGGACTGTTTCTTAAGACATGCAAATCTCTCTCTGATTTCATATGAAATCTCTTATCACTGAGTCTTGAGCTTGGCATTATTAAAAAAAAACAAAAAAAAAAACAAGGTTCCTTGTAGAAAAGGCCAAAACCCTACTGTTTACAGAGAAAAACAGCAGACTTGGCTGTTCTGGGTTACTGAATCAGCAAGTAAAGTTAAACCATTTGCTACCAAAGGCAATGCAGCAAAAATATAGTCAGAATTTCAAAAGCACATAGAATAGAGTTATACCTTAGGATTCAGTGATATAGTAGCTCATAGAATGCCAGGGTCAAATCCTGTCCCCTCCTGCATATGGACATCCATATGGATGTCCCCGACAACAAAATTGGTGCAGGTGAATTACCGTCACTTGGAAAATGCCCTTCTGTGCTGCTTCATAACAGCTATTAATTAGGAAGTGATTATGTGCATGGAATTTATCTTTCTTTGATGATGATAGTGGACTCCCATGAGCATCCTAAAGTAAACATGAAAAAGAAAAGATTTTCTGTACTGTCTCATTGGTAGTATGTGCCATATACTGAAGATTATAGGATATCATCATCTAACCTTAGTTCCTGGAACTGTCAAGGTCATGTGAGAACAGAGTTATTTGAAATGTTATCTTCTAGAATTTATAATGTGTGTGTGTAAAAGTGAAGTGAATGGCTTCTTACCTGTCAAGTCCCATGTCCAGATTTCTAAGTAAAGATAGGCTTAAAATGCAGATCCAGATTGGGATTATGGAATACGCCAAAATTGGTGAGTGGGGGCAGGGAGGGAATAGCATTGGATACAAGGTTTTCCTTTGGGCCCATCCCGAATTCCAAGTGTCTCTTTCAACAGCTAATAGCATCAATAATCCCCTCTCCTCCATGGTTGTGGAGGGCTTTTTGGCAGCAGAATCGGTTTGGTTTTGGTTCACATAGTTGGGGGATTGAATAGTGTGGAGGATTATAAGAGTGTTCGCTTCTGCATGGCACAAATCCCTGTTCCTACACAAGCTCCCTCCATGGCAACATACAGGGGATAAAAGGCAGCAGTGCAGCGATAGGATAAAGCCAGAGGGGATCTACTGTTGTATGAATCGTTCAACCCTTCACCTTCCAGGCAAGTATCAAGTCCCACTAAGCCCCTCCAGACATTGTACTAGATTAGCCTCCACCTTCATCTCTTCAGCAGCTCTGCAAGCAGAGAGGAAGTATTCCTACCTTCCCACCAACAAAGCTGCCAACGTACCGGGGCTCAAAATCTGCCTGTTGTTCTGGTAATGCTGTTGTATCATCAAGTGCAACAGAGGAAATGTAGAACTCTAAAAATCAGGAAATATCAGACACTGGTTCCCAGTGTTTAACTTTTAAATCTGTTTATTTGTAATGTCTCACTCTGTTCAGATATTCGGCTGAGGATGTGGCCTCACAAACAGCTTTAATTTTAATTTTAAACAGAACAACCCAAGTGAATTTCACAGTTTTGAATTTCAGGGTTGGTCAAATCCATATTCAGCGCAAAATTAGGTGGGTGCAAAACTAGGCAGATTGCAATGGTCACAACAAATTCTTGTCTGAGATTTAGCAACCTGCCAGATTTCACTCACCCTTAGGCATAATGCACAAACTTTCTATATTTATCCCACAGAAATACTTTTTACATATATTTGCTTTATATCCAGTTAAATACACGCAATGTATGATTAGAATATAGTTGATCATTTACAGTGTGCAATTACACACTGTAAAGGCTAGTTGTGCCTTGAAGTCCTAGCCCTGCCTTGAGAGTCTAAGGAGAAGCCATATTTGCAGTGAGAGTGCCAGGAAGAAATTTCTTCCTTAATCTCCAATCATTCCTTATGAGGCTCGACTGCAGAGCAGGCCACAGGAAGAATTACACCCCTTTTTTGTAGAGGGAAGAATGCGTTATCCTCCATGCCTGACGAGATTCCTTTGGGGACCGGGCTGCCATTAGAAGCACCTAGCCTGGGCTCTGTTACTCATCTGCACCGTGGCCGACCCCTGCGTAAGTCACGCCTGGAGATGAAAAGGCTCCTTCCACTCTCCCTCTCGTTTGTGCAGCCATGCTGGCTAATTCTCAGAGAGTTTAAAATGCAGGAGGCAAAATGTATTGTGTCATCCCACATACAGATACATTTAATGAGAACTGACTAATATCACATCATTGGAGATTTATTTTCAAGCATATTCCTACGTTATTAAATCTACATAACACATACATGGGAAACGTATTTTCCCACACAGAATGATACAAGATACTTTCAGTGTGGCTCAGTAGATGCAGAGCAGCTTAGCAATGAAGGTACCTATTCTTTCTTTGTGTATCCCCGGGCCAGCCCTATATGCCCATGGATGCTGCAGTCACAGAGGCATCCATTCCCATGGGGCTACTTGAGCAGATCTTAAAACTGGATTAGTGGTCACAATCATGTGGAAGCTGATTTTACTTTGCACTCTTTGCAGTAGTCTCTACCAGAGGAGAGCCACCCTGGGCCCTCTCATGGAGATTTCACTTTTTTTCTTTCTTGTTGCCTGGCTTAATCTAAAATAAAAATCCATTTACTATGAACTAACAGGACATGGGTGCTCTCTGTAAATGGAAAAAACATAGCTCGGTGGTATTTGTTTCTCTTTGATCCAAAGTGCTATTTGGAAATAGTGTCAGACATATAAATAGGACTTTTCAACTAATAAGGCCCTAAAAAGTATAGCTGTTTCAGTTGCTAAAAGTTTCCCCTGTTTTACTTAGGCTCTATTTAGTCTTTCTTTACGCTTTGGAGAGGGGACCCACCAGCTATAACACTTTGATTAATTACACTTGGTTTCACTTTAACTGTGCAAAACAGGATAATGGTTCTGTTTGCTTGTTCTGACTCGCTTCTTGGTCCATATTCTGCTCTAAGTTACTCCAGAGCAAATTATTATTATTACGATCCCTGAAGATCCCACCCAAGATTGGGGTCCCATTGTTCTAGATACTGTACAAACACAATCCTGCCTCGATGAGATTATGATCTAATTAGACAAAGGGGAAACAGAAGCACAAGGAGGTGAAATGACTTACCCAAGGTCACATGCCACTAGCAGAACCAAGAAGAGACTCTAGCTCTCTTCAGTCGAAGGGCTAGTCTACACTTACCCGCTGCGTCGGAGGCGTCGGATCGATCTTCTGGGTTCGATTTATCGTGTCTTGTCTAGACGCGATAAATCGAACCAGGAAGTGCTCCCCCATCGACGCCGGTAATCCTGCTCTGTGAACGGAGCAGGCGGAGTCGACGGGGGAGCCTGCGCACCGCCGTGTGGACCAGGGGTAAGTACTTTTAAGTTTGAAATAAGATACTTCGACTTCAGCTACATTATTCACGTAGCTGAAGTTGCGTATCTTACTTCAAACTTGGGGGCTAGTGTAGACCAGCACTTAGTCTACTGCTCTAACCATGGATCAGGCTGTGTCCCAAATTTGAAATAAATGAGAGCAGAAGTTGGGCTTCACTAAGCAAACCTACAGCCCCCAACTAAAACCTCTCCAGCGCATCATCAAGGATCTACAACCTATACTGAAGGACGATCCCTCACTCTCCCAGACCTTGGGAGACAGTCCAGTCCTCGCTTACAGACAGTCCCCCAACCTAAAGTAAATAATCACCAGCAACTACACACCACACAACAAAAACACCAACCCAGGAACCAAACCCTGCAACAAAGCCTGATGCCAACGCTGTCCATATATCTATTCAAGGGACACCATCATAGGACCTAACCACATCAGCCACACCATCAGGGGCTCATTCACCTGCGCATCAACCAATGTGATACATGCCATCATGTGCCAGCAATGCCCCTCTGCCATGTACATTGGACAAACCGGACAGTCTCTATGCAAAAGAATAAATGGACACAAAGCTGACATCAGGAATTATAACATTCAAAAACCAGTAGGAGAACACTTCAGTCTCCCTGGTCACTCAATAACAGACCTAAAATTGACAATTCTTCAACAACAAAACTTCAAAAACAGACTCCAATGTGAAACTGAAGAACTGGGATTAATTTGCAAACTGGACACCATCAGATTAGGCCTGAATAAAGATTGGGAGTGGTTGGGTCATTACAAAACACCATTACAAAACCTAAACCTAATTTCCCTCATACTAATTTCTCCCTACTGTTACTCACATCTTCTCAGGGACGGAGCTAGCACTAGGCGATGGTCGCCTAGGGCGCCAGGATTTGGGGGGCGGCAGGCAGCTGCCTCCCGGCTCTAACCTCAGCCGCTGAGCGGGAGGCAGCCATGGGGAACCGCCCCCCTGCCTCCCGGCTCCACGCTCAGCTCCCGCGGCCCGCAGGCGTGGCGGGGTCGGTGTTAGCTGGGGGGGGGGGCACACAGGGTGCGTGCAAGGAAGTTTCACCTAGGTCACGAAACTTCCTTGCACCAGCCCTGCATCTTCTTGTCAACTGTTTGAAATGGGCCACTCTCATTACAACTACAAAAGTTATTTTTCCTCCCTTGGTATCCTACTGTTAATTGAATTGTCTCGTTAGACTGACCTCACACTTGGTAAGGCAACTCCCATCTTTTCATGTATTTTTACCTGCTCCTGTATTTTTCACTCCATGCATCTGATGAAGTGGGTTCTAGCCCACGAAAACTTATGCCCAAATAAATTTGTTAGTCTCTAAGGTGCCACAAGGACTCCTCGTTGTTTGTAATAAAGAGTAATATTCACCCAGCAGCATAGGGTCATGGAAAGTTCTCAATACAGTGGAAAACCCCTTGAGCAAGACAGAGCTGGGCAGGGCTCTGGGTAGGGCAGCACGGAGGGCTGTGGCTACTGCATCTGTAATTGTTTGAGCTGATGCTTAAATGAAAATGGCCTTAAATATGTTAATAATATTAGGCTTTTTTTCAAAACTTAGTTAATCAGCTTGATATTAATTGTTGGTAAAAAAAAAAAAACCAAGAGGAAAGAACAACAAAAAATGTAATTAGATTCAATAAACTGAATTTTCATAGAAGACCAAGTTAATCTATTATTATTTTCAGCAACTGAGATCAACTGTGGGAAAACAGAATACTTAAAAGAACAAATATCCTTGCAATACAAATACTCTAACATGAATCAGTTACTTAACATTAATTTTAAAAGTGCCCATAGGATAAATGTTTATCATGAAAAGGGGGGAAATCATGAATAGTTCTACAAACATAAAACATTTGTTGCCCTTTATTTAAAATAATAATGGCAACAAAGTCCCTCAATTTATTTACACTTATTAATTTTGATTTGTACACATATCAAAAGTGCCTATCACAGGTCATAAGCACCTTACCATTTTTTTAAAATCCATTAAGTAGAATAACTCCAGCAGATAACTCAGCTCCTATGGTAGTAATGCACTCCATAAACAAGCTCTGATGCTGGCAGACCAGGTGCCAAAGCCCCAAGTCTCACTGAATACTTACAAACGCAGAGCTGGAACCCAGGCCAATTCTCTTGTGTACTAGTATAGATCAAAGTGATAGTTAAATGTATAAGAATGTACTTCGTGTTCAAACTTCATGAAAATTAATGGGATGTTGCATATGCATTGTTTTCACTTATCTGTATTCTGTTATAATGTACTAGCAAACATTTACATTGTGTATACCCCTGTAACTAAATGACTCATCAAATGAGAAAGAAGCCTTGTGGAATGCAAATGAAGAACTTTAACAGGAAAGTACTTATTCTTTCACATTTGAAGGCAAGTGGTCCTTGTGTGTGATAAGCAGAGATTAAAGACTCTAAATGCATTCCTCACTCCCCACATGGGTGGTGACCCTGTCAGCTTGTGAGTAGTGACCCTGTCAGCTTGTTTTCTGTGAGAAGAAGTTATAAGTGTGGACACAAGGGAAAAATTCTTCATCTCTGCACTGTTTGGATTCTAACAGGGCAGAATAATGGACAAGAAGATGGAATTCCCAGAGTTATTCTAGGTAGCTCTGAGAGACTTTTATGAAATGGGCAGATTATTACATCTCTGCTACCATTTGGAATTATAGACTGTGACTCACCTGTTCATATACTTTACCTTCTTTAACCTCTCGATAACTCTAATTCCTTTTTCTTGGCAAATAAACTGTCAGTTGGTTTACTCTAGAACTGGCCACCAATGTTGTCATGGATGTGGGACCTAGTATGTAAATCAGCCTGGGTGAGTGACTGTTCTCCTGGGATTGGGAGTAACCAGAAATATTTGTGATTTTTGGTGTAAGTGACCATTTATCACATAGTCCATCTTGCCCAGATGGCAAGATAGACTGGAGTGTATAAGGGGACTGTCTGTGACTCCAGTATAAGATTATCATAGTACTTTGGGAGTTCACATTTGGTACTGGTTTGGTGAAATCTAATTATAGAACATACCACCAGTTTGAAGTGTCTTCCCTGAGGAAATCACTCATAGTCAGGAGCCACTCCAGGCAGCATTACACAAGCCACGGTTGGAAAAATATTCCAATCTCCTCCCCCAAAAATTGTCCAAGCTCATTACCCAGGTGCCTCGATCTTCCTCAGAAACCAGACAAAATTGCAGCATGTTCTGAAGGCCAGAAAATTAAGACCATTTTGGATTAAGAAGGGAGTGGATTCCTTGAGTTGAGGAGCGCTCATGGAGAACTTCCTGCCAACAACTCCCTCTTTTATGAGCTGAAGGAGCAATACAACAGGGGGAAAGAATATTCCAAAGTATGTCAGGCTTGATCATAGAACAAGAGAAATGTAGGGTGCAAGGGATTTTGAGAGGTCATCTAATCCAGCCCCTCCCCACCCATGTTAAGGAAGGACCAAGCAAACCTAGACCATCCCTGACAGGTGTCTGTTTAGCCTGTTCTTAAAAACCTCCAGTGACATGAATTCCATAACCTCCCTGGGTAGCCCATTCCAGGGCTTCACTACCCTTTATAGTTAGAAAGTTTTTCCTAATATCTAACCCAAATCTCTCTTGCTGCAAACTAAACTGATTATTCCTTATGCTACTCTCAGTGGGCCTGGAGAACAATTGATCACTGTCCCCTTTATAACAATCTTTTACATGTTTAAAGACTGTTATCAAGTTTCCCCTCAGCATTCTCTTCTGTAGATTAAACATGAACCAAATCTTTCAATCTTTCCTCACAGCTCAGATTTTCTAAACTTCTTGTTTTTTATGCTCTCCTCTCGACTCTCTCCAATTTGTTTACATCTTTCTTAAAGAGCGGTCCCCAAAACTGGACATGGTACTCCAGCTGAGGCCTCACCGGTGCCAAATAGGGCAGAACAATTACACCCCACGTCTTACATACAAACACTCCTGTTAATATGTCACTTGTCATGTTCAGCTAAGCACAGGAATATGGTCAAGGGCCCTGCTCAATACAAGTCAGATACCACTTCTGCCACCACCACCACACACACACACACACACACACACACACACTTAGATAATTAATCCTTCCCAGGTCTTGGGTTGGGGTCTGGTGCAGAATGTACCTCTGATTGCTGAGTACTCTGTATAAAAGTGGGTAGAGAGAGGCAAGAAATGAGCAGAGCTTTGTTTCTGCCTCCTACTTACTGGTCAGAGTAGCAGGCCAGTTGCGATGAGGAGAAGTAAGCAGGGGCGGCGCCAGCTTTTTTGCCGCCCTAGGCAGCAGCAGGAGAGGCTGCTGCCGAAGTGCTGCTGGGGTTCTCGGCAGCAGGGCCAGCTCCAGCTTTTCAGCCACCCCAAGCAAAAAAAAAAAATGGCCACCCCAGAATCCCCGGACTACCTCCCTTACAGGGCACCACCCCAGGCACATGCTTTGCCGTCTGGTGCCTGGAGCCAGCCCTGCTTGGCGCACTTCGGTGGCAGCTTCTTCGGCCGCCAGGGACCTCAGTGGCATTTCGGCGGCAGCCTCTCCCACTGGTGGCCACCGAGGGACCAGAGATGCCGTCCTCCAAATCCTGGTGCCCTAGGCAACTGCCTAGGGTCGCCTAATGGTAGCGCCGGCCCTGGAAGTAAACTGCACTCTTTCAAGGAATAATGTTACTTCCCCTCCCCCAGAGCAGGAGGGGAGCAGGAGAGGAACTGAGACTCTGAGTTACAATTCCTTCCCAGGATTGTTCCTGGGATAGCATGGCAGAATGCAGTAGCCATTCTGGGCCAGCAACACAACAGCTCTTTAGAAGGAGAAATGAACAATGATTTATCTGCCCTTTACTCCAGGTCTACTCTAGATCTTAGGAATTTATAGGTCAAACCCAATACTTTAAACTCTGTCTAGAAATTGACTAGGAGGCAATGCAGATTCCAGAACATCGGTGTATTGCACTCACAGCTAGATGCGCCTCTCAAGAAAGCTGCTGCATTCTGAATCAACTTTAGCTTCCAAACAGCTTTTGGGTATAGCACCATCATGTACATATTGTGAACTAGCAATTGATTCTTACTGGCTGCTGCACAGTCCTTTTACAAGTCCTCTTTTCCATTAATGCTGTGTTTCTTTCACCTTCAAATTGCACAGAAGTAGGGTGACCATACATCCCGTTTTGGCCAGGACAGGCCCCTTTTTAAGCTCTGTCTCGGACGTCATGACTTTTTTGGCAAAGCTGGGCATTTGTCCTGTTTGATCTTGCCCTATGAGGGCACAGAGGAATGTTTGGGCAAAAGCAAAAGGGACAAATGCCCAGTTTTGCAAAAAAAAGTTATGATATGCATGCACTGCTTAATCTGTAATGAAAGAGGTGCCGGGGCTCAGTCTTCAGATCTGGGAAGCCAGAGAGCAGTGGCTACTGGCCAGGAGCCCAGAGGTGCCAGGGCTATGAAATGCCAAGCCTAGAGGTGCCAGGACTCAGCCGGGCAAGTCCCTTCACAAATTAAGCACTGTGTGCATGACATCGCCTAAAGTGTGTGGCAACACCAGGAGGCTCGGGTCAGCCATGCACGGCGGGGCTTGGGTGAGCGGCGATGCCTGGCAGCTCATATTCTTTCAATGCAGAGAGATGAGGAGAGGGCAGGGGAGGAGGGAAAGAGGAGCAGAGTGGGACAGGGAGAGGGACAGAGAGGATGAGATGGGGAAAAATAAGAGGGAGAAGGACTGGGACAGATGGGTCTATATCTATTCCCGATGTTCCATTTTCAGTTTAGGGAAATATGGTAACTCTACACAGAAGATGCTTTTTAATTTAGATATGTGTGTTTTACAGTCCTTTAAAAAGAGAGAGAAAGTACTAAAGAACCAGCCATGTTAGGTTCCTAGATAACGGTAAAGACTATTACCTCACAGGTATTATAGCTTTAAACCAATATAAAAAGTTTCCTTTTCACTAACCAAAAACAATATTATTCTGCAGTACACACCTAGTAATGCTGACCAGTACACATCAGAGCCAAGCTTCCTACAGTAACTCTTGTACATCATTATTTATTGGCTTACACTGTCCCACAGAAGTATCTAGGTGTTGCACAATATATTAGTGTAGGGGTTACCTCACCTATCCCTGGAATGCAGCCACATCTGGAGCAGAACACAGTAGCCATTCTGGGCCAGCAACACAACAACTTTTTAGGAGGAGAAATGAACAATAATTTATCCAGCTGAAAAAAAAGCGAGGTTAGGTAGGACAGAATGCAATTACTCTAGCTGGAATTGGCCAGGAACACAAAGGGTAACACCCCTTTTCTCTTGCAAAGATTGCCTCAGGATCTTTAATGACCCAAACTGGCTACGCCCTTGGTTTTATGTCTCAGCAAGCTTCCCAGGTCTTATTTTAGAACTTGGTAGCTTAACCCTGAACCATCAATATTCAGCAGCAAAGAACTAAAGGAAAACAGAAAGGGCAAAATGTCAACAGTATGTACTATTTAGCATAAAGAATCCCCAAACGCTCAGGAAACATGTCTTTTTAATGAGAAACAATAGTTTGTGGCCAGCTGCTCCATATCATTATAAACACTTTCACTCCAGAAAGATGCACAAATGGGGACTATAAACAGTACATTGAAAACAAAGGCCTGCATGGATAATCGTACCTATTAATATAAATGGCACTGAGCAGAGGCAGCCCAAGTGCATGTACTGACCATTTAGAGCATAACACATTATTTTTCTCCACTGTCTTTATAAGAAAAGAGATGTAAAATGGGTTCAATGACAAGTGACCGCCTTGGACATGTTTATTAAAACATGAATGGAAACACTTCTGTGAAAACACTACATTGCTTTTATACAGGGAGCTAAAGACAAAAATACTTAAGGTTTCTCTGATCATTTGAGTTCTTTTACACCACTAAAATGTTTACAGTATTTGAAGCTTAACTGGCATTTGACTTATTTCCAATAACACAAAAGAATGGAGGATTTATGGAGTTTTTATCAAGGCTATTGTGAAAACTACATAACTACAGTGAAAGAGCTACAGATGTCACAATTCACAGAACATTTTCTTCTTTCTTAATCAGTACTGATGGTTAGCCAGACCTGATGTAGTGGAGTTCCAGCAGGTATTTCCATATCTTCTATCCTGTGATTAAAGAATGTATATTGAAGAAAAATACTCTTGTCTAACACTGAATCTTAGAATTTTCTGTGGCAGAAGAAAAACTGGGGTGGGGGGAGGGAAGAAATCAAGATCGTTATCCATGAATTTTCCAAAGCAATTTGCTCTGCTGGGTTTCTTTTTTATTTTAAATATGTCCATAATAAACTACAAAAAGATCAAATTCACTGGCTAAGCTATTTTTTCCATGGAGGTGCATTAATGCAAATTAGACAGAATGACTTTTCCCAGTTATAATTGGGCTGAAATGAGGTGGAAGGAACAGAAAGACAATTAACTTTAGGGGGTATTGGGTTTTTTTTTTCTTGGTTTTTTTCTTCTTTTTTTTTTTGGTAATTTTTTATCTCCAACAGTTTGGAGTAGATTTTAGTGCCTGCTGGTAGTAGGCTGTCAATGCTGCCAGGCAAAATTATTCTGAGACCTTCAAGGGGCTTTGTTTATCTCATTTTTCAATTAACCTCTGCATTTTAACTTCATCATACTGCCTGTGCCAATTCACACCAAAGAACAAATAAAAAAATTCCTGTTTGCTGGCATTATTTCTTTGCTTCTTTTCTTTTCTTTTTTCTTTTTTTTTTTTTTTTAATTCAGGAAGGAAAAGGATGCAAATTTCAGGTTACAAGAGACCATCACAAGTTGCAAAGGTTTTAATATAAATTATGTTTCTGCATTAACCTCTCTTTCTTTTCTTTTTTTCTTTCTTCATGTGAATGTGACAAGAAAGTTTTGCCATGAAGACAGCGGGGAAAGTGTGTGCTATAAGTTTTAAGGTTTGATCTTAGCAACATTTGTCACTTTAAGACCTCTTCCTGCAAAGAGCTGAGAGCCTCCCATGGGGGGCTCTGTATCCTTCACCCTCATTGGCTCTATTGGGGATTGAGTGTGCTGAGTATATTGACAGAGGTGCTAACCTCTGCCCAGGATTGGGCCCTAAATCCCTTTAGTTTGTGGTTTTGAGGTCAGTGTTGCAAGTTGGCATTGTTCCAGTGCATCAATCATATTTATGGTTCAAACCCATTTGTTATAAAACTATAAACACATTTGTTTAAAAGCTTCACTGCAGCTGAACTACTGATACAACTAAATACATATTTCCTCTGTAACTATAAGTGATGGGACACACAGTTTGCCCTTGGGTTTGTGAGCAGAACGGTTAGTAGTACAGAAACTCAACTTACTGTAAGCAGTTTGCTAGATCAGTGAGTCTTTGCCTTTTTCCTGACAGGCAGTTTCTGCAGCAGTTACACTAGAATACACTGCTAGTCACGGGTTCAGAGGTGAGCTGAGCAGTCATCTGTCCTGACATGTAGGGTGAGCATTTCTTTGCAAAATGACAATGTTATAAAAATATACTTGACTGGGCTGTTTTCTATCACTGTATATAACAGACAAATATGCAATTTTGTTGACAGCACTTCAAGGTGGTACAAATATAGTAGGTGGAGCTGAAAACCAGTTAACCATTACTTGTCAGAAGCCAAATCCCACAGTCCTTACTCAGACAGTACTCCCATTAATTTCACTGGAAGTTTTATCCTAAATAAGGACTGCAGTGGTGCTGTACAACCTAGACCCTAGAAGGCCAATTCTGGCCCGTATTTTCTGCTCAGGCAGCATAAAGGTGCTATTAGCGCGCCTCAAGGGGCTAGGGAAGAATTTCTCCTGCACAGGACCAATGTAGTGCCAACATAAGTGACAAAAGCTCTGACAAAGAGTGCTTTAAATTTTCATGAAGCATTAAAGGTTCAACCCCATATGCTATCACTCTCTACATACTCCGAAGTCTTTGCTTAGACTCAGAGTATGCTATTTATGGCCCCACAGCCTCCTATCATAGGGAATGCTAATGATTAGCTTGGGTGATCCCTAGGCACCCTGCCAACTATTCAGAAATTTCTATACCCAAATCTGAATGTCTAATTAAAAAAAAACTGTTCAAACCTGTGTCACAGAGGGAACACTCTCATCTCAAAACAAACTTTCACAGCTTTAGATGATCACTCCCATCTCCACTGCCTGTGTGGCTGCCTCCCTATTCACATCATCAATCCTAGTTGGCCTGTTGGGTCCCTGCCAAACCCACATTAGGAATATTTCAAACCAAACCAGGTAGGGGTGAAGAAATGACTGTATGAGTTACATTCCCTTTTAACCTTAACCAGGAAGCCTACCCTGAACAATTAGGAGCTGTGAAAGACCCAGCACCTGACTCTAGGGAGCAGAGGCACAGTATTAACTGGCCTTTCCTTATTTCAGTGCTAGTCTTTCTCTGACACAAAATCCACCGCAATCTGCTCCTTCCACTGGCCACCAGTCCACACACTCTGACAAAGAAAACACAGGTATAGACAAATAAGACAAAAGAAAAGAAAGAGTACAGCCCCCACACAAAACCAGGTTGCAGAACAAGGACAATGCTACATGTTTTAAAACCCAGAAAACTCCAAAGAAGGCTACTGCTAATGCTACCTTAAAGATCAAATTTTCAGAGCCATCAGTATTCTGAAAAGCTATAAGCAAAGACCATCAACCTGTACAGTAATTGGTAGACACTGATCCCATATTGAAGACTTCAGATCCTGCCAAACCCTGCAGAAGTCTGCACACTTAAAAAGACTGCCAGGTTTTGGGAAATACATCATTTGGTCCCAAAATGAGACATCAGCAAAGCACTCAAACACCATTGATGGGGAGATCCCTGGTTATACCAGCACTCTAGAAAAACAGAAACCTATTCCTCAGGCACAGGCCACATCAGGGACAGAACAGAATGACAAGAAGTCAGAAAACCCAGCAATGTAAGTTCTCAAAGTCCTGTGATCTGCTGATGTTTCTGTCAGCATGAGAGCAGTCAGGTGTCAAGGCTCCACAGGACTAGTGGCATCTTGGCAGGATTCCATCCGGCTCCAGGCAAACGACACTAAAGCTCAGACATCTGTCTGTCCAAGAATGAAACAAAGTCTTTGTTAATACCCAGGATGTGCTCAGCGTTAAAATAATGCTAACTTTGAGGTAAGTCAGTAAAATTACATACTTAAGCCTCATGAGCCTGGGAGATTTACCTGGCTTCCTATTAGTGATGTGCACCAGGCACTGACAGTTGAACCAGAAGAGAATCCGACCTTTCCTGAATCTCTCCCCTGTTGACAGAATTGTGTCCAGGAAGCAGATCATCACTGGTGGGTTATGACTCACTCAGTAATGTCAAAGATATTCAAAAATAGTTACACTATGTCCTAGGTATTCCTCACACAGGATGCTGGCATAGATTAACCTTGCCCCACAGACACATGCACACAATGTTGCAGGAAGGGGAAAGTGAGGGAGATGTTTGAGCCCCATGCCAAAGAGGAGAACTTGACTCCTTTTATGCCTTCTGGTATAGAGGTGTAAGCAGAGTCAGGATGAGCTCCACCCTGACATCTGGTGGTGAGTCATGGCAAAGCACTCCAGGGGCTGATCCAATTTGCATAGGCACACCCACCCTGCCTGGTACGAACCATAGTGGCCCAAATGGGCATTTTGGGCTGCTGTAGGATCCTCAGTTTTCTGTATTGGGGGCAGGAATTTCTGTTATTGGGGCAGGAAGAATAAACTGTTATACTGCTTATGTAAATCATGGCCAGTGGAACTGTACTTGGCCTTTTGTCATGTTAAAGGGGAACTTGCCATGAACTAAACAACACTCGCCAGCCAAGGGACATGGGTTCCAAAGCCCAGTGAATTGAGAGAGGTTGGGGACAGGGGATTGCCTCTTGGCTAAGATCAAGTGTAATACCTGGTGGTGGTGTAAGACCCTTGTGAGGGTCTGAGACACCAATTGCAGCATCTCTGCCTCTCTCCACTGTGGAATATCAGAGCTAATGTTGAGTTCCTTGAGAGTCTGGTTTCAGACTGCTGAATTGAAATCACTCTGGGCTAATAGTGCAACTGAGCACTAGGGCTCCCCTAAACTACAAGCTGAAATCACTAAAGTGCTAACAGCCTTCTGAGCTGAAATCACTGAGCACTGTGTTAAGTAGTGGGGGAGCCTGAAGATAAGTGGCTGGTGGAGCAGTTGGCAAGACAGCTGATGGTGTGGTGCTGCTGGCAAAGCAGAGCAGTTCGTGAGGACAGTCGGAGTGGTGCTGCTGGCAGAGCGGAGCAGTTCGTGGTTGCAGTTGGAGCAGCTTGCAGGACGGCTGGTGGAGCGGGGCTGTTGGTGGGACAGAGCAGTTCGTGGGGACAGCGGTAGCGGCTTGCGAGACGGCTGGCGGAGCAGAGTGGAGCCCCACGGAGGGGTGAGGCAATCATCTTCACGCCACGTAAGGTGCCCCTTACCCCCCGCCCCTTCCCATTGCTGCCCAGGCGGGTGGCGTGTGGCACCCTGCAGATGAACTTTTGAACTCTGGGACTGGACTTTTGGGTTCGTGGACTTTTGGGGACTTTGGGTGACGTTTGGGTTGCTGGACTCAAGAACCCAAGGGACAGGGCATGGCCCAATTGGCTGGGGTGGGTCTTGCTCACAGTTTGGCTTATAGATCCTAGTTGCGGTGTTTTCCCAATTTAAGGCTGGTATCGTTTACCTGCTGCTATTAAAGATTTCTGTTACACTGAGGCTCTGTGCTTGCGAGAGGGGAAGTATTGCCTCTTTGAGGCGCCCAGGGGTGTGTATAAGATTTTCCCAGGTTACTGGGTGGGGGCTTGAGCCGGTTTTGCATTGCATTGTTGAGAAGGGAACCCCTATGTACTGAACCTGGCCCTTGCTGCTGTCAACTCATCCTGGCAGAAGGGTTACAGAGGGAACAGAGCAGAGAGGCATTAGGAAAGCAAGGATCGGTCACCTTGCAATGTGAACTCTCCCCACCCATCAAGCCCCTGCAACACCAGAAATGGAGCAATCTGTGATCATATTATATCTATTATTATGATCATTACAGTAAAGGATCCAAGCATGATCAGAGCCCCATTATGCTAAGCACTGAACAAACATATAGTGAGAGACAGTCCTTGCTCCCAAAGAGCATAAATTCTAAATCACCTCTAACCTCCCTGTCGAGAACTCACTGCCTTAAGGCATGGAGGAACATTTTTCCATCGCTCATTGCCTCCTATTTTCTCCCTCTACAAATAAAGGAAGCCCAGGAGCCTTAAACCAGAGGACTGTGGTACTAGATTTGGAGGTATTCCCACAGCACTTCAAAGGTTAGTTGTTCCCCGCATGCTGCTGTGGCCATTTGGGCAATGGAGGGGTGCAATTTTGCATGTTGCTATCATATAGTCCTCTAGGCAATGTTATGGGATGGATTTTGTGTGCTCCTCTATGTGTATGGGCAACACCTAGTGGTAAGAATTTGCACAGGTCTATATGTATTGTGGCAATGCTGACAGTATCATTTGCATGTTTGTTTGTTTTTTATTCCCCTCATATTCCTAGAAACAAGGTGAGAATTATTTACAGGAGAAAAGGAAGTTATATTTTAATTTGAGTCTGGCATGACTGATTGGGGTAAATTTAAAAAGTCAGCTTCTCAACTGGTGTAAATCAGCATAGCTGAGATTCTGGCCAGAAGGTATAAAATACTCTGTATTCCTACAGATCTACCAAAGTCAGAGGTGCTTTTAGATTTCTAGCTTTTAAAACCAAAATATGATGATTGAGGGATTACCAGAAGTAATACTGAAACCCACCCCCTTGAGCCTAGTGGTAATAAATGTTCATAGAAGCCTCAAAATATCACCTAGAACATATGGAAAGTGCTAAAGCAGATCTAAGAAAAAGGAGAAAGGAGAAAAAAAAGTAGCCATAATGTCATAAACAGCTTACAAAAGCTGAGAAACACAAGTATGAGTTAAAAGTTACATTAAAAATGAGAAATATATTATATAAAGAAGATGTTACAAATAGCAGTTTTATTTTCAGTTCTAAGCCAAGGTTTGTCATAATATTGTCTCCACTGGGGGTCATAATGGAATAAGGGGCCATAGTCACAGAATGAGCTTGTGAAAATCAGCAGAAAGAACAGGTGAAATGTAACAGAACACTGCCCTTTTTTTTCCTGGTCTATAATAACATTATGCACCCAGTGCTGCATTGGCAGGTTCGGGCAGCATGGGTATTCTGACCACACGATCTGCACGTGCCTAACATGCACCAGCCTGCCTGAGGCGCAATCTCCCCATGCTCCTTCTGAAGTGGTGTGGCGTATCTGCCATGACCTAGTCCAATGTGTCTACATTAGCCTTCATCAAAAGATCTATTTTCACTAGAGCTGGTCGGGAATTTTCCAACTAAACGTCTTTTCCCATGAAAATGCTGATTTGTCAAAACCAAAACTTTTCACAGAGGCATATCTGTTTCAAAAACAGTTTCCTTGGGAAGGTTTCTTGGGTTCACGTTGGTGTAGGGCTGGTTAGCTGATGCAGGAAGGCCTGAACAAATAACCGCTGAAACAACTAACTATTGAGCATATGTTTATACTAAATAAGGGAGGCAGAAACTAACTATTGTGGGTATGTTCATAGTAAACAAAGTAGGCAGAAACACCCTGAACTGATAAGCTTGCGTTACACAGTCTGCAACATGATTGGTATTTACATGTAAGAAGTATAGCTCCGAAAGATGTATATAAACTGTGTGGTGAGTGACGTGAATTGGAAGTCTGGTGTCACCCTGTACCTAAACCCCCTCATCTGGGCCTACCCTGTGTGGGCAAAGTGCTGTTACATGCCTAATAAAGCAACCTGAGTGATGAGCTAGAGTTGAAGTGAGTTTTTTGTGGGTCCCAGAGAACCGGATGGAGTGTTCTCCCAGAACCTGGCCAGGTGTTCTGGAAAAGCTGAATGGAAAAGGTCTCAAAGGGAATCCAACAGATGGGATTTCTGGTCAAAACCAAAAAGAGTGTAGAGTAGCCCAGTGGTTATTTCTGGTCAGAACTACAGCGCACCTAGAATAGCCCCTTCACTTGTGAGGTGGGAGACCAAGGTTCAAGTCCCTACTCCAATTCAGGAGGAACAGCAATTTCTACCTGGGTGTCCTCCACCCCACCCCCCATTAGTACCCCAGCCACTGGGCTATTGGCTATTCTAGGGACGTTTACTCTCTCCATCACATTTTTTCTCACACACCACAAAAAAACTGACTCCAATGTGAAAACACTTTAAAACTTGAATTTTTTCATGAAACAGAATTTGTTTTTAGTGAGCCCCAGTTTTCATACATAAATGCATGTTATCTAAATGTCTGTCCATGATTTAAATACAACAACAATTATTCTGTCAGAATAGCTCCACCAGAATCCATTTTTCAGGAGTAAAAGATACCATATGAAATATTTTTAACCAATCAGTATGCAAAGGGTGACTGTGCTGTTAAGGAACCATCTGCAGACACGATCATCCTTTTAAAAGTACTGTACCTCGTCTGCCACATAAGGGATGCACCTATGAGTGACCAGAAAATATTTTTATTAATGATTTGAATTATGAGGGTACCTAAGGAAGGTGGGTTGGGTAGAATTTGACTAAGATTGGGAGCCACCCTATGCTAGGTACTATAAAAACAGAGTGAAAGACAGTCCTGTTCTACATGCTGGTAAAAGAACACAGATGGTTTTGAAAGTGAACTATTTAGTGCCATTCTTAGTCATCTACATGGCACCTATAGACAAAAGTTGTAGATAATCCATTGCACCATATTTTTAAAGGAAAACATTTATCAGCACTGATAAAAATATAATACAATGCTGCCGTCCCTACAGTGTTAATTCTTGTTTCTTGAAGTGCAGGAGTCTCTAGAAGGGAAAAAAATTCTGATTAGAGCGGTTTAATCCTAATCCCTTTTCTCTGATCTTGGCAGAGGATTTTTAGCGAGTTACTATATTTAAATAACTACCCAGAATTAATCCTTTTGGTTGCTCAAGGCATGAAGGGAAAGCAGTCAAGAACAAAGAATTCAGAAAAGTGTTGCAGCTGTTTCATAGAATTCACTATTTATAATTGAAAAGATTCCAGATTTTGTGGTGTTGTGCAAGTGTAACCTTCAACTGCCTTACTTGTCCTTTCTTTTAACAACAGCGCATTCCAAAAGAGGAACTGTGTGGAAATAAAACATTTTCAGCATGAAGTTAAGTGTTTCTGACAGTTGACAGTGTGCAATATAATGCTGTATGTAGAAAGAAGATACTCTTCTCTATGTAGCTGGAGGTCGATTTAATAATACAAGGAAAAAAACCTGTTTCCAACTGTTGTCTCAGTGGTAATTGGTTGAAAATGTAAGACTCATTCCCAGTTTGCAAAATCTTCTACTGAGTTCCATCATCTATTGAAAGGGAATTTTATGAACAGTTTCAAGTCACTTTACTAGCATTATCTATTTAATCTTCACAAACCCAACCTGAGATGTGGGGAAATCTTGTTAGCCCCATTTTAGAGAGAGAGAAATGGGGATATAGAGGTTATTATATGTATTACTATTGTAACCCTTCTGCCAGTCAGAGTCAGCAGCAACAAGGGCCGGGTTCCGTATCTAGGGGTTCCATTCCAATAACACAATGCAAAACCGGCTCGAGCCCCCACCCAGTGACCTGGGACAAATATATATCACCCCCCCTGGGCGCCTCTAAGAGGCAATACTTCCCCTCTCGCAAGCACCGAGTCTGAATGTAGAAAAACCTTTTAATGACAGAGAGAAACAATGCGGCATTTTGCTGGGGAAACACCACATCTAGGATTTGTAAAGCAAACTGTGAGCAACGACCCACCCCAGCAAATTGGCCATGTCCTTTCCCTTTGGTTCTTGAGTCCAGCAACCCCAAAATCACCCAAAGTCCCAAAAGTCCAACAACCCAAAAGTCCAGACCCAGAGTTCAAAAGTTCATCTGCAGAGTGTTACACCCCCCCCCCCCCCAGTCTGGGTAGGAATGGGGAGGGGAGAGGTAAGGGGCACCTTACGTGGCTCGAAGCTGACTCCCCCGTCCCTTCGTGGGGCTTCGCTCAGCTCGGCTCTGCCGTCCCACGAGTCACTCTGCTCAGCCGTCTCTCAAGCCACTCCGGCTGTCCCACCAACTGCTCCGCTCCATCAGCCGGCCTGCAAGCCGCTCCGGCTGTCCCGCCAAGTGCTCCGCTCTGTCAGCAGCTCCGCTCCATCAGCCGCTCAGCAATAGATCTTCTGGCTCCCCCACTACTTAACACAGTGCTCAGTGATTTCAGCTCTTAACAATTTCAGCTTTTTAGTGATTTCAGCTTGTAGTTAGGGGAGCCTGTGTGCTCATTTGCACACTTAGTCCAGAGTAATTCCAACTCAGCAGCTTGTGATTAGACTCCTAAGGAACTCAAAATTAGCTCTGATATTCCACAGCAGAGAGAGAGACGGTACAATTGACATTTAGGGCCCTCAGAAGAGGCCCATGCCACCAGATACAAATACCTGTCTCCAACCTCTCTCAATTCACTGGGTTTTGGAATCCATGTCCCTCGCCTAGCAAGTGCTGCTCAGCTAATGGTGAGGCCCTTCATCATAACAAAAGCCCACTGTCCTTGATTCACATAATCAGGGTAACAACACTTCATTCTTCCTGCCCCAATAACAGAGAAACTGGGGCTCCCACAGCAGTCAAAGTGACCATTTGGGCAAGCGGTCCATCATGCTTTGCAGGGTGGGTGTGTCCATGCAAACAAGATTAGCCCCTGACATCCCTTTCCACAACTCACCACCAGATGTCAGGGTAGAGCTCATCCTGACTCTGCTTACACTATTTATTGTTATTGTTATTTATTTGTGTTAAATTAGCACCTAAAATCCCAGTCATGGGTCAGGGCTCCATTGTGCTAAGTGTTGTATACACAAAGAATACAGTCCCTGCCTCAGAGAACACACAATCCGCTGGTCAGACAGGACACAATAGATGGACAAAATGGACAACAGAGTGAGTGAGGTTGAGAGGAAGAGGTAAAAAACTGAACAAATGTAGCAGAAAAATGGAAATCTAGGCATGCCAATTACCTTATCACTGCCAGACAGTAATGATTTGTAGGGCTCACAGAAGAGGTAGATTTTAAGGAGATTACTTGCCCAAAAACACAGAGGTAGATCTGACCAGAGTGACAGATTTATTAGTGAATACATTAAATGCCAATTTTTAAAAGATCATAAATAATTTATCTGATGGATCGTACTCACACGTTTGAAGAACTGGGTTCTTGGTCAATGTACTTACACAGGCTCCCTGACCTTAGCATTTGAACATCTCAGAAGCATTAATTAATTTATCTTCAATCTACCCCACACAGATATGGAAGTATTAGTGTCCATCTTTTAGGGACACAAAGCTTAAGCTCTGAGTTAAGCAATTTACCTCTCATCACATAGGAAGTTTGGAGTAGATATGAGAGCTGTTGAGAAGAATTATGCAAAGAACCAATTTTTCACTTTGGTGGCCAAACCATGAAACTGAAAAACATTTTGGTTTCAGATAGACCTGAAACATGTTTTTTTAGCAGAATGAACAAGTTAAAAAAAATTCATTTTGGGTCGAACTAAACATTTTACCCAATCCAAAATTAAATGTTTTGTTTCATTTTTGAGGGGTTTTACCTTTTCTAAAAAATAAAATTGAAGGAAAATTCAAATCAAAAAGTAATTTTGACTTTTTCCAATTGTTTTTCCTGCCAAAATAATTTGTCAAATTTGACAGAAATTCACAAAATGCTTCAGCCAACTTGATTACTCATTTTTGAGCTAAAAATGTTTCATACAAAAAGATTCTACTCCTAAGCCCAACTTAAACCATGAAACCATATTTCCTGGTCAGATAATGGGGACTGTTATGCATTAATCAATGAGGAGGGAGAAAATCATTAAATAAAATATTCACAAATATTATTTTGCCATATTTTGAAAGAATACAGGCTAGAAAACCTAAGTTCCTGGTTCCTCATCATATGCTCAGACCACTAGACCACACCTCTCTCTCCCACATCTCTTTTTCTCTTCCTTGTTCTCCTAATCTTCCCACATGCCCTTTATCTGCATCTACTTGGTGTGCTGTGACCATCTACCCACAGCTGTATGTGCCCTTTCCTAACATATGCTTTTCATGGATGGCAGGTACCTAAGGCCAGGGGATGCTAAACCTCCACTAACCCAGGCTGTGGCTCTGCCCATGCTCTGCCCCAAAGCCCCACACTCACCCCCCCTTTTCCCTAAAGCTGGCAGGGACTCAGCTCCAGCCAGTGGCCTGGATCTTGGGACTCAGGCTAGCCAGTGGCCTGGGGCTGGAAGGGACAGGGGTGGCTCGGGTCGGTGCTTGGGCAGGCCTGGGGGTTGGTCCAGCGGGTTGGTCTGGCGTGGTGGTTGGGCTAGCCAGCGCAGCTTAGAAAGCTGGGGCCAGCTGGTGTGGCTGGGACAGGCTAGCCATGACTCCTCCGGCCGCGAGGAAGGGGGCTCAGTGCTCCAGCCAGGAGGAGGCTCAGAGCTCTGGCCGCAGGGGAGCTCTCGGGGCTCTGGCAGGTGTGGGGTGGGGCCTCGAACAGAATGGGTAGGGCCAGGGCTAGCCTCCCCACTGCCCATGATGCTTTCCATTCCCTCAGTATCCACTACTCTGAATGATCAAGAAGGTTCCATTAGAACAAACCTCTTTTTAGAACATTCTAGTAGAACTCTTTCATTAGAGCATTCTCTTATTTCTTGGGTTGTATTTCTTTCGTTTTCATTTCTAATTAACAACTTTCTATATTTTAGTACAATTTGATGTCCCTTGTCCAAACTGTGTTAGAAAAAGCCAAGATCCAATTATCAAACATTTTCTTTGCTTCAGAAAATGGTGGCATTTTCAAATCTCTGTGCCAAGCTTCTCTGGACAGAGAACAACATTGGAATCCTATAATTGTTCTGTGTTTTAAAGCATGATTTATGACAGGTGTGAGAGTAGAAGTAAGTAATGAGGGTTGGCAAACCAGTTAAATTTTCACACCACTAACTAACTGATCAGATGAAGCTGATCATTAGAAGTATTAACAACAATGTGTTGTTCAGAGGAAAAAGAATGCAACAGAAGTTCAATTAGGACTCCAGTTCTGATGCAAAGATTTCAAATATAGTTTCCTATAGTATTATCACCATTTCCCCAGGGTCAAGTTACAATTAAGACACAGCAGCGAAAAGCTACTCCACATCATTGATCCTCACTAGTTATTTGCATGCCTTTCAGATCAAGAACTAGACCCAAGGTAGATGACTAAAATGAAGCAGACTGAGCATTGTTAGTAAGTGCACTGAACATGATCATGAGAACCAGTCAAGAGAAAGAGAGGGCTCTCTCTGAACTAAGCAATTATCCAAGACCTTGCAGTGTTAAGTGTGCACATCCTGCCAGATCAATACCCAGTGCAGAGAAATGGTTTGATTTGTGTTACACATGGTCTAAGCAGTGGGTGCCACAACATATATCAGCGGAGAAGGACCAATTTAGTCTGCAGCAGAGGGGTAAACTGATAGCGAAGGAAGAGAATGTGAAGAGGAAAAGCTGAGTAATTGTGAACACAAAGCTGTTTTGACTGTCTGCATTATTTAACCACCAACCATGGATCCTGATCCATTATAGTTATAATAAAGCATTGTCTCTACAGTTAAAAATGACACATTGAAAATATTTTCTCCTTTTCATGGCTGGCACTGCTATGTGACACAGTTAATGCAAGAGAAAAATAAATTCCAGTAACCAAAGTCACGCTTTGTACTCTACTAAAGCCCAGCTGTCAGACAGAGTTAAGGAAATGATTGTGCTGTTTGTGCCATTTCTAATTAATAATAACTAAGGATTAATAAAGCAATTTGGATGAAGAATGTACTAGGTAAGGATTTATGGACAGATGAAAGTTGCTTTCTTGTAAATAATCATGAATAAAATTAAATGGGAGCTAAGACGTTTTACAGTGCAGCAAAAAATATTTAACATATTTTTCAAGCTCTGCTTCTCTTAGAAGAACATTAATGGAGGTGGAGGTACTGACAACTTGCAATTTTACCTAAGACAAATAGATACCATTACCTCAGTATCTGCAGCATTCTCTTGCACTTTCCTGTGTTACTGCAGAAAGTACCATAACCAGCCCCCCTGCAGGGAGTCATGGTGAGTGCTGGCATAAACAAGTTATCTTGTGCTGCGCGAACCACATGCTTACAGAGAAACACTGGGGGTGCACCAAGTGGTAGGCTCTTCAGATGCTCACCCTCAGGGGGTTCCCATAGATACTCATAGATTTTGGTGACAAAACAAAGGACTCCTTTACTGGGGCTTCCAGAAAGAAAAGTGCAATTATCCTAGGTACAATTTCTTTAAGAGTTTCTGTAAACAAACTAAATTACAGTTTCCAACCCAGCCTCTAAAGGTGGGGCTGCTCAAGCCAAATGTCAGGGATACTCTTTCCATGAGAAAATCATGCACTGGCCTGCAAATCCCCTGGCCAGAGTTCAGTTCTTTTGTTCATCTTGTTTGAATCCATTTTCACATGCTCCTGCCTTCTCCTCCTCTCATAGCCTCTCCCTCTTCCCAGTTGCATGCTGCTCCCAAGTGTTGCAGCCCAGCTCTCAGCCTTTCAGGCCCAGCTCCCAAGCTGCTCAGCCTTCTCTCCACAATCAGCTCCCAGATTGCTCCCTCTCACATGCTGCTCCTGCCCACCACTGTCATATCCTGCCATGTTGCAGGTTCACAGGCTAGATGACCCTCTAGAAGTCTCTGCCAAGCCAAACTACTGTATCATTCTAATTTCATTGAGCAAACACCAGGCCTTCTGTACTGCAGTGCCACCAAGGCAACATGTTCGTTCCAAACCAGGGTTCTCAAACTTCATTGTACCGCGACCCCCTTCTGACAAGAAAAAATTACTTCATGACCCCAGGAGTGGAGACCAAAGCCTGAGTCCACCCATGCCCCACTGCCCCGGGGCGTATTGTAGTCTGTCTGTGATTTTGTTTTTCATTGCAGCATCAAAGTACCATATTCGTGAGGCTGAAGAAGCTGCCTGAGACCATGAAGAGAACAAATATAGATTTGCCACATGGGTTCTCTCCTGTTCTTCTTCTCTCGCTCTCTTCCCTTCTCTAGATGAAATACACACTACCTAAATACAGCCCTACTAATTGGGCGCTGTATGGGTGAGTGTACAGAAAGTGGGCAGGTGAAATCCATTGCCAACAGGTAGAGCACAGGACTACTGCACAATTCCTTGCCCTATGGATAACATGGCTCTTTTGATGACCCACTCCTGGTTCACTCCATTCATGGCCTTCCACACCATCCTATGGAAATGTAGGGGGAGAATTTTCTGTATTTCTGTTTTGACATTAATGCCCACATGCCATCTTGAATTTCTGGCAACAACTAGGAATCCATCTTGGCTGCCCTTGCTTCCCCTCCTCAGGTATAGTTTCCTGTCCTTTCTACTGAAAGGCGGGAAACGGGCAACCATGTGACATGTGATCTACCCAGTAAAAGCAGGGCATATAAGGGTTAGCAGGTCAGAGGGAAGCTGCTACCCATCTGAGTAGCAGAGTGCTGGACCACAGCAGTGTGTTCTACTCAGGTGCGTAAACCAGAACACCGCACCTTAGGGTCATGGGAGGGTTTAACACACTTGCACGCAAGGGTGAGCTGCTAGCTGCCACCCTCTCATCTGGATTTTACTTGCATCCACGAAGATGCAGGGAAGGAGAAAGAAGAATCACCAGCATCAAGCAGAGTTACCACCTACCTGTTGCTGAGGTCCACTCCTCACCCTGCTGAGTCACCTGGTCGGTTCCAGACCTGATCTGTGTCATGAGGTCAGGAGGCTCCAGACACAAACTGCAAGAAATGGTAGAGACCTTTCAAGTCTTCCATACCCCTTACCTGGGGCCCGTCTTGGGAAGGGAGTAAACCCTTTTTGGTCACAGTCAACATAGTTATAGCGACAAAGGGTCCTGTGGCACCTTATAGACTAACAGAGGTATTGGAGCATAAGCTTCCGTGGGTGAATACCTACTTCATCGGATGCAAGCAGTGGAAATGTCCAGGGGCAGATATAAATGTGCAGGGAAGAGTCAGGCTAGAGATAACGAGGTTAGCTCAATCAGGATCTGAGTAGAGAGTCCACAAGAGAGGCCCTCTTCTAGCAGCTGAGGTGTGAATACCAAGGGAGGAGAAACTGCTTTTGTAGTTGGCTAGCCATTCATAATCTTTGTTTAATCCTGAGCTGATGGTGTCAAATTTGCAAATGAACTGAAGCTCTATTGTTTCTCTTTGGAGTCTGGTCCTGACGTTTTTTTACTGCAGGATGGCTACCTTTAAATCTGCTATTGTGTGACCAGGGAGACTGAAGTGTTCTCCTACAGGCTTTTGTATATTGCCATTCCTTATATCTGATTTGTGTCCATTTATCCTTTTGCGTAAGGACTCTCCAGTTTGGCCGATGTACATAGCAGAGGGGCATTGCTGGCACATTATGGCATATATTACATTGGTGGATGTGCAGGTGAATGAACTGGTGATGGCGTGGCTGATTTAGTTAGGTCCTGTGATGGTGTCCCTGGTGTAGATATGTGGACAAAGTTGGCATCGAGGTTTGTTGCATGGTTTGGTTCCTGAGTTAGAGTTATTATGGTGCAGTGTGGAGTTGCTGGTGAGAATATGCTTCAGGTTGGCGGGCTGTCTGTGAGTGAGGACTGGCCTGCCTCCCAAGGCCTGTGAAAGTGAGGGGTCATTGTCCAGGATGGGTTGTAGATCACCGATGATCCGCTGGAGAGGTTTTAGCTGAGGACTGTAAGTGATGGCCAGTGGAGTTCTGTTGGTTTCTTTCTTCGGCTTGTCTTGCAGCAAGAGGCTTCTGGGTACATGTTTGGCCCTGTTGATCTGTTTCCTTATTTCCTCATGCAGGTATCGTAGTTTTGAGAATGCTTGGTGAAGATCCTGTAGGTGTTGATCTCTGTCTGAGGGGTTGGAGCAAATCCGGTTGTACCTCAGCGCTTTTCTGTAGACAATGGATCGTGTGGTGTGTCCGGGATGGAAGCTGGAGGCATGTAGGTAGGCATAGCGGTCAGTGGGTTTTCGGTATAGGGTTGTGTTAATGTGACCATTGCTTACTTGCACCGTGTTGTCTAGGAAGTGGACTTCCCGTGTAGACTGGTCCAGGCTGAGGTTGATGGTGAGGTGGAAGCTGTTGAAATCGTGGTGGAATTCTTCCAGAGTTTCTTTCCCATGGGTTCAGATGATGAAGATATCATCAATGTAGCGTAGACAGAGAAGGGGCATGAGTGGATGAGAGCTGAGGAAGCGTTGTTCCAGGTCAGCCATAAAAATGTTGGCATATTGTGGGGCCATGCAGGTGCCCATAGCGGTGCCACTGGTCTGGAGGTATATATTGTCACCAAATTTGAAATAATTATGCGTGAGGATAAAATCACAGAGTTCAGCAACTAGTTGTGCTGTGGCATCATCAGGGATACTGTTCCTGACAGCTTGTATTCCATCTGTGTGTGGGATGTTTGTGTAGAGAGCCTCTACATCTACGGTGGCTAGGATGGTGTGTTCTGGAAGATTACCAATGCATTGTAGTTTTCTCAGGAAATCAGTGGTGTCACGGAGATAGCTGGGAGTGCTGGTGGCATAGGGTCTGAGTAGAGAGTCCACATACCCAGACAGTTCTTCAGTGAGAGTGCCAATGCCCGAGATGATGGGGCATCCAGGATTTCCAGGTTTGTGGATCTTGGGTAGTAGGTAGAATAACCCCAGTCGGGGCTCTAAGGGTATGTTGATTTGTTCTTGTGTTAGTGTAGGGAATGTCCTGAGTAGATGGTGCAGTTTCTTAGTGTATTCCTCAGTGGGATCTGAGGAGAGTGGCCTGTAGAATTTGGTATTAGAGAGTTGTCTGGCAACCTCCTTTTGGTAGTCAGACCTGTTCATGATGACAACAGCACCTCCTTTATCAGCCTCTTTGATTATAATGTCAGGGTTGTTTCTGAGGCTGTGGACGGCATTGCTTTCTGCACGACTTAGGTTATGAGGCAGGCGGCGTTGTTTTTCCACAATTTCTGCCTGTGCACGTCGGCAAAAGCATTCTATGTATAGGTCCAGACTGTCATTTCAACCCTCAGGAGGAGTCCATGTGGCGTTCTTCTTCTTGTGCTGTTGGTGGGAGGGTATGTGTATCTGTGCATACCCCATTTACTTATCTTGTTTCTAATCAACATACCTGCATTTTACTCCTACACTCCCTTGTTGGTTTTTATTTTGGGCGATCTAAAACCACGATGATAGATACGGGTAGGGAGATGAATCTCTCGACTGGTCTCTGGCCAGCCTAAAACCAGTCAACAGAAAAGGATGTCCCATTGCTTTTGCTGTGTGCCTTGCTGTTGAATACAAACCACCACAGTTTTGGTAACGTGCCCTGCATGTGCGTGTTTGCTATGTTGCGTCAGTTGATACTTTTATACCAAGCAGTGGAACTGAGAGCAACCTAATGAATGTGGGCAGGTCTTGGGGAGGGTATAAAGGACCAGGACAGATGACAAGTCAGGCTCAGCTCTTTTGCTTATCTTTCCTTTCAAGTCTACCTTCTACTGGCTCTGTATTCAGTGGGGGTCCAGACTCCCTCTTACGATTGGCAGTGAAAGGAGCTGCTCCCTGCGGAGAGCCAAGAAGATAACATCAGGTGACTTCTGCTTATAGTATCCTTGTACTGCTCTTTCCGCTGCAGTGTATGAGCACCATCAGTAGTGCTATATGCCATGTAACTAACATCTGTCATGTGAAGTTTGATCTCTCTCTCTCTCATCTTCTCCATGGCAGATGTTAGTCATATTGGTTAAAGCACTACAAGAAGGCGCTCAGATACTATGGTGTGATGATAGCATGGTGTTCAGATACTCAGGATGGAACAGAACCGGTCTATTATATAGAACAGGTGCATGACAGCTGTGGAGCCTTCTGGGACCAAATCTTGCTACTCCATATTGGGGCCCCTATTTCTATCTGACCCACCTAGTCCTATACATCCACATGCTTTACAATGTCAGTGGCACAAACACCTACTGGCCACATAACAAATGTGCAGAGCTCTGCACATTTCTCTTTTGATTACTCTCCCCCGCCAATTTTCTGGCAGATGCATCTCCTTATTTCCAAACATTTTGGGTTGCTCTTTGAAAACCAAAGGGGAAACAAGCACACTCACAGATTCTGGTCTGTACACACAACTGCTTATGAATTTTGGGACATTTAGCCCTAGATCCTTTAACAGAAAACCTTATAGGTAGAAGGCAGTGCATTTCCAGTTTGAATAATAATATGTTGAAAGGGATTTGCAGAAGGGATAAGACTGGCATTATCATTATCCACTTGTTCATTGTGTAGAATAACCAGGACAAAGATAATCATTGCCATAAGTCTCTAAGTTTCTGGAATTACATTCACTGGTATGAAAAAGTGTATATTTTAAAGGTGAATAAAACCACACATGATATATTTTGACCTTGCTCAGATAACAAGCAGTACTGATGAATAAAGCTAATAAGCTGTATTTTTTAAAAAATTGAAACATAAGTTGAGAAAATAAATTGTTTCTTAGCATCCTCCATTTTTCTCTGAGATGTAGTTTTGTAGTGACAAATTTTTCCATTTTCTTTTTCCCCCTTTTCCTTGATTTCCATACTCAGAAGCCAAATGTTGAGATTGTCAGCTGGTTAGGATAACTTTTTATAGGACAATAGGATGAGAATCCAAGTAAACAGCTTCCTTCTTGGATTATCCATTTACTAAACACAGCTGTGGTTCTGCCGTCTGATTATCTCCCTGTTTCAATTTCATTTGGAGGATGACTTGTTATAACAATGGAATAGATCCTTTTCTCTGGATGCCACACTCTACAGATATATTATCATCAAAGAATTGACCTTACCATGAGCTAAATTCTGCTTACATCGGTACCAGTTCAAAGTAACACCAATGCCCTAAGTGCAGGTACTCTAGATGTATATGTGTTCAGATGAGAGCAGAATTTGGCCCATTGTGTTTAGCAACAAATATACCAGATTACATGAGGAAGAAATCAAATGCATGTGCAGGAAGTGGACGTAATTTCCTTATCTATTTATTTATCTTGTTCTTTATGTATCCATTTATGTATAATTATCCCACCCTGTATATTTAAGGAACTGAATATATATGTATACATGCATGAAGCCATTATAATTATCTGTAGAGTATTATTTTATAACTAGATTAGTTAGATTAATTTTTTAAAGGAATTTGAATCGTTAACAGATCCTATATGTTCCTGAGCCCTAATGCACAGTGTAACATTTAAAAGAAGGTTCATTTAAAAACATTTATAGTGTTTTATGAAAATAACTAAAGTAGAAGAAACATCCAGAACAATGATAGTGGTAATAAAGAAATGCCAGTAGCTAATCCTTCTGCTTAGAAAACAAAATCATTAATCAGATCCTCAGCCGGTTAAACCAAAGTATCTCCATGTACTTCAGTTGAATAACTGAATCCATTGGTGTCAATGGAGCTGTGCCAGTTTACACCAGCAAAGGATCTGGCTCTATATATCTTTATCTTATCCTTTCTATCCTAAAGACCTCATTGCCTTTCTACTGGATTTTAGTTTTAGTTTTATTATAGAGCATAAAGGAGTTTGGGATAGATTGTGCCCAGCCTCTACATGGATGAGCAAAATAGGCACACAAGAGAATTCCCCATTCAGGAAACACAAGGATTCTGAAGGCACTAGACTAGCCTTTGCAAAGGAGGTGGAGAGGCCCTGGCACCACTCTTCCACACCAGCCTGCAGAGCTGGCTAGCAGTAGAGCGGAGTGCATACTGTGCCATCTGAGGGAAGCTCAGCTTCTGCAGACATTGAGCTGCCTTCGCCCTATGCTGACACGAGATAGTATGTATCTCCCTTATTCAGGGGCAGTTGAGGGCCAGTTTGGCTCATGACACAGGCTAGGGCAGTCCTGAGATAAAAAAATAGATGAGGCAGTTGTTTCACTGCTTCTGTGAATCTGACCACACTCGCTTTCTCTAAACTCTGTTGACAGTAGATTAATGCCGTATAGGTCTATTGCCGACTCTTATGATGAGGAAACATTACATTTAGGGGATGGTGGGAATGAGAACAGAGAATATTCTAAATATAGTATCTTCATTTTTCTGGTTTATTTCATTTTTATGTTGTCAGAACTTCACTAGCAATAATAATATGTTAGATACATTAGCTACTGTAGATATATAGCATTTATTCAAGAATGTGTCATCTGAATTACTGATGATACCACTGCAAGTTAATTGTCTTAACAATAGAGAAGCCATTTTGACAAAGAGCAGAGGAGGGAGCATAATTTGAGACACATTTTTCTTTGAGGTAACTGGATCATAAGACATTCAGAGGTAAATAAAGCACACATAATAAACTCTTCCCTGTGCATGGGGATTCATAGGTACTGGAACTAGGGGTGCTGCTGCACCCCCTGGCTTGAAGTGATTTCCATCATATACAGGGTTTACAGTTTGGTTCAGTGACTCTCAACACTCCCACTATACAAGTTGTTCCAGCACCACTGTGAGGATACTTAAAATGTCATGTACAATAAGTTTAATTGCTATCAACCATACTAAAAAAAATAACTCAGGTTGCATTTCAATGTCTACCTACATCTGAGTTTGAAAAATAAAAATTGCAGAATGCAAAGTACTATAAGTTATAAGTCACTGACGATATGTAGCTGTTCAAAATTAGGTTTTAATCCTGAATTCCTTGCCTCCCATGTCTTCAGTATAAAACAAATGCAGAATTGAACCTTTACAGTTCCACCAATCTTATTTACATTCCATAGCACTGGACTCATATAAGTGACCCCTGGACTTCAATTGAACTACTCACATAACTACTCCATAAGGGTAGAAGGTGTCACAATCAGGCCCACCATGAGCTACCATACCAAATAAATGCAAAAGGCCCCATGTTAATTTTTCATTGTGATTCATCATAATGTAGTTCTGTGAAAATGTTCAGCTAAGCTGTTTAAGAAATTATTTAAAAATTTAAACTGGTTTCCTTAGAGTGCCCTCCATTATCTTGCAGCTACCCTAGCATATTGTTGTATAAAATGAGTTCTCCCAAATGGCACACAATTTGACTCTGTGGTGGGTAGCATACTTTCACCACTGCATTTTTCTGATAAGGCATTAACAGAGAAGCCCTTACTAAATGTACGTTATTGCTCCATTTTCCATAAAGAAGGTTTATTTTACAAAACCTAGTACTCAGGTGCTGCTGGTCTACAATACTTTTACAATGTTAATATGAGTCAATGGCACAATGACAAAGAACTGTGATTTCATATCAGCTGGGCTAAAACTTCAGGCTTGAACAAAATGTTTCAGTCACAAGAGACAATATTGTCAATGAACAAAAAGAGATTTTCCATTTATCTTGTCTGATAGAGTACCTACAGTATAAAAACATATTACAGCAGCACTTACTAGCATCACTTCAACTGAAGAGAGCTTTCATACCAAGGAAAATGTTAAGATTTATTTTACTTTTAACTTGGAGCCATTTGCCTTTCAGGTGCCCTGGCCACTTTTGCTGATTATCCCAGATATTTGGTCTCATATATGCCGTCTGCACCAAATTGCAATTACCTCATGCTGATTGAGTGACATCACACACATTTATACTTCAATACTGTGATGTCAAAATTAAGACTTAACGACAAAAACAAGCAGAAGGAACACAAACGAAAGAGAAAAAGGACAGAGTTTTAATGGCATTTAGGTACCTTAAAGATGCAGATAGATTCTTTGTGGGGTTTCCAAAAGCAGCTGAATGCTTAGCTCCTTTTGATTTCAATCTTATCCTATTTTATATGGGCTTAATCCTGGACCCAACCACAGGGATAAATGCTTTCATAAATTGCAGTAATCATTAAATGATTTGTGATGAACTAGCACTTTCGGGGGCATTTTTACTGTACTGGAGTCACACTTTGACAAATCCTTATTTTACGAACAAAGTCTTTAGCAGATCCCCCAGAGCTGGTAAGAGACATGCTCTGACTGTTCTGACAAGGTTAAGTATTCATGAATTGCTGAGTCACATTAAAAGATAAACCCCAATTCCCTGAAATCTGTAATTGAAGAGCAACATCAGATCCATAGTAAGTGAAAGAGCACCAGATTGAATAACAACATAGCATTGGAGTGGAAAGCTTATGCCATCATAAACATTCAGGCATCTGAAGACAGGTAAATCGTTGCTAGAATAGGTTATCAACCATATCTCTAGAGAAGCCAAAGGGAAGCCAAGTAAGTATTGGTGATAAAACTTGCACCAACTACACAGTGATTCGACTAGCTATGGCATTAATGATTAGTGTAGTCTAGTTCATAAAATATCTACATTCCATTTTAGAATAATGTCATGTGATGAGGTATTAACCGTTTGTAATCCTGACCCATGTCCAAATGGTTGTAGCCAGGAAATAAAGTTCAGTCTCTCTAACAAGTATGCCAGTGTTTCACACCTGCATTACATGGTGTAAGAAGTAAACTAAATGTTTGGCAAAAAATGAAGTAAATGAAGTCACTTTGAACCCTCACAGAGAACTGAAGGAGATGGTCCAGCACTTCCAAATATTTCTGGGGGGAAATAGTGCTGAAGAGAACTGGGAGAGAGTTAAATCCTCCACTCTACTCTCTGTTGCAGAATAATCACAGTTAACCCTTTGGGGATTAGAGAGCTACAATATAGTCCAGTGGGAGCATGACACAGATTGCAAACTGCTACACAAAATAATTCAAAAATGTCAAGACTTCCTAATGTCACTTGGGAAAGGCACCTTTAAAACAAAAACAAAAAACAAGAAGCCTGCTGCCTGGTGAGACCTGACTGTTGACCACTATGTGATATACTTGTGTAATGAAAAGTTCAGTCACGTGAAGCTGAACCATTAAAAAATGGACTCATTAGAGACTAATTTGTGGTATGAACAATAAGTGGAGGAAAGCAAGATTGTGGGAAGCAGTAGACGTTTGTAGAGCTAGTAAAAACAGTGCTTCACAAATTAAGTGAAAGCAAGAAAGCAGTGAAAGTACTGAAATGCATCTAATTAAAACGGCACAGCATGGCATAAAGACAGACTATAAGGGTAAACAAAAACAGAGGCCAGATTTGTTTGCAATAAATGTTAAGGTAACCACCACACAAAACAAAGAGATGCAGTGTCGTGTATTCAATAAAAGTTCTATTCTAATGCACACACACACACATGCTCACAATTAAAAGTATTGCACCCTAGCACACGTATTCAAAATCACTTTCCTCCCAGAATCACAACCACTTTCACCCACACACACTGGAATTCAGGACCCTTCACCTTACACAATACATTCCCCCTTCAGACTCCGTCATGTCCTCCTACTTGTAGCCCCTTTGGGGGCCTGGATCCCTCATGCCTGCTTCTTGTCTCCCTTACACCATCTCCTTCAAGGTTTGTATTTCCCACTTTCTCTTGTTACTTTTATCAGAGGGGTAGCCGTGTTAGTCTGGATCTGTAGAAGCAACAAAGGGTCCTGTGGCACCTTATAGACTAACAGAGGTATTAGAGCATAAGCTTTCGTGGGTGAATACCCACTTCTTCGGATGCAAGCAGTGGAAATGTCCAGGGGCAGATATAAATGTGCAGGGAAGACTTAGGCTAGAGATAACGAGGTCAGCTCAATCAGGGAGGGTGAGGCCCTCTTCTAGCAACTGAGGTGTGAATACCAAGGGAGGAGAAACTGCTTTTGTAGTTGGCTAGCCATTCATAATCTTTGTTTAATCCTGAGCTGATGGTGTCAAATTTGCAAATGAACTGAAGCTCTATTGTTTCTCTTTGGAGTCTGGTCCTGAAGTTTTTTTGCTGCAGGATGGCTACCTGTAAATCTGCTATTGTGTGGCCAGGGAGATTGAAGTGTTCTCCTACAGGCTTTTGTATATTGCCATTCCTTATATCTGATTTGTGTCCAAAATGTTGTTTTTATGTTAATCACTCTGGCTTAATCAAGAAGGATTTACAAGCTATTAATAATGCTGCTGTTGTTTTTCATGCTGTATCCCTTGATCATACCTTTAGTTTTGAGGATCTCCTCCCAGACCTTGGGTCATGGTTTACAGGATTTTTCCGAACAATTCTTAAGTGGATTATTTTCCTTCTTTTCTTTCTATGTGTTATTTGGGTAATGTTACAATGTGCAAGATGTCTGTGTACTGCTGTCACCAAAAGCTCTGTTACCCGAGGGAAAACCCAGTATCTGTCCCTTCAACTTGATCGTAAACTGCAGAACGGGCCTGACAATTTGGGTTTTGTCAGGCCCGAGGGGGGACTGTGAAAGTCATAAGGTACAAAGAACCCCCCTTAACAACCAGCAGCTATGGCACTCAGAGGCCACTAGGGGGAATTAGATGCCTCGCCTACGCAAGACCCTGAGCTTTTACATTGGCCTTCTCTAAGGCAGAAATCACTGTCCCAGACCAGTTTTTACTAACCAGATAGCAGACATCCGAGGTCTGGCAACCACCAATCAGATGTTAACACGACCAGGGCTTTGTCTAAGTGTGTATAAAAGACCTGTAATTTCTGTGTAAATTAGAGTTCTGTACTAAGGTGCAGACTCTCCTTTTTTCTGCAGAATAAAGTAACCCTCTTTCCTTATCCCTGTCTGGCTGTTATTGGCTCTCAGCTAGGTGGACCCGATATTTCGGTAACACTTATATCTGATTTGTGTCCATTTATCCTTTTGCATAAGGACGGTCCAGTTTGGCCGATGTACATAGCAGAGGGGCATTGCTGGCACATTATGGCATATATTACATTGGTGGATGTGCAGGTGAATGAACTGGTGATGGTGTGGCTGATCTAGTTAGGTCCTGTGATGGTGTCCCTGGTGTAGATATGTGGGCAAAGTTGGCATTGAGGTTTGTTGCATGGATTGGTTCCTGAGTTAGAGTTATTATGGTGCGGTGTGGAGTTGCTGGTGAGAATATGCTTCAGGTTGGCGGGCTGTCTGTGAGTGAGGACTGGCCTGCCTCCCAAGGCCTGTGAAAGTGAGGGGTCATTGTCCAGGATGGGTTGTAGATCACCGATGATCCGCTGGAGAGGTTTTAGCTGAGGACTGTAAGTGATGGCCAGTGGAGTTCTGTTGGTTTCTTTCTTCGGCTTGTCTTGCAGCAAGAGGCTTCTGGGTAAACGTCTGGCCCTGTTGATCTGTTTCCTTATTTCCTCATGCGGGTATCGTAGTTTTGAGAATGCTTGGTGAAGATCTTGTAGGTATTGATCTCTGTCTGAGGGGTTGGAGCAAATACGGTTCTTGTTACTTGGAACCACCTGGTTTTATTTTCTTCCATTCTGCTTCAGGATCTCCAGCTGCAGCCTTCTATTTCCCCCTGCTGTTTCAAGGTTCTCAGCATTAGCCTTCATTCATTTCTTTCTGGCTCCAGCTTTCCTTCCCACTTATCCCCCAGCTCCTTCTCCATCCTACCCAGCTCCTTGTGGGCTGGTCTCAGTGTCTCACCCAAGTGGCAGTCTCCCTAGGGGCTCCCTCTTGGTGGCTCCTGTGGTAATCTCTCCAAGGTCACCTCCACTGACAGTTCCCTCCAGCACAGGGTGATCAGATAGCAAGTGTAAAAAATTAAATTGGGGTGGGGGTGGTGTAGTTGCCTATATAAGACAAAGCCCCTTATATCAAGATGGTCTCAATAATATCGGGACATCTGGTCACTCTACTCCTGAAGCTCACTACACTAATGTTTTCCTCAGCAGTGGTGGCTCTTTCTGCAGTCTCATTAGCTGTCCCTCAAGAGACACTTCCCTCCAGTGTAGATCCTTCTCATGGTGGTGGAAACTTCATCTGATGCCAGCTTCCTCCTGTTCCAGGAATCATAGTTGCTTGTGGGTGATGTAGAGGGGGAGACTATTATTTTCATGGAGTAACTGCCTCTAGTGTTAGCTCCAGTTCCATGACTTCCTGGCTGGAGCAGCACTAAAGCTGCTCAAGCGGCAGTGGAAAGGCTGGAAGGATGCAGGGCTGGAGGAACACAAACTTTTTTTTTAATTCAGAAATTATAAAATTCAAAATCTCATTAAAATTTCAGAATTTTCAACCAGCTGTACATAAGGGGGTGGAGCCAACAGCAATCCTCAGCTCTCTGTGGAAGGGCTCTGCAGGCCACAGTTTGGGTACTTCAATTTTAAAGTAGGCTGCACTTCTCTTAAAAAGAGGGCTCTGACAGAATGAAGGGTTTCTTCTCAACTTATCAGTAAATTGGAGTCAGCTATCCAGAAATCTGCTAGTCATAGCACATTCCATGTACTGCTGTAGAGAGGATTCAAAAAGTTGTATGCCTAATCATCCTGCACCACATATTGTTAAAAAACTGTCTCTCTATGCCTGCCTTCCCCCATACCCTACCTTCGCTTTCACTCAGATGTTTGCATAGTCTACACATTCTCATTTTGCTAAGGTGGCAGAAGATAATATACTATAAGAGTTCCAACTATCATTTTGTCAACAGGGCTAACCTTCAATGCAGTTTACTGACCAAGTGAAAGCATGTGAAAACAGGGACGAAGCACCACAAACTACAGAAGGCCAAAATTTGCTCTCACTTATACCCATGCAACTACATTGACTTCAATGTCTGATGGTAACTGAGAAAAATTTGGCCCATTATGTTTATCTTGCCCTTCCTGGGTTGGTTCAGTTGCTATACCCTGTATGCTATAGGTAGATATCTCGTTGTCAAGATGAGTATATGGAATAAATGTGCACTTCATTTAGCAAAACAGACCATTAACAATTGATGCAAAGTGGCATTGCTGTTGTTCTTTTGCATCTAGTCCTGAGTTCAACTGGGGATTACATTGCCTGATGTCCCACACGTTAATAATTGCTGAGGCTGTCATTTATGAGGCTATCGTGAAGAATGCTTCCAGCTTTCAGAGGAATGTCTTTTAAAGACTAGCGTAGATACTGACATGCCCAGGTGGCTGCTTCAATTAATTGCTTCAATTAATTGAATGTCAATTAATTGCTGCTCAGATATCCCCTTCTTGGCAAATATTAATAAGATCATCAATACGTATCCTTTTGCTGCATTTAACCAAGTGTTTCCATATTCTCAAGTGCAAATTCAAATTATGCAAAAACATCTGCTACTTAGTCTAAAATGTGTTAAAAAAATATAATCACAACCATCTATTTCATGCAGAGGGGATACTGCTCCTCTGTCATCATAATGGTATGAAAATGTAATGATGCATTCCAACAAAGGAATATTTCTTTCCTTTGGTGTTTATGATCAGCTCTCATAGATACAGCCAACATTAAGCTCAGAATATAAGCCACATATCCTTCAGTAGGTGAGATGGAACCAATGATGACTGTTGCCATGTTTATGAAAGGTGCTTTTCAGAGTTGAGTTGAATTGTACCATAGTAATGTTATTTAGAAAGCAACTCCCCACCACACTCAGTTGTGGCAATGTACAAGGTGAAAAAAAGATTTTAAATGTACTGTTTTGTACAGAGTGAGAAAATAAAAACATCCTACAACATGAAGAAAATCAATCAACAGTCTCATACAAAAAGAAGTGGTGGGGAGAGATTTGGAATGCATGTGTTTGAAGTATGTGTGTGTAAATAAACATGGGGCAAAGGAACCAAAGTGTCTTAAAAAACACTTTTGAAATGAAAAATTCTCCAGGTGTTGTTGTTGTTTTTTAAAGTAGGAGGAGATGAAGTGAGACAGATGTCAAAGAAATCTAAGTTTCATGCGCACCACACTTAGGCAGGATCCCCTGCTAACATAAGAGAAAACAAGAGGGATCCAAGAGATACACTCTATATCAAGAAGCCCCATGGCAGCAAGTCATACCCTACCATCTACACTGAATAAAAAGAACCCCCTGGTAGAGAATCATACCCTATGTCTACACTGGGGAAAAAAAACCCACATGCAGCAGCAAGTCTTAGAGCGTGGGTCAACTGACTCGGACTTGCACTATGAGGCTAAAAATAGCAGTGCAGATATTCCCACTCAGGATTAAGCCCGGACTCTTATAGCTGATGAGGGGGGTAGGCATACATACCCATCAAGAAGGAGATCTCAGATAGAGGCACCATTTAAAAACTAACAGTGCCATTTTAAAATCATTCTGCCATTGTGAGCAACCAAAGTAAAGAATGCAGGGAATGGGTAATATGATCACTGTTGCTCAAACAAGTAAGTGAACATGCTGCTGCATTCTAAACAAGCTGCAGGCAACAGAGAAGCCCTGCTAATAGAGAATTACAGTGAACATGCCTGATGATCACAAGGGCATGTATTGCTGTTGTGAGGTTGGCATGAAATAAATAAAGGCAGAATTGGTCTGTGCCAACTGACCTACTGAAAAAAAAATGCCTTGATAAACAACTTCTGCATGGTTTTTCATGGGAAAGGCTTGTTCAGAAGCAGTGCCAAAACTCTTAACCTTGATTCCTCCTTCAGAGCAAGTTCCCACAATAAGTAAGGGCACAAAAAGGAGAGAGAGCATAACAATGATATCTACCTACCAGTAAAATATCTGTTTTCCCAGGGTTGAGGACAGGATTGTTCTGATGCTTCCATCTTGCAATATCCTCCAACCAAAAGATACAGTATATAGTTGTGCATCATCAACATCATAATGATATTCTCCCTTGTGTTTGGAAATGGCCTCAAGAGAAGACCTCCTCTAAATGCTGAATTACAGGGGAGATAGCATAGTTAAGTAATGGATTTTCTAGGAACTACTTTGTCCTTCTACAGATGTTTAAGTCACTTGTGGATAAAGCTCATTTCACCTGCAAAAAGCCAGAGTGATCAATGGACCCAACCAGCTTCATAGAGGTATGTGCACTTCTCCCACTGAAGTCAGTGGCTGGTTCTTGTACACATCTGAGGAGACAAACCGACTATGTCTGCAATCTATTTACTTTCACATAAGGATTTTGTTCTCCCTTCCTTTTTTCTGTTCCTTTTCTCTCTCTCTCTCTCTCTCTCTCTCTCTCTCTCTCAATTTGTTTTTCACTCCTAAGTGGATTCTCTTAAGCATAACTTGAACCAATACCATTCAAGTTCAAGTCATCCTATCAAACCCACCTGCTACAGCAGATTTGAAATGAGGCAAAAAGAAGTGCACCCATTCTGAAGCACAAACTGATGCAAAAGGCTTTTGACTCTGTTGACCTTTCTTATCTTGACTCACTCCATGTACCTCTAAAATTTACCAGTGGGCCAAAAGCTGTTCTGAGGGCACAACCCACAGGTCTTAGATGTCAATGCATAATTTGTCTTAACTTGTTGACAATGTACCTTTTACCACAAAATCTGAAGATTATTCCTGTTGCCCATTTTGTGTGGTTAGCTAGCTTCAAGGTGTTGAGAATTGTTCCATTTAGGAGGAGAAACTGATGATAGAGTCAGATATTTTCTTTGATGCAATCTTATTTATTTACAAGGAACATACAAAGTTTGGTTTCCCCAAGCAAGGATGAACCAACAATAGGAAATAGTTTCTTTGCTTACAACCTGCAGCCTCTTTAATCAGCTTGTCCAGACCCAGAAGTCCCTTCTCTTGGCTTGTCCAGAAGCATACACCATGTTTGTCCAGGCTGTATCTGTCTCTGGTTTTTTATCTATGTGCTGTCTCCTGCTTCTCTTAACCCACCCTTAACCAAAACAATGCCCAGCCAAAGCCCTCTTCCCACACATGGTTTGAATTTCTGGCTAGACTTTTTTTTAGGTGGGGGCTGCTTAACAGTGTCTCACAGCTATCTTAAATGATGGGCAGTGGCCACAACTTCCAGCCTCAATGATGCTTTGCCCACAACTCACAGCATTATTTTATTAGTTGTAGTATAGCAACACCTAGATGTTTTATTTGAGATGAGGGTCCCATTGTGGTTGCCACTGTACAGACCCGGGGTGTAGTGACACAGCCCCCAGGCCCGCCCAAATCAGAGCCTGTGTCAAGGCTCTCAAATAGGAGGAGTTCTGCAGCTAGCCCTGGTCACATAGATTCCAAGGCCAGAAGGGATCATTGTGATCCTCTAGTCTGCCCTCCTCTGTTATACTCTATACATAGAACTTCCCCAAAATAATTCCAAGAGCATATCTTAAAGAAAAACATCCAATCTTGATTTTTAAAGTGCCACCATGACCCTTGGTAAATTGCCCCAATGGTTAATTACTGTCACTGTTAAAATGTATGCCTTATTTCCAAACTCCTTATATTCCAGCAATTCCATCCAGGCCACCATGTTGTTTCTCCCCTGCCCTCTTAGGCACCAGCTTTGGTGGAGGGAGCTGCATAGCCCAACTCCAACACCAGTGGTGCCTCCCCACCCATGCAGTAATAGCCCTCTTGTGACACTGGGGTTTGTGCCATCAGGCCTGGCCAGTGTCATTGAAGGACCAGGGACCTCAATATGCCACACAGCCCCCACCCAGGCTCAGCAGTCACATGAAGCATCCCCCTTTCCTTGGAGGTTTACTCCTGCCCCACCCCCAAGACAGTCACAGTGTGGGGTGTCTGTGCTAGTTGCTGCCTTCCTGCTGTGGTGGGGGTGTCTGGGCTTCTCCCCATGTCCCTGCAGGAAGTGGTGAGGTGCATGGTGGCCAATGTGGGGAAACAGAACCTTGCTCTCTGCCCTGGATCACAGGCATGGGGCCAGGTTAGGTGCCCCGTATTGACACAGAGAGGGCGGCGGGGGGAGGGGGTGCATTGCCCAGCCACCATAAATTGAGGCCCACCCAAATTTCCATTCTTAGCTATGCCAAGATCATTCTGCCTCTCTGTAGAAGTCTCATTTGCACAAAAAAAGAAAACAAATATGAAATATTGAAGACAGGCGATGAACTAATGAAGTCAGAGTCAAAGCTTCCTCAAACAATTACCCACATAAACAACCACCTGTAAAACCATCTCATCTGTCTGAGCTAACTATCAAGCTAAATACAGATAAGTGTCAGTATAAGTAATAACGTGGCTCCCTGAGCACTAACCATGTGAGACTCATAAGTAACTGAGATAAAAAATCTCAATACAGCTTTACCAGCATTTCTTTAATGTTCTAATCTTTTTTTAGGAATTTGTTCTCAGTCTCCCTGAAAGAATCCAGAAACTAATAAAAACAAATTAATTTTATGAAGTCTCCTTATTTCCATCATTCATTCAGATTCAGAGAAAGAAAGAGGCGGAAGAGGAAGAATTCATCCTTGTAAAGATTTAAAATTACACTGAAGTTAGAAATTCTAGGGAGCCGTGCTCCTCTAGTAACTATACTGGGGATTTGTGATAGTAATTTGGTGAAAACTGGTGTGCAGACTAAAGCAAACAGATTTGGTTTTAAATGATACCTCTGTATTCTGAAATGAAGCACAGCAGCAGGTAGAAAGATCCTGTAGGGATTACAAAAAGATATCACAAGTCCCTGCACTAATGAATGTTTGTTAAGCCCTATTTTATTATCTCCATTAATTTCTTTACAAGAACCTGTCTCTGTTGAATACTGTGGCAAAGTTAGTAAAGAATATACTACATAAAGTATTAAAGGGCTAAAGCCATTCAGGAATGAGGTTGGTTTATTTAATATGTACTTCAGGATTTATATGAACAATTGTCTTTTCGAGAAAGGATCACTTTACTATATAATTGTTGTTTCATGTATCACGGGCTGGATTACAATAGAGAGAGGGATCAGCATTGATTAAAAATTAAACTGTGCTTTTATTTTACATAATTATAAACCAATGATCTGTAAATAGAGTTGACTTTTCCATTTCTCTCATCACAGTCTGATCTCTGGCTTCTTTTTATTTCCTGGTATACTTCCTAAAGACATATTTAAAAGGTATTCCACCTTCTGGGCTCCATGTAGCTTCCTGCATCTTATTTTTCATGGACATTATCTGAGAATGTTAGAGTTCAGGATGATGGGAGTTGATCACTCAGAGGGCCAGAGGTCATCATTACATGGTGCATAACTAGAGCATGTTGCTGCTTCATTTGATTCCTTGACATTTCATACTCCCACCATCAGGATGTCACCTAATAAAGTCTTGGAGGTTTCTGAAGTGGCTGGTTCCATTTGCAGTGGAAAATTTCTAGGGCTGGATTGATTCCCATAGGCATTCACCACAGCACTAGTTGCCAAAAGCTATGGCAAATGTCAGTTTTTCATCCAGTTCTGGGTACCCAGATCTGTTCTTAATACTGCAGATGTAAATACCTTTGCACTGGGCAGATCAAATAATACATCATCAATAGATGGCAATAAGAAGATGCTCTCGGTCTTTTGGGACTAATGCAACTCCTCCAATGACCTGGTAATTTTCCCACAATTGCTGATCTACTCTGCTAGTTTCAACTGATGAAATACTAACCTTTCCTTGCAGTCTTTCCAGTTTCCTTCTTTTAACAGCCCCTTTAGAGCTAATGGAACCCTAAATTTTGGAAATCTCACCTGGAACATACACAGAGATCTAGCTCCAAGTTTTGTCCTATTCTCAAGTTTCTGTCTCTTGACAATATCTCACTGTACTTGCCAAGTATGGTCAGTAGGTCACATGTTCTTCTTGGTCCCCGTTCTTGGAGAATATATCACCATCAAATCCATTGCCTGTACTGCCTTGCTATGTGGGATACCTTTGTGCCAGTGATAAATCCCATGTGCTATTGTTTCTTATGTCATGGGTTTCTTTTATTTAGCTTGTGTCTAAGCGCTGGCTTCTAAAGGCTTTTATTACAGATCATCAGCATTAGGTCACATTTGTTTAGGCTGGCAGACTGAGTTTGTTACTTATTATTAGTGCAGGTTTTACATTACAGCTGGCCGCACAATCCACCAGGAAATTCATAAATTAAAATTAATAATGATAATAATTAAATAATCTATCAGCAATGTATAAATAACTAAAATAGAAAAAATAAGTGCTGCAGCTTCCTTTATCCCTTACTCTTAATATCTTTTACAAAATATGACATAATACATAAAGGCACAGCTTCTCCTCTCTGTAGGCATAGATCTTGCTGGGCATGAGTAAACTTGCAGGTAGCTTGATTTGAGTACAAGGTTAAACTGTAAACAAGGCTTTGTGCTGGAGACACTCTTTTTGGGCTAGTAGAGATGAGTGGGAACACCCTGAACTGATAAGCTTGAAATGTAAATAAGCTGAGGACATAAGGGATTGTTTTTTACAGGATCTGCAAAACGACTGATCCTTATGTGATCCATACAATGTTCAAGCTAATTAGATTCAAGAAATATAGATGTTTGGAGCTAAGAAAAATGCATATAAACTGAGTAGTGTGTGACATAATTTGGAATTGTGGTATCACCCTGTATCTAAACTCCCTGCGTCTAGGCCTGGCCAGCATGTGCATAGAGCTGTGACATGCCTAATAAAGTAATCTGAGTGATGAGCTGGAGTCAAGCTGAATTTTTGTACCCCAGAGAACTGGATGAAGTGTTCTCCCAGGATTGGACAAGGTGTTCCAGATAAGCCAAGTGGAATAAGTCTCAGAAGGAATTCTGACACTCTCCACCTAGCAAAGAAACCAAACAAGAACATGTACATTAAACACACACACACACACCCCGGCTCTTGAAACATACCCAACCTAGGCCATTGCCCCCATCCCCAAAAGCCTGAGAAAACAAACGATCCTTGCAGCATACTCTGAAAGTCAAAAACTTTGAGCTGTTTCAAACTAAGGGAATGAAATCCAAAATAGATAAGCCCTCATGACATATGCAAGGCACACTTCTTTGACGTTGTTAATAAAAAAAAATGTTAGATATAATTTTTTTTTAAAAGCTGCACACAGTTTTCCTACTGCAAAAGAATGCAAGAAAGACACTGCACACAACAGCTGCTCATCTCCTTGCTTAGTGCACTCCTGGAAGGCTCTCAGACACCATGGGGATGGGTGTAGTACACATAACTGAACTTAGAACTTTCTCTCATTACAGTTTGAGGAAACTGAACAAAAATGGGGCTGGGGGAGGAAAAGACGGAAATCATAAGAAGTGTTTTCAGTTTTCTGACCAGCAATATTCCTCACGTTAACTGAAGTCTCCCACACTGTCACTGCATGCAGTGCTCCCTTTTCTCCATGGGATAGTCCCCATGGCAGCAGCAATTTTAAGTAAGGGTGGTTTTGTGCCAAGCTAGAGGCTACATTAGGGAAAAAAACATTGGAAGCACTCAAAATTGCTGCTGCCACGGGGACTATCCCATGGAGAAAAGGGAGCACTGCATGCAGTGACAGTGTGGGAGACTTCAGTTAACGTGAGGAATATTGCTGGTCAGAAAACTGAAAACTGGCTAGTTACTACCTTAACCTTTCCAAATCATTTTGGTCCATCCTAACTTTTAAACATTGTTATAGTTTGAAAGCTTCCTAAATAGTAGTGCGCATTTTAGGATGCACTTTAAAATACAGCATTAAAAGTGGAACTTTGCTAAGAAGTGGATGTGACAGGCAATGTATACTGCATGGAGTGCTGCCATCTTTTGGTTATACAAATTAGGAATGTTGCAAGACAGCTCTGACAATATTTTACTTAGCTAAATATACACTGCCAGCATAATATAAATGCTAAGTATTAAGTATTATTACCATTACTACTACTATGTGTTAAATTAAATGACTCACTCAAATACATTTTATAAGGTTTCTGTTTAAAATAATATATGATCTCATTTAACTTTTTTTTCTCCTTTTTACTGTATGGAGGAGCCATGAAACAGAACAATGGATGATATAGGGATATATTCTCCTCTTGACACCCAGGAAGATACAACAGTATATCAAGCATATGGAGAACTATGCTGGTAAATCATATCTGCAGGTCCCTATACTAAAACTAGCCAGCAGACGGCTAATACTGTAGCATCCATGAGGTAAATGGGATTATTTTTACTTAGCGAAAAATATGCTCTGTCATTGTTTTCAAAACATGGAAAGAAAAATCCATTTTGTATTATTTGTGTACTTTTATAAGTTTTATTTTAATGTCCTGCTTGAAGGAAAAGAGCAAGTGATGTCTTAGAGACACTGTATGTTTCTACATTAGTTGTTATTGTTTGGTTATATTTTACAGTAACATATAATGGTTGGGCTTTTTAAATGCAGATTAGAAAAGTTGTAATAAAAGTAACACTGTTTTGGTGAAGATTCCCAATATTTTACTGTTACTTTTGAGATTTTGGTGTAAGCTATTTTCCTTTCTGCAAATGCACAATTTTTTCTGGGTCTGATTTGCATGGGTAAAAGGAGACGCCAGGTTTTAAAACAAAACTAGTAATCTTTCTTGCTAAATGTGTCTGTCACTAGTTTCTATCTGAGAACTATATTTTTGTCAAAATTGAGGAAAAAAATCTTGGGGTTTTTTTTAGGGTAAATACTGAGTTTAAGGGGGGAAATATTTTTCGTTGCTCAAATAAATCAAAATTGGCTTCACACTAAACCCCCTAATGAAGCATGCGACTAGCCCTCACTGAGGATCAGTTTAGTTGCACATTCATCATATTGCTGACTGATCTTTCTTCTGCTTTGGCAGCAATCAAGTTAGACTGGGATCAGCAGCAATCAAGCTAATGTAGCAATGCATGTTCATCAAGTGTTGCCAGCTGTCATGGGTTTTAAATCAGAAGTTTCACAATATTTGCAGTTTTTACTGAAAGCTGCAGTTTCTGAAGTCCAGTTTTGTTCTATATAAATTCTTACATCACCTTCATCACAGTAGTATCAGAGCACCTTTCAGTAGGGCATTAAGCAACGTGACTCAGATCTACCCCATGTTGTTTGATTTCTTTCCCATCCTGAGAGGGGTATGTGTGTAGCTGAGTGTTTAATTTTGGTAGTGTTTTAGTTTATTTGGGTGAGGATTTGATGGTGAGCTGAGAATCTCAGTTTTGGGGTTTTTTTTCTTTTAAGCAAGTTTCTGGCTCCCGTGTTTCAACAGAAGAGCTTGAAAATGTGAACTGAAAGCATTCTCAAGGCTCAGAAACCAGAAGGCAAATAAAAGCACCCTAAAGTATTATTTTTAAACACAATTGCATGACTTGTTTGAGGCCTGATTCATGAATATTTAGGTTTGGGAATACAGTAAACAACTTTACGTGAATTTCTGCTAGGACAGCCTTGGTATTTTTGCCCCACAACTTCTCTTGATTTTTCATTGTGGATTCGCAGCTCCTTTTACAGTGCCAAAAACCCAGTGTGGAGTGTTGTTACCTCTGCTGCGGCATCTTCTCTTCAAAGTAGGTGCTTGTTGTGTCTGACATTGGAGTTTTTTGTTTATTCAGAGTGGTTCCCTTGCTCACCAGGAGAGCTACTGGAATTTCTTGGGGCTGGGACTGACTCAGGCTGTTTCTTCAATGACCATTCCAGGCTTCCAACTGATCTCGGTTTATTTTTCCTTGTATGAATGTGTTTTTCTGGTGTAGTCTGAGTGGTGTTAAGATATTTGGCAGTCACTCTTCCACACTGCGGTTATTTTGTCACTTTCGGGTTCTGCTGATGCAGTGATATGTTTTCTGTCAGTGGAGGTTTACAGGCACATTACCCTGCTTGACAGAAACAATGAGCTACAAGGATTTCCTGAGGAGAAGCTTCCAGATGCAATGTGCGAGATTTCTCATCTCCCTTCAACATTAATTACATTATCACCCTGAAACAACAGTCTAAATGAAATTATTCACTGAAATACTTACATGCAGGACAGCAGCCTGGGCTTCTGCAAAGTCTCTGTCATCAATAAATAATCCACAGCAAAACCAGCTGGAAGACTGCATACCTACTGCTCCCTGAACACCTGCCCATTGCTGGTGAGAAAAGTTTGTTCTCCCTAGTAACCATTGCTAGATAGCGGTATTGCCAATCCCAAGCATTCAAAAATCATGAGTAAAGCCCAAAGAAAGCATGAGATTGCTTTAAAAATCTCAAGATTTTAAGAAATAATAAACTTGGCTCTTTTTATTTACCAATTGGTTTCTCAGCCTTGAGGGTGCACTCAGTTTATTCTTTTCAAGCTTTTCTCTCCAACCACAAGGGTTAGAGAGTTACTAAAAATGATTCTCATGTGCTCACAAGACATGAGGAGCTGGGACTTTAAGAAAAACACCTAATATTGCAAAATTTATTAGATCATAAGAGTTGGCAACACTGAAAGGTGCTTAAACCAAAAAGCCAGAGGAGTCAACTGAAAGAGAGCAACTCTGTTTGCTTTGACAGCCTCCTTGCTGAGATTTAAAAGGTCAAATACACTGCAACTTTACAAATATCAGAACAGGAGGTGGTTAAAATGTGTGGCTAGAACACTGGTATATGCAAATCCCTCAGCTATCCCCAATGGGTTTGGTGCTATTTTGCTTTATGCATGCTACCTGGACACAGTTGTGCTATGGAGATGCTTCCAACATTATGCCACCAGTGACAATCTCACATCTGCCAAGAGAACATGGGCTAAATTCAGACCGAATGTAAGTGGAAATGCATCCACATATACCAGTTCTGATTAGGCCCATTATTTATCATTTCCATTTTCTGTTGTGTCAAGAGGAAGTCAACCCTTTGACATCACCATCAAAGAGGGAATAATTTCCAACTTCCCTTTTTAGAGCTAACAGACATGAGGCTCTGAGTCATCCTCTTTATAGCCCCACCCTATAGTCTTTTATTAGAACAATGGGTATTTTGCCTGAGTAAGGATTACTATGTTTGGCCTAATTCAATTCTGGTGTAAACTGGCACAAGTCAATGGGGTTACACCAGTTTACACCAGAGCTGATTTTGGACAAATGTCTTTCAGAGATAGTATTTCCCTTCAGCTTTTAGACTCTTGTCTCCCAATGGCAGATAAATTATCTAATTGGTTGCACAAATGACTTTAAATCCTGCACACATAAATGTGGCTAATGGAGTTTTAGAAGGGCTGCATATTTCTTTCTTTAAGGACTCCTGTCCTGACAATTTCAGGTTATATAAAACTGAGTAAACAAATGCCTATTTAGGAACAGGTCATTGAAATTATCACTTTGTCTTTACATTGGGATGAACAAGAGTCTTTCCTGTATAAGAAGCTGTATGGACACTATTAAGATCATGTGATCTGACCAAAATACATTTGAGAGTATCATAGCTCAGAAGAACAACTGTAGTCTTTCTGCTTCACATATCCCTGGAAGAGAGAGAACAATATCAGACACATGTCTCCTTAAGTGACTTTCATCTGTGGGATGGACATAAGCATTGCCATTGTAGAACAGGATGTTGGCTCACAAAGTTTGATGTTTTGCCTCCATCACTGCCAATACTAGATGCTTTTAGAAGAAAGTTACCCTAAACCAGTTGTATAGTGCTCTGCAAGATTAAGAAACTCCTTCCCAATTCTCATGGCATAGAAGCCTGGAGCATGAGGTCTGGATATCATCCTTAGCTTGCATAGCTACAAAATATTATTAAAAGCTCTATGTGTACGGTAGAAAGGGGTGTTTTACATTCATGAGCACCAAGTAATTTTATTACAAAAGTTACTAAACTTTTGGAGTCTAGAGAAATCAGAGATGGTGGAGTGAAATCCTAATATTTGTCTCTCACTGCCAATTCAGGGATGCAAGTCCCACTATTTTAGTTTCATGGGGTGCTTTTCATGCCTTGTGCGACACCACAATTAACAAGCAAAATAATCAATTATTAACTATGACTATTTTATTATTAAAAGAAAGGAAATAATGAAAGAAAAAATCAAAATCAAAATTGAACACTTGCAATAAATAATGGTCACTTCAATTACAATCTCTTCTGTATGGCTCACTGTGGAGAGCTTTCAACGGGGATTATACCTTAAGAGTGCATCTACCCTGACGGGATGCACTTTTACTGATAAGATAAGACGAGAGTATATTATTTCCAAAATCCATAATGACTCGTCTTAGTGTATCACAAATAACCAAAATAAAAAAGACACTTGTAGCTGGGCAAAGAATTTCATATAACTGTTGATGAATAATGTTTGGTTTCTAATTGTGTGACATTATATGACTAAAATATGACCATGCAGAGCATTGTTGCTATCACTGTTACATAATTGCAACAAATCTTATACAAAGTGTCATGTAAGGTGTCAATGGAAAAGTTGTGATTTGCTGAATATGATTAACCTATTTGTATTCATGTGTCATATTTGTATCTAAAGTTATTAATATTGACTATGTAATAGTATTTCAAACAGTGTTTGCTCCTGTGGTAACACCCAGGAGGTAGTTAGTTTACATCCAGTCAGGCCAGCACATTGTGAATGGACTGTTCAAGTTGATGACCCATCAACAAACACAATGGGCCATGGAAGAAGCTTATCACCCCCGACAGGCTTTCCTGTGGACGTTTTAGCTAGAATATGGATAATGGCCTCTGCAGTGACTGTCAAGGCTGATTCCCCACTCTAGCACTTTGAGTGCAGAAGGTGGGGTCCTGCAAGGATTCTAAAAATGAATACTGGCCACTCCAGTCTTTTATTAAACCCCCAAGGTTACAGCTTTTCTCTGACCCTGGATGGGTAAATTCTGCCACCACCCAAGTGCAGAACACCTTTGAGAGCCCAAGAAGGCGCACTTGGGAATTCCTTCCTGTGGGGTACCCTCAAGCCCTTTTACCACCACCCCCTTCCAGGGAAGAGCTGAGAAAAAGAAAAAAAGGAAATCAGCTGTTGCCACCACCTAATTAAACAACGTGCACAAACCTTTTAAGACACAAAAATCCAATTCTGTTCTTAAAAAAGGTAAATTTTATTAATCAAAAAAGAAAGAAAATACATCCGGGAACTCAGGCTATTGCTAGATTTTAAAAGAACAACTACAAGTATTAAGCACCAAGAATAGTTTTCTTGAGGTTCAGCTTAAAGGTTACAAGCAAAACAAAAGCACCCAGGATTAGCACAGAGGAATCCACAAGCCATAATGAAATAAAAAGAGATAAACTCTACTCATGTCTTCCTAGACATTTCCTGATCTACTTACATACCTGGGGTTCAAATGAATAGTTTCTAGGTATGATACCAAGGATTTTCCATACCTGGCCCCATGCTTCTTACAGCATAGCTGCTGCCCTGTCCGCCTCTCCACGGGAGAACAACAGACAAAAGGGGAGTCCTTCTTCAATTTTAAAAAGTTCTAGCCTTCCCATTGGCTCTTTTGGCCAGGTGTCCATTCACTTCCTTTTACCTATGCATAGCAGTGAGACTTTTTAACCCATTACAGGTAGAGCAATTAGAGAACAGCTACTAAGAGGGATTTTATAGCTACTGGCTGGCTGGGTGTCCATAAAAAGGAGCTATCCCCTCCCTTCATTTATCACAGACTTATTGAAGCATGCAAGGGTATGTGACTAGATCATGTGACCCTAACCGCTATCTTGTGTCTGTACGTTTCCACTGACTCTACTGAGAGCAGACCAGCCACATGGCAGAAAGTATAAAAGGCCCTGAAAGCATCTCCATTTTGCCTCTTTCCTGCTCTGATCTCTGGACTATGGACTTATACTAATGGGAGCATTCTAATCAAAGGACCAAGGACCTTCCAATCTTTTGGATGTTACCAGAGACATTATAAACCAGCAGTTTATTCCATCACTGCTTCAAGCCTGATACAAGAACTTTGCAATGGTTGTATGTATTTGATTCCTTTGACTATTTTAACTCTCTCTTCTTCCTTTCCTCTTATAAATAAACCTTTAGATATTAGATACTAAAGGATTGGCAACAGTGTGATTATTGGGTAAGATCTGAGTTATATATTGACCTGGTTATGTGGCTGGTCCTTTGGGATCAGAAGAACCCTTTGGTTGATGAAATTGGTTTTAAAGAACTACTCATCAGTAAGTCTAGTGTCTGGGTGGTAAGAGAAGGGCTGGGATACCTAAGGAGACTGCATTTCTGACTTCTTGTTAGCCAGTGTGGTGAGACAGAGATTTACTTTTGTTACTAGTTTGGTATCGCTTATGGAAGAATAACCACCGGTTTCAAGGTGAGTCTGCCCTATTTCTCAGCAGTTTGTCCTGAATCAGGCATCCTCAGCTGTGACCCACTGAGGCCTGGTGACACATGGATAACCTAAACAACTTACAGAGGGGTAGCCATGTTAGTCTGTATCAGCAAAAACAATGAGGAGTCCTTGTGGCACCTTAGAGACTAACAAATTGCTCCTGTATTTTCCACTCCATTCATCTGATGAAGTGGGTTCTAGCCCACGAAAGCTTACGCCCAAATACATTTGTTAGTCTCTAAGGTGCCACAAGGACTCCTCGTTGTTTAAACAACTTAAAAATTGGCAGAGGTAAGTGATCTTAACTAAATCCTATGAGACTAAGGGAAGTATTTAACTCGGTTACTAAAAAGAAGGCATTCATGGAGTTGTCTTGAGAAAAGACAATTAATGAATATTAAAGTATCTTAAATTCAGAAACATTGTGTATTTCTGGAAAAGAGTCACAATCTGGTATTTAATGGGAAAAGTTGTTAATTCCTTAAATTACAATACCATTTCAATATCCCATTCAAATAACTTACAAGAAATGTTTAAATCTAATCCTGCAGTACTGCTTTTGCAAACTTCATCTCTGCAGTGTTGTTGAAGTTTTGGTGATGTCATCATGTTACAGAAGCAGTGCTAGGCTAAAAGGTTGCTTCTTCTTGATGTTGTGTTGCAGCTTCCTTGTTCTTCTTAACTGTCTTGTTGCCGCTGCTGCTGTCTGCTTATGGAGCTCAGAAGAACAAGCTACGCTAATCCTGAGACCATACGCATGTGTAAAAAACATATGTACAAGATTGCATAAGGGCAAGAGTATAGGCATCAATGTGAGAGAAAGAATGTAAGGCTAGGAGAGTAAAAGAGAGTGAGTGAGTGCATAGGTTTCAATTCCAGTCTCACTGAAGGTGGTTGGCTGAATTCATATATCAGTCATGGTCACCTTTCATTGGCTCAAAGCCTTTGTGGGATGGATTTAGTAGTATCTTCAGTTCATGGATCTTGCATCCTGGATCTGGGAACTAAGAAATCCTACTGATGCTGAAATGTAGCAAACTGAGCCTCCTAGGCACCTGGGATAAGATTTGCATTAATGAACAGGACAAAGGGGGGAGGGATAGCTCAGTGGTTTGAGCATTGGCCTGCTAAACCCAGGGTTATGAGCTCAATCCTTGAGGGGGCCACTTAGGGATCTGGGGCAAAAATTGGGGATTGGTCCTGCTTTGAGCAGAGGGTTGGACTAGATGACCTCTTAAGGTCCCTTCCAATCCTGATATGTTATGATTCTATGAAGGTTTACATTAGTGAAAGGGAAGAATGAGGAACCAATCAGCTCTCCTCCTTCTCCACCTGACCAATGGATGATTAGAGTTTCCAAAAGCATGTGCTTCCCCCTCTTTTCTAATGGGGTTGTTCCAATCACTGCAAGTTCCATCATGTTTCCCACCACTGAGGCAGGCAGTTGGCATTTTGACAGTATCTTCAGCTCATGAATATCTATTCTGGTAATGAATGTGCAACAGGGTTGTAATTATTGTTTTCTTTGTTGCAGGAAATGCTCAGAATATCTTAAAACTCTAGCGTTAAACTTTTTTATTCAACTTCATTTTCTGAGATATCCCTTTAGTTCCATCGGGGTTTAATTGGAGTTGAAATTCTGTTTCAAATGAGTCCAAAGACTCCTATTTCCTATATAAAAGTCACTCAGCTCTTAATATAGTCTTTAAACTTAAATGGTCTTCAAAGAAAATGTTATTTTTTCTTTTAACCTATCTTTGGAGAGGTTCTTCTTGTCTTCCTGAGTCTGGTGAAGAGTTCTGTAAGCATTGCCACAAAACTAATTAATTCCCAATTAATATAAATATTTCTATACTCAAATGACTTTTTACATTAGTAACCAGCTATAGCATCAGATGACTTGCTATAGTTGCACATAAGACATCTTACTAGTCACATAACAATAATATATTATATGAAGGCTTACATTTAGATATTAATCATTTGCAAATATACATCTGAAAAGAAGCTAATGCCATCTTTAGCATCTGAGGGACAACCAAAATGTTCCCATTTGAGTAGAAACATGAATTAGAAGTAACCAATATCTACTACAAAAGATTTCCCAATCATAAAATGTTCTCGTAACTTTTGAGGAATGAAGACTTTACAGTGTTTATAATAGAAATCTGTTTCAATAAGGCTATTTTGTAAAACTTAAAACTAGAGATTTTTCTCTCTGTAAAGAGAATGAGTAAATTAAACCCACTTTTATGACTTAGTTTATAGCTCTGACAGCACATCCTAAGCATTATTCCTCTTTGTAATGGCCTGTATAAAGAACATCCTTATATACTTTTACAGGATCAGGTCTTTTTATAAAACATGAATATCTTACAAAGTTTATTTTCCTCATGATAAAAACCATCTCTATACCATACTGGTGTCTTAATGAAAGTGATGCATCCTGTTTATTGGGAAGGCAATCATGGTTGTTTGCCTTTTTGACTAAGTGATTCCTAGATTTACAACTTATCATTTGCAATACATGGAAAAAATTTAATCCTGTGCAATATTCTACAGAGAGCACAACACCCATATACATATTTCAGAACGTGGTACAAGAAAACCTACTCTAGAATGTTAAAATAAAATAGAAGTTATAAAGCTACATTCCAGAGTCAGTGTAAACACACTTAGAGGTAATAAATAGTATTTATAGCTAAGGAGATGTTATCCTTTCTGACATTTGAGACCAGTTATGCTGAGAGAAAGCAGAGACCTCTACAAAAAAAACCCTACCATTATAAGAATGAATAATAATTTTAATAACCATTTTTGCATCAATATTGAGATTTGTCCCCCACATAAAATGAGAGTAGTTTTCTAATCCAGCCATGGCATTCTTTTGTAAGACCTCTGATGGCTGTAAATGAAGTTTTCCTGCACATTAAGGTCTTGAACACATAAAAAAGCATATGGAAGTTTACCAAGATATGATATTTACAATATTAGAGAGTACTGAAGACTTACATCACAGGTTAACTTTTAGAAACAGGACTACAAAATTTGTAAACTACTTCATGTTGGAATGGACCTTCCTAGGTTTCAGAGAGATGTTTACACCATTCTGTTTAGTGGAATTTGACAATATTTAAGGTGCAAGAATAAATCCTGACCCTTTTTATCACTGAATGGTTGTAAAAGACATAATTTCAGTCAAAAATCCAAATGGCAGATTACCCATTTAAAGAAGACAAGGTATTGAATTGCAAACTGCCAGAGTGAATAAGGGGCACAACATTGGCAGACTTTGTATTAATCACATGATTCTTATAATAAAGTCTCTAAAACCTTTAGGATTTTTAGAACAGCAGGGCTGGCCTTACCATGAGGTGAACTGAGGTGGCCGCCTCAGGTGCCAGACTGGGGGGGGGGGGGGGCGCCACTAGGACCCAGAGTGTAGAAAATTGTGTCTGCTGCTGGTGCATATGTATTCTCTCTGCTCTAGATGCACAGAGGTGATGGAGTGCTGTGTTGGAGGAAAGAGGGCACAAGAGACATAACAGGCAGGCAGGAGAAAAGGTGAGAGGGAATAACAGAAAGCAGCAGGAGCTGCAGGGAGAGAGAGGAGGAGGAGCCTCTTATGTACCTCTCTAGCACCCCCAGGAGCCTGGACTGATTAACATCAGCTTCTCAGGAAGCTTCTTGTTTCCTGCTGCTTCCCTGAACCCACTTGAGGCGAACAGGCAGTCAACTGAAATAGTAGGAGCCAATTAGGCCCTTAAGACACTGATATCTTCCTTCACTCCCAGCCTGCTTATCTGTCCCCTTCAATTGAGTGTTGAGAGCTTCTATAGCTGGCACAGAACAGCACTCATGAGTGAAAGAAGAAAATGGCCCTCTGGGGCAGCATTCAGAAAAAGAAAAAAAAAAAAAAAAAAAAAAAAAAAAAAAAAAGAAAGCAAAGGAAGCTTTTCTATCTAAGCAGGAAGGATCTCTCCTGAGATACATAGACCCAAATGCTCACGGTGAGCCTTCTGGACCCAGTGAGGATGTGAGTGGTGAGGAGATGCCTGATCTTCCAGTTAGTCAGAGTGCAGGTGACCTGGCAGCTACTGCAGCATCCATATCTCCATCTCAAATGGATGTAACCATGCACATTCCTGAAGAAAAGTGTAGATCAGAGAAGAGTGTGGTGGAGGTGCAAGAAACAGCTGCTGTTGAGTTTAGTTCCTTAAGTCTAGACCAGGGGTAGGCAACCTGTAGCAATAGCCTGAGTTTCCAGATATATTTTCTCTCTTTTTGTTTTTAATAAAATTTACCTTTTTTAAGAACAGGATTGGATTTTTGTGTCCTAAGAGGTTTGTACACATGTTTAATTAGCTGGTAGCAACAGCTGATTTCCTTTTTCTTTTTTTTTTCCTTTCTCAGCTCTTCCGCAGAGGAGGGACTGAAAGGACTTGAGGGTACCCCAAAGGAAGGAGTTCCCAAGTGCATCCTCCTGGGTTCTCAAAGCGATTTTGCACTTGGGTGGTGGCAGCATCTACCCATCCAAGGTCAGAGAAAAGCTGTAACCTTGGGAGTTTAATACAAGCCTGGAGTGGCCAGTATTAATTTTTAGAATCCTTGTGGGCCCCCGCCTTCTGCACTCAGAGTGCCAGAGTGGGGAATCAGCCTTGACAGCATCCCTTCCCCTTTATTATCTATGGTAACTTCAATAGTCATCCGGTCATATGTTTGTTTGTTTTTTAGAATACTGAAGCAAAGTAGGCATTTACTGAGCAGTTCTGCCTTTCTATCATCTTCTGTTACGAGCTCACCTTCTCCATTGAGCTGCCGACTCACACCAACCCTGAACTTTCTATTTTGTCTGACCTATTTGTAGAACCCCTTCTTGCTGTCTCTAACATTTCTTGCCAGCTGTAACCCATGCGTTGGCTTTTCTGATTTTGTCTCTACACTCTCGCGCTATTCTCATGTATACTTCCTTGGTGACATGCCCCTCCTTCCATTTCCTGTATGTATCCCTTTTGTTTTTTAGATGGGTAATAAGCTCCTTGTACAGCCACATAGGCTTCCTGTGGCTTATCTTTCCTCTGCATCAGAATATCTTGATGTTGATCCTCTAATATTACATCTTTTTAGAACTGCTAGCCTCCTTTGACGCCTTTTCTTCCTAATTGGTCTTTCCATGGAATCTTGTCTACTATTTCTCCGGATTGGTTGAAATCTGTCTCTGAAGTCCAGTGTCCTTGTTTTGCTATTCGTATGCCCTTCTTTCCTTAGGAGCTTGAATTCTATCAGATAATGATCACTTCCTCCCAAGTTCCCAACCACCTTCGCATTTGCAAATAATTCATTCCTGTTGGTCAATACCAGATCCAAAATGGATGATGATATGATGCACCTAGATTTATATTATACATGGGGCTCACTTAAAGAATTTGAGAGATATTACCAGTTCTATCCGTATTTTCTATTTTAAACACAGGGAAGATCTCACATACTGAAGAATTTCATTGTCTAACCCCCTGTCATAAATATAAAGGAAAGGGGTTAAGAAGATCTGATACACTACTATGAAATTCTCTTACCTGTAAAGGGTTAAGACTCAGGTAACCTGGCTGTCATCGATCTGACCAATAAGGGGACAAGATACTTTCAAATCTTGGGAGGGGGGGAAGGTTTTGTGTGTGGCTCTTTGTCTGTCAGTGTTATCTCAGGGGACTAAAAGGACCGGGCAGAAAATCAATCTCCTCCAACCCAGCCTCACCAAACTTCACTATAGAACCGCAAGTTAGTCAGGCATTGCAATAGGTTTTGTTTGTTTTGCTTGTGGAGCTTTCCCTGTGCTAAAAGGGAGGTTTATTCCTGTTTTCTGTAGCTTGAACTTTCCCTGTGTTAGAGGCATAGGAGCCGACTTCCGTCAGCTCCGCTGGGTGCGTCGGGGGCGGGGCCCCGCAACGTCGGCCGATGTCGGGGGCAAAGGTAAGTGCTCCGGTAATGGGTGCGGGGCTGGTGGGGAGCTGCTGGTGGGTGCTGAGCAGCCACTAATTTTCCCCCGTGGGTGCTCCAGCCCCAGAGCACCCACGGAGTCGGCGCCTATGGTTAGCGGGAGGGGTTATTCCTGTTCCTGTTTAGAGGGAGGGGTTATTCTGTAACTTTAAGGTTTTGTCCAGAGGGGGAATCCCTCTGAGTTTGGAAACTGAGTACCCTGTAAAATAGTTACCATCCTGATTTTACAGAGATGATTTTTACCTTCTTTGTTTTAATAAAATCCTTCTTTTAAGAAGCTGACTCTTTTCTATTGTTCTAAAACTCCGGGGGTGGTGTTTTAGATCACTATGTAACCAATTGGTTAGGAGATTATTCTCAAGCTCCCCAGGAAAGTGGGGTATGGCTTGAGGGGGTATTTTGAGGGGAAGGGGAACTTCAAGTGGTTCCTTTCCCTGGTTCTTGTTTTAATCACTTGATGGTAGCAGTGTACCTAATCCCATGTACAAGGAAACATTTGTACATTGAGGAGTTTTTAACCTAAGCTGGTAAAAATAAGCTTAGGGGGTTTTCATGCTGGTCCCCACATCTGTACCCTAGAGTTCGGAGTGGGGAGGGAACCCTGACACCCCCATTAGAATTCACACCATACAAATCCAGAGTATCAGCTGAAAGCATGATCTCTTTTGCCCAGCTCCACAAAGGTAGTTAAGCACCTAAGTTCCATTTTTAGGAGTCACTGTGATCACAAACCTCTGTTTGACTGTTGTCCAACCCCGTTGATGCTTAAACTCACTTGGCACCTAAGGTTTTGCAATAAAAGTACCCCAAGGTGTCCATGTTTCTGCATCTGAGCATGCACACTGCTGTCTCACTCTGGGCATCCAGGCACCTATCTCCTGCCTAAGCTCCAGTGATCCATGAACTGGGGAAAGATAGGTGCTCCTCTGCTTAACTCGTGTGTGGGGCCCAATCAGGTTGGCATGCTCAGAGTCCACCTACCTGCACACAGCACAGCTGGGGTAGAGAGAAGGAGAAGAATCTGGGTCTTTTTGCTTTGTTCCAGTCCTCACTGCTTTACATCTAATTGATGCAAGCTGAACAAACAAAGATTGAGGCAACAAAAAAAAAAAAAAATCAGTGGATACATGGGGTAAGATTTTCAAAAGTGACCTGAGCATTTACAAAAGTGGGTGTCTAAAGTTGGGTTCATAGGAAAATATTTAGGTCCTTAAATAAGTTGCCTCATTTTCAAAGTGCTGAGCACCCAGGTGCTCCCACTGAGTTTAGATCTTGTTCCAGAGAGACTACAACTAACTCACGGTACATCACTGTCTAATGAGCTGTTTAAATTGCTCCTTCTAATATGCATTATTGTACGTGTCTATCTCAGGTTCATCTGCATGATTTCTTAGCTTTGCCAGGTCCGTCTTTGCTCCCTGCTAACCCTTCTAGTCTTGATCAACTTAAATAATGTGTCAACCTCAATTTTTGCCACTTCACTAATTAACATTTATTACATATCATTAATAAACTTCCTGCTCATCAGACCTAGTACTGGGCTTTGGAACAACCCACTACTACATCTCTTTCCCTACTGAGAATTGGCCAGTTATTCCTATTATTTTTTCCAGTCTGTTAACCAGCTGACAGCATTTTCATGCTCATTCCATATTTATAATGTTTCTTTAATAGCCTCTTGTGTGTGTGTGATATTCTTCATTTTTTTCTCTGTCTCTTCTGTCCCCAGTTTCCAAATGACAGCCACAATAACTGACTGTTCCCAATCTCCCATGCTCACTCATCTGCTCAACATCTTGTAATCTTGCCACATTTTCAGCTAAGAAGAGTTTGTTTGAAAAGCTAGCCCACATTAGTTTGACAGTATTTAGCACCAGCCAGACCTCTGTCCATACAGCAGTGACAGCAATAGGCCTCATAGCTGGGTTACCTGGGAGTATCTGATCCCCTGAAGCCTCTCCAGAGAGAGTAGGAGTTTAGTTACTTGTTCTCTGATCTCTCATGGAGCTACTGGAGCATTTAAGATCACATCGGCCCTACAGATTCCCCAGAAATTAACAGACCCTCCATATTAACAACTACACGTTTCCTGGGTATGCTAAAAATAAGGCCTTGTGGAATCATTACCCCTATTTGCCCAGACACTGCTATGTTAAATTATACCGTATTAATCGGGAATTCCACACCTCTATATTTGACAAATCATTCTAAAAGACTAAATAGGGTACAATATTTAATTCTAGTCCATATTAACTGAGAAAGAAGAGAAAACCAACATATTTACAGGTATTAAAGCTTAGAAGTAGTTAGCTGTTTTCCCAAAATCCGTAATATTCTTTTTAATTTTTACATCTTTAAAAATATATGTGTATTTCCCTTTTGTTTGTCAGCACTGAGCTACTGTAGTGCTCTGTATCTTCTTTTTCTTTGTTTCTGATTTTTGATGCAGTGAGTGGCTACCTGATTTCCTTTGCTATATCAGAACTATTATTTTTCCACTCTTGATGCAGCATAAGCAAACAAAGGACAGCAGAAGGACATCGAAACCATCCTGCAATGCCTTTTATTTCACAGCTCTTTTCATCTGCTCAACAAATAACAGAAACCACGGTTAATCACTGCATACTTCTGGTTCCCTGGGCACTCATGGAGCTCTCCATATGCTCTCTTCAAAATGGAGGCACTTGCATATATCAGATCTAAATTATGCCAAGAAATGTGATCATATAGTGGAACAGAGTAATAGGAAAAAAAAACCCTGCTCAACAAAAACAGAAACCAAGCTAATAATCACTCCACATTTCCAGCTCCCAGGGCATTGGGACAATGTACTAAATACATAAATATCCATTCCAACATTAATTTCATGATCTTTCAAACATATTCAGTCTTGAACTTTAAATTCTATTCCTTCATGAAAGAAATTCAATGGCACAATTAACAATTATTTTTGTTTTCTTCCTTCCTGTCTTTATTTTATTTTTGTCCTCCTCTAATCTCACTTCTCTCTTTCACTAGTCATTTCACTTATTGCTTTTCTTTGTCATTATCTTCTTTATCCTCTCTCATGTTTTATTGGCTGCTTTTTTCTATTTATTAGCCTCCACTAAGGAAAGTGGGTCTTTGTAAATATGGGGTATTGAGAGAAGCTTGGAATCTAGTTTTATCCAAAATCCATGAGTGATGTTATAAAATCATGTGGATTAGACTCCAGATCTGAGTGAAAACTGGAAGTAATTGAAGGATGTGAGCAAGAGGGTTTCCGATTAATTTTTTCTGCTTCAACATGTTTTGAGATGGTACATTTGTATTATGAGCCATGGGTATTATTCAGCAAAGAAGAACACCAACATCAAATGAATAAATAGATGAGTCAATTCCTAATTATAAATAGTGGGTCAGATTCTCAGCATATGTAAATTGACATAGCTCCATTTATGTCAATGCTCTCAAAACCCAAATGCACACACCTAGCAACCAAATGATGTTATCAGTGGCGACTAATAACTGCGGCAGCTGCAGCAGGTTAGCCCATTAAGGCACCAGGAGATAATATGAATGGTGTTAAATCCAAAAATACTGTTAAAAAGTTGCAAAGTCAAACACTCAAAAGGCAGGAAAAGCCAGACTTAAGGGAGCCCGTGCAATCTTAATTTGGCCTCCTCGTGCATATGCATTATGATACAGCCATTAACCACATGATCACATGCTATTTTTTCCACCGGATCCCTGCTTCAGTCAGTGCACAGGTTGGACAGTGTTCTGGGAATGAATCAGGATTGTGTATTGAAGAAGGCTGTTTTTTGTAGGACCTCTGCCTTATTTGTTGCAGATGTTGAGGTGGTGAATGAGGCAGAGGATTGCAGGAAGAGAAAGGACATTGTTAAGGCAGTTAAATACTGCCCTGATGTTCTAATTCTGTCTGTGCCACCTGGGTGATTTTAGGTAGGTCACATAAACCACATTTTTCACAGGTGGTCACTAATTGAATGAATGAATATTGAATAGCTGCTGCTTCACTGAGCATTGTCCATACCATGTACGGAATGAGGCAGGGGTCTTGTGGAAAATATACACAGACTCACTGTGCCAGACCCTCGGCTGGTGTAAATAAGCAGTTTGTGTATTTCTTCTATCATCTTTCCTGGAAATGTTTATGTTTCTCCATACAAAGAACAAACAGATACGGTCTCCCTGGCTGGTGAATTAAATTAAAACAACAGCAAAGCAAGGGGCGGAAAGTAAATTATCCATGCTAGTACACAATGTGCCTGTCTCCTGTGTAACAGTCTGCAATGAAATGAAGATATCGTGGCTACCAGTCTCAGTAGACAGACAAGTCCTTTGAGATTTAAAGGTGCAGAACACAGAACCACAGTGACAATAGCAGCATAGCTATCTACATCAAAATACTTACGTCATACTGACAGAATGACCTGCACTTTCCATGGTCTGACTGAGGACAGCCCTTTAGGTCTCAGGCCTACAGCTGTCATCTCTCTATGGGTGGAGACCTACAACTCTCTCTCAAGAGCAGGCATTTGGGATTATTGTCCCCCTGCAGTTCACTGTGGCTATCCCAGCAGGTTTGACCTTCATCAGCACCTGCAGCTCTCTCCCTCTCAAGGGATAACGACAGGGTTACCAGTGACTAGCCAACTTTCACAAAGCACAGTACACTTATTTTAGGACAAATGCTCCACAGAGAAAACATATCACAAAATAACAAACAGTCTACAGGCAAGCTAAATTTACTAAACATCATTCCTCTTCCACATGAAGATCTTCTAGGTTCCCACAATCCTTCAAACTGTTCCAGAAGGGTTTATCCCTCTTGCTTACCATTTCATGTCAGCCTGAGACTCAAATGAAGGACACTGAGCCAATTCAGGCTCACTTTTTTTTTCTTTGCTGAACCTCTTGAACCCAGCCTGAACTGATATATGCAATTCCTTCCTCCCCTAAAGGTGGTACTTCTCTGGAGTTACCTGTCCTGGGATTTACAGTAAATACCCCACCTGATTTAGTTCCTGGTGGGAGCTCAGCAACCCCGCCCTTTGGACTAGCCTATAATTCCTAGCTCACAAAGATATGTATAACGTGTATAAATACCTAAATTTATCAATAATCCCAGGACCCAGAGAGTCTGCAACATTTATCACAAATGGATTTTAACATTGATCGCTCACAATTCTGATTGTTCCTGTTGGGAAACTACATCTGTTTTCCATCTGTACAATTAACTCAGGTGACTCAGGTGGTTGCTGCACTTGCTGATATAGAAGCAAGGATGGAGGTGATAGCAGTAGGAAATGATGTGACACAAGTGAAAGTGGTTGGTGGGTCCAATTGGAAGCTGGAAAATGAAACAGTCTCACTTGGGCAAATGTATGTGACTAACTCTCAAATGACTTTTTAAAACCTTTTATAAATTCTACTTTTATAAATTCTTTTTATTAAGAGAACACAGTAATTGTTATAAATTGCTAAGACCCAAAGAAGAGCTCTGTGTGGCTTGAAAGCTGGCCTCTCTCACCAACAGAATTTGGCCCAATAAAAGATATTACCTCCCCTCCCGTGTCTCTCTGCCACGCTAAGAATACACAAATGTGAAGTGTTCTTTTGCCATACATTATGAATCGCTGTTATTGTCTATTAAATTCCTATATTTTAAGTAAGGGGAAAGTGATTTTGTAACCTTTGTAACTGATTGCTTCTGTTGTGTTTTTTGGTTGGTGTTCTTTTAATTTGCATCCTTTGTTAGGATAAATTAATATAAATTTTTGAAAATAAGTTATTTCAAACCAGCAACTCTGCATCTTCTATTGTGAGACAGGGCTCAGTCAATAAGCTTGTCAAAGGAAAAAATATTTAATGCATGGAGAATGTACTTTATTCACTTATGGGTACCTACAACCTGTCCCAGAGCACACCTCTAGGCCCTGATTCAGGAAAGCATCCTTATTCATGACAGCACTTAGTATATTCTAAAAGTTAAGCTTGTGTTTTGGGGATGCCATGAATAGGAAGGGACTTAAGTACATGCTTAAATGTACTGGCCCATGTGTTGATGGAGAGTGACGGGTGCCAGGGAGATGGAATCATCACATAGGGCTCTAGTAGCCTGTGCTCCTATTGTGCTGCCCTCCTGTCCCCATGCCATTCTGCCACTTCCCTTGCCTACCTTGAGTCTCCAGACCCACCCTCTGTGGTGGGATGCTGTATGTTTAAAGCCCCAGTTCTTCACAGTAGTTAAGCATCTGTTTAACTTTAAACACATGCATAAGTCCCCTAGAAGTTGAGCATATGTGTTTTGCTAAATCCATGCCTTTATCCCCAGCAACCCTAAAAATATATGAGATTTAAATATTGTTTTCTATTGTATTGTATTGGGTTTTATTTCTTCATAATTCAAATGCAAACTGCATGGCATATCTGGGTCCTGTTTGTTTTTCAGGAAGATTTGGGCTGGCTTTAGTGAAATAAAAATCATCTTCTTCTTTGTTTTCTATGAACATCAAAATGACAGTGCCTCACTGTTCCATCCCCAAGAGTATGATATGAAAGAAAAAGCCTGCCTGGTGATTCTGATGCTGCTGCCAAAACATTTTGTGCTGGCTACCACAAGCAATGATTTCTCTAGGCAAGGGCATCTGCAAGTAGCTCATTCCAAAGTTAGGACCCAGCACCAGCCCCTCTGCACCCAGCACTTGGTGTTGTTTCTTTCCCTTTCTCCGTTCTTGCAACACCAGCTTTCTCTGGGTGTCTCTCCTTTCCTTATTGCAACTACTTTTCTGCCAGAAAGCCTAGTTGTTTGTAATCTGTTGTGGGCAAAGGTCGTTTTCAGCTTTATCTCCAAAGACCTGCAACGTGGAGTTGATCCCTATCCAGAGTTATTGTCAAAAATGTCCCTGTGCACAGGCACTGTTAACCTGTGTAAATGGACTCCCACCTGCCTTTAACCTTCCTGATTGTTTGCTGCCAGGTTGTAAATCTTTATGACTCAGTTGCAGTGCGCCATATGTTTCTCTGTATGAGAATGGCCTCATGAGGTTGTGCTGGTGAGTTCCCAGTTCTCCAGTGCTTATGAGCTGAACATAGAGATGCTAAAAAATCATCATCATCATTTTTTTATGATTTATATAGTGGTTTTTTTTATAATTTATATAGTATATAGTATGGCAGGCACTTTACTATCATATAGGAATACAAGATCCCTGCCTCCAAAACTTACAGTCTAAATAGACAGAACTAGATGCTCTTCTGAGTAAATCAGCATAGCTCCTTGGATTTTTTTTTTTCCACATTGCTTCTACCTGGAGCAATCTTCATTATCTATCATACATAATTGCAGACCATCACCTCTTCCACTGTGACTCAATGTGCAGCTACAAGTAGAGAAGTGCTTTGATTTTCAGTCATTTCAAAAACACTTGTTGAAGCCGGCCCTTAGTGCATAATTAAGTTGAAAATCTTTTCGCTATTCATAATGATTTGTAAATAACTGTAACACCTGCATGGCTCCTTGCTTCCTGTACTCCTACAAGATGACACAACTGTCCATTTATCAGTTGTTGGGTTGTAATATTCCACTGTTGAAAAGTTACAGGAACCATCATCTCCTCTAACTACATACAACAGGCCATTTACTGCACAAACCCCTGCATTCTTTCTGCACATGTTCATATTTCAATAGCGATATGCTGATTTTCAGCAGCGAGGGGGTGCAACAAGCAGCAAAATGATGGAGCACTCTTTTCCATCCTTCAGGTCTTGTACACACTTATGAATATGTTGTTAATACCTCATGAGGTGAGAAATAGGACCCATAGACCTTTCAGAAGAAGGTAGCTTTAATGAGGGCTAAGTGAAGAGAGGGTGGAAACATGATGAGCAAGGTGGGAATTCCAGGTGTATGGGACTGTGTGGAAGATGGCCTGGATATGAGATGGAGCACAACTCAAATCAGTTAGTTGTGCGGCTTCAGTGGAACAGCATGGGTATGAATGTATGAATGCTGCTTTTCTGCATCTTGATTTGGATTCAGTTTATTTATCCCTTACTCCTGGCTCCAATTACTTAGTCTAGACAGCCATGCAACAGAATAGTAAAAGGGGAAAAAATCCTCCTACTCATTTTCTATTTTGAGTGGGAATTAATTAAACCAATCGGTTATTCTGCAAAATGCATTTTTGTTCTGACTGTTTTCACCAACACATACAGATTTGATATACTGTGTATGATCACCTTGTGAAAACCTCCTTATGAAACCTGTTTCATTCTTTCTTACAAATACTGAAAGAAGACATAAAAGGTCAACTACTTTCATAAGAAAAATGTACTTAAACAATCAGATTCCCTTATCTTATGTATGTTCAGTGTAACTAGCTCCATGTTCTGTATGTATATTGCTTCATTGGCAACGGGGTCTTGAAATACTTTATAGAATTCAATAGAAGTCAATGAGAGTTTTGCCTGAGGACAACATAAAATCTGAACAGAACTCCAGGACTTGGACATAGGCTTTTAATAGATTATCTTGTTATGACTGGAAGTCGCAGATACATGACTGTGGCTTTTTTTCACCCACCCCCCTACCCTGATCTAGGTCCATACCAAAGACATCCTCCCTGTCAATTCCTAGGGGCAGTGGCAGGACTATCAGTACTGTCAAGTTGTTTCTATTCTCTTTCATTTGTCTTTGTTTGCAGCTTTGCACTCCCACCTCTGTTAACACCACTAACTACTCCTTCAGGGGCTAGATTCACAAAAGAACTTAGGTGTGGTGACACTGAGCTTTGCCACACCTAATGTTTAGGTGCCTAGAAAATCACTGTGATTTCCAAAGCCTGACTTTGATGCCTAGGCTCCCTATACAATAAATACAGGCACCCCAGAATGGGATTCACAAAAGCCACCATGCTAGGGGGCACCTCGCCTAACCTAGAGAATGGGAGGTGTCAAAAAGAGGAGTATGTGCAGAGGCAGATCACCATTTTGTGGGGCCCTGGCCCAGAGCAAATGGGGGCCCCTCTCCACCACTTCTGCCTGCAGTCCACCCCACCCCACCCCCTCAGGCACTCCTGGGGGGCAGGGAGACTGCACCAGGCAGGTGGAGCAGGGCAAGCCCCTGTGCCCCAATCCTGGTCCCCAGCAGTAGTGCTGGGTGGGCGGGTCAGGGTGCAGGGACACCCCTTTTTCCAGGGCCCCCAAGCACGGACCCCGTTGGCCCAATGGCTAATCCACCACTAGGTATGTGCTGAGTGCTGCCTCATTTTTGGAGACAGGCACCTATCTGGGCTGCAGGGAGGCACCCACAGCATCTCTGCTTGGGATTCTGAGTTGCAAACCCTCTCCTGGCATTAAGCACCTACACCATTTTAACAAGAAGCCATGGGGGGGGGGGGGGGGAGAGAAGAGGAGAAGGACCCCCTCATAATTTTAACCTAGTACGCACCTGAAAGATGGCCTGTTCAAATCTCTTCTCCCAGTCAGGCAGAGGGGGAACTTGAAGTCTCTCCCATCTCAGGTTAGCACCCTATCCACATTTAATTCATATTAACCACTTTTATTCTGATAAGAATATCAACACGTGGACTTGCACCAAAATAACTAAATCAGTTTTAATGTACACCTTTTGTTATTTTGCTGCAAGCTTTTGCGTGGACAGGCTCTAAGTCTGAAACAGAAAATAAGAGGGAATGAGGCAAGAGAAAGGAAAACGGGGTTTAGTTTGGGAGGGCATGTGATCTTGTGGTTGGAATGGAGGTTTCTAAATTCAGTTCCCAGATGAGTCATTGGCTTCCTGTGTGATCTCAGGCAAGTATTGTTATTTATCATTTGTATTATTGTATCACCTAGCAGCCCCAGACATGGACCAATACCCCAGTGGGATAGTCATGTGCAAACGCAAGCAAAAAGGACAGACCCTGCCCCAAAGAGCTTACAATCTAAATATAAGGCAAGAGACAACAGAAGGATAAAGACACATCTATGGGGGAGCCGAGGGAAACAATGAGAGAATACTGGTCAGCATAATAGGCAACGGTCTTAGCCCACCAGCAGCCTAATAGCCTCTTTGTCCCCGGTGCCCTTAAAGTTACTTATCTGTAAACGGTGCAGAATAGTGTTTACAAACCTTCCAGGGATGTTGTGAGGTTTAATTACTATCTGCCAAATGTCTTGAGATCTTCAGATTAAAGACACTAGAAAAGCGCAGAGTATTTAGTCACAATAGAATTGCACTTACCAATTTTTCTCTCTCTTGTTCTTTGATCTTGACTGTTCGTTTGCTCTTCACCAGTACCTCAGCTCTTTGCCAATAAGATACTGAGTAATTCCCTTATGTGTGCTTTCCATAGACTGAACTAAAAGCATCACATGCATTTCTGAGGCACCCATCACCATAGTGCAGGTACCAAATGGGTATTGCTTGTGAATTATAATAATAATTAATGGAGATATGCCAATCTCCTAGAACAACCTTGAAAGGTCATCAAGTCCAGTCCCCTGCCTTCACTAGCAGGACCAAGTACTGTCCGCTGACAGATTTTTGCCCCAGATCCCTAAATGGCCCCCTCAAGGCTTGAACTCACAATCCTGGGTTTAACAGGCCAATGCTCAAACCACTGAGCTATCCCTCCCCCCTATTATGAAGAAACAAAATTTAAATAAAATACAATTCACAATGAAATATTTACACCTACATTTTCAGAGTTGTTGAGGATAAAGGCCCCAATTCACCCACCAAAGCACTGACACGTGTGTTTCATTTCAAAGGGACTTACCTCCCGGCTTAATGTTAAACGCATGCTTAACTCCTTTGCTGAATCAGGACCTTAAACACGTACCTCGCATCAAAGCTAGTAAAAGCTGTGTGGTGGCATGCCCAAGTTTGCCATTGCATATATTAGCCAATGTGTGCTCACTATCCATATATGCAGCTAACATGCCTTTAGAAGCCATTTCTTGAGCTTTTTCAAGCAGCCGGGTTCTGGAGAATTGCATATAGGGCCAAATCCCTGTCACCTTTCTCACAAGTGCAGTCCTGTTTAACCTGCATGTGTAAGGTGAGCAGGTTTTGGCACATAAACTGCACACCGTCAGTACCTTAGCTCATTCATTTTTAGAGAAGCTCAGCTATCCCAAAGGAAAATGATAGATATATTCACCTCTCTTTATTCATATGCTACATGTCACATTTATATATATAAGTATCTTTATTTATCAAGCTGCACAAATATATATAAAAGAAGATGCATATTGTCACAGCAGAGAAGCTATTACAAGCTTTTTATAGCCCTTTCCAATGTCTATATTAAAATGCATTTTAATATAGGGGAGAAATGTCATAAGTATACTTCTTGAAAGAGAATAGCACATCAGTAACAGTGCTTAAAGTGAATCTATTTCTGGAATGAAATGCTCATTTCATTTATGCCAAACCTGGGTTTTTTGTTTGTCTGTGTTTTTCCAGGAGGGGTAGGGTTGCAGAGCAATATTTAGTCCGTAAAACACCATGCTTTCTCATAATGTCATGCATCTCACTCACAATAATTCTTTCTTATTAACTGCTTGGGTACAATTTATTTTCCTCTCAGGCGATGAAGGCAAGTGCAAGTGTGGCAGACTCTGGTTGGAGCTGATAAGCCATCCTAAAGAAGCAACACTGCTGGCATGATGAGATTTGTTAAGAAGACAATATCCCATTGGCTCAGACAAACCATGCTGTATATCAAACCTATCAACAACAATATCTGCAAAACAATACCTTTATGTGTCTGCCAACTTCCACAGAAAGCTCTCTGGTGTTCCTTTGGAAATGGAGTTTTATTTTTATTTTTTTTTGTAGTGTTGACATAAAAAACAGTTGAAAGCATACCTGGTCCTATTTATTTTTAATGTTATAGTTTACAAGAATATTTTTAAACCATGCTTTTGAAAATGCAAAATAGAAAACTTTGTAGTAAAAAGAAGATAAAAATATTATCTGTGTCACTGCATTTGGATTATGCCCATTATACTTTAAAAGACAATTCAAGGTATTCTTTTTTTAAAGCATTTAAAGATCCTGTTATGACTTTGATTAGTTGTATCACTTTGATAGAAGCTACTAACTAAGCTGTATATTTTTATTTAAGAAAGCCAAAATCAAGAAAAACTTCTTTGTCACTCCTTTGATTGGAGTTGTATAATTGTAAACATACATTGTTTCTGAAGCTCTGTTTCACTTCTTTACATGACACATTTAGTTATCTTGTTGATGTCAAAGGCCATATATCTAAAAATACAGACACAAATCATGCTCAGGCTTATTCATGCAAAACTCCCGATGATTTCAGCGGGAATTTGTGTGAGTTAAGGTCAGCAGGTTTTAGCTCACAGAGCCACTGCTTAAGCAAAAGGAGGCAATATTGGATCTAAAGAGATGTAGAAAAATGTGTGTGAAATTACTGCAATTATATACTAATCTATACACTGCATAAATAAAAAGGAAATAGAGTTATTGAAAACTACAGGCCGAAGCCCTTTCTATACAATAAATATTCTGGAGCACAGTATGGCAAGAGGAGTTAGGGTCACATACAATTTCAGGGAGAATATTTCCTGTCAGCTACATTGGTTACTTCCAAGTAATGGTGCCAGAACAGTTCAATAATAGTTGGAGTGGCAGGACACAATTTCATGAGCAATTCAGACAGGAATTCCATTTCCCTCCTCACTTATTTCATTAAAAATATTTCTGGGAAATCACTGCAGAAACTAACTGATTCCAAAATAAAATTCTCTCAGCAGATATTCCAAGCAGATCAGACTCCAGGTTTTAAACACATGGGTTAATAGGACTGCCCTACTGCAGAGGTATGTTATGAGAATAAATACAGTAAAGATTGTTAGATGCTCAGATACCACAATAGTGGAGCCATGTAAGCAGGTAAGAGCTAAACAGAAACACATTTTCAGCTACCACAAGAAAGCTAATACTGCCCTCCACCCTATCATTCTTTATGGCTGTATCTCGAAACCAGCCTCACTGATGATCCTTCAACTAAGCATGCGTTAAAAGATGAGTGCATATGCAGCTCAGTCATATGTAAGCATACACCAATGGGCCTGTGTAGAAGAGGGGCTAACACCAACAGACCGATACTATCTCCATAACAATTGGCTTAAAAGAGAAATCTGCAACTTTAAAAAAATTAAACCTGATAGACTTCCCCTTGGCTGCAACTTATGATGTCATCCTTCTACCCTTGACCTTTGGATGAAGAGCAGTTTTAACCTTTCTGATGCTCTTATCTTTAGCTTTGCCCCAGCTGCACATACAAAGGGCAGTTGCACACATGGAAGGGAGATGCCCAAATCATGTATATTTTGCCTAGAGCTCAGCAAACATAGAGAACATTGCTTCAGCTGTGTTCACCGTGCCTTTTTATTCACTTCTCACAAAAATGTGTCCCAAAGAAACCTTGTTTGTATGAGTGTTTTCAGTCAATAGGTTTCTAGCCAATAGGCAAGATTCATTTAATCACAAAGGATTAGGATTGAGATGTGTAGTTATAACCCTGCACTGGGGACAATGGAAACAATAGGAGGGACAATGCCCCCTGGTAGGGTGACCAGATGTCCCGATTTTATAGGGACAGTCCCGATTTTTAAGTCTTTTTCTTATATAGGCTCCTATTACCCCCCCACCCCGTCCCGATTTTTCACAGTTGCTGTCTGGTCACCCTACCCCCTGGAGCTCTCCAGCTGTGCTGGTTTAGGTCACCTATTATAGGGTAAATCACACTTCCTCCCACATGGCCATCCAGCTCCACCTTTCAACACATAATGAAGCAAGGGCCATGGCTCTACTTCTTCCCAACCTTCTTTGGTAATATGTGCCTGGAAGAAACAACTAGTGTTGGTCCCTACGCTCCCTTGCACTGATTCCAGGCCTCCCTTATATGATCTGTATAAGGGAAAGAGGCTTCTTATTCATGGCTGCCTAGGAGAAGAGCACAATCTAGCTCACAATATGCTCATTTTCTGATGAAACCACACACATAGTTTATAAAGGTTGACATGGGGACCAGTCACACCACTCAAAGTGAACAGCTCATGAGCAGTCCATAGGTTTGTTCATATAAAACATTAATCACAAAATGTTGAATAGCAAAACAAATTTGTAAAAATCACGCTCTGATAATGGACATTTTGTGAAGAGGGAAAAGCAAATTGTGTAGCTCAAGTTTTTAACGAAAGGGCACTGAGGAACTGGAGATGGTCTAGTCTGGATTATTAATCTCTGAGATTGTGTCCTCAATTCTGTCACCATGACCTCTTCATAAAAGCACTTGTCTTCTATTCCCCTTTGCAAAGAGGAGAGTCCATGAATTGTTACTCCAGGCCTGGTATAACATATGTCTTGACATCCATGTGATCTCTTAGGGGCTCAGCAAAATATAACTTTTTTTTTTTTTTTTTTTGGCAGCAACAAGTGTCCCCAAATCCTGTGTCTTAATTCTTAATCTCTTCAGGTAGCATGTCTTTTGCACATTAGTGTCAATAGGTGTAATTAGATGTAGAGGCATATGTCACCATCCTGGAGAAAGGACTCTCTGCAGAAGAGATTACACTTTCTACCATATTCAGGCTGCCCACCTAAGTGCACCTTTGATTTACCCTGAGACCCAATAAAACTGACATATCACAATGTTAGCAGGCATAGTGCCATCCTGACAGATGGGTCTGAATGTAAGCCACCAAAAGACTGTATCTGAGTATCTAATGTGTATTCTAAGTGTTGGAGTCCCAGCCAGGAACATCACATCAGCAGCTTGTTCTCAACTCCTATGCCTATGCCTAAGGCGATATGCCATCACTACAACTCTGAGCTGGATTCATTTAGGGAAATGAATGCATATTTTACATGGCATGAGATTTTGGCTCTAGTGATTTGGGATTAGCGCTCTGCAGGGGAGTTGTATTACAATGGAGTCTCCTTCTCTTTTGACTCTCAACCAAAGGCTTCCATGGAATTGGCTGCAAAAAACCCTCCTGCTGAGTAGGCTGAAAGGGTGAGGAAGCCTTGAAAGGCCTAGAAGTATTAACAAGCTCTTGATCAAAATCAGTTTTCAGAAACCTCTTTGGAGTCTGACATAATATTGAAGCTGTGGCACAACATGTAATTCTTAATACCTCACTGATTTGTACGTCAAACATAATAATTTTTGTAGCAGATCTCTTAAGAAGCACATTTCTATTTCATTTAGCAACTTCCCTTCAGGTTGAAAGTATAAGTGAGCATTCCCAGAAGCCAAGCTTTTTACTACAGTCTCCAAGTAAGGCATAAGGGTGAGCATCGTTATGCCAAAGTATCTCCTCCCAGAAAGAAAGCATTTCACTCTTCACTGGCACCTATGCTAATTCTGGCCTTTCTACACAAAAGAGCTTCATTACAATTGTGCCAAAATCTGTGGTAATTGTGTGTTATGTAACTTCGGGTCCACATGAGACTAAGCCAGAGCAACCAAAGTAATTTCAGCCAAGAGAATTTGGATTCAGGTGCTGAACTAAAGAAGACAACTGTGAAATATGATTTACTAAAAAAGTCTAAAATTAAAAAAGAAGAAAAAGATTAATCATATGCAAATTAAAATGGTCTAATGACTCCTGCTAATCAACCACAGCATTCTACCTTCCACTACCTTGTCATCTTTCTCTTTCAAAGTTAAACTGAAGTAGATTAGCTTCTCTGGACATTCTTCCAAAATTAGTTGGTTTATTTTCTTCCACTTGAAGTAAATTTAAATTATAATAGTGGGAAACAGACCATTAATTTTGCTGCCATTTACATCACTAATTTTTTAACAAACCCATCAACATTCAATATCATGTTATTTTTCTGTCCTTTTGCTGTGAATGTGTATTCGTCCTTTGAAGCAGAATCCATGAACATTCTTTTGAAAATGTGCTGTTTGTATTTGATTCTTTGCATCTGTGGATCACTAGTTTGATACTTTGCTCTGCTTTAAATGGGATCCACATCAAAAAATAAATGTGGTAAGCTTCCTTCTGCTAGATCAGACAATAGAGTTGTTAACAGATAACAATGCCCCCTGGGAAGGAGGTGAAAATGCATTTCTAAATTCTTATGAGTCATACCAAAATTGTAACATCCTCTGTATAGAAAGGCAGAATAACATAAAAAAGAAACTATCAGAAAGGGAGCTGTCAGATACCATACACAAAGTGCAAGATATCAATATCAGATGACCAGAAAAAGTTTTGTTTCTATTTGTTACAATTTCAAAGCATATTGTTGCACAGGATTAAAAGAAGAGTAACATTAAGGTATCTTTTAACAAGCTGCTGGTTCTGAACAGAAGTTGTTTATAACTTGTATTCTGCAGAGATGCATATTTCTCCTTTATAAGCACATACTGTACAGTCAGTTTGCAGATGCAGAAATGCAAACATATGAATTGGTCAAATCACTCACAGATACTAAAAATGGTACTGATTTTATATGTAAGAAGTGATATTGATATTACACACTGGGCATATTGAAAATGGGCGGGGTGGTGGGTTGGTTTGGGGATGGCTTTTTGGGTTGTTTTTGTTTGTTTGATTTTGCATTTTAGTAATTGTTTTATTCTCCCTTTACCACGCTGTTCTGAATCATCTTCTTTCAATAGATGGGAAGGATGGGGATTTACCTGTTGAAAAAGAAGCTAATGCTGCTAGAATAGTCATAGATTTCAATAACCTTTTGCCTGTTCCCAGGCTTTAACCCTGTATATCTTTTTTCCCCTGATATTGAATGAGACTCATTAACCCTGATTCAGTTTTTGCCTTTTAAAATACTGGACACAAAAAACAGGAAAGCTGTGGATACTGGGCTAAGGGACAATTCTGCCAAGGGACACTTGTTCTATATCAGCCACTTCAAGAACAGAAAAAAAAAATACACAAAGAACAGAAAGAAAGCGTGAGAGAGAAAAGAGGGACTATTTTCTATTTTTAAATTGATGGTAAATTCCATCAGAGTATATATGAGATATAGACAAACAAAGATAGAAAACACTCCACAAGGACACATTGAGATCTCAGATTTGTTCTGGTACCATCAGAAACCATATGTTCTGAAAAGACAGCTAGGGACGCAAACTATGGAAACTATACTCAGCAGCTAGCAAATTTTAAACGAGAGCTGAATAAGTTGCCTAGATCAGCCCCGCCAAGCTCTGGCAGCTGTAGCCACAATTTATACTGCCACAAGAGGACACCCTCTGCCTCTCATAGAATCATAGATGATTGGGGTTGGAAGGGACCTCAGGAGGTCATCTAGTCCAACCCCCAGCTCAAAGCAGGACCAACCCCAACTAAATCATCCCAGCCAGGGTTTTGTGAAGTCGGGCCTTAAAAACCTCTAAGGAAGGAGATTCCACCACCTCCCTAGTGGAATTCTCCAGCAGAATAGGGCTGTTGTAGATGCTCCTGCGTCAGCCTTCCGCCCAGGCCCTGATGCAGAGGCATAGTTAGAGGAAAGGGGGCATGATCAGAGCACTGCTACTGTCATCTGATCCTCAGCTGCCAGAATTGCCACATTGGCAGCCATTCGCCTTTTGGGTGTTCTGAATTATGCCAGGGAACCAGCCTGGTGCTCACATGATCAGTGAGCCACAGAGGTGGCTCAGAGCTGCTTTTGTTCTTACTGCCTCTGGATTTGCCCTGAGCACAGCTCAGCTGATTTAAATAATCTGAGCCTTTGTCATAACCATATTATGTGTGGACATGAACCACACTGGAATCAACTATGTCACAAGCTAGTTACAAACAGGATAAAAGCTTGTAGGGTAGATAAGCCCTAAGGGAATATGCCCAAGGCATGCAAGGCAGCACTATGTGTGAGTTTTGTCCCATATATCAACATGCATATTTGAAGCAGAGAAACAGCTGAACCAGTTTGGGCCTATGTTGCCTTTTACAGAGCCCGGAAGAATCCCCAGTTTCTCCTGTTCTTTATGTGTACTGTTCTCAAAATTGCTAATCACCACCAATACGGATTAAATGGGTCTGTCTTGGGAGCCTATCAACAATCCCATTCATCTGTTCAAATGGATAACTTGTGTTACTCAACAGCTTCCATGCTTCATTAGGAGCACTGTTAGGTAATTAGATTCAAGGACCAAGAATCAACCCCGGCTCTCTCACATGGATATATAGGGTGAGAGCCTCAGCTGGTGCAAATGAGCATCAGTCCCTTGACATCAGTGAAGGTATAACAATTTATACCAGCTGAGGATCTGGCCCATTCACTTTTTATTGAGCCATATAAGAGTAATCAGTGTCATTGATCTTTTGCCACTAAGTACTAATCCTTGTTTTACAAATTATTGGATTTTTTTGTAATTTTTCAGTTGTCTTTGCTGCTTATTGAAACAGGGTGCTTACATTACTGATTTCACTGAGGCTTACCATAATGAGAATGCAAAAACAGGATTGCATCAGAAAAGACTTTAGAATATATAATATATATGCTGGTGCATCTAAACCATAGAGCATTCTATTGTGAGTAATTTGGGGCGAGATTATGAATTGTTGTGTGCTATGTGTAATTTTTATCACGGATTGTTTTTGAGTAACTAGAATGTCCTACAGCCATCTCCTCTAGTCTAGTCTAATAGGAAAAACAGGCAAAGCTGAACAGAAAATGCAGAGCTGAACAAAAAATGACAAACATTACCAATCAAATAATTTATCTGGGAAAATATTTTTATGATAATCAGCAAACAAAATATTGGATGAGTAATATCCAACTAGCAATACAGGCTAGTGTGTTGTATGGTAAACCATAGAAATATGCGTAATAAGAATAATGTGGTTACAGAGGCAGAGTTTTTGTCTATCTCCCTCCCCATTCACCCACTTCTAACTTTCCCCCTTTTCTTTGCCTCCTCTACATTGATTTTCCCCTCTCTCTTGTTGTGGGTGGACAAGTCTATCATTGATTCATTTCTCTTCCCTTTTCTCCACTCACAACTGAAATTGTCATGCTGACATAATTGCTTTGACCAGGGGTGGCCAACCTGTGGCTCCAGAGCCACATACGGCTCTTCAGAAGTTAATATGCGGCTCCTTGTATAGGCGCTGACTCCAGGGCTGGAGCTACAGGCGCCAACTTTCCAATGTGCCGGGGGGTGCTCACTGCTCAACCCCTGGCTCTGCCACAGGCCCTGCTCCCACTCCACCCCCTCCCCCTACCCTGAGCCTGAAGTGCCCTAGCTTCTCCTCTCTCTCCCCCAGAGCCTCCTGCACGCCACGAAACAGCTGATCGGAAGGTGCAGGGAGGGAGGGGTTAGGTGCTGATCGGCGGGGCTGCCGGTGGGTGGGAGCAGGGTGGGGGAGCTCATGAGGGGCTGCTGATGTATTACTGTGGCTCTATGGCAATGTACATTGGTAAATTCTGGCTCCTTCTCAGGCTCAGGTTGACCACCCCTGGCTTTGACTATAACCACTCTTTGAAAATGCCTACTATATTTCAGTATAGGCATTTTCAATCTAGAATAAAGAAAACGTTCATTTGTGACAAGTGGGGGGAAACCAAACTGGCAGCTGCCATCTGGCAGGTTGTCTGAGCAAGCTGTGAAAACCTGCAATTTTTCATGCAGCCACCATACTTTTCAGCTGACACTGATATAAGTGAAACCACGTCCCAAATGAATGAGTCTCGAATGGTGGCTGTGGCTATTTATATTTGGCTTTATGAGTCTTGTGAAGCATGTACTATAAAATCTGTGACACAGTTTTAAAGGGATGGTATGCAATGTCCCTTGTAACGAATGCCCACCCTGCCAGACATGTCAAGTCTCATTGGGTGTGAGACTCATTCATTAGGATACTATCTCTCTCACACACACCTTCCAAAACTAATCTCATTCATTGTGAGTACATATTTAAAGATTTAGAATACTTTTACTCAGGTGCTGAAAGAGACAAGACATCCAGGGCCTCAGGCACAGGATTTAGAGCAGGGATCGGCAACCTTTGGCACACGGCCCGTCAGGGAAATCAGCTGGCAGGCCAGGCCGGTTTGTTTACCTGCAGCGTCGCAGCTCCCACAGGTTCGCCGTTCCAGGCCAATGGGGCCTGTGGGAAGCGGCAGCCAGCATATCCCTCAGCGCACGCCACTTCTCACAGCCCTCATTGGCTTGGAATTACGAACCGCGGCCAGTGGGAGCTGCAATCGGCTGAACCTGTGGAAGCTGCAGGTAAACAAACCGTCCCGGCCCACCAGCAGATTTCCCTGGCGTGCTGCATGCCAAAGGTTGCCGATCCCTGGTTTAAAGCTTGGAAAACCACTCTCCAAGCTTGTGTTGTGGTAACCATGGAGACTATAGGCCCGCATTTTATATGTGAACAAAAGGAGAGAGGAGGCTACGCGGGGGAGTGGGGGGGAGGGTTGTGTGTGTGAATACTCAACAGTCAAAAAAATATGAGTTCACCCAAAAAACAAGCAGGACTTGATCAAAAGTTTGCAGGTTCTGCAAAATATACTTCAAAATTTAAACCACATGTAATAGGGTGGTATCCACCTCTCGTGAGCACCCTCTGATTGAGTGCATGTGCCTGCAGTCTCTCCATTTGTGGTGACTCCTGTTGATGGTTTCTCAGGCAGGTTTTTACTGACTCAGCCCTCTGGCCGAGTCACACGCAGAGTCTGTATGTCAAACAGACCCCTTTCGGGGCATACAGTCCACCAGGGGCCTATCCCAGTACCCCTCTGTTGGTATCTCTGTAGCCCTCCCTGGGATCAGTCTTTAAATAGTCCCAGCCCTGTAATGGTGCCATACCCTCAGGGCTTCCTCCCTAGAGATACTATCTTCCTGCAACGTTCCCTGGGCTCAGTCCTTACTCAGTCCCAGCAGCTAGCCAGGTGCTCCTTCTTGCTCCCCCAGTCCCTGCTAGCAACTGAGCTGTCTGTGGTCCCACTGCTCCTCAGTCAGTCAGCGAGCCAGGAACACAATCCTCACTCCTTCAGTTCTAGGCAGCAATTGACTGACTCTGGCCCTGCAGCTCCTCTTAGGTGAGTCTGCTTGGCCCTGATTGGCTGCTGCCTACAACCTCTCTCATTGGCTGCTTCCCAGCAACCACTCTAGGCCGCTTGGAGGACTTCTCTTCTTCTCTTCTCCGGGATAGGGTGTGATAGGACCCTGAGGCCTTCAGCAGGGGGTCTCTGGGCCTAGTCCACCCTGTCACACCACACTAGACAAATTCATTGTCCTTCATTGTCCTGGTTGCAGGCAAGACTTCTTTTTAAAATGCACTTCTTTTTTTAAATGTGCTCATCTCACATTCCCATTACTGTCCAAGGTTGCCAGGCTTGTCTTAATTTTAGCCAACTCAAATGCAAGAGACGAGAGAGTGTTCAGTTTTGTTTGAAAGGAGACCATTCAGACCAAACCTTGGACTAGACGGGACACTGCCTTCTATTATCCAAGTGAAGCTGGCAAATCCTGAGCCATGTTTCAAGTTTGAGGCACCAAAAGAAGTTATAAAAACATCAAAGGGGGCCACATGGCAATATAACAAAGCACGTGACTAAAATGTGAAAACAAATTAGATATTAAAGGAAATGTGGAATCTGAATCCTTTGTCTATGCTTTGTTAGCTTCAAATTAATTAAATTCAATTTAATTACGTTACTTATTTTACATTCATTTAATGTATTGTTTGGTTGTGTTTTATTTTAATTATTTAATTTTAATTAATTTATTTTGCATTTACTTATTTTGGAATCTGATTACTTTATTTTAGTTTGCTGTAAATGTAATATGAGCAATAATATATAAATCAAATAATATTTGTATTGTAAAGTATTTTTTAAATGAATGATCACTATGACAAGTTTATATGCAAAATAAACACTGTTGCATTGATAAAACATAACTTTTCTTTTTTTGTTAGGTTTATATAAAAACAGTTTATTTTTGAATATTTCTCTTGTTCTGTCCATTGACTGTGTGTTATAAGCCAGGGGTTATTAACTCTGATTCTCAGGGATCTTCAAGCATCCAGATTTTTTGTTCCAACCAGCAAATAATAGTTTTTATTAAAATCCACTGGTTTCCATTGCATATAGTATCCTCATGTGTCCTAGATGCAGACAATTTCTTTTCCTTTTTGGCCTGGAGCGGTGAACCACGACCAGTGGGAGCTGCGATCAGCGGAACCTGCGGACGCTGCAGGTAAACAAACCGTCCCGGCCCGCCAGCGGATTTCCCTGATGGGCCGCTGCCAAAGATTGCCGATCCCTGATTTAGACACAAACTTTGACTTTTGGTCCTTGGTGACATCCAATAGTCCAGGTTTTTAATTCAACCAGCACTTAATAGTTTGTTTTAAAATGTATACCGCTTAATATTGCATATGAAACACTTAAATGTCCTAATTTATACTGACGTCTAGGATACATGAGGATTCTATATGCAATGGAAACCAGTGGATTTTAATAAAAACTATTATTTGCTGGTTGGAACAAAAAATCTGGATGCCTCCACCATTAGACCATTGGTCAAGCACCCAACAAGAAGAGCAATTTATGCTATTAACATTTAACTCTTATAAATGCTTCAGGGAACATAGAAACCTCCAACTGTCAATCTATAGTAGGGGAAAACAAATTCCTGAAAACAACAGGCAATCCACATAGAGCTGAAGCAAACTGTTAAACCCAGTTCTCAAACCCCAGAACCATACTCAATGTCCACTAGAAAATTCATGGAGGATGGGGCCAAGCTTCAAGCTGAAAGACACTCTCCCATTCTGAAACAATATCTCCTCCCCACACACCTCGAAACTGGGGAAGGATAATCAATAAGCCCTTCCTGCAGCCTGTAAATAGACCAATCAGTGCCATCAGCACACAGAGACCTCTTCCATGTGGTGGCCAGAAATGCTATGGGGACGGTGCTGTTTCTGTCCACTGTAAGGAGTCCAGAAGGGCATGTGCCCCACTGCTCCAAACAAAGGACCCATCACAGTGAGTGGGACAGCTGTCCTTAAGAGTGAGATTTACAGCCCCAAAGATTGAGATTCAAGGCCAAAGAGTAAGACTTTCGAGGTGGTGTACTAGGTCATTGCTTTAGACCAAGGATCGGCAACCTTTGGCACGCAGCCTGTCAGGGAAATCCACTGGCGGGCTGGGACTGTTTGTTTACCTGCAGCCAGGGCCGGCACGCCCACTAGGCGACCTTAGGCGGGATTTGGGGAGTGGCGAGCAGCTGCCTACTGGCTCCTCGCTCATCCCCTGAGCGGGGATCCGAGGGGCAGCCGCGGTGAGCCGCCCCGCCGCCCCTCCACTCAGCGCCTGAGTGGGGAGCCAGGGAGCAGCAGCCGCGAGCCAGCAGCCGCGAGCTGCCCCCCTGCGGGGAGCCGTGGGGCAGCCGCCACAAGCTGCCCCCCTGCCCCCAGCTCAGTGCCTGAGCAGGGAGCTGTGGGGCAGCCGCAGCGAGCCACCCCCCGGCTCCCCGCTCAGCTCCCGCGGCCCGTGGGTGGTGGTGGGGGCTGAGCTCCCGCGGGCGGGGGAGCTGGCTGGGGGGAGGCATGGGGGGGCGGCGCAGGGCTGGTGCAAGGAAGTTTTGCCTAGGGCGCAAAACTTCCTTGCACCGGCCCTGCCTGCAGCGTCCGCAGGTTTGGCCGATTGCAGCACCCACAGGCCATGGTTTGCTGTTCCAGGCCAATGGGGTCTGTGGGAAGTGGCGGCCAGCACATCCTTCAGCCCGCACCACTTCCCGCAGCCCCCATTGGCCTGGAATGGCAAACTGTGGCCAGTGGGTACTTGACCACTGGTCTAATAGTGGGAGCAGGATCATTTACCTATCCTAGGCCTGAACACAGGCCTGTGAGTGGTTTTTGACTGGGACCTGAAGTTTTGATTGGCATGGGGATGGAGTGCTGCTAGGTCAAGTACACAACCTTTGTGCGCACTCTTATCAGAGACAAGGGAAGGGTGGATTGGGGGACAGTGGCATCTTGCCTACCTCATAGCTTAGCTAAATGTGGGGCGAGGGGGAAGATAAGGCTGAAGTCAGCTGCCTTAACTATGTAGGCCTGGATGGCCAATAAAGACCACCACAGGACTCATTCCACAACAGGGTGGATAACTTGCTAACTCTTTTTCTTCCCAATCTGATGTTCTGTTGAGCATTTCAAATACTAAAAATTGCTATTCTTACACCATTTTGATTGTGTCTGGATCTCGTTCCCAGCAGTGTCTGTATAACAGGACACTTGCACAATTTCTTTCAGTGAGACTTTTCACAGTAAAAGTAAGACGCAGCAGGACTGTGTAGAAATAAAGATGCTGGCTAAGGGCATGTTATCAGGCAGGCCAGCTAGCAAGCGAGCACTTGGATACTATCCCTAATACAAGCAAATAAATGCAATACCAAATGTCAAACAATGTTGATAGCCTGGCTTCAAATGAGAAAACCAATGAAAGTCAGCATTTAAGCTGAAACTTCATCTTTAATTTGTTCTTTTGCACATTGCAGCTCAGGAGCCAACAAAACAATAGGATAGCATTGATGAAGTAGAATCATAGAATATCAGGGTTGGAAGGGACCTTAGAAGGTTATCTAGTCCAACCCCCTGCTCAAAGCAGGACCAATCCCCAATTTTTACCCCATATCCCCAAATGGCCCCCTCAAGGATTAAACTCACAATCCTGGGTTTAGCAGGCCAATGCTCAAACCACTGAGCTATCTCTCCCCCCCACTTAAAACTACCTTATTGGCCAATACAATAAGGCATGCGAACTTGACCATGATGCTATTGGAGACGATGGTGGTTGGAAGTTATAATAAATCCAGATACCACAGCCTCATTAATGCATTATATCAGCCACTTTATCTGGGTACAACAGGGTGAGTAAAGACTGGAGTTTCTGCCTTACTGTTATTTTAATAGAGGGAGGTTGTATTTAGTCTGAATGGTGCGATCTTGAAAAAATCATTCTTTTGAATGTCATAACAAAGGAAGGAAGGGAGCTATCTTACTGATTTATTTAAGAAGTAAATTTTTTATGATGTAATCTGTGGCGGAGGCATTTTTGAAATTATATACACATATACATATAAAATACAATAAATGACAGCTGCTTAATATAGCTTTTAAGTACTCCTCCAGGAACACTATACCTTTCTCTTTTGATTTAATAGAAATTTGCTACATTCAATGAAGCACAGTGAAGTGGAGACACCAGTTCTTTTTTTAAATGTGGGAAAATACAAGGCCTGTTACCTTTACATTTTATGAGTTGCTTGCTCTTTAGTGTTTGGCAAGACAAATAGAATTACATACTGGGAGTGACTCAGAACAGAACTTCACTATCAATCATCTGCTTGGCTCTGCACAAATTCTGTAGGGCATTCAGGACATTTTGCTGTCTATGAATATTTTAGACAAGAAGAATCCCTGAAAGCGTCCTGATGGATTAATACAGGAAAGTGGGACTTTTCTTGTTTTATAGCTGTTTGCCAAAGCACTATTGCCATTACTGCTCTGCAGTGGAAGCATGCCTCTTTAAACAAAAAGGAGAAGGCCAATGGAATGCGGTGGGTTCCTTTTATCACAAACTCATTTGAAAGTAATGATATTTTATATATGAATACTGCATGAACTACACAGCAGAAGATGGAACGCTGTATTAGTTTCTAAACCTTTCAAAAGGGCAATAATTAAATCAAAATATAGTTGATGCTTTCAGAAAAGTCACATCCACTGGCGAAAAGAATAATACATTAACATCTTATTTTATCTGGGAACTAAAATAATTTAGCTTTCTTTTAAATTCAGTGCTATTTTGGTTCCTCCAAACATCCCCAACAAGCTTGGCCCAAGTTAAAGATATGAACAGGCTCTTACGTATCACTCCTTGTTGAGTTCAGGCAGTTAAATAGACCCTTATCTGTTCATGCATTTTCACCTTAAAAGGCTCTTTCACGCCAATGGAACTATGTAAACTTGAAATATTAATTAAATATATATCCATCCAACTAGGTACCTATAATGCACCTATTAGCACAGCATCTGATTTCCTAATATATCTACAGTAATTTAAGGCCTATAGAAGCTGAATGCAGCAGAAAGTATGGGACCATAGCACATTTGTTAGAATGTTAACCCTAGAGTCAGGCCAGATTCTAGACTGGATATTACATTTTTACTCCTAAAATTCCCCCTTTAGTTTCAGATGAACACAAGTATCTTCTCTGTTTCCTGTCCCAAACTGCATTACTGAATCCTGTTAAACAGCTGCCACATTCCACTCCAGAGATAGCTGCATTTCAGTTTGGGTGAAATGATTCCTTTATCTCCTTTGACTACCTCAGAGGATTGCGATAATAATAATAAAGTTTTGTAACGGCAATGAGATGTTCGGATGAATGACTCTGTAGAACTGCAAAGTATTATTAGTTATGATTACATATTTGAAATAGAAACTGTCAGAACTAGAGAAGTCCAAAAGCAAATCCATGCACTGAACCATTCCTGAACAATGGGAAAATTTGGATAAAGATCTGACGTTTGTGGGTTGGGCACATTTTCAATCAGAACAGGAGTTTATACAGAGCAGAAAATGATCTACCAAGTATTCTAATTTTAAACATTCTCAAATCACAGATATTTTTCTTTATTAGCACAACTATTAAACAAGATCTGACTAGTATCACTGCAGTATATCTATTATAGTAATGGATATGAATTTGCCATGCTATTCTCTCATTTTGTGTAGTAAGAATAAAAAAGGCCCAACCCATTAACAAGAACTGGGTAAATGATCTCACTTCATCATTTTCAGAGAGACTGATGAAATGTGAAATGGGTTTCAGTGCAGTAAAGCATCATGGTACTAGAAAAATTGTCTGAGATTAGATAGATAGATAGATAGATAGATAGATAGATAGATAGATAGATAGATAGATAGATAGATACTGGTGAATCATTTAATTGCATCACAATAGAAATGTCTTTGTGTGTGTGCGTGAGAGAGAGAAAGAGTTTGTTTCCACTAATACAACAGATGAATTAGAATGATATTAATCAGATCCTTCTCCTTGCTGAATTTCAAAGGCTTGCTGCAAACAACGAAGGAGTAGAAGGTCACAAGAATCTTTTATAGTGGAAAGTGTTAGACAACCTAAATATAGCAGTCACTCCTAGCTTCTCTATACTATGTGTACATAGTATATCTGTGTGTGTGCTTATATATGTGTACACATATACTTATGAGACCAGATCCTCATCTGGAGTAAATTGGTGTAGCTCCATTCACTAGAGCTGAGGATCCAGCCAGGGAGCTGCCTGAGTAACTGTGGCATGGTCCAGAGACCCTGGACCCATCAGCAGGCTTCTCTAAGAAATTTTTAATTTAATTTTCTATAGTTGGATTTTAAATGATAAAAAGGCCTCTCCAAGGCTCTAGGCCTGATTTAATTAATCATAAAATACAATGAAATAAAAGCAGCATAATAGCTTTCTCCTGCTGCTAAACATTGTAGCTAGTCCAGTAGCTCTAGTGATGGACATCACAGTGTTCTGATGCTGAAGGTTCACCATTCAAGCTCTGATGAAGATGCATGGGGTTCGGGCAATTGTACATAATATAATTTGTTTTTAACTTTTTCCTTTTAAAAAACTAGGAAATTACTTTTTTTAAACTACCTCCAAAAATATTATCTGGATTGCAAAGTCAAGCTCTCAAAGTTAGCAAATGCCAAATTTATGGTTGCCCATGCATGCTTCGCCTTTGAGCATATGCATTATGGTACAGTCTTTAATAACATAATCACATACTTCTTTTTCCACAGGACCTATCTGTAATTTATTGCATGGGATGGGCACAAGGATGCAGAAACAAGGTTGCCTGGACAACCATATAGCTGGCATTTCCTAACTTTGAGAGCTTGACTTTGCAATCTAAATAACATTCTTTTAACACTGGTTTTATACACATACACACCCACACCCACACACCCACACACACACACACATAAACGATGATGGAAAATGATAGAAAGGTTTTATTGCCATGAGATTGGGATAGCTGCATTACTAATTAGTTGCAAAGCCACAAGTGAATTATTCAGCTCATCCCAAATAAATCATGTATAGACCTTTTAATCTTCATAGCTACTAACAAAGCCAGGACTGGTTTATTCCCCAACATCATGAGGGCCTTAAGGTCCAATCATGCATTTCTTTTGGAGCAAAGACTCCCATTCGATTCAGTGAGATTTTGGGGGTGTTCAAGAAATGCATGATTTGGCCCTTAGGACAGAAGTAATTCTGTTGAAGAGAAAAGTTTATTATGGGAAATTATAATTAAATCTAACAGCAATAATAAAAATGTAAGAAACTGTAATACTTCTTAGTAAACAGTTTGTGACTGATGGAAAAATTATTATTTTTGACATGTAAGCACCAATTTGAAAATGCAGAATATCATCTACAGGTGCAAATATAAAATGATCCTGTTTCCTAAAAATCACACCTATTCATTGCACCATATTTCATGCCACAGAATGTATTTTATAATATTATGTAAAATAAATGTATGAATATATATTCCAAGTTTTAATGCAGAAGGTGTGAAATTAGTTCAATACCAATGCATGTTTCCAATTGTTGGGGATTTAGAATATCCAGAAGCTTAGCTATCTAAGACATAATTGCTCCTGTTCTATAACACTAAAGTAAAAATAAACCATATAGGGAAAAAAGGTTTGTTATAGAATCTACCATGTAAAATTAAACAGTCATTTTTAATGCATTACTGGGGATTCAATGTATTTTAAGGAAACCCTTGTCTTAGGCACTGAATACAGTAGTCCTCCTCATTTCTCCTAATTTTCCCTCCGAGGCTCCTTTACATTGCAGTTATCACAAATTCTCTATAATAACAAGATCATTTTGTTTACAAAAGCATAATCTTGCAAAACATTTGCATCACTAATGTAATTAAGCACTTGTGCACATGCTAATGTATTCCACCTAATCTTAGGTTTGCAAATTTTCATTTCTGTGGAAGAGATAGAATTATAATTTTTCCCTTTAGTAAATGCTTCAGGGTTTAATGACGAAAAATTAGTTGGGTGGCATTACTGTATTCTGAAAGACAGAGAAATCTAGGCTGCAAGGGAATTATCCCACTACAAACACAAATAAATAAAAAAATAAACAAACTTTCAATTTAAATTTTAAAAAGCAAATGCTAAGTGCATACTGATCTTTTTAAAAATTAAGCTGCTCTGCTATCTTCAACAATCACGTAGCACTCTGAAGTCACACAAGGTAAAGAACATAAAATTATAATGGGCCAGATCCAAAACTCCCTGAAGTCCATGGATGTCTACACGGCAGCTGGGAGCGAACTTCCTAGCCCAGTGGACAGACTTGTGCTAGCTCTGTTAGCTGCCACACTGAAAAATAGCTGTGGACATGGCAACTTGGGTTTTCAAGCCCACCCAACCCTCTGGGCCTGAGTCTGGGTGGCTAGCCCACATCTGCACCACTGCCACACCGTCCACACTACTATTTTTAGCGCACTAGCTTGAGGGAAGTTACTGTGAGTCTGTTTACCCAGGCTGGAAGGCTCACTCCCAGCTGTAGTATAGACATACCCAATGAGGCACACTATGTCTACTTTGTAAGGGCCTGATCTTGCAAGATGCTGAGTAATTCCCATTGACTTCAGGGAGGTTGCTCAGCACCTTGCAGGATTGCGCCCTAAACATGGTTACACAGTGTAAGGCTAAAAAGGCTTTCTTAGAAGGCCTGACTCATTGTAACTGTTTTTAACTATCACCATTTATTTTTAAAAATAAATCAATAAAACATGGTTTGCCTTTGTAAATTATTAAGACTTTATAAGCCATCTCAAGTTTTTTCCCCTTACAAAACATAATAATCTACTTACTAGTAAACTTTACTTACAATAGCTTTGACATATATGACATGTGGATAATTCTTGGTTACAGTACCTACCTCACAGAGCTGTTGAGAGGATTAATTGGTTAATAGCCTCCTGATTACCTTATTGATGCAAGTAGTCCCACTGAAGCCAATGGGACTAGTAACATGAGTAAGGCAAAGTGGTTTACTCCATTTGCAAATTGCTTTAAAGATGAAGTCCGAAATCTTCCAGTATGGCCAAGCTGCACTCAATACAAGACTCAGAGAGTAGAGCCTTGGGGGGCAGTGAACAAAGGTCGTTTCAAGCCACCTCTCCACTCTCCCAAATCAGCTAGGAACCAAGTCAGTACCCAGCATAAGTTAGAGCATCCTTGGGGCTGCTCTTGTGTACTGCTGTCTGCAGCCCCCTTTGGCATTAAGGCATAGAGCTGCCCAGCCATGCCCCATTTGCTCCAGCTACACACACTGTGCTGAATGCCAGAGGAGTGTAGGAGACAGTATAGGGGCTCTGGGTCACCCAGGGTATATCTACACTGCAATGAAACACCCGCAGCTGGCCCTTGCCACATGTCTTGGACTCATGGGGCTCAGGCTAAGAGGCTGTTTAATTGTGGCATAGATGTTCAGGCTCAGGCTGCAGCCTGAGCTCTGGGTCCATCCCCCCTCCTGCTGAGCTGAGGATGCCCTAGGACAGTAGGTGTAAGGCTGTATAGTGTACAAAGATGGTGGGGACCAACGTTGTAAATAAACTGCACCAGGTGTTTTACCAGCATAAAGGTCTCTGAACTGTTTGTGGACTTGAGAAGGGACAGGAGCAAGCAGACCCTGCCACAATCCCATTTTTCGTTGCTTATAACTTTGCCACACTTTAATCATTTGGGCAGAATTTTTTCATGCTGGGTGTCTGCCTCAGGCTGAATTTATTTATTTATTTATTTATTTTCATTTTAGCTAAAACTGTTCAACCTGTTCTGAAAACAAGGCGAGGGAAAAATACATTATTCTGCTCATGTAAAACAATTCTGCTAACCTTTTCTTTCACAGAAGAGACTTTATACTTGTCAGTGTATGTGATGTGCCTTTTGCTGTCCTCATGAAAAATCTCACCAAATTTGGCCAAGTTAATAAGCCTTTGAAAAATCACAGCTTGCACATGCTCAGAAGAGACTTCTTCAATGTTAGCACCTAAAATCTCTGAAGATTTGGAGTGGGAAGGAAATGGACTGGCTGGGAAAGGAAACTAGTGTATGGGGGAATAAGGTTGGAGATAAGACTGACAAGGAGCTGGGGTACAAGAGAAGAAGCGTGTCTGACTGAGCAAAGAGACTAAGACCAGGAGCCAGGGACAGGAGTGATAGGGGTGAGATTGGATGAACAGCCTAGGGAGGAAGACTAAGATTGGAAGCCAATAGTGGGGTAGAGACAGATCAGATGAGGAGCCAGGAGCAGGGAACTGGGACTGGCTGGGCAAGGATATTGGGACTGGATATGCGGCGGTGGAGAGACTTTCAGGGCCAGGGGAGATCAGGATTTAGACAAAAGCCCAGATGGTGAAACTAAGACTGTCTGGGCAAGAAGACTGAGATTAAGAGTGAAGACTAGGATTGATCAGAATAGGAGTATGTCAACAGTATCATAATGCATACTCACAAGGGGCCAAATTAAGGTTGCACAGGAAACTTAATTCTGGCATTTCCTAACTTTTGAGTGCTGGACTTTGCAACCTTAATAATGTTCTTTGAATATAGTTTTTTTAGCATAATTTTATGCATTTATTGCCTCATACCACCTTAGAGATAGAGGAATGTGACATATCCAGGGTACAATCCAGACTAATAAATAGTTGTGTCACCCCTACCCTCTAACCTGAAGTGCCCTTTACACTACTTTGCTGCTGTTGCTTCCAGTCAGGACTGCCCACAAACAGCCACCAGCAAATAAATCACCCCAGCTTGGTCTGTGTGTATCTGCAGCCTGTCACTCACACCTACGCTCTTACCAGCCTGAATTATATTGCAGGATGACCCCACATCCCTCCAGCCCTGGATGTTCTCCCAGAAATATACGTCTTGTACTGCCCAGCCCTCTCCTGGACAATACGAGCTTATATAAAGTCCATGATTTCATTAATAGAAATGATATGCATAAACCTTGTTACCCTATACGGAGTTTCCCAAACACTTCAATTCAAACACACTGGATTCGATAAAACAATAACACACATTTATTAACTACAAAGAGAGAGATTTTAAGTGAATACAGATAATAAGGCATAAAAGTCAAAAATGGTTACAAGACAAATAAAGATAAAACTCAACTAGTGTCTAACTGAACAAACTATGGAACAAACTAATTTTCTCACCATATGTTCTCAACGGTCTCATTGACCAAACTCCTTAGGCCAGGACCCTTCTTACATCTAAAGGCTGCTTCCTTTGTTCCTTCTCATGCAGTGAATTGATAGACAGTCAGAGAGAGACAGAGAGAAGGAGGAGGGGTGACTTGAGGCATTTCCCAATTCTTTTTATGGTCCTCTCCCCTCTTTCAGAAGCATTTCCATCTGGGAGCATGGCAACAGGCAATCTCAGTGATGGAAACCCTCTGCTGCTTCTTTGCTAAGATGTAGATTTTTTTGTGCATGTCCCCTTTCCTGTCAAAGAATGGCCATTTAGCAGGCCATTGACCTAGTTTACACCTGGCAGAGGCATAAGATTTCCCTTTCTCTCTGAGGAACTGGTTTGGCCACTCCCCAGACTTGGAACATGTTTTAGTAACACCATACAGTGCAATCTTATAACTTTATATACAATATTGCCACATATATTTTGCCAGGACAATAATGATCAACAAATTATGAGTTTTTAAATGATACCTCACAAGGCACACTTTGTACCAAGATTATTACAATAATGGATACAGCAGTATATTCTGTCACAAGGACTTTGACATAAATTTCTGTATGACAAAGTCACCAATACACACACCAAGGAAGTAGGACCTCTAACACATTAGCCCTCATTTGTACCTTGTGGTTGGATTTCTTTTCTGCCAGTGGGAACTGGGTTCTTCCTGATTTTTCTGTCAGCTTTCCTCATCACTTCTAGGAACTAAAGACTGGGAATGACTTACCAGGAGAGCAATGGCAGTGAGTAGCTGAGCCTTGATGATGTGGCTAGATTTATGGCATGATACTGATGAGGATGCAGAGTATCCACCTGCAACGTGGCAGATGAAATGTGGAAGAAATGTGTGGTTTCTTTTATTCTGGGTGGCTCATTCACCTCTGCCTATATTAGGGCCACTAGTCCTTTAGCTACGTTGCAATAAGTCTGCTGGCAGAGGTCCTGATATTTCTGCTGAGTGGTCTTACTGAGCATGTTCTTGCCAGACAGTGCTCAAGAACCTATTCCTCAAAGAGCACAAAAACCATATTGTGAAAAAAAATACTCACCACACATCCCTGCATCATTGTCACTACTTCTATCTGCAGTCCCAAAATACTACTGTCTACTCCTCTGAGTAGTCCCACTGAATCATAGAATATCAGGGTTGGAAGGGACCTTAGTAGGTCATCTAGTCCAACCCCTGCTCAAAACAGGACCAATCCCCCATTTTTGCCCGAGATCCTCAAATGGCCCCCTCAAGGATTAAACTCACAACCCTGGGTTTAGCAGGCCAATGCTCAAACCACTGGGCTATCCCTCCCCCCGACTATGAAGTCACATAGTCATGTGATTTAAGGTTTACAGAATCAAACACTTGTTTAGACTCACAAAGAACGAGAGGCTGAAGACCTCATTGTAAATTAATGCTTTTAACCTTATGGTTTTCTTATTTTGTCAGCTCTTCAAGACTGGGACCATGTATTCATAGGTGCTTGAAAATGGTCCAGCACAGCATAGGAGACCTGATCCTGATTGAGAACTCTGGAGGCTGCCACAATATCAATATTAAAAAAACCCAACAATAGTAAATGATAGTAAAGAAACAAATTTGCTTTAGGAAAATGGCTGATGGGGGGAAAATTACATTTCCCCAAAGTTAATGTACCATCTTTGTACATATTCTTGAGAAATGATGTGTATTAAATTTGCACTTTTACCTTCAGATCAATTTTATGATCTGTCGATTACCTGGAATCTATTTAGCTGCAACAAAATAAATATTTACTACAATTGCTACTGCAAACTGAGAATTTGTTTTATATTTCAGCAGCTAGGTACATTTTTCACAATCCAGTTCAGGCTTGATTCTGCAGCCTTAAACTGTTCACTGCAGGATTAGACCCTTTTTGCTGAGACTGGAAGACACAAATACTAATTGTAAAGCATCTTGGTTATTCAAATGTACATAACTGATTTGTTTTTTAATAGAACCGCAGTACTTTATGTTTAAAACATATTAATGTAAAAGTATGTTTACTAGCCCATTAAAGCTTAAATTGTGCAGATTAATGTACTTTCTCTACTACTACTCCGTTTTGGAAGGTAACCAAATTGAAAATCAGTTCATTCTGAAACTAACATGTTTTTATTATTATCTTTGATACAAATAATCTCATTACTAAAAGTATATCCAGTCATTGTAATTGGGGACAATTGCAACAAATGAAGGCATAGCAGGCCAGACCATTTCATTCCCTTTGTGTAAGGTCAAAGGTTTATGACTCAAGTGCCTAGAAGAGAATAGAGTACATAAAGGTTTAGATAACCACAATCCCCACACCAATTTAATTTGTGGCTTGCAGAAACTCCTTGATCTGTCCCAATAGATTACTGTAGTATATTTTTAAAGAGCTCATCATTTATATAAAAAGACAAGAGTTGAAATGAAAATGTGTAGAAGAAAACAGCCCTCATAAAGTGAAAGAAGCACTAGTTTGCTGCAAGGTGACATAACATCTATCAGTAGAATGAAACAACTGTCTCAGGCAACAAAGATAAAAAGTGAATGCCTTCAGAATAGAGAAGGAAATTGAGGACAAACACTGGATTCTTCAAACTTAAAGAACCTTCATAATAAAAGAGGTACCTCAATGTTAAAGAGCAGAGTTGAAATCTTGGCTCCATCAATGTCAATGACAAAACTCCTAATGACTTCAATAGGGCTGAGATTTCATCCTGGGTGTTGGTAACCAGCTAGCTCAAGGCTAATAATGAGTTACAGAACTTTCCTTCTGCAAGGTCAGCAGTTCAAATTTAACTCAGGTAAGTAGTGACTTTCTGCTGACTATTAGGCCTATATATGAAATGGGTTGATATTCAAAATCAGGTTCCCAGTAGACAGGTCTCCCCATATTTTGAAAACCACTGTTATACTTCATACAAAGTGGCACCTTTACTGGAACGCTCAGCAAAAAGTCCAGGGACAGATGAAGCATGCTGACTAAACTATAGTGCTGGGGCTAGTTCCTCCAAAAAATAGTTGGAGTAGTGAAGGGGGAGCTTGTCTTGATGCTGCCTATGCTATACTTCATCACTTAGTAAAAGTCATCAGTCTCCAGCACCTTTTACAAGCACTTTGAAATGAAAAATCCTATATAACGGTTAAATTTTCCGTCAGCAGGTTACTTCCACAGCTGCCTTCTGCAGGTTTCTTCCATGTGCCTGTGAAACGACAGCTGGCCACTGTTGGAAAGAGAATATTGCACAAGATGAATTGCTGATCTGATGCAATATGGCAATTCCTGTTTTCATGTTCCTAGAATTAACATTAAAATATTTTCGGAAAAATATCAAATGTTTTGAAAGTATTGGCATGTGTTTACAATATTTCTGAAACTAAGTTTTCCATGAAAGTCTTTTGTTAATGCCACAATAGTGATGTGAGATAATATATTGTTATCTATGTTTTAAACATATACATCTTTATATCAGAGAACTTGAAGTGCTTCAGGGTAGAAATTTCTGGAATTCCAATTAAATGAGAATTAGTGTCTGCTTCCTTAAAGTTTCCCTTGAAATTAAACAAGTGAACAAGAACTAATGTAATCTAGCCTGGAAAGAAATATAATTTTAATGCCCTGCAGCAGATCAAGCAAAATAGTCCTATTTCAAACATTATGTCATTAGAGTTGATCAGGATGATTAGTTTTGATTGGGCAAGAAATAGCCTGACACCAAAAGTAAATTATCTATTCAAATGGAATAATAGAGAAAGCTTTAAAATTGTTGTAGGATGTTGGATATTATTTTTACACAAAGTGGAAATTATGCCTTCATAACTGTATCTTATGTGTCTCATTATTTGAAATCTTATCTCCCCTGAAATTTTTATGTGGACCTAAATTTGATAGAGACTGAAGACCTAACAGTTTATAGGACTTACATAGAGCTTGGAGGTTGGGGGTGAGTATGCTCCAGTCCCTGATAAAAATACAATTAAACATGTTAAGTGCTGACAAACTGCATGACTTTTACTGCAAGGCAGAATCATAGAATCATAGGACTGAAAAAGACCTCAAGAGGTCATCTAGTCCAGTCCCCTGCACTCATGGCAGGACTAATTATCTAGAACATTCGTGACAGGTGTTTGCCTAACCTGCTCTTAAAAATCTCCAATGGTGAAGATTCCACAACCTCTCTAGGCAATTTATTCCAGTGCTTAACCACCCTGACAGTTAGGAAGTTTTTCCTAATATCCAGCCTAAATCTCCCTTGCTGCACTTTAAGTCCATTGCTTCTTGTACTATCCTCAGAGGTTAAGAAAAATATTTTTTCTTCCTCCTCCTTGTAACAACCTTTTACATACTTGAAAACTGTTATGTCCCCCTCAGTCTTCTCTTTTCCAGACTAAACTAACCCAGTTTTTTCAATCTTCCCTCATCGGTCATGTTTTCTAGACCTTTAATCATTTTTGTTGCTCTTCTCAGGACTCTTTCCAGTTTGTCCACATCCTTCCTGAAAAGTGGCGCCCAGAACTGGACACAATACTCCAGTTGAGGCCTAATCAGAGTGGAAGACTTAGTTCTCGTGTCTTGATTACAACACTCCTGCTAATACATCCCAGAATGATGTTCGCTTCTTTTGCAACAGTGTTACACTGTTGACTCATATTTAACTTGTGGTCCAGTATGACCCCCAGATCACTTTCCACAGTTCTCCTTCTTAGGCAGTCATTTCCCATTTTGTATGTGTGCAACTGATTGTTCTTTCCTAAATGAAGTGCTTTGCATTTGTCCTTATTGAATTTCATCCTATTTATTTCAGACCATTTCTCCAGTTTGTCCAGATGATTTTGAATTTTAATCTTATTCTTCAAAGCACTTGCAACCCCTCCCAGCTTGGTATTGTCCACAAACTTTATAAGTGTACTCGGTATGCCATTATCTAAATCAGGGTTCTCAAAGTCCTGGCCTGCGGGCCATCTGCAGCCCGAGAACCTCCCCACTGCGGCCCGTGGAGGAGAGATGCATGCAGACACGCTGCCGGCAATGTCTGCTGCAGGCGCCGCCCCCTGCAGCTCCCATTGGCTGGGGGAGAGGGACAGAGATACCATCACTAGTCGCCAGGCAGAGTCAGCCATGGAGGCAGCATCATTAGTTGCCGGGCAGAGTCAGCCATGGAGGCAGCATCATTAGTTGCCAGGCAGAGTCAGCCATGGAGGCAGCGTCACTTTTTTCCACAATGAATATAAACAAATCAAAATACTGAACACAACTATCGGATGCACACCTTGCTGCAATCCTGAAGGTTTCAATTGCTCAGTCATTGAGGCCAAACATCAACAAACTGACAGAACTGAAGCATTGCCAGGTGTCTGGCAAACACTAAAAACTCTCTGGCAGGCGAAGAATTGTATAACGTTGTATGACCGTTTTATTATTTCTAAGAAATTCAAAATAAAAAATACAATATAAACATTTTCTTTTCTGAACACCATCTTCAGTGACATTCTTGGCCCACTGGAAGGATTTGACGACTGGCACTGGTCCTGAGGTAAATTGAGTTTGAGACCCCGGATCTAAATCATTGATGAAGATATTGAGCAGAACTTTACCCAGAACTGATCCCTGCGGGACCCTACTCGTTATGCCCTTCCAGTATGATTGTGAACCACTGATAACTACTCTCTGGGAACGGTTTTCCATCCAGTTTTGCATCCAGCTTATAGTAGTTCCATTTAGGTTGCATTTCCCTAGTTTGTTTATGAGAAGGCCATGCGAGACAGTATCTAAAGCCTTACTAAAGTCAAGATATACCACATCTACCGCTTCCCCCCTGTCCACAAGGCTTGTTACCCTGTCAAAGAAAGCTATCAGATTGGTTTGACATGATTTGTTTTTGATAAATCCATGCTGACTGTTACTTATCACCTTCTTATCTTCTAGATGTTTGCAAATTGATTGCTTAGTTATTTGCTCCATTATCTTTCCAGGTACAGAAGTTAAGCTGACTGATCTGTAATTCCCTGGGTTGTCCTTATTTCCCTTTTTATAGATGGGCACTATATTTGCTGTTTTCCAGTCTTCTGGAATCTCTTCCGTCTTCCATGACTTCTCAAAGATAATTGCTAATGGCTCAGATATCTCCTCATTCAGCTCCTTGAGTATTCTAGGATGCATTTCATCAGGCCCTGGTGACTTGAAGACATCTAATTTGTCCAAGTAATTTTTAACTTGTTCTTTCCCTATTTTAGCCTCTTCTCATCCTACCTCATTTTCACTCGCATTCGCTATGTTAGACATCCAATCACCACCAACCTCTTGGGGAAAACCAAAACAAAGAAGTCATTAAGCACCTCTGCCATTTCCACATTTTCTGTTATTTCCCCCTCTCCCCATTGAGTAATGGGCCTACCCTGTCCTTGGTCTTCCTCTTGCTTCTAAAGTATTTGTAGAATGTTTTTCTTGTTACCCTTTATCTCTCTAGCTAGTTTGATCTCGTTTTGTGCTTTGGCCTTTCTAATTTTGTCCCTACATACTTGTGTTATTTGTTTGTATTCATCCTTTTTAATTTGACATAGTTTCCATTTTTTGTAGGACTCTTTTTTTATTTGTAGATCATTAAATATCTTCTGGTTAAGCCAGGGTGGTCTCTTGCCATACTTCCTATCTTTCTTATGCAGTGGGATAGTTTCCTCTTGTGCCCTCAATAATGTGTCTTTGAAAAACTGCCAACTGTCTTCTATTGTTTTTCCCCTTGGACTTGCTTCCCATGGGATCTTTCCTACCAACTCCCTGAGTTTGCTAAGTACAACTTCTCTTGTTGTCAAAGCCTAAGAAAACTAACTCAGTCAATTAAATCATTGGGAGCAGTAGTAAAGTGTAAGGGTACGTCTATACTTACCCGTCGCGTCGGAGGAGTCCAATCGATCTTCTGGGTTCGATTTATCACGTCTTGTCTAGACGCGATAAATCAAACCAGGAAGTGCTCCCCCGTCGACGCTTGTAATCCTACTCCGCGAACGGAGTGGGCGGAGTCGATGGGGGAGCCTGCGCGCCGCGTGTGGACCCCCAGTAAGTACCTTTTCATTCGAACTAAGATATTTCGACTTCAGCTACGTTATTCACGTAGCTGAAGTTGCGTATCTTAGTTCGAATTGGGGGGTTAGTGTAGACCAGCCCTAAGAAGATTAGTTTATTTCAGTTGTCCTCTTTTCTTACTGTATTTAGATTGAAGGCGGGTTTCACCAATTAAATTGTCCCACAAGACACATCTAAAAACAACTGCATTTCACAACTTGCTAGCACTGGGATATGATCATCCAAGGGAAATTTCCTTGAATCAGACTAGAGTCATTTCAGTTACAACTTTCGAGATCTTGAATGAGAAATGAATTTGTATCCTTAATAGAGACACTGGCTTTATGGCTTATTACAACCATCAATAACACACTAATCAAAAACAGCTGCTTCCCCTGCCTATGACTGGAGGGATGTTAAGAAGCCACCTTGAATTTTCCCTTGAAATATGTGTTAACTACACTTATACTAAAGGATCAGGGGGTAGCCGTGTTAGTCTGTATCCACAAAAACAACAAGGAGTCTGGTTGTACCTTAAAGACTAACAGATTTATTTGGGCTTAAGCTTTCATGGGTTAAAAAACCCACTTCTTCACATGCATAGAATGAAAATTACAGATGCAGGCATTATTATACTGACACATGAAGAGAAGGGAGTTACCTCACAAGTGGAGAACCAGTGCTGACAGGGCCAATTCAATCAGGATGGATGTAGTCCACTCCTAACAATTGATGAGGAGGTGTCAATTCCAGGAGAGGGATCTGGATCACAAGCTAAATATGAGTCAACAGTGTAACAATGTTGCAAAAAAAGCAAACATCATTCTGTGATGTATTAGCAGGAGTATTGCAAGTAAGACACTAGAAGTAATTCTTCTGCTCACTCCACATTGATTAGGCCTCAACTGAAGTATCATGTCCAGTTCTGGGTGCAACATTTCAGAAAACATATGGACAAATTGGAGAAAGTCCAGAGAAGAGCAACAACAATGATTAAAGGTCTAGAAAGCATGACCAATGAGGGAAGATTGAAAAAATTGGGTTTGTTGAATCTGGAGAAGAGAAGACTGAGAGGGAACATGATCACAGTATATAAAAGGTTGTTACAAGAAGGAGGATAGGACAAGAAGAAATGGGGTTAAATTGCAGAAAGGAAGGTTTAGACTGGACATTAGGAAAAACTTCCTAACTGTCAGGGTGGTTAAGCACTGGAATAAATTGCCTAGGGAAAGTTGTGGAATCTCCATCATTGGAGATGTTTAAGAGCAGGTTAGACAAACACCTGTGAGGGATGGTCTAGATAGTACTTCGTCCTGTCATGAATGCAGGGGACTGGACTTGATGACCTCTCGAGGATCCTACCCTACCAGTCCTACAATTCTATGATTCTATAACAGCTTTGTGTAAGCTCAAAAGCTTGTCTCTCTCACCAACAGAAGTTGGTCCAATAAAAGATATTACCTCACCCACCTTGTTTCTCCCATGATCATGATGGCAGACAAAGGTTTCTTAGCAGCCATAGTCCACCAGAGTATGTACAAAAGTAAGCACCTCTATTTTTTATCTATCTATATGAAGCGAGAGAGAGGGAGGGAGAGAGAGAGAGCTTTTTCCCTGATTTACTCCATCCCTGTACATGAAAGCTAATCAAGTACATTCATTCTGGGTTATTGCTAAACCTGCCACTTCCAAAGAACTGAGGACCCAATCCTATACTTCTTTCTCAAGTAAAACTCTCCTTGACTACAGTCATGGCTTTGATAGAGTAAGGAGCGCAGGATTGGACCCCAGGTGAGTTTAAAGAGGCAAGAAGTTCAGTAACCAAAACTATCCTAAGTCACTGCAGCATCCCTTCCTTCATGCTCTGAAACTCAGAAAATAGTCTACAAATCGTTGCTGAATTTCAAACTTTTTCTATCTGATAAAAGACCATATATTTGCCATCATGTTGTTTCTCATGCCTTTGATACCCTGAAGGACAATTCATTGTTTTAGTGCATGATGTAGTGTAATTCATCATGTAGCAAGAACAATACTAATCACCCCTCTTTGCATCAGCCATCACTCTTCAGCCCTTATTGTATCTGAATCAATCTGGGCTCATTTATATTAATCATGACTTGTTTTGTATAGAAAAAAAGTCAACCTCAAATAATGTGCATAGGTACTACCATGACACAATATTGTAAACAGAGATACAAGTACTAGGGAAACTAAAATGGAGGAAAGGTGCTTGTTTGTAAGTTTTAGATTTGTAAAACTAATAAATATTTTAAGTGAAGAGCGCATTATAACCATTGAAAACAGATATTTCAGAGAACAGTACATCTGAAAATGCATATAAACCATTTTTTTAAAAACACTGAAGAACTTTCAAATTATCAACCCATCCTAACTTTTTAAAACTACACTTCTGATCTATACTATTGCAGGATGGCTGAAGGACGAGCACTTAGAAAAATTACATATAAACGCATTTATACACATTTTCAAATGTATGGTCTCTAAGAGCTGCATCCAATAAAAATATATTCAGCTTCTGCACCAAGTTTTATCAGCCTTCCCTGTCTTCCAAGGTGTGCCAACTGAACATATTTTTTATTGAACCTGCCATTGAGGGTTTCTTACATTATTCTTCACATCATTCAGACAAACATCAAATGTGCTGTGTATAAAATGCTAATATTAAAATATTTTTGTTTTTGTTTTAGAGTTAATTCAATGACAACAGATAAAAAGGCCTGTAATAAGGTCTAAATATAAATGGTATTTGCACTGACTGATTTATCAAAGTAGTTAAGCATGTGCCTAACTTTAAGTACAAGTAGTCTCACTGAAATCAGTTGGACTACTCGTGTTTACAGGCATGTGCTTAAGTACCTTGTAACTACTTATGATTTTGCATGATATAATATGGCATAATCTAGTATGTTTTTACAATACAAAATAATGTTACAGACGTGTGTGTATTTCCCGGACACATTAATACCAAAGTGCAAAAGGTGCTCTATCATTCAGATTTAACTGAGAAATAAATTCTTATTTGTGATGAGATTTGAATATTTATTAACTTGGCAACTTGGATGCTGGTCAAGACTGATTTCCATATTTCAGCTAGCAACCAAGAAGAATTATCCTAATCTTGAACAGTGAAATAGTATACAGAGCTGCTTCAGATGATCCATAGAATAACTTAAACCAGCTCAGCTAAAGATGTGTCTCTCCAATTTTGAACCCCTTTAAAAAAGGGCTGTTCTACCCACGATGTGTGCACATAACAGCTATTAAGTTTAATGAGACTTAGACGTGTATCAAGGGGGGAATATAAGAAATTTTAGGATTAATACAATATTTAACAGGCAGTCAATGTAATACATTATGAAAGATTGGAGTAACATAGAAACAGAGGCTCTGCACTGGTTCACTGGCACAAAAAAGCCATACACATGTGGATACAGTGTAGGGGATCTTCTAGTGGTATAAAGATCCCATAGCAGTTCCAATGCCATTCCCACTCCAGTATCTCATATATGGGGTGTGGCTGGGGGGAAGAAAGGTGCTCTACTTTAGGCCAATCCACAGACTGGCAGCTGGACACTCTATGACTGGAGCTGAGGCCATAAAAGTGGTTTGAAACCCCCTTAGCCACCTCTTCTCTTGCTGATGCTGTTCAATCTGTGCCATAATAGCAAATAGAGGGTTTTGTTCACAATATTCCTTTCTTGTTGTTCATTTTCTATATACAGTTGTCCCCTTTCAGTAAATTGTTAAAAAAAAAAATAACAGTTTCTGTCCCTTGTAGACTACTTGGAGTCTTATAGGGGAAAGAGCTACAAACTTTTGTTCTCACTGCAGCTCTGGGTTTTTGATCCTTCCTGTCTCTTTCAAGCTTCACTGAAAATTTCTGGGGGAAAAAAACTTAATTTTTATCCATAGCACAGTATGTTGGGCTGAGAATAAGTATCCTGTAGAATCTCCCTCTATTGACAAAGTTTTAAAAAAATAAGAATGATGACAGCACAAGGGTTTTTACCATAGCTGGGACTCCAGTTCAGAACACTGCAAGCCCAATTAGTACTAGAAATCAGAGGAAAATACTGTAGACTCAGGCAGACCAACTGGTTTTCTAAATTATCTACTTCTCTTGCTAGGTGAGGATAGTTCTCCATCTGTGTCTCACAGCCCTTGCTGACTCTGGCCTCCATTTCCTCAGAGCTACTGACCCTGTTCTCTACATCAGATGGCCATTGGGTGCTAGCTGCCTCACAGACGGACCAAGAAAACTGAAAATTTCATCCTTGTGTCATTAACTGCTTGCATAATCCCTCATCCAAGTTATAAGCACCCCATTAAATGCTTATAACTCCTTATGACTAAGTAGGAAAGTCTTTAGTAAGGTGAGCTGCTTCAATGCAGAAGGAAGGCCTCACATATTCAGTGATGTCCATCAAACAAAGCACATATTTGTTTATTTGCTCTTTTCTGTAGCACCTATTGCTATAGTAGCTAGGCAAAGATTAAAAACTAATTAGGTATGGCAAGGACAAAAACAAAAGCAGTCATTCAAATGATAAACAAAATAAGTGCCCTGCATTATGCCCTGAACGTCACTATACTCAAGCTCTGTTGGACTTCCAAGGGAAGCAAATTCCAAAGCCAATGGCAGCTCTCAACTAAGGAAGTCTTGCTGCCAGACAAGGAGTACTTCAAACTTATTTCTGGAATTAATATCAAGAGTCTCCCATTTTTTCTGAACTTTTATGATGGGGCTTCAGATGACAGACAATCTTCCAGATAATTAGATCTCACCCCACCCAGGACTTTGAAGATCACAACCAGGGGTTTCAATTCCATCTGGAATAAATAGGAAGCTAACACAGAGATTTGAGCACAGGCTTTAAGGACTCAAGGTAGCTGACATCACTCAGGTAGCAGGTAGTTGTGTTCTGCCCCAGATGGACCTTCTGGGTGGACTTCAAGGTTTTCCCTAAGTAGAGATCATTGCAGTAACAACGGTATGGATGACAATTGTGAGGTCATCAAGGAGAGGAATAGACACAGTCTCCTGACCACCCACAGACCACGACAGATATTATAAGTCATTGCTGATGAGAATATAGAATCAGCAATAGGTCTAAGAGAACCCTTAGCCAGCACACCATTTTAAGGAGGAACTTCAAGAAGGACCTGGGATGAAATTATGTAAAAAGATTGAAGGTGACTCAGGGACACAAGGTTGTGAAATATGTTTCCAAGGAAAGGATAGGAGTAAAAGGCAGGAGAATTCCTGCAGTGCATGATCTACAAGTTCATTACTGTAAAGTCAAATTCCACATGCACTAATTGCAAATTCTGGGAGCCACTTATATACATACAATTTGACCCTGAGATCTCTGTAAAAGATACCATCTGACCTTGATTCACTGGAGCCAGCATAGAAAGTCTCCAGACGTAGAAAGCCCACCTGCAGAAGGCTGAAGCTGTGCAAGATTTCTGAAACTCCCACTCTGTCAGAGAGCCCAAATGTGGTCAGAGTAACTCAGAAGTGGATGATGAAGGTGTCATGGCCAGGTAACACTGGCACAGCCATGCACTGTTTCCATCTCTCTCCTGGGTAGCCTCTGCCAGCAGGGATTCATAGAAGTCCCAGCTGCAACTTAAATCTGCCCTTCCCTGGTAGAGCCTGTGAGATAGGGCAGCACAGCAAACACTCCTTGCCCTCCCTTGCTATTAAATCCCCTAGAGAGTGCAGCAGCTGTTACTTGTGCGAGAGGTGAAATCTGCCCTGCCAAAGAGAAGCAAGCCCAGTGTCTCCAATCTTAACCTTGTGATTGGGCTTCCTCTGCTGCAGTGGTTCTTACTACCACCACTCCGAGGGCTTGTCTTCACTACGGGGAGATCGACGCTGCTGCAATCAATGCAGCAGGGGTCAAGGCAGAGCGCTCTCCAGTCGACCTCAGTACTTCAGCTCTCCGAGAAGAGTAAAGGAAGTCAACCGGAGAGCGTCTCCTGTTGACACAGCGCAGTGAAGATACCACTGTAAGTCGACATAAGCTATGCCAACTCCAGCTACATTATTCACATAGCTGGAGTAGCGTAACTTCGGTCGACTTAGCCCAGTAGTGAAGACAAGCTTTAAGGTCTCCAAGGACCTGTTCTTAGACAAAGATGAAAGGATCTCACTGAGGGAAAGAAGCTAGAGCAGTCCAACTGGTAAAGACCCAGCCAAATAGCAATTTCTGCCTTTCTCATCATACAACTTATCCCCTGGACTCCAGCAAGTAAAATAAATAGCAGCTGGGACCAGCCTCTGGGGAGGAGGTCAATGGAAGAGCACCACCCTTACTTTGCAGCCACTCCAAGGAGGTCTACGGCATCGATAATTCTTTCTTGCTTAGTAATGAGAACTGTAGTTATCAAGACCTCCTATAGGCTATTAGCTGACACATTTTAAATATTCATAGGCAAAATATTATGCACAAGCCATACAGTGCAGAACATCCAAGTAAAACACCAGTATATTAGCCAATAAGAAGAAAAATTATAAGACGTGTGTAAATGTGGTACCTTTTATTGCATAGAGAGGATTTACTTCCCGGTCATTTTCAGGGCTGCTGCTGCATATCTAGGCTTAGTATCTAATACAATAGGTAGAATATTGTGTATACAAGTACCCAACAACACTTTCCTCACAACCTTTTCATGAAGATGAAAGTTACTAAAAAATGAATAAACAAAAAAAAGAGAATTGAACAGAGCAAAGTTCTTTGCCTTACAGTTCTGGAAGCAAAGAAAAATCAGGGAATCCTTGTTAATGCTGATGTTTTATAAATCCAGGTAATCACCTTGTTCCTCTCATCCTAAAGTTAATAAAATAAGGCTTCATGCAATGTATTTTAAAACAAAAATACCTTCTTATCAACAGAACGAATTGTTTCGCTTAAAATGAAAAATGAATTGCTTAGATCATGCATCCAGTAGACATTGACAAGTCTAATCTTTCTGATTATCTCTTCAATAAATCTTAATTTCAGAAGAAAACTGTTATTACAAAGATTTCCTTTTAGCTATAAGGGGGTGGAAAAAAGATGATGGAGTCCTTATTTCATAAATCATATTGCAGAACATATAACAACCCGAAAGGAATGTGTTGAGAAAGATCTTACTAACCTTGTTTAAGATGGATGCATCCTTTTAAGACATTAGTGTATCCAATAATATATTTTGTGGCTTGCCCTTATGTGTTTAATCATAAGTATCAATGGAGCTGCTTTTAAAAGCAAAGTTCCTTTACTTCTGCAGAACTAAAAGAATCACATTTTAAATCAGGCCTGCACAACATGCGGCCCGGGGGCCGCATGCGGCCCGCATGGGCTCACTGTGCGGCCCACAGGGGGCTGAGTAGGTGGGCTCACTTGCGGCCCGCGGGGGGGGTGAGTAGGCAAGCGGCGGGGTGGGGCAAGCCAACGGCCAGCTGGCCGGGCTCATGAAGAGGCCAGTGGCAGGCTGGGGAGTGAGGGTGAGCCAGCGGCAGGGGGCGGGGGCAGCGGCAGAAGGTAAGAGGCCAGCAGCAGGCAGGCAGGTGAGCTGGTGGCAAATCTCCCAGATCCACAATCTGGGACTGTGTCCGTTGGTCCTTTTTGCTGCTTGTCTCTGGGCTGCAGGTTGTCCCAATGCTGCAAAGAGGGTGTTCCCAAAAGAAGGTGCTTGCTTCTAACCCCCGAGGCCATCAGTATGTTTGCTCTTCTCTAGTCAGCCCACTTGACAAGTTTGATTGTCCTTGGTCTGGTTCCCATCCCCTCTCCAAGGGTTGCAGCTGTCTGGGGTGCCTGCCTTCCACGCCTTCCTCATTCACACCTCCTTCATTCAACAGGGCAATTGCATACAAAGTAGGGGGGGAAATCTTATTCTACTTCTAGCAAAAAGACATTTTTCTTTTACCTTAATTATACTACCTTAGGGGCCCGCTATAACATATTACCAAGGTTCAATACAAAGTCATATAAAAGTTATACAAAAATGCATAATGCAGAGATTTATCTACAACTGCATTGACTGACTGTTGTGTGCAGTAATATAGTAACCCCTGGGGGGGGTGAAGAGGGGTGTGATGGTGGGGCCGACCAGGGAGGGGGCGGGTCCTATTTTACTGTTGTGATCTGGTCACCCTATCATAGAATCATAGAATCTCAGGGTTGGAAGGGACCTCAGGAGGTCATCTAGTCCAACCCCCTGCTCAAAGCAGGACCAACCCCAACTAAATCATCCCAGCCAGGGCTTTGTCAAGCCTGACCTTAAAAACCTCTAAGGAAGGAGATTCCACCACTTCCCTAGGTAACCCATTCCAGTTCTTCACCACCCTACTAGTGAAAAAGTTTTTCCTAATATCCAACCTAAACCTCCCCCTCTGCAACTTGAGACCATTACTCCTTGTTCTGTCATCTTCTGCCACTGAGAACAGTCGCAATCCATCCTCTTTGGAACCCCCTTTCAGGTAGTTGAAAGCAGCTATCAAATCCCCCCTCATTCTTCTCTTCTGTAGGATAAACAATCCCAGTTCCCTCAGCCTCTCCTCATAAGTCATGTGCTCCAGCCCCCTAATCATTTATGTGCGCTGTTTCTTTCCCCCTCTACAGGCTTCCACACCCCAGAGCTGGGGAAGGAGGGGTTGTTTCCGCAGGGCGGGCGGCGCGGGGGGTGTTTCCGTGGAGCTGGGGGGTTTCGGCCCTCAGCTGTTTTCTTTGGAGTAATATGGCCCTCGCCGCTTTACAAGTTGTGCAGGCCTGTTTTAAATCATAAAATAACAATGCTCTCAACAGATTGTAGTTCACGTTTTGAAGCCTCGAGCTTAGGTTACTGCACTGCCTTATATTCCTTTGTTACCGCATTCCTGAAAAATCTTAGAGTAAGAACCAGGCTGTGCAAAATTGTGCCATTAAAAGAATACTTCTCAAAGGGCCCCCATTTGGAGGGTTGTCCCTCATTTTAATCCCAAAATGTCCTATATCCCACCCTAATTTATCATGCCCTCACTTTTATACTTGAAAACTATTTATATCTGATATAAAGAATCATGAAACTAAGAACATAGAGAGAGTTATTTACACTACAGATATGAATCGCTCAGTACTTTAAGTTTCCAGTATGAATAGATTTTTTTTCTTTCCCTCACTTTATGCCATTCTTTCACATTGCATCTCACATTGGCTGACTGAAATCTTAATGCTAGAATCTTAACGCTTAGGGAGCTAGATCCTGGGATGTATCCAAACTGCTTGGCACATCAAGGCAGCAGGGAGTATTTACAAAATAATTATCTTTGTACCACTTTAAAATGATATGGAGTATTCAATAATAAACAATCAGAAGCCAGTGAAGCTACATTGAGCTTGATTCTGCTTCCGCACTGGTGTAACATCTCCGACGTAATTGGTATTAATCCTGATTTGCCCTCATGTAATGAAGCTCAGATTCAGTCCTCTGTTGTCCAGGATGGTGTCTGTGGGATGAGTAATGGGAAGCCACAATCAATACTGAAACCTGAATGAGTGACATGTACAAATTGTTGGTAAGCCTCAGCAGGGCAGATCACTTCCTTGTGAAACACCAAGGTTTCCTTGGGAAAGACAATTCAATATAGCAACAGAACCTCACTAATACACACACCTCATAAACCTCACACCGTCTCTCCTTGCCTCACAGAAAATGTTTAATATTACTAAGGCATCAATATTTTTACAAAAACATACTATGTAATATTTACTCCTATAGGAAGTGTTATAATATACAACTAAACTATGATTGTCAAAATAAATGAACAAAGTCTATGTAGTAATGCAATATCCTGGCCTTTTTATTATGCCTATTCATTGACTTACTTACTGGTTTGTAAATTTATGTTGGTTCTCCTCATCAGTGAAATTTTTATTTATTTACAATCTATTTATTAATAATTTACAGTACATAAACAAATAATCACCATCTACAGTAAAATATCTACAATCTCATTTTCAGGCAACTGCTCGTTTTAATTGACTATCCCAAAATTTCATGAAAGACAGCACTTACCAACTAGGGCCCCAGTCCTGCAAATGACTCTTCATGAGCAGACACTTGTCCCCATGCAGAGTCACTTGCAAGATTGGTCATGTCCTGCAAATATAATCCAGAAGCACAAACCCTTGTACCTATGTGAAGGAGCCCCACTGACTTCAGTGATAATCTGTGGTACTCTCCTACAGATCCAATTGTAGCATCAGAGCCTAAGAGAGACAAGACAAACGGATACAAGACCAGACACAGCAATGGGAAGGGTGAGCAAGAAGAGATTCTTTTTGAGGAGAATGGGTTGCTAGACTAAGTGGGCTATAAGGGGAAAGTGAAGAAAGGGGTATCACGTAACAGTGCTAGAGAATCACAGAATCATTACTAACACTGAACAAGGAACTTTATTAGAAAAAGGGAAATACTGTTATCCCTAAAACAGCTCAATCTATATCTTTCCAGTAGAGCTTCTGACTACAACTTTTCCCAGCCCTTCCTCCTCTTGCCTGGCTTTTTGCAACTATATTAACATGGTCTGAATCTGGCTGATCCAGTCCTTTAACAGGAAAATCCTTTGGGAGGAATTCGACATTTGGGGGAAGAAGGAAAAAGCCCTCTAGTAGGGCTTTTAGTTTTTGTTTTGTTTTGTTTTGAATTGCTGGCTGGGCAAAGCTAGTTGAAATGGTAGAATAAGTCCTGGGGAGATGCATTAATTGGCATATGAGGCACTCAGTGGTGCATAATAAATTTATTTTCACATGGTTCTGCAATTTATTGCATGGCTGTGCAATTTATCACATGGATATAACCTCCACGTATGTAGTATGTCTGTGTACATGCACAGAAACACACATGCGTCCTTATGTTGCTATCCTGACTGATTTCATTGCCTCTTAGTTCCCTTACAAATTTGTGGAGATTTTTGATGGGTCTATACATTCTAATCTATCCCTCCATGATCATCCATTAACAATACCAACAATCCTCAATTTTAGCCCCTAAACTTTCAAATAGCTGCATGGGATTTAGAAACACAACACCCATTGACTTTCATAGGCTTATTGAGACTCTCTTGTGTGTAGATCTTTGGAAATTTAGGTGGAACAGTTAAACATTAATGACTAGCCACGAGTAAATGACTAGCCATGAGTAAACTAATAATACTACAATGACCCTTCAGAATTTTAAATTTTTTTAAAAAAAAATTTCTTTCAAAAAATAACTTAAGGATTTTCTCTTCCTTTCTCGGTATTTTCCTGTGTGATCTCCTGTCAGCCCTGAGAAATAATTCCCACAGAAACATTCTTTACAGTATTTGTGCTCATATAAATATATATTTAAGGCTCAGTAAATAATGGGGGTTTTATTTGTGTTGTTTGCTCAATAAACTGCAACAAATCCTTTATAGCTATTACAGTCTGCTGCTTAGGTGTATATTATTGTAGTATAAACTGAGTTCCAGAAGATATGCATATCTTGAGCTCTGAGAGGCTAGCAGAAATGAGGCAGGAACTGAAACTGTTGAGGTGATTCTCACAAATCAAAAGTTCACATTAATGATAAAGTCTATACTGGAGGTAGAAGGGGGAGAACTGGAGGGGGAGTGTAGTACTAATTGGCAAACTATTTATAAAACCAATAAGGTTGAATAATGAAAAAGGCACTCCGAAAATACTTTGAGGAAGAAGCACTCAATATATAGAAAACAAAGGAGAAACTGCAACAGGGTGAAAAAACCTCCACTGGGGGGTGGAGAGAACAAGACAGACAGTTCCAGGGCTAGTTATCAAGGAGCCAGAAATCAAGAATTCTGTACTCAGGGGAGATTTGAACTTTCCTGGGTGACACATACATCCAAATAGGGATCATGTTAGTGAGTCATAGGTATGTAGAAGTCAACATAATGATCCATAAATCTGAGAATCTACCCAGAGGAAAAGCCATCCAGAGATACAGATGACTTAAATTTCTGAAAAATTCTGCTCCAGCTCTTTCTCTGCCTTCCCACAGCCTCCTTTTCCTCCATGCTCTGTATCTGTGCTCTATACACTCCAGTTGTGCTTAACTCCTGAGGAACCCTCATCTTGCCAAGGAGATAAATGGTTCTCTTTTCCTCCATCTGTGAATGTACATTGTGTGAGCTCTCCAATTCACCGAGGTTTGTAGTTTATCTTCTGTGGACCTCCATAGGTGAGGTGAAGGACGGTTGCTGTGAACCCTCAACGCAGGAGGTACATGTATGGCAATCCAGGTGAGAATGACATTAGCGCCTCTATTTCTGCTGCTTCAAGAAGAACCTGGGCCAAGCCCATGTAGCTGAGATAGTAGGAAGGAGCGGAAAGAGATAAGAATGGGAGAATGAGGAGCAGGAGAAAGCATCTGAGAGAGGGAATGAAGATGTTGCCCATAGTCCTCTCTCTGATCTTTCCTCCAACACCCAAATTTACCTAACATGCTCTTTATGAGGGATATTGATTGGCCTAATGTAGATGTGCTATATCTAAATATTTAAAAGGCTTTTGATACAGTCCCACATGACATTCTCATAAGCAAACTAGGGAAATGTGGTCTAGATCAGTGGCTCTCAACCTTTCCAGACTACTGTACCCCTTTCAGGAGTCTGATTTGTCTTGTGTACCCCAAGTTCACCCAACTTAGAAATTACTTGCTTACAAAATCAGATATAAAAATACAAGTGTCTTGCAGCACACTATTACTGAAAAATTGCTTACTTTCTCATTTTTGTCATGTAATTATAAAATAAATCAATTGGAATATAAGTATTATATTTGCATTTCAGTTTCTAGTATATAGAGCAGTATAAACACGTCATTGTATGAAATTTTATTTTTTACTGACTTGGCTAGTGCTTTTTATGTAGCCTGTTGTAAAACTAAGCAAATATCTAGATGAGTTGCTGTACCCCCTAGAAGACCTCTGCATACCTCAGGGGTACATGTACCCCTGTTTGAGAACCATTGGTCTAGATTAAATTACTATACGGGTGGTGTACAACTGATTGAGAGACCCAAGAGTGGTTATCAATGGTTCACTGTCAAAATTAGGAGGGTGAATCTAGTGGGGTCCCGCAATGGTCTTTCCTGGGTCTGGTATTATTCAATATTTTCATTAATGACTTTAATAGTGGAGTGAAAAGTATGTTTATAAATGTGGTACATGACACCAAGCTGGGAGGGGTTGCAAGCACTTTGGAAGACAGGATTAGAATTCAAAGTGACCTTGACAAATTGGAGAATTGGTCTGAAATCTACAAGATGAAATTCAATGAAGACAAGAGAAAAGTTCTACACTTAGGAAGAAAAAAATCAAATGCACAACTACAAAATGGAGAAAAACTATCTAGTAGTAAGAGCGACAGAGTCCTGTAGCACCTTATAGACTAACAGATATATTGGAACATAAGCTTTCGTGGGCAAAGACCCATTTCGTCAGATGCATGACATGACACGAAAGCTTATGCTCCAATCTCTCTGTTAGTCTATAAGGTGCTACAGGGCTCTTTGTTGCTCTTGCCGATCCAGACTTACACGGCTACCCCTCTGATACTATCTAGCAGTAGTACTGCTGAAAAAGATCTGGGGTCCCATGGATCAATAACTGAATATGAGTCAACAGTGGGATGTCATTGAGAAAAAGGCTAATATGATTCTGGGGTGTATTAACAGGACTGTCATATGTAAGACACAGGCAATAATTGTCTCACTCTACTCAGCACTGGTGAGGCCTCCACTGGATACTGTATCCAGTTCTGGCCACCACACTTTCAGAAATATGTGGAAGAATTGGAGAGAGTCCAAAGGAGAGCAACAAAAATTATTAAAGGCTTAGAAAACATGACCTATGAGGAAAGGTTAAAAATACTGGACGTGTTTGAAAAAAAGAAGATTAAGTGGGGGACCTGATAGTCTTCAAATACATTAAGGGCAGTTATAAAGATGATGGTAATCAATTGTTCTCCATGTCCACTGAAGACAGGGCAAAAAGCAATGGGCTTAATCTGCAGCAAGGAAGATTTAGGTTAGATATTAGGAAAAACATTTTAACTCTAGGGATAGTTGAGCACTGGAATAGGATTCCACAGGAGATAGTGGAATCCTCATCTTTGGAGGTTTTTAAAAACAGGTTAGACAACAGCTATCAGCAATTGTTTAGATGTATTTGGTCCTGCCTCAACACAGAAGATTGGGCTAGATGACCTCTTGGGGTCCTTTCAGCCCAACATTTCTATGATTCTGTTATTCTGACACAATAGCTCACTCTGAAGGGAGGAAATTAGACACATCTCTTCATGGTTTGAGCCATGGCATGTGATGCCACATACTTTCCTGCAGGTGACAGTAAATCAAAAACCAGTAGCAATCTCTGAACTACATGCTGACAACAATTGGGGAGGAGGTTGAGCAGGTGCATGTGTCTCTAGTATCTTTCTGTATAGTACTAGTGAGAACACATAGAAATCTATAAAATACCTAAGTACCTAAAAGCTTCTGGATTCCAGGAAGCTCAATACATTGAAGGGAACATAGAAAAGAGCAAAGGGCAGAAAGGACTCATTTCTGAGTAAACTAAATTTGTACCTAACTTGGATAAATTCTAGACAGAAAAATGGCTCTTTTATGTACGCATTTGAAATGTGTAAACACCAAAAAGGGAGGAGAGTCATTACGATTAGAATTACCAGTTTGTTCCCAGTGCTCCGCTCTCTTCTCTGGCTTCATGCTGAACATCACATATAATTCAAGGTTTTGATTCTCTTCAACGCCTTACATGGCACTGGCCCAACTTACCTGCAGGATTGACTCACCTGCATGATCATGACCTCCCACAATCACTATGCCCCACTGAAACAGTGGGACTGTCAGCTTCAAGGATGAAATTTGTGTGTGTGCAGAGGAGAGAGAGCTTTCTTGGTGATTGGCCCATGAATCTGGAAATCATTCCTGGAAGAGATCAGGACAATTACAAACCACACCATCTTCTGAGCAAAATGCAAATCCAACTTCTTTGGTCCAGCCCTCCCATAGAAATACTGCATTGGCATGAGATTTTAAAATATTCATAAGCAAAATAAAAACAACAAACAAATGTTAAAGAAAATCCAGTCCCTGCTGACTGTAGGCAAGAAGGAGTCAGAAAAACATTATGTGTGGTGTTTGTAAGTGTTTATAAGTTTGGTAGATGCTCAGATGTCTCACTAATGATGATTGTGTAAGAACCAAGGCAGAGAGCTGGACAGGAAAACAAATGTAGGTAGAATAGTAGAAAAGATTCACAACTCTGTAGTGAAGTCTATTAGACTTTTTGGTGTTTATTGTCTATATCCCCAATCATGCAATTGCTGCACCTGCACAGAGACTCACTGAATGGGGTTCTGCATAAGCACAACAGTGAGTCTGCACAGTGTGAACTGCAGGATTTGGAGTCATAGAATCTATGGGACGATGTTTAAAACAGGTCACTTTTACTCAGTGCTTTGCAGTTGTTATAGTTCACTGAGTAAATCCATATAACCACTTTTTAATATGTAGATATTTCTTGCATACATTTCTTTGTGTCAGTAAATCTGCTTTCCATATGCAAATAACTGCCATCAATTTTTGGCTGAAAACAGCTTTTGAATTTCCATAGTAGCCATAGACTCACACATACAAGTAACTTCATTCAGGTGAGAATAAAGTTATTTGTGTCAGCTTCAGTGGGCCTGCTCATATGATTAAAATTACACATGTGTGATTGGGCCCCATATATGTATTTCAGTAATTTTCTCTGTCTTTATTTTCCAATATAACCATGGATTTTGATTATACAAGCACAAAATATTTCAACAGATAAACCTCTTTATATTATTTATGTATTTATTTTTAAATACACACCTAACTTTAAAGCAGCCAAACTTCTTCTATTTTTTAATAAAAAATCTGATTAACAATATTGCTTCTGGACTGTGATATTTTCTGTCACGTTTCATTGTGAAACAATCTTTACAAATGGCCTATAACCAAAAAGGATTTATACCAGAAGTGCCTACACAACCTTAACGATAGGTATGCACACCTATGCTCTAATTGATGCAGATGGATAGGCACAAAGAGGTTGGTTTGGCTCCACAGAAATCACTTAAAAAGACAGCATAGCTTATATATCAACTATATTATTTCTCCTTAAAATTGATTTCTACAGTGTAACATTTCATTTTTATTTGCATGGAGTTTGTTTCTCACTGATTAAATAATTTCCCAAATTACCTTGATTCTGTCATTCCTGTTTATAGCTAAGCATAACAACCAAATTGTTTTTGCTCTATTTTCATATTTAATGCAGTGTAATATCTTATTCCATAAGAAGTAACAAATATGGCTTTATTTTAATCCCTTTTCAAAGTATCTAACAATGATTAATCCTGTATAAATTTCTACATTCAAAAATAGGATCAAGTGTGTCAATGAAGCATTTTCTAGCTAATTTAAATATGCTGAAATTTATATGTCTGCCCTATTCAGCTTTTAAAGCAAACGATAATCATTTACTCTTCAAATTTATTATTTACATGTAGGATTTCTGTTTTGCTAAGAAAAAGGTGGGAGCCTTTGAGACTCAAATGTGTCCCTGGATTTTTTATGCATCGTGGCAAATCCTCCCTAGAATCAGTGCTACACTTTGGTGAAGAGGATTCTGGAGTGCCTTTGGGAAGCATAGGTGTTTCAGCAGATGGCACTGGAGAACAAGAGACATACTTTGGAGATAGAAATGACATAGAAAAGATAAAGACAAATAAAGACAAAGAGTTGTAGATCTCGATGAGTATATTGAAAGATGTGTAGAATGATAGGGGACACTAAATGCTTTGTCTATGGTGCCAATTTACCTAGAACTCACTACAATCCCACAGGCTAAACTGGCTAAGTTAAAGCAGGAGCACAGCTATTTTCATAGTAGAGATATATGAACTTGTTTTACTAAAACAAGGTTCCCTCCTTTCCACCATCCTCAAACCTTCACCCATTTTTAGAACCAAAGTTTACCTTAACCTTTTTTGAGGTTCTGAAATGTTCTGATGAGTTCTCTTTCTCCCCATTGGTACGTCTAGCTGCTTTTCTACGTTCTGGCTAGGGGCTGGCTGCTGTGATTTGCTTAGACTCCTTGAAGACTTTAAGGCCATAAGGGACCATCATGATCATCTAGTCTGACCTCCTGTACACTGCAGGCCGCAGAATCTCACCTACAGAATCCTGTATTAGGCTCATTACCCCTGGCTGAGTTCAAAGGCCATGAATACACAAATAAAATGAAACTTTATTTCCTGGCCCTACTCACATGATCTGGGCAAAGTTCCAAAGAGGAATACATTTATCCCATGACAGGAGTTAGCGCTGACTCGAGTGGCTACTGTTACTTCTGAAAAGGGCTCAACACCCTCCAGTCCCATTGTCTTTAATAATTTAATTTGTTTTTAAGTTCTCCCATTGCTTGTTTGTGTGACCATGTGCAAAGATATAGGATGAAACTTTACTCAGTATCTATGGTGGTAACTTGAAAGTTCTGATTGTGGTAATTTCGTTATTTTGGCATTTTTGCACAGATCTATTCACTTTAAAATCAGCTGCAAAAAATAAAATATTTGGTATTTTCAGCTTTTTGAGTTCCACTGCGTTGCTCTGTTTATAGTTTGTTACAATGTACCTTTCTTATTCTTTTTATTCCCAGTCTAGCTGCATTGCTGAGTTGAGGGTTTGAGGTCATTTTAATTTTTTTCATCAGTACTAAGAATAAATAGGGTCAATTTGATATTTTCAGCTGCAAGAGTCCAAAGGTGAGAATTATAACCCACTGTGCTAGAGACAAGAGATTCAGTGAACTCTAAGCTTCCTTTAGGCAGAGGAAACTACACTCATGCTTGTCAAGGAGATTAACAAGAAATCTGATCGAGTCTGGAAGACTATTGCTGCAGTGGATAACAAGTCTGATGTCCTTTTTTCCCTGAATAAATAAGCTCCAGGGCTAGGACAATGGTACAGAAAAATCAGATAGCATCACTGGCTATGGCAGACCCAATAAAATGAAGATGAAGAAGTCTACTAAATATAATTATAAAATATATTATTGTATATAATATTTATAGTAATATTTTTCATTTTATATTATTGATAATCTATTATAATATATAATCTTTATCCAACCCTTTGTTGGTCTTGTCTATTTAGACTGTATGATCTTTGGGATGGGCCAGACTCTTACTAAGTTCATGTATAGTGGCACAATGGGGCCCTGATCTCAGTTGGAGCTTGTAATGTGCCACAAATAATTAATTAAAATTACACCATTGTAAAATATAAACCATTGCACCATATAAACATATGATAGTTACTGGATGTACCAACCAAGGGTTAAAGATTTCAAGCCATTTATGGAGTGTGGAATTTCTGAGCCTGAACATAGAGAAAGGCGTTGTACAAGTTGAAAGAGAACGCAGGATAATATAGTTTGCTGACAAAAGAGATTTAGGATGCTGATAATCTAATTGTTTGATCTTCAAGACAAGAAGAGTATTCTGGAGTTACTTGCGAACATAAGATTTTATGTAGAAACCTATAGATTTTATGTATTCTCACCACTTGGACAATAGCACCCAGACTGTATGTGCTATTGCTTCTAAAACAGAACAGACCTTTCAGAATGGGAAAATAGATACTGTTCAAATACATCCGGGCTCTGTTGCATGCCTCTTCTTCCCCCTGGTTTATTGTATCCAAGAGGCATAACAAGAGTTGGGGGGAGGGGAGAAAGCACAGCTCACTGTACACATGCATAGGACTATATACCTCTTCTAAGGTTACCTATTACCTGAAAAAGTACAGTACAATAGCATTATCTGGAAAACGTACATTTCACTGATAGCACTTACATCTACACTGACTGCAACTTTCTCCCTCCCTATTGAATGCCTTTTAAATAAAATAAAGAAAAAGATTCTGGTGACAGGATTCTGTCCTGGAGCAAGATGATTGCTGAGATGGATAAACTGTAATCTGTTTAAAGCTTGTGATTTTTGTTTTTGCCATGGCTGCAATTCTTTGCAGCAGAGAGCAGCTGGGATGTTTCCTGCCAGTAACCAGACATCTCATGCATGTTTCATAAATATGTCTTGCTACTGAAACAGAAAGTATTAAAAGGGAGTTAGTGCAAGTTTGAAATGGTTTGGCCCTTATAATTTTAAAGTAGCCTAGGATGAAATCCTGGCTCCACTGGAGTCAACAACAAAACTCCCAATGGTTTCAATAGGTCCAGGCCAGTGGCGTAGCCGGGGGGGAGCAGGGGGAGCGGCCACTCCCCGACTGAGCAGAAACGGCGCCTTTTTTGTGCTCCGACGCCTTTTGCTCCTACGCTGCAGCCAGCCAGAGCGGAGCATTTTTTTTTTTGCTCCCGGCGCCTTTTTTTGCTCCCCACGTTTTTTGCTCCTATGCTGCAGCCAGAGCGGAGCATTTTTTTTTGCTCCCGGAGCCTTATTCTACACGCTTCAACCTGGCCATAAACTGAGATAGCAGCAGCACTACTTAAAATGGAGCCCTTGGTCCTTTGACTGACTGATCGAGCTGGTGCGTCTCAGACTACCTTTCCACATCTCACACCAGAAGTCAGAAATTCATTTTCCTTCTATCTTGGAAGTGGCACACGGTGATTATCCCATGAAAAATCATAAATCCAAGTTATTTTAAATACAGTTATTTTAAATTTCTCTCTATTTTAGCATACAAAATAGAGAGAAAAATCCAGAATGTAACAATTAAACAGAATAAAAGTAGCTGAGTCTAGAGACTACACAAAAACTGAACTTGCCAAGCTTAAATCTGTCAGTGTGAAAATATGAAATGGTACCTATAGAAAATATCTATAAAACTCCTCTCTCAGGTCCTCTGGACTTGGTGAAGCTGCCTGCTTGCCTGCCCAGTGTCCTTGTGTCTTTGTGATCTGTCTGTCTCAAGGCAATCACTGATCGTGTCTTATTAGAGTTGCCAACCCTCCAGGATTGGCCTGGGGTCCCCTGGAATCTGCATCAATCTCCTGGTGACTACTGAAAGCAATCCAAGAGATTTTAATAGGATATTTTAAGAAAACAACATTATGTTGTGTTGGGGAAAAAAATCTCGGAATAGATTCAGTCAGAGTTGGCAACTCTATGGCTATGGCTACATTGGCACTTTACAGTGCTGCAACTTTCTCGCTCAGGGGTGTGAAAAAACACCCCCCTGAGCGCAGCAAGTTACAGCGCTGTAAAGCACCAGTGTAGCCAGTGCCCCAGTGTGGAGGAGGAGTGCCTGCTCTCCTGGGAGAGAGCTCTCCCAGCGCTGGTGCGTGCACTCGCACTTCAAAGCACTGCCGCGGGAGCGCTTTGAAGTTTTGAGTGTAGCCAAAGCCTATGTCTTATAGGTACCAGAGTGAAATCCTGCCCCATTGAAGTCAATGGCAACACCCCCGTCTGTTTTTGTTCTTCCTCTTTTTGCTCCAATTTCTTTCTGGCTGGTCCAAAGGGTTTATTTTACACATTATGAGCCTAATCCAAAGCCCACTGAAACAGGTGGGAGTCTATTAATTGATACGGGCTTTTGATCAGACCCCATATCACTCTGCACAAAATTAGTTTGGAGCAAGCAAAACTCTAAAAACTGTTAACAAGTCATAGCCCATCTCACTGCCTCACATCTGTGAGGCCTAATTTAGTGATCATAAAAAAAAGAAGTACATAAGCCTATTTTTCCTTTTGCAGATGCCTTTTTAAAACAAAGCTGTTTTTGTGAGAGTTTTCTTTCCCATATATTTGGTGTTGACTTTGCTTGGTAATAAGAAATCATTAATTCTAACAAACGTCAACCAACAGAATGAGATTAGTTTCAGGAATTCCAATTGTTGAATATTTCGCTTTCTCCATGGTATAATTCTTTTCTGCAGATTTTTTTGCAAAGAAGATCAGCTTCCACAATGTTCATTGTTTAGATGCCAGCTATTGTTTAATATTTAGTCAGCCATTTATTGCAATTCCTGGAAAGCTTTACTTTGATCAGTTTGCTTTCTTGTCTATTTAGAAAGTTGGTGTCACAACTGTCATGACAGTTTGATGGGGAAGGTGCCATCTCTCTAACATAAAAGCAGCCAGTGGTCCTAACATGCCAGGAAATCAGGAAACAGCATAATCCAGCATGAGAAATGCTACTGACAAGCAGAAGATGTCTGAGTGAAGACTTCCAGCCTAGTAAGCAGAAACTCCAGTTATCTAAGTGAGGAGGGGAGGAAAGAATAAAAACTAAAGACAAGAAAAATGGAGACCTCAGAAAACATATCTATACACTTTTATGTACTGCTGTCATTGAACTCTCCTCATTTTCAATGGATGCAACACACAAGTAAAAATCCATCCAATTGTCAATGTTGACACTCATGTGAAAAAACATTTTCCTATGCCACTAATTTACAATGCATGAATTTATTATACTTCCGCTGTACATTTTACAGCTTCCCATCCTTGAGTGAGTAGGGCCACTTGTCTCTGTCTCATCACACTCCCTGTCTTGGGTATAACAAATCTCTTCCTTTTAGGCTTCCAAAAGGGCACTCTTCTTTCTCACCCAGTCATCTACAATCAAAGGGCAATGCAGTAATATATATCTATACAGATTTTCAGATATATTGTTAGACTGATCATTCTGTATTGCATGTATGTACCTGCATACGTATTGCAGTTAAGTTAAAGATGGAATAGTCCTGTCAAATCAAATTAATTCTTCCTCAGTATTTCCTCAGTAGTGCAACCTTTTCCTTTTTTGGAACATTCTCACTTCAAGAATCACATTTTTACTCTCTTCCCCATTCTCCTTTTCATTATAAATTTAGTAGGAGTATTAAATTGTAGAACATGTTAAAAGATGTATTTTATATTAAAATATACATAATTGCCCTGGGTTCATGTATGTATAACTGGTTCATGTTTTCAGAATAAATAACTACTGAAGGTATCCCATAATTCATAAAGAACCAATGATTTATATGGACCAAAATTTAGTATTTGTTTTCAAGATAAATCATTACTACATTTTTAATTTTTATTTATTTCATACTTTTCCAAGAATGCAAAATTGGCATTAGTATTGAGAAATTTTGTACCCAAGTCACCAGTCCTTCTCCAAAAATTAGTCACTCACATCTTTCACAGTTTTTGTTTTAAAGAAATAACCTCAATAAGTAGGAATATTGCACTCTTTTCCTTCAGGTGAATTCTCACTGCATTCTAATCGGACAAAACCAGATGAACAACAGTTGTATCTAGTTATTGTGCATGGATTGAGGTGGCTTTTGCATTTGTCAAATATGAGTACAAACTGACAGATGTAAACAGCCCCCCATTATACTAGTGCTAGAGAAGGTAGGGTGTGTACACCTCCAGTAATTGGCTGCTGCTGTGGAACAAAGCACAGGCTACTGCTACTCTGGGGCTTCCCTAACTTGCACCTCTGCTGTTATGGCCCCTATATATGGCTCCCATCAGCTGAAAATCACTGATCAACTCCAGCCATACCTATTTCTGCCTACTCTGTCCCTTCCATCCTCTGGCCTGCCCTTTCTACTAGACTAGCCCATGCACTGGGGCTTTCACAGTGTCAGTGCACAGTTGGCTCTACACTGTGAGGAGTGTGCAGTCTGCACAGGAGGGAATTAACTGGTGGATCCTCCGCCACTTTGAGCACAGCTGAAATAAAATGGCTTCAGTTCAGGGGTGAATTTTCCCTAAGGTCCCAAACTCACAGAACTTATGCACTAGCTCAAATGTTACATGGGAACAATAGCTGAACCAAATTCTTCTCTCAGTTACTCTAATGAAATCCCATAGTCTATAATGAGATTTCACTGGTGTGAGGGAAGAATTTGGCCCTCTGTGTTCAGAACTACGGTAAAAATCAATAAGTTTTCTTCAATACTAATAATGTTTCTGCTGCAGAACCCAGCAAAAAAAGTATCAAGACTTGTTACCAGTACAGAGGAAACCTGAATTTCATTCCAGTTTTAAATAGTGAAGTCCAAATTCTCCACTCAGTTACACCGGTGCCACACCATTAAATTCCAGGGGGAGGGACCGGTACAACAGAGAGGAGAATGAATGAAGTAATGTATTCTCATTACCTTCCCAGCAGTTTGTTTCATTTGCCTGCAGTAAGAAAACTAAAATTAGAAAGCATTTCATCTTCATAGTTTGCTTGCAATTTGAAAAAACAAGCCTATAAATATATCTATGAATATGTTATGCATTGTGCAGTTCTACTAAAAAAGAAAGTTAGCTGTATATTCGCGTGATGAACTGTAAATGTCATAGTGTACTATTTTGTCCAGAGTAATTCAGATTAATGTACCTAGAAATATTACTTGAAGTGTCTAAATTGTAAACCATTGTCAATACAGATGTATTCTTCCAAAAGAATTGTACAGTATTCCTATTTTACTTTATGATGCATGCTCTTTTAGGTGTTTATAAAACATCCTCTGCAAGTCTTAAAATGCTAGTGCAGTTGGTATTTCTTTCTGCAGTCAGTGCTCACCAGCACTGAGCCAATTGCACTTGCATGTGGGTGTCAGGCAATGCAGCTATCAAACTGTCAGAAGTTTGGGTGCAATTGTTCCCATCCTGTCTCATGAATCTCTCAGCTCTTAGTCTGCATTACCCAAAGCAGTTATAACAGACAAACTCCTGATTCTTTGCGTCTGAAAGCAAAAAGAAGGAATGAATTATCCCAGGAATCCAAAAGAGATAAAATAAGAGATAAGAAATGCAGATGATTGCCCTCGGACCTCTGAACAATCAGTAAGATGGTTTCAGAAGATCCTGTTGTTGGGAGCTTCAGCCTTAATATTAGCTCTGAAAGAAACAGTCCTATCAGTACAGAATCCTAAAGAATAGGTAGCAGGGCCCGCGCTTTCACTAGGCGACCCTAGGCGGTCGCCTAGGGTGCCAGGATTTGGGGGGTGGCATTTCACCGCCCTCGGCGGCAGGCGGCTGCCTCCTGCCTCCCGGCTCCACGCTCAAGCCGGGAGGCAGGAGGCAGCCACTCGCTTCCTCACGAAGCCCTGCTGTGGCAAGGGCTGTTACCCTGCTGCTGGGGCTCAGCAGGGCTTCGCGAGGAAATGGGTGGCTCCTGCCTCCCAGCTCCACGCTCAGCAGCTGAGCCTGGAGCCGGGAACTGGGGAGGTGCTGTGGGCGGGGGGAGGCTGCCGCGGCCCGCGGGTAGGGGGCTGAGCTGCCGCGGGCGGGGGGGGCTGAGCTGCCGTGGGCGGGGGTTGGGGAACCACCTGCCGCGGGCGGGGGGAGCTCGCTGCCGCCGGGGGGGGTGGGGGGGGCGGCGGCGGCATTAGCTGGGCGGGGTGCAGGCGCAGGGCTGGTGCAAGGAAGTTTCGCCTAGGGCGTGAAACTTCCTTGCACCGGCCCTGATAGGTAGGAACCCTGAAGAAATATAAGCCTCCATCTTTTAATTTAGCTTCTCTCAAAGCATCTGAGTAAGTGAGAGTACAAGCCAAAGCTCTTACCCAGCCTCCCACTCCTAAAGTAACAGACTGTCAAGTTTATTCTCCACTCAAGAAATTTTCAGTTCATGGATTATTCACCTGGTTCACACGGAAGACAAATGCTATTGCTGCTTATTATTGCTTGTATTTTTTTGTCCTGTTTGTATAGTAGAAAGATACATTTGTGACTTCCCAAAACTGTAAGTTCTGTGCAAATAAATCTATACTGGTTTCCATATCTAGCCAGTCATAGTGATGTATGTGGTTGACTGAAGATGGAAGTTACCATTGAATGTAAAATAGATTTACAGTAGAACCTCAGAGTTAAGAACATCAGAGTTACAAACTGACCATACACCTCACTTGGAATTGGAAGTACACAATCAGGCAGCAGCAGAGACCAAAAAAAAAAAAAGGAGTAGCAGCAAATACAGTACCGTCTTGTGTTAAACGTAAACTACTAAAAAAAATAAATGGGAAAAAGCATTTTTCTTCCACATAGTAAAGTTTCAAAGCTGAATTAAGTCAATGTTTAGTTATAAACTTTTGAAAGAACAACCATAACATTTTGTTCAGAGTTATGAACATTCCATTCTGAGGTTCCACTGTACTGTGTTTTTCAAAATTGACATGCTTTCCAAGAGTAACCATAGAATCCAGCTTCCTACTTCATACTGGCTGATGTCATTGCATCATTATTGCTAAGGAAAACTTAGGCACACTGATTAAAAGGCAAAGTGCCTCCAAGCTTGCAGTGTTAGAATTAACATGCATTTTGGGAAGACATGGAGGTATCTGGAGACAGAAACCCTTAAGTTTCTCCAAGATTGGAGGATGAGATTAAACAATTTGGATTTCACTGGAACTTCTCATGACTAAGTGTTGAATAAGCAATGGCCTCCTACACTGAGGTGAATGAATGGCTTCATTTTTTGTGTTCTCTGAGGCCTTGTCTACATTACATGGTTAGGTCGATGAAAGGCAGCTTACGTCAACCCCGCTATGGATGTGTCTTCACTTAAATATGGCTTCTGCCAACACAAGTGCCCTGCTATGCCGACTAAATAACACCATCTCCCTGAGCAGCGTAGAGTCATGGTCAATGTAGGTAGGTCGAGACAATTATAGTGTAGACACTGCATTCATTACATCGACTGCTACTGGCCTCCACGAGCTGTCCCACAATGCCCACACTGACTGCTCTAGTCACCTTTGTGATCTCTGCTGGCCAGGGCTCTGGTAGACAGGAAGTCACCCCTCACCATTAAAGCCCAGAACATTTTTGAAATTTCTTTTCCTGGTTGCCTGGCTTGGCAAGCACACCTAGCAGCTCTCCACTGTTGAATGTAACTGCCCAGCTGACCATGCCAGCTACACATTGCAGATGCACTTCTGCCTGGTCTGTGCAGGCAGACCTCTGATCCAGCCGTAGAAATGTCAACATGTATAAGCAAATTGCTCAGGGGATGCAGAAGAAAGGCTACAAGAGGGACCAGCAACAGTGCCTTGTGAAAGCCAAGGAGCTGCAGCAGGCATACCTGAAGGCCAGGGAGGCCAACAATTGATTCAGTGCTGAGCCACAGACCTGCTGCTTTTATAAAGAGCTGCACGCCATCCTCGGCAAAGACCCCCACCAGCACCCCCAAAAGAACCCTGGATACTTCTGAGGAGCCCGAGTCACAGGCTTCTGCCATGAACAACTAGGAGGAGGAGTATGAGAGACAGGTGACCAGGGGGATCCAGCTGTGCAATGAGCCAGGACATGTTTTTGACTCCACCACAGTCCAGCCAGTCAAGCACAGACAAGACTGATGCAGGAGAAGGAACCTCTGGTAAGTGTGCCATTTGCTGTGGAAATTACAGCGATGGAACCCCCAAAGTAGCAGGATACATCTGTTGATTTATTCTTTTACTTGTGCTAGAAGAGGTAGTGGAACAACATAGAGAAGTACAATTGTTATCTGCTTTTCATTCCCTCCTAGAGTTAGGCAGAGGGTGCCATGCAGAGCAGTTTGTTTATGTGCACTGGGCTGTCCCGTGAATCCTCTGTAGAGATTTATGTGAGGGGTCATTACCCCACATTCTCCCAGCAAGGTTAATGCAGGCCAGATGGGCCAATTAACCCATTAGGCAGCTGATTAAGGAGGCTCAGCTGGGCAGGAATAGGCAGGGCCTATAAAGCCCAGGTGCTGAAAGCAGAAGAGGCTGCTGGAAAAAGGCTCCCAGGAGAAAGGGAGGAGTGAGTGGGCACTACAGGCTGCAGTCACTCCCTGGGAAGAGGAGGCTTTTGGGAACTGGTAGGCCTAGGAAGAAAAGGGGAACCACTGCTCCTCTTGTGGCTCTGCAAATACTGCAGGATCATGCGCCCTGTGCTTGCAACGCTCATGACAGTAGTGCAGGGCTGTGCAGGCTCCATGTTTCTGTCAGAGAAGGCAGACAGCAAGGAGTGACATGTGGATTTGTGGGGATTTTGAAAAGAAGGCACAAAATATTATGGAAAGCAGATGAATTTATGGGATGGAGAACACTGCATTATGGGAAATTGACCCCATGCTCCCAATCACCCCTGCGTGACTCATTTCAGCCCCATCAGGCATTGCACAAACTTCCCAAAAGACCCTGCACTGGATGGTGGCAAGTTGTGCAGTGGGATAACCACCAGGGTGCACTGTACTCTGCATCGATACAAGGGCTCCTGATGAGGACACACACCACTGACACAAGGAACCAAGCATGCACACGTACAAGTGCTGTAATTACTGCGGTGGCTGGGTGCCGATGTACCTTAGGTCAACATCATTTTGTAGTGTACACATGGCCTTAGACCTGGTAAACATCAGTTCCCACTGTCCTAGGGCAAGTGTCTTCTGGTTCACTCAGTTGAAAGTGATGGCAGGCCTATCATTGAGAAGGAGAAATGATGACTCCTTGCCCAACTGAAAATACCTCTGACTTTGTGAGGTGTCTGTCGTGCTTTATAGACAAGTTTCAAGAATCCCTGTAACACACCCCTCAACCGCTGTCTCTTTGAGAAAGTATTACAGTCCAGTCAGAATTAAACACAGCGTTCAGTTGTATAGGTTATTATATAGCATTGCAACCAAGCCACCTAATTTTAAGATAAGACAGAGCTGGGAAACAGATCTGAAATATACTTTGTCAGATGCCATTTGGGAAGAAATCCTATGCAAATTGAAATATTTTCTTTCAGTACCAGGCACAGATTAATTCATTTTAATTTTCCACAGGGTATTTTTTGTTTTGTTTTGAGGTTTTTTATATTCATGATGAGACTGTATAAAATAAATCCCTCTTATTTGTTATATTATAAATAGAATCACAGGTTAATACATGAATCACATACATTTTACGATATTATTTCAGATGCAAAATTTTTGGAAATATGTAACTGATTTTATCTTAGATGGATAGAATTAATTTAAAACTTGATCACCCTGCTGTTTATCAGGATCACTGGAAGAGGAGATAAAGAATTATTGCACTAACAGAATGCTGGTAGTGGCAGACATATTGCTCTTGGCTCAAAGAATAATAGACAAATCCTTGCTGTGCAGCTCATTAACAATCCCCACAGGCCAGGTCCACATTGATAATTCTAAACATTCACCGGCACCACAAACTCTGGTTCAACTCCATCAGTGTTATCAACAGTCTAGTATAGGACTGCCAGCAGTCAACAGTGTTTTTAAGACCATGTTTCTGATTCCTGCTTTGAGGAAAATGATGTGACATGTTAAAAAAAAATGGGTCAGTGACCCACGTTCTGTGTAAGCTGCGTGGCCATGCAGCAGCCTATTTAGTGCCGTGCAGGCGCTCAGGGAACCTGCCCGGTCAGGACCTGCTGCAGCCGGGGAGGGGCGACCCGAACCCGCCGTGGCCTGGGGCGCCTCTCCTCCGGCCACAACTCAGCCCCGGACCTGCTGTGGGAGGGGATGCCCGAACCTGCCACAGCTGGGATGCCCCTCCTCCGGCCCATGCCCAGAACCTGCTAGGGCAGGGGCACCTATCCTGCGGCCCCAGCTCCAGAGCTGCTGCGGCTAGAGGAGAGGCACTTCTCTCCCACAGCCCAGGTGTTGCTGCGGGGAGAGAAAGCTGCGGGGAATCCTCCTCTCTCTGCCATAGCCCTGGAGCACGTTCCTGCACCCCAAGCCCCTCATCTCTGGCCCCACCCCAGAGCCCGCACCCCGAACTGGAGCCCTCACACCCCTGTACCCCAAACCTCTGCCCCAGCCCTGAGCCCCCTCCCACACTCCGAACCCCTCAGTCCCACCCCAACACATGAATTTTGTTATGTGCACCAATATGGAGGTGATGTGTCACACATCACCTCCATATTGGTGCACATAACAAAATTCATTCTGCACATGTGTGGGGAAAATTAGAGGGAACACTGCCAGTGACCTATCTATATGAGGGCTCTCAGCATTACTATCACTGGTGGACCTTAACTGGTTTTGCAACTATGGCAAGTTTCTAGAATTTTTCCCTAGGGTAGGCAGTGTCTTAGGCGACGTCATACGTACAGTGCTGCAGTAGTGCAGCTTTACTGGTACAGCTGCACCACTGCAGTGTACATGGGGAAGACACCTAAAAAACCCACCTCCGCAAGCAGCATGAGCTATGTCAGCAGGAGAAGCTCTCCCACCAACATAGCTCTGTGCATACAAATGTTTATGTCAGTGAAAATTATGTTGCTTGGGGGGCTGGAATATTCACACCCCTGAGCACCATGAGTTTTTTTTTATATAGGCTATAGTTTCCAATCAAGTGATTTGATTCTTACTTGCACTGTCTGCCTTCGGGGCTGTGACCCAAGGACCACTTGATGCCAACTGCCATGGGGCAAGAGGTACAGAGGTTCAGGGATTCCCTGAATTCACCAAAAGAATGTTATGGAAGGTCTCTAATGAAAGCCTATGTCACACTGGTCATCATAATCATTGCAAGATGTGTATATGGAAAATATGTGAAGAGTTATATATATACACACTACAAATCATGTCTGTGAGTTAAGACAGGTCTCCAATAAATAATCCTGGCAGGCAGGGAGAGATGCTTATCTCCAGGCTTTAAGCCGATTCCTCCGATTCCCCGGAATCGGGCCCCACTAAAGTCGGCTCATCTCACTCTGGCTGGTCATATGCAAATTAAGTATTGTATGGTTCACAATGAATGCCCATTTACAGCCTGAGCAAAATGCTAATAAATAGATTGGGAGGGCTGTAGTTAAAAACAAAATTAACAGTTGTCGTCCTGTTTAGGGGTAAGACAATGAATTGTTGAAACTATATCTGGGGTACAGAAGAACCCCTTGGTATCTCTTCAATCTGTGAAGACAAGTTGCCAGTATGCTTGATTTTATGAGAAGGAATCTCAGCCAAACTGTTTGAAAATACTGGGGAAAGAACTTGGGATAAGCTTTCTTGTAGGATATAGGAGAATCATGACTTGTTAGTTAAGTCTTGAGGAAGCGTGTTACAATATGTTTTATATGTAACCATTTGTTTCCAATATTTTTACTCATTATCTCTTGAATCTCTGTTCTTTGATCATAAACTTACTGTTTTCACTATATTATATATAAAGTGCTATGTGTTAAGCAGGCCCTCTCAGAAGTTCAGAGAGGCCCGGGCCACTTCCAGCTTTTCAGGACCCTGGCCATAACAAAAATAAAAAATGACGACACATGGTCTAATCTTGTGCCATCAGAACCGATATATTTTTATTAATATTTATAAACATTTTAACATGACAAAATCTATATCAGTTAACAAAAAAATTATGTCTTTTACCACATCACATTTCTTATTTGCAGCTCTAAGCTGAGAGAGTGTGTCACATTTTGGTCCGATAGGGATGCGCGTAAAAACAGTTGCAAAACTTATCAAATGACAAAAAAGTAACAAGTGTCTAAATTTGAGGCCCCCTTTGAGCTTGAGGTCCAGGCCAAATGCGCCCCCTGGACCCTCCTCTGATTGGCCCTGGTGTTAAGCAAAGTGATGATCCTGAATTAACTCTGACAAGCTGCTGTATACTATTCCCTTAGGAACAATGTTTGTAAGAGTTCTGTGAGTGGTCAGTGGAACAGGGGCTGAGCACTCCAGAGGGAAGCTGAGAGAACTCAGGGGTTGGTGTATGTCTATCCTTAACAACCTGTACAGAGAAGGCGAGGCCTGCGAAGGTCTGGAAGGTAGTGCCTGTGTTGCCAGTGGATGGTGGGTTTAGGGAGCTGATCCACAGCAGGCACAGACAAGGCTCTCTCATGCTAAGGGCAGGTGATGGTGAGATGCTTCCCGGGTACCCCTGAGAGGCATGACAGGGAATTGGATGAACCACACAATGATCATCTCTTCCACTCTTTGGTGGACAAACACTAGATTTATCAGTGAAAGTATGTAGAAGCTGTTGGCTTCCAATTCATTTGCTTAGTAAAACTCCATTACCAAAGACATAGGCTGAAAATACGGACAAGGACATACAAGCCAGATGCCTTCAGACTAGCAGAGTCCAGAAATACAGATAGTACTTAGACAGGCAATATGACCTTTAACAATTATTTCTTGATAATATATTGCTCTTGGCTCAAAGAATAATAGGAAAATCCTCACTGTTCTGCTGATTAACAAGAACTACAGGCCAGGTCTACACCAGATCCTCCAGGGACTCCCTTCTCTGCCTACTTGGAGAGAAACCAGATTTTTTTTAAAAAGGGAAAACTGAAAATGTTAATGTACATTTATTAAGAACAGGTGTGCTTTACTACCAAATAGCTAAAAGTGGTAGTAAAGGTATTTGTAATACCATTAGAAGAGTGGTAATAGTTAAGAACATAAGAATGGCCACACTGGGTCAGACCAAGGTCCATCCAGCCCAGCATCCTGTCCACCGACAGTGACCAATGCCAGGTTCACCTGAGTGAACCCAACAGGCAATGATCAGGTGATCTCTCTCCTGCCATCCATCAACCCCCTCTGACAAACAGAGGCTAGGGACACCATTCCTCACCCATCCTGGCCAATAGCCACTAATGGACTTAACCTCTATGAATTTATCCAGTTCTCTTTTAAATCCTGTTATATTCCTAGCTTTCACAACTTCCTCAGGCAAGGAGTTCCACAGGTTGACTGTGCACTGTGTGAAGAACTTCCCTCAATTTCACCTGGTGGCCCCCAGTTCTTATATTATGGGAACAAGTAAATAACTTTTCCTTATTCACTCTCTCCACACCACTCATGTTGAGAGAAATAAACCATTATGGTGGACTTGGCATTCCCTAACTTGGGTGATTTTGAAATTTCCAGAACTCTGGCTATATGGAATATGTGAAATATGTGAAAAATACCAATGCCTGAGAATGTCAAAAGGGTTTGTATATTCTTATGCTCACTTAGCTCTCAACTGTGCCCAAACTCAAGCACACACTTACCTTTTTGAGTAGTCCCATTGGATTCAAAGGATCTGTTCAAAGTTAAGCATGCTTTTAAGTCTTTGCAAGGTTGGGGCCTTAATAAAGAAAAACAGGTTCACGTGAAAATTTAAAAAAATGGACCAAGGAACAAAATAATACAGTAGTGTGATGCTAATGCTGTATTATTGGTTGGGCTGATATTTTCATTCTAAACCATTATTCTCGGTTATAACTTTAAAAAATAGCTTTAGGGATCGAATTTCTCATTTGTAGACTCTGCACGGAACTGCTTTTTAAAGGTTTTATAAAAATCATTTCTGCCATTTTGTAATTTTCCAAATATGAATGGGGGAAGAAAAAATGTAAAAAAACCCCATTATTTCTAAATTTTTCTGACACTATATTAGGCTTGGATGTCAAAAGCAGCTTTCTTTTATAACTTTAAACTTCAAACATGCATAGTCCAGAAGAAATACAATTTGAAGACATTTGTCTTGGGAAAAAAAATTACACTATTTAAATGAGGAAGCGTCTATTTTTGTGTACTGTACAGCACCACGCATGGTGCCAGCACTAAAACAATTAAGCAGGTTGGAATGGGCTAGCTTGTCTTTTGCAGCCCAGTGGAACCATGTTTTGGGTTTAATACTTTAAGTATATTCCATTAAACAATTTTTATTTTTGAAGTATTGATAAGTTGGTAATTTAGTTTTTCTTAAATTACTTCACTACAAAAACCTTGAACACACATGCTCTATGATGTTGTGATTTATAAAAGGGCTCCTCAGCCTGGTCTTGCTAGGAACCAGGCGTACGATGGTCTTTCTGAGATCTCCATATCACATTTCCTGGATCAAAGAACCACAGTAGATGATGCTTTGTGTACAGTAGTAATAGACACATTCCTAATAGACACATTATTGGACTAGTAAAAGCCTGGCAGTCAAAAACTTAAAGGGTTACTAAAGGGGTTTCTGGGTTTTACGTGTCTGATGCTTTTGAAACTCAAAAACAAGCGCGCTTGGAACTGGAATGGTTTAATGCTCCAGTTGCATTTGAAGGATGATTACAGTGCTTTGATTCTGAGAGCAAAAGGTTCTAAAACCCCTGCAGTCTCTTGAAGTTTGTGTTGAGTACACTGAACCAGGCTTTACACATCATATTTTCTTTCATCTTCAGGACACTCTCTGAAAGTCTCAGAAATGAGAAAGTGGAAAACAACCAGAATTTAAGGAAGGGGAAATGACAAATGAAGGCGAAAAAACAGCTGACATTTAAGTTAAAATGCAATCAGATCATCTGTTTGTAAAATATGAATCGTTAGCAAAATTTATGTTTGTCTGAAAAATATAGCTTATTCCCTAGAATATTCCCCCTTTCTCTAAAATACAAATTCATATTGTTATTCCTACTGCTCAATTCCCTTAAACTCATCCTTCCTACCATAAGGACTGTGGTCATTTGGTATTCACTCAACTACATCAGTTGTCCTTCTAGCCCAGAATTATGTCTCTGGCTGGGGTTAGTACTAGATATTCAGAAAAAAGTGTAAAATAAATAAATACAAACCTACAGTAAGCAGTTATGGGATAACCTGACCCCAGGGATATTTCCTCCAAACCCTAGTAGTTGTATGTTGACATAAGACCTCAAGCATAATGATTTGTCTCTCTTCTGAAAGTCTTTGGGACTATTGTTAACAAAAAGCTACAATAAAACCCCAAAGAAACATTGAATGATTTCTGATCCATGTTCTAGACTCATCATTCATCTTTCCCTTATAAACTTAACTAGAGGAGAGTTTATGTCCTTGTAAGAAAGGCCTATTTGGTAAGACTTCTAACTTTAGTTTCTAATGAAGAAAGTTTCAATCAGGAGTTCATATGTTTATAATAAAAATTAATACCATGTCACTCCAGCCATCAGCACAGCCTGGACCCTAATATAAAGCAGCTTGAAAGAACATGTATTGAAGATTTGACTATTAGTATATAACAAGTTAAAAGATATGTTCAAGATTCTTGAAGAAGTTGATCTACATGAAACTAGCTTTCATATAAAGACATACTTCTTATTCTGAAAATAAAAGTATGCACTTCCTTGAAAATAAAACACCATACAACACATTTTACTTTTTAAACAAATATTAATAACTATAATAAATGTTCTGCTCTTTAATGAGTAAAGACAATTGTTTTTAAATTCAAGAAAATCACCAAAATCAGGCCATACGGTGTATAAGGAGGAGGTTTGATACAATACCTTCCCCTTTAGATTAACTTGACTATGATATTGTGTAATGTCTCAAACAAGGGATGAGTTCATTTTTATATCTGTTAACACTTTACTTTTGGTACTAATGTGGCAATTTGCTGATAGTTTCTAAGTGGCTAGAAAAAAATATACAAAGTTTAACTTCAAGCACAATAATATTGCATTATTTCACCTGAAATTGTCAGTTAGAATGTCAAAAATAAGTCCCTTCCCAGATGGGCATCCCCACACAAGTGGTGGGTGAATCTGCCAATTAAGTACTGTACGATAAGGTGGACGCAACCATATCTGTCCACCAAAATAACTACCTTCCAGTTTACAAAGCTGCTACAAAACGCTTGTTTCACAGTCCACCCCCCGCTCCCTCACCTTACTGTACCTCTCACTCAATCAGCCATCAGAATAGATCTTCAAATTTCATTTCTCCAACACATCTAAGTGTGGTTCCCCATTAATACTGTTGTGCAATTTTCCATTATAATTTAAGTACCTTAACAATAATTTTGTGTATACAGCATATTAAACACAAAAACTACATTAAAATAACTAACCCATCTGATTAAGTTTGAATCTAGACCTTTCTTTGTAAGACAAATCCATAATTGTGCTATACTTGAACTGTAACACTTCCTAGTAGTAAACTTCATAAGTAGTTTACATATTTTCACCCAATCATATCAGTGTATAAGAATTCCATTAGACTTAGCATGGCCACAATATACCTTTTGGGAGCATATGAAGAATACATAGCTTGGTGCATTTAAACAAATAGCAAGACGTGGTATTTCACATTATCTGGCTGTAGTGGGGCAAAAAAGCATTTACATTCCCACACAATTAGTTTTTTCCTCTTTGTATCAAGCTACTTTGGAAACACTTATTTTAAGGTTGGTAACTTGCATGCCAGTTTTGATCTGGTAAGAATTCAAAACTAAAATTGTAAAGCCTGAGAACAAGTTGGATTTAAACCACAAACAAAAAAAGGAACCATATAAAAATATATGTCTGGCATGCAAAAAGTTCACAGCACAGAAAACAAAAATCCAGTACTCTTTTTAGAGGATATGTGGTACACTTTGTTTCTTGTACAGTGGCACTTCAAGAACTATTGCTAACAACCTTCATTGGCTGATAAGAGTATGAAGATCTAAAAATCAGATTTTTCAAATTCGACAGAGAATTAAGGTAATTCAGAGGGATTAAGTACTCTACTATTCAGCATCCTGGGACAGTCATCCTGTCTAAACAAGTAAAGTTTACTTATGGCCCAATATAGTAAAGCATGTGCTTAACTTTAAGCTGCTGAGTACTCCCATTGATTTTAGTAAGACTGCCCACATGCATGAAGATAAGCACATATTCAAGTGCTTTGCCCAACAGGGCCTTACCATTCAAACTGATCTTTACTTAAATTCTGAAGGCAGTCACTGAACAGCATGCCTCAACCTGAAACTGAAGATGAAAGACTATCTACCTCAGTTTCCTTGGCTACATTCTCTCTGATGCTGCTTTCTCAGATGTACCCCACACTAGAGTGTGGAAGGAGAGATCACATGAATTTATGGAAACATTCTCCCAAGAGAGCAGTGTTGGTCACAACTACTGTGAAGCACATGAGGTGTCTGTAATAATTTACTACTAATTTACTCTGTCTGATTGATATAAAGGTGTTTATTGAAAGAAAACATGGGATTTAGAAAGGGTGTCTGTTCTAGGCAGGAAGTACAATGGCTTCAAATTGCCATCCACCTGCCACTATTTAAAGGACAACAAAAGAATCATTGTCTTTGAGGTTCCACCCTGCAAGAACTGGCTGAGGTCACCAGACTAGTTTCAGGCAGCAGAGCCCAAAGGCCCAGGAAACAGACACAGGACTTTGGGCTGCACAGAAGTGGCTTTCTTGGGAGGAGGTAGTTGCTTGGGAGACAGGGTCTCTGCCAAGAGATTGCAAGCCTCCAGGTCATTTAGATAAGAATATAGATTGTTTTTATTACTTCTACTATGCTTTCTTCTGTGACGTTATTGACATGAACTGTGACCATACAGATCATTGTTGCAACCAAGGTCCTCTAGTGGCACCAAATCTTGTACAAAGGAGGTCAAGTAAAGTGTCTATGAAAAGGTTGTAATTTCTGGTTATGATTATGCTGTTTGTATGTGTGTATCACTTTTGTATTTGAAGTTATGAATATTGGCTATGTATTTGTATCTCAATGTGTTTGATTTTAAGTAGCACTAGTGAAGCATATGGCCAGGTTATTGAGAAGGAACTCTTCAGATTAAGTGCCCAATCAAGAAACACTTCCCTGACAATGGACCTTGGGAGACTCCAATCCACATATGAGAAGCCTTCCTGGGAATGTTCAAGGTAGCATGTGAGCAATGGCTGCTCTACCTGTAAAGAACTGAGTCATGCAGGGACATGTGACTTGCCCATGTGACTCCAAACTCCATCTTGCTGCTGGGGTTTTCCACAGTATGAATAAAGGGGTGTCCTTCCACATGGCAGAGGATATAAAAGGCTGTGGAAACCCCTCCATTTTGTCTCCAGTCCTGCTTCTTACCTCTGGAGGAACTTTACTACAAACTGAAGCACTGAACAAAGGACTGAATGATCCATCCAAGCTGTGGATGTATTCCAAAGACTTGATTTGAACCTGCAGTTTATTCCATCACTGCTACAAGCCTGAACCACAAACTTTGCCATTACTGTATGTAACTGATTCCATTTAACCAATTTTAGCTCTCATCTGTATTTCTTTTTATGAATAAACCTTTAGATTTTAAATTCTAAAGGATTGGCAACAGTGTGATTTGTGGCTAAGATTTGACTTGTATATTGACCTGGGTCTGGAGCTTGGTCCTTTGGGATCAGGAGAACCTTTATCTTTTACTGGTTTTCATAATCATTCATCCCCATAAGGAGTGGCACTGGTGGTGATACTGGGCAACTGGAGTGTTTGAGGGAATTACTTGTATGACTTCAGTTTTACCCCACTGGCTAACTAGAAGTCCTCTGTTTGGCTGGTTTGGTGTGCAAAGGACCACCAGCCTTGGGCTGACTGCCCTACTCTAAGCAATTTGTCCTGAATTTATACTCTCAGGGTATGTCTACACTATGATAGTAGTTTGATTTTACTTAAACCGATTTTTTGAAACCGATATTACAAAGTCGAACGTGTGTGTCCACACTAAGCACAGTAATTCGACTTTGTGAGTCCACAGTAACAGGGGAAGCATTGACATTCCAAGCAGTGCACTGTGGGTAGCTATCCCACAGTCCCCGCAGTCCCTGCTGCCCAGTGGAATTCTGGGTCAAGCCCCCAATGCCTGATGGGGCAAAAAATGTCGTGGGTGGTTTTGGGTAACTGTCGTCATTCAACCCTCACTCCCCCCCTCCCTCCGTGAAAGCAGCGGCAGACAATCATTTCGCGCCCTTTTCCCTTGATTGACAGCGCGGACTCCATAGCACCGCAAGCATGGAGCCCGCTGCGATCATCACAGCAGTTATGGCCGTTGTCAACACCTCACACCTTATCGTCCACCTTATTCAGAGGCAGATGTTGAGAAATCGGTGGTGAGGACAGTGATGATGACACAGACCTCTCTCAAAGCACAGGACCCCAGAATGTGGACATCATGGTGTCAGTGGGTCATGTTGATGCAGTGGAATGCCGATTCTGGGCCCGGGAAACAAGCACAGACTGGTGGGACCGCATAGTGCTGCAGGTCTGGGATGAATCCCAGTGGCTGCGAAACTTTCGAATGCGTAAGAGCACTTTCCTTGAACTTTGTGAGTTGCTGTCCCCTGCCCTGAAACACAAGGACACCAGGATGCGAGCAGCCCTGACAGTCCAGAAGCGAGTGGCCATAGCCCTCTGGAAGCTTGCAACGCCTGACAGCTACCAGTCAGTCGCGAATCAGTTTGGAATGGGCAAATCTACCATGGGGGTTGCTGTGATGCAAGTAGCCAACGCAATCATTGAGCTGCTGCTGTTAAAAGTAGTGACCCTGGGAAACGTGCAGGTGATAATGGACGGCTTTGCTGCGATGGGATTCCCAAACTGCGGTGGGACTATAGACGGAACGCACATCCCTATCTTGGGACCGGACCACCAGGGCAGCCAGTACATTAACAGAAAGGGCTACTTTTCAATGGTGCTGTAAGCACTCGTGGATCATAAAGGACGTTTCACCGACATCAACGTCGGATGGCCGGGCAAGGTTCATGACGCTCGCATTTTCAGGAACTCTGGTCTGCTTAGATGGCTGCAGGAGGGTATTTACTTCCCGGACCAGAAAATAACTGTTGGCGATGTGGAGATGCCTACAGTGATCCTTGGGGACCCAGCCTACACGCTAATGCCCTGGCTCATGAAGCCGTACACAGGCGCCCTGGACAGTGAAAAGCTCTTCAACTACCGTCTGAGCAAGTGCAGAATGGTGGTGGAGTGTTCTTTCGGATGTTTGAAGGGGCGCTGGAGAAGCTTACTGACTCGCTCAGATCTCAGCGAAATAAATATCCCCATTGTTATTGCAGCTTGCTGTGTGCTCCACAATCTCAGAGAGCAAGGGGGAGATGCTTTATGGCGGGGTGGGAGGTTGAGGCAAATTGCCTGGCCGCTGATTACGCACAGCCAGACACCCGGGCGATTAGAAGAGCCCAGCAGGACGCGCTGCGCATCCGGGAAGCTTTGAAAACTAGCTTCCAGACCAACCAGGGTAACCAGTGACTCACATTTGTTTAAACATGAGGTGAACCATCCCCCATTTCTTTCCCCTGTTAATATTGCCTATCCTATCCAATTACCAACCTCCTTCCCCCCCTTCAAACACACCGTCCTTTAAAAGGAAAATAAAGGCAACATTGTTCAACAAAACTGTATTTTTTATTAAGGATTTTTCAGTAAAGGGAGGGAACTGGGATGGAGGCTAGGGTGGGGTGTGGGTGGAGGGAAGGAAAGGACGCTTCAAAACTTGGGGAATGACAGCCTTCTGCTACTTGAGCAGTCTGCAGGGGTGGACTGGTTGTTTCCACGGAGCCTGCCACCCCTCCTTTTTGGGACTCTGGGTGAGGGGGCTATGGGACTTTGGGGCGGGGGAGGGCGGTTAGACATCTGCTGCAGCAGGGCTCTGTCCTCCTGCCTCCGGTCCTGCAGAACATCTACCAGACGCCGGAGCGTGCCCGTTTGCTCCCGCATTAGCCCAAGCAGCGCCTCAGTCACCCGCTGGTCTTCCTGCCGCCACCGATCATCGCGAGCGTCCCTTCTGTCCTCACGAGCTTCCGTCCTGTTCTCACGGGCGTCCCGCCTCTCCTCCCGTTCGCTGGCTGATTGCTTGTGTTGCGAAATGGTCTCCCTCCACTCACTCTGCTGTGCTGCCTCAGTGCGGGAGCACTGCATGAGTTCGGAGAACATCTTGTCCCGCGTTTGTTTCTTTCGCCGCCTTATCTGTGCCAGCCTTTGGGAGGGAGATGCCGGGGGAACCCTAGAGACAGTTGCAGCTGTGGGATGAAAAAAGGAGTGAATTCTTTAGAAAGATACATTTTCCAGAACAATGAATATAGTCTTTCCCGGTGAACAAGACCATGCACACTACCTATCGCATTTGCTTTCAGTACAAGGTTGCATTTTTAATCTTTATATTGAGTGCCTGGGGTCTTGCTGTGCAGACCACACAAGCGGGGCCGGGCAACGGAATTCAGCTAGCAGGCGGACATGGTAAGCCGTAGACTTTTGGCTGCTGAAAGCTTAAATTTACAGCAGCGCCCTCCTTTCCCGTTCCAAGCAGAGCTCCTACAGTTGCCCAGTTACTGCTGCACTGTGCGTGTTAACATGCAGCGGCAGAAACCACAGTAACCCCAGCCATCCCATTCTCTGGGATGGTCGGTTTAGCCTTCACCTCACCGCGTGGCTGGTCTCGGGAATGATCCCTGCAAGCTGCCGGCGAACCGCTCAGCATGAACAGTCCGCCTCCCCGCCCCCCACCGCGTGGCTGGAAACCGCTGGGTAGATTTTTTAAAAGGCACAGGCAAACAGTCCCCGTAATAAAATTCACCTAATTCCAACCAGGTCACCATGACCGATATCACTCTGATAAGGATTACACAGACAGAGAAAGACCGTATGCTACGTGAATGCCAGCAAACACCGGGGCCATATGCCACCATGCTTTGTCAGGCAATGATACTGGAGTTACCTGCTACTGGCCTGGCGCAGTAAAGTTTCCTACCATGGAGGACGCAATAAGGCCGCTCTCCCCAGAAACCTTCTGCAAAGGCTTTCACAGTACCTCCAGGAGAGCTTCATGGAGATGTCCCAGGAGGATTTCTGTTCTACCCCCACACATGTTAACAGACTTTTCCAGTAGCTGCACTGTCCACGAATGCAGCTAAAGCACCTAGGTCAAATTACTCATTAAAAACCCATTGCTAAAATACCATGTCTATTCTATTCAAAAGATATGTTGTGAACACTCACATACTGATCCTTCTCCTGATTCACGGTCCGGGTTACCACCTTGGGAGGGTTGGTAGGGGATCTCCATCAGGGTAAGGAAGAGATCCTGGCTGTCGGGGAAATCAGCATTCAAAGCGCTGTCGACTGCCTTGTCCTCCTCATCTCCATCATCTTCCCCGTCCGCGAAAACCTCCGAGGAAGCGACTGTTGAGAATACCCCATCGTCGGAGTCCACGGACGGGGTGGGGTAGTGGTGGAGGCCCCACCTAGGATAGCATACAGTGCAGCGTAGAAACAGCATGTCTGGGGCTGAGACCCGGAGCGCCCGTTGGACTCTTTGGTCTTCTGGTACGCTTGTCTCAGCTCCTTGATTTTCACGCGGCACTGCGTTGCATCCCGGCTGTATCCTCTGTCTGTCATGGCCTTGGAGATCTTCTCGTAGATCTTCGCATTCCGTTTTTTAGATCACAGCTCTGAAAGCATGGACTCATCTCCCCATACAGCGATCAGATCCAACACTTCCCGATCAGTCCATGATGGAGCCCTTTCGATTCTGGGATTGCATGGTCACCTCTGCTGGAGAGCTCTGCATCGTTACCAGTGCTGCTGAGCTCGCCACGATGTCCAAACAGGAAATGAAATTCAAACTGGCCAAACAGGAAAAGAAATTCAAATGTTCCCGGGTCTTTTCCTGTGTGGCTGGGCAGAGCATCTGAGCTCGGACTGCTGTCCAGAGTGTCCAGAGAGTGGTGCACTGTGGGATAGCTCCTGGAGCTATTAGCATCGAATTCTGTCCACACTAACCCTAATTCGACATGGCCATGTCGATTTTAGCGCTACTCCCCTTGTCAGGGAGGAGTACAGAAATCGATTTAAAGAGCCCTTTATGTCAAAATAAATTGCTTCGTTGTGTGGACGGGTGCAGGGTTAATTCGATTTAACACTGCTAAATTCGACAAACTCCTAGTGTAGACCAGGCCTCAGTAGTGTCCTGCCACAGGCTGCTTTGTTACACCTTCTTATTAAGCAATCCTATGGTTCAAGACGACTATCCAGGCATCATTTACCACTGATCACAAACTCCCAAGGAGAATAGTAGGTGCTAAACCCAGCAAGGCCTGCTGAGGGAAGCAAGTTGACCCAGGGAGTACTATAGGCCAGGATGCTATTTAAGGGTATGTTTACTCTTCAGTTAGACACCTGTGGCTGGCTTGTGCCAGCTGACTTGGGTTTGAGTTACACTGCAATGAAACAGCCCCACAGCCCAAGCCAGAATGCAGTCCAGCCATGGGTTTTTATGTGCAGTGTAGACAACACAGAGTGGAACCAAATGCAAAAATGCCAATAGCTGTTGGAAAGCACACTGAGACTTGAGGGATCAGAGAGCTACCTGTACCTCTGACAACTGTGATAACTACAGTTTAAAGCAGGGTTTGTGGAAGACCAGTTTTCATTTTTATACTTCAAAAACCACACCCAAAAACTTCCAGCACTGACAACTTAGTAAAAAACGTGTGCTTGAGGAAAAGTCATACAAAAGAGCCTCTCACTTATAAGGAGCTGCAACACCTATATTTTCTTGTTTGTCTGGCAACTGCCTAGATCTTAACTTCTCTCATTTCATAAGAGAGTCCACAGTGAAAAGAAGGCCTAGACTCAGTATAGGTATCTGCAGTTGAAACAGTTTGTTGCTTCTCCTGTATTTCTGCCATCTACTATATAGAACCCTGAAGAATATTCCATTATTCATAGTATTACTCAGAGCCAATGAACTTCTGAGAATACCAGTGACAGGATATTGGTTTTAATATCTGTTCTCAAGGGGAGGTATTTTCTTAAAAAGTAAAGCCAACTGGCTTATTTCAGAGGTTGTTTTATGAGAAGAAATGCCAGTTCTATTTTTCCTGAACATTTGAGAGGCCAGATATCTGGACTATGCAATTGCTAGTGTCAACATCAATCTATTTTTATTTCATGAAGTAAAAAACTAGACGCTCCACAAGTTTCAGATGTTTATTAAGCCCCAACAAGCTACTTTCCAGCACATGATTAAAAGTGCAATGTGAGGCAAGCTTAATTAACATTTCCTGGATGATTAAGTATTAGTTGTGCGGATAGCTTCTGGAAGACCTTCATTCTGTGCAGCTTGTAGCGGGGAGAAGAATTTGTTCTTTAGAAGTCAGGACGATCCTTCTTCAGTTTGCTGTAGTCCACATTGACCGAATAGAACTAAGAGGGGGTGGGGAGAAAAAAAAAAGAAAAAAAAAGAGGGTTTTGATCAGGACAAGATCCAAGTCTGTACTAGGGGAGAACACTACTTTCAATTTAACTGAAAACACAGTTATTTCTATATACACCACTTTGTTTTCTTTGAGACATTAGTATAGTCAATTGCACAGAGATTTTAGCACTAGAGCTGCATGTTTTTAAATACATTTCTAGTTTAAGTTCGGATGGTACATGCTTTTAGCATATGCCACAAGAGCCCTCAGTTAAAGCGAGTCTGAAAGACAGCTTCACTGCAAGGTTTAAACCAGTTGTTTTCTAACTGTTGCCCAGCAAGAACCCACAGAACTTCCTTACCATCCCCAGGATTAAATATTTGAACATTAATATACAGAATTTGATAGAGAGTTCATGGGCTGTTGTACCTCAGCTTCTTTAACATACCACATCATGGAGAACTAATAGTTTGGACAGGTTTACTTTGAAAAACAGGGAAGTTGTTGGTGTCCTTTCTTCTCCAGTCATCTTTGAGTAAGTTACTATGCTACTGCCATATTGGTCCCCAATCTTGGCTCCAAAGTGGCACAGAGGGCTGTTTCAATACAAGGTGAAAGTGATGGTTTAAGCCAAGATTAACCATGGAGAGCTGATTAGAACCATTCACTCAAACACCAGTTATTCTCAGTGCCATCAAATTTAGATTCCTAATCCTATTGACTAATACATTTAGAGCAGTTGCCAATCCCTAATGATCACAGAGGTCCTCACGGATAGAAAAGAGATGATAATCCCTCCTACTATCTTGCGAGGACCAGGATATAAAGGGGGAAAAAAATCAAGAGCAAGATTGAACACCTTTATGTGCAGTAACCTTATTCAAACACCAGATGTTGGTAACAGGGAGAATTGTGAAGCACTAAGTACAGCAATACATAAACAGAAAAGAACATGAGAACATGCATAAAGTGGGCAAGAGAACATTTTAGAACAGTATTAGTAAAAGCTGCATCTTCTGGATTCAAAGATTGTAGCTCAGATCACAATCTGGACCAGTCCTAAAATAAATGCCACTACAGTGCAGAACAGTGCAGGAAGATACAACATCGGAAAGAGAGAATAGATCTTCTACATCTTGTATTAAGAGCTTAGAGAATGCATGACAATAAAATAAGTCAAATACTGATCAAATATTGACTCTTAGTAAGGCATATTTTAGCATCCAAGGTTGAATAAGACATTGTTAAACATATGTTTTGACTAAATAAGCAAGCAGTGACTTCATGACAGCAGGAGTGGCAGTAACCATTACAACAACAAAGGTATCTAACCATATCCATTCTAACATCCATTCTATGTTATCAGTCATAACTTTTAAACTCAAAGTGAAGTTTCACAGGACCGATCTGTATCCAAAAGCAAGCTTTTGGAGACATGTGAGTGATTCAGCTCTTGGGTCTCAAAAAAATAAAAATAATAAAAAAAAAATCACAAGATTTAGCAGCCCTCAAGACAGAATATCTGGAAATATAAAAAAAGTTGAAATTTGACAGGGAAATGGGCACTTTCTTTAGGGAGGGCTTTGAGCATTCCAGGGAAGAGATTTGAATATTTACAATCCTTTGACAAAAAACTACTACAAGTATCATATTATGCTCCAGATTTCTCATAAGAGTCCTGACCCACCAAGCTGATCTGTGCAGGCAAGCTTGTGCAGAGCCCACTTACTTTAGCCGTATGGGTTCAGGGATATACACCCATACAGATCAATTTGGAGGATCAGGACTTCAGCTTATACGGTTGTACAACTAAAAAATACAGGATCACTTGAGCTGTGCAGTGAAAAGTGTACTGCATATAGATCTTAGCTTGAACCCTAAAACTTGAACTTAAAGCACTGAAGCCATTTTTTAAACCCATATTTTAATATGGGTCACCTTTGGTCAGAGACCAAACTCAGGAAGTTTTAGCAAGTTCTGAGCAACTAGAATGAAGGGTTTAAGATTGCATAAACACATTCATTTTCACTACATGCTTCCATTTTACTAACTATAATCCTGAGATTCTGCATATTTTAGTTTGGAAAAGAAAGTTTGTTAGGAGAGTAAAAAAATAAGCTCTCTAACAAAGTTGCTTTCCTTAACACATCTCCTAGTGATCTGCTTTAAAAAGAAACTTTTTATTGTGTTTATCAGAATGATATGCCATCAGCCACTGTATCTATCATTTCCAATACTTTTAACTACTTTAGTTTCCACAACACACGAGGAGTTGTTTTAGTGACACTGCCAGGGAAAAATGCTAACGATACACAGGACCAAATATGGTAAGCTTTGAGATTTCTGCTTCTTGTGCCAGTACAGGCTGGGAACACTGTTATTCAGTTATACTGTTATTCTGAAGAGCACCAACCTATAGCACATTTTTAGCATCAAATAAAAGCACCTTACACCTAGGACAGTTTCCCATTAACATGACTGATAAAGAGTACAAAGGTAGGTTTCTCTTTTGACTTTTCTCCAAAGTGTAAAAAAATTAGTTACACTATGTGTGGCCATTTGCCTTAGAACAAAATGTCAGCATTTGGAGGTTTTTCCTTTTAGTAAGCTTAATACTGATGATACTGTGGTAACAATATCACTTATCTTTGGTAAACTTGAGTTTTTCCAGAACCAGTGATGGTTAACTTTAGAAGCTAAATGGTCTGTGAATCTACTACAAGTATGAGGATTAAACTTTTTATATTGAAACAGGAAATATATTGCACTTGTTTTCAAAATACCCTACAAACTTGAATGGTGTTTAACCATAACACTTGTGAGGTCTGTATAATAAACAGTTTACAGTGAAGGCAGTATTTTTTTAACATACAAATTAACTTTGGTATGGTAAATAATATCAGAAGAGGTTAGAATTTTTTTTAAAAAAAGTGTCTTTGAATAGCAATGGAGACGCTTTTTTTGGAGCCTGTCACAAAACAGCATTTGTAAAAAGGACCCAGAGGCTCACATATCATCTGTCTCAACTAAGTGGCCCTTTTTGGAAGTCTTGCAAAAGATCTCTCTTTACAAAGCTCTTCCTTTATTTCAGGAATATAGGCAAACAAGTGAGAAATGCATCAAAAGAGGGTTCAGCAATATTTTACAACCGCAATAGTTTACACTTCAATTTTCACAAAACGAGGGTCTCTGGTTTAGCGGAAGATTTTTAGAATGCAAGATTTCCTATCAAATGACAGAACCTACAGTATATTACTAAGTCATAAAAAAATGGACCACAGTTGTCCAAGTGAAGTACACTGATCCATTTTTTTGTTTATTCCCAAACTTTGTGTGCTGTAAATACCCCCACTCTCTGCAAGTTAGCAGGGTTCTACTGTACTTATTTGATCATCCTAATAAATAATTTTTAATGCTTCTAAGACTTTTGCAGTAGTACTGAAGCCAAAATAGTTGGATTCCAAAACTGATTTTAGCACGACATCTATGATGTGTAGTTTACAGCTCAAAGCTTTTTCCCTCCTCCCTCCAATATCAATTTAACACTAACTACTGAGTAGCATATTCTTCCTTGTTGTTCTGTATTAAGGAATTGAAAACAAATTTAATTTCAGCACTACTTTCTTCATTCAACACTTTGCCCTAGGTAACGAGATTTCTCCTACCTTATTAGACACTGCCTTCAAGCAAAGGTAATATCTAAACCAGCGGTCTCATTTTAATATTCAAATCTAGCCTTGCTTCACAAATCAACTCATCACTCCACTGCTGATTCCCAATCCAAACCTGTGCAGGAAACTGACAGCAAAGGAAGCATATTCAGTCCTCCCTGCACCACCTCTCACTGGTGCCTCACACTGAGATGACCCTCCAAAAGTAGCCAGGCCACAGATAACATACATCTGTAGATTAGCCGATGCCCTAATGGCTAAAAGCCTTTCTGCCTCTTACCTTGTACTGATCAGTGGGAGCCAGCTTATTCCAAGGCTCAGGGTTATTCTTTTTGTCCCAACTACAAAGAGAAATACAGTAGTATAGCAGAAGGTATAAATCAGACTGCTTTTAACATGCATTATATATTATAGAACTGTTGCTTAGTTAAAGAACATGAATGCTTATCTGTCCTAACAAGTTTCCACATAACAAAACCACCATTACTGTAGGTAGTTTCCAAAATTTACTTCAGAAGCATGGAATCAGAATTTCCTCAATCAGAAATGCAGTCCTTCAAACTCAACTCTGAAGCACACTTCTGAAGCTCAGCTAGAAACATGAGCCTCCAGGAGTGCCAAACTTTTCATAAACGCCAAAGTTTGCTTGACTATTATATATACACATACACACGCACATATATACACACATACACACTGTAAAGTTTACTACCTACCAGACATCAGGGTTGAACATTGCCAGGCGCATAATGTACAGGGCTGCACCAGAACCTCCAGCTCCAATAAAGATGAAAAGAGGGATCAACTAGAACAAAAGATTTGGAAATAAATGAGAGATTAGGACATAAACATGCCACTTAAAAACCAAGGCTGGAAATGAAGTCCTGCCCAGTGATCACACATTCGGCTCATCAGTTTTGAACCACCCCATACTCTAAGTAGTTTAAGTGCCTAGTCATGAAGGACCCAGCATGCCTGTAGGGTGTTCTAATGCTAGCAGATCCTGCTTCTCTGGAAGAGCAGGTGAGGAGCCGGGACATGCCACTACCAAGGGCCCCACAATACCCAGAAGACGGCAGAAGTTAACCCTCTGACTCTCTAGGGTAACGCTGTTTGCACCTGCAATAGCTACGCTGATTCACAAGAGCCAAGAAAATGGATTGGAAAAAATCACTTGGCTACCATGACTGGGCTTGGAAAGGGCCCGCGCCGCAGGAGGGCAACGGGGACCTGGGCCTCTAAACTACTCTCGTTCTAGGGCCATGGGGACATGCACAGCTTCCTCCGAGGAAGGGGAGCGACGGCAGCACCGCCCCGCCGGGCTCACACGGGTCTCCGGAAAGGGCTGTCACAACAAGGCGGTGCTAGTCCGGGCGCGAGGGGCCCCACGGAGCCTGGGGAGGCGCTAGAGCCGGCGGGAAGGGGCGGGGAAGGGCAGAAGACCACATGGGGCTCGGTGACCGAGCTCTCCCGGCGGAGGGATTAAGCCCATGAGAGCGGCAGATGGAGGGATTCTTGCCCACGCATTCCCCTGCCTGGGGAGTCCCGCCGCCCACCGACCCCTAGGGCGCTGAAGTCGCCTCCCTCCCCGCAAACCGCCCCGGGCTCCAGCGGCCCCCTCCCCGCAAACCGCCCCGGGCTCCAGCGGCCCCCTCCCCGCAAACCGCCCCGGGCTCCAGCGGCCCCCTCCCCGCAAACCGCCCCGGGCTCCAGCGGCCCCCTCCCCGCAAACCGCCCCGGGCTCCAGCGGCCCCCTCCCCGCAAACCGCCCCGGGCTCCAGCGGCCCCCTCCCCGCAAACCGCCCCGGGCTCCAGCGGCCCCCTCCCCGCAAACCGCCCCGGCTCCGGGCCGAGCCGCCGCCCTCCATGACGCACGCTCGGATGTTTCTTGGCCTGATTGATCATGAGTCGGAACATGGTGACGGTTGGGTGCGGGGGTCTCGCGCTCTGCCAGACCCGGACTCGGCCTCTCAGGAAAGTCTCGTCTCGCTGTCTCTCTAACCCGCCGTAAGGCCCAATGTCATTCAAGGACCCCACGTTGCAGGCGCCAGATATAACCACCCAGATGGGGCTGTCCTACTGGCTGCCTGCGTTCACTTTGCCTATTGGAATCGGGGAAGTGGGCGGCCCTGCCTCAGCCGCCGAACAAACAGACCCTAAAGAGAGGTTTGTATGGAGTCACCTATGCGTCCCCCTTACTGCCCCGTCTCCCCAGGACTTGCAGCCCCTAGTCAGAAAACAGGCAACGTCCTGGACACGTATACAGAGGAAGGGGGCGGGGGAGAGAGGAGGCGGCGAGTCACGCGCATGCGCCAACTGGATGCCGCAACCGTGGTGGGTGGGGAAGTGGCTCCGCCTCTGCTGCGGCGGTTGCACCCCGCAGCGGGGCTGGGCAGGCGTCGAAATCGCGTCCCCCAGGGGCCGGCGTTCTAAAAATAGCCCCGCAGCGGCTGCGCTCGGCGCCTCCTACCCACTGTTTTCCTGTCACTGTCTCCAGGAGCCCGTGTGCACGTGCTCAGGCCAGCCTGGCTCAGCCCCTAAGAAAAGCCGCCCCCCTCCGGGTGGAATCCAGCGATTGGCTTTTCAGAGTTCTCTGCTTGTGCAGCCACCTAGCACAACAGGGCCTGGGGCATGACGGGCTCCTGGGTGCTGCGGTATTACTACTGCTAATCAAATACACCTTTTATATTTGCCTTCTGGGTTTTGAGCCTTTAGTGTATAATGACATCATGATTTTAAAGCTGTTCTCTGCCACCAGGAGGACTAGAAATTTGAGGGGGCAGTTAATGAAAGCTCAGATTTTCGTGATTCTGGCACAAATCTACAAGGAAAAACTAAAAATCAGACAAAAGAAAATGATGAAGCTGTAAGGAAATCACAGGCAGCGATTTTGTTGTGCAAACCACAACTTTTAACACACTGCAACTTTTTGTAGTTGCAAATTTGAGTGGCATTTAAACCCCATTCACCACGACAGAGCATCACTCACTCATTTTACCAGGCCACTCGTTTGTTAGGCTTGCCTTCTGTGCTGTTGGCCTGCTTTGGAAGGAAGGCTGCATGTCTCGGACTGAGTGCTGGCACTTATGTGTGGGTGCACACGCAGGGCTGATGCTCCTTGTGAGAGTACCCAGGGAGGGTCTTCATTCTTCACCAGAAAACAGGTTGAAGGGAACCCTGAGATAGACCCCCAGAGGAGCACCTGCCTAGTGACACGTTGATGTCTAACCACCCCAAAACCACAAATTTAACAAACTTGCCACAACTTTTGAATAAAAAAAAAAAATCACAACTTTCTTACGTCAATCATAAGAGCTGGCAACAGTGCTTTACACATGAGTCATCCCTCTAAAGTCAATGCATAAAGTTAGGCATGCATGTATGTGCTGGATTGGGACCTTACATTGTTCATTTTCTTTGTAGGAAATCTGTCTTTATTTTTTCTGTGAAGCACCAGGCACATCTATGGAGTTATTTAATACACAATTTAGGGCTTTATTTTTCCACCTTCATATGTTTCTGTATTTGTTTCCCTCTCCCTCCTACTCTTTGCTTCTGATCGGCTTTTTTTCTCTGAACTGTGACCTGCCCGTGAGAAAGATATTATTACCAAGGAAGGTTTTAGTGAAAAAATGCATTTTGACGTTTGGTTGGGATTGGGTTTAGTCTGATCTCATAAGGTAAATAATCCATAATGGGGTTCACACCATTAATGCTCAGTGGGAATAGTCATGCACTTAAAGTGAAGCACATGCTTAAGTGCTATGCTGGATGGGTCCAACTATGGCATATTTATTGACTTAATACATAAAGCCATAATAGCTAAGTTGTGACAATGTTACCTGTCACCTTGGTATCTGAGTTCTTTACACAAAAAATAAACCAAAAAATCTTTCTTGCAGCACAGTTAGTGTTGGGAGATAGATATGTATACAACACGCAAGTGAAAACTGTTATTGTATAAAATGATGGATGGCTTTTTTAATAAAGTATGTCAAGAAGCACTTAGATTTGTATTCTATCAGAAAGCTATGAATATTTTTGTAAGCAAGTTATAATTTCCTATAACCTGACCTCTTAATGTGAGTTTGTTTCCCTCAAAGTTTGGCAGAGAATGGATACGTCTACACATGCATAAAAAACCCACAGCTGGCTTAGGCTGCTAACTTGAGCTAACAGTGCTTGAACTCTGGGCTGAAGAATTGCTGCATAGACATCTTGAGGGTCCCAGAGCTTGGGCTCTAGCCTGAGGCCATGTGGCCTCAAAGCAGTTTTTCAGCCTGGAGCCTGAGTCAGCTGACCAGGGCCAGCCATGAGTTTTTTATCCCTGTGTAAATGTATACAATAAGATCAGTTCCATGAAACTGAAACAATTATATTCCCAGGGCAGGAGCAAGATTAAGTGTAAATATTTTCTTAAAACAGGTTAAGCCTCAGACTTCTTAGTTGCTTGAAATGTTAGGACTTCATTTATGTCCTTCAGCGACCACACAGAGTGCAATACCTTGACCAAGGAGCCATGATAACTACAACTACAAGTTTAAATGCAGTGTATGTATAGAGTGTATGTATTTATTTATAGTAGTGATACTGTTATATTGATCTTACTACAAGCACAGTTTCCTATTATGCAAGTGTCTAGTATAAATCCATACCACTATAGAGAGTAAATGCTAAATTAATCCAGTGAATTGTACAACAAAATCTATTCAATCTGAATTTCTTTCTTTTGAGAGTTAAGGATCTTTGTAGTCATGCCTGTCAATTCCATTTAACACTTTAGTTAGGCTAGCCCCTTCTTTTACTCTGAGTAAAGTTAGTGTTGTGTAGGTTGATATAATTTAAATAACTGAATCCATAAATCTACACAATGATTTTGGCAAGGTTTTGTGATGAACCAGTCCATTAGTAACCTAGAGCTTGATTTGCCATGGTGTACAACACTTCCGAAAATCAGACCCTCAGTTTTATTTTCTGCTACTATTCTCCTGTACCCATACACTTCCATGCCTTCTTATTGTCTGTTTTTCAGTTCTTCTCCCTTCATTGGTAGCATTTCTCTTTTATGCCCAGGCCCATTTGATCTTTCACTTATGTTTCTCATTTCCTGAAATTGTTTTTCTCCTCTCTTGCCTTCCTGTTTCCAGTGTCTTTTTCTCAAGCCTCCCCATTATGAATCATAACTGCAGGTTTCTACCATGTTTAACATCAATCATAATGTGTTTTAAGTGTTATTTTCTATTGAAAAGATGAAATTACAGCTACTAAAACAATCACCTATCTGATCTCTTGAAGAATCAAACTACACACACATTTGATAGGATCAGTCCATTTTTTTCCCCTACAAAAACACTTCCAACCACTTTCAAAGCTAGAGATTTAAGGCAATCAACATGTTCTTTAACAAGAATTAAGATATGAGACATGGAGAAGTTCCAGTTGTTCCTAGAACAATTAAATGCATTTTTTCATCATGTGTTGGTTTACATAATCTTGAACATGTCTCTGTTAATCAGTAATGCATAAGCTGGAGAGTCTCTGTAGGATACAGCAGACTGGGCTGTACAAGTAGAAAGGCAAAAACTGAGAAAATATTCCTACGTGAGAAAATCTAGAGAACATTAGATGGAAGCCAAAATCATTTCAAAGATTTGGAAAAGTACACAGATGCAGACCCTAAAAGTCATGCCTACAAATACACAAATTATATCTATTGTGACAGTTCTTCAAAAGACTATTTAAAAGATAGATAAATCTAATATTTGGAAAAATATAATTTAAGCTCTGACAGAAGAACCTCAGAGTTACCAACACCTCAGGAATGGAGATTGTTTGTAACTCTGAAATGTTCATAACTGAAAGAACAACCATAATGTTTTGTTCAAAAGTTTACAACTTTACTATGCAGAAGAAAAATGCTGCTTTCTCTTTTCTTTTAGTAGTTTATGTTTAACACGGTACTGTACTGTATTTGCTTCTTCTTTTTTTGGTCTCTGCTGCTGCCTGCTTGTGTACTTCCATTTCCAAATGAGATGTGTGGTTGACTGGTCAGTTCATAACTTCGATGTTGGTGACTCTGAGGTTCTACTGTAATTTTATTATCTTTCAAAAGATAACTGAATATTGGTGGCATCATAGCAGAATTTTCAGGAGCCTTCCTGACCCTTCACAAGCTTCAAAAACTCAGCAGCTGATGTAAAAGTGATTTGCCACACACTATCCTCTCTTCGCTTGTAGTCACCTGCTATGATGACCCACCATCATCCCGTCCATGATAGAAATAACCACTAAAGTTATCTCAATGCCTGATGAGACCAAAGTACATACGTGTACATACTAACTTCCAAAAGCAGGGTCTGCTCTCCCCAATAATACTTCTAACAAGTGTTAGTCTTCTTTTCCATCTACAAGATACACAAGAGTCTTCACCAAACCACATCTCAAAGGCTTAACATTTCTTCTTGTTAGCAGGATTAGTTTCTCATTATTCACAACCATAGGAAAAATATAATATTAAAAATTTCAGCAAAACAATAAATATAAGGGCAAAGGGGAGGGACGATGAAGTGTTTACAAATCGGAATGTAACCCTTCTAGTCGGAATTGGCAGTAACAAGGGACAGGTTTGGTATCTAGGGGTTCCTTTTCAACAATACAACACAAAACCGGCTCGAGCCCCCACCCCATGACCTGGGACAATTACACACCACGGCTTGAGTGCCTCTAAGAGCCAATACTTCCCCTCTTGCAAAAACAGAATCTGAGTGTAACAAAAAAACCCACCTTTTAATAAAAGGTGGGAAGTAACTCAGCGTTGATTTGGGAAAACACCGCAAACAGGGGTCATAAACATAAACCATGAGCAAAAGATCCACCCCCCACGTAAGTTGGGCAGTGTCCTTTTCCCACAGGTTCTTACATCCAGCAACCAAAAGTCCCTTTAACATGCCTGTCCCTTCTCTGCAACCCACTCACAGTTGTTGTCCTTGGTCAGTGCAGACCCAGAGTTCAGAGGTGTATCTGCAGAGTTCACTTCCTACCCTGGGTGTGGAGGAGGGAATAAGAAGGCACCTTGCTCAGTCTGCTGCCCAGGCACTCACTTGCCACTCCTCTCCAACAGCCACCCTGACAGCCGATCGCCAATCCACCAGGATATCTTCAGGTCCCCACACTTAACACAGGTGTTAGTATCAGAGGAGTAGCCCTGTTAGTCTGGATCTGTAGAAGCGACAAAGGGTCCTGTGGCACCTTATAGACTAACAGAGGTATTGAAGCATAAGCTTTCGTGAGTGAATACCCACTTCTTCGGATGCAAGCAGTGGAAATGTCCAGAGGCAGATATTTCAGATGTTAGTAGGGGAGCCTCACTGCTGGTGAGTCTTTTGCATCAGAGACACTGTCCCAAAGCAGATCTAACACTTAGACCTAGGTATCAGTGATTTCAGTCCTGCAGTGTGTAACAAGACTTTCAATTGAGTCTAAACAAGCTCTTTTATTACACAGTGGAACGAGAACAAGTCAAACCCTTTCTAAAACCCTTAAACAGAACCCACCCTTTCTCAACTCACTGGGTTTTGGAATCCATGTTCCCTGCCTAGTGAGTGTCATTTAGTTGAGGGTGAGTCCCTCAACTGGAGGTATACCAAGTACGGTTTTGCTGCCCTTTATTCACACAACAAGGATAACAACCCTTTATTACTCCTGCCCCAATAGCAAGGAGACTGGGGATCCAGCACCAGCCTAAAGTGATCATTTGTACAAGCAATCCCATCATGCTGAGCACCTAGGCAGGGTGGGTGTGCCCATGCAAATAAGATCAGCTTCTGAAGTTCTCTCCACAGTTCATCACTAGATGTCAGGGGAGAGCTCATTCAGACTCTGCTTACAGGAATACCAATAAAAACTTTGAAGAAAAGGAATTGAAGATGCTCCAAGTGTTGTCAGAACCATTTATCCTCAAAATATTTCAGTATGCCTATAGTTCTTGTAAACAAATGCATATTATCTAATTTAAGACCCAGATTCATAGACTTTAAGGTCAGAAGGGACCATCATGATCATCTAGTCTGATCTCTTGCACATTGCAAGCCATATCCACTCCTGTAATAGGCCCATAACCTCTGGCTGAGATACTAAAGTCCTGAAATCTTGGTTTAAAGACTTCAAGTTACAGAGAATCCACCATTAATTCTATTTTGTAAAGGAAGGCAAAAAGCCCTAGGGTCTCCACCAATCTGTCCTGCGGGAAAATTCCTTCCCAACCCCAAATATGGCACTCAATTACACTCTGATCATGAGGGAGAGACCTACCAACCAGCCACCTGGGAAAGAATTCTCTATAGTAACTCAGAGCCCTCCTCATTTAGCGTCCTATCTCTGACTTTTGGAGATATTTGCTAATAGCAGTTGCAGATGGGCCATATGCCAGTGTAGACAACTTCATCATGCCATCCCCTTCATAAACTTATCAAGTTTAGTCTTTAAACAAGTAAGCTTTTTTGCCCCCTCTATCTCTACTGAAAATACCTTGCCTAATGCATCTCAGGATTGCATTAGCCTTTTTCATACCTGCATCGTATTGGTGTCTCATAGTCATCCTGTGATCAACTAGTACACCCAGGTCTTTCTCCTCCTCTGTCACTTGCAACTCATAAGTCCCCAGCTTATAGGAAAAACTCTTGTTATTCCTTAAGTGCAGGTCTTTGCATTGTTACATTTCGTCCCACTTCTACTCCAGGTTTCAAGGTCATCCAGATCTTCTTGCATGTTATTCCAGTCCTCCTCTGTTTTGGCAATACCTCCCAACTTTGTATCATCTGCAAATTATTAGCACATTCCCACTTTGTGCCAAGGTCATTAATGAAGGTATTAAATAAGATCGGTCCCAAAACCAATCTTTGAGGAACTCCACTAGTAACATCCTTCTATCCTGACAGTTCACCTTTCAGTATAACCCATTGTAGTCTCCCCTTTAAACAGTTCCTTACCCACCTTTTCAATTCTCATATTCATCAACTAAGTTTTCAGACTGCCTAATATTTTGCTATATTTGGTCTCTCATGTAAAACTCCAGTGGTTTGTTCTAGTGTTTTTTCCTCAAAATCTAGTTCTACAGATCCATCCATGGCTTGTGGGAGGTTGTGCCCACACACAGCCTTCAGACATCCAAACAGGAGTTGGGTAAAAAGGTCCTCCACTCTCTCTGTTGAGCCCACTCTGGGCCTGAAAGCTCAAAGACATACTATGAAGAGCACTGGCATCTTTTAAACTAATGGCACAATTTTGGTGGTGAGCACTATGGTTGGTAGTGTTTGCAGAGTCAGACCCTTAGGCTCCTATCCTGAGCTGACCCCTGCACCTATGCAGAATCCCAGTGAAGACAATAGGGCTCTTGGTGAACTCAGGGATTTGCCCATATGCATTTTATTGCAGGATTGTGCCTTAGATTGTAAAGATTTCAGAGTAAGTACCTTGTGCTCATTCTCTATTCCATTATACCTTTGTAACATAGGAGAATAAGGCCCCTTGTCTTTGTACTTACCTGAAAAGCACTAATGCAGTCCTGGCTCTATATAAATTATAACAAAATAAATTGAAGTTCACTTGGTATCAAATTATCCAAGCCCCCTCACAACATATGCTGCTAGCACCCATGTAAATGAAATTCCTGTTAAACAGGGCCCTCAGAGAGTCAGACCAGAAGAAGTTGGAAGACAGTGATTATATTATACTGTTAATGTGTGACAGGAAAGAAAGAAAATTTTAGAGTGGAATAATTATAATAATGCAAACTTAGTGATTTTTTTACTACATAATATATTTTCTGGTACATAAACTGACATCCAGAGTTGCTTCTCCAATAAAACAAATACAAATTACACCTTTGATTGTTAATCAAAACATAGTGTTACCCGTAAACTTAAATATAGAGATATTTGTGCTATAGTACTAAGATCGTTTAGAATATAACTCTTTAATTGTAGAATTTAATTAAGTCATTTTATTGTTGTGTGATAGTTTTCTTTTAATATTATCAATTGAAGGGCTGTGCAAACTGCAATCACGTTAAATTAAAGACCAAAAATAATTTTATGCCGCTAACACTGACTTTCAACTAACAAAAAGTACAATAATTTCTAGGAAAATGAAATTGGTTCACTGCAGACCTTTAAAGAAAGATTACAAAACAAAACTATATTTTGGCAAAATGTGCCTTTAGTTACAAGCATTTTAAAATAAAATGTTAAATTGTATTCTTTAAAATAAATAGTTCTGATTGCTAGGGGGTCAAATCCTCAACTGGCATAAACTGCTGCACAGCTCAACTTCAGTAGAGCTCCAGAAATCTCTAGATTTTTCCTTATGCATTGTAACAAGTGTTCTGTTTAGCAGCATGTTTTGAATCTTATGAAGAAATGTTCCTAAACATTCCCTACACTGATAAATCTACTAAAATATATATTTCACAGGGGGACCAGATGGATGTCTCAGGTGCGTAAAAATGTAATATTGAGCTTTTTTTACTTCTTGCCTAACAGGTTCAAATCTGGTACAGTTCAGTAGTGACCAAACATCATTTTTTAAATCTGATAGGTTTTGAAGCAGTGTGGACTGAACCACTCGAACGTGCCTCAGGTAACACACTCCACAGGAACAACTGACTTGAAGCAGGAATCAGCTGAAATACGTCTTTCCCATCCTGCTGAGAGATAATTGTTCAGACAGAAAATGTTGTGGATGTAAAAATAAAACAGAAATGGGAAACAGTGACAAATGAAGTTCTGAGAGGGACAAAAATCCTAGGCACATACCTAAGCATTCGTTTTTTGTTAAATTTTTGCTCAGTGTTTTCAGAATGGAGAGATGTTGTGAACGCCAAAACTATAGCAGGATTCAAAAAATAACAGGATGGGTTCATGGAGGATGGGTCTATCAATGGCTGTTAGTCGGGGATGCAGCACCATGCTCTGGGTGTGCCTGGTCTCTGTTTGCCAGAAACTGGGAGTGCATGACAGGGGATGGATCACTTGATGATTGCCTGTTCTATTAATTTCCTCTGAAGCACCTGGCATTGACCACTGTCGGAAGACAGGATACTGGGCTAGATGGACCATTGGTCTGACCCAATATGGACATTCTTATGTTCTTAATGTCATTTTAGAGGCAGTAATGTTACCCTCATTTGTCAGGCACAAAGAAGAAACTGAGGAGCATTGTGGAAAGAGTAGTACAACTATGAAGCATATACATTTATGAAATAAATGGTGGGCTTTATTTACTCCCTAGGTTCTGCCAGCAAAAGCTGATAGAACCCCTAGGTTCTGCCAGCAAAAGCTGATAGAACCCAGTCTACACATCTCTAGTGGCCGTTATTTACATTAAAAAATATTCAATCGTCATCTTTGAGCTGGGATACGTTGGCATGAATCTTACACAACTCCCACTCCGCCAGAGGGTGCAGCACCACACCAGAACTACTTGGGGCTAGCCTACCTAGGATGGGTGGGAGGCCAACTAAAATGTGCTGATTCAGAACATCTCTCTAAACCGCCTCTGCCACTATCCCATTCAGGGGTAAATCACCCTTCATGCAGCTGGCCCAATGGTTGCAGGAGTAATTCTGGCCCACTATCTAATTTAGTAAGAAACTTTCATCTCACTTCCATAAGCAGGGATTCAATTTAACCACTACAGACCACAGGAGGTTTAAACAGGGCTGGTACTTAGAGCTCTGTGAGTGTTTAGCTGTGTGCTGCTTTTGCTATCTAATACCTGACTATGTACATCCAGCTGGTTCTAGGAGTACTGCCTATAGTTAAGATTGCCCAACACTTTCCATTATAAGACTCTTTTTTTCAGCTGCTTATAATTTTGCCAAACTTTAACTGTTTAGGCTGAAGTTTTTCATACCGGTGTCTGCCTCAGGGTTTTTAAGTTTCTTTAAAAACAGTTCAGTCATTCCCAGAACAGTATTTAGCCCATGTTAAAAAAATTCTTACAATTCTCTTGTTGAGAAGTTCTAGCTTCTTTGGAGCAGGGATTTGGCAGGGGACAACCCTAGTATCGGGATTTCCCTTTCCTGTCCCTGGTAAAATCTGCCCAAGTGATAAAAACTAAAAATCTCAATTTGCAGCTGCTCAGTGGAGACTTTTTAGAGTTTGGCAGCTAATTTCTATTAGTTGCATGTTCCTCAGTTTCTGAGTGCCCAAACTGAGACATCCAAGGCCTGATTTGCAGAAGTGTTGAAAACTCACAACTGTAACTGAAGTCAATGGGAGCTCTGAACAAATACAGTGGTATAAGATATTAAATATTTTGAAATATCCGGCCTTAGGCATCTTAAATTGGTCATCCAGAGTTACTTGACATTTTGACTTTAACCTCTCTGCACCTCAAAGTTTCATCTGTAAAATGGGGATAATACCAGCCCCGCACTTCATGGGGCTGTTGTGAAGAATTAATTCAACTCTGGGAAATAGTCAGATAGCACAGTGATGAGTGTCATAAAAAAGCTTGTGAGAAAATTAATAATTCTGTATTCAGAGAAAGGTCTGAAGGAAATCTTGAAATCAATGAATGATGAGGATAAAGTAAAATATTAAATCTCTACCCACTCATGGAGCACTGTCCATTCTAAGTACTGATGGGAGGTGGGTATAAATAATAGCATGTAATCGTGTAACTATCACCACACCTAAAATGTCAGAATGCCTACAAGACGTTAGCTCTTGGATGAAGAGCAGCTGGCTCAAAATGTCAGGCCTAGTGGTCAGAGGTAGAATCAAAGTTGGGAGTCCAAATGCGTGAGACAAGGGTCAAGACAAAGTCAGAACCAGGGCCGAGGGTCAGAACCAGTAGCTAAAGAATGGATCAAGACAGAATTAGAGTTGAGGGTCAGAACCAGACAACCTGGAGTCAGGGAAGGCAGGAACAAGATAAGGTTCAGGATAGGCTGTAGACTGGAGCAATGCTTGGATTGAGGAAAGCACAGGAAGACAGAGAATCTACAGGTAGGTGCAGTGAGCTGCCACAGCTCCTATACAGCTGCTGGGTTTAAGAGTCATTAAAAGTCTGGTCAGTGGCACAGTGGGGCTAAGGCCTGCCTGCTATTAGCCTGCCATGACTCCCCGCAGCTTCTGGAAGCAGCGGCATATCCCCCCCCGGATCCTCCACATAGGGGTAACCAGGGGGCTCCGCACACTGGCCCCGCCCCAAGCACCAGCTTCGCAGCTCCCATTGGCCGGGAACATGGCGAATGGGAGCTGCAGGGGCGGCACCTGCAGACGGGGCAGAGTGCATAGCCACCTGTCCGTGCCTCTGTGTAGGAGCCGGAGGGGGACATGCCGCTGTTTCCGGGAGCAGCTCTGACCCCCTCCCACGCCCCAACCCCCTGCGCCAGCCCTGATCCTCCTCCTGCCCTCCGAACCCCTCGATCCCAGTCCGGAGCACCCTCCTGCACCCCAAACCCCTCATCCCCAGCCTCACCCCAGAGTCTGCACCCCCAGCCGGAGCCCTCACCCCCTCCTGCATCCCAACCCACTGCCTCAGCCTGGAGCCCCCTCCTGCAACCTGAACTCCTCATATCTAACCCCACCCCGGAGCCCGCACCCCCAGCCAGAGCCCTCACCCCCTCCCACCCCTCAAGCCCCTGAGCCAGCCCAGTGAAAATGAGCAAGTGAGTGAGAGTGGAGAGAGCAAGCAACAGAGGGAGGGGGGATGGAGTGAGCAAGGGCGGGGCCTCAGAGAAGGGACGGGACGGGGCTGGGCCTCGGAGGAGGGGCAGGGCAAGGTTGGTTGGTTTTGTGCGAGTAGAAAGTTGGCAACCCTAGTGTCTAGCTGTGCGCTTCGGCTGTCTGTTGACTGGGCAGGCATAGCTGCAGGCCTTCATTCATGACACGCTTTCATTCATGACACAAGCTGAACTAAGGCAAGACCAAAGTGATGCTAGCCAGAAAGGGGAAATGCTTTGAAGACCTGGCCAAGACATTGTCTTCACATTCCATTGAAGGCATACAGCTTCCCCTCAACAAAGCAGTGCAAAACCTCAAGGTTCTCTTTGCCTCTTCACTAAGCTTAGCTTACAAGGTAGTATCATTTCCCAAAAATGCCTTTTTTCATCTCCAGCTTTTTAGGAAATGTCGCCTCTTCTTTCCAGATGAGAACTGGCGACAGTGATTCATGAATTTGTCACCTCCATGTTAGATTACTGCAATTTATTGTATCTGAGGCTGACTATGAAGACAATGCACAGAGCAGCTGGTACTGAATGCAGCTGACTACTTTCTCCATGGTTTAGTCCACCAGGAGCAAATTAGACCCATGCTCAAGGCTCTACACTGACTCCCAGTCAGCTTCTGATGCCAGAATAAGGCCTTGTAATTTTCAAAGTAATTCGTAGATTAAGCTCAGCTACCAAAGACTAAATTTCAATCTATGAACCATCATGACAGCTGCACTACTCTGAAACAATGCAGAGCACAAATCCCAGGATGAAGCATATAAGAAGGAGGAACAATCTTCCAGAGGAGATCAGGCCATTCTAGCGTCTGACCATCTTTAGGAAACATTGCAGAACCTTCCTCTTTGAGAAAGACTTTCCACTATAAGAGATGCTTACAATATGAATACCTATTCCTGTGAAGGGGTTTTACACGTGGAGTGGAGTCCAGATCTGCATGGTCTCTCTTTACACAGGTGGGTAAAGGCCAAAGTATCTGCTGCTGTGTGCATCCTCCTGTTCTCCTTTTAGGGGGAGCCGAACATATAGTTTCATAAGACATTGGGTTGGATAACTCTGAGTGGCTCCACACCTATTCTGTAGGTGCAAATGAGTGGAGAATCAGGATTGCAAAATTAAGACTCGGATTATATATTTCAATATATATATTAAATATATAAATAATGCACTCTTCAGAACTGATAAGTTGGTAAACTGAGTCAATCATGTGTCTTTATGGCATAAGGGAATTGTTCTGACTTATGGTGAGAAAGGTACTGGGCTCTAAATTCAGTGGATCCCTACCCAGGGGAGTAAAATTTCTAGATAAGCAGTGGAGTAGCCTTCCAAGGGAGATTGTGAAATATCTGTCATTAAAGATTTTTAAGAACAGGTTAGACAAACACCTGTCAGGGATGGTCTAGATATACTTAATCCTGCTTTATAATGGGGGGGATAGACTAGATGACCTCTCGAGGTCCATTCCAGCCCTACATTTCTATGATTCCCAAACCCCACCACACAAAGTACAGTTTTGACCCCCAAAAGGGAGAAGCGCTAGAGACTCTGTAAGTCTACTAGGGACTTTGCGATGGCTATTGATTTTACGTGCAAGGGGCTCAGATACGTCAGTGATAGCCAGCAGTATAAAACCACAAAATGAGATGAAATAAAGACTGTAACATAATACATATGCATAAGGGGGACAAATTAGGATTACACAGGCATTTTTCTAATTTTAGAGACCTTGAGTTTGGAGCCTTAGCGTTCTTTTATCATATTTTTTTACCATAATTGTAAATAAATTAGACTAGATAATGTATCCTGTGCCTATGTTTATAAATTTCTTTGAAAACAAGGAATGTGCTTCTGGAGTCCAGTCCTTCCTGAACACTTAGAGGCTGTGACAAGTGTTATGAGAGTCGGATATGATGGGAATATGGGCTAAATAAATGTCTTGGGAAAATTTTCTTTTAAAGAGCACAGGCATTTGTATTTTTTGAGCTGGAAGAGTCTGATCTCACACTTCTAGGCCTTTGTACTCTGCAAAGAGTTGTTAAATTATTAGAGAGAGTGGTGCAACAGAAATTAAAATCTCTGTTAAAATATTTATCTTGACCAAAGCATCTTTGTTTTCTGATTTTTTTGGCAGCACTCTTGTAGATAGTGTCACAAAAAAAAGCAAAGGACTGCCTGATTGTAGAAGCATTGTTGGGGCAATGTTGGAGCCTGTATCTGTTCTATGGATGAAGGATATAATTGTTTAGTACTATCAATCAAGCACCTTTCTTAAGAATTAGTAAACAAGGGCCAATGAAAATGGTCACTGGTTTTCAAATGCCAAAATTATCAAACAGAGATTTATTTAACCTCTTTGGTTCTAAATTAGGTATTGAGGACATTTCTAAAACATATTATTCCAAAGTGCCTAGACCTTCCTAGCATTTCCTGCTCTGCTTTTCAGTGGAATAGATATTATTTAGAAAATTGCAGCCATGGAAAAATATAGGTGATGCAAGTAGAATTTATTTTTTACCGGTACGCTGCACATAGGCGACTCATGGGAGAGACACAAAGTGGGGGGCTCCAGCTAAAGGGGAGCACATGGCCCCCCACGTGACTCCTCGCTGCCCAGCCCCCAGCCCGGGGCCCCCACACTCTCCCCTCCCCATCCCACATTACCTGAGGAGGGGCTCTGTCCTCCTGCTGTGCCAGATATAGACTTCTGAACCACTGGGGTCTCCGGAATCGCAGTGGCAAAAGGAGCAGAACGTGGGGCCGCCAGGTGGCCCCACGCCAGCAGCTCATCTGGTGTGGCTGTACTGCCACCAGCCCCTTCTGGCGGGGCTGTACAGACCCCAGACAGGAGATGCAGCTGCCTGGAAGGGCTGGTGGTGGTGGGTCTGGGGGCGGTACAGCCGTACCTGAGGAGCTGTTGGCGTAGGGCCTCCCATGGCCCCACCAGGGCCGTCCCTAGCCATTTTGGTGCCCTATACAGCACCCCCCATGGGGGGGTGGCCCCAGGCCTCCGTGGGGGGGGACCGCCCCCCCAGCACTCACCAGCGGAGCGGAACAGGTTGGGGCTGGGTCGCTCCACTTCCTGACACCCGGTGAGTGCAGGGCGGGCTCGACCCCACACTCACGGGGCAGCGGGAAGTGGAGTGACCCGGCCCCAGCCTGCTCCGCTCTGCGCCCCTGGCTCCCAGCGGCGTGGCTGGGAGGAGGTGCGGAGCGGGCTGGGTCGCTCCACTTACCAGTGAGTGCAGGGTGCCCGACCCCTGCTGCAGTCCTCAGGGGAAGGGGTGGAGTGCGGGCGGGGCTGGGGCAGACCGGGGCAGGAAGAGGCAGGACGGGGGTAGAGCAGGGGCGGGGGCTTTGGGGAAGGGATGGAGTGGGGGCAGGGTTGGTGCGGAGCAGAGGTGGAAAGAGGTGGGGCTGGGGCGGAGCAGGGGTGGGGGCCATGGGGAAGAGGCGGAGCAGGGCTGGAGCAGCACGCAGCTGCGTAGGGCACCAGGAAATTTGGTGCCCCAAATTTCCTGGTGCCCTACACAGCTGCGTACTTTTGTATGGGTATGGATGGCCATGGGCCCCACGCTCTGCTCCTGTGTCTTTCCGGTACGGCATACCGGCAATAAATTTTTTAATGGTACAGTGTACCGTACTGCCCTACGTGCACCACTGGGTACAGTGCAAGGGTTAATACCAAGCAAAGTTCTCTCTTAATTGAACAGGACTGGCAATCGTTTGCAGATCCGTCAGCACAGCAGTCCATCCACTATATGTATAGACTGTGAGATTGAGTGAAAAACAAATACTGACTGCTGGCGAAGCTGGTAACAAATCATGCTTTTGTGGGATCACAGGAAACCAAATGAATTTTCATTTCAAGTTTTTGGTGAAATGAAAGCAAGTTTAAAGGGGCAGGGTTTGGTTTTGTTTGGTTGGTTTTTTGTTTGGATTTTTCACTGTGTAATTATCTATCCAGGAAAATAAAAGAAAATTCACAATCTTGCCCAGAAGGTGGAATTTGAGCATTTTGGTCACAAAAAGCTGTGTTTTAGAAATAGCAAAACTTTGGCAGGGACCAAGCTTACAAATATTCTTGCAAAAAGAATCACTTATTGCATATGAATATTCACGAAGCAAAACCCAGTAGTTGCCCAGCTCTCAGGCCAGATGAACTGCCCGGATTCCACCAGTTCTGCCTATGCACACCAGGCTGTTGGCTCCCAGATGTTTAAAATGCACATGGAGTGGAGAGCTAATTGCACAAGTTCCTTGCAACTGCCACTTTGTTGGGGAATCTGGAGCTGCTTGGTGCAGCCCACAAATTAGACAGGACTACCAGGGGAGGGGTCAGTGTCAGACCACCAGGAACTATATTTCATCTTCAACTGACAGAGATGCTTTAGAGCACTGGCAAGAGTTTCTCCTCTAAACAAGCCTGCTCTTGCTGGGGAGCAAGGCGCTGCTGTTGTCTGTCCTCCCTGAGGTAAATCCTTACTGGGGAGCAATTGCTATAGCTGCCACAGGAGTGACTCAAGCAACCAGTCTGAGGACAGAATAAGGGATGATTCACTGATCAGTTTTTTGCCTTATAAGCAACTTCTAAAATATGAAAAAAATAAAGATTTTTATAATTGACTGTTGGCTAGGAGAGGTAAGACCCCACATTCACAATGAATTCCAAACATTAAAGAGAACAATACAGTACTAACAAAGGAGAAAGAAAACAGCTTATGCTTACAAAGTGTAGTTCTCCTTGCTGTGGTGTTATCTGCACAAGCTGTGTCAGCAAAGGATTATGCAGTTAGAAAAGTATAAATGGGTTTTGCATTCTAATTTATTTTTCTACATTTTCACTTCAGTGGAGAATGTCAGTCTTTTAATGGAAACACTGTATGGAGAGAATAAGACTCTCAAATCTCAAAGTAACAATAGGTGCACTTTTGCTGCTATTGAAGTCAATGGTAGAACTTTCATTTGATTTCAATGGGAGCAGGGTAGGACCCCATTCTCTGACCACATTGCACTGTTTTCCCCAAACCTATGTTGAATAAGAAAAAATTCACCTGTCTTTCATCTAATATGACTTTTATACTGTGGCTTATCTAATACAAGAAGTAAAGGGCAATTCTCTTTATTTATGCACTTTTTCTTGCACAGAAAGGGAAATTAGCTATTGCAGTATTGGCAGGTAAGAAGCAAACTGACTTTAACCATTGAAGACTGCTGCTCAGATAGTCACCAAGGAATGCATTATTTGCTTCTGTTTTCTCTTCCAGTTTTATAGAGAGGTTAAATGATAGGATATTTGGCTCAGGGAGAACGGTCGAAAGTAGATTGGAATTTGCAAACCTGAGGAGGTTTGACTCAATAGGGACTGCAAGAGAAAACCTTTGGAAAACAAGTTATAAATCCAATATGCTTCAGGGACTGAGGCCATAAGAGATGATGCTTAACCCCAGTTGCTTACATCTCATGACAGAATTGACTATTTCTTAGGGAATTTTCAAATTATGTGGCAGATCTGGACAGAGCTGGTCACAGAGCTACATCTGGAGAGGATGTAACAGAGCTACGTCTTTTTGGTCTGAGTTTCAGTGTGTGACAGACATTGAGGTTCTGGAGGTGCTGGGGGATGGAGAGGGGCTATGTCAAGCAATTTAGATCTGTGCTTCTTTGGGCTCGTGAAGCCTGATGCTAGGGCCCTTATTGGAGTTGATTGAAAATGTCTCTGTGGGAGGACATGATGCCAATTTCTCTTAAAGAAGGAATTAGTAGATCCTCAAGAAACTATCTCATTACATTTACAGTCTCCGCAATTATCATCCTCTCTTGAACCTTCCTTTTTGTTAGAAAGAGTTGGTGAGGCAATTCCATCAATATCTGGAGCATTCCGGTATCTTTGAATCCAGTAGCATTAGTTGTAGGTGTGGGTATACTATCGAGACTATGCTGGTTGTGTTGGTATCACCTTCTGGTGATGGAAGAACATCACAATCCATGCTGATCCTTTTAGATCTGTCAGCTGGTTTTGATACTGTTGACCATTAGGTATTATTAACACAAGCAGGAGGAGATGGAGTTACTCTAGAATGATTCCAATCTTCCTTGCAGTTGCTCTTCTTTCCCAAGGGTTCTCTTATGCAAGGAGCCACCAGGTTCGGTCACTCTCATGTTCAGTGTGTACGTCTGCCATTAGGAGGATTAATACAAAGTGTGATCAGCTATATATGTGTGCTGAAACAGTAACTGCCAGAGATAGTCCTATGGTCACTATGGAGACCAATAAATCCTGAGCTGGGTTCATAGGATTTGGTATCCCCATAGATATTGGTCATCGAGCACTATCAGCTTTGTCACGTCCAGCTTTCGTGAAGAACTTCATTAGTTTATGCAAAGAATTTTCCATGTAGCAGTGTGATTGGTTCACCAAAACCAGTCTCAACTTGCTCACCTTTAGGGACCCACACACAAGGAAGAAACATTGTATTCAATTCATTTTTGATTTAGGAGATCTTCTCCATTTCAGGCTAGATGCAAACAGCAGAGCCACATCACCTCCATGTTGTATGTGTACCAAACCTGGCAGGTACCAACTATACTAAAGCTGGTCCAGCAGTATAGCACAACCAAGTTTCAGTAGTACATACATGATCCAGGTCTAGATTGGTACAAACCTCAGTGTCTTGTGGCTCAGCATATAAGGAATCCTAGTATCAGTTCTAAATTTTAAAAAGAGGGAAGAGTTCAGAGGGGAGGGGTGGGAGAACAAGGAGATGTGGCAGGAATTGTCTAGGCTACTCTCCATTTTTGCTTGTGCTTTCTGTTCTATTAAAATGTTATCAAGAGTGATTTACCACTTATTAAGACAAAATCTTTCCTTTTTCTTACTCCAATACAATTTTTTTCTTTAAATACATTTTAATTTAAATGTGGGAGGTTGTATTACTATATTTTATGTATGAGAGAAAGCTAATGAAATGTTTTGATGTGTGCACTGAGGCCCATCATCCTTCATTGAAGGATACGTACAATATGTCTGTAAAATTCACATTGTGTGATTGCATGTAATTTATAACTGTGATAAGACTTCTAAGCCAGAATTTCTTATCTTCCTTTATTTGATCAGTAGAGTCTAGATTGAGGTGAAAAGTATGTAATAAGGAAAAATACAACATATTTTGATTTTGTGCTTTTGTATATGTAGTAAGACATCGAATGATAAGAGGCTGAACATACAAGCCAACACACAAAAATAATGATGAGTTTCATAAAGTATGTAGGTGTTACTGTATGAAATAGTGTATTCATGTTATGTTTCACAAGAAATCAGATGGGTTAAAGAGAACAGAATGTTCTGTTTGTTTACTTGTTGTTTCAGAGCATCCTCAGTCCTGAAAGTTGATGCCATGAGACCTCCTGTCTTTTACTAACCTTATTTGTCTGACTAACTCACAAGACTGTACACTTTGTGATGTTGCTCCACTGATGCTGTCTCTGCCCATCTGTTTTTCCTCCTTGGGACTTGACCCTTAAGAAACACCTCCTCCAGACTGCCATCTCTATTCAATGAGACATGATCAAAACAGTACCACTTGTCTGAAAGATCTGTCTAATAAACATCAGTTACATTCCCAAACTGCTCAAGCACCTACTTCTCTTGTTTTTTCTCCATGGAATGCAAAACAAACACTGATAATACCTTACATTACCTCAAAAGTTTAAAGACTGGCAATCTTATTTTCATCAAGCATATAGTTTTGACATGCTAAACCAGGGGTCGGCAACCTTTCAGAAGTGGTGTGCCGAGTCTTCATTTATTCACTCTAATTTAAGGTTTCGCGTACCAGTAATATATTTTAATGTTTTTAGAAAGTCTCTTTCCATAAGTCTTTAATATATAACTAAACTATTGTTCTACGTAAAGTAAGTAAGGTTTTTAAAATGTTTAAGATGCTTCATTTAAAATTAAATTAAAATGCAGAGCCCCCGGACCGGTGGCCAGGACCCGGGCAGTGTGAGTGCCACTGAAAATCAGCTCGCATGCCGCTTTTGGCACATGTGCCATAGGTTGCCTACCCCTGTGCTAAACTATAGTGCACCTCAAATGCAATACATGTGAAAGAATAAATCTGTTAAAGTAATACATTTCTTGCCCCCACCCCCTCAAATACTACAACAAAATGAAAAATCATGTAACGAAATTCATGTAATGAAGCCCTCCTAAAAGTGAACTACAAAGATTTTTCAAAAGTTCAATCAAGAACTGTCCTCTGCAGTGTTTCTGTCGCACATGTGGTACTGTCTCCTTCATACTTGTTTTTGTTTTCTCTTCCCCTTTACTCTTGGGTCTACAGAAAAATCTTTACAGTGATGGCTCTCTTAAACCTGCAAAGTACAAAAAGTGCTGTTTCAGCTAAATTAAAATGTTTAAATTGAAATGTTAAGTGAAATGGTTTCTGACGAAATGTTTTGGTTTGGTTTGTTGAGCTGACTCACAATGTTTCATTTTGAGTCAGTTTAGCATAAATCTATATTTGCCTATGATGCTGCATCTCCTCATCAGAATTGTAGTTTTGGGTGCATGGTGTCATAAGAACATAAGAATGGCCATACTGGGTCAGACCAATGGTCTATCTAGCCTAGTGTCTTGTCTTCCTACAGTGGCTGATGCTACATTCTGTAGAGGGAGTGAACAGAACATGGCAATTTATCAAGTCATCTACTCCAAGCTTCTGGCAGGCAGAGGAATAGGAAAACCCGGAACACGGGGTTGTATCCCTGACCATTTTGGCTAATAGCCACTGATGGACCTAACCAACATGAACTTATTTAATTCCTTTTGACCCACTTATACTTTTGGCCTTCACAACATCCCCTGGAAATGAATTCCACAGGTTGACTGTGCAATGTGTCTCCCGTACTCTCCCCTATGAGCCAGTCACAGGCGCCAACTTCCGGCGGTGCCGGTGGGGGCTGATGCCCACCCCCGATGCCGGGCCCCGCCCCCAACGCTGGGCGACATGGCGGGGCCCCGCCCCTGACGCCGGGCGACGTTGCGGGGCCCTGTCCCCGATGCCGGGCCCCGCCCCCGATGCCAGGTGACGTTGCGGGGCCCCGCCCCCGACGCTGACGCAACGTCTCTCGGTGGTGAGGGCGCGGGCCCCGGGGCTGGCGGGGAGCTGCCGGTGGGTGCTGAGCACCCACCAATTTTTCCCCATGGGTGCTCCAGCCCCGGAGCACCCACGGAGTCTGCACCTATGGAGCCAGTCCCAGGACAGATAACATCTTCCTTGATGCACCTGCTGTCATATAACTCCCAGGATGCAATTCCAGAATGCTTGGTCAGAGGAGAGACCACTTTGCATCATGGGAGATGTACTCCAGCAAGCGAACCCAGCTCATAAGAGAGAATAGGGGGCATGAGACACCTGAACTACAACTCCCATGATATAATGCAGCACCACAGGCAAATGTAGTTTAATGCTGAACTGACTCAAAATGAAATGTTTCAGGTCTGTTCAACAAACCATAATATTTTGATCCATGTTAAATTGACCCAAACCAAAATATTTCATTTTGGTTTTCCTGATGGAAAATTGAAAGTTCTCAGCAAAATTGAATTTTTCTCTCAGAGCGGGAATGCTCGGCCATGCGCCCATGGATGCTGGAACTACCGCACCCCCTGGCTTGAAGTGGTTTCCATCACATTCAGGGTTTATAGTTTGGTTCAATGGCTTTTAGCACCCCCACTATACAAATTGTTCCAACACCCCAGCATGTGCCTGGTGTGAGTATGGTCTGGTGGGAGCAGAGCCCAGTCTGGTTCTCTCCTCCCCACCCTGTAGGAGCTTGGGCAGCTCTCTGGTGTTTCTAGGGCAGTGTATAATGTTACTACTTTGGCCACAAAATGGGGCCAGCTGCATGTTCAGTTTGTAGTTTGTTGTAATTTTCCTGAGGAATGCAAGCTACAGCAGAGAAATGGTGATTTTCAACAATTTGCAACAGTTAAACCTGAATGGAATTTCATAGGTCAAAGATAAGGCAGAGCTTTAGTCTGAGGGTTTTCTTACTGGCAAATTTCAAAGACCTGCAGCAAATAACAGAGGTGTTTGAACTTCTTAAAAAAGGTCAAAATATTTTATAATTCAAAGTATCAGGTACAGGAATTGCTACTAGCTCTTCTATAACTGTTTAAATGTACTTTGCCTAGCTAACCTATGAAACACAAAGAAACTGATCAACACAGTAGGGTATATATTTTCTGTTAATATATTCTTTGGCTTGATGTGGTAGGCACAGGATGGGCACATGAGTTCCATCTCTGTCCCACCATGGTTCAAGAACTCCAATTGTTCAGATCCCTCAAGGATCTCTGGCATACTGATCACCTTGATCATACACTTCTACATCACTCAATGCATTGCCAGGCAAACCCCCAGCATCCACTGTGGACTTCTCAGACCCAAGCTGGTACCCAGCTGACCAGTAACAATGCAGAATAGTGAGCTTCTACAGTCAGTTGCCATTCTCTTTCCCACACCAAGTGGAATTCTCTTTCTAATGGTATGGCATGGCAATATAGAAAAGTCGTCTTTCTCTTTTGGAAGTTTGGCAGCCACTGCTACTCAACCCAGGTTTCAAGAAAAGCTATGCTACCAGAATGCTGCAAAGCAGCTGGAGCAAGGCTGAGAATCTGAACCTCAAAATAAGAAATTATCATCATTACAATGGCACACAGAGCCCCCACAGTCTCATGAGGCTACGCCATGCTAGGGGCTGTTACCACAGATGAAGACACAACCTCTGCCCCAACATTTATATTTTACAAACACAATAACTGAAACTCAGTTTCCTCCTTCCCTTGTCTGCTAAATCCTGTTTTCAGGAGTCTGTGTTTTCCTTGCAATTGTTGATGACATAAGAAAGGCCTATGACAGAACATAGTATATGCTGAGGCTTTATTGTAGTCAGTTTCCACATTAGCCATAGTATGCACTCAGATCTACTGTCTGTTGCTGCTCTTTCTGGGCAACTTGCCAGTGTGTCTGTCATATGTGGATGCAGAAGCTGACAGTGGTACACTTGGACCAAGATACATATCTTGATGTCTGTTTTCCTTCTTAAGAACAAAAATAAGAAAAATTATACAAGTATCTTGATGAAATGAAAACCTTTCCCTGATTAGGACTGTCTGCATTCCGGTGATAATCAGTATCCTATAGCTCAAAGTTCTTAATGAAAATATTTCAACAAAAGGCTGGATATTTTGGCAAAAACAACTTAAAAAAATTAGATTAGTTTTTATGAAATCAGCAAGGACACTGAAGAAATCTTTTGTACTGCTCTTGCTGCCCATTGAGCTGACTAGTGAGATAATGAATATCAGAAAGGAAAACAAATGGTGTACTGAATGTCACTATTTTGTTTAATAAGATAGAGAATATTCAAAATGTAAAGAATGCATTTTAACATTTATTTTATTGCTTTTTAACTGAAGATTTTTAATGAATAGTCTCATAAAATCCAAACCAATTCAATTTCTTTTGTACACAATCGCATAAATAGATTTTTTTTAAAAGGAGAGAGAAAATCCAGTGTTATACATTTTATTTTAAAAGCAGATTCACAAAGATTTCATTCTTTGTAGCTGAGGGCTGTATTTTCCTCTATTCTGGCCACATCAGCAGGATTCTGTGGGAAAAGCTTTATGTGAGAAGGGTCAATGACACTCGCTTTCAAGTAATTATTCTTGTCTAATTAATTAACTTATTTGGAAAAAAATATGCAAGTGCTTAGACTATTTTCCATTAGCAGTAGTAGGTCTATGCTTTTTATATTTGTTGCAGCAGATGTCCTTTACATCCCAGATATCTTCAGAACAACAAAAAATCCATCTGAATAATTTGTTGGATGAAGGACTGTGTCTGTTGTTTTACTGAGCCCTGGTCTACACGACGAGTTTAGGTCGAATTTAGCAGCATTGGATCGATTTAACCCTGCACCCATCCACACGACAAAGCCATTTTTGTCAACTTAAAGGGCTCTTAAAATCGATTTCTGTAATCCTCCCCGACGAGGGGATTAGCTCTGAAATTGACATCGCTGGGTTGAATTTGGGGTAGTGTGGATGCAATTCGACGGTATTGGCCTCCGGGAGCTATCCCAGAGTGCTCCATTGTGACTGCTCTGGACAGCACTTTCAACTCAGATGTACTAGCCAGGTACACTGGAAAAGCACCGGGAAATTTTGAATTTCATTTCCTGTTTGGCCAGCGTGGCGAGTTCATCAGCAGAGGTGACCATGCAGTCCCAGAATCGAAAAAGAGCTCCAGCATGGACCGAATGGGAGGTACTGGATCTGACCGCTGTATGGGGGGAGGGATAGCTCAGTGGTTTGAGCATTGGCCTGCTAAACCCAGGGTTGTGAGTTCAATCCTTGAGGGGGCCATTTAGGGATCTGGGGCAAAAATTGGGGATTGGTCCTGCTTTGAGCAGGGGGTTGGACTAGATGACCTCCTAAGGTCCCTTCCAACCCTGATATTCTATGATTCTATGGGGAGACGAATCCGTGCTATCAGAACTACGTTCCAAAAGACGAAATGCCAATACATATTCCAAAGTCTCCAAGGCCATGATGGACAGAGGCTACAACAGAGATGCACAACAGTGTCGCGTGAAAATTAAGGAGTTCAGGCAAGAGTACCAGAAAACCAAAGAGGCAAACAGACGAGCAGGGTCAGAGCCCCAGACATGCCGCTTCTATGATGAGCTGCAAGCAATTCTAGGAGAGGGGGCCCCTACCACTACCCCACCCCTGTCCGTGGACACCAGCAAGGGAGGAGTCTCACGCTACAGGGATGAGGCTTTTGGGGACGAGGAAGATGAGGAGGAGGAGAAGGAGGTTGAGGATAGCGCACAGCAGGCAAGCACAGAAAACATTCTCCCCAACAGCCAGGAACTGTTTCTCACCCTGGACCCAATCCCCTCCCAACCCTCCCAAGGTGGGCTTCAGGACCATGAAGCCGGAAAAGGCACCTCTGGTGAGTGTACCTTTTTAAATGTACATGGTTAAAAAGCGAGCGTGTTTAATGATTAATTTGACCTGAAGACTTGGGTTGCATTCACAGCCAGTACAGCTACTGGAAAAGTCTGTTAATGTGTCTGGGGATGGAGTGAAAATCCTCCAGGGACATCTCCATAAAGCTCTCCTAGAGGTACTCCAAAAGCCTTTGCCTAAGGTTTCTGGGGAGGGCAGCCTTATTCCATCCTCCATGATAGGACACTTTACCATGCCAAGCCAGTAGCATGTAGTCTGGTATCATTGCATAACAAAGCATGGCAGCGTATGGTCCCGGTGTTTGCTGGCATTCCAGCAACATCTGTTCTTTATTGCTGTGTTATTCTCAGGAGAGTGATATCATTCATGGTCACCTGGTTGAAATAGGGAAATTTTATTAAGGGGACAGTCAGAGGTGCCTGTTCCTGCTGGGCTGTTTGCCTGCGGCAGCAAAGAAATCCTCCCCGCTGTTAGCAATGTGGTGGTGGGGGGGTGGGGGCCCATTCACGCTGAGCTGTTCGCGTTTGGCTAGCAGGGATCTTCCCTGATACTAGCCACGCAGAGCGGGGAGGGATGACGCGATCATCCCAGAGAATTGGGGGGGGGGGGGGGGGGAAGGTTACTTGGGTTTGTGCTGCACATTAACCCAAAAACCGAAGCACCTCCTTTTAAATGCCCAACACAACAGGCTTTGCTTGGTATGGGAAAGGAGGGCACTGCTGTTTGAAACAATTCCCACATGTTATGAAGGTTGAAGAAGCCTAAAGACTATGGCTTACCATGGCTGCCTGCAGGCCGAATTCTGTTGCCCAGACCTGCACGTGTGATCTCTCACACCACACCGGCAGGCACTCAATATAAGAGACAAAATGCGACCTTGTACCGAAAACACATGTGCTATGTAATGTGAATAGCTTGGTTCACCGTGAAAGAGTATATCAACTGTTCTCTAAAATGTATCTTTTTAAATACTACTCTCCCTTTTTTTCCTCCTGCAGCTGCAAATGTTTCAACGCTCCCCCTGTCATCTCTGTCCCAGAGGCTAGCTCAGATAAGAAAGCAAAAAAATGCACACGCAATGAAATGTTCTCTGAACTCATGCAGTCCTCCCACACTGAAAGAGCTCAGCAGAATGCGTGTAGGCAAACAATCGCAGAGTCCAGGAAAGCACAAAATGAATGCTAGGACAGGAGGGACGAGCAAGATGAGAGGTTTCAGCAGCAAGAGGAGAGGTGGCAGCAGCGTGATGAGAGGAGGCAGGATGCAATGCTGAGGCTACTGGAGGATCAAACTGATATGCTCCGGCATCTGGTGGAGCTGCAGGAAAGGCAGCAGGAGCACAGACCACCGCTGCAGCTCCTGTGTAACCACCCACCTCTCCAAGTTCCATAGCCTTCTCACCCAGACGCCCAAGAACGCGGGGCAGGGGGGCCCTCCGGGCACCCAACCATTCCACCCCAGAGGATTGCCCAAGCAACAGAGGCAACAGAAGGCTGGCATTCAATAAGTATTGAAGTGTATTGTGGCCTTGTCCTTCCCTCCTCCCCTCATCCACCACCCCACCCGGTACTTCCCTCCTCCCTCACCCCTCCCGGGCTGCTTATTGCCCTATTTCTGTGATTAATTCATAAAGAATGCATGATTTTAAAACAACAATGACTTTATTGCCTCTGCAAGCGGTGATCAAAGGGGGGAGGGCGGTTGGCTTACAGGGAAGTAGAGTGAACCAAGAGGGTGGGTTTTCATCAGGAGACACAAACAGAACGGTCACACCGTAGCCTGGCCAGTCATGAAACTGGTTTTCAAAGCTTCTCTGATGCACAGCGCACCCTGCTGTGCTCTTCTAATCGCCCTGGTGTTTGGCTGCGCGTAATCAGCAGCCAGGCGATTTGCCTCAACCTCCCACCCCGCCATAAACGTCTCCCCCTTACTCTCACAGATATTGTGGAGCACACAGCAAGCAGCAATAACAATGGGAATATTGGTTTCACTGAGGTCTAACCGAGTCAGTAAACTGCGCCAGCAAGCCTTTAAACGTCCAAATGCCCATTCTACCACCATTCTGCACTTGCTCAGCCTATAGTTGAACAGCTCCTTACTACTGTCCAGGGTGCCTGTGTATGGCTTCATGAGCCATGGCATTAAGGGGTAGGCTGGGTCCCCAAAGATAACTATAGGCATTTCAACATCACCAACAGTAATTTTCTGGTCTGGGAAGTAAATCCCTTCCTGCAGCTGTTCAAAAAGAGTTCCTGAAGATGCGAGCGTCATGTACCTTTCCCGACCATCCCACGTTGATGTCGGTGAAACGTCCCTTGTGATCCACCAGTGCTTGCGGCACCATTGAAAAGTACCCCTTGCGGTTTATGTACTGGCTGCCAAGGTGGTCTGGTCCCAAGACAGGGATATGTGTTCCGCCTATCACCCCACCACAGTTAGGGAATACCATTGCAGCAAAGCCATCCACTATGACCTGCACATTACCCAGAGTTACTACCTTTGATAATAGCAGCTCAATGATTGCGTTGGCAACTTAGATCACAGCAGCCCCCACAGTAGATTTGCTCACTCCAAATTGATTACCGACTGACTGGTAGCTGTCAGGCGTTGCAAGCTTCCAGAGGGCTATTGCCACTCACTTGTGAACTGTGGGGGTGCTCTCATCTTGGTATTCTTGCGCTTCAGGGCAGGAGAAAGCAAGTCACAAAGTTCCATGAAAGTGCCCTTACACATGCGAAAGTTTCGCAGCCCCTGGGAGTCATCCCAGACCTGCAACACTATGCAGTCCCACCAGTCTGTGCTTGTTTCCCGGGCCCAGAATCAGCGTTCCATGGCATGAACCTGCCCCACTGCCACCAGGATGTCCAAATTGCCGGGTCCCATGCTTTGAGAGAAGTCTGTGTCCATGTCCTCCTCACAATCGTCACCACACTGCCGTCACCTCTTCATCTGCTTTTGCAGGTTCTGGTTCTGCAAATACTGCAGGATAATGCGCGAGGTGTTTACAATGCTCATAACTGCCGTGGTGATCTGAGCGGGATCCATGCTTGCCGTGGTATGGCATCTGCAGGAGAGCAGAGTTGCAGCGGAAGCGGTGGCTGACGACGGTTGCCACAAGAATATATATTTATACAGAATGACGAGAGAACCTGCGAGGTGGATTCATGAGAGCAGTAGAGCAGAGTTGCAGCGGAAGCGGTGGAGGATGACAGTTAGCACCGCACACATTTCCCTATGAAAAACACACGTTCCCAGGAGCCCATGCCAGACAACATGGAGATATTCGCTATTGAGATAATAGCAGCAGAGCGGAGTTGCAGCAGAAGCGTTGGAGGATGACGGTTAGCAGTCCTACTGCACCATCTGCTGAAAGCAATATGGCGTCCACACGGAAAAAAGGCGCAAAACGATTGTCTGCCATTGCTTTCACGGAGGGATGGGCGACTGACGACATGTACCCAAAAACCACCTGCAACAATATTTTTGCCCCATCAGACATTGGGAGCTTAACCCAGAATTCCAATGGGCAGCGGAGACTGCGGGAACTGTGGGATAGCTACCCACAGTGCACCACTCTGTAAGTCGATGCTAGCCTCAGTAGTGAGGACGCACTCCGCCGACTTAATGCACTTAGTGCAATTGACTGTATAAAATACATTTCTAAAAATCAATTTCTATAATATCAACCTAATTTCATAGTGTAGACATACCCTGAGAAATATATACCACTCAAAAATAACTTCATAAAGGGCCATAAAGATCCAAAGCCAACTGAAGTAAGTGACAGTTTTTGGACTGGGTACATAGTTTTCATATCTAGTTGGCTATTAGGTAAAGAACTTTTGTACTCAGCTCTTTTCTTTAATCATTCAGTTACTGTTATTATTCACTATTCTTATTTGTTTATACGGTATGCCAAGGCAGATGTGCTTTACCAACAAAGAGAACCTGCCTGACCTGATGAATTTACAATCTAAGGTCCCTGGTGATGCTTTTGTTAATAACACTCAGTTTAGACTATCTGTGTGAGTAAAGGGTTGTGGCATTGTGACTTAAATTAAAACATTACATGTGAACAAATTATTACAGACACTGGGAGAGAAAGGGCGGGGTGTTAAACAACCAGACAAATTGGGGTATGATTGCATTCTACACCTGAAGTACGACCTGACTGGAAGACAAACTTAGCATGTATCCTTTCATTTACAGAATTATGTGATGTCATTAACTACCAGGGGAAACATAGAATCCTGAACCTTTGCAGGCAAGGGAAGGTAATACATTTGTTTTGATGGTTTACACCCTGATGCAGTGACTAAATGGCCAGCAAGTGATATGGCATACAGCTAATTGCTACCAGATAGACACCTGCTTTTGGGACAGAACCTAAAGAGGACACTATGTATCCTGAGTCCAAGACTCCTCAACCTGTGAAGTTTCATCATAAAGTACTGTAAGTGAAAGGAATAATTGAGGCAGTTTTATGGTGTCATTTGTGTATGACTTGGCTACCATCCCCAGCTATTCTCTTAGAGAAGGGAAGATTGTCGTGGACTGGGAAATCCTTCCCCGTTTCATCAGGGAGTGAGAGAATGAATAGTTGCAGCTTGCTGCCTGAGATGGGAAGAGGCCAGAATGTCATGCCTCTTGACATGAGACCTGCTGCCCACATCAGGGAGTGAGAGGAAGGGTTGTACTTAACTTTGACCTTGGTGTGTTTGATTATTACGGAAGCCTTAAATCTCACACTCATCTAAGGTTCATCTAGATATAATGGCTTATCATCCTTAGCCATCTGATTCAGAGTTAATGCCCCAAGTATTCAGAATACCTTTGGACCTTTTTCTGCGTCTATAAGGAGCTTGTATTATAATGAATCTGAACATAAGGAGAGAATTAAGTCCTGATCCTGAAAGCACGTGTACTTTACTTAAGTCAATGGGACTACTCACGTATTTACAGGTAAGTACATTAAAGTTAAGTTTGCATTGGCAACCTTTATTTTGTCTTTTCTTAACTTCCGAATGCTTGACTTTGCAACCTTAATAACATTATGTTAATGTAGCTTTTCTACAAGTTACATATTCAGTTAGGTTTTTAAAAATTATGTCTGGACTCTTTAAAAGTATATTTGCCACATAATCAAGCAAAGGTTAATAATCTGTCATTTAGAACAGGTCACACAGGAAATGTCTGAATTTATGATGGGAACATTCCACAGCAACACTGTACTGCACTAGACTTTGTTGCAGTCTGCAGTTTATTTCAGATTACTATTGTTAGGGACCACTGGTACTAGGTGCCCAGCTCTTTGTAATTTAAAACAGCAAAGACATCTGATTTAATCTTTATCTCTCTGTATCTTACCAAGTAATACAAGGAAAAAGAGTAGAGATCACTCTGAAAGGTGCTTGTTGTAATGTATAGTTAGAGAGTGGAAGATGGAAGAGTTCCCTCTGGGGGAAGATGTTTGAAAGAGGTCAGCATCCCTACTGCAGATGGTGGTGTTTTGATGGGTAATAAAAGAGTTTGGTGTTCGGATTCAGACAGAAAGGTTGTGACTTCAACTGCCTGCTCACTGACAGGAAAAAAATTCTTTACATCTAGAATTTCATATGATTATTTTTCTATTAATAAATGATAGAAGGTTAAAACATTTATTTTCTATTCTTGATGTCATTTTATTAGGTGAATGGAAATACAATTTTAGTGTTTTTCTTTGTTTTGACCTTTCTAAACTGAAGCCACATTTAATGCTCTCATTAAACTAAAAATAATATTTCGTTTGAAGATAACTTATATAAGTACCACTGTATGCTCTGCTGAATTGCTATTGTGTAACTCCCTTTACTAATGGTCTTTACTGAACCACAACAAAGATACCTATGTTTCTTAGAGCAATAATGCACTCACAGAAACATTATTTCCCTCTTTCTTTAGCAGTAGAAGAACACTAGTTATATGAAGATCAGGCTACTTGCTCTTTCAACAGGTTGTGCACTTGAAGTACAGACCTAAAAAGAGTAATTAGAATGCTCAGGTAATTGAATGACCTGATGTGCTGAATAACCCTAGGCATTTTTATATAGTTGTGCTAGTGATGTAGTTACAATAACATTTTCATTCTAAACTATTATTTTTAGCTGTTTATAACTTTTACTCCTGAGGGAATTCTGTGCCACTGCACAGTGCAGAATTTGTGCAGAATTCCATGTTTCCCCCACAGAATTGGAGCTGCAGAACTGCTGACTGCCACTAGGGGTCATTTGACTCTGCAGAGCCCAGCTCAGTGAGTGGAGCACCCAGCCCAGCAGGGATGGAGGCTCTGCACGCTCTAGCCATCCGGCTTGATCCTCATTCTCCTGCGGACTTGAGAGGTCCAGGGAGACCCAGCTCTGGCAGAGGATGAGGAAGGGAAAGAAGCTGGGGGGAATAAAGGCTCTGGGGGTGCAGGTGTCTGGGCCGGGGGTGCCCCGTGGCTGGGCTCTGGGGAAAGAAGGGTGCAAGTGTCTGGGCTGGGAGGTGCCCCGTGGATGGGTTCTGGGGGGAGGGAGTGTGTGGATGTTTGAGCTCAGCCTCTGGGGGTACCCTGTGGCTGGGCTGTGATGGGGGGGGCAGGGGTCTGGGCTGCAGGGGTGCCCTGTGGCTGGGCTCTGGAGGGAGGAGAGTGCAGGTGTCTGGGCCTGGGAGTGCCCCGTGGCTGAGTTCTGGGGGAGAGTGCAGGTGTCTGGGCTCTGAGGGCCCCACACAGCCCCCTCCAGGATCCCCCAACTGGAACTAAGTTGTCATAGGGGTTTCTCTAACTCTACTTCTGGGAGAATCTTTTTGTTGTTGTTGTATATATTGTTGACATACTTGTTGACAGATATTTTGAAATAAATCACCAAAATAATTCAAACTGGAGTGATTATATTGTGTTATTTTGACAAATAAATTATGCAGATTTTTTCAGAATTTTAAAATATTGTGCACAGAATTTTTAATTTTTTGGTGCAGAATTCCCCCAGGAGTAAACTTTAGTCCTAAAAATGCCCCAGCACTCTGGTAACTTAGGCACTAACTAGATCGCAGAGAAGCCCTGATTGAAGGGCAGAATACTTAATTACCCAATCAGACTGTGAACTGATGAGCTAAAGGGCTAATTATCCAATCAACCGAGAAGGTAGTTAAAGAACCCAGAAAGGATCTGCAATGGGAAGAAAGAGGGGCTAGCAGAGTTCAGAGTAAGCTAGGTCTCTGATTGGTGAGAACATGCCCTATTCCTGGAGAAAGGGCTGAGGACTGAAGGATACTGTAGATAGAAGTGCTGCAAGAGGATTGTGATGGTGGCTTGGTGATGTGAACATAAATAAAAACTCACAGAGGTGTTGACAGTCAAGAAGCATCCAAGATCATTTGTGAGGAACTTCAGGACAGGAGAGGAGCCAGCCCTGTTACAATAACCTTTTGAGATTAAATATCTTTCTTTTGTGTATGAATTTAGTACATGTTAAAAATGCTATACTAACAACGCTTACACCTGTTTAGCCATGGAATAGACACAGCATTGGAAGTAAAAGTGCATGGATTACCAAATACCCCAGCAATGTCTGAATGCTTCTTGGAACAAGAGGGTAGTTTAGCACATTCCAGTATTCTTGACCTCTCTGCTGAGATCTGTGGAGGTACTCAAGATGGAGCCCCCTAGTAATAAAAGAGAAGGTCCGTTCTGTTCTCTGTGAAAGCCCCTTTCATTGGAAATACGCTTCCCCTCCACAAGTATTTCTTTCTTATTTTCTTCCCCTCCAGTTACCTTTATCTGAAATAGCTGAAATCTATTGGTGTGCAGGGCATACTGAAAAGTTCATATTTTTTAAGGGAGCTTTTAGAAAGGGAGATGCTGGTGAAGGGTGGTGATTAAGGAGGCATAGAAATTTCTTCTTTTCTGACCTGTATGGTTTAGTTATTGCTATATTTTATTGGGATTGCTGCTTGTTCCTATCTTTATATTGTTAGCAGTGTTAGCAGTATCTAGAGTATGAGATTATAGGTGCCCTTTCTGGTTCTTATAAGTCTCTAAGGAAATAAAATAAATATATCAATTAGTGACTTTTGTGATTCAGAACCGGTTCACTGAGTACTACAGTAAGACTGCCAAAATTTACGTACGTCACTGAACAAAGATCTTTTAATGTTGCAGTGTCAAACTCACTTGATGGAGGGCGACCAAATTAAATTTTTAGTTATGGTTAGTGGGCTGGGCTGAGATATAAACCTGAGGTTATATACTGCTTCTCGCAGCTCCCATTGTCTGGGAATGGTGAACCTCAGCCACTGGGAGCTGCGAGCGGCCGTACCTGCGGATGCTAAGGCAAACAAAGCGTCTCACAGCCCGCCAGGGGCTTACCCTGAACAAACTGCGAACCAAGTTTGGGAACCCCTGATTTACACAAAGCACAACTAGTCAGTGGAACTCGTATTGAAATATGGCATTAAGGCTAAAAGCTTAGTAGGATTCAAAACCGAACTCAAAATTGAGAACATTCACAGTTCTGTTAGAGGTGTTGTCAACTTTTGCTATTTTTATTACAAGTCTCACACTATCTGGTGATTTTTCCTAAAGTCCCAGCTCCTGGAGTCATGTGATTACATGAGATTCTAAGATTTTATTGAAAAACAAACTCCCCCTCCCAAGCTTTCTAGTCCTAATAGTTATGAAGAAACACTTGAAAACATATTACTTAAAGACTTGAAAATCGGAAAGGAAATAAAAATATCCCAAAATGTATTTTTTTAAAATCTCATGGTTTTTAAACCAGTCTGATAGTTTTGGAGGTCAGATTTATTATGTTTGAAGGATGGGGTTGGCAACACTGCATTAAGCAAGGATGTGGATGGGTGATTAGCTCAGGAGGAGGCACCCATTTCCCCAACCCAGGATCAGGCAGTGAGCAGTGTTACCAGCTCTTGCGATTTCACCATGAGTCTCACAATATTTATTTTCTTTAAATCCCCAGCTCCTGGATTCATGTGATTAGGTGAGACTCTCAGCTTCCCTTTAAAACAAGTAAGTTTCTAGCCCTCGTGGTTGCTCAGATAAGCCTGAAAACGTGACCTGCATGCACTTTGAGAGCTCAAAAACCAAAAGGAAAATCAAAAAAAACCCAAAATGTATAATTAAAAACTCACTAATCATAATCCAGTGTCATGGGGGGGGGGGGGGGGGTGGATTGGTGATTTCTGAACACGTGGCGTTGCCAGTATTATTGAGTGAATGAATGAATGGACTGCACCTTTAGTCCCTCTGTCCGTGCACTGAAAACCCAGATCAGCATGAAAGCCTGGGCATAGTTAGTCCCCATTCCCCCTCAAATCCTGCACATACACCAAGCCCTACATCCCCCTCACCCCGCGCCTGCTCCCTTGGGGGGCGAGGGGCAGCCACAGAGGCTCCCCGCTGAGATACCGGGCTGCGGAAGGGTCGGGGCATCATGGAAGCGTGATCAGCTTCACTTTCCCCTAATGCGCCTGTGCGGGCGTTCTGCGCATGCTCAGTGGGCGCGAGCCGTAGGCGCAGCCTGCTCTGCTCTTGTGGCTGGGATCTGCATCCGGGTCGCGGCTTGCGGCGGTGCCCATTGTCTGGGTTACCGGCCCGGACTCCGCCAGCGCCGGGGCCCTGCGCTGAGGAGCCTGAGGGGTGGGAAGGGGACCGGCGCGCCTGCCGCCGCCCGAGCCCGCCCTTCGCCTTCTTGTCCCGCCGCCGGCTTTAGTAAGTGACTGACCCCGCCGCCTCCCCCCGCACTGCCCGCCCAGCCGCCCCGGGCTAGCACGGGGCATCCCCCGGGCGCGGAGGGTCAGTCTCTCGCCCCTTCCCTCCCCACAGTGCGAGGCCTGTCCCCCCCCCGCCACCTCCCGCTGGGAAGCATTAGCCACCCCTCCTTAGCCCCTCCCTGTCCCCACCCCACCGTGACTCTCCGTATCCAGTGCTTATTGGTACTAACGAGCTATCATTTCTGAGGGGCGCTGGTCCTGGGGGCCGGGGATGCCCCAACCAAAGGTGTATGAACCTCAAACCTTTATGCATCATGTTTCCCCTCCCTCCCTGCACTTGTAGGACTATTTCAGACCCCTGGCTGTAGGGAGGTGCTATTGTATCTCATGTTGTTTGTGTACTGACTGAGCTTTAAACTGTACAACATAGGCAGTTCCTGCCACGAGCACCTGTATAATCTAAATGGTTTATGCTTAATATAATGTTGATTTTTCATTATTATCATCTAATAATGAAATGTTTTCCTTTCTACAGTGGATCGCAATTCGAAGAGGAGACAAGTGAAGCCTTTGGCAGCTTCACTGCTGGAAGCTTTAGATTATGATAGCTCAGATGACAGTGATTTTAAGGTTGGAGATGCCTCAGGTAAACATTTCCCTTCATCTCCCCAGTTCAAAATGATTTTGTTTTCATTATTTTTATTTTTTATGAGAAATTATGGCTTTTGGTTTCTCAGCTCATATCTGGAATGGGAAAAGGAGTGGTACTGATACATCAGTAGGCTTTACATTGAAATTGCACATTGTGTTTCTGTATAGGATATAAACCTGTTGGAATGTTGGCACCTGAAGCCCAATAATCTGATTGGTTAATTTATAATCCTTATCTCTGTGAAATACCTAATCCAGGGTACAACTTTAAAAAGTATTTAAAAAAAAAATAGATTGCAAACTGATAATTAAGCATTAGTTGCTTTCAAAACATTCCCCTTGGAGATCAAACAAGGACCAGCAGGGACAATAAGTATTTTCTGGGCACAAGTGTTTTAGTTGTTGCTCCTATTTTTTATTTAGGCTATGTCTATACTACCGCCTATGTCAGGATTACTTACATTGCTCGGGTATGAATAAACCACCCTGCTGGGTGACATGGGTTACACTGACAAGTTCATGTGCACAATGCTATGTTGGTGGAAGAGCTTCTCCTGACAACATAGTTTCTGCTGTTTGCGGTGGTGTCTTTTTTTTTTTTTTTTTTTAATGCTGACAGGAATGCTGTCTCCCGTTGGCATAGTGGCTTCACCAGATGTGCTGTAGCTGCACAGCTGCATCAGTACAACTGCAGTGCTGCATGTGTAGATATGACTTTTGTCTAAACCCCCCCAAAATTATGGAAATATCTATTATTCATAGTGTTGGACTAACATATTAATGTTAGGCAGTCATTTCCTTCACAGCACCTCTTTGTTTTCAAAAGCAAGAGCTTATCTTTTCTGGATGGCTTTTTTTTTTTTTTTCCAAGCCTGGTCCCTGCTAAAAAGTAAAAAACTTGGGAGAAAAAAAAATCAATGTTGATTTATTTATTTATAGTACAGTAGCACCAGAGGACTCAATCAGATCTGTGCTGGGAGCAGTATGAACTCATAATAATATAGTCCCTGCCTCAAAAGATTTACAGTCTAAAGCCCTATTCCTGCAGTCTAATCCTTATGCAAAGACCCTTGTAGCTGCATGGAATCTCTCTTGAAGCCTAAAATAAGCCCCCACACAATAACTGATGTAATAAATAAATGGAGGCTGGAGGTGGGAGGAAGAGGGTAAAAGTGGCAGGACCATGTAGATAAATAGACTAGCTATATGCAGGTCATAGAATCATAAATAAAAATAAAACAAGAGGTTTAAGGCCTAAAGGGAGCCCTATGGCCACTTAGTCTGTCTAACCTCTTGCATAACACAGGCCAAAGAACTTCACCTGGTAATTCTTGCGTTGAGCCTAGTGACGTGTAATTTCTACCACATCTCTTGGTAAACTGTCCCGTATTAATAAATTCAGTAATTCCTTATGGCTCCTTGTCCAACATAGGTGTTTAAACTGATAGAGGATTGCAGGTATGCTCTATTTTCCCCCTGGCCTCTCTTTCTCAACTTTAGTCCCAATTTTAAAGATTTTGCTGGGGCTTGTCTTTTTGTAGGAGAGAATTGCAGCAGCACCAGAATGAAACTGATCTGCATTTTGTTAATTTTCACTTTAAGCTTCTTTGGAATTAAGGCCTTTTCATCTTGCAGCTAGAACTGCTCTGGAAGGAGTTGAGTGAAACTAATTATATTGTCAATTTCCAGTGGCAGGCTAGTCACTTTTATTCTGGTGCAAGACCATAGGTGGCATTTATACTGGTGCAATAGCAAAAGTGGGGTTCTTGGGAAAGGGAGTATGGGGGACACGGGTAGTTTGAGGATCAAAATGTTCTAGGAGATGACTGGAAAAGAGGTGTAGAGAGAGAAAATAATAAAAAAAAGAGTATATTGTATAATGTGCTCAGATTTAGTGAAAAAATAAATTCAGAAGTAAAACTTAAATTATTATTTTGTATTGGAACCTAAAGACTCCACTTGGATTAAAAGTCCATTGAATGATGGGTGTTGTACAAACAGTTAGGGAGACTCAGTCCAGGCCTCGAATAGTTTACAAATGTTTAAATCTCTACTCCAATCTTAAAGAGTGCGAGTGGGAATTCCCTCAAGAGGCAGTATAGAAGCCAAAGTAGTTTGTGATCTCTGACAATAAGAGAAGTTTGCTTGTTCAGCTCTTAAAATACTTTGACCTTTTTTTGTGTTCAGATCATTCAAATAGCTTTGCTTTAAAACTTCAGAATTGGTATAACTTCAATTGGGAGTGCTTACTCTGTGAAATTTTGAAAGGGAAAAAAAGTATTTGAAATAAAGTTCTGAATATTTTGAGAGGAAAAGCTTGTCAGCTCTTTAATGGCTTCTATCCCTTTTGTGTTGATTTTTAGTACAATATAAATGTTTAGATTGTTTCCTGTGTTTCATACTAATTAGACAATAATTGTATGCTTGAAAGAGCAGGTCTGTGCTGTTTTGAATGTGGTTGATATATGATTTTATATTTAAGCTATGCTTGTCCTGGTTATTTTTCTGATGGAAGAACTGAACTACAAGGGTAAAAGGACTCTGCAACATGTCCAGAGTTTGCCTCACAAATAATACCCTGTTATTGAAGAGTAGATTTTCCTTTCGTTTACAACATTGTTGATTCTGCAATACATAACATATGGGCAGATTCTTGTGTTCGTGTGGTACCCTATTGAATTCAGTGGTGCTCCATGTGGATCCAGAGGTCTGTCTATGTACAATATGTTGCAGGATCAGGACCTATGCATCTTTAAGTCTAAGTACTCTTTGGATTTAGAATTCTATGGCTGAACTTGTTTGGAATGGATTCCTTACAAATGTAGATAACCAAATGACTAAAAGTAAATGGAGAATAACATTATTATATTGTGCAATATGATTACACTTTCAAATAAATGCCAGTTTGTGTGGCTACTCAACAAATAGGCATGTATTTGGATATGTCAATATTCAAATACACACACAAACAGCTATTTCAAATTACTAAAAACCTAAGAAGTTCTATAGGAAAAAAGTTAAACATCAAATATGAGGATTTAAATGCACCGAAGTCAAGAAATTCAAAAGTTGGGTTCCCCTCAGTCAGCCACGTTGCATCTATGTATGTGAAGTTATAGATCTTAACAGCCTGTGTAGTAGTATGAGATGCTAAGATACTGCAAACCCTTAATCGTGCTCATTGTCACACTGAAATCAATGGAAGTATGTGCTGTAGCAAGGGTTTGCAAGATTGGACTCAACTGTTTAAATAGGTATTCTAACTCCCAAATCTTCTGGATTCTGTTCCTCTGATGTCTTGTATGTGATAAGGGAACTTCCAAAATAAATGAACAAATTACTCAACAGTTCCAGTGTTAACCCTAGTGTGGACAAAGTTTCCATGGGTAGACCCATTTTTATAACGGTGTCAGTTAATCCTGGTTTTAAGCTTTTCATCAAGTGTAACCAACACAGTGGTAAAATGATGGAAGCAACTGATGCCTTATCTGCTTTAAGGATCCCACTGGTTTTAACATCCATTCAGCTGAACTGGTTTTGGAATTCATTAATTTTCCCAGTGTAGATATGACACTAGTTCTCAGCCTTAGTGTTGCATTTGCATGGTTATTTTCAATGAATAAAGTAACTTTCTTACACCTTCTCAGATACTATTTCTAAGTAGTGTTCCTTAGTATCATTATAGTTAGTTGTATTTATTACTCAACTTGTTTATTACAAATAATTTAAACACTTATTTCTTGCTGAAGATTGGCATTACATGGTCTCAGTTTTAGAATAATTTAAAAAAAATAATTGGTTTGGCTCTTTTTTTCTTTTTCTTTCTTTTTTTTAAGTTACAAGAGACAAAGAACATTCAAGTTTGTGATTTGGGATGCTTGCTTGTACCCCATGATGTGAAATTTCATGTCTTCAACTGAAGTTTTGCAATCCAACAGTGCACAATAAAGATCAGTGCTTTGAGAGTTTGCTTTGAAAAGCAGCTATAGTGTACTCCTTTCTCTTTAACTTTAAATAGATGCATCCTAAGGATTCTTGATGCCTGGACTAGAGTATCTATTTGTTCCCTATATAACTTGTGTGTATAGCACCTTTTTAGCCTAGAGCTCTCAAAGCACTTTACAGCCCATGTGGATATGTAATCACATTTGAGGGATGAACTCTGCATCTGTTTGCATCAGCATTGCTGGATAATAAGTGGGGTGAAGAACATTAATGTTTTCAGTTGAAACTACTGTATAAAGAGAATTTTTAAGTAGGCAAGATGGATTTTGAAATATGGCAGCAGGGTTAAAGTGAGACCTTTTTACTCTAACTTTTTTTAAAATTTCCTCTTATGCCACAAGCTGCATTATGCTTTTCTTGCCATTATTATTTATTAATAAACACTTGCCATTATGATACCACCCAAAGACCCCAATCAAAATTGGTACCTTATTCTGCTGGGCTCTGAACAGACATGAATAAAGAGAGAGCCACTGTGCTGGATGCTGAGTCACTTATTGAGTGCTGGCTCAGAGGTAAGAATGCCCACCTACTACATCATTAGTAACTGGGATGTCCTTAGACGCTTTTCATTCTTGTGCTGACTAGACATGACACACTTCAGTTTACAGTAGCTGACAAACTTACTATCTCCAGTTGTGTGTCTGCAAGCCAATCATTCACATTTTTTGTAGCCTTCCCAAATCCACACCTGCATTTGATAAAGTTGCTTAAATGCTTCACTCACAGGCATTGGATGACAAAGTACTGCCTCTAATCAGTACAATCATATCTTAAACTCTTTTGTTTGGTGATCTTTGTCTTTACATACATTACAGCAATGTTTTAATTTAAAGATCCGAGCCATACACTTCATATTTTAAAATGCTTAGTTAAATCTTCATACAATGCAAATAAGTGCATAAAATCATGGCTACAAGTAAAATTGACATTAGATTCAGTCTAAAATAAAATGTTTGGAACATTACGTAATAGATACCAATTCTATTCTTTTTTGGTATTTAAGATTGATTCAGCCACTATTATATCCAATATGCACAATTGTGGTGAGTAGCTTTATCTGATAGCCAGAAAATAAACAGGAATCTGCTAATAGAACATAAGTTACAATGATTTTAAAATTCCTTCTTTTTCATACATGCAAACTGGAGAAGCATTGTCTTATCCTGTATCAAACCACCAAAATAACGGGTTTTGTAACTGATTATTCTTTAAGATATTTTAAAACTGTCCTTTTAGAAAAAGCAATTTACCGTTTGTAATTAGGTGAAATGATTGGAATGGCCTATGGTATACTGTAGTTTCTATGAGTTATTTGGTTCATGTACTGCTTTTTCCAGTTTTTGTGACTGGACTTGAGACTGAGTATAGGTGGTTAGCTGACACGGAACATGGAAACAGGGACAAGTTGCAAGAATAAAGGATTGGAAAGAACTAGAAAAGCTCCATTAGGCTTTCTGACAAAAAAACCTTTTTTTTTCTGATAGTGCTATGTTATAAATAACGTATTTTTTTCAAATTTAAAGAATATTCGACAAATTGTACAGAGAAAAGAGTTTAAAAAATGTATCCCATTACTTGTATGTATTTTTTTGGCAGTCAGATGCTTTACTGTTCAACTATGAGTGTCACCATTTGTTTTTTACTCTTTATTCTGAAAGGTCAAAATTAGTTGTGGAGCAATTATTTTAAGTACTTGTATAACGAGACTAATTTTTAAAAAAAAGCTTTAATCATAGCATATTTAGAATAAAAAAAAACCATAAAAGGACAAGACTCTACTTCCTAGTGCAGTTATATCTACATTTATCTAAGATTAACTTTTTGACTGTGTCTTTCTTGCAATAATTTTGATAGTGATTTTTCATAATCAAGTGCAGGCACAGTTTAGTACAACCTTGGCCATGGGACTTGATCAGCTTAAGCATAGTTAACTTAAAAAAATTGCTTTTGGGACAATGGGGCTTTGTGATACTGTATTGGCGATGACAGTCTCTCTTGTTTGCCCCTAGTCATGGAAGCCGTTGGCTCCCTAAGGGAAGGACTCAGGATATCTGAAGTTGTACATGGTGGTCATGTACCCTACCACATGTTCAATTCAGGACACTTGCTGTGTACTCGGCATGCTTATACTTGGATTCTGGAAAGACTCTTCTCTGAGTTTAACTTTAAGCATCTGAATAAGTCTTGGCAGGATCAAGAGCGTGTACAATTAAAGGAACTCTCCAAAATGGTGCCAGGCACTCCTCTCCTGTTATGGTGAGCCTACTTTCGCTGGCTTACCATAAGACATAGCATTTGTGCATAAGCCTTTTATTTTTAAAAGTAAAATTTGTTAATTAATTTAGAAATTAAAATTTATTGTAAGAAATGGATCCTTTAAGAAATTTAGAACCTGGTGTCACTCTTTAGCACCACATCCTTGCATTTATGGATGTAACCACGTAGGGCTTAGCTACATGGTGTGTATGGGGCTCTCTGCATCCTGTCTCCACCATACTGAACCATGCTAGTTCTACTGTCTATTGCAGTGTATATGACTATGAAGGTGTGTGCAGGGATTGCTCTTTGGTAACTAATAAAATGCATTAGTTGCTATTGCCCGGTAAGTAAGACGATTAAGAGTAGAGGCATTTTTTTTTTTAGGTGCCGGTAAAGCAGTTCTCTATAATGTGTGGCTCAAAAGATACATCATGAGGTTAGAGATTTATTTATTTATTGGCACTTCTTGGAGATGACCGGCACAATTTGGTGATGGGTCTGAACAATCTGGAAAATTTCAATCGTTACTTCATTGAATAATATGCACGCCACAGAATCCCTTGCCTCATTGAGTGCATGTATCGTGCAGAACAGAACTTTCTACTGTTTTCTAGTAAATTGCTTCAAATAAGACAATTTATTCTTTGTTTCTCTTAAAATAAATATTTCAAATGAAAACTAGTAAAATAATGTTGATTACTAAGAGAAACATTCAAGTCAGGAAGTGTCCATGCATCTTTCAACCTTTTTGTGCAAATGCATCATAATAATCTTTAATTACATTTTTACATGCTCTCCTTTTTTCCCAACAGAACTCCAGTTTCACTTATTTGCATATTGAATAGAGAATGAGGCAGAAGTCCAGACCCTCTGCCTTATCCATTGTGCAAATTGCACTATTTGTAGTGAATGAGACAAGGGACCAGTAACTGAAGAATGATAATGGGGTGACACCCAGTTCAGATTTGCCCATTGTCCAAACTGTGCACTGAATGAGGCAGAGCTCTTGTAGGATAAAAATAATAAGTGATGGTGAAATTAAAAATTCTTACTATGCATATATACCAGGTGGCAGAGCTAAGTTTGTATGAGCAAAGTCAGCTTTGGCACTTCTTGACTTTTGAATGCTTCATTTTGTAACCTTAATATTCTTTAAATGGAGTGTTTTATATTGAGTATCTATTTTATTTTTAGCTTTCATTTTCAAGGTTTAAAAAGTAACTACTAAGATTTTAAAACGCTTTATAATATCAAATGGCGACTATATCTATCCCATACTGCTGCCTGTTGGTAATATGAATTGTGATGCAAAAGGGAATTTAACTATTTTTCATTTAATATATTTTAACCTTTTTTTTTTTTTTTTGTCATTTCAAAATGCACTCATTCAACAGATTCTGAGTAGTACTACTTGCAGTAGCGATATTTGGACACCAACTGCAGCATAGGTTGGATGCCTAATAAGGGAGGAACATACATCATTCTGTAATTTTAACAACTTGTTACTTCAACAGCTTTTGGTTTTTTTGGGTACGTTTGTGTTGGAACACTTTTTTTAAATTTTCATATGCTCAACAGATTCTGAAGGAAGTGGTCGTGGGAGTGAAGATGCATCAAAGGACAGTGGTGAAGGTTCCTGTAGTGAATCAGAAGAAAATGTCTTGGAGGAAGAACTGGCAGAAGAAGTGAAAGTAGAGGAAGAACAGCAACCCAAAACTTCTGCTGGAGAAATGATGCTTACAACAGAGAAAGAGGTGATTAAGACTGAAAAAAAGGAACAGGAGGAAGAAGATGAGAAGCCAAAAAAGAAAAAAGAAAAAGAGAAAGAAAAAGCAACTGAATCTGATGCTGCTGCTGATGAGCAAACAAATGAACCAAAAAAGTGGAATTTGCGTAGGAACCGACCTCTGCTGGATTTTGTATCGATGGAAGAGCTAAATGATATGGATGATTATGACAGCGAGGATGACAATGACTGGCGACCTACTGCTGGGAAGAAGAAGGGAAAAACTGCACTGCGGAAAGAGGGAAGTGATGGAGATAATGAGGAGGATGAAGACGATGGAAGTGGTAGCGATGAGGATGACAATGATGAGGAAGGCAATGAGGATAACAGCAGCACTGCTAGTGATGGTGGATCCAAGAAAAAGAAAAATAAAGTTCTTAGCAGGAATAGTGCTGATGATGAGGAGCTGACAAATGATAGCCTGGCTCTATCACAAAGCAAGAGTAATGAGGTAGAGCAACCAACTTTCTATAATATGTCTGTTGAAAAATGGAAAGTACTCTGCAGTGCTATTCTTTTTAAATTATTCATTGAAGTTAAACTGACTGTAATCCTATTTACAGTGGGTTTTTTAAAATAATTAAAAAACCTCCAAAACTATGCTGAATGGGTACTGCAAGTGAAATTAATTTACTTGGGCCATACGGGCCAATCAACACCCATTTAAATCAATGGGAGTCTTTTCATTGGCCTCAATGGCCTTTGGATCAGCTTCATAGCAAGTAGGTCCATAGTGTGAGCTAACTTCTGCTAATGAACAGTTTAGTTCTGTTATAGCATGTATCTTATTAAACAGAAACCAGTGCTAAAGTCATGTACTAGCTTTGACACATCCTAACAAATACCCCCCAAAAAGGCAAATTATTCTTGATCCAGTTCCTCGTTGCAACAAACATCATAGAAAAGAAAAATTACATTTACTGTTCAAGAATTCCTGATAGAGGAACATGTACTCTGATGTGGGCTCAGCTAGAATGAATGTTGTATTTCTCTAGCAAGCTGTTTGTAGTTTTGGTGTATGCTATAATGTTTTTAAAACACCAAACAGTACCATGGGTAAGAATTAATTGTATTGAATACATTGTGATTGCAGAATGCAGGTATTATGTATTAAGTTTCTGATATTGCAATTTTTTACCACACACAATTCCTGTCCCCTTAAATAGGGGTATTAGTGCTGTATTGGGTTGTTGACTTAATACATTGTAGTTGCAAAATTCAAAAAATCACTGTAAAGACTATTGTTTTTAACTTTTTGCAGGTAATTATAGTGCTGCTATAATAGGGTGTAACTTCTGGATAAATTATAGTTGTACAGGATTATTTAGAGGGTTTTTTCATTTAAAGAGTCTTTTCTGATGAGTAATGTGTGCTGATTTTACTTTTAACACTCCAAATTGTGTTGAGCAAGGTTGAGTATTTTGGAATGTTGAAGAAACAAATGTCTTTGTGTTGTACTTTTAATGAGAGATTTACTTGTAGATACTTGATGGATTCAGTCACTAACATTGGATATCAGTTGTGCATTGTATTAACGCTAGAAGTTGTGACTAAAAAAATAACTTGAAAATTATATCCCGTAGGTTTTAATTTTATCATATGCATGTACTGTTTTTAACATTAAACCAGTACACTTGTTTACATTTGGAAATTTGCGACATTGTGTGCATTATATGCTTATTGCTGTGACCTTGCAAGGAATGGTTAGATTTTATAATGTTAGGATCCAAAGTACTTCTTAGATGAATGTGACATTTTGAACCTCATAGCAGGTAAAGTTTTCCCTTTTGACACACAGTAAGTACAATACAGGCAGTGATATTGCAGGCCTATTTTACCTTGATCTTTAGGGATCTCTTAAAGTGAGAGTAGCCCACTCTCAGTCCCTTTTCCTTTATATCGTTTTCTAATTTTAAACTACCACTATACACTTATCCATGCTTTCTAGCTGAGACTCTCAAAGCACTTCACAGTTATTAATGGACTAAGCTTCTCAGAACATCTGAGGTAGGTTAGTGTTGTTACAGTATAATCCCATATTACAGATGGGGAAAGTGAAGGACAGAGAGATTAAGGTTTTACTTAATCCTTAATGTGTCCTCGACTCCCACTAACATCAATGGTAATTGAGGGTGTTTAGCACCTTGCCGGATTGATTCTTAAGTGACTTTCCCACAGTCTGTGCCTGGGTCAGAATTAAAACCCAGATCTCCTAGCTTCAAATCTTAAGCATGAATAATAAGACCATCTTTCCTACCTGTCAAAATGAACTGATCACAACTGATTAAAAATTATCCTAACACTGCATGTTAAGAACTATCTGAATTTTTTGATTAAGCTTTTTTTAGATTTTGTTTTCTTTCAATACAAAGCAAGGTAATTTAATCTCTAAAACTGAAAATTGGCTTAATGGACTTTAATTTTTTAAAATCTAGTTTTAACTTCTAGGTTAACAGAATACATGTCCAATTTCACTTTATGGGATTTGAAACAACAAGGTTTTAAAAGTGCTGCTGGCCGCTCCACTGTATTGATTTTTCACATTTAGTAAAAATAGTTCTTCTAGAGTCCAGCAGAATCTCATTACAATGCAGAAGCTGAAGTCCTAATAATGCAGATGTTACTGTGCTTGATGTATGAAAGGACAGAGTATTTAAGCAACTAACTTTCTGTAGGCAGCTAATATTGAGGCCTTTAATAAGGTTTTGGTTTTTCTCTCAAGTCTTTTTGCTCTGTTTGTTTGTTTTACCCTTTCATTTTGCAAAGATAGAATTCAAGGACAGACCATGTTATAATTGAACCTGTGTTGTAATGCAGTACCTTTATCGTGTTCTACTGTATTAAGTGTAGGCAGATAAGCTTACATTGTCGCAACTTGTGTCAAGCATCATTAGTAGATAAATGATGCTCTTCAGTTTTATAATTGCTATTGCTTTAAGGCACTGTTTCCCAAACTTGGGACGCCGCTTGTTCAGGGAAAGCCCCTGGCGGGCCGGGCCGGTGTATTTACTTGCCGCGTCCGCAGGTTCGGCCGATCGAGGCTCCCACTGGCCGCGCTTCGCTTTGCCCGGCCAATGGGGGCTGCGGGAAGCGGTGGCCAGTATGTCCCTCAGCCTGCGCCGCTTCCCGCAGCCCCCATTGGCCAGACACCACGAACTGCGGCTAGTGGGAGCCGCGATCGGCTGGACCTGCGGACGCGGCAAGTAAACACACCGGCCCGGCAGGGGCTTTCCCTGAACAAGCGGCGTCCCAAGTTTGGGAAATACTGCTTTAAGGAGTTCTATTCTTCCCCAATGAGGCCCTCTGCAATTCCCATTAAAGTTACTAGGAGATACCTGTGCATAGGTTGTGAAACTTAATACTTTCTGCAATAGTGGGCTTTGTATGGGGAATTAAATGGTGATGGGAATGAAATCCTCCCCTTTAACTTGCAGGTGTAGGGTTTGGCTGGAACAACAGTTCTTGACCCCATATGAGGGTTCCTGGCCACTACATACACCATACCACAGCTTCACAAAAACCTAATCTTGATACTGAATTTTGTATCCTTGCAGCATTGGCTTAGTCCTCCACTTTCTATCTGTTTCTCATACATATTTTCTCCATATAAATGTCATATCAGTGTTGTTTTCACAGTAGTTTTATTCATTTGGATAAAAAGTCCCAAGTTTTATAAGTTTGCTTTTAGTTAGAAAAATGTCAGTGTTTATAGAACTAGAAATCAGACCAAAATGTTAGACTTTCCTCAATGAAGCCAAAGAATCTGAGCCTGTGGTATTGACTGAAAATTCTGGCTTTCTGTAAAGTCCTTAGACCTCTAAGGACCGCTCTGCTACAAGTCTAACTGTGTACTGGCACAGTTTATCTGCCGTAGTTAGGAGGTATTGCTAACACATTTTTGTGTTTGTAAAGTGAAGGGAAAGTTACCTAAATCATGTTTATAGGCAGTTATACAGGGAGAGAAGTGTTCATTTCATGAGTCTTATCACAAAGTGCTGGCCTTTATAGGTTTATTTTAAAAATAGGGGAAAATCCTCATTAATCCTGAACATATGTAATATGGGAAAACATTAGTTCCTTTTTTATTTCCTGTTCATCCCTTATGCAAACATGACACTATACAATTTTTTTGGTTATAATTTTCTCTTTTATTCCTAGACTCCTCTTCCCCATTATCTCAAGGATCATGACCTCTTTCTTGATTGAGAGGGTAATGGAAAATATACTCATAGTGGCAGCAGAGTATAGGGTTTACTAGCTTGCCTTCATCTTGTTGCCCTCTCTTCTACCATAGTCTTTGTGAGCATCTTTAAATTAGGTTTTGTCCCTCTCAGGACAATAACTACAAGCAATCTGGCTATAACTACTTGCGCCTCACTTAGATTCCTGAAGAGATTGCCTGTGTCCTGAATGGGTTTAAAATTTGTAATGACTGCCTGTATTTTTTTATTGGTTTTTTTTTTTTTTGAATGTTTAATGTAAATATATAGCTTGTGCCAGATTAATAGCTCTGGAACCAGGAATCTACTGTAAACAGAAAAGGTAGTAGCAGCAGTACAAACTTTCCCACAGTGCTCCACCAATGTGCCTCATACCAGAACTTCAGTGTCCAAATTTTGGAAGATCACTTGTTCTCTGTGCCCTGTTCCTTGGCCTGTCAGATCAAGATGCCAGTTGTACTGTGTAGTGGAACCAGGTTGAGATCTACAAACATATTACACGTAGGCCACTGAACAACCATCATAAAGCATCAGAGGGTGGATTCAGACTGGTAACTAAGAAGTGACAAGAGCTCTGTATTATTGATCTCCTGAGATTATGTAGACTTTGTTCTATTTTTCTGAAGTTTAAAGAAAATTAGAACAACCAAGACAACAGTTTCTCCATGTGATGTTGGCAAACACACCATAATAAATTACATTTTATTCCTAGTTCTAAGTGCACCATATTAGATTTTATGTATAACTTAGGCACATCTCTTTTGCTTAATGTAGAAATGGTGGTTTTACATACCATATTGGAAATTTATCTCCTTGAGCTTTTGGAAAAATTCCCTAAAATGTTGAGGAACTAGATATATTACTCAGACTTTCAAATCATCAGTTTGGTGTTGGCCTCACTTTTCTCAGTGTTTGAATACTAGAAATTTTAAAACAATGTTATACTAATTGTACAGCTTGCATTATCTTTTGCAGAAAGGATTATTGATGTGCATTTAGCATATTGTAATGAAAACAACAGAATAACTGTCCCAGTTAACTCAATTTGTCTCACTCAAAAGTTTATGCTGAACCATAAGTCTGCCTCCCCCACCTGCCCCCAGGCTGTCATTAGTCTGTTACCACTGCATTGTAACTATTACCTGTAGTCCTGAATATTGCAACTAGAAACTTTTTTTTTGGTTTTAGGAAAATTTGGGAAGAGAAAATATCATAAGACCCACATCATCTGGAAACTAATTGCCTTTGCATCTCTGAAATGTTTACTAATGATATTCTTTGTCTAGTACTGTATTGCTTTTAATTATGAGCAAAGTGATCGATCAATGAATGATGCATGTATGGCAAATGACTTTTGTATTTTCAGAGCCATTTGGGTACAGGTCTCTCGCGTTTTACGCGCATTTAACATGCGCGATTTCAGCTTTGCGCGATCGGCAAAACTGAAAGGAAAAAAGAAAAAAAACTGAAACGGAACCGGAAACGCCATTCAAGTGAATGGCGTTTCACTATACGCGGTTTCCGCTTTACGCGCTCAGCGCGAAACGGAACCCCCGCGTAAGACGAGAGAGACCTGTATTAGATTTATTTTCTAAGGAAATGGTTCTCAAACTGTTGTCCATGGGCCACAGGTAATCTGTGGAGCTTTTCCTGGTGGCAGCAGAACACAAAACATCTTGAGAGCAGTGCTGTGTGGGATTGAGAGATTGTGGGAGGTAGTTCGCATGGGGATTGGAGAACCAATGATCCAAGGGTGTTAATTACATTATCACAATCGTCCATGAGGGATTGGGGTGGGAATGGGATGTTTGAAAAGGAAAACTTCTATCCCACCCACTTTTTTTCCTGTTGCTCCAAAATCCACAGCAGTACAGATTCTGGGATATGCCAAGAATTCTAATAGTAGCTGTGTCAGTCATGGATTGCCAACCTCTGCTCTGAAACTATTACAAATGCTTCTTTAATCAGTAGTGATGTTTTTATTACTAGTGCGTGTGATGCCTCACCTCTCCATATGTTAAGACTTTATTGGTGAAGTCAGCCTAAATTCTATGTTCTACGCTTTTTATAAAAATGGAGGTGGGAGTTGTGGGTGCAGTGTGCTGATACAGTACGGAGACACAATTCTACAGTCCAGAAACATATTAATCAATTTGAGGACAACCTTAAATCCATTCTAAATAGTATTAATTTAAATACCTTGAAAGGTTGAAAATGCCCAGAACTTATCCGTCACTCTTTTATATCTGAATCCTATAAAGTGCTCCATGTTTTCATGAGAGAAATTCCTAATTGAATTATATAAAATGGTATAAATTAGTAATATTTCACTTTATATAGTGCCTTTCACTGTGAAGAATTCTGAAGTACTTTATAAGCTATATATGTGATCCTGCAAATCCTTACTCATGTTAGTAGTCAGAGGATGAGAAATTATTACCCATTTAAAAAATCATATGTAAAATCAGCAGTATACTTTTTTTAACACTTGTGTGGGCTTTTGGGAAGGTGTAGACTTTTTGTTAAAGTGTAATAATTTTCTGAAATTAGCTGGACTCCCAAAACATACTTTCAACCTTAATTCTTCTTGCAATGAAGTTTTGTATATTTCTGATATTCCTCTTTTAAAGAACACCAACAGTTTAAATCAGGTTGGTGGATAAGGTCTTCCAGAAGGGAGACCTGCTCTAATAGATCTTATAAGGCCCACCCAAGCAAGGCTTCTCTACAGCAGGTGTCATCAAGACCCTAAAAGGTGGATGGCAGAATTGCACTTGGGCATCATACAATTATAGTGGAGAGGAGGACTTTTTTTACACACATGAAAAATTAAGCACTTGAAGGTTTTTACATGCTTTAAAATGTTTTTATATATACATTTATAAATATAAAAATGTTATAGGGCAGCAATTTTTTTTTATCCTTAAGTCTTTTTATTTTTTTTATTTACACTGGGCAAATACCTGTTTTTAGTAGAAATAATAAACAATTCCAGTGTGATTTCCAGTGTAATCATTGCATTTTAATTTTTCAATGCTAGGACTCACTGATCCTTGAAAAGTCTCAAAACTGGACCTCCCAGAAAATGGACCATATTCTGATTTGCTGTGTTTGTCTTGGGGATAACAGTGAAGATGCTGATGAAATAATCCAGTGTGACAACTGTGGAATAACAGTGCATGAAGGTAATTTTGTCTCTTTATTCTATTTTATTATTGGGAAGGAAAAGATAAAGGCAAAGCTTACTTATTAATATAAAGAATGTAAGCTGCCTGGTCTGACAAATGAACCCTAAAAACCTGGTGTTAGATTCTTTGTATTGTGGAGATCTTTTACCATAGTATAAATTTCACCCTAACAGACCAAAAGTGGTAGATTCCCCCCCACCCCGAGGTAAATGTGCTTTTAGAGAAGAAAACTTCAGAGAATATGGGGCAAGCTATAAGATAGTTTTTAGTGTAAATTCCAGTTTGAAAATGCAAAAATGCAGGATATTATTTTTCAGGTCTTATTTTTGGGAATTCAGATTAAATTTAGGTATACTAATGTAGTGCTTCTGCTTCATAAACTAGGGCAAAAGGTCATGGCTGTAAATTCTAAGAGCAAAGTTTGCAGTGGTACAAAGTGGACAGAGGGCCAATGAGGCCCAAAAAGTGCATGGAGCTGATTGGGAAAGGGTGTGGTCAGGGCAGTTCATGTGAAAGTTAGATTCTTGTTAAATACAGTATATTAGTGAAGATAATAGATTGAAATCAGGAGGAGGTTCAGTCTATATGAAAAGAGGAACTGGAAAGGAATAATTTTTTTTTTATTTTGTAATTGTTCAAAAAGTCCACACTGGGTAGTATTGTGCATGTAGAAGGCCTCTTGTAACATGCAGAAAGTGATAAGGGAGCTAAGGGGGAGGTAGCTTATAGGTGCAATTAGGTAGAGTTTCCAGTAGGCAGTATCAATCTGCTGCCTTGTGGGTTTCATGAAAAAATTGAGGCTCAAAAATCTTTCTCCTTTAGTCTTTTCATTAGCTGTACTACTAGGGTGACCAGTGTCTGGTTTTGGACCGGAACACCCAGTTCAAAAGGAATCCTGACGGCTCCGGGCTGTTGAATGTCCAGTTCATGGTGCCGCAGCGGGGCTGGCAGGCTCACTGCTAGTACCATGCTGCGGCCCACGCAGCTCCTGGGTCTGGAAGCAGCTGGCATGTCCGGCTCCTAGCCTTAGGGGCTGCCAGAGCGGAGTCTGTGTGCTGCCATGCCTGCAGGTGCAGCTCCCATTGGCTGGATCAGGGCAGTGGAGGAACTAGCACCACTCACAAGTGCTCAGCAGATGGATGTTGTGGGGGAGTGTGGGGCACGCATCTTCTGCTGTTGCCCGTATGCTTCTCCTTGTGCTCCTCATGTGGCTGGGCTCGAGCTGCAGTGCATGCCGTGCAGCAAACTGCCATCTGTCCGTCGCCCTATCGCCAGCACCCAGGAGTTGGAGGTATGTGTATTCTTGTCTCCGAGTGCTGGGAATGGGGCTTCACCCCCATTCCCTTCACTGCATGCCTCCCTGTCCCAACCCCCCTGCCCTCCCATCCCCCTCATCATTGCATCCTTCCCCCATCCCATCCCATCCTCTCTCCCCCGCCCCCACACCTACCCATCCCTGCCCTGTACCCCTTACAGTGCTCTCCCATCCATCCTCTCCACTTCCCAGAGCTGCCACCCCCATTTTCCTCCCCCCACCATCCTGGCACCCTATTCTCCATACATTGCTGCACTCACATTATGTCTCTATACATCTGTGTCCCCCACATCCTCATGCACCTCCCCCTGCATCCCCATCCAACCCACATACTCCCCGCCCCCTCCTTCACTGCCCCTTCTCACCCCCACCCTGCTCTTGTCCTTGGCCTCTTTCCCTCCCCATCCTCTCTCCTCCACCCCCACCTCTCCAGCCCACTTCCTCCCTTCCTGGCTGGGTGATTTAGGCAGCCCCTGGAAAAGTGTAGAAAAAGTCTGTGTGTAGGCAAGTGTGTGCATGAGACTGTGTGTCTTTGTGTAGGGAGGTGCATGTATTGCTGCATGTGTGAATACCTGTATGAATAAAATTTGCAGCCTAACTCTTTGACTTTTACTTCTTTTGCTGGCTTGCATACAAACATTGATGACATAAAATATATGTGTATTCATTTCATAACTAGTTTTTAAAAGAGAAGGAAACTCTAAAAGAAATGTATTTTCTTAAAAAGTGAATGTTATTGATTAGGAATTGCAGAAGAGCCAGTGTATCAGACATTTCTCTCCACCTTTGTCTTGCTACATTATAAACTCTTTGTTTGGAGTTCCATGAAAATCTTTTTGTGACAAAGTTGTACCACAGTATCTTGTTAGAGTGCAGGCTGAAACTATGTTGGAGAAGTGACAATCTTTTTCCCTGGTTAAAAACCATGAACACTTTATTTACAAAATAGTTTTTTTTAATTCATAAAACATTTGTAATTCTTCCCTTAGTTTACTAAACCTCTTTCTCTTAAAAAGAATTGAAGATTATTGTTGTCTATTTGCACCATAATAGTTCCATATATTTTCTGTAACAAGGTTTTTTATGTTACCTGTAGTTTTAAATGTCTAAAAGTACATTGTCACCAAACATGTTTTGTCTTCAAGCTTACTCTTGTATCCAAATAAAATCAATTAATTCAAACTAGTCCAAATTGCTAGAAATGGAACAAGCTTTGGCACTGATATTGAGAATTTATTTAATAGATTTAAAAACAGATTTAGTTACCTTTACATTAACCCATGAAACAGTTTGTTTTACTTTATGTCCATGGATTTATTTTAAAAAAATTATGTAGAGAAACATATTATGGAAATGTTTTCTTGGCTGCTAGCGATGCATCTATTCTGCTTAGAAGAGGACTTACTGGGACCATTAGCTCAAAAGCTAAGCAGTTTTAGGGAAAAGAGGCAATCTGGTATTATCCCTTTAAGTGAGTGGTGTCAAACAAAGAGGACTGAATTTCATGTTTAATTATGCTCAAGTAGGTATACATGTAGGATGTACGTGCTCCCTTCTATCCACAGTGAAACATTCACTGATATCAGTGGAAGTTTTGCACAAGGATCCAGGATAGAATATGGCCTATAGTAACTATACTCTTAGGGTTTTTTTGTTCAGAGCTTTATTATTTCATATAATGTCACTAAGTGGAAAAACACTAGTCTTTTCAGATCACCACTATATCTTCCAGTTTCTCTTCCTTCTCCATCCTTTATGCTTTCCTCCAACTGTGCTGTCTGTTTCCTTTGTTTTTCCTTTTATGCAGAAGCAGCTTTGCTCCCACCCTATTCTCTCTGCAAAAATGGTCAGCAATGAAATAGTTAATGTCGATATTAAAATATCGTCATTTGATTTTATCGTTGAACCTTGAATGAGATTAATATGGGAAACGGGAGGTCACAACTCTGAAGCTTTGTTTCAAGCTGTCTGCAGACTTGGAAAAACCTTGCTGCACTGGCTACCCACAGTTCATATACGGAAGGTTTTTTTTACAGCCTTGAGGGCAAGGAACTTTTTTTTTACATGAAAGATTAGCTTCTATGCAAATTGAATGTCACGTAAGCCACACAAATACATCATGGGGGCCTTGTTAAGCTAGCTAACTATATGTTTGACACAAAGTTTAACGCAGTGTATCCAGGTCAACAGCACAAATATGGAAAGAAGTATTTCTGTGGAGAAGACCAATGGAGCCTTAAGTTACTCTAATTTTTTTAGGTATGGTGCTCAAGAACAAGGGGACTTTTAGATAGCCAGGCAATTGGCTGACTTCACTGAGGCATTTGTAGGGATAAACTGGCAGAGAGTTTATTTTCTACGTCCACTTTTCTTAATTTCATCTTGTCCAAATGCATCTTTTGTTGGTTTTTTGTTTAACTTTTCAGGCGCAGTAATTTTCTGTTTTTTGAACTAATTGAATATAAAGTCTGTTTACATGGGGATTTGACTTTTTATCTGGAGTATGATGATGATTATATATTATAAGGTGTACTGTATCTTAATGGACATCCTGCTTGAAACAGGTATTTCTATAATGCTAAATGTATTAAAATGTGCTTTCTTTAGTTAGAAGGTAATCTTCAGGCATTACATTGCACCACCAACAGCACAAATATAAAGAAATTCATTGTACTTGCACAAAAATTATAAGTACTTGTAGGTAAGCTGTAAAATAATTACCTACTTCCTGACTTCTGTAGCTATTTCTAGCATAATTATGGCTAACATTTGAGTTGTCTGAGATTTAATTTAGTAATGACACTTTGCAGTCAAACAGCATATCAAAGAAATGAGTGGAGTCCTATGAAGTTTGACTGGATAGGATTGTAGGGAGAACTGAGTAGGAAGGAAAATAAGTGAGCTGCATATGTATATACAGTGTTAAAAGATAAAATGTGGGAGATTACATCTAATTTTCAGCCATGCAATCAGGTAATTGAGTGTGTGTACTCTGTAGTAAGATTGGCTTCAAGTCTGTGGCAAGGGGCCTGTAGCAAGGGGTTTGGCATCAGAATAAAAATGTTACATGTCACAGACTAGGAATTCTGCAGCATCAAATGTATTTAATTAACTACAATTTTTTTAATGAGACTGAATAATTCAATTAATATAGCATATTGCGGTGCTTAATTTGATATTGTGGTAGGAGTCACTAGACAGCTGCTACACATAGTTTTGCTAGTTTTTTTTCTTAGCATGTGAGTACTACTCAGTCTCTGCACAAATGCTGTATCAGTGTTATATAATGTAAATAAAACAAGTAACCCCTTTCCTCCCTGGGTTACTCAGGATCAGGCAACCCTCACCTGTGTGCCTGGGCGCCTGATGATGTTGACATTAAAGGATATCCTGAGTATCCCAGTGATGATGTTGGATAGATGGGAATCCTCTATCCACCCCTCTGCTGCAGTCCCTTTACTTCTAAAGGAATTTAAAATTGGCGGTGCCTCCACCTTGCTGGTCCCTGTACACATTCAATTGTGTGCCTTGGGAACCTCCAGGAATAAACCTATTCTTCTAATAATAATAATCTGTGGCATGGGTCTAACTCAAAAATACCAATTATAAATAATATACATCCAATAAAACTTAAATTAGAGTTAACAAACCTTTACTTAACAACTTAAAGAAACAGGGTATAACAGACTAAGATTAAATGTCACTACTAATTTAAATCCACATCGGGCAGTTGAATAATATCAATTAACAAATATAGAATACAGTGATAAATGAAACTTATCTAACTGGCATTTACACTGCCATCATTTACCCCACCCTGGAGTGTACACTCCTCTGGATTTCAGAGTCCTAGACGCTTGCATGGGCCCGCTTGAAGATCTGCAGCTGGAGACAGCGCTCTTGTTGGTTCTGTGCATCAGTCCAGCCAAGGCAACAAGCTGCACAACTTCTCTGAAGATTGGAGTTTGCCCCACCAAATGTCAGCAGCTCTGGTTCCTGGTTTGATGGGATGATCACTCTGCCTGTCCTCAAACTCAGTCTCTCTGCTGTGCCCCTTTCCTTGCAAGTACTTTCTTAAACAAGAGTGGGGGTTACTCAGTTCCTTCACTGCAGGCCCACCTCAGTCAGCTCTAGGCACAGCAATAGTTTCTGCCCTGGCTCCAGTAAAGCCCACCAACAGCCTCTAAGTCTCCCTGTTCGATCAAAGCCCCTGTAGGCTCTCAGCAGCAGTTTCTGGCTTCCTAGCAGCAGCTCCTGGTATGGACAGAGCTCCACACCAGCAATCTCACTCCTTTTCCCAAAATGGAACCCACCGTCTGCTCTCCTTGGAAGAGTGCTGCCTGGAAGAGAGTCTCTCGCTCTTTCCCCAAGGTATCAAGGGAGTTGTAGTCTCTAAGGTTAGACTGCAGCACACAGGATCTTCCCAACTGGAACCCTCCCAATAAAGTTCAGAGGCCCCTCTCCTATGGGGTGCCTACACAAGTTACAGTTCAATCCCCTCCAATGGGGAATTGACCTGCAAAGCCCTGAAGTCTGCTACTACTTGAAAGAGGAGCAACCGTATTTATTACAGGTGGGGTTGATTGCATCTGAGAGTGACTAAGTCTACTAAGAATCTCTATGGGAGTGCAGGGGATGGAGGTTTGTCTGACTTTCTCCTGCCCCTTGTTTCAGGAGTTGCTGCTGAAACTTCCACTTACTCCTAATTTTCTCAGAATTTATAAACTTCTGGGTTAGTTTTATGGAGTTTTCTCCCAATTTTTAAGTCCAATTGATGCGGTGTATAGAGTTTAGAAGCTCTACAAATATCTTAGTAGATATTATGAACTCTGTAAGGCAGGTAACTGTCATTTAGAATGATTGCTGTCTATAACACCTCAAACCTGTAAATAATACAAATGAAAGATTAGTTTACTAATTCACTCTTCCATGCAGTACCCTGATTTGTTTTCATGTGTCTATGAAAAATTACAATGCAAGCCTAGAAATTTAAGTCTGCTGACAAAGGACATTTGTAGTAGTTTTTGTTTCATAGACAAAACTAAAAATGTTTTTTCGCCTCAATTTTAGATTTAAAGAGGGAAGGACAACCCTGCTTATTACGTTTAACCGTATAATTACTTTTCAAAATATTCACTTTTAGGTGTGAATAAATCCCATTTCTTTTATAAAATCTTTAATCTGTCACTTTGGATAAATGCTTTTATGCTAGGATCTTGTAACTTGCTTGTAATAGCAGGGTACCCCCAACTGTGATGTCAGTTCTCCTGACATATTGATTGCAGTGGGTCTGAAGAAAACTGTCTGGTACATATCATAGCATGTGACATAGTTGGTGCTGCCCTTAGCAGCAATTGCCCTTGGGTTTAGTTGCTATGAATTAAATAAGTTCTACATTTGCCCAGACATCTCTTTCGATCTGTTTATTTTGTTACTTTGCTGTGATCTGTATGGCACAGAATAGAATTTTCTGTGCTAAAAAGGAGTGTACTCTTAAGAGTATTTACTGTATAGTAAAATATAAATTATTTACTGGTAGTTTGATTTTACAGCTTTCTCTGTTCTAGTGTTGACTTTGTGTCGAATCTGTTTTGTGAAATCCATCACATACTTTCCATTCTCTGAAATTGACCGTGTCAGATTGAATTTAAACTGAAAATAGGTCAATTGGTAACTAACTATGGGGGAGGGAGAAGACAGAATGCGCTCAGATTTAATGAAAGTATTTTCAGAGGGAAGAGAAAATTATGGGTTGTGAAATACAGTAGTTGTGAACATATTGCACGTTCTTTGCAAATCCTGAATTTTCATTAAAAGTTCTCATTTCATGCCTGATGCAGTGGTCAGAACATGAGCAGATGCTGTTGCTCTGTTAATATAATCTTATGGCAAGTTGTCTCCTTTCAAACAGTAGCAGCAAAGCTGGGAATCTGCCTGTCCTCACCTTATTCACCTCAGCGCTGTATGAATTTGAAAGCTCAGTTGGAACCATTATGATACTAGTGTTCTTTAAAAACCATACATAATTTTCCATTTTTAAAAAAAATTACAATTCTGTGGATTAAGACAAAAATGGAAAAAGTCAAGGTTTTCAACATAAAACTACATATTGTCTACATTAAACAGTCTAACCGACTGTTGTACGCAGTTTGTGGAAGAGTTGATACTATGAGAGAGGAAATAAAATGTTAACCAACTTTTGTGTGTTTAAATTCACAACCTAATATTACAGTTTTTTCTAGTTAGTGTAGAAAACATTCAGATGTGGTGGTGGTTATACTGTGCTCTTCGTAAAATGTATCACACAGCAGCTCCATGTCATCTGACCAGTGAGATGAAGTTATTGTATATTGGATTATAAGACTTTTTTCTGTGAATGTATTGATCTAGCTTAACAGGGGACTGGGGGGAGGGGGGATGAACAAGCAAGAAAGAAGCACAATAGTTGTAGATCAACCTCCCAACACATACTTAGAGGCAATTATACAGCAGTAGCATACTTCCAGGTTACATTCTGAAGTGATACAGCTTTTTTGCCAGATTGGGACCATGGAGATCAACACTACAGAGGGAACACAACTGCAGGGTCTGAACTTAAGTGATACCTGAGATAACAGTTGATACCAGGCCTTCAGCTGCAGTCCCCTATTCTGAGAGTGGGAGAATTGTGTGATTCCAACCCGAGAGAGGGGTGATAGCTTGAGGCCTGAGACCTGAGGAGGGAACACTCTTAAAGATGAGGGAGAGAGGGGTCAGAGGTGCAGTTAGTCCTGTATCTCTGACATATTTGGTGGTAAAAGTGGGATAGTAACCAATGGTTAATACAGTGACGGTGCTTATTTCACTTTTGATCTCTAGGATCCCAGCCTGGCAAAAGAGTTTTCTTTTTTTGAGTAGATTTCTGTGGGTACTCCACTTCAGCTGTGCATGTGCCCCTGAGTGTTTGATCAGAGTTTTTTTGTAGCAGTGCCCATTCAGCTCATGTATGAGCCTATTCATCCTGGTGCCCCGTAGTGAGGATATATAGGGTTTCACAGGTGAACCACCCTCAGTTCCTTCTCAACTGCTGTTGAGCCTGAGATGGAGCACTGAGCATAGACCTCCTTAGATTTAGTTCTAGTGTAGTTAGCTTAATTAGTTTTGGGGGTCCCCTTTTCTCTTTGTTAGCTTTTCCTAGGCAAGAGGTTGTTCTGGAGCATGCCAGGATCCCTAGGCTTTAAGTGGTGTCTTTCCAGTTGGGAATCTATCCTGGTCAGTGACGAGCATTTGTGGGGCCTTCACCGATTGGGAGACACCCATATCCCCAGTAAGTGTAAGATCTGCTTTTGAAGGAGGAGCTGATTTCAGAAAAAAACAGGGAGATCAAATTACTGATGATGGGGCAAGCCCTAAGACAGGCTTCTGATGTGGGTTTGGAGAACCTCCCGGTATGCTGGCTTCCAAGCACAAATAGTTCCCTGTCTGCCTCAAGATCCTGGTCACTGAGGGCCTCAAGGCACATAGCTGTGGTCCCACCTACCTCCAAGTCTTGGTCACCAAGAGCTTTGAGGGTTATATGAGTTTCCTCTACATCCCTGGTATCGAAAGCTTTGTGTAGCAAGACTGGGAGTGCCAATAAAAGGGGTAGGAGTTAAGTCTCCTACAAAAAAAATCTCGGTTATCAATTTAAGGTTCTGGAGACCTTGTTTCCCAAAGGGAGTTTCATTGAGGCTCCAAGTAGCTCCAGTGCTGCAAGATCATCTCAGGCTTCATTTAAGATTCATCTCGCTACTCCAGATTTGATACTGAAGACCCCTGTGGCATCAGTGAGTGTGCTTGCTTCTCCACTTGCTTTATCAACTCCAGCAAACATTCAGCTTCTAAGAAGTCTACTCTCAAAGTCTCTTCTGTACCGTTAGTGCTGGTACTGCAGATTATTTTGCTGGTACTGTCTGAGACTGGATGTACTCAATCAAAATGTTTGTCAATTTTCTGCCTTGGTACCAACGACAGTTTTTACAGAATCCCATCCAACTGCTGTTTGCATATCATCGGTACTGTGGGAATTCAAGTACCCAAGAGGAGATCTTCTTTTGAATGAACTGAAATCTCCCTTACTTTCTCAGAACGGATGATTGGACAGAACCAGATTGTCTGGGTCACTGACTCAGTGCTTCTCATCAAGGCCTACATCACCGACATCATTCATTTATAGTGAATACCTAGTACTTCCTCTGGAACATGTTGATGATTCATCTGACTCACAGATTTATGTGCAGGGATTTCCATCTACTCTACCAGACCCCATTCTCTTGTCCATACTGAGAGAAGTTCAGCTAGGGACAGGCCACCTTGAGCATCAGCCGTTTGGGATGACCAATGATGGATGCAGCTTCCTTTGCCTTATGGGCTCCCTCAGTGGCCTAATTGGAATCTCTGGGCCCTTTATCACCAATTTTTTCTATCTTTTTTTTTTTTTTTTCCAGGATCCTGAATCCCTCTCCTGCGAAGCATCAGGAGAGCCTCTTTCCTGATCTATTGCTTCTTCCTCATCAACCTGGGCTATCAAAGACCTTTGGAGAGCAGGAGGCTGTCATATTTCCACCACCTTCTATGGCAGATGATTTAAAACAGTTTCAGGAGCTGATGAAGCACATTGCAGATATGCTTCAGATTTCTTTAGAAAAAAATCTAGGACACTCATCACAAACTACTGGACATTTTACTCACTTCAGCTTCTGCATGTGAGCCCCTTCCTGTGAATAACATCTTGTTGGAGTCTACTAAGAGACATCTGGTAGACTCATTCTATGGCACCTTCTATCTGTAGTCACGTGGACAAGAAATATTACGTTCTGGACAAAAATTCGAAATTTTTATTTTCACCCCCCCCCTCTTCAGGCAGTTAATGAGAAGGGAGGATAATATCCTACAAAGTCTACTCCTTACCAGGACCAGAAGTAGTTAGATCTTTTTGGTCAGAAGAGTTATTCTTTGGTAAATTTACAATTCAGAATCGCTAACAATCAAGAGTTGACACTGCAGTCTGATCCATTTCCACCGCAATTGTGATGTGACCTGGATCTTGGCTCCAGTTGTCAAGGTTCTTAGGAAAGTACAGAATACTGGTGAGGATTTCTGTTGATGGTCTCAAGCTGTTCTGTCTCTGGTGTTTGGCTCTCTTCATATTTCAAAAGATTTGAGAGCCACTTTGAGATCACTTGGTACATACCTGCAAATGAAATAGTTTTAGCAAGTTGCAGACAGCTCCGATGTCATTCAGTTCATTTCTCCAATTTCCATAGGCTTCATGAACCACCTGTAAAGAGAGCAAGGTATTCAAGGAAAAAGCAACCAACTGCTATAGCTACCTCTTCCTAGGTATCTGTTTAGTCCAAATGACGCTTTTGACGCTTGGTCAAGAGTTCACACCATCTACTCAGCAAGAATCAACATTTGCACCATCACATCCTTTCAACCAGCATGGGTGAGCATAATATCCGAAAAGTAGGTTTTGGTTATTTCATCCATTTCACTTTCATCTCTTCCCTATCTCTTTTCAGGGATCCATCTCACAATAATTTTCTGAGACAGATAGTTCTCTGTGTCCTATGCTTAGGGGCCACAGAACAATTTCCAGTTCAACACAAGGAAAAGGATTCTATTACAACTACTTTCTCATTCTCCCCCCCCCCCCGCCCCCCCCCAAAAAAAAAGAACAGGGAATGGAAACCAATATTGAATCTCAGATGTCTGTACAGTTATGTGAAAGAACAAAAATTCAGGATGGTGACTCTTGTTTCAATAATTCCAGATTGGTTTGTGACACTCCACCTTCAGAACATGTATTTTCATGTTACGATTCGCCCCTCTCACAAGAGCCGCCTTTGCTGCATAGTTGACCATTTCCAGTACCTTGTGCTTCTGTTTGGCCTCTCCTCTGCCCCAAGGCTATTCTCAAAGATCATGGCAGTGATAGCTACTCATGAATTCTCTCTGAATTCCATCAAGGTTCATTTGGTGGCTATTAAAGCCTTCCACTTGTCTGTGGACAGTTTTTTGATCTTTGCTTATCCCACAACTTCAACATTTTCTCAGAGGACCAAGCAATCTTTTGCCTCGGATTAGAGAACCTACTCCAGTATGGGACTTGAACCAGGTTCTTCATTGCCCTACGAAACACCTCTTTGAGCTATTAGCTACATGTTTTGTTGCTTCATTTAGCCATGAAAACAGATTTCTTGGTGGCTATCACTACAGCCTGGAGGGACAAAGAACAGGGAACTTTAATGGCAGACCTTTTCATGGTGTTTTTCAAGGAAAAGGGTATTGTTACAGTCACATCCCAAGTTTCTGCCTAAATTATAGCCTCAATTTCATATTAATCAATCCATTCATCTCCTAGTCCCGTCCCTCCCAAACTGCATCATACTAGACAAGAAGCTGTCTTCCATACCTGAGATGTCAGAAGGCTATTAGCCTTCTATCTGGATAGAGCCAACCCATTTCAAAAGTCTTCTAGACTCTTTGTTTCAATTGCAGACCTATCCAAGGGATCTGCCATCTCCACGTAGATGGATCCTGGAGGGTATTATTGCGTGTTATGATTCTGCTGACATTCAACCTCCTAGAGTAATAGCTTCTTCTGCAAGGTCACAGTCTTAGTTTTTTGGCATTACTCAAAGATGTTCCAGGTACTGAAATCTCTAGAGCTGCAGCGTGGACCTCTCTATATTCTCCAACCGTTATGCTCTGGTTCATGCCTCCAGATCAGATGTTGCGGTTGTCAGTGCAGTTCGTTCTTCAGTATTGGAATCCGTTCTCAAAGTTCCCCTGAAGAGAAGCACCCGGAAGGACACTATTCAAAGAAGGAGAGGTTACTTATCTTGTGCAGTAACTGGAGTTCTTCAAGGTGTGTCCTTATGAGTGCTCCGCTACCTAACCTTCTTCCCCTCTGCTGTGGAGTTTTCTTTGGGACTCTGTGGTAGAGAAGGAATTGAGCGCATTCACGCGCAACCCTACATATCCTTGCTGCACAGCATCTGGGTGTGTATGGCACATGCACAGGTCGAACTGGCACTGCTACCAAAAATCTCCAATCAAAAGTGTAGGAGCACATGCACATCTGAAATAGGAGTGGGACACCTCTTGGAAAAACTCCAGTTACTGTATAATGTGAATAACCTCTCCATCTCTTTTGTGTGGAGCCTGGAAGTACGCCATTGTCCTGTAAATAGCCTCTTAGTGTGCATTAGCTTTCCTGCTTGTTTTTCCCCAGAGTCCCTTATTCACATAATAAAGCCTGACCAATACATTAATCACACAGGAAGGTTTTATAACCCAATTTACAATAGCTTCACCTCACTGACCAGGTCACATAGTGTTCATAAAATTATTATATCTCAGTCTTCCACTGTTGTTTATCCTCTTTTCTAAGAGGTAAAGAAATTAAGCGTTTGTGTTTAATAGAGTTTTAACAGCAGAAAATGTCTCAATATTGGGGAGTAATAGGTTGAACATTTTCCTCTTCTGACTAATTTTAGAACTCAAAGGGTATGTCTATACTACCTGCCAGATCAGCGGGCAGCAATCAATCCAGTGGGGGTCGATTTATCGCGTCTAGTCTAGACACAATAAATCGACCCCCGAGCGCTCTCCCGTCGACTCCTGTACTCCACTGCCGCGAGAGGCGCAGGCAGAGTCGATGGGGGAGTGGCAGCAGTCGACTCACCACAGTGGACACCACGGTGAGTAGATCTAAGTACATTGAATTTAGCTGACGGTGTGTAACTTAAATTGACCCTTCCCCGAGCCCGTGTAGACCAGGCCTAAGTTTGGGTCTTTAAGTGATTGTCTACTACAGCTAGAATAGTTACTCTGTAATAATACTGGTGCACATCATCCCAAAGTTCTGTTTCTAGTGACAAACTGGAGCAGCCTTGTGAGACGAATATTTTAAGCTTTAGTACTGAGTTTGCACACAGCCTATTTTATTTTCTTATCAAGAACCTTGTCCTCACATAGGGATAGATTCTAGTACATTAAGCCTATTGTAGGCCTGCAATAGAAAACTCCTTTATAATCTTTCTATTGTAAAGATGAACTGGTGAGTCTTGCCCTGGCTGCCAAAATGTTACATGCAACTGGATTAACTGAAAGTGTATATAGAACTGGAAGCCAGTTTTTACATGAGTGTTAATTGGATGGGACTTAATTGCAGTTAGTTGTTTCTGCTTGTATGACGATATCTAATAAAGCTGTTCCCCCAAAATGGCAAGGTTTGACATAAAATGTTATGCACAGTTTTATTTGTTTAATTAAAGTTTGTATTTGGCTGGTAAAATTAGATTGAGTGTTAGCTGTTAGTGTTACTAGTGGTGGGAAGAGGAGAGAAGCAGAAACAGTATTTGGAGGAGAAATTTTGAAAGGTGGTTGTGAAGTTACAAAAACTTGTCTTTAAGCATCGTAATTTATGATGTGAATCAAATACTTCAGCTTAGCTGTGCAGTTTTATAGTTTAAAAAAAAAAATCAAAGATGTAATTTCACTCTTAATATAGCAAATTGAGACACCTGTCATCTTATCTCCAGATCCTTTAATTGCATTTTTCTATGCTGTTCCCTCTCTGTGTCTTTTTCATAGTTTTTTGCCCTCTTTAGGTGCTCATAGGTCTCTTCCTTATATATTGGTACATTTCTTCTGAGAGTTGCCACTGTGGATTTTTTCAAGTTGATATGGTGATGTGAGCAATGAAGATTCCTAGTTTGGTTCTTCAAATTAGTGTTAACCAGTTTCCTTCATAAATACAGGAGACCCCTGCCAGAACGCGTGTCAACATAACGCGAATTCGGAATTAGCGCGGGTGCGACCATGGATCCCAAAATAAATTATTTAAATTGGAATCCATGGTAACGCCCACCCCCCCCCGCTATAACGCGGTCCCCGCGTTAAAGTGATACTGCGCATGGCTCCCAAACCCCGCGTTCTAGTGAGGGTGCGGTTTATATTTTTGTGATCTCACTTCTGTTCCAAGTTTCCACTTGGTTGTCTTTGAAGTCTCTAAAGTGGGTTGCTGTGTACACATTCCTGGTAGATCCATTTGCCAACGCTTGTTTCATTATATTTAAGATAGAAAGCTAATACAATGAGGTCACCTGATTCTTACACCCCTTCTCTTTTTCTAGAGATTTCAAGTGATATTCTTTAGTTTCAGTCCACTTAAAGTATTTTTAGTTATAAAATTGTCACTTCTGAATAGTAATAATAATAATAATACTTCAGTGTAGACCTGTGCTGATTTTCTTGTTCTTTCTGTGACTTCTCCAAAGGAGTAGTTTTTTAAGGAACTTAGTTTAATTATCTTTCTTTATCCCCGTTGGTGGTGTCAACGCCACAGATATTTTTTTGTCATATTATACATTGAAGTTCAGAGCTATGTCCTGCCACAATCCAAGAGGATTTTCCCTGTATTGAGACTAAATCAATGAAAGTTGATCGCTCCTGTTAGTTTTTGTGGTGATGTAAGTGATTATTTAGCATACTAAGCTTTTTTTTCTACTGAGAAAGATGGTATATTTAATCCAAACTTTGGGGGAAACTGAAAAAAGTTGACTATGCTGAACAAAAACTGTATTGTCAGTAAATTGTTTCTAGTAAATATCAGGACCCAGTCTTTCCATTTACAAATATGTCATCGGATTGAATTTAATACTAAATCCATGGACAGGGTGGATTTGATGTAAATTGTGATTTAAATCACTAGTCAGGAAGACTCGATTTAATCATGGATTTCTACATAGAAGTGTATTCTTGTTGGTTGTCATAACCTTAATACATATTCTTCACAACTCAGAAATAGATGTAGGTTTCATTTTTAGAAGGTACACGCTATATATATTTTTAAAGTGATTTTATTTTGAAAACCTTTTCAGATTAGTTTTACAGCTATGTCAGAAGTATTTGGAAGTATTTTGCAATTTCAACAACATTAGCCTTTATTTCTGGAATGCTGAAGTCTGGCTAAGAGGTGCATCAAAAGAACACTGCAAGCGTATGTTATTAGCTTGGGACTCTCTTCTCTCTCTTCTAAATAATTTTTTCTCATCTGGGATACATTTGCAGCATTGTCTGTGACCAAGCTGCGTACTAGACATTTGAATATTTTTTCAGTTTGTTATAGCTTTTACTGCTGCTACTTGTAAGTATTCTGCAGTGTGTGCATTTCCTGATGTCAGTTGTTTCTGTAAGGAAGACATTCCCTTATTCCATTGTCACACAAGCACATACAACAGGATCATTGTGCACATTGGTCCACCCATCAAGACTCAGGTTAACAATTTTACCCTCTAGACCTTTTGCACACTGTTCAATTTCTCTTTCATACACTTTATCCAGCTATTTGCCTGTGACATCAGCTCTGTTGGGTGGACTGTATCCTGGTCTTAATGACTAAACCATGTTAATGAAGGGTTTGGTTCTCAATCATACGGAAAGGAGAATTTGTTGCATAAACACACCAGGCAATTTTTTCATCAATTATCTCTTTTTGTAATCTGCTGGTTCTTATCAGAAACTCATCTAGGGTTCGGTGGCACCTTAAAGATTAACAGATTTATTTGGGCATAAGCTTTCATGGGTAAAAAACCCACTTCTTTAGATTCATGGAGTGAAAATTACAGATGCAGGCATAATTATACCTACATATGAAGAGAAGGGAGTTATCTTACAAGTGGAGAGCCAGTGTTAACAGGGCCAATTCAATCAGGGTGGGTGCCGTCCACTCAGAATAATTGATGAGGAGGTGTCAATACCGGGAGAGGAAAAGTTGCTTTTGTAGTGAGCCAGCCACTCCCAGTCCCTATTCAAGCCCAAATGAATTGTGTTAAATTTGCAAATGAATTTTAGTTCTGCGGTTTATCTTTGAAGTCTGTTTTTTGACGTTTTTTTTTGTTCAAATATGGCTACTTTTAAATCTGTTATAGAATGTCCAGGGAGATTGAAGTGTTCTCCTACTGGCTTTTGTATGTTACCATTCCTGATGTCTGATTTTGTGTCCATTTATTCTTTTACATAGAGACTGTCTGGTTTGGCCAATGTACATGGCAGCAGGGCATTGCTGGCACATGATGGCATATATCACATTAGTAGATGTGCAGGTGAATGAGTCCCTGATGGTGTTGCTCATGTGGTTGGGTCCTCTGATGGTGTCACTAGAGTAGATATGGGGACAGAGTAGGCAACGAGGTTTGTTACAGGGATTGGTTCCTGGGTTAGTTTCTGTGGTGTGGTGTGTAGTTGCTGGTGAGTATTTGCTTAAGGTGGGGGGCTGTCTCCCGAGGTCTGTGAGAGTGAGGGATCGTTATCCAGGATAGCTCATTGATGATGTGCTGGAGAGGTTTTAGCTGGGGGCTGTATGTGATGGCTAGTGGTGATCTGTTATTTTCCTTGTTACACTTGTTCGGTTATAGGTGACTTCTGGGTACCCGTTTCACTCTGTCAATGTTTCCTCGCTTCCCCAGATGGGTATTGTCGTTTTAAGAATGCTTGATAAAGGTCTTGTAGGTGTTTGTCTCTGTCTGAGGGATTGGAGCAAATTCGGTTGTGTCTTAGGGCTTGGCTGTAGACAATGGATCGTGAGGTGTGTCCTGGATGATGGAAGCTGGAGGCATGTAGGTAAGTATAGCGGTCTTTAGGTTTCCGGTATAGGGTGGTGGTTATGTGACCATCACTTATTTGCACTGTAGTGTCTAGGAAATGGATCTCTTGTGTGGACTGGTCCAGGCTGAGGTTGATGGTGGGGTGGATATTGTTAAAATCCAGGTGGAATTCTTCAAGGGCCTCCTTCCCGTGGGTCCGTATGATGAAGATATCATCAAGGTAGTGCAAGTAGAGGAGGGGCGATAGGGGCCGAGAGCTGAGGAAGCATTGTTCAAAGTCAGCCATAAAAATGTTGGCATGCTGTGGGGCCATGAGGGTACCCATAGCAGTGCCGCTTACTTGAAAGTATAAGTTGTCCCCAAATCTGAAATGGTTGTGGGTCAGGACAAAGTCACAAAGCTCACCCACCAGGTGTGCCATGGCCTCATCAGGGATACTGTTCCTGACAGCTTGTAGTCCATCCTCGTGTGGAATATTGGTGTAAAGAGCTTTTGCATCCATGGTGGCCAGGATGGTGTTTTCAGGAGGATCACCCATGCATTGTAGTTTCCTCAGGAAGTCGGTGGTGTCTCGAAGATAGCTAGGAGTGCTGGTAGCGTAGGATCTGAGGAGAGAGTCCAAATAGCCAGATAATCCTCCTGTCAGAGTGCCAATGCCTGAGATGATGGGGAGTCCAGTGTTTCCAGGTTTATGGATCTTGGGTAGCAGATAGAATACCCCTGGTTGGGGCTCTTTCCTTCTCCTGGTATTGACACCTCCTCATCAGTTATTGGGAGTGGACTACATCCACCTTGATTGAATTGGCCCTGTCAACACTGGTTCTCCACTTGTGAGGTAACTCCCTTCTCTTCATGTGTCAGTATAATAATGCCTGCATCTGTAATTTTCACTCCATGCATGTGAAGAAGTGGGTTTTTTATCCACAAAAGCTTATGCCCAAATAAATCTTAGTTTTTAAGGTGCCACCAGACTCCTTGTTGTTTTTGTGGATACAGACTAACACGGGTACCCCCTGATACTTATCTATGGTTGTTTCTGGATGATGGAGATTTTTTTCTTTTTGCTACGGGTATGTACTGTGGCTATGTGACATACATGATGTGACTGAAACACTATCATTGGCAGATAACTGTGAAACTATAGAAAATGATGGTGATCTTGAAGGTGGATTGTCTTCAGAATCCTGTATGTTGAGGATGGACCTCCTAAACAAAATAAGTCAATGCAGTTATTTAATTATTATTACCATACTGCTCATTTAGTATTACTCATTGCATTCACTGACACTCGGTACTACTTTAAAGGTGAAATTGTAAAAGGAAGATCTACCTATTTCAGCTATTTATTTTTTTATCACAACAGCATCTAAAATGATGTTACCATAGAGTAACAACTATATTTTTTGCTCAAACATGAGAATTCAAGAATAATCCAGAAGGAAGACAGACAGTCCTTAAGAAAGAAGTCTGAAATAAAAAAGTTTACCAACCTGAAGATCCTGCATGTTCAGATATGTTCCTTTGATCATCTTCAACGCAGCTTCCTCCTGAGAAGGAACACTTCTCATGATGTGGTTTCATTCCGGCAACCAGGCCTTGCATTTCTTTGTTGCACTGTTTGCATTTTGCATGCATGCCTGTCTTACCTATAGGTAGAGGAACTTCATTAAAATATTCCCAAACTGGGTCTCTCTTATGGCCTGCTGCTATTATAGGTTTTCCCTTCTAGTGAGAGAATGGTATGGTAGATGTCAAACCAATGAAGGCTACACTCAGAAAGACCTCAGACTTCTGGAATATGCTGCTCAAATAGTTTCACTTTTGTTTCTACTGCCTGTCTCTCCCTTCTCACATTTATCTCCAGACTTCTTCTCCTTGTCCAGATCTAGTCTGCCCTCAACAATGTGATGTTCATCGAACTTTTTGAAAATTTTGCACTTAGAGAGAGGTAAGGGATTGACTCTGTGTATGCAAATTTGCAGAGGGACAGTAGGGTTGAGGTCTGTTATTTCTCACCTAGATATTATTTATTTTAAAACATTTTTGCTGTTTGAGAACTGCAAAACTAAGCATCTCTGATGGTATCTTCTAGACTGAGCCCCACTGGGTAGATTGAAAGATAAACCTAAATCTATGCAGAAGCCCCTGGAACACCATAAGACTGGGTCCCTAATCCATGAACTGTTGGAACTCATTTACAAAACTTTTCTTTAACATGACATGAATATATTGTCTCATACTATAGAATTAGAATTTATAATCCCTATTCCATGATGAGATATCTTTGAGCTATAATGTATCTTAATCTAAACCTATCTTTAGATCGGTTTATTCCTCAAAAAGCATTTTATCAAAAATATCTGATTTAAATAAAATCTGATTTTTATTTTTTTTAATTAAAAAAATCATTGATTTTTATCCACCCTGTCCCTGGACTGTTATGACCTGAGCAAATACTCTGCAAAATTAGATGTCCCATGTATTCTGAAGGATACCGGACCTACATTTTGCTGCAAGGCTCACTGGTATCTGTGGTATCTTGTAAAGGTTATTTAATTCAGTTAAAACACAATTGTGCCTCAGAGTTGAAGTAAACAGCTAGTTTATTTTAAAAAAAGTAAAATTAGAGGAATTTTTGTAGAGGTGACAAGACCCAAACAGTTTGGAAGGGAGTTGGCACTAAATTTGTACGAGCAATAATCGTTAGAGTAGTGGGGAAATAGGCAGTTTTGGCTTGGAGGAGAGAGAGACAAAACAAAACAAAGAAGAAACCTTTTATGCTAGCTGTCACAAATGGTTAAGTTAATGTAGACACAGCGGCAAAATACGGACAAACACATGCATGGAATTTAGTAGCAGGACCCAACTTTTATTATCTTTAACAAAAGCATAAGGTGCTACCTGCCCCATCACCCATACTTTCCTATACCAGGCTTTTAATTGGTTCCAATGCGGGGATTACAGGGATCCTTACTATGTATTGTAACCCATAAGTGGAGCCAGGGTTACAGGGCTCCTTACCATCTAACCTGTAGCACTGTGTAGGCTCTCTAGGACTCTGCTCTCCGAGTCCTAGCACACACATCCCCGCCCCACTCCCTAGCAAGTGGGACAGAGGATGCAGCAGGATGGGGACCTTGGCCTGTGGAGGCCACACAGTCTTCCCCTATCACATGAGCTCAAGGTGCAACACCAAAATCCAGGATCTTTTACCTCTGGGAACTGTTCACTATGTTCTCTTAACTGCACTGGAAACTGACCACAGGGTGTGCAAGCAACTAGCTTGGTCACTCCCTTCCCAACCATGCTGCCTGGTATCACAACGACTACCCAGTCTGGGCCTGCATATGATTAGCCATATGTCAGCATCTTCAGCTGACAAATATAGCAATCATTTCTGAAATCTTCTTGTCAGTTGTAATGGATGTCCCTATGCTGTATCACTGAACCCCCTTTCTCCATGAATATCTTGGTGACCCCTCCCCCCCCCATTTACTTTCTTTCTAGTCTTGTGCAAATGGGGTGGGTCTGCTCCCAGCCCTTATCTGACAGTGAGTGCAGAAATGTCATGAGTTGATCCTACTGCATGCCTCTCCTGGATGCGAATATCTTTGTCCCTGAAGCCTAGCCAAGATCTGGCTGCTGTCCTGTCTGCCCTCTTGTGGGCCTAATGCCCTACGGAGTACTTGCAAATCCAAACATTTGTCTATGCTCGTGTAGCTTCTGAAACAGACTAGCATAGTTTTTCTTTTGCTGTTCCCTGCCATCTTTTCCTTGGTGCAGATGTAAGTCCTGTAACACCTTGATTTCCAATGCCTTATTGCCTGCGCTTGCCATGGTCCAAAATCCTCTACAGCCCCTCAAATTGCTGCCCTAATCCTGGAAGAATGAATACCCAATTTATCTGGATCAAGATTATAGTAGTGCAAGGTATTTTCTTAGTACTGTGTTGAATTGGTAGGGCCTGGCTGTAAGCCCCAGATTTTTAGTGAGGCTCTTACTGTCTTTATGGGGCACAAGCAATCATCCACACATTCCTTCCAACACCACATTATCCCCTCTTCCCTTCTGGTCTGTTTTTGAATATCTTAAGTAGGGATACCACTCCTGCAGATAACTGCATGTCTGTTACCTTTAATACACTCTGGGACCTGTCTGCAGCTGCCATAGGCACCAGTTTGCTCACTGTCAAAGCGTCAAACAAGGCAATAACACATGCCACCTTAAATAAAATGGCCTCCCTCTCCCAGCTGCAGCCCCAGGCAGAGTTTTTGATAACTTTGACAGAGTTTCCAGTGTTATGGGTAACCTGTTGTTCCTCTAACACCTATTCCTTTTGGGTTAGCCTTCTAAGAGTTTCCTTACTATGAAATGCCCACATGAGTTGGGAAACTCACCAGCCTACTCCAGGCCCACTAGCCAGCCGGAAATAGTGGAGGAAGCCCACCTGCAATGGATCAAAGGCCATGTACTGTGCCACCTGAAATAGGGATATGGACCAACTACCATGAAGCCCTTTCTGTGCATTAAATTCCATGAACTCTGAATGGCTAGCCTTATAAGCCTAAAGTCTGCAGGGCGACTGTGTCCTTGACTAGTCCTGCTGTTGGCATGAGCCAAGCTCCCAGAACTGTTGGGGGATTGCCCCTGGATCCATACTGGCCAGTGGGGTAAGTTCCCAGAGTCTGTTGTCCTGAAAGTGAGAGAGCATCGGCAACATCATTATCCACTCCCAGGACATACACTGCATGAAAAAGATGTTAAACCACAGACAGTGTTAAATGAAGACACTCACTAGCTTTGTTACCCAGGCAACTTTAGCTGACTCTCTGTTTACAGTATGGACCATGGGTTGGTTGCCACATCAGAAAGGGGCTTTCTTGTTCTCAAAGTTTTCTCTCCAACTCTGCCAGCAGTATAGGAAAAACTAAAAAAAGGTGATGTCCTCTATAATAGCCTGAGCCATCTAGCTTTATGGCTATCTGTCTACACCACTCACCGTGAAAGTAAACCCCGAAACCTATGCCTTCTGAGGCATCAGCTTGTACCTATAGCTCAGTCTTGAGCAACCATTCCAAATGCCATATTGAAAACCACCATTTAACTCTTCCAGGAATTTTTCCCACACTTCTAAGTCTCTTCCTTCATTTCCCTTATCATTCTTATTAAGTGGTGGTGGGGTTTTGTACTCCAGAGGAGGCCGATGCCAAATGGGCACAAAATGCCCAACCGGGAGCCGTCCCCCCACCCCCGTGCAAAGTTTAGGTTCCCCATAACCATCTGTAGTACCCTCAGAATAATTTTTATTTGCTCTCTTAAGAGCTCATATCAGTGCCCTGACCGATTCCTATTTCTCTAGGTAACCTTGTCACATTTTTTGTGCAGTCTCGACCAGTGAGGGGTTGTATGACCGCCTGTCCTCCAGCCTTGGGTGCCTCACAATGCTTTGCTGTTGTAGCTGCCAACTAGGGCTGCTCACAAACAGCCTAATAACATGCAGGTCACACTTTGAATGTCTGGGGATAGCTGCAGTCCTGGTCCAGCAACTCTGACCCCAGCAGCCTGTCAACAACACTCCAGTAACACACTGGCTTCCACCATCTTTAGTTACTACTTTCAGGGTGACCCCAACACACTCCTAGTCCTGAATTTTCCCCAAAACATTTGTTCTGCACAGTCCAGCCCTTTCCTGGAAAGTTCAGATATTAAAGGGTCAATATTCAACAGTTTGCTACTTTAAGTGGGGTTGCTAAACAGTTCAGTTTAAACACAACCCTGGATTAGTTTAAATGAAAAATAAAACAAATTTATTTAAGTACAAAGAGAGGTTTTAAGTGATGTGATACAGCATGGCCAGAAGGCAGCAGGAGAGTGATCTAGGATGAGGAGAAGCCTTATTCCCTGTAGATTAATTAAAAGCACCTGAAACCAATTAGAGCACCTGAAACCAGTCACCTGATAAAATCCCCCTGCTTCAATCAGCCAGAGGAGGAGCTGAAGCAGAGTGAGGAGGAGCTGGAACAGAGTGGTTTGGTGGTGGAGCAGAGAGCAGTTTGGAGGAGTGAAGCAGAGTGGATTGGTGGTGGAACAAAGAGCAGTTCGAAGGAAAGTGGAGGAGAGTTTTGAGAAGTGCTGCAGCGGGCTAAGAAGACCAAGATCCTAGGTAAAGGGACACCTGGCTTGTGCAAAGGGAAGGCAGGAAGCCCCACAAGCTGAAGATCAGGAGAGGGAAGTAGCCCAGGGGAAAGAATCACTGGTACAAGTGGTTCACCTGCTATCATAGGGCCCCTGGGCTGGGACCCGGCGGGCCTGGGTCCCTCCCTCTCCACTCCCCTTCCCTGGGATACTAATAGGATAGCTGTTACCCCAGTTCAGGGGCAAGAAATGGCACCCTGAAACCCCCCCACAAGAAGAGAAAGTGCGGGACCCATCATAGTAGTGCCGGCAATTTGCCACAGTGAGTACAAGTATAAGGTATTAAAGTCAGAAAACTGAAATGAAAAGCAAATTAAAATGCTTTCTAGTAGCATAAACTCAACAAGCTAGACTTGGTTCAAGGTAAAATCCCTACCACCTATTTCCAGCAACATGGCTGACTAAATTCAAAGGTCAGAATTTGCCCCCCAAAGTCAAAGGGCTGGTTCCATGGAAGTGCAGGCTGGGGGAGGGAGAGGAGAGAGAGATGCCTGCTGGTGTTCTTTGCCACTCACTTTTATAGTCCAGTCACCCTTTGAAGTGGATTCTTCTGAGAATTACCCCTCAAAGTTTATTCAAACAGGGAAGAAAGCAACAAGGAGTCGGTGGTAAAGGTTCTGTCATGCTTTCTTCTCCCCTGTGTATGCAGATTTGCCTTGTCTCCTGCCATTTTGCCCTTTTGCTGTCTCAAAGACCCTGTTTATTACTTATATGTAGGGCACTACCAAATTCACAGCCGTGAAAAACATGTCACGGACCGTGAAAGTAGACCTCCCTCATGAAATCTAGCTATTGGAGGGAACGGGCAGAGCTGGGGGCTCTTACTGTTCACTGGGTTCCAGTTGCTCGTCTGCTGGGCTGGGGAAGGATAGTACTTCCTGTGCCCTGCATTGCTGCTCTGTGGGGGAGAGAGAGGGAGGGAGATTAGACCCACCTCTGGGTACCTCCCCTGGCTGCAGGAAGCTCTGTGGTGGCTGCCTTCAGAGTCCAGCTAGTCTAGGCAAGTCCAGCTCTGAAGGCAGTGCAGAAGTGAGGGTGACAATCCCGTGACTCCCCCATCAGCAGCTTTGTGATCTCCTCCCCCACTGGACCCCACAGTTTCAACAGTGTGAAATTTCAGACATACACATCTGAAAACCTGAAATTTACCAATTTAAAAACCTTCTGGCTGTGAAATTGATCAAAATGGATCTGAATTTGGGAAGGCTCTACTTATATATAGATTGAAGTAGACATACATTTCTTTGTTGAGGTTAGACCCGTTTGACAACTTTTGCCTAGTCAGAGTTGTGTGGGTTTGAACATGTGCTAACATCATCATGGTGGGCGGGCGGGTGGGAAATCATAACTTTACACATAATGTTGCTGCATACACTTCACCATGATATTGTTGAACAGCTAGTTATTCGTTTTCAAATGATAGCTCACAAGGTATATTTTGATTTTGAGATTATTACGGTAGCATGTAGGGTATGAATACAGGGGTGCTCTTGGTCACAAACCTAGAAACCCACAACTGAGTCCAGTTCAGTTCCCATGTATGTTAAACTTTGGGCAGGGCCTTCTGTTTTTTTCAGTGGCAAGGGGGACCCCAAGGCTGTTGACTATGTTCTGAAATACCTGAAGCATGTACTTGCAGTTGCCTGTCCTTAATCTTCTTGCATATAAGAAGATACTGAGATTTGGCACAAGACTGGCCTGTCCAATGCGGGGAAGTATCGCTCACTGCAACATGGAGCTGCATCTTTTGAAAGTGGTACATGACACTGAGTACACCATGGGCACGACTTTATCAAAATAGTAATGGTCTTCAAACTGAAATTCAAACAAGTTAAAGTCCCTGGGGTGTCCATCACCCCAGGACTACACTCCCTAAGCATAGCTACCGCAGCATCAAATGAGGACTGTCTCACTGAACACAGCTGGGGGTCAATATAATCATTTTATTGTTGAGCCCCAGGGATTGAACAGGCAATAGAAAGTCTATATTTTCCAATGTTTGGCCAAACCGGACAGTCTCTACGCAAAAGAATAAACGAACACAAATCTGACATCAGGAATCATCACATTCAAAAGCCAGTAGGTGGAAACTTCAACCTCCCTAATCACTCAATGACAGATATAAAAGTAGCAATTTTGCAACAGAATAACTTCAAAAACAGGCTACAACGAGAAACGCGGAATTGGAATTAATATGCAAACTAGATACCATTACCTTAGGCTTGAATATTGACCGTGGATGGCTCGGTCATTACGTTAATTGAATTTATTTCCCCCCTTAGCCCTTTGTGTCAACTGTCTGTAATGGCCCCTGTTGATTATCACTTCAAAAGTTTCTACTGATAACAGTGCCTTTCAATTAATTAGTCTCTTAACGTTGGTATAGGCACTTCCACCTTCTCATGTTTCTTTGACTGTATAAATATCTGTTCACTGTATGTTCCATTCCATTCATCCGATGAAGTGGGTTCTTAACCCACGAAAGCTTATGCTGAAATAAATTTGTTAGTCTCTAAGGTGCCACAGGTGTATTTTTCTTGTTTTCTTTTTGCTGACACAGACTAACACGGCTACTACACTGAAACCTGTCATTATGCTTAGGAAAGACGTGCAATTTTGGTATTGGAATGTATGGGAAGGGACCTGCCACCTCCAAAGTGATCTCTGCCTTTTCTTTATGTTCGAAAACTTTAGCGGACTTCTTTGCCCATGAGTGGCACCTCACACCCTCATATGGGATTTGAAAACCAGCTGAAAATCCATTCCATAAATAAGCTGTCTTTTTTTTGCTAGAGTAGTTCAATAACAAACTTCTTAAGTCTGTAGAGAAGGAGCCTTTTCCATGGTTATTGTCACTCCATGTAGCATCTCCTGAAGCACTGGGACCTTGCAGACCCCCTGTTTTCTACAGCCTTGCAGGAACTACCCTTGACTCACCTACCAAGGTGTGTGCTGTGGTGCCTTCAGCACATCCTACAGCAGTAGTTGTACCAGCCTTGCGTGCAAAAATGTTTCCTATCATTAAGCCAAAGTGCACATTGGCTTTTATATCCATGTTTTTAAAAAGAAGGTTTTGGCGCTGGCAATATGCTGTTTGTGAATGGCAGCTGGGTGGGACCCTAAGGAGTCATACATGCAACTAAAGTTCCTGGTCTGTTTTACCCCATGGTAAATCTGGTTCCTTTGCTGCCTTCTTTCTAAATTCTGTGTCATACCTTAAGCATGCTACCTCACCATATGTAGCATAAGCCCTCCTACTAAGTCCTTGTACTGGAAGAATGAAATACACCTCTAGGGGCTCCTCACACAAATTATACTCACATAAATGTGAAAGGATGCAGGCCAGTTCAAGAGTTTGTCACCTTAGGGGTGCAGGGTTTGTCCTCATAATTTTTTATGTTATTTACCCCCTCCTCTGTCTGCTCTTCCCTGAACAACAAGGTAAATAAATCCACACGTTCCCCTTTCCAACCTTTTCCTTAACCCCTTTAGACATAATTTCCAAGTGGGCGGTTGGATCCCACATAAGCTCTAGTGGCGTTAGCTGCTATGTCTCCTGCCTGTTTTGTTAGGAATGATGCCACCTGGTGAAGGGGGGAAAGGGACTCCCTAATTGCTCCATTTTCCTTTGTGGGACATGAATCTTACCCCTAACTGTGAGTGTCACCACTCTTCTGAGAGGGGACTATTCTTATCAGGCAGTTTTGCCAACCTCTGGGCCACCAATGCCAGTGATCTTCCCAGGTCACCCCATGTTCCTTGGGGGTGGGGTGTCCAAGGAAGTAGCACCCTGAGCCACCACCCTTGCCCCTGAGCACCGAGGTTTGCAATCCTCTTTATTAGTGGGTGCGGGCTACCGAAGAATCCACCGTCACATCCTGAGGATGCCTGCTGGACTCTTGGCAGGTTATGGGAATGAGGCCCAGGGCTGCTCACCCACGTCTCATCATCCTCATCCACCTCAATAAGGCTTGGACCTTTACTTTCCCGAAACTCAGAGCCTGAATCCATTATGTGGCCCTCCTGTGTGATGGTTCAGGACCGATCCAGGAGGAGTGCAGTCCTGTGACTCAGCAGCATCCACACAGTGAACCATCCCTGCTGAGGTCCTGGCTCTTGCCTAGCTGCTCTCCTCTTGTGACTTTCCTTCTGCAGTTGTTGCAGGCCATTGATCCTCGCTTGAGCTCCTTTCACGTGAAGACTGAGCACATTCTCCCTCTGGGGACTGCTTCCAAGCCCACTATTCCCTGGCAAAGCTGCCCAAATAACACTTACCCAGTTCTGAAGCCACAACTCTCTGAGCCTCTGTTAGGGCGGTGCTGGGTCCTTACCTGCAGGAGGGCATCACTGCTGCCTATGGCCCGATTCTTGCTGGGAAGGAATGGGGTGGAAGGGACTGGGTGCTCTGTCTGGCTCCCTCGGGTGGCTCCTGGAGCAGGCGCCTGCTGGCTGTACCTCTGGCCAAGATCCCGTGAGCCCTCCTCTTCCCCCCACCAGAGCTGGAAATGGGGTGGGAAGGGATGCAGCCCGAGAGAAGGAGCAGTGCGCTCCTGCAGCAGCCACAATACTCCAGTGGCCTCTCTTCCTGGGGGGAGTATAGAGCTGCGGGGAAGGCAACAGACCCAGCTCTAACAGGGCTGCTTGGGGACACTTGCCCGCCCTCCCCCCAGCTGCTGTAGTGGCACCATGTGATCTCTTCCTGGAGAGTAGTGGGAGGGGTGTGGGCTGATCCAAAAAACCTTGCCCTGGCAGGGCCACCAGACCCTTCCCAGCCACTGCAGAGTTCCCATGTGACCCTCAGCCAATCTCTCCCGCCCCTGCAGGTAGGGAGTGGGAAGAATGGTTTCCGTAGAGCTGGGCAGCCCAGGAACACAGAACAAGGGCCATTCCCAGCCACCGAAGAAGTACCATGTCACCCCGTGCCCTCTCTCCCCTTGGAGCAGGATGGAGAGGTGTGGCAACAAACATGGCTCCAGGAGTGTCACTCCCAGCCGCTGTAGCAGTGCCATGTGGCCATTGGACTCCTCCCCCCACACAAGTGGGTAGTGGGATGGGGGAGAGGCCCCAATTGCAGGCCTGAGCAATTCTACACCACTTCAGATCACAGTTTCCCCATGGAGGGGAGGAGGAGCATGGACTTCCTCCCTAAGGAGGCTTCTGCCCTGATAACAGTCAGAGCCCTCATGCTGTGGTGGGGGCAGAAGTATAACTGCCTGCAGTGGGAGAGAGGACTGACTCCCTCCCATTGGGACAGACCCGCTGCTCACAGGGAAAGGGGCCCCAGAACCAGAGGAAGGCTGGTAAGGAAATCTTGAGGACTGCTGTTGCTGGTGAAACCTAGTGAGTTTTAACCCTTTCTCTGCTGGAAGAGATCTAAAAGATGGTCCCCATGGCCCTTGGACTGGGCTTAATCCTGGGAGCTCGGAATGCTGGCCAGTCAGCATCCCTTCCCACGGAGGGTTGCCAATTTTGGATGGATGTATTCCTGGACGTTTCATCATATGACATAGTCTTTAATTAAAGATTAATCTTTAATTCCTGGAGACGTGGCAACCCTATAGCTGGACAATGGGTGCAAGGAACTACCGAGGGAGGTTCCACCTATTGTCCCTTGATGAGTGTCTCCCTCCCTTACTGGGACTGGCCTCCTTTCAGCACTGGTCCCGTCAAGTTCCCCCATCCATTGATGTGGGTGGATGGCATTTCTGTGTCTTCGTAGTAAACAGCGTCCCAGATATAAAGTTATAATAATATCTGCAGAACAGAGATTCTGTATAGTATAGTTCCATCCTTGCTGTGTAGCTTTATTTGCCTGAGTGTATACACAAGTCTCTGGCTGAATTGCATTTTTGTGGGTTGACTTCCCTTCATTTTCCTCTGTTGTGGACAAGATTCTTTCAGTGTATTTAGCAGCAGTGATTAATGATAACCTAGTGCATTCTCTCTCAGTAACAGCTGCCCTCTAACCGATTATATCAATATGCTGCAGAGCTTTTGCAAGCTGTAGTTAACAAAAAGGTGGAACGCCTCCTTGTGGCTAATATATTTATTTTAAAATTACTAAGGCTGTCACTGAGTTCAGCTTATGTTAAGAAAATATGTCTGGCTAAGGAAACATTAACAAGTCTGTGATGTAATTACTTGGCAGAGGGAGTTAAATTTGCATTGTTACATAAATGAAGTTTGGCCAGCACACGATGAAGAAAATAATTATTAGAAGTGCATTTGTAATTCTAGAAAGAGTTAGCATAAGTACCCCAGGCATGTAACTTCATTAACAAATTTAATTAGGCAACATCTCTCAATCAAAACAAGATGATATCGAGGAGGTTAAAAAGTTGATTTATTAGCAGATTGATAGGCAGATTTGTTAGTAAAGCAAATCTGATAACTAGATGGCATTGCTGAAAAAGCATCAAATGCTTGAAAGAAACTGATTGTCATCAATCCATATGGTAAAATAAAATATGTCACCCCTGAATACCGTTGAGTAATTTTGAATAATCAAATTTGAGGAAATCGCAGTCGGCTCAGGGGGTATTCTATAGGCAGAGAGAGGTTACATTAATCAACTCTAGTAAACAATTTATAGTGGTCTGTACTGCATTCTGTATATTAAAGTTATTGCCCAGACATAACCTCCAGTGCCATTTACTGGATTAACATATTAGAACTTCTTTTTTTTTAAAAGCATTTTATTTGCTTTTTTAAAAAAATGTTTATTTAAAGCTGATATCACACTATAAAGAAAATAGAATTTAATGTACGGTATCTGTAATAAATGATTTTTAGCTATGGTAGCTGATACATTAACACACCTCTTAATATACTTTTGTTTTACAGTTTAGTTCAGTTACACAGATTTCTTATATTTTGAAATCTTACTGATGAGTGTTGCATGGGAATGGAAGACTAATATTTTTTAAAATTTCTATGATGATGCTTAATTTCCCGAAGTTAGTTTTAGTGTACTATGGAAAATTCTAATTCTGTCACTAGAGGAGTTTGAGCATTGTTACTATTTTATGCTAGTCAATGGATAATGAACCAAACCAACAAATCACATTGCCATATAATTTGCAGAATTCAATAGTTTAACTGCTCTGCAAACAAAAATATTAACGGATCCATCTTACTTGAAAAGTAGCTAAATTTAATTTTTAATAAGTCCTCTGCTGTTTTATTGCGTTATTGTAATGCAAAATATGGTTTCCTGCTGAGCAGTAGGTGAATTTTCAGGGATTGAGATGTCATATAGAAATACCGTATTGCCTTGAATATTTCTTGCCGGGACAAAATTTAATTGCTAGTGGCAATAACAACACTTTTGTTCTTGCACAAAAATTAAGTAGCAATTTCCTGAACTGCTTTTTGCTAATTTAAATTATATTTTTTTTAAAGTAGAGCTACATAAACTTTTGACTTTTAGAACTAAAGTTAACAAACCTTGCAACACTAATTGAGTTTACATACAGACTTGCATAATTTTTAGATTGGAAGTATATGAACACATCCATCATTGGTTGTACTTATTCTTTGCTATATAAACTGAAATTGTTTGAGTTCAACATTTAAAAAAAAGATCTTAATCAACTTTACCACCACCCTCCTTTTTTAAAGCAAGAGATAGGTATGTCATGATTTACTGTTCAAGCCTGCAGTAGTTTCATTTGGGACATCCCGGGGTAGAGCTACACTAGCCTGTTTAGACCCCAAGCTGATAAACAGTTAAGCATATGAGTAACTTTACTCTTCTGTATATTCCTGTTGAATTGAATGGGGCTATTCACGTAATTAAAGTTACTTACATATTTAAGTGTTTTTAGGTTTGGGGCCTTAGGACTTAATTTGAGAGGTGCTTGTTATGTCAGCAACTCCCATTGACCTATACAAGAATTGTGGATGCTCAAGACCACTTTTAGGCCTACTACTTCACTTTTTCATCTCAAAACAGAACATAGAATTTGGGCCAAAATTCACTGCAAGAAGCAAATACATAATCTAAGTTGCTAAATAATTGGTGTCTTCAAGACCATAAGCTGTGATTGATAGAATAATATTATAACTTTGTATTAGTGCGTGTTTTAGGAATTATTTTTATTAATAAATATAAGCTGCAAAAGGAAGGGTACAATTTGTATTTGAACCCATTAATTAACTGTAACATTGGTAAAGACTTAAAGTAATTCATGTCCTTTACTCAAAATGAGCACATTGGTTTCCAATCTGCTATACAGATGAACTGCATTAATTCCTATTTTTGGAGGATCTGATTTTACTAGTTTTTACAAGGTTTTTGTTACTTGAAGTTACCATAGTAGCATATTTTGATTTGTTAAAGGTTTTTGGGTGGTGTTTAGTCCATAGATTTCACATATGAATATCATTTTTATCTTGTTTATTATATTATAACTGGTCTTATTGGTTGGATAACTTTTATGACCAATAATATTTCTAGTGTATAGTCTTTGAGAGGATAAATACCATGCTTTGGGGCATTTGCTGATTAGTTCAGAAATGAAAGATGATTTTTGTGTCTGTAGAATTTCATAATTGGCCAGTAAAGTTAATGGGATTTTTCATCTTCGTGTGAAGCATCAGAATGAGGAAAGTGGACTCTGGTGTGGTAAAACACAAATGCATGTTTTTATCATGATGTGAAAAAAATTGAAGTTTATATTTTTACTTTACTAGAAATCAAATTTACTAGAAATCAAAATATGACTACTTTTTCAGTTATACTTATTATAATATTCTTTTATTAGATTAGAGTATTAGTTAAAATTATATAAAACTTGTAGATATGTAATAAAACAAATTTAAGTGAATCAGATTATGTTCTATAAGCAGTAAATGTCACCATTCATCCTAGAGGGATCCCATAGTTCTTTCCAAAATATTTTTTGTATAGTTTTATTATGACCACCTTTTATTTCTGCAACCGTGGAATAAATTATACTCATTTGCATTTGTGGACTTGTCACTTGTTATGTCCACTTACCTAACTTCAAAGGTACCTCTGACATCCTTAGTCTGCCAGCAGAATTCATGCAGGGGAAAAAAAGACCCATCATAGAAATACTCCCCCCTTTTTCTTGTGTTTAGTAGCTTGGCTCGCAAGCGGGAACATGTGAAATGTGCCATTCAAATCTTCAATTTACAGTACTGATACTTGGTTGTTACCCTCAACTTGAATTTTGATCTTTTTTATAAAAAAGTTCAAAAATAGTTCAAAAATAGGTACTACATTGCCTCCTGACTCCCCCTGTCAATTTTTGTGGTTTTACAATCACATTTTTCTATTTTTTTGTTAAATGTTTTTGTTTCTAAGTACTGACAGTGCATGGGAAACACCAACTGATGTAACATTCACAAAGTAAACAAAATGGAAACAATATTTTTTCCACTAACCTTCAGTTGAAATCCTATAACACTAGTAGATAATTTTTAAGTTGATGGTGTCCCTTTTTAAAATGTAAATTTTGTGCTGAATATATCCTTGTATAAACATAGCTTTTTCTGAAATGTTAGCTAAATTCACAAGGAAAATGTTTACTTTTTTATTGGTAAAACCAGAAAGGAGAATGGAAATGTGTATTTTAGTTTTCTGTTTCTATAGATATCATGATTTTGTTTGTTATATTGATGTAAAGTTATTGGCAGGATTCTTTGTTTTACAGCTGTAAACTCCCTCCTCTTCCCTCTTCCTCCCTGACCAAATTGTCTTCAAATATTCTGGGATTTCATCTGTTTTTCTAGATAAGAGTTCATTCTTGCAACCAATTCAGGCACTCTCATAAGCTGTTCCATTGCTCTCAGACCTACATAAATGGCTAGGTTGTACAAGAAAAGACAGTAATCTCTGCAAAACATTCTCAGTTATGTTTTGCCTAGAAATAAATCAAACAAGTTTCATGAGAAACATATACAAGAAAATCTCTTTGATCCGGCTGAAAAAGTTCAGGGAGATATGGAAATGCAGCTGTTAACAGTTTCAAACAAGGCCTCTTATTGCAAACAAATGTTCTTAAGTGCTTGGTGGAAGTTGCTTGTACCTAAATTTCTATTTAACTGAAATTTTCTACCAAGTTATAGGTCAGTGTAATAGCGAGCGTACCATCTCAACCTGCCCAGGCCCTAATGTGTGACAAAAACTGAAAATAAAGGAGACAAAAATAATTCACGCAGGAAAATTTAAAACAAGGGAGTCAGTCTTTTAGTGTAACTAAATCTTGAAACCTATTTCATGATTCTTTAATTTCTGATGTAAGTAATGTTCAGAAATACAAGCAAAAGGTCTCCAATTTAGGTGCCTTTGGGGAGTGAATGACGAGAGACGTTTGAGGACAAGTAAAGATTGATACAGGGAGAAGACTAACAGATCTGTTGAGCTATGTTTTGTTTATCTAGGTATTCCTAGTGTGTCCATTTGTACAGTATCTGAGCTACAACACACCATATTGACCTCTGCACTGTTAATGAAATGTCTGTTTTAACTAAAACTTTAACCCACTTATCTCTGAACATTAGTTTGCTTTAATACAATGCTAAGTGCTACCATATGTAAGGTGAGATTTAATATAACATGGTAAAACTATACTAATGTAAACATTACATCAGTTTGTTGGACATGTTTCTAATTTGACTGTATAAAGTACACTTGTTAATATAAACCCTGATTTATGCTTGAGAACAAGTCAAATTTAAAAGAAAAAAATTAAATGCAAGTTAATGTTCTCTAACTTGACAGATTCCAATAAAGACAGAAGGTCTTCAAAATTCCACTGCTTAAAAGTGGAAGTATCTTAAGCGGCTTCATAATTGAGAAAAATAGTGTTCAGAAAGGAAGTCGTGACTCACTACTAATGTAGTTCTAACATTCTCTTTTAACCTAAAATGTCAGAAGAGCTAATGCAAATTCCCCAGTTTCTGTAATGTAACTGAATAAACAGCATTTAAAGGCATGCCCTTTGGGCAACGAAGAAAAGTTTGTGGAAATTATCTTTAATTTTTGGCCGTGGAACACATGGTGATGGTTAGAACAGCTTTGTAACGAAGGCTTTAATTGTTCTGTCATGAGACACTCAGAAATGTGAGAATACTGTGACATGTTTTGAGACCAACTGAAATCCAGTTATGACTAGCTTTTATTAAACTGGATTTAAAAAAAATATTTGAAGGAGAACTTTGGTATAATTGTCATAAGCATTTTATTTATGTTTTCATTAAAAACTGGGTGAGAAATGACCCCTTCTTACCTTTTTTTATAATGTTGATTTCAAATGGTGTAAAATACTTGAGCAGATTTCTTCTGTACAGTTGACATATTGTCTTGATGAGGGAGAGGGCAGTGTGATGCAGGAGAAGGAACGGGCAATATGGGCTCACGTGATGATTAGGGAGAATGGTAGACATGGTTACGTGATGTGGTCAGTAGAAGATGGAGAAAGCTCTGTTTACGAAAGAGAAGAGATGGGTTGGAAGATGTTAAGTAGATTATTCTGAGTGATTTATTAGTGATGAGAGTGAAAGGGGAATCAGGAGCTATGAGGAGTTTAAAACTGTGTGAAGAGGGTGGATTTGAATATATTTGTATGTTTTATGCTTTGATTTTTCCCACTGTTGATCTGTAGCTTTTTAAAGTTACTGTGCTGCATTTGGGATGGCAGAATGGAAGGAGATGGTCCCTTAACCGTGTTGTTTTAGGCAAGAATAGAGAAATGGGCGTAGACAAGGAAACCAACACTGAAAAATCTATCTTGTAGCCCTTATAGGTCTCATGTGACTGTGGGGGTGCTTCTGCTACATTTCCTGAGCCCTGCAAATCCTATCTGTGAGCCTAACTTTACATGACATATATGAGATTTTTGGGACAAAGAAGATTGTGTAACATTCCAAAAACATTCCATGTTTGTGTAACATTCCAAAAAAGTAACTGTAGGCAACTTAGATTTGTTTCAAGTACACATACACAACTTTTAAATATTCTGTGCTATTATGATACATATTACATGTCGAAGTTCAGGGCAACTGCGTCTGTATTCCAAACATGGTGCAGCAAGGGCTCCTACTTTTAGACCTCCACATTCCTTGCTGTCATCTCTCTTGGGAGGAGACCTATATTTCTTTCCCTACTGCCCAGGATTTTTTGCAGGCTGCAAAGTTCCTTGCCTACACTGTTATTCTTAGCAAGCCAGATAGTCTAAATGACCAGCGTCTATGGTTTGGTTTCTCTTCAAAGGCTGTAAACTGCGTAATTGCCCATCGTTATAAGTTACCACACAGGTCTTTCTAAGCAAGCACATTTATTTTTAAGGTAAAAGCAATTATAGAGAAAACATATCAACAATAAACCTACACGCATGCTTAAAAAAAAAAACTTACTAGAAGTCACTCCCCTGCCCCCAACTCCAGAAGGAGCTCTGGCAGGAGTTAGTCCTTCAGACCCTTCCCTAAGGATTGGGACTTCCCCTTGGACAGAAGGTTTTGTCAGTTTGCTGGATTGGAATGAAGGCCCTGAGTCAGTTTAAATTCAGGCTATTTATCCAAAAGTCTTTTTTTGTGTGTTGATCTCTGGAGAATCCAGTTTGCCACCAGTACGTGCAAACCTCTCCAGGTGCTGGTACCTCACTGGCAGTGTTTACATCCTGAGTGAATTTGCCTAATAATTCCCCACTGTTCTTAATTCCTGGAGGACAGTATTCACTCTCCCCCAGGGAGTTGCATATAATCACTGGCCCGCAATGATACATAAACTTAATACAAATTTTGCTGGCTATTTTTGATAAAGTGTTAATAAAGAGCATAATCTATTTTAAAATTTTAAATTGGAGAGGTAAAGTAAAAGCCAATATTCTGTGTATCTGATCTCTGTGTATTTATCAAATAAGATGTTTACTATTTTTGGTGTGCAGTAACAAATTCTGCATCCAATTTTCAGTTTTGTGGTATCTCGTGGGAAATTCTATACCACTGCCTCTCATAGCTTATCCATTCATATCTCTTTTTATGTAACCCCACCTTCTCCCCCACTCTTTCTCCCCTTCCTCTGCCAGTTATGCCAACGTGGACATGTCATTTGTCCACTTCTCCTTCCACACTGCTCTCTATACTTGAACACTTTTCCTGAGTTGGTTTATAAGGCTATTTTCCTTTCATTCTGAAGTCTTCCAAAGTCCCACCTCTACCATTACCACTAACAGCTGACTATTTTGCAGTGGTGTGGGGTGCTTGTGTGTAGAATACTTCAAATAAAAAAAACCTTGTTTTAAGGTGTGGGCAGTCAGCATTTGGTCATCTTACATGTTTGTTCCTCTTTCTTCTCCCCCTCCCCCCCCCCCCCCCCCCCCCCCCCGGCCTTTGGAATGTTCTTTGTGACAACAGAACATGCCTTCTTTTATATCCTGGATGCTAATGGGAGGGGGAACTCCCAATTCCCAATAATGCTGGTAAAAATACCTTGAACTCCAATTTGAAATATCTGTATAAGTACTGTTTGTACGTTTATAAAGATGTCAAAATATTTACATTTACATATTTAGAATTTTGTTTTTGCTTTGATGCATTTATTCATGTTCTACATTTTCATTTTAAAGGTGACCTGGAAAGGGGAAAAAATAGCTTGTGCCCTTTTTTATTTATGATGTACAAAAAAGAAGGCCTGATAAGTTTTTAATTGTTTTATTTTTACATTAATAGGTCAGTTCCTGTCAGGGAGACTGTAAACTGACTGGAGAACTAATGTAATCATGACATAATGAGTTAAAAAAGTGAGAGGATTTTTAATTGCTGTTGAAATCACTTTTAATGCCAATTTAATTTTTACTGACTAACATTTTGAATAATGGAAGCCTTTATTAAAGGTTCAACACTCCTATCCCTTCAATTAAGATGGTAACGTTTACCCTTAAAATCTTCTTACCAAACAAGGGCAGACCAGACTGGACAGTCTTGTTATTTTTGTGCTTAAAACATACAAATCTTACAGATAAAACATGTTTTTACATATAAACAAACACTTTTCAGGCCTTCTTTATATATTGGAGAAGTAAAAATAAAAAGCCCAATTTTAAAAAAATCCTTTGCAGGTCACTTTCAAGGACTAGATTTTTCAGATACTCGTCTTTGTGTGGGTGCAAAGTTGTGCTTGCAGTTATTTTTGCCTGCACAAAGCCTGTTTAGGACTGGGTTGAAAAACTGTCCCTTGAAGGCTGTTTTCAAATAATCATACCACCTTTTGTATTCAATTGCTCTTTATTTTCTCTGTCTGTAGGTTGCTATGGTGTTGATGGAGAGAGTGATTCTATTATGAGCTCAGCTTCAGAAAACTCCACTGAACCTTGGTTTTGTGATGCATGCAAATGTGGGGTATCTCCTAGCTGTGAACTATGTCCCAATCAAGATGGAATCTTCAAGGAGACAGATGCTGGCAGGTCAGGTTGCAGAAGCAATTATTCAAACTTGATATTACCACATAGTCTTAAAAGTAAAAGTTAAATATTATAATACATGATGCTGGACCTATTCCTGTGGGTTTCATTAGGGGACAATAGCATAAATGAAATTGCATTGGAGCTGATCTTTTTTCCCCCATTTCTATTTAGAAAAATCCTTGTATTTTCTAGTCCAACATTTAATTTTTGTATACTTTTAATATCCTTTATGCCCTATGTAATAGGAAGCAGATATTGATTGGTTGATTTGAACATCAAAATGTGTTGCCCTATAAACTAAAAATAGACTGAGGTGAAGCAGAGGTCAATATATAGTTCAGGAGGCAATAAATCTTGATGTTCACTGATATATGCACTCAGCATACATTGTTACATACATTAATCAATATTGAGAAATCTTCCCTTCATGGCCATGAATTTGCTTGCTCAGTTTAGGAAAAAAATATTTTAAAGGGTCAAGGAAATTAGAGGTGTAAAAAGTTATTTACTTATTTATGTATTTCAAGCATTTATACTGCATTCACCACCAAAATATTTGGAATAGAGTTTAGATTAAGGCAAAAACATTATCCATGTGTAGGATGCTAAATACCCAGTGGAACTGCCCCCACCCCACTTCAAGACTTCAAAAAGAGATGTGAGTAAGACCTCATCAGTAGATTAAATGACAAGAGAAGAGGACCAGCAATTATGGAAAACCCTTAAACAAAGGCATGTATAACACAGTTTCATGAATATAGTCAGGCTTGGGTTTAGTCTAACTTCTGGCAGCAAATTAATTCTGAAGGTGTGGGCCTATGCTGCCAACAAGCTGGCTTCTTCGAATCTCATCCCCATCATAATTTATCTGAAGTGTTTGGGGCAAACACAGCTTGTGCGATTAGTTAGAGGGGTCTTGACGTAGTTAGGCCTTGGCCAGTTAGGGTTTTGTAGATGTTAACCAACACCTTGAATTTTACGCAGAAGTTTTCTAAGAGCCATTGTGTAGTGTGGAGCACCCTTATAATATATGTGCCCCCGCTGGTCGCCTTTATCAGATGGCAGAAAGCTCCATTCTTCACTAGCTGGAGTTTGTGTTGCACCTGTGGTTGAATATGGATAGGGTGCATTGAAGCACTATTCTAGAGATAACAAAGGTATGTAGGAACATAGTGAAGTCTGCACCAGTAATAAAAAACAGACTTTTGGCTACCCCAATATGGAAAAAGACATTTCTGACCACTGAGAGATGAGATTGCATACCACTTTGACAAATGGCAAGCAAATGTAATAATTTATGGGATTGCTCATAGACTTCATCATTTTTCTCTGTGTGCTGCTTCCTGTCAGTGAGCATTACCTCAGTCTTGTCTAGATTCTGCTTGTCTAGACTCTGCTTAAGCCTGTTAGCTTTCATGCTGGTGATGATCTCTGCCAGATAATGGGATAGCAAGTAAATGTCTCAGTCAAGGTCTCTGTACTTTTTATTACCTCTCTGTTTCCCCTAATAGCTTTTCATGTTGATCAAGTGGGGTAACCATATTAATCTCATGTAAGGCCCTCCAGCTGAGAGTACTCAGACAGGAATAGCACTCTCTCATCAGTACTCTCTGGGATCTATGACAAGAAAGAACAGAACCACTCAAATGTGATTTCTTCTTTCTCTCCGAGATTCAAAAAATAAGTCAAGAACACTGGATGTTGATGTAATAAATCCTTTGAAAAATCCTGGCAGAATTAGCATTGCTGCCTGACCTCTGACCAGCAGGATGTCTTTGACCATCAAGGTCTCTGCTGTTGCCACACCATATGCACATATGCTTCCACAAATCTGAAACTTGTCTGATATTCAAAGAATTGGAGGGTTTTCAGATGATGGGCCTGCTAACAACACTTCAGTGATTAATCTTAGAGGAAGACAGTACAAATAGTTGGCAAGGACATTAATGTCAAAAGATAGTGTTTAGCCCAGGCTGAGTCACTGTGTCTTTTGGACTTGCATGGGTGCAACAGTCCTGAGAAACCTTTTTAGTGATTATGATGAATGAGTCAAAGAACCAGGTAAATATGTATTATTATTTCAAGTACTATAAGCACACTAACCTTCAAATCCTTACAGCATATATGGCAGTGAAGTCTTTCACAATTTCAGTGTGCATTCACAGAGAGAATGTTCATGTTGTATATTTTAAAGCTAGTATAATCAGTTATGTATTGTACAACAAAATAGGGTTTTTATTAGTAAATAATGTCACGGGCAAAGTATATCAAAGTGCCTAGTTTCTCCACTTTTAGGTATCTGCTTCAGTTCAGGCTGGTTTTAATAACTTTCTTCCTCAATCCCTTTGAGAGCCAAACATTTTGGTATTGCAAAAGTGATCCAGTTATATTTGCACAAAATATAAGGAAGTAGTAAAAACTGCAAAGTTAAATACAATAAGTTTTCATTTTACATTTGTTGATAGTCATTTGCTTATGTGTTATGACTCAAAGGAAGACCCTTCATCTGAAAAAAGCTTTAATTACACAGTTTGGTACTTTCCCTATCTGTCGCAGATATGCTCTCATTCTTCAGTTCAAGTGCTATAAAACATTGTATGCATGTTTTATATATAATGTGTTCTAAGAACATAGCTATATTTTCTCCCTGCCGTCTGCTTAATGTTCTGCTCTCTCTCCCAGGCAAGGACTTTGTTTCATCTTACTTTTAGCTTTCCTGCCCAACTTATTTCTCAGTTTTCTACTTATGCTACTACAGTAGTTATCTGACCCTGCAGTCATTGGGAGGTGACCACATTCAGGATGAGGCCCTTAGAAACATCATTATGTAACAAAAAGAGTTTTCCACCTCCTGTAAATGTAGTTTTATTGAGAAGAACATCGATGGGTTTAATTCTTGCAGGTAAAATTGTGCTAGTATTTTAACTTTCTCAGGGCCATATCTCCTCTTTACCTTTGATATCAGGGAGGATTCTGCACAATATGAGTTTAGTCTTGGGGAAGAGGGAAGAATATTACCTACAAAGAGAAGCAGCTTGATACCAGAAACCATAGTCTTTAACGTTGCCCACCATGGCATTTTTAAAAATAGACCAGTGATTTTAGGCCTTGTAGTCAATGGGTTTCCTCACATGCATAAAGTTAGGGCACATGATTAAGTTGTTAGCAAGACTGGGGCCTCAAACACCTCCAGAGACTTTAGTCAAAGTGTGTCTTGATAATGAACACAATACATTTGTTCTTAATCTAGTCTCCAGTGATTGTGTCTACATTTTAAAACCATTGCACAATTTGCAACAATTCGGTTCCTAACAATTAGAAGTTACAGAATTAAAAAAAGTAGTAGTAGTATTGGTAGAATAAATTGCGCACATAAAACCTATGCTAAAAAAAACATTAAGTTGCAAAAATAAGCGCTCAAAAACTAGGTAATGCTAGCATTAAGGTTGTGTGTGCAGCCTTAACTCATCCCCCTTGTATATGTTTATTGACAGTCTTTAATTACATGTTCACATACTTTATAAAAACACTGAACCACAACACAGTGCTTAAATATTTTGTATACTAGAGTGGACTTGAGTAATGTGGGAACATTTCTTCATTTTACTGGTTCTCTGCACAGCATGGCAAGTTAGTTGGTAAGATTCTTTTCTCCATTAGTGACTGCTGACTTAAGGGACCCTCCCAGCTCACTTCTTTTGTTTGATTTCAGAAAATGTTGGCTGTGGTAATCTTGGACCCACAGAGGATAGAGCATGAAAGTAAGCAAGCATAGTAACCTCTGTAGCATTACTAGTTCAAGTAACAAGTAGGGGGAAAAGCTGGAAGGGACATGGAGACATTGGGATGCATATGGAGTTTAAAACATTGATTCTCAACCTGTAGGCTGGTCAGTTTTTTTCCTTCCTGAAGAACACAGATGATGTGCAAGAGAACCATTAGATTGGGTGTGAAAAGTCCCTTATCCCCTTACTCCAGATTTTTGTCTGGAAGTTTCAGACTTCAGTAAGAATGGGTATCATGACTCAATCTTCATTAATTTTCTAGATTGTAAGCTCTTTTAGGCAAGGACTGTCCACTGTTCTGTTTCTGTAGTGTCTAGCACAATGGAGCCCAACCTAGTTGTGGCCTTTAGGCACTACCGTAGTATAAATACTAAATAACAAAATCCTCCTCCTTCCACCAACTCCCACCATTTTAAAGGATGTCCAGCTATGTTAGACATGCATCAGTGCTGTGATATGAAATTACGGATAGGTGAAGCCAAACCTGTTCAGTTTCTCTTCACAATCAAGTCAGAATAATTTCTCTTTCTGCTAAGTGAAAGATGAATAGTTACTTTTATGAAATGCCTAGTTTCTCTAAAGAATCTTTTTTTTTTCTTTTTTTTTTGCGTTAGCTTCCCAGTTTCATGAACATGAAGATGGATTTTTAAAATCTTTTTTTCTCCTCAAAAAAGTATTATCCTAGAATATGAAATTTGTCCTGTCCTTGTTTTGGGTTGATTTTTTTCTTCTTCTTCTTCCCTAGTCAACATCTGTCATTATTGCTCCAAGTAAAATGGATGGTAAAGTAACAAGGAAGATTATTCTTCTTTGATTACCCAATTTGTCTTAATTACAAGGTTCTAAAACATGTGCAGCTAAACAAATGAGCAGGAAAATATTTAGAACTGGTATTAAATGCAGCTGAAACTGCCTCAGCTGTGAACTTGACTGACTTCTGTATGTTTTTTAATAAAGATTCAGGTTGGAGTTCGCATATAGGTGGTGGAGGAAATGAGACACTTGTGTGCCAATCACACTGAAATGGCAGTTTAAATCTGTAATACTGTAATACTTGCGTGACATGTACTAAAACATTTTGAGAAGGTCAGTATGAAGCAAGCAGCCAGCTGTTGGGTTTATCATAGATAAACTCCTACAGAGTGCAGCAGCATTTAATACACCAGTGGAGCATGAAAAAACTGTGCAAATTAAATTGAGAAGCAGCTGCTTGTTGAAGATGTGTATCTTTATATTGAACTCTGCAGGGTGCATTTGGAAGTTGTATTAAAACTTACTATCAAAAATCTTAAACTAAAACGTTGGCTTTAAAAAAAATAGTAGATAATTCTGAAGATGTGTAACTATTTCTTCACTTCCCCCTATACAAATGTTCTCAGTCTAACACATCTTAAACCAGTGGCATGGTGCAAAAAAAGGAAAACCTATAGAATTCAGAATGCTTTTAGTAACAATAAAATAGACCTTCTTATAACGTAATCTCAAGGTTATGAGACTTCTGCATATGTCATCAGATGGCATTCTATTGAAAAAAGGTGTTATGTGGTTCTGACACTTGACATACACAAAAAGATTTTTGACACCCATAAATGACAAACATTTTGAATTGTTTGACATGTACATAGATTAAACAATATAATTTCTTTTAAGAAAAATACACTGTATAAAAATGAGAACACTTTGCGCCTGATCATGGCTGGCTCTGTGTATTGGTGAAAGAGAGTAGAGTGGGGATCAGCTGCCCGCTAAATGAGTGCACCCTGCTGCTACTTCCTTTGCAATGGAGAATCAGGTTAACAGAGCCTGCTCCGAGTGGGCAGAGTTTTGATTCCACACACCCCCTGACTTCTAGTGTCTGGGTGCATCAGGGGGATTACTTCCTCTCTGGAACAGTGGGAAAGACTGGGACGGGGAGGAAGTTTTTGAGGCCCCGAGTCACAACCCCCATCCTAGCTGCTACAGAAACAGCCTGACAATATGTTGTCTCTTGCTATGGAATAGATTACAAACTGGCGGTTTATCTCTTTCTTTTTAAAATAACAAAAAAGACTAAGTTAAAGTTTATCTTGGACCATAATTGTAGTTTATATAAATAAATCATATTCACTAACTCCTGCATGTATAGGCACAGAATCCTAATAAACAGTGGAAGAACCACATTTGTAGCCCCAGAAAACACCTTTCTGTGCAGTTAATTGGATGAATCATCTTTACAATTTAAGACAAAGTCCTTACTTTTTAAAGTGAATTTCTCAGTTAAAATTAAGGAGAGTGAATTACTTGGTTTTGGATATTAACAATGGTGATGCATTACTGTACTTTGAACAGGAACTCCATTTTATACAAATATTTAAATACTTCAGTGACTGAGCTATTGTCCAGTAAAACGTTTCTATTTGATTACATTTGATAGTTTCTATTATCTCTGCTTGGTAAATCCTTATGGGTTTAACCAAATGTAGTGACTTGTAGGCATTGTTTTCTGTTGTTGTACCTTTTAGTGGCTTTTCTTTTTGATATCAACTTGACCACAGAATGCTGAACAATGGATAATATTAAACATACTGTTTGTTACTTCTTATACTTCATGTTGACATTTTCATTGGGCTTGAATTATAATAAAGAGACTTTAATAAACTTATTTATATTTTGGCTGAGTTTGCGAGGCCATACGCTCAAATTGATGGCATTTCTCTATTTGGATGTAATGTGATAACGTTTGAATGCCACATATGATCAATTCCAAAATGTCATGGAATGTTCTCAACCTGAATGGACAGAATCCTATTGATTTTGGTGAAAGTAAGAGAGAAACTGGAAAGGAGGAAATGAGGGGTACACAGAGCCCCTGACATCTGGTAAGCGGACCCATCGGTTTCAATCAGATCTAAATTATCTGTAGATCAAAGAACAACTGATGGCAGCCTTTAACATCTTTCTTCATAACAATAACCCCCATCTCAGCTTCATCCATGTCTCAGTTGAGTAAAAAATGTTGACAGCCTGAATGAAAGAAAAAAAAAATTATAGAGGCAGAAGAAGAGGGGGCACACACAGACCCTGATATCTGGGAAGAGGGAAGGTGAAATGGAGGGCAATGGGAGACTGTCATGTGCGGGTGCATGGCTGGGGAGAGAATGTAGGGGATCTTGTCATGTGGCACAAGAAATGGGGGAAGCACAGAGTCCTTGACGTGGTGGGCTATAGAGGGAAAGAACAAATAAGGGAGCACACAGAGCTCCGGGCGTTGTGGGAGAGGAGCGGATGAACGAGCACAGATATCCTGACAGTGGGGGGAATAGGGAACATACACACCCCCTGGCATAAGAGATGGAGGAAGTGTTGCAGAGAAATTGAACTTGATGGTGATAGGACCATGGCACATGAACTTTTGAGGGTCGTGGAAATGGAGGGATTCAGGGAGCCTCTGGTGTGTGGAATGAGCTTGACCTACAGAAGCAAAGAAGTGTGTGACCTACTGACATGCTTTGTAGTGTGTAATGTTAACTGCTGGGCAGAAGTCACTGTGATGGTCTAATAGTATTAAGGGCCAAAATGCAATAGACAACTATACTTCAAGAATGTCCACTTTTCAACTATGTCTGTATCACATTTCATGGAGGATTTCAGAACCAATACCTGAAACTGCAAGTAACCAAAAAGTAGTCAGTCCAGATTTTGTATATCTGATGGTGTGCTTATGTTAAGATACTTGGCTTAAAAGGTGGACTGTTGTCTTCTGTACCAGCTTCAGTTTTTGTGGAGACTTAAGGAGTACCTCAAGTAGAGCACATTGCAGTAGTCTGATCTTGAAATGCCAAAGGCATGAATGATATAAGTGAGGGTCTACATCTTGGAGAACAGTCTGGAAGGTGACAGTGATTCAGATAGGGGGGAAAAAACTGTCCTTCTCAGATCTATAATTGACTAATAATAGCTGGGAGTCGCAAAAAGACCCCCAAATTGTGAATTTATCTGTCTTTGGTGGAAGCATCCTCTCATCTGGTTGCTTCAGCCAGACCTGAGTCGTTACCAGACACAGAGAGACACTCAACCATACTCTAGGTGTCAGACATAATGGAGAGAGAGATCTGTGTCATAAGTATAGTGAAAACACTTCATTCCAAGCTTCTTCAGTAACACTTCAAATGCAGTCCCCACAACCTCAAAAGAGGGTTTTGTCTGGTCAACCAGAAGGAAAGTGATCATAGGCCCATTAAGGGTTCCTTCCTCTTTTGGGCAGAGAAATGGGGTAGGTATCACCTGAGCTGACAGCTGCCCAGTGAGGGTCAGGTAAATCATTCGCCTCCTGAACACAAGGGAGAGAGCAAATATGCTTGTCCTGTTGAATGGAGCCCTCTTATGCCTGGATCGGCAGGTATACCTAGTGGCAGGTATTCAGTAATAAATTGAAGTTCGATGTGGACTTAGGGGAAGGTGTTTCCTAAAGAAGCTGGAGAATGGAAGTGGGGCTCCTAATGACTGATATAGGTAGGAAACCCCATTTCCCCAACCTCTTAACCCTCATAAAAGGCAAGGATGGAGGGGTCCCAGCAGTGGGCTGTAACCATGTTAGGGGTGGTGGTGAGGGGCTTATGGGAGCCTTGACCAAACAGGTGGAAATGAGTGAAGATGGAATGCTGAAATGAACTGTATTAGTTATTACCAAATAATTCCCAGAATGAGATAAATCAGTGGTTCTCAACCAAGGGTACGTGTACCCCTGGGGGTAAACAGGTCTTCCAGGGGATGCATCAACTCATCTAGATATTTACCTAGGTTTACAACAGGCTACATAAAAACACTAGCAAAGTCAGTACAAACTAAAATTTCATACAGACAAAATGAGAAAATTAGCAATTTTTCAGTAGTGCTGTGACACTTCTGTGACATTTTTATGTCTGATTTTGTAAGCAAGTAGTTTTTAAGAGAGGTGAAATTTGGAGGTACGCAAGACAAATCCGACTCCTGAAAGGGGTACAGTAGTCTGGAAAGGTTGAGAATCACTGAGATAAATTAATAAAGTTGCAGCCTAATTAAACCACATCCCTGCATCTTGTCTTTCTTCCTGCATGTCTGGGGCAGTGGCCTCAGATGCACATGAAATAGGAAGAGTGATCATATGGAACCCTGCGTAAGACTCATAGACTTTAAGGTCAGAAGGGACCATTATGATCATCTAGTCTGACCTCCTGCACAATGCAGGCCACAAAATCTCACCCACCCACTCCTGGAATAATCCTGTCACCTATGTCTCAGCTATTGAAGTCCTCAAATCATGGTTTAAAGACTTCAAGATGCAGAGAATCCTCCAGCAAATGACCCGTGCCCCATGCTGCAGAGGAAGGCGAAAAACCTCCAGGGCCTCTGCCTATCTACCCTGGAGGAAAATTCCTTCCCGACCCCAAATATGGCGATCAGCTGAACCCTGAGCATGTGGGCAAGACTCACCAGCCAGACACCCAGGAAAAAGTTCTCTGTAGTAACTTCTAACATCTCATCATTGACTGATGGCAATTAATTGACCTTTGACTAAGATCATGTTATCCCATCAAACCATCCCCTCCATAAACTTATCTAGTTTAATCTTGAAGCCAGATAGGTCTTTTGCCCACACTGCTTCCCTTGGAAGGCTGTTCCAGAACTTCACTCCTCTGGTGGTTAGAAACCTTCGTCTAATTTCAAGTCCAAACTTCCTGATGACCAGTTTATATCCATTTGTTCTTGTGTCCACATTGGTACTGAGCTGAAATAATTCCTCTCCCTCCCTGGTATTTATCCCTCTGATATATTTAAAGAGAGCAATCATATCTCCTCATAGCCTTCTTTTGGTTAAGGTAAACAAACCAAGCTCCTTGAGTCTCCTTTCATATGACAGGTTTTCCATTCCTCGGATCATCCTAGTGGCCCTTCTTTGTACCTGTTCCAGTTTGAATTCATCCTTCTTAAACATGGGAGACCAGAACTGCACACAGTATTCCAAATGAGGTCTCACCAATGCTTTGTATAACGGTACTAACACCACCTTATCTCTACTAGAAATACCTCGCCTAATGCATCCCAAGACCGCATTAGCTTTTTTCACAGCCACATCACATTGGCGACTCATAGTCATCCTATGATCAACCAGGACTCCGAGGTCCTTCTCCTCTTCCGTTACTTCCGACGGATGTGTCCCCAGCTTATAACTAAAATTCTTGTTATTAATCCCTAAATGCATAACCTTACACTTCTCACTATTAAATGTCATCCTATTACTATTACTCCAGTTTACAAGGTCATCCAGATCTTCCTGTATGATATCCTGATCCTTTTCTGAATTGGCAGTACCTCCCAACTTTGTGTCATCTGCAAACTTTATTAGCACACTCCCACTTTTGGTGCCAAGGTCAGTAATAAATAGATTAAATAAAATTGGTCCCAGAACTGAACCTTGAGGAACTCCACTAGTAACCTCCCTCCAACCTGACAGTTCACCTTTCAGTATGACCCGCTGTAGTCTCCCCTTTAACCAGTTCCTTATCCACCTCCCAATTTTCATATTGATCCCCATCTTTTCCAATTTAACCAATAATTCCTCATGTGGTACTGTATCAAATACCTTACTGAAATCAAGGTAGATTAGATCCATTGCGTTTCCTTTATCTAAAAAATCTGTTACTTTCTCAAAGAAGGAGATCAGGTTGGTTTGGCACAATCTACCTTTTGTAAAACCATGTTGTAATTTGTCCCAATTGTCATTGACCTCAATGTCCTTAACTACTTTCTCCTTCAAAATTTTTTCCAAGACCTTGCATACTACAGATGTCAAACTAACAGGCCTGTAGTTACCCGGGTCACTTCCCGCCCCCGCTTTTAAAAATAGGAACTATATGAGCTATCCTCCAGTCAAATGGTACAACCCCTGAGTTTCGAGATTCATAAAAAAATTGTGCTAATGGGCTTGCAATTTCATGTGCCAATTCCTTTATTATTCTTGGATGAAGATTATCTGGGTCGCCCAGTTTACTCCCATTAAGCTGTTCGAGTTTGGCTTCTACCTCAGATATCGTAATAACTACCCCCACATCCTTATTCCCATTTGTCATGCTGCCACTATCCCTAAGCTCCACATTAGCCTCATTAAAGACTGAGGCAAAGTATTTGTTTAGATAATGGGCCATGCCTAGATTATCCTTAACCTCCACTCCATCCTCAGTGTTTAGTGGTCCCACTTCTTCTTTCATTGTTTTCTTCCTATTTATATGGCTATAAAACCTTTTACTATTGGTTTTAATTCCCTTTGCAAGGTCCAATTCTACATGACTTTTAGCCTGTCTCACTTTATCCCTACATGCTCTGACCTCAATAAGGTAGGTTTCTTTGCTGATCCCTCCCATCTTCCACTCCTTGTATGCTTTCTGTTTTTCCTTAATCACCTCTCTGAGGGTACGTCTATACTACAGAATTAGGTCGAATTTATAGAAGTCGATATTTTAAAACCCGAATTTATGGAATCGATTGTGTGTCCCCCCACTAAAGAGCATTAAGACCACAAGGTCGATTGACTGTGTCCACAGTAGCGGGGCTAACATCGACTTTCGGAGCATTGCATTGCGGGTAGCTATCCCACGGTTCCCGCAGTCTCCGCCGCCCATTGGAATTCTGGGTTGCGATCCCAAAGCCTGATGGGGCAGAAAACATTGTCGCTGGTGGTTCTGGGTACATGTCGTCAAGCCATCAAACGTCCCTCCCTCCCTCCGTGAAAGCAATCTTTTTCGCGCCTTTTTTCCGGGGTTTCTGTGTTTGCTACGGAAGCCTGCTCAGCTCACAATTACCATACATCTCCAGCGTACGCCTGGACATTAGGTCTAGTGGGGATTCAGTCACGCTATAATACGGGCAGAGGGATAGCTCAGCGTTCTGAGCTTTGGCCCGCTAAACCCGGGGTTGCGAGTTCAATCCTTGAGGGGGCCATTCCGCCTGAGGCTGGTAGTCGCGGGACTACACAGCAGAAGCTCCTTGCCTTCTAGCTGGAGATGGTGCAATATGCCATAAATGGTCGTGGTCGCGGGACCATACAGCAGAAGCTCCTTGCCTTCTAGCTGCAGATCGTACAATATGATTGAAATTCGTGTGCTCCTGGCCGGCGGCCTATGGTGTGGCTGGCCGGGGGCGCTTGGACATAAATGGGAATGACCAGAGTGACTCTGGTCATTCTCTTTTTTACGTTTTGTTTAAGGGAGATTCAGTACTGCCTGGAACACGGGCGGAGGGATAGCTCAGCGGTCTGAGCGTTGGCCCGCTAAACCTGGGGTTGCGAGTTCAATCCTTGAGGGGGCCAGGAGATGATGATGGATATCAAGCATATTGTACCATCTGCTGCTAGAAGGGAAGGCGCCTAACCCTTGCTCACCGCATATTGTACCATCTGCTGCTAGAAGGAAATGAGCCTAACCCTTGCTCCCCCCCTCCCTCCGTGAAAGCAACTGAGGGGGGAGCAAAAAATCCTTTCGCGCCTTTTTTCATATGGGCGCCATATTGCTGACTCCATTGTTATCCACCCGCTGCTTCTGCTGCCACTCTGCTGTCCTGCAAACAGCATACCAGGGAAAGCATGGAGCACGATCAGATCACCGCGGCTGTTCTCGCCGTTATGAACACCACGCGCATTGTCCAGGAGTATATGGAGAACGAGAACCAGGAGCTGCTAGAGCTACAGCAGGCGAGGAGGCGACAGCAGCGCCCTGAGGACAGTGATGAGGACATGGACACAGACCTCTCTCAAAAAAGGCCCCCCCGCAAGGTGGACATCATGGTGTTAATGGGGCTTGTTGATACAGTGGAACGCCGATTCTGGGCCCGGGAAACAAGCACAGACTGGTGGGACCACATAGTGCTGCAGGTCTGGGATGAATCCCAGTGGCTGCGAAACTTTCGCATGCGTAAGGGCACTTTCATGGAACTTTGTGAGTTACTTTCCCCTGCCCTGAAGCGCAAGAACACCAAGATGAGAGCAGCCCTCACAGTACAGAAGCGACTGGCGATAGCCCTGTGGAAGCTTGCAACGCCAGACAGCTACCGGTCAGTCGCGAATCAATTCGGAGTGGGAAAATCTACAGTGGGGGCTGTTGTGATGGAAGTAGCCAGGGCGATCACCAAGCTGCTGGTACCAAGGGTTGTGAGTCTGGGAAATGTGCAGCTCATACTGGATGGCTTTGCAGCAATGGGGTTCCCGAACTGTGGTGGGGCGATAGACGGAACCCATATCCCTATCTTGGCACCGGACCACCAAGCCAGCGAGTACATAAACCGAAAGGGTTACTTTTCAATAGTGCTGCAAGCACTGGTGGATCACAAGGGACGTTTCACCAACATCAACGTGGGATGGCCGGGAAAGGTACATGACGCTCGCATCTTCAGGAACTCTGGTCTGTTTCGGCTGCTGCAGCAAGGGACTTTCTTCCCAGACCAGAAAATAACCGTTGGGGATGTTGAGATGCCTATAGTTATCCTTGGGGACCCAGCCTACACCTTAATGCCATGGCTTATGAAGCCATACACAGGTAGCCTGGACAGTAGTCAGGACCTTTTCAACCATAGGCTGAGCAAGTGCAGAATGGTGGTGGAATGTGCATTTGGTCGTTTAAAAGCTCGCTGGCGAAGTTTATTGACTAGGTTAGATCTCAGCAAAAACAATATTCCCGTTATTATTACTGCTTGCTGTGCGCTCCACAATATCTGTGAGAGTAAGGGGGAGACGTTTATGGCGGGGTGGGAGGTTGAGGCAAATCGCCTGGCCACTGGTTATGCGCAGCCAGACACCAGGGCTATTACAAGAGTACAGCAGGGTGCGTTGCGCATCAGGGAAGCTTTGAAAACCAGTTTCATGAATGGCCAGGATGCTGTGTGAAAGTTCTGTTTTTCCCCAGTAATGAAAAGCCCCGCCCCTTCATTCACTCTACTTCCCTTTACCCAAACCGCCCTGCCCTCCCCCCCTCGATCACCGCTCACAGAGGAAATAAAGTCATTGTTGCTTAAAAATCATGCATTCTTTATTAATTCGTAAAACAAAGAGGGGGAACTATGGGGCTAACTGCCACAGTCTCCCGGGATAGCTGGTGGAGGAAGGGAAGCACCAGGATGGGTGGTGGAGGAGGGGATGAGGGAAGGACAAGGACACACAGCACTTTAAAACTTATTGAATGCCAGCCCTTTCTTGCTTGGACTGTTCTCTTGACTTGAGTGGTTGGGTGCACGGAGGCCGCCCAAACGCGTTCTTGGGCGTCTCGGGGATGAGGTTATGGGTCTCGGGAAGGAGGGCTGTTGGTTACACAGGGGCTGTAGCGGCGGTCTGGGCTCAGGCGGCCTTTCCTCAGCCATAAGCCGGAGGATTTCCGTTTGATCCTCCAGTAGCCTCAGAATTGCATCCTGCCTTCTCTCTGCACGCTGACGCCACCTACTCTCTTCATCCCGCCGCTGTCTCTCTTCATCCCGCCAGTCATTGTCTTCAGCACGCCACCTGTCCGCACGATCAAATTCTGCCTTCCTGGACTCCGACAGTGTCTGCCTCCACGCATTCTGCTGGGCAGCTTCAGTGTGGGAGGATTCCATGAGTTCTGAGAACATATCGTCTCGATTCCTTTTTTTTTTACTTCTAATCTTCGCTAGCCTCTGGGACGGTGATGAAAGGGGTGACGTTGAAACATTTGCAGCTGCGGGAGGAAACAAACGGGAGAGGAGTAGTTTAAAAGACACATATTAGAGAACAATGCTCCAAACATTACATATCACATGTGCATTTGGTCCAAGGTTGCACTTTGCCTGTTATATTGAGGGTCCGCCGGTTTGGTGTGAGAGATCACACAAGCAGGTCCGGCGGGCAACATAATTCGGCTTGCAGGCAGCCATGGTAAGCCACAGTCTATAGGCTTCTTTAACCTTCATAACATGTGGGAATATTTTCAAACAGCAACCCCCTCATTTCCCATAACAAACAGCCTTTGGGCTGGCAATTTAAAACTGGTTGGCAATTGAAAAGGGAGGGGCGGCGGTTTTCGGGTTAACGTGCAGCGCGAACCTAATCCACACCCCCCCACACACACACAGACACACATCCAAGATGTTCGCTGTTCCCCCTCCCCCCACCGCGTGGGTCACAGCGGGGAAGATTTCCGTTCAGCCACAGGCAAACAGCCCAGCAGGGACGGAGCCCCTCTGAATACCCCCTTAATAAAATTCCCCTATTTCAACCAGGTGACCATGAATGATATCACTCTTCTGAGGATAACACAGACAGATAAAGAACGGATGTTGCTTGAATGCCAGCAAACACCGGGACCATACGCCGCCATGCTTTGCAAAGCAATGATTCCAGACTACGTGCTACTGGCCTGGCGTGGTAGAGTGTGTTACCACGGAGCACAGGATAAGGCTGCCCTCCCCAGAAACCTTTTGCACAGGCTTTGGGAGTACATCCAGGAGATCTTTCTGGAGATGTCCCCGGAGGATTTCTGCTCCATCCCCGAACATGTTAACAGAGTTTTCCAGTAGCTGTAGCTGTACTGGCCGCGAATTAATCATTAAACACGCTTGCTTATAAAACATGTATTAATTAACAGAGGTACACTCACCAGAGGTCCCTTCTCCTGCATCGAGCACGCCTTGGGTAGGTTCGTAGGGTACTGGCTCCAGGGTGACAAAGAGTTCCTGGCTGTCGGGGAAAAGGGCTTCTCCGCTTCCTTGCTGTGTCTGGGCGCTATTTTCAGCATCATTATCATCATCATGCTCCTCTGTGGTTTCTGATGATCCACATACGGAGTCATACCACATGGGTGGGTCAGTGCTGGGTGCACCCCCTAGAATGGCATGCAGCTCATCATAGAAGCGGCATGTCTGGGGCTCTGACCCAGAGCGTTAGTTTGCATCTCTGGTTTTTTGGTAGGCTTGCCTGAGCTCCTTAATTTTCACGCGGCACTGTTGCGCGTCCCTGTTGTAGCCTCTGTCCTGCATGCCCTTGGAGACTTTGGCATATGTATTGGCGTTTCTTCTTTTGGACCGTAGCTCTGCTAGCACGGTTTCGTCTCCCCATACAGCGATCAGATCGCGTACCTCACGCTCGGTCCATGCTGGAGCTCGTCTTCGGTTCTGGGACACCATCATGGTCACCTCTGCTGATGAGATCTGTGCTCACCTGCAGCTTACCACGCTGGCCAAACAGGAAATGAAATTCAAAAGTTCGCGGGGCTTTTCCTGTCTACCTGGGCGGAGCATTGGAGCTCAGACTGCTGTCCAGAGCGGTCAAATGTTGCACTGTGGGATAGATCCAGGAGGCCAATACCGTCGAATTGCGTCCTCACTAAGCCTGCATCGATTCGGCAATATCACTTTAAGCGCTAATCCCCTCGTTGGGGGTGGAGTGGCGAGATCGATTTTAAGAGCCCTAGAAGTCGATGTTAAGGGCTTCGTCGTGTGGACGGGTGCACGGATCAATCGAAATAACACTAATAAATTCGACCTAAACTCGTAGTGTAGACCAGGGCTGAGATGCTTGCTCATCCAGCTTGGTCTAAAACTCCTGCCTATGAATTGTTTCCCCTTTCTTGGGATACAGGCTTCTGATAGCTTCTGCAACTTTAACTTGAAATAATCCCAGGCCTCCTCCACCTTTAGATCCATAAATTCTTTAGTCCAATCCACTTCCCTAACTAATTTCCTTAATTTATTAAAGTTAGCCCTTTTGAAATAAAAAAACCTAGTCTCAGATTTATTTTTGTTTATCCTTCCATTTAGTTTGAACTGAATTAGCTCATGATCACTCGAGCCAAGGTTGTCCCCTACAACCATTTCTTCAGTGAGGTCCTCACTACTCACCAAAACCAAATCTAAAATGGCATCCCCCCTTGTTGGTTCAGCAACTACTTGATGAGTATTTCCTCTATTACCCTTAATCAGGCAGAAGGAACATGAGTTTGGTATTCTTAAATCAAATGGACGCTGTCCCAGATCTAGTTTTGGAATGAGAGACCTTCCCTCCCCACACACTTTAGTTGTAAGCAACACTGCCATATCATCTCATCAATCTAACAGTCCTTCTGCACGGCATTATGCACTGACTACTAGGAATCAACTGCACCAGAAACAACCCTGCATTATCATCCAGTGAGCCTTCGGTGATGCATGGAATGCTGCAAATCTCATCCATAATTAAATCATGGATGTTTGCTAATTTTTATCAAGTAACCTTGCATTAATCAACACTTCTAAATGTGGAGAGGAAGGATGGTCCAGTGATGAGGACACCAGCCTACAGGACTTGGGAGACCTATGTTAAAGTCCTTACTGTACCACAAACTTCCTTTGTGACCTTTGGCAACACAGTCTCTTTATTCTTCAGTTCCCCATCTAAATGCAAGTGGCCGCTCATATTATTAGTGGCTGCTTGAATTATGAATTAACCTTTATTTTGTGTGTGGTAGCACACATCATTCTGCCAGATTTTTGATTAGATACTGTTACTGTTAGCTCTGCCCAGAGAGCTGTGACAGATAAAACTGACTTATTACATTTCCGGTTAACTGATGCTCCATTTTCAGACAAGAAACACCATGCAATACCAAGGTCACTTGTATTCAGGGGAGAAATCCCTCTCCTGGGCACTGGAGTGTAACACTGTGGCTGATCTTTCATCATCCTTTTGCTACGGTAGCTCACACACTGCTGGATGAGAGCACTTACTTGCCCTTTACCATGTACGGATGATCAGCGCTGCTAGGGAGCTGAAAACTACGTTCTTATAGAGTGGAAGCATTGGTGGGAAAGAGAGTCTGACACACCAAGTAAACTCAGGAGTCCTTCTCTGCCCCTGCCTACCTCCTCCTTCACTTGGTTGTAGATCCTCGACCTGGCTCAAGAGACTATTCTCTGGCTTGTCCAGAGTTGCCGCAACTATATGTTAGCTTGGCCTGATTTCCTCTCCTTACAGTAAAATGGGGCAGCATTTTAACAATAACTCACGTGGTGGTGAAGTTCAAATCTCGACATCTGGAGGGTGGTTTACAATGCCTTGCCTCCCTTGATAGAGAGACTATTCGCTGGTTACAGAACCTGGACATTGAACTTTGATGTATACATATGAGAGGAGGAGTTTCCCATCTGTACAGTGGAGATAGTAGTACTTCCCTGTGTCACAAGAGTGTTGTGAGGAAAGCTTATGCCCAAATAAATCTGTTAATCTTTAAGGTGCCACTGGACTTCTCGTTAAGTTATAATTTTTGAGGCTGTCAGATGCTTCAGTGATTGGGGACCTAATATAGATAGCATGAAGCAAAAACCTATATCTCTGTCCATACCCTCTCATCCAAGAGATAGTATGTAACACCAAGACTCCATGCTTTCCTCTTGAGACATCTCATGCATTGGCTCTCTGTGCCACAGGAATCAAGGACCTGAAGGCACCTTGATGGGTCAAATAAAAAACAGCATTCGCTGAATGCTTAAGTACTGATGTTCCGTCGTGACTGTTTCCATGTGATATTTCACCTTTTTACAACCAGCTGTTTCAGTTCTAGAGCTGTTCAGATAAAGGTTGCAAGGATTTTTGGAAAGGGAATTTTTTCCTCTCCACCGTCTTTGTGCTTCAAAGTCACTGAGCTTTTTTTTTTGGCCACAGTTCTGAAAAAATTCACCTTTCAACATAGACCAAACCTAGATAATTTCAACTCAAATGGTGAAGATTTCAGAAAGATTTACGTGGATTAAAACAAGTTTAAATGGAAATGCAGGTACAGACTTAATTCTAGCAGTTGCTGCCACAATTACTATCATTCACATAACTAAAGTTTTAACTACATTATTTAAATATTTCAAAGGTAGTCATTGGCACAACATGATCAGATTATTTCTTTAAATATATGTCCAAATTTCCTTTTTTTCTCTCTATATTTTTTTTCAAATTTATCAAATAAGTATGTTGTTTATTGTGAAGTCTTGCATCTTGATAACTCCTAGTTTTACATAACTATCCACAGGGCTTTTTGACAAGAGACACCAATAATTTTTTTTAGGGATGCTTAAAAGTTTTATCATACAGCAGATTTTTTTTTAGAATTACTAGAGCACTGGACATATTGCCAGGAACATTGGTTGTTCCCTTCATAAAGGACCAAATTCCAAAACTGTGTACAGAGGGATATTCGAAGGGAAGGTATATTAACGTTCCTAGTCTTTGTCAACAAATACATTTATTTCATTTATTTCATTCTTAATTAAATCCAAGAGATTATCACGTGGCCTCAAATTGGGAGAAATCATCATGCCATCTGTATACATTGTTGGGAAAGAGAGTCTGACACACCAAGTAAACTCATGATGATCTGCCATGTTCACATATTATTCATCTAATGTTCTCAAAATCATGATTTTTCCATTTTATCATCAAGTCTTTCATTGATTATAAAGCCAGAAAGGACTCTTGTGATCATCTAGTCTGACCTATGTAATGCAGAACATTAGACTTCCCTGGATTAATTCCCGTTTGAGCTGTTTATAAGACCAGCGTTATACCTTAATATTTGACACTGAAAAATGGAATATACCAGCTATGATAGTACCTGGCTCCTGAAAAGTAACACACTCTGTGATTTGTTGTTTCATTAAAATAACAAATTAAAAAAACACCCTGGCTTTTTTTTTTTTTTTTTTTTTTTTAAATTTCATTGCTGAAGTGGCGGTTCTTTCTTAACATTCAAATAATTTTAGGCTTATTACTGCTACTGCCTTTTTAACTCGCTTGCAGGAATTAGTAGATCTAGTGAGTTCTGTTCTGTGTCTGTTTGCATTATCATATGGCAGATCATTCAGAGTATGTAAACAAATCCAGAAAAAGAAGAGAAACCGTCTATGACAAAGTGGTTGTCAAAGTGCCTTTTTGTCTCTGTCTGTTTTTGGGAGCAGCTTCCCTTCATTCCCCACAAGAGAGTCAGCATACAAATCATGCAATGTTTGAGCCAAACCATACTAGGGGGAGAGAGAGGTAATGCTTGTGGTTTTTACTGAACTTGTATTTGACAATGAGCCATATAAAGAAAGCTGCTGCCAACACTTGGGCTGGAAAAAGTCAAAACAAATTAAAAATAAATCTAAGATGATAGGCGGGAGGCACCAGAGGCTTGTGGATGGGCCATTCAACTGTGAGTCAATAGGCTTGTGTTCCTGTTTCTGACACCTTTGGCTTTCTACACCTCATTTTCCTTATCTGTAAATGTGAATGATATTTTCAATCCATTGTAATGTACTTTGAGATCTGCAGATGAAGAGTGCAATACAAGAGCAAAATGCTGCTGTTCTTGATGATAATGGCTTAATTTTTCTGCTCTTGTAGGTGGGTCCACATTGTTTGTGCCCTCTATGTTCCAGGAGTGGCATTTGGCGATATTGACAAGTTGAGGCCAGTAACACTTACCGAAATGAACTATTCTAAGTATGGCGCCAAGGTAAGACTAGAAGAGACATGTTTACGTAGGTATAGTTTTATTTGCTCTACATATATGGCATAGCATATCTTATTAGCTTTTTGTAATTCTGTTTCTGCAACAAATGCAACAAGATTCAGGGCTGGAAATGCAATAAAAACAGAAGTATGTATCCTCTTTTGTCTTTTCTTTTGTTTCTCATTCTCTTCCCCCTCTCTCCTTCTTTCTGGAGACACTCATTACCTCCTTGTTATGTGTGTTAATGGCAGTCTGCCAAAGTATGACTGTAGAGAGTTGAGGAATGTATGGGAGTCTGGGTGAAAAATATATTCCCCCTTCCCCAAATGGACTTTTATGTGAAGTATAATTGTTCTTAGTCCAGTTCATAAGAGGATGTATGTGCATAGCACTCAAATTACCATTATAATTGGCACAAAATGACACTCAATAGAGACCAAAGGATTTCTGGTAGATGGCTCATTGATTTTCTTACGTTCAAATGATGTTTCTCTAGCTGTCAGGCCATGTGGGGAAGATTTTGCTGTTGCTTCTCTTGTACCCATTTGGTGCATGTAAAATTTGAGTTCCCAAGGCTATCAATGTGGGACTTTTCATGAGTACTAAATTAACCAACAACAACAAAAAAGACTTTTATGCCAGGATGACTGAAGAGCAGCCTGTGTGTATTAGAAGTGGCTCTCCAGCATGCCTAGTATGAGTCTTTCAAAACATTCAGCACTGTTACAGAAGCGTCCAAGTGGGCAACCTCTGTACAGCAGCTTTTCTACACAATAGCTAGGTTTTTTGTTGACATAACTGATTTATTAGGAGCAGAAATAGTAATTTGGGCACATCACAAGCTTTAAAAGAATTATAGGATAAGTAAGCTCTTCATAGAATCATAGGGTTGGAAGGGACCTTAGGAGGTCATCTAGTCCAACCCCCTGCTCAAAGCAGGACCAGTCCCCAATTTTTGCCCCAGATCCCTAAATGCCCCCCTCAAGGATTGAACTCACAACCCTGTGTTTAGCAGGCCTGTGTTTAGCAGGCCAGTGCCCAAACCACTGAGCTATCGCTCACCTGCTTCACAGGTGGGCAGAGTCAGTAACCCAAGGCAGTTCAATATGTTGCCAAAATAAAACACTAACCCTATCACAATAAAGACTGAGTCTCAGTTTCTAATGAAAATATGGATAATTATTTTAGATTATGCCTATCTGAATTCCCTCTGGAGCTTCAGTTTTATACAGTTTTTAATGCAGTATTCTTCTTCATTTCATGACTAAACAGTTGTATAGCGTTGTGTGTTGCTTTTTCACAGGGATATAAATAATAAACCTGGAATATATTGCATTTTTGGGTGAGGTGATTCTGATTTTATCTGTATAGTTTATAAAGTTGCTAATGCAATTGGATCCTTCCCAAATAAGGACTACTGCACTGATTTTATTACTATTATAACTATTGCTTACATCAGTGGTTCCCAAACTGGGTCCGCGGCTTCCTCAGGGTAAGCCCCTGATGCGCCAGACCGGTTTGCCGTTCCCGGCCAATGGGAGCTGCGGGAAGCAGCGGGGGGCTTCCTGCAGCTCCCATTGACCGGGAACGGCAAACCGCAGCCAGTGGGAGCCGCTCATGGCCGTACCTGAGGAGGCAGCAGGTAAACAAACCGGCCCAGCACACCAGGGACTTACCTTGAGCAAGCCGCAGACCGAGTTTGGGAACCACTGGCTTACATGTTAGCCAGATGATCATTTGTTTAATTCTATTATGTTTAATTTCTTCTTAATTTTAACAACTCATGTTTAGTCACATAAAACAAAGTAATGTGCAGAGTTTAAGTTGAAACCTACCAGTGCAAGAAAACAAGAAGAGCCAACATTATTATTTCAAGTCTTGTTGTACTTTACCTGTTGAAAGGGAATATAGGATTAAAAAAAAAAAGTTTGGAGAATCCCAGTTTAGGTAGCTCGCCTTAACAGTATTGCTATACCTCATGAGATTAAATCCATCTATTAGTAACATTTAACAACTTTATATAGAAGACATCTAAATTATCTTTCATTTATGCCAAAACAAATTAAAAATGGAATGTGGAATCTTTATTGTAGTGTTTACTCTGTAGTTAATTTTAGCATTTTTCTATGTTAGGAATGCAGTTTTTGTGAAGATCCTCGTTTTGCCAGAACTGGTGTTTGCATTAGTTGTGATGCTGGCATGTGTAGAGCTTATTTCCATGTGACCTGTGCTCAGAAAGAAGGCCTGCTGTCAGAAGCAGCAGCTGAAGAGGTATGTGTGTAATGCAACTTCTTTAGAAAAACGTAAAATGGAAATGTCGTAACAAAAGCATGTGGGAAACTTATTATATTTCTGGATAACATTCCTGAGGAGAGTTTTTGATAAGATGCTGCTGTGAGGTCATAGGTATATTGTTGGAAGTGGGCTAGATTTTTTATTTTTCCTGTGCCAAGATATGCTCGTCACAGGAAGCTGTTTCAAGCTGACCTAGCCTTAATTTAAGTTAGGACAGCCTAAGGCCTGCTCTGATTTATTATAGCTAGTTATTGTCTCTAAGGAATCATACACTAGCTAATGACTGTGTTAGAGGAGCTCTTCTGATCCCCATCTTACCACTTTTTTCTCCTGAAATGCTCCTAACTAAGAGGTGGGTGCATTGGTGCAAGAGTTTGCTTTGTCAGCTTCATTCCAGTTTAGAATCTCCCTCTGCTTTACTCAGTTTCCAGCTGTAGCCAGATTACATCCCCTTTGTGCTGTTCAAATGATGCAAGTGGAGCCCTGTTTCTCTTCAAATGTTTTTGTATAAATCTTTTTTCAATATTATCATTACATTGTAACATAAATAAGTAACTTTCATTATATTAATATGATACTTCTTGATTTTCATTCTGTGTTTTTGTAAATTAACAATAATTGCATCCAGTTAAAATACTTACATTTAAATTTCACATTCCTTACATATTCACTCATGATACCAGTTTTCTTCTTGATAATATGAATAAAGCAAAGAAAATGACAAGATTTTGCATAAGGGCTGATTTATTCAATGGAAATACCTTGTAAGTGTCTAGTGGTCTGTCGTAATTGCAAAGTTCAAGTTTAGCCCATCATATTCATCTTTACATATAGTAAATGCGACAGAAAGTAAATTATGTATCGATGAGGGACGCGCACATAACCGCACACACTGACATGGAGGCTTTGTTGTCATTCATTATCTACATTGGAATCATTGTCTTTCTTATTTCTGAAGGTACTGGCCACTCAGACCATTAGTAATTCTCTGTCAGAACTGTTCACAAAAAATAAATTTCACCTACAAGATGAAGTGCTGAAAAGATAAACATGGTGCCTTCAGCTAAACAGTGATGGCTCTACTAGATGGGGTTTAATGTTGATTCTTTAAGGCGCTCATGTTGTGAATTCCCATCATTGTATGTGTTTGCCATGCTTTTCATCTAAAAACACTGCATATCTTTAAACAACTGCAAACAAAGTATTTTGTAAACAAGGCTTTGGAATCACATAACTGAGAATTGTTCATTTAAATTCCTATGGAGGTAAGCTCTGTTTCATGTATATTTCCCTACCCTGAAATCTAAATATACAGAGTATATTTTTAAATCAAACTTGCAAAATTTTACTTGCCTCTGGTGAGTAGGTGGTTGGGCTTTTTTTGGACAGGCAAGTAAAATATTTAATTTGTTAGTTGTCGTGAGAGAGTGAGTGGATTTTTGTGCCTGGTTAGTAAATTTTACTGACAATTATTCATATAGAAAATGTGCTGGAAATTAAAAAGAGAACGTAAACTGAGAGGTATTAATCCACCTTTGCCTGAGGCAGTCTTATTCAGCTTGCAGACTATATACATGAGGTAAATGAACTGATAAAGTAGTTCAGCCATAAGAATGTGAAAATTTAGGAAATAAAGAATGAAAAATAGAAGAAAATTATGTATGTGAAAGATCATACAAAAGACTGCCGGTGCTTAGGCCATACAAAAACCACTTTGAAGAAGTCAAAAGGAAAACCATGCTATTTGAAGAATGAATTTGGAAAACAAGATATAATAATGAGCTCTTTCACTTAGCCACACACCTTATTCTGCATTTTTTCCCAAAATGTCCCTTTTTTTGGAAACATTGGTCTGTTGGAGGAATATTGAGCAGAATGTGATTGCTGCACAGAGAAACAATATAGAGAGACCAGTGCATACGTTCTATATTTAACATATATGTAAGGACTCCCTGCCTGTCTCTTCTGGAATGATAAAATATTCTAGTGAGCTGTTGGGGCAAAAGAGAGGCTGTTAAAGAGTACATGGAGAATGTATTGTGTTGTTGTGCAGCACTAGGTAGCTATATTAGAGAACGATGAGGTGCTTGCAGTATTGGTTTGTCCTGTGCTGTATTTGCTGGAACCTCCTTCACTGCTCTTTAATTATGATTATATATATATATATAAAAAAAAGCAAACAAACAAAAATAATTCATGACCTAATTAGTATATTGAGTAGCATTGACCCTCTGTTACATTTTAAAATATGGTGTCTACTGAAACCTTCAATTGAGGCCTTTAACTAAAACAAATCTTTCACTTCTAAGGTTAGACTTTTCAATTTGGCTTCAACTTGTTCTCTGAAACTGAACCCTCATTATTTTCACCCACAATTTTGAGAATGTAGTCACTTCTATGTGCAAATAATGGAATTTAGACTTTGAGCTACATGAATTTTGGGAACAATTAAATATACCTTTTAAGTCTGTTTGCAGTTCCGTGCGGAAATAATTGCTAGTACAGTTTTAGCATCCTCTTTTGATATAAGAAACTGATTTTTTGCAACAAATTATATTGTTTTCATAAACTATATGATAGCTAGTCTAAAAAATAAACTTCTCAGCTTAAAAAACAAAAGCAAAATTCCTGTGTGGTCTGGTTTAAACAAGTTTAAATCTGGCTTCCGTTGATTTACCTTAAGTCAATTCCCCCTTACCGAATTACGCTAAATCAATATACACAATCTAAAAATCTGTTTGAGTGTACACATGTGGGCTTGCATCAATTTAACTAAATTGGTTTTAAACAGACCTTTAGTTAAACTGATGCAAACTCTGACTGTGTTGCTCTACAAGACCCATATATATGAAACATAGAATTGTAGAAATGTAGAGCTGGAAGAGGCCTCGAGAAGTCATCAAGTCCAGCCTTCCGCGTGGTGCCAGGACCAAGTAAATCCCTAGATCATCCCTGGCAGGTGTTTGTCCAACTTGTTTTTAAAAGCTTTCAATAATGGGGACTCCATGACCTCCATTGGAAGCCTATTCCATAGTTTGACTACTCTTATACTTAGAAAATTTTTCCTAATATCTAAATCTTGCTGCAGTTTAAGCCCCTTACATCTTGTCCTACCTTCAGTGGACATGGAGAACAATTGATCACCGTCCTTTTTATAATAGTCTTTAAGGTATTGGAAGACTATTACCAGGTCACCCCTCAGTCTTCTTTTCTGAAGACTAACCATGCCCAGTTTTTTCAACCTTTCCTCATACGTCAAGTTTTCTAAACCTTTTATCATTTTTGTTGCTCTCTCCTGGACTCTTTCCCATTTGTACACATTCTTCCCAAATTGTGGTACCCAGAATTGGACACAGTCCTCCAGCAGGAGTCTTACCAGCATTGAATAGAGTGGGACTGTTACCTTGCTGTTTCTTACATACAACACTCCTGTTAATACACCCCAGAATCATATTAGCCTTTTTTGCAGCTGCATCACATTAACGACTCATATTCAGTTTGTTGTCCACTATAACCCCAGATCCTTTTCAGCAGTACTACCCCTAGACAGTTATTCCCCATTTTGTAGTTGTGCATTTGATTTTTCCTTCCTAAGGGAAGTACTCTGCATTTGGCTTTATTGAATTTCACCTTGTTGAATTCAGACCAATTCTCCAATTTGTTAAGGTCATTTTGAATGTTAAACCTGTCCTCCAGAGTGCTTGCAACCCTCCCAGGTTGGTGTCATCTGCAGATTTTATAAGCGTACTCTGTACTCCATTATCCAAGTCATTAATGAAAATATTGAAGATTACCGGACCCAGGACTGACCCCATTAGATGCACTCTCCCAACTTGACAGCAAACCATTGATAACTACGCTTAAAGTAAGGTCTTTCAACCAGTTGTGCACTCACTTTATAGTAAATTTATCTAGACCACATTTTCCTAGTTTGGTTACAAGAATGTCATGTGGAACTTTGTCAAAAGCTTTACTAAAATCAAGGTATATCATGTCTACTGCTTCTCCCCATCCACTAGGTCAGTAATCCTATCAAAGAAGGAAATTAAATTGGTTCGGCATGACTTGTTCTTAACAAATCCACGCTGACTATTCAGCATGACTATTCCCGGAGTATTATCCTCCAGGAGCTCACAAATCGATTGTCTAATAATTTACTCCAATATTTTTCCATATTTTGAAGTTAGGCTGTAATTCCCGGGGTCCTCCTTGTTCCGCTTTTAAAAACGCTTACCCTAGGATTATAAAAAAATTAAACTTAATTTTCTTTAAAAAAACCTAGGATTATTAAAAAATAGCACTCTAGGATTAATTTAATCAGGCCCTGCTGACTTGAATACATCTAATTTATCTAAATATTCTTTAACCTGTTTTTTCCCTATTTTGGTTTGTATTCCTTCCCCCTAGTTGTCAGTGCTAATTGTGGTTATACATGAAATGCTGGCTTTATGTTCCTCCGTATCATTTTTCTAACGAGATTTCCTCCCCTTCTTTTCCATCCGTTTTTCTTGCTGAAACAGGATATAGCAGATCCTTTTTTTGCTTATTGTAAACAGCATGCGGACAGGTTAGACAGAAAATGGAAACGGAAGAACTACTTGGCTTTACAGTCTTATTGTAAAATGTCCTTGCAGGAAAGAGAGAAACAGCTCTCGCCAGAAGCGCAGGTATTGTACCCGTGCCAAAGCTGCTTGTGTGTTAATCATCAATGTTAAATGAGAAGGGGGGGGGGGGGGGGGAGAGGAAGGTGGAATTACGGTGTTTGAAAATGAAATTTGGACTACATGGATGCCATATGGTCAATTAATATGGCAGTGAATTATCTTTAGATTGGATTCCCTAAGAGTGAATGACCCCATAATATAGTCCTTGAAAAGGTGCACATGCAGGCATCTGAATGGAAATAATCTTGATTAGTTTATATAATTCTCAATTATACCAGGGAAATTTATCATTCTTTTTTAATGCCATAGTTGTATTTATTTTACTTCTAATCTTTATTTCAAGATTAGAAAAAAATAAAAATCAGTTAAAGCAGCCAAGATTTTAGACATTTTGCTATGTGTACGTTAGAAGAAAGTTCCACCTTCTCCCTTAGTTATTACAAGGAGCTAGTAGCAAAGCCTACGGGTAAGGTTGCCTTAACACTTTTTAATATAAGATCCCTATTTTCAGTTGCTTGTATGTTTTAGTCCTTTAGGCTGAAATTTTCCAGGGGGTGGGGGTGGGGGGGCTGTGTGTGTGTACACCATTTCAGTAAAAGTGATTCAGCTATTTCTCAGAATGAGGTTAGGGAAAATCTGTTTTGCACATGCTAAATTATTTCATTAATTTAATTGAGAAGCTCTAGTGCCTCTGTGGTTTGAAGAAGGGACTTGAACTTTAGCAAGTGAGTTGCTCTGGTGTCAATAGGTTTTTTGCCGGCCTCATGAAAATCCACTGAAATTTGAAAATTTATAATCCTCTAAAAAATTTCAGTTTGCATATACTCAGTGGATGATAGTTTTTAAACAAAACACTCAGAAGGTTCCATTTGTATGGGGCATGCCCCAGACCTGGGCTAAGTAGGATTTCCCATGCAATTTATTATCCCAGCTGTCAGGGGCTGCTGTGACACCAGAGACAAGAATTGAGAGGAGGGAGACTGACTCTGTGCTTCAAGGTCAGGGGGATCAGAGACTGACTGTGGGGCAGAAAAGTGGCAGAGAGAAACTATAAGGGGATAAGGATGATGGTGGCAGAGGCAAGCTGTGGATCTACATAATAGTGGTCAGAAATGAAGGACAAGGGAAAAAAAAGGCTCTGTAACCAGTGCCTAAATTGTAAAGGTCTTTGTGAATCTCATAAGCGGTATGGCCAGAAGGGACCATCATGATCATCTACTCTGACCTCCTGCACATTGCAGGCCATGGAACCTCACCCATCCACTCCTGTAATAGATCTGTAATCTCTGGAGGACTTACTGACATCCTCAAATCATGATTTAAAGACTTCAAGTTAGAGAGAATCCACTATTTACACTAATTTAAAATTGCAAGTGACCCATGCTGCAGAGGAAGGCAAAAAAAAACAACCAGGGTCTATGCCAATCTGACCGTGGGAAAATTCTTTCCAGACCCCCAAATATGGCGATCAGTTGGACCCTGAGCATTTCAACAAGACCCAGCAGCCAGACACCAGGAAAGAATTCCCTGTAGTAACTCAGAGCCCTTCATGGGTGCCTAAAATTAGGCCCCTAAATCTTTATTTATGAACCTAAATTAATGGCCTGATTTTCAAAAGAGCTGAGCACTGCCATGTTCAAAAGAAGAGTGAGTGTACAGATTGTTCTCATCCCTGTACCCTAATAGAAATTATAAATGTTTCTTGTTCCTGCCATCATTCTGTATTTCCAGTCTTTCTAGATTATCGGTGTTAAATTTGTGTTAATATATGTTCTATCATGAGGGCTGAATTATCCTTTTGTTTAGGGGCTATGACCAGGATTAAAAAGTTTACCGGTAAGAGGCAAATTGTGTACTTTCTTCTGACTGCAGAATGTGCCCCTTTAACTAGTGAAGCTAAATATCACATTTAAAGACAAAGACTAATTAAAAAAGTATATGTGTTTCCTCGTTTCCCCTACCCACTTGCCCAACTTTGGGCATCCTCAGCCTCCCTCTCTTTTTCTCTCCCTTTGGGATACCCTTCCCCTGCTGTCTCCCCCCACCCCTCCTTTCTTCCCCAGCCCTCCCTTGGCTGTTTCTCCTTCTGGGTAAAGTGCTCTGGAGGGGGAGGCACTAGCCCTTCCTTTACATTGCAGGGGTCTGTGGAAGGTGGGTAGGAGAGACTGGAAAAAAGCTTCCTCTCTAAGTTGTGTCTTCACGGCCAAGAAAGGGTGTGTGTGTATGTGTATATGTTACAGCGATATAACTATTGTGTATTAGATATCTTGCTGTAAAATTCTAGTAGCGACAAGGTACTTTGTAGTTTTTACTGCATGGAGCTATACAACTAGGGTGAGCAGAAGTCCCGATTTTATAGGGACAGTCTCGATATTTGGGGCTTTGTCTTATATAGATGCCAATTATCCTCCAACCCCTGTCCCGATTTTTCACCCTCGCTATTTGGTCACCCTGTATACGACTACTAGGGGCCCTACCAAATTCACGGTCCATTTTGATCAATTTCATGGCCAGAGGGTTATAAAATCGGTTATAAACATTTGAAAACATGAAATTATCTGAAATTTTAGTGTTGTAACTGTGGGAGTCCTGACCCAAAAGAGGGTTGTGGGGGGTTGCAAAGCTGTTTGTTTGTGTGTGTGTGTGTGTGTTGGGGGGACGGGGGGGGGGCACGGTATTCCCACCCTCTGTTCTGCTCTGCCTTCAGAATTGGGCCCTGAAGGCAGCAGCTGTGGAGCTTCCTGCAGCTGGGAGAGCAACCTGTGGATGCGGCAGGTAAACAAACCGGCCCAGCCCGCCAGGGGGCTTATCCTGGTGGGCCGTGTGCCAAAGGTTGCCAATCCCTGTCCTAAAGCATTGAAAAATGCTGGATTTGTTTGTGCATTTTTTCTTATTGAAAGTAGTGCCTCGTGTACATGTAGTCTAAAGGAAGGTTAAGTTTACTAGCAAAAGTGATTTGGATTCCATTTTACACCATTTTATTCTATTTTGATTTTCTGGGAATTTGATTGTAGGCCCGAATCAATGCCAGACTGCAGCAGTATCGTGCCAAGGCAGAATTAGCTCGTACCACCAGGCCTCAGGCATGGGTTCCCAGGGAGAAGCTTCCACGACCACTCACTAGCAGTGCTTCAGCCATACGTAAGCTGATGCGCAAAGCTGAATTAATGGGAATTAGTACAGACATCTTTCCAGTGGACACTTCAGATACCAGTTCCAGTGTGGATGGAAGGAGAAAACATAAGCAACCTGCTCTGACTGCTGATTTTGTGAATTATTATCTTGGTAAGGATGAGAATATGAAATTTAAGTTTCTTAAACTGTATAGACAATGTTCTCCACCTATTTACTTTGTGTTGTATGATGTTTTGAAGAAAACATTTGACTAATTATAGAAAGAGAGAGGAGAGGGTTTGGTTAAAGTAACAGCATATGCTTGTGTATATATATATTATTTTTTCTTATAATCATTAGAGAAAAAGCTATCTTTGCTCATTCAAATGAATGCAGAGGTCACATAAACACTCAGTAGATCAATATGCTAAAGTAAGTTAGTGTGCCGTTTTAAACGTATCTCTTTTGTAAACTAAATTACTTCAGACATAAACAGCAGGGAGTAAGTTTTTGTTGACAGACATGGAAGGGTAGATGTTTGGCACCTTTTTTGTTTTGTCCTCTTTGAAGTCAGGTGGAAGAGCATCTCTCTCCCCTCTGAACATCCTTAGCAAAATCTTGGGTGCCGTGTCTTTAGGTCCTCAGTACTGTTTCCATCTTAGAAGGGTGTGCTCTTGTGATTGAGGTCAGCTGGTTTAGCCTGAGATGACCAATCAGTGCACATCACCAAACAATTATCAAACTCTGACTTTGCCCATGCAAGCACAAGCATGTGGCAGTAGAGCTGTGTGAATAACTGATTTTGTTTGGTTCACTGGGAGGTTCAGATTTTTAAAAAAAAGATTTGATGTGAGTTAACTGAATCTAAAAACTGCAAAAAAAAAAAATAGCAAATTGAAAAAAAATCTGTTTTAGGTTTTTTTTTTTTTAAAGGGCTAGATTCGAGGAGGTAGACTTGGTGATGATGCCTTATAATTTTTATCCCACTGATTAGGCAGTCACACCAGAGACCCACACCGGTATATTCCCCTAGCCTGTGGCCCGGGTTATATAATGCAATGGGGGAGACTCAAGTTCAGATCCCTTCTCCATAACAGCAGAGAGGGGAATTGAATCTGCATCTCCCACATCCTGGGTGAGGGCTCTAAACACTTGATCAAAAGTTATAAGGAGGACTCTGGCAGTCACCTCCATCTCACCACTACCTTCTCTGGCCATTTTGAGAATGGCATCCAAGTACTAAAAAGAAAAATGGTCCAAAACTACTCACAAATTTGTGCCATATTCACGAATAATTTTGGGTTAACCAAAACTGCATTCTTTGCAAATAAACTATTCATCAAAAAACTTTTCCCAGGTCTACATGGTGGGAAAGTGTTTGTATTCCATCACTCTCATAGATCATTTAACAAGACAGTGGCCTGTAATTTGATCATCTCTCTCTCTGTAGTAGTAGTTTCACATTTTAAGATTTTTTTATCTTAGTGCTTAAATGTGTAACACTTGTTCCACGAGTTAACAATGTGGGACACTTGAACAAATGCAACTAAAGCTAGAAAGGATTGGATTTTATTTAAACAGAGAGAAATATGCGCATGATTCAGATCCAAGAAAATATGGCTGAACAGAAGAATATTAAGGATAAACTAGAAAACGAGCAAGAAAAACTTCATGTAGAATATAACAAGGTAAGAAAAGCAGTGAATACAACTGTGCTAAGTGTTTGAGTGTTGTTAACTGATAGAATTTTGCTTTTCAAAGGGCATTTCTTAGAGATGTGGAAAACTGCTATTTAAAGGGGGAGTACCAGGATAAAAATTCTACTTAAAATATATCTTACCTTTCCTATTTTAAATGATCACAACTACAGTGAATTTCTAAAATCTAAGTTGGGCACTGATCCTTCACATAAAGCCTCATTAACAGGATTCCACATGAGCACAGACGCCCAATTGAAAGATTTGGGCCTTACTTTTTACCATTTTTGCTGTTTGTGTGCACTTAGTTTGGACAGTGACCCCTGACTTGTCACTTTCTGTTTTTTTTTTTTGGGTAGTTTGACTTTCAGGTTCTCCTCCAGTGTTAGTGTCTGGATTTCCAGCAGTGCGGGAATTGTTTACATGAAATATTGTACAAAACAAAACATGAAAACAGTTGCCCATGCTTTTATCAATATCTAAATTTTGAGCCTTCCCAAAATTTTCTTTATGGGGAGCAACAGAAGATAACATTGCCTCAAAGATGTGCTGCTATAATGAATGTGTATGAAGCAAGTCATGGTATGTGGAGGAGTTAGTGTTGATTAAAAATTGCCTTATCACTTTTTGAACTGTTTTGAAACAGAGTATAACCCGTAAAAATTATTATTTGAGCAGGGTGATATAGTACTGATGCTTGCTGAATTCAGTAGGTTAGAATTTATCAAAAGTGGTTTAAACATGTTTTAAATGCAAACAAATATTAACACCCGCTTGTTGTATTGTCCAAGAATAACAAGAGAGGAATAGAGGAGACGATTAACAAAATTACTAGGTTGTACATACTGTACTATAGCTGGCGATTACTTTTGAGAATACTGTTTTCTGCTTTGGTGTCCTTTTAAATTAACAAAATAAGTGCTTGGTTTTCTAAGAGTGTGCTGTTTTTTTGGTGGTGAAGGAACAAAACTTGATTCCCTATATAGAAACATTTGCCATAACTTCATAGCTGGAAATAGTATAGTACAATTTGTATGATGCATTAGTATACTTTAATTTTGCTTTCTGATTGTGATTGTGGAACCTAATTGTCATGCTGAATTACTGCAGATCCTCTTTTACAAAACAGATGGCTGCCCGACTTTCTTCTTAGTGCTGTTATATGCCTGAATGACTACACTGATCTCTGATGTATTGACATGACTATTGCGTTTCATTGTGTTTTTAATTATGTAATTTATAAAAGTTACAGGTAAAGAGTTCTCATATAATAGATGCTGAATAACTTCAGTAAATGAAATTTAAAGGAGTTTTTCAATTTTTTATTTTCAGCTGTGTGAGTCCTTGGAAGAGCTACAAAATATGAATGGAAAGCTACGAAACGAAGGGCAAGGAATATGGACTCTACTGGGTAGAATCATTGGGCAGGTTGGCTTTTCATTCCCCCCCCACCCCTTTTGCACCACACAGGTGCACATGATTTTCAGAGAATAGGTTTTTTATTTTATATCTGTCACTTTTGCATACTCTGGGGTTAATGATTTCTGATTGAAATATATCTAAAGCTCTGTAAGCAACCTACTGGGAACCTGTAGCTTAATTTTGTTGTTATAATAGCTATCTTGTTTACAAAATTCTTTCATTTGCTGTAACTGATTGACCTGTCATTTGTGATAAAGCTAAACCTGAAGCATGAGTTAATCCCACCGTATTCCCCTCCACTTTTTCTTTAGCAGTTATAGGTTTCAAATACTGTAGAATGGTTCCTTGGGTTTGTATTGACTGTTTATGACCATTTTATAAACTGTACATCCCTAAAACCACACATCACTTGCAACCTTTTTTAAATTATGCAGATAAAAAGATGTACCCTTTTTTAGAAATAGTGAGTATATGATATCAGTGATATGGGAACGTTTGATTATTTCTTGATGCTACCAGTAACCATGTTGTCCATTGCAAGGAAGGAGGTACATTTCATGCTTCAATATGCTCATAAATTCATTGAATTAAGAAAAAAGGTAAACAGATACATGGATCATGTTCATGATAAATCACTGAAACCCCATATATGTAGTATGGCAGTGTCATTTACCATCAGAAGAGAACATGGAACTATTTCCAGTCATGTTTTTAAAGAAGATTAAGAGCACTTGTTCAGTACATGTGTTCTTTTTCACACTGAAAACTATCTGTCAGCATGTAGATGGCTGTGTTTCTGAAATACTGAGTCATTTCATTGGTCTCTCATACCCCCCTAAAAGGCTCATACCTGGCAGGCACACAAGGAAGACAGCATCAAGATGTAATGTATTGAACATTGACATGCCATACTAATTATAAAGGTGCTTTTGGGAATTGTGCAGAATAAATATTATAATGAGTCAGTATTTTAAGAGGATGAGAATAAAAAGACATCACCTAATTAGGTCCTATGTCAGAGATTTTTGTGATCGCCTTTGGTACTTTTGTTTGTATTACTGTACTTAAAATGAAATCTACCCTTTATGTATGCAGTAATGGTTGTGGTTTAATCAAATTGGTTAGCCACGCCAAGCTGGCTGAATTTTTTTTCGCCTACTTGTCTTATACAAAAATCTCTCTTTGTTAGTAGAACTTGGTCTGTCTGGAACAAGATTTTACCTTTTAAAAATAGTTTTGTAAAAATTTCACAAATGTATTTCCCAATGCAAACATTAATACATTTTAAAAAAATAGAACGTAGAAGTAAAATTCATTTGCACAGCTTGCATGACACTTTTTTCCAGTTGGTTGAACAGATGCAGGCCCACAGGGCCGCCAAGAAATGACTTTGATAGATGGTTGCTGTCTGAGAAGCTTGCATACTGCAGATTAGTAGAAACCCGAAGAGAATCTAGTCTGCTTTGTGGAGAGTTTGGTCCAATAAGATAATTTTTCTAATTAACCTATGGAGCACCAGTATAACAGGGAGGCTGAGGAAAATAAACTGCCTCAATATTCTTTTGTCAAGTGTAATGGGCTTTCTTTCTTTCTTTCTTTCTTTCTTTCTTTCTTTCTTTCTTTCTTTCTTTCTTTCTTTCTTTCTTTCTTTCTTTCTTTCTTTCTTTCTTTCTCTTTCTTTCTTTCTTTCAGGTTGGGGGAGAGGGGAGTTAAAAGCCTGGACTTTAGTGTTTGCAATTTTTTTGTTTTAGTTTTACATTGAAAAATGTGACTATAATTCTGTGAAAAACAAAATTTGTTTTGAGACAAAATAAATACCATAGTTGCTCTTTCCTGTAAAGTAGTTTAGAAAACAGTTTTCCCTCATAATAGTAACCTGAGGTTGACCAAATCTAACTGGCTGTGGAGTGACAAATGTGGGGGAATGATATACTTAGATTCTTCCCCAAAAAACTTATATATAAACTGCATTTGTTCAAATCCAATAGAAATTGAATATACCAGCAATTTTGCGAGCACCCAAGGAGAGGAAACCAAGTAAAAAGGAAGGAGGAACACAAAAGACGTCTACGCTTCCAGCAGTACTTTATAGGCAAGTAATGCAGTCTTGGTAGAATAGGCATGATATAGTATGGAGAGTGTTGATAAATATTTATAATTGAAGTGTTTATTTACACAAAAATTGAAGAAAGTGCCTCCCCACATCTCACTTACTGTTGGCTGTCATTAGAGTTATGTTTATCTCCAAGCTAAGAAGCTGAGTCATTTCTTTATTTTGGCGCACACATTGGCATGGCTTTCTCTGTTAATAGACAGCAGTGCTTTAAAGGAAAATGGCTTTGTGGAAATTTTAAAACCATGCTATTGTCTTTTGAATTAGGTAGTCTATACTGCTGTGTGGATTTTGGTATGAACAGTATTATGTATTCAGCAGTATAGTGTAAAAAATACTTGCCATTTGAGGATATTTACCATATATACTCGATCATAAGCCGGTTTGTTTATAAGCCGACTCCCCCAAGATGGATAAGTAATAATGGAAAATGTTTATGACCCATTCATAAGCCCACCCTATAATTCAGGGGTTGGCAAACTTTGGCTCCTGGGCCATCAGGGTAAGCTGCTGGCGGGCCGAGACGGTTTGTTTACCTTGAGTGTCCGCAGGCACGGAGTTAAACCTAAGTAAACAAAGTGGCTCGGCCCGCCAGCTGCTTACCCTGACAGGCTGGGACAGCAACTGGTGGGGAATTTTTTTTTGGGGGGTGGGGGAGAAGCTGGGAGTCAGGGGAGTAACCCCTGTGACCACCCCCCAAATGATGCCACCCCTAGCCCAGGACCCCCACATTCGCCCCATCCCATCCCTTCCCATTTTAGCTGGGGCGGGCCAGGGGAGGATGTCTCTGGCTTGGCTGGAGCTGCTCCGGCAGGCCGGTTGGTGCGGCTGCAGCATGCTCCGGCAGGCAGGCCGGGCGGTACAGCCGCAGCCTGCCAGCCCCGAAGCTGCAGCTGCTTTGGAGGCTGGTGGGAGAGCAGCGTGGCCAGAAGCGGAGAGACTCTGGCCCCACTTCTTCCCTTCTGGCTCTGCTGGCTGTGCTGCCTCTCCTTGCCCCCTCTGTTAGGGGGAGGGGCTGTGTCCCAGCTCTCCCTCTCTCTATACCCGTTCATAAACCGACCCCCTTTTCTTTTGCTTCCCTTTTTTACTAAAAAAAATTAGGCTTATGAACGAGTATATACGATACTCTTCCAGTTGATGGGTCAGCAAGCTGCTTTTGAACAGATTTGTTTTTACTTTTCTGTACTATCTATTCTTTCTTTCTTTCTTTCTTTCTATTATGTGATAAATAAGTACAAAATTAATCTTTTTGAGACTATTAAATTAGAATGCCAATATTGGTACAGTAGCTCAATTTAAAAAGTGAACTCTGATTTATTCTGTGTTTGTACATTATCTAGCATGATGAGACTGCAGTCCTGTCTTTCAATGTTCTTGAAATAGATAATTGATTAATAGTAGTAATAATATTCTACTTAGCCACTTTTTCCCAGCATGGTGATCTTCTCTCCCTCCTCCCTCCCTCTCCCCTGCCCCCCCGGGTGTATTGTGTTTTGCACTGGTGCTTGGTGATACCATGGGATATCCTGATTCGATCATCAGAAGGGTAACTGCAGTTCTACAGTACTTGAATATGAAATTTAAAGAAAATGTTAGAAGATGAGATATCACATAGTTTTTAAAGATGCTTAGTCATAAACATTTTCAAAAGTAATCATGTAGTTAATTTTAAATGAATACTGTGAAAACTGTATGATGTCATTAACATATATTTGCATACTTGCACTTTTTGTTGTCACTAAGAAATACGGTACTGTATAATATATGCTTTACCATCTCAAATGTAATTTTAATGCTTCCTTTGGCGCATTTATTCAAAGTTGTGGAATTTGCAAGAAGAACCATGATCAACACCTCCTCTTACTGTGTGATACCTGTAAACTACATTATCATCTTGGCTGTCTGGACCCTCCGCTTACAAGAATGCCAAGGAAGACTAAAAACAGTTATTGGTAAGTAAGAATGTTGTTAGTTAGTTATCTTCTGCCATTTCCATGCACTCCAAGTAAAACTTAAATGTGAATCATAGAATATCAGGATTGGAAGGGACCTTAGGAGGTCATCTAGTCCAACCCCCTGCTCAAAGCAGGACAAATCCCCAATTTTTGCCCCAGATCCCTAAATGGCCCCCTCAAGGATTGAACTCACAACCCTGGGTTTAGCAGGCCAATGCTCAAACCACTGAGCTATCCCTCTCCTGAAAAGGGTTGTAAGTTTTGAGTATTTAGGCATTGCCAAATACTGCTTAAACTAGACTATCTTGATTTCAAGTTTCTTTCCCTAGTCATTATTACTGTTAAAAATTAAGTTATGTGGTTAAGATCTGTCTTTATTCTGACTTCACTCTCATCACTTATGTTTTCATGGAAGGGTAGGGAAATTGGGTTATGCTCATTTACAATATTGACATTTTACTCAACTCGTCAGGAGAAGCACTATCGTCTACATCTCTGAAATGTGAATTTTATTTATAGAGATTTGCTAAACTCATGCTCATTTAAGACAGTTCTTGATTGTTAATCTGAAATGTGTATATTTAATAGATAATTCAAGATAAATAATTCTCTATTAAAATACAAATAAATGTGATGAGATTACAAACTTAATTTAAAGTGCAGTTTAAGTACTTGTATTGGGCAGTGTGCATTGGAACATCTAGTTGAATTTGTGGAAAAAGTTATTTCTCAAATTAATAAATCTAGTCATTGATAATGTTGCATCACCTGGTGATAATTTTTGATATTTTTTCTAAATTATGGAGTAACCTCTATTCAATATATACAGTTTTTGAGTTCAGTTTAATTTAAAATGTAGGAATATTTCAGTGGAGGAAGCAGAAAGAATAATTTCACATCTTTAAGTATTTTGAAAAATTAGTGTTGTAATAATGTCAAAAGAGTCAGAATAGTGTTTTGATGAGAAAAGGAATAGATTTCAATTTTCTCAAGTGATGTTTTATTATAACTATATATGTACATGGATGATGCCTCCAAACACACATTGCTTAGCCTCTATGGGTTTGTTTACACTGCAAAAAAACCCCTATAGCTCTGAGTCTGAGAGCTCGGGTCTACTGACTCAGGCTCGTGGGGCTTGGGCGTCAAGGTTAAAATTAGCAGTGTAGCTGTTCCCGTGAAGGCTGGAGGCCGGAGTCTGAAACACAGCAAGTGAGGTGGGCTTTGGAGGCCGGGCTCCAGCCCCTGCTGAATGTCTATGCTGCTATTTTAACCCTGCAGCCTGAGTCCTGTGAGCCAGAGTCAATTGACTCAACATAAAATTAGTGTGTGTGTGTTTGTAAGCATCCTCCATGTTGTAAAATGTTTTGAAACATCTAATTATGAGAAAATGGTCTTTACTCATCTCTCTGTCAAAAAGGCTAATGTTACAACTTCCTCGACGAAGAAGGGCTTAGAACCGCCTAGCAGTGAGCTCTAATGCATCAAATTGGAATATGAAAATAACCATTTCTAAAAGTAGGTTTTTTTAATAGATCACTTGATGAAAATTGAGTTTCAACTTTTCCTTACCCTTTGTATATAGTTCTTTCTGAATTTTTTTCTAAAATAAACCCTGGGTCTTAAGTAATTTAGTGTTTCTTGTTGGTGAGGTCTTTACCCCTCAGTTAAAATCCTGTTTTGACCATATTAAATTAATTATTAAATAGAGATTTCCTTTAAAAGATGCAAAATTCAAAGAGGGTCCCACCACGATTTAAAAATTAATTCTTTTGAGCATTAGTCTAGGCTAGCCACTCTAAATCAGTCATGTGTAGTCCGTTATCTTGAACCTTCAGTGATTGCTTGTACCTTCTTAAACTGTGGTTGACTTTGCAGAATGGATAATCTAAATAATTATATTTGATTGTTGTTGCTGCCATAGCATATGTACAGGAAGTCTCTAGTTGTGATCTGCTTTTTAACCAAGTTGAAAAGGTCATTAAAAGCCAACAGTTAAGAAGGATATTCACTATACTTCTCAGTGGATAGTCAGGTAGAGTAGGTCAGGTAGATAGCAATGCTTTTATATTTCAAAGTGCTAACTTGTCTTTGCTGTGAATTTCACGCTTCAGCTACACTGCTGATCACAAATTTAGCTTTCACTTTTAATTAGCTCAGGCATAGTCTAGAGGATAAGATTATAGTAGAGAAATGTAGGTGTATTGATTGCTTTCCTTTCATCTTTGGCGTTGCCTTGGTATACTCTTTTAAAATTACTAGACACTGTATAAAAAAGACCCCTGTTCTAAGTGTGAAGTTCAACAAAAGTTTTTCCCTGCTGTTTTTATTTATTAAATCTTCTATTTAAAATGTTATTTCATTAACCCTTAAAACAATTTGGTCATATTGGATACAATACAACAGTGGTCCCCAACCTTTTTGTGGCCAAGAGCACATTCATGTTTTCAGAAGAGTGTGGCGGGCGCCAACAATTTTTCAATACTTATTTTGTATTTGTACATTAAATAATATGAAAACCATCATATTTAATATTACATAATATATGAATCCATAAGATACAAAAGGTAATTTTACATGTAAAAGGTATTAATTAAATTATTCAACAATTATTCTTTCACCTTACCATGTGAATGTGCTCTTTTTTTATTTACCTTTTTTGAGGGGGAGTAGTTCTGGGCAGTGGAGAGGGAAGCCACAGCCCCCCGCCTGCCGGGGACAGAGAACACCGGCGCCTGCAGCCCCGGAGTTCTCTGCAGTAGTGTAGCCAGGTGTTGAGCACAGGGGGAGCGGCGCTATAAAAAGGCGCCTCCCCCTCCCCCGTACTCACCCTGGGACGCTTTAAAGGGCCCGGGGCTCCAGCCGCTGCGGAGCCCCGGGACCTTTAAAGTGCCGCCGCCGGAGCTCCGGCAGCGGGGCTCCGGCGGCGCTTTAAAAGGCCCGCCGCTCCCCAGCGGCACGAGCAGCTGGCAGGGCCGGCGCGCCCACTAGGCGACCCTAGGCAGTCGCCTAGGGCGCCAAGATTTGGGGGGCGGTGGGCAGCTGCCCGCTGACTCCCCACTCATTGGCTGAGCTGCTGAGCAGAGAGACAGGGGGCGGCTTGCCGTGGCTGCTCCTTGTCTCCCTGCTAAGCTGCTGAGTGGGGAGACAAGGGGCGGCTTACCCTGGCTGGCTGCTCCTTGTCTCTCCTCTCAGCAGCTCAGCGGGGAGACAAGGGGCTGCTCGCTGCGGCTGCCCCTTGTCTCCCCGCTCAGCAGCTCAGCGGGGAGACAAGGGGCGGCTCGCCGCGGCTGCCCCTTGTCTCCCCGCTGAGCTGCTGAGCGGAGAGACAAGGGGCGGCTTGCCGTGGCTGCTCCTTGTCTCCCTGCTAAGCTGCTGAGTGGGGAGACAAGGGGCGGCTTGCCCTGGCTGGCTGCTCCTTGTCTCTCCACTCAGTAGCTCAGCGGGGAGATAAGGGGCGGCTTGCCGCGGTTGCCCCTTGTCTCCCCGCTGAGCGGAGAGACAAGGGGCGGGTTGCCGTGGCTGCTCCTTGTCTCCCTGCTAAGCTGCTGAGTGGGGAGACAAGGGGCGGCTTGCCCTGGCTGGCTGCCCCTTGTCTCCCCGCTCAGCAGCTCAGTGGGGAGACAAGGGGCGGCTCGCTGCGGCTGCCCCTTGTCTCCCCACTGAGCTGCTGAGCAGGGAGACAAGGGGCGGCTCGCCGCGGCTGCCCCTTGTCTCCCTGCTAAGCTGCTGAGTGGGGAGACAAGGGGCGGCTTGCCCTGGCTGGCTGCTCCTTGTCTCTCCGCTCAGCAGCTCAGCGGGGAGATAAGGGGTGGCTCGCCGAGGCTGCCCCTTGTCTCCCCGCTGAGCGGAGAGACAAGGGGTGGCTTGCCGGGGCTGCGGGCGCCGGTGTTCTCTGTCCCCGGCAGGCCGGGGCAGCATGGAGAGAGAAGCTGCAGCCCCGCGCCTGCCAGGGACAGAGATCACCGGCGCCCACAGCCCGGCCTGCCGGGGACAGAGAACTCCGGGGCTGCGGGCGCCTGTGTTCTCTGTCCCCGGCAGGCGCGGGGCTGCGGCTTCTCTCTGCGCTGCCCCGGCCTGCCGGGGACAGAGCTCACTGGCGCGGACGCCCATAAATGCCCCGGCGGGCGCCATGGCACCCGCGGGCACCGCATTGGGGACCACTGCAATACAATATACACTTCACAAAGCAGCCAGTTGCGAACCAAGTGAGCTGTGAACAGAGGAGAAGCAAACAGAGGGAGTTTGCCTGGGAGTTCACCTGGGGGGAGTTCCCACAGAGTTTTTGCCTTTCAGGCTTCTCTGAGCAGTAAATATAACATCTGAAGAGGCTTTTAGAAGGGAGACAATATGAATAGTGAGCAGTCAGCTGTTGTGACCTGCACAGGATGTGCCATGTTTGTCTTTTCCCCAGAGGATAGAAGCAACTTAGTCTGTACAAAGTGCAAGCTGGTCTCCATATTGGAAGGAAAGGCTAAAGGACTAGACACCCAAGTATCAACCCTGCATTGCATCAGAGAAAATGAAGACTTTCTGGACAGAAGTCAGCATTTGGTACTGCAGGCACAGTATGCTGAAGAATCAGAGAGGGCAGTGCAGAACAGGGAAGAAAATTGCCAACATGTGACCTCCAGAAGAAGAAAGAGGAGAACCCATGTACCGCCAATGCAAATAGAGGTAAACCCTGTTTTCGGGCTCTCTGCACAGGTACTACGGTGGAGAATGGTTTGGAAGAGTCATCTGAGGGAAGGGATCAGAAGGAGACCACATCAACTGGAAGGCATGGGATGCATTGTTCTAGGGATGGGGGTTCCACGACCACCACTCCCAAGAGGAGGAGACAGGTGGTGGTGATCGGCGACTCGCTCCTAAGGGGAACGGAGTCATCCATCTGCTGTCCAGACTGGGAATCTCAAGAAGTGTGCTGCTTGCCTGGAGCTAGAATTCAGGATGTAACGGAGTGTCTGCCAAGACAGATCAAGTCCTAGGACCTACCCCTTCTTACTTCTACACGTGGGCACCAATAATACTACCAAGAATGACCTTGACTGGGTCACTGCAGACTTATGTGGCTCTGGGAAGAAGGATAAAGGAGTTTGAGATGAAAGTTGTGTTCTCATCCATCCTCACTGTTGAAGGAAAAGGTCCAGGTAGGAACCATCGAATTGTATTTTAAAAAAGCCTTATTGAGTGCGTAGGAACAAACCATACCGATGTGCAGAAAGAATAGCAAATATGGCAGGCAACCAGCTTGGCTTAACAGAGAAATCTTCGGTGAGCTTAAACACAAAAAGGAAGCTTACAAGAAGTGGAAACTTGGACAGACGACTAGGGAGGAGTATAAAAATACTGCTCGAGTATGCAAAGCAGGGATGTAATCAGGAAGGCCAAGGCACAATTGGAGTAGCAGCTAGCAAGGGATGTGAAGGGTAACAAGAAGGGTTTCTACAGGTATGTTAGCAACAAGAAGAAGGTCAGGGAAAGTGTGTGACCCTTACTGAATGGGGGAGGCAACATACTGACAGATGATGTGAAAAAAGCTGAAGTACTCAATGCTTTTTTTGCCTCGGGCTTCAAGGTCACTTTCCAGACTGCTACACTGGGAAGCACAGTGTGGGGAGGAGGTGAGCAGCCCTCAGTGGTGAAAAAACAGGTTAAGGACTATTTAGAAAAGCTGGACATGCACATGTCCATGGCACCGGGTGCACTGCATCCGAGGGTGCTGAGGGAGTTGGCTGATGTGATTGCAGAGCCATTGAAAACTCGTGGCAATCCGGGGAGGTCCCGGACGATTGGAAAAAGGCAAATATAGTGCCCATCTTTAAAAAAGGGAAGAAGGAGAATCCAAGGAATTACAGACCGGTCAGCCTCACCTCGGTCCCCAGGAAAATCATGGAGCAGGTCCTCAAGGAATCCATATTGAAGCACTTGGAGGAGAGGAAGGTGATCGGGAACAGTCAACATGGATTCACCAAGAGCAAGTCATGCCTGACCAACCTGATTGCCTTCTGTGATGAGATAATTGGCTCTGTGAATATGGGGAAAGTGCTGGACGTGATATACCTTGACTTTAGCAAAGCTTTTGATATGGTCTCCCACAATATTCTTGCCAGCAAGTTAAAGAAGTATGGATTGGATGAATGGACTATAAGGTGGATAGAAAACTGGCTAGATAATCAGGCTCAACGGGTAGTGATCAATGGCTCAATGTCTCGTTGGCAGCCGGTATCAAGCAGAGTGCCCTAGGGGTCTATCCTGGGGCTGGTTTTGTTCAGCATCTTCCTTAGTGATCTGGATGATGGGATGAATTGCACCCTCAGCAAGTTCGCGGATGACATTAAGCTGCGGGGAGAGGTAGATTTGCCGGAGGAGTAGGGATAGGGTCCATAGTGACCTACAGAGATTGGAGGATTGGGCCAAAAGAAATCTGATGGCGTTCAACAAGGAGATGTACAGAGTCCTGCACTTAGGATGGAAGACTCCCATGCACTGCTACAGGCTGGCTAAGCGGCAGTTCTGCAGAAAAGGACCTGGAGATTACAGTGGATGAGAAGCTGGATATGAGTCAACAGTGTGCCCTTTTTGCCAAGAAGGCTAACAGTATATTGGGCTGCAGTAGTGGGTGCATTTTCAGCAGATTGAGGGAAGTGATTATTCCTCTCTCTTCTGCACTGGTGAGGCCACATCTGGAGTATTGCATCCAGTTTTGGGCCCTCCACTACAGAAAGGATGTGGACAAATTGGAGAGAGTTCAGCAGAGGGCAACTAAAATGATTAGGGGGCTGGAGCACATGAGAGGAGAGGCTGAGGGAACTGGCCTTATTTAGTCTGGAGAAGAGAAGAGTGAGGGGGGATTTGATAGCGGCCTTCAGCTACCTGAAGGGGGGTTCCAAAGAGGGTGGAGGTAGACTGTTCTCAGAGATGGCAGATGACAGAACAAGGAGCAATGGTCTCAAATTGCAGTGGGGGAGGTCTAGGTTGGATATTAGGAAAAACTATTTCACTAGGAGGGTGATGAAGCACTGGAATGGGTTACTTAGGGAGGTGGTGGAATCTCCATTCTTAGAGGTTTTTAAGGCCCGGCTTTACAAAGCCCTGGCTGGGATGATTTAGTTGGGATTGGTCCTGCTTTGAGCAGGGGGTTGGACTAGTTGACCTCCTGAGGTCTCTTCCAACCCTAATCTTCTATGATTTGATGATTCTATACTTTTTGACTATTCATATTGGATTTAGTATAAAGCCATACAAAACAAAGTGAAGAAATATGAATTTCAGGAAGTTTCCTAGAATGTTAGATGTGTGACAAATCAGTTCATTGAGGTGAAATACTGTGGCAGAATTTTAAAAGATTCAGTAACATTATTACCACTTATCTGTGGCCAAAAATATGTTTTCTTCTTGAATGGGTGAATTCCATAGAGCTGAATTTGGTGATTTTCAGTAGTCTAATCTCTGCAGAAATCTGGCAGGTCCATTGCACAAGGCTAATAAGAAACAAGCACTGAGTTGTGGAGTTATGGAGATGGGCTTTGGTTTCCATGCACTGAAACTCTCTTCTCTCTCAATTTCTTCTCTCTCCTCCTCCCCACCTCCAGGGATGGAGATTCCAGTGCTCAAATAAAAACAATGGTGATCTTTGAGTAGGTGGGAACAGCATTTCTCCTACCCCAGTTGTCAAGAAGTGTGTTTGTAGACAGTAAGGGGATCCTCATGCTCCTAGATCAGGAGAGTACTGTGTCTGCTTTCTTCACCAGGAATGATAGGAGGGGCTCTGCTTTCCCCTGTGTATTAACAAATACCTGGAAAAAAATAGAGGACATTTTGATCTAAGTGGGATCTCCCTAAATCACACCTATAACAATTCTTTGCGGGAGGAGATGGAGAAACACTTATGCTCAACAGGCCCCTCTCCCCTTAAGTCCAACCTGAGGTCTTTGAGACATTTCTTTCCTGGCTGGCTGACAAGTCTTACCATGGCTTCCTAATGCCTACTGAGGAAGGGGTTTCACCTTTTCTCGTATTACAGAAACATTCAGTGACATTGAAAAGCATCAGCTTTAGAAACAATAAAAGGAAGTACTTCGTCATAGAAAGTGCAATTTTTTAGTCTTTGGAACTCATTGCCAAAAGATATTATGAGGTCAAGAGTGTACCAGCATTGAAATAAATAGACTGGACATTTTATATGGGTAATAAGAACATCTAGGGTAAAATAGGATTAAAAACAAAAAGTCAATAATTTAGGAAAGACTATAAACTCACATTCATCAGTGTATAAGCCAGACTCAAACTAATGGGTGCTAGGAAGATACTTTGAGATGGTGGATTATTCCATAACTGCCTACTTTGGGATTTCTTGCAACTTCCTGTGCATCTGCTACTAGTCTTCACTGGAGTCTGTCCATGAGCATCAGTCGAAATGATTTTGTGGATTAGATGGAGCCCTTGGCTTACATTTCCACAAAGGTTAAAAATGGTTTAAAAAAGTTTAAATAAGTGTGTGTGTGTGTGTGTGTGTGTGTGTGTAATAACACAGCAAAAACTCAATATGGGGGACCCACTGTCCTCTCTGATTAAAGGAATGCCGTAGGTGAATTTGTCCCCTGTAGATTCCACACATGGTGTTAATGCTGTCTGTGTGGATTGCTTTCTTTCCCCGCTTCTGCATATAAGGGCCTCTACGTAGTCCAGCACGAGAGACCACTTTTACTTCTAATAAACTAAAAACGTCATCCATATAAACGTCCTCTTCCTCTAAGCCTTGTAAAATCTCGCTGATTTTCCTTTGTAAGATTTCTAGGGGGCTTGTGATTCCAAATGAGAGGATTTGTTAAAGGGGAATACTGTGTATCCTAGTCAAGAGGATGGAATAGAAGTTGATAAAGTACTGGTAGGCACTGAAGAAAATCACTCAAGTGAAAAATAATTCAATTACATTCAATTATATCACATGAAGGCAGACAACTAAATATTAGCAAATTTTATAAGTGCCTGTATACAAATGTTAAAAGTCTCAATACTCAGATGGGTGAACTTGAATTGCTTGTATTAAATGAGGATGTTGATATAATAGGCATCATAGAAACTTGGTGGAACGATGATAATCAACGGGACATGATAATACCAATCTGACATACTCGGGTACAATCCAGACTAATGAGTAGCTGTGTCATGCCCGACCCTGTGACCTGGGGTGCCCTTAACAATGCCTTGCTGCTGTAACCTCCTGCCTGGACTGCTCACAGCCTCCAGCATGTAAGTCGCTCCTAGTTATGTCAGTATTTGTTCTTCAGCCAACCAGCTACAACTTGGCTCTTACTAGCCTTGGTTATGCCGCCGGTGACCCCAAAACACACCTAGTCCCAAATTTCCCCCTAGAAATTTATATCCTGTACTGCCCCACCCTGGACAGTACAAATATATTGAGTCTATTATTCCTGTAATGGAATAATATGCACACAACTTGGTACCAAATGGAGTTATCCAGACATTTGAACTTGAACACACTGGACTAGATAAAACAATAAAAATAAGTTTATTAACTACAAAGATATAGATTTGAAGTGAATACAAGTAATGAGGCATAAAAGTCAGAAATAGTTACAAGAAAAATAAAGATAAAACATTTACTGGTGCCTAACTTAACAAACTACATTAGATTAAAAAAAAAGTTTTCTCTTCACATGCTTTTGACAGTCTTATTGACCAAACTCTTTAGGTCAGGACCACTCCCCCAGAGTCCAATGGCTGCTTCCCTTGTCTCTTCAGGTGCAGTGAATGCAGTGGGCAGAAAGAAAGAGAGGGGTGCTTTGGGATGTTTGTCCCTCCTTTTTACAATTTCAGTCTCCTTCTTGAAAAATATTTCCAGCTGAAAACCAGGAGCCAGAGAGGCTGTGTGGAAGGATATTCCCTGCTGTTTTTTCAACTGTTTGAACTTCGTTTATCTTTCCTGACTGTTTGATGACTCTGTTTACTGTTTAAATGCAAATTAAGGCAAGCACACATTCCTTTGTTAAGCACAGAACTGATTGACAACTTCTGTCTGGGCAGTGTTGTGGGGTTAATAACACCATATAGTGAAATCTTATAACTTCACATACAATGTTGGCACACATATTTTACCAGAACAGTACCGACCAGGAAATTATGAGTTTAAAAATAACTCACAAGACATGCCTTGTACAAAAATTATTACAGTGTCACATAGGGTGGGTGCAAAGTGTAGGAAAGTGTCACATAGGGTTCTGTCACACGGTACAAAATATACAAGAAAGAGTAGGTCACACTGTTGTGGGAGTGGTGCTATCTGTGAAAGAAAGTATACAGTCAAATGTAGCAATAATCTTAAAAAAAAAGGCCCAATAAATGCTACTATGGCTAAAAAGCAGACTTAAAGAGGCGAGTAGAGGCAAAAAAGCATCCTTCAAAAATAGGAAGTCAGATCTGTCTGAGGAAAAGAGAAAAGAACATAAACTCTGGCAAGTCAAGTGTAAAAGTATAATTAGGTAGGCCAAAAAAGACTTTGAAGCACAATTAATAAAAGAGACAAAGAAACAACAGCAAAATTGTTTTCAAGTAAATGAGAAGCAGGAAGCCTGCCAAACAATCAGTGGGGCCGCTGGACAGTCAAGAGACTAAACGAGCATCCAAGGAAGACAAGGCTGTTGTGGAGAAATAAGCTAAATGAATTCTTTTGCATTGGTCTTCACTGCAGACGACGTGAGGGAGATTCCCACACCTTACCCAATTTTTTTAGGTGACAAACCAGAGGAACGGTCCCAAATTGTAGTGTCAGGTGAAAAGGTTTTGGAACAGCTTGATAAATTAAACAGTAATAAGTCACCAGGACCAAATGTTATTCACCCAGAGTTCTGAAGAAACTCAGATATGAAATCGCAAAACTACTAACTGTAGTATGTAAACTGTTGCTTGAATCAGCCTCTGTACCACCAGATGACTGGCAGTTAACTAGTGTAATGCTGATTTTTAAAGAAAGCTCCTGAGGCAGTCCTGACAATTACAGGCTGGGAAGCCTAACTTCAGTATCAGGCAAATTGGTTGAAACTATAATAAAGAACAGAATTATCAGACAAATAGACGAGCACGATATGTTGGAAGAGTCAATACAGCTTTTGTAAAGGGAACACATGCCTCACCTATCTACTAGAATTCTTTGAAGTGTCAACAAGCACGAGGACAATGGTGATCAGGTGGATATACAGTATACTTGGACTTTCAGAAAGTGTTTGACAAGGTCCCTGACCAAAGACTTTTAGGTATAGTAAGCAGTCATGGGATAAGAGGGAAGGTCCTCTCATTGAACAGTAACTGGTTAAAAGATAGAAAACAAAGGGTAGGAATAAATGGTAAGCATTCACAATAGAGAGAGATAAATAGTGGGGTCCCCCAAGAATCTGTATTAGGACCAGTGCTATTACACACATTCGAAAATGATCTGGAAAACGGGGTAAAGAGTGAGGTGGTAAAGTTTGCAGATGATACAAAATTACTCAAGTTAGTTAGATCCAAAGCTGAATGCAAAGAGTAACAAATGGATCTCACAAAACCGGGTGACTGGGCAACAAAACGGTGGATGAAAGTCAGTGTTGATAAAAAAATAATGCACGTTGGAAAAAATCAAATTCCTGCATATCCAGTGATGGGGTGTAAATTAGCTGTTACCTCTCAAGAAAGAGATCGTGGAGTCATCGTGGGTAGTTCTTTAAAAACATCTGCTAAATATGCAGCAGGAGTCAAAAAAGGCTAACAGAATGTTAGGAACCATTAGGAAAGGGATAGAAAACTAGAAACAAAATATCATGCCACTAGATTAAATCCATGGTATGCCCACATCTAGAATATTGCGTGCAGTTCTGGTCGCTCTATCTCCAAAAAGATATATTAGAATGGCTAATAAAGTGATTAGGGGTATGGAACAGCTTCCATATCACAAATCCAAAAAATAAGCGTAATTTACCTTCGCTTGGACAAACTCCTTGATTCTTTGCTTCAACAGGCACACTTACGCTGTCTGGACCTACCACTTGTGTCCTGTATTCTCCCTTGCCATATTGGCCATGTTTCTGCCAAGTGAATCAAGTGCATTTAAGAGTCAATTTACTGTGCTTCTATTTTCCCCCATTACATTGTTTTCTTTGCTATTTTTCAGACATTGCTTTCACTACCTTCTTGTTGGGTGACTTGATTTTTCCTAGTTTTGACTGCAGTGGCAGTTGTGCCACCAATTCCAGAGTTAGCTCAGATGTTCTGTGTAAATTTTTTGCGAGTTTCTTATGTAAAATCTCAACTACAAGAGGTTCTCTTTGGTGTTCTTCTTGACTGATATAAAAGTTACAACACTCATTTTTTTTGTAACAGGTCTCTAATAAATCTATCTAAGGTACTTTTTGACCCTTGTTACCATAGCATCTGAGTACCTGACAATCTTTAGTGTATTTATCCCTACAACGCCCCTGTTAGGAAGAGAAAATCTATTATCCCCATTTTACAAATGGGGAACTGAAATCAGCAAGAGTAAAGGTCAAACAAGAAATCTATGATGGAGCAGGGAATTGAACCCACGTCTTTTGAGTCCCTAGCTAGTGCCTAACTGCTGAATCATTCTTTTGATCTGTCTTATAAAAACTTCTGCTTTGTCTGTGCCGCTACACTCCTTGGGAATACATATGTGCAGTTACTGTATTGGAGCATAAGCTTTCGTGGGTGAAAACTGCTGGTGGTGGTAGGATTTTGATAGGATTTGCAGTAAAAAGCATTGAACAATGTATTTTAGTATAATCAAAAAAGGATTTCAAAATTAATTTGATGTCACTGATATTAACAGGTAGACCTGAAATTTCAATCCCATATGTTAGGTTAACATCTGCATTTATGACCTAACATCTTGGTATGGCATATATTATTTTGTTCTGTATATGAGAACATATGAAGATAACTTCACAGCTTGTTAATTTTCTTTCTTGAAGCTTGTTAATAGCATACATTAGCGATTGCTTACTTTTGAAGTTCTGACCATGAATTTATAATTTTTTGGAAATACAACAAGGGGTTTTTCATCTGAATATAAAAAAATTGCTAATATGCACTTCACAGCCTATACATCTTCATTTGTCTTTTAATGTCTTCTAGACTTTAAAAAAAATGTATCTAGTGTGAATTGAATTGTCCACCATCTTTAAAATGGTCTGTTGATTTTCAGAGGAAACCCTTCTTGCGAGTCTGTCAGTAAAAAGCTGCCTACAAAGAGCAAATTCCGCACGGTGTGTCGTTGGCAGAGATTAGAGGCTGCAGCAGCTACAATAATGAATAGATTCAAGATCAATGGGGGGTAGGATTAAAAAATGGTGAAATAGTAGAAGAAATATCTTTCTTAAATATGAAGGAGTGCTTCCAATGAGTTTAGATCCCAAATGACTTAAATGACATGAATAAATACATAAAATAGGCTGTGTTTCCGGCAAGGGCAACTACTTGAATATCTGTTATTTTGAGAAAATTACCTTAACATTTTGTGGAATTGTTTTGTTTTTGTGTTGTATTGTTACCAAAATATTTTATTTCTGCTTTGTGGTTGCTGTTGTCCATATAAAATCTTTCTCTTCCAGGCAGTGCTCAGAGTGTGACCAGGCAGGCAGCAGTGACTTGGAAGCAGATATTGCCATGGAAACCTTACCAGATGGGACCAAGAGATCAAGGAGGCAGATTAAGGAACCAGTGAAATTTGTTCCACAGGATGTGCCACCAGAACCAAAGAAGATTCCAATCAGAAACACGGTAAGTGACAACTTCATTGTCATTGTATAGGTCATATTCATAATTATTTGGCTTAATATCTGTAAAATTGGGACCTTTAGGGTATGATGAATTAGCCCTGTATTTAAATAATGGCAACCTATGACATTCTAATATGGTTGTAAAAACTATTTTCTCTGATTATTAGATACTTAATTTTTTGTCTCAAAATGTGATTTACTTGACTTCTGAGGAAGTACCTAAAATAATAATGCTGGTAACTGTGTACTTCAAAGAATGGTAGATCAAGCTTTTCCTTTAAACTGTAGGTTGCCAAGTCAAATAAAATAAAAATCACCACAAGTAGGTAACTGCCAGAAATCTTTATATTTTGACAGATGTTCTCTGGCCTATGTGAAATAGTCAATTTGTGTCACCTAACCCACCACAGCTGGCACGATTTGTCATCCTGCTTGGCAGTTTCAATGAATAGCCTAGCGGTGGTTTCTCTAAGATAATATAGAAGAAGATTACACCTTTTCTACTTCCTGTCTTGAGGGGAGACAGGTCTTCGGTGTCAAGGGCTGTCAGTTGGGTTTATTTTATACACTTGGGTATATTTTAATTTAAAAAAATGAGAAATAGTCAAAGTTGTATTGTACAGATTATTTTAACTTGGTTCTTCACAGTACTTGGTAATAAAAGATGTAGTGATACTTTGGTACTCGAGATAAGTTCTAAAGGATACTTTGCAAAAGTAAACAATTTGATATTACCTGTTATATTATTAAAAGGTAATAAATTGATTAATTTTACGTGTGTGTGTGTGTGTGTGTGTGTGTGTGTGTGTGTTTATAAAAATGTGATTTTCACAGTTAGTATAATGGATTCTTCTAACAGCCATGGCAGAGGGGATAAAAACAATAGTTTAAATTTTTTTGGTATGTCTCAAAAAGATTATGTAATGTCATTATATATTTATCATTTATAATCTGAACCTCTATATGTTCCATTTTGCACAATTTTATGTATGCTTTAACATGCTTTAGACCAGGGATAGGCAGCCTTTGGCCCGCGGCCCGCCAGTGGGAGCTGCGATTGGCCGAACCTGCGGACGTGGCAGGTAAACAAACTGGCCCGCCCCGCCAGGGGGCTTATCCTTGCGGGCCGCGTGCCAAAGGTTGCCAATCCCTGCTTTAGACTGTGCTTTCTAACAATATATTTTTCAGTGCTTCTGCTCTCAAACCACCACCAAAAACAAACTAACAAAAAAGCAACCGTTATTGGATGCTTTTAATAAACAGAAATTTTGGGTTTTTTACTGGCGAAGAAAAAAGCCTGTAGGTCATTTCCTTGAAAGCAGAGCTACTGTTAATCATTACTGTATTCTCTCATCATTCTCCACCATACTCTGATCCTTCAAGATTTGTTTTCCTACATGTTTCTAATTAAAGGGTTTTATTGGATTTTTCATTATAATACAATATTGCATAACAAGATTAACATAGAACTTGAGAAAATATCCATAAATACAATCAAAGGTATAATTTTTTCTAGAATACAGTCCTTTGGTCTCTCACCTGTCATGTTTGGGGCTGTGTGGCGTCTGTGACCTTTAGGTTGTATATGAACTATGGTTCATCTCCAAAAAGATATACCCAAAATAACTACCGCCTCCCCCCCACACACACCTTATCTCAGACTAGCCATATCCATTGTTTATTACGTGGCGTTACTAGATTTTCTTGAAGCAATCTGCTTTGGAGTCCCATTATGCTTTGCTTACAAATACCACCCCTACATTGTCCAGCTAACCTTTGATGAGGGTAAGCTATGTATTCTTATGATCGCTAGAAGTTTTTATCCACACCAGAATCTTCATGTTGGGATTGTTTTTTGACCTGCAGAACCTGTTGACAAAATTTCGAGCTCCAATCCAAGGAATGCTTTCCTTTCCTGTTCCAGCAATTAGGAAGAACTTTAAGAATCGTTCAGGACATAGGGGCAAATTCAGTTCAACCTGTAGGAATGATAAGGCCGGGAAGGGAGGTCACATGAATAAACCAAAGAGCCTCTTTGCATAGGAAGAAAATAAAAGTTTCTTCAGCTTGAAGGAAAGTTCCATTTCTGACTGATAGGCTCTTGAAATCATTTTAATGAAATTAAATAATCTTTTTTTAAAAAAATTTCACCCTAGTTTTGAATGCTTTAAAGTGATAAGGCTTAAAGAATCAAGCAATGAAAGGATATAGGAGTAGTGGCTCTTATTCCCAAGGAGGAGTCTGAATCAGATTTTTCATTCCCCTCTCCACACTTCCTCCGGTGACTATTACAGTTGCAAATCCTGAACACCATCATGAAAAAAATGGATTATCTGAGGGAAAAGATGAATTTGTGGCAAAGGCACAAAACTAAAATTGGGAGATTTGTTTTTTGTTTCAAGCTGTGACAGATGCTTTGCCGAATCACTTAATCTTACTCTTCCTCAGTTTCCTCATCTGAAAAATGTGGCTAAGCCTCATGAGGGTGAGGCTAAGTTTAATTAACGTTTGCAAAGCATTTTGAGATCCTTGGTTGTGTGTTAAAGTGCCCTAAGGAACCTTTAGTGCACACCAGCAGGGTCTACACAGACCAGTTAATGCACAACTCATTAGTACTCTTTAGAAATCATATCCTTGTAGTGTGTATTGCCACACCATGTAGACAAACCCTCAGAGTATAAAAGAAAACAGAACTTGTCTGTCCTGTCCTTCCCCCCCAGCAGTTGATGTCATTTTTGCCCTTCAAAGTGCAGAAATATGATCTTACAGCCTCTCCAATTTCCCCAAAGTCTGTCCCTCTCACATTCCGTATTTTTCACAGTTATTTCTCTTAGTGTAGAATCTAAGGGCAGGTCTTCACTACCCGCCGGATCGGCGGGTAGCAATCGATCTATCGGGGATCGATTTTTCGCGTCTCGTTAAGACGCGATTAATCGATCCCCGATCGCGCTCCCCGTCGGCGCCGGCAATCCACCTCATCGAGAGGCGGAAGCGGAGTCGACGGGGGAGCGGCAGCGATCGACTCGCCGCCGTCCTCATCGCCAGGTAAGCCGATTACGATACGCCGACTTCAGCTACGCTATTCACGTAGCTGAAGTTGCGTATCGTAGATCGACCCCCTCCCCTAGTGTAGCCCTGGGCTAAGAAACTTTGTCATTGTTGACCTTGAATGTTACTATGATGTAAGTTTAAGAGTCTGTGCTCTGTGATCCATTCAGTATCTCACACCACATGGCCAATTTCACCATTCTGTAATCTCTTAGTTTTAAGACTTAATTGTTTCCCTTTTCCATGCCTTTGGAGATGCTGGTAATTCAGTAGTTATTCCTCCTTCTCTGATTTTGCTAATCTTCAGTTTTATCTCAGAGCCCTTTCAGTACAGATTGTAATTTCTGATGCATGTCGACTCAATTCTTGGCCTCAGTGATTTGATCTTTAACTTCTGTCCTGTTGGATAAACCTTGAAGAAAATCTTGTGACGTGGAGACAGTGTCTTAAACTGAATCTGTGAACCTGTTGTGGCAAACAAATACAAACCGTATATTTCCTTCTCCATACATTTTAAAAGTCAATTCCCCAGATGCCTTGCCCATCTTGTGATGGTTTTGTTGATTTTATCATGTGAATAATGCTTTCTGTGGACATGGAGCTGCTGTACATCTTAAAAAAAGAATTGTCCTTGGAACAAAGAGAATCAACTCCTAGTGTCCATCTTTTCTTTTTTTATTCATGTTAACCTATTTTAACACTCCTTTGAAGAGTAACCATGCATGAGGGAGAAAAAATATCTGGTCATGATAATTGGTTTATTACATTTAATATTTATTTAGATGTTGAAGTGGAGCTGCTGCCCTCTTAATTAGATATAATTGTAAAACTTTTGACAAAGCAGAAATAATGTACTTCATGACCTTCACACCTCTACCTTTCCCACTCCCTACAGATGCTTTTTTTTTTTCCAATTCATTAAGCTCAGTTTGAAAAATGATTGAAAACCTCCCTTACCATGTGTGTAGCACGGAGCCTAGGACCTTGTCTACACTAGAAAATTAGTTAGGTATAACTACATTGCTCAGGGATGTGAAAAAAACACACCCTTGAATGATGCAGCTAAACCGACCTAAACCCCAGTATAGACAGCACTAGGTCAATGGGAGACTTTTTCTCTCAGGATTACCTACACCGACAGGAGAATGCTGATGCAGCATTTTAAGTGTAGACAAGCCCTAGGTTACGACACAAACAGTTAGTGTAATTATAAAGGTGTTAAGATGTGTCTCCACGAGTGTTAACTGATTTTCCATTTATGTTAAGTTAAAAGTCAGTTGAGCTCACGCAATTGAAAAAAAAAGTCTTTTTTGCCACTTAGTGAAATTCACAAAGTAAGTTTCATATTGAAATTTATATGGCTGCGTTTCACTGTAATGATTTACCATAGTTAATTCCTACTGTTTACCAACACTCATTTTAACTTTTAAGAACTTGTATATAAGCCTAATGTTTTACAAAATCAATAAACTGCTTAAGTATGTGTGTAGTAATTAAAACAACATGTCAGGCAGGGACTGGCTTTTTGTTGTGTCTTTGTACAGTGCCTAGCACAATGATGTCTTGATCCCTGATTGGGCCCCCCAAGCATTACAATATAAATGGTGGTGATGTTGAATTAGCTGTTACTAAGGGCAAGATGGCAGTATATGCAACATAAAAAGATAATACAAAGCACTTGTTAATTATCAACTTAAAAAAACACCTTATTAACTGAGTGAAATAACTAATGTGTATTTGTAGGAAGGTAAAAATACAGGAATTACTATACCCGATTAGACCATTGATATCTAGAGCAGAAACCTGTCCATGAGAGTGGCCAGTAACCAAGGCCCTACATTTTTGTTTTTATTTTGTTTAAAATTTCCCAAGAAATATACTAACTTAAAAAAGGTGAAAATCAGTGCAAGAAAATTAACTTCACAGTTTTCTGGGTAAATATCAGGGTTAATATATTGAAGACAAAAGAAAAGGAACAAATAAAGAAAAATAAGACTTCTTCTGGATCCTAGTCCCTGCTCCAGAAGGAGAAATGGTAGCTTGGTAATGTGGGCCGCCAAGGTAACTGAGCTGCCATCTCTCCTTCTGGAGTAGGCCCACAAGAGGTGAAGGAGGCAGTGTGAAGAAATGGCATGCTCGCCTCCTTCATCTCTTCCACTTCCAGGCCCACTTTGGGCCCATTCTGAAAGGAGAGATGGTGATTAAGTTACCTGGGCTGCCTAGGTTATTGAGCTGGGTGTCATCTCTCCTTCTAGAGCAGAGAGCTGGGTCTGGGGAGTTCTGGCATTCTTTTTGTTTTTTTAAGGACTGAAGCACTGATGTACATATGCACATCTGTATGTATCTTCCAATACATTGTCTTATTTTAACAGACAGCCTTGTATTTACAAATAGACTAATTTATGATCATAAACACATCATCTACCTAATGTAAAGTATTGGATTTTTCTTAACATAATCAGTATTTTCATATATTTGAGTGGTCTGAAATTCAGGTCAAATGGAGTAAAAAACTGAATAATAGCTTTTGTAAAAGCCAGGAATTGTACAGTAAAAATGGATAAAAAGCAACACAGGAGGGTCTTACCAGTAAAACATGCTTACCCCATAGTAAAAAAAAAAGGTATTACTTGTCCATAATAGATATTTCATCCTGCCAGTGGTTGGATTATGCCCTGACACATGAGGGTTATGTTATAATTTTTTTTAATTATGCAAGCTATATAATGTAATTGTGGATGTTTACTTATCTACGTCTTCTCCATCTAATTTTCTAATTACCAACAGTCATTTTAACTTTTAAGAACTTGTATATAAGCCTAATGTTTTACAAAATCAAGAAACTGCTTAAGTATGTATGTAGTAATTAAAACAACATGTCAGGCAGGCCCTGTCTTTTTGTTGTGTCTTTGTACGGTGCCTAGCACAATGATGTTTTGATCCCTGATTGGGCCCCCCAAGCATTACAATATAAATGGTGGTGATGTTGAATTAGCTGTTACTAAGGGCAAGATGGCAGTATATGCAACATAAAGAAGATAATATAAAGCACTTGTTAATTATCAACTTAAAAAAAAACCTTATTACCTTAAACACTCAATGATGCTTTGTACCAGTGAGTTCTGTAGGTTAATTATTGGCATTTTTTAGGAGAAAAGGTGTTTCCTTTTATCCATTTAAGTGCTACCTTTCAGTTTCAGATTCCCTTTGTTCTTGCATTATGTGAGAAGGTAAATAGGGATATTTTTCGTATGTTTCCTCTTATTCATCATCTCTCTAAACTGAACCATCCCATTCATTTCAGTTTCTCCTCAGAGAGAAATCCTTCCAAGCCTTTAACCATTTTTATTCTTATATCTGGACTGAGACTATCTGAGCTCCGTAAAGCAGAAGTTAAACTGTGAATGAGGTGTTCTGTTGGCCATATTCTGGATTAGCATGTACAAAAGATAGATTCGCAATCCATTACTGGACAGGTGGGAATTGTGAGCAGTACACTCCTCTTAGAGTAGTGGTGCCCAAACTTTTCAGAGCAGTGATGGTCAGAGTGATGATGGTTGGGGTGGGAGCAGAATTGTGCCAAAATTTACAACTCCATTTGTAAGGGACACTAAGGACTTCCTTTCTACTTGGAATTGGGAATTATGAGAAGTGAAGTGGGGAGATGGAAGTAGTCCATGTTAAAGCGACTGTTTTTTATATCAGGGTCATATTTTTCCCTCTCACAGTGTGCTGTATTGGTTGTCTATTTAGTTGCTGCCTTCTATTCCAATGTTGTTTAAAATGTTTAGATTTTTATTTGGTAGTGCCTTTTAAAATACTGTGTGTACACACTTGATCAGATGTAAAGAATTAGCCCGTTCATAACCTTGATTCACATTGTCTCTATTTTCAAAATATTTTGTAGGATAATTGAATAAACAAAATCACATGATTAAGTAGAAATGAGGATGTAGGGAGTAAATTCTGCCATTCAGGTTGTTACTATGCAGAGGGTACAGCTTACTAAGATTTAAAATAAGATTAACATTGACACTGCTGCTTGGAATTTTTTTACCTTCTGGTGTTACAAGCAACAACTAATATTACTGTAACTAAAAACAAAGAATTTTTCCTCCATTTTTGTCAGTTTACATTGTACATTTTGACGGTTGTTTCACTGTTTTCCTTGCATAATCAGACATTTTGGCTGGCTGTCAGCATGAGTCTACCACACAGGAGTGGGGATAGAAAAATACAGGAACGTTTGATAGTAAAACTACAGAAGATGATGGGGACCCAACGGGCAAGTGTAGTGCTTGAAACTACTTGTAAGTCATCTTGAAGCCTAGTCCTGGAAATGTATGTATGAGTAGCCACTGCGCTCAACAGAACTTCTCAGTATCCTGATTCAGGAAGAGTACTTAAGCATATGCTTAACAGCCTTCTTGAATAAGGATAATTTAAGCACATATTTCAATTATTTCCCGAATTAGAGCCAGAATAACTAAAGGAGTGTAAGTGTTCATCAGATGAGCCCTCAGTTTGCAAACTGCTTTGGAAAAGACTGTATGTGAACAAAGAAATTAACTTATTGCTTATGCTTCCACAATTCAAATAATTTAAAAATTTTCTAGACTTCAAATTAGTAACCCTTTAAATTAACGCTGTTTAGAATTTTACAAAGTTGATTCACTTTATAAAGCTGGGAAATGGAAAATATAATCTCCACAAACCACGTGATCTCTACATTTAGTTGTCCCTAATTTTAATATTCATTAGAAAAAACAATAATCTAAACTAAAGTTTATATATGATGAACAATTTAAATGGAAAAAGTATGAGAATTGATGATGTATTTTCCCTAGCCATAGTTAGTGATCAGCTTGTTCTTGTAATACGTATACATCTCAGAATTTTTGCACAGGGAACTTCCATAAGGAATGTCTAGGAAGATTTACTATATAATGTATGTAATTCTGTATATTTTGTTATAGAAATCTGTATGAAGACATATGACTAGTGCTTTACAACAGTCTTCTTATATAAATTAAATGGGCTGGATCCTAATTATCTAGCTTAACTGCATATGCTCTTGTTATTGAGATCATTTATTAATGAGATGTCACCCAATTTGAAAAAAACCAAACAAACTTTAAATGTCAAGTTGCTTTGCTCTCCTCAAATGAAAAAGAGCAAATAAGATGATGTTTAATTTTTTTTTCCTGAGCCAATTGGTCTGTCTCACTAATCTAGGTTATTGTCAGACTGTAGACAGTCTGTTCAGTAAAATAATTGCATTTAAATCTGGCCTGACTTTACTGGGGAATAAACTTCCTTAAATATAATCTATTTGCATAATCTGAATAACAGTAAAGTGTATTAGTGAATTAAGGTTAGATATCACTTTCCTTTAGAATCTCACAAAATATTATTTGCCTACCACATGTGATAATTATCTGGAAGTGTAAAGGTTGGAAGGAAAAAAACTTTGCTTACTTAAAGTAATACCATCTGCAGTCACATCTTCTAAAGCAGTGACTTTATGTGATGGGACTCCGAACTTTTGGAGACTTCTAGAAAAAATCCACATGTAGGAAGTGGCTTCCTTGTCAGCCAGTATACCTCTTAATGTTGTTCAGGGATATTGTGCTGCTGAACATACTGTTCTGCAGTGAACTCTCTGTGTGCAGACCCTTGCATCCACATAAAGCTCAATGCAGGTTCAGAACTTTAATCATGAACATATTTTCTAACCATGCACTGTTTTGATGCATTTGACTGGAAAGAAAACATCCATCCAGTATTATAGTGGAGGGAAAAGTGTTGTGTGACTCATTTGTTCCATGATTTAAACAAAAGTGACTGATCTTTTACCATCAAAATTATATTGCACTAACTACACAATTATATATAAATTATGTAATTTCATTGCATAAAATCCCAATGAAAAGATTGTGTATTTTCTTATAAAGCGAATTATTTTTATTTGTTGGAGTGTTGCTGTGTATATTGTTCAGATCATAGAGGAGAAAAGGTCCTTGCTTCTAGAGGCTTTCACTCTAAGTAAATCAATTAAAAAAATTACACACACAAAGCACTTAGATTATAAATTGCATTTAGATTATAAGTGGTATTCATCACAGGAAGCTTTTGTGTATATTGTTTTTAGTTTACAAATAAATACTGTTTCTTAGGGTGAATTAATAGTGTTCATTTCTGTTCAGAGTGTGGAAGAAAGATGGTAGCGAAGAGAAGAATGGTTTTCTATTCGGATTTAGTAAGATAAACATGATTGTTATCTTGACTCTAATTGTATTTAACAAAAGCATTTCTGCCCAAATTCTTTCCACTTACCCGTTGTGTGATTTAACTGTGAGATATCATAGATATGATTTCTGAATAGATGATGACTAGAGAAGGGACCACTAAAATAAAGCTCTTATGAATATATGCTTCCGTGTTCCATGAAGCATTATAACAAATAATTATAAAACATTCTAATCTGTATTTGTCAATTCTATGTGATAAAACAAAAAATCTGGCCTTCTCAAACTATTCAGAGTAATTGGTCATTTAATTTAAACATGACTTTTCAAAATGAGCATCTTAAAGTCCTCTAGTAATAGGTCTTCCTATTTTTTTGGACATTCTGCTTAATACTTAGTTATCCAACATTTAACAGTACAACTCAGAGGAAAATCAGCAATATTTCAAAATTCAAAAGCATAGAAAGAACTTCATAAAATAAAATGTTCTTATCCAGTACTGAATGTGAAGTTACGCAAATGATCCTACAGTATGTTATTAATAAAAAGGTAATTATAGAATCATAGAAATGTAGGACTGGAAGGGACCTTGATATGTCATCTAGACCAGTCCGCTGTAGTGAGGCAGGGCTAAGTATTATCTAGAGACAATCTCTGACATGTGTTTGTCAAACCTGTTCTTAAAAATCTCCAGTGAAAGAGATTCCACACCTCCCTTCATAATTTGTTCCAGTGCTTAACTACCCTTATAGTTAGTGAGTTTTTCCTAACGTCTAACCTAAATCTTTCTTGCTGCAATTTAAGCCTTTTACTTCTTGTCCTATTCTCAGTGGATAAAGATAACAATTTATCACTCTCCTGTTTATAACAATCTTTTACATACTTGAATACTGTTGTCATGTCCCCCCTCAGTCTTCTTTCCTCCAGACTAAACAAATCCATTTTTTTCAATCTTTCCTCAAAGGCTGTTTTCTAGATCTTTAATTATTTTTGTCACTCCAATTTGTCCACATCTTTCCCAAAGCGTGGTGCCCAGAACTGGGCACAGTACTCCAGTTGAGGCGTTATTAGTGCAGAGTAGTGTGGAAGAATTATGTCTTGTGTCTTTCTTACAACACTCCTGCTAGTACATCCCAGAATTATGTTTGCTTTTTTTGCAACTGTTACATTGTTCACTCATATTTAGTTTGTGATTCTCAATCAGTCCCTCTCTGTTTATCAGATTCAAATCTTGAACAGCCTCTCCCCTAGTTGCTTTCTCTACCTTCTGTAATAAAAAGTTGTTTCTGTGCATTCCGAAAACTGGTTGGCTAATCTGTACTCTGCTGTGTTATTTTCCCAACAGATGTCTGGGTAGTTGAAGTCCCCCATTACCACCAAGTCCTGTGCTTTGGATGATATTTGTTAGTTATTTAAAAAATGCCTCATCCACCTATTCTTCCTTGTTAGGTGGTCTGTCGTAGACCCATGACATCATCCGTGTTTTCTACCCTTTTTGTCCTTACCCAGAGACTTTCAACAGGTCTGCCTGATATGTCAGCCAATCCAGTAGCTGAGTGAGCCTGTGATGCTTTGTAGATACCGGACTTTGGTTTAGCCTGAGCTTTTGCTACACTAGGCTGAGGGGCAGGGCATGTTCAGATGAAGGAGATATGGCTCTTTTCCAGAGCCTTATGGTAGCGGAATGTATTAAAAGGGGATAAAATGGTGATCTTTAAGATGTCATCTTTTCAGCTTCAAGATGGGCACAAGCATGAAGAAATCTTAAGTGTGCAAAAAAAAAGAACAAAGAAGTCAGTCAGATAGTGACATTTGTTATAAGTTTAAGTGTATAGAATACATTAAATGAAAAATCATTAATCTGCTGTGGCAAACTTCATAGAATCATAGAATATCAGGGTTGGAAGGGACCTTAGGAGGTCATCTAGTCCAACCCCCTGCTCAAAGCAGGACTAATCCCCAATTTTTGCCCCAGATCCCTAAATGGCCCCCTCAAGGATTGAACTCACAACCCTGGTTTTAGCAGGCCAATGCTCAAACCACTGAGCTATCCCTCCCCCCATAAACTTCCATAAATAGGCTATTCACTTACCAGTTTCTGGAAACTACTTTTCTCTTCTAGTTTTAATTTTCCTCTTTCTGCCTCTGTTTTTCGAGAACTCGAATTTTTTGAGAGGATTCCTTGTTTCAGAAATTCCTTGCAGTCTTCAATAAGAAGTAAAAGCCTGTTTTCTGAGAATGCCCACTTTCTTTGTATGCAAATATTTGTTATCATCTTGATTGCTATAAGTATCTAAATCTGACAATTTAGGGCAAAGTGTTAATCCTATACATTAATAAAATCCCATAAGGACATTGCTGAAAAGTTGACTTCTTATACTGTGCAAGCAAATCAAGGAACTCCAAAAAATGTCACTAGAGTTTCAAAAATGACAAACCCGAGGTATTAGAATCCTCTGGTATAGTTTCACCAAAGAAAAAGAGACTAAAATTTTATATCAAACTTCTGGCAAACAAAAATATTTTGTAATTAACTCTTTAAATTGACAGGTTTCAGAGTGGTAGCCATGTTTGTATCAGCAAAAACAACAAATTCTTGTGGCACTTTAGAGACTAACAAATGTATTTGGGCATAAGCTTTCGTGGGCTAGAACCCACTTCATCAGATACATGGAGTGGAAAATACAGGAGCAGGTATAAATACATGAAAGGATGGGAGTTGCCTTACCAAGTGTGAGGGTATCCTGCTGTTAAGCGAATTGTCTTGTTAGACTGACCTCGCACTTGGTAAGGCAGTTCCCATCCTTTCATGTATTTATACCTGCTCCTGTATTTTCCACTCCATGCATCTGATGAAGTGGGTTCTAGCCCGCGAAAGCTTATGCTCAAATACATTTGTTAGTCTCTAAGGTGCCGCAAGGATCCCTTGTTGTTTTTTTCTTTAAATTGAATTTCTTTGATAAATATGTTGCATGTTTACAGTTGTGTTAGAAACAGTAACAGGTGTAATGCACTAAATACACTGGTTATAAACAAATTCACACAGATAGTACTGCTCTGTAATGGCATAGTGACAAAAGTATTGTAAAATTCACTTCTACAGAAAGCCAAAATTCTCAAGAGAATGACAACCAAACAAATCCTGGGGGTCTGTAATTCTCTGTAATTATGCTTGTTTTTCTTTTTAATAATTTTTTGATTTACTGGCATTTCTTTTTGTTTGGCACTTCCCTTTTTATTACTGCCTATTTTCTGGAAAATGAAAGAATTATTTTGGAGAAATATATTGGGTAGTTCTGAATGGTACATGGTTATATATGTTTGATCAACAGCAAAGTGGCAGACACTTTTATCTATATTGAGCAAGTGTGCCACCTAGTGTCTGCATTGATGTTTTTGCCTTCACTCAAAATATTTTCATTCCTGTGGGATATACCATCTGTAGAATACCTATTTTCCATTTTTAAACAGAATGAAATCAAAGCTATTTTTTCTCTTAACGACGGCTTTTAAGTTGGTCTCATGATTACAACTATTTCCCAGTGACAATATGCAATTACAGAATTGAACACATATTAAAGAATCTCTGAAATTGAGTGAAGAATTGCCATACTAGTGCTAAAATGTGAAGCAAAGCACACCAGATTCAAGCTTAACGGGAAAAGGCACACCACTTATGTTTGCTGTACAGTGTCTTCTTGATTGTATTTACTCTAATCTTCAGCCCTTTCTTGGAAACTGAGGTTATTCTTCTCCATGGTCTCCTTATAAAAACCCTCCAATAAAAATGTTGCTAAAATTATTTGACCGTGTAATATAAACCCTTCTTCTATATGAAAGTGAAATCTTGGACCAGCTTAAACAACTGATTAAACCCCCAAAGCAAAACCATACATCTGTAGTTTTGCAAACCAGTACTGTTGCACACAGGAATCCCAGCAACGATGTCTACAGAGTAGTACTGCCTGGATTTCCACTGCTAATCACCAGGCAGAAAAGAATATATAGCTTGTGGTGCCATCTCAATCAAATCAGCATACCTGTAAAGCACCAGAGAATCAAAAATTGAAAAATACATCAAGATGCAAAACCAGAACTCAGGGCCAAAGAAAGGGCCCAAGGCTCCAACCCCATGACCTTGCCCCTGTCCCCTTCCAGCTCAGCGTGGTAGGGGCAACCACGCAGCAGGGGCAACCTTCTTCCCCCCAGCAGTGGCAGCAGGGCCCCCTTAACCTTGTGGGCACAAAATGTGTCAGCAGAGGTCCTACCTTCCCCCTCTTGAGGGCTGGGATGGCAGCAGTAGGCCCATTATTTTAGACACCATAAATGACTGATTCTTGGAGTAGCTAGTCCTGTAACCCACACGGGGAGAGGCAGTTCTTAATGTAGTCCAAAGCGCAGAGCATAGGATCTGATCCAAGAGGTAAATAGCTGAACCGCTCGATAGTATCGACCATAATGTAATTAAATTTCACATCACTGCAGAAAGGGAAATACCAAAGAAATGTACCCCTGCTGCATTTAACTTCAAAAAGGGGTACTACACAAAAATAAGGAAGCTAGTTAAATGGAAGTTTAAAAAGAACAGTCTTAAAACAACTGTAAAATGCCTACAAGCTGCATGGAAACGTTAAAAACACCATAATACAGGCTCAAACTAAATGTATACTCCAAATTTAAAAAACAAACAGTAAGAGGATCAAATAAATGCACCATGACTAAACACCAAAGTAAAAGAGGTGGGTAGAAGCAAAAAAGGCATCCTTAAAAAATTGGAAGTCAAATCCTTATGAGGAAAATAAGAGCATAAACTCTGTCAAGTCAAGTGTAAAAGTATAATTAAATAGGCCAAAAAAGACTTTAAAGCATAACTGATCAAAAACTAACTACAAAATTGTTCTTAAGTACATCAGAAGCAGGAAATCTTCCGAACAATCAGTGGGGCCACTGAACAATTGAGGTGTTAAAGGAGCACTCAAAGAAAAGGCCACTGCGGTGAAGCTAAATGAATACTTTGCTTCGGTCTTCACTGCAGAGGATGTGAGGGCCATTCCCATACCTGAGCCATTCTCTTTAGGTGACAGATCAGAGGAACTGTCCCAGATTGAGATGTCAGTAGAGGAGGTTTTGGAACAAATTGCTAGATTAAACAGTAATATGTCACCATACTAACTGGTGTATAACCTATTGCTTTTAATCAGCCTCAGTATTACCAGCTGACTGGTAGATAGCTAATGTAACACCCATTTTTGAAAAAGGCTTCAGAGGCGATCCTGCCAATTACAGGCTGGGAAGCCTAACTTCAGTACCAGGCAAATTGGTTGAAACTATAGTAAAGGATGGAATTATCAGACATACAGATGAACCTCATATGTTGGAAGAATCAACATGGTTTTTGTAAAGGGAACACGTCTCACCAATATATTAGAATTCTTTGAAGGTGTCAAGAAGCATATGGACAAGGGTGATCCAGTGGATACAGTGTACTTGAACGTTTAGAAAGTGTTTGACGACTTTCACCAAAGGCTCTTAAGCAGAATAAGTAGTCATGGGATAAGAGGGAAGGTCCTCTCATTGAAAAGTAACTGGTTAAAAGACAGAAAACAAAGGATAGGAATAAATGATCAAAATAGAGGTAAATAGTGGGGTCCTCCCAATAATTTGTACTAGGATCAAAATGATTTAGAAAAGGAGTAAAGAGTGAGGTGGCAAAGTTTGCAGATGATACAAAATTACTCTATAGTTAAGTCTAAAGCTGACTGTGAAGAGTTACAAAGGGATTTCACAAAACTGGGTGACTGGGCAACAAAATGGCGATGAAAGTCAATATTGATGGATTCAAAATAAAGCACATTAGAAAAAATAATCACAATTTATACATATACAATGATGGGATGTAAATTAGCAGTTACCTCTCAACAAAGAGATCTTGGAGTCATCTTGGATAGTTCTCTGAAAACATCTGCTTAATATGCAGTGGCAGTCAAAAAAGCTAACAGAATGTTGGGAACCGTTAGGAAAGGGATAGATAACATGACAAAATATTATAAGGTCACTATATAAATCCACGGTATGCCCATCCCTTGAATACTGCATCAAGTTCTGATCGCTCCATCTCCAAAGGAAAAAAAAAGTGAAAATTGGAAAAGGTATAGAGAAGGGCAAGAAAAATGATTAGGAGTATGGAAAAGCTTCCATCTGAGGAGAGATTAAAAAGACTGTGACTGTTTAACTTAGAAAAGAGATGTCTAAGAGGGGAGGAGGTATGATAGAAGTATATAAAATCATGAATGATTTGGAGAAAGTGAAGAGGGAAGTGTTATTTAGCCCCTTCACATGACACAATTAACCAGGGGTTGTGGATGAATTTAATAGTCAGAGGTTTAAAACAAACAAAAGGAAGTACTTCTTTACCCAATGCTCAGTCAGACTGTGGAACTCATTTCCAGGGGATGTTGTGAAGGCCAAATGTATAATTGGGTTAAAAAAAAAGTTAATGAATGGCTGTTAGGTAGGATGGTTAGAGGCACAGCCCCATGCTCTGGGTGTCCCTTAGCCTCTAACTGCCAGAATCTGGAAGTGGACAACGGGGTAACTCACTCGATAATTGTCCTGTTCTGTTCATTCTCTCTGAAGCATCTGGTACAGGCATCGGCAACCTTTGGCACGCGGCTCGGCAGGGTAAGCCCCCTGGCGGGCTGGGCTGATTTGTTTACTTGCTGTGTCTTCAGGTTCAGCCGATCGCGGCTCCCACTGGCCACGGTTCACTGTCCCAGCCAATAGGGGCTGCGGGAAGCGGCGCGCGCCAGGGGATGTGCTGGGAGCCGTGATCGGCCGAACCTGCAGACACGGCAAGTAAACAAAGTGGCCCAGCCCGCCAGGGGGCTTACCCTGGCGAGCCGCGTGCCAAAGGTTGCCGATGCCTGAGCTGGTACCTGCCACTATTGGAAGACAAGATACTGGGGTAGATGGACCATTGGTCTGATCCAGAATGGAAGTTCTTCTGTTCATTGTACTTATACCCCTGCAGTTGATGTGTTCCTGCGTGGGTGCGTGGGTTCTTCTCCTACCATACACAGAGTCCTCTGCTGGGGTGATATTATTAGGATTTCCCCCCATTCCCCCCCACTCTGGCTAGCAGTAGATCTTGGACTTAATAGCACACTAAGATGTATGGTAGTTCCCCCTATCTGAGAGCTATTGTTTCAGGCTGTTTGCAGACTTGGGTAGATGCTCTCTCATTGGTTACACTTGGGTCATGCTTTAAAGCATTTTTTTTGCAAACACAAAGTCTAGAAACTTTTTCCCCCCTCAGACGAAACTGAAATTCTGTCCTCATCATCTGACTCCTGCTGGGAACTCAAGCATGAGCCTTTAGTGCCTTAATCTGACCTTGCCAGATACTAATATCCAAGTTACTGGGAAGAACAAATCAGAAACATTAACAAGTTGCATGGAACTGTCACACTAGGAAACTGCTATACTACAGTGAAATGTATAAAACTCTGTATATATACGCTGAACTCTTGCCAAATATAGAATCGGTGATTATATATTTGATACGGAAATTAGGTTGCTCAAAGAACAGTTTAAACCCAAATAAAGATTGAGCAACCAGTTCAGCAAAAGAGAGATTGAGATAGAGAGGCACTTTCTACTTCAGTCTTTGAAATATTAGTGCAGGAAAGAGATTTTCTCAAATGGTCAGGAATCCTAAAATACACTCATCAAAAAGTGATTAGGAAAAACTGTGCTTAGCCCTATAAGGAAAGGAAGAGAGAGAACAAGTAATGCCTCTTCTGCCATGTAGCATTCTGTTGGTTGATCAGGAAGGACCAGTGGACACGGGATTAAACCCTAAACATAGTATTTAGCCCTATCACAGATGGGTAATACCTGCCCATGACAAGCACATGTACCTGACGTTTGTTTTTTTATAATTTTAGTTGGCAACACTTGTGTACAGCTTGTCATGCCAATAAAATCTCACTGAATTGAACTGAACAGAAATTGATATTTTTGTAGCCACTTATCGTCCATGAATACCCCAAGTTAATTCTGGTGTATTCTGAAGTCTGCTCATTTGGTTTGGATCTTATCTTAGTAATTGCTTTCTCTTGTTTGGTAGGGAGTAGTGAAACCTCATATCTTTCCCTTGTCCCCTTTCAGGGGTTAATGCTTTGTCCTAGGTTGTCATCTCCTCATCTTTTTGGGCTGTCTTTTCATTTGTTCAATTATAGATTCTCTTTTGTGAGGATATTCCAAACAGTACAGTCAGTATATTCTCTGATCTCATTTTCTCCCATCTCTCTGTCTTGATTCTGTTAGCTACTGGCTACTCCAAAGCCACTTACTTCTGAATGTTTCAGAGACTGAAGCCTCTTCTGTTGGGTAAAATTCATCTTTGTCTTTGACTTTCACTCTCCTTAACTATTGCCACTAAGACCAGAAATACTGATACCCACCTTGAGTCAAAACTCTTTCCCCCTATCACATCTCTGCTGAAATCCTTATCCTGTAGTTATTCACTTCTTATCTCAAATATTGTCAATTTATCTGTGGCAGTCTTCCTAACTCCTTAATTTTTTAAATAGTATGACGAATATTTTCTCATTCCAGGAAGTGGAGCCATTTTACTCCCCTATCTCATCACCTTCTTTAGCATCCTCTCCTTTTCTAAAACCAATTCATAAATGCCCCCCTCGGTTTCAACTCTCCCTGGATGTGATGCATCCTATCTGACTGACTTCATTCATTTATTTCCCTGCCTACTTGTTCCACTACTACAGTCTAGGACTTCCCTCTGTTTTCATCCCCTATCTAATGTTTTGACAGGATAGAGAAAAATTACCTGCACACCCCATTTTATCTTGATAACTGTCCCTGCCTCTCCTCTCTCTTTTCTTTAAGAGATTTTGCTTTAAATAATTTCTTAAACATGTTTGCGTATTAATTTGTTTTACTGTTTCTTTTACAAGTTTCAGCTAAGATTGCTATAAATGAAAGAAATTAGCGAGAAAAAATTTCTCTATTTTCAGTTTCTTTACTTTGCAAATTTGACAGCACTTTGTGTAAAGTCTGTTCACCGATTCTCCTGCGTAGCTAGTCATTTTCCTGTTTTGTGTGAATTTTTCATAATGGGGAGAGAACATTTTAAAAAATTAAGGATACATGATTACAAAACAACAAAAAGTGGCAAAGTGACTCAGAGGTAGGTGTATTAGCTGGAGCTATCTTTTTTTGGTAGCTGACTTGATTTCAAGTTGTGTCCCCTTTAAATCTCTTTAGATTAGTTTACCCAGAGAGCTAGTGTTTTGGGGCTTAGTGTGCATTAAGGTCACTCTATAACAAATAAAATGTATTCAAGCATTTTTAAAATTCCATACAGTTGGAACACCTTTTTCTATTTACTTTTTAGGGGCTTTGCTTTTTGTAAGATGATGTCACTTTACTGAACAATTCACCTCTTCTATTTATTAAACACCATATTTTTGAAGTTTAAAACTTGGATGTACTAATTTGCTCTTGACAGAAACTTGGCATGTAACATGCTTGACACATATTTAAATGCGTGAAAAATAAACACTAGCAAGACATTTGGATATGAAAATTACTAATCATACTTGTGAAGGAATAGCATTTCATAGACTTTTAATTAGGAATATAATTATTTTATATATTATTTACTTATAGTAGTGTCCAGTATGTGCTGGGTGTTTTCCAAACACGTAAAGATGGTCTGTGCTTCTAGGAGCACACATTCTAAGAACAAATAAGTAGGCAGAGTTGAGGGAAAGAAGAAGAATACGCTATTTATATGCATCACCTTGATTCACTAAAAGCAGCACAGCAAAAGTGGGTCCTTAAGAGGGACTTGAAAGCAGAAAGGTTAGAGGCCTTGCAGGTGCGTTCAGGGAGTTCATACCATCCATAGGGGAACTGCATAAAAGAAGTCATGAAGGTTGATTGCATGAGAATCCGGCAATGGGTATATGAGGTTGATGAACCAGAGAGTTTGGTCCCAGCGCAAAGTTTGACAAGGATAAGTAGGAAGGGGCAGAGTTATGTAGAGTTTTGAAAGATGGTGACAAGAAGCTTAAATTTGCAACAATATTAGATGGGAATCCAAAGGACGGATCAAGAAAAATCAAGATCACACCAGCAGGCAAGAAAGATGAGTTTAGCAGTAGCATTTTATATGGACTGAAGGATTGGGGGAGGAAATATGTATGTATTTATGAGGCCAGAGTATGTTGCTGTAATCAAGTAAGGATAAAATGAGGGCCTGAGCAAGAGATTTGGCTATCGGGAATAGAGAGTAAAGGACGGATCTTGGAAATGCTGAAGAAGCAGCAGGAGCAGGATTGGGAATGGCCTGGATTCTTAGTTTACTGTATTGTATTAACTCATAATTTTCCATAATATATTTTTTTTATTTCAAACATATGGAAGCTTCTGTTAACATCAGAGACTTTCCTTTAAAGAAACCAGATAATTAGATTGAATGTTGGCAGTGCATCCTTAATTCATTCCATTCTGCCAAGTTATCATAAAGCAGTGATACTCAGATGACAGGAGCCAAATTAGCAACCAACATTACCCCAAAGAGCTACATAATTGGTTAATAACATAGTAAAAGAATCCTGACTGGTTAATAATTAATTCACACAGTGTTTTAATATCATGTGCTGCAAAGAGCAGCAAGAGACACATTAGAGAGCCACTAGCAGCTCACGAGCCTCAGTCTGAGTATCACTGTCATAGAGCATAAGGTACAAAAAATCACCTACTTTGTTATTGAAGTAGAACTATGATGTTACTACGACTACTACTACTACAAGCATAGAGAAGAATAGAGAGGGCTTCAGTGTTTGTCTTCTCAAGACATTGTTTTGTTTCCACAGCAGTAGACAGTTCCATCTAAATCCAAGCAGTTTTGTCTGAAAAGTAATCTGAAAGTTGCCAGTTTTAGTGTCCCTCTAATTACATCCAGTTTTTGGTGGGAAAAGAGGTTTTTTCAGATGAAACCTTAAAAATCAAGGATCTGTCTTTTCTGCATGGACGTTTAAAGCTCACTTTCATTTTCTATCATAGCTGAGTTTTGCCCTGATATAACTAGTGAAATTCCTCTTTGCAACCCTGTTGTCAAATGTGCTGTGCTTGTTGATAGCCTGGCTCCATCCTCAGTCCTGAACATTGCTTCTTTTAGATCCTGAAGTGACTCCTGTATAATGGAGATCTGTCTAAAGGTTTGAAAAGCATTTTGTGAATTGTTGTGATGAGGCATTATATCAATGCAAGATGCTGTTATTTACTCTTCATTTTCTTTTTTTTTTTCTTTTCTGTTATTAGGGCAAACTTTTTCTCTTTTAATTTAGATTTTTGCTTGAATTTGTGTCCTGGGCTGTACTGTGTGTGCGCAAGTCATGATTATATGTATGTCAATAATGTATAATTGTACTCAGAACAGATATTGTCCCTTATGTTAATTTAACATGCTGATGATATTCAAACTGACATGCAGTCTCTCTTTTCGCTTATTTAAAACTCATCAGCACGATTTTTCTTCCACTATTTGGATGTTAGCCCTTGGGACAGTGTTTCAACACCTGGCACTTCTTAATAGAATATCTTTTTAATTAAAATAAAAATCATGCATTATATTTTAATTAAAACTTGCATCATAAAATGTTTATCTACTGCCCTTTTAGTTCATCCCACATTGCCTTTGGGAATATCTGCTAATAAAATAGGGCAATTTAAACACTTGCATTTTTTCTTAATTAAAAAAATATAGTGTCTGGTCCTCTGACAACTCACCTAAATGGAGATTGTGTCCCTATTTCAAAAGAGTGGTTCTTTTGTTTTGTTTTTAAGAACTCTATTTGAAGAAAAAATAGTATGATGTAAAAAGTAATATTTTACTTGTGAAACCAATATGAGTGAAGTCATAGGTAAGTCTTGCTACAATCATACTACTTTGTGCTAAGATTCTGTGACATTTTCCAAGCCAATTAAGGTTGGGCAAGGTCAGCGCTTGACTGGGACAAAAAGTGCCTCTGTGTAGATGGTGATTGTTGGCAATTAACATAGGGTGATGGATTTGGTAGGTTTTCCAGTAAAATTCTTATCAGTGGAAATTCATTTGAAACAAATGTGAATCTGATCTAAAATGTCAGTGTTTTAATGATGTATGTACTGTTAAAAGTTTAATATTTCAGATATAAATGCCTAAAAGGCTTATTTAGTGTTGGTTTTCCAAGGTCAGGTATCCAGGAACACAAAGGGTTTTTGAAGATTGTGACATCTAATGGGAAAACAATAATAATGTAATAGCTCCTTTAACACAGCTTTCTTAGTTGCCCTATGCATTATGTAGCACATAGCACATATGTAGGTGTTTAATGATAAAAAGCAATTTATTTAGTGACCATTATTATCGAGGAAATAACATATTAATATTGACCTACCTCAGTCACCTTTCTGGTTAAGTTAATGTTATTTTAAAAGTTACTATCAATTTGAAATCTAGTCAGTTTTAAAAAGTTAAATGTAGTTTCCGGGCTACCCTCACCCTTGAATTCTCTGCCATTTTTTATGGTTGCAGCATTTTCCCTATTTTATGTACATGTTTTTTCTCTCATGAGAGAAAGAAAGACCCACACAAACTGGGGAAACTAAGACCCCAACATTGCAGTGCTGTCACACACAAATAACTTTACACAGCTGAGTAGTCTTGCATGAGATTTGGGACTATGCACCAGGCTAAAATTGCCAGAGTGCATAAGTTTCTGCAGAATCAGGACCTAACTGGAGATGGAAAGCAATGATACTGGCTGTCAGATGTGAAAAGTAAATAAACTGTACAAATAGGTTTTTTCCTCTGATCTTTTCATTTATCATAACCTTAGATATTGTTTGTAACAATTATAGGTGACAGATTCTGACAGAAGAGATTTTTAAGTGACCCATATGCTTTTAAGTATTTGTTATTTCAAGGCTTGATCCTTTAAACACCTTAACAGTATGCTAGTAAAGTTAGGGTTAGGTGCTTAGTTTTGTAAACTTTGGGGCAGGGATTGTTTTCCTATTGTATATATTTTTTATAAATTTTGGAAACTACTAATAATAAGAAATAATTCAAAATGGCAAGAACACCTCTTACAAAGAAATGTTAATCTGGGTATTTAATTGTATTTTATTTAGCTGTTGAATGTTATTTTAAAATATTATATAAAATGGTTTTGGATTTGTTCTAGTTAGGTTCGTAATGTATTAGAAATATATGAACATTGAATATTAAATCTTTCATTTCAGTTTGATTTTATTTCATTACATTTGACTTTTTTATACATGCTGTGATTTGATTATAAGCATTTTATGACAGGAATCTTTTTTTTCCTTGTCTGTGAAGTGCCTAGTACTCTTTCAGATATATTTTTTTTGTATGAAAATATACATCTAAAGTAAAAGGTAATTATATAGGTTGCTAGGTCAAGTGCTCGAAATTAGGAAATGCAAGATGTAAGGTTTCCCGTGCAACCTTAATTCTGCCCCATGTGTGTCCATCTTGTATGTTTAATAAAACAAAGGTTCTGTGGGGGAAAAGTGGTATGTGATCATGTAATTAAAGACTTTTGTAAAGCATATGCCCAAGGCAACAGAATTAAGGCTGCATTTCCTAACTTTCAAATATTTGATTTCAGAAATTAAATAACTTAACATAATTTTTTGTATGTTATTTCCCAGTATTTTTTAAAAGATAAAACAAACTATTATGTAGAACTTTAACAGCCCTCCCCAATTGTGCATCATAAGGAGGGACTGAATCTTAAACCTTCAGTACTTCAGCATAGACCTCTACCACTTGAGCAACAGGACTAACTACATTAGCTAGCTGGCATCAGCAGAAGGCTGTTATATACAGAGGGGTATAAAAGGGTGGGCTATGTCCTGGGTCATGAGGTGCCCAGGTACCAGTTCCTCCTATAATAGCTAAGACCGCAGTCCTGTGATTGGTTCTGTTTGGTCACAGCCCTGTACCCTGCCAGAGCCTCCTTGAAATTAATTAATATTTCATGCAGAGATCTGACTGTTCAGAGGAGTTTGCAGGATCAGGGTCTAAAGTAGGAAAAGGAAATTAAGTTAGAGTACTGGAATTGAAATTATTAACGAATTAATCTACAATCTGTGAATTTTGGGATTTTATAGGAATTCTAAGCATGGATAATAATTCATTAGCTTTTTCTGTGCTCAGCTTTCTCTGTGTTCTGTGTATATTTGACAGATTTTACTGACTTTGCTTTAGCTCCTTATTCTGGGAGTTTGTGTACATGTATTGGGATCAGGAATTGTTTTTAAGATGGTTTACATATTCGTCAAATGTTAAATGTTATCTTCATTTTTCAAACAACTGCAGCAGTAATGAAGGGCTCCGTTTTTGGAGCTTATCTGCTTTAGGCAATTGAAATTGAATCTGTCCTGTGATCCGGTTATCCCCTGCTAATGAGCTCCAAAGAGAGAAAAATCCGCTCTTTTTCTGTAAGTGAAGGTTACCTCAGCTATATGAACTCGTTGCCATATTGATCTGCACAGTTGGGTTTGATTGCTAATGAGAGATGTGACTTGTAACTAACCCTTTTACCCACTGCTTGTTATTTTGCTAATTCTTCTAGCAGGTTGTCGACATATATTTAAAAAAATAAATAATAAGTAAAATATGAAATGGCATGCAAAGGGTAAAGTCAAAGTGAAACATTTTACTTTGAAAAATTATATAATCCTGTGATTTTAACATATTATAGGAATAAGTTGCAAAATACAATGCAATAAAGTAAAAATAAACTACATTGATGTCAATTTCCAGAATACCCTCTAGAAGTAGAAAATGCAACTTGATAGCAGAAATATGTTTACACCATATTGTCTACATTTGTGTTTTTAAGTGTCATCATGTGTGTAAAGACTTGTCTACACATGATATGATAGGATCTCACCAACATTTTCTGCAAAGAGAAATCATGTCTCACTCATGTATTAGAATTCTTTGAATATATCAATAAAGTAATGGATACAGATGAACCAGTTGAAATTCTTTTAAATTTTTATCAGGTCCCTCAGAAGAGGCTACTAAAGAAATGAAATACCAATAGCATGAGAGGTAAATATTGTCATGGTTTGACAACTGGCTAAGAGACAGGAAACAGAATAGGAATGGTCAATTTTCCTTGTGGCAAAATGTTAACAGTGGCATGCTTCCATGTTTCCGCCAAGTTTTGTACTGGGTTCAGTGTAGTTTAATCTGTTTATAAATAATCTGGAAAGGAGGGTAGACAGCAAGTTAACATGTGCAGATGATACAGTTATTTAGGTTAGTAGAGTCCAGGGAAGACTATGAGGAATTTAACTAAATTAGGTGAATGTGCAACATAGTGGCTAATGAAGTTCAACATTAATAAATGTAAAATAATGCATATTGTAGGGGAAAATATGAACTACTCATACATCTGGCAAGTTTCTAAATTAACTGAAGAACTCTGAAAAGGGACCTTGGCATTACTGTGGACAATTTACTGTTCAATGTACAGCTGCAGTCAAAAAATTAAATAACTAAGATGTATAAGAAATAAGATGGAAAATAGTACAGAAAATATTAAAAATATAGAATCATAGAAATGTAGTGCAGGATGCTCAAGATATCATCAAGTCCAGCCCCCTACACTGAGGCAGAGCCAAGTACACCTAGACCAGAGGTTCTCAAACTTTTTTTTATTGATGGACCCCTTTTGAAATGCAATGTTAATCATGGACCCCTAACTGAGAAACTGATTGACAAAAGTAGATGTGTACTTTTAGTAATGCTTTAATAAAAAAGAGTATAAGAATACTTAAAAATATCAATGAGATGGAGAAGCAAGAGGTGTGCCTGCTCCTTACTGGAGAGTCTATCTATGCTTGGTGTGATGGCTGACAAGGAAATTTGTAAATCATTCTCCACTTCCAGTTAGGACCTGAACTTTGTCTTCATAGCTGTCATGGCAGAGAATGATGTGTCACATATAGATGTTGTTGAGAAAGGTAGCAGCACTTTCATTGCTTCTATAACTAAAAGTGGGTACACTGCAGCAACAGTTGGCCAAAATTGGCAAGATGTCTGTTCCTGAAACTTAATTTTCAGTGTGTGGTCACAGGATAGTTCGAGCAGTACCTGTTCTGCTTTTCTACTCAAACAGCAAAATGACATAGCAAAAGTTGAGAACAGATCCCGAACCCAATCATATTCCTCCATGTTTATATTTTTTGAAAGTAAACACTGAAGTACTCTTCCAAAGTCGGTTACAGTGTGTTACAATTACCTGTGGGTTTATTGCTCGTATTGTTGCCATAACACCACTCCTGTTGCCTGTCATAGCAGCAGCACCATCGGTGCAAACAGCAACACATTTCTCCTAATTCAGCTATTCAGCTTTCATTAAATCATTCAATAATTTGAATATTTCTTGATCTGTTGTCTGTTCTGGTAACTCCTGACAAAAACGAAAATCTTCCAAAATTTCCCCCAGCCAAGCATAACAAACAAAAACTAATAATTGTGCTCCATTAGCAACATCAGTTGTGTCATAGGGCTGAATTGCAAACTATTCACTTGTATGTAGCCTTTCAGTTATTTGGCATTTGACATCATTTGAAAGCTCTTCAATTCTCCTACTAACTGAGTAATTAGGAAGTGGTATAGCATTACGTTTCATCGCTGCATCTTCACTTATCATCATTTTGCACATGCCTATAGCAGCTGGAAGAATCAGTTCTTCTCCACTGGTGTGGGATGTTTTACTCTTCGCAATCCGAAGCAATGTTAAGAAAAATGCTTTCAGAGCCTTTTCTGGAACCAATATTATGTTTGTCATTTGAATTTTCTGTCAATTGCGTTCTTTCTTTCGTTGAAAAAAGTCTCTGGATTTATCTTTATACTCCAGGTGCCCTGTTGTGAGGTGTCATTTCAACTTTGCAGATTTCATTGCTTTGTTTGAAAGGATTTGTAAGCATACAATAAATTGCGGTCATCCATCACTAAATTCCATAAAACCAAAATCAATATAACTTTTGTCAAACTTTCTGTTCTTCACACACTGTAAAAACATATTCCACTTCCACCCACCAATGACGTATCAGTCATCAAAAAACCGGATGTCACTTCTGATTTGCTGTAGCAAAGCAGTAAGATTTTTTACATTGATGCTTATGCAATATGAGTATTACGGTAGTATACATTCACTAAGGAATATGTTATGTAAACAGAAATAGTAGATTTATCTGTTTTAATTGTTGGGCAATGCAGACATGAGATGAGATTTTTTTTTTGTAATATTTTGCAGACCTGTGAAGTCTGTAAGTACCCCTGGGTGTCTGTAAATCCCAATTTGAGAATAGTTGACCTAAAACATCCCTGACAGGTGTTTGTCCAACCAGTTCTTAGAAATCTCCAATGATGGGATTCCACCACTTCCCTTGGAAGCCTATTGCAGGACGTAACTACCCTTACAGTTTAAAGTTTTTCCTGATATCTAACCTTAATCTCTCTTGCTGCAGATTAAGCCCACTTCTTCTTGTCCTACTTTCAATGATCACAAAGAACAACTGATCGCCATCCTCTTTGTAGCAGACCTCAAATTATTTGAAGACTGTGATCCGGTTCCTCAGTCTTCTTTTCTGAAGATTAAACATGCCCCGTTTTTTAAAACTTTTTCTCATAGGTCAGGTTTTCTAAACCTTTTATCATTTTTGTTGCTCGTCTCCAGACACTCTCCAGTTTGTTCACATCCTTCCTAAATTGTGGCAGCCAGAATTGGACACAGTATTTATTTATTCTTGTTTTCACTATCTCTGTATATCTCTGTAATCTCAGTATTGTGTGTTAAGCAAAGTGGTGATCCTAAGTTGACTCTTAGAAGCTGATGTGTACTATGGGAACCGTGTCTATAAGAGTTCTGTGGAACAGGGGCTGAGCGCTCCAAATGTATTCTCAGAGAACTCGGGGTGTTGGTGCGTGTCTATCGCTAAGCTGTACAGAGAAGGCGAGGCCTGTGAAGGTCTGGAAGGTAGTGCCTGTGTTGCCCGAGGCTGGTAGACCTTCAGGGAGTTGATCCACAGCAGGCACAGACAAGGCTCGCTCATGCTAAAGGCAAGTGTTGGTGAGTTGCCTCACCAACCTGGGTATCCCAGGAAGCATCACAATAGGACTTGTCTACACTTGCCGCGGCATGTAAGGTACATATAGCTACACTCTGCAGTGAAAGGCAAGCTGCGTCCACACTGTGGTATGTAGCTACACATGGCAATGAAAGACTCTGGCAGGAGGGAGGCAGTAGGTAATGGCTTCAACAGAAAGCAGTTACTAGAGCCTTTCTGCAATGCTGGAGCCTTTCTCTGCTGCCAGAGTCTTTCACTGCAGAAGGGAAAGACTTTGGCAGTGAGAGACAGTGGGACACTACACTGCTAAAAATAGCAGTGTAGTGTGGGAAGCCCTGCTTGGGCATGTAGAAAGCCGTGTAGGGTATATTCCCTAAGGTTCTGGTGTGTCTGTAGTCTACTCACCTAACCAGTGCCTCACTGTCTACACTGCTATCCCTATGCTAGCCAGAAGTGCAGTGTCTGTCCTCTACACGCCGCCAAAAGTGTAGACCTACTCATAGGACTCAGATATTCTAACCCGCTCTACTGCAGTGCTGTAATACAGCTGCATCAACTAGCTGTAACTAGCTAACCAGCAGTGTGTCAAGACATTCTTTTTAACATTTGTGGTATCAGAGGTTGATTATTGGAATGATCCCTGAATTTCTCAGCTTCATTTTCTTTTCTTGTTTTCTAGAATGGGTTTTTGGGGGCGATGAGGGAAAGGGTGTTATTCAGCTTGTGCCAGTTGTTTAGCACATGAAGGTTACAGTTAATACTGTGGTTTAAGAGAGATAAATGTAGTGACTCTGTCAAGGTGGACTTCTGTGTGTGACTTGCTTACTTGATTTGAAACCTAAAAATTTGTTGCTGTAGAGATCACTGAACCCTCTTATGTTGTATTATAGTATGTTTTTTTCCCCTTAACACTGTTAGTATAAACTAAATTAAATAAATTATATTCTACAGTCAATTGGCAATGCTGGAATAGTTTTCACTTTTGGTGATAACCATTCCATCTGTTGTGTGCTAGTAGCCAATGAAAACAGATGGTATTAAATTCACACTGTTTAAATATGTTGCATATTTTCTTTTTATATATTCTGAGTGCTTTAATCTATTATTTGTTTTCAGTACTTTGTTTAATAATTTTAAAAAGATATCTGCCTAATCTTTCCATATGTATTTGTGAATGTTGATATATAGTTAATGCTGCAGCTTTATGAACATCTGCCCTATAGTTATTGGCGTGATTCTGTTCATGCACTTCAGTCCACATACATCGAAAACTGTTCAATTTGACAAAAGGTTTTGGGGGTTTGACTTAGTTGTCCTACTAAACATTGAACAGTTTTAATTTCCCCAGTACAGAAACATTTCCTTCACTTAAATATGCATTAGATTTGGAGAGATGCAACTAATAGCAACTTGCCTGTTAATTTTTGGCATTTATTTGTTTAAATGTTAATTCGTTCTGAGTAAGTGAAGAGACAATGCACATGCATAGTATTATCAAAATAACTTTTATTTCCTATTAATTTCAGATCTATGGTATTAAATTGTAATATCCTTGGAGCATAAAGAAAATATATAATAAAATTGTGTGTCTAATATACTCGTACACACAATTAATGGTGTTATATATATTGTTATGTATATAAAAGAAAATCCAAAAGTTTAGGATGGCTATGGAATGTAAAACCTTATTATTTATTGTCACACACAAAAAATAGGTATATATGTATGTTTTGTGTTTGTTAGAATAATCAGGTCAAGATTTTCAAAAATATAGGCCTAAAGTTAGGCTTCTAAAGTCATATTCAGGAACCTAAATAATGTTGTTTTTTCCACTGTTGAGCTTCTAGCAGCATCCATTGACTTCACTTAGTGCTCTGCACTTTGAAACATTGTCAAGATGCCTAGATATGGATTTTGAGCCTAACTTTAGCCCCTCCCTATTTTTGAAAATTGTGGTCCAAGCTTTTATATTCTATTTTTTCACATTTCTTAATCAGATTATGGAGTGGGAGTGGAAGATGAGGAAATGATGTTAATAAAACAGTGATTCATATACATTGATGTCATGATTAAAGTTGGTCTTTTCTTTCTTTCTTTCTTTCTTTCCTTCCTTCCTTCCTTCCTTCCTTCCTTTAAAAGTGTTTACCACAGCAGCTGTTCTTGTCATGACACGGCACACCTGTTGTAAGCATTTCCACCAACAGATCTGTGCTAGCACAGTACTTTGATCTTTTATATTTGTAGAAGGAATAATGCTTACAACTTTATTTTTACCCTCAAAAGCTTTCATTTTTAGGAGTGTGTTCTGGTCCTCTTCTCATGAAGGGCAGGTGAGTTAGATAAGTAAATATGTTGATCTTGGCTCTGCCTATAAAAGATTTTGGATAACATCATAGGGTATGGATTTCTCTGCTCAAATGAAGCAGAGGGGGAACTGCAGTAACTTTCTAGAGAGGTCAAAGATTTGAGGTTAGGTTTAAAGTGCTTTACAGGACATTGTATGCAGATAAATAACAGTACAGTATCTTGATTAGAGCTAGTAGCTCTAACATAGCACTTGTATACATGCTTGAGAAATTGGACTCTACTCTTCCAAATAGTTTGTTCCCATATATATGTAAATTATATATTTGTTAGGTTGCAATGGTCTATAGAAGGTTTGTGTATTTTTCTAGAATATGTCTGAGAAGTAAACCATTGAAATTTATTTTGCTGGGACAAGAATCCACACCTCCAATCCAATCCATTAAATAAATGTAATCACACACTCTTTTGATGTTGCTGTGTATTGAATAGTTTCCAAAAGACTAAGGAAAGTGCTCTAATGTTTGATTGTAGTTATCTTTGCATTTGTTCAATAGTTCACTTTGTAACAAATTTCTGCAGATATTTCTTTTGTGAACACTAGATTAATTGTAAAGACATTATGTATTAAATTAAATTAATTTCTAAATATATTTTCTTTTAGAGAACTAGAGGACGAAAACGAAGCTATGTGCCCGAAGAAGAAAAGCCTGAGGTTGGGATAATAGTGTTTTTTTTAAGCTTAGATTCACAAAATATTAAACTTCAGGTGTATAATGTTGCCTTCAGTACTATAATTGAAAATGTTTGCTTTCCCCCTCCCCACCCCTTTCTTTTGATTTCTTCTGTGATAGGAACGTATTCCTAGAGAAAGACGGCAAAGGCAGTCTGTTCTACAAAAGAAGCCCAAGTCAGAGGATTTAAGAACTGAATGTGCTACATGCAAGGGGACTGGAGACAATGAAAATCTAGTCAGGTAGGCTTAATGCTGTGACCTTTTCCACAGGGGATTAAAGTTCTATCTTCATCACTTTCTCATCATGGCCGTAATGAAGAAAATCACAATATAGAATGCTTTTTAAAAAATCTGATTTAGGGGAACGTTACTTCGGAAACATTGATTTGATACACTTATTGACCTGCCACACACATTTACACTTAAGATTTAGATGTAAATAAGCAACATAATCTGTTTTTCTAACACAAGAGAATTCATTTTCTTTTGTCAGGGTGAATTGCCTATGCTTTATAACAGATCACAAGATAAACAAACTGGCAATTTGATCAAGGTATTCCAATATTAGAGTTACAGCACTTCCCTTATGTAAAAACCATTAAATCAATTAGCTTTGGTAACATTGTTCTGAGGTGAAGCGAACATTATTGTGAGGAACATACACATTTTAAAAAAACGTGTTAATAGTCCCCTGTTGCTCCACACCATAGTAAATGCTTCCCATATGGAAGAAAGGTGAAAAGCTGTCCTGCATGCAAGTTTTAACAAGCACAGCATTATAATCAGGAATCTAAGCCAAGAGGGGTCTGATGCTGCAGAACAGCCATTCTTCCCCGAGTTCTTGCTCATATCCATTCCAATGTAGGTGTGCGCATGCTACATGCACCACCACCAGAAAGTCTTTCCCTCTGTGGTATCTGTTCGGTTGGTTCTGATGCCCCCTGGAGTCGCACCATCATAGCACTGCTATATAGGGGCCTGCCGACCCACTCCCACACCCCCCGTTCCTTCTTACCATCCGTGACGGTCGCTGGAACTTCTGTTCGTCTTTGCATTCATACATGTACTCTACCCAGTGGACTTTGTCTCTTTTTCCTGTATATAGTTCATAAAACAGTAGATATTATAGTTTTAGTGTTAGATAGTAGAAATAGAGTAGGACCCTGCTTACTGGGGTTTCCTCTTCCCCGGCACCATGGCATGCCTCGGTCTCCGAGGTTAAGCCATGTGAGACTTGCCATAAACCCATGCCAATTAGTGAACCCCACTCTCCTTGCCTTAAGTGTGTGGGGGAATCTCACCTGTGGGACAGCTACAGGATTTGTATCCAAAAAGACAGGGACCAGAGATTCGAGTTCCTTCTCATGGAGGTGACTCTTCGTCCCCTCTCAGGAGCCAAGTCGCGACTCGGTACTGAGCACCTCCACCTTGGTAAGAAGCATGCTGGCTTCTCTGAGAGACAGACAGCATAGCCAAGCCTCTCTTGCACCAAGAAAGGACTCCTCGTCTGCGTCCCAGGACTCTTGGCATCACCAGGGATCTCCGATGCAGAGGAGATCTACCCCTCATGGGGATGCTTGGAGCCAAAGAAACAACGAAAGACGGACAGGGGACGCTCCCCAACTCAGAAGCCTTCCGGTCACAAGGAAGCCGGCAGAGTGACACCCGTGTCGGGCCACTCGGGCTCAGTGGCTGCCAGTCTGGTACTCTCGACTCCAGCCTAACAAGGGGAACTGTCGAGTCTGGTACCATTGGACTCTCCTCCGAGTGAGAGCCATAGGAGTGCAGTGATGGCATTTCGATCAACACCAGAGGCATTCGTGGCAGCAAGAGACCTGCTGTTTCCCCCATCAGGTAGGTACACGTACCGGAAATGAGAATGGCTACAGCATTGGCCGCAGGTGCTATCAAAGGACAAACTGGTGTTGATTTCACAGCACTAGTCACCCCCCTCCTGGCACCACTCTGATACCATCTGGCACCACTCCCCCAAGGTCATCGGGGAGTGACTTCTCACCATTGAACTCCGAACAAGAGTGCAACTGCTCCTGCAAGAGCTGGCAATGCTCTGACTGCTGGTACGTGATGGCTGATATGAGCCAAGGGTTTCCACCAGTGGCCTGGCCCACACAGTGGCAGGTACCTGTTCTGTGGCCTTTTTGAACCCCATTGACTTTCCATCAGGCCCAAGCACCTCAGACAAGGAGGTTGTACTCTATCGCGTCAGAGGGTAGGGTTCCCCCACCTCTTCCCCTAGTGCAAAGCCGGACTTCCATATGAAGACCAGTAAATAATTCAGGACCTTCCTCTCGAGAGCACGTCTCTCTCTTCAGAGCAGAAAGACTCTTAGCTCAACAGCTTAGAGGATTTGAGGGCCACCTTAAGTAACTAGGCTTACATACCCCAACCCCGTTGAGGAGGCACTTTAAGCCCCAGCCTTTGCCTCATTTCTACTAACCTCAGTGAAAGCAGGATTATAATAAGAGGCAGGGTAAGCTCTACAAAAGGAGGCCTCCTCCCCAGCCCTCATTGGCCCATGGGCCTTGGCCTGCGAGACGATTGCCTGGGTCTAAACAGACTTTTTGAGGTTGTGCCCGAGGACGGTGAACCAGGACAGTGTCTGGATCCATCCTCCCCTATCTTTGTAGACTGTCCCATTTCTATCGGGCGTGGGCCCATATTACCTCAGATCACTGGGTGCTATGCACGATAGAACTAAGGTACACTACAGTTCAGTTCTTCCTGGCCTTCCCATTCTTCCTCCCTGTCCTTCTTCAGGGACCCTTCTTACGAGCAACTTCTAATTCAGGAAGTGTGAATGCTTCTGCAAGTGGGAGCAGTAGAGGATGTTCCTCTGGAGCTAAGGGGCAAAGGGTTTTACTCACGTTATTTCCTAATCCGAAAGACCATCGGCGGTCTGAGACCCATCCTGTATCTGCAAAATCTCAACAGATTCATGAAGAAGCTGAAGTTCCACATGGTCTCCTTGGCCTCCATTATCCCATCTCTTGATCCAGGGGAGGCAGGTGGAGGCAGATATATAGTTAATGTTGTCAACCTTCCAGAAGTTGATGAACATGCAAAAATCAACGCTCTTCCCTGGCCAAAGGATAGAATTCATAGGCACGGTCCTCGATTCGGTCCAGGCCAAAACTTTCCTTCCGGAAGCCCGATTCTGGGCCCTGGGATTGATCATAAAGAGTCTCAGAAACCATCCCATCACCACGGCAAAAAATTGCCTGAAACTGCTGGGGCATATGGCATCATGCATATACGTGGTGAAACATGTAAGTTTGGGACTCAGACTTCTTCAGACTCAGACTTTTGTGGTGGCTGGATCCGGGGTCAGTATGTGCACGTCCCATTTGCAAAACCGCAGCTGTCAATGTTTCTAGTCACCAATACTTCTGCTTGAGTTGTGGGAGGAGGGGTTTTATCTGGGGGTCTTCAGAACTCAGGGCCTCTGGTCCTAGGAGGAGTTCTCACTACACATCAATGTGACGAAACTCAGAGCAGTGCGCCTTGCCTGCCAAATGTTCCAGCCCCACCTACAAGGCAAATGCATGTTTGTGCTTACAGACAACATGAGAGCCATGTTCAATATAAACAGACACAGTGGAGCGTGCTCTTCTCACCTGTGCCAGGAAACACTTCACCTGTGGGTTTATTCAAACCACCTCAAGGCCTCCTATCTTCTCGGGGTGCCCAGATGTTAAGGACATTTTCCAGAGGAGTAGAACTCCCCAGATAGACTTGTTTACAATGAGGTGCAACAGGAAGTTTCTGCAGTTCTGTTCCTTCATGAATCACAGCCCGGGCTTGCTCACAGATGCGCTCCTTTTCCCATGGAGGGACCATCTCTTCCATGCATTCCCTCCCATTCCGCTCATACACAAGGTCCTGCTGAAGGTCAGAGAGGAGGGAACGAGACTCATCCTGATAGCCCTGGCCGTCAACACTGGTTCACCACCCTTCTGGTCCTCTGGTGGAAACACCAATCACCCTACCTCTGTTTCTGGATCTCATCTCGCAGGGTCACGGACGCCTACATCATCCAAACCTTGAGTCTCTCCATCTCATTTGCTACACCTGAAGTAACAAAGGCTATCGTGTATTCGATTAGAGTACACCTAGAGATGATTTTAGCTAAGGGTAAATGGCAGGTCCATTTTTGCTAACATGCTCTTTAGCTGCTTCCTTAAGGGGCTGGACAGACCGTGCCCACAGGTGAGCCCTGGGACCTCAACTTGGTACTATAAAGACTCATGGGTCCCCCATTCAAGCCCCAGGCAACATGCTCTTTACTCGTCCTGGAAGGTGGCCTTCCTGGTGGCCTTCACCTCGGCCAGAAGGGTTGCGGAAATTAGGGCTCTTACTTCGGTACCCCCATGCATGGTCTTCTTCAAGGACAAAGTCTAGCTGCGCCCTCACCCAGCCTTCCTTCCAAAGGTGATGTTGCGATTCCACGGTAACTGGGATATCTTTCTTCTGGTCTTCTACCCAAAGCCGCAAGCAAATAGCCAGGAAAAGAGGCTACATTCACTAGACACAAGGCAAGGGCTGACAGTCCACATAGAAAGGACTAAATTATTGAGGAAAATTACTCAGCTTTTCGTGGCAGTGGCAGACAGGATGAAAGGTCTCCTAGTCTCGACCAAGAGGATTTAATTATGGATCACTTTATTGCATCTGCACATGCTATGACCTGGCGAAAGTCCCTGCTCTGGCTCTGATGGCGCATTCCACAAGGGCACAAACTTCTTCAGCCACATTTGTGGCAAGTAGCGTAGCCAGGGCGGGAGCGGGGGTAGAGGCTGCTCCTCCAGTGAGCACAAGTGGCGCCTTTTAAAATTTTTGGCGCCTTTTAAAAGGGGGAGCGGAGCTAAAAAAGGGCGCCACCCCCGTGTACTCACCCGGCGGCGCTCCAGCTGTTCGGCGGCACTTCGGCGGCGGGTCCTTCACTCGCTCCGGGTCTTCGGCGGCGGGTGCCTTCCAAGTGAAGGACCCGCCGCCGAAATGCTGCCAAACAGCTGGAGCGCCACCAGGTGAGTACACAGGGGGAGGCACCTTTTTTTAGCTCCGCTCCCCCTGTACTCTGCACCTGGCTACGCCACTGTTTGTGGCATAGGTTCCCATGCAGGACATTTGTAGAGAGAACATGGTCTTAGGCCCACACCTTTGCAACTCACTATGCCATCACTCAGCAGTCCAGAGGAGATGGTGGATTTGGCAGAGTGATACTACAGTCTGCTTGTTGTTGAACTCCAAACTCACCTCTTACATCTACTTGGGAGTTGCCTACATTGGAATGGACATGAGCAAGCACTCGAAGAAGAACAAACGGTTACTAACCATCCATAAGTGTTGTTCTTCGAGATGTGTTGCTCATGTACATTCCAAAACCCACCCTCCTTACCTCTCTGTTGGAGTTGGCCAGCAAGAAGGAACTGAGGGGACGGCAGGGCGGCAGGCCTCTATATACTGGCGCTATGAGGACGTGACTCCAGCGGGTATCAGAGCTAACCTGATGGTTACCACTAAGGGAAAAACTTTCTGCCAGCGGTGCACGCAGTGCTCACACACCTACATTGGAATGAACATGAGCAACACATCTTGAAGAACAACAGCTATGGAAGGTTAGTAATCGTTTTTTACTGATTACCCACAGAGATGTGTTGACTTTGCCTTCAGAGCTGGCATTTTGCCTACTTTGCGAAGCTAGAGAGACTATACAGTTATTGTCTTCGGAGAGAAATAATGGAGCTCAGCAACCAGAAAGCAGTTTTTAATTAAATCAAGAGAGCCTCCATTAAAAGATCTCTTGGTTAACATCAATAAAAATAAGAGGGGCTTGCTTTTATTCTTATATACCTCCTCTTCAACCAGATGTTTCTGTGGCGGGATCTTCAGCTCAGGCACAACTGCTTAAATTTTTGGGGAATAAGGGCATTGAATTATATAATGGGGGTAACTTATCTTTCAAGGAACTAAAGTTATGGTAGAAAGTGGGACTCAATAATACATGCAAAGTAAACATTTTAGTTTCTTACATGGTTTTGGAAACAGAATTTATTCCAGATATATTTGAAGTTTATACATGATATCATTCATTTACTTTGAATTTTGGTACCTGAAATAGAATATATCCTTGAATATATCAGTGCATTAGTGTTTCTGAACACAGATTAAGCTTTTGATTTAATATTTCAGCAAGTTAGAGACGTTATTTAGAAATGTGATATAAAAGATAATAAGGTGATGGTAGTGATCAAAAGATACCCAGCAAGAAGAATACATGGGTTTAGGAAAGTTGTTTTATGGGCAGGTTTGGAGGGTGAGTGGGAGGGTTCATGAGGATACTACGATTGTGTTTTACTGGGAAAAAAAGTAAATGAACAAATTTTCTTCAGCATTTGGAGTAAAGGTGTGGAGTAGACCTAAATAATCTTCATTAATTGAAATTTAAACCCCAGATTTCAAGGACACGAGCCAAAACATATTTGGGAGCACTACCAAACAGGTTTTCTGCTGTGTAGTGAATCTACTGGGAGAGGAACCTCAGAAACCCACCTCACTTGAAGGGAGCTTATAAATTGTTTCTCCTACTTCATTCAGGTCACCAGAAATTGTCAGTTCTCTGACTTTGCCTTCTAGCTGGGGCTCTTTGCTTTTTCTCCCCTCCCCGCAGGCCCCCCTTGTAGTAGTGCGAATGCAGGACAGCATTTGAAAATGCAAGTTAGTAACATTTCTCTCAAATGGTGGACAGTTACTTAGGGAAGTCAACAAAAGATTTGTTCCAAAGCTCATAGCTGTCTACTTCCGCGAAGGTCTGAAATACTGATATAGCCAAGGAAAGTACAACCTCAAAAGACAAGGGAGGGTTTTTCTTTTGGAGCATTCCAATCTCTTCACTAATGAAGTCACAGTTCCTGTTGCCCTACCTCATGTTACACAGGACTCAGCCAATATATCTGCAAGTCAGTACTGAGTTAAGCTTTTATTGTACAAGTAAAACATCCTATGCTGTTTGGGTTGGGGGCGGGGAGGGCAGCTTGCGTTCTTTGTGTCAGTATGGGAACAATCCATATCTGAATCCTGAGTCTTAGAAATAATGTGCTGGGATTATATGAGAGAGCTCTGGCTGGTATCTCATCTGCTGCCTTCATTGGCACAGCGTGGGCACAAGATCAGAAGGAAAAGGAGGCTCTCATGAGACATTTTTGAGTTAATAGCTATGCAAATAATTATTCTTGTCCTTTCCCCGTCCAGTCACCAGTAAGAAAGTTTTGTGTTTGCAAGTTTTACTGAAGATATTTCTCCAAGTGAGCAAGACCAGTCTTCAGTTATGATATAAGGAAAAACTCATCAAGTTAAACAGAAATGAGTGACCACTGAAACTGAAGAGTTAGGGTTGATAGTCTTGAGTATTTTGTTAGCTTTCCCTGTCTGACATTGCCTCACACAGAGCGGATCACACAAATATTGGGCCATCATCACTAGTGTGTGACAAAAATTTACCTGGTTTAGATTTCCATTGTTTATTCGTACATCCCACTTTACGGTTTATAAAAGATAGCTGTTAACTGGAGAATAATTAGAGGAAAACACACAAGGACATCTCTGGTGGTCAGATACTGCAACATTGCGTCACTGAAGGACTCTTTTGTTTATGCAAAGCCTATCATCTGCCATGTATGGAGATCTGTGAAGTAGTTCAAACCTCCAGCGTTTCCATACTTTTCTCTGCAATGAGGAAGAGCAGCCTTTCAGCCTCAGAGGGACTGAAAAGATCTTATAGGTTGCAGTGATATCCTAACAAATGAACAACTTTGGAGACTTAACCTTCTGCTCCTCCTTCCTAGACTTATCTTTCCTGCTGGTCAAGAGCTTCACAGTGGCTGAAGTGCTGCTGAATGATGACTCCTGCTACTGTCTTTAAACCTATGAAGCAATTTACTCTTAAATCAGATCTGTTTAAATAAGCCCTCACTTCTTTCATCAACCAAGGCTTAAATCGTTCCTGTCCCTCCTAGCATTTCAGTTAACATGTATATTAAATATAGATCATTCTTAAAACAAAACAGTTCAGAGGGGTGCACAGCTATTAACTACAAGCTCTCTGCTGCTGTTTCACCTTTTAACATTTGCTAGGGATTTTATTGATTGGATTGATTCCAACTTCTCAGGCAGAGTATTTAAAAGGATGTATACGATCAGTGTTTTTTGCTTTAAGGTCCTCCTAGTCTTACGTTAGAACATCACAACATTATTGAAACTAACCCCCTATTCCTCTCTTTTAGGAGCTATATATTAGTTTAGAGTGTTAATACTGTTGTTCTTTACACTGTTGTCCAGAAGCTGTTTAACAACATTTGGGTAGCCCCAGACTATCTTTACACTCTCCCATTGAGTTCTTCCAAATTTTTCAAAGATTGTAGGTTTAACTCACATTCTTGGATTTCAGCTATTCTCTTTGGTGATGTTGTGTAGTTTTAGTGTGTGTGTGGTTATACTGGAAATGTTTGTCCTTAGTATAAAATATATCCCGTATGGCTCTCCAAATGGAAATTTAAGATCATTGGTACCTTTGGAATAGGTAAGGGATGACCCTACTGTCGTGGTGAACATTTTCTCTACCAAACTAACTTTAACCACATTCTGATTTCTTGGGGTAGCACTTGTGATATTGCTGAACACTTAGCTGCTAATTCATCAACTCAGTCTTTCTGGTACCAAAATTGAATGCTTATTTTATAAACTACAAAACAGATTCCACTATATACAGAAATATAGTGAAGTAATTTTAATATCAGGTAACAAAGAATAAACCGTTAAAAATGATAAGCTACACCCCAGGAATTACAGCACAGAGTTGAGAATCAGGTTTCCTCATTTTTTTTCTGGCTGTGCAACATTGGACAAGTTACTAAAGAGTCCTCATCTGAGTCTACCCATCTGTAAAAAGGATATCATGCCCCCCTACCTGGGTTTTAAGGTTTGAATAATAGATTGTAAAAAATTACTTGATATCCTCTGATTAAAAAGGTGACATAGAAGTGTAAAGTATTTTATTATAGTGAGCTAAAAGGAAATTTTATGATAGAAAATTGACTGGCAAAAGGAATGTCTTAAGTAACTACACTTTTGTGCCAAAACAGTGTGATAAAACAGAACTACCTTAAATTATTAGCTTTGCTTTAAAGTAGCATTTTGATGAAGCAGGCTTCTCTATTTAAATAGGATTGCTAGTATGGTCTATATATAACACACACACATGCCAAGACCTTGTTTGCCTTTATTTATTACTGCTGTCAAATTCTGTACATAGATGGTTTTATTGTTGTATGTTCCATTATCATTGAGAGGTCTCTGTCACAGTCTTTGTGTTGTACTCCTTTTTAGTCTAGTATCTCTGTTTTTGGTCCTTTCATGTATTATCCTATACTTCAGTGCTTTAAAGAAAATTAGTAGAAGAACAAGAACAGTTTCCGGTAACACATTGATAGAGGAAAAAAATGTTCATTTGATTAGCTAAATGGTTGGCCTGTAACATATAATCATTGCAAGTAAAGAAAGTAAATCTTTGATTAGAACAAAGTAATGTTTTACAGTTGTTTTTCTTCTTGGGAATGAGTGCTACTGAGCAGTAACTAAATTTTAAGTGTAACCTTAAATTGCTTGGACAGTGGGACTATTTAATTTCCTCTGAAATTAATGTTAAGCTTTTGGTGTAGATAGTTCTGGTGTAGATCTCTGAGACAATCCAGTTCTTTCTATGAAAGAATTAATTGCTCGGATGAGAGAGTTACATATCTGCAAGTTTGATTTGATATTAACATATTAAATCCACAGGCTACCTAAGACATTAAACAGCTCAATCAATTAAAATAATTGATCATTAATGTAAATTTGGAAGACAATGGTTACTTTTTAACTTCAGGAGTTCTCAAATTTTGATATCAAGGGTAGAATTGTTTTTAGCAAACTCCAAAAATTCTAACTGAGTAAAAGAGATTTAAAAGACATGTTTTTTAGAGGAGGTCTCTGGTGTATTTCATATAAGGAGCAAACCTTGTTGCATACTAATTGTTTTCTTTTAAGGGTATGAATAGTTTTCTTACATTTTAAAATTGTATATTATTTTTCAAGTTCATTTGTTTCCCAAGAAACTTGCTGCAGTCTGGTAATGCTTCATTATGATCTTATATGAGTCATGGATCCTGCAGATGAATTGCCTGCTTCATAACTGTGTCCCTACTTTTTTATGAGGTCATAACTCACCAATGCACATATTTAAAATGTTCATATCATCATATTACATAACAGCTATCCTGGGAATTTAGCCGTATTCTGTAGAAATGTGGATAAATTGAAATATCTTCAAGTGGCTGAATAAGTAATAAAATAATGTACCTTCAGTTTTGCACAGTAGTCCAAAACCAATTACCACTGGTCTGTTGGAGTATTCCAAGTCATACACACAAAATACTTTTATGCAGCACAAAATTACTATTTATTCTTTTCTGATTAAAAACAAAAAACTCAGTTGAACTATATGTATTGTATTTGAATATATAGTAGTAAGGCCTTTGAAGGCAAAATAGCCAACTATTCAAATTTAACTCCCTAAAGTTAGGCTTCTAATTGGGTTTCTAAGAAAGCAACCTGATTTACAGAAGTGCTGATTATCCAGCTGCTCTCAATGAAAACTATTAAAATTATAAAAATAGCAATTATCAGTTTTGTGTGTTTTGGCACAATGGACTGCCAATATTTGGGGAGATAATATTAGATAGGGTGTGAGAGAAGATATAATCATGGTGTTTTGTTGTGGCCTTTAAGAAGACAGTTATTATTAAGTGTGATAATACCACAAAATTGTTGCTCAGGTCATTCCAAACAAGTGCCAGTAAAAACTTTATACTACATCATCACACATTTTCTATATACCACATATTTTAAGCAAATCTATTACGTACAATGGTTAACTTCTGTAAACTTTATTGAATTTTTGTTTATATCCTCTTATAAACCTAGTGTTCCTTAGTCACCAGGGTTCATAATAACTAGACCAAAATGACTGATGGACATCTCTCTTCCAAGTAAGCATTTGGTGTCTACCTGTTAGGGAACTGGCAGTCCCTTAGCTCATGTCTTGTGTGACAGCACAACAGCCAACTGTTAAGCAACCTGACACGGGATTTTTATGGTTGTTTTTGGATATACACCTCAACAAAATAAACAATCCAGCAAAATCTGTGAAAGCCAAAGTGATTTTTAGTTGTTTTAGAAATTTTAACTGTGAGCTTTTAACATAGTGGAAGCTAATTAGGTTGCTACAAGAGAGACTAGTCATTTCAGCCAGTATGTGCAACAAGCTGATGTGTTACAGATTATAATTGAATATGGGAATATTGAAGATGTTGCTAGTCAGGATTGGAAAGTTGTCTTGCACAGGTCCATCTCATAGTATTTCCGGCTAAAAACAGTGCTACTAATCCCTCATGCATTTTGAAAAGCAAGCGATATTATAATGATGGCTCTAGCCAAGTATGCCTTCCAGTTGGGTCCAGGTATTGCAAGAAGAGCGATCAATTTTGTTTTATTGTGGAAAGGGAATGAGTTTTCTTGATTTCTCATATTTGTATTTGTTACAAATACTTTGCTGAAAGGTAGCATAGGTTTACACATGTAGGACCAGAAAAAAAAAGTGCACATATCTGTTTGTGCTGCAGTCAAGTGGCGGAAGCCTGACTTCTGCAATCATAATATTGTGATATGATCCTGGTATCTGACAAGTTTGTCTTTGCAAGAGTTTTACTGTTTTTCACCAAATCATATAAGTTAATTTCCCTCTTCCTTCATTCAGAAGAGCTGTTTGATGTACAGCTTGGTATTTAGCAGAGATCAACATGATCTGCAAAGTCTGGATCTGAATCCAAACTTCCTCCAAGGTTAGCAGGGTTCAAATCCAGAATTCTGGTTTAGATCTGTCTAGAGCTTATAGACCATATAGTGAAATATAGTTCTCACCTGTGACATTTAGAAAGCTGTTTATAAATAAATACTCAAGCATTTCTTCTGCCAAGATTGCAGCTTTTCCTAGTAATGCTATCAAAAAACATTTTAACAACTTTTTTTTTAAAGGGTGGATTTATTTATTTATTTATTTTATTTTATTTCTGTAGTTTTTGCTGTCTGCCAAAGTTTGTGCTGCCATCCATACATTTATGCCTTATGGCCTGTCAGTATATTTGACAGTTGTCATCCATTCCCAAAATGGCTGTGTACTTCAGGGTTATATGTTGTTTTGTGCTACCCATGGGGAATATATGCATCATTGTCCTATTTGTAATTTTTTTAAGTCTTGAGATCCAAACGACTTCCTGAAATGCAAAATGTAAATTGTAGCTCCTGTAATTAGTGTCTTAAATAGAAAATAAGGATGAGTTATCATGGAGAGAAGGTCATTGAATGGGACATCTCTTCAGAGTAAAGGTCACTTGTACAGTGTTGATATGGAACAAAATGTAGAGAGCAGACGTATAATTAAAAACATGACAACCCAGAGGACTGATAAAACTGAATTTATTTCCTGGCCCAGCTACCTGCAGAGGGTCAGGATTACAAAAGGTTACTGTACTTGTTATGGGTCAGTATCCTCTGTTTCCAGTGTTTACTGTTAAAGATTAATTCCTTAAACAATCATCCTGGTATCAAATAACCAAAATCACCTGGCATTTAAATGAATCAGATAATGCATGATTGTAGTCAAACGTCTTCAGTCATTTGAAACTCAGTAAGCTTATCAAATAAGAGCATTTTGTAGTACAGTATCTTCATAAAACAAATGTCAAGTTCTTTATGAATTCAGATGTTTTGCTTCATTAAGCTGAGCCACTCTTACAGCAGCCATGAAACTGAAAGTTATACTTCAGAAATATATAACCACAGAATAGTCTTGTTCAGATATTGAAATACAGCAATTTTTAAGGCCACAGGAAAATAAGTCTTTAAATGCAGTGATGCAGTGGCTGTTGTGATTTTAATACAGGAAATATGTTATTCCCAACTCTTGCATTTCTTAATTGGGCATCTATGTGGGCAGTTTTCTCAATTAAATACCTGTCTGCAGCATCATGTCAGCATCAGCTGACTATTGCAGTAAGTAATCTTAATGTGTGAAGCAGTGATTTCTTACAGTTCTCCAATTATTTTCCCTTTTATTTCTTCCCCTACCCAGACCCTCTGTTATGTGGTTAATCTATAATTGGTTGATCTGTGAGCTTTTTGATGGTAGGAAACCTAAGCCATCTATATCGTGTGTTGCCCCAATTTTGTTTCAAAAAGTCTTTGCCCTCATCTTAATGTAAATAGGATGCCACATATTTACGCTGTGAGACAAAGATCCATAGTGAAGGAGACACGAATAATAGCAGTATAGGAAGCTTCAAATAATGTTGCATCAATTTCTTTGACATTTTCTGTAGTCTATTTCATGATTAAGCATGTCTGATGGCACCAATTTACAGTAATGAAAGTGAGAACAACAAATTTATGTGAGACTGAAGCTTAATTTGAGTCTAAAATGAGAGGTATACAGGTTGACTGCCATTACAGCTTCTTGTTTCTGAGTAGAAAAATGCAGTCTTCTCTGGTTTTTGAATGTGCTTTAGTTGGCAGGGAAAGTATTGCGGGAAACCACTATATAGTCTCTTCTTGTGGCTATCATCTTTGAGTTCACATTGTTTCCTTTTTACCTGAGGATCAAGAATCTTAATATTGACTTAAAAATAAGCTACTCCTACATATTGTGCTGTCGTTCCACATGGATGGCTAACATCAACCTTTAAGTCCTCTAGCCTGGGCCACTGTAGAGCTAACTCCCAAACACAGTTGTGATTCTGCAGTATATTTCTTTCCATCACTCTGCCTCTCAGGTGTTCCAAGTGAACTGCTTGAGTAAAGGTGGATGCTATTGTTAGTAAGTGTCAGACAGCAGAAGTAGTTTTGTTTAGTTTGTTGAAAGGTGATAATTTCGTATCAAATTTCAGTATATGTGGAGTAATTTTGTCATAATGGTGTCAGTTAAATAGATAGTTTGGATATGACTTGTTTTGAGATATTGTTTTCATTGTTAATCTTTGATCTTGGTGTGGGGTAGTCTGTGTGGGTTTTTTGGGGGGGGAAGAAGAGAACTGGGATATGAGGGATTGTAAATATTTGCTCCTTACCAATATTTCAGCATAACTATGGTGTTTCCATTCCCCTCACACTCTCTACAATAAGTGCCACTCACTTAGGCTTATAATCATAGCAAAACTCTCCTTTTCTTGTTTCCCCTGGAAGTCCAGATTAGGTAATGTGCCAGACCAGTATAGTTCTTGTGCTTCCCTGGAGAAGTCTGCTCTACTAATTACAAAAATTCACGTTTAATTCTTCGTGCCTTATTTTATTTTATTAGTTTCTGTGACTAGGTTTTATTATACTTATCTTGCATCTCTCACCTGCTCCCAGGTTCACACTGTTTGAGTTTATCATTAATGAAAACCAGTACTGGCTCCTCTCGAGGAAGAACTGTGGATCTTATGAGTGCATATTTTAGTTGAAAGGATTTTATTTTGTTAAAAAGTATTTTTTATAATATTGTGTAATTCCTGTAGATTGTCGTATCAGTAGAAGGATATTTTGCATATCTGATTTTCAGTATATTATTTAAAACATCAAAGACTAAACTCCATACTGCATAGGAGCTCGGTATCACAGAGTATACTTCAAGTGGCAAAAACTTTCCATTATAACAACTTGTTTTTACTTGTTCACAACTTTTCTAAACACTCACCTTTTGGCCAAAAGTTTTCCAGTAATGGTGTCTGGTTTAAAGTTACCTTTTTCTTTTCAGTTTTGAAAAAAATCCCTTCAGCCATTTTTAAGTTTTGGTCAGGAAGAAAATGTGATTTTCCCAATGTAAAACAATTCTAAGCACACTCTTGAACAGTGCTATTGCAAAATTGGCAACAATTTGAAACTTAGCTCTGACCTATTCCTCATTGAGGACTAATGCCATGGCTTGGTTTTGTGGGAAAAGAGAGAACAAAAACAAGGAAAAAAATCACTTTGAGTTTTCCCAATGAACATGTAAAATTTTTAGCCTAACCTAGTTAAGCCCTGCTCCCTTGATCATGCCACTGAAGATGACATTGGAAAAAGTCAGGGAGCCAATGAAATTGAAATCTTTTGGTCAAGTGGCTGCATCTTTATAACCCTTTAGTTTCAAATGGAGTTAATTCCTCAAGGCAAAGAACTCCATTTGAGAGGTGGCAAAACGGTAGCTTGTGTGACATCACTATTCAGGTCTTCTAAAAATACCAAAGTCCTCCAACAGTTAGAGGGAAGTGAAGACCTAATAGTCTTGACACTTGATAAAAAGTTTTAAAATGATAATTTTAAAAAAAGCAGAAAAAAACTCTTTGTTTTAAAAATTGTTTGTGGCTGACTTTTTTTACACGATCAAGGAAAAAAGAAGAGAAACCCCAATCTTTAAACCAATCGGAGGCCAGATAATGGTAGTAGTACTGTCTCATGTTATATGTTTGTAGAGTGCCTTGCACAATGGGATCCCTGTCTTGTTTGGAATGGCTAGGTGAGTTCTGTAATATAAATAATTAATAGTATGGTGTGTGAAAGAAATCAGAGAAATATATATATATTTTCTTTTCCATTTAACTGTTTTACTCATTTGACAGCAGTTTGAATATAGTCAGTTTAACTCTTTCTGTAAGGTATATCTGTGTATGTGTGAGGGTCTTTGACAGTGCAAGAGGTGGAAAAAGCAGTTGTAAAATCACAAAAATTGGTATGTAGCACCTGAAATTAATTGTAACTCGTTTTCTGAAATTGATGAGATTTCAAATTTATAGTGTCCCATTAAGATATACCATGTTATAGCAAATAGCCTGTATATATATTTTTAAATTATTAGTCCTTGTGTTGTGATAAACATGCCAGAAGTGTCAGCTAAATTCAGTACAACTGCACCATTTTATGAAACTGACATGCGTTCCGTGGAAGAACAGGGGTAAGAGGATCCTCTAATTCCAACTGACTTTCAGATCTGACATGATGCCATATTAGGGAAATATACCATAAAGAACTAAGTTGACAGTGCAAGATGGTGTAGTAACTGACTTTTACCATTGCACATAAACAGAGCAGTTATTCTAAATCATAGCATCACTTTCAGCCAGATAACCACTAAAATCACTGCACTGTGGTTTCCTGAAAATGCCATAATCTTTCAACTGCCACATTAAGCCCAGGGAGAACAACCATCAGTAGTGCCTGCACAGTTATATAGAGGGATGAGCCCTGAACCAAGTGAAAAGATGTTCTGGAAGAACAGTAACCTTTCCCATGATGTGTGCATTTTCCATTACATTTCTGACACAAAATGCTGTGAAATGATTTAATGGTGACATTTTGTTTTGCTGACTTTCCTTTTTCTCATTAAAAAGAAACAAAAGTTAGGTTGGGAAAGCAGAGGAAAAGTGGCCAAGCATTTGAATTCTATTACAGGAATCTCCTTTCTTTAAAAAATAAAAGCTTTCTAGAGCTGCATTGTTCCTACTTTGGGTTTTACTGATTTTGTTTTTAATATATACTTCCCTTCAGGGACAATATTGAGCACCTAGTTCTTAAAGTTAATTTATGTTGTTCCTTTGCAGTAATTGCACACAAAGAAGTATGATAAATCAGGAAAGCAGTCTTTCTAATTAGCAGTCACAGAGACCTTACACATCAGATATACGACAGAGCACACACACATAGTATCCCATTTCTGCTTGTCATTTCTGATGTATATTACTAGAAATGATTGTGAAACGGAGCAAAGTATGAGTAGACATAGTACCCTGAAAGGTCACTGCCTGTCACTTGGAAGAGGATAAATTTTTATGGAGAGAGAAGACATAAAGCTACTGCACATTAATATAGTATAGAAGCTTGTCTGCATCTAAAGTAATGCATTTAAGAGTGGTTGGACAGAAAAATTACTTAGCTAAAATTACTTAGCATGCATCCCTTGGCACCATTAGATTTTCTGTTTTAGAGCTGATGAAGAACCTTGGTGCTTGTAGCACACTTTACAACTTTATCCTTGAAAAATGCAATCAGTCCTTTCAGAAGATGTATGGAGCTTTCTTTGTACCTCATTTCATCCCCTCCCTCCCCCCCCATTTCTTTAATGGGTTGGATGATGTTTGTTGTCTCTAGAAAGCATTAAGTTTATCCAAAGAGGACATGGAAATGCTTGACTCACTGTAAGTTAGTTTAGGGGTTCAGTTATCACATAATTTCTCGACAACATCCGAATCCCTACCCTTCCATCTTCAGAGATGAGTGTGCTACATTATCAGTGCTCCCTGCCCTCATCAGGGAGCTTGGAACATATTTGTTTAAGTGCATTGCTTTGTCTCTAGAACAACAGGTAGTCCTTGGACTGCTAGTCAAAACATTCTAATTTCTTTTTGGAAGAGCATCCCAGTCTACAAAATAAAAATAGGTTGGTTAAATGTGTGTAATTTAAGCCTTTAGTAATACATCTTGATAATTAAAAGGGGAAAAATAAACAAACCCACAACTTCTAATACCCCATCTCCACCCCCGGCAGCTTTCCGAAGCATTGATTTTTTTGCAAATTCATTTTGTGGGTGGTGAGCAGGGTCAGACTGAAATAATGAAAACAATGTGGTATGTGGTAGATTTCCTAAATGTAACACACATACTACAACATTTAAGGTATTAAAAGCTGCTAAATGGCTAAAATTTTAGTGTTGTTCAGCTATTTCATTTATATCTTTGGGGGGAGGGAATTGACAGTGAACGCTAAGGTTCAATATGGCACAGTGGTAATATTTTAAGGGTTATGATAGCTTTTATAAAAATGTAAATAAAATATTCATTTTATCTTGAGTAGGTACAAGTAGCTATACGTATTATAAAGAGATTGTAGTGGAGTGATAGTGAACGTAGTAAATTGTGTAAAAATGTTCTAATAAAAGCTAAAATAACTGAAGAAATCCTAATGGCAATAACCTGAGTGATACAATTTGTTGATTTTTATCTGCTCATAACATATAAACAATAACTCCAAAGGCTATTAAAAATGAAGTAGGTATGGTAGAATTTGTTTGGCAACCTTTAGTTGTTTGCTAACGGTTTAATACGACAATGAAAGCAGCAGTGGCAGCACCAAAATTGCGTAGCAAAAACCTTGATTATAATTTGGTAGGAAAATATTGTGTGATTAAAAGTTTGTGTTCCAGTAACATCAGTCAAGGTTTATGCTTGTATTTTAAAAACCTATAAATTTGAAGAGCTTTTTAAAGCACACACTTTAAAGAACTTTTTTAAAGAACTAAAAGTCACAAAGGGCCAGATTGCATCTACTTACATGAGTGTATTAAATTTCCCACGACCCTTGGGTAGTGTGTCGTGTGAGTGGGGAAGATGGAGAAGGAGCAGGTACTGCACACCTGGTACTCCACCTGCTTCAATAAGTTGGTAAGGATAGTACAAAGAACGCAGAGTGGATTGAATTGTGGGAGTGGATTGAATTGTGGTTCTGCCTGCTTTCCTCCCATGGACGCCACATTGGCCAGCACAAGGAATGGGAGGGCAAGTATTATGCCCAGTAAATAATTATTCCATGTCTCTCTGCCTCCCAAAGGAGCAATGGAGGAGCAGAGAAAGAACTGTGAATCTGAGTCACAATTTCTTCCCAGGGCTCTTTCTGGGATCAGGCAGCTCCATACTGAAGGCATTGAGGAAAGGCTCACTCTAGCCCTAATTCAGTTCTCAATTTGCTAAATTTAAAATTGTACAAAAACTCAGTTCATTCCTTAATGCTTTGCAACTTTAGGCTTCTAAGCATTCATTGACCTGGCAGGGTTGAAAATGCAGTGACAAAGCAGGAGGATCAGCCCTTCTAGTGAAACACAAGAATTCATTAATTCTTTATTAGAGCACTTACTGTGTGCTTGGCACTGTACAAAACACAATTTACAGTGTAAGGGCCTGATTCTGCAAATGATACTGGGTGTAGTATAAGCATTATGCTCTACCATAAGTAGGGATTACATAAATAGTAAGCATCATGCTTGGTAATTTGCAGATGGAGTCCAAAGTAGGCACAATACAGAATACATAACTTGTTTCGTGAACCGGTGATTAGAATGTAAAAGTATCATTGTACAGTTATTTAACAATACTTGATTAGTTGAAAGGTCTAGGATTTTTTCAGACATGTGAGAAGTAAATTTTAAGAGTACTCGGAGGAGAAAATGAAAGCATGGGAGACCAGGTCAGTATGGGAACTTGAGTTGCACAGTGTGTCATGAAAATCAGTGTGGCGAAAGGGAGAGTGGCTGTGCAGGTGGCCTGGGCAAAGCAAAAAGAGAGATGGAGGAGTAATGAGCAGAGACAGGCAGCAGCTAAATTGTTTGTAGAGACTTGACATTGGGAACAAAGATCTGAAATTTGCTGTGGAGGAGCAAAAAGAACCCAGTGTGGAGAGTCTGTGCCAACATGGATTGTATTGTAAGGGGATAGGGGAAAAGATTTGTCTAGCACCATCTTGATCAGAATGAAGTTAAGGGAGAGTCTCGTGGGACTTGCGGATGTGGCAAGGGACAGACAGAGCTTGAACAAAATTTTGGTAGTGGGAATCGAAAGGAATGGATGGGTCTTGAAGATGTTAGAAAGGGGTAACGAGCAGGACTCAGTAACAGCAGCATGAGAAGTTGTGATAGGAACAGGTTTGTTTCAGTATGGAAGATGATTTTGTTTGTATATGAAGAGAAAAATGCAACAAAACTTAGGTTTATTTACCAAATATCTTGAGTACCTTAAAAGGAGTTAGGTAAAAACATGTAAGGAGAAATGCTTATTTTTCCACATCACTATTAAAAATGACTTTTTTCTTCAAATATAACTTTTAATTACAACTTTTTAATACAATCTGACACAATACACATATATGAAGTGCTGTACATGTACATGTATGTTAAGATTTCCAGATTTACATTAATAAAATCAATTGTGCTACTTCTGATAATCCAGTTATATGACAGGAATCAGTCTAGTAATTTTTAATTAATGTTTTTAATATATTTTGGAGAGAGTATACCAGTACTATTATATAAGAACTGGCTAAGCAGCTGTTTAATATCTTACGACACTTACAAAGCAGATGAAGAGGAACAACACAGCGTTAATTAGTAACCAACCTTAGTAAAGATTCTCTGCATATATATGGGAACAGCATGTCCTTTGCTGGTACTTTCTGAAGCTTCTTGTAGTAACTCAGAGCTGTGAAAGAGGGATAAGAAAACCAGCAGGTCTTTAAAATGCCAGTGGTAATCTTAGATCTTCACATTAAAGAACAATAAGTAAATGGAGGAAGGGCTTCTATTTGCTTTATTTTAATTCTGAAAGACTTATCCAAACAATGTTACCTTTTCATAAAATGATATTATGTCTATAAAAGTTGACTGACCAAGAGCAACTTCTGTTGTGTAGAACAGTTAAAACTTGTGATTGTGTGAGCATCTCCTCCCCACTCTGCCATTGTGTTTTGACATGCATCAGTAAGAAACATCTCTAAAAGCGAGAGGGTACTTCAGTCATTTCTGCTTTTTCAGTCTTTCTTCTTTGTCCCAGACATTTCAGACAGAAAAAGACAAGATACCAGGAATGTGGTTTAACTAGGCCACCACATTATTAACACATCTGGAAACTTTACTGCATCATTCAGTGTGGGTCATCCATTCAACCTGGTGGAGGGCTGCATAAGCCCCCTTCAATCTCCCCTCCCATTAACCTAGTCAACACTAATACCGTTGGCAAGACCCCACCACCCTCCCCATATGAGAGTTAAGAGGGTTGAGTCTGAGGGGGTTGTCTTCCTGCTGTACCAGTTGTTAGGCATCCCAAGCCCATTCCCCACTTTCTTTAGGAGAGGCCATCTCCTAATCCATGTCTGATTTCAGTTCATCAGGGAACTGGACTCCCTATTGATTGGTTACTTGCACTGGGCATCTGTCAAGTTGTTATGACATGAATTTCACAACTTAACTTATCTACCTGGTCCCTGGGCTGCTGAAAGGAAGACAAAAACCATGACTACCCTGTCCATGTTAATCTGACAATGAAGAAAAATTCCTTCCCACTTTCCCAAGGGCAACTATCATGATGCCCACAATAAGGCCCCAAAACGTGGTCCTTTTCTAGTCGCAAGAAATAGGGGGTTTCCTCAGGGTGCAGAATGGCACCCCAGACATGGAGAAGGAATTAGAAGCCCTCCGTTTGAGTGCACGGAAATCAATAAACTGCAATCTTTTTCATCCCTCTGTCCAAACAGCCCAGAGCTCACTCCTTAATCCCATGAAGAAACCGAGTGCCCAAGATGAGGGGAAGGGAGTGCTGTCCCTAAAGAGTCAAAGGGTTTTCTTTCCCCGGATAGCCCAGTTCCACCTGAGGCTTTGTGGGGAGAGGAAAGGTTCTGCCGAGATTGCCAACAAGGTTGCCAGTAATGACAATTGTGTGATATGGTGCCAGTAGTGACAGGGTTTTTTAATATGGACCTCTCTTTGCTATGAACTTGATTTTGACCAGCTGCGCAGTCATTTCCAAACACCCCCATCTTGTCAGATTCAGAGAATAATAGTGAGCAAATTTAGCTTTTAAAGGCCCTGAATATCTCTCTCTCTCTCACACACACACACGCACTCACACGCGCGCGCACATTAAAGGCTCTGGGAAATGGAATAAAGCATTCTGTGCACGAATATATACCTAACAAGTATATAGTATTTGTTTAAAGTTGTGCCTAGACTTTGAACCTTAAGTGGCTTTTTATCAGACAGCTCTACCTACTTTATATATAGGACACATTTAAAAAAACCCTGCCCTAAATTTTATAATTACAGTTAAGTGTGTATGCAGTTCATTGCCCTTAGACACCTTACTGTTTGATTCACTCATAAAAATTAGACTCAAAGTTCTTAATTAAAAATAAGCTCAGTCTGTTGTGAAATCCCTCTGCAAAAAGCCCACTCTCCCTCATTCTGAATTTAAATTTCATTTTCAGTCTCACCCATAAGGTTAATAATGCAATTTTTATGGTTAATACTGATAACTGTGCTGCCTACATTCTATAGTTTATCTTTAATATAGATAAATCTTGATTAAAATATTTTAATATACATTTTCCATCACTAGTTTATTTGTAAAAGATTGCTCTGAAGCCAGTACTTTATAAGCTAATATTTTATAGACAAGTGATAAGGTTTGAAGTATGATTTTTACCTTACCTAATTAAGCTAAAACCATCAATTTAGAATGCATTTAATGTATAAACATAATATGTTGTTTGAAGGGAAGGAGTGACAGTACTATTAATAAATACTATAGTCGTTTTATCTTACAGTATTTTATTAATTGTTAGTATTACAATAGCGCCTAGGAGCCCTAGTTGTGGACCAGAACCCCAGGAGGTTCTTTACTTTTTCAGAAGTAATATCTAATGTAACCTCTCTTCATCTTTATATTAATGGTTGCAAAGGAAATAAAGATCTTCTGAAATTCACCAGGAGAAATAATGCTGCTGAACACGCACAAAGTTAATGTGCTTGATTAAAAATAGTTCTGACACTTGTTCCCTATGAAAATTGTATTCTGCTTATGGACCTTAGAGGGTCTCAATAGTCTCATTTTTAAAATATACATATTTTCATTTTTGAAAGGGGAAAATAACCACATTCTGTTTCTTCAAGAATCATGAGTGATACAGAGCATGTAAATGATATGATGACTGAGGTAATCATTACTTTCTTATACGTTAATGCAAAAAGCACTACATGGAAAATACATCAAAATGCACCCTTTTTCTGAAAGTATAAGTCTAGCAGTGGTGTTGATATGGTTAGATATTATAGATAGGGTGGGCAACACTGTCCATTGTTAAGGTTGCCAGATACTTTGCATTATAAAACCTTGTTTCACTTGCTTATAACTTTGCCAAACTTTAACTGTTTGGCCTGAAACTTTCCATGCCTGGTGTCTGCCTCAGGCTGAATTTTGGGGGGAAATTTCACCCAGAACAGTTCAGCCATTTCAGAGACTGAGACTAGTGAAAAATACATTGTTTTGCCCGTGTTAACAAATTATGGTGTCCTTTTCTTTTAGCAGCCCTATCATGCCCATGTTTTGGAGCAGGGATTTAAAAGGTGGCAGGGGCTGGCCTTGTTGCCATGGATATGCCATTTGCCATCCCCCCTGAAAATGTGTCCAAATTTTACTAAGTTATAAGTCCATATGCACATACACAGTAGAGACTTGCTAGAGTTTACCCGTGAAATTCCTGAAGATTCTATCTATACTGAGCATGCTGCAGCCCAGGGTTGAGCAGAACTTTCCCTGCAATTGTAGCTCTTAGCTGCAGTGGGCCATGCTGGGGCTGGACATGTGATCAGAGAGGAGGGAGCCAAGGAGGGAAATGAGGGAGTGGGGAGTACTGAGAATCAGCAGGTGGGGGGAGACTGAGATTGGCTAAGGAACTGAGGAGAGGGGACATGGAATGGCTGGAAAAGGAGACTGAATCAGGGGAAGGAGGTACGTTGGGAGGGATAACAGATCTGACAAGGAGCCAAGTTGTCTGAACACGTGGGGAACGAAGACTGAACAAGGAACTGGAGTGTGGGGAAGATACTAAGATTGGGCAGGAAGCCTGTGGAGGGAGATTTGTACTAGGAGCCAGAGGGGATGGGGAACATGGGCTGGAGGAGCAGAGCAACCGGAGTCCCAGATTGGGGAAAGAGACGGATTGAATAAGAAGCAAGGTGAGGGGAATTGGAACTGACTAGGATTGGGAGTTGAGCGGAGACTAAGACTGGGACAGAGAGTCTGTGGGTGAAACTAAGACTTGCTGGGCAAGAAGACGGGATGGGATGAGAACACTGGAGTAGAGAGTGGGCAGGCTATGCGAGGAGAATGGAACTAAGGAGCCAGGGGTGGGAAGAGCAGGAGTGGGATAAGGACAGGTTGGAAGGGATATGGCAGAAGTGGCCATGCTTTGGGGGGAAATGGCGGAAAAGTCTGTGCTCACCAGAGCACTCTCCACTCCCGAGCCTGGATTGGAACCCAAGGTTCCTGAGTCTCCCCATGCATCTGCTGTCATCAGATGTCTGTGAATGGCTATACTGGGTCAGACCAAAGGTCCATCTAGCACAGTATCCTGTCTTCCAACAGTGGCCAATGCCAGGTGCCCCAGAAGGAATGAACAGAACAGGTAATCATTAAGTTATCCATTCCCTGTCACTCATTCCCAGTTTCTGGGAAACAGAGGCTAGGGACATCCTAGCTGTGAAAGTCTTTGATAAAATTTCTCATCCCCCTCTAGTGCTGATCCATATAGAAGATGACAATCTGCTACTGCTATCAGTTATTCCATTAGCTCAAGCAGAGGTCTGTGTGATGGATCCAAAGGTTACAACCTTACTAACGACCTATGTGGGTGTGAGTATGATGCCACGTATTGGAATTTGTTTTTGCTTTTTAAAAAAACTAGGAAATTCCACACAAAAATAAGTATGAAAAGAACATTTTAAATTTTCAAGTCAAGCACTCACATGTTAGAAAATGCCAGAATTAAGGTTGGCTGTGCAACAGTAATTTAGCCTCTTTATGCATATGCATTATGATAGTCTTTAATTACATGATCACGTACTATTTTTTCCACAATACCCCACCTAATTCAGTCCACAGGATGGATCTGCTCTGGCAATAAATCAGGGTTGAGCAGTGAAGGAGACTGTTGTCTGTAGGACCCCTGCTTCATTTGCTGCAGAAGTCAAAAAATGTGTAGAGAAAGAGATAGGGTTTGCAGAAGAAGAAGAAAGAATGGATTAATGCTACCCTGAGGAACTGGATTCTGCTCCTGCTTCTGTCACAGAGTTGCTGTGATGCTGGCTGAGTTGCTTAATGCAAACTTTTCATACATAGTCACTTGGTATGTGTTCCTTATTTTCTGAATGCTTTGCTTGAAACCATAAGGTCTAACGTGCAGATGTGCTGAGCACTCACAGCTACAATGAAGTCTGTGGCAGCTGTGCTTTGAACATATGAAGTGCTATGTCTTGCTAAGTACTTTGAAAAAGCAGGTCCTAGGCAGGAACGTGCACGGGGGGGGAGGGGGAGCAAGCAGGGGCATGCCCTCCACCCAAATCTTCGTGTGTCCCTGTAGCCCAGAGCCGGAAAACACATCAAGGCGGCTGGCCACCAGCTGAGCTTCTCCTCCCACCACTCCTACAACTGCTGCTTCTCCATCCCTGCTGCTGGAGTCCCACGAGTTGCCTCTGCCTTCCCCCCCAACTCACCTCATCGAGCTTGTGTGGAAAAAATAGGATGCGATCATGTAGTGAACGTATGATAATGCATATGTAGAAGGGGGCTGAATTATGATTGCACAGGCAACCTTAATTCTGGCATTCCCTAACTTTTGAGAGCTTGGCTTTGCAACCTTAATGGTCTTTTCGCATTTTAAAAAATGTAATATATGTGTATTATATACTTACCCAATGAAACTGTGAACATTTTAGGAAACCCTGTAGAGCAGTAGTTCCCAAATTCTTTCCTGCCAAGGATCCCCTTGGCATCTGACTAAATGTCCCAGATCCCTTTCATTTCAGGTACTATGGGAATGCCCTGAAAGGTCATGTTGTGCTGATTTGGCACTTCTACCACTCCTCTATGTGGTAGAAGTGCCAAAACGCAATTCCGGTGTTCTGCCCCTACTTCAACGAACAGACAGGTCTCTCCCCCCGTATAACCCACAGTGGTCCCGCAAGTGCCTGGGGAACCCACTTTGGGAACCACAGCTGTAGCTCAGTAATTCTAAAGACATCAGGATAATTGGCAATCACTTCAGGCAGGATATTTCACACATTGCGAGTGATGTGAAAGAAAATGCAGAGAAAGCCAAGGGTGAGTGAGCACTGTACACTTTGTATTCTGTATTGTAATTGAAATCAGTATATTTGAAAATGTAGAAAAACATCCAAAATATTTATAATACATTTATTATGTTAAATATTAATATATATTAATCACAACAGTTTTTTAAATCTATTTAATTTATTTTGCTTTAATCACATGCATTAACTGTGATTACCTGATAGCCCTACTTGTAATGTATTTAATCTAATTCAGAAACTAAATGATAAACAATAGGAAGTGTACAGGCACCCTCTCTGTAATCAGTCTTATTTACTTAACCAATTCAGTCAGTTTCTAAACCCACGAAAATATGATATAGTAATTTTTTCAAAAACTCTGGATATATGTTCTTTTAACTAATAGAAATATGTATAGATCAGATACAGAGATGTTTAGATGTAAGAGGTTGATCTGGACCTTCTCTGTAGTTTTGACTATATTTTTTTTGCAGTAAGCCAACCTAGAATTAATTGGGTTTTTTTGTTTTGTTTTTTTGGTAAGAAAGTACAAACTTGTAATAGAAGCTTGGTTTATAATAATATATTCAGTTTGGACATGTTGTCATAGCCCCATTGCAGGACAGGAATACATTAGGGATTCATGCTTGTGCATCTGGTTGTGTGTGTGCAAAACAAAGTGGTACCTATTAAAATATTGACAATTGCCATTTGCTAGTTATCAGCTTTACAGTAGTTCTATATTCAGTGTGTTTGTGTTATGTTAATTAGGGAAAAAGGCCAAATTGCAAAGATTTGAATGGTAACATTAACAGTCTGTAATGGCCTCAGACAAATATAGGGTTGTATTTTGCAAAGAAATTTAATTTCCACAATATCATCAAAGCTAAGAAATGTAGACTATTATCCCATCTTTCTTTCACTCTGTATGTTTGTCTCCAAATCCGTGACTTCTAGAAAGAAATTAATGTAGATCTTCCTATTCAGTTTCATGAGTCCAGTGTTTGTCTAATCGTTATAGTTTAGTACTGAGAGGTAATGTAACTAACATACATATTAAGAGTAAAATATACTTGTTTTTAAAAGTGCATTTAATTTTTTTAATTCAATCAGAGGAATCCATATTTTCAAGCTTAGCACTAAGTAGTAGGGTTGCCAGGTTACCTGCAGCAACTGGCCTCCGCCACCGGAAGGTGGGAAGAGCAGCAGCTGGAGCCTGGAGGAACACTCAGCAATGGCTCTGGTGAAGAGAGGTCTCCCCCGTCCTGTCTCACTTACCCCTCCACTCCCAGAGCACGGCTTCCCCTCCCCGTCCTGCCCCACTCACCTCTTCACCCCTGGAGCACAGCTCACCTTCCCCCATCCTGTCCCATTTACCCCCCACCTGGGGACCAGTGAATTAAGTGTTCACCAATGTAACAGTCAGGCTCATTGACTCTTTCTATGTGGTAAATACAAATAACTAATTTAAAAAAATTCATAGAGGCAATGTGACTGAAATCCTCTGTGAAGTCCATGGAATTTTCTGACTTCAACAGGGCTAGGAGTTTGCCCTATGTATCTGTAATAAATAGTGACTGTTCTTACTCTATGGATCCTGACCAGGACTGTTATTTTTTAGTGTTCAGTTGTATCTACTTTTGGTAGAAGGGTAACACTAAATCCTCTGATTAGTATATTTTGTGCAGCCATAAATAAGCAAATCTTAAGAGATGCAGATATATAGGGGGTATTGGTTTATATTTTTGTAATTTAGTGGCAGTCCTGCACTAAATTTTAGTCAAAATTCACCAGATGTATTGGTGCACAAGTCATGCACTAAAATTTGATTGTTTCATGTATATAATGTTCCATAGCTGAAATTATTCTGTAATGTTTAGCAGTTTTAAAATGGTATAAAAACATGTAAGACATCAGGCTCACTGGATTTCGAATTCTGTCTTAAAGCTGATTCTTTGGAGTTATCTTTCCTTACTGCTGTTTTTATGGCATAAAATGTGCATTGTTGCATTGGGAAATGTGAAATTTGCACTGTATGATTATTGCATTGTAATAATTTTGATTTCAGTCTCTATTATGGACATTCTGGACAATCTGACAATTGTTTTGTGTAGATGAAGCACCTTAAATACTTTTATCAAACCATGCTATACACCTCTTTTACAGTGTGCCTTAAATACCTTAAATATTTAAACTAATTGTTAACTTATTGTATTTAGTTAAAGCTAATAATTCTAAAATCTTTTTAAATTTAGGATTGATGTAATTCTGTACAGCTCTTGTTGGATATTTTATTTGCATAGAAAATTCCAGCAGCTGTGCTGTAGTTTATATATAGGTTCTATCACATTCTTAAATTTAAAAAAAAGTGTCAAGGAAGTTTGTTTTTCAGTGTTTTGAAATACAAATGCTGATGAGATAATTACTGTTTAGCCAAGTTCTAATTGTGTGCAGTGAACTGCTGTGTTGATTTAGGTAATTTGCCACTAGCACTTTAGAAGTTTTCTGTTGTCAGATTTACAAATTAGAAATAACATTCTGTTCAGAAATTGGTGAAAGGATGTTTTTTATATACAGTGGAAATTTGAAATATGGTGCTTAAATGCTAAAATATTGTTTTATATATTCCATAAGCATAAAGATTTTGTTTCATAAAACTATCATTTATTGTGCCATAATCTTAGGATGGTTTAGATTTTTACCTTGTTTAATATATTTTCTAAGTATGTTTTGTGTTTCATTCTATTAACGTTCCTGTCACATTACAAGAAGAATTGGCATTTTTTTAAAAGTTCAGAAAGGGAGAAGGTGTGAATTATAAAAAATTTTTAAAAATGTATATGAAATTTTTACCTTGCAAGTTAAGTAAATGTATTTTTGAGACACCTCTTCTAACCTTAAAATTTTATAGTAGTCTGGCCTTACTGAAAAAGTGTTTCTAATAATGTTCTAGTAATTTCTTGATGTTAAAAAATAGGAGTTCTACACAAATAAATGGGCTCATACTTTTTCCTTATTTTTCTTTTTTGAGGAGTTAGATTTGTTTGTAAACACAACTAAGAGAACTTGGTTAATTAAGTTAATTTCAAGCATTTGCCACCTTTTATTGTAAAGGCAGAAATACATATGAGCAATATAAACTTGATGTTATTCTGATCAGTATAAATAAACACTAGATGTGCTACCCTTTATAAAAACTATGCTCTGTAGCATATTGGCCTTTCCCAATAGTAAAGCCAGTGCCACCGATGTGGGGGTATAAAATCAGCTTTCAGTCAGAGAAAGGGGCCTTACCCATAGCAGCTGTCTCTGGATTTTGGGGTGGCACCAAGAAGATCAGCTCATCACAGTGACATGGCTCTGTTACTTATGACCAATAGCAGAAGACTATGTGGAATGTCAAGGGGTTCCATTATTGGCAAGTGTTGTAGGGTTTGGGGTTCCATATTCAGTAGTCCAGTGGTTCTCAAACAGGGTTATGTGTACCCCTGGGGGTACTCAGAGATTTTCCAGGGGGGTACATCGTCTTGTATATATTTGCTTTGTTTTACAACAGGCTACATAGAAAGCACTAGCGAAATCAGTACAAACTAAAATTTCATACAGACAATGACTTGTTTATACTGCTCTGTATACTATACGCTGAAATGTAAATACAATATTTTGGTAAAAAATGAGAAAGTAAGCAATTTTTCAGTAATAGTGTGCTCTGACACTTTTGTATTTTTTTGTCTGGTTTTGTAAGTTTTTAAATGAGGTGAAACTGGGGATACACAAGACAAATCAGTCTCTTGACATGGGTATAGTAGTCTGGAAAGGTTAAGAGCCACTTCAGTAGTCTACACAGGGCTGCAGACCTTGGCTAGCCCTTAGAATACTGCAGGCCTGTAAGGTTTAAGTGGGCTGGTTAGAGCTTGAACTCCTAGGTTGCTCAAGATATGAGTATAGAAAAGAAAGAAGGCAATCATATGACTGCCGTTGGTGGTGGTTGTCTCCCTCATCACTGCTGTTGTGAATAATGATGTATTTATTTACTTCTATTACCATAGTGCTGAAAGGCTACAATTAGGGCCCCAGTGTGCTTTACGACACAATGGTGTAGTAAGAGAGTAAGTTACATGTGTTGTTGCTGGTTATATTTTAACCTTATCAGACTGCGATATGATCACCTGATTTGAATGGCACCTATATATGTATCATTGCATTAATTGCATAACGGTTAGGCTAAATACTGTAATTAAAAATGGCAATGTCCCGTGGTCCCTGATATAGTATATATAGCAGTAGTTTGATTATATATATATATATATGATATTTTATTCTCTAAATCACAACTACTCACAGTATTAACAACTTTTTAAATGTTTTTTTCTGGGAGGAGACAATCTACAAGTGTCTTGGGGCAGAAATTACACCTTTTTTAATGTTCCCGTCTCCACCCCCTTTTATTAGACAGTGAATCTGCAATTTACAATGAGTGAGCAGACGACAGTACCCATGCAGTGCCCTGTTAACTACAATGGGACTACTCAATCTTAATGTTAAATACTTTGTTGAACTTGGGGTCAGAGTTACTGCTTTAGCTCAACTGGTAGAGTTTTCATTCTGGACTATTTTATTTTATTTGGATTAATAAAAGCACCCTTCTAGAAGTTCTGAACACTTTACAATTATTACAAAATGTACAATGTAATGTATACTATTTCCACCTTTCACGTTTCTCTGTAGAATAATCTATTTAATGGGATGTGTGTTGATAGTTACAGATGCACATGTGCACTGAAAGTAAACTTTTAGGCAAGTTTTCCAGAATAATATATATTCAATTTCCAAAGGGTTTAATGACATTTGTCACCCAAGTTGTTGCCTAAGGGCTTGTCTACATAAACATTTAGTTCCCGAAAAGCTGGGGTGTGAAGCTAGCCTGTTGCTGACCGGCTGCCTGCATGCACACTGCTGATGCGCATTGACAGTTTGTTAATTTAGTGCAGGGGTCGGCAACCTTTCAGAAGTGGTGTGCCGAGTCCTCATTTATTTACTCTAAGGCTTCGCGTGCCAGTAATACATTTTAACGCTCTGGGGGTTCTTGCCGTGGGCTCCTGCCAGCCGGGGTCTCAACCCGCTTCCAGCCTGGGTTCCTTCACCCAGGCCAGCAGCGGGCGCTGAGTGGGGCCAGCGGCGGGACCCTGGCTAGCAAGGGGCCAGCAGCCGGAACCCCAGAGCTGCGGCGGGCTGAGCGGCTCAAAAGACGATCACTTGTGATCATTAAAATGAGATTGGAAACAATTTATCATCAAAATATGGATAATATTTTTTTTTAAAAAAAATCTGTTTGGTCCAATATTAAACTTAATTTTACATCAGCTGGATTTAAACCATAAAAACAAAAATTGTTATTCTTAAGTGTGTATATGTGCATCTTATTTAAATGTTAGCTACTAAAGGAATAAGCTTCCTGAAAAGGTGCATTTATTATATACACAAGTCCCATAGTCAAATGCAGTGGGATTGTGTAAATAGGAAATGTTGGGTACCTGATGAAATCCTATAAATTACAGATTTTTATGCTAACAGTGTGACATATTTTAAGACTACTCTTGAAGGTACTTAATTTATATGGTTTATTGCTACCAGTATATTTCCTTTTAATGCAGGTTTCATTCTATTGTGTGAACACATGGTATTTGTTTGACATTTTATGTGGGTGCACATACATACGTGTGTGTATTTTATAAGAGTTTTCTAATGATAATTTAAGATATCAGAATGGCAGAAAAACATTCATAGTAATTAGAAATCCTTTATTAAATAAAAAAGTCGTATAATGTACACTTCCATACAATTGCTTTGTTTGTCATATGGATGGTGACAAGTTCTTTTCAAAGAAATTATTTCACTCAGCTCAGAAAGCCATACTGTAGCCATCTGGTGTCATCTTGGTAGATTATAACTGTTTTTGCTAGCATTCTCCTACTGTGTTAAAACAATTCAGATATGTTCTGCTTGCCAGCAGGTTATAGATATATTTTTAATCACACTGGTAACATTACTAGTAGCGTATGTCAGGTTCTTACAGGTCAGTTAATTTCTGCCTTCAGCATGGGAAATGGATTAAAAAAGATGAAGAAAAGAGAGACTATGTCAGGATAGGGACAGGAGCTTTATACTCTCCCACCTAAGATATGTGAAGAGGTAAGCAGCCCGTAGCAAGCACTTTCAATCTGCAGAAGGTGCTCCTTGTTCTCTTCAACTCCTAAACATTAGCAGGTCATGGAACTATTCATTTTTTCCAGGTAACCAATTACTATGAATGTAGAGTTTGTTACATGGACAACCCTTTCAAAGCAGCAACTAGAACTGGCCTTTAGGGTCTGTACTGTAGTAATTAATCATTCAGTGTCATCAGAAACCACTGTCAGAACAATCTGCTTTCTGTTCTCTTAGATCAAGGATTCCCAAACTTGGTTTGCAGCTTGTTCAGGGTAAGCCCTGGCGGGTCGCAAGATGCTTTGTTTACCTGAGCATCCGCAGGTACAGCTGCTTGCAGCTCCCAGTGGCTGCGGTTCACCTTTCCCAGCCAATGGGAGCTGCGGGAAGCAGTGGCCCGGCCCAGAGTACAGCTCCCTTTGGAACACACCTACAAATTGAGTATATGACAACCTAGGCTTTAGTTCTCCTCTCCATGACTTCTTGTTACTAATAAGAGCTAGGACAGGGAGAGAGTTTAAGCCCAAGTTGTTAAAACATAGGATATTGCAGCTCTGTAACAGAAGCAGCTACTTCATTCCTGTAGCATCAGAAAGAAAGGAAAAGAAATAGCTGATAAACCTGAACAGTTCCATTGGCATTTCTTGGCATAGTTCATTTAGGTTGCTCTAAATAAGTGAAGGGTTTGTGTGTAGTTTTAAATAGGGTTGTCAAGCAATTAAAAAAAATTAATCACAGTTTTAAACAATAATAGAATACCATTTATTTAAATATTTTTGACATTTTCAAATATATTGATTTCATTTACAACGCAGAATACAAAGTGTACCGTGCTCATTTTAATTTATTTTTATTACAAATATTTGCACTGCGAAAAACAAAAGAAATATTATTTTTCAGTTCACTTAATACAAGTACTGTAGTGCAATCTATCACGAAAGTTGAACTTACAAATGTAGAATTATGTACAAAAGACACTGCATTCAAAAATAAAATGATGTAAAATTGTAGAGCCTGCAAGTCCACTCAGTCCTACTTCTTATTCAGCCAGTCACTGAGAGAAACAAGCGTGTTTACATTAACAGTGAGATTAAAACAGTGAGATTAAAACTGCAGTTGCAATTAATTTGTTAAATCGTGATTAATTTTTTTGAGTTAATTGCGTGAATTAACCAGTTAATCGACAGCCCTACTTTTAAATTAACAAAAGTATCTAGTATCTGAGATGTCACGATTTTTAAATGTTTTCTCTGTAAAAGGTAATAAACTTTAAAAAATTACATTGAAAATTCAGTTGTCTTCTAAAGAGTTATTGAACCAAATTTTGGAGAAAATTCAGTCATTAAGGAATATATTGTGACTATGGATCAACCCAGAGCTAGTTAGAGCCATCCTCGAGTGAGATGATGATTTAGACAATCACATATCCTCTCTGTTCCCCCATAAGAGGGGTGACAGGCTTATAGCTACCAAAGTTTGCATTCAATAGACTGCTAACTTAACTGCACTGACTGCAACTTGGGAGAGTGTAACCAGGGCTCTGTCCACTCCCTGTCTTCTCATATCTACCTGCACATGGGAATGGGGAGCAACAGCTGTGCAAAGTCTACTTTATCTCCGGTTCTGCTACCTGTGATGTAGAAAGCCAGACTCAAGGGGTGTCGTGCACGTCACTTCCATCTTGCGTTTCCATAAAAGCCTGGCCATGATTTGCCCCTAAAATATTAAATGGATTGTATCTTGCTGTAACATAATCTTAACTGCAGAGCCTCTGCCAACACCTCCTTAATCATTTGACGCTATCGTAAAAACAGGGTTTGTAATGGGATATTTAATTTCATACTTAGATATTTTATTTGTGTTTACAGAATATTTGGTAACTGGCTGCCAACAACTACCCTCCATCCCCAGTTTTTGTGTTTTTGTTTTTATTTTAGTGTATTAAAAGTACTCGGCTGTGACTATGCATGGCTACATTTGGTATTTGATATTGTGCAATCAGGGTTGAGAATTAATTTCTTACTATCTTATGGCCTCATACTATAAGAACCCTAACTTGGTGTCTTGATGAGGTACTAATGAAAAATTGTTTATGCTCCTGCTGCTTGTCATTTTAACTACCGTAAATACACCAACAGTCACCAAATTTGGTTAGATTCATAGGCAAGTATTCAGCTGAACATACTTTTCTTTACAGCGAATATAGCAAGATTAAACTTGAAGATGCTCTCATAGTGTACTCATTCTAAATAATAGCAGGTGGAAGGAGGGGTTTTGCTTTCAGTGAAAATGGATAGGCACTCCCTGCAATTGCACATTGAATCAGATAGACAGAGACAGCTGCAGAAGGGAGATATGCATAGCAAAAACCAAATCAATTGGATTCAGTCACATCCAAATGAAATTACATCAGTCAATAACCTTCCTTTCAAGTGACTGAAATCTTTCTGGCCCAAATTTCTCTTGTCAGGTTACTCAGTTTTGCCAGTGATTAAAGTATCTTAAAATTGCTTCGATAACATCAAGGACCTTGTTGTGACAAGTTCTGTAAATGCAGTCTCTTAAAAGAGAAAGCTGGGTTTCATGTAGAGTATTGAGTGTATTGACTGAATTTCTTCCCATTGGTCCTGAGAAGCTTTTGTTCACAAAGATATTGCAGAATAAAGGAAAACTATACTTCTCACATTGAAGGAATTCATTTCCTTGGTCTGATATCTATATTTTATTTTATTCTTATATGTGGTTATGTGACTTCTTTTTTAAATTTTAAAATAGTTCTAGAAGTACAGTGTACTTATTCTTAAGTGGAATAGTATAGTGTTTGAAACACATAATCCTATACATTGATAGACTATTGTATTTGTTTGCCTCAGTCAGCATATTTATTAAATGTGGGGATACACTGACCACCTTTAAAAGATTAGTATTTACTAACCATTACCACCCGAGAATGGCTGAGATTTAGTTTCCATCTGTACCTGAGATGTTATGATGTGTATTTGTTGCTACTGTGAATATTGATTTTTATTGTTTTATTTTCTTTTTGTGTTTTGTTCAGACTGATCACTATATATGTATTCTGTAGCCATTCTGGAAATATTTGTAATTGTTTACAATTAACCTATAGTGAGAAAAATCTCATTAATTAACACTGTCTAAGTTTAGGAGACACATTCCATACCATTGATTTTTTTTGTTTAATTAATTAGTAAGATTCTTGATTTTTAGACGGGCTGAGGTCTGGCAACACCCACTGACTTAACTGGGCATTGTGGGTACTATTCACTTCTATCACCTTGTCTAGAGTGGAGAAAAAGTTGAGTTCTTAAAACATATTAGCTCACCTGATTTTCAGCAACACTTAGTAGCTACTACCTTTTAAAACACGTTAGTTGTTCATGGTGAACTCTAGCCAGGTGAGTTCTAGATTTCAAATTTCATTTAAAATGTTTATTTTGGTTGAAGGACACCCCATTCTATTCCCTTCCACTGCCAACTACTGTCATATCCCATCCATGTATAATTTCCCCCACAACCCGAAACACATGTAGGGACTTGTCAGGATTTACAAAAGGGTAGTTTCAAGCTTTACTGGACCTCATAAGATCTGTCGGAGTGGAGTGCACCTTGTATGGACCTCATGCACAGACCCAGCTTAAATTTTGGGTGCTCATTGAAAGGTTTTGTTGAAAAAAGTTAAGTTTGAAAGTATGTGTATCATTGGAATCTAGCTAATGCCCCAAAACATCCTCTCTTAACAAAAATTCTGAACCTTTTAAAAACAAGAGATTCCCACTATCATCTCAGAATCCTGCATCACTCACTATTGCCCCACTTAATTAGCACTCCCCCCTTCCTCTTGTCTATAAATGCTATCAGCAAAAGAACTAATAAAAGGGTTCGGGGGTGCTTTCTCTGGAAAAATCTCAAAATATCCCAGTCAATTCAATTCCTGTATTTGAGAAGATTTAAGGTAATTTCAAGAGCTTTTACACAAAAACTACATATTTTTTAATTGACTAGGGGAAGAGGGAGCTGATATGGACAGGTGTGTGTGTGTGTGTGGGTAGGTGGGTGGGTGGGTAGTGGCAGGTTGTTTTTTTCTTCCCTTATTCCCTGGATAGGAAGGAGAGACAGAAAGGGATTCAGTTTTTTTCTTTCTGCCATGGCGGGTAGGGGAAATCAACAGGTTCCTTTTGAGGAACAGAGGTATATAGAGAACCTCCCTGGCTATAACACCTCTCCTCCCTCTTCCCCATCTTCCCCCTCCAAAAAACAAAACAAAAACAAAACCCGCATAGCTCTTCTGGCCTGCTGTTGCCTCATCCACTGACTGGAAAGTCTGGGAAACTCATGTTTCCATTTCAGATTCTCCAGCTGAGCAAGTCTTCACTTCTCCAGGCACAGATAGAAATGTGAGTTCTGTGGCTAAATCCACCAGTCCTTTGATAATCTCAAGAAGGAGGATCTGAGACTGGAAATGTATAGGGTTGCTAGATTAAGTAGGGCCCTTGAAGTGGAAAACAAGGATTTTAAAGTTGATGTAGTAAGTAAGAGGAAGCCAGTGAGGGGACAAGAGAAAAGAACTAGTTGTTTGGATCAGTAAGGGTTGTGGGTAGATTAAATGGAAAGGGGAGAGGCAAAGGGAAGTGTCATCACATCACTCAGTGTCAGGGTTGATTTAATCATGATTTAAATCAGCAAGCAGGAAACCTGGATTTAAATAATCTATTTTAATCATGTTTTGCATTTGTACTTTTGAGTTATTTTCCTAAAGAAAGGATGATTCTCATTGACGAGCAACCATTAAAACTGGTTGATTTGCTGCTAAATATAGCTTTTACACTAAATCTGGTGCCTCTTTTTGCTATGTATACATATTTATTAAAGCAGTGATAAACCTTATCTGACATTTATTCAGATTCTTAATATTGATATTTTTTCTTGTTAGAAAATAATGAATGATACATTTCTTAGTAATAGATTATTAATTTTTATTTGTGATTCGTATCAGTCTCTAGCTGGTTGTAAATTCAAATGCAACTTAAAATGTACAAAAACAGAATTTTAATATTTTTTAAAATTAAACTATGTGCTGAATACTTAGGAAAAGATATTTATCAAAATATGTTTTTCATTTAAAGCTAATTGATATATTAAACAAAGGGAGTATTATCTGTAGTTAGTTTATTGAACTGATTGTTTCTGGTCACTGTATCCTTCAAGATTTTAGAACTAGTAGATTTTACCCCCACACATAGTGTTTGCTCATAAATTGGAAGAGGAAAACAAGCTTTTCTGCTTTTTCAACTCCCAATTGGTTTCTTAACTTTTGAATGAAGTAGTCATTGAACTGAACGAGTTGAATAAACTGAAATGAATAAAATATTCTCTCTGCACCTGCAGATGATGTTACTGCTGTCAAAAGCTGGCTTAGCTCTCAGCAAACTCTAGTACTTCCACCAAATCAATGGTCTGATTTTCTTTAAAACTTGGCAGCAAACATGTACTGCTTAATATGATTTTTTGTATTTAATTTAAATGATTTTAATAGGTTATTATAAGCTTAGGCCTTAACATAGGTTGTCAAATTTAAAATTTAATTTTAAATAAGTTTTTTTAAAATTAATCTGTATTTAATTTCTATAAAAAATCTGATTTAAATTAAAAAATCTGGTTTTTATTATTTGTTTTTAATTATTGATTTTTATCCATCCTGTTTCTCATGAGCAGGTCGTGGACAAGAGTTTTAATAATAATGACAAAGAAGAAATGTTTTCTGAGTTTTCACAAATCAGTAAAATTGATCATCAATTTCTATTTGTGGATAACATACGTTCTCATTAGTATGTTTGCTCAGTTACATTTTTTTTGTCTTCCATTTACATGAATCAATTGTTGCTTGAGCTGCTTATATGAATAAGTAGCCATTGTTTCCTTAAATAGCCTATAGTAAATTAGATGGAGGCTTTTTGATGTGAAAGAAATGTTGACATAGCCCAATTTTGGAATTTCTGTAAATGTGAAATTAGAGAGTAGGCAGTATAAAACTTGTTTTTAAATGGAATAGTTTTCTTTGTTAATATATATGTAACAAACATTCATTACGTTGCATTTTTCATTAAGGGAAAATTACCACAGAATTGCTGTCTTGCTATTCGTAGGTATACGCTGTTTAGATCTTTCACCCAGTGCCTTTTAACAGTGTACATAGTTTTTAAAAAAACTTATTTTAAATATACTTTCTTCATAGGCTTCCTGGACCTGCTCTGCAGATCCTTTAGAGTACTCCTTTAGTGGCATTGATTTGGCTCTACATCACTACTGTAAGATGCGCAGACTTGTTATTAAAACGTAATTCTTAAATAGTAAAATTATTGTGGCTTAGTGCAGCTAATTTAAGGATCTAACCATGTCTCAGTTCATCAAGATGAAGGGAGAAGTGAAGTGGATTTACCTACGTTACTCCCTTCACTTCAAAGGAATGGACCCCTAAATCCAACATTAAATGAACACTGGTGCTAGAAAACTGCAACACCATTCCTGTTATGTTTCTTTAAGTGGTAATTTTTCTTTGACACAATTTCATTTTTTACTCACTTTCCGTTTAATTACTTGTAATATAAGCAGTATTTTTTAAAAGAGATACTAAAAGTACTTTAAGTACTTCAAATTCCGGAATAGAAAGCGGTTATTTTTTAAAGAAAGGGTTTGTTCTATCTTGAGAGTGGATGTTTAGTAAAAATTAAGTAAATAAGCTTATTTTCTGTTACTTTTCCTATAAAACAAACACGTTCCTGCAACTGCAACAATGCACCCAAGAAGTGTAAGCATCTGGTTTATCTGCACACTGTGTCATGTATTAATGCTTAGAGTTCCACCTATGAGGAAAATGCTATCTTGCATGTTCATATTTGTCTGTCTTAACTAAGTCATTGCTTTTATGATCAGAAACCTATGCAGTCTTCTCTTCTTTTTGAACTGCACTGAGCAAAGAATCAAAAAGGATGCTACACGTAACCCAAGTCAGTTTGAAGTTTGGACTCTAAGAAAAGAAAAAGGCTTATATGTATGACATTACTCTTAAACTATCTATTTGGATCTGACCATACATATCATTTAAATCTACTGTGGTGTTAAAATGTTTCATAAGACACAGAGCAGAGCTGCTATGATCTTAAATGTTAATATTCTTTTCTTATCACTTTACTGTGTAGATACCCTTCATGAGACACAACTCTACCACAGCTCATCCTCGGAGGCAATCCTGGAAACCTCTTTTATAAATGTGATTTTAAAATGTGGATAAAACTCTCAATAGAGTACATAAAGTAAAGGAGAACAGCTATCTTGTCTTTTTCATAAGCTTATCGTGACAAAAAGTTGAGTTTGCTTGTCAGGTTTGGCTAGAATGTAAGTGATTGGTTTGTTACTTGGACTGACAAGGCAGTTAATTTGCCTGCATTTTTTGCACTAATCAGGAACGTTTGATATATCCATTGTTGGAAAATACCAGATAAATGTTGTGTCAGAATTGTCCTGTTAAGTAATGTCTTGTTCCCCTGTGCTTCCTTGACAAATGATGATATACAGTGCTTGGATTCATTGAAGAGTGACAGAAACCTATGGGACTTAAATACTGTATGTTCCTCTGTGGTGGTATTGATTTCTTTTAAAAAATCAACGCTTTGCCATCAGTCTGCTGCTCTACTAATATTCAGTTTAATAAGAATATCCTATATAAATACTGTGTTGTGGAATATGATAGAAGTTTATGTAAAAGGATTATTTCAGTACAGTGGCAATAACAGACCTGTAAAACACTTGACACTTTCTCATTTTGAAATAATAGCCTTGCTGCAGAAGAATTGATTTTGTGCTTATTAGCATGAACTAATTGTTTCCGCTTTCAAATGTTCGAGTGAACAGAAATATATCCATATCCATGCTTTCTGGATCACTGCTGAGACAAACAGGAAAATTTGAACATTGTCTTATTTGGATTAATTTTGCTGTGGTGTTCAGGTCAAGGTATGTTTTAGTTTTTGGTTTTGGTTTTTCTAATTTAAATATGAAACTGCTATATAAGTTGGGGATGAATGAAGAACTGATCACACAGCATACCATCTGAAAGATCTTCATCTACGTCTATGTACCTCCAGATAGATACAGACATAATATTTTGGTCTACAAACTATACTGATCAAGTTCTTAAATCTACAGCAGCAGTATATAGACATCTCCATCGTTTCATCTTGAACGTGCTTGGGAAAAAACTGTGTTCAAGTGTAATTATACTTGTAACTTTGCGCCATATCATCTTGGAACTTCTTGATCTATGGTGGAGTTTTTTTGTCATCTATCAAGGTATATTTTTAGTTGAAAATACATTTTAAACATAAAAGAAAAAAGATACATGCTGTATTAAGTGATAGGAGAAAAATACAAATTGGTGTATACTAATTTAAAAGTCATATCTTATTAGGGCATCTCATGTTTGGATACTATGTTCAATAAAATTGACTTGATGTGTCTAACAAGTTGTACTGTTTTGAAAAAAAAAAAGTCAAAAGAAGATTTTCTGAACATTTTATAAATATTCCTTAGCCATAAGGCACACACAAAGCTCCTCCTATGTGAAGAAATGTGTATTTTGGGAGTCCAGTTTTCAAGTCTGAAGGCCTTTTTAGATGAGAGGACGGAGTTTAGATGCAACTCTTGGAGAATTCAGAAACACGGGTGACTAGAGAAAATTACATCCAGCCATTATGTTAATAGGAAAAAAATTCATCAGGTACGATGGAGCCCCCTACTTAATGTCTGGCTAGGAATTACTAATGACTTTTTAAAAACATTATCTTACTAGAAAACCAAATATACTGTGACATATGGTCAATAATTAGCCTTTGTGTTACCAACTCCAGTTCCCAGTACAGCATTATTTTATTCTCTCTGAAAACATAATGTGAGACAGTGAGTGCCACTTCCTGGTTTTAATTTTTGCTACCTTAAATTTTCATTTGTTTAGTAGTAGATTACTTAAATTTCTTAATCTGAGACAGTATATTTTGTCTGTGTTTTTTCATTGATGCCCCACCCCCCAAAATGTGTATTCAGTACTCTATTAAACCAATCATCCTCCACTGGTCCAGCATCGTCAGTACTATAGATACTCAGGTACATGTTTATGAAATGACTGTTCTGTTAAGCATTATTTACTACAACCATTTTATAGCTAGCAAACACTGAACTTAACTGAAATATATGCTATAGTCTCACGTGGAATGAGGAAAGTGTATTGGTGATTAGCAAACATGAAAACATTGGAAGGTAGAATAATGACTTTTCTTGTCAGCTTTATTGTGTGGAGGCTTTATTTTGGTAAGGTGTTAAATCCATAACTCTCTCTTATGTAGTAAGTTATTTCATTTGTCTTTCCTCTCTAGAAACCTTGGTAAAATATTGCATATTTCATATCTTGAAATGTTCGGTGATGATCTTCATATTCTTAGTGGACACTTACAGTAGTTCACAATCACCATGCAGTTGAGTACAATTGATTACAATAGTTTAAACTCCTGAAATGCCCAAAGTTCTGGAGTAGTGTGGATGTTACAGGTTAGGACCGGGAGAAGTAATTAGTACAGTACCTGCTCATAGTTTGTCTGCAACTGCAGAGTCTAATTTTAATGGATACAAAACAAACAAAAATACAACCACTCTTTCCTCTGTCTCCCAGAAGGAAAAATATGTAGTATGCATCTTTCTAGCACTCTGTCTTCATAGAACTACTCATTATAGGTTAAAAATAATATAAAAGCAGGTCAGATACAGTAGGTATATATCATATACAGTTTATAACCCCCATATATTTGAGACACACGCTGGTAGAGAGACACACACACATTGTATCTGTGCATGTAATTCCCCTTGTATGTGCATATACTTATGGAATTTCCCTATAGAATTTGTTTTGAGAACCCATGGTGTGTTACACAGTTTATGATGTACCACAGCTGCCTTATAGCAAAGTGAATACACACTTCTGCCCTATAAAGATGCTATTAACTTGTATATATGTTGAAGCAGGTTTTTTGCTAATATTTCTATATTTTAATTTGTAAATGTTTTTTAATAGTTTCTTTGAGTTCATTTGTTTCATAAAGCAGATGAGATTTTTGTGTCCCTGACCATTTAGGGAGTCTTACATTATAAATATACAAAATATACCTTTCCAAAATTGTGTGAAAGTAGTCAGTGCATGATTTTTCTTTGCCTCTAAATGTTTACTTTTAAAATGCGTGGTTATAAACAACTTTTTTTTAAGTGGAATTGACTATACAAATGCCTGATAGATGTATGCTTGTTTTCTTTTTACTCATCTGTGGTATAGATAATTGACAATTATATGGCGCTTAGACTCCACTGTGATAGGCACCTTAAAAAGAACCAAAATAGATTCCTTAAGTGTGTTGTGATACATTTGAAATACTTTGTAGACAGAAAGTTATGTCTACCTTATTCATCTTAAACTGAAATTACTGCCAAAAGTTCAGAGCCTTTAGCAATCCATGGTGATACATTTGGTGTGTCGGGGTTAGGGTGGGTGTACAGGTCAGACTGCAAGGCACTTTGGACACCACTTTTCCCTTACACTGTGAGGGTAGGGGGAGAGGGGCAGGTGATGTAAATCTAGCTGTGCTAGATTTACACCATTCAGGGATTACTCTAAACCAGGGCAATACCCAGCTGCCTAATTGGGGCAGGTTTCTGCCTGACCACTACAAAGGAGCCCATGGGATGCTGAGGATATGGCCTGTATACTTTCAGTTGGAGTTGTGTAATCTATCTTTTCTTTTTATATGTTTGACCCATAATTTGTATTTATTTAAAGAAGGGCATGTTACAGATCACATCAAAACCAAAGTAAATTTCATTGGAACCCATGAAGTAGGGTTGCATGATTATGCAATATGATGATTATGGAATGCAGGCATTGAAAATATTCCCACATTTTTCAATAGATGCCTGGGGGATGGTTGTCTAGAAAGCAGAATGTCCGATGAATATTGCATGATGAAAGTATTTTATTTTTTCGGGGGCTCCTCTTTTTGGTAAGGAGAATGAACACATACGGCTTCATAGTGCAATCTAGAAGGTACTATCCTTTCATCTCTGGATCTTGGGTTCAACTTCAGCTTTAGATAGGGAAAAACTGCCAGTTTTAGTTTAGTCTCCGTTTGTGCACATCACAAACGTAGTACACGTATTCACATTTGAGCCTCTGCTCAGGAGAGGTCCAGCAGTGTTGGGTAGGCATGGATTTAAGGATAAATGTTGAATCAGCAAGCGGGAGAGCCTAGTGTATGAGGAAAGAGGTTTGTCCTTCACAGTGTGTGTAGTATTAGGAACGCCTAATTAGGAGCTGGGGACAGAATAAGCCAACGCAGAGGGGAACCCAGGCAGCATACTGTGACAGTTAAATACCCCCCTGGTGTTGGAATAGCAGGAGTGTTGTAGTTCTGAACTGATGGGTGGTGGAGTGAACGTACAGCTCAGGCTAGTCATTTGTTTGACAGTTTATTGTTTGTAAAATTCTAGACTGAATCTATTGGAATTTTGCCTGAGGAACGACTGTATGATAGGCCCCCTCTAACGCTGTATATCCTCCTCCCATAAAATAGATTTACCCTCAGAAATGAATATTTACATATATATATATATAGAGAGAGAGAGAGAGAGAGAGAGAGAGAGAGAGAGATAAATTGCATTTTTTTTAACATGGTACCTTTTTGCATGACATTGTAGACAAATGTGCAAATGAGCATTAAGTGAGAGAGATGTTCCGTAGTCTCTGAAGCATATATGTGAAGTTGAATTTAAAGATTAGCTTATTAATGTTGTGTTTCAGGGACTTGTAGGTAATTACTTTTACAGCTATAGATGGGCACTGCTGACTTCTGAATGCAAAATAGGTTTTCTCACTCTGCCTGAGTCAGCTCTTTGTAAATTTATATGATATTAACTGTGGTTACTTACAAATGTGTCTGTAATGGGTATGTGTTGCATCCGCTGTTCCTTTATAAAAGCACAGGTCTGTTTCCCCACTGCTCACTCTAAGACTTCTGCAGGCCAGCTGATAAGATTCCCTCCTGTGCAGGTAGATGCGATGTAATGAAATTGGATGTCCGTGGTGAGCTTTGTAAATAAAATAAGATTGACCCCCAGCCATTATCTCATCTATCTGATTTACGTTGTAAAATCAGGATCTACACTATTGATTAGAACATAATTAGTTAATTATGTACAGGAAAAATACAGAGTTATGTGGAGCTTGAACACACCAGGCTACACTGCTAAAAAAAAATTCCAAGGGCATGAGCAGATGGAGATCACTTTAATAAAGAATAAAGCATACGTGTTTCAGGTATGGAACTGTCTAATCAACCTCTTGCTGTGAGGAGATTCTTGACCTCCATTCTATATTTTTTACACATGAACAATATTTCCTTTCAATTGTTGCCATTTCCTTTATTATTTAACTTATTAACCTGACTATTACAAATTTTCACCTTCCTTCCTCAGTTTATCTACCTTATTTTCTCCATGTAAAATTAGAAAATTAATTACCTGCCTTCCTTTTTGGACTGGAAAACAAAGCACTTCCTAATTTTGTTATGTAACATTATTTGAATCTTGTTAGAGGCATTGACAATAATAGGTAGCATCATATCAGGTAAAGCTATTTTAACAACAGGAGCTTGTTTTTTAGCCTACTCTTAGAGGTTCTCCATATTTTGTTTTCACAAAGTTCTGGGTACAACTCCTAGACCACTGAGATGCCTGTGTACTTAATTGCACCCTAGATCACATACTTTGGCATATAATGGCCAGGAAATTATCCTCAAATAGTGGGGGATGAAAATTTGGATGCCCATTTTGGAAACTCTGACCGTTGATGTATATGGTTAATATTTTGTCTAAACCAGCAGTGCCCAACCTTATTACAGAGGAGGGGCACATAAACCTAAGCACAAGCTTGTGTGAACCAAATAGATTTCTATATATTTTAATAAGATTTAAAGTCACCTGTATTGATTTATATTTTAAGTTCAGCTTGTGTCGTATATATTTATATAGGTTGTTCCTACGTACAGTGTTGTCTATTTACACACTTGTGTAAACTAAAATGATGTAAAGATGACAAAATGCTAATTAATCAGTCATTGGTATATTGTGTTGAAGAATGCCTTGGGCCTTATGACATGCCCTGGTGGGCCGTAGGTTGGGCACCCCTGGTCTAAACTACGGAAGATATACATTTCTAAACCAATATTATACATGTATAGAAAGCATCATGTGCTAGTCATCTTGTTTATAACCCTAGCAGAGAAGCCAAGTACATAACTATCTTTTCACCTCTAGACGAGTTCCCACAAGATCATGTCTGAGGCACATTTCTCCAGGTAGTGTAAGGAAGCATGCACTGTTGGTATGTATGCTCCACCTGTTCTGTGAACATGACTACTGCAAAGTTCTGGAGCTATTGGTATCTTTCACAACCAACAAATTCACATAACTTTAAAGTTTTAAAGTAATCTTATAATTTGTTTAGGTTCTGTTTCTGGATCTGACAGTACATTTTCCATCTCATTTGACTAGGACCCTAGACCATAGTATTTGGTCCATATTGCAGACCTTAATACTCATTTTGCCAGTTGTCTTTGTAACCCAACTGACAGGCATATGATAACTGACCAGGTTTCCTCCAGTGCTGGTGCCAAAGCTAAACTTAATTCATCAAGGAGGAACAAGTGTTTTCTTTACCAAGCTGAAATGTGTGTGAGCTGTCCCTTTTTCTCCAAGAATTTGAAGCTCAATCACCAAAAATGTATCGCACAACAGTGCTGCCAGGCAGATGGTCCAGTAGTAAATATTCTAATTAGTAGATCCTTCATTTTATCAGGTATGGTGTACCAGAAATGTATTCTGTATCCTACCATTTCACCATATTAACACTGGTAGAGTTTAGTCCTGCTGCTATAGAAGTCAATAGTGAAATTCCCCTTGGAATCAATGGAAAGGATATTGGGATCATCATAGTTTCATGTCTAGAAGATCATCTTTTTTTAAACAGCTACATTTATTTTAATTTACCTATCATTGCACAGTACATTTATCATTTTACTATGCTTTTTTCACTAAGGAAGCTCTTTTATATTAATATTTTTAAAAGATCAAATTTAGGTTCTACTGAACAAGAATATATTTTTATGAAAAACAATATAAAAGCAATGTTTCACAATTTATGGTTATCATTTTGTAAATATGCATCACTTGACACTTTCACATCTGAACGGTGTATGGTATATGAGGATGATTTTATCATCCACATGCTCTCACCAGTTGTGTATATATATTTAAATAAAAAAACAAACACTCTCTGGAAACTTTTTTATATTGATGTTTTTAATTTAGTATATACATATGCAAGAAGAATATGCAAATATTGTTCTTTACAGACAAAATAAACTGATTTGAAAAGAAAATTCAATTGAATAAAAGAACAAAACCTGGCTTTAGGATCCTGAAACCGGTATCTTCTCTCATAATGTTATGGTCATTTCAACCCAACTTACGTAGATTTACTGGATGACTTTTGAAAGATGGCTTAAAGTAAAATCAGAATATTGGGCATTCTGGATGAAAGATGTTTCCCCTCCCTCCAAATTAGAAATTTTAAAGCATGATTTTGAAGAGGAAAGATAGTTTTCTTTTAAATAGAACCTTTCTGTTACAACTGTTCTCCAGTACTGCTGTGCTATTACTTAGCAGTCTGCTAACAGAATCTGTATAGGTTGTGCTGAAATGACTAATATTCTCACGTTTGTGGATTTTAGGATCCAATGGAGTCCTTTTGAAATGTATTTATTAAATTAGTTGAAAATAAGTTTCATAAAATATAATTTACATATTGGAAGATCTCTAAATGTTTGACAGAAAGGAGGAGTTCAGTTAGAATACTTGTGTGTAGGCACTTCTCACAAGTGTAAGGGCTTCCAAGATAAACGTCAAGACATTTCAGTGAAATAGATTAGGAATATTACACTTCTTTTCAGATGAAGAAACTGAGGCACAAGGAGGTTAAGTGACTTACCGAAGGTCACCCAAATCATTTGCAAAGCCAGGAAAAGAATTCAGGAGTCCAGGCTCTCATATTCCCATCTCTCATGATTAACAGTCCTGCCCCCCTTCCATGTATTTATTTATTTGGTAATATGCCTTTGCAAGATTTTGTTAATTGTTTATATTTCTCGTTATGCTACTAATTATCTATCCAGTGACTAAACAAAATATAATTATACTGCTCTTAATATTTTTTATTATGGAATTGATTTTAAAAGCCCTGTTAAGTTTATCTTTTCTTTTGTAGTCATAAGGCTTATACTACAATCAGGCAAAGATACAGTTTAACATAGTAAGTGCTATGCAGGGTACTGTTTTCATTATGATGTATGCTAATGTAAAAATATCTTTTGGGCCCAGTTTTGCATTCCTTAAGCAGGCAAAACTCTAGTTAGAGCCCAGAGTGTCCATATGGAAGTAGGCAATAGTGTAAAAAGGCATTACTAATAAAGGATCTTTGAGGAACAGAGATTTCACCTGTATCAATGATCATGCTCTGTATGACAATTCCAGAATGTGCTTCCTCTGCAGTAATGCTAGAAAAATACTTGTTTAGGTTAACTAAATATTATCCCAAACTGGTTCTTTTTTTATATGGAGTTTTCCTTTTCAAATATTTTAGTGCATTCCTTTTGTTTAATCCTCTTTCTGTTATGTGCTCTGTGTTCTGTTAATAATTTATTAAAATATATTGTTATTCTTGGTCTGATAAGTAGCACACTGTGCCTTTTATGTTTTAAAAAAATAATTATGCATTCTGCACCTTGCTACAGTTTGGGGGTTTCTTAAATTTGCTTTGCTAGCTTCTTATTTGTGGATTTCCTGGTTTATGAGGCTTTAATTCAAACATTTGAGACACTTAAATGGAATAAATAAAAAGAATCTGACAAAATTAGTTTTCAAAAAGCTTTCCCTTTTGAACAAAAGATCATAGGGTATATGCAAAAAAAGTGATGAAGACAACCACTTCAATAAAATGTATGAATCTCCATTATTTGCTGTTAAATTCCTTTTTCCTCTTGAGCATATTGTACTGTCTGATGTAAGACTCCTTTCATTAAACACTGCAGCATAGCAAATGCGTCTTCAGTGGCAGTAGACTAAGAATGTCTAAACAAAGAATACTTATGATAGATGTTTCAGACTGTTGTCTTTGGGGTGTACATGGCACAAAACATTATCAAAAAGCTTGTTGATATACTCAATTATGTGTACAAGGTAGACTTTTTGTCAGTTTTAAGTGAAAGATGACTGCAAAATGTTTTAATTGAATTACTTTTTCAAATTCTTATTAAAAGAATCTCACATTATTGAATATTTTGTGCAGATTTTATTTATTAGTTACAAAGTCACTATTTTAAAAAATCATTCATGTTATTGTAAACGTGTGAATTACTAGATATGTTGGCAGACATTATGGAAGTTCCATAATGTAAAAAGTTCTGTTAGCTGGAAAGTGTACTAAATCTGCTAATCATAAATATACAGAAAATACATAGCTGCCTCCTGCATTTCTCCATGAGAATATTCCAAATTAAATAGAAACATACTTGAAATGTGTGAGTGTACATGTAAATCACCCTTCCTGAAAATGTCTGTTTTAATCCAAACTAATGATTTGGAGATTTGGGGGTAAGTTTTCCATGGGGTGAACTACCCCAAAATGTTTATAGAGTGGCTTGATTTAATTGATGAAGAAACGCAATGTTCTTGTTTCTCCTGCAGGTGTGATGAATGCAGGCTCTGCTACCATTTTGGTTGTCTGGACCCTCCTTTGAAAAAATCTCCAAAACAGACAGGCTATGGATGGATTTGTCAAGAGTGTGATTCTACTTCCTCTAAAGTAAGTTAATTCAGTCTGTGAAAACTCACAGGAGGAATTCTGGTTTTGCACAGCCTTTTGGGCAAATCATAGCATAGTTTCTCATCTTGAGTTTGTGTTTGAACACTTTGCATAGATCTGCATTGGGAAACAGACATTTAATTCTACACAGTTAAAGGTCACACTGCAAGGATTTCATCTTGGCTTTAACTGAAGGAGAGAAAAATCCAAAATGGAAATTGTGTTAATTGGCTCGATAAAGGGGAGTTTCTTATTCCTCTTAACTATTTTCTTCTTACATTATGATGGTGACCCCCAAATATATAAGCCCAAAGTATTAAGCTAAAATATCATATCATTCTTTGCGCCATTACAAGCAGTCAGATATTTTAATAATGTAAACCATAACCTTTGAAGGCATGGTTAATAGTAAATTCATTTTAAAATGTATTTATGAAAGATTTGAAAGTCTACATTTTTTGTTTTTGTTTTTTTTCCAATATAAATCAATTGCGAGGGACATTATTAGGTTAGCATGAGGGATATTTGTAAGGAATAACATTCTAAAATTGTTTGAACTTAAAATTCTCACTACTGAAACTTTGTTATATTAATGCTACCAACAATCATCCACTTCTGTGTTGTTATCCTGCAAAGGACATAGGATTTTTTTGTTGGGTTTGGTTTAGTCTAGTAACATTTTCCTGAACACTAGTTTCTTTAGTTTTGGCATGGTTGCCAGCACCCTCTGGATGCTTTAAAGAGACACTGTCAACTTGATTTTTTTTAAAGTGACTAATTTAAAAAATATCAATTTTCTGATAGAGCATCATTAAAATAAGAGAGCTTTTAAAAAATCAGTTAAATTTCATAAGCTTTTCTGCTGCGTGTTGTTGCTTATCAGAGTATTTTCAGGAAGAGATAAAGTGACTGAATAACTGATTACATAGGGAAATGGACTATAAAGAAAATGCTATCAAACAGGCAAAGTTAACAAACAGAAAAAATAGAGGATCTTTTTCTACTAACTTCTTTAGCTTCTAATAATCTTTCTTAGGTGTACAGTTATTTATAACTAAACTAGATATAAACTTTTCAGGCAGAAATGGGATTTTTAAGTTACTGGTGTCCTTTTACAATTGAAAAAATAAAATACTCTACATTGCTGAGCGTTAATCAAATCATTCTTCCTCAAGAAGATACAAAGATGGACATTGGAAATTAGCTGTCAACTATAGTTTGGACATCAAGCAGTCTTTCTTGAATATCACTTAAATACAGTGGTCACTCCTGGAGTGAATTATAATTGATATTGAATTCCTGTCACCTCTTAAACCAAAAGGGTTTCTTTATAACATTAGTTAAAATGTTCTGCCTGCTATTTTTTCAGTGTTTCTGCAAAAGGGCCCTTTTTGAAACTCCAAATGTGTATTTGGCATAGCTGGCCAAACGACGCAGATAAAATGCTATGCTTGCTGAATAATTTACCATGAAAATTAATTCAACATTTTTCTGTAAAGTGTGTTAATCTTTAGATATTTTGATGTAAGATGAAATGTTTTGAAAAAATAAAATTGAATTTACAAGCTACAATGACCACAGATATTTACTGTACTTATATTAAGGATGACTTCACATTTAAAAATATATCAAACAAGATGTTTATTACTGAGACTGATTTTCATTTTTAATTCATAAAGACCCATTCTTAAAATTAATATTTAACAATTAAGTCTGATTTATTGCACTATTTTAAACATAGCCAATTTTAATTATATTTGAATGAAAAAATGATGAATATGATAGGTACTGAGAAAGTTGTCTTATGGGGACTCCTTGTGGCTTTGTTTAGTTATTTAACAAAGAATTATTTCTTGCAAAGCAGTGTAAAGAAACTATTGAAAAAAGCTATGTTGCTGTCCATATTAAGAGATGTCTTTATTTTTAGCATACCATATTTTTCTCTCATGTATTGTGCTACATTGTGTCTAACAAGATCATGTTAGCTAAATTAAACTTTTCGTACAGTCCTTCCTTTATATGAAAATAATTTTAAAAGACTTAATGTGTTCTTTCTTTTCCAATTTCAATCTGTTGTCTTGCTTTATAGTATATATTTTACACATGATACCCTGCATATATTTCAACAGCCAATAAATACTTAAATAAATACAGGCTAGCTTTTCCCCCCGCTATAAAGGGGTGGTCCTTTTGGGCTGAATATAAGTCCATTAGGCAGGAACAGTGTAAGGAATCTGGCATTGTTTGCTGCACTCTGTCTGACCTACGGATGAATAGCAGACTTGAGCCACAAGCATTTTCAATCTCTCACTCAACCACTAAATTCAATTTTTGGTATGTCACAACAAAGTTTCCTGTAAGGATTACAGCAGTGAAATAGGATTGCACGTTTCAGGATTTGCCAAGAAGACAATAATATAGTCTCCTTCCCTTCAGTGGAGAAATCAGACTTTAAAAAGTAATATTTCCAAATGGAAAGTAATAAAGGAAATTTAATTTATTCCCTTTGCTATTCATCTGCTTAAATCCAATTTAATAATCACTATAGTATGAATGTTAATGCAGATAAACAAATTTTAACTTATCCTAGACAGCGACTGTTTAGGTGTATTGGCACTAGAAAAAAATTGGACAAATAGATTATGTGGTACTTATTGGTTCAATAAAAAGTGAAGTTATAATACACAAGGTTTTGTATAATGATTTTATTATCCTAATAAAAGTGATTACATTATCTACCTTTCTAATTATAGTTCTTCGAGTGCTTGGTCATGTCGATTCCATTGCAGATGTGTGCGCGCCCACATGGGCGGCCATCGGAGACTTTTGCCTTAGCAGTACCCGGAGGGCTGGCTACGGCGCCCTCTGGAGTGCCACGCTCATGGCATGGTATATCAGGCTCTGCTGGCCCTGCACCCTCTCAGTTCCTTCTTACCACCCATGGTAGTCAGTGGGTGCAAGTGGTCAGCAGTTTCTTGTCTCCTTCTTACCACCCATGGTAGTCAGTGGGTGCAAGTGGTCAGCAGTTTCTTGTCTAGCTTTGCCTTGTGCTTTACCTGTAAATAGTTTAATCTTTGTTAGTTAGTTCTTAAGTACCTGCTAAATTTTAGTTAGATAATGTCCCAGTGGGGACTTTTCCCTTGGCGGGGCGTGCCCTGGTTTCCTGGTTTCAAGCCCTGCTCTTCATGTAACAGGCCTATGGCTGTTAGTGACCCGCACAAGAGTTGTCTACAGTGCCTTGGGAAAACCCATATAAAGGAGCGCTGTCGCAGCTGCTAGAACTTTTGTCCGTGGACTCAAAGAGAGCATGACACCGTCTTAGGGACCTCCCGATGCAGGTTGCCCTGCGCCCAGATTAGGAGCCGGCGTGGCCAGAACCGGCACCCAGCACTTCAGCTTCAATGTGTAGCACACCTCCGGCACCGGGGTCCTCCCAGGTCCGATCCCTATCACCAGTGCAGAAGAAAAAGACTAAGAAGGTGGCACCAACCAAGCCCAACCAAGGGACTCTGGGCAAAGGACACTGCTCAGGCCTTATACCCACTCTGTACCCGCTAAAGGACTCGGGCTTGGAGAGTTCCTCTCCTCGAAAGAGCCTACCACCGACTCCAGGAAGCGGTAAAGGGCCTACGCCGATGGCGCAGTTGACCCCCTCCGTGGCCCCTGGAGAGCTGAGAGCGCCTCCTCCACAGCTGGCATCGCATGCAGCTATGGAACCAGCTAAGGCTCCCTGTGAGGGCAATCCTGCCAGCAAGGCCTTGCACAAAACAGGCGAGCACCACCGATCTCCAGAGCCAAGACAGAGCCCTAGGTCACCACGTTCTTGGTCTCCACGTCGATGCAGGTCTCCAGCTCGCCACTATGAGTCATCAGCACCGTGCTCCCGATCCCCATCGTTGCACCAAAGCTCGCCCAGGCATCCTCAATCTCCCCGGCCCCGGTCTTCATCGCACCATCGGTCACTGTCGCCGAGACCTCGAGGGCGCTCCCCGAGATGGCACCGCTCCTCCTACCCCCAGCAGCAGTCAGACTGTTCCCCTCACCAGTCTCCGGCGGTGATGGTGAGCCGTCAGACTCAAGCCTCCACAGCCCCGCCCTGGTCGCCAGAGGATGACAACGTCTCAGGCTTGGAGGCTCAATTCAGCCCCTGGCCCAGGCAATGTGATTGGGCTCCAGAGGATGCGTCCAGACATCGGTGCTGACCTGGCAGCAGAGCCAGTGGTTGACCCAATGGCCTTATTGGAATTCATGGGGCGTTCCCATCATGCCAGTGCCCCACTCCCGCCAGACTTCGGTCACTGTGTCAGACAGGCTGAAGGCAGTGCTCCCGGTACCCATGGCACCAGGCTCAGTGCAGGACGTCCTGGCAGCTGCCGTGGGTGAGGATCCGGTACCCACCCCAAGGCCTCCCGCCCCTACAGGTGAGGACACTGCCGGACTTCCCCCAGTCATCCAATCATCCTCCTCCTTCCTGGACGAGGTGGTGGCGTCGCCTTCCAGAGCTAGCCCACTGGACAATTTCCATGAGCATCAGGTGCTGCTCCACAGGGTGGCATCCAACTTGGGCCTCAAGGCGGCGGAGATGGAGGAGCAGACGCACATATTAGTTAGTGTGCTCTCCATGTCCGCCCCAGCCCGGGTCGCGCTGCCAGTATACATTGCCAAATCATCTGGCAAACCCTGTCCTCCATCCTGCCCACCTCTAAAAGGGTGAAAAAGAAGTACTTTGTTCCTGCAAAAGGGTACAAGTACTTGTACACTCATCTACCACCAGGGTCATTGGTTGTGTCAGCGGCCAATGAAAGGGACAAACGGGAGCCCACCAGCTCCACCCCTAAAAATAAAGAGGCTAAGAGACTGGATTTGATTGGTCAAAAAATTTATTCTACGGCCAACCTCCAGTTTCGGGTGGTGAACCACCAGGCCCTCTTGGCCTGCTACAATTTTAACCTGTGGGGCTCTCTCCTCAGATTCAAGGATCCATGTCCCAGGCGGTGGCCCAGGAGTTCACAATCCTGGTGGAAGAGGGGACCGCAATGGCCCTGTGCTCTCTCCAGATGGCCTGGGACCTGGCTCCAGACCGCCAGCCTGTCCCAGGAGATGCAGGCCTCTATCCAGGACCTCCTGTTTGACAGTGTTTGCCTATTTTCCAACCAAACGGATACACATCTGCATGGCCTGCAAGATATGAGGGCAACCCTGCGCTCACTGGGGATGCACGCTCCTCAGACGTCCAGGCAGCCGTTCTGGCCACCTCCGCCACCTAGACAGTGGCAGCCTTGATGGGCCTGCGAGAAAAAGGGACACTGGGTTTAGCTGCCGCTGCCCTTCGTCATCCCAATCTCCTGCACAGACTGGCACAGCTAAGCACCCGAGGGGCCAGAAGCGCTCATTTTGAGAGTGCGCTCGGGACCGATGCACCAGCCAACTGTCCGGATCCTTCCTGCCCTTTCTTTGACCACTTTTTCCCCTACCGCTCAGCCTGGTTGTGAGTTACGTCGAACTGTTGGGTCCTGGACATAGTGGCTCGGGGCTACACCCTGCAGTTTTTTGCTGCCCCTTCTTCCTGCCCCTGTACTTCCCTGTCCCTCTGGAGGGACTCTTCTCATGAGAAACTCCCTGTTCAGGGGGTCAAGAACCTCCTACCCCTGGAGGCCATGGAGAAGGTTCCTCAAGATATGCAAGGAAGAGGATTCTACTCCCGCTACTTCCTAATCCCGAAGGCAAAAGGGGGACTCAGATCCATTCTAAACCTGCGGGGCTTCAACATGTCGCTCAGGAAGTTGAAGTTCCGCATGGTATCCCTGGCCTCCATCATCCCTTCCCTGGATCCAGGGGACTGGTACACCACTCTTGACTTGAAGGATGCTTACTTTCATGTCTCCATAGACACAGATGTTTCCTGCCTTTCATAGTGGCGGGGCACCACTTCCAGTTTACAGTGCTACCCTTTGACCTGTCCTCTGGCCCCCAGGGTGTTCACGAAATGCGTGGCGCAGTGGCGACTTACCTGAGGCATCAAGGGAATCCAAATCTCCCCCATCTCAATGATTGGCTCATCAAGGACAGGTCTCCAGATCAGGTCCAGAGGCGCCTCAATCTGGTGCACTCCACCTGCAGTGATCCGGCTCTCCTAATAAACACAGAAAAATCCATGTTAACACCCATTCAAGGCATAGAGTTAATCGGAGCGGTTCTCAACTCTACGCAGGCCATGGCCTTTCTACTGGAAGTGCGCTTTCAAGCTATGTCAGACTTGTTCAGCAACATAAAGAGCCAACCGCTCACCACAGCTTACATGTGCCTTCTATGCGGCCATGTGTCTGATGGGGCCACATGGCCGCATGCATCTATGTGGTAAGTCACGCCCGGTTTCATCTAAGGCTCCTGCAAGCGTGGCTGGCCTCGGTTTATGTTCCAAGCAGGCACCCCCTGGACCGAGTGATCACAGTGCAGAACCATGTCCTCTCCTCCCTGGACTAGTGGCGGGATGTTAAGTTGGTGCTGCAGGGAGTTACCATCGCAACCCCTTCGCCCTCGCTCACCTTGGTCTTGGACGCGTCGGATCTGGGTTGGGGGACCCATCTGGGCGAGCTCGGCACCCAGGGCTGTTGGCTGCAACACAACCTAGCCCTCCATATCAACGTCCGGGAGCTCAGGGCGGTTCGCCTGGCATGCCGGGCTTTCTTGCCCCACCTGGAAGGCAAAGTGGTGCAAATCCTGACGGACAATACTGCCACAATGTACTACATCAACAGACAGGGCAGCTTCAGGTCTTCGGCTCTCTGTCAGGAAGTGCTCAGCCTCTGGGACTTTTGTGTGCTGCACTCCATTTATTTGGTTGCCGCCCACCTGCCTGGAGCCAAGAACGTCTTGGCAGATCAACTCAGCAGAACCTTCTCGTCTCGCCACGAATGGTCACTCCATCCGGAGGTAGTCAGCCTAGTTTTCCACAGATGGGGATCTCTCCAGGTGGACCTGTTCGAATCCAGATGGGACAGGAAGTGCCACATGTTCTGTTCTGTGCTGGGCAGGGTCAAGGGCTCCCTGTTGGACGCCTTCCTGATTCCATGGTCAGGAGTGCTGATGTACGCCTTTCCTCCGGTGCCGTTAATCCACAGAGTCCTGCTCAAGGGGAAGCAAGACAGAACAACCGTTATCCTCATAGCCCCAGCATGGCATCCTGGACTATTTGCTGCGTCTTAAGCTCCAGAGACTGTCGCTGTCCTCCGTCAGGGTGCACCTGGGTGGCCATTTCGGCTTTCCATCCTCTGTTTCACAGCAGGTTGGTCTTTGCCCATCCCATGATGGCACAGTTCCTGAAAGGTCTGGAGCGCCTTTACAAGCATATCCAGGTGCAGGTCCCTCCTTGGGACCTGAATCTTGTGCTGTCCAGGCTCACGGGGCCCCCCTTTGAACCCGTGGCTTCCTACTCCCTTCTGCTTCTCTCCTGGAAGGTCTCCTTTTTGGTCGCTATAACTTTGGCCCGTAGGATGTCTGAGATCAGGGCGCTCATGTTGCAGCCGCATTATACAATCTTCTATAAGTACAAGGTCCAGCTGTGTCCGCACCTGGCTTTTATGTCCATGGTGTCTCCCAGTTCTATACTGGTCAGGACATATACCTACCGGTCTTCTGCCCAAAGCCTCATACTATGGATGAGGAATGCAGGCTGCATACTCTGGAGGTCCGGAGGTCATTGGCCTTCTACATAGAGAGGATGAAGCCGTTCCGTAAGTCTACACAACTGTTTGTTGCTGTCGCAGACCGGATGAAGGGTTACCCGGTATCTATCAAGAGAATCTTGTCCTAGATCACTGCCTACATCGGCTACTGCTATGAGCTGGCGAAGGTGCCCCGGCCAGTGATCGTGATGCCTGCGCCCTAGTCGAGGGAGCCTCTCAGGTGCTGATCCAGGAAATCTGCCACACCGTAACCATGTCCATGCACACGTTTGCTTCGCACTATGCACTGACTATGTCGGGCTGATGCTAGTTTCAGCAGAGCAGTACTCCAATCTGCAAAAATGTGAACTCTGAGCCCACCTACAATGGAATGGACATGAGCAAGCACGCGAAGAAAAAACGTTTACCTACCTTTCGTAACTTTTGTTCTTCGAGATGTGTTGCTTATGTCCATTCCATTACCTGCCCTCCTGCCCCTCTGTCAGAGTAGTCAGCAAGAAGGAACCGAGACGGCACAGGGCCAGTGGCGCCTGATATACCGCAGCATGAGCGCAGCACTCCAGAGGGCGCCCTAGCCAGCCCTACAGATACCATTAAGGCAAAAGTTTCCGACGGCCACGTGTGTGGGCGCACGCAAACCTACAATGGAATAGATATGAGCAACACATCTTGAAGCAACAGTTATGAAATGTAGGTAACTGTTTGGTTTTTTTTCAATTTTAGAAATTGGGTAATGGTGACATTGTGTTGACCTAACAATTAAAGTAGTTTTTGAAATAATGACTGAATGTTTGCGGGTGGAAGCAATACAAAGATGAAATGTGATGGTAATAAACATATGCTTTAAGTTGCTCTCTGTCAGAAGAGCTTTGTAGGCTACTTCTGTTTTGCTCATAATATGTCACAAGACTCTACAGCAATCTTGTCAGTTATTTTACCACCAATGTAACGTATTCCCATATTACCCTGTCTGTCAGATAACAGACAGACAGTGACTTTGCTGCAGGGCATGAGGGCAACGTCTTCTCTGCCGGTAATTCTTCCTGTCAGTTTTATGGAATGGGTGATGCTCACCACTAAGGTCTGACAAGCTTTCTTATCTCAGAAACGTTGTTTTTGTTACCTCACATGAAAGCTGGAATAAACCTATTAGCTAGCATTTTAATAACATCACCTACCTCCCTTTGAAAAGGATTACTCTGTGCTTCCAATACTGCCAAATCTCAGTGCCCTAAATCATAAAATGTTCAGTATTTTAGAATAATGGTATTGAGAGAGACTTTTAGAAGCTTCTTTTAAACAACAAATTATTTTGCATTCCAGAATAGTATATGACTGGTCTAAACACTAGTTCTTTAAGGTACAAGATCTCTTAGTAAAAATTAGATGAAGGTAGTGGGAGTTACATAATGTACATTTCATTACCCTTCTTTTTCAGTACCTCCTCCCATTTTAAAGTTTTGTAAAAGACGAATGTAGCAAAAGATTTACACATATATCATGATAGTTAAAATGACTTTGCTAGTTCCTTTTCCATCCTTGTTTAAGGTCTATTTTGTGAAAAGTTGCAGAGTGGACATGACAGGTCATTATCTGACTGCTGTAAGTTGAGCTGCCGTAGCCTAGAGCCTTCTTTTAGTTCATTTTTATTTCATCATTATACAGTATTGCACTTTTTCAGTGGAAGTAAATTATGAACGTATATGCATAGAATTCTCATCTAAATTCCTTATGCAATATTTTCTGGAACTACAAATCCATGACACACCAGCTGGAGCAAGTGGTATTTGCTGCTCATCTGTTGTGTTGGAAAGCTATCATGAAGGATTTTGCCTGTGTCCCAGTACTGAGCAGGGTGATTTCTCTAAGGTGTAACTTGCTTCAATTCAGTACATTGAACAAGCAAGTTTAACAGGACACTGTAATATCAGAAATTGAATGTCTGATCTTCTTCCATTATGAAGATTTATTAAAAATATAAAATTTAAATGAGTTGTGTTTTAAAATTAATATTAATTTCAAACTTTCAGGTTTTTTTTTTTTTTTAATGATTTAGATATTTGGTTAGCCTATGGAATTTTATCCTAATTACAATGGAAAATGCAAAGTTAAATTTGGTGGACAAGAATACCTTTTGCTATGAAAACTTACATATAAAATGAACTAACTACTACTGTACTACCCAGTAGAACATCATATGTTAAGATCTTGTGTCACTGTACTGTGTTAATGAACCTGTTTTGAATTCCTCCAAAATGCTAACCTCTCCAGCCATAATTGAAAATTCAAAATCAAAACAACTGCCTGTTAAAACATTTACAATATGTACAGTACACCACAGAAAGAAATGTACGTTATTTTTATTTTAAAGAAAATGACGTTAGCAAGAGGGAAACAAACTGACTTCATATCAACAATTCATATAAATTTGTATAAATTAGAAACATTGACTTAGTAATGGTCATAAATAAGATCTGTAATGTAATTCATAATGCATAAACAGGAATCCTTTTTTTTATGTGTGTAACACTGCCTGTTATTAAAGTTACCTGACACACCCCATTATAAGACTTTGTTTTCAGTTGCTTACAATTTTGCCAACCTTTAACTAGTTGGGCTGAAATTTGGGTGTCCGCCTCAGGTTGAACTTTTTTGGAAAATTTCATCCAAAACAACTCATCCTTTTCTGAGAATGATGCTAGGGAAAAAGAAGTTGTTTATGTTAATTTAACAGCTACTTTTTCTTTGAAAAACTCTAATGCCCCCATGCTTTGGAAATGGGATTTTAAATTTGGCACGGGAGTGGCCTTTTGTCAGGTATGTGCCTATTGCTGTTCCTGTGAAAATCCACCAAAATTTAGAGGAGCAATAAGGCTGTGAAAAACCACTATTTGGATGCTTCCTAGATGTTCTTAGAGACTTCTTAGATGTTCATAGCTAAATTCCCTGAAGATTCCATCATGGCTGAACAGAGGTTTTCCTTTTCATTGTAGTGCCTGGCTGCTCTGGGCCATGCTGGGTCCAGGTCAGGGCACTGGAACTAGAAAGCAGGGACCCAATCTCTCCTGTGCTTTTAGTGACACCCCCTGTTGGGCCCAGGGGGCATGGAGGAGGAAGCCACCTGAACTAAAGACAAAGGAGACAAGCCAGACCTTGGGGAGAGTGGGGAGGGGGAGTAGATTGAGACAAGGAGCCTAGGGGGAAGACGGACTGGAGGCTTGGGGGTGGGGGGGAAGAGGGGGACTGGGAGCTGGGGTTGGAGGACAGGACTTGGAGTGGGAGAACTGATGTGGGAGAGGGGGAGACACAGGGTGAGACTAAAAATGTATGGGCAAGGGGACTGGAACTGGAAACTATTGGGATTTGGGGAAGGAAGTTGGGGGAATGGCAGGAAATAGTTCTGACGAGGAGCCAGGGTGTGAGGGGAAAACTGGTACAGGCTGGGTAAAGAGATAGGGTCGAGATAGGTGGGTGGGTGGGACTCTGAAACTGTAAAAGGAACTAATAGTGGGAGACTGGGTCAGGGAACCAGTGTGGATGATGAACATGGGCATGGGGATGACTGATGACCGGGGGAGTAGGGAATGAAACAAATCAAATGAGGAGCCAGGAGGGGGCAGCTGGGTCTGGCTGGACAAGAAGACTGGGAATGTAATCAAAAGCCAGAAGAGTGATGTCTGGGACTGATTATTTGAGGAGAATGGGACTGGGATAAGGAGCCAGGGGTGGGGAAAAGAGACAGTCCTGGGCCAGAAACAGGTCAGAGGGAAAGCAGCAAAAGGGGTCTCCCGAGTCTCAGCATTCCTCTGCTGTTAGCAAATATCTGTAAAACCCAATGGTAAATTGTGTATCTTATCCCCCTTTAGTGCTGGTCCATGTAGATGATGACTACTATTAGTTACTACATTCCACATGATGAAATTTCTGGGGAGGGGGGTTTCAGCTTGATTTAAAAGCTATTACACACAAACAACTATGTTGAAAGAACATCATTAATAATTATTGCTGGAATGGGTTACCAAGGGATGTTGTGGAATCACCGTCATTGGAGATTTTAAAGAACAAATTAGACAAATATCTATCAGGGATTTGTAAGTATACTCTGTCCTGCCTCACTGCAAGATGCTGGACTAACTAACTTTCCCAAACCTACGGTTCTATGATTATTCAGGTTGCAAAGTCAAGCACTTAGAATTGAGGAAATGACAGAATTAATGTTGTTTGTGCAATCTGTAATGCTAAATAACTTTGAAAACATCAGGTTCTAGACATCTCAAATCGGGCACCCAAAATTAGTGAAAAGAAAACAAGAAAAATACCTGTGGCACCTTAGAGACTAACAAATTTATTTCAGCATAAGCTTTCGTGGGTTAAGAACCCACTTCATCGGATGCATGGAATGGAACATGCAGTGAACAGATATTTATACATTCAAAGATACATGAGAAGGTGGAGGTGTCTATACCAATGTTAAGAGGTATAACGAGCCCCTGATGGTGTGGCTGACGTGGGGCTCGTTCACCTGCACATCTACCAATGTGATATATGCCATCATGTGCCAGCAATGCCCCTCTGCCATGTACATTGGCCAAACTGGACAGTCTCTACGCAAAAGAATAAACGGACACAAATCTGGCATCAGGAATCATCACATTCAAAAGCCAGTGGGTGAACACTTCAACCTCCCTAATCACTCAATGACAGATATAAAAGTTGCAATTTTGCAACAAAATAACTTCAAAAACAGGATCCAAAGAGAAACTGCGGAATTGGAATTAATATGCAAACTAGATACCATTACCTTAGGCTTGAATATTGACCGTGGATGGCTCGGTCATTATGTTAATTGAATTTATTTCCCCCTTAACACCTTTGTGTCAACTGTCTGGAATAGCCCCTGTTGATTATCACTTCAAAAGTTTCTACTGATAACAGTGCCTTTCAATTAATTAGCCTCTTAACATTGGTATAGACACCTCCACCTTCTCATGTATCTTTGAATGTATAAATATCTGTTCACTGCATGTTCCATTCCATGCATCCGATGAAGTGGGTTCTTAACCCACGAAAGCTTATGCTGAAATAAATTTGTTAGTCTCTAAGGTGCCACAGGTATTTTTCTTGTTTATTTTTTCCTGACACAGACTAACACGGCTACTACACTGAAACCTGCCAAAATTAGTGGATACTTTTGACCTTAATCTCTTTGTGCCTGCTTTCCCTCTGTGTAAAATGGGGCTAATACTATCCCCTCACCTCACAGGGGTGTTTTAAAATAAATAAGTAAATATCTGTGAAGATCTCAGATACAGTAGTGATGAGCACCCATGAAGAAATGAATAATTCTGTCTTCAGAATAGGGTTTGGATAATGTGCAGTAATTAAAGTGTGGGGCCACACATTGAATAATGAGGAACAAACAAAATAAAATAATAGAATTGAATAGCTGCTCATTAACTGAGCACCATCTATCCTGGTCACTGAATGAGACTGTAGTCTGGTGGAAAAAATAGTATGTGATCGTGTAATTAAACTGTGTGTCATAAGACATGCAGACAAGGATCTGCAGACAACCTTAATTTTGTCGTTGCCTAGCTTTTTCAGTGTTTATCTTTGCAATCTGATTGTTTTAAATGTAGGTTTTTTGGTGAGTAATTCGTATAACAGCATATTCACGTAGCACACTATAAAAGTGTATACATTGTAGTAGCATAAATCGTAATTTGTTAGTGCCTACTCTTCCCCTACAGTAGGTAGTTTAGGGGAGTGTCATTTTAAGCAATTATGTATCTCTGTGTTTAAAATGCACCTTAACAAATTAGGATCAAATGACTGCTACATTCAGTCTCACCCATGCTGGTTTTATGTTACTTCAAAATGACCAAAACACCCTCTGATTTAAGGAGAGTCCATGGCAACTTGAAATGTAGATTAATATTTTATTATAATTTTGCCAAATTGGGGGAAAATACAGTGCAGTCCTTTTATAACAGCCTTTGGAATAATTCTGTCAAATATTTTACCCAAATATTTTAAGTGTAATGCAAAGGGTGAATACAGTGCTTTTAAAAAAGCTGTACCTTAGGTATTGTAGCCTTACATCAGAGGGAATGCTACATTAGAGACTCTTCTTTTGAGGATGCAGCATATAGACAACTACATTGCCACAGTAGGAAACAATGTACCAGCTCAAAGTTGATAAAAAAAAAATACAGCAGATAACTATTGCTGATACAAGCAGAAAATAATATAATAGAAGAGAGTATGATTTTGTATTGCACTTTTTGAACTCAAGGTAGTGGTATTTCAAAGTGCTTAACAAAATAATGAGTTGGATACAGTAGTGCAATTGGTGCATTTGCAAAAAGAACACCCATCCTATGCTCAGTAATAGTTTGCAGGCAGTCTTGGATACTCTAACCTCTTTTATTGTAGGCTGGTTAGGGACAATCGAATTAACCCCTACTTTAGTCCAGAGAGTTAAATATAAGGTTAAGAAAAGTACTGTATAAATCAGCATGGGAGCATCAATTTGAGTGTATACTATTGCTGAAGAAAGTTTCTAGGAACTGGGGAAAAATTATGTTAACTCTGAGGTAGTTTTAGAACCACTGTTATCTTATGAGGTATCCAGATTTTCCAAAATTCTCCTCTTCAAGTGAGAACTTATTAATGAGCATGTACGAAATTGTAGTGGAACCTCTAGAATATAAGAATGACCCTCTTAAAATTGAATGAGAGAAAACTATCTCAGGATAGTTCTGGAGAGCCGAGTGGTGAGACTGTAGTTCACCCCCATGCAAAGGATTGGCACAAGTCGTATACATTACTTAAATTCTGTATTGAGTGGTGTATAGGGATTAGCGGTCCGCTGTACAGGAGTGAATTTCACGCTCAGGTTGTTCCCAAAGAGGGAGAACTTCCACAGCAGGGTGGGTTCAATCATTTGATTGAACAGCTGGCAACTACATTTTAGAGATCTCTCTAGATACAGTAGTTAGAAAAATAACTCGGCTCTCCAGAACTATCCTGAGATAGTTTTCTCTCATTCAATTTTAAGAGGGTCATTCTTATATTCTAGAGGTTCCACTACAATTTCGTACATGCTCATTAATAAGTTCTCACTTGAAGAGGAGAATTTTGGAAAATCTGGATAGTTTCTATTTTTTGCTGGCAAAGAAGAGAAGACGGATCTGTTTAATGAATAATTTGTACCATAAATGGAGTTCCAGATATAACTAGCCTCAAAATTAACTTAATACTGTACTTGATTTATGAGCAGAAGTTACAATAAACATAAAATTTGGTGCTATTAAATGCCAAAAGAAGTCCAGATAGATAGATTGAGAGTTTCCATTAAATGAGAATTCTCAAGGCTGATCTAGCAAGTTCTGCTGTTACTAAAAAAGTAGTTTAAACACTGAAATCCTGTCAAAGATAAAATAATTTTAAAAGGGACCTGTGATGTGGTGGAATAGATCTGAAGGTCCCTGCTGGAGGCCTCGCAGCCCTGCCTCATCTCACCCAGAAAAGAGCAAAAGAGAAGTCCTGTGGGTGGCCTAGAGTGGCTGCAGGGGAAGCAGCCAATCCGAGGGGCTGCTGGAGTGGCCAATCAGGGACCAGGAGGGCCATATAAAAAGAAGCAGCAGAGACAGAGCAGTCAGTTGCTGCCCTGAGCTGGAAGAGAGAGGGCCGAGTTCCTGGCTGGCTGAAAGAGTTGCAGGACCACAGATAGCTCTCTGTGGGCAGGGCTGAGCCCAGGGAGGGCTGCCGAAGATCAGGGGAGCTAGAAGGAGTTCCTGACTGGTTGTGGAAACAGCCCAGAAGCTAGCCAGACCAAACGAGGGTACCACAGTGGGCCCTGTTGGTCTGGTGAAATACTGAGCCCAGGGGAGGAGGGCTGCTGAAAAAGATACACCAACAGAGGGTACTCCAATGGGCCATGTTGGGCTGTTATAGAGGGCAGTGTCTCTAGGGAGGAAGCCTTGCACAAGGTAAACACTATATCCCGAAAGGGGTTTGTTCGTTCTGTTCCACCTACAGATAGTGTTTGTGACTTGGCTGGAGGGCTGAGTCACTGAAGACCTGCCAAAGAAACCATCTGCCCAGGGCGAGTGTTTGCAAGAACACCCCATTCCAAGAACTAAGAAACAGTAAGCTCGCACCTGACCAGAAGGGGGTGATTGCAAGAGGCAGGTGCTGATCCCATTACAGAACCATTGTATTGTGAATATTTTCCAATTCACCAATTACAAATAACCCAATTTACAGTATAAAACGTCTTAATATATCCTAATTCATAAATGTCAAGTATTTGTACCGCTGGCAAGAGAGCTCCAGTATGTCAGAGAGTCATAACAGATACAGGTGGTAGATAGGGTATATCATCTTTCCAAAACTCAGTATGCACTGCGGGAGGGTAGGGAGAGATGTTTTGTTTTGTGGCTAAATGTGCATATCCAACCTTGAACATCTTGAGAATGCTACCACAGTAAAAAGGGGAGAAGAGATCTGATAGCAGCTACACGTTCAAATGCATTGAAATGTGGTGATATCATTCTCTTGTTTGATATTTGTATAGTTGTACAAAATACAGCAAGAGAAATTTCGGACTTCAGGACAAGATAAAGTGGACTATCTTATTTTTAAATCCATTTCAATGTAATAATAGCCATTTGAGTACCAGTTAGTAGTGCCACCTACTTGAGATGCATAATTTACAACTTGACTAAAATTTGGCAACAGTAACTACCAGAAATCAAATCTATCCATCTTTTAGAATGCATAGTGTAGCCCTTCTGCTGACTGGTAGCAGATATTAGGGCTCTGCAGGTAGGCTTCCCAGGGGAGGAGAAATCACTGACAGAGTCTGGATATATTCTTACTGTTACTTACTTCTTTTACACTATATACACCAGTCCTTGAACATAGGTGGTCAGAAGCAACACGCACAGGCAATCCCCTCTTAAGGGATCTCAGCCCAAACATTAATGTCTGATTTCACAATGCAACTCTCTCCCCAGTAATTGATTCTAGCAAAATTAAGGAAGAGAGAGAGAACTCCCTGGTTGCTTGCCATAGCTCCTCCCACATAAGAGCCTGCATCAGAAAACCAACAACAGAGTATTTTCTTCCAAGACCTAAAAATGTGCTCACATGCCAAGACAAAGAATTTGTAAGACTGTGCAACAGCACCATCTGATGACTTCTTCCATAACAATATATTTAACAACAAAATGGGACGGTTTGATACATCTCTGAAAGAAGTTGACATGTTTGTGTCATCAAAGACCTGCACTAAAATGGAGCAAATGATTCTACAAAGAATCTTTTTAAAAGTTTGTCATAAATCAGATTCTTGCTGAATTGGTTCGACTTTTTATGGATTATGGAGTCTCCTGCTTTAATGAACTGCTTTATTTCTAAGGACTCAACCTTTTCCCCTATGCTGTGAGATGACTTACCAAATATATATGTCTGAGGGTAAACTAAGGATGCCTAAGTTTGAGAAGGATTTCAGTCAGTAATATATTTTGAAAGCAATTAAAAATTATATTCATGCCTAACTTTCCATGAAATCATTTCATTATTGTTCAGGACATCTAAACGATACCTGATTTAAATGTATCAATGGCACTTATGCATTTTTACCTTATCTCATGTAACTAGACATGTTCTGTTATTCATTTAAACATCTAAACTTTTTGAATCCTGCTTAACTATTGTCCTCAATCATACTTTGTGCCAGACAGTGCAGGAAGAAAGACAATACAGATGTAATGGGGTTCAGCTAGGCTGCAGATTTATTAGGTGACACATCTGAGAACTATCAGGCAATAACTTGTGCAATGCAGGTCATCCTTCATTGGTAATCCATACCACTTGGTGGAGGGCTGACGTTTTCCTCCACTTCTTCCCGTGGAAGAGGGCTGCCGCCACATCATTAATCAAGTCCGAGTACTGTTGCTGGGACCCCACGGCCCTTTCCTCATATGAGGGTTAAGTGGGGCCAGTCAGCCACAAGCCCATTCCCCACCTTCTTTAGGAGCTGCATTTTCCTAATCTTTCAATTCCAGTTTATCAGGGAACGAGAACCCTCTATTGGCACCAGTCAAGTTGTCAGAACATGTATTTTGCAACCTAAGCTACTTATTGGGTCCTTGGGCTACTGAGGAAGGTGAGAAAACCTCTGCTGTGCCCTGACTAATCCGGCAGTGAGAGAAAATTCCTTCCCAGCTCCCTAAAAGGCACCTAGCATGATGTCCACAGTGTGGCCCGAGAAACCCAGTCCTATGCTAAGACTAAATAAGGAGAGGGAGAAAGCTTTTCTTCCAAAGGCAGAATGGTATCCCAGGCGTGGGGAAGGATTTATAAACTCTCCCTTTGAGTGGAGCCAACGGACTTATGCTGCACTCTTCTATTCAACCAATCAAAGCCACAGAGCGGCCCCCCACCCCCATGCCTGCAAGAGAGGGAGTGGGGCATAATCCTTAGAGGGCCAAGGTTTTCTTTCTCCTGCTGGCTCAGACAAAGCCCCCTCCCCTGCACCTCTGAGGCTGCAGGGGATGCATTGTGGCAATGAATTTCACAGAATTACAATGACTTGTGTAAAATGTACAATACTTGGTTGTAGTAATCTTAAAATAGATCTCAGTTATGCAGCTGTATACTTATTTTTAAGTAAAAACTTAAAAGGAAAATGTAAATATATGTAAATGATCAAAATGTAGCTGTGAATGCCGGTCTCTAAAACATATCAAACCCACTTCATCAATCTAGTTGCCTCCTGCTTGTGGAGTTCCTTAAGAATAATCTGCCTTTACATTAGTGTGCTAATAATTAAAGGCTTCATGCTGACAACAGAGTGATAAACAAATTTACCAATAAATTATAATTGACCATTACCACTTTCTATTAGCAACCCATGATTACAAACTTTGATTGTTATTTACTTAATTAGTAGAACACATATTGACTCTTGATATGCAAATAAATGATACTACTGAAAAATGTGAATGAAAAGCTTACAACTGAGTTGTGAGGCTTTTACTTTATGAGCCTTTCATTAACTTTTTTGGTTAGAATACACTAAAATGGCAGGAAGGCAGTATTGAAAAACATACAGCATTACATGATCTTTTCTGTTGAACATCTGTGCGGAGGTGCAGACTCTGGGCAGAGGGCAGCAAGAAAAGCATTTGGGGATTTTATAAAATCATAAATGAGCTGATCCTAGGAGATTCAAAGATGTACATGCTTTTGTTCTGGAGGCATCTGACAGTCTATTCTAGCTCTGCACTTGTATGTTCTGTATTACCAGATCCAGTGATTAATTTATTGCCTTGGAACTCTATTGCTTACCACTTATTTATTCTACATAAATAGAAATTGTATAATAAAAGCAGAATTTTAGATCTGAACTTAATTCCTCATTGCTGGTCCAGATTTCTTATCCTGCAAATTCTTTAAATTAGCACAGGCATCCATAGTCCTACCTCTAACTAGAGAGAGACGGTTAATCCTTTTGCTGTCAGTCTCTGGACAGGGTCTGTAAACCTTGTCATAGCAACCTAATATGCCATTCATGTTTGCTCTTAAAGTTGATTTTGTTGTCAAGGATTTCAGAGCACTGCAATCAAACAAGTCACTTCTAAGTGATCTTCCACTTACCAATATGAATTATTAATGCTGCCTAGGCACAAATTAATCTTATTGAACCAGAGTGGGGAGAGGACATAGGAAGAGATCCAAAAGAGTGGCAATTTTTGAAGCAGGAAAAAAGTCATGAATTTTAGCTGAGTCAAGTTTTGCTTTTCAGTGTAACGTTAGCTAGTGGTAGTGAAGTTTGAGAGCAGCTCTATTTAAGAATGGAGACTAGAGCCAGCCACATTTAATCTTGTTTTACAAAAGACAGCTGGGGACTGATGATTTATGCTGCATCAACCACTTTGTGCATCAACCACTTTGTGTGTGAAGGGGAAGGGTGTCTCATCTCTTGAATTTTAGCATTCTTTAGCAGAAAAGTTCCTGTCTTTTTAAAAATGGCTCAGCAAATGGTTTGCCTGTGAATATAAGGGCAATTATAGCACATTATAATTAGTTCTACGAGGAGAGTGCACAAATATGTGGAATTTTCAGGTGGCTTTTAAAAAGATCTTCACAAAACCTTGAAGATGTACATTGCGTTGTTAAATTCAGACAGTAATTAAGTTTATCTCTGGATTTTCATTAAATGTATTTTTGGTAAAGGTTGAAAATGATTATGTGGTTCAGTGGTTTGAAAACTCTTTTGGGAATGTTTGGAGAGTCTCAAGTATTTTTCAGCTGCTTTGGAAAGTTCAAAGCACCAAGTAGTATCAGAATACTTCATTAGGAAGCCTTGAAATCTTTAGTTATCAGAAGTTGCTCTCCTATTTACTAACCCGCTAAAGATTAAACAGGAAGAGGCAGCCTATTAAATCTGGTACAAGTAACCAATGGGAAAAAAGGGTGTTGTGTGGGTTGTGCAGCAAGACATTACCAACACACACAGAATATAAAATAGATGTAAGTATCTTATTGAAGGTTAGAAAATTATAATAACAAAAAATTAGAGCACCAACAGATTCATATAGGTTACACAGAGCCTTATGGGATGCTATAGATCAAGGGTTTTAAATCTTTTTAAATTTGTGGACCCCCCAAAAAATTTCAAATGGAGGTGCGAACCCTTTTGGAAATCTTAGACATAATCTGTAGACCCCCAGAGGTCTGTGGCCTACAAACTGAAAACTACAGTACTGTTCTTTGTCTTTGCCATAGAACAGTAGTTTTCAACTGCGGACCTCTTAGACATAGTCTGCGGACCCCCAGGGATCCTCAAAACATAGGTTGAAAACCACTGCTGTAGATTAAATATATGTTCTCTTACATACTATGAAAGCTCATTGAAAGGGTGTGCATACTTGTTATTGAAGGTAGGTGCTACATATTCATTAGTGTTTTTAAGTGGCTTAGAAGGACAGAACATAATGGAAACTCTGGCGATGTCTACAAGATGAGCTGGGAATGTGATGCCCATGTTTGTGTATACATACTTGTGCTAGGTCTCATCAAGGTAGCACAAGTACGAATAGCAGTGTAGCCGCAGTAGTGCTGGTAGCAGCAGTGGCGGCCATGCTGAGCATACAACCCCCTGAAACTGATTGATATACTTGCATGGCTGAGCTGTGCCTCCGCTGCCATTACCTGTGCCACCGTGGCTACATTGCTATTTATATTTGCGCTAGCCCTCTCTTTATATGTTTCTCAGGTGCAGCACAGACAGTAACAGTGGAAGATTCCTCCTCATAATTGTGCTTTAATGCATTAGAAAAGTTTATAGATAACTATTTTCTCTCATCTATCTCAGCACAGCTACTGTACCCGGAATATGAAGCTACTATTCATTTGCAAATAGAGCTGGCTGGAAAATGTAAATTTTTTCTCATTTGAAATTTTCCCTTTTGGAAATAATGGGTTTCTTTGGAAATATTTTTTAAGAATTAAGAAATTGTGGAAAAAACCTACTTTTTCCCATTTTCTGATTATTTTCTATCTTTTGCTGGTTTGGAAAACAAAGCAGAAAGTAACCTTTTTAAAAAATAATGAAAGTGTTACTTTCTCTCACTTTATACTTTTTAAATATAAAAGTATTTTATATTTAAAAGGGGGGAACGGATAGCTCAGTGGTTTGAGCATTGGCCTGTTAAACCCAGGGTTGTGAGTTCAAGCCTTGAGGGGGCCATTTAGGGATCTGGGGCAAAAATCTGTCAGCAGACAGTACTTGGTCCTGCTAGTGAAGGCAGGGGACTGGACTTGATGACCTTTCAAGGTTGTTCTAGGAGATTGGCATATCTCCATTAATTATTGGGGGGGGACGGATAGCTCAGTGGTTTGAGCATTGGCCTGCTAAACCCAGGGTTGTGAGTTCAATCCTTGAGGGGGCCATTTAGGGATCTGGGGCAAAAATTGGGGATTGGTCCTGCTTTGAGCAGGGGGTTGGACGAGATGACCTTCTAAGGTCCCTTCCAACCCTGATATTCTATGATTCTGTGAAATATTTTCCTATGTGTCCAAGGGAAAAAATAATTAGAGGAAGTGGGCATTTTTGCACAATTTCAAAACAAAATTTCAGAAATACCCAAAAATGCAGTTTTGCCTTCCCCAAAATTTGAATTTTTTTCAAAATGATTTCCCCCCACCAAATCTCATGAAAAAAACTCCAGCATACTACATTTCCAATTAGTGGGTTACATGTATTTCTATAACTTTTAAATACAGTAGAACCTCTGCATTATGGATACCTCGGGAATGGAGGTTGTCCTTAACTCTGAAATGTTCGTAACTCGGGACAAATGCAGCTCCGGCTCCAGCAGTTCACACACCAGGCCAGGTTCCAGAGGCAGCTATGCAGCTTCCTTGTAGGCAGCTTTTTTCCTGGGCCGGGCAAGCTTATCCCTCCTCCCGACCAGGTAGTGTGGGGAAGGGAGGATGGTGGTGAAAACAGCCCATCCCCCTCCTGGTGGGGAGTGGTGACAACACGCACCCCCAGCTGGGGAAAGGCTGGTAAAAACAACAACCAATGCTTATAGGAAAGCAGCGCAGACCCCAGTGCTGCTCCTGCTGCGTTGGGCTGGCAGCGGGGGCTCATAGCTTTGCCTGCGAATCTCAGCGTCTTCTACTCCTAGCTGTAAGTGGGTGCCCCACGGGTGGGGGTGTGGCAGGCAGCCCAGATGTGCTTGCCTTCAAGATGCAATACAGGCACAGTACAATATTTGCTTCTTTTTTTTTCCTTTTTTTTTGGTCTCCGCTGCTGCCTGATTGGTTACTTCCATGCCTGATTGGTTACTACATGGTGTCTGGTTGACTGGTCAGTCTGTAACTGTGGTGTTTGTATCTTTGAGGTTCTGCTGTATCAATAAAAAAGTCAAACTGCAAGCTCAAAAGCTTGTCTCTTTCACCAACGGAAGTTAGTCCAGTAAAAGACATTACCTTACCCACCTTGTCTCTCTAATAAAATTAACATGCACACATTAAGTTGACTAAAAAGTGACCAACTGCAGTTGTAAATGGGGAATAATCAGTGAATGGGTTTGTTTCCAGTGGAGTCCCGTAGGGATCGGTTCTTGGCCTTATGGGTGTGTGTGTATGCGTGTAGCTGGGCTCAGGGGAAGATATACTCTTAAAATAGAAAGAGTATATTTTATAATGGCATAAGCATGCAACATCAAAGGATAACTGTATAGGCAGGGGTGTGTGTGTGTGTGTGTGATACTTACATTATTTCAAAGTATATTGTATAATACCACATAGAAATATTTTGTGGTTTTGTTTCACTAGCTACAAAAGTTATTTCATTCCTATTTTGGTACATACCAGAAAACTTGCAGCAAAAGCTTTGAAACTGAATTCTTAAATGCATACTGTTGGGAACCTAAATTGCATAATGTATGTATTTTTTAAAAAAAGAATCCATATTCTTTATTTTGAATTGAAAGAAGTTTGGCACAAAACACAATAGTTTCTGGTAAGCTGTAAAACCTTCTAAGATCAGAAGAGGTACTAAACTGTCTTGCTATGTGTACCCTCAGCTACCACAATGGTGTTTGTGGTATAGGCACCTAGAAAGATGTAAACTATCTATGTAAAAGAAGCAAATGAAATAATCCTATTTTAAAACATAGATTTAGTGTATGTATTGGTTTTCATTTTTAAACTGGTCCATTGAAGCCAATTGAAAGGCTCCTGTCGATGTCAATGGGCATTGGATCAAGATCTTTATAATTAAATACATTTGGATCTCAAATACAACTGTTTATTAGGGGTAGTAGTGAATATTTCTATTATGTAGCGCCCAGTGATCCCGGCCCCATTGTGCTGGGCACTGAACACTCATAGAAAAGAAATAATCCCTGTCCTGATTACAATGAGACCTAATATAGTGGGTAGGTTATCTCACATTTGCCTCCTCTGAGATTCTTGTTCCTGAAGCCTCTTGTGCTGGCCACCATCAGACACAGAATACTGGACTGGATGGGCCGTGTCACAGTTCAGGGCAGCTGCACCTGTATTCCCCTTCATGATCCACCAAGGCACCCACTCTTAGGCTTTCAGCTTGCCAGCCATCACCTCTCTTGCATGGATCCCCTTATCTCTTTCACTCCTGACAGGGATTTTTTCAGGCTGCACTATTTCTTTCCTCCCCTGTGTTATTCCCAGATGGCCTAAATGGGCAGCGTCTCTGCTTTGCTTACTCTTCAGAGGCTATAAACAGTTACCACACACCTCTTTCTAAGCAAGCACATATTCTTAAGGTGAAAGCATTAGGGAGAAAAGAATTAAAAACAATAAAATAACCTACGTGCATGCTAATAAGCTTACCAAAAATCATCCCCTAACTCCAACAGAGGCTTTGGTAGGGGATGAGTCCTTCAAACCCCACCAACGTTTTTTTTCCCCGTGGTTATAAGTTTATAAGAGCTCAGAGCCAGAATGAATGTCAGCCTCTCTCATTTATACAGCTTGGGTTTTCAATCCTCAGATTCTGTGAATAGGTAATCAGTAGTCACTGGTTCTTTCCTAAGGGTGTAGCTTCAAAAGGTTGGGTTCAGAGGTGGGAGTTTGCATTCACCTCCCTCCAGGTGTTTCCTAGGAAACTCAGTTCACTTTCTCTCAAAAGTTCCCTTTTGCCTGGCACGTTGTTTAAAATAGTCCGTTGAAGCTCATGACACTTCCCAGGGTTTACTCTGGCCACATTCCCCCACTAGAGAAGTTACATCCTATCCCATAATAATACATAAACTTTGTATTCAATATAATGGACACCAAAGATACTTAAACTTAATTCAGTATTTGTGATCGGTCATTTTTTAATGTGCCCCGAACCTACTATCTAGTAACCATAGTTATAATATATGTAAACAAATAGGATTTTATACACTTTATTACACTATTCCAAATGTTTCATTTTGAGCTTTAGGCAGCAGCAAGTTGTATAATGTTTTAGAGAGTAGAGCTTAACAAATGCATCAATTAATAAACAAAAATCAGCAACACCACACACACACATTATATAATCATAACTCAATTGTAGTTTTAAGTATCCTTTGACTTTTTGTCAGATAAGAGCTGGACAAAAGGGGGTGTTATCTGCTGGATGTCATCTAACCCTGGATGGGAGTAGGATCCCCAGCATAAAGGAACAAGTTCAAATATTTCCAATGAATTTAGCTTAATAATGATTCTTTACATTTATACAGTGTTTAATTTAAGAAGATTTTTACCTCAAATTTTCGAATGGCCTTTAAAGCAGTAGCACTAGTTTTGACCTTTCAGTTCCTGTGGGCTCAGCAAAAGGTTGTTGATTAGTGTTACATCTTAAACTGTGTCAGCTGCCTATTCATTCCCTCTTTTAATAAACAGGCTTATTTTTCATGCAGCTGACTTAGACATAATAAAATATTCTTTAGATCTTAGGCAGACAGTGTGTATTAACCATAGGAATTATAGAAATGGAGGACTGGAAGGGACCTTCGTAGGTCATCTGGTCCGGTTCAGTACCCTTCAGTGCAATTGAACTAAATATTATCTAAACCAGCGGATTCAAGGGGACTGCAGTACCCCCGCGGCAGAAACCCAGAGCCCAAGCCCCGGTGTTTCCCCACCCCGTGGGGCTGAAATCCCCGAAACCCAGTGCCCCCCGCCACAGGTCTGAAACCTCGAGCCCCAGTGATCCTTGCCACGGGGCTGAAACACCAAGCAGTGGTTCCCCACCACCACCACTGCAGTGCCAGAGCGGGGCAGTCCTGGGGGCAGCTCCATACACCTTCCCCTTCTCCACTCCCCACCTCTGAGGCCCCACTCCTGGGCCAGGTAGTAGGTGGAAAGCCGGAATCAGGCAGTGTGGGCAGGTGCTGCTCTGGCTGGTGTCATGGAGCAGGCAGCCACAGCATTCCCTCGCCTGCTGCTGGTGCCCGGGGTTGCGGCTGCTCCTCAGCTCACACAGCCAGTAAGAGCCGCCCAGGCAGGGGGACCCGCTCTGTGGCCAGCAGAGCCCTTGGGGGGTACTGACCACAGGGGGGCCATCCTGGCATACAGCCCCTAGCTACCCCCTCCCTGAACCCTGAGCTACTCATCTGCCTGCACATAACCCCTAGTATGCTTTCGCTGCACCCTGAGCAGTTTTCAAACTTTTTGAGCTGAACCCCCAATACACACAACCCTGACAGGCTGGGTGGCCTGCTGAGGTGAGTCAGGGGGTGGAGGTGGTCCTGCCTTCCTGGAGGACTGGAAGGGACGTTGATAGGTCATCTTGTCCAGTCCAGTCCCCTTCAGTGCAATTGAAGTAAGTATTATCTAGACCAGCGGTTCTCTACCAGGGGTCTACGGCCCCCTGCGGGACTGTGATCCCTTTCAGGGGGGCTGCGGGACTTCCTCGCCCCCTGCCTGGGCCCTGGAGTTTTTATAGCATGTTGGAGGGGGCCTCAGAAAGAAAAAGGTTGAGAACCCCTGATCTAGATCATCTCTACCAGATGTTTGTCTAACCTGTTCCTTAAAACCTCCAGTAACGGAGATTCCACAACCTCCTTAGGTAATTTGTTCCAGTGCTTAACTACCCTTACAGTTAGAAACTTTTTCCTAATGTATGAACTCAATCTTCCTTGTTACAATTTAAGACCATTACTTTTTGTCCTTTCCTGCATGGATAAGGAGAACAATTTATCACCCTCCACTTTATAACAACCTTTTATGTGCTTGAAGACTATTATCATATGTGTCCCCACTCCCCTCGGTCCTCTCTTCTCTAGACTAAACAAACCCAGTTTTTTCAATCTTTCCTTGTAGCTCATATTTTCTAGACTTTTAGTCATTTTTGTTGCTCTTCTCTGAACTTTCTTCAATTTATCCACATCTTTACTGAAATGTGGTACCCAGAACAGGACACAGTACTCCGATTAAGGCCTTATCAGAGCTGAGTAAAGTGGAAGAATTATTTCTTGTGTCTTGCTTACAACACTCCAGCCAGTCCACCCCAGAATGATGTGTGCTTCTTTTGCAACAGTGTTACATTGTTGATTCATATTTAGTTTGTGATCCTTTATAACCCCTGCTCCTGTTCTGCAGCACTCCTTCCTAGGCAATCATTTCCCATTTTGTATTTATGCAGTTGATTATTCCTTCCGAAGTGTAGTACTTTTCATCTGTCCATACTGAATTTCATCCTAGTTATTTCAGACCATTTCTTAAGTTTGTCAAAATCATTTTGAATTCTAATCCTGTCCTCCAAAGCACTTGCAACCCCTCCCAGTTTGGTATTGTCCATAAACTTGTGGCTTTGCAGGTATGTTGAGTTCAGCAACCATTCAGGTTCTTCTAATCAGTTACCCAGACTAGATTGGTTAAGAACATATCTCCCCGCCCCTCTTCCCCTCCACGGGGTCTGATTTATTAAGTCTTTCTACAAAGTGTAACTCACTTTGTTAATCATCCCAGTTAATGCCCACTCTGGATCTATATAAGAGTTCTTGGTCGGTTTTCTTGCCCGCCTGTTCAGGAGACCACCCAGCCCCCTTCCTGGAGTTGGGGTTGTACTTAAATAGTCACGCTCTCTCTTAAGACAGGAGTCCCCAGCTGTCCTCCTTGGAGCTCAGTTGTAAATTAGTCCAGCTGTAGGGCCTTAGCCGGCTTCTCCTTCAGCTGGCCACTTTTCCTCAATTAGTCATCAGGGTCAGAGAGTTCAGCAGGCAGCCTTCTCCTACTGGTGTCTGCCCTGCTATGAAGGAGCAGGGTGACATATATAATAGTATGTTTTGCCCAGTTTGTCCCCAATTTATCAGGTGATAGGGAGGCCTTGTCCTGCCCAATCTGCAACGCCCTTAAAGAAAGAGTAACTGACTTTCTCCCAAATGCTACAGCTTCCTGGGTCCACATCCTGTCTACCAATACCTCTTATTTCCTAGCTCTCTGCATACATCAAAACCTTCCAAAATCTTAAAGGACCATGACGGGTGATGTGGGGCAGACTACCCCTTCGCACCCTTTTAACGAGGGACAATCAAATGATACGTCTTACACTGATTAATGAATTTGGGACACAACAATAGTTAATGTATGGAATCCATTATAGATATGGTAGACTTCTCTGAATTTGAAAATTGTCTATGATAGAGGGACACTTAGAAATGTAAAACCCGAGGTAAGAATTGTATATAACACTTAACGTACAAACAATTTGCATTGAAATTGGACAGTTTAACTGAAGGTTGTCCGTCTTTCCTTCTCTAACGCCACAATCTGTTCCTGTGCAGATAGGACTTTCCCAAGAAATTTGATGCATCAGTGTCAAGATTTGCAATATGTACTTCAAATAGTCATTGGGGGTAGAATAATCCATAAAAACATTCATGTTTCGCAGAGATTACTTGTCAGTCGCTACAGTCAGCATCACACTGATTCAACATGGAACTGAAGCATTTTGCCATCAGTGTTAAAACTCAAATATAGGATATGTCCGTAATTTCATCATATCATTCAGAGGAATCAGAACAGTGGACATTGGTACGTTTTTTCTAATAGACTGATAGTTTAGTTTGTGTGTGTGTGTGTTTTGTTTTGTCCTATTCCTGAAAAAGAATTGCTGACTTACATCACATAGCAAAAGATGGAAACCATTATGCATATGATTGATACCCTTTAGCAATTTAATGCTGCTTTTGGCAACTTCCCGTTTTAGTACCACTCTGTTTTGCATTATGTAGGGAAAATCTGGACTTCCAGTACTTGATGAGCTAGAATGATTGCTAATGAGGATGCAAGAAACTAAATAAATATTACTTAAAAGATGTCTCAAATAATAAAAAAAAGTCTTAACTTGCTGACCCTCCCTTGAGAATAAAGTTAGATGGTGCAATTTGAAGCTTTGTTCCAACATCTGACAGACACACTTTGCATAATGATGCATTGTATCTGAAAATTGTGCACTTGAAAAGAATGCCTTTTCCAAGCTACTTATCTTTTGTAACAGAATAAAGCAGCTGATAGACCAGAAATATCTCCAAGGGTTTAGTCCTGCAGCACAATTAAGCATTTGCCAAGTATAGTGAGCATAGTACGCACCTTTTCCCAATCCGTCAAACTGGAGTAAACTAGATTGCTCAGGCATTGTGTGGATTTGCAGTTTGATAGTGATAAGTGAAGGAAGTTCGCTTCATGGAGTCCAATACTGTTGTTGCTCTGAGGTGCATGCACATAGACTTAATAGGTCTTTATTCATAAATGCAGTCCCTTTTGGCTCAACTGTCCAAGTGCCCCTGAATAGCACATTTGCGGTTTTTGGGCAGTTCATATGTCATTTGCAAGGTAATATAAATGGGGGAAATCTGATCCCTAGGAGACGTTTCCATGGTCAGTCCCTAATTATTGCTGAAGGAGACAGCCTCAGAATCATGAAAACCTGAAAACAGACACATGCAAACCCACATGTGGCCTTAAACTCTTACTTAGCTAGGAAAATGGTTACAGCTGTTCCTCTCACTTTGACTCTTTATAGCTCACTGGTTGCTTTGTGTATTTGCTGTTCAGAAAAAAAGTATTTTTAAATCTCAAGTCATATGGGCTAGATGTTGTTCTGTAGGAGTATCGAAAATGGAGATGAATGTATCCTAGGCAGATGCAGCATACTCACTGTGCTTTGTTGATGAAACTTATAATGAGAAGGGATTGGGACAGGCAAAGCCATACACAATGAACATAGGAGAAAATTCAGCCTCCGCAGGCAGCAGAAGTGAATAGTGTGCATAGTGTCTTAAAGAGGTAATAAAACCACATAGTTAAAGTTACTATCTAAGATAAAAAAATCTTTCTAAACAATAACATATTCTGGCATCCGTAGTTTGCAAGAATCTCTCTTGCAAGAATTTTATCACAGCAGCAGATATGTAAAAATGCAAAGCAGTAAAATCAACATGCTCAGTAATATTTTGAATGAGGGAATGAACTATATCTTGAGCCACACTTGTGTTCTGTGGTGAGTATACTACCATAGTATACACCTCTAACACCATGCAAAGGTCTCCCCATTACTGTATGCACTGGAACTTCCCCAGTACACTAGATAACTGCCAGAGGAAAAGACAGCAAGGAGCTAGTTCAGGACATAGGCAGCAGCCATCTTCCTTTTTCCTCTTGAATAAAGAATACTCCTTTTCTCCTCCAAACCCCTGGGAGTGAAAGAGGGGAGGCCTCTTTGCACAAAATACTTATGCTTATAGAGATTGAGCCTCTGCAACTGTGATCAATGGGAAAATGAACAACATAGACTTAGCTTTTTCCCTTTTCCAGATTTTCACACACAACCTGTGTTGCTGTTGGGAAACATACATTCTCTTACATCATTCAGATACTGAACAGTATTTGCCCAGTTACGAAGCAGTAAATAATGTGCCACACATGATTTTACTCTTTCATTTACTTCCTCCTGCAAGCAGCATTACTGCCGGCAAAGCAGCACTGTGCTTCAGTAGCTATGTGAAATGAAAGTCAGGTTGATAAATGCTCTAATGCTGGAAAAACTTCATTTGCACTCTGTTGAAAATGCCTAACTCAGTGACAGAGTACAAGCATTGCGTAGCCTCACTCCCTTGGCCATTAATGCAAACCCTTCCTTTTGTTGAGCAGCTGTAAGGGTCAATGCCATTTCACTGAGGCACTTATAGTTCTTTGGTTCATGACTCTTTCCTTCCAAGTATAATCCTCTTGGGTTGTGAGTGCATTGCCCCTTTAAACCTCATCCTGAGGCAGAGGTAGTGCTGGTTGTTCCTGGGAGGGGTGTCAAGGCGAGGAGAGTGAAAGGGGTGTGTGACAGACAAGACAGCCTACAGCAAGCAAGTCATTCCATAGCAAAGCCTCTGAGAATCAGTCCGAAGCCCAGGAGGGTCAGAGCAGCCATGTGGAGACGTCTCAGGATACAAGCATCATGCCAGGAAGCAATCATCTAAGAAGGCCAAACCAGAGCTGGACCCAGTATTACTGTTGGCCAAAAGAGTTTGGGGCCATGAGTACTGGGGCTAGTGACTTTGCATTGAGAATAAGGAGGGAGGTTGTCACTCTGTGTTGTTTTTCATAAAGTGGCAGAAGAGGCCACAGGAGGAGCTTGTTGGGGAAAGTCTGCTGGTGCAGAAGACAACCATGAGCACACATGACTCACTTCCAGAGCACCTTTTCCTTGGCTGGAGCCCCCGCACCAAGCAGACTCCATCATGGCCGTGAGGACGCTACAGTTACACAAGTCTTATTTCAATTATGATAGTACCCACAGGCCTCAGTCAGACTTGTGCGCCCCATTGTGCTTGCTGATGTACAAACGCGTAAGGAGATGTGGTCCTTTTTTGAACAGCATATAGTCTAAAGACAAAAAAACTCTCAAAGAGGAGAGGAAATGGATACAAGATATAAGCGAAATTATCCTGGTTTTTCTTTTCTTTTAACTGTTTATATATATTTTTTATTACAGTTGTTTAGTTTTAGGAGCTGCTTGAGGTTCTTCAGGGACTATTGATGTTAAAGAGGACAGTTAGAGAGAGGGAAATTGAGGGGTAAGGAGTTAGACTGGGAAAGAGAAGGGAAGTGGAAGCCAAGGAGCGTGAGAAGTGTAATGGACAAGGAGGGTCAGACTGGACATCTTGTAGATTAAAATACTGGGAGAGGGGTGGGATAGAAAAGTATTTAATGGCAATACAGCAAATGCAGCAGGAGGCAGGGGGTGAGGAGGGAGCTAGTCTACTTTTCAGAGTAGAGATGAATGACGATGTCCACCGATAGCAAAAGCTCCTTCTGGTTGCTACTGCTCTTCCCATGGGAGGTGGGAGGAAAGACTGGTGGACCAAATAATTAAAAGCATTATTTGTAGGCTTGGCAGAATTCAATTTAAATAATTTCAGTGGATAATATCAATGTTTATTTTTAATAATTTTGTTTCTTATTGATTTAGATTTCTCTCAGCTTTTATTGATTTAAACTTTCACAAGTATGAGGGATGTCAGAAAATAATTATTTAATGGCAGTAGATGCTGAGATTCAAAAACTTAAAGCTCTCAAACAATTGTCAGCATCACATGCCAAAATATGCAAAGTAAATATCCTTAAATCAAACTCTGATACATTCTCAAGCCACATTTTTCTTACTTTGCTTATCTGTAATTCTTTTACTATTTTTGATGGAAGTATTTTTTGTCAGTTTGTGTGTGTATGGTGAAACTGGTAGAAAGCAACCATAGTAACAAACAGCAACAAAATAGTATATAAAAGAATTTAAAAGTCCCTTACATGTAGATTTCTAACTGAAATGTAATTCCCTTCCTTGTATTCTTCAGCCTTAAGAAACTGGCTGCATGTTTTAAAAAGGGACTTTTCTTTGCATAACTCTAAAGAGGAACAACTTGTTTTCTACTTTGCTAACATTAAAAGTCATTGTTAGTAACTTTAACTCCTAATTCATTACTGTAGTCATGTTTTCAAAGCCTGGTGTAGGAGATAAACCCTTAGCAAATGAAGACAGCATCCATTTTCCTTGTACCTCAGGCCACACAGAATTGATTGGGGTAATAAAATGACAGTGCCTTGTAATGTACTGACGGCTCTTTAATTTGAAAACTAGTTCCAGCCTGATTCCAAGCTTGTTTAAAGCCAATTTATGACTTGCATAAATTTCAACTGGACCAAGATAAAAGATGATGGATGAAAATTGATACAGAGTTAACATGACATATTCAAACCTGCCATGTTGAAGTCACCTCCTGTGGGGAGTTTTTAGGAATTTTTTGTTTGGTTGGCTGATTTGGTTGTTTGGAGTAGCAATGTCAGAAGAGTAATTGCTAAAGTTCTGCTTGGCATAAATATCATTGTAAACTACAGTTTAGATTTCCCATCATCTTGTTACAAATATAGCTTTGTAATCTTTCTGTCTGTCTAAATAATGTAGTGTAAGCACATGTTTATATTATGCTTTGAAGAGTCAGTTCTTCATTTCCTTCATCAGAATGAAAGTGTATCTAGGGCTTCTGTTCTGTACAATTTAACAGCTGCTGTGACTTTAGTAGAGACTGAGAGATAAATATGGTATGTTGTTACCATAGATCTCCCTGTATACTCTATATTTGCAAGCTATATGTGAATGTCAGCATTTTCATTATAAATCCTATTTTGGTTGGGTGGTGAAATAGTTATAGGTACAATGTTTCAGTTTCGCACTGGGCTAAAACTTAGCCCCTCGTTTAACGTGTGTGTGTGTGTGTGTGATGAGATCATTTGAGATAATTACCTGTGAATCCCAATCCACAAGCAAGGTTCTAACTGGGTGACCCCCAGGGCAGGTATATGGGTTCCTAAAGAAAGGAGCCACTCCAGTCTGCTCAGTGTTACTGTCTTGTGGAGTGTGGGGGTCACTAGTAGCTCTGATAAACTACCCATGCCAGGAGCGGCAGAAGCTCCCTAAAAGTGAGGGGCCACTGGTGCCCGAACCATGGCCATGCCCCCATGCTACCCCTCCCCTCTGAGCCCCTGCCCTCATGCCACCTCTTTCCCCTTGAACCCCCACCCTAGCACCGCCCCCTCCTCTGAGGCACCACCCCCTCACTGTCTCTTCCCCCCAAGATCCCGCCCCTTGCTCACACCTCTCCACCCCTTCCCCTCATCGCTCGCCCTTATGGCTGGAAAAAAATGGGGAGAGCAATGGCTCCCTGACCCTCCTGTTCCAGCACCCCTGACTTATGCCTCTGCGTCAGCCTGTCTCTGCTCCTCCTCAAGCCATGACTGGTCACCCAGCTTTTCTAACATATATGTGCAAAATATATATACACAGTGTTCTTGGAAGCAAACTTCAGGGCCTGAATATTTTGTTATCTTTTTAACATTCACAAGTATAAGACATGTACATATACTATCTATCCACACATGTGGGTATTTTTATAAATTGTCTGTTTTCAGGAATGCTAAAAAGAAACAGACAAAAAATCAGGCCCCAAATTTGACATACAGCATTATTACTACATAGTAGTGAATATTCTCCTAGGTTGTACATATCTATTTTTTCTAAAATCTGTCATTATTTTGAGGCCACATAAAACACGCCACATCTATTCTAGGATCTCATTATTTCTGCATGTACTACTAATGCTGTTGTATCAATGATACTTCTGCACAGTAAAGAATACAAAAAGAGGCCATGTTACACTTTCTCATAGTGTAATAGCTTCTGTTACACTATGAGAAAGCAAAAATATGCTCAATAGAAGGAAAAAAGTCAAGAGAGAGTTAATACTTTCAGTTCTCTGGGGGATTACATCAATGATTACATACAATAAAAAGTTGTCTATAGTTTAAGGAACTGTCCACCATGGAAACTGCCATTCATTCTTTTTGTCCAAAGGTCAGGTACGGTTAGGTAACTGCAAGGTGATTTCCCGCTTTCCCACCTTTCATGTTGTCAACTCTGGTCTGTGGTGACCTAAGCTTTTAAAACTGTCTCAAAATGTCTCACACCCAGAGTTAAATCAGCAATGTTTTTGTGTCTGGTGCCCTCCCCCACCCCCAACCCAAATTGTAAAGGTACCAAGTATTGGATCACTGGTCTTTCCCCCCACCCTTCCCCCCAGAGCTCTGGGTTCAAATGTTGCCTACATAACAAGTGAAAATGACTCAGAGGTTTTATTCAAATACCTAGTAAATATTTGCTAACAAGCCAATAAAACCTCATAATTCCCCCCCCGCCCCAACTATTTGTTTTTATTTTTCCAGGACTGGAATATCATAGTTGTTACAGATTAGAATTATATGTGTTGACTGTTTACAGAAATGTGCATAATATTTGTACAAAATGTGTGTGCTTGACTAAATGTCATGAGCACTAACGTCAAAACGTGAGCACTAACGTCAAAAGAGTCACAGTTGAAAATAAGAACATCTTTGTGTATACATGTAGAATGGCCACCTGTTTATCAAATACTTCCTCTTCTCAATTAAATGCCAACCTAGTAATTAAAGATGAGTCCAAACAATCTTGAGCTCTGAGGAAGCTTGGATCTAGAGCAGAATTTTGCAACACTCTGGTGTTATTAACATAGATATTGTTGATTTTAACAGTAGCTCCTACAAAGTGAAAGTACAGAGCATTCTCCATTTGTGTATATATGCTGAACTTATCCAGTAAAAGTCACTATTTTTTCAGTAAACTGGAAGCTTCACTTCAACAGTGACTTCTCCCCATAATTTATTCATTCATTTAATGTATATTTAAGGTATATATAATGGCTTCAGGATGCAGATATGTGGTCTTCCATATGTTGGTCAGAAAATATAATGGTACTCTAATGAACCAAGATGAGCGAAAGCAACAAAATGTCTATCAAATAATTCAGATAATTAAGGCTAGCAAGTAGTTGTATGGTTGTTTCTTTTCTTCCTACTAGAACAGTATAAAAGTGATCATGTTAGGTTTCTTGCAGCCTTAGAATCCTGGAATTTGTCCTCCTGGGATGAGGGAGGAATAATTATTTGAGTGGTTGCAGGCGTATATTCCATTCCGGAATGCTCACACCCAACACACCAAAGCCAGAGAACTTTGCTTAGCAGTACTCATTGATGGATACTGTATAACTTTGCTGGATACTAAAAATCATGCACTCAACATAAACACTGGTTTTATCTCTTTACAACTATCTGTAACCCACTAAATCTTCTTTGTCCTGTGACTACAGAGATGTTAATTGCCTGTTTCATCTTGTATAGTGTCTTGCAACGTGTGTTAACTCCTTATGCGTAATAATCTAGTCCACTTTGTATTTAGCTGTGACACTGTGATTATCTGTCTCAGACCCAAAGAAGAACTTTGTGTACCTCAAAAGCTTCTCTCTCACCAACAGAAGTTGGTCCAATAAAAGATATTACCTCTCCTACCCTGTATTTCTCATTTCACTACTATACAATGTGATCAGAACAAACTGGTGCTAGAGTGCACAAGAGAGGAAAATAACTTTTTACGTGCTAGTTTTCTTATGGTATCTAAAATTAATGAATATTAATAACAAGTGCAACTGTTGTGAATGTTCTTCTTAAAATGAGTTACCCCTTGTCCAAAATATGGGAAATCCTACAAATGAGGGGTCTGTGTGCCTCTGTCTAATTTCCATGTGCGTCAACAGAAGTTCTATGAATGAACTGGTTCCAGGACTGGGCCACAAATACTTTTTTTTGTAAATTGGGAGTGTTTGTTGTGGAAGTCACATGCATCAGCTAAACAGCAGGAGTATCTAAAATGCTCACTACTGCCTCTGCAGTCTAATTAGAAGCATCTTTGGCAAGTTCTGGGAAGTTTCCTCTGTAATTCTTCATGACGCAAGACCTTGTGGAAGGAGAAAAGACAAGAAATTCTGCAGAGTGGATCTAGAGTGTTATGCATATCCATAGGAAAAGTGAAGAGGCAAAAAATTAACTCAGTAGAAGTTCTATTTTGATTAAAATACTTTTTCCAATTTACCTTTTTTTTCAATAGAAAAAGTTTTTGTCATGTCAGGTCTGAAGATTTCTTGATACATTTTAGACCTGTCAGTTGCTTCTGATGCTGATATAATCTAGGGCTGTCAATTAGTCACAGTTAATGCGTGCAATTAACTCAAAACAAATTAATGCATTATTTTTTAAATTAGCATTAATTGCACACCAGGGCACCATGCTCAGGGAGGCGCCGCTGCATGCCTCCAGAGTAGGGATGCCCCTCCTCCCGTCACCCATCTCCACTGCTGCTGCTGCTGCCTCCTCCCCTCTCCTCCCCACCAGAGTCGCTCCTGGCCAAGCTGCTCCAGATCAGGAGCCTGCCTCCTGTCTGCTGTGTAGGGCAGAGGAACTGATGTCCAGGTGTCCCCCTCCCCCCCCCCCCCCACTCTTCCCCCTCAACATCCAAAAATATTTAAATAAATGGTATTCTATTATTGTTTAACAGTGCGATTAAAACTATGATTAACCACTACTCTTTTTTAAGTCTCACGATTAATCATGATTAATTATTTTTTAACCATTGGACAGCCCTAATATAATCCTTTCAATTTATTGGCACACATGGACCTCATCTAAAATCCCCACTCATGAGTACTATCACTCAATAACGCATTTTATTGTTAGTACAGTGGGCAGCCCTAGTATAGACAAGACCCCAGATTCTTCTGGCTTTTCTACCACTTTCTCAATTAAATGTGCACAGGAGCAGTTGTCCTCAGAAGCCTGGTTTGAAATATATATATTGACTCCCTATAAAATTTGAAAGCTGTGCTTCACATGTCCCCTGTCTAGTTCAAGCTGGCTCTGGTTGATCCTGAGGTCTCACACACCTTTCTTCAAATTCCATATTACTGTTAAGAGTTAACTGTGTTGACTGTTATGTCACCTTAACAAGCCAGTGCAACAGGACTGTGAGAAGTGTTTCTCAGTTCCATTCCTGCAGGGTGATGGTCATCTGGCTGCCCCCCACCACCTCACCTCCTTTCCCTAAAAAAAGGCATTGGACCAGCCAGTTGCTCCTTAAGAGGGCAGTTTAATATATAGAAGAGTGACCCAGACCTGTTGTTGGGTTCTTTGTGTTTTGCAAGAGGAGATGCTCCATACTAGCTAGGAGAGGAAAATCTGTGAAATCCTGGCCCTGTTGGGAAAGGAGTTCATAGCTGATATTCAGATTTGGTTGGTGTTTGGGAGTGAACATTATCTGAACTATAGGAGTCTGAAATATTAATATTACCCACATCTGTTGTCATATTTGACTTGTTCAGAGCTATAGGACACTGTTTTTAAATCATATTTTTTATTATTTTTACCCCACCTTTCTTAGTAATAATAACATTGCATCACTAACCTTGCAACAGTTAGTGGCACCAAATTAAATAATATATTGGGACACAGGCAAAATCTAGGGAGCTAGGAGTCAGCTGGACCAAGCATCCTGCCCAAGAACAGCAGTTTTCTTCAACAGAAGCTGCTGTCACCTTTCTCTGTCAGAGCACAGAAGATCTTGCTGCTGCAAACAGTCATTGCGCTGCCAAAGGCACAGATCTGAAAAGAACAGCAACTCCTCTCTCCCAAAATGAAGAGGAAACTAATTGACTGGCAATCATACTAATTAGCTTTCTGTTCTTCAAAGAGGAGACAAGCAAGAGCAGCACTATCAAGTCAGTCTGCTGCCAGTGGAATCAGGAGCCAATACACTAACTTAATATTCTCATTAATGGGATTCTACATTCTCCACTATCAGCTTCTCCTCTAATTGTTCTTATAAAAGATCCTCCTGATGCTTAGTGTAAATTTTCCTCGCTGAAGCTTAAGCTGGTAGGATATAGAATGGGACAGGATATTCAAATCCTCTACTTGTAAGCCATTAAGGGAGTTGTGTAAAGAAAAGGAGGCAACCATATTTTATCTTGGTATTGTAATTTTTTTTGCTCAGTGTCCTGCTTCTCCTACAGGGATTCAACAAACCATTTATATTTCCCTATTGAGACCTCAAAGGAGGCTCATTCACAATCCTAAAGACTTCTCTCATGCTCTCCAACCTCCATGGGGAAAAAAACAACACAGTAAACATCCTCCTGCTACTCATTCCTTCACCTCAGAGATTTCATGATCCCAATGCTGGAATGGGCAGATCATGTTTCTCAAACCAGGGAGCTGAAAACCAGTTTTAAATGGACTACTATAAATATATAAAAATAGTCAATGCAATTTTTCTCTTGTTTTCTGTTTTCTAGTTATAGGGGTCTGAATAATGTTGCCCTATATTGTTTTTTGTTGTTCTTTTTTTTTTTATCAGAGAACACTAACATAGGAAACAATCCTAAGGGTAGTGTGACGGGGCAAGGCCAGAGGGCTATAGGAAAGTGGTAAGGAACCAGTATGTTAGCCCCAGGCTAAACAAATCCCTGATACCTTATGGCAGTTGCTCCAGGTTAATCAAGACACCTGGGGCCAATTAAGAACTTTCCAGAAGGCAGGGAGGTTAATTGAGACACCTGCAGCCAATCAGGGGCTGGCTGAAACTAGTTAAAAGCCTCCCAGTGAGTCAGTGAGGGGTGCATGTCAGGAGCTGTGGAAGGAGGTTGCGTGTGAGGAGCTGGGAGCAAGAGGCACTAGGAGCTGAGAGTAAGAGGGCATACTGCTGGAAGATCCTGTGGTGAGGATAAAGAAGGTGTTTGGAGGAGTCCATGGGGAAGTAGCCCAGGGAGTTGTAGCTGTCGTGCAGTTGTTCCAGGAGGCACTCTAAACAGCTGCAATCCACAGGGCCCTGGGCTGGAACCCGGAGTAGAGGGCGGGCCCGGGTTCCCCCTAAAACTCCCAACTCCTGATCAGACACAGGAGGAGTTAACCTGGACTGTGGATTCTACTAGAGGGGAAGATCTCCGAGGCAAGCAGAATCCGCCAATAAGCACAGGACCCACCAAGGTAGAGGAGGAACTTTGTCACAGTAGTTACAACATATAAATTGCCCTCCCTGAAAGCATAACAAAGGATCTGGTTATGAGCAAAAATGTGAATGGAGTGTTTGTCCCAGACCGTTCACCTCTTGCCTTTTGAATATATATTCAGGGAGTTCAAACAGATGTATTGGGCTAAATTGCAAACACTGTGTCAACATAAAACTTGAATTTATTTTTTCTAGAGGTCATTATCTTGGAGAAAGTCAGTAATGAGCATCTCAGCTTGCAATTTCAAGAGTGCATTGCTTGATATCCTTGAAATTAATGGCTCTAGAGAGAAGGAAAGTGGTATATCGAAAGTACATATTCTATGTTTTATGTGATGACATCTAAAATAACTTTTGTAATGAATATTATAACAAACACAGTACAATTGATGCAGATTTATAGAATTGTTCCATATTTTAAAATGTTGCAATCTATGCAGTTATCAAAACCACAGTATCAACTAGTGGAGGTGTTTAAAGTGCTTTTAATTTTGACAAGCCTAATGTAGATACATATATATTGGAGGATAAACCAAAGGGTCATGTTGAAAATAAAATGCAAATTTACTAAGAGTTCCTCCCTCACATAGGACTACCTGACTGCAGGGTTATTATAGCTTAGGAAATGATGCTTCAAAACAGACAAATACCAAGACATACTAGTTAAAATAAGCTAGCTAAGATGAACACACAGAATCATAGAAATGTGGGGCTAGAAGGGACCATCCCTGAAAGATGTTTGTCCAACCTGTTCTTAAAAGCCTCCCAATGATGGGGAGTCCACAAACTCCCTTGGAAGCCTATTCCAGAACTTAACTACGCTTATAGTTAGAAAGTTTTCCATAATATCTCATCTAAATCTCTCTTGCTGCAGATTAAGCATATTTGAAGACTTCAGTCTTCTTTTCTCAAGACCAAACATCCGCAGGTTTTTAACTTTTCCTCATAGGTCAGATTTTCTAAACCTTTTTGTCATTTTTGTTGCTCTCCTCTGGATTCTCTCCAGTTTGTCCATTTCTTCCCTAATGTGTGGCATCCAGATTTTGGACACAGTACTCCAGCCAAGGCCTCACCAGTGCTAAGAAGTGAGGGACAGTTACCTCCCGTGTCTTAGGGCATGTCTACACTTACCTCTGGAGTGATCGATCCATCAGGGGTCAATTTATCGCATCTAGTGAAGATACAATAAATTGATCGCTGAGCGCTCTCCCGTCGACTCCGGTACTCCACCGGAGCGAGAAGCACAGGCGGAGTCAACGGTGGAGTGTCAGCAGTTGGCCTACCGGAGGAAGACACTGCGGTAAGTAGCTCTAAGTACGTCGACGTCAGCTACGCTATTTTCATAGCTGAAGTTGTGTAACGTAGACCGACTTAGGGCCCCCCCCCCCCCCCCCCCCCCCCAGTGTAGACCAGGCCTTATGTACAACACTTCTGTTAAAACCCTGCAGAATGATATAAGCCATTTTCACAACTGCATCATATTGTTGACTCATATGCAATTTGTGATCCACCATCACCCCAGATCCTTTTCAGCAGAACTACCATCTAGCCGGTTAGTCCACATTTTGTACTTGTGCATTTATTTTTTCCTTCCCAAGCATAGTACTTTGCACTTACCATTATTGAATTTCATCTTGTTGATTTCAGACCAATTCTCCAATTTGTCAAAGTTGTTTTGAATTCTAATCCTACCCTGCACAGTACTTGCAACCGCTCCCAGCTTGGTGTCATCTGCACATTCTGTAAGAGTGTTCTCCATTCTATTATCCAAGTCGTTAATGAAAATATTGAGTAATATCGAACCCAGGACTGACCCCTGAGGGTCGCCAATAGATACTCCCTCCCAGTTTGACAAAGATTTATTGATAACTACACTTTGAGTCTGTTGTTTCAACCCACCTTACAGTAATTTCATCTTGACCTCATTTCTCTAGGTTGCTTATGAGAATGTCACGTGAGACTGTGTCAAAAGCCTTACTAAAATCAAGATATATCCCATTTATTCTTCTCCTCATCCACTAGGTCATTATCCCTGCCAAAGAAGGAAAGTAGGTTGGTTTGTCATGATTTGTTCTTGACAAATCCATGCTGGCTATTCCTTATAACCCTACTATTTGCTAGGTGCTTACAAATGAATTATTTAAAAGTTTGTTCCAGTATCTCAAGTATCTTTCCAGATATTGAAGTTGGCTGACTGTTCTATAATTCCCAGGCACTCCTTATTCCCATTTTTAAAGTTAGGTACTATGTTTGCCTTTCTCAAGTCCTCTGGAACCTCAACGGTGATCCATGAGTTCTCAAAGATAATTGCTAATGGTTCTGAAATTGTTTCAGCTAGTTCCTTATGTACCCAAGGATGAATTTTGTCAGGCCCTGCCAACTTGAATACATCTAATTTATCTAAATATTCTTTAACCTGTTCTTTCTCTATTTTGCATTGCATTCCTTTCTCCTTGTTGTTAATATTAATTGTATTAAGTATCTGGTTACCATTAACCTTAACTGAAGGAAAACAGGCTTTAAACATATCAGCCTTCTTGATGTCATCCATTATTAACTCTCTTTCCCTGCTATGTAAAGGAGCTACACTTTCCTTTGTCTTTTTCTTGCTCATTATGTATTTATAGAACCTCTTCTTATTGCCTTTTCTGTCCCTTGCTAGGTGTAGCTCATTTTATGCATTAGCCTTTCTGATTTTGTCCCTACATGCTTGTGCTATTCTTTTGTACTCCTCCTTAGCAATTTGTCCATGTTTCCACTTTTTTTAGGATTCTTTTTTTTTATTTTCAAGTCATTAAAGAGCTCCCGATGGAGCCATATTGGCCTCCTTCCTATCTTTCCTTCACATTAGCCTGGTTTGCATTTGTGCCTTTAATATTGTTCCCTTGAAAAACTGCCAGCTCTCCTGAACAGCTTTTCCCTTTGATTTTCTTCCCATGCGACCTTACCTACCAATTCTCTGATTTTGTTAGTCTGCATCTTTGAATTCCATTGTCATTATTTTGCTGCTGTAACTCCTTCATTTCCTTAGAATCTCTCTAGAATCTACCATTTCATGATCAGTTTCACCCAAACTGCTTTCCACCTTCAGATTTGCTATCAATTCGTCCCCATTGATCACAAGCAAGCCTTAATTGGCTGTCCCCCGGTGTAGCAAGGCCGAGCGGGAGAGTGAGGGACCATTACACTCCCCTTGGAGGGTGGAGCCTAGATCGCCCCGCCCCCCTCGCCAGAAGTACCAGGGCATGGCCAGAAGTATAAAAGGCTGGCCCTGCAGCACAGTTTGGGCTCTTGGCTGTCTTACAGACTCTGGTCCGGGCCAGACAGGACCAGCCTGAGTGGCCTCCCTCCGAGCGGGAGAGCGAGGGACCACTACACCCGGGTTACTTCTCCCCTTTCTTCAACAAAAAAGTTGTCCTCAATATATACTAAGAACTTACTGGAATGTGATATTTTGCCATGTTAGTTTTCAACAGATGTCTGTGTAGTTAAATTCCCCTATTACTACCTGGTCTTTTGTTTTGAATTTGTTTGAAGTTGTTTGTTCTAGAAATGCCTCATCCACCTCTTCTTCCTAAATTGATGGTTTATAGTGCACACCTACCATAATATCACCCCTATTTCTTATCCCTTATATCTTTACCTAGAAACTTTCAACTGGTCTGCCTCTCGTCTCCTTCTGGACCTGAGAACAAGTATATATTCTTGATATATAGTGCAACACCTCCTCTGTTTTTCCCCTTCCTGAATAAACCAATATTCTAGTCATGAGACTTATCCCATCAAATCTCTGTGACACCAATTAAATCATAATTTATTATATGCACTAATACTTTCAGTTCTTCCTGTTTATTCCACATACTCCTTGCATTTGTGTATAGACATCTAAGATAATGAGCACATTCCCCCACTGATTTCCCTCTTGTTGCTCCTATAACCTTATTGTAATTTTCCATGTCCCCCTGCCCAACATCTAAACCTCTATTTATGATTAGCTGTGGGTTTTTGTCGCCTGCCCCCTTCGAACCTAGTTTTAAAGCCCTCCTCACCACACCAAGGGCCCCATCTCCTCCCAGCATACCTTCTTTCTAGAACAGCATCCCATAGTCAAGGAAGCTGAAGGACTCAGAAAAACAGACTCCCTCAGGGATATGTTCTTGCTCCAACTTTTTTCAATATATTTATGAATGACATGTCTCCAACAATTTCAAGGCGATTCAAAAGGCAGATTACATCTACCTTGCTTCAAGAGAGAGAAATTACAAAAAGTTTGAGAACATCCTAAATCAAAATATGGCAGCAATCAGTAGCTAATGTAAGAAGTGGAGACGTAAGCCCAGTGTGTCAGATACAGTGTTGTCATGCTTCCATCTCAACCATGCCACAACATCGAGAGCTCAATATCTTCTTGAATGGAGAATGACAGATACATGACCCAAAGCCATTATATGTAGGAGTAACTCTAGTTGGTACACTCACCTACAAGAACCATCTCACCAAGGTTAATCAGAAGATTACATGCAGAAATGGCCTCGTAAATAAGCATGGGGTCTCGACTGAGGAACTGTGCAAACACTGTGTAACTCAGTGCTAGATCACTGCTTAGTTGGAGAGTACTGTGCTCCTGTGTGGTTAAATTCCCCACACAGTTATTTGATGTACAATTGAATCAAACAATGAGAATAACAGGACCTATGGCACCAAAAAAAGGTTCACTGGCTACCAGTCCTCTGTAATAGCCTGCCTCCTAACATCAAGGGTTATATTGCAGCAAAGAAACTCCTTGACAAAATCCAGGAAATGCCACAACTTCCATTTTTCAAATATATATAGGAAACACCTTATCACTGACTCATCAGTGGAAGACCTATCTAGGCTATGATACCAACCATATCTATGGCTGATGCTGCCAAACAGAATGGGAACAAGCTGCTCAGTCTGTAAAAATCTCCTTCCTCATCACTCAGCCCCATAAGAGACTGCTTGGCTTCAAACTGCCATGCTACTCTGGCGCAGGCTTAACTGTTTCATATGCTGGTTGGTGAGGTGTGTGGCAAATGACCACACCCAGGGACTCAGGAATAGCCCTCTGTAGCTGCAGTTGAGGATCCTTCACATCTACTAAATGACTGCTCATCTCATGCTGGTCTATTAGGAGGACTTCCAGACTCCACACTGCTGATCCTGAGACTGTTGAATGGATAAAACATGTAATACCTACCCAAGTCCTTTTGACATTTTTTCTCTTGTATTTTAATATCTGTTTTATCTTCCTACTTGATATTTTATATTTTCAGCATCTTTCCATGTTAATTGTATCACTTGTGCATTTGCTAATAATAATACTGTATTGTTAAAGCATCTGATGGACAGATTCAGTGAGAACTTTGCATAGTTTTATGTTCTACATCAGCTTTCAATGAGCCACAAAACAGATTTGCATGGGGTTTGGATGACATGGATTATACAGTAGGTGAAATGTTTATTGAATCTAGTACTAGATTTGGGAGCATTCATTAAAAACAAAAGGAAAAATGAAATGGACCTGATTCTCTTTTCAGTTACACCTATCTAACCCTACTGGGCCAAATTCAAACATAATATAAGTGAACCACAGCTCCCATGGAATTTTTAGATCAAACTCGGTAGTAACATAAAGAGTGGTGTAAATTACATGTTGGTTAAAGGTGATAAAGTAGTGTAACTTACTCTGATTTGGTTTGTAGTTGGTGTGCAAGTTTATCCTGCACACTGATGGGGAGTAACAGGAATATAGGACATAATGGCAATCACAGAACCATAAAAATGTAGGACTGTAAAGGACCTCGAGAGGTCATCTAGTCCAGGCCCCTGCACTGAGGCAGGACCAAGGATACCTAGACTATCCCTAATGAGTGTTAGTCTAACCTGTTCTTAAAAACCTCTGACGAGAATTCCACAACTTCCTTTAGTAACCTATTGCAGGACTTAGCTATCCTTATAGTTAGCAAGTGTTCCTAATATCTAACGTAAATGTTCCTTCCAGATTAAGCCAATTACTTCTTGTGCTGTCTTCAGTGGACATGGAGAAAGATGGATCCCTATCCTCTTAAAACAGCCTTTAACATATTTGAAGTAATCTTTTCTCAATTCTAAACGTCCATTTTTTTCACCTTTCCCCAAAGGACAGGTTTTCTAAATCTTTAATCATTTTTGTTGCTGTCCTCTGGACTCTCTCCAATTTGTCCACATCTTTCTTACAGTATGGCACCCAAAACTGGACACAGTACTCCAGCTGTGGCCTCAGCAGTGCTAAGCAGAACAAACAATTACCTCCCGTGTCTTACATATACACTTTTGTTAATACACTGCAGAATGATATTAGCCTTTTTCTCAACAGCATCACATTGTGGACACATATTTAGTTTGTGATCCACTATAACCCCCAGATCCTTTTCAGCAGTACTACTGCCTAGTCAATTAGTCCCTATTTTGTATTTGTGCATTGGATTTTTCTTTCCTCAGTGAAATACTTTGCACTTGTCTATTTGAATTTCATCTTGCTAACTGGAGACCAATTTTCCAATTTGTCAAGGTCATTTTGAATTCTAATCCTGTCTTCCAAAATGCTTGCAACCCATCCCAGCTTAATGTCATCCACAGATTTTATAAGCATACTCTCCACTCCATTATCCATGTCACCAATGAAAATGTTGAATAGTACCGGGCCTGGGACAGGCCCCAACTGGACCCCACCCCAACTGGGCCCCACTATGGATGCCCTCATAGTTTGACAGCAAACTATTGCTAACTGCTCTTTGAGTACAGTCTTTCAACCACCTCCGTCTCTTCTCTGGATTTTAAGATAGTCATTTTGAACATACAGAGAATTGCAGATCATTCCACTATTTTACCTTCTCTCCAGTTTAAGACCAAATTAAATATTTTATGAAACTCTTACAGCCATTTACCTCACCTTTGATCTAACCTAAGGACTCATTGGGGAAGCACATGAAAGTGGGACAAATTCTGCCCTTAATGATATTTATTGATTTGCCGAAAACATATGATTATTAGTGTACTCGTGTGTTTTCTCTAATGCTTAAATATGTGTAATTAAGCTTTAAATATTACAAGAAACTAGGATGCAAGTGGCAAGTTCTCTGCTTCACTGGCAGGTAGAAGTACTAGTCAGATTGTGTTTGAAGTCTTAAGCAATACTTAATAACTACCTCTTAAGTGCCTTGTTTTTCAGTTCTTGTTCTGCCTTGCTCCCAGCTGATTGCAGAATCATGCCTCTACTCATTCAAGTCGGAAGAAAATTATTTTTTCCTTTACACATGAGTGGAAGGGGAGGGCAGGAGAGAAGATAATACTAATACTAATATACATTCTGTATATCTTCAAATGCTGTACAAATATTTACTAATTCTCACAATACCCTTATGTAAGGTATGTAATACCCCCATTTTAAAGATGGAAAAACTGAAACAGAAGTTAAATGACTTGCCCAGGTTAGAAGGTTTTTAGGACTTAGGAGTTCCTGGCTTCCATGCCTGTGTTCAGACCACAGTACCTCTAAAAAGTCTCTTTTTTGTGGAGTACCACTTCAATACACTTCTGAGGGATCTATTTGTCTCTGTTGCCCTCAGGACTCCGAACCGTCAATTGAAGTGGTCTCAGAGGCCCCAAGTAATGTGGTACCCTCTACCTCAAGAAGCAGCTCTGAAGAGCTGGTAGCGGTGGCACAGAAACATCCAGAAGAGGTAGGACATTCTGTGTCTATTCTGTTCCTAAATTTATGTTGGGTATATAGGTTTACTGCAGTTTTTCATGCCTGGTCTTATTTTACTTATAGCAAAGTCTTTGTTAAAGCTAGAGGTCAGGCTGACCCTTCCACACTGTGTCCCTGGTACCTAAGACCTAAGGTCTGCTGCAATGCCTATGGCCTCAACCAATGCTATCCATTAGCTAAGCCCATTCTGTCTACTGTTAACTGAGACTCTCATAATGAATGACTGGGCTTTCCAGAAATACTCGAAAATATTTTGCTCATTCCTTATTTCTCCTACACTCGTGACAGCAAGAATTCCTTCAAACCCTGGGGAAGTCAGAAGAAATGGACTCTGGTTATTAGAGGATTTTTGTTTATGTAAAGGCATTGCCAAACTTCTCAGAAGTAAACTTGGCTAGGTTATGTTGGCCATGATCTGAAGGGAACTTCCCCCTCATTTGTAAGGAAAGGAATCTTGACAATGAGTTGACTATCTGTTTTAGCCCTCATTAAGAACACCTTTCTGGCACCAGATTCTAGGCCCATGGTCTATTCATATGGCCAGGCTACCCACTGCTATGATAAAACCTTGGTCCTCAATCCCTAAAGTCAGCTCAGCAGTAGCTCCCGCTTGGATAGCAAATCCTCCCTACCTATTGAATGCCATTATTTGATTTTCCCTAGGAAAGAATGTACAGTAGATAGAGTTCTTAAAAGGTTCTTTGATTATGTGGCTGACAACTTGGCATTTCTGTTCTCTCTTTCTATGTGATTTTAATGGCATGACAAATTATAGAAATGTTGCTAAAATGTTACAATAAGACAGCAGTTGAGTGAACCTTCAGCACCTCTAAAAGGACAGCATCAAAATCCACACTGCAGGTGCCAACTTGTGACTGAACTCCATAATGTGGCTCAAGACTCATTCTGTTTCTGAGTATCATGGGTACATCATGGGTACCTTTCCATAACTGGGGAGGTAGGCTTTCTGCAAAATTCGAAGTCCTGACCCTCTCCTATAGTGGGAAACATCTTTTTAGGGGATGACTGTTTCCAATTTCAAAATGTCTTATTGAAATAGGGGTATCACCTCAGCCCATGAGGAAAAGCCTTAATTTTCTACTTCCCCAGAGCCCCTAAGAGTTTTAGATATTCCTTTCCTTACTATAGACCTGTCAGGAAACATTATCAAATGAAGTGGTCTTTATATTGAAACCAGTCCTACTCCTTTATGTGTTCGTCTGGCTACAGTCCTCTTCATAAAGAAGGACATAGAATTTTTGCCATTCAATATCAATGGAAATATGGTTCCTCTAATGTTGGGCCCTTTCTTTAGTATCCTGGTGCTATTTTTAGAGCTATTTTAATATCTTCTGGAACATCCTGCTCTCCCCTGATAGTCTTGTCACTATGTCCAGAAAAAAAGAACAGAGTCCTTTACCACAGGACATTCAGTGATTATTACCATTCTGTCTGAAGTGAGATCACCAATTTACCCCATTTATTTTGTAGCGATACCATTACTTTTAGATCTTGAAAGTAATCAGTTTATCCCACCTAAGTGGTACCACCTCCAGATCTCAGGACAGTATAATACAGATTATTACTAATAATTCTATATAATGTCCTGAATAGCAGAGAATAGTTTGGTCTATTAATATTCATAAATTCTGGCTCCTAATTTCTGGCTTTGCCAATTTGCTCCAGTGATTGGCACTGATTCTGGCACAGTTTCTGGATGTTTCTCTGGCACTTATCTCCAATGGAGAAGTGAAGATTAAGAGTACATGTCATGAGATTAGCGGTGGACAGGAGGGGAAAGATGGGTTTCAGAGAAAAGAGTGAATGATGACAGATAGAGGAAGAGGAAAATAGAAAAAGAAGGGGAAGATGGATAATTATATGAATTTTGTCCTTGAAAAAGTCTGGAATTTTGAGGAGAAGGACCATCGCGAGTTCGAGGAGAGGGATGGAAGACAGAGAAGTGATGTTAAGGCTTTAGGACTAATTAAGGGTGATATTGTTTAGCCAGCTGAACAAGAGAAGGACAAACATTTAGGCAGTCTGTGAGGGAATGAGACTGTCTTCAAAGATGCTCCCTATAGCATAAGCAAGACTAGAGAGAGGAGAGACAGGAAAAGAGTTAGGGTTGGTCTACAGGGACTTTGAGTGGTAGAGGAGAGGAACGATGGTATTTTACCTAATTCCGAGCCCATACCAGGATATAATTGGTGTAAGGTGTACATTGGTAACTCATTGTGAATGCAAATGAATGTGATTACACATGGAAGGCCTTGTTTCTATCTGGAAACATGTCTGAGAGGCACTGCTTTATCTTACACCTTCATTAACAATCCTTTCAGTTGACTTTTCTCACTAAAACACTGTCAATTTGTAAATAACACCAGCTAATACTGGGAGTGACATATACCATTTTATCAAGGAATAATTTATACCATAATCTGTGTCCCATCCGAACATGGCCCGTGAAGTGCTGATAGGAAGACAGTTGTTAGGTAAAAAAACACGTAATCACCCAAAGAGATGGAAATAGGAGAGGGAAATAGAGAAGTCAGAATGTTTAATAGACTGATGGGTTCAAAAGTGTAGCATTAACAGGAGCTGGGGAAGAGTAAGTGAGAAATAATGAAGATGGTGATCAAAAAGAGGGATGTCAGAATTGAGGGAGGCAGGTAGAAAACAGTTCATGGTGAATACAAACTGTGAAACATCCCAGCCTAAAAGTTCCAGATTCGTTTCTATAAACTAGAATTTTCATCTGCCAATTATGTGTCTTTGTCTCAGATACACAAATCTGAATCCAATATTCTTGGAAATTATCTGTAATTTGTTGCTAATTCTAATATTTGTTCATAGTTGTGTGGCTTCAGTTGGACTATCAGAGTAGTTTTTTGCGAGGGTGTTATTTTGTTGGTTTTGTTCTTGTTAACAGAACTCACAGGAAAATTCCTAGCTTCCCTTTCTCTCTGACTGCTAAAAGAGCTTCACCCTGGGTGAATAGAAGGACAAGGTGGGATCTGCTCCTGTCCTGCCCTCCTTCCCTCATGATCTTTATTATACTCATGTCTTGTTTCAAATTAGATTGTAATCTCTTTGTGGTAGTGACCATGTCCACATATATGTTTACAGTGCATAGATAATAAAGAGCTCTGAACCTTATTTAGGGCTTGGGACACTACCACAACACAAATAATCATAAAAAGTTAACATCTTTGCAGTTTGGTGCTTTTGCCTTACTTGTGTGACATGAGGGACTAAGGCAGTTACTGTAGATTAGAGTACATGGGATGCAGAAACATTGTAGTTAAAAAAATGTTTTACAATATCATGTTTTAAGTTAGAAGGATATGTTGTTTCTGTGGTTTCAACACTTATTCACTTTTGAATAAAATAATCTAAAATTTGTAGTTGGTTTATAATACTGTTGTACTCACAACATTCATATCACGCACAAAATCCATACTAAACACATAAGGAAGTTTTCTGCTTTATTATAGTGAAGAGCTGCTGGAGTTAAAGTTATGTAACAGTTTCCATTATAACACCAGACTTTATTTTCACTCACCTGTAACTTGCTGACCATGCTCATGCTTATTCTCTGCATGACAGCTTTCTTTTTTCTTTTAAGGTTGGAGCAATTATAGTTCAGCTGCTTTTACGTGAGGAAAGTGGGGAAATGGCACTTTTCTCATTTTATATATAGTGAGTGGCCTACAGTCCACATGGCTGAGGTTTAAAAGATGAAATTTGCAATGGAAATGGTCCTTTTTGAGGAGGAGTGCCTTTCATTGTTTTGAGTGAAACCAATTTGGATTCAACAGATCCTGCAATCTGATCTGCATGGGTCGACCTTTGCACCCATGTGGAGCCGAGTTGACGTCAGCAGGATTTTATGCAGGCAGATCCAGCTGCAGAATTAGGTCATATCTTTATAATTCATGTAGTAAGCATGCACAGTAGAATTTTTTACTAAACCCACCAAATGCACACCTTAGGATGGCTATATTCTACATGCAAGTATGCCTAACCTAGCTGCACACTAAATTCAAGAGTCCACTGAATTACACCAAACTCACTGGAGCAGGGCAATTTTCCAAACGTATAACAGAAATACAGGCCAAAATATACTTTTCTCATAAAAAAGAATGCTTGCATCCTGATTTTGAGTAGTCGTTGAGCTGATATACCTGACATTTTAAAGTTTGATTGACATGGAAATTACCCTTCCCTAGTCTTAGCCCAGAAGAAATTGGTTTTGATTTCATTGTCTTGAGTTTGAAAACCAGGTTTTGCTCAGTGGATTTTTGGCAATACTCATTAGGAGTGATGGCAGTAGTTGCATGGGTAGCTAAATTTACTTCAAAGTAAACTGGCTAGTCACTTATGGCTGAGGTATTTAGGTAATATTTGATTATGTTCTGTTGTTTGAGAAAAAGTATGTGATAGCGTAATTAAAGACAGTACTTTAATGTGTACACAAGAGGGGAATAATTTATGTGTTCAATCCTAACTTCAGCATTGCTTAATCATCATTCTCCTAGAGAACTGGGAATAATATTTGCTTTCCATAAAACTGTATTCTGGTGTGTGTTATCTTTCATGGAGTTCTTGCAAAGATGGTGCTTAATAGAGGAATTTTATCAATCTAATCATTCAAACTTCACATGGTACACTCTGTTTTTAATAAGCTGCTGAATAAGAAGAAACGCCTGTCTTTGTCCGTTGGTTCCTTTAAACCCACACCACAGAAAAATCACATTAAAATATCTCATTCTTGAATTGAAAGTAAAATAGAAACAAATTAGGTATGTTTAATAGCTTCTTTTGACAATCCTGAAGCAAATCAGTATATCACATTGTACTAGTGTGGGCCCAGAGGCTTACAGAACTCTTCTTCCTGCATGTGTGTGTTAGGAAAGCAATACCGATTCAGATAAAATGCCATGCTAAGCTTTTCCTTTTATTAAACCGCCAGAATATTATGAGTTCATGGCATTTAGCTCTGATGCAAAAAGTATGTTTTTGAGCCTCTAGGTAAAATGTAGAATGATGATACTGTAGCATGCAAGCATGCATATAGCCTTTGTATCTGATTTGCTTTCTGACTGCAGTGCTAAAACTACCAGAACTGTACAAACCCTCAAGATACTGAGCTTAGAAAAGATGAAAATACATGCCCATTAATCTGTTTCTGAACTATTAGGCATTCATTGCTCACGGCATATCTGGATAGAGTGTAGCCTTTTTCCATCAGTAATTCACTGCTGTAGTATAGTGCTCTGTTTTATGGGGAAGGATGTGTTTTGTACTTAAGTCAACTGCTATTACTCATAAGTACTCTACAGGTAGTTTAAAAGGATTACGGATGTTAGCAAGAGTCTTGCCAGACATTAAAATAATTCCATTTGTCTTCTAAAGGCTAGAGGAGACTTCTACATTATTTCAAATATGAGCAAAGGGAATGTCCCTTATTTTTATGACCACAAATGGCAGCTGACATTTTCTTTTGTTTTTCACTACTCTCCATCCCTTGATCTTTAAATAAAACACTGTTTTCCAAGTCCCATTGCCTCTTGGAGCTTCAGTAAATTCTAAAGCTTGCATTAAAAGAGCTTTCAAAAAACCCTAACCTGTAAACCTAATCAGAAGAGCCTCAAATCCAATCTTATTTTATTGTATAGGCTTTTTGCCTTTAAACAAAGTGAAATGTGACATGTTCATATTCACATTGAATTAAAAGGAATGCTATGGCAAAATGTATAGCAATGCTTTTCTGATACTTTCTCCATCCTCTAACGTCAGTAATACCAGAAAGACATTAAATAACCTATAATTTTGATAAATATCTGTCATATGGAGGTCAGAAAATAATTCAAGGGCCACCAGTAGGTTATAAAGAATAAACAATGGGAAGGGGCAAAAGAAATTCAAGCACACAAGGACATGCAAGAAAATGTTAAGCAGCATACGCAGTACAATACCTTGACTCTTGCTCTTGTAAATAGACCAGATGCTTTCATTTTTCTGACTTCAATATTTTCCTTCTGTTCCCTGCCACTGTCAACTTTAACACCTTTAAGAGAAGAATTGTAGTAGACTGTTGCTGGTATTTCAACTGTAAATATTTTGTTGTCTCTTAGATGAAGTTAATTGGAAACAAAATAGAGTTATCCACATAGTATGGCTTGGACTACCTATTTACCCTTGTACACTTGTGTTTTGTTGTTTTTTTATTTAAAGTGTTATTCTACTGTAAAGAGTGACTGTGAGGTTGCCTGGTAATTGTGATTGAGCCTCTCCGTATTACATTTGTTCAGTTTACAAATAGAGATGATTCTTAAACTGCCAACTCAGTAAACTCAACCTGGGTTCTGAAAGTCAAGTGAGGTTCTTTCCTTCTTAGTTTTCATCACTAGTAATAAAACTTCTGCAGGCCAGATTGTATCCTTAGTTACATCTCTGTAAATACATTGTTTTCTAATTACATCCTTAGCCACACTTATACAAATTCACTCCTGTGCAGAGGGCCTGTACAAAACCCGTGAACCACTTGTATTGAATTTCAGAGTGTCCGTTGTATGTGGTATAGCAAGAACAGTGATTTGTAGCAACATAGAATTTAGAGGTGGAAAAGACATATTCGATTATCCAGGTCATCTCCTGGGTAATGCAGGCTTGTTCTCTGCAGTACTTTTTCTAGGGTTTAATCTAGTTTAGTTTTAAAAGATTTAAGTGATGGGGTTTCTGCCACTTCCCTTTGGAGTCTTTTCCTCAGCTTATATACTCCTGTCCAGATCATGCCCCATGGAACACTGGTGTTATCTTTTTTTCTTTCTCTTCTTTGATGGCCAATGTATTTTAAAGTTGTAATAAATTACCACACTGTGAGTGCTGTGCACTTAAACTATTTTCCTGAGTTTATACAAAAGTCAGATACATTCTAACGAGGTGTTAAACCTGAAGCTTAGTTGTCAGTTATCTGTGGTCTGGCTATTCAGGTGAGGGTGCAGGCTCCTACCAGCAGGCCTGTGTTCCAAACTAATGCAGAGGTTATTTATCTGTCCGGATTACCTGATATTCAAAAGGTGAAAATAAGTCTTGTGTCCCATTTCTTTATTATAGGTGTTTGTGGTAGTCTAATGACTTGGTTTCCCATTAATACTTTTCCGTTTTCATAACAGAGGAAATTAGCAATATATTATATTTTATATCTGTTTACTTTGGGTTCTTGATTATTTTAAGAAGAAATGTTATCAATAAAAAGGAGAAAGTTTTGCCTTTTGCGATGAAGTGATTGCTTCTGTCAGAATAAACAGGAATGCACAGCGACTTGGTACATACATCTCTGAAAATTACTTAAGGCTTAAGCATTTGATTTTACTGCTTGTCTTTTTTAAATACAGTTCTTCAGTTTCTTATTTTTTGTCTGACTCCTCAAATGGCAATGTTTTATATAATCTCTTAAATAACAAAAACATTAAGGTCACAAGGTGGCTGGAGAAATGTTGCCATATAATGTTGCTTTTTAAGTTAATTTATGTAGGTTAAACTGTAAATGGTCTTACGGAATTATAAAACTAGGCCTCTTGAAAGAACATTATTACTTAAAAAAATGAATTACTCCTGTTTAAAATGTTCACAAATCCAAGACATTTGTCTTTATTTAACCTTTTCACAGTCTATGCCCTTCTTTAAAATACACTCAGTCCTATTTTGTCTGTTCCTTGGGAAGGTATTTAATACATGACTTGGCATCATTTGCATTATACAAGAAGATTAACTTTACAAGCTCGGCTATTAATCTGAGTAGCTCTACATATTGACCTATGAAAGAACATAATTAAGTTAGCTTAATTAAGTTAATTAATTGTCACACTCTGATGAACTTACTATTGAGAGGAAATTAAAGGCAAATAGAAATCAGCATTCACCGGTTTGAAATCATATTTTAAAGCATTTTACAAAGATACATTATATTTAGATGACGAAAGTATCTATTGTATAATAACCAAAGTACAGGCAATTAAAAAATGTTAAAAGTTAAGAATCCCTGGAGTATTTAGACTCACTTCCCAAAGCAGACAAAAATAGATCTTGAAAAATGAGTGCTAGAAGTTCAGAAAATAAGTTATTTTTCTATACTCAGTTGTATTTAGAAATTAATTCCACCATCTATATATTGACTACACTGAGAAGGATGCCATATAAACTAGACTACAAGTGTTACAGCCTGATTCCAGATTTATTTTGTTGGGGAGAGCGAGATAGAAAGAGGGTAAGCAGAACTCAAACTCAAAAGTACAACAGTACATGTCAGAACAGGAACATTTTTCTAATGCTTTAGAGGGAGGAAGAAGCAGGCTCCTAGAATGTGCCCCCTTCACTGCATGTCTGTAAAGAAGAATGGCTGCAGGTGCACTTGAGGAGAATATAAAAGTTTGTAGTGGAAATTCAATGTAAACCTTCTACATGAGGAACATTTAAAAGCACATTCCATCAATCTTTGTACATATTTGGATGTACATTGGTGTCTCTTCAGAGAGCTTTCTATTCTAGCAGAAAAAATGGAGAAAGATACAAATGAATGCCACATATTTATTGAGATTCATTCTGTGAGATTCATTGTTTTCACCAATTGTAATTAATTTGTGTATGTGTAATTAATATTTTTATTTTATATGCTTGTTGTGTATAAGCAGCCTGGGTTAAGTCCTGAAAGGAGCCAGGATTTTATCCTGTATGTCCATTGTTAAAATCATCATTTTTACCCAAGTAAAGCAAATATTTTCCTGGAGGTTTTTGGTTGCCAATAGTTCTAGATAATATTGAGTTGTCATATAGCTGTATTCATTACACTATGCAAATATGGCATCATTGACAACCAATGAAATTACAATCTGAAACCAAATTCATTTTAGAAATTAGTTATGCACCACTTTTATATGCAGAATATGCCTATGAATAAGTAGAGAATTCACTCCTTCAAAGCAGAAAAATACTTTTCTATTCCTGAATACTACTATTTCTGTTTCACTTGCAAATTCAACTTGATGTATTCTGAAAACTAGGTGGAGTCAAAAGAAACCTAGTTATGCCTGACTCAGAGAATCAGACTATACTAGTTGATAAGACGCAATTTTATTCCCTTTCTCCCCCTTTAGACTATGTCCACAAAAGCTTTATATGGTAACACACTTTGATTTAAAATAAAAATGCTATTATGCTTTGTTTGCTGGCCCTTTTAAACAGACCTAGAATGCTTGACTTCTAGTAATATTTCAACAAGAAAGCACTGTTTTATTTTCAGATTAAATCCCTTTTAAAAAAATCACAAGAAATAAGATAAGGGTTTTTTGCTAGAGGAAGAGAATGGGAAATGAAAAAGAAAATTAGAACTATTTAAACTCTTGAGTTGGAAAATGGCAGCAACATCTATACTTTGGGGGTAGATTCTCAACTGCTATAAATTGTCATAACTACTTTTATTTCAGTGGAGCTATGACAGTTTACACCAGCTGAAGATCTGCCTCTGGATGTTTCAAGACTATTGTCACCATTGTCGTTAGCAATTTGCACTCCTATGTGAAGTTTATACTTGAAATTAGGCTGACCAGATGTCCCGATTTTATAGGGACAGTCCCAATATTTGGGGCTTTTTCTTATATAGGTGCCTATTGCCCCCCACACCCCCGTCCCAATTTTTCACACTTTCTATCTGGTCACCCTACTTGAAATTGACTCCAGGCAGAAATTGTATCTGGTTCCTGCCTTCTAAAACAAAAGTATACCTTATTAGTCTAGCTTTTAAAAGAGTTTTGTTATTTCCCCGATTATCTGGCATATTTGAAAGAAAAGGTAAGCAATTAAATTATTTGTTCATAATATCATAATGTGACTATTATATGGTATGAACAAATCCATGATCCTTTTTATAGGCAAAGTATAATCTCAATATGTTTGTTTTTGTTTTTAATGTCACAGGCTGAAAATATAATTTGAATGCCTTTAAATCATTACAGGTGTCAAACAATGAAACTCAAGCATTATTGAAAGTTTCAATGTCATCTTTAAGTTAGTGGAGATAAGAAGAGGTTAGTCTGTAGTCATTAATAATGTAGGTTATATAGATTTCCTTCCCTTCCCTCCCCTTGCCAGTTGTTCAGCGTTATCTCAAAAGTGCAACATTGTCCCAATACTACCACAGTGCAGATCATCAAAAGAAAACGTGCATTTTAAAATACTGTAACTTTCAAGGAGAGTGTTCAACAGACAGTGAATGGTCTATAATACCAAAACATTGTAACAGACTAGGATCACTGATATCTGTAAGTTTTGTTATGTTTTGTTTTAAGAACTGTATTTGCTGGTGCTTATCTTTTTGATATTCAAAAATATTGTAATTGTAAATAATTTAGCCTCAAAATTATATTTTCTGGGGACTTTCAGATCCATTTCCACATATTTCCTCTCTCCCTCTTATAATCCACTTTAGGTACTAATCCTTTTTTTAAGTGAACCCTTTTTATTTTAAGAGTATTTTTTTAAGTTATTACTCAGCTGTTTAGTCTCTCAAAATTTTCTCTCCCCCTGTAATGCTAAGGAATTACATGTTTTTAATTTTATTTGGAAATTGAGAACATCATCATAATTGAGTACAAGAAGACTTAGAAGGAATATGGTGAACAGTAATATTTTCAAATAAATTAGTTACTAAGTATCCAATCCTGAGCTCCTTATTCAAGCAAACCCTTTGCTGAAATCAGTCAAAACCACCACACTACTATAGATAATGGACAGCATGGAAAATGTTGTATCCGTACCAAACTGAGGCTCTGCTTTGGGATCAAGGCTAAATTGGAACTAGGATTGAGAGTAGCTGGTGCTCTGTTCTTGCGAACTGTCCTTGTGAGATTTCTACTATCCTTATTGGAATCTTGTCAAACTGTGCACAAAGAATTCTCCCATGCTTATGCTGAAATGGTTTTCAAGTATATTTAAACCTCAACTGGAAAGCGGACCTCTTTCAACTTTGGATTCAACCAAAACTATTCATAGATTCTAGGGCTGGAAGGGACCTCGAGAGGTCATCGAGTCCAGCCCTCTGCCCTCATGGCAGGACCAAATACTGTCTAGACCATCCCTGATAGACATTTATCTAACCTACTCTTAAATATCTCCAATGATGGAGATTCCACAACCTCCCTGGGCAGTTTATTCCAGTGTTTAACCACCCTGACAGTTAGGAACTTTTTCCTAATGTCCAACCTAAACCTCCCTTGCTGCAGTTTAAGCCCATTGCTTCTTGTTCTATCCTTAGAGGCTAAGATGAACAAGTTTTCTCCCTCCTCCTTATGACACCCTTTTAGATACCTGAAGACCGCTATCATGTCCCCTCTCAGTCTTCTCTTTTCCAAACTAAACAAACCCAATTCCTTCAGCCTTCCTTCATAGGTCATGTTCTCTAGACCCTTAATCATTCTTGTTGCTCTTCTCTGGACCCTCTCCAGTTTCTCCACATCTTTCTTGAAATGTGGTGCCCAGAACTGGACACAATACTCCAGTTGAGGCCTAACCAGCGCAGAGTAGAGCGGAAGAATGACTTCTCGTGTCTTGCTCACAACACACCTGTTAATGCAGCCCAGAATCAAGTTTGCTTTTTTTTGCAACAGCATCACACTGTTGACTCATATTTAGCTTGTGGTCCACTATAACCCCTAGATCCCTTTCTGCCGTACTCCTTTCTAGACAGTCTCCTCCCATTCTGTATGTGTGAAACTGATTGTTCCTACCTAAGTGGAGCACTTTGCATTTGTCCTTGTTATGGAGATAAGTTCAAATCCAGGTCCTCTCCTCAAAAATTGACTGCATTTAGGTAATGGATTCTAATTTTAGTCCGGCTCTAGATTTGATTTATAGATATGACTATTTAAAATTTGTACATTGAGCATGCACCACAGAAAATTTCCTTTAGTCTGCAGCTGCTCATACAGAGCTGACCTTTGTGACACTTGGTTCCTGTCCCCTTGATGCTGAACCTCTGTAAATATCAAGGGCAATCTCATTTTATAAATTTATTAATACTATTGATAGCTTGTTATGCATTCATAGATAATAAGAGCAGAAGGGACCACTGTGATCATTTAGTCTGACTTCCTGGATCATACAGGCCATAGGATTTCCCTAATTTAATTCTTGTTTGAACTAGAGTATGTCTTTTTAGAAAAAACAATCAATATTTATTTAAAATATTTCAGTGAAGGAGAATCTACCACAATCCTTCAGTGGTTAATTACCCCCACTGATGATAATTTGTTCTTTATTTCTAGTCTGAAGTTGTCTAGTTTCAACTTCCAGCCATTCAGTCTTGTAACAGCTTTGTTTGCTGGATTGAAGATCCTTCTATTATCACATTTCTCTTCCCGATGTAGGTGCTTTTAGACTGTGATCATGTCACCCTTTAACCTTCTCTTTGATGAGCTAAATAGATTGAACTCCTTGAGTCTGTCACTATAAGCCAGGTTTTCCAATTCTGTATTCATTCTTGTGACTCTTCTCTGAGCCATCTTCAATTTTCCACCATTGTCCTTGAACTGTGGACACCAGAACTTTGGGGAGAGGACACCAGATCAATTTGTGGGGTTGTTGGTTGCTGCCACTGATGGCACAAAGGCCCCTGTCAGTCTTTCTCGACAGTCAGCCACATGGTCCTTGCAATGTGCAGCTAAACTGTTGCCTGTAATGTGCGTGACCACAGAAGGTGGCATCTCCACAGCATGAGAGAGAGAGAGAAAGCAGTATCTAGAGAACTAAACACAGAGCTGAAATGTTTATTCCAATCCAGGTGTGATATAAATTGCTTAGCATTTTTGCCTTAGCTTGTCCATTTGAACAAAGGGATAATACTTTACTTACCCACATTATAAGGATGTTGTGGCATTTGATTATTCAGTATCGTTAGCAAGATGAAGAGTTGTGAACATGGAGGCAGAGATGAAAAAGGGGGAAGCGAAAGGATATAGAAAACAGAACATGAGAGAGAGAAAGGAGTGGTAACGTTTTTACTTTATTGTATTTAATATATAGATGGTCTTTTACTTTATTGTACTTTCCTCTTAGTCCTGTTTAATATCTGTAGGCTTATGGGAAAGGCCTGAGAAGGCTGGGGATTGAAAGCTTTCCCTGATGGATTGCGGAACCTAACATACCAATCTCTGCAAAATTTAGATTTTGTTAAAGAAAATGTTTCCTTGTAGTTGTGGGGAGAGAGCCCTCCAAATGGGAACAGAGCGTAAACTGATACAGTGTTGTCCCAGAGCTTGTAAACAATCTCAGAGTCTCTACTGTTTGTATTTTAGCCAGGTAGCAACAGAGTGAAAATATGCAGACTGAAAAGCATGAGCATTGGCAAAGGCATCGAGTTATTCACAGGAGAAAAATGTGTAAAAAAATTGCTGACAGAAGGATGGAATACTGGAGACCTCTTACACACATACTTCCTTGCCCCTGCCACCTAACCCTCCTTCCACCAATGAGAACTAGGAGGCGCTGAGACAAAGGCATAGTTCCTAGTGGAGTTCTTATCTATTCCCCCAGCATCTAAGCGTACATCTACACTGCATTTCAAAACCATGGCAGCAAGTCCCAGATCCTGGGTCTGCAGTCTCAGGCTCAAGCTACAGTGCTAAAAACAGCTGTGTAGACATTCAGACTCAGGTTCTGAAGCCCGTAACTTTCCCTCAGAGCCAGAGCTCGAGCTGCAGCCCAAACTCAAATGGCTACACGTGTCTGTAGACCCTGGCTTGGAGATTCACTGCCACAGTTTTTCAGAGTGTAGACATACTGTAAGAAGCTCCTAATTAGGTAAAAGAGCGATTATGAGCAATTTGGGGAAGGAGTCCTATCTTCCTTTGTTTGTACAGTGTGGACCCCAGCTGGGCTGGATCTTAGAATCTTTGAACACTACTGTAATACAAATATTTAATAACCTAAAGGTCATGTGAACTTTAAAAGCTTTCACATTCTGGCTAGCTAAAGGGTAATATAAAAGATGGAACCCCTCCATTCCCATGCAGCATTGGTCGCAGGAGAACACCCAGTACAAAACCCCTCATGTGCATGAGAACTATAGGATCAAGCCCTTTTTTTTCCCTGTTCTCATATACACACATACCTTTTCACTATTCTGTTAAAATAGATACAAAAAGCTAGCATACTAATGTTAAGGGCCCGGTGTGCTGGCGTGCGCCTGTAATCCCAGCTGCTTGGGAGGCTGCGGTTGGTGGATCGTTCAGGAGTTCTAGGCTGCTGTGCGCTATGTCAGTCAGGTGTCCGGTGCTACTGACAGCTTGGCCAGCGGGTAGTTGGAGGATTGGCTAGAACAACTCATCTGATGGGTTGTGATCGGCGCGCTCTCTGTGAGGGCTGATGGACTGATCAGTGACAGTGACTAATGTTAAGATTGAGATTTCAACCATTCAGAAACCAGGAAATTTTAAAAAATAATGTTCCAGTGATATATTGCATATACATAGTGTTTTCTATTTCTTTATCTGTTAAATTAAATCATTAATGAATTATAGTTTGTATTTTTATCATACAATATGAAATATGGCAAATTTGCAAGGTATTCCAATTAATTTTGCCAGACATCCTTAACTTTGGAATTTCCACATTGTTTTTTATTAATCTCAATATTGTGTTAATGTTAATTTGTTTTCTTTTAATTTAAAACATCATTTTGATTTGAATTTCATGTGAAAGATTGATTCTTCAATAAGTCATGAATTTCTTACTGCATTAATTATCAATTATATTATAATATATTTTCCACATGGTAAACTTACAAATGCTACTAGAGCTGTGGATTTAAATTTTTATTTTTAATTTCAATATTTGTATTATGATTGCACCTAGATTTCACAATCGTGGTCAAGTTCTGTATACACACATAACAAAAAGACAGTTCTTGCCTCAGAGAGCTAATGATCAGATTTGTGGATTCAACAAACGTAAAACTTTTTTGCAAGTTGCATTACTCCTTCTTGCTGTATGTTTTATAACTACATAGCTATAATGGCTTTTGCTTATTTCCTGGAGGGAAGGAAATTGATGTGATTTTTTTTTCCATAGTAGGTAACTTTTTCCCCCTCCTATTCTTCTCCTGTAGAAAAATTAACTATAGTAAAACTTATACCTAAATGAGAGAAATACACATATATGCAAATTCTGGAAAGTTTGGCTGAGATGATGCTCTGGAATCTGTAATGGTCACTGTAAATATTTGGATATTGTATAATAGTACATTAGAAATAAAAACATCATTAGGGAAGGTGAACAAATCACTTGCTGAAACAAATGGGTTCCATGTCTAATTAACCAGTGATTCTAAACCTAGAAAAGTATTGTATGTAAAAGCTAAATAAGTAGAAGATTGTTTAAATAAACCTTTTTCCAGTGTTAAAGTTCCTCATTAACAGATGACATTGTTGTCAAATCATGGCAAAAGTCTGCATCAAGCAGTTCTATCCTCTGTATGGTTGAAGTAAACATAATCAGAAATTATTGGGCTTAAACACATAACATCTCAGTGTGATCGAATTACTTCCTTTTTATTTACTCAATAACCTTAGGTATCCTCAAATTAAAAACTGGCAAATGTTTCATGCCCTTTGCTGTTCTAACATTGACATATATAACAATTATTCATCATCCCATAATGGATCATTTTTATCAGAGTCCTATGTCTCTTCTGTATATATGGAATAAATATTTATGTTTTCTCATTTTTCTGAACTGGAAGATACAGATAGAATAGGTTTGAAGTGTCAGCTATAATTCATTGCCTGCAAAGAAAGGCCTTATACTGATACTGTGTGGCAGAAAAAAAACCCTATCTAAATCATTTCAGCAGCAAGCTTATAACCAAGATAACATCAGTATTTTCCTTCTTGAAAATATATCTACCATAAATTAAAGGAAGTCTTCAGTATTTTATTAAAATGCATGTGACAAGTTTAACCCCATCTTCATCAGAAGCCTGTGTATGATTAAGAAAACCCTGTAGTGTTTAAAAGGAAGGACAAGTGAAAGTTAAAATGAGTTTGCAGTGGGCTTCCTACTCGCGCTATAAAGATAGTACTTAAAAAACAAACCAAAATTGAATTAACAGAATAAAAATGGCCAAGTATGTTTAACAGGGATTTGCATACGTTTAGCATATTTCAAGTGAAAGGTTTGTATTACACTTTGATATACTATATGTTTATACAAGTTTGCAAGAGTATTGAAATGTATGCTTTTAAATAAACGTGAAGCCTTTTTATTGACTTAGGCCCACATTTTTAAAGGTATTTAGGTATTGCCATGCTCAGCTTTGCAAAATCTAACTGATTTAAGAGCCTAAATCTCACTTTGCTGCAGAGGTGCAGCAGGGAATCTTACCCCAAGCCAGCACACCTTTATTCGTGTAAGTAGTCCTTACACGAATGGTCATTTGAAATCAACAGGAACAAGGTTTTCCAGATTGAGATTTTAGTGTGCATTTGAGCAATTGTCCTATTTTTTTTTAACATTTATTTATTTATATTGACTTTAATAGCACTGATTGATTTATGAATATTGTCACATTGATATTGATAGATATTTTTAGTTGCAGTGCAGTTTTAACTATATTTTGGTAATTATACTTTTTTTAAAAGAGTGATTTGAATGTATTGTGCCCCTGGATCTATTAATAAAGAGTTGTTGGTTTGGGCGATGGCTCTCAACCTTTCCAGACTGCTGTACCCCTTTCAGGAGTCCGATTTGTCTTGCATACCCCAAGTTTCATCTCACCTAAAAACTACTTGCTTACAAAATCAGACATAAAAATACAGAAGTGTCACAGCACACTGTTACTGAAAAATTTCTTACTTTCTTATTTTTACCATATAAATGTACAATAATTCAATTGGAATATAAATATTGTACTTACATTTCAGTGTCTAGTATATGGAGCAGTATAAACAAGTCATTGTATGAATTTTTAGTTTGTACTGACTTTGCTTGTGCTTTTTATGTAGCCTGTTGTAAAACTAGGCAAATATCTAGATGAGTTGATGTGCCCCCTGGAAGACCTCTGCGTATCCTCAGGGATATACATATCCCTGGTTGAGAACCACTGGGTTAGGAAACACGAAATATTTTCTCTTTATTTCTTTTTATTGAAACAGCATTGTCAAGTTGTATTGGTTTTTGTTTAGGGAGCCTGTTCTGGGTTGCTAAATATCTTGCTGATGTTGACAGGGTGTTTAAGATGATTGCTTTTTATGTTTTTGACATTTATTCAGTGTCTTTGTGACTCAGAAATTCAAGCAGTATTCTTACTTGTCATTAGTGAGTTTTATGAAATTAACCCTCTGTTATACCAGTTAAGATTTAATATGCTAACAACATGTCTTAATCAATTTCTAAAGCATCCTACAATAATATTATATTTTAGACTGATCAGTTATTAGAATGGTACAACAAGAGGAGGAACATAATCAGAGATCCAGCACTGTGTCTCTGTGAGTACGTCTGCATTGCAAAAATAAAAAACCCACGGCAGTGAGTCTCAGAGCCCAAGTCATCTGACTCTGGCTCATGCTAAGGGGCTAAAAATAGCCATGTAGACGTGTCCCACTTGAGCTGAAGTCCGGGCTCTGAGACCCTCCTCCCTCACTGGGTTTCAGAGTTCGGGCACCAGCCCAAGTGGTAATGTACACACAGCTATTTTTAGCACTGTAGCGCAAGCCCAAGTCAGCCGACCCAGGCTCTGAGATGTGCTACTGTGTGTGTGTGTGTGGTGGGGGGGGGGGGGGGGGTTGTGTGTGTTTTGGTTTTTAGATGTGCCCTCAGACTCTTAAAGTACTGATGTACATAGTCTATCCAGTTGAGGAGCGCACTTGAAGCACATAACAGCTATGGGAGACCTGTGAAAGAACAGAAAGAACAAACCTGCTGGAGCAAAGATAAATAAAGATTCTCATATTTAGGCTGCAGATACAAGGGGGCACTTTCTAGTCGGCTCAGACAGCATGACCATGGTGGCATGCCTAAACAGCTACGGAAGGACCAGAAACTTGACTGTTTTGGGTGTGGAATCATGTTTCAGTAATCGAGAAAGCCGGTTGTCTAAATAGTTCAGTAAATAATTCAGAATGGTTTCTAATCCATGAGGTAGCCTCTGTGGTAACAGAAATTCAGCCACCTAGAAATGGGCCTGCTCACCACACAAAGAAACTTTTAAGACAAGTCTTTACTTCACAAGGAAGACTATTCATCTGCCCCGAGAACAGATACCTTTGCCCAGAAGTGGCTGAACCTTCTGCTAATTGGCACTTCAAAAGATGAGAAGAGATAAGACTCACATAATATTTTTTCTCTCGTGCTACTGGTTAATAAAACTGTTTTTCTTAGACCTAGTGGGGCTATCCTGAGAATACTCCCTACACCAGACAAAAAGGCTTGGTCTCCTCTTCTCTATATAAGCCCACATGCATCTGACAGCCTGGGCTTTGAAAGACAACTCCTAATTAGAATGTGTTCTCCATGAGAGCAGACAACAACATCATTAGTATATGAGTCCTGAAGATGATACTCAACCTTCAAGTTTAGGTCACCTGGGCAAGATTCTAATACAGGTATGAGGGTAATCAAGTCACAGCTAGAAGCCCTGGAATTCAAACTGTCTTGTAATTCATACATGAAAGAAAAGTCCTGCACAATCTAGGCCACACCTTGTCCTTTAGCAGTGTGTTGTATGTGCCCTAGTTCATGTGCTGACCATGCATACATTTCATTGTTACTCAGCATTTAGGCTTTCCAAATTTTCAGGGAGTCCTACAATACCTTCCCCATATGGAATTTGCCCCTCATCCTACAGTCCCTCAGAAGGACTCCTTTCAAACCCAGACCATCCATTTTTTCCCTACTTGTCTATCAAGACCTTTGTACTAGTTGATGAAACAAAAGTGAGTTTTAGAGTTGGTGGTGCTACCAATGCAAGAACCCTAATATATCTCTTATAACATCAAAATGGTTTCTTAAGCCCTAAAATTCTTCCTGACCAAAGTGAATTCCACCTCCCAGGAAGTAGTCATCCTTGTACTGTCCAAATCTTTTAATACTTAAAGGGAAAGGGAAAGCATAATCTGGACAGGTTCATGGTAGTCCAAATGTAACTCAAGCACACAGAATCCATTGGAAAAATAGCCTATTATATCCTTTCGTCTGAAGTGTTCAAGTCAGGGGCTCCAAGTCATCCTTGGTTAGGTAGATAAAGTGTAATGTGGAACATATAATAAACCAGGGAATAAAAACCTACACCGCAAAATTCATTGCAAGATGGACAGAGATCCATCTGGTGGGAGTTACACCTCATCACAGTGCTGGAAATTTACAAAATGGGACATACAGGTCTTGGAGGGGGCTAGAGACCTTCCAAGGCTCGGGTCTCGCCTAGTTTTTCTGTCAGTTGAGGGCATTGGACAAAGAATAGCCTACAAACTTCACAGTTTTTCCCTTTTTTAGAAATATCATCTCAAATGTTTTATTTTCTTGAAATTATGTGAATTGAAAATAGCTTAGCCCAGCTGTAGTCACAATGATTAATGTGTCACTGCAGATGTGTCAGTTAAGTGTGTGAAGAGAGCACCACAGGGCTATGGAAATTAGCAGTTCATTGTAGAGAGACTAAAATTCAGCTTGAAACAATATGTATTAACATGCAGTATTTGCTGCTTTTCATCAGACGTTTTAAATTATTATTTTACTTTTAAGCAACCACTATCATTACATGTTTGTTGCTAAATTTAAATATGGTATTAAACAAATGGAAAAGCTACAATAGCAAGTAAAATGCTTACGCATTTCTTGTTTTATTATACTGACTGAGATATGAATATGTGAGAGAGAAACACAGGTAACATAGGTTCTATCCCATGCAAGTAACAAAAGTACAACGTATCAATGACAGAGACTGAATATTTGCAACAGCAAAATGCAAATATTTTTTCCCATAGGATTATAGATCTTTCTACTCAGTTTTCTATTTTATGAGCTTAAGCAGGAAAGGAGATGGATGCAAATTCACTTAAACTGTCAGTTAAAGAAGGGAACAACTGGGGAAAAAAATGCCGCTCATTTCTGGAATCTTCATATCAGGTTCCCTGAGCTCATATATATGCAAAATGAGAAAAGCCAATGACAAAAAAATAGATGGTGACTAAGTAAATTGAGTAAGTGGGCATCATGCTCAGGTATGCTATGATATTTATAATAAAATATATATTAATTTAGCAAGTTTAATATTGTAGGGAAACATTGAGGAAAATGATAGATGATATGAAACAAAATGTAGGCAGGCAAAAATAACTCTCTAAAATAATGTTCACTTGTATGAAAGATCTTATAAAACATAGTTCTGTTAAGTACCCACAGGATTAAACCACATCCATGGCCATGAATCTGTTCAAGATAAATATTGAGCTCAGTTAGAACCCAATCCTCCAGATGCTCATATGAACAACTTTTCTCAAGTGAGCAGTACCAAAGTTAAATGGGACCACTTTGTGCTGATCTCATTTGAGTTCAATTGGACCACTTACGTTTCTAAAGTTATATGTGTAAGTGTTTTCATGATGTTGCCCTTAATACATTGTGAAGAGTACTGGCATTGAGATATTGAAATATGTAAGGCAAAATAATCTTTTGAGTGAATAGATTTTGAAGGAATGGAAATGATCAAGCTGCATGAAGAGTTTTCCCTAATGATGTTAAATGGCTGCAGCAGCTTAGGGAATGGTTTTGTAAATAGTGATTTATAATATGGGCTCTGTAATGGGCTGTACTGCCATAAAAAAGCAGAACTCTAATTAGTTATGGTCAAATTGTGCCTAGTTTTAGGTATCTTTTTTTCATTGTTGCCTTACTGTAATTGAATCACATTCAATGTTTTTTCCCCGAAGTCTTTTAACAAGGTTTTGCGTGTGTGTGTGTGCTGATCTCAGACTGCTGGACACCTTTGATCCAGTATTGTGGAAGAACAGTCTCTAGATTTATCAGAGAGAGATACATAGAAACATAGGTTAGGAGCCCTCTTCATCATAGATGTCTAGACTAGGGCAAGGTCTGCCTTTAGATTTGATTTGACATTTTGACAGGTGACTTGTCTTCTTCCAGATTAACTAGAAAATGTTGACTGACAGATTTTTTGTGTGTGAAGGTTAACAGTGAATGTTTTGAGGCATATGTTACTCTTACAAATTTCTCCTAAGTAAATTTTACTTACAATAGCGCTTAAATGAATGGGTGTTATATTGTTTGCAGTAGGCACACAATTATTTTGGTATAATATAAAAATGTATTTAGTATTAATTAATATTAAAGATATTTTATTCTTTATTCTTTTTGTGGTGCAGGAAGTAATAGTACAAGGCTTAAACCAGGGGTCTCAAACTCAAATGACCACGAGGGCCACATGAGGACTAGTACATTGGCCCGAGGGGCGCATTGCTGACACCTCCCCCACGCCACCCTCGGCCCCACCCCCACTCCATCCCTTTCATGAGGCCCCACCCCTGCCCCGGCTCTTCCCACCCCTTCCCTGCCCCCCATTCCAACCCCTTCCCTGAAATCCCCACCCCAATTCTGCCCCCCCATCCCCAGGGGTGCAGGAGGTGTGTGGGGTGTGGTGGGGGCTCAGGGCAGGGAGTTGGGGTGTGGTGTGCAGGAGGAGTGAGGGGTGCAGCAGGGGGCTCAGGGCAGGGGTGCGGGGGGGGCTCAGGGCAGGGGGTTGGGGTGCAGGAGGGGTACGGGGTGTGGCAGGGGGCTCTGGGCAGGGGGTTGGGGTGCAGGAGGGGTGCGGGGGATGGCAGGGGGTTCAGTTGCAGGCGGGGTGCGGCAGTGGGTCGGGATGCAGGAGGGGTGCAGGGGGGGCGGCAGGGGGTTCGGCTGCAGGAGGGGGGCGGGGCAGCCCGTGGCTCCCCTGCCCCCTGTGTTTACCTAGAGCAGCTCTGGCAAGCACGCACTGGGGGTAGGGCAGGCTCCTTGCCTGCCCTGCCCCCATGTCATTCGTTGCTTCCAGGCACCGCCCCCAGCAGCTCCCATTGGCCGGGAACGGGGAACTGCGGCCAATGGAAGCTTCGGGAGAGGTACCTGGAGGAGCGGTCAGAGAAACACACAGACGCGGGGGTAGGGCGGGCAGGCAGGCCCTGCTCCCAGTGCGCGCCGGGCCAGAGCTGCTCTAGGTAAACGCAGGCGGGGGGGCCCCGCGGGGAGCTTGCGGGCCACACAAAATAACCTTGCGGGCCGCATGCAGCCCCTGGGCCGCGAGTTTGAGACCCCTGGCTTAAACAATGTATATATTGAAGATTTGTCAGTTTTTTAAACAAAGCATAGAACTACAGTAAGAATTAGCTACGTGTAATTGCTGTACTCACAAATATATTCACTCCCCAAACCTACCCAAGGAATAGAATGGTAACACACAAAAATACTAGATATCAGAACACAGAGAGCTGGAAGGGAGATTGAAGTGAATTTATTATATTTGAATACATATTGCGTTCTTAAATTTTTGAGTTAATTAATAGTTAAGCTTTGGTACATTACATTTAATAATTAACACAAACTTCTCTATTTATTTACTACTCTCATGGGCCCTGACCCCGCACACACCAGCGCTATAGGCATTACTTTCAAGTAAAGTAATAGAATAAAAAGAAAACGAAAACCATATTAATATGTGGGGGGCATAGGCGCTAGAACTAGGGGTGCTGCCCCACCCCTGCCTTGAAATGGTTTCCATCATATACAGGGTTTACAGTTTGGTTCACAACCCTCACCTCTTAAACAACTCAACACCAACTCCCAAATCTATAGCCTCCCTACTCTGCTTATAGATTCATCGATTCCAGGACCAGAAGGGACTATTGTGATCATCTAGTCTGATTTCCTGTACAACACAGGCCATAGAACTTCCCCTAAATAATTCCCAGAGTATATCTTTTAGAAAAACATTGCTAGTGATAGAGAATCCACCACGACCTTTGGTAAATTGTTCCAATGGTTGATTAGCCCCACTGTCAAAAATGTACTCCTTATTTCCATCCCCACAGCTGAGTTGTTGTATTCCTGATCCATTCTGTCCAACAAACTTAATAGGTCCATGTTAGCTGGATGCAGGAAAAGTCTTGGTGATTGGTTGCCATAATACTCTTTAAGGAAATTTGTGGACAGCTTTGGAGTAAATTATATGAAAGATTCCTCTGGAGGGGAAGAATAAATGAAGAGTAAAGGGGCGGGGATTATAGTATTATAGATTTACTTCAAGTCTAGAAATAGATTATGGGGACAAAAAGTTCAAAGGCTACAATATTTTGTTAAGTTGGACAATGGTAGAAATGTCTCATATAAAATTTGTGGTAGTATAGTGCCATAGTTTTTTTTCCTCACACAAAAGAATATTTTTAACAGAAATATCTGGATAAGAATTAAGACATCACCACCACTACATGAAAAAAATGTGCATAGGAAACTATAAGTTTCAACACTGACATTCATACTACTCATTCATTGGTGAGTGAAGGGTTTGCACTCCTGAGCATCAGGAATTTGGTCCCCTAAAGCAATAGATGGATCCATGCAGAACTGAAGGTAGCTGTGAAGTCCATGTACCTTTCTGTAAGTGTCCCGTTAGCCTTGCTGCTCTCTGGCAGCAGTTCCATTGCCTGACTCACTTCCCCTCAGAGTCACAGTGGCAACCCCTGAGGAAAGGCTACAAGAGTTAATGCTGATTGTAGCAGAATTATCTCCCAACTGGAGGTATGGACCTGCTGCTCACCCTAATCCTGCCAAAGAACCCACAGAGCCTCGACCCTTTACACCTTCAGTGGAGAAGCTTCTGTGATGTCCCGGGGAAGATGGGAGCGTGCTGCAGATTTCAGCTGTTTTGGCTTCCTTCCATTCATGGAAGCAGAGAAAAGGATGTGGCCCTAACTTACTGTTAATGTTCTTATTTCATGTATATAAATTACTTCCAGTTTACTATATTCCAGTGGGACATATGTGTTAACATACATGTCTAATCTTTATTTAGGCAACATGTTTGTCTAACCTTCGTTTACTTAAGGCTAGTTCAGCAAATGAAGTAAAGGCTCTTCCATATCGATGTGTTGATTGAACCCCTCATTTCTTTTAATTTTAATTAATAAATCTGTGAAAGCAAGAAGGATATCTCACAGCAAACAAATCTTACCACTTTACCTAGGCTGTATATTTGCTTACAGCTTTGAAATAAAGCCTATCAAAGCACTATAGGAATAAGTAGAATATAGCACATAACTTATGAATGTAATGTGATTTTGTGCCTCAGTAGATATTTAAGCTTCTGTTGTATACACTGGATAAGAAGTAGGAACTCTAATCTACTCTGCTCATTAATTGCCGCAATAACTGTACTAAAGGGCTTGTTTTTTTAATTTGTTACATAATTGAGCATTGCCACATACATACCTTCTAAAATCAGCTTCTAGACAGACATACAGCTGATTTTTAACACATAGCAAAACTAAACTACATTGATCAGAACAAAGTCCCAAATATGTAAAATAGTCATTCTGTGAATCAAATAAAAAAGAAGCATTCATGGGACTTTTAAGGACACAGAAACACAAGTGGAATTTCAACTAAAACATGGATTTTTCAGGCTTACTCATGGATTCAAGCAAGACACCTAATGTTACCGTAAAGTTGAATGTGAGTCTTTTAAAAAAAAACTATTGAAGATCTCAGTTAAGAACACAGGTACATTCTTAATTGGAATATGTGAATAGTCCCATTGAAATTAAGGTTCTGTCTTTCCCTTGTAAGATCTGATGATCAGTAATAATGAACAGGTGTCTGTCTAATATTTATATAAGACCCAGAGACCCTTAAAGTCTATGAGACCCCAATAAGAGCAGGATGATAGCCCCTCATTAGCACAGAGGTGGACATGCTCCTTGCCCCAAAGACCATTATAATAAAAGGAAAATTAAATATAAACTATTTGTAATAGTGTATTATATACATTTAAATATAAAGTAGTGTATTTGACATATCATATTCACATGTATTTGATGTAATGAAATTTTGTAGGTACTCCCTTGAACTCAAATGAATAAGAGGAGGTTTCTTCCTAAATATAAGGTGTTTGTAATTTTTAAGTCTACACATGGAAGTCCAAATTCTGACTCCCTGGAGGCTCTCAGATGCTGCAAAAGTACATCCACACTCTGATTGCCAATGTTCCCTCCTCCACCCCCACATTAAAACCATGAATAATTTCTGTGGGACATGGAAGTTTTTCGTAGTTTTCATTGCTACATTAGGGATATACATGCATAAAGATGTGGGCTAGTCCATGCCCTAGAATACTTCTTTGGGACCTGATCCTTTGTACATTGAAATTAGTGAAACAACTCTCATTGACATCAGTGGGCAAATTTGACCCTTACAGCTCATGTTGCAGATGGAGTACAAGGTGGCTTCCCCATGGGTTATGATGAGGGAACTAGAGCAGGGGTGAAAAAACATCTAGGGTTTTTTTGCACTGGGCAGCCAGAATTTGGCCTGTCCTCTCACAACTGATTTGTAAGTGTAATATTTAGCTAAAGGAGTATTAATGCTGCCAGTAATAGGAAGACATAAAATACTCAGAATGGTACAATACATAATAAATCTGTAATTCCGCTGGCGTTTCTGATAACATCATAAACCACAAGAGCCAAGCTAGATTGGTTTGTTCATGTCATAATGAGAGAATGACAGCGATTATTTATGTGGGCAGGAGTTCCATGTAATACATGTTTAAAAAAAAAAAGAAAAATCTGTTACTTCGGTCTGCCTTGTCTTCCTCTTCTTATTCTTCTCTGTAGTATACTTTGAATGTTCCTATACTTTTCCACTCCCTCTAACACCGCAGGTTTCTTCTCCTTCATTAACAGGTTGATTTAAAAATACATACATTCCAAAAGATACAAAGACTTTTATTTTGTAGTTTTCTGACATCACCATGTTGCAGTATTCACTACATAGAAGGATCCCATATTTTAGAGTAAGAGAGGAGGGGGAAAATGGGAGAAAATCTCTCTTCACTAGTTCATATATTGTTAGCTGCCACATGTACTGCACACATTTCAGCTGGGTTTGCTAAGAGTTCCCAAATTACTTTAAATTCATAATCCGGTTTTAGATTTTTTTCTAATTAAATATGCATTTTCTCCTGTCATAAGAAAAACTTTGGTTCTGCTTTTTACAGTAATTTAATTAAGCATTTCCTGTATGTTCATTTCAGTATTTATCATGGCCCACTAAAGTTGGAATTCAGTGTATAACGGTAGATTAATTGCCCTTTGTATTAAATGAAATAATCCTAGATATGCAGAGTCATGAAATTTAATTGTGTTCCTCGATTGCTTATTCAATGCATTGGAAAACTGAATCAAGAAATACAGAAGAAAAGGGCCAAAGGTTGTTAAATGTAGCGCATAACACGGATTTTGAACTTTACTTAATGAACCGAGTGTTTATTACTATGAAATAAATGCACCATTTAAAGAATTATGGTGGAATTGTAAAACATTAAAACTCTAATTAATTTTGGTCAGAAGCATGCAGTGCACTCATTTTACCTAAAACATTTTCATTATGGTCAATATTTTTTTCTGTTATTGAGATAAATGTATTATGCAGTGGTATTATGTTAAGTTTCTCTTGCAGTTTAAAACATGCACTTCAGTGGCATTTAAGGTGATTTCTTTTGTGTGTCTTAGGTCTATAAAATTCTTGACCATAGTTTGGGGAAGTATTTTATATTATGTATCTGCATATGCTTTGCTATTTAATGTCATTAAGTATTTTGAGGAGAATTAAAATAGTGTTGTGACCTCTTGCTAAAAGACTGTATATTCAGGCTTATTTAGGAAAGTAGTTAAAAAAGCATGAAGAGCTGAAAATAACTTCTGGAGGATTTTATTTTAGTGGGACTTTTTAAAAAATGGAATTGGTTAAAATAAAATATTAACTCTTCAGTGTGGGGATTTAGCAGCTTTTTGTCCTTGTACACCTATTATAAGTACACCAGATATCTGCACTTGCTCTTAGCATCAAGAATATAGGCACAAAAAGGTTGACTGTAGCAAATGTACAATGTAGATGAAGAGAATTTAATTGGAATAAATAAAGGACAAAGTACTGTACTTTTTAGAAATAGTTTTAACACATGCATTGTTGGTCTATGGATGGTTATTCTTTATTTAGCAATGTAACATTCAGGTAATATAGAAACTGAAGCTCCTTTGATCATGCTTTTCTACTTCATAAAAAATCTACTGAAGATATCACATTAATATAAAATATTATTTATTTATGTGTATAGCTGCATATGTGAGTGTGAAACTGAATGGTTTGAAGGTGGTTTTTTGCAAGTATCGTACTCATAATAGTGCCAAATTCTTGCTTGGAAGTTAAAACAAGTACACACTCCGAGACTTAAGAGAAAATTAATGGAGCCTACCTTTGTACACAGACAGGACAATGCTTCTTAAGTCATTTTGCATTTAGTTAATAGTTGTCTTTTAGATCCGTAACACTATATACGCGTTTGTTCATAAGGTTTAAAGTATGTAAATCTAATGCTTTCAAAAGTTAAGACAGACTCAGATGGCTAAAGAACAAACAGTTTCTTAGTACTTTCTACAAATTAGAATCAGCTGAACTTGTAAGACAACTGTTTGGTTCCAAGCACCACCTGCCCAGCTGAAAATACCAACTGCCGTGGCAGTGAGCCAAAGGGGCCACTGAATGGAATGGCTGCCTCGTAAGAAGAGGGAGAAACAGATGGAGGGTTTGAAAGCTGGCATAAAATCCTAGTGCTATAGTGAGCATTAAGTGAAATTTGGCTGTAAGGAATCTTGCAATGGCACATTTATCCCTTTAATCAAAATTAGAAGCAAGTAGATGGAAAATACGGAACACTGACAAACTATTTTAAATACTTAAAGTTCTTGTACCACTATAAGTTAAAGAGGTTTGTTCTGACATAAACATGCAGCTGCTTGTAGATCTTAAATAAGCTCTTTGTTAGAAAAATAATTCTCTTGGTCTTGCATTGCCACCTAGAGTACAATGCTATTTACTACATAATTTAGGTGCTCCTTTGGAAACAATATTTATCATCCCTTTAGCTTTCCTCTTTTTACTGAACAAAATGAGGGCAGGGAACTGCAACCAGTTAATTGATGTCATGTTTGCTTACATTAAAATGGTTAGTTCATTCATAGCTTCCATTATATCAAATCTGCAAAAATTTTGTTGTAGGAAATTGGTGGGGTTTGACAATAAGAATTAATGGAGATATACATTAAAAGGTAAGACTGTCAGCTTTCCAGTGATCCCAGCGGGTGCATTTTCTTGATGGCTGCTTCAGAATACTTCATGAAGCAAATGTCAAACTTGTCGAGGCTGTCACTATGAAAATGATCCATGTAGCAAGGGTCTCCTTTCTTTGGGAAACAAACAGCTGCCTTATCACTGCATAGTTGCAGTGACAAACCTGCCATCTATCATAAGAAATTTATATTTGCGTCTAATATCCACTGGTAAAGAACTGTTCTAGTAATATTCCGTATTCCTGTACTACCCTTCTTTATAAGATTTGTAAGTTATACTTTTTGAGAAGATAACAGGTTTTGGAAGAAAAATAGCTTGTGCGCTTCAGCACATGATGGTCTCTGTCTTTGCTGGCTTATTAGTTAGATTAATTTATCTCTTAATCTGTAGCCACTTTCCTCCAACTTTGGCCTTTTATGCTGAAAATAGAAATTTAACACAAAAAGAAAAACCACAGCAACTTCTGAAATCCCTTCCTGATGAGGTATGTGGGAAGAACCTTGACAATGTTTAAAGATAGATTTTACCTTCATCTCAGTGATGTTTTGATTACCAGAGTCTGTGTGATGTAATTGATAAAATATCTGGCTTCTATATAAAACTTTAATGATATAAATATTATAGCTCAGATCTTAGTAAAGGAATGTTCTCAGATAGCAGTTCTTTTCAGAGCAAAGTGACTACTGAACCTTAAGTGCTCCAGTAAAAACAAAGGCAAAGAGTCCTGTGGCACTTTATAGACTAACAGACGTATTGGAGCATAAGCTTTCGTGGGTGAAAACCCACTTCTTCAGATGCATGTAGTGTAAATTTCCAGAGGCCTCTGGAAATTTCCATTACATCCATCTGAAGAAGTGAGTATTCACCCACGAAAGCTTATGCTCCAATACGTCTGTTAGTCTATAAAGTGCCACAGGACTCTTTGCCGCTTTTACAGATCCAGACTAACACGGCTACCCCTCTGATAGTAAAAACAGAGAAAGTGGGAAAGTTCAGGGGAAAGGGAAACAAAAGATTGTAAGTACCATTCAATGTGGCTTATGCATACAGTATATGTAGATACTTATATAGGACTAGTGGTGTTGGTGAGTAGCCATACTTATTTAAATGAACTGTTGTGTCAAAATTATAGAAGTATGTAGTGTTATGTGCAAGCTGGAGAAGGGTTACATGCTTCAGCGCTGTCTGAATTAGGGGACCATCATGTCTTGAGATGGGCACTTATCAATACCTTGTAATGAATTTCAGAGGTCACTCAGAAGTTGTTGCTTTGACAAACTTAAAACTCAAGGCCATTCCCTATTGTAGGCTTTAGTGCCTCTCGACACTCAGTGCAGCAGTGTCTTGCAACAGGGATAGCAAAGATAGGTTCCCAAGGAGCTCATCTGCATCAAGTCCCTTCACTGATTGTCTTCAATGTACACCAATTTGTAAAGCTGCTTTGTTTCTGCTGAGACGGCCTATTCCACCCCTACTCCAGTAGTGAGTCACCCCGCACTGCCCGTATTAGCATGTTAATCAGGAAGGGCATATTTTGATTGAGCTTCACAATGCTCCGATGGTGCGCTTATGACCTCCATAAGATCCAGGTCAGATGAACTGTCAGGATGAACAGCTCAGCAGTTCTTCTATTATGCATTTTCTCTGTGTAACATCTTTCATTCTTTTGGAGAATATACCAGGATTATTTTCCTTGCTCTTTAATAGAGTAAGTAATCTTTTTCTGTTAGGTTTCTAGCCACTAACTAGTCAATTTTCAATACTTTTTGGTTGTTAAAGTTGGAAGTACTCTATATTTTTGATATCTTTGGAGTCTAATTGTAGTGGCCACCCTGACACCCTTACCAGTGCTGAATAGTACCTTGATCCACAAATCATGGTAGTTCTTCCACAGTCAAATTCTAGAATATGCCTTTCCACAATTAAGCTTTTAGACATTCTTTGTTGTACTGCTGTATTGTAGGTCACATCTTACTTTTCCCCTTGTTGGGATGGCCATAATATTATACTAGTAGCTACCTGTTGGGCTTTTAATCTAGCTTACATGTTGTGCATCACAAAATTGGTATCTTTATCCTATTAGATGTTTCTGTGTAGTAGAGGGTATTTAGATGTCTGTCTCTCCTTCTTGATGCATAATAAGATGCATTCCTTACTATTTTTTGTCATGAAACTATAGGCTTAGAGTTCTTTCATATTTTTTCTTACATATGACATATATAGAAGGGCAAATTATAGGTATGCTTTAGAGCACAAATCTATAACATTGTGTCTCACAGAACACTGAATAGACGGACGTTGTATGATATGTTCTATGTATAGAATCGTCTATGATTTCCTGTGGAGTTAGTAACTATCTGATTCCTTTTTTTCCTTGGAGACTTCAGCTAGCTCTGTGTGGTGCTCTTTCTTATAAACGAACTACAGCTTTTTCTTACCCCTCACCCTTTCCTGTAAAGGGGCTCAAGGCCAGATGACATGAATTTTATGAGAGTTCATTTTGCTTTTATTTTTATACATGGTCACGTGTTCAGTAAAGAAGACATCCTTTAAGCTTTTTATTTTCTAGGAGGTGGATCTCTCATAATTAGCAGCTTTGTAGAAGTAAAAATAACATACTGGTACCTAAAATTCTCTGAGGATAGTGGTTGTAATGTAATTTCTCACCAACTCTATCTACCCATTTTCCCTGTCGCTTTTCTTTGGTCTAAAGGATAGTTGTGGGTATGCTATGCTGCCTATGCCCCCATTTGCATGGCCATACCTCCTTCTCTCTCTCCCTTTCTCAACTTCTAAAATATGGATTTTAGGCCCCTATTTTTAATTTCTTGGGCCCAATTTATCAGTCTGAACCATCAGATCCCAGTTACTGTGTGTAGACAGGGGCGTTTGATCTCTTATTATCACAACCATAAAAGAACATCAATTACAGACAAGTAATCTTAATTTATTCCAATGTGAAAGTAATATTAGAGCTGTTAAATGTAAATATGCTTCATATATTTTGGGGCTGTTAACTTAAATTACCATTAAACTCATAATACGTGTGCTCTGCATTAGCTCCCAATTTCATTTATTACTGCAATTCAGGATGTTGGTTACCATATGAACCACACTATAAAGCCTGGAATGACCTGGGAGACCTTGCCATTTGAGGTGTCATTGTAGCAATTGCAGTGAGCCAAATAGAAGGCACTGTCTGTCCCCGAGTGGAACTCAGGGTAGGTGAGATTACAATTGTGGAACAGGGTGTTAGCTCTAGAACTAGTTCTCTCGTACAATCCACCAGAGCCTGGGTTAAAAGATATTTTTCTGAGACTATTGCAAGACATTTGTTTGCACTGGCTTCTTCAAAATGTGGACCTGTTATCAGTAGGTGAAAATGTTAGAAACTAGGGTGAATTTGATCTATTAGTAACAATTACGTCAAATCTTTTTACGTATGAATCCAAATATGAGAATATTCCATCTCAAGCTTTTCTAAAACCTGTACAGTTTAAAAAATATATTAGAATATACTAGGATATAAGCAGGATGGTTAAAATAAGCAAAAGGAAAATAGTGGAAATGTGAATCACTAATGCTAGTTGTGAGGATGAATTTTGTGATGGCAAAGCATCTGTCCATTGGAAAGTAGAATGTGACCATTTAGGCACTAAATAGCCACCAATGGTATTAACTTTGTCTGCCAATCGGGACTGATTTTGAATTGTTAACTTAAAAATAAAAGAGTTTCTATTGGGTAATTATTTTTCCCTCCTAAGATTTGCCCTGCAAAAATGCCTCTTCACTGTCTCTCATGAGAAAACCCCGTCTTGCTGGTGTAGAACAGTTGGTGTGTTCCAATTGTGGGTGAGTGAACCCTATATATGCACTCCATATAGTGTGGATTCCTTAATGATGAGAAGCTGTATAACTGTAGGTGGTAATTAGTAAAGCAAATACATTAAACATGTTTAATCTTCAGTCTATTCAGCATCATTCCTTGATAATTAGGCTAAATAGTCCACTTAGCTGAAAATTCAAACATTGTGAATGACTTTAGAAACCACAACCAGTTAAATACTCTGTATATAATAAGAAATCTTCCTCAAGTACAAGAAATCGTGTTTTCAAAAATTGCATGGAAAATATAATTTTACTGTAATAGCCAGTTAACAAACTGAAGGGATAGTGGGACCTGCCAGGTCAGGGGATTGTTAATATATCTGGAATGCTGGTCCAGATCCCTCCAAAGTAACCTGGCAATCGCATTTAACTTCCAAACTAATAGGAATGTTCATCACAAAAATTGCTATCACAGTTGACATTAATTAGCACCCATGTCAGTCTCAGCAGAGAGGCCATAGACTGAATGAATATGGAATTAACTACCTTCTAGAGGTGGTCACTCTAGGTTAAAGTTAAAGCACTTGGTAGAGCAGTAAAGGGGAGCTGGCACAAAGCAGCTTAATTTGTTCCAGTGATGATAAAAACTCACTAAAGATTCATATCATTTTTACCATACTTGAACAAAGTGAAATTTTCACAACTTCTTGTTTGCCCCTGGAGATAATAAAAATCCCCCAATACCTATCCCTCCGTTGGGTCTCAGAGAGGATGGGAAGTGAGGTTATCTGCCCCCACCCTTCTTTGCCTGTAGTTCCTGCCTGTAAGCCTCTGTCTGCTTCTTTATTAGATGTGCAGGAGCTCAGAAGTAGGATCACAGGAGGAGCGTGTGGTGAAGAGTTGGGAGAGGGTATGTCAGGACAGGAGTAAGTGTTGGGGAGAGTAGGAGTTGGGTGCTGGCAGCCAGGAAAGGATAAAGAATAAGGGAGACAGATTGATTAGGGGTGAAAGTCACATGCACTAGAAAAATGGTGAACTCTTGGACAACTCTTTAAAAATTTACAAATATGTGATGCTGACTTGCAGCTCCCCTACAGATGAATCGCCCAGAAATGAAACATCTTGCTTGTCTGCCTAGAAGAACTCAGAGAGCTTCTACTAAACTTAGTTTTTTAATTCCCCAAGATTGATTGTCTTCAGCACTCATGCAGACAATACGTTTAGATCAAGACTCATAGTCATCATGTGACCATGGGCTTCTCCAAGGTTGTTTCTAGTCTCAGGCTATCCTTTATCTTCATAGACTCATAGACTTTAAGGTCAGAAGGGACCATTATGATCATCTAGTCTGACGTCCTGCACAACGCAGGCCACAGAATCTCACCCACCCATTCCTGTAATAAACCTCTAACCTATGTCTGAGCTATTGAAGTCCTCAAATCATGGTTTAAAGACGTCAAGGTGCAGAGAATCCTCCAGCAAGTGACCTGATCTTCAGCATGAGGTTAAACCTTGGAAGTTTCTTGGGCACACCATTCCTTGCTTAAAACAGAAATAAAGGGATACTTTTTTTCATAGTTGCATCAAATCAAGCAAACTATAGTAATTCCTCCAGAAGATACTGATTCCAGAGGCTGTAGCGACAAAGTAGCCCATCCACAGACCAAATAACAACAAAGAGGAGCATTACCAGGTAATTGAAACTGTTGGCAAGATAGCCCTAAAACAGTTATTTCCTCATAACACTACAACAGAACACTGTGTTTCTCCAGCTAACTAAATCAAATGAACCAGGAAGGTGCATATATCCTTTCCATCAGTAGTTTTCTTCATCTGAACCATTATGTGGAGTCTCACAAGACTCAGCCAGTGGGCACAAATTACGAAATAGTTATTTACACACACACACACCCCACCCCACCCCCCCACCCCCAGGATATAAGAGCTATTAAAAGCTTACCTTATTTATAGTGAAGAAACAGCAGGCAGACCTGGGAGCCACCACTGCTGTCCGAACTGGTATGGAGCTTGGTGGCAGCTTCTCATGTGCACACATGGGGCCTGCCCTGTGGGGTAGAACCTGCGCTAGGCATTTGCAGACTAAGCAATTGCTAAGGGCCCTGAGCAGCTCAAGGGGGCCTCCTATTAATTATTAGTATGTGTGGTATGGGGGAGCCAAAAATATTCCTGCTTATGGCCCACAATGGTGAAGCACCGGCAGGGCAATGGGGGAGGAGGTGTAGGGCTCAGACCCAATCCCTAGGGTTGCCACCTTTCTAATTGCTGGTCACCCCCGAGATCCTGCCCTTCTTCCACCTCTTCCCTTGAGGCCCTACCCCCTTCTCCACCTCTTCCCCCCAAGGCCCAGCCCCCATTGCTTTCTCCTCTCTTACCCATTCCCCATCACTCTCTGAATCATCTAAAGGAGCCTGCTTGCAGGTAGGAAATGACCCTGGCTGAGCAGGGGCTGGCACGGGTTAATGAACCAGTGCTTCCCTCCACTCTGCGGTAACTGGACTGTTGGTTTGGGATCCAGGTTCCTGAAAACTGGGCACTTGGCAACCCTAAATGGCACCCAGACACAGAAGCCAAAAACTGGGTAAAACCCGGATGGGTGGCAACCCTACTCATCCCTCCTCCCACCACACCCCGCAGAAAAAAACCTGCAGCCTGAGCTTCCCTGCTACAATTCTGCCATGGCCTCATCAATTAGTTACCACAGCAATGCCCTTATAAAGTGACTCCTGGGTCTGGTAAATTGCCATGGTAACAAGGCAGCTTCTTGGAGCTCTATTAACTATACCAAGAGTTGATCCTCACACAGCACTATGTTCTCCAAACTTTCTGGTGTTGCATTTCACTGCTGGAGAGAATGAGTTGTGACATTTTAATCAAATCACAATTTGTCCTTAAAATCTGTATATATCTATCAATTACATTTTGCATATTTTTTTTTATGTATTTGGTAGCTTTTGGGGATTCTTGGTTAGGCTGTGCCTCACTTGCCTGGGCTGACGAGCTGCCTCTGAGCTCAGTACACAGCAATATCTATATGAGACTTCTAAAAACGTAACAACGGCCATACTGGGTCAGACCAAAGGTCCATCTATCCCAGTATCCTGTCTTCCAAGAGTGGCCAATGCCAGGTGCCCCAGAGGGAATGAATAGAACAGGTAATCAAGTGATCCATCCTCTGTTGCCCATTCCCAGCTTCTGGCAAACAGAAACTCTAGGGACACCATCCCTGCCCATCCTGGCTAATAGCCATGGATGGACCTATCCTCCATGAATTTATCTAGTTCTTTTTTTAACCCTGTTATGGTCTTGGCCTTCACAACATCCTCTGGGAAGGAGTTCCACAGGTTGACTGTGTGTTGTGTGAAAAATCTCATGGTGAGATTGAGGCACTACGGGCTCCATTCCTACCATGATGGAAATTACTCCGCAAAAATAGCTCATGAAAGTGAATGTATTTGCATTTGGCCCTTCGTGAGCGATGTAAATCAAAATGTTTCTTTCAAGGTGTGTGGGGGGGGGGGAGGTAGATTTATGTGCAGAATGTATTATATACTTTCTAAATAGAACACCTAACTCTGCAAATGTATGTTATGTATAGTGAAATACATGGCCATATTTACTTAGCTAGGTAGTTTCCATTGATGTTCTATTTATCTGTCTTATGGGCTTATGTGGCCCCATTACCATAGTATCTGAGCACCTCAGAATATTTAATATTTTTATCCTCAACAAACCAGTGAATTAGGAAAGTGCTATTATTTCTATTTTACAGATGGGGAACTGAGGCACAGAGAGACAAAGTGACTTTCCCAAGGTCACGCAGGTAGCCTGCGGCAGAACAGGAACCACAACCTAGGTCTCTTGTACGTAGGCTAGGGTTCCAACCATTACGCCATCCTCCCTCTGTGTAGCAGTGGTTGTCTACCATTGATCTCTGGCAAAGGGTTTTCATGTAAACCAGAACACTTTATAGCACCCACATTTCAATGTATTTTTTGTTTGTTTGTTTTTTATTGAGACTGAGTAAGATTTCTTGTTTTGTAAAACAAAATGCAAACAGCATGAAGATAGGACAGTCTGTGCTGTAAATATGTTTGCAGGACTGTTTCTGTTGAGATGGGTTACAAGTTGTCCCATGAAATATTTTTTCAAGATGCCAAAATTTATACTTTGGAGGTCAACATTTTGTATTGGACACAAGATACTATTCTTTCCTATGGAAACGGGCATTATGATGTCACTTCATTTATTCAATATGCTCCAGAGGAGCTCACAGTGAATTATGAGCCCTACTCCTGGAGTTGAAGCTGTAGAATATTGTAAGCATGCTGCTGCCTGACATGCTCATGTTTCCTATTTTAGACCTGACTGATCTTCAGATAACATATGGTGGTACAAGTAATTGGAAAATTGGCAGACCTGTCAAGAAAATATGCTAGATGGGACAAAAATACGATGCTGCAGCACATAAAGTGTCTCTGAAGTTAAATTTATTGTCTTTTATCAAATGGTGAAGTAAACGTATCTGGTCTAAAAAAAAATGAAACATTTTTCAATGGCAGATGCTATTCAAAAGTAATTTCTAGGACAGTGATGGAAGTTCTTGCATTTTAAAAGCAATTTCGTGGAAACCTCTGATCAAGAACCAAGGAGAGGTATAAAAGAGCATCCATTACAAGAGTTTAAATATCAAATTTCACCTTTTATGTTTTAGAGGCTTCTTTCTTTGTGTAATGAGTCTAAAAGCAGCTAAATTAGTTGATGCTGCAGGTAAAAAATTTCTGTTTAACTTTGGATTAAGATCACATTTCTAATCATTAAAATTGTGTACTTATTGTAACTTTAGGGTTTATCGGTCATGTAAAAGAATCTCAAAGAAAGGTATGGACAGGTTTGTTTCTATATATGTTTTTTTGAACATATATACAGCTATGCAGAATGTATGCATCTTCAACAACTCCAGTAATGCTTTTTTATTTTCTTTTATAGGAAGATGAAAATGAAACTAAGGAAGAAAATGCATCCCAAGATCTGAACATGGAACAGAAAAATTCAAAAAAATAGAAGATTGCTGTTATGTTTGAAATATTTGCAAGTTGTGTAACAGCAGTTAAAGTTTCTCATTGTAAAATTTACAGAACATTCTCAATAAAGTCATTGAAAATTAAAATTCATGCTGCACTGAGGAATTGTGTAAGTGGCTCTTGGCGACATTTATGATTATATTAAAATGTTGAGTTTTCAAGACTGGTACAGAATACCCGTAAAAATATAAAAGCTTTTAGAAATATATGCATAAGGGCAATGTGATCCTCATTACTGATAACATTTGCTACTCAAACTTGTCAAACTTTTTCAGTGTACCAAGCAATGCACATCCTGAAAGGGCAGTAATAATTCAAAATCATTCAGGTATCCCTGAGCATAGATGCATAGTTATTTGCATTTGACACTTAAGCATTTGGATAAATGCATGACTAATTAAATTGGTATCTGAACTTTTCTTCTTATAAGCCACTGAAGTAAAACTTAAATATTAAGATAAGGATGGTTTTCAAGGTACCTCCTAAAAGAGTGTTCCTATGCAGACAATTTTATCTGCTTGTATGTCAAGCCATTTGAAATATTTTATACTGCATTATTACTTTCTTCAGTGTAAACTCTGTCTCCCTCAGGTGATCAATGTCTTTGATAATATTGAGGTTTCCCCTTTATTTCCTATTTCATCTACACATCAAGTTTTAATCCCTCTGTCACAATCCTTCTAATCGAAAAGGATTAGATAAACTTCTTGCTTTGTCATTGCTCCTTAACTGAGCAGCAGGGACTCCAGAACACTTCCTTTACCACGGTTAAGCATGTTGCTATAAGATTTTTTTGGTCCATGCTGGCCAATGAAAGACTAGTATGAGAAATCCAAACTTAGGTTTCCTGCAAAGCAGTGTGGGGCATTACAAATGAACCACATGAATTCTACACAAAGATATGAGTAACACTCATTGAAGAGAATGGGAATTACTCATATACTGCTGTGGGAGAATCCAACCTTAGGTTGACCTTTCCACTTTTTTACTACCCTGCACTTTCACTGGTATGCTGCATATTCCTTAATATACCATATTGTTGATGTTAATTTAATTTTCCCCCCATGCATGAAAATTTTATCCATTTCAGGAATATTTTCAAATGTTCCTAGATGAAGGGAAAAAAATGCTCAAAGAATATCCAGTGATATCCAGCAGGTTCCCTGCTGATCTGCAGGAGGTTCAAATCTATGTGCCGTTGGACACATTCAACCATAAAGTGTAACTGTAATTAATGCCATTTTTTAAAAAAAAAGAAAACCTTTATATAAACTGTTACATTTGAGATCATGTCTCCCAGCCCCAGCCTCTACTTCCTGATTTGAAATGGGCTGGGAGAATGGCATTATCTGATATATCTAGCCAATCTTTTAGTTCCTATTGCCATTGTATTGAATTGCCGATAACTGCACAAACTAGCTGCTTCTCCTGGGACTCCAATGAGGACAGAGCAACAGCCAGGTTTGAGAGGTGGTTGGAGACATAAATATAAAGCTATAAGACTTAAGAGGGGAGACAGACTGTGGGGTATAGTCAAGAGAAGCAGGGTGTTCTGTAGCTGAAACTGTAAGGGGAGAGGCAGGTATTGGCAATGGGACAGACCTTTATGAAAGAGTGATTTCTCCAATGCTGCTCTCTACAAGTGGCTGAAATCTATCAGCCACCATGCATTTCTGCAGCCCACTGTCTACCACAATTCTGGATGTCTGGTTTGCTCCCTTCCACTCTGCAGCTCATGGAGGTGGATCAATGTTTTGGAGCTGCATGCTCTGGCCTGCTGCTATGACTTGCCACCAGATTTTCTGTCTCTGTGGCAGCAGGCAGTTGGCAGTTTGATTGTTTCTGCCTTCATTTCTTCACTTCTTTAAGTTTTTATCCAGTTTTTCGGGCAGTTTTCAGCTTCCTCCTCCTCCGTAGGTTGGTTAACACTCCTGTGGTTTAACCCACCATGAGCTTCTTCTGCAATGTCTCCCTGCTAGGTTATCTGCCCCTAAACAGGCATGGCAGAGCAGCCAACAAAGCATTGGGTCAAATCAAGCAGTGTTCTATTTGTGAGGCAGCCTCCCCAGGCATGGCAGATGGTGAGTTGTACCAGTCAGCTGACCCTAGTTCTGTTAGCACCCAGGGCCATCAGACAGAAAGGCATGTAGGGCTACCTTTCCACCAAAGCAGCTGCAACTCCAATGTGGGGAAATGGACCAGGAACCCTAGTGCAGAGCAGGGAGAGACTCCAAAGATGAGGCAGACCTCAGGCAGTCAACTTAAGGTGTGAGTCCCAGTAGTCAACCTCAGCCCAAGTCTTGAAATGGGTCCTGTGTGTCCTGGAGAAAAGCAGGGCTCCTAATCAGCCCCCCTCCCTCCCAATTTGACCTGGAAAGCTCTTGACAATGAGTCCTCCCTCCGTCACCCCACACAGGGGCAATGGGACCCAGCAGGGGAGGATTCAGAGCAAGATCTCTCAAGAGGGCTTCAGGCCCTAATGAAGGCAAGCTGCAAGAGGTCTCACCAAAGCTGAAGTAATTTCTGTGCTCCCAAAGTATGGAAAAACTAGAAAACCAAAGGCTGCAAAAAAGGGAAAGAAAAAGCATAGAAAATCCAGGAGATATGAGTCCTCCTCCTCCCCTTGCCTCTCCTCCACTGATGAAGGTGAGCTGTCAGACTTTGAATCAAAACAGGATTTGGGGGAAATAGAGGTTTTTTTAACCCCTGAAAAATTTCAGACTGTGCAGTAAGGTTGTCTCCATGATTCAAATTCAACCTGAACAGGCTCCTGAGAATAAGTCTCAAAATGTCTCACCAAAATCTTCTCCTGTGGCTGTGATATCCGTTCACTCCTCCTTTGAGGAAGTGCTTAGGAATGAATGGAACAAGCCTGATAAGAGCAAGCATAGTAACAAGAGCAACCTCAGACACTATAACATTCGGGAACCAAAGTGGTCTATTGAAGTATCAAGGGTCGATGCTGCTGTAGTGTCCTTTGTGACAGATATGGTTATTCCCTCAGAGGGGAAGTTCTACCCTAAAGATCCCATGGACAGACCGGTAGACGCCGTTCTCAAAAAGGACTTTGAGGCCTTCTCTGCCATCTTCAGGGCATCCCTAACAGCTGTCTACTTTGCAAGAGCATCTTTTTCCTGGCTGGAAGATTTTAGAGCCCTTAAGGACAGACTTTGATTCCATTTTAAAGAATGCCTGCCTAGCAACAGCATTTGTAGCTGATGCCTCAATGGATGCAATGAGGTTCTCAGCCCGAGCCCTGGCTTCCAGATCAGTAGCCAGGCACCACCTATGGCTCTGACCCTGAAAGATGGATATGCACTCTAAACAGGTCCTGTGCTTGGCCAAGCTTACAGGCTCCCTCCTCTTTGGAGAAAAGCTGGATAAGGTGGATAATGCTGCAAAATCCAAAAAGTCTTTCCCCTCACCACTAAGTGTCCTCATGGGAGAATATAGACCAGCCTTCAGACAGCGGCACTTCTTTCTGCCTTTGTCTTCACAGATGTACCAGTGAAGGGGCAACAGGTTCTCCAAAGGGAAACAGTTGAATCCGGGTTCAGCGGGAAAGTCCAGAGGGAACACAAACCCCCACCCACAATCCACTTTATGACAACGATCTCATACGCCTCCACCTAGAACTGAAGCTAGGGGACAGAATTTTCCACTTCCTAGAGGAGTGGTTTACATTGACCACAGACAAGTGGGCCAAGGAGATAGGGAGCCTGGGATGCTCCCTTAGGTGCAGGCTCCACCCCATCCATTCTGCATCCAGCCTCCCATTTCCAGAATGAAATATCTCATTTTCTGGATTCTACTCCATCTTCATTGTGCAGAAGCACAAGGGGAGGGTGGGGATGGTATCAGAGAGCCATTCTTAGATTCAAAAGGCTCAACAAAAGGATGAAGAAAATGAAGTTTCAAATGCAGACTGTGGCCTCTACAGTGTCAGACCTGTCCCGCGGGGCCTTCTTGACTTCAATGGATCTGTTGACTGAAAACCTCCCCATCAGACCATGCCACCCACAGCCTTTCAAGGTTTGTCTATTGCAGAAACATTAGCAGTACCCAACACTCCCATTTGGCCTTTCCTGGACGATACCCTGATCAGAGCTCCATCACAGTCATCAGCTCACAGAGCCATGTCTGGGACATTGAATCTCTTGCAGGCTCATGGTTTCATCATCAATATCAAGAAAAGTTCCTTGATTCCATCCACCAGATTTAACTCACTTGTGGGTAGAAATAGACACCTTGGTAGCAAAGATCTTCCTATCATTAGAAAGGTTCAGAAAATCTAGGATCTTATCATCTTGCTCTAGAGCTACAGGAGGCTTACCATAGTACTATGCCTCCAACTACTAGGCCTCCTGGTGTCATGTATAGGGATCACTCAATGAGCAGCACAGTCACACATCAGAGGCCTTCAAGCCTTCATCCTAAAGGTCTGGGACCACTCCCCGGAATGCATGAAAGATCAAGTACAGGTTCCAACGCAGACACTCAGCTTCCTATACTGATGGTCAGCCCACAACAATATCCACAAAGGCATGTCTGTCTGCCTTCCGGATCGTCTAGTTCTCCCAACTGACACCACAAATTCACCTCACTGGCTCATCCCAGTATGTTATAGCCAGGCCTCTGCATAGTGGTGTGATCAGTCACACCGGAGGACAGAGTGGTGTGACCATTTTTTTTCATGTCAACCCCAAAATGTTAAGGCCAGTTCTGGCTGCTTGAAACTTGAAGGCATCTGGGAGGAGGGGCAGGAGTTTCCTGGCAAAGAACCTGAATAGCTTCATGCTGAACCTGAGTATCCAGCTGACTTCTGAGAAAAGGTGAGCAGAGAGAATGATGCCAACTTAGGGAGTATGGAGAGGATCTTAATATAGTTATAGTGGACAATGAAAAGTAGAGCAGGGTTGCTTGCTGGAATGGGGTTTGAGCTCCCTCAAGATGCCTATGATGAGTTTATCTATTCTCAATGCTATTTACTAATATTGCCCCTGTCCTGAAAAATAATCTACTTCCACTCACTCCCATAGAAATTGATGGGACTGTTTTTGAGAGGGTAAAGTCTGTTCTAGCCTATACTTGTTGTTAGCATAATAAAGGTTATATTTAATGTGACTCCCAATTTTTGCTTGAAAACATTACTTGGCTCTCAAGCATGTGGTTCAGAGGCTGAGGGGGTATGGATTTTCATAAGCTAAAGAAACCTGACATATGAAATGTAGGTGAGCTGAAGGAGTGTGTTTCTATATCTTCTAAATTACATTTTCTAAAATATACTAAAGTATAATTAAATAAACTTTCAGTAACTGCTTTCACCAAAAACCCACACAATACTTACCAACAATGAAGTCCACTGCAGAATATAAATAATTAGGGTTGATACCAGATAAAAATCAAACCAAAGGGTAAAAAAAATATTAAATTTCAAAAATAGTAACACATCAGAAATAAGAGATGTCGGCTACAAAGAAAATAATCACCTGGGTCTAAGTGGAAATATAGCAAATATGAGTAGGAGTATAGGTCAAAAATCAGTGCTAGTTTACACCCAGTGACAACCTCTCCCACAAAAATGGAAGGGAGCCACACAAAAAAACATTTTTTTCACTATGTAGAAAATCCTTTGTCTGTTGCACATAAAACAAAAATATAGAGACAACTATTGGAATATATAAGTTTCATTCCTGGTGCCAATAATTTCAACTCTCAGACTGATTAAGCATGACAGGCTATCTTGAGTGTTGTGTACCTACCGTGAAAGTTCCTCCTCTACCTTGGTGAGTCCTGCGCTTATCGGCAGATTTTGATCGCCTCAGAGATCTTCCCCTCTGGTAGAACCCACAGTCAGATTCCTCCTGTGTCTGATCAGGAGTTGGGAGGTTTGGGGGGAACCCTCTACTCTGGGTTCCAGCCCAGGGCCCTGTGGATTGCAGTTGTCTTTAGGGTTTCCTGTAACAGCTGCGTGACAGCTACAACTCCCTGGGCTACTTCCCCACGGCCTCCTCCCAACACCTTCTTTACGCTTACTGCCGGACCTTCCTCCTGATGATCTGCTGATGCTTGTACTCCTCAGTCCTTCAACTCTTCTCCCTCTCAACTCCTTGTGTGCCTCTTGCTCCCAGCTCCTCGCACGCCACACCACAAACTAAAGTGAGCTCCTTTTTAAACCCAGGTGCCCTGATTAGCCTGCCTGTCTTAATTGATTCTAGCAGGTTCTTCTTAATTGGCTCCAGGTGTCCTAATTAGCCTGCCTGCCTTAAATTGGTTCCAGAAAATTCCTGCTTGTTCTAGTGCAGCCCCTGCTCTGGTCACTCAGGGAACAGAAAACTATTAATCCAATGGCCAGTATATTTGCCTTCTATGAGATTTCTGTATCCCACTTGTCTGGGTCTGTCACACTACCTTAGGATTCATAAGGATAAAATACAGTTATACATCCAAAATTCTTGCCTGAGATGGGGTTTCCCCATGTCTTTGCGCCCATCTAAATGAGGCCTTCTTCGTAAGTTGGACATGGCTTAGTCCATGGCTTAGTAACAACATTAAAACCTTTTGGGTGTCCTTTCCAGCTTTGTTTGACACAACACATTCGGTCAAGCTGGCTTTGAGAGAGTCATGCCTAAATGGCTGTCAAATTGCATTTCTCAATGTTACTCCTTATCAGGCATAAGCCTTCAACTGCTGTTCAAATCACCGTGGCTTGGACTGAGTGTCTCAGCATGAAGTCTAGGTTTGGCCTGTTTCTGAGTGTCATTCTATCTATACATACTGGAAATACATCCACAAAAGAAGGGTTTTAGCTATGCTGAAGGACTAGCTCTGGAGGAGGGAGGAGCAGAAAAGACCTAAGCTGCTTTTTATATATCTGTATCTATATACAGTATGTTTATATATGTCTAGATCTATCTACTTGTCTAGTCTGCCTTAATGTGTCCTGCTTATTTCTATTCACTCTCATTTGTATGGTGTAGTTGCATTTCAGAATAAATATTATATGTTGCTCTGAAATTCTGGATACAGGACAGTAATTTTCCGCATTCCCCCCTGCACCTCTTTGCACAAGACAATGAGGTGGTGTTATCCAGTTGAGAATTACCCAATTCTCCTGTTCCTTAGCTATTTTGGGGGTTGGTTTTAGGATAGCTATGCTTTTCCTATTAGAGAGGGAGCTGTCACACTCTTCAGATTAAAGCAGACTTGTTGCCCTCTGTGCTATTTGTATTGGATTTTTGTTATTTACACTTTGATGTTTTCAACTTTTGATATTACTTAACAATTTCAAAGATGTTGTAGAACTTTTTAGACACCAAAACTGGGAGCTCCATTATACATGATTTCTCTAACTTTGGAGAAAAGTAATTTTTTTACCCAATTACTGTAATTCCTGTTCTCAGACAGTGGTTAATGAGAACAGATTCCCACTCTATATCCATTTGTCCAGGAAGAGTTGAGGAATTTGGTTATGTCTATTTTACCATTTATCTGAGGAAAGTGATTGTTATAGGCAATTACTGCCCTTGATACTTTGTGAGCACTCAGGTATACACCGCTCACTCATGTTAAATGTTCAAGAGTTGGAACTTTGCAATATTGGAGTTCTGTTGGTCACATATAGTATGCAGCTTCCCACGCTCTGGAAAGTACATTGTATGTTTCATTCCTAGGCATTCATGCAGAGTTGCTTATATTTTTTCCCCATCTACTAGATCCTCTCATCAATATACTTAATGAGCAGGTAGTAAGCGTGTGTTAGCAGACTTCTCAGCATAAAATGCCTGGCACGTGCACCAAAAATTCACACCCGTATAGATATATAATATCAACCAGCATTTATATAGTGATTTTCATCCATAGATCTCAAAGCACTTTATAAAGAAGGTAAGCATCACTGTTCCCATTTTGCAGATGAGGAAATTGAGGTATTTGCTCAATGTCATGCAGCAGGCCAGTGGCAGAGATGGGAATACTCTTTCTGTAGAATATTTAAATCATCTTATAGAATTTAATAGAGAATTGCATTTTTAATAGAATTCTGTAGGTGGCTTAAAATCTCTAAGAACAGACTTTAAATTGTATCTGACTTATCATAAAGGTTAAAAAGATTATACAGTTAAATCTATGCAGTTATATGTGTATTACTATGCATCTAAGTTATTAATTATAATGATATATCATAAACAGAGTTAAAATGCTTATGTCTGGATAATACGGATATTCTAGTTTTAACGTTAACTGTAAAATTCCTTTTATGAGCTAATTAAACAGATTAAAGCGACTATTAACAGTTTCTTGTACAGTACTGTTACAGTAGTTGGTATTTTGTCTGTAGCTCCACAATCACTGAGATTTTACATTTGTCTAAAAGTGCTGTGCAGATCATTTAAATCCAGACCTTTTTTGGTCTGTTAATCTCAATGCATGTGTAACTTCTTGCTCATTAAGATGATAATGTAAAGTATACTGAGATGTTTGCAATCTTGCTGTTAATTTCTTGGAATGTGATATTAGTATATTAGATGTATATTGCTCACTTGTGGTTTTCCTTTTGAATAGTTATTGATAACAGTGCATTATCTCTAATAACGATGGCTTCAGGAGTTTAAAATATAGATTTACATGTTCTTGAAATAATTTTTCCTTTCTGCTAGTTCTAAAGTGTTTTTATACTTTAAAATGATCCATAGATGATAACTCTTCTGAGGCAACAATCATAGAATCATAGAATCATAGAATCTCAGGGTTGGAAGGGACCTCAGGAGGTCATCTAGTCCAACCCCCTGCTCAAAGCAGGACCAAACCCAATTAGATCATCCCAGCCAGGGCTTTGTCAAGCCTGACCTTAAAAACATCTAAGGAAGGAGATTCCACCACCTCCCTAGGTAACCCATTCCAGTGCTTCACCACCCTACTAGTGAAAAAGTTTTTCCTAATATCCAACCTAAACCTCCCCCTCTGCAACTTGAGACCATTACTCCTTGTTCTGTCATCTTCTACCACTGAGAACAGTCTAGATCCATCCTCTTTGGAACCCCCTTTCAGGTAGTTGAAAGCAGCTATCAAATCCCCCCTCATTCTTCTCTTCTGCAGGCTAAACAATCCCAGTTCCCTCAGCCTCTCCTCATAAGTCATGTGCTCGAGCCCCCTAATCATTTTTGTTGCCCTCCGTTGGACTCTTTCCAATTTATCCACATCCTTCTTGTAGCGTGGGGCCCAAAACTGGACACAGTACTCCAAATGAGGCCTCAGCAGTGCCGAATAGAGGGGAATAATCACGTCCCTCGATCTGCTGGAAATGCCCCTACTTATACAGCCCAAAATGCCGTTAGCCTTCTTGGCAACAAGGGCACACTGTTGACTCATATTCAGCTTTTCGTCCACCGTAACCCCTAGGTCCTTTTCTGCAGAACTGCTGCCCAGCCATTCGGTCCCTAGTCTGTAGCAGTGCATGGAATTCTTCCGTCCTAAGTGCAGGACTCTGCACTTGTCCTTGTTGAACCTCATCAGATTTCTTTTGGCCCAATCCTCTAATTTGTCTAGGTCCCTCTGTATCCTGTCCCTACCCTCCAGCGTATCAACCACTCCTCCCAGTTTAGTGTCATCTGCAAACTTGCTAAGGGTGCAGTCCACACCATCCTCCAGATCGTTAATGAAGATATTGAACAAAACCGGCCCCAGCACCGACCCTTGGGGCACTCCACTTGATACCGGCTGCCAACTAGACATGGAGCCATTGATCACTACCCGTTGAGCACGACCATCCAGCCAGTTTTCTATCCACCTTACCGTCCATTCATCCAGCCCATACTTCCTTAACTTGCAGGCAAGAACACTGTGGGAGACTGTATCAAAAGCTTTGCTAAAGTCAAGAAATAGCACATCCACTGCTTTCCCCTCATCCACAGAGCCAGTTATCTCATCATAGAAGGCAATTAGGTTAGTCAGGCATGACTTGCCCTTGGTGAATCCATGCTGACTGTTCCTGATCACTTTCCCCTCCTTTAAGTGGTTCAGAATTGATTCCTTGAGGACCTGTTCCATGATTTTTCCAGGGACTGAGGTGAGACTGACTGGCCTGTAGTTCCCCGGATCTTCCTTCTTCCCTTTTTTAAAGATGGGCACTACATTAGCTTTTTTCCAGTCATCCGGGACCTCCCCCGATTGCTATGATTTGTCAAAGATAATGGCCAATGGCTCTGCTATCACATCGGCCAACTCCTTTAGCACCCTCGGATGCAGTGCATCCAGCCCCATGGACTTGTGTTCGTCCAGCTTTTCTAAATAGTCCCGATGCTTTTAAATGATCCACAAATATATCTGCTGAGGCAACTTTACATTTATGCACATACAGCTTTAGAGGAAAAAACACACAGAGGCACAAATATCAATTAATTGCTGCCTCTTTCTTCTGTGCTCTTGGTTACTGCAATCCTATAAGATACCTGCCAGTTGGTTGTTCACTCTGCATCAGTGTGAGGAGACTAACTCTTCCTGACATTAGGCTGAATAGGTTTCACTCTATGAAAAGTGAAGGTTGATTAGAAACTGACTCTATTTCACATGATCTAAAGAAAACAATTTTTACATAGCAATGAATGAGCAAGTTCTATCACCTACAAGACTATAGTGTGCAATCATTGCAGGTAATAAATGTTTCCCCATGGTGAGTTCAATGTGGATTCTATGGCTATGTTATCTGGAAAAGGAAGTAAAATGCTAAAGGCAACAGCATGAAAATGCATGCAACTATGGCATAATTCTGATTTGTTTTAGAAGAACTATTAATTTCCTTGTTACGAAGCCAAGTAAGAGCAACCCTTTAAAACTATTGAACCATGAAAGCCATTTCCTTAAGGGTTTTAAATTTGGGAACAGACTCATGAAATTTATAGCTTTGATGAGATATTCTTTGCCTGCAGTCAAATTGAGAGCCAGATCATTGGTTTCCCAGCATGACACCTATGTATTCTTGTGTGCACTAGATATCATTAGGCTCATAATAACACAGCTATCATCACATTAATGTCTGAAAGGTTCACTTTTGACGCTTGGTTTAAGTCTTTCATTTATACCTACAGCATACTAAATAGCTGCATGAAAAGAAAAGACATATGGGTACCTATATTCTACTGTGTTTCTGTAATTTAACAGAATACAATAGTTTTATGCCTGATCAATTTTTTTTCCCAAATCACATTGCTTTCAAAAAATGGTTATAGTAAGTACCAATAAATGAACTAGCAGGATATTGTGAGTACAGCAGCAGGTGAGAACACAGTGACAACAGTTTTTTCTGATTCACGCACAAAGGACAATGGTGTACACTGGATGCAAATTGGTCTAATAATTCTGATTTTTTTTTTACTTACTATTTAAAGTTTATGTACTATGTCCAGAACTATTACAATGACTGATGAAGGTGACTGTGTTAGAAAAAGTAGGTAGTTGTTTTGCTGTCTAAAGCCTTTCATATAAATGAATGCATACGTTAGTGTTTTAACTAAACATCACTCATGTTATACCACATCACAAAATAAAGTAACCAACAATTAATTTTCATAACTCTAAAATCTATGTATAGCTATATACGTACACATAAATGCATTCTCCCTGGGAGCAAAAAAACCACACTCTCTTAACAACACTTCTTTTCTGGTTATTGCAAGTTAGTTAACTTTCAGTTTCCATACTAATGCCAGCTGCTACGCTGTAAAGTGATTTGGCCTTGGAAAGAATTTCACTGTTCTTTCTTTGTCATAAACATTAGATAAGTGCTTGGGGGTAAAAAGAAAAAAAAAAGCCGCCTTAGACATCCATTTGTTCCCAGAATGTTTCCTGCCCTGCTCTCAAGCCAGCATAATCCTGATAATAAGCGGTAATTCTAACCACCCTTTCTCTAACCCACATTGATCATCTTAACAAAATGCTCATTTAATTGCTAAGGAGTCTCCTTAACTAAACCCTAGTAAGTTATTTTAAGAATCCTCTTTTTGCTATTAGGCTAGATGCTGATACACACTTTTTCTTGTAGGATTCTTTGCTGATACAAAGGTCAGATTTTCCTTCCTAGTAGCCTCCCAGTACAGTCTGTCACCTTGACCTTTTCCCTTTACTTCTGGTTGTTCAACAGTTTGGAGCTAATCTCAACACTAAGGGCAGATCTATGCTAAAGCTGTAAGTCAACATAAGTTATGCTACTTCATTTACATAATTTACGTAACTGAAGTCGATGTAACTTAGGTTGACATACAGCAGTGTCTACACCGTGCTATGTTGATGGGAGATGCTCTTCCACTGACTTAACTTCTGCCTCTTGGGAAGGTGAAGTACAGACGTCCATGGGAACACAAAGTTTTTAAGTTCTGGCATGGGCATTTTAACACCCTCCCGTTTGAGGATAAGGGCCCAAACAGGGACACATGTATCCTGGAGATGAAGTCATGGCTGTGCAAATGGTGTCAACAGGAGGGCCTCCTTGCTTGTGGGATGATGTTCTGGGAAAAAAAGGTGTGCTGGAAAGACATGGGGTCCACCTGACCAAGAAAGAGAAGAGCATCTTTTGTGCACCAACTCACCAACCTAGTAAGCAGGGCTTTAAACTGTGATCAATGGAAGCAGGTGGCAAAAGCCCACAGGTAAGCATGAAAAAAGGCAACCTTAACACAGGACTAGATGTTGTCAAGGGAGGGGAGACATGGAAAATTACTATAGGGTCAGAGGAGCAACAAAAGGGAATCAGTGAGGGAAGTTGCTCAACAACTTAGATGTTCATACACAAATGCAAGGCGTATGGGGAATGCATAGGAAGAACTGGAAGTGTTAATACATAAGCTAGAATATATACACTTGTTCTGAGGTCCAGAGGCTGAGCAGTTGAGAGTCTCTGGGTACAGATAAAAGAGGTAAAACATAGGAGTCATGTCAAGGTAGGAGTCTATCAAATCAGGCAGACCACCAAATCAGGAAATGGAGGTGACTGAGGCATTTCTAGAACAAAAAATAGAGAAATCTACTAAACACAAGACCTGGTAGTAATGAGGAAATGTAACTACCCAGACATTTGTTGAAAAGTAATACATTAAAACACAACATTTCCAATAAGTTCTTGTACTGTATAGGGAACAAGAGCAGTTTGATCAAGTTTATTTACAGGGAGGCAGAGTGGAGAGTAGAAAACCTCTTAAGAGGAGAACAAAGGGACCATAGCAGAGAAACACAGGCAAAGACTTTTGGAGTGAGAAGGAATGTTTTTGACTTTGACTGGTCCTTCAGTCAAAGGAAGCTGGCAGGAACTGGGGGAAGGAGGGAGATGGGTACTCTATGTTTAAGAGCAGAAACTATGAGGAGAGAGGATTTGAAACCCTGAAAGGATTTTGATTCAAATCCTGAGGAACACTCTAGAGTAGTGAGGAAACTGAGACAGGGAATGGCATGTAGGTGTTTTATGGTTTTGTCTAGATCTGCATATTTCTTGTTCTGTCTAAAGCAGGCCTGCACAACTCGTAAAGCGGCAAGGGCCATATTACTCCAAAGAAAACAGCCGAGGGCCGAAACTAGGGTGACCAGATTCGAGGACCCGAAAATCAGGACGCCGCCAAAGTTGTTGAGCAAAAAATAAATAAAAAACCCTCTCCGGCCGCCAAACTTGTTGAGCAAAAGAGAAAAAAGCGGAGGAAGACCAGAAATCAGGACAAGCATCGGTCGGGACGCAGGACAAAAGAAGACAAATCAGGATGGTCCCGATTTTATCAGGACATCTGGTCCACCCTAACCCTCCGGCCCCGCGGAAACACCCCCACCACCCCCAGCGCCGCCTAGCCCCACGGAAACAAACACTCCTTCCCCAGCGCCACCTCGCTGAAACAGCTGTGGGCCAAAAAAGGAAGGTTTTGGGGGGAGTGATACTGTATTAAGAATTTTTCAATTAAATCAAACAATAAGTTTTTAGTTATTTTAATTTTTTCGTGAACCATGGCCGGGGGAGAGCGGGGCATGTCGCCCTCCCCCCAGCGCTCCTCCGGCCGGGGGAGTGGGACCGCGGCATGCCAGAGCCGGCCCTGCCTGCCCGCTCGGTCCCCTCCACCCACCCCTGCCCCCCGCTCACCTACTTCCCGGATCAGGGGGACGTGGTGGAGCCACGCTTCCTGGAGCTGGGCTGGCCGGTGTAGTGTATTAAAGTAGTCTCCGTAGGAAAGTGCTATTTACGGTGTACTGAGCATGCTCAGTACATCAGATCCGCTCCACCCGCCGCGGGCTGCACAGGGAGCCTGCGCGAGCCGCATGTTGTGCAGGCCTGGTCTAAAGTAAAGAGTGGGTTAGAAACCTTTGCAAAGTCTGTGTCTTTTTACTTCAGCTATCACATGTTCCTGGTGAGGAAACTGTAAACCAGAGTGCCCTCCAGCTTGGCGCTCTGAGAAAGGTTATGCTTAAGCTAATGGGGAATCTGGGAAAGCCAGCAAAAGTTTCAGGGCCTAGGCTGTTGGGTCTCAGCTCAGTAGTAGGCAGAGGATCTTCACCGTGAGTGTGTGCCTAGCATCAGAGTCAATGTCTGGACTCTACTCAGACTCTGGAAGCTTAAAGCACCTGGGTCTGACATCTTGGGACTCAAGAACAGCAGCCAGAGGGGGGCACTCTACTCGGATTGTAACACCCACCCAAAAGCAAAAAAAATAAATGAAAAAATTGAAATTTACCAGCAAATGCTTTCTCATTCTTTATGGCTGCTTATACAAGTTGTTAAGCACATACTGTTAATTAATTGATAGATATCATTAGGAAAACAGCTGGACATGCATTCAGAAGAGTTTGCGTTTAAGGTGTCAAGGAGACAAAGATCTTAAATGGAAATCTGAGCTAAAATTAGAATTGTTTGTAAAAGAAGCAGATAAAGGTCATCTTTGTCTCTCTGTGCTGTAGATAAAGCAATGCTGTTAAAAGCAACTGGAATGTAATTCACAAGGGAACCATAAGTCACAGTTGTTAAATTAATTTGTCTTTCTGATGGCACTGTGCTCATGATGAGAAAGTAAATTTAACATGTGTTAGCTGCTCAACATTTAACATGTGAGCAGTAGGGTTCACTAGGGTTCACCTTGATCAGCTAACACATAGAATCACAGAATCATAAATAGGTAGGGCTGGAAGGAACCTTGAGAGGTCATCAAGCTCAGCCCCCTGCACTGAAGCAGAGCCAAATAATCCTAGACCAGCCTGACAGGTGTTTGTCCAACTTGTTCTTAAAAACCTCCAGTGATGGAGATTCTACAATCTCCCTTAGAAGCCTATTCCAGATTTTATCTATGCTTATTATTGGACAGTTTTTCCTAATATCTAACGTAAATCTCCTTTACTGCAGATTAAGCACATTACTTCTTATGGAGGACATGGAGAACAACTGATTCTTTTTAGCATATTTGAAGACTGTTATCAGGTTCCCCCCTCAGTCTTCTTTTTTCAAGATTGACCATGCCCAGTTTCTTTAACCTTTCCTTCTAGTCAGTGTTCCATACCAGTCAGTCAGGGTGAAATCCAGACTAATGAGTAGCTGTGGCTCCCTTGCCCTGTAACCTGGGGAGTCCTTTACAATGCTTTACTACTGTAGTCTCCAACCTGGACTGCTCACAAAGAGCCTCCAGCATGTGACTCACTTCCAGCCATGTCTGTGTGTATGTTGCAAACAGACAGCCACACCTGGGCTCTTACCATCCTTAAAAATCACCACTGGGTGACCCCTGCACACTCCCAGTCCCAAAATGTCCCCCAGAAATGTGGGTGTCCTGTGCTGCCCAGCCTGATCCTGAACAGTACAAATATATTAAATCCGTTATTCCCTTAAGAGAATAATATGCACAAAACTTGTTACCCTAAATCAGGCCTGCACAACTCGTAAAGCGGTGAGGGCCATATTACTCTAAAGAAAACAGCTGAGGGCCAAACCCCGCCCCAGCCCCGCAGAAACACGCCCCCTCAGCGCCACCCACCCCGTGGAAACGACCCCTCCTTCCCCAGTGCTGGGGTGTGGAAGCTAGGGTGGATGTCCTGGATGCAGGATGTGTAGAGGGGGAAAGAAAGCGCGCATAGGGTGACCAGATCACAGCAGTAAAATAGGACCCACCTCCTCCCCACTCGGCCCCACCATCACATCCCTCTTCACCCCCGCAGGGGTTACTATATTACTGCACACAACAGTCAGTCAATGCAGATGTAGATAAATCTCTGCATTATGCATTTTTGTATAACTTTTATATGACTTTGTATTGAACCTTGGTAATATGTTATAGCGGGCCCCTAAGGTAGTATAATTAAGGTAAAAGAAAAATGTCTTTTTGCTAGAAGTAGAATAAGATCTTCCCCCCACTTTGTATTCAAGTGCCCTGTTGAATGAATGAGGTGTGAATGAGGAAGGCAGACAGCTGCAACCCTTGCCTACTCACCCCCCCCACGGGCTGCACAGTGAGCCCACTTACTCACCCCTCCGCGGGCCGCACAGTGAGCCCACACGGGCCGCATGCAGCCCTCGGGCCACATGTTGTGCAGGCCTGCCCTAAATAGAGTTACCCAGGCACTTCAGTTTGAACACACTGGAATAGATAAAAAAAATCAAATATGTTTATTAACTAGAAAGAGTGATTTTAAGTGAGTACATGTCATGAGGCATAAAAGTCGGAAATGGTTTCAAGACAAATAAAGATAAAACATTTACTGGAGCCTAACTTAACAAACTATATTAGATTCAATGCAAAGTTTGCTCATCACAGGTTTTCAGTGGTCTTACTGACCAAACTCTTAAGGTCAGGACCACTCCCACAGAGTCCAACAGCTGCTTCCTTTGTCTCTTCAGGTGCAGTGAATGCAATGGGCAGGAAGCTAGAGAGGGATGTCTTGGGGTGTTTGTCCCTCCGTTTTATAGTTTCAGTCCCCCCTCTTGAAAAACATTTCCAGCTAAGAACCAGGAGCCAAAGAGTCTATGTGGAAGGTTATTCCCTCCTGTTTTTTTCAACTGTTCGAATTTCCTTTATACTTATCTCTATTGAATTTCATCTTGTTGAATTCAGACCAATTCTCCAATTTGTCAAGGTCTTTTTGAATGCTAAATCCTATATTCCAAAGTGCTTGCAACCCCTCCCAGCTTGGTGTCATCTGCAAATTTTATAAGCATACTCTCTACTCCATTATCCAAGTTCTTAATGAAAAATATTGAATAATACTGGACTCATTAGATACACCCTCCCAGTTTGACAATGAATTGTTGATACCTACTCTTTGAGTGCAGTCTTTCAACAAGTTGTGCACCCACCTTATACTAATTCCATCTAGACCACATATCCCTAGTTTGCTTATGAGAATATCATGTGAGACTGCATCAAGCGCCTTACTTAGATCAAGATATATCCTGCCTACAGCTTCCCCTGATCCATTAGTCCAGTGACCCTGTCAAACAAGGACATTAGGTTGGTTTGGTGTGATTTGTTCTTGACAGATTCATGCTGGTTATTCCTTATAATCCTATTGTTCTCTAGATGATTACAAATGGATTGTTTAATAATTTGTTCCAGGATTTTTCCAGCTATCAAAGTTATGCTGACCAATCTATAATTCCCTGGGTTTCTTTGTTCCCCCTTTTAAAGATAGGTACTATGTTTGCCCTTCTCCAGTCTCACCCATCCTCAAGGAGTTGTCATAGATAATTGCTAACAGTTCCAAGATTGCTTCAGCTAGTTGTTAAGTACCCCAGAATGAATTTCATCAGGCCTTGTTGTCTTGAATACATCTACATTATTTAAATATTCTTTAATCTGTTCTTTTCCTATTTTGGCTTGTATTCCTTCCCCCTTGTTGTTAATATTAATTGTGTTGAATATCTTGTCACCATTAACCTTTTTAGCGAAGACTGAAGCAAAATAAGCATTAAACACCTCATCTTGGCATCTTGATGTCATCAATTATTAGCTCTCCTTCACAACTAAGCTGAGGACCTACACTTTCCTTCATCTTTTTCTTGCTCCTAAAGTATTTAAATAACCTCTCCTTTTATGTCCCTTGAAAGGTGTAATCCACTTTGTGCCTTAGCCATTCCAATTTTGTTCTTACATGTTCATGCTATTCTTTTGCACTCTTCCTTAGCAATTTGTTCTGTTTCCACTTTTCAAACATAAGAACACAAGAGCAGCCATACTGGGTCAGACCAAAGGTCCATCTAGCCCAATATCCTGTCTTTGACAGTGGCCAATGCCAGGTGCCCCAGAGGGAATGAACAGAACAGGTAATCATAAAGTGATTCATCCCATCGCCCAATCCCAGCTTATGGCAAACAGAGGCTAGGGAACCATTCTTGCCCATCCAGGCTAATACCCATTGATGGACCTATCCTCCATGAATATATCTAGTTATTTTTTGAACCCTGTTATAGTCTTGGACTTCACAACATCCTGTGGCAAAGAGTTCCACAGACTGACTGTGCACTGTGTGAAAAAAAATACTTCCTTTTGTTTGTTTTAAACTTGCTGCCTATTCATTTCATTTGGTGACCCCTTGTTCTTGTGTTATGAGAAGGTGTAAATAACACTTCCTTATTTCTTTCTCCACACCATTCATGATTTTATAGACTTCAATCATATCCCCCTTTAGTCGTCTCTTTTCCAAGCTGAAAAGTCCCAGTCTTATTAATTTCTCCTCATACAGAAGCCGTTCCATAGCCCTCATAATTTTTCTTGCTCTTTTCTGAACTTTTTCCAATTCCAGTATATCTTTTTTGAGATGGGGCAACCACAACTGCACAAAGTATTCAAGATGTGGGTGTACCATGGATTAATATAGAGGAAATATAGTATTTTCTGTCTGATTATCTATCCCTTTCTTAATGATTCCCAACATTCTGTTAGCTTTTTTGACTTCCACTGCACATTGAGTGGATGTTTTCAGAGAACTATCCACAATGACTCCAAGATCTCTTTCTTGAGTGGTAACAGCTAATTTAGACCACATAATTGTATATGTATAGTTGGGATTGTTTTCCAGTGTGCATCCCTTTGCATTTATCAACATGGAATTTCATCTGCCATTTTGTTGCCCAGTCACCCAGTTTTGAGAGATCCTCTTGTAGCTCTTCGCAGTCTGCCTGGGACTTAACTATCTTGAGTAGTTTTGTATCATCTGCAAATTTTGCCACCTCATTATTTACTCCTTTTCCCAGACAATTTATGAATATGTTGAATAGGACTGGGCCCAGTACATACCCCTGGGGGATACCACTATTTACCTCTCTCCATTCTGAAAATGGACCATTTATTCCTACCCGTTGTTTCCTATCTTTTAACCAGTTACCAATCCATGAGAGGATCTTCCCTCTTATCCCATAACAGCTTACTTTGCTTAAGAACCATTGATGAGGGACCTTGTCAATGGCTTTCTGAAAATCTAAGTACACTATATTACCATCCTGGTCAGGTGGTTGGTAATATATCCATATTGCTATATTATTATTATTAGAGCATGGAATTACTATCCATAGAGTTTGGTTCATTTAAGATTTTTAATTCATTTGATTCTATGCTCTCTTTCACATATAGTGCCACTCCCCCATCAGCACGACCTGTTCTGTCCTTCCGATATATTTTGTACCCTAGTATTACTGTGTCCCATTGATTATCCCCATTCCACCAAGTTTCTATGATGCCTATTATATCAGTATCCTAATTTAATATGAGGCACTCTAGTTCATCCATCTTATTATTTAGACTTTTAGCATTTGTATATAAGCACTTTAAAAACTTGTCACTTTTTAGCTGTCTGCTATTACATGATGTAATTGAATGGGACTTTTTTCATTTGATTGTTTCTCATTAGATCCTACCTGGATTTTATCATATTCCAGCCTCTCCTCCTTTGTAGGGCATAGAGAATCTCCATTAATAGATCCTCCCCTAAGGGATGTCTCTGTCTGAACCATGTGCTCCTCTGCACCTGTCAGCTTTCCCCCAGCCCTTAGTTTAAAAACTGCTCTACCACCTTTTAAATTTTAAGTGCCAGGATTCATTTTTTAAGTGTAGGATTTCTTTTTGATTTTTCAGGTCATTAAAGAGCTCCTGATGGAGCTGTATTGACCTCTTCCCATTCTCCTATCTTTCCTTCTCATCATCATAGTTTGCAGTTGTGCCTTTAATATGGTTTCCTTGAGAATCAGTCAGCTCTCCCGAACACCTTTTTCCTTTAGATTTTCTTCCTATGGGATCTTACCTTCCAGTTCTCTGAGTCTGTTAAACTATGCTTTTTTGAAGCCCATTTTCCTTGTTTTTCTGTTCTTGCTCTTTGTTTTTTCATGGTTACTTTTACCCAAATTGTCTTCCACCTTCAGATTCACTACCAGTTCCTCCCTGTTGACTGGAATCAAGTTTAAAATGGCTGTCCCCCTGGTTACTACTTCCACTTTCTGAAATAAAAGGTTCTTCTAGCTCAGGCACCTTCCTTAGCATATCCATTATATTGCCCAGGTTGACCTATTCAAAAGTCAATGGGTATTTTTTACCCCACCCTGACATGGCTATGTACCACACACTGATTGCCCATTCCCCACTCCCAGTGAATGTCTTTGGAAAGAAGTTCATCCCTGGAGGTCAGGTAACAAGCAGCCCAAGATTAAACAGGTAAACTGAGTCACATAATATTTAAGAAAAATAATGCAGAAATCTCCCACAATCTCTACAGAAAGGAATAATATGATGACCCTATAACTAGTTTACAGAGGAAATTGATATGGGGCATGTGTGTGTATATATATATATAATGTGGAATTCATGATGCAGTCACTTAAAGTGATACATTGTTAACAAGTTGCCATCATCTGATAACTACTGATGAAAATGGACATGTTTTTTAAACTACACTCTGTCCATGCTAGCAGGAACACAGTGGGAAAAGGGTAACTGTCTTGCCTATTATTTTGCTAAAGGTCATACCTCCTAAATTAAGACAATTGGTATGTATGTTTTTAAACAGGAAGGGCAGCTTGCTGTCTAAAAACAGTTGTATCATTCTGCTAGCAGAGACCCCTGCACCCTTACTGTGTCCCAGTGAAACCAATGGAATTGAGCACACTCACAAGGTTCCATGATAGCAACTGTCATTGAAAGATCAGAGCTGAGGGTTTTCTAGAAGTTACTACATGCTGCTCCATGAATTCTGTGTAAGCCAAAATTATCTATCTATAATTAGGGATAAATATATTCCCGCCTAAACTGTTCCTATGAAAACTTCTGAAATAACTGGTTTTGAGGAAGCAAGGAACTAAAAGGACGATGAATTATACAGTTATGGAACCATATGTTGTTGTTATTTATTTTTTGTATTACCATAGTGCCTAAGAGCCCCAGGAATGGATCAGGACTCCATCGTGCTGGGTGATGTAAAGACACAGAACAAAAAGATGGTCCCTGCCCAAATAACTGTGTGTGTGTTTGGGGCGGGGGGGACGGTGTGTGCGTGAGAAAGAGAGATTATTCCAAGAGATATCCTATATAGTCTTCTTTGCTACTGGGATATGCTTTGCCTTTAACACTATGCACCACAACACACTCATAACATGTATAACACCATGTCATCACAGCATGCAGTTAGTATTTTTAAGTAAATAATTCAACACCAGTCTGGGTGTACAATAGTAACCATCTCCAGTGGCAACCCTGCAAAATTTGATTCAGCAGAGACTTCATGGCATCTTTTTCCTGTGCTAGGTCAATTGAGACTAAAAGCATTGCAAAAGTGACATATGCAGGGCTCTTGAAGATTGAGCTGACACTTGTTTACTACCTTTTGTTGCCTACCTTATATCTGAAGCACTATTGATTACTTCATGAGAAGGAGGCTGTATATTCTACCCATCCAGTCAAAGGCAACGTGAGTTATGTGGGTATGGGTAATGGAAGCAGAGGCGTTGAGGGAAAATAGGGCCACAGATGAAGTAACTTACAACAGACACTATGCTGTCTGGAAGGCTCTGTGATAAAAAAAAAAAGGGGGTCGGGGCAGGGGGGGGATCAGAGTAGCCATGCACTCATCAAAGTGCAAGCTACTCTAATGTGGCAAGCAACAGAACCATTTGGATGACAGATTTTTATACAGGCTATCTAGTTTTGCCTTTCTAAATTATTCTGCATCTGTGTCTTATGAACAAGCAGATTTATTGTGACACCACAAGTACATCACCAAGGTAGAGCAGTTCTAAGGAATTGTTGGTCATATGTTTTTTTGCTGGTTTTAGCTATCAAGCTGCTCCTTTACCGCAACCTGCAGGGCAACTTCATGGTCATGGAATACATGTAACAGTATATTTTAAATATAATGTAAATATAATGCTTATAAAGAGTCTCATCTACACTTAGAAAATGACTGTGGCTATCAGCAAAGGGTGACCCTGGGCTCCCCTGAAATGGTATAGTTATTCAGCATTGTTAAAGAAAAGAAGCTTGAGACCATTGTCCTAGGTATATTTTTTTCATCACAACTTAAGAGGAAACCAGGAGGACCTGTTGCTGACAACTATTTCCAGCACTAGGTCATTTCCCTAATTTAGACGACTAAATTAGTACAGCGGCCATGAAGCAGCCATGGTGCTTTATGCACATGAGTAGTCCATTCATTTCAATAGATCTACTCACATTCTTAAAGCTAGGCATGTGCTTACGTGCCTTGCTGGATGAGGGCCAAGGTGTGCTAGACCTGTACAATCGGGTTGCCAGTCGTCTGGGTTTTGACCAGAACGCCTGGTTGAAAAGGGACCCTAGCAGCTCCGGTCAGCACCACCGACTAGGCTGCAAAATGTCCAGTTGTCCACAGCAGCCGGCTCTGCGCTGCTCCCAGAAGTGGCCGGCATGTCCCTATGGCTCCTAGGTGCAGGGGCAGCCAGGGGGGCTCTGCACACTTCCCCTGACAGTGTCACAGGCACCTCCCCGAGTGCCAGCTCTGCAGCTCCCATTGGCCAGGAACTGTAGCCAATGGGAGCTGTGGGGATGGTGCCTGCTGATGGGCAGTGTGCAGAGCCCCCTGGCCGCCCCTGTGCCTAGGAGCTGGAGGGACATGTCGCTGCTTCTGGGAGCTGCCTGAGGTAAGCACCATCCTAAGCCCGTATCGCTCTCCCCCTCCCCAAATCCCAGCCCCAGTCCTGAGCCCCCTCCCACACTCTGAACCTCTCGACCCCAGCCCCGACTCCCCTCCTGCAACCCCAGCCCCTCATCCGCGATCCCACCCAGAGCCCTCACTGGAGGCCTCACCCCCCTGCAGCCCAACCCCCTACCACAGCCTGGAGCATCCTCCCACACTCTGAATCCCTCAGCTCCACTCCCCAGCCATGAGCCCGCACCTGCACCCCAAACCGCTCATCCCCAGTCCCACCTCAGAGCCTGCACTCCCAGCTAGAGCCATCACCCACTCCTGCATCCCAGCCTCCTTCCTCAGCCTGGTGAAAATGAGCAAGTGAGCCATGATGGCAGAGGAAGGGGGATGGGGTGAGCACGGGAGGGACCTTGGAGAAGGGGGCAGGGCAGGGACAGGGCAAGGGTGTTCTGCAATCAGAAAGTTGGCAACCCTACCACAGAACTGCCATAGCACTAACCAGTAATGACTCTTCTGTTTCTGACCTGGGCTCCTATTAAACAGAGGTGCATTATTTTAAATGGTGCTAAATTAGTGGATGGTTTCTAATGCTGACAAATATACCCAATGACTTAGGATGAAACAATTAAACTCTTTGTCAACTTGATATGAAAGTAGGAATTGAACATAGGTCTCCAGAAGTAAAAGGCCACTGCACTATACCACTTAATATTAAATTCATATCTATATCTTTAAAGATATATGAAAAGTATGCTTGATTATCATACTGTTACTTATTTATACTATGAGAAATGTTCTTTTAAAAATATTTGTATACTCTGTTAGGGGGAGGTTTTCAAAGCCACAAATGGGAGCTAGTGGATAATTCCATGAGAGTTGGGTCCCACACTGTTTTTGAAAATCTTTGTTGTTTATTATTATGGCAGCCTCTATTTGTGAATATAAGGAAATATCTCACAGTCTAATAATCTCTTGTGGGGCTGATAATGTCCTATCAAATACTTATGCACATTAAATTTACTTTAAAATGTAGTCAAATTGCATTTGTGTCATGCATCCAAGTTGTATTATGATAGGATTCTAATCAAATCACAATTATTTCTATTTAGCATAACAATACATCTCTAAGTCTTCTTGTGTAGCTACTTAACATTGCTAATTGAGGAACATGGTTTGTGTGTTTTTCACAGGGCATAAAGAGCATTTTTGAATTGTCACCTAATCTTTTAAAAGATATTTACAAGGTAAAGTTTAATAGCCATCAAAGGATAAACAACAGAGTGATTCTGTTGCATTAAAGGCCACTGCTTTAATTTCTTTCCTCATGCTAAAACTGATTTATTCAATACTTGTTGATTCAATTTCCTTATAATTACACCACACTAAATAAATCAAAGAAACTGAAAAACAATTTATCTTAGTGTGCTAATTATGCAGCGGCAGAGAAAGAGATGCAGAAGATTAAGGGCAGAATGTATTGGCTTCCATTATGTGTGTTTGCTTTTGTTACCTCTGCCCACATTCATATTACAGAATAATAGGGTCACTCGTATGACAAATGAAGGCAAGTATTTGGAGCAAGCAGCCAATTAGCACAGGACAGAGAACATTTTACAGTTTGGGCTGGAACGTCTGTTGGTCCCTGCTGTGGCTGCTGCTTCTACCAGCTGGAGGCTCTGGCTGGCTGTTCCCCAAGACCACATGGTAGGGAATGGGGGAAAAGGGAGACACCACCTGCATCCTAGTGCACCCAGACTCCGTGGGGCATCCCCCCTGCACCATTCTAGGTCATAACAGGGAAATGTAGGGAGGAGCAGTATATTTAACAAAAAAATAGAAAGGTATTTCTTAGATCTGTACAGACTACTGTACCTGTATGGTTGCATATATACTGAGGAGACAGAAAAGTCAATATATGGAATAAAAGGACATAATTCCCTTTTTACTCCAAGATAAGCAGACACTGTGTCACAATATGTCATCCTATCATTGTCCCATGAAACTCCCTTTAATGCAGAAATATTGGATTCCAACAGTTAGCTATTAATTATAAAGCAAAATGATGAATGAAACCGTTGAAATTGAAAGAACTATATTGCACAAGCACACTGGTTTTTCTAGTGTATTTAATACACGTAGCCTTTCAATGTACATTTTGTCATGTTTAATAGAAAATGTTAAAGCTTCCCTGCATATTTAAATGTGTGAACTCTCTGAGAGATTTACCCTCAGAGTTCTATATAGTACCATATGTGTTTTATTTAAATATGCATTTGTACCATAGATGTGTTATATGTACATTTTCTTCTGTGCTGCGTAAGGTTATTTATCCTTAATTAAAAAATACAAAACAACAATAAGAAAAAAATCCTGTAATTTAGGTAATATTGAAGATATAATTTCCTAGGATATGGTTAATATTCTATAGATATATATCTAGAGAGGCCAAATTCTCTTTCTCTCTCTATATATATAGCTCAGCTATCACTCAACGTTAGTGGCAAACCATGGAGTGTAGGATAACCACTTCTTTGTCTTTGTCTAGCCCAAGCCTTGAATTTAAGAAGAAATTCCACCCTAAGGTTTCTAAAATATTTTGTGATCTAAGTCCCATAAATCACTGAACTGTATAAGAGCTGTGGTTGGACACAATGATTGACAGAGAAAATATGTCTTCTAGAGGTATTAGTTCAGATAGTTTTTAAGAATTTTGTTTTGGTTGGTTGCCATCAGTAGCATGTTGTTTTGCATTTTCCCCATTAACTCTTAATGAGTTTAAGTTGATGGTCCAGCGGTTGCATCCTACCACCGCTGAGTCAGTCTGAACAACTTTTCTCACCTGCAACTCTGGGGAGAGAGTCCATTTGTGGATCTGTGCCTCTCTGCTTAGCTTTGCCTCAGGGTTTGCTTGCCTTATGAAGTCAGAATATTTTGTTCTGGGTTATTTTATTTTTAGGAGCTGCTACCCCAAACCAAGCAAACAAAACAACCCATACCATTCTTCTTCAATCCAAATGTGTATAAAAAGGTTGTAATGACAAACTGTTGAGATGTGAGACTCATTATCTTTGGATGTCTGAGCATGGATATCTTTTAATTTTACTCTTATCATATTCTTCCTCTGCTTTTGACAGTGAATTGACTCCTGTTTATTATTATTTTTAATACCAAGTAATTTTGCATTGATTTGTCTGGTACTGTTGGTACTATTTAGACTGGCTTTGTTCCCATTTACTTAACTCATGGCTTTGAGGAATTATTTTTTTGGTGATTAAATTTTCCAAGTGGCAAGCATCTTCATAAATCCTAAAATAGGCAGCATTTTCATCTTCATTTATTTCTAGAACTTCCCAGAGTTCCTATTACGTGTCTAAATTTCTATATTCTTAGGCGCATCGTGGTTCATGATCCCAGGCACTGGTATGAGTGCAGATATCACCTGATACACACACATGCACATATATACACATACATGGTTCTTGCTATTCCTGTGGGGAATAGGTTGTATGACATAGACTTCTGGATATTTGGAGGCAGATTGCTATTCCTTTGTATCTCTCCAGGTCATTATTATCATTCTGTATCTTAAAGATTATATGTATAGATACATTAAATTCCGCTAGGTATGAAACAACTTTGTCTGGGGACTATGGCCCCAGATGGATCCAATAAATCTTTAAGCATGTGAGTAACCTTACTCATGTGAATAGTTCCATTTAATATTTTGGAGCTGATTCTGCAACTGGATCTAACTAGGTGGTCCTTTGTATGTATATGCTTGGAGCCCTGCTGAAGTCAATGGGCTGCCTCTATGGGTTTAATTTCAGGATCAGGGTGCATAGGGTTATTCATTTGAGTAAATATGTGCAGTACTTTATTGTTTGCAGGCTCAGGGTTTATACTGGAATTTTAATTTTAGGGTTTCCTAGACAGCTAATTAATGCAATTGTGGCTTTAAAAATTGTGTTATTGTTTACAGTATATTGATTTTGTACAACATGCTTGTATAAAGAATGTGATTTAATTACACACACTTCATAAACACAAGCCTTGAAAGATAATAAAGCTAGAAGAACCAAGGAAAGCTGTGTTTCAAAACAACAATGGCACAAAAAGAGTGAGGAATTACTGCGAATGGTACTGCCAAGATCACTTCAACAGCATGAAACTGCTGATAAACACAGAGGAAAAAAACTGAAGTCCCCAGTTCAGTGAGGTCTGCTTGTCCAGATAGGCTTGGATGGCTGCCAGTGGGTGAATCAGATGTCACTGGGGTTTGCACTATAAGAGACAATCTGTTCCAGCAGCACTCGTGCCTGAAAAGAAGGAATGAATCAATACGAAGGGGTTCCCATACACCGTGTCCTTTTAATTTTACCAGGAAAGCCTACTTTATGCCAGATTACTGTGAAATCAGTATTGTGCCATTTACCTTATTGGAAAGAAGTACTTATCTTTTATCAGGCAGTACAGTACTCATTTTTATTCCTGTCTTTGCATTAAAGAAAGGAATGTGGGTTCTCTGAGAATACTATTGAACTGGTTTTCATTCTGGTATATTTTTGTTGTGAGGATATATACATCAAACTGAGTATCTTGTTGATAAATAATTCAATTTACAGGCATTTATAATACTGTGATTTTCATGATCAGGAGGCTTTTGAGTTACCTTTTGAATCGGATGAAGTTTTAGGGACGTCAAGTTCAGTTCTACCTTTTAGGCACTGCCTGCCCCACTAAGAAACTACTCAATTACATCAAAGTAAAATAAATGTACTCTTATCCTAATTCCGTGCTTTGGGGCTTTATTCTCCCTGTGTATGACCCCAGTCTCACTGTCATTTTGGAGGTATGAGGAGCTGCAAATGACCCAGATCGTATAAAATGAAAGGCTGGAGCCCTCATGAGTTTTTGATTATTCTCATTTTCTTCTTCTTCTCAGCCCCAGCACTCCCTCCTTCTTCTTCACTCTTTTAGGTGGGTTTCAGGATCTACAGTAGTGTCCTATTTACCTTCATTGGTGATTGGGCTGTACATGTTATGGACAGCAAGGAATGAGTATACAGGAACTCCTCGCTTAACATTGTAGTTATGTTCCTGAAAAATGCGACTTTAAGCGAAACAATGTTAAGTGAATCCAATTTCCCCATAAGAATTAATGTAAATGAGGGGGGTAGGGTTCCAAGGAAATTTTTTTCACCAGACAAATGACTATATATAAACACACACACACACACTCACACAGTATAAGTTTTAAACAAACAATTTAATACTGGTACACAGTGGTGATGATTGTGAAGCTTGGTTGAGGTAGAGGAGTCAGAGGGTGGGATATTTCCTAAGGAATGCCTTACTGCTAAATGATGAACTAGCAATTGGCTGAGCCCTCAAGGGTTAACTCTCACACTCTACAAGGCAGCAGGAAAGGAGGGAGGCAGACAGAGACAGACACACACACCCTGTGTGTGTGTGAGAGAGAGATGCAAATTTCCCCTTTAAGTACACTGCCTTGTTAATTAGATCAGCAAGCTGAGCAGCAGCTGCTGCCAGGGCAAGCTTCCTCCCTCCTGAGCCATGTCGTGTGTCCATGCTCTATGGAAGATGGGGTAAGCAGGGTGCGGGATCAGGAGCAGGAGGACACCCTGACATTAGCCCCTCTCTTCCTCCCCTCCCCCGCCTCCACACAGCAAGCTGAATTGCTGGCAATTGATAGCCTGCTGGGCAGCTGCTGCACAGGGAACTTAGGGAGATGGGGTGTTAGTAGGGGGGCTGCCAGTCCATCCTGGTTCCAAGCCCCCACCAGCTAGCTGCAATGGGCTGCTCTTCCTGCAAGCAGTGGACAAAGCAGGCGGCTGCCAAATGACATTAGAACGGAGCATTGCACAACTTAAACGAGCATGTTCCCTAATTGATCAGCAATGTAACAATGAAACAACGTTAACCGGGACAACTTTAAGTGAGGAGTTACTGTACTGCAATACTCTTTTACTAAGGTAAGCCACTTGGTTTCACTGCCTCCTTGGACCAGACCTCAGAGCCTTTTGAACCCCTGCTTCACACTGTGAGCTGTCTTCAGCAAGTCCACCTGAGTTGCACACCTGAGAGAGTCTTGCATTCCCAAAGGGAGCAATGTACCCCCACTTTCATCATCTGCAGGGACTCTCAGCCAGCATTGTAAAAGCAGTTGGATTTATTAGATGTCTGGAACATAGTTTAGAAAGTCCTTGGTTAGCATAGAGAAAAGAAAAGTTACATCATGGACCCATTCTGGTTACCCAGAGCCCCAGCCAAGCAGTGTACACCATTGGCTCCCACTCTGTCCTCTTTATCAAATTTCTGGGCCAGTCCCTCCTCAGTCCTTTGTGGTCCAGTTGGTCAAAAACGGCTGGCTTCCTGCAGAGGGGTGGGACCTCCATGGTTGTTAGTTGCTAGGTAGTATATGTTCAAGTGTTTGGGCTTTGCCATTGTCTTCATGGACTTTCCAATGACAGGGAGCAGGCCCCAGACATTCAAGCATCAGTCACACCTGTGTGGTAGCCCACCCGAAAGTAAACAGCCATTTGCCACCCACTAAGTGACAAATGCTGCATATGGGGAAACTGAGGCATATACAGTATTCATACAAAATATTTACAGAAAATTCCCACTCTGTCATAGTGCCCGACCAGAATGAACTTTTAAAGTTAAGTGGGTTTTCCAGAAAATCTCTAGGGGAAGGTGTATGCAAATATTCTCCCTTTGGTTATTAAAGAATTTGGCCATTTGATACTTTGCCCTAAGGAGAAGACCCTTTTCTGCTGATTACATGAGAAGATCAGAGGCCCAACTGTATAAAGGAGTGACTTTCAGATTCAGGGTGTGCTTATTCTGAGCCAATGTGGTTATGAACTTGTAACCAAGGAAAAAAACCCTTGGTGGGCTTTGAAGGACTGACTCTTGCCAGAACACCTGGTGGCAGTGGGAGGATGTCTGGTAAGGTTAGTAGCATGTGTATAGGTTCTTTTATTGTTTTAATATGTTTTTTCTCTAATACTTTCACCTTAAGAATAAATGTGCTTGCTTAGGAAAAGCTGTGTGGTAACTTTTAACTGTGGGCAATTACTTGTAATTGTGGGCAATGTTTTTTAAAGCCTCTGATGAGAAAAACAAAGCAGGCTTGCTTAGGCAGTCTGACTTGCTGGGGATTTCACAGTATAGGCAGGGAACTCTGCAGCCTGGAAATACCCTAGTCAGGAGGAGAGAGATGTATGCCCCCACCCAAGAGAGGTGACAGCTGGGGAGCTGGAAGTCTGAGCGTGGGTGCCCTTGGTGGACCAAAGAGGGGTGAATACAGATGCTGCTGTGACAAAGGGAGCAACGTTGTGTCCTGTCAGGTCTCTAATATTTAGTGTCACCACCATGCTCCCTTGTTCACGTCATGTGTTATCAACTAAACATGTTGCTTTGGATTGTTTATTTACCAGTACAAGTGACATTACCAGGGCAGAAGATGACAGTGGTGTGCAGAAGGAAGGAAGCAAAGTGTAAATTCCTTTACCCCTGTTGCAAAATGTTCACTGCTTTTCCTCACAATGTCGATGCTTCACCATTTTCTCCACCGTTCAATAGGTTGTTCCTCTTGCCAGGAGGTGAAGGACCCCCACTCCCTCCATTTCCCCAAAAGTAGCAGGAGGGTTCATTATGCTACTTACCCTTTCTTTACTGAGGCTTTCTTAGGTTTAAACCAAAAATATTTCAAAAGTGTCAAACTTAAAAATAAAATCTATATTGATATATTTACTGATATATTTCTATATTAAGAAACCTGTCTGAAATGGCTACTCAAACAAGCTACAGTAATTGATTACTTAATGGAGATGGTCTTCTAATAGAAGTGTAACAAAATTATTATTATAACCAACATTTGTGGATATTTTGGGGTGCTTCTTAAGACAGGAGATTGCCTAATAAGGGCAGGTAGTCTTTGGTACAGTGTATGATGGATTCACTGGTGCATCGGTGGGTGGATTATAGTGAGTAGCACATGGCTGTTGTTGCACCCAACCTAATCATGTTTTCAGTTGCTGGTTGCGGTCTGGGCTTTCTCCAGGAGCAATCAAGTCCCTTTTCCATAATGCTACCATGTATCGTGTAACTTCTGTAGTGCAGGGTACAGTTCCTGGTGGGTTTGATGGAGTTCCAGGTTTGAACTGCTGGACACCTGGCTGTGACCGGGGGGAGACTTTTGGTCCTGCAGCACAGAGAAGGGACTCAGTAGCACCAGAATGGGGGGGCTGGGCAGGAGGCTATGGCCCTCCCAGTTTTTGAAAGTGGACAGGCCTAGTCTGTCCACTTTTTGGCAGGGGCCCTGCTCCCATTCCCATCCCCGCCCTCCTCTTCCCCCTGAGGCCCCATCTCTAGCCAGGCTGGCAGCCAGAGCCTGGCTGGGGAGCCCAGGCAGCTGTGAGGTGCCACACCATAGACTCGCCACCTGCCCGCGGGAGAGGGGGCAGAAAGCAGCCCCTGGCCCATCTCCCTGTTCTGGGCAGGAGGGTCCACAGCTCCCCATGTGGCTCTTACCTGGACCCAGCTCCAGCTGGGGGGGCCACAGCCTGGCAGTGGTAAGAGCCAAACGGGCAGCTGTGGGGAGCCCATGCTGTGGACCCTCCATCTGCCCTGGGCATAGGGTTGCCAGGCATCCGGTTTTCGATCGGAATGCCTGGTTGAAAAGGGACCTTGGTGGCTCCGGTCAGCACTGCTGACCGGGCCATTAAAAGTCCGTCCGGCTGCGCAGCGGAGCTAAGGCAAGTGGCTGTCATGTCCCTGTCTAGATGCAGGTGCTATCAGGGAAGCTCTGCATGCTGCCCCCACCCCAAGCACCACCTCCACAGCTCTCACTGGCCAGAAACCATGGCCAATGGGAGCTGGGCGGGGGTGGGGGCGGTACCTGCGGGCAGCAAACACTGCACAGAGTTGCCTGGCCATGCCTCCGCCTAGGGGTTGGACATAGCGGTCACTTCCGGGAGTCTACCTTAGCCTCGCTGCACCACCAACCGGGAGCTGCCTGGCCAGAGCCCACACCCCAACCCCCATGTCGGAACCCTCTCCTGCACCCAAACACCCTCCCAGAGCCCGCATCCCTTCATGCACCCCAATACCCTGCCCGGCGCTCCCTCCCACACCCTGAACCCCTCATTTCTGGCCCCACCCTGGAGCCCGCACCCCCAGCTGTAGCCCTCATCCCCACTCACATCCCAGCCCAGTGAAAGTGAGTAAGGGTGGGGGAGAGCGTGTGACAGAGGGAGGGGGCTGGAGTGAGTGGGGGGCAGGGCCTCAGAAAAGGGGGAGGGCAGGGGTGGGGCTCAGGGAAGGAACCCACAGGGTGTGGCCACGGGCTGGGGCTGCTCTTGACCCCCTCACCTTGGGCAGGTAGAGGGTCCGCGGCTCGGCTCCCCACACTGCTCTTACCATGGCCAGGCTGCTGTCTCCCAGCCGAAGCTGGGTCCAGGTAAGAGCCATGCAGGCAGCCATGGATCCTCCTGTCCTGGATGGGGACCCCGCGAGTTAGGGACACAGGCAGGCCTGGGGCTGTTTTCGACACCTCCCCGCTCTCCGGGCAGGTGGAGAGTCTGCAGCTCCCGGCCTGCTCCGGCTTGGCTAGTGGCCCCTGGGCCTTGGGCAGAAGGAGAGGTGGGGATGGGAGGCCCTGGCCCCTGCCCCTCCCCCCACTTTTGGGCAGGCTCTGCTGCCCTTGCAGGGAATCCAGGGTTAGTCCTACAGAGGTAGAGTATGTGGGGCTCCATGCAGCCTCCTCATCCTGAATTCCCTGCTGTATGTGTTCTTTGTTGTCTTAGCTACTGCTTCTCCAGACACAGCAAACCATTAGTTAACTACACGATTTAGGTTATTTGAGGGAGTTCTCGATCATAGTTGCATTTTTGGTTGGTTATTTTGTGGGGGTGATTTTGGTTTTCCCCCCATTAAAAATACAAAGCTGGGTTTTGAGCTAGGCGCAGGCTGGAGTGTTAAAAAGGGTGAAATGTTTGGTGCTGGGGTGCTAGTGTGGTGGCGCCAAAAATGAAATGCTGCGGTGTGTGCTGGAGGAGTGAATTGCCTGGGGGATGGTGCTAAAAATGCTGGAGGGATGAAGCAGCTGGGAGATCATAGGAGAGAGCGATGAAATGGCTGGAGCTGAAATGCCTGGAGAGGATGCTAAACATGAAGTGTTGGTAGGTGGAATGGTGCGAGCAGGTGAAATGCTTAGAAGAGGGTGCTAAAAATAAAATGCCAGGAATGGGGTAGGGTTTAGAATTAAATACTGCTATCTTGCTCTGTCCCCTTCACCCCTTTCTGACTTTATGTATGCAAATTTCCCATCTACTGGTTTTTAGGGATGTTGGCAGGTATGCATTAGCCAGGATGGTTCTGCCCTATAAAGTCACTCTCCAAGAATGACACAGTGAGTTCCATATATTGTGTCTCACTGATTCCATATTAAATGTGCTCAGCTTGCCAGTAAAAGGAGTTTTCTTTACCTAACTGCCAGTTCTGCAAGCTCAACCTGGATTAACTCCAGCTTGTGCATCATTGCCAGTAATGAAGAGCAGGTAGGCCAAATTATGCCTTGAATGACAGCTGTGCAGCCCCATTTTCTACAAATTATGCCCTCTGGGACACCTCTGAAAGCCAATGTAAGTCTAATGGGCCTGCACAGGTGTAGCTAAGGACATAAGGATCTGAGCGTGGCAGAATCTTTATCACTGGTGAAAAGAACTTACCCTGCGCTCCAGAGAGTCAAGCTAAGTTTGTGGGGCTTACAGTTGGGGAGGGAAGGGATACTACTACTTTTTACTTGCCCAACTGGGGATATTTGAAATGGAAATCAGTGAAACACAGTGACTATGAAACCACCCTAGGCCATTTTTCTAGAGTCACAATTTCTGAAATACTTTGTTGTTTAAAAGGTGAAGATGGACTTAAGTTTACCTCTTGCCTGTGGATGAATGGCACCCACTTTCAAGGACTTTGAGGACTAAACATTTAGATCTCAAAGACCATAGAATAGGGGCTGTTGAGAAGGTGTCATGTAAGAGGTGGTGATGCACTCTGATGATAACAATTATGATCACTGACATACTTCCCAATGAGCTAAACTGTGAGCAGGGCTTAGTGAAATTTTCTGTGCATAAAATACCTCAGCTGGGTTAATGTATTGTACTTTCTCAATTAGTTGTAATGAGATATACTTAACTATATTAGTGGAAACTTAATATAATTATTGGATGTTGTATTGGAAAATGCATAATAATTTGAAGCTGCTTTCAGCATTTAATGAGATTTCCTCTTTCATTCATTCAAACGTGCCCTTTGGCAATAGGGCTCGGTACACATTGAAATGTGTTGGTATGAAATACTTCCTTTAAAAAAAATGCTGTGGGGGCCCCAAGCTATGTCTCTCAATTGCCCCTGATTTTTAGGGACAAGCTTTATTTGGTCTCTATTTTCTCCCTTTTTATCACAACATGTGGCCTGTCATAAATGATAACATTGAATTTATTTTCCTGCTGTCAAAATGCCACCTAACATATTGCTGAGGATGTCTGAGAAACTGATGTATGTTGTGTATGAGAGCTCATGCTGTTTCTATACAGATTTTAAAAAACAACCAAAACGCCAAAAGGCCACTGAATTTTTGTTGTACACAGTCATATATTTGGAATTTAATTGTGGATTGTGAACAGGCCTCCTGACCTATTACAGACTGTTTAGAGGCCACTTAGATTAGAGCTATATATTTTAGTAGCCCCTAGCAAAAATATATTTATACAAATATGTCCCCTCTAACACATGTGCCATATTTGATGAATAAAACTAAGGTCTTCTGTTTTTGGACTGCACTTCGTAGTGACCTGTGTCTTTTAGTGAAACTTTTGAAAGTAATTGTTTTTATGTTGTATAATATGACCCAAATATTGTATTTTTGTCAGCATGTCTAATAGGTTGCACAATACCCTTGTTCTCTACAGGTCATTGGGCCCATTTGTGTTCAGTGATATACGGCATGAATGTTCATGGGTAGTTTGATACATCTCTAATAGAAAGTGAGTGAAATGGCACAAGTCTATTTGTGACCTTCTAGAAGTGCATCCCAGCAGAGGTGAATTGAGCGTTAAGCCTGATCAATGGAAAGAGAGATTCTGGAGAAGCAAATGTTTAATTGCTGCAAATAAACTTCCAAGAGCTGGATAGTCATTTCCCGTTAATTAACATTATAAAGCAGCTTAAACTTTTGTATTAGATAAAATATTGGGCAAAGTGAAAGGTCACCACAAGCTTTTTTTTTTTTTTTTTTTTTTTTTTTACTTTTTTAAAGGAAAACTTCTGAATAGTGTATTAGCCTATGGTTCTTTAGTGGCCTCTTCTCTGCCCTCAATACAAAGCTCTTTGAATAAGTGATTCTGCTCAGGGCCCTTGCCTAAGAATATATGGAAGAAATTAAAATATTTGATCATGGTAACAAGTAAAACTATACTGAAAATTGAACACTAAATTCTTAGCAACTTAAAAGTGGATACATTCGTTTTTAAAAGCTTATAATTCAGTCTGTGACATCATGAAGAAAAAGTAATCTTGAGACAAAAGAAGTGCTCTCCAGTCAATAACATTTATATACTAGTAACCTGAAAGGGCAAAAAGGGTGGGATTCAAGAATAAGGAAACAAACTCTAAGAAGTTACCAGTATCTAAGCAAGGGGAAAGTAATTTGAACACATCATTTTGGGTCCACCTGTCCAGAACTCATTCAGGATCAGGGACTTTGTTTCCAGCACGCATGTGGAAGCATTGTATTGTGATTAGAGCACAGGTCTTTCCGGCTATTCCAAGGAGTCTTTGTGTGTCTGTAAGCAAACTAATTAACCTCTTTGTGCCTCAGTGTCCTCATCTATAAAAATAGATGCAACACATACATCAAGGACGTGTTCTGGTGCTTAATGATAGTAGAATACTTTTAGGTCCTCAGATGAAAGGCACTGTGGAAGTACAAAGTACTGTTAGAGATTTCTCATCAGTAATACTTTGTGCTCTACTGCCCTGTAAGAATAAACATGGAGTTTTCAGTGCTTATAGCGCAGCAAGCTTTTGGTTTTAGTATCAATGACTTTATTGGAAGAGTGACGCGATGGAGTGGGGAGAGGGAGGAAGGGAAGTGTTGTTTTATTTAAAAAAAAAACAAGTTTTGGTGTCTCACTTTAACTTGCCTGCCTTAGGTTAAATGGTAACTGACAACTGGGTGTCAGAGATTGTAACATTGAAAACTGTCAGATGGGCACTTCTGTAGCTGGGCTGAATGCAAACTGAATGCTGATGTTTTCCTTTTATGAGAAATAAGGATGGGTGGGCAGGAAGGAAAGTGCACTAGGAAAACCATAATTCAAAAGCTGCACTGAAAATGCCAGACAACACTTAAGGGACACAATGACCAGCTTTTATAAAGAAGTGTTTAGAGCACAACTTGCCTTATTAAAATGTCAAAGATGTTTAGAGATCAAATAATAACTGTTTACTTTAAAATACCTCATTTCCATGTTTTCAGATCTCTTTCCAACAGCCTCATGGTCAGATTTGTACTTGGATGTGTACCCTGTAGTTCTAAATGTATTTGCACTTTGATTTCAATCCATTTGCAAATGAATTTCTCTTCTTAAACTAGGTCTTTTTTTATTTTTATCCAATGATGACTTGATTAATCATGCCACGGTACATTGTAGGGTTTATATTTTGCTATGGACAGGCCAACGTTTGCTAAATTAGTCTTTTGGGTATTTTATATTAGGACTTTAAAAAACCTGAAGACAGAAGTTGAACCAGGGATTTGGCAGTCTATTTTCTGTTGCAGTCCTAAATTTAATCTCCTATTGTATGAAGCTAGTATTCATTAGAAGCCTATATACTGCTGTGCTGTATGCTTGACAGTTACATAAAGATGGTCTCTTTGTCAATAAAGTACAGACAGAAAGTGAATAGTGCAATTAACTGACAATGTACAGGTAGAAGGTGAGTGCAGCTGAAACTGATTAAAAGTTCCAGGACCAGGAATGAAATCCTGCTCCCATTGACTCCACTGGGGCAAGATTTTACCCCAGAACAGATGCCAATGGCAATGCTGAGACCCTTATGAGAAGCAGGTGGGAGGGAGATGGCTAATGACTGCACATCCAGTTTCTGAGGGGGAGAAAAATTGCCAGGGAATGCTAGGAAAAAAGTATAGCAGTGGGAATAGAAAAGAAGTAACAGGATATAAATCACGTTTTGCAATACAAAGGATTAAACAGTTTGGAGATGATAATCCTTGAATGGATCATGGATAGCAGAATCAGGAAAGCTGCAGACGGAAGATGTAGAGATAAGCAGTTCAACTTTAGGAGTAAAGCATCTTATTGACCGGTGGCAGTGAAACGGGAAGGAACAAATTTACACCACCTGCCATATCACTTGCTTAAATGAGGTTCCAAGGAGTGTACATCAGTTCACTGCTTGGGTCACTGCCTAATAGTTAGTGGAAAAACAAGGGTACTAATGTAATGTTCATTCTTTTTGTTACTGGATACTGATTTTGATCCAGGGACCCTTTCTTTCACATACACAAAACCACATGATCATTAAATAAATGTCAGACTTTTTTTTTTCTCTCACCCCCCTTTTATTTTATTTTTTTGCAAGGCAGTTTTGGTTGGCCACATGCTGGGTCTCTTCACCCATTGCAGCACTTAGCTAGAATGCTGTGGCAGAAAGACTGGGCTTATGAATTTATTTTCATCTTGTTCAAACATCCACATCATGGATTTGTGCCTGACAAGTTGGAATTAAAATAAAATAAAAAATAGGCACATTACAGCCCAGCAGGAGTAATCTTGCAAAGTTACAGTTGAATGCAAGAATTGCATATTAGGAGATTTTTAGGTCAGTGTAATCAAGCTGTAGGGTTTCTTTTTCTTTTTGTAAGGCCTCTTTTTTTATGAAAGATGGTATTCCTGCCATTTCACAGGCATCCTAGGAGTTATCAGATGTTCAGGTTTGCCAATTTTCGTGCTATTTGCACAACAGGTATGTGTGTGTTTGAGTGCACCAGGCCGCAATGCTAAGGGCCAGATTTTCCAAGTCTGAGCATGAGGCAGAGCTTTGCCAGGATGGTGTGTGTTTTGAAAGGTTTATGAGGGCCAAAGATAGCTGAAAGTCAGACCAGAACTGTATGTAACCAGGGTCTGAGCCAGATTTCGGGTGCACTCACCACTGTAATTTTGTGCCCTTATGCTGCCCTCTTCTCAAACCCTGCTGTCCTGGAGTAGCTGCAGTTCAGAATATGAACTCTCCACCTATTCCCCCCCGCCCCCCAGCTACTGCAAGTTATGCTGGAAGGTGGTCCAGTCACCTCACTATCTGGGCACAAGCCTGGTTGTGGTGGAGGGGGGTTAAGGGCAGTAGCGTAGCCAGGGGGGGAGCAGGGGGAGCAGCCACTCCCCCTGTGAGCAGAAGCAGTGCTTTAAAAAGGAGCGGCGCCTTTATTTAGCTTCTTTTTAAGCACCGCTTCTTGCACTCACCTGGCAGCGCTGCGGGTCTTTGGCGGCATTTTGGCGGCGGGTACCACCGAAGATCCGGAGCGGTGAGGACTTGCCGCCGAAGACCTGGAGCGCCGCCGGGTGAGTACAGGGGGAGACGCTTTTTTATAGCGCCGCTCCCCCTGTGCTCCGGACCGGCCTACGCTACTGGTTAACGGTGTATTAAGTGAAAGGCAATATAAAAGTCAGGCACTGGGTGGATGTTGCAAGTTGAAGAATGTGCAGGAGATAAATGAGTTGGCTTGACTAGTTTCTTTAATTCTCTTTTCCATACACCCAATGTCCTAGGTATAAGGCCTTCCTTTCTCAACTAGGCAATGTGGTGATGGCAGAAGGGAACTGATTCAAGTGTATCATTTTTCAGATCATTAAAGAAGTTTTGAAGTGGGTTTGTGTTGGGAAAGAGAGGGCAGGGACTGGAGAGCAGGAGTGGCCTCTCATAGACTTTTCTTCATTCCAAACAAGCCCTGGGAACCTGCCACCAGATGCCCCAGTGCTGAATGTTTCTACTGCAGTTCAAGGGTTTCCAAATGTTCTTCCTCCTACAAGTTGGTAACTGGATGGCCCAGTCTTCTACAAACTAACACTGCAAGCTAAGAGCCTACAGCTACAGAAAAGCTGTCAGGTGCTTCAGTGTCTGTAGCAGGATCAGCTGCCTGGGAGCATCTTGTGTAAGCTAGCTGGTGATGGTGATGTTTGTTTGGTTTTTACATGGCAGCAGTGCCTAACAACCTCAACCAGACTTGGACCACGTTGTTCTAGGCATGAAGTAAATGACAGTTGCTGCCCCAAAGAACTTAGTCTAAAAGACCAAAGTTAAAATGAGTTGATTGCAGTGTTTTGTGGTCCTGATGGCATTTTACTGGAGAAAAATCAGATCCTAGGAGAAGTTTGCATGTGGTAGGTGGCACAGCCTTGCCCTTTGTCTTGTGCATTGCTCCTGTGAAAGACCAGCAATTAATGCACAAGGTGTATAGTTTCTACTAAGCAACAAATAGATTTGGCCTTTTTATGCATTGGTTTAAAATCTGATTCTTTTATTTGAAAAGTTTTCTATTATTGCTATGCGTTAACAAACATTTGGGGACCAGAGGCTGCTGTCAAAGAGAGAGAGAGGAGAGGACTCTTACCTTTCACCTTCACTCCAAGCTGATCCATTCCTGTAGCAACCCAGAGTTACTGACTCTGACTTTTGGGGGTAAAAGTTGGGAAACTGAGTCACAAGTGCACCCAATTTAGGCTTAATCAATTTTCACCTTTATACAATTTCAGACAGAATAATTGTCACTTATAGTGTCTGAACATGCATTTAAGACAGATGAATAATAACCGACAAGACAGAATTGATAAACGGGCCCTAGTTACCACATTGTGGGGCACCAGGAAGTTCTTTCACCTTTCATGATAGTTGTTGCCTTCTCTGATCCATTGGTCTGGTCCTTTGGTCCCATTCTTCAGTTTCTGGGCCAGAGTTTCTTCAGTTTGGGCCATGGTCACTTGGGTCTTTTATACATTTCTACATTACAGATTACTTCACCTTTCTCCGATTTGGCTTTTAGCATATCATCCCTTTGGATTTTAGGTAACCTGTACATTATGCATGCACAAGCTTCAGTTACCCAACTTCTGTCTCTTTCCTGCGTGGTTTTGCAATTTCTGGGTCATTTTATGTCAACCTGCCCTGGCTCTTCCCAGAAAAAGGGCGGTGGGTACTTATCTTTACAAGTAATGATATAATGTACTTATTTCTTCCAACACGTTACCTTTGTTCTGTCATCAGTAACATTTTAAGCAGATTAGTAATTCCATGCAAAAGAAGAATTGGCAAAACCACACTTAGGCCAGCAAGGACTTGGCCTAAGTGTTACCTCATCTGTACTCATTCACTATACTTCGTTACAAATCATTAAAATATAGCTAAGAAGGCTTTTAATGTTACTGTTTATCAGTCCTTCATTTATATTTCAATGTTATAAGTCAGTGTATGTGTATTATCCCCTTCTACCCTTTAATCTATTAGAAGGGGGTGGGGAGTTATAGAAGACATTCTTTAATGTCAACATTTCTTATCTTAAAACTTTTGGTTTTTATTCAATGTCCAGTTTTGTTTGTGAATCATTACAAAGAAGCTTAATTGGAAATTTTTTCCAATGACTGCATTTTGAGGGGTGCCTCTGTTTTAGGGTCTTTATTTAGTTGCTTTTAATAGTACCCCAACACTGACCATCACTTCTTTACAAGGTGAGGGGTGGTGGTGGAACAACACTTTTGGGTGCTTAACTGTGTAAACTTAATCCTCACATTTCCTGACTTTAAGTTTGAACATACAACCTTAATTATTTAACCCCTTCATCTTTTCTTAAATGCGCACATGTAAAAAAATGCTGTGTGCATTCTTAATCTACAATTTAAGTGCTCATTGCATTGTTAAATTCAAAGCAATTTGTTTGAAAACAAGCAAACGCACAAGTCCTCAGTTATGACTGTGTGTCACATTTCTTTCAGATATACTTGGATTTCAAGCTCTTTGGGACAGGACTGTCTTTTTGTTCTGTGGTTGTATGACACCTAGGGTTCTTGGGTGCTACCATAATACAAGTAGTAAATAATAAATTTCTTACTTCAGCAGTTTTTGTCATAGCCTGATCTTTAAAAAAGTGTGGGTAGAACATCTTTTAAAAATGAATGTGTTTTGTTTCCACCCCCAGTGAATTCAGATGGCTGGAGGAATTTTGCTTAAGCTTTCTGGAAAAAAAAATCATTTTAGATCAGAAACTAAGCATGGAGAACTTCATCAGAAATATGATGATGTGAAAATGGTAGGGGGGTTATAGTGGAAACCAGCTTGCAATCTACACTCAGTATCATAATTAGTATAAATATGTATGCATATCCATAGTTGTTGGACACTTGAAAATATTTATGAATTGATTTCCTTCCCCCATTGTTCATAATGGTTCTTAAAAAGACTGAAATAAAAAAACAAGGCATTTTTCTCTTAGCTGGTTCAACCAAATAGGTCTGTGTAGCCTGAGAGATGGGCAACAAGCCTTTCAAATATTTTCCTTTCAGTGTTTGGCATTTTACCCATAGTCGTTATCAGATCTGAGAGGCAACATCTGTACTCTATCCAAACTTGAATTAAAAAATTGGGGGGGAATAAACATAGGAGATTAGGCAATATTGAACGCTTTCATGAAGTTTTGTAATAGAGGAAACTCTTCAGGCATGTGTGCGAATAATTTCTAGGGAGCAATAAAATGTCCTCCAGGCTTAACGTTTGGCATAGAATCATAGGAATGTAGGGCTGGAAGGGACCTCTAGAAGTCATCAAGTCCACCCCCCTGCACTAAGTAAACCTAGACCATCACTGGTAGGCGTTTTTGTCAAACATGTGTCTAAAAACCTCCGAAGACAGGGATTCTACAACCTCCCTTGGAAGCCTATTCCAGAAATTAACTACCCTTTTAGTTGGAAATATTTTTCCTAATTTCTAACCTAAAACTCCCTTGCTGCAGATTGATCAATTGTTTGCCATGTCCACTGGGGCTTCAATGCCCTTTTTATAACAGCCCTTACCATATTTGAATACTGTTATCAGGAACCCCCTCTGTTTTCTTTTCTTAGAACTAAACATGCCCAGTTTTTTAACCTTTCCTTATAGGTCAGGTTTTCAAAATGTTTTATCATGTTTGTTGCTCTCCTCTGGACTTTCTCTCCAATTTTTCCACATCTTTCCTACAGTGTGGCACCTGGAATTGGACACAGTACTCCAGGTTAGGCCTCACCAGTAGTGATCAGAGTGAGACAATCACCTCCCGTGTATTACATGCAACCCTCCTCTTAATACATCCGGAATGATATTAGTCTTTTTTTCACTACTGAATACGAGTTAAAAATATGATGCAATTTCTGATCCACTATAACCCTCAGATCACTTACAGAAGTACTATCGCCTATCCAGTTATTCCCCATTTTGTATTTTTGTGTTTGGTTTTTCCTTCCTAAGTCAAGTACTTTATGCTTATCTCTATTGAATTTCATCCTGTTGAATTCAGTCCAATTCGTCAAGGTCATTTTGAATGCTAAATCCTGTCCTCCAAAGTGCTTGCAACCCCTCCCAGCTTGGTGTCCTCTACAAATGTTATAATCATACTCTCCACTACACTATCCAAGTCATTAATGAACATTATTTAATATTGCCAGACTCAGGTCTGATCCCTGTGGGACCCCACTAGATATGCCTTCCCAATTTGATATTGAACCATTGATCACTATTCTTTGAGTGTAGTCTTTCAACCAGTTGTGCACCCACCTTATACTAATTTCATCTTGACCAGATTTCCTTGCTTGCTTGGTTTGCTTGTGGGAATGTCATGAGGGACTGTGTAAAAAGACTTACTAAATCAAGGTATGTAATATCTACTGCCTTCCCCCTTAGGCCAGTAACACTGTCAAAGAAGGAAATTGGGTTGGTTAGGCATGATTTGTTCTTGACTCATCTATGCTGGCTATTCCTTATAACCCTTTTATCCTCTGCCTGCTTACAATTTAATTTTGTTCATTTGCTCCAGTATCTTTCCAGGTATTGTAGTTAGGTTGACTGATATACAATTCCCTGGGTCCTCCTTGTTCTGCTTTTCAGAGATAGGTACTATGTTTGCTCTTCTCCAGTACTCAGTCATCCCCCATGTGTTCTTGAAGAGATTTGCTAATGGTTCTAAGATTGCTTCAACTAATTCCTTAAGTGCTCTCGGGTGAATTTCATCAGGACTTGCTGACTTGAATATATGTAACTCATCTAAATATTTTCTATCCTGTTCTTTCCCTATTTTGGCTTGCATTTCCTTCTTGTTGTTAATATTGTGTTAAGTATCTGGTTACCATTAACCAATTTATTGAAGACTGAAGCAAAATAGGCATTAAATACCTTGATGTCGTTGGCTGTTAGATTTCCTTCCCCACTAAGTTGGGGACCTGCACTTTGCTTTGTCTCGTTCTCCTCTTATTGACTTTTATTTCCCTTGCTAGGTGTCTCATTTTGTGCATTAGCCTTTCTGTTATGTCCCTATATACTTTTGCACTCCTCCTTAGCAATTCATCTGTTTCCACTTTAATTCCTTTTTGATTTTTTTCAGGTCATTGAAGAGCTCCTGAGGGAGCCATATTGGCTTCTTACTGTTCTTCCTATCTTTCCTTCACATTGATATGGTTTGCAGTTATGTCTTTAATATTATTTCCTTAAGAATCAGTCAGGTCTCCTGAACTCTGTTTTCCCTGAGATTTTTCCCCCCCATGGTGTATAGTAAAAGATTTTTGAATTATAAGATGATAGAAAAGGAAGAGGAAGCTGTTAAAATTATTTTTCTAACTCCAGATGTGACTCAATCGGTAATGTAGTTTTGCTGCCACTGGGACTGCTCCCTGAATACATAACAGGCACGGGGCTTGTATCATGACCAGAGGAACAGGAGTCAGAGGGCCACTGTTCCCTGGAGGGACTTTTAGTGACAGCATACCAGTGGAATAGGGAATACAGGAAGTCAGGCTGGACCATCTCACCTATGTGGACAGAGTAGTGCAAAGGATTTAATAAAGTTCCATTTGTTCAGCGTAACCTGCATTCAGCTTCACCCTTTGTGAATGAAACAGGACAGTTTGAGCTTCCAGAACCACAGACCCAGCATCAGGCATTCTTCTCCAGTAACAAAGGAGAATTTAAAAATACTTGTTGAAAAACTGGTGCTTTTATGTATAGATTAGAGCTGGCTGGAAATCAGTTTAGCAAAACATTTTGCCATTTGTGTTTGTTCTGCATTGAAACAAAAACTAGACCCTTTGAAATTTCCCATCAGGAAAAAGAGACCCACACCCCAAAATAGCCAGTAGCTCATTGGTTAGGGCACTCATCTTGGATGTGGAAGTCCCTGCTTTGCCTGATTCAGGACACTCACCTGGGTCTTGCATATCCCTGGGCTATTGGCTATTCTGGAATGGGCCTCTCTGTCTGACCAGAAATTCCATTCTGGGCTGAGAAACCTTCCCTACAAGATGTTCACAGAAACCAATATATTTCTGTGAAAACTTGTTTGACAGATTAGCATTTTCTGACACAAAATGTTTAATACAAAATTCCCAACCAGTTCTAGTGCTGATCTACAAATGCTAATCTTTGATCTGCAATAGGAAAGGAGGGACATGAATGGCATAATCTCAGCTGCAGAATCATAGCTAAATAGCTCATCTCCTGTTCTGGTCGCATTTTACTAACCTCAAACTAACAAAAAATAAATGTGAAGTTATTGAAAATGGAGAAAGACTTAACCATAATAATGTGAAAGATATTGCAGAAGGAGAGGGAACAGGGTGAATTTTTAAGGTAGTTGAAATATTTTTCACAGCACCCTGGAAGATCCAGAAATTTTCTTTTAAGATTAATTAAGTACATAAAGCCCTGTTTTGCACCTTCGTCCCTCCAACTGTGAAACATCTGGCTTTGAGATATTCAAGAACATAACTGTGCTGATAAAGAGACGTTTCTAAGAGCAGCAAAGATTATTTAACATTTGTCTTATGAAGGACGTAAATTGTCTGTCTTTGATAATATTTCAACTTTGACAATTAAAAAAGGGGAATAGTTTAAACAGATAATAGAGGCAAGAAAGTTTGAAATACAGCCTTGATTTCCTTTCAAGTTCTCCAGTTACAAAGGGCAAACTTTGACCATGAAATTATGTGAAGATGGGCAAGAAACTTTTATATCTGAATATCAGAAACTATCTTTGTATTTCAAACTGCTGAGCCCATCTGAGGGCAATAGCAAAGAAACTAGGCACTGATTAGATACAGATAAAGCCAAACTGGATCCCACAAATTCAGCAGAATCCTTGAAGGTACCAGTAATTATTTTCAGCTAAGATTTTTACCTCCAGTCTTTTAGAGAGAGACATTTTTATTCTTCTATACAGTCACTCTGTTATGGTCTATCTTAAGGCTAATATGAAGTTATTTCTCTCTCATGTAAACTATAGTGTGGAAAGAGTTTTTATATTGCTCCATGCTTCATAATATGGAACAAGGATTTTATATTACATTCTGGAGACACTATCAGGAAGAGACTAAAAGGACAATAAATACCTTCTTGAATTATAATAATTGATGTTAGAAAGGAGGAGGGATATCAATACCACATTGATTTTCTTTTACATATTGACTTGGGAGTAGCCAATACATAAACTCTAGTTACCCCTACCTTAAAATTGTGTGTGTGTGTGTGTGTGTGTGTGTGTGTGTGTGTGTGTGTGTGTGTGTGTGTGTGTGTGTGTGTGTGTGTGTGTGTGTGTGTGTGTGTGTGTGTGCGCGCGCCAGCCAAACATGTCTACATCTCTTCCCTTGTGTTCATATTGATAGAGGCATGTGTCTAAACCACTGGAAACTCATCTTCCTTCAGTGTCATGCCATGTGTTGAGTTTGTAGATCATTCTTTATGTGGACATCCTCGAATTAGTAATCTCAAAATATTCTGTAATAATTTGAATGGGATTAACTCTACTCCAAATGTTAGTTTATATGATTTTTATGGAGTGACACTAAATTTATATTACAAAATAGTGTAAAATCTGTATTGTAGAATAGCATGGCTCTCATTTGGGATGACCTGCATAACTCATCCCTAGCATCATTTCTCATGTGCAATGGGAATATTTCAAAATTATCCCACACTGTTATGTATTCTCTTTCAAGAAGATAATATAGACATAATTAAGTATATAAAGAAAACCTGGCCTTGTAAACTTATATGAAATGACATGGTGTGGTGCTAACTGCTAAAATCTAATGTTAATGAACTTCTAAGGCTGAACTATCACACACTCAAAAGGCAGTAAATTGCAACGGTTTAGGTTGCTGTCTTAACATTAATTCAGACATAGTGCACACCCTATACCTCACAATGCCTATTATTCACATAACAGTGTCCATGGCATAAGGCTAAGGACAATCTTTGACTGATCTCACATGTCTATTCAAGTACTGAGAAAAGGGCTCCTTGCCAGGAACCTTAGTGTCTCATCTCTACTGGAAATAATGCACAGATACCAACATTGCTTTGATTGCTCAGCTGTGCTAGTGTCATTACACCCTCTTACAAGAGGTATGGAGTGACTGCCATTGTGTCAGGATGTGCAGATGCTCAGGTTCATCCTCTGTTTGGGAGGTAGGGCTCTGGATGGCAGAACAGACTGGCTGGCTACAGGTTCTCATTGCTGTGTTAATAAATAAATAAATAAAATAATAAATAAAACTGAAATAAAAACAATGTAACTGTTAAGTACAAGCTCTCTGTGTTTTAATAGGACCACCACCAAACTGGAAGCATGCTTGTCTACATTGTGTATGGTTAATTAACTCTTGGGTCACTGGACAAATATGCCCATGCACTGAGGTACTGAAAAAGAGCAGCAACCTCATTGCTGTCTTCATTATATTCCACAATCTTCTCCCAGACCGGAGTCCCACATCCCTTCCCACTCTTCTTCTCCCCTCTCCCACCCCCCAGGAAACACTTTCCCCAGTCAATTTGCCTTATTTTGGTCGTGAAACACTTTATCTTCCTCCTCTGTTACCCACCCCTATCACCTGTAGAGAGCTGATTTGGGCTCAGTGCTGGTTACTTCATGCCTTTGCATGAGCTGGCATGCCATTGCAACTGTACCCCCTTTGGCCAGGTGGAGCGTTGTATCGGAATTCACTTGATCTGATGGTGGGGGGGGGGCAGTCATAGAATCATAGAATATTACAGTTGGAAGAGACCTCAGGAGGTCATCTAGTCCAATCCCCTGCTCAAAGCAGGACCAATCCCCCACTAAATCATCTCAGCCAAGGCTTTGTCAAGCCGGGCCTTAAAAACCTCTAAGGATGGAGATTCCACCACCTCCCTAGGTAACCCATTCCAGTGCTTCACCACCCTCCTAGTGAAATAGTGTTTCCTGATATCCAGCCTAGACCTCCCCCACTGCAACGTGACAGAACAAGGAGCAATGGTTTCATCTGCCATCACTGAGAACAGCTGAGCTCCATCCTCTTTGGAACCTCCCTTCCGGTAGTTGAAGGCTGCTATCAAATGCCCCTTCACTCCTCTCTTCTGCAGGCTAAATAACACCAGTTCCCTCAGCCTCTCATCGTAAGTCATATGCCCCAACACCCTAATCATTTTCGTTGCCCTCCGCTGGACTCTCTCCAATTTGTCCACATCCCTTCTGTAATGGAGGGGCCCAAAACTGGACGCAATACTCCAGGTGTGGCCTCACCAGTGCTGAATAGAGTGGTATAATCACTTCCCTCAATCTGCTAGCAATGCTCCTACTAATACAGCCCAATATGCCGTTCGTCTTCTTGGCAACAAGGGCACACTGGTGATTCATATCCAGCTTCTCATCCACTGTAATCCCCAGGTTCTTTTCTGCAGAACTGCTGCTTAGCCAGTTGGTCCCCAGCCTTGGGATTCTTCCTTCCCAAGTGCAGGACTCTGCATTTATCCTTGTTGAACCTCATCAGATTTCTTTTTGGCCAATCCTCCAATTTGTCTAGGTCACTCTGGACCCTATCTCTACTCTCTAGCGTATCTACCCCACACGCCCCCCCCCCCCATTTTAGTGTCATCTGCAGACTTGCTGAGGGTGCAATTAATCCCATCATCCAGATCATTTAATAAAGATGTTCCTCTTGTCTGAGTCCTGATGGGGTATGGGTGTTTTTCCTTATACTTGGTGGGGTCAGTTGGTCCTGATGCTCAGGGCGTCTGGAAACCCCTTCAATTCTTAAGTCTCTCAGGGTCAGTAGGGGAGCCCAGGCCCACCCATTCCACTGTGTTTCAGCTCAGGGCTCATAAACCAGCCAAGCAGAATCTGGCCTCAGAAACTCCTCCTTCTGTGCCCTGAGATCTTTCCCATCTCCCTTGGTTCTTGTAGATCTGATTGTCCCATCTCAGGGTGCTGTTTCTGGACAGCTTCTCAGCAGCTGGCTGTCAGGAGTTTCCTTCTCCAGCACTTGCTCTTCTGACAGCCACCCTGCCCCTCTGCTTCCCAGCTCTTGTATTCTTGCAGCTGTTGTGAGGCTACCAATCAGCATGGGCCAGCAATACTTGCATTTACCTCTAGGTTGCCAGGCCAGTATGGGGAATATACACACACAGCTTGATCTTCCAGTATAACCAGAATTCTTCTGCTGGTACCTGACCTATGGGAAGAGTCAGAAAACAGCAACAGGGAGGGGAGCTCAGGTTGCGAAGTAGGGTAGGAGAATTCAGAGATGGGGTGACTCATGGACATAGTCTACTGTAGACTATTTATATGTCCCTGCCTGCCAGTGACTAGAAATCCTCCCTTGATACCTTCAAGGAGCAGTGGGTGCTGTCCAGGGTCCTCTGCTCAGTGTCCCCTTCTGGTTCCCTATTTTTGACACTTTGACCCTCACACCTGTCCTTGGTATTTTTTTCTGTTGTGTCCTGGGCTCAGTGGATCCTCCCCATAGGCTGCAGGAGGGTCCTTTAGCCATAGGCGGGCTTGCACCTGCCCACTTCCCGTACTAGAAAAAGGACTAGAAATCCTCATCAACACCCAGAACAGTGCCCTATAGGCTGGTTACATGCCTTTGTGTCATTTTCTGTGTTAGATTGTTGAGTTGCTGCTTTCATTAATCTCTTGCTGGAGATCATAGTGTAGACATGGGCACTGCACAATTCATTTAGGTGTGTGTACTCTTTCTTAAGAACATGTTATGCTGTTCCCACCGCAAGACAATTCCTGGTCACTGAATGCAAGCACTTAGTCATGATTTCAGTACCGCCATCCCCAAGTATTCAAAAACAATGAGTCAAATCCCCCCCAAAAACTGAGAGATTGACTTAGAAGCCATGAGGGTTTATTTTTAAGAAACAATTTGGGTTTTTTATTTGCCTTCTGAGTTTTCAATCTTTAATATGCAGTTGGGTCATGTTCTCAAGTTTTTTTACTTTGTTGTGAAATGAAAGCTGAGATTTGCACAAATCAACATCACTACAGGAACTGGGATTTTAAGAAAAACATCAAATATTGAGATGCACAATAAATTGTGAGGATTGGCAACATCCATATTTTGCATTTTTTACATCTGCCATTATTAACATTTGCTAGCATATGCTTCCTTTTAAATGTAAACACAAGGTCATCCATTTGGCATGTAACTGGGACGTATGGCTCTGCAGTTTTTAGTTAGCATCTGGCAGTTCTCTTCTTTTTTAAGCTGTCGTTAGTGCCATGACATGAGCACCCTCAGTGACTTGACTTCCCCTTGGCAGCTGGATCCCTGTTTAAATAATGATCTACTAGTGGTCATAATATAATGAAAGGCTGCCACTATATATGCAGGTAAACAAACAAACAAAACTCTAACCCAAGAAAGGATCCTCCTGTTTAGACCAAGGAATTGGAAGGATTGAGAGAGAACAAAAAAGGAAAGAGGAGCAGAGAGAAGAAGGGGTGGAGAGAGATTGGAGAACTAAACAGGAAAAAAACGTTTAAATTCTTTTATTTTTAGGGAAAATGTGGCTGTGGATATAATTTTTTTTTTATATATTAATATAGAAGGAAAGTTGATGGTATTCAGCCTTTTCTATTACTTCTCAAGATATTGTGTCTGTGGTTTTTGTGTATCTGTTCTTATTTACTTTATTTTTCTACTGCTTTCCAGCTGGTTGTAGCTTTGGAGGTGTCTAAGGCCTGGTCTACACTGGGGTGGGGGGATCGATCTAAGTTAAGCAACTTCAGCTATGTGAATAACGTAACTGAAGTCGACGTATTTAGATCCACTTACCGCGGCATCTTCTCTGCGGTGAGTTGACTGCCGCTCCCCCGTCGTCTCTGCCTGCACCTCTCGTGGCGGTGGAGTACAGGAGTCGACGGGAGAGCGCTCGGGGATTGATTTTATCACGTCTAGACTAGACGCGGTGGATCAATCGCTGCCTGCCAATTCTGCAAGTAGTGTAGACATACCCTAAGTTATAGTCCTTCAGTATCCGCTTGTCACTGTCCTGTTACTGTACTGAAACAATTAGATGCTTTTTGTAAAATCTGGTCCCACTTTAGTGCTTTAAAAAAAAAAAAATTATTCAGTGCCTCAAGTGTGCCAGGCACTTCATTGAATAAATGACAGTCTCCATTCGACAAAGTTTACAATCTAAGGCCTCAACCCTTCAATTGACTGTGCACAATCAATGGTAGGACTGGGGGCAAATTTTAGACATAAGAACATAAGAGAGGCCGTACTGGGTCAGACCAAAGGTCCATCCAGCCCAGTATCCTGTCCACCGACAGTGGCCAATGCCAGGTGCCCCAGAGTGAGTGGACCTAACAGGTAATGATCAAGTGATCTCTCTCCTGCCATCCATCACCCCCGTCTGACAAACAGAGGCTAAGGACACCATTCCTTACCCATCCTGGTTAATATCCATTAATGGACTTCATCTCCATGAATTTATCCAGTTCTCTTTTTTAAACCCTGTTATAGAATCATAGAATATCAGGGTTGGAAGGGACTTTAGGAGGTCATCTAGTCCAACCCCCAGCTCAAAGCAGGACCAATCCCCAATTTTTTGCCCCAGATCCCTAAATGGCCTCCTCGAGGATTGAACTCACAACCCTGGGTTTAGCAGGCCAATGCTCAAACCACTGAGCTATCCCTTCCCCTAGTTATAGGCCTAGCCTTCACAGCCTCCTCAGGCAAGGAGTTCCACAGGTTGACCGTGCGCTGTGTGAAGAAGAACTTCCTTTTATTTGTTTTAAACCTGCTGCCCACTAATTTCATTGAGTGAGAGCAGTGGGAAGAAAAGAGAGAAGCTTGAATGAGAGTTCCACTAAAAATATGGCTATTTATGATCATTATATGCAAATTTTAACAGTACCACTATTTCTTTGTTTTCAAAGTTCTTTCACTCACTGCTTTCCCTTTTATATTACACTGAGGTAGAGAGAAAATAGCTCTCTTGTGGGCTACTGTTCATAGACCTCACAGAAGGATTTGAACAAGATAAGGAAAGTGAAATGGTCTAGAGCACTGGGACTGGAAGCTTATTCCAAGCATAGAGGGCAGCATGGAAGAAAGTGTAGAGAGAGAAGTAGGAGAAGGATGTGAAAGGGCAATGGAGCGAGGGTGAGGTGGACTTAATCTTTTGATATTTCTACATCACTACTGAACTAACACATTTATACTGGCAATTTTTACTATTTTTGTTCAATGCTGATTACAATGCCTGTTTTTACTGTTGTGACTATGTTGCAGACAGTATGTGTACAACATTGTAGATTTAAAAAAATAATGTACAGTATCACAAAATATTATACCTCTAAAAATCAATTTTATTATAGCTATTTAAAACTTCCCCCCAGGGAGTTTTCTGCTAGACATGTCAAAGAAATTCTGTTTGTTCTGCCTCGTTTAGCTTTTCTCTCTGTTTTGCTGGATAAAATTAAAATACTTTTTTTTAAAAAAAAAAAAAGTAATTTTCACAAATCTACAAAAGTAAAAAATCATTGGCTTCAGTTATTCCTTTGGTAGATGGCATCTCGGAGAACAATGCAGCAATTATAAATAATACTAATATGCTACTCTAATGGCTTCTGATAAGTCATATTCAGAGTTCCTTTTTCTTTTAATACCAAGGGCATTGCTTGACAAGAAGGGAGCAGAGCTGTATGTGCTTAAGAGAGAAAGAGATGTCTACCTCCATGCTGGGCTACAGCATCTGAGTGCAGGAGAGAGGATCCAGAAATTATTATAATGTATTTGTCTATAGGCATTTTACAGCCTTTGTCACCATTATATTAGAACAAGGAACTGAACCTCATCAAAATATTGGTTGTTCTTTGTTTGCCTCATTTGAAAATCTGATTAATTTACCACATTATGCTATGAAAGTCTCACGGTCAACAATTCTGATAACCGTATGATAGACAAGAAGGCCATGATTTTTAGAAGTGACTAGTGATTTTAGGTGCCTCAGTTTGTGGGCACCCAACTTGAGAAATCGTAAGGGGAGGCACTGATATTCAGAGTGTGGGGAATCTGTAGTTTCTGACAGCTTTACCTAAAATCTGACTGAGGCATTGAATTCACTAGTCATTTCTAAATGTCTTGTTCTAAAGACCAAGCGGAGGAAAACTTGAAATAATGGTCCCAAGCCTGCAATTGTATCAGTGTGGGAAGACTCCTTGCACCTGTGTGGGTCTCGCTGAAGTCAAAAGGGCGCCTCATGGTTGCAGGGGGATCTGAGCATGTAGATCTGATCACAAGCTCATGGTGTAAAGGGCCTAATTTTGTCCTAAATTACATGGCTACAGCAGCTTCATTGAAGTCCATGTAATTTAGGTCCGAAGTAGGCCTGATTTGTCTTCCAACATAGTGATATATTTTATAAAACAGAAGCTAGAGTACACAGAAATGGCATTTGAAAACAGTGCTTGTGGATGGCAAACTAAAAGGTACCTGAACACAGTAAATTTATTAAAACATTTGGATAAAATAAGTTGGGAATGATTTTGCAATATTTTCCCCAGTGCTGATCACTATACTGTACTTCCTGCATTGGACAATAGTCTCATTACTGGGCTGAATCCTTTGTTAACATTGATAACTACATATTAACAGGGCCCTGACTGAAAGATGGTAATGGTGAAGGGACCATTGTATTCATCTAATCTGACTTTCTGCACAACACAAGCCATAGAATTTTGTCCTGTAATTTCTGTATTAACCACAACTACTTGTGACCGAACTAGAGATTTTAGAAAGACACTCAGTTGTGATTTACAGATTTTAAATGATATAGAACCTGATACATTGTTTAAATGAATAATTTCCATTGCTGTTTAAAACAGTGTACTTTATTTCCAGCTTGAATTTGTCAAATTTAGACTCCCAGCCATTGGATCTTGTTATGCCTTTGCCTGTTAGGTAAAAGAGCCTTCTACTATCAAAGATTCTTTCTTTTTTCTTGTGTAGGTATTTACAGTTATCAAAAGTCACCTCTTAACCGTCTCTTTGATAAATTTAATAGACTGAGCTCTTAAGATCTCTCACTGTAAAGTGTTTTCCAGTCCTCAAATCATTCTCATGGTTCTTCTCTGAATCCTGTCCAATTTTTCAACCTTTTTTTTTTGAAGTGTGGGCAACAGAACTGGAAATGGTATTTCGGTAGTCTTACTAATGATGTATACAAATGTAATACCTCCTCCCTACTCCTATTTGATCTTACCCTGTTAGGGCACATTGCAATCCTTGAATGCATATTTAGCCACAGCATTGCATTGGAAGTTCATATGAAGTTGATTGCCCACCATGACCCTGGAGTCCATTTCAGAGGCACTGCTTTCCAGGAAAACAATGTCTCATCCTGTAAGTGTTACATTTAGGAGCAAAGACTGTAGGTATGACTTTGTATTTGGCCATATTAAAATGTATGTTTGTTTGTTTGTTTGTTTGTATCCAGCTTACCAAGCAATGCAGATAGCTTGGAGTGAGTGACCTTATTCATCATTCCCCATTCCAACTTTTTTGGCATCTTCAAATGTTATAAGCAATGATTTTATATTTAACATTTTTATCAAATTTAATTAAAAAGAAAATAGCTTTGGGTTAAGATACTAACCCTTCAGGTCTCTACTAGAACCTTCAAACCCGTTCAATGCTAATTCCCCATTAACAATTATGTTTTCAAATCTATTGGACATTTTTTAATCTACTTAATGTACATTATTGATTTTTAATAATGCTAGTTTTTAAATCAAAATGTCATGCAGCACTAAGTCAAATGCCATACGGAAGTCCAAGTATATTAGATCAACACAGTTATCTTTATCAACCAAATTTGATAAAATTTTCAATGATGTTCCAAGTTTGTTTACCAAGATCCTTGCATTCGGCTGAGTTGGGCATGGCACCGGATTTCAGGATAGTTTGGGTTAAACAGAGCTTTACACTAGTCAATCTCCATGCAACACTGCTCATCTAGGATCAGGATCAGGCCTATCTGGGACAAGAATGGTTTTGTAACAAACCACCATGCCCTGACTCTTCTCCTACATGAGGGGCTGTGAAGGAGAGTAGCATTGGGTGCACTTCAGAGGCTCTGTTCCACCTGGGGCTTCTCTCCTTGCCTAAGGAATCCTCCTTTTGGTAGTTGAAGCTAGTTCTATACTCCCTTTGCATTGCTGGATCATTTCAAAGGGGTCCACAGAGGGCTGAGGTTTTGGGTCCAGATTTCTAAAGATACATTTTTTGCATTCACCTCCATTTTTGCGAATCAACTATTAAAAAAAAAAGCTGGGTGTATGCAAACTGGACCTTTAAAATCTGGCTCCATATTACTCAACTCCTTTACATAGTGTAAGAACATGGTCAAGTAGAGAGTTCAAAACTGTAAAAATTTATTTGAATCCTGCTGGAATGTGGGGTTTGGCTAAAGCATCTGAAACACACACTAGTTTTATTTCTGCGCATGCACCCCCACCCCCAACCTATTTTTGTAAAACCTAAACCACATCCCATGGTCATGCCTGTTTTTCCTGAAAAGTCTTTCTATTGCTTTCAAATCTGATAATCTCCATCAGGCATGTATACAAAGAGAGCACACAACTTTTACTGAAAGATGCAATGACCACAGCTATGCAAAGACATCCTCTTCAGCACATTACCTGAGTGTGAACAAGGTGCAGTCCCAGCCCTTCTGAGTTAAATAAGCTACATGCCACAGTACCTTTTGGAACTCAAAACCAGGGGCGGCTCTCACAATTTTGCCGCCCCAAGCAGTTGCCGCAGCCCCGTCCTCGACGCAGGCAGATGTAGCGGGGCCCCGCCCTGCTAAGTGTGCTTGCGTCGGGGGCGGGGCCCCGCCCCCAACGCAGGCAGTCCTAGTCTGCAGCAGCAAGGGAAGAGCGGCAGACCTGCCACCTCATTGCTGCTGCGGCGGGCGAGAATGGGGCGGCAGTCCGAGTCCCGTGGCGGCAATTCGGCAGCGGGAAGAGCGGACCTGCCACCGAATTGCCGCTGCGGGAGTCGGACTGCCACCCCATTCTCGATGCCACCCCAAGCACCAGCTTAGAAAGCTTGTGCCTGGAGCCAGCTCTGCCCAAAACACTTCTACTTAGAGCAGTCCATAATAAGCTTTTAGGACACTGAAGATAATACAGTTGCATCTGCATATGTCAACCCACTGTGTTAAACAGTTGTTTGACATGAATCAAAACTCTACTCACCTTGATACTCAATACAGAGGCAGGTGTATGTAACTTGTCAAATATGATCTTTGAAAGCCTACATAGGATTGCCTAACTTGGATAAATAGGGTGAAAAAGGCCGTGTTTTGTTATGTTGAGGTTTTGGCAGAATGACTCAAGGAACAAACACCAAAGAGAACTTGTTATTCAGAATGCAATGTTAAATGGGCACAGTGAGTTTTAAAATATTATAGTGTAAACTAGCATATCTCTGTACTACATTATTGATAACACCTTATTACTAAAAGTGAAAGATTTAAAAAAAAAAAAACAGTTTATTCGTCACTATTTATGAGCTTTGTTTTCATTTAGTATTCTGGATAATGAAAATCAATGATGGCAGCTTTCCTTTCAGGTCCTTAATGCTGCAACATTTGGGATCCAAATACAGCAGCAGAATATTTATTTGTTTAAAACAAATTGTCTTCAATAATCCAATGAAAGAAAAAAGCTGAAATAACTTTGTTGATCTTGATGTCACTCTGATAGCTACTGTAATAAAACCTTGGGGAAATAACTAACTAGGTTCTAAAAAGCTATTAAAAGGTCCCTTTAATGACTGGCCAGACAAGACAAGCCTATTGAAAGCTTACAAGATAAGAAACTGAGAGGTAATGTGTTCAGAACTTGGCTTAATATTTTTAACTTAATTCATTACAGTTTATTTTTGTACATCATTGTTCACAGAAAATTATCCCAGGACTCTTTACTGCAGATTACACTCTCGCCAGACAAATAAAATTTAAATTATGTGGCTGCAAAAGATCACATAGGTAGATCTGTAGTTGCCTTAGCTTTAGGGGATAAATAGGGTACATTGGGTAAATTTTAAGGGAGAATGAGCAACAAGGAATATGAAAATCTCAGAGGAAATATTGATTTCCCCCCCCCCCCAACTAAAGAAATACTTAAAAGTTTTAAACTAGGGATGAGATGATATATGTAATATGGGATTTGAAAACATGCAATCAGTTAAACTCAGAAAAACAAAGGTATCATGGAGAAAATTAGGGGAGTCTATAGAACTGATCCCCTCTCTCTCCTTTTTCAATCCAATGCTTGTATTTAGAGGAACATATGTAGTGTTTAGAAAACCTTGTCTAAACTGGTTCACACTTCCTGCTTTGGGCCTCATAGTCTGAGAGAAGACTACAAGTGTGATAGCTTGGGCACTTGCATTATATTGTTACGGTGGGCACCTGGTAAACCTCATTGATGTTAGTGGGCATTGTGACACTGCACCCCATATTCTTCATAGTCGTAAGATTATGATCTGATTATGACATAATTATGAGGCAATTTGTACAAGATGAGTCATGTGAGGTGTCATTGGAAAAGTTATGATTTGCTGAATATGATTATCCTATTTGTGTGCATGTATCATTTTTGTATCTGAAGTTATGAATATTGACTAGCTATCTGTGTTTTAAATGTTCTTACTCTTGGAACTCTCAGAACTAGCCTTTAAGGTACAACAATGAAGAAGCTAAACAGTGTTGATGGCCCATCAGCAAAGACAATGGGCTATGGAAAAGTTTAGTTTCCTGTAAACGTTTCAGCCAGCCTTTAAGTAATGGTGGCTATGACTCAGCAAGGGCATGTGACCAGACCATATGATACTGAACTCCCTTTTGGGTACCTGGATTTTTCGAGAAACTGAACTGTTTTTTGGTACAGAGTTCCTGCCATATGTTAAAGCTATATAAGGTGAGGTGTGACATCATTTAGTGGCCTCACTCCCCACACAAGGACACTCCTGGAAACACCTGAGGAACAAAGACTGAACTGGGGGAAGTGCTGGTCCCAGGCTAAAAGGATTTTTAGCTGTATATGGAAACTTGGTGGACTGCTTGTATCATCAGTCAGGGTGAGAAGCTGCTAATTCATATCCAATCTATCTAGTGTTAGGCTTAGTTTGTGTCTTTGTTTATTTACTAGGTAATCTGCTTTGATCTGTTTGCTATCATTTACAATCACTTAAAATCTATCTTTCTATCGTTTTTAAACTTGTTTTTTGGTTTATCTAAACCAGTGTGCCTTTGAGTGAAGTGTCTGGGGAAAAGTCTCAGCTTGGTTAACATGGGCTTGTTGTATATCTTTCCCACAGCGAGGAGAGAGCTAACTATTTATCCGCTTACATTGTACAGATATCCCTGTGCAGTGCAAGATGGTATAACTTTGGGTTTATACTCCAATGGGGGGTGCGTGCCTGGGAAGCTGGGAATTGGCTGGTGTCTGCTGTTTGTACTTGGGTGGCTTAGGTACAGCACTCAGGTAGCTCAGTTTTGGGTGAGTGGCACCACCTTCTTTTGTGTTGGGTGATAACAGGGCCTGGTGAGGCTGGCTGTGTCTCCAACCAAACAGTGTGGAAAAAGGGCCAGCTCAGATGGGTGGCTAGCGGGGCACAGTGGTTCCCATGGCTCCCAGACTGCACCCCGGGGAGGACCGCCTTCTCACGGGCGTAACAGGATAAACATAGGAAGCAGTTGAGCTTCCCTTGGAATAAAATAGCGGAAACCATAGGAGCAACTGCCTAAAAGATAGGCCTCCTGCAAGGCCAGTCATAAGCTAAGCTATGTGGGCTGAATGCATATACAGGGGCTGGGCAGTGTTTTGATGTGTGTGTACACGTACATGCACAGAAACAGTTGAAACACCACAGAAGCAACAGAAAGCCAAGGACAGCCAGAGAAGCACTTGTAATATGCTCCTGAGAGAAAGCTGGGGGGGGGGGGGGGCGGGGGGACGACTTTTTTGGGTAGAGTTCTGGCTGGAGAAAAAGGCTTGGAACATTGAGCAATGAAACTGTCTCCTGTTTGATTCTACTATGTTCAGGAAAACAGGGCTTTGATGCAACCTTGTTTGTTTATAAGGCATGTACACAAAGAAATACCTGACTACATTAGGAAGAGAAACTGATGATGAAACAACCCACAAGACTCCAAACTGGCGAAGCACTTGGGTCAAATAGGGTGTCCAGTGTACACATTAAAAAAAGAACTGGAAATCAGATGTTGGCAGAGTGACCACAAATGGTCAGATTTTCAAAGAAGGCACTCATCACTGCATGCATATACATGTGCATGCCAAGCTTATTAATGCAAATACTAGATGTAAGTGCACCAATCAGTTAGTTATTTGCAAGCTCAGATGGCCAGTTGGGCATACAGATGACCCTGGGCAAACAACTGATTTGTACACCCTCATCTACTGTGTGTGCACCCAAGTGAGGCACATTAAGATGTACAATCTAAACAAAATGTTTGACTAGATTTTTAAAATCCTTTGAATGTTGTTTGGCTTCAGCATTTTTTTTGCTGCTAATATCAAAAAAATATTTTATATGAAAAAAATGCAACACTTCATTAATGTTTTATCTGAACTTTATATAAACGTTACATGAAGAGTCCTCATACTATTAATCTCATTATAAGAAAAGATCTAATTGTATTGCCATATATTACAATCTCATCTGCTGATGAATTCTATAACTATTTAGCAGTTTTGACGTTTGTTTTCTGCCTTGTAAGGCATTTAAGTCAGTTGTATAGTCTTTCTGTGTGATGCCTCCGGTACAAAGGTCACTAATGAGTTCCATAACATGTCATCAAACACCAGGATTAAAAGCTGACCACATCGGTGGCACAGAATCCTTGACAGTATCCTCAGTAGCAGGTGCTGAACAGTTTGCAGCACATTCACAAATTACATCATGCTGTCAGGTCCTGAAGCCACATTTAAAAAAATCTTCATAAAAGAAGGTTCCGTCAATTCTTTAATCTCCATTTAATATATTTCACCATAATTAGTATATTTGAATGTCGGTATCTTTCAGAGTCCTCCCTGACTGAATTGGAGACCATTTTAGTTCTCCCCATGACCCGTCAAAGATAAAGAATTTGTTTACTGTAAATGTACACCACTCCCTCGTATGTGCCATCTGCCGCACTTAGCCATGGAGTGCTACAGTTTTCTAATAGCTCTTTTAATTTAAGAGAAATAATCTGAGATGTTCATTCTACATGCTAGGGATGTAAATTTGCATTTTAACTTTTCATGTCACTTCATCCCTACGTATTAAAAAGCTGTAGTTCAATGTCAATTAATCCATCATTTTATGATGGTAACTTTAGTTTCTTTATAACAATCAAAGCTCTGTCCTCTTGGGAAAGCAAGGAATCGGATTCTAGTTCTGCCCCTAAATCTGGCACAAATCAATTGATCTGTATATCTAGCCCTCATCACCCTAGTGTGAGTGTCTCATCATTAATGTAGCTGTTTTCACTCCACCCTCTGATGTAGGAGAGCATATCCCTTTTTTACAGATGTGAAAATGAGAGAGAGACTTAGTTTGTAGTGTAAATGTAGCCTAAGAGTGAGATTCCCAGCTTGTGCGCGCACACCCACGCTAGCGCTCATTGAGCTAGTGCAAGTGCAAATAGTAGTGTAGCTGCAGTAGCTTGGGCAGTGGTAGAGGAGGCATGGCTTAGCTATTCCAAGTACAAATCTGTCTGAAACCACTGGGTACATATTCTGTGCTGCTGTCACTGCTGTGCATGCTACCCTACCATTTATACTCCTACTAGCTTGATGAGAACACGAGTATGTGTGTGAGCTGAAAATCACCGCTCTATCTTTTAGTGTAGATGTAGTCTTGCGTGTCTTTGAGCAAGTCTGCGTGAGCCGGGAACTGAACCTGAGTCTATCCAGTTCCCTAACTTTTCTACCTTGATGGGTCATCTTAGGCACAGAGAGGTTTGTCGTTTTTTCCACATGCAAAATGTTGTTGTTTTAAAACTATCCCACTGGAAGGTGATGTGAGACTTTATTTTATGACTGTAAAGCATTTTGTGGTGATTGGATGTACTAGCCACTGTGCCTCAGGCCCATTGGTACCAGCTAGCAAAGGGTTCACTGTTCTGTAACAGCAACTCTTAACAGGCCTGACAGACTCGCTATGCCTAGCGTGCCACTTTCCTAGTATTTGTCCATAAAGAATGTCATGTAAGATCACAAATAAAAGCTTGTCAGACTGAGCCTTATAATCATTGTGTGATGTATGTAAGGATTATATTTGAGTTGTATATATGTACTGAATATATGATTTAAAAGTCTGTCACCAATCAAAGGGGGGGAAACAGGTTTCTTCAGACAGAAGTTAGGATGTATAGTCACCTGACTATCTTGGTGCACATGTAAATGTAAGCATTCTAAGCCAACACAATGAGAGCCCAATTTATATATGAAATCAACAAGGGGACAGGAAGACCCAGGGGACTAGGCCATAGGCAGTTGTCCTCTCTCTGGGGGCAAAAAATCAGCGTTGAAGAATATAAGTAGAATGCAAGAAGACATTTTGTAATCCATTCACCCTGGAAAACCTCTGCTAGAAGAGGGATGCTCCATGAATGCTTGGATCCTGATTTGGCTGAAATCAGCTAGCTCTACAAAAGACTAAACCTTTTGGGGAAAATCTCCCTTTATTATATAGGAAAGGTAACGATCAATAAGTGTAGATCATTTCTACAGGCTTGTTTCATTATTATTTTTTTTATATATATAATTTTGTTTCTAATCATCATTGCTCTTAAATCTTAATATTTGATAAGCTTGTTTGTTTTTTACTACAAATATATCTGTATTGTGATGTTAAATAGGAGTTGATCCTCGGTTGAATCAAATAAACTAGTATATTCACTGTGTCTGTGGGGATAGCAAACCTGGTAATTTCTGTGTCCAGTGACAGGGGCTGGTCACTAAAGGGGAATGCTTCAAGGGGACTTGGAGACTGGCGCACCTCTTGTTAACTGCAAAGCAAAATAAGGGCTGGCATAGCCCTGAGGAGGTTGACATCACCATCGTTAACCACCCAAACAGAGCTGACATCCAGTTAAGTATCAGCAAGTCTTCCTCTCCGGGTAGGGGGGTAAGAAGGTGATACAGTCCTAGAAACCCCAAGAAAGTGTCATAGCCATGTATTGTTCAAGCAAATAATTTGATTCCATATTTGCTGTTCACTTCCAATTACGGGTTAAACAATGAAAATGAGTCTCTTTCCACCGACCTTACTGGTACTTGGATCAGGCTCTATCTTTACAGAGAAGCTCATTCAAATCATATCAAACATATATGGAGACTTCCCATTACCATCTACACACTTCCCAGGATATTTAGGTGGGTCTTCATCCTACACCATTCCTGTTGTCTATGTACTACGGAGTATTGAATACTGGATGATCCTATATGGCAATATGATGCAGGATTTACCCCTAGATTTAAGGGGACAGAGACTCATCTGGTGGTGGTACCTGAGGGAATCACAAAACACAGAACTAGAAGCTTTCAGGAAATAATTTTCAACTATTCATTAACTATGTATTTTTAAGTCTATACATAGTTGGCCTAATTGAGCCTTGGCATAAATAACTCCTCTGAAGTTATACCTGTGCTGAATTAAGTCCCTGTTTAATTATTTAAAATCTGAAACAGCCATCCCATTCAATTAGTTTTAAATACTGTACATGTTTTACCTAAAAATTCTCAAGAGACATTCAGAACTTTTAAAGAACATCTCCCAGCCTTCTCTGGATTCTTCTCCCCACTTTAATTCTACACCAATTTATTCAGAATCTCAGTGAACTAAAACGGTATAGAATTATTTTCTTTTAAGAGAGCTTTTTTTGCCCCCCTCACCACTTTACCAGTAATTGTTCTCTTTCTCCATTTCCTTTTTGCGGTCTGCTCATATAGTCACCATGCTCTAGTAATCAGGAGAATATTGCAAAGCATTTTGGGTGCTCTAGTTCACTGAGCACATTTCCTTCATTTATATGCCTGTACTCCTAAGGCAGTTATTTCATGTATCTCTTTGCTTCCCATTGTATAGGACTTAAAATTTTTCTGTGCATCACACCTTCATTGGAAGTAATTTAATTTTCAGTGGTTGTCATGAAAGAGTTTTTCTGTATGTCTAGTCTTTTTTTCTGTGTAGTGAAAGCATTTTGATTGTTCAGCAAATCCACCTCTCAGTATTTTAGCATGCTTGAGGACTTATTCCTTTCACCTTTTCTGCATATTTTGTGTCTGAAAAAACATTAATTTGCATGCTCACAATGGACTATTTTAATGTGTTGTTTGCAGAATTCTGTTTTCCTATTGTATCTGGTCAGTATGAATGACATAAGAATAGAACTGGTATCAATAATGGAATTTTATGTATGTGGTGTTATTTTCTTTTGTATTTCAGGGCCATCAGAAGCTGTAAACACCTACAAACTTGGCTGTTTCAAGGTAAAAATGCAATTTAAGCTGCAGTGCATCTCCTATATCCTCAAGTCTAGGAGCCAGAAGTTAGCTATATGACTCGAGAGATAGAAAAGGATGTGATTTCCCAGTTGTATTGGTTTTTAAATAATTATTGTATTATATTTTTAAAGTACCTATCATCATAGTTTCAAACTTAGGGCCTGATTTTGGAAGGTCTACCATTGACCTCATCTCTTGACACTTGAGGGGTGGATAGGGCTTCTGATTCTGAATATCAAACTTAACCTGAGCCTAAATGTCACTAGAGAGCATGTTACACAGGATATGTTGAGAGTTCAACACAGGGAGGGCTGTCAGGATGGGGCCCTTAAAGATAGACCATTCTTCCTCTAAAAGGCAAACTCACCCACTTATTCTAAGCCACTTCGTTACAGTAAGTTGTGTTGGTTTTCTTATGTCACTGCTGTCTGGGGAAAATGCCTGCTTGAACTCGTGCTTCTGGCAAAGTGATCTAAAGGTGGTGAGATTCTTCCTGTTATGTATAGTATATCTAGTTGTGCCAGGCACTGTACAAATATATCATGTCCCTGCCCCAAAGAGGTTACAGTCTAAATAGACAAGACAAAAAGTGGGAGGGGAAGTAGAGGCACAGACCGGCAAAGTGACTTGCCTAAGAACAACCATGAGATTAATAGTAGAGTTGGGTATAGAACCCAGATCTCCTGAGACCCAGTTTAATGACCTGTGCACGAGATGATGCTGGATTCATCTTGCTCTGTAATGAAAATGTGTGATTCTAAAGCTCAATCTCCATTGGGAATGCCTGGCTTGTCACAAGTTCAAAAATGGGCTCTGTCAGTAGGTGTGTTTTAAGGTGAACCCAGCCAGTGGAGAGAGAGATGTGGTCACTTAACCCATTCTTTCTTTGGGGATGGGTCCATAAATTCAATAGTTCTTCATGCTATAGGAGGCAGATGGGTGGGCTGACTCTCCAGATAGTTCTTCGGTAAGAAGAGTTATTTCATTTTTTTTCTGCTTCCAAAAGTGATGAGTCATGTTCTGTGTAGACTGTCTATCTGGCCGGTAAAGCCCCAGGTCCTCAGTCCGCTTTCCCCTCTCCTCCACCAGCCCAGGCACAACAGGGGGCTACATGTGTTTCCAGGACCACCCCGCCCTCCCTGCCAGAGGGCATACTGCACTCAAGACACTCCCTCCTCTCCTCAGATGTCCTGAGAGCTGCCAGCAGCACAGATAAATTAGTTTTCCTACCTCTATTCCCTCTTCTGTTTGTAGTGGGGTCAGGGTGGCCATTTTGGAGTCAGGAGCTCATGTGCCATGGGCAGCCATTTTAGAACAGGCTTTTGATCTGCTTCTTGACAGCTATCTTGGAGTCCCCTCAATGGAAAGCATAGGCTTCCCTCCCCAGAGTCTTATGACTCCAAATCCTCAGCCCTCTCTCCTGCTAGTCTTCCTTCTAGGCAGAAGAAGGGTAACAAATGCAGACCTAAAGTGCCAAAAAAACCCACCCCACAACCCCAGAGGATCCCCAGGAATTTTTGGAGTGTCTCTGAGCAAGGTTCTTACTGTTTTGGGGTCTCTCTCCTGAGCATTCACACACACAGGATTAAAAAGGGGATGAGGAGGCAGTGGAGGTCAGAAACCTAAAATACAAACACACATTTTCAAGCGGGCTCTAAAACTGAACCTTACATTTCCATCCTGGCTTTCCTGCCTTTACAGCCTGAAGCAGAATGGTAAACCCAGCAAAGACCAAGCATCTGAGTTAAAAAAAACAAAAACAAAAAAATCCTACCCAAGTTTGTACTGACAGAAGGGTGGAATCAGCTCTCCACAGAGTCAGTATCGACAGCTCTCAGAGCCTCAGTGGAGACCATTCCCCTTCCCCCCCACCCCACCAGCAGAACGTGCTTATACTGAGTTCCTGCTTTCTGACATTTCCCCTCAAAAAGAGAAAAGGGCCAAAGGGGTGGGATCCTCTTTAAAGAGAGATTCCTTAACATCTGCTCTAGTTTTAGAGGCCTCGTTTTGAAGCTTTCAGGTCCTTCACCAGGTGAAGTCCATACAATGTGATCGCAAGAGGCATCTGTGGCTATGGCCACGGAAGGCGGATACTTCCATAAGACAGGTTTTTGGTAGCAAACCCATAGTTAGGGAGAATTTTATTTCAGAGAACCAATAGAAAAAGTTGCATCCATTCTCTTGTCTCTGTTGATGATGATGATAAATCTGTTTTTTCTGCCCTAAACAGTGGTTTGGGGTTAGGACACTTGGTACAAACACGGTAGGAGAGACAGTGGTCTATGAATAGATGGAAGAAAACCAGGCCTGTTAAACCCAGAAGTGACTCATTCTCCAGGAATGCCCCTCAGAGGAATCAATTACTACTTCCTGCCCTCCAACATTCCCCTGGGGGGGGGGACACCTATCTCTTTCCAAGGCTGATGCTACAGAATTCAAAAGGATTTCCTCAACCCATCCAGGAGGAAAGCTATACTTACGTATATCAACCACCTTCTTCAAAGCTTATACTCCATACGGTTCCTGAAGAAATCAGAGGAGAACAGAGGTTCTGCATTTAAAAAAAAACTAGGAGTCCTTGTGGCATCTTAAAGATTAACACATTTATTTGGGCATAAGCTTTCATGGCCTAGAACCCACTTCATCAGATGCATGGAGTGGAAAATACAGTAGCAGAGGTGTGTATGTGTGTATCTATCTATCTATCTATATATAGTGACAAAGTTCCTCTTCTACCTTGGTGAGTCCTGCGCTTATTGGCGGATTTTGATCGCCTCAGAAATCTTCCCCTCTGGTTGATCAGGAGTTGGGAGGCTTGGGGGGAACCCGGGCCCACCCTCTACTCCGGGTTCCAGCCCAGGGCCCTGTGGATTGCAGTTGTCTATAGGGTTTCCTGTAACAGCTGCATGACAGCTACAACTCCCTGGGCTACTTCCCCACAGCCTCCTCCCAACACCTTCTTTACGCTTACTGCAGGACCTTCCTCCTGATAGTCTGCTGATGCTTGTACTTCTCAGTCCTTCAACTCTTCTCCCTCTCAACTCCTTGTGTGCCTCTTGCTCCCAGCTCCTCACACGCCACACCACAAACTAAAGTGAGCTCCTTTTTAAACCCATGTGCCCTGATTAGCCTGCCTGTCTTAATTGATTCTAGCAGGTTCTTCTTAATTGGCTCCAGGCGTCCTAATTAGCCTGCCTGCCTTAAATTGGTTCCAGAAAGTTCCTGCTTGTTCTAGTGCAGCCCCTGCTCTGGTCACTCAGGGAACAGAAAACTATTAATCCAATGGCCAGTATATTTGCCTGCTATGAGATGTCTGTATCCCACTTGTCTGGGTCTGTCACTATATATCTATATCTTGTGTGTGTGTGTGTGTGTGTGTGTGTGTGTGTGTGTGTGTGTGTGTGTGTGTGTGTGTGTGTGTGTGTGTGTGTGTGTGTGTGTGTGTGTGTGTGTGTGTAATTGTCTCGTTAGCACTGACTCCCCACTTGGTAAGGCAACTCCCATCTTTTCATGGTGTGTGTGTGTGTATGTATCACACACACACACACACACACACACACACACACACACACACACACACACACACACACACACACACACACACACACACACACACACCATAAAAAGATGGGAGTTGCCTTACCAAGTGGGGAGTCAGTGCTAACGAGACAATTCAATTAACAGTAGAATACCAAGGGAGGAAAAATCACTTTGTAGTGGTAATGAGGGTGGCCCATTTCAAACAGTTGAAAAGAAGGTGTTAGTAACAGTAGGGGAAAATTAGCATGGGGAAATTAGTTTTTAGTTCTTGTGGTGACCCATCCACTCCGTCTTTATTCAGGCCTAATTTGATGTCCAGTTTGCAAATTAATTCCAGTTCTACAGTTTCTCATTAGAGTCTGTGTTTGAAGTGGTTTTTTTGTTGAAAATTGCCACTTTTAAGTCTGTTATTGAGTGACCAGGGAGACTTAAGTGTTCTCCTACTGGTTTTTGAATGTTATAATTCTTGATGTCAGATTTGTGTCCATTTATTCTTTTGTGTAGAGACTGTCCAGTTTGGCCAATGTACATGGCAGAGGGGCATTGCTGGCACATGATGGCATATATCACATTGGTGATTTAAAGACCCTCAATAAGTTGATCCACTTCCACAAGCTAAAAATGAACATGGCTCATAGCCACCATGGTGGCTATAACCGAGGGGAATTTCTTAACTTCTGTTGACTTGAAGGAGGCATTCCCATGTACGGACTGTACCAGAGGTTTGCTTACAGCACTCTGTACGTGCAGTACAAAGCCCTTCTTTTTGGTATTTACCACAGGATAGTAATAGGAGCAATATGGGCATCCCTATGTTAGAAAGGGGTACATGTGTACCATTTTTTCCTTGTTGACATTCTGATAAGAGCCCTCTTTCTATAGAAGTCGGCCAGAAACACCAACTGACAGTGCACCCTACAACAACATGGGTTTTCAATCAGTCTGGTGAAAAAGCAGCTTGTCTCTGTCCAGACAATAGAAAACATGAGAGTTTGGCTGAATATCATACTCTGCAGAGCTTTCCTCTCCAGAAACAGGCAAGCATGGATTCTGGAGAGAACATACAAGATTCTTCCTAGTGCACACTCCTGCATGAAGGTCTTACTATGACTTCAAGGCATGCTCATCTCAGGCATATATCTACTCTCATGGGAAAAAATTCATCTCTGGTGCCTGCAGTGCTACCTATTGAGCTTCCCTACTCAGACTCACAATTCCAATTCTCTCACTGCAAGACTTCCCTCCACAGTAAAATGTCCCTCCAATGGTGGTTACATCTGACAAAATTCATGGATGGTATCCACTTACTAGAACTGCTGTGCGATACCATAATGACTGATGCCAGCTTGGAGGAATGGGGAGCTCTTACATTTCAACAGGTGGTACAAGGGCAGAGGTCATGAGCGGAATACTCCCTGCATCATAAACTGTTTGGAATAGAGAGAAATTCACATAACTCTTCAGGCACTCCTCCACACCTTAAACTCCAGACACATACTTGTTGATCATGCTGACTGCGCATACAGACGGGGATACTTAGCTGAGCTTGTTACAAGCAGAAGCAACAACCTTCAGGTAGGCTGGGAGACATTCTGTCAGTTGTAGGCATCTCTCCCTGCCACAGCCCTTGAGCACCTGTGCAGCACTTAATAGGCTGCTGCGCGGCCACACAACTAGAGGGAATTTAGCTCATGGCCCGGTTTTTACATTTGATACTCTAAGTTAGGAAACGCCTTTCTCCATATCAGCTTTCACATAGACTCTTGGATACTCTAATATCTGATTTAGGCAACTTGTTCTTTCTTGATATATGGGTCACTCTGAATATTTTCATAATTTATGTCTAATAAGCATATAGATCTGCCAAAAGCATAAAAACAGCTTTACAAAGTTATATGTGGATATTCAAAATTTCTTCATCAAAATGCATAAAAATAGTTTGTGGCCAACCATCATATGCATGAATGGTACTAGCTAGTTAGTTGGATGAGACAAGATGTCTTTAGAATATAACCTTTGTAGTTGGATCCCAACAAGTTGAGATTGATATTTCTTCTGCTGCTTGTGCCATTCATGTAGGGAAGAAAGTAGTTGGAATTCATTTTGTTTCTGGCTGATGTAAAATATCTAGAAATGACTTAGCTGTTTATGTATTGTAAACAGAGCAGTAGTAGCATATATAGTTTAAAATATACCTATCACTTTCCATAATAAGTTATTTTTTTCAGTTGTTTACAACTTAGACAAACTTTTAATAATCAGGCTGAAATTTTCTGTGCTTGGTCTCTGACTTAGGACAAAAATGGATCAACCAGGATTTCATCCACTTCTAAAAATGGGTAGTTTTAACCATGGTGAAATAATTTTGACTGTTTTAGTTTTATTTTAAACAGTTCAGTGCCTAAGGATTTTGAGACGGAACTTGAAGTTTTGCAGGGGATAGCTTTGGGGTTTGAGGAGCCTTTTAATGTTCCCATGAAAATCCCAAAACAGATTTTCCTCTGTTATTAGACCGCGAAAATCACAGTTTGTGCATGCTCAATAGAGCTTGTTCAATATTTTCTCCATTTTCTGAGTGTCCCAACTGCACTTCACATTCTCTGGAGCCTATTGCCATGTATGCAACTGCCTGCTGCAGTATATGCCTACCACCAGAGGTGACACAGGCAAAATAGAGGCCCTGCTCCTCCTCCTACTTTCCTTCATCAAAATAGTAGTTTAGCCTTGGGTGAATAACTGTGAAGTATCACTAGGCTGGAAACGCATGTTTGTTAACATTTTTTGGGTATGTTGCAAGCTTTGCAACAAAGATTTAAAAGATGAGAGAACTAAAACCATATATAGAGTAAAAATAGAAATTAGAAAAATATTGGAATAGCTAATTGGAGTCGTTATTTTGGTATAAACCCCTTTGTAGACCGTCTGATTCTGAAATAAGTGTCCACATGGGGAGTTATTTTGGAAGAACTCTATATATGGTTTTAGTTCTCTCATCTTTTAAATCTTTGTTGCATGAGAAGATGAGTTAATATAATTGCATACAGATATTTATGTAATTGAAGAACAAAAATGTCGCCTCTTTTCCTCCCTCAAAATTCTAGTCATAGCATCCCTCAAACACACACTGCTTACTTTTTTACTCTTAAGCATAGAAATAATCAACCAAAACCAATAAGTGTAAGGCTAGTTGCTTAAATATTCACCTACCCCAGAGCAGACTGAGATAATCTTTTATTTTTAATCCACTTTCTATTGAGCTCAGCCAAGTCCCTTTCAATTTATTGTGTTTATCAGCCCTACTCCCACCAGATTAATTCTGACCTTGACTTCCTTCTTATCACCATTTCTAATTGACTTGGTTTCTATGGATTGTAAACACTAATCCTTGCTGACTTTAAATTTAATTGGGTAGAGTCTAATGTCAAAAATGTAAAAATTCATTGTTTACTCTAAATCTAACTCATTCAAATACAGACTCATCCTGGGTTTAGTAGCAAAAAAGGAAATCGGTCTTATGGATTGGGACCCCGGTCAATAAGACTACATAGAATCTTCTGCTCTCTAGCTGAGTGCCCAATCCTTGAGCTATTGTATATAGACAATTACAACACACATTTTATGTCACTAGGCAGTATGCTCATTGGCCTATGTGGCTTCATATTTCCTCTAAAATAGAGTCTGTTTGAATGTTTGAATTTTAAATAAAAAAAACGTGTATAAAAGTCATAAATGCCCTGCTCCTTCAAAGGCTTACACAGGTGCTTAACTTTACACACCGCAAGCACTATAAAAGAGCTAGGTGGTATTATTCTTTATATTTTCATTTGACTGTTATTTTGTCTTTTTTTTTTCTACATTTATGTAAATCTGGAAGCTTTCCTATAGTTATAGAAAACTGGCGTATACTGTAGCAGATACAAATGATAGCCATACTGATACCTTTAAAAAATTAAAGTGAATTTAGTGCTGCTGAAGAGTGCTATTTGGCAGCATAGGCGAATGAAGCCCTCTATTCAGAGGACAAGTGGAGTACCATGGCAGTACAAGCTTTTCCATAATATCCTATTAACATGCCTCAACCTTGATCAGAAGGGACTACTTCAGGGGGAAAATCATCCCATATATATATAGATAATAAAGATGGGAAATACTGATTACATCATCCCATCTATCTCCCTGCCATCATAGGGGTGACAACACACTTTCAGGTGTTTTGTCCAGGCTAGCTTATTAATGCCTCCGAGCAATGGGGCTTTTGCCATTTCCTACTTTCCTAGTAAATCTCTCTGTCTGAATGTTTTCCCAGACAGCCTACTTAATTTCATCCATTTCACCTAGTTATAATAACCCCTCGTACCACAGATTTGCTTTCTCTACTTGGAATCACGTGCTTCAGAAATATATAGACTTATTATCATGTTCTCTCTTAGTTGTTTCTTAGCCATTCTACCCATATTTAACTTTTTTTAATCTAAATGAGCCTCTGCAGCCCCCAATCATGTTTGTTGTTCCCTGAACTTATTCCAGCTTGTCATGAGGCTCCCGGAGTTCATCAGTACACCCTTCCATATTTCGCAATAGGCTACATTCATTTTTGTGAGGTATGAGACTAAGTTAATTGTTTGTGAGATGCTCTGATATTACGCTGATGAAAATCGTAGAAAAAGCCTATAAGTAAATGTAAATCAATAAAGTGCTGTCCCATGACAACTATATATGGTAAGAAGGGATTATCACTTCCCTGAACTGTGACATGATACATCTGCGTTACAAACTGTCCAAAATTATATTGGCCTTATTGTGGGAATATTTCACTGCAAATTCCTGTCCACTATTACCCCTACATCTCTTGCAGTATTACATTGACTGCCAATGTTTGAGGTTGTTTCTCCTTAGGTGCATAGGTTCAAAAATTGAAGCTAAATCTCATTGTTACTTTTTGTTCATGTTTCTAATCTCCCTAGCCATTTATTTGGGGGTATTCTGTTCCTATATACAGAAATCATCTAGGCTCATTTACTATTGCAACCTCTCCCCAGTTTTAAAATACATTGGGATATAAGAACACAGGAATAGTTGGACTGGATCTGAGCCATGGTCATCTAGTCCAGTGCCCTGTTTATTATTGTGACCAGCACTGGTTGCTTTAGGAAAAGGTGAAGGACAACCTGAAGTAGGCAGATGTGGGATAATCTGTGCCGCGCCCCCCGCCCCCAAAAGATCTCATCCTAATTCCCAACACTGAGAAATTAATTTAAACCATGAAGCATGAGATTTTAAAATTCCTTCCAACATTTTTGTTAGGACTGACCATATTAATTATGGATATTCTTATTAACAATTTAAATGTCCATTCCAGTCGTCCTTTGACTTTTGTTAAATTCTTGGCAATGAGTCCCACAGTTTATTTACATGTGTGAAAAAATATTTGCTTTTATCAGTGATGAATTTGGCACCTTTCAATTTCACCGAATATCCCCTTGCTCTTGTATTATTAGACAGGGAGAAGAGAAGCTACCTATCTGCCTTCTCTAGACCATTAATTATTTTGTATACTGTTGTTATATCCCCTCTTATTTAGCTCCTTTCTGCAGTAAAAAATCCCATGTTTTCAATCTATTACATGACCGTTTTTCCATACACATAATCATTTTTGTCTCCCTTCTCTGAGCGCCCTTTAAGGCAAGATCCTTTCTGAGATAGGGTGGCCAGTACTGTCATAGCATTCTAGATGAGGGTATACCACTTACCTACATAATAACATTATAATTTTTTCTATGTTGTTCTCCTTTCCATTCCACTCCACTCCACTCTTGTTTGCTTGTTTTTGACCGTAGCTATATATTGAGAAGAGGTCATTGAGCTATCCACAATGATGGCCAGGTCCTTTTCTTGAGGCAACTTTTTTTTGAGTCACCATTGTCATTGCTTTAAACCTCTATTTCAGCATAATTTTAAAAAAAATCTGTATAATCAAATATTTCTTTTGGTTACAGTTCTGTCAAGCACTGTTGGTTGGCTTATCCCCCAAGAGTCTCAATAAAACAAGATGCTTCTTCTCATGAGGGTGTTTCAGTGAACAAATTAAACAAAAATGGCATAACATTGTGTGAGGAGTTTTGGATAAATATTAACATTTTTTATTTTATTTCAACAGTTTCATAAAGAAAATGAATTATATAGATATTTCCAAAGACAGTGGGACTTCCATTATGCTGCTCATTTGGTTTATGATTCACAAAGAACCTTTGAACAGAAGCTGGCCAATGCTTAAGCCAACATACTGATTTTAAAGAGGTGCTTTGCCCATAATTCTTAGTGCCCTGTGTAGATCAGCAGGGAATACTGAAATAATTTAAAACTTAGTCTCTTTAAAAGTCAGATCTGATAAAGGCAGACTTATCAAAAACGGATTTTGTAAAATGAAATGAAGGCACTCACTGATATGAAGCCATATACAAAAGAATATTGTCCTACTGTTGTAATATATTTTATATCATATTATTTGCATTTTTATACTTAACAGTTTTAATGTTTTTGCATATGTATTGAGGGAGCCAGAAGTCAGATATAGGTTCATTTTAGCTTCATTTTAACCATATCAAATGAATGATAAGGCAGGACCAGATTTCCAATTAGGCACATTAGGCACGTGCTCAGGGGTGCCTAAAAGTTAAAGGGGGTGAAAAGTTTCATTTTTTTTAATGAAAAACACGAAGGTCAGCTGTAGGTGGTGGGGGGGAAGGGGTGGCAAGGAGGCGCTGACAAGGCTGTGCCTAGGGGTGCATAAGGTGTAAATCCGGCCCTGGCTACAGGATAGTAAAAAGGCTGGCTAACGGGGGCGGGGGGGGGGGCGAGGGAGAAGATGAGGGGAAATGACCTTGTGACTTAAGTCTGGGACTGGGATTTTGGAGAACTGTATTCTATTTTCAGCCTTCACATAGACATACTCTGTGATCCAGGACGTATCAATTAACCTCAATGTAGGTCAGTCTCATTACCTGTAAATGGAATTATAAACTGGTGTGTATTGAGTTTAATTTATTAGTGTTGCAAACTGCTTTGAGATTCTTGGATGGGGGATATTGCACGTGAATATGTGCTATCAGTGGAACACTGTCTTTGGGCAGTCACTTGCTCCTGAATGTACTGTAAGTAGTGGTAGATGGCAGAGATTCTAACAGTTGTCAGCGCTGTGCCCAGAGGGACATATAGTAGGGAAGTCTGAAGGACGGAGTAGGCAGCTTTGGAAAGGGTGTCCCAAGAGGTAGGCACTCATAGTGGGTCAGAATTAAGGTTGAGGCGTACATTCATCGATGAACAGTAGGTGTGGACATGGTAAGGTGTGTTGCTGGGGGAGGAAGAGTAGAGTGTTTGTATGGTTTATTTTTTTAATTTCCTTGGTTTTGTATTGGATATCTTGTGTAATCGTAACTGTTTCACAATTAAGTTTTTGTGTATTAATTTACATTTACTATTTGCTAAGTACTCTTATCTGGGTAGATATTAGATATTATGTATGTAGGCAGATTTGGGGAATCTGACTGTAGAAATGATGATTTCTTGTTGATATTGTGAAATTATCAAATTGCTGTATCATAAGAAGATGGATGATCAAGAAAATGGATCCCAGAAGAACAACCTTGCTCTTCATGGGACTCCTAGAGTGTTCAGTAGAGGGTGGCAATGTAGAAGAAATTATTGAATAATTTTTTCCCCCCAGAAAAAATGAAGGACTGCATTCTCATGACTGAATGAGCACACGGTGTGCTGGCCCAGCATCCACCTTCTGGTAGTATTCCCAGACCTTAACCTTCAGATGCCAAAATTTCAGAGATAGAGTTAACATTCCCCTCTTAGGGCTGGTCTACACTACCTGCCGATATTACCTACATTATTCACGTAGCTGAAGTCGCGTACCTTACATCGATCCCCGCCCCTAGTGTAGACCTCGCCTTAGTTAGACAGCAACCATATGTACATTATTATTCAACTAAAATCTCCATTTACACTTCTCATAGTGTAGCTACACTGCACTGAGGGAAAGAAAAGTGTTTCTCAAAATAAAGCCAATTATGCATGAGCACAATGCTGAGTTTTGGTGGAAAAAGCATATTTTACATTAACTTTTATATGGATTGGTACATTTATTTTCATATCTGGAGGAATGGCTGAATCTTGTGGCATATAACAGAAGCAAAAATAGTCTCTCAAAGTCCCTCTATTCCAGAATGACAACAGATATCAATAATTCCAGATATCCATTCAGTTGGGTGTCAGCTAGGAAATGTTTGATTTAACATCGCTGTGTTATATTAAGTTGTAATGTTGCTTTTCAAGTGATTGCATATGTCCTTTTACTCTAGGTGTGTGTGCGCGCGCCTTGTTCACTGGTGTCGGAGAGCTTTTCCCTAAAAGTACCCATAGGAGTGGCCATGCCTGTGCCCTGGCATACCTTGTGCTCCAAGCTGAGCATATACAGGGTGCAGCTTTCCTGGCCATCCTTCAGTTCCTCCTTACTGTCCATGGTCAGAGCATGCCGTCAGCTCATTCCTCCTGGGAATTTGTCAATTGTGGTACTCGTTTTGGTCCCTTGATCCCCTTTTTCGTTTTCCTTATTGGCAATAGTTTAATGGGCTCTGAACTCTGCTTGGTACTGGGGGAGCCCATGCCAAGGGGTTCTCTGGCTTGGCAGCCTGCTCTGGATGTCACAAGCCGATGCCCTTGAGTGATTCTCACTCTTACTATTTTGAAGTGCTTGGGTTAGGGTCATGTCAGGAACAATTGCCTGAGATCCTGTGCCTCAAGACTGGAACAAAGGTGCTCCTTTTTGTATCTCAATTGTCCAGGGGCCCCACTGGTTGTTTGGAGGGCTTCCTGCTTCTGATGTACTTAAAAAACATTTTATTACCTTTTGAGTTTTTGGCTAGCTGTTCTTCAAATTCCTTTTTGGCTTTTCTTATGACACTTTTACACTTAATTTGGCAGTGTTTATGCTCTTTTCTATTTACCTCACGAGGATTTGACTTCCACTTTTTAAAAAATGCCTTTTATCTCTCTCTGCTTCTTTTATATGGTTGTTAAGCCCACAGGGGCTCTTTTTCAGTTCTTTTACTGTGTGTTTTAATTTGGGGTATACATTTAAGTTGGGCCTCTATTATGGTGTCTTTTGAAAAGTGTCCATGCAGCTTGCAGGGATTTCACTCTAGTCACTGTACCTTTTAATTTCTGTTTAACTAACCTCCTCATTTTTGCATAGTTCCCCTTTCTGAAATTAAATGCCAGTGTTGGGCTGCTGAGGTTTTCTTCCTGCCACAGGAATGTTAAATATTGTTATATTATGGTCACTATTTCCAAGCGGTCCTGTTATAGTTACCTCTTGGACCAGATCCTGCGCTGCACTCTGGACTAAATCGAGAATTGCCTCTCCCCTTGTGGGTTCCGGTACCAGCTGCTCCAAGAAGCAGTCATTTAAAGTATCGAGAAATGTTGTGTGTGTATTTCGTCCTGAGGTGACATGTACCCAGTCAATATGGGGATAATTGAAATCCCCCACTATTATTGAGTTCTTTATTTTGATAGCCTCTCTAATCTCCCTTAGCATTTCATCGTCACTATCACTGTCCTGGTCAGGTGGTCGATAATAGATCCCTACTGTGTTGTTCTTATTGGAGCATGGAATTACTCTCCATAAAAGGTTCTATGGAACATGTGGATTCATTTAAGATTACTTCATTTGATTCTACATTTTCTTTCACATATAGTGCCACTCCCTTCCCCCGTCGCACGACCTGTTCTGTCCTTCCAATATATTTTGTACCCCGAAATGATTGTGTCCCATTGATTGTCCTCACCCCACCAGGTTTCTGTGATGCCTATTACATCAATATCCTTCTTTAACATGAGGCACTCTAGTTCACCCATCTTATTATTATTCTAGCATTTGTGTACAAGCACTTCAAAAACTTGTCACTGTTTATTCATCTGCCCTTTTCTGATGTGTTAGATTCTCTTTTTTATGTGAATGTTTCTCGTCTGATCTGGCCTATACTTTACCCTCTTCCATCCTCTCCTCCTGACTGAAGCCTAGAGAATCTCTATCAATAGACTCTCCCCTTAGAGAAGTCTGTTTGATCCACGTGCTCCTCTGCAGCAATCGGCTTTCCCCCATCTCTTAGTTTAAAAACTGCTCTGCAACCTTCTTAATGTTAAGTGCCAGCAGTCCGGATCCACTTTGGTTTAGGTGGAGCCCATCCTTCCTGTATAGGCTCCCCCTATCCCAAAAGTTTCCCCAGTTCCTAATAAAACCCATCATCCCTCACACTTGTGGTAAAGCAGATAGAATGCAAATACCAGGTTCCATCCAGTGGGTTTGAACAGTTCTCTGTTTCCCACACAGGACTCCTTGGTTGTGGTAGCAATAAATGAAAGACAGTACCTAGGCAAAGTAAAAGCTATCACTAAAGAAAAGGGAAAAAAGAAATTAGACCTTTTTGGTGAAAGCTTTATTTATCTGAGGGTTTATGGCTAGCTATCAGGCCCTTTGCCCCATTATGACTATTCAAACTAGGATGCTATGTCCACATTCATCAATAAGCTGCAAGAGCCCTCAGGAAGCTTGTTCCAGTCAGTTCTTCTGGTGGAAGGTTGTCAAGTCTGAAGGTCAACTCTGCAGGCTTCCTTGGATGCTGCAGACTTAGCTGCCAGGGTCATGGCAATGGCATTAACCATGCACAGCTAGTTGTGGTTCCAGTTGTCAGGGATCCCTACAGAAGTACAGTAGACATCCCCTTTGAAAGTTGTACACTCATAGACTTTAAGGCCGGAAAGGATCACCATGATCATCTACTCTGATCTGCACATTGCAGGCCACAGAACCTCATACACCCACTCCTGCAATAGGCCCAAATCCTCTGGCTGAGTTACTGAACTCTTCAAATCTTGATTTAAAAATATTGTTTTATAGAGCATCTGCCATTTACTCTAGTTCAAACCAGAAGTAACCTGTACCCCTTGTTGCAGAGGAAGGCAAAAAACCCGTAGGGTCCCTGCCAATCTGATCTGGGAGAAAATTCCTTCACAAACCCAAATATGCTGATCAATTAGACCCTGAACATGTAGGTGAGACCCACCAGACAGACACCTGGGAAGCAGTTTTCTGTAGTAAATCAGAGCCCTCCCCATCTAGTGTCCATCTCCAGCCATTGGAGATGTCTGCTATTAGAAAATATGTATGAGCCATATGACGTTATAAGCACCCTCATCATACCATATCCTCCTTTATTTATTTATTTATTTTATTTTATTTTATTTTATTTTAATTTTTTTTGCTCCCACTACTCCCCTTAGAAGGCTGTTCTAGAACTTCATTTCTCTAATGGTTAGAAACCTTTGTCAAATCTCAAGCATAAACTTTATGGCTGACTTATATCCATTTGTTGTTGTGCCATTGTTGGCCCTTAACTTAAAGAACTCCTTCCCTTCTGTGGTGTTCATCACTTTGATGTATTTGTAGCATGCAGTCATATCTTCCCTCAGCCTTTGTTTTGTTAGGCTAAATAAGCCAAGCTCCTTAAGTCTCCTCTCATAAGGCAAGTTTACGTTCCTCTGATTATCCTAATAGCGCTTCTCTGCATTTGTTCCCATATGAATTCATCTTACTTAAACATAGGAGACCAGGTTTACACACAGTATTCCAGATGAGGTTTCACTAGTGCCTTGTACAAGGGTAATAACGCTCTCTATCTCTACTGGAAATGCTTCTCCTAATGCATCTTAGTATTCCATTAGCCCTTTTTTCATGGCTGCATCACATTGGCAGCTCATAGTTATCCTATGATCAACCAGTACACCCAGGTGTTTCTCCTCTGTCAGTGCCAACTGGTAAGTCCTCAGCTTGTAGCAAAAACTCTGATGGTTAGTCCTTAAGTGCATGACATTGCATTTTTCACTATTAAATTTCGTTCCATTTCTTATACTCCATTTTTCAAGACCATCTAAATCTTTTTGTATGATATTCCAGTTCTCCTGTGTATTGGCAATACCTCTCAACTTTGTGTCATCCACAAATTTTATTAGCACATACCTACTTTTTGTGCTAAGGTCATTAACAAAAATATTAAATAAGACTGGTTCCAAGACTGATCTTCGAGGAACTCCACTTATAAATCCCCATCTTCTCCAATTTAATTAATAATGGAATTGTAACAAATGCTTTATGGGACTTTCTACTGCTGTTACTTTCTAATATCCAAAGTGAAAGGAGGTCACCAGTTCATTAAGAAGCTATGGTTCTGTATGGTTTCACTTGCCACTATTATCCCTTTGTTTGATCCAGAAGATATATGCCTCCTTCAATTTCAGGGGTGCTTATTTCCACATGGTGATCCACTATGACCACCGAAGATTTTTAAGGTTTGTAGCAGGATAAACACTTCCAATCCACAGTCCTACCCTGCTGTGGCGGCAACCTACCTCTACCATTGGGACATCTGGGTGTACCGTTACATGGACAATTGCTTGGAGTGGGGTCACCCCTCTGACCAAGTGGAAAGTAGTATCCATAGGATGCTTCATCTGTTTTATTGCCTAGGCCTGGAAGTGAATGAACAAAAATCAATCCTCTTTCTTCCAGAGAATATAATTTATTAGGTAAATACTAGACTCAACTTTCCCCAGGATTGTGCCTCTACCAAGGTTCCTTGCTATACAAGACTTGTGTGTGTCTTGCAAGGGCTTAGCCCCAAACTGCAATGAGGAATTGAATCAGGCTCCTGGGACATATGGCAGCATGCTCTTATGTGACCCCTTCATGCCAGGCTCCATCTTTGAGGTTTACAGGGATGGCTCAGATCATTGTATCACCCTCATGTACATTACCTGGACAAGTTAGTATGCACAAGTTAGCATCCCAGATAAGGCCCTATTGTCTCTGGACTGATGTATGTACCAAGACAACATTTTCAGGGGGTTCCCATTCTCTTCCTTTCCCCCCCCCGCCCCCATCTCTTCTATTCTGACTTTGGTAATGGACACCTCTGCCAGGGAGTGGGGTGTGCACATGAGAGACTTGCAAGCTCAGGGATTGTGGTCCAGGCTACACATCAGCATTCTAGCATTGCAGGCAATCTCCAGAACACGCCACCAGTTCCTGCTACACATACAGGGTAAGAGTGAAGTTCTGGAACAGCCTTCCAAGGGAAGTCACCTGGATCGATCGGACTTCAGCTGTCGTTAAGACTGCGCCGATCACAACACGTCTGCCATTCTTCTTGCACTCTTGCCTTTCTTTTCCACATTCGTCCAAAATGTTTAACGATGTCATCTTCCCATCTTCTTGGAGGCCGACCGGGGGGTCTTTTCTGTTCTCGCGGGTACCACTCGGCAATGATTGCGGTCCACCTGTTATCCGTGAGCCGTGCTGTGTGGCCCGCCCATCGCATCTTGTTATGTCTGCTTTCCATGACAATATCTTTCACACCGCTGCGTTCTCTGATGATTTCATTTGGTATACGATCCAGAAGGGAGATTCCCAACATAGCTCGTTCCATTGCCCTTTCAGCTACCAACAGCCGTTGCTCTTCTCTCTTCGTCAGTGCCCACGTTTCACTGCCATACAGCATGCCTGGCAGCACTGCTGAATTGAAAATATTTTTACGTGTGGTCTTGTCAATTTTTCCTTTGAGGACGTCCTTGATGGAATTAAACGCACACCATCCTGCCCGAATCCTTTGCGAGAGTTCTCCATTCAGGTCTTGGCGCATATTAACTTCTTGGCCCAAATATATGTACTGTTCCACTTCTTTGATGTCTTCTCCTGTTACCGTTATTCAGGCTTTTCGTAAGACGTCTGATCGCATATATTTCATTTTGCAGCGGTTCATTTTCAGGCCGACCTGACTACTTTTCTTGTCGAGTCTTCGTAGCATGCTCTGCAGTTGGTTGGTGCTTTCCGCAATTAGTACAATGTCGTCTGCAAATCTGAGATGAGATAATCTCTCTCCGTTTATGTTGACACCACTCTCCAATTGATCTTGTTCATAACCATTTCGAGGCAGGCGGTGAATAGTTTCGGTGAAATTGTATCTCCTTGCTTTACGCCTTTCTCGATTGGGATGCGGAGGGGAGTTTCAAGGAGAGTAATGTCTGTTGTACATCCAGTATTCGCTTCCTTCAACAAACGAATGTACTGCGTGTTAATGCCCTGCTCTGCGAGCGCCTTTAATATTGCGTTAAACTCAACGCTATCGAAGGCCTTTTCATAGTCGACAAAAGCAATGCACAGCGGGAGTTTGTATTCCCTCGCTCTTTCTAGGAGCTGGCTATGGGTAAATATGTGGTCGATTGTACTGAAATTTCTTCGAAACCCTGCCTGCTCTCTCGGCCGTTGTTCATCCAGACTCTGCGAAAGTCAATTCGTTATCACCTTTGTGAAGAGCTTGTAGATGTGAGAGAGCAGGCATATAGGGCGGTAGTTCTTAAGATTTTCTCGATCACCCTTCTTGTGCAGCAAGATGGTATTCGACTCCTTCCAGCTTGATGGTATTTTTCCTTCTTCAAGATATCGACTGAATCTTAAAGCGAGGGCCTTCCAAAGTTTTTCGCCTCCTGCATAAATAATTTCTGACGTTATTCCATCTTTGCCTGGAGCTCTTCCCTTCTTCATCTGGTGTAGTGCGCTTCGGACTTCGCTCACGATTATTGGGGGGACGCGTTCTTCTGACTCTTCGAGGGTTGGGAGGGGGATGTTGATTCTTGATTTGAACAGTTCTGTATAGAAGTCCTTGCAGACCTCCTCCATCCCTGCTCTGTCGATTACTGTCTCTCCATCCTTATTCTTCAATGCTGTTACGCTCAATCTATACTGCGTCAATTCCCGCTTGCATGTCCTGAGGCTCTTGCATGATTCAGCTGTTTTAAGGAGCTTTTCTTTCCGGAAGTTCTCGAAGTCATCCTTCAGTTTTCGCCGTATAAGCTTGCACAGAATGGAGTACTCAAGGTTGTTATCCGAGCTCCTTTTCATGTTTCTCCGCTTCTCCAACAAGTTTTTTGTTTCAATCATGATTCTTCCCTTCGCCGCCTTCAGCTTTTTAATTTCAGCTGCTTTTATGCAACATCTCAACTTGTCGGCAAAGATACTATAGTCCTCATCACACTTTTTTCCATCTGGCTCCAGTCAAACCCAGAAATCACTTTTTTCAGCTTTCCTTCATCGAATGTCTTCGGCTGCCGTGTCCTGTTTGCCATCTGTAACGCCTTCTTTTCCACCACTTCATCGAAAATCAACTTCGCTGTAAGCAGGCGATGGTCACTGCCAGTGTTGAATGGCTGCACCACAGAGATGTTTTGAACGATGTGCCTTTTATTGACTAAAATATAGTTGATTTCATTCTTACTCTTCGTTTGGTGCGATCCATGTCCACCTTCTAGAGATCTTCTTTTTGTACCAGGTGTTTGCCATGTACAGTTCTTTCATTTCTGCCATCACTACCAGCCTCTCTCCTCTTTCATTCCTTTCACCGCTGCCGTATCTCCCTATGAACTTTTCGCCAGCTTTCCCTCGCCCGACCTTTGGCATTGAAATCTCCCATCGTGACAGTGTAAGTGGACTTTTGCGCGAGAGCTCTTTCAAGCTCTCGGTAGAATTCTTCCACTTCTTCGTCCTCACTTGCACTTGTGGGAGTCAAGCAGTGAGCTCACTCCCTTTATAAAGCAGTGAGCAAGCGACCAGGAGCTGCAAACAGGGGAGTTTGAGAGGGAGTTTGGAAGGGGAGTGCGAAGGGGGCAAGCTAGCCTTGCCATTCCTAACTCCTTTAACCCAAACTAAAGGCAGAGGCTGAGCAACCAGGGGGCTGCAGACGGGGGAGTGAGTATCTGTTGTGGGGACAGTTTGACCGTGTGCTTGATTGTTTGATTGCGTGTTTGACTAGTGTGAATTGGGAGTGCTTTGTTCCAGGCTCTTCTAAAAAGACAGTCAGCTGCAAACCAGCTGAGCAGCGAATAGCAGAGAAGCAAACAGGTGGAGTTAGCCTGGGAGTTCGCCTGGAGAGAGCCTACTGCGGCATCCCCCTTGCAGGTTTCCCTGAGTCGCTTCTGCCACAAGTGAGGAAACTCTTCGAAGGAAGGGACTATGGATGCTGAGCGATCCGCTGTCGTGACCTGCACAGGATGTGCCATGTTTGTCTTTCTTCCAGAGGATAGAAGCGACTTTGTCTGTACAAAGTGCAAGCTGATCTCCATATTGGAAGAGAAGATTCAAGGTCTGGAGAAACGAGTATCAACCCTGCGTTCCATAAAAGAAAATGAGGAGTTCCTGGATAGACGTCAGGATCGGCTTCAGCGGGCACAGTGTTCTGAGGATTCAGAGCAGGCTACGCAGTGGGGACAGAAGGCCAGTGAGGATAATTGGCGGCATGTGACCTCCAGAAGAGGAAAGAGTATGACACAAGTCCATGTACCAGAAACGCATATTCAGATGAGCAACCGTTTTCATGTTCTCTCCACAGGTACTAGTGCAGAGAGTGGAGTGAATGATACATCTGAGGGAACAGAGCAGAAGGAGACTCCACTGACTGGAAGGCATGAGATGCACAGTCCTAGGGATGGGGGTTCCACGACCACCACTCCCAAGAGGAGGAGGAGGAGGAGGGTGGTGGTGGTCGGGGACTCTCTCCTCAGGGGGACTGAGTCATCTATCTGCCGCCCTGACCGGGAAAACCGAGAGGTGTGCTGCTTGCCAGGGGCTAGTATTCGTGATGTGACGGAGAGACTGCTGAGACTCATCCAGCCCTCAGATCGCTACCCCTTCCTGCTTCTCCACATGGGCACCAATGATACTGCCAAGAATGACCTTGAGCGTATTACTGCAGACGACATGGCTCTGGGAAGAAGGATAAAGGAGTTTGAGGCGCAAGTGGTGTTCTCGTCCATTCTCCCTGTGGCAGGAAAAGGCCGGGGTAGAGACCGTCGAATCGTGGAAGTCAACGAATGGCTACGCAGATGGTGTCGGAGAGAAGGGTTCGGATTCTTTGACCATGGGATGGTGTTCCAAGAAGGAGTGTTAGGCAGAGATGGGCTCCACCTGACGAAGAGAGGGAAGAGCATCTTTGGAAGCAGGCTGGCTAACCTAGTGAGGAGGGCTTTAAACTAGGTTCACTGGGGGAAGGAGACCAAAGCCCCGAGGTAAGTGGGGAAGTGGGATACCGGGAGGAAGCACAAGTAGGTGAGTGCAAGAGGGGAGGGCTCCTGCCCCATACTGGGACAGCAGGACAGTCGGTGAGTTATCTTAAATGCCTATACACAAATACAAGAAGCCTGGGGAACAAGCAGGGAGAACTGGAAGTCCTGGCACAGTCAAGGAATTATGATGTAATTGGAATAACAGAGACTTGGTGGGATAACTCACATGATTGGAGTATTGTCATGGATGGATATAAACTGTTCAGGAAGGATAGGCAGGGCAGAAAAGGTGGGGGAGTTGCGTTGTATGTAAGAGAGCAGTATGACTGCTCAGAGCTCCAGTATGAAACTGCAGAAAAACCTGAGAGTCTCTGGATTAAATTTAGAAGTGGGAGCAACAAGGGTAATGTCGTGGTGGGAGTCTGCTACAGATCACCAGACCAGGGGGATGAGGTGGACGAGGCTTTCTTCCAGCAACTAACAGAAGTTACTAGATCACAGGCCCTGGTTCTCATGGGTGACTTTAATCACCCCGATATCTGCTGGGAGAGCAATACAGCGGTCCACAGACAATCCAGGAAGTTTTTGGAAAGTGTAGGGGACAATTTCCTGGTGCAAGTGCTGGAGGAACCAACTAGGGGAAAAGCTCTTCTTGACCTGCTGCTCACAAACAGGGAGGAAATAGTAGAGGAAGCAATAGTGGATGGGAACCTGGGAGGCAGTGACCATGAGATGGTCGAGTTCAGGATCCTGACACAAGGAAGAAAGGAGAGCAGTAGAACAGAGACCCTGGACTTCAGAAAAGCAGACTTTGACTCCCTCAGGGAACTGATGGGCAAGGTCCCCTGGGAGAATAACATGAGGGGGAAAGGAGTCGAGGAAAGCTGGCTGTATTTTAAAGAATCCTTATTGAGGTTGCAGGAACAAACCATCCCGATGTGTAGAAAGAAAAGTAAATATGGCAGGCGACCAGCTTGGCTTAACAGTGAAATCCTTGCTCGTCTTAAACACAAAAAAGCAGCTTACAAGAAGTGGAAGATTGGACAAATGACCAGGGAGGAGTATATAAATATTGTTCAGGCATGCAGGAGTGAAATTAGGAAGGCCAAATCACACTTGGAGTTGCAGCTAGCCGGAGATGTTAGGAGTAACAAGAAGGGTTTCTTCAGGTATGTGAGCAACAAGAAGAAAGTCAAGGAAAGTGTGGGCCCCTTGCTGAATGAGGGAGGGAACCTAGTGACAGAGGATGTGGAGAAAGCTAGTGTACTCAATGCTTTTTTTGCCTCTGTCTTCACAGACAAGGTCAGCTCCCAGGCGGCTGCACTCCGCAGCACGGTATGGGGAGGAGGTGACCAGCCTTCTGTGGAGAAAGAAGTAGTTCGGGACTATTTAGAAAAGCTGGACGAACACAAGTCCATGGGGCTGGATGCACTGCATCCGAGGGTGCTAAAGGCGTTGGCCGATGTGATAGCAGAGCCATTGGCCATTATCTTTGACAAATCATAGCAATCGGGGGAGGTCCCGGATGACTGGAAAAAAGCTAATGTAGTGCCCATCTTTAAAAAAGGGAAGAAGGAAGATCCGGGGAACTACAGGCCAGTCAGTCTCACCTCAGTCCCTGGAAAAATCATGGAACAGGTCCTCAAGGAATCAATTCTGAACCACTTAAAGGAGGGGAAAGTGATCAGGAACAGTCAGCATGGATTCACCAAGGGCAAGTCATGCCTGACTAACCTAATTGCCTTCTATGATGAGATAACTGGCTCTGTGGATGAGGGGAAAGCAGTGGATGTGCTATTTCTTGACTTTAGCAAAGCTTTTGATACAGTCTCCCACAGTGTTCTTGCCTGCAAGTTAAGGAAGTATGGGCTGGATGAATGGACGGTAAGGTGGATAGAAAACTGGCTGGATGGTCGTGCTCAACGGGTAGTGATCAATGGCTCCATGTCTAGTTGGCAGCCGGTATCAAGTGGAGTGCCCCAAGGGTCGGTGCTGGGGCCGGTTTTGTTCAATATCTTCATTAACGATCTGGAGGATGGTGTGGACTGCACCCTTAGCAAGTTTGCAGATGACACTAAACTGGGAGGAGTGGTTGATACGCTGGAGGGTAGGGACAGGATACAGAGGGACCTAGACAAATTAGAGGATTGGGCCAAAAGAAATCTGATGAGGTTCAACAAGGACAAGTGCAGAGTCCTGCACTTAGGACGGAAGAATCCCATGCACTGCTACAGACTAGGGACCGAATGGCTGGGCAGCAGTTCTGCAGAAAAGGACCTAGGGGTTACAGTGGACGAAAAGCTGAATATGAGTCAACAGTGTGCCCTTGTTGCCAAGAAGGCTAACGGCATTTTGGGCTGTATAAGTAGGGGCATTTCCAGCAGATCGAGGGACGTGATTATTCCCCTCTATTCGGCACTGGTGAGGCCTCATTTGGAGTACTGTGTCCAGTTTTGGGCCCCACACTACAAGAAGGATGTGGATAAATTGGAAAGAGTCCAACGGAGGGCAACAAAAATGATTAGGGGGCTGGAGCACATGACTTATGAGGAGAGGCTGAGGGAACTGGGATTGTTTAGCCTGCAGAAGAGAAGAATGAGGGGGGATTTGATAGCTGCTTTCAACTACCTAAAAGGGGGTTCCAAAGAGGATGGATCTAGACTGTTCTCAGTGGTAGAAGATGACAGAACAAGGAGTAATGGTCTCAAGTTGCAGAGTGGGAGGTTTAGGTTGGATTTTAGGAAAAACTTTTTCACTAGTAGGGTGGTGAAGCACTGGAATGGGTTACCTAGGGAGGTGGTGGAATCTCCTTCCTTAGAGGTTTTTAAGGTCAGGCTTGACAAAGCCCTGGCTGGGATGATCTAATTGGGTTTGGTCCTGCTTTGAGCAGGGGGTTTGACTAGATGACCTCCTGAGGTCCCTTCCAACCCTGAGATTCTATGATTCTAAGTATCCCTACTCCAAGGGAAGTATTGGGGTCAAAAGACATATCTGGCTTCAAAAATAAGCTTGATAGCCCAATTTTGGCAATTAATTGATCTGTGACTATTAGCTGTAAATATGCCCAATGGCCTGTGATGGGATGTTAGATGGGGTGGGATCTGAGTTACTACAGAGAATTCTTTCCTGGGTGTCTGACTGGTGAGTCTTGCCCACATGTTCAGGGTTCAGCTGATCACCATATTTGGGGTCGGGAAGGAATTTTCCCCGGGGCAGATTGGGAGAGGCCCTGGGGTTTTTTCACCTTCCTTTGCCGCATGGGGCATGGTTCACTTGCTGGAGGATTCTCTGCACCTTGAAGTCTTTAAACCATGATTTGAGGACTTCAATAGCTCAGACATAGGTTAGGGGTTTATTACAGGAGTGGGTGGGTGAGATTCTGTGGCCTGCATTGTGCAGGAGGTCAGACTAGATGAACATAATGGTTCTTTCTGACCTTAAAGTCTGAGTCTATAAGACATGCAATTTACAAAAGCACCTACATCACTTAAGAGCCCAAGTCCAATTTGCAAAAGTGACTTAGGCACACATAGGAGCACACATCTCATTGCAAGTCAAAGTGCCTAAGTCACTTCTGAAAATGGGACTAACCTCCTAAAACACTTAAGCGCTTTTGAAGATTTTGCTCAAGACCCTTCTCCCCAGCCTTCCCCATTCTCCAAAGCTCTGCTAGTCTGTTTGAATATTTTAAAGAGTTTGGGAATTGGAAATGTCCTATTTAGAAAGACTAGACTTTTCTTGAGACCACAGAATCCTTTCCTCAACTTAATGGGTTAACTGTACCTATGTTTCCTTCTGGGGATTCAGGATTCCTCACTGCAGAAATGAGATTAGAAAATGTTAGCTTGACTGATACAATGTCTCTTAATAATGGGCCTAAGTGATTCATGTATTTTTGATAGTGAATTAGGAATGAAAACTCCTGTATTTAGCAGAACAATCCTGCAGGAGCAAATTGCCAATGACAGCATCAGGGCACTGTCTGCTTCAGTACAAAACCAAAAGGGAACCCTGCTTTCAGCCTGAGGGCTCATCAAGGCCCCTTCACTAAGAACAGGCAAATTAAAGTGCTATATATTGGGAGAGAGAGTCCTCCTGCCTCAGAAGGGAGATATAATTAATTAAAGCTTAACCTGGTCTTTCTACCTCATTGCCACAGAAACAGAGATGTATTCCCTAAAGTCTACAGGAGTTTTTACAGAAGCATAGTAAGCAAATGTTAGAGTTCTTTGCATTAATGTTAAGAAATTCTCTTCTGCTTTCTTGCAAAGGGCCACAGATATAGTACTTCTCAGAGCACAAATAAAAAGTTCTAACTTATTTTAGATGTTTTAACTCTCTGTAAATCCAGATGTGCAGAATTACTGAAGTTTGTTCATATCCACTGTACAAAGCACCTCATTAATGCATGTCTATCAAACAACTGTCTCAGTTCAGGGTAACTACACTCGTATTCCTCCGTTGAGTTCACCCACTCTAGGCTTCTGAGTTCTCAGCCATCAGCTCTTGAGCTGAGACTTGCATTACTCTTGCTCCTGATCGTGATTTATCGAGGCTGCATTGTTCCTTGCCTACCTTTTGATTTTCCCAGCAAGCCAGACTTCCTAAACAGGGCAGCATCTATGCTTTGCTTTCTCTCTTAAGGCTGATTGCCCACAGTCACAAGTTACCACACAACTTTTTATAAGCAAGCACATTTATTCTTAAGGTGAAAGGATTACTGAGAAAACATATTAAAAACAATAAAAGAACCTTTGTGCAGGCTAATAAGCTTACCAGAGATCACCCCTCAACTCCAACATGGGCTTTGGTAGAAGCCAGTCCTTCAAACCTCGTAAAAGGGGTTTTCTGTGGTTACAAGTTCATAACAGTCTTAATTCAGAACTAGCACCCCCTTTAATAGGTTAGTCTTTCCTTTATACAACTTGGGCCTATGATCTTGTGACTCTGGGCACAGGTGATAAGTAGTTAATGGTGCTCTCTTCAGGGTGTAGCTTCAAAAGGCTTGGTTTTTGCATTACTGGAGGTGGCGGATTTCCATTCACTTCCTACTAGAGATTTCCCAGGCAAATCACTTGACTTCTGTTTGTCCCAAAAGTCCATTCGTGTCTGGCACATTGTTCAATACAGTACTCTGAAGTTCATAACACTTCCCAGGGTTCACTTCACATCTCCCCCATTGAGAGGTTACATACAGTTCTGGCCCATGATAATAAATATTTGCATGTTAGTACAATGGACTCCAAAATACTTAAACTTTAATGTAGGTTTTTCAAGAATACTGCAGGAAATTGCCATAGCTGTCTCATCTCCTCTTTCCAGGGATTTATAAACTAGCTGTAAGAATTCTCTCTAGAAAAAAAAAAATTGGAGGAAAAAACTCAATAACAAAACACACTACCACCACCTTAATATTGAAGTTCTATTGTTTGTTTTTTAAAGCCCTTTTCCCCCCACAAAAGAACAAGCATGCTGTTTTAAGTTATTTTAATTTATATTTTGGGAGTAGCTGAAGCAAATTAAAAATATTGAAAACAAGGCAATTTTCCTACGAGTTTAACAGAAAAAAAGGGTGTTTTGTTTTCATTCTTAGCCTTTGAAGTATAGCTAACTAAACTGCACATGAAAATAAGGCTATATTTTTACATGCCTAAAATATGTAATTTTTAAGGATTTAAGGCTCTAAGGTTTGAAAAATTTGGCGTTCTAATATATTGTTAGTGAAAACAATAGAAATTGTTTCCACATTTTACAAGTAAATATACATTTAATCATTTAAGGGGGTAAAATACATGCGATAACATTTAATAAACCTTCTCTAAAGAATTTTTCCTTTTGTTCCGTATAACTATTTTGCACTTATCCTGCCTGGCATGTCACAGCAGTCTCTGTTTGCGGAACATGGCTTTGGTATTTCTGTTTACTAACTGTCTGGACTTGTTTGCATTCATCAGCTATTTTCAAGGAAATGATAATGAAGGGGCGGCGGATCAAAAAACAAAGAGCAGAAAGTGAATATGAACAGGTCTGGTTCATTCCTATTTCAAAACTAAGCTTATACTGCTCTCTTGTGGATCTACACAGCAATCACCAGTACTAGATAAGGACTGGGTATTTTTGTTTTTGATTTCCCTGTGTAATATTGCTGTAAATGCGTTTAAAATCCTGGAAATATTGTTGCTTTTTCACAATCCTATCTGTGACTTAATTGCTGATCTTCTCAGTAGATTCATATGATCACATTTTTGTTTGCTATTCATTGTGTGTATTGAGAGAGTGCCTGTTGGATGCAGATACATGGCCTGCACTTGGCTTGATCTTGGATTCACATTAGCTTGTAAAATAATGTGTATTTGTCCACATCAGCCATTTGGCTCTTCTGTATCTTGGATGACACTGAGAGTGATGTTTGTGGCTTGCTCTGTCTCTCTGCTAATTAGTTTAAGCAAGAAAACATCTCAGTTAAACAAACAGACAGTCTCGCTCTTGCTCTCGCTCGCGCTTTCTCTCTCTCTCTCTCTCTCTCTCTCCCTCCCCCTGAAGTGTTTGTCTTCTTTTTTGTGTGCTGCATGTTAATTAGGCCCAAACCTTTCAATAAATCTTATCAATGTGAGTACTGAGTGAAATATCTAGACAAAAACCAAGAGGAACACATCACTGCACCGACAAATAGACAGCTACTCAGTTAATGGGCAACGAGAATCTACTCCTACCTACCCCAGCACTATTCTCACAGACACTACCATTAAATATTTATAATTTCTTTTAGCACCTTTCATCCAGGAGGATCCCAAAGTGCTTTACAAACTGAAGCTAAAATTCTGCTTTCTGGCTCACCCTATAGACCTCCTAACACTTGTTCTGTGTCCAAAAATGTTATGGATGCTCATTCCAAGAAGTTCCACGTACAGAACTGTTCAACAGAGATCAAACAGTAGATTGGAGAGGAATGTTTCATCCTCTCAATGTAGCCAACTCTGTGGAGAAAACTACTTTGAATTAGGAATCAAATTGCTATTAACTCCAAAACATTTGTGATGGGATGTGAAGAATCCAGTTAAACCCTTTGGAGAATTTTATGAAGGCAGAATTTACCCAAGTTTGAATTTGGCCAGGATTTTGGGACTGATACCTTTTTAATATTGGCACGGGGGGGAGAAACAAAACAAGACCACCCTCCTCTCTCATCCCCAAGCAAACAAACCAAAAAACACAACAAAAACCCAACAACCCCACAACTGTTGTGGAGTCTTTAATGATTATTGACAGTCAGGTTCTTAATTTTACTTATCTGAAAGATGTCACCTCCAGCCCCCCCAGTGTTCTTTAACACTTGCTGAGGGAGCATTGACTTGTGGGATGTGTAGTAGTTAGGCTAATTTAATTCTACTACTGGCAGATGGAGTATTCTGTGGTAAAAGGAGGGGGTCAAAGAACCAAGCAATAATTAGTGTGGCTTTTGTGAATCCTGTGAAATACAGTGGGAGAATTAGAAAGGAAAAGCAAGTGGAGTTTGAGTGTGTAATATTTTGGGAGAGATTGGGAGAGGGCATTTTTACAATATTCGATTGTCTCCTCTTTAGAAAGAGATGCAGCTAGTGCCAAAGGACTACATTCCTAAAGTGCTATTTGTTCACAGGATGGATAGGAACTGACAGGCACACCATCAGAATTACTTCTTTGTCCTCAGAACTCCAGGTGTCTTAGCAGTGCAGACAAGACTAAAATAACTTAGCTCTTCACCAACTGAAAGGGCTCTTGAAAGCAGGGCTGCCGAGAGCAGGATCGGGCCCCGGTGAAAAAAATGTTTCGGGCCCCCCAGCAAGGGTGGACCGGGTAAAAATCTTTACATAGTTGGGCCCCGGGCCCCCTTCCGGACCACCGGGCCCCGGTATTTGTACCGGTTCTCCCCCCCCCCCCCCCCCGCCCCCACTTGTCGGCCCTGCTTGAAAGAAAGAAATTAGGGGGATGGAAGACTCTCTCTTGCAATGTGCAGAAACTGTGTGCCCAGAGAAGATACAGATGTAGGAGAAGTATCAACATTTGCTGCATAGTTAAGAATCGTGGAGAGTCAGGAAGTGCAAGAGTTAAGGTTCCAATAATGGCATTCAGGGAACTGCATTGCACACCTTGTCTATTTTTATATCTAGCAAAATAAATCTCAGTTTAAAAATAGGCCTGGAGATACCTACATCAGGATTGTCTTGCAGCATTTCTAGTGCTTTCTGACCATAGCAAGGCCAGAAATACCTCAAAACCTGCCTTTTTAGTCATCCCTAATATAAGAATTTCTTCTTCAGTTGGAGAGCAATTGACATATTGTGAATGTCTAATTATTTTAAATGTATTTTTATTATAAAATGTTAATTTTATTTATTATGAAAAGTATTTTGTTTTTAAACAAACAATTCACATTATATTTCAACATTTTTGGTCCTGCTTCCAACCAGGATGTGCAGATGTGAGTAGGCAGCAGTTGCCACTGAGAAGACAAGTTGCTCAGTGGTGTTTGAGATTACAATTCTGAATCAATTCTTCTCCCAGTGAAGACAATGGAAGACTTGTCACTGATTTCAGCAGGAAAAAAAGCAGATCCTCATTTCTTTTCAAAGTGTAGGAAAATACTGTAGCATCTCAGATGATACTGTGGGGGGTAATTTAGTATAAATATTGACTTTTTTTAATGGCAATCATTGGGTATATCATTTGTCTCCTTGAAAATGTTATGGTTTGGTTGATACTAAGTTTTAAGTGGAAAATTATGGGTTTATTCTCAATGTATTCTTTACTATATATCACTAAATTCTCTTTAGCTTTTCAAATATTCATGCAAGAATAAATATATATCCGGGATCGGCAACCTCTGACACGTGGCCCATCAGGGAAATCCGCTGGCGGGCCGGGATGGTTTGTTTACCTGCAGGGTCTGCAGGTTCAGCCGATCGCGGCTCCCACAGTAGCGTAGCCACGGGGGGAGCAGGGGAAGCGGCCGCTCCCCCTTGAGCAGAAGCGGCGCCTTTTTTTAGCAGCACTAAAAAAAGGTGCCGCTTCTTTTTAAGTGCCGCTTCTTGCACTCACCCGGCGGCACTCCGGGTCTTCGGCGGCATTTCGGCGGCGGGTTCCACCGAAGACCCGGAGTGAGCCGCCGAAGACCCGGAGCGCCGCCGGGTGAGTACAGGGGGAGGCACCTTTTTATAGCGCCGCTCCCCCTGCACTCCGGACCTGGCTGCGCTACTGGGCTCCCAGTGACTGTGGTTCACTGTTCCAGGCCAATGGGGGCTGCGGGAAGCAGCAGCTAGCACATCCCTCAGCCCACACCACTTTCCACAGCCCCCATTAGCCTGGAACAGTGAACCACGGCCATGGGAGCTGCGATTGGTGTGTGTGTGTGTGTGTGTGTGTGTGTGTGTGTATATGTGTGTGTATATATATGTGTGTGTGTATATATATAATATATAAATAATATAATTTCACTTTAGTAACTGGTGAAAACTTATGTAGTCTTGAGGGAGAAGTGGTCTGACTGCACAAATGACTCTATGGCCTCATTCAAAAAAGATGCAAGCTTTGACTTTCATGCACAATTGTTGTTTTTTTAATGTGCATTAAAAATGGCAACATTCTATCCTGTTGTATGATCTGTGCTACAGAGTGATAATTCCATGCACTACCATGTTAACTATAGATTTTAGTTATAGGCTGTATTAGAATCATAGTAATGTAGGGCTGCAAAGGACCTCAAGAGGACATCTACTCTGGCATCTCTTGCTGAAGCTGTACCAGCTATATCTAGATTATCCCTGACAGGTGTTTGTCTAACCTGTTCTTAAAAACCTCGAATGTCAGGGATTTTACAACCTCCCCTGGAAGCTTATTCCAGAGCTTAATTATCCTTATAGTTAGAGTTTTTACTAATATCTAATCTAAACTCCCTTACTGCAGATTAAAACCAATGCTTCTTGTCCCAACTTAGGCAGACAGAACAATTACTTCCTGTGACTTGCATAGGAGACTGCTGTTAATATACTCCAGAATGATGATAGTCTTTTTCAGAACTGCATCACGTTGTTGATTCATTCTATTTGTGGTCCGTTATAACCCCCAGAACCTTTTCAGCAGTACTACTGCCTAGCCAGTATTTCCTATTCTGTACCTGTGCATTTGATTTTTTCCTTCCTCAGACTTTGCACTTGTCTGTATTGAATTTCATCGTGTTTATTTCAGGCCAGTTCTCCAATTTGGCCAAGTCATTTTGAGTTTTAATCCTGTGCCAGCAAGGCTCCCAGACAGGTTAGCAGTAGAATATTTAGTGAACTCTGGAGTCCTGGTAAGAGGAAAAGAGACAGAATAGTGCATTGTGATGCATAGTGGGATAGCAATACGTTTAAAAATTGGTTGCTGACGGATCATTTTTTTAAATTGTGCAGTTATGTTTTATATTGGATTAATTCCTTATAACTAATGGACTATACTATTTACTTAGACTTTTTATATAAAATGTTTTTGTTGACCATATATAGTCCATAATATGGGAGTCCCATCAATTTACCGCGGTATTTCTCGTTTTTGTGCATGGGTTTTTTCAGAGGAAGTTTCATGGCCAATAAACCACTCCTACATTTGTTATTTGAAGCGATGATGCCTATTTTAATAGTTACACAGATAAAAACTCTACCTTTTTATTCCAAGCTGATAATGAGAGTGAAAGTAGTGATAATACTGCAAAGTTTGCCATTGCTACAGAGTAAGCACATCAATGAAATATCCTACTGAAAAGTTTAAGATTAAAGAATTTGGTGGACCATTTGGGAATGATACTGTGGAGATAAGTTAGATGCATGGATTTCTTGGTTCTGTAGTTCTCAGGAATAGATTTGGGGCAGAAAGGAGTGTTGCAGAGATTTGCAGCAGGGAAAGAATGAGTTGATGTTTCTGAGTTCTAACCCCAGTTCCTGGGGATCTTGCTTTGAGGTCTTGGTCAGCTGTCTTCCACATCCCTTTGCCTCAGTTTGTTTCTAACTCCCTCTCCCTCTCAATATTCACATCCTCTGCTTCCTCTCGTATGGATTTTCTCTTTACCTCAATCCAGCCTCGGCTGCCTCAATTACTCCAGCTCCCACATTACCTCTCAAAGTGCAGATTCTTGACTGTCAATAAACTAGCTGTTGGGAAGAAACCGTTGGGAAGCTTTCATCCTGAGTCCAAAACAACATTTTCTCCTGAGCAAGAAATGTAACAAGAGGAAGGATTTGTTTAGGATTTGTTCAAGTGTGTGGTGTTTTGGTTTTACACTATGGCGTTAGCAGTATTGCTTGTCCCAAGTATTAAAAATCATGTGTCAGGCCCCCAAAATCATTAGAGTGGCTTTATCCATTTTTAAATTATTTTCATTTTTATTTGACTTCGTGTTTCTTAGCCTTTATGGTTCAGTTTCTTAGGCTTTTCTTGCACCCATGAGAGCTAGAAACTTTTTTTTTTTTTTTAAAGAAAGCTGAACTTCCCATGTACTCACATGACTCCAGGAGTTGGAGCGTTTAAGAAAAGGATCAAATATCATGAGACTCTCAATAAAAAATCACTCCTTAGCATAGTGGGAACCACCATTGCTTGCCACCAGGGAAGCAGCCCAATCAGCAAGATGAGTAACTGTGCCACATCTGAGCAAATGCACCTGGGCAAATGTTATTTTCCCCTTACTCTGCCCAGCACAATTATTTAGAGGGTTCTGTGACTCTAAAATTTTAATTGTTCCCATGGGACTTCAGGCTCTCAGAAACAGCCAGGCAGAAGGTAAATTAATGTACTCCATTGTAGGAACTAACCAGGAGGACTAAAATGTTGATGGAAACATATTTCCATTCCTCATTGTGTCTCCTCCCGTACTTAAGAAACTACTACAATATTGTGCAGTATTTGCCTCAAACATGTCAGTATCAGTAGTGTAAGATGTGAAGTGCTTTAGGCCACTTTTGTAGAATACTGGAGTGCATTCTTTGAGTTCTGTTGTTCCTGTCCATCTATTTCAAGTCCTTTCCCCGCCCCCTTCTCTCCCCTCTCTCCCTTTTAACAAGTCAGTAATCTTGCAGTCCTTGTTTGCAGTTGCGTCAAGTCTACTGGGCCCCTGTGTGCTGAGCTGATCTTACTGAAGGGTTGTATTTACTTAGTTTGCATTTATGGGGCACTGTTTCCAGCAGGATTGATTTAGCAATAAGGGCGATCAAAGGGCTGTGGTGGCAGGCGGGGTAAAAGAACAATTACAAGTGGGTGCAGTTGTGGATTGCCTGATCTACTGCAGTAGACAGTGCAGTGCTATATTGAGAGATTTGATGTCATCAGGAGAGTGATTGAACCAAATTTGTATCCCAAATTGTACACTCCCTCAATATTCTGTTTCAGTCACCCTTGGTGTTTTTCTGGTCTTGCCAGTTACAATCTGCACGTTTCTGGAAGATTTAAATTCTTCATTTTTAAATATATATTACCCCTTTTCTTTTTCAAAATGTGTTACTTTGTTTTCTGTTGTTTCCTAGCACAGAAAATGGAACTTGAGTCTTTAAACTCCCTATCACAACAGTAGGGCTTCCAAACAACTCTAGAAATTTTGCAAATCTGCCACCTTGTGGGGAAAAGTGGATACAATACTTCGTTTTTCCTTCTATGCTGTGCACTGTAACACAAGCTGCTTTGTTGCTATGTATTGCTTCTTTTTCAGTATTTGCAGACTGCTGCTTTTGTGATTATTTTTTTTTGATTGGTAGTTATAGTATTCATAGAAACTGTAAGTGGTTTCTGCTGTAGTCAATGGTACTCAGAGGTACCAACAAGCAATGGATATTTTAAAGGTGACATAGGCTTTGCTTAACAATAGGTGTTTTGGTTTATATTCATGCAGTATTTAACTCTTTTGTGGCTACTTTTCCAGTTGATTGCTCATTAATATATTGTCTTGTTTGTCTCCCATTATGGCTTGATTATTTTTCTCTGTACCTTACACCATTATCAAGCCGATTCCAGAAAACTATGACTGCTTTGTTCACCTTCTTATTAAAGCTGTAGCGAAACACTTTCCTCAGGCTTATCACCAGGTCTATAGTTCTTACTGGCACTACAGAAGCACTCCTCAAAGAATATGAAAAGAGTGGTGATCTGGACACAGCAAAATCACTAATCAAGTCATTGAACTCTGCCCTCCTGAAGAGATTGAGTGAGTCGGTGGAGGGTCTTGATTTCATTCATTCCAGTCACAGTGCCTGGACACTCCCCCATAAGCTTGGAGCTGCTGACTTAGTAAAATGCCCTTAACCAAAAGTGACAGCCAGTGCTGTCACTTCACACTTTCTCCATAATGCAAAGACCAAAACTGACAAGCTGATTAGAAAGAATTCTTTCTAAATGTCTGACAAAGCCCTGCCACTTCGCTGCTCTCACTCCCATATACTACAGAAGAAATGAACAAGGACCTTATGGCCACTAAAACTGGAAAAGCAGCTGGCAAGGATGGTACTTATCCTGAATCCCTTAAAAATTTGGGGCAAAAGAGACTAGCATGGCTGGCAGACCTACTCATTACCATACATTCAATGGGGAAGTTCCTGAAAAACTGGTATGAGGAGATAGTTGTTGTTCTCCTCAAACATGGGAAACTACCAAATGATTCTACTGACTATCATCCAATGTCACTTCTCTCCACAACTCATAAGTTGCCTGTTAGGGGTGAGACAGGCCAGTAAAACCTTATCTTTGAGACCATCCTGCCCAATGAAAAGACCTGTTTTAGATTGGGCCAAAGTTGCTGTTACTGGTTACATGGAGGCTTTATGGATTTATCCACTGCCTGTAACACAGTATGAAGATTAGAGTTAGTGCTCAAGGCATCAAGGGTTATCAACTCCTGTAATACTATGCGACTCCTGGCCACAATGTTGAGATACTGCATCCTCTTGAATGGGCAGATCAGCAGAGCATGGAACCTCAATAATGGCTTACCTTGAGGATCGGGTCTGACTCTTTGACTATTCAATATTTATATTAGTGACTTACCTGACACAATTTCATGAAAGTTCACTTATGCTGATTACATTGTTGTTGAGGTACAAGGCAAAGACTTCACCACCATTGGCGGCACCCTCTTCACTAACCTCAAGATAATGGCAAAATACTTTCAATATTGGAGTCTCCATCCCAGTGTCTCCAAAACCTTGGCAATAGCCTTTCATTTAAACAACAAAGCCACCAAGGAAGCACTTAATGTCACTTTTTGAGGTCAACAGGTCCAAAATGAGCCCTTTCCGAAGTACTTGGGTATAACTTTGGATAGAAGCTTGACTTTTAACGCTCATCTGGAAAAGACGTGCAAAAAGTTAAAAGCAATAACTAGCCTCATCCGAATACTTGCAAGCACAACAGGGGGTTCACACACTTCAAATAGCAACTCTAGCACTGATATAGTCAATCGCTGAATATTGTGCACCAGTCTGTGATATGTGAGCTTAATGTTGCAATGACAATTATAACAGGAACATTAAAATCAACACCTGTTAAATGATTGTCGACTCTGGCGCACATACCTGCACCTGAGATCCAGAGAGAGAGACATACAACTCATGACTACAAGCAGTCATGGTCAATTTGAACATATCAATTCGTGAGGACCCCGCTTCCCCTCCCCTTCCTTTCGAAGATGTGACTGAAATCTTGCAAGCCTTTTTGGGATTAGGCTAAACCTTTTAAAGCATCATCATTCAATCTTGGCACAGTGGAAAGAACTCTGGGATAATCCCAATGTCCCAAAAAAACATCTGATTGCTAACTCTAGAAAAGAACTTCCAGGCTTCAATCTACACTGGACACAATGATCCACATTGAATTGTTTCAGAATGTTGCCTGGCAGATGCTGTCATCTCTTACACCTCTGGAACATGAGAGACGATGTACAATATGACTGTGGACACCAGTCACAAACTATGGACTATGTTGTAAATCAGTGCCCACTTCAGTTATTTGCTGGTGTCATCTCAGGTTTACACCAAGCCACTTCCAAAGCCACTTACTAGTCTGGAGTTGGCTATCTGAATGTTACTAATCACTTCTCTTGCCATACAAAAGAACCACCACCTCCCATGGTTAAGTATTGTAGGAAAATTGCCCTCAGAAGGAAATGTAGTACTCCACATTCCTGGGATGTCCATCTCATGCTCCTGCAGATGAGGATGGTGATTATTTTAAGTCATGAGAGTATAATGAACACATTCTTTATTTTGATGCTTGACACTTAAATGGCTAATACTCTTAAAAATACAAACCTAAAATCCATATTCAGACACCTAAATAAGTGGCCTGATTTTCAAAAGTATTGTGCACACATTTAATCCTTTTAAGGTTCTGGTCCATCGGAAAGGCTGGGAAGCAGCTGGCCAGGCCACAATGTACTAGCAATTTCTCCTCTTGGGGAGTATGCTTAATCTCATCCTTCACCTGTGTCACTTCAGCAAGTAACTGTCCCCTGAAGGACTAGTTGGCTGACCCCTAAAGAGCAAGTGGAAGGCAACTTCTTCTGCTCGGGGTAGCAGATATCTGTGGGGCGGGGCAGGCCAGGCTGACAGCTCAGGGGGAAAGGATTTTTTGGGGGTGTGGGATATGGGTTGAGAACTTACTTTTATCTATCTTCCTGAGAGGGAGGCTAAGTCCCAGGCCTGCTGATGAGCAGGTGTTATCCCACATAATTATCCAGGTTATCCTCAGAATCTATGTAATATTCACATTTGAGAGTTTCCATATCATTCAGGTAATAGAGCCCTCTAATACACTAATATTTGGATGTGGTGATTTATTATTTGCACAACGCTAGAGTTCATATCAGGTCTGGTTTTTCACACCTTTCTGGTCCAAAAAAACAAGATGATAAATTGTTTAGATACCTATTTAGCTTTGTCTCTTGATGTTTTGTTTTTAAGTCCTTTGCATTAGTTTTATTACTAAGTGCTAAATACTTTCCCTGTTCCAATTTAAGTCAATTGCACACTTCACAGTCAGTGCTGCTAGGCATAACTAGCTTGGCAAAGTTTATCTTAACAGGCATTTACTGTTTGTGATGGAGATTGGAGACACTTCAGTTGTTTGACAGCTGCTCTGCAGTCAATCAGAAATAGAGCAGTAATTTAATTCCCTGTGGCTCCCACTAGAGAAGTACTTTATAAGCAGTCCTATAAAGAGGTAATGGGGTCTTATAGCAGCAGCAAGCACAGAATAGGATAGGCCTTTCAGTAGGGTAGACTCTATTTGATCTTGTGGCTTGCCTATGAAGGCCTACTTTCCAGTCTGGTACAGAAGATCAAGAATTCATCTGTTATATAGAAGGGAAGTTGAACTATATTTCTATAGCCACTACAGTCATGTAGGAAATAAGGAATATGTAGTGGCTCGTGGCTATCCCTTCCCATCAATCTCAGAGGGGGGGCCATTCCCCTCACTACATTGTGCCTATATGTGCACTGCTCAACAGGGGAATTAGCAGTCTAAGGGCTCTGGCCCTCTGGGCAGGGCAGAGCAATAGATAAACGCAGGCCATCCAGCCTACGGGGGGTAGGCTACCATACCAGAGGTGGGGTTGGCAGCAGAGAGTAGGGGGACCCGAGCCTACCCTACTCCACGGGGTCCCATCCCAGGGCCCTGATAGTGGCGGAGGAATCTGCCACTGGGTCAGCAGAGATCCTACCAAAAGAAACTGACCTAGCCTCTGACAACAGAACCGGACTAATGTCTGGTGTCCCTGGGTTACTTCCTACTAGCCCATCTGAGTGTACCTCCATCTCATGGGGTTCTTCTGTTTCCCCGGGGTACACGTCCAGAGGCAGTCCCAGTAGCTCCTCTGGGTACTGGCCAGTTAGCAGTCCCAGCACGTCCTCTGGTCTTTGGTGCTGTAGAGCTCCATTGTGGATGCAGGGCTTGGCAGTGGGCAAGAGAGGTTTGCTTTCTTTCCTGGCTTTTGCACAACTGAGCTGCAGGGTGGCCTGTTAAACTTCCCGTCCCACCCCTCTGCTTCCAGTTTGGGAGCCATGGCTTGCCTTGCTCCCCACACCAGGGAGTGAAGAGTGGTTTCTCCCCATCAATCTCAGAGGGAGCCCATGCCAACTCACTACTGGCTATTATGGTATTATTTTAAATGAAATTATGTAAATCTCATATGCAAAAATAAAGTAAAGCTTAGTTTTCTGAAGACATTTTCAAATTGATTGTCCCATGCATATATTTGACAGGGTCCCAGGGGTGTACAACCTGGACTGTGGGACTGTTGAGCCTTCCCAAACCCACCAATCTGGGTTGTGCCTCACACTGTGATGCTGATGTCAAGCTACAAACCTCTGGTAGGTACTGCACTTACACAGCCATCCAACTGAGTTCCATGAATGCTCTCCCAGCCACTCGTGAGCCAACAATAGAGAGGCTCCAGTCAATTCCGTCCAGCTCCCTAGTCTTGCACCCTAGCACTGTACCATTTTGCACTGGTCAGGCTTCTGACTAGTGCAAGTTCTTCTCTTCTTCTTCAAAGGAAAGTGGACATACACCGGCCTTTGGGAGCTCAGATTTCCCAAGCACTTCAGCCAAAACACACTGTTTTAGGTAAAATATTAAACAGATTTATTAACTACAGAGAGAGATTTTAAGTGATTATAAGTAGCAGGCATAGAGATCAGAGCTGGTTACTTAAGAAACAAAAATAAATTCACAGTCTATATTCTACAAACTAAACAGGATTTGAATTAAGCAGTCTCTCACCCTGACAGATGGTACAAGCAGGTTACATATCCTCAACACATAGCCTGGGACCGCCCTCCCCCGTTCAAGTCTTTGTCCTCTAGATGTGTTTCCAGGTGTTACGTTGTGGGGGGAACGAGGCCAAGTAACGATGTCACTTCCCCTCTTTTATATTCTCTTACAGCTTGCTGGAAAGATTTTTGCTGCATCATGGGGGATCAGGCAGTTCCCATTGGTCAAGGGGTCTCTATTGCATATGTGCTCTCTCTCAGAAGTCTCTGGAATGGCCATTAGGAGAGTGGATTCCCTTTAATGGCATGTCTGGCTGATCCTTTGTTGCAATTGAAAGGGAGACACCCACAGCCAACCAACCTCACAGCATATTTTGGTAACAATGCTTCATAACTTCACATACAATAATAGCACATACAATCCACCAAGATATTAATATTCAACATGACTTTAAAATGATACCTTACAAGGTATACTTTGTATAAAGCATATCATAATTATATGATAGTGGTGAATATGGGGTGCCAGGGTGCTGTTTTGAGGTACCGAGTGTCACAATATGTTTATGCTGAAAACTTATTGTTAATTACTCAGTTGGTCATATCCTTTGGAAGAGCTCATTAAGACCTCACAACCTCATCTTGCTTGTCCTAGCCAGACCTCTAGCAAAACAATGGTCTGCCCAGCAGCCTTTGGAAAGCAATCTCTAAACACGACTCCTGTCTGTGTGGCAGCCGTTAAGTAAGGAAATCCAATGCTGAAGCAGTTTACAAGGTGGAGGAGAGGAGGTCACTCTTTGTTTCTGACTTTTTAAAACTGGAACACGTACAGCTTTTTAGTGTATCCATCCAATCTGCTCATTCAAGGCTTTTATTTGTTAATGTTGTGCTATACCATATTCTTAAATTATATCAACAGTAAAGTCTGAGAGGCAAAATATTTCTTAATAATAATAACTACTTTGTACCGGGGTGCCCAACCTATGCCCCGTGGGCCATAACTGGCCCCTCAGGTCATTTCATTACGCCCATGGCCTGCTTCAACACAATATATAATATCCAATTCATTAGCGTTTTGCTGTCATGTTTACGTCGTTTCAGTTTATGCAAGTGTGTAAATAGGTTGTTTCTATGTACGGTAATGTCTATCTAAATACATACGAAACAAGCTGAACTTAAAATAGAAATCAAAACAGGTGACTTTAAATCTTATTAAAATATGTAGAATCTGTTTGGCCTACACAAGGTTGTGCTTAGGTTCATGTTGCCCTCCTGTGTAATAAGGTTTGGCACCACTGCTTTATACATTTCTGAGGGAAAAGGTTATATTATCACACTAGTGGAAGTACGCAAAGCCAACTGATTTGTACAGTAGGCAGAGCTAGTTGCTGTTAAAATGTGGGTTAATAAATAATGTCATTAATATCATGGTAAACACTGTATACAACTGTTGTTTACTGAGGCAAAGCCAAGACATCTATTTTCAAAGTAGGAGATTGTGATTGGGGAGACCTCTTACCACTCTGGCACACCTAGTGGCCCATGTGGGAATTAGCTCACCACATGGTCTGATGCCCCTTCCTGTGGTTGCTCAGCCCATCATCTTACTCACTTGCTCTGTGGCCTCTCATGCTCCACCGGTGCTGCAGTGCTTTCCTTTTCATAACTTAGCCCCACTGAAGTCCCTGATCTTCCCTGATATTATCAGTCTCCTTTCAAACTGTACCCACTCCCACAGTACTTTATAGGGGAACCTGGGCCTGCCTGCTACATTGGCTTCCAATCTAGGGACCCTTGACCCAGCAGCTCAGGTCTTTACTCTCCCTGCCCTTACTGCTCCTTCCCTGGACTGCTTCCTAGAATGAACTTATTACAGGCTCCTACTTTACCCCCTGTATCGGGGAATGTGATTGCAGGCTTCCACACTGCAGATCCTTGGCCTTTGTAGAAGCCCTGCCTATTCCTGACCAAGTGAGTTTCATCCCCAATTAAGCCTCATTGCATCCTGGCTCTCCTCCAGGTACAGCCTATGGCTAATTGGCCTCTCTTGCCTATATCAACCCCCCTGGGGATGGTGTGGGGGTGAACGCCCTATCACAGAGCGCTATAGACTGTATATGTGACAAGACTGTACAGTGAAGTTCTGGAACAGCCTTCCAAGGGAAGCAGTGGGGGCAAAAGACCCATCTGGCTTCAATATTAAGCTAGATAAGTTTATGGAGGGGATGGTTTGATGAGATAAGATGATCTTGGGAATTGATTGACCTTGGACTATCAGTGGTAGATAGGCCCAATGGTGGGATATTAGAAGTTACTACAAAGAAATTTTCCCTGGGTGTCTGTTTGGTGAGTCTTGCCCACATGCTCAGGGTTCAGCTGATCACCATATTTGAGGTCGGGATTGTGGAATACGTGTCTGCATCATTTCTCAAACAATAGTTACAGGTAGTTTGAGTAAATGCAGTCATGTGTTCTACTTACGTGATGCACAAAAATACTCGTAGGAGGAGGGGCTCAAATTCTATTTAAACAAGGACTGTCTTCCCAAAGTTTGCACCTGATCTGAATGCAGAAGTAACTGCATGGTGGTTTGTAAAAGCATGCACAGAGGACCAAGTGACAGTCTTGGTCATGTCTAATACAGGAATATCATTTAGGAAAGCCATCATTGCCTGGGCTCTCATTGAATTACCTCACGCCCTTTGAGGAGGCGTAGTTATCCACCTTGAAATTGTCAGCCACATTTGAAAAAGACGAGACGCAATCTGGCAAATTGATCTACCTGTATGCATTCAGCCATATGGGCCATTTAACCTCAGGCATACACAGGCTGTGGTTGAGATTTAAAACTGCAGTTCCAGAGAGAGGTGGTGAATCATGTGGAATTGGTAGGTTGGCAGAAATGCTCTTGAATGTGTAGATTCTATCAGGACCTCAATGAACTCAATTGTTTGAATTGGAACCAATGTTGACTTCCCACTGCACTGATGTGCTACCGGCGTGGAGACAGTTGGCACTGGTACCAACGTCATTGGTACCAGACTCAATGGTCACCCCATGGCTGGAACTGGAGTTGATGGTATGGATGCTTGCTGATCTTGGCACAGTATTGGGGAAAAGTAGGATGGCCATGCTCCATCCCACTTGCTAGAGGGAGTACGGTGCCAGTCAGAACTTCTCTGTAACAAACAAACAAAAAATGAGGAAGTGTCTCCCTCAGCCTTGGAATGGTCCCAATTTGTTTTATGGGGCCTCTTCCTCTCCATGTCACAGGAGGATGAATGACCCCTCTTCCTCTTGGAGGGGAAATGCCAGCGCCTGAACACTGAGCGGCAGCACTTGCTCGATCCAAAGGAGACCGCTGATCAGATGAGGGCCTCTGTGTTGATGTAGTCCTGATGGCCTGCTTTAGCAGGTGCTGTGTCAGTGGCTCATTTCTCGCCATTTGAGTCCTCTTTGTGAAAGACTTGCAGAGGGAACCCCACTCTTCACCGAGACACAATAAGCACTTCATGTAGAAATTGCTTTTGGGGATAGTCACCCCACACAATGGACAATACTTGAACCCTGGTGAGCCCATCACACAGGGCAGCCATCTACTCTAACTAATACAATACTAACCCTAAATTTAACTCAAAATACTACTCACTACAATATACAAGAAAAAGTACTCAAAAACCATGAATGAAAATGTGCGGTGAAAACACCACACAGAGCTCTGTCTCAAGCCACGGGTGGTAAGAAGGAACTGAGGGGGTCAGAGTAGCTCCTCCCGTCTATGGCCAGGTGAGGGGTCAGGGCAGTAGGCTGTGAGTGCCACCCCTACGGGTACTGCTAGGCAACGCTCTCCAGCTCCAGTGCCCTGGGCGCGCACACACCTTAGCAGAATACATGGCTACATGTACTTGAAGAACTAGCTGCTCCTACTGAGAATAAAACTTCTGCAAATCTGACCATTTCATTTAGATGACTAAATGGGAGCTGTGGCCTTTTGAAAATCTGGCCCTAGATGTTTACACCAACAAACAATTATGAGAAGGCCTGTCTTACACATCAGAAACGTTCCCAAGTATCTGACTGGAGGGCCAAAGCATTAAAACCCCCGAAGTATCCAAGAGCAAGAAGATACTAAGGCAGTAAATGCATCCTAATGCCAGACCAGGAAGCTGCCAGGTAACAGATGGTATGAAAATGGGTGGGGGGAAACCCTAAGTCTAACACTCCGCCACACAGGATAAGAATATCTCTGTGTGAAGAAGGTGAAGAAATAAACAGACCTTTGAGCATTTGATCTGAGAAGAACACAAGGTAAATATTTGCTTTACCAGAGAAGTAAATTTAGCTGGTGCTAGTCTAGATCGTGTTCTCACTGTAATCAATGAGAATATTTCTCTTCATTACATTTAACTTCAAAGGTGAAGGTCAGGGCCTGTGACAGGGAAATGAATAACAAGTTGGCTGAATTTGTTATGACTGTAGAGCAGGGAGTTGTAAATCTATGGGCCTTTCAATCCAAGATGCTTCACGTATGTGTATGGTATAAAAAACTCTGTACAGCATGTGAAACCACCTGTTCTAATTATGCTCCAGAAAATGCCAAGAAAGTGATGCTCATCTAAATGAGTTGCTATTAAGTCATCAAAAACAGCAGTAGATGCCACAAGGTAAAATAGCTTGGAAACACACTCACGAGAAGGGGAAATAGTATGAGGATAGATCCATCTTTTTTAGTGTGGCCAACAAATTTAGAACCTCATTTGACAAGTCAACTTGATTTGATATACTCATATGATAGTTAATGTTCTTCAAGTTGGCATTGATTATCAGCCAATAAGCCCCACAGATCTAAAAGCAAAACCTTCAGTGATGCAGTATACTCATATAATAATAGTCTATTTCAGGGATCGGCAATCTTTGGAATGCGGCCTGTCAGGGAAATCCGCTGGCAGGCCGGGACGCTTTGTTTACCTGCAGCATCTGCAGGTTCGGCCGATCGCAGCTCCCACTGGCTGCGGTTCACTGTTCCAGGCCAATGAGGGCTGCGGGAAGCGGTGTGGGCTGAGGAATGTGCTGGTCACCACTTCCCACGGCCCCCATTGGCCTGGAATGGCAAACCACGGCCAGTGGGAGCTGCGATCGGCCGGACCTGTGGATGCTGCAGGTAAACAAACTGTCCCGGCCTGCCAGTGGATTTCCCTGACAGGCACATGCCAAAGGTTTCCAATCCCTGATCTATTTAATCTTGGTCATCAGGAGTCAAAAGCTTATATGTTAAGCTTTTGATCACATCCTCGTTGCTTTTGGGACCAACGCTAATTAAAATGAGTAATTCTGTCTGCATCAGAAGTGGGCACATAAATGGTTCCAGAGATTTTGATCTCTCCTTCTGAAAAGCATGGCAATGGATCACTTATTAAGGATGTATAGAATTGTCTACAAAGGGTTTTATCAAATTCTCTTTGAGTGACATTTAAAAACAATAGGCTAAGGTTTTCAGTTTTACTACCAGACTTCTCTGCCCTAACTGAGTATTGCACATATTGGAAATGGATGTGCTTTCAGATTTAAGGTCCTGCTCTCCAAAGTAGATAAGTAGCTTTGCTCTGCTGCAGTGATATTTACTCTTCTTTCGTTTGCTCCATATTTACCAAGAACTTTTTAGTGCTCTATATTTAAAGGCTCCTTTCCCACAGCTCAGGTCTTTGTTTTGCTTGATTTTTTTTTTCTGGTACCACAATCAGTAATCAGGGGGGTGGGGTGGGCAAATTTGCACTTTGATTTCACTTTCAGGATATTCAGGGAAGAGTAGAAAGGCTGTGAGAGAGGGCCTTTGTTGGAACATATTTTGTCTTTGAAAAGTAGTACGTGTGGAAAGGAATGTAAGAAAATGTCATTTTTTCTCTCCCAACATAAAAGCTTTGCTTTAATATTCTTTTTTCCAAAGTTCATGTAACACCTGCATTTAAAAAGAATCCTTTAGTAATTGGCTACCATCATTTTTCACTTTCATCTAATCTGTGGGGTCAAATAATCAGATATCTTCACTTGTGTATACAAAATTACATGTGCAGGAAACTTATGGTTATGCTTTGCGGGTACAAACACCTACTGAAATTCTAACAGTTTTATGTGGCCCATAAGCAGGGTATTGTGTGGGCACAGAAGTGTAAAACTTGTACCAGCAAAACATATTTGGTTTTGATCCCACTGAGTCTTGTGGATTGAACTCCTAACACTTTTTAACATACGTTGGGCCTGATGAAAAGTGCATGCATGTATGAGAACCAGAGGAGGCTAGAGAACAGATCTAGTTAATTATCCTATAATATCCTTTACAAAACTGAATTTTATTTCAAAAAATATTTATTCGCTACTCACTAGACCCTTGCAATGGTAGAGAATTTTCCTCTAACCTATGTCCAAAATCCACTACTGTTAGATAGCCCTGACAGACAGGGTCGGTTTTAGGAGCAGGAGATCAAGGCAATCGCCTTGGGTACCAACTTCCAGGGGGCACTATCCAGCTATGCCATTCAGCTTTTTATTTCTTGTTCCTCTCCAATTGGCCAGCTGTAGGGTTTTGGTTTGGCATTTTGGCGTCGCCACTCGAGCACAGAAAATGTTTCCCACCCTAGCTGGCAAAACAGCTAGGTATGATCCTGCTGGTAGAGTTCCCCCAGCCTACATGCATTTTCCTGCATCAGCTTCCTCATCACTCTTTGGGCTTAGGTCAGAACTGCCCCCTCCCCTCCTGCACATGGTTTGTTCCCAAAATCATAGGATTTTGTCTCTGTCTGTCTCTCCTGTTCGGCCAGTTTACTACTACCTTTGCTAGTCACACAGTTGAACAGAAGCCCTCTGCCGTGAAAGCATGCCCCTCTCTTTTCTTTCTCTTGCCCAAGCTTGTGTTTCTTTGAATTCCACTGAGTCTCCCAGGCTCTGGTTTATAAGACCCTGCATTAATAACTGGTCTCTTAGTTCACCTGTTTGGGAATCTTCCATTCATCAAACCCCAGGTCTCTGCAGCTAGGTTGAAGAAAACTGATTTCACCTAGAATGTGGCTGTCCCAAGATGCTCCTATTTGCACGGCAGCCATAAAGGTTTAACAAGACTCTGTTGTCCCTGAGGCATTCAGTGATACAGCAATTTCATAAGATCAACCAGAATTCATGTTGTACATAAACAGATTCCCCAGATTGTCACAACTACATTAAAAGAACATTAAGATTGCAAAGTCAAACACTGAAATTGAAGGAAATGTCAGAATTAAGGTTGACTGTGTAACTTTAATTCATTCCTTTTGTGTGTGGATGAATTATGATCCAAATCAAACTGCTACCTGTGATAATACATCAAATACCTTCTAATTCTAATGTCCCTGTTAGATTTTTCTTTCTAGTTCATTGCCCTCTACAGTAAATACACAATACATTGGTGGCATTTGGGTTTTTTTTGCACTGTATTAAGTGTATTCTGTACAGTATTAAGATTACCTGCTAAACTGTGTTTAGCTTCCCTCTTCCCCTGGAAAAAATATTATAATTTCTCCTTAATGAAATGTCAACTTTTAGGCTTTTTCTTTTTGTTGGCCTGGATCAGTGTTTAAAGTCTTTTTTCCAAAAATCCAATATCCAAAATCTCTATCTATTTGGATTTTCTTTAAATCCCTGCATGATAAATACAGTAAGTCTTACACTAACTCTTTTTTTTTTTTAGCAACATGTGTAGCCAATTGTTTGACTACACTAGCAGTTCATTCTTAAAAATGTTTGAGATCAAATAACTGAACATAGCCAAATGTATTGTCTAAAGACAAAGCAGTATAACACATAAAAGGAGACATAACCTCCCTCTGGAAAGCAATTCTTATCTCATAGCATGTTTACCTTACACATATGATGTGCTTCAGCTAGTAGTATTGATAGTATGATTTTACAAGTTACAACACTTTTTACACATCTCTTAAAGTTTACTCCACTAGTTTGTTTCAGCTTTGTCCTTGGTACCTCCCTATAAGTTTCCATAGCTTGTTTTGAATACTACATTCCAAGTGTTGATGAGCCATGAGCTAACTGTACTTGGTATATAGTTTTCACGTATCTTTGCTTTGGCAAGGTTCCTGTTTTCTGATGCCAAAGCTGACTTCAGCTTTGCAAAGTGTTGTCGGATTATTGAACAGAGTTGTGGGAAGGGTATAATACATTCAGGTAACATAACTTCCCAGTGCCCCTATATATAATGTATATTATATTAATACCATGCACATAACACCTATCACTGTTGTGTACTACATCTAACGTATATGTCTTGGCCAACATCCCTATTGGGTCATGTTGTATAACTTTTAAACTTGATTTCCCTTAATGTATTTTTCCAGCTAGAATTCTTGTCCAGACCTTGTCTGGTTCTAGAAAGTCATCATATCCAGTATACCAGTATACTGGTATAAAGTAATTTACTATTACAAAGGTGTAATTTGAATTGTTTTTTCATTTTAAATACAGAAGAATCCCAACTGTCCAAGCAACTTAATTTGGATCGTTGGGAGTTCAGGTAAGCAGGAGACAATAGAATAAACACCAGCAGTACGATAAAAAAGCAGTTCCACACAGTCACGGTTCTTCTGTAGTAATGTTCACCGTTGCTACCAATAAATATCCTTTTTTCTCACTTCAGGAGGACATTTCAGTTCGATCGTTTACCTCTTGTTGCTCCTATACTTGAAAAAAAATGTCTTATCCTCTGAAATTGTAATTTTATCTATTTATAACTTTGATTTTGTAATCATTTTTATACTTAAGAATTTTCTCCGTTCTCTCTTTACTTGGATTTCCATTGTATCAATCTTTTCCCTCCCTTTGCTATTTGTGATTTTTTTTTTTTAATTCACCTACTTAGGCTTTACTTACCTTGGATACCTGGCATTATTTTCCCCCTTCCCTTGCTGCTAGGGAGCAATCAGACTCCACAGATTGTGCATGTTTTAAGAATTAAGATTATCCAGTATGATATAATCCCAAAGGTGAAAAAGATTTCTTCAAACTATACATTTTTTTTTCTTAAAGCTTATATCAAGGAGAAATCTCTCTCCCCTCTCTCTCCTGTTTACTCTATTTGGAAACACTCTGGTCTGCATTTTATCTTTTAGAGCTACTGCTGTGAGAAGAAATCTGGGGGTTACAGCATCAGTGGCAATTCTCAGATGCATTCTGACTGTTGAACACTATGGGGAAGTGCATATAGGAGGGGCAGATGCTACATCTTGTAAGAGGTTGCAGCATGCACTCTCTAGTCAGCCCTGCATTGTACCTTATGTAGCTGGCTATCTCGTTCTATAGCACTGTCTTCTTTGGCTCTGTAGTGTCACTAACATCCTCCCTTTTGTGTTCACAAAGTTCATACACTGGTATTTCTGGCTGCCTCTGTGTAGGTGTCTGTGGGTTCCCTGTTCTCTTCTTTACCAACACTTATGCACCTGGCCTTTTAGGTTAGTCAATAATATCTTCTCCCCAAGTTCTCACTTTATTTCACTATTCCCTAGGACAATTCTCTGCTGTGATGCTATGCAGTTGTTGCTCCATTTTTCTAGTGGCTGATCTCCAAATAGATTCCAGCTCTCACCTTTGAGAGGAACTGTCTGGACATTGCTAAACCATCGCTGCTGCTTCAGACACACCAGTTTAGCACCTGCAGAATTTATTCAAATTAACTGACTTTCTTAAAAATCCCTTAGGGTTGTAGCACAAAAACACACTTTTAAAGAGTTCTTTCTATTCTGTGCACCAACAATCTCTCTCTCATTCTCAGTGACTGTAGTCTAAAGAAGGTAAAATTTTTCCGGTAAAAGATAATTTGTTAAACTTGGCCTCCAGGATTCGTTCCAGTTAATGCTCTCATTTTTTTTATGTTCCACCCAATTTTTATTTATCTTGCAGCTATAATAAATATAGAAAATAATATTTGACATTTGATTTATAACTAAATTTATATGCAAGTTGTTTACGACTAAGGAATCATCTTGAGCTACCACAGTTTCCAAGAACTGCAGTGGCAGCACACTTCCCAGTTGTCCGTGGATGTACTCCCAGACCAGAACTTGGGCTCATATCCAATGGTGACATGACAGTATGGTACTGGAAACTGTCATCCTTCAAATGAGTTCCTTTCTCCCCCTCTCTGCTAACATCTAGCTCTTAGGAAACTAGTTAATTCTATACCTGGGACCTTGCTGTTGCTAGGTTTTTTGGAAGCCCCTAGGCCCTAGAGAACTCTGTTGCAGGGTGTAGGAAGGGTATCTAGCTACTTTTAGACATGATGGGCAGGAATTCCTCCAATGACTCCTGCTTCCCACTTATGGGAACCCTGTCTGCTACCTCAGATTGCACTCCTCATCCTTTCCCACTGGTTCTTAGAAAGTCCTTCAAGGCCAGGAGTGAGCAGTTTGAAGGGATATGGAACCTTGTGTGACGCAGACACCATGACAAAATGAGGAGAGGTATGCAGAAGACTTTGTGGATTGTGGTGGAGGGCTATGGAAGTGCAGGGAAGTAGGAGCACTATTCTGGTGGTGGAAGAATATACGCTGAGAAACTGAAGATGAATAAGAATACAGAGAATCTACTAACTCAGCTTCGTTGTTCTTAAAGATTATATGGTACCTGACAAACAGAGGCTGGGATAACGCTGTTGTCTAATTTCCAAGTTTGCATAGTGTGACATCACTGTCACTTTCCACTACATAGTAACTAAACTAGCAGTTCTAAATTAGCAGTTTTAGGATACCCTTATAAAAATACAATATTTTACAGAAATTGCTCAACACACTATAGTATTGCCATTATCAGACTAATGGTTTGGACCATTTATTGTAGAATCCTGCAAACTTTAAAAATAAGGGTATCCTGTTAAAACCAAATTAATTACTATTGTAGTTTGTTTAAAACTGTGGTTTTTGGTCAGGTTTGGGAGCACATTATTTTTAATATAACTGCTTTTTTTGGTAGAACCTATGCCCTATCCATGAGGGTGTAGCCAGATGAATGGACTGAAGAAGCATGGGGAATGTTACAGGGATTGAGTTTGCACATGGTGAGCTAGGAGGGTCGTCTTCATCTTTTTTTTTTTTTTGTGATCTGGTGTAATTCGTTGCATGTTTTAGTGACTAATGTACAGTCATTGTGCTTAAAACTCTTCCAGTTTTGTCTGATAAAATTATATTATGTGCACAATTTCATATGGTTAGAATGGGGAATGCTTACAGAATGCCATTTTCTAAAGTGATTGACACCTGCATAAGCAAGACCTAAAAGTCTGATAACTACCTAGAGTTTTAGAAGATGTCTTAATAAACCAACATAAACAAAAGACCCAGATATGATGTTTTCTAAGCACTTGTGTCAGGTTTGTTAGCGTGCTTGGATAGTGTGGTGATGAGAGCCATATAAGTACCTAGACAGATATACGGCACAGCCAATTGTATAAGTACTCCGCTCAGCCAGTCTGCTCAGGCCTCTGGAAACATCTAGTTCACACTGGGTGTGCACATAGGCTTAACGCAGCTATTGGCACAATCACTACCATACTAACCCATCGTCATCATCTCATTTGCATAGTCACTCTGGTACTTGAGATTTATCCTTCCATAAAGCAACATGGCCAGTGCAGGCCCTTCACCTCAATGCCTCCTTACTTTAAAAAGAATATGTAATTATAGCTTGAGTATAGTGATTTCTAACATAAATAGTGCTTCTCTCTCCCCCGTCACTCGTTTCCCCCAAAGTCGTTCGCTCTCCCCTCTACTGGGACTTATGTGCTACCTGCAGAGCTGGGGTGGGAGGAGCTGACGTGGAGCCTGCCAGCCTGGCCAATCAGGGCATGGGGGGGTGTCGGTCCCTGGAGCGAGGGGCCCTAGAAAGCCAAGACGCTGGGAGGCTGAGAAGGCAGAACGGCTGTCACGGTAGAGACCCGGCTACCAGCCCTGCTCCTTAAATACCATGCACTATCAGGATCCTTCTTCCTCCAGCAGCAGCTGCTCTTCCTGCCCTCCTGGTGGTGGAAGCTGATTGCAATTACTGCAGTAACTGGAGCTTTGGTGTCCGGTCAGCAGTACTGCCTGGACACTGCACAGGTCCCCTTTCGACTGAACTTTCTGGTCGAAAACCGGACACCTGCCAACCCTCAAACTGGCCCATTTGTAGTCTTGCATCCATTGAAATTTTTGCCCTGGCTGCTTCAACAGTACAGCTATAGAATGAGACTAGAGAGCCAGTTTGTCACTGGCACTTTAAAACATCTTACTTGTGCTGGCAAAGCATGGTTTTATGTCTCTGCAAGATTGAATGAATGACTGCTGCTAATGTTTTGCTCATTAACTGGTAAGTGGAGGCCATCACAGGCAGAAATGTAGGCTTTAGCTCCAGCTGCTGTTTCTAATGTTGCAGAAAGCTCTCTGCAGTTCATTAAATTCAACTTCAGGCAATTACAAAAACTGCTGGCTAATTATTTCTTTTTCTTTTCCCTTAAGTCTAACCTCATGTCACCACCATCCCCTAGCATGCTGGAGCTGCACAATTTTCTGTCATACTTCGTTCTTGGGGAACTGGAAAAAACAAACGCTATGGGGGAGGAGATCGCGTGATTAATTGCACTGTTAAAATAATAGAATACCATTTATTGAAATTGTTTTCTACATTTTCAAATATATTGATTTCAATTACAACACAGCATACAAAGTGTACCGTGCTCACTTTATATTTATTTTTATTACAAATATTTGCACTGTAAAAACAAAAGAAATACACCTAATACAAATATTGTAGTGCAATCTCTTTATCATGAAAGTTGAACTTACAAATGTGGAATTATGTACAAAAAATAACTGCACTCAATAACAAAACAATGGAAAACTTTAGAGCTTATAAGTTCATTCAGTCCTACTTTTTGTTCAGCCAGTCACTCAGGCAAACAAGTTCTTTTTTTTTAATTTCCAGGAGATAATGCTGCCTGCTTCTTGTTCACAATGTCATCTGAAAGTGAGAACAGGCGTTTGCATGGCATTATTGTAGCTGGCGTCACAATATATTTACGTTCCAGATGCGCTAAAGATTCATATGTCCTTTCATGCTTCAACCTCCATTCCAGAGAACATGCATCCATGGTGATGACGGGTTCTGCTCAACAACAAAACAAAACCGTGGAGACCAACACATATTCATTTTCATCATCTGAGTCAGATGCCACCAACAGAAGGTTGATTTTCTTTGGTGGTGGTTTGGGTTCTGTAGTTTCTGCATCAGTGTGTTGCTCTTTTAAGACTTCTGAAAGTATGCTCCACACCTTGTCCCCCTCAGATTTTGGAAGGCACTTCAGATTCTTAAACCTTGGGTCGAGTGCTATAGTTATCTTTAGAAATCTGATATTGGAACCTTCTTTGTGTTTTGTCAAATCTGCAGTGAAAGTGTTCTTAAATCAAACACATGCTGGGTCATCATCCAAGACTACCATAACACAAAATATATGCCAGAATGTGGGTAAAACCATGGAGCAGGAGACATACAATTCTCCTCCAAGGAGTTCAGTCACAAATTTAATTAACATGTTTTTAACAAGCGTCAGCAGCATGGAAGCATGTCCCCTGGAATGGTGGTTGAAGCATGAAGAGGCATATGAATATTTAGCATATCTGGCATGTAAATACCTTGCAATGCTGGCTACAAAAGTCCCATGTTAACACCTTTTCTCGCTTTCAGATGACATTGTAAATAAGAAGTGGGCAACATTATCTCCCGTAAATGTAAACAAACTTTTCTCTTAGCGATTGGCTGAACAAGAAGTAGGACTGAGTAGACTTGTAGGCTCTAAAGTTTTACATTGTTTTGTTATTGAGTCTAGTTATGTAACAAAAATCTACATTTGTAAGTTGCACTTTCATGATAACGAGATTGCACTACAGTACTTGTCTGAGGGGAATTGAAAAATACTATTTATTTTGTTTATCATTTTTAGTGTTCATATTTGTCATCAAAACTAATATAAAGTGAGCACTGTACACTTTGTATTCTGTGTTGAAACTAAAATCAATATTTGAAAATATAGAAAAACATCCAAAATATGTAATAAATTTCAATTTGTATTCTATTGTTTAACAGTACGATTAAAACTGCAATTAATCCCAATTTTTTTAATCACGAATTTTTTTGAGTTAATCATATGAGTTAACTGCAATTGACAGCCCTAGAAATTAGAAAAGTAGAATGTGATGAATGAGGGAGCAATGAGTGGATACGAGTAACAGTGACTGAAATTAGTTATGCATTTGATTTTTCACATATTTTCTGTAACCATGGCAATGTCATGGTGGCACTATCATGGGGAGTGAAGTATTCTAAAAGATTACCTCATGCTGTGAAATACGGGGGTTAGGAGAATGGGAGGTACAGTTGGTGAAAAGGAGGACCTCTCTCAAACTACAGAAACAGAAAGGAAAAGCTCCTGAGATTGTGGCATGTTCCCCTCCTCCCCTGCTCATTTCCTACTCTGAATGGGCATTGCAGTGTTTCTCTGGACCATTAACTTGCTACTATGTGTCAATGTTGGTAGGCTAATCCCTCCATTACAGGAATCTCAAATATTTTCTTAGTGGCCCACACTACCTTGGCAAGATTGCTTTGTGGTCACCACCTCTCCCACTCATGACTGCATAACATCCCCATGGCAACTTTGTGAAAAGCAATATTAGCCAAGTGTTGGTGTAATTGTCTGTATGGGTCCAAGTGTGGTATTTAAAAAAAAAAGTTAGTCACGCTGTCTGCTTGTGTGCTCTTCATTGCCTTCTCCCTATTCTGTTTCTCTTAGATGGAAACTAAGAGGAAAGCTAATGCCATGCAGCCTGGTGGCATCCTGCACGACCACGTGGGTCCACTCTGAGCTGCAAGATTATGCAGGTATATCAATTTACTGAATTTATAGAGCACATGGGATTCCTTCTGGATAGAAAGTGCTATTTAAGTACAAGATATAATTAGTGTTATTTATTAAACAGCAATGGATTTAAAGACAATAGTATTAGTCTTTAAGTGGCTGTTAAAATGAATCGGTGCTTGGATTTCACATGGTTTAGTGTCGAGAAAACAGACTCACAAAGAGAAGTCGAGGCAAACATCGAGATGACTTTTAGGGCTGCACCTCTGACGTTGGGGTATTTATCCTTTGGTACAGATTTCCAGAAAGTAAGGGTCCCCTCTGAAATCTGTTCAGAAGACAATCTGTCATCTTCCAAAAGTTCTGTTATTTTCATGTGGGATGTTGCTTCATCAGTGACTAAAGGGGGCTTCAGACAATCAGCTTCAGCACTAAAAGGCTCAATCAGAAATCTGATTTGAGGTCTTTTCTGCTTCAAATCTTGGAATCTTTCCTCAAAACTGTCCTTAAGATCTTTAATCATGCTTGCACACCTAGTTGTGCTCCATTTTAGGTGCTCTGCTGCATCTTCTTTTGATCTGGCTTGAAGTTGTGATATTGAGGTGAAAGTGCATCAGCTCTCCCTCAAGCATTTGTCAAACAACTGCAGTTTGTTCATGAAGGCAAATGCGCCTTGCACTAGATCAGACAGCAACCGGAATTTTCCTTGTAAGTCCACGTTTAGTTTATCCAAATGCAGCAGCATGTCGGCAAGAAATTCCAAGTCTAGAACCCACTCAGGATCTGTAAGCTTGGGGTATATTCTGTGCTTCTCCTCCATAAACAATTTTACTGGTTCAAGAGCTCGAAAAAACGGGAAATAACTTTACCTCTCAAGAGCCATCGACCTGCACAGTGAAATGACAAATCAGCAGGGGCGTCGTCTTCATCCAGTTCTTCAATTCGATTTTGAAATTGTCTATGATTTGAATGCATTTGAGAGAATTAATTTCATAATATGTCATGACCCTTACCAAAGGCTCTTAAGCAAAGCAAGTTGTCATGGGGCAAGAGGGAAGGTCCTCTCAGGGATCAGTAACTGGTTAAAAGACAGAAAACAAATGGTAGGAATAAATGGTCAGTGTTCACAGTGGAAAGAGGTAAGTAGTGGCATCCCCTAAGAACTTGTAGTGGGACCAGTGCTATTCAACATATTCATAAAATGGGTAAACATTGGCAAAATTTGAAGATTATACAAAATTACTCAAGATAGTTAACTCCAAAGCAGACTGTGAACAGTTACAAGGGCATCTCGCAAAACTGGATAACAAAATGGCAGATGAAATTCAACATTGCTAAATGCAGAGTAATACACATTGGCAAAATATAACCCCAACTTTAATACAGAATGGGTTCAAAATTAGCTCAAGAAAAAGCTCTTGGAGTCATTGTGGACTGTTCTCTGAAAACACCAGCTCAATGTACAGTGGCAGTTAAAAAAAAACTAACAATGTTAGGAACCATTAGGAAAGGGATAGATAATAGAACAGAAAATACTATACCACTATATAAATACCAGGTATGCCAACACCTTGAATACTGAGTGCAATTCTGGTTGCCCCATCTCAAAAACATATATTAGAATTTGAAAAGATAGGCAACAAAAATGATTAAGGTTATGGAACAGAGTCAAAGGAGAAAAGATTGAAAAGAATGAGACTTTTCAGTTTGGAAAAGAGGTGATGACAGAGGGGTTGATAGAAGGCTATAAAATAGTGACTGGTGTGGATAACAAGAATAGGGTAGTGTTATTCACTTCTTCACATAACACAAGAACCCGGGGTCACCTAATGAAATTCATATGCAGGTGGTTTAAAACATACAAAAGGAATTACTACTTCACACAACACACAGTCAGCCTGTAAAACTTGTTGCCAGGTGATGTTGTGAAAGCCAAAACTAGAACAGGGTTCAATAAAAGAACGACATAAGTTCATGGAGGATGGGTCTATCAATGCCTATTAGCCAAGATGGTCAGGGATGCAACCCCATGCTCTAGGTCTCCCTAGCCTCTGTTGGCCAGAAGCCCAGAGTGGACAAAAAGAGGGTGGGATTATTTGATGATTGCCTGTTCTGTTCATTCCCTCTAAAGCACCTGGCATTGGCCACTGTTGGAAGAGAGGATATTGGGCTGGATGGACCATTGGTCTGATCCAGTATAGCTGTTCTTCTGTTCAGTACGTCATAAAAACTAATGGGGTGTGTTACCTTTTTGATGTAGAATAATTCTTCCTCTATTGGGACTTGAAGTGTTTGGAACATCTAAACCTTATCTATTAACTTTACAGGTAGGAATTCAAAGGAGGAGTGTCATGTCAACAGATTTTTTACAGTGGATTTCCCAGCTTCATATGAGGTAGGAAGGAAGGGAGAATCAGTGTTTCTAATATGAACAGGTAAACTGACCGCAAAGTTGAACTTCTGAAATATCTGGCAGGATGACCTATTTATATTTTTTAAAGCTATCCTTGGCACCCTGCTTGTCATATTTTTGAAGTTATGTTCTCAGAAACAGATTAAACCTTCCTATATTTTTTGAAATTCAAGAAATGCCAACCATGCCTAAACGGTTTTCAAATGCAGTTTGCTCTGATGAGTAGGGCCTTTGGCCCTCAAAAGAGTTCCTTTGTAAAATAATTATTTTACTCTTAATAGGGCCTGGAATTGGAACAAGATTGTAAAGCTCCTTCCAATACTAATTTTGGAGAAAAATTGTCCTCAGTTATTGTCATTATCCTTAAGAGCATTTCCCATCTTGCTCATTTTTGATATAGCAATCTCCTGCCCAGAAAATATGAAGTTCTGGAACTGCTGGAGAAGGCAGGTAGGGAGGTGAATGAGAGTGTGAAGCTCACAATCTGTTTTCAGTGAAATGATTATTCTACATATGTTGTTTTACAGATCATTATTTTAAATGATGATCACATTTGAAGAAATCCCACAAACGTTTTGTACATTGTAAATTGTGTAATATATTTTGTAAATAATTATTTACAAACATCAGTGAAAAAGGTACATGCTGCTGAAGTATCAGGTGTCAGTCACTGCTGGAGGTAGGTTTCAGGGCCAGATATCTCAATGACCGCATCTGGTATGGTAGGATCCTGTGTTTCAGACAGTATTCACCTTATTCTACAAAATGTTTACTAAAGTACATTAAAATTGGCAAAACAAAACATCAATACTCAGCAAGTACAATACATGTAACAGTAAATGACAGGTTACTTACCTGTAACTGGAGATTCTTTGAGATGTGTGGTCCCTATTTGCATTCCAAATGTGGGTGTACATACGCACCATGCACCGGACATTTTTCAGCAGCAGAGTCCGTTGACCTGCACGGTCATGTTATATGGGCATGTACTCCATGCAAGGTTATAAGAGGCCATGCGGGACAATGCGCCCTCAGTCCACCTCTTACCGCTGCATAGAGGATCCAAAGCAGTGGGCGGGTATTGGAATACAAATAGAGACCACACATCTTGAAGAACTTCCTGGTACAGGTAAGTAACCTCCTCCTCTTCTTCAAGTGATGACCCCTCTATATATTCCAAATGTGGGTGAGTATGGAGCAGTGATCAACTTGGAGGTGGGTGCAAGGATGTGATGGGTAAGGCTTGCTGCAGGATTGCACGTCCTACAGTCGTGTTGATGGCGTAGTGCACTATAAAGGGGTGGATGGGGTGCCCTTTTGCTGCCCAGCCAATCTGGTGCCAGGGCTCATCCACCAGGGAAATGGAGGTGGGCGCATGCACCCACGTGGAGTGTTCAGTGATCCTGCCCGAGTGGTGTTGAGTTGAAGTGCACATAGCATTATGTAATGCACTTACATATCCAATTGGATACATGTTGCGAGGAAAGGGCTGGCCTTCTCAACTGTTCTTCAATGGCTACAAAGAGGTATGGGGAGGCACGAAATGCACGAGTCCTGTCCAAGTAGAAGGCTAGTGCCCTGCAGCTGTCCAGGAAGTGCAGCGTCCTGTCCACGGAAGTGGCGGGTGGTTTAGGATGGAAGACCGGAAGGTGGAATGGATTGGTTGAGATGAAACTCCGAGACAACCTTTGGGAAGAATTTAGAATGAAGGTGCAGGGAGACCATGTCTTTATGGAAAACTGTACACGTGGGGTCAGCCATCATGGCCAACAATTCACTGACCCGCTGGGTAGAAGTGATGGTCACCAGGAAAAGGACCTTCATGGATAGGTGGGCAAGAGATCATGTAGCCAGTAGTTCGAATGGAGGCTAGGTGAGGTACGCCTGGAGGTCCAGGAGGTATGCTGGGCATATGTTGTTGTGGTGGAGACACCAGTTCCAGAGGTCTTCGGGACGGGGTGCCTCGGAGCACTTTGGTGGGATCAGTCCACCAGGTAAAAGAAGAGCGGACCCAGCTGGGGATGGTCAAGGACAAGTCCAGGTGGGTGATGTGGGGCCTGCAGAGCAAGCGGAACCACAGTTGTATGCAGTGCATAGGGAGATGCACGTGCGGTAACACATAGGTGCAAGCTGCCATGTGGCTGAGGAAGCAGAGACAAGAGCGCACTGTTGAATGCAGGTTGCGGTGCAGAGTCTTCTTGAGGGTGGCAAAGCAGTCTGCCAGGAGGAAGGCTTGCGCTGAGACACAGTACAGGCCTGTCCTGATTAAATCTGTCAGGAGGAGCACAGATTTCTCCTCATTGACACAGACGCCCAGCAAGGTGAGAAGTGAGCGGAGGGCTGCAATTGCTGTTACCACCTCGGTGAGGGACGGAACCATCTGCAGCCAATTGTCCAGGTAAGGGAATACAAAGTGCCCATGCTGGAAGAGGGGGGCTGCTACGACTGCAAAGACCTTGGTGAAGACACTGGGGGCTGTGGTGATGCCTAATGGAAGGACCCTGAATTGGTAGTGGCTGTTGCCCATATGGAAGCATTGTAATTTGTGGTGGGCTGGAAAGATGTCGACATGGAAATATGCATCTTTCATGTCGAGGGCTGGGAGGAAGGGAAGGATGAATGCGAGCATCACCATATGGAAGTTGGTCTTTCTTGATGAAAGTATTGAGTAAGCTGAGATCGAGGATTTGGCAGAGGCCCCCATCCTTCTTTCGGATGAGAAAGTACAGGCAGTAGAAGCCCCTGTCAATGATAGCACCCTTCCTGAGGAGGATGGCTACCTTGTGTTGAAGAAGGGTGTCATGGGAAGGGCTTCTCAGAGAGAGCTTGTGGGAGTCCTGGTGAGCTGGGAAAGTGAGGAATTCTATTGAGTAGTCGTGTTTTACAATGTCCAGTTCCCGACGATCAAGAGTGATCTTGCCCCAGTGGTGGGGAAATAGTGCAAGAAGGCCCTGACTGTGTCACAGGGGGTCATGGACAGTGATGTGGTGGGGGCAGGGGTTGCAGCTCTTGATTATTGCATCACAATTGAGCCTTTGGCTGGTGGCAAATGTGGCGGTGGCCAATGGCCATGGGTGCTGGGATCGGGGGCACCAGCGGGCTGGCTCCTGGTAGGTGGTGTGGTACGACAGGTAGGGGCATGGCTGGAACTGTGGCTTAGGTTGGCCTTTATTTTCATGGAGAACAGTTTGTCCTCATTGAAGAGGAGGTCCTGGATGGTAGATGGGACCTCGCTCAGAAAATTGGACGACAGGAGCCATGCTTCACCTCCCATGGCCAGGGAGTGGGAGGACCTGTCCTCCTCATCTACCACAGCCTGGAGGTGGACCTCGTCCAGCAGGGCCTGGAACCACTGGCGCTTGTCCTGTGGGATGTCCTTCAAGAGCTCTGCCAGCTTGGCATAATTGTTAAACTAATATTTCGCCAGCAGAGCTAGATAATTGGAGATGCGGAACTGGAGGGCTGTGGAGGAATGGAGTTTGTGGCCTATGGGGTGGGGTCACCTTATCTGGCAGGGCAAGTGGAGGTGGAGGAGCCAGGGCCAAGGGGTGTGTTGGGGGGAGTGGGAGAACAGAGAGTCAGCCTCCTTAGCCAGCATGAATTGCCTGCATCCACCCTCTTGGGCGTAGGGGCACAGGATGCTGGCATGTGCCACACTGCTTGTGTGGGTTGCAGAATAGTGTTGTGAACAGCCAGAGCTATATATGTCGGTCCTGAGGTTGGAGAATGTGCAGCAACTGGTCAGGTTGGTCCTGGACCTCCTCCAGGGGAATGCCCAAGTCGAATGCTGTAGCAACTCCTGGTACTGTTGGAGTGAGAGGATTGGTGGGATCAGGGCCTTGTCTGGACAGGAAGAGGTTGCTGTCCATTCCGGTGGTACCGGCAGTGCCGGGTAAAACTGTGGATCCTCCTTTTGGGTCTGAGGCAATCTGTGCCGGCAGAAGGACTGGGGTGGGCTGGTATGAGGCCACAGATGGTGGGGACAGCCAGTGACAAGGGTCCAACACAGGCTAGTGGTGCCACGAGGTGGGTTCCTGATGGTACTGTGGGTCCCAAGGATAAAGGTACCGCCTTGGTGGGCCCAGAGCATAGTGCATCAGGAAAGTGGGCATGCCCAGGAGTCCACACTATGCTGGAAGACCAGAGAGAAGGACGGCTCTTCTACTGAGAAGCCCTCAGAGTCTGAAGAAGCCTGTGGAAGTGGTGGAGCTGTCAGTGCAGGTGGTACCGTGACTGCTGGAGACAGCTCACAACTGAGGAGGAGCAGCTCATCCGCTGGTGTAGGTGGCCATGGGCTGAGAGAAGTGGCAAGGGTGGGTACAGCAGTTTGAGGTGAGCACCAGTGGATCTGTCTGGCCCAGTGTCCAAGGCATATCCCGTTGTCCGCCAAATCCTGCCATGGCTGAGGAGCGTGCACTGGCAGGCTATCATGACCCTCAGTCATTGTGGTGCTGGCAGGTCTCACTTCCGCTTCGCCTTGCTCCTGCCTTAGGGGGTGGCCCTGTGGGGTCATCGTATGACATCTCATGCAACCAGGCCTGGCTCAGGGAAGGAATATGATGTGTCATGGCAGTCTGCAACAGGGACCTGCTGAAGTGTTCATGAGAGTGCTTGCAGTTCTCCTTATGAGCCTTCTCATGTCTCAGCAATGTTGATTGATCTGGGGGTGAAGCTGAGGGCGGAGCGCTCACCATTAGTGAGGGGTGGTGCACTGATGGTCCAGGATCAGACTTTGCACGAGGCTGGAGTGCCTTCACCATGAGGAACGTGCGGAGGCGCAGAAGTCAAGTCAAGTCCTGGATGGGAAGGACTTGCAGATATCACAACGGGCCACAAGGTGCGTCTCGCCTAGACAGTAGGAGACAACACATGTGCTCGTCACACACAGAGAATGAGCAAGGGCATGAGGTGCAATTCTTGAACCCCAGGAGGTGGGGCCTTATCTCCCAAAGGGGACGGGGAGGCCCCGTATGGGGCTACTATATAACTTAGTTCTGCAGCTGCTTTTTACTTCTGTAAATATCTGTCTATAGTGGATTGTCATTCTCGTAGAGGCTACGAGCCTGAAGAGAGGATTCTGAATCCGACCATGAGGTAAGAGGGAACTGAGGGCATGTCGCTTCCCATGGCCTCTTATTACCTTCCATGGAGCATGTGGTGACATAAGACGCCATGCGGGTCAACGGACACTGCTGCTGCAAAACTTCCAGCTGCGGTGCATGCTCACCTGCATTTGGAATACAAATAGGGACCCTCACTTGAAGAAGAACCGGTGTTTCAACATTTCAGATGGAAATCTTTGCCAAGTATCACATTCTAAATATCAGGTAGTCCTTCTGAAAGTGGCACTGGAGCAAGGGGTTCTTGTACCAGTAATGGTAAGCTCAGATTCATTCACCGGTGTATCTGATTGAGAACCAAAGAAAAGAATCATCCCAGAGGTCCTTTATTTGCCTTGAAATCACCCAGCTGCTATAAAATATGAAATGACCTCCAATTTCTATGAGAAAATTTCAGATTGGCTGATTGGGGAAGGCTCTGCAGACAAACAGAACTTCAGTCATTGACTGAGCAAGGTGTCTGCAAAAGGACAGTTAAGTGGGTTAGATACTTCGCCTAATATCAACTTGGTTATGGTCCTTTGGTTTGTGAGGCCAAAAAAAGATTTTCCAAAGCACATGTATTGCATTCTGTAAATGGTTTTGGAGGGATGTTTTAGGTATTGTTAATTTTCTGGGCACTATGACTGTTGCTATTAAGAAGAAAAAAGGAGAGAGATGATGGGGAGAGAGTTGCAATAAGGACCAGGAGGGTTGCAACAATGAGGTGAGGGGACCATAGACTTATCTGCAGAGCTCTCATAGGAAGCAAAAAAGTCCTTTAAAAGGGAAAGAAGCTGTAGAATGATTGTGTAGGTTCTTTTCTAATGCATCCCCAGCATTATATCTCCTACAAAATATACTGTTTTATGTTTTTAATCAAAACTGCTCTTACCTTCATGGTCTTTCAAAGGAAATCTTCCTCAGGATCATTATGTACCTTGGTTTTAAACCGAATTACAAGTTACAGTGTGGCTTAAAAATTCAGATGGAGTAAGTAGCTTCCTATCTATGAAATGCATTAACATGTCTTGGGGTTTTCTATTTGGTGCATTAGTCTGCAATAGAGGGATATAAATTCTAGTGCACACTAACTGGCCTGTGTGGACACTGTTGCTGCACACTAAAAGTTCCCCAGTGCACATTACTATCATTTTGTTTCAAACATTAATGTGCACTGGGGAACTTTTAGTGGGCACACCAGCAGGGTCCACACAGGCCAGTTAGTGCACACTAAAATTTACACACCTTTAGTGCAGCCTAATGCACTGTGCATCATGGTTGTTTCAGCAGTTATTTAAAGTGGAGGCATGTTAGAACACTGAAAATGGGAGCACAGCTCTTTCTACTATAAATAGAATACACACTGAGGAATAGTCACAGTGCAATATTATGGCAATTGTATTAAATAAAAAAGTATGCTGGGTTTTTTTTATTTTATAGAGCATGTAGTGTAGCTAGCAACACATCCTGGTTTTGACAAATCCTTTGTACATACAGGACTGAATTTTAAAAAACGATCTTTGATTTTGCAAAACTATTTCACTGCAATCTGCAACTAAGCAGACAGACACCAAGGGGGGATTATCTAAAGTTCATGAGGACCTAACTCAACTCCCATTAAAGTTTTACCACCAAGTTTTTACTCTTCCATGCAAGCATTTTAAAAAGCCCTTTTAAAAACAGGCCTGTAATGCTGGAGGCAGGTATATTCTGAACCAGTGAGTAAAAATATACCTCAGAAATGGTCATTTAAAAAAAAATCTGAACTTTTTTGGGAACATACAATCTCCAGAAAACTTCAGAGTCTCTTCTTCCCAGCAAATCCACCACAGATTTCTAGGGTCCTGACACTGCAGTTCTTTCTTGAGTCATTGCACAGTTTTGCCTAAGTAAGGACTGCAGGAATAGGCCTAGATGTCTCATAGACTCAGACTCATAGACTTTAAGGTCAGAAGGGACCATTATGATAATCTAGTCTGACCTCCTGCACAATGCAAGCCACAGAATCTCATCCACCCACTCATGGAATAATCCTCTCAGCTACTGAAGTCCTCAAATCATGGTTTAAAGACGTCAAGATGCAGAGAATCCTCCAACAAGTGACCCATGCCCCATGCTGCAGAAGAAGGTGAAAAACCTCCAGGGCCTCTGCCAATCTACCCTGGAGGAAAATTCCTTCCTGACCCCAAATATGGCGATCAGCAGAACCCTGAGCATGTGGGCAATGTCTGATTTTGTGAAGGTAAACAATTTCCTCTCTATTTTTTAAAGGAATAGCTTTTCAGTTTACTTTCAAGTAAAAATAATATTTCAAAGATGGCAATATTTTAGGGATATGGACCTTTTTTTAGCATCTCCCTTCACCATAGCCAAAATCATTTAAAAACAGACACGTGAAAATGATTGTGTTTATATTTATTGTCAGCAATACATCAGTTACGTAAAAATAACCCATATGAAAATGTAAGTCTTGTTACATTTTCACATGCCATCTATATTAACTGAATAAAGCTTAGTGACAATATACACAAATTTGCAGTAGTTGTACGTAAACATTTTGTGCATTTAAAAAAGAATATACATAATTTAAAAAATAAAAATGCATTACACAATTTACAAATTAACATTAACCAAAAAAAAAAAGTAAACATTCCTCAGACAGCTGCCTCCTTATTCTACAAAATAAATATTCAAGTAAATTAAGTTAGGCAAAATAAACTCTTAACTTTGGGTGAGCACGATTTACATAAAGGTAAAAGACAGATTTCAGTTTCATCCAAGGTATATTTTACAGTGATTTATACAGAGTATTTAAGTGGGTCTTTTCAGATTGTTACATTGGAAAATGGACTTTATTACACTTTGGTGGTAGAAAGGGAATTTTAAAATGGGTGCATTGTAGCAAACATACAGAAGCTTGTGCAGTATCAGCAAAGCTTTGAAAAGAAACTGCTCCAGGACTCAAAGCAGACACGGTAATCTAGAAACTACAGATTTTTAAAGGAAATTACGAACCACCACACCAACAAGAAAATATCGACTCAACTATTTTCTGAATGGTTTAGAGACACTTGATCACTGGAAACATTACTTTCACAAACTAACAAACTACAGTAGTGGCTGCTTTAGGCACTGGATTTGTAGAAGCACTCTAGTTTTTAAAGCAAATTGCTCTTCATTCTATATGAAACTTGCTCTTTTTTTTTTAAACTGTTTCGTAGTTATAGGGCGTGACCACCATTTGTAACTTTTAGATTTACAGACTTACCACTCTCCTCATATCCTAAAAATCTTTTTAAAAGAATGCCTTTCTTCATAAAGAGAGAATAGGCTATTCTGGCTCCAGTTTTACGAAACACAGAATTTAATACAGTTGCAGATCTGTACCAGCTCTTGATTTTCTTATCTCATGAAACACTTGGATGGATTGTAAAAGCCAAACACCCATTCTTTGTCTGTGTTTTAGCAATAGTAATTTTATATGGGGAGCAACAGATTAGATAGCAAGCCTTTAATTGGAAGTTAATTTTGAAATTTTGGGTATTTAGGTGACACAGGCTTCACGGTGAACACTACAGTGGAGTTCCTGCTAAAAGACTAGCCATGTAATTAACAGTGGTAACTTGTTGCTAGTTTAACAACCCGCTTCAGTTATCTGTGTGGACAGAGATGTTAGCCTGAAACAATTCAACACCCAGAAATGGGCTTCCAAAGGTAATTAATCCATGACCAAGTTTCAACATCACATTTTAAAAGTTTTATTTGCTATTTGATAACTTTCCCACTGTCCATTTTTGTCTGTCTGATAAAGTAGGAACTGACTTTTTATTGTTTCTCACTCAAACACTTCAAAGAACTTAACTTTGTACATACATCATTTCATACAGACCTAGGGCAAAAAAAAAATTGTAAGATTAAAGCCTCAATCTTGCAACTTGCTGTATGTAAGTGAACTGCTGCAGCAGCAAGGTGCCCTATTGAGTTCTGTGAAGTGTTGGGCAGGTCTGACAGTCCACCAACAAGTTGCAGGATTGGGGTGTAAGGTGTGAAATTGAACCTGCACAAATGCCTATTGCTAATTGACACACTCATCTGTTCTTCTCTTCTGACCTATACATTAGGAGAAGATCAATATCATAGTGTGATATCAAAACACTGGTATTACCATACTCTACTTTTTAATTTTTGAAGAAAACAAACTGATTTCAATGACAATTTGACGTGGAATAAGGACTCATGCCGCCCATTGAGTTCGGTGGACACGTGAGCCAGCCCAAAGTTGGCAAAATATATAGTTTTACTGGCTGTACAAAAACTGGTGCCTGGGAGTGGTGCACAGGAATGGTGGAGGTTATTAAAAGACCTGAGAAACTAATACTGAACTTTACATAACAATTTTTTTGAAAGGTTGCGTTATAAAGTCTTGTCATTATATTGCTTAGTAATAGCACAGTCATTTATATTTTTCTTTTAGGCTACACCTAGAAGCCATTCTGGTACAGTAAGCCCTCTCAGGTCATGAGTCCTGGCTGTGACAGGTATAGATACAATGGTTGGTTGTACAACATGCTTCGTTTTGGAAGCATAACAATGAAGAGCTGTCAGGATGAACAAGGTTAACGTAAAGAAATGAGTGGCAATGAAATGTTATACTACCAGAGTTAAGAAAAAGTTATGACTGTTTAGTGAGGCAAATATTTTGATATCCTTCATTAACCAGTACTTTTAAAAGTTTAGCTGAATAATTAAAGGTAAAGATTACATCCGGTTATCCTAACTAAAGGGAAAGTTTTTACATTGGCAGCTACAATGACGCTTATTTTTCCTCGCCCTAGCAAAATAATTAACAAATTTCCTTCTTTTAGCAGAACAAATTTCCTTCTTTTAGCATAAAATAATCAGAATATTTCACTCAAGATGAGAGGGCAACCACTTTTCTTTTTTTTTAACAAAGTTAACAAATATAAAAAATCTAGTCATAAACAGCCTTCAAAGTACAATTAGAAACCAACTGGAGAATCTACATTGGTATAAGTAGATGGGGCAAGAAACTAGACACTTATATTACTGCCATGATATAGACTACAAAATGGCTGCTGTGATGAGAAACAGTGTATACAGTACATGTATTAGCTGATTCCATCCAGTCACAGTCCAAGCTGAACTCTACTCTCTTCAGGATTCAAGAACTTAAATGCCTACTTGACACTCCTGGCACAAGATGCATCATCATCCTTTTTGAAAAGAGGCAGTTTCTATGGCAATACTAGTTAAGTGCATATCATGCTGCACTAATATAGTGCAAAAATTTGCCTTACATGTAGCAAAAAAGATGCAGGCAACAGTTTTGAGAGTTAGAGAAAGTAGAAACATATTGTAACATTTACACCAGGTATTCATTTTTCCAGACAGTAACCACTATAAAATACTGAATCTGAGGATGTTTCCTTTCTAGATACTTGTGTATATGAGGCATTGATACTTTGGAGTGATAATAGAAGAGTCTTGCAAGAGAATCTTTGCTCTCTGAAATGCAGGTTAACACACGCCACACAATTGCCAAGATGCTGAACTTGCTCAATTTTCTCAGTTAACAGCTTATTAAGCACTAAAATGCTCTTTAACAAGTATATAATTTGACAGAATAATACATATGCTTCAACTGAGTATATATGTTATGCTTGAATATAAAGAGTTCTAGACAGATTGGTATGAACTCTTCATGCTCAGTGATTATACTTGGTTAATGGTGAAGGTAAGTCTGGCATCAGGGCTCTCAACTGTGAATACTGAGTCAGCCACAGTGGTTTGCAGACTGAGGTGGTTTTGACTGTTTCAAAAAACCACATTAATGTTTCCAGTCTGCCATAATTCTCTGTGCTCATGGTTTAGAATAAAGCACTACTGCCCTGAATATCCATGGGCATTATGAAAGTCATTCTTCTTTGTTTTATGGTGCAGTTCTTAAAAAAACAAACAAAAACAAACAAACGCCTAAAATCCACTCTGTAGCATGCCCCTGTGCCTTTGGACACCCTCTGATTTCAACACAGTAATGTAGAATCCAGTTGTTGCAATGGAAAGTTATATTTTACATATCTGCATCTCCATCATAAGCCAGTGTTAAAGGTTTCAGCCGATTGTTCTGCCTTCTCTGGGGTTTCTTTGGCTTTTTGCTGAAACAATAAAGTTATTAGAAAATAAATTCAGCTTTAAAAACAAATCTCTCTCTGTAAATGAAAAACTAATGTGGTATAGTAATTATTTATAAACTGGATGGATTGTTTGTAGGTAAAATCTAAGGGTATAAATCCTCAGTTTGACCCCTTAAACATCCAAAAGCCACAGTCTCTTTAAATACCAAATTTTTAAAGGGAGGCTGAGTGTTTGAATCTAGATTAGATTTTGGTTCTGATATATGACTGTAACAAAACATGAGAGATTTTGCAGGATCGCACTATGGTGAGAAATGCCCAACATTTTGAATGGTGTTTCATGTTTTCTGTGCAAAATGTTGGCTGCATCAAAACCACAACCAGGCTCCCTCCAGTTGTAGATGTGATCTGGAACCTAAATATCTTTGAACCCCTTAACATTTCAGGGTAGGTTGATTAGAGGTTCTGGCCCATCACTTGTGGTATTCTTTCATCATTAACTTGATGATCTGAATATGGTGCCTGAAATTAATCATTTACATCACATTATTGAGTTAAATACCTGTTACTGTGGTACACTATCTTCAACATGAATTTTTTGACTAGTGCATCTTGGTACATCCTCCAATATATATATATATACTTGCAGCAGTGAATAGATTAATTCTAAATGGTATCACCAGACAGGGAATGTCTATACTGCATGGATACCCATTCTCTAGTTATCTTTAATTTAGATTTTAATTTAGTAGTGTTTTAAATCCACTTGACACAGATGTAAATATCTAAAATGCACAAACAAAATGTACTTGATTCTCCTGCACCAGTAATCTTAGATTAATATATATAAGCCCTAGTTGTTAGCTTCACTTAGGGCAGGGCATGAAGATATATTTAAACCATTTTTATAACATCCCATCCCAGTTCTGAAGTTCAATTTAGAGTTGCCTGAGTACTATGCAAAGTTGCTTCATCAACCTATGTCCCCAAAAGGAGCCAATCCAGTTATTAGGAATTGTTGGTGTTCCAGCCAAACACACTTTTCCCTGGCCATGTCACTTTTGCCACGGGTGGGATTGCACAGAAGCTGCTATATTGGTCCTAACCAAACCCAGTGATTCCCCCATACTGCAGGAATCCTCAGGGAGCTAGATCTACCAGGTTTGTGGTGGGTGCTTTGCACTAGTCTTAGCCTCTGTGGTTGCTTTGTGCCAAAATCTGGCCCATAGGATGTAGAATAAATGTACAGGCACATTATACCTAAGGCTCCTGGTAAGTTGCTATGTCAACATTTGGTCACAAAATTTGGGCACCCCTGATATACCTCTTGGACCATTCATAGGGAACAAACATTAGATTAGCCTTACCTGGCCTCTTATTTTGGGGGTGGGGAGGTGTTACACCTCCAAAAACACAGCTGCTGGGGTATTATTCTGGGTGCTAATACAGTAATTCTTAATGGAGACAAACTGAACGTGTCCAATGCAATTGCCTTTAAGTGCACACAACTACTAAAGACATCTCTAACGTGACTCTCATTTGCAAAACAATATTTTCCAGGCCTCAAGAAAGTTGTTAATCCACTGAAAAAGTACACAGAAGTAGCCACTGCCAGTAACCTCATTTTGGGCAAAAGCATATGCACACCAAACTCTGAAGACTGTATACTCGATGTAGTTCCCATATCTGAACCAGATTCAATGAAATGCTCAATACACAGTCCATATTCCACTTGTTCATTTAGGAATAATTAAAGAACTCACCAGGCTAGATAGATCATAGAAACAATAAAGATGAGTAAAACAAATGCACCAGCAGCTACGCCATAAACCCAGGTCTTCAGCCTCCCATCTAAAAGGAATGAATGTTAGTCATTAGTTTACAGGTTAGTCTTGTTGCATTGCAGGCTTGAATAGCAATAATTATTGTCTGCACAGGCAGCATTAAAGATGTACAAGTGTTATTAGATTATTCAGTTACAGGTTTGGTTAAAAACACTCTCAAGATGACAAGGCTGAACATTAAAGCAGTTTTGGTTTGATTTACAAGTGAGCACCGCCAGTCGTGAGCAGGCCAGCCACCCAAAAGGTCCAGAATCTTATTTGCATCTTGCATTGAGTGTGCACTCATGCTGTACTTTTCAATAGGCTGTCTGCTTAGCAGGACAGAGCAGCAGGTGGACACTGGAGAAACTGGGCGATGTGACCCTGCTCAACTGTGATCACAGACAAACCACCACCCTGTGTTAGTTGGTAAGGGGTAATCCTGGAGACTGAGTACAAGTTTAAGTAAGTGTTGTACGCCTCATGCTGAAGAAATGGGAAACACTTTTTAAGTGCAACTTTTATTTTGGCAAAATAATCTACATGTTCTCATTTTCATGTTATTTCTTCTCTTTTTAGATAGTATTAGTGACCAATCTAGTATTCGATATAGTCCGTACTTTGTCTTGAGTACAACAGTTCTCCTTGCTGCACACCTAGATAATGATCTTCTGATTCCTTCCTTTTTAATTGCATTGTTGCAACATCTTCCTCCCCCCCTCCAATCTTATTGTTGGCCTGTAGTCTAAACAAAAGCAGAAGTACAGTCTGCTGTTATCAAGGCTCTTGTATCTGCACAGCTCGGTTTTACATGCCTATAATTACAAGACATATCACCTCCTCTTTTCCCCTGACATCAAACCGGCTCTAATAGCCCCAACTAAACACCCTATTCTTCTGTGGAAAAAGAGGGAAAAGGCTGCTCTAACTCTCTAGTGGGTTTTGGCTGAATGCTCTGAATAAACCTTTCATAATATGGGGTTCGCTGCTGTAGATCGGAAGTGTTCATAATGCACTGTCCGTATTTGACTTTGGGGAAACTTTGCAACTCCTGAAATGTGAAGATGGAAGCTGACCCAGCAAAGAGTCTGTGACCTGCTGAGCCCCAAGATGGATTTCAGGAAAAGGTCAGAGAGAAGGAATTATTTATTCACATGTCCTTTTTAAAAATAGGTTTGGGTTTGAACTGGTTTGACATTGAACTAGCTCAGAAAAAATACACCCCCACCTGCCCCTAAAGTGAATCTAATATTTGAAAACAAACTCTTATTCAGTAGGCTGACTAGAACATATATACCCACATGAATTTTCTTGTCAATGCACATGTGATACCTCCCAATCACATTTGTGTGAATTATTTTTCACACAGGGGTCAAATTGTGCCTTGACTATACTATACACATTCCCACTACTGTCAGTAGGATGGTAGAGGGTGTAATGTGTGTAAGGGCAAAATATACCCATGGAGGGTAGAACAAACCACACTCTATTCGTGTGGTGTTTTCAATATCATACCAAGCAAGTATTGGTGAAATTGTGAGCTTCAAGCCAACCCTTTATAGTACTTTGATAACTTCACAGAACCAAAAAGCTATTTCAGTGAAGGTTACAGAGGAGCTTTTCACAGCTTAATGATAAATATATACACACTGAGTTTGCTTCCTAAACTTCCCAGTAGCCTTTCCTGCTGCTGCACAGGTAGGTATGCAGGTTTTATACTATGTAACAACCCAGGGGCTGGCAGTCATGCAGACTACTTGATTTAGACTAATTAATAGAAAAGCATTTTCACTGGATTAATGTAATGGAGCTAATAAAACTTAATAACCTGAAGCAATGAAACAACTGATCCATTAAAGATGGACTGAGGCAGTAGATTTGTCCTGACTTATCCAATATTGGAAGTGATAGCAATTCAGATTTCATTATGATTCAAGTGTTCAGTGTCTTCCTTACAGAGTTATTTATATTCAGCAAGGTGGTAGAGGTTTTTGGGGTGAAAGGCGGCAGCGGGGTGGGGGGATCATTTACAATTTCTGATATTTTGTTAATCTACAGCTAAAGCAAAGTTCAAGTTGTATAATGTTATCTGGAAATTTGCAATAAACTGTCTAAGATGATTCTTTCAGAACTAGGTGGGGTAATTTTTAGAGATGGGAGTACTGGTTTGGATAAAATAAGAATGATCTAAATGTTCAACCAAAATTGGAACTGAATCAAGTAAACCTGAACCTTATTCAGAATTCAAAATGTTTGCTTGCTTTTTACTTTTGCTTCCTGGTTTTCACCAAAAATAGAATTACTGAAACAACAGAGACTGGTTCTGTGCTATTCATGTTTCACTTGTGGTAACTAGTATTTCCGTTTTAGCTGAAATCAGGAAGTACTGGAAATTTTGTAAGATCCTGATCTTACAAGACTTCCAATTCAAATCTTAGACCAAACAGATACAGTTGAACTAGGGATGAACATCCAAGTTTCTAGATGTTTATTTGAATGGAATTTTCTCTCACTTTGGGGTAATAATAGCTATTAGTTGAGATTTTAGGTCAGGTCAGTTGGAATGGGTAGCCACATCAAAGAATTTCACCAAACTTACTTTAGAATTACAGGAAATGAGGTAGCATGTAAGAAATATGAGGCACTTGTTTAGGGAAGCATGGTGTTTTGATTAAAGTTATTTTCATGGTGGATCAGTACTTAAAAGTACTGACACTTTGGGGCAGGGACTATATTTTTGTTCTGTTTTTACAGTGCCTAGCATAATGGGGTCCTGGTCCATGACTGGGGCTACTTGGTACTACCACAATACAAACAACAGCTACTGTGTAGCTCTAATAAGATCAGGCTAGAAACGTAGTTGCATCAGATCAAGACAATCTGTTCATCCAACATGTTTCTATAGTTCTCATCACTGTAGCATTTAAGTGGTGATGCAGATACTTCTCGCTGAGATGTTTGAGAACATTATACGTTTAATAAAACTTTCAGATGAAAACCTGACCTGCTAAAACGTTTACATCTTCTACAAACCACAACCACACCAGTGGTATCAGTGGGGAAAAAAGGCATGCAGGTCCTTGCAGTCTTTAGAGAGTGTTCCGACCTCCTGACAGTTATATCAGTCATATTCTTGACCCCGATTGCCTAATCTGATATCCAGTAAGTGCTGCGAACTGTGATTATTTCCCAGTATTTTCCCTCTACGGTATTTCCAGTTCTTCTCACTGGAAAATTTCAAACAAGAAATATCAGGGAAGAAAATTCTATCCCTTCTGTAATATACGGTTTAATTAAATATACTGATGCAGCAGCAGCGAAGGGTGGGGTTACACATGTCTCTTCCTTTTTGTTCAATCCTTGCAGATGACTGCCTTCTTAAATAAACGTTTAATGACTTTTGGCATCAGAGCAGCTTAAATGCCAAACCCTGTGGCAGTACTTAGCACCAACTGCTCATGTAATGACTTCACCTGGCCCGAAAGGCTGCAGAAACCAGGTCCTTCCTCGTCCTGTCTGGTTACTGGATGGCTGGGTGGGGTTCACAGCTCGACTGGTTTTCACATCTCCTTTTTTGTCCTCCATAGTGGGCATCACTACCACAGGGATGAGTGTGCACTCCACGAGTGTGCCATCAGAGGACATTACTTCAGTGTACCCTTCTTCACAACCACACGTTCTAGTCTGTAGGGAACAAGTGTTTTACACTGTGTAGCAGAAACACACAAGTTCTCCGAGTGCTATAAATCATGACAACATAGATGACTGGAAGAGAAGATTGTTTTGATGAGCACTAGCCTGGACGGCACCTCTGGATGTATGTGTGTGGCATCTCCTATTGAATCAAAGCAGTGACGTTTACATATTTAATGGGAAGGGTTAATGTTTTGAGGTTGATTACAAAATTAAACACTAGTGAGAGCTCTGAAAATGCTTCCGTAATCATGATTCTATTGTGCGAAATATTTTGAAAACTAATGAGGAACTATGTACTGTTTTTCATATATAAAGGCTTTTAGCCTTCACTATTTTTGTGTTGTAGTGTGTAGTAGGAGTACTGAAACAACGTTGTTCCAATGCAGTGACACGTACCTCGCTACAGTAAGAATGGGATTGACTGCACGGTGGGTTACATGACCTGTCAGCATCTGGTTGGCGCATCACTAAACAGCCCCCTGTAGGACACAAAATCAGATTTTGACAAAATAACACCTCACCCCCAATGAAATTACTGACTTCAGCCATGTAGTAGTACTTGATACAGCATGTCACAAGTTACCTTTTTAAAAAAAAATCACAAGGAACTTTCTTGCTTGTGTGAATTTTTAGGATGATACTACTGTATCAAAGCAGGAGGATGGCTTTCTTAGTCCTGCATGAATTCTTGTAGGCAGATTTATTTGTATTGATATATAAGATTTATTTGTATTGATCTGCACTTTATAAGAAGGTACTTGACATGACAAATACTTTTATGCATCTTTTATGGAGTGCTCTAGCCAGAGTCAATGCTTCTGTGTGTGTTTTGGGGGGACATTTTGTTGTTCAGGGGGTAATCATGTTCTTGTATTCATGGCTCTAACTAGTACTTACATGACAGCCATGAGAAATATTATGCAATTTTTGTACAGGGTGCTTTATATGGGGAAAACATTAAAGCTCTTTTTTTTTCTCTGCATATTTTGTCTTTCTCCATTAATTTATCTAAAAGGTCAAACTGATCTCCCAATTTGTCATTAGCTATTTGGTTTCCACCACTCTCTCTCTAATTTCTAAACACAGTGCGGGGAGAGGGGGGGAAGATGGGGTCACTATGTATTTGGTGCTCACTTGCCTATTATAAAGCAGCTGTTATGGGACAGGTTTCCTGAGGGGGGAAATATCCTAAAGGAGTAAGGACTGAGAGCAACATAAATATTGAGCCCTTTGACACCAAGAGCTCAGTTTTTCCAATCCTTTGATCTTAATGGAAATCGTCACTCTTATTGCTACAGGCTTACGTATGGTGCAGAGTTATTATTATGGACCAATACACACGATCAGGCTTTCAGGACCATTTCAGCCACAACCCTTTGACTTTATTCAGAATAAATGGCTATTAGACAGCTTCCTTCTGTCCTGGAAAAGAGGGCGGTGTACCACGCAGTTTAAAATTTTTACATTTAGAGGCCACCCATTGCAACCTGCCTGCACTATGTCCCAAATCTCCCAAAGTAATTTCACCCTTATATTGGTGTGAAATGGTGATGAAATCCTGATAAATGACTCTGGTCACTCCCACAGAAGATGCAGTTAGATGCAGTTATATAAAGCCAGGTGTTAACACGAGGGCTGATGATGAAGAAAGGAAACCCTGCCATAAGAAATGTTGCCCACCCACAGGGAATAAAATTTTACACTCTGGTGTGTGTACCAGGCACATGCCTGCAAGCATCCATGTAACAAAGTATCAGTCATCCTGACAGCTGCAGAAGAAAAGAGCTGCCTCATCACCCATTTCAATTTGAGTTAATGACTCTGTGAAAACACCATCCTAAATGAACAAAAAACAAACAAACAACTATTCAGAACTATTTTTGCGACAGACTAAATAAAATCTGAGTAAATAAATACAAATGGAAATAGAATTTACCATGCAACATTTGAATATATATGAATAAAAATAAACTATTTCACATCCAACCAAGCAATACGGCAGCTGCAAAGAAATACAGTACTCTCAGCAACAGGTTGACGCCGAGCCACATCCTGTCCTTACAAGAACATACGCAATCCTACTGAAATCAAGGCCAGGGACAATGTCTGTATCTGAGGGCAGATTTCATCTCTTAATGCAGGGGTGGCCAACCTGGGCCTGAGAAGGAGCCAGAATTTACCAATGTACATTGCCAAAGAACCACAGTAATACGTCAGCAGCCCATCAGCTCCCGCTCCTGCCCCCCATTCCCAGGGCCTCCTGCCCACAGGCAGCCCCGCCGATCAGCGCCTCCCCCTTCCTCCCGCACCTCCTGATCAGCTGTTTTGTGGCATACAGGAGGCTCGGGGAGGGGGAGGGGAAGGAGCGAGGGCACAGCAGGCTCAGGGGAGGGAGTGAGAAGGGGTGGAGTGGGGGCAGGGCCTGTGGCAGGGGCAGGGCCCGTGGCAGAGCCAGGGGTTGAGCAGTGAGCACCTCCTGGCCCATTGGAAAGTTGGTGCCTGTAGCTCCAGCCCCGCAGTCGGTGCCTATACAAGGAGCCATATATAAACTTCTGAAGAGCCGCATGTGGCTCTGGAGCCACAGGCTGGCCACCCCTGTCTTAATGAGATCTATGGATGGTACTGTAAAGCATACCCAACACTTTGAACATATATTTGGTGGGCCTAAAAGTTCCCTATCTGATCCTTAGTCTTCTGTGTTCAATGCATAAGAGGCCCACTGAGGAAAATACTTAAGCCATGTCCTGAAGTCCCATTGGTCAACCAGACAAGTGCTTTGCTCCATCAGGGCCAGAAGCCCACATCATATTTTATTTAGAGCTGGGTGGAGAAAAGTGACCGAGTTTTGGAGGACTTCTATATTTCCAAATTTGGAACAAAACTTTCTAACTATAAGGATCATTAAGTACAGGACTAGGTTAGTAAAAGAGGTTATGGAATCCCTGGCAATGGAGGTTCTTAAGAACAGGTTAGATGAACAGCTCTCAAGGATGGTTAGACCAATGCAGGGGGATGACCTAGATGACCTCTCAAGGTCCCTTCCAGCCCTACATTTCTATGATAAAACCCAAAACATTTAGAAAATTTCTGTGAAAGGGAACACAGCCCTGACCTCAGGACAGTCCGTCCTGGAGCCATGAACCCTGGAAGCTCTGGGGCTCCTGACTCCAAGGCAGGCCAGCATACAGACTACCCACAGTTGTTGACCCACAAGCCTGGGCGCTAAGCAGGTCAGCTGGCAGGAAACCAGGCAGATCATCATCATTAGCACCAGAATAAACCAAATCGAAAGAATAAGTTGTGCCCCCCCATTCCTCCCCCCGGCAAGACTTCGTTTACAACCTTACAGCTCCCAAATGGATTCAATTTTACAAAGCACTTTATAAGTATCCAAGGATACTAGTGCATGGCATAAATTAAGGAAAAATGAACATGACCAAATTACTGAGATTAAAAATTGCAGGAGCCTAGTAGCTGCTAACACAATTTTGTATGGATTTGTAACATGCATACAGACTGGGCCTGCAATACCCAGTGTGAAGAGGATACATTTTAACATTTTTACAAATGCCAATTAACACTTACACAAGAGACTTGATGGCTCCAAAGGATTATTAAGCATCTTGTGGTGACAATACACGGATTAGAATTCCAATGGCATGACAGACAGTAACAGTTACTTCAGAGTCATTCAGATCTGTCATGTCAACAATCCATGGATTGAAGTTCCATTTGTATGCGTTCAGTTGATTGACACTGATCATGCACTTATGAAATTATATAAATAGTTAAAAAAATTAAGACTAAGTAAAGCTCGGAGTCTGATGTACCCACATAAAGAAACCAGACTACATTTTTCTTCAAGTCAGAGACCTCAGAACGTTCCTTAATTTACCCCTTTGTACCTGGCTATTACACCACAAACAGCAAAATACACACAGTAATGTTTCTCAGACTACTTTAGCACCTCGGTGCAAAAGAATGAATTAAACTCATGAATTTAAAACACGGGCCTTATGTCTTATTATTTTAACATTTTATAGACCATGAAGCTGTCTTTCTCCCTCTGTGCGTGCATGCATATGTATATATATTAAACACACACATATATATTGCATGCATACATGCTATACATATTTGTATAAGAAGATCTTTGTGTAATAGGGAAACCATTGAGATTTGAAATCCTAAAGCTGGTGAAAAAAAACATTTTAGACAAATAGAATGTAAAATATTCAGGCTGCAGTGAGGAAGGCATTTTTTTTTTATAGTTACCCTCTAGCAGTAGGTTTTGCATAGTGTTATCAGTTGAGTTTTGGAAAAAGGTCCTTCAGGTACTTCCAGCCATGAAATAATGATGATGATTTGAAATAAAACTATGCCAAATAAAGATAATAAAATAGTAATAATACTGAATTTTTAGTTACCCTTTATTGTTATTGGAAAATATAATATCTGATAATTATTTGCAAATCCTTTTACAAAAGCAGCAATGTCTCCACTCCTTTTTTATTCTTTCATGGCCTGATTGAGTTCTATGTAAGAAAAATAAAAATAATAGTTACCTGTAACATTTAAACCATCTGATCTTTGGCACCATACTGTCCGAGAAGATCCCTTCCATGGGCTAGCCATCCACTTGTATCCGTGACACTGACCATCTGAATGTAAAGCATTGACACTAACAGAAATACTGTACAAAGCCTCGGGAAAATGCAAGGTTACTTAGTGTTGACAGACATGTCTACCAGCAGATCAGACATGTAAATAAAACTACAATCCAGGGGGAAAAAAACACTGTTTTGTTATATGCAAATCTTATTTTTATGCAGTTTTGGAGACAGTTCAAATAAAACAATACATCAAATATGCTTCTGAAACTATTGTAACTGTTCTCCTTTCTCTGTTTTCATATTGAATAGCTATCTCTATTGCAATAATTATATCTACAGAAGAAGTATCTAGCACTATAAAACTGTATTAGTTCTATTCTTGGATAATTTTTATTAATGCTCATGGGAGTTACATGAGTGCAAAGCAGAAATGGACTTCAAACGTATGACTGTGTCATGATTACTTAGGGCCACCGTCTTGTCTAGTCACATTGTCCAACCTGATCTAGAAGTGCATGGACTGGATGAAGGACAGCAATATCTTGCATGCTTTGCGCACTGCCCAAACTTCAAGAAGACTGATATATAGTGTAGACTCTTGTGGAGTCTAGAACCCCTGAGCGATATGGTTGTCCACATGTGCTCTCCATCCTATTAGGGAGGCATCCATAGTGCGTGTCTTTGTGGGAAATGCAGGAATAAAGGCAACCCTACGTAGACATTGTCCTTGGTTTCCCACCAGGTGAGTGACATCAGGACACTCTGAGGAAGTGTGACTTGTTTGTACAGGAAGTTCTGGCTCAGAGCATAGACCATCCACAACCGTGCCTGGAGGCATCATAGGCAAAACCTTGTGAAGGGGGGTCATGTAGGTGCATGAGGCCATATGGTTTAACAGGACCAGGCAGAACCAGACTGTCATTTGGGGTCTGAGCCAAAGCTGTTGCTTTTTTGTCAGAAAGCTTAGTTAAAAAAAATTCGCCCAGCTCTACTCAGCAGATTTGGGCTGAATCCCCACCTCTGCCATAGATTTCCTATGTGACCGTGGACATGTCACTTAATCTTTCAATTCCTCTTTGTGTCTCCATTACTCATCTGTAATACTTCCTTTCTCTCACCTTTGTCTGTTTTGTCTATTTAGATTGACAGCTCTCTGGGCAGGGAATGACTCTTGCTATGAATGGGAACAGCACCAAGCACAGTTGGGACCTACTGGTGTTATTGTCAGATAATTAATAAAAAAAAATAGTACAAAGAGAATGAGAGAATATAGTGAATTTTGTTTTTGTCACTTCTGTTAAACATTGAGGCAGAAATGCTACTGGTTAATAAGTTTTGCTATAAATGAAAGTCAATTATTGAGGAAAAAGAATTAAAGACATTTTGAAAAAAAATTACCAGGAAATTTAAGAATTGACTCTAAAATTAAAATATAATGAGAGATTGGCAGAGATTTGTGAAGTTTTTGGATAACGATAAAATTACAAAGCAGTTGTCCATGCAATTATTAATATTTGCAACATTTTCCAACCTCACTACCAAAATTTGGCCAAGAAAAAGTCTTATTCATCTTGCATTAAAATAGTGGTCACCTATTTTCTGTGTTTTGATACTCACCGTTACATGATCTTGTTTCCAAAGCCTGTTCTGGACAGAGGTGTTGGTTCTCCAGTTCCTGAATGATCACTGCCCGGGATCGGACTTGTATCCCTCCAAAGCCAAGATCTTCTCCATTAACACAGGTCAGCTGACAAAGGCTCCATTCTGACCACTCTTTCAAGTAACAATCACCTGTCCAACAACAATGATGTAACAAAGCTGAAGAGTTGATACAAGGGGAGTTCTGAATACTACCTGTAAAGGTCATAGAAAGTTCTGATCCAAATCATATCTTTTAATTCTGCCTCATTAATTAGTAAAGAACATTTCTCCTTTTAGACCCAGACTTACCTTCATTCTATGAAAATATAGGTGACAGAACACCAGTTTATTTTAATTTCTGTACAAAAGAAATGATTCTTCAAGGAAATTGAAGTGTTACAAAACCCTATTTATGCTGAATCATTCCAAGCAACTGTGCACTTCCATAGCATTACTAAGTTGTTCTCATTTTCAGTCTCTGACAAAAACTGCATTCAATGTTTGGCCTTTCACAAGTGGAAAGGCACTGTATGCTGTGCTCCAACCTAATTTTCCACATTATCTTCACGATCAACTTCACTTTCTATAAGCTTAGAAGAAGACAATGTATATATAGCCAGTTGGAAAGTAAAGGTTAATTCTTGCTCATTCTGCTCCACTTGTAGTAAACAGGCCATTATTACTTAAATGTATTAGGGAAGTAGACTGGAAAAAGCTCTTACAATGGGGAACATTTCTTGTAAGAAATGAGATTGGCACAGGTGATTTAAAATATCTTCTCTAAGGTCTATGATGGCAGGAATCTACACTGTATTATCTTATGGTTCAAGACTAGGGAGTAAAATCACACTAACAAAAATTAATTTTCACAGCAGCCTAGCGAAATATTTTAAGGAAGTCTGAAGCATGGTGTAAAGATAGTTTTGCTAATATTGCTGTGTAAAAGATGACTAGAAAATTAAAACACAAAAAGACTCATAAATGAGCCTCTTTAGCTTTAATTATTTCAGCAAAAAGACCATTAAAAATTCATGTTACCTTACATTATGCTGACAACAAATATAATAAGCACCATGTTGATCGGATGCCTAATTAATGAAGGAATTTTATTTGCTGACATTAAGAAATCATGTAAAGAGATGAATTATTGAAGAACTGATGTATGTATAATAGGAGAGCAGGAAGTGATTTTTGGAGAACTTAGAGTATCATTAGCACATCCCCACAGGGTAGTTATTCTCCTTGGCTAAACGTGAGGTTGCTCAAACAAAGGTCATTGTACAGCAAAATGTAAAGGCTGAGCAATGAACAGCTATGTTTCTTAAATTTAACTAACAAAATCAATCAATTACAAAATGGGGTATCTTATACCACTTTAGTCCTCTGATTTTCTATTAGGAAGCAGAACTGTGTATTGACAGTACACAATTTTTTAATTAAAATATTATTAAATTTGGGGAAACCATAGCTGTGTCTACTCTTCATTGACATTAACGAGACTTGTAGTAAGAGTAGTGATGTCCTTGGTCAAAATCTCTCCCTTTCACTTTACCAAGTGGAGTGCTCTATATCAGTGGTTCTCAAGCTTTCCAGACTATTGTGCCCCTTTCAGGAGTCTGATTTGCATTGAGTACTACAAGTTTCACCTCACTTAAAAACTCAGGCTTTGGCTTCAGCCCTACGCAGCAGGGCTCAGGCCCCAGCTTTCTGCCATGGGCCCCAGCAAGTCTAATGCTGGTCCTGGCAACCCCATTAACAGGGCCGGCTCTAGGCACCAGCCTAGGAAGCACATGCTTGGGGCGGCACATTGTAAGTGGCGGCATTCAGGCCAACCTTAGGGTGGCAAATTTGCTTCGGCTGCGCTCTGGACGTGTTTGTTTGTTTGTTTTTTTGCCTGGGGTGGCAAAAAAGCCAGAGCTGGCCCTGCCCATTAAAATGAACTCGCCCACAGTTTGAGAACTGCAGCTACAGTATATAGACCAGTATAAGCAAGTCATTGTCTGTATGAAATTTTAGTTTGCACTGACTTTGCTAGGGCTTTTTATGTAGCCTGTTGTAAAACGAGGCAAATATCTAGAGTTGATGTATCCCCTGAAAGACCTCTGCATACCCCCAGGGTTACACATATCCCTGGTTGAGAACCATTGCTCTATATCAGCTGTCTGCTTGCTCTCATTCAAATGAATGGGATTTTTTCTCATGGTTTCAAACTCATAGTTTGTGAAGTGGCGCAGGATTCTTTGGGATGAAAAGTGCTATGTCAATGAAATAGCTAATTGCACTTTTAGATGAGTGCAAAATGTAGACACACCTCTTATAACTCAAACAGCTTAACAGATTTCTAGAATATTACACCTTTGGACTGTTGCTAAGACACACTAAATTTCAGTCCAAAAGGAATGGGTTTAGAGGAGTTGTGAAGGAATGAAAATACAATCTTGGTATGGAATGGCTAGTTGTGATGAGATTTGTTTTGGCAGAGAAAACAGGAAATCTATATCAGAAATTTCTTGGGAACGGAAGGAGCTAATCAATACTTCCAATACTACAGCACTAATTACTTTAATAACAACAGCTACACTCGCCCCCCCTTTTGGAAATTACAGACAGGTTTTTAATTTTCAGCAAAACCTTTACAGTTCATCTTTAACAGCTGTTATGGTCTCTTCTTAATCCTTCTTAGTATGAGGGTCACAGATCTGACAAACCACAACAGCGTCTTTAGATACAGTCTGTTGGGTCAATGTGAGTGTCATGCATTTGTTGCTAGTGGAGGGACTAAGAATGATATTTTCTCAGAAAAAAATTCCTTGGCCCCCAGTGTGACCTTATTTAAACAAGCACTAAACCTCCTTGGTATATTTCCTCAATTCCATTAAAAACAAACAAAAGTATTAGACCCTGATTCAGTTTAATAAAAAAAGCTGTTCACATGCTTAAAAAGAACATTTAAACACCAAACCCTCTATTTTTTGGACAGTCTGTTATTTAAATAACCATGAAATGGATTCTTCTCATATTCAAATCAATATTTTGTTTCTTGTGTGGTAAAGTACCATTTATGATTTTTGTGCCAATTGTTCAAAAGTAAAATGCCTACTGGGGAAGTCTATGCCAAATATTATTTTAAAAACATTTGTAAATGCATGTATTCCTTTCCCCAGTCACTGTTTTATTAGTATCACAAAGTACGGTCATCCTTGTGAAACTACTGATGAAAAGTAATTCCTTTAGTTCAATAGGTGAATGTGGCAAAGACTTCACAGACTGTGGCTAATCACCTTTTTTCTTTGTACCGTAGGCCATCTCAGGTTGACCAATCTTGAAATGCAACAACATATATCTGAACAAGTTTGTTACCTGGACAAGGAAGGGTGCAGGTTTCCTCAAGTACCATCTTCTTATTGCCATCAATAATAGGCTCAATTTCTCCACAGAATTCCTCATCTACTATTTTGCCAACATCTTCAGTGGATCCATCATAGACTACACATGAAATGTTCCTGACTCTTGTCCCCTCTCCACACTGAGCATCCTGGAAAGGAAGGGGATGCACAAATGTTGGAGAGAAAAAGTAGTCTGCAGTAGCTAAGTCAAAGCTGATCTTACTTTCTGATTATTGTTACTTTATTTAATGCTGATAGCTTGAAAAATAAAGCCAATTTACGTCCTGTAGCATTCAATGCTTCAGACTGGGAAAGACACCTAGTCACTTCTATATGGAAGCACAGTGGATGTCATTAAAATAATAATCAGTATTTGCCCAATTATTTCAATTGAAATAACAACAATTAATAAATAAATAAATAATAATAAATGATTATTATTTAAAGCAGCCATCCTCTACAAGGAATAACCTCCAGCAGAATGACTTATTTGCACACAACAAAATGAAATTAACCAGCCAGTAGATCAGAATAAGATAAAAATACCTTATCTCACTGGGACAAAATATACCTGTGTTCACACCCTATACACTACTGTAGTACGCTTTGTACAAGGTATGCCTTGTGTGGTATCATTTGAAAACTCATAACTTGCTGAGTAGTAACATGGCATAACGTGTGAAGCACCTTTATGCATAAAGTTATAAATTTCCCCTGTATGGTGTTAAAATACATATTCAGACTCACATAGCACTAAAGTGGTCAAACAGACCTGTCTTGAACAAAGGAGTGTATGCTTGTCTTAATTTACATTTAAGCAGTAAACAGAGTCATCAAGCAGAAAGGGGGATGGGAAAAATATACAGCTCACACAGGTGAAAAAGCCCAGCAGGGAACATCCTTCCTCCAGCAGACTGCCTGTCTCCTGGTTCTCAGCTAGAAATGGTTTTCAAAAAGGGACTAAAGGACAATAAAAAGAAGGGGAAAACACCTCAAGATACCCTTCTCTCTCCCCCTGCCCACCTCATTCTCTGTACCTGAGACGACAAAGGAAACAGCCGTCAGACTCTGAGGGAGGGATCCTGACCTGAAGAGTTTGATCAGTAATGCTGCTAGAAGCATGTGATGAGAAACTTTGCTGTTAAGTTGGGCACTAGAAAGCATTTTATTGTTATTCTTCTTGTAGCCATTTCTGAGTTTTATGCCTTATTACTTGTACTCACTTAAACTCTCTCTCTTTGTAGTTAATAAACTTGTTTTATTGTTTTATATAATCCAATGTGTTTAACTTAAACTGTCTGGGTAACTCTATTTGCAATGACAGACTAGGGTATATTATTCCCATAAAGGAATAATGGACTTAGTATATTTGGACTGTGCAGGAGAGGGCTGGGCAGCACAAGAGACATTTCGGAGGGAAAATCTGCGACTGAGAGCATGTTGGGGTCATTCTGCAGTATAACCAAGGCTGCTAAAAGCCAAGTGTAATCCAAGTGTGGCTGGAAGGTTGCACTTACACATAGACACTCTGGGTGTGGCTTGCATGCTGGAAGGCTGTTTGTGAGCGGCCTAGGTGGGAGCTACTTCAGAAAGACATTGTAAGACACCCAAGGTTGCAAGGCAGGGGTGACAGAAGCCCTCACTTCTGGTCTGGATTGTACCCCGGCATGTCAAACTCACTCACAAAACCCCCATCAGTGCCCTCCCCAAATCCCAGCAAGAAGACAACAATCATTCAGACTATTTCAGGGGAGCAAGTGCCAGAGCCATAGTGTCATCACAGACAATGCTCTGCTGGTTTCATCCCTTTTGGGACTAGGGAGCTAAAATTTGAGCATTTATACTGACTAAAATTGTGGCAGTATCATAAGTGAAAACCCTTTCTGAACAGAGCACTCTCTCAGATAGGCTGCTGTCAAACCATTTAAGTTACCACAGAGTTATATCTCACATACCAGAGCTTTACTCTATACTTAAAATAGGAATAAGTAGGGCAAACTGTGGTACCGGTTGGCATATATGGTGTCCAATGGTAACCACTTTATTATGCTCCTGAATTGAAAGATTTGCTGAATTGAAAGATTTGAATAAAATGGCTAAAACATTTTGTACGTTATATGTGTGCATATCACAAATATCCCTGGATGCAGTGAACAGAATAACTGCAGATCTCCAATGCAGCTTTTACCTCAACTTTGCATTCAGCCCAATGGCCATACTGCCACCGATAACAAGGTTTTACCGGGCAGGGTTTGAATTGCTCTGTCTGAGATGGACAAGGTCTCCCATCACCCTGGAAAGGCTGATTTACTGTCCTTCTTCGTATCATCTTTCCTTTAAAAGAGATAGAGGGAGAGAAAGAGAGAGAGAAAGCAACTTTGATGTGGTCATATACATTGACTCATCAAGATGGTTCTGTTTCAGTCTGTGAAAAGCTTTACGTTAGTATTATTCTTACCTAATACAGTGCACTGTACAGCAGACCTGCTGTGACCTGTTTGATGTGTGGATTGTAAATTCTCTGAGATAGGTACCTTCTTTTTTGTTATTTGCGTGTACTGTGCCTAGCACAATAAGATCCTTGATTAGAGAATCAAGTTTCTACTAGAATATAAATAAATAATACTTTTCTAGTTGAGATGCCTGGGGAAAAAACAGGCGCCCTTTCCTGATCTGGTATTTTGTTCTTGGCATCCCTGTTGAGAGATGAACTTTTGGTTCTCCACTGTTCTGAAGTTGTGCTGCTAGGAGGGAATGATATGGGTATCTAATCCACAAAATTTTCCTTGTATTAAATTTAGAAATGTATCAGATTCACAAGATGCTGGTTGTCTAAATTCAGAAAGCAGAAGGAGCTTGCCACTTATCTTCTTTGTCTCCCTGGGCTTTATTATAATGGAGAATTTTCAAGGGACAGAGGATATTTCACCCAGACCTAAAGAAAATTAAAATATAATAGGTTTAACGGACATTAATCTTCTGTTCAACTGAGGGTGACATGCTACTCAGGCCTGTTTGAGGACTAGATTTTATTTCAAGCAGTTATATAATGGAATGAAGAAGAGATTTTGTATTTAGTCATCCTTTTGGGTGATTCTGTTTCTTTCCCCTTAGGTGAATATCAGACTATTAGATTTTATTTCTGAGACAGATGATACAGTGAAGCCACAAGAACTTTTTTATGTGCAATGTTGCGGTGGATAGTAGCCCCTCTATAGATAGGGATTTCCAAAGAGTTCCATTAAACCCACATTTTCGTGGGGTTTTAACTTCAATGCGAATAAATACATGCACTGAGCCAAAATGTGTCGGCTTGTAAAAACAAGTAAACAACCACCAAGCAAAAAGAGTACATTAAAAATTAAGTACCAAATATATTCAGATTTGTAATGTGCTGCGCTGCATTACACTGACCTACGTTCAGAACCTCAAAGGATTAAATGGGCCACCCCCATTCACCTGTCTATTTTTAATTAAATTTGTTACTATGAATTTGGAATTAAGTACCCTTAACTATCGAGAGACAAATCCTGCTCCCAGAGTAACTGGACTATGCTATGAACTGTAGCAAACCTCCCCACCCAGGCCACAAAGTGAGAATAGAGCTGCATAACTAAGTTTCTTCGGAAAATGCCAATTCATCAGAATTAAATGCTTAGTCAAATCTAGTACAAATTAAATGAAACTAGGGCTGTCAAGCGATTAAAAAAATTAATCGCAATTAATCACAATTAATCATGCGATTAATTGCACTGTTAAACAATAAGAAAATACCATTTATTTAAATATTTTTAGATGTTTTCTACATTTTCAAATATATTGATTTCAATTACAACACAGAATACAAAGTGTACAGTGCTCATTTTATATTTATTTTTGATTACTAATATTTGCACTCTAAAAAACAAAAAATTGTATTATTCAATTCACCTCATACAAGCACTGTAGTGCAATATCTTTATTGTGAAAGTTGAATTTACAAGTGTAGAATATTAAAAAAATGCATTCAAAAATAAAATAATGTAAAACTTTAGAGCCTACGAGTCCACTCAGTCTTACTTTTTGTTCAGCCAATTGCTCAAACATTTGCAGGAGATAAATCTGCCCACTTCTCGTTCACAATGTCACCTGAAAGTGAGAACAGGCATGTGCATGGCACTGTTATAGCCGGCATTGCAAGATGCACTAAAGATTCATATATCCCTTCATGCTTCAACCACCATTCCAGAGGACGTGTCCATGCTAATGATGGTTTCTGCTCGATAATGATCCAAAGCTGAGCAGACTGTCGCATGTTCATTTTCATCATCATGAGTCAGATGCCACCAACAGAAGGCTGTTTTTCTTTTTTTGGTGGTTTGGGTTCTGTAGTTTCTGAATCGGAGTGTGCTCTTTTAAGACTTCTGAAAAAATACTCCACACCTTGTCCCGCTCAGATTTTGGAAGGCACTTCAGATTCTTAAACCTTGGGTTGAATGCTGTAGCTATCTTTAGAAATCTCACATTGGTACCTTCTTTGTGTTTTGTCAAATCTCCAGTGAAAGTGTTCTTTAAACGAACAACATGTTCTGGGTCATCATCCAAGACTGCTATAACATGAAATATATGGCAGAATGCGGGTAAAACAGAACAGAAGATATACAATTCTCCCACAGGGAATTGAGTCACAAATTTAACTAACACATTATTTTTTTAATGTGGCATCATCAGCATGGAAGCATGTTCTCTGGAATGGTGGCCGAAGCATGAAGAGGCATATGAATGTTTAGCATATCTGGAATGTAAATACCTTGCAATGCCGGTTACAAAACTGCCATGTTCTCACTTTTAAATAAGAAGCGGGCAGCATTATCTCCTGTAATTGTAAACAAACTTGTTTGTACTACCAATTGGCTGAACAAGAAGTAGGAGTGTACTGAGTGGACTTGTAGGCTCTAAAGTTGTACTTTGCTTTGTTTTGTTTTTGAATGCAGTTATGTAACAAAAAAACCTCTTTATATTTGTAAGTTGCACTTTCACGATAATGAGATTGCATTACAGTACTTGTGTGAGGTGAACTGAAAAATACTATTGCTTTTATCATTTTTATAGTGCAAATATTTATAATAAAAATAATAATATAAAGTGAGCACAGTACACTTAGTATTCTGTGCCTTCATTGAAATTAATATATTTGAAAATGTAGAAAAACATCCAAAAATATGTAATACATTTCCATTGGCATTCTATTGTTTAACAGTGCAATTAAAACTGATTGACCGTGATTAATTTTTTTAATCACAATTATTTTTTTTGAGTTAATCACGAGTTAATTGCGATTAATTGACAACCCTAGATGAAACTTTTGTCAAACACTGCTTTCCCCCTAGCCCTAGGGGCTATTGAGACACAGCATCAGGGTGTTCTGCCTCCCGGTCTCTCCCTAGCTCCTGGACCTGGCTGAAGGGGGCAGGGTGGGGGTTGGTGTGAGGTGGAGTACCTGGACTCTGCCTCTCTGGTAGCTGGGCTGCAATCCTCTTGTCAACTTCAGTGAAATTGACACGTGTGTTCCCTGAACACAGCTGGGAAGTTGATAAATTGCACTTCAGCTCTTCCAAAATGTAACTTTTCTTTTAAATTCCTTTCTGTGAAAATGTTTGGAGTTTTGATATTTTGTCCCACTTCAGGACAAAACTTTATCTCAAAAACTCAACAATGTTTGCAGAAAGGGAGCCCCCTTTTTGGCCTTTCTACTCCTGTGTTCACTGTAAGTAGGTGGGGAAAGGTTTGTCAAATGGATCCTCCTAGTTTTGCATCCATAGCTCTTGCAGTTGGAGCACCAGAGAGAAAATAAAGTGAACTCGGACCTCGGGGTAATGAGTTGAAAACCTAGCACAGGATGAAATCGCTATGTGCAAAACCATTCCAAAAGCATGCCGGCCTACGTTAGCGCAGATGGAAGAAGAGCTAATCAGCCTGCTACATTCTAGACTTTGTTACTATATGGAAACCTACCTAAAATTGATGTTATTTTAATACAGAATGAGTTTTTTCTCCCCTCTCCAAATCAATTTACTGTCTGTTAGCAACATCAAATAGATATATTTAGGAACTTCAAGATCCATAAAAAGCAATGAAACTTCAAGAGGTATTTTTAAATAATATTGCTATTTTTAATATATTTTGGGGGTACAGTTATCTACCTACATATACACACAATGTGTAGTTTTACATTCCCAGCTAGCTGCCCTGAATATGTGCCAATGGTCTGACAGGTATGTACTCAGGGCGGCTAGGTCCTCTTGCCACTCACGTTGCAATGACTACACTCTATTTTTAGTGCATTAGCTTGATCAGAGCTAGCATGGGTATGTCTCCTGGAGCTTTCACACATCTGTCAAAAATGGACATGTTCTGGAATGCCACAGTCAGTGCTCTCTCAAAAACTTTTAAGTGTTGCTATCTTTCTTTCTACAAGCTTATATATTTTAAGGGTGCTGGAGGAGTTGGCATTACCAGTTAACATTAAGAAATGGATGCAGTAACTATTTTATAGGCCAAAAGAGAGAATTTTAGAAAATGTAAATCTGCAATTCCTCCTTCACACATACAGATTGGCTTAGTGAGCTCTCTACTACTCTATTAATGGAAAAAAATGACTCTGTTTAATAGAAACTATGGAAAAAATATGAGGATGTCTGGTCTCACTATTGCATACTTTTGCAGTTTAGTATATATTAGTCCCCAATACTCATAGGTTATGTTCTCACTTATCTATTTAGTCACTTTAATAATTGATGCCCTGCATGACCTCTTTGGGTTCAGGTTTGTTTGTTTTTTGTTTTGTTTTCCAGGTTTTACAAATAATGGACATTGTATTTTGTTATTTCCATCTTGTGCATGTATCTACATGTGATTTGTTTAATTACGTGTTTATATTCTATATAAAAATAAAATTAAAGTATTAGCCATTTGAAAGCAAAAGCTCCTATTTTCTGGGTATAAAAAAGAGGCAGTGTGTGATGACTGTTATTATGGTGGGTTAAACGTTCAAGAGCCACGTGTTATGATTTAGCTTTTCTTATCTCAATAATATTAATGAGAGTTGTAAAGCTAAATCTCCCATTGCTGGGATATCTATGTCTAATATGCCCAGTATGGTCAATCTCCCCTGGCAAAGTCATGTATCAATTGTCATATCTCATATGTATTTACTGAGTCAGAAATTTTTTTCAGTGCGGGCCAAATCCTTTTCACTTTAATCACGTATAGCCTCAATGAAACATACTATTTGCCTGAGAAAGGTAAGCCAGATTTAGGCCCGCTATCATTCTCTCTCTAATCAACTACTCTTCAAATTCCTGGCAGACTATTAGTTGTGTCGGATTTAGAAAAAATGTTCATCCATAAAGATATTCCAAGAACAGTGACTAACCTGTAAGGCCACATGTTTGAGAACACTCAGACCATGGAGACCAGTCAGAAAGCTGACAGTTCACAGGACATTCTACCACACAGGAGGTATTCATCTGCCACGTCTTCTCCAAGCCAAGCTAAAAGAGGAGACACAACTGTCAGCGTGTGAAGTGTGGTCTGTCCCACTAGTCTAGCCTATACTACTGAGAACAGGGTGAATCTGAGCTAATCACATTTAATTAAATATTTAATAATTATTAAAGAGAAAGAAAAATCTAGGATATATTGGCCTCACTAGGGCCCCAATTCAGAAGAGCACTTAAGCTTGTGCTTAACTCCTAAGCAAATGCTCAAATCCCATTTTCTCCAGGGGGATTTAAGCATGTGCTTAAACACACTTAAAAAACAGGGATGATTTACTGAATCAGAGCCCAAAGATGGAGGAATACAGCTCTGTAATTTTAATTTATAGATTTGCCAAAATTAAAAGAATAAGGAAGCAGTATTATGGAGCTACTAGACAAACAGACAGACAGAATGTAGGGGAAAGTACACATCCTCCAAAGCTCCAACATTAGTGAAAGGGACAGGTGCAGCACAGGGAGCAGATGTGGAATCTGATCGGAAATCATATGAATATCAAACAGGTCTGCACCTTCCAGTTGTGACAAGTTCTTTCCTTTATTGGCACTATGCAGTGGACTTAATTTTATCTATGGCTTTCAGGTCCAGATCCACAAAGATATTTAGGAGCCTAACTTTCATTTAAATTAATGGAAGTTAAGAGCCTAAATACCTTTGAGGATCTGGGCCTTGGTGACCAGAAGGCTGCAGATAGGGATCTATCCATCTGAAGCTATATAATTAAAAAACATACAGAATTTCTTTCTAAGATACCTAGACAACTTGAAACACATTAGAAAAATGACTGCAAAGGATAAGAACATAAAACCAGTAATTACATTTTAAATGGAAATAAAAACACTTTCCCACTCAAACCTAGCACAGACCAGCACTTGGGCCCATTAAGGAGCACTCTATAAATATACTGCACATACGGTAGCTTTCTGACCTTGATATACTGGCAGCATTAGACTTACATTTGCAATGTCATTTACTGAGACAAATGAGGTAGGAGACCTCTGTTCTGTTTTATGGATCAACCAATGAATTCCTGGTTTTTCTCTGTTCAGTGTAACCTTGATTATCCGAAGCTCTCAGGGGACACCTGAAACCCTTCTGATAATCAAGGGTTGGATAATCAGGAAACCAGCCAATAGGCTTTGAAGTCTGCTCTCAGGGTCAGCTCTTCTGAGCACAGACTTCAAAGCCCGCTGAGCCGATTCCATGCAATTACAGAGAACTGGCTGGCTTCCCCGAGGCTGGTCTGCTCAGCAGGACTTCAGCAGCTGGAGAAAGAGAAGTCCCAGAGGGAAGCAAAGGGTGAACAGAAGAGAGTCACAGCCCAAACTACAGAGTGCTGGTTGTCTTCCCCAAGCCTGGTGTGCTGAAATGCTGCAGAGCCAGCTCTGGGAAAGCCAAATAGATCACTGTAATCAGGACTCCAACTCTTTCCTATTTATCCATTGTTCCTCTCCCTTTTCTCTGGTATCCCTCTGAGCTTCCTGGGCCCTGGAAACCGTGGCTGGCTAAGCATTTGGAAAAATATACATACTTCCCTCATCTGGAAATCCCAATGGACACGGCCTTGTGTTGGATAACAGGTGGTTTCTGATTAGTGATTTTCAAATACTGAAATTGTACTGAATATGTAAAAGTTAAGCATTCTGTATTCTTGGCTGTACCTGGCAGGGGGCAGCAAACTGCCATACAAGGGTCCTCTGCAAATTGTGTTACTTTGTGTCCATAGACACACACTTGTATGTCTGCAAGTATATCTGTTACTCAACAAGAGATCTTTGTCTACCCTCAGCTGGAGATTTATCATTCAAGACTGACCAACAGAGTGTGTAATAATAATAAAGTAGTGAAGCTTGCTGTCCGATACAGACAAAATGCTTGTCTCCAGATACTTCTGATTTGTAAATGCAAGTAAATGAGTAACAATAAACTCTAAGGTGCTACAAGTTTTTCTTTCTTATTTTCGTTTTAATAAACTCACAGGTATTTGCAGAGGGTGAGGTGTGGGCGGCATCCTGAATTAGGAGATTTGAATTTTAAAGAGCCCAAGGTAATGGCAGGAAGAGTTCCGTGATGTGCTAATTTTACAACAGGCAGCAACCAGGTGATCCATTACTAATGTACCCTGAGAGTTTACACAGAAATATACGACTTGGAAAAAAGCTCTGGAAATTGATTTATCCTGGCAGTAATCAGGATGATTGGATAACTTCTTTAGCTGATTGACTGAAACTAATGTCAAATCATATAGACCGCATTAGGACAGTAACTACTGGTATAGCATGAGGATGGAATTTTAGAATTTGACTGGGCATAAGCTTGCATCTGGATATAATGATAATAGCTATGCAGACTGTAAGATAAGGTTTTATTGTTCTCTTGGATAATGGAATTATATGTAGCCATAACATCTTGGCTGATGATATCTCTACTTATTAAGAATTCAGATTAGGAATGGCTATTCTGTTCTCTGTTTTTACTTAAGGTAGATGCAGAGAACAATGACAGTTACCAATTTTGATGTATCTGTAAATAAACATAGAATGAGTTTTATATAACTAATGAGTCTGTAATATTATTTAGACACAGGCGTCTGTCTCTTTGTTATGCACCACCACACCACACATACTTAAAGGGAATGAGATTAAAAAGGGTTTATTATAATGCATATAGTACATATTATAAAAATATAAAGAGAATACTTTAAATCAGATTAGCAAAAAATGCATAGTACATAGAAAAGTTTGTCATTTCTTAAATCCCACTTCTTCTGGTGACATGGAAGTTCACAGAGTTCACTTTCACTCCCCTAGAATGAAAGGTCTTTTAAGATTCCAACAGCTTGGCTTTCTTGTTAATTAGGTAAACGGGTCTTACGCTACAGTTATTGGATTAGTCGCTGACCTTGCTGTGCCACTTCTTACCTCCATAAAACGTAACAAATAAAAGGGCTTGAATGGTAAGACTGTTAGTGGATCAGGGCTTTGTATATGCAGACTACGTGAATACTCTCTGTGGTCTTGAATTAAAAATCTAGTGGATCATTGTATGTTGTCCCCTCAAAGTAGGACTGTATTTCTGCAATCGCTGGTAAATGGTGGTGTGGCTGCCAGGACTTCTGGCTGGCTAGCCACTCAAGGCCAGAAATTTTTGAAATGGTTGTTCCGCTGCCTCCATTGTCCTCACTGTCTAACCAGCCAAATACCCACCCCTTAATTAGGGAAAAGCTGCTCAATGAGATCTCTATTTACAAAGTAACAATAATTTGCCCTGTATACTGCCCCAATTCACAGTTTGTAGATACATAACACGTTATTAATATATATGGAATGAACTACTACAGCTTTACGGAGAAAGAAATCCATTGTCACTTATTGTTTCATGAAAGGCATTCATTCTGTTGACATGTTCACATGGACAGACCATAACTTATACAATGTCTCATTATATGATAATCAATACGGTAATCTCCTAAAAATAGCTTGAGCACCAAATTCTGTCTTCTAATGCACAAGACAGCTCCCATTAACTTCAGTGGAGTTTGCTGGCAGGCATCCAAGGGCTGATTTTTTGCCCTGAGACTTTAGAATGTAAATGGCCATATTAATAGGCCTGATCATACTCCCAAGATCCATGAGCAGAGGAAAACCAGTGTGCTCAGAAGAGAGGACATGTTAGTGGCCTCCACTGCAGCATCCTTTGCTCAGAATCTGTGGGTTCAGGGTTCCACATGGGCATTGAGTGAGTTGGGAGAGGAGTGGGCAGATTGGGAGGGTCACAAATAGTACCAGCCTGGCAGAATTTCTCTCAAATATAACACTGCCCAGTATGTATTCCCTTTTCATAGCTCCCTCCACCACGGGCAACCTTCCCTTCCTTAAAGAGGAGTCCCGAGAAGCAGCTGCCAGCATGGGAAGTCCATTGGAGATGGGGGAAGGGATGCTGATAAAATTGAGCTGTTGTGGAGGGCACATGGTCTCTGTGCATGTGATTCTAGTCTCCTGCTTTCCAGATGATTTAATGTCTGTTCTGTTAGGGGGCTGAGGCAATCTCAGCCACTTTCCATTGGAACAACTAGGGAGATTTCTCTGTAATGCAAACCTTGGTGTATTCTTTTCCATAGTCCTGCATGGTATGATCTGAACAGCTTCAATCATTAATAGATACAGTCTCCTTTAACAGACCCATGAAATGACCAAAGCAATAGTATTATCTGCCTTGAGCAGTCATTTAAAAACAGATTCATGAAACAGTTACATAAAATTAAGGTATCCATCTGCTGAATATTACTCCCACTGAACATGCTTATGTAAGAAGTTCCATTTCCTTGTTAATGCAGTAAATTTTTCACATTTGGATGTTTCTCATCTTACACAGCTGGGTACAAGAAGCTAGCACTCAGCCTGGCTGCAGAATGGCACATGACACACGTTTAGCAACACACTGAATAAATGATTGATATCGGCAGCTGTCCAAGGTACTACAAAGAAATCACATCAAATTGGAATGATTTTCATTCTGATTTAGATCTATTACCTTTATTCACCATGATTGCTTATTGTTCCCAAATCATTTCCTTCAGGATATAATAATCAGCACCCCTTTGTGGGTGCACACATAAGCTACCAGAGGAAATTTTATGAAGAAATCACAGGAGATGAACCAGCCTCATTTCAAGGGGTACTTAACAGTCCATAAATAATGTTGAGAAACATCTGCTGGCGATGGGTTACATGCAGCGCAGGTCAGCTAGCTCAGCATGAATTAAAGCTCTTAAGAAGAGTTTAGTCACAAAAGGAAAAGAGCCCCCCACTCACCACTTCACAATACTTCAGGTCAACTGATTTGCCATCACTGCGAACACAATCTAGCATTCTTGTTTTGATGCCATTACCACAGACTGCCTTCTCGCTGAGCTGACACGTACTCCAGTCTGGAAATAAAGGAGACCATCAGGATAGGATGCCAACGAAACTGATTTCTGATGAAGCTTTGATTACTTGAATAATACATTTAATCCAAACGGCCTAAAATAACCCTTGGAATCAATTTTTACACATTCAAAAGCTCATGGAACCCATTAGCGAGACATATTGGAAATAACCATAGTTAGGTACCCAGTGACTTGATGTATTTCTGAAAAGTCAAATATTGTGTTTATCTGGATGTTTTTTTGGGCAAGACACACACACACACACACACACACACACACACACAAACACCCCCCAGAGAAATAGATTTTCTAGGGCTATAGAAGTCATATGATTCTCAAATTACACAGTTTCTGAAGAGCATTTTCTCTGAATCATCACCAGTTTCACTCTATTTTCACTACAGACTGTACAGACCACATTAGATAATACAGGAAAGCAGAAAGACCTATACTTTGAATACAATGGATGCCTCCCATAGGTATTTTATTTCTTCTTACACACAAACTCCCTTCATTACTAACAGAGTTTCCTTACAAAAGGAGAGGGCCTCACTAACAAGAGAAACACCTTGGATATGGTGGCAGACGGGTTATAGTTAGTTGCAGGGAGGGGTAGGGGCTTCTGGAAGGCCATAACTTCAACTCTAGGGGGAAGCAGCATAGCCAACCCAGCTCTTCTTTACTACCTGCTGAGAGCAACTTTAGCAAGACTGAGTGAAAGGGATTCCTCTAGTGTACTTCTGTTGGATCAGAACTTAAAGGACCATTAGCCCTGGTTTAAAGCCAGGTGCTAATTGGTCAAACTTGACCGATACATTAATTTTTAGCTGTATGTAGAACTAAATTGTGAAAATAGGCAGAGCTCTTATATTTGTACAACCTGTTTATTAGATTGTAAGAATGCTAATACCTGTCACATTGTAATCATAGTGGTAACAGTTTTTGTTCAGACTGCAAAGTTCTGTCTCAGTGGAGGCAGGACAAGCCTTTCCTTCATCGGGTTGTCTTAGGGGCTCCGCTGACCTTTCACGTGCATTACTTCCATTGCAGGGCTTGAAAAGGAAAATAGAAACAATTGTTTTTGATATATTCAGTCTCTCCACCTACAAACATAACAGCCGTGTAAGCATCCTTTTTACAAAATGCTAATGTAAAACAATGACATTATACTTTGCCTAGAAGGGACTCTTTCCTTGTTATTTTATGGGAGGATTTAGTTTGCTATTTTATCTTGGTAATAATACCTAGGAATTAATAATACCTAATTATCTTGGTAATGCCTTAATAATTCCCTATCTAGTTCACATTTCATTGATACTGCCGTAAAGCAACTGAGCGTCTGAATTTCCAGATTATGAGCGGTCTCTCCAAAATCTGCAGTGCACCGACTCAGATGCTGAAGAAAAACCCCTATTTCCTCAAGCTTCTGAAATTGAGAACCCCATTTTTAGTCTCACTGGTTTTGCTTTCTCACCTGAGACTCCAGACAGCCAAAAAACACAGGGCTGATGGATTAAGCTATCTCTGATTTCATCTCAGTCTTTTACCTGCATTCCTTTGCTCTTCACAGATGATAATTCTCTCACTAAAGAACACCCAGGCCAAGTCTTCACTGTAAACTTACATCGGTATAACTACATCACTCAGGAGTGTGTAAACTCCACATCTCAGACTGACATAATTACACCGATCTAACCCACTGTGCAGACCGCACCTCTCCCATTGACATAGCTACTGCCTCTCGCAGAGGTGGAGTGCGTACAACAATGAGAGAAGCCCTCCTGTCAGCGAAGGTAGCATCTTCACTGAAGCGCTACAGCAGCATAGCTGCACCAGTGCAGCTATACCACTGCAGTGTTTAAGTGAAGACCTGTCCCTTTTACAGGGAGAGAGAAAGCCAGATTGAACAGGATCTAAGAAATGTGGGGTCTTTAGATGTTGCCAAAGCTGACCCATCCAAAATTAACCTTCCCTAAAAATGGAGGGCAATAGCTCATGAAAGTGTCAGCATTAAGGTGATTTCTTGAACAACTGCTTTTAATGAAGAAATGCTGACATGCTGCCCTCTTGATGGGATTGTTGACAATCTGTTGTTGTCAATAATGCAGTTGATTGGAACTTATAATCATTTGCATGTGTCTACTGTGAAGTGTAGCATCTCTGCATAGTAACTTCAGGCTTACTTTCTTTAAATAAGATAGTCTTGAAACCTTTAATGCCAAGCTGTTAACATGTTTCTTACCAAGGAACATCTAGACCACTGGCCCCATTCAGACATAACGCAGTCTTCAGGGCATGGCAATGTGCATCTTCTAGCACCAAGAGGCATCTCTTCAGGGTCACACAGGTAGTCCTCAACAGCATCAGAAGGACCATCTACTGTGTTTTGCATGCACCTGGAAAAATATAAGGCTATACATAAAACATATTTGCCATGGATTTCCTTCAATAACTGCATACATTACACTAACGTAACATGGCATTTTAGCAGTTTGACCACAAGCAATATACAAATGGAAAAATCTAGAACATTTTTGATGTAACCCAAATAAATAATGAGCTATAATATACTGATGAGAATTTGAAAAAGTCAAAATATCCCCCATTTTGTTCTGCTGCAGACAGCAGTGCAATATCTTGGTTGAAGCTCAGGGGTGAGAAGCTCCTGAGTTCTAATCCTGCACAGCCACTGCCTTGCTGAGTGAATGTGCGCAGATTCTCTGCATCATTTTACCCATCAGTAAACTGGAATTGCACAACTTCTCTGAGAGTTATGAGGATAATTCTGTTAATATTTATAAGTCTCCTTCAAAATTTTAAGCCATTTGGAATTATTTCTTCAGTTACATGCCTCTTTTTTACTGATATCTTCAAAGCCTTTTGCTTTGCTTACATTAGCATCCAGAGGCCCCTATCAAGATCGGGGCTCAACTGTTCTCAATGCTTTACAGACAATATGGAACACAATCCTTGTTCTAAAGAATTTTCAATCTAAATAGATCTACTCTTCCCAGCCCTCACAGCTGCTGCCAGAATAGGGGGCATGGCAAGGGTCAATTAACATTGCCTGGAGTTGATTCACAACACCGTAGGGGAAGAGCCCATAAGACTGTTAAACCTTCACTTTCATTGCAATATTTTAAAGCTATACCACTTTATTACATTACCAATTCCTGTATACTTGAAGATCTCATGCTGTCAGTCTGAAAACATTTTTAAAATGAGATTATTTTAAATGAACACAACCAACAGTGATACTGTATCTGCAAAAATCTGGTGGAATTAGTTATCCAATGAGAGTTAGTATATGGATGGAAAAAGGGAAGGTAGGGTTTTTTTGTGTTCATCCCAAAGGGCTAAAATTCCTTTCTTTGGCATAAATAATCGATTTTCTTCTCTAGCTTTGATGGTAATGTCAAAATCTGTGTACCTCTGGACATAGCATAAAGCACCACCACCACCACCATCAGTACTTACTGCTTTTTTTTAAAAAAGTATAAACTCTTGGTGGGACTTTCAATATCTATTTTGGTTGCTGTTATATTAGAGTAAATTATGCACACTTTAATATTTGTGACAAGCGAAAACTAAAAATCTGACCTTCAAATAAATTGTTAAATTCAAGGAGCGCTTCTATTTTAAACATAATCTTGTCAAATCTAGCAATTGCTATAATACTTGTGGTACATTAAAGAGAACCTTTGACAATTAATGTATCTGGCCCTCAACTAGGTCCTGTAGACTGAATTCATTTTATGGCTTGTCATTCTAACATGCAGACAGAGATAACTTCTTAAATTGTGTTGCTCTATAGGTAGCCTTAGAGAATAATATTTAATCAACACTGCACTTCTTGCTATGTACATTATCATGCAAGACTTCTCTTAAGCAAGTCTTTGAGTAGAGGTGTAAGTTGATCGGTAGACAGGATGCTTGGATCAGATTCAGTAAATATTGGAATGAGATTTCTGGACTTGTTTTACTAAATTCACTCTTCACACAGTTTTACATTTATGGGGGGGGGGGGAAGAATGTACGTATTTTTTTTTTTTAAACTAAAGGGAAAAAAGACAGCATTCTGAACCAGGCTGAGACTAACATGGAATTGCAATGCACTACTTGGCTTTCAGATTAACTATTCCAAGCAGCTCAGTTTTTCAATTTCATTGTACTACAAGTGTTCAACAACTGCAAGAAGGTTTTGATATTAACAAATATGCGTGCTTTTTAAAAATGATTTTTCTTTCCTTTTCAAAAGTGGGACTGATTCACTCACTATATTTGATCAGAAAAGAACTGCCCGGAGTAGCTCTGTGAATTATTTTTCAGGGGGAAAATGTGCTAAAGCCATAATTGGGATTTAAAGTTCAACCATCTGACACTCATAGAAGCAGTATAATCATAAAATATGGTCAAGGTGAACAGTCTCAGTCCATTTCCCAGTAAAGAAGCATCCACCACCGCAACTGGAATCAACTGACAACCTTGTTAGTAATCTTGATGAAGAGGTCAGGGATTGAATGATCATGGACATTGAACTACCCTTTTATCCTCAGAGATAGTCGCTCTGGATCAGTGTTCTAGTAAATTAAAGGGACAGTCCTGAGACTTTTGCACAACATCATCGTGTGCTGAATGTGCTCTGTGGGCACAGGATTTCAATCTCTGCACTGTAAATCTGGCACCTTTCACCAGAACTAAATTCAACTAAACAATTCAAACAAAAATATATCCTGCTCCGTGTGAATTTATACTGAAACTATCAAAGTATTTAACTCCGTAAGAATCATGCTGTAATCATGGTACAGTCAGCTTCTGAGCAGAATTGTTCTCCCTCTGGAGGTGATTACTTTCCAGACTCAGCCAATGTCTGTGAATTTGTTATCAGGAGTTTGTTCTACTGTAGTGTGTCAGAAATATTACAGCCATGTTGGAACACCGGCACTTCAAATCCAGTGTTCACACCGGCTGATTTAGCAAACCTAGAGGACCACTAGGGTAACGAAAAGGTGTTGAAAACCAGCAGCAGATATAGGGCCAAATTCTGTGCTCTGATGCTGTGCCAATTTAATATGGAACAGAGATTTTCACCCGTTACTTTTATGTTTAGAGCTTTCTAGGCCCAAATACATTCCAAATTTAAAATATGGTTAAGGATTTCCATAGCTTTTCTTTATCATTCCAATAAGAACTGTGGACACACAGCTATTCCTACTGTTTTTTATTACACTGCTATAGAGTTCTTTATTACTTACGTATAAAACTCAGAAATAGAAGGAGCACCGCTAGTGATAACAAAAGACTCCTCACAGTACATTAATCTGTCTTTGGCCTGAGATGCAAGTCTGAGGCACTGACCACCTATGGTAAAGTTCTCTCAGCACTTTTCATTAACAGGGCTATTAACCACAAGCCCTGGCCAAATTCCAACTGGGGTGATTACATTCTGAATACCTTAATTCACTGTGTTTTCAGTTGGATATGACATCCTTCACCTTTTGCACCAAACTGTTGTGCAGTATTGCTGTGCACTGTAAAATGGGTTGCCATGTTTTACCCCAGAGATGGTTGCATTTTACTGATACGTGAGAATTGATCTCTATGTTAAATTTATAAAGAACTTGGGGATTATCTTGGACTTTGAAAGTTAGAAGATATATATATAATTTAAATAATATATATATAAAGTTACAGTTTTATTTTTATAAAGTATAATTAATGTTTTTTTAAAAAACAGAAACAAAGGGCTAAATCCTGAATTGGGTAAACTGGTTTAGCTCCACTGAGTTCAATCTACACAGATTTACACCAGCTGAGGTTCTGGTCTAACATTCCATAGACAAATTTTTGTGAAAATGCCTTTGTCAAAATACTCTTCTATAGAATTTTGCTTCTTTAATCCTATCATAATTTAAAGGTGAGGGTTTCTGTTTTTTGTTTTTTCAAGAGAAGTATTACATTCTGTTTACCTCACTTTCCTGGTCTGCACACCTTCTCCACAGTTCTCCTTTAAGTCAACATTGGTCACTTTGCAGACGCTCCAGGGTTCTGTAACCCATATGTACTGGCTGCAGTCGCTGTGGCATGGGACCACCTCATATACCTGGAAACCACACAGAGTGTAAGTCTGCTGCACACAGGATGCAAATATGATAAGTATGCAGGAGCTGTCATTCTGACATAGCAGCAACACAAACATTGCTGCTATTTTGTAAAGATAACAAATATATTTAATCTTAATACACGTCCAAGTAGGTTGTGAAACAGTTGCTGTTACAACAAACATAAAACACCTGACACCAAAGGAAGGAAATTAAAAGTTAAATCCCTAGCAGTATACACTCTTCTGCACCAGGTTGCATGCACTCTACCATTACCACTAACATGCATGAGAGAACACACACAACATCCTTAACTTTGCTCTAATAGGGAAGCCGGCTTTCTACTACTCCATTTGCCAGCCTGCTCCTCAGTCTTTCCTTTCATACTCTACACTCCCCCACCTAATAATATTAGTTGTGGATGTTTGGTGTGTTTGGGGAGGGCTGATTTTAATGGTAGAACTCCCTAAATTACACCAATGTAAATCAGAACATAATCTGGGCCCGTAACAAACTATTTTTAAATGTGAAGCCTTAAAGTTATTAAGACGCTGCACAACCATCAACTAAACATTTCCCATGGGCTCATATCCATCGTCTCTCGAGACTAACGGACTCCAACAACAACAAAGTTATTATATCATGCTAAGATTAGAATGTTACATATAGAATGTCTGAGGTACATTAAAAATGGCATCCTATGTACTATCACATATATCTTTTTAAAGAACAATTACAGAAAGGCCAAACAGTGCATACATTATAGAACTTGGCCAGGAAGCACATGATAAGGTTCTTCAGACATGCATCTGAAGAAGTGGGTATTCACCCATGAAAGCTTATGCTCCAATACGTCTGTTAGTCTATAAGGTGCCACAGGACTCTGCTGCTTTTACAGATCCAGACTAACACGGCTACCCCTCTGATACTTGATTATAAGGTTAGGTATCTATTTTAGAGACTCTTACCTGAGCCTGGAGCCGGTATTTGCCATGAACCCAAGGGAACAACCAAAGATAAATAGAAACACTAGTTAGTGAGCGAAACACAGATATTTGAATGGTGTACATTTAGTGCTTCATTGGTTAAAAACTATTTTCTATGCTCTCTACCAAGCAGAAAGCCTCACCACTTAGGCCAGATAAGACATAGCTTTCCCTCTTGGATCTCTACTGACACATTCGGCAAGAAGTTAGCATTTAAGAGAAAAAAATTCTTTTGCACATCACCTTGATGGAGAACTAGTGCAAATATGCTCACCTCTTCCTCACACTGTTCATAACACATGGTTAAACTATTTTATTCTCTGCCTACCATGGGTATCAATTCTTTACAGGCTGGGGAGTTCAATTTCTCCAAGACTGAAGAAATTCCTGAGTGGGTTTGGATGGAAGACTGTGTTTTATATATTATCAATATTGTACTGCCAGGTAGTGTGGGATGGGTATAAAAGTGGAGAAAGTGACAAAGATCTCATCCTTCACATGTTTTTAAAATCTTTTTGGACTGTCCTAAGTTTGTGTTCAGTATTTGAAACCAGTTGCCACTAAAAGCTCTTCTCTAGTTGTCTGATATATCTGCTATCAGCTAGGTAGAGCCAACATTACTGGGCAATCTAAAGGAAAATCTCAGTATGGCGCACTCTAGCTATTGTCAGCAATGCACCTGTCAGCCAAGACAGAGTCCGTGCCGGTGTCCCAGGTGTTAGTGGAGTTCACTCGACATTATTGGCATTTATGTGACTGTCACTGAGAGCAAGCACTTAGAGCTCGACATAGTCATGGGCTCCATGCCTGCCTAGGTAGGTGGGGAGACAGAGAATCCCTGAAGCCAAAGAAAAGGTAGATGATGTTATTTTCCCCAGGAAACTGGGATCTGCCTCTTTAGCAGAAACTCTCTGAGAGCCAGAGATACAATTTTTCAGTGAATTGGACCCAGTATTATCACCTGCAAACCTTCACTACAGCAGTGCAGATCATTTTATTTTTTTAACTATAGATGCTTAGGGAAAAGAGAAGATATCTTCAAAAGTTAATTTCAACAATTTCCTGTTCCACAGGTAATTTAAGATATTTGCTTATCCATATAGATCATTTTTCTCAGTGAGAGAATTTGCTGTGCATACACCTCTGCCAATATGTGAAAGTCATAAAAAAGGATATTCAAGAAAACAGAAATAGGGACACACCTTTTAGCCCCAAATGAGATACTTTAGGATGGAGAGAGCAGAAAAACAATTAATGGTTTTATTACATTTGCCCTTTAAATGGGACAGTTGGCATGTATGGATATATTTGCAAATAATTTAAATTAGAAAATAACATCATTTAGTAATGAAAATAGGTTTAGATTAAGGGCCAGATTGTGATCAGTTCCTGCTTGGACATGCCTGAGGGAAGAGGGCAAGGCGCCATTCCCCCACCTTGCCACATGGGTGTGCAGTCCAGGCCCTGCCTCTCTAGTCACAACCCTGTATGTGTCAGCTACTTGAAAGAATGGGTGTTGAGGGTTGGAATCTGGCATGGAGAACGGAGCACGCCACATTCTCCCCAAGGATGGTGTAGCTATGGGTATATGTCTTTTGGGAGACCACAGTGGAAATTGTTGCTGAATCATCTCCAACTGTAGCATGGTCCTCTGCGCCTTCTCCCCAGCACACTGGTAGGTAACAATGGCAAAATCTGACCCTGACATTTTATATTACAAAATATTATTTACAAGTGACTATGCCTTTCATTCTGAAGTGTTGATGTGACAATGTGCTAGTTTTCTCTGTTGATTTTCTTTGAGCTGTGGATCAGGTGTGGATTAATTCAACATCCCTGGGCAGCTGTTTGGTTATTGGCACAGGCTGGGTTTGTGGGATTTCCACACTTAAGGATTTACAGTGAAGTGTATTTAATATTAAGGGATACAAACTCTCAGCATTATGAATGGCACAGGCTCTTCCCCATGCAATATCAGCCTGCAATTTTATCTTTATTCTAGTAATTTAATATTTGAATTTTTGACAGCTATAAAGCTGCAGCAAATAAGATCCTAGGTTATATACCAGTAGAGGGCAGCAGTGCTATATACAAAAACAAAATGAGTTTTCTAATATAAATATAGAAACTTCACCTGTGACATCCTGAAGATCTTATTATGAAATATTGTGCCACATGAATATTACAAGCAGGAAGAGATTTTTTTCCCATAAGCTATAATTTGTTCCTATTATGTATTTTCTGTAATTTCAAACAGTTTTAATATGCTCCTCCAAACCAACACAGCCTTAATTGAAACTTGCATTTTGTGTTCAAGTGGATTCTAAACATAGTTTATTAGCTATAGTTTAAACACTTTCAAAACTAATTATATCCCCTTAAGTAGAAACATTAAAGCAACACATCATTTCATTCTGTGTTGACAAAATGTCAATAAGACGGTATTAATAACGTGCACCTTATTCGAATATGAATGGCCAGATTTTTTTTCCCCCTCTGAATATTTATGGAGATGAATATGGGGCCATTTAACATGCTATCCACAAATGCAAATTAAATACAAATGTGAGATGAATATAAATCAAATCTGAAGAGAGACAAGGAATGTGAAAAGGCAGTTTTTACTACTAAAAACTGCCCAACCAAACAACTTTACACGCAGCAGGTCTTACATGCCTGACAAGGCCAGAACTTATTTTTAAAAACTTCCAGATTTGTGTCAGTGTTTTGTATCCAGACACCTACAGTTCCATGAGACCCTAGTGAGGCACCCCCACGATCAGTTCAGCTGACTGCTGCCCTGGGAAGGATTCTAACACCCAGACAGTTAGACGTTCAAGTTTCAGTCTCAATTTTTCTTAACACAAGTTCACCTGGAAGGCCAAAAACCACCTGTATGCCAATTTTGGCTATAGGATGCTAAGGAGGACACAAGGATCACACTGTGGATACTTTGAATGTTTCAGGTGTTTTGTTTTGACTTTGTTTTGTTTGTTTTTTTGTGGTGGTGATGGGGTGGGGGGCGACGGTGGAAAAGAGGATGGGCCTACACAATGATTTCACTGATTGCATGGAGTATCTACAGGAAAGAAAGGCAGGACCAGAGGAGTGTCACCAGGCCCTCCAAATCGGTTTGGGGGCGGGGGGGTCATTTTCTTTCTCAGAATTACAACACGTATCAGTCTGACCAGGAGTTTGGGTCCCAAGATATTTTTACAGTGGAGAGCATTTCCTCTTTAGTGAAGAACCGGCAGTATTTTTTAACATTTAGCTCCAGATATTAATACTCTACCAAAATATCTGCCTCAGTGCACAGCTCTCATGATGGTGTATTCAAATGGAGGAGGAGGAGACTGAACAGAATGAATTGGTGTCCTTCATGGGCTGCTTACTTTACATGTACTTTATCTATAATGTATGGCAGTGTTTGAATTAAGGAGGGGAATTTCCTGTACTGTGTAGTTCAACCTCCCTCTCTGTATACTGAGAGCTTTATCTCTTTCTCTTAAACATACTGTTGAACAGCTGATCGTGCAAGGTGATGAGTGTCTGCAGTTGATACTGGTACTCAGAGTCTAGCAGAATTGGGCCTTGTAATGCACAGATTAAAAAAAAATCCACAGAGAGAAAAGCTCTAACCCTAATTTTGCATATAAGGACTTTTTGTCTTCCACCAGTGCCAGTACATATTACTCAATTCAAACAGCATGTGAAGTACTTAGAAGGGAAGGATTCTTCACTGACTTTATATATGTAATGCAATTTGTCAACACAGAAATAAAGGAATATGTCAGCAAAGAAAAGTAACTGGATTTACCTGATTGACATGATCCAGCTTGGGGCAGGGTCTTCCACCATTGTAGGGTTTTTCACGGAGCCATTTAGACCTGACCTTTACCCCACTCCCACAGGATTTACTACAGCGAGACCAGTTGGACCATTCACTGAGCTTGCAGTCTGAGGGGCATGGAATAATGCAGGCTTCCTCGATGTAACCTGAGAGAATGGAAATGAAAGCAAAGTCTCTTCAGCATGTTGCTCTGCCACTTCTCTCTGAAGCCTCTGTCTAGTGTGTTTAAAGTGTCCAAAGTTTGACTTGACAGAAGTGGGTGAATGCAGAGATTTCTTTATCATTTGGGCTCAATTAAATTCTGCAGGAAATTGACACATGCCCCCAGTGATTGTGTTAAAATAACAGCTGAGCATCCTCAATATTATCTGATTAGAATTTGTTCTCACCGGATTTCCACAATCTGACTTTTTAACAGCTGCTAGAGTGCAATTGACACTTGCTGCATTATTCTCATGCTGCAGAAATGATAGATGTGTTAAAAATCCTGCCACACAGATGAGTTACAAACCTTTACAAAGTTGTATCAAGCAAGTCCGCTGTGGTTATATGCCCGTTAACAGTCTAACAAACTGGACCACAAGACTTGTATCTTATCAGCTTGGAACTAGTAAACTTTATATCTTGTGACCTATTCAAGGCTAGAGAGAGAGAGTGGTCAGCCACATTATTGACTTGCAGATTAATACCCATCTGTCCTCAGTAGTACACACTCTCTGAAGGGGAATGCAAAGGTTTAGTTTTGGTAACTCATGGATCCTGAGAAACTGGAAGGAGGGTGTGTGTGGAGGTATGTAACTAGGATACCGTGCCTAAATCAATGAAACAACAGACAATGTATTTCTTCTAAAGCAGAATATGTTACAACTATATTATATGTGTGGTTTATATTAACATTTACAGCAAGAGCCATAAAAAGTTAGTATTCATCAGCCATAACTGTGCTGCTATGGCAGAGATGTCCTGAATGTATATGGAATATCCCCTAAAATATATATGTGGAAAAGTTACGGTAGTATCTCAGGTACCACGTGTAATAACTTGGCAAATGTAGACTTTTTAATGAAAATTATTTTACATACAGTTGAAAAACTAACAAATGAATAAAATGATGAGATGCGGTTGGAAAATGAATCACTTATGTATTCTAAGTGAGATAGTTCTCGTACCATTGGCAGAGCAAGCTGGTCACCATTTTACATTTATTGTCTTTTAATTTCATTAAATGTCTCCTTATTTTTGTATTATTAGTGAGGTCTTACCTTCTCTATACTATTCATTATTTTGTCTGCCTCTATATTGTCTCCTTTTATTAATCTACTCTCTAAACAATCCCAAGCTTTTCAATATCTTTTCATATAGAAGTCTTTCCAGGTCTCTAATAATTTTCATTCCTCCTCTCTGAAACCCCTTTCGATTTCTGTTATAGCCCTTTAAGATAAGAGTGAGGCTTGAATAGCATTCGGTCATGTTAGGTCATCAATTTGGCACACCCTCCTTTTTTTTTTTGAGGCTTCTATCTTGTTCTACAAAATTTCAGCTTTAATTAAATGAAATATCTGTAGCCATTGTGGTTCTGAGGAAACAAACAGTATTTTCGAGGTTAACGGACACAGTGATGGCAGCCTGAATTTGTAGAGAGCCTGAAATACTAACTTTAAGAGGTGTGGACTGTCTCATTCATCTCTAAAGGGTGCTAACTCAGGTGCCTAATGATAAGTTAAATGTCAACACTTATCTATTTCACAGCTCATCGAAGCACATAAGAAAGGAGAAGGACTTTCTTATTATGATGAAATGCGCAATAAATTCATTTTAATACAATTGAGTGGCACTTGAGATACACTTACTTTGTTTGCAGTTTGACCTATAGAGCCAAAATGCCAATAGGGGAACAGTGAAACCTATGGGACATTTGAGTCCCACCAGAGCAGAAGGGGCTTGGTCTGTTCTGGTGACTGGTATGGGATCATCTTCTCACCCTGCTTCTAGAGGATGCTGTGAGACACCGTGTGCAGACCCAGGTAGACATCATTACATTGGTTACACTTAGGTCATGTTTTCAAGTTTTCTTACAACCATGACCAAAAAAACCCCTTAGAATCTGATGTCATGTCACATGATTCCAGGGGGGCATGTGCTTTATTCCATTTCTGCCCAGGGGTGCATCCAAACCCAGCGAGGGGAAGACAAGCCTCAACACCCAAGTAGATCATGCTCATGATCACACTTTGAGCAACTGGACAATCTACTGTGAGTGACATTCATTTTAGCTTGTCTTGTAGATGGAGCCTGGCTTGTGGGCAAAAAACCCAACCAAAGAAAACACTTAAAAAAAAACAAAAAAAAAAAAACCCCTACTTTTTTCATTTCCAAGTTGGGTCTGGATAAGAGTGACCAGAACGGCACACAATATTCCAAGCAAGAGTATGCTATTTATATACATAATTGCATAATAATATTTTAGTATTCATTTCCCTCCTGTTCCTTTTGCAACCTAGCAGTTTCTTTGCTATTTTGTCCACCTCCGCATGCAGATAACCTATCATCTTCATCAACTGTGACGTTAGCAACTCTATTTAAAAATTTAAACTTGAGTGAACTGTCTTCTGCCGAGATCTTTTCTGAAGGCAACTAACACCAAACAATTGTGTGCAATATAAAGACGCAGGAACATTTGATACATTTTATTTCTAAATGTATTTTTAGACACTTTCCAGCAATGTATGTTAACCACAAGGTGCAGTAGAAATAATAAAAAAAAACCCTGTGCAATTAGAATATGCACGTTTTACCGGTATACTCAGATAAACTCTGAATTCTGGTTCTAGTTTTCTACAGCTTGCATCTGCTTGGAACTGCTAGCTGGTTAAATATCTATACAGAGTATGTCTTGAATTTGATCTATGTAGAGCTGTCCTTCAGAGAATACATCATCTTTAAGATTGCAACTACTTCACAGAAATGAATTATAAAGTTGTTTATTAAGTAACTTTTGACATTCAACTGACTGACCAAATGATTCTTTATGAAAGGCACATTGTTTTAGACATATTTTTGAAAGTCATATGATATGCAGTGGTATGGATTGCCCTGCAGCAGAATGGGTGACATCGATTATGGATCATGTCTGGATTAATCTTGGAATTCAGACATCAAAGCTCCATCCTACACTAAATGTTAATGCATAAAAATCAAATTGTAAATCTTCTACAGGATGCAACGAACACTTTAAGATGGAATGTAAAGCCAGACATCTGATTTCCATATTTTGGAATATTGCAATTTGAAATGCATCATGACAAGGAAGTTAAGAGAGAACAGAAAATAACTGTCTAACAGGATTTTTTTGGCTCGTTATTAAAACACGAGGAGTTGTTTTATATCTCTAAGGTTGAGTTTATTGACATCCTAATCTACTGGATGCAAGCTTTTAGCTACACTAGTTTCAACATTACTTTTACATAATTTTGTCCACATAAAATTATTTCTATTTTTAACAGTAACACACAATTTTAGTGTTTGTTAAATTTCTCTCTCTCCAATTAAAACCTGGAAGAAACAACTTCGTCTCATTTTAGATAACTTATTCACTTTTTTCAGCAGATAACTTCAATCAATCTAGACTGGTTCATCTAGCACATTTATTGAGACTCTAGCATAAGCCTACAAAATATTTTAACTTTGCCTGATTGTAACTCAAGGGATTCAATTTCTCACCATCTGTCTCAGTCACAGATTCAGGCACTTTCAGACGCAAGTGCCACAAAATACCAGTAGAAGGCTGGGGGTTTGTGTGTAGAGTGGTTACTGGGATAAGAAAAGGAAGCTTCTGGGAACATATTTTCCTAAATGGCCAACAAGATTACCACATATTTAGCTTTGTTTCCCCTGTTTGTTGATACAAAATAGGACAATAAAGAATTCTTCTAGTGGGATAATATGTATAGTACATTGTATATATGTAGCTAAAAAAAACAACACAAGAAGCACTTTGCAATTTTACACTTAGATGATATATCAGACAAAAACATTCTATGCAAATCACACATTTTAATTACTTTGAACTGTATTTAAAAAGTATAATGATCCCCCAAAATGGCAAATGAATCTGTACCACAATAACCTGTAATGATATAACACGTAGTAAAAATCTCCATATGCTTGCACCATTCAACACGAAATGTTTTAAATCACAATGCAATAAAGCCATCATTGTATCTAGTACCTGAAATTCTTTACGATATTTTATTTAATTCCAACAAGTTATTTAATGGAGTAAAATTATGCTTTGTTTAAGGACCAATGGGCATGCTTCAGGGAGGATTTAGTAGGCAAATTACCATATCAATACTATGTAAAAAGATTGTGTGACTGAAGCACTATAATTCTTTACACTTCTAGGCAGCATCTGCTCTCCAGCCAGCTCTTAGTCCCTCTTCCACTCAGAGGATGCCCTTTCCCGGCTAGTCAAGTCCAGGGTGCTGATGGAGACTTCTCTACAAGAGTTGCCTCTCTCCTGCCTCCCCACCAGCAATGGCACCAGCACCCACAAATCCCCTGGAACAATTGGGTAGTGGGGATAACAAGAGCTGAAGGTAGAGAATAAGGGGGGACGATTAGCCACTGGAGACATGGGAGAAGGAGGGTTTTTGTTGTCACCAGAGGGTAGAGGAGGAAAGCAGGGAGTCACCAGGGAGGAAATACTATCAAGAGAGGAAGGGAACAAGTGAGTGAAGACTCCTAGCCACTGGTGGGAGAGAGAAGAGTGTTTAACAGAAAATGGGTCCCCAGCATTAGCAGAAAGAGGGGAAAGGAAGGAGTATTCCAGGTGCAAAGAGTTGGACCTCCAAAGGGATATGAGAGACTGAAGGCTTTCCCAAGGAATGAATGGAGTTTATGTTCAGGGAGAAGAGGCAAAGTGACTGCAGAGGAGAGAGACAACATGGGATATATTAAAGGGGAAAAGAGGGACAGAGGAGGGAAGACAGGAAAGAACAGAAAGGGATGAAAGGAAGAGGGAAGGAGAGCAGACAAAGGAGGGCAGAAGGTGAGTGTGATACTTTCTCAGGGTACCAGAACTGTAAATTACCTGGTTACCCCTCTGCCTCAGCGAGAGAGAGAGAGATTTGCTGATACTAAACTGTGTGACAGCTCCCTGATACGCCAGTGCATTAGCCGGTCCAACAAACTCTTCAGGACTCTGCCAGCCCCTATTTCACGTTGCAGGTAACACTTGCAGCACTTCAGTTCCTGACTCCCCTTGTAGAACATTGCCCTGAAGTAACTAGCCCGTCACTGGACACTCACAGAAATTACCAACTCCGCTGTCTCCAAAGAGACAGGTCACTCACCAGCCTGTTGGCTTAGCGGACGATGCACACTTTACTTTAATCTATTGCACTGAGATGAACTTCTAGTAAAACCAAGAATAAGTTTATTAATAAAGAACAGAGATTCAAGTGATGCTAAGCCAGAGTAGTAGAAACAGAAAATGGTTACAAATAAAACAAAAGTACAAATTACTAAAGCTTAACAGGCTACAATTCTTGACTACGGCAGTCTTTCACCAAAAGCCTCCTCTCAGTGTCACAAGCTCCCCCCGGCCAGGATCCTACATTAATGGATACAAAGAGCACTGCACTTCTTGCTCCCTTAGTGATGGATAGTCAGAATGTCCTTTCCCCCTCAGATAGTCAAGTAAATCTTTGAAATGTATCTTTTGAAGTACACCTCCAGACAAAATTTCTCTCCCCTGCTGTTCTTAAGGGTGCAGACTCCATGTGTCTATGCTGTTCTTCTAATCCTTCTGATAATTTACTTTTCCTGTTGACTCAACATGTAACTATAATTTCCATTGTCTCTGGCTACTCCTGCTCCATTTACATTCGACATCAGGGCAGATAGGAAAGTCAACATTCCTTTGTCTAGGGAACCTTTATTCACCCTGCTTGGTTTGCTTGGTTTAAACACCTTTTTAGTATAAACATACAACTTCTTAACTGTTATCTGTGCACACATCCTACAATGATCATGATGGCCAGCATGAAATAAGTTTTTGTTTGATATCTCACATGATATTCTTTGTAGATGAATACCATGAAAGCAATGGTGTTAGGTGTAGGGAGTTGTTCAGGCCAGCCAGGAGTTTCTCTTACATGGCAGTGAAAGCTCACAGTGCAGCAATAAGAAAATAAGAGAGCTCAGAGGACAGACTGAATTGGGAAAGACAGACATGAGATAGAAAAGAAAAACTGAAAGAGAAGAAGGGGAAACAGAAGAAGAAAGAAATGGAGACAAAACATCCTGCCAGAAACTGCATCTTCTGCCAAGCACAGACGGAAAATGATGCCTCAAGAGCTGATTCAGGTATCTCCTGACCTAAAGTAGAGAAACAAAACAAAAGAACCTCCTTTCCAACTAAAAATAAAAGACAAAGAGGAGTAAATATGGGGAGGCCATCACATTGTTTGGTATTACAATCTTTAGAAATTGTGTCAATTTTCAAAAATATTTAAGAGGAAAATCACAGGTCTCTTTGGCATCTTTTCTTCCTTTTCTTCTTATGAAGCCAAAGAGATAACAGTTCTGCTACACTTGGAATATCCCAGTGTTAGCTACCTACTTTATAAAAGGACAATTTTAAACTTGGGTCTAGGTAACTAATTCCATATTTAAACACCTAAACAAGACCTGGTTTCAGCAAAATACTTACGTGAAGTCAATTAGTCTACTCATATGCTTAAAATTAGGCATGAGCTTAAGTACTTTGCTGAATCGGCCCTAAAGTGGATGATTTCCAGAGGTGCAGAGCACCCAGGATTCCCACTAAGGCTATGTCTACCCTTGGAGGTGGCGGTGTGATTCTGAGCTTGAGTAGAAGTACTCAAGCTAGCTTTCATTGAGCTAGTGCATTAAAAATATTACGGATGTAGCCACAGTAGCATGGTCAATGGTGGCACGGGCTAGCTGCCATGAGCATGTACCCATGGGGTTCAGATGGGTTTTTACTTAGAGTGACTAGCCCAGGGGTGGCCAACCTGAGCCTGAGAAGGAGCCAGAATTTGGCAATGTACATTGCCAAAGAGCCACAGTAATAATATGTAATGATTATATACGTGTGTGTGTGTACATATATACACACATACACAATCATTATATAAGTTGATAATGTATATTATACATTTATAATGTATAGTTAATGATAATAACAACTTAATCCATTACTTAGTGGGACTTCTAGCAATCTTTGCTTTCAACAATTCCCTTGAAGTTTGGTTTGTGTTCAGTTGTGCTCAGACACAGCAGTTCTCTTAAGTGGCTGTCTGTCAAAATGGATCGGTGCTTGGATTTCACATGGTTTAGTGTTGAGAAAACAGACTCACAAAGAGAAGTCGAGGCAAACATCAATATGAATTTTAGGGCTGCACCTCTGATGTTGGGGTATTTATCCTTTGGTACAGATTTCCAGAAAGTACGGGTCCCCTCTGAAATCTGTTCAGAAGACAATCTGTCATCTTCCAAAAGTTCTATTATTTCCATCTGGGATGTTGCTTCATCAGTGACTAAACGAGGCTTCAGACAATCGGCTTCAGCACTAAAAGGGTCAATCAGAAATCTGATTTGAGGTCTTTTCTGCTGCAAATTTTGGAATCTTTCCTCAAAACTGTCCTTAAGATCTTCAATCGTGCTTGCATACCTAGTTGTGTGCCATTTTAGGGGCTCTGCTGCATCTTCTTTTGATCTGGCTTGAAATTGTGACATTGAGGGAAAGTGCGTCAGCTCTCCCTCAAGCATTTGTCTGTGAAACAACTGCAGTTTGTTCATGTACGCATATGCACCTTGCACTAGATCAGACAGCAACTGGAATTTTCCTTGTAAGTCCATGTTTAGTTTATCCAAATGCAGCAGCATGTCTGCAAGAAATGCCAAGTCTAGAATTCACCTAGGATCTGTAAGCTTGGGGTGTATTCTGTGCTTCTCCTCCATAAACAATTTTACTGGTTCAAGAGCTCAAAAAAAAGGGAAATAACTTCACCTCTCAAGAGCCATCAACCTGCACAGTGAAATGGCAAACCAGCAGGGGAGTCGTCTTCATCGAGTTCTTCAATTCGATTTTCAATTTGTCTGTGATTTAATGCATTTGAGAGAATGAATTTCACAATGTGCAACACAGGTTTCATGATGTGATCAAATTTGAGATTTTTAGATACCAGTTGTTCTCGATGAATAATACAGTGAAATGTCCAAAATTTGGGAAAGCTCTCGTCAGACTTACAAAGCTCTACTAATCCATTCGTGGAGCCCTGTTCATTGCAATGGCAGTGAGCTTCTGTAAAGGCAAGTGGCTTTTTGCAACTACCAACATCGCCTCCTTTAGATCTCATCTTCGAGTTCTGTCCTTTAGTGACACGATCTCAAGCAGTTCTTCCATTACAACACAGTCATCAGACACAGTGCAGACAAATACCGATAATAAGGTTTATCCTGTGCATGGTACGACTCATCCAAAGCGATGCTCAAATACTCACACTGCTGAAGTTGCAATTCAAAGTCACTGTTCAGGTTGGAGATTTGGCGTTCTATTGTGTGGTGAAAGTTGCATGCCAGAAATTTTCTTCTGTAGATTCTTGTTCTCTGGTGACAGGATTAAAATCACATCAGTGAGGTATGTTTTTATAAATTCTCCTTCAGAGTAGGGCTTTTTCACACGGTCTATGTGCCCAGGCACATAATACAAGGCTAATGTTACAGTCTGCGATTGGTTGGCAAATCTGGTAAAGAACTGGGCTTCTACATCTGTTTTTCCCCCCAACGTTTTCAGTTTTAAAATGCGGAGTTCAGAACCTTGTCGCAATTCTTGATCCATATGCGCATGGTAAGAAGCAAAAAGACGCAAATCTGAAGATTTGAACTGAGAGATACACGTTTGGCAAAGAAGACCACATGGCCTTACCATTATGTTCAACGAAAAAGTACTTATTCTCCCACTCCTGTTGGAAGCCTCGATTTTCATCTGTGTATTTTCTCTTTTGTTTGCACTTGCCTTCCATTGTTAGAAGGTGTAAGAAAAATTGATTAAAAATTTCCACACTAGCTAGTAACAGTGTGCTTTAGTCAAGGAGAGACTGGTGCTAGTCAGGGGGTGCTGGACCCCTGGCTCTGTCCCATGCCCCCACCCCCCACTCCACCCCTTTCCCCAAGTCCCCACCCCCAACTCGCCTCTTCTTTCCCCCTGCCCCAAATGAGGCATGTCCTCGCTGTGCACCGCATCCTCACTCCTCTGCCCTTCCCCCGTGCCTTCTGAACACCGCGAAACAGCTTATTCCACCATTTCCCCCCCAGAGTTGGCTCCTAGCAGGAGCCACATATTATCTTCTGAAGAGCCACATGTGGTTCCGGAGCCACAGGTTGGCCACTCCTGGACTAGCCTGCGCCACTGCTCACCATGCTACTGCAGCTACATCCTTACTATTTTTAGCATAGTAGCTCAATGAGAGCTAACACAAGTGTGTCTACTTAAACTGGGAATTCCCCCCCACAGCTCCAAGTGCAGACATACCCTGTGTCAATTAGAACAGATGATGCTCAGCATCTGAAAAAAACTATTGCTTAGTTTTAGTCACTCATGTTTGAAAATTTTCAGCATGCTGTCAAAATATGAGAAAATGAGGAGAAGATAATTGATGCTGATCAGAGATATGGAGAACTTATATGTAGACAGGGCTGGAAAGTAACATGTAGATTCTTCTAAGAAAAGGGCAACTGGAACTGAGAAGAGACCTAATCAGGATTTAATCATGCTGCAAATTCTGATCATGAGTTTATGAAGTGGATATCCATCTACTATGAACTGGACTGAAATTGCTAAACAACTTCATGTTCACCACTGAAACAACATCAACTAGCAATGTCCTTCAGCCACTACCAACCTGGATTCAAACTTAGAGGTGATGGTTTGCCCCATGACCAATTTCCTGAGCCACTTGGACCTCCAAGTAAAAAGTCATTTAAGGATATGATGGACAACTGTTACAACAGACTTAAGTGGACTTCATCCCTTGCCCGATGACAAAGCAGTTGAAGTAGGTGGACCTAAGATTCTTTCTGTTCACAAAGTGCTGATGTCTGCATGTAAAGTCTGACTCCAATTGGGTTGAGTTTGTTGGGCTGTAGCTTGGAATCATTATAGAGGTCTCAAAAACTTAGTATTTGGATATCAACACAGCAGCTGGCTAGGTATTACCCCATGCATGAGAGCAGTACAATTATCTTGCTTCTTTCTTGCAAGTACTGCTCTCTGCTTCCAAGAGAGAAATTGTGGCACCAGAGTTTTCTATGGAATATAATTTGTTGAAGTATATCTGTCTTGGGACTGATCATCCAGGACTGAGAGAAGAGCACAGCTGTCTACATTTCTCCTGGCTTTAAAAGGTATTTGTTCTTTGTCTAGGAGGGCTTACATTTGTGACTCAGCCACAATATCCCATGGAATGATAAATTGCCCTACAGCATGTCCTTTTTCTTATTTTCAGGATTACCTTTCAAGACTTCAGTGCCAAAGAACAATTGTTAATACTTACTGATCTTCTGCATCAGCAGTTCTTTCTCTGGAGGACTAAGTACAGGCTTCATGTGCTCTCTGAGTTGATGGATGTCTCCCGAGTCTGATCCATTGACAAAAAGAGTATCTTGGCACCAGCGGTAGTGGTGGCAGAGGATGAGAAGGCAGCAAGGTGTATGAGCAAGAACAATCTATCCCACGATTGTTCTCTTGCCTAGCACTTGCCAAATTGCTTCTGGCTACAACATACTGTTGGCAGCTATTTTTAGACTTACAATCAAATACTGTGTCAAGGGCAATGTCTATGCCAGTATTTGTGCTAAAGCTGAAGGATAATGCTTCCATCTGCCCTAATGTATAATCCAAGTGCATTTATTCAAACCATACTTACTAAGTACCTCTTTTTGAATTTCTTGATGATGACTACAGCATCATCTCAACAATACGCCTGCCTGGCCACAAAGATGTTCACGTAGAAAACGTTACAAATGCATAGGCAACATATTTCAAGACAGCACACAAGTTGTATCAAATACAGTACCTTACATATACCATATGGAAAAGTAAAATACATGCCCTAATAGTGTTTATAATAGACTTAAGTGGTAGTGCTAAGATGCAAGTACACTAGCATTATATTAGATATAGACTTAGATTAGAGTTTGCCATGGAAAGAACATAATGTGTTTTATAAAGGTATGCTGAATGAAAAACAAAACTTTTCATCTTAATTTCTATGTTCTTTTTTTTCCTTTCATAGATCTATATTGCTGTAGAGTAGTTTTAAAAGGAAAAGACAAAAGAGAAAAAGAATTGATAAAAGTGGATGCAGTAAGTTATAAACTTATGTCTGAGACCAAATGGACACTTCTATAACACTTGAAATTTGGCTATCAGGCACATGAGCAATTTAATAAGAAATTCCTTGCTTCACATAGATACTCTCAACAGATGTTGCAAAAGATATTCACTGATCCACAAATACTCCTCTATAATCCCCTGCATAAGCCTTGTAGCCATAGACTGCTTTGTAGAGTCAGCACAAATCAATGTATTTCATTTAATTAATGCTAAAGGGGGAAATAATCTCACACTAATAAGGCAACAGACAAGCTATCCAGGACTGGTTGATTGTGCCTAAGGTCTTAACAATAAACTGACATGAATTAAGAAGGGTAATATGACCTATATACAAAAATGTACAACAGTCTGCCATGCTAGCATGTTGACTCCCTACATAAGAGAACATGTCTCAGTTTATGTGGGTCATGAATCATAATTACTATATGAAGGAGAGAAACTAAATACTGTAGAATAAATAAAGTGGTTTATATTCAGTACAGTAGCTCTTTGCTTTTCATGATCAGGACACAAATACAAGTTTTTTGTTCCCACAACAATTCCAATTTAAACTTTAAAGGATCCACACAGGGATTTTGCATTTGCTATTTACTGTATTAAATAAACCATAATAATACTTTGGTAAAAATGTGTTCAGTTGTTGATGACATGTTATTTCCTCAAACTAAAACGCACACCAATGATGACAGAGATGGGCTACAAAAAGCAATTGTGTGTTTTGTAAAGAAAAGGCTGCATTTCAATTGCACTTTATATTTTCCTACTTGCCCAGGAAATTACTGAAACCAATATTGAAACCAAGCAGAGATCAGAGAACTAGAAAATGGAGGGTCTATGTCCACAGTGAGAGAAATGGAAAAATATCTCTTTTATGTATCTCTCTCTCTCTCTCTCTATATATATATATACATACACATACATACAGAGAGAGAGAGAGAAGAGAGATCTAAGAGAGATCTAAAGTAAGCATTGTGGACATAGCACTTTCCTGAGTGACCATAACTTACTACTTCGACCCCACAAACTTACCCTCACTCAAAGCCTTTACTCAACACCATACTTCCCTAGTCCTTCTTTTCATGTCAACTTAGACCCCTCAATCTGAGCCACTTGGACCAAAGTATGGCCAGTCAATGGCCTCTAATAAAGAAATGAGAGTTGAGAAAATTAGATGCTCTTTGGTCTCCTCTTCTCCCTTCCCCAAAATATAAGCTGCACTGTCCTACTTGCTCTTAGTTCCATGAGTCCCATTTCCAAGAAAAGACCTGTCCTATCTTTGCTGCCCACCCTAAGAAGTGCTAACTAGGGCTTCCTCTTCACAAAGAATGGATGGTTCTCCTGGTCCTCCCTGTAGCTTACTTCTGCCTGACTACGTTCTGTCTGATGCTCAGGGCATGAAGTCTCTTCATTGTCAATTTTTCCCTAACTTAGTCATTCCATGCTTCCTCATCCCTCCTGTTTCTTGGCCTGATGGAGAGGATGAGACCCACTAGGTGAGGAGACATACAGGCCATCAGTGTCATAACCTAGCCCTTCTCAGAAACACTTCACTTTGCCTGGCACTGCAAGATGTAAAACACCCTTAGATTTATCAGTTTCCACACATTTTTCCTTCTCAAGATCATCATTCAGAAGTTCCCTACATTATAAACAGACTGGGATAGTCTAGTGAAATAAAGAAGGGCACAATATAAGATTCTATGCAGAACTGAGCATAGAATTTGTGTCTCCTAACTGTGTCCTCTGTTACTGAAATTTAACCAAAAATTATAACTTGTCAGTGAAGTGCTGTATTATTGAAAAGGAGATAACAGAATCACACGCAAACATGGGGTTTATAAAAAGGAAATAATGCCAGACAAACCTGTTAGGTTTTTTGATTGAATTACAAAATGAGTGGATAAAGATAATGTGAAATGTGTCCCATATTTAGAGTTCAATAAAGTATTTGATACAGTGTCTAAAAAAACATACCTGTATAGGAAAAAAATTAGCTCAAATAAGTTTGGATGTGGGCACTGTCAAATGGGTAGAAATAGAACAAAAGCTGAAGAACTACGAAGATTGATGAGAAGCTGCAGCGTATATTAAGCTGGTGAGTGCTGCCCAATGGGATGCCACCGGGTTCACTGTTAGATTTGGTGTCATTTAACATCTTTATTCATGCTCTGGAAGAAGGAGTAAACAGCACATTAAAATTCACAGATGATTCTAAATTGCAAGGCTTCGTAAATTTCACAGAGGACATGAAAACTACACCATGGGACTTAAAGGAAATTGGAAATATGGGCAACACATAAAATGAGATTCAACCTCAAAAGCACTAGCTAATACACCTAGGGAAAAATAAACCAAAACACTGCAACATAAAATGCTAATTCAACACTGATATTCAATAGAAGTGACAAACATATATAGCAATTAGAGATGGAAAAGGCCTACTAAAGTTTATTTCATTCTTTTGTAAGTGCAGGAATATAGCAGTCTATTTGCTAGTGGTACATAGTGGGGAAAAAAGTAAGGCTGAAGGTAGACAATAAATTAGGTAAGTCCTTAGAAGAAGGAACAGTCTCTTCATATGTGTATATACAGTGCCTAACAGAATGGGGTCCTGAAGGCACTAGTGTAAGATAAATAGTAGTAGTAGTAGTCCGGGGAAGCCTACAGTGCAAATACTTCATTTCTTGCACACCTGAAACTCCCAGTGAGGTCACTGGAAATTCTGGGTGCACAAGGAATGCAGGATTAGCTCCACTGTGATTCTCACCTGCTTCTGTCAATGCATCACATCATTAAGATAATGATAATGTAGCTCTGAAATGAATCTGGAGAGACCTGACCACTTGTAGGATTCAGCATACCGCTTGGGGTCTTTCCGTAGTAGAAGGATGTAAACACACTGGAGAGAATTCAGAGAAGAGCACCAGGATTACTGAAAGCCAAGAGACACCGATTTATGAAGAAAGAATAAAAGAACTGAAAGCAAACATGTAGGTTCGCCAACCAACAATTGAGGCATATGATAAAGATCCACAAGTATTTCAAGGACACCAAAGAGGGATTCCAAATCTGTAGTAAGAATAACAGGATGAAATTGAGAAAAGAAAAAAACATGCTGAATGTTAAGAACATTCTCTCAGTGGTAAAATCTATTAAGCTAGAACAGCTTCTTAGGGGATGTCTCCCAAGGGATGAATATCTTGAATAATTGCAACTAGACAAGACAAACCAATTGAGAACAGGTTGAGGATAAGTCTTTTCCAGTTTTTAATTCCTTTGATTCCATGAAAAAGTTTAATAAATCTTCGATGTGGTATTAAATTTACTGTAATAAGAAACTAATGCCATGTTTTATAATGAACATTTTAAAAACAAAGCAGTATATTTGATTATGGAAACAAACATCTCTGCCATCAATTACTGTGTATAATACATACACACAAGACCCTGTGCACTCAAGATGTCAGTACCAAATAGAAAATTGTGGGGGGAAAAACCTTTTGAGAAAATTCTGAATTCCACAGCCATGGAATCGGTGAGTACATGGGGCAGTTCACAGATGTATTGTTTCAGGCTGTGTGCTAAAGAAAACACCATTGAATTGGTTTACACTCAGTTCAAATTTTGGGGTTATTTTTGCAATTATAAGGCTAGAATAAGAACTTCAACAAAATGAAAGCTGAGAGTCTGTAGCACAATTCAAGGGCAAGGGGTGAATTCTATGGCAAATTCAGCAGCCACAGAATTGCAGAATACATGGGGCACTGAATACAGGACAATCAGGGAACATATCATTATAGGCAGGGCTGGTATTTATTAAGGTTGCCTGATACTTTCCATTATATGACAGTGTATTCAATTGTTTATGACTTTACCAGCTCTTTGTCATCTGGGCTAAATTTTCCAAGCTTGTTGTGTACCTCAGGCTAAATTGTTCTGGAAAATTTCAGCCAGAACAGTTCAACTAATTTCAAGAACAACGCCAGGGGAAAATACTTGGTTTTGTCCATGTTAAAAAATGCTGGCAACTTTTTCTTTGAAAGCTCTAGTAACCCCATGCTTTAGAGGAGGGACTAGAATTTTAGCAAGGGGTGGCCTTTGTGTCAGGGATGTGCCTGTTGTCACCCCAGTGAAAATCTGTCCAAATCTGGCCACATTAGAAGCCTCTGAAAAAATAGCAAGCTCAGTAGAGACTTCTTATATTTCAGCAGCTAAATTTCCTGAAGATTCCACCTCCACTGGTCATGCCCAAGACTGGAGCTCAACAGGACTTTCCTGTAATTCTGGAATTCTGCAGGACGTGCTGGGTCTGGGTGTCTGGACTGAGAGCAGAGAAGTTTTCTCTCAGTGACGTCGACGTCCCCCTCCTCCCACATGTCAGCATGGAGTAGAAAGCTGCCTGATTCAAATGCAGAAGGGACAAGAGGCAGACCTGTGGGAAGAGGGTCAGGAGGATTAGTTTGGAACAAGGGCTCTTTGCTGGAAGACTTGGACTGGAAGCTGGCAGGGAAGGAAACTGGGACTGCCTGGGCAAGGAGACTAGATCTGGGAGCTGGGGACTGGCTGAGCAAGGAGACTGGAAGCTTGGGCAGAGGGAAGGTAGGGAACAGGGACTGAAAAGTAGTGGTGCAAGGGGAAGGATGTGAGAGGAAGCCAGAGGAGCCAGGGTACAGGGGGAGAACTGGAACGGGCACTGGCTGGGCTAAGAGACTAGGACAAAGTGCGGGGGGCATGGGAAGATAAAGAGATCAGTTGAGGTGACCAGGGAGGGAAATTGGGAGAAGGAGCCAGGGGAATGTGGGCAGGCAGGAGGTTGGGGGAGGCCAAGACAGGGTCAGAGACAGAGATGACGGAATTACCAGATGTGGGAGTGAACTGGGATTGACTGGTCAAGGACACAGGGACCTGGAAGTCCAGAGGCATGAGACTAGGGCTTGCTGGGCAAAGATATTGGGACTGGTGAGGAGAATGGAACTGAACTGAGGAGACAGGGATGAGGAAAAAGAGGCCTGGGACAAGGACAGATTAGTGGAGAGAGGGCAGAAGGGTTAACACTTTGGGAGGAAAGAGTGGAACAGTGTGCCAACTAGAGCACACTCTGCTCCAAAGCCTGGAATAGAACTCAAGATTCCTGGGCCTCACCATTCCTCTGCTGTCAGCAAAGAGCTGTAAAACCCACCGGTAAAGTGTAGAGATGGGGGAATAATGAATTTTTCAGTTAACTGGCTATTCTGAAATTGAAAAAGCATAATTCATTTAGGGTCAAACCAAAAATGAAATTGTTTTGAGATTTTCAGGAAAACGAAAAAGTTAAAAAATTATGTTTCCAAAGTTTTCAATTGAATTGTGAGCATTTTGACAAAAACAAGGGAGGACTAGGTTTACAAAATGGCTTGGGCGTGAGGGGGGAGGAGGTGACCTCCCTTATAACTTTTAGCTCAGTGGTTAGAGAATTCATCCAGGATGTGGGAGACTCTGATTTTATTTTCCCCATCTGTGTGATGAGGAGAAGAAATATGGATTTCCCACCTCTTAGGTGAGTGCCCTAGCCACTAGGCTATAGAGTCACTCTCATTCTCCCCATGTCCCAATGCATAAACACAATGGAACGGCTTCAACAAGAGAGACTGAGAGTGACATACAGCAGAATATCCCAGAATCCATATTTCCAAAACATTTTGATTTGTTCAGTCTGGTGAAGCTATTTGGCAAACTTGACAAATTCAGAAATAGTTTCAGGTCAACCAAAACTGCATAGTTTAGTTTCTGAAAATGTTTTGCCCAGCTTCAGCGAAATGTCCCATTCCTCTCTAGTGCTGGTTACATTAGCTCAAGTGGAAGAAGTCTCTGTGGTGGATTCTAAAGGTTTCAATCCGACTGAAGACCCCTGTGGGTGTCAAAATTATGCTGCATTGAGGAATTTCTGTTTATTCAAGATGCTCTGTTTTGTTTTTAACTTAGGAAACAACCTGCTAAACTATGCTAAAAGAACCTTTTTAAGGTTGTCAAGTCAAGTTTTCAAAAGTTAGGTTGCCTGTGCAACATTATTCAAAGGCTAACAGAATTATTAATTTACTCACAGGATTTTCTATGACACTCATCACTATAGTATCTAAGTGCTTCACACGTCAATGAATTCATTTTCAAGAACACCGCTAGGAGATGTATGGGTATTACCACATTTTATAAATGGGGGATATAGGCACAGTGAAATTAAGATAAAAAGTATGAACTAATTTTGGGTGTCCAACATGAGATGCATAGGACCAGGTTTTTCAGAATACTTAGCATTATATAACACTTCATAATTCAAACAGAGGTGTCTCTAGGACTATCAAACTGGAACCTTTCTTAAGCACTGAACTGTTTTAAAAAAACCCTATATTATATATTTTTTCACCAGAATAGGATGGCAGCTGTGTTGATGAGGAACCACCTTTATTCAAGAAACCAGGGAGAATCAGAAAATGGTGCAAGCATAGCTTGGAGAGCAGCTTTTACCTCAAAGTGAGTTCTGTCATTCTTAAAGTTTGCAAAGTACTTTCAGATTCTTGGATGAAAGGCATTATTTATAAGTGCAATTATTATTATTAAAAGTAATTAACAAAACTTAATGGGACCAAATTCAACTTAATGAAACAACCATGTAAAAGACTTGAAGGTACATGGCCCAACTATGAAAGCTGTTAAGTAGGCCACATATTCCTATTAAGCTGTTCCATCTTCCTGCATTAATTTACAATGAATTTGTAACGTGATGTGGTTACCAAGAGGAACAACAGATATTATAGACGTTGAGATATTTTTATCCCAGCGATGCTGTTGCTGTTCCTGTGCTACAAATGTAGATATAGCTTCTTAAATTAAAAGCAATGAGTGCTCAGCAATGTCAGCTCAAAATTGAAGTCTACAACACAATGATCAAATCCCCTGAGCATGAATCTAATGATACCACACAGACACTCCATGAAAGATGAGAGTACGAAGGCCAAGCATGAGATCCCAAATTGTTGCTGTCAAGGTTATGGTGTGAACTGCATCTTAGACTCCTTTTAAATCCCTCTTGAGTGCACCCCCGTAGGAGATGGGCCTGGCTTACTGGATCTCACTCTGAGAGGACCCATGCAGTCCAACCACTCTCAGACTGGATCTCTGGGTCGCAGCCCTCCTTGTTTCTCTACTGTTTGAACACGTCAGGTCCAACTGCCTTTGGCAGCTGTAAGCCCTTTCACTCCGGGGAGCTGTGACCAGCAAGCTGATTAAAGTGACTCAGAAGCAGCATCTTCAAAACCATTCATCCCTCCAGAGGTACAAAATACACAGAGAAAGTGGTAAAAACAATAAAATCTTTCATTGCAAGGTTTTGTTAATTCTCCTCAGCTGAGCTAACCCACCGCCCCTGGCTAGGAGAAACAGAGAGCATGTTGCAAGCAGGACAGTCTAGTTTGTGTGTGATCCCTAGCCAGCTTTGCAGTTTCCACAGAAACTGTCTGCATGGCCTCTGGCCACTCACTCAACCCTCACCCTTTCTTAGACTAGGGGTGGGGTCCTCTGATGTCTTATTGTTCCCATCTTTTCTCAGCACTGGCAAAACAGCTGTGGTACCAGGATTGAGACCAGAAGTCGCCTCTTCACTGCTATGAACCTGGCTGTTATGTTTGTGTGTTTGTTGGGATGCTCCTTTTTAGGCATTGTTTTATCTTTCCTGCTTGATTTTCCTCTAACAACCCATTTTGAGCTAACTCCATAGAAAGAAATTCATTATAAGCAAAAACATCATATTTATAAAAAATACAGATATTTCCTACTTTGTCACAGTTGCCAAAAGACTTACTAAGGCATTTTTCATTTTAAAGGGCCATTGTCAACTTGAAATATCACATTTCTGGATAATTCCTTTTAGCCAACTATATTTATAAGTAATCCCCCTACAATTGTCATAACTGAAAGAAGCCAGAGAAAAATATTTGTACCTCAGTAGATTACGCTGTGCATTTGAGGAATACTAGGAATAGTCAGTACTATTAGCATACTAGGAATAGTCAGTTTCATTATTTCATTGGAAGTCATTTTCACTTCCTGACTCCTGCGCTAGCATGATCACTATGGTACACTGGTCGGAGGTGGAGGGGCTCACATACATGCTCCTCCCCAGAGACAGCAAGAGCACTACTGTTGGTTCTAAATGTGGGGACAAGAGGAGCAAAGAAGTAACAGGTTCTGTGATCTGGGTGCTGTTAGAGGGGCTCCCCACCTAAGTCCCTAGATGGCCTTTGCATGTTGTTAGGAGGTAATGTCAGCATGGGGTAGAAGGGCCCCTTCTCCTAGCCCAGGAACGGAGGTAATGGAAACAGGAAAGGAGTGATCAGATATTCTCTCTCTGGAACACTTTCATAGTTCCCAGGGAGCAGTGGGCGGTGGGCTCAAGATGGGGAAGAAGAAAAGAGATGTCTTCACTCCCTGTGAGCCTTCCTTCCCCCGACCCACACTGTCCCAGGCCTACTCCAGAGCTCCACACACTCGTGGAGGAGTACTAGGAGGTGAACACTTCCCACGGCAGAGCTAAGGCAGGGGGAGTGTGATCTTCCCTCCTTGGGACCATGGAGGAGTCCCAGGGAGCAGCTGTAGCCTGGCTATGAAGAATGTGCATAGGGATAGACCTGGAACAAAGATCTTGATTCATAGAATCCTGCAGAGAATCTGCAGCCCAACCAGGGAAGAGTGTGGAAAGGAAGGGTTTGTCTTTACTCCCCAGAACCATGGACAAGTCCCAATGAATAGCTACTGCCCAAATGGGGATGAAGTAGGCAGGGACCAGGAAGGATTCCTGTGAGCAGCTGCTGCTGAGACTGAGTGGGGGAACTTCACACTTGGAGAACACAGAGTTGTCCCAGGAAGCAGATATACCTGGGAAGGGTGGGTGAAAGTGGAAGCACCCCTGCTACTGCTTCCAGGGCCAATGAAAAGGAAGAGGCTGGTAGGCAGTGAGTGCACAAAGAGAAGGGGCAGTAGGGGCAAAAGAGAAGATGACCTCAGTTCATTTGTTATTGTGCCTCTTGGGTGTAATAGACTCATAATCCACTACCAAAAAGCCCTTTAAAAGAACAAGGAAACAGTAAAACAAGTGTAAACATTAAAAAAAACCCAAACCTCTGCCCATGCTACTGAAATGCTGCACTACTAGAAAATGGAAATGTCTGAAACGAGTCAATTTCTAAAAATTCGAGATGAGGATGTCCTACTAAGAATATTTTAGGCCCTGGTCTTACACCGCACTGTGAAGCACAGAGGGGAAGAAGAGAAAATATGAGCAACAGAGGCAGGGCGCATAGCCACACATTCTGTGTTTTTCCAGGCATACGAGCAAAGGGGTGTGGGTGGTGTATGGAGGGGAGTCAGTGGTGGGCTGATTTACAGTCTAATCCTGCCCCCACTTCACCCAAACATAGTAAAGGACAAAGAGTTATTCCTGGTCAATACCAAGATTAATCAAAGAACCTCACTCCAAGCACCTGCTAGTGCATAAGGTTCTGAGCTAGCTTCCCCTTTTGCAACCAGGCAACAGGCCCTGATTTCTGCAAGTGCAGGGTTGGGACCTTTCCCTGCACTAGAGGCAGCTGAATACCATCCTATTCTGTCCCTTTCTTTGCCAGCTATATCAATCACGTTTTCCAGCATTCATTGCATCTACAGATTACAGAATAACTCCTGCTTCCTGTGCAAATTTTCTTTTTTAACAGTTTACGGACAACTTGACAGTATCCATTCTTCAATTCAATGATGATTGGCATTAAACCCCTCTGGTTTCTCCTGGACTCAAGATCTTTTATTGTTTTATACTTTACACTGAATAAGGTCTCTAAAGGCTCAGAGGGTTTTTTTTTATGTTTTAAGAATACCAACTTCTTAGGTTGGGTTTTCAAGCTCTCTCAGCTCTAATTAACATATCAGAAATAAATACACAGATCTGTGAAAATCTTTTGCAGGGTCACAGACGATGATGAAAATAAATCACCAACTAGTGACTTGCTATGCATAACAGCCACAACAAATTAAAAACGTGACCTAACACCTCAGTAGCAAAGTAGAAAATGTAAGAATTGCACTGAGGTTAAGTCTCAATTTTATAATTTTCTAAAGATGGCTTCATGGTCAATTAAATGCAACTTCTCTCCCTCCTTAGTAAACAGAGAGAAACATTCAGATAATTGGCCTAATGTGATGAGAAGCTGAGTGCTTCCAGCAAAGTGCCAAGTGCTCTCAAACTCCTTTTTAATTAAAAGAGAATTAAAAGCACTCAGAACCCACCACGCTCAAGCACCTCCATTTGCCACATTTCTACCTGACATAGTCAGGACTTTATAATTTATCATGGGTGAAATTTGACAGAGGAAGGCATGCAAATAATTATAATCCCTTTCATTCATTACATTTTGTTGATTGGCTATTTCAAATATCTTTCAGTAATTAAATCTATGATATTTTTGATAGCCCAGTTCTACTGTACAAACCAGAATATAACGCATAAACTCAACCAATGTTGACGTTCAAATGAAATGCTATACTGACATTCAATCTATGGGATTTATATCATTAGTATGTATATAAACCCACACTTAAATATAGAACAAAGTAGATTTACAGTCAGCCAATGTAAATCAGCATAGTTCCATTGAAGTCATGTAGTCTGATTTACACCAGCTCAGGATCTGGCCATAACATATGTACAGACCCTAGGCCAGCAACCATTTTGGAACAAATCCTGCCCTCGCCACACATTCAAGTGTATAAGAACCCATGGGCAATGTGCAAAGCAAGCAGGATACGGGAAGTCCGTGCCCCATAATGTTCTGTCTGTGACAATGAGATTTGAGAGGAAAGGAGCAGTGTGTGGTGTGGCTAGTGGATGCACAGTTATGCATAACCACCTGATAAACTCCCTGTGAAGGGAAGTGGGTAGAGGATTTGGCTCTTTAGGAGATTACTACTATCTTAAGGCTCTGTAGTCAGGGGAAAGAATTCCGTTTTTTGCAGAGCACTTTTGCACCAAGTCTTATTTGTTGAGGATCTGGCCCTTTGTACAAATTCCACAATGCAAATTAAAGTTGCGGCTGTACATAAAATGAAATTGGCAAACTTTTAAGATATACTTGACTATATCAGATAAAGCCCAACCGATATCTGATAATTCAGCATAATTTTACTTATAAACATTACACAGTAGAACCTCAGAGCTACAAACACCAGAATTACGAACTGACTGGTCAACCACACACCTCATTTGGAACCGAAAGTACGCAATCAGGCAGCAGCAGAGACCAAAAAAAATAAATAAAAAAAAGCAGCAAATACAGTACAGTACTGTGTTAAATATAAACTACTAAAATATAAAGGGAAAGTTTAAAAAAAGATTTGACAAGGTAAGGAAACTGTTTATGTGCTTGTTTCATTTAAATTAAGATGGTTAAAAGTAGTATTTTTTTTCTGCATAGTAAAATTTCAAAGCTGTATTAATTCAATGTACATTTGTAAACTTTGGAAAGAACAACCATAACATTTTGTTCAGCGTTACCTCCATTCCCGAGGTGTTCGTAACTCTGAGGTTTTATTGTATTGTAACAGTCACTAATCCTGGAATCTTAGTTACTTTATGAGTCAGAATGAGTTTTCTCAGGTCATTGAGTGTTACTCAATGTATGTTTGGTTAGGAGATACCTCTGGAGCAACATTACATGTTCCACAGCAGTTTCCTGTACTCTGTCAAACCAATAAATATTTGCTTCCTAATTCTGTCTGTACCTCTGACCAACAGAGTCTCAAGACTTGCATTTAAAGAAAACAACAAATAAATGAAGAAAGAAAAGATGTCCCTAAATACCGTGACTGTTGCATCGTGCTGTTTCCACAAGCCGACTGTTTTGATCATAGCATGCCATGGCCTGGTAACGATAGCCTTGCCCACATTCCTTGATATCTCCTTGTACTTTCATTCCGAGTAATACTTCCACTTTGCCCTCTGGTAAAATGCAGTCTGACCAGTTCCCTACAGGCTGAGCGTTGTACTTGTCACAAGGACAAAATTGAGTCTCGATCAGAGGATACAACTGGGAATTTTTGCACTTGTCCCTCTTCTTACTTTTTCCTGGAGGGAGAAAATAATTGTTCAGAAGGTACTTTCTATCATTGTACACAAAAGCAGGTAATTTTATGTAATGATCTATAACTGTGCGAAAATTTCTCCAAGGAGCACATAACTTAAGGCCAAAATGTTCAGATTCAGAGGTGCCTAAAGTTAGGCACCCAAATCCATACTTGATCACTTAAGAAAGTGGCCTGATTTTTAATGGTGCTATGCATCTACAGTTCTTGCTGTTTTTCACCATCTTTGAAAATGAAGCCGACTATTTAAATTTATAATTTTAAATACTTAGCTTGAAACATCTGAGTTTGAAAATGTTTGCCAGAAAAAATAGACTGTTCTCCCCCCACCCCACCCCCGGCCAATTCCTCGGTGTTGTGCAATTTAATAGTTATTATATCATACTCATTCCATGGATAACATGCACAAGGTGGTTTTTCTGGATTTTTTAAAAATTCTTTTGGTTTCAAGGGAGCAAAAGCCACTGTCTGCTTCTGTTACACTATTTTAAATGATCAAAATCCTCAAATTTTATCACGTTATTGCACCATTAGTTAAGAATCACTCTTCTTGCCCGCTGATGGAATAAGCTCCTTCTTTTGATTAATTCCAGAACATTGCTGCATTTTTTCCAATCTCTTTTAGCAACTAATTTATTCTCCCCAACTACTGAGCCATCCATTTTCTCCTATTTGCATTTTTTAATCTTCCCTGTAAAGTTTGTTTTTGTTTAATTTCTTATTATTTGCTCTCGTATCTCATTTGATTGTCCCATTTTTAGAAACTAAAGAGCCTTGGCAAAATCATTGTGTAAAGTAATTATCTGTCAATTAGATTATAATATAAATGAATACGCTGCACTATTTTCCCTGTCTTTCAAACATGTTACTTACAGAAAATGAAACACTAAAAGCACTAGGCAGGTCATTATAACACTCTTAGTAATTACACTAAATACTCTTTTAGTGTAGAACAGGGACAATGTACTGTAGTAAGGGGATTTCTCATTCGGGAGCTTCATACTGAAAATGTGAGAGTTAATCCCTCTTTCTCCTCATCTTTTCCCCATGAATAATTAGGCCCTTCATTCTCAGCTCTTCAGATTGGGTTGGATAAGTTGCAGTATAGACTTGATTCATCAAGGGCCAAACTATCCCCCCAGCACCAAGTCTGAGTAGCTAAATTTGGCATAGGGAAATCCACGGGGACCTGTCAATGCCAAGGCTGGCTGCCAGTTCTGTTTTTCTTGTTTCTGACTTTAAGGTAAATTTCTAGCCATTTTCTTTGTGGAAGTAACACTGATGTAAATTGTTCACCAGAATTATAAGTCTTCTTGAAGACTGAGAGTTATTCACAGTCCCTCCTACAGCCACCCACACATGGTCCTTTGGGACCCATGAAACCCATGGCTGTAGGCCTTCTGATTTTGGATGGTTCTTATCACAACGGGGTGTGCTGGTGCCTTAGTTGCTATTGAGCACCCTCCCTTCTGGCTTAGTGATTTCCAGCTTAGCTAGCTCCACCATGGGGCGGAGAATGTGGCTTCGAGCCACAAAAAGGGGAATACTTGATAACATAAGAGAAAGCTTGATTTAATGGATTAAACACATGACTGTGTATATTAAGACTCACACATTGACATGGACTCCATCCGGGGAATTAAATCAGTCATTTAACCTTTTCTCTTTAGTTTCCTCACCTAACAATGAACAGAGTACTTCTTACCTACCTAACTGGGCTGTTATGATGACTGATTAGTTAATGTTTGTATAAATTTTTAGTCACAATGAAACTTCAACAAAAAGCAGGAAAAAGTGTTTGTAAAAATGTTCATGAAAAACATTTTGTAGCCATCTGTAATAACCAGAAAAACCTTCAGTTTCTGCTGGGCTAGCAACCCCCAAGGACTCTGATTTACCTTAAGTTTGTTCTGTGCATAGCACAATGGGGCATCAGTTCCCATGACAACCTTCGGACATTAATGCAGTGAAAATAGTAAACAATAATGATAGCAGATCGGTGACAATTGAGGCGTTTGGAGACAGGCTGTAGAATTACCTTTCGGAAGATGGTCGATAATTCAATGATTATGCCCATTTTGGCCGGAGAGGATGATTTAGGGGCAGAACAAAAGTTCATGAAAGGACTGCCATTGACTTTCATGGGCCTGGACCAGGCCCCAGTAGGTTAACCACATTGCTTTAAATATTTCAACTCTGTGGAACCACAGGTAGTGTTGACTCAGCCCTTCAAATTGATAAATGGTCTACTATACAGTTTATTGTGTATCGGTCTTTTAGAAGAGACCATGACTTCATCTGTAATCCCATGTTACTTTTCTTATGACCTAGACTTTGCTGTAGTGTCCTTTACTGACATTTTTTCCCCCTCAGAACCTGTAGTATTGTGTAGTGCATGCCAATTATCTGCCTGGTTGTTGTCCTGAACCCCAGAGCTGCCTGCTTGTCTAAAATGTATGCATTTGGGTATCCTTCAGACTGACGGGCACTGTATAAGTTTAAAATAAAATAAATAGTAGCTGATAATAATCAATGTTTCAGTAACTCTTTGACTCTTACCAACAAGAGAGCGCTTTCTCGTCCTGACTGCTCCACAGTCCCCATTGCAGGAAGAAAACTTTGACCAGATTGTGAACTGACAGTCATCTTGGCAAGGAATCTGGCAGGCCTGTGTTAATGTTGGTAAAGGGCCTGCATATTTAAGGCACTCACTGATGTCAGCCGGTCCTCCATCTTGTCTGCGACAAGTAATTGCTGGAAACAAATAAGTTTGGAGTTTATAAAGAGCTGTCAGGCTTATAACTAGTCTATAACAGTGGTTCTCAACCAGGGGTACATGTACCCTTGTGGGTATGCAGAGGTGTTCCAAGGGGTACATCAACTCATCTAGATATTTGCCTAGTTTTACAGCAGGCTACATAAAAAGCACTGTTGAAGTCAGAATAAACTAAAATTTCATACGACTTGTTTATACTGCTCTATCTACTATACACTGATACGTAAGTACAATATTTATATTCCAGCTGATTTACTTTATAATTATATGGTAAGAGTGAGAACTTAAGCAATTTTTCAGTAATAGTGCAGGGTGACCCTTTTGTATTTTTATGTCTGATTTTGTAAGCAAGTAGTTTTTAAGTGAGGTGAAACTTGGGGGTATGCAAGAGAAATCTGACTCCTGAAAGGGGTACAATAGTTTGGAAAAATTGAGAGCTACTGATCTATAATATAGCAATTAGCTAGGAATGCCCACATTTCATACAGTAGGTCAGACAACATTCTGCTACTAAATCATAGATAAAACCCAAAACAGCTATGTGTAACACAATGGCCTAATATTTACAGATGTGTGTACATTACAGTTACACATTACAGCTAAATGTGTAGATCTGAAATTTCTGGGATACTTTGCTCTATTTAAATTATTTCTTTATTGATATTTACCAACAATACAATATTAAAAGGCAACCTCAACTACAATATTACAGCAGTAAGTCCTGTTAGGAATTGCCACCCCTCATAGATTTTCACATAATCAAGTTATGTGAAACATTTCCTTTCGAGATGGACTCAAACTTAGATACCACAATATGAGTGCAATATAAGAACATGAGCAGAATTCACGGATTCCAAGACCAGAAGACACCACTGTGATCATCTAGTCTGACCTCCTGTATAACACAGGGTAAAAGTGCTTCCCCAAAATAATTCCTAGAGCAGAGCTTTTAGAAAAACATCCAATCTTGATTTAAAAATTGTCAGGATGGAGAATGCTCCATGACCCTTCTAAGTTGTTCCAATGGTTAATCACTCCCACTGTTAAAAATCAACATTCCATCTTCTTGAATTATGGGCACAGACCTGTACACAGTATTCCAGCAGCAGGCGCACCAGTGCCAAATATAGAGGTAAAATAACTTCTCTAACTCCTAATCAAAATTCCACTGTTTATGCATCCCAGGATTGTATTCACTCTTTTGGCTACAATGCCAAACTGCGAGTTTATGTTCAGCTGATTATCCACCATGACCCTCAAATCTTTTTCTGAGACACTGCTTCCCAGGATAGAGTTCTCCATTCTGTAAGTACGGCCTACATTTCTTGTTCCTAGATGCGCACTCCAGATCACTCTCTGTCTATGACCTGTCCTCTTCATTATTTACCACTTCCTCTATTTTTCCATTGTCTGCGAACTTTATTAGTGATGATTTTATGTTTTCTTCAAGGTCATTGATAAAAATGTTTAATAGCGTAGGGCCAAGAATCAATCCCTATGGACATGGGCGGCCAGTAACCCGACCGTTGGGGGAGGCTAGTTCGTGGCCACTCCCCTTGTGCCCAAGGCCCCGCCCCTCTCCTTCTCCCCCTCCCTCCCCCACAGGAGCCCAGAGCACACACATGCCCCAGGCCCCAGTGCCAGGCAGCCAGCCCCGGTGCTCCAGGGGCACGGCCCCAGCGCCAGCTGTCCTGACCCCCTGCGGGAGGAGGGCCAGCCAGCCCCAGCCAGCCTGGGCCAATCAACCAAGGCAGAGCCCTCTGGGAACTGCAGGAGGGGGCCTAGCCTGGGGGTGGAATGTGGGCGGGGCCACATTAGGCTGTTTGGGAAGGCACAGCCTACCCCTGCCTACGATACCTGCCGCCCATGCCTATGGGCATAGGTGCTGGAACTAAGGGTGCTGGGGGTGCTGCCACACCCTGTGGCTTGAAATAGTTTCCATTATATACAGGGTTTACAGTTTGGTTCAATGGCTCTCAGCACCCCCAATATAAAAATTGTTCCAGCACCTCTGCCTGCGGGGTCCCATTGGGGGACCCCTGTAGGACCCCACCCATTGAAAACTGCGAAGTTTGAATATTGGTTTCAACACAACACATTACTGAGAAGGATAAACAAAGTAAGAATCCAGCTCTGTGTTCCAATTCTGAGAGCTGCAAAGTTTGGAGTGATTAGAATGAGTCATTGACTCCTCAGCCACATATTGTAACATTGTTGCCTGACAACTTACGACAGCCTTGAACAATGGTTGGTGTAGAACACATTAGCTGTATGATGACAGTGAAACGGGTGTACAAACATTTTACAGCAGGGTAACAGTATGTTGGAACTAACATTTTGTACTTATAAAATCTGTATTGTTTTGATTAATTACATGGGGAAAAAAAAAGAAAGGGAAATTTCAGATGTCCCAAAAAGAAGTTCCTGGAACACCAGGACATGATATCGAAAACCATGTCTATCCCATGAACACCAGTATGTATGGCAACTTTATATATAATTTCCCCACTGCACCTCCTTTTCAGAATTGCTGAATGCTTCTTCTTTATCACTACCTTTTCCACCTGAATTTAAACAGTTATATCACATGCAAACATCCTCTATACCCCATTTACTATTATTTGTTGATAGAATTATAGTTAGTCTAAATACAGTAACCATAATAAAATACATTTTACTTCCTTTTATCCCAAGGTAATTCCAGTATTATTACGAGTCAATTCTATTGAAAACTTGTAGTTATGTTGTTTTCAATGGGAACAATGGCACGTTAATGTTTCTTGGTTTATGACAGCACAGAGTATGGCACAATATCTCACAACTGCGAAAGTAATTTGGGTTACCAATTGATAGTAGTAACATAGCATATAAACAGAATACAGTCCACTAAAAATGTGAAGAAATAACACAAAGCTTTATGACATTTTACTGAATAATTCAGCAGCGGTGTTTTTATGCTACTGACAACAATGGTTTTACTGGAGTGTGAACTGAAAAAAACCCTTCAATTTTGCTGCACAAAATATGGCATAATTATGTTCAGCTGCTGATGGGGAGCCATAAATAGTTTTAGATGCAAAGTTTCTAAAGCAGTAAAAGTATCTATGCTAAACTCGTTCCTTCAAGAAGAAAAGGAAGGAATAAACATTTGGAAAATAAACCATTTGGTCTTGCCTAATATATCTTTAGATTCTTAAAAAACAAAAACAACAACAAGAAGAACTCACAGTACTGCTTTGGTAAGACGTTTTACAAAAGAAACAAGAGACTATATTTAAAATGCCCTTAACTATAAAAACTAGAGATTCGTATCGCTATAAAATTATGAGTATTTTGTTTTTAATTTAAATGTAGAGTGGTATTATTTTATTTTTCCTGAGATGATACAATAAAATGGAAGTTTCAAACTGATAATTCAGTACTACCTTAAAGTATTATTAGAAGACCCTAAATGAAAAAAAACGGGGCTGACTCTTGAGCTGCACTGAGCTTCTGCATGGTGCTGCTTCAGGGGGAACAGAGGAGAATAATAATGAAAAGCTGCTGTAAGCAACCTTTACAATTCCCCTTGATCCTTGGCTCAACTGGGGGATTGAAACAACCACTCTTGACATAAACAGACTCAGTACTGCTCTGAGCTGTGCTGACTAGTCGTCTGCTGACTTTTATGCTATCCAAGGATTACCCTCTGCTTCTTCAGGCATTCGTTTGCTCATTTTTGATGCACTTAGTTGTCTCTCTCACACACACCATTTTCCTCTTTGAAGGAAACAGTGTGAGGTTGATGAGGTCTTGTGTCTTGTCAGATTTGGGTTATGAATCTGAGCTATCGGGCGAGTTCCTGAATTTGCCTACTATTCCAGTGCTGTTCCTTTAGCCATCTTTTACGTAACCCTCCCACCAACACTTCCTTTGTCCTTTGGGGTCTCCCCAGGCATTTGCTCATCACCACCTTTTGTAATATGCCTCACAGGAAGTTAAACATTTCTGTCCAGGCTTCATTGATTGAGGTGAGAAGTAAGGGGGTTTAGGATTCAGAACCTCTTTCATCTCCTATATGTCTCTTTTGAGTTTACAGGGTGCCTTTTCTCCTTGAGGAAAGACTAGGTGAACCTTCACCACACACAAAAGCAGAACAAGGTTTGTTAAAAACAAAAAGAAACAGGTTGCTTACGACATCTACGTTTACACTTTGCAAACATTAAACTTGGCAAGACAGTCTCAGTTACAGAAACGAAACACAAAAGCTTATGATGTCCAAGAAGTGATTAATGGCTCTCACCCCAGTGTCAGAGTTCAGGCTCCCATACTTGCTGAGAGATAGACAGATAGAGGGAGCATGTCTCCCTCACTGCGTCCTGAGATCCCTCTCCTCCCCTGCCATCTTGCCAGACATAACTCCCACCATCAAGGGCACTCAAGTCATCCCTATTCTTCAAATCAGACTTCCCCAGTTCACTACCCCCACCATATGGTTTGGGACTTGCTGTTTTCTCTGGACTGGTCTATACTACAGGCTTACATTGGTACAACAACATCACTCAGGGGTGTGAAAAATCCACGCCCCTGAGTGATGTAGTTATACCGACCTAACCCCCCAGTGTAGACAGTGCTATGTTGGCGGGAGCGCTTCTCCTGTTGATATAGCTACTACCTCTCAGGGAGGTGGATTATCTATGCCGATGTCAGCATAGGGCGTCTAAAATAAAGCACTACAGCGTCACAGCTGTATCCGTACAGCCGCGCATATGCAACAATTTAAGTGCAGACCTGCCCTTTAAGGCTATGTCAACACTTGAAACACTACAGCAGCACAGCGGCACCGCTGTAGTGCTTCAGTGTAAAGACATACTAGAGTGATGGGAGGAGTTCTACTGTTACTGTAGGTAAGGCACCTCCCCAAGAGGTGTAGCTTATTCTTCCATTGGCCTAGCGCTGTCTGCACCATCCGTTTGGTCAGCTTTAACTGTGTCTCCCGGGGTGTGTGTGGATTTTTCACACCTGTGAGAGATGCAGGCATGCCCTTAGACCTTGTCTAGCTGAGGCTTAAGAGATGACCAGTTGACATCACCCAATGACCTTTAACAGCCTTCTTTCAAAGGCTTAACAATCCACCTCAGAGACTGCATTTCGAAGAGGAGTCTGCCCATCTAGTAAAGTGGTTTCTGTCTGGCCCTACACACTGTTCCTTGAGGAAGGCAGTTTCACCAGTATGGGTAGAGTTTTTCTAAAACCAACTCTCTCTTGGCTATTAAACATGACTTTTCTTACAGACATCTCCAGCCTGTCACACCCTCTTTCAGAACCTTATGTTGTTTGTGCATCTAACTTTTATCCAGCAGAGATGAGAGGCTCCCTCTGGAGCTAATACCTCTGCTTTTTCAAGGATCAGCTGTCAGTTGTGCACTGAAGCAACCAAAGCAGGAGAAAGCTTCATCCTTGAAAACTAAAGATTTCAGCCCCATGACAATACAATATATAATGTAGGTTGTGATACTGAATCTGCTCCTGACATTGACTCTCCCAGCGTCCATAACAATGCACCATTCCATGCCACTAGGTCTAGATGACTGGATTTTGATTCAGTTGTACTGTGTTACACTGCTGATTTAGGTACCTATTTCAAAATGTATACTTAATGCTTATGAGTGGCTAAACAGTGGTTAGTTTTTCCTCTGCTGACAATACAGGGTGTTGACAACTGTGTAATTTATTGATATGGTACCCTGGCCAAGTAATAATCCCTGTTCAGGTGCCCTTTTGCATTGTTTTAAGTATTTAAGAAGTTGTTAATGTGATTCACATTTTTTTCACATAGGGTCTAATTTGGGCATCCACAGCTCTAGTTCAATTCAATGGGAGCTTCAGGTGCTCAGCTCATCTGACCAAGCCCATGGCTCTTTAATTATATTCTATAAATGCCAGCTGAGATCTATGACCAACCTTTATCAAAAGCAATATTTTCAACTGCTATAAAGGCATTCAGTGCCTGGCTAATAATCAATCCTACCCAACCACATTAAATTGATTATACACATTAGCAGCGAGAGGAAGGGTTGTGCTTGTTCTGCTACTGGATTAAACACAAGTGATTGTGAAGTGTACACATAAAACACGAGAGTACAGTTAACAGAAAAATCAAATGTAAAGTGGATACAATTCACTTACGAAACTGTTTCCCTGTTTAACCATTATCATCTCCCAGAAGAAAAGTGTGAAAAACTGCGCTCTAAATTTTCTAGACAAGGGACTTTGATGTTCGATGTAATTAAAGATATGTCTGATAGTGTCACTTGAACTAAGCCACAAGGGGCCATGAGCTAATATGTTTTGTTGTTGTAATTAAATATGAATGTTGTAAGTCTGTTGTTATGGGTAGGTAAAAACAAAATACCATTTTTTGTTTCCTTCCATGTTTGTTTGTTTATTTTTTACTGAATTACTTAAGCTGCAATGGCCAAGCAGCATACAAATATATTTAAAATGTTTATAAATGAAATGGCGTTGGGATCCTTTTGCTTTACAAAGGACTTTCATTAGTTTATTTATTAAATGGCAAAAAAACATTGTTAATTCAGAGTTAAGGTTGCCCAGTGATCTCTTATTCAGAAAAACTCAAACTTCAGAAAGGCAGGAAATACAGAATTAAGGTAAACAAACGGTGCAATCTTAACTCAGCCCCCTTGGGCAATAGTCACAGGGAATTATATACATTTACTCTAGCTGCATTCTGGGGAAAATGCCGCTGATGCTGATGAATCTAATTTTGCTGAAGAGTTTGGTTCCTGGCTTCATTTTATTTCTTGCAGGAACTGTAAATGTTCATTTTTAACATTGTTGTTCAATTTCTTGATGCTAATGCAGAGTCCGAGTCTGTTCATTTTGCTGTACAATTACCAAGGCATGAACCCAGTCTCTTGGTACCTCTGTTCTATGAATAATGCCATTTGCCCTCATGTTTTGCCCTTCTTGCTTGTCACCCTCTTTAACTTACAACTCCTCTTCCTTGGGCCCTTTTGTCTTCTTCCATTCTGAGTCCTCACTGTAGCCGGGGGGGCAACATACCTCACTGGAAAAGGACACCTTGTCTATTGTCTTTGAACAAGACTGATTGGAGTTATGCTCCAGAAACACCTTTGGTCTTTTCTAATTCTCCTTAAAAGTTGCTTCACTGTTTTTGAGAGAAGATGGCAGAAAATACTCACACAACAGCATCTTCCATAAAATAAGGATTATTAAAATATAAATAAAAATCAGATAAAAATAAATGACTTGCATAACATCCCTCATCTCAATATTCATTATTACTACTCAATATTCCTCATCTGGAATTTATTTTGCTCTCACTCTAATTCAGGGCAGTTCCCCCACCCCTCCATCATTTCCCAAAACAGTTTTCTCCAGTTATGTACACACACCACAAAGGGGCTGAGCAGCTACATTCTCTACTCTAGGAGATGGTCCCTTGAGGATAAGAACACCTTTCAAATGCTCAAATACCTAGTTCAAACACAGCATTTCACAGAACGTTTTGTCTGCCTGTGCCCAATTTACCTAGGCTTCGGTTTAAACTTCTTTTCCCTTTCAAAATCAGGTTTTCCTTGCCATAAAATATTTTTTTTGACAAAATCCACATTCTCTGTCGCATTCCTATGGGTTTTTTTTAAAATGCTTGTGGAACATTTCATGTGCCATGTGTAGCAGGCTCTGCATCCTTCTATAAGAGTCTCTAATATGTCATAGGGACACCCCTTACCTAAGAGCATGTCTTCTTGTCCACTATGATGCAATGGGTCCATTACAGATTTGTTACTAGAGTTTTTATTCTGACATTCAACTATACACATCCTTTGATATGTGAGGTTTTTGGCCTAGTTAATAAGTTTAATAGCATCTACAGCTTTCATATACTGTTCAAATTAATGTTGAAACCTCTTCCAGGTATCCTCAGAATTACTCATAATTTTTCAAGTGGGATTCATATTTTGCCATCAGACTGGCTCTGAAGATTTTTATTTTACCATTGTAATCGGCATCACCTTCATTAAACATTTTCAATCTGGTTTTATCAAACATTTCCAGTTTGCACTTTTCCCCAATTTGTGAACATTGCATGCTTTTCACTCCTGCTTCCAAGTAATATTTTAATGATGATTGAAGAAGGCTTTAGGGTAACCAAAGGAAGTATGACGACTTTAACCTTCGTACTGAAACACATGTATTACCCTCTGCTACAGCAGAAACAAGCATAAATCAAAAATCTTCAGTAATGTGCTGATGGAGAGCAAGGGGCTATAGGGCATATACACTGTTTTTCACTGCTAGAAGATTAGAAGGCATTTTACTACAAGTGAAATGATTATGGTGGTCAGTCCCTACTGGAAGCTTACATACATCACAGGATAACACTGTTTGGCATGATTGCCTGTCTTTGTTCAAGAAATACCCGTGACCAAAATATCAATTATTTTGCAGGTCAGGAATGAAATGCATTGGGACATCTGTATCAAGGGAAGCCAAGCCTGCACTACGTTTGGTTTTAGTCAGGAACATCAGTCCATCACTTTACATGACCACTGGAGTTCATTAATTTTTCTCTTAAAAATACATATTGAAAGAAAAGCAATTTTGTTAACAAAATAAAAAAGTCATTTCTTGTTTTTCCTCCACACCAAACTCGAGCTCTAAAATTGTGACATGTTCATTTACACTGACATGATTCGTAATAAAAGCTTCATTATACAGGACAGCTAGAAGCAGAACTGTCTTGAAGGATGAATCATTCTCCTAACATTATTATTCACCCTCTTACCTTTACTGTCAACCAAGCCCAATGTAATAAAATAGCTGAAAAATTAATATTAGGTTTACAATATTAGGCAAGGTCATTCTAACTGCACCTGTAGACTGTCATGATCAGCTTCCTCTCCACTCATTTTTAATGATCTCTCTTCTCCCCATTTTTCCTTCCAGATGTAATTACTTTTTCTGACTAATGTGTGTTCACAGTACAAATAGTAGAGAATGTCTTGTGTGAAAGAAACTGCTAATGAATCTGTATAAGTGGTATCTGTCCATTCTGTGGCATGTGTTCCTTTGGCTTTAACACCATTGATGCTAAATTGTATGTGATGCTGACTGTGTGTAGGCAATGAAGGCCAGAGCAGGATAGTTCTAATAATATTGGGAAACAACATCTTCAAACAGTGCAAATGAATTTTTTTTCCACCAAGAGGATATATCTATATCTACACACGCACACGCACACACACACACACACACACCATGCAAAATGAAAACCAACAAACATTTGAGCATCTTTAAATACACTATCCAAAATATCTATGATGAAATCAGTAATTGTACTGTAAATTCATATAAACAAATATTACACTAAGAGGATCTTAAATTTGAAGGTGCAGCCTTTTCTGATTTGAGTGCTTAAAGGTAAGATTCCTTGCACAACAGTACCTCTGTCCCTTCATGAATGTGCATTACGAAACAGTCTAACGAAATGATCACATACTACAGTAATTCTAAGATAATGTAATATCTTTCTACAACTTGTGGAACCTGTGGCTCTTTGCCTGCACACCAAGCAACATGTGCAGCAGCTCTCCCTGACCGTCACAACTTACCGAGTCAATAGGGACAGAGCCAACATCTCCAGTGGAGCTCTTGCTTCAGTCCATTCAAACCTGGACAACAGTTTCCAGTACAAAGCCAAATTAGCCAGATGTTTGTGTATAGTGCAGCATCCCTTAGCTGCACACTTGGCATGACATTTACTCCTATGCAGAGGACCAGAACCACTTAAGTTCCACTTAAGCCCTATTTTCAAGGCTAAAATTAAAACTTAAGTGGCGTATATGTTAACCTTCTAGACAAAAGTAACCATCACCCTATAAGAAACTCATGAAAAACATGCACTGTGCATACTCAATTTGCAATTTTCAGAGGTACAAAACTCAGTTAAATCTATACCCATTTTCTCCAGAATGCACAAAGATACTTCTACACAAATTGGACTATTTCTATACAAATGTTCAACTTCCAGTTCCCAACCATTTTGGCCGTAGAGGTGTTCAAATAATGGAAAACGTCTATTGCCACTCTCTAATGCCCCTAGAAGGGCGGACGTGATTTGGCTCAAATTTGCCAAATAGTTCATTGCCAGGCAGAAAAGCCTCAAATTAGTCTTTCCCATTCCTGTTAGAATACAGTACACATGCTAATATCACAGAGCAGGTAAGTAAAAGAGTTATTTTTACTCTGTTCTGCATTAATATTTTGCAGATTACTAATTCATGCATTAGATCATGATAGATCATTCGTGAATACACACAAAAAACAAACAAACAACCCAACCCCAGAACAACAACAACAACAACAAACCAACTGTGTAATTTACATAGTTTCACATCCCTGGATTAACAGTTGCTTGTGTGAAACTTCTAAACAGGTATCCAAGCAAATCCATCTTCTAAACAAAACACCTGTAATGTTCTCAGACTGAGTTGATGACGCTGACTTTAGAAAAAGTAAACAAACAGTAAAACCAAATTCCATCATATCCCTATTCTTTTTTTCCCGATTGTCAGCTGCAGTGCTCACAGAACTACCACAGCTGAACCCCATTAAAATCAGAGGCAGAAAATAGATTGATCAACTTGTATCTGAGTTAGCAATGTATATACACCAGAGATTAAAAGAAATGAGACTGGTATACATACGGTCCTATTCTATGCATAGTTTTGTCATTTACCTAAAAGGGAGAGGCCAACACTGGGTTCAGGCCTGACTTTCAGACGTGCTGAGCAGCCATAACTTTCATTGGCTAACCTGGACACTCAATTCCCATATTTGGGTGGTCATATCAGCACACAGACAGTTCCAGGGTACCCATCTGAGAGCCCAGAGAGGGAATTGGGCCCCCATCTCAAAAGCGAACAATTATCTTTCCCAATCTGCTCTAAAGCGAAGTTTGCACACTATGTACAATGAAACTTCATCCCTTTCCTGGAGTTTGGCTCTATTAACATACAGTAGCTCAAGCCTTCTCCTCAGTCTTGGCTACTCCTAGGGTTCCTAACTCAAGACTGTTCTCCAGTGCTCAATTTGTGCCAGGGCTTGTCAGGGCTGAGCCCTGGCACCTCTAGGCTTGGCAATTCATAGCTCCAGCATTTCTGAACTTGCTGCATCAGTTACAAATGTAAAAAAAAAATTTTTTGCTTGATCTCTAGCACCTCTTTCATTGCAAATTAAGCACTGCTGTTCTCCCATACCCGAGGTGAGGTCTTCTCTCTCTCTCTCTCTCTCCAGAGAACCACTCCCACCACTTATATCTGGCCAGGGTAACAAGCCTCTGACTTAACTGAGAGTGCAGAACCCACTTAACCTTTCTCAGACCATTCAAAACCTGCTAGCTCGGTGTGGTGTTTCAGGGACACACTGTTATCCCAAGTTTGAAAAATGTGTCCATGGTATTTCGAAAACTACATATTACTGCGTGTGTGTGTGTACAGTATATAAATGGAGTTTACAGGGCACTACATAAGGAGAGCTCAGCAAAACTCTCATGGTGCATTGTATATAAAAAATCTGTGCGCTAGGATAATTTAGGGTGTGCTTCAGACTACAGTACTGATCACTGGTCTACAATTTTTGAGAAGTCATCTGCTTCAGAGATAAAATGTGCTATTTAGTATGTATTTTGATGTGCTGAATTCAAATATGACAATTAAAACAACTGATTGGCTACTGTTTCTAAGATATTTAAGTTTTTACATTTTATGTCTATGTATATTGTGTAGATAGTAGAGTTTTAATCATAAATTGTAAACCTAGGTCTTTTCATGTGTTTATGGTTGCTTTACATGATACTATTTCACCTGTCCTGTTTATGTAACACTTTAAAAATTAGCAAAGGGGTTATAGAAATAAAATGTATTATGAAACAAAAGGCAAAAAACTATTAGGTACATAGTTTAGTCCTATTCAGTGTCTACTCGGCGCTTCTTGGCTTGTCTCTTGTATTCATTAAATGGAGCATCTCTTGTCACTGTCCAGCAATAGTCTGCAAGCATTGATGGGCTCCATTTGCCCTGATAGCGTTTCTCCATTGTTGCAATGTCCTGGTGAAATCGCCCGCCGTGCTCGTCGCTCACTGCTCCGCAGTTCAGTGGAAAAAAATCTAGATGAGAGTGCAAAAAATGTCTCTTTAGTGACATGTTGCAACCAAGGCTTTTGTATGCCTTGAGGAGGTTTTCCACCAACAACCTGTAGTTGTCTGCCTTGTTGTTTCCGAGAAAATTTATTGCCACTAACTGGAAGGCTTTCCATGCCTTTTTTTCCTTGCCACGCAGTGCATGGTCAAATGCATCATCTCGAAGAAGTTCACGAATCTCAGGACCAACAAAGACACCTTCCTTTATCTTAGCTTCACTTAACCTTGGAAATTTTCCACGGAGGTACTTGAAAGCTGCTTGTGTTTTGTCAATGGCCTTGACAAAGTTCTTCATCAGACCCAGCTTGATGTGTAAGGGTGGTAACAAAATCTTCCTTGATTCAACAAGTGGTGGATGCTGAACACTTTTCCTCCCAGGCTCCAATGACTGTCGGAGTGGCCAATCTTTCTTGATGTAGTGGGAATCTCTTGCACAGCTATCCCATTCGCAGAGAAAACAGCAGTACTTTGTGTATCCAGTCTGCAGACCAAGCAAGAGAGCAACAACCTTCAAATCGCCACAAAGCTGCCACTGATGTTGGTCATAGTTTATGCACCTCAAAAGTTGTTTCATGTTGTCATAGGTTTCCTTCATATGGACTTCATGACCAACTGGAATTGATGGCAAAACATTGCCATTATGCAGTAAAACAGCTTTAAGACTCGTCTCCGATGAATCAATGAACAGTCTCCACTCATTTGGATCGTGAACGATGTTGAGGGCTGCCATCACACCATCGATGTTGTTGCAGGCTACAAGATCACCTTCCATGAAGAAGAATGGGACAAGATCCTTTGGACGGTCATGGAACATGGAAACCCTAACATCACCTGCCAGGAGATTCCACTGCTGTAGTCTGGAGCCCAAAAGCTCTGCCTTACTCTTGGGTAGTTCCAAATCCCTGACAAGGTCATGCAGTTCACCTTGTGTTATGAGGTGTGGTTCAGAGGAGGAGGATGGGAGAAAATGTGGGTCCTGTGACATTGATGGTTCAGGACCAGAAGTTTCATCCTCTTCCTCGTCTGACTCAAGTGAGAATGATTCTGGTGCATCAGGAACCGGCAGTCCTTCTCCGTGGGGTACTGGGCGTATAGCTGATGGAATGTTTGGATAATGCACAGTCCACTTTTTCTTCTTTGACACACCTTTCCCAACTGGAGGCACCATGCAGAAGTAACAATTGCTGGTATGATCTGTTGGCTCTCTCCAAATCATTGGCACTGCAAAAGGCATAGATTTCCTTTTCCTGTTCAACCACTGGCGAAGATTTGTTGCACAAGTGTTGCAGCATATGTGTGGGGCCCACCTCTTGTCCTCATCTCCAATTTTGCAGCCAAAAGAAAGGTGATAGGCTTTCTTAACCATAGTGGTTATACTGCGCTTTTGTGATGCAAAAGTCACTTCACCACAAACATAGCAGAAGTTATCTGCGCTGTTCACACAAGTACGAGGCATCTCTGCTCACTTTGGCTAAACCGAAATGTGTCCCTTTGCAAAATCAAACACTGACAAATAAGAGAGCATGGCACTGTATGATTTCTAGAGCTGATATAGGGCAATTTGTTCAGCAGAGTGATGTAAGCTTCGTTATGATTGCATCATCCATGACTTCTAGGAATAACATGATGCAATTCATATCATGTATGACGCAATAGCAGCTTCAGATTGCATCATTCATTGTTTTGCCTACAAAGCAAGTACTGTCCAAACCCAGTCATAGATTTATTCATAGATCCAGTCAAAGATGTATTTTAGTCATTTCTGGTTTAAATTGAGATCCCTTCCCTTTATAACCCACTTATCCTCCGCCATTTCCAAGTCAAGGGTCGTATATACTGACCCAATAGCATGTCTTGAAAACTAGAGCCAATCAACAATTTTAAGCATCATTTTCGTTCTCAGTGACCCAGAATCAGTAAAGTTTGACTACATTTATTTCAGAAGCATTTTGGCTGTAGAGCAGTGTTATGAGACAAAAGTTGTAACTATCCTGCAGATTTAGATGCTGTTTCTACCATGACAATACAAACAAGGAAGCAACATTTTGTATCATCCTGAACTGCTGCCATCAAAGCAAGAAATCTTATTTTCTAGGTGCATAATCTGATTGTTGCCTCAAGAAGCTGCAGGGTCCAGAAATAGATTGGACTAGTGGTATATCATCACGAGAATTACACACAGTCAGAAGATTTTTGTACTAGCAGGCAATACCTTCAGGATTCATTTCATGGTATACCTTAAATTCATTTCCGTAACATCTTTAGATCATCTGTAGAAGCTACTAAGTAAAGATTTATTCTACAGAAAAGCTAAAAGAATATCATAACCCGCTTTGACATTGCATGTAAGCTAATAACCGAACACCTCACTTATGCTGCCAGCAACATTTGCTCAGGAAACTCCTCTGCATTCTACTGAGTTAATATTGTTATAATGGATCAGAGTTTCCATTCAAAAAACAGAAAAATATCCTGCAATGTCAGACTAGATGATCATTATGGTCCCTTCTGGCCTTAAAATCTATGAGTCTGGGAGAAACATATCCTGAAGTTCAGGGTTCACTGGTCATTCAGAACAATTCCATTATCACAATACAGTAAGTGGGAATTGCAATTACAATTTTCACACAGATTTCATTTAATACTCCTCAAAAATCTCTTAATCTATGCAATGCAGTCAGTCACATTTAGGTGAATATGTTATCACAAAAAATTCTCGGTAAAACAGGTGACACTGAAACCAGGCTTTTGGCTACTAAAATTATTTGCTATCATATGGAAGACATATAGAAGCCAGATTCTCAGATCTATGCATAATGGGCATGCCCCAAAATGTGTGCATACATGAAAAACACCACATATGTACAAGCAAATCAGCATTTTCACTTCAGAGAAGGTAAGTATTTAAGCATCTAACTATTTATAAGTCTAAAAACATAGGCTTTTGTGAGTGTAGTTGCTACATCCATGTTTGAAAACTTGGCCCAGGTAATGAGAATACATTTTAATTTCTTCTTTCTCTTGGCAAAGGAATAAAGGTGAGAATGGTTGAACAAGGAGCAGCATTAACCTTAGTCACACACTGTAACAATATTTAAATAAAAACTTCAAACAGATATTTTATGAACAAATATTTTCCAGGCGTTGGTGTGGGATAGGTCCTGTCAGGCTGGTAATCTAGTAATTTCCCCTGATGGCTTTCATTTATTTTAATAAAACATTAAGTCTCTAGTCTTTATGGTTGCATTGATAACTTCTCCTTCCCCACCAATTTAGCCATTGACTCTTAGGAAAAAAAGGATAGAAATAAAGTCTCTCACCTCTTGCTTGTAGTCCAGGCCCACATGTCTCATGGGCACCTGGGCTGTCCTGGCGAACATACCATGGTACTAGCTGGCATCTGCGCCATTTGTGGGTCTTCCACCTGCAACAAGGAAAAGGATAAATTAGCAACAATACATCTAAATGATATTTGTCAAAACGTAAGTGAGCAAAATATGATAGGTTACTCCAGAAACAATAATAAATGATTACTTATTATTAGCCTATCACAGATTGTTCACAACAAAAGATAACAATGGCATGAAGCATGTTGAGTTTTCTTTTTTATCATTTTTTTTCTGTGCTCCATGTATAGCTCCTGTTAACTTCAGCAGAAGTTGCAGGTGCTGAGGAGCACCAAATTGACATTTTTGATTCTCATCTTCATCAGCTGCTCCATATTAAGTGATAGGACAAGATCAGAAATTAGGATAATCAAAGCCGAACCCAGCAACCATCTCCATCAGCACTGGTTCAGTTTTGATGGCTTTCTTGGAAAAGACATATTATTCGGATGGAAGACAAATCAACTCTGGAACGTGTTTTCTAAGGAATGTCACTACATTGCCAGCAATACAGTGTTGCCAAAAGCTTTTGTAGTGAGATAGGGTTGTCAATGATGCACATAAACTGAAGATCCTGGCAGACCACCTTAAGGCCCTAGATAGAGATGGTTCTGGGTGGTGCTCAATCTCTTCTGAATTTGCAGTAAGATGATGGAACAGGATCATTGTCTTCCTTAATGTATTTTAAAATACCAAGCACTCTACTGGTTTTCAACAAATAAATAATTAATATAACAGCTGTAATAATTCTGTTGCCAGGATTTGTGTATCTGTGTCTTGTACACTACTTTGACATTTCACCTCAAATTTTGCAGTACTAATATGTTTAAACACTTTTTCTTTATAATCTGATTTTGATTACTATGACTCCAAGCATGTTTTATATTTTTCATGATAAACAAGTGATTGGATTTCTGTGCAATAATCCATTTAATGAAAGGGCCCCTTCACTGTGTTTATGTGTTGAGGGAATTTTACAATTAGTCAACAAAAGCCTACTGCATACTGAAAACTGAAAATGTGGCTGTGATGGAGTGAGTTATGTCTGAGTCAAATTATGAACCCTGTCTTGTTTTGTGTGTGAAAATGTTGGACTCTGTGATTGCACAACCCTGGATGTGCAAAAGGCAACCTATTGCACTGCATTACAGACAACTGCCCTACTACTGGGACAAGTGCTCGACACCTCACTGAAGGATTCTCATTGAGAAGTCACCAAAACAGCAATATGGAACCACCAACTTTGAATGACTTTCAACAGTCGGCCCATTCCCATGGAACAATAGTTTTCTATACAAATGGATCAGGCATGACTCATGGGGAGAACGCTGGAGTGTCCCAAGTGGAAAGCATGATGAAGAGGAGAGACCCTACTTAAAAGCGTGGTTCTGATCTGTGCGTGCAGGTGGGGGAGACCATTGTGCCCCGCCCCCTCCCTCCCCCACACAACCAAAGACTTGCAGTATGGTGAGAGCAGGAGGGACTCTGGCTAAGCTGAAACATCAGCAAACCTCAGTCTCACTAGGGGTGAGATACAACCAGTGGAGGGAGAGTCAGAGGATTTTTGTTTTGTTTTCAAAGATCTGTAACTTTTGAGTGCTTTAAGAATAAACGTTCTGTGGTTAAGAAATTCCTTTGCTAAGTCTGTGTTCCTTGCTTTCCCACCATATTATTCCACAAGGGGTTAAACTAAAAGTTCAGCGTGCCATCATACTAGGTGGAGCGCTGAGGGCATGTAGGTGACTTGGGGAGAGGCTCAGAAGGTCTCAGACACTAATTTCCAGGTCTAGGATGACTGGGTAGCAACGCCCCACATCCCAAAGAAGGATGCCCACACAAGAGATTTGAGCCAGAGAGTGTATAGTGCCAGATCTGGAAACAGTGGTTAGACTCTAGCCAGATCCAGTTGGCTTGGAAGCCAACAGGCTAGTGACTATATAGTGGGGCATGGGACCAGGTTGTAACGATGGGGAAAACATAATTTAATCAAAATAAGCAACAAGGATGAGGAATTTCTAGAAGACTGAAATAGATAAAATAAATCAATACTGTACGGATTGGATTATTCAGTTGCATATTTAATTCAGTTATAAACATCAATTTTAAAAGTTTTCTGAAGCTGCTACAAAATTTCCACCATAATACTGTAGAAGTTAGGTGTAGATTGCCCCACAGTACCAAGGCCTTGAATACAGAAAAACCTACGCAGGATAGCTGTTCTCATGTCCTGCTGTAATTTCAACTGAATTGAGTCATTCAAAGTGAAAAAAATAAAATCCATACATGGCTCATAACACCCACGTGCCATAGCCATCAGCTGTGGTAACTACAGTGATCCATCAAAATGTGGCTTCATGTGAGATCCTTTCTTCCTTTAGCCCCAGCTTTCAGTGTAACCTGCCTTCCTTGTGCTGCTCCCTGAACTGAGGAAGGAGTAGGGAGGTGGGGGTGTGTGTGTGTGAGAGAGAGAAAGAGAGAGTGAGAGAGTGAGTGAGAGAGAGAATATGTGCCCAGGACAGAGAAGAAGGGTGCTAGAGGGAGTAGAGGGAAGGGTGTTTAACACTAGTCCCTTCCAAGAAACTTAAGCTGTCCTGCCTACCACTGCTAGAAACCCAGTGTTCTCCTGCACACAACATCTTGCACACACCAGTGGATCAGATGAAACTCCAGGAAATCATCTGGTTTTGAAGGTGTTAAATAGCTGAGCAGCAGCCAGTGTTTAAGGGATAAAATGATTAAGCTGACACTGCAAAGGAAAGTTTTAAAATTATATTTGGAGTATCACATTTTGGTAGCTTCAAGCACTGTAATCATATCCTCATATACCATTCAATTAGAAATGTTGTAATCTCCTAATGGATCGGAAGTGATAATTCTCTGACACAGGATCAAGATAATGCATTAATAACCTCAATTTGTTTTCCATTCTGTTGTTGCCATTGGAAAGGACATTTATCAGGATGATTACCACACTGTGGCAGCATTTAGGAGAAACAACAGGTGTTCTTTACTACCAGGGAAGAAACAGGATATAACTTTCTGAAAAAAAAATACATCTTTCCCTTAAAAATTATATTTATATAGTACTGTCAATTAACTTCAACTAGTTTCACATTACTGAAAAGGTTAAGCATCAGGGGCCACACCTGGACTGCTTTGAGCTGCTCTGGTACTACGAAGCAGCTCCAAATCTGGCTTCACCTTTTACTTGAGAATGCACTCACCTAGGGGAATCCTTAGATGGCACAGAGACACTATAGTGGTTCCTACGCAGTCATACTTATAGTCCAAAGTGTGGGAGGCAGAGTCAGGTTACCCTTGTATCCTGGAAATCCTTACCTGCTGGAATGGTGAAGATTACAGCAGCCATGAGGATGCTCTAATCTATGAGAAGACGGATTGTTGGATAATTGATGGATAGTTTGGGGGCTGGATTGGATGCCAGGATAGCTTAAAGCCACTTGTGTACATACCTTCCTGAGCTGTGGCAAAATTTCCTTTCTTCTCAGAGGTTGTCATCCTCCAACACAAGATTGGATGTCAGTAATACTGTATGCATTTAATTTATGAAACACTTTTAGAACATTTAGAAAGAAAGCTTTTACATTTGACTGCTCTCATACAGTGCTCCCAAAGAATAGCTAAGAGATAATTATTTAGAAGCAAAACACTGAAACAAAAGAATTCTGGCTGGAATCCAGATGTAAATCCAACAGAATGTTAACACAATTGGCCAAATACAGGCCTCATGTAAATGGGTGTAACTCCATCGGAGTCAATGGAATTGCACCTACTTTTTACCAGGCCTGATTTGGCTCTCTACCCTATTTTCCCTTGCACTTTACAGGAGGTGGAAGCTGAAGAGACCTGAATAATTTCTCATAATTTATTCGGGTTACCTGTAAGTATAGCACACAGGAGGAGCCTCACATTCCTTTTCCTCATATAACGTGTCTGGGCAGTCACGGCCACCATTTGCAGGGAGCTGGAGGATGACTCGATGGCGAGATTGTTTCTTTATTGTGACATCCCCTACCAAGAGTACAACAGTGTGTTTATTTCCCCCTCATACACAGAAGATTTCTAGAATTAGGATTATACTGGGACTGTAGTCATTTGAAATAGAAAAGATTTAACATATTACATAATTGATTCCGTTGCTGTACAAGACCAAGTTATTTTGCCCATGACAGCAAATTAATGATATTAACTTAATATTACACTTGATCTCAGGCAAAGAGCAAAAAAGAAGCATTGGTACAGAAAGCATTTCTGTCAATAACAATATAAATTCATACACTGTACAACTGAGTGATATGCTAGATGGGCCTGATATGCTACTATGCTGTACAGCTTCATAGATGATTTTATCCTTAAAATTAAGACATGTAAGCAGAAATGTACATAATGCAGTGAATAATAAAGCGCCATTCCCTAAAGAGCCCAATAACAAAATCTAATTATTTTACCCTTATCTCCACACCCAGGAGGTGTGTGGCAGATTTAATTTATGCATTAGTCTTTATCCTAGATTTACTTTAACTATATCTGTGTTTCCCATACGGGACTCATACCCTACAATCGACTACCTTCTTCAAGAGCATGCACCATGTTTAAATGTGAAAGTTTTATTACTCTGCTGTGACTTAATTCACTGGTCACGCATTTTTCATTATTATAGAGATTTAGTACTGATGATAAATAGTAAATTATTTCAGTAAAAATTAGATTGTAGTCATATTCGAAAAGTCTGAGCTCTGGGCAGAAACAAATATGAGCGGAACTATAACTCTGTAGTCCTTCCACAGCCCATGGCACTGATTTGCTTTTAAAGCTACCACAATCTAGAAGTTTAAAGTTACAAATATAAATTTTGTAAAACAATAGCCTTAAAAACCTAGTATGGATAAATCATGGCAATCTGGTCCTAAACTGCAAATAAGAGCGTCACTAAGGACATTAGTGTTGCTCCAAGCCATGCTGACGGGGCTGGTAACAGCTTCCAAAAGGTCACTGCAGCATCTGGGCAGACAGGGCTCCTAGGCAACATTCCAACATCAGTGGCTGAGAGGGGAACAACACAAGAACTGCTACACCAGACTACGCCACCTGGGTATTCTTCAAAACAGGAAGAATTCTCAGGAAGTCAGTAAAGTAGCCAGAGCAAGAGGCAGGATCTGTCCCAAGGCGCAAAGCAGAAGAGACTCCTAGAGATGCTGCTGACAGCAGCAGCAGGACCAGGTGATTATTGTAAACTGAACATTGTTGCAAAGATATTGAGATAACATTTGGCTACTGAGTAGAAATGATATTCATTCCATTAATCAATTTTACTATCTCATTTGCCCGTCCCTATTATTTTGTTTATATTCAGTGTGTTTCAATTTGCAGTACATGTTCTTGAGAATACGCTCAAGTTATTAAGAACCTTTTTTGAAAATAAGACAAGACAGTTTTGCACCCTTGTCGGAGAACAGACCCCACAGAAGCATCTCAATGAGAAAATTATAATATTGCTCTGAAATTATAGAATAATAGAAGTGATTCTAGGGCTTCATAGTAATATTATGGTTATTATGAAATAATTCATTCCAAGCTTTAAGTAGCATACCCAACACTGTGTACTATCAAATTCAGTGGTCCCAGCTATCATATTTTTAAGGTTATACATTTAATCTTCCTAATTCTTTATTAGTTGTTGTATGGCCCAATAACTAATTGGAATTACTGTAAAAGTGACTTTGCATCCTTTGTAAAGCATGGAGAATTGACTTTGACTTTTAAAGGGTATTTATTTGATGCAACGATCTCATATTTTGTGATAATAAGTGACAATGAGTAATCACCATGCTCCACGACGGAATTAACACACATGAACCTGGAATTACATTATTGACTATGCCTATAATAGTGCATATTAGAAGAATATCTCCTGTTAAGCTTAAAAGGGAAAATGTGATAAGGCAGAAATATCTGGGCAACAGTAATTTTTTCAATGCTTCTGCTGTAATGATAATTTCAAAGCAATAAAAATTCAAATACATCTATGCTGTGTAACTTCTTTTAAAAGCTTTGACAGGTGCATTAAAAAGACTTTGCAGTGGGCGTTTAATTCAGAACCTTAATATTAATTTGAATGTTGGTTATTTTTGTGGTTTATTTCCTTATGATTCTGAAGGTAGTATAAATGGGAATGAACAAAAATGAAAGAGAACCACTTCTGTTAGTACTTTAGGACTCACATGATAGAGACTTTTAACCTTTGTTGGGCCTACTACAATCATACACATTTGTTAAAACAAGCACAGAACCAAATTTTTCCCTGGGATACTTGCTCAGGTTTTCCAGTGAAGTCAAACAGAGCAGTATGCAAGGGCAAATCTGACCTGCATTTAAAATGTTTTTCTAGTTGTACAACTGCATTACAACCTTCAATGGTGTTAGAGTATTCCTGTCTATGTGACTAATGAGCTATTTGTAAAATGGCAAATACAACAAAGAGTTTGCAATACAAAAGTAGGCAGAGTGGGGAAAAAAGCTGTTACAAAATATACATAATTAAGTAATAAAGAAAATTTAGAGTGTCTGCACAGAGTCCACTGGAAACAGGCAGCTGTAAGGACAGTGTTATAATGGGTTATAGAAGGTTTTGTGCAATTACTGTATGTTGTTTTAATATTCAATAAAAATAATCATTCACCATAGCAACTGCTATGTCACATCTCTCTGAAATACAAGTGCACCATCTAAGAGAAAAAACATTGCCAATACCAATCTGTCAGAAGAAGCCTACACAGCAATTAACTGTGTGGTTTATTTTTAAATAATCTGCCCTCTAATACACAGTGAATTATATTACCTTCTTGACATGGGGAAGAACACAATGTCCAGTCACTATATGGAGTCACAATACAGTCTTTCCTACAAGGAAGCAAACAAGGCCTCACCGTTTCTGGTCGAAGGCTTTCAGGACATCTAGAAAAAAAAAAAGGAACATTATAAAATGAATGATCATTCTATGACAGTGGTAACTCCTGAGGGATTCTGAGCACCTGCAGGTGATCAGCACTGCTCATGATTGAGCTATGATTGGGATTTTTTTTTTAAGCATTTAAATGCGATCCTCTATATTTTCAAATGTTGCACAAGGTGCTACGTGTATGAATACATTTAATGGGAGTCATATTCTTATAACATCCTCTCCCCTCCCCCCCCACTGCTTTTCAGTTTAAGGATAAGGATTCCAGTTGCTCTTTGCAGGAACAGCAGTTGAGATGCAAGTAATCTTGATCTACACGAGACAGAACAATCATTGAGTGAGGGTGGAAAATCTAGAGGAAGATGTCTTTGTTATCTGTACTTCTGAAGAGCTTAAGAAAAATGATATAGAGAGACTTCTTAGGATGGTTATTTAAATCCAGCAGTTTAGATGTTGCTTATGTTTAGGCCTTGTCTACACTAGAAAGGGTCTTCAAGATAGTTATACCGGCACTCCCTAGTGGAGGCAGAGCTTATATCTGCAAAGAAGTTCTTTAAACTGGTATAGCTTATTTTGTTTGGTGAACTGGTATAAACTATACTGATTTAAAGAACTCTTTAAAGAACCAGTGCCCCACACAAAATAAGCTATAATGGAAAACAGGGTTGTTTGTTTGTTTCTTGCTGGTAGAACTGTATTTACAGTAGGGTGATTTTTTGCTATGTTTGCAAAACATTTTCTTATAGACCAGACCACATTTAGCACAGTTCTTGACAATATAAATCAATAACTAATCTACATACATGCACATTATAGTTTTCTAGGATTTTAGAAATCTGGGTGATTCAAGTTGGCTATGTGCATTCATAAACCAATACAAATTTAACATGAATTAAGGAACACAGCCATTTGATTCAGAAAAGGCCAATTAGATCATCCAGTTTTCTCCCCTATGAATGCAGGATTGTTTCCTGTATTTATTTTGTCATGGAAAGGATCTTTTGCATTATGTGCTAGTATCTATTTATGCAAAGACATTACATATTATTACTGGGATTTCCACTACAGCCAAACTGTGCTTGGATGAACAGGAGTGGCAGCTGCAGGAAGCTGGCTGTACCTTACTGATTCTCGGGTACCGAGCCCCGATGGATGTAAGAGTAGCAGGGAGCCTGTTCTGACTTCCATTATTAGTATATGATCTGCAGCAGGACATGCCACCACCTCCTGCCCACAGAAGACTCTTGACATGCCCTCTCCCTCCTCTTACACCAGAGGTGGTGAGGGTGACTGAAGCACCTCCGCTAGCTTTCAACTGGCAGAGATTTCTTCTCTGAAAGGGGAACTCTCGCCAACTATTCTGACCCTTTAAAGTTCATTTTGTGTCACTTACATGGTACAAAGTAGCCTCAGCACTGCAGACTGGAGAATCAGAGTGAGTGAGTGAGTGTGTGTGTGTAATCAAATACAGTTGCCAAATTTAAAGAGTATTTGCCAACAGTTACTGTGACAATGTTTTCAGAGGTTTTCCTATTGTTAAAATAAAAGATATCTTTGGTAACTGACTGAAAATGTTTGGCAAACACTGACTTCCTAATGACTTTTTTTTTTTTTTAACATAAAGATGTGTATACAGACACCACAACATTTACATTGACAAAATACCTACATTACACAATCAAGATTATATGCAATTTGACTAATTGAGGGCTTCGTCTTTCATGAAGACGGCAGGTTCCAGCCCTTACTCAGAGGCCCTTTGATGAGGCAATTGGTTCAATTAAAAAGCCACTTCTATGTTTATTAATGTTTCTATTTAGTATATGTGGCTTAAAGCAGGCTATTGATTTTTTTTCCCAACCCTTATTCAAGGTGAAATTAGACAGAAGTGATATGAGCTGACATTTGTTACTTCTAAGGTAGATAAGGCCAATAATATTGACTTTATCATATCATAGTAATCCGTTTTATTAAGGGGAGTTTGAAATGAGGTTCATATTTACATTTTCATGTTGAATGTATGCTCTTTAAAAATGATTTAATGAATTTAACATGACAGTTTGAAAGATAACCAATGCCTTTTTGTTTTCATTTCACAGGATTTCTCTATGACAAGATACAATAGTCCTGTTTTCAAAATTTTAAGGTCAAATCAAAGGCAAGCACTCTAATTGCTGATTTAAAAATCAAAGGAAAGCTCACTGTATAATGATTTTTTAAAATGTAAAACGGTTGCCCACTAACAATGCATGAATGCTTATTAACAGCATTTTAATGTGGTTGCATGTGTATACATTTTAAAATATATGATGTGCTAACTATCATGTATATGCGTTCTCCTCCTCCACTCTTCCTTTTAAAGTGAATTTAAGATGACCGCCATGCTGATGAAAGCAAGACATTGGTGGCACTGGGCAAAGGTGCAGTGTGAGAATAGCTGCTTCAGAAACTTTCTTAAAGAGCTCTGTTAAGCCACTTTGTTCTTGTCCTGTGTAGGCGGGTCGGACTCACCCGGCGGCGCCTCCTGCTGGTTGCTCTGGGGAATCAGCTCGTCCAGCTTCAGAGCGTCCTCTGATGGCCGGTGATCCGCCTGACCGCTCTGGCCCCATGTCCCTCCCTGGACCCCGGTGCCCCTTTAACTGGGGTGTTGCCCCCTGGCAGTACTCCACAGATCTGGGTCTCCCCTCCCCAGAGAACCCCAACCCACTATTCCCACCTCGCCTCAATCGTAGGCTACTGCCAGTCACCAGCTAGCCCCCGCGCCCTGGGGCAGACTGCAGTATAAGCCACTCATCACAGGCAAGGTTGGGTTTGGACTTGCTGCCTCAGCCTACCCGTGGGCTGCCCCCTGCCAAACCCTGTACCCAGTTGGCTTATGCCTAGGCCACAGCCTGGTGTTTTCTCAGGTCGGAGCTCCCCAGCTCCTCTGGCCTTTCCCCAGCCCTGCTCCACTCTAGGTACCTGCTCAGGTCCCTGCAGCCAGGCCCTTCCCTCTCTGAAAGCAGAGAGAGACAGACTCTTGCTCTAGGCCCACTGCCCTCTTATAAGGTCCAGCTGGGCCCTGCTTAAGCTGGCCACAGCTGTGGCTGCTTCCTTCATCAGCCTAGCTTTCAGCGTCAGCCCTCTCCCAGGGCTGTTTCAAGCCCCTAAGGGCAGGAGCGGGGTATCCACCCCGCTACATCCTGCAAAATACCAGCAATTCCATCTCTGGACCTCTCCTGACCAGGATACATTGACCATACTAGAGAGTAACAAACTGTATGGTGATTTTGTGAGATACTATCAAACTAACTTCACTTTCAGTTAATTTGTATTCGAACCATAGTCTTACACCAAACTGGGTGATTCAACTTTTGGGCCACATACACCCCTTAAAATCTTAGTTATGAAAACAAAAACCTATCATGTATACAAACTAAGATCTCTATCCTGGCCCTTCCTGGTTCTATGGTGAGGAGTCTAGTAGAGCTATGTAAACAAAGATCCACAGCTGCAGAGTACTACTTGGCTCTTGAGGGGCAAACCACTACCAGCCCCTCAGGGGCAGTAACATAGCAACTAAATGGGTTTCAATCCTGAACCCCTCTCCAGTGGTGGAATGTGTGAAGGCACAGGGTAATTCCTGGCTGATCAACAACTGAGAAGATGGATTGGACCAAGATGCTTGGAGTCAGTGTGTCTGATTGACAACTCTGAAATTGAGCTGTCAGCAGAGTCCATTGTAGTGAAGATTCCCCATTGCAATCAACTACTCTTTGCGCTACAGTTCTGCTAGCATTTTAGATTGTGTGCTTTTAAAAGTTATTATTTAATTTATAATAGTGCCTAGATACCCATCAGAGCAGACATGACCATCAGTTGAATTGTTTCCCCTTTGCAAGTAAGTCCATACTCAGCGGATTACCTGTATCTAAAAAAGCAAAAAAATAAAAATAATTAACTTAATAAAGAATAGTTCAAAGATCTTTACTTTTTTGGTCCCACTTGTCCCACGTTGACCCTCACACAGATGACTTTTCTTGTTTGCATCCCAACAGCACAGGTGGCCTCCCCATTCCAACTGGTAGATGAGTTGAAAGTGGACACAGAGACATCTTCTATACACGGGCCCCAGGGCCCAGTCTGCCAGTGGTACACAGTGCAAGGGTGTTCATTACAGCTGCGTGCTTCCTGAAGTGCACTACTGTTTGGGCACTGAACGCCTCCTGGAACAACAAAGCAGTGCATATGTTCATACAGTGGAAATAAATAAATTATTATAAATATATTTGAGATTCATATTAAATACATACCAGAACATGTGTCCTTTTAAACCCTTCCTTGCCCCTTATTCAAGTTATCAAATAGTAATGAACAGGCATACAGAATAGATCATGAACAGAAAATGAAATATACATTAGGGCAATGTTCAAATGATGATATCATATATCATACAGTATATCTTAATCTGCTGGGAATAATGAATAACCCATTTTTAGTTTGAGATTTGCCATCATGGAGACTATGTTAAATAGAAACTTCCTCTCCTCACCAAAATGCTAAGTGGAAAACAAGGTTAAATTCACTAGTTATACACCTCTGGAGACCACTGTTTATATCCAGTTCAGGGAACTAGTGAAAATAAGTTTGGAGATCTTGTCCTAGATTCCAGCTGATATTTATTCACATTATATAATCACCAAAGAATTTGGCACAGTTGGCAATTTCAGCTCCAGCTTGAGCTGGCAGAGATGTTGCAGTTCAAGATTAAAATGCAGTGATATGTCAGTAATTGCGTGGGAAGGCTGAGATAATGCTATTATCATTATGTTCAGCTCTATTTAGTGCTATCAAACCCACCTAACCTCCTCATCCTAAACAAGTAAAGGAGTGTCCTTTCCCATTAAGATTAGATCACAGCAGAGAAAGCCATGATTTAAACATACATTTAATCATTCATGGTTTAAGCACATCCTTCTCTGGATCTGCTTTAACTGCCCATCTCCACAGGCTGAAAAAGACAACATCCTGCCCTGGTAGGAGCCCATCATAGGGGGCAGAAGAAGTGAAGTGGTGTGGTTGCATATTAGTTACACAAAGAACACCTTGCTTTTCCTCTGATATCACTGCAATTACCACCTTATTAGGATTCAGACTTTATATGTCCAGGGGAGAGGCTGTTCTAAATTTGATTTAGACAAATAGGGAGGAACTGGTTGAGAATTTGAGAGTGGAAGACAGCTTGGGTAAAAGTGATCATGAAATGACAGCATTCATAATTCTAAGGAATGCTAGGAGAGAAAACAGCAGAATAAAAATAATGGATTACAAGAAGGCAGACTTTAGCAAACTCAGGGATTTGGTAGGTGAGATCCCATGGGAAGCAAGTCTAAGGAAAAAACAGTTTGAAAGAGTTGGCAGTTTTTCAGAGACATTATTAAGGGCAGAAGAGCAAACTATCCCATTGTGTAGGAAAGACAGGAAGTAGGGCAAGAGACCACACTGGTTCAGCCAGGAGAAATCTCTTCAATGATCTGAAACTAAAAAAAAAAAAAAAAAAAAAGTCCCACAAAAAATGGAAACTATGCCAAATTAGGAAGCATGAATATAAAATAATAACACAAACATGTAGGGACAAAATTAGAAAGGCCAAGGCACAAAATGAGATTAAATTAACTAGAGGGTAACAAGAAAACATTCTACAAATACTGTAGAAGGAAGAGGAAGACCAACGACAGAGTAGGCCTATCACTCAATGAGGGGAGAAGACAACAGAAAATATGGAAATGGCAGGAGTGCTAAATTATGTTTTTGTTTCAGTTTTCACCAGAAAGGTTAATAGAGATAGGATGTCTAACATAGTGAACACAAGTGAAAATGAGGTAGGATCTGAGGCTAAAACAAGGAAAGAGTAGATGTCTTCAAGTTGAAAGGCCTGATGAAATACATCCTAGAATACTCAAGGAGCCAACTGAGAAGATATCTGAGACATTAGTGATTATCTTCAAAAATTCATGGAAGACGGGAGAGATTCCAGAAGACTGGAAAAGGGCAAATATCGTGTCAATCTATAAAAAGGGAAATAAGGACAATCTGGGGAATTACAGACCAGTCAGCTTAACTTCTGTACTCGGAAAGATAATGGAGAAAATAATCAAGCAATCAATTTGAGAACACCTAGAGAATAATAAGGTGACAGGAAACAGTCAACATAGATTCATCAAGAACAAATGATGTCATACAAAACTATTAGCTTTCTTTGACAGAGTAACAAGCCTTGTGGATAGTGGGGAAGCAGTAGATGTGGTATAGCTTGACTTTAGTATGGCTTTTGATACTGTCTCGTGTGACCTTCTCATAAACAAGCTAGGGAAATATTGCCTTGATGGAGTTACTATAAGATGGGTGCCTAACTGGTGGGAAAACCATTTCCAGCGATTAGTTATGAGTGATTCAGTCAAGCTGGAAGGGCATATCGAGTGGGGTCTCACAGGGATTGGTTCTGTTCAATGTGTTTATAAATTACTTAGATAATGGCATAGAGAGTACACTTATAAAGTTTGTGGATAATCAGGATGGGAGGGATTGCAAGTGCTTTGGAGGACAGGATTAAAATTCAAAATTATCTAGACAAACCAGAGAAATGGTCTGAAGTCAATAATATGAAATTCAATAAGGACAAATGCAAAGTACTCCACTTAAGAAGGAACAATCAATGCACACATACAAAATGGGAAATGACTGCCAAGGAAGGAGTACTGTTGAAAGGGATCTGGGGGTTACAGTGTATCACAAGCTAAACATGAGTCAACAGTGTAACATTTTTGCAAAAAACAAACAAAAAAACAACCAAACATCATTCTGGGATGTATCAGCAGGAGTATTGTAAGCAAGACAAGAGAAGAAATTCTTCTATTCTACTCCATGCTGATAAAGCCTCAGATGGAATATTGTGTCCAGTTCTGGGTGCTGTATTTCAGGAAAGATCTGGACACATTGGAGAAAGTCCAGAGAAGAGCAACAAAAATGATTAAAGGTCTAGAAAACATGACCTGTGAGGAAAGATTGAAAAAATTCAGTTTGTTTAGTCTGGAGAAGAGAAGACTGAGGGGGGACATGGTAACAGTTTTCAAAGGCATAAACAGTTGATAGAAGGAAGAGGGTGAAAAATTGTTCTTAACCTCTGAGGACAGGACAGGAAGCAATGGGCTTAAATTGTGGCAAGAGAGATTTAGGTTGGACATCAGGAAAAACTTCCTGTCAGGATAGTCAAGCACTGGAACAAATTGCCTAGGGAGGTTGTGGAATCTCTGTCATTGGAGGTTTTTAAGAACAGGTTAGACAAACATCTGTCAGGAATGCTCTAGTTATTGCTTAGTCCTGCCTTGAGTGCAGGGGACCAGACTAGATGACCTGTACTTCTATGATATGCACAAACAGAAGATTCATATTTACTTTAGAGGATATAAAAATGGAAAGATATAAGCCATTCTATGTCATTAAAACAAAATTAAATAATAAAATAGTAACAACAATAGTATTTCAGGGTGTAAGCTAATCATTATCTGTCTGGGGTTGGAAAGAAACGTCTTGTACAATCTGGTTATTTCATAACTATCCACTAAGGGGATTCTTGCATCTTCCTCTGAAGTATGTGGTATTGGCCACTGTCAGACACAGAATATTGGACCAGAGGGACCTCTGATCTGATCCAACATATGCTTTAGTTAAATACAAACACAAGTTATTGGGCTCAATTCAGAAGTAAATGGCTGAAATTTAATGTCTTGCAATATAAAGAAGTTCTAACTAGATGACCTAATCTTGTTCCTTCTGGCCTTAAACTCTATGAATTTATTAACATGCAATTCCCATATTAAAAGCTTGCTTCCCAATGCCATGTTCCGACCACTAGATAAGGGTCTGGCCAATAGCGTAGCATCTTATTCTCCCCTTCCTAGATCATATGTCTTATTTCAGTTTTCTCCCCCCTATGTTGTCATTTGTGGTTTGTTTTTTTTTAATCTCTGTATTTTTTCACAACCCAGCAATAGCCTGTTTGGTAATGACAAATACAAAGGAAAACACCTGCAGCATCTGCATTATGCTTCGAGGAACTGTCACAGTAGTTGTGAAGTATGCAGATACATGTGCTATTTGTTTCTAATGAGACCACAGCAGCAGGTTTAAGTTTGAGGTCAAGACCTATGCAAAAACAAGCCTCAGTGAATGCTTCCTAATTACAGCTAATTTATGGGGAAGATTATGGCAAGGGAAAAAAACCCCCCAAAATTGCAGCCCTACATGGCACACAGAGAGAGGTGTATGTGTAAGATGTGTAAGGTCACAGCATCATGTCCTTTACTGTCATTTTAGATTTTCAGATAATGATTTTCCTGAGTTTCTTCTTACACAGCAAAGATGAGCTTGGAAGCACAACTCAGGTACTGTCAGGCTCACAGAAAGGAAACTTTGCAAATTCCCTTCAAGTCAAATGAGGAGAATGATTCCAGAAAAGACACAAACAGGTGACTGTGGAACATCTCATACTACACACAAAAATCTTTGTCTCTCTGAGTAGATTTAAACAAATCCAGCCACTACTTCCATAGCCACCTTGGATCCTCTGACAGTATAACTGTGTGTTTCAGCTACTTAAGGTGGATGTAGGCCTAGATATGGTGGTGCACACAACAGTATGTGCACCCTGGCCAGATTCTCAGTTCTAGCAGAAGTCTGCTCAGTGCAGGAATGGGCATGATGAGAAGGAAGAGTTTTAGTCTGTCTTTGTGTTTCCTCACACTCAGCATAGCCTGCAGAATAATTTCGAGCAGCTTGATGACTGTTGTATCTTATGCTTGGGTTGTAACAACCCCAATGGGCTGTTCCTGCAGACAAAAATAGATAAGAATAGCTGGAGAGCAGCAATACACTGGCTAATCCCGTACCTGAGACACACTCCCAACATCTGGAGCTATGAAAGGGGCCAGCGAAAAAAAGGCTGTTAAGTGCATATTTTAAGCCAATTCAGGGGTACTTCCTGGAGGCTAATTCTGTTGGTTTTATGAGCTTTTTATACCAGATGAACAGCATATGAAGAGGATGCAATACAATGAAGAACTGAACCCCATAAATAGAAAAGTCTAGTTCCATAAGAGTTGCATGTACAGTACAGCACAGGCCAATGTTGCAAATCCAGTTAAACTCAGGTTTCCTGGAGGTCAAAATAATATACCACTATTCAGAGAGCCAGGATATGATTTTTACTTTCTTTCAAAAAGAGAGTGAGAGAGAGAGATTACAGATGATGAAGTAATAAGAAGCAAATTCAGGCCTGGATCCAATGAGGTAGTTGCACATGCTTAAGTACTTCCATTAATTTCCACAGGATTACTCGCATACTTGAACTTGAACTATGATTAAGTACGTTGCTGAACCAGTGTAAAGCACTGATGCTATTTTGAAGGACTGCAATATTATTTGAATTTATTATAATTGGATTGCATGGTTATTGTCAGATTCTCAGGATCCTACAATTGAACTACCTAGGACCAGCTGCAGTGTGCTTTTAGTCAAGGACCTACATCTGTAAAATCTGCTCCTTCTGACAGCTCAACAGAACCAAAGTTTGGCCATTTTCAGAGATCAATGTAAAACTCACTTGTTCATTCAGGCTTGTCATCATTTAATCTACCATCATCATTTTTGAAAGATATTACTGAGTCGCCTATAGGTTTTGAATGCAAGATGCCCATAACCTATGTCTATGAGCACCATATAACATAGGGATGGCCATAAAGATTAGACCAATGGTCTATCTAGTCTGGTATCCTATCTCGAATACTGCTAGTACCAGATGCCTTAGAGAAAGATGCAAGAAGCCTTACAGTGGGACATCAACTTGTTTACCCACATGAATACAATCAGTAAGTGTCTTTAGGAACAGGTCTTAGTGTGGGACAGTATGAAAATTACATGTCCAGCACTGGGAAAATATCATATGGCATCAATTTATATAAAGTGCAATTTTTCAGTTTAAGATATCTACAAAAATTCACATGATTTTTAATTGTTTTTGTAAGTTTTGAATATAGTACAGATAATACACTTAAAAAGGAAAATGTTAATGTTCAGGTCCCACTGTTTTATCAACACCATTAAAGATATCAAAGAGCAATCATAAATTTGTCTCTAAATCGTCCGATGCTTTTCCAGTATGAAGAGCATTGGCTATAGAAATAATGATGCAATCAATTCTGGAAGCATAGCTAAACCTTTGCTGTGTATTTCTCAAGGTGAAAAGTCACTAATTATTTGTCAAACAAGAAGTGACTAAAGGGTAGAATGGATTTACTGTCAGGAAAATGACAACCAATCTAATTTTAGTGAAGCCTAAAAGTTATAATCTGAAATGATACAGTTTAATCCAAGAAAAGGTGAAAACTATACTTCAGCTACGGTGGTAATGGTCTTTCAGTTCTACAAGGTTATATTTTATTCATAAATCATATTTACTCTCTACGGCCTTCATTCCACAAACACATAGTTAACTTTAAGCATGAGTAATCCTACCCCTATTCAGCAAAGCATATGCTTAGGTACTTTGAGACCCGATCCAGACCCCTTTGTCTCCAATCAGTGCCGAATGAGGATAGATTTACTCCCATGCTTAATGCTTTGCTGAATTGGGGCCTCAAGTATGATCCTTGGAGGGGCTGAGCACCAGCAATTCTCACTGGGATCGGATATCCACTTTTTAGAAAGAAATCTAAGATTGTGGTGGAATTTTGGAGGATCATTTGCTTACTGTTTTTTGTTTTACTATTGCACATCCTGACTCCCAATGGTAGTCAGTGTCTCCTAAAATCAGGTTTATATTTCTGCGGCATACAGTCAAGATCACTGTTCCCTCTAAGCTGTGCGCGTGTGCACGCGCACACAGATCCTAAACACTGCGCACATGGTGAAACATCGTGCACGCAAAAATTTGCACAGAAGCACAACAATTTTCATAGAATAATTTTTTTGCGCATGCAGCCTGTCAAAAATTTGCACAGAAGACATTTTTTGCGCACATGGCCTGTCAAAAATTAGAGGGAACATTGGTCAAGATTTGCAGTAGTAAAGGGTGGTAATATTTCTGTTTCCTGTAATGCTGAATAAGCAATTAAAAGCAAATGTCTTGAGTTATACATGAACGCCAACAGCCCATGAAAATTTCATTTTGGGGTGTTTTATTAGATAATTGTCTTTTCAAAATCTGGTTATTGTGATTTTTGAGATGTTGCAATAGGGCAAGAGAAAGGGACAACTTTCATTTTTTCCCATTTTTAAACAGCATTTCTCTTTTGTCATGTAGATCTATCTATCTATGGCAGCTACTTATTATATGACCATTAAAAATCGTCCCATATACTTCCAACGGAGCTGTTCGGAAGGGTAAAGGTCAAAAGTGTCAGCTCTGCTACATCTTCCCTATTTTTCTTGAATTCCATGGAGGTTACCCTGCCAGAACTCTGCAGGACTTCTGTGGGGGAGCCCAGGGTGCAACACTGCTTGCCCCTCTGTCTTCAGGTGAATCCTCCTTCAAGTGCATATGGCCAGGATGCTGCAGTGCAGTAATGTGTAAGGTCCTTGGGACAGATTTTTAAAGGTATCTAAGCACCCAAAGATGGAGATAAAATCCCATTAGGTACCTATCTACATGTTTAGATGTCTCAATACCTTTAAAAATCTGGCCCTCTGATGTTGTACTGTTGGGTAAGTATAGCAGACTGTCTTTGATTTTATATTCTTTAAAATTCAAAAGTAGATAACGAATGAATGGTGGCAGTGATAATTACTCAATTTCCCTGTATAGACAATGCCTCCATTGGATTTGATCGATGAAGTGCTTGTTTTTTTGTAAAATACAGACATTGGCAGTGCCTATTTTCCAATGGTAAAATATTAACAAATACTGTAGGATTGCCATTTATTTGTTAACACGTAATGCCTACAAGTTTTCTCTTCTGTGCATCTGGCGTAATGTGACAGGACTTGAGTTGCAATAGTACAATTCCTGATTGCTCTGTTTTGTTTTGAATGACAAAATCGAACATGACATTACTTCATAGAACAATAGCATTTGGAGCACTGGGTTTGGCGATACTGTTGCTTAATCAAAAGCTCAAGCATGCTGTTCAATGAAGCTTGCACAACTATAAAATGCTGTATGTTCATGCAGCAGAGTTCTGGTGATTTAGTTCATAGTATCAGCAAATACATCTAAAAAGGAGAAGGATATTCAATATAATCATTTTCCAGCGTTCACTTTTTTTAGGTGTGCTTGTATATGTATGGTGCATTGGGAATTCAGTCTCATACGTGGTATGTTTGGGGGTTCATTGAATAAAGTCCTGTCTGGATACTGTTTGATCAGTAAATATGCCCACAACCCAGAAAATGCTGCTGCCTGACCAGTCGAGATGGGCTATTTCCTTTGTACAGTGATTTCACACAGGCTTAATCGTAGCTCTAGTGATATCCATGATGGGTGGGAGAAAACCTAATGTGGCCTTAAAATTAAGTTTAATTTAATTTGGGACCAAAACCACTATTGTACGTAAAACAGTTGTATGGTTATTGTACAGCATCACTCCTAGGGGCAGTTAATGTATTTTGGGTGCCTTAACTTTCCAAATATTTCCAAACCTGTGCATGTTTGAACTTCTCTTAAGTTTAACCTTAACTCCAAATTTTTTGGACATATAATGCTTAGTTTTGATATAATTACAATATCCCCATAATGTTTAAGACACTGAGATGCAGCCTCACACTTAGCTGCACCTTAATTTAGTTTTTATCTGAGAGTAAGAATAAAGGTTTGTGCCAGTGTTATTGGCCCAAATTTCTCCTGACCGTACAACGTTGTGTAGCATGTGGTGTGCCACTTAGATGCCAGTATGCCTGACCAGGCAGCATTTGACACACATATATGATAGTCCTTTTTCTAAAGCACAAGGCATATCTATAACAATACACCTATCAAGCAGTAGCGTAGCCGGGGGGGAGCAGGGGGAGCGGCCGCTACCCCACTAAGCAGAAGCAGCGCCTTTTTTGTGCTCCGACACCTTTTGCTCCTATGCTGCAGCCAGAGCGGAGCATTTTTTTTTGCTCACGGGCGCCTTTTTTTCAGCTCCGCTCCCCCTGTGCTCTAAACCTGGCTACACCACTGCTATCAAGAAGTGTGCAGAACCATCAGAGCAGACACATGAACCTGTCACTGAAACACTTATTCTCTTCTCCTGGACCTGCTCTCTTAGTGTATATATTCACTTATCTTGTTTTTATTTAGCGCCAGATACTGCCCACAAATTGAAGGCAATGAGATCACTTGCTTGAACAGGATAATTTACATGAATAAAAATCTGCAGGATCAGTTCCATGAAAGGATGCTACATACATGCAAATTATTATTATTATGAATAACAACAACAACTTTGACTCTGGATATGGAAAAGCAATTTATCTGCTGTATCCACTAAAACTCTGATCCACTTACTCTTATGCTTAAGCGTTTGCAGGATAGGGGTATAGAGGTCTTGCATTGGAGTCTGTTTATGGTAAATCTTTTCCCTGGTTTAATGTAAATGCAGAATAGCAAAAAAAGTGCACTTAAAATAAGAAAAGAAAGATACACTTGTACAAAAACAAAAAGACAAACCAATATTACTTAAAGCAAAGAAAAACACCAAATAACCATTTCATTAAAATAATAGAAAGAAAAAATACCTGTACTAAAAATTAACATTACAGACTTTTCTAATTAAATAATAATGTATTTTATTTTAAAGAAAGGATGTACTGTACTAATCTGTTCTCTCTGATCACTGAATTATTGCAGCATTGTTAAATTAATTACCAATTCAGAACCAAATACAAAGACTGCTGAAGTATGCAACCTTACCTTCACCTGCATATGCCAGAATGGAGCGGGCTCGCATCTGTTTTCCTTCTGTGGTTTTGCCTGAGCAGGTGTGAGAGCAGGAGGACCATGCAGACCACATGCTGAGTACACAGTCCTTTGGGCATGGAACTTCACAGACAATGGGAATTGGATAGATAGCATCTCTACACAGCTGTCTGTCAACCTCTTCTCCTGGGAAAGAAAAGGCCAGTAGCAGTCTATCATTGTTAAATTAACTCTAAATGAGCAATCTAGCCCAGATGGGCACACAAATAAATTAGATTCTGTTGTTGTGTAAAAATAAAGTAAATAGATTACTCATCAGAATGACTGTCTTCTATGGCTTGATGTTAAAATAACATGCCACAATTCTCAAATGTACTTATGTAGCAGAATTTGAACTCTGCTGAAATGGATATGGGTGTGGGTGGTTATTGTTAGGTTTTCACTTGTCATAACTACTGTAAATAAATCATGAATATATGATACACATGAACAAAATATATTATATACCCAAACAATGTAAGTATATTACAGCCAGGCAAGTGAGCAGACCCAATTTGCAGGGGTTTCAGGGCGGGGAAAATCCTAATTTTCAGTTCATGTAGTTTTCTTAGCCCCTGAGTTTTAATATCCACAACTCAGTCAAAAAACAAAAACAAAACAAAACAAAAATCAAAACCATTGCATTTTTGTTGGGCATCAGAATGTGTAAAGCGTTTAGCAGGATGGGAACAAAGCTCCTTATTTGGTTCTAAAAGTTCTTTGTTAATTAGCAGGGCCAACATCTGTCTCTGGCTAGGCCACAGATGTTTTGGGGTTCTCTTGGGTCAAGCTGAGGTGCACATCTAATCATATACAAAGAGTCTCATTAATGGAATGGTTTTTTTAAGGAAGTAGAGGCTGGAGCGCCAATACCAGGATTACATTTAATGTTAGGAAGGAAATTAAGTGCTGCAGTTAAAAGTAGGAATCTAAAACTACACAATGGACAAAACACTAGTTAATTTACAACAAGGAACACTGCGACAAGTAATTGGGTTGAAGATCTATCTAGAATGATCTTATTCTAGATCTACATTCTCTAGCATTACTTCTATGTAAGATTTGTAAATAAATCCTTCATTGGAGGTCTTTCAGTGAACTTGAAAAGAAGGGGCTTCCTTGCACAGTCCTGTATGCTGAACCAGCTATTGAGAAACAACCCAACTTTACCACCGAGGAAAACACAGAAGCTATTTGGGCAAAGGACAGTACAGAGAGGTGTTAATGGATGGAGGATCCTGGATCCACAGTGTTGTGAAGAATGAAGTCCAGGGAAAAGGTACATGAAGACTGCCAAATGAGTAAACGGGCACCAAAAGGTTTCACTAGAAGTGACAGAAGCACATTTCTCCCGAGGGTAAATCCACATCTTGAATAGCACAGGAAAACCAGGAATTAAGCAGTTTGGGGCCAAAATGAGTCTTCTAGAGACATAGTCTTGTCACCATAATGTGCATGCATCATTTAAAGAATGAGAACCTAGTTATAGAAATTACTTTCAATAATTCTGGGAACTACACAGGATGGATTTCTGAGGTTCCATTCACCATCTATAACACTTTACTGAGATGGAAAGATCACAGCCTGTTAATGCCATTTTAACATACTACAGTTTGCTTCTTTCATTTCTATTGTTCTATTGTTACTGAGCTGAACATTTTAAAGGAGCTGAAAAGCAATAATATCTCAGAATCCCTGTAATATCAAATGCCAGCATAGAAAAAACTCTATTGCATTATGATTCAGCCATTGAGATCTCACTGAAATATGTACACTCTCAATTGAACTGACTGAGACATTGGATCAAACGTTTAATAGCTAATGTCAATGAAATAATTTCACATCAAGATTTCCTATGAAGTTGAGTCCTTGATACAACAAAATATTTGGTAAGAAATAGTTACTATGCTCTTTATGTCTCAGCAGTGAAGACTCCAGTTAATATTAATAACAGATGACCTTATTGTCAAAGGTTGAGAGCTGTGGGTACTGATAATCACAAGTCTACAAAAATTTGCTTTCTTCCAATCACAAAGTTAGCCTTTTATTACTAAAAAAGAATTAAAATAATCTGAACCATTAAGAAGCCATCTAAATGGAGACTACATGAATTTTGTGCAAATTGTACAGAACCTTAAAGCCGCTCTGTCACAGGCCAGGAATGTACATATCAAGTTCCAAACTTTAAAAAAATATTTGTGTGAAAAGATAAATTCCTGAAAATCAGAGTTTTTACAATGGTACTGACATACTGTTACTCTCAGCATTGTTAACGTAATGCTATAATAGGACATACGGTTAAAAATAGATTCCTTATAAAATGGGGCAGTGAAGGGGGCTTGTTTTGTTTTGCATGCACTATTGTCTCCCAACTTCATCCCTGTCAAATCCTTTATTCACACTTTTTTCTCGAGTTACAACAGGCAAAACCTCAAAACTCTCCTTGACAGAGTTAGTGATGTGTGAAGTTCTGAGGTTCATTTTGTATAAGTACCCTAAAGGTTGGGTGCTTATCTAAAATTATCCGAACCTTTGAAATCAACCCATCAGGCTCCATGACAGTCACTTGCCAATCCCAATGGAATCTCATCCTTGTAAAAGGCCTCACACAACCCTCTCTTACCCCACAACCTCCCCAGCGGCCTCTGACTCCTCCCCTCCACAGCTCCTTTTACATTATGAAGGTGGTCACTGATGTAATAGCATTGGAAATCTGGATTCCTGTTTGCCTCAGCAAAATGAAACCTGATTGCGTTGAAAGGGAAGGCGTGGACAAGCATTCCCTGAAGAGGCTCAATGTCAGACTAAGGATACATACCATTCTCTTAATGCTGCATCTCCAGGGCCGGTGCAAGGAAGTTTCGCGCCCTAGGCGAAACTTCCTTGCATCTGCCCTGCACCCCCACCCCCACCATCCCCCACAGCCAACCACCCCCGCATACAGGAGCTCATCCCCTTCGCCTGCAGGCTGCGGGAGCTCAGCCCCCCTGCCCGCGGGCCACGGGAGCTGAGCGTGGAGCCGGGATGCAGGGGAGCAGCTCGCCGCGGCTGCCTCCCAGCTTCCTGCTCAACGGCTCAGCTGGGAGCGGGAGGCAGCTGCCCCCCGCAAAAAAAAATCCTGGTGCCTAGGGCGACTGCCTAGGGTTGCCTAGTGATAGCGCCGGCCCTGTCCATCTCAAGGCAAGACTCAATGCTGGAAACTTCCAGCTCACCCCCCTATGCTTGAACAGAGCGCCTACTGTCATAATGAAGATCACAGTGGAAAAGCATAGGGCTATGTTAAAACTTTCTATGTTAAAACTATGAGGGACAAAGTTAATTACAGGCGTAGTTTGGTCCATATTTAAACCAGAGGAGTTCATCATTGCAAATCAGAGTCCTTTGTATGTCAACTATCTATTATAACAGATCATGGCTCTGGGTTATCTCATGCTTTTATTGAACAAATATTCAGGAAACCTGATACATGTAGCAAATTAAGATCCAGAATGTGTCAAAAGTCCAATTTTTAATCTCACTGGTGACAAAAGAATGAAGACCAGTTAGAAGATAATATTTTATTATGGATATTTAATGTATTTGGAGGTTTATTATATTTAGACTAAATTGTTTCTGACATTTTACTAATGATTTTAATAGCATCCTGACTTTTGTTGCTAACGTCTTTAAAGCGCATAATATATTCAACTACCAGAAATCATTTGACCATATGTTAGGAACAATGACCAGAGTAAAGACCACAGCCATTTGGAAGAAATCCCACCACAACAAAGTTGTCGTCAATAGTTTAAAGTTTTATTTTTATACTACTATATTGATATGGCATGGCAGTGAAGCATAGTACTTTGCAGAGCGTTTACCATCTAAACAGACAAAGTACTAACAAATAACAGACAAAAAAGGGTAGGCAGATAGGGATATTTTGTCAGGGCTGTGACATAGACGGTCCAGTCTGATGGTTCATGTAGTGTGAAGGACCAGGTCTTCACACCAGCCAGAGTTCAGAACCAGAAAATCAGGAGCCAAGGTCAGGAACTGAGAGTAAAATATCAGGAATCAGTCCAGGTCAAGAAATCAAGAGGTCAGGATCAGGAAATGACCCAGAGATCAGGAATCATGAATCAGATACAAGGAATCAGGCCAAGTCAGGAAATCAGGAGACAAGAGTAGGTAGCATTGGTGAGCAGTCCAAAGCAGGGTAGAGCTCAGTTGTACAGCCAACTTCCTGTTCCTCCTTCTGGCTTAAGCAGGGTAAGCAGACCAATCAGGAGCTCGGGTGTTCTGCCAATTGGCGGTCATGGTGAAGCTTCCGATCTGAGCCGAATTTCAAATAGTCCGGGTTCTAGCTGATGCCAGCAAGCTATCAGGTGGAGGGTTGGTGCATTGTGTCTCCCCTGCAGATCTGGTTCAGGACTCATGGGTTAAGGCACATTTTTTCTCCTTAACTTCCACTTTTATTTTTGTGTGAATTATTTCCTATTTCTTGTTGTATTTTTGTTTTACTGTCTCTTTCCTAACTTATTTTCCTAAGTTTAAAACTTTTTTCTATTTTCCTTTAATGTTATTCCTTTATTTGCATGATACTTAAACTGTCATAAATTAGCTGACATCCATTAAAATTCAGCTCTGAGGCTCCTATTTAAAAAAAAGTGCCTACCTAGTTGGACAATATTTCTATGATACAACATATAATGCAGATGCCAAGCTAGATTCACAAACTGCACATGCGGGAGCTGCTCTGCACAGGAGGGGTGGGAGGGATTCACTCCTTACCACAGGAAAGGACAGGCTCTGTTCTTCAAGGGTTCCACAAGTGTCAAGAGCAGATTTATTCTTTGCTTGGGCTCTACAGGTACCCCATCAGTGGTCTTCCTAACCTCAACCTCACCCTCTTCCCCAGGAAACGTTATGCCAGCTCCCAGTGGAAGGGTGACTGATAACATCACTACAAGCTTCCTCTGGGCATAGTTTCTGCTACTGACACCCTCCATCTATGTATGTGCCAGCACCACAACTGAAGCTGGCCCAACTGGCAAGGAGCACTTTAGACCAACTTTTTTTAGACCAACAAGTCAGACATACAGATCAGCTGCACCCTGTGAATGGAAACTCTTGCTATAGCAGAATAGGCAGCATGCTCATAAGTATCAGAGCAAACTTCCATGTGATGTTATTCAGCACAACAATCCCCTTTACTGCACTCCCAAAGCAGGCTCTAAATGAGGACACTGAAGACAATACAATAAAACCAGCTCTATTAAGACAGTGCATGCCTAGGTGCATTATAAAAATTGCTTACCTGAAGCAAATGGGGAGGCAAGTAAAGGAACATTTGTTATTTTTAAAGCCCAAATGTAAAGTAAAACCTTTATTGGACTTAATAAGCCACACAAGACAACTGAACTTTCCTCTAAAATTAAAGTACAACAGGAACAGAAGCATTCCACAGGGAAAATGAAAACCTTAGTCTTAGCCCCATGTCTAACAATCAACCAGAGTCCCTGAATGGCTATAACCTAACAACTTGATGCGTACAGTCAAAAAGTCACTGCAATACACTGGATGAAATTTCTGGAGAGCTTTAAATGTCAACAAAACAATTTTTATTTATCACAAAATTTAACCATCATACAGTAATAAATACTGTAGACCGTGGAAGCCTCAGGTCTGCAAGAATCTGTGTGGGCGTGTTCTGAAGTTCATCAAACAAAAACGTATACAATCCAGCCTAGAAATTAACATTGTACAGATTTTTGCCTTGGCACTGGGTAGAGCCCAAATAGGTTAAAGTCAGTCCCTAATGTTTGTGCTAGTGCTTCTGAGGCTGTAAAAGAAGAAATGTCTAAGTGCCAACTTATGGTGGTATCTTGAGATTTCTACACTTCTTGGAAGTGTCATATGCTGGCCTCCTCTGAGGTACAACAGATGCGATTGTTAAGTAAATCACAGGAAACACGGGCTTGATACAAAAACTGCCATTTCTTACTTAGTAAAAAATAGAGACTGAACAAATGTAATTAAATATTAAATTAGGAAGGTTGATTAGGGCCACAATGCTATGGCTAGAAATCTGATGTATTACATGAACAAATACTGCATTCAAACATTTTTTAGACTATGTTTAAAATGACAAGAAATCAGGAAATGCAAAATTGAGGATTTCCAAACATGCTAATTCAGAAGCACTACATATGCTAGATGAGCTTTGGCACACATTTTGGACATACAATGCAACATATTTTACTACACATATAGGTCTCAATCCTTGGGAATGGCAAACCTGCACTCAGTGCAGGATCTGGTGGGAGAGGGGAATAGAGATGGCAAAGGCAACTTCATACCATCTTTGCCCTCCACAATTCTCAGGATAACCTAAGGACAACTATAAAAGTACAGTCACCTTCAGTGCCCCTCCCCGAGGCCATCGCAAGAGCTAGCAATTGCTGGAGTGGAGCAGATGCCAACCAAACTCTCTCTGAAAATGCTTTAGGAGCAGCAATATCTGGAGTTGGCTCTGTGGCCCCCAGGGATTCAACTACGCCAGGAGATCCTCAGTTGGCCACTTAGGACAACTTTAAAGCTGCTTTGTGCTGCTGGAGTGAGAATATGGCCTCTATAGAATACGTGTACAGTACGTAAGCTATACAAAGCATATCTACACAAAGCCACGGAATTAGCATTCATGTTGGAACCTTAGTTTTTGCATTTTCTAATTTTTGTTAGGCCAGCTCTATAAATCTAGTTAAGTATTAATATAGATTTTGCATAAAATGTCTTATGGGCATTTTAAACAAAAGATGAGAAGAGAAGAAAAAAAGGAAAGAAAATAGAAGCTTTAGAAGTATTCAGCTCATAGAATTTATAAGCTCCTCTGCCTTTGCAGGTTCTTCACTTATCTGGTTTGCAGAGCTAACAAGCTTTATCAGTGAGTTATTCATTCATACAACTAGACACTTAGGGTATGTCTACACAGGGATAAAAAACCTGCAGCTGGCGTGGATCAGCTGACTTGGGCTCGAGGTCCTTAGGTTCCAGGGCTGAAAAATCACTGTGTAGATGTTCAGGCTCCAGCTTGAGCCCGAATGTCTACACAGTGATTTTTAGCCTTGCCAGCCCGAGTCTGCTGACCCAGGCCAGCCATGGATGTAGGTCTTTTATCCCTTTGTAGGTGTACCTTTAGGGTACATCTTCACTGAAATGTAAGCTCAAGGTTCAAACTCAGGCTCAAGCCTAACCTCCCTTCCATCTACACACAATTCGTGCTAACCCAGGGCTCGGCTAGGGCACCAGGAGCCCATAGAGGTGGAAGGTCCAAGCCTGAATCAAGCTGGGACCCCGGGTTCAAGCCCTATTGGGTATGTCTACACTGCAATTAAAAACCTGTGGCTGGCCCATGCCCACTGACTCAGGCTTGCGAGACTCAGGCTTGCATGGCTATTTAATCAGGGTGTTTGTATGTGTAGGGACAGAAGGAGCCATCTCTCTTTATTGAACACTGATGCAACAGACGGGCATAACTGCAGTTCTTGGTTCCTTCCTAACATCCTCACAGCGAGCCAGCCACTGACCCGAAATTGGCCAGGGGTGTGATGTGGGACACAGCTGCAGAGTGTGCTCTGTGCCCATCCAGTACAATCTGGCCCTTAACTTAGCTGTGGTGATAAACCTGTCTACATATGCAATCTTGTGGAAGTTTCTGTAATGTTTGCTCAATTGATTTTAATGTGCTGCTAACTTTATTTTTAGCACTCCTTCCCCACCCCTCATCAAATTTAGCAACCCATATAACTCCTCACTGAGGATTATTTAAATGCCATATTTTCAAAGTTTTTGAGGTATTCCTATAGGGGAAAGAATGTGATTACATTTTTAAGTGGGAACAATGCATTTTTTACCCTTGTGTAACTCAGAAATGTAAAAAAAAAAAAAAAAAATCCTGCTTCACCTCTGCAGAGAGAGCAAACTGGGAAAATTTCAATCCAAAATGTGAGTTTTGATTCAGAAGGTTATAAGCATGTCAAAGTAGGATTATAATGGTGTAACTAACCACTGTGCTAATGAATAGTTATCACACTACTCTGGAAAAAAACAAACCAAAACAAAAAACCAAAACCAAACAAACAAAAAGCACACAACGTAAGGTAAAGTTCAAGCAAGGCAGGCAAAAACAAAATAAAATAAAATATGGGAAATCACTACAAATTTGGAACAAACCTGAGTTAGCAAACTAGACTTTCACCTTTAAAAATCTTGTCTTAGATACAGCTGCTTTTCAGTTTAATTTTGAATGGGTAATTATATAGATTACAAAAACCACCAATACACAATCTGAGATAATTGACAGCTACCATTTCCTAGTTTTTGTACCAGTAAGTGTTTAGATTCCCCCAAAAATTCTCTAGAAGAGGAAAAACCCTGCATGTCTAGTACTAGAAATCCTAAAATTCTGGCTTTGTATTTACAACTGAGAGCTTGTCTAGACTTAAATATATATGGAGATATGCCTATCTCATAGAACTGGAAGGACCTTGAAAGGTCATCGAGTCCAGTCCCCTGCCTTCACTAGCAGGACCAAGTACTGCCCCCCGACAGATTTTTGCCCCAGATCCCTAAATGGCCCCCTCAAGGATTAAACTCACAACCCTGGGTTTAGCATGCCAATGCTCAAACCACTGAGCTATCCCTCCCACTTGAATTGTTACAGCGGCACAGCTGCCGCATTGTAGCTGCGCCGCTGTAGTGCTTTATGTAGACAGGACGGTTCTCCATCTCCTTGAGAGGTGTGTGTGAGGTCGACAGAAGAACCTACACTGGGAGTTAGGTAGGCTTACCTATGTTGCTCAGGGGTGGATTTTTCACATACCCAAGTGACATAGCAGGGTCAACCTCACATTTAAGTGTGGGATCAGGGCCTCACACTAACCTTTCCCTCCAGAACATACTGTTGCAGCCAATAATGTTGAATAGGGAAGAGGGAGAGGTACATTAAAATTGTGACAGAAATGCACTGTAAAGAACAGAAGTCCATAATATTTTGTACGTTAAAAATGATTTCTCCCCTTTTACTAACCTGACAGCTGCTAGAGACAGAAACACTTTGCTATCTCTTTCCCCTCATCCCCATCTTACTCTGACTTTCTCTGGGACACTGAGAATTTAGAATGAAACACACCTCACACTGAAACTGAAGGTTCCTTAGTCAATTCACCTTTTTTCTTATATAGTATTGACTGAGGAAGGCACTCTCTCTCTCACACAGTACATGTCTCTAATTAAAATCCATGCACTAACAGCAGAAGCTGACCCAGTTTTCCTTCTGAAAGGGGTAGTAGAGAAGTTAATCGCTGGAAACCTAATCAAATAAACCATTGTAGACAGAAAAAAGACATTTACATGCAATTTGTCATTATTTATAGTCCTCTTGAACATACTAGCCTTTTAAGGAGGAGTTTTGGAGGTAAAACAGCACATGAAGCAAAGTCTGAATTTTTGCTCTTTTGCTCTTACCAATTCAATAATTTCCTTGTAGTAAATATTTGTGGTTGTCGTACAAAGAACAATACAATCTTCTGTTTACCTCAGCATCATTTATAAGCTCTGGACAATATTTGTTTCTATTATTCTGTCTAAAGATCAGAGAGACTCTAAGGCTGCTTTAATATCAATAAAACAAAATTGGAGAGTCCTATTTACAAATAGCAAAACTATTTTTTTCTCTGTGAAATTCTTTTCTATTCCAGTTCTTGAATGACCACTTGTATGACATGGAAGAATCTCTCTCTCTAGGACATGCACTGACAATTTTCAGCAATTTTGTGGATCATTGACTAAAGTATATATGTTCTATACCTTGTACCCTGATTGCCTCCTTTGTTTTCAGTGATCCCTCGATGAGAAGTTAGTGGATATTATTTTTTTGTATTTTTCCCATAAGTTGAAAATTAGTGTCCTTTAAAATTTCTCCCCAATAATACATCAGAAACATCGTTTTGATACTATTCTGTTCATATATATTCCAAAAAAGAGAGGGAAAGTCACAGCTGAACTGGGACAACACATTTCAAGTGGAAGATGAGCAAAATCTATCAACAAACTGGTATAGTTCTAATGGGTGTCCATTCCCAAATGTCAGCATGACTTGGAGCATGGCAGGAGTTTTACTAGCTCATAAGAAACTGATTCATTTTAGTTTTCTTTACCATAGGAATCATAAGAATTAGTAGGTTCAAATTATTTAATTGCTTTCCTGAATTGATTTCTTAACACAATTCTTGTAAAATTGAGGATCTTCAAGGTGTGGCATTACATAGCAATTTACAAAACAGCTACAGTGCATTTGCAATCACTATCAGCTACAGTAGTTCTTGCATTCCAATTTATTGCTTAGGTGATGCTGTTAGCTGTGTGTATTAAATCAGTTACAAATTCCCTAACCACAGGCCTCTCCCTCAATTACTTCTGTTAAGTAGTATTTGCATTTAATTATGTCTTAATTAGTTGATAGTTAATATTCGTGAAGTCATTTTCTTTTAAGAAGCCTAAGTAGAAATGGCACTGATTTCAATGATTTCAATAGCACTACTCAAATGTTTCTTATATCTGTTGGTGAAGCTGAAGTCTAAGAATGTTTCTCTAATAGATTAAATGAAAAGAGAAGATCATTGTATTGAGATCAGCTGGTTTAATGGTTTATTTGCAACTTTGATTCTTGTTTCAAAACAGAACTTAACACTACTATTAGAGTAGTCCTTTACTTTTTAAAAATGCATATATTTTGATAAAAGACAATAAGAATGCTAAATAAGAAATATGATACTTTGGGACACTATTTGCAAAATACCAATTTAATAAAGTGAATAGAGATGTTTTTAAATAGGAAAGTTGTGCAAACACACACACATGGAACTGTATCCAGTGCATCTTGTGCACACAGTTACAATAACTGCCCACACAAACCAGGAACTGCATATAAAAATGACCACAGAGTCACTTAACTTAACTTGCCCTTTACCTTTGCAAATACCAGACCACATACACAACTGTGCATATACAATTGGGCCTCCTACTGTTTATAAAATGTAACTGTAGAAAATCAAATATGGTTGTTTTCTCCTTTTTAAAATAAATATTCATAATTACAGTATAATATCTATCTGGGGCAACCTGGAAAGAGTCAAACAAAGACCCCTACCCTTTTCTATGATACTGGATTCAAGGACCAGGCAGAAATAACTGAAAGACAAAGGTAGGTGGAGCTCAAAACCTACCAGACCTGGCTGCTTCCTAAGTGAAGGAAGAAGCAGGGCTGACTATGGAATAGGCTTCACTAAACACAGGAGCAAGTGGTTGTGTGTTGTTGTTGAGAAGGTTTTCTTGTTAGTTAGGGAGCTGTGTAAGTGGTGTGGTCTTGCAAAATCCAAGAATCTATGCGGAAATCTATCCCTAACTTAGAGATACCAGAATCTTTGTTCTTTTCTGCAGCCTCTCCACAGTAACCCTACTGTCCTCACCTCAGTCCCAGCTAGGGTGACCAGATAGCAAGTGTGAAAAATCGGGACAGGGGTATTAGGTCCCTATATAAGACACAGCCCTGAATATCAGGACTGTCCCTATAAAATTGGGACATCTTTCACCTTAGCCCCAGCTAACAGCACAGCTTCTTTTTGCTAATCTCCTCACATTGATGCACATCAGCAGCTACAGAGGGGAGCCAGAAGGAGTTATTCCATCCCAGATAGATGATCAGAAGTGTACAGGGTCTGAAGGACAGTATGCCAGAGAGAGAGACTACTCCATAGTTCCACCTTCTGCTTTCCTGTCCTTGAATCTACACAAAGTTCTGATCCTGGGATACTCAGGAAGCGGGGCTACTGAGAGGTATAATGGAGAACCAGAAGAGTATTTTATAAAGATGGTATTCTCCATAATAACTACTTTCTCCCTACTGCACTAACTCTGAATTCCCTCTATGCATAATAGTCACAGGAACAAACAGGTCCAAAGAAAAATACCTTCTCAGAAAGATGAAATCATGAAAGCAATATGGGAACAATTTTAAAAATGCATCAGGAACACATTTAAAAACTCATATTTCTTCATAAAATTGTTGAAAACGAGAGGACTAAATTTCAATGTATACTTAGGCTATAACTGGTTAAAAATAATGAACCCACACTTTGGGATACAATATTAATGCTTCCTGTAATCCCATTGTAATGTTTGGTAACGGGAGAACATATGTATCTCCATTTATATCACAGTCATCTATCAGGATTACAGTGATGTAGATACAGCTTCTAACTTGACACAGAGGGATAAAAACAGGGAGAGGAATAGTATCCCCCCATCCAAATAATTATTTTTAGATGTAAAATGCAGTGCCATCTGTCACATATGTAGGGAGGGCAGATTAAGCAACAACAGGAAAAAAATAATTTCCCATAACTATGTTAACTCAGAAATGTATTTTAAAAATGCAATATCCTCAGGTATTCAGCTGGGGAAAAGGGGTCTAAAATTTTTCCCTTGAAAATGCAAACACCTCATTCATCCTTGAATTCTCTCCTCTGGGAGAAGAGGAAAATGTTCTCTTCCCTTTCTCTTGTTACCAGTGAGAACACCAGGACATTTTCTGGTTTCCATTTTTAAACATTTATTTTTACTAATTAATCCAATCTCTTATTTTTGACTGTCAATTTCTAACTGTACCCTACTTCTGCCCAGGGTGTAGTACATGAGTTGAAAACTAAACACAGCTTTTGGAGGTCATGTAGATGTCTCTTAGAAAAAAGAATGTTTCAGGTTTACTGATGTGCCATGATTACTGGCCTTTCTACCTCAAACTTGCACAGGCTGAGTGACCATATTGCACATGCTGAGGGCCCATTTTAGCATTGCTATCACATGGCCTGATGTCACTTACAGTGTAGCTCAGCCAATTTAGTAATTGGCATGGCTGGCTGACATGCCACCTTAATCGGAGAAAACACAGTGTAGATATTACAAAAAGGAAAACTTAAAAAATAAAGGGAAAATTCCTCTTTTTATTCTGGATGTTACATTTGCTGATCTTTTTCACTTGTTCTGTTAGCACCTAATATTCACAGACATAAAATATATTTGATAACATTTTTAATCAATAGAAAGTATTTAGAATTTGAATTTACTATTACAGTGGATATTGTTAAAATGTAAACAAACACTAAAATGTTGTAATGACTTTACCACAGTACTTCCTATAATCGAAATTTATACCACAGTACATTTAATACGGTATCATCATAAATGTTTTCCCAGAAAGTACCCACTGCACTGTAACAGCACAGCATTTCCTACCGAATAGTAGTAGGTTTCTGCTGCACAGTTTGACAGGTGGTTGGAACATTTTCAGGGTTCATTTGTTAATGTAGTCATGCTGAGAATGATAAGGAGCAGTGAACACAAATGTATTGATCATAACCAAGCACAGTTGCCTTCTACAATCAAATAAACCAATCACATGTCATCTTGGTTAAAAAAGAAAAAGAAAGTTTGATGACAGTTCCATTGAGAATAAAATCAATTTTAGGCATGGGGCTAAGTCAGATCAATATATCAGGCCAATAGGCCACTTTTAAACAGAATGAGGTGAGGAAAGATAAAGTGCTGATGGTGCTAGAAGGAAACAAAAGACACAGTGCTGCAATAAAGGGTTATATCACCTGAAAATTTCGAATGTATTTATAAAAATGTTTGGCAAAAACACAAGTTATTTTATAAGGTACCTCAAATTCTGATGCAAGAGATTTAGACAATATCCCAGGGATATTGCCAAGCCAAAATACTCTACAGAATTTCTATGAGAAAAATATATTAAAGAATAGTTTAGAAATAAAGACTTACTCCAATTAGTTTCTATAAATGTTATAGAAATTCCATAAAGTTTAACAGAGATTGCATAAAACTTGCTTTGACCAAAATTAGGAAATTCTTACATAATTTTGAAAAATAGCAACTATGCCATACATATTTTATAGACCATTCCTTTGAAAATGCAATGTTTTTTTAATTTGATGGAGGACTGTAACCATATTATTTTTTCATTACTGGGTATTCACCTAGCTTTCAAATCCATCAGGTATAGGCAACCAGAGGAGCTGCTGGCACAAAAAACTTTCACATGCCTCTTTACTGTAACTATTGCCTGGGAGTGAGGTTTCAATTATTTTTCTCCCTACAATAAACCCCAAATCCCTCACATCAGAATAACAGATAACAGAGCCAAGGAAAGGCCATGGAGCATCATTGAATTTAAACTAGTCTTAACTAATTCCTAGGAATGTGCATGAAGTCTGATATTTGAATTTGAACACGATTTGGATTCAGGATCCTAACAGTCAGGATTATTCAGATTTAAGGAAAAATGTATAAAGGAAATAATAGGGAAGATCAGAACAAAGATGGCTATTGGAGAACAGTTCCCAAAATGCTGGTAGTATTCCACTAATTTCTACAGCCTATGTTTTCAATTGAGTGCCTACAGTTAGGTTCTTAAATCCACATTTAGGCAGCTGTCTAAAAATGGGCCTGATTTTGCAGAGATGCTGATCTTCCATAATTCTCATTGACTTCAATGGGAACTCCAGATGCTCAGTACCTTTGAAAATTACTTTTATTTTGGTACCTAAATATGAATTTAGGAGCCTAACATTAGGCACTCTGGTTTGAACATTTTGGCCTAAATTCCTGCGCCAAGGACTGGATTCACAAAAGGCCTTAGGTTTCCAACTGCTACTTTGGGCACCAAAATCCAACATTGGGCATCATAGGCATTCATAAATCCCCCACTCATCCTATAGGCACCTTGAATCGCTTGGCAACTATGTTTTCGCTGTAAAAGTTACCTAGGCACCCAAGTTTCTGCCTCTGAGCATGCACTGCTGCCTCAGGCAGCATCTCTCTCTCCACCGAACAGAGGGGGAAATTGAACCTGGGTCTTCCATATCCTGGGTAAGTCCTCTAACCACTGGGCTAGAAGTTATAAGGGAGGCACCACAACCGCCTCCTCCTCTTTCTCCTGCATTTATTGTGGGGGGAAGAGGAAGCTGAAGCCCCTAACTTCAAGACAGGGCTCCTCACTGTGGTTCCCAAACAGAGATAGGTGCCTCCTTGCAACCTAGGATTAGGTGCTTAACACTATGACAGGGTTGTCAGCATCTCCCAGTGGCTAGCTTAGGCAGCTCCCTGGTCAGCATGCTGGCTTTTGTGAATACCATTCTTCAGAGCCTCTTTCTACCCATGCATTGTATAGAGAGCCTAGGTGCCTGACTCAGGCTTTATGAATCCCAGTGATTTTCTAGGCACCTATGACCTTTTGTGAATTTAACCCTTTCCCATGTCACTCCCATACATAGAAAAATCCTTCCTGAACTGGGTTGCAAAGCCTTGATTCAGTGAAGGACTGAAACACATGTGTAACTCTGAGCATATAGGTATTCCCATTGAAGTCATGTGCTTAAGTGCTTTGCTATATTAGTGAGACAAGGTGGATGAGGTAATATCTTTCATTGGACCAACATCTGTTGGTGAAAGAGATAAGCTCTTGAGCTTAGTGTCTTAGATAGCTGTCGTCACTTCATTCACATCTCTCCTGAAGACCCATTATCATGACATCCGCAAGAAGTGAGTCAATAAAGACATTTTTCATTATTGTGTAGTCATATTTTGTTATGTTTACTTAAGAAACCCAAATTACTTCACAGTTACATGCAGATTACTTCAAGTAGTAACCATATAGTATTTTTGCTGTTTGCCTATTGTTTTATAACTCTCCTTCAATGCCTCAAGTTGTTTCAGTAGAATCTCAGAGTTATGAACACCAGGGTTACAAACTGACTGGTCAACCACACCTCATTTGGAACTGGAAGTACACAATCAGGCAGCAGCAGAGACAAAAAAAAAGGCAAATACACAACTGTGTTAAACGTAAATTACTAAAAAAAATTAAAAATAAAGTTTTAAACTTTTTTGGACAAGGCAAGAAAACTGTTTCTGTGCTTGTTTCATGTAAATTAAGATGGTTACATGCAGCATTTTTCTTGCATAGTAAAGTTTCAAAGCTATAGTAAGTCAATGTTCAGTTGTCAACTTTTGAAAGAACAACCAGAACATTTTGTCCAGAGTTACGAACAACCTCCATTCCAAGATGTTGGTAACTCTGAGGTTCTACTGTATGTTGTAAGCTCTTGGTGGAGGATTTTGTCCTATCTGTACTTTGAGGCATTTAGCTCAACTATGTCTCATAGAAGCAGCAGCAGAAGAAGCAATTGATAAACAGTGCATGTTATTCCAAACATCCCAGCTATTCAGTGCAGTCAAAACACAAAAAAACTGACTAGATGTTTGCGCTTTACTTTTTATTTTTTCCCCTTTTCTTTCTTCAAAATAGTTTATAAATTCCTGCAAGTTTTCTAACAGCATTCCTTCTTTAAACTAGTCATTACAATCAATATATTATTTAGAACTGGTCTTTCTCCTGATTTTCTTTTGGGGTTTTAATATCCAAACAGCACTTCATGACTCAGTCTGTTGTGATTACAATACCACCATTATGAAATGACGTGTATTATTTTAGGGCTTTTCAAGTTACCACTACAATGGTCATCTTGTGAAATCATATATTTCCTGGCAGATAAAGAGAGATATTACACTAATCAGAACTCAACATAAATTATAATCTGAAAGAAAGGTTAGACAATCAGCAGTTTAAGGCTGGAAAAATGAGAACAACATTTCAATTATGTCAGGCCAGAAGAAATAAACAGGCTGTTTTGATATTCTCCATCTATCAGCATATTATTTTCACAGCTTCATAGCTCAATAGCACTTAAGACAATTTAAATTCATATAGTCTGCCATAACAACATAAATACAGCATATGCCAAATGGAATAGAGCAGCAAACTAGGGACCGCGGACCCTGGGGGTCCACGGACCCCGCTGATCAACTCAACTCCTCCCCCTCCCTCTATCTCCTGGAGGCGACAAGCCAAACCAGGAGATTTTAGGCACTAAAACTCCCTCAGCGCAACGGGATTAAGGCAGGCTCCCTGCCTGCCCTGGCCCCACGCTGCTCCCGGAAGCGGCCGGCACATCCCTGCGGTCCCGAGGGTGGGGCTGTGAGTCACTGTGCACTGCCCCCACCCTGAGCACCGACTCCGCAGCTTCCATTGGCCTGGAACTGCAGCCAATGGTAGCTGCAGAGGCAGGGCCTGCAGGCAGGGGCAGCATGCAGAGACCCCCTCACCCCTCATCTAGGAGCCGCTGCCAGACAGATGTGCCATTTGCTTACGGGAGCTGCCCGAGGTAAGCGCTGCCCGGCCACAGCCCGCATCCCTCACCCCTCCCGCACCCAAAATCCCTCCCAGAGCCCACACCCCTCTCCCTCGCCCTCACCCCAACCCCCTGCCCCAGTCCAGAGCCCACACTCAAACTTCCTCCCAGAGCTCACACCCCTCACTCCCTCCCGCACCCAAAACCCCTGCTCCCGCATATTCTCAATTAACTGCAACTCTGTCTCCAAAAGCATTTGATAAATTAGAAGCAAAGGTCCACTACACTGTGATCCATAGTTGATTGCAGTGGTTCCCAATTTTTTTACTAAGGTAACCCACTAACTGCATGTTGTCTTTTTTTTGGCAACCCATCCAAGGTCCAAATTCAAGGAGGGTGTCCAGAATCATAGGCCAGTGTCCTCTTCCTCCTCTGCTTTTGTCTCCTCCTCACCTTGCTGAGGGGGCACTGACCACCCACAGCCCCACCTTCTACCCAGCACCACAATCCTAGTCCCAGCATCAGTGCAGAGGGGAAGTTTAGAGAGCGAGTCACAGCGGTGGCTCCTAGCCCATGGGGCTGAGCCAGGCTCCCCGCTCCAGGCGCTGCAGCCTGGCACTCGGGGTCACAGCACCACTCAGGTCATGATAGAGGGGTGGCCAGGCCAAACCTGAGTGGTGTTGTGACCCCATGCACTAGATTGCAAATTCCAGAATAGGGAGCCAGGACTAGCCCCATGGCACAGGAGCTGCACAGTGGGGGAGCTCAGTGTCCAACATTCCCCTGCCCCACTCCCTGAGGCTTCCCCTCCACACCAGGTCTGCAACCCATCTAGAACCTTCTTGGACAAAACACTGATTTATTGCATCACCCAGATGTAGCTTTAATTTAATTTTTTTAAATAGAAATCAATGCATTACTCTTCCAGATCAACTGGGAGGTGATGGGACACACAGCGATGGGTTTTAAATCAGACCACCAAAAGAAACTATATTATGGCATAAAAATGCAAAGGCATATCATTCTGATCCAGGTTTTACTGAGGATGTTCACTCTCCTAATGCTAAGCTGAAAAACATGAAGAAGAATTGGGTTGACTGAATTAAAAAGGATCTTTAATCAGCATAAAAATAATCAAATTTTAATCTGTTTTATATCAGTTCTATAATCATGAAGCTTAAAACAGCACTGTCCATTGAATGATGTTAAAGTATTACTACAATCCTTACATGAAAGATAATATATATATATAGCAAACTTTGTTACCTACAAATGCTTTCACAATCCAGTACTATGAAATTTTTATTGCCATTTATCATATTTAAGAGCTTTCAAAATACTATATTTTCCCATCAATGCTTCCAGTAACAAATCCTTATTTACACCAAATGTCCCATAGAGATAGTCAATAATTCCGTGTGGGTAGATAAATTAAGGATTTGGTTACAACTATCATGTCCTATGTGTTTTACTTTAAAGAACCCAACCAAAGAATGCTCCTGCAGCGTTCTATATTAATGCAACATGGCGGTCAGCCAAAAGCTGTCAGCCAGAAGAGAACATTCTTAATCAATTCCTTAATGATTTTACCTAGGAAATTTATCTCAAGAAACAATCACTAATGTGCACATAATCTCAGTTCCTGTAAGTAGTACGTGGTTTGCTGAAGGCAACTGTCATTAGTTCCTGTAGTTTTCTATAGTTTGACTGGAGACAGTGGGCCAGGTTCTGATATGAGTTCACTTATGCTAGTACAGAAAAAACTCAGTAATTCTGTGTAATTGAGCTCTGAATCTGACGCAGGACAACTTTTTAAAAATGACAATTGAAATTTCTATAAAATGGATATTTTCTTCTTTCTTCTTCTTTACTTTTTAAATAACCAGCATGAACAAAACCACACATTGCTTATTTTTTCATTCTATAATGCTGGGCCAATATGTATGATTGTCCAAATAACTAAGTGTAGAAGAAGCAGAGTCTTCATACACTAAGCACGCTTACAAAGCTTCTGCCTATTTTACTATTAGTCCCCACTATGGAACTGAACTAATGCTCAGTGAAATCAGTGGGAGTGTTTCCATTGATTTGGATCAAGCCCCAAATGTATAGGAGGTAAAAAGTCTCAAACCATAGAAATATTTTAAGTGCAATCGTTATAATACCACTTGCACTCAAAAAAGGTTAATGGACTCCATAAAGAAGCCTTTCACATCCCTTTAAAAGAAAACTAACTGGAAATGGTACAAAGCCTAATTGTAACAGATTCAGACAAAATGCAGAAATCAGTCATGAAGCTATAGTAAAAATAAAACGACAGTACAATGAAAATATAAGACTGCATGTGTCTTATCTTACTATCAAAAGAAAGTATCATACAATGCCATGAATAGAAACTAAGTACATCAGAGAAATCATTACATTAAAAAGTGAATCTACAGAGTAAAATAAGAAAAAAAGTTTAAATATTTAGAATTGTTATGTAGCTTAGGGTTGTGACGGGTTTAGTCACAGAGACCCCCTTGGGACTGTCACCTGATGTGTTGAAACTACCTCTGAGTCAGTTTTCTTTGCCAGCTTGGGATTCCAGAACCCTGTCTTGTTGAGTTAGACACACAAGCCTGCTGCAACACAGACACAGGGTCTGAACCACACCCCTGAAGCTGCAGACTTAACTGAAAATAGCTCAGCAAGTACTCCTGTCTCCAGCACCCAGACACCCAGCTCCGAATTGGATCCAAACCCCAAATAAATCTGTTTTACTTGGTATAAAGTTTATACAGGGTAAAGTCATACATTGTCTGCCCTCTATAACACTGATAGAGAGATATGCACAGCTGTTCGCTCCCCCAAGTATTAATCACTTACTCTGGGTTAATTAATAAACAAAAGTGATTGTATTAAGTATAAATATAGGATTCAAGTGGTTTCAAGTAATAACAGATGGAACAAAGTAAGTTACCAAGCAAAATAAAACAAAATACACAAGTCTAAGCCGAATACATTTAAGAAACTGAATACAGGTAAATCTCACCCTCAGAGATGTTCCAATAAGCTTCTTTCACAGACTAGACTCTTTCTTAGTCTGGGCCCAATCCTTTCCCCGGTACAGTTCTTGTTAATTCCAGCTCAGGTGGTAACTAGGGGATTTCTCATGACTGGCAACCCTCTTTGTTCTGTTCCACCCTCTTTTAAAACTTTGGTACAAGGCGGGAATCTTTTCCCTCTCTGGATGCCCACCCCTCCTTCTAAATGGTAAAGCCCCAGGTTTAAGATGGATTCCAGTACCAGGTGACATTGTCACATGTCCTGTGAGACCCCTAGTCTCCACTCTTCCAAGGCTGGCTGGCACCTACCCCAGAAGGTTTGCAGGTAAACAGAGCCATTTACAGGTGATTGATTCTGAAGCACCCCTAATGGCTTCCACTTAACATGTTTACATCAGTAATACAAGTTAATATAACAAAAATAAGAAAGAAAAACTTGTAGCACCTTAGAGACTAACAAATTTATTTCAGCATAAGCTTTCGTGGGTTAGTACCCACTTCATCGGATGCTAACCCACGAAAGCTTATGCTGAAATAAATTTGTTAGTCTCTAAGGTGCTACAAGTTTTTCTTTCTTATTTTCGTTTTGCTGACACAGACTAACACAGCTACTACACTGAAACCTAACAAGTTAATATCTTATTCTCCTAACTCCAGACCTAGAAATAATTCATGCAAACAATGGGATGAACACACTCAGTAGATCATAAGCTGTGTAATTTGGCCTCAGGTGCCAAAATGTTGTGGGCCGGCCCTGAGAAACTCTAAGGACTGAATGAATAAACAATGAATAAATTACTCTTTTTTTACTATTTGGATTTATCTATGCTAGGAAATTTTGTAGCCATTTTTTAGCAGTGGGGCCAACAGGGTGGTAAACTGCTTGTGCCCTATTTACACTAGTATTTACGCCATTAATAGCACTGGTGCATCTGCACTTGTACCAAAAGAGACTTAGCAATTTTTCTAGTGTAGACAAAGCTTTTGGAGGCTAAAGAAACATTTGATGGAAAAGGCTGCATTGACCATGCTGTCCCTGATCCGTGGATAAATATAGAGGAATTCACTTTACACCACTGTCAGACTAGCACTTATCAAATGCATTAAATCCAGTTAAAATTAAATGCATATCTATTTTAAGAGCAAAAAAGCTTATCTACAATAATACTATTTAATCTCTGCACACAAGTTTAACATTTAAGTAACTTTGCTATTCACAAAGGTTAATCTCCAACACACAAAATTCTTCACCCATCACCACAGACATCTTGCAAAATAATCCATATGAGATAAAATTTTTGATCAGTTTTGATCTAATTTTGCTGCTCTTGCATGAGAAAACAGTTTTCCTGAAGCAACTCCTTTGTAAGAAGCACTGATATAGAGTCTGAGAAGCCAAGATAAATATTTTGAAAGGGTTCCTTGTGACAGAAAAGGGCTGAAGTTCCATTTTTATAATACAGTACATCAAAGTTCATTATAATCCACACAGTGACAACCTAGAGTACTGATTGTCAGATTTTTTCAGCCTGAATGAAAATTTTGATTACTGCAATCCACTGTGGAAAGAGAATGACAATCACAGGCCTCTGGCAGTAACACCGAAAGATAATCTATTGTCTTGTATTGTCTCAAAGTCTGTAATGACTCCTATCTTTGCAACAAATGGAATAAACTCATCCTCATTATATGAAATACGCCCACAAACACTGCTATTTGCTTCTAATTGTAAAATAAGAGCCCTCAAGTTGAAACATGATATCCCAGCTAATTGTATTTCATACACATTTAATGATGCAAGAACCAACAAAAAAAGAAGATACTGATCTGTTTTATGTACGTTTTATGTATGTATTTATGATAAAACAATGAATTTACAATTCAACACATATTCTTACATCTAAAATATCAGCTTCTTTCACTGTGTAATGCAGAAGCCTAAGGAGAAATACGTTTACATTTTAAAGTACTTAAGTCCCTTTGGCCAATTCCTCTCTTGCAGAGGTTGATTTAAGTTTTGGCTGTTTAATTTGAGTTTGTCACATTCAGCTTTAGACAGGGAAAGCTGGATGGAAATCATTAAAGAAGAGAAAGAATTTTTAAGCAAAAGGTTTTGTTTAGTTTTGGTTCCAGGCTGAAAACTTTGATATTAATATTTTTCCTAATGTTGTTTCTTCTCCATTGCGTCATTCATAGCTGCAAAGTTTTCTAAAACTCAGTGGGCGCTTTTTAGGCTACGTAAGAGCTAGATAGCTAATTCACATAAAACCATGAACTTCCACTGATAGTCAATGCACACTTCCCCAAGCAGTGTGGGAAGATGTGTAAGACATGGAGCTGGTTCTAGAGGCATCCACAGGGCCTATCTGGGGCGGATAGTTGGGTGATGGGTGGGAGCTGCCTGGAAGTCTCTGGGCAGGGATGGTGTCCCTAGCCTCTTCTTTGCCAGAAGCTGGGAATAGGCAACAGGGATGGATCACTTGATGATTACCTGTTCTGTTCATTCCCTCTGAAGCACCTGGCAGTGGCCCCTGTTGGAAGACTGGATGCTGGGCTAGATGGACCATTAATCTGACCCAGTATGGCCGTTCTTATGGTAAGCTTTCCATCAGGGCTGGTCTTAAAGACATGCAATGCAAATGATGGTTTGTATCCCTAAAGTGTTGGTGGCACAGCTGCAATTTCCTGGCTGGCCCTATGCTTTCTTGTCAGCAGCAGCACTTGAGGAGAAAAATTTTCACGGTGAAAACCTGAGGTTTTGCTCTAGGTTGTGACTCCTGATTGCCATCTTTCCTGGTGCTAAATATTGCATACAGTGTAAAATGTGTATAAAACGTGGATGCCACTGTGGGTTTTAATTAGAGCTGTTGGAAATATCCATGAACTTTCTGGGGCCCATTTCATATGTCTAATATTTTCAAAATTTTAAGTGGACTATTTTAATCTTTTTTGAAAAATAATTTTTTTGAAAAATAAACTTTTTGACTTTGAAGAAAAAAATTCATTTTCAGAAACAAAATGGTAAGAAAATAAGGGTTCTCATCATTTTGTCCGCTTGGTGGACTGGCTAGACAGGGTGAGATACAGAAAGAGGAAGAAGGAAAAAGGATAGAAACATTTGCTAAAACCAAATATTACCAGTGGAGAAGGGGATTGCACATGTAAGCACTCCTTGGATCTACAGAAGAAAGGGGGTACGTGGAGCAGGAGAGAGCTGCCAGTGCCAAAGGAGAAGGAGCAGCAATAACAGAAGTGCAGGAGGAGCAGAGCTGGAGGAATTAACTTGTAAACAGTATGCAAAGTTCCAGGGAAGCCATATGTTGTTACCTGCCACCTCTGCAGATTGTGATGCAGGGACATTGCTCCTGTGGAGTCACCCTCAGCAACAGTACCAAGTTTAAATTCCCCAGCTTTGGCTCAGGTCCCTCCTGATAAACAAGAGGAACAGGAGCTACTGCATCCATCTCCTGGTCGTCAACCACACCTGTATCTGCACCATGGAGGAGCTCACCTCAGAGAAGGTGAGCAGGCCTTTCAGGAGGAGAGGATGGCCATTGAGCAGCTGAAGGTGGCCCTGAAGAAGAGGGAGAAGGCAGTGACAGAGAAATAACAGAGTGGTGGCCAAGTAGGAGAAGAACTTGGTTACCAGGGAGCAGGCATCTTTCCAATGGATATCAAGATGTAGGGCCACCCTTTCTCCTCTGGATTCTTCAGGATTCTCTTCTACAGCATCAGCACTGTCACTGAGCCTCACACAGGAGGCAGGTCTTATTGATCACGAGGACAGTAGGGAGAAGGATATCTTCTCCTGCACCATCTCCTTTTCTTCCTCTTTTGAGGAGGAAACTTCTGGGAGGTGAAAGTGGTGAATAATGTAGTATAATTAAGTAACTAGATGATTTAAGAATCTCTCTTCTGTACTGTGTCTTATAGGGTTTTTTTAAAAAATGAAAAGAGTTTGAATGACTATAGGCTGTCATTATAACACTACATTTACATTTATTTAGTGACATCATGCCATCTTAGACCATTCCAGCACTGGCAGGTATTGACCTGCTACAGTCCAGTATCCCTCATAAAAATTCCTTCTCCTCTTCTGACATGAAATGTGTTTGACTTTGTGCATCTGAGTGTTTCTGTGGAACACCCACATCTACAAGAAGCAGCAGCCACCGCTGCTCATCTGTAGAAGCATTCTCAGCTGGACACATACCGCCTGTACTCTGGAAAACCTGAATGTGGCTGAAATGCACACTAACATGCATTCTGATACACTTATTGTAAAGCCTGCATTAGGCCTCAAAACATACACACATTTGCTGGGCCTGATCCATGGCCCATTACATTATCATTTAGTGATCACATGCCTTCACAGCTGGCAGACATTATCCTTTGACAGCCAAGACGCACCCAAAAGCTGCTTCTCCCAGTGCTTCCTCTTCACATCATGAAATATACAATTTATCTCTCTCTCTTTGGGACACACATGACTACAGCAATCACCACTCCCCTCACTCAGAAGCAGTGTCTGTGCCCACTATCCAGCCTCTACCACAAAGACCAACACAGAAGTCAGAATACTCACTGGTAATAAGACAAATGCACTCACATCAGCAAACTATAGGTGTACACTATTTAGCAACAAACTAAGCTGATCAGCAACAATTTAGAAAGGTTCAGATAAAAACAACAGGGTTAATATCTGAAAACAAATAACCCCAACCCTCCCAACTTAAATTCTGTCCTAAGTCCCTCACAAAGGACCTGATCCAAAGCTCATTCAAGCCAGTAGGAGGACACCCATTGACTTCAGTGGCCTTTGGAACATGGTCAAAGAGAGCAGAACTGCCCTATCTGTAAAAGGTTAGTAGTGACTCAACTACTTGCTCCCAGATATATTATAGTTACAATAATCCAGTTAGGGGACAGGAAAAGTTACACTGTTTAATCACATACTAAACTGATCAAAAGTTACAGAGTAGCAAACAAACTCTATCCTCCCCCCACAAAGAAAAGAAAAACAAACAAACAAATCTAAAATCCATTAAAATGAAAACCAGGCTACTTTTTTTTGTTTGCATATTCGACTCATTTTTTCTGACAAAATTTCATCAAAAAAAATTTTCATACAAAAAATCTGAAACAGTTCTACTATTATTGCTAAGTAAAGGCAGAAAGGGAATATCTTGGATGAAGGAATGTTGCTGTGCAAGGAGGATAAGATGTAAATCATGGTTTTGTGTCATTTTACATCGTTAATCTCATTCTGGGACATAAAAACTGTTAGGGACTAAGCACACAATTCTCTTTGCTATGTACACAAAAATAAAAGTTACACTTTTATTCTTAGTTTTCCCAGTTGAGCCCCAAACTCAATTATGAAACAAACTCTAGAGCCAGAGTTCAAACCTAGATACTGAGTCTGTACAACCAATCAACTCTAATTCCCTGTGCCCAGTTTAATTACAAAACAACATTTGGTGCAGCTGCTAAACACTTAACAGGTGACCTCTTGGTTAATCCTATATATATGGTACTTACAGGTCTCTGCTCTACTGTAGCCAGTACAATTATTTTTAATGTATATGCAGCTCTGATATAGATTACAACATTACTAATAGATAACGAACACTATCCCAACATTCATACAAGAGCCTTTTGTAGATTAAAATATTTTTAAGTGTGTAGTTTTCAAAGTGAGTTGTTAAGACTTAATGCCATGCAAAGTAATTTTTTTCTTTCTTTCATAAAAGATAATTGAATAATAGTGGTATTCTTCTTGCCTGCTGTAATTTATTACAGCTAGAAGGGCAAGCGAAGTGAGGCAGGCTGATGCATGTCACAGGCTGTCAAACCAACTTCATAGCACACATCATACTTGGTTTTTTAATATAAAGAGACTATCTAGCTCCCAGATATTTCCAGTGGCAATGCACTTTACTTTGCTCACCCTTAATATTTATTTGCATTTGGACTCAGTGGGACAAATTTATCAGTGGAATTACATTAGGGAATTCAATGAAGTTACAATGGGAAGAATTTGACCCATTGGGCAATAACTCCCTGTCTTCCTGTTCATTTTTCATTTACTGTTTATTTTCAGCTTCCCTTTCTCAAGAAGCCACTCAAGAAGCTTTATCTGAAAAAAATCTATGGAAAGAAGAGCTCAGTGCTACATTAGTTGGTGGCCATACCATACATGGTCTGTATAAAGAGCAATCAATTCTAATCAAAAGGCTTTGTCTCAAAGATCGACTAACCTGAGAGAAATAAGCAATGTTACATTTTCACTCTGAATCTGTCTCCGCAGAACAAACGAGTGACTTAAACCATACATTTGTTGAGCAAACATCTTACCATCACTGTTGATACAGACCACCTCTGGAACTTGAGTGCCAGACCCACACTGCTTCTCATTGTCTGGTATGCACTCTTCTAGTCTCACTATTCGCCAGTCATAGCAAGAGGGTTCCTCACACGGGATAGCTTCAAGCAGATGAGGGCAATTTCCTGTCCCTCCCGTGCCTCCTGTAGGTTCGTTTGTGAGGGACCGCTTCCTCAATTTAAAACCTGACGTGAGTAAAACCAGAAAGATAAAAAATATAGTAATTCAATAGAAAAGGTAAAATGAAAGCGTTTGTATCTGCCAAAAGGTGCGTGAAGGGTTCTGTGTTTCTTCTGTAACAGTCAACAGCACATTTAAAGCAATAAAGGCAGCTGCGTTCTTTACATTGCTGCAATAGTTGATGTCACCAACAGTAGGAAACAGTTCACTGAAATGAGGGCTTGGAATGTGTCGTGGTTACGGGGCTAGTTGTGCTTTCAACCTCTTTTTGTCCCTTTGGAGTGCATCCCTTAGGTGTCAAGCCTGGCTTCCTGCACCTCACTCTGACTGGAACCATGTGGTCCAACCACTTTTTCTTAGGTTGGGTCTCTTGGCTGAACCCCCTCCCACTTTTTCTCAGACTGTATTAATTTAGCAGGCCCAACTTAAGTTTGGCACCTGCAAGTCTCCAGGAGCCCACAACAGTGGTTGATTAGTGATTCAAAACAGCTTCTTCAAAACAAAGCATTTATTGGGTCAACCATGCAGAACAAAGGGTTACAACAACCAAGAGTCCTATATGCACATTTCCCTTTACCTACACCTTACATCTTTCCTTGCAAGCATTTGTAAGTTCCCCTCAGCCCAACTAATCCCCATCTCAGCTTGGGAGCAAGAGTCTGCGCTCCTCATAGCATGGTTTCTCTGTCTCTGTGTGCCTCAGTCAGTCTGGGTGTCAGCCTCGGTCTGCGGATAACCCGTTCCCCCAGTTCTTCTTTAGGCCAACTTCATTAAGCTTCTACTATTCCCTTTTATCCTGGGTTTTTGTTCTCCACCCCTTTCAGTCCCCAGACTGGCTGCATCCAGCCATTTTCCCAGTTAATGATTTTCCCATTAAGTTCTTAAGGATTTTTGGTATAGTATATCATAGCACCTTATCTTTCTTGTTTCTTTGCTTGTTGGTTTCTCCCTCACAGCCTACTTTGATTTAAGTGTCCGCCTTCAGGGCATACGATCTTTATCAAAAATACTACCTATAACTCCCTCAATCTCCACAACATGTAAATAAAGAAAGGAAACTGTTTTCAAATATGTTTATTTGTAAATGTTAATTCCATACAAATAAGTTGGGTTCAACAAAGAGGTTTTTTTTAATTTATCATAATTGTTTTTAAATTAATTAATAAACAGTGTATTTATACATTGATAACGTTTATCTTTATATTTTCTAAGATTGCTTCTGCAGTCGTGCATTTGTGTCCAAAAGAGGATTAGAGATTCTGCAACAGAGGCCCTCTTGTCTGACAAAAAAGTTCAGAGGAGTTTTCTACAAGTGAGGCTACTGCAACATTGGAGGCAACTGACAATACAACGGGTGATTCTCTAACTACTGAAAGCCCATGACTGAAATATGTATCGAGAAGCCTGTTCCTATTTCTGACAGTGCACCACACTGATAAGGAGATGTGGTCTCTCTGAAGGACTGAATCGGCTTTGGGTTAGCAGGATGTCCAGTAAAAAATAGCAAGAGATGCCCGAGGAGGAAGAATCGCTGACAGAGAGCTGAGAGAGGAGGAAAAAGCAAAGAAGGAACAGTGGGGTAGGAAGAAAATGAAGCAGAGTGGGGGAAGGATAGAGATGAGAAGAAACAGGAAGGGAAGATGAGACAATATGGGACTGAAAAGCAAGAAACAGAGATAGGAGAAGGGAGAAGGGAAAAGTAAAAGGCTGACAAAGGCACATATATGATTAGACACAGGAGAAGAAAAAAGGGTATGCAAACTGTAAAATAGAAAGGAGGGAGATATGAATAGATAAAGAGATGAAATGAGGGGTAAAGAGGAAAAAAGGGGGAAATATGGGAATAGGAGTGACATAGTGACAAAGGGGTGAGCACAGGGTATTGTTTGCTTTCCTCTCATGAATTCATAACACTATAATGCACAAATATTTCAATCCAAGCAGCATATGCATCTAAGTGTTTCCTAAAGGAGCACATATGGAAAGCAATAAGTACAAGAGAACTGGTGAAGAGGAACCTAGGATTTACATGTTCACAATGTAATGCCTGGATTCCTCTCATGTCACTGTCAAGGTGCCTTTGCTTACTTCAACGAGATATCCATTCCTGCTACCTAGTGAATGTATGTCAGAGGGAAGGAAAGGAGAAATCCCTGTCATATTCATGGGTGGATTTGCATACAGTCCTGCATCTGACCACTGAATAGTACTAGAAATGGGTGTGATTAAGTGGAAGATCCAGGTTATTTTAAATTTGCAATGCTTGAGTTCCCTTATCATGACCTTTAAGTGCAGCTCTGCTTCTGACACTAACAGCAGGAAAGTTGGAGTCACATAGGGGTTAACTACAGGAAAACAGGGTAAGACAAAAGTTGATTATAAATATTGATATGGGAAATGAAAACACTAAACAGCACATTGCTGTTTATGCTTGAACTAATATAGAAAATAAACTATCATATAGGAAAACAAGATAGGTAAATATGAACATATGAGAGATACCTCCATGCCTATAGCTAGCTGTTTACTATATAAGGAACTGTAACACTTCTCTGAGTCTATGGCTGACCTATTCAGCTATTACAGATCAATTCAAGACACTAAAACAAACTGCATGGGGTAGCAAATTACAGGTCTAGAAATGGGCAGTTTATCTCATGAGACTATAGCTAGATGGGAGAAGCATAAAATTGTAGAACATTTTTTTTCAGATTTGACTTTAAACCTCACCCTACCATAGAATCGTTAAAGATCAGATTTTTATCAGATTTCCCCATTTCAGCATTATCCACACCAGGACAAACTGGGCAGACATACTGCAATTCACATCCAAATTTGAAAATGTATGGCAAAGATTTTGAAAATAAAACAAACAATCAGACTAAAAGGACAAATTGCCTTTATCTAACCATCCCTAAATTGCAGCAGCAAAGTTAAATCACACCACATAAGACAAAAACAGAAAGAAGAATTCCAGAGTACCAGATAAGCTAATTTGGAGCAGATATTTTCCAAAAAGCACATACCACCATCCCCTCACTACAACGGAGACAAAGTCATTTCAGGTTTTTTCTACATAACAGTAATCACTACCAATAAACTCAACCAACTCCAGTCTCCAATGGAGAAGCTGTGGGAAAGCAGCTCACTATATGGACACAACCTTTGGTCTCCTTCTAGCCTGCCCACAGAGCTAAATTTTATGGTCAGTTTGATGAAACCCCATCCTATCATGTTCCCCAGATCTAGAATACAACAAAGATTGATTCAGAACAGCATCAAGGAAATGCATCTCCACACTATGAGGACAGCCCTTTCAAATCATGGTGCATTCTGGTCAATTTCGTGGCCGGAGGGGTTTAAAAGTAGCCAGTTTCATGATTTCAGATATTTACATATAACATTTCAGTGTTGTAATCCTGGGGAGCCCAACCCAAAATGGGATCGTGTGTGTGTGTGTGGGGGGGGGTTTGCAAAGTTGTTGTGGGGGAAGTCCCAGGATTGCCACCCCCACTTTTGTGCTGCAGCCTCAGAGCTTCCTGCAGCTAGAGAAGGTTCCCAGAGATGGAGGTAGGTATGATCTCCCCTATGCTGCTGGGAGTGCCCCAGCAAGGGCAGATTAAGGCAGGGGCCCTCAGCCAATTTGGGGCCCCCCTGGAAAAATGGATGCTCCAGCCCTGGCAGAAGCCCCAACCCAGTCACCCCAAGCCCTGGCAGAAGCTGCAGGGGCTGAAGCCCCAAGCCTGGGCTGTCCTGAGCCCAGGCTGCGGCAGTAGTGGGCAGAAGTCCTGAGCCTGGGAGCCCAGACCACAGCCACAGGGGGCGGAAGCCCTGAGTCTCGGTGCCCCGAGTCCCAGTTGCAGGGGGCAGAAGCCCTAAACCCCAGCAGGAGGAAGCCTGGTGGGGGGAGGAAGCCTCGAGCACAGAGCCATGGAGGGGAAGGGTGGGGGGGGGGGCGGAAGCCTGGAACCGAGCTCTGGGGCTGCTGCAGTGCAGATGTGAGGGTGTACCACCCTCACTTCTCTGCTGCCTATGGAGGTGGGTCTGATCTTCCCACCAAGAGCATCCATGCAGGGGAAGGACAACTCCCGTCCCTCCCCAGTCTGGCCAGACTAGCAGCTAGGAGCCCCTGGCTCCCAGCCGCATGGGGAGATCAGATTTCATGGGAAAGGGCTTATTTCATGGTCCATGACACATTTTTCACGGCTGTGAAACTGGTAGGACCCTAACTATCAGTCTCAAGAGTAAACCCTATAATTACAATGTAGCTATACAAAACAATAAATAAGAGCTATGGAACAGATTGCAGCTCAGTTCATACAATCAGCTATTTGTAACCATTTCATGCTAAAACAATTGTTCTATAGATGTCGTTTATCTGCTGAATAACACCTACGTACCTATCAGGGAGGAAGGGATGGAGCTGTTCCCTAGAAAGGTTTGCACATTCTCCAGAAGCATTAAAACCCTTCCACTTACACAGAGCTAAGAGCTTGGTCTGCATCTGCCAATCTTACCACCCCTTAGATCTTTTCCGTGTTGAAACTTTGACAAAATACATTAAAATACAAGGAAATTAAAGTGTAAGTTTCCTCATATCCATGTCTTCAGGTTAAAAAATGGCATAAAGTGAGCTGGTAGCCTCAATGTATTTTTAGCAGGCAAGTGTCCAAATCAATCTGAAACACGGACATATCCACAAACACCTAGCAAACATTTGGATGGCATAAAATACATAAATAACAAAAACAGCAGCACTAATAATAGGCAACCTCACTGTTAGTCTCAAAAGAGAGGTCCAGGAGTGAATGGACGTGGAAACTGAATTGTTCTGTCACTCTTAGAAATGATCAAGGTTGAGTCACATAGACAGGAGGCAGCATTGTGTAGCTTGTACTACCCGCATTTTTGTTCTGTGTTTGTACAGAGCCTAGCACAACTGGATGTTGGTCCGTGAGTAGGGCTCCTAAGTGCTACAGTAATACAAAGAAGTACTACCACTATCTGTGCACAGACTGAAGTGATGCTGGTTGGAGAGAGAAAACAACCCTAAAATATGGTGAGGATTATGGCTGTCCCTTTAAGTGACTATGTGTGCCTGGCATTTGTTATGAGAGTTTGCAATCAAGAGGGTACAACTGGATCCTCTCTGGTGTTAGATGATCACACAGCAACAGTGACTCGGATTTCTTTTCTCATCTCTGCATGGGAAGTGGCAGACTCTTGTTTGATTAAAATGAAAATAAGAAAGAAAAACTTGTAGCACCTTGCTATTGTGATTCATGCCTTTGACACCTGGAGATCTGATTACTGCAATATGCACTGCATGGGGCTTACACTTTAAATACCCTTGGAAACTGAAACTGGCACAGAATGCATCAGCCTGCCAGTTAAGGGTACTCTGCAAATGAAGCTCCTGCTCTAAGAGTTGCAGTGGTTGCCTGATGGTCTACTGGTCAATTTTTAAGGTGATCTTGACTTGTAAATCCCTCAATGGCTTGAGAACTTCCTACTTCAGAGACTGCTGCTCTCTCTCGATGTGACACAGCCACGGCTGTGATCTGGAGAGAGATTCATGCTGGATCACCCTCAATTTAAGAGGAGGCACTCAACTTTGTAATTGTCCTGAAATAGCCCAGATCCGTTGACCTACAGAACTCACTAGAAAGTCCATCTCTTTCCCAAGGCCTTTGGGGAGGAAGGAGAATGCTGAGAGGTAGTACTTATGGGTGGGTTTGTTTGGGGTTTTTTTTGGCTGGTTATTTTCTGGTTTTTGGAGGCTGTTGCGTGCTCTCTTGCTGATATAAGTATGAATATGTCAGTATTGTCAAAGATCCCTAGAGTCTTGGAAATATTTTTTTCAAGTATTGTGTAAAAACTAAGTAAAATAAAAATGGTTTTTGAAGAGAAGGAATTTAAAATGTCTACATACCCTTTTTGGCTTGCTGGTCTTCACAGCTTTCATAGGTGCATGGTCCCCAAGCTGACCAAGCTGACACTTCACATTCTATTGGACAAGGGATATGGCACAATTGGGTGGTGCTAGGTACAGGTCCTGTGCACAGTTTCCGATCCACAGGCTTGGAAGCTGTATACAATAAAGACAGCATATTTTTAACACTTGCATAATGCTTTGCTGCAAGTTGACACCACAACTCTTCAGTCAGAAAATCTTCTGTCTCATCATTTTAATCTGATGAAGTAAGGGTAAAACTACTCTTTTAAAAATAAATAAAATGAACTTACTGCCTGGGCTGAGTCAAACCAGATTATGTGGAATCAGGAAGATTCCACAAATATTGCAGTATGCTCTAGGACCTAGCTCTTGCAGTTAATGAATAGAGTATATTATTACAGTAGTTCTTCACATTGGCTCCCATGCAAATCAATGTTCTGCTCTCTTATTGAGTGCATCTTGACTGAGCAATTGAACCAACAGAAGTGTACATTTTCATTCACCTTATTGTATTGTAACTTCAAAGCCTGGTTATAATCACATAAATGTTAACACTTCAACTGCAAACCAAATCAGAGATACTGATTTTAAATCACTGAAATATAATGATGATAGAGTCTATTTGCTTTCCTTTGACTCTAAAGCCCTGCCATACTCACAGAAAAGCACCCACCTATAGAGGTTGTGCAGTGGCAGCTTTAGTTGGTTCAAGGAAAACTGTATTTAACATGTATTCCGTGCATAGCTTTTAAATCTAGTACATAGGTATAATTGTTTTAATATATTACTTCCAGCAGTGTGTAATCAGTCCACACGGAAGATATCTGAGCAGGCAGAAACCCTGTTTCTTGTGGACCAGGGAAGGCCCAAGAGAGCAGAACCACCTTGTTCTCCTACACTGAGAGCCAGGATGCAGCCTTCAGTACACTACTGTCCTCTACAGTAGCTCTATGTCTTCCCAGCACCTAGGCACAATGGGATACCTTTCCTAGCATGTTGGATATATGTATGCATCTGTCTCTAACCAACAAATGCATTACTTTATTGCAATCCACTTTTGCCAATAACTCTCAAGAGAAGATCTTTCATAATTCAGCGCCTCACAAAATACTTAAAACTAAGCACAGAATATAGACCAGCCATCCAGATTACCTCTGTCCAATTGATTAAAAAGATGTGATTCTCCAAAGTTAAACATCATGACTGGTCCTTCAGAACTGTGCTTTCAAAACAAGAGTTTAATTAATTAGAACTCTGTTCTGCCACCGTTACTCACCTTAAGTAGTACCTTATGCTGCATACAGTCCCAATGATTACAACTATCTGTGGAGCAAGATACTACTCAGAGGGAGTATGGGTGGCAGAATCAGGCTCTTGAGGATCACAGTAACACAGCAACAACAACAGAGGTTTGATGAATGAGCTGCATGTTATTGTTAAGGTAGTGGAGTCTCTTATTCACAAGTACGTGTGTTGCATGCACCTGCTTCTGCCTGCCTGACCCGTCAGGTAATGCACATCCCTTTTAGCCGCAGGCCCACTAGTGGGTGACTGGAAGCTACATTTTGAGAGGGAGGGAATGAGAAGGCGGCATCCCATGGAACTGTCCTTCCATTCCTGGTACTTTGTGCACGGCTTTGTACTGCTTTGCTCCATGAAGCAAAGCTGCAGTGCGGAGAGGGCAAATACCTGTTAAACATACTCCAGAACTCCCATTTTCTAACACAAGAAGACAATGTTGAAAAGAAGTATTCTAACATATGCACAGTGCTATGGTGGGACCTAAACCTTAGGACAGTGAAGGCTGCACTGGAAATTTTACGGAAGCCTGAAGTCTGTTCCTAATGTGCACAAAGTACATAACTTGTAGCAAAAATAAATGTAAACAAACATATAATTTGCATGTAATTGTATCTTTACTGGATAGTATTTAATAAAAGCAGAAGTTAGCAAGTCATCTCCACTTATTTGTAGCCTTTATCTTGAATCTTGAGGTCCTTACACAGCTCTTACTCAAACTACCCTTGAATTCATTGGGAGCTTGCATAAGTATAGGGGGAGTAAAAAGAAAGAGTCATTTGTAACTTTAAGGCGCAGCCACACTATGGTGGCCTTGTGGAGCCCCAACAGGAGCACAGGGAAGCATTCTGAAGAATGCCTCCCAGAGCCGTTTGATGCACAAGGGCAGGGTACCCACTGCTACATTCCTTCATAAGGTGCAGCATATTCCCACCAGTCCTCCTCTTCACCGGTACTTTGAACTATAAATTACTTCTTCCTCTTTAGGAGTAAAGAGGAAACCATTCCTGGGCTTCCACAACAGCAAAGACTGCAAATGTGTCTGGACAGAAGGCTCTTTGAGCTCTCTCCCACTGGACACCTGTACAAAGACCAGAGATGGTCTGGCCCTAAGTAAAGACTTCAGTTTCTCTTCCATGAAGAATATCAAGTATACTATTCATATAAGACCCGTTGAAAATATTGGCCACTTCAGGCATTCATCTATAAAGGTATCTAAAGCAAGAAATGCTTCAAGGCTATGTAAATAGTATAAATAACCATTCTCTCTCAATACAACATAATTTTATGCCATCATGTTTACTATCCTTCAGTGTAACATGAAGTATAAAGTTGTTATGACCGTGCCTGCTACTCATTCAAGTTTAGTATTGAAATAGTGGAAGAGAATAATTATTTGGAAATGTTTCCTGTATTTTAAAATTCAGAATGTGCATTACACTGCATATTCAGAATTTCTTCTTTAGATAACAGTAAATTAAGCAAACTTATCCCCACTGAATTTTGGTCTTATTTCCTTTTTAGCAATACTGTAGCACAAAGCACATTACAATGATGCACATTACAATGATACAAATATACTGCTTATTCAGTCACTCCAACTCAACTCAGTCAAATTGCTCCTCACATGGAAGAAGGAAAATTTTCCAGGTAAAAACTTTTTCTTTTCTGCTCCAAAATGCAAATTTGGGTCAACCAAAACATTTTGCAAATTTGCATCAATTTTGGTCAATTGTTTTTGACGTTAAATTAAATCCTCCCCCCTTTGTTTTGAGTCACCAAAAATTCCAGAACATTTGGATTTTGGTTAAACCTGAATCTATTTATTTTTCAAAACTGTCAGCAAATTGAAAAAAGCAGTTCTTTACATAGCTCTGATTCCCAACGTCCATCCCTAAAACACTGATTTAGCTAAAAACTCATCAACAGTAATAGTTACTGACTGCCAGAAACTTGTCTGGGCTTGACCAGCTTCTCTGATACATTTCAAATAAATGTTGTGTGTAGAGTATACAGCGAATGGCACAACGCATCTCTGTGCGTGACAAAGGGGCATTTCTCTTCAGCCATCATTTCCTCAGTAATTCTACCACATCCCTGTGCCTATCTGAAAGACTGTTTCAGTGCTGCCAAAGTCGCAGCAGAGAGAGAGAGTTGAAAAACCATCTGACAGTGGCAAGTCTCAAAAAGTAAAAAACAAAACAAACAAAAAACAGGAAAGGATTTGTTGTTACTATTACCTTCTCATGCATGATGTGATCTCTGTTATATATATCACTTTTCATCCAGAGAGCTCCCAAACCACTTTGCTAGCTACATATCTAGCATTAATTTCAAGCCAGAGGTGCTAGAGCATGATAAAGATTATTTATTTTCTTTACAGTAAACTGCTGAGCTGTGGCAAGCCTGGACCTCCTTTTAGCATCCCAACCCCTTTAACTTCAGTGGCTTTCCTCCAGATTTACACCAGTGTAAATGAGGTCAGCATCTGACCCCTTATTGTTTGACTTGAGATGATTTGAAAGAAGAAGCTACTAGACACAGAAGTTCACAGTCAAAAGATGTTTCCCCTCTCATTGCTGCCCTTTTATACTTTCTTTTCATGCATTTGTGGTAGAGGTTGTGAATGAGGATGTTTGGTTCTTTCATTCCCTGTCAGTGGTGCTCATTGAGTCAATAATGCTTAATAATAGAAGCTCTGCGTGGTTTTCAGATATTTTGCTCAAATTTTGGACACAAATGAGAACACAACAGAATGTGTTTTGCTAACAAGCTCCCACTTTCCCCCTGCCAAACCAGAAAATTAGGTTCAGGTTTGGAATGGCTTTCAAGTTCGGGCTAGGAGAATAAACAAAAACATAAAACCCAAACAAAAACACACACACAAAAACACAATCATTCTCTGCTGAACTAGGAACCTCTCCCTTACTGTGTTCTAAAAATGTAGAACTTCCCCTTTCTCCTAAAGTGGGATAAAAATCAAACAAACTCAAAGTGATTTTCTGTAACCACTTATGGGCTGCTAACTCAGTGTGTCTAGTCCCAAAGAATACTACCTACTAGCAAGTGCTTGGAAAATAATTAGCTATAACCCCAGGAATCCTCTCCTGAGCTCTATTACTGGCTAGACAAGTCACTGGAGAACTTCATACAGTACGGCAGAAGCCTACGAGCATGAGGACTGTAGAGTAGCTACATTTTAAAAATTATCACCACAAAAGCACAGACTCACCTCTCTTGGTAAACAGTGGGATAAATTCACCAAGGATGTGCACCAGCTCCGCCTTGGCAGAGAATCCCAGCTGACCAGTGTGGCCTCAAAGCGGCCATCATGCGGTCACAGCCAGAGTGGTGCTGGGGATGAGGTAATTCATTGCATTCTCTGGGCTGTTTCTGCCAACAGGGCCAGAGGATCACAGGAAGAGCATCTGTACATCCATGCCCCAGCAAGAGCTCACCATTTTTTTCAGGACACTAGTTGCTCTACTTTCACAAAAGCAGAACGAATGAGCATTTTAAAAAAGCCACTTTAACAAAATAGATGAAGGATAATGTCAGGAGTTTCCGTCCCAGTTTTCTGTAATGTATGTGCTAAAGTTTATTGCCAAACTGTAAAGCTACTACTTCAGACTCTGATCCTGCAAACACTTAGGGCTTGTCCTCACTGCCAGGGAGATCAAAGCTGCTGCAATCAATGCTGTTGATTTAGCGGGTCTAGTGAAGATCCACTAAATTGATGCGACAAAGGGTCCTGTGGCACCTTATAGACTAACAGAGGTATTGGAGCATAAGCTTTCGTGGGTGAATACCCACTTTGTCGGATGCAAGCATCGTTGGCTTGCATCCAATGAAGTGGGTATTCACCCACGAAAGCTTATGCTCCAATACCTCTGTTAGTCTATAAGGTGACACAGGACCTTTGTCGCTTCTACAGATCTAGACTAACACGGCTACCCCTCTGATACTAAATTGATGGTAGAACTCTCTTGGTCGATTCCAGTACTCCAGCTCCACGAGAGGGCTAAGTAAGTTTCTGAACTTCGCTTATAGGGATGTACCAACCCCAAAAGGCTGGAAGTTTGGGTTTAGATAAACATCCAAAGTTCAAATTCTTATCTTAATTATACAAATACCCTGAATCAGCAAAACAGAGCTGGAAATAGGGCTGCCAACCCTCCAAGATTGCTCTGGAGTCTCCAGGAATTAAAGATGAATCTTTAATTGAAGGTTATGTCATGTGATGAAAGCTCCAGGAATATGTCCAACCAAAATTGACAACCCTAGCTGGAAAGTGGAAATTTTGGAGGACCCAAGAAATTCCCAGCACTTTAGGGTCAGGATGGGAAATAGAAGTGAAAGATATTTATCAGAACATCTCAAAAAACGGATAAAGGTTTGGTTTGAGCCTGTGCTACTATTTTGAATTTCAGGTCTGGTACTTGATGTGTAAGTATTTTGCCCTCTTATTTCTTTTATCATCTTGAACTGTATGAGTGAGAGCTCACAGGTACAGTAGCAGAAGCTATTTTAGAGAGAAATATATATTTTTTATATATAGCCAGCATAGTTCTCCCAAAGGGGAGAGTGCCTCCTGGCACACTTTTGATTGAAATGTCAGGTAGAAGGCCTTAATTACCTACCTGTTATTTCAAAAGTGATTGATAGAAGTGGTGCAGCACTAGACTTCGACGTGCTCTGTGACTGACTTTCTGAAATAATAGGGAAACACCACTATGAGTACGTGAAAATGGAGGCATTCAAAACAGCCTTACGGAGATAGCATTAGCTGTTTATGAACACAGAGCTACATTGTAAGAAGGGGTTTCCCACTGCTAGGGTTGGTGGGATTTCCCCCCTCCAGTTCCTGAATCATTGCCTGGTTTTAATTACACCGTTTAATCACTCCAAATTGCTGTTTCTAAGGGTGCACAGAAGCTGCTTAAAAAAAACCACAAACACTTTTTTTCATCTGTCTCCAAAAATGGAAATGTCCCCAGAGCTTTTTAAACTAAAACTCACTTCACCCCTCGTTTGAGCTCTTGCAAAAAGTGTTCTCATGTTTATGCATCCAAAGACTAGTTACATTTTAAACAGCCTTATGGGACCTAGAGAGATTACCTCCTGATGGGCTCTGCATATTCCTGTCACATTCTGATAAGGACATATTTCACACCAGCCTAAGCCAGCAAGACTTCACAGCCTACCCAAATCCTGATCATCATTCTGAACAGTAAGCTGTTGCTGATTTTATTGTTGCCTCTCTTTAGCTGAAAGTTTGTCACTCTTTACTTCTAAGGCAGGGGCATCTAAACTTGGTCCCACAGGAAATTTGCCAAGAGCCCCGGAGCTGCAACTAATTTGTATTAAATGAAGCAGACTGAAGACTCCCTCCCTCATAAATACGCAGGTGCAACCGATGGAGCATAGACATCTCAGCAAACAATGCTCCATCCTAATCCAAGCAGATGTATCAAAATGGATGCTGGGACTGGTAGTCTCCACAAACTGCAGTGTCCACATTAAAGATGCCACACGCTAGAGAACTCTGTAGGCTGCAATGTGGCCACCTCTGTTCTAAATGTTTAACTATGCATGCCCAAGTCAAGGATGTCCCTTTTCCTGGAGTGTGCGGCTGTATTTCTTTGTGGCAATGTAAATTTGTACCATACAGCTGCATAATGTATAAAAATAAATGTCATCAGAATTGTGGGCTAAATGCACTTAGTATAATTTACTGTCTTGAAGGATTTCTAAATTACCAATGGATAAGTTGTTCCTTTCAAGTTACATTATTCCCCAGCGGCAAAAAGTATGTTAATGTAAATTACTCACTGAGGTTTTGTTCTTCAAAAATGCATATTATAATAATAGTTGAACTCATCAGAAAAGTATTTTATGTTAACTATATAGAGCTAGGTGCTTATAAGACCACAATCACTACATCAACCATCCAACTCATTAACACTACACCTGTTAAGCATGGAATTATTATTCACATTCTGCAGATGGAAACTTTTTCCAAGGTCCGTGGCAAAACCAGGAATTGAACCAAATCTCCCAAGTCCCAGTCCAAACCCCTTAACCACAAGATCATCTTTCCGCTTTCATCTCCAGGATATTTTTGTATCCACGACACCTTTATCAAGGTAAGTATCCTCACGGCACTAGGAAAATAACTTCTTGCTTTGGAAAAGGTTAGGGGCCTGATTCTTCACTCACTTACACTGGTGTAAATTGGGAGTCACTTCAATTAAGTTAATGGAGTTCACTTACACAGATGTAAGTGAAAGGAGACCAGGGATAAGCTTTCCCTCTCTCTTTTCTTAAGGAACTGTAGAGGCTACAATTATGAGAAACTTGGTGTTTTTAGTTTTCAGAGATTCTCTTCATATAAACCCTTTTTTCCTGTTTCAATTTTGGGAGTACAAATCCACACAAGTATCAAGCTGAGTTACAGTTTTACACAAAAACAAGAACTCTACATGAAAGTCAGCCAAAACCATCACATTTTGCCTGGTTTCAAGTAAAAACCAAGTATAGTGCTCTTTTTGAACCTGTAAAATCACTTCACATATATATTTCCACGGTGACTTTACATATGCATTTAAATTTTTTCTTTTTCTAGGTGCAACCTATACAAGCACAGAGAGGTTAAAATGTCGTGCACAAGGTCACACAGAAAATCTCTGGCAGAACTGGGACTAGAACCCGGAGTTCCTGACTCCCAGTCTTGTATCTTTCTTACCACAAGACCATCCTACAGTTAAGGAAGCCATCAGGAAATCTTATGAAAGACCAGTTCAGAGTAAGATATGAACATTTTCAGGATAAAGAATGAACCCATCCCTCCTGGAATTAAATATTTCCATTTAAATTAGATTTTAAAAAATAGAACACAGTAACCTATAATAAAATAAGACACTTGTGACAGAAGACAATGGAGGTCAAAAAGCTCCGGCGTGCTGAAGTGTTCAGTTTTCACACTAATTCAATTGCAAGTGAATGAAATTTACCTTCTTTTTCCTTGAGGGTATTTAAATAGGAGAGGAGATTTTCATTAGCTTGCACACAGTACACCTCACGGCTTTGAATTCCACCTCCACACAGAGCTGTCTGATTCCCTCGTCTTTTGTCCTGTTGGCTAAGTAAAGGGTCAACACGACATTCTGTCCACTCTGTGGTTCTCCAGCCATATCTGAATCAAAGTAATTGTAAATTGGGTGAATTAGTTCTTTAAAACATGTAAAGCCACACAAGTTAATATTTGATTATACAAGGCAAAGTGCCCTAATATGTCTGATTCATTATCTAGAAGGATTGGCTCCCCAAAAATCTTTATTGTACAAGTATGCATGGGGTTTGCTATTCTACACTGATTGAACTATTTTCCTCATTATTTCATTTTCTAAAAGGTTACACTTAGGAAGATCTTTATTTAAGTTTAATCAGTGGAATTTATTATTTTACTGCAAGGAAGAATAATAATGTTGCATGGAAAGAAATTGAGTTTTATGCTCAAATCTGCCAATCCCCAGGTTTGTGACTCTTAGCATTGTTTAGAACTAGACAGCTAGAATAAAGCAACACAGAACAAAAATCAAAGAAATGTGCACACTGAAAAACATAAGACACGAAAGAAAAAAAGGAAAAGCCTCCAATTTACCTTTGATAAGAAGCATGAATGTTCCTCCTGCATATCAAGGCAAAACTATAATTGTATTTTTTTTTTCAAAAAATTTTTTCAGTGAGTTCTTTTTTTACCATCAAGAGTAAGATGGCTTCTCTGTGGTGTTCAAGCCCTCCTGCTGAGTACTGACAAATGAAGAGAAGCTGTGAGCTTTCTCATCAGTGAGTGCATAAGAAAGAAGGTCTGTGACTCCAACTTAAAACCCCAGTCAGACTTATGAATTGAAAGACATGTCACAGGATTCTCTGCCCAACAAGTACTTTAAGGAGATATGAAGGGAATTATTTCCCAATGCTGTTGAAGATGGAGAATGATGAAATTTCTCCTCTTCAAGGAAAATGATGTTCCATAGTCAAAACGCACAGATGCAAAATGGCATAACATCAAATGCTATTTCCCCAACAGTTCTTTTCAGGCAGATAAGGAAAAAGCACAGTTGTGACTGTTAATATTAATCTCAATTAGATGCTAATGATGAAAGCAAACTCCTGAATCTAAAGTGCTTGCTTGCTGTCAAACTTCTTACACTCTAAACAGGACTAATTTATTTACTACCACTTTTAGCCTCTTCCCCTCCTGATTTAGGGCTCAGTCTGGCCTTCTTTAATCAGCCTAAACTCCCCCTGAAGTCAGATAGTATGTATTCCTTGAGCAGCCAAACTCCTAACTTCTTACAGTGTAAGTCACTTGGTATGTGATTGTGTGCCCTGTACTTCAAACAAACAATGATGGATTCTAGAAGAAAGGATCTGTGGGAAAAATCACCACTGAATCAATAAATTAGTTTTAGTATGCCCTTAAAGCTGGTTCAAAGTAGTGCACATAAGTGTATCAGTATGTACACACATGTTCGCATTTTAAAAGTCAGCATTTACAAAGTCAAGTAAGTTATTTCTCTATATTTAGAGTAGGAAGTAACTTCAGTACAACTGCAACTACATGCAAATGTTAGCTTTTAGTGGGATTGCTGAATATGCGCACACATAAACCAAACCCTAGAATTTTCTTTTAAATGTACTTGTACTGTCAATGTCCTGCACTCTCCCACTGGAAGTAGAGTATTTGTTTTGATGGGGTGGGGTACACATTAACACTTACGTAACACATGGCGCCACACCATCTCCTTGAGAGCTACATTGCTCTGTTTCTTCTAGTTCTGGGCATTCACTTTCATTGCCAATAGGAAACTGCTTAATGGTCCGTGTTCTTGTACGATTTCCTTTAGGAGATGTCATATCAAAACATGTTTTGGAACAGGGGCTCCACTCAGACCACTCCGACACCTGGCACTCCTTAGTGATCACACAGGACTGGAAGGTAATTGGCAGCTTGTCTTGTTGGCAAAAACTGTAAAAAGAGCAGTAAGATTTTAAGTATCTGTGTTCACAAGCAGTTATGAATCCCTATATGAATATGCTATTCCCTGGACTGAACAATGAACACACTTAGGAAGCATTTATTTCTGCTGAGAACTGCGGATTATTTTGAGGGTGTGTTAGGCCACATCTTGCAAGTCCTCACTCACACAAAGCTTTCTCTGACTTTAATTGTCTAAATAAGAGTTGGGTGAGTAAGATCTTCTGGATATGGCCAGTCAAATACAGTATAGTACACTGCTTTTTAGGGAGGGAAAATGCAACGTTTTAAAGAAATACTGGGGTCAAATGTTAAATATACATTTTTACCTACCTGTCTTCACTGTATGATAATACAATAAATGAAAATGTTTGCATCACTTTTTGCATCAGTTTGCATCACTTTTTTTGTTTTGTTTTTAGTTCCACATTGGCTTGTTTGGCATTGTCTGAAAAAAGGAATTGTCAGCATCAGAGATGCTCACAATATGAAAACGGCTGGTCGGACAGTGCTGGCTCATCCTCGGTGGCAGCTGATCAATTACTTTAAAAGACAGCTACAAATACATTAAATACTTTTCCGTGAAAGCAACTGATATAATTGCCACAGATATGTAACATAATCTGTAGGAGTCTGATTGAAGGGAGTTGTGGCGGCTGTATCAAGATATAGCCCACACTAGGAAATGGAGCATAAATGTGGCCTTTAATTCCCTTTTCCTAAGGCAATCTATCTGCTTCAACTCTATATGAGCTTGGCTTCACTCACCATGTTTATATAGACTTTCAGGGAGACTTATGTTCCTAAGTGCCTACATAACTTTTGAAAAGAGGACTTCCGCACTTTTGAAAAAATATGTTCTATAGAGAAAAGTTAACCCATTTGCTTTATACAGACACTCCCCAACTTACGGAAATCCGAGTTACAGAAATCTGCGCTTACGGAAAAAGCTCCGTAAGCTAAAAATAGGAGGTGGGGGGTTTTTTTGGTTTTTTTTTGCATAATGGTCAGAGATACGTCTCTGACTTACGCAAATTCCGAGTTACGGAAGGCATTCTGGAACGGAATGCTTGTGTAAGTCGGGGAGTGTCTGGTAGTTTGATTCACAATAAGAAAAAAAAATCAACAGCAAAAATCAAGTAAACCAGCATCTTGACTAGACTGGTCATAATATCAACTCTTTAATCATAGTTACAATAATTCATATTCATCATACTTGTTCTAATATAGGCTACTCAGTTTTGAATTAACTGTAACCAGTCAGGAAAAAGATCTACAGTGACGTGTAGATAGTTCATTGTAACACTCTACTCAGTGTATAACAGCAGTCAAAAAAAGCGAACAAATGTTTTGATGTATTTAGAATGGTATAGAAAATAACACTGAAAATATTATAATGTCATTACACAAATCAAAGGCATACCCTTCCCAGCAATACTGTGTTCATTGCTAGTTATTTTATTTAACAAATGATATAGCAGAAAACAAAGGGGGTCTCAACTGAGGCCAAGATCTTAGCATGATTTTAAAAAGGATTGGACATTTATGATGGCTATGTTAGGAATGAACATATTTTATATGAATGCGCTTCTGCTTCTGCGTAGAAGACAACTACTAACTGATGGGGGAATATGAAAAGCTTCCCTTTGGGAAAGATTGTTCTATAATGGACCATTATGAGATTTTTTGCACATTCCTTTGAAGTATCAGGCACTGAACTATATGGACCACTGGTCAGATCGGGTATGGCAATTTCTATGTTCCTAACAGCAGGTACATATGTATTGATTCTGCATGGAAACACTTTTTAATGACTGTGAACAAGAGCCATGTTCCATGTGGATTCTTATATGTACGGTGTTTGTGGATCCTTCTGGATGAAAGGTGCTAGACTACCATTCCCCTCCTGAGTTCCCTACAGATATTAATGGCACTTTTCTTGCAAATAATATTAGAATGGAAAGTATGCATAGAAGAGCAGAAACAAATATACTCTTCAGCCATGTTTGATCATGGGGGAATTCAATTAGGGGCCTACCTTGTCATGGTTTCATGCACAGAATTGCTGTTTAACTACACTGCAGCTTTGGTGTTGATCAGTGGCAGTATATGACCTAATAATGTGGGAGAACAAAAGACTGACCTAAATCATATGGCTAGGATTCAGTGTTGCATCTCCACTAGGGCAAGTAGGACAAAGATGGCTTTAAGTTACCTTTTTACTTGATTATTATGGGCTTCTCCAGGAGCTGGTGTAGCCTATAATAATCAAGTGTAGCTGGTGTAGCTCCTGGAGTAGGATAGAGCAGCCAGAAATTGTTCTACTTTATGAATCCTCTCTTCATTCCACCCACTCAAGCTGCCTGTGGGCTGGTCTGCAGCCCAGGACATCTAAGAATCCCCGGAGTAGCATACGCTATGAGTATTTCTCTCCTATCCCCTGCCTGCCCATGGCACACCCCCTAAACCAGGCTTGCAAGGGAGGGCGGTCTGTGTAGTTCTAGTTTCAGTGCCCTATGCAGTACCTGAGGAGGGCAGTTCTATCCCACTTGGCTTTGGGGCTTTCACAGCACCTGTACACTACCACAGGAGCCATACAGGGGCTGTAGCAGGGTCCAGAATCCTACCCTATGAACTTATAATTTCAAGTAGTACACTGGACAGAGTTACAAATGAGAGAGAGAAAAACTATGTGAGAAAAGTATAAATATATTAAGGGTGATCTGTAAGGCTAAAGTGAAAACTGAGCTGAGCCCAGACATACATCCTGAATGCCTATACTAAGCAAGTAGTTGGGAGCATTCAGCATCAGCAAAGGAGCATTTTTTCAGAAGGTATTTTTCTACTTTGGAAAATCATCCGGTATTTCTTAGTTCACCAAAGACCTCCTTAGAGTGCATTGTCCCATGACATCCCTGAAAACAGGTGCTTGTAAACGCACCAAGTGTCCTACTAAAATCAAGTAGTTTGGTTCATCTTTTGTTCTTCCATATTAATAGGCCAGATCCTGACACTGACCTTCATTCAAAGTTTCCATAATGTTGGAAATTCTGCACATGAGAGCATGGCAGGAGATGGCCCTTAACTAACTTTCCCTTTGACCACAAGGTGAATGAACAGCAAGTTTCATACACATGAAGTTGAATGTTTACAATAATTTCCTCTCTGGGAAAGTGACTGTCCCTTTCTAGGCAATTGAATATTACAATCCTTAGGTTTGTCTTCCCTATTGTTTCACTACATTTGTTATAGCTTGGCTCCAACTGTCAGGTTGTGTGAAATGTTTCCTCTTATGGTGATGCAACATCAGTATCTGAACCGATTAGCGGAGGAAGCCTAAAGGTACCCACAATGCATTGGCAGAAAAAATAGCCTGAGCCTCTTCTGGGTCTTTCAATTGGCTTTGCAGATGTGCACCAACCCTTCCAAAATGTGAACAGTTGCTTTAGAGAAACAATGTGGGTAAGGTAATATCTGTTCTTCAGGTCACCTGAAAAGAGCTCTGTGTAAGTGTTAAAGCTTAGAAGTTGGTTCAAAAAAATATATTATCTCACCACCTTGTCTCTCTAATATCCCAGGACAAAAATGGCTACAACAACACCGCATACAACATTTGCTTTAGTTTGTTAACTTGTAATCTATATAACCAACTTTGACATCTAACTGTTAAACTGCTCAAAATGTTAGCTGTCAAATCCCATTTACAGTACAGACCCGTTTACGCGCAGATGTCAGAAGTCAAGCCATCACGACTGCATGTTAACGGACCGCGGGTTAAGAGGGCCATGCTGAAATATCTTAAGATATCTATATATATATACACACACACACATGTATTATTATGTAGGATTACATATATATTCACAGCATCCCAAATACTGCAGGCCTATCTGTTAACGGCGCTTTGCAAAAATATCAATTCAATGACTAAGCATGCATGATACGTCTTTCCTCTTCCTTTTGATCACCGATATTGGTAAACACCAGTAGGCCTACAACACATTTCCACTCCGCACTTCCTGTCGATTTCTATGTTAGTGAGCAAGTGTGTAGCGCTACATAGCAAGTTCCTGTACCGCATGTTAACGGATCTCGCGGGTTTAATAGGTAGCACTGGGAGGCATGGCGCTACCACGCATTAAGCAGATTCGCGCATAAACGGGTCTGTACTGTACTTCAAAATGGGAGGGAAGAATATTGTGCACTAACCCAATATTTTATTATATATATAAATAAAACTGTTATATTAAACACATGCTAAAATTAGACCTGAGAAAACTTCAGAATTTGCCTCCCATCTGACATTTCATCTGACATATGTTTTTGTCTCAAACCAGGAAGAAAAGTTGCATTTTTGAATTATTTTGTGAAATGGAAATTCTGAAAAATTTCACATTGGAAATGTCAAACATTTTATTTCAACATTTTCAATTGAAAAAAACCTTTTTGACATTCCCAAAATCAAAATGTTTCATTTTATTTTGTTGAAATGACCCAATATGCACAGTTTCAAGTTATTTCAACATCAAGCCTTGTTCTTCCACTTCAGCACATTGCCTCATGGGAGTTGTAGATCAGTAGCCTGATGCCTCAATTCTTCCCAATAGGCTAGGCACCATGGGCCAGACACTTACTCACCACATAGCACATTGTATTATGGGAAATGTAGTCCCCCAGGGAGCTCAGCAGAATGGACCCCACATGGGGAGCTGAACCACAACTCCTGTAAGGCAATGCGCTGATAGAGAAATGCAATTTAATGTTTTACTGACCTGATTTAAAACAAAATGTTTTGGTCAGTTCAATAAAACAAAATATTCAAATTTGGGTTGAACTGATGTGAAATTAAATATTTCATACACATTTACCTGATGGAAAAACAATTTTTTAGATTTTCCATCAGAAAAAAATTGATTGAGCAGAAACTGGAGTTTATCCTGGAAAATCTTTTAGAGAGAACATTCCCAACCAGCTCAATTTAAAATTAAGCACTTGTTTAGGATGAAAAATTTAATCCAATGAAGAATCCATTCTCACAAGATTTCACTGAGATCCATTATATTAAATGCTGTTGATAGATCTAAGAGAATGGACATTGTACCCTTGTCCACTTCTAGGAGAAGATCAAACACTATTGACACAAATATCCTCATTTCCATATCCAAAATATGACCTCAGACTGACACAGATGAAAATACAGCTGAAGATTGCTCACCTGTAATTCTATCACGTTACTATTCCTGTTATTCATTTGTGATTTTTTTTAATAGACAAAAGAAAGTGCATGAATAACAGGGCTAAATGACAAGCAAGTGGTTAAGAAGAATATAAAATGAATCTATTTTTATAATAACTGTAAAACGGATTAGTCTTCCATTTTTATTGGCCACAATACAAGCATCGTCAAAATAATACTGTAAGCCAACAGAGAATACTGAGAGCTTTGTGCTGGCTGCTAATATTATTTAGCTAGATTTAAGAACTAAAAGCAAACTGACTTACTAATCCATTCTGTTATTTATTTACATACTAACCCCTTCACTATTTACAATGCTAACTATTGACAGATAATTGCTAGCATCATAAATCATGGACAGGAAATCTTTTTATTGTCAAATAAGCCTTTACCTTTTGCAAGGCGCTGGGGCCTTAAGAATTAGTAAAAGCAGTAGGATAAAAGCAAATTAACTGGAGTATCTTGTTTCAGCATTTGCTTTTCTTTGAGTAAATTAGATAGACTATTGGAGCTAATTGCAAAATGCCATTATCAAGAGTTTTCTTTCACTTTGCAAGCAGCAGGAATATTGGATTTCAAGAATTATAAGTCTCGGTACTGCATTCTGACTGAAGGTGGAACTAATGAAGCAACATATTTAAATTTCCAAGGTCGTGTATTTCTTTCAATAAGACTCAGTCCAAAACACACGTGATTGTGAAGGAGCTCTACCAGTGCCTCTGGAGCTAGAGTTGAAACCAGATTGTAAGCCTGTTTTTCAGCTTTTCACCTTCCATACACAAATTATTTTCCATACACAAAATATTCCATATTTCAAATTATTTGAAAACAAACTAATTACAGTAACTCCTCGCTTAACGTTGTAGTTATGTTCCTGAAAAATGCTACTTTAAGCAAAACAATGTTAAGCAAATACAATTTCCCCATAAGAATTAATGTAAATAGGGGGATTGCGTTCCAAGGAATGCCTTACTGCTAAATGATGAACTAGCACTCGGCTGAGCCCTCAAGGGTTAACACATTTTGTTAATGTAGCCTCACACTCTACAAGGCAGCACAAATGGAGGGAGGGGAGACAGCATGGCAGAGAGAGCCAAATACACACACCATGTGTGTGTGAGTGTGAGTGAAAGAGTGGCGCGTTGCCCCTTGAAGTATGCTGAACCCACACTGCCTTTTTAAGTTGATCAGCAAGTTGAGACAGCAGTTTCTGCCAGCAAGCTCCCTCCATCCTGAGCCCTGTTGTGCCCCCCCGCCTGCTCTGTGGAAATGGGGTAAAGGAGCAGGGGGGACAGGAGCAGGGGAGGGGGACACCCTGACATTAGCACCCTCTCCACTCACCAAGTACCTTTGAGGCATAATGTCTCCTGATGCTTACTCTGGATTACTTACCCTGAATTAAAGCTATTGCAGGGACAAGTATGTGTGTGGAGGGGAATTAAGCTAAAACACAGATATAAAGCATATTGTACACTTACACAATTGAATAGCCTGATGGGGCTCTCATGCTACTTACTGAACTATTTGAAGTACAGCAGAAAAAGGTTAGTCGTACAATTATGGGACTTTACATCTTTTACTGGAGTTTTCTTCACACTGTACTGGGCCCAACACCAATAACGAGCGGGAATAGGAAGGAAGAGTAAAGAAACGGCTTTGCAGGCTGCCTAGCCAGTTCTACTGAAACTGGAACTAGAACATTAGAACAGGCCAGGATATTGGGGCTGACTTTCAAAACTGTATTTTTGTCTGTGTTGGTACAGTGCCTAGCACACTGGCCCATGCCTGGAGGTCCTAGGTACAACAATAATACAAATTAATTAATTAATAATAAACCAGGACAGTTCCTGCATAATTAGGACATCTAGCCAATCTAGAAAGCAAAACTAACAAATGTGAGCTTCACACCAGGACATCTTCTAACATATTCTGAGACATCATTCCACAAATTAAACATTTAATCCTGGACTATTTCCCATCACACCAACTGCCTTTTATGTTCAAATACAGGAAGGCTATGACATGAGGTTTACAAGTCGAATATGAGATTTCACAGTGGAGTATGTCATTCACCATAAACTCAATGTATTCATCAGAGCTCAGATTTAATGAGAACTAATATTTGCTACTTCTACAGACACAGTATAGCAAAATGCCTAATAAATAAAGTAAATTCAAGTCAACCCATCTTTTTGGTTAGTGTTTTTCTCCATTTTTCTCTCCCCTCCCTTTCCCCCTCGCCCCCAACCTTTCTATTCCTCCTATATTGCCTCTTATCAGCCTTGACTTCTTGTCATTTTTCCCTTTTATGGTATTTTCTCACCTATTACTCCCTACTTTAATGCACAATATACTACAGGTCTGTTATGTTTATTTTTCCTCTAGCTGATTTCCCTTTTGATTACATTCAAATTCTTCCATTGTTCTGAAATGAATAGCATGGCTACAATTCAGCAGAGAGACTGCTGCCAAAAACTCTGGGCACTTAGGAGAAACAAAAGTAGTGGAAGATTCAGTTGTTATTTCCAGCTGTGAATTCAATAAAGCCTCCTATGTATTAAAACGAACATTAATTCAGGATTAAATCACTAAGAAATACCAACAGTAGTAAATAAACTATTCAGATATACAGATTTAACTGTGTAAGACACAGTGATCACTTGAGGGAAGAACAGACACAGGGAATGTCTACCATGGCCAAAAAAAGTCCCTGAGGCAACAAGTCTCAGAGCCTGGGTCTACAGACCCAGGCTTGTGGGGCTTTGTACTATGGCATTAAAAACAGCTGTGTAGATGTTCCAGCACCGGCTAGAGCTTGTGCTTTGAAGCCCAACCCACTCCCCAAGCTTCAGAGCCAGAGCTGTTCTATCTACACGGTTAGTTTTAGTACTGTAACACTAACCCGAGTCGGTAGACCTGGGCTTTGAGACTTGCTGCTGTGAGGGCACTTTTTTTTTGGCGCCATGTAGACATGCAGAGGCTAAGGCAGGGCCGGCCCACAACATTTTGGTACCTGAGGAGGGGAGCTCAAATGACGCCCCCGTGTTCCCTCGCTTGGGCCAAAACTTTAAAAGGTCTCAATTCTGCCTTCTTCCTGTTCTACTCCCCTCATGGTACTGCTCTGCTACCTACCCCAATAAAGGAGAACGAACAACTTAAAATGCCTTGTTCAAAAATGTTATGTAACACTTAAGTTTCAAATGCCTGAACAACAAGTGTAACTTTTCTTGTCTGCATAGTAAACATGGCATTTTTATCTGTTTGAATAATCAAAGTGGTGCTTTCCGTGCCTTCTTCGTTGCAAAGATTTAAACCGCTTCCTGAAGGTCCACAGTCTGGGCCAGCTCATGCTCTATTGAGATGGTTGCAAGGCCGACCAGCCTCTCCTGTGTCATTGTGGAGAATAGATGTGTTTTTATTAATTACAGCTTGGAGAAGCTGCGTTCTCCACTGGCAACTGTTACAGGAAGTGTTAGAAGTATGCGCAGAGCAATAAAAGCACCTGGAAATAGGGTGGTCATCTTACTTGTGCACATATATTCCAGAACAGCCTTTGGAGTTGAGCCTGCTGAAATGTATCTTGAAAGGGCATTCAGTTCATCACCTAAATCACTCGCATCAGTATCGCGCATGTCATCATGTGTCAACACTGCTCTAGTGCCCTGCATTGCTGTTGTAGGTCTTCTTCAGGTATAGTGAGGCATTTTGGAATATCATACAACATCCCAAATATACTGCTGTGTTCCTTGAGCTGCATGAAACGTTCAACTGACTGTATTGCACAATCTAGTTAAAGAATTCAACTCTGAATTGTTGTATGGGGTCTCTTATGGGATTATCCCGTGCCTCATAATCAAAATGTCATCTTCTTCAGTGACTCTTGTATTCTTGAATGGGTGGGAAAATAGCTTCAGTATGAAGTTCTTCTGCCAACTTCTGTGCACTCTTCAGAACGTTTTGAAATCTCTCATCTGAATGGTAAGACTGTAGGTATGACTTTGCTTTATCCAGTTATTCCATTGCTCCAAATATATCAAGGTCAACACGTTGGAGTCTCTTGCTTACAACATTTAATTCAAACAGTATGTCGTGCCACAACACTAAGCCACACAGAAATTTGAAGTTATGGCCGTTTCTGGTGATTCCATTTCCCTCTGCCACTGTTCTCCCATGAATGGCAACTATGGCATCATCTATCTTCCCAATTTGGTGTTTGATAGGCTTTATCACCTCCACTCGATTTTCCCATCGTGTGGCACTCAGTGGTTTCAGTGTCAGAGAGGATGTTCCCAGATGTTGCTTGAAAATTTACCATCAATGAGTTGATTCAGAGAAAAATACATAGATGCTTTGAATTACATTAAAAAATTCAGCAGCCTCACTAGAAGCTGATGCTGCATCACTGACCACCAAGTTCAATGAATGAGAACTGCATGGGACAAAAAAAGCTTGAGGGTTTTACTCTCAGATCTGTGTCTGCACTCCTCTGTTCTTTCCTCTCATGTTGGCACCATTATCTTAGCCCTGACCTCTCATGTCAGCTATCGCAATTCCCACATCTTCCAGCTTTTTAAGAAACACATTTGTCATACCAGCTCCTATAGTATCATCAGTGTCAATAAATTCTAGAAAATGCTCTGACAGTCACCATTGCACAGACATTTTCACTAGGTTCTGTTGTTGTTACAAAACGCACCATTAAAATTGTTTGTTCCATATGGCTGATGTCAGGTCTGCAGTCCAGAATAAGAGAGTAATATCTTGCTGACTTCAGATCTGCCACAATCTTCCGTTTGACTTTTGTTGCCAGTAACTGTATGATCTCATTTTAAATTGTTTTTCCAAGGTAGTGGTGTCTGTACATTTCTTGGGTGGTGACTCTTCTTAGATGCTCCTGGAGTACAGCATCAAACTCAGTCATCAGCTCCACAATTTTAAGGAAGTTTCCATTGTTTGGCACATACAGCTGATCTGAACTGCCACGCAGTGCTAGGTTTTGGGTCGCAAGCATTCTCACTATGGCGATGAGCCTTTTCAGAACATTTTGCCAGTAAAGAGAGACTGATGCAATCTTCTCTTGATGCTGATCATCTATGGTGGCCTTTAAGCTTAGTCTCATCTCAAGCTCTTTCCACCTATTAAATGCTCTCTGGTGATTTGCTGCCTTCTCAGGGCATACCAGATTTCTAGCCAGATTTTTACAGTCCTTTGTTCCTGTAGAACCCAATGTGGCTGGAACATTAGACTGGAAGAGTTTGCAACAAAAACAGTATGCAGCATTCTGGGTTTCTGAGTGCATAAGCCATGGCCTCTCCACTTTGTCACCATTGGGGATTTCACGCCAGTAATGTGTTGGATGGAAACTTCTCTTTTCATTGTCTTTGGGGAACATGAAGTTTTTCACTTGCTGTGGTCCATGCAGTGCAAGGAAGTCCCTCAGGATACTGCTCAAGTGGGTCCACAGTCCTGGATCATCTAGACTTAAGGAACTAAACTCAGCAGCAGCTGTTTCTTGTGCCTCCACCACATTCTTCTCTGATCTACACTTTTCTTCAGGAATGTGCATGGTTGCATCCATTTGAGATGGAGATATAGATGCTGCAGTAGCTGCCAGGTCACCTGCACTCTGACTAACTGGAAGATCAGGCATCTCCTCACCACTCACATCCTCACTGGGGCTGGAAGGCTCACCATGAACATTTGTGTCTATGTAACTCAGGAGAGCTCCTTCCTGCTTAGACAGAAAAGCTTCCTTTGCTTTCTTTCTTTTTCTGAATGTTGCCCCAGAGGGGTTTTTTTCCCTTTCATTCATGACTGCTGTTCTGTGCCAGCTATAGTGGCTCTCAACACTCAATTGAAGGGGACAAATAAGCAGGCTAGTAGCAGGGCCTGAGTGAGGGAAGATATCAGCGTCTTAAGGGCCTAACTGGCTCCTACTACTTCAGTTGACTACCTGTTCTCCTCAAGTGGGTTCAGGGAAGCAGCAGGAAACAGGAAGCTCCCCGAGAAGCTGGTGTTAATCAATCCAGGCTCCTGGGGGTGCTAGAGAGGTACGTAAGAGGCTCCTCCTCCTCTCTCTCCCTGCAGCCCCTGCTGCTTTCTGTTATTCCCTCTCACCTTTTCTCCTGCCTGCCTGTTAAGTCTCTTGTGCCCTCCTTCCTCCAGCACAGCACTCCACCATCTCTGTGCATCTAGAGCAGGGAGAATATATATTCACCAGCAGTAGACACAATTTTCTACACTCTGGGCCTAGTGGCGCCTCTCCCCCACAGTCTGGCACTTGAAAGGAGTTTTTTAAAACAATGTTTTTTAAAAAAAATATATTCTGCCTGGTTTATTAACATATCCCATTACTGAATTAATAAGTATGGAGAATAAAAAAAAGAAACACTTTTAACCCCAGAAAACCCATATTTTGACTGAGGGGAGCTGGATGAAAAATGTAGTAAAAACAAACAAAACTAAAAGTGGAGAAAGAACCTTCTAGATGATGATAAAAAAATGTAGAGCAGAGTCATCTACATATCGAGAACAACAAAGCCAAAACACTTTAATACCACCCCAATGGCCTCATATAAACACCGAAAAGGAGACATGATAACATAATCTTTCAGAACTCTAACCAGAGAACCTCTGGAGTATGAGAGCCGTCACCCAACATTACATGCTGGATTCGGAACAACTCAAATATAATTCACCCAGCCCTGCCTGGGTCTGCAGCTCTGTTACCAATATTTCATGGTCAACTACATCTAAAGTAGCATATAGATCTTAAAGCAGAAGGATAGGTATGTTGTTTGTACCATAGCCAGAAGGGGCCAGGAAATATAAGGACTCTAGATAATGTGAGGTCTTCTGTCACAATTTTCATAACAACCCTACCCAAAAAAGAGGACGTTACAGGAGGGCGGAGGCGGGTGTAATGGCAAGATTATCTGGATCATGTGACAGTTTCTTGAGCAACAATACATACATATAAATTACTTGAGTTTTTCCAGAAAGCTCATCCGCAAAGCAAAACCTGCCAAAGATCAGTGAGGGAGGATGTTACGTTTATTCTCACCCCCCATAACATTGCTGCCACCAGTAAAGCAGCCAATCTGCTCTAAATTCCAACCAATTTTATGTTCAGAATAGACAGACAATTTAGAGAAATACTTAGCATGCATCTGAGTATAAGGCAACCATGTTTCACCGAGTGGTTAAACCATCTACTGATTGGGCCTTCACCAATACTCTGTTATATGGGGAAAAACAACAAAAACAGTCTTTGCCTCAGATTTAAACAATTCTTTATGTCATTCTTGATCAAATTCAGAGCATTATTTCCACACTCTAGCCTCCCTTCTTTATTTTTCACCTGACTATAAAGGAGCCTTTAAGTATGCCCCACACATGGAGGGGGGATTTTGGAGCTAATGGATGAGAAGACAGCAAATCAATGTCCCAGCTGACTCTTAACAGCCTATTCCATCTGTCATACAGTGTTCTCCCTCAAAGAGCTTTTAAAACCTACTAGGCTCATTAATTTCCAAGAGTGGACAATGAAATGGATCAAAGGCACATATGGATCTGTATAAAGGTAAAATATTTAATTTTGTTCTTAATAAAAACAACAGGAATTGTGAGCAAATTCTCTCCCCAAGTTTGAGCTACCGTTTTAGAATTGGGTGTCAGAACACACACATGGTGGAACACTAGGTAGGATCCAGAGCCTAATCCTACCATCAATATCTCCCTGTGAGTGATGATTTTCTGGCTGGCATATATGCTTGTTTATTTAAGGAGGTTAATGAAAACCCACTTGTTTTTCTTCCCAGAGACAAATGTCACAGTATTCATCATGAGTTGATCATGATTAATTTTTGCTACAGCTGCACTGTTTGTTATAATTCATATTGTATATTGTGCAGAAACTCCCTAGTACCTTGTAGTACAATGGGAGGTTATATTCAACAATGCCTCTTTCATTCATCTACAAATCAAGTATTGTCTAGATAAGTGCTTTTCACAAGACTACTCTCCCATGATCATAAAATTTAAATTACTTCTGCCAGCAACAAACAACAACAGCCAAAATATTATTTTGGTGGGGAGGGGAAAATCTGTCCTAATATTACTGTGGAAAGAGGTGGGGAAGAAAAAGAAAATTTTAAAAAATACTAAGGAATAGATACAATGAAGAACATGGCCAAAACAACAAGTACAGGGACCATTCATTTGGATTCAATAGGATACATGCAGATCCAAACAAAGTGATGGGTAATCTGCCATGCCAGATCTAAAAACACATAGAAATATTCTGCCCAGATGATTTATTAACTTCCTGATCTCGTGCTTTTCTCTGTCGATAGGACTATTTTCTTCCTGTTTTAAACCATGTCGTTATAATTCTGATCTTTAATTTAAGATGACACAAGAAAACATTGTGCTACCATTATAAAATTAATAGCATGCCTGGGAAAGAAAAACAATGTCTGAAACTTTGATGGTAATCATCCAGTTCAAAGGTTAATGCCTCTCTGTACAAATCAGTGCATAGACAATATCATGGTATTGAATCAAACAGAAGAAAGCTCTCTCGTGCGCTCTCTCTCTCATTCTCTCTCTTTTTTAAGAAAACAGGATGGAGACAGTCATAAGAGATCTCTAGCTACAAGTGAAAACAAAACAAGACTTGTGTCTCTGTATATGTAAGGATTTATTTATGTATTTACTATGTAAAGAAGCATATACGTACATAGTTATTATATGCACTTAAGTAAACCTATGTGGAAATAGTAAGCAAACTGTCTTGGCCCAATATTGTAGCAAGTAACTGGACACACTTATTACAAACACTGCTGCAAAAATGTTACAGAATTTAACAGTTTAACAGAATTCCAAATGAGTTATATAAGGAATGTTTATTGTTTGAAACATTTCATGAGCAAAATGGCAAAATTTGCCCAAAATTCAAGTTAAAAAAACTATGAAAATGATCTTCATCCTGCTAGTGGTTGGTTTGTATGTTACTTGTAAAGTTGTACCCCATATATGTTAACACATACTCGTGTCAACATGAATAGTGTAAGAGTGGGTTTACCTGTGCAATAGGAAAAGGGTTAAACATTAAGAGCTAGATTGAGAGTTTAGTCTTGGTCCATAGTAAGAAGACTGGATGGTTATATTGCCTCAGAAGCAGATCTGCAAGGGAAGTGTGACCCTGTGAGCTCTGCTGACCAAAGCACTGAAGCGCCAACCATTCCTCACCTCTGCCTGTCCATTCCCTCACTCCTGCACAGAAGGAGAGAAGCAGTTCTGAGGAAGCTGTTAGTACCCCCACGCCACACACTGTGACACTCATGGCATGTAGCTCACACAGGAGGATAAGGGAGTACCTTATAGCTAAGTAAACACAGTGATAGATAATTAAGAAGTTACTAACGATGGTTCTTTGAGATCTGTGTTCCTAAGGGTGCTCCACCATCGGTTTATCTGCGTCCCTACGCTACTAATTGGAGAACTTCCGTAGCAGTGTCTGTGGGGTCTACACATGGTGCAGCACAAGGAGAGACAGCGCAAAAGGCTAGTCAGCACGTGAAGGCTAACCCTTCTCAATTGCTTCTCTACCGCAGAGTCATAGACAAGAACTTTGAAGCAGAGGGGAGAAGGATGGGTTGTGGAGCATCCACAGGGACACTGGACACGCATCTTGAACCATTGTTACTGCACAAGATGAGTAACTTCTTCGCATAGTGTCCTGATGGGTGCTTCACTGTAGATGACTCCCTGTAGTGGTGTGGCAGTCATCCCTCCCCCCTCTGGGTGGAAAGGAGGCCACACCACCTCACTGTGCCATTGGGATTGTTGCCAAATATCAGGAGAATTAGCGAGTTAGGCATTAGTGTCCCAACCAGACTAACGGGGCTGAAACACTCCGATAGTCAAGTGGTTCTGGCCCTTAGGCAAAAAAGAGGGTCCCCCAGGAGTTCGTATGCTCTGGCTCTTAGGCTGGGGCTGAGCAGCCAACAGTCTATAGCCCCTGGGCCAGAGCAACCCAGGCACACTATAAGCTCTGGGCCCTTTATGCAGCGGCAGAGCAAGAACAGTCGTCTATACGTTCTGGGTCCTTTAAGCAAGGGCAGAACGAAAACAGGAGCCTGTAGGCTCTGAGCCCTCTAGGCAGGGGCAGATCAAACACAATAGGCTGTAGGCTCTGATCCCCCTAGGCAGGGGTAGAGCAGACATAGCAGTCAATTAGCTCTGGGCCCTTCAGGCAAGGGCAGGGCAAACCCTGGTAGTCGGGCATCCTAGCTCCAGCAGACAAACACAGGCCTCTTGATCTGGAGAGGGGAGGCTGCCACCCCAGGGATGGAGTGGCGGAGGGGCCCAGGCCCACCAGACTCCACCAGGCCCCGATCTAGGGCCCCAACAGTGGCAGAGTATTCTGCCACTGGGTCAGCAGGGAATCCAGCTACAAGATGCTGACCATGATTCAGGCAACACTGCAGCCAGATTGAAGTCGGCTGTCCCTTGGCCATTTCTTACCCTCCCCTCGGGGTGTACCTGGATCAACGAGGCATTCCCTGTCTCCTCCAGGTAGATAGTCAGTGGCAGTCCCAGCAAGTCCATGGCAGACACAGGTTCCCCGGTGAGCAAGGCGTTGCTGGGCTTGGCAGCAGAATCAGCAGCCTGGAGCAAGCAGGATACGTTTGCCTCCCTTGGTGTTCCAGCCCCAACTGAGCTGGAGGCTCTGCCATTTATACCTCTTGTTCTGCTTACCCACTTCTGGTGGGAGGAGTGAGGCTGGACTGGTGATGTCGACTGTGGGAATTGACAGCATCCACCATAATGGAATTGGGTGGCAGGAAGGAAAAAAGGAACTCCAATTTTTTGTGCAGACATAATATTTTTTTGTTCGCCCATTTACAAGTTGGCGACACCAATGCCAGGGTTTGCCACACTGTTTTGGGGCTGGTTCTAAAATGGCCTAATTACTTGGAAGAGCAATCCTTGAGGATGAAGAAGAGTAGAGGATATCAAGTTGTTGATAGTGCATGTCCTTGACCTCCTCTAACAGTATGTGGAGGATGTCCGCCACCTTTTTCGCCAGCTCCTGGAAAAGGCCCAAGTCATCTGCCAGGGATGTGGGGGAAGGCATGACGGCTTAGAGGAGGAGGATATGGTCTTTATATGGTCTATATCCTCCTCAGTACCATATTTCTCTATCTCCTGAGGTGGTTCTAAGGCCCTAGGTGCTGTCGCCGAGGGAGTATGCCTAGACGGCTCTCAGGCAAGGCTTGAAGCCTGCGAGGCAGGCTGTTGGTGTGCCACCCAAGGACTCCAATATTGCCATTGTGGCATAGGGCCTGATGGGGGTGCCCATGGGTGGCTGTACCAAGATGGAGGTAGTGGTGGAGCCATCTGTGGGTATGTTCTCCGACCCTGCTGGTAGTGGTTCTCATATGGCGCTTGGGAGGAATACTGTGGGACCATTGTGACGGTGTACGCCATAAAGCTTTATGGGGAGAGGCTTATAAATGTATACATGATGTAACTGGAATATGTTTTATGCTACATGTGCCATGTAACATATCTCTGTGAAAGTTATGACCTACTGAATCTATTCCTCCTGTTTGTATGCATGTATCATTGTTCTAGTTGAAGTTATGAATATTGGTTTTATATTTGCTGGTTTTATGCACAGCCTTTGTAAGAGCATGGGACCGGGTCTGGAGGAAAGAATGTGGAAGTTAAGTACAAGCACTTAACAGACAAAAGCAGTTGCAGACCCCAATCCACATCGGGGCCTGGTCAGGAATGCAACTGGTTGGGCTGGTTACCGAGGGGTGCATGGATATGTGACTTGCCCATGTGATCCCAAAACTCCATGGTAACATGATGTTACATAGGGAGGGGGAAAAGACTATAAAAGCCCGGGGGAGACCCTTCCATTTGGTCTTCAGCTGGCTAAAGAGAGAGGCTCTCCACCCCCCAAGGACATACCTGAGAGAAACTGAACAAAGGACAAAGACACTAGGGGGTGTGGGCGACTGCTGGACCCAGGCTAGTTCTACAGCCTGTAAAAAGGAAAACAACTCCTTTTTACACAACTTCCCCAGGTAACAACTCGTACTCCAGGCAACTTAATAAGTAAAAAGTGATTTTAATAAGTACAGAAAGTAGGATTTAAGTGATTCCAAGTAGTGACAGACAGAACAAAGCGAATTACTAAGTAAAATAAAATAAAACACGCACGTCTATGTCTACACAAAGTTAACACAGATAAAAGCCTCACCAGATTTAGATCTTTTCATTTTTACGGGCTGTAGAACTAGCCTGGATCCAGCAGTCACTCACACCCCCTGGTCCCATGTTCTTACAAAGGCTATGCATAAAACCAGCAAATATAAAACCAACATTCATAACTTCAACTACAACAATGATACATGCATACAAACAGGAGGAATAAATTCAGTAGGTCATAACTTTCACAGAGATATGTTACATGGCACATGTAGCATAAAACATATTCCAGTTACATCATGTATACATTTATAAGCCTCTCCCCATAAAGCTTTATGGGGTACACCGTCACAACCATCAACTCTGGTTCATTGTCCAAACACTCTCTAGATAGCGGAGGGGCATGGCTGGCTGGGGGGATATCCCCTGTGCCCAGTAAAGGCTTGGAGCCACAATGTCAGTACCGAGAGGCGGGGGCTGGGGTGCATCCCGTACTCCAAGGTCTCTGATATGGTGGAATTCCATTGGTACTGAATGTCCCAGTGTTGGTGGCAGTGCCGAGGGAGACAGAGACCTTCTCTGTACTGGTCTCTCCAGTGGACTCGCATACTGGGAGCATCTTCTTTTGCTTGCTCTTGTCTTTCGGTATCAAAGAGTCAGAGCCCATGCCCATAGAGTCGTGGGTCTGTCAGTGGTACCTATAGCCAATGGTGGTCATGCATTGATGCCAGACTGTGGTCTCCATGTCAGCAGTGCGGAGGATACTGAGCGAGATGGTGATCACTTGCGGTTGTCTCTAGGCTCCCTTAGGAGACTTCCCACACTCGTCTCGGAGGTCTTGTGAGAGGAGTCCCCAGTATGTTTCTTTGACCCATTTCCCTTAGAAGTCGAATGTTGTGGGGAAGACTCACATCTGCTGGGAGACTGAGGTTGGACACCTGTCTTCATGAATATAATCTGGCGAAACACTATGTCCTTGTGGGATCTCGGCCGGAGCGGCTAGTAGAGGATGCACTTTGTTGTATGTTGCCCTCACCGAGGCAGTGGATGCACTGAGAGTGCTTATCCATGACTGGGATTGGCTTGTTGCAAGTGAAGCATTTTGTGAAGCCCGGGGAGCTAGACGTTCCCTGCGAAGGGGAAGGGTCCCCGGTGGGAAAAACAGCAGGCGAAAAATAATATTTTTTTAAGGGTAGAAAGAACAGAAGAACAACAACTAGACTACAACTAGGGAAAAACTACCTAACTGTGAAAAGCAAACAGAAGAGCAGTAGCATTAACAGACTGCTAATGGCTTCATCTCTAGCCAGGGGCGGTTGAAAAGGAACTGAGGGGACTTAGCCCGTACGTGCGCTGACTAGCCTTGTGGTGCAGAATGAGGAAAGACAGCACATGTGTGAGCCCAATGGACACTGCTACTGAAGTTCTCCAATCAGCAGAGCAGGGATGCAGACACACATTCAGTGGAGCACCCACAGAGACACTACTCAAAGAAGAACCAGAAGTTACATGAATAGTTACAGAGTAGTTACATGGCATAAATACAATGAATTCTAAATCTCAGATAGAATCTCACTCTTTAAAATTCTTGAATTATTTAACTGTTCAGCACTCTCGTTAAGACGAGTTGATAGAAATTCTCTGGTGATATATTCAAAAAGATGCCTGAAAGGGTGGTGTGGAAAAATCTGTAGTAAAGATCCTATGGCCCAATCCTGTGTATTGCTGAGGATCCTCATCTTATGCTGAAGTTAAGAGAGCACTGGGTAATCAACATTCATAGAGTTTAAGGCCAGAAGGGGCCATTAGATCATCTAGTCTAACCTCCTCTATAGCACAGACCATTAAATTTATAGTTACCCGTGGACTGAGACCAATATAATTTGTGTTTGGCTAAAGCATATCTTCCATAAAGGCATTTGGTCTTGATTTGTTTGTGCGCAAATGTGACGATACATTCAAAGAACAAAACACTCTTTCAGCATTTGAAAAGTCTTAAACAAATAGGATATTGGGGAGAGAAAAGGTTCTGTGCTAGAGTTTCAGTTATTCAATGCAGGGTGTACATTTCCATCTTAAATCCAGACTTGGGTGTGATTTGTCAAGACTTCAGTAATATTGACAGGCCAGTGTCATAACTGCAGCCTCAGTACAATGATGAAGCTGGTACTTAGAACAGAAATGAACTCTGACTGAATAATGCTATGGGCACCCACACTTAAATGACATTAGTCTCCTAAAACCATATTAAAAATGTATAGGCTATGTCAGACTCTCAAATGCAAGGAAATTCACCATTGAGGATTAAAGACACAATGCAGAACAACAGAAAAACAGCTGATTAGGTCTATGGGTCGATAATACATTATTCAAAAGGTGCTAAATGTTATGGCATGTAAATAGAACTCAGCTGTTTTGGTGGCAAATAATAAATAACGCAACATCCCGCACCAGCCCAAAGTAAGCATCTCAACCATAAAATCTTTTTTTTTTTTAAAGGTACGCTACAGAAACTGTAGAGCCAGAAGGGACACAGTGGCAGCCATACTAGATGGCACAGAAGTTCGGGTCTCCCTATAAAATTCATCAAACATTAAGGAATTAAATGTTAAAATTAACTCACTAACATCTATAAATACTGTAATTAATTTATTAAAGAATATCAATGTTTCTCAGGCAATTAAGTGCAACATATATAGTAACAAATTTATTATGTATCTACGCATGGAATAAAAGAAATAAAACAGGTGGAATGGTCAACACTATTAAACAGCACACTTATCTGAACCACAGTAGTGGAAAAAGAAATTCATAATATTGGGAAAGAAAATTTGCAATTTGCGAGGCTAGAAGGTTCTGGACCTTGGGCACCCCATCAGTAGTGTACCTAGGGGGAGAGCAGAGGGAGCGGCCACTCCCCCGAGCACATTTTCCAAAAGTGGCTCCTTTTTCATTTTTGAAAGGGTGGCAGTGGCACTGGAAACGGAGTGGTGGTGGAAGGCGACAAAAAAGCGCCGACATTCTAATACAGGTACCTTCAAATACTTTTTGAGCATTGTCATCATTTTCTTCTAGGCAAGCAGAATCTCCCATAATCAAATGCAGTAGAAACATCGTCTGTGTACATGGCACGAGGCGGGCTGAGCCATCTGTTCAGCCTGCTGCCGCTTTGGGGTTCCCCCCCACAGCTCCTGCCAGCAGGGGTCCCGCTGCTGGCCCCACCAAGAGCCCATTGCTGGCCTGGGTTCTTTCACCCAGGCTGGCAGCGGGCTGAGAGACCCCGGCTGGCAGGAGCCCGCGGGGGGAATTCTAGAGCAGCGGCTGGCTGAGCTGCTGCTTAGCCCACCGCCACTCTGGGATTCCCCCCTGTGGGCTCCTGCCAGCAAGGGTCCTGCCGCTGTCCTCACCAAGAGCCTGCTGCTGGCCTGGGTGAAAGAACCCAGGCTGGGAGCGGGCTGAGAGTCGGGGTGGCGCCTTTTTTTATGTGTTCGCTTCCCCTGGTGTTAGAACCAGGCTACGCCACTGCACCCCATACAATTAATAGTTCAAGTGTGGCAATTATGATTGCTGTTCGTAGATGGACAGAGAATCCTAGAGAACTGGCATATGTTAGAAGTATAAGTAAAATAAAGAATTGGACCTATAATCAGCATTATCTCAGTGTGAAAATGGCAACACAAGGAGGAGATGAAATAAACACAGCCTGCTGTAAATGAATCTAACACAGATGGTTCTGTGAGTGCTCAGCTCAAATTGAACCTGACCATGATAGAGGGAGGTTGGGCACGACTAATCTTTAAAGAGAGAGTGAAGGAGGCAGTACAGCTTGAGTACACATTATGTGCTCTGGAATATCACAACTTTTCAGTGGGGACACCATGCCAGGGGAGCCTGGATGGGTTTTGCTTGAACCTCACCTCTCTGACTCAGATTGGGACCAAGCCCTATGGCTAAGCATGAAGATGAAGGAGAACGTGACAGAGGCTGTGACAGACAACAATGAATGGGAATCACTGATGACCCATCTCTTTGCACCCGTACCATCCTCGTCCATTAACACTGCTGATGTGGTACAAAGGAAAATAGAGCAATTGGTGCCCATTGCTTAACTAACAGCCAAGCACTACGCAATTGAGAATGATATTGTTCAGGCAGTGGAAAGACCATGGTGGGCTATACCAGATGAGGTGAGCTTGCACCCCCGTGGTTCGTACTTTAAGCCTAATGTTGATGGCGGTTCAAATGATTACCACCACTGTGGCCTTGGGAATGTGCTTTTGGGTAATAAACTTGAAAAAGAAAGCACAGAAAGACAGGAATATGATGCAAATGAAACAAATGCTAACATAAAAAGAAAGACAGAAGCAGAGGAATGTAGCTCAGGCCTGGTCCAACATGAATAATTAACACATGGCGGGAGGTCTCATTTTCTGGAAGATAGAATTAGGGAAGGAAATGATCAGAATGTTTGTGCTAAATAAGATAAGTAAATAGGTCAGTAGGCTACAAAGACAGAATGTCTGAGGGCGAACACCAGGGAACTATTTGCTATGAACTAGATAACAAGGGACAAAATAAATTAAGAATGTAGAGATGAGATAAAGAGGAAGTCGAAGCATGGATAGTGCATGCTGCATAGGGATTCGTTCCTGCAAACTAACCAGCCAATCCAAAAATGTGTGATGCAATGTATAGTAAATGCAATAATGTGCGTAATGTGTATCAAGGGAAAAGGTGTCTGCGTAACTTTAGAGCTGTAATTTATCCTGCATCCATCCCCTCTGTGTTTAAGTCTGATCAACTCAGTGTAACACTGCTGTATGCCAAATAAAGATAACTGAATAATGAAGGCTGGAGTCAGACTGAGTTCCTGGGAAGCCGAGTGGAAAGAGGTCTTGGAGGGACTCCCAACACTAACGTAGATAAGGACCTACACAGACAAATGCTTAACAGTATTCACTATAAACTAAAATACCCAGCGAGACCAAAACCCTCCACAATAATATGTAACATAACCAAGCTGTGGCATGTCATGATGTGTCTCACCTCCTGTACATGACAGGCCGCAACCATCCCCTAGTATCCACACTAAACTAAAAAACCAAAACGACACCATTGTATTACAGCCCTCAGGAGACTAAACTACAGTGGATGCCACTTAACAGCAATCCCAATAACAGCTTAATACACTTAATACCAACATATTGCTGCAAAACGATCCCATTCTATTGAATATAATGTGAATGGGATTCAGATATCGGCAACAGCCATGACGCTTAGTAACAATTTTTTATTGGAAGAAAGGCCCCGGCTGCAAGGTTTGTGGGGCTGCAGCCAGGGAAGGAAGCTCTGGGATGTGCCTTCCCTGACTGCAGCCCCAGAAACCTGCCCGTGGGCTGGTGCTCAGCATGTCCCAGTTCTTCCTTCCCTGGATGCAGACCCACAAACCTGCCTTCAGCCCAGGACCTGCCCAACAGGGGAACCCCTGCCAGAATCCCAGTACTGTGGGCTGAGAAGGGAGGTTGGGAAGGGAGACTGTGAGCAGGACAGCAGCAGGGAGAGGTCTGCAGCCCAGATACTGGGGCTTTCCATAGGGAACAGGGGCATTGGTGGCCCACACAGCTGCACAACATCTCTACTTGCATTCTCCGGGCTGCATCCTACCCTGGCACTGGGGGCACGGGTTGAGCACAACCCAGCACTTCCTTCCTGGTTGGTAGTCCCACAGGCAGGTTTGTGAGGCTGCCCTTTTGGATAATACCAACATTTTGCTGGGAACCAATAGATTGCTAATAAGTGGAACCCACGGTATTATGTGCCACTGACAGAGAATCGGAGAGACTGAGGCACACCAAGGCCCAAGGTCCCTGTGCCCCATGCTGCAGAGGAAGGCAAAAAAGGCTCCAAAATCAATCTCTCCTGGGGGAAAATTCCTTCCTGACCCCACATATGGTGATCAGTTAGACCCTTAGCACATGAGCAAGGCCCACCAGCCAATCACCTGAGACACAGAATTTTCAGTACCACATTTGAGAGGACTGGCCCACTCCGTCCATCAAAAGAAACCCTTCATCCAATACTCAGACACTCAAATTTGTCAAGCTCTCCCTTAATTAGTTTTAAGTTCTTTGCCCCCACAACTCCTATTGAGCCTGACTCCGCTGATGGCTAGAAACCTTCTCCTAATTTCCAGCCTACATTTATTAATGGCCAGTTCATACCCACCTGTTCTTGTGCCAACATTGTCCTTTAACTTAAATGGTGCCTCACCATCCCTGGTCTTTATCCCCTTGATGTATTTATATAGAGCAACCATATCCACTCTCAGCCTTCTTTTTGCTAGGATAAATAAGCCAAGCTTGTTCAGAAAGGCCCTCCATTCCTCTGATCATCCTGAACACGCTTCTGAGGAAGATATGCCACTGTCACTGGGAGCTGCCTCTGTTCCCCCACTCCAAGCATGTCATGCCCAGTCTCAGTCCAGGGGGTTTATTTGTTAACCTTTGTTATAAAAATCACCAGAACACAGTCTTAATTTAATTCCTAGCCCTCCAAACCACACCCCTGCTTGGTCCCACTGTAGTAACAGCTTAGGTAGTCACATTCCATAATCGGGCAATTTTTTTATCGTCTTTTACATATTTTCTCTATTGGCTTTGAGAAGGTGCACCATGATTAAGCCTGCCTTCCTGGGACGGTTACCTGTGGAGGCACCCATCACACCATGTGCAGTCCCCCATGCAGGAGGTCTCAAAAGTGTTGGCCCCTCTTGCCATACTTTCGTCTGTTTGATCTATAACATTCTGCCTGCTGGAAGGACCCACGCCCTGTTGTCTACTGCCATTTTGATCCTGCACCCAGGCAGGGGCCAATGCCCAAATTCCACCACAGGGAGGTTGCCTTGCCTACCCTATAATGTCTTGGAACTAGGACCCAGGAAATCCACTACTCCATCCTAGGTTGGCGGTCCAGCTGCTGGCAGCATGTGAAGCTTACACTTCAGCTCCTGAAGAAAATCCTTTCAATTCACGTTTAGAGGAGTCCCTGCCCAAGGGGCACCACAGCTTCACACCACTTCCCAAATTATCTGAGAACGGACTTTGTGGTCCTCCCATAAGTCAGTGATTTCAACCTCTGGAAAAGTTCCTGCCTTTGCCCATTTCTCCTTCCTACCACTCTCAGCTTGGCAGGGAGAGGGGGACACTCAACAAGAGTATCCAACCACCCTGCCCCGCCCAGGACCCACTCGCACATCCCTTACCAAGGAGAAACCTCCACTGAGGGTGAACTCCTGCATCCAATGCCATCCTCCTCTGCGTCTTTCCAGGGCAAGCAGGTTTCATTTAACCCCTGCAAGGGACAAGCTCTTGGTTCTGTTGTGTCTAAGGGGCCTGGTCCCTGGGCTGCTGCTGCTGCTGCTGCCACTAGGCTGCCCACTGCTGCATGTTCTCTTTACTGGTGCTGTGGCTGCCTCTTCTTTGATAGTCCTTCCAGATAGTCCTTGCTAAGACCCTACTGGTAACTCTGAGGCTCTTAGGGACCCTCAACCCCAGAGGGAGGGAACCACTCCTCTGTGTAACCAGAAGCAAAGTTAGACATTTTTAAATCAACAGGTCAGATAACTTGCCTCCAAGAGTTTTAAAAGACCTGGTTGAGGAGCCAATAAGTCTTGGAGAATTGGGGAAATTCCAGAAGACTGGAAGAAAACGAACATTGTGCCAATTTTTAAAATGGGTAAACGGGATGACCCCAGTAAGTATAGGTCTGTCAGTCTGATATTGATCCCAGGCAAGATAATGGAGCAGAGGATATGGTACTTGATTAAAAAAAAGAATTAAAGGAGGGTAATGTAATTAATGCAAATCAACATGGGATTTATGAAAAATAGACCCTGTCAAACTAACCTGGTATTTTTTTATGAGATTACAAATGTGGTTGATAAAGGTAATAGTCTTGTTATAATATACTTAAACTTCTGTAAGGATTTTTACTTGGTACTGCACAAGATTTCGATTAAAAAAACAGATTGATAAAAATTGATATGGCACACATTAAACAGATTAACAACTGGCTACCTGATCAGTCTCAAAATGTAACTGTAAACGGGGAATCATCATCAAGTGGGTGTGTTTCCAGTGGCATCCCACAAGGATTGATTCTTGGCCCTATGCTATTTAACATTTTTATCAATGACCTAGAAGAAAACACAAACATTGGAGGAGTGATAAATAATTAAGAGGACAGGTCACTGATACTGAGCAAATTGGATCACTTGGAAAACTGGGTGAAAGCAAATAACGTGTGTTTTAATATGGCAAAATGCAAAGGTATACATCTAAGAACAACAATGTAGGCCATACTTACAGGATTGAAGAACTCTGTCCTGGAAGCAGTAACTCTGAAAAAGATTTGGGGTCATGGTGGATAATCAGCTGAACATGAGCTCCCAGCTTGGTGCTGTGGCCAAAAAAGCTAATGTTATGCTGAGATGCATAAACAGGGGAAATCAAATATAAGTAGAGAGGTTATTTTACCTCTATATTTGGCACAGGTGCGACTGCTGCTGGATTACTGTATCCAGTTCTGGTGCCCACAATTTAAGAAGGATGTTGACAAATTGAAGATGGTTCAGAAAAGAACCACAAGAATGACTAAAGGATTAGAAAACATGCCTTTTAGTTATTGATTCAAGGAGCTCCATCTATTTAGCTTAAGAAGAGAAGGTTAAAAGGCTCTTCAGTCTAGCAGACAAAGGTATAACACAATTCAATGGATGGAAGTTGAAGCAACACGAATTCAGACTGGAAATAAGGCGCACACATTTAACAGTGAGGGTAATTAACCACTGGAACAATTTACCAAGAGTCGTAGTGGATTATCCATCATGGGAAATTTTTAAATCAAGATTGGATGTGTTGTTTTTTTTAAAGATACAGCCTTAGCGTTTATTTTGGGGGACCTTCTATGGCCTGTGTTATACAGAAGGTCAGAATAGATGGTCATAATGGTCCCTTCTGGCACGGGAAGCTATAACTCTATGTTGGAATGGAAATCATGGGATAAAATCAGACAGCACTGGGGCAGTATGTATGCATAGACAGGCAGAAAGACAACTTCAAAAGGTAGGGGGACCAGATGTCCTGATTTTACAGGGACAGTCCCAATGTTGGGGTCTTTTTCTTATATAGGCTCCTATTACCCCCCACTCCCTTCCCGATTTTTCACACTTGCTGTCTGGTCACCCTATCAAAAGCTGAAGTTCAAGTGCCAGTATTTCCTACATAAAATCGCAATCTCCCTTCCCTTTGGTACCGATATTCTATAGCCTGATGTACATGCATGTGTACAATGCTGATGTGTCTGAGATTTGGGTATACTCAAGTGCAAGTGTTTCCACTTGCCTGATGTATACAGTATCTTTGGAGAGGTCGAGGTAATGTACGCTACTGACTGCTAATTGCACATTTTCTTTCCTTTGCTATCTATGTCAGATCCTTGTTTGAGTAACTAACTGTTTCTCTGTGAGTTTCTACCTACCTCCTTTTTTATTTTAAAATTATTTATAATATATGCTAATTTAGATGTTTTGGGTTACTCCTGCAAAGATTTGCATACTGTTAAAACCCAGAAGTAAGTGATCTTTCAATACAGGTATGTGTACTGTTTGAAGGATAATGCCATGGTTCCAGCTTTTACTGTAGTACTGCTTCTAAAAGATGCCACTGAGGACTATCAATATAAACACTTGCTCTTCCTTGTCGTATGATAGTTTTTCAAGTCTTTAGATCATTTACAAGGGAGACATCATAGTCTGGTGGACAGGCCACTAGTCTGGGAATCCAGAGACCTGAATTACATTGTCAACTCTACTCTTGACTCACTTTCAGTAAGTCACTTGGGATAAAATTTCTAAGTGTCCACCAAACTTCATTATATCCCTTTTGGATGCCTAGTTCAAAACAGGTGGGGAACTGCAGCTGATAAGTATACCTGAAAATCAGGCCTTAGGTGTCTTCTCAAGCAGAACACCCTAAGGGGCCTTCAGTTTTGTTTTTTCCCCTCTTCTGTAAATTAGGGATAATGAAACTTAACCACTTTTGGGTAGCGCTGTGATCCACAAATGAAAACTGTTATGTAATGCTAAGTAGTAGTAATAGGAATGATGATCATATTATTGTAACTGATATTTGGGAATGTTCTTGTAACTAGACATGGATATAAGGTAATAGAGCATTGATTTAAAATATTTTTTGAACTTTTCTGTTACATGTCTGTGTTACATTTTGTGTTACATGGTATTAAATGCTGCCCTGAGGGAATGGTTGAACTAATTACACTTTTAAAAAACTGAATGAAGAGTTAAATGACAAAGTGAAAATTCAAATGAAATATCTACAGTACAAGTTAATCTAATGGCAGTGGGTGACAAGTTAATTCAGATAGCAGGGTCATTCATATAACAGTGGGAGTCATATTAGTTAATCACCTGCTATACTTGAGGGAAGAAAGTGGGGAGGATCAGATGACAGAAGGCAAAGAATAGAAGAGATCATGGAGGGAAGGGAGAAGAATTAAAATGAAGTAAAACATGCTGGGGGACTTGGGAAGGGAAAGTACCAATTGGAGAGGGAGGCCCAGGAGGTAGAAGAGAATGGAAGGGAATACTGTGAGATGAAGGAATGGTCAAAATCTAGGGGGGGAAAGAATCCAAGTGAAGATCTCTAAGGGCTTGTCTATACTACCCGCCGAATCGGTGGGTAGTGATTGATCTTTCAGGGATCGATTTTTCGCTTCTAGTGTAGATGCGAATAAATCGATCCCCGATCGCTCTGCCGTCGACTTCGGCAATCCACTGCGGTGAAAGGCAGAAGCGGAGTAGATGGGAGAGCGGCGGCAATCGACTCTGCGTAGTCCTCACGGCGCAGTAAGTCGATCAAGGTACATTGACTTCAGCTACATTACTCACGTAGCTGAAGTTGCATACCTTACATTGACCCCCCCGCCCCTAGTGTAGACCAGGCCTAAGAGAGAAAGGAATGTAACCTTGGAGGAGAGAAAGTCACAGAAAAAACAAAGAGGACAGATTCATAGATTATGAGGCCAGAAGGGACAATTGTGATAATCTAGTCTGACTTCCTGTATAACACAGGTATAGGACTTCCCTGAATTAATTCCTCTTTGCACTAGAGCATATCTTTTAGAAAAACATCCAATCTTGATTTAAGAATTGACAGTGGTGGAGAATCCACCACATCTTTTGATAAATTGTTCCAATGGTTAATTACCCTCACTGTTAAAAATATGTACCTTTTTTCAAATCTGAATTTGTCTAGCTTCAACTTCCAGCCATTGGATTTCATTAAACTTTTGTCTGCTAGATTGAAGAGGCTATTGTAGAATGTTTGTTCCCCATGTAAGTGCCTACAAACTGTGATGACGCAACCCTTAACCTTCTTCTCTGTTAAGCTAAATAGATTGAACTCCTGGAATCTATCACTATAAGGCATGTTTTCTAATCCTTTAGTCGTTCTCATGACTCTTCTCCAATTTATCAATATCCTTCTTGAATTGTGGAAACCAGAACAAAAACAGTAATCCAATAGCAGTTGCACCAGAGTCAAATGCAGAGATGGTAATAGAGCCTCCCAACTCCTAGCAGATGTTCCCCTGTTTATACATCCAAAGATTTCATTGGTCCTGTTGGCCACACCATTGAACCAGAACACATGTTTAGCTGATTATTCAGCAAAACCTGAATATCTTTTTCAGGGTCACTGCTTCCACCCCCATCCTGTAAGTGTGGCCCGTATTGTTTGCTCCTAGATACATATCTTTATATTTGACTATATTAAAATGCATAGTTTCTGTGCCCAGAAATATAGAAGAAAAGTGTAAAAGGAGGAAAGAGAGAATAAAAATATTTGGAAGTAAAATACACATTTTTGATAGAAGTATCTTTTTCAGGCGCTTAGCCTTGGGAAACAAAATCAGTAACAGAAACCAATTGTGTAAAGGCTAAACAGTACTTCACACATTTGCATTTCAAAAAAAAAATTCTGAAATAGATATATGTTGACATTTTTCAGATTCTTTTTCTAGCATCTATCAGACACACACACCCCAGCCCAATTACTGTGTGCGCCCAAAGCTTTAAATACAATAATGCAGACATCACCTGTTCTCAAGCATGCTTCACTTGTTATGGAGGAAAAATGTGCCAAAATGCCAGAGAAACAGAACACACATTTGATGAATAACCTCAGGCTTTCAGTGAGTCTTCTGGGATACACATTTAGACAAATAAAGGCTAGATGGTGTATAATGCTTAATAGGGCATGTTTAAGTGATATTTAGTATGATCAACACCACTTGTGCTATGTTTTTTCAAATGTATTATGGAAAAATCTTAAAGTTGACAGGGTAAGGTAGAGTTAGAAATAGATCATGTTATGCGGATATAAAAGTGCATACAACAGTACAATTATTAGGAGGTTCTTCATTCTTTTCTTAAAGTTCCAACTACACAGACAGACACACAGATCTTCAAGTTAATAAACAGTGATTACCTCAAGGCAGCAGTTTTTCCATTTTTGTGAGTACATGTAACCTGCCGGGTCTGATATCCAATCTGTATGTCCCAATATTTGTTCTCTTGTCTGTTCTGTCTATTTCGATTCCTCTTTTTCTTAATAAGCTCCCGAGCTTCAGGATCCCGTACTCCTTTTTCTCTGTCCTTCTCCTTTTCTTTGTTCTTCCCTCGTTTCCTTGCTTGCCTTATATGTCTTGAGTGAGGCATTGAGCATGTACTCCAGGGTCCCACATTCAAGCTATGCATGCTTTCTTCAGTAGTACATGGGGTAGAGTGACAGATCTGAAATTCAGTCAGGTTAGGGCAGGCAGAGCCACCAAACTGAGGTGGAGCAACAATGTGACGAGTTCGATGCTGAAGCCCATTGCCACAAGTTTTGGAACACTCTGACCAGGGGGAGAACTCTGCCACAATACAGTCCTGGCGGCAAGGGATGAGGCATGCCTGTTCCAGGCGTGGCTTTGGCTCAAAGTACTCACATATGACATCCTCAGCAGAAACCCCATTTGATTTTTGGACACAAGTTACATCTCTCATCTGGATTCCTTCTTCTCCTTTGATGCATTCCACTGGTTTTTCAAGATTCCTTGAAATAACTGGCTGGCACTGATTCCAGTTGCCCAACTGCCAATCATACAGTTCTTTGTGCCAGTCACAAACTCTGAAACAGTTCTGTTGGTTCTCAGGCCTCTCTGACTGTTTACAATTTGTGGGCAACGTTGTCCATCCTTCCACGTGAGCACACCATACTGCCCGTGTTTGGATACCACCTGGACCACATTCATCTCCCATACATCTTCCCCATGGACCTAGGAAACAAGATGAAAGCCACGGTAATATTTTACATTTAACTACTGCTTCATTATTAAACTCAAGATACAGCGAGAAAGCACAAGAAGCAAGAGTGTATTCTTTCCCAATAGCCCTACAAAGTAGGATCTTCGTCTGATCTGTGGGAAAGAAAGTTATTGATTTTCACCTATTATAGCGTACAATCTCAGAGAGCCTACATAACAGAACAAGTGTGGGACTATCCGTCTGTTTTCTGGTCTTTTTTGTGATTATAAAAGGATTTTACTACATAGTTTTCTTTTTATGTTGAGTAATTAAAATATTTATGATCCTGGAGTTCATCAGGGATTGATCACATCAGAATTAAGACATACAATTCATTTGTCAAGATTTGTTTTGCCAGCAAAATGGGAGAAAAGCTTCTCCACAGTACGTGTAAATAATCTCAGCTCCTACCTACAGGCAAACTCTTCTGGAGATCAGATTTTGGTTTTCTCTCTAGCTATTCCAATGCAATCCAACTTCATAGTCACATGCTACATAGTTCTCATTTTTCTAAATTGTGTCAAAAAGAGAATAATATAAAAAAAAAATCTGAAAAACAGTGGCCACTGCAGGTGATGTGAGACCTATTTTGCCAACTTTGAAATCCTCCCCATATTACTAAAAAATAAAAGAAGCAGACTAAATAAGTCTTTGTTCTGAGTAACTCATGAAGAGTCCTAGTGAAATATATATTCAGAGATGACGTCTTACCAGTTCATGGCAATTTACAGAATGATAGAAATAAGTGATGAAAAAGAGATAGTAGGTCTGCAATGGGCATACTTGTTTAAACTAATAACAAAACCATTAGAATTATCATGGATTTGAAAACTTACAATGCGAACAGTTTCTGTGGTTTTTAAAAAAAGGCACGATATTCAACAGGGCAAATTCACAAAAATCCACACGTTACATAAGAGGAGGACTGTCACTGTGTTTATTACAAAAGCTATTGCGTGTTATTTTCCTGAGTTTTGACAACTTGATCAAAAGTGAAAAGATGCCATTTCTGTTTGCTGAAATTGAAATCTGAACTAAGGGTGAAATGTTATGATATTCAGGTATATAAAATCTCAGCTATGACTTTATTGTTATAGTCACAAAATGAAAGTCAGACTTTTTGCATAGGTGTCTTTCTAAAACAAAGTATGAAAGATGCACAAGATTATATTACAACTAAAAAATAAACCGGTGCTGAATTTAGTGTTCTCTATTAAATCATTCATGCCCAGTTACTCTACTTTGGAGAACAAAGAAAGAAAATATAATCCAGCTAAACTTCTGTTGAAAAGCTGAAAAAATACTGACTTTAAAGTGCATTTACTTATGTTCTCATAAGTTCTCCTATGTACTCAGTAAAACATTGTTTTTAATTTTTGTTTCACTCCACTGTGGAAGAGGAGAAAGTTGGGCTGTGTAGCAAAATTACAATCACAATTTCTCCATAATACAAATATCCACCACCAAACACAAACCTGATAAAATCAGATGACTATCTAAAAAGTCCATTCTTTGACAGAGACGTTCCAGTGTCCATGCACACAATGGAGGCCAGACAATGCAATCCTTATTTATCTGAATGACCCCACTGATCATAATGGGACTATTTGCATGAGTAAAGTTGTAGGATTTGCAAGGTTGAGCCCTTGTGACAGTGATAAAGAATTTTAAACATTTTTTTCATTTAGTGACTGGCAGGAGTTTGGAGACCTCCTATCACCGACTGCCACAGACTTCAAAAACTTCCATTGGGAATGTCACCTGTGACTCTAACATTAACGTCAGTGGGAGTTTTGGGAGCAAACTTATGGTAAGATATGACACTTAGTCTCCGTAGCCCTTGCTAGTGTACTTTTGAACAGACTCTTGATTACAGAGCACTGCAGAAGATGCACTGTAGTTGAACAGTTTGCTTATGGCTATTAAAACCTGAGCATTACATATATGATAGCAATGCCAGCTGGCAGACAGATTCAGCACATGAAAACTCCTGTACTGTTTTCTGCAGATTAAGTTTGAATTAGGGTTTCCAAGGTTTAGCTAGATACCCAGAAAAATAAATGTATGTTTTAAGTACAAATGCATTTCTGTTCCCATTTCAGTAAGATTACCCTAGTTTATCTCTAACCAGCCTTCCACAAATGACATAATCATCGTTGTATTCATTTTATTCTAAGTATATTTACATTGAGCACAAAGTGATTGCATTTCCTCAGAAAATTGCATGGAGTTCTATTTAAGAACACCAACCAAGTCTAAAGGAAAAGAATAAAAACCTGCATATAATCACCAACTAAAGCAAGGCTAGTAATATAATCACAACTGAACATAAAGCTAACTCATTTTACTTACAGACTGGAAACTCCTGTCTTATCACATCACTGCACCTTGTATATACCATGTGTGTCCAATTAAGAGAGACTCTTTTAAAGGTCAGATCTTTGTCACTAAACTCCAGATGAAGGGTCACTATTTTGGCATTCATTTGAGCCTTGAAATAATCAAGTATTCAAGAAAGAGTGCACCATATCTAAAAATTGTTCTTGACAGCTGAGCATTGCTGGCCCAAATAAATCTTATGTTCACACTAATCTAAATGCTAAAAATTGTAGTTAGGACATTAAATGCAAACTGCAGTAGTGTAAATGTAGAAAATGGTAAAAATGCTGTCTTAGAAGGTGATAAATGGGCTCTGTATTTATCTGTGGAACAGTATGAACTAACGCCACAATTTTAACTGCACCTTCTAGCTCTGCTATGCTGTCAATGGTTTTAACACAGCCATAAACTCTGCTGTCGGATAAAAGATGGCACAAAAAGAGTTAGAATAAAATAATATTAAAACAAAACAAAAACAACACAGAATACCTTGTCTATTTTTAAAAGTTCTAAGCATAGAAGACAAATGGAAAATATATTAATTCGGTGTGGCTTTGGGGTGCGGGGCATTATACAATTGAAAATGGCTTCCTCTTAAAAATGAATATTTGAAAGTTTTAACTTCATCAAGTGGGTGAGAACCAAAGGCTCTACTCACATACTTCAAGTGAAGCTCTGCACAAAGTTTGCAGGAGTGGGACCCTTGTAAATTTAATCTCCTAAACATTCAACTGCATGGGCCCGTATTTCCGCAAGCTTTCATGAGAATGTATTAATTTGCTAAGGAAAAAATGTTGTAATTTGTTACAAATGAATTGCATCTCAGGGCAACTGCCCTGAAAACATCTAAATCTGTAAATATCCACTACAAGAAGTTTCACTAATTTTCTTGTGTGTGAAATGCTGACTTTTCACTCATGTTTCTCTACCTATCAATCTTAGGCCTTAATTATGTCTGAAGGGGAAGAAAAATACAAAATCTCAATGGAAGGGGAGAGAGAAGACTCATATGAACAAAGATCATAAATCAGGCCCTCCAAATAATGAGATTTAAAAATAATAAATTTGGGTCTCTGGTCTATAAGCCATGAGCGCTCGATATATAGTATATTTATTAATATTTTTTTAAATTACTGGCTCATACACCATTATGATCATTGAGTCTGACCTCCTGCACCTTGCAGGCCACAGGACCTTGCCCACCCACTCTTGTAATAGACCCATAACCTCTGGCTGAGTTACTGAAGTCCTCAAACCATGATTTAAAAACTGCAAGTTACAGCCCTGGGCTACACTAGAGGGGTGGGGGGTCGATCTACGATACGCAACTTCAGCTACGTGAATAGCATAGCTGAAGTCAGCGTATCATAGATCGACTTACCTGGCTGTGAGGATGGTGGCGAATCGATAGCTGCCGCTCCCCCGTCGACTCCGCTTCTGCCTTTCACCGAGGTGGATTTCCGGAGTCGACGGGTAGCGCGTTAAACAAGACGCGATAAATCGATCCCCGATAGATCGATTGCTACCCGCCGATCTGGCGGGTAGTGAAGACAAGCCCACAGAGAATCTACCATTTGCACTAGTTTAAACCTGCAAGTGACTCGTGCTCTATGCTGCAGAGGAAGATGAAATACTGCAGTGTCTCTGCAAATCTGAGCTGGGGAAAATTCCCTGCCAGCCCCAAATATGGCGATCAGTTAGACCCTGAGCATGTGGGCAAGATCCTCCAGACAGACAGCTGGGAAAGAATTATCTGTAGTATCTCAGAGCTCTCCTTACCTACTGTACCATCACAGGCCATTGGAGATATTTGCTAGCAGTCGCAGACTGGCCACATGCCATTGTAGGCAGTCCCATCATATTATCCCCTCCATAAACTTATCAAGCACAGTCTTGAAGCCACTTAGGTTTCTTTGCCCCTCACTGCTCGCCTTGGGAAGGCTGTTTCAGAACTTCACTCCTCTGATGGTTAGAAAGCTTCATCTAATTTCAAGAATAAACTTGTTGATGGCCAGTTTATAGCCATTTGTTCTTGTGTCCACATTGGTGCTTAACTTAAATAACTCTTCTCCCACCCTAGCATTTATCCCTCTGATGTATTTATAGAGCACAATCACATCCCCTCAGCCTTCTTTTGGTTAGGCTAAACAGGCCAAGCTCCTTGAGTCTCATCCCATAAGGGAGGTTTTTCATTCCTCAAATCATCCTAGTAACCCTTCTCTATACCTGTTCCAGTTTGAATTCATCTGTCTTAAACAATGGAGACCAGAATTGCACACAGTATTCCAGATGAGATCTGACCAATATTATTGTATAACAATACTAATACTTTCCTGTCTCTGTTGGAAATACCTCGCCTGATGCATCCTAGGGCTGCGTTAGCCTTGCTCACAGACACATCATGTTGGCGGCTCATAGGCATCCTGTGATCAACCAAAACACCCAGAGAGATTCTCCAGGAACAAGGGCTTTAAAGACAAACACCAACTATCACACAAAACATGCTAAAATCATTATACTGGCAACACTGCTTGCCATTCTGGAAGTTCATGAATCCTTCTTATGCTAAAGAAATGTCCAGTGGTTTAAATATTATTAAACGAGGCTGAAATGACTGTTGCTTCATTGCATTATAATGTGACTACTGGCTGAAAGCACACCTAGAAAATTGGTGGCTTCCAGACCATCATGAAGATAGAACACTCCAGAGCTGAGGTTTTCCTTGATATTTTCTTCAAGTTTAGATTTGTGATGCCTCTCAGAGATTTATCCAGAAAACATTATTGTGATGGGTTCGGTCACAGAGACCCCCCTTTGGACTGTTATCTGATGTGCTGAAACTACCTCTGAGCCCATTTTCCCTGTCAGCTTGGGACTCCAGAACCCTGCCTTGTTGAGCCAGACATGCTAGTCTGCTGCAACACAGACCCAGGTCTGGTCCATGCCCCAAAAGCTGCAGACTTTAACCAAAAACTGCTCAGCAAGTCACCTATCTCCAGCAACCAGACACCCAGTTCCCAACGGGGTCCAAACCCCAAATAAATCCGTTTTACTCTGTATAAAGCTTATACAGGGTAAACTCATAAATTGTCTGCTCTCTACAACACTGATAGAGAGATATGTTTGTCCCCCCACTTACTCTGGATTAATTAATAAACAAAAGTGATTTTATTAAGTATAAAAAGTAGAATTTAAGTGGTTTCGTAATAACAGACAGAACAAAGTAAGTTACCAAGCAAAATAAAACAAAAGACGCAAGTCTAAGCTGAATACATTTAAGAAACTGAATACAGGTAAATCTCACCCTCATAGATGTTCCAATAAACTTATTTCACAGACTAGACTCTTTCTTAGTCTGGACCCAATCCTTTCCCTGGTACAGTCCTTGTTAGTTCCAGCTCAGATGGTAACTAGGGGATTTCTCATGACTGTCAACCCCCTTTGTTCTGTTCCACCCTCTCTTATATCTTTGCCACCAGATGGGAATCCTTTGTCTCTTTCTGGGTTCCCACCCTTCCTTCTAAATGGAAAAGCACCAGGTTTAAGAGGGATTTCAGTATCATGTGATATGTTCACATTACTTATTGGCTGGCACCCAAGTATACAGGAAGGCTTATAAGTAAACAGAGCCATTTACAACCAACTGTTCCAGTTAATGGGAGCCATCAAGATCCTAAGCCACCATTAATGGCCCACACTTTGCATAATTACAATAGGACCTCAGAGTAATACTTCATATTTCTAGTTTTAGATACAAGAATGATACATTCATACAAATAGGATGAACACACTCAGTAGATTATAAGCTTTGTAATGATACCTTACAAGAGACCTTTTGCGTGAAGCATAGTCCAGTTATATCATATTCACACTTATAAATATATTTCCATAAACCATATGGAGTGCAACGTCACAATTATATTTCATTGTGGGGTGGGGGAAGTATTCCTTTGTCTTATATTCATTTTCTGTTTGTATGATGTTGACACCCAAAAAAGGGAGGGTAGTTTCTCATCATCTTTGAGGATCAAGCTTCAAGTATGCCATCCTCTACAAGAGGAAGGCTCCTTCCAGATCCCACCCCTCCAGTAATCAACTTACATCTTGAAGCATGAGTTTTAGCACAATACTATTCTTATATATAATGCAAATCTATCCCCTCATTATTTATGCTCACTAAATACAGTTCTGTGGACTTCACTGCCACTTTTTCTGCATGAAGGAGCTCTCCCTTCCCCCACAGAATTCACCCTGCAAGGTAGGAAACTCCCTGAGAAGAGATGAAATATTATCATTCCACACTAGTACTGTGATCTTCTGTGGGTTCCAAAGCCTTATTCTGTTGATTTATAATTCTACCTTCTACTCTACCTGCCTCCAAAATAATTTCAAGACAGAGGTTTTCTTTTTGTAAAAACCTGCTTGTCCATTTCTTGTTCTGGTGGGTGGTTTTAGCGCCAACAAATGAGCCATGTAAAAAAGAAACACTATAAAATAGTTCCAAAACCAAATTATGCAAACAATAACTACTAGACATTCATTCCTACCTCCTAAAATAAGCTTGGCTGTAAAATATGTCTACATCCTTTAAATAAGCTCCTTTGTTTTCCCCTACTGGATTAAAAGTGGGTTGTTTATAGAACTGAAAATCCCCAGTGCAAAAGAACCATGAGCTGCACAAACCAATAACTTAGTAATGTACTGTAGCCTATTTGCTGAACTGCACTTTTCTGCTTTCACTCTGAAGTAACATACAATTTTATAAATGGATTGCTGGTGAATACCAACCAATCATATTTATGTGAACTGCTGAGCAGAACTGCTTTTGAGTGTGTTTTGGATCATGAAGTCAAAGGACACTTAAGAATGGTGGCAAATTTGACCTATGCGTTTTGCTTGCATCTGTTGGCAAAGTTCATGGAATTCTTTATACATTTAAAAAAAAATTGCAGCAGAAAAAACAAACGCACTCTAAAAATCACAAACTTGTGTGGCTTTTGAGATAGATGAAATTTAAAAAACAGAAATAGTTTTCATGATATAGATCCCAAAGAACTGTCTCAACCAAGAGTGAGAAAATACCATATTTAAATGTAAGACTAATTTCATCTCAGGTGTAACACCATTGGCTTTAATGGAATTATTCCAGGGATGAATTTGGGTCATTTTACCAATGTTCTTTTGCACCAGGATTCAGTAATGTGTAGAACAATAAAGATTAGATACATAGCACTAGGTTGATTGAAAAAACTACACTTATATTCACTTAATGTTCACACATAAGACATTTATGACTAAGTCTACTGAAAATATTGACAACAGATTAACAATAAATGCAAGGTAATATTGATTCATATTAGGGAACATCTTGTAGAGAACATGTGCTGCTAAAACATGATTGTATAATAAATGGATCAATACTGAAGTTAATATTGCAGATTATTGGTTTAATACATTTTTACATTAATATACATTTTATATATTAATATGTTTTGAACAAATGTGATCTTGAGTGCTGTTTTGCACAAAGGTACCAAATTTCAATAGGGTAATGGGGCAGAAAGCGCTCTGTGTGTGGGAATCCCATTTAAGTGGATAGTAAATTTGTTTGTGGAGTACCCACAGGACAGTGCTAGGTTTGGAGAAGCAATCAGCACATTGCTACTGAAAGCTCACCTAATTTATAATTTGTACAGGTCTGATAATTTCTATCCCTTCAATGGCTGGCTGGCTGGCTCCCACTCCAATTTTATGCCCCAACACATACCACAGTGTGATGTTACAGCTGCTATGAAAATCTCTTGGAGCATGTAAATAACTCATGAGGGAATCAGGTAAGTGCTTAATGTATGTATGGTGTCCCCCACACCCACCCCCGTTTACTACATTGCAAATAAATAACAATTCAACTAATACAGCACTTTTCACCCATAGATCATCTGAAAGCACTTTAGGAGGGGCAGTACCATTATCCCCACTATACAGAGGATGAAACTTTGGGATAGGGAGGTGAGGTGATTTGAAATTTTGTCATTAATCTTTTCAAATCAGGGTGCCTGAATGGTGCATCCAATTAGGTGCAGTAGATCTGGCCCATGAGGAGTTCCCCTGAGTTGGAGAATCCTCTGCTGGCAAAAATCTGTGTTCTTACGCTATGATTCTGCCACCCAGCATAGGGGAAGTGTTAGGGAGAAAAAGGGCTTGAATAATGTGTTTCTATGCTGTGGCAGCCTCCAGATGCTGGAATAATCCCTGGGGTTACTAGCTGGTGATATACTTTAGAACATCTCCAAGGCTGCTCTAATCTATCTGAGGGACCATCTCCAGGATTGGGGAGGGAGGTTGGAAAGGGCTTCTTTGCACTCCCCCTTCTCTCTTGTTAAAATTCAGAATCTGCAACAGGGAGTCAGGCTTTCCCAGCATACTGTCCACTGGTAGCAACGAAACCATCAAACCCCAAAGATTCCTAGAAATCTTTATGAGTAAGTACTGCATTTGGGATGTTATGTAAAAGAACCAAGGGTTTAAATGATCGAAGGGCAAAGTATGAATTTTTGTGACTTCTGAAGTTTTCATGCTCATTTTCAATGGAATGTATAGAAAACTAAAGGCATTTGTGTCACAAATCAATGTCTAAAATTTACACATTCCTATTTGAAAATGTAAGGGATTAATGATATGTTACTAGAGGAATGTATGTGAAAGCTATTTCTTTTTTATTACAATTCATGTACAGACTGCCTTTTATCTACATATATATATTTGAAAACCTGCATTTAGAAATGTTCTAATGTATATTTTTCTTAGAGAGTATTACCAACTTTACAATCGCTCATAAATACGTAGTTAGTTTTTTTAAACAAAAAATTATATCATTTTATTTATTAGACAGACCACACTGGATACCATATATTCTATTAGAAATGTTAGTTTTGGAATCGCTTTAATAAATAATAACCTCAAATAATGTATACTGAAGTCCTGATCCTGCATGACTTCAGAGGTCCTCTATGCTAGTGTAGTGGATCTGCCAGCGCACAGCTCATTGCAGGACGAGAGCCAAAGAAAGCAAACCTGTACACCATTCATCTGCCTGGAATGTGAGGTGTGTGATGTGTGTCCATTTGGCAGCTGAAATTGCCACTTTGTTGTACATCCTTTGGAACTAAAGGATACAAACCTGATAGCTCATAATAGCAATACATTCTTCTTTTGGTCTGTGAAAAGAGAACATACTATTTTAAATACAGAAAAATTCCTAATCATTAGTAAATTTAATAGGTAGTATTAATTTAGAGCTAGGTGAACTTCAATCAGATTACTCATCTCACAAGCATTTACTGACCATGCCTCAGTGAGAGTTACTATACGGTTAGTTCCACAGTTAATCCTGAAAATTTGGTATTTCATTGGGTGTAATTTTAGTTTTGTTACTTGGTTAATTTTTAAATTCAAACTTGTTTGTCTGCCCTCATTGCAACAGAGCCTGTGGTTCCAGGATTGGCCTCATTAGCCACCTGAGGACCCATAACTCCCATGAAAGATGATCATTCTCGGTAACAAGTGATCGCCCATCACCATCATCAAACTCAAACTTAATGTGGAAGAAATCATTTCAAATATATTTCTAACCTTAGAAGAAATCCTATGGCAGAAACAATTATGAGAGAAATAGTAAAATGGTACTTTTCTTTTGAAGTAATTTCTGGGTACCTCCCCCCCCGCCTTACTTCAGCACACTGACCTATTTTCAGTTACATGCTATTTTGAGTGTCTTCAGTAACTCAAAACTTGCTTCTAAATGTGTACTTTTAATTCTGTGTGACTAAAACCTCATAGTAGCACCTGCAAATAGGGTTTGTAGATGTACAACTCTGTAAATAACAAGTAAACCACATTTTGTGCATGCAAAAGTGAGTGAGTTTGTTTTTAGAAAATTGTCTCATAAAATGAAAGAGAATAAATCAATTTATTTCATCACATCTACGGGGCTTCTAAGTTAAGATCGCATAGTCAGAGTATCATAGTGATGAATTAACTGGAAATACCAACATCACAGACACAAAAAAATAGATAAAATATGCATATTTTGTGATAATTTTATAACATGACACATATGCTCTGGTAACCATTCTGATGGGCATTATTCACTATGTGTCATAATATATTATTGTATCTGGCAAGTGTCATATTGAATGACTAGTTGTGCTATAACTGTATTAATCCCATTATACTTAAGGCAACCTTGGTTATCTTGCCATCCTTCTTGGAAACCAGAGCAGTAGATAATATTCCTGTCACTTGAATGAAGACCATATTGAAGCTGAATTGCCAAAAGTCAATTTACAGCAGTAGGAATAAACTTTAATATATGAAAAAGCCTGATAGAACAGCTCTATAACCATATTCATCACAGTAAGGGGACAAAAGCCAAACAGATGGCGAGAGGAAAAATAAAGTGGGCATCTGACTATTTAGAAGTCCACATGCATTTCATTCAAATTTTGTTAGCTATGGCAACCTACTCCTGGTAACGGGATGTAAAGCATGTATGTTTTAGGATTACAGGTTAAAATCTAATAATCTATATTTATTTATGTAACTACTAATCTAATTGTATAATATATGTGAGAGAGAACAAGATTACAAAAATAACTACATTCAAAGAACTTTATTAAGGATGTAAAGCCAAGCTAGTAAATGCCAGAATTAACACTGAGCCAAAGAGACTGAAGAGATAGCACAAAGTGCATGCTATAGTGTTTCTTTGCATGATGAGCCAAGCAGCACTGCAGGTACTTTTTACATGGGAGGAGGAGGAAGATAAAGAAAATTTGGCAGAGACTGTGACTTAACCTCAGAAGTACTATAGCTCCAGTAAAAAAAAAATAATTACTTATGCGAGGCCTTTGAAATCATAATCAACGGCAATAATACTGCATACTGAATGTGATTGATTTAATGTTGCAAGATCAAACATATGACTAAGGAGGACTGCAATATAAAATGAACAAGTGATATACAGACAGCTGCAGGAAACTGATTTAGCTTTAAAATAAATTATAGACATTTGTAGAAAAATGAATTTAGTAAAATACAACTTTATGCTAATTAATCCAGCAAGAGCTAGACCACATGGCATCATTTAAAACAAAACCTAGAAATTAAAGTAACCAAAGTAACAATTTAAATGGGAGTCCAGACTCCTGCTCAGAACAAGTTCAGATATTATAGTGATTAAAAGGTTAGGAGACTGGCCTAGAGCTGCCATCATTGCTATTACCCGGACCAACAATAACAGTGGTGGGGAATTCTAAGAAAATATGTATAGCATAGCCAAGCTTCAGAGACCATTGTCCTACATGCTATTGGAACTGCTCTTTGTGTACATTCTTTGGGCACTGTATGCCCTGCTGAGGTAGTATGGGGTAGCTGTCCAGATTGCACTGATCATGGTTGAGGCAATGTGCTGTTGCTGCTTTTGGACACACTTCAACCACAGTTGTTTTATCACACTGAAATGAGCATGTCATGAATTGGTCACAAAAGCACAGCTGTACTTGTAGCATTAACGTGCCCTAATTTATTATGCAATCAGTTCATTTCATGTTGTAAACCGAGAATCAGACAGGAGGTTGGTAGAATTTATTTACATGAAACTCTTCATTGTAACTGTAGTGATTTTACAATGTAATTTGTGATTTGTGATGCTTTGCTTTTTTATAGTAATCTCTGCAGAAGACAATAGTTAAGATTCTCTCTAAGCTGCGGGAGGATTAACATTTATTTTGTTAGGGAAGAGGGAGTTAGGTGAATTACCCATTAATGGAAGTTTATTCTGAACTTTTAGGGAACTTACAATGAAGACAAAGCTCCAAGATAAAGACACCCCAAGCTGACAAAAAAATGATTTGTAGATACAATGATTTGTTAGGGTATGTCCTAATGCTTTGGGATTGTGTTTTCCAGTTTGAGTACATTGACATGAATCATAGGGTTGGAAGGAACTTTAGGAGGTCATCTAGTCCAACCCCCTGCTCAAAGCAGGACCAATCCCCAATTTTTGCCCCAGATCCCTAAATGGCCCCCTCAAAGATTGAACTCACAACTCTGGGTTTAGCAGGCTAATGCTCAAACCACTGAGCTATCCCTCCCCCCTTCTATGACATGCACGACCTCTGTGTGAGCTATCGCACTAAAAAAGCAGTATAGCTGGGGGAAGCACGGGCAGCAGCTTGGGTGAGCTACCTGAGTACAAACCTGCCTAGACCTCCGGGTATGTACCGAGCAGGTAGCCTGAGCCACCATCCGCGCTACCCGCAGCAGCACTGTAATTTGTAGCATGCTAGTCGAGCAGAGCTCATGTGTGTCTGTCAACCTGTGCTGAGACGCATGCTCCCAGCCAGTGTACAATCTAGTCATACCATTCGGGTGAAAATGGCATTCACAACTACTGAAAATATAGCAAACTAGTACATTCCTTACACTGCTTTAGGCGTAAATGTGATCAGCAGTTAAAGGAGAAACACAAACCCACAAACTCAAATCCTGGATAATAAGTGAAGGAGGATAAAAGGCTTTCAGCTGCTTTTCTTTAAAAAAAATTTTTTTTGCATCTTTTTCGTAGTTTGTAAATTAAAGTATAGGGCCTAATTTTATTCCCACTCAGATGAATGAAAATTTTGCCATTGACTTCAATGGGAACAGGTTTGGACCCATACTGTGTTTTTGATTAGGGATCTCAGTTTATCATCAGAAACTGAGATCTGGACTGAACGAGATAGCGAGCAGCCTAGTTATTACTGAATTTTTAGTATTTAAAGGGGAATGTTATTAGTCAGCCTTCTTGATGACTGATTAGTAGAAGTCTACTTTCCTTGAGTTTAGCAGGAAGTGACTATGAACCTTAAAAAAATATTGCAGACTTAGACTATTCTTAGCTTTATGGGAAGCCTGCAGAGAAGGGTAAGGAGATGGGGTGGACTGAGATGAGGCGGGGGTGGGCTGGGTAAAGTCAAAGATCCAGGACAAAAGTCAGAGGTTACAATTCTAAGCCAAGCAGCAAATCTCAAGAGGAGTCAAAAAGCCACAGATCAAAGAGTCGCTGGAGGACTCGGGAGGCACAATTCAGAATATAAAGTGCAGCCCCTGATAGCGGAACCAGTCAAACAGCAGAATAAATGGCAGGCAGCAGAGAATGATATATCCAGTATCAGAGCAGCAGCCAAACCAGGTATAGATCTGGTATGTGAAACTGTAGTAAAGTGAACATGGGTATATTGTAGTGTATTTATACTATACAGATTTACTTTAAATATTTATGGCGATAATGAAGAATGAATGTTATTTGGGGCCAAGTACTTTTGTGACATTAGCATAATGTGAAAGATTAAAAAGGGAAAGCTTCTGGGTATCAACAATGTATATACATTGTATATTGCAATACGATGAGGGATGCTAGCATAATGCCTAAATGCTGGATATATTCTTGATAGTTCATTTACACAGAATTTGCTATGTTGCCAAAATGGGCACAGCAGAGTAACGTTGTGACAAATATAAGGGCGCTGTTTAATAAAAGTTAATGCTGTCTGGGGATCTCTCACTAGCTGATGTTTCTGTACAAAATTTTTGATTAAGTGCTCGCCAATAAGGGGCCGACTGGAATGGTCCAGGAAGATGGCTAATTATGGTCACCTACCAGCTTCCACTTAAGGGGCACTGCCAGAACTATTAGCTCTGACAACACTGGCTCAGTCACCCAGACAGCCCGCTGCAGTGGTTTGAAAAGAAGGGGCCAACGCCACTAACACTTGAAGAAGACTGCAGGAAAACAAAGAACACATGCAGGCTTTAAAAGGACACTTTCTTGAAGGTATAGGGAGAGAACCAGACAGAGATACAGGACCCTCCAGGGGTGTCGGAAAGAGACAAGTATGTCCAGGTCACCATTATGGGACAGCAGAACTTTGGGTTAAATAATAGACGTGTACAGGTTGTTTTAACATTCTTTTTACACAAATTTCTTTGTTCCAACGGATATATAAAAATATTGTAAGAATTTTATTGGTCAGAGGTTCCTGAAGGGAGGAAATACTGGTGCCTGAAACCTAGTCAGGTGTGCAGGGTGATGGTGATTGGTATACAGGGGATGGTGTAGCCAGGGTCTGGTCTAAAAAAGGGAGAATTATAGATCAACCCTCATACAAGTAGGGCAAGAATCCTAACACCTGAGAGAGCTACATTCAGAAATACCAAAAACGGTACAGAGATATTACTAGTCCCATTATGGTGCTAGATGTATTTTCATTATATATATTTAAGTGTGTATTTTTTTAAGCATTTGTATTGTACAATTCCACTGAAGAGTCCTACAGCAAATTTTTAACATAGCATCTAAGAAACCTGCTATAATGGAAGTCCAGGCAATAAGGCCTGATTGATAGATACGTGTTTACTTTTCTCATCCTTCTCAGAATCCCTTGGATACACCATCATTTGCTGAATGTATTGTGTTTGCACATTGACACTCCCTTCGCCAGACATATCCCGCTACAACAGTGCCATGGATCACCTTGAGAATATCTTTTCTTTGTAACACTTTTGTCTCTCTTATTTCTCTTTCTGAGCATAGCAGACAAGATAGTGTCAACATAAAAGAAAATGGATGCCACGCACAGAAAAAAGGCCAAAAATAAAGGGATTTCCAGAGTATTAAAATGGTAGTCTGCAATTCGTAACTAAAAGCAGAATAATGCACATCTAAATATAACTAATTATGATTTGCCTTCTGGGTCAGACACTTATTTCCTGATGTGGGGTTGAGGACGTAATCAATGTTATAGTTTAAATTATTCCAAAACTTGAAGAACATGATGATCCTGTTTCTTTAGGTGACAAAGAAAATGTGATTGAACTAGTTCAGATAAAGATGCTGCAGCTGTTGATTTAGCTGGCCCTCCAAACAGACCATTCCTCCTGGACTCTAAGGGCTATATATTTTTTGAAGAGTATGACCAAACGGTCAATGAAAAACAATGTGTGTGAAATTGCACACCTAAATGAGAATGCACATGCAAAAGATCATGTAGATTTTTTTACTAGTCACATGTGCATGCACTTTTCCACATGGATCTTACCCCTTCACTTTTAAAATCTGGGCCCAAAAGAGTTTTCTAATGTCCTCTAGGTATATATTCCTGATCCTATTGATCCTATTAATCCTAATCCTATTGAGCCTATTAATTGTCAGGCCTGTCTGTTGAACTCTTCTAAAGAAAAAAAATGTTACATAAAAATAAAATATATAACAATAATTAACATTTAACATAAAAACAAAGATGTTCTCAGATACTGTGTTCCTTACTAAGCACCTCCACTAACTCCACTAAGCCCCTAACTACTGGAGCAGCAATGGGCCCATATTTTGCTCACCTAACTCATGAGTAGTTCTCCTGTTCTTAATTGGACCACTTGTGTGAATAAGGCAAGAAAAATGTGTCCCATGTTACATATGTAAGGGGATAACAGTCCCCTTACTAACATTCAGAGCTCCCAGTACCAAAAGGGGAAGGGTCGATGGGACTGACAGTCCCCAGGGGCAATGGGGAGAGGCCAATGCTCCAGGTCAGCCTGATTGACAGGGCGGGCAGGCGAATCAGGGGGTCAGGAGGTCAGGGTGAATCCCGTCCTCCGTGTGAGCTGAAGTTGCCTGAGTCAGAGTGAGTGGGGCCGAGCTGAGGAGAGGGCAGAGCTGAGCTGGGCCAGATCTGGAGGGGCCAGAAAAGCAGCCCAGAGACACAGACCTGCCCTGGGAGCAGAGGTGCAGCCCAGAGACAGACCTGCCCTGGGAGCAGAGCTGCAGTCCAGGGAGACAGACCTGCCCTGGGGGGGAGAAGCTGCAGCAGCCAGAGCCAGAGGGCCCAGGGCAGCAGCCCAGGGAGCTAGAGGCAGAGCAGCAGCAGCCGTGCAGAGGCAGAGCGGTGGAGCTGGAACTGGAGCAGTCCGGAGCCGGGTGCGGTGAGCAGCTGGGGAGAGCGAGGGGAACCCTGGGCAGTGGGCCCAGCGCAGGGAGAGGCCTCAGCCAAGAGGCCCTGCAGGCCAGACTTGCAGGGGGATCTAAACCCCGACAGGGCGGGGGCAACGCTGGGAAGAAGGGTCCTGCCACCCAGAGCCTGCGAGCGTGTGGCCACCGCCAGAACAAGTGTCCAAGCCACAGCGTCCCTGCAGCACAGCCAGGACCTGAGAAGGAGCCTGGGACTTACACAGGAACAGACTGAACTGCCCTGACATTGCAGAGACACTGTTGAGATGTTCCCTGCCACAGAGCGGGGTGATGTGTTTTCATTAGCCTTTCCCATTTTTCCTTATTCCTGTTACAAATTAATTGTTAATTAAATAATTTGCATTTGCTTTCAATTGTATGCAGTGATCAGTGGGTCAGGGAAGCATCCTGTTTAGAGAGAGTACCCCGGAGTGGGGACACCCTACCCCCTGACCTAGGTGACCACAGCAAGGTTGGGGGTCGAGCCCCCCAGGAATCCTGGGCCCAGCCTTGTTGGGGGTTACGAGGACTCTGCCAGACAGAAGAGTGCAAGGGGAGTCCTCGAGGGCAGGGAGGCCTCTGGGTAAAGGAGGTGGGAGCGAGGACTCAGATCCTTCCGCTAGCCCATTTCACCGGGGTAGTGCAGAGACGAGGAAAGTTCCCCACAAGAGCGGGACTATTCCCCCGCTTACACATAACTTAAAGTTACAATATACCCCAGTGGAGAATCATCACTGCTGCAGTACCTGGGTGCACACTGCTCTATTGTCTCAGAGTGTAAGAGAGCTTTAACTCCCATCTTATAACATCTTATGTTTAATTTCCTTCACTGATTAAATGATATAGTAACTTACACGGATACTGCTTTACAATGGGCACTGAATGATTCTCTCATTGATTACAAGTTTTGACAGAGTGTGGAGTGTACAATTTGTACAGTATAAAAGTACAGAACGTACAAAAAGTAATTTGTACACAAAGTAATCTGCATGCTTAATAATTCTTTAAAAAATATAATGCCAAGTCCTTGTTCTTCTGCCTGCAAAATCTGAAAACTAACTGGTTCAGAACTTAGGGGGGCGGGGGGTAGAGCATCTAAACCCCTTAGAAGTTTATATATTTGTTGTTGTTTATAATTTTTATGTCGCTGCTTTGGTTGAACTGATTGCAATTTTTAAACAAACTACATCAGAACTGACAATTTGTATATCACATTTTTGCCCACTGCAATTTGAATTTACAGAGATATAAAACCATGACAATAAGTATTTATAGTGAAAACACTGACAGCCTCCAGAATTGCTGGTGCAATGCTATAATTTAGTGCACTTGCTACTGTGTGTGTGTGTGTATATATATATATATATATATATATATATATATATGAAAGACTGACAGGCAGCTCATTGTGAAAAATGATGAGGCTTAGCATTTTTGTCACAACCTGTTATGCAATCCTTTCCTTTTGGTTTGCTATAACATAAGCTGGTTCTCAAGAAAAATAATCAACTTTTTAAGCATTCCTTCTTCAAAAGCTTTTTTTTAGCACAAATTTGTATCCTCTAACTATATATATTTCCTACCATAAAATGTAGCCTAGGAGTAGCAGCCAAAATGAATATTGAATGCATACAAGAAAGGAATACTTAATTTGAGTGTATAGTTTAAAAAGAGACTAAGCATTCTAAATTTTGCAAAGCAATTACATGGCTTTGAGTTTCTGGTTATATTGTAATAAATATTCTTGATTTGTGAGATATTGAAAACATATATTTTTCTCTTTTGGTCTGTTTTCACAGAAAGCTAAATACAAACCTTTCTTGGTTTACTCAGAGATGGTGTTAAAACAAATTAATAAAGTTGACTGAAAAAAAACACTAACATTTCTCAAAAAAAAAAAAAAGTTGCTTCCAGTGCACAGTAGACACCTTTGAGAATTTAGTAACTAGGCTGTAGGGATTTATTACCCCAATCGAATAATTATTCAATTCCTTTGCTTGAATCCCCTTCTCCCACCCTTCATCTGATTTTATCATTTCTAATTGTCAACACTCTGAAGTAGGGATTGTCTCCTCCTAATGTAATACAGCACCTTGAACATTTTAGGCCGGGCTGGGCAATAATTTTTGCAGGGGGCCACTCCACGAATTTTGGTAAGTTGTCACAGTCCGCACATTTCTACTATATTAATGGAGGGAGGGCGGGGTCTGGAAGGGAGGTTGGTGCAGAAGGGGCTCCAGGAAGGGGCAGGGGCAGGGCTGGTGCAAGGAAGTTTCACGCCCTAGTTTCACACCACTGAGCTGAGCGTGGAGCCGGGAGGCAGGAGGCAGCCGCGGTGAGCTGCAACCCCTGCCTCCCGGCTCCACGCTCAGCCGCTGAGCCGAGCACGGAGCTGGAAGGCAGGAGGCAGCCGTGGCGAGCCGCGCCCCCCCCACCCTACCCCGCCTCCCAGCTCCACGCTCAGCCGCTGAGCCGAGCATGGAGCCGGAAGGCAGGAGGCAGCCGCAGCGAGCCGCCCGCGAAGCCCTGTTGAGCCCCAGCGGCAGGGCAACAGCCCTCACCACAGCAGGGCTTCGCAAGGAAGCGGGCGGCTGCCTCCTGCCTCCCGGCTCGAGCGGGAAGGCAGGAGGCAGCCGCCCGCTGCCGAGGGTGGTGAAATGGCTCCCCCCAAATCCTGGCGCCCTAGGCAACTGCCTAGGGTCACCTAGTGATAGCGCCGGCCCTGGGCAGGGGATTGGGGTGCAGGAGGGGGTGCAGGGTCTGGGAGGGAGTTTGGATGCAGGAGGGGGTTCTGACCTTGGGCAGGAGGTTGGGGTGCAGGAGGGAGTGCGAGATGCAAGCTCTGGCCGGAAGACGCATACCACGGCCGACAGCACAGCAGGGCTCAGGCAGGCTGCCTGCATACTGTGGTCCACACCATTCCTGGAAGCGGCTGCAGCCAGCTGCTGCTGGCATGTGTCTGTGCGCCCCTTGGGAGGAGGGGCGAACCGAGTCTCCGTGCGCTGCCTGCGCCTGCAAGCACTGGCCCTGCAGCTCCCATTGGCTGGTTTCTTAGCAGTGAGAACAATCCCCCTTGTCCCAGTACAATGTTGGTGGCAGCAGAACTAAAGTAATTTGCTTCTGTAGGGGAGGGAAAGTTTTGGAAAGCCCTGTTCAAGACCCACTGTGCATTACAGAGGCTATGCTATGCTTTGCAGGGATTTGTAAGAACTTTTTTCTTGGTTTTGAGTCATATGTTTTCACTGCCTTCAACCATGAATTGTGTATTAAAATTAACTCACAAACCTTAAAGCAAAATACAGTAGAAAGTTCAAAATTTCACCAGATTTCCATAATAGAACAGCAATTATTTTGCATGATTTCCATTTAAGTAGGCCTGATTATCTAGAACCAGTTTTCAGTGTGATCAAGAGGTTCATGAATAGGGATGCCAGGTGTCCGGTTTTTGACTGGAATGCCCAGTCGAAAAGGGACCCTGGAGGCTCCAATCGGTACCGCCAACGAGGCCGTTAAAAGTCCAGATGGCAGTGCAGTGGGAGCCCCTAAGGCAGGCTCCCTACCTGATCTGGCTCCACGCGGCTCCCGGAAGTGGTCGCCAGGTCCCTGGGGCCCCTAGGGGCATGTGAGGCTCTGCGCACTGCCCCACCCTGAGTGCCGGCTCCGCTGCTCCCACTGGCCATTACCCGCAACCAATGGGAGCTGCGGGGGTGGTGCCTGCGGGCACAAGGGCAGCATAGGGAGTCTCCCTTTCCACCCATGCATCTACGGGCTGCAGGAACCTGACGGTTACTTCCTGGGAGCCGTGGTAAGCACCCTGAACCCCCTCCTGCACCCCAACCCCTTGCCCCTACCTGGAGCCCTGTCCTGCAACCCAAACCCTTCTTCCCTGTCCCCACCCCAGAGCCCACACCCCCAGCTGGAGCCTTCACCTAAATCCCACACCACAACCCCCCGTCCTAGCCCAGTGAAAGTGAGCGGGGGAGAGCAAGTGATGGCGGTAGGGCGAATGGAGCGAGCGGGGGGTGGGGCCTCAGGAAAGGGGTGGGGTAGGGCTATTCGGTTTTGTGTGATTAGAAAGTTGGCAAACCTATTCATGAACAATAGATCTTGTTTACAACTGGGAAAAAACTAAATTTACCCAACAGTGACCAGACATCATGGAAGCTGCACTAGTGCTTATCTCTATGAGTATAAAAGAACATGCAAATGTTTGCACTAATTGAGCTAACTTGTAATTGGGGTAAATGCCAATTAGCTCAATTGGTATAGCCCTGGTTTGCCCTTTTCTGCCCTTAGCAATCAGAACTTGTGCAGCTACACTAATTGCTGGCCACTGTTTCCTGAACTGGGGCTAATAGGTACTCAATGTACTCAGCCTTGTTGTTCATCTTGTAATGAAACCTAAACCCACATGAATTTCCCTGGTTTTATGTTTCATTGTTAAAATGTTGCATTTTTCTAGCTACTACTCCTGTTGAATAATATTTTGTGACTATGTTATGCTAACCATGATTTTCTTTAAAAAGTAAAAACAGCCAAATATCTTGACTAAAGAAGCGAAATTACTTGTCTCAATTAGAAACAAACTCTTCAAATGAGTGGTTTTTATTTTCGTGCCTCTGTCCAGTTTTCTGTGCTTGCATTTCTTTCCTTCCTGTCCACCCAATTCTTTGTCGGCATGCTGATAGCAATTACTGCTAGCTGTTTTGAGAGTGACACTACCACAGGGTACATCAGTCAACACAAACAACTCTTCCATCATGCCTATGCCAGCCTAATGGTTTATAATCCCAGTCTCTGTGTTTACATAAACCCAAGATCAAACAAGTCAAAAACAGTCTCAGCTGAGATATCAAGAAATTCATTACTAAAGCTTTTATGATAGTATTCAAATAGCCTGGTAATGCCAGATATTCAATTCATGAGCAGTATCTTTGTGCACTAGAATTAAGGGCAGGGGTGAAAGTAGATTTGGTGACTTACCGGTATGGGGGCTGGGCTGGGGCGGACTCTGGCCCCCGGAAGGGGCGGGGCCTCAAGTGGAAGGGGTGGGGCTGGGTCAGAGCCAGCCCCAGCTTGCCCTCTACCGTTAAGTGACCCCTGCTGGGGTAGCGGGGCTCTGGGGATTATTTAAAGGGCTGGGGGCTCCTGCTGCCTCTATCGCCCCGGCCCTTTAATACCTGCCAGAGCCCTGACGCTGCTACCCCAGGGCTGCGGTAGCTATTTAAAGGACAGGGGTGATAGAGGTAGCAGGAGCCCCCGGAGCCCTGCCCCTGCTACCCCAGGGCTTCAGCAGCCGGGCTTTGGCGGCAATTTAAAGGGCCTGGGGCTCCCAGCAGTCTCTGAGATCAAGATCTCTTGTTCTGGTCACCATTGGGTAAATTTAGGTTTTTCCCAGTTATAAACAAGATCTCTTGTTCATGCTGAAGCCCTGGGGAAGCCAGCCACCCCAGTATGGCGCACCGGCTCTTGCCAGTACGCCATACCGGGGCGTACCGGCTTACTTTCACCTCTGATTAAGGGTCAGATTTACTGTTACTAGCAGTAGTACTCAGTGTCCTGTTTCATTTCCCCTGTCAACACATATTTTCCTCACATGGTCTTTTCCTTTGTATTTTCTGCAGGGGACCAGATATTCACCCCAACTCCCAAATATGCCAATATGCACATCGGAACAAGGGAGCAGGAGACCCAGACAAAAACTGTCCCTAACTGTCAACATTGGTAAAGCATTGCACCTTTATAACTCAGCGATGCCTAAAGCCTCCTCCCAGCTCCCCATCTGTTTTCCTGAGGAGCTAAGACAGACCTTCAAGAATCAGCAGCAGTTAGAGGCAGAAAGGAATAAATGCTTTGTGGTTGGTTCTCTGAGGCCTCCGGCATAAAAATCTTCAAAGAAAGGCTGGAACCTAATGAATAAAGCTTTGATAAAAATCTGGCACTGCCCTTGCCCTTTCTAGTAGTTTATCTGAACAGAGAGAGTGCTCTCTACGTTACTTGCCAGTTTTGTAAAATTGCTTATTCTGATTATAGAACATTAAATAAAGCTGAAATTTTTATTTTTTATCATTTACTGCTAAATATTTCATTGCTGAAATTGTCTAAGTGTTACACTGAACTAACATTCCAGTCATAAATCTTTTGAAGTGCACTAAGACTTTATATCTTGCTGAGAAACATTCTCCCAAGCACATCCTCCATTCATTTCTTATTCATGAGCATCTCCAGTTTTGCCAAATTATATAAAATTTTATATATATAAAAATAGAGGCATCACAGTGGTTCAGACTAGGATAGATTTACATTCATTTTGAGGTCTCATCAGGACAACAGTATAAAGCCATTCACTGTATCGTATGTAATAATTTCATATGAGTACAGCATAAACACACATTTTAATTGCAGGCATAATTGAGATAAGGAATTGGCTCAATAAATTTAATTACATTGCTCTTTTCCATCTGATGAACATATAATAATGATATTAACATGAGTATAAGTATTCTTTTGTCTAATTTTTGATGGCGTGCATAAAAATAGACCTGTTTATTTCACCTTTCTTTGCATAAAAGCTTATTTTGTTTTATAAAAAAGTCATAAAAATATTAATGCAGCCAGCTGTCTTAACATCTTAGCTCATATCTTCATATCAGTTTTTAAAGAGAACTGCCTATTAGCCTCTACTGTCGTTCTGCTTAAAAATGGATGGTGCGATCTGGTCCTTCATTTTCAATCTTGGTTTTATTACAGGAGTCAGGAGGACTCATTAAAAGGAGACTACTAGGTCATCAACACCAAAACTACAAATACAAAACAGTTCAATGTGCATCATTACAGGAATACTTAGATCTGAGAAACCTCTTGGAGGTAACTTGTAATTTCTTAAAAAGAGGACCACAGCAATCTGCTTCTGATTTACTCTTTCCTATTAGCCTAAGGAAAGTGTATGTTTCATTGTTAGTACTAACTTTGGCCCCAATTTTGGAAATTACTCCACAGGGTTCCTCCCATACAGAGTAGGTTGCAGGATCAGAGCCTTTCAGAGGGACCAAATGGAAACTGGCACCTCCTAATTTGACAGACATATCCTTAAGAGATAACCAAAGATAATTGTAAAGGTCTTAGGCCTTGTGTACACTAGAAAGAGTTTGTTGGGATACTTCTGACAGTACAGCTATACTAGCAAACCCTCCTAGTGGAGACAAGTTTATACTGGCAAAAGAACCATATAGTGTATAGTTTACATCAGTTCTCAGAAAAAAATAAGCTATACTTGAACTTATATTATAACTATCATCTCTGGGGCCTTTGTTAACATAGTTATGTTGGTAAGGGGTAAATCTAATCCAGGTCGATATGCCCTCATCTTGAATAATGTGTGTGGTTCTGGTCACCCCATCTCAAAAAAGATACATTAGAATTGGAAAAAAAATACAGAGAAGGGCAACAAAAGTGATTATGGGTATGGAACAACATCCACATGAGGAAAGATTAAAATATCAGAACTATTCAGCTTGGAAAAGAGACTACTAAGGGGGGATATGATAGAGGTCTATAAAATCATGAACGGTATTGAGAAAGTGAATAAGGAAGTATTATTTATCCCTTCACATAACACAAGAACCAGCGGTCATGCAATGAAATTAACAGACAGCAAGTTTAAAACAAACAAAAGGAAGTACTACTTCACACAAAGCACAGTCAACCTGTGGAACTCATTGCCAGGGGATGTTGTAAAGGCCAAAATTATAACTGGGTTCAAAAAGGAATTAGATAAGTTTATGCAGGATAGGTCCATCAATAGCTATTAGCCAAGATGGTCAGGGATGCAATCACATGATCAGGGTGTCCTAACCTTCTAACTGCCAGAAACTGTAAGTGTATGCCAAGGGATGGATCACTCAATCATTGTCCTGTTCTGTTCATTCCCTCTGAAGCATCTGGCATTGGCCACTGTCAGAAAGAGGATTCTGGGCTAAATGGACAATTGGTCTGACACAATATGGCCATTCTAATGTTGTAGGCTGATCATGTTCTCCCCAGTTATTCTGAAGACAATAGCAGAGATGTTGACTGTCATGACCAGAACAGGTCTGTTATTCATGGAAGAAGCAGTGCTCCAAGTCCTCAATTTAATCATTGTGCTTCAGCTGGTGGATGCTCTGCTCTCTCTCTCTTTCTGGTATCCCTGAACTGAGTCCGGAAGATCCCTTAATAAAAAAATCGGATTCTCTGCATTTTTCAGTTGTGGGAGTTGAAAATTCACAATTGGACCTGATCTCTGCCAACATATGAGATATGGTGAGATGCTGAGGGGGATGGGTATCTTATGAACTCGGGATGCCTGTGTAAAATCATAACTCCCAGTAGGCTTCAATAAGAACTGGATTTTTGTTTCTGATACAAAACTTGTTTTCCATTATGTTCATTTTCTGTTAACATTCTTCTAAAATGACACTTTATACCTGAGATTAAACATATGATATGCCTGTGCTGAGGTTTCCCCAGACCCATGTGTCTGTACTTGTCCTAAATCCAAGATGCTTACGGAACCGCATCTCTTGGTGTTTGCTTCAATTTTTGCTCTGTACAGAACATCCTGCCCGCAGATTCTGCTGAACCCCCCAACAAGACATTAAATAAAGGGAGAGCAGGAGACAGATTTTCCTTTTGCCTCTGGCTTTTCCTGGCCTGGCTCACTCCTGAAGCCTGCCAGCGTACCAACTGCTGCAAACATCTCAGAAGGGGAAGCAGAACTGAGGGGACAATCTCCCCCCAAAATCAAACACAGCCCTGGGATATGGCTGAGAATTAAACAGGGGACATACTATTAACCAAATTCATCGTTTATTTTAAAAAAATTAAAGTTTAGAATTCGCAGAAAAGAGCTGCAGCACGGAGGTCTGACTGAGCTGCTGGCTGCTGTGGAGGCAGAAAAACTGGAGGGAACTTCAAGAAGTGGGCATTCCCCTACTGCCAGTGACTGACATGTCTAGTTCTGCCTCCAAACTGCAAGCAGGTTGAAGTATTTGTAACAGGCCTGTGAATCTTAGCATGAAGAAGAAACTAAAATATGGCAACAAGCAAGGAGTGCATCTGCGGTGCTCTTTGTACAGTAGGCATAAGCAGGGAAGAAGCTAGCCACTTATTGGCCCCTTCACCCTCCAGAAAACCATCCAGGATTTGAGGATAGTTAAGGCTCTACCTGCTAACACCTTAAAGACACCAGAGGGGAGAGTAGGTCGCCCATCAGAAAATGTGTGTGGAAGGGGACTGTTTAAGGACAGCGGATCTTTGTTATAATTAAGGCTAAGATTTTGTCATGGATATTTTTAGTAAAAAAGTCACGGACAGGTCACGGGGAATAAAGAAAAATTCAGGGAAGCCCGTGACCTGTCCCTGACTTTTACTAAAAATATACCTGACAAAATGGGGAGCCCAGCTGCAAGGTCCCACACTGCCTGTAGAGGTTGGGTAGCTGTGGGGGCAGCTGCAGCTCTGGGGGTCCCCACCACTTGTGGGGACTTAGAGCTCCAGGGTTCCCTGGCGTAGAGCTCTGGGATACCCCCATAACCTGCAGTGGCCGGGAGCTTTGAAGGGCCCGCCGCCCTCGGCGACTCAGAGTTCCGGGGTACATCCACCGCCCCCCACGGCAGCTAGGAGCTCCGGGAGGCCCCCATTGCCCGGGAGCTGTAGGCCAGGAACTGCGGCCCCGCTGCCCACGGTGGCCGGGAACTCTGGGGGGCCACTGGCACCTGTGGCCACGGGGAGCTGCAAGGTCCCACCACCACCCGCTGCAGCCAGGAACTGCGGCCCCACTCCCCGTGGTAGCTGGGAACTCTGGGGGGCCCCTGGCACCTGCGGTCACCGGGACCCTACAGCTTCTGGCAACAGGGCTGAATTCACGGAGGTTGCTGGAAGTCACGGATTCCATGACTTCCGCGACCTCCATGAAAAAATCATAGCCTTAATTATAATATATGGTAGTTAACATAACTACAAAACCAAAATTAGATAGTAAAACATCTGCATTAGTGTAGGGGCTTTCATCTCACAGGTCCCAGAGCCCTTTACAAGCTATTAGCTAACCCTATAGTCTTTGTGAGAACAAATTCTCATTGATGTCAGCCACTTAGAAACTTCATGAAATATAGCCTTCTCTTGTACTGAACAGTACAGCATTTTACCATGGTACACCAACAAGAAATAGTACAGAACAGCTGTGAAGAATATCCTATCTAGTTGCAACCGGAAAGAAAATTTAAATATAACAAATCCTACTTGGGGCTGGGCTAGGATATGAGGGGTTTATTACACATTTTCCAGGTTCTCAGTTGGTTTTCCAAAATTAACTCCCCCAACTACACAAAGCACTCTAACTGCATTATTATCTAAAAATTAATCACACAAGGACTGAAAGATTTTATATATGAGCTTACAAGTCGGTGGAATCTCTGGCAGAAGACAGCAAGGGTTGTTTGTTTGTTTGTTAAGGATTTAGATTAATGAAGTATGTCATTCAACACTATGTCCATACCTTTTCAGGATAATCAATACATAAGAAATAAGGAAAAAATAGGGAACACATTTTTAAAGACACCTTTTAATTTCATGCCTGAAATTCTGCACTGCTATCAGGGACGGCTCTGGCTTTTTTGCTGCCCCAGGCAAAAAAGCCACCCGCCGCCCCCGCCCGCCGGAGGGAGGGCGGCGAGCCCGGCCGCGGCGCCGCTCTCCCCAGCGGCCGGAGGGAGGGCGGCGAGCCCGGCCGCGGCGCCGCTCTCCCCGGCGGCCGGAGGGAGGGCGGCGAGCCCGGCCGCGGCGCCGCTCTCCCCGGCAGCCGGAGCACAGCAGGGGCGGGCGGCGAGCTCGGCCGCGGCACCGCTCTCCCTGGCGGCTGGAGGGAGAAAAAAAAAATAAAAATTAAAAAAACCTGAGCGCTGCCCCCCTCCAGGTGCCGCCCCAAGCACGTGCTTGGTAGGCTGGTGCCTGGAGCCGGCCCTGACTGCTATTAACAGGAAACAATTACTTGTGGAAGTGATTGATGGGATTTACTAACTTATCTACTAGAATGTGCCCATAAGTCTAGCACACATATTTTGCACCAATATTGTAAAGACTATCATTTAAATCAATGGATTCATAAAGCAAAATTAACTGCAGGATCACACATTTTTTTAAAAGAGTCTAGAAATTATAGGAAATGACTTGTGTTGCTAATTGAGATTGATAATTAAATTCCCACCAAACTTTGTTCTCCCTCTTTAAACTTTATTTTCATAAATCAATACATACAGTGCTTGATGCTTACTATTTCTTCTCCTTTGAGATACACATTACCAGTTAAACCATGGACTACTTTTCCACACCCAGAAAGGACAGATCTTTTCTACAATATTTTAATTTCAATGAGAGGAATGTCTATGGAAAGAGATATGCACATCTGAGTATGGGAACTGGTCATTTATTAGCACTGACACAGCAGTAAGCTGAGGACACTGTGAACACATACAAAGATGCTTCAGTGGCTGGAGTTAGAAAGGAAACAATTTATTTGAAAAATTGTCTAGAGAGCAATTAGCAACAATTGGTGAAAACTGCTGAAATGTCAGTTGTGATGTCAGTCTAGCAGACTAAATGAGTGTCTCGTGAAGTCATGTACAATAAAGCAAATGTTTCATGTCCATCAATTCCCCTGATTTGACTGGATCTGAATTACTAGAATCTAAATTTGCAGAGGAATTTAAACAAAGGGAGATAAATTTGACAGTATCACCTTGGTGGTCTTACAACATTCATTAAGGAAAGAACTCAGAAAGCCTCCTGCAAATGAGTGAAAAGCCTTCACTTCTTGATTCATGTTATTGGATAAAAAAGAGGATTTTTGTTCTCACCAGACTAAATAGGAAAGGTTATCTTTTTTTAAATAAAAAAAAAAAGCTAGCATTGTAGTTCTTCTGAGGCAGCTTCTTTGGCTACATCATTTAAGATATTAGAAATGTCATTCTCTGTTTCAATTCTCCTTCAGGCAAGAAGGTTAAGTCACTGACAAGGAAATTGTAAGAGGTCAGATCCTTCAAAATCAATAGTGAAGTGGGCTTTCAGGAAGGGACAAGATATCTTTCAGAAGGGATGAGTTCAATTAAAACAACCCTCACCACTGATAATAAGTAGAAAGGCAAGGTTAGTGCTGGACAAAGAAACATCGGCCCTTCTTGCCAAATAGGTGATTCAAAGATCCATATCAGCATGAATTATACTGAAAACCTTCAATTTAACAAGAGTGTGAAAAACTGAAAGGTCACTTTGTTTCAAGGAGACTCTCTAGTGACAGAGAGAAAAAATGAAAGGCTTAAAAATCATTTCTAATAATTTCTGTAACACACCAGCATGAAAATATTCCCTGTGTTCAATGGGCAGTAAAAAGAAAGAGTAAGGATTATTGGGTTTTCAATGGCACCAAGGACATTTACTGTGCTCACTGCATCTGGGAGCAATCTTCCTGGCTTGGGTCCACAGACTTGTGCTAGTACATTAAAAATAACTATAGATGTTGCTTTGACATTGTGGCTTGGGCTGGAGCTCAGGCACTCAAGGTCCCCACCTGTACACAACCCTTTCCCAGGCTTGAGAGCTACACTATTCACACAGCTATTTTTTGCACGCTAGCGCAAGCTCCACCAACACACATCTGTAGCCATGGACTGGGAGGCTCTCTCCCAGAAGCAATGTGCCCTTAGAGCCAGTGAGGACTTTGACATAAGTATTATATATTTACTCAGACTATAATTTAATAGCAAAAGCCCAAGACACACTGTTTTTTCCATCTGCAATTGCACAATACTTCAGACCAACTTTTGCCCTAGGATGGGCATGCATGCATCCTTCAAGTTTATACCCAAAAGTACATTTTGGTTCCTATTATTTGACTTCTATCATTTAATTTTATCATAAATCTGGAGATGTTAGTGCTTGCTCCCCCTTAAAATGTGGACGGATGGAAGTTATTTGCACCAAACTGAAAAAAAAACAAGAGGAAATCACACGTATGAAATCATATTCAGTGGTTCACATTGGTCATGCTTACAGCAATCATTACTACTGAATCATTATCACCTTTGTTTCTTTCCTTAAGCTACTTACAAGAAATCTCTTATAGTAGTGAGGGCCAAAAATATCCACTGTCACATCAATGACACTGCCAAAAGAAAAAAACCCAGCTCTGTGGAACAACAATAAAATGTACATCCAACCGCACATACTACACTATTCTATGCAAATCCCTTTGCTTTTTGACTAATTAGTAACCTCTGCATTTTTTATTCCCATCTAACTTTTATAAGAGAAAGCACTGTGCTAGGAGTAGGAGGTTACAGCAGGAAGAAAACTGATTTCTTGCCAGCTTTGATCAGAATTTCCTAAGAGCTGGGCAACATGATCTTACCATTATCAAATAGGAGTGTTTTAAAATAATAAAAAATCCTGGTTGTCAAATACCGGTTGAGATGGGAATATTTTAACAAGATCCAATGCTGGAAGTTAAAGCCAGACAAATTCAAATATGAAATAATGCATTTTTTTAAATAAAATAGTGAGGGTGGTTAGCCATTGGAACAAACTACCATGGGAAATGATGAATTCTCAATCTGTTGAAGTCTTCACATCAAAACTGGATGTGTTTCTGGGTGATACACTTTTGGCCAAATACAAGTTACGGGGTTCAATCCAACAGTGACTAAGTGAAATTCTTTGGCCCATGTTACACAGCAGGTCAGACTAGATGATCTAATAGTTTTTCGGGCCTTACAAAGTCTATGAACAACTGAGCATACTAAAATGATAGCTGTGAGAATTGCTAAGTGGCCAATCTACGTGGAATCTTGGATTTAGAAATCATCAAATTAAGGGCCACGTTTTCAAAGTATAAACTCTTTTGACCATGCAATTCTGCAAATACTACAAGCTCTGCATTCACATGAAATCATTTTCAAACAGGCAGCATTTGTGACCACTAATGCAATTTTAATGATCAGATTCTCTCTCAGTGCATATAAGAGTTATTCATGCAAATGACTGTGCATCCAGATCAGAGCATTCACAAAATTAAGGGCCAGGTTGAAGGTCCTTTGAAATTTTAGCCCTAAAAGTAAAGAAGATGACAGTATTAACTGGATGGGGAGTATCGTGAAGCCTCAATCTCAACCAGAATGTTCTAATGGTACTAAAATACAAAAAGCCGTTAAACAAAAAACTGTTTAAAAGATGGATAATTGTAGAGTGAAACCAAACTCAAAAGTGTTGGGGAAAGATCTCACAGGTAACTTTTGTTTTTTCTGTATACATATGCAATAGATGGGCTGTGATAGCATGTCCTGTTTAAGGATCACTTGTGTTGGAAAAGAACTTCATAAAATAATTGTGTGCATTTATACTGCCTAATATATTTGATTTTATATAGATAGGAATTTTGTGGGGTTTTTTTTAAAGGTTTGTTTTAGTTTTAAAAAAATCAAATGAAATATACAAATTAAAGTATGGAATTTCAGAAAACCTATTATATGTTCTTTCCTTTTACAATAATTCAAACTGTAATAGCTAAAACTCTACTACTCCCTTGGTGGCGTTTAGGACCTTGGTTTCAGTCACTAATCCAGATGCTAACAGATTTTCCTCTGTTATTGGGAATGATATCAGAAGCTTTCATAATTCCTCTGGAGAAAGTGAAACACTTATCCCTAGCAGTTTTAATATTAAGTGCATGCTTCACATCAGACAGTCCTTACAACTAACAGGCTTTTCACTATCAGCTATCAGACATGTCAGCCCCATCACACAAAACTCATACAACAGAAAAGAGAAGGAATTTGAAATGAAAAAGAAATGGTAATTCTACTGGGGGGCGGAGGGAAAGGTTACCCACCTTCTTGTAACTGTTGTTCTTTGAGATGCATTGCAAATGGGCTTTACATTGTATATGTGTGCATGCCTTGTGCACCGGTGCCAGAGAGTTTTCCCTAGTGGTACCTGTAAGGGTAGCCCCGCCCATTCCCTGGCTTCCTTGTGCTCTGAATTGAGGATACAAAAAGATGCAGCTGCCCCACCCATCCTTCAGTTCCTTTGCTCCAGGATCCCAGTGATAGATTCCAAGGTGCTGAGGAAGGAGACTGAGTCACGTAATAGACATATGCAACACATCTTGAAGAACAACAGTTATGAGAAAGTAAGTGTTTCTTCTCCTTTAATTGCTTGTATATGTCCATTACGCTACAGGTGACCCACAAGCAGTTATCAGTGGCAGTGGGGCTCAGGATCTCGGTCTCAGAAGGACTGCAGGACCGCTTTTTCCCACATTTGCATATTCCCTTCATGCAGCGGCAATTCCATAGTGTCTAGTAAACATGTGGGTGGATGACCACATTGCTTGCCAGGCCAAGAAGGATTGGTGGCTAGTAATGAAGAACTGTAGTCCTGCAGTTAAATAAATCTCTCTCCCCAAAAGGTCTAGTTTCTGTGTGTCCTTTCCTTTGGGGGTTGCCTTAGCTCAACTTTGATACCTCTCATTCACTGCAGCTACTACCAGTGAACCCAGTACAGGGTGTGACTAAATCTAGTTGAATCCCTGGGATGGAACTTGCTATTGGCACTGTGTGCACATTGCTACTGCTGGAATAAAATGAGGGATTTTGCCACAGCGAGTTCATGGATTGTACTATTGCCTCATTTATAGGAAGGGCTGCCTTTCCTGCAGTGGCTGGGTGCAAAATGTCAATGAGCATGTGATGTTTCTCCTCCACCAGCTCCATCGGAATGCTAATAGATAATGCTAATCCTTCTTAGAAGCTCTTGGTAGACTTCATAGTCATCCAGTACTGGGGAGGAAGCTTCTTGTACCAGAGCTTCATCTGGTGATCAGGATGAGGTATTCTGAGAAGGTAAGGGAGAAACCTCCTGAGGTTGACCTTGCACTGCTGAGGTAGACTGCTGGTCCAAGGCAGGTTCCATGTCAGTTCCATGTCCAAAGGTTGTTCGGTACCAACCATTACAGATCTCTTGGTGGCAGACAAGGAAGCTTCCTCTTGGTGATCTGCTTCTATAAGGAAGCAGAGATGTGAATCTCAGTGCTAGCAGCATCCCCCAAGGCATCGAATATGACCTACGAGCAGGCTGATATGGTACCGATGGCCAGTTGTGCCTAGACCAGGTTTCCCAAGCCCTAGATCTGCTCTTGACAGAGTCTCTTCTGTGAGAGCAGGAATGGGTTCTGGAGGAGGCCTTGGACTCCTTGAAGTGAGAGAGCCAGGAACCTGTTTTGGACTCTGAGAAGGAGTAGAAGTACTCTGAAGGCCATGGTGGTGAGGTACTGAGAGGAGTCCTTGGAGAGTGGGGCCAGGATCTATGTTGAGACTGCAGTACCAGAGAAAGCATTGAAGGCTTCCTAGCTACAAGTAATGTGTGATGAGGCAGAACTGGTATTGGTGGTCTAGATACAGTCATGGAGAAGGCTGATGAATGAGTACTGGACCTGAGACTGAAGGGGCTGCAAGAGACAATTGGGGATCTTCACCCTGAATCATCAATGATCGGCATGACACTGGAGCACCATCCACCCTATCAGATAGGTAGGTGTCCTGGTTCTTCACTTTGAATATTTTGTTACCATAGCATAATAAGCAGCTGTCTGGAAGAAGAATGATGGCGCCTTCCATGACATTCGGCACCACCGTCTATTTTGGGCAGTAGTGGTTACTAGACTCCCACCAAAAACAGAAACCCAATTTATCATCACCTACATTTGTAATTTATTAGATTGTAAACTCCAGTGGCAGGGACTGTGTCTTATGTGTTTGCACAGCATTTAGCACAATGGAACACCAATCCCTAACTGTTGTCTCTACACATTACTACATTAATAATTATTTGTAAGGTATAGCGCAGCTTCCTTTCTTCTAAAATTTGAAAGGGTTGGTCTAAAATCTCTCTTTACTCAATGTAAAATGAGTACACAAGAACATAAGAAAGCCCATACTGGGTCAGCCAAAAGGTTCATATAGCCCAGTACCCTGTCATCTGACAGTGGCCAATGCCAAGTGCTTCAGAGGGAATGAACAGAACAGGTAATCATCAAGTGATCCATCCCCTGCCTCCCATTCCCAGTTTCTGGCAAACAGAGGCTAGGGACACCATCCCTGCCAATCGTGGCTAATAGCCATTGATGGACCTATCCTCCATGATGAGTAATAGTGGAGCAAGATTACTTCTGCTACTCCTAAATACACACAGTGTCTTTGTAATCTAGTGGACCTTTACACCTCCCTATTTAAACCACTCCTTGTAATGGGTTATTAGTTATTACTTACAGACCTTCTATCACACTCACCACCATATCATCACAACATTTGACAAATATCAAATTTAACCTCACAACACTCAGGTGAGGTAGGGAAATGTTACTGCCCCCATTTTAAAGACAGAGAACTGGGTTATGTAGATGTTAATGATTTGGCTGTGGTCACATAAGAAGTCTACATAAGAACCAAGAACACTCGAGTTCCAGTTCAGTGCATCCTTGAATTCTAGAAAGTAACACACCCCCTTGTTCAGTTCTGCCATGCCTGGCATATTTACCATAACATTTCCAAAACATTTATAGTACAGAAAATAAAATGCAGAGACTCAGTGTGTCCATATTAAGAAAACATACTTCTAGTCTCTTGCAAATGTAACCTTCCTCATGTACATTATTAGTTAAAGAAAAATCATTCACCCATTATAAATAGAATTACATTACCACAAATACTAGCTAAAATGCTAGATCATGGCATTGAGCCAATGGCCACCATAAGGTGTATGCATGCTACTAAAAGTGCCAGGGCACATACACATATGGCTGTCACCACATCCTCTCTGATGCTGGCCCAACTACACTAGTTGATGGAAATAGGAAGCAGATCATGGACTTACCTTTTTCCTAGCAGGGTTTCTATTGAAGCTAGAGTGCCTCTTGCCTTTTTTTGTGCCTCCTTATGAAAGGTTCAAGATGCTGGAAGACTAGTGCATGCTGTGGGGTGGTGGTGCCTTGCTCTCTGTGCAGACTCATACTCTTGCACAGTGCCAATCACCAGCTAGCACAATATGTTACAATTATTCCCTCAAATTGCTTCCCAGTTGTAAAGTTATTTTATAGCTGTACATCTTGAAAGTTATTTGTTAAATATACACAATAGTATTAACGAGGGTTGTGCAAATTAAAAAATAATAATAAAAGTTTAGGTAAGTTCAGGTAAGCCTCAAAAGGACTCATTCAAACTGTCCAGTTTTCTTCAGTCTCAAAAATAGGGTTTATATCAGACAGATTTTTTTTATCCACACACAACTGTTGATGTTTTCATTATCCATATAAATATCTAGTCCTTTTTTGAATCCTGCTAAGCTCTTGGACTCAACTATTAACAAGCTAACCCTCAGAGCTGCTTCAAACTGTCACTGTCCTTTAGCGCAATCTCACAAAAATATATATTTTTTGGTTCCTACATGTGGATTTTCTCCTACAAAAATTACATGGGTCTGAAGTGTAGGCTGGGCAATCACCAGTACGGCACTAGTGACAGGTTAAAGGTTTCAGATCTCGTGACCCTGCAGAGCTAGAAATGAAAGCTAGATACCACTGGAAACATGATTCTCAGCTTTCCAATGTTAGATAAATACAGCGGTTGCCTCTATCCCCAAAAGACCCAAGATATTGTACCTTAAAGTTATGACATTTTTGTATACAGAAAAGCTATGTAGGATTACTTCGAGGTTTTGTAATAGCGCCTTCTGATCCCTGTACATGTTGATTCTTTATAACTAAATTTACAGTCAGAGAGAGGAAAAAAATAAAAATAAAAATGAAAACCCATGGAAAGTGTATACATAACATATGTGGCATACATAGAAAAGATGGAGAAGTGTGGTGGTAAGGGGTTACTGGCACTCCCTTGGAATAACCTGCATAACTCATACACAGCATTGCCACTCAGGAACAAATACAGCCATTCCAAACTCATGCTGATACAATTTTATTCTACCTAAACCATCATGTATGCATTTATACGGTCCAGCAGGTAACTCAGCCCTACACAGTGCATTCTGAAAGCTGCCTAAAATAGAGCAAGCTGGCCCTTTATGATGAGTTCCAGGTCCAGCTCTGTGCAATTCCTGATATTCAATCAGAACAGAGGCATTCTGGGACTGGTGGTTCCCAGGGCACATTGGAACTGTAGGTCTTACAGATGTGCATGCGGGGAAAGGGGGAAAAGATAGACATTTTATTAATGTGGTAAGAATGTAGAGGAGAGGAACTGCTTGAATTAGGAAACAGAGAGAGAAAACCTGATGGAAGGTCTTAGTAGTAAGAAGAAGAGAGATTGGGAAAGGAGCCAGATCAGTTGTGGGCCTCCATAGAGAGTTATGGACATGTTGGTAAACCACAGCTGAGGGGAATGCTTAGCATGGGAGGAGTTTTCTCTACAGTTGTATGCGACTCTAATGCATACTCCATGACGGGTAAGGATGTGATTTCTCAGCACTGTTAGTCTGAATTACAACTCAAATGTTATATCACTAATACAACTCCCATCCACATACAAAGTATCTAGTTTGAGTTAAGTGGCTCTTTAAACTCCAGCTACTTAGTAATGCAGCTTAAATGGGAGACATAGGGTATGTCTACACTTGCAGCACTAAGTCTCAGACCCTGGGTCAGTTGACTCAGGGTTGTGGGGCTCAGGCTGTGGGGCTAAAAATAGCAATGTGGATGTTCCCGCTTGGGCTGGAGCCTAGTCTCTGAGATACTCCCTCCTCTCTGGGTTTCAGACCACAGACTCCAGCCCAAGCCCGAGCATCTACCCTGCTACTTTTAGCCCCATGAGCCACAGTCCTTTGACCTGGGCTCTGAGACTTTCCTTGCAGTGTAGCTATACCCCTACTAGTTTTATTGCCATTGAGTCAGATTGTAGGAGGGGCAAGAATTGTATGGAGTAGGCTGGGGAAGTAGTACTCACACTGCCAAAGGCTTTAGGCTCCCAAAGTTTGGGTGCATTTGCAATATATTATTTCTACATGCACACACCTTTGAAGTGGTTTAATAGCCATTGCTGATTTTCTAACAAAAAACAAATACGGGGTGGGGGGGGGGAAATAAGCCAATACAGCCAACTTTTGTTCTGCAGCCGATCTACTCAATGGCAGAGAGTAGAAGGATGTTACAAAATCATAGCAAAATATTAGGTAGATATGAAACTGTTTCCCATTAGAGTCAGATGTTTTAAGCCTCCATAACACGATAAGCACTGTAACATAAAATTGCATTTCCTGAGAAAATAGAAGACATGCTCAAGGATCAAAACCCTTCAAACAAATAAAATAAATTTGAGGAAAATAAGCTTTCCATTTTATGAAAACAAGAACTCGCTGTGGAATGTGCTAACTGACTGCACCTCATGGGTGCTACAAGTATTCGGCCTTTCACTTCACACCTGACTTTGCACCTGAGTGTGAGGTTATCACATTAGTCAGTCCCTAGTGTGTGCAAAACGAAAATAAGAAAGAAAAACTTGTAGCACCTTAGAGACTAACAAATTTATTTCAGCATAAGCTTTCGTGGGTTAGTACCCACTTCATCGGATGCATGGAATGAAACATACAGTAGACAGATATTTATACAGTCAGAGAAACATGATAAGGTGGAGGTGCATAGACCAACCTTAAGAGGCTAATTAATTGAGAGGAACCATAACAGCAGGGGAAGAAAAACCTTTGAAGTGATAAACAAGATGGTCACACAGGTGTGAATGAGGATCGTTAACTTAAGGGAAATAGATTCAATTAACGTAATGGCCGAGCCATTCCAAGTCCTTATTTAATCCTGAGGTAATGCCAGTAGGAGAACAACTTCAACCTCCCTAATCACTCACTGACAGACTTGAGGGTAGCAGTGTTGCGACAGATTAACTCCAAAAACAGACTTCAAAGAGAAACTGTTGAACTCGAATTGATGTGCAAACTAGATTGCATTACCTCAGGATTAAATAAGGACTTGGAATGGCTCGGCCATTACGTTAATTGAATCTATTTCCCTTAAGTTAACAATCCTCATTCACACCTGTGTGACCATCTTGTTTATCACTTCAAAGGTTTTTCTTCCCCTGCTGTTATGGTTCCTCTCAATTAATTACCCTCTTAAGGTTGGTCTATGCACCTCCACCTTATCATGTTTCTCTGACTGTATAAATATCTGTCTACTGTATGTTTCATTCCATGCATCCGATGAAGTGGGTACTAACCCACGAAAGCTTATGCTGAAATAAATTTGTTAGTCTCTAAGGTGCTACAAGTTTTTCTTTCTTATTTTCGTTTTGCTGACAGACTAACATGGCTACTACACTGATCCCTAGTGTGTGTTACTGCTTATATAACTACCCAGTGATTGCAAAGTGACTGCAATCCACTTTGACTGGAATGTCAGTGCAAAGTTCTTGTGATGTGCAATGCCATAATATATTTTTGTCCACTATATTTAAAGAGATTGACACAGATGCCAAAAAATCCAAACTTTTCCGTTTGAATGGCAGTGTCATTTTATGAATGCCTGGCTCTGTCCCTTTCTAGATAAAGGGAATATTCACTTTAGGTTTTCATTTCTGTATACATGACTATTCTTCACTAGGTTTATGATGGCATAGATAGAACTACTTTTCAGGTAGGACATCCCCTTGAATAGTGTGTAAAAAAAAAAACATGCAGGAAGTTTAGGTTGATGATAAGTTAATGAGAGATTTTCAAGTGCTAAGCAGGTCATAATGATTTCATATGATTTCAACATACAGAAAATGCAAAGGATGCTGGCTGAAGTGCAGCAGGAAGAACACACACTTGTGATGTGTCTGGCTGTAATAATTAGTTGATACAGAGTGACATGAGGAAGGTAATAGAGGCTTAGGACTATCCTTTACACCAACAGAAACAGGAAGTATTTCCCCTTGAAGTACTACAGACATAAAATGTAAAGATTAAAAAAAAAAGCCAGAGCATTAATGTCAGGCAACCATGTGTGGGAAGCCTGGGCATGAGTTTAAGAGCATGAGTTGTGTGCACACTGAACCATCCAGATGGGGTGCACTGAACTATCTAATTCTCAATCCATGCAACTGTGTCTTGAAGAGTGAAGATGTACGCTATTGTACATCATCCTGAAAACTGACCGGAAGAAATCAGTTTTAGCAAGTGTCTCTGGAAATCTTTGTCTCTCTAAGTATATAGATTTTAAAAAATATTCACAGTACACCCTACCCATTTAAAAGTCCCTGTCTAATAAGGTATTATAGGCAAAATTCTGTCCTTTGCTACACCATGCAACTTATTTGATGTTAATAGGATTATATAATGTAACAGAAGGCAGAATTTGGCCCTAGAAATAATTTTTGTTTGTTTTGGGGTTTTTGTTTGGTTTTTGTTTAGTGGGAGTTGTATTTAAACAAAAAAACCTTGTATTAAATAAAACTAATAATTTTGGCAGAGACCATTTACTATGCTGCTCCACTAGCTTGGTCACTACAATTAATGAAATTGGGGGTGGGGGGGAATCTGAAGAATTAAATTTTACTAACTACTTTAGATGAAGATCGATATTCTTACCTCTTACAGATGCTTCTGACACTCAGGCAATGCAAAGTGGTGTGTAGAAGAGAATCTGAGCCATACAGCACAGAAAGTAAATTAAAACTTAAAACTCTCCATTGCAGTAAGGCCTACTAAAAACCTAGCAATGATAAGGATGCTGGAGTGATGAGACCACAGCCTATCATGCTGTCCATTATTGTCTCAATGGTTCCTTGCACTCCCCCATCTGTCTGTCTGTCGCTTGTTTTATACTAGATTGTCAGCTTTTGGGGCCATCTTTTTCTTGTGTTTGTACAGCGCCTAGCACACTCGGGTCCTGTTCCATGACTGGGGCTCCTAGGTGCTATGGCAATACAAATCACAACAACATGCTATATATGGATTGTAATGTAAAGATCATAACAATTCCTCTCCAGAATTATGATACAATTGATTGGTGAATATCTACTGTGGTTGAAAATGTGATCTCCAAGGAAATAATACATGTCAAACTGCAGTGGAGGAATGTCATCACTGTGAGGCTGTGAATAAGAAAGGTGACCATTTATATCACTGTTACCACTATTACACAATTACCATAACTTTTGTATAAACTATGTCATGTAAGGTATCAAAAAAATTATGAATAAGCACAGAATCATAGAACTGGAAGGGACTTCAAGAGGTCATCTAGTCCAGCCCTTTGCAATCAAGGCAGGACTAAGTATTATCTAGACCATCCCTGACAGGTATTTGTCCAACCTGCTCTTAAAAATCCCCAACGATGGAGATTCCACAGCCTCCCTAGGCAATTTATTCCAGTTCTTAACCACTCTGACAGGAAGTTTTTCCTAATGTCCAACCTAAACTGCTCTTGCTGCAATTTAACCCCATTGCTTCTTGTCCTATCCTCATAGGTTAAGAACAACAATTTTTCTCCCTCCTCCTTCTAACAACCTTTTATGTATTTGAAAACTGTTATGTCCCCTCTCAGTCTTCTCTTCTCCAGACTAAACAAACCCAGTTTTTTCAATCTTCTCTCATAGGTCATGTTTTCTAGACTTTTAATCATTTTTGTTGCTCTTCTCATGACTTTCTCCAATTTGTCCACATCTTTCCTGAAATGTGGCACCCAGAACTGGACACAGTACTCCAGCTGAGGCCTAATCAGCACGGAGTAGAGTGGAAGAATTACTTCTCGTGTCTTGCTTACAATATTCCTGCTAATACATGAATGATGTTTTCTTTTTTTGCAACAGCAGTACACTGTTGACTCATATTTAGCTTGTGATCCACTATGACCCCTAGATCCCTTTCCGCAATACTCCTACCTAGACAATCATTTCCCATTTTGTATGTGTGCAACTGATTGTTCCTTCCTAAATGAAGTACTTTGCATTTGTCCTTGTTGAATTTCATCCTATTTACTTCAGACCATCTCTCCAGTTTGTCCAGATCATTTTGAATTATAATCCTATCCTCCAAAGCACTTGCAACCCCTCCCAGATTAGTATCGTCCGCAAATTTTATAAGTGTACTCTCTATGTCATTATCTAAATCATTGATGAAGATATTGAACAGAACTGGACACAGAACCGATCCCCACAGGATCCCACTCGTTATGCCCTTCCAGCATGACTGTGAACCACTGATAACTACTCTCTGGGAACGATTTTCCAACCAGTTATGCACCCACCTGATAGTAGCTCCGTCTAGGTTGTATTGCCCTAGTTTGTTTATGAGAAGGTCATGCGAGACAGTATCAAAAGCCTTACTAAAGTCAAGATATACCACATCTACCACTTCCCCCCATCTATAAGTCTTGTTACCATGTCAAAGAAAGCTATCAGGTTGGTTTGACATGATTTGTTCTTAACAAATACATGCTGACTGTTTATCACCTTATTATCTTCTAGGTGTTTTCAAATTGATTGCTTAATTATTTGCTCCATTATCTCTCCGGTACAGAAGTTAAGCTGACTGATCTGTAATTTCCCAGGTTGTCCCTATTCCCCTTTTTATAGATGGGCACTGTATTTGCCCTTTTCCCGTCTTCTGGAATGTCTCCCATCTTCCATGACTTTTCAAAGATAATTGCTAATGGCTCAGATATCTCCTCAGTCAGCTCCTTGAGTATTCTAGGATGCATTTCATCAGGCCCTGGTAATTTGAAGACATCTAACTTGTCTAAGTAATTTTTGACTTGTTCTTTCCCTATTTTAGACTCTGATCCTACCTCATTTTCACTCGCATTCACTATGTTAGACATCCAATCACCACCAACCTTCTTGGTGAAAACCGAAACAAAGAAGTCATTAAGCAGCTCTGCCATTTCCACATTTTCTGTTATTGTCTTTCCCCCCTCATTTAATAACAGGCCTACTTTCTCCTTGGTCTTCCTCTTGCTTCTAATGTATTTGTAGAATGTTTTCTTGTTTCCTTTTACGTCCCTAGCTTGTTTGATCTCGTTTTTTGCTTGGCTTTTCTAATTTTGTCCCTACATACTTGTGTTATTTGTTTATATTCATCCTTTGTAATTTGACCGAGTTGCCACTTTTTGTAGGACTCTTTTTTCGTTTTAGATAATTGAAGATCTCCTGGTTAAGCCAGGATGGTATCTTCTCATACTTCCTATCTTTCCTACACAGTGGGATACTTTGCTCTTGTTCCCTTAATAATGTCTCTTTGAAAAACTGCCAACTGTCTTCTATTGTTTTTCCCCTTTGACTTGCTTCCCATGGGATTTTACCTACCAACTCCCTGAGTTTGCCGAAGTCTGCCTTCTTGAAATCCATTGTCTTTATTGTGCTGTTCTCCCTACGACCATTCCGTAGAATCATGAACTCCACCATTTCATGATCACTTTCACCCAAGTTGCCTTCCACTTTCAAATTCTCAACCAGTTCCTCCCTATTTGTTTATCTTGTTTAAATGTATGCATCACCTTTGTATATGAAGTTATAAATATTGGCTATGTACTTGTATCTTAAACATGTGTGGTGTTCCTGAATGACACCCCCCTCCCAGATAGATTTACAACAGGGCTAGACAGCTAAGTATTGATGGCCCTTTAGGGACACTCCATTCTCACAATGGGTCACTGAAGAAACTCATCCCAGCCAGTAGGTCTTCCTGTGGATGCTTCAGACAGCAAGGAATCAATGGCCAGCCCCTGTGATTCAGCAAAACATGTAAGGGCATGTGACCCTGGACTCCATCTTGGGACAGTAACTTTCCATGCACAGGGCAGAGGATATAAAAAGATATCTGAAACATCACCATTTTGCCTCTTTCCTACTCCAAATTCTCTGGACTGTGGATTTACAACTAAAAGGAGTATATTGAACTCTGGACTGTGGACCTTCTAATCTTTTGGAAGTTACCAGAGACTTTTGCAAGCCAGCAGTCTATTCCATCACTGATATAAGGACTTTGCTATATCATTTATAACTCTCTTCTTTTATTAATAAATCTTTAGTTAGTTTATTAAGAAATGGCTGACAGCGTAGTATTTGGGTAAGACCATATTTTCCTACAGGTAAGTGGCTGATCCTTTGGGATTAGTAAGAACCTCACATATGGTGAAATGGGTTTTCAATAACCTCTCACTATATTAGACCTGTTTGTCCAGATGGGAGCCAAGGGCTGGAATGCCTAAAGGGGACTGTGTTTGGTTTCTGGTTAACCAGTGTAGTACCACAGAAACTCTTTTGGTACTGGCTTGGTGACTTTAATTATAGAATAAACCACCAGTTTGGGGGATTGTCTGCCCTATTTCTTCCAATCTGCCCTTAGTGTGGTCCATCCCAGGCACCTGTTCATGGTCAATTGCAACATTTGCAAGATTTTAGGCCAATCCTGAAGCTTCACTGGGATTTCTTGTGTGAGTAAAGGGTGCAGTGTTACCCCCTTATTACTACATGGGATTTTGTTTTCCAAACTACTTTCCAGTTTTATAAACAACAAGACAATTTTTAAAAACTTCAAACATTTTCAAAACACATCCAAACCTATCTGGATTGGGGCATAGCAATATTTACTTTAGCTGCAGTGACAGGAATAAGAATGGAGTGAGTGACTGACTCCAAAAGGGAGATTTCTATTCCCAGGTCAATGGGTGTGCCAGGTATTAAATTTACAAAGCTCCTAGATCAAAGATTCTATTCCCTTGACCTTACTCTTGACACTGTTGTCAAAAATTTTATTTATTCAGTTCCCACTGAATTCAAGATTGTTCGGTGTTCTCTGTGACAAAGCGGAAGCAGATGACAATAAGCAGTTTCTGTTTCATCCTGAATGAGAGAGAGCCAGACTTCTCTTGCATCAAATTCAAATCACTTCTTAGTCCAAATAGTCTCTGAAGCATTTTTCATCGAGAGCCCAATTCTGCAATCCTTACTGAAGCAGGGAATTTTGCCTGAGTAAAGACTACAATTTGGCCATGAATGAAAAGTGCTTTGGATAGTATTTGAATTAAGAAATTGGAGTTTGACATGCGAGAAGTCTACTGTACAATATATGTTTTAGTTCATGCAGTAAGGGGCAAGTCGAGTGCTCAGCACCTTGCTGGTGTACGTTGGCTGAGCAGTGAAGAGAGGGCGAATCTTCACTCTATGGCTACACAGCAACAATGGTGCTAATCCAAGGGAAGAGCTCCAGTCTAATAGCATGCTCCCTCTCCACAGAGCAAGGAGAATTCAAACAGCATCAGACCCTCCAATTCTGCCCCTGCCATGGTCTGCCCTCAAGTAACTTTTTACTTGGACAACAAGAAAAAACCCAAAGCCAGGCTCTGTGCCTGAGTATGAATCTCTAAATGCCATCCTCCCTTGAGCTGCACCAGAATCACATGAGAATGTCCATACAGGTCAATTCTGAGCTAACAGCATTTTGGGGACAGAATGTACAATATTAGCAAGAAGCACTCAGCCATGTTTTGGGTATGGGAATGCAACTATAGTGTTTGCAAGGTGGTCAGTTAAGACCTTTTATTAATAAACAGAGATGGTTAGAATTTTCCAAATCCCGAGTTTTTGATGATCTTTTTGTGTTTAAAAAAATAATAATTTCTGCAGAACTATTCTCCCCCTCCACCTCTTCGACCCAAATTTTTGACACATTTTCAGGTTTTTCAATCAGCTGCATTAACAAACAACGAGGTCATCAAGGAGTTTTCGTGACATCAAAAACAAAATCCTAGGATGGATTTTTATGCTAATACATTGGTAGGGATAGATATTCATTTTATTTATAATATTTCTATTGTATGCAAAAAGCTAAAACAAATTATATTTAAAAAGGCCCCCAGAAGAGATAGGATGTATTTGTGATATTAATATTACCGTAAGATGTCCCTCTAATGCCACCATAACTGTGTCAGATTACTTGTCTGCAAATTCTATGGGAAAGTTTAGAAGTTACATTTTACACTTTTTTTTTATTCCCAAAGATAGTCCAGGAGTCAGAACAGTAGTACTTACACTGCTCTAAAGTATATCTAACATAATTTTGTGTTAAGTATTTAACCTAATACCTCTTTCTTCTTTCTATTCTTACACAAATGCAGAAATGTTATTTCCAGAATTGGAGTTATTTTGAAGAGTATTTTAAGGGATTACATTGATGCTTGTTGCTGTCTTCAGAACAACAACACTGGTCTATAATTTTTGAGAAGTCGTCTGCTTCAGAGATAAAATGTGCTATTTAGTATGTATTTTGATGTGCTGAATTCAAATATGACAATTAAAACAACTGATTGGCTACTGTTTCTAAGATATTTAAGTTTTTACATTTTATGTCTATGTATATTGTGCAGATAGTAGAGTTTTAATCACAAATTGTAAACCTAGGTCTTTTCATGTGTTTATGGTTGCTTTACATGATACTATTTCACCTGTCCTGTTTATGTAACACTTTAAAAATCAGCAAAGGGGTTATAGAAATAAAATTTATTATGAAACAAAAGGCAAAAAACTATTAGGTACATAGTTTAGTCCTATTCAGTGTCTACTCGGCGCTTCTTGGCTTGTCTCTTGTATTCATTAAATGGAGCATCTCTTGTCACTGTCCAGCAATAGTCTGCAAGCATTGATGGGCTCCATTTGCCCTGATAGCGCTTCTCCATTGTTGCAATGTCCTGGTGAAATCGCTCGCCTTGCTCGTCGCTCACTGCTCCGCGGTTCGGTGGAAAAAAATCTAGATGAGAGTGCAAAAAATGTATCTTTAGTGACATGTTGCAACCAAGGCTTTTGTATGCCTTGAGGAGGTTTTCCACCAACAACCTGTAGTTGTCTGCCTTGTTGTTTCTGAGAAAATTTATTGCCACTAACTGGAAGGCTTTCCATGCCTTTTTTTCCTTGCCACGCAGTGCATGCTCAAATGCTTCATCTCGAAGAAGTTCACGAATCTGAGGACCAACAAAGACACCTTCCTTTATCTTAGCTTCACTTAACCTTGGAAATTTTCCACGGAGGTACTTGAAAGCTGCTTGTGTTTTGTCAATGGCCTTGACAAAGTTCTTCATCAGACCCAGCTTGATGTGTAAGGGTGGTAACAAAATCTTCCTTGATTCAACAAGTGGTGGATGCTGAACACTTTTCCTCCCAGGCTCCAATGACTGTCGGAGTGGCCAGTCTTTCTTGATGTAGTGGGAATCTCTTGCACGACTATCCCATTCGCAGAGAAAACAGCAGTACTTTGTGTATCCAGTCTGCAGACCAAGCAAGAGAGCAACAACCTTCAAATCGCCACAAAGCTGCCACTGATGTTGGTCATAGTTTATGCACCTCAAAAGTTGTTTCATGTTGTCATAAGTTTCCTTCATATGTACTGCATGACCAACTGGAATTGATGGCAAAACATTGCCATTATGCAGTAAAACAGCTTTAAGACTCGTCTTCGATGAATCAATGAACAGTCTCCACTCATCTGGATCGTGAACGATGTTGAGGGCTACCATCACACCATCGACGTTGTTGCAGGCTACAAGATCACCTTCCATGAAGAAGAATGGGACAAGATCCTTTTGACGGTCACGGAACATGGAAACCCTACCATCACCTGCCAGGAGATTCCACTGCTGTAGTCTGGAGCCCAAAAGCTCTGCCTTACTCTTGGGTAGTTCCAAATCCCTGACAAGGTCATTCAGTTCACCTTGTGTTATGAGGTGTGGTTCAGAGGAGGAGGATGGGAGAAAATGTGGATTTTGTGACATTGATGGTTCAGGACCAGAAGTTGCATCCTCTTCCTCATCTGACTCAAGTGAGAATGATTCTGGTGCATCAGGAACCGGCAGTCCTTCTCCGTGGGGTACTGGGTGTATAGCTGATGGAATGTTTGGATAATGCACAGTCCACTTTTTCTTCTTTGACACACCTTTCCTAACTGGAGGCACCATGCAGAAGTAACAATTGCTGGTATGATCTGTTGGCTCTCTCCAAATCATTGGCACTGCAAAAGGCATAGATTTCCTTTTCCTGTTCAACCACTGGCGAAGATTTGTTGCACAAGTGTTGCAGCATATGTGTGGGGCCCACCTCTTGTCATGTATGACGCAATACCAGCTTCAGATTGCATCATTCATTGTTTTGCCTACAAAGCAAGTACTGTCCAAACCCAGTCAGATTTATTCATAGATCCAGTCAAAGATGTATTTTAGTCATTTCTGGTTTAAATTGAGATCCCTTCCCTTTATAACTCACTTATCCTCCGCCATTCCCAAGTCAAGGGTCATATATACTGACCCAATAGTATGTCTTGAAAACTAGAGCCAATCAACAATTTTAAGCATCATTTTCGTTCTCAGTGACCCAGAATTAGTAAAGTTTGACTACATTTATTTCAGAAGCATTTTGGCTGTAGAGCAGTGTAATAATTTACCAGACTTGGAAGCCTCTACCAACATTGGATCTTTTATGATCTCATCAAATGTTACATTGACATTTTCATACAGCTTTTTATTTAGAAACAAAATAGTATCACCCACCCACCCACCTTGTCTCTCAGTATATGCTGGATCAGTCAAATCACCATTTATTTTCTGTGCCTAGAAAGATGGTCATTTCATTCACTAAGCAGACACTTGTCTTTGCCATAAATGTTTAGCAAGAAAATTGATTAAATTTTCACCAGCAAGGAATTTCATTTTAGAATAAACACATTTACTTTTGGCCTTTGCGTTCATATTTATCCAACTATTATTTTTTTGCAGTATCAGCTTTCTTATTGGAGATCTGAAGTGTAGAAAGACTGTAGAAGTCAACGGTGCATCGTTGAAATACAAAAAGGAAATTGTTATCATAATTTTTTGCTTATTTTGGGTATTGGAAGAAAAGGGAAGCTGAAACATTATAAGAAATTCCGTGAAATTTATATTGGCCTCTTTTCTTCACACTATTTTTTTTTTAAAAGCACTTAATGTAATGGGTTTTGACAGTGAAAAGGAACTAATTGGGCTATAATTGGCAATAGTCACAAGCTAGAAGAGCAAACAAAACAGATTTCAGAATGCATTAGCTTATCACTTAATTAGTGGTGGCTTTGAACCTTAAAACAATCTTGATATTTAATCTGGGCACAACTATTTAATGGGGAAGTCTGGATGAAGCTCCTTTTTATTTATAAAGGATTCAAAGGATTCTATTCACAAAACTTTTTCTATGCTTAACCCTGTTCAGACTATGATTTAAAAACCACAAACAACAGATGTGACTTTTTTCATATGACAATTTGTTCCTGTTGTTATGCAACCTGAAGTTAGACATATAAACCCAAGAGCCTTTAATTGTAATAACTGGAACAAAATGTTGCTCGATGACATTTTGCTAAGGAAGATTAGTGACAAAAGGCATCCTTTGTGGCATATCACGATGAAATATCATGGACCAATAACATTATTTATATATAGAATGCCAAATACATTTAGTCCTCATTATTATAATCTATTGTTTATATTACAATAATGTTTTGTGGCGCCCCCACATCAGAATACTGTGCTAATCATTGTAGAAATGAAGAATAAAAGGTAATCCTAGCCCCCAAGAGATTACAACCAAGTTAAGGCAAAACTCAACAAGTGGGTGATACAATAGTGAATAAATAGGGAAGGACTAATATGTGAAGAGTCTCAGAGGATTAGAAATCTATATTTGACATAGTAGGGAAGGAGGAACCAGATGAGGGACTCAGGAGAGGGTGAGAAGTTTAAACTGAATAGTATAATAATGGTATATCACCCAGGCGGAGATGTCAGAGAGAGAAACTGAAATGTGGGATTGGCTGCTTGGAGACAGGTCAGGAGTGGAGAGAGATCATCTTAGATAACAGCTGAATTTGAGAGAATGGATAAGGTTACCCGAAGAAAGGATGAAGAGGGGAAAAGAGGAGTGGGCCAAGGATAGATTTCTGGCTTGCACCAAGCTAACTGCAGACATTGCCTGTGTCCTTTCAGTACCCTATACAATTCCTATCCTGGTCCTCCCATCAGAAAAAAACTGACACTGAGCAGTTATTTTCTATGTACAAGCAAAAACACTCACCATCTCTCTGAGCAGCAACAATGTAAATGAACAGTGTGTGCATGGTGGGCGGAGGAAGGCATAAAAGGAGTGTAGTAAGTGAAGCTAAATTTTATATACTTTCTTCTAGCTGTATGCCAGACTTCTGCCCACGCTGAAGGTGGGAGCAGGTCCAAACAGGGATGGTGGGGGGAAAGTGCTGATGAAGGGCACATTGGGAATCTGGTCATGTGGGAGTGCGTTTGGTGGCAGTCAGCAGGGTGGGGAAAAGAGGCATACCAAGCGGAAAGGAGTATAGTTCAGGACAGCACTGGTAACTGAGATGTGTCTCACGGGTCAATCTCCCAGATGTTCCATAAATAATATAAATTATATAATATTTTAACCATATCTTAAAAACCAGAGTTAGTGTAGTTTACTGTAATTTGGGAAAAGATGGATGTGACTAATCCCTAATTCATTTACCTAAAAAACACTCCTTTGTGATCTATTTTTCTGTTGGTTTCACCTTTGACCCTCTCTCTTGCCTTTTTCCTCTTGCACTCAACACACCTAATAAATGTACACATTCCACAAGGGACTATACTGGCCACATACAGTACTCATTGTACAGACAGCGTGGTTGTCAGCCACCAACATACAGTACACTTTCAATGAAAAACAAGGAAAATTTTCCACTATTTTTTTCTGACCAGTTTCACTCGAGCTAAAATTATTGAGCCTGACATTACTGTCCTTCCCATAGAAAACTCTGATTGGCTATAATGGGATTTTTGTCTAAGTAGAGCTCCTGGGATTGGTTCCACTATGTGAAACTCTCACTGTTAGATTTGGTATCTGGATTTAATTCTTAAAATTATATAGCAAAATCAGCTTCAGGGACAGTAATTTTTCTTTATTATTGGGTTGCTACAGAGAATATGCACCTAAAATGGCTGCTACCATCTCATAATTTTAAAGGTAGCCCATTACTCTGGAATCCTCATTCAGTGAAAAACCACAAAGAATGTCAATACATAACACCCAGAAGGCAAAATAAAGGAAGAACCGTCTGGAAATACATTCCTTTGCACGTAACATTTTCCTTTGGCATTTCTTCTCTTATTATACATTGGTGATTGAATCTATTGCCAGCTATTCACTATCCTAATTTAAATCTTTGACACAAACATATTCTGTACCTTGTGTGGCAATCAAAATGCAAATCTACAGCAGATTGCAAATCTACAGCAAAATGCAAATCTACAGCAAAACTAAAAAGGTAAAGAGAAGTGCTTGTTATACAGTTAAAAATCCTGAGTTTTGGAATGAGGGGTAAACCAGGGGGAAATTATTCATCCACTGGATAATGCTTATGCAAGTAGTTTCACATACACAACAGTACTGGGATTTTACCCGAGCTGTGCACGACACTTTATTCTCTGTAAGCATATATACATTTTCTCTAATAAACTGTCTCAGACTGAGATCAGCATTCTCCTGCCTATTTCTAGCTGTAGATATTTCAGAGCGTTAAGACTGTACTGAATCTGCACAACAGGCTGAATGTATGAGTGTATGTAATTAGAGAGACTTCTGTTACTAAAAAAAAAGGCATGCCAAAAGATGACTGTTACATTTTGATTTAACAACTCTACCACCTGATTCAATCCCAAAGGCCATGCTCAGCACAGTTGCTATATGGGTCTAATCAAATCTGTACCAAGCTACAAAGTAATCACCCTCTGAGAAGACCATTAGCAGATTAAGCCTGGGATAAAAAAAAAGCTACATGTGTTTATCAAAGGACAGAAAACCAATGGCTTGCATGTAAGCCATCTTTTCAATTGTATTTAGGCAAGTGATTAGTCTTCCCCTTATCGCTATCATCTTACAATTTGACTTCATCAGGCCCATACTGTGACCCAAATACAGTAGATATATATCAGCAACCAGATCAAGCCTGATTCCAGCTGCAGGCTTTTTAAGACTACTGATATATTAGGGATGACTGATGGTAGCTCTCTTGTTTTGCTTACAAATTACTTGTGTGCAATGTGAAGGGCATCTAAGAGAAAAATAACCCATTCCACAAAACATTTTGTTGTGATAGTCTTAAAATTCAAAAGAAAAGGTATTGGACATATACATATCTATAGTAAGCATTCGTCAAACTTGCATAGTTAATATCTTCTCAAATGCTGCAGTGTTTTTAAATTATGCATGTACATTTGGAAATTAGGTTAGAAACACAGAGCTGTCTGACTGGCTTCTAATCATTCAGGGCCCAATTATGCAGTTCTAACTTGGGCAAATCTCCCATAGCAGGGCAACCCAAGAGAAAGAGAGAACTATGTAAACTTACCCAGCAGATGTCCTCAAAAGCATTTTGTTTGAGGAAAGGATATGGGGACTGCCCAGATGAACTGGACAGTCGTTCAGTACCAAAGCCTCGTGAATCATGGGAAGCACAGGGCCACCCGCATGGAGGCTCTGAGTTTCTGTCCTGACTCTAGAAACTTTCCATGCAACACGGCTTCCCCCTGTCACTGGAACTAGGGTTGCCAACTTTGTAATATTTAAAAACCCTGCCTCTCTTCTTCCCCCCAAGGCCCTAGCCCCCGTTTGCTCCTCTTTCCCCATCACTCGCTGCTATTCCCATCTCTTGCCTGCCCACGTAAGCCTAATGCAGGTCAGACGCAGCCCCAGCTGAGTAGGGGCTGGCACAGGTGATGACCTGGTGCCCCCGGCCTCCCTCGCCCACAGTAACTGGACTTTGCATGTCCGGTCAATAGACCTGACCGGACACTGTCGGGTTCCCTTTTCAACCAGACTTTCTGGTTGAAAACCAGGCACCTGGCCAACCTAACTGGAACCCCCCTTCCAATCCCACCCCCCACAATAAAAACAGGAGAAAACAGAGAGATTGTGTAAGGGGAAGGAGAGGTAGGAATTCCACAGCACAGAATAGGCTCTGGATTAATGCAGTCATAAGCAGAATTAACTTTTTAACAGATTTACCACCCACTCATGGGGGTGCTGTGTGGGGAGGGAAAAATGCATGAGGATGGTGCTACAAAGGTAACTAAACCCTGACTCTGTTCACATTCAGTTTTGCCTATTCGCATGATTTTAGCATGAGTATTTGCACTATTTGGTGGTTATTCATTCCAAGCAGCTTGAGTGACTCAAGAGATTGCGGGGGGCGGGGGGGGGGGCAGAGAATAAGTTTCTAGTCCTCATGATTGCAGAGAAAAGCTCGAGAACTTCACCTGAGTGTAACCTAAAGATTCAGGAATCAGAAAGAAAATGTAAACAACCCTCAAATATTTATTTTAAATTATTGGGCGGGGGGAGGCAGGCTGAAGATTTTTGAATGCCTGTGGTCAGCAATATTGCAACCACACTGCATTAAACACTCAATGTATTATAGCTACAAATGGAGAAAAGTTTGTACTCAAGATAGTTAAACATACTGGGTCTGTCTTGGTGTGTGTGTGTGGTGAGGGAGCTCAATTTTAGGTGCTCTCCACTTTCTGGCTGGATCCACAGCATTTGGCCATAGAGCTATTTATTCAAGTCATTGGCTTCCCAAGCAGCCCTATCTTTCTGCTGAGTGTGCTGGCCTTCTGCGGAGTCAGAACTGGTCATCTTCTGGGGACTGCAGAACACAGAAGGATTTTGTCATTTGTTAATAAACAGCACCACAGGTGAGTTATGTTATACATTAGCCAGCTGGGTCTACTTCCAAACTCTTGTATCTGTGGACCGAGCAGCACCTCAATCATTTGCCCAACTAAGCACTACCTTTAGGCATGAGATCATTATATTTGACTCATTTAAAATATATACGCAAGCACCTGCGGGCGTAACAGCCTAAGGATCCCAACATTAAGCCTTCAGCAGCTTGCAGCACAGCAGCACTTTCTCTTCATCACAGTTCTCTGTGTCTTTGATCTCTTTTTGAAAATCATCCCGTTTATGCTGAAGCTGCTCTTGAAAGAGAAATGAGCATTTGAAAAAAAAATGTTCAGCAGCTAATTTGATTTCAGTACTTTTTTCCCCAAATGAAAAAAAAATTAGTATTTTGTTTCATGATTTTTAAATGTATGATTCTCCAATGGCCTGCAGTGTGTTAATTTTGGACATTACAAAGTTTTTAGAATGAAAGTTCATTGGGGCAGGAGACCAGGTCCTTCTACAGGATCTCACACACAGACACCCATGTCAACATGCCAATAAAGATAATAGGAGACGATGTTCTCTTGCTATTTTGTACGCTTTTAAGGTTCTGTTGATATACAGAATGGTGACAGATGTCTAGTCTGTAGTCATCAGAAGGTGTGCCTATACCTTGTAACTGTGACCCTCATTCTATGTGTATATATTGTTTATAGGAGGAAAATGCAATACATTCATATTACTGTAAATACACTAGTTTAAAGTAGGTGTCTTTCATGTGCAAACTGAGATTTGAGTATTTTCTTAAGAACTCACAAATTTGATTTTGGTCTAAAATAAATAACCACTAATGAGTAAGCAAATTTCTCTCACAATTACTAAAATGATGAAAATCTGAATCAACAATTTTTGCTATTTTCTGGTAAACGGTATTGTAGAAATGGTAGTCACTATGTTGGGCAGACACATATGGTAGATGGATACATCAAGTCCTATGGCATCAAAGTAAGAATATATGGGAAGCATAAAGTCCCTGTCCCTCCACTGGAGAAACATTTATTTATACCCTATATTTATTTTGTGGGGCTGGCAGCCTGATCAGGTGAGACTTCCACATGCAGAAAGGTGGTCTGACTGACTGGTGGACATTTTTTATATGGAGGACATGCATGGAACACATACCAGGTGCCACTATGCATGGGATAAATGCATATTTGGAGCATTAGTTGATTTTCAATACCTTGTGGAATACTGGGGAAGTTCCAAAAGACTGACAGAAAGCTAATATTTTAAAAGGGTAAACAGGAAAACTTGGGCAATTATAGGTCTGTCAATCTGACATTGATCCCAGGTAAAATAATGAAACAGCTGATACAGGACTTGACTAATAAAGAATTAAGAGAGAGTAATATAACTAATACCAATCAGCATGGGTTTATGGAAAATAGATCTTGTCAAACTAACTTGATTTGTTATGAGATTACAATTTTGTTTCAGAAAGGTAATAGTGTTGATGTATTATACTCAGACTTCTGTAAGGCATTTGAGTTAGTCCCACACTTGACTTGGCACCATGCATTTTGATTCAGAAATCTGAACAAATTAACATGGCACATATTAAATTAATTAAAAACAGACTAACAAATAGGTTTCAAAATGTAACTGTAAATGGGAAATCATCATCAAAGTAGGTTTGCTTCTATTGGGTCCCACAAGAATTGATTTATGCTATTTAACATTTTTATCAATCATCTGGAAGAAAACAAAATAATCACTAATAAAGTTTGCAGAGGAAACAAAAATTGGGGGAGTGGTAAACAATGAAGAGAACAGGTCACTGGTATAGAGCAATCAGGATTGCTAGGTAACCTGGGCACAAGGAAACATGTATTTTAATTCTGCCAGATGTAAAGTTATACATCTAGGAACAAAGAATGCAGATATTGAGCAGTAGTAAGGAGGTTATATTACCTCTGTTTTTGACACTGGTGCAACTACTACTGGAATAATATGTCCAGTTCGGGTGTCCACAATTCAAGAAGGATGTTGATTAATTGGAGATGGTTCAGAGAAGAGTCAAGAATTATTAAAGGATTAGAAAACATGCCTTATAGCTATAGACTCAAGGACCTCAATCTGTTTAGCTTAACCAAGAAACGGTTAAGGGATGATTTAATCACAGTCCATAAGAACCTGAACAGGGAACAAAACTTTGATAACGGACTCTTCAATCTAGCAGATAAAGGTATAACTTGGTCCAAAGACTAGAAACTGAAAATTCAGACTCAAAATATGGTATCAATTTTTAATAGTGAGGGTAATTAACCAACAGAACAATTTACCACGGTTTGCTGTAGATTCTCCATCACTGGCAATTTTAAAATCAAGATTGAATGTTTTTCTAAGAGATATGCTCTAGTTCATAGAGGAATTAATTCAGGGAAGTCTTATGACCTGTGTCATGCAGGAAGTCAGACTAGATGATCACAAGCTTTTAGCCTTACAATTTATGACATTGGGGAGCCTTACTACTTTATGGCCTTGGGTACACTAGCACACCTCCCTGCTCCCACAACATTGCCTACTGTTATGGCTCCATCAGTGAAATAGACTGTTCACCAGCATTTGACTACTGTGTTGTCTAGACCTGCTCTGAGCAAGGTTAGATGACACTGAAGTTAACCCACCAGCAGCTGATAAATGCTAGAGCTTTCACTGCTTCTACATCAGTGAACCTTTAGCAGTGATAACAATAGCAGATAATTAAAAGAAAAGACTAGTCTAGAGACCCCCTGAGAAATTCTGGAGCCATGTGATCAATTACATGTATCAGGCACATCTCACCTGCACTCTGTCCACTAATCTATCCTTCCAAAAATCTGCCTGGTAAATGTTTACTTCATTATTCTTAAATATGAAATTCTGCTTCCTCTCACACTCCTCCCAATTTAAATGGTCTAAAGACCATGATGGGCATTATTCAATACTGAACCAGTGACAGATTTATGCTGCAATCTCTCGAGATTTTTCAATGTCAGAAGAATGGTGACATTTCTCTTTGATCAGTCAACAGACAATTTCAATCTGAGAGTGCCTCAGGCTTCAAAAATGACAACTGTTTTGCCTTATTTAACTTTAAACAATGGATGTATTGACATCTGGAAGGAGGAGAGTTTAAGATTTGTGGAAGACTGGAACCATAATATTAACATACACCCTATGTATATATATATATATGAGAGAGAGAGAGAGAGAGAGAGAGAGAGAGAGAGAGAGAGAGAGAGAGAGAGAGAGAGAGAGAGTTTATTTAGCGACAGACTAATATATATGAAAAATAATACATATATAGAGACTAGATATACATATTTAGATAAATAATCAGGACTTTCAGAAATGGTGCATCTCATCAACATTTTTATGTATGTTACTAAGTAGCAGAATATTTGGCATAAAGGAGGCTGTAATTTATTTCATATCAAGAAGCCTGTCTCAGTGAACTTTAAACTTCAGTGGAGCTGAATGTATGAACTATTTCCATCAAACTGAGGGAGCCCTTTAAAGGCTTCACATCTCACTTTAAAGTACAGTAGAAAGAAGAAACTTTTGAATATTGGATTCCGTAATGGATTATCTAGTGAAGTACTGAACAATACTGTGCCTCCCTAAGTGATTTGTTAAGTTATGCATTTTCATAGCTTTTTAATGCTATGCATTGAGAAAAACTGAGCTGACACAAATTAAGATGTGACACAGGCATCTAAAAACAGTAAACCATGTAATAATTTCTAGCCTTTCTAGACAATGGAATTAATGCAACACACTGAAAGGTTCTTTCATATACTGTGGCAAACCCCCAAACTCTAGTAACTCTGGCACCAAGGTGCAACAGATTTGTAATATATTATACACTACTCCCTCATTTATTTAACATTAAGGAGTCTGCTCAAACAACATCCCAAACAGCTCCACTGAAGTTGAGTTTACAACTATTCCCTAATATCAGAGAAGCTGGAAATCTCTCACACACACACACACACACACACACACAGGTGATCCCTCAGAATATGGAAATACTGACACAGCTGTAAAGCTAGGGGGGCTCATGGAAATTCCCTGGTTCACCAGCCCAAGGCTACTTTTGCTGGGTATGAGCCATTGTATGTGCTTTAGTACTGATGGAAAAGTGAAACTGAGTGAACAAAGTGTTACCTAGTTCTTGGGGAACCAGGGTGCCATATCCAGCCTGTCTGACTCACGAAAGACCTTCTCTCCGGCCCCTGCAGCCTCTGCTTGAACCAAAACCGATCAGAAGAAAAACTTACAAAAAGCAATAAAAAGGCAGTGGGAGATGCACCTAAACCCCTGGGACAAGGGTAACAGGATTAAGGAAAATCCCCTAGCCTCATTTGCATCGAAGATGGGACAAGGAGGCATCTCCATTAGCATACAGAATGGAGAACAGAGATTCCAAGGCAAGAACCACACGGAACTCTGGGACCAGAAAAGCAGGGAAGCACTGCATGATGGGGGATCTCTCCTCCAGATGTTAATGAACCGATGCCTGCACACACCCAGCTCAATAGTTATCAGACCAATTCTAGTAATAAATCCTTTATTGGCACCCAAAATAGCGAAGCTCCCTAATTGCATTGTGAGCTCCCTCCAAGGAACACTGCCCATAGCCAGGAATGATCAGCTCTCATTGTCTAGCCTGAACAAAACAACTTTGGTATACTCCCTTGAGCCATCAGTTTACACACAAACAAATCTAGTGTTCTCCTTTGAACCATTGTTTTTTCCCAACCAAAAGCCCTACCCCACGTTCAAGTAAGTGCTCTGATGCCTGTATCCAAAATCTGCATCAGTTCTATTGGGACTTCACCTTCTCCTGACTGATCGTGCTGTGGGTTCTGCCTGTCTTCAGCACTCCGGACCCTCAGCTACCACCACCACCACCTGGGACCCCCGATCGATTCAAGCTTCACGGAGTGAGAACCCAGCTCTCTCTCTCTCTCGGTATAGCCTTCTGACCCTGACTTGAGTGATCAGTTATAGTTTTCTAAACCTGACTTTTATAATCAAATTTAAGTCAGATTTAATATTATAACTGTTTTGTTTGTTTGGCTTCTTGTACCTAAGCTAAAAGATCCCTGCAGCACCCAAAAATCCTGTGGAATTTGCTCATCATGTGGGTTACTACCAGAACAATTGTAACTTGAAAGTGGGGATAGGGACATGCTGAACCTGGGACTGATGAGGGTGGCAGCTTGAAAGTGCTGCTTGACCTGGCCTGCTCAGGTGTACTCTATTCCAGTGTGGTGCCCATGGCATATGAGGGTGACAGCCTGGAGGTTCTGTTTGACCCAGCCTGCTGAGTCCAGGGACATATAAGGGGTCAGCTTGGGAGTACTGATTAAACCCATCCTCTCAGACGTGCTCTGTTAATGTGTGCCTGTTCGCCTGATTCTGGGGCTGGAGGAACCCAGCCATGGGGAACCTAGGTCCTGCAGGATAGCTCCATTGGGAGGGAACTTGCAGCAGGGAGAAGTAGAGCTCTGTATGAGAACTCAAGTGACACAATCAGTACATTGATAGAATTACAGAGAAGAGAAGAGAAACCCTAATAAATGAGCATACCACAAAGTAACGGGCACATCTAGTAACAAAAGGCAAACCATGTTGCTGCTGAGTTCCAAGAAGTGTCCACACTCTTACTGATACCACTGGCATGTTGTAATTATACAGGAATGCACACATGTGCGCGTGCATGCGCGCGCACACACACACACACACGGAAACAAAGAGAGGTTTCTTCTGAATTAGCATAAAAACACTTTCAAATAAACAAGAAGCTCTGGAGGACTAATTTTATTTTTTGTTGTTTGGATTTTTTTGTTTTGTTTTTAGTTTCAAGCTTCTGTCAGAGTTTTAGAAAGAATGAATAATAAAATTAAAAGGAGACGATAATGTTCCTTCAGGGTGAACTGAAAGTAGCAATGATTAAACAGATGTATTCTTTCTTCCGGTCGTTGATGGATTTTACACTAATGGCCTTGATGCCAGCATAGCTAAGCACCTGCAACTCCTGCTGAAGTCCATGAGAGCTGCAGGTGCTCAGCACTTCTGAAAAAAACATGCCATGAGCGTCTGCCAATTTAAAATCTAATGCACTTTTGGACTTGGATTAAAATCTATGAACATGGTAATTGCATAAATCCACCATTGTTTAGAATGTTCTGGTAACAAAATCAACACGCACTTCAGGATAACCCTGTAATTGAGACATGGTAGTAAGGACACATATTTCCCAACAGTGAGTGATAACTACTATATATGGTGAAAGTTACATCTATTACCGTCAGAATGAAACCTTAACTTAACATTCTTTGTTATGTGGGAAACTTCAACCTACGTGTAAAAGTCTAGTCTTGTTCTCCAAGCATTACAGGATGATTTTATTCTTAGTTTCTAACAAAGGCACAATACTTATTCACTCTCGCTTTCACCACACACAAACAAATCCTCCTTTGTCTCTTTTTTATATTATGTTGCAAAGTACCGTTTGTTTTAGAGTTTGCGGAGTGCAAGGTCATACGGAGGTCACTCAATTCCACAGGGTCAGTTACCACTAATAACGTCAACCTCTAGAGAATGCAGGCATTGTCACATTTCTGTGAAGTTCAACAAGCTGCTGCAATCGTTCAGCAAGAAACTAATAAGACATTTCACAAGTTCTTTTCTGTGAGGGTTAAGGGCATGCAGCCATGTTGACCAAACAGCTGCCCTTATTTTCAGTTAATTGTAAGCAACTCTTCATTAAAAAACAGGCTTTTCTTTCAAAAAACAGAAAAATTATAAACAAGGACTTTAGGAATTCACATATTAAAATCAATGTAGATAAACTATTTCTGATCATTTCTCGATAGTCACAATAGAGTTTGGCTGAACTGACCGCTGCTAAGGTATGGCTTAAAGATCAAATTGGTCAGACCACAGTTCATTTAAGTTTACCACAGCAGCTATAGGAGCTATTCAAAGGTAATCAAAGTGAAGATGTCAATGCAAGAACTCTCAAAGCAGACCACAATACAACAAAGCCAACAAAATGAAAAGGGAAGATAGCAAAATACCATGATGGTCGACACTTTTTTTGCCTTCTCTCACCAGCATATCCATGTATCTTAGGCAAATTACTGTGGCCCTCTTCTTGAAATGAGTAATGCACAGATGTCTGGAGTGATGCTGCTACCCAGCTATAGCCTGTGGCTAAACTTCCACTGGCAGACATTGGACACGTAAGTCGCAAGCTCCAATTCTGCCATTGTAGAAAAGGGCTGCGAGGCTTCATCACCATAGGACACAGTACAAAGTGCCTGCTGCTCTGCATGGGATATCAGGTGCAAGCTCAGTTTTGGGCAGCCATCTGGATGGTTCAAACCCGTCAATGGAAAATTGACTTCCTGAGATGACTCTAAACAAAGCCCGATTGTCAGGATGGCTGAGGCAGGCCAAGCTCATTTTACTGAGAGCAATATGCATCATCTGTTTGCCGGGCTATAGGGTCATCTCTCACCTTAAGACCAGTCCAAGAAGGGAATTCAATTGCTAGACCTAACTCTGTCTTTACAAGTTGGAAAACTTACGATGAAAGATGAACTAAAAATAGTAGTTTGATGATGAGGAATTAACTTGCATTTAATGAGAAATGTCTGAGGCTGTAAAATAGGTTTAAAGAAAAACAGAGACCAGAGTAAAGAACTTCTCTGGTAAACTCTGTGCATTTGACTTGATTTGCATCCAGCATGTTAAGAACTGATTTTTTCAGCAGTAGGCCCAAGCAAAAAAAAGAAAAGGCTGTTGACCGTCTTCTCTTTACTTCTGTATTCACCACACAATTTCTTTGGGTTCACTGCTAATCAAAAAGGTGCAAGTCCTTTCTGAAAGATAATTGTACACAAAAGGCCTGTCCACAGAAAAGATTTTACAATTTTATGCAATCATGTGATAAGAGTTTGATTTTGCCTTTGTATATGGGACATGTTGTCCTTTTATCACAACCATGTTATAGAATCACAGAACAGCCCTGCAATGGTCAAGCCCAGGGACAAGATTTTATATAGTGTGACTGTATCTACACAAGCAAGATCAAAGTGTGTTAATTAATTAATGTCCCAGTATGATTTTTATATATATACACACACACACACGTTGTATAACACTCAGCACAATGAGGCCTCACTCTTCTTTTGGGCCTTTTGATGTCATAATAATAATACAACATAGCACTTTTATAGGGCTTTTAATCAGCAGACCTCAAAGAGCTTTACAAAGGTGCTATTCCCATTTTTCATTATTCCCATTTTAAAGATGGTAAATCTGAGGCACAGTGAGTGCCTGGCTGACTCACCCCCGGTCATCCAGCCTGCCAGTGGCAGAGCTGGGAACAGATGCCAGGTCTTCCAGTCTAGTGCTCAGTCCATGAAGCTGTACCACCTCCCCTGGTATAGTAGTCTAATTATAAAATAAATGATCTAACACGATCAAAAATTCTGTGCATATGGGCCCTAAGATCTTCCAGCTCCAAACATAATCAAATAATTAAAAATGCATCAAAATTATCTAAACCAGACACTCCAGAAGGAGCACCGGAACCTCCCCTACCCTACCTCTTCCCTTGAGGCCCATCCCTTCCCGAGGCCCGACCGCCGTTCACTCCTCTTCCCCCCTCCTCCTCATCACTCGCTGCTTTTCCCCTGACTTAGGGGTGGGAGGAGGGACTCGCCTGTGTAGCTGGGGCTGGGAGCTACAGCCACCCGACACAGATAGGAAGCAGCCGTGGCTGAGTAGGGGCTGGCACAGATGATAACATGGGGCCTCCCCCACCTGCCCTGCTTGCAGTGACCGGATTTTCCCCTTTTCGACCGGATTTTCTGGAAAAACCTGGCACCTTGGCCACCCTAGATAGAGTACACCTTTTAACAAATACCTTCCGCAGCTACACAGAAATATATGGTCATATGCTATGTACATAACATGCTTGCATGGACTTCACAGCTGTCAGAAGGGACAGAATACAGAATCTACTGTTCCAGTAACACAGGTTCCTACCAATTAACTTTTAGCTGCAGGAGTATTAGTACTTATGGACTCTGGTGGGTAGCCACTAGAGCACAACATGATAGCACACTCTTGAGCAAATCTGACATGCATACATCCTAAACCATATATTTATAGCCTATAAAATCTGAGATCCAACATCTGAATTGCTGTTAGCGAGAGAGAGAAGTGTTGTCTAGTTGCCTGAGAGCAGGGAAAGTGCCAGAAAGTCCTCAGTCATAATCTCTGTTCTCCAAAGACCCCTCCCTGCCTCAGTTTCTGTATCTTTAAAGTGGGGATGATAAGATTTAACTGAACTGAAATGGTACCTGCATATTTGACTCATAATGGAGTTAAAGTTGGTGGAGTGAGGAAAACACCCAAAACATTAACTGACCCCCTAGATGAGTTTCCAAACTAGTGCTGCTCAAATAATAAAAGCCTTTATTTGCACATTTATTAAGTGATTAACGCAAAACAACAACAAAATACCATTTGTTGAATTTTGACAAATCTGTATAGCAAATCAAAAAGAAATATTAGTCATGAACTATTTATTTGGCAAAATTGCTTAAATTCATCAGATGAATTATTCATTTTCAATAATTCTGTGAGCTCTACCCCCAACCATTCAATTCCCAGAAGAAACATGAAAGGTGCTGGAGTGTATACATTCTTTTTAAAAATTACTTAAATTAAAAAAACAGCCCTTTGAGGAGCAGTTGCTCCATAAAGAAAATAAAAAAGGCTATCACATGGACATCTCAAAGCAAGCAGATGTTAGCTTTCAAACTTTTTCAAAACGACTCCTCACTGATCAACATTGTGAAGTTAGCATTATGGAGCAAAGACTGTTTGCTGTACTAGAACAACGCTGGTTATTTTATCTGTAGAAAAGCTGTTCTGTAAAAAATGTGCTTTATTATAAAACAAATAATAGAAATTAAATTAAGAACATATATTTGTGTGTGTTTATATATACACACCTTCGAACCCAACTAAGATGCAGAAATATTTCACTGAACGCAGCACTGGAACTACCTGTATTACATACGGAGAGAAATTCTCCAGAGATCTCTAAAGTAAAGCATTGTCAGTTTAGCATTACAGATAAATGTATAATGGTAAAGCTACAGGCCATTATATGGCAGAAAAAGAAAAAGGCGAGATGAGTGACACAAAACACAAGAAGAGAAAAATGTTCTTGAAATCTACCAGTATATTAGATTTAAAGATTTCATTTTACTTAATGAGCTAAAGAAGATAGTTTAACCAATCTATCAAAAGTTAATATTGTATTGAGCAAGATCCCAAATTGCATTCAGACAAATTCTTGCTGAGAGATTTTATCTGGCCAAAGCAGAGAAATCTGGAACTTTAACCTCTAGTTTTATAGTAACATTTCTACTTTTATCGTAACATAGGTGTAAGGATCAATACGTGTAATTATATGCAAATCATGCTGATAATTATACCTTTTAAATATGACTGTAGTGCAAATTTAAAATAAAGATATTTGTAAATAAACAACAGATGTTTGGATTGGCATTTTTAATTTCAAGGTTCATATTATTCTGAGATGTGTATTCTTTAGAACCAAGACTGAGATTCCGTGCAACATACAGAAACACACAAAGTTTTATACTATCCTTTGTTTAGACTTTTCTTTAATGTTTTTCAGAAATAAATTATGCTACTGTTCTGGTTTCAAGTATCTCTTTAATTATGCAGTTTACCATTTGTGAAACATTGGTAGGAGGTGGAGTCTGTTGTGATTAATAATTATGAGACAGAATGTGTCACTTGCATATTTTATTGGCAACATTTTTAAAGACACATGCCTAAAAGTTAGGCATCTAAATCCATATTTTGGTATCTAATTTAGACACATGTTTATCATAGCTACAGTTCACCTGCGTCTCCAAACTAAAGATAATTGGAACTCAGCATCTCTGAAAATCAAGACAATGGGACTAGTCAAGTGCTTGAAATTAGGCATTTCTTTATCTGCCTTGCTGACTCAGCTAGGTCCCTAGATATCAAATCAATAATAAAATTTCAAAAGTACCTAAGTGTCTTAGGAGCTTAAGTCCCATTGTCTTTCAATGAGACTTCGTCTCCTAAGTCATTTAAATGCTTTTGAAATTTTTCCCATATACGGTAATTGCTGGTATTAGAATACAAAAACTTTGGCCTTATTTTATAGCTGTAAAGTTTCTTTTCATATGTAATATATTGTTAACACAGTCTTAGCACAGATATTTTCAGGTTTTCTGTGATGCCGTTGATTTCCATTATTCTCTGCATATTATATAAGCTCCAGAAGTGCTGCAAGCTGATTACATAGGATGAATATGTTACAAAAAAAATCTAACCTACCTTAGAACACACTGATGGAAAAAACAAACAAACAAACAAAACCCAGACTTTTTTTTTTTTGAAGGGCAATACAAAAGCCAAGAACAATACATTTACACGTATGAATGGGGATATAAAAATATCAAACACATATATCAAGTTATGTACAGTGAGTACTTTACAGCTCTCAATGCAAGGAAGTGGTGACATCATAAATTGATCTATAAAAAATCATTTGCACAAAAAGAGCTGGTTGCTGTTTTCTTCCATGTTTGGTATTTGTTATGCCATATCACTGATGAACAAAGTCACTCAAGTTGTAAACATTTCACTCAAAAACATACTTTAAAGAAAACAACAAAATATCTTGGCCATTTTAACTTTTCCTCAAAAATACACACATAAACACCGGCCCCCCAAGAGAAAAAAAAAACTTAAAATCACCTCTTAAGAATAGTACTGTTGTACATTTTAGTAAAGTTTATCACTGCCCCCAGGCACTATAGATAAGGATTTCAGATTAATGAAAATAATTCACCTTGCCTTCCTCTCTCTCTAACATCACCAGCAACAATCTTGTACTTGGCGTCATGTATATAAGCTACTCATTTCTATCTTACTCAGTTCGATCATTTATTTTAATCTGTCTGTCGATTCCTTTCATATTTCTATTAGTAAAGAATTTTCCTCTCTCCTTGCCACTAGCACTTCCTTCCAGTGGCTCTTTAGTTATGTCATTTACTCCTTTTGGGCATGAGAGTACTATATTATTAACCTACATTCCAAATGCAGAATTCAGGTCATGGAATGACCATAAAAAGTATACAAACACCATTTGTTTCACACTTTAAAATGTGTCTTTTGGCATAGCACTATACCATTTGCACACAGAGCGTTTCAATTTCATCTAATCTCAGCCTTCTCTCTCTCTATCTTTTTACATTCATTAGATTTATACATGCAACAAAAGACCGAAAGACTTGAAAGTATCAAGCAAGTGTTCTGGATGCTGTTGGAAGAATTTAAAATACAACCTTATAGAGATCTGCAAATCCAACCAGCCTATCCTCACCCAGAGCCAAAATTTAGCAAAAACTTAATAAAGACCAAAATTGCTCAACCCACCCCAATAGTACAATCTTTATCATGCTACTCCACTCCTCAAAAAGTCCATAAATAGATAGCCTTTTAAGATGTCCTAAACGTCAATGGATTTGGATTATTTCACACCAAGTTCTTTAGAACTAATTAGAACCGCTACACACTGTTCAGAAATATCAAACATCATTTTGTTAATATGATATTTTAAAAATTATGTTATTGCAAAAGTTAGGACAGTTACAATCAGAAACTGAAAATATTGCCAATAGGAACATTAATGTGGCTGCATCTGGTATAGTTTATGGGATACATATATCCATTGTGACAGAGCTCTGTCCTTGTCTCCGTGGGTCCTGCGTTTCCTGGCAGATTTCACTAGCCTCAGAGGCTCACCGTAACCCTCCACGTAACCCTTTTCTCTCTAGAGACCAGGGTCACAGTCTACTGAGCCATTGTCATCATAAGCCAGCGAGGGAGATAAGGAGAAGCTATCCTCCCTTGCACAGTCTCTGTTGTCTCCCAGTCTTAGTGATTAATCAGGGGGAAAAGAGTGGGGAGAGCCCGGGCCCGCCCTCTACTCCGGGCTCCAGCCCAGGGACCCTAATAGTATCAGCTACAGTAGCTGACCTTTTAAAAACAGGATACGTACAATTCCCTGGGCTACTTCTCCACAGCAGCCCCTACTTCCTCAAACTCCACTTCACCCTTACCTCAGGACCTCCTTCCTTGTGCCCAATGTGGTGTGTACAGCTCAGTCTCTCCAACAGCGCAACTTTCCTCTCACAGCTCCTGACATGCGCACCTCACTGACTCACTGGGAGGCTTTTAACTAGTTTCAGCCAGCCCCTGATTGGCTGCAGGTGTCTCAATCAACCTAGCATCCTCCCTGCCTTCTGGAAAGTTCTTAATTGGCCCCAGGTGTCTTAATTGACCAGGAGCAGCTTCCATTTACTTATCCTGGTACCAGGAATTTGTTTAGCCTGGGGCTAATATATATATCTCCCACTACTTTCCTATAGCCATCTGGCCTTGTCCCATCACACCATATAAAGAGTAATATATTGAACTACACATTTAACCAGAAATAAAAGAAAAAACTATATATGGAAAATATGTCTGGGTTAATGTTGCAATCTTAGGGTCACATTTCCTTAATTTTTTTGTGATTCTTGACTGTTCAAATTTAAGACTAAATTATGCAGGCTATGCACCTGAGCCACAGAGGGGAAGAGGAGTCATCATGTTGCCTGACTAGCAGTATCTGGAGGCACGCTACTTATGTATGGTATAAGGTCTTTTGTGAGCATGCAGCGAGAAATACCCTTGCTACATCTTTTTAAAAGTATAATTTGCTTCCTACCTACTGCAACCGATGTGGAGCAGACAGGGCCGGTGCTAGGAAGTTTCGTGCCCTAGGCAAAACTTCCTTGCACCAGCCCTGCGCACTCCCCCAGCTAACGCTGCCCCCCCCCCAGCCAGCCTCCCCACCCCCCCCCCGCCCCCCGCCACCCACGGGAGCTCAGCCCCGCCGCCCGCAGGAGCTGAGCGGGGAGCCGGGAGGCAGGAGGGCGGCTCGCCGTGGCTGCCTCCCGGCGCCACGCTCAGCAGAGGGGTGCTCGCTGCGGCTGCCTCCCCCCAAATCCTGGTGCCCTAGGCAACCGCCTAGGGTCGCCTACTGATAGCACCGGCCCTGGGAGCAGAGGGAGCAACTGCTAGGCCCAGACACACCTCTCTGATACAGATCAGTGCAAATGGCAGAATTAACCAATCCACACTGGAGCCAGATTATGGTTGATTTCTGTGCAAGTATTCTCTCCATGAGAGAAAGGGCCTATTTACAACTTCCCTCCCCTCTATCTCTCCTGCACTGCAGCAGGCATAATTTAGCCAGTAATGTTTCTTTCATATTGTTTAACAAGAAATAGGGAAATTGCACATGGTTACTAAAGTTAAATGTACTTAACTTGGATCTGGTCATTCTTAACTGAGGTGAAAGGCGGAGGGGTGGGGCGGCAAACTCTGACCTTTGCTGCCGCTGTTTGTCTCACTATACAATTTTCTGCAAGTCTAGTTACAGGAGGTCAGCAGCTTATGTGCATATTTTGTAACGGTTGCATCTTCACAATGAAAGAAGATGGGACTTTTCTTTTTAAATGAAAGCCTAAAAATGGCAGATCATCATAGAATGCAGCAAACATTACGAACAGATCCTAAAACTGTTATTCTATTGGGTTTTTGTTTTTTGTTTTTTTGAAAGGGGGAGGTTTTGTTGGAATGTATCTATGGTGTTTCCATGAAACACTTGCAATCTTCCTAATTCCATACTGCTTCAGCAGTAGCCAGAGAGCAGAACTCCCCTGTGAGAAAAGCCAAGAAAAAGCACAATCACATTTGTCACAAAAGGAGTAAGGCGCCATTAGGCCCTGCTAAAATTCATATTAGATGCTCAATGATTATGCCCAGAAATGACTTGTCACTGTTCTATAACTTTGAATGTATAATATACAACTCCCACCCCAGGGAAGACAAAGGGTCAGATATTCCACTGGCTGCAATGGAGCTATGACAATTTATACCAGCAGAGAATCTGGCCTTGCGTCTTTGCCAAATTTTAAACATCAGACCTTTTTACTGTAGCTTTTAATCAAAAATAGTAGTTCAGAATTATTTTACAATAGGAAATGTGCCTAGGTTTATTTTCTGCCTGCCCATAACTTAAAGGTTTTTACTTGAACTTTTCAGAAAAATTCACCCAAGGCTGGAAAATCTCAGCTCAAAAGGTGAATATTTCGACAGATAATGAGCATGTGAAAATAAGGTGTTATGATGAAGGCGATTTTGTAACTTATAATAGGCCTTTACTGCACCTTCCACAACAGGCATACTTCATTTAATAAATACTCAGAACTGACTGACCTAGGTTTACATGAACGAAATATCTGAAACAGTATTACAATGTGTAGTCATTACATTGGCTAAAAACCTGCTTTTCATCTTAGTCTACATTGCTTTGTGCCTTACTGTAGGACAAAATAATGGTTAGACACCAAGTGAAATGAACACAAAGACAGAAATAGAAAGCAGCCAAAGTTGACATTTTCAGCACCAGACAAAGCTGCTAAAGAACAAATGTTAGTGACTAACACTACATAAATTAATGCATTGCATTAAATATTCTGAAGAACAACAGTTGACTAAGAATTTTCTTTTAGCAATCAAAAATCATTTATTTAAATGTTTGATTAAAAATACTTTGCAGATTAATTAACAGCATAGTTTAGAACGTACTCTATTTATCCACATAGATATAAATGATGCTGGCATCTTCTAATAAGGTATGTCAACTAGATGAAATGAAAGAACATAACGAGCCAATACACTGTAGGAAATAAATTGTTAGCACCTGTTGGGTATAAAGACACTCTTACATACAGTTGGCATTCAGATTTTGTTGCTGGTTTTTGACAGAATTCAAGCATTCCCTGTTGACAAATATATTTTTATATCTATCCGACACAGAAAGAGGATCTGTATTCACATATCATTTGATGGTTACATCTCTGCCTAAACCATCTCTGCTCATTCTAACAAAGTAACTGTGAAACAATGAATCACCTGCAGTTGTAAAATGCACTGATTCAAAATGAAAGGTTCATTAGTCATACAATTGAGGCTGTGCTAAAGTATTTCATAATGAAAAACAGGATTTCCCTTCTGAGTACTTTTGATCCTCATCTATTTTGGCCTGAGGTCTACTGGCAGACAGATGCCTCAGATTGATTTTTTTGTGTGTGTGCATGCTAATGATTCCCCTCTCTATCCTTTTGCTCCAAATTGTTCTAAGTGGACAACGACTGTGATAATATTCAAAATACATGCTGCTTTCTACATGACCTGCATACATTCTGGGAAGAAAATATTTCAGAGAAGTGTCCTACAGCTAATTGTTTTTATGCCTAATGAACTATTTATAGTTCTGCAGAAGCAGTGTGTTCTTCTTGATGTCACAATGGCCTCCTGAAATTAATCATGGCATTGTTCTGCTCTGTATTACCTAACTGTGTGCATTTCCTTTCATGCATAACACATAACTGATGACAATTCATAGGTGTGCCTCTGTACTCTCTGAGACTTACTAGTTTACTAAAGTTCAGGTGTTTCTTACCCACAAATACATTAGGTCCAATCTGCCCTTCAAAATGAGTAACAATCCCATTTGTGGGGGTGACATTTGACATCAATCTGAGAAATACCTGCCTTGAGCAAAGTACTTCTGCTATGACATAATTTCATTAAACTATATCATCAGGGCAAAATGAAAATTGCACGATACAGCATGATAGGTCTGTAAACAACTCTTGAAATTGCTTCTTTCATATCTGATCATTCCAGCCCTAGCATCATTCGGGATTGTAGCTCTAAGGAATGGGATATAAAACAATATTTTTGTGGCAGCGAATGTGCCAAGTAGTAGTAGTATTGCATAATGGCAGTTGGTTGGTTTACAGTCTACTTCCTCCAGAAAGTCATGAACAGATTTCTCCATGATTCTCTGAGTAATATCAAGGAAAGGCATAACTGAGTATGGTCCATATATGTCTGCAAAACATATATATGTCCATCTGGACCAAGTAATGGTATTTGCACCGCGCCCTCCCCTAAGCAAGTTACTACTACATTTACTATAAATATAATTTGAGTGGAATGCGCACATGCAGAATGCTGAAATGTATTTTAAATGGCTTTTTATAGCATTTGATATATGATGTCAGGGTAGGTAAATATATATACATAACCAGACACGTATGTATGCCCCTTTTAGTGGTGGTGAGGGAAAGGATAAGGTTATGCCAGTTCTCCCATATTATACAAAATTTGGCGTGTGGGTTGGATATTTGTGAGATAAACACAGGCAGACTTAAAAGCAAATTTCCCATTTAAACCCAATCATAGCCTCCTTTAATTACATAGCCTTAAGCTGCAATTTGTTCCAAAGGCTAAATTAATCTCTGATGTAATTTCAGAGGTGTTACATCCAGGATCTGTTTGGCCCTCCTTGTTTGCAAGTGAAGTTAAATAGTTTCATTTGAATTATTGGTTTATCTTTATTCAGACTTATCAACCTTCCCTGCTTCTCACACATCCACACAGAGATAATTTGTCACCTTTACGTGTCCTTGCCACAACCAGTCGGCTCAATTTTATTAAACCTTTTCCCTTAGTAAATACTGTAAAATTGAGAATCGTTCTAGTTGGCTTCCATTCATTGCACTCTTTTCTTGTGCAATGATGACAGCATGCGTACAACAGAGATGTAGTTTAGAAAAAATAAAAGGCAAACCAAACTAACTTTAAGTGATTGCTAATCATTAAAGATCATCACTACAAACATTTACAGCCGTGTTACATCAATATTATTGTTGGTTCCTCAAGTATGAAAGATCATATTCCTCCCTTACTTATGCTCCACCACAGCAGATGTGTGTGTAATTTACAAAAGAGAGCCCCATTATGCAGCTGCCATTTAAATTAAATGAAATTGGTATTCTACTGTCCACAAAATTGTGTGCAACTAGGGAACATTTCCATTCATTCAGAATAGAAGAATAATATAGGCTACCCTTCAAAAAGGAACTGGAATCATATGAAAAGGGATGGGAGTAGGAAAAAATTAAATTGTATATTCATCCCTGAAGTTTGCACACTGAAAACAAAAAATAAATTAAAAAAACCAGATGAATGTAAGTTAAATCCTATCCCCAAATCCAAGCAGTTTTAATTAAAATTGTGAGCCGCAGACCCATTAACATCATGTTCAGTCATTTAACCATTGCCCAAAATTGCTGCCAAATACTGTGAAATTAGGTGATCTTGGTGACGAACTATACAATTAGTAGAACCATAGAGTAATTTTTTTTTAAATGTATAGAATACATTTACTATTGCACAGGATTTGCATTCCCATATATGTTTTAAACACATCCAGTATTACCTGACATAGTCTGCACATAAAGTAGAGACGACATACAAGGTTAGGTCAAATTGTAAGGATACACTGAAACAGACAAAGACAAACCAATAAAATTATAATATTCAGTGTTTAGAGAGTTCTTTTCATTCGTAGATCTTAAAGCATTTTTATACTTTAATGAATGATCCACACTTAGGTTTCCAACCACGCAAAGGAGAATAATCAGAACAAGGTGGTCTATAGAATTTGGTGGAATGAATTTGAAATGACGAACTTTCAAGATTATATGGGGTTAAAGACTAGAGATCCATCTCAGACCTACTGGATAAGTGTCTAGTCTCTCATCAGCAGGAGCATAGCTCAGAGCAAAGTAATTCACTTTCCGCGATTCAGAAAAACTTTGGTGGCTTCTTCATACAAAGCATGAGAGCTTTTACAGAGATAGCAAGGAATGGCTCATTTGTCAGTTCTCTCTTGTCTCAATGTTGCTCATTTCATTTCTGCATGTTCTGCTTCAACGTATTTAGACATTCACTGAGTTTTTTAGCACGCTTAAACACTAGTAGAGAGTTAAGGACGGTTTTAATATCATTGCTAGTTTTCCAAAAATGCTGAAATGACAGATTATATCCATGTTCCACTTCCTCTCAAATTGTAAGGTTGATTAGGAGAAGATAAATGTAGAAACCAAGAAGATTGAACTTATCTCAAAAGCTAGAGTTGGTTCATTTGAGGTCTGTCATTTGCTCATTGCACAGGCTGTTCTTGGGGCTTCTCCCTTTTCCATTGTGTTTGGAGGTTCCTTCAAATGAAATTGATAGAACATGGTGCCTCTTACACTTCAGTTTGAAATGTCTTCTGTCTTTCTAAAGAGCAGAAAGAATAGCCAAAGAGTAAGAAAAAGCCGTTTTCTCTGGACCTGTCCCCTTTCTCTTCCTAATAAATTACAATAATGGAACATTTAGGTTTCTTCTTTCAAATGTCTTTTACTAACTTGTCCCTGCTTCTACTTCAAATTTGTCTCTATCACTTTCTGGTCTTCCTCTGCACAGTTGTATGTGCTGGTTGAACACAAAACAAATCCCTTATACAGAGAATCAACCACTTGCCACAACATTTCAGACAATGGGTGCTAGAAAGGTGTATGAGAGATGTAAGTTTCAGCTTCTACTTCTTGATTAATAGTAATTATCAATATCTTACTGCCACAAACACCCTCCTTTCTTTTGATTAGGTTTCTTACATTTCCCCATTTCAGTTTTATTTTTCTTGGACTCTGAAGAATATCTGAAGACTCTAACGTGATTTCCTAGCGTGTAAGCCAGGATTGGCAAGCAACGATGTAGCTGGTCCATCAACTTTATCATCAACAAAAATAATGTATGAACAGTAGAAACATGATCCAAACAGGACGATATATTTTCAGATATTGGGCATCTGGCTTTTTCATTAACTTTCTATCAGAAGAAAAATAAAACCCAATTGGAAAGAAACAGAAAGTTTTGCCAAAAGAGAGAGAACAAAGAGTGACCATTTTAATGTTGCGAAGAAACCTCCCAAAATATTGAGCTTTTGTTGCATCCAGTTCCAATTTGTATTATATAGAGTAAAGACCTATTGAGCAATACCTTGAAAATATTAGTTGAAAAAATAGATGTTGATACCAGTAGACATTACACAGTTCAATAACATTACTCTTCTTGCCTACTGGAAAGAACTTTTAAAAGAGGAACGTAAATAACTTAATAGACAAGAGGTTGATTATATTGTCTGCTGCACAGGCTGAACTTGTAGATCAGGCTCTTGGTATGAGACTAAAGCGGTATATGCCACAGAAAGCCATCCACAGAGATACACCTCATAATATGCATAATGGAGAAATATGCAGCATAATCCAGTACATTAAGTAATACAAATGCTCAGATTTGCTGTTCACTCTATAGAGCAGTAGGATGATAGATAAAGTATTCCAGGACATGGACTAACAATACATTTATACATATACACCAAAAGATCGGAATAGGACATGAAATATGTACCACATTATCACCCCAAACTCAGTTTTCCCATAGGTGTTTCTAAGTGTGCATCAGTAAATCTTCCCATTTAACTAAAAAACAAAACATTTCTTTATTTCAAGAATATAGTGCACCTTAAAGTTATGAGCAGTTACATTAGCATGGCCAACTCAATGCTGATGAGCACTTCCTAGGTTAGGGTATATTCTAGAAGAGTCTCTGCAGTGCAAGGCTGTTGAGGCTTTGGCACTTTGGAATATGAAATTCTACTTCAATAACTGCCAAGAAGATCTAACATAAAATTCACATATTTTCAGCTAACAAAAAAAAACAAACAAAACCCCCCAAACCACCTTTGTACAGTGCCATTTGTACTTGGAGCGACTGCCAGGAATGTTGAAGGTTGTTTTATTAATAAGGATCCCTGGTGTTGCTGCAGTTAGTGATTTATCACTTTCACATCTAAATGGGAGGAGGTCAGGTTGAAGAGAAGAAACCATTCATTCAAGGTGGCATTTCTCCTTCTACAATCAGCTGCTTAAAAAATAGTAATTCATATTTAATTAATGGCTGACTATAATGGTATTATAAATTCATTCAGGTTTACAACAAAAACTGCTGCTTTCAAACATAATTCTTCAGTGGCATGACTATTAAGTATAGAAATGTACCTCTGCAATTAGAAATCATTGTTATTCTGCATCCCTCCAGCACCATCTAGAAATCATAGTCCATGCTTTTTTCTCATACCATATAAAGGATTATGGAATTTCATTATTTAGAATACTAGACTAGAGATTAACACATTCCATACTGTGATTTTAAATATTGGGCTAAAAGCATTTGCTTACCTGTTCTGCTCAGTTAATAATTATGAAGGCTTAGCCATATTTTTGTAGCTTTGATGTATGGCACACCTAGTAATTTGCTATTAATTTACGTTATCTGTACAAAGCAGCTCAAGGATGAATAATTGAGGTGTTCAAAACCCAACACCAAAGCTCATTTTTGAAAGCAGTGTGTTGTCTAATCTTTCTGATCTGAAAATGATGGTGATTTGGAAAGAACCCTATCAGTCACGAAGCATAGAAGATACTCTTTTTATTACGGTTTGTATTTATCTTGAATATTTTTATAACTACTACACTTTACCTATCAATTTTACAAAAATATCCACTGACAAATATTTCTCTGCAAACATTAACCAATTAAGAGAGAATGCTTTATGTTCTCATATGTATATCACTAATTTGCTCTTCAATTCACTAACCAATTCATTTTCTTACCATGTTTCTTACATCTGTGATCAGTTTTCTAGTTGATGTTCACCTGGCAAAGTATCCTTATGATGTCTTTACAAAGTGGTAAAAAACTACCAATTACAATATGACAGAAGGCCAGCCTGAAAAAATTGCTCCTTTGTCCTCACTGATTTTAAACTTGGAAATGGATAGAATTTAACCAGCCTATTTTACAATGAACTTTCCACATGCAATCTTTTTTTTAAAAAAGACAAGCATCTAACAAACTGGAAACAGAATAAGTTGTTAGCATGACTAATTCCCAAAGATCAAATCATCTTAAGGTATCCCTTAATTTTATTACATAGAATCATTTTCCTTTATGACATGAGATGACAAAGAAGTTGGCTTCAAAACCAGGGGAACTTATAATAATGTTAATTAGAGCCATATGTAGAAAGATTAGCTATTACAAAATTTCCTCTGACCTAAGACAAAATGGCTTTTCTTATAAGATTTTGGCTATATTCAAATCAGAAAATAAGAACTTTCTGATTTTGATTCCAACCAAATCATGGATGATTTCAGATTCAAGAATTTGAATGTATCATTTGTATGCATCATTCAACTCAAAAATGAGAAGGGGTCAGATTTAAGCTTCTTTCTGACCCCATTCCCACAATGCACTGTACCTATTCTTCCTGACCTGTACACCAATCTATAAAGGTCCTTTTCCCCTTGTATGCAGTGGTAGCAGCATGCTGCACTCGCCACATCTTACCAGCATTTTCCTGCAGCATGGAAAGTTCACTGTAGGTAGAAAATGGACACAGCTTTCAGTAGCAACTATCTGGCCCATCAAGCATACCAGAATTCCCATAAATGTACATCGCCCTCCGTGATTTTGGCTAGAGCAGCAAGAATATATATCTGTACCAGGAAATTTCATATAGGCTGGTGCTGGTGGGCATTCACCGGATGCCACATTAATGCAAGAAATGGATGAAGCACCTGAGGTGCACGTACAAGAAGGCCAAAGACTCCAACAGTCGCCTGGGAGGACTTGTGCAACGTGCCTTTTCTGCAAGGAACTCAACAGTCTACTGTCAAGGCCCTCAGCACTGAGCCTGCCATGGCTCACGATGCCCTTCCGAATCTCAACGGGCTCATTGTCCATTAGAAGAATGATGAATGTGAGGGCAAGGAGGCAACAGGCCACATCAAGGACCCCCCAGAAGACTCAAAAGGTGAGGAAGAGGTTTCAGAATCTCCTGAAAATAATCTTCAATTGGGACCAGTGCCTCTGTAGGAACTAGAACGTCAGGCTAGTAAGTTCAAAGCAACCCCACCCCCCATACCTTTGCCCCTTCAATACCCCCATTGTTATGCTGGTAAATTTCCAATTTTCAGATCCAGGGCATTAGAAGTAAAATATTCATATTTTCCCTCCCTAGCTAATATGCCACAGTTTGCTCAGGGCCGTTGTGTGTGGGGTATAGTGTTGAAACTATGCCACTGTCACACCCTATCCTCCAATCCCTGCTATGCCCATCCCCAAAATGGTCCTCCAGCAAGACAGATGTTTTAAACATTAACTTGACTGATTTTTCAAGAGCCAGTATTTAAAGGGTGCATGGGCTTGCCTTTCAGACCACATTCTGTAGTCACTTTGGAAAGTAAAAGTGTGCCCTCTCTTATTTCTCGATCACCTGTCAGACAGTTAATACCTTGGGGTTGCTCAGAGTAGAGAGGTGGGTGGCAGTTGGGGGGAGGGGGGGTTAGTTGTGGTCTCATAGGTGGAAAGAGAACACAGTTCAAAATAGCTTTAAAATTGTCTGAGGAAAATGTTTGTACTGCTGTGCTGTGCATCTCTGGGAAGATGGACAAGTTAAGTGTCTCTCACTGGTTTCCCCTTTCTTTCACAGCAGTCAAGAAGGCACAAGAACAGGGCTGTCAGGGACGGATGGAGGGGGAGGTCATAGTTCCAATCTCCTTTTGCATGACTGCTCTCCACCTAGCGCAGAATTTTGTTGATGTCCATTCTATTTTTCTCCCAGTCTTGGAAGCATTTTCTAGCAAATTTCTCATGCAGCATGAACTCCAGCTGCCCCTTCAAGTTTACCAGATGTGCAAATGTGTTAGAGCCACCTTCATACCTCACCAAACCACTCCATTCAGTAATGTGTAGTGGGGTGGCCAGTCTAGTAAACTTCTCCCTGGCATAGACTGAGGGATCCCCACCACAGTACTCAAAATCCACTTCTTTTTTCCATTAAAGTACTTGAAAAACCTCAATATCCTCCAATAGATGTCTAGACTTACAGAAAGAAAATTTAAAAAACTGCCCTGGGAAGGAATTTCCCCATCCCCAATCCTCTATGAGGTGAAATTTTCAAAGCGTTAATAGTGAAAAAAATTAGTAGCATTTTTATGGGCTTCCACTCCTCTCTCATGAGTTGCAACGGCTTTCTGAGAACCAAGGCAGGCATATAATGTGAAAGCATTACATTCCTTGAATGTTCAAAAGTATCAGAATTGTTAACATTTCATTAGAAGGCATCTTATGTGAGAGGATTTCTTCAGTTTCTCTCAAGGCCCTAAATATAATGCTCTCTTTCTCATTGACTTGGCAGGAACTTCAGCTCCTGAGAACGAAACCATCCCTGTAAGAGGGCTTTTGGACCACTTCTTGCAGGAGGAGACAAGGCATAAAAACCAGAAACATGCCCTTATGGAAAGGTTAATTGGACGGGTGTCTGATGGAGTGCAGCATCCAGCTGCTGCAGAGGCACCAGAACCAGCTGATCGAACGGCTCTTTCACCTCTATCTGAATCCCAGGGTACTAGTATACTGGCCACTCCATGTCAAATTACCACCACTCCACCCCGACCGGCCATGAGGAGAATGCTGGGTCTGCAGGAATGCAGCATAATAAGTAGTTGCCAGCCCCTGAAGCCCCTTTCTCATAGAAACCCTTGCACTGGTCTGAGGGCCATCCTGCCTCGCCATTCCCCCAATTTGAGAAGGAAGAGGAGAAATGTTCCAAGGGAATAAATTTCGGGCGTAATTCTCGGTTCACCTCTTTGTTGACAGGGAACTGTTCTGTTGCTTTGTTTCTAAACTCTTGCCTGAAAATCACTGTATTCCAAATTCTACTTGGGAAATTGTGTTCCCCCCGCCCCTTGGCTCTGCCTTATCTTGCCTTGAGACTATTTTTCAGCCAGTGGGATGTGAGCAGTACTGTGTGCGTGCAGTACGCCGATGTTCTGTGTTACCTGTGTTTGACTTTTTCACACCTTCCCCCCCACACACTTCTTGATGTTGCAATTTTTCAAAAAGTTAGCCATATAACTCTTGATTTTAATAAATATGTCTATTTATTTCACTGTCTCTTTTTTCTCTTTCCTGTGCATGGTGAGCTGAATGTGTGTACTTTGATTCCGGAATGTTCCCTAAGTGGTTTACCTCATTTCATGGAATGGTGTAAAAAATGCTGCAGTGATAAATGTGGGAATATTTTAGGACCGCCGTCAAAGTTCATAAACATCTGTAGTTTTAGGAAAATATGCAGCAGGGATGGTGAAAATTGTGGCTGCATTTTCTGTGATAGAAAACTACTACTACTACTACTTTTCAAAAGGATGATCTCTGTAGCGAGGCGGTCTGGTCCCCAGCCGCCCCAGAGAGAGAGAAACCCCCCCGGACGCCTAAGTGGGCGGACCTGGAGAATCCTGGCCCTGCCCCTCAGGGGTCAGGGAGCGGCACAGGAAGTATAAAAGCCAGCCCTCAGACCGCAGTTGGGAGCCAGCCACCAGAGAGGCCGGACACCAGAGGTACAGCTCCCTGCTGGGAGACCCCGGCGACCAGCAGCCGACCGGAGGACTGGCCGGGCCGGCCAAGCCTACCGTCAGCCTGCTACCCTGAGGAGCTGCCAGGCCTGCCGCTGGCCTCCTACCCCGACGAGCCACCGAGCCTGCCGCCCGCCTGCGATGCTGAGGTGCCGATGGTCTGCGACCTCGTGGAGGACGCCCCGCTGGTGCAGGTACCCGGAGAGGGGGAAGGTGGAAGTAGCCCGGGGGCAGCCAACTCTAGTCTGGCTGCAGCACTGCCAGAGCCCAGGTCAGTGTGTTGCGGCCAGGATCCCCACTGACTCAGCAGCGGGCTGTCTGCCGCTGCTAGGGCCCCGGGCTGGGACGCAGTGGAGTGGGTGGGCCTGCGTCCCCCCTGCCACCCAATGTGTGGGTGGCAGTCTTCCCCTCTCCCAGGTTCTCCAGAGCCAGGACCTGGGCTTGCATACTGACTTATTGAGTGCTCAGCCCCTGCTTGAGGGCCTGAGCTGTGAACTGCTTGTTGCCCCGCCCTGACCAAGGGCCAGGGCCCACTATTAACTGTGCTAATTCCCCCCCCCCCGAACCCGGACGGTACAGCGAGGCGGTCTGGTCCCCAGCCGCCCCGAGAGGGCCTAAACCCCCTACAATCTCCTACACACAGGCAGCAAATGGCAGATTTCTATCTTTATTTATTGAACACTGTGGAATTTAAAAAAATAAAACTTAATGGAACAACACACTAGGATTCACACACTGACTCCCGTTACTTACTGTGCAACTGCACTGTGGAGGTGGGTGTGAAACAACTGTGAATGACAGTTAGCACTGGGACAAAGATAAGTCAAAAATGTCTCATCTTGGCTCCATTCTTCCCCCATAGTTGTCCCACCCCATAAGTTAAAAACATTCAAGTATACTTGATAACAGGGGTTTCAAAACAAGATTGAATTGTGGCAAGCACTTACAATACTCAAAATGAATTAGGCCACACAGTGGCAGCATTTGTCTCCATCACTAGATAAATCCTACACCATAAACAGCTTCCAAAAAAGTGCTGAGAAGAGGCACTCCAATCAGCAGCTACTCCTGCAGTTCAGTGAAGTGCTTTGAAACCTGATAGTTCACAGAAGAAATTCAACATCCCTAGCAGCTGGTAACTGAAACCTAAAACCATTGCATACACTGTGCTAAGTGAATCTCCCTATAAGGCTTTAAAATGGGATAAGGACATGCAAAGTGAAAAGCAATGCCATGTTACAATGGCTTCATCTGTTGCCCTTAACAGTAGGGTGACCAGCCAGCAAGTGTGAAAAATCAGGACAAGGGGTGGGGGGTAATAGGAGCCTGTATAAGAAAGAGACCCAAAAATCGGGACTGTCCCTATAAAATCGGCACATCTGGTCACCCCACTTAGCAGACCCACCCCAGGATTTACTGACATAATTGATTAGATGATTTACATACCGGTATCAATAGTAAGAAGCACTGTGATGGGGTGGATTAGGCCCTGAGGCCCCCTGCTGGAGGTCTCGTGGCCCTGCCACACCCCGCCCCAGAAAAGGGCAATAAAGAGGTCCTCCACGCTGCCTGAGACGCAGCCAATCAGGAAAGAGGCGGCAGGAGCCACCTATCAGGGCCCAGCAGGCTTACATAAGAGGAGCTACAGCGCCAGAGTGAGTTCAATCTCCTTGCATTGACCGGGGGAGCAAGAGTTGCTCCTGGCTGGGTGCAGAAGCTGAAAGAGACTAAGCAGGTAGTTACTGGGAGTGACTCAGTGGGGAGCTGTGGTCAGCAAACTGAGTCCAAGAAGGGTGGCTCAGCAGGAAGGCTGGGGTTACTGATGACTCAAGTAGAGGCAAGGAGTCTGCAGGGAAGAAGCCCACAGTGTGCTGCTCAATTGCAGAGTAGGAGATTTGCAACCTAGCTGGACCAAGCGAGGGTACCATGATGGGCCCCGTTGGACTGGTTAAAGACTGAGCCCAGAGAGGGCTGCAGAGAAGGACACACCAACCGAGGGTAGCACAACAGGCCCTGTTGGACTGTTTTAGAAGACTGAGCCCAGGAAGGGCTGCAGGACATTGGGGAAATTTTGGACTGTGTACCCTGAATTCACCGAAGACTCACCTGAGAAGGGCAACAGCCGACAAAGGACACCACAAGCAAAGGGGTTTGCAATGTACCTACCACTGTCTGGAGAAGCCAGCTTTCATTGGGCAATAGCAATCCAATTCTCAACTGGCATTGCTGCTCTGAATTGGGTGTTCTTGTGCTTGAGGTTTGGTGCCAGCTCCTCATATATCTTCAGGAAGGTCTGTTTCCTCATGTGGAAGTTCTGCAGCCACGGCTGGTCATCCTAGGTCTCCAGGACAATGTGATCCCATGACACCATGGTAGTCATCCTGCACCAGAAGTCATGGTGCACAAAAATGGACTGACAGCATTCAACATATCTGTCAGGTGTGACATGAATGAATCTTCATTGTACCACAAGGCCAGACATCTTCGACATGTATGACAATGCTAGGAAAATGCCATCCAGTTTCTTGCCAGGCACCTAGTCCACTGCATAAACATTTTCCCCACAATTAGAAGCAGCAGAACCAAATCATCCAACTGATCCATGACTTCAACCAAGTTTTGCAGGGTTAAAAGTGAGGGGCGACATGATCTGGAGGTGCCAATGGCAAATGCGTGAAAGTGGGAAACAGTACTAACAAAAAAGACTTCAAACTCTTTTGCTTAACACAAAAGGGTCCTGATTTTAGTTGAATAAACAAAGCTTATTGCTAGATATATCATGGTGGTTCTTGGGTATTTGTGTAAAATCATTAAACTTATTAAAACTTGGAGCCAATGTCTGGAATGACAGCTGGATTGGAGGCAGATGATGGAAGACTAACAGAAATGAGCAATCAATTATGAATCACTAAGAATTAATTGCTGTTGTAAATATAATTGAGTTTATTAAAACAGATACTATAATGTGTACTTACTCTCTGAGTTGGAACAGCCTCTGACCCATGCTGTGTACATAAGCATATCATCTTTGAGGCCAGTTTAAAAATAATGATAATCATGTTAAGTAATATGGCCACATTTGTGGTTGAATGTAACTTCACTTTACCCTACCAATACCTGCTCCTCACTAAGGTTGCAATGCTCTCAAAACATAAACCAGAAATATATAATAAGGTAATGGCATATAATAGGTTAGAGGACATATTATTCACACCACCCCAAATGGCACCAAATTTCATAAACTATAAAAAAGTTGTGCTTATGCTAATGAGGTAATAAAACAATGAATGAGGAAATCTATTCTGGCTGACAGTTTACCTTCTCCAAGGGATTATTTTAAAATTATTATTGTTATTAATTTAAATTATGGTGACAGAAGAACAAAAATGTTTTGATGGGCGTTTCCTTTATCATATCACATATAGATCAAGTTCTCTCTGATTTTGTAATATTTATGTAACTGCATTAACATTTTGATTAGTGAAGAATACAGAGGCTCACCATGATTTCACTAGCTAAACCTAATTATGTTATTTTTCACATTGCAACAATAAGAGATGAAACAGTGTCAGCTACCACCCCCTTTCACCTTCCCCAGTGGGTAATACAAAAACTAGAGCTAATTTTAGAGTTGCCTGAGGGCAACCTTATAACTCTCCCACTGCCTTGTTACAAAATGTTCAGGTTGATGCTTTGATAAGTGAGGGAAAATGAAATGAACATTAGTAAAGAAACACTCATTTTAAATGTCCTTTTAGACACACCTCTGCATGGGAAATACTACAGCATGTTGTACATTAAGATGTGTGTTAGCTAGAAGGTAATTTAACTGAGCTTTGACCGAGTTTACATGTAGAAAAATATTTGGCGGGCATAATGATATACAGCCCAAGGTGGGTGATTTCTGCAGGTCCAACAAACCGATCATATATTTGTCACTACTTGTATAATTCAGCAACGAGCAGAAAATATTCACAGTTGATGAAAAGGCACAGCAGTTCACGTTATGTTTAGACTGATTAAAGACGCCTGTTTTAGCTATATCATTAAATGTAATAATGACCCACTGCCAATTAAACCTGCTGCCGAGAGAGGTTGATGTCCGCTGATCTGTAACTTCATTGTATAATATTTTATAGCAACTGCTGCAGTGAAAAAAGCACCTGCAAATATTTAGTTCTAAGCTTTAATTTCCTTAGGCAAAATGAATTGTTCATGACCTTCAAGTTACGAATGTCTACTGACTGGCAGAGGACTAATCTACCTCACCTATGCTCTGCCACTATTACTCTAATACTGATTTTTCTGCATCAGCAAGGATGATAGTAATGGGAGGGTGTCATGTACAAACTCTGCATTTCACAGTAATAAAGGAGCAACTGAAGTATGTTACATTTTATTCTTACCTAGCCCAATCTATTGTTACACAATAAAAAAGAGGTAATGTTACTAGAAATTAATGGGCTAGCAGTTATTGTTTCCTTTTCAGTAACAATGAAGCAACTTTTATTGTTTGATTCTTCATCAAAAAGAGATTACCATACACATTGGAAAGCCAATGGTGTTTATTTATTAGAGCATCGTATAAATTAACAAAGGGAAAAGTGATCATTCAGATTTTATCCTATGAGTTTTTAAATCCTTGGATTAATAAGAGGCTGGGCAAGTAATGTCTATAAAGGCAGTTTTTAAGATACGAATGAAGGCTCTGCAGAGAAGGAATTATAGCCCAGTTTATGTATATATGAAATGTTGCTGAAACAGTTTTTAGCAGTAGGTCCTCTGTAACCTCTATTCTGTATTTTTCAAGCTCTCTTGTTCTCACCAATTGAGCATAAGTGGGTCATCTTGCAAAATGGTCCCTGAAGTAGGGTTAAGCCCTTTTCATACAAAATTCATACGGAAATTTCAGTCTCGTAAGAAACAAGAATATAGATGCTAACAATTAAATGATCATGTGATGCCTTCAGCATTCCTGAGGCATTACAACTGGAACAAAGAATGTTTTCCATGGAACAAATGTCTTCATTTTACTTTTTTCCTTCCCGGACCAGGAACAACAATCTCTAAGTGACTGTCTAGGATGTTTTCTCTATAATTTCCCATCATTGTTACCATTGGTGATAGCAACAATAGAAGTGCTAGTGTAGACAAGACTCCAAGTAGCCACTTGTATTTTAATCACCATACAGCCTGAGTGAAGGTCCAAACCACACAGCAATTTTAAGAGGCCAACAGACAATCTACACTAGCTCTTTTATGTTTTTTTCTTCTTGACAGGAGTTTAGGAGGGAAAGCTATGACAACTACAGAGGAAGCAGTGATAGTGACCCAGGAATGGAAGAGAATGAAAATGACTGGATGTGGAAACTGGAGGATGTACATTATCCTGGAGCGTATACCAATATGAGGAGTGATTGAAAAAGCCATAGTAATACATTCCTTGTATTTCTAAATTCAATTAAAATATTATTTTCAGAAAACTGGATGGATAGATTCTTCCTCCCAGGAATACACCTTAGATGCAAGAGCCAACATCCCAACTGAGAAAAATTGTGACAATCTGGCATTAGGCCAGGAAGAAAGGATATTTTCTAAATTATTATTATTGTTGTTTACATTTAACATTTATTTTGTACTCATATGTAGATGCCTCAACCCAGCGGGAGTTTGGAGGGAGTAGTGTAGTTCTGTTTTTGGTTTGTGTGGTTTTTTTCCTTGACAGGAACTTAGAATTGAATGCTATGACAGCAACAGAGAAAGCAGTGGTAGCGATCCAAGGAATGGAAGAGACAATGAAGATGACTAGATGTGGAAGCTGCAGAATGTACATTGTCCTCGAGCGCGTACCTGAGAGCTGCTCTCTTGGTATAAGTGCCACTTGATAGACCTGATGGAAGGGGAAATGTCAGGTTTGAAGATGCAGAGAGAAACTATGGCTTAGTTTTGAAAGGGATTCAAGCAGATGATGGAGGGAAGGCAAGGAGATAGCTGAAGGGAAAACTCAAGACTTGCAGATGCAAGCTGGACTGGAGAATTGTGAGGGTAGATTGCTGGATGAGTACAGTGGCCAGTGGAAGCATGTGACTAAGAGAACCAGGCAGAGCAAAAGACCAGCTAATAACACTGGTCTACAATTTTTGAGAAGTCGTCTGCTTCAGAGATAAAATGTGCTAATTAGTATGTATTTTGATGTGCTGAATTCAAATATGACAATTAAAACAACTGATTGGCTACTGTTTCTAAGATATTTAAGTTTTTACATTTTATGTCTATGTATATTGTGTAGATAGTAGAGTTTTAATCATAAATTGTAAACCTAGGTCTTTTCATTTGTTTATGGTTGCTTTACATGATACTATTTCACCTGTCCTGTTTATGTAACACTTTAAAAATCAGCAAAGGGGTTATATAAATAAAATTTATTATGAAACAAAAGGCAAAAAACTATTAGGTACATAGTTTAGTCCTATTCAGTGTCTACTCGGCGCTTCTTGGCTTGTCCCTTGTATTCATTAAATGGAGCATCTCTTGTCACTGTCCAGCAATAGTCTGCAAGCATTGATGGGCTCCATTTGCCCTGATAGCGCTTCTCCATTGTTGCAATGTCCTGGTGAAATCGCTCGCCTTGCTCGTCGCTCACTGCTCCGCAGTTCGGTGGAAAAAAATCTAGATGAGAGTGCAAAAAATGTCTCTTTAGTGACATGTTGCAACCAAGGCTTTTGTATGCCTTGAGGAGGTTTTCCACCAACAACCTGTAGTTGTCTGCCTTGTTGTTTCTGAGAAAATTTATTGCCACTAACTGGAAGGCTTTCCATGCCTTTTTTTCCTTGCCACGCAGTGCATGCTCAAATGCTTCATCTCGAAGAAGTTCACGAATCTGAGGACCAACAAAGACACCTTCCTTTATCTTAGCTTCACTTAACCTTGGAAATTTTCCACGGAGGTACTTGAAAGCTGCTTGTGTTTTGTCAATGGCCTTGACAAAGTTCTTCATCAGACCCAGCTTGATGTGTAAGGGTGGTAACAAAATCTTCCTTGATTCAACAAGTGGTGGATGCTGAACACTTTTCCTCCCAGGCTCCAATGACTGTCGGAGTGGCCAGTCTTTCTTGATGTAGTGGGAATCTCTTGCACGACTATCCCATTCGCAGAGAAAACAGCAGTACTTTGTGTATCCAGTCTGCAGACCAAGCAAGAGAGCAACAACCTTCAAATCGCCACAAAGCTGCCACTGATGTTGGTCATAGTTTATGCACCTCAAAAGTTGTTTCATGTTGTCATAGGTTTCCTTCATATGGACTGCATGACCAACTGGAATTGATGGCAAAACATTGCCATTATGCAATAAAACAGCTTTAAGACTCGTCTTCCATGAATCAATGAACCGTCTCCACTCATCTGGATCATGAACGATGTTGAGAGCTGCCATCACACCATCGATGTTGTTGCAGACTACAAGATCACCTTCCATGAAGACAAATGGGACAAGATCCTTTTGACGGTCACGGAACATGGAAACCCTAACATCACCTGCCAGGAGATTCCACTGCTGTAGTCTGGAGCCCAAAGCTCTGCCTTACTCTTGGGTAGTTCCAAATCCCTGAGAAGGTCATTCAGTTCACCTTGTGTTATGAGGTGTGGTTCAGAGGAGGAGGATGGGAGAAAATGTGCGTCCTGTGACATTGATGGTTCAGGACCAGAAGTTTCATCCTCTTCCTCTTCCTCATCTGACTCAAGTGAGAATGATTCTGGTGCATCAGGAACCGGCAGTCCTTCTCCATGGGGTACTGGGCGTATAGCTGATGGAATGTTTGGATAATGCACAGTCCACTTTTTCTTCTTTGACACACCATTCTCAACTGGAGGCACCATGCAGAAGTAACAATTGCTGGTATGATCTGTTGGCTCTCTCCAAATCATTGGCAATGCAAAAGGCATAGATTTCCTTTTCCTGTTCAACCACTGGTGAAGATTTGTTGCACAAGTGTTGCTGTATATGTGTGGGGCCCACCTCTTGTCCTGATCTCCAATTTTGAAGCCAAAAGAAAGGTGATAGGCTTTCTTAACCATAGTGGTTATACTGCGCTTTTGTGATGCAAAAGTCACTTCACCACAAACATAGCAGAAGTTATCTGCACTGTTCACACAAGTACGAGGCATCTCTGCTCACTTTGGCTAAACAGAAATGTGTCCCTTTGCAAAATCAAACACTAACAAATAAGAGAGCACGGCACTGTATGATTTCTAGAGCTGATATAGGGCAATTTGTTCAGCAGAGTGATGTAAGCTTCGTTATGATTGCATCATCCATAACTTCTAGGAATAACATGATGCAATTCATATCATGTATGACGTAATACCAGCTACAGATTGCATCATTCATTGTTTTGCCTAAAAAGCAAGTACTGTCCAAACCCAGTCATAGATTTATTCATAGATCCAGTCAAAGATGTATATTAGTCATTTCTGGTTTAAATTGAGATCCCTTCCCTTTATAACTCACTTATCCTCCGCCATTCCCAAGTCAAGGGTCGTATATACTGACCTAATAGCATTTCTTGAAAACTAGAGCCAATCAACAATTTTAAGCATCATTTTCGTTCTCAGTGACCCAGAATTAGTAAAGTTTGACTACATTTATTTCAGAAGCATTTTGGCTGTAGAGCAGTGAAAGGGTAAATAAAGCTGAGGAATAGGTTTGCTGAGTTGGAAAATTAAGAGGAGGCACAGCAGGCAGTAACAGAAGGTGGAGGGTAAGGAAAAGAGCAGATAGTCCTACAAGAAGAGGGGAAGACTCAGTCAATGGAGATAGCCAGAGCTCAAAGCCCCAGAAGGATAAAGGATGACTTTCAGAACATTGCAAGTGAGAACAAAAGACTAAGGAACTTTCAGCCACAAAGAACAAGAGGAAGGCCAGAGAATTGCACCAACACCAGGAAGAGATAAGTCTACGTGATCAGGGACTCCCTACTAAGAAGAGTGGACACGACTGTCACCAGAGCTGATCCAGAGAACAGCTGTGCTGTCTGTCCTGAGCTAAGATATGGGATGTGGACCTGAGGCTGAAGAGGATTGTAATGGAAGCCGGAAAAAAATCCACTGATTGTCCTTCACATAGGAACAAATGAGACAGCTAGATTCTCTCTGGAACACACCAAGGGAGACTATGTGAGGCTGGGGAAGATGCTTGAAGAAATGGAGTCTCAGGTGATCTTCAGTGGGATTCTACTTGTTCCTAGAGGAGGAGAGAAAAGGTGAGAGAAGATGATGATGATCAACAGATAGCTCAGGTAATGGTGCTATTGGGAGAGATTTGGGATGTTTGACCACTGGGAGGCATTCATGGACGAGGACTGTTCTCATGGGATGGACTCCACCTGAGTAGACAGGGAAATGGACTTCTGGGATGGAGGTTGCTGCAACTGATTAAAAGAGATTTAAACTTTAAACTAATAAAATTAAGTGGTTGTCTTCCCATGTCTTGCCACATAGGAAAAAGCACAAAGGTGCTTATGGGAGAAGTGGGTAAGAAGGCAATCAACACTGGCATTGTCAGCAATGTGAAGGTAGGATTTGACCTTGACCATAGGATGGACATGTAGGTAAAGTGAAGTTTAAGTGTGGAGAGCTATAAACACATGTAATTTACTGCATGAGCATTGCTCAAATTAGTGGTGCCATACAAATATAGTCAGTTATAAACTGTGATAGTTCAAAGTTAATAAGAAAATCCAGTTTGTAACATCAAATTAAGGTGCAATTCATAGATTATGATAGCGAGTTAGAAGGGCTTTTGTATCTTTCTACTTTAAAATAAAGAGTCCAGCAAACAGATTTTAAATGGTGCTATTTCCATTCACTAATTAGGGAAATAACTTCAGATTTATTTAGAAAGCTGTGGCTCACTCTACAAGCAAACTGCAAAATATTGAGAGGCAAAAATGTAGAACAAACATTGTTTTGTTGAATGCAATTCAATGTTCAGGGAATATTTTTTATTTTATCTTATCTAGAAAAAAAGATTGACACACAAAATTTGGATTCTAATCCCAACTTCACCCAAGATCCAAGGACTTCAGCTCCTGGGTTCTACTTCATGGACATTTCTAGTTTTGCAATAAATAAAATCCCAACAAAACAAAGTTTTGCTAGCTAAATGAAAGCCTGAGATATGTATTAGAGATTTCAATACTGTCCAAGAGACATAGTGAGCAATGAGTACCTGCATTAGGACAGTTTAAATCAACTCATCTTGCTCTGGTACCCACAGAAAAACCAATGTATTACATTGGAAAATTCAGTCCCCTTTTCCATAGCTATTACAGCAAAGCACCTTAGGGGCCAATACCGATGAAACCATATCCAAGCTATTTTTTAATGATACCATTATGATCCTACTCTGTAATAATACTGAACAGAAAGGACCTAATCCAAAGCCCTTTGAAGACTAGGAAGAGACTCCTACTGATTTAAATAGATCTTGATTCAAAGCCTCAAAGCAGAAGGACAGCATGACAATACACACTCACAATTACGAGGTGATTAATTTGTAATCTAGTGGAAACCAGGAAAATTCCATGCTAAATTTTCTGTTTTTCCTGGCTCTAAATATTCAGTAACACGCACTCAACATGCATGTTTCCCATCCTCTATATACTGTATTGCCATATACTTACAGAAATATAGTTTGCTAAAGTCAGTTATTTATATTCATTCCAAATTTGAGACTTCCATAAAAAGTACAAACAGCACTACCAGCAGAAACAAATATGCCAGAAGCAAGAAGCACCTTTCAGTTTTTCTTTCAAATAATCTTTCTAATGATAAAGTGCTCATTTTCTCATGAAGTTCAGAAATCTTCATATGGACTAAAATTATGACTAGAAGTAGTATTTCAATAGGATGGATATTGACCAACACCTACACACACACACACGCACACACACTGGTAGAACAGCTTTATAAAAATTTTTTTTTTTTAAAGTGAATGCAGTAGATAAACCAACTGATTTCTGTGCATTTCATGTTGTCTTTAACATGTTGTCAGGAAAATTGCAGAGATGGGCCTGAATGGGCCTTGAGAGAAGACAAGCAGACACATAGTAGTCTCTGAAGTTGTATACAATTCTTGTCTGAGAATTTACGTAAGTGGGAAACACTTAAAATCTATTCTGAGTGCTTTGAGCTCAGACGCTGAAATCAGTCCTGGGAGAACACATTTTTAAATTTAATTAATTTTTTCTTGTTGCTCAAGATCAAGTGTAAGGGTGGAAAAGTTTGGAAAAAAACATTAATTACCATTTTTCATATTCAGAGAAGATAAATTCAATTTTTTACCATTATGCTATTCCCTTGTTTGTTATTTTTATAGTATATATAGATTTCCCTGTATTTTCGCATTGACAGCTGTTGTTCGAGTAGTCCATAATCATTCAATTTTTACCTTCCTTGCTGAGTCTGTCTGTAAGAGAATACGTTTATGCCCGTTATTAGTGTGGATTGGGGTTTTATATGGGCTATATTTGAATCAGTGTCTCAAGAGTTATAAAAATCCATCTCATATTACTAATCCTCAGTGATCTCATCCACCATGGTATTTCAATTGAACAACAAGAAAGGGAGGATGGCATCTACAAAAGGCAAAGCTTACTAAACTAATTTCACTGCTAGACAAGCCCAGGTGCGATGTTCTGTCATTTAGGAGACGTTGGCTTGATGCCCAGCATCGCAGAGAAGAAGAGTGCAGGGGAAAGAATGCGTGTAACATATCAAGGGAATGAAGTGCCTCTCACTGCCCAATGCCAGCTTGTTGGCTAGTAGAAGAATGAGCTAGTGGGTTCTGGAGAGAGGAAGAACTGTAGCTGCACCACAAGGCCTTGAGGGTGACAATTTCAGTGCTCTTGTACAGGTAAGGAGAAGCAATCAGGAAGTATCCCAATGCTACCTGATATTGAAAAACATCTTTTAGATTTGTAAATATGCTTATTAAAATCTGATCACCATAGGTGCTGACCCCATGGGTGCTCTGGGGCTGGAGCACTCATGGAAAAAACATAGTGGGTGCTCAGCACCCACCGGCAGCCAGTTCCTCCCCAGCACCTCCTGCTTGCCAGCAGACCCCACCGATAAGCTACTTTCGCTTCCCGCCCCCCCCCCCCCCCCCGGTGATCAGCTGTTCAGTGGCATGCAGGAGGTGCTGGGAGAAGGAGGGGGGCAGGAAGAGGGGGCGGAACGGGGTCGGAAGAAGGGGGCCGGGTGGGAGTTTGGGAGAAGAGATGGAGTGGGGACGGGGCCTGTGTCGGGGGTGGGGGAGTCAAGCTCCCCCTAGGAACTCTCATGATGACCATGACAGAAAATCTTTCTAAAGGAAAACCATATTTGCAGGTATTATCTTATCTATGCAGGGTTTATCAATTTAAATGAAATTCCATTCTATATTTGCTAAGTCCTCTAAAAATCCATATTTAGCACTCATTAATGAGATGCTATTCATAGACGTTTGGCAAATATTGGTAGTGTGAAGTCAGATCATAATACCTTACTGAAACCCATAACCAACAATACACATGTAAAGCCAATGATAAATGAGTATTACATGCAAAAAACCTACCCTGAACTAATGCGAAGTTAGGGTTGCAAATTTAAATACAGTCAGAAAATGAAAAAATTAAGATTCACACACCACAACAAACAGGTGCAGTGTAAGAGTCCAAATAGGAGGGAATAGAATTAGAATAACTAGGCCATACGGCACAAAGTGAATCTAGGGTTGCCAGTTCTTGCCTTTCGATGTTTTTCTTAAAGCCCCAGCTCCAGGACCAATATGATTACAGGAAAGAAAGAAAGAAAGAAAGAAAGAAAGAAAGAAAGAAAGAAAGAAAGCTGAGATAGTCTTTTTTTTTTTTTAAGGAAAAAGAAAAAAAAAAGTAAATTTCTAATCTTCCTGGCTTTGCAGAAAACCTTGAAAACATGACCCAAGAACTAAAGACTCGAATACCAGAAAACAAATTAAAGAGCATAACCTGTGTATTATTTTTAGAATGCTCATGATTTTTAAACCAATCGCATAATTTGAGGGGGGGGGGGCTGACTCATTTTGAATGCTCAAGTTTGGCAGCATTGTGTATGTGAAGATATACATTTTGCAGTCAAAACAGAAACCAAAAATACGACATGGACCTAAGAAAGCCAGGGGGAAAATGCAGCAGAGAAAAGAGGGCGAAGTCTTTTCCTCAAGAGTTATTGTTTATAACCAGGAAGGAAGTAAGTTAAGAGAAATAGGAAATTAACAGAAAAGTTCCCAGTTTGGAATTCAACACAGCCCTCTAAGGAATCCTTGATAAAACCACCTCATTGTCCCTGCTCTTCTGTTTCCCAAGCAGCCACCCCAATAGACCTTCGTCTGAGCACCTGTGAAAGCAGATGAAGAAAGCCGAGCTGTGATTAACCCTTTGCACCCAATGCACTCTGCAATAGCCAAATTCTGCCCTGGCATAAATAGGCCACAACTCCCTTTGATGCCTATGTTCTGAGGATGTCCAATCTTAAGCCTTTATGAAAAGTTACAATGTAATCAGTTTTCATTTACATTATAAACAATCCACATTTTTTCAGCACTGGTTGGTTTAGAAAGTGTGCACAGGTGCTAGGAGAGGGGCAACATTTTTTCAGAGTTATTCAATCATATGCAGCAAATGAAACAAGTTGTGTGTGTTATACAAGATACTGAAAGCTGATATATAATTCTACTTATGAATTTGTTGACTATTACTGAATTTAAAGTTATCACTACAGGAGGAAATTCTTGGCTTTTTGAGCAAATAATGAGCTACTAATCATTTTAGCTGCAGAGATTTAAGAATAGGGTTTGACAGAGATTGCAACCACATGCAGTATCTTTGGGGGCTATTGTATTAAAATTATGAATGGTTTGTGTGTGATTGTGTTCTATATTTCATAGGCAAGGGTTACTACAGTTCCTAAAGGAACCGCAAACAGTGCGGAGTGATTAAGGTGAGTCACTGAGACTAAACAACTTGGGAGAGGTACTATTCCTTGGAGTAGTTTGCATATACTGGTTCTCACTGGGTTTTCTGGAGACTAGTGAAAAAGGATGAGTTTGGACTGACTTGTGGGCTTCTCTCTGATCCAGCAAATGGACAGGACCTTCTTTTGAATGTACCCGCCCCGTGGAAGGGTTGGAACGACTTTGGCCCACTAGAGCCCCATAATATTGATGGGTGACTCCTGGTATGTTTAGTGTGTCTTTAAATCTGTTTGGGTGTTTGTTTGTTTGTTTTAATATTGTAATGCTTTTACCTAAAGAAGAAATGTGCTTACTTAGAAATTGCTGTGTGGTAAGTTGTAACTGATGCTAATATGCTCTTCATAGCCCTCAGTCAGAAAACAAAGTACAGGAACTTTAGTCAGACTGGCGCGCTGGGGATATCATAGAGTAAGGTAGGGAGCCTGAAAACAACTTGGTCAGAAGGGAATGGGACAAGAGTCCCTCCTGCCCAGAGGCAGGTTTTGACTGTAGTCTTGAGACTTGACTGGACACTCCTGAACTGAACCAGAAATGGGGAGATATAGATGTAGTTACTCTTAAACTGTGACACAGAGCTCATAATTTCTACTGAGATATGCTGATATTACAAAAAAGAAACAGCATCAAAAGTATTTTATGTTTCAATCCCAACACCTTTCTATAAATACTAGATCAGATTCTACTTATTACAGGAAGGGATTCACACATCTATTTAAAGGTAAAACAAGCTAATTTCTCCCCAAGATTTAAATGTTTTATTAATTAAACTTACAGAACAGTAAATGAAGTTTATATTATATACAGTAAGAGTACTAAGAAGTGGTAGCATGTTTTATATATAAACATACAAAGGCTACGTTAAAAGAAGGTTAAGGTTCAAAGTCAAACACTCACAAATCAGTCAATACCAGAATTTAGGTTGCATAGGCAACCTTTGTTTGCCCCCCTCGTGTGTATGCATTAGGAGATACGGTCTTTAATTGCATGATCACATAGTATTTCTTCCAGCTGACCTCTACCTCATTCAGTGCCCAAAAATGGACATTTTCATACTAGGTGGTTAAAGTTAGGCAAAGTTATAAGCTACTGTCACCTGGGACTGAATTTTAATATAGAAGATATTGCTTCCAAATCGTTTTGGTTATATTTGTGGCTATTTAACCAACCTTTGCTGATAAATAGTTGGATATCTCTTGTGATGCACTTGTCAGATAAGGGAGATGCCTGGCCCTACAGTAGAAAATACACACTGAGACACAAATTCTGCACTTGGACACATCCATACAACCTCACTGACAGTGTTCTCAAGGGAAATCAAGAAGTACCAACTGTGGATGCAAATAGGCAGAGCAGGGAAATGTAGGTAGTGCATCTTTAAATGTACAATATGAATTCTACCTTCAGTTACAGCCATCAAAATGAAAAGACAGAGCTTATCCCATTATATTTAAAATAAAGGGAATTCTGGAGGGAAGTGGGCCCAGATTCCTCTGCTCATTTCCCCCAAGCTTGACCTTTTCTACTTTATCCTTTCCAACCTGTTGCTGTCCCACTCCTGTCTCATCCCTACCCCTGGCTTTTTGTTCCAGTTTATTCTTCTCTTCTAGCTAGTTCAACCCAGTCTCCACTCTGCAGGCTTCTCATCCAAGTCTGGGTTTCTGCCTCCACCTCTGCTCCAAGTCCCAGTCTCCTTCGCAGCCAATCCGTTTCCCTTCTGTTCCCACCCTGACTCCACGTCCCCAGTCTCCTTGGCCAGCTTGTCCCACTTCTCGTGGCTCCTTGTCTGTCCCCTGGATCTGTCTCTCCCCTCCCACACCCCGGTCCCTATCCCAATCCAAGTTTCCCTCCCCTGATTTTTCATCTAATCTCTGTTCAGCCCTTCCTTCCCTCCCCCCACCCCATCTGCCCAGTCTTCTGATCCAGGCAATCTCAGTCTCCCATTGTACCCCAACTTCCAATTCATTTCTCTTTTCCCCGCCCCTGCCCTCACCAGCCTCCAGTCCCACTCTCTCCTCCACCTTTCCCACAGTTGCCTTGGCCAGATCTGCTCCCTTCACCCTCAGATCCCACTCTTGTCCCCACTGCACTAAGTTTAGGCAGCTTCCTCCTCCCCATTGCTTGGGTGCCAGCAGGCTGCATAATGAGAGCGCAGGAGAGACAGTCTCTCTGTTCTGATGCGCAGACCCTGCACACGCCACAGCAGCCCAGAGTTGCCAATGCAGGAAAAGTCCTGCTCAGCCCCGGGTGGAAGCAGTCTTTGGAGATTTTAACTGTGAAGATCTAGCAGGTATCTACTGAGCATCTGAACTGTCATTTTTTGAAAGTCATATAACCTAGCAAAATTTGAGCATATTTTCCTGGGGATGGCAAAAGGCACATCCCTGACATAAAAGCCTCCCCAATGCCAAATTTCAAATCCCTGCTCCAAAATGTTGCATGTCTGAGTTAATGACGACTCAAGATTGCAAAACAACAGGTGCACTTGGAATTATTTAATCAAAGATTATCAATCTGAGATTAGTGCAGCATTATACACAATACACAACAAATAGATACAGTACCACCCTTTGATGTGATGATGATAAAGAGCTGGCTATGTGTCTTTCCTTCACTGTATCTGGACGGATGCGGCAGATTCATTCCCCAACTAAGTTCCCATGACAGTGTCATTAGATAGAGTTTCCAAACAAAGAAAACCTCTTTGCCAAAAGAAACACATATTCAGATATAAACTGAGAATATATAGAAATAATCTGATTTATGTGTGAAGGCATGATTATTTACAACTGAGAGGACTAACAATTCTTCAAGATAATATATTTCATTGAGTCTTTCTTTCCCCATAATTATTTTTACCTGTTGATTCCCCAACAGAAGACATTGGCTATAACAATAATCTCTTATTGATTTCCCAAGTTTTTATATGCTTATGTAAGCACTAAATATATATTTAGGGAATGGTTTCACAGACTATCTGGAGTTCTATGGACATAGAATATATATAATAATCCTAGGTGCCTCTAATCCAGTGTTCTGGGCCTTTGAATTGAACATACTCTTTGTTAATATCAAAGATTTTAAAGAAGAGTTGATATATAAACGAATCAAATATACAGAAAGGACTAAAAGGGTTACTAACAGACACTAACAAAAGAATGGGACCATTACAGCCTTTCAAAGAAAAGATCTCAGGAATTTGTGTACATGGGCAAAACGACTGACTTTTTCCCTAGCTATGTTTTCAGAAATGGCTGAAATTTCCCCCAAAATTCAGTCTAATGCAGACACCCGCTATAGAAAAATACAGCCAAGTGGTTAAAGTTTGGCAATGTTCTGAACATAATGAACATAACTGAAAACATAACTTTAACTGTTGGAAAACTGTAATAATAAATGGTGATACCAGCTTTGCCTATAAGAGATGGCACAAAGAGCAATACCTATAATTAGGGTTGCCCAACACTTCCCATAAGAATCAGTTCCAAGCCTCCTGTTCTGCATAGTGCCTCTCCATGGATACAAAGAGGGAGGTTGTGGGTCAGGATATGCAGTTCTTCCATATTATATATACACAATATATTTTAGGTATATGAAACTGAAAAAAAAATGTTGAATAATGCAAAGCTCTAGGACATTTTAATGTAGACTTCACTGCCAGTTCTGCCTATAACTTCTCAGTTATGGTATTCACACAGACAAACATGAGACCAAAAATTCATTCTACACTTTTTCTGTAGTGTGAAAATGCTTATCTTCTGTGTTTTACTTACTACGTATAATATTTTGTAAGCAGTACTCTTAAGTCACAAGCCTCCTACAGTTCAAAAATTACTATGCAAGATGCTGTCTCATGCTTGATCATTTGGCCGTTAGCAGCATTTTATAGTGTCAGCGATAAGCGAAGAAACACAACTGCTGCTGAAGTCCAATCTGGTATTATAACAAGAATTCGGGAACACGTCCAAATCTCCAGCTTCAGAGTGAGTTCAACTCTGGCACTGCACCCCTCCATTCCTCCCCAGGCCCACATAAGCACAATATCTATGGCTGCTCTTCTCTTTGACCTACATACAGTACTGATATTACAGCTTTCTTTAGCAAGAGTAATTCTGGCCTACTGTGCTAATAATTTTGCTGATGGGACCTAACTGACAACCAGACAATCTACATTATCTCTTCATTGTGACAGTGTTAACAAGTTCACAATTAAATTTCTATCAAATTGCAGTGTGTGATATTGAAATGCTGGTTACAATCATATATCTCTGTAAATGAGTGTAGGTATATTATGGACAATAAAACATCCTAACTACGTTATGGCTTTAAAAAATGTTATATATGAAGGCACCCTCATAATATAGGCAAATATAAGGAAGGAAAATTAAGGTGGACATGTCTACATCTTTGTTGTACGTGATTTAGGTAGATGTTTAAACATGACAATCCAAATAAAACTCAAATCTCAGAGATAGAAATATATATAAGTGCATGTCTGTTTCCACAGCTCAGCAATGCAGTGATACTATTAGACGGTCATAAAAATTGAACTTTTCTTAACCATGTAAATTTAAAATAAAATAAAAATTACTTGATAATTGACGTATTAACACAAAATATTTTAAAATTACCATGAATCATAGAGTCATAGAATCAAAGAATCAAAAAGTAATTCCAACTAACCTGTTAAGGAAAGTCTGGTTTGTAGTATGAATACATAAATTCATGTTGTCACATAGTGACAGGCTCTCACTTATGCAACTCCACCTCCCCAAAAAATTTTCTTGTAAATTTCAGAGCCCAAACTATTCCAAGAATGGAGCATGAATGCAGAGGAAAGAGGAGACAGTTCTGATAGGATTTGGTTGAGTTAGCAGACATGCCTAGTGTCTTTGGGAGAGAACAGAATAAAAATGCAGCAATACCATTGGTCAGCATCAGCTCAAAGTGTGTTTAACAACACAGCAGTGTGTCACAATGAGAACAAAGTTTCTTGTTTAGCAACACATTATTGAGAGCCCATCACTCATATGACTTAAACTCCCTGTCAAATCCAGAGTAAGATCCAAGTGACTGTAGAGAGAATAAATTTATATGACCAACAAACACAGACCAAGAAAGAGGATGGATGGGGAGACAAAGGAGAAAGATAGTTCACCAGTAGTAAAACTGAAGGGTCAGTCTTAAAAATAAAAATGAAAGAACGATGGAGTCAAAGGAGCTCAAAGAAAAGTAAATCTCCAGAAGAAGTGGATGGACGATAGTGAGGTAATAGAGATTAAAGAGAAGTATGGAGATGAGACCCTTAGAATTGGGAAGGAAACGTTTTAGTGACTTTTCAGAGAGATATTTCAGTGAAGTGTGAAAAAAACCCACCCAATTGGGAGGCTATCAAGGAGGGGAAACAAAGACACTGGCAACAGACCACCCACTCAAGGGCCTTAGAATTACATTGGTCCCACCCCTTTCAAGGGAGAAAGGGAGTGGAGGATGGATAGATAATAGGATGAGGGGATGGATACATAAAAAGGGGAAATAGCATCATTTAATATACAGGGGGAGGAGCCAGGGCTTAAGGGAATGCACCCAGGCCTTATAAAGGTGCAGGTGATTGTTGGGAGATGCCTGCAGACACTGCAGGGAGTAAGAAAGGTTTTCCAGGGCCCTGAATCAGAACTAGGGAAGGCTTGTGGAGAAGGCTAAACTCCAGGCAAGAGGGGCTGAACAAGCCCAGAAGACAGACCCTCAGGGATGAGAGGTTGTGCCCAGCTTGGGTCTGGGGCAAAAGAAATGAACGTTAAAGAGAGGACAGACTCTTGGCAGGAGGACTGGACCCAGATGAAACTGAGATGACAATTTTGTAAGTTTGAGTTTTCCTTAGAAAGGCTTTGTGCCGGACTTAATAAATTGGACCTCAGAAGGGGGAATGTTTGGAATATCTGATCTATGTGGACTTTGTAAGGGGTGTTACGAAGAAACTGAAGCAGGCTGCAACAGCAATGCGCACTACAGCACAGGTAAACTCGACAGTCACCCAATGAAATGTTTGTCATTTTACACTGCTGCAGCTCTCCTATTGGAAATATGATGGAGTTTTCAGGGTGTGGAGGATTTTTTAATATTAATTTTAAATCAGATTATATTTTGAGGATCTATGTGTATCTGTCCTTTCAGCAAGATTAACACCAAAAGCACATTTCTGCTTTGGAAAGTGACTACAATATGTAAAAATTGCACCTTGTTACTCAACAGATCAGCTGTCGGTGTATATTCACTCTCAGCTGATTACTGACTAAGGCAAGCTGCATTTCTGTTAACCCTGCAGAAGCAACATAGATGAAAGTGAGGGAGTTAGAATCTATTCCATCTGGACAACATCTACAAAATTTGTTATTAAATTCCAGTCTGTTACACATGTGCAAGCCCAACAGAAGATGGTAGGGTTGCACAGGTGTCACCGAGGGCACAATTTAACCTGCACAATCTTTATTTCTGGTGGTGATGTCCATGAAGGAAAGAATCAAAACGGACTTTTAAATGCAGCCACAGTTTGCAGAGTTGAAACTTTTCGGGCGGGGGCGGAAGGGCGGCGGGTTTGAGGAAGAAGAAGGATTCAACTTTTTACTTGAAACCAAATACATTTGATATGGAAACAGTGAGGGATTATAAACATGGATTCCCACAATACTATTTTATAGTACATTTTCAGAGACCTACCATACTTTGGGAAAATAAACAAGTGTATCGCTTCTCGGCTCTTTAGCTGTGGTGAAATTTATATCTTTGCAATGCATAGCTAATATATATTAAAGACCAAGCTACTTGTAAAAAGGCAAGAACATAAGTTGACCACATTGAGCACCTACCAAAACCAACTTTACTGCAGGATTCACAGAAATCAAACTGAAAATAAATACTTTTATTAATTAAATCCTCATAGGCTACAGAAAACATGTAGATCAATAGCTTTTTCCCCCTACTTTTTCATCATGATATTTCCCCCTAAATATTACAACAACTATAATTTTTGGTCATTCACATTTGAACACATTTCAGTTTTGAGATAAGTGCTTTGACAGCTGAAAAGTTTAGGAAAGAAATGTCTGCAAATCCATCTAAAAAAGACTTCATCTAATTTTTTTCCCCCACTGATCAATGTGTCAGCAATTCTCCCCCAAAGACACATTCAATTCTTATTGTATGGTAAAGGTATATGGTAGTTTTACAATTGGACTGATGACCCCTCACAATTTTATTGTAGAACTGAACAGGATTATGCATGTAAAAAGTAAAATCTAGCAAAATAAAACAATTTAACAAAATTTAACAAAACAGATTTAACAATTTAACAAAACAGATAATTCAGATAGCTTAGTGCTTTATAAATATTTTCTATACCATTTTTTGTCAATACCATAACATTTAAATGTGTGGTTACATTGTTCTTTTTTACTTCTGAAAAAGGAGCAGTGAATTTAAACAATCTAAAATCATGCTCTTTGACCTTCTCTTATTACTAGTGGCCACTGAACCTTTTCAAGATGAATGGTGGATATCTTTGTCCAAGACAGCTCATTCAGCAATCACAATATTTCCTATAAGTTAGATAAATTGAGTGGTCACTTAACGGGGAGAAAGGCCAACATCAATTGCAGCAAAGGTCGTTCAGTCCAGATATCATGTACTATATTAAATTGTCATCAGCTCTGAACAGCAATTCCGTCAATAACCCATCCAACTAGAATAACTGCAAATTTTAGAAACCAACTAACTGCCACATCAAACACACAGAACAGTACCTTCACAACAGCCATGGCATTCACACAGTTCTATGACATCAGAGCTTATGGCACAAATAATTAGAGAGGACCATGGTTCTGATATATCAGTTAAATTAAAAACCACCATAGGAGAAAAAAATATCTGTCTTACTGTCTTTTCAGTTTATTATCATAATACTCTTATAACCTGATGACTTTGTATTTATTCCCACACATTTCACTGACTGTAGTCTTAAACCCTGTGATAGGGTATGTTGTCCACCGAGGTCCTGGGAGGTACAAGAGCTGTCTTAGTAAAGTGAGATCCACAGAGGCATTTTCCTTCTTGGTATACAGGAGTATTGGACCATATTGATCTATGTTAAGTTGCTGGGAAGTAGACTGTAGTGTAATGAGCCCAAATCTAAGTCCAGCAGACAGGGATGAAAGAACAAGGAAACAAGAGGCAGAAGGTATGGGGGAAAAAGTCAAACTCAGCCTGTGCAGATTGTTGTTGGAAAGGGGAGGAGAAACCGATATTGTTTGCAGGCTATTATCATTGCTGGCAAGAGTTCCCTCTCCCCCTGCCCTGGAGTGAAATGGTTAGGTGTTTCACTGATACAACACAAACAAATTTTAAGATAGTATATACCCTTCTTTCTATGTTGTTGAGTCAGTTTATTATATAGTAGAGTGCAAAGCAGACAAATTCATGTCAGTAGACGCTCCATGAAGAATGTTTTCTTATCCAGCACTTCTGTGCTCCTGAGCATTAGAATGCATCAGCACAGTTTTACGCGTTGGCCCAGTTTCTTAGGAAGTTATCACAAACTGGCAGTGGCTTGACAATCTGAAAGCTAACAGGTGGCCTTTTGCTTCTTTTAGAGGCATGACATAAATGCTGCATTGGACTCGAGCAACTTCCATTCTGTTTCTCTCTCTTACATTGCAACAGACTGGCTCTCTGAAGCAATTAAATAAAGAATATTGCCAATATTATACCCATCACAGATGAAGAATGCTTGTTTATGGAGAAGTATATTCCAGTCATTGGACCCAAGTGTTCCAGAGAGTCTTTTAAATCAACATGATGTCCCCGAGTGCTATATTTTGCATTTTAATCTGTGATTTAGCTGAAAGATGTGTAAAACCTGATTTAGCCAGACTGGTCCCTATTGGTGATACATGTAAAAGAGGCTCAGGAGCATAAATTATTCCTACTGAGGCCAACTGTAACTCTCACTCACATATTTGCCTGGAGACTGAGGGAATCTCAGACAGTACAGAAACAACTTGTTTAGGCCAAATCATACTCCAGTTGATAGATCTATCGCTACAAATGCAGAAGACATACAGCCATGAGGATGGGTACAGGAGAGCCATTTATAAACAGATATACAACTGTGTGTTTGGGACAATTTATTTGAACTTTCAGAGACTGACGTGATTTCCTGAGAAAGCTTGACCTCAAGCTAATCAAATTCTGTTCAGTATAAAAGGATTAGTACTACATTTTTGAGAATGTATTATCCACTTTCAATGCAGCGGGTTTGGATTTGAGTATAAAACTAGCTGTACAGACATAAATGCAAATCAGAGGGTTTTTGTTGTGCAATTTTTCATGTCAGTAAGATGTAAAGCTTCAATACAGTTGTTTTATTTGCATTTTGAGCAATTTACCAAGATTTTTTTTTAAAGAGAGAACTTCATGAAACACTAAACTTTCTGAAGAATTTAACATAGCTATAGAATCCACTTTATTCTAATTTCATTGAAATAAATAATTAACTGTACATTGTGAAGAGCGAAAAATTATGAAAAAATCAAGGTTTTGCAAGTGTGTTTTTCTAAGCTGATAAAGGCAGCTGATATGTCTGAAATGCATTACAGTATCATGCCACTTAATATGTACAATAAGTTACCTAAATTACAATGTGTTTACTACATGCCAGTAGCCAGGGTTTGTTAGATGAGTGTGTACTTAATTTTGCAATGTAGTGTATGTTTGCATGTCTCCTCTTATTCCTTGAAGTGATGAAAGCAAGGAAAGTTTGGCAACCTTACTTCACATACTTTTACAGCTGATGTAATGACCATTAAAACAACTTGAGATAAATAGCTTACAACATGGCCTCCTCAGTGCTTTTGGCACCCAATTTAAATATTAGCCTGAATATCTTGGTCAAATCCTCAATTTAACCAGCGATATTGTCTTTGCAAAGATCACTAGAAATCCTAGCATGCCTTTTAAATGTGGATTGTGCCATGTCTCATATTTGCACACAGATTTTTACGTAGCTCATATGGTCATGGGATAAATCCCTTGTTTTCTCAGTGTCTCCAAAGCTTACTGCACTTTCACATTCTGAGAAGGTTTTGCTACTGTTGTGTCTGACTAGGGTGACCAGATGTCCTGGGGCTCTGTGTCCCGCGTCCCGACTGAGGCACGGTCGGGATGCCATTTGTCCCGATATCGGGGCTTCTGCGGGTTTTTTTTTCCCTTGGCCAAGTCCGGCGGGTTTTTGTTTTTTTTTGATCGGCCAAGTCTGGCGGGGTTTTTTTTTTTTTGCTCAGAGAACTCTGCTCCGGCGGTTTTTTTTTTGCTTTCCCCCATGTGTCCCGAGTTTTTGTTTCTTAAATCTGGTCACCCTTTGTCTGACTGGAGTAATAAAGAAAAGCAGTGAATATCTGCTGCTGGCAGATCATATACAGATCACAGCTGTAAAATAATATGTATTTGCTTTATTTTCAAAAATTACTACTGTGACTTCCTGGAGATTAAAATGAAGGTAAAGATGAACCTTCTACTACTTCTCCCTTGTTTCAGGGAAGAATTCTAAACACTTCACAAGACTTATACAACAAGCCTAGTGCTCAGCAAAAATATCCATACATTCATAGATTTTTCTCCCTCAAAAGGCTATTAAAGTAAGTCAACATCTCTTGGGATAATTATGATTTCCCTGGCAGTACTGAAGCAGTCAACGTTCTGAATGATGTCTTCCTCCTTACCTTTTGAAAACCCCACAAACATTGGAATTATATAAGAAAAAAAGGAGCTGATTTCTTCTCCCAGACTTTTTGTCATGCTAGTGCTACACTTTGGAGTAATACACAAACATCTTTTCTTTAGATTGTCAGACAAATAAATAATCTAACCCTTGGTGAGCTAGCCAACCAAACAATAGGAGCAGCAGGTCTATGCAATGCAGAAGTCTATGCAGTGCAGAAGATAACTTTTTCTTGTATTCTGAGTAGAGCTGGAAAACATACTGCAAAGATTTTTCCACAATAGTTGATTCATTTTTTAAAAATGAGTTGTTAACTTCAGCCATACTTACACCACTTCTGTGTTTTCACAAACATTCAAATTTTGCTGCCACAAATGTTACAAACTCATAACCCTGAGCATTCACGGAAACCAAATTATAAATTTATACTCATAATTATTTGTGATGCAGCAGTTGGTGCTCTCATCCAACCATAGAATCACTGTATAGCTTATTTGCTAGCAAAGCTCAGACAGCAAAAATCCAAAACAGAATACTTGCAGAGAAATGTTTGTGATATTTCGATAGAGCTAACAATATGTTGAACAAATACATCTAAAAAACCTATAAATCTAATAACTTCTGTTACTCTTTTTATTTAACTTTAATTTCTGATGTAGGCTATTACCATTTAAATATGGAGGTCTAGCTATACTGCTTATATGTATAATTTTTATTGAACTGAAATAGATTTCACATGAATAAAGCAAACATAGGCGGACAACCTGATTAAAAATCTATTTTTTTCTTTATAAACAATTTTATTAGATTATTAATATGGAATATTTACATGTATTTAAATATAACCAGGGCGACTAAAACATAGTTGGACAAATGACTTGCAGAGAATGAATGGCATCTTTATAAACAAATACTGTATTTATAATGCAACTCACTAATGCATGTTCTAGTTTTCATGTATTCCCTGAACTTTACGTAAGGAAGTCTTAAAACAAACAAATTTTAAGAGGATGCGTTTCAATTCAGTATTGGAAAATCAGGCGGCATGAATTGTAATCCAGTTGTATGGTTTTGATTCCATGGCTGGATACACAGTCTCCCTATAATGTAGGTGATTCTAGATAAGCTTCTTCCAACCCAAGATACTTATATTTGCAATTAGAGAAACTGAAATTAATTTTCTGTGGAGCTTTCTTTCAATAAGCTGGCTTTCTAGATCATTTATAAAAAACAAAACAAAAAAAACCAAACAGACATATGAATCCAGGGTTTCAGTTTCTTTTCTAGGCCATTTGACAAATTGTTAGGAGAAAATTCTATAGACCTCCCAGATGAAACCTGGACCATGGGAATGAATCTGTATATGAACATACACAATAATTAAACATTTTGTGATACTGTGACTGAAATGCCTGGAAGGAAAATTCAGAAGTCTTTAGAATCACTTTATGTACCCTTGAGGAAAAATACTATTCGCTGTTTTGTAACTATCCACATACCACACTTGCTCAGACTAGGACGCTTTCAAACTGTTTTTACTTAGATGTACATAAATCTGAGATGACTATGAAGATCGACAACCACTCTCTAGTATCCTGCGACTGTCAACAATTTGAATGTGGTTGGTAAATAGGGAAGATCCGACAGTGGATTTAACTGTTACATTTTAATTTTTTCAGCAACAATATTATTTCACTGAAGCTATACAAGAACCTAGATGATTTAGACAGAAAGAATGAAGCTTTTCTCAAAGCAGTATACATTTGATCCCATCAATACACACTAAAAGATCTGGGTCAGTGCTTACACAGAAGACTTCCAACATACATTTGTGAAAGAAAGTATTGTGGATGATTCAGTAGGTGATACTCTTCCCACTGCATTACTACTGAACTTATGGTCCTGATTAATAATAGGAGATACTGTGCTCTTGGAAACTCTTCTTCTACATGAGATGTTTCACCAAGGTCTTGAGCGCTTGTGATCACTGAATCCTCCTGGTACTTTTTATGACATTCGGGACTAAAACTGGATAAATTATAACTCTGATAACTATATCCTATGTTCCCAAGTCCCTCTTGCAGTTTCAATGTTTTCAGCCAATAATAAAAAGTCAGAAAAAGTGCAGTTCGGGGTCAACTGAAACAATTTGTGAATTCGGGTCAAATCTAGCACATAGTTTTGCCAAATTAAAAAATAAAGACAAAAAGTTTGAAAAAGTCAAAACAATTTGTTTTGAAAACGTTGGTTTACAACCACTTGTTTCATTTCCAAATGTCATTTTGTTCAGTCTGACCAAAACTGTTTCCATTTTTCATTTCAGTGAGAAAAAAATTGCTTAGAAACTAACTGACCTTTTTTTCTTCAGATTTTTTTGTTTTTGTTTAGTTACCACTTCTTCACTGCTCCAGGGCCAGAGCTGGGTAGATTAAAGTTAGCATAGGTACATCTACTCAAAATGTAATCACAGGGTGACATTATGACTGATCTTATTTCCGCATTCAAATTCAATCAGGATGAAATTCACTCCTGTTCACAGGGCCAGCAAACAGCCAATGCATCACATATGTGGGACTTAATCCTGAAACGATCCCTGGGAGCTAAAGTGGAATTTAAGTAGGGTATAGGCTTGTGCTGGTTCTCTGCAAAGGGTTAATTTCCCCATAATCCATATTTTCGATATATAAAGCTGTGTCTTTCTGCTGGCTCATAGGAAAAGCTCCATTTCGCTCAGAGTAGCTACGAATTAATGGTTCTACAAATGCAGTCACTCAAGTTCAGTTATAGTCAGACTGGAGAAGTTACAATTCTACTGAACCTTTCAACAAACTTCTGACAGCATCCTAAGAAGTGGTGGCCAATGAAATAAATACAGTGAAGAAACAGTGCTGTAACTCTGCCACACTGTCCCTTCAGATCCTTGTTTTCAGTATGCATGTTTTTCTTAGCCAAAGTTGAAATCATCATGACATTAGAGGAGATCAATGAGCAACGTAAGGAATAAAGTCAGAAAGGATGTTTGAGAGTCTGTCAGCTGTTATAGGGATCCAAGAAAGACAAAGCATTTTAGGTGCAAGACTGTATAATAAGCAAATAAATTATGTTTAGGGAAGAAGGGAGGGGACTAGAATGACAGGGGCAAAGATTATTGTTACTAGGTAAAAGCAGAAGCTGGCAATGATGGGAAGAGCTATTTATACCCAGAGATCACAGTTTTATCATTATGCCTTGAGTTGCAATTAAAAGACTGTATTGTCAGATAGTAAACTAATGGGAGAAGACTGAGGTGAACAGGACAGATCACATGAAAAGTATATGCTGATAATGTGGTACTAACAGTGATATGGACTGCATTTATATAAAAGCTAGATAATATAACAGACTTTTCATTATACGTATTGAATTGATTGCTTAAATATATATAGGAAAGACCTCTGAAATAATCTGTGTTCTCACACTAACAACTCTACTTACCATACTTGTGTTATATATGTCCCATTTTATAAATCATTAAATAGTTAAACAGAATGTGAAGCACAGAAACAAGAAGTTAACTTCTCTTCAGGGGCCTATATTTTGCCACTGTCTGTTTCCACTACTTTCATGAACATTTACCAGCAAGTGATCAGAATAGTTTACACATATCATAACTAATATTAAATAAGGAATGCAAAGACCCTACATTTATTCACGTGCTAATAATAGACTACATAAGGCAATGTTTTACCTTGATTCTGCATCCAAAATGCCCAATGACCTCAACAAGAATTAAGTACAAACAACACAAACTAGATTATGGGCCAAAGTTAAAATGGAAATGTCATATGGATCATTGATCCAAAGGTTCAGCACATTTAAACACATAGTATCTCCACCTCCTTATTGCAAAGCCTCCTAATTCTCACCTATTTGTTACCTAGAAATTAATGGAGCTTTTCTTAAAAGTCCATTTATATAAGAACTCTAAACTAAACCCTACTCTAAACAGGAATAAAAATGCATTTTTCATGTTTCATTTTTCTTTTACACTTAAACTCTTACAATGCACCTACATTAATGTATCTACAATCCAAAATTATAGTGATAGTTGGTATAATTTATAATGGCATTTACTGCACCACAGAGCCCTGGTCTACACTACGAGTTTAGGTCGAATTTATTAGCGTTATTTCGATTGATCCGTGCACCCGTCCACACGACGAAGCCCTTAACATCGACTTCTAGGGCTCTTAAAATCGATCTCGCCACTCCACCCCCAACGAGGGGATTAGCGCTTAAATCGATATTGCCGAATCGATGTAGGCTAGTGAGGACGCAATTCGACAGTATTGGCCTCCTGGATCTATCCCACAGTGCAACATTTGACCGCTCTGGACAGCAGTCTGAGCTCCAATGCTCCGCCCAGGTAGACAGGAAAAGCCCCGCGAACTTTTGAATTTCATTTCCTGTTTGGCCAGCGTGGTGAGCTGCAGGTGAGCACAGATCTCATCAGCAGAGGTGACCATGATGGAGTCCCATCAAAAGGATTTTTTGCTCCCCCCTCAGTTGCTTTCACGGAGGGAGGGGGGAGCAAGGGTTAGGCTCATTTCCTTCTAGCTGCAGATGGTACAATATGCGGTGAGCAAGGAGGCGCCTTCCCTTCTAGCAGCAGATGGTACAATATGCTTGATATCCATCATCAGCTCCTGGCCCCCTCAAGGATTGAACTCGCAACCCCGGGTTTAGCGGGCCAACGCTCAGAACGCTGAGCTATCCCTCTGCCCGTATTATAGTGTGACTGAATCCCCACTAGACCTAATGTCCAGGCGTACGCTGGAGATGTACGGTAATTGTGAGCTGAGCAGGCTTCCGTAGCAAACACGGAAACCCCGGAAAAAAGGCGCGAGAAATATTGCTTTCACGGAGGGAGGGATGACATGTACCCAGAACCACCAGCGACAATGTTTTCTGCCCCATCAGGCTTTGGGATCGCAACCCAGAATCCCAATGGGCGGCGGAGACTGCGGGAACTGTGGGATAGCTACCCGCAATGCAATGCTCCGAAAGTCGATGCTAGCCCCGCTACTGTGGACACAGTCAATCGACCTCATGGTCTTAACGCTCTTTAGTGGGGACACACACAATCGATTCCATAAATTCGGGTTTTAAAATATCGACTTCTATAAATTCGACCTAATTCTGTAGTATAGACGTACCCAGAGAGAGAGAGGTAGGATCTACATAGTAACTTGCTAGTAGGAGTGAATCCATCTTCTCACTGCTATTCAAAACCTAAGAACGAAACAGACAGCAAACCCAAACCATCAGTTTGAGTCTCCTGATTAAAGACAGAGTCTGAGGCCATCTGCTAAATTACAATAATCTGTCAGGGTGTCACAAATCATTAGCTTGATAGTGAGAGAAGTGGACAGCCAGAGATCTTTTAATCCTGAAAATTATATTAAATAATTCTATAGTATCATTATAGCTGACTAGGTATTTCCCAGAGAATACTTGTATTTAATTACTGAAATGTATATGAATATTCTAAAACTATGGAGGCGCTATGCCACCCTATTGAAATGTCTTTTTACAAAAGTGTGTATATTAGTAAGAAAGCATAAAGTAAAACTAAGCAGCTTACAGTTTAGCTAGTCAAGAAATTAGCAATCTGGTTGGCCTGTAAAGAAATGCTGTATGTAAGTCAGCTCTGCCCAGCCCCACTTCTATTCTTTGCTTGTAAACAAAATTCAGAAGAATTAAATAAGTGATATTGCATTAGCTACCTTGAATAGCTGCCCAGCCATGTAATGCAAGAAGTTTATAAAGCTGAAAGGTCATGCATTTTGCTAGGATTTTGCTCAGCCCTCTATTTGTACAGCAATTCAGAGTAACTGTCTAGTTTCTTATGCTATAACAAAGACCTAAATGAAAATATAAAATTAAAACATTGTATTATCAACTGAAGACTGAACAAAATCAAGCAAGCCTGACTAAAATTATCAGAAATTAATCACTTAATTACCAGTATATCAGAAACTACTGTACATGCATGACTTTTTAAATTAAAATGGGTAGTGTTTTTATGCTGCCAGAAGTAATTTCCATATCTTTATTAGCACAAATGACTGAGATGCTAAACAACTGGTGCAGATAAGAGGATCAGCTTTGAATTCTATTTATCTTTTTTCTCTCTTTCCCCAATAGCTACTGTTACATTTCATATATAAGATCTTTACTAAAAGTGCCTAAAACAATCCATCCTTGTTTTGGAGACATTCTTAAGGATTAAGTTTTGCAAATATAAGTTTTCCCTCTTCAAAATATGACTCAATATCACAGGAAAGTAAGATGCTAACTGAGTGGTTCATAAGGAAGGAAAACGATGCTACAATAGAATTGCCATTCCCCAAGTGTCCAAAAATCATGAGTCAGATACCAAAAGATAATGAGACTGTTTAAAATCAATATATTAAAAGTAAAATAAAATAGTTCTCTTTGTTTTCCTCTGAGCTTTTAGGGTTGTTTTTATTTCAAGCTTTTCTCTACAACCACGAGGGCTTGACTCTTTTTTTTTTTCTTCCCAGTGAAATTTAAAATGAATGTTTTTAAACTACAAGCTGAGATTCTCATGTAGTCGCATAACTCCATCACCTGAGGCTTTCGGAGAAACAACAAATATTGCAAGAGTTGGTAATGTTAAAATAATTTATAACAAACCAAATTTGTGTCATATTCTGCTGATTCTTAAATAGGCACATACAATTTTGCAAATGCAAAGACTTTTCCTGTACTTTTCTTAAATCAGATACAGTTGTACATAAATAATTGAGCTGGTTTAAAAACCCATAGCACATCTGTATGGTCAGTCACACATGCAATTGTTTGAATAAAATCTCTATCTTCAGGTGGATTGGACACTGAAATTCTTACGAAAACATGATTGAATATTTGACCTGGTAAGTCTATGAACTTTTTAGCTCATAAGTCTTTTGCAAAATACAGGTGTTGAGGAAAGGGAAGGAAAATATAATGTTGTAATTGCTAAAGCATTATTCTGTATAAAGAATGCTACTCAAGTCACTTATTTAAAGAACTACAAGTAACCCTCTCTAGTTGTTTACTTAGTGGTGTCAAACTCACAATTTTACGGTGTCTCAATATTTGATGTTTTTCGTAATGTTTCTGTTCAGATGAAAGTCTGTATATGAGAATCTCAGCTTATGCCATTTCTAAACTACTGTAATATCTAACCCCCATGATTCTGGAGAATACCCAAAGACAAAGTGAGTTTAACCTAAAATATCAGAAACTAGAAGGCAATTTATAAAAAAAACCCAAATGTATTTTTTTTTAAATCCCATGATCTTTAAACACTTGAGGATGGCTATACATATTAAAAATCATGAAAAAGTTACAACTTTTTCCATTATTAAATATATTGTCTTCAGTAGGATTGTACGGATCTAACTGGGGGTAGAAATAGGCCCTGCAACTCGAACTTAATTAGGTTGGTTTAACTACGGCAGTCAGTGGTCTGAAAAATCCACACCCTCGGGCAGCGTTAACCTGACCTAAACCCTTGTATAGACAATACTAGGTCAATGGAAGAATGCCCAATTCTTCTGTTGACCTAGCTACAACCTCTTGGGGGTGTGGATTACCTATGCCAATGGGAGAACTCCTCCTGTCAGCATAGGTAGTGTCTACAGGGAAGCATTACGACTGCGAACTCTGCTACTATAGCATTTTAAATATAAACATACCCATAGAATTTAAGGCCAGAAAGGACCATCAGATCTTTTAGTCTGACCACCTGCACATTACAGCCACCAAACCCCGTCCAGTTACTACCACAGTGAGCCCAATAACCTGGACTAGACTAACGTATTCCAGTCCTCAGGAGGCTAAACTATCGTGTGCCACAGGCAGAGAAAAGCCAGGAGTGAGATACACCAATGTGTGAGGCCCCTGCAATGGCAGGAAATTGATTTGGTGAGATATATCCAATCTGATGATATGCAAGAAACAGTGAAATCCTGGCTCCACTGAAGTCAGTGGCAACCTCTCATTGATTTTGATGGGACAGGATTTCGCCCACACAATGCAGCTTTGAGTACACGCTAAAAAAAAAAAAGTCCCTAATAAATTACTGCATTACAGGGAGAAAGAGAGATTTACCTTAAGTATACCTGTAGCTTCTGTCAAAAATCCTCATTGCTTATCGACGTGATCAATAGATTCCCTTGCTAAGACCGTAATGGTATTAGGATAAAGAATGAATCTGTACTCAGATGACCTAAGAAATATACACATAGCTGGAGAATGACACCAGATAATATCTTCATGGGTTCTTCTAAGGCCAGAGGCAGAGTACAGCATCACCTGGTTTAGTTTGCCCAGCCAGTTTCTCTCAGTCTCGGAATTCAAGAGGTTAGATGTAATTCTTTAACTTAGATCAATCTTTATCAGCTCTATTACCTAAGAAGTGACATTACTGAAAAGGGGCTCGTGCCAAGATTAAGATTTGTATAATTTTTCAATGTAGGCTTTAACATGATTGTTCAAGCCCAGAAAATTAGTAACGGGTCTTTGACTGGTATCTAAGGGTACATCTATACTACAGAATTAGGTCAAATTTATAGAAGTCGATATTTTAAAACCCGAATTTATGGAATCGATTGTGTGTGTCCCCACTAAAGAGCATTAAGACCATGAGATCGATTGACTGTGTCCACAGTAGCGGGGCTAGCATCGACTTTCGGAGCATTGCATTGCGGGTAGCTATCCCACAGTTCCCGCAGTCTCCGCCGCCCATTGGAATTCTGGGTTGCGATCCCAAAGCCTGATGGGGCAGAAAACATTGTCGCTGGTGGTTCTAGGTACATGTCGTCAAGCCATCAAACGTCCCTCCCTCCCTCCGTGAAAGCAATATTTTTCGCGCCTTTTTTCCGGGGTTTCCGTGTTTGCTACGGAAGCCTGCTCAGCTCACAATTACCGTACATCTCCAGCGTACGCCTGGACATTAGGTCTAGTGGGGATTCAGTCACGCTATAATACGGGCAGAGGGATAGCTCAGCGTTCTGAGCGTTGGCCCGCTAAACCCGGGGTTGCGAGTTTAATCCTTGAGGGGGCCATTCCGCCTGAGGCTGGTAGTCGCGGGACTACACAGCAGAAGCTCCTTGCCTTCTAGCTGCAGATGGTGCAATATGCCATAAATGGTCGTGGTCGCGGGACCATACAGCAGAAGCTCCTTGCCTTCTAGCTGCAGATCGTACAATATGATTGAAATTCGTGTGCTCCTGGCCGGTGGCCTATGGTGTGGCTGGCCGGGGGCGCTTGGACATAAATGGGAGTGACCAGAGTGACTCTGGTCATTCTCTTTTTTACGTTTTGTTTAAGGGAGATTCAGTACTGCCTGGAACACGGGCGGAGGGATAGCTCAGCGGTCTGAGCGTTGGCCCGCTAAACCCGGGGTTGCGAGTTCAATCCTTGAGGGGGCCAGGAGATGATAATGGATATCAAGCATATTGTACCATCTGCTGCTAGAAGGGAAGGCGCCTAACCCTTGCTCACCGCATATTGTACCATCTGCTGCTAGAAGGAAATGAGCCTAACCCTTGCTCCCCCCCTCCCTCCGTGAAAGCAACTGAGGGGGGAGCAAAAAATCCTTTCACGCCTTTTTTCATATGGGCGCCATATTGCTGACTCCATTGTTATCCACCCGCCGCTTCTGCTGCCACTCTGCTGTCCTGCAAACAGCATACCAGGGAAAGCATGGAGCACGATCAGATCACCGCGGCTGTTATTGCCGTTATGAACACCACACGCATTGTCCAGCAGTATATGGAGAACGAGAACCAGGAGCTGCTAGAGCTACAGCAGGTGAGGAGGCGACAGCAGCGCCCTGAGGACAGTGATGAGGACATGGACACAGACCTCTCTCAAAAAAGGCCCCCCCGCAAGGTGGACATCATGGTGTTAATGGGGCTTGTTGATACAGTGGAACGCCGATTCTGGGCCCGGGAAACAAGCACAGACTGGTGGGACCACATAGTGCTGCAGGTCTGGGATGAATCCCAGTGGCTGAAAAACTTTCGCATGCGTAAGGGCACTTTCATGGAACTTTGTGAGTTACTTTCCCCTGCCCTGAAGCGCAAGAACACCAAGATGAGAGCAGCCCTCGCAGTACACAAGCGACTGGCGATAGCCCTGTGGAAGCTTGCAACGCCAGACAGCTACCGGTCAGTCGCGAATCAATTCAGAGTGGGAAAATCTACAGTGGGGCTGTTGTGATGGAAGTAGCCAGGGCGATCACCAAGCTGCTGGTACCAAGGGTTGTGAGTCTGGGAAATGTGCAGCTCATACTGGATGGCTTTGCAGCAATGGGGTTCCCGAACTGTGGTGGGGCGATAGACGGAACCCATATCCCTATCTTGGCACCGGACCACCAAGCCAGTGAGTACATAAACCGAAAGGGTTACTTTTCAATAGTGCTGCAAGCACTGGTGGATCACAAGGGACGTTTCACCAACATCAACGTGGGATGGCCGGGAAAGGTACATGACGCTCGCATCTTCAGGAACTCTGGTCTGTTTCGGCTGCTGCAGCAAGGGACTTTCTTCCCAGACCAGAAAATAACTGTTGGGGATGTTGAGATGCCTATAGTTATCCTTGGGGACCCAGCCTACCCCTTAATGCCATGGCTCATGAAGCCATACACAGGTAGCCTGGACAGTAGTCAGGACCTTTTCAACTATAGGCTGAGCACGTGCAGAATGGTGGTGGAATGTGGATTTGGGTGTTTAAAAGCTCGCTGGCGAAGTTTATTGACTAGGTTAGATCTCAGCGAAAACAATATTCCCATTATTATTACTGCTTGCTGTGCGCGCCACAATATCTGTGAGAGTAAGGGGAGACGTTTATGGCGGGGTGGAAGGTTGAGGCAAATCGCCTGGCCACTGGTTATGCGCAGCCAGATACCAGGGCTATTACAAGAGTACAGCAGGGTGCGTTGCGCATCAGGGAAGCTTTGAAAACCAGTTTCATGAATGGCCAGGATGCTGTGTGAAAGTTCTGTTTTTCCCCAGTAATGAAAAGCCCCGCCCCTTCATTCACTCTACTTCCCTTTACCCAAACCGCCCTGCCCTCCCCCCCTCGATCACCGCTCGCAGAGGAAATAAAGTAATTGTTGCTTAAAAATCATGCATTCTTTATTAATTCGTAAAACAAAGAGGGGGAACTATGGGGGTAACTGCCACAGTCTCCTGGGATAGCTGGTGGAGGAAGGGAAGCACCAGGATGGGTGGTGGAGGAGGGGATGAGGGAAGGACAAGGACACACAGCACTTTAAAACTTATTGAATGCCAGCCCTTTCTTGCTTGGACTGTTCTCTTGGCTTGAGTGGTTGGGTGCACGGAGGCCGCCCAAAAGCGTTCTTGGGCGTCTCAAGGATGAGGTTATGGGACTCGGGAAGGAGGGCTGTTGGTTACACAGGGGCTGTAGTGGCGGTCTGGGCTCAGGCAGCCTTTCCTGAACCCTACGCCTTTCCTCAGCCATAAGCCAGAGGATTTCCGTTTGATCCTCCAGTAGCCTCAGAATTGCATCCTGCCTTCTCTCTGCACGCTGACGCCACCTACTCTCTTCATCCCGCCGCTGTCTCTCTTCATCCCGCCAGTCATTGTCTTCAGCACGCCACCTGTCCGCGCAATCAAATTCTGCCTTCCTGGACTCCGACAGTGTCTGCCTCCACGCATTCTGCTGGGCAGCTTCAGTGTGGGAGGATTCCATGAATTCTGAGAACATATCATCTCGATTCCTTTTTTTTTTACTTCTAATCTTCGCTAGCCTCTGGGACGGTGATGAAGGGGGTGGCGTTGAAACATTTGCAGCTGCGGGAGGAAACAAACGGGAGAGGAGTAGTTTAAAAGACACATATTAGAGAACAATGCTCCAAACATTACATATCACATGTGCATTTGGTCCAAGGTTGCACTTTGCCTGTTATATTGAGGGTCTGCCGGTTTGGTGTGAGAGATCACACAAGCAGGTCCGGCGGGCAACAGAATTCAGCTTGCACGCAGCCATGGTAAGCCACAGTCTATAGGCTTCTTTAACCTTCATAACATGTGGGAATGTTTTCAAACAGCAACCCCCTCATTTCCCATAACAAACAGCCTTTGGGCTGGCAATTTAAAACTGGTTGGCAATTGAAAAGGGAGGGGCGGCGGTTTTCGGGTTATCGACACCCCCCCACACACACACAGACACACATCCAAGATGTTCGCTGTTCCCCCTCCCCCCACCGCGTGGGTCACAGCGGGGAAGATTTCCGTTCAGCCACAGGCAAACAGCCCAGCAGGGACGGAGCCCCTCTGAATACCCCCTTAATAAAATTCCCCTATTTCAACCAGGTGACCATGAATGATATCACTCTTCTGAGGATAACACAGACAGATAAAGAACGGATGTTGCTTGAATGCCAGCAAACACCGGGACCATACACCGCCATGCTTTGCAAAGCAATGATTCCAGACTATGTGCTACTGGCCTGGCGTGGTAGAGTGTGTTACCACGGAGCACAGGATAAGGCTGCCCTCCCCAGAAACCTTTTGCACAGGCTTTGGGAGTACATCCAGGAGATCTTTCTGGAGATGTCCCCGGAGGATTTCTGCTCCATCCCTGAACATGTTAACAGAGTTTTCCAGTAGCTGTAGCTGTACTGGCCATGAATTAATCATTAAACACGCTTGCTTATAAAACATGTATTAATTAACAGAGGTACACTCACCAGAGGTCCCTTCTCCTGCATCGAGCACGCCTTGGGTGGGTTCGTAGGGTGCTGGCTCCAGGGTGACAAAGAGTTCCTGGCTGTCGGGGAAAGGGGCTTCTCCGCTTCCTTGCTGTGTCTGGGCGCTATTTTCAGCATCATTATCATCATCATGCTCCTCTGTGGTTTCTGATGATCCACATACGGAGTCATACCACATGGGTGGGTCAGTGCTGGCTGCACCTCCTAGAATGGCATGCAGCTCATCATAGAAGCGGCATGTCTGGGGCTCTGACCCAGAGCGGCTGTTTGCACCTCTGGCTTTTTGGTAGGCTTGCCTGAGCTCCTTAATTTTCACGCGGCACTGTTGCGCGTCCCTGTTGTAGCCTCTGTCCTGCATGCCCTTGGAGACTTTGGCATATGTATTGGCGTTTCTTCTTCTGGACCGTAGCTCTGCTAGCACGGTTTCATCTCCCCATACAGCGATCAGATCGCGTACCTCATGCTCGGTCCATGCTGGAGCTCGTCTTCGGTTCTGGGACTCCATCATGGTCACCTCTGCTGATGAGATCTGCGCTCACCTGCAGCTCACCACGCTGGCCAAACAGGAAATGAAATTCAAAAGTTCGCGGGGCTTTTCCTGTCTACCTGGGCGGAGCATTGGAGCTCAGACTGCTGTCCAGAGCAGTCAAATGTTGCACTGTGGGATAGATCCAGGAGGCCAATACCGTCGAATTGCATCCTCACTAAGCCTACATCGATTCGGCAATATCGCTTTAAGCGGTAATCCCCTCGTTGGGGGTGGAGTGGTGAGATCGATTTTAAGAGCCCTAGAAGTCGATGTTAAGGGCTTCGTCGTGTGGACGGGTGCACGGATCAATCGAAATAACGCTAATAAATTCGACCTAAACTCGTAGTGTAGACCAGGGCTAAGGGAAAGCAAAGTAATGCTACAACTCAATGTCAACGTAAGCCTTCCTCCCAGTCAGACATCTTGCAGCTCTTCCCCCTCCTACACAGTATCCTTGACAGGCTCAAAATAGACTGACTTTAATCTGCTCTAAAATTAATGTATTATACTGATATTTACCTATACATTATCTTATGTAGTAGAAAATTACCTATTTAGGCCCTGATCCTTTAATTTATAAGGCAGATTGAAGTCAATGATGCTCTATGTGGGTGCAGCAGCTCACCCATGCATTGTAAATTGCAGGACTGGAGCCTTAGGCCATTTCTAAGAAGCATTTTCATGTCCCCTGCCTGTTTAGGAATCATTATTTATCCTCTCAATTTCTCTATATTTAGCTTTTCTTTTGTTTCCTCCTGCAATATGCTGTGCATAACTAATACAAAGTCCCCTAATTGATCTGAAGCTGAAACTATGCTTTGACTTTCTAAGGCTCTCATTCTGCAAAGTGCCTTGCTTGGGCATCCTTGCGTCCACATGTAGCTCCACTGGGTACGTCTACATTGCAGCTGGGAGGTGTGATTCCCAGCATGGGTAGACAGGCTCGCACTAGCTCATCTCAAAGCTCGTATGCGAATAAACAGCAGGAATGGCAGGAAATTGTCACAGCAGCATGGATGTTGCAGTAGTGGCAAAGGCTCAGGCTAACTGCTCGAGTTTAAGCCTGTCTGATCCCCTATGTCTGAACTTGGGCAGCTAGCTCAAGCTGCCACCAGTGCTGCAACATACACACTGCTAGTTGCATATCTGTCTATCGGCACTGGGAATCATACCTCCCAGCTGCAGGGTAGATGTACCTTTGAAACCAATGAGGCTCTGTGCAGGCACAGAAGTCTGCCTGAGCAGACAGTTGAAGAATTGGGGCTTAATTCCTAAATTTGGCCGAGTTGATAAAATCTGCTTATCCTAAAAATGAGGAAAAACACACCCTACAGTTTTGTGCACTTCATTAAATTATATTTCTAATTACTTCAACAATAGAATTGGTATTGACTGGTGAAATTCCTACAGGTTTGAGAGTCACACAAACATCTGTAAGATGCACATTTGAGAAAAGTGAAAACAGACAGAAGAAAAATACATGGAAAAAGGAAAAAATTAAATTATACCTATGAACATTTAATTATGCCATGACAGAGAAATGATCTTTTAGGGGAGTTGTGATGAAAAGAAGGTCTATTGCTCTCCCCTAGTAAGAATTTGCATTTATATAGTGCATTTTATCTGAAGAATAAATGTATCTTGGAGTTAAAAATTAGGCTATTAGACAAATATTTCCTCCACAAACTCCTAAAATTGATCTGGAACAAATTCTGCTCTCTTTTATCCTTTCTACGTAAGCCCCAATTCAGCCCAGCACTTAAGCAACTGCTCAATATTAAGCATGTTCTGAGACAATATATGTTCATGCAAAGCACTTAAACACACACTTAAGCAAGTGTTCAACTTTAAGTGCTTGGTTGTGTCAGGGACTTAAAGACAATGAGGATGTTTGCATACAACTGAGAGCAGAATTTGTCCTCATGTTAGCACACGCTGTTATTTTGTGTGATTTTTCCACTGAATGACTACCATTAAAATAACTGGTGGCAGCAATAAAATAAAGGAATTATTATTGTATTAAAACAATTTATTAAAGGAAGAATTTTTTTTGCTGACCTGAGCACATTTGTCTTCGATGGGAGTTTAAGTTCCAAACATAATTGTGCTGCTAAGGGTGACATAATCATGAGGAAAACAACAAAAGAGTGGCCAGGGTACTCAGAAAGAAAATCTCAACACAAAGACCCAATTTCCCAGCTGCAGAAGGGTCTGGTTGGGGGAAACCATTCTAATTTGCTGGCCTCTATTTTCAAATCCTTCCCAACCCCTAGAATATGAGAGTTTCAAAAACAGAGAGAGAAAAATTCCCTAGCAGAAAGAGAGGGAAAAGGAGTATAACTTTAAAAACAAACAAACAAACAAAAAAGCCCCCAAGGAATAGCAGCAAGCTGTCGTTAAAAAACCAGCCAGCCAACCACAGTCCCCTCCCATCCAAACTGCTGTGCAGGAAAATCCCATTTGGATGCCAACGAACTTATCCCTGCAAAGTCAAAGAGGGGCTAAATGGGTAAATTCTTCTGGTGCACAACTGAAGATAAAATTTAAAGTCACCACAACGGCAGTTACAACTGGCTGTATGGGCCATTGTGATGAAAGTGTGCAGCAGTGGGGTTTCTATGCTGACTGTTTTGAATGTTTTTAGCTGCAAATGTCCTCTTAAGTTAGACTTGATTTATCCACTGTCTTGAGCAAAACGAGTGGTAAAACTCATCCATTTAAGTAGTCTGATTCAATCAGAAAGACCAAGAAAAAATGCTAGACTTAGATTGTATGTAGACTTTAGTCACATTTTGCTATTAAGTGTATATTTAGAGATTCCAGTTTCATAAAATAAATCAAGAAGAGTGACACATAGTTTTACAATTTGTGGCAGACATAAAGTGACTTACTATTGTGAATTTACTTTTCTTATAATTGACACCCTTTGTGACAACGTGGCTTGCTTGTCACCTGAGCAGTGAGGCACTACAGAAACATCTACTGTTCCACCTATTGTCTATTTCAGACATTCTCGGAGACCAGTGAGATTAGACTCTATGGAAGTTACTGAAAAGGCATTCACGCATTGACTTAATCTACAAAAGTGCAGTAGGATTTTCAAGAAAACTTCAGGTATCGGGAATGTTACCAGTGTGGCACGACAAGTTATTCAAAATCCATGTGCTGGCTTAAAGATCTAGGACAAACATTTTCAAAAAACCCTAAGTTACCATTTTCAAAAGTGACTTAGGATCTTCTTAAATCAGTTAGGAGCTTTTGAAAATGTAACCCTAGTATGCTGGCAGCATGATAAAACTGAACATGCTTCAAGGCAAAACAAAAATGACTGCAAAACACTGGTACTAGTGAACAGGGAATAAAACATGGCAAGAAAATGGATTGATATTGCCTGAACAGGTAGAGAAAGAACATAATAAGGATGTGCAAGTTCATTTATTCTTCTGAGTTATCTCTGTCACAGCCTTTACCCTGGTTCTGAGTGATTCCATTGAGCTACTTCAACATTTCTAATGAAAGCAAGAATTAAAATGAACTCACCAATAACCTAGGTGTAGCTTTACAGAGGTTGGAAGATTATGTTTAGAGTCTGCAAGGAGAAATGCAGTACATAAAGTACATCAACTATGTCTGATTTATGTAAGTAGGCTCCACAAAACAAAGCAAAAGACAAAGTCAAAGTGGATAATTCAGTTTTGGGAAACATGGTAAAGTATGTTCTTTTCTTCAATTAGTGAACTACTATTGATGCTTCATTTCTCATCTGGCTAGAAAACTGAATCTTTGTGATTTTCTAGCTCACCGAAAGACTTGGATTTGTCCAGATGAATGTAACAAGGATTTTTAAAGGTCAAAGAGTTGTTGCCAGTCTCAGAGGAATTAATAAACCATTTTGGCAATACTGTTTAAGAGTGATGAATTCTTGTATAGACTGGCAACAGTCATGCCCCACATTATGACCATGGAAGAAAAGAACCTACTTGCCTTTGCTTCGAAGACCCTAAGCAAAACAGGAAGCACAATTTGAACTGACAAAATTGAGCTGGAAGCATTAGCAATGATTTTCATAGTCCACAGTTTTCATCTTCATTTTTCTGAATAAAATTCATTCATCAGATAAATCATTGCCCTCTCAATACCACCTTTGGACTTTGCATGAGCATTCAATCTCTAGGTGCCAGAAGAATGTGAAGGCTAGCTCTATCCATGCACACCTACAATATCTAGTACAGAAAGGCCACACTAGATGACCACACAGGTGCCATATTGAGATTACCTTTCCTATATGTTTAACCAAAGCCCTTATTAGCTACTCGTTCAAAATTGTAAAGAAGCCAAAAAACATACACATTGTATGTTTATAAATTATACACATTATAACTTCATAAATAAGAAAATATGCATGAGTAGACCCATTATTCCCCCAGGGTTTAGACCTGGTGTGTTGCATAGAAAAATCAGAAGAGCTCACATGCTATCATTCCGTAAGACAACAGAGGCTAGGTCAACTTCATGGTGGATACAGCAGTGAGGCAGATGAAGGAAATTGCCCAAAGTTACATTTGATGGCCTGTGTCATTGTGTTATTAAAAAGACCACAAAAACAAATGCTTGTTCCTTGAATTAAACTATAATATAGTAAAACAGGATCCTCTCTTGCCCATCTTATCATGGTATAAGCATCTATGGCAGTATACCCATGTGGCTTTTGCTGATCCTTTTGAAATACATGTTCTCGTGCTTACTGAGAGACACAAATCTGGGGGATTGTCTCTTTATTCACTGAATGTGCTACCCAGAAGTTGCATGAAACATTCAGCCAAGATCATATTCTGCCGGAAAAGACAATAAGGGGCAATGGACCTCAGTTTGTATCTCAAGTTCAAAACATTTATGCAGCTGCATGGTGTGCAGTATATTAAATTAGCAGTGTACTATTCAGCTGGTATTGGTTTGGCAGAAAGATTTGTAAAAAGGCAGCATTAATTCTGTTGCCATTCCAGTTTTTTTATACACTGTGGTCATGAAGAAAGTGCCATCACCAACACACTGCAAGCCAGACTTCATTAATGAACAGTCTGAAGACTAGTTAATAGTTTGAAAGCCAAATATTAATGGTAATGATCATGATTTAGGATGAGAGTGAGTCTCAAGTTCAACTGGAAGTTGAGTAGTTTAACCTTATTTTCTGGATAGCCATCATGTAGATAAAAGATATTGTGTTGCTTGGCATAGCATGAATAGGTTCATGTATCAAGATAGGCTTTACAAAAGTTAAATAGCTATAGTTGGCTAAGTAATAGCTGAGGGGCATGATAACAGTCTACAACTACTATCATTGTCTTTCCCTTGGATCCATCAGTTGTGTGGAGAGGGGGGTTCTGCTGCATGGGCAACAGCTGTTCCTCCATATCACCCTGCCCTGGCTTGCGCCCTGGAGAGGACACTCCAGTTAAACATTCCCCATGGGCGCATATCCATCATCTCTCGAGACTAACGGACGCCAACAACAACAACAACAACTACTACTACTACTATGGAGTGTCTAATCATCAAAAAGGGAGGTGAATTATTTAGGATGGTTCACAGAGATATAAACAGAGGCAATGAAATGAAATTAAAATAGATAAAATGTAGGTAGAATTTTTGAAAAAACTTCTCAATAGTCAGATATGAAGGTTGTTATATAGTTTCTCAAGGGAAATTATAGAAATCCCATTGCTTGGAACTTTTAAAAGTAGAGGGTGAAAGCAGATCATGGGAGAGACAATGCAGAATAGAAAGGAAAATAGAGAGACAATAATAATTCAGCCTCATTAAATTGTGCATCAGTATCATGGTTTGAGCATTTCCTTTTTCATTAGAGTGTGTTTTAATACTGACATCCAGCCAATTACGTTCAAACCAATTCCCAGAATACTGTGGAAACGTACCTACTTTCAGAAATCCGTTCAGATTAATGAACTGCATTATTATTTCATTAAAAGCCAGAGTATGCTCTTTAAGAAATATGAAAAAAAATGAACAGAAAGTACTCTTAAAAAGCCCCCAGCTTCCTTAATGAGTTTCTCTTTTTCTTATTTGCAGGGAGCCTGTCTACCTTTATTTTAAAAATCTATACTACAAAATAGTGACACATTCTTAGGTCATAACCAACTGTAATTAAATGAACAGCAGATACTGCGGGTGGGGTGGGCAATATATATATAATCAAAGTGTCAACTAGAGTGAGGTGACCCATATAACAAAATAAATTCATATTGGTTTCTAATAGTTGGGCCGAATTTCATATTTTCGCACAATGTTTTGCATGTTTTTCCCCCTCAGGAAAATAAAATGAATACATTACATGTCTATCTAGGTCAAACTACTTCAGTAGCTCTGTAATGATTTAGAAAACCTTAGCCAGTAGTAACTTGTTCCTTTTTTACACTCACAATCAAAGAGAATTTTGATGTAGCAATGAAACTCATCATAAAGTCTCATACATCAACTTTTTGTTTACTCTTCCTAAAATAGGGAATCTTTGTTTTAGTTGCATTTTTCATATATTTCAAGATACATTTCTTTTGGATAAGAAAGCATCTCAAATGATAACACATGGTTAAAATGTCAAGAACTGGTTTCTTAAATTGAAAACTTCTAATGTTGAACCACATTACTCAATATATTCTATAAAGGACCGGGGCATCAGATTGTCTCTATACTTTTAATAAATGAATTTAAAACATGTAATAATTTGAGATGAAGCCATCTGATTTTTCTGTTTCTTTTAAGATTTTGTTTTTAATTCAGTTGAAACCGTTTTATTTTTAATCTCAAACTCACCTCAGTCCACTCAATAAATTATTTCTGTCTGGAGCTGCTATTAATGGTCCTCTGTGGAGCACAACTGAACATCATTCCCTCAGTGGTATAAAAATATTCCACCTTTGGGATACTGTCAAAGGTAACACTGGGGATAAAAAATATCTGCAAGAGATATGTATTGTAAGCTACCTTTAATTATTTTTCCACATAGATCTTCTGAACATGTTGGTATAACTATTCCTTTCAGTCTCCAGAAACAAGAATCAGGACCAGAAATTAGTGCCTACCCTCCTTCATTTCTCTGGGCCTTACTTATATCCCATCCTTTTAAAATTTATATAGATTACATTATAATAGATTTAGATAGATAGGATCAGACATGGGCAATAGACAAAGATTATAGATAAGGGTTGCCTCAACATACAGAGACAATAGACTCCTCATTGTTTAATTTCTGTTTTACTCCCAATCTAAAAAAAAAAAAAAAAAAAATGTATTAAGTAGTCTCACCAATATGAGCAAATTGTATTCTACTGGTTAAAAGGTGATGATCAGAATACAGTCACAACCAAGTTTTTTTAAAAAAAAATTAGGCCTGATTTTTAAAATCTCAGACGTAAAGGAACGTGTGCAATTGGGTTAACAGTCACTGCAACTGTACATACAAACTGAATATTTGTACATGCAAATAAATGCCCAATTTACCACTTGTACACACAAATACCAAAATTAATGTGAGACCTGATATGACAGTTTGGGGAATCTGTCCATACAACTTATGAATTCTGTTTGATGTTATGAAGCTGATAATATGAAAAATTGCTGTTGAAATGTTTCTAGATTTGTGTATCCAACTTTACTGACAAGCCTTTAAACTTATCCCTCCCAGACCTGGGACAATACTAAGGACTTTCAGTACCTGCCTAGCTCTTCCTTGGGGAGAACAAAAAAAAGTGTAACTGCATCCTACAAGAAGCTAGTTCTCTCCAACTTCGCTCAACCGGGAGCTGATATTTAGGAAACGGAAAATTTCCCAAACACAGAACAAAGAAGCCAAAGTGCTGAGTCCTTAGAAACCACAGAGGAGGAGAAGACATACAGGTCACACAGGAAGTTTTGTGCTGGAGAGAAGATGTCGACAGACCAGACAAGGTCAGAGAAGGTGAACTGGGAAGAGAAGGCTCCATGTTTCAAAACACAAACCATTCACTGCACCAGAAGGATTCTGGATGCCATAGACAACCCCGACCTTAGCCCAAAGAATGCTCTGGAGTGGTGAGGAAACAGACAGGAAAATGTATGTAGTGGATTTTTAATAGATCTGTGTATTTTTCATAAGAGTAAGTAAAGAGCAATGGTTTTAGAAAGTGCAAAGTGTCTGTGCATTTATGTACCATACCTACTACATGCCCCATATTGCAGGCCAAAAACACCCACGTGGCTGGAGTTCTGGGAGAGGGTATGTTTAAACTGTGGGGAGAAGAAGAGCCTGCAAGCTCAGCATTGATTCCAGGCAGTGGGTGCATGATCCCAACTCTAAGGAAGAGATGCTAGACACCCAAGAGAATGGCTAGGGACCCCAAGACAGGGGTAGTGTCTTGGCAATGTTCAGGCTTCAAGGGTTTAAAACACCCAGAGATTGAGCAGTGGATCCCCTCACAGCAGTTTGGTGAGTGGCCAAGAGGGGATGTCAATTAGAGCTGTGACACCTTGGTCATCTGATTTTTTGAAAATCAAGGCCTTAAAGACTGCTGCTGTACGTTGAAAAAGAAACTGCACAGCACAGAGAGAGCCCAGGAACGATTGTAGAATGCTATGGAAATCTACTGACAAACCTCAGCATTTGTAGGGAAAGATGACACTGCTGATATATCTTCATGTTTGGAGCAATAAAAACCTTTCAAATGTTAATCTTCAGCAATATGGATGAGTAAAAAGGCAAAATTGATGTTATCAATGCTCAACTTGATATTGTTAAAACAAAAAAAACCAAGTGTCTCGTTTGAACAACAAAACTGCTGATTTCCTGGGCTAAAAATGTTTAGATCTATCATATAAATGGATATATCACCTGATAAAGTGTAAAGTAGTCGAAAATTAAGAGGAAAAAAAGAATCTTCACTTAAAAGTAAAGCAAGAAATACCCTCAGTAAGTTAACTTCTGCCCTGAGGTAACCTGAATTTAGACCATAACTGACAGAACAAGAGGAACGAAAAGGAGGCTAGATTTTTTCCTCTTTTAGTGGAAAAGCAAAAAGGCTGTCAATATTAAATAACCAAAAATAGTTCCCTTTACACAATAGTAGTCTATATATGTTTGTCTGAGTCAACTCAACATTGTCAAAATAACAGGCTCAATTGGAATTATTTAATCTAAGATTATCAATTAGAGATTAGTACAGCACTATACAGAATACAGAAAGAAATTGGATACTTACTACCCTTTGCAGTTCAAAGTGTTGGATAGATGTCTCTCCTGCATCTGGAAGGGACATACAGTTTTCTTTCCTCTACTAAGTTCCCATATCAGTATCATTATAACCTCATTGCCAAAAATATTTTCCCAGAAACATATGTTGTGATGTCATTTCTATACAGTCTCAGTTTACTTGATTTATGCATGAAGGTGTGATTATTTGCAGCTGGGGGGACTAACTATTCTTCAAGATAATCTCTCTCAGTGGGTCCTCCTTACCCCCCAATCATTCTTCCCTGTTGACTCCCCAAAAGAAAATGTCTGCTGTAACAATCACCCCTTATTAGTTTCCCAAGTCTATATATGCTTAGGTTAGCATTATATACATATATGTTAAGGAGATGGTTTCCAAGATTATCGAGTTGTACAGACGTGCAGGAACCCAAGATTGTTAAAATATAGCACAATAGATAAATGCCTGAATGTTCTGGGCCTTAGAATTCAGACACATTCTTTGTTGAAGATAAAGATTCTAAAGAATTGTTAATATATTAATGAATCCAATATACAGAAAGAACTAAAATTATTAATATTTACTAACAGGCACTAACAATGAAAAGGGATGTGGGGTCTGTGGTAAATGGGGATTTATCCACGCAGGGTCTCCTTCATCTGTACAGGAGCCCCGCCGGAAGACAGGACCGGGGGCAGTACAGCCGCGCCAGAGGAGCTGTGGATGTGGGACTGCCCGGTGACCCCATGTTCTGCACCTTTCCCTGCTGCGGTTTCCAGGAAATCCCTGAAGTTCACTTATCACTGGCATGATATAAATGAATTATGTACACATATGCACCTTACAGGAAACGTCAAAAGCAAACATCTTCAGGATTAATCTTTAAACACTAAGGTAGAAAATATCTGACATATTGCAAAACCAATGTTAATCCCCCCCGCCCCCCCCAATGGAGATGGTCTTGAAAAAACAACACACAAGATTAAAAAATAAGGAAAATACATTTGAAGATATATAGGGACCATCTCTTTCAGACATTACTAGTCAGGAAAAAGCTAGCTAGCATCCCTCAACATCTTTCTTCCTCTCCCACTTAGGTACTCTCCCTCTCTAATTTCCTCAGAAAACTTGTTTCTCGACTGTTCTTTTTCCTCCATACGTATTTGTCACAATCCTGTGTTTCCTATCATCTAATTTTGATTACCTTCTGCCACCACCAAGTTTTTCTCTTGAAAATTTTACTTGTGGCACCCCTTCCTCTGCTCCCTTGTCACAAGGACCCTGTCCATAGGAGGATGGTCCCCTGATAAGTATGGCACGTGCTCTTTGAAGTCTGCAGCAGAAATCCCCATTTATCACAGCTCCACTCCATACTGAATTACTGCACTTGTAATTTATTGACAATTAAAACCTATGAGAGAACTTGGGAGACTGATCATCTGTCCACTGTCCTTTTCAAGATCCAGAAAGTCTTGTTTCATAGTCCAGTTCAGACTTCCTTTTCAAAAACCACAGAGAAGGATGTTCACAGAATCATAGAATCTCAGGGTTGGAAGGGACCTCAGGAGGTCATCTAGTCCAACCCCCTGCTCAAAGCAGGACCAACCCCAACTAAATCATCCCAGCCAGGGCTTTGTCAAGCCTGACCTTAAAAACCTCTAAGGAAGGAGATTCCACCACCTCCCTAGGTAACCCATTCCAGTGCTTCACCACCCTATTAGTGAAAAAGTTTTTCCTAATATCCAACCTAAACCTCCCCCTCTGCAACTTGAGACCATTACTCCTTGTTCTGTCATCTTCTACCACTGAGAACAGTCTAGATCCATCCTCTTTGGAACCCCCTTTTAGGTAGTTGAAAGCAGCTATCAAATCCCCCCTCATTCTTCTCTTCTGCAGGCTAAACAATCCAAGTTCCCTCAGCCTCTCCTCATAAGTCATGTGCTCCAGCCCCCTAATCATTTTTGTTGCCCTCCGCTGGACTCTTTCCAATTTATCCACATCCTTCTTGTAGTGTGGGGCCCAAAACTGGACACAGTACTCCAAATGAGGCCTCACCAGTGCCGAATAGAGGGGAATGATCACGTCCCTCGATCTGCTGGAAATGCCCCTACTTATACAGCCCAAAATGCCATTAGCCTTCTTGGCAACAAGGGCACATTGTTGACTCATATTCAGCTTTTCGTCCACTGTAACCCCTAGGTCCTTTTCTGTAGAACCGCTGCCCAGCCATTCGGGCCCTAGTCTATAGCAGTGCATGGGATTCTTCCGTCCTAAGTGCAGGACTCTGCACTTGTCCTTGTTGAACCTGTTCTCCAAATTGTTCTCCAAATTGGTGTCACCCTCAGCAGCCCAGATCTCTGTCACCCTGATGGACCTGTCTTTGGCGTATGGAGAGACCTTTCTTGGCAAATTCATCCAGCTTGAACCACATCAGCAACAACTAGGAAGTCCTCACTCTCCCTCCTCAAACAACTGACTGTCAAACAAATATTCTGGGGCAGTTCCAAATAACCCAATGGGGCCTCACAGAGTCCTTAGGTTCCAAACCACTGTCTCACTTCCACCCACTTATTTTACCTCCCAAATACCTTATACCTATACTACCATATAAATGCCTAATGTTCTCCAAAACTTGGAAACTAAATTCCACAAAAATGTACTACATTGAAACCATTAAAATATTAGTGAGGATAAAAATAATACTTAGCTCTTAAATAGTACTTTTAATTCATAAACCTCAAAAAATCTCTGACTCTTGTCATTATCCTCGTTCTTCAGATGAGGAAACAGAGGCACAGAGAGGTGAAGTAAGTTGTGTAAGGTCACACTGCAAGCCAGCTGCAGAGCTGGGAATAGAATCTAGGTGACCTGACTCCCTGGTTCAATGCCCTATCCAGAAGGCCATGCTGCCTGTCCTCTCATATTAAATTAGTAGCATTCATTATTATTTGTGACAAGGAAGTGCAATAGTCCTAAAAGTCTTTCTCCTCCACTGCTGCATTGCCACTCAGGGTATTTTCTTCTAAAATAGAACAAACTCCAGTAAACTGGCATAAAACAAGTTTTGATTAACAGTACAAAATTGTATATGCTTCACTCAGCAACTAGTAAAATGTGAATCCAGCAAAGTTCATTGACATACATACAACTATGAACTTTGCCTGCTCCCACTGAAATCAGCTGCTGTTTTGTCACTGACTTCAATAAGAGCAGGATTGGTCTTCTATATCTCTGAAAATGACGACACTTTATAATACTTCTTTTACCACCATGAATACACCTCAAAATAGAAAGGAAAAGTAACATCAATACTTGCGTACTACAATACTAGAGCCCTTTACTATGTATCCAAGATATTGCAGATCTTGCCCATTTTATGAAGACAAACTTTTTTCCCTTTTGATCTTACTTTACAGCTTGGTATCTTGATTCTCTAATATTCAAAATATCAGCTATAAAATTATTTGGATATTCCCTTAGAAAGTTTCTTGAACTTTCAGTCTATTAATAATAATAATTAATTATTATCATTATTATTATTTACTTTGTCAACAGTATTCTGAGCCCTGTTTATTGATATTGTTTTAGGATGATTTGTAGGTGAAATTGCAGAGTGACAATTTAATGAAAAATTTAGAGATTCAAATTAAAAAACCACCAATTTTGAAGAGAGAGACCCCCAAGCGTCCCGAAACAGCCAGTAACCCAGGGCATTCACCTGAGATGTAGCAGACACAGGCTAAAGTCCCTGCTTCTGATTCAGAGCAGGGACTTGATCCTGGTTTTCTGACATCCCAGATGAGTGTCCTGGCGATTGGCTGTTCTCAGGTCTGTCTGTCTCCTACCCGCATCCCTACAAATTCCATCCTGAACCTGGGAAACCCGCTCGATGAAAGTTTAGTTAAAACAGATATTTTCCATGAAAACATCCAATTCTACACCACAGCATTTTCCAACGAAAGATGTTTTGTTGAAAAATTTCCAACCAGCTCTAGTGATTTGTTCTTTACTTCTATTTCAATTCAGAGCTAAATAAAACTATAAACCCATTTTGTAACAGCTTTAGGAAAAACATTAATGTTAAGTTAATAAAACCACTTACTTTGCACAACACAGGAAACAGAAACTAATAATGTATCTCATTAAAGAAAGAAGAAAATTCTTATTGGACTATTAGTCCTCATCAATCTTTTTTAATGTGTAAACATGTCTCTTGCTATATATCTATATAATGTGTATATATATTAGAAATGGTTGCCATTTAATGTCCTCCAAATTACTTTACACAATGTAACCAACCTGCAAAAAAGCAGCTATATTATTGGTATTCTCCCTCTCACACAGAAAACTTACAATATTTGTATGGATTTGAAGGTTTATGGTGGTTTTAGCAGCTTTCCCCATTATGGAGCACATGGGGCAAGCAAGAAAACCCCCACTTGTGTGGTTGAACAAGGACTGCACACAACAGCAGTTCCTGCACTTTGGGGAGCACAGTGACTGCTCAGTTCTGTTTCTCCTGCCCCAGGGGAACAGGACACAAAAGCACGTTGGAGAGGAGACAGGGCCACTGCAATGTTCATGAAAAAACAAAACAAAACAAAAATCCTCCAAGGAAACAGACTGTGCTCCATGTGGATCTACATGTTGAAACACCCCAGAAACCTCAACCAAAGCAAAATGCCTCTGTCTGCTTGGTAAGGGCTGTTTAACACAAAGCACATTACACTAGTGCCCCAAGTAATTGTTCTGTCTGCCTGTTGACTTTTGGGTGGAGTTCTGGGATTGGTATTTTTTAATCCCTAAATGGTTTTACACTGTGCTAATTGAGAGGCTGCTTTTTCCTGCTTTCAGCATCTCAACAGCTGAGGCTGAGGCATCAGATCGAGCTCCCTCAGGATAAAAGAATGGAAGCCGTGGACAGGGTGTTCTCCATGAGGCCCCTCAGCTTTGGAATCTGCTCTCCTCATTGGTCAGTCTGAGCCTAACCTTCCATTTGGGGATAGGGTTGGGAAGGGTACAGAGCTTTGGGACCAGGGTTCCTAACAGTGGAGTTTGCAGGTGAGATGAAAAGTATGTGCTGGCTACTGTTCATTATTGGATGTGATTTTATTACCAGAGATTATGTGGTAATATGCATTTTCAATATTATTAGGGCACCGAAAGAATTTAGATGGATGCTTTTAATGTTGGCTAACAAATTAAAGCAAGTAAACATAGAAGTTTCAATGCATCCAAAAAAAATTCTCATTCTTGTCACTTTCTTGGGCCACTGGTCTAGCCTATTCCTTGCTCTGCTTTAGTAGCATCTTTTACACTCTTGCACCATTGTGCATAGCAGCAGCTGCAGATGAGAACAGCCACTCTTGCTGGTTTCTACTCTACGCTGTGCCAGTCCACTGCTTCTCACCATGACTCAAACTTAAACAACACACATCAATCCTACCTTTTTGTCAGGCTTCCACCATATATGAATCCCAATGCTTTTCTACTCCCTTATTGCTGGGCTAGGGACACTATTGTTCAGTTTCCATAGACTCAGACAGTCATGCAGTAGGAAGGACACAGAATGATTTGGAGGTAGAGCCAGAGAAATATTTTTTTTTCTTGCATGTGGAGTCAGAGAACGGATTAGAGAAGCAGACAATGGGGGACGAGAGAGAGAGAGAGAAATAAATTGAAGAAAATTGTGGTCTACTCATGGGTATTCTGTAAACAGAAAAACAGACTACATTTGTGGAGTAAAAAGCTAGGAATTGTTCCCCAAGCTCCAATTCATACTAATATGACTATCTGATTTCATACCAGTATTAATGTGACCTTACACTGTGTGCTGCTTGCAGGCTGGCCTTTGAGAATATTTAGAAGCCATATATCACATCACTGTGATCTATCTATCTCGGGAGTCATGGTTTCCATTAATTACAGGATTCTTTTATTAAAAGACACAGACTGACATTTGTTGATTTTTCCATGTGAGTGACTGTGTGGGTAGATACGATGGTAAAAGGATGAACTACCTTCATTGAGGCACCTAGGAACTTTAAAGTTAAACCCCCTTAAATGTACGAGATGTTAATGCACAGTGCGGTGTCAATGACAACACTGCAGCAACCAGCCCAAAGTACAAAACAATGAATGGTTTCTGATGGATTCCCTAACAACATGTCTTTTCTCAGCATTGCTATCCCATGATACTTGCTAAAAACAATCTGGACAACATCTCAGCCACTAATATAATGGTGAGTTGTCATTTTATAGTGCTCTAACAGCATAACCAAAATTGTATCCTGCAAGTGAAGTGAATTATCATCACAAAGCAGGCTACTTGATTACGTTAATTAGAGGCTCATAGCAACATCAACCACTCCTATTTTTGTAGTGCTAAGAATTTTTTCTTCCCATATAAAACAAATTTAACACACAGGATTGGAAGTTTATAATGGAAAACAATTTGGGGAATGGCAACAGTTATCCAGAACAGTACGATAATTTATCCCTAAATAAAGAAGGAGTTTCCAATATCAATGTTGATTAATTTAAATTAATTAATGTTTATAAGCAGCTATAAGATTATGATTACAATTGCTGGAAGTGGGCTTGACATCTGCTGCAATCAAATATTCATTTGGATTACTTTTTTAAAAAATGGAGAATAAATATATTAACCTATATGGAGTGATGAACAGGACAAACTGATGTGAAATGAACACAACTCTAGTCAAACCATTGCCCTTGCCACTGGTACCAAAAACCTATTTGACTGTGTAAAATAAGTAAGTGAAAAAAAATGTTACATTCCAATTAATATAATTCAGAAATGGCATATTATCAGTTTGTACACATTGGGCCAAATTCAGGTCTGGTGCAAATGGGCACAGCTACATTTAAGTCAATGAAGTCACCACAGGACTGAATCTGTCTCATTACGCTAGCTCAAATCCTTTTCTTTAGACACACACAACAGGGTTGTCACTACCACACTATTCTCCTCTCCCCCTTTCTCTCCCCCGCCCCGTTATAACTGAAATCGCCACCGATCTTCCGTCAAAGCGGAAGACTCCAAAGCTACTTTTAGGTGGACTGGGTTCAAGCTAAACAGCATCAAAACAGGGCTGACAGAATTAATAGAGCTCTAAGAATTAACTATGAGGACGGCTGCTATACTAAGTCTAAAATGTTCAGGCGTTGTTCTTTTGTCTCACCTTATGCCATAGTATATGTTTTTGTTCTATGCTCAGTCCACAATAAGGAGAGCAAAGTTCCGCACAAACACAAAGGCATTCAAGCATATCACACCTACAGTGCTGTTTATTTAAAAAACACTTAATCCCTTATGAATGCAAGACAAAGTAATGTGAAAGAGTTAGCCATAAAGAAACCAAAAGTGTTATATAGTACTTGTAGAACACCAGACACATTTCAGATTGATTGGGCATTTCTTATACCTATTACTTTATTATTCACTAATCAAGACTATCCTCTTGTTATATATAAATGAGAACTAGAGTTCTGATCCTGCCACAGGATTTGCAACTGTGGACCCACATACCCACACAGAGTCACAATGACTTCAGTGGAATTCTGTGATAGTGCAAAAATCCTCAGCAGCAGATCCCACTGAAACTCTGGGCCTAGGTTTACTCACACATCTATACTTTACAACACTATGGCAGAAAATATCCTTTTGAATTTTTGTGCTTCTTCATATTTTGTGTCACAGTTCAGGATGTGAAATTCCAGTTGCTTAGTATTATATTCTTTTAATTCAGAATACCAAAATTGTTACAAAATATGAATTTAAGATGACTGCATTCTCCTTGTAGCTGTATTTTATTACATTTAATTATCTGTTTCTGACAAAATAATCTAATATAAGATTGACATTCACTTTTAGATCTATTTTATTGCTATGCTTTGTGTTAAAATAATTGTTACCACTGAAACTCTTGAAGAAATACAAGTACTATATCAGGGTAAAACATTAAAAAAAAAAAAAAAAAAAAAGGCCTACTTTGTATTCAAGAAGTCAAAACGGTTTGCTTTCACATGTCATTTTGAAATAGCTGAAATCCCCCATTATTATTGGGTTGTCTGTGTTTGTAGCCTCTCTAATCTCCATGAGAATTTCACAATCACCATTCTGGTCAGGTGGTCCACAGTATATTCCTATTGCTATACTCCTATTATTCAAGCATGGAATTTCTTTACTATATTATAGAATCTCTATGGAAAAATCTTAAATGAATCAAACTGCATTTGACTATGCTTTCTTTTACATTGTACGTATTCTAGTCACATTGTGGTAAAGGGCCCTGTTCTTTGCTACCTCTGATGTTGACAGATCTTGGTGTTGACAAGGGTCGGTCCTGGGGCTGGTTTTGTTCAACATCTTTATTAATGATCTGGATGATGGGATGGATTGCACCCTCAGCAAGTTTGCAGATGACACTAAGCTGGGGGGAGAGGTAGATACGCTGGAGGTAGGGATAGGGTTTAGAGTTACCTACAAAAATGTGAGGATTGGGCCAAAAGAAATCTGATGAGGTTCAACAAGGACAAGTGCAGAGTCCTGCATTTAGGATGGAAAAATCCCATGCACCCTACAGGCTGGGGACTGATTAGCTAAGAAGCAGTGCTGCAGAAAAGGACCTGGGGATTACAGTGGATGAGAAGCTGGATACGAGTCAGCAGTGTGCCCTTGTTGCCAAGAAGGCTAACGGCATATTGGGCTGCATTAGTAGGAGCATTGCCAACAGATCGAGAGAAGTGATTATTCCCTTCTATTCATCACTAGTGAGGCCACATCTGTAATACTGCGTCCAGTTTTGGGTCCCCCACTACAGAAAGGATGTAGACAAATTGGAGAGAGTCCAGAGGAGGGCAACGAAAATGATCAGGGGGCTGGGGCACATGACTTATGAGGAGAGGCTGAGGGAACTGGGCTTGTTTAGTCTGCAGAAGAGAAGAGTGAGGGGGGATTTGATAGCAGCCTTCAACTACCTGAAGGGGGGTTCCAAAGAGGATGGATCTAGGCTGTTCTCAGTGGTGGAAGATGACAGAACAAGAAGCAATGGTCTCAAGTTGCACTGGAGGTGGTCTAGGTTGGGTATTAGGAAACACTATTTCACTAGGAGGGTGGTGAAGCACTGGAATGGGTTATCTAGGGAGGTGGTGGAATCTCCATCCTTAGAGGTTTTTAAGGTCAGGCTTGACAAAGCCCTGGCTGGGATGATTTAGTTGGGGTTGGTCCTGCTTTGAGCAGGGGGTGGGACTAGATGACCGCCTGAGGTCTCTTCCAACCCTAATCTTCTATGATTCTATTATCTTGATGTAGCCAGGCAGCCAACAAAGAAGGCTCCTGCGACTGCCCAGATCAGACTGCCCCGTTCGGACAGCACAGATTTAGCTGCTGCTCTATTCCAGTAGGCACAGTCCTAAGGCTCCTGACAATTGTTCATTATGTCCTCAATAAGTAATTGTAAGAGGGAGTACTTTACAAACAAACTCACAAGGAGAAAGAGCATAGTTAAAGAATGTCAGCAGAAGTGAACTGAACATGAGAACTATGGAAGCAGTGGGTAATATAGCCTTGGTAAATGCTGCTCTTGAGAACAGAAAATCCTAGTCCTCAGCTCTTTTACAACTCGCTCTTGGTGGATAAAACACTACCTTCAAATGAAAAAAATATATATTGTAAAGCACATGAAGAAAAGCCAAAAGTTTGCCTGATGATATCTGATTTGGTATTTTGTAAAGTGCTTCCTTTAAAATACTTTTATTCTCTTATTTCCTCTTATAACAACAACTCATACCACAGCTGTAATCTATACAGAAGTCCCACTGTGTGTGTGTATATATGTGTATATATATATATCACAGCTCAGGTGCCTGTAGACAAATATGACACCAGCAGATTTCATTTTGCCTCTTTCTACATTAAAAAAAGAAAGACAATGAAGAAGAAAGGCTATAACAGGGGCTAGAACCCCGCTCTCTGCTGCAGGATGCTGCCAAGGTCAACACTCTATTGTCAGTATTGTTACACTTCAAGAGAATGTTATGTCAGATCTCATACTTGAAAAAGACATCCTGGAATTAGATAACCAAGGGTCAGCAGAACTAAAATGGTTATATGAGTTTTTTAAAAATTAATTCACAAATCCTGAAGAGTAAACTATAACCTCTTTTTCCCACATGAGGACACACTTCATTTAGTTGGAATTGGGTGAGAACAATACACTGCGGCTGTGTGTTAAAAAAGAAATTAATTTAAAAATCTTTTTTTCCCCAAAAAGGGGAAGGGAGTGTTGTAAATAAATAAAGATGCCAGATAATTTAACAATAAGTTTCTGCCAAATAGGTACCCCACCTCCTACACTGCACAACTGTTGGTTGGCAAAACAGACATACAAGCAGAGCAGTCCCTTCCATAGGACGGACCAGGGCAACCGCCCCATGCCCCACACTTTGGGAAGCAGGGTCCAGGGGGGCCTAAGGCATTAATGGTGGGCCTGGCACCAGCAGCAACGAGCGACTCAGCCCCAGCCCACCACTTTGCCCCGCCGGCTCCCAGAGTTACTTGGGGGAGGGGGCGGAAGCCAGGAAGAGGCGGGATGGAGGATTGGGGGAAGGGGTGGAGTGGAGGTGGGGCCTTTGCTGGGGTGGGAGGGTTGTCCCAGGCCCCGCACCCCCCTTAGGGATGGCCCTGCAGACAAGACCAATAAATCTTTTTCCTCATTTTTCCCTACTGCATTTTTGAAACTATAGGAACTAAACTATTTAAAATAATCAAAAATTATTGGTTGTATATGTGGTGCAGCCAATCTATAGCCCTGAATCTAATCAAAGCATCAGAGCATGTTGGTATGTATGACAGTTGTGGGCTGACACTTGCATCATTTCCTCCATTTTTTAACAACCTTTTCTCACACTTTTACTAAGGTTTCTTTCCCGTGTTTTGTCATATAAAAATAACACTTTGCAGCTATTAGATGGTCAATTTGCAACATTTACTGAGCCTAAGATGGTTGCTGTTGATGTTACAGTTTAAGGTGGGCACTCATATAGACAATATATTCTGAAAATTTTATTGGGGCATATATCTGAAAGATAAAGAAGTTTGCAGAAGGCAAATCCCATTACTTGTGGTTTCGATTGAAGAAGACAGGAGAAGCTCGAGCATAATTTCCACAAATGGCAACTTGGCCATCTCTAGTTTACTTATTTTTAAGACTGAATCATCATGGAGGTCCCAGAAAGTCACAGAATCCGTGACTTCCGGGACCTCTGTGACTTCTGCAGCAGCTGGTGCGGCTGACCCAAGGGCCGTCTGAGCAGCATGGGCAGCCCCTGGGCCAGCCGCACCAGTCACTGCTGGGGCAGACTCAAGCCACAACACCCTCCCGCACTCCACCAGCAGCAGCAGGAGTTTGGGTGTGGGCTCAGGGCTGCGGCAGAGGGTTGGGGTGCTGGAAGGGATGAGGGCTTTGGGCGGCGCTTACCTCAGAGGGGCTCCCTGAAAGTGGCGACATGTCCCTCATCTCTTGGCAGAGGCATGGCCAGGTGGCTCTGTGTGCTTCCTCCGTCCATAGGTGCTGCCCCTGCAGCTATCATTGGCCGTGGTTACCGGCCAATGGGAGCTGCGGAGCTAGTGCTCAGGAGACAACGTTCATGTTGCTGCTTCCGGGTAGCTGTATGGAGCTGGGTAGGGAGCCTGCCAGCCCTGCCAACCCACCCCTCCTGCAGCAGCGGGGGTCCTGGACATGCACTGTTGCCCACCCCTGCCCCAGAGCACCCACGTTTTAGTTAGGGGTATATAGCACAAGTCATGGGCAGGTCACGGGCCATGAATTTTTGTTTACTGCCTGTGACCTGTCCGTGACTTTTACTAAAAATACCCGTGACTAAAACGTAGCCTTACTTATAGTATATTTGAAACCTATTAATTTAGATAGCATTCTGAAGCTAAAAATACTGCTGACAAAAATATCCTGCATTAATTTCTTAGCTGCTGTATGCCTGTTGGAAAGTCTGTATGGCAAGTCATTGATCTTTTAAATTAAGTGTTAGAAGTAAATCCAACTGAAATTATTGCATAGAAGGCCAGAACCTCAGGTGATGTAAATTGGCATAGCTTGATTATATTCAGTGGAGCTATACTGCTTTGCACCAACAGACATTCTGATCCACAGTCTTTTAACAGAGATGGGGGTGGGGAAAAACACACCACCACAGACAATGCCTTGGCTCTAGTTATGACTTATTTTCTTCCAGAAATCCCAGTCCAATTCAGTGACTCTCCTACATCAAGTGTGTATTCACTGCTTCAAACTGTCAGAGGAAGCTATTTTACAATGTGATCAAACCTCACTGATCTTCGTGCGTCTCTTCAGTAATTATACCAGCAACTCGCAGACAGGCATCTGACCTGATACTGACGGCTCATCACAGTTCATAGTGTCAGCTGACCGACGAAAACTAATGAAGCGCAAGGTAGAGAAGACTGAAGGAGAATTCTCATGTTGGCAGGAAATGCCTATACTCACTCAATTGGATAGGAGTATGGTGTGCATGAATGTATTGTTATAAGATGACAGTTTCAAACAAAAGGGACTGAATTGGTGATTATTATGTAGCAATCTTGGGAATCAGCAGTTTTCACTACACGGCATACAGAGACAATGGAGTCTTATACTAAAATGTGTTATTATGACCATATAAACTTAACAGAGAAACATTAATTTAGAAGCATTCCAAACTGCCTTGAAGACTATCAGATAAATGCTGTCCTCTGTGAAACCCACATTAGGCTTTGCTGACGGCAGAATTTAGCCCAGTACTAAAGGATTACTTTCAACCCAGTAAAATATAACCTTCTCTGCAGTGGAATGAAGTGGCTAGTTATACGTACCAGCAATACTGTAAAGAGATCCAGTTATATACCCCAAACACCACCTAGTTTATTAAACTGGAATTTGGCCATGGCACAAGGATTAATATCCCTGATCTTTTAGAAATTGTCCTAGGATTTTGAAACACAAAACATCAGAGTCTCAATTTTGCGACTTCACCAGAACCTCCAGTTTGTTAGTATTTTGTTAGGGCATCAGTTCAGAAAAGACACATAGTAATGGGTGCAACACCACATCCTGAAGCACTCTATGTTTTCCAAACAGCAAACTTCCCATTCTGTCACTGACAAGGTTAGTTATGACTCCAATTAACTTCTATGATCTAAAAGAGTTCTATGACCTGACGTGCTATAGCTTCCGAGGGACAGAAGATTGGATGCTATATTGATATGGCAACCACCTCCAGGATGAAAACTACAACAGTACCTAAAGCACTTCAGAGGAGAGCAGACAGAACATATTGTTCAGCACTGTAACGCTGGCTTCTGAAAACAGTAAAGGAGAATATACTTCAAATGCAAAAACAAACAAAAGCAAAAATAACACTCACATCCCACCCCACCCAGCTTGTCCAAGGAAGATGGCAATTACTTGAGTTTAGCACCCCACAAACATTGTTGGAAACAGCTTTTATTGACTAATGGCTTTAATACAATGGCTAATTATGTATCTGTGAAAAAGAATGGGGTTAACATTGTTGCAGCGGGAATAGGAGTATAAAATGCATGTTAACACTTAAGAGGACTTTTCAAGAATATCTTCACAGACAAGGCTGGTATAACGGCGATGAATTTTGAACTCTGAACAAAACCATTGGATTTACCATAATGGATGAGTCCACTGGTACCTATAAAGATCAATATGTGGCAGCAGCTATTAGCAGATGTTTCAGAGGAAAATGAATATCCTCCATAATGCACCTAACCAATTGTCCAATTGCCAAAAAATTTCCTCATCCTCTAGACAACCAATTTACACTCTGAAGCATAGAATTTGATTATCCTTAGTCTGCATAGATACACATATGAAAACAATTGGTCAGGGAAATATTCCGAGAAAATTGAGAAGTTAATCGTTTTTCACTATAGCCTTCTTAATTTTGAGTACCTCAGTGAGGACCTCTTCTACTTTTCTTTATAATTCTAATTTTTACACTCCTTTATTTCATATAATGTTCCACCAGGGCACTAAACATCTTTATTACCTTTTCTATGGACCTTTCAATTTCAGCTATATCTTTCAGTGAACAGTCATCTTCACAGCTACTTCAAAGGGCTAAGTTCTCCATGGATCCTATTCTCCAATCATTCAAAGCTCATCACCATGCCTGAGTCAGGTTGACTATATTTTTCCAATATACATTACTACCTGTGATTTTCATCTTTCACTATGTTATCCAATGTGTTTATGTCTCTCTGGATTTCCCAATAATCTTGCATAACTGTTACTAAATGAAACAACTTCATGTCTTAGGCCTGGTCTACATGGGGGGGGGGGGGGGGAAGAGAGAACTGATCTAAGTTATGCAACTTCAGCTACGTGAATAACGTAGCTGAAGTCGACGTACTTAGATCTACTCACCGCAGTCTCTTCACTCCGGTGAGTTGACTGCTGCTGCTCCCCCATCGACTCTGCCTGCACCTCTCGTGGCGGTGGAGTACTGGAGTGCACTTGGGGGGGGGTGTTCAATTTATCACATCTAAACTAGACACGATAAATTGACCCCTGCTGGATCGATCGCTGCCCGCCAATCCGTCGGGTAGTATAGACATACCCTTAGATAGCTGAACATCCTTGAATTTTGTGCCAATTTGGATTTCATTCAACATTCATCATCCGGTCCCCATCTCAGAATAGGACAAACCAAAACCCCAGATCTGATTATCCCACAACTTTGGACAAGGTTAGAGCTGAATCTGAACATGAAAATTTGAGTCCATCTTTACTCATCAGCAGACTTTGCTATCCCCTTTTTTCTCCCAATCTCTAATAACTGCATTAAATACACAGGTTCTATTACAGAACCTTTTGAAAAATAGTATTTATATATAAAATGGCAAACCCAAAACCAAACATCCACCAACCCATCTACGCTGTATCCGGTGAGAGCCTGAAACAAAAAATGAAAATTTTTACCATGCCCTGAAGGTAAAACTCAGACAATATTTCACAAGCAGAAAGTTGAAATTGACAACTGAGAGCACTGACAGCAGCCCACAGACAATTAAATCAAAGAACTCTTAACTTGAGCACCCAACAGGCCTCATTTGTTGTGATGGTGTACAGAGGAAGAGCCATTCTCTCAAATAACCAGGTCCCAATTGAGGTTTATAGGCCACAAATACCTTGAACTACAATTGAAAAATAATAGAAAGCCAGTGCACTGAAAAACTAGTGCAATATGTTGTCTCAGCTAATACTAGCTAACAGACAGACTGCCACATTCCGCAAGAACTGTATCTTTTGAGTGGTCTTCAAGTGCATCCCTATGTAGGGCACATTCCAATAAATCAATCTGGAAGCCACAAAAGGTTGGATCAGAGAGAGACAAAGTCTCAACTGTCCAAATAAATAAGTGATAAAAAACATCTTTAGCTACTGATGCCAAATGAATCTTCAAGAGTACAAAGCTCCTCAAAATAGCAAACTTCTTGGATGCAGAGTGGAAAAACCGCTCCCAATAATGGATGTCAAAATCCCCACCAACAATACACTCCAGATCATAGAATCATAAAAGATTAGGGTTGGAAGAGACCTCAGGAGGTCTGGCTTCCTATCCACTAGTTTCATCTTTGTCTTATCCAATTAAGATCCAGGCAGCTTGCTTTCATCCACATTCCAATCTGAGTCAGGCACTGGGAAAGCTAAGACACAGACCATCTGGGTCTGATGAAAGCAAGCTCTCTGAAGTCACCACTCTCCATATTAGTTTTATGGTCTCTTCAAATGGTAATACATACAATTTTAATAGGAGGGGTATCAAAACAAAACTTTATAGCACCTCATACTAAAGATCCCTTAGGACAGAAGGGCAGCTGCTGTTTCCCACCATCTGGGACCTCTCCAAGAAGAAATAATAGAACCACTCCAGAGGAATACCATCTACCTCACTGTGTTCAGAAAGCATCATGGCCATTGGTATCAAAACCTGCTCATAGATGTAGCAGAATCAGCATAGGTATTTGATCTTTGTATTTACTAGGAAAAGATGGGAAGTCTGTCCTTGCCAAGCTCAAGTCAAAAAACCCAACTGAAAAGCATGCAGGATGTGAGGATTCTAGTATGTTCCATATGTGCATTGCTATTATATGGTTTTTCAATAATCTCCTCCACAAAGGGAAAAGGATTGTAAATAACTGGCAAGTCTGCCAGCACCAGGAACTATTTTGTTGATCTGGAGTTTTAAGTGGATAATGGCACAACTCCCCCAACAGGGAGTGTGGACAATCTCATTCAACAGTGAACCCAATTCCTCCTCACCTGACTATACTAGTCACGTGGAGCAAAGGTCCTCTTACATGTCACAAGAAAGTTTCCCTGAGAGACTTCAGTGCTTTATAGAATAAAACTGGCCTAAAATTCAGCCAGAAAAGTCATGGCTATTCACATCTTCAGAGATACAGTTACACTTATGAAAGCAGCTAGACAGGTCAAATCAGACTGAAAGGAAATAGACAGTTCATCACAACTTGAAGGATTTGACTCTGTTTCTGCATGGAGGCCCCTAAGATTCATCAGGCTGTCAACCACCTGTTCCCCTGGGTAAGAAGAAAAATATGCAGTGCCTTTCATCTACAGATCTCAAAGCACTTTACAGAGTGTACCACTATTCCCATTTTTTTTCCCCACACAAGTTGAAACTAAGACAAGAGTCAAGAGAGCAATATCAGACAGGAAACCACCTGCGAATAAAATCTAGGTCTCCTGACTCTCAGTGCTACCAGCCTTATCTACTGAATCCTGCGGCATATTGCTCGGAATTGGCAAGGTCGTGATTTTCCCATTTTATTTTAGTGTTAGATTACCAGTGTTACATTATTAAAAATAAAGCTACCACCTTTTAACCTGTTCATGAATGTGTGCAAAGTAATGTTATTTGAAGGCAAGAATATAGTGGGGCAAAACATAAGCGCAAGACTTAAACTTTTCATGAGATACTATGATCGCAATTTGTCACACGCTTGCTTGGAACAAAAGTTCTTGTGGTTTTAATGCTGCTTTTGAATGTGCTTTTAAAGAATTGTGTCAGAAAATATTATTTCCTCTCTGCTGCCTGAGCGAAACAATAGTAAAGCACATGTACTGTATGCAAAAATAAATGGAGTTATTCCTTATCTAATTGCAATTAACTGTCCGTTGTGATTACAAAAATCATATCACCAATTTGTTAAATACAGTTGTTGCTATCTTCAGTCTAGCTGCTATTTTTTAAACTGCTTTAAATACCAGCTATTACATTAAAGGACTGGCATACTAAGGGAAGGGATAATAAAATGTTAGACAATATATTCTACAGATTAAACTAATAGAAAGCAATCAAATGAGATCTGCTTTGTAAAAAAACCTCTGAAATTACCAATGTGGTTTTGCAAAACAACAAAACAAAACAAATCATTTATTTTATGCCTTTGGATAGGTGTTCTGTGCACTTAAAAAACCCTAAAAGAACAAAACCTCTGACTTTAATTAGATAGACAATCTTCTGAATTTGTCAATGGGTCAATTAAAAAAATAATGCATCATGAGTTTGATGTCAGAACAACAGTAATAACCTATCTTTCCGTATCAAAGGATTTTTCCCCCTTCAAATTTCTCTCTTAGTATTATTGGAGAGCTCGTCTTCCAGTTTAAATGAATTTCCCTTTAATCTCCTCCTTGAGCTGCTGGATAGATGCAGCCTCTTAAAAAATTCAGGATATCAGTGTAACTGTAAATTGATCTGTCTCTGTGGCAGAAGGCCAGGGGCGCTCTTCATCCAGGAAAAAGACCCAGTCTCATCGAACTTGTTTTTCAGGCAAATGATTAATATTCATTTTCTCTAGCCACAGTATTTTCCTATTAATGAGAAAGCATTTCTGAAAGAATCATGGTACTTTATGGATGGTTTGTTCCTGGCACTATACAAAAAAGACCCATCTCCTGATCACTTCAAGTCAATAAATATTTTAAGTTTTATGCTTACTAAAATAGGAAGTAAGTTATATTCAAGTGCTGAGATGTGCTAATATATCACTAGTTAGTGATAACTACTCATTGTTAGTGTTGTGGATTTATGCAGCACATTAACAAAAAACATTCATTTTTAATGAAAAGTTGAGAATGAGCATAGTTATGACTATGCAATCTTTAAAACAGACACGTAACTCATTAGTACCAGTAGAGGAAATAATCTGTCTGGTGTGATTCTGAATCCACATAGCCTATTTGCCTTTGGCTCTTTGGTTATGAGATCTGGCATCACTTGGATTATTTTACCTAATCCATCATTAGCTTTCATGTGTCCTATATAAACCTAAATGTAACAAACCCAACTCCTCATCAATTACCACACTGAATACATTACATGTCAGTATTAAGCATACATGAATACACATGCTGAACTACATCTTTCTTTGTGAAACATCAATATTTTAGCACCCTGTTAACGCTGCTGAATCTTCCTGTAACAATTCTTATCTTCCATTATGAAAGTGCAGTTCTGTACTGTTCTACTCTATTGACATACAATACAGAGCTTTTTAAAAAGCCACGAGTGCAAAGATCCACTTTAAAAAAAAATTGTCACATTCCTTTTAACAGAACCCTGAAAGATGACCTAATTTGTTTTCCCAGAAATCTGTCCATCAATAAATGGTACAAATTGATTTTCTACTATAAGAAAAATATTAGGAACATGGATAAAATAGTACCATTCACAACTGGAAATAAATATGATAAAATATATTAATGTGACACGCTTTCTTACTTACCAGTCTTCCACAAATATACAGATGAAGTTTCAAATTCACTTTGTGCTTTAGCTTCCCAGATTCCAAACAGAAGAACCACAAGAACTCCAAAACACCGGATTGAAACAGCAGAAGCCCCTGGACCACCGAATAAAGCTGTGCCTCCCTCTCTCACCCCCATGCCTTCAGAAGGCTGCTTCAGTGTCAAAATCTGCAGCACAAAGGGTAACCCTTGTTTGAGTAATTTTCTCCCCTTCAGAATTTCTTCATAGAGAGGGCAGAATGGAAACCTTTTCCCAGCTATTGTGCATGTCAGCTGAAAAGGAAAAACTGTTTAACACCAAGGAACAATAGAGACCTCGGATGCTGCTGCTATTACTGGTACTGCTGCAGCTACTAGTGTGGTTGTTGCTCCACTCTCTTCCATTCAGTGGTTAGTAGCAGTTTTCCATCAGCTGAGAGAGACAGCTGTCCACAGGGGGCTCCAGCTGACTGAGCAGGTTATCTTGGTCTGGGAGGCGGCAGCAGTCATTTACACCAGCTGGAGAGAGTGAGAGAGAGATGAGGTGAAACACAAACAACCCAATGCTGTAATAACACTGCATATAGCAACTGCAAAATGCTGCCTTCTGCATATCTCTGTCTAGAATATCACAAGGACACATACAAATAAAAAACCATCCGGCACGCCTGAGAAACAAGAAACAGCTCTTAAAAATCAATGATTTTCTAAGCTTTAAATAAAAAATCCAGCATCGATTTTAATTAATTGCATTGATATAGATACAGTTCAGAATATAGAACTTGAGCCATATTTTATTTTGGTACCAATATATATGATGTGTTTATCATTTTCCAAACAATGAAAATATTTATAAATGATTATACATGCACTAACTGAAACCTCACAAAGAGAGACTTCAGGAAGCAATGAAACCCTTTTTACTGCATATTATTCAAATGAACCTGTTTCAGGTAATAACAAAGAAGCCTGTTGAAAGAATGTACAAGGAGTACATGTAGGTGATTATAACAGGACTATCCTTGTGATATCTGAGTTTAGTGTGTGTGTGAGAGAGACAGATAAGGAATCACAGTAGCTGATAATTAAAAATTATTGACAATTTAATAAACCACATATCTGTACATCTAAAAACAATTAGCAATGAAGTTCCTACAAATCGATTGTCTGTAAAAACTAAATTGCAGAATTATATTTTAATTATAGCTGGCCATCTGTTTTTCTTTTTGTTAATATATACATACAGGGAGAGTGGGAGAAACATCTTACATGTGCACATGATAGAACTGTATATTTACACATACACATGTGTGCACACACACCCCTTTTCCATCTAGTCAGCATGCATATACATAGATATGCACACACGTGTACATGCACAAAATGTGAACTGTACGTAATTCAAAGTACTTTGAAGACCCAGTTACCTCTGAGTTTGTAAACAGGAAATTAAATTATACTGAAGACTTTTGATCTAAAATTGACAGGCTACACCAGACTGTCAGGGATCCAGGGAAGGGTGGAAAGTGACAAAGCTTTTATTTATTTTTCAATAGGGATCTTTTTAAAAACAAAATTCATCCCCTAATGAACTGAAACAATAACAAGCCTGTTGGCCTAGTTTTCAACAAACTGAAAGGCAAAAGAGAAATGTTCTCAGAAGAGTGATCGGAACACACCAAAATGGTCCAAAAAAACCCCACAACCCAACACTATATGAATGCATTCTAACACCACAGCAACCACACAGTTTTAAATGATGAAGCTACTGCTGCTGAAAGAGGAAACCTTCAGAAAACCTCTCTTGGGATGCCTGTCATTTTGCAGAACCTTCCCAGACTCAGCCTTTTCACATGCATTAGATTAAAAGCAGCCTTGATCAAATAATTCCCAAATCCTTGCCTGTTTAAATATTCTGACATAAGAGCAAATTAGCAATGCTGAAGGTTGCAAATTTGTCTTTGTTTACTTTCCACTCTGTTACGCCTGTAAAAGGGAATTAAAGGCTCAGGGAGTCCTAGCACTGTGAGGCTGTGATTAAGAGAGATAAGCAAGTGTGGATTACTGTTCCTCAGCTGTTGAAAAACAGGCAACAATCAGGAGATTATAGGTTGATAAGGGATACATAGAAAGCCATGATCTTAACAAATGTATAGCATCCTGATGCAGGACTCGCATTACAGCTAAGGTACAGTAAAAAATTCATGTATCTCACTCATTTCTCTTCCTCACATTGTGCTGTATGTTCATTTGTAAACCACACAGACCCACTTTACATTTTGTCACACCAAACAGCACAAATAATGCTGCTTTAAACCAGGGAAGTCCTTGAATTTATAACTCAGGGCCATTTCATAGGGAAATCTTATGATTTACATTAGGGGACAAGTTTCAGAGTGGTTAGTTTGTATCAGCAAAAAGAACGAGGAGTACTTGTGGCACCTTAGAGACTAACAAATTTATTTGGGCATAAGCTTTCATGGGCTAAAACCCACTTCAAGTATACTTGGCATAATGAAATTTATATGTAACTTATTTAGAAATAGGATTATGAATAGATTCTCTGTTTGAAAAAATACCTTTAATATTTAACAAGGAATCTGTGACAGTAGTTTATGTTCTATTTTAATTACATAAGTAGATAGTTTACACAGTCCTTTGAAAAATAAAAGTAAAAACGGTAACTAATAGCCAAAGTTTGTGCCAGGGGAGAAGTCAGACTTACGGGGCTACAAGGCCAAGAGGGGGCCCTTTTCAAAGGCACTAAATCTAATGGAGAATGGAAGATTTTACCCTGAGTTTATATGAATCTTGTAAGACTACCACTATACATATTTTGTACATGACCCTAGGGACACAGACTAGCCATGCAGTTAGCACAGTACCACAAATGGGTCTGGAATTGTTTCTAATATAAACACACATCTGTATCTTGTGTGTCTGTGGGTGTAAACAACACACACAAAGAAATTCATATTTCCAATTCTATAACTATACATTCACACGCTTCTGAAAATTTACAAGAAGCAGACTATTGAAAGTCATATTAGCCCCTATGTGGCATACTCATTTCATTTTTGAATATGACTGCAACTTTTTTCAATTTATCAAACAAAAATATAAACAACATGTATATAAATATAAATATGCAAACAAAATATATAAAATACAATAAATATGCAAAAATAATTATATCCTCAGTGTCCTGTCCAGCTGTGATAGATTTTGAGCTATTTGGTAATACTTTACCATATAAAGTATTACCAAAGCATACCTACTGTACCATATAAAGATCTGGTTTAGGGGATGTTTATGTATGAATTTACTGGGTTAACTTAACAGAAGGAAAAACAAACACAAAGGGGGGAAAAACAAACACAAAGGTGAACAGAAAAAATGGTTTCTCATAGGTTATCCCTAGGTAAACACTTTAGGGTTCTTAAGAGAAAATGCCCAAACTATTAGATTTGAAGATTCTATCTCCTCTCCAGCCAACCTACAAAACTGTTTTAACCAAGACAGGAAAAGGCCGGCAACCACAAAAGAACATGGGTAGCTTAAAAGAGAGGCCTTCTCAAAAGAGGGGGTAGTTTCTTGGGGGAAACCACAATGAGAAACAGGCACCTGCTGAGGGTGCCTGAAGTAGAGTGGTGTGAATTACTTGCTTCACTGGCAATTTCAAAGATGTCAAAATGAACAACATTATGACTTAGGGAGGGGGGGGAGGCATGGGGGAGCTGTTTTGTTTTCGTCTGTTTTTTCACCTCAGACATTTGAGCAAAACAGGCACAAATTCACAAAAGGTGTAGGGATCACCGAATTTTTCATTTGCGCTGAAAAAAGCTCTAACATGAATGAGATAGGCCTGCTAGGCTACCATCAGGGGATGATAACCCTTTAGATAAGACAGACATGCATGCAGACTGTTGTTTTTAAATACTTTTTCTCTACATGCTTCTCTACTGCTAAAACAAACAATACTTGGGTTTTGATAAGACTGTCCAGTCACTGTATTCCATTGGTCACAGACTCCTGAAAGGAAGAACAACACATGCCTGAACTCTCACAGACCTGCTTAGTAAGAAGGGTGGATATACAGGGTACTGCTGCCCAGGGCACAGTCTAACGCCTTGTCTACACTACCAGGGTAAGTTGATCTAAGTTACGCTACTCCAGCTACGTCATTCACCTAACTGGAGTCGACATAGCTTAGATCAACTTCCTGCGATGTCTATACTGGGCTGCGTCGACACGAGACGCTTTCCCCTCAACTTACCTTCCTCTCTCATTCCAGTGGAGTACCGGAGTCAACCGGAGAGCGCTCTGTGGTCGATTTAGCAAGTCCTCACTAGAACTGCTAAATCGACGCCTGCTGAATCGATTGCAGCAGTGTCAATCCCCGGTAAGTGTAGACATGGCCTAAGCATGGGAGAACTGCAAAATTCCACCCCAAGATAGGTAAAGGTATGGGATATCAAAGGGCTTGTCTACACTACCATGTGGGGTCGATCTAAGATACGCAACTTCAGGTACATGAATAGCGTAGCTGAAGTCAATGTACTTAGATCTACTTATCGCAGTGTCTTCACTACGGTAAGTCGACAGCTGACGCTCTCCCGTTGACTCCGCTTGCGCTTCTCATTTTGATGGAGTACCGGAGTCAACGGGAGAGCGCTCAGTGGTCATAAGAACATAACATAAGAACATAAGAAAGGCCGTACTGGGTCAGACCGAAGGTCCATCCAGCCGAGTATCCTGTCTGCCGACAGTGGCCAATGCCAGGTGCCCCGGAGTGGGTTAACCAGGTTATTTTTGTTGCTTTATTACATTGACAGATGCTTATTAGATCTAATAGAATGTAAGCATAATGTGCATATTTACTACATGGGTAGCATATTTTTTAAAAGGGAATGTGAATTTAACTGGAGATATTTTACTGAACACCACCATCCACACCAACACAGCTTGAAAGATGCAGCTCAAGTAACTCACATAACATAAGAACATAAGAAAGGCCGTACTGGGTCAGACCAAAGGTCCATGCAGCCCAGTATCCTGTCCACTGACAGTGGCCAATCCCAGGTGACCCGGAGTGAGTGGACCTAACAGGTAATGATCAAGTGATCTCTCTCCTGCCATCCATCATCCCCCTCTGACAAACAGAAGCTATGGACACCATTCCTTACCCATCCTGGTTAATAGCCATTAATGAACTTCATCTCCATGAATTTATCCAGTTCTCTTTTAAACCCTGTTATAGTCCTAGCCTTCACAGCCTCCTCAGGCAAAGAGTTCCACAGGTTGACTGTGCGCTGTGTGAAGAAGAACTTCCTTTTAGTTGTTTTAAACCTGCTGCCCACTAATTTCATTGGGTGGCCCCTAGTTCTTTTATTATGAGAACAAGTAAATAACTTTTCCTTATTCACTTCCTCCACACCACTCATAATTTTATATACCTCTATCATATCCCCCCTTAGTCTCCTCTTTTCCAAGCTAAAAAGTCCTAGCCTCTTTAATCTCTCCTCATATGGGACCCGTTCCAGACCCCTAATCATTTTAGTCTATACTAGACATGATAAATCGACCCCCACTGGATCGATCGCTGCCCGCCAATCTGGCAGGTAGTGTAGACAAGCCGTAAGAGGACACACAGAGCGAGACCAGAAAGGGGACAACGATTAAGCTAGCCCAGTTTACTGTGACACAAGCCATTCAGAACCCATCAATGAAATTATATCTTGATAATTAAAAAAATATTATGGAGGTACATTATAGTATTTGTCAATTAGTAAAGCTATGGTTATATTCGGGCTTCTGTCATAATCCCTTGTATTCACATGTTATTTTGGGGATTCTTTGGCTGAATTTTTCCATGCTTAGTTTTCACTCATTTTTGTGTTATGAAAAGATGTATCAATTTTTCCACTCCAGAAAAATATTTAAAAGGTTTTGGCACAAGGATACCAAACTGTAGTTTACGAAACTCTTAGAAGCTGAAACTTTACAAGTTTGTATCCTATATTTCTACATAACTCCCTCTTGCTCCTCTCAAAAATACCCTCAGTAGTTTCAAATAATTTTTGTAAATAAGCACCACAAAATTTCCATTAAGTTTTGAGGTCTGCATCAAACAGCCAATGATCCAGAATTTCCCTCTCCGTGATATATGTTTATGACACTTTATTTGGAATTGAACCTTTATTCGTATATGTATGTGCAATGTAGCAGAGTCTTCATATTGTAAGAACTGCAACTTTTGAATTGATGACTTTTAATGGTTTCAGTTTATAACCTGAATGTAACATTTGTATTTGTAAAACTAGAATGGGCATTGTAATTTGCCAATCTATTTAAGATAGTCAAATGACCAACCCACTGTTATAGGTCAAAGAGTACATTTTAGATGATCCCTTTTATTGGATTAAGTCTTGATTAAGCTCTGAAACACACAGACTTCTTCTCATATCCTAAAGCACAGGCCCTTGACAATGCAAAGTTGACCTAAAAGGGTGCTGGCAACCTCTGGTCCACTGTGGGAACTTGTAACCAACCTACATAGACGCCAAAGTGGGTTACACTAATTAAGGAAGCGTAGATTAGGGTTTAGCATATCCATGGGCAACCTCAGTCACAGGTGAAGTTTAAAGCTACCCTCCCTCTGGCGGAAGCACTTTAGGCACAATGGTCTCGACTCGGACAAGCACATTTTGCATTCTCCTGCTCAGAAGAGTTAAGTCAAGCCTTTAATACTTTATTGTTCATTAACCTAATAAAAAGGATCATTTCCATCATTTTGCTCTTTTGTCTAATATGAATACCACTTTCATATCTTGTCATTTGCTCACAAATTGGCCAATGATCACTCTGCCTTGGTCCACAGTCCAAAAATTAGAATGTCAAGCACTAGTGACAATGGATTTTGCCGTTAAGATTAAACTGCATTTTAAGTGGTTCTCAATATTTTCCATGGTAGGACACCCCTTACCTCATAACCCTCTTCCCATCTGGCTGGGATCTTGTTGGGACTGCCTTCCCATTTAGCAATATGGAAAGGCAAGGGTGATCATGATCCCCACTACTTGTTCATAATCCTCAGGTCAAGAACTCATGGTCTAACACATACATGAGAAACTTAATTTGTCTTAGTTACTTATGTTTTAGGTGTTCCAAAATAAATGTTTAAATGTACCCAGAAAAGACAAGGTTATACAAACAAAGTCACATAAACATTAATCTCTGTCAGCCCTCCACATTGGTAGTATAACAATGTCATTACCACACTTCAGGACACTAACTTATGAGTCCCAGTGGAGAAAAGGTGGATATATATTCAGAGACATTCATTTGTGCAAGACACAGTAGTCATATGGGCAACCTCTATAAATTTTCCAGATAAATGACTGACAAAGGATACTAGAGGAGTAACCTTTTGTTGTATAGAAAGCCATGTGATTAAAGTTAAAATCTTTTATAAAAATATAGCAGAATTTAACCACAGAGCATCATAATAAGGCACATAAAGGTAGCCAGTTCTGCTAGATCATTGTTTCTTTGTTATTGCTTTTAAAATAAAGAGCAGATTATGTATTAAACATTACAGATTGTTGCATGATAAAGATTTCATAGAGTTGAGGGCCAGAAGGAACAATTAGATCATCTAGTCTCACCTCCTGTATATCACAGACCATTACATTTCACCCAGACAATCCTATATTGAAACTAATGACTTAAATTAGACTACATTTCAGTCCTTAGGAGACCAAATGCTTGTGTGCCACAGGCAGAGAACAAGCGAGACTGAGGTGCCACCAATGCCCAATGCCCCTACAAGGTGAGATATGCCCAGATGATCCTAGCAGGTGAGCTATGATGCAGAAGGCGGCACACACACACAAAAAGTTTCCTACCAGTCTGACCTGGGGGAAAATTCCTTTCTGACCCCAAATCTAGCAATCACCATGACCCTGAGCAAGTGAGCAAGATATACCAACTAAGAATCTGAGAAAGATGTGTCACCACAGAGCACTGGTCCACTCCATCTGGTATCCTGTCTCCAGCTGTGGCCTATCCCTGATGCTTCAGAGTAAGACAAAACACAAAAACAGACAATCACACCATCTCTCAAACATCAAGTCAGTTGTGCACTGGGGGAGATAGGAATTCCTTCCTGACCTCTGCAACTGACTGTTTAAAGCCCGGAAGCAGGTAGGGTGACCAGATGTCCCGGTTTTTTAGGGACAGTCCCGATTTTGGGGGCTTTTTCTTATATAGGCTCCTATTACCTCCAAGATTTTTTACACTTGCTGTCTGGTCACCCTAGAAGGAGGAGATTTGATTGTGGTTATTGTTTTAAATGCAGAGCCGCAAGTGTTAAGAGCACATACAAGGAAATGCAAACAATCCTGTTCTCCCCATGCCTCATGAACAATGGGAATGAACAGGGGGACTCACTCACAGGTTAGTAGATTCCAAGACCAAAAGGGTCCACTATGATCATCTAACCTGTCCCCCTGCACACACAGGCTGTAGAATTTCTCCCAGAAGATGGAATATGTGACGGGTTGGGATCACAGAGACCTGCTTGGTGCTGCCACCTGGTGTGCCAAGGCTACTTCTGCCCCTGCTTCCAGGCCTTTTCCAGCTTGGGACTCGCGAATCCTGTCTGTTTTGAGCCAGATTCCACTGATCTGCTACAAACAGACTCAGGTCCGAACCAAGTCCACTAACAACTGTAAGGCTCCTGGAAGCACTCTTGCCTTTAACACCCAGGTGCCCAACTCCCAAGGAGGTTCAAACCCTTAATAAATCCGTTTTACCCTGTATAAAGCTTATACAGGGCAAACTCATAAATAGTTCGCCTTCTATTTCAAAGATAGAAAGATATGCACAGCTGTTTGCCCCCCAAGGTACCAACTCGCACTCCAGGTAACTTAATAGGTAAAAAGTGATTTTAATACGTACAGAAAGTAGGATTTAAGTGATTCCAAGTAGTGACAGACAGAACAAATTGAATTACTAAGTAAAATAAAATAAAACATGCACATCTATGTCTAATCAAACTTCACACAGATATAAAAACCTCACCAGCTCTAGATTCTTCCTTTCACAGACAGTAGAACTCATAGCCTGGGTCCAGCAATCACTCACACCCCCTATTGTCTTTGTCCTTTGTTCAGTTTCTCTCAGGTATGTCTCTGGGGGGTGGAGAGCCTCTCTTTTTAGCCAGCTGAAGACAAAATGGAGGGGTCTTCCAAGGGCTTTTATAGCCTCCCCCCCCCCGTGTAGCATCATGTTGCCCTGGAGTTTTGGGATCACAGGGGTAAGTCACCTGTCCATGCACCCTAACCAGTCCAACCAGTTGCATTCCTGACCAGGCCCAGATGTGGATTGGGGTCTGCACCTTCTTTTGTCTGTTAAGTACTTGCACTTAACTTGCACATTCTTTTCTCCAAACACGATCCCAGGCACTTACAAAGGCTATGTACAAAACCAGCAAATATAAAACCAATCTTCATAACTCCAACTACAACAATGATACATGCATACAAACAGGAGGAATAAATTCAGTAGGTCATAACTTTCACAGAGATATGTTACATGGCACATGTAGCATAAAACATATTCCAGTTACACATATACATTTATAAGCATCTCTCCATAAAATTTTATGGGGACACTGTCACAGAATAAATCACATCTTTTACAAAAGATATTTAATCTCACTTTAAAGACGCCAGATGATAGTCCACCACCTTCCCTGGTGAATTATTCCAGTGTTTAACTAGCATTACTGCTAGGAAATCATATCTTATTTTGAGGTGAAAATTGTCTAACTTCATCTTCCAGTCATTGGTTCTTATGCATTTGTCAGCAGGATTAAAAAACTCCACTATCAGATATCTTTTCCAAGTGTAAGTGCCTATTCACAGTGATCAAAGCATCTCTCCGGGTATGTCTACACAGCAATTAAATGCTGCCAGCTGGCCCCTGTCAGCAGAGGTGGATTAAGAACACAAAGAGCATTTGGGCCCCCTACATTCCAGGGGTGCCGGAACTAAGGCTGGAGTCCTGGGGGCCATGCCCCCCTTTAAAAGTAGGAGGCCCATGCCTGCCCACTTTTTAACTTGGGCAAAGTAGCCTCGGGGAGGTGCGGTGTGGCAGCTGGGGCTGCACTTTACGGCAGGGGACATAAGGTGATCAGCTCTCCTATTGTGAAGGGCAGCCCCTGCTAGTAACACCAGCTTCTTCCCAGTGCGGGGGGGAACGGGGAAGGACTGAAGTGGGCCTTAGCCCTCTCTCACCATGGGGCTCCACCCCTTTCTCCTCCTCTTCCCCCCAAGGCCCCGCCCCACGGCCAGGCTAGAAGCCAGAGCCGGGCAGTGGTAAAAGTCACTCAGAGATCCCAGGCCACTGTGGGGAGCCCTGGTCCCGCCACCTGACTGGGTGGCTCTTACCATAGCCTGGCTCGCGCTTCCAGCCTGGCCAAGGGGCGGGGCCTCAGTAGAAAGAAGAGGAGAAGAGGGCGAAGTCACAGGCAAAAGAGGAGCAGGGCCACAGTTCCTGCGCCGGTGGCCTCCCCACTTCTACACAGGTTCCAGTGCTCCTGCAGGGCCCCCCAAATTGGCAGGACACCCTGGGCTTGGGCTGTAAGGAGGAAATTTTGTTAACCCAGTAACATGCCTAAACCACTGCCCAGCAGCTGAAATACCAATTTTTATGCTTATTGCTCACAGCAGCTGTGAGGCCTTTGTAGCAGCCTTAACACAACTAACAGACCAGGGGGAGAGGGAGAAACGAGTGACCACAAGAAGAGTAAACATGACCTTGTGCCTTCCTGACTTGAGCTTTTCCTGGAGCTTGCGGTTTTGCAAGATGGAAATTCTGGCAATAGTTAACTACTGCTATGTGAAATACAGCTGGTTAACTGAAGGAAAACTACAGGGTGGAAAACTCCACACTTACCTTAGCTTTTGCTCAGTAGGTTGCAGGTGTTTTTGGCGAGTGGGGGAGGCAGGTGTTTGGATGAACAAGTTATGTAATACTAATAAATTGCATATAAAGAGGAAGAAACCTGAGTTTGATGGACACTTGAACACCTCTGAAGTTCCCCTGAATACAGAAGGCTGGCCACTGGATGTCTACAGTTACCCACTCGAAACCTCCTCAAGACCCTGTGTAAATCTGATTCTAGGGGTAATCTGTGGTGCTCTCCTAGCCTATTGTGGATGTGTGTAAGTGCTGGAGACTAAATAAAGTAGAAGCTTTGACTGAAAGTACTTTTGTTTGCCTGTTTGCATCAACTATCAACCGGACGGCCGTGTTCCCATTGACTTATTTCCTGCCACCGCCTTGCAAACAGTAAAGTTATCAAGAGCTTTGGGTTCAGCAAAACCCTGATTAACAAGCCCCAATGGGCCCATGCGTTAATCCGCCACTGCATGTCAGCTGACTCGGGCTTAGGTGTCAGGGCTGTCAAAATGCAGTGTAGACATTTGGGCTCCAGCTAGAGTCCAAGCTCTGGGACCCTGCAAGGAGGGAGAGTCCCTGTGAGCCTGAGTCAGCTGACATGGGCCAGCTGGTGGTGTTTAGTTGCTGCATAGACATACCCTCAGGGTTCTCTTTGATAAGCTACATTGAGCTCCTTAGGCCTCAAATTGTAAGGCCCAAGCCGTCCAGTCCCTGGATCATTTTTGTGTCTTCTTTGAACTTGCTCCTGTATTTCCACATCCTTTGTGAAGTGTGGACACCAGCACTGAACACAGTATTCTAGTAGCAGTCTTACCAATGTTATATACAAAGGCAAAAATCACTTTGCTTCCTCTACTTGATATTCTCCTTTATATACATCCAAATATTGCACTAGCCCTTTTGCCACAGCATTGCACTGAGACTTCATGTTGAGGCGGTTATCTACGACAGTGGCTCTCAACCCCTTCAGACTTCTGTACCTCTTTCAGGAGTCTGATTTGTCTTGTGTATCCCCAAGTTTCACCTCACTTAAAAACTACTTTCTTACAAAATCAGACATAAAAATACAAAAGTATCACAGCTACACTATTACTGAAAAATTGCTTACTTTCTCATTTTTGCCATATAATTATAAAATAAATCAATTGGAATATAAATATTATGCTTACATTACAGGGTATAATATATAGAACAGTAGAATCAAGTCATTGTCTGAATGAAATTTTAGTTTGTACTGACTTTGCTAGTGCTTGTAGTCTGTTGTAAAACTAGGCAAATATCTAGATGAACTGATGTACCCCCTGGAAGACCTCTGCATACCAGCAGGGGTACATATACACCTGTACCCCTGGTGTAAACCACTGATCTACGATAACCCCTAAGTCCTTTTCTGGGTCACTGCTTTCCAAGACAGTCTCTCCCATCCTATAAGTATAACCTGGGTTATTGGTTCCCAGAGGTATTACTTTGCACAGGGCCGTATTAAAAATGCATTTTGTTGGATAGTGGCCATTTAACCAGATGATTCAGATCACTCTAACAATAACCTTTCTTCCTCATTATTTACTACCCCACTAATCTTTGTGTCACCTGCAAACTTTACCAGCAAAGATTTTATATCATTGCCTAGATTGTTGATACAAATATTAAATAGCACTGAACCAAGAACTTATCTGCGGGGGACCCCACTAGTACTGGACCCGCTCACTGATATCTCCCCATTAACAAGTGATTTTGAGATTTGTCATTTAGCCAGTTTTTAATTCATCTGATCTGGACCCTGTTAATTCCAAATAACACAATTTTTAAAATCAGAGTGTCATCTGGTATTAAGTCAAATGCCTTGGATAAATCCAAGTATAATACAATACAGCTGCATACATCAAACAGACCTGTAATCTTGTCAAAAATAGACAATAGGTTTGTTTGACAAGACCTACCTTGCATAAAACTATACTGACTGGCATTAATTATATTTTAGCCTCAAATTCTTTGTTGATAGGGTCCCAAATTAATCATTACAGGATTTTCCCTGGGATAGATATCAGGCTAACCAGTCTATAATATCCTGGCTCATCCCTTGCACCCTTTAAAAATATTGAAACTACATTAGTAGTCCTCCAATTGTTCGGAATATCCCCAATTTTCCAGGATCTGTTAAAAATTAACATTGGTGGTTCAGAGAGCTCCTCAGCTAGTTCATTTAAGATTTAGGGTTTCCAAGTCTCCAGGAATTAAAGATTAATTTTAATTAAAGATGTCATTAAATTAAAGAGACCTCCAGGAATACGTCCAACCAAAATTGGTAACCATACTTAAGATTCTTGGATGCAAATTATCCAGGACTGATTTTAAAGTAATAAACTTTCTGTTCCATTCACATCATCATATGGGATAGATAAATCCTCCTACTTAGTTCCAAATATAGAGCAAAAATATCTATTGAACAGTTTGCGTTTTCTATATCACTATTTACAAATTTACTACCTGCCTCAAGCAATAGATCTACACCTCTTTTAGGGTTTTTCTTGTTCCTAAGGTGTTTTGAAATGCCTTTTTATCATCTTTCACCCTACCGGCCATTGACATTTCATTGATTCCTTTGGCATACCTTATCAGTCACCTACGTTTTTTAAATTTTGCAATGAATGTAAGCCACATTTCCCTTCTCTCTCTATTTATGTTTTGTCATTACTTTCACATATCCTTTTAATTAGGATGGCTTCCTGCCTAGCATAACTTCTCTCGTGTCTGTGGAATCATGGCTGTTTAGGCACCCAGTACGATTTCCTTGAACTCCCAGTTTTTGTTAACACTTCCCACTTACATTTATGTTACCAGTTATGCCAATAATTACTTTCAGCTTTGGAAAACTGACCCTTCTGAAGTTACAAATATACACATTACAGGTTGGTGCCATAGTCTGTTTTCACAAAGTAAATGTAGCCGGATTATGATCACTGATACAAAGGCAACCACTAATTTTTAGCAAAATGAAAATAAGAAAGAAAAACTTGTAGCACCTTAGAGACTAACAAATTTATTTCAGCATAAGCTTTCGTGGGTTAGTACCCACTTCATCGGATGCATGGAATGAAACATACAGTAGACAGATATTTATACAGTCAGAGAAACATGATAAGGTGGAGGTGCATAGACCAACCTTAAGAGGCTAATTAATTGAGAGGAGCCATAACAGCAGGGGAAGAAAAACCTTTGAAGTGATAAACAAGATGGTCACACAGCTGTGAATGAGGATCGTTAACTTAAGGGAAATAGATTCAATTAACGTAATGGCCGAGCCATTCGAGGTCCTTATTTAATCCTGAGGTAATGCAATCTAGTTTGCATATCAATTCGAGTTCAACAGTTTCTCTTTGAAGTCTGTTTTTCGAGTTAATCTGTCGCAACACTGCTACCCTCAAGTCTGTCAGTGAGTGATTAGGGAGGTTGAAGTGTTCTCCTACTGGTTTTTGAATGTTATGATTTCTGATGTCAGATTTATGTCCATTTATTCTTTTGCGTAGAGACTGTCCGGTTTGGCCAATGTACATGGCAGAGGGGCATTGCTGGCCCATGATGGCATATATCACATTGGTAGATGTGCAGGTGAATGAGCCCCTGATGGTGTGGTGGATGTGATTAGGCCCTGTGATGGTATCACTTGAATCGATATGTGGACAGAGTTGGCATCGGGCTTTGTTGCAAGGATAGGTTCCTGGGTTAGTGTTTTTGTTGTATGGTGTGTGGTTGCTGGTGAGTATTTGCTTCAGGTTGGGGGGCTGTCTGTAAGCAAGGATTGGTCTGTCCTCCAAGATCTGTGAGAGTGAGGGATCATCTTTTAGGATAGGTTGTAGATCTTTGATGATGCGCTGGAGAGGTTTTAGTTGGGGGCTAAAGGTGACGGCTAGTGGTGTTCTGTTATTTTCTTTTTTGGGCCTGTCTTGTAGTAGGTGACTCCTGGGTACTCTTCTGGCTCTGTCAATCTGTTTTTTCACTTCAGCAGGTGGGTATTGTAGTTGTAAGAATGCTTGATAGAGATCTTGTAGGTGTTTGTCTCTGTCTGAGGGATTGGAGCAAATGCGGTTGTATCTTAGAGCTTGGCTGTAAACAATGGATCGTGTGGTGTGTCCAGGATGGAAGCTGGAAGCATGTAGGTAAGTATAGCGGTCAGATACAACCGGACAGTCTCTACGCAAAAGAATAAATGGACATAAATCTGACATCAGGAATCATAACATTCAAAAACCAGTAGGAGAACACTTCAACCTCCCTAATCACTCACTGACAGACTTGAGGGTAGCAGTGTTGCGACAGATTAACTCGAAAAACAGACTTCAAAGAGAAACTGTTGAACTCGAATTGATATGCAAACTAGATTGCATTACCTCAGGATTAAATAAGGACCTCGAATGGCTCGGCCATTACGTTAATTGAATCTTTTCCCCTTAAGTTAACGATCCTCATTCACACCTGTGTGACCATCTTGTTTATCACTTCAAAGGTTTTTCTTCCCCTGCTGTTATGGTTCCTCTCAATTAATTAGCCTCTTAAGGTTGGTCTATGCACCTCCACCTTATCATGTTTCTCTGACTGTATAAATATCTGTCTGCTGTATGTTTCATTCCATGCATCCGATGAAGTGGGTACTAACCCACGAAAGCTTATGCTGAAATAAATTTGTTAGTCTCTAAGGTGCTACAAGTTTTTCTTTCTTATTTTCATTTTGCTGACACAGACTAACACGGCTACTACACTGAAACTAATTTTTAGGTCAGCCATTAACTCTTCTTTACTGTCAGAGTGAGATTCAGTATTAAATTACCCTGTGTTGAATGCAGCACTTTCTATGTTAAGTAGGAGCATTGCCAGCAGATATATAAGTAGGAGCATTGCCAGCAGATCGAGGGATGTGATCATTCCCCTCTATTCGGTATTGGTGAGGCCTCATCTGGAGTACTGTGTCCAGTTTTGGGCCCCACACTATAAGAAGGATGTGGAAAAATTGGAAAGAGTCCAGAGGAAGGTAACAAAAATGATTACGGGGCTGGAGCACATGATTTATGAGGAGAGGCTGAGGGAACTGGGATTATTTAGTCTGCAGAAGAGAGGAATGAGGGGGGGATTTGATAGCTGCTTTCAACTACCTGAAAGGCGGTTCCAAAGAGGATGGATCTAGACTGTTCTCAGTAGTACCAGATGACAGAACAAGGGGTAATGGTCTCAAGTTGCAGTGGTTGGATTTAGGTTGGATATTAGGAAAAACATTTTCACTAGGAGGGTGGTGAAGCACTGGAATTGGTTACCTAGGGAGGTGGTGGAATCTCCTTCCTTAGAGGTTTTTAAGGTCAGGCTTGACAAAGCCCTGGCTGGGATGATTTAGTTGGGGATTGGTCCTGCTTTGAGCAGGGGGTTGGACTAGATGACCCTGATATTCTATTATTCTATTAAATCATCTATTTTAGATATTCTAAAAAAGTTTTGTCTCTGGCCCCATGAGATGTACAGCAAGTGTCCCTCAGATTGAAGCCACCCGTGATAACACATTTCTTCCTACATACCGTGGACAGATACCTAAAGAACAGTTCGTCCTTTACTCTACTGAGATTTGCTGGTTTGTTACAGATGACCACCTGTGCCCCTATCTTTAAATGTACTAATTTGAACTTTAATCTTTAGGTATTTGAAGTCCTGTGGTTCTGTATTGTCTATGATTCGTTAACAGGTCCAGATGTCAGTGTTTAATGCAAAATGGCATTTGCCTCCCCTTCTACCCATTCTATCCTTATGGAACAAGTTGTAGCAATTGATTTTAACAGGCTTCCATCCTAACCAAACTTCAGTAATACCAACCATATCATGTTACCTCTCAAACATGAAGATCACAACCTCTGCTTGTTTATTACATAGGCTCTGAGCATTAGTATATAGACCATTAAAACTGTGTTCCTTACATGCCCGCTACTGTTTGGATTTGTCATATACATGATGCCTTGAGGCTAGTTTGCATATTTGCATGTTTGTACCATGATTCCCCCTCTATCACTCTCCCCTGGCATGGTAAGTTTAAAGCCCTTATGACTAGCCCAGCTAGTCTATTGTCCAGATTGTACCGTATTACTTAGAGGGAGGTCCTCAAAACAATAGAATCCCCTCTCTCCATAGTAGTTCCCCATTGTTTCCCACTAACTGTTCACCTCCAGTATCTTTACCTTCTTTTCTTTCAAGAGACAGGAAGGATTTCTGAAATCATATTCCTCTCCTTCAGCTCCCTTCTCAGATCCTTAAGGTCTTCCAGGATCTGTGGAGTGGTGCCTGATGTGGTGTCATTGCTGCCAAAGGAGTCGCTCCTGCTGATCTCAGAATCCTATTTAGCCTTGCAGCAATGTCCTTCATCTTCACTTGTGCAAGGCTGAACGCTGTCCTTCTGTCCCTTGCAGAATGTTCTGTCCCCTCTTCTTAGCATGGAGTCCCTAATCAGGGCTGACCAGTTGTGAATGTTTTCTTAGGCTCGTCCATCTTGTATGAGCTATGCGCAGCAGTTCTCAGTTCTTTCTTCCACTATCTGGTCCTTTCCTCTTGTTGGTTCTTGCAGGTTGTTCTCCATGTTACTCAGAACCTGGAACTGATTCAGTGCTTCCAACTGTGAACATAGCTTCCACCTTCTCCTATTTTTGGTGGTGACAAATTTCCAGTCTTCTTCACTGCTTTGGGATCTACTATGGTACTGACTGGATCTGTGTATCCAGGAAATCCTTTACATTCCTTATACATCACAAAAGTGGTCAGCTGGTTCTAAAGACCACAAACCTTCTCCATCAGGACTACCAGCTTGTACTTCATGCAGACAAAGTCTCATCTGCTTTCAGGGAGAAAGCAGAACACAACACATCTAATACAAGTCACAAATAGCTGACAACTCTCCATTTTTGTTGCAGGGGTGAAGCTGTACCTGTAAAGCAAAGCCCCCAAACTTCCTCCTACAAACTCCCATGGAAATTACACCTTTACCTGCTCCCTATTTGCTATTCTAATGTTAGCTATTGTCTACGTAGCTATGTCTACACTTGAAGCTAGGGCTGTGATTCCCCGCTTGCATAGACATACTCATGCTAGCTCTCATTGAGCTACCACACCAAAATTAGTAGAGTAACCACGGTGGCATGGGCAGCAGTGAGTAGAAGCACAGGCTAGCTGCAACTGTGTATGTACTCATGGGGTTCAGGTGGGTTTGTGCTCAGAACAGGTAGCCCGGGCTGCCACTCACCGCTGCCTGTACTACTGTGGCTACACTACTATTTTTAGCATATTAGGTCCATGAGAGCTAGCACAAGTACATCTACATGAGCTGGGAATCACACCCCTAGCTCCAACTGCAGGCATAACCTTAGTTAGTCCCTGCAGTTCTTACATTCCACAGATGATCTCCCCAGGAGTCAAAGTGAGTCTCTCTGCTCCTTAGCCTGCTCATTGCAGGATTATATTCCACAGGCCATCTGCCTGGGAGTCTCATCTGCCTGAACTGGGTTCTTTCCCCTGTCGTAGGGCTCCCTACAGACGCCTACCTACTCCCTGCTGCTCTCCAAATAAGAGACTATAACACACATTATGTGGCAATTATGCAGAGAGCCAAACCTAGAAAGTGAGCACAAGACACAAATTTCTTAGCCAGCAGGTAGGAAAAGCTGTCTTACAAAGAATTATCCTGCATGTGCTTGCGAAAGCTTCAGAGTCTCCTTCTCCCCTGGAGATATTATTTATATACATGCATGTATACACACTCTCACTTTACATTAAACACACACACACAGACAATATGACAGAACCAACAAATAGGGGAAGACCAGAATATGATTGAAACACATTTGGATAAAAATTGCTTTCCTTCTTGAATCATATGGGAAATAGCATCTAGAGCATTAGACTTCCCCTCGCAAATCACATTTGCTTCAGTTTAATTTATTTCCAAAAGCAGCAATTTTCATTTTAAACAAACAAACCGTAGTGGCATGAAGGGCATGAAAGGGACAAGTGCTGCCAGTGATAAAGTACAACCAAATATTTGTCCAAAAAGAGCTCCACAGTAGCAGTGTTTGTGTACATCATATGTCCATCTGGTAATATCGTTAATTTCTAAACTGGCAGCATGTTGCCTCTTATTGATGTGGCTATTCTTTCATTTCTTTTGCATCTCCCAAACTAATTACTTTTTCCTCAGTTTTCAACATGCAATTATTTATTTTGCCACACAATTAAGGGAAGTACAGGAATTCCTCGCTTAAAGTTGTCCTGGTTAATGTTGTTTCGATGTTAAGTTTCTGATCAATTAGGGAACATGCTCATTTAAAGTTGTGCAATGCTCCCTTCTAACGTCGTTTGGCAGCCGCCTGCTTTGTCCACTGCTTGCAGGAAGAGCAGCCCGTTGCATGTAGCTGGTGGGGCTTGGAACCAGGGTGGACCAGCAGCCCCCCTATCAGCTCCCCCTATCAGCTTCCCGCTCCCCTAAATTCCCTGTGCAGCAGCTGCCCAGCAGGCTATCAATTGCTGGCAGTTCAGCTGTCCCTCCCCCACTGCCATGTGCTGCTCCTGCCCTCTGCCTTGGAGCTGCTCCCTGAGCCTCCTGCTTGCTGTTCGGGGGGGGGGGGGGAAGAGGTGGAAGGGGGGCTAATGTCAGGGTGTCCCCCTTCCTCCTGAACCCCGTTTACCTCATCTTCTATAGAGCAGAGGGGACACACGACAGTCCCAGAGGGAGCTTCCTGGTCCCAGCTTGCTGATCTAATTAACTAGGCAGCGTACTTAAAGGGGAAATGTGCATAATCACACACACACACACACACACACACACACACACACACACACAGTGCATCTCTGTCTGCCCTCCATCCTTTCCTGCTTCCTTGTAGAGTGTGAGAGTTAATCCTTGAGGGCTCAGCCAATTGCTAGTTCATCATTTAGCAGTAAGGCATTCCTTAGGAAATATCCCACCCTCTGACTTCACCACCTCAACCAAGCTTCACAATCATCATTGCTGTGTACCAGTATTAAATTGTTTGTTTATAACTTATACAGTGTGTGTATATAATATAATATAAATACAATACAATATAGTCTTTTGTCTGGTGAAAAAAAATTCCCTGGAATCTAACCCCCCGCATTTACATTAATTCTTATGGGGAAATTGGATTCGCTTAACATCCTTTTGCTTAAAGTTGCATTTTTCAGGAACATAACTACAATGTTAAGTGAGGAGTTCCTGTACTGTGTCTTTCCTGTATTCATAATACTCTGAACAACAGAGTAGAAAACTACTTACGATTTTAGTCTCTCCACATCACACTGATTAGGTAACCATTCTTCTGTATATCCCACTCTGACTGATTCAGTCGGCTAGATTTTTAAAAAAAATTTAGGCACAACCCTGAGCAAAATGTAGCACATAAGTTGCACAACTCCAGAGAGCCTCAGACATGCCTCCCCTCCCCCCGATGCAACTGCCTCCCTGCTTCCCTCTTGTCTCCTAGCCATCCAGGATAGTAGTAATTTCCTGATGACCTATATCAATAGCAAATGATGATGCCCCCCACATGCCACCCCTCCATGTTGGTCAACAAGTAAGGGTGTGGAATCAAGGTTCCTTCTCCAGCGTCTGGCCCACATGCTTTTGGGATGAGAAGGGAAGTTAGTAGGTATGCAACATTTGCTTATTTTATGTGCCCAGACCCAAAGTCCAGGTAGCCCACACAGCGGTTTAAATAAGAGTTTTTGCTTTCCCTTCTTCTTTCCTTGTGTGGTTGCATCGTCCAAGTCCCATTCTATTCCTGTATTTGGTGAAGGTCTGTCTCTGTTGCACATATTTTAGTGTAGAAGGGAATCTGCTAGAGTAGGATGTATTAAAAAAATTGCTTGGTTTTGATATCTTCATCCTAGAATGCTGTACACACTGCTCTCTTAGGGGTTTGCTCCAGGCTTTTGAGCACTATTCATTGCTCAGTGGGAATGTATGCATGATGTGTCTTTTGTGTCAGTGTTATTTAGCCCAGTGAGTGAAACAATAAAGAAAGTGGAATGGGTGGACAAACATATATTAACAAAACTATGCAAGTTATCTTTTAAAATCTGTCAGGGTCCATTTTTTAGGTCTAAAATGTAATCTATTCATGCTGTCTGAATCTCATGCCAAAGAAAAATAGTTACCCAAATGAACAAAAAGTATTATTTGAGGAATACAGTATACGTGGCCTCTAGGTGTCACACTTGACCATGTTTAGGTCAGAATAAATTGTTCATGGGTTTTTCCATTATTTCATGACAGGTAAGGGGAATGCCCGTGTCATTTTTGCCTTTGAAAGTGTAGGATTCCGCCTTTTCTTTTCCCCTAACTTGTTATTAATTTCTTCAGCTAAAAAAGAAGGCAAGCTGCTGCCTCTCTCACACGGTCATCATCCAGTTTTTATTTTGCCCTGTATAACAAAGGTATGTGTTTGTTATTAAAAACAAAGGCAGCACAACAGCACAATGTTTGTTTAAATTACATGATCCTGCTTTTTTCCTTCTTTAAACTTGGTGAATATCTGAGGAAACTTAAGTGGTATATGGTGAGTAGGTGAGCATAGCAGGGGGTAAGGAAGGATGACCACATCCAAGAAGTGTTCGGAAAAGGTTATCAGTTTGTACATAAACATATCCACCATCATAGTGGTTCAGACCAAAGGTCCATCTAGCCCAGTATCCTGTCTTCCAACAGTGGCCACTGCCAGGTGCCTCAGAGGGAATGAACAGAACAGGTAATCATCAAGTGATCGATCCCCTGTCACCCATTCCCAGCTTCTGGCAAACAGAGGCTAGGGATACCATCCCTGCCCACCCTGGCTAACAGCCATTGATGGACCTATCCATGAATTCATCTAGTTCTTTTTTGAACCCTGTTAATGTCTTGGCCTTCACAACATCCTCTGGCAAGGAGTTCCACAGGTTGACTATGCATTGTGTGAAGAAATACTTCCTTTTGTTTGTTATAAACCTGCTTCCTATTAATTTCATTTGGTGAGCCCTAGCTTTTGTATTCTGAAAAGGAGTAAATAACACTTCCTTATTTACCTTCTCCACACCAATCATGATTGTATAGACCTCTATCATATCCCACCTCTAGTCGTCTCTTTTCCAAGCTGAAAAGTCCCAGTCTTTTTAATTGCTCCTCATATGGAACCTATTCCATATCCCTAATCATTCTTATTGCCCTTTTCTGAACCCTTTCCAATTCCAATACATCATTTTTGAGCTGGGGCAACCACATCTGCACACAGTATTCAAGATGTGGGCGTACCATGGATTTATATAGAGGCAATATGATATTTTCTATCTTAATGATTCCCAACATTCTGTTTGCTTTTTTGATTGCTGCTTCAAAATTGACTGGATGTTTTCAGAGAACTATCCACAATGACTCCAAGATCTCTTTCTTAAGTGGTAACAGCTAATTTAGACCCCATCATTTTATATGTATAGTGGGATTATGGTTTCCAATGTGCATTACTTTGCATTTACCAACATTCAATTTCCATTTTGCCATTTTGTTGCCCAGACACCCAGGTTTGTGAGAATCTCTTTTCTAGCTCTTCACAGTCTGCTTTGGATTTAACTATCTTGAGTAGTTTTGTATCATTTACAAAATTTGCCACCTCACTGTTAACCCCTTTTTCCAGATCAGTTATGAATATGTTGAATAGGACTGGGCCCAGTACAGACCTCTGAAGGATATCACTATTTACCTCTCTCCATTCTGAAAACTGACCATTTATTCCTACCCTTTGTTTCGTATTTTTTAGGCTGTTACCAAACCATGAGAGGACCTTCCCTCTTAGCCCATGACAGCTTACTTTACTAAGAGCCTTTGATGAGGGACCTTGTCAAAGACTTTCTGCAAATTTAACTACACTATATCCACAGGATCCCCTTTGTCTACATGCTTGTTGACCCCCTCAAAGAATTCTAGTAGATTGGTGAGGCATGATTTCCCTTTACAAAAACCATGCCGACTCTTCCTCAACAAATTATGTTCATCTATGTGTCTGACAATTCTGTCCTTTACTATAGTTTCAACTAATTTGCCCAGTTCTGAAATCAAGTTTACTGGCCTGTAATTCCCAGGTTCGCCTCAGGAGCCCTTTTTAAAAGTTAGTATTACATTAGCTATCCTAAAGTCATTTGGTACAGAACCTGATTTAAATGATAGGTTACAAACCACGGTTAGTAGTCTGCAATTTCACATTTGAGTTCCTTCAGAACTCTTGGGTGAATACCATCTGGTCCAGGTGACTTATTACTGTTTAATTTATTTATTTGTTTCAAAACCTCCTCTAATGACAGCTCGATCTGGGACAGTTCCTCAGATTTGTCATCTAAAAAGAATGACTCAGGTTTGGGAATCTCCCTCACATCCTCAGCCGTGAACACCGATGCAAAAAATTAATTTAGTTTCTCTACAAAGGCCATATCTTCCTTGAGTGCTCCTTTAGCATCTCGATTGTCCAGCAGCCCCACTGATTGTTTAGCAGGCTTCCTGCTTCTGATGTAGTTAAAAAAAATTTGCTATTACTTTTTGAGTCTTTGGCTAGCTGTTCTTCAAATTCTTTTTTGGCCTTCCTAATTATATTTTTACACTTCACTTGCCAGAGTTTATGCTCCTTTCTATTTTCCTCACTAGGATTTAACTTCCACTTTTTAAAGGATGCCCTTTTGCCTCTCACTGCTTCTTTTACTTTGTTATTTAGCCACGGTAGCACTTTTTTAGTTCTCTGTGTTTTTTATTTTGCGGTATACATTTAAGTTGAACCTCTATTATGGTGTCTTTAAAAAGCTTCCATGTAACTTTCAGGGATTTCACTTTTGGAGCTGTACCTTTTAATTTCTGTTTAATTACCTTCCTCATTTTTGTGTAGTCCCCCTTTCTGAAATTAAATGCTATCATATTGAGCTTCTGTGGTGTTTTCCCCGCCACAGAGGTGTTAAATTTAATTATATTATGGTCACTATTACCAAGAGGTCCAGTCTGGTACCTCTTGGACCAGATCCTGTGCTCCACTTAGGACTTAATCAAGAACTGCCTCTCTTCTTGTGAGCTCCAGGAAGCAGTCATTTAAGGCATCCCATCCTGAGGTGACATATACCCAGTCATTATGTGGATAGCTAAAATCCCCCATTATTATTGAGGGTATTTTTTTAATTTGTACGGCCTCTCTAATCTCCCTGAGCATTTCGCAGTCACTATCACCATCCTGCTCAGGTGGTAGGCAGTATATCCCGACTGCTATATTCTTATTATTCGAGTATGGAATTACTATCCAATAGAGATTCTAACGTACAGTTTAGTTCATTTAAGATTTTTTCCTTCATTTGATTCTACACTTTCTTTTACATAGAGTGCCACTCCCCCACCATGACGACTTGTTCTGTCCTTCCGATATATTTTGTACCCTGATATTACTGTCTCTCATTGATTATCCTCATTCCACCAAGTTTTTGTGATGCCTATTATATCAATATCCTCATTTAATTTGAGGCACTTTAGTTCACCTATCTTATTATTTCGACTTCTAGCATTTCTATATAACCACTTTCAAAAATAGTCACTTTTTAGCTGTCTGCCATTACATGATGTAATTGAGTGGGACTCTTTCATTTGACTGTTTCTCTTCAGATCTTACCCATATTTTATCATCTTCCATCCTCTTCTCTTTATGGAAAACAGAGAGTCTCCATTAATAGATCCTCCCTTAAGGGATGTGTCATAAATATAAAGGGAGAGGGTCTGATGCAGATAAACTCCTCTTACCAGTAAAGGGTTAAGAAATGCAGGTAACCAGACCGACACCTGACCTGGCCGGCATCTGACCAATAAGGGGACAAGATACTTTCAAATCTTGGGAGGGGGAAAGCTTTGTGTGTGGGTCTTTGTCAGACTCAGAGTGATCTTGGAGTCAGAAGGAACCAGTCATCTTTTCATCAAATCCTCACTTTTCTAAAGTAAGTTTAGATAGCATAGCGAGTAGATTTCTGTTTATTTTTGCTTGGTACGTTCCCTGTGTGAGAGGGAGGGGTTATTCCTTTTTTTCCCCCTGTAACTTTAAGGGTTTGTCCAGAGGGCGAATCCCTCTGAGTTTGGAAATTGAGTATCCTGTAAAATAGTTACCATCCTGATTTTACAGAGCTGATTTTACCTTCTTTGTTTTAATTAAATCCTTCTTTTAAGAAGCTGACTGTTTTCTATGGTTTTTAAAAACCCAGGGGGTGGGTTTTTAGATCACTGTGTAACCAATTGGTTAGGAGATTATTCTCAAGCTTCCCAGGAAAGGGGGGTACGGGCTTGAGAGGGTATTTGGAGGGGAAAGATAAACTTCAAGTGGTTTCCTTTCCTGGATTCCTGTTTAAAACACTTGATGGTGGCAGTGGGAGAAGCATTTCTCAGGGTGCAGGGAATTTTGTACCTTGGGGGTTTTAACCTAAGCTGGTAAAAATAAGCTTAGGAGCTCTTCATGCGGGTCCCCACATCTTTACCCTAGAGTTTAGAGTGGGGAGGGAACCCTGACATGGTGGCAGAGGTGGGATATATTGATCCAGAGATATTTTTTTTTGAACCAGACACAGGGAGTTTAGAAAAAAAATTTCTTCTCTCTGGCTCTTCCCTGTAGCTGCTTGGAAGCAGGGAGGGGGGAGGGGTTAAGCTGCTAGGAGCTAGAGTATCTACATATGAAAGCAGGTAGTTAAAACCCTACAGGGAAAACCCAAGCAAGTTTTTTTTTCTTTTCTAACTCTATCGTGTAAAGACAGATTAAAAACAGAAAGGCTAAGATGACTGCCAGTGAAGCAGCTATTAAACTTGAGCTAGCTAGACTGCAAGCTGAGGAGGAGGAGAGGAAAAATGCAAGACTGCTACAACTTAGACAGATGGAGATTGATGAGAAAGAAAGAGAGAGGAAGTATGCTGAGGAGGAGAAAGAAAGAGAGAGGAAGCATGCTGAGGAGGAGAGGAAGTATGCTATGGAGGAGAAGGAGAGAGAGAGGAAGCATGCTGAGGAGGAGAGGGAGAGAGAGAGGAAGCATGCTGAGGAGGAGAGGAAGCATGCTGAGGAGGAGAAGGAGAGAGAGATTATCCACAAATGGGAGCGACTATGCCCACCGTATGATGAATCCCGTGATATTGCTGAATATTTTCTCACCTTTGAGAGACTATGCAATCTCCATAACATTCCTGATGATCACAAAATGACCACATTGGTAGCAAAGTTGACTGGAAGTGCTCTGGACATATTCAATAACATGCCTATTGTTGAGGCTTCTGACTATGAGAAATTCAAGGATTTGGTTTTAAAACAATTTCAAGTTACACCTGAAACTTACAGAGTAAAATTTCGAACCCTTATCTGAGGGCCTGGACTAAGTAATGTAGCTTACGTAAACCGGATAAAGGAGCTGTTAAATAAATAGGTCAAGGGAAGCGGTGTTACTAGCTTTGAAGGAGTGTGTGATTTGATGGCTCAGGAACAATTCCTGAATATGTCCAAGGATGAGATAAAACAGTGTTTATGGGATAAGAAAATGGACTCAGCAGACAGTCTTGCTGTTTATGCTGATCAATACGAACAGTCCCAGATCAGCAGAGGGACAAGGACATTTGGCACACAAGGGGTGCAGGAAGCAGAGAGAAACAACCCTGGTCATAGTTTGGGGAGATACCAGAAAGGAAAACCTGAGACCACACCACAACACCAGGGGCAGCCCAAGGCCCCACAAGGAAAACCCCAGACCCCTTATTGCCCCACCACACCATTCTCCTGCAACCCACCTCGCCCCACTGACCAGTCAGCTGGGCGATGTTTTAAATGCAACGAATTGGGGCATGTGAAGGCCAACTGCCCCAAGAACCCCAACAGAGTACAGTTCATTGAACCGGGATCACACCAAAGGTCCTCAGGCCCAGATGCCTCCCAGATACCCTTGGAGCGAAGGGAAACGGTGAGTGTGGGCGGAAAGTAGGTTACAGCGTGGAGGGACACTGGAGCACAAGTGTCGGCTATCCACCAATCCTTAGTGGACCCCAGCTTAATCAACCCAGAGGCACAAGTGACGATTCAACCCTTCAAGTCCAACTCCTTTGATTTGCCTACAGCCGTGTTGCCTGTCCAGTACAAGGGCTGGTCAGGAAATTGGACTTCTGCAGTCTATGATGATTATCCCATTCCCATGTTGCTGGGGGAAGACTTGACCAATTGTGTGAAGCTAGCCAAGAGGGTGGGAATGGTCACCCGCAGCCAGGCTAAGCAAGCTGTCACACCTAGCTCTGTTCCTGAGACTTCCACCAGAACCCCATCTGTACTACCAGAGACCCGGATAGAGGTGGTGGAACCGGATACCCTGCCAACGACTGCAACAGCCGTCGTAGATCCAGGTGCAGAAACCCAACCAAAGCCAGTCTCGGAACCAGAACTGGCGAAGCAACCAGCACCAGAACCATTGCCAGCACTGAGTCCAGCGCTTGCAACCCCATCTACAGTGCCAACACCAGAGGGCACCACCAAGCCTGCAATGGCAGCAGCAGCCGATAACTTCATACAAGAGGCTCAGCCAGAGCCTGAATTACCACATCATGCACCAGCGGAGAGCGGTTCACAGTCAACGGAAACAACCCCATCACCTACATCGCTTCCAGAGGGACCCAGCCCAAGTCCACAACCCAGTGAGGAACTGATGTCTCCAGCATCTAGGGAACAGTTCCAAGCTGAGCAGGAAGCAGATGAAAGCCTCCAGAGAGCTTGGACAGTGGGACGGAGCAACCCACTGCCTCTCAGCTCTTCTAATCGATCCCGAACTCTCAAGCCTAAAGTGTACCATGTTAATTCTCTAAAGCCTTTTTTCTCCCGAGAATTGAAGGTTTGTCAGTTTACTGCCCAGGGAGCAGAAGACGCTGAGTGGCCTGAAGGTGTCTACTATGAAGGAAAAAATGACGGTGGCGTGGAAGAGGTGAACCTCTCAATGACCCTCGGACGTATGCAGCGCCAGCAAATCCAGGAGCTGTGCACTAAATTCGCACCGATTTTCTCAGCCACCCCAGGACTGACCGAACGGGCATACCACTCCATTGACACAGGTAATGCCCACCCAATTAGAGCCCAACCTTACCGAGTGGCTCCTCACGCCAAAACTGCTATAGAACGGGAGGTTCAAGACATGCTACAGATGGGTATAATCCATCCCTCTAGCAGTGCATGGGCCTCTCCAGTGGTTCTAGTCCCCAAACCAGATGGGGAAATACGCTTTTGCGTGGACTACCGTAAGCTAAATGCTGTGACTTGCCCAGACAACTATCCAATGCCTCGCACCGATGAACTATTGGAGAAACTGGGACGTGCCCAGTTCATCTCCACCTTAGACTTAACCAAGGGGTACTGGCAGGTACCGCTAGAGGAATCCGCCAAGGAAAGGTCAGCCTTCATAGAATCATAGAATCTCAGGGTTGGAAGGGACCTCAGGAGGTCATCTAGTCCAACCCCCTGCTCAAAGCAGGACCAAATCCAACTAAATCATCCCAGCCAGGGCTTTGTCAAGCCTGACCTTAAAAACCTCTAAGGAAGGAGATTCCACCACCTCCTTAGGTAACCCATTCCAGTGCTTCACCACCCTACTAGTGAAAAAGTTTTTCCTAATATCCAACCTAAACCTCCCCCTCTGCAACTTGAGACCATTACTCCTTGTTCTGTCATCTTCTACCACTGAGAACAGTCTAGATCCATCCTCTTTGGAACCCCCTTTTAGGTAGTTGAAAGTAGCTATCAAATCCCCCCTCACTCTTCTCTTCTGCAGGCTAAACAATCCCAGTTCCCTCAGCCTCTCCTCATAAGTCATGTGCTCCAGCCTCCTAATCATTTTTGTTGCCCTCCGCTGGACTCTTTCCAATTTATCCACATCCTTCTTGTAGCGTGGGGCCCAAAACTGGACACAGTACTCCAAATGAGGCCTCACCAGTGCCGAATAGAGGGGAATAATCACGTCCCTCGATCTGCTGGAAATGCCCCTACTTATACAACCCAAAATGCCATTAGCCTTCTTGGCAACAAGGGCACACTGTTGACTCATATTCAGCTTTTCGTCCACCATAACCCCTAGGTCCTTTTCTGCAGGACTGCTGCCCAGCCATTCGGTCCCTAGTCTGTAGCAGTGCATGGGATTCTTCCGTCCTAAGTGCAAGACTCTGCACTTGTCCTTGTTGAACCTCATCATATTTCTTTTGGCCCAATCCTCTAATTTGTCTAGGTCCGTCTGTATCCTATCCCTACCCTCCAGCGTATCGACCACTCCTCCCAGTTTAGTGTCATCTGCAAACTTGCTAAGGGTGCAGTCCATCACCCATGTCAGGCTGTATGAATTTAATGTGCTCCCTTTCGGGCTGCAGAATGCACACGCCACATTCCAGAAACTGGTAGATAGTCTCCTAGCGGGATTGGAAGAATCGTCAGTTGCCTATCTTGACGATGTGGCCATATTTTCTGACTCATGGGCCGAACACCTGGAGCATCTCCAGAAGGTCTTCGAGCGCATACGAGTGGCAGGACTAACTGTTAAGGCTAAAAAGTGTCAAATAGGCCTCAACAGAGTGACTTACCTTGGACACCAGGTGGGTCAAGGAACTATTAACCCCCTACAGGCCAAGGTGAAGGCTATCCAAAAGTGGCCTGTCCCAAAGTCAAAGAAACAGGTCCAATCTTTCTTAGGCTTGGCCGGATATTACAGGCGATTTGTACCGCACTACAGCCAAATCGCCGCCCCTCTAACTGACCTAACCAGAAAGAACCAGCCAAATGCGGTTCAGTGGACTGATGAGTGTCGGAAGGCCTTTAACCAGCTTAAAGCAACACTCATGTCTGACCCTGTGCTAAGGGCCCCGGACTTTGATAAACCGTTTCTAGTAACCACAGATGCGTCCGAGCGTGGTGTGGGAGCAGTCTTAATGCAGGGAGGACCAGATCAAGAATTCCATCCTGTCGTGTTTCTCAGCAAGAAGCTGTCTGAGAGGGAAAGCCACTGGTCAATCAGTGAGAAGGAATGTTACGCCATTGTCTACGCTCTGGAAAAGCTACACCCATACGTTTGGGGACGGCGTTTCCACCTGCAAACCGACCATGCTGCATTACAGTGGCTTAATACCGCCAAGGGAAATAACAAAAAACTTCTTCGGTGGAGTTTAGCTCTCCAAGATTTTGAAATACAACACATTTCAGGAGCTTCTAACAAAGTGGCTGATGCACTCTCCCGTGACAGTTTCCCAGAACCAACTGGTTAAAATTGTCCTTGCAATGTGGGATATATTGTTAGTCTTTATCCAGTTATTAGTATATTTGGAGATGCATGTGTCTTATTACTTTTGTTTTCTTTTAGAGCTCCAGGAAGAAATCACAGCCAGTGTTTCACACTATCGGTGATTTGGGGGGCGTGTCATAAATATAAAGAGAGAGGGTCTGATGTAGATAAAATCCTCTTACCAGTAAAGGGTTAAGAAATGCAGGTAACCAGACCGACACCTGACCTGGCCGGCATCTGACCAATAAGGGGACAAGATACTTTCAAATCTTGGGAGGGGGAAAGCTTTGTGTGTGGGTCTTTGTCAGACTCAGAGTGATCTTGGAGTCAGAAGGAACCAGTCATCTTTTCATCAAATCCTCACTTTTCTAAAGTAAGTTTAGATAGCATAGCGAGTAGATTTCTGTTTATTTTTGCTTGGTACGTTCCCTGTGTGAGAGGGAGGGGTTATTCTTTTTTTTTCCCCTGTAACTTTAAGGGTTTGTCCAGAGGGCGAATCCCTCTGAGTTTGGAAATTGAGTATCCTGTAAAATAGTTACCATCCTGATTTTACAGAGCTGATTTTACCTTCTTTGTTTTAATTAAATCCTTCTTTTAAGAAGCTGACTGTTTTCTATGGTTTTTAAAAACCCAGGGGGTGGGTTTTTAGATCACTGTGTAACCAATTGGTTAGGAGATTATTCTCAAGCTTCCCAGGAAAGGGGGGTACAGGCTTGAGAGGGTATTTTGGGGAAAAAGATAAACTTCAAGTGGTTTCCTTTCCTGGATTCCTGTTTAAAACACTTGATGGTGGCAGTGGGAGAAGCATTTCTCAGGGTGCAGGGAATTTTGTACCTTGGGGGTTTTAACCTAAGCTGGTAAAAATAAGCTTAGGAGCTCTTCATGCGGGTCCCCACATCTTTACCCTAGAGTTTAGAGTGGGGAGGGAACCCTGACAGGATGTCTCTGTCTGAACCACGTGCTTCTCTGCACCTGTCGGCTTTCCCACAGCCCTTAGCTTAAAAACTGCTCCACAACCTTTTTAATTTTAAGTGTCACCAATCTGGTTCCATTTGGTTTAGGTGGAGCCCATCCTTCCAGTATAGGTTCCCCCTTTCCCAAAAGTTTCCCCAGTTCCTAATAAATCTGAAACGCTCCTCCCTACTCCATCATCTCATTCACACATTGAGATCCTGCTGTTCTGCATGTCTACCTGGCCCTGCATGTGGAACTGGAAGCATTTCAGAGAACTTTACCATGGAGGTCCTGGACTTCAATCTCTTACCTAGCAGCCTAAATTTGGCCTCCAGGACCTCTCTCCTATCCCTCCCTATGTCACTGGCACCTACATGTACCACAACCACCAGCTCCTTGCCAGAACTACACATAAGTCTACCTAGATGTCTCAAGAGATCCGCAAACTTTGCATCAGGCAGACAAGTCACCATGTGGTTCTCCCTGTTATTGCAAACCCAGCTATCTATGTTTCTAATGATCAAATCCCCCATATTACCTGTCTCTTCCCAATAACTTGAGTTCCCTCTCCCAGAGAGGCATCCTCAGTGTGAGAGGATACAACGACATCACCTGGCAGGACTGGTCCAACTATGGGATCATTTCCCTCTGCTCCAGTTGGATGTTATCCTTCCCTGAGACTTTCATCCTCCTCAATAGCACAGAGGCTCTCTGATGGAGAGGTGGAACCATTCTACTGTATCCTGGAAAGTCTCATCTATGTACTTCTCTGTCTCCCTTAGCTCCTCCAGTTCAGCCACACATAACCTCCTCGCGGTCCCTTCAAAATATTTTGTAATCTGTAAAAGTATATTGTGTATTTGTTTACGAGGCTCACAAGCAGATTTTACTCACGTGATTACAATATACAATAGGGAGCCAACAGACCTAAATCTGACTAACGTTACAAGCCATATTTTCACAAGAATAAATTAATTGTTCTTTCGGAAATTTCTCTGATGCTTTTTATTAAATAAACAATATTGGTAGTAAAAAACATCTAGCCTTCCATCCACATTTAAGTTTTTATGTCTCCTTTCCACTAACTGAACACGTATGCCACATATTTGTTTTTTGGTGTAGTTCCCTAAACCACTTTAATAATGAACCCTTTCTAGCAGTAGTTAGATTTTTGGTTGACACTGTAGGGAAGGAATAATCAACAATCCTGGCAAGTAACAACCGTGGGGAGAAAATACTGAGTACTAAAAGGCTCATTAATGTAGCAGAGAAAGGCATAATAAGAACCAATGGCTGGAATCTGAAGCTAGACAAATTCTAATTAGAATTTAGACACAAATTTTTAATAGTGATGGTGATTAATCACTGAAACAAAGTACCAAGAGAAGCAGAGGATTCTCCATCTCTTGATGTTTTCAAATCAAGACTGGATGTCTTTCTGAAAGATATATTTTATCCAACCACAAGTTACTGCGCTCAATACAGGCGTAACTGGATGAAATTTAACGACCTAATATAGGAGATCAAACTAGATGATCTAATGGTCCCTTCTAGCCCTAAACACTATGAATTTATGAATGAACATTGTACTTTTCCAGTGCTCCACAACTGCGCCAACAACAGAAAGCATGAAAAGAACTGTTTTTTCAAGTGGCAGTCAAAGGCTGAAGGTCAACCTATCAACAAGCATGTTATACTGAGAAATCAAACTACCCATCATCAGTTCAAACAGTTCTTGTGCACTATCCCCTGGCACAGGCTTCAGTATGGTTAGAGACTTTTTGTAGTATGCATTTTTCATAACAACTCCAAATGTGTTGGATTCATAGTATTCTGATCAAAGAGAATCTTAAGTTCATAGACAACTACTGTCTATGGCAATAAATTAAGAATAAGTTGAGAGAAATCTTTGTGTCTTAGAATTTCGATCATACATCCAACACACTGTCTCCCTATCTCACACACACAAGATTCACAAGCAAACTTAATTACAGGCTGAGCTGGTGCCACCCGTAGTTAAGGTTGCCTGACACTTCCCATTATAAGACCCAGTTTTCAATTGCTTGAAACTTTGTTGAACAAACCATTCAAGCTGAAATTTTCCATACCAGGTGACTGCCTCAGGTTGAATTCTTTTGGAAAGTTTCAGCAAAAATGATTCCCACATTTCATCTAAGAATGAGATGAAGGAAAATATATTGTTTTACCTATGTTGAAAAACTCTTACTGACTTTTTACTGAGAAGCTCTATAGCCTCCATGCTTTGTTTGGCACAGGGATTTGCAATTTGGTAGGAGGTGCCCTTTAAGAGAAGGGAGCCCTTTAAGAGAAGGGAGAGATCTGAAGTAGTGACAGACACAATACAGTAGAAGACAAAGTATAATGATTTGTTAACTACTTAGAACTTTATCTTGGCTGGCTAAAGGGACTGATATGTGTTTTCAGCTGACCTCAACAGATCAATAATCCACAAGAGGAAAATAATTTTAGGAAACACCTTAAAGTACATAAATATCTTCATAACTTTATGATGTGAGTTAATGTGAAGTTATGTTTAAAAATCTTACTGCCATGGCTACATTAAGTTAGTGAGGAGAGTTTTACTGCAATTTACAAAACAACCAAAACTTTGAGATTGCATTACAGCATTAGTAATTAAATTTTGTGATATATCACATTATTGTTCAGGATGTATGAGCTGTCTCAAAAGGGAGGCGAGAGATCATGTCAGAGAATTAACCATTTTTCTTTGTACATTTTCCATTAAAAAACTTTAAGGAGCTACTCCAACATGTCCCATTTCTATTATATATACTGCATTCAGGCACCCTGGTGCTGAAGGTGTGCCTTTCACCAAGAACCAAAAGAAAACAAATCCCCAGATTCCTGCGGCCAGATTTTCCTGCTGCAGAATACAAGTAGCTCTCACTGAAGTTAATGGAGCCTATATGTAACCCTATGAGTACGGGGTGGAATTCCACTGTAATGGATTTCACTATATAATCATTTACTCTAGAATAAAAGTTGGAAAGAAGAAATAGGCATCCTTAATTCCTTATCAAAATATAACCTTAAAGCCAGATATAAAATTGAAGTGAGAGCATAAACCATGAGTGCAAAGCTCAAGTTACCGAAATCACAAGATGGAATTCTGACCCCATACTAAACTATTTGGGTGTTAATTTTTGGATTTTATCTAACACATGAATCCAAAATATGGAGTCATGTCTTCTCAAACCCTTGTTCCCATTATTGCAGACTTCTTCCTCCTCCCCCAGTGCTGCGGTCCTCTGCCCTGGGATGGCTCCAGATACCACCTACTCCACCTCCCCTCTGACTTTCTCACCAGTGGTGTTCCATCCTGTTTCAGTAGCCGGTTTTGGGCTGGGGGGAAAAGGGGTGGTGGCTGTGGCCACATCTGCATAATTGATGGTGATGTCACAACCATAAATAGGATTTTCTGCTGGTAGATTGCAATGTACTTAACATCACATTCCATGTGTTACAGAAAAAAAATCTCTCTTTAGTAAATTAACAGAATAAACATTAAATTCACTGCTTCACTATGGGGCTCAAACTAATCTTAAGAAGATGTGACACTTTTACGAAAGAAGTGAATGTCACTAAATTAGCACAATTGTGTTTCCCTATAGTGACAACAGGAATCATTATAGATTTTCTCAAACCACCATTATATTTCCCTAACTGCAAACAGTAAGAAAAGCTTTCTAATTAATTGCTAGTGGCAGCTCTGGTATTTCCAAAAGTTTCTCCCTTGAGATATAGAAATCTAACCTTGGTCTCAACATATGACAGTTGCATCTGTATGCTTTTTACTGAGGATATGGTTACATTCTTTGGAGTGCTAGTCAGTAAAATAAAAAAACCTTTTCAGCCGTACAGAGGAGATTGAAAGGATACAGAATTGTCAGAATGATCACTACACTCCTGGAATAAATGCTCAAACTTGCTGAGTAGCAATTGGACAAAAAGTCTGGACTCCAATCCATCATGACCATCTAGCCAGTTGAATAAAGGAGGTGGGAGAGTAATATTAATACATTCAGCTGAATAGACACATTCTCATGAGCAAAGTGATACATGATTATTAAATCACAAAATAGTACAGTAAAGTTTGGAGTTATACGCTTAAGGAAAGAATTTCAGAGAGAGCTAAATTCCATCCTCCTCAAAACCCATGGTACACAGTATTAAAATTCATGGGAAATACACAGCTAAATTTCCTGTGAGCTGCACTGAACATTTACCTCTTGAAATTTCTAAAGAAACCATTATGATCTATCAGGTAAATACATATTTGGACAATTTTAAAAACTAGTACCATTCACATGTTAATCAAATGCCATCTATTAAGTAAACAGTATATTCATAAATGTGCCTATATATAGATATATATATATATGCAAAAATATGCAAAATGCTATTTTAACAACCTTACTACTGAACTGTAAAACCAAATAAATCAATAATTTACAGGTAAAGGAGGACCATACAGACAAGGCAGGGAGGGTAAATGTGAAAGCAGGAGGGAAGAGATTGTGAGGGGGACAGTCAAAAGGGAGGAGGAAAGGGAAGGAAGTCTAGACTAACCACTAAGCCCTGAGGCGTACCTCAGTCAAATGTTTCTAAGTGCTTGTCCACACATGGAGTTGTTTCTGATTAATGCCATATTTGGCCACTCCTATTTCAGAATAAGAGTGCTCTCAGAAACCATGGACCCTGTGATGATGAGAGGTCCAAATTCATCGGTAAATATCCTAATGGGTAGTGCTCAAGCGTAGTCTGATTGCTGAGTCCAAAATCATTCTAATTCTAGTGTCAACTCTTTCCACAGATGCTTAACCAAAGGACAGTCCCACAACATGTACAAAAGTATTCCCTTATCTTTTACCACAGTGCCAGCACATGTCCAAAGGAAGAGCCTTAATCTTATATAGTCTTTGCAGTGTCCAATATATTCTAAATTATTTTGTTGTTACTAAATTAACTATAAACTTAAATCTATAGGTGCATGTTTTGCACTGCATAATACAATTGACCACTATAGAACTTTTAAGGGACACTCCAGAGCTTTATGCCAAGTTTTAGTAATATCTTCAAGACTGAAACAGTCCTTTTTCATCAAAAAGGCATCCATGGATGACATGGGTATGGGGAATTCGTGGAACATCTCTAATACACCCTGTACTTCAAATGTACCAGGCAGTCCCAGGGCATCCAGACCAAAGTGAGTGGTCAATAAATGTTTCAGCTGCACCATATTGCTGTAGCAAGGAGTTTATACAGACTCTGTAGAACCTGGAATGAAACTATTCCCTAACCTCAACCAATCATTCTCTCCAGAAGATTAGTTGGTTGCCAATCCATAAGTAGTGAGTACCCCAGGTAGTGGCTTTTGTATGGTCTGAAGGGGAAAAGGGGAAACTGTTGGCCAAAATGGTCCATACTCTCCTGAAGGCCACCTCAGAGGGTACCTTGTTTTTCCTCTTTAGGGCAGGATGAGGATCCCAAAGGCCCCAGTAGGGAGCTCAGTTTCATTAATTCTTTGGATCCCCACTCATAAGGGGGTGTTATTATTTATGTGTTGGAACTTCTGAGACCTGCAACATGATATAGGTATTATTAGTTCTGAAGATTCAGGAGTTTGAAACCACCCCTATCAATGGGCATCTGAAGCTTTCTTCAGATAGCCTGGGGTGCTGCTTCTGTCCCCACAAAGGTCCCGATAATGTTACTGAATCTTTCAAAACAGGACGGCAAGGTGACAAGCAGCAAACATAAAATGTACAAAAATCTAGGAAAGATGTTCATCTTAACTGTGTCCACATGCTCAGTGAAAATACAGGCCACCATTGGTATCTTCTGTTAGCTGTGTAAGGGTGGATTCTAATTTAATTTTTTACAAGTTTTTAAAATATTTCTTTGTACTTTATCTGCAGGATTTAATTGCCTCTCACTGTCTACAAAGTTCCACTGGGAGAAAGCCCCACTGTAAGGCCGCCAGGAAACCTCAAGTAGTTTTGAATTTTGATAGTTAATTCTATACCTTAAACATGAACCAAAATTTTGGATTAATGTTAGAAGGGCAGGGATTGTGGTATCTGGGTTTCTTATATACTGGTGTATAGCACCAAACAATCCTCCAATGGGCCAATCTTGCTACCCCAAATATTTGGGCAAGATGATATGGCAATCATCATGAGTTCTCAGGGTGAACAGGAAATGGGTCAGTGGACAACCTGACTGGACTCTGAGGAGGTTCAATGAATCTGAAATTACGCCATTTGTTAAGATATGAGATGTGGGACTCTAATATAGAAAGCTCCAAAAGCAGGCCCCAAATCAAGCTCTGGAGAGTATGAAGCATTGTATTCCCAGTTCACTTGATCAAAGGTCTTTTTAGCATCCCAGTACTTGGAGGTGGGAGTCATTATACTGTACTATTATATCTATTAACAGTCTTACATTATCCAAGCGATACCAGCCTTTAATGAAACCCACCTGGTTTAGATGTATGATACTAGGCACAACTTTCTCCAGCCTAGTTGCCAAGTTTTGGCCAGTATGTTCACATCACTACTAATTAGGGAAATTGGTCTATAGTTCAAGCATGATGTGAGATCCCTACCATGGCTGGAGTCATATAATTGCTGCCTGTTTCTACGTTGCTGATATGAATGCATATACCTGGCAGATGGAGTAAGAATATACTCTGGATCATTGCAGAAGAAGAGTATAATTCTTCCAGATCCTACCCCCCAGTACAAGAGAATGACTATCGGAAAAGATCAGTTAACACACTACCAGTTGATATTATAAAATAATTTCCACTCTTTTCCAAGTGTTAATAAAGAAAAGAAAAGAAAAATAAAATAACCGTGAACAAGATCATTCACCAGGAATACTATGAAAAAGTATGCAGAGAAATTCAAAAATGAGTAAGGAATGGCATTTTCCTTGCACTGTCCCAATATTATAACCAATTTAAAATACTTATTATATTAAGAAACATAATCCCCGTCCTCTTCTGTTTTAAATATAATGTGGTTAATCCCCCCTCTTCCTCTTAGCTTCCCTACCTCCCAGGAAATATCACAATGAAGCATCCCCAAATGTGTTTCTTTGTCACTGACACGATTTGAGTTGTTTCCTTGACTTTACATAAAATGAAGACCATCCATTGCATTGCTTTAGAATGGACCATTAGCCATTGTATTCTTAAGTCATTAAAAAGAGGAATTTCAAACCACACAATAAATAAACCTAATGTATAGCTCTAAGCAGTAAGTAATTAAAATAAATAGTAAACATTTGCTTTATTGTGTTTTTTCCCTACTAAATCATTATTTTTGTAACATTTCTTTAAATGGCTTTCATTTTTATTGCACTGCAAAAATGAGATCATATTCATTGCATGCAATTCATTATCTCAGCTGATTGTGTTTTAATTCCTGAAACATACAGCAATGTTGGATGTGCCTTTTACATTTTGACACAGATAGTGCATGCTGAGAATAATTAGCTTCACTATGGCAGAACAAATGATTTCTTTGCAAAAAACACAGACTGCTTTTTAACAAAGATAATCATAGAACATGCAAGGTATTTCATGTCTTACAGTAAAGCAGCTATTTCATTTTTAATTAACTATTTTGTACACTGATTTCCCTAATGACCATAATGACCCATGTACTATCTGATAGCAAGTGCTTTTCAACAGATCTAAGGAGGGGGAAAAAAATGATACTTTCTGTGCACCAATCTGCTATACTGAATCAGTTCAACAATGCTATTAACAGTAAGACCAATTTAAAGAGCCTTCAAATTATTAGTTTGTGATGTAATAAAACAGGATTTTGTTTCAAATTATAATTTAGATGAAAACCAAGATGCATTCTTAGCTGCAGTTGCCAAATATGATCTGTTAAGTGGGATTTCCTACCTGAAGCAGAAAATGTCATCCAGAATTTTACCACATGCAGTTATTTGCTAAATGGTGATTAACTATTATGTTGATCTCCTCACAATGTAAGCTATTTTGTTTATTTACTTAGAGATTTACAAAAATGTACTCATACCACAATCTCTATGATCATATACATACATATAAAATAATAAATAACCAGTTGATAAAAATCCAGCTTAACTAGAATCTCTTCTCAAACTGCCAGTGTAGTATATTCTTCATAATCAAACACTATCATCTCATGCAAAGGCCTGAGTAAGAGGCGGGCCTTACCGTATTCCCTCAAGGTCAACACATTCTGACTCTGTTGAATCAGAAAGGGAAGCACTCTATGAAGTGAAGAGACCTCCACCAGACTATACCTTTCTCCAGTCCATAGCCCCCACACATTGACATCTTCAGGATCTCTTTGCAGAAGCACCACATGATCTCTCTTATTATACTAATAGATAAGAGTAAAGCTCCTTCAGCAGCTAAGTCACTGGGTTTTATAGATTCATTCAGAAGCAAATAGGATGTCAGTACAGTCTTCACAGGACTGGTGCAATAGTCTCCTAATGTCAAACAATGCCAAGTATGAAGGCAGCTGGATTTTGCACAAGTTTCTATATTTCTGAGTGGTCGCCAAGTGTAGCCTCATTCAGAGGACATGCAGTAATCCAATCTTGTGGTCAGACGGATACAAATTACTTCTCTCTGATACAGCCCTTGCCAAAGTTAACACAATCTCCTACTCTGGTACACATGGAAAACAATGGCTCTGACATGAAGTTCAGTAAGCTCTCAGAAGCATCCTCAAAGCAGAAGCTTTCTTGACAAAATCCTATAACAAAGAAAGACACACATGCACTTTTTAACCATTTCCTTAAATGCTCATCTCCAGCACCACCTCCATCTTGTTTCTGCAGCGTCTCAGCCAATCAGCTCTCATCTATGCTAGCTACTGAGACACCAGAAAGACAGCACCATTCAAGTCTGAGGAAAATGAGATATATAGCTTCATATCAACATATTGATGGGCATCACCACCCAAATTACTTCCTTATCCAGAGTGATAGAATAGAACGTTGTGCATACTACTTTGCTTGGAGGCCTCTTAACATAACCTTCTGAAATCTCTGAGAGAAAAGAACAGAAACACCAAAAGATTATTCTTTGTCAGGGTCTTCAGGCAAGTTAACTAAATCTTGTGGCCAAATGTATCAAAGGCAACTGGGAAAGAATGTGACCTCTAACCACTGCTATAAGAACGAGCACCAACAAAACTAGTGTAGCCTATCTGCCATTCCAGTACAATGGCCAAACTAAATGTGGTCAGGGAAATGAGGACTCCAGATGGCACAAAAGCTGTTTCACTACCATCTTCTCAACAACTATAAGAGCCTGCACTGGATTAAAGGAGTGCACAGATCTTGTGCTAGCTTTTTGTACAAGCTTAAATGTCATCCTGTAATACAGTACCTGCACTGTAAAAGTGGATTCTGGCATCAGCACCATGGACAGTGTCCCATATGCTTTTTTTTTTTTTCCTTTTTTTTTAAAGCCTAGAAAGTGCCAGAAACTTTATTTTATGATATTTTCAACAATCTGTTCATTACAAAAAGTTTTAAATTACAACTTTTAAAACTTTATTTTTTACAGTAAACATTGCACTGTTTTAACTGTATGAATCACAGTCAAAAAAGTTGCATAAATGGGCATAAACCTGCAACTGCCCCAACTTCTGGTTTTCTACAGTCATGGAAGTTAATAGGTTCTGAGATTTCACTATTCTCTCTCTTAAATTAGTAATACATGCCTAGGCCAGGAAGGTCCAGACTCGTAAATTTTCCATTGATTTTAATGGGAGTTAGGCACCTAAACACCTTTAAAAATCTGGCCCAAAGATTTGAAAATTATCCTACTCTACAGCCACTTAATTCTCCCTAAATTTCAGATAACAAAATAAAGAATGCTACCACTGTTTCAGTTCCATCCTCAGAAGAGGAAGTGAGTCTTCAGCTGCTAATGTGCACACACTGCATTTCTCCTTCAAAGGTTTTGAATTTCTAAGCTATACTTAGTTTGAATATTCCAGATGGCAACTGTTATGCCCTTGACAATTATTATTGGAAGTGGAAATTATAAGATGATGATGCTTCTCAGAAAAGTCCAAATTAGAACAGAAAATATAGGTATTTACTTTTATTCTATAGTTTTAACATATTGATAGCTTTGGACATCTCAATTCAAAAGGCAAAATCAAGTCTACAAATAGGTCTTGTTTTTGCCCAAAGGTACTCAAGCATTTTGAACCTTCTCCATTATTATATTCACCATACACTTTAGTAAAGGGGAAATTTTTAAATATATTATATATATATATTATATATATAAGGCAGTATGAATCTAAAAAGTATTTTAAATGGAAAAAATCTGTATACTTATTAGAATCCTTCTGTTATGCCGAAGTAAGTTGATTTATATACTGCAATACAAACTCTTTTTCCTTAGAAACCCCTTTGCAAAGTACAACTGCATTGTTATCTTAATGAGACTGTAACCAGAAATGCTTTGCAATTCATCCTGAACTTTATGATGTTGAAATGTTCTGAATTATTGGCTATCACTCAGAGATGCTCCCAGCACTCTTCAGATAGAGCTTAACTCATTAGAAAGGAGGTGCTGGCTAACCAACAGAAGAAAGTCAGTTTCAATAAGAGAAAAGTGCTGCTTTCTAGGCATACAAGACCTGACGAGGCAGAATGTGACAAAAAAGGGAATTACAGTGTGGTATGGAGAATTCCTCCAGCATATCTTCAAGGAAAGGGTATTGGGATTTGGTTTTTTTGCTTCATTGGCAAGAATTATTTTGTTGTTATTCAGTGATAATTTCCAAGCACTTTAGTATACTAATATTTATTGTGGCATATGCTCAAGATTCTAGGCTTCCAAGACAGATTTCATTTGGAAAAAACTTGCAGACTGCCTTTAATAAAACCAGGTAAATAAGGCTCAGAAAGGCTACCAACTATATTTCATTTGTATTTTTAGACAATTTATTTTGTTTCCCGTGAAAGTAAATATATTTCCTTCTTTATGGAAAATATTTGTATTAATCCAAAAATGTGTCATAATTCTGTGAACAAAAGGGGCAATATATTAGGGTAAGGTATTAAAATTAGAGTACAGAAAAGTTGAAATTCTATTCTAAAAATAAAAATAATATTTTGCCACATGGTATTCACTTATAAAACAGAATTAGTGCATTTGAGTTTTAAGACTGTATAAATATTTTATTGTGGTATCCTACTATCTATCTTCCACTTCTGTTAAATGCAAAGCTACCAAAATAGAAAAACTACAAATCTGCACAAGAAAAAAAAATGTCATTCCAGAAAGGAAAATCTGATCATACTTTATAACTCTAAAACTACTGCAGTAGTTTACAAAACTCAAACATTTATTGAGCTAGCTGAAATTGTTATCCTAAAAAAATCAGTGAAAACTGAATAAAATTTAAACTTCTAATCATCATGTAGATTGGCCTTGGGTGTAATACATAGGGAGAATTTTTGCTGACATTCACTCCAAGAAATCAATATAAAGCTAAAATAATTATTTATTAGAGAGAGGTTCTTAAAAAAGGACTTAGAAACACTATTGGGATCCACCTGCAGGCCACTGCAGAATGATTGCAGCTGGGGGGATGAGACAGCAGGGAAACCCATTCAGGCTGATCCAATTTAGATATGCAAATTTTATCTTGTGTGCTTGAAAGAAACATTGTGGCACAGCATAATTTGCACCTTGCGTTCTAAGGAATAATATTTCTAATCTAATGAAAACATGCCTCCATTGTTCACTTTTTCACTCACCAGGTTTCATGTAACTTATTGTTCACTTGCACATTTAAAACCATCCTTTCACATTTAAAAACTATTAATTACTTTAGAAAGAAGTAAAAAAGACATATATATTTACTATTGCAGCTGATTACAGAAGCGGAAATGTTATAATTGACCGATTAATGTGTGATCCTAAGCTGTGGCGATAGGACTTGCACAAGCCTGGATTTAGGACAGAAATGGCATATAAAGAAAATTGTACACTCAATTCTGCATTGTCAGCTTATTTTTTATTGTTTTGGATGGTCTGGATAATGAGAAGATTCTATGTCCAAACTAAACCTATGGTCAAATTCATCCCTGGTGTTTCTCCATTGAAGTCAGTGGAGCAATGTCAGGAATACTCTGGCCTAAGTAGTACAATTCATATGTATTAGTATATTAACTCTTCTGACAATTTTTTTGGCAGAGAGCAAGAGATGTCTTGTATCATTGTTAATTCAGGAGCATCTCTCTCTTGCTAAGTGCAACCAGTACAAGTGATGCTCATGGATAAATGCTTACTTGCAACATACTGTATCACATGCTTACTGTTCAAGGGCAAAATTTTCCTCATATCCACACAGAAGCTCTTGACTGATATTCTGTTCTCTTTACATTCCTGGAACTCCAATTAACGTAACGGACAGCAATAGCAGTTCTGAGTATGTAGGGAAGGTAACATATTGAAACTGAGATCCACCATGCACATGTGAAAAGAGAATTTTGCCCAAGTATTAGATAGCCTAAGTTTCAGAGATGCTAAAACACCCTCATCTCCTATACTTTTTAAGGGATTCAAAGTTTATTAAGACCATGATCCTACAACGAAAAGTTCATGGGTGGTGGAAGCCAGCCATCTGTTCAGTTTTTCTTGAAGTATCTGGCTCTATACATATATATACAAGTATAATATTTGAATTCATCGCTTTGTTGCTGCTGCCTCAGAAAGGAGCAACACAATTTAAAGAATCAACATTTATGTTAAAAATTCATACTGACCTGAAATAAAAATGTCAACTAAAGTCTGAGTATGTGCATAAAATACATTTTCCAGCCTTTATGTAGCTCAGAATTCAATAAATTAAAAATCCCAAAGGCATTGAAAATAACTTTTTGGTTACTAGTGTAGTAATGTAACCAAATTTTTTTTCCACTACAAAATTCAGATTCAAGATTATCTGACGGACCAGAGTTACATGAAATCTGCATCATAATCATATTTAATGGTTTTATATTTTACCAGACTAGCTCCTCCCCTTTGATATAATAATGTATGAGCAATTTATTTATATCTTTTATCCAAGACGTGAAAAAGCTTCTTAAAGCCTCACAACACAGTACTGTGAATACCTGTTATTATATGTTTTACAGATGGGTTGATTGAAGCTGAGGCCAGTTTTGAAATTTACATATGGTCACACAGCTAGTAATGGCAGAATTAGGAATGGAATTCCAAAATCCTGATTCTTTATCCTGTGCTCTAATACTGGACCTCAGTCTACAGCTCACTTCTTACCTTTTATTCAGTGAATGAAGCTATTTGTGGCACCTCATTCTTAAAATTGCAGTATTTGCTATTTAAAACAATAGCATGACCTTGGGTGCAAACTAGCAATTTGGGTCATTCTTCCAGTAAAGATGATTTAGTATCCAACTCTGTTTTTACAGTTTTGGGCACAATAATCTGAGAATAAAAATGACTAAATCCCAATTAGTATTCAAGACTCGTGTATAAGACATATGTAAAATTTAGGGAAGCAGAAATGCTATGATAAGCAGCTAAACACGCACATTTAAAATGACTATGTTTATAGCTAAAGACAAATACAGCCTATGAATGAAAAATGCACAAAAACTACATGAGGAAAATAGACAATGGTTGAATTGATGACTATGTAAAATAAAAAGAGATTATTCAGTAAGAATTACCAGAAAATACATAATCTTTCTATGAATATGACAGATTCAATAAAGGTGGAAAGAGAATTGGGTTCTGCACAAAATTCAATAATACTGCAACAAGAAAAAATGCAAAATTATGGTAGAATTTGAAATCTGAACTACTGTACATACTATGTGTATTTGTGGTATTCAGAATTAAGAAATATGTCTTTTACTGTAAATAACCTTAAAGCAAATCATTTTTACATTCCTAGATTTGTAAATATAATTGGAAAAATGCAGGTTCCAGGCTAGCACCACAGAAAAGAAAGTGACTGTGATACTCCTATTCTTTTAGTTAAGAATTGTGTTCATATACATCTGAGGTTAACATCTCCACTGTAACTGCAATGTAACTTTAGAACATTAAGTGGCACAGGAGTGGGAACAAGCACTGAAACAGTTAATCTGTTGAAAGTTAGATAAACTGACTTTACCATTTTTTGCACACTCGCTCCAGAACAATTACTGGAACGGCTTTAATGCTGATTTTAGCAAAAGCTGCATATGCAGGCAGTGGGGTGAGAGAGAAAGCTGATACAATGGTGCTTGGGAGCAGCACAGAGTCTGAGTTACAGAAGAAATCAGCATACTGTAGTAAGAATGAAAGGGCCCACATTCCCTAGTAGAGAGCTACCCAATATCCAAAACAGAACAGTCATAAAAATAATTACAACAGTAAAGTCCAGTAAGCTAATTAGTGCAGAAGTAAAACATGGCCCCCTATATTTGAACCCTATACACTACTGTGATAATCTTTGTAAAAAATATGACTTGCGAGGTATCATTTGAAAACTAATAACTCACTGGTCAACAATATAATGATAAAAATGTGTTAATACTATATGTAAAGGTATAAACATATGCGGAGATTAGGTCTGAAAGACAAAGGACAAACTGATGCCTGTAGCCATGTGCCTGTAGCCTGTAGTTATGTGTCATCAAAGCTGATGGGCAATCACCTATCAAGGGGACATTCTTTGGCAAGGAAGGGGGGCAGAAACAAACAGATCTGCATCTTAGCCAACAGCATGAAACCTCTTTCACCATGAGACTCCTTATCTCATCACAATGGGAATATATTTTATCTAGGGATAAACCTCGAGAAAATGCCTTTCAAAGGGCAGCTGGACTAATAAGTGAAGGACGGGTCACGCAGATCCAGGACATCCCGCTCAGGTGATTTCAGGAGCAACGGTAGATGCACAGGGCAGGGATCGCCATCCACAAACCCAGACAAATACTGTTGATGGTAGGGAACCTTGGCGTAGGACAGTTGTCAGGGTGGTCCAGAGATCAGTGGCACCACACATGTGGCACAGCTATGAGAAAAGTTTTAATAAATTCATATAATTTCAGGAGCAGGAAGGCCAGTCGGCAATGTGGCCCATTACAGAGGAACAGGTGCTGCGGTACATGCTGTCGTTGGCAACCCGTCAACTGGCGTCCTCCACAATCTCAAATCAGCCATTACATTTGTCAGTAGGCTAAATGGCTACCCAGATCCTTGCAGGGGTTTCTTAGTTTGAAGGTTTTTGGCGGGATGGTCACGTAGCGGTGACTCAGGGAGGATTTCTGTCATCCCATCAGGGTTTCCACGCTCGGGGATCTCCTTCACATCCTCGGTGTCATATGTCATAGGGCACAGGAGGTGTCCCTATTCAGGACAGCATTCTTGACAGCATTATTTGGTGCTTTCAGGATCACTGAGCTAGTGCCTGGATCCATCAGGGATTCTATGGGAAGGGCTTTGGAATTTTGTGACATAAATTGGCACAAGCATGCAGGAATATTACACTTCGAAGGTCAAAGACTGATCAAGTCGGCTGGGGTGCATTCGTTAACCTATGGGAGGGTGGCGAGCCTGGAGTCTGCCCCATTTGGGCATTGAGGGCCTACATGACAATACGGTGGAAGGGAGAAGACTTCCTTTTTGTACACGGAGATGGGAGTCCCCTCACAGCATATCAATTGATTACCATGTTGAGACGGGGACTAACGAGGTTAGGACTCCAGCCCATGAATTTGGTTCCCATTCATTCAGAATAGGGGTGGCTTTGGCAGCAGCACAGATAGGTATGGAAGCAGAGGCAATTCAGGCAATCAGGCGCTGGCAGTCTAATGCATACCGAACGTATGTAAGACTGCAGGTGGAAAATCAACATTAATTGGTAGTGTTCTCATTTCAGATACAGGACAGCCGGCTATACACACGAGGGTGTGGATCTGTGGGCACAGTATTGTGTTTGGGTGCATAGGCACGCATCAAGGTTGCCCGAGGGCTCCCAGCTGAGATTTGGTGGCGAAGCATTACTCACTTGGCACGCACGGAGGAGCATGTTATGGGATCAACTGATAGCGCTGTTGTATGCTGTGCGGGCACATCAGCGGCTACCGGATATATTGGTGATACACCTGAGAGAAAATGATCTGGTAACACTTAAAGGGATGGAGTTAATGCTTCAAACTAGGAGGGACCTGAAGCAGATCCTGGCAATTTTTCCGGGAATTAACATTGTCGGGTCGAATATGCTCCAGCGCAGGGTCTGGCAAGGAGCCATGAACCCCACCAGGGTGGATAAAACCAGGAAGTATGTAAACAGGGAAGTGGCCAAATTCTTGTTGCTTTTGTGGGGGACAGTAATTTCACATCCTGACATCTTCTACGTGGCACCGGAGTTATTTCGGGAGGATGGAGTGCACCTTTCAGACTCAGGTGCTACCATATTTTTGGCTGATATAAAAGAGGGCATTGGGAGATGTCTGGGAACCCAGCTGGGTGTGGGGAGGAGGCAGCCAAGCTAATGGCTGGCGCCTCTTGTGGCGGATGTTCAGTGCAGGTACTCCATAAATTAAGGCCCAAAAGAACGGATAAATGGCTTGCAAAAGGAATTACGGGGAGGTGCTTGGTAATTGAGCGAGCTAGGGGCAATTAGGGACTCCTCTGATTGGTACGGCAGAGAGCCAACCCCCCACCATTATCGTCCTCCTAAACCCCTCCTATTAGGGGGTGGTGATCAGTAAGGTCCCGGCAAGGGAATTGCTGGAGGGACCTGGATGAAAAGGGGGGAGGGCTTGTGGAAGGCCCCCCTGGGAATTGGAGGTTCCCGTCAGTGGATCTGCTGGAGGGTCATGAACAGAAAGGTGGGGGAGGTGGGCTGGAAAAAGCGCGCACACACACACACACACACACACACACACACACGGTTAATTGTGGGGATTTCACCTGCACTGAACATTTTATCCACCGGGTTAGTCCCAGACATCTAATAATAAAGTTCTGGCCTGATTAAATCCATATCTAATGTCTCTTGTCATTCTTTCGGCATAGCCAGACAATGCCTTTAAAGGGGGGAGGGTGGACTATTAAGTGAAGGGCAAAAACACTACAAGCAAATTCTCCCTATCTACCTCTCTCTCTTTCACCTGAAACAACAAAAGAAACTGCCTATGAACTCTGGGAGCAGATCCAGGCCTGATAATTTGGTCAGCAATGTTACTGGGAATGTGTGGTAAGGGATTTCTCCTTGAACCAAGTGTAGTTTGTTATGTTGGAGCGCTAGAAAACATTTTATCTTTATTTCTCTTGTAACCATTTCTAACTTTAATGCCTTATACTTGTACTCACTTAAAATCTCTCGTAGTTTTTGTTCTTTAATCAAAAAGAATCCTACAAAATGTGGAAACATGGATGAATTGCTAAGGAGTACAAATGAATAGCACAAGCATGTAGGGACAAAATTGGAAAGGCTAAGGCACAAAATCAGTTAGCACTAGCAAGGGACATAAAGGCAATAAGAAGAGTTTCTTTAAATACATTAGGAGCACAAGAAAGACAAAGGAAAGTGTAGGCCATCTACTTAGCATGAAAGGAATACTAATAATTGATTACACCAAGAGGCTGAGGTGTTTGATGCCTATAAAACAGTTAATAGTGACCAGACACTCAACACAATTAATATGAACAACAACGGGGAGGGAATGCAAGCCAAAACAGGGAAAGAACAGGTTAAAGAATATTTATATACATTAGATATATTCAAGTCAACAGGGGCTGATGAAATTCACCCCAGGGTACTTAAGAAATTAGCTGAAGCAATCTTGGAACCCTTAGCAATTATCTTTGAGATCTCACGGAGGACAGGTCAGGTCCCAGAGGACTGAAGAAGGGCAAACATAGTACCCAAAGGGGGAACAAAGAGGACATGGGGAATTATAGACCAGTCAGCCTAACTTCACTACCTGGAATAATACTGGAACAAATGATCAGACAATACATTTGTAAGAACCTAGTGGATAATAGGATTATAAGGAATTGTCAACATGGATTTGTCATGTCAGGTCAAACCAAACTAATTTCCTTCTTTGACAGGGTTACTGGTTTAGTGGAAAGGGGAAGCAGTAAACAGGATATACCTTGATTTTAATAAGGCTTTTGACACAGTCAGGGGTCAGTCCTAGGTCCAGTACCATTCAATATTTTATTGATGACTTGGATAATGGAGTGGAGAACATGCTTATACAATTTGAAGATGACATCAGAGTGGGAGGGGTTGCAAGCTCTTTGGAAGACAGAGTTAGAATTCAAAATAGCCTGGACAAATTGGAGAATTGGTCTGAAGTCAGCAAGATGAAATTCAATAAAGCCAAGTGCAAAGTACTTCACTAAAGGAAAAAAAATCAAATGTACAAATACAAAATGGAGAATAATTGGTTAGGCGCTCCAATTTTCCTGCTGTAAAGGATCTGCGAGTTATAGTGGATCACAAATTGAATGAGAGTCAACTTTGTGATGCAGTTGCAAAAAAAGGTGAATATTCTGGTGTGTAGTAACAGGATCTTGTAGGCAAGACAAAGGAGGTAACATCTTGTTCTATTCAGCCCTGGTGAGACCTTTGCAGAAGCACTGTGTTCAATTATGGGTGCCAGATATTAGGAAAGATGTAGAGAAACTGAAGAGAGTTCAGAGGACATAAAAAAGGGTTTAGAAAACTTGACCTATAAGGAAAAGTTAAAAAAACTGGGCATGTTTAGTCTTGAAAAGAGAAGACCAAGGAGTGAACATGATCGTCTTCACATATGTTAAGGGCTATTATAAAGAGTCCAGGGATCAATTGTTCTCTGTGCTCACTGAAGGTAGGACAAGTATTAATGGGCTTAGTCTGCAATAAGGGAGATTTAGGTTAGATATTAGGAATAAAATTCTAACTATAAGGGTAGTTAAATTCTAGAATGGACTTTCAAGGGAGCTTGTGGAATCCCCATCATTGGAGGTTTTTAAGAACAGGTTGGGTAAACACCTTTCAGGGATGGTCTATGTTTACTTTGTCCTGCCTCAATGTAGGAGGCTGGATATGACAACGTCTCAAGGGCTCTTCCGGCCCTACATTTCTATTATTACACTTAATCTGATATTTACAAGAGTATGAGGATCCTAAAGTTGACATTAAATGATATATTAAACAATACTTTTCTGATGCTATATCAATCCTTCCATTACTAAAAGGACTTTCTACATCAGCAGCTGAAGAATTATGGAAAAAAACTCAAAGGTAAATTACGTGAGGGTAAGATTTGTTAGTGATATCTAGTGCCTCTTTTAAATAAAGTGTTGAGATTAATTTACTAGTCTCATCAGACTTGTTGTATATTAATAGCAATAATGTCTATTGTTTTGAAGGATAGTGGCATCTAAGATTGATTAAATGCCTCATATTAACTTTAAGCAAACTGAGCAATTACTCATATGATACAAAGTCAAAAAGACTACCTCTTAAATACAGTTCCAACTATACCTGTCATTTATTTATACAACTCAGTCTACTATTTTATTAGGGGATTAAACCGATGCACAAGTACAAAGAATACCTTTATATTTGATACTTTGACACCATGCTTCTAGAGAAAACGGATATAAGAAAACCCTGCATCTTGAGGAGTTTATTTTAATCATTATATACATTGTGTTATATTTCATGAGTTATCGTTGCCTAACTCTAGTCCACACTTATTTTCATGCTCATCACCCGTTCTATGGACTGCAAATGATCTAAACGACTGCCTTATTTTCCTACATACAGTGCATAGCAATATCTTTGTTTCTTCTCTTGAGATAATGATTTGATCTTAGATGAGAGTTTATGAAGATAAGTTTATCCTCCATAGAAATGCTTTCAATTACCTTCTTGTTACCATAAATGCTTTTATTTTCTGCTGGGGATATAGCACGTTTCCTTTTTGAGAATTTCCCCATAGTATTAGCTTCTTGAGTATATCTTTGGTGGTTTGTGTGTGGAAGTCTGGGTTTTCAAATCAAATCCCTCAGAGGAAACAAATTTCTCACAAATTAAAATAAAACTTGGGATTCCTAGAATTTCAAAGTTGACTGGCTTTAAAAAAAAAAAGTATAAAAAACACTATTCCCTCCGTAAAAAAATATTTGTCAAGGGTTCTTGAAATGTATCAAATATACAGATGTACACGTTCATTTGTGGAGGACCAACAGTGGGGTAGGAGGAAAGGTAGATGTATGGCAGATATGTTTAGATGAACTGAATTCAAATGAAATTCTATGTGTACTAAAAATGTTCTGTACATCAATAAAAGGAAATATTGTCAACTACAACGTGACTCTTCTGAATGTCATTTTTGTTTACTTTACTTGTCATTCAAAAATCATCATGGTAAGACTTTTCCCCGAGAATCTTTCAGTGAATATCTATATACGTGTATGTTGTAGACTCTTGCATTAAGGATATACTTTAGTTTTTCTAATGCAGAAAGGATACACGTTTTTGCCAGATTGAAAAGATGGTTATTTAATTAAATAAGCCAACCATGGTTATTTTATTTTACTATTTTAATTTAGCAGAACTGTGCTCACAAGAAATTGCCTTTCAAATCTTGATCAGATTATCCAGTCACAGCTGTATATAGAATCCCATGCCTAGTAAATATTTGCAATACATTATATTCTCTGCTTTGGTGATTAACAATCCATAAAGAGATTTTAAGCAAAGCTATCAGTTTAATCTAGCAAGGCTTTACATCTAGTATGTCAGACTGAATCAGACATTTATAGTAGTGAGGCAATGATGCAGCCACAATTTCTGAACGAAGACTGTGAATTTTTAAAAACCCATGGGAGTTACAGCCCCATTTACTCCATCTGTGATACACTATCAGGGGGGAGGGAGGGAAGAACAGAGGCAAGGGTTTTGTGGGAATTCATCCACAGAATGTAATGCTCCAGCAAGCTCCAAAGATTCACCCACAGACTACAATAGTTAGTAGACATTTGGGGACATATGTAGTCTTCAGCACAATAATGGTAATTTATTTTGAATGCTCACAGAAAAAACCTGCATTTACTCTGACAATGCCCACATATTGTTTCTGAGTAGTATGGACATTCTATATAACTAACTGCATATTTTAAGGCTAATAAAACATCATTTGCACAGCAGCTGGTTGCCTATGTCTTCACTACTGCAGCTACAAGCCTGATACACCCTAGTAAGTAGACCTACTACAGACTGCTTCTGCTTACAATTAGGTCCTGATCTTAGATCCCAGGGTTGCCAAGAGCCAGTTTGACCTAAGGCATAGATTAGAGTAGCCTCACGACTGCTCTAACTTTCACCATCTGATACTGCCCTTCATGGGGACATGGTGTCAACAAGGATTGAATATGCAGTCTGGCTGCATCTTCTCCCGAGACATGTCTCAAAACACACACACTACATCTGGCAGTGGAGGGTGTCAGGAGGAGCTGATGGAACATCAACTATGCCAGCCAGAAATTCCCTCATATCAGGGGAATCCTCAGTGGCCAAATTAGTGCACCAGTTTACCTCCTCTATACCAGAATGGTAAAAAGGGGCCATTACTCGGGTCAGGGATCTGGCCCTTATCACCTGATTTTCAAAACCTCAGAAACTCATGGCCATACACAAAAAGTATGTGCAACTGCTTGGCTAATTTGTGTGTACAGCAACCATGTTTGAGTACGCAAATTTGGAAATTGTGCATGCAAGTGTCCAGTTAGATGCTGAATCCCATGGCTCCTAGGGTTTTCAATCTCAGGCCCTCAACAAGAACTTACAACAAACATAAAAACATGCTAATTCATTAGATATAATTAGCATCACATAACGGTTTTTTCCTCTGGACTTTCAAGTGATTCAAAACTGAAACTGCTAAAAATGGTCTAAGTATGGTGATCAAATGCATTTTGCTTTTTTTAAGGATTCCCTGCTTACTGAGGGAAAAAAAGACAAAAACCAATCCAGAAGGTACAAGTATATGAAGAAAATGAAAGATTCCTCCCTGGCATCTATAAAACCTCTCATCATCATCATCAACATCCACTAACAGAACTAATACTTCAGAAGTGCACTCCTTTAAAATTGTTTCCTTTGGGAATTAAAATAAAGCTCCTCAAATTAGTGAGAAATGCAAAAACCATGAAGTAAAAGTTCTTTAGCTGTATTATTTGCAAGAGGCAAAATGATCATGACTCACTTAAAAATATAGAAGTTCTAGTCAGGTTATATGTCAGAAGAAACCACTTGTTTGGTTAGGTACAAGTCACCATGAGTAAGGATGTCACAATAAATTTAAGTATGGGAAAGCAAATCTAATCAGTATTTCTTGTTCTTTCCATATTCTGTTCATGAATTACTAAATTTGAATCTGACTAGATTCACTCATACTATACATTACATAGCTAATTTTTGAAGTAACCTCAATTAAAATACTAAGTTTATCACCAATTTTGAGAACCCACCTTCCCAAACACAGGTTTGTGCATAGAAATCTAATAGATTTATGGCCATAAGTGATGCTTACATGGATACACACAAGTTTTACAGTATGCAAAACTCTAGGTGCTCAAAATTCTCTTGCAAAATCTGGAGCAAGCAAATATGGGTCTTATTGTATTAATTTAGATGGAATATAGGGGCCCAGAGATGTTAATATAACCCTCACTATCATCTCTCAGGAGTAGAATGAAGAAGTTCTCGGGTCCCCGGAGATGGTGGGTATGGCAGCTATGATGATGAAGTTCACTCCAGTAGTCAATTTTTCTCCCCAAAGTCTCTTTAAGCACCCAAAAGTCCTTAAATGGAGTGGTGGATGGAATAGTCCATCCTCTCATTATTTTGTTCACCAGTTAGGCCTGTTTTATGACACACCAATTTTGGTTCATGGATTTTCAGTCCCACACTGTTCTTGTTTACCAGGCATAATCATAATAGTCCATGAATTATATCAGGAAGCCTTTTTGTTTTAATTAATTCAGTCTGTTTCATACCTTTCCCCATCAACATGTGTTATAGAATCATAGGACTGGAAGGGACCTGGAGAAGTCATCTAGTCCAGCCTCCTGCACTCATGGCAGGACTAAGTAATATCTAGATCATCCCTGACAGGTGTTTGTCTAACCTGCTCTTAAAAATCTCCAATGATGGAGATTCCACAACCTCCTTACGCAATTTATTCCAGTTCTTAACCAACCTGACAAATCGGAAGTTTTTCCTCATGTCCAACCTAAACCTCCCTTGCTGCAATTTAAGCCCATTGCTTCTTGTCCTATCCTCAGAGGTTAAGGAAAGAAAATTCTCCCTCCTCCTTGTAACAATCTTTTATGTACTTGAAAACTTATGTCCCCTCTCAGTCTTCTCTTTTCCAGACTAAACAAACACAAGTTTTTCAATCTTCCCTCATAGGTCATGTTTTCTACACCTTCAGTCATTTTTGTTGCTCTTCTCTGGACTTTCTCCAATTTGTCCACATCTTTCTTGAAATGTGGCGCCCAGAACTGGACATAATACTCCAGTGGAGGCCTAATCAGTGCGGAGGTAGAGCAGAAGAATTACTTCTCATGATTTGCTTAGAATACGCCTCCTAATACATCCCAGAATGATGTTCACTTTTTTTGCAGCAGTACTTCTTCCTGGGCAATCATTTCCCATTTTGTATGTGTGCAACTGATTGTTCCTTCTTAAATGAAGTACTTTGCATTTGTCTTTATTGAGTGTCATCCTATTTACTTCAGACCATTTCTCCAGTTTGTCCAGATCATTTTGATTTATAATCCTATCCTCCAAAGCATTTGCAACCCCTCCCAGCTTGGTATCGTCTGCAAACTTTATAAGTGTATTCTGTATGCCATTATCTAAATCATTGATGAAGATATTGAACAGAACCAGACCCAGAACTGATCCCTGAGGGACCCCACTCATTATGCCCTTCCAGCAGGACTATGAACCACTGATGAACCACTCTCTGGGAACGGTTTTTCAACCAGTTTTGCACCCACCTTATAGTAGCACCATCTAGGTTGTATTTCCCTAGTTTGTTTATGAGAAGGTAATGTGAGACAGTATCAAAAGCTCTACTAAAGTCAAGATATACCACATCTACCGCTTCCCCCCTATCCACAAGGCTTGTTACCCCATCAAAGAAAGCTATCAGGTTGGTTTGACATGATTTGTTCTTGACAAATTCCATGCTGACGGTTACTAATTTTATTGTCTTCCAGATGTTTGCAAATTGATTGCTTAATTATTTGCTCCATTATCTTTCCAGGTACAGAAGTTATAAGTTATTGTGACATTTTAAAGACTTTTATCCACTTTCCCAGAGTTAGGGTCACAATTACAGTAAATTTATTGGCTCAATTATCACAAAAGTCTGCAAATTTAAGAGCAACATTTTAATACTGAGGTCAGAATAATTAAGAACCCACACAGTTAAGACAATCATACTAAATTGAGCATTTAATTTAAAGAAATTGTCCTGAAATAAACAAAGAAAATGCCTGTATTTTGGCCAACTTAAAACAGAATTTAAATTTTATCAAGCATGTATTAAATGCCATGAATTATGCAGAACTCCTATTGATTTCTATGGGGGGAGATATCCTTTAAAATTCACAGCATGATAGGGGTTCTATTAAAAATACCCTTTACTTCTACACAGAAATACTGAAAAATATTTGCAACCTTTACCCAATTATTACATCTTAGACCACAACAAAAAACTAACTCTACAGTGTTGTAAGAGGTATTTTGCAAGTCCACAGAGGTAAAAATTACTAATTAAATTAGCACCAAATCATTTGGGATTCTAGTTCTTTTATTCTGATCACCAAATGCGCAGAAGACAACATAAACTAGTATCTCTGAATTTTAAAAGTTCTTTGTTTTACCATCTGGTCTGGAAAATTTGCAATCACTGGTATCTGGAAGAGATTCAAAATCAGCTCCCATAAGTGGAATCCCAGTATATTCAGAGATTTCAATAATTCACAGCACCAGCCACTCTGTCAATGTTATATCTTTTCGTTTTAATGAATAAACCATTACATTCTGTCAACTGATTCTATCCTTTTTAAAAAACTTCATCTCTAATTATATACTTTACTTCATGGCATTAAAAAAGGCCAGTGTACACCAATCTGTATAGTTTGATATGACTGCAAAGAAAAAAAATGTCCTTTTAATTATCTAGGCCCAACAGCAGAAAACCTTTTTTGAGAATTTTCTCCTTTTTAACATCAATTTTGAAATCTCTCTCAAATTTAAGTTAATAAATTAATTTTGTCACTTAGTCAAAAAACTTTAAATAAATTATGAAAACATACAGCTCATGTGATGACACCAAAACTTGATACTTTTCTGTAGCTATCAAACTTCCATAATTTATTGTTATTAGTACATATCACTAAAATCTCTACTACTACAGTGCACCATGTGCCCAGAGATTTAACTATCCAAGCGAATACAAAATCATAGAACATGCTGGTATTTCCTTGATAAAAAATAAATTCCACAAATTTCAATGTTCTGTTTGTGTTTAATGTTTCTTGGGGAGGACGAGGGGAGAAGAAGAGAAATGAAGAATGGCCATAAAAATATGTAATGCCTTGAATGACTATCAAGGAACTTTAATAACAAATGCAAACAGGAATAATATATGCCAACTATATCAGCTGATGTTACAGCCAGTCAGTTAGTAATAACACAAAATATTAATAGTGCTTTTAAAACCGTTTTTTTAAAGATAAATATTTAAACCCCTACCTTGAATACATACTAAGGCTTAAGACATATACTGAAAGTTCAGGTGAAGTAGGTAGCATCCTTAAAATGAGACTGCCTAGATAAACAGGCCACAATATACTTGTCAGAAAACTGTTTCTCCCCACCCACCACCCACCTGCCATCAGTGGTTTGTGCTCAGTGTTGCTGTACATTATATTGGACTGCCAGGTCTACCAAAATTAAAACAAGTTTTCTGTTTAAAGCTTCACTTTTCTAAATTATTAAAATCCTTACAGTTACTCAAATTTGTTATAAAAACGACGAGGAGTCTGGTGGCACCTTAAAGACTAACAGATTTATTTGGGCATAAGCTTTCGTGGGTAAAAAACCCACTTCTTCAGATCACCTTAAAGACTAACAGATTGATTTGGGCATAAGCTTTCGTGGGTAAAAACCCAATTTGTTATGGCTTATGGGGACACTGCCTAAGTTTAGTGAGAAAAGTTTGAGGCCATTTGACAAAGGATTCCTATGAGAAATAGCCCCCTAAAACACAGCTTTTCTTAAAATTGATATTCTTCCAAAGTATTTTTGCCCAGACATAGGGATCAAATCACAGCTTTGATCCTGGCATAAGGGTCTCACTCGCTTAAGGGTTACACCAGAAAGAAGCATGGCACCCACTAGCAAAATCCAGCAAAAGACTTTACTTCTCTAGTTAGGCTCGCCTAAGTCTTACACACCTGAAACTGAACATGTGCAGCAAGCGAGACAGCCAAAGAGAGACAAAAACCAGCTTTGATTCACATGACCTGAGTGGCTCTGGATAACCATTGTGGCATCAAACTTGAACACCACACAGGCACTGAGAGCTCAACTCCAATCCTAGGAAGAAATCTGAAAGAGGCATGTTGCTACAATCTGCTTCTGTCAAAGAGGTTTTTTTGTTTAATTTATTTATTTTGGGGAAATGTAATTTGAGCACAGCAGAAACTTCAGACAGTGCTCAAATTGAAAAGAAAATTAATTGCAAATGTTTGCTGCTAGGGGGAGGGAATCAGGGAGAAGGGAGGCGTGGGGCAATAGACAGAGAGGTTAGGGGGCTACAGCAAAGGGAGGGGAATAAATGGGGATTGATGGTAGGGGTTGGGGACTCAGATGAGGGGGTTGTGGGAAACATGGAGGTGAGTGGCAGGGAGTCTGGGGAAGAACATAGATGGGATATCTGTCAGGCCCACAATCTCCCCTCCCATGTATGCATTAGGATCTGGGCCGGCTGCCTGCCTTGGTGCATCTGAGCTTCTCTTCCAATCTACCTTTGCATGTGTGCAAGGATCTGGAGGGGGCACTTGACAATCACATGGCAACAGTGTGATCTAGTGTATAGAACAATGGACTAGGACTCAGAAAAGTTGGGGGCTCTATTCCTGGCTCTGCCACTTGCCTCTGGGCTGACTTTGGCCAAACAGCTTTCCCACTCTGTGCCTCAGTTTCTTCATCTGTACTATGGGGATAATGATGTTTCCCTCCTTGAGATCTACTGATGAAAAGCGCTATGTATTATTATCATTATCTGTCCACAGTAGCATGTGAACTTCACATCTACATGATCATTACAACTGCCTATATGACCATTAATTCCCAAGAACATTTCTTTCTCTCTTCAAAAAAACTAGGAAATTATACGGCAAAAACATTTGTTAACTCAGAGTTAAGGTTCCCTGGTGGTTCCTCATGCCCTTCCAGACAGTTAAGTGCAGCGAAATAAACTTGTGAAAGCTAGGAAATACAGAGTTAAATTAAAGTACATGCCTATGAAACCTTAACTCTACCCTCTTTGAGCAATGCCCCAAATATGACTTTATAAATATACTCACACTCTGCCTTTGCCTTGTATTCAACAGGAGCTACCTACACCTGCCTTACACTCAAATACTTAGCCTACACCACAGCAAGAACATATCTGCTAAATTTTACAGCCCTTTCGCCCTTATGCATGTGATGTCATTTAACACTGTACTTTCATTCAACCTTCATTAAACTCAGACCACACATCTCCCACCTCACTGTTGACAATCTCCATGGCAAGAAGACCTCTGTGCCCCACTACTGACAGAGCCTACATGCAGTGCTGAAATGAGGCATTCTTGATCTCTCAAGGTACACATGTACCTCTTTCCTGTGATCACACACACACACACAGGCAGGGAGAGGGGGACATGCCTTGAGGAGCACAGTCACGACCAAATCGCTTCATATCACGATACAGCTCTTCCAAGCTACTCCAACTAATCCCTCCACCATTCAATACAGCTACACCAACAGTGAAGACAGGTGGAGTGCATGCAGATAATTCTCATTGGCTATTGCCGGCTCTGTGGAGGCAAAGTAAAGGGTGCATGGGCATGCACCTTAACTCTATTTCCTGGTTTTCACAAGTTTAAGCTTTGCTGAATTTGAGATTCCGGAAGGGCACAAGATGCCACCAGACAATGTTAACCTGTGTTAATGAAGTTATTTGCCATTTAATATGACCTGGGGTCAGTTCCCAAGCCTCAACCCTTGTCTCTTGGATTGGCAGTGGTTGGGTGGACTGAATAAGTCTGCTCAGCCTCTGGAAGGAGGAAATCTTTCATGCAAATGTCCATTCTATTGTGGTGTTCTCTCTTATACAGAGTGTTATGAAACAAAAGAAAATGTATTCACATTCTACTCTGATCAGCAATCTGAAAATTGAAAGATAAACAGCACTTTTCAGCATTCTGATTGAAGCATGACTTTTCCTTCAAGGAGAAAACATACCACGAAAAGCTGCAAAGTGTATATATTTGTATGCCTAATACAGAAAGCAGTGGTGATGCCTAGGTCAAGGTTCCCTAACGCTTCCCACCATAAACCTCTCGGGTTTTAGTTATTTATATTTTTGACAAACTTCCTGTAGGGCTGAAGTTTTCCACTCAATCTCATTTTCAGGTTGAGATTTTTTCAAAAGTTTGAGCAAAAACAGTGAAATCATTTCCAAGACAAAGTAGTTTCAGAAATGTTAAAAATGTATTACGACTTTAAAGAAACCAAAACAAACCGAAAGAGAATCCAGGTTTGAAGACATGGAGACTTAATATTTTAAGCAGCTACTATATTGTAAAGGAAAAATGAGAGGAAGTGTGCCCAAGAGGTTAACTAAAGAAGAAATGTTTCAAGCACAAAAGGTCAGTGAAGGAAATGCTTAGGTCTATGACATACTAAAGGTAATTTACTAACAGAAGAGCAAGAGAATGTTAAAAAATAAATGAATTCTTAGCTTTAGAGTTCATAAAAGAAAATGGGAAACAGAATCCAGAAACAACATATCATTTCCCAGGGGAAGAAGAAGAAAAGTACTAAAGGAAATCAGTATCACATGAAAACAAGTGATCAAAACCCAGAATTGTCTAAAGACTGACAAAGATTGCATGGCTATGCAGGATCCACCTGAGACTTACAACGACAACCTTTTCCAGATGTGTGTCAAAATATGTAGGAAAGAATGGAAATACAAGTGACCTACAAATCAATCAAGGGTCTCATTTTGACACATAAATTAGACATAACTGTAAAAAAAATAGTAATTTCTTAGGAAGATACAAGAAGAATTGACTGAAGATGTTAAAAAATATAATAAAACTTAGCATTTGACAAGTTATTAGTTATGTATTACCTGAAGTACAGAGTCATAAAATGCTTGACCATGAGAAGATTTTTAAAAATTTATTTTGATATACACATATAAATGTTATAGATGGTGCAAACAGCAATACTTATATTTAAGGATGATTATTGTACTTTCGATTGTAAAGACCACATTTTCTGTTGCTTATAACTTTGCAAGACTTTAGCCACTCAGGTTATAACTTTTCATGATGAGTTTCTGACTCAGTTCTGTATTCCTGATAACAGTTCAGCAATTTCTGAGAAGAAAATTAAGGGGAAATGTGTTGTTTTCCCCATGTTAAAACATTCTGACAAATGTTTCATTGAAAAGATAGTTAAGACCAAAGCAGACTGTGAAGAACTTCAAAACGATCTCACAAAACTAAGTGACTGGGTAACAAAATGTCAAATTATATTTAATGTGGATAAATGTAAAGTAATGCACATTGGTAAAAATAACCCCAACTATATATACAATATGATGGGGGCTAATTTAGCTACAACTAATCAGGAAAGAGATCTTGGAGTCATCATGAATAGGTCTCTGAAGACATCCATGCAGTGTGCAGTGGCAGTCAAAAAAGCAAACAGGATGTTAGGAATCATTAAAAAAGGGGTAGAGAATAAGATAGAGAATAAAATGGAGAATATCTTATTTCCCTTATATACATCCATGGTATGCCCACATCTTGAATACTGCATACACATGTGGTCTCCTCATCTCAAAAAAGATATACTGGCATTAGAAAAGGTTCAGAGAAGGGCAACTATAATGATTAGGGGTTTGGAATGGGTCCCATATGAGAAGAGATTAAAGAGGCTAGGACTTTTCAGCTTGGACAAGAGGAGACTAAGGGCTTGTCTTCACTACCCGCCGCATCGGCGGGTAGCAATCGATCTATCGGGGATCAATTTATCGCGTCTCATTTAGACGCGATTAATCAATCCCCGAACGTGCTCCTCGTCGACTCCAGAAATCCACCTCGGTGAAAGGCAGAAGCGGAGTCGACGGGGGAGCGGCAGCGATCGACTCACCGCCGTCCTCACGGCCAGGTAAGTCGATCTACGATATGCCGACTTCAGCTACGTTATTCACGTAGCTGAAGTTGCGTATCATAGATCGACACCCACCCCCTGCTCTAGTGTAGCCCTGGGCTAAGGGGGGATATGATAGAGGTATATAAAATCATGAGTGGTGTGGAGAAAGTGAATAAGGAAAAGTTATTTACTTGTTCCCATTATCTAAGAACTAAGGGCCACCAAATGAAATTAATGGGCAGCAGGTTTAAAACAAATAAAAGGAAGTTCTTCACACAGCACACAGTCAACCTGTGGAACTCCTTGCCTGAGGAGGTTGTGAAGGCTAGGCCTATAACAGGGTTTAAAAGAGAACTAGATACATTCATGGAGGTTAAGTCCATTAATGGCTATTAGCCAGGATGGGTAAGGAATGGTGTCCCTAGCCTCTGCTTGTCAGAGGGTGGAGATGGATGTCAGGAGAGACATCCTGACTTGATCATTACCTGTTAGGTTCACTCCCTCTGGGGCACCTGGGATTGGCCACTGTCAGCAGACAGGATACTGGGCTGGATGGACCTTTGGTCTGACCCAGTATGGGCATTCTTATGTTAGATATAGAACCTACATGCTTTGAAGCTGGGACCTGAAATTTGGCAGGGGACAAAGAGGTGGTGGTGGGGAAGTTGCCTTAGTGTCAGGAATATGCCTTTTTATGGCCTCATGAAAATCTAAACTAATTTAGCCACACAAGTCTTTGAAAAATCTCAGTTTGCATATACTCAAGTAGACACTCGTTAGGGTTTGGTAACTAAATTCGTTTTGAAGACTCCATCTACACTGAGTATGGATCCATCCCCTTACAGGGGCGTTGTGAAAATAAAAACATCAAAGACTGTGAGCAATTCAGATAATACAGTGTGATAAGTACCACAGTTGATTAGAGGGGCAAAAGGCTTGCAAAGGGCAACTTTATACTGACATTTCCTAACTTTCAAGTATTTGACTTAGCCACCATAATAATGTTCTTTAAATGTAGGTTTTATATTCCTTCCCACACAAATGTTAAATTTTGTTGCTTTAATTAATGTTAACTCAAAGTTGCTACACTATATTACCCATCAACAAACAGTACAAGGCAAGGAAATAAGCAGTTAAGTAACTCAACAACTCATCTACACGCCAGTCATCAGCTTTTCTTCTCAATCATAACTGTCTCTCCTCCACCACTCACAGCACCAGAAAGGGAAGGCTGCAGAGCTCCACTGAAGGATTATGTCTCCACTGATGGACTGGCACTTAAAGGGCTCTCCAGCATGCTGCTATTTTGGTACACACAGGAATTGAAGCAGTAGTGTTGTGGAAGCCCTTAAGTGCCTGTGCTTTGAATTCAGAGACATCTTCAGTCTGCCTGCCCACATACTAGCCTCATCTCTCCCACACACGCATATGGGCCACTGAGACATGAGAGGGGTGAATTTTGGGATGGCATAGGGTATATCTACTGTATCTACACTTCCAGCTTAAGTAGAGATACCTGTACTAGCTCTGATCGAGCTAGTGTGCTAAAAATAGCAGTGTAGTCATGACTGCATGGGTGGGGGCTCCGGCTAGCCACCCAAACTACTTATCTAGGATTTCAGACGGAATTGTACTCAGGGCAGCTAGCCTATCTTGTTAGCTGTGCAGCTGCAGTTCTGCTCTTTTCACAGCTAGCATGGGCAAGTCTACCCAAGCTGAACATTACACCACCAGCATAAACATACCTACAGAGCTAGTGTAGCCACCTGCATTCCAACTATATTTAGGACTAGGCATGGTGCAGTGCGTAGTGCTCCACCTGATCCAAAGCCAGTACACCAACCCTGCGAGAGCCTAAGGGCTGTAATGAATTTTATCAAGGGACACGTGGACCCAGTTCAGGGGCTCAGAAAGATGGCTGAGAGATTGTGACCAAGTGCATTTAATTATTAGTTCAAAAGTGGACTACATCTGAGATGATGCATGTGTGAGAGAGTGGGCAAGAGAGAAAAGCTTGGAGTTTGTGGGGATTATTACTGTGTGCTAGACTGATAATATTTGCAAGGATGCTACAGAATTCAAGTGAGTAGAGTAGAAAGTAACCAGAATAATACAAGGAAAGTTATACATAAAGGCTAGATATGCTTGAGAAGTAACTGATAGTAAGCATAGCTACAACAGGAGTGTTGGAGTTAATATAACATGCATGTTTTCTTTTGCAATTTAATGAGGTATTGAGGGGTACTTAGGAAATTTTGACTGCCCTTCTTTACAAGGGCAGCAACAATTGTAAACTTGGTCCAGAGAACATTTATGGTAATAGGCCTGTTGGAGTCATCTACTCCATTATTTGACATTTGTACCTGACTAGTTTTTTTTTCTGTACATATAGTACATCTGTCCTGGTGTATATATATATTTAAATTTAGGTACAAACAGAATATAGTGATGTACAAATACCAAATAATGGAATAAAACTCCCCAGATGAGTTTCTTGACATGAATATTCTGTTAATCATCTTTGAGAGAAAAAAGCAGCCACCATCATCATCCCACAAGACCAAAAACACAAAAACTGAATCTCAGCTGACCATTTATAATGTCATGTCAGCCTTACGCAGAATAAAATCATCAAGATTCTGAATATTTAAGTTAAGTTGATAGATTCTTTATTAAAAGTGTTAATACTAACATTTGACTTTCAAATACTAGGAGGGTGAATTTTCTAATGGATGAAGAACATATATTCTTGTAAAAAGCGCCAAAGAGACACTTCCTGACTACCAGGCTGGCAATGGCTACATATTTGCAGAGCCTACTGAATCTTCTGTACCACCACCACCACCACCACCCTCCTCCCCCGCACCCTTTCTTTAAAAAAAAACAAAAAAAAACACAACACTCTTTCACCCATGTGACAGGATATCCAAAACAGCTCTCTCAGCTATGGAAAAATATAGTAAAAAAAAGCTGCTTATCAAGACTGGCACTAGCTTCAGGGAAGCTTACAACCATGTAGGAGAAGCTTTAAAAACTACATTTATTCTAGGCCAGTGATCCTCAGACTGAAGCTTGGGAGCCACAAGTGCCCCTTTAATGAGTCTCCTGCATCTCTTTGCAGCACATGATATTTAAACACTGTCTTATTTAATTATTAGCCAATCAGAATGCTTTTACAGTGTCATTAAATTGTAGAATACTTGATCAGTCATTTTGCTGCGAGACTAATATGGCTAGATAGAAACAATGAATTTACACTACTGTGGCTCTTCTGGGTAATGTTGATAGCTATTTGGCTCCTGAACCACTGAGGTCTGAGCATCACTGTTCTAGACAGTGTGTAGATACAGAACAAAAAGAAAATATTCCATAAGAAACAGAACACTGATATTACTAGAACAAAATCTTATCTAAGGAATTAGTTAAGTAAGCAGGAAACCTTTTTTTAAAATAAAAATGGTTCAAAGCTTAATTTTACAATTTTATTGCTCCTTTGGGTTAAAAGGATCTCGGAACACTTCATTATTACAAACAGGAATCATGGCCTACACAGAGATGTCTCTCTTTCTAGGATGAAACATTTCTGCTGTATACCACACAAAATAAACACAACAATACCACACAAAATAAACTAAGGGCCTTGCAGTGGGACTACGCTCAGCAGTAAATATTTATAGCATCAGAGAGCAGCCATAAGGTGTGCCTAGCATGAATATGGTAGCTACTTCCCTCTGACAGCAAATCAATTATTTTAAGTTTGAGAAATTTTACCTAGTCTTAGTAGGGGGAAAACCATCAAGAATTTAAAAAAATGTGTTTAGGTTGTCACAAAACTTGTCTGAGTATATTGTCATAGAATCATAGAATATCAGGGTTGGAAGGGACCTTAGGAGGTCATCTAGTCCAACTCCCTGCTCAAAGCAGGACCAATCTCCAATTTTTGCCCCAGATCCCTAAATGGCCCCCTCAAGGATTGAACTCACAACCCTGGGTTTAGCAGGCCAATGCTCAAACCACTGAGCTATCCCTCCCCCCATCATATCCCATTGTCCTGGGATATGATTCTCCATTGAGTTACTCCTCAACTTTCCACTTCAGTGGAGTCAACGAGTGTCAAATTGATGTAACAGTGCATAACAACAAAATCAAAAACAAAAAAATGCAACTCCCTTTCTGCAGGCCAAGAGGAATTTTAAGGATTCAGAGCAGTACAGTCTTCTTCTTTACATTTTATTTAGCCAAATAGATGCATATTCTGCATAACATTTGACTAAGTGAATATTTATGACTGAGTGGATACACACACGCAGTCAAATATTGAAATTGAGGCAGGGTTCACGTAACTTCACAGGATTCTAAATAACAAAGTGGAAAAAATGTAAATCTATAAATTCCACAGGAAAAAATTAATATTCAATTGATGCATCAATGTAACACACACTCCAGAAAAAGAAGGAGCTCTGATGCTTCCCTCCAAATATTTGTTTCTTCTTCCCAAAGTAGAGAAACACAAAAGAAAAGAAACTAAACACTGCCAACTTGTAACACATGAGGAAGTCAATGTTAGGAGAACAGTTTGCATGAATATCAAAAGGAAAACATTCAGATAGGTAAAAACAGAGCCAGATTGCATCTTGCCTTAGCTTGGGAGCCCCTCCCAGTTCTGTAAGCCTCACAAAGGACAGAAACAATAGCAGTCCTTGCACTTGGGAACTGGTGCGGCAGGCATGCACACTCTCCGAGCAAGTCAAGAAATTGGACTGTGGTGCCTGTGGCTCAATACCACCTACCTAAAGTTCCACCTGTGGGAGGACAGTTCTGCACCACCTGTAATTTCTCAGGCCTGTAGCAAACAGCTATGTGGAAACAGCGGTAGCCATGGCAGAGACCCAAGCAATCCCCTCTATAGAAGCACCAGCAGCTTTCCCCGTTCTCCGCACGCACTGCACTTGTATGTCCAGAAGGAAGAATACCCTTTTAAAGTTTAAGGTGTCTAGCTTAGGTAAGTGGCTTTTTCAGTTTTCAGAGAGAAAGCATTATATATTGATCATGTTATTTACCTGCTGTGAAAGAGTCAACTCTCTTCTGTTGACCTATAGTTCAGACTGTTACAGGCTCTATTAGCTTGTTTGTGAGAGTATCCATAACGGTTTGTAGTGCTGACACATAAGGCCTACAACCTAAGCATTTATTATGGCTACGTTTAAGAACTCCCACAAAGCCTTGTAAGTAAAGTTAGAGAGAGAGAGGAGAGAGAGAGAGAGAGAGACGTGCACACAGAGGAAATGTACTATCTAGATTGTTTTAAAGTATAAGAATATAATATACCTCAACCTATTTTTAAGTTGTGCTATGCTAAAACCACAAGAAAGGAATAAGTTTTGCCGGCATATAAAATATTCCAAATGCAAAAGCGCAAAATGAAGTAGTTGGCAAAAACATGTTTTCAACTTGCGTTCAGTTGTATTGGCCAACGTTGTTTGGATGGAAATATAAGGCGTAGTGGAAGGTTTTAAACCACATAGTCAACAAGCTGCCCTTTACTAGTGATTGGATAATAAGTTATGCAGTTAGCCACAAACTGTAATATTAAAAAACAAGTAATGTATATGAGAGACTTTGTTAAGCAAACTGGACCTAGTACAAGTAGACAGGCCTTGTACCCCAGATCTGTTGGTATATATCACCATTCTGTTTGTGCAGTTTGATCTTAGATGTCTAGTCTTTGATTAATAAACCAAACTTGAGCTTGACAATTTGATGTTTTGTCCATTAATAATCTAAAAAGGACCACTATTTACAATAATAACCAGGCTAAGAACTGGAAAAATACCAGCTTGCTGTAGTTAAGAAAAATATAAAAACCTTTGACATAGTACTCTGTCCTTTTGATTTAGTGAGCAATGTTCTAACTGCAATAAACAAAAGCATATATAAATATAATATGCAAATGGCAAGGGCATGAGTAAGCGGCAGATGTCCAAATCATGTGCTCGAAACATATTTTTATCCATGATATGGAAAGAAGAACGAATGGGATTGTAAACAACCTGATTATAAATTTAGCAAGGTATAAACAATTATTAGAACCAAAGAGGCTGCAGAATCAGTTCTAACAGATTTTGGCAATGTATGCCTTTTCTGTTATGCACTTACTAACAATTGCTTAATAAAACTCAATCAAGCTTGGTTATCTGAGGTCTCTTTGGTTATTAGTAAATTTGAACCTGTAAAATTGATTATAAATTTTTACTGATTACAAATTGAAGGCATAGCTGGAATCCCAATAATCAGTTATTGATTGAATGTGATAAGACAGGGTTGCAATCTACTTGTCAGGAATAGGATAGTGGCAGAACTCGACTCTGATTGTCAGAAGTCCTGGTTTGTAACACACCTGGTGGACCCTGCAGCCTGTGGCGGGAAACTTTTGAATAAATCAAAAAACATAAAACAAGACTCTAACTTGGCAAAATGCCAGAAACAGTAACATGCTGGCTGATGATGATGATAAATAAATAAATACTAAAGGAATATACCATTGACTATGGGTGAGCTTTGCTTGCACTGGACACAACCCACAAACCCAACCCCTGGGATTATGTGTGTTCACTGTCCACATTAGAGGTTAAAAAGAAAGTCAGAGACAATGAGCTGAAGGGAAGGCAGTTCGGTGTCTGTCATGACATGTAAAACTTTGAATTACAGGTTACGGAGATGGAAAAAAGTCAATGAAAGGGATGAGAATGTGGAAATTAAAATCTGCAATTTCAAAATGTGAACAGTTTAAATGTGTCCTTGGTTCATAACTTGCAAAAAATGAAAGGAAAACTTAAAGAACGTCAGACCCAGTGTGGTGAGGAAAATTCAAAGTAGTTAAGTTGGCAAAAACAGGTGGAGAATTTGAGACGTGTCTACATGGTAGCATAGGAGGAATTAATCATGGCAAGGCAGGGCATCCCAACTGATCATACCAAGTGCAGGAAGGATCCAGACAAGCTGGGATCAGACTTGTCATCAGGTTGCAGGATCAGTTCCAACAGACATTGGTAAGGTATGCCTTTTCAGTTAAGTGCTAGCAGTTGCTTCATAAACTCAGTCAAGCTTGGTTATCTGAGGACTCCTTAATTATCAATAAATCTGAACCTGTAAAATTATCAATTTTGATTATTTATTAAGCTCGTACATCCCTTTATGGCTGGACATGGCAGAGCAGACTTTCCTCACTTAACGCCCCTGCCAACAGACATTCCAGCCCTGCAGTAATCTGCCTCTTCTTATGACTCAGCCCTCCAGACAGGTGGCATTAAAGTCCCTCCCCTCCTGAGGTAAGGAAAAAGTCTAATAAACTAAACTCAAAGAAGCCCCAAACTCAGTTAAGGTCTGCTCTCTCAGTTGCCTCGCTCCCATCCTGGACTTCTGCCTACCTTAGCCTTCTTTCAGGATCTTTCCCACAGCCCCTCCCTAGATTTAATGTACCTCTGACTCTGACAAGTGGACTTAGCTAACAAGCAACAGTTGATAACGCACCAGTCAAAAAAATAATCGAGTTCATTGTCACTAAACTTGAGGGGGGAGGGGTTGCAGTGCTTGCAGTGGTAAAAAGTAGCAAAATCCCCCTCCTCTTCCTATGAAAACAAGCAAATGTGACTCTGAATATACACAAGGAAAAAGGGAGAATTTTTACAATTATTTTCAGAGAAGAACTACTTTAAAGGTGGCATCCGATGGGATTTGCATCCATGGAAAACAATTTTAAATTTTTTTTATATGGCTACAATTTGTTTTACACTTCAGAAGAATGTGTTACATAACTTTCTTAGTTTGTCTCCACTTCAATGACTCTATTAAGCAAGTTGGGATTTTGCATATTCACTAACAGCAGATACACCAGAGCTGCAAGGCAAAAGAATGAAAAGCCAACAAAAATTAATAAAACATTAACTTTTCCCATTTAACCGGATTCCTTTCTTTCTTAATGGAAATATTTTTATCATTGGATATAATTTCTGCATTTCTTGTAATAAGTCTAATAAAAAATACCTATTATTCACATTGACTGAGCTGCCAGATAGACACATCATCAGTCACCAAAGCACCAACTTGCCCTCAAGAATTTCTGGTTTTATGATATTTCTAAGGGAGATTGTTTGTATCTGAAAACTGCAAGTGATTTGGAAACTATTCTCACTGCACATATCTTGAAATCAGGAAATCAATTACATTTGTTTTACTGTGTTCCTGTGCCTTCATTGCTAACTCACTCTATAGGTATTTCTCTGAAATGGAAGATGAATGTTCAGTTCATTAAAAAAATTGCAAGTCATTACATACATTACTGAATGTGATGCCTGAGTTTTAGATGCAAGTTATGTAACTTTGCTACCACTATTTTATCACAATTGGTCAGGCAAGCTGGGCACTCTCTAGTTCTTCCACCGCAGAAAGGACAGTTCTGCAGCGCGCAGCATGAGGATGGTCTTTGCCAAATGGCATGCTGCTAATAATGAGGGATTGGATATTCTCGTTTGGTAAACAAAAGATCACAATTTTATTCAGCTCTTTCCATTAAAATGGAACAACAGGTAGACAGTCCTTGCCAAATTTATTCAAATGGTCTTTCCCCCATGTAGTCTACAAGACCCTTAAGGCTCATGGCTGACTACTAGAGTGCTAATATTGTGCCAGACAAAGCATATACCTTCCTCTCAGGACAGGGTACATTAGGAATCCAAGTGCCACTGTCTGGGTCAGGGTACAGGTGACCTGTCTCTGCGTAACCATGTAGCTATATAACCTTTAGCCTGAAGCTATTAGTCTTCCCAAAGCCTTCCAAGTGCATTTTCAGTTTTGGAAGAAGCTAGCAGTGTCACTATGTAACTTACATTCACCACAGGGTGCAGTCAGTCCCCAACTAAGCAACCTCCAAATACCTCTTAAGCAAACAAACTTTTCTGCATAAGGAAACAGAGTGAAAATAAAGTTCAAGATAGCTAACCACAAGAAACAAGTAGCAAGATAAATTGCTACATTACCATTACTTGCTTCAGATCATTGGAACATTTCTTCACCCCCTCCCCACCCCATATAAAAAAAAGGAAATTAGTCATCAGTATGAACATTTGCAAGCAAGTTACTAAATTGTTTATAGAAGAGAAAGCAAAGAACACATTTCCTAACATAACACTAGCAAAGAGTGGGAGATGTTTGAAACTGAGAAACCCTAAATTAAGTACATTATGATAAAGAAACAGGGCTGGCTCTAGGCACCAGTAAAACAAGCTGGTGCTTCAGGCGGCACATTTCTAGGGGCGGCATTCTGGCACGGGCCATGCCGCCCCTAGAAATGTGCCCTGGCCGCCCCAGCTCACCTCCGCTTTCGCGTGCCGCCGCTCGGCTTCTCCCCCTCTCCCAGGCTTGAAACCCTGGGAGGGAGGGGGAGAACCCAGCGGCGGTGGCAGCAGAGCGGAGGTGACCTAGGGCCGGGGGGGGGCCACAGGAAGCAATGGGGTGGGGGAAATGCAGCACCTGAGGGGGAGGAGGCAGGGCTGGGGATTTGGGGAAGGGGCAGAGTTGAGGCGGGGCAAGAAAAAAACGGGGGGAGCGGCCAACATTTTTTTTGCTTGGGGCGGCAAAAATCCTAGAGCCGACCCTGTAAAGAAATACACAAGTTACTCAAGACAATATATCTACTCACAGAATACATACTGAGGGTTCTATATCCATTCCAAGTCTTTTGTCTATAGCTAAGAAAACTTCAGAATTTCCATCTCACAGGAAATTCTGACATTTCAATATGTTTTTTCATCCAAAAATTGCAATTTTTTGCAGAATGAAAATGCCAAAAAATTTCAATTTGGGAATGTCAAAACAAACATTTTGTTGAATTGTCTTGAAATGATTCAGAGTAAGATCAACATTAAACTGTATTTCTCTTGCCTTATGGGAGTTGTAGTTCAGGCCCCCCCTGTCTCCTATGGGCTGTACTACATGGGAGATGTAGTCCAACCAGGGATCCTGGCCCATAGCGGAGAATGGCAGCATCAGATTCCTGAGGAGGGCTACATCTGTCGTTGCACCCAGAGTCACGTGAAGCACCAATTCAGTTAGCTGTGTCTGCATCGCATTGTGGGAGACGTCCTCCAGGGAGCCTGACCCATAGGAAACCATGGGCGGCCAAAACTACAACCTCCATAAGGGAATGTGCCAATACTGTAATGCACTGTTTTTTTTAAACTGATTCTAAACTAAATGTTTTGGGGCAATCTTCTGATTTGGGTCAAATGAACCCGAAACAACATACTTTATTTATATCTTTTATATCTTCCTGATGAAAAAATTGAAAGTTTCCATCAAAATTGAAGTTTTCCTATATAAAATGTGGAAACCACATTTTCTTGTCAGACAATTACTCCCACAGGAAATTCCTGACCAGCTCTAATTCTGCCAACGGCTTTTTTGGTACACTGCACATTAAAATATTTGCTTTTTATTTTGGAGTTAATAGAAAGAGAAAATGTATCAAGTCCCGTAGAAAAGGGATTACTACTACTTGCATTAAAATAGCATCCAATAGCCCCAACCAAGACTGGGGTCCCATTGTGCCACACACTACACAAAGCATAGTAAGAGACAGTCCCTCCCCAAAGAGCAGACAAAGGGTGGAAAAGGGAAGAGAAGTGAAGTGACTTGCCCAAGGTTGACAGAGCCAAAGATACAGCCCAGGTCTCTTGACTCCCAGCCTAATTTCTAATCCACTGACCCATGCTGCCTATTAGATTTCTGGATTTAGTCACCAAATTGATGCCAGTATTGCCTACTGCTCTCAAAAATGAGTTGGTATCTAAAATTTAGTACCTATATCAAAAGACTATGTAATGGCCTAAAAATGTATCACAGATATTCCCATCTACCTTAGCATCATCCCCTCTTCTCCCAAAAATAGCATGTATGTGTATACAGGAAAAAAAACTATGTATGTTATTCTATCTATACTGTATGCTTCCGAGAAACACATTGAGCCCACACAATTGATAAATGCACATAGGTGTATATTTTACTAAACAAATATAGTACTATCATCATCTTTGGTCTTCCATGTCACCTTGGTAATTTAGCCAAGATTACAATGAAAATTTTAAGCCAGGATACATTCCTTTTTAACAACAACATTAATACAACACATTTTTATTACCACTGCACTTGTTACCTGAATAGTTTAATAATCTACATTCATTTACATTTGTGTAAAACCAGAATAATTCTATGGGTTTTAATGACTTAATCTGTATTTGTAATTGTAAATGAAATTGAATACGGCAACATACTAATGGGTGTACATATATATATGCACTCACACATAACTATATATACACACATGCACACCATACACAGAAGGGTATCAATAGGATAAAATTAATCATCATGCAACTTTTATAGTCTTACCTGCACTCTGCCCACTAGTCTAGCTGCTCCTGACTCACTAACAGTGAAGCAGGCGAGAGGTTTAGAAAGAGCTGCCATAGTTTTTCTTTTTAAGGCTATGTCTACATTACACACCACTTTCAGTGGTGGATATGTTATGCGTCGCTATATGCTACAGTGGAAAGCAAGCTGCTTTGACACTGCAGCATGTAGCTACCCATGTCAGTGAAAGGCTCTGGGCAGGGAGGAGGCAGGGAGAAAAGGCTGAGCATATCTCCACTGCATCTCCCCCTCCAGAGCCCTTCTCCAGTGTCAATTTGTTTCCCTGTTTCCAGGGTCTTTTCCTGAGGCTGGGACAGGCTTCAGCAGCTGGCAGGCAATGGGACACCGCATGCATAAATATATCAGTGTAGATGTGAAGGCACAGCTTGGGTGAATATAGAGCCATGTAGGGTATATACTTGGGTACATACCCACACCCTTCAGGCATGTGTGTACTGTACTCACCTAAACCATGCCCCATTGTCTACACTGCTACATAAACCCATGCTAGGCAGGACTACATGAGTATATGTTCTTCATGCCACTGAAAGAAATGTATTGTGTAGCCATAGCCTTATGGTATGTCTACACTTAAAATGCTTCAGTGGCACAGCTGAGCCACTGCAGTCATGCTTCAGTGTAGACATAACCTCCTATGCCAACAGGAGGGGTTCTCCTGCCAGCATAGGTAATCCACCCGCCTGAGAGACGATAGCTAGGTTGACGGAAGAATTATTCCATTGATCTATCGCTATTTACATGGAGATTTAGGTCATTTTAACAATACCACTCAGGGATGGACTTTTCAGACCCCAGACCTCAACATAGTTAAACCGACCAAATTTTCTAGTGTAGACCAAGCCTTAGTTGACTAACCTTCTCTCTCTCTCCTCAAAAATGGAACCCTCCATCCCCCAAAGACAGAACCTAATGGTTAATTTAAAAATTGGCAAGGATTTAAATTGTAATCAATACCATCAGGCAAATATGAAATTTTTTTAGAGGGCATTCAGACTACCACTCCGCTTGAGGTTCAGGAAGGCCTTCAAGGAGGACAGCAAAATCTCACAGTAGCTGAGAATACCAATACTTGTTGCACATTCTTATTCAGACTAGCAAGGATCATACATCTTGCATGATACACACATTCGGTAGCCTTGTCATGCATCTAACAGATCTTGCAAGGGCTGCAGGTGACCAGCTACAGTTTCTCCCCCTGGTTACAGGGGAATGCCCTAGTTTTCAGACAACAGAGAAGCCTGACATCTCTCCCACTGTCTTCTCTCCCTTCTAGAATAGAGCACTGGCACTGAAAAGTAGGAGGTAGCATTTTCTGGCAGGAAGGTGAAGAGATTAAGGGTGTGGGTCACAAAATTAGATGCTGTTAAAATGGTGTCTTCCCCAAGCACCCCACACTCCCATCCATCACCCATCTACATCTCCCACTACAGCCCAACAGCTCTTAACAGCCCATCCACAGCCTTCCTTTTAGGCTGCATCAGGATTTCCTGCCTTACTGATATCCCACCCAGGCTCTCTCCCCCTGTAACAATCATTTTCTGGGCTCCCTCCCTCTAGTAAAACCCCCATCACCCTTCCTCCAACTCTGCAATCAGATCTCCTCCAATACACTGGTCCACTCCCAAGCTCCAAACTCCTGATTCTGAAGCGTGCAAGAAATATGGATGTGCCTTCCTCACACCTGATCCGATTGCTGTGGGTGACCCTGAAGGGAAAGTCAAGGACTGTTTCTCATAATCAGAAATGTCATACATGGAGCTGCATGAATCTTGGCAGCTACGCCAAAGTATCAAATATACTCACAATGGTATGGTGGCAATAGAACACTATCAACATTTTTTAAACATCAGGTGCTAACTCAGGTTTTTAACCATCAGAGGAGCGAAGTTCTGGAACAGTCTTCCAAGGGGAGTAATTGGAGTGGGGCAGGGACAGGGAGCCTAACTGGCTTCAAGACTGAGCTTGATAAATTTATGATGTAGATGGTATGATGAGATTGCCTATAATGGCATATAGCCTTTCCGCATCTGCTATTAGCAAATATTTCCAACTATCGGAGATGGAACACTAAATGGGGGCGGCTCTGAACTACCATAAAGAATTTTTTCCCCAGTGTCTGGCTGGTGGTATCACCCATATGCTTGGGGTCAAACTGATCATCATATTTGGGATCAGGATGGAATTTTCCCCCAAGTCAGACTGGTACTGGGGTTTTACCTTCCTCTGCTGCAGGGACACGGGTCACTTGCTGGTTTGAACTAGAGAAAACAGTAGATTCTCTGTAACTTGAAGTCATTAAATCAAGATTTGAGGAACTCAGCCAAAGGTTATGGGCCTACTACTTGAGTGGGTGGGTGGGTGAGGTTCTATTGCTTGCGATGTGCAAGAGGTCAGACAAGATGATCACGCTGGTCCCGTCTGGCATTAAAGTCTATGAGTTAGCAGCACACACAAAAAAAAAGGATCCTTTTAGCAATCTCAGTTTTGAAGCATTTTAAATCTTTATCTCAGATACAGATGGAAAATTCACAGTGGTTATTCAAATGATTGCATGGCTCACAGCTATATGCACAACAGAAAATATATTTTTGTAGTTCTCATTAGAGGAGCATCTGTAAATTACTGCTGTTTGAAATAATCAGGTTGTTTAAACAAGTCATGGATAATGGAATTTTTACCATTTAATTGAATCCTTTCCTCCTCTATCTGACTTTTCTAAAATGATCTGTTTGTTGAATCTATATCTAAACCTTTTCCATGAGTGAGATCCAACAATACATCCCCAACAATACAAACAAACAAACAAACAAAAAGATCTGCTGTTCTTAAGGATAAATTTGCCCCTACAGGTTTTTTCTTTATGTTCTGACTAAAGCTCTTCCTTTCACTTCAAAGCAACAGACATATTATAACAGCTAAGATGAGAGGCTGACAGCTTTCACACTTAAATGTATGTACATTTATACATAATAAATTGCATGGTCAATAACCTTATAGCTTTCCATTTTAAAAATATACTGTTTTATTGTAGCGCCACTCACCCTTTTTTCTCCCTCCAGTTCTTTAAATAGTTATGCCATAGTCTGATCTCAGTCAGACCAGTAAGTCTTATGCAGAATCAAAATTTTCACTAAAAAATAAAGTGTTTAGGCCTTGTTGCAAATCTTCTCAATGAGATTCAATACAATGTTGTCTTCCCGAATCTGAAGCAGTTCCAGTGCCACTGATCATAGCTATGCCATGGGAAGCTCATTACAGATTAGAGCACAACTGCTTTCTTCTTGCCAGTTCAAATAATTAATCTAGTTTAAAATAACATGTTGCCTGTGTTTCAGTGCTTAGTAGTTGATTTAAGAGCTCCCACGTAACTATTTCAGTCATTTAAAAGCATTCATTTACTATTTAGACAATTCCAGGAACCACTTACTTCCTTCAATGTACTTGGCAACTTCCAACCAGAGGATCAGAGAAAAGCACTTCAGAAACAAGTTATCATCATCTGATTGTATATTCATAACAAATCTGTTGCATCACAGCTCCTATTTACAATGCTACACAAAGCTTTACTCTATAATGATCGACAGTGAAAAGATCCATACCAGAGTGAAGCATTATGGACTATGAAAACTGAAACACTGGACATGTTCACCAGATGCACTTTTTGAAACAATATGATTGCAATAAAAATTGCCTCACTTTTTCTGTGATGAGATGATACTACTTAGTGCCACTCATATAGCTCCTTAGTTAACAGGGCTTAACAATGCATTTTTTAAAGAGTGCAAATTTAAAAATGCATTTTCTGACAACATACAGCTGCTATCAGTCACAACAACTGAGATGCTGCAAAAGAATGCAATGTTTCAGTGTAAGTCACTGGAGAACCTGGGGAAGAGTTTCTTTTTTAGGCGCCACGGCCACAGCTCTGTTTTGTGAATCTTAAAAAAAAGATTATTTGGTCACTGGGTAGTTTAATCTTTCACAGACTGTCACTTTGCCTGCAGTTGTGTAAACTATGACTGGTGTACACTCTTCTCCATGTCTCTATTTATGATTTGGGTAGATAGTATGGACTGGTCAGAGATCCTCTGGACCACTGAACATCAGTGAACCTTATCTTTGCGTTTTCTATAGCACCCAGCACCATAGTATCCAAGCACATTTTATAACTTCATCATTTTACTGGAAAATACTTTAAAAGATAAAATGTGCTGTTCCTGTATTATACAGGAGGCTAGACTAGAGATAGCCAAGGAAAATGTACTCAAAAAAATTAAGATTTCAGTGATTCAAAAATGAAATATACCTAAGAAGTCAAGATCAGTTTCTTTACATCATGGCACGGGAATACACTTGCAAATGATGTGGGATTTGGGCTGCATACTTCCTAATAGAAGTCACAAGTTAAAACCCAAGAGAACTTTCTGAAAATTTACCCCATACTGTAATTATCTTGAGAACAACATATTTTTGAAGAAGCAACTCAGAAAATAAAACTCTCAGTGTTTGGTGCAAATCAGAACAATACTAATGAGTACATTCTGCCTCTTCCTAGTCTTCGGCTGAATTTAGAGTTTTAAAAACAGATGGCAAGAAAGTGAGTGACGGTAATGGTCCTCTGGGTTTGATATTCACCTGTCTCTTTTCAACAGTAATGTTTATCAGCACCGTAAAAGGTAATAGAAGCTCATATTTCCCTCAATTAATACCTACTAACATCTGCAAACTGATATGTCCCCATACTATTACTACTATTGCACTTGACCTTGATATTGTGAAAAAGAATATGATTATGATAATAAGCCAATTATTTTTATACAATATAGCAATCAAAAAGATCACCACTCCCTCCTGCTCTCATGACAATAAATGAACAGTCTGTCTTCATTTCATTGTCAGTTGCTCGCATGCAATCATCATTACAATATTACTATGTTTTTGTTGATAATTTCTAAAATAAAATAAATTAAGATGGAGTACAAAAAGCATAAAAAGTTTTAGAGTATTCGCAGGAGTATTTGGTACATGTGTTTTATGAAGGTTAGGATAAATTCTTCTTTCTGGTACAAATGCCTATTTTTACTGAAAAATAGGCTGTTTTAATGCAACAATCTAGATTTGAACAGTGGGTATGTGCCACACACTTGTACATATATACTATATGTGTGAGGCGCAATAAAGGTTTAGCTGTTGTGAATGTGGAACAGCTGAAGAATATGCCTATAATCACAAACACAAGCCAGTGATACCTACGTATCATCACATATTCTGCCCATGCGAAATATTTTACAGAAACACAATTTTAGGAATGTTTGAGAGGTTTTTTTTCAAATGATCATAGATTATAAACCAGAAGATTATAGATAAACTTGGCAGAATTCTTTTTTTTTTAATTTTGACTATTAACATCTATGTTTATTTTTATAATTTTAACTATATTTATTTTTACAGTTGTGGAAATTAAGGGAGGGGGCAGCTGGGTTGGAGTTAGGGCGATGCTGACAGTGGGGCTGCAGGGGGCTCTCTGCTTCGCCAAGGGGCCCAAAACACCCAGGCGCAAGGGACAGGACAAGTTGCGATCTTGGCCGGATTAAGCAGAGACCCCTGGGCAGGGCTGTGAGGAGAAGGAGCAGCCCCCAGCCATGAGGGAAGACACCCAACTGCTAAACAGTTCCTGCCCCAGTATGGCCCCCACACTCCAGACTGGTGAGTGAATGGGGCTGTGATAGCAGAGCTGCAGAGGGCTCCCTGCATGGCTGGTGATGGAGACACTCAGCAGTGGGGTGGCCTCCCCCATAGCTGGAGGCTCGTCATCCTCCTTGTGACCCCAGCTGGGGATCTCTGCCGTGCCCTGCACCGGGTGCCTCCAGGGATCCAGTCTCTCCGGCCCTGCAGCAGCGCAGTGAGCCGGCTGCTGCTCCACTGTCACAGCCCCGCTCTCCCACTCCCATGCCAGCAGGGCTGCAGAGGCCTCCCTGCACCACTGCAGGTAGGATGGACCAGACAGCAAGTGTGAAAAATCGGGACAGAGGGTGGGGGGTAATAAGAGCCTATTTAAGAAAAAGACCCCAAAAGTGGGACTGTCCCTATAAAATCGAGACATCTGGTCACTCTAACTGCAGGAATGGTGAGACCCGATCCCTGCAGGCACAAGTTGCTGGGGGACGCTGCATGCACACCAATGGATATTTTTTCCCACCCATTTCAGTGTGTCAGCTGAAATCAGCAATGACTGACATCTATTGATTTAAAGCAAATCCTGCCAAGCCTAATTATAAGCCATAATGATCATCTTGCCTGACAACCCCTCATAATAAAGGCTACAAAACCTTATCCAATAATTCCTGCATCAAGTCCCATAGTGGTTTAATTTTTATTATTGGATATATTTCTTGGAGCCTGTTGCCTATAAAGAACAGGTACCTAAGCTACCATGAGTGCAACTTTGCCAGGCTGAGTGGGAAAGAAAAAATGCAGACTGACAAATGTAGAACACACCTAATGATGACTTGAATAGTTTCTCCACATAAATATATCATGGACTTTAATTGGGTCCCATTAAAAAACCCATGCCCCAAGTTCACATCTCCAGCCCTGCAGGGTCATAATGGACTTTAAAGCCATGATATTTTTAAGTATGAAGAACTGTCACTGGGCCAGAGATGAATCTTGCCACTGGGCCATGGGTATGGGCAATTTGGGGTATAAATTCCACATGATGGTGGGAAGAAGGAGGAAACATTTATCTGGCAATTTATTTTTTATTTAAATGGCAGCTGTTTGAAGCAGCTGAGGATTTCTAATGTTAGAATAAGTCTCTGGAAGATGGCTAATGGGCAAGTGATGCAGGCATACGTATGTGATGAATTGCACAGCTATGTGATCAATTTTTGTCTTAAGACAACTCAAAGGCACAATGGTAAATTAGCTATTTGTCCTCTATCCTACTCCAAACAACAATCACATTATGTCACTTCCTTTACCCCCTACATAAGGACTGGCTTATGCAAAGCAGTAGGGTGACCAGATGTCCCGATTTTATAGGGGCAGTCCCGATATTTGGGGCTTTGTCTTATATAGGCACCTATTACCCCCGTCCCAATTTTTCACACTTGCTGTCTGGTCACCCTAGTTCACAGGTATAGTTACAGCCCTACCAGTTAAGAACAGGTTCTTGCTACTACAACTCAAAAATATTTTAGATTTTTCAGAACATGATCTGAAAGATATAAAACTAACATTCCATATAGATCTGTTCCATTAAAAAAAAAAAGGAGTGGGGGGAGATAACGTACTTTTTCATCATAGGAAGATTCCATTCTCCAGTAATGAGCAGCTGTGATACAGATGTCACTATTCCACTGCATGCTGAGATGGAAGTACATGAGCAAGAAGTCAGTCAACCCCAGGGTAACAATTTCAGCAACAACCTGTAAATTAAAAGATAAATAAAAAAGGCAATATTTTAACCAGGGCTTTGGAGCGGAGCCCGAAGCTGAAGCGTGGAGCAGTAGGTTTGTACCCGGAGCTGGAGCGGAGCAATTAAAAAATGTGATTGCTCCAAATCCCTGATTTTAACAAGTTACCTTCAAACGTTCCTCCTGATCATTCCCCAAAACAAAGGGGTATTTGGCCTATTGGTATAGTATGGTGACTCTCAATGTAAATCATGCACAACCCAATAATGAATTTAGCTTTTTGAATCAAAATTTCCAACATATGTGCATAAGCAAGTTTTAAGGCAGGGAGCTAAATTCACTGACCCTCTTTCCAGGCTCATTTTGCCCTGTATGCTTCAGGACGCTATGTAATTTTCCTGACTGACTTAGTATTTAAGCTTGCATAGCACAATAATGCCTAGGAGGCCATTCCACACATTTTTGATTGTGTGTGTGAAAAATTGCTGCCAGACATCTGTTTTGAACCTTTTATTCCCCTCCTTTTTTCCTTATGCCATCTGATCACATTACTTGCATTAGCCTGAAAGTTCTAATTTAAATTGACATTCGTCTGAATCATGTTCTGATCCGATCCCATATTTTTCAAGATAAACTGAAGCAGACTTTTGCTTTTTCAGTTTGCATTTATATATTTTGTTTTAAATAGAGAGATCCATCATCTCTCCTCCTTCCTTAACTATCTCCAAATAAATTAGCACAAAGCCTTTCCTGCTGCTAAATATTAATAACGTCCCACCTGCAGATGGGAGAAACACAATCCATATAGCCAACCACTACAAACTTAACCCAGCACATATTAGGTGCAGAGCATCAGTAAAAAGGGATAAGCAGAAGTGCAATGGTAACCTGATCCTTTATTTATATGGGGCAGCTGTGAGACCACCAAGTTATTCCTAGCTAGGAACAGTAGCCAAGACAAAGGGAAAACTATACCTATATGCCTCATATATTTGCTAACATTCTCCTCCGCTCCATCCCCTCTGTGACACACTGATGGAATCTGGTCCAATCTCCCCTGCTGAAGATTCTCCCAACATGGGAGAGCCCATAACAGGTGCATCTTGCTCTTATCCCACTCTCGCTCATAGTACCCAGTGATGAGGGGGAGGCATCCAGGGTTGGAAGATAGCTCTCCTCAGCAGGAACCCTGCACCAGATGGCACAGAGTGCAGTAGATCTCACTCTGCTCTAATCCTACGCCGTGTCCAGCTTAGAATCAGGAAGCCATAACCACCTCCCTGGGTGCCCCCAGTCTCTGCTACATGAAGCAAATCTCCTGCCTCAGAGAATCTGGTCCTATACTTCCTCAAAAGTGTCTATTCTCAACCCATATCTCACCTCTATTTTAGCCTGTGCTCTTGAAAGTAAAAGAGCGGATGTGCAAGGAGCAGAAAAATTGCTTCAGCTCAGTGTAGAGGAGCTTAACTTAGCCTAAAGCTCAACGTTATTTATGCCAGTAAGTAGCTTCTTATCACACTTATGTTGGAGTGTTACAATCTTACACTCTCTGCTGTACACTTTGCAACGTCTTGCAGGAACAAAGCATGGCTCTTCTTCCCATGCCTCCATTATGCCCTTGTCTTGAGAAGGAACCATTATTCATCTTGATTCTTGGCACTCACCAGTGCCATGGGAAAAATACAGGGCGCTGAAATCTTTACCTTAACAGATATGCTTTTTTTAATACTTCCATAATCTTCCCTCACCCAAGAGTCTAAATTAACCTCAAAATGGTTTAAAACTCATTTGTCACCTCTTCTTGAAGTTAAAGTCACTCAGATGTTCATAATGATTTTTCAATAAATTTCCAATTTTTTCCCACACTCATCTTGCTGCATGACATGAAAAAAAAAGTCCCTGGCACTAGCAGTTACAGTACTGTTACACATACTTTAAACGTTTTGCCTGTAGGTCAGATCACAGAATGACTCCACTAATAAACTAGCACACACAAGAGTTTAGAACCTTTTCTTTAGTATTTTGATTTATCCTTCCACTGTGAGCTATTCCTCAGCATGAAAGAACATATTGCATAAAAACCGTCCTTCCAAAATGACTTTAAAGCAGGGGTTGGCAACCTTTCAGAAGTGGTGTGCCGAGTCTTCATTTATTCACTCTAATTTAAGGTTTTGCATGCCAGTAATATATTTGAACATTTTTAGGTGGTCTCTTTCTATAAGTCTATAATATATAACTAAACAATTGTTGTATGTAAAGTAAATAAGATTTTTAAAATGTTTAAGAAGCTTCATTTAAAATTAAATTAAAATGCAGAGCCCCCCAGACCAGTGGCCAGGACCCGGGCAGTGTGAGTTCCACTGAAAATCAGCTTGCATGCCGCCTTTGGCACGCGTGCCATAGGTTGCCTACCCCTGCTTTAAAGGCTTAAATATAACTTGTTATGCAAGATGAAGGAGACTCATGAAACAGTGTCAGCCTGTGCATTAGTAGACTACTGGAGCAATTCTTAGTTAGTTGAAGACATGAGGCCCATCATAAGAGGGCATGCTTTTAAAGCCCAGAAATCCACATAATGTTGTGGCGTATTTGGCTTTATTGGCCTGTGATATGAATTAGGTGCACCCATTCAGCATTAAATATGTTATGTGAGTTTAAATGAAGAGTCTGAACTCTGATTTTCCCTTTGGACTATTACATTTTGAAACATCCTAAATTATAACATTTTGCTTCAGCTAAACTTCAGAGCAGAGGTTCCCAATCTGTGGGGCACGCCCTGCTAGGAGGGTGCAGAGGAACATCTGGGGGGGCATGGCTGGAGCCTGGGTCAGCCCCCACAGGGGCAGGGAGAGTGTGCCACCCAGCCCCAGCTGCCAGTCCCACTCCCCGGGCTCCACTTCTGGTCAGGGCTGGCGACCTCGCACCCAGGGCACTGGCCTCTGGCCTCAGCTCCGCTCCCACCCCCTCTTACCCATGTGCACGTCCTCCTCTCCCAGAGGCATGGCCTCTCTCCTGGTCCCGGCTCCAAGGTGCGGGTGAAGGGGTACAGACAGGCATAATGGGGTGCACGAGGTAAAAAGTTTGGGTGCCACTGCTGTAGAGGGTCAATATCTGTCATTGAGATAAATGTATAATGCACTAATTCAAACTATGCAGTTATTCAAACGATATAGTAAGAACCCCTAGCCCAAATTTATGGGTCATTGCTTAAATAGGCACTGGTCCAGAAAAGGGATTGACCTCAATGGGACTCTGTGTGGATGCAACGGTATGCCCACACAGATCCCTTTGAATCAGCAATTAGTCAATTTTGCAATCTCTACTCCTATCAGTAAGTCACACAAGATCGTGGGAGTCGGGGGAAAAAAGCAACAAAAACTCTGCAAAAGCGTATGATGAAATCCTATCTACTATTTAATCCACAAATTATCAAACATATTGTGGCACTACGTACTTTTAAGTGTTCTTAATTCTGTAGCATAGTAACATGATCAAATCTATAGGCAGCATTATGGCTTATGGTATCAATGGAAATGTGTATTTGATCAAATATGCATATTCATATATAGCTGCCAGGTTTTGTAGAGCTCCATGTGTAACATTTCATCCAAATTATGTAATTAAGTAATGTGCATATTTGTAATGCATTTCCACATACCCATAAGCTTCCATTTTTCGTCAACACACCTTGCCCCAAGCAGTGACTGGGGTAGGGCCTGGAACTGCACAAAACGTGGCAGCTGAGGCTAGAATAGGAAGGAGTCTGGTAGGCTGCTAAGGTACAAATGAGGGTCAGGAGGTATGGATGGATAGGTGCTAGACAATGCTAGCTAGAATGTCTGGGGTGCTGAGTAGATGAAAGGGGTGGTGAACAGAGTCGAACTGTTGAAAGGTAACTGAATAGCAGGGTGGGAAACTTTGGCTGAATGGGGTGTCTATAGGCACTTGGGAGGGTACTATTTAAGGAGGTTAGGGTTAAGTTGGGGGCTGAAGAGCTTTCTTAGGGGGCAGAGTGTCTGTGGCAGGGTATCCGTGAGGGATTTGGAGAGCTGTAGAAAAACCTAGGTTTGAGGGAGCTGGCTCTCTTGTGGCAGGAGGGGAGCAGGGGCTGGGGGAGCCTAACACAAGCACTGGGCCCCTCACCTCTTCTGCCATTGCTATTGCTCCTTCCCTACTGTGATCCAGCCGGACAGCAGTGAGAGAGGAAGCAGATTTCTTTCTTCGACAGGGTAACTGGTTTAGTGGCTGAGGGGAAATAAGGTGGACATAATATACCTGGACTTCAACAAAGCTTTTAAGACACTCTCATGACATTCTGATAAGTAAGCTGGAGAAGTGTGGGCTTGGCAGAATTACCATTAAGTGGATACATAATTGGTTAAACAACCACAAAGAGTAACTCTTAATGGAATGATGTCAGATTGGAAGGAATTGGGGTTCCACAGGGATTTGTTCTGGGTACGGTGGTGTTTAATGTCTTATTAATTACTTGGATGTAGGAAGAGAGCATACTGATCAAATTTGCAAATGACACAAAGCTAGAGGGGGACTGCAAACACTTTGGAGGATAGAGATAAAATTCAGAGGGATCTTGATAAATTGGAGAACTGGGCTATAGACCACAAAATGAAATTCAACAAAAACAAAGGGAAGGTGCTACACTTAGGGAAGAAAAGCCAATTGCACACATACAGAATGGGGAACAACTGGCTTGGGAGCAGCACTGCTAAGAAGGGTCTGGGAGTTGTAGTGGTTCACAACATCAACATGAGTCAGCAATGCAATGCTGGTACAAGAAAAACAAATGCAATTTTAGGTTGTATTAACAGAGGCATAGCATGTAAGTCGTGGTAGGTGATAGTACTGCTCTTCTCGGTGCTGATTAGGTCTCAGCTGGAGTACTGTGACCAATTTTGGTCACCAATGTATAGAAAGGTTGTAGAGAAACTGGAAATGATCCAGAGGCGAGCAATAAAGATGATCAAAGTGATGGAATGCAAGCCATAAGCAAAGGCTGAAGGAACTGAGTATGTTTAATTTGGAAAAGAGGAGATTAAGGGGGGACATAATAGTGGTCTTCAAATATCTGAAAGGCTGACATAAAAAAGCTGGAGAAAAATTGTTCTCACTTGCCATAGAGGGCAGGACAAGAGGCAATGGGTTCAAACTATAGCATAACAGATTTAGATTAAATCTCAGGAAAAACTTCCTAACTGTAAGAACAGTAGGACAATGGAACAGACTGTCTAGGGAGATCATGGAAGGTAAATGGTAAGACAATAATGTGTCTTTCAATTTTCCTTTCAAGGCCATTCCGCCTCCACAAGGCACACAGAAAGGAACAAAGAGTCTGGGGGAGCAGAGCCTCCAACAACAGGGAAGGAGAAAGATCTGTGGAAATCCTTGGCATTATGCATCTTGCCAGTGCATCCTACGTTGGTGTCTGAATCCTCTTCTGTGGTCAACCAGGACCTGCATGCTGTTTATGTACTCCTGTGTGCCTTGTTGAGGATTAACTATGGGCAAGTGAGTCCCATCAATGGCCCTGGCACAAAGCCCATTCTCTCAAAACCAAGTTATTTCAGGAACATTTTTAATGCTCACCATCTCTGGGTAAATCACAGTCCTGATCACCTCACAAACCTCCACCATAATCACTCCCACAACGGAGCTGTCTGGAAAAGCTGGCTTCTAGATGACTATAATGACCCACTTCTGGACCAGCAGTTTCCCTGTGTATCCTAGAGCTGACAGCAAGCTGATCACAAACCTCCAGGAACATCTGCTTCTTCCATGCAAAAGTTCTGGCGCCAATGTTGGTTGTCCCAGGTTCTCATGACAATGAGATCCCACCAGTCTGTGCTTGCTGCCCTTCTCCAGAAGCGCTGGTCTTCTTACGGTGAATGTGCAGTCCTGGCAACAGGCCTGAGCAGCATCAGCTGGATCACAGCTGCCACATCAGTGCCTCCATTCAAGAGGTGCCTTCAATAGATCAAATACCAATGATGGAACATCCAGCAGCATCTCACAAATGCTTTGCCTAGTTTGCGAAATACGAGAAGAAGTGTGAGCTGGATAAATTCTTCCACCAAGCTGGAATCCATGTTGCGGACTCTGGCTGCCAGGCATGTATGAACACAAAAATGGCTTGGCTGAATGAAGTAGTGGCATCAAACCATTCAAATCCCTCCTAGTCAAGTGCTACAGAATGGACAGACAAGTTCTCCCACAATCTACTATGAATCAGACCCTACAGTAGCTACAACTGGAAGGGGTGCTAGGAACCTTACGATACACCCCCAGAAGCAGAAGGTCTGACTCGAGCCTTGCTAGCACAGTATGGACACATGGGCATGATTGAGAAGCCTGAGTTTACAATGCAACATGCACACTCATGTGCGGGCTTTGCAACATCGAGTCTGCAAGCATGGATCCCACAAACCCAGGTTTACGATGCTGTGTAGACACAGCCAGAGACCTCCAGTAGCCACTAACCATATTCCAGCTGCCCAGTGTGAATGCATGATGCCTCAGCTAGACTGTGGAAAGGCATGATACAGCTACCAAATGCATATCATGAAATCAGTGACACTTGGCAGCTGCATTCAGATGCTAGGTCTGTACATTACAACAGTATGAGTACTACTAAGTAAAACTCCTCATGGATAGCAGTAACTACACATTCAATACCCCCTTCTTATATCTGAGTATACCAACCATTTAAAGTAAATATCCCAGTGGACAGTGTTGAAGAGTTGATTTTTAAAAAATACTATTTTTGAGTAATAGGTACAGAGGAAAGGTTAGAGATGACAAATCTCTATTTTGTTTGCCTTCAACACTTTAAAATTACAAATTAAATTTAAGCCAAATTTGACCAAGAAAATTGACTTTGGGGTTGATATTTCACATGCCAAGTTTCAGTTTCAAGCAAGTTTTTATAAACCTGAAGAATAGAGTTTATAATAAAATGCTGACAAGCCCTTAACTACAGCAATCCTAATAGGTTCATCTAGATGATGGATTGACTATTATTGACATTTACAAATAAAGCTAAATGGATGAATTAACATTTGAAAATCAGATACAGTTCATGGTCAGTAACTACTTCTTTTCATGGGCTTTTTCCATCCCCAATAGAAATGGGATACTATGGAGCAAACAAAACATCAAAGGCCAAGGATTTGACCCTTCCTAAGATCCCTTTGCACAGCTTCAACATTCAGCCTTCTGACAAATACTTCATTTTTAGGCCTCAAATGAGAGTAGTATTTAAAAGTGGAGAATCTCATTATGCACAAGCCAATAAGCCAAAATTGTGTTTCTGTTACCCACTTGCAACACCATTAATGTCATTGGAACTGCACAGTTAAGGTGTAAAGCGGATTTGAGTCACTTTAAAAAAAAAGAAGAACTTAAAGTTCTTGGATCATGGAAAAAACAAATGGAGAGAGTCAATTAAAGGGAAAGAAGAGAGAGCTAGTTTGGAACACCACCAATGATCAATGGTTCCTCTAACAGAGCATTCAGTCTAAACAGGAGCCTCAAACCCAATGGCGTGTTACTTACTGTAGTACTATCATATAGATAAAGAATCTACAATCATGTTGAAATTAGAATGACAGGAGCAAACAAACAAAACAGCTTTAAATATGTCTCAATTTATTATTCTAACAGATGAATGATCAATAAGAGAAGCCAGCTTTCCACAGAGGGACCTAAACAGATGATTCTCATTCACTAAAAAAGGAAAGCCCAGAAAAATTAATTGAGGGAACAAACCTCATGGAAGTAGTGTCCTTCTAGTCACAGGGGGCCAAGTTTCCTCTCTCATAAAGTACTACTCAGAGTGGGTAAAGGTGGCAGAATCCAGCCCTCTCCCTATCCTACACGGAGTCTTGATACACTGCCAATCAACCTATACATGATGAGAATAAACATTCCCATTTTCATATTTTACATGAGAAGACCCCATATGCAGCCACAAGCCTTTTAAAATGTTGCTTATTATTAATGTTTTACATCAGTGTATTTGCTGCAAACCCTTGTCATGAAAATAATATAAACACTAAATATATGCTTAAATATTTTAGAAAACTGAAAGGCTTTTCAGCTAAAAGAAACACCTCCTGAGACATTCAAAAATGGAATCATACATGTTGAATGTATATATTAGAAGAGAGATATAGAATGTTAAAGATGTGCAGGAGCAAATGTTATTTTTACTCGTTATTGGGTGGCATGATGAATTTAGGTAAAATTCTTACATATAAAAAAATGCAATACATTTGTTTTGCCCTCCAATTCCCGCAAACCCACCCTTTCCCACTCTCTTATACATCCCCCGTCACTGAATCCAACAAATACTGTTTAAAGTCAAATACACTAAATAAAATAGCGTAGTATTTTACTTCAGGAAATGGTAATATCTTGAGCAAATGTCTTGGGAGGTTTTTTGGTTGTTGTTTTCTTTTGTTTTTTAAAAAACCCAAACCTCCTTAATACATTATTTATTGTTATTGTTCCCAGGATCAAAACAATTAGAAGAGCTGGTCAGGAATTTTCTGACAAAAAATGGAGTTTCCATACAGTCATAGTTCTACAGGCTTTCTGGGGAGCCAGGCAGCCAGATCTTTGGGCTGTCCCATTCCTATGCCAAGCTGACTCCCTAAGCTACCTGGTAGCCTACCCGGCCAGCTCCCTGGACAGCCAGCTCCTAGGCAGCAAGTTCCCAAGCAGCTAGGAAACTAGGCGGCCAGCCAGCTAGCTAGCTAGCCTGCCTGCCCGCCCACCTGCCAGCTAGGTAGACAGTAAGAAAGACAAAAAAATAATTTGTTTTGGTTCCCCTGAATTGGAATTTTTTCTATCCCTTTCCATTAAAAAAATGAATTTTTGATTTTTTTGGTCCAGATTTGGGACTGACAAAAATTTCAAAATTTCAAAACTGTTAATGGAAAGGGATTTTCATTTTCCAGCCACTCCTGTTAGCCACATATATAACACTCTTCATGTTCAAAGTGCTTTATAAAATGTTATTTAATTATTACTCACAGCAGTCCTAGAAGATAGTTAAGTGCTATCCACAGTGACTTGCCTCCGGCAAAGATAGAGGCAGTGTCAGCGCTAGGACTAGAACTCAGGAAATCCTAATTCCTAAACCTATAATTAAAGCAGTAGACCACACCAATCTATTGGCAATTGATTTTGTTTAGAACCACCAGTATTTTGTAGCTGTTTTTTATTGTAGTACCATATGCTTGACATATGTAATAGTCTTGACTTTCAGTGGCTGATGGATATTTGTTTTCAAAACAAATGTTGGGTTGTTGTTTTAATTTTTCATATATCTGTTTTCTTTATATTCCTTCTTGGTTTTCTAAAAGCTTATTTTGAAAATGTCTAGTTTCATGTTACAAGTATTACCAACAGTCCCATGGATTATACATTCTTACCTGCCACATGTTCTGCAATTCCTACACAAAACATACTGAATTAAAGACAGTTTTTGATTTAAAGTCAGTCTTAATTCCTAAACGTTTATGCATTTGAGAATGTGATAATGAAATGTGAATATTCCTACATTACTACATCTATTAATGCTCTTTTTCATGGAGCACTGAGTAGTTTATATAATTCACAGATTATCATAACTAATATTCCTTAAAGGATTTTAAACAAATTATATATCTATACCTATCTATCTATCTATCTATCTATATATATATATATATTGTGACAGACCCAGGCCAGTTGGGTACAACAAAGTAGCAGCATTCAGATATACTGGCCACTGGATTACCAGTTTTCTGTTCCCTGACTGAACAGAGCAGGGACGGCTCCAGGCTAATGAGGACACCTGACTCTAATTAACCTGCAAAGATTCAGGTGAGGCCATTAAGGTGATGTGAACACCTGACTCTAATTAAGGCTCTTCTGAGCATATAAAAGGGTTCACTTCAGTCAGGCTGTGGAGAGGAAGTGCTGTTGCTACTGAAGGACTGAGTACATGCTCAAGCCATCAGTAAGGGAGCCCTAAGGTAAGGGTGAAGAAGTGAGAAGCGGGAGAGCTGTGGGGAAGTGGCCCAGGGAAACATAGCAACTCTGGCAGTGAAAGGTCAGCTGCCACTAGGGTCCCTGGGCTGGAACCTGGAGTAGAGGGTGGGCCTGGGTTCCCCCCAACCTGTCACTACAGAAACACCTCCTGGGAGGGGAAGACAGGCCTCTGGTGGAACAGGGAGCTAAACTGTTCTACAATAAGCCCATAGGGACAACAGAGATTGTGGGAGTTCTCTCACCAGCCTCCTGGCTGGCTTATGATGAAAAGGGCTCAGTAGACTGTAACCCTGGTCCTAGAGAGAGAAGGGCTACGTGGAGGATTGCAGTGAGCCTCTGAGGCTAGCATAAACTGCCTAGAAGCACGGGACCCACTGGGCTTTTGTTTGTACCACAATAGAGAAGGTGGTGAGAGCACTGGTGCAAGCCACAGCGGTCCAGCAGGAGGCAACCTGGGCTCAGGCGATGGCACAACAGGAGTCCATGAGGTTACAGCAGGAAACCAATCAATTATTGATGAGCCAGGCAACCCAAAATTGAGCCCTCCTGTGGGAGGTCGTGGACTAGCTGAAGATCCTCACCACCCAGGGGTCCGCTGGGACGCGAACCCTGAGGGCCACCGGTTGTCTGCCAAAGATGACGGCAGACGATGATGTAGAGGCGTGTCTCCTCTCATTTGAAAGGACTGCCCAGCGTGAGGCATGGCCCCAGGAATGGTGGGCCAGAATTCTTGCCCCTTTTTTGTGCGGAGAGGCCCAGAAGGCCTACTTTGATCTGCCCAACGAGGATGCCGCTGACTATTCCCGGCCGAGGGTAGAGATCCTAGCACGATCAGGGGTGACGACCGCAGTACGGGCCCAGAGGTTCCAGGAGTGGAAATAGAGGGAGAACAAACCTCGGAGGTCCCAACTATTTGACCTCATACACCTTGCTCGGAAGTGGTTATGGCCCAAGGCATGCAGCCCGCAGAAGATTTTAGAGACTTTGGTCATGGACCATTACATGCGGGGACTGCCACCAGATCTCCGCAAATGGGTATGCCAGAACGATCCGTCCACCTACGATGAAATGATCACATTGGTGGAAAGAAGGATGACAGCCAGGGAATTAACCCAACTACCCAAGGAAGGCCCCTCACGAATCAAACACTCGACCCCGACCGTGAAGGGTTGGGCGGCCAAACCCCCAGGAAATCCTACGTGAAAGAAGAGGGAGGCTGAAAACCAGTCGGGAACCCAGAAGGAAGGGGAAGGCCTGAGTGGGGGGGACCCTGGGACTAAACCCCCTAACCCACGTGATAGGGGAGTGACTAGAAGCAATTATAGGTGTTACGGTTGTTGGGATTTGGGGCACATAGCTGCCCAGTGCCCCAGTGTCATAGAGCCAATGCAGTGTAACCTGGGGGATGGGGCAGACCTATGCAGCCTACTCAATCTTGTAGGGGTCGCAGTCACGCCACATAAAGATACAAGGCAGGTAAAGTTGAATGGGGTAGAAACCATGGCACTCGTAGACTCGGGGAGCACTATCACCCTAATTTCAGGTAAATTAGTGAAGCGTAGCCAGTTAATGCAGGCTAAGTGCACGGGGGTAACCTGCGTCCATGGGACTGTTAGTTACTACCCCATCATACCAGTGAAAATTGAAATTCAGGGAAATGTCACCGGGGTGAAAACAGGGGTAGTCCCAAACCTCCCATACCCCGTGCTCATCGGTAGAGATTTCCCCGGGTTTGGAAACTTGCTCCCACCGGAGGGATTGGAGGGAGGGGAGCTCCCTGAACTTCAGGAGGCTTCCACGGCAGAATGTCACCTCCCATTGTTCGCGGAAATGTCTCAGGAACTATTTCCTGTCCCGGGGAAAGGCAGGAAGACCAAGAGAGAAAGAAGGGCAGCCAAGGCTTTGGGTACCCGAATCCTGACACAAGGACAGAGGGCCGCATGTGTAGGCAGATGTACACGGGCAACTGAAGGGGAGGGCCCTGACACGGAGGAGGGGTCAGAGACCGGTTCCAACCCCAACCTCACAGAGCCGGCCGAGAGGGCAGACACAGATCCCTCAGAGTTCGGGCTGATAAGCCCCGGGAGAGAGACTTTTGGACGGGACCAGGTGGAAGACCCAAGGTACGAGAACGCCAGGAAGGAGGTGGCTAAGATAGATGGGGTACCTATAGAGGGAAAGGCCCAGGGGCCAGGGCCTTATTTTGTGATCAAGAGGAATCTCCTATACCGGGTCATGCAAATGCAGGAGCAAGAGGTACACCAGCTCCTAGTACCCTGGAAACACCAGAAGGCAATATTAAGCCTCGCTCACAGTCACCTTTTTGGAAGGCACCTGGGAGTGGAGAAAACCAGGCGCGAATCTTATGCAGGTTCTTCTGGCCGGGGGTACATGAAGATGTCCGGTGGTACTGTGCCTCCTGCCCTGAACATCAACTGCACAGCCCTCGAAGAAGTGAGAAGCGGGAGAGCTGTGGGGAAGTGGCCCAGCGAAACATAGCAACTCTGGCAGTGAAAGGTCAGCTGCCAACAGCTGCTATCACTAGGGTCCCTGGGCCAGAGCCCGGAGTAGAGGGCGGGCCCGGGTTGCCCCCAACCTGTCAATACAGAAACACCTCCTGGGAGGGGAAGACAGGCCTCTGGCGGAACAGGGGGCTAAACTGTTCTACAATAAGCCCATAGGTACAACAGAGACGGTGGGAGTTCTCTCACCAACCTCCTGGCTGGCTTATGATGAAAAGGGCTCAGTAGACTGTAACCCTGGTCCTAGAGAGAGAAGGGCTACGTGGAGGATTGCAGTGAGCCTCTGAGGCTAGCATAAACCGCCTAGAAGCACGGGACCCACCGGGACAGGGTCGGAGCTCTGCCACAATATATATATAAAAACATACACACACAATGTCACAGCATTTTTGAGAGGCGAGAACGTTTCCTTTTTCCTCTTTCCTTATTCTGTGTCTAAACAGTAATTTAGTTGGAAGCATTTTCAGCACGTCTGGGACTACTACACAGTGAATTTGTAAGTATTTAGAAACCGAATCTGTGACATTTGTTTGATAATGAAAAATAAAATTGTAATCAACCTACATTAAATGAAAGAATGAGTTAATAAATCCAAGAAGATAGTCAAAGCTGGAATTCATCTCTTAATTCCTCATATTTAATCTAGTCTTGTAACGAAGTGCCTAGGATATGCTACTAGCCCATACACATTTCCTGGGTCCTTTTTCTCATTACTTGTCTCTTCCTATATTTACACTTATCCTCAACGTTCTGCTTGCAATTCCATCTAGCACTATAATCCCAGGGTTTATGGGTATGTCCACACTGCAATAAAAGGTGTGATTTCAGCATGTGTAGGCTGCGCGAAGATAACTGCGACTGAGCTAGTTTAAGAATAGTAGCATAGCCTCTGCAGCAGTGGCTGTGGGCAGGAGCTAGCCACCCAAATAAAATTCCACCCTGGACCGAGGGAATCTACTCGGGCAACCAGCCTCTGCTACTGTCCATGCCACTGAAGCTACTCTGTTTTTTTGTTTGTGGGGGGGGGGGGGGTTGGGGGGGGGGGGTGGGAAGGGTTAGTAAGTCAGCTTGATCAAAGCTAGCGTAGGTAGGTTTACACATGCTGCAGCTGCACCGCCCAGCTGCATCACAGACTTACCCTAACTGTACTATGGGAGTTATACGATTTCCCTAGGGTGACCAGACATCCCGATAAAATCGGGACTGTCCCAATATTTAACTCTTTGTCCCATGTCCCAACCAATGTACAATCGGGATGCCATTTGTCCCGATATTCTAGGGTTGCCTGCCAGGCATCCGGTTGGTGCAGGGCTGGCAGGCTCTCTATCTAGCTCCGCGCCGCTCCCCGGAAGTGGTGACAGCTCCCTTTGGATCGTAGGTGCAGGTATGGCCAGGGGGGATCTGCGTGCTGCCCTCACCATGAGCACCTCCTCCGCAGCTCTCATTGCTCAGGAACCGCGGCCAACGAAAGCTGCAGGTGCAGCTGCAGTGCACAGCTGCCTGGCTGCGCCTCCGCCTAGGATCCAGAGGGAGATGCCGCCACTTCCAGGTATGTGCCTGAGGTAAGCCCCACCCAGCGTTCACACCCCCTCCAACACCCCAAACACCCTCCTGCACCCAAACTCCCTCCCAGAGTCAACACTCCGAACCCCCTCTCACGCCCCAACCCCCTGCCCCATCCCTGAGATTTCCCCTCGTAGTGGAGGTCGAAACCAGGGCTGTGCGCCCCTCACTGATCCGTGGCTTGAGGCGGGGGCTGGTGCCGGGGCTGTGTGCCCCCCAACTGACCCATGGCTTGAGGTGGGGGCCAGTGCCTTGTGACCCCGACTTGCGGCTGGGGCTGGAGCCTGGGCCGGGCACCCCAGCCAATATACGGCTTGTGTCGGGCGGCTTGCAGTGGGACTGCATCCGGGGTCATGCGCCCCCAACCCGTGGCTTCCTAGGTCTGTGCGCCTCCCACCCCCATGGCTCCGGTGGGGGCTGTAAACTTGTGGCTACCCCCCCTCCTATGTGTCCTGATATTTTATTCTTGCAATCTGGTCACCCTAGATTTCCCAAACCATAACTGCATTATAACAGGATAAGATCATGAACTCAAATCCTGCAATCAGATCTACATTGCAGATCTGCATGATTTGGGCTTTAGACTGTAAATTCTGTGGTACAGGGAGAGTGTTTTTAAATGTGCTACTGCAGTCCCTAGCTGTCTGGGGTCTAATCTGGTTTTCATATTGCCCCTCACTGCTGTAGTACCCAGGTGCGTCTAAACAATATTGTAATAAGAGTGGGAAATACTACTAAATACTCACAACAACACTGTTCTTAAAAAGTCCTCTTTGCACAAAAAAACAATTTATATACAGCGGAAGAAACAGGGGTGGGGGTGAGGACAAAGACATTTTCAATGGGTGGTTAAAAACTTAATAGAGGAAAACAACACATTAAAGGCATTGTGTAGCCAAAATGCAACGCTACTAGAAAAAACCAGAACATGGGTAGAACATAGGACAAATTGGATCAAGAAAATTTCACTGTGGTATTTTGGTTCTTCTTTTGGAGTTTAGCTGTTTTAATTCCTTTGATATTATCAGGCAGCATTTATGGCATTCTGTGGAGAACCCCGCTTCACATCAATGGTGCCAAAACATGCCCTTTTCCTGGTTTTGAAAGTAAAAGATAGACTGATAGAGGAAGATTTCCCACAGAAGGTAACAGATCCTCCAAGCTTTTTTCTTGTTTTGAGCTGTTCACAACCAGAAGACAGGCAAACATTGACTGACACTTGAGGGAAAATTTATAGATGCATCAGCACTGCAATTACTTTTAGGGTCACTATATATCAAGGAAAAGGGCAATCATCCACCTACTGTGCCAACACTTATACAAAGCCTTTTATTACATATCTTTTTCCTTATCCCTTCACACATTTCAACATCATAAAGATGTGAAATATTTAATTTTGATCCCTTTTCATTTCCTCACATCATTACAGTTTCCAGACTGTTATCTTGTCTGTTTTGTATCTGATTTTGATGCTATTAAATGACTGGCTTCGGGAAAGAGCAAGAACTCCAGAAGGAATTTATAGCTAATGGTTCTTTATTCCACAAAGTCCTGGGGGGATTTGCACAAATGGAAGAAGTCTTGGAGATTGTTCTCTATAAAATACCAGTCATTGCACTGCAATTTGAATACAATTTGGAATTCACTGAGGACGTGGACCACAATTTATTTTTACCAAATATATGATAATTAATTCTAATGACATTAAAATAATCCCCTCTGTTTTGGTGCCACCATGCACCAAAAGGAAGATAATAAAAGCCACTGCATTCTTGCTAGACTTCATTTCATAACATTTACAAAGGCAGCAGCTGTGATTAAATTTCACAATACAATTCTAAGGAGGAGAGAAGGTCAGCAAACAGTTCTAGAGACTGAACAGTGATTCTGCACTATTGATAAACCCATGTATTCACTTTTTAAGTTTAAAGTTTAAATAGCTAAAACAGATTTGCCTTAAGATACATTTATTATTATAATGTGGGCCCATGCTGCAAAGTTTGTATCAGGAACACAACTTCTTCCTTCAGGGGTATTCTGGCAGATCACTAATTAACATTAGGATAAGGGGAGGGATAGCTCAGTCGTTTGAGCATTGGCCTGCTAAACCCAGGGTTGTGAGTTCAATCCTTGAGGGGGCCATTTAGGGATCTGGGGCAAAAATTGGGGATTGGTCCTGCCTTGAGCAGGGGGTTGGACTAGATGACCTCCTAAGGTCCCTTCCAACTCTGAGATTCTATGATTAATTACAATTATTATTGCAGTTTATTAATGCCTCTTGACTGAGGAGATACAAAAGGGCTAGGTATTGAAATATGGCTAAATAGAGTGTTGAGGAAAGTGTGCATGGGCACATGCACAAAGATGATTTAAGGCACACCTTTGCAATATCCTGATCCTAAGGTCGGTCTCTGCAAGGTAGTCATCCTGTGCAGTCTTTGAGCAGCCCCAGGGCTAATCTAAACTTGCATCATTAGGTTCCATGACAGGCTGTAAACACAGCCAAAACTCAGCATAGCACAACACAAGCACATCTTCTGGCCAAACCTTCTTTTTCCTGCTAACTCAGCATCAGATGATGGAGATGAGGGTGTAAGAGCTTCTTTGTCATATCTACACCACTGGCACACAGGGTCATCTTCCCTGGAATAGTTTAACTGATTCTGCAGCCAAATTATATCAGAAGTGCTCATAAGGAGATTGCACTCCCCAGGTAATCTCACCCTGACATCTAGAAATGATGTTCAAGGACCAAATACCACTTAGGTTTCTCATTGGAGTCTCATTGATTTCAAACAGGACTGGCCTTTTGGGATCTCTCAATATTAACTAGAGCTGGTCAGAAGTTTTCTGATGGAACATGTTTCCACTGGAAAATATTGACTCGCTGGAATCAAAGATTCTGCGGGAACATGTGGATTTCATCAAATTTTTGATGGAAAACAAGACATGCAGACTAGCTGGCCAGCCAGGCCTCTAGCAGGCAGGCAGGCTGTCCAGCTCCCAGCTTCCTCCCCAGCTGTCTATTTTATATTTTAATTTATTTGATTTTTAAAAAATTTACAAGAGTGGTTACTCTAACTAGAACCAGTTTTTAATATTCTGAGAACTTATCTTATTTTGATGTTCAAATAAAGCTGAATATATGAATTACAATAATTTCAAATTCCAAAAAGACTCCAGAATTTCAAAGTTTTGTTTCAAAAACTTCAAAATGAAACATTTCAATGTTTTTAAAATGAGTTTTTTAGAATTTCCATTCTGTAACATTTTAAAATTGCCACCTTTCCTTCCAAAATGACTGCACCACAACTAAAGGTGGGGTCTACGCATTCAGGTGAGCAGGCTGTGTGGCTTAATGGGGTAGTCAGCTAAGCTGTGCAGCAAATGATCAGTAATGTTGTTGTTTCTGAGGTTTTCTCCACAGCATTACAGTGCTTCAGAGGGCACAAGGTCACCTAAAAAACAGGATGTTTTCTTCCAGCTAACACAAGGGATGGCAGTAATGCTGATCCCAGGGGTGAGTGTAATCTGAACCACAGAGGTTGGGGAAATGAGTGGCAGAGGTGGTATCCGGCATTCCAGCCTGGCAAAGGGTGGCAGTTGCAGGGGCTCACAGCAGCTTCCCTGCCCCCCACCCGCGGTGGCCAGCCCCCCGCTCACAGCAGCTCACCCCCCTACCCGCCCACGGCTTCCCGCCCCCGCCCGTGGTAGCTGCCCGCCCGCGGCTAACCCCCCTGCTCGCAGCAGCTCAGCCCCCCGCCAGCAGGCCGTGACAGCTCCCCACCCTCCCGCCCATGGCAGCCCCCCCGCCTGCGGCGGCTCCCCACCTCCCCGCGGCAGCCAGCTCCCCCCGCCCGCAGCAGCTCCCCATCCCCCAGCGGCAGCAGCTCACCTCCGCTGGCGCCAGCTGCTCCTCTAAAGGTGCGTTCTCAGCGGAGTTTCGGCGGCTGCTTTTATTGCTGCCAAATCGCCGCCAGGAATCGCTGCCGCCGAAATGCAACCCCCCAAATCCTGGCACCCTAGGCAACCGCGTAGAATCGCCTAATGGAAGCACCGGCCCTGGCAGGGGCCACAGCCAGGTGCAGGGACCATGCTCAACCAGTCACTGAGTGAGTTCACCCAAGGGGAACAGGAGTCAGCCTATTGGGGTATTAAATACTCTGGGCCCAGGAATGGAATGTCGAGAAGCCTGGGCAGACCCACCTAGGGGTGGCACCTTCAGGGGTGGCTCTGGTGGTATTACACAGCTGCTGTAAGCTAATTTGCATTTACTACAGCAGCTTCAGGCAGCTAGATGTGAGGGGTGTGCACAGGGTGACAGGGTAGGCTCAGCATGGGCTCAAGTTTTAGCAGCAGGACAGGGAATGGCACATCGCAACTCATCTGCCATTGGGGCATGTAACCGCATGGGACAGAGTAGACACTCCCGAGGGGGCTTATGGGGGAGCAGGGCTCTGCGGAACTCCCTCCATGCAGTCCTCAGTACGGTTATGCCGGGGTAGCTTACCCGATGGGCGTTCACCTACTCAGTGCAACTAAATATAAAATTCGTGTATATAATATCCCTATGGCACAGGAAGGTGTTCACAAACAGTAAACATGGACAAGGCAAGCAAAACAGTGAACTGCCCAAGAGGCCAAGGGTGCCTAGAACATGGGAAAAATTGGGAGGCTGCCCTCGTCGTCTAGGTGGGTGTTATGGTACAGGCCTACCCAGACAGCAGCCCTGCCTTTGTTAATTATACGGCTATAATTAGGCGGGCACCCAATATGTTTGGGGGCATGTCATAAGCAGTTTCCATTAAGGACAGCAACACAAACTGGAATAAGGTGGCATCACACTGTGGATGAAGGGCATAACACCAAGGGTGCCAGGGGTTCGTTCATACCGCAACAAGCTCAAAAGGGGCCCCAGGCACGTAATAGTATTTGCTGGGCATTTAGTAATGGTGGTTGTTTTCGCAACCCCCTGTAAATACAGGCATGTTTGCAAGATGCCTGCCACAGGCAATTTTATTTCGACAAGGCTATGCCATGGGCTGTTCAGTATCCTGGGCAGCTTTTCAGAAATTCAGTATAATGTTGCACTGGGCAGTGGTGCGGTCAGTGGGACTAAACCAAATAGAGCATTATTTGAATAATTTTGTTCGCAGGGCAAACGGAGTCAAATAAGTGTTTTCAACTGTTGGGCACATTTCAGGCCTTGGCTAAATAGTTGGGTGAACCCCTAGCAAAAAACAAATCAAAATCCCCTCTCACTACATTAACCTACCTGGGCTTTGAGCTGAACTTTGCTTGCAGGGTTGTTGCCCCGGGCTGGCCTAGCCAGACCACACAATAACGTACAAGTCACTACACAGATGTAGTGAGACTTGTGGGTGTGGAAAAGCTTTCTAACTCAACTTACTGGGGTATCATTGTGCAGGTACAAATAGTTATTAATTTGGGGCTAATATAAGGGTGTGCCTCTGGTGTGACAACATGGCAGTGGTACAGGTTATCAATCGCCAAACTTCCAGATCGCACAGGATTGGAAAGTTGGTAAGGGCATTTGTTCTCCAATGCTTAACCTTCAACATCTGTTTTTTCTTCCAAGCACGTTCCGGGCATGGATAACGGCATAGCAGACACCTTGTCTTATTTCCAGTTTGCCAAATTACATAAGCCGTGGGGTCTCTGGAACCTCGGAATGTCATGTGGTTGGCTGGATGCACATTATTGGCTCCAGCTTACAAGTTGATTATTTTATTTTGTTTTAAGGAGTCCTGTCAATTCAAGGATCCAGAAAATGGGTCGCTTATGCGGCCCCCCATTAAGGGTGATTGTTCCAGTACCAGGTCAAGAACAATGCAGCTGCTGGTGCCCCTTGACGATCACACATGGAACAATGGGTTCTTTCTCCCCAGTAGGGCTGCTAGACAAGAGGCCATTTGCAGATGTCTGGGAACTCGGCAGAGTTGGTGGGGAGGCAGCCAAGCAAATGGCTGGCGCTGCCTTGTGCGGATGTTCAGTGCAGGTACTCCATAGGAAGGGCAGCCAGTGACCAGATAAATGTCCTGGTAAAGGATTTAAAAGGAGGTACTGGATAAAGGAAGAGAATGGGGGTGGAGGGTCAGGGACTCCTATGATTCGTACTTGCTTTTTGCACTGTCTCTCACTCATATAGTAAGAGACGAGAGCTGATTAATAATATTTCTTGTTTGTGGAACATCAAAGTACTCAAAACTGTAGAAGGCATATAGAAAGCTATGGCCTGGTTTTGAGGAGATTAGAAATTAATTAGACCACACACTGAGATGCCTACAGGAAACATATTGGGTGCCCGCCTACATTTTGTTATGAAGGAACTTCCTTGTTGAAGTGAATTAATGTTTGTTTGCTTCCCGGGAGAATTTAGTTTTAAAAGTGTTTTCCCACAATTATATAGCCAATATTCACAATTTTCTGTGAAAAAACCCAGTATTTATAATACTCATCTAGGCTTGTACATGTTTACTTTTTATAGTATGAATCTCTATTTACTATTAAAAGACATATGTAGGATGCTTCATACTAAATAAAACAAAACAGTCATTTGAAATAAAATTGTAAGTCTTCATACAATTGTCACTTATTTCATGAAAACTGTAACTTAAAGAACCCTGATTTAGGTGAAAATAAAATGAATTGAGTATCTAACCTGTCAGAAGCAGTTACTGGCTAGCACACTTGGTGAAAACTGAATTCTGGCCTCAGGGGAAGCAAAAAAAAAAAAAAAAGAAAAAAACACAACACTCTACCTCCTGTCCAGAACATAAACAGATAACTCTATTAGGCATCTCTCTTTTTAGGTGTTTTTATGGTGGTTAAAATGAATCTAAGGATCACAAATCAAACAGCACTATAACAAGAAACTACAAATTCCACTGGTGGATCTTGTGAAGACTTCCAACAAAAGTTCTGGATATTTATTGATTCATTTTTCTTGAGAATACAGTACCTAGGAAGTTAACTCACTTGATGTATGTTTTAATTTGTTCAATACTAAGGTTTCATATTAAGATCATAAAAAAAAAATAAAGTCAGGAAATGCCAACATTTTAAGTCCCTACATTAACTCTCCTGCATCCACATATATGCAGTATTTTCTATACCTCTTAAAATCTCTATTGTGCTTATAAGGTACAGGCACAGTTTGGGGGTGGTGTGAAAGTGCACTACCCAGCAGGAGCTCCAAAAATAATTGGACATCAGAAAGCTACAACACCACTTTTCAGAACTAAGTAGCGTAGAGGGGAACAAAGCAGCTGCCACACTATTTATAAGGGGGTACAGTTTGGGTTTCCTTCAGTGACCAACCAGTTCTGCTGAACAGTGCAAAGGGTGGTGAGAACATGTCCCTTCCCCCTTCTGTCAGAAACAGAAACCGAATGTAATACAAATACTAAAAATATAGGCAAAAATAAACCTATAAAGTTATTTTAAAGAAAACTAATCTAACCAAAGTCATCACTAAACAGGAAATACAAGCAGCTGTCATTTTAAACCTATCAAATTCAGAATACTGTTCAGATATTTTAAAGCACGGATATTTTAAAAGAAAGGACTGCTTCTGTTATTAGTTTTCATTCGTGGGACTATACCTGTAATAATATATGCCACTCAACAATTTAAATAAGCAGGCAGCTACCATATAAATGGCTATTACTATAAACATGCTTTAGGCTTTCAATAGTCTATATGCTGTAAGTAAGTAAATCTAACGTTTTCTATAGAAAAGTGACCCATTTTGTTAATTTATATTACTTAGAAAACTTTAATTTAATATACACCAAAGCATTTTTTCTTCATGCATCATTGTATTGAAAACCTGATAGCCTTTTTCAGTTGCACAACATTTGTCACATGCCACACATACAGAAGAAGTAGTGGAGATCATTATGATGAAAACATATAACATGGTTATTTCTGCACCTCTCCACCAAGACTACCTCCAGGGAAATAGCTCACAAAACACGTCTTCAGTGTAAAAAATACCCAACTGATTGACAAGCATTTTAATCTAAGATTTTTCAGTCCCATCAGATTACTCGAAATTCTACCAGATGATCACATTATTATTCTGCAAAGTACTTATGTATATTTACATTACCTAGCCTTCAAATTTTCTCCTTTCCATCATTATACTCTCTGTGTGCACTCTTCCTCTCATTTCTTATTCTTGGTTATCATTTACTAAAAGTACTATTCAAACCCTTTCAGAAATCATTATGTACAGAATTTTGATTAAATGCATATTAGAAAGCATCAATAATTAGTCAGAAATTTCGAAAACAGGACAGTAAGAACATTAATCTCTACAGATCATAAAAAAGAAAATGTGTCCAGGTCATAGACTTCTGGAGAAAAAAGTGTCTTGTAATAGGTTTTTTAATTTATCTAAAATTTTAGATCTCTGGGTCTTCTTTCTCCCACAAATACTCCACTTTCCATAACTTGGGCCAGTGCTTTATAAACTTCGCAGCAACAGAACCAGTTTACTAAAGCAAGAACTCAACAATAAACCAGCCTCTACACCCAGGCAGTGGAGTGAAGAGGGATAAGGAACTGCCTTATTCTCAGTGAGGGCTATCCATACTGCACCAGGGGAAGAGCAGCTACCCCAGGATTGCAAACAGATCTCCCCTTCATGGGCCAGAATTGGTTAGCAGGCAGGTACAGGGCCTTGGCTCCACCCCTCAGTTTGCAAGTTAGCATAGTGCATAGTGCAGATGGACTTTAAGACTCCAAAGAAAGGCCTGGTGTAATTTACTTCCCCCATGGAGCAAAGGGGGAGCAGGGACTGAAGTGGGGATCCCTGCATTAGCATTCAGTCCCTATTCTGTTTCAGGTCAGTGCAAGTATATGCTATACCTTAATTTTCTACTGCCTATAAACACAACACTGGCCACTCTGTACTGCCTGCCTGTCCACTCTCAGATCCCCAGTCAATGGCCTTGTCCTTGCTTCTGCTCTGGTTCTCATGCCACTGAACTCAAGTAGAGAAAGTTCTACTCCTTCCCAGGCTCTCTCCACAAGAGGTTTGTTCTTTTCTCCATCAACCATGCCACACCATTCTGATCAATTGTACTTCTTTCTAACCAACATTTATGCTTCTTAGTACAGTGAAACCCCGCTATAACACGCCCCACGATAACGCGAATTCAGCTAGAACATGATCATAAGGTGGCTCCGGCTGCCCCAAGCAAAAAAAAAAAAAAAAAAAAAAAAACCCAGTGTCCGGAGCATGCTTCCTTGGCTGGTGCCTGGAGCCGACCCTGGCACCATCTCCTCCCCATCTCCCCGCCATTCCTTCCCCTGTGCCCCCGCTTCCCCTTTTGGTGAGCAGAGAAGAGACCGGCTTGAAACTGACCAGCTTGAAATGGTAAATTTTTGTAACCCCACTATAAAACGACCCAGCATTTATTGCAATCGAATTTTTTGGACCCCAATTATCGCATTCTAGCAGGGTTTCATTGTATCCAATATCCTCTCTCTACACAAGATCTTACTGGCTACTTCAAAAATAAAATTGCTAGCTACCAACAAGTTCTCCTCCCACACTCAACTCTTCTCAGCTTATCATTCACTGCTCTGTGAAGCCATCTCCCTTACTCTGTTCTGTATCTCTTCCCTCTAATCAACCCCTCCCTACACCTTCTCACATTCCTTCACCTGTCCTTTATCAGCCTCTCTCACCCTTCAGAAACTGGTCTCTCTACAGTCAAATACATCTATGTATTCTCTCTCTCTTGATCATAATCACAGGCCTGACAATACAAGGTACTAGGAGCATCGAAGTTAATTGAAAGGTAGAGCTGGCTGAAAAATTGTCATTAAAAATTCCAGAGACACAAACCAATTTTTTTCAGACAATAAAGGCTTTCTTGAAAACGAAATTTTTCACAACCCATTGATAAAAAATTGCTAACATCTATAATATCAGCAACGTCCTTTTCCAATTTGTTCAATTTGTTTCAGAAAATGTTGTTAATCAAAATCCATTTCCAGTGGAAAAAACTGCTCTTCCTACTATATAAAAATAGTGATTTTTGAGTTAGATAAAAAATTGACTATTTATTCATTTATTTGTAAAAATATAGCATGGAAAATGTTATGGAAAAGGGGTCAGTTTGAACCCTGTGAATGGAAATGGTTTCAGAATTTCAGAACATTCACAAAACCATTTCCAGTTTTTCAATCAGCCCTATTCAATGCGAGTCTGGTCGAGAGAATAAGGTGTCAGCATCTCACTGTACCTCTCAAGGATTACAATGAAACTATTATACATATCTAACCTTGAGGGAAATATGCTGCAAAAAAAATTGACAATTGTTTCAGTAGAAACAATGGTTTAATGGAAAGGAATCCACTTCTTCTGGGTCCCAAAGCAATCTGAATGGTTATATAGAGTATGTACTAAGCATAAAAATGTCAGCTACCTCCCATTTAACAAAACTGATTCAGCATCATTCTTACTAACAAAATATCCCCATTGTTTAGTACTCAGTTTAGTGTATATTATGGGTCTCATTCATTACCAAAAAAGTATGCAGGTATTCCATTATTTTGCCACTGAATTTTGACTCTGGAGGCTACTTGTGCAATGAATGTCTAATTAAGAACAGCAATTGCTGTTCAACATAGCTGTACATACAGGGTTTAGGTGAATGCCAAAATGTTAATAAATCATTCAAATAAGCAGAAACTACCTGTTTGCCTGTAGTTTGAAGAGACTGTAGCTTTGGGGGTTTTGTTAATTCCTTTTGATACTTGAAGCAAGCAGTTAGACTTACTTCCACTAAAATAAACTTGAACTCCATCTTGAGGGTCGAGAACAGGAATGTTATCCAGGGCAAACTCCACAAGTATGACTTCTCAATTTATTTTGAGAAGTTCTATAAAATAGAAAATTTTAAATTTCAATAATTTTAAAAATATATTTCATGATCCCCTATATTATAACAAGTTTTCTAAAAATAAGAACAACAAAAACATCTACATAAGAACCACTGAAAAGTATGTTTGACCAACCACACTGGAATAAGAATAGTGGTATAGAAATTAGTAGTATACTTTTAATAGTTTGTGAACCATTAAGTAGCATTTACTGTTTTCTAGGGTTCAAAAGCCACCAGAACCCCAACGTATATATGTAGCTAGTCCTTATGTGTGTTAAATATGTTCAGAAAACATGGTTATTTGGACCATGAGAGTGATTCATAAATATTACATACAGTATATAAAGAGCAAAAGACAACAATTGCTGAGGAGGTTGGGATCCCTAATTCAAGAATACAGTGGTAAAAAAGAGCAACTACAGAGGATTAGTCAAATTGAAAAGGAAACTGAAGTCTACAACCGCTGGGCCTGGGTAACCTGATTATTTAGAGAAACTAGTAAAACAGAAATTGTTGTATCAAAACAGCTAATAAAGATGCCAATGAGTTGAAACAGCGTCATAAAATCTGTTCAGCTAATAAACTAGGGGTCAAGTAGAAAACACAACATGAACAACACTCAAAGTCTGTGTGCAGACGTTTTTCACTGAAACAAAACAAAAACAACCACAGGTCTTTTTTGTTTGCTTGTTTTTGTTTCAGGTGGAACTAAAAGTTTGTTTGGCCTGAAACTAAATATATATAGTTTTGCTTTCCTGTGTTTAACTTCTTTTTTAAAGTTAAATCTACCTAAATTTCTAAATGAAACATCATTTTGAAATGAAAAGTCAAAACATTTTATTTCAAAAATGGGGAAATTAACCATTTTGATTATTTTGGAATTTATCCTCATTTTCCTCTGATTGAAACGATTTTCTTCAGTTCAACCTGAAACTGCATGTTTTAACAAACTATTCCCTGGGGAAAAAAATGCCCAACTCAAGCACAGACAGTGAAATATGATTGGGCTTATCTAAAGTCAAAGACAAAATGTGTGAATTCCTTTGATGCTTTCTCTCCAATCAGTCTGGTGGCAATTCCCGGATTGAAGACAGCCCTAGGAAAGGCATAAACTGGTTCTGCTCAGATGTGAGGAAGTGACAGGAATAGGAGGGGAGAGTCTTGGGGGAAAACGGGGAGCAAAGATGTTTGAACTTGGTAAAAGATGGGCCCATGGCTCACAGAATTAAGAGAGCTCTGGGAGATGCTGGCTGACAGTGAGGGCGTGTCTACACTGCGGGTGGGAGGTCTGATTCCCAGGAGTGGTAGACAGACTCACACTAACTCAGACTAACCATTTCAATGAAACAGTTCCATTTGGGGTCTGCTAGAAGTTCATTGTCAAGTTAACCTTGCCAATGAGGATCTGGTCAGTTTCACCACTGCTATTCAGTGGAGGCCAGAAGTGAAACTGACAAGCATGTCTATTTTAATCAGCGGCTGCCAGGGCTTCCAGGGCCCCAGCTACCTTGCAGGTGAGCAGCTGGGGAACCTGGGTCAACATATTTCATTTCAGAAACACAGTGTTTCAACGTTTCTGAAATAAAATATCCCAGGATTTTCATTTCTGGCAAAATGTTTGTGTTTTTGGATTTTCACCCCAATTCAGGATGGGAAAAATTTGAAATCTCAAGTCATCCCCGAGAAGAGAAGAATAAAGGGGGTTTTGCCCACAAGAGAGAGAATATAAAAGGCCCTGGAAGCCCCTCCATTTGGTCTTCAGCTGGCTCAAGAGATGGCCTCTCCACTCCCAAGAGATGCCAGGAAGAAACTGGAACAAAGGACAGTAACTACCGGGGGGTGAGTGATTGCTGGACCCAGACTAAGAAGGAGTCCAGTCTGTGAAAGAAGACTGTTGGAACATCTCTGAGAGTGAGACTTTATCTGAAATCAGTTTCTTAATATATTAGGCTTAGGCTTTCATGTTTTGTTTTATTTAGCTTACTTTGTTCTGTCTGTTATTACTTGGAACCACTTAAATCCTACTTTTTATACTTAATAAAATCACTTTTGTTTACTAATTGACCCAGAGTAAGTAATTAATACCTGGGGGAGCAAACAGATGTGCATATCTCTCTATCAGTGTTATAGAGGGTGAACAATTTATGAGTTTACCCTCTATAAGCTTGCACAATTTGTCATCAAATTAGGCATCTGCTTGGGAAGTTGTAACACCCACCCTCCATTTTGATACCATTCCACAGACAGTTACGCAACATACACATTTTGCACATCATCTTCAGATTTGGCCTTCCCTGTAGAGATGCTGTATAAAGCTATGGATGCACATAACAAATCCTCATGATCACAAGGGGGAATGAATGCAAAATGGGGTAACATTTTATGCAAGTAAGTAATTATGAAGTGTACTACACAAAGATTATTTTAAACACACAGAAATAAAGGCTGTGCTTCCTATTAGGCCCTGGATGTAAAGATCCACATTAGTAATTTGAGAATTGGGTGATACATCACAAACACACACTTCCAGCAGATCTGCAACATTGAGTTTCTTATTGCTTATTTAAGGAGCAAAGGTTCAAAGTGAGCATCAGATATAACATAGCATAAAATACAAGGAATTAGAGTGCATTTTTCCTCTTTTGTCAATATGTAAATGTAGCTCAGAGGTCTTCCTTTCCATTTTCTCTTGGGAAGTCTTAGCCATGCTGATTGTACTGTTTTTTGCTTTACCAAAATTTGCCCCATGGCCATTTATTTTCATTATGGTGCATATCAATTATTGCTTCCACATTCAGCCCAGCTAATTTACTTTATTGGATCTCCCTTCAAGAATTAAATGATTAGCATGAGGTTTTAGTCTTGCTGTGGCTACAGAATTAACACATTCTTACAACTCAATTCCCTCACTGAATGGCTTTTTGTTGGGTAGACAAGAGGACTTTAAATACAATTCCTCTCTCATTAAAATAAGATTATGGTTTTATCAATGTTCACTTTAATTAAATATACTAAAATATGATTCCCAACTTTTGAAGTTTTGAAGTTCCCAATGGAAATTTTTTCCATCAGGAAAAATCATTGGATATAATTTCACCTAGCAGAACATACTGGGCCAAATTCTGCCCTGAGTCAGAGCCATACCATTCTACTGATCTCACTGAAGCCAATTGGACTTCACAGGTATAAATGACCACAGAATTTGGCTCACTGTCACTTGTGGCCACTGACTGATCACCACAAAAACTGTTTATCAGTAAATGTAGTTTGCAGTTTAACAATCGCTCATATTAGCAGCAAGATCTTTACTCACTCATCCTTTGAAATTACTTTAATTCTTAAAGTGGGCAAAATCTGGCCCCACTCAAGTCAATGGCAAAACTTCCATTGACTTCACTGGGGACCAGGATTTCACCCCTTATTTTTCTTCTTTGCCATCTTAACATTGCTTGTGCTCATATTTTCAATCCTTTGCCACTCCACAATTGATAAAGAACCACAATGTTATAAAATGCTATATGAATCTTGGCTGTTCAAAAGTAACATGTATATGTCATCATGAATTATTGATTGAAGAGAATCATATGGAGATAGCTGCACTAGATTTTGCCTGTAGATCTCTAATTTGCTCATTAACCTCTTAACAGATTTCAAGAGGAAAAACTAAAAGTACCATAGTACTTAACACAACAAAAATGTGATATCAATTTTGCATGAAACTTGCACAGTGCTAGACATATCTGTGCAAAATGCCTTGAGCTACTTAGAAAACTCATGGCATTTTAAGTACCTTAATTGTATCAATATATTGCTTTTCTGTGCAACATTAGCATCACTGCTTGATATTAAGGTAGGGGGGTTGTGCGTGCATGTGTTTATCATTAATTTTCAAATACCAAGGAGCAAATATGACATCAAAATACTATTTCCATAAAACAAAATATTTCCGTGTGTTATAATTCCTGACAGATTGTCTAAGAGTATATACACACAAACATACACACACAAACATACACACACATATACAGACACATTTTATTTATTTGAGCTTATATAATAAACATTGTTAATAAGTTTATTAATTCCTAAGTGTGAAATTCCACAGGATTCCAGTTTTTCATCCCTTCTGTTCAATAGATAAGTAAAACTATTAGAGTATTTTGGGTTGCAGTGTCAGCACAGAGGACACACTGCTCTACATATACTTTTAATTGAACCCAAGTTCTATAGTCTTGTAGTCTCCCATTGCCTGGATCAAGTATATACGACTCTTCCAACAATGCATTACATAAAAAGACTAGCATGTCACACCTGGTTCCTTTTCCATTTCTCCCCTCTGGGGACAAGTGTGCTTTAGTTTTTGTTCTGAAGTACCGTTTATTAGTTGAGGAGCCAAAGAGCAATTTGCAATCTATTACACACACACACACACACACACACACACACACACACACACACACACACACACACACACACACACACACACACACACACACACACACACACACACACACACACACACAGTAGAAAACACTGACCAGTCACCAAGTCAATCGAGTGTAGCTGGAAGTGAGCAGAACCTGCTTTGATATATCTTTGAAACTCTCATGATTAAATAATATCTGAACTGGACTAAAAGCATCACACATAAATAATATATTATGTTTACGCTTTTTTACTCATTCATTATCATTAGGGTGATGCTGTGTAATAGGTTTCCTCTCCGATACTAGTTGATTTTCATTAAGATGGGGCCAGGGAGGCAGTATGAGAAACAGAAAACTGCAAACAAGCTGTTTGGTCCTGTAGTTAGCTATGAAGGATACTAGCACTTTGTAGTTAGTACCCTGATTTCAAGTTTGTTTAAAGAATTGTGGTCTTATCCATTCACTTGGTTATCTCGGGTATTTCAGTAATGTAGCCTCTTTTTTTAATGGAGAAAGATCACAGAAAAGAAAAAAGAAAAAACAAAACTAAAAATGTTGCTTACTATGAATTTAATCATTCTGCAAGTTTTTGAAGCATCAGACAGCTCCACACTGCCAATCAACAAATGTAAGAATCAACGAAAAAGATCATTCTCTCTCATTTTAGAAAGATGTCCCTGGGCAACTGAATTATTCAAATACAGAATTCAGTTTTTGTAAGCTAAATATTGAAGGAATAGAACTATTTAAACAAACAAGAGTCCTATTCTCTTCCAAGTATAAAAAAAATCCCAAAGATCAGCTATGGGCCACATTTTCCAAATGTAATCTAAGTTTCTGTATGCACAACTTTGCGGAAATAATTTTTGCACAACATGAAATTTATATGCACAAACCTTTAAATTGCATATACAATACAAACTGATAGCAAATGCTTTGTGGTTGTAATTGCAGTATTTGGTTGCAAATATGACTGTGTCCAAAAATGGCAAACACAAATGACTTATGCATAAAAAGCTGTGCATAAGGCCTCATTTAAAACTTAGCCCTAGAAGTACCTACCATCTCTATAATAAAGACTTCACATTATAATATGAGCCATTCTTAATTATAAAAGGGCTCAAGCCACAAAATGTGGCTGTGGATTCCCAACACCGCAAAATGCAATGTCTTATGCTGTCTGGAATGGTTCACAACTGTGAATGCAGACTCGGGGCCAGGGCCGGCGCTATCACTAGGCAACCGTAGGAGGTCGCCTAGGGTGCCAGGATTTGGGGGGCGGCGGCCTCCTGCCTCCCAGCTCCACGCTCAGCCTCTGAGCAGCCGCAGATTATCATTTTATAAAACAGTACTTTTTTGACTGAATCAACTCACTTTTTTGCCTTAATATACATCATGAAATGCATAATTTTAATACAAACAGGTAAAATGCTCAAATATTTTCAAAATACGAACGGAAGTAAATATTCTAGAATCTTGCTAAAACAAGAAAAACTGAGATGAAAAGCTATAAAAAGACTCTTAGATCCTATTTTCAAAATAACATTTAGACAACAGTTTACTATCATCAAAGGAATGTACCTAAACTACTCCAACTAAGTTCTAATAATGGATTTCAGAATCCTGCAATTCAGTGGGAGTTACTCTGTACATCCAAAAGCATAAATCTAACCTTTTAGATCTTGTTCAATTTTTAAAATATTTTTTAATGTCTAAAGTTTGGTAAATGTTAAAGACATTGGTATACAATACAGAGAGCAAGTGAACTAATCTAAAATAGTGTCTTAACTCATTATATGGGGCCAAGTTAATTCATTGCAAAAGCCCACTAAAGACTACAGTGTTAAACCAGGGATGAATTTGTACCACTTTGTTTAGCTCTGGCTACACAGAAAGAACTTGAAAAACATGCCAACCCCAAAACTGCTATAGGCAAAGTAATAATTAGAATATATAATTAAACTGACTACTTAGGGTAAAACATGGTGCCAGAAATCAATTTCAGTTTAGAAACCTATCCATTATAGTGAATACTCAAGACTACATTTGAAAAAAGCAGCTATGGAATATAGAGAACTTTGAGTCCATTGTTAGGGAGGAGAGCTTGGCAATTTTGACTCTTTTTGTACGGTTTTACATACACACACTTCGTAAGCAGGACTCTCATTTATAAAGTGGTGACATTTCTCAGAGGCGGTGGAGAGGGGGTAGTTTTCACTGGGGAAAGCATGCAGACTAAGGATTTTCACTGTTTTCCATCACTAAAAAAATGAGTGGTGAAAGGTGACATTTTGCTGCAGAACAAATCAGGAAGTTTTTATCAAAAAGATGATTCAACAAATTCTGAAGCAAAAATGGGTAGTTTTGTGAAAGTTTATAAAAATGCAATGGGACTCCTAAGGAGTCATTGAAGCCTTCCACCCTCACTGTAACCAGCCAACCTTTGCAAATCTTAATACAGTTGGGCCCATTTTTTCCTAAGGGATTGCCCATCAGAAATGCATGACGATCACTGATAAAGCAATGGGTGCATAACGTCATTGTTCTCTAGAGAGCAATAGAATTGGACAGCAGCTTCATCATCACAAAAAAGAATTACAACTGTTTTAAACACATTTCTGTCGGTATACTGGGAAATGCAGTGTAATTTAGGTCATTTTTTTATTTTAATGTTTAGCCAGAGAAAAAATATTAATACAAATTTTAATTACAAAAATGGTTTTGGCTAATGAACACACGGTATTCTGCTTTAGGACAAGAAAGCTCTGCCAGTTAGTAAATCCAGCATTTGTCAGCTGGATTTAGATAAAATTTTTAAATACTTAACATGTAATGTTCTGAATAGCTCACACTAACGGATTTGCTTAGTATTTCTGTTGAACATTTTTTCAGTGATCAGAAAGCAGTGATGAATATACTCAACTCAATTGTAATGTTCTATAGCCAATAAGCTTAATCAAACACTTAAAATTATAACATTATTCCAAATTAACCAAAAACCAAGCTAATAGCCTTGTCATCTGGTTCTAAACAGTATGCATAATGTTTTCTTTGGAAGGTTTAATTTTAAATTGCCTTGATTATATACATCATTACTATTATTTGGCAGCAGTGCTGCAGCAGGTGCCAGCAAAATGAGTCAGGCTCTGCTAAGATACAACCCACACATCTGCACTTTATGTTCACTTATTACTTAGTGTAACAAGATTGATTATTAAGACACTGTACCTCTTTCTTTTAAAAAAAATTTAGTTGCATAAATTTTCTATGTAATATACAAAGGCCCCCATTTGTAATCAATCTAAAGTACAATCTAAATTTAGAGTGGATATAACATTAGAAATTTAAAAGGTTTATTTCACCATCTAGCCCATACCTTGGCAGAGCAAAACTTTCTCCCACAGTTTAATATGAAGGGTAGCATAATGTTGCAATAAGGACAGATTCTGATCTCTGGCATACCAGCATGAATCCAAAGTAACTCCATTGGATTTTCTCATTTACCCTGGTGTAACTAACTACTGACATTGGAATCTGGGTCAGCATGGCCAACAATTTAGAGACAACATTCAAGTCCATTATTTAAAAATACAGGTCCAAGTTTGAACATTGGTGAAAGATGTCACAACTACACAGAACTCAATGTAGTTGCACCCACTTTCCCCAACAGTTAATTTAGCCTGTGGAAAATCTCAAACATAAAAGACAGAAGTATCCTAGTCCAAGAACTTAAAAGTATCTTTCCAGTGGAGAAGACAGATAACTTGTGTTATTTTCATACAGCGCATAACACTATCGGGCCCATCGGTGCAACTGCAGACAAATCATTAATAATCATATTTCTAAACCAGAAGTTTGTTTATTTGCCTTCTTTTGCAAGCAGTAAGGTTCATGAACACAATACAACTCTAATAATATCAAATCCTCAAAATTCCAGTTTACAGAAACATCTTAGTCCTTTGCTTAATAAGGCTAGTCTAAAAACACTTAATATTTTCCAGACAGAGAATAATGTCCATTTGACATTCCAGCAGTTTCATTACCCCCATCTTCACTGACTGACTTTATAAATGGAATTTGACTTATGCACGCACATCCAGACCCCCACATACCCATATGGAAAAAATATATAATAGGAAGTAAAAACAAGCATACTAGTATCATGATATTACAGTAACTACTAATGCCAGCGTGAAAGCCTCCATCTTGGTTAACAAACTGGGGACTAAACTATGGACTTTCTACAGACACGTGCTTTTAGCTGTGGATTTGAACTTAAGAGCGCCTTGAAAAAAGTCTCTTTTTAAGCAAGCTTTACATTCTGTCATGCTGATTCCACATGCTGCCGCCCTATGTTAAAGCCCTTACTGAGCTTCCCCTTTGTGGACGTTCAGCGGGGTGCTGTGCTGGACCCAAACCATTGAATCCACATGCTTTCAAGGTCTGGGTTGTGTCCTAGCACTGTCCCTTAGTTCAGTCACTCAGGCACATCCCCAGGATACAGTAACCCATCCTGGGATGTAACCATGAGACTTTGCAGTCCTGCTGCCCTAGGCCACAAAATGAAGGCTGACCCCACAACACTCCCCAGTAGTTCATACACATCCTCTCCAGAACTCCATCCTTGTGGGTACCCTGGTTTACTGTTAAAGGAAGGGGGACACAGACTTTGCAAATGAATTTCTAAACAAAATTTTACTCAGACAAACCACAAGAGACATACAATTCTGTGGCAAAACCAACACTTGCACACAAGACCCTGCCTCAGTTTCCTCACTCCTCCTAAGAGCCCTTTGGGTTTTGGTTAGTGTCCTTCCTGAAAGTCCAAGATATTTCTGCACCCCCTTCTCTTCCTTCCCAGTCTTGTCTTCAGATTCTGGTCTCATCTCTCTCTTGCACACAGAAGCCATCCTGCTTATAGGTACGGTATTGGTCATAAGTCCCATTACAAGGCATCATGCCCCACTCATGCTGCATTCATGTGCACAACATCCCTTTTGTTTCAGAAGGGGTGTAGGGCCCATAACAGTCATAACAAAATCAACAGATTTTGACTTCCATTGCCCTGATAGGACAAGGCTATTCAATTATTCATGTCTGTCTGATTCAGGTATCAACACACAGGTGCCAGACTCCTCCCCACCCCTTAACACAAGAAGGATGATGCAAGGATACCATGAAAGACACCAATATGGGTACAGACATACAAAGAGTTCGCAAAAATCAAACTGGAATTCAGAATTTCACAGACAGATTCCCAAAACTATCACATTCATCTCCTGGAGTCATGTAATTATGTGAGATACTTAGCTTTCACTGGAGGAGAAAAGAAGAGGAAAGACAAAGCAAGCTTCTACTGTATTACTTGATTCCAGAAGTTGGAAGTTTATGTAGCCATAAATGATGACTTTGAACAAACAATGAGGACATAGGGCCTTGAAGTTATTTAGCCACCACAGTACATTTAAATAAACAAAAGTTCTGTCCAAGAGAATGGACTAGGTTTTTTTCCCCCCCAATAATTAGAAAGTTAATAATTTTCTTTGGGCAAAAGATTATTAAACCAGGAGAAACAAGAGGAAAAAAGTAAATATCCAGTAATAGAGATACAGTACTATTAAGACAATTAATATAACTTATTTTTATTAAGTTTAATGCCGCTGAATCCAGCCTCTCTTAACTTTCCAGATGTGTTTGGGCATGTGTTCTACATTTAATGAAAGGAGTTTGATCTGATCATGCTAGAATGTGCTGCATTGCCTGATATTTTTGGTATGATAATACCACTTGTCGAGATGCAACATACTCTTGGTGCTGTATTTGAAACCATGTAGAGTTATAGAATTTAAGGCCAAAATAGACCACCAGATCACATGGCCTCCTGTGTATCACAGGCCCACCAACACCCTCACACTAATCACAACAGAAATTTGACTAAAGTATTACAGCCTTTAGGAGACTAAAATATTATGTGCCACAGACAGAGAACCAGTGCCTTAGGCTCCTCCACTGGCAAGTAATAGATTAAGTGAGTTATAACCAGATGATCCTGGAAATGGCAAGTGATCCACACCCTATCCTGCAGAGGAAGATGAAAAAAAACCCAAAAGGTCACCATTAATCTGATCTTGGGAAAATTTCTTCCCAACCCCACATATAATGATCGGTTAGACCACGGGCATGAAAGCAAGAACCAGCCAAGATCCTGAAAGAACACTTGTTACCACTTCAGAGCATTAGCCCATCCTATCCAGTGTCCCAGCTCCATCTGTGACCATCTCGGATGCTTCAGAAGGAGGAGGGGAAAATAACTCCCGCACGGACAAATCCAGAATATATTGGTAGGGAAAAAAATCCCCTTTAGACTGCTGCAGTTGAAGCCTTGAAGCATGAGATTTTAGGTATATCCAACATGAACCAGAAGCTTTCCTCAGAGCTGCTGAGCCCTGTCCCACACCACCACAAGTATCCCAATGATTAAAAAAAAAATCCCACTCAAATTGGTCCAGCTGTTTCTTAAAACTAATTAATTTGTTTGCCTCCAAACTCCTATTGGGAGGATTTGTGAGGGGGGTGCCTCCCCCACACAAGGCCTGAGTAGAGAGAAAGGGCCAATTAACCCAATTTCCTGCTTTGAGCAGGGGGTTGGACTAGATGACCTCCTGAGGTCCCTTCCAACCCTGAGATTCTATGATTCTAACCCTGTGACAAGCTGCACCTGGCTGAGAGTCAGAGCTTTTAACTGATTATAGAATCATAGAAGATTAGGGTTAGAAGAGACCTCAGAAGGTCATCTAGTCCAACCACCTGCTCAAAGCAGGACCAACACCAACTAAATCCTTGCAGCAAGGGCTTTATCAAGCCGGGCCTTAAAAGCCTCTAAGGATGGAGATTCCACCACCTCCCTAGGTAACCCATTCCTGTGCTTCACCACCCCGCTAGTGAAAAAGTTTTTCCTAATATCCAACCTAGACTTCCCCCACTGCAACTAGAGACTATTGCTCCTTGTTCTGTCATCTGCCACCAGTGAGAACAGCTGAGCTCCAGCCTCTTTAGAACTCCCCTTCAAGTAGTTGAAGGCTGCTATCAACTCCCCCCTCACTCTTCTCTTCTGCAGACTAAAGAAGCCCAGTTCCCCCAGCCTCTCCTCCTAAGTCATGTGCCCCAGCTCCCTGATCATTTTCGTTGCCCTCTGCTGGACTCTCTCTAATTTGTCCACGTCCTTTCTGTAGTGGGGGGCCCAAAACTGGATGCAATACTCCAGATGTGGCCTCACCAGTGCCGAAGAGAGGGGAATAATCACTTCTCTCGATCTGCTGGCAATGCTCTTACTACTGCAGCCCAATATGCCATTAGCCTTCTTGGCAACACGGGCACACTGCTCACTCATATCCAGCTTCTCATCCACTGTAATCCCCAAGTCCTTTTCTGCAGAGCTGCTGCTTAGCCAGTCGGTCCCCAGCCTGTAGTGGTGCATGGGATTCTTCCATCCTAAGTGCAGGATTCTGCATTTGTCCTTGTTGAACCTCATCTGATTTCTTTTGGCCCAATCCTCCAGTTTATCTAGGTCACTCTGGACCCTATCCCTACCCTCCAGTGTATCTACCTATTGCCCCAAATTAGTGTCATCTGCAAACTTGCTGAGGATGCAATCCATTCCATTATCCAGTTCATTAATAAAGATGTCAAACAAAACCGGCCCCAGGACCGACCTCTGGGGCACTCTGCTTGATACCGGCTGCCCAGCAGGGTCGCCAACTTTTTAATTGCACAAAACTGATCACCCCTGCCCTGCCCCTTCTGAAGCTCCACCCCCACTTGCTCCATCTCCCCTACCTCCATTGCTTGCTCTCCCACACCCTCACTCACTTTCACCAGTCTGGGACAGGGAGTTGGGGTACAGGAAGGAGACGAAAGCTCCCACTGGGGTGGGGCCTCGGGTGGGGCCAGGGATGAGGGGTGGGGTGCAGGAGAGGGCTCCAGGGTGGGGCAGGAGGTTGGGGGGGTTGGGGTCCAGCTGGGGGTGCAGGCTCACGGTGGAGCCGGACATGAGGGGTTTGGGATGCAGGAGGGGGTTCTGGGCTGGGGCCAAGGGGTTTGGAGTGCGGAAGGGGCTGCAGGCTCCACCTGGGAGTGTGGGATCTGGGGTGGGGCTTGGGATGAGAGAGGTTTGGGGTGCAGGATGCTCCAGGCTGGGGCAGGAGATTGGGATGCAGGGGGTTGAGGGCTCCGGCTGGGGATGTGGGCTCTGGGGTGGGGCCACAGATGAGGGGCTTGGGGTGCAGGAGGGGGCTCAGGGCATTGGAGTGCGAGAGGGTGCAGGGTCCCATTGGTGCTTACTGTGGCTCCCAGGAAGTGGCAGTAGCATAGCCAAGGGGGGAGCAGGGGGAGTGGCCGCTCCCCCACTGAGCAGAAGCGGTGCCTTTTTTGTGCTCCAACGCCTTTTACTCCTATGCTGCAGCCAGAGCGGAGCATTTTTTTTGCTCCCGGTGCCTTTTTGCTCTCCCTGCGCCTTTTGCTCCTATGCTGCAGCCAGAGCGGAGCTTTTTTTTTTTTGCTCCCAGTGCCTTTTTTTAGCTCCGCTCCCCCTGTGCTCTAAACCTGGCTACGCCACTCGGAAGTGGCCACCAGCTTCCCTGTGACCCCTAAGCGCATGGACACTCAGTGAGACTCCGCACGCTGCCCTCGCGTCTGCAGGCACTACCCTTGCACTTCCTATTAGTCACAGTTCCCAGCCAATGAGAGCTGCTTAGCCAGCACTCAGGGCACATGATGAGATCAAACCCCTTTCATTAAATGCAGAACATATATCCTAAGACATTTGGAAAGTTAAGAAAGACTGAATTCAACAGCATTAAACTTAATAAAAATAAGTTATATTAAATTTCTTAATAGTACTGTATCTCTATTACTGGCCTGGCATCCCTGAGCGTAAGAGGCAAGCTAAGCTGCTGTGAAACCAGGAAGAAGGGAGCTGCAGTACAAAAAACCTGCAATCACTCTCTGGGCTTAGAGAATGAAAGAAGGAAACTCAGAGGGAAAACAGAAGCTCTAGGATCCTGGCCCTGATGGGAAGGACACACCCAGAGGAGGGTGGAGAAGGAGCCTGATAGAGGTGAAGTACGAAGTAGGCTAGGGAGCAAGGTTTGGGACAGTGCATCCCTCATTGCTAGTTGTAGAGTCCCTGGGCTGGAACCCAGAGTAGTGGGCAGGCCCAGATTCCTCTACCAGCCACTGTGGAAGTGGCACAGACTGGAGAGTGGTGCAGAAGACTGCCTAAGACAGTCTGTCCAGTAGGACTTTAATATCCCAGAAGAGGGGATTAGAGTGGTCTGGCCAGAGGGCCAAGCCACAAAGAAGGAGCACCCTGAGTAATGAAGAGGGAGTAACCTGACTCCAGAAAGAGACAGTGCAAGAGACCATGGAGAGAGAAACTAAAGATGGGGGTGTGAGACTGGTTATGAGCTAATCAATATATGAATATAATCAATATAAGGACGCACCCCAGTGATGAGTAGCGAAGTCAGTGACAGGGTGTTCCATAACCTCACTCCTAAGATGGTTCGAAACCATTTGTTCATGGCCAGTTTATATCCAGTTGTTCTTGTGCCAGCATTGTCCTTTAGCTTAAATAACTCATCACCCTCTCTGGTGTTTACTTCCCAATGTATTTATAGAGAGCACTCATATCCCCTCTCAGCCTTTGTTTTGCTAGGATAAACAAGCCAAGATCTTCCAATCTCCTCCCATAAGATAGGCCCTCCATTCACCTGCTCATCCTAGCAGATTTTCTCTGAACCTTTTCTAGTTTGAATTCTTCTTTCTTAACCACAGACGACCAGAATTGTACACAGTGTTCCAGATGAGGTCTTACCTGTGCTTTTTACAACATTAATACTTCTCTATCTTGACTGAAAATGCCTCACCTAGTACATGCTAATATCACATTTGGCTTTTCCACAACCTCATCACATTGATGTCTCGGTCATCCTGTGACTGGCCAACACATCCAGGTCTCTACCCTACCTTTGTCACTTCCAACTGATGAACCCCCAGCTTGTAGCAGAAATTATTATTAGACTTTAAGTGCAGAACCTTGCAACTCTGTACTATTTCTGTTCCTCCAATCTTCAAAGTAATCCAGATCTTCCTGTATAATATTCCAATCCACTTCTGTATTGATGATACCTTCCAACTTTGTATCATTAGCAAATTTCATTAGCGCATGCTTACTTTTTGTGCCAACGTCATTAACAAAAATATAACATTACCTGCCTCCCCACCCCACATCCCTTCCAGGTTTTATTCCAGCAGTTTAGTCAGTTGCGATCAGATGGCAACTTACATTCCAGATCTTCAAAGTCATGTGTGAGCCTTAGTGGGACTACATGCTCTAACTACCTTCACCTGCTGTGCCCCATTTTTTAAAATTCAAAATTCATTTACAGTTTGTATGACAGTTTAATTTATTTAATTATGTTATGCAAGCAGGATCCTTCCTTGAATGCAACTTTATTTTTGTCAGCTATGTATTGACCAACATTTTAAATTGTAAAGTTTCCCTATAATTTGTCTTTAAAAAAACAAACAAAAAAAAACAATAAAACACAACCACCACCAGCTCAGCAAGTCTGGATTGGCAGATCCTTCTGCATTGCCACTTGTTACCAAGCATCTCAAGAGGCTTTTTTCTACACTTGATTAAAGCAATAGGAAGGGAGTAGGTGGATGTGTTAAGAACTTAAAAATAAATATAAATTCTCTATCTGAAGATAAAAGTGAAAGTGCAAGTCTTTCAATCATCAAAAAAATTTCTCTAATTATGTCTTGTTAATTACCCAGTTAATGATGCCATAATTCAGAAGACTACTTTCAAGAGTAGAGATGAGCAGGATTTGGGCCTAAGGGTAGACCATAAACATCTTAACAGTGTTAAAATAAAATAAAGAATTACAGAAAGAATGGAGTGAGTACCACAATATATCACAGAGAAAAAAAGCCATGTACAGCTTTAATGATTTATAGTGTATTTAACTTACTATTGGAGATAAAGGGAACAGCTCTAAAAGGACAGGACTAAAAATAAGGGTATTGAATGACAAGGGAACATTATAAAATAAACTCCCTCTTCCACTTATGCATACTTATTATTAATGTGTTCATATAATATCCATAACTGTGTGCTGATTTTAACCTTTTTTTTTTATTTCTCTTATGATCAAATGTCAGTATTTGTCTCAGAACCATCCCTGGTATAGTACCAAAGAATGGAAGTCTTCCTTCTTTATTACAACCAGCTGTTCACAATTCCCTCCATGCTTACTTTTTCTATTTCTTTCCCAATAATCTGAGACCCCCAAAATGCAACCCTTACCCACCTAACTTTCACAACTATATCAAGAGATTCACCAAGCAGCCATTAGAGGCTGCAGTCGTACGTACTTTCACGGATGTGTATTAACCACCACCTTCAAGCTTTTATCTGTTTTGTTGCCATTTATAAAAGAAAAAAAAAGAGTTTCATGTTTTCTGACAGTAAACCAATATAATATGTTTTTTTAAGATTTCCTCAATGTCAGCTCATCACTTAGACTACAAAAGAAAGGTCTTTTGTTTTCAAAGTACAAAGCCTAAAGCTCAATGAATGTGTCACTAAGCAGCTAAATTCACCTGATAGGAATTTTTTAGGTTTGTAGTCCTAAAAAAAACCACTCAGAACTCTAACAGTAATGAAAATTGTCCAAGAGACCACACTTCTCATGCAATTTCCTGGCTTACAAGAATGCCTATAAGAATGTCGTGGTTTTCAACCCGTGGTCCACAGACCTCTAGGGGTCCACAGAGCACATCTAAGATTTACAAAGGGGTCCACACCTCCAGTTGAAAAATTTTAGGAGTCTGCAAATGAAAAAAGGTTAAACACTGAGGCCCCCCACTCCCTTTCTCCGCCACAGAAATCTACCTATGCAGCCAATTTCTGTCAGCCTCTTGAGGGGTCCCTTAAGACAGGCTTAACTGTAAGCATAAAACTCTAGATCAGGGATTCTCATACTTTTCAAAACATGAACTACATTTTATAGGAGGAATTGCCTCATGAATCACCTCTAATATTTATGACTCTGTGGATCCCTCGCAGTGATCATTAGATAACATCCTTGTGCCAACTACAGCAACAGCTTTGTGAAAAAGTTTGGTATCAGGGAAGCATTTAATATATTTGTAGCTGTTCCTTATTTCTAGCAGCCAACTTGCATTAAAGAAGAGTCTATATCAGGTGATCAGATGGCTCGCCACAAACTAACAGCAAGTAAATGCCCCACAGACCACAGTTTTAAAAAGCCTCTGCTCAAGGCACCTCACCAATAATTCAGAACTACTGTTGCATGTTCTATGCCTAACCTGATTTCCTCGGCCATATCACATCAATAGGTAATCTTTCTCATTTCTCTCCCATATTGTGTTGCTATATGCTGCCAACACCAGCCACATTACAACCCATAAGTAGCTACTTTTCAGCTCTGAATGAAATGATGCCTGAATATAGCATGTAAAGTAACGTGGCAAGCTTTGAGATGGAAGTTTATTTGATGATATGCCAGATGAAGTTGAGAGATTCTGGCACTGATACTTCAAATGAGAAAGCACTCATAAGACTCAACTCTTTGATATGATGAGATAACTGGCTCTGTCGATGAGGGGAAAGCAGTGGATGTGCTATTTCTTGACTTTAGCAAAGCTTTTGATACAGTCTCCCAGAGTATTCTTGCCACCAAGTTAAAGAAGTATGGGCTGGATGAATGGACTGTAAGGTGGATAGAAAACTGGCTAGATGGTCGGGCTCAATGGGTAGTGATCAATGGCTCCATGTCTAGTTGGCAGCCGGTATCAAGTGGAGTGCCCCAAGGATCGGTGCTGGGGCCGGTTTTGTTCAATATCTTCATTAACGATCTGGAGGATGGTGTGGACTGCACCCTTAGCAAGTTTGCAGATGACACTAAACTGGGATGAGTGGTTGATACGCTGGAGGGTAGGGATAGGATACAGAGGGACCTAGACAAATTAAAGGATTGGGCCAAAAGAAATCTGATGAGGTTCAACAAGGACAAGTGCAGAGTCCTGCACTTAGGACGGAAGAATCCCATTCACTGCTACAGACTAGGGACCAAATGGCTGGGCAGCAGCTCTGCAGAAAAGGACCTAGGGGTTACGTGGACGAAAAGCTGAATATGAGTCAACAGTGTGCCCTTGTTGCCAAGAAGGCTAACGGCATTTTGGGTTGTATAAGTAGGGGCATTTCCAGCAGATCGAGGGACGTGATCATTCCCCTCTATTCGGCACTGGTGAGGCCTCATTTGGAGTACTGTGTCCAGTTTTGGGCCCCACACTACAAGAAGGATGTGGATAAATTGGAAAGAGTCCAGCGGAGGGCAACAAAAATGATTAGGGGGCTGGAGCACATGACTTATGAGAAGAGGCTGAGGGAACTGGGATTGTTTAGCCTGCAGAAGAGAAGAATGAGGGGGGATTTGATAGCTGCTTTCAACTACCTGAAAGGGGGTTCCAAAGAGGATGGATCTAGACTGTTCTCAGTGGTAGACAGAACAAGGTGTAATGGTCTCAAGTTGCAGAGGGGGAGGTTTAGGTTGGATATCAGGAAAAACTTTTTCACTAGTAGGGTGGTGAGGAACTGGAATGGGTTACCTAGGGAGGTGGTGGAATCTCCTTCCTTAGAGGTTTTTAAGGTCAGGCTTGACAAAGTCCTGGCTGGGATGATTTAGTTGGGGTTGGTCCTGCTTTGAGCAGGGGTTGGACTAGATGACCTCCTGAGGTCCCTTCCAACCCTGAGATTCTATGATAACATGCATTAATTAATATAAAATCACTACATTTATTTTGCAATTATTTTCTATGTTTTCCACTGGAATTATTTTTTTAAGAAGAGAAAACATAATGGCTATAATACGATGTTCACCTAAAAAGGAAATACTCTTAGCATCAGTACATCAACACTCAGTTACCATATCTGGATCTGTTTTCCTAGATTTAAAAAAAAAAAAAAGGGAGTATGCTCCTATTTTTTATTTGCTTGCTTAAGTAATGGGAACACGGAGTAGGAAAATTAACTTTGTTAAATACAAAAACACTATATAAGCAGGAAAATGCATTTATTTTCAAGCTAGAAAGAGAACAATAAACAACGGGACAATACAAATGTCATCAAAGAGCTATATGTATAGGACTGTAGCACCCATTTATATAGTTCTCTGTTATTTAAATTGTGATAAGACTAACAGCAAAAAGCTAGTGGTAAAATAGTCTTAAGTATTCTAAAGATCCTCCAGCAATATAATGAAAGGATTCATTGGGCTCTGAAATAGCAGAACATAAAAAGACAAACTACATTACTTTTGGAGGTGGTACTTTTATTATTTTTTTTAAAAAAGTAAAAAGGTATTTTTTAAGAAACCTACCTGTTTTAACAGTGATAAGAGGGAATAGCTAACCTTATAAATGGAACATTTGCATTACAGTGACATTTCTTGGCAACATAAACCACTTCTGTAATAATGTTAGGGTCTGTGCCACAAATTGTCTGCTTCATCAATCAATTTAAAGTGAATTCTTAGTGCAGCTTCTATATCAATTCAGTGTATTGTGGTGGCTCAAAATTCCACTTCCTTTCAGAAGGCAATTTACCAGCAGACAGATTTTAGAATAAACTAGATTAAATTACAGATCAATACACATACAATAAACTAATTTTTTTAAGCAGCAGGCTTAAACAGACAAAAGCCAGAAAGTTTAGGATTATGATTGAAACTCCATAACTAATCCTGCTGTGTCCATGTATTTCAGCAAATCACATGCTAAAGTGAATGAAAAACTTCCCTTTTCCTTTCTTTCAGTTTGAAGATCTCCTAGTATTTTATGTTTGTGTGTCTTCACGTTAATTTCAAAGCAGAAAAGGCTTCTTTCTGAATACATATTTCTCTTCTGTATTCAGAAAGAAGCAGGATGATGCTATATCTTTCTATTCCAATGTCAACTAGGGAGGATGTTAAAAATCAACTATTAAAGTTAAACATTTTTAAATCTGCAGGATTTGAATTGAAGAGTATTAAAAAAAATTGGGCAAGCAGCTCTCTGAACCGTTAATGTTGATTTAGTCCTGCATGACATTCTGATTTTTAAAAATGAACACTATACTAAAAACAAATGCAGTTCAGATTAAATGGATTTTAAAAATGGTTAACTGATAGATCACAAAAAGTAACTGTAAATGGGGAATGGTCTTTCAACTGGTGGTGTTTTATAATGGGGTGCAAAATGGATCTGCTCTTTCTTGGCCCAATCCTATTCACTGTATTTTTTCAATAATCTGCAAATTTACCAGAAGTGATTTTATATTTTTCCTCGTGACACAAAAATTGGTGGAGGGTTAAGTAATAATGGGGACAGCACAGTTATACAGAATGACCTGGATTGCTTGGCAAAGTGACTCATTTGAATAATGTGGGTTTAATATAGGCAAATGCAAGTTTATACGTCCTGGAAAAAAGATCATAGGTGACTGGGGGTGGGAGGGCTGTATCCTAGAACTCAGTGACACTTGAAAGGACATAGTGGTTGTAATGGGTCGCCGCCCCCCCCGCCCCCGATGGGATGCCACCTGATGTACTGGTGTTTCACTGAGCCCCTCCTGTTCCACCAGCCTGGATTCCCTCTCCCTGTTTTGCTGAATTAGGCTCTCCAGCACACACACACACACACAAGGCCACACACAAGTGCAGACACAGACTGAAGTCAGCTCTGTGTGAAAGAATTCACCCAGCACTCACATGCACACCCACCCCTTTTGGGGAATAAACCCTAAATAATCCTTTCTTGTGCTGTATTAAAAGATTTGCACAGTACAAGCTCATAAAAATTCACCCTTTCCCTCAATGTGAAGAGAGATGTGCACTACTTCTTGCCCCCACCCCCCTCAGTTAGACATTGCACAAACTGGGTTTAATAATAAACAAATGTATTGACTATAAAAGGCAGATTTTAAGTGATAAGGGAGAGCAAACAGAACAAAGCAGATTACTGAGCAAATAAAACAAAACACGCATACTAAGCTTAAGATCTTAAAGAGACAGGTTTCAAGAAGTAATTTCTTACCCTAAATGTTATTTTAGGTAAGTTGCAGAGATTCAGTAGCTTAGAGCTCCAGTTATTTTTTCTTACAGACTGGACCCTTGTCTCAGTCTGGACTCACCCCTGCCTTTCCCTTCAGATTAGTTCCTTTGTCCATTCAGGTTCTTTCAGCAGTCCTTCTTCTTGGGGAGGCAATGAGGGAGAGTCCAGATCAACCCCCTCCATGGCCCTTAAAAAGGATTTACCTAAGGCAGGAATCCTTTGTTTGATCCCCCTCACCCTACAGTGAAAAAGTACCAGCCGCATCCAAGGGGGGGTATTTTTCATCAGGTGATATCACCTGACCTTATAGTGTCAATGCAGCATCCAGGAAACACCTCAGGAAGGTAAGAGATTTTTTTTCCAGAGTTCTATTGTCCTTCTTAAATGGGTCATTCAGGAGGATTGCCTACTGTCTGGTGGGTGTTCCCCCCAAGTACACACACAGTTGTAATTGTTACATAGTCAATATTCCTAACTTTAGAGACATAAATGATACATGCATACAAATTGGATAATCACATTCAGTAAATCATAACCTTTCCAATGATATCTTACATGAGCCATCTTACATAAAATATATCTTAGTGTGAAATGTCACAGTGGTCATAGTAAATAACCAACTTAACAGTGGCTCCTGGTGCAATGCTGTAGCTAAGAGGGCAAACATGATCCTCAGATATATAAACAGGGGAATATCAAATAGGACTCTGGTGGTGGCATTGCCTCTGCATTAGTGAGACCATTACTAAAATTCTGTGTCCAAGTCTGATGTCCGCACTTCAAAAAGGATGTTGAGGAACCGGAAAGGGTTCAGAAGAGAGCTACAAGAATTTGGGGCTAGGTTTTGTGGGGGGGGGTTTCCCCAAACTAAAGGCTCTGCCGCAGAGAGATCTGGAAATACCTTCCTACCAGGGCCGGTGCAAGGAAGTTTCGCGCCCTAGGCAAAACTTCCTTGCAGCAGCCCTGTCCCCCCCCCCACTAACTCCAGCCCCCCCCTGCCCGCAGGCCATGGGAGCTGAGCATGGAACCGAGAGGCAGGGGGGCGGCTCGCCGCGGCTGCCTCCCACTCATCGGCTGAGCGGGGAGGCAGGGGAGTGGATTGCCATGGCTGCCTCCCGGCTCCACGATCAGTGTGGAGTCGGGAGGCAGCCGCCCGCCCCGCTAAATCCTGGCACCCTAGGCGACTGCCTAGGGTCGCCTAGTGCTAGCACCAGCCCTGCTTCCTACAGCTATAGAGGTAGAATGAAAACTGGAAACTCCAGAGGGAGTCTCACTCTTTTCCTGCTAGTGACAGGGTTGGTTCTGCCCACAAAGATGTGTACAGGGTGAAAACCCACAGCTGCCGACATGCATGATAAATTCTTATCCATAGGTCTTATAATACTACTGTATTATACTATGTCCCATGGCTGTAAAAAGCACATTAATATACTTTTGGCTATAAAAACTATCCAATCTTTAAAGAGACTCCTAAATAAGAGCTCTGTGTGAGCTTGAAAGCTAGTCTCACACCAATAAAAGTTTATGCAATAAAATATATTGGCTCACCCACCTTGTCTCTCTAATATCCTGGGACCAATATGTCTACAACTGCAGACAACTCTTTCAAAGAATAAGAACCTGAACCTGCTAATCAATTAAACAAAAAAAACCTATGTAAATCTCCATTAAAATCCCTTCGTATCACCACAAAGCTCAAAAGTAGAACTTCTAATTGTAGCACTTCACATAAGTCATTCTGTATGCAGTTATAAATTTAATTAGTTTCTATTGTTAATTTTAATTCAGAGGACTTAACAGTCTTCACTATACATGTTCCAACACTATCCTATCATACCCATTTGTAAACCTCATCATATACTGGATTTCTGCTTAATTAGACAGGAATAGTAACCAACAATATTACATCCACTTTTACAATTACATGCCTTAATTGAGTACAGATGTTATTTCAAGCACTAATTGTAAATATGCTTCTATTAATTATAATTAAAATGTACAACTTCAACTTTATTACACACAAAAAGTATATTGAGCAAGTGGTTTGGGGGGAAAAAATAGATTGAGAATAATAACTAAGTATATATTGGCTGATAACTGAGAAACTCTGCAAGACATTCAACCTAAGATATTGATTTCAACCCAAGATAGATTATGAAATATTAATAAAACCTGATGATATCAGCAGCAACATAAAAGTATAGTGCTTTATATAGAGGTAAAAGCATGGTTATATTAAACATGAATCAAGTGGTACAGAGAAATGCGCATTCAGGAAAAGCTTTAAAACCGAGTCTGTTTTGTTTTGCTTACAATCAAACAGCAGTACCTGGTTATTCACACTGGCCACTTGATGTAGGCATGCCCTGTTCTGACAAGCACCATGCCATGATTACACTATTCTCTTAAGAATTGTGATCGCTTCAAGTTAACCCCCCAAAAAGCCTGGGCTTTCCAGTAAGTTTGTAATAGTTGATGGCTGGACTGAGATGTTTAAGTTGTTTCTGAAAACTGCAACAGTACTTGTACAGCAGACAGTGATCAGAAATTTCCTAATCCCCATGTTATCTTCTGCCCGGTCACTGCACATAAGCCATTATTTTGTAAGAAATAATGGCTGTCCGGTAAACTCAGCTAATACCATCATGTTATTGCAGTGTAACAATGCAAACTGAGTCTCACCATTACACTGCACTTTATAAAATAAAAGCATGAGGTTTGATTCAACTGCACTGGTGTAGGCAGGAGCAAATTGCACATGGCTGCATCAAAGGACACTGCATCCCAATACGATTTATACCTCTGTATGCACCACCATCTTCACTTAGAAGGTCTACCAGAAGAGGAGAAGTTGGAAGCTTTGTTAACAGTTCAAAGGAGTCAAAATGTCAGCGGCTACTTAGAGGATATACTTGATTAGTGCCATAACCCTTCCCCGGCCAGCGACCTTTATTATGGGGGCAGCAATTGCTTACAGCAGCTTCCACCACTCCTACCCGAAGGATTGATGAAGGATGAGAACATACAGAGAAAAATATGAACAGGCACGACTCTGCTACTCATTCTCTCTCTCTCTCTCACACACACATATACATTGGATCCAACCCAAAGTGTTAGAAGCACTGAGTCTACGTGATGGAAGTTTTTTTTTTTTTAATTCCTACACTTGCATGACTGTAGCAAAATATTAAGTGTTATTTTATTGTTAAATATATTTAAGGATTCGGTATGTCTGTTTATATCTCAAGCAGCGGCAGAAAGAGGATCTTTCTGATGCAAACCAACTACTGTTTTATGTTTTCTGCTTTTTATTATTAGTGACATGCAAAGAGGATCTTCAGTTGCTGTTCCAGCTTCTTACACCCCATCTGAAGTAATAATCTTATGTGACATCACAATTAGTTGCTGTAGATGTGATAATTATATCACAAAAACAGGACTGGGCCTTTAAATGAAGTAGCAAAAACAAAAGCCAATCAATTCCCCAGACAGAGATCCTGTCTTCACACTAGTGTCCTTGTAAACAGAACAGAGGGAGACAAATATCAGCAGAATTACATCTAACAAGAATGTTTTTCAAAGTTTTCCAGTGTCAGTGTTTATCATTACTTGCATGCTGCTTCTGTGAGTGATTAATATTCTATGACAGATTTTGCCTGCTGTAAATTACTCCCAGGAAGAAACATTATATGACATATTTCTCCTCATAGCAATTTCTTTTATTTAAAAAATAAATCAAACCAACAACCCTTCCCTGAAAAACAATGTTTAGGATGGAAATGCTGACAGGACTCTTATAAGGGCAATGAAAAAAAAGGCTGGTAGGCCAAAATTATGCATTACTGGCTGTGCAGTATTTTATATAAATATGCTTTAGATTACAGGCACTGATAAAAGGACACTAGGCGAAATGCTCAGCCTAGTTCTCCTCCTACACACCATGTCCTCAAGGGAATATGGCTCACCAGTGAAGAGGAAGCAAGAAGCCTACATTAGCCAGAGGCATACATGCAGCTTCTGATCAATGGAAGAGCACAGCATGCTTGGCAACATGTTATACTGGCCCACCTTGAGCCATCCTGCTATGCAGTTGAGAGCTCATGAGGAATGTACAACTAGCACACTTCCGCTCCCCACAGCTCACTAAGGTAATGCTAGGATTTAAACTCACAAGTTACTTAAAGCACTTGTAATTTGTTCACTTTGAACAACAAATTTGTTGAATTTTATGAAAGAGCTGAATGCACTACAGCTGTTCCACATGCTCTTGGACCTTAGGTGATTTATGTTTGCAGCTCTGCCATTCAAAACATGAGAAACAGGATCTGAGGCAGGGATGGGCAAAGCTTCCTGGTTTTGCCCTCCAATAAACAACATGTATTGTATTTTTATGTTGGGCTTGATTGTGCAAGGTGCTGAATGCTGGCCCCTGTACAGCAAAGCAACCAAACACATACTTAACTTTAAGCATTTAAGTAAACTTGAATTGAAATGCAAACTAGATACCATCAACTCAGGGTTGAACAGAGACTGGGAATGGCTTGGCCACTACGTTAATTGAATCTATTTGCCTTAAGTTAATTATCCTCACTCACACCTTTGTGTCAACTGTCCACAATGGGCCATCTTGTTTATCAGTTCAAAAGTTTTTTTCCCCCTGCTGATATAGTTCCTCTTAATTAATTAGCCTCTTAAAGTCGGTATAGGCACTTCCACCTTTTCATGTTTCTCTGAATGTATAAATATCTGCTCACTGTATGTTCCATTCCATGCGTCTGATGAAGTGGGTTCTAACCCACGAAAGCTTATGCTGAAATAAATTTGTTAGTCTCTAAGGTGCCACAAGTAATCCTGTTCTTTTTACTTCAACAGGATTACTCCAGTTTTAAAGTTAAGCACATGCTTAATTCTTTATTCGACTGAGGCCAGGGGGTAAAATTCTGGGCCAAGGGAAGTAAATAGCAAAATTCTTATTAAGATCAATGGGTCTAGGACTGCACCTAAAGTCTTTGGCACCTTGCAGGACTGAGTCCATAATGTTTATGGCCAAAACACAATCAAGCACATATAGGCAAATATGCCATTTCAGCGATAGTGATAGAGACATTCTCTGAGCATCAAATTACTTAGAAGGACTCAAGCAACCTTAACACTAATAAGGGCTTGTCTTCACTACCTGCCGGATCGGCGGGTAGCAATCGATCTATCGGGGATTGATTTTTCACGTCTCGTTAAGACGCGATTAATCGATCCCCGATCGTGCTCCCCGTCGGCTCCGGAAATCCACCTCATCGAAAGGCGGAAGCGGAGTCGACAGGGGAGCGGCAGCGATCGACTCGCCGCCGTCCTCATGGCCAGGTAAGTCGATTACGATACGCCTACTTCAGCTACGCTATTCATGTAGCTGAAGTTGCGTATCGTAGATCGACCCCCTCCCCTAGTGTAGCCCTGGGCTAAGATGCTTATTTTTACAAGTGTAAAACAAAACACAGAGAGGCACAAAGTTGCAACCTCTCTCACACTACCTTACAGAAAAGAAAAGCACACCTAGAAAATAAAAATATTCTTTTCCTTTTTACCTAGCAAACTAAAAATTATTTCTGTTCTTTGGGCTTTGCCCATCCTCAGAGGCTCAGTTCAGTTTAAGTGTGCAAACAGGTCAATTATATTGGTTTCATTTTCTGACTAGTTACATCTAGTGTCAGTGTTCCGATGAAAGAGTAATTCATTCTCATCATGTAAGCAAGATCCCATGCCAGGCAAATCAGAAAGTCTTTTGTACCACTGTCTGATGTATAGAAGTGGGAATGTAACACTGATCTGCTTGGTTTTGTAGCTGTTCCATATTTCTGTTCATTTGGGTCTCAAAGGCTTTGTCTACACTATGCAGCTTTTAGTGACACTGCTGTGCCGCTACAACCGTGCCGCTAAAAGGTGTGCAGTGTAGCCACTGTTTGCCAGCAGGAGAGAGCTCTTCCGCCGACAGAAAACTTCCATCCCCAATGAGCGGCGCTCCTGCCAACAAAGTGCCGTTCACACCAGTGCTTTTCCTCGACAAAACTATTGTCTTTCGGGGGATGTTTTTTAACACCTCTGAAGGACAAAAGTTTTGTCGTTCACTTGCCAATGTAGACAAAGCCTTAGAGAGACAAGAAGAAAACAGCATACGGTTCAATAAACAAGAAAGGCAGCCCAAGCTGCTGTTGCAGGAAAAGTCCCGATCAATGCTGGGATGGATCACATCCAGTGTGGATGGAATCTTCAGATAATTTAGCTGCTAAAATCTAAGACGTCTCTACTGAGCATGTGCAAACTGCAATTCTTCAAACACTTATAACATGGCTAAATTTGGGCAGAGTTTCACAGGGATGGAAAAAGACACATCCTTAACACAATGGCCACCCCTTGACAAATTTCAAGTCCCTGCTCCAAAGAATGGGGAGTGCTAGCGCTTAAAAAAAAACAACTGGCAACTTTAACATGTGCAAAACAACATTTTTCCCTAACCTCATTCTGGGAATAGCTGAAATTTTCCAAAGGTTTCAGTCTGAGTCAGACAGCTGGCATGGGAAATTTCAGCCCGAATGATTTAGTTATAAGCAACTGAAAACAGGGTTTTACAATGGGAAATGTCTGGCAACTTGAACAAGCAGGGCTACCAGCCCTACCTATAATCAGATGAAGCAGATTATCTTCCCCCTCAGTCCCCAATTCTATTTGCTTCCTAGAAGAGACAGGTGCTTCTGATCGCTCCTCCAGAGACACTATCAAGATTGAGGGAGAAAGCGGCCTTATCTGTCAGCCTTCCAGAGAAAGAAGAAAACGGGGGTAGCAACCATCCAATGCCTAAAAATACAAAGACTCTAGGTTTTTTTATTTGCCAAAAATTTTAATATCTGGGCCCCATTCCAGACTTAATTATCCCTGTTTTATAGTCTCAATTCAATTTACTTCAATAGGGCTTCTCCTGATGTACATCAGTGAGATATCAGAACCAGGCCCCCAAATAAGGATGGCCCATTATTTAGAGAGGCTAAGTACCCATAATTCCCCTTTACTACAATGGCAAAAATGTTACCTGCTGATATTAACAATACAACAGAAAACACAGCAATGGTTTTCAGTTTCTACAACACTGGCACTCCTGCCCTCTGGTATGAATAGACTTTAATTTACTCATCTTAAACACTGTATATTTGCATAAAATGAATTATTGCTATCATGTTTTAATATAAATGGTGGTAAAATTGAAGCAAATTATAACTTAATTCTTACAAATGTGGGTCATCTGGTCTGATTAAATGCTGAGCTTTATGGTCCTTTTGGCATAAATATTTGAGTTAGTCTGTAGAGAAATTTTAATACAGTATAAACCCATTTATCCAAATCTCCATTATCCAGCTCTCTGTATCAACCAAACTGGTGCTGACAGGCTAGGCCCTGCCCCTCAGGGATGAAGCTCTTTGCTCATTCTGCAGATTATCCACATTTATGTTTATCCGATTTAACACCAGTCCCAATTAGATTGGATAAATGGGGTTCCACTATACAGGCTTCAAGTGTAAGTATTGACCAAATTCAAGTAAAAAAAAAAAAAAAAAAACAGTTCAGTAAAATGTTTGTACCTGTATATTGACAACATGGTATACCCATTTTGTATTAATACATAAAAACCCCACCATATCAAAAGAATGTCAAGTTTGCAAAGTTAAGCACTCAAGAGTTAGGAAATGCAAGAATCAAGTTGCCTGTGAATGCTTAGTGAAGATAAAATCTTCACAGAATTTAGTTGCCAAACTAACAAATCTCTACTGAGCATGTATGAACCAAGATTTTTCAGTCTTATATCTTGGCCAAATTTGGGCAATTTTTCCCTGAGGACAGCAAGTGGCACATCTTCAACAGCAGGGCAACCCCACCACCAAATTTCATGTCCCTGCTCCAAGGAGCTAGAGCTTTTCATCAAAATGGTTGCAAGTTTTGTTTGTTTTAACATAGGCAAAATAACATTTTCTCCTAATCTTCTTCTCAAAAAATGGTTGAACCACTTTCACTGAAACTTTCAACAAAAAAATTCAGCCTGGTCTTATTGTCATGCTTTTCTCTGCAGCTGTGAGGGCTAGAAACGTAATTTTTTAACAGACAAATTGAAAGATGAGATGCTCATAGAATCACGTGACTCCAGGAGCTGGGTTTTTAAGAAAATTCCACAAGGCCTATGACACAAGGGTCAGTGACGGCGTCGCTGGCTTTGGAGGTATGCAGGTGTTCTTTTGTAAAGATATTTGAAGACCTGTTTTTCAGGTCTTTTAACTCTTTTTGGTACAGCCATTTGAAAATTATGTTGACAGCCCTGGATAATAATAATGGGGGGAGGGGAGGAATAGCTCAGTGGTTTGAGCATTGGCCTACTAAACCCAGGGTTGTGAGTTCAATCCTTGAGGGGGCCATTTAGGGATCTGGGGCAAAAATCTGTCAGGGGACTGTACTTGGTCCCGCTAGTGAAGGCAGGGGACTGGACTCGATGACCTTGAAAGGTCCTTCCAGTTCGAGGAGATTGGCATATAGCATATGCAACAGCAGTGCAAGCTTCCCTCCCAGCAGTCTCTTATTCCAGTGTAACCCCCGAAGAGCTTCCCTTGGTTCCTGGGTCTCTGTGCTTGTAACTCAGGGAGAGGGCACATCTGTTCCTGGGAGGAAGGGGGCCAAGGGCAGACTCAAAAGTCTGCTAGGCAACCAAGAGGGAGAGAGGAGAGACAGCGTTTTGAGGGACAGGGGCCCTGTCGGCTCGGGGGAGGATCTCAGGTGTACCTGGATGGCCACCTGCCCACCTGCTCAGAGGAGGGGCAATGTCTGGCGGAAAGGAGGGGAGCAGAGTCAAATGGTTGACAAGTCAAAGCCCAGGAAGAAAAACTAGCCTGACCAATAGGAAGTGAGATGCCTGTTCCTGGGAGCCCTGTGAGAAGGGAAAAGCCATTTTGGAGGAGTCTGGAGCCAGCCACAGAAAGGAAAGGACTTGGTGTGTGATGTGCTTTTGAGTCCCAAGCTTGCAATGCAGGGTCCCACTGAGAACTGGCATCTGGGTGCCTGGAGGCAATATCCCTAAGCCCAGTCCTTTCCTTGCTCAAGGTGACGCCCAGTTTTAAGAGCGTTGTTGGGAAAACTCCCTACCCAGCCAGGCTGAGTTAGCCCTCCAACTCCCTAGATAAATCAGTTACCATGTGGCAAGTACTGCTTTGGCTGCTAGCCCAGGGCTGCCAGCCTCCTGTGACTGTATCCGAGCACTAGGGCAGGAGATCAGAGTTAGGATTTTAGTAGAGTTATTATAATTTGCACCCTGATCCCTGCACCCTCACCCATTCCCCTGGGAGTGAGGGGAAACCTTGGGAACAGAATCAGCCCGATTCCTGCATGAAGAGGACGGCTGCCAACTGTGATTGTCAGCCCCTCTGCAGTGACTGAGGAATTCAGACCCATCTCTGAACCTGAGGCTCATTCATGGAGTTGTGAGTGCACCATCCTTTAGTTAGGGAAATTGTTTGGGAGACTCCCCTATTCTCTGAACTGTGTCCTCAAGCCAGGGGTAGGATTTGGGGATTTTATTAGCTGTTGCCTGTTAAACCTGTGGAGGGACCCATGTGTGAGTCGTTTGGGCTGAGCCAAGTCTTCCAAGTTACTAATTGCTGCACAGAAGCTATTGTTGTCACAGGTCATGAAGGGCCCCCTACAAAGTACACGTAACAACGTGACATTACATTTTACTCTTGCTCTATCAGGTCACATGACTGGGGAAATTCATGGGTATTATCAACATGGACACCTGAAAGTAGTGGTTTACCTTATTATGTTATATTTACTTCCTGTTTAATATAGTTACTCTCCTGAATATACTGCACGCTTGTGTTATTTCATGGGAGCCTCCAAGTATCTGGCAAGTAAGTGGGGGTTGCCCTGTGCTTAGAATTTTCCTTCAAAGCTGCCCTGCTGACCCTGCCAGGAGGAGCGAGGGATGGGGTGCGGGAGGCACTGCTAAATATATGCATACGGGAAGAAAATAAGGACGTTACACCCTGCTGAGCTGGAGATCAGATGAACCCAGGCCTGTCCATCAAAATCCATAAGGAGTTTGATGTCAAAGGAGGTAACCATGTGGACATGGGCACTTCACTAATGTTACCCATCTCTGAAGGAACATCTCTAGTGGAACTGATATGTTTCATTCTCTGTACTCATCTAATCCTTTCTTCTGAGACTGCCAAAAATGTCAGCTGTGGTTGTGATTTTTTTAATATGAATATGTGTGTGCCGGGGACAGGAGTGAGATTGTCTGTCTTTCAACTACACAGACCCCAAACAGCCATCAGAAATTCCCCATTTTATAATCTCTGGGGTTTAAGAATAAACCCAATCTTACTTAAGATGTAAAAAGAAGTTTGTTTGGCTCAATGGTTAAGATATGGTCAAGACCATGAAACTTGGAGCTTCACTTACCCTCAGTTTTCAAACCCACTTTTCTTTTGAGAAACAGGTAAGATTTAATAGTTTCAAATGTAAATTCCTAGCTAGTTTGTTAGCTATAAACCTGTTGCAACAATAAACTCAGCATCAGTGGTACAAATTATTCCCTAGTCAACTTGAGGGACCTCACCTAGGTTATAGCAGAGATGGTTTTGGCTCCGTAGGTTTTGGTTTGTGTTCCAGCAACAGCAATGATGCAGTATCTGATAGGGGAGCCTGATCCTCCTCTTACACTGATGTCAATCAGGAGGAACTCCACCAAGGTCAATGGACTTACATCAAGGTAAAATAAGTGCAAGCAAGAGGTGACTCGGGGCTCTGAGGTTATTTAACCTCTGCTAAAGGCCCAGTATAATGAGGGACAGATCTGTGACCACTACTGGAAAGTTCTTTCTGGATCTCTTTCCTAAAGAGATTGGACCCTGGTTTCTCTTAATGCATGAAAATATTGTAACAAGGAAAGTTTTAAAATTCTTACTCAGATTTCTTTCAGGTGCAAGTGGAAGCTGTGGTGGAAGGGCTGGGGGCTCCGATTCTTGGCCGCCTGTCTCACCAAACGTATTCAAGAAGAAAGAATTTTAAAATGGAAAAGAAAAAGAAAATATATATACACTTCACAAGGATAGAGAGTGCGTATTTTATTGAGTAGCCAGATACCAGCATGCCCTGGTAGCATCATTAATGCACTGATTCAACAAAACCTATGCTGAAGTCACGCTGACGTCAAGTTTAAAGTAGTTATGCACATGCTTAAGTGCTTTTCTAAATGGGGGGGACTTGCACACATACTTAAGTGCTTTGCTGAACCTTACCCTTACTGGGGGTACGCCCATGAGCTATGACAAGCTGGCTACTTCCATTGTGCCAGTTAGTCCGGAAATCCCTGTGACCTTCATTTGTTTGATTTGTGAGGTTAGGGAGAATCTGCACAGAAGCTCCATTGCTAATTCAACCCGCCTATTTTCCTGTGTCTTCTGTGCTTGGATGCCCCTTTCAAATACAGAATTATTTTCTCACTGGAACCACTTCAGTGCTTCAGGGCCTCAACTCAAACCGTATCATGCGCGAGGGACGCAGCCCCATTAGACAGTTATCAGTCTAGCAATGTATCTTATCAGAACAGGTCGCCTAATCTATTAATATAGTGACAGTGCGTTGCAAGAGATATCTGAGGGATTTCTTTGCTGTATTTCTGATTGCTTCACTGGGGAGCCTAGGCACTGGTTATTTGCACGTATTTCTTTAATTTTTTTGAAGTCCATATTATTATTCACCATTTATGATGCTATTGTGCCTAGACTCCAATCAGGTCAGGTTGGAGTCTAGGCACAAAAAGAGATAACGGGATTTACAATCAAAATATAAGGAAAGGAGCTCCCCGTACATTCTCCTTAGTACATACAAGAGCACACAGGATTTGCAGTCAACAATTTAGTTGACAAAAGTTAACCTTTTCCCCAAGCAGATTGTGATTTTTTTTTTACTACTTTGTTATTTAACACGTCTATTCCAGCAGCACCTAGAAGTGCCCCGAGTTGGGGCCCCATTATACTATGTGCTAAACAAACACTTAGTAGAGGACAATCCTGCCCCAAAAAGCTTACAGGGTCACATAATTTAGTTATTCTGAATTGTTCAGTGAATAGTTGAAAGACCTGACTGATCCTACAATGAGCTCCAGGCAGGTGCCCATATAGAATCCCGTTGACTTCATCCATTGTAACATCTAGGCCAATGCAAAGATAGTTTATCCTGTCAGTTACTCAGGAACTACCTGTTGCAAGCATTGCTTTACTCTTTGTTAAGTGCCATTTATGCTGGGAGCTTGGTCACAAGGTAAACAGTGGTGTTTCTGCACCCTCATCAGATGAATTCCAAATACGCAAACCGCTTTCAATAGGACCACAAACACTCCGCCATACATGCTTTTTCTAATATATAGTCACATGAATATAAAGTGAATGCCAGCTGTAGAGAGATTCCTGGTTCTGGAAGTATTCCCCTTCTTAGGTATGGGAAATGACTCTGAAGTGTCTAGTATTTCCTGACCCAGCATGTCCACTGGTATTTGCTGAATGTTCAGTGCTGAATGGTAAATTTCAGCCTGAACAGCTAAAGTTAAAAGCAACTGAAAACAGAGTCTAATAATTGGACATGTCAGGCATTATCAACCCTCCCTAGAATTTCTATCTATGAAATTGGGTAAGGATGTCTATATTTTAAAGATATGTGCATTTTTCAGCACTCTTGTTTGGGAACTCATGTAATGGATCACCAAGGAAAGATTTACTTATTAAAACAGTGATGTTCTATTTAACAATATTATTTATAAACTCAATGCAAAGCCAAGCAACACCAGAAAAGTTTGAGTTCACAAAACCTGGTCAGGTACAATGAAGTGAGTGAGAGGAGAGGCAGCAACATATTCAAAAATGAGTGGAGGGTTGGGAGTTATGAAGACAGTGGCTGGGCCTGCATTAGAACTCTGACTGGGCGTAGACTCTCTACCTCAGTATTTCCCATCCATAAAATGGAGATGATAATGCAGATAATGGTTGCAAAGAATAGTTAGTATTTGCATAGTGCTGCAAACATGTGACGTACTATATAAATGCCAAGTATTAACAACACACAGGAGAGGCAAAAAGTCAGATCTCCCAAATAAAATAGGACTGCATTAGCCTTCTTCATGGCCGCCTCACACTGGCGGTTCAGTCATCCTGTGATCAACCAATACACTCAGGTCTTTCTCCTCCTCTGGTCGCTTCCAATAGATATGTCTCCAGCTTACAGCAAAAATTCTTGCATTTAGGGACTAACAACATGACCTTGCACTTTGCACTACTAAATTTCATCCCGTTTCTGTTACTCCAGTATACAAGGTCATCAAGATCTTCTTGTAGGATATTTCGGTTCTCTTCTGCACTGGTAATACCTCCCAACTTAGTGTCATCTGCAAATTTTATTAGAGCACTCCCACTTTTTGCGCCAAGATCAGTAATAAAAATGTTAAATAAGATTGGTCCCAAGACTGAACACTGAGGAACTCCACTAGCAACCTCCCTCCAGCGTAACAGTTCACCTTTAAATATGACCCGTGTAGTCTCCCCTTCAATCAGTTCCTTATCTACCTTTCAATTCTCATATTAATTTCTATCTTCTTCAAAAATTGGAGACCTTAAATGAAAGATGGTATTTTAATGCATTGTTTAAAATAGTGTCTAAAGCACTATTTCAGACTGCCAGGGTAATCACATCATCTACAATATTTTTATTCACTATTTATTATAAGTGTTTGGACACGTGAAACTTCCTAAATTTATGTCCCACAGTGATCCCACAGTGACTTGGGCACATACCTGACTTTTACACACTAAGTAGTCCCACTGAGTCAGTAGGACTAATCACAGTGTGCAAATTTAAGCACGTGCATAAATCCTTGCAGGATTGTGACCTTACTCTTTATTCCATTGTGAGCATGCAGTGACTTGTTTTATCCTTCCCCTACCCCATTTTTAGGAAAAATATAGAGAGAATTTAATGAACTTGCAACCAAAGGAAAAAATGCATAGCTCACTTATCCTAAAAGAGACCTTGAAAATATTTCCTTGAAAACAAGACTTTTGACCTTTCTAAAAATTTTCAGAAATCTAACTACAGACTTTATCACAAGAGTAGTTAGATCAGTAAGTCAGAACTACAAGCCACTATCAATACCCAAAACTTTTCAGGTCTCACCTCAGGTTGAAATTTGTTCCAAGCATTACTTTTTGTTTGATAAAACCTGAAATCCAAGTCTCGGTAGTTTATTGTGCAGTAATACTCCTTCAAAGTGTTATGCAGGAATTTCCTATTCAATGCTGGTAACAATATACATTCTCCTGTTATTTTTCTGAAAGAGGATCACCTCAGTTCATGAAAAACAACCGAAATCTGATGGAGAATATTCCTCACAAAAAACAGTGAGGAAGTTAGTTTCTAAAATGCATCAGACAGAGATTTTAGCTAAGATTATGCCTCCTAGGCTGGCTGTGTTTTAATATAAGAAATGGCAGTTGGCTGTCAGACCTAAGGACGTTGTGATTATTTCTGTTGCTGGATTAGGAAAACAGTGTACACAGAAATGCTGCCAGCGACAGGACCTTTCCTAGCTTTTTTTTAAAAAAAATAAATAAATCACAAGACGGTATGAGATTTAATTCAAGCAGCGAGCATGATCTTGCTTATTTAAAGTGAATTACACAAATTATTGTAGTCACATAGAACTAGGAATTAGCATACAAAATTCCATGCTAGTCTTCATTGTTTAGAGTCTGGCCAATTAAATACTCCAACAGAGAAGTTAGTAAATAAAACAAGTACTCCTGGTTTTTTTCAGTGGCATTTTTTATGCCAGTTATTCCCCAGGCAACCAGGCATGTACAAAGTTAGCCCCATTAGGCTAGGGCATGACTCAACCCCTGACTCTGATGCAAGGAAGCCATTATGTAAAGTTTCCTACACTAGACTTGGGTGAAACTGTTGACCTTTTTTGAGACACTGCAAAAGTTTTTGCTCAAGTTTGTTTTTTTGGGATTTTGCACCCCATGAAATTTCAAATCCCTCCTCCTGCTTCGCCCCTGCCATTACTATTGTACTTTGGGATGTGCAAAGGGCTTGACCCAACCAGATGTAAAGACCTCCTTATCTCAGAAACTGAATCACCTTCCCCAGCTACTGCCAAGATACAGCTCTAGGAAGCTGTTGATACCTCCCAGGAGCCAGTCGAGCCCAGTGCAGGGGAAGGAACCCTGGGGAAATGTGTACATACATTTTCTATTACAGGGATGCCACCCCACACCACAGCAAGATACAGCTTTTGATTTTTCATGCTAGAAGAGATAGTGGAACAACCAAGAGAGGTACAGTCACTATCTGCTTTTCAGTCCCCTCCAGAAAGTTAGTCAGGAGGGTTGGAATGCATGCAGAGCAGTTTACGTATAAAGGGATGTTCCTTGAATCCTTCTTAGATCTCAATGAAGCTTTCATGGAGATACTTTGCAAGCCTCTCCTGAAAGTTTTAGGGATGGTTGCCTTATTTCCTCCTCTACAATAGGACACCTTTTCACCCCAGTCAGTGATAACTTCAGCAAGCACCATTGCAGTACACAGACTAGCAGCATACTGGCCCAGATAGATTCAGGATGCTAACAGCAGCTGTGCTCTCTCTGTCTTTGTTACCCGTAGGAGTGAGATAGCAGCTAAAATCATCACCGCTGTGGAAAATGATGCCAGTATTCAGTGTCAATGCCCTATGCTACTAGTTTCATGCACCCGAGCAATTCCCTCATTTCCCTATCTCCCGGCAGGCCATATTCACTCTGGTCTGGTGCTGTGACTGATGCCATGCACAAACAATCCCAAACAAAAGTGAGAATGAGCATGCAATGCTTAAAACGTTAGAGGAGTGAGTTCCGCATGTGAGTGCGAGAAAGAAAGAGAGAGAAAGAGATCTGCAGCTGGTGCCATTGCAGCCTTGAGGGTCTCCCTGTTGCACACCTGTGGAGTACCCGAGTCAGATAAGGAGGAGAAAGAAGAAGACTCAGGATGAGACAGTCAGTGAAATCCTGTAAGCCAGTGCTGCATTTGACTGTGAGCACAGGGCCTGGAGGATGAACATTGCAGATAATGAGGAAGGTGCATCAGACCATAATGGGGCTACTCAAGAAGCAAACAGATGCTGCAGACTCTGGTGGACCTGCAGGTTCAACGGTCCCAGGATCACCTCCCTCTGCAGCCCATTGATAACGCAATATCAGGACTAGGGTTGTCAATTTCATACTTGCACAAAACTGAACACCCTTGCCCCGCCCCTCCTCCAAGGCCCCACCCTCCACTCACTCCATGCTCCCTCCCTCTCACGCTTGCTCTGCCCACCCTCACTGACTCGCTCATTTTCACCTGGCTGGCTCAGGGGGCTGGGGTGCAGAAGAGGGTGAGGGCTCTGGCTAGGGGTGTTGGCTCTGGGGTGGGGCCAGGGATGAGGGGTTTGGGGTGCAGAGCCAAGAGGTTCAGAGTATGGGAGGGGGTTCTGGGCTGAGGCAGGGGATGCGGTGGGGGGGTACAGGCTCTGTGCTGGGGATGCAGCTTCCGGGCTGGGACCAGAAATGAAAGGTTCAGGCTGTGGGAGGGGGCTCTGTGCTGGGGCAGGGGGTTGGGGTGTGGGCTCTGGCTAGGGGTGCAGGCTCTGATGTGGGGCTGGGGGATGAGGATTTGGGGTGCAGGAAGGGGCTCTGGGCTAGGATTGAGGGGTTTGGAGGATGGGAGGAGGATCAGGGCTGGGTCATGGGGTTGGGGCACAGGGGCAGCTCAGTGGTGCAGGCTCCAGGTGTCACTCGCTCTCCCCACCCTCACTAGCTCATTTTCACCGGGTTGGCTCATCGGGTTCAGGTGTGGGAGGGGGTGAGGGCTCCAGCTAGGGGTCCAGGCTCTAGTGTGGAGCCAGAAATGAGGGGGTTCAAGGTGTGGAAGGGAAATGAGGGCTATGTCTGGAGGTGAGGGCTCTGATGTGGAGCCGGTGATGACTTTAGGGTGAACGAGGATGCTCCGGGCTGAGCCCAAGGGGTTTGGAGTGTGGGAGGGGAGCTCTGGGCTGGTGTGTGGGAGGGAGTGAGGGCTCTGGCTGGGGATGCAGACTCTGGGGTGGGAGTGCAGGGGATGAGGAGTTTGGGTGCAGGAGGGTGCTCTGGGCTGGGACTGTGGAGTTTGGAGGGCAGGAGGGGGGGTCAGGGCTGGGGCAGGGGGGGAGTGAGGGCTCTGTCTGGAGGTCCGAGCTCTGGGGTAGGGCTGGGGATGAGGGGTTTGGGATGCAGGAGGGTGCTCTGGGCCGCTATCGAGGTTGTTCAGAAAGCAGGAGGGAGATCAGGGCAGCATGTCCCCCCTCCAGCTCCTACACACGGTGTGGCTAGGCGGCTCTGCGTTCTGCCGCGTCCGCAACCGCTGCCCCCACAGCTCCCACTGACTGTGGTTCCTGGCCAATGGGAGCTGTGGGGGTGGTGCTTGGGCTGGGAGCAGCATGCAGAGCCCCCTGGCTGCCCCTACGTGTAGGAGCCCCGGAGGGGACATGCCAGCTGCTTCCCACGAGTCACATGGCGTGGAGGCTAGCAGAGAGCCTGCCAGCCCTGCTGCGCAGCTGCCAACAGGACAGTTAATGGCCCAGTCAGCAGTCCTGACCAGAGCAGCCAGGATCCCTTTTTGACTGGGTGTTCCGGTCGAAAACTGGTCACCTGGTCACCCTAATAGGGACTAGGGTGACCAGATGAGAAGACCCGAAAATCGGGACTTCCCGCCCAAAGTTGTTAAGTAAAAAAGGAAGAAGACCCTTTCACGCCCAAAGTTGTTGAGCAAAAAAAAAAAAAAAAAACCCTGGAAAACTGGAAGAAAACTGGAAATCGGTCAGGACACGGGATTTTATCAGGACGTCTGGTCACCCTAATAGGGACCTCCCTATGCCTCCCACCCCAATATTCCATGTGACAGCAGGGGTCACTGCACTTCTCCTACCACTCCACCCTAGGGGACATTAAAGAATCACAGCTTCACGTATGTTATCCTGTGAAAGCCATGGTTGGCGTAGGTGTAGCTGACATAAACATGAATGTTCTTTCCCCTTCATATGTTCTATTCTCTTTATAAATTAAGTTTTAAATATAGTTGTTTAAAATTTCACAGGTTCCCCACCCCCACTGAAGTCTATTACAAAATAAACGTATATTATTTAAAACATAACTCATCCCTATTAGCTTGCAACATCTGCTACCGAGTGATTAGTAGATCTGAAAGCAAACCAATTATTGGTTACTGACCATGTGACAACTCATAAGGTAAGCCACAAACAAAAATTAACAGATGTATTGATAGTGTTATATTCCTACATGTACAGCAAATCACCACACAACTCCTACCAGGCCACAAAAGAGCAGGGCAATGTAGAGCAAAATACAACAAAATGGGTTACTGTGGCTCGCTGTTAAAACGGTTTTCAAAGTATCCCTGAGCCATATAGTTCTGTGTTGAGCTCTTCCAATATCCCTGGTGTCTGTCTGTTCAAACTCAGCAGACAGTTGTTTCACCTCCACCCCAGCAGAAAAGTTTCCCCCTTCACTTCACAAATTATGCAGGACACATCACGCAGCTATGACTGTTGGGGTATTTTTCTTACTGAGGTCCAGTCTGGTGAGTAAACAATGTCAGGGCCCCTTCAGTTGACCAAATGCACACTGACTGGAGCCACCAGGATCCCTTTTCACCAGGTGTTCTGGTCCAAAACTGGACACCTGGTCACCTTACCTCTGAGTTCATTCTTCTGTTATGAAATCTGCTCTCTTGAGTTCTAAGTAGTGTAGCAGTTCATATATTTTAGCATCTGTGGGAAGCAAGCTTTTCTATAATTGAATTTCACATACTCTACATCTTATTCATCTACTGTCTATTCTCGTCTGCCTGTGAATTAAGCTCCTGTTGAAATGACTAGGAATTCTGCACATGAGATATGAGGGAAGAATATGCTCCAAGTTTGTCTGAGGGGATTTTTAAGAGCAAACCCCATCAAAAATGGTCAAACTGCTTTCTAGGTGGTATGAATTCGTTCAAGAGCAGCAAGATCAATATGGTTTATCTGCATGTCATTTCTACAGTGATAAAAATGTTTGGCTTGGTACAGTCGCATTGGTCCAGGCTCATTTTATAGCTACCAAACACTGCGCTTCCAAAGAGCTGGCCAAATCCTCAGCTGGTGTCAACTGCACAACTTCCTTGAAGGCAATGGAGCTACACCATTAACACCAATGGAGAGTCTGACCCCGGGTGCTCAGTGATAGAGCAATACCACAGGAAGACATTTCTCTTTCGTGAAAAAATATCTTTCACATGTTCAGGAAGGATGGGCAGATAAAATGATTAAATGTTTTCTGGAAGATTCTGCATTGATGTTGGTCACCATGTAGTACTGTTATTTCAATTTATACATGAAATATATTGGGATAAGACGGGAATTACAAAGGTGCCTTTGGCAGCTGAGTGGCCTGCTCTCACTGAAAGCACTTTACATTGGCACGTTTGAAAATCGCAAAACATAAATTTTACTGAAATAGTATTAGGTTATGTGCCTCATACAAAGACTCTGAGCACATGTACAATTTAAGTGTATTATTGCAAGAGCTGTATTAGTTTAATTTTTGTACATATTACATATTCTATGTAATATTTTAGGATGAATTTACTTATGTTTTACCTCTGTCAATTTTCTGTACTCTATTCTATACACTCCAACTGTTTTGATGAAAACAGAACCTGTAATTCTTTAATTTATATAAGCCAGATATTTGCCCAGTTACAAAATAGTTAGCCACTTAAAATGCCTGCTTTAAAAAAAAAAAAAAAAAAAGATATGAAGGCTAGCTTGAGCCCCACCATTAGTTTATGAATCTAAATATTAAAAGTGGTTTTCAACCTGTGGTCCACGAACGCCTGGGGTTTTGGAGACTATGTCAAAGGCAGTGGTCCCCATTACCCCAGAATAGTGATTTTCAACCTGGGGTCCGCAGACTATGCCTAAGATTTCCATCTGAAATTTGTTAGGGGTTTGCAAATGAAAAACGGTTGAAAGCCACTGACACAGAAGATAAATTCCTGCTCCCACTGAAGTTGATGGGAGTTTTGCCACTGTGTTCAATAAGGGCAGATTTTCACACTCAGACTAAGAAAGGAGGGAGCAGCTTAACTGTTATGTCTAGTTTAATTTGGCCATGGAAATGGTCTAATTAAACTAGACAACCCTTTACTAGCTCAGCCCTATTTATAAACACCATACCACATTAAACAGTTAAACGCCCTCATTCCTTTAAAAAACCCACAACCTAATATATGCACTGTCTCCAATATTTCATTCCATTTCCAAAGGTAGTGACCCTCAAAATCTAATATTGATCTTAGCTTTACCTTGATCAATACTAATCTCTGAGATAAATTAGTCTTTGTATTGTCTTCAATAAAAGTCATTACAGGTATATTAGTGAAACACCACAACATATGTTTAATTAAAGAGATCACTAACTGTGTGTTTCTGCCCCCTCCGCCCCCATCTTTATACCTAACATTCCTATCCATCATCCTTAGCAACAATTTTAATGTGACTAAATTCCCATAATTACATAGTCACTAATGATTTCTCAAGACACCCTGACCTCACCTCTTATTTTACGACTAATGTTCTTTCTTTCTACCACACACTGTGTATATCTAATGGAGGAACACCACCATATTACAGTGTTAAGTTATTAGAGTCCAATTTTGTTCTCATTAAAAAGTCAATGGAAAAACCTCCTTGTCTTCAAGTGGAGAAAAACTGAGCCCTTAAAATTGGGATGGGCCTAGACTACTAGGTTGTGATACAAAGCCCACTGAAATCAATGAGAGTCTTTCCTTTGCTTTCAAGGGGCTTTGGAGGAATTAAAGCTGTTTTCTCAAGGAAAAAAAAATCCACAGCACTCAGAAGTGTATTTATATAGAGCTGAATGTTTTTAAACACAGATTTGTATTAACTGTGTATGAACATAGAACTGCAGAGATGAGAATATAAATCCATACATAGATACAAGTGAGTTACATTATGGTAGCACTCCATTGACTTGAAAGATGCAGGATAAGGCTCTTGGTCCACTATGGTCACATCCTCTTCTTCCTTCTTGGTGGTTATAATGCACAAAATTATTTTTCAAGTTTATCAATGATTTTAATGAAAAAATAAATAAGAACACTAACATGATGCATAACTTGTGAGTACAAGATATTAGATAACCACAAGTCTTCCTCCCACAATCTTGTGAAATGTAAGATTTTGCTGGATCTCAGGTCTAGACTGTAAATTACTCGAAGCAGTGATTACATCTTTAGACTCTCCCTAAACTACCAAAACTAAATTAAATAATAGTATTCTATACCAATCTTAGGTTAATGGTTGCTGCAACCAAGCTGGAAGATTAAAGGGGTGAGCAAAAGGAGACAAGAACAGAAAGGTAGGTTGAAACTATGTTGTACAGATCATTGAAGACATAGGCAAGAGCTTAAATTTGATGCAAAAGCCAAGGGGAAGCCAGTAAAAAGAGGGTCTAGAGGGGCAGGAAAGCTTGAGGACTTTTGGAAACACATTTTAAACAGACTGAAGGGGAATGATGCAAAGAAGGAAAGTAGCAGAGGCAAGAAATAACTGCGAGCAGGACAGGGTTTTTAATAAAATGGGTATGGAGAGCATAGGCAGATTTCAGAGGTGTAGGAGAGGAAAAGATTTCACAATAGCTTCAATGTAGAAGGAGATGGAGGAGTTAAAAACACAATACCAATATGGTAAGCTTGAGAGACGGAGAGTATAGTGAAAATGCCAATATGGTGATAAAGACTGGAGAAGGAAAGGAATGCTTTGGAAAAGAGATGAGCTCAGGTTTCCCCTAGATGATTCAATTTCAACCACACTCCAAAATACAACACGACCACAAAATATAAACATAGCCACACATCACAAAAATGAGTGAGCAAGTTTCTATGAAATCTCATGCTTTTTATGCTATTTTGATATCTCTCTCATACTTTCAAGTCAGGTATATTTTCTGTCATACTCTGATATTGATATAAAACCATTGTCACAAGATGTAGAATATATTTAGTTCAGGTCCATGTTACTCTTATTTTCAGAAATTGACAGGTAAGAAGTTGCATGCACATGAGAAAATCTGAAATAATTAAATGAGTACTCTGTCATATAATATGATGAGTCCTACATAAAAAATGACAAAATCTATAATATCTACAAGGAATAGACTTTTCACCCTAATAAACGAAAACTTAGCTTCCTAGCCAGAGCCTGTACAATGTGATATGAACAAGAGTGTGCAACAGATGCAAGCCGCAGATTGTATTAAGACAAAAAAAAAAATCACAATATTTTCTCCCTTAAATTGCATGCTGAAAATAAATATTTGTTGAAATACTGATTGCTTTGTTACAGTATAATACTTAAATCAGTGCTGATGAGAAAGAAGTAACTTTATAGTTTTAAAACATTCTTTGGTAAGGAATTCCATGCCAGTCACAATGACATACTAATTATCTAAAATGATTAGGATTAAAAAAAATATGTGGAATAGACACTGATGATTTATCATCTGCAACACAGTCCCTGAAAAGAAAAAAAAAAAGAAAAAAAAAAAGATTACTTCCATGTTGGCAGCTATACCTGATTTATCTAGACCAATAAAACTCAAATCAGCAAAAATATTTTAGTATCAACCACAACCCAACGCACCAACATCAGGTCTCCTACTTCTGGACATTAGATTTGAATGGCAACATTCTGTTACTGCAGAATGGAGCAAGAAAGGTGACAAGACAGAAGCCTTTGTGGTCATGTGTGTGAGGTTCCTCTAGAACAGTGGTTCTCAACTGTGGTCCACCGCTTCTTCAGGGAAAGCACCTGGCACGCCGGGCCGGTTTGTTGACCTGCCGTGTCCGCAGGTTCAGCCGGTCGCGGCTCCCACTGGCTGTGGTTCGCCGCTCCAGGCCAATGGGGCTACAGGACACAACACGGGCCGGGGGATGCGCTGTCTGCCGTGTCCTGCAGCCCCCATTGGCCTGGAGCGGCGAACCACAGCCAGTGGGAGCCGCGACCGGCCGAACCTGAGGACACGGCCAGTTAAAAAAACCGGCCCGGTGCGCCAGGGGCTTTCCCTGAAGAAGCGGTGGACCACAGTTGAGAACCACCACTCTAGAAAGATGGGCAGTTGCTAAACATTGCCCCCCAGGATTTTTCAAAGGAAAGAGAAGCAAACCAGCTGAAAGACAAAATTCATCAGCGACCAGGAGTGTGATAACAAAACCTTGTCTCCAATGGTTTTAAAGGCCACCAACAGATCTAATAAAAAAAAAAAAACCATCAGTCTGGAGATCTCACTTTGATACATAGCTAAGAGGAGATCAACCATTAATATCAATACAGCCTCAGGGTAGGTCTATACTACAAACTTAAGTCGACTTCAGTTAAGTCGACATCCAGCAGCTGCAGTAATTAAATCAGTAACGTGTGTCCACATCACACTCCTTGTATTGGTGGAGCACGTCCTCACTAGCAGCGCTTTCATCGATGTGGAAAGCAGTGAACCACGGGTAGCTATACCACAGTACAACCCACTGCGGGGGGGGGTTTTGGGAAGGACTTGCAATGCCTCATGGGACCAAAAGATTCTTGCGGGGGGGGGGGGGGGGAGCATGGCTTCAATGTCCCATGATGCAGTTTTCTCCCTCCTTCTCCTGATTTCAACTGCAACCCATAATATTTTGCACCTTTTTTCAAAAGGCTGGCATAGCCACACATATGCCAGATCCCAAGAAGCATGAACCTCACTCAGCATTATAAACACCACAGCACACACCTTGTCCTGAAGCATTTCCAGAGCTGTGAGAGGAGCCACCCCGCAGAACATTGCGATGTCCTTCAAGCAACCCTGCTCGAAGCCATAGAATGAAACAATTCCTGGTTACTGCTGGCAGTCAGGCAGCAATGGAACACATTGAAGTGACGTTTCTGGTCCCGGAAACAAGCACTGACTTGTGGGATCACATTGTTATGCAGTTATAGGATGACAATCAGTGGCTGCAGAAATTTTGAAGGCACAAGGACACTTCCCAGGAACTGAGTGCGGAACTCTCCCCAGCCCTGCAGCGACACTGAGACATGCTCCGACAACAGAGAAGTGAGTAGTGATCGCTGTGAGGAAGTTCGCAACTCCAGACTGTTACTGGTCAGTGGGAATCAATTTGGGGTTGGTAAATCCACTTTGTGGGCTGTTGTGATCCAAGTATGCAGGGCCAGTAATCGCCTTTTGCTAAGAAGTGTGACTCTGGGCAATGTGCAGGAGATAATAGATGGTTTTGCCGCATTGAGGTTCCCTAACTGCAGTGGAGCGACAGATGGGACGCATATCCCTATCTTAACATCAGACCACTGTGCCAAAGAGTACATAAACAGAAAGAGGTACTTTTCAATGGTGTTGCAAGCACTGGTGGATCACTGGGGCCATTTTACAGATATCAAGTTGTATGGTCAGAAAGGTTCATGACACATGCTGTTCAGAGAGCTGAAAGCAGGGACTTTCTTTCCGGAATGCAAAATAATCACTGGTTTCATTGAAATGCCAATAGTGGTCCTGGGAGACCCAGTCTACTCCTTACTCCCATGTCTCATGAAGCCATAAAGCAGAAAGCTGGACAGCAGCAAGGATTGGTTCAACAACAGGCTCAGAAAGTGCAGAATGGTGGTGGAAATATGCCTTTGGCCATTTAAAGGGTCGCTGGTGCAGTTTGTTTACTAGGTTAGATCCAACTGAAAGCAATATCCTCATGGTTATAGCTGGCTGCTGTGTGCTCCATAATATCTGAGAGGCAAAGGGAGAGAAGTTTCCACAGGGGTGCGGGGGTGGAGGCGAATAGACTGTTAATTTTGAGCAGCCAGATACCATAACTATAAGAGGAGCTCAGTGTAGAGCACTGTCTCAGGGAGGCTTGGAAAACCAGTTTCAGTAATGACTCACAGTAACGTGTGCTGCTTCTCTGTATTCTGCCTTCCCATAGTGTGAACCTTGCTGTGACTGCTGGGTTTTAGTCTCCAACACACCCCTCTGTTGCCTCAGTTTCCCTGTTCCTGCCCTTTCCCCCATTTTAAATTAATAAAAGATTTCATTCTCAAGACATGGCCTTTTATTGAACAAACCTACTGACACTTAAAGATCACAAGTAGAATTTAATCTGGGACGCATGATGAAATAAAATTGGGATGGGAAAACACATTCATCTGGTGTTTAAAAAGCACAGTGGCCTTACTGGTCACATATCATCATGTATGCAGCTTTTATTCTTATGACCCTTCCACAGGGTTGAGAGGAAGGGATATTGCATTTTCCTGCCTTGCCTCATGGACCGTTTGGGAGAGGGGGATACGGAGGGGAAATACAGCAATGTTGGAATGCCAGTCTGCAGGGGGAGTCAAACCTCAACGTGTTTTTCCTGAAGGTCAACCAGAGGTGGGCAAGGGGCCATACCACCTCCCCTTTGTAACATGGATGTTATCTGGAGATCAGGAACCAGCGTTGACCCTCCAAAACAGTAAGCCTTGGCAGAGACTGTGCAGAGGGGTGGGGTGGGGGGGCTGCAGTGGCAAGAGGACACCACAAAATTTCCCTTCCCCCCCACCACTCCTCTCCCCAACCCCTCTCTCGGTGCCACTGCTGCTAGCAATTGCCCAAGGGTTGCAGTTCCTAAGGTCAACCCCTCACACCCAAACTACAGCCATGTTTTGAAAATTGTGGGTGAAGGGGCAGAAAAATCACAGTTGGCAGTGGGGAGAGGCAAGAAAGCCCAGGCACTACTGTTTGCGGTCCGAGCAGTTGAAATGAAAACTACCACCGTCTCCTCTAGGTGACCCTACCTGATATCACTCTCCTGGGGGTAACAGAGGCGGCAAGGGAACAAATGCTGCAAGTGTCCAAGTGCAGATCAGGTCCTTATGCTGCCATGTGGTGTACTGTCATGATGTCAGCTGAATTAATACTGGAGGGTGTGGGAAAGTGTCCTACTGCAGTGGAAGAAATAAGACAACCCTCTCCAGAAATTTTCTGCAATGGACTGCAAAGTACCTTCACAAAAGTTCCCTGGAGATCTCTATGGCCATCCCTGTATACATAAACAGTCTTTTTTTGTGGGGCACCTTCTGCCTAGCTGGTGTGGCCACTGGGAAGCAATAGTCACTCTACCTCACCTTATAATTTTAATTAAAAATAGAACACAAGAACATGTGACCCCAAATTATTACTTGAAATTGCACACTCACCAAAGGTTCCTTCCCTGGCATCATGCTCGGCCATGAATGCTGTTCTGCAACTGGCTGGACTGCTCTGGGGTTACAGACAGCACCTGGCTCTCTGGGAGAATGGATCTGTCTCCCATTCTCCTTCTCCTCATCCAAGACCACCTCTTCAGTGTTGCCTGTGCTAGCCCAGGACTCCAACTTCTCAGAGGTATCCACGCTGCTCTTAGAGGTCAGAGTAGGGTTGCTGCTGAGAAGCACATGCAGCTCCTTGTAGAAGCAGCATGTCTGCAGTACTGCACCATAGTGACCATTCATTCACACCCTTATCTTCTGGTATGCCCACCGTAGTTCCTTGATTGCCATGTATCCCTGGTGTAGCCCTTCATCCCCACACCCTGTGGTGCTATCTGCTCATAGATCTCTACGTTTCTACAGCTGGATCAGAGTGGTGGCTGCACAGCCTCTTCTCCCCACAAACCAAGAAGATCCACCATCTCCTGTGTACTCCAGATTGGACTGCATTTGGAATGTGGAGCAACCATGATTAGCTGGGCAGGCGAGCTCTCCAAGCCAAAAAAATTAAAAGGTTCCTGGTACTTTAAACTGGGGAGGGGTTCTTTCCTGTGTACCTGGCTGCTGTGCAATGGAGTTGAAAATGTTTACGAGAGTCATCACAGCAGAGCATTGTCGGACACTTCCTGGAGGACAAGTAGGTAGACATAAGCAATACCGTGTCTACACTGCCTCTACGTCAACCTAACATCGAATAAAGTGTAATGCCTCTCACAGAGATGGAGTAATTAAGTCGACATAGCAGGTGAGTTATGTCAGTGGAAGGGAGCTTGTAGTGTAGACACATTCATTATTAGGTCAATGTAAGGCAGTTACGTTGACCTAACTGTGTTGTGAAGACCAGGCCTCAATTCCATACCCACACGGTAAACCAGACAGATATCAGATACATCTATGAAATTCAAGTGTTGCCAGAGCTGTGCAACACCACTTCAACAAAATTCCCTACAAAAGGGATAATTGAGATGGGTATTAATAATCAAAAGGTCAAAAATGACCAATACTGGTTCTTGAGCAAGGGCTTAACCATGTGCATAAAGGCTTGTCACGTATAATGAAGGTGTTGACAATAGCCATCAATAATGGGGCACAAAGTCTCTCCGCTGTCCTTAACTAGCCACAAAAAAATATAGGTCAAACTCATAGGTGACTCATTATTGGTCTGTAAGCAGAACAGGGTGGGGGGGGGGGGAAATCAACCGTGAGGATAGGTTATTTCTCATCTTCTGCTCTGACATTTACCATAGAAGCAAGCAGACCAGTCCACATCAGTTCAGTTGTAACCATGAAACAATCTGACAATTCCTCAGTTATAAACAGGAAGTGGTAACTGAGCTGCAGTAGTCTAGGTTAATCAGTGAGTTGCTAGTGAGTATTTACTTCAGGTTGAGGGGCTGTCTGCAAGTGAGGACACACACCAAAAACACTAACCCAGGAACCTATCCTTGCAACAAACCCCGTTGCCAACTCTGTCCCCATATCTATTCAAGGAACACCATCATAGGACCTAATCACATCAGCCACAGCATCAGGGGCTCATTCACCTGCACATCTACCAATGTGATATAGGCCATCATATGTCAGCAACACAGGCGCCAACTTCCGGTGGCACCGGTGGGGGCCCCGCCCCCGACGCCGGGTGACATTGCGGGGCCCCGCCCCCGACACGTCGCCCAGTGTCGGGGGCAGGCCCCCGCAACGTCTCCCGGTGCTGAGGTGAGCTTGCTGCGGGTCCCGGAGCTGGCGGGGAGCTGGGCGCGGCCCCCGGGGATGACGGGGAGCTGCCGGTGGGTGCTCTGCACCCACCAATTTTTCCCTGTGGGTGCTCCAGCCCCGGAGCACCCACAGCGTCGGTGCCTATGGCCAGCAATGCCCCTCTGCCATGTACGTTGGCCAAACCGGACAGTCTCTACGCAAAAGAATAAATGGACACAAATCAGACATCAAGAACTATAACATTCAAAAACCAGTCGGAGAACACTTCAGCTTCCCTGGACACTCAATTACAGACCTAAAAGTGGCAATTCCTCAACAAAAAACCTTCAAAAATAGACTCCAACATGAAAGTGCAGAACTGGAATTAATTTGCAAACTGGACACCATCACATTAGGCCTGAATAAAGACTGGGAGTGGTTGGGTCATTACAAAACCTAAACCTAATTTCCCCCATACTAAATTTCCCCCTACTGTTACTCACACCTTCTTGTCAACAGTTTGAAATGGGCCAGTCTCATTACCACTACAAAAGTTATTTTTCTTCCCTCGGTATCCTACTGTTAATTTAATTGTCTTGTTAATTGGTAAGGCAACTCCTATCTTTTCATGTATTTATACCTGCTCCTGTTTTTTCCACTCCATGCATCTGATGAAGTGGGTTCTAGCTCACAAAAGCTTATGCCCAAATAAATTTGTTCATCTCTACGGTGCCACAAGGACTCCTAGTTGTTTTTGCTGATACAGACTAACATGGCTACCACTCTGAAACCTTTAAAAATGGGGTGTCTGGTCACCCTACTACTATATAAATAGCATAGGTTTTACATATGCGACTTAAAAAAAATCATATAGGGCATGATCCAGCCTCATTAAAGTCAATCGAAGTCTTTCCACAGAGTTCAATGGGTATTTTATCAGACCCATATTGACTCACATGAGCGAATTTGAAAGTGGCCACTTTCATCTATTAGTCTATACCCTATATTTATATCTATATTTAGTAATATATAAAAATGTCTGGTATATGAAACACAGATGCCCTTCCCATGTGGGCAGTGGGATTTCACAGGTGTGACTGAGTGCAGGATTTGGGCCCCTCTTTTTTGCTGGCTTCAACTGAAGGAAACAGCACTGCTCCCTGAGACAGGGAATGTGGCCATTTTACTCTCAAGATGTTACAGTTGAGAAAAAAAAAGACTTAATAACAGAATGGCAAATGATATCTCCCTGAACTCAGACTGAACAGCAAATAATTAAAGTGACAGGAAAATGTCTTAGGAGTTAATAGTGCATTTATTAACTGAAGCATTTAATATAAAGCTGAAGAATGACCTGATCAATAAGTAAATACTGGTCATATGAAACATAAAAGCTTAGTAAAGTGACTTTCAGATTGTGACTCAGACACAAATTAGTGCTCTGATAAACTCTGCTCTTAAACTCTCTACATTGTACTCGTATCATACTCTTTTTCTGGCCTTCTAAACTAAACCCAGGAACAAAGCAGAGGAAAGCATTTTAACTCAAGATAACCTTGAGTATGTCAGAACCACACCCCTCACTTCTTTAAAAAAAAAAAAGGCATAATTTCTAGTTCTGCATTTCATAATAGTATTAAAAAAAAACCTGAAGAAAGCCTGTTTCATCAGTTTCCATAAATCTCAATCTACAAAATGACTGAATTCCTACAGAAGCTAAAAGGTGACACTGTTAACTTGAAGTTTTTAAAACTCAATACTAGTGAAAATGCCAACACAAAGCAAAATTTCTTTTAAAAAATTTAAAACCATTTTTCCTGCTTCCCTGCTGATATTTAGAAGGGCTACACAGCAACACAATCAAACATGCTTGGGCATATAGCTTGTTCCCCTTCTATTCTGTGAAGATGCTCATCAGCTGCCATTTCAGCTTCATGTTCGCTACTATGGCGACAAGTAAAGATACACTATGAAAAATTAAGGAAATCTGTGAACTCCTATGTTTTCATACTAATATAGGAAGTGAAAATGGCTACACCAAGTGCTTTCAAACAAAGTAAACAAACTGAAAAATAATCTTATTTTCCTCTAAACCCTTTCGGTTCCAGCAATCTTTTGGCTTACATATAAAAGAATAGACAGTACACAATATTCAGATGGAAGTGTGATTTTCCAAGCTGACAGTGTAACTCCTAAAATTAGGGGTTGGTTATGGAAATGTTGACAAGATGTTTCTCTGCAATACTCTTGCTGAGCATGTGCTTTGCTTTCATACAACTAATGTCAGTTTTTTAAAAAAAAAAAAAGTGTGTAACCACAGCTGAATGGCCAGTTTGTCTACAAAATATAATGATCCAAATAATAAATAGTAAGTCTTACAAGTCAATTAACTATAAATCCTATGCAATTTTTTCAGTGTAACAAATTGCAACCTTTAAAACAGAACAGAAATATTAAATGTTGCCATTGATTTGCAAATTCATTCATAAAAGAAAAGCAGAAGTAGGCAATGCAATACTTTATAGCATCTTTCACATGAAGGACACCTCTGAAGAGTTAAACAGAGTGAGAGGGAGATTAAGGGATATAGCACTAAATATCCCATTTAAAACGTGCAATGGACAGCAACACAACCCTTCCAAGGCTGGGGCTGCACCAGTTTTTAGAATACCTTGCTGTGGTGAGGATGAGGAATTAGGACATGTATTTTCAGTGAGACAGCTCCCTCGTGGCTTTGAACAGCTCTCTCATTCAGGGCCGGTGCAAGGAAGTTTAACACCCTAGGAAAAACTTCCTTGCACCAGCCCTGCGCCCCCCTCCCCCAACTAACACCGCCCACCCCACCCCCCCTGCAGCGGAGGCTCAGCCCCACGGGGCGTGGCAGCCTCCTCACCCACCCCCGGGCCTGGCCCTCCACGCCACCCGGCGGGCTCAGCTCCCCTCCCTCTGCAGCTCACCTTAGCAGTGGGCAGGGGCAGCCGCTCATGGGAAGCTGCGTTCTCAGCGGCGTTATCCACCCCGCAAATGCCGCCTAGGGTCGCCTAGTGGGCGCGCCGGCCCTGCTCTCATTCCAAGCTATCCTGTCCTCCTAGCCTTGCCAAGGCAATAGAAACAACTAAAGGATGCCAATACTTCCCATCCCTGCGGCACCTTCCACCCAGTGCGTTCCCCAGCCCTTTGCCAACGTTAACTGAGCCACAAACCGCCCTGGGAGGCAGTGGTGACTGCTCCTAGTTAACAAGCAGGGGACACTGAGCAAGGGGGCGGTAAGTGACGTGCCCAAGGTCACCCAGTGAAAGTGGCAGAGGGGGACTAGCCCCCAGGGGCCGGCTCCCAGTCTCCTGCGCTCACCACTAGCCAAGGATCCCTTCAAGAGTCCCCCGCCAGCAGCTTTAGGGGTGTCCAACGCTGCTCCCCCTCCCTGCGTGGCAGCAGGCGCCTGCGGGGGCTCTGGGCCGCCAGCCCCGGTCGCTGTACTCACCGCGCCTCCGCCCGGGCCGGGCTATCCCCCAGCTCTGGCACTGGGCTGCGGCGCCCGCTCCTCAGCTCGGGCGGGACGGAGCCTCGGCCAGGCCCCTCAGCCGGGTCCGGGAGGATGGTCCGGGCGCCCCGCAGGCGTCGCCTCTCGCTGGCCCCCACCCCACGCCCGCCTCCTTCCCCCAGAGTCACCGGCTGCAGCCGCAATGCAGCGGCGCCCGCCCCCTCCCCTGGCCCTGCAGAGGGACAGGAGCCCGGCGGGCGAGTGAAGCCCGCGGCGGCCACCAGCCTCCCCGCGGGGCGCCCCTCGCAGGCGCCCGGGGACTCCCCCTCTCCCAAGCAGGGGGCACTACACGGGACTGGGCTACGTCTCCTCACCCGCCCCGGAGCGGGGCTCCTGGGGCCGCTGGAGGCAGGGGGTTTGCAGCCGGGCCACAGGCGCCCTTCAACCCGCCAGCGCAGGACAGGCAGGAGCCTCCCGGCGTTCAGCAACTCGCCGCCGCCGCCGCGCTCGCTGGTGGCCAAGCTGCGGCTCCGGCGCCGCTCCTCGCCTCCCAGCCTGCCCGTGCGTGGGAAAAGCCATCAGCCCGCCACCGCACCGCACCCTCTCACACCGCAGAGCGCGCCCCGCTTTTCTCTGCCTGATACTCCGCAGCAAGCACCGAAATAGGGAAAGCGACTTACCTGTTATCCGGGATACCTGGGGCAGCGCGTCCCGAGAGTAACTTGGAAGGAGAGGGCACTTGACGAAAGTGACCAATGCCTGTGCCTTGTTTGGGGTGGAGCCGAGAGAACATTTTCTGCCTCTCCTGGGCCAGCTGCCAAAATTAGGTCATCGTACGACCTTCCGATCTGCCTTTATTATTCGAAAACCAAGATGGGGAAAAAATAGAGAAAACGGACGTTGTTTTACAAGCTAATTTTGCGTTTTCGTGTCCTCATACTAATTAAAACAGACCCCTGGAAAGGTACATTAATTGCTATGAAGAGAACGACTGAGGCATTAACGAAGAGAATTGTAAATCAGCCAGCTATTTAATGAAGAATTAAATGTACAGTTTATCTGGGAAAGATGGCAAACAAACCACATGAGATTATTTCCAACGTCTATCTTAAACCATTCACTATATTTTGGGTAAAAGTTGTAAATAAAGTTAAATAATTCCCTAATAGCCAATAAAAGTACCCAGCTCTGTTTCCTTGTAGCAAATGCTTCTAAAAATGAACTAAAATTGTTTTCTTTAATGTAGGCAAATAAAGTACTCACTGTAGCTGGAACTTTTGCTATTTAAATAATAATGTGGGGGTCTGATTCATGAATTACTTCAAATACTTCCAAGAGTGAAGAGAAGAAAGAAAGGGGATTCTTTACACAGTTGCCCCTCAGACATAGACTAACTTCAAAATTAGGGCCCTGAATTTGCAAACACAAAGGCCCCTGTCCAATGGACTGTTTCAGAGTCTTTTCTGAAGCAATCCTATATTCTATGGCATGTGAAAGCTGAAAGTGAAGGAACAGGTGTGCCTTGTCATTTTCAGCTTATTTATCTTTAGTGCTCATGAAAACTCTAACAAGCTCAAAATGTTATTCAAGTTTGTATAGATATTTTATTTTCATTCCTTGTAAGGTACAGGTGCAAACTGTTATGCAGAATGTTCAGTTTTATTAATTAATTACAAAAGAATATTGAACACTGTTTCGGAGCTGAATATTCAAGCTGGTAACGAAGCCTTTTTTTCCAATTAGTCTGTCCAGTGGCATGTGGCAAAAAATGAATTATGATATAAGCTTTAATCAGTCTTTCATAGTATCACATTGATTGATATGTCAAAAGCTTAGCATCGATGGCCATGATAGAGCAACTGAGTTTCATTGGCTGTCTGTCAATAATGGGATCAATCTACAGTGACACCAATAATTTTGCAGAATACTGCACTATAAATTAGGTGGTAACACAAATATTATTTTATGAAGTAGAAAGTACAAAACATGGAGTTCACTATGAATTTACACAAAAGCAATCCAACTTTTTTTAGTCATTTTTAAGTTTCATTTCAAAGAGGCTTTGCCTTATGCTGAATGCTTGCAAGTGCTAATCCACCAGTCAACATTAAATATTAAACACTCTGTAGTCTATAGACTCTCTTCACTTACTGATGGAAGTTACTGCAAAACTGTTTAAACCTGGGTATTCCGGTGATGTTCCTAAAACATGGTTAACTTAAATCTAAGAAATAACCAAAGTCCTTAGAAAATCTTTTTAATCTGTTCTCAGAATTTGGCATGCCTGAGCAATATGTCCTTGAAAACTTGCTTTATTTGAAACTATCTGTAGTGATTAATGTAGAAACAAAGAACACAATTGTGTGTGTGATAATCCCTATATCCAGGAATACATAGAAAAAATAAAATATTTAAAAATTAACTTTTTAGATGGCAAATCATGAAATGAGTCATGAGTCAGATAAATGATTACTTTTTCATATATGCATAGTACTCTCCCATTTCTTATTTAATGGTAATTATGATATTGCTTGTTTGCAGTTGGGACCTGGGTAGCAAAGATTTGCTGTTTCTTTGGCAAAAATGCTCCATACTACCTCTAAGCCTTCAAGACCAATTATTTTAATCTCTCAGCATCTGAAGATATACAATAAAACCTTTCTGAAAGATAGTATCAGAGGGGTAGCCCTGTTAGTCTGGATCTGTAGAAGCACTGTAGAAGTCTGGAACACTGCATGCATCTGAAGAAGTGGGTATTCACCCACGAAAGCTTATGCTCCAATACGTCTGTTAGTCTATAAGGTGCCACAGGACTCTTTGTCGCTTCTGAAAGATATTTTATGCTAAGCCATTAGAACCATATTCCTTTCGATATTGGGCTCTGAAGGAATGAGCTGAAAGTTATATAACACCTGCCTCAGTGAAAGAAAGTTTACTCCATGCATGTAAATGCTCTTTTTTTTTTAAACCAACTAATTAAAAGTGATTTCAAACAATTAGTATTCATTATAGGGTTTTTGGAATGAATTTTCATTCTCTCTCATATAAGCAGTTTATCATACAATTATGCTTTTCCATTCTCAGAGTAGTAAAACTGCAAATCCAGAGGGACTCTTTCATCCAGAGTTTGTAGGTTCTAACAAATGGCAACTCTGACTGGTAAAGTTCTGTTAATGGCCCTTTTGTGACTTATGTGTAAAGAGTCCACTGAGCACTTGTTTTCTCTGTAACAGTTAGCTTGAGTTACTCCACTCAAGTGAGAGCAGCCACACTGTGAAACAACCCCCAAACTGTACAGAATTATTGAATTAGCAGTTGATGAGTTGTGCCAACTTGAGCTGTAGCATGCGGCTGCAATCCCACTGCATTACTAGCTCAGCATCAGCTACACTTGCACTTCAACTCATACCCTGACACGTTAGATAGCTTGTTTTTAAAGGACCACTTCACTCAAGCTAGATACGTGTGTGGCTGGACAGGAGTAAAGTTAGGGGCAACACTCAAGTTACATCTCAAGACAGCAGTACAATGAATACAAATTCTAAGATTATAACATGTAGTAAAAGACAAAAATTCCCTTAGCAGCTAAGCTCTAGGGTTTGGTGTAAACAAAAGCTCAGCACTGACTTTTTGACTTTCAATGGCTGTAATGATATTTGCCTGTGACGCAATTTCTCTAACACCATGAAAGCATTTACATGTTCTCATATACAGGTGTGAGGCCATGATCGGATGAATTCTAAATGAACCTATATATGGATTGCCAGTTGGGTTCAAATGAGAGAAGGGGCTAGGAAACTGAGCTGAGAATAAGGATGACGTGACTGATTTGTTCTCCTTTGATCACTCTGACAGACTCTAGCATGCCTCTTAATTCCCACAAACCAGGTGAGGCTAGAATCCCTAGGCACAGTTGTGTAAGTGATATTACATTTCTCTCTTTATCCCCCCCTTCCCAACATAAACAACGTCTCAGTCATATGCTTCTATGTTCCATTTTTAATTTTTTTCCTCCCCTGATTTGTACTTTATAAATGTTCATAAATGTTAATATGGTTTGCATTATTTTCAAAGGTGGTCTCAAGCATCTCCATGAGACAGGCTTTTTAATAGAATTCATGCATTACAGACAGAGCCATCTAGCACCATTAACTGGGCAGACCGGTGTTTTAAAAACAGACACTGATGTATTGTGAAACCATCATCTCATTTCAAGACAAGCCAAGGAGCGTTCATGACAGGGGCACAAGCTTGGTTGCTCCCTAGCACTGTAGGATACATCAGAGTGGTGAGGCCTGAAACTGATATGGGATCAAGTTGTTCGGAGTGAGGAGTCTGTCAAGAACCGACTGAAAAACTGTTCTAGTATTTGTTACATAAGGAATTAGTGGAAACCTTCGAGAACGTGTGTAATGATACAACAATGTTGTGGAACAATCCTCCATTACTAAGGGACTTGCTGAGAAAAGATATGTGATCATAGCTAAGGCTATATGGGAACTGAGTGGCTTTAATATAAGGAATAGTATTGGGAAGTTTTTGCCTCTTATTCAGCAATTCAAATTTGACACAGATTGACTGAAAGTCTTACCCTTTTACAGAACATCTTAAGTGGCTTATGTGAAATTATTTTTTTCAGTACCATTTCTAGCGGACGCCAGTCTTCATAACAAACCAACATCACAGATGGCACCAAAAGGAATCGTAGTTCATAGTCTTTCCAGAGAGGCTCAGTATTGAATCATTGTATCCCACAGTATTCTTGCCAGCAAGTTAAAAAAGCATAGATTGGATGAATGGACTATAAGGTGGATAGAGAGCTGGCTAGATTGTCGGGATCAAAGGGTAGTGATCAACGGCTCAATGTCTAGTTGGCAGCCGATATCAAGCGGAGTACCCTAGGTGTCAGTCCTGGGGCTGGTTTTGTTCAGCATCTTTATTAATGATGTGGATGATCGGATGGATTGCACCCTCAGCAAGTTCACAGATGACACTAAGCTGCAGGGAGAGGTAGATATGCCGGAGGGAAGGGATAGGGTCCAGAGTGACCTAGACAAATTGGAGGATTGGGCCAAAAGAAATCTGATGTTCAACAAGGACAAGTGCAGAGTCCTGCACTTAGGACGGAAGAATCCCATGCACTGCTATAGGCTGGGGACCAACTGGGTAAGCAGACAGTTTTGCAGAAAAGGACCTGGGAATTAAAGTGGATGAGAAGCTCAATATGAGTCAGCAGTGTTCCCTTGTTGCCAGGAAGGCTAAGGGCATATTGGGCTGAATTAGTAGGAGCATTGCCAGCAGAGTAAGGGAAGTGCTTATGCCCATCTATTCGGCACTGGTGAGGCCACATCTGGAGTATTGTGTCCAGTTTTGGGCCCCCCACTACATAAAGGATGTGGACAAATTGGAGAGAGTCCAGCGGAGGGCAATGAAAATGATTAGGTGGTTGGGGAATGTGACTTATGAGGAGAGGCTGAGGGAATTGGGCTTGTTTAGTTTGCAGAAGAGAAGAGTGAGGGGGGATTTGATAGCAGCCTTCAACTACCTGAAGGGGGGTTCCAAAGAGGATGGAGCTCAGCTGTTCTCAGTGGTGGCAGATGACAGAACAAGGAGCAATGGTCTCAAGTTGCAGTGGGGGAGGTCTAGGTTGGCTATTAGGAAATACTATTTCACTAGGAGGGTGGTGAAGCACTGGGATGGGTTACCTAGGGAGGTGGTTGAATCTCCATCCTTAGGGGTTTTTAAGGCCCGGCTTGACAAAGCCCTTGCTGGGATGATTTAGTTGGGGTTGGTCCTGCTTTGAGCAGGGGGTTGGACTAGATGACCTCCTGAGGTCTCTTCCAACCCTAATCTTCTATGATTCTATGACTGTCAGGAGAGAGTTGTACAGCTTCACTTCTGTAGCTAATCCTTTTAGAACAAGTTTGAGGCCTACTGATGAGGCACTATGGAGAGGTTTGCCTTGCCCTTACCTATGATGAGGTAATTCTTCTTCTGTCTTTCTGCACCTTTCACATTTTCTTTTAGAATAAAGAAATGAGGATGTTATTAAATGAAAATTGTTTTCAGTATTTTTAGCTCCACTTGAGATGTTTCCCAATGCAGCACCAAAAATCTATCAATTTGTGATTCAAGAACTGAAACCATGACTGAGGTGACCATGAGGGAATAATCAATAGATCTGTTTGAAGGCATCTCCTAGCCAATTTGGCAATAGCTCTGGAACCAGAGGAATCATTTTCCATGTGTCTAGGGATCCCTCTTCAATGCTTTTGCTTCAGAAGGTCTAGAAACATTGTTGATATTTTACTGTGAACACATCTACACTGAAAAGTCCGCTCATTTGTCAGTTTCTCTCAGGGTATGTGTACACTGCAATAAAACATCTGCAGCTGGCCCGAGTCAGCTGACACAGGCCAGCTGCAGATGTTTTATTGCAGTGTAGACATACCCTACCAGACTTGTACTGGCTATAGAATTTTCTTTTTCTGGAACATGCAATATTAACAAATCAGTTCTGATCTGTTTAAAATAGAATTTTTAGGAGCTGCATTTGAAAGAAAACAGAACTTGGCCTTTCCTTTCTTGTTTAAATAAACTACTTCTGTTAACCTGATACATCTGTATAAGCTGACCCTGTCATAACTAAAGATTTGAAAGAATTGACTGAAAAACTCTCCAAATAGCCAACAACTATTCCATCCTGTTTATGTTTCAACTGATTTGTTTGAGAGATAAAGGCCTGATCTGGAAAACTGGCACTTCAGCCATCTTTTGAGTCACGTCTCAAAAAATATGAACGGGGGAAGGAGAACCTAATATTTTATAGGTACCACTGACTCTAAGTAGGCTGCTAAAGTCAGGTCACTAAACATTTTCAATTGATCTCTTTCTATGTCTCAAGAGCAAAGACTTAAGAAGTCTGTAAAGTTGCTTCTGCATAAGCTGGTAATAAAGCTGTGTAACAGGTTACATTCCAATGGATGATGAAGAACCAGATTTGAATCCATTACTTCCCCTCATTCTTCCAAAATTGACTTTCACTTTATTTTTCAGTGCAAGTCTGCTTAAAGTTGAAGCTACTGTAGCTCTCCATTATAAGCCTGATTTTTAAACCCAATCTCACCCTCAACTTCCCCCAAAGGAAACTGGTTTTCCTGGGATTTTGCATATCACAGCTCATCTTAGGGTAGAATTTCACTGGAAATTTGGTAAAAACAAAAGTTTTAAAGTTGAGGCATTTTGAAACTTTACCTACATGTCCTTTAAAAAAAAATATGCTAATGCTTGTTGTTCTCATTGTTGCTCCAGAATGGCTTAGCCTACACATTCTGCACCTGTTCTCTTTTGTTGGCCTTGTTGAAGGAAAGTGCCTTTCAGAATTTGAGAGCTTAAATGTATGACTCATTTTAAAGTGTCTACAGAGCAATGCTTGTAATTATAAATATTTATTACTATAAACTGTCTTCTCGCTTCAGCTGCTAAGCTGAGTCTCATCTGCTGGTGGGGTAGAGATCAGGGGAAAATGTACCGAGATGAAAAACTGGGAAGCTATATGGAGAAGGGGCCAAGGACTGGAAATCACATGGAAGGTTAGCATGGAGCTGTTGTTTCCAAACCTCAGAATGGGCATAGATAGTGGGAGAAGGCAGGACACTATTGGGGCCTGAAAGGTGGATGCAGAGAGCTGAGGGTATGTATGCCTGGGAACTAATACAAACAATACTTTCAGGATCAGGGCTAGATTCACCCCTAAATTTTCAAAAAGCTGATGCATGGGGATTTAAACAAATCTCCCTTCAGCAAAATACCCACAGAAGGTAAGGATTGCATGATTTGGCCTTATGAGACCTGTGCAGCTAAAACTATAAAAATGCCACTCAGGGAAATTAAGGATTCAATGGCTAGTGGGTACATGTCACCACTTCAGACAATATGGAGTTGGAAGATCAGGAAACATGTAAATACAAGACCTGTTTATCAGTGTGCTGTTGTTGGCGTCCGTTAGTCTCGAGAGACATTGGATATGCGCCCATGGGGAATGTTTAGTTGATGGTTGTGCAGCGTCTGTTGTGGCTGTGAAGCCCCACACGAGAGTGGCAGTCTCGATTGCATTTGCTGCATTTGAAGGCGGTGTCAGCTGTGGGTTGGAGCTGCTGCTTCCTTTTTCGTTGAACCCGCTTTTCCTCGGCAAGCTGCCGCAGCTTGTCTTCACCAGTTTTCAATCCAGTGGTCAGAGCGTGTCTCCATCTGCATCTGTCCTGGGCGAGCTCTTCCCAGCTGTTGATGTCGATTTGAACAGTCTTCAGGTCCCTCTTACAAACATCCTTGAAGCGAATGTGGGGCCGTCCTCTAGCTCTGTTTCCGGAGGCAAGTTCGGCATACAACAGGTCTTTGGGGATACGTCCATCTTCCATGCGACTTAGATGACCAAGCCATCTGAGGCGGCGTTGACGGAGGAGAGTGAACATGCTGGAGATCTTGGCACGTTCCAGCACCTCGTTGTTCGTTATTCGATCACTCCAAGTGATCCCGAGTATGCGACGGAGGCAGCGCATGTGGAAGGTGTTCAGTCTCTTTTCTTGCGAAGCGTAGAGGGTCCAAGTTTCGCTGGCGTAGAGAAGAGTGTTTAACACACATGCACGGTACACAGCGACCTTTGTGTTGATGGTCAGCATGTTGTTGTTCCATACTCTCTGTGACAATCTGGCCAAAATTGTAAAGGCCTTGCCGATTCTACGGTTGATCTCAGGGTCCAGTGAGAGGTTGTCCGTGATGGTAGATCCACGGTAGGTAAACTGACTGACCATCTCTAGCACAAAGTCATTGATGGCAATGCTTGGATGTTCTGCATCCTGGGCCATAACTTTGGTCTTCTGAAGACTGATTGTCAACCCAAACTCTTCGCAAGCTCTGGGAAAGCGGTCAATCAGATGCTGGAGATCGGTTTCTGTGTGGGTGGCCAGGGCAGCGTCGTCTGCAAACAGCATGTCTCTGATTGTTGCCTCCCGTACCTTGCTTTTGGCCTTTAGTCGAACCAGATTGAAAAGTCTCCCGTCAGACCGGGTGTGGAGATAGACTCCCTCTGTGGAATTTCCAAAGGCACGTTTCATCAATGCTGCAAAGAAGATGCCAAAGAGTGTGGGAGCGAGAACGCAGCCTTGTTTTACTCCACTGTGGATGTCGAAGGCATGGGAGGACGAGCCATCATACAGTAGTGTGCCTTTCATGTTGTCGTGAAAAGACTGGATCACGCTCAGCAGCTTCGGTGGGCAGCCAACCTTTACCAGGATCTTGAACAGCCCATCTCTGTTCACAAGGTCGAAAGCTTTGGTCAGGTCTATGAAGGCAAGGAATAGCGGCTTGTGCTGTTCTCTGCATTTCTCTTGCAGCTGCCTTAAGGAGAAAACCATGTCGGTTGTGGATCTCCCTGCTCAGAACCTGCACTGTGACTCTGGGTAAACTCTGTCAGCAAGCTTCTGCAGTCTATTCAGGATCACGCGTGTGAAGACTTTACCCACAACACTCAGGAGCGATATGCCTCTGTAGTTGTTGCAGTCGCTTCTATCACCCTTGTTCTTGTAGAGGGTCACGATGTTGGCGTCTCTCATATCCTGAGGTACTGCACCTTCGTCCCAGCACTGACAGAGGAGGTCGTGGAGGTGTTCTAGGAGGACATTGATGCCACACTTGATAACTTCTGGTGGGATTTCATCCTTTCCTGGAGCCGTTCCTGTGGACAAGCTCTCAATGACTTTCTTCAGTTCTTCCATGGTGGGCTTCTCGTCCAGCTCAGTTTCAACGGGAAAACCATCCACAGTTTTGAGGGCAGCTTCGGTGACGGTGTTTTGCCTGGAGTACACTTCAGAGTAGTGCTCCACCCATCTATCCATCTGCTTGCCCTTGTCCTGGATGTTTTCGCCTGTTGCAGACTTTAGTGACACTCTCCACTTCTTTGTGGGTCCCATGGCCTTCTTGATGCCATCATACATTCCCCTGATGTTTCCAGTGTCAGCAGATAGTTGAATGCTCCGGCAGAGCTGGAGCCAGTAATCATTTGCACACTGTCGAGCTAGTCTCTGTACTTTGCTCCTGGCAAATCGATACTCTTGTAGAGTCCTCTGACTGGGGGAACGCTTGTACTCCAGGTGAACAGCGCAGCGTTCTTCAATGGCTGGAGTGAGTGTGGCGGAGTTGGCCTCAAACCAGTCATTATTCATGTTTCGTTTCTTTCCAAAAACTTTCATGGCTGTGCTGTGTACTGCGTCTCTGATGTGGTCCCATCTCTCTTTGGCGCAGCCACCGGGAGGCATACAGTTCAGCACCTCGGAGAGCTTATGGGTGAATTTCTCTGCCTTGTCTGGGTGTGCGGTCTTGCTCACATCGATGCGGGGTTTGCCCTCTGGCCTAGAGCGGTGGATCTTCTTTGGCTGTAGCCTCATCTTGCTGCACACCAGCGAGTGATCACTGTCTCAGTCAGCACTGTGGAAGGTGCGAGTAAGCAGGACGCACTTCAAGGCAGACCGCCTGATGATGATCAGGTCGAGTTGGTGCCAGTGCATGGAGCGAGGGTGTCTCCAGGACACTTTGTGTTGACGCTTTGTCTGGAAGAATGAGTTGGTGATGCTGAGGTCATGGTACGAGCACAGTTCCAGAAGTCATCGTCCATTCTCATTCATTTCTCCAACGCCAAACTTTCCAAGACAGGTTAGCCAAAAGTCGTGGTCAGCGCCCACTCTGGCGTTGAAGTCACCCAGTAGTATCAAGTGCTCTTCTTTAGGGATACTCCTGATGATAGTGTCTAACTGATCATAGAACTCATCCTTGGTATCCCTGTTGGTGCCGAGTGTTGGTGCATACACGCTGATCAGGTTGACGGGTCCAGTGGATGTGTGGAGTCGGAGTGATAACAATCTTTCAGTTCCTTGTTGACCAGGTTCCACCATCCCCAGTAAAGAATTTCTCACAGCAAATCCAACACCACACTCTCTGATTTCTTCGGCACTCTTCCCTTGCCAGAAGAATGTATAGTTCTTTTCCCTGAGAGTCCCAGCGTCTGGCAGCCATGTCTCCTGCAAAGCGACTATGTTGATTTGGAGTCGTGCTAGCTCATCGTTGATGACTGCAGTCTTCTGAACATCGCTGATTGCCTGAAGATCTTGTGATAGGCCAGTTGTCATGGTCCGTATGTTCCAGCATCCTAACTTGAGGGCTGGTTTCTTAAATGTTGGTTTTCTTTTGTTGTTGCCTGGTGCATGGTTCGCAGTCAACTTGTCAGGTACTCACGTACACTAAGCTCCACGCACCCAGTGAAGCAGGTGAACTGTGGCGGGACAACACCTTATTGGCTGGGGGCTGCCCAGCTTGAGGTGGGCGATAGTTGTCCAGTGAGACATGGTAATCCCTCCCACCGTCGGAAGCAACCCCTGGCGCCAGCTCTACGCCAATCGAGCAGGGGGCTTATAACCGGTAACTGTTGCTTCCCGTGTTGTGTCAACGCTGTGAAGCGAAGCTGGAGTGTCCTCTCCAGGGCGCAAGCCAGGGCAGGGTGATATGGAGGAACAGCTGTTGCCCATGCAGCAGAACCCCCCTCTCCACGCAACTGATGGATCCAAGGGAAAGACAATGTCGATACAACTTGGCACCAGTGGCATCGCAGGAGTTGCTGGAACGACGTTGAGGACAATGTCAGACCGCCATCGGGACTCCAACACCAGATTTGGTTTCAGGGTTGACTCCCTTAGCCTTTCCCATGAGTGGGTATTGCCACAAGGCAGCGGAGGTTTTAAATCAGAGTTTTCCTTCTCCTAGGTGGGCTGCCTTCCAAGGCTGACGAGCCCCACCTACCCGAAATCATATCATTTATATCAGTGTGCTATAAATCCTTTATGCCTGCAAAACCAACTAGCAGATCAGGCTCCCAGGGAATTCTCTCAAAGTAAGGGATCTACATCACCCCCACAGAGGACATGTTGGGGGCTTTCCAAGGAGCATAAGGAAATGGCAGATGGTTGTTGCAACTCATCCTTGGCACTATAGACAGTCAAGCATGAGTTAGGGCAGCCCGTAGGCTGCTCTAGCCTAGACAGAGTGAGGTCCTAAGCCTCATTGACCCAAGATAGAGAAGGTGCAATGGTGGTGTAAAGCACACTCAGTCCATGAACTGATTTCTGTTCCAGTGCACAGATTAACTGACCACATGTAAGGAAGTGTGGGACATTAACTCTAGTAATTTTTAAGCAAAAATATAAGTTTTTGCAATAGGTTCGAGGTTTGTCCAAAACATATACAAAAATACACCCATATTTAATATTTTTAATAAATATATAGGTAATTATTCTACAATTTACTACAGATTAAACCAGAAGTGTTTTATGGAAACATTTTTAAAACCTTTAGAATTAAATCCTTTCACAGATCAGAGATGTGGATGACCCAATTCATAGGTAAGTCTAGAACTGCAGAAACCTAGGTCTGACTGGGAACAGCAGAAGAGTCCTAATTGTACCATTGCATGTGCTGTGGGAAGTCACTACTTTGTTACTAATAATAAGCACAGTCACTTCTGTTTCCTGCAGTACACTGTTCCTTCTTTATTAGAGTGTTCTGGGAGTCTCTTATATGGCTGTATATTATCTGATCTATTGATTGTGTATTAATCATATTGATTACTTAACAGTTCCTAACTAATGCTCTGAGGTTTGGTAGGCTCTTGTCCTAAGATCAGGCCCTGTATTATTAGAATTACTGTACAACTGGAGATCCCAATGTGCATGGTTGCAATACTCACTTAGGAAAAACCTTCTGAATTTGCAATGGTTTTATTCACACAAGTAGTAAAAACACAAACACTCCAACCCAGCTAGGTAGATAGAGAGAATACAGAATGTGCATCTGAGCATCCATTTACTCACACTGTCCCTTGCAAAAGGACCCAAAATGCTAGTCCTCCTCATCATCATCATCACCACCACCAGTGAATGTCATCCTCACTTCTCCCAAGAGTTACATCTCCCCAGGCACACCAGCTGGGATACATTATAAGAGTAAAAGCTGTGTTACACGGATGCCACTGTCTAATGCATATTCACTAAGGGTTTCACCCTCTTTTCCTTATTTGTAGTTTCTCACCTCTACTAATGTTGGGGTCCCCTTCTCCCAGAACTTACTAGGCCTTTTACCTCAAGCTTATTAGCATATATATCAATTAGTTACCATGGCACTCTTGTGATCAGACATCTGCCGATATTCCCAACTTAAAATATCCAAGCTGGTATAAACTAGCATCTTGTGGTTACTTGTCAGCAATTTAATCATTACAACATTCTATCTTGCGATCTAGGGTTACTCTTGATAATAGATGCTTATGTTAAGGCTTTTGGCCTTATGCCTTGTTTAGCTAAGCTATTGTCTTACGGACCTTACAGGCTTATTATATTATTGCCTTAACCTAGCAAATATCTATACTTATAGGCTACATATGTGAAAGAAGACTGTGCTCTTGGCACATCTGTGGGTAAATGGAAGGCGTGGAGAACAGGTCCCTGGGCCTGCCGGCCGTGGACGGACGGACGGACGCGCGCACACACACACTTCCCTATGCTGAATATGAGACACCTGGTAAAATTACTCATATTCAAGCAAGTTCAGTGGCAAACAGAACAATGCAGTATAAATGTTAAAATTAACATCAAGTTGACTGAGCCCGTTAAATACTCCATAGTTGGATTATTTTTATTTACCTTTTTATCTTTAAGGCTTTAGGGTTCACATTAGGAGGGATGACACACACGAGAGGTGACACACACAATCACTCTTGTACACTGCTCTCACATGGAGGGGTGACCAACTGACCGACCCAACCCTCCCTGCCTGGTGCTCTCCGCCCTCCATGCCTGGCTGGGTCCCCAGGACAGACCCACCTCTCTTGGTATTGGGCACTGCGTCTTCCCAAGGCAACACATGGAGGGGGGGCATGCAGGGTCACATGCCCCCCCGCAGACTTCTGTCAGGGTTTACACCAGAATGTGGCCATCAGTAGCCTTTTGGCACTGTGCGGGGGGGAAGCGATGGGAGCTGCTTCCCGCTGTCGGGGAAGGGGGGCGGGGGAAGGGATGACCTGGTCCATGTATTTGCAGAGCTCGTCTTTTCTCTCCACCCCCTGTGGCTGGAAGCAGCTTGTCCCTTCCTGCCTGCACAGTGTTGAAAGGCAGCTAACACCTTCAGGCTGTTGCTGGCCACTGACATAACCCAGCTGCCTCCTGTTCCCCGGCTACAGCATGGGCAGGAAGGGGTTAAGCCCTAAGGATGCATTGTGCACCAGGGCCAAGGGAACCTGACCACAAGGGCTTCAGTGAACCTGGCCAGAGAGGTGGATCAGCAGGGGAGGGTGCCTAGGGGACAGAGCAGCTCTGCACTCCCTGGGGGCAGGACCCAGGGCGGGCAGGTGAAGAAAGTGCTAAGCCCCTGCCCAGGGCACAGCTGTGGAGCTTGCAGCGTTGGGACACAAACAGACTGGAAATCGCTTCCCCCAGCAACACTCCAGAGCTTAGCTGATGGGTGGAGAGGCTTCCCCGTGCCAGGGCTGCACAGGGCTAGGGCTAGGGCTAGGGCTAGGGCTTTGGCGGGGAGGGATAGCTCAGTGGTTTGAGCATTGGCCTGCTAAACCCAGGGTTGTGAGTTCAATCCTTGAAGGGGGCATTTAGAGATCTGGGGCAAAAATTGGGGATTTGTCCTGCTTTGAGCAGGGGGTTGGACTAGATGACCTTCTAAGGTCCCTTCCAACCCTGATATTCTATGATTCTACATGCAGGGCTTGGCTCCTCCTGGCCAGCGCCCCAGGCTGGAGGGTCTTGGGCTTTCCCGAGGTGCCAACCCAGCCAGAGGCAGTGGGGAAAGGAAGAAGCCTGCTGGCCAGGCTGTTGGTGATCTGAGCACACTGACCAGGGGCTGGTTCTCTGCACCATGCTGGGAGCGAGATGCGCCCCACCGGGGGAGATATGGAGGAGCCGTGGGGCTGGGTGAAGGGGAAAATCAGGGAGAGGACAGAAAGAGGGGGAGCATGTAAAGGGCTGATGGGTGAGCAGCAGAGGCAACACATAACCGGCCGCTGCCTGGCACCTGCCCATACACACAAGCCTCCACAGCTCACAGCCAGTGCCAGCCGGCAGCAAGGGCTGTGCTGATGGACCAGCAGAGGGAGCAGCTGACCCCGCACACTGCATCTTCACCCTGCCACCAGCCTTGCACACCTACCCCCATTGTCAGCCACTGGACCCCCTCACTCACTGCTGGTGGACAGGTGACTGGTGAGCAGGGATCCAGTCAGCAGCAGGACCCGCCAATACTGATGGGGAAGGGGAACATAAAATATGTGACAATTTGTCCATTTTAAATAAAAAGTCAGGACACCTGCAGGAGGGTTTAAATGTGGGACTGTCCCTTTAAATGACATCTTAATGTCCATTTTAAGGACATCTGGACCCATGGGAAGGAGGCCCTTGGGGAATTCCACCAGGATTTCAACAATTCCCACCCCACCAATCTCAGCCTGGACCAGTCCACACAAGAGGTCCACGTCTAGACACTACTGTGCTAATAAGCGTTGGTCACATAACCACCACCCTATACCGGAAACCTACCGAGTGCTATACTTACCTACATGCCTCCAGCTTCCATCCAGAACACATCACATGATCCATTGTCTACAGCCAAGCTCTAAGGTAGCTGCATTTTCTCCAGTCCCTCAGACAGAGACAAACACCTACAGGATCGCTATCAAACGTTCTTGAAACTACAATACCCACCTGGTGAAATGAAGAAATAGATTGACAGAGCCAGAATGGTCCCCAGAAGTCACCTACTACCAGACAGGCCCAACAAAGAAAGTAACAGAACCCCACTAGCCGTCAGCTACAGCCCCCAACAAAAACCTCTCCAGTGCATCATCAGGGATCTACGACCTATCCTGAAGGATGATCCCTCACTCATAGACCTTGGGAGACAGGCTAGTCCTTGTTTACAGACAGCCCCCCAACCTGAAGCAAATACTCACCAGCAACTAGATACCACACAACAAAAACACCAACCCAGGAACCAAACTCTGCAACAAACCCCGGTGCCAACTCTGTCCACATATCTATTCAAGGGACACCATCATAGGACCTAATCACATCAGCCACACCATCAGGGGCTCGTTCACCTGCACATCTACCAATGTGATATATGCCATCATGTGCCAGCAATGCCCCTCTGCCATGTACATTGGCCAAACCGGACAGTCTCTATGCAAAAGAAGAAATGGACACAAACGTGACATCAGAAATTATAACATTCAAAAACCAGTAGGAGAACACTTCAATCTCCTTAGTCACTCAATAACAGACCTGTAAGTGGCAATTCTTCAACAAAAAACAGACTCCAATGTGAAACCCCAGACCTGGAATTAATTTTCAAACTGGACACCATCACATTAGGCCTGAATAAAGACTGGGAGTGGTTGGGTCATTACAAAACCTAAACCTAATTTCCCCCATACTAATTTCCCCCTACTGTTACTCACACCTTCTTGTCAACTGTTTGAAATGGGCCACTCTCATTACCACTACAAAAGTTATTTTTCTTCCCTTCGTATCCTACTGTTAATTTAATTGTCTTGTTAATTGGTAAGGCAACTCCTATCTTTTCATGTATTTATTCCTGCTCCTGTATTTTCCACTCCATGCATCTGATGAAGTGGGTTCTGGCTCACGAAAGCTTTAGCCCAAATAAATTTGTTAGTCTCTACAGTGCCACAAGGATGCCTCGTTGTTTTTGCTGATACAGACTAACACGGCTACCACTCTGAAACCTTTAAAAACGGGATGTCTGATCACCCTACTACTATATAAATAGCATAGGTTTTGCATATGCGACTTAAAAAAATCATATAGGGCATGATCCAGCCTCATTAAAGTCAATGGAAGTCTTTCCACAGAGTTCAATGGGTATTTTATCAGACCCATATTGACTCACATGAGCGAATATGAAAGTGGCCACTTTCATCTATTAGTCTATATACATATGTAATATATAAAAACGTCTGGTATATGAAACACAGGTGCCCTGTCCATGTGGGCAGTGGGGTTTCACAGATGTGACTGAGTGCAGGATTTGGACCCCTCTGTTTGCTGGATCCAACTGAAGGAAACAGCACTGCTCCCTGAGACAGGGATCAGAGCTGGCATGCCAGTGAAACTTAAGGATATCCTTTTTCCAGTAAACTTTCTATTGGCTCATACACTTTGTATTGTAATATTAATTTAGACATTTTAGCCAAATAGACATTATTTTGATCATGAATTCAATTGTCCTCATTGTGAAGCAATATTGTAAGTCTGTGTAGAAAACTTTCCTTCATTCTTTTCCCTAAACCATGATACATAATGAGCAAACTCCCTTTAATTTTTATAATATTTGAATATGTTTTTAGTAACATGCTGTGATTCCCCTCTCCATTTTATAATTTTTTTATTGTGTCTGCCTACAGCTTCCAGACAGGACCTGGTCAATCAGTGGCACTATATTAACCCTACAGTAATACCATCTATGTGGGATTATTCTAGAAATAGGTTTTTAGTGTACTACTGCTATTCTGGTTGGGGTATGAGAATATTGCTGAGATAGTCTTTTAAGGTATTTTAAATGAGGATACTACATTCTGTAAACGACTAGTGTTGCACAAGACAAGGAAAGAAATCATAAAACATACTGCCAGGTAGAGATGGTTTCAGGGCTATGCACAGAGCTATGTCTGTCTCCTAAAATCACAGTGCATGTCTATTCACGTGACTGGGTCTTCTAAAACCTTAAGGAAATTCCCTCTTCTGCCTACGGGAAACGGTCAGTAAGTTACTGGAGCTTACTCAGCCATATTTTAAATAGTTTTAATAAAGAAAACGGGACAAGATGGAGCTAAAGCTCAACATCGAGTGAAAGAACAGATTTAGCCAAGAGGAAGGACAGGACTGAGTAATGTGTATGAACCAAGGAGGCAGGCTACTGGGCTCTATTGTTTTGTAGTGCTGAAGTTCTCTTTGTAGCTTTAGATCCGAAAGCATTTCAACAATCCCTCGAATATAGACTGGAGAAAAGGGCTCAAAATAAAATTAATCACTTTCCACAGGAACAGGCTACTAATATGCAGTTACATATCCAATCTTGTGCCTAGGCTATTAACATATTGTTACTCATAAAAGTGTTATTCTATCAACCAGTTGTCCGGTTCCTCTATGGCTTAGGCTTTTGGTTCCAATCAGAAGCCTGTTCTTGCAATCTTTGTTCAAGCAAAACTAACTTCACTGGGAATTTTGCCTAGGTAAGGGCAGCAGGATTTGGCTCACGGAGTGTAATATTTGTAGTAAAGAACATGGGGATATACATTTTCATTCAGCTCCTGTCATATCAAAAATTACTATGAAAACACCAATACTCTAACTCAGACTGTGTCATCAATGGGATTACTCCCAAAGTCAGATACTACTCAGTGTGTGTAAAGGTATCAGAATCTGGCCCATTATCATGGTAAGAGAAATAGTAATGGGCCCAAGTCCTATACCACTGAAGCTAATGGCAAAATTTCCCTTCATTTCAATGTCAGCAGGATTGCCTTAATGCCATCTTTGCTATATATTTAAATGCTAAAAAGTGAGGAAAGAAAAATGTTAAGGAGATCCTAGCAACATTTGTTCAGTCATATCACACACACATATATATAAAATAAAGGTTTAATGGTCTAACTAGTAATAAAAATATGATTATGGAGAGAGTTACCATTGCACTTTTGCTTTTTTCAGTTTAAGACTTCTTACTTTAATTTTTTTTTCTTTAAAAAAAAGTAACTTGAAAAATCCAAAACTACAGAACCAAGGACTCCACAGGTGTGTATTTTTCAGCTTTGCAGATTTCAAACTTGGCTGCTCTCTAAATGCAAAGAGATGGGATTTTTGATATAGCCAACCTATAAAACCACTGTGTTAGAAGGGGCATGGGGACGTATGGCTTTAAGCTATCTTTGTGATCCCTTATTCTTCACTGGCTCAACCCTATACTCATATCCTTGCCCAAATTAGAGCTGCCTGAAAGCTACTCTACACTGTAGTAAGATGAATTTCAGAAGCTGAGGATTGCTGGAATTCAGGGCTGTCTCAGCTACAGTCCCTTTTTTTTCTGGCCACACATTCTACATCACTGAGGGATTCCCATATACAGTGGGGAATACACCACTGGCTGGATCTGTTGGCTTTAGGGCAGAGTTGTGCTGGCACAAACACTTTCTGGTGGATTAGAGCAGCAGTTCTCAATCAGGGGACTGATGTCCTCTGGGAGGCCTTGAGCAGGTTTCAAGAGATCCCCAAGCAGCGTCGGCATTAGGCTCACTGAGGCCCAGGGCAGAAAGCTGAAGCCCCTCCGCCCTGAGCCCCACCACCGGGAGCTGAAGCCAAGCCCAAGCAGCTTAGCTTCATGGGTCCCCTTGTGGTATGGGACTCCAAGCAACTGCCTTGCTTGCTACCCTCTAATGCCATTCCTGGCTTTTATATGCAGAAAAACAGTTGTTGTGGCACAGTGAGCCATGGAGTTTTTATAGCAAGTTGGGGAGGCCACAGAAAGAAATAGGTTGATAACCTCTGGGGTAAAGAATCTGGCACAAGGTACTTAGATATGATACTATGCAGTTATGCCATTTTAAATATGAAACAGGAGTGCCATAGACAATTGTACATTTAAAACTTAAAAAAAAAAAAAAAAAAAAGCTTTGGCTGGAGACTAAGCACTAAAAGTTATGGTCTAAAAGTTATGAACAAGTGATAAATTGGTTCAACTAAAAGCAATCTTTAACTTTAACTATAGTGCCTTGCCTACTACTGTTGTAATAATTCTTTGCTCTTATTACGATTTCCAGCAGAGCATATGAAAGTATTCTACATGTTAACAACTCTCACATCACCCTGATGACGTAGGTATAATCCCTATGTGGGTAAACAGGCACAGGGAAAGGTTAAGCAATTTTCCCCAAGAAAGTAAGGGGCAGAACTAGGAATAGAAACCATGAATCTGGTCTCCAAATTCCCTGTTTTAAACACCATTAAATTCTCTCCCACGTGCAAGACGTTTTCAAAAGTGATGGATTAACTTTTTGCCAATATACGCAATTATCCTCACAGTTTCCCATGGGAAAGTATAAGGAAGGCTCTGGTGTTAAGTAAAATTTTGACTTAGAAGGACAAGCCTTATTGAAAAATCAGTGGGATGTAGGTAGGCTCTGTAGTACCTAAGCCATTTTCAAAAATGGGATTTATATGCTTTTGAAAATGTTACCCCTCTAGGCAGTGCTCTGAAGTGGCCTAAATTGTCCCTAAAACTGTCTGGCCTATTCAAATCGTTTGCAGGGTTTTTTTAACCAAGTCGTGAGAAATGTTTCACAAAGCCCCTGGTGGCACTAATTAGGCTATCGCTCTTCTTGCTGAGTTGTCATTTTTCCTAATTATCATTTATATTGGGCCTTGCTACTTCGGATATTAATATTGCCATATTCACACTTTAATTGTTAAGCAGCACTATGCAATGCTTATTCATAAGGGAATTGATTGTCTGAGCTCCCAGACTTCCCTGAAGCCTTGAAATGTTGATGGATGCCTTTAAGATGGGCCCTGCTTGATGCTCGTTACCAGGGGACGAGTTAGCTGTCCACAAAACCTTTCATTTGTACTTGCAAATCGCCACTGTTTGTGCAAAATGGGTAAATGAACACCTAATTAGTGAGCACCTGACTGCACACACAATTAGCCAATTTGCAAAAGCAGATGCTATCTCGCCCCTGTACCCATATTTTAAAAAAACAAAACTCTCTGCACTGGCTGTGACAGTGTGATTCCTCCAATTGTCCCACTAGAAAATAGTTGACACCTTGTCAAAATCTTCTAACATAAGGCATCCTGGTCATAAGAACCTAAATAATTTAGTAGTGTCAGCAGCTCTTTAAATCTCCAAAAGCAGACTAGGGCAAGGCCTCACCCCCTTCCTCACAGGCACAACACATCTGGAGCAAAGCATTTGCTCAGCCCCTCTGTAGCAAAGCAACAACTCACCCCTGTGGCACCTTCTGCTGGTCATCTGGGAATTAGCTCTTTTCCAGCATACAGAGCACCCTCTGCAGGCCAGTGTCTCACCTGCCTCTGGCCTAGGGTGACCAGATGTCCCAATTTTATAGGGACAGTCCCGATTTTTGGGTCTTTTTCTTATATAGGCTCCTATTACCCCCCACCCCCGTCCCGATTTTTCACATTTGCTGTCTGGTCACCCTACTCTGGCCCCATGTCTCTCCCAGACCCCGGTGCCTCTTTACCTCAGGGTTCTGCCCCCAGCAGTACCCTTACTCTGGGTTTCCCCTCCCAGGGGAACCTCCAACCCTCTAAACTCACCTTGCCTCAGTGGCTACTGCCAGTCACCATCTAGCCCCCACTCACTGGGGCAGACTGTAGTCTGTAATGGCCACTCATCATTTGCAAGGGGTTAGGACCAGCTGCCTTTGTCTATCCCCGGGCTGTATCTCTGCAGCCCCAGTACCTCTGTAGGCCTTCACCAAGGCCTGGGGAGTTACCAGGCTGGAGCTCCCCAGCTCCTCTTGCCTTTCCCCAGCACTACTCTACCTCAGGTACCTTAGTCTCAGGCAGCTAGCCCTTCCCACTTCAGGGCTAGAATGAGACTCCCTCAGCTTCTGGACCACAGCTTTCTCATAAGGGCCAGCTGGGCCCTGACTGAGCTGGCCACAGCTGTGGCTGCTTCCCCAATCAGCCTATCTTGGCTGCTTTTAACCCCTGTTCTCCATATTACACCCTCTCTTCATATTATGGCTTGGATCAATGGAAGGACAATCGATTTAAATAAACAATTTTAAGAAATGGCTGTGCCAAGAACCATTCCAACTATCTTTGGGCTCTGTGATACTGCTACAATAAAGCCTATAGTTAATTCCTGTCATATCCATTTCGTAAGAGTGGTTATTGAAATTTATAAGCCTCCTAATTATCTAAGGTATAATTACGACATTTATTTCTCTGAATAAGGTTTCGAATTGCCTTTTTTTTTTTTGACCCCTTCCTTTTCTACAAAGGAAGTTTGCTGACTAGATCCTTCTATTACTCAACCCAATCACATTCACTATTTTGACAGGTTTAGTCACCAGCTGTCCTTTTACAGGGTAATCGATTTCATTATTCCTAAACAGCTCAACAGAAAGCTATCAGCAAAGAATTGGTTAAATCCTAAAGGATTTCATTATCCTCACAGAATTGCACGATTTATTTAGCATAGCTGCATCTAATAGTGACATGCCAGCCTGAAGATTCAGATTTGGGGATAGCAGGAGGTGGTGAGAAGGGGGAAATAAAAAATGAAAATTCAGTGTTATAAAAAAAAAATCAAAGTGCATTAGTGTAAGCTATGATTTCTACATGAATGCAAGCTTTTCCTTCCACTCAATTCAAGAGGAGATATTTAATAATTCTGTTTTATTACTTTGTCTGTGTCAGTGTTCACTGTGCTAAGATATTTGGAAAGAGAATGAAACCTGCAGAATCTTGCATACAGTATTTAGAGAGACCCTTTGGGACCTGTTCCCTGAAAAAAACCCAATCCTTTATTCATAGCAAGGAATCAAATATAGACAAATATCTTAGAATGTGGCAATAGAAAAGAAAAACAAAAATTTAATGAACAAGAGAATTTAGTTAGAGTAAATTTGACCAGAATGCAAAATTCTGTTAGACATTTAAAACAAACAATACATTAAAAGTATCAGAGGGGTAGCCATGTCAGTCTGGATCTGCAAGAGCGACAAAAAGTCTTGTAGCACCGTATAGACTAACAGATATATTGGAGCATAAGCTTTTGTGGGCGGAGACCCACTTTGTCAGGTGCAACTGTGGGTCGTCGCCCATGAAAGCTTATGCTCCAATATATCTGTTCGTCTATAAGGTGCTACAAGACTCTTTGTCAATACATTAAAAGTACAGCCACAATTTCAAACTTGTGTGATTAGCTCTACGGACTTAAATTTGAAGGTATTGGACTATAGCAAAAGGCATAAGCCTGCTCTCAGATACACATCACCAAAAATAATAATAATTTGTGTCTTTGGAAGGTTTTTATTTTCTACAGAAGCTTATAAACCAAAAGAGTTGCAGAGGACTTTGATGTCCAGAAAAGAATGTTAGAGTAGATACATAGATCTTTCAGATTCTTAAAATGGGACATCAGTTGACCAAAACAGATGTTAATTCAAGGGCCCAAACAAACATCAGGAATAAATTTAAGTAAACAAATGACATGTGTAGTCAATCTGGAGATCTCTGCAGATCTGATCTGTGGCTGTGGAGACAGACTGACTGATCTTGCCAGAGAATCAAGATTTTTTTTTAAAGGTATGTGATAGTCATACTGAAGGTGATGTCCAACATGAATCACTACCATCAGAGAATGGCTGTAAGCCCTCCACCCTCCACGTCCCTTTCTTCTGGTTGTATTATTTGGAGCAGAGGAACTCCTTCACCCAGCTACTCTTGCCTTAAGGGATTTTTTGTTTAGTGAAACCTAATGAGAGGGATTCTTTGGGCTTTACGGTCTTTTTTTTCCTCATGTCTAATCTCTTAAATGAATTTAGAGTCAAGGCAATCCTTGTATATTCAAGGCACATCTGACTATTCTCTCCCATTCTAGAACACTGCTGAGATCATTCCCAGGAACACAGGGTTAAGAAGATTGGTCTGGGCCAAATCAGACTTTACTGTGAGAAGAAGACAGTTACAGGAGCAGGCAGCACTAAAAGCAGAGGAGTAGCAATTCTACAGAAAGAACATGGAAGAGGTGAAAACAACAGGAGGGGAGGGATGTGTAGCAGGAATCTCCTTAAAATGGGACGAGATTGAAGAAACTGGTGAATCTTGCACAACTAAAAATATGTGAGATGGCCCTGCTAAAGAGGGATCATTTTCACCCTTGGAACAGGGAGCAAAATCCATGACTGCACAGCCTGGGTATCTCATTGGAGCTTCCATGCGTCAGCAACCACAGAGGATCCCGCCTTGCTAGATTGTGCTTCCCATATACATTGTTGCTTTAGCTTGCATTATGCCTTTTAAGCAACTGAGACCCTTATCTCTTTATAATGGATTTATTATTTTCCCCCCAGATGTATGTGGGAAACATCAACTGTATTTTGCCATTTTTTTAAAAAGTGAACATACAATAAGCACAAATGTCTCACTGCTGACACAAGAGAAAGTTGCTTTAAAACTACAGATATTTATGAAGAAAGGTAAAGGTACAGATGCTGTATTAGTCTGATAAAGAAGTAGAGCTTCCCATAACTTTAGCCAGTAGCTATGACTCACTTGTTACATGTTTTACAAATACAACCCATTTTTATTCCAGATCAATTCTAATTCTGTTTTCTGCAGAGATGATTTTACTGATTACATTTGATTCTCTTGAAACTGACTGAGAAAATAAGTCAATTACTCAATAAAGGGCTTTTTCTTTGTTTCATATTACTAGACCAGCAGAGTATAATTCTTTACTCTGGCTTTACTTATCTGACGTACAGAGCTATATGTAAGTTTCTTGAAGCAATTTACAAAACACCTGTTCTATAGCAATTCTATGTAAGAAACTAGCTTGTGAAAGAAAGACAGACATTTTAAAGATGGCATTAAGCTAATTCTTTTGTAGCTTTTTTAAAAAAAAAACTGCTAAAGCAGACACCCACACATACTGTTGTAAAAGTAAAATTAAAAAATGAGGGGTGAGGTGAGGTTAGAATTCACCCTGACAGAAACAGCTGATGGTGAGGTGCAGAGAACTATGCAGCATTGTTTTGAGGGAAATGGGTATGTTACGCCCGCAGGACAGCTCAGTGGATGCTGACCAACCAAACTGGCAGAAAAAAAAAGCCACATGCTGCAGTGACATAAATTACTTCAGCTTGTAACTGGAAGAAGCCAGCAGGCAGCCTACTAGGGCCTCTTTACCCACCACCACCATACTCACAACTAGCTCACCGGTAGAATGGAATGGCCTATGAAGAGCACTGACATCAGTGCCAGCTACTGCACCGCTGGGAGCTTGTGAGGTAGCCAGAAGGTGAAGTTTAGATTTCCCATGCAGTAGTTCTGGTTGGGCTGGAAGGTTTTTACTACTGCCAACCTTTTGCATCAGAGGGCAAAGGAGAGAGACTACTAGTCCAACCAGCCAAGTGCAGGCAGTTTCTCACTCGTATTGTAGTCGAGGGTCCTTGTAGGTTCAACACTTATGTGCATTAAGACAGATAAGATCTGGAACTAAAACACAATATTTCATCGTGACAATGTAAAATATGAAGCCCAGATAGCTATGACAAAGTGACATTCCATTTACATGTAGAGTGCAAATCAGATTTCATTGTGCTCATTGTTACAGGAAATTTGGACAGGCAACTAAGTACTTTATTCTGAATTCAACTCTCTTAAAATACAGGGCTTCCATGCAAAATTTTGGAACCTCTGGGCACTAGTTTTCAGCTCCTGTTAGCTTCCAAGCACGGATGAATGTTTTGCCTGTTAAAAGATTCATTGCGCTGCATTTGAGGAGCAGCCTTTAGTAGGATGTAGAGTGCTATATAACTACTACTAACAACAATGCTTAGCAAGAAGTAGGCCTTTAACCACAAGCAAATATATTCTTTATACCAGTAGCGTAGCCAGGGGGGAGCAGAGGTAGCGGCCGGTCCCACTCTGAGCAGAAGCAGCGCCTTAAAAAGGAAGCTGCGCCTTTTTTTAAAGGGGGAGTGGAGCTAAAAAAAGGCGCCGCTTCTTTTAAGGCGCCGCTTCTTACACTCACCCAGCAGTGCGACAGCTGTTCGGCGGTGGGTCCTTCACTCGCTCCGGGTCTTCAGCGGCACTTCCGCAGCGGGTACCACCGAAGACCTGGAGCGCGGGACCTGCCGCCAAAGTGCCGCACTGAACAGCTGGAGCGCCACCGGAGCACCGCCAGGTGAGTACAAGGGAAGGCACCTTTTTTTAGCTCCGCTCCCCCTGTACTCTGGACCTGGCTACGCCACTGCTTTATACTCAACCTGTATTAAATTAGTTGAGAAACAATAATATAATTATCAGAGGGGTAGCCGTGTTAGTCTGGATCTGTAGAAGCGACAAAGGGTCCTGTGGCACCTTATAGACTAACAGAGGTATTGAAGCATAAGCTTTCGTGGGTGAATACCCACTTCTAAGTGGGTATTCACCCACGAAAGCTTATGCTTCAATACCTCTGTTAGTCTATAAGGTGCCACAAGACCCTTTGTCGCTTCTAATAATATAATTAGTAGCCTTTAGTATATCTGAGATTATATTTATGTACTGCACTTGAGTACACTAGTTAGGGAGAAGTTTTTGTATACCTTAGCAACCATCAGAAATCATTTGATCATGTGTTCTCATTATCAGGTTTGTTCATTTTTTAAAGATTTTTTTTAATAGTGTGCTTTTAAGTTTACTGGAAGTGAAATGGTCAGTATATAATGGGAAGCATGCTGTTCAATTACTAACTGGCATATTGTTTCCTACATTTTACCTTCAGAGTCATACTCAGCTCCACAAATTTATAGTTTTCACAGGATCATAGCTTATTAGTAAACAACAAGCAGATGTCCAGAAAAACAAAAGTTATTGAAGAAGCTTTCACAGAAACAGTTTATCCTCTAAAGCCATAAGGAAGGTTATATCAATCATTAGTATACTTTCATTCCAACTGCTTTTTTATTTGTTTAATCAAAATAATATTTATTTTATAGCTTCATTTTGATTAATCTGGGCAGCTTATATCACTTAACACAATTATTACAAAATTTAAAGTCTTCAGCAGAAAAATCTCAATTATTCAAACAGATTGCCCTGCAAGAACAATACAACTAATCCACCAGATCCTAAGACCTCATCAAAGTCTGCAATGTATAATCACTCCTTCTAAGAGCCTGTAATACTGCTATAAGTTATTCCTTGAGATCAAGAGGTGGAGGCCTGTACTGTGATTCAGAAAATTCAAACTATGCTGATGAACCAGGGAGAAGTTTGCTATAGTTGTATGTGACAATTTGTTCTTGCAGTTTTATTTTTAAAAAATAGGAAGTTTCATAGAACCTCAGTTACTATGGTGAAAAGACCATTAAGGTTTAAAATGTGGTTTTGCCACAAGCAAGGGGCTTTTGTGTAGACACAGCTTTACAGGTCAACCATATCCTTCTAGTTTCCCATGCATACTTCCAGTCTCATAAAGAGTAATGGAATGGAGAAATTAAAATGATAATTTAAGTAAACTAGAGGAATCTTAGCTGGCCACACTAACAATGCAATTTAAAGGGATCTAACTGAATGATACAGTTTTAGCATGAAATGAAAGTGGGAATCACTTTTTCATGCAGAAAATCATAAACATAAGAACATAAAAATGGCCATACTGGGTCAGACCAAACATCCATCTAGGCCAGTATCCTGTCTTCCGACAGTGGTCAATGCCAGGTGCCTCAGAGGGAATGAACAGAACAGGTAATCATCAAGTGATCCATCCCCTGTCTCCTATTCCCAGCTTCTGGCAAACAGAGACTCTAGGGACACCATACCAGACCATCCTGGCTAACAGCCATTGATGGACCTATCCTCTATGAATTTATCTAGTTCTTTTTTGAATCCTGTTATAGTCTTGGCCTTCACAACATCCTCTGGCAAGGAGTTCCACAGGTTGACTGTGCGTTGTGTGAAGAAATACTTCCTTTTGTTTGTTTTAAACCTGCTGCCTATTAATTTCATTTGGTGGCCCCTAGTTCTTGTGTTATGAGAAGGAGTAAATAACACTTTCTTATTTACTTTCTCTACACCAGTCATGATTTTATAGACCTCTATCATATCCCCCCTTAGTCATACCTTTTCCAAGCTGAAAAGTCCCAATCTTATTAATCTCTTCACATATGGCAGCCATTCCATATCCCTAATCATTTTTGTTGCCCTTTTCTGAACCTTTTCCAATTCCAATATCTCTTTTTTGAGATGGGGTGACCATCTCTGCATGCAGTATTCAAGATGTGGGCGTACCATGGATCTATATAGAGGCAATATGATATTTTCTGTATTATTATCTATCCCTTTCTTAATGATTCCCAACATTCTGTTCGCTTTTTTGACTGCCACTGCACATTGAGTGGATGTTTTCAGAGAACTATCCACAATGACTCCAAGATCTCTTTCTTAAGTGGTAACAGTTTGTTTAGACTCCATCATTTTATATGTATAGTTAGGATTATGTTTTCCGGTGTGCATTAGTTTGCATTTATCAACATTGAATTTCATATGCCATTTTGTTGCCCAGTCACCCAGTTTTGAGAGATCCTTTTGTAGCTCTTCACAGTCTGCCTGGGACTTAACTATCTTGAGTAGTTTTGTATCATCTGCAAATTTTGCCACCTCACTGTTTACCCCTTTTTCCAGATCAGTTATGAATATGTTGAATAGAACTGGGCCCAATACAGACCCCCGGGGGACACCATTATTTACCTCTCTCCATCCTGAAAACTGACCATTTATTCTTACCCTTTGTTTCCTATCTTTTAGGCTGTTATCAATCCATGAGAGAACCTTCCCTCTTATCCCATGACTGCTTACTTTGCTTAAGAGCCTTTGGTGAGGGACCTTGTCAAAGACTTTCTGAAAATCTAAGTATACTATAACCACTGGATCTCCCTTGTCCACATGCTTGTTGACCCCCTCAAAGAATTCTAGTAGATTGGTGAGGCATGATTTCCCGTTACAAAAACCATGTTGACTATTCCCCAACAAATTATGTTCACTTGAGTGTCTGACAATTTTGTTCTTTACTATAGTTTCAAACAGTTTGCCTGGTACTGAAGTCAGGCTTACTGGCCTGTAATTGCCGGGGTCACCTCTGGAGCCCTTTTTAAAAATTGGCGTCACATTAGCTATCCTCCAGTCATTTGGTACAGAAGTTGATTTAAATGATAGATTACAGACGACAGTTAGTAGTCCTGCAATTTCACATTTGAGTTCCTTCAGAACTCTTGGGTGAATACCATTTTGTCCTTGTGACTTATTACTGTTTAGTTTATCAGCTTGTTCCAAACCCTCCTCTAATGACACCTCAATCTGGGACAGTTCTTCAGATTTGTCACCTAAAAAGAATGGCTCAGGTTTGGGAATCTCTCTCATATCCTCAACC